>OY728139.1:0-10000000 GCA_963277665.1 Viscum album | reverse complement strand
TAAACTCACAATTGATGGTATCCTGATAACAAATCTATTTTAGTGAACCACAAAGCTCTCATAAACTGATCAAACCAATCATAAATTCATGGTAGTGGATACCAATTATTTATTGTAAATTGGTTATTCTTATGATAATCCTCAAACAACATTAGATTTCCATCTACTTTCTTCTCAAATAAGACATGTGCTATACAAGGAGATATAATTTTTGAATGAAACCTTTTCATTCTAGATCTTACAAATTTACTTTAATTTCATGTAACTATATTGGTTCTATCCTATAAATTAGGGTGGAAATAGGACATGTCCATAGAATAAGATAAATCGTAAAATCTACCTTCCTTATATGTTGTAACACCAAAATTATATTAAGAAAGACATCTGGAAATTGATCCTCATCCCCTAGAAAACTAGTTTCTTTAGTCTCTTTCATTGATCCCGAAGTTAATGCCACAAATTGGTAAGATATCATCCCCACATCTGGTGCCAACAACCCCATTGCACCTTTCTTTACATCTATCTCTCTTCTAAAGAGATTTCTGATGTTGTCTTCAATTGTGAAACTCTGTGACCTTCAATAAAAATCAATGTCAGCATTAAAATTGTCCACAAATTAGTTCCCATGATTACATCATAGACATCTATTTCCAACACAGGGAATTCAAACTTCAAATTAACTCCATCAATAATTATAGAACAAGATCTACACATGAATTCTCGACATTCATTTTCACAGGGACGAGTTTGATGTTTTATCAAAAATGAAATCATCACATGTTTAAGGAATATTATGTAAAAAGAAAGAGAAGAAATGAAGGAATTTAATGCACCATTATCAAAAAATACTTGCATAAGTGTAGATTTCAAAAAAATTGTATGTATCGTTGAAGATAGTCTATCTTAATCATCCACAACCATCTTCTTAGCTCCATAAAATTTCATACTCCCTAGAATCTGCCCTTTGTTTCCTTGATGAGATTACCCTTATTGAGGAGTCATGGAATTTTGATAATCACCATGGAACACTCTTCATTATCTGAGAAACTATTTATGCTGACCTCATCCTATCAAGGAAAATGACGCTTGCGACACCTAAGAAGTGTCTTGAACACCTATCCTCGATTCACTATGACAATAGTGCTAAAGATGCCACCATATACCTGAAATGATGGAATGTTCTTGGTTTTTTCGTGAATTCTCGGTTTTGGTGGTCAAGAGAACAAAATTAAAAATAGCATACTTTTCTCTTTTGTCAAGGATAGAGGATCATTTATCCAGCTATCTGATTTTGAGTCCCACTCCCACATTTGAAATTGGTACCCATATTCTGTTTCCTCCCAACATTGTATTTTCCACAATTTAATATAGGGATCATCATAATTCTTATTCCTATAGTTCTTGAGATGTCCTTATCATCCACCACCACTTTTTGAACCATGTCTATAAAATCTGTAATGCAATGCATCATAATATTTGAGCGAATCTCCTATCTTATTCTTGATTCAAAGATGTGTGCCTTCATGTCCACACAAACTATAAATTTAGGTTAAAATAACACTAAATGCATGAATTTATCTTCATACTCAGTGATTGACATATTTTCCAACATCATAATAATCAATTTTATCCTCCTATGGATCCTAAACATGTGAGGGTATAATTTTTTTTAAAACATTCATAAAAAATCCAGTATGTAATTTATTGATCCCTTTAGCATGAAACACTAGATAACACCAATAATGTGATCAATGCTCTTGAAAATACATGGACAACATGAATTTGAGATTCATTGGTGTCCTTATAAATTTGAAGATAAGATTCATCTTGTTCAGCTGAACCTCCACCCGTTCAGGTTCCGAATAACCCACGAAGATGGGTGGATTCTACTTCATGAAAATGATGGAATGATTCACATGCCTTCGATCATACCTATGGTTCCTCGTATCCATAGTTCGAAATACATGGACTATACAATGACCCATATATTTGTTTACATATGGCTCTAGTGCATTCACATTCTCTACAGCTTCTTCCGATTAGTTTCTACGATGCCTACCAGGTTCTATTTTCTAAAAAACAACAAACATGGAAAGTATGACTCCCTAGGAACTAACAAATTATCATATAAAATTTTATCACATAAAATATCGCAATATTGTTTTAAAAAATCCTTTTTCTTGATCAACCATTTTTTAAATTACCAATCATTCTTTTGAATATTTGACCATTTTCAATGTACACCATGTATCATCTTTTCAAAATTAGTAATTTCAAAACCTATTCTTCATTTTTCAAAAATTTACACCGTTGCAGAAAATCGTGAATCAAAAGTCGAAATGAGATATGCAATCATAGTTGTGTGTAATTCCTCAATAATTCATTTCATTCCTGTCTGATTTTCTAAACCAATAATAATGTGATTCCAGGATCCTAATAGTGTCTCCAAAACACATAAGTACCCATCTCCCTGGTAAAATGATGTTCAGAATAATCAGGATAGCTACGTTCTTTTATGATATACATTTACTATTCTGAAAATCCTACTCCTTTAAATGATAACAATATAAGGAATAGACTAAGACTAGTTTAACTCTAAGACCATGAAATTGAAAACAACTTTTTAGGTAAGAACCGAAGAAGCTGATACATTTGTAATGGCCCTCTTATACACAATGCCTTGGGAACACAACGAATCATTACTTTTCATTGTGTGACATCCCCATGATTCTAATGGATTTCAATAAATTCTGAAGGGTTTTAAATAAATGTAGGGGACGATTTACCCCCTATGAATAATACCAGTATCTCACAACTATAAACAAACAACTAATAATTGATTCATGAATAAAATAAAAACCACTCAACTACATTATTCATATTAAAATAACTTCAAAGTGTGAAATAGTTGAAGACCAAAAAAGTATCAAAGTAAATATTGGATGAACGAATAAGAACTCTATGAAGATTAGAAGACTCTATGATCCCCTGGGTCTATGCTCCATGATCACCATACAACCAATGTATCATGAAGTGGTGCTAAAAACATCTAATACGTTACATTTTCCCATGTCCCAAAAGTTAACATCTGAAAAATGATCCATGTGGAAAAAGTAGGGATGATTATATCACTCAGTCAGTTTTCACCAATGACGTCACTACTAAAACAACTACGATAGAAGTGTTAGACACATTTATTTAAAATTAACTATATAAAACACTGTAAAATTGTTTGTAAAAAACAATAAAAAAATATTAAAAAATAATTGCAAACAAATGGAAACATGTTTCTATTAATCCAATTTCAAAAAAGATAAACTTCTAGGGAAACCACCCAAAAATGTTAAAAACAATTCTCATATAACACATTAGCATAACCATTCCATTGTTCACAATGCACCCACCCATGCATGCTCTGTTTGATAGTACCATACTCATGAGTTGTCTCCAATATTATCTCCTTGAGTCCCAATGACAAACTCCGTCGATTTAGAGTCACACACCTTTTACACCAAAGACACACATCCATTATTTTGGGGCCCATCAAACATGAAATGGGTTTTAGAGGTAGGTTCCCTTTATTAGATAATGTTATTTTGGGAATGAGTCTAGGTAGATAAGAGCAAGGATTTTCAAAATGTGATGTTCTAATTATGAGTAAGGTGCCTAGCCAACACACCTCACTATGGGACATGAGTTACTAGGAAAATTTGGTTTCCAACAATGTACTTTGGACATTGTGGTTGTTTGTTATTTGGTAAATGACATGAGAGTTAGGCCAATGGTTTCAGTGAGCTCGCAAGGCCTGGAGCACCATGTGGAGCCATGGATGTTGTCCAATAACACTCTCCCGGATGATGGTATAACTGTATTATGGCCTCGAAACATATTTTTGAGTCACCCATTGGCACTATTTTCCTTGATCTATTATGTATATTTATGGGTCTCGAAAATTCATTTTGAAAACTCATGTTTGAAAATTTTGGAAATGAGACATTAAAATGAAATTGGTTTTGGGTTGATGGGGTTTCATTTATCAAGATTGGATTTTCAAAATTTAAACATGTTTTTATGAAAATTAATTGTTAGGAAATAAAAATGTATGCTAAATATAGTTTTAGATATATGGTTTAAATGGGATTTTCATGTGGGAATAGTGTGATTTTTAAAGGGATTGAAAATCAGTTTTCTAAACTGTTTTGAACAAGGTTTTGAAAACGTTTATTTTCACGAAATGTTAATTTTCTTAGATGATATTGTATTTTTATAATCAGAACATATGGATTCACAAACCCGATGGTTTGGAAAAGAAGGATAATATTAAAGTGAATTTTCAAATTCTATTTTGATTGGAATGAAATATTTTTATATTTACTTAAATATTTTGAGAATGAAATTTTGTCAAGATTATTATTTCTTATTGATTTTTTTTGTGATATTCAAATTGGGTGTTATTTTAATGGTTGGTTTATTTTGGATGAGTATTATTTCAAACATGGAATGGGTTTAACATTGTGACTAGAGGTTTTCAAGATAAGAGGTGTGGGTTCATTGTTGTTTTGAAAAATAGGAAGAATTTTTTTACCTTTAGTATTTCAATGAGAGACCACATGAATAGTTTTACATAGTATGATAGATCATTAATGGAACGAATGGATGCGTTTTGGTATGGATATGAGGAGGGTGCTCCGTGTGGCATTGCAACATGAATGTGTGAGGCCCATGGGGTACCAATTGTGAATTCTCTAATAGCCTGCCCTATTTACATTCAAAAAAATGATTTTTATGGAACTTTTGAAAACCGGTGTTTGGGTTGTGTGCTTTATGAACTTTTGGGATTGTTGTTTTGGTATTTCATGAGATTGAGAAACCCTATTTTTTGAATGATTTTTTGGTTTTGTTCTTCATCAGTGAGTTGGGATACAGTTTTGGTTAGTGGTATTTTATGTGAAATGTTTTGGGAAGCCTTTAAAGTGGTTACTGTCATGTGTTCAGTTCTAGTTTTTGGTATTTTTTGACCAATGGACCGTCTTTTTTGGGTCCTTGGGTCTTATTTTGTGCTATGCTATTCCCCCAAATGTGATAATGCTTGATTTATGTGTGGTCATCTGTGAATCACAATTAGAATGTTCTCTAGTTGATCAATGTACATACTATCTTCTCACGTTTTATGGTGGAACTTATCTCTAATCTTTTTCAATTAAGCAGATCCTCATGTAACCAGATAGTGGTTGACAAAGTTTGACATATTCCTTAGTTTCTTAATTTTCTTAAATAGCCATAGGTGATATCTTCTATCATTTTGCCTTTAGGTCCTACCTCTGAGTAGTCTAAGTGAATCCCGGTGAGGAATTTGATAGTAGTCCTGGGTTCTTGGTGCAAGTAGCAATCTTAATGGTTCTATGGGTATTTTTTTAGTCTCTTCAAAGAAAGGGTTCGTGATAGGAAACCATTGTGGAAAATTGTGGTCCTTAGAGGTTTTTATGGTTGCTTGCAGTAGTCTCATTCAACATAGAACTCTATTCAGGGTTTCACTTGTTGTAATGTCTTTGTCACTTATCGGGATCATGTTTGGGGGCATCTTGTTTTACTGTGTTTTATTTTATGGGAAAACGTGAGTGTTGTAGACACATTCGAGGTTCTCTACTTAAATGATTCTATGTTTATCTTCTGAGAATTTATGAGTTATTTGTTCTAAGCAGAGGTGTTTTCCTTGTTTCCTTTATTTTGTTGTTTCCTCTTCAGGGTGAAAGTGGTGATTCATGTGCATATTTTAATCACATATCACGATGAAGGTTCCATAAAATGGTAAGCAGTTTGTGAGATTTATTGTGTTCCATTAATATTGTAGGACCATGGTGTAGTTATTTTTGGAACTAGAGGATAATTTTTCGTTCAGGGGGGTTTAGAACCTGAAGGTGATGCAGGAGATGCTTCAATCATTTGAGCTCCATCCGTAGGTCCTATTGTGAAGATGACACATAGTCCGAAAACACTAATGGGGTAAGGGGTCATGGTTTAACATTTTAACTAGTGTGGGAGGTGGAAATATTTTTAGGTTTTGATGTGGTGGTTTCATTTCTAGTGGTCTCGTGTGGTGGATTGGGAGGTAGGTCCCTTGTTTCTCAAGGTTTTGATCCAAGTCAGTTTAAGAGTATGTCCTCGGTTCTAGGGTGATAGGGTGATTTTGTTTTCTCAACCTTCAATACTTGAACCCTTGTGGTTTCAACTCTCTGTATGATTTTTCAAGTATGAATAACCATTTACACCCCATTTTATCATAGTTTTTTTTGGACTCATCTGAGGATAGTAATGTTAGTGGGAGTTTTGATCTACCTAATATCTCTTTTTGATTGGAGTTTCATTGATTGACCCCCCTTAAAATGAGAATTGGGTCTTATGGGATCTTTTTCATGTCGTCTCGTTCTAGTTTGTTATGATGGTTGATTATTATTATGGGTGACCCACTATGGGTATCATGTAAATTATTTTGGAATAATCCATATCTGAGTGTGTCCCTTATGGTTGGGCATTTGTTCATGCCTCCCCCTTTTAGTATCCCGGTTCTATCTAGAGATATTAAGTTCTATCTTATGTTAGGGAGTTCGTTCGGATATCCCCTATTAGTGTTTGGGTTCAGTCTCAGGTGTTAGTTAGTTTCTATGGTGGGTCGTCCATTCGGGTCTCCCTATATTAGTAACTATGTTTTTTCCATGGTGTTGTGTTTGAGGTATGTAGTATAATTTGGAGCTATCTAAACCCCAATATCCTTCTTGGGTAAATATTTGTATTGGGTCAATCTTAATGGTTTTTTTGAAGTAAGGCTGTGGTGACCTCTTTTTAATTCATTTATTGTTTCAGGTAAATTGCTTGAGCTTCATTCAGAACTGTTAATGGTGTTTTTTCTTATTATGTGGTTCAATTATGTTTTCCAATTTAAAATAAAATTATGTAAAATGTGGTTGGTGAGGGTTTTTTTCCTTTTTTTGTTCAACCAGAGGTGTTTTTCCTTTTGGGGGTGGGTGACCCATAATGGGGGAGTCAGCCTTGGCCTCTCGGGTTAGCTCAAAACCATATCTTCCTATTGGTAGTGAACTTGTTGCCTTTTAATTAAGATCCCCCCTTTGAACATGGAAATAGTATTTAGTTTTGTTTTTTCATTTGGCCATGATGTGGCTTTCTAGGGGTGGAAAGCATTATGGTGGGGTGAATTGTCACACCCAGGTTTTTCTGATTTTAATTTGTTCCAGTTTGGATCTGGTTCATGGTTGTATTATTAAGAGTCATGTGTGACAGGATTGATATTTTGGGAAATTATTTCTCTACTATTCGTGGTCTACATATTACCCCTTGGTTCCTTCTATGTCCCCCGTGAATTTTGGAACAAAACAACAATTTTTGAGGGGATAGAACTAGGTGCACGTTTTGGCAAACTATTTAATAAACCATATAGACAAATCATGAACAATGTCCATGTCATTAATTTTTTTTTTAATTTCAATATTCCTTTCCTATAATAACCCTAATATGCCATTTCATCCCCCATTCGACTATTATATCTATGGAAGGCTCTCAAGATCCCTAAATCTCCTTAGGAAACCATTTTGAAGGGGGTTTTGCTTGTGGGACATCAAGATATTTCAATTAAATTAATTCCTCCCTTGTTTATTCCATTCCTTTGGGGTTTCTTCTCTAATAGATTATGTTCCAAATTTCTAGTAACTAGGTATTCATACCTAGGGTTTATTTTTGATTCTCATCATTCAATCTTCATAGTTAGGGATCTTTTTCATTCCCATGTTGTGTTGTTGTGGGGTAGTTGATGTTTAGCACAATGATTTGGTGTTTTTGACATATAATGTAAGAGATTATATGTGTATTCACTATTTGATGAGTCAAAAAGATATCTTGAACTTTCTACCATGGTTATTACTTATTGTGTTTAGAGAATAAATTATTTTTAATAGAGGTGGTAAGAGTTTTATTTCAATGTTTTATTTTGATTTCAAATTGTGTCATTTTCATGTGTAACTCATGTGGAATTATTTGATGGAATTTTATATATGATTGAAATAGTGAATAAAGATATTGTATTTAGTATCTAATGATTATCAATACACAAGAGGGGGTGAATTGTATACTTTAAAAATTCTTTAAGAACTTTTAAAGTTGTTTAGAAACCATTATTTTTTTAACAAGGTTAAACAAGGAAAATTCACAAAACCTATAGTTCTATAAACTTGCTTGATTCTGGGAATTATATTCCAAAAATGTAAATCCAGAAATGAAACTTATCAAAAATTTACAAATATGAATATTCAACCTTAATGTGTATAGAATCTTACCAAATCAGAGTGTACAAGTGTAAGAAAGTATAAGATAGTTATACATTCCTCAAGAATGAAAATGCAGAAGAAAACATTAAAAAACATGTAATAAGTAGTAAATCATTTAACCCAAAGAGAAGGGTATGCAACAACCTTGGATAAAGGACCCTTGATTTATATATTCAACAAAGTCTTTCTTACCCACACCAGGGTAAGCCCTCTATACGAAGATCGGAGTCTGTCTTACTATTCCTGATAGCCCTCAAATATAAGGTAATCAACACCTTTGTCTTCCTCAGTAAAGAACTCCTCAAACATTAAGGTAGTCAGAACCATTGTATTCATATCCCTAGAATCCCTTTAATGTACTCAGCAACATTCATAGTCGCACGAAGAAAATCTAAACAAGGTGTTCAGTATGCACTAAGCATGAGAGTATCTCTCTACAAATCACTTTAATAGAATGAAATATTTTAGAGTCATAGAATGGCTGTGAGATCATTCAAATGAGCTCTTATTTATAATCACATTATCAACGGTCATCACCCTCCTCCAATGGTCATATTTTTCCTTGAATTTTTTAGGGACATGTACATGTGTCACTCCAACAATAGTTAGTTAGTAACTAAATGCACGACATCGATTTATAACCAGAACATGTGTATGAACAAATATGGTAACATAAACAAATTTATTATTTGGAATGTAAGTAAAAAATGAATGTCCGGAGCCTACCCAAAAACTATTCAGAGTCTATAATACATGTATATTCAGATTCTGTCTATCAGAAGAATTCTGAGTCTGAATTTCAAAGAAATTCAGTGCCTGAATTACTTAGAATTCGGTGTATGAACATACGAAATTCAGATTCTGAATTCAGAATAATTTGGAGTCTAAACTTACAAAGTTCAGTGTATAAATTTATATGAATTCTGAGTCTTAAAAAAAATGTTCATATTATGAATTCATCATAATTCGGAGTCTGAACTTATGATGTTCGGAGTATGAATTCATAAGAATTCAGAGTATGGTCTTATAATGTTTGGAATCTGAATTCAGAGGAATTCGGAGTCTGAACATAAAATGTTTAGAGTCTGAATTCATAAGAATTTAGAGTCAAAACTCTAAAGAGTTCAGAGTCTGAATTCCGAGAACTTAGAGATTGAATTCAAATCCTGAAAACAGAATGATTTATATCTATGTGTATATATGATTCCAATGTTTTGGATATGGAACTAAATTTTATTCTTAGAGACAAAGTGAACAATGAGAAACATGATAAGGATAAATTTCATTGGGGAAGGAAAATTTATTTATTGAAGTAAAAAATATGGTAAAATGAAATTTCCATTAAGATATGGTGTTTGTGATTTTAAAAACAATAATGTATAGAAAATTCATAAGGAAACCTTATTGACTCAACAATATTCCCAAACTTGAAGGAATAGAAAAGTCATAGAGAATCCTTACTGACTCAACAATATACCCATTTGGGGAAAGCCCCAACATCTTTTCGAAAAAGATTATAAGGACATAGAAAATATTTTCTTGGACATTGAATACAAAACTTATCTCCCTTATCAGATGGGAAAATATGATTACGACTAAATTCCCATAGGCTTTGGAACACTAAGGTTCGTATTCTAGATTTCCAGAATGATATTTTTCATTATCACATATATGAAAATAATTGTAATGAAAAATACCCCATAGATGAACTCCCCCTTACATTGGGACATTTCTTCTTTACTCAGTATTCTTATTTCCTTTCTCCCCTTTTGTGATTTTGAAAAAGGAATTTGAGGGGATGAAAAAAAAAATTGGGACATGAAATATTAGTACAACACATCCAAAAGACAAGCAAACAAACATTTAATTATGGTGGAAAAAATTTATTCAAAGAAAGAAAATAAAACAAAAGATCAGATTTAAACAAGATCATTCTTCATTTTCATTGGGCTTCAACTTCTTGATTATTGTATTCAGCTTCTTGTGTTCTTTGTGGTCTTCCTCCTCTCAATTAAGAATCTGATCCTGATCCTCAACATTCTTCTTTAATTCTTTGATTCTATCATCCTTAGCCCTAATAGCCTCTTCTTGAGCATTCTCTTCTTCTTCCTACCTGAAAATCATTTCTTTTAGATCAATCTGAAAATCTATTTCCCTCTTCCAAGTTTGAGCCACTAGATACAGTTTCCCATTAAATCCTTCAATTCTTGACTCTGAGAATTCTCTTCCGGAGTCATATATTCTTTAAAATTACTTTTGCGATCCTTGATCATACCATCTTCAATGTCAAATTCCTTCTTGACACTATCTTGTAATTCATCAAGATCTCTCATATCATAAAATTTCTTCTTTGACCAGATGACTGTTTTCTTACAAGACCTTTTGTGGGAATCATAGTTAATGAAAAAATTCTTCAAATCACCCTCAAGCTTTACACACTTAATCATCACCATGGATACTAAATCCAATTTCTGGTTCAAGGTTTTTTGAAGCATCTTACATATCAAGTCAATGCTTAGAAAAATATGAATGGTCTTAACATGCTTTTTCAACGACAAAACTACGAAATCATGTCCAAGGGTGATGATTCTAAACATGAAACTTTGATAGGTGAGGGATATTTCAGTAGCTTATAATGTTTCCTATTCAAAGATCCACCATCTTCCTTCTTCTTTACAACATATTTAGTAGGTGTATCAACAACCACATATTTACCCTTATCGTTTTTTGGAATGGCTTCCCCATCCGGAGATTTATGTTTACTGTCAGATTGAAAAACAATTTTATCTTTACCTATATCATCTTTCTAAGCTCCCACCTCAACATCCTCTGGGTGTATGAAATGATGATTATAACTTTATTCTTCAGATATCTTATTTACTTCTCCTCCAACCTTGTCAACTTCTCATTTCCCATCTTCCCCAGGTGCAGCCAACTTTGAGGATTCTGTTTAGAAGTTTGGATTGAGAGCTTCTCGGATGGGCTTTCTTTCTCATGAATGTCTTATACTTACTGAATCAACTCTGCAGTGTCACCACATATTCCTTCTTCTTCTTCAACTACTTCATCTTATTTTACTTATTTGACTTTTTATAGAGTCACAAATGTCTTCCCCAGAGTTTCAAGTAAATATTGTACTTGGAGAGATTTAGGTACTAGTATTTTTTTTATTCTTTCTCAATATCCCTCAGAAGGGATTGCAAAATCTTGGCTTCATCCATCTTCTTATTTAGTTTCTTTTCTTTCTCATCTATTTCCAGATACTCACCTGTCTTCTCCTTCAAATATTTTTCTATAGCAGGGTCTAGTCCAAACATGAACTCCCCTTCTTTCATTTTATTCTTATCTTCCCTCCACTTAGCTACTACATCATCCGGATATTATTTTTTCTTCTTAGGTTTTGGAGGTGTGGATTGGATTTCATTAGGCTCACCATTTTTCCATCCACTACTACTTCTTTAAACTTCCTCTTCCTTCCTCCATTTTTGGACAGTTCAACCACTTCTTTTTTTTTCAGAACAACTTCAGCTTCTTCCTCTGGTAAGTCATAAAAATCTCTATAGTCTATAAAAAAACTAATGTTCATCCTCTTCAGGACATCATCATTGACTAGAATGAAATTTCAATTCCTTGTCTTCGAGCTTCAATGAATTTTAAAAGATTCTATGCACTGGACAATTAACATGGAGACAATGGATAGATATATGATTATCCGAGTCTCCAAATTTCCATTCATAATATTTTCAATCGTAATGAGAATATTCTTAACCATTTTGATCTTCTTTAGATTTATGAAGAAATCCAAGATATACATGTCACTCTTCTTCAATGTGTCCTTATCCACTTTTCCGGGAATGATGAATCTTTGAACCCATAAATCAAGAATCCAATGATTTGTAGACAAGTGGGTGATCTTTGAAGTCTTTATATCCGAGATTCCAAGACATGATATAGCCGTCTTCTTTACAAAACTTCCTTTGACATCTACAAACTTATGAGAACAGGACTCAACTTCCACTTAGTATGGAATACCAACCAAATTTACTTCCTTAGTATATGAAAGAGCATAATTCATTCCATATCTTTTAACAGAGAGCTTCTCTCTGTCTTTTTATTGAAGAAACTGACTGCTTCAAAAAATTCAACTAAAAATTTCAGATATACTAAATCTTGTGGCCCTGGATTCGATATGTAAACACTCTCGCATCCATTCAGCTTAATGTTGTTCAAGATAATTGAATCATACTTAGTGAAGATGTTCGAATACACCAACCACTCTCTATAGACCTACCACTCTGAGATTGGTTTGAAAGTAGACATTCCTTTCTGAGAAGATTCTTTGACAAACATTCGGAATTGAGAAACTCTTGAAAATCTGGAATGAGATTATATAGAAGTGTAGAACTTCGTCACGTGAGAGCTTTCCATTTGATGTGGGATAACCATCGGGGGTCCTTTATATAAGCATTTGATTCGATGGCTCATCTTTCAATCTCAATCCAATGGCTAAAAATCCTTCTAATCAGATCTAACAGTGGATATGATAGCCACAATAAAAATTTGGTACAATCTGATCATTTGAGGTTATTTTTAATAAAAAACATTTAGATTTAAGGAAAATAGAATCCAAAAAATTTAAAAAGAAAGTAATCTACCAGCAAGTAATGGATGATTATGAAAACTCAAGAAAGGAAACATACCTTTTGGATTTGTCGGAAGATTATTCGTATTGAGGAAAAATTTTCATGATGAAGTTTAGATTTAAAAAATTTTCATTTTGAAAATTTCAAAATGAAAAACTCTATTATGAAAATTTTATGTACGAAAATCATCATTTCATAAATTTTTACTATGAAAATTTACAGTAAAAAATATTAAGATTACGAAAAATTTAAGAATACGAAAAAATTTAGACTACGAAAAAATTTGAGACTACAAAAAATTTTAGAATATGAAAAAATATTAGATTACAATAAGAATTATACTTTGAAAAAATTTAGACTATGAAAAAAATTTAGACTAACTATTTATATAAAAAACTCTTTACAAAAAATTTATAAAATCTTACTACAAAATTTTTCATTATGAAATATTTAAAGAATCTGGCAACAAAAATTTCCATTACGAATGAATTGGAAAATATGATTACGATTATTTCCATTACGAAAGACTTAAAAAATCTGACTACAAAAATTTCCATTATAAAAGATTTGAAAAATCTGACTATGAAAATTTTTATTAAGAAAGATTTGAGACTACGAAAAGTTTCGTTACGAAATATTTAAAAAAACTTACTACGAATACTTTCATTATGAATGCTTTAAAAAATTAACTACGAAAATTTCCATTACAAATGATTTGAAAAATCTGATTACAAAAATTTTCATTACGAAAGATTTGAAAAATATGACTACAAAAATTTTCATTATGAATGATTTGAAAATTTTAACTACGAAAATTTTCATTATGAATGAATTTAGAAATCTGACTATGAATATTTTCATTACAAATGAATTGAAAAATCTGACTACGAAAATTTTCATTATGAAAGATTCAAAAAATATAACAATGAAAATTTTCATTATGAATGATTTAAAAAATCTAACTATGAAAATTTTCTTTACGAAAGATTTGAAAAATTTGACTACCAAGATTTTCATTACAAAGGATTTTGAAAATCGGACTATGAAAATTTTCATTACAAAAGACTTGAAAAATATGACTATAAAAATTTCCATTATGAATGATTTGAAAAATATAACTATTAAAATTTTCCTTACGAAATATTTAAAAAATATGACTAAAAAAATTTTCATTAAGAAAGATTTTGATCTGACTAACTAGAAAATGTACTCCCCCTATGAAAATGTTTTTATTTTTTTGTGGAGATTGGTTTCAACAGAATGTTAACAAGGAATATTACTTTATGGTTATCATTCATAACTTCTATTTAATGTATTCAAATTTATCAGAGGGTAATTATTTTTTGAATATATCTGCAAGTTGATCTTGTCTTCCGATAAAATGAAAAATGATATCCCCTTTTTGTGTGTGATACCTAAGAAAGTGAAGCCTAATATATATGTGTTTTTCATAGAAGTGGGGTGAAGGGTTTTTACATAGGGCAATGAAAATAGTATTATCACACAAAAATTGTGTTTTGGTAAAACTTATACCATATTCTATGAGTGTGTGTTGCATCCACAACACTTGAGCACAACAACTACGAGCTGATACATATTCAGCTTCAGCAGTGGAAAGTTCTACTGAGTGTTGTTTTTTTGCATGACTAAGAAAGTAGTGAATCTATTAAGAAATGACAAGTTCTATATGTACTCTTTCTATCCATTCTACATCCACTAAAGTAAGCATCTGAAAACACCATTAAAATAAAATCATTTCCAGAAGTATAAAAGAGTCCAAGATCTATGGTTCCCTTTAAGTAGTGAAAAATTATTTTCACTGCCTTTAAATGAGATACCTTAGGATTTCATTGATACCTTCCACATAAGAATACCGAAAACATTAGGTCTGGACAACTAGCTATCAAGTAAAGTAGACTTCCTATAATACCTCTAAAATATTTTTGATCGGCCAGTTTCCCAGCTTCATCAAGATCAAGTGAATTTGAGGTACCAATGGGAGTACATATACTCTTAGTGTTTTAATGTCCATACTTTGGAAGATTTTTTTTAATATACGTATGTTGGGATATATAGATTCCGTCTAGTTTTTGAGAAATTTTAAAACCAAGGAAAACTATTAACTCACCCATCATACTCATTTCAAACTCAGATTTCATTAGATACGCAAAGGAATCAGTTAAAGATTGTGGAGTTGAACCAAATATACTTTAATCACCATAAATTAGAACAATTATAACATTTTTATTAACTTTATCTATAAAAAGGGTTGGATCTTCATTTCTATTAATGTAATTACTTTGAAGCAAGAATCAGGTAATTCTATCATACCAAGCTTGAGTGGATTGCTTAAGTCCATACAAGTCTTTGGTATGTTTAAAAACATGTTCAGGATGTTTTGTATCTTCAAAACAAAAATGTTGTTAAAAAACATCCTCTTGAACATAACCATTAATGAAAGAACATTTCACATCCATTTAAAAAATTTTGAAATTAAAGAATGCTTCAAAGGCATGTAGAATACTAATAGATTCATGTCTATATACTAGAGCATTGGTTACTTCATAGACTATTACTTATTGTTGATTATAGCCTTTAGAAACCAATCATCCTTTATTTCTTACTATGATTCCATTTTCCTTACAATTATTTTTGAAGACCCATTTTACACTAATTATTAAAGTTTCCTTAGGTCCTTCAACCAAGGCCCAGAATTTTTTCCATTCGAATTCATTTAGTTCATCTTGCGTAGTTTTTATCCAATCGTCATCACTTAAAGCTTCATCAGTGCTTTTTTTCTAATTGGGAATGGAATGATAGATGTTCTATTTCATTAATTGAGCAAATTCTTGTCCTTACAGGTTGATTAACATCACCAATGATACCTTCATTGGGATGATTCTTTAGAAACAACTGATTTGGGTTTTGTAAAACTTGTTCATCAACATAGGGTAGAAATTATTCTGGGTTAAATGCTTCAGAAACATCTTCATGGAAATGTTCCTTATCAGAAGCATCTTCTAACAAAGGTTGATAATCAGTTTTTTAAAACACATCTGAAGATGTAGGTTGAGGTTGTTTAAATACAAAAGGATCAGTTTCATCAAATTTCACATGTACTGTTTCTTCAACAGTTCAAATGTTTTCATTAAAAACACTATAAGCCTTAGAGGTTGTGGAGTAGCCTATGAAAATTCCATTATCATAATTTGGTGTGAATTTATGTAGATTATATTTAGTATTCATGATGAATACATTGAAACCAAAAACCATGAAGTAGGAAAGTGTAGGTTTTCTACCACTCCATAACGCATAATGAGTTTTATTAAAAAACGGTCTAATTAAAGCTCGATTTATAGTATAACAAGCAGTACTTACAGCTTAAATCCAAAAATGTTTGTCTATAGAATATTCACTCAACAAGGTTCTTGTTATATATTTAATAATTCTATTTCTTCTTTCAAAAACAAAATTCTTTTGAGGTGTTCTAGGTGCTGGGAAGTTATTAGTAATGCCTTTTCTATTATGAAAAGTTTCAAATTCTGAATTTTGAAATTATCCTTCATGATCACTATGAATATTTATCGAAGGAAGGGTTTTCTCATTTTTAACTTGGTCTCTAAAACAATTGAAATAGGAAAACAATTTAGATTTCTTTTCTAAAATATAGACCCATGTTAATCTAGTGTAATCATCAACTTGGACAAATACATAATATTTTCCTTTAATGCTTCCAGTTTGTGATGGACCAAAAATATCCATATGCACTAAAAGTACTGCATCAGTGGTTAAGACATCATAGACAGATTTAAAACATGATTTATGTAGCATTCCATATTAAAAATGATCACAAACTTTTGAGGAATCAAATCTATGCTCTGGTAGATCCTTAACTAGTCTTTTAAAACAGAGTTTGTGTAGGTTCATGTGGTTAAAATGTCACAACCTTATATTTCACAACAAAGAATAATCTTCCATTACACTAAGATAGGGTAGGTCATGGCTCCTAATGTCTTCTAAGTTTTGTTTGTAAAAATTCACTTTCCTATTGGTAGAAAGAATGAACTCTTCCTTGGAATTGCGTACTAAGCACCCGTCATTCCAAAAATTCAGATGGTAACATTCATCACATAATTAATTTATGATAATGAGGTTGTGCAAAAGACATTTAACAAATAAAACATTTGAAATCAATGTTTTTCCAAGAAGAACAATGTTGCCTATTCCAATAATCTCTCCCTTAACATTATCTAGGAAAGTTACTTTTCCTCCTTTCATCTTGATAATATTTTCCATGAATTTTCTATAACCTGTCATATGCCAGGAACATCCATTATCTGTGTACCATGTATTAATGTTGGTACATTTTTTATTTTCCAAAAAATAAGAATGTTAGGCTTTCGAAACCCAAACATTCTTGGATCTGGAAATTTCTAAAAGCAAAATCACAGGTAACCATATTTTCATAGAAAAATAGGATTTATGAAAACCTAATGACTGAGTTTTATTTAGGAAACAATTTTTCGCCCAATGCCCACCATACTGACATTTGGTACTGAAAGGAGCACTTTTAGGAACAAAATAATTGTCACTAAAAATCAGTTTAGAACCTGTATAACCAAATCCAGAATTATTCCTGAGAGGCCAGATTTGAGAATATATCTTATCAAAATTTTCCTTCCTAAAGAGAATGTTTGAAAAACATTTCATCAAGGAAAATATTTCATATTTTAGTTTGATAACTAAGTTCTTATCTTAAAAAAAATTGAACTATAGTTAGGCTCGAAATCATTTTTCTTAGAAATTACCTTTTCTAGGTCCTTACAATGTTTATCCTTCTCAGAATATACATCCTCAATGTTTTTTTAAATATTTCTGAAATCCAAAATTTTCTTATCAAGATCTTTAGAATGATCCGATATTTCCTTTGTAAGAATAGTTTTATTATAATTTTCTTTATCAGTCTTTTTCTTGAGTTTCGAATTATCATTCTCATGGAGCATAGCAATCCTAGAAACATTTTCATACATTGGTGGAGTATTATCTTCATCAGAAGAATATTATTCCTCAAAATATTTATAATATTTATTATCCCTATAATTAGCATTTAGGGATATGTTGGTCATAGATTTAAAATTTTGTACCTTATCCATTAATAAATTATTTCAATAGGTAGTCTGGTTATTAAACAAAGATTATTATATCCATAAGATTCATAATCTGAGGATTCTTCATAAGAGTCTCCAGCACAGGAACTACAGGTGTCATTAGTTATCAAGACTTTCTTAGCTTCATCATTTTAGTACTTCTTTCTATTTCTCTCAGAATGATTTTCTTTTGTTTACTTTCTTTTTAGCATAGGACAATCAGGTCTTATATGTCCAGCTCTCTTACATTCATAATATGCGACTTCTGAATCTTTCTTATATTTTCATTCATTCTTCTTGTATCTCGATTAAAAATTCATTTGGACAACAATCTTGTTCATCCTTAGAGAAATATTTGCTAGTTCATTTTCTAAATATTAACTTTCACTACATTCAGATTGTATAATAAACTTCTTAGATTTTGATCTAGTAACTCTCTTAGTAGTCCTACCTTTCATATGATTTGAAGTTGTAGTAAAAACAACACTGCCATTCCCATTCTTCTTCTTAATGTTGTCAGCATCTCTCTTCATTCATGTCTCATGTTGAATATCAGTTCGAAAAATTTCATCAAGATAAATCTAAGAAACTTTTCTATTATCATATACAGCTATTCTCTTAGATTCCCACTCATTGGGAATGATGTCTATGATTTTATCCACAAGGACTTCATCATATAATCCTTTTTCACCCATATATTGTAAACTATTAAATATACTCATAAATATTTGTTGCACCTTACATATAGGTTCTTCATAAGTAAAGAAACAACCACAATACTCAGCTCTGAGCATGGATCTTCTGGTTTGAATAACTTTGGTAGTTCCAAAGTGTGTAACTTCAAGCTTCTTCCAAAGACAATTTTCTACATCACAAGATAAAATTTGGCTATATATATTTCTAGTCATGGAACAAAGTAATGTTGTGCATACCTTATAATTCAGTTGATATTCATGTTTTCCTTGGTTAGTGAAAGTATTAACTTTTTTGTCAGGGATTTTATATCCTTCAGTAAGCATGAAAAAGATGTCAACTCTAGTATTGATAATGAATGTATTCATCCGATCTATCAAATATTCATAATCATTCCCATAAAAAATAGGTGCTCTAGTAGGAATTATGTTGTCTATGGAAACAAAATTGATTCCTGCCATCTTATAGAAAGTCTTTCCACCCAAACATGTTAGTAATAAAATTTGTAAACTAGGAAAATATTCCCCAGCAAGGAAAATATAGAACAATGAAAAACTTGAGCATGGAAAACTTATATGTGAATATAATAAATTCAGAGACCTCCTCTGATACCAATTGTGGGATCGAAATAGTGAATGATGATACTGAATGTAATATCTAATGATGCTCAATACACAATAGGGGGGCGAATTGTATACTTTAAAAATTATTTAGGAACCAGTAATGTTGGTTAGAAACCTTTCTATTCTAAAACAAGGTTAAACAAGGTAAATTCACAAATACTCTAGTTCTACAAACTTTCTTGATTCTAGAAATGCGATTCCGAGAATTCAATTCTGGAAAAGTGAATCGAAAAATGATATTTTAGAAATATTTACAAAGATGAAGATTCTACCTTAAAGCATATAGAATCTTACTAAATCAGAGTGTACAAGTGTATGAAAGTGTAAGATATATATATTATCCTCAATAATCAAAATGCAGCGGAAAACATGAAACAAACAAGTAACAAGTAGTAAATCTTTTAACCCAAATAGAAGGGTATCCAACAACCATAAATAAAGGTCCTTTGATTTATACATTCAAGAATGTCTGTCTTACACTCACTAGGAGAAGCTCTCGATATGATGATCAGAGTCTATCTTGTTATCCCTGTAAGCATTCAACTTCAAGGTAATTTCCACCTCTGTCTTTCTCAGCAAGGAAGTACTCGATCTTTAAGTTAGTCAGCACCTATTTCTTCCTATCCCCAGAATCCCTCGAATGTACTTAGCAACATTCAGAGTATCACAAAGCTAATCTAAACAAGGTGTTCAGTACACACTAAGCATGAGAGTATCTCTCTAGAAATCACTTCAATAGCATGAAATCATCCAGAGTCATAAAACGGTTGTGAGCTCTTTTAAATGAGATCCTATTTATATGCACATTCTCAATGGTCTGCACCCTCCTCCAATGGTCATATTTTTCCTTGAATTTCATAGGGACATGTACATGTGTCATTCAAAAAATGGATAGTTTGTAACTAAATGCATGAAATCATTTTCTAACCAAAACATGTGTAATAAAAAATATGGTTACTTAAGATAAATCATTTTTCAGAATTTAAGAAAAAATGAAAGTTCAAAGTCTACCCAAAAACTATGCGGAGTCTATAATACATGTATAGTCAGATGCTGTCAATCAGAATAATTTGGATTTAGAATTATTTAGAATCCAGAGTCTGAATTTCAAGGATATTCGGAGTCTGAATTCATAAAAATTTGGAGTCTAAACGAACAATATTTGGAGACTGAATTCATCAGAATTCAGAGTGTGAACATACGATGTTCGGATTCCGAATTCATAAGAATTCACAGTCTGAACATACAATGTTTGGAGTTTGAATTCATACGATTTAGGAGTCCGAATATAAAATGTTCATAGTCTGAATTCATCAGAATTTGGATTATGAAATTACGATGTTCGGAGTCTTAATTCATAAAAATTCAGAGACTGATCCTACAATGTTCAGAATCTAAAATCATATGAATTTAGAGTTTGAACTTACAAACTTCAGATTTTGAATTCTTATGAATTGAGATTCAGAACTCTGAAGAGTTCATAGTCTGAATTCAGAGAACAAGGGTCCTGAATTCAGATCCTGAAAAGAGAATGGTTCATATCTAAGTATATTTATGATTATGATGATTTGGATACAAAAAAAAAATTTATTCATAGAGACAAAATGGACAATGAAAAACTTGGTAAGGATAATTTTTTTTTGGGAATGAAAATTTATTTATGAAAGTAAAATATAGGGTAAAATGAAATTTTCTTTATGATAAGGTGTTTGTGATTTTCAAAACAAGAATGAATAGAAAGGTCATAATGAAAGATTATTTACTCAAAAATCTTCCCAAATAGGAAGGAATGGAAAATTTATAAGGAAACCATATTGACTCAACATTTTATATTATATTAAGTGTTATATTAAATTTGAAAGGACTTATAGTTCTATTTTTTATCGTATTGGCGTGTATTTGGTCTTGAGATATGGTTTCTGAATGAATTTTGTCTGAAAAACCTTGTTTTACTTCTTCTATTTGTTTTTTTGAAATTTTAAATGGTTTATTGAGTTACAAAACTAGTGAATAATGTGTTTGGGTTCTGTTTGGTGGGATTATGTTCCAAAAAAGGCTTTTCAAATAGAATGTTATAATATGTAATGTGAAAATATTTTAAAATGTTTTATAAATTTTTGGGAATATTTATTAAATTATGATAATGGTATGAGACATGTTTGTCATCTATTTTTGTGTGTGAATGATGTAAAAATGAATTTTAATGTGAAAATGGTATTATAAGACATGTGTGTGGGTTTTTTGTGTGTTCATGATTTTTAAAAAGGATTTTATTGTGCAAATGGTATTTTATGACATGTGGAACATGATTGTGTATAATGTGGGAAACCGATGTATTTAGGAAGGTGGACTAGGACTAGTATACTAGTGATACAGCAGTGGTATTTTCTATGTTTCACTTTGAATGTTTGATTATGAAAAAACTAAATAATATTTTATGATGTTTGGGGTCTGGTAGCCCATTTGGGTTTCCCCTTATAGTGTCTCGTACAAGAGAATGATATTGGTTATGGCTACTTATATGAAGAGATACGATGTACCTAGGACCCCACAGCTAGCTAATTCTTAGGGGAGTTCCCATGACTACTTCTCGTTGGATATATTCTACATACCATTTGCATATGGTTTGTTTTCTAGTAAAATACAATAGCATGTTTGTTTCATTTAAAAGTGTATATTCATCAATGTTTCCCTCTTGAAAAATGTATTTATTTAAAGTTTCATATTTCAAAAATTCTAACTACCTTTTCATTTTTTAAACATGAAATTTATTAGTCTTAAAAGGTTAACATGTGGAATCATTTGGGTTAAACCCTATTGGTCTTTGGATCACACCCTACATACACCGTTGGGTGTATGTAGACTTGATATTGCTTAACACAGGTAAGGGAAAGGTCCTTGGACATGGTGGTTCTGGTTGTTAGATTCACTTCTAGGTGTGGTGTTGTGGATAAGGATTGGGGTGATGTTCCCTTTCCATGTGATGATTCTTGAGTCATACTTGATAGTACTTTTGAGTTTTTGACCACATGGATTTTTTAATAAAACTATATAACTTAATTAAGAATTTTATTAATGTCTTTTTTGTTATGAATTTTCAGATTCAGTTTATTTATTATTATTTTTGGTTTAATATTTCTATACTCATAAAAATCATTCCTGAATAATTTTTTATGATAACTTATCACTTATCTCATACTACTAGAATAGGGAACCCCCTTTAGGCCTTTCCCTTGAATGGATCTAGTGCTGGTTTGGATGATGACCAGATCCAGTTTGCGACATCATAAGAATGATGGTTCCTGAAAGAAGTAGTATGTGTTGATGGTCATACCGCATCGAAGATTTCGGGAGATTGGAATAGATATATTTTCAGATATATTTTCATACATAATGAGCAGTAATCCCTTCATTACAATGATAATTTTTGAAAATAGTACATCTTTTCTTCAAAAATTTGGTGAATTCAAAAAGTGGTTCGCAAGGGAAAATTCTAGAAAGAGTGTAGTATTTTTAAAGGCAGATTCCATTAAAAGAGAAGGATTTTGAGGGATTTTTTCATGAAGTGGTTTTTCATGGCACTGAAAATCATAACTAAGATAGGACAGTGATGTAGAAATTACTTTGTGGAAGAAGATGATGTATGTGAGGAGTAAAAGTTTGTGGATGTGAAGGATGTACATGGAGGTGGTACGTGGAGATAGTTTGTGAAGGTGGTACGTAGAGGCGGTATACAACAGTGAATGTGGAGGGAGTTTGTAGAAGAGTTTTTCAATGAATCATATCTTTTATATAGTCTAGAAATGATGCAGGTTATCCATGAAGGTACTGAAACAGCTTTCTAAATCAATTTCCACTAGCTAACGGTATGCATGAAATTGGATTTCATATATGGGTGAAAAAGGGACTTCAACATAGAATATACCTATAGTAACAGATGAATGATTTCATGAAAATGAGTGGAAGTACATGTCTATAAAAAATGAGTGTATCCCTTCCCACAGGAGTGAGTGAAGGAAGAGGAAGTCATTGATATTTTCCACTGGCAGTGAGCTAGATAAAGAGACATAGGGTGTGTCCCATGGGAATGTAGTGAGAAGACCCCAAATATGGTAAAGACAATGATCCCGATCATATAAGTTATTTACCATGATCCTTTTAATTTATGGTGATCTTTACTGGATTTGGAACATCGCCACATCAATATTGTATAATCCTTGGATGTATCCTAGTGAGGATGAAACAAGTAAGATCACTATGTCATGTGCATGGTTTCATTTCTGTTCATATATTTCAATGGGATAAAGAGGGAAGTTTGTTTTATTTAATGTTATAACAAGACACTAAGGGGTATGAGTTTTAATCTATCATTCATAATTAACCCCCACCCCTATTTGGGTATTTAACATGATGGGCCTAACAATAACTATAAAAAACAATCAGAGAATATGGAAGAAATAAAAATATCCATGTTCTAAAAAATAAATTATATCATACTGTCATAAAACTAACTTATCACCCACTAGTAAAATCACATATGATAATTAAAAAAATAGAAAAGAATAATAAACTTCTAATACCATACCCATGTATCATAAAATCCCAAACCCATAATTACACATTATGATAATACATCATGGTAATGAAATTCCTGGCCCCTAACACACTTGAACATGTGATCTCAATGTCTGATTATATACCAATGTTCCAGGGCCACCCAATTATGGTTTGAAAGAAACATAGAAGGCCACCACCTATTTTCTACCTAACATGACAAGTAATAAATTTTATTTACATGTTACATGATAAAAAAATATAAATATAGGAGTCTAAAAATATAATCACTGTAGAACCTCAGGTTATTTGGTGAAACCCATGGTTGACCATACCTACTTCGACTAGTGTGATATGTCTCTGAGTATGTCAGATAACCACAAGAGTGGAACACTGTACTTCCCCATAAATATTTGAAATTATCATATAGTGAAAACATGTTCTAACCTAAAACCAATTTTGAATATCACCTATGAAAAAATGCACTACATTAGAACCTATTTATAATATTACCCTAGGGGACAATGTCCTACCTCAAAAACCTATAGAATTCAACCATGGGGGACCAAATCATGTTCTAGAACATATTAAAAAATATCATAAACCAAGGGAATTATCCATCATAAAACCTCAAATCCCATTCACCTGTGAAAATCATCATCCTCTGTGCTTTGTAAAACATACACAAAGGGGGTTTCATTCTTGGCCTAGAACCCTTACTAGGAAATTATTAATTGAGGGGATGTATCCAAACCTAGTACCAGATAAATCATATATAACATTCACTTAGGGGTTATAGGTCCATGTAAAAATATTATATAATAAAACTATATGGTCACATTCCTTACATGGGGCTATAATAAATCATACACCATGGTTTTTACATCCCCTTCCTAGAAACATCAAATAGTCATCACCCATCTGGTCTCATCCCTTTGAATTGTTAACATGTTATCATTACCTGGTAGTTTTATCCCACCCCTTTACATAATAACACATAAATAACATACACCAAGGGGTGATACATCATCCCAAAACCTTGAATATTTTCTAAATCATATATATATATATATATCATAAATACACATGGAATAACCTCTCCTCCGAACCTCAAATCATACTAAAAATGTTGTATACACCTTGAAACTCAGAACCCATCTCCTAGGTTGCCTCTCAACTTCAAAACCCCTATATTCAAGTTCATACTTTCTAGGATTTCACCATAGACTATAGTGTTTTATAGTGACATAGATCATCCAAACATGTTTACCTATACAAAGCATATTTTGGTTAATCATAAAACTTAGGAATGCATCGAGGTCTTATGTGACATATCATAATTATTACACTCTAAAAATAATGATCTATCACATTTTATTTTCTCAGGTCATTAAAATCAATTAGATGGACTAATTTCCCTCAAAACCTATATGATCTCATCAGGGAAAATCAACCTTATAGTTCATTCGATACCAGAATGACAATTGAGGTATGACTTACATTCCATCTCAATACCAAAACAACTTGATCTATCTTCTAACACCCAAACTATCAAAAATTACTTCCAATTGTACAAAAACCTATTAACATACACATAAGTGTGGGAGGAACAATTTTCTCAATAATTATTATCCATCCCAAAGTCAATAAGGTCTCTTAAAGTTTATATTTCACCAATCCCTATGATGATTATTCCAATTTATCACTTTATCCTACCAATAGAGATCTAATAAACATATACCATGGTCTATTACATTCATTAACTGATATTACACACTTTTAAGGAATAAATGACTAATAAAACTTATTTTTAATTGATTAATCTACCATCCATATTCAATTCATCAAGATAGTTTTCAAGGGTACATTATGACCCTATACATTTCAGTATATCTTTAGTAATTATAGGAAAATTATTTTAATTAATGATAAATATCTCATACGTGGGGAGACCACATATCACATGCACATAAAAAATATATTTTTAATTATCACTACCTTTATAATTTTAATAGAAATTTATATGCTTGAAACATCCCATGTGACATGAAAATAAAATCAAATTTCCTTTAAATTTTATACCTAACAATGATGTTGGTGTTTACAATATTTACCTAGTTATGATCATATATTCATTTAGTCTATCTTAATTAAATTCCCAAATTTCATATTTTTAAAACAATATGAAAAATCTTATCTTGGTGGAATCTCAATCAATTTCATGATAACAAACATTACCAATTACCCCAAGATTATCTCTTACTCAATAATTGCATAATAAATTCCTCAAATTAAAAAGGTTCTCACGATATGTATATTATACAACCTTAGGAACAGAGAATATAATATGAAACATACACGTCTATCATATCATGATCATTTTGTAAAAAACTCTATGATTTATAGTTCTTGTGTCATCTAGTAAAAAAAATTATATGTGTCATGATAACATTTCATATCCTTATATGAAATACATCAAATGAAAATATTAACATGTCCCAAAGACCTAAAATAATCACTAAAGTTCAATTTTTAGGAATAATTAAAAGTCATTTTATGAGTGGATAATACTCAAATCACATCTTCATTATATAAATAAAAAAGGAAATAATTACAAATCAAATTCTATCTTTATATAACTTAACACATTTCACATTATTTAACTTCTATAAGAATATTATAAAGTATATTCACATGTTCTCATCTAATAAAATATAATATTATAAAATACCTGAGAGGCCTTATTTTTTTAAAACATTTATTGTTTTGATAAACATATTACATATCAATGGAATTCCTAAAATATCTCTAGGTGAAAATCTAATAATACACCCCATTAAATTTCTTTAGTGTGTAACATCAATGAAGAATGTTTTTTAAAATTAATGGTGAGAGTAAGAATCATATTCATTTTTTTCAACTTATTTAATAATAATGAAAAATATATTACCTTATAATATATATTTATATGATGTTAATAACTTTTGTTATCTATGTATAATAACTTAAATGTTGATAGTAATATTTTTAGAGAAATTTTATTAAAACTTTTTCTTGAGATCATTTTTGGTATAATATATAACATGTTATATTAAAATATGTCTCTACCAAATCATTATAAATAAGTTGTTGATATAAATTTAAATTTACTTCTGGTTGATACTGGTTTAATACTTTATTTTTTAAATTTTGATCATGTTTATATCTAAATAAAGAACCAATATAATTATCCCATGTTGATGTAGATAGAAATTACATAAAATTTTTAGAATACATAATACATTACCCAAATAGATTCCCAAATACCATATTATTTTAGTGACTTTTAAAACATAGAACAATAACATATATTCTAGTGAATGATATTAAATTTTTTCCACAAATATACTCCCCTTTAGTACCCTTACAAAAAACATTTTTTGTAATATAGGGAAAAAATGGTGTGCTTAGATGTTCACTAAGGGTAATCATGGGAGATATCAATCATTTCATAATAATAATACATAAGAACATAACCTTTGAAAATCATATCCTGTATATGAAAGTTCATGATAACATGTCACGAGATAAATTGTAAAAGTTTATAAAGAATCAATAAACATACGCCCAAAATTCATAACATAAGACATAGAATTTTTGGTATATACAAAAGTGTAGAAAATTATTTCATAATATTCAAGGTGGATTTACAATACCATAATATTGAACAATGTACCTTATTGAAACATGTTCACTCCTTATTCTAGCCCTGTATTACTAAACAAGGCTTACTTTATGTTCCACTCATGTATTACTGAATGAAGATCATATCATGTTTCTTGCCCAATATATCTCATGAGAGATAAATATATACCAAATGAATTGGAGGGAGATACAGATCCTTCTAATCTCATATTGAAATAATTCTTTTGTATTCTTAAAAAATATATATCATTCCTCATTGCATAACTTAAGGAATAAAATGTGTTTCTTAACCAACATTCCATCAAAACATAATCCAAATAAGACAAATGGATTTCTTAAATATCATTTCATAATAAAAATTATCAAACCATTGAAATAATAGGGATATTAATCTTGAAACATAAAAATATTAAATAATTACATCGTAGATGGAAATTATTTTTGATATAACACTTGAAATTAATTCTTGAGAGAAATATAATTTCATCTTTAAAAAAATTCTTTTCTCACAATTCCATGTAATTTTAAAAGAAGATAAATTCTGTCATACTAAAATTTAAATATTATAAATTAATATTCATGGATATATGTTTTTATGTAAACGTAAAAATCCTTTCAAGTCTAATAAGTTAAAAAACATTCTTCTCATACTTTTTCTGGAAAAGTAAACATGCTCCTTGTTTAGAAAATAAAAGATATATTCCTTTCAAAAACTATATAAATAAGTAAAAAATGGGTAAAAAAGTCTTTAAATATCTATAGGATAATGGTCCAACAATTTATGAGAACATTTTTAGAAAACGCAGACATGGATTATTAATATTCACCAATTGAGACTAAAAAAATTAATAAGTTATGATATTGTAAAACAAATACTATTTACATTATAATCAATAGAATGGTATTTATTATGAATGAAAGAAAATAAATGAAATAAAATACTCTTCTGCATAAGGATCATAAAATACATTCATGGTTCATATATACTCTACTTAGAATAAACAATTAGTGAATACGATATTTGTATCACAAAAATTAAGGTGATATAAAATTAATCCCTTACCATAAGTCAGATTCCATTGGTACATTTCCAAAACATTTATATACAAGTTTAAATAATGTCATTAAATTTTCTAGATTCATATTCATTTTTTAATGATATCATAAATTATCATATTATTAACTCTTTGTAAATAACATTATTTCTCATCCTTTAGGTATTAATTGATTTATTTTCTTACATATGTTTTTTCAAGTAAGTTCATGTTCCTATTATTAGGTTATAGTTGTATAATTTAAATAATTATATTAATATATCATATATCATATTTATTCAATTTAAAAGTGTATATAATTATTATTTAATAAATATATTGTATAATGAATCGGGTCGCACCGTGAAGATGGTAGGACGTACGTACGCAAGAAGCAATGACATAATTCCCGAAATTGGGGAATGGTATGGATGTGGATGGTATATATATTACTAGAATAAAAATCATAATTACCATATATTGTTATTATTTACATCATTATACCCATCAATGTATGTTGATGGTCAAAAGTCGAATACAACACAGTGTGGAGATGATAAGTCATACATATGCATGCATGGAGATTTTATTCTTCATAAGATGTATATAAGGTGAATAGGATTATTCAATAAAAATAATAAAATATAATCCTATAATTGATACTGAAGTTATAACATTATAATTGATATATCCCATGAAGAGTAAGTATAAGAATACATAAGTTTGAATGAATCCGTAGAGGAGATTACCTCTTCTTCAATTATCTTCCTATATATCTCCTCTAAAAGGAACTAAAGTTGGACTTTTAAGAGTATCAAAGTCTATAGAATATAACTAGGGTGGTTGAGAAGATAATGTACAAGGGATAACCAAGGATGAAGTCTCAATGTGAAGTGAAGTTTGGAGGGGGGAGGTAACCTTTTATAATTTCGGTGGGGGCACATTTGGAATCTCCAAAAATATTAATTCATAATAAAATAAAAATGCCTAAAAACATAAAAATGTTATATATTTGAATATAATATGATACATAACTGTAATCTCATCATAAAACCATTTTATATAGTTTTTTTTGTTCAAATAAAATCTTATCGTTTTAATTGACACTTATTTAATCTATTTAATTTCAAACTAATTTAACAAATATTTAAATATTAAAAGTGTAAAAAATTTACTTATTTTATATAAATTATGCCATAAATGAATACTTTCGAATATTTTATACCATATAATAATTCATTTATATTCTATAAATAATTATGATTTTCAAAAAATTAAATAATTCATTATTTTGATAAACAATCTAATGTGTCCATTTTGAAGCTATTCAATTTATTGATTTCTAAAAATATTTGAATATGATGTTATCCATAAAATAATATTTTATTATATACCTAAGGGGTTAAGGTAATACATCATATTCATTGGATATATTAATAAACCAAAATTATAGTTATTTAAATATTTATAATGACATTAATTTGATATTTCTATTAATAAAATAATTTCTACATCATTTTTGTGTAATTATTTTATATACATATTTATTGAATAAAAATTAAAAAGAAAATACAATGATGATGATAAATTGTATATGTTAATATATAATAAATATAGTCAAATCAATCTTCTTGAATTTCCTACATTAAAAATTTTATATGTATTGAAATATGAATGTTAAAACTTTAACATAACATTAAATAAAATATTATTTATGAAGAATCTAATCCAAATGGATTAAAATGGTCAATCGCCTGAAACATTTATGATTTTGGATGAGAATAAATTTAACAATAATATTTGGAAATGTTTTTTGGTCTTCTAATGGTTATTTTCATTTTCATGAAAAATATTTTATTTATTTTTCATCAAATAAATTCTTTTTGAATCATTAATGTATAAGACTTTAAGTCCATTATTTATTTCCTAAAAATTACAGACAAAATTCCGTGATAAAAAAAAAATTAGATTTTGAAATTACTATTTCTAGTCAAACATAGATTCTATATAACATTTAATTAAAAATGATATGGTTAAAAAATTTAACTAAGACATATTTAACTTTTCTTTAAATCAAATATATTAAATATACTAATCTCATGCAAATGGCTTTCAAAAGATAAAATTATGACCGAATTATGATTTAGGTTGATCCAAACTCATAACATGATATATGGAATAGTTGTAGGGTAATTTTATAATATTAATTTTACCCTTAATTACATGATATAACATTTTTCTGTTTTATTAAAAATTACTAAAGGTAATATTCATAATACACAAAGATAGAAGGAATATATTTATATACATTTGAACTAATTTTTCAAAATATAAAATTATGTTATCTAAATTCAAAACATAGAGGTAATATTAATAAAATTAAAATTAATCTCGTAGTAGAAATGAGAAAACAAGTTTTTAAAGGCAAAACATTTGCAAAAGATTGAAATGGTTTTACATCTAAATTCAATGTATGATTAATTCCAATTACCTACATTATATTCAAAATTAAAAATATAATATATATAAATACTTTAAAATAATTAAATAATATAATTTAACCATAAAAATTATTGAGACAAAAAACTTGTTCTCAATTAACATTTAGTATATTTTTACTATTCATATAATATGAATGCTATCATAAATATATAAAAAATTAATCAAAAGTGAATTTTTATATCCTTATTCAAAATAATAAGTTTATTTTTTCAAATAGAGTATAAAAATAATTTGAAAAAATTAATTAATATTGTTGTGCCATCAAAAGGGGGGAACTACATTTTTTAAAAATTATTTAATTTCTATGGATATCGAATTAAATCTTATATAATGACTAGAAAACATATATGATTAATTTTGATCATTATAATTAATATATTACTTATATATTTTATAAATAAAATTCTCCAAGAGTGATTTTATTGTTCTTTAAACTAAATTATTTTTATTGAAATAGTTTTTCATAAAAAATATTTTTAATTAAAAACGGGTTTGTTTTCATTTATAATTCACTGATCAAAAAATAATTAATTATATATACATGTTTAATGCATATTTTAATAATTTATTTAATTTTATTTATAACCTCATCTAAAAAACCTAGTTTATTAGTTAACATAAAATTATTTACTTTTTTTTAAACTCAGTCTTACGTGAAACAAATTATGTCAAAAGAACAAGAAATTTTGTGTTATTGAATCCAAGCATAGTGTAGCATTTAACACAATTTAAGATGTTGTTGCATGTATAACCCTCTTATCTTGGAGCAATATAAAACACTATAAATGAAATAAATTAAAGAAATACATTATCTCATAAATATATAAGGGAGTTACATTATACTACCTTTAAAATGAATTTCTCCCATGAAATTCACCGAGTTATTAAAGTATTAATACTCAATTATTTCTATCATACAAACTTGTATCATAAAAATAATGACTAAAAATCCATTTTGAAATCTAAAAGTTGGAAAATAATATCTATCCAAATAAAATCATGACTAGGTCTCAACGTATGAGAATATTAAAAACGATTTGGGCATTGGTGAAATACATAAATAATAGTTGTTATTGACAAAGATCACTGATCAAAAGAATGTGTGTGATTGATTTAAATTTATCAATCACAATAAATTTATACTAAAGAATCTTCAAAGAGGTCATTAATATCATAAAAAATTATTATAATAATATATCCTTTTACATCATGATCCATTTTCCCAATTTGCATAATTTTCATGTGAATATATACTTACATGATTTTAGATCAATCTCAATGTTGGGAATCCCATAAAAATTTACCACATCAAATCTTATTCAATGAAATGAAGTCGAATTTTTCATTCCATGTGTTTTAGTAGATCATGTTATCTATAAATAGAATTATAGGTCATTACATCAATCTTTATCACAAAAAAAAGGTTAGTACATGTTATAGAATATGTATAATTTATTCTATGGTGAGATAATAAATTATTCTAAAAAACATCATCCAATTTTTAAATTAACCATTATATTAGTTGATAACCTTAAAATCCATCTAAAAGATGAAAATCAAAAACATTTGAAACAGGTGCACTTTCTCAGGTTAGCATTTTCCCCCCAATATATCATAATGTATCTCTTAATCCTCACATTCCCAACATCTGAACACCATCATCATGTATTCTCTTGAGTCATGTTAATAACATAAATTTCCATATATACTTATTGAATACATATGTGTTTCCTTATTCCAAATCATACTGGATATAATTCTTATGTCCCAAAATTTTTTATAAATCATCTATGAAAGAATAACTATCTTGAAAAAATATATAATTAGTTCACAATAAACTAGTATCATCCAATTTACTTATTCATATCCTACAAAACTTTTTAGAAACATCATTATCATAACATAAGGGACATATTAATGGTTATGTTCCACTAAATCATGTGTTCATTAAATATACCACCTTGCCCTTAAATTAGTTTTCTATGTATTCAAAACTATTCAACATATCATTTCCAATAATTAATGAAAAACATATACTGATGAAACTTATATATCTGAATAATTAATATAATATAATCTTTGAATTATGAAACATATACACCTCAATCAACATACATTATTCTGAAAAAATTCAGTGGGATCCATGATCTCTATACTTCTTAAAATATGAGTCATTTCTTAAGGTTCCTCGCCATTAATCAAACCAATAATCTTGATTCTAATGTTAACCACAATTATAGAACATCCCATAACTTTCACATATTATTTAAAATCTCGTTATCTTTATTATTATAGAAAATAATCACACCACCATCATGTTTATCTTCACGAATTTTCCACTTAAGAAATCAATTTTCATGATTACAACACTTTTTTGCATCAAAAACATTTAATGTTTACCATGGATTATCTAGATCCTATATTTACTATGACAAGAAAACAATGTTCGAGAAACAATTATCATATATGAAAATAAAATAACCAATGGAAATTACTTATAATAGTTCAATCTATGACACCATTGTTTTTATATAAGAAAATACATGATATGTAATAAATTATATAATTTTATCATTTACTTTGACATCTCCTTAGGGACATCCCATGACATATCATTTGAAATATCTCTATAGATTTCACTAAAGTTTTCGTATCCTAGTTCCCAAAGGCTAAATAAGACATTTTCTGTGATACCAACTCTAATGAACAAAGAATGAATTACATTGACATTACTAAAAATTTTAAAAATACATATTACATTAAAGAAATACTCTCAAATATCATATTATTTTAGTGCCTTTGGAAATGTGGAATATAAATATATAGTTAAGTGAATGATTTTCAGTGTTTGCCACAATGATCTTTCCATTTAGTACTCCTACGTAAATGGTTTTTTATAAAATGGGGTAAATAATGAAGAATAAATAATGGGGTTAGATTATCATAAAGTGTAAATAAGAGTGTTCTCAATAATATCATAATAATAAAACATAATAACATAACTTTTTTAAATATAATGCTATATATTAAAGATCATGATATCACATCACATGATAAATAGTTAAAGTTCATAAATAATAATTGAATGTATTCCCAAAATTCATAACATAAGACATAGAATTTGAGGAATACAAATACGAATGTAAAATAATTTCATATTAGTCAAGGCTAATTTCCCTGTAATCATAATAGTAATAGTCAATTATTGAACTGGGTTCACTTCTCGTTCTAGCCCTGTATTACTGAACCGGCTTTATATTCCATTACAGTCTTATATTACGGAATGTAGAACATTTCCCATTTCATTCCCTACGTATCTCATGAAATATAAATAATTACTTAACTAATTAGAGGGAGATATAGGTCCCACCAATCTAATAATGAAATAATTCTTATGTGTTCCATAAAAACATAAATCATTCATTGTAGCATAACCTAAGGTATAAAATGGGTTTCTTAAAAATCCTTCTATCATAACATAATCCATATAAAACAAATGGATTTAATAAAGATAACTATATCATAATAATAATAATAAAATATTAATATTAGGGATGTTATACTTGAAATGAATCCATATTAAAAAAAGTCACCTTAGTTGGAAAATAATTTTGATAGAACACATGAAATTAATTCTTGAAGAAAATATAATTTCTTCATAAAAAATGATTTCATTTCTCAAATTTCCATGGAATTTAAAAAGAAAATAATGTATTTCAATATAAAATTGAAATATTTTAAAGGAATATTCTTGTAAATCGTTTTTATACAAATGTAAAAATCTGTTCATGCCTTACAAGTTTAACGAAATCATTCTTCACATACATATTTTCGAAAAATTAAAGTATTACCTTGTTTTTAAAATGAAATTATGATTCCTTTCAAAAATGTGGTATAAATTAAATAATTCATAAATATAAATTTAAATATCCATACGATAATGATGAAAAAAAGTTTGAGAACATTTTTAGAATACATGGATAAGGATGATTAATATTCCCCAATATAGACTAAAAACAAAAAAAATATAAATATTAAAGAGATTGTGAAATAAATATGCTCCATTCTATAATAAATAAAAAAGTATTTAATATGAATGAAAGCAAATAATGGAAATAACATACAATTTAGTATAATAATTACAAAATACATTCATGGTATGAATATACTACACATATAAAAATTATTTATGTATACGATACGTGTCTCACAGAAATAAAGGTGATAAAAAATAATCCCTTAAGTTAAGTCTGATTCCATTGTTTTATATATAAACCTCTTTTATAAGGGTTTAGATAATTTCATAAAATTATCAAATAATTATATTTATTTTTATTATATTTTATGTTATCATATTATTAACCATTTTTACTAACATTAATTCTCATCCTTCGAGTATTAACTACATTATTTTCATACATATGATTTGTTAGATATGTACATGTTCCAGTTATTAGGTTATAGTTATATCATTTAAATAATAATATTTATATAATATATATCATATTTCTTTATTATAAATATTTATATAATATTTGTTTAAAAATGTTCTTGATTAATTAATCACATCACATATTGGATACGGTGGGCAGTATGTATGCAAGAGTGACAATATAATTCCCTTAATTATGGAATGGTATTGAATGGGATGGTATGTATATTGTTCCAAAATAAAAATATTGTTATAATATTCATATATTGATACGTTTTCCATCATTATATCCATCCATGTCAGGTGGTGGGTAAAAATAGCTTAAACCATGACATGGATATATTAAGTCGTACGTACGTATGGGTAGTGATTTAAGTTTTCCTAGGATTGGTAGAAGGTAGACCATGGTTGTTCCATAATCATAATAAGATCTCAATATATATGTTATACTAGATTTATTACAATATTATAGAATCAACACCTTAATAGTATGTATAATAAGAAATATGTTTTAATGTATTGGTAGAGGAGATTACCACTTCTTCAATGAACTCCCTCTAGATCTCCTCTTAAAGGTACAAGAGTGGGAAATTTAAGAATACAAGAACCAAAATAATAAGAATAGGGATGTTAATAATGGAAATTTTAGTGGATATATAAACATGAATGATCAATGTAAAGTCATGTTGTGAGGGAGGATATGCCCATTTATAATTGAGGTGAGGGGTATATTTGGAATCTCCAAAATATTAATTTATAGTAAAATTAAAACCGTTCCAAAAAACTAAGAATGTAATATTATAGAATATTATATGAGATAAGGTTGTAATCAAACAATAAACTAAATTTTATACATGTTTTTCTATCAATTGAAACCTTATCATTTCAATTTATACTTAGTTATTCTATTTAATTTTTAATTAAAGAAATATATATTTCAATAATAAAAGTGTAAAATATTTACTTATTTGAAATAAAGTATAACATAAATTTATATATAATAAAATTTTATTCCATTTCATAATTATTATATATTTTAAAAAAAATTTATGATTCTAAAATTATTTAATAATTCATTAATTTGACAAACAATCAATACTGTCAATTTGGATACTATTAAATTTATTGAATTTTAAAAGTACAATGATAAGAGGTTATCCCTCAACCAAATATTTTATTATATCCCTACAGTGTCAAGGTCTTCTGTAAAATTCATTGGATATATTTATTTATTGTGAATTATATTTATTTTAAAATTTTTAATAAAAATAATTTGATGTCTCTTTTAAAAAAATAATTATGACATCAGTTATGTGTAGGTATTTAATATATTTCTATGTCGACTAAAAATTTTAAATTAAATACTATAATTCAGATAAATACTATTAATTTTCAAAAAAAAATTATAGTAGAATACATCATCTAGAAAATCTCTTAAAGAAATTATAATTATTAAAACATGAATTTGAAAACATCAACATCACATGAAATTAAATTTTATAAATGTCATAATGTTTTATATATAGCTCCAAATGACCAATATATCGACCCTTGAATTATTATGGTGGATATATAATTGAAAAATAAGAATTTTTTAAGTTCTTTTTTTTTCTAATGGTAATTATATTTTTAATATAAAAACCTATTTATTTTTCATCAATTTAATAATTTATGCATCATCAAAGTATAAGCGTTTAAGTTCATTATTTATTTCCTAAAAATTACATATACATTTACATGATAATTTAAAATAGTTAATAATTATAATTAGTGATTATAGTCCAACATATCATATTTATAAGATTATATTAGAAATCATATAGTTATTAAAATTTCAGTAAGATTTATTTTACATTTCATTAAATAAAATATATTAAATGTACTAATATCATTCACATAGATTTCAAAGGATACCATTACAACCAAATAACAATTTCTGTCCATGAAAACGCATACAAATATAGTATTAAAATATTTAGCTTATATTTATAATATAATATTTACCCTTAAATACCTGATTTACCTTTTTAGGATATTATTAAAAATAATGAAGCTGGTATTGATAATTCCCTAAATTAAAAGAATGATATTTACATAATTTGTTTGTAATGATTAAAAATATGTAATTAAATTTTAATAATTCAATACACAAGATCTTTAGTAATAAATTTAAAAATAATCATGTTGTCGAAATGAGAAAACGAGTTTTAAAAGTTAAATCCCTGAAAAACATTGAAATGTTTTTATATCTAAATCCAATGAAAAATTAATGCCAATTACATACAGAATATAACCTAATTAACCTAGAATCTATTTATAATTTAGATCAATTCCATAATATAATTTATCCTAAAAAATTATTTGGATGTAAAAGTTATTTTCATTAAAATATAGTTTACTTTAAAGTTCATCAAAAAATAAATACTATCAGAATGATATCAAAAATAAATAGAATGTAAATTTCTATATCCCTCTTCCAAATAGGATTTTATTTTTTAAAATATAATGTAATTTTTTTTAATATATATATTTATAATGGGTTCACTATTAAAAGGAGACAAAACTACATTTTTTGGAAAATATTTCCTTAATAAGAAAAAATTGAATTTATTCTTATATCAGGTATAAGAAACATATAATATGAATTTTAAACTTTATAATAAATATATTTCATAAATATTATATTAATTAAATCCATATAGAGTGATTTTACTATTTAATAAACTCACATATTTTCATTAAAATTGTTTTCAGAGAAAAAATTACATTTATTTAAAAATGGTTGTATTTTCATTTCCAATTAATTGCTCACCAAATAATTAATTATATATAAATATGTACAACATAGTTTTAGAATTTAGTACATAATAATAATACACATCATTATAATTTCATGGTTATATGGTAAAATAATAATATTTAGTCATCTAGACAAACTCGATCTTGTGTGAAACGAATTCCATAAAACATATGAAATTGTGTGTAACACACCCCAATCATATTATTATGTCAGTCACAAGATAATATAGTGTTGTTTCTAGTTCAATCTTATCCTGGTTTATCATATGACACAATACATGAAGTAATTTAAAAAAATATATCAAATAAAAATTATGGGGTGTTACATCTACTAGCCTCATAGAAAGTATATTTTATTTTCAATATCATGCTCTGAAATAAAATCTTTTTTGTTATGAAATATTTTTTTAGTATGAATATTTAAAAAATAAACTATTAATACCCACACTCTACAATTTATTCTATGTTATTTGATCATTAATTTAAAAAATGAATTTATAATTTAAATTATCCCATTGTAATGTTGTCATAATTCATTCACTCATATTTTTATAGATATATTAAATAAATGACATTACTCTTGATGAACTCCCATTTATCAAATTTCTTATTCAAACCATTTTATTGAAGTAGATACAATCATAACCATGTGTATAAAAATCATTATCTGTTTTATTTAAAACAACTACTTAATGTAATCCCTAACATTGAGTAAACAACTACTGATCGATTTTTAACACCTATTAACCTTCAAACATGTTTCGAATGTGTATTTGGTGTAATATAGCATTTAAAATATTAGAATTGATTTAAATAATTTTAATATATGATAAGTAATCTCCAAATATTTTCATATACCAATTCATTCATTTTATATAATTACATATGCAATGGAAAAATTACCCCTCCTCCCCAACACACAATTTAGGTCTCAAAGACCTAAGAGGAAAATTATATAGTAGAATCTTCTTCTTATGATATAAACATTTATGATTTTGTTCCATCTATATAGAAATATATTCCAAACATCGAACGCCCTACTAAATTTTCCACAATAATTTTTGATAATTGGGTAAAATTTTATAAACCTCATTTATATTATCATAACCATTCAAATTATATTTAAAGAATTAATTTTATAGCCTAATAAATCCTTAAATTATACTCTTTCCTATCCAAGTAATATAAATACTGAATCATTTTAACTATATGTGAAGAAATTGAAATTTATTTGGCTATCTTTTATTTAAAAAATGAATTTTAAGGATAAAATTATTACACTTATAATTACTATGATCATATAAATATTATCCCAATGAAAAACATCGATATTTTTCTAATCGCAAAGGGATAATTTAGAAAATAAAATTTTCATTACTTCCTAAGAAATATTATAATGGTTTTATACCAATTTAGAATTTTTCATCAATTAAGGGTTTTAATATCCAATAAATATATAAAAACATTTTTAATGAATATTATTCCATTTTATCTAAAAAACATCTTATTAGATTAGAAACAAAATTTACATTCAATTATATCAGAATTTTATTAAGTGTGATTCCACTAAAATAATGATCCCTTTTAATAATAAGAATTCCAATTAGTAGAAAAATATCAATATATCCCTAGGTACTAATTATATTTTTTAATTTCTGTCACAATTTAGCTATTTATGTTTTAAATCATGCGAATCAAATCATAAGTGACACTTTCATAGTTTGGTGGGCATGTTACCCAATACATTATAATGATTAGAGAAACATTAAACCTCTAGGATCCTAATATTATTTGTGTTTAAAATCTATGTGAAAACCAAATAACATGTTATATATAGCCACCTAAATCATTTATGGACACTCTTAACATTTTTTCTCAAACGTGATAATCTATGGGAATCTATCTTTGGCATGACCCACCACTTTAGTTGTTCAAGTTGTTGATTGGTGTTTGTTTGGATGGAATCCAATACCTAATATTTTTAAAGGGGATATAAAATATCACTCTATTATATAATTTATTCCCTTAAAATATATTAATTCTTATAATAAATTAGTTTTCGATCTATAGTCATTCAACAAAATCAATATATTCAAAACATATTGTTGTGTAAATCTTTTCACAACTCACAGATTGTGTTACTAACGAAAAATATATTCTAACTATTTATTCACATATAAATCAACCTCACAGGGTTAAGGAATATAAATCCCTTTTTTGTAAAATAATAAAATTATATGAATACAAAATACAAATATGAGATAGAATGTCCTGATAGATAGCCATCCCCAATTTTCTAAACTAATAATAATACATCGGTACAATGGGGGTTAAATCCCCAAGTCTCACAACCCATGGTTCAATACTCAAGAGAGGCCAAAGTCCTATAGTAACTCAAACAGCAATCCGTATGAACTATATATAAAATTTTGACTTTCATATTATAAATAATAAATAATCCAAATTCAAGGAAAAATAAAAATATATTATTTATCATATCTTACAGGTAACTATTTAATGCATATATGATAATTCATATTATTAGTTTAAACATATTTCAACTAAAGAAAATATAAATTCAAAATACAACCAATTTTTTTCTAATAATAAGTTCTGCAATGCAATTAAATAAATAAAATGTTAAAAAATTTAGACCAAAAATTATCTTTTTGGACATTTTAAATAATAAATAATTATAAAAAAATTCCATTTAATAAACATCTTCACCTTTCCATGAATAAATATATATAATATATATATTTATTTCAAAGGTGAACACTTTTTTATTAATAATCTATTTCTGATTTATCTGAATATATTACATTTAATTTAAATATAGTCATTTTATATTTCAAATAAATAATTCATATACAGTATATAAAACATTTATATAATCAATGTATCAACCTCAACTCCATTAACCTAGAGATGGTGGTTAGGTATATACATTGGTATGAGATATATGATATCACATCCCATTTGATCAAATAGTTTAGTTTCCTTGAGATAAAAATAAATATATGGTTATCATTATACATTATAAAACTAGTAATAAAATATTAATTTTAATTAACACATTATTATTTCACATATAATATTCTTAGAATCTATAAATGTTTACTTTTTAATACCCTGGGGATAAGAATAAAATAAAAGGTTGCGCACAATTTTTTTGTTAAGGGTAATTGAAAACATATGATATAATATAATTATTATTGGTTGAAAAATAAGAAATTTATAAATAATAATAATATAATTCCACATAACTAATCACATTAGATTGAACAATATCCATGAATAAAAATATAAATAATTGTGTGGATAACAGTAACTAATTTTAAATTTATCGAACACATAATGTCAAACATCGTAAATATTTTCATCATTGCCTTATTCCAAGATATCATAAAGATACCATTATGGAATAATTATATAATAACATATATAATTGGGTAGGAATACAACAAATGCATAGTATTTTTTGACTTTTATGACATACTATTTCATTAAGAGGCTATATAATTTTGGGCACCACCCCCAACTAATTAATAGCAATGAAATATCAATATGAATTAAATAAAAAATAATACAATTCATAATTAATAAATAATTGTATTATAATAATAAAATATATGATAATAATACATTTATAGGTTTTTAAATGGAATAAAATGATAAATATTCATCCATTAAAAGAAACTTGATTGTAAAACAATAAAAATCTTAATATTCCATAAGGAACATCAATCTTAATAATGTATAAGTAATAAATAATTATGCTTTTAGTAATTTTAGATATATAGAGAAATTTTTTTTCACATTCAATTGATTTATTATAATAGTATAAAAACATAGTAATAATAACAATGTAACAAGGAGTACCCCTATCAAAGGCATGATAACATAGTAGCAGTGGTCAGTACTTTCATCGAATATAGATTACAATAGGAAATGATTCTTCAAAATAATATCATCAGGAATAAATATATGTACCCATAAAATAAATTAGAGGTAAAATATATTTCAATAATTTGGTATAATGTACCAAACAATAAATAAAAAATTTCTAGGTGAATAGTAATAACGTAATGAATTGAAATTGAGTTAACTAAACACATAATTTCGATTACACTTGTATAAAAAGGATTGAAAGGCATGATTCAAAAAAATATATTTAAGTGAAATGGAAAAAAATTAATAATAATATTATTATTAGAAACCATTTTCATATTAGGTACACCATGAAAATGAAAATATGGTGAGTAATATCAAACATGTCTCATGGAATTTAAAATTGGAAAAAATAGCCCTTACAACTTTAGTAAACATTGAATTAAAATGCTATGAAGTGAATAATGTAAAAGGGACATATAATTCATTTTAATTTCATGAGTAATATGATAAAAATTAATTCATATTAAATTATACCCTTGATAAAATATAATATGGGTAAAATATTGAAAAGGTCTCAACAAACAAAATATGAGAGTAAAACCGTTATGAAATTTGAATCCAATGAACGAAAATAACATGAAGGATGGATTATTTAATATTTATATATATATAATTAAAGAAATATTAATAATTATAATACAATAAAATGGGTTATTATGAACATAATTCAAAATATTTATAGGTTCTTAACTTAGAAACATGCTTCAATGAATTGATATTTCGATGAAACACCATACCTTAATTCACTACTTACCAAAAATAAATTTAACCATGTGTGAAACGAACATAAAAATAATAATAAACTATTTCACAACCATATTAAAATATATGTACATTATTAATCTCTTTTATATTCATTTAGCATGAATTCATTACATGGTTATTAGTTATTTGTTTTGGAAGTTGTAATTCATATTATTCTTGTACTTGTTTTATAATAGTAATGTAAAACCATTTTCTTTAAAACTAAATTCATTATTGAAAAATTAATAAATATATTTAAATAATTATGTTTTAATGATTTATAGATATATGTGTTCATTTTTTGGGAAATTTTGGCATGGTTTGAGAGGCCAAAATCCTAGATGATCTTATTTAGGATAATTTACTATTATCAATTTAATATTTCATATTGATCCTTAATTTTTTAATATATTTAATCCATATTTGATATATATATATATTCATATAATATTATGATATATTATATAAATTCATAAAACATGGTTTAGAAATATTTATGTAAGGAATTTATGAATAATGAAAAACGTCAGTCTTGGATGAAGTAGTTTGTATGCACACATTGAAGACATTTTCCCATAATATAAAAGTAAGGAAGAAATTGATTTTGTTTTTTTAATAATATTAATAATTATTTAAATATAATATTTATTCATTAAATATCTATTTCTATCCAACCATGTAATGTTGTTCTGAAAAATAGATCACACCACTTATGGAGGAGGTATTCCTCAGAAAACACTAAAGCCGTTTTTTTTAAAGGGTTGGGAGGAAGGATGAAAATAGTTTTCACATAAACATAATTAAATTACACTATACTTATTATAGTTTTTAAATTATTAAAAAAAGTTTATATATTTTTTATAATATATATATTAAGAATATAATGGAAAATAAATGAAAGAAAATGTAATTGAAAATTTTACAGTACTACTCGAAAGGGATACTTTTTAAATTGGATTAATTATTTTAGAGGTGTTATTATGAAATTAAAAGAACATATATGTTTTGTCTCAGAGATTTATTGAGTTTTTTTGGTATATTATTATGAATCTATGATACATGGTGTGTGAGGAGAAGTAAAGTGATGCTGACTCCGTATATAAAGGATGGCATTGAAATTTTTGTAAATATATAGATGGAATATTAAGTATTTAATGGTCAATTTGATCCAAAAAATAATACTAATGGATTGTTTAAAATTTTAAGGTTGATAAATTATAAAAAATACATTTTTTACTAGTTTCTAACATGTTGTTGACACTTTTACGTTTAGATTTTTCACTTTTAACATTTTATGCTCTTAAGGGGGTATGTAATTTTTACCAAAGTAATTTATTTTTAAAATTGAAAAATTATATGGGTATTAAATTATAATTATGATATAATTATCCATAATATAAAACCAATTTTTTCAAATAGTCCTTATAAAGGTGATAATTTTTTAATATGAGCGCACATTATATGTAAAAACCCATTTTGGCGAAAGTATATTTTTTTTCATAAAAAATATTTTGAAATTGAAATTGAAATTATATATTTTATTTAATTTCCAAAAACTATTTGGATTATTATTAAAAAAAATATTTCAGTGGCTTCCAATTAAATAAAAAACATGAATCCACCATGTCAATATAAAATAAAATGATAATACTGAAAATAGTTTTTATTGGAATAAAATTTTACACGACATTCAAATTGATAAAAATAGGTTTTAAAATTAACCCATGATATTTTAATTATATAATATTATTTTTAAAATATATAATTAATTATTAAAATGGTTTCAAATAATGATATTTTGTTCTTATATCCAAATGATGTCATAAATGACCGTGTATTTGAAAAAATAGTAATATTTGTGTTCACTAAAAAATCACCCTTTTTTAGAAAAATAAAAAATTTCACAATTATATAATAGTTTCTTGATAATTATAGAAAATAATATATTTTTTAAAATTATATGTCTAAAATTTATTAATTTATATTTTCGCTGGAAATATAAAATGTAATGGAAATAGATATTTTGTTGTAAAATATCATTTTAAATATTAATTGTTAATATTATTATTTTATATTAATTAATTATTAAATTATTATTAATATATTATTAATATAAGAAAAATAATTTATCACCATTAAACCATAACATATTAGTTTTTTTAAAAAATACCTATTACATAATAATCAAATTTTTAGTAAGATTTATTATTTAACCAAAAATGATATTATTAGTAATTTGATAATATGAATTGAATTTGTTAATGAATTCATGTTAGAATTTAAATTTTATTTTTTTCTACTTAGATTAGAAAATATTATTACTTGTATATACACAATCTATTTAATGGATATATCATAATAATAAAATTTGATGTTTTTATTATTATCTTCATAAAATGTATCATGGTTTCAATTTAATTCGTTGTTTTTGTGGAATATGATATTCATAATAATATTTTTTAATGATATTTTTATTTTAGAATATTGTTGTGTTAAATCCACAATCCCCACTAAAGATATTTTGTCCTCGCAATTTTAATTGAATACTTAATAATGAAACAATTGGTGTCCATATGACACAGAAGACTCATGATAAAATTTATAATGAGATATTATCCTTATTAACTTAGATAAGACTAGAAAATTCAAATATTCAAAATTAATAAAAATATCTATAATATTGAGTTTATTTCTAACAATTTGAACTAATAGACACATTTTATTCAGTATTAAGACCAATATTATAAAATTTTCCTCTAATTGGTGTTTATAATTATCATTTCATTGATAGACTATCTCATATTGACTTAAAATAATATTTTCTTATTAAATTTTTAATTTTCCCTCTACATAGAGAGAAGAAATAATTATGGAAAATCACATTAAATTCGTATAAATTAATTATTAATAATATTTGAAGGAATAACATTCCAATAATCATGATCTTAGAATAATCAATATCATAAAATTATAGGTTTTCACTTTGAATTTATTTCCAAATAATTAGGGTTGTTTTTAATACACTTGGAATATATCTTAGATATACTATAGTTCCTAGAATTAATATCCAATAAAACATCCAAAATAGAGTGGTAAAAGATATGTATACCTTAATTAAAACCTTCAACATATATGGATGTCATAAAAATTTCATTTCAATGTTACCCTTGTTTAGGAGGTTCTTAATTCTCATTAACATCATTCGTTTATTGAAATAGACAATTCCCATGTTCTACACTTTTATGAAATTTAATTATTAGATATACATTAGTATAAACATAATTTCCCACCATCATATTAAATAAATTATTAAATTTTCCATAACAAAAAGTTTTTTGATGTATCCCCTTCATAAACATAAAAAATATTCTAGTTCCTTGAAAACAATTTGCAATGTTCATCTTCCCACATTGTTGATAAATAGGAAATTGAATTTTATTTCTTCCAATGTCTTCATAGAATGAAATTCCAGGAGGATCTATCCTTCTCTTTAGTAATGTATTATATAATTATATATTGTTTAAATTTGGTAATAATAATTCATGATATCTTGTTTGGAATAATCGCATGATTCTTTGATAAAAATCATATATCATCTAGTTTCTCATTGGGATAATCACCACATTTACAATCAGAACAAATGATAACCTAGATTCTCTTTTCTCTAGTATTTTTATTAAATAATTTAATGTTTTGGTATGATAAAATAAAAAATTACATAAAGTGAAAATCATAGACATATAATTATAAATTTATAAATATCATTCATCACCAAACTTATTAATCTCTATGGTTCTATCTTTACTATTAATGGTCGTTACTTACTAGTTCCGCTCATCCAAATATAATCAAATCCATCATAATAGTTCATAAATTTTATATTAATTACCTAATGAATATCTTAAAATACTATTAAAATATATGTGTAGTTAGGACACTTTGTTAGGCACTAGGTGGAGATCTTGTTAATAGCCATCCATTCTTTTCAGGTTATTACGCCATAGAGCATCTATTTTAACGACTACATCCACTTATTTTTATCAAGATAGGAATTACATTACAAGTAAACCAAACAATATCCACTTTACCAAATATTTATAATGTTATACTATAAATTTAATTATACATAAATTTTTTTATTGTTTTATGTTCTCTTTTGTATATTTTACCAATTCTAGTTTTTAAGGTTTCTAGTAAAATTTATTATATTCCAATTGTAGTACCTTTAAATCCAGTATCCAAGAGTCTGTGTTTACTAATGTAATTTCATGACACTAGATGCATGATAATATTGAAATATTTAATTACATTGTCTTATTTACAAAGAAACAAATATTGACGGACCGATCAGTTTAGCAGTATTAAAATGAAAGATTATATACATGATACCCTTAATAAATTATGAAATATGAAATAAAAAAATGATACATAGAAGGAAATAAGTTTTATCCTTGAAAATTTATTCAAATATTTCTTCTTCCTAACCTGGGGAAATGAAACATAAGAAGGATGAGCTCAATTTCCTCATAAGGGTAAATAAAGAATAATAAATAATGCATCAATGGGAAAAAATTAACATGGAAAGGTAAATAACAAATAAAACATTCCTATAAAATTAATTGATAAGATAAATTCAATATGGAAAGATATTAAACTAAAACATATTCAATTTAATTAATGAACTGATAATTATTTGGATCCATAGATATATTTATGCAAAATCTCATGGATGAATAATCACTGAAACTAAATGAGGGTAATGCTTAATCTTTAGATTACATTTTTACTAGGTACATGGAACTAGTAACATCATGATCTTTACAAGATGGTTTCTCTATTGGGGACAAACCCATCTCATTTTTCAAAACATTTCATCTCCTAAGACTACTAATGCATTGAGGGGTATTCATTTACCTATCTCCAACCTATATGGATTACCTCAAATAGTACCCAACCCATGTATTTCATGTAAAAAGAATTACATATATACATATATATAATAAAAAAATTTCATTATCAAATATCCATATTCAAAAAATAATATGTACGTATTTATAATACCTTGGGTAGGATATGTAACAAAAAGGGTTGTTAAAATGAAAAAAGATACGATGAAAAGTAATATTAATACATTACAATGTCTACCACACCACATTGAGAAATTTAAATCATAATTACCCATGAATTCAATGAAACTGATAATATTAGTATAATAAATAGATTCATGGTATAAAAGGTCAAATTTAAATATTTACGCAAAATAAAAGTGAAGGGGGGCGTAACAAAAATAAACCTCAATTGAAATTAAATTAATGTAAAATCTCATAACTTTACCTTAATTTTGTTTTATTATAATTATACTCTTGTATCATGGAATAAAATATATTAATAACTTATACTGGGACCATAATCGTATTTATAATATCACATATTAAATCCTTATAATATTTTATTAGCAATTTGTTAACATTATTTTATTATTTTCATTATTCCAGTTGTTAATTTCCTAATTTTCTGAACTTGTTTTTCCAATTTCATTTCTTGTTCCTATTAATTATATTATTCTTTAATCATATTAATAATCTAAAAAAATATATATTTATCATATATATAAATTATATAAGTATTTATATTATTCCGTTATATTTTCAGATTATAAATGAAGTACACCGTTCATGGGGATGGTAGACCATACGTACACATGGACACTACTATAATTTATTTGTTGTATTACAAAAATAAAACTAAATGATACATATTTATATTATAATATTATTATCATATATTTGTTATTTATGTTATATAGACTTATTTAAATAGAACATTGTTTGTTCTATGAATGGCATGAACGAGTCCTATCACTTTGAGGGGTTGGTAGTCCACAATTCCTCAAGCCAAGTTATCAAACATACACAAGTAGGATAGAATAAATTTATGTTTAAAATAAAAATTACAGAGAATAAAGACATTATTAAGATCATACATATCATAAATAAATATATTTTCTATCATAATTTCCAATATGATAGGTTGTAATGATAAAATTAGCAATCATCGTTACATGAAACGGGTGGTTTCTGTAACTATAAGTCAAAACCTTCATAGAAAAACAAAACATTATATTTATAATAATTTTTTTATTATATAATCATGGAATAATTATATTTGAGAGGGTGTAGAATGGAAATGAAACTAGAAAGATTAAGAGGATATGTTACCTCTTAATTGAGTAACTTCTATTGGTCTGTACCAAAAACTTTCTTTTGATTTCTCTATTACCAATGAGGGACTTTTAGGATGAAGGGAGGATATTTTGGAAGTTCATTGGAATGATATTGTTTGATCAAATGTGGTTTGAGAGGTGTGATGTATTTGTATAGGAGGTGGGATTTTATAGAAAAAAATGAATTAATTGGTATTTTTTAAAAGAAGTTAGGTGTACCCACATTTTTATTTAAAAATGGTCATAATAATCCAAAACAAATCTAGAATTTTGGGTTCATGGCTTTGATATGGCCAAAAAAAGAGAATTGGACAAGTGACGAGGTCATTTGGGCCCTTAAGTAAATGGTTTAGTCCTTTATTAAGAAAACTTTTACCATAATAATTTTTATTAATTGTAATTACATTCACTAATATTTTTTTCAGAAAGAATGTTTTTCATGTAAAAAATTATAAATTATTTTTTTACAAATATGGAATAAATTTTTTCAACAAAAATAACATAAGTAATAGAAATTAATTTAAAATTCATCCAACATGTGGGGTGAAAATGCAGGTGTTTAAAGTACAAGTATATCATAGTTTTCTATGTTTTTATTATAAATTTCATTTGGAAATTGATTCCAATTAATTAAATTTTATTAATTGATAAAACTATAAAATTTTTAATTTTTAAAACATTTAAAAGTGTATTTTATCTTTATAAATAAATTTAATGAAAAAGTAGTTTTAAACTAAAATTTTGTATTTTTAACAATTCATTAAAAATGAAATGTTTCAAAAAAATTAAATTTCCATACTAACCTAATTATTATGTTAATATTAAAAATATTAAGTTCATTTTGGAATATTATATTTATAAATGGTTCAAATATTGGATTTAAAATGTGTTCTTCATCAAAAGGTGGTAAAAATATATTATTAAAAATATAGTATTTTTTGTATAAAATTTGGTTTTTTTATCTTAGGTATATAAATTATATTCGATGAATATAAAAAATATTTTATTGGATATAAAATATATTTATCACATTAATAACACTCACCATTTTTGAATTGTTTAATCTATTATGGGAAAACATCTTTGTGAGCATAAAAATAATAATATTTTCTATTATATTTAGTTAGTTATTATATTAATTTATAACTAATTTGTAACATATAAATCCATGTTACATTTTTTATTCCATATATTTTGAAAAAATAGTTATTTATATTCATAAAAACTAATTTAATGGCTATTTCAAAAATTAATATTTTAATAATATCTTGTAATTTGGGTAAAAAATTGTCTTGCATGTACTATAAGCTTTCGAAGAACGTCTCTCTTTCATGTAACAAATACTAACTAAATTTTTAATGAATATAAAAATATGAAATATATCCAATCTATTTAAAATATTTAAAATATTTAATATGTTTAAATTATAAGGGGTATTATATCCCCTTACGCACATTCTGTTGGTTTTCATACACACTATCGAATATATAGTTTATACCTTGTAATTTTGGTTGTTACATTCTCCCCCTCATTAATTTAAATCAGTAATCAAAAATTAATCATAATCTCTTTAATATAGGAATTTAAAATAAACTATTTTTAAAACACCCATATTGAAAAAACTGATAATATGACAAATTATTAATAAGATAGAAAGTAAAGCACACTGTAAAACTAAATAAGACCCTTAGTAGGGGAATAAAGGTGGGAAATGGAAACATATATATGGAAGAAAAAATCCAACAATCAATTACTGATGAAGATATCTATGGAACATATTTATAAAAAAGTTTTTAACCCAAAATCCATAAATCATAGTTGTAAATAATTTTCATCGATATCATCAATAATAACGATAATATTACTACATTATTGTCTTAAGAGACTTATCTTTTTATACTTGTAGAATTATATAAATAATTAAGAATATTGGAAATTAAATATTTGTATAAATAACTTCTTTTTCATTGGTAGTGCCTTGTACCTCTATAAAATTATTATTATATGTTGAATTAATACCACTATATATAAAACCATTTCCAAAGATCAACATAAAAAATTCATAAATGGTTAATTTTTGAAAATTATTATAATCAAATAATTTATAAATAATGTTACTAAATTTCCCAAATGAACTTATCATTAGCCGTTAGTCAACATGATGAATCTTTAAATTTTCACAATCCAAACAAGTGAATAACTTCATCATGAATCTTCATAAAATATTTTAATAAAACTAATTACTATAAAACTATTTTTGAAACATTCATTCTACCTTATTAGTAATGTAAAACAAATATTATTGGATATGTTCCTTAAATCCATATGTGTTGAAAATTACATTAATTATAGAATATACCCCTTCTCTACAATAAATTAATTAGTTCCATTGTAGTTATAACTTATCCAAATTAATCATTTATTCATCATTATCTCTACATCTAGAATAAATTTTGGGTTTTATTTTCCTCAATGATGTGTTTTCAAATAAAATTTTCTTTCTACAGATTAACTTTTCTTGGTATAATTCAATATATTATCTCGAATAATTATTTAAAAAGTACTACAATAAATTCCTATCATATTTCATAAATAATATTCTTATAATATCATTAAAATTATAATTCTATAACATATTTCCTAGATCAAATATATACATAAATTAATCATTCCACTTTGGTTGTGTTAGTAACATATGCTTAACCTTAGCCCATTAGCTTATTCATGGATATATTGTCCTGATTCTTGGTGAATTTATTGGTGTAGTTCACTATTTACTAGTAGTTGTAACATTGAATTGTAGTATTTTCCATATTTCCTTTAAATTATTTTACATTGAAACCATTTTTTACACACTTATATAAATATAAATATCCTTTCAAGAATTTACGGGGGGGGATTGTTTCTATAGTTTGGAAAAATTTAAAAAAAAAATCCCTTCATATTATTTGACTCATTCTCATTTTAATTGTGTTCATGAGTCATATTATTCTGTTGTTTTACCTTAATGTTGTAGGATTGGGAGAATTCATCTGCTATCTTGATAGCACATAAAACTATTTCATCATAAGAAGAAACATTTTTAGATACATCTCTCTTTAGAGACTTGACTTAAGTCCTCTAAATATGTGGTCGATATTGCACTATTTTTGCATATATAATCCATAGCATATATGGAGAACCTTGTAAAGGTAGATTCATAATATAAAATACTCTATTAGTTTTTTTCTACAATCTAAGTAAGTTTCTCTTCATCTCGATTTGTTGATCATTAGAAAACTATTTATCGAAAAATATCTCCTAAAAATGTTATACATTCCATGAGTTCAATTTCTTTTAATTCTATTATATTTTCGATGAGAGACCACCCCAAGGCAGCGCTACCATGGATACAATTGATCATAATTTTAAACATTAACTTTTCACTGTATTCCATGTTATTAAATATATTTTGTAGAGACTAAATACATTTTCTCAAATAAAATTGTATTATTAGTCCCCCTAAATGATGGGGGATTCCGCCGTATAATGAGATACAACATATAAGATTCACTCTATGGAATAGGTTCTCTTAAAAGGGAAATGTTATTTTTAATTACATAACTAAGATATCCAAATATATCCATAACTTTTTTAGTTCCAATACTATGTGTATTTGTTTCCTCAGTATGGAAATATCTACAATTTCCACGAGTACTAATACAATTTTTCCTTCTAGGCATTTTTTTATATAATTTCATACAATGGACAATCTCATAAATTTGTGAACATTCTATAAATCTTAATATGGCATAAAACATAACAAAAATTTATGTATTATGAATCATAATATAAAAAAATGGTTAGTTTGGGTAATATTTAATTTCAAATCATTCCAAATGTTTTGTAAAGAAAATGCGAACTATCCTAATTGTATCCCCTGAGAGTTTTAAACCAATTGCACAGTGAGTCCTAATATTGTGTACTAGGTTACCTCGATTCAGGACAAGAACACCTTGTTGGAGTTGTTACTCCTTGGTACATCTATTCCATAACCATGTTGACTAGTAGTATCCAGACATGTAGGTATTACTAGGAATAACTATATAATCTCTACTTTATCAAAATTCAAGAATGTTATTCTATATTAATCATCAATGACTATATTAGAGTTGTATTCCCTAATCCATGTTTTATAGGTCTAGTTACATTGGTTTTTATAAAAATACACTGATACCATCTAAAATTCCCCAACCCTCTAATTATAATGTTGGGGCGTTATCTTATAAAATATTATTTTTTAAATCAAAACAAATCCAGAAGAATTGACCAGTTTAGGAGTCTTGAATATCCAAATTATATACATGATACCAAAAATAAATTATAGAATAGGATATAAAAAATAATATAGAAAAGTATATAAACTATTCCCTTGACATCTTATTCAAATATATCTTCTTCATAACCTGGGAAAGGGTAGAAAATAAGGGCGAACTCCAATTCTCAGTAAGGGTAAATAAAGAAGAATAAATAATGTATCAATGGGATTAAATTAACATGGATGGGTAAATAACTAATAACACATTCTATTAAAATAACTAGATAAGTAAAATTCAATAATTAAAGGTATTAAAATATAACAAACTTCATTTAATTAAGAAATAGATAATTATATATATTGATATATATGTTGATGGGTCGGAGAAAAACGGGAAGTGATGGCAAGAGGGGGGGTGAATTGCCTTTTAAAAAAAGGTTAACAAATTAAAATCAAAGTTGAAAGTGCAGCGGAAATAAAGAGGCAATCACACAAGAAATTGTTAACGGAGTTCGGCCAAAACCCGGACTACGTCTCCGCTCCCAACTCAACCGTTGAGAGATTCCTACCACTTGCTTTTCAATGGTTTTAGCAAGAAACCCACTAGGCTTTGAGGTAGCACTAGGACCTATTACAGCTTGCTTTTGGTGGTTAAGCAAGAACCCACTTGCTTTTGATGGTTGAGCAAGAACCCACTAGCCTTCTTACAGGTGAAGGCTAGCTCACCTATAACACAAGCCTTTTAAAAGGAAAGGCTTGAAGAAACCTCTTCACACCTTAGTGGTGATGTGAAACCCAAAAGAAAGAGGGATGAGAAAAGGTGTTGGGGTTTGTAGGCACAAACCCAAATTTAAAGCTCAAAAAGATAAAACAATAAAACCCGTATGTTGAGAAGCCTTGGGCGCCTTTGATTGATTGGAGATGTTGAAGGCCGCTTCCAAGCTTCTTTGGAGGAGCTCCATGGATGTGGAAGTTGTTGGAGCACTTGAGGTTCCTTTGAGGGAAGTCGCCGGAGGTTGGCCAATTGATACAAAAAATGTCCATTGGCTTCGTATATGATCCGGGTGGTGTCCGGGACTTCCTTGGCCTTTATTTATAGGCATGGAACCCTTTTGGAGTCTTCGGAGCCGTTGGAGAGGCTTAAAGAGCCGTTGGGAGCCATGTGGGCCAGCCTGGTCAAACTGCAACGGCTAGTTTGACTGGCTCCACCGGCTGGCCGGTACAGTCCCACCGGCTGGCCGGTGCTTGAGGAATTTGGGAGATTTCGAGTCTTGGATACACCGGCTGACCGGTGGATGGGCCACCGGTTGGCCGGTGGCTTGGCAGTAGCTGATTCTTCTTTTCCAGGCACCACCGGCTGACCGGTGCCAGAGCCACCGGCTGGCCGGTGGTGAGGCAGTAGCTGCCACTGTTGACTGGATGCCACAGGCTAGCCGGTGGTCAAGCCACCGGCTGACCGGTGGAGGCTGGCAGTGGGCAATGCCTCTGCCAGGTCCACCGGCTGGCCGGTGCTATCACACCGGTTGGCCGGTGGACTGAATTTCAGTCCACTTCTTGATTCTTTCTTGGGCCATTTTCTTGGCAACCTTGTTCCTATCATTCAAAAACACTTCAAACAAAATTAGACAAAAAATAAGGTGATTGTGATCATGAAAATCAAACAACGAGGGGAACGAGAGGTGCAACAATCTCCCCCTATTTTGATGATCACAATCACCAAAACAATAAAAGTAAAATACTGAAGTTAAATACATTCTTAAAGGATAATTTGAAAATAAATCAATGCATGATAGAAATGATTCCCCCCCCAATCAATCAAGAGATTTCTCCCCCTTTGTGATTATCAAAATAGCGTGGGGCATAAAACTTGATCGAGGGATAATAGATTTTAAACCAATTGAAATTATTGAAGTTGAAATCAAATTGAACTTTGAATTGAAAATTGAATAACAGTTTGAATTGAATGTTTTGAATAAAATTTTGAGATGAGAATTTGAAATTGAAGGAATTTGAAATTAAAATAACGTTTTAAAAAAAAAATTCTCCCCCTAAATAAAGCAAGAACCCACCGAGGGATCCGATCCATCAATTGGTATCAGAGGGTGGTTGGTCTCGGGACCGGTGTGGGCTTGGGGGGGGGATGTTGTGTCCTGGGCCCAGGATTGTTGGGCCCCCACCAGGATTGTTGGTGCCTGTGCCCCGGTAACCAATCCCACATCGGTTGTGGAGGGAGATTGGTGGGTTCTTGAAATTCTCGTGCCTACCTTCCCCTCAGCAACGCGTTTTAAAGCCGTGAGGCCTGGGATAGCAACTGGGCCAGAGCGGACAATATTGCTGGGCCGAGGGATCCGATCCATCATATGTCGTCTTAAAAACTCATGGATTAATAATTGTAACGCCCCGACCCTAGTTACCCAGAGTCAGTGCATTATTACATAACATTGGCATGATCACAAGAAAGATCAAATCTCAAAAGACCGATTGGTTTAGTAGCCTTGGAAACACTAGATATATTCATAAGTTTTACATTACATCATAAATTGAAAAACTACTACAACAACATAATGTCTCCACAGTCCACACTATTATCCCCTCATAATATCCCTGCAGGTCATTCATAACTTACTTCTTCACATCCTGGGAAAAATAAAACATAGAAAAGGGGTGAGCTCAAATGCCCAGTAAGGATAACAATATAGCGGAACATTCAAAATAAGCATAAACATTTAAGGCAATGCATTACTAAAACAAAAGCCTTTTAAACTTGAACTTCAACATAGTATGGCAAAAGTAAAATGAAATAATTCCATTTACTTGTTCACATGGATATTCTACTAATCGAATAATCACATGCAATATCAATAACCACTTTCATAATGTTGGAATGCATAATGCCAGACTATCATAACCACATAGCCAAGGCCTCGTGCCAAGACTACAAATAATATTTTTCCAAGGCCTTGTGCCAAGACACTAGTTTGTCTCATGAGAGCTACCGATGCATCGAGAAGTTATATCGGGCTCCACCCGTCACATATTATGTCCAATGCATTCCCATATGAAAAGGTTTAAACATAACATAAACATTCGTATTAAAACTAGCATAAGAAATGTCAATAATTTCACCATAAACTATGAATGGTATAAAAATAGCACATCCACAGTCAAACATATCACAAAACCTTCAATACAATATAGAAGTTTTGTATCATAATAAATCAATTTCACATAAGCGTAAAATCCATTAAAGGATGTTGACATAGATGAAATTAAAACTCTTTTTAGAGAAATATATCTTTCTATTTTGAAATCATTTAAGAGTCATATATTTATAAAATAAAACATTTTCTTTGAAAATATTCTTATAATCTTGTAAGGGAAGCTTCGACGATTTTATAACGGCGGAAAATAACCGCACCCGCCGTATAAGTTAAAAAAACATTCTTACCTTAATTCTGTCGAAAAGGTTAAAAAGCACCTTGTTTGGAAAACGACGGAAATATTCCTTCATAAACCTCTTATAAAAATTCAAAAAATGTTATAAATGACTTTAACCCATATTTTAGTAAATAGTAAAAATGTTTTGAAATTCATTTTTAAGAAACATGGACGTGGATGATTAAGAGATCCCAGTAGATAATTACGTATAAACAACCTCGGATAATGAAGAGATTGTGAAATAACCCTTACCTTGTACTTTTCCTTGGTTGGGGTAGGTTAACCTCCTGTATAATGGTGAAATAATTGTTATTAAATTATACAAGAATCATATATATTAATATGATATCATATATGATCTTTTAATATTGATTTGATAATAATATCTTAGTATTATCGTTGTTTCGGGTGTTAACTTACTTGTTTTCTTTTATATGTTTTGTTATGTAAGTCATGTTTGTTGTATCTTATTAATATCCAGAATGATATCAAGTCCTTCAAAATCATTTTTAAATCATTAAATTATAATTATACTTGAATGGATACGATGGAGAATGAATCTCATCGCGTTCGTGGAGACGGTAGTCTGTACGCACGCTCGAGCGACAATATCATTATTTTGATACTAAAATAATATATAAATGGATGGTATATCATATATACAGATTCATTAACATGTTATATTTATTATTTACATGAGTTGCACATCATTATTATACCCATCCAAATAATAATATATTGAATAACAATTACACCACGACGTGGAGACGGTAAGCCGTACGTACGCACGTATGGTGACATGTTATTAAAAGGGTGGATAGAATACTGAATATGGTTGTACCATATTTATAATAACATCACATTATATGTGAGATACTGGAGTTATTATTTTAGAATGGTAATAACAAAGAAAGAAGAAGTGGAAGAAGAAAGGCACTTGAAAAGGGGTGGTGAAAACATTACCTCTTCTTCGGGTTATTCCTGTTGATTTGATCAAAAGGGCTCCTTAGGTTGGCTTTATGATCAAACTAAGGCCTCTAGGTTGTAGTGAGGTATGTTGGGAGAGTATTTTGGCAGAGTTTGGCCGAACCAAAAGGCTTTGAAGGTGTGAAGAAATGAGAAGGAGGAGTGCCCTTTTATAAGAGGGGTGAGGGGCACCATTGGAAAAGATAGAAATATTAATTTATAATAAATTCATATTCGGTTTTTAATGGCTCCAAAGCTGATTATTAAAAGGTTAAGGTGGGGATTGGTCGAAAACCACTCAACCAATAGAATTTAGACTGGTTTGGGTACTTATATTAATCTTATCTTTAAGTATTAACTCTAAGTTAATTAGTTTCACTTTTACAATGTCTCTTTGTATTTTTATATAATATGGTTAATAAACTTACTATATACATCCAAGAGACCCCCAAGTGGTCCATTAATGATGAACCTATAATGATATAAGCCTATTGGGCGAACCTTGGATTTTTAGGAATTTAATATCAATTAATAATATAATATTTGTTTTAAGAACTCTTTTATGTCAATTTTTACACTATTCAATAGTATATTTTTTTGAAACTCATAAAAGATTGATTACTTCGAAAAAAGTCAATTAAATAAATAATAATATATCATATTATCCTAGAAAATTAGTTTAATTAATTAAAAGTTTCATATTATATTTATTTGTGTATTTATAATATCAATTATTTTAATTTTTCACTATTATAGTAATTAATTCATCATCATTGTGTCATAAATAAATTAAATTATTTAATGTCTAAAAATTATAAATAAAATATCACTATGTAGGAAATCTTTTTATATTTCTAATGAATATTTATAATCTAAAATAAAGCATATATAACCCTATGTAAAAACTGTTTTTCTAAAAGATATATGCTTGTGTCATTTTTGTATTCATTTTAACATAATTAAAATAAAGTGTCCCTATCACCTAAAAGTGGCCCCATGGGGTCCCAAAATCGACCCAAAGATGCCTATGGTCGAAAAGTTATCATCAAATAAGGCTAGGACACGTTTTAGGGTAATTTAGTGTTATTATAATATTATTTTTTAACCCTTATTTACCAGATTTACCCTTAACCATGGTAAATAAAATATTTACCGCATTAATTATTCAAAATGTCTAAAAATAAAAGTTACCTATTTACACAATTTGAACATCCTGATTCCAAATATGGAATCCATTTTTCTAAATTCAAAACACAGAAGTGGCATAAATTAATTTAAAATTAATTCCCACTGTTAAAACAAAAAGCGTGTTTTTAAGAGATAATAACTATCAAAAGATTGACACTTGTTTATGTTCGGTTTAATTGTAAAATTTTGTCCAATGACCAACATTATATTAAATGGTAAATATATATTCTAAATATACTTTAAAACCACTCAAATTAATAATTTACCACTATTAATTATTTTTATAAAAAAGTTGTTTTTAATTAAAATTTAGTAATTTTCACTATTCATCAAAATATGAATGTTATCCGAAAAGTACCAAAATTTCACTTTAGGATAAATTCGATATTCCAAATCCAAAAATGAATTCCATTTTAAAATATAAAATATATATAATTTAAATAAGTAGGTATTACTATTCATAACGGCTAGTTTGATTGGTTATGGTGTGTTAGAACTCGGTGTTGCGTACAACACACGCTATCACATTATTCAAAGAGAAGCGTATCGTAGAAGCATGGGGTGTTACATTCTCCAATCCTTCAAATAATTTCGTCCTAGAAATTTCTAGAATACTTATCACATGAAAAGACTCGGGTGGTTCTTCATCATAAGTTCCTCAGGTTCCCATGTTGCCTCTTCCATCTTATGGTTTCTCCACAAAAAATTTACCAGACGCATCGTCCGGTTTCTCAGTACTTGTTCTCCTGTATCAAGAATCCTGAAGGGCTCTTCGCAATAAGACAGATCAGGTTCCAGTTCTAATTCCTCGTAAGTTAGTACATGCGTTGGGTCAGGAATGTATTTCCTCAATAGAGATACGTGGAACACATCGTGAACTTTGGAGAGACTTGGCGGCATTGCCAATAGGTAAGCTACAGCCCCAATTCGTTCTAGAATTTTGAAAGGTCCGATGTACCTGGGACTCAATTTACCTTTCTTACCAAAACGTATTACTCCCTTCCATGGAGATACCTTTAGGAAAACATGATCACCGACTTGAAATTCCAAATCCTTCCTTCGATTATCGGCATAGATCTTCTGCCTACTTTGAGCTGCTTTGATGTGATTTTGGATTACCTTCTCCTTTTCCATCGTTTACTCCACCAGTTCTAGGCCTACAAGTTTTCTTTCACCAACGCCATCCCAACAGGTTGGTGTACAACATCTCTTTCTATATAACGCTTCATATGGTGCCATCTGAATACTCGAATGGAAGCTATTGTTATAGGAAAATTCTACCAGAGGTAAATATTGATCCCACATACCCTGAAAGTCAAGTGATCAAGATCTCAACATGTCTTCTAAGGCCTGAATAGTCCGTTCTGATTGTCCATTTGTCAGAGGGGGGTAAGTAGTTCTCAAAAGAAGTTTAGTATCCAGGGATTTCTGAAGACTTTTCCAAAATCTTGAAGTAAAACGGGGATCAATATCAGAAACAATCGATAGGGGTACTCCATGAAGTCTCACAACTTCATTAATATATAGTCTTGCTAGACGTTCCAGGGGTAGATCTTCTTTTATAGCAAGAAAATGTGCTGACTTAGTAAGACGATAAACAATAACCCATATTGCATCGTTCCTTCTAGGAGTCTTTGGTAGCCCCATGACAAAGTCCATCGTAATATTGTCCCATTTCCACTCCAGTATGGGACGAGGTTGCATGACTCCTCCAGGTTGTTGCCTTCAAGCTTTAACTTGCTGACAAACCATACATCTTGACACAAAATCAGCAATCTCCCTCTTCATGTTGTCCCACCAAAAATGTTCCTTCAAATCTCTATACATTTTGGTGCTCCCAGGGTGTATAGAGAAATTGGAACTATGAGCATCTTCCTGAATTTTCTTTTTTAGATCAGGTATATCGGGAACACAATGTCTCTTCCCAAATTTCAAAATTCCATCTTCATATACAAAGTCTCTCAATCTCCCATCATTCACAGATTTAATCTTCTTTTGAAATTCATCATCATCGGTCTGAGAACTCTTAATCCTTTCTAGTAAAGATTGTTTGGCAACCATTTGAAAAAGCATTGATGTTTCACCTTCCCTAGTTATTCCCATGTCCATCTTCACTAGATCCAAGAAAATTGTATCCCTTTCAATTCTCATATTGTTCAAAATTCCATGGTCTTTTCTACTCAAAGAATCTTCCACCTTGTTTGCTTTCCCCGGGTGGTAGTGTATCGTGCAATCATAATCCTTGAGTAATTCAAGCCATCTCCTTTTCCTCATGTTGAGTTTTTTTTGTGAGAAAATATACTTCAAACTCTTGTGATCAGTATAAATCTCATATTTTTCACCATAGAGGTAGTGCCTCCATATCTTCAAAGCAAAGATCACAGCTGCTAACTCAAGATCATGAGTAGGATAGTTTTGTTCATGAATTTTCAACTTTCGTGATGCATAGTCAATAACTCTATCATTCTGCATAAGGACACAGCCAAGTCCTTTCTTTGATGCATCACTATAAATAAAAAACCCATCATTCCCCGATGGTAGAGTCAATATAGGAGCATTGAATAATATTCTCTTCAGTTCATCGAAACATTCTTCACACTCTTTTGTCCAAACAAATTTAACCCCTTTACATGTGAGCTTCGTTAATGGGTTAGCCAATCGGGCGAAATTATGGACGAAACGTCGATAATAACCTGTCAAACCAATAAAACTACGTAACTCAGTTATACTCGTAGGTGCTGGCCATTCTTGGATTGCCTTGCTCTTAGAAGGATCAACAGAGATTCCATCTTTAGAGACAATATGGCCAAAAAAAGAAATCTCCTGAAGCCAGAATTCACACTTGCTAAACTTCCCATATAATTCATGCCTCCTCAGAGTCTTCAAGATAATGCGCAAGTGATTTTCATGATCTTCTTAGGTTTTGGAGTATACCAAGATATCATCAATAAATACCACCACAAATTCATCGAGATACTCCTAGAAAACACTATTCATCAGATCCATGAATACAGAGGGTGCATTAGTCAATCCAAAAGGCATTACAGTAAACTCGTAATGCCCGTACCTGGTTCGAAATGTTTTCTTCGGAATGTCTTCCTTCTTTACACACAACTGATGGTATCCAGATCGAAGGTCAATCTTTGAAAAGTATTGAGCTCCATGTAGTTGGTCAAATAAATCATCAATACGAGGTAGGGGATACTTGTTCTTTATCGTTATAGCATTGATCTCCCTGTAGTCGATATATAACCTCATAGATCCATCTTTCTTTCTAACAAAAAGAACAGGGTCTCCCCATGGAGAAACACTAGGGAGAATAAATCCTTTATTACTCAATTCCTCTAGTTGTTTCATTAGTTCAACTAATTCTATAGTGGCCATTCTATAAGGGGTCTTTTATATGGGCCTTGATCCAGGAATTAAATCAATGGAAAACTCAACTTCTCGTTCTGGAGGATATCCAGGTAAATCTTCCAGAAATACATCTACATATTCTTTCACAACAGGTACATCCTCTATTCGAACATTCCATTCCTCACCCACAGTTATATCATTCTCTTCCTCCCCAATAATAGAATTTAGTTGAGCTACTGGGGGTGGATCTAGATAAGAATTAGGTGGTGACGATTCTGCTCTAAAGATAAGGTGTTCCTTATCATTATCATCAAGAATCGTAACCTCTTTCTTCTTACAATAAATCTTCGCATCATAGTCCGAAAGGCAGTCCATACCGAGTATAATATCAAACTCAATCATAGGTATGACGATGAGATCAGCAGATAATGAACATTTATGTGCTCTAATGGGGACTGATTCGCCAAACATTGTTGCAATGATACTTCTCTTAGGAGTTTTAACTGACAACTCCCTTGTTAAATCAAATTGGAAATATCTAATTTTCTTTGCAATCTGGGAAGATATGAGACAATGCGATGATCCAGAATCAAATAATGCATTTGCTAAACTTGAGGAAACCATTAAATTACCTGCCACCACGTCTTTCGGAGCTTCTACCTCAGCAGTAGTGATAGCATAAGCCCGACCTTGTTCCCTTGGCCTTTTCTGAGGTAAGTTCTCCTGATGCTTAGGACATTCATTTGCATAATGTCCCATCTCCCTGCAATTATAGCACTGAACGTTGGTGTCTTCCTTCTTCCCTTTGCAATCACGAGCTTGGTGGCCTTTTTCACCACACTTGTAACAGACTCCCATTCCCTTCAAGCAAGTACCGAGGTGTTTCTTCCCACATTTACCACAGGATGGATATTCAACCTTTCCATTCTTCCCCTTATTTCCATTAGGAGATTGATCATCAGGTCTCTTCTTCTCTTGCTTTTCTTTAAAGTCATAAGACATAGAGAATTCCTTTTCGGTCTTGATAGCACATGAGACAATGTCTTCGTATAATGAGAAGGATTGTGAGACTAATGCTCGACGGATAAATGGTTTTAACCCATCAAAGAAATGATCAATATTACTTCTCTGGTTATGTATATAATCACCAGCGTACCTTTCTAACCTTGTAATGTTAGCCTCATACTTTGTGACATTCTCATCCTCCTTCTGTCTCAGACTTAGAAATTGCCTTTCCATATCTGCTCGATGGTCACGAGGAAAGTATTTTTCTAAAAACAGATCTTTGAACTCCCTCCATTCCATATTTTATACTTCATCATCTTCCTTCGTATTTTGAATCAATGACCACCATTGATCAGCATCTCCAGTGAGGCGGTAAACTGCCATGATAACTTTTTCTCGTTCACTGCTCCCCAAAGCCTGAAATATTTTCTCTAGGGAAAATATCCATTGCTCAGCTACTAAGGGATTTGTACTCTCATTGAACATTGGTGGTTGTTTCCTCATGAATCGATCTAACGTTGATCCTCCACGATGTGGATCGGGGTGCTCCATACGGGTATGGTTATTATTCATAACCTGAGTAAGTTGTCCCAGTATGGTGATTAGATGATCGACACAAGTTGCATCACCAGCTCCACTATAATTATCTTGAGCAGGAGGGTAATCCCAACATGGAGTGCGTGCATTGATACGGTTTCCATTTCATCCACTAGGAGCCATTTCTAAACAATGGCATAAACTAGATCAGTTTATGAATCAAAATACATAATCCCATACTTATAAAACACTTAACATAAATTGAACTATTTATGGATATAATCCATAATCATAAGAATGTTTTCTTTGAGGAAGTATATACTCATAATCACTTCAAAATGATTTATAAAGAAAATGAGAGTTATCCTAAGCATATCCCCCGGGAGTGTCGTAACCAAGAGTGCAGCAAGGCCCGTTGTCGTGCACCAGTTCCCGTTCGAGTCCAGCTCAAAGCGGTGTTTTCGGGTTTTACCCCTAGGTACATCTTTTCCAGAGCCGCCTCTACCTGCTCATATCCAGACAGGGATTTATTGCTCGGAAAACTCACAAAATCTCTACAATACCAAAATTCTAGGAAGTTCTTCTATACTAATCATCAAAGTTCATCTTAGGTCTACGTGCTCTAATCAGAGTTTATCTAAATCTAGCTTCCAAGGTTTGTACTAAACTTCCTCTGATACCAACTGTAACGCCCCGACCCTAGTTACCCAGAGTCGGTGCATTATTACATAACATTTTCATGATCACAAGAAAGATCAAATCTCGAAAGACCGATTGGTTTAGTAGCCTTGAAACACTAGATATATTCAAAAGTTTTACCTTACATCATAAATTGAAAAACTACTACAACAACATAATTTCCCCACAGTCCACACTATTATCCCCTCATAATATCCCTATAGGTCATTCATAACTTACTTATTTACATCCTGGGAAAAATAAAACAGAGAAAAGGGGTGAGCTCAAATGCCCAGTAAGGATAACAATATAGCGGAACATTCAAAATAAGCATAACCATTTAAGGAAATGCATTACTAAAACAAAAGCCTTTTAAACTAGAACTTCAACATATTATGGCAAAAGTAAAATGAAATAATGCCATTTACTTGTTCACATGGATATTCTACTAATCGAATAATCACATGCAAAATCAATAACAACTTTCATAATGTTGGAATGCATAATGCCATACTATCATAACCACATAGCCAAGGCCTCGTTCCAAGACTACAAATAAGATTTTGCCAAGGCCTTGTGCCAAGACACTAGTTTGTCTCATGAGACCTACCGATGCATCGAGAAGTTATATCGGGCTCCACCCGTCACATATTAAGTCCAATGCATTCCCATATGAAAATGTTTAAACATAACATAAACATTCGTATTAAAACTAGCATAAGAAATGTCAATAATTTCACCATAAACTATGAATGGTATAAAAATAGCACATCCACAGTCAAACATATCACAAAACCTTCAATACAATATAGAAGTTTTGTATCATAATAAATCAATTTCACATAACCGTAAAATCCATTAAAGGATGTTGACATAGATGAAATCAAAACTCTTTTTAGAGAAATATCTCTTTCTATTTTGAAATCGTTTAAGAGTCATATATTTATAAAATAAAACATTTTCTTTGAAAATATTCTTATAAGATTGTAAGGGAAGCTTCGACAATTTTATAACGGCGGAAAATAACCGCACCCGCCGTATAAGTTAAAAAAAACATTCTTACCTTAATTCTGTCGAAAATGTTAAAAAGCAGCTTGTTTGGAAAACGACGGAAATATTCCTTTATAAACCTCTTATAAAAAGTCAAAAAAGGGTATAAATGACTTTAACACATATTCTAGTAAATAGTAAAAATGTTTTGAAATTCATTTTTAAGAAACATGGACGTGGATGATAAAGAGATCCCAGTAGATAATTACGTATAAACAACCTCGGATAATGAAGAGATTGTGAAATAACCCTTACCTTGTACTTTTCCTTGGTTGGGGTAGGTTAACCTCCTGTATAATGGTGAAATAATTGTTATTAAATTATACAATAATCATATATATTAATATGATATCATATATGATCTTTTAATATTGATTTGATAATAATATCTTAGTATTATCGTTGTTTTGGGTGTTAACTTACTTGTTTTATTTTATATGTTTTGTTACATAAGCCATGTTTGTTGTATCTTATTCATATCCAGAATGATATCAAGTCCTTAAAAATCATTTTTAAATCATCAAATGATAATTAGACTTGAATGGATACGATGGAGAATGAATCTTATCGCATTCATGGAGACGGTAGTCCGTACGTACGCACGAGCGACAATATCATTCTTTTGATATTAAAATAATATATAAATGGATGTTATATCATATATACAGAATCATTAACATGTTATATTTATTATTTACATGATTTACACATCATTATTATACCCATCCAAATAATAATATATTGAATAACAATTACACCACGACGTGGAGACGGTAAGCCGTACGTACGCACGTATGGTGACATGTTATTAAAAGGGTGGATAGAATACTGTATATGGTTGTACCATATTTATAATAACATCACAGTATATGTGAGATAATGGAGTTATTATTTTAGAATGGTAAGAACAAAGAAAGAAGAAGTGGAAGAAGAAAGGAACTTGAAAAGGGGTGGTGAAAACATTACCTCTTCTTCGGGTTCTTCCTTTTGATTTGATCAAAATGGCTCCTTAGGTTGGCTTTATGATCAAACTAATGCCTCTAGGTTGTAGTGAGGGATGTCGGGAGAGTATTTGGGTAGATTTTGGCCGAACCAAAAGGCTTTTAAGGTGTGAAGAAATGAGAAGGAGGAGTGCCCTTTTATAAGAGGGGTGAGGGGCACCTTTCGAAAAGCTAGAAATATTAATTTATAATAAATTTATATTCGGTTTCTAATGGCTAAAAAGTTTATTATTAAACGGTTAAGGTAGGGATAGGTCGAAAACCACTCATCCAATAGAATTTAGACAGGTTTGGGTACTTATATAAACCTTATCTTTAATTATTAACTCTAAGTTAATTAGTTTCACTTTTACAATGTCTCTTTGTATTTTTATATAATATGGTTAATAAACATACTATATACATCCAAGAGATCCCGAAGTGGTCCATTAATGATGAACCTATAATTATATAAGCATCTTGGTCGAACCATAGATTTTTAGGAATTTAATATCAATTAATAATATAATATTTGTTTTAAGAACTCTTTTATGTCAATTTTGACACTATTCAATAGTTGATTTTTGTGAAACTCATAAAAGATTGATTACTTAGAAAAAGGTCAATTAAATCAATACTAATATATCATATTATCCTAGAAAATTATTTTAATTCATTAAAAGTTTCATATTATATTTATTTGGGTATTTATAATATCAATTATTTTAATTTTTCACTATTATAGTAATTAATTCATCATCATTGTGTCATAAATAAATTAAATTATATAATGTCTAAAAATTATAAATAAATTATCACTATGTAGGAAATCTTGTTATCTTTCTAATTAATTTTTATAATCTAAAATACAACATATATAACCCTATGTAAAAATTTTTTTACTAAAAGATATATGCTTGTGTTATTTTTGTATTCATTTTAACATAATTAAAATAAAGTGTCCCTATCACCTACAAGTGGCACCATGGGGTCCCCAAATCGACCCAAAGATGCCTATGGTCGAACATGTATCAACAAATAAGGCTATGACACGTTTTAGGGTAATTTAGTATTATTATAATATTATTTTTTAACCCTTATTTACCGGATTTAACCTTAACCATGGTAAATAAAATATTTACCGCATAATTATTCAAAATGTCTACAAATAAAAGTTACCTATTTACACAATTTGAACATCCTGATTCCAAATATGGTATCCATTTTTCTAAATTCAAAACATATAAGTGGCAGAAATTAATTTAAAATTAATTCCTGCTGTTAAAACAAAAAGCGTGTTTTTAAGAGATAATAACTATCAAATGATTGACACTTGTTTATGTTCGGTTTAATTGTAAAATTATGTCCAATGACCAAAATTATATTAAATGGTAAAAATATATTCTAAATATACTTTAAAACCACTCAAATTAATAATTTATCACTATTAATTATTTTGATTAAAAAAGTTGTTTTTAATTAAAATTTAGTAATTTTCACTATTCATCAAAATATGAAAGTTATCCGAAAAGTACCAAAATTTAACTTTAGGATAAATTCGATATTCAGAATCCAAAAATGAAGTCCATTTTAAAATATAAAATATATATAATTTCAAAAAGTAGGTATTACTATTCATAACGGCTAGTTTGATTGGTTATGGTGTGTTAGAACTCGGTGTTGCGTACAACACACGCTATCACATTATTCAAAGAGAAGCGTATCGTAGAAGCTTGTGATGTTAAAATAATAACCAAAACTAAATGATTATAATTATTAATTATTAGATTTCTTGTTTCCTAGTTGTATTGAACCATTACCATTAAGTCCTTTCAAATATGGTTTATCTATTTGTTAAAACCCAATATATTGTGTCCATTTATTTTATTTCATGAGACTACTGATTCATCAAGGAGGTTTCAGAAACTACTTCCCAACCCATTGAGCATTCCATAAATAATCCTCAACCCATCTATTGCAAGTCCAAAAAATTACTCTAATATGAAATAAATAATTTTACTTATCAATTATATATATTTAACAAAGAATAATTAATTTTCAATAATACCTCTAATAATGATAACTAAGAATAAAGGTTTTTTACATTAAAAATTCTCAATGGAAAATAATATTTAAACATTATAATGTTTCAAATCCCATATTAAAACATTTAAATAATAATTTCATCTGAATTAAATAAAACTTCTAATATCTTGAGAATAATTTGATTCATGATACAACACATCCATGGCTAGTATATACACCAAATAAAAATGAAGTGGTACATAATTAAAATAGGTGTCAATGGAATGTAAATTGGGATGAAATCCAGTACATTAACCTTACTTTGGTTGTGTGGTATATATCCTCTTATATTGTAGTTAAAAGATATGTTTCTAAAATATAAAAGAACCATTATAATTTTTATAATATCATATATCAATTCCTTATAGTATTTTATTACCCCACTGTTAACACACATTAATTTTTTTAACTATTTTGGGTGTTAATTTCCTAGATTTCTCAAGTATGATTTGACTTTTCATTTGATGATACAATTAATTATATCTTGATTTAATTATATAATGAATATAAAACATCACATAATTGTCATATTATATATATATATATCAGTGCTTTATAATTGGATATTATAAATGGAGTGCACAATTAATGGAGACGGTAGGCCAGATGTATGCATGAACGCTACATTCATTTCATTATTCTATTAAAAGAATAAATTATAAATTATAAGTATGTATATTATAATTATAGTGTCAATACTTGTTATATATCATATATAATTTTATTAAAACCGTCATTTATATGTTCAATGTGTTGAATGAACGAATCATTTCGCTTTTAGGGGACTGCAGTCCAAACATCCACAAGTGAAATTATCTTATTTACACATGATGGATAAGATAAAGATATGTTTCAAATAAAATCATTAGAGTCATAAACGAGTTAATAATATCATATATAAGATATATAAATATAGTTCCCATCATTATGAACACCATGATACATGGAAAAGGAAAAATGTACAATCATCTTTTTGTGTGGCAGTGTTACACCGTACAGAGAAAAAATAAGTTTGTTTCCCATTAGATAGAGGTGTGTTTAAGGGTAGGTCTAAAACATTATATAAAAAAATTAAAGTATATTTGGGATAATTTTTTTGTTATAAATTCATTTCAAAAAGATATTTTAGGGGGTTTAAAATGTAATTGAAACTAGATATCTTAAATGATGACATTACACATGAATCTAATAACATCATTTGCTTTGTACCGAAAGGCACCTACGATTTCAATCTTCCAATGTAATGGATTCTGGGATTGAAGGATGTTGTTAAGTTGATTGGGAATATATTTGATAAATATAAATGGTTTAAGAGGTGTGAGGAAGTGGGAGAGTTGGCGGCCTTTATAGGGACGGAAAAGGGCTTACTTCGTATTTATGAAAATATGTTTGGTGTACCCATGTATTTAACACAAAATACGACATAAAAACCAAAATAACTCATGAATATTAGGGTCAAGTCAGATTTTTTTCTATCCAATGGGGTTTTGAAAATTTTATGTCATTTTTTCCCTTAAGATATAGGTTCATTCTTTTATTTAGGTAAATTTTACCTTAAAATTTTTAATGGATTTTAATTACATTTAATAATATTTTTAGCCCAATTTATTCTAAATTGTTGTAAATTATAAATTATTCTTATTCCAAACATGGAATAAATTTTCATAATTTCCTATCACATTAGTGATCAAAATTAATTTTAAATTCATCCTACAGGTGGGATAACAATTGAGGTTTTAAAAGTAAAAGAGTCTGAAATTGTAGTACATTTCTAAAAAAATTCTCTAAGTGAAATTGATTAAAATGACATAATTTTTTTTTAATTTATAAAAATATTAAATAAAAAAAATTTAAAAATAATTATATTTATAATTTTTCTTAATAAAAAATTGGTAAAAATGTATTTTTAAACTAAAATTTGGTATTTTTAACTATTTATTAAAAATTAAATGATTTAAAAAAATATAAAAGAATTTATCATTACCTATTTCTAATGTTTCAATTTCAAATATTATGTCTATTTTGAAATATTAAATTTTTAAATTGGTAAATATTTCGAATTTAAATCAGTTTTACATCACAAGGTTCTAAAAATACCTTAATATAAATATTTTATTTTATTCATAAAATTGGGTTTGTTTGTATCTTAAGACTATAAACATTACTTGATGAATATATATAATATTTTATTGGATATATAATATATTTATCACATTAATATTACTCACTATTTTTAATTAATTTAATTTTTTAGGGAAAAACATCTTTGTGAGCATAAAAATAATAACATTTTCATTTATATTCAATCAATTATTATATTCATTTATAATTAAATTGTAACTTAAGAATTCATTTTATGTTTTTCTAATCCATATATTTTAATAAGATAGTAAATTCTATTTATAACCACTAGTTTAATTTCGATGTTAAAAATTATATTTCAATAATATATTATTGGTTGGTAAAAACATGGTCTTGTATGTATTGTAAACTTTTAAGGAATGTCTCTCTTGTGTGTAACACAATCTAACTAGGCATTTCATGAATTTACAAATATAAAATATAAAAAATAAATTTTTAATTTTATATAAATTTTACAATACAAATGTATTATATCGCCTTATGCGCTTTGTGTCGTTTGTCATACATGCTAACTAATATGAAGTTCTTTCTTTAGATTTTTTGGGTGTTACAACTACCTTACATTTTTAAATGATACTTGAGACCTTATCCGACATGCTCAAATTTCTTAGTAGTATTTAGGGACTAGACACATGATTCTTATAATATATTTTAAAACATGAAATAAAATATAAAATCTAATGAGATAATTATTATTTCCTTTAAAATTTCCCTAAATCATTTAAAATTTCTTTTATAGTACAATAGGGATAAAATATTAAAGGGTAGAACTGAAATTTTTAACATGTAAAAAAATAAAAATGAAATATTCATTAAATAAGTATGGAATGTGTAATAGGGTAAGAATAAATGATAATAAAATAATTCCATATATCTGATCACATGAGAGTGAATTTTTTGCCTGAAAATTAATATAAAAAATTTTATTGATAATTTGAATTGAGTTAGTACTAAAAGAATGAATAATGTTAGAAACTATAAATCTTACCATAATGTCCTCATTCCAGAATATCATAAGTAAATTATCACATCCTTATTCAAAGAGATTATAAATAATTAGGTCATAATAATCCAAATACCGAGCCTATTTTTTGTCACGATTCATTAAGTGGATATATAATTTCGTTCATACCATCACTAATTAAGTAAAAATCATTCATCATAGGAAGTAAACGCATTAAAAAAATACATGATCATCTAGCCTTTGTATTCAATAAACATCTATGTTGTAATTACAACATAAAAGATGTCAATATGTTCCCCAATTTATAAATAGAAAAACATAATCATAATATGTCCAATGAAAGAAAGTGTATATTTAAATAATACATACATTATTGTTTTATAGGGAACCATATACATATTCATTTATAATTAATAAATAGTTACCTATATATAAATTTTATTTATATTCATTCTCAATATTTCCACATTCAATGGAATGATGTTTTTAAGCATAAAATGGTAAAAATATTCACAATGAAATGGAAATGAACTCTATCAGTGTAATGTTACTATATCAGTGGTGAGGATTACATTCCTAGCTTAAGGATATAAATAAAAAATTAAAATTTTAAAGGCGTTCACAAGGGAGATATGGGATTTCAAATAAAATTAATTTGAAGTAAAATATAATTCAATCAGATGGTAAACAATACCCAAAATATAAAAATAATTTTCTAGGATGTAAATTGTAATTCAATGAATGGAAATTGAGTTTTCTTGAATACATATGGCTTTAGTTATACTTGGATCACAATGAATTGATGTAGAGATTGATGAAACTATTTTTAGATATCATGGAATTAATTATAATAATATATTATAAGGGGTCAGTATGTAAACCTTATTAATGAAAACATGCTGCGTAATATGGAATGATTCTCAAGGAATTGTAAATTGAGATAGAGTCATCCTATGGATTTGTAAACCATTAAATATAAAATCTATAAAAGGAATAAATTTAAAGATATATTTAAATTAGTTTAATTTTACATGTAATTTGATTAAAATACCTATATATCAATGTATTCACCGTAAATTTGAAAACAGGTTGTGAATATGGTATAAGTCTCAATAAATGAATGTTGAGATGAGAACCCAATGGAATTTGGTAAAAATTATATCGAAAGAATAAGAATTATTGAAAATTTAAAATACATTCAAATCCAATGGCATAACCTCTAATATCGATAAAAATATAATCCAATGATGAATTTTTTATATCATATAAAATAAAATAATGTACGAAATATGAATCATATCTTATAGAATTGAAAATTTTGACAATGTACACTTTCAACTATAACAACACATAAAAAACCAATGAATGGAATAAATTAAAATAAATAATTAATTCCATTGTATTTAATGTTTAATAGTATCATAAAACATCCATATATATTTATAAACCACAAAAAAGGAAAAAATATGTTGAATATGACATATGTATTAAAGAAAAATGTTGAGATGGAATACATTACAATTTTTTTAATAAATTAATTAAAATAATATGAGTAATGGATTCATGAGAAAAAAATTTAATACTATATGTGAAATATTAATAAATATAATATAATTAAATGGATATTCAGATACACTATAAAAAATATTTAATTTTTATTAATTTTAATGCATACCATAATGACTAGAAATTGAGACAAAAAATCCTTAACATAATTATCGTCTCTGAAAATTGTGTTTTAACCACCAATTTAAAAAATAGAACCGTAATAATAAAATATTTAAATAGATAACATCTAAATTTTTTTAATATTTTGTTATAATAAATTATTATTGATATATTTGTTGGTATAAATTATTTTTATTATCAGATGTTGTAATTATTATTATTTCACACATCATTCATAATAGGAACATCAAGAAAAATTTTTTGATACTTAGTTTATAATTGTTAAATAATTAAATATATTTGAGTAATTTTTTATAATTATTTAGACACCTTCATGTTCATTTTATGTTAACTGTGGGCATGGTTTGAGAGAATAATCTTGTAGAGATCTTATGATAATTGGGTTATATATTTGGGAGATGGTATTATGAAAATAAAATAAACTATGGGATGTTTCTAGGAGTTTTTTAGGAGTTATTTTTGTAGAGTTTTATTAAATATAAGATTCATGGGGTTTGAGTAGAAGTGGGTTAGTGATGAATCCTTTCATATGGGGGGAGAGTGGAATTTGTTGGATTATATAAAATGAAATATCATTAATAAATTTTCATGTGGATCCAATTAGGGAAAATAATTGGTTGGAGGAAAGGGTTATCTCTGTAAAACTTTTACCAAACATTTTCACATATTTTTTTAAGACCATTACAATTTTATTTTTCACATCATATTCACTTCGTACTATCAAAATTGATATTTACCTATGTAATTAAATTTTATTGACTAAAACTAAAATATGAATTGATATATAATTTTTGAATAATGACAAGAAATATTACAAAATTTTACAAAAAACTAAGGGTTATACAAATGACTTCTAAAAAAAGTACATTTTACAAGTAAAAGATATTTATATATTTGGAAAATTGATTTTTGAAGCATAAAATATTTATTTGGAATGAAATTATAAATTATTTTTATGATCGTACAATTAATGTTTTTTTATATTAAATAAGAGACATACGGTTCCAAATAAATCCAATATGTGAATGTTTAAGCAAAATAAATGACCAAAAATGGTTTTGTTGGAATAAAATACTACATGACTTAAACAATGATAAAAATGTATTTCAATTATTAAAAATAACATTTGAAATGTTTAATTTTACATATTAAATTTATACATTATAATTATAAATGTCTCGTTAATTTTTGTGTGTGCTTATTTAGTAATGATTTCATAAAATACTCAGTATTTGTAAAATGGTATTTTTGACTATTTCATTAAAAATAAATCATTTCCAAAACAAAATTCAATTTAATCATATATTAATAATTTCATGATAAATCCAAAAAATAATATCAATTTTTCGAATTCAAACTCTAATCATTATGAATTTAATTGTCCATTATAAATATACAATATAATGAAAACAGTTTTTAGTAGGGTAATAAATTTTTAAATATTAGTTATTTTTATTTTTATTTTATATTAATTACTAATTATATCATTGATAATATATCATTCATATAAATATTATATTTTATCATCAATAAACTATAAAATTTTATATTTCGTAAAATAAAAATTCAAAATGCCTAAGGATTAAATTCTTTATTAGTTTCATTTTAAAAAATACAATTCTCTGATTAATTAGTTATCTATGATAATCTAATTTATAAATATATTGGTATTAAAAATGAGCCTCTATTTTGATTTTAACTTATATTAAAAAATCTGGTTACATCAATTCACAAATGTCAATTCTATGGTTACATCATAACGATCTCATTTAATCATTTTAATCTTATTTTTATAGAATGTATTTCGGTTTCATTTTAGTTTGGTGTTTTATAAATAAAAAATATATTCATAAAAGTAAATATTTCAATAAGAAAGACATATTATAATATTTGGGTGCAATAATAATAATATCACGTTTTTAATTTTACTTGAACTTTGACTATATAAATTGTCAAAACATTTTTTTATATGTTTCAACAGATTTCTCAAACATGACCTTCTATTTAAACATCTCAAATTAATATTTAGAAACATTTATAATTTTATATAAACTATATTATATACTTCTATATTTTATAATATATAAACACATTATATGTTAGAATATAATTACCATATAAACCTGGTATATCATCATTATATGGTATCATATATAAATTATAGATATTTAATATTATCAATTAATAATAAATATATTTACTTATCTAATATTTCAAAAAAATCCAATAACTAATTATACAAATTTTATGACTATTAAATTTCATATAATTTACAAAATTAAATAAATATTCTTGGATAAATTTTTATTATTTATAATCATTTATAAATTCTCCAAATAAATTAATAATTAGTGTAGATTCTTGGGTTTTATCGATGTTTTAATTTTTCAAATTTGAGGGGATAAATTAGGGAGGACTATGTTTATAGGTGATTTTTGTATGGAAAGTTTGAATTTGATGTATATATGGAAAAAATGTTATGTTGATTGGTAAAACATGTGATATTTTTTATGGGTTGGTAATGGTTTTCTGATGACCATAATGGAATGGACATTTTTATATGAATGTAAATATGGGGTTTTCTCTATCCATTCTTATGGAGATTTTTTTCTGGTATATAAATTATGTTATGGGGAAGGTTGTTTTTATTGTCATGGATTAGGATAAGAGTTTTTGAAATATCAATCTATCTTAAATAGTTCAAAAATTCTTGTTTTCTTAAACCCATATACTACATAATGTTATATCATGGTTTATTTTTTGTAGTTATATGAGTTTGAGATAAATTATTATTGCTAGAAAGGGATATCTTGTGGTTCAATTTTGTTTCAATAGAGTAGTGAAGAAGATAATTTAATGGTGGTGGTGGAAACATCCCTACATTTTTAATAGATAATTGTGATATTCCCTAAATAATTATATAATTATATATGATATATATTTATTGGATTGATTATTTTTTTGTTTTCATGAAGACAGTGGAATTAAATTCATAATACTGAAGATAAATTTTCTCATTTTTATAGCATCATCATACTCAAAACTATCATTTTATGTATCATTTTATTTTATGAAATATTTGTGAGTTAATGCATATGATGTTTTAAGTTCAACCAATAAATTTATGAATGCATTATAACACATTCATAAATTAGGCATCCCAAGGAACATACATCAAGATTATAAATTATATATCCATGTGATGGTTTAAGGGTGTGTGATTACATTAGGATTTTCTAAAACTCTTCATAAGTTGTAACTTTATTCATCTTACATCATTGTATATTTAGGTACTAGTATATCTTAAAGAGAATATGGATTCTATATGAATTTTGGGAGATTCCTCACATCCCGTGGATACCTACAGAGATTGGATAATTAGGTTTTCAATTTTTTTATATTTATCATAATCACCTGGAAAATATAAAAAGGTTATTTATACTCATTAGTATAAAGTAACCCTATAAAAAATTTCATAATATTTGATTTTTACAGTGTATCATATTATCTTGAATGGACATCCTCAGATAGTGGTTTTTTATTTATTTCACCTGATATGAAACATGTTATTATATTTATATAAAACATAATAGTGCTACTAGATAGATTGTGGATTATGGTTTGTGGTCTCATTTTTGGAAATGAAGAAAAAACCCAAAAATAGAGCCTGAATATTTATGTTTATGATAAACATAAAAAAGGTTTTTCCTTAAATAGATGGGATTCATAAAGCTACCGAGTGCCTCACCATTACAAAATTTATATTTGTAATTGTATCCCAGTCCTTACACTTTCACAAGCATGGATACCTGATGACTACCTTTATATGAAGGGTTGATATAAAGGTAATCTATTTGGAATCCCTTGAACAAATGGATTGCATAAAGTTATTAAAAAGGGTATGATATTACATACCCTTATGTGTTAAGGTATTTAAGGTTTTTAAACTTCCATGTAAATGTAAATGGTTCGTACATAATGGTTGTTGAATTCTAAAAAGGGATACATAAAAGTAATCGAAGAGTTACCTTTAAGTGATACCCTTACCATGAAGTCTATGTAATGGTAACATATCTATTAAGATTATGGAAATGGTTTTTGTGATGGTAATAATGTTATACCGAAATGATATAAGGAATTTTAAAGGTAAATGAGACATACAGATAAGTGAATCATTCACGTAAAAGTAATATCATTTTCACACTTATACAGAATGATCTGTGTGAAAGAAAAATTTCAATTCCCTTTACACAAAACATTATTTCTAATATGTGTAAAGGTATGTGGTGACTAATCATTACACAAGAGATTTTAGATTTCCATCATAATGATATGAGGCCATACTGTTATATAGGAAAGGGTTCTTATGTTAGAGAAAATAGAATACATTTTAATAAAAATTTGTTATTTGTTAAATGTTATTTATGGTTTATAAAATTTTTAAAAATCATTGTAATTTTTTTGGAATATTTAATATATAAATAGTATACAAATTAAGTAATTATTTTTATGTGGTTTATAAAGAAATTAAAAAAAATTATGAAAAAATTAGTTTTCAATAAATATTAAATTTTAATATTTAAAAATCCACTTATAAAATAATAGTATAACTTATGATCGATAAAAAAAATTATATTTATAAATAGTAAATTATAACATTTTCAGAGTTAACAATTATGAAATAATAATAAAATAAAATATATTTATATTTAAATTATTATTTTTTTATTATTAATCATTTTTCAATTAATTAAAATAAAAATGGACCTCATTTGGATATTATTTAAGCCACATCAAAATATATATTTTTAGATTGATATGATCAATTTGTAAATAATGATTATATATATGATATTGAGGTAATATAAAATGTTTACATAAAATGGATTTAATTATAAATTGTCTGTAGTTCATAAAATATCATATATATAGAAGGAAAAATATATATAATGATTAATATGAAAGAGTTTATAAAGGAAATAAAGTAAAATATTTATATTTATAATCATGTAATTCATATAATTTTAAAGATAAAATTAAAATGATGTTATAGTTATATTTTAAATTTATTACCATTGATCAATTATTTAAAGGATATTCACTAGTTCATTAAATTTTTCAAAATAGAAGTATTTTGGTCAAAGACCAAAACACTAAATTTATTAATGAAAAGTATTTCAATACTTTTAAAGACATTAACTTTATATAATACCTATCATAAAGAGAAAATAAATTTAAAGGGAGTTTATTTAGCATTGTAATGTCTTGGTTGACCCCATATTAGCAAGTCCATCTATGATATTGTTCACTTCATGAAAGGTATGAGTCGAAATATAGTGGGTATCGATAACTAAATGTAGAAAATCCATCCAAAATGATGTAATTGGCCATCCAAGGTTCACTACTCTATTCCAAAATCTTACACAATGGTCTTTGATTCACTTTCGATTCAGATATTGTTCCATCCAAGTTGATTCAGAAAAGAGATATCATCAATCACTCCCATAATTTTAGATTCGAGAGACGAGGTGACACCACATCTACAATATAAGCATCCTAAAGTTAGTCAGTAGTGGTTTCTATAGATAGCACCACAACCCGAGCGTCCCAATTTTCCTTTAGAAGCACCATCATCATTAAAATTCATCCAGTATGGGGGAGAAGCATTCTAGAAAACATCAAAACTGATTCATGGATTAGGATAAATACCATTCAGCCCGATCCATTGTAGAATTCCAATGTTTTTTATTGTGTTACTACAAGGACCCTTCTGAATCGAGGAGGCTTCCCAATTGGCCATGCTGATTATCATATTTCCATAATTAAGACTAAATTATTAGTTTCTATAAATATGAGCATTTCTATCATACCATATCACATGAATAATCACTAATACAAAATTTATAAATAGATCCCTGATTTGATAAGAGTATGTCACATCCAAAAAACATTGTATTTGAATACATATAGAGTCATGATGTAACCATATTCACTATAAAATATCATATAAACAATTCCAAATTGAAATGGTCATGGCACATTAAATAAACTAGTGGTTAACTTTTTATTGATGTTGATTATAGATACGACATTTAGAGAAAAGTTGAATCCCAAAATATTGAAGACAAGTGTTGGTGGGAACCTTTTTGTTTGAAATATGCCAAAAAATATTTAATTATAAGGGATTTAACCATAATTTGTTAATATTTTTTATCCAATACAAATTGATGATTTAATTACTAAGAGGTTGGTTATAAAAAATTTAGATTCAGGCATTCCATTAGGGGTAAGTTCCAAAAATAAAAAAATCATTATAGTTGGCAAAGGGATAAATTTAAATGAAATTTTTAATATTTTCATGTAAATTAATTCTTTGAGATTGTAAAAAATCTATAATCGTATTTTTATTGTGCTCAGGTGGTTGATTAGGGGAAACAATTTAAATGAGAGAACCACCAGTGTAGTTTTCAAGCTAGAAGTATAAAGAATTATATTTTCTCACTATCCATCTAGAGCTTAACATGATATTGGAAAAGAAATTTTTAATATAAGACTACATAGAAGACCTAATATAATTTATATTTAAATTATTTAATATATTAAAAAATATTTATTAGAGGAAATAAAGTGAGTTATATTTTTTATGAAGAAGGATCCAAGTGAGTCTGGCCAGTAAGGAATCATTAAAGAGCTTCAGATTTTCTATACTGATACAACTTTTATCCAATTGCATGAAATAGGTAGACTAGGTAATAGTTGTCTGTTTCCTTTCAAAAGGGTTCCCAATACACACTATTTTTTTATGGAAACATTTATTTTTTTATGATCATTAGACAATTTATAAAAAAAACATAGAATGGACCATTTTAGAAACAATCATGGAATTGAAATGAAATATCCTTCCGGCTATAGAGTGGGGTATATATTTCTTTAGGGATAGTTGGTAGACGATTTGGTCAACATTTATAAATAATTAACTATACTTTTGTGTTCCTAGAAAATTGGGAACATCAATATAGTTTAAGGGGAGGGATACTTCATTAATGCAAGAAGAATTAATAATAATGGATTTTCTGTTAGAAAAAAACCACTTCCCAAAAAAAGTTTTTAGATTTTCTCCAAATGATGGATTTCCAAGAAACATATTCATAGTGAGATAGGAAACATTTGAAATTAAGGATTGTTTATTTATCACCCTGTAAGAAAATAATGATGTCATCAGAATATTAGAGATGTGTGGGTACAATCAAATTCATGGAGGCATGTATTGGTGTAATCTTGTTATGATCCACATGATGGGTGAGTAATCTAATTATGTAATCATAGACAATTGAGAAATTATTGATGGAGAGGGGGTAACACTATTAGATGGCTTTGGGGTAATTGATGAAATCCTTATGAGAGCTATTAACACGGATTAAAATGAAGGTAAAATTTAAATGATTTTTAATTCTACTAATGGAAGAGTTGTTGAACACAAAATCCTATAGAACATTGAAAATATAACTCCAAAAAATGGGTTCAAAAGAATTTCAAATATTATGTGTGATGGAAATATTTCCACCTCTACTAGATTTATTTAATAAGATAGTGTATTCATAAGGATGGAAAAAAATCATGAATGGTAATTTCATTAACAAACCAAAATTGGCTCCAAGAGACAATTTTATGGATGATAGAAGAATTTATACCAATAAGAATCTTGGTAATGAGTTTATATATATTTTTAATACGGACAATAGGTCTGAATAAATTATTCTATGAAGTATTATCAACTTTATTTATTAAGGAGAGTCATTAAGAGTTCAGCTCATATAGGAGAATACCATTAGAAAAGTTAGTCCTCAGTAATCTATAAACATCATCTTGAGTCACATCCAGAAATTTCTAATAGAATCAATTATTGAATCCATTAGGATCCAGAGCACTATCAGGATTTAAGCTAAAGATAATGTCTCTAAATTCATGATCAAGGGGAATTATATTGAGAAAGGAGTTCTAATATTCATTCACTAGGACATAAATGACATAAATTAAATGGTATTTATTAATGTTAGTCCCATTGAAAATATGTTCCATTTAATAGAAAAAATTATTGTCAGTACCTTATTCAGTATCAATGAGTTTTTCCATGTCTCTTAGGAGGTCTATAGGCCTATATGGTTTTCTATTCAATTGAAGATAATTATAGAATTTAGTATTTATATCACCATCAATGAGACATTTCACTTAAAATATTTTTTTTTTCTAATTTAAACCTTTAATGTGAGAAAGGAATCAAGTATCATAGTAAAATTGATTTCATGTTCTAGATCAAAGAAAAATTGGTAGATGTAGTGGTGTTCTAAATTTAGGAATGTTCGTCTTCCAAAAGAATGATTTCATTGTCCATTGGTTTAGATTTTCATCAATATCATTTCGTAAGAACCTTCTTTAAATTTATTAACATAACGATATAGGGAAAATTAACATTATAATTGCACATGATTGACTATATAAAATATTTTATGTTTCTCCCACATTGACATTAGTTTTTAGTTGATGTTATTGGATTAATATTATTTCCTGAATATTGTTTGTAAGTATAATTTTTTAAATTAATGATTATTTTAATTATCAATTTTCTATTTTGTCCCTAGGTAGAGGTAGTTGGGGTCGTACTTCCTACATGGAGGATTGTGTGTAACACCCCAACATTTTGTGAAGTACAATTTTTTGAATTAATTTTATGTTTTTGATATGTTTCATTTCACGCAACACTGAAAATAGTTTTTTATAAAGGAACAATGTTTATATTGTGTTATATGAAAAAACTTATTATTAACTTCACACAAAATAATTTTTAACATTTTCTACAATGAACATCATAGTTAGGGTACATTATATGCAACATTGACTTCCCTCGATGGATTGTGTAACATGTAAGACCGAGTGTTACAAAACTGTAATATATTATAAAAGATATTATCATTTAATATAATAAGATATTACCAAGTTGTTATGTTGATGGTTATGAATATTATTAACTAACTTATGAAAATACTTGGCTGAATTCATTACTTATAAATTATTTATAATTGAAAATAAGAACCAATTGAATATAAAGGGAATGTTTTTTAGAATACTATTTTAATTCTCACAAAGATATTTTATCCTAATAAATTAAATTAATCAAAATTATTGACTGGTATTAATATAATATATAAATTATATATCTAATATAATATTATTTATATTCATCCAATATATTTTATAAATATATTACATTAAAAAACTAAATTCAACACATAAAACCTATATTTATTTTTGGGATCGTTGGCCGCCTTTTATTAGAGAACCTATTTGTAAACCAGTTTTTGGAATTTTTATAAAATTATTTGAAAAGAAAATTAATATTCTGAAATATAAATATAAAAATTAGGTTTGGGTGAATTTTTTTATTTTAATATGTTGTATTGTATTTTGATTAATAGTGAAAAATACTAAATTTCAATTCAAATCATTCATTATATCAATTTTTATATGGTTAAATTAAAATTTTAATTTATTTAACTGTTTATTCAGTTGAAATTATTATAAAATGATAAAATATATGTAATATTAATCAATTTATCATTTAATATTGTATATAAAAACATAGAATAGTTATGAATGTTATTAATTTAAAAACAATCATTACCATACCATTTATAGGATTAAATTTAAATTAATATATTACAATTATATTTGTGGAATTTTGAAAATTGATTCAATATTTTGAATAATAATAATAATAATTAATAAAGTCTAATAATTACAACTTTGGTTTTTACAATAAATATTAGTGAAATTGATTAAAATAAGTTCCAATGATTAAGAAAAAATTAAGCTTAACCTAAGAATAATCCTTAAACACAAGGGACCAAATACCAGGGCCCTTGTCCAAAATCCATTTGATAGAAATTATTTTTCCATGATCCTACCATCATTGATTTTATTTTTCTTTTCTTGATGGATTTGTTCAGGTAAAAACGTGATTACACCTAACTTGTTTTCAATAATACCATGTGAGTCCTTTCCTTAACATATAAAAGGCCACCACATCACCCACTTACTAAAACCACTCATCAAATATAGGATTGTTAAATATATTCCAAATAAACATCCAAAAATCTCTACATTACCCATAAAATCCTCCCTTTGTATACAAATAAATCCAGGGAATCCATTTTGTGAAATCTAAATGGAGTTACCCAAAAAGGGTTAACATCCCCCCTCAAGCTCTTTTATCCTATTTTCATTCTCCACCCTTCCACAATATTTATTACATGATTATACCCCAAAACCAGTATCCAAAACATAGTTATATTTATTTATGGTATGGGTTCTACTGGAACTTATACACACTTTCATCTAATGGGTAACTAACATATAGCTTGTGTGTATAGTGAACTACCCCCTCCTGATATAGTGATTGTTCATTCCTCCTTTAAAGCCTCTGATGGTTGAAATTATGAGAGAAAATATGTTAATATAATATATATATTATAATTATAAGGAATTTAATATTATTTAATTTTTTATAATAGGAATATTTATAATTTCCATTGTGTGTAAATATTATAATTTTGTTTTAGGATATGTGGACTACCTCCCCCTCAAAGTGATGGGAATCATTCACACCATACTTGGAATGGATTGTGTATGGGTTTAGTAAACTTTTATGGTATATATGATACAATAATAATAAATTAAAATGATATATAGACTTATATATATACATATATTCCATTTTATCTCTTTCGTTCAATATCACAATAAAATGGAAGTGACGTTCATATGTACATACAACCTTCTTTCTCTATGAAAGGTGTATTCCATTTCATAATTATATATTCTATTGATTATTATAATAATTATATAATAAATAGAAATGATACTTATAACATGTTTTATATTATTTAAATCATTACATATGTATAAGTACCAAATATACAACAAATTAAGACACATATGAAAAAGAATGAAAATATTACCCGAAGTGAAACCTTAACATATAATTGTTAATAAAAGAGTGTTATTAAGTCCTAAAAAATATTTATGGTATTATATATTATTTTATTTTATAGAATTATAATAATCTTTAATTCTGTATATTAGAGTATTTAATGAGTATGATGAGAGTCAAGACACAACGTAAGGGACTTTAATCTCACTTTTATTTTCATGATATACATGTCTTATTAACCACTTGTTTATTCTATGTGGTGTGTATAATTACCATTGATGAATTTTATGATTACTATATAAAAATTATTTGTATTAAATAATCCATTCTATGATTTTTTTTCATGGGTTTTATGTTTCAAAATTTTCCAAATCAGTAAATGAATTTTTCTCAATTTTCCTTATTTGAGACACTTGCCATATTATGAACCTATATATTTTTCATGAGGTATATACACTACCTATAACATGTTATATCATGAATATCTTCCTTCTCATGATATTTTAAGCATCATTTAATTTTATTCTTTGTATTTTGGTATGAAGTTTTCTAAATTGGTAACAGTTTATAAATGAAATCTCATTATTTATTGATATTTTTTATTATTTTACTCACATTCATGAAATACTATGATCCATCACTCAATAACTATCCTTATTTCTGTTAACCTATATTTATTCTAGTTATATCTTATTAATTTTACCATTTTTCCACTCTTGAGTATATAAGACGATCAAGAATGTATTTTTAAAAATGTATGACATCACCTCTATCTTCGAAGGGAAATATTTATTCCATCAACACAATGTTTTCTAAAATCATTCCAAAAAATATATACATTTTTTTATGAACGTTAAAAGAAATTTTTACCCATGATATTAGTTTTAATATTTATTATTTTTAAGATAATGGATCTCTTTTTTTCACTCGAGACACTTTTCTGTCATTTTTACATTGTAAATGGAATGTTCGACGTGTATAGTTTTACCCACCATCATGACCAAAATTACCTAGATGATTCCATTAAAAGATAAAAAGGTTATTATTTTTAAATAAACATTTTTCCACATATTCTAGAAATTCAATGATTTATGTGTTTTTTTTCAAAAAAATGTTTTTTCAAAATAGTTTTATTGTTATCAAGGCATCTTTTAAATGTTTTAAAGGTGTATTTATAGAAAAATGTTTAAAAAAATTTAAAAAGAATTTAAAAGTTTTCATGATTTCTTCATAATTTTTCATTATATTTTCAGGGAAATGGTCATCAAAATTATATCAAGATTTATTTATATATTTTCAAATGAACATATTTTCAACATTTTCTCAATGCTTCCTCAATAAAATTTTCAACATTATTTTCATGAAAATTATTTTAAAAAGGTTTTATGGTTTAAAAACATCCTGATGAATGTATGATTTTCTAATGAAATTTTTGTAAAAGGTATTCGAAAATTATTTTCTATATAATATAACATCTGTTGATGCTAATAATTCATATATGGGAAATTATCCAAAGGTTCCATTAATATTATGTCTTGAATAGTTTATTTTCTTATGGAATGATTCATATGACACCCATTACTCTTCTAAAAATCGTATTCCTTGAAAATAACTTATTTTAATGGGTTATATTATAATGAAATGACTAAGAAACCTTTATATTATCTATAGGTTATTATTTGATGAAATGTTAATAATAAGAATTTCATGTCCTGGTATATGATTTGATAATTATAAAACCCATCACTTTTTATCGGTTATGCTATAAAGAATGTTTTGTTATCTTGTGGCTTATGAACCTATCATTTCATAATGAGATGTATGGGACCTAGATCTCCCTTTAATAAATTTTTTAAAGATAAGTTTTATATGAGCTCAAAGAGTATAGAGGTTGTTGACGAAGTCCAAAAAAATGTCCATGGGTTGCAGCCCCAGACTAAAATAATGAAGCTACACGGGATATAGACGAACCAAAAAACAATAAGGTACATGGATTATAAAAAAAATACTAAAAGTAATAAGGAACACAAGTTGTAGTTTAATACTAATATTAAAAGGGGAAATTTGTAGTCATCCCAATCCTAAAGCAGGTACATGGTTCATATCCCAAGCCTAACATGTTTGGATGGTCATCATAGGTATCCTTGACATATAAGATTTTATAATTTTTTTAATTCCACAAATCATTTGTCTTATTCTTGTTTTGTGATTTCATATATTATGTTATTTCTTCCCCCATGATTCATATATTATGAACATACCAACATTATTCTCTTATTAATATTTCTAATCTTATTATATCATGCTATGATTTCAAAATGTTATGATCACATTCTCATACCCCGATTCTAATGTTTATTCTAATATGTCTCTCTTATTAATCATTACTATGAATATAAAAACGCCATTTTTTTGTTTTTTTCCCTAGATTATGAAGTTATTTATTATGTATTATTTTTTTAATAATGGTTCTAGATATGAAGATCCTAGTGGGAGATAATGTAGCTCATATATGTACCAATTTTTTATTTTCCATGATCCCAAAGGTACTAAAATAAAAAGTAATATGGAAGACTATTTGCATAATGTTATAAGAATTCCACAATAATATGTGTAATGTATATGTACGTTAAGACTGAGTTATTATAGTTGGTATCAAAGTTAAGGTTTAGCAACCATTAGAAACTAGGATGAGAAAACTGTAGTCATATCCCTTGGAATATTTATAAGGATATGTCTATAGATGTATCTAATGATAAGTCTAAGGATGAGATACTAATTAGAAAAATATAATTGAATTTTGTTAATAGATATAGTTAGTGGTTTCCTATAAATACATCGATCTATGAATTATACATGTGGATGTGGTCCAAGCACTGATGTAACTAGGAGTAACAACTCCAACAAGATATGTTTAGCATGAGTTAGAAAAACATGGTGCATGATAATGGGCCATACTACGCACTAAGTTTGAAACTCCCTTTAGATAAGAATTAGATGTTAACAAACACATTTCAAATGACCATGATGGATTTGAATAAAATATGACAATGAATAATCTAGATTAACCTAAATGTGTCATCAATTTAAAATTAGGTTTCATGAATTAGATATCCTATAAACAATTTTTCCTGATTATGTGTCATTATTTAATGATATGTGTTTTTTACCCTGTGATTTATGGTTTTAGTCAATGGAGAGAACAATAAAGAACATGGTTAACATTGAATGTTTCATATGTTAAAATTATGGGAATTTGGAAAATTTATTTCACATGTTTAAATATCATAATGAAAATTAAGAATATTGTATGAGTATTGGTTATAAATAAAAAAATAAAGAGAGAGAGAGTAACATGTGAAAAGTACGTGTTGTTTTTCCATTATTGATTGCATTAAACAAAAGATATAAGATTAGATTTATTTTGAGGATCCTTAAGATGATATTAATATTTCATATTCTAGGAATGTGCTTTTAATTATGTAGTTGATGAAACCTAAGAAATGAATTTAAAATAATGTTGGTTTAATGAAGTCCTTACGTTTCAGAATTCAAAAATTATGTTAAATGAATTCTGAAATATATAAGAATTTTTAGTATAAGTTTTCATTATGGATTAGAAAGGGTAGATTGAGTGGTGATTAAGTCATATAAAAGTGATATTTTGATTAAGGGGACATTACCCTAAATGTGGTCTAGATGATGAAAAAATTGTGTTTATCTTGGATATAGAAATCATTGATTTGGATAAATTAAACTGTATAACACCGATTACCTTGGATTAGTTTACTGGTTTGTTGAAAAATTGTTCTATGTCATCATGGATGATGTTTTTAAATTCTTGTGTATATGGAATATAACCAGTAACCTTGGGAATAAAAAAGAATTCATTTTAACCAAATGTATCTATGGTAATTCATTTTATTACCAAGATTCAAGAGAATATATATTTAGGGTGTTCACATGTTTGGAATATGACAGCCCAGAGTTACATTATGATATATGGGTGATCAATGTTATGCTAAATTAGTGACTGTATTTCTAAAATTTTTTATTTTAATCATTCATAAGGGTTATAAGGTTAACAATTTATGGGATGTGTAAGTTAAACATCAGATGAAATTTGTGAGATTAATTTATTATCTCACAACAAGAAGATTTATTAATATTAGATATCATCCTCTAAAAATAATGTTTTGATGGTAACTGATGATAGATGAGATTGATTATCTTGCATCTCATTATTTTTTTAGTGATTTAGGAATGAAAAAATCACATTTCTTTTCTCGAAAAGAGGTGAATTTTAAATTAGTTATGAAATGAAATAATGGAAAGGTTTTAAATATTAACGGGAATGAAATCCATAAAGTATAACGTCTCATGAATATTATTAAACCATAATGAAAAGATCTTGAAACCAAAAATGTTTATCCTAGTACCTGATTTTTATGATGAATAAAATGGTCCATTAGAAAATCAACGATTTATGGATTTGTAACTACTAACTTTCTCTTGACCATGTTATCAATCAATCTCATCGAGAACATGATTGTTAGATTTATTTTTCATGTATTATTTTAACTTCAAAAACATGTTCTCTTACATGGAAACACAGTTATGTGTTACTCTGGGTAACTATTACAGATCCAACATTCATTTTTAGAGGATGTTATAGTGTTTGTTTTTGTGATGTGGGTTTCTGTTTAAGGTAAATTAAAGTATTTAACAATTGATAACACAAAATAATTTCAAGGTAGAAATTAATTTTAAGGGGGTAGAATGTAACACCCTGAGAATTTGTGAAATAATTGTTTTTTGAATTAATTTTAACTTTTTGATATTTTTCATTTCACATAACACTATAAATATTATTTTTTATAAAATCAATATGCTTGGATTTTGTTATACGCAACACCAAGTTATCTTTCCATAAAAAACATAAATTTCATTATTCTCTACACAAAACAACAAGGATAGCATAGGTTACACGCAAGATTGACTTTCCTTGATTTCTTGGGACACAGGAAAGACTGAGTGATACTAATCTACAACACAATATTAAAACTATTATTATTAAATATACATAACATGGAAATTATGCTAATGGTTATGAAAATGATTAAACAACTTATTAAAAATCATGGTTGAGTTAATTTATTCCAAATAAACTAGAAATTAATATATGAACCCACTGAATATAAGGGGAATTTATTTATTAAAAACTATTTTTAATCTCACAAAGGAATTTGGTCCTAATAATTAAAATTAATTATAATTATTTATTGATATTGTTGTAATATTTATATTATATATTCAATAACATATTTTTTATATTCATCCGATAGATAAGATAATCATAAGATAGTAGCGAACCCTATTTCATACATAAGAACATATATTTTTATTAAGGCATTCTATCATCATTTCAATAGAGAAACTATTTTAAATATCGTTATTAGAATTTTTATAAATATTATATTTCAAAATAAACCAAATTTTTGAAAAATTAACATAAAAATTATTTTAGTATGATTTTTTGCTATTTTCTTATGATGCTTTATATTTTGATAAATCATAAATAATAGTGAATTTGAATTCCAAATTACAATTTTCTCCAAAAAATTTTATATGGTTAAATTATTTCATTAATTTGTTTTAATATTTAATTAGATTATATCATTAGGAATTAAACTAATTTAGTTCATTGTAGTCAATTTTACATTTCAAATTTAATATATAAACATAAGAAACTTTGGAACATTTTTACTTTGAAAACACAGCATTGTTGTTTTGTTAGTAGGATCAAATTTAAATTAATTTATTCCACTCCTGTGATTGTAATTTAAAAAAATTAATTCCATATTTGGAATTATAAATATTTATAACATCTTATAAGGTTAAATTAGTTTTGACCAAAAATATTTGTGATGTTAATTAAAATTAATTACAAATATTAAAGTATAATTATGATAAACAAGGGAATACATTTTAATCTTAAGGGACCAAATAACCTATAAACATTCCCATATCCACTCTTATGGTCATTAATCATCAATGAATTTTCTATAATATTGTTTTTCAGGTTTTGGATTATTTTATTTAGGTAAAAACATGGGAATACCAGTCTTTTTTTCATAAATACTATGTGATTCATTTCCCACCCCTATAAAAGGACACCACATTTACAACATTCTAACACCTATTAAACAATATAGGATCAAAAAATAACATCAATATAAATTTAATAACATCAATAACTTAATACTTGATTACTCCCATTTATCATAATGTAATCCATGGATTCCCTTTCGTGAAAACCAAAAATGAGTTACCCAAAGAAGTGGTTGCATACACCCTCAGGATCCTTTATCTTGTTTTCGTTCTCCACCCACCACTCTTTTTATTCACTGAATATACAAAAGAAACAATAATAATTAATAAAATTATATGTTTTAATGCTAATATTTCAACCTACACATACACATATTTCTATCTAATTGGTAACGAACATACCGTGTATGTGTACAATAAACTATTGGCTCACAAAGTGAGGATTGTTCATTGTCCCTTTACTGCCTCTCTTGGTGGGAATCATGTTTGAAACTCAGTTTATATATAATATATATTTTAATTATTATTTATTTATGCTCATATAATAATTTTACAACCCATTTCTTTATACATCTCATTTTCTACAAATATGATAATTTTGTTAGGGGATGTGTGGACTACCACCCCCTCAAAGCGATGTGATTCGTTCAAAAATTACATTAAATGTTTTAAGGATGGGTTTAGTAAAAATATGTTATATCTAATATATAATAATTATACATGAATAATATATATATATATATATATATATTAATATGTAAATTCCCTTTTTTCTCTTTCATAAAATAAAATATTAAAACAGAAATTGTACTCATGTGTATGTATGACCTACCGTCTCCAAAAACCATGTATTCTATTTCATACATATATATAATATATAATATTATAATAAAAATATAATGACTATAAATAATATTTATATAATTTTTACAATATTGAAATAATGATATAAGTATAATGACCAAATATACTACAAATTAAGACAGATTCGAAAAACCAAGCAATTATTACATAAAGTGATACCTTAACATATAATTATTAACAAATGGGTATTGTAAATTCATAATCAAACCATATATGGTATTATATATATTAATTTGGTTCAATGGTAACTATATAATAAACATATATTTAATATAATAATGTTTTTAATCAGTATGACGAGAGTGAAGACACAATGTAATAGAATTCTGTCTTAGTTTTATTTTATTGAGATATATGTCTTATTCACCAGTAATTTATTTTCTGTGGTTTTTATACTACCCATGGATGAATAATATGATTATGAAACTTATTATTATTATTATTATTATTATTATTAACATACCCATTATATGATCTTTAATTTATGGTGTTTATGTTTCAAATCATACCAAATCGGTAATGTAATTTTTTTCTCAATTGGTATTCTTCGAGACATATGCCATGTTATGAAACTATATTTTCTATGTGATGTTTATAATATATATTTAATTTTATGTCATGAATCTCATCCTAATTGTGATATGATAATATTCTTGTAATTATAATCATTCAATTATTTTATTATTCAATGTTACAAAATTGGAAAGAGTTTATAGCTACAATCTCACTATTTATTGATATTTATTATGGTTATACTCCCATTAATGAAATATTATTATCCATATCTCAACAACATTTATTAGTTTTCGTAAACTCTGGTTATTCAGGTTGTATGAAAGTGATATTACAATTATTCCACTCTTTGTAACATAATATGATCAAGAATGTGTTTTTAAGATTCTCTGACTTTACCTCTCTCTTGAGTCAGATATATATGTTGCTCCAAAACCATGTTTTATGAAAGGTTCTTTGAAATATTATACTATTTTTCTATGATCTATTAAATTAATTTATCCATTTTTTTACTTAAAATATTTTTATTAAAAAAATTATTCTTTTTATTGTTTTCTAATATAAAGACTATTGTAACCATTCTATAGTGAAAAACCAATGTTTAGCTTCAACAAATTTACCCAATGTCGTGAAAAAAACACCACTAAATATTACATTAAAAAATAAAAAGATGTTCTTTTTGAAAGTTATTTTTTTCCTAATATTCTTGAAATTCAATGTTTTTTTAAAGAAAAATCAATTTAAAAGGATTCCAAATTTCTTTAGAGTTATTAATGATTCCTTTAAAGTTTTTAAAAATCTATCTTTAATGAAATATAATTTCAAAACATGTTTTATGTTTACTATGGTATTTTAAAAAATTTAATGATTTGTTGATAAAATTTTAAAGTATTTTAAATTAATTGTTTTTTAAAATTAATTTAAGATTTATTTGTCTATTTTCAAAGAAAATATTTTCAGAATGTTCTGAAATATTCCTTTATATAATTATCTGGAATATTTTTATGAAACTTATTATTAATTTTATTATGTTTTGAAAAAATCAAGAAGGGATGATAATTTCTAGAAAAGATTTTCTATAAAAGATATTCCAAATTTATTTTCTAACAAATATTACATCTATTTATGTTAATCATGCCCTTATGAGAAATAATCAATAGGATCCATTCATATTCTTCTTGAATGGTTACTTTTTTGATATAATGATTCTTTTGACACCTGGTACTCTTCCACATGTCGTATGCCTTGGAAACATGATTCTTTTCTTGTTTTATGATTTAATGAAATTATTAGGACACTAATCTATTTTCCATAAGTTATGATGTGATGAAATGTTAATGATAGATGTCTCATTTTATGGGTTATGATTTTATATTTATAAAACCCACATCTTTTAATAAATAATGATATGATGATTTTTTTTATCTTATAAAGGATATATGTATGATTTAATTATAAGATGGGTGGAACATATATCTACATCCAACGAATTTTGTTATGATATGTTTTATATAATATCAATGAGTACTTATGTTGTTTCTTAATACCAAAAACAAGAAGGTACACAGGGTGTCACCTTAGCCAGAATGTAAAATGGCACAAGTGTTACAGCCGAAGACCAAAAAAAGATGATACATTGGTTATAGCACAAGATGAAAAGTAAGAGGGCACACAGGTTGTATACGAAGCCTAAATCTAAGAGAATTCATGCATTATTATCCCAATCTAGTTGTTGGATCATGGGTAATAACTAAATCTTAACATGTTATGAAGGTCTTGGTAGGTAGCATGAACATATGATTTTCTATGTTTATGTGTATGCCAAAAACCCCATGTCTTATTCAAATGTCCTAATTTATTGGAGTACGTTCTTTTTTTATTATTCAATTCTTATGAACTGCCATTCTTTATTCCGTGATTCATGTTTCTGATATTATAAAATGTTAGGAAAAATATTCTATTGTTATGAACAATTTATCATACACCTATGCTCTATTTCATGATAACATGTCTCCCTTGATTTCCCTTACTAAGTATTTAATATCACCCATTTTTATGGATCCTTCCATTGATTATGAAGCTTTGTATTATTTTTTATGTGTCTATGAGGGGTTCTCGTGAAGAAGAACCTAATAGGAGATAATGTAGATCATTTATTTACTAGTGATTATGTTTCCATGTTTCCAAAGGCACTAAACTCATATCCACATTTTGATTTAGTTTGTGTATCATTTTAAGTATTCTAAAAAAGTGATATAATTTCTATGTATGATAAGGGTAGATTGTTATATTTTACCTTTCCTAGGATTGTAAATAGTGTTTCTAATCTTTCAATCTAGGCTTACTCTTGTAATTATTTTCAATCTCATATAACACTATATATTTAAATGATGTTTTTCGATTTAGGATTCATATGATTCATTATAATTTGTATTAATATAATTTCATCAACTTTTGGATGAGTAACAGAAACGTTTGGGGTTTTTAAATAGTTACACAAAAATATGGTTCGAATATGTTGATTTGGAAGAGAGAATAAGAATCTAAACTAAATTATTGAGTGAAAACATAGTTGGAATAGCATGAGATGATATGGGAAAATTACAACCCTCATAAAATATATTTTGTGAGATTCCTTCAAAAGAGGAACATTTTATAACACCAATCATCCAAATGGGTAGGTCAAGAAAAATATGGTGCTCTAGGATTATCTTTTTTAAGGAACAATATAAATAAAATACTATATATTATCCTTTTGTGCAGTAAATGATAAATTAGGCTACCCATGTATTGTAATTTTTGGGATTTCTTCTTTCATTCACTGGGTTATGCGGCCGAGGGTTCTTAATACGATTTAGGTACCCATGGAATAGAATTAATCTTGTCCTAATTTAATATAGGGAAAAGAATTATCCAATAAACTATCCATGTCTCATATATGATATCATTGGGATGATTCCATACCAAAATTTCTAAAAAATGGGGGAATGGATAATTTTACCCATAGAATAGTGAAATATGAATATTTTCTCAAGATCATATGTTGGGGAAATTTATATGTGGTGATAATTTTAGTGGGATAATATTTAATAAAATTCATTACATGGTTAATAATATATAATTCTCATCTAATAATTGCATCAATTTTAAATATTATCATCATCATCATCAAGAAATGCATTGTGATTAATCCTTGATTATGTGAAACATTATGTACATATCACTTAATATGAGTAGCATAAGTAGTGGTTTTTAATATAGATTCAAACTCCTTTCTCATGCTTGTTGCTTTTGTTCCTATAGTTCCTTCAGCATTCTCTGGGTTCTTTCTAGATGATCTAGGTATTTTGGGGGCCGATGGTGGATTGCTTCATTCTATATAGATCTCATTCCACGATGCACTTTTGTGTCCCCATATTTCCCGTTTTCCTTTCCAGGAAGGGGTCTCATCAGTGACTTTTAAGGCGTCTTTGTTCTCATAAAATGGATGACCCATCCCTGCAGTTTTAGAAACGTCTTTTGAAGAGGCAGCGAAAGATCAACAGTATACCATTTTTTCATGGTTTGGAATAGAAAAAAATATTCTCTCACCGTTCCTAGAATACGTCAAGTGGTGGGGCCTAGACATACAAACATTAGTGTCTATATTTGATCGGAGGGTGTTTATCATCATCCTGGCTTCCATGTTGGACTTTGTTAATGCTTGGAGTTGGCTCCCTCATTTGGTGGGGTGTTAGCACTTCTTTCTCCCCCTGTGGTCGATGGACACTCACTAAGGGAGTGAATTCTCTCTCACAGCGGTCTAAATCTCCATCCATGGGCTACCTCTTCCCTTGATGCATGAATTATTCCTGAAGGCAATTGGGGATTCCTTGGGGCATACCAGTGTGTGGATGTGCGGACAACTCATCTGGAGAAGTCATCAGTCCCTCGAATCTGGTTCAAAATAGATATTTATCATTCGATCCAATATCATATTTTTCTAAGTATTGATGGGATGAAGTACCAATGCTAGACCATATTCTACCCCACCCGTCCTCGATTCTGCTCGTTATGTCACATTTTTTATCGCTGTCTACAGGTTTTCTGAATGGTCTGAGGGAAGGTTCAGGAGATTCTATCACATTCTAGTCTAAACCCCACCTTGGTGGAATCCAAGATCGTGGATTAGGGAAAAGGGGTGGTCCTCTATCCCCATATTCATTCTTTAGAGGCTTCGTCCTCTGCATCTTGGGTATCACCTTCTTCCAACAAGGATCTGGTTTGTTACAACTAAGGGGCATATGGTGGCACAGTGGGCCCACCCCTAGATTATAAGTTCTATCGAAGTCTATTTAGGCTATGTATATGAGATCCTTAGGTCACTTCCCAAATCATCATCTCTATGATTCTTCCAATGGACATGGGGTCTGAAGAGTTAGAATTTTCCCTTTTATCATTGGCCTATGAGTTATGTGTTCCTCCTTCGACTACATTTTAGATGGTGTCGGTGCTATCCTCATCGCATGAAACTAAATTTATAATATTCTCCCCATCAATTACCCCTGATTCTTCCATGTGAAATAGGTATCCTCTATATCCATTGGTTCCCCAAGTGATGTCCCCTTTCTCGGAGCCTTGTTTTTCAGCTACTAACAATGTTGTTCTAGTCCCCTGCATCTCCAGTTTGGCATGTGGTGGCTGGGTTGATCATAGGTTCTTTTTAGGTTACCCCCATGGATTGGAAAATTTGGATCCACACTCTTGTATCCATCCATAAGACCAGGCATAGCGGCATGTCCACCTGCTCTAAGTCTAATTCTGCTTTTTTGTTTCCCCATAGTCGTCTCTATAAGCTAAGGGCCATGTGTCTGCGGCCAAAGCCATGCACCAATGTGTAAATGTTTAATGTATTTATCTAGAATTCCTAAGGTATTGGGGTGATGGAGAAATCCAACATTCTTGTTAATGAATTAATGAATCACTCTGTATCCATGGATCCAGTTTGTGAACCAAAAAAGCGTCAGTAAAAATAATTGAGTTCTCATAAAGGATCAAAGTTCATGGTTTCCTTCATTTTAACCCTCTAAACTCATATATATATATATATATATGTATATATATATATATGTTCTGGAAGGATAATATATCGATGGATTTTATTAATGTGTCAGACCGATACATGTCCTTGAAAATATCCATAGGATTTCAACGCTTCTCATTCTCTTTTATTAATGAAATGTGTACTACACATGAGAAACATATACCTTGGAGTGATCTTGAAGGCCTTATCGATAATAACACTCCCTGGATTGTATGTGGTGACTTCAACTCAATAGCTTCTCTATAAGAGAATCAAGGGGGACAAGCCTTTCCAAGAAATGAAAGACATGCTTTTCATACCTTCTTAGCTAAACGGTTCTGATGTAGGTCGACTACGAGGTAGACCAATTCACCTGGTTTAACGAACAATGTGTGGGGATATGAACTTGTTGTTTTCTCGATCAGTTCATGATGAACAAGGAATCACTTTCTCTCATCCCGGACACTAATTTATCCCAACTCTTCGATGCTTATCTGACCACTCTCCATTGCGTCTTTATCTAAGCTCCAGTACTCAGAGAGACGATCACACCTAGTTCTCAAGATTTTCGACGAAATATACATGTTTCAATGATGTGTTTGGGGGATGAATGGCCATGTATGTACTCTAGGAACCCATGGATATTGTTTCATAACAAGATAAGGATTCCAAAAAATATCTTACAAAGAGGAGGAATGATTGTTCCATCACATGATCAGGAACTAATCATGATCACTAAGGAAACAGAGTTATTGGATATCCACCTAGACCAAGGATGGGATGATACCTTGTTTAATTATCATAGGGCCAAGAATGGCCTTTTATTTGAACTTATTTTAAGGTAGGAGAGGCTATTGATTGAGGGATAAAGTGTTACATCGCTTCGTGCGGGGGACCAAAAACCTAGTTTTTTTCTTGCATTGATTACAAAAAAGTGTTTTACCCACATGCCCTATATTCTCAGAGAGTACGGTTTATATACCAATGACCAAGGTGAAGTATAGAGAATGTCAAATGACATTGTCCAATATTTTCTGGCAGGTCCAAACTATATCATGGCAGACAACTACCCAATTGTGGATACATTGGTCTTTCAGAAAATTCCCAGTAGTGTAACTGAGGAGACTTACATGTGGTTGAGGAAGCATCCAGAAGAGTAAGAAGTAATAGAGGTGGTTTGGATATTGAACTGTGACAGTGCTCTAGGTCACGATGGGGTACCTAGATCATTTTACAGGGTTGTGTGGGATATGATCAAAGGTTACCTAGTGAGAGTGGTGCATGATTTATTTCAGGGTGGTTATCTTCCACGCATAGCTAGTGATACCAAGGTGGTTATGATACCCAAAGTTAAAATCTACAATCTTGTTGATCAGTACAGGATGATCAAGAGGTTCAAAATTCATTATAGGGTCATTGTGATCATCCACAACAAAAGGATTGTGGTTCACATAAATTTTTGGTTGGCAGTTGAGCAACACGATTTTATTAATGTGAGGTCAATTCATGGTGCAATAGGAGTGGTGCATGAAATTATAAGTAAGATCAACAATAATACTTTTGGGAATAACCTAGAAATCATGGTTTACATTAGGAAGGCCTTTGATATAATATAATGGGGTTTCATTCTAAATGTATTGACTAGAATGGGTTTCCTTAACTGGACCCCAGATCTCTTATTTTGCTGCTTTAGCTCGACATGATCTCCACTTCATTTAAGGGTAAATAAGTCAGCTTATTCAATACATGTAGAGGATTAATACAAGTGGACCCCTAACTCTAACCCTATTCTTTTTATCCCAAAATTTCCTAAGATACATTATAAAGAGGATTTTGTGCCTGGAGAGAGTCCTTCCATATAGGGATAGACATTATCATAAAGGAAAATCCCACATGATGATTGAAGATGACACAATTTTATATATAAATTGATGTTTGAGATTAGTTAATGGGTTGAATGGTCTATAAGGGGAATACTACAAATGTTGTGAAAATGTGGTGAAAAGGGAGAAAAAATTATTTTATACTACTACGGACCTCTCAGCTAGGATAAATTGATCTATAGGGAGAAGATCCTTTACCATGGAGTATCTTGTAGCCTTGGTGAGGCCAATTTCCCTTCATGTTCACCAATATGAAAATCTCATGTGCAAGATTATGGGGCGCATCCTCAATTTGAAAAACTTATTCCAATCCTTTGGAGGGCTCATTACTCTGGAAAATAATGTTTCAATATCTATACCTATGCACATCACGTAATCTGTGAAGGTTCCTAAAATTGTGATTTCTAACATGAAAATGATAATGTTATCCTTTATATGGGATAGTCAGATGGGTATCAGGCATCACTAGGCATCAGGGAAGCTCTTTAAAATACCAATTTCGGATGGGGGTATCAATTTGAGGAGTTCTTCTTTGACCATGCAAGGGATGCATGGCATGCTTGCATGGGAGGAGTTTGAGGACCAAAATCTATGGGGTCAGGTCATGAGGGTTAAATACGGTATAGTTATGGTGGTGTAGATATATAGAACATAGAGTGTATGTAAGATGATTCAAACGTACTCAGAGGGACATCTTCATCTTTCACAACTACTGGTGGGTAGATGTGATGTGAATATCTAGAGGTATGATTGGGGGGAGGGAACATGTGGTTTCTTGGGTGTCTTGTAACATAAATATCCTTCAAGGAATCAAGTGTACACCCTAATTTATCTACACTATTCTCAATTATGATCAACCCACTACCTTCAAGGAGGTCCTTCTAAATGAGGATCCTGGCCATCACATATTCATGGGTTCCCTATCAGGTTATTCTTCATCAAAGGCTATAGAAGTGCCATGAGGGCCCCAGTTCGGGCGATTAGTGGGGGGATATGTTGTGGTGCAAGGGTATCTCCCCCATGATTAACTTTGTACAGGGGAGAGTCAGGAATAATTCCCTGAAAAATGATGACAACATTCAACGCTTGGGTGTTAACTTGATATCGAGACGCTAGTGCTCCATAAATCCTTAATAGGAATCAGTGGAACATCTCTTCTTCAATAGTGATTGGACTCGATGGAGATGGTAGGCTCACAGACAGTTATCAAGGTAGAAAGGTTCATGTGGGAGGTAAGAGGTTGTCCTAGATTTGTGATTTTATGGTGCAGGCGAGCATGGTCCCAAGAGTAAAGGTAGGGAAATAATACTTGTGGCAGGCTGCTGGACTATTTGGAAAGCGATTAATGACACCCGACACAATAATTACACCGACACCCGTGTAAGAATCAACTTCAAAATGAGGAATACAGTGTTTGATATAGTAATATTGTGTATAGATTTCCACGGTGCCCGGTTGGTAAGACCTCTTCTACAAGTCTAAGTCACTCAGGAGGGGTGGATGGGAAAGGAGAATTGGTTATGTTGGTAACCCCAATATGACGGGCTCAAATTCAACACAGATGGATCCCTTTAGGGGGAAAATGAGAGGTGGTGGTGTTATTAGAAGCCATAGGGGGTCTATTGTGGTGGTCATTTCGGCCTTTTAGGGAAGAGGATATGCCCTTAAGGTTGAGGCTAGGGCAATGTCCATGGGATTGGAGGTATGTAATCAAAGGAATATATATTTGTGGATGGTGGAGATAGATTCTTTGATAACATATAAAGATATATCAAGATGAGGAAGTGTTTCATGGATCATAAATTATCTTATCCACAAGTGAATGCAGATCATGGGTGCCCATATAGGGATCTCCCAAACATGTTGTGAGGGAAATAATGTTCCAGATTTCTTGGCATCCCAAGCTACCCCAATCCAAAATGTTTCCTCCTACCTCCATTTAGGATAATTTGTTTCTAGAGGCGTTAACTTTGTTATTAAGGATTATTTGGTCCTTCAATACTTTCGACCTCCATGATGAATATATCGTTTATATATGTCATTTTAAGATATAAAAATAATAATGTTCAGTTAGTAGCTGAAGAAATCTTCCAACAATATTGTATATTTATGATTATTTTAAAGAAAACCTAATTTTCAGAATAGTTCCATAATTAGTAACCTAGTTTTGATGATTTTCATCACATGAATCTTGATTCTTAATGAAGAGTAGGGTGTTTTATTTAAGGTTTCAAAGAAAACAGATTCAAAATGACAAAAAATCATAATATCCAATTATATACTCAATATGATTGGGTGAATCAATAATTTTAGTCTCATATACAAAATGTAATTGGGTACATCAAATAATATTCAATATTATTGAATAAACTAAATGACTTGGTGAGGTTAATGGTTTTTTTAATGATTTAATGGTTATGAAAATCGACATTATTTTTTCAATAGACATATGATATCAACTATATGATTTATAAATTTAGTATCTATATAATGATAGTATGGAGAATGAAATTAATTTTGGAACGTGTTGATTTTATTCTAGTAATGAATAAAATAAGTTGCTTCATTGATAACTCAGATATTATATGCTTTTATAAACTCATCAAAAGATAATTATTTTATCTTATATATCTCATGAGAAGAGAACGTAGATATTATTTATTTAAATGAAATGTGATGGGAGTTTATTATTTGTCGGGAAATTCATATTATGGTCATCTATGGAAATGTTCTGATAAAATGGTTGATTTTATAGAACTTTTACCTAGTATTATCATTTATATGGGAATATATATCAAATGTGAATATGATTTCTATATTTTTAAGTACATTATAGACAGTAAAAGGTGGTAAAACATTAAACTGGAAGAGGGAAAGTCTGTTTCAAACTTCAATAATGTTATTTTAATAGGCTTGTAATGGTCATTAAAACCTAGATTTGTCTCGAAAGAATAGTTATAAATAAATATGATTAAATTATCAAAGTTATACCCGAATATTTTTGTGATATTCTATGATATTTTTACATTATTTTTGATGTTAAATAAATTCATCCATTTATTTTGAAAGGTATTTAAAATTAAATATGTCTTTTAAAAAGTTTGTTAACTATAAAGGTGTTCAAAATCAAATGAAGAATTTATTAAGATTGTAATTTATTTTCATGAGATATATTAAATAATTAATACATATAGGATCTCAATATAATGAATTTTATTAATAACTAATGAATCTAATTGAAATAAATGTTTCCCCATCTCATTTCCCTTATGTGATAAGAGAATATGTTCAATAAAAATAGTTTTTATTAAAAAGCATTAGTGGATTTGTTTTATGCACATGGTTTAGGATTCATTAATTTATACAACATATTTTGAAAATAATATTTTTATTAAAGTGTTTATTTAGGATAAGTTTTTTATTAAGGATAAAAAATTTATCTTTGTATCTATTAAAATATGTTTTCATATATTTCATTCACCCATTAATGGAATATATTAATAATGACTTATTTTAAATATATTTTTTTGAAACTCTTAAAATACCTTATATGATATGGAAAAAAATGTTTATTTGTCCAATAATATTAAAAAATGAAAGAAATATTGTTTTTACATCAAACGTGATATGTTTTTTATTTTCAATATATTATGAAATAATATAATGCATATGAGGCATGTATGAGAATTTTTTGACTTAATGAATTCAAAAATAACACAAATATAATGATAAAGTTATTAATATCCAAAAATATTTAGGATTTATTAGTAAACAATATTGAATACTATTGAATTATTTCAATGAATTTTTTTTTCACAAAATTGGGTTCCAATGATGATGAGGATATACTTTGAATGAGTTATACATAAAAATTAGAATCAGATATCATAACATTTGATGTTAAGAAGTGATGATGTTTATATATGTTCAATAAGTTGAATAGATAAGGATATGGTTCTTAAGGGACACCAATATTCAAAGTGAGTTACTTCATATATATTTCTCACTAAATATTTTAGTGTGATGGTATTATCAGATATTTAGATAGAGATGTGATAGGAATTGAATAAGATGTAAATTGTTAACAAAAAAAGAGTCACAAACCTAAATTTGATCAAGTAGATTATTATATATGATATGATAAAAATGTAGTTATATGGGTTTTGTTAAATATTTTTACAGAGTTTAACAATATCAAAATGTATAATATTAGAGGTAACCTTTATTTTATCATTCATTCTTGTTGGATACATAAATAAATTAATATATATATATATATATATATATTTCATAAAATGAAAATTATAGTTGACCTCTAAATGTATGACGTTGAAATTTTCCCTAATGAATGACCATCATGGAGTATTGTAGGTTATTAGGAAATTTAAAGGATAGTGTGAGATGGATTCTCGTAGAGAGATACATAATATGATCATGAGGCACAAAACTGAGAATATGATTATTTGTGTGTGTTATATGATCTACTAATCATCCCACATGGAGTGCCATATAGATTTATTTTGTATATTAGTGGTGACCATCGAATATTGGATCTTCCACTACAATAGTATGGATATATACATTGCATGAGAACCTTCGTATATTGATACCATATAGACACAAGTCAACATAGTAAGTTTGCAAATATTGTGGATGTTATGGTTATTGATGATTATATCATCATTTGAAGCATAAGACATATTTTATTACTATAATATAATGAGTTTTATTTTTTCCCTCATTTTAAATTTTATGTGGGTGTGTGTGACCAAACCTAGATATTTTATATTTATCCAAATAAGAGACATATTATGTTATTATCCATAAGGTTTAATGACATGTGATGTATTCATCTATCTGATTAGTCTATGATCATAGAGATGAGAATATATGAGTTTGATATGTGGTATTTACATGGTCTATTTCCCAAGGTAACATGATCATTTAGAAAAATAGACAATATGAGAACATAAAATTGCATACGATGAAGAATGGTGGACAAAGAAATAATGATAGAGTTGTTTGAAGGATATCACACCATATCATATTATAGCATGAGTTGTATTCAATACATCCTAGAGGAAACTCTTTTCTTATATATATAAATCTATAGATTCTTATTTAATATCTATTATATAATGGAATGTGAGTTCACACATTGCGGTTGACTGAAAGGGTATTGTTATAGACTTATAGAATACTCTAAAAGTGTTTTGGAGTTAATCCAAAAAAACAATTAATGGGAATTAACAAGGTATTTAATATTATTTGATATAAATTTAATCTAATGATATCTTTCTAAATGTTCTTTTAGATATCCAAAATGATATTTGGATTTTATTTATCATGTTATTTTATACGATATAATATAAAGTAACATGGAATGAAATTTATTAGTCTTTAATGTAAGTGGGGACTAATTAATTTATTATATAAAGAATATATATATATATTATGGATTCCAAGAACATTGTGATTTTGATACAAAAAGGGGAATATAATTTATATTGCAAATTTCAATTGTTATGATTTAGATAGATTAATAATACTAAAGAGTATCATTTAATGTAGAATTTTATTTTATGAAGTTTTTGGGAGAAATTGTTATGAGGTTATCATTTCATCCAAGATAAATATTCATCCATTGTAAAAAAAAATTAATAAATGATACAACACATGGATCTTCATCCACAATTATAAATTTTACAGAAATATGATGGTTGTAGGTTGTGTCATTAACTCATTCTTTTCCAAAACACCTCTAGACAAGTATATATTTTCATATTCCTTATTATTATATTGAGGTAAAATAATTCCAAGGAGTGAATTTCAATCCTCTTCAAACATATGATTATTCAATGCAACCCATAGATACCAATATAACTGGGATGATTATGTTTTCCAATTTGGTGATCTTTATCAAGCATATCAAAAAAATCAAATGGTTTCAAAAGATAATTGTTGTAGGGTACCCCTATACTGTATTTCGACATTACTATATTTTTAGTAGTATAATATTATCCTATATAGAGATCCTTTAAAACGGTTTTTAATAACATATTCTTGATCTGATAAGTGTTGTTATATTCATGAAAAATGATCAAAAGGTGTGTTTAGGAGGATAGTAATGTGTTATATGATTTTAGAAAGAGGTGGTAATTAGGATCTATTGTTTATAAACCTTTTTTTGACCAACCCAACCACATCATGGGGACTGAGAATCTATTTTTTGGTGAGTTAGGTTGTATCCAGTTATAATTTTTTTGCATCTTATAATTTATTTATCTTAATCCCAAAATTGTGTGGTCAAGGTTATCTCATAATCATCCCTTAAAACCCATTGGGTTCTTAGATTGGTATATTGATTTCAAATTAGATTTATATATCCCAATTATTTTACTAAAATGATTATTGATTGAGCATCAGGGAATAATGGATTTAATGTTTCCCAAGTTATTCCGACATTAATATAATATCATTTTTAAGCTAAAAAACAAAATAGTAATAAATTCAAGAATTGAATGTTTTAGTATAAAAAATAATTGGTTCATACATCACATATAAATAGTAAACCATGAAAAAAAATTAAAATCCATCTTATTGATCCTTCTCAAATATATCAGGTTATTCTTTAGTACATGTAATCATATAAGGTTACACATCAATTAAAGGGGTGATAAAAAATCCCAATAAGGGGAGGGATAAGATATATAGAATAACATACATGAATTAAATGTACATGGGTCATCATAACAATCATAATCATATCATAAACATGGGATCATAAAAATTAGCATGTGGGAATTATTTGAAAAACTAAAGGAATTTAAAATATATATATTAATGAAACTTCATAACAAGGTTTTAACAACTGAGATTTTAAAAATGACATAAGTTTCTTTAACATAATGTGTATTATATTATATTATACATTATTATGTATACAACACAAATTGAAAATGACAAATATATATTTCATTAATACAAATTTCTATAGAATTATCCAAATAAAACCATTAAAATTCAAAAAAAATATATTTAAAAAAATATAAAAAATAGAAAAAATTAAAAGAGAAAACTTGGATCACACCTAATCAGCTAGAATCATACCTCTAATGATTAACACTATAGAAAAGAAATGGAAAAATATTTAATAAGTTGATATTTTATACAATATAATATACAACGTTTTGAGAGATTCTAGTAAATGTTGAATAGATGAATGAATTTAAATTTATATGAAGTATTATGACTCCTTGGATAGTAATTTGAATGTTGTAATGGTAACATGAACGTTCATAATAGTATGTTGATCATTTGTAAGTGTAACCTAACTATAGGAGTGGTAAATTAATTTAAAAATAATAAAATATAATGTAAATAATATTTATCATGAGTAATTTAAGAAGATGTAAATATTATAATTCTAAAAAATAAATATCATAGATAATGATTCAATGATAATATAAGAACATTTTTAACAAACTATATTTTAAGGAGTATTGTAAAAATAATATTTTTTATTTGTGAATTTAAAAAACTATTATAAAAAATTATTTTGATGGATTCAATTTCATCTCTCAAATTAGAATGTCAGTGTTTTTCGAGTGTTTTTTTGTTAATTTTTTAAATTCTTTAATTTTTTTTGAATAGTAAAAATATTGTTTTTCCAAAACTAGTGTATAATTAATTACATTATTTGTGACGTTATAATGACATTAGAATTTATAAAAAAATATTTCTTTTTAAAAAGTAATAAAATTTAAAAATTATTCTTTAAAATACAAGAATCAAGATTACCAAACATAAAAAATACATTCCAAAGCCTGAAGGAAATATTATTCTTTAATTTTTTTTATCATTTTTTCACATTAATTATCATTCAACTAGTAAATAAAAATTATAAATGTGGTTGAAATTCATATAAATAGAATATTATATTTAAATTTTATTAATTTTTTTAAAAAATAACTATTAAAAATTCCATCTTAGATATAGCATTTTTTTTAATTTTTTTTTAAAAACGCCCTCTAATCAAGTATAAATAAATATTCTCCCTCCCCTGGGAAAAAAATACTCCCTAACATTATAAAGTCTAGTATGAAACAAAATCCTCTATATTAATCCATTATCATAATTAAAGATGTGTTGGACTAAACCAACTCGCCTGATATGACCTTCACTCTTGTTGCTAGAACCATCATGACTAAAACCCCATGTGGTTTAACTCGATTCATCTCCCACGACTTGGTTTATGTTGGTGGTGGGATACAGTGAGTCTCTCCCGCTTGCTTTCTGTTCTTCATCTTTTTGGGTTTGTTCCTATTGGATCTCACGTCTCCCGGCTCTGGTCCTACATTTTAGTGCTCCTCTTCCCTTATTTCCCTACCCACCATATAAGACTATATTTATGGTCAAGCACGATAGAGATTCAGGGCTGTTTTGGATGGGGGTGGTCACAATGAAGGTGTCTCCGCTTCAATTCTATTGTGTCTCAATTTTTCCTTCCTACTTCATGTTATCCCATTCATGGTCTCGGTTTGTTCTAGGTGATTCATTTTTATTCTATGGTTTTTAATATTATCTCACCAAGATTTGGATTCTTGTTTTGATGCCATCATTTTGTGCTGGAGATGTTTTAGTCTTTGGTTTGTGATGGTGATTACTAGGTAGCAGAAGGTTTCATTGTTTCCTCTATGACGATGAAGATGGATTCTTGGATTTCTTGTTTAGTGTGTTTTCCCCTTTATTTGCATCATGCTTTGTGATGATCTAAGGTTGAGTTTGATGATCGCTCTGAAGGTTGGTGCTTGATTTTAAGGCCTTCATCTGCTCTTTAATCTGCTCTTTCTCGATGGTTCCACCTATTTTCTCCCAGTCAGAGTTGTGTGGTGGTTTTTTAATGTGTCTTGAGAGATATGTTTGAGCGGCCACCAGCATTCCCAGATCCATCTACCAAGGTGACTCCGTTTTGGTTTTGGTTCCCCGCTGGGTCTTTTGTTCTCCATTATTACAGAACTTCTTCAAGGCCTCAATGATCGACGATGGCGGTGGATTTATATTTCTAGTTTCATTTGGTTGATTCGTTATTTTTTTGATGGTTTGGTCTATTTCATTAGCGTGGATGGTATCCCATGTGGTTTCAAGTGTGATTGGTTGAGGTCACATATTTGCGTTGTCAGGGACGAGTTGGTGAAGAAAGTGTTTTTTAATGATGATGATAACATGTTGGATGTTGACTTGATGTGGTTTACATCAATGTTGGTAATATCTTGTAGCCTGTGGTGGTTGGTGGTGACGGGTTTGAGGTTCACTTTTCAATTTCGAATTCATGGATTTTGGTTGATTTTTTGTACCATTTTGTTTAAACATTGAATTTGGTTTCACGCATATTATTTATAGTTCATCGGTGATTTGTTCTGGTTGTATTTTTTTTACTATATATAGTTTTTGTTATTAGTAGGTTTCCACTAAACCACAAAGTTTTTTTAAGAAAATAATAAATGGATTATGAGAAAATTAAGGGAATTATCAATACCAAATCATCTTTTTTTAATCCATATTTCAAATCAATTTTAATATTGATATTCTTCTAATATTCCATTAATTTACTTTCAATATTCTTTCATTTTATAATTTTTAATATAAAAATTGTCTTCATTACCAATTTTTTATCATCCAAATAAAATTATTTCTCAAATTGGATTTTAATTCTAAAAAACATATTTGACTCACCTTGAGTTGTTTCTTATTCACTCAAGTATCATTTGGTTTATTAAAATTATTTTGTATCTTATTTATTTGGGAATGAAAATTTAATTCCTTGAAATTATTATTAATGAAACCCATATGAATCCCCTTCCTTTGTATGGGCTATTTCATCACTACAATTATTTTACCTTCTATTTAGAATGTATGAGTATGAGCATCTTTGATATGACAGGTTGGCCTATAATTATATATACATAAAATTAATTGGGTAACGTCATGTATCTCATGGGATTATCTAAACTATGCATGAACATGATGCAATATTTCATTATATTGGTTATAGTTTGATTCGTGCACATATGTTATGAGTAAACATGATGATATATTTGTTCATAATAATGTTTCTTATTTTTCCACCATGACACGATGATTCATTTTAATACATATGAAACATTCATTTTCATTATCAAATGTTTCCATAGTGATGTTTATGATATTTAAATTATAATGATATATTGATTTTTATTATGTTGACCCATGTATTATATATTTTTGTCCCTTATTTTTACCCTATTTGGGGTTTTAGGTCACCCCTTTCATTAATGTATATAATCAAGTGACTACATTTATTATGGTGATCATGAGATATTTATAAGAAGAAATGGGAAGAATATAAATAATATATAACTTATTTTATGTACAATTGAGGAATGATGATATTTTTCCAAAGGCACTAACCTTTGGATATTGGATGATATCATTATTATATTTTTTATCTTTAAAGTGATGTAACAGTAATGTATGAAATATTTAGGTGACTATAGTTTCAATTAGATAATAGTTTATTCAATTTTAGAATTTTGATTCAAGAATGTTAGTGAAACCCATACTTAAGTGTACATTTGTAAGTAAAACAACCTATAAGAATCCTTTTTAAAAAAGGATAAACATTGGGAGCTCATGAGATGTCCCGTTTAGATATAATTTTGGAAAAGAAAAAAAAATATTTATTCATTATTTATTGACTTAATTTTTTTCAAAACATTTATATATTAGAAAATGGTTATAACTAGGGGAAACTATAAAAAAAATTACGAGATATCTAATGTAATAATTGTTTGAACTACATACCCAGTTTCATTAGAGGTTGAGTTCAAAACTATATATAAATTGTTTCCAAGGTATCTTGGGATATTAATAATAACTTAAAATATTTTGAACTTCCACCATCACACATTAAGGAGCAATTAAATATCATGAATTTTATGTGTAACTGGCCATTAACATTTCATGGGTCTTCTATTCCACTTGTCACTGAATAATTGTTTAACTCAGTGGGGATGATACATTTTGTACTCTATTTTTCTAGGAATGACAAAGAGACTCTAGATCATATATTATTTAGATGGAGAATAAGAACAATGGTGGGAGTTGATAAAGAATATAATTCAAAGGATTAAATGGAATATATAGAACATGAAGACTTTAATAAAACATTTGTTATTAATTATTCCCTTACGACTCATCAATCAATGAATAGAAACATAATTTCTAAATATTATGAAAACGAACGATGAATCGATCATGGACTATGATGAAAAAATCAAAAGTATTTAGTGTTCCACCTCTTGTTTTTTTATAAATAATTATAATAGAATAGATAGATTCTTTATTAGTTTTAACCCAAACATTTGAAATGAATTAGTTATCCAATAATTTTGGAGTTACTAAGAAGTAGTTCAATGTTCTCTCAATGTATATATGGAGTTTTTATAATGGTCCCACGATTTCTCAAATATGAAGAGAATAATGGGATTTATAGATGGTGGGTGAAATGGAAAATGATGAATGAAGATCCATCCACCCATGTGTCAAAAATATTGTAAGAAGCATCATGGGAATTTTATTAAACGGATATAGAAATGAATTAATTATAGGGGTAGTGGAAACAAATATCATGAATGTCAATGAGACGTGAAGAACACATCAAACATGATATAGGAAAGGCATTCACATCATAATACACCACCCATGGTTTAATGGTTTAACAATAGGGAGGAAAGACACTATGTTATCTGGTACACTACCCCATTTGTCCTTGAGGTAAATTAGTGACAACAACCAGCAAAGATAATGGATGAAGGGAAATACAATGCCATAAATACTTCTCATGTGGGGAAGGAAAATTATATTTTCAAAGGTGGAAATCCTATTTACTCAATAATTCAAAAATTTCATATTTTATTCTGGTTACAATCATCCCATTATATCCAGTAATTATCTAGAAATGTTGAATGTAATCCTCTATACCTTGCGGTTGAGATATATTTATAAATACTTAGTGGATCTATTATTGTAACCCATGTTTTAGAGTCTCTCGTATTTGTATATATAGGATAAATTATGTAGTAAATCTAGTAATCGTTCCCCTAGTAGAAAATGAAACTATATTATTGAAGAATAGGAACTTTATTTATAGTGCACACATAAAATGTTGAGAAAATGAAATCTCTTCATATATTCTGAACCACCCCAAGCTCATTTAAAAAATAAAGTAAGATCATGAATCTTATTTTAATAAGACCTCATTAGGGAGGGTTATGATTCCTAGTAATGAATCATACCTTCCAAAAATGGTTTAGTCAAAGGAAGTTATCAAACTAAAGGAAATTTCCAATATAAGGGAATATAATGACGTATTTCCCAAAGAGTTATACAGAATTCCCCATAGATCATCAGTATAGTTTTCAATATAGATTATACCAAGATCCAATCCTATCTCTAATTTCCCAAATAGGATATCCCTAATTAAACACAAGGAGTTAAAGAAATAGATACATGAGCATTTATAAAATGTGTTCATATTCTCTAGTGTATCACTTTGAGGTGTGCTCATTCTCTTTATAATGAAAAATGATGGATCAAAGTGGGTTTTTATAGATTTTTGGTAGATAAAAAATACAACGATAATGAACAATTATCCACATCCATGGATTTAGGAATTATTCGATCAAATATGAGGAGATAAGTAATGTGGATCTTCATTATGGATATCATCAGTTGATAGTGAAGAAAGATTATATTTATAATATTTATTTCTGTATATGTTATGGACACTATGAGATATTAGAGATCTATTCAGAAATACATATTCCCCTAAAATATTTATGGATTTGTCGAATAGAGTTGGTAGTAACTACCCAAAAAGTATTTTTTCCTTTATTATCGATTATATTCTCATTTAATATAAGAGAAATGAGGAAAAGGAAGATAATATATAGAGAGTAACAGAGACAATATGAAAGGATAAAATGAATTTTATGTTCTTAAAACATGAATTTTAAATTCAAGAAATAACATTATTTGGGGAAAGGACCACAATTGACTGAATTTCATTGGACCCTTCAATGATAATGTCAATTAAAGCATGTGTTAGACACTCTTGTGTCATGGAAATATGTATTTTTCATGGATTTTCTAGGTACTACTTATTTTTATGAGGAATTTTCCATGATTTTCTAGCCCATTGGATAAGATAACATGGAAAGTGGTAGAGTATGTATAGATAGAAGAATGTGAGAAAATCATTTAGGAGCTAAAAAAGATGATAATAAATATGTATGAAATGAAACTACTAGCATGTGGTGATTTTTTTGAGATATATAGTGATGATTAAAATAAATTATATGGTTCTGTACTCATGCATATTAACAAAGTGATATCCTATGACTCCTGAAAACAGAATATAAATGAGAAAAAAATACCTGAAGGATGATATACAGTTATCAGTTATGATCTTCGCCATATAGATTTGGAGGGACTAAATCTATGGTGAGAAATGTGATATATATATCGCTCAATGGTGTCCAAAGTATATATTGACAAGGAAGGAGATCAAAATTCATTATTGAATATTATTAGTTCTAATCAAGTTCTATGATTTATCTATTCACTACCAATTATGAGATCATAACTAGGTAGCTAATACTATTTGCTGAAAATAAATTTCAACATTACCCATCGTGAAAATTAAGAATGAATGTGTCATCAGGGATATACAATGGATGGAATTGGAAATCAAAATATAATTGAAAATATCCTTAATTATCTAATTATTTGTTTACCATATATTCATGTGAATATCAAGGAGGAATGAAGGGTTGATTTTGAGTTTCAAAAGAATAAAAATTCAGTTACAAAAGACAAGCTTCATGAAATCCATATTAATGATGATGGTGTGATTCAGTTTTGAAAAAGTATTTATTTTCCTTAGTCACCTAATAAAATAATGATCTATTGGATAATTCACATAGCTCATCTTTGCCTATACATCATGAAATTACAAATATATATCATGATTCTCAAGATCACTTATGGTGGGATAACATGAAGAAAAATATTGTTGAGTACATCTCAATATTTTTTGTATGTCAATATGTTATAACATAGTTAATAGTTGTAAAATCATATGATTTAAACATTTCATACACCCATGTCAAAATGGGATAACATCACCAATTAATTTTTCACTACTCTTCTGAAGATAGCTACTCTAACAATGTTATATGGGTTGTGGTTTATTGACTTTCCAAGAATTTCCATTTCAATATTATTTGAGAATGACTATTTCTTGAAATACACTCTATGATATATTTAAATCATGTTTCGAGGTATCATGGGGTTCCACTATTGATAGTCTTTGATCATAATCCATGTTCCACATCTAAATTCTGAATAAGTCTCTAATAATAGTTTAATACTAAATTGAATATCTTCATGACCTATCTCCCCCAAACTGATGGAAAATATAAAAAACTATTTTGGCACTCAAGATCATTCTAAGGGCCAGAATAATGGATTTATTAGAGGATATGATCATTATATCTAATTATATGAGTTCTCATACAATAATATATTACACTAATGTGTTCAAATGTCTCTATATGAAACTCTATATGGGTAGTGGTGTCGAACAATTTATTTTTGGGAAATATTTACGGAATGAATGCTTCTTAGACCAAATCATGTAAAATAGATAATAGATAAGGTACAAGATATTCAGAAACTTATAAAATATTGTCCAAGGCATCAAAAAATATAGGATAAAAATAATTTAATGTGCACAGAGTTTGACGTTGGAGAAAATGTTTTACATTGAATATCACTATAGAAGAGACTCATTCACTTTGGAATGAAAGTATTCTAAGTTTGAGGTACCACTTTTAGGTCATTAATTTAATAGTAGTAGTTTTCTATTTTATCCCTCTCATGTAATGAATCTAGAGGAGGTACAACCGGAGGTGGTTCAACTGGAGGTTGACCTATTATATTAAGAGTAGTTGGTGAAGATATTTAACTAATAATAAAATGTTATATTCTACACAGAAAGTAAAATTACTAAATTTTTCTAGAGAATCCACAAGTATGAAGAGGTAACATGCGAACTAGAGGAGACCATTAAACAAAATTACCATCACCAATTCTCAATATAGAATATGAGTTGAAATTTTTCAGATGAAATTTATAAATTATGGATGAATGTAAGAACCTATAAATTAAAAATGATATTTTTTTTTGTAATAAATTTGTATTACATTATATTATGTACTACTATACAAATAAAACTGATCGATAATCCAACAAATTTCACTATGGAAAGGATTGTGTGATTCACTATAATAATTATTCTTACTTTTCTAATTGGGGAATAGTCCTAAACATCGGTTATCATAATCATTACACTGGGTTTTTATGGATATCTCCTCTTCTAGTAATCAAGGATTTGATTCAATAGTTTTATAAAAATTATCTTATATAAAGTGTTGCATATAGTTAGAATCAAATACATGATATTTCTTTATTGAGAAAATAGGAATTATACCTCGTATGGCTTCATTTTTATGTTCTACCTCAGAGGTGGTGATAGAATAGTCTTAATCATCCTCCTATAACATTTAAGGTTTCTGATATATATGTTACCCTCAAAGGATCATGGTTTACTTCCCTATCATATATACTTCATCATCTTTTTATTGGTGAAGCATTGAACCATGGGTGGTAAATTTTCTAGTTCCTTCCTTTTCTCCATCATGTTGTCTGATTTCATTAGGTATCCTTGACCTTTGTGATCTTGGTGGCATTATAACCTTCATATAAATAATTTCCTCATCCCTTTGAGGAAATTCCCATTATTATTCTTCTCGTATAAAAGGAAGACGGTTGGTTAGAAATTTTTACCCTTTTTTCATTGAATCCTCCATCATGAAGCTCCATTCATATCTTCTTGTCTCCATATCTGTGGGATAATTCTATTAAATAAATCCCTATATGGAGATAACATAAATATACCTCATTATAACTCACAATATCATGGATAGATAGAAGCGTTTAGGGGTTTTATTATAAACCTTTAAAGAGTAAAACAATTTTATTATCGGTGTGGATAAAAAACCCTAAGGAGTATCTTTAAAGGATTGTGAAATTTTCCATGTTTGAAGTGATATACTCACTCTTTATTTTCATAATATTTAGGAATTATCTCTACATATTAGCTAAAAAAATTCTTGTTATGTACTTGTTTTGAAATAACATCTTAAATTATTCCCACTAAATTAATACAATTTTATCTTTTTATGTCTTACTCATTATCAATTCCCACCATTGATCAATTGATCTATCTAAACAAAATATATCTAGAGTAACATTCATCATTTTAAATTAACGGAGAATATAGAAGTTAATTTCCATTATTTTCACCCCTTTTCTAGAACAAGTTGATCGAAAGACCAAATAAATGTTTTTATTTGTTTCCACATAATGTACTAAATTTCTAGTTCCTCTTTCATGTGTGATGTTGGATGTTCCACAATGATTAGGTTATTACTCATAACATGAGAAAATTAGAAATTTATCACCTTGATGATTTTTCCTCCACCTCCCTTTTCATATGGAATATTTCCTATGTTATAATTTCATTTTCCCTAACATGGGATGCTAGTCTAGTTTCTACTAGGTTAAACTATTTTTTAAAATAGAAATGGATTGAATAAGATATAATTCAACAAATCATGAATATATTATTTATTTATGCACAAGTTAATTCTAAATCTATATATTATGGGATCCCAAGGTTTATTTATATTCTAAATTGATACTTCTAAAAAATGTACATTAATAACTTTATATGTTTTTTAGAAATAATTATTGTAATTGTATATCCATCGTAATGGTTAGTATATATTTTTTTAATAAATGAATAATATCCCCCTTGAGTTTAAAACCATATGTCAATCAAGGAGACATTGTCTTTAGTAGGTGGTGATCATGTTAAAAGTAAATCCATTATTTCAATGATGTTACACCTTTGGGAATTTATGCCAGATCAACATCTACTTGTAATATCTGGACATGGATGTTATATCTTAGAAATTGCAATCTCCGGTACATTGACAAAACATTAAGATGTTTATTTTAAAATACGAACATATCCCTAGGGTGTTCACTAATGTTTTCTAATAATAATTTTCACATTATCTATAAGACTATTTTTATGAACTAGTATGGACAAAATTTTTATTTCATGACTATTGCATAATTTTTAGGATGAACAACATAATGATAATACATTACATAATCATAAGGTTTATTATCTTGAGAAATCTATGCCCATACAACACATGTACCTAAAAAAACTAAAAACTATTTAAATCTGTCTTATTTATCATCCAAAAAGATAGTATTCTCTCCATAGTACATATATTCTCCTAAATATATTCATAAATGAATGAAATAACTAAAATACTAGTAAGGGGTTGGATAAATTAAAAGGAACATGATATGTGAATTAAAAGTATATAGTAATAATAATCATTATAATCTTATCCAAAGTTTGGGATCCTCATTATAAGACTGAGGAAATCATTAAAAAATTAGCAGTATATTGAATATGCATAATAATGATATTTCATAACAAAGTGGCCAAATATCACTCATTGTTGGGAACAAAGCTAGCAACATGTTCACTAAAAATATATTTGTATAAATCAAAACAACATAATTCTGAACAAATAGAGAATCTTGGACACTCATAATAAAAATAATATCCTGGGATATATCGCATTGACTAATGTGTTGGAGGGATATATAACATTAGTTCCAACATCATATCATAAAATTCTCAAAATCACGCATGTCACATGTAAAGGGATTATATAATAATCATAGTCATGAAATAAACCCATGGAACTAAATTGTGTGCATTATTATATTGAAAATAATATTTTTATCAATAAAAACTAGGTTACCATACTAATAAATGGATAGGTATTTTTTTTAATTGAAATCAATCTTTCTCTAGTGGTGATGTAACAAATCATGTAGGGTTAATTCATTTCTTTGGAAGATAAAGTTACTGTAAAAAATTGATATTGGCTTATAAATCATTTTTAAAGGTGAAAAATTTATATACGTTTAATGAAAATGGAATGAGTAGTGAAATGAAATGTTATGTATATTTTATGAATATCCATACATAATATTTTATAAAATGTTAGATTACCCAAAAAAGCATTTAGTTTGAAAATACCCTTACCATAAATTCAAATTTCCTTCATAACTTTTCTCCTAATGTATAATAAAATTATGTTCATTAAAACATTAATTTTTTTTGAATTATGATTATTTTTTCACTATTATTCTAGTATATAGGTTGTATTATAATTTTAAATTCACATCCCCAATAGAGAAAAGTTTTGATATCATGTTTTCCTTATAAAGTAATGTATTACTTATATTTGATGATATTTCTTTATTTCTATTTGTACACTATTAAGATAAAATATTGAAACTTATAAATAAAGGTATTTAAAAATTTATATATTTTATCTAATTTTTCATAATCACTTATAATAGTTTTGTTAATTACATAATGGTAATGCCCTCATGGGTGGTTAAGAGACCGTTAATGGGATTTTGTTCAAAAATGAGGCACGTAATATATAATATGTGAATATATTATAAATAAATTTTTTATATTATATTGAAATTATAAAGATCATATTAACATATTTTATTAAATAAATTAGGAATGTTTGGATTATAAAACAGATGTATGATGGGGAATTATAAATGAAAAAATAAATAAAATATGAAAGGAATTACATCTTTCTTGAAATTATTCCTTTTGTAAGGCCATTAACATATTAAAATATTAGTGATTTATTAATCCAAAACATGCCTAATGATGAAGTGTAGTAGGTTCATTCTGTGTATCCCTTCCTTTGTTTGCATCATTATACATCTTCTTCCCATCATTGCGGCATTCAAATGCCCGATGACCTTCCTTTCCACATTTGAAACATTTACTTGTCCCTTTAAGAAAACTCCCTCCATGTTTCTTTCCACACTTTGAGCATAAGGGAAAGGTCATCTTCTTTTCAGTGTGCTCTTTAGATTTTCCTTTGAATTCCATTTTCCTCTTCTTATCAAACCCATATGACTGATGGGTTACCCCAATCTCCATCTCAACTTTTAGAGCACATCAAACTATTTCCTCGTAGCTATTGAACTCCCTTATGGCTAACGCCCTTCGAAGACTTGGTTTTAAGCCACTAAAGAATTGATCGATCTTACTCTCGGGTTGGATAATAATACCCGAAGCGTACCTTGCAAGTCTTGTAAAATTTGCTTCATAGGTACCAACAGATTCATCATCCTTTTGCTTCAATTCAAGAAACTCGTTCTCTATCTTTGTTCGGAGAATACGAGGGAAGTACTTATTGAAAAATAAGTTCTTGAAATCTTCCCATTCCATGGAATCAATTTCATCCCTTTGCCTCATATTCTTAATAAGATTCCCCCATTGATCATCATCTCCTTCCAAATGATACACTGCTAGGATGACATTATCATGTTCAGAACATTGAAGAACTGAAAATATCTTTTCAGTTGTACTAATCCAATATTCATTAACTAATGGATCAGTAGACCCGCTAAAAGAATGTGGGCGCTACCTCATGAAGGATTCAACTAAATGTTGCTCCTTCCTTTGCTCGTTTGGAAGTCCTGCATGATTCATAGCTTGAGAAAGTTGTGTGAGCATGGCTACAAGATTTTTCATTCCAGCTCCCATTACGTTTGGTTGCTCAGGGGGACAATCATTTCATTGCCCGTTGCATTCCGCATTAACACGGTTCCTTCGGGTTCCAGCCATTGACTAAAACCAAGAAGAATAGTGTGAGCAACACTAATTATAATAGGAAAACCCCATAATCCATAATAAAATTTCACACTTAAGGTCTTATCCTAGGTTATTCATGGCCATTTGTAAAACCCTAATATTGTGTTCTATGCATAGACTTATACTTAGGGTTCTTACTAAGGCTTTCGCATACTAGTTTCCAATGGTTGACTATACCTTTCCTCTTATACCAACTATAACGACCCATACTTTACATACATTGTTAATACTTCAAAATTGAAGCATACTTATTACAACATATAACAAAACGATGAAAGGACCGTATAGGTATAGTGTCTTTAGAAACTGGGAAACAGAAACAACTGGTTCATAAAGCGTCTACACTGTCTCCCATTTATTTCATCATATCTATAGTCCATTTTGTCATATCATACATAATAACCTTCTTCCTGACATGGGGAAAGAAAACATACAAAAGGGTGAGCTCAAATGCTCAGTAAGGGTAAACAAAAGAAATATCAATCACATCATATACATAAGAACATAACTTTTGGAAATCTTGACCTGCAAAAGAGATCATAATTTCATAACATGGGATAAAACATGGCAGTGAAATGTAATCACAATAATCATAACTTAAAACATGAAACTTTGTGGCATACACACATAATCATAGAGAATCATATCTTATTAGTCCAGACTCATTTACAAGACTATCTTAGTGGACAAAGTCCATTTCTGAACCGAGTCACCCTCGTTTCAGTCCTGTTTCACTGAACCGGTATAACCTACCGTTCCAGCCATGTCTATCTCATGGGATATAAAATCTTTACCCAATTCATTGGAGGGAGATATAGGTCCCACCCATCTCATAATAATACCATTCTTATGAGTGCCACAAAATCATAAATCATACATCATTGCATAACCCATGTAATATAAATTGGAATCTTAAACATCATGACATGATAAAACAATTCTTATAAGATAAAGTAATTCATAAAAATAATTCCATCACAACATAATCAAATCAATGTAATAATAGGTATAAAAACAGAACCCTTTATTTTCTTAGATGAAAAATAATATTGATAAGACACTTGAACTCTATTCTTGAGGAAAATATCCTTTCTTCTTCAAAAACATTATTCCTTTCTTAACAGGTCAAACAACATTAAACTAAACGAAGTTGATTAAAAATAAACATGAAGACTTGTAAAGGTTTATTCTTTGAAATAATGTTTTAAAAATCCATTCATGTCGTATAAGTTAAAAAACATTCTTCTCGTACTTTTGTCGGAAAAGTCAAAAAAGTACCTCGTACGAAAAACGACAAAAGATTCCTTTCATATCTTTTACTAAAAACTCACCAAAGGGTAAAATAGGATTTAAAAAATTGTAGGTGAATGGAAATAATATTACATATTTAGGAAACATGGATGTGGATGATAAAATACACCCCAGTAAATACTAAAGTATAAACAATCTCGGATAAAAATGAGATTGTGATATTTCCCTTACCTTAGGTCTGTTTGCTTCGTAAGTGTCCGAAACTCCTGTATAATGATTTAAATAAGGTTATTGACTTATTCCAGAATCATAATTATTTTTATGATATCATATATGGTCATATTCTTAGCTTCTTAGTAGTAATATTTCATTGCTACTTGTTATTCGGGTGTTTATAACTTTTTGTTCTTATGCGTGTTTTGTCGAATAAATTCTTATTCTTATATTTAGGTTATAGATACCTCATTTCCAAAATGGTATTAGTGTAATATATATCATATTCATTCATTTAATTCCTTTATATAATCATTATGAAAAGAAGATCATGTAGAACGAGTCGCATCACAGCGTGGAGACGGTATTCCGTACGTACGCACGAGTGATGATATCGTTCCTATGATCGTGGAATTGTATTGGAGTGTATGTATACTATTTCAGAATCAGTATCACTTTATAATAGTCATATATAGTCATCATTTACACCAATATACCCATCCAAGTAAGGTGGTGGTGGAAAATAGATTACACCACGGCGTGGAGACGGTATTCCGTACGTACGCACACGCGGTGATTTCTTTTTCCGTAGGATGGATAGATGGTGAAATAGGGTTGTTTCATACATATAATAACATATCAGTATATGAGTGATACTGATGTTATTACATCATAATTAAACAACTAAAGAAGCATAAGTGGAAGAAGAAATAAAGATGAAAGAATCGGTAACGGAGATTACCTCTTCTTTGAAGTGCTTCTTTGAGACCTTCTTTTAGGGCACTAAAATTGGTCTTTGAAGAAGACCAGGACCTCTAGGATGTCTCTAGGGAAGTGGAGAGGAGGAATTGTCAGGGTTTGGCCGATATTGGAGGCTCAAAGTGGTGTGAGCAAGAGGGGGAGGAGGTGCCCTTTTATAATGGAGGAGAGGGGCACCTTTGAGAAAACTAAAAATATTATTTTATTATAAAGTCGAGTTCGGATTTAAATAGCTCCAAATTGATATATTTAGAAGCTAAGGTGGGGATGGGTCGATATCCTCTCATCCAATAGAATTTGTACAAGTTTAGGTTCCTATTTTAACCTTATCATTTAGATTTAACATTAAGTTAAATAAGTTTACTTTTACCGTGTCTTCTTGTGTTCTTATACTATAAGGTTAATAAACTTACTATAAGCAGCCAAAATAACCCCAAGTTGTTTATTATTAATATATATAACCTTATCTAAGTCTTTTGTCCAAAACATAGATATTTAGGAATAAAATAACAATTACTAATATAATATTTGTTTTAAAAACTATTTTATGTCAATTTTGACACTATTTAGTAATTGATTTTTGTGAAAATCATAACAGAATTATTAGTTCGAAAAAAGTTAATTAAAGCAATACTGACATGTCATATTAAACTAGAAAATTAGTTTTATTTATAAAAAGTCTCAAATTACATTTATTTTTGTGTTTATAACATTAATTATGTAAATATTTCATTAATAAGATAATTACTGCATCATCTTTGTGTCATAAATAAATTAAATTAAATTATTTAATGTCTAAAAATTACAAATAAAATACCATTATTTAGGAAATATTTTTATCTTTCTAATGAATATTTATAGTCGAATTTATCTTATGTATAACCCCATATTAAAAATTATTTACTTATTATACTTTGATTTTAACTATTTTAACTCTTCTTTAAATAAATAAATAATAAATGTCCTAATATAATCCAAGTGGGCCTAAATGGTGATATTTTATTCCTAAGTTTTTTTGGTCGAATTACACTTATCCAATAGAATTTGGACATGTGTTAGGGTAATAATAATATCATCTTTACCCTTAATTACCCTATTTACTTTTAACCGTGGTAAAAAAAGTAAAAAGTTACTATTCAACAAAAATTATTTTCATCCCATTGAACCACATTTTAGTCCTTGATATTAACCGTGTCTCTCGGATTTTTGAAATTCCACTCACAGAAGCGGTAAAATTAAGTTTTATGAAAAATTCAGTTTTTTAACTACCACTTAGTGGTTTCACTATTCATCAAAAATTGAAAATTTTCAGAAAAATACCAAAATTTCACCCTAGGCTAATTTCGATATTCCGAATCCAAAAATGAAGACCATTTTGAAAAATAAAATTCATAAAATTTCAAAAAGTGGTTATTACTATTCAAAACGGCTAGTTTTAATAATATTTTAATAGCATATCGTTGTTTAGTGAAACTCGGTATTGCGTACGACGCAAGCTATTGAGGAAGGTCACGATTTTGTGTAAAGAAAGCCAAGAAAGTGTTGTGTAGAAAAATATTCCTTTGATGATTTATATAACATAAAAGTCTCGGGTGTTACATTCTACCCCCCTTAAAATGAATTTCGCCCTCGAAATTCATCACTTTGTAACAAACAGATGAGGATACCTCTCCCTCATCATATCCTCAAGCTCCCATGTAGCTTCTTCTAATTGGCGGTTCCTCCATAAAACTTTTACCAATCGAGTGGTCTTGTTTCGTAGGACTTTTTCGCTACGATCCAGAATCTCTATCGGTTGTTCTTCATAAGAAAGATCTTGCTCCAGCGGTACAACATCTGAGCTGAGTACATGTGAAGGATCAGGTATGTACTTTCTCTGAAGAGATACATGGAAAACATCGTGAACTTGAGAGAGATTCGGTGGAAGCGCCAATCGGTAAGCTACCTTCCCAACACGATCCAGTATTTCGAAAGTACTGATATATCTAGGGCTCGACATCCCCTTCTTTCCAAATCTCATGACCCTCTTCCAGGGAGATATTTGTAAGAACACTTTATCACCCACTTCAAACACTAGGTCTTTTCTTCGGTTGTCGGCATAACTTTTCTGTCGACTCTGAGCTTCTCTTATGTGTTGTTGAATAGATCTGACCTTTTCTGCCATTTCATCAACGAGATCAGGTCCTAATAGCTTTCTTTCTCCAACTTCATCCCAGAAAGTTGGAGTCCTGCATTTCTTTCCATAGAGAGCATCATAAGGAGCCATCTAAATACTAGAGTGAAAGCTATTATTATATGAAAATTTCACCAAAGGTAGGTGTTGATCCCAACCACCTTTGAAATCGATAGAGCAAGCTCTCAACATATCTTCTAGAGTTTTAATTGTTCCCTCAGATTGACCATATCTCTGAGGATGATAAGCAGTGCTGAAACTGAACTCTGTATCCAGAGTATGCTGAAGACTTCGCCAGAACTTCGAGATAGATCTCGGATCCCGATCAGATATAATAGAAAGTTGTACTCCATGCAATCTTACCACTTCCTTTACATATATCCTGGCAAGCTGATCCAGAGAGAAATACTTTCTAAAAGCAATTAAATGTGCAGACTTGGTAAGACGATCAACTATGACCCAGATAGCATTATTGCCTTTGGTTGTTTTAGGAAGTCCTTTGACAAAGTCCATAGTGATGTTTTCCCATTTCCATTCGGGTATGGGTAATGGTTGTAACATCCTCTTAGACTTCTGTCTCTCATCTTTAACTTGCTGACAAACCAAGCATCGAGAGACATATTCAGCAACATCTTTGTTCATGCCATCCCATTAGAAGTACTCTTTCAGGTCCCTATACATCTTCTTGCTTCCAGGATGAATAGAGAATGAAGAACTATGAGCCTCATCCAGCAACTCCTTCTTTAATTCGGGGATGGGAGGAACACAAACCCGATTCCTGAACTTTATTATCCCATCACAATCAAGGTTGAATTCAGGAACATTTCTCACCTTCTTTTGTAACTTGACATCTTCTTTCTCTGCCTCTTTAATCTTCACATGTATAGATGATTGAATATTCATTTGAGAAAGATAAGATTTTTCCCCTTCCATTATAATTCCAAGATCCATCCTTTGTAAATCCATAAATATTGGATCTTTTGTGATCCTCATCATGGATAAACTGGCATGGTCTTGTCGCCTTAATGCATATGCCACCTTGTTTTCTTTCCCAGGGTGGTAATGGATTAAGCAGTCGTAATCCTTAATCAGCTCCAACCATCTTCTTCGACGCATATTCAGCTCATTTTGTGTGAAATATACTTTAAACTTTTATGATCAGTATAAATATCACACCTATCACCATAAAGATAATGCCTCCAAATCTTTAATGCAAAGATTACCGCACCTAGCTCCAAATCATGTGTTGGGTAATTTTGCTCATGGATTTTCAACTGTCGTGAGGCATAAGCTATCACCATATCATTTTTCATAAGAACACACCCCAATACCTTCTTGGATGCATCACTATAGATCACAAACCTTTCTCCACTACATGGCAGTGTGAGCACAGGTGCACTGGATAAACTTGTTTTCAACTCCTTGAAATTCTCTTCACATTCTTCCATCCAAACAGACATAACTCTTTTCCGAGTCAACTTGGTGAGTTGATTAGATAATCGTGAAAAATCTTTCACAAAACGTCGATAATATCCATCCAAACCAAGAAAACATCGGATCTCAGTCACTGTTGTTGGTCTCGACCATCTTTCAATAACCTCTGTTTTTGCTGGATCCACAGATATCCCCTCTTTTGAGATTATGTGACCCAAAAATGCAACTTTTTGAAGCCAAAATTCACAGTTGGTAAATTTGGCATAAAGATTCTCCTTTCTCAGGGTCATCAATATAATTCTCAAGTGATCTTCATGTTCTTCCTTTCTCTTTGAATAGACAAGAATATTGTCTATAAAGACTACCACAAACTGATCAAGATAGTCTTTAAAGACTCTATTCATTAGATCCATGAAGATAACAGGGGCATTAGTAAGACCAAAGGGCATCACTATAAATTCATAGTGTCCATACCTTGTACGGAAAGTCGTCTTTCGTATATCCTCCCTTTTGACCCTTAATTTATGATACCCTGAACGAAGATCAATCTTGGAAAAGTATTGAGCTCCGCGTAGTTGGTTAAATAAGTCATCAATGCATGGGAGAGGATATTTGTTCTTGATAGTGATCTTGTTAGGTTCTCGATAATCAATGCAGAGTCTCATTGATCTATCTTTCTTCTTAACAAATAGAATAGGTGCTCCCTAAGGTGACACACTAGGGCATATGAATCCCTTATCAAGATTCTCGTGGAGTTGATTCTTCAATTCCTACAACTCAATTGGGGCCATTCTATAAGGTGTATTTGAAATAGGAAAAGCACCCGGTACGAGTTCTATTGAAAACTCAACTTAACGATTTGGTGGAAGACCCGGTAATTCCTCCGGAAAGACATCATCAAACTCCCGTCCAATGGGCATATTCTTAATCATGATTTTCTCACCAACCATTTGAGATAAATAACCTTCATTTAGTGGAATCATTACCCAGAAAATGGAAGAAATTTCCACTGGAAGGTTATGTTAATCCTTGCATCGATAGAAGATCATAGATTGATCTGGAATATGAAATGTGACATTCCTTCTTTGGAAATTGATATTAGCTCTATATAAAGAAAGCCAATTCATGCCAAGAATCACATCAAACTCAACTATAGGAAGGATCACAAGATTTGTAGGAAGCACTTACCCACAAACTTCGATCGGAGAAGAATTATAAACTTTTGATGCGATTGTTGTGCCATTAGGTGTTGTCACCGCTAACTCAACATCTAATTGTTGAGGTAATACGGTGATACCCTTAGAAAATTCTTCAGAAATAAAAGAGTGGGTGGATCCAGAATCAAATAAAACATTTGATACTTTAGAGTGAGGGGTAAGTGTACCTTTCACCACATCGTTATCGTACTCCACATCACTGATAGAAATTGCATGTGACTTTCCTTAGTCTTTAGCCTTAAGAGTTTGTTTACGTCGACCATCATCATCAACCCTTAGATTAGGGCATTTATTGGAATAATGTCCCATCTACATGCACTTGAAACATTGAAGTGTAGTAGGTTCATTCTGTGTATCCCATCCTTTGTTTGCATCATTAGATATCTTCTTCCCATCATCGCGGCATTCAAATGCCTGATGACCTTCCTTTCCACATTTGAAACATTTACTTGTCCCTTTAAAACAACTCCCTCCATGTTTCTTTCCACACTTTGAGCATAAGGGAAAGCTCATTTTCTTTTTAGTGTGCTCTTTAGATTTCCCTTAGAATTCCATTTTCCTCTTCTTATCAAACCCATATGACTGATGGGTTACTCCAGTCTCCATCTCAACTTTGAGAGCACATCGAACGATTTCCTCATAGCTATTGAAGTCCCTTATGGCTAACGCCCTTCTAAGACTTGGTTTTAAGCCACTAAAAGAATCGATCGATCTTACTCTCTGGTTGGATAATAATACCAGAAGCGTACCTTGCAAGTCTTGTAAAATTTGCTTCATAGGTACCAACAGATTCATCATCCTTTTGCTTCAGTTCAAGAAACTCTTTCTCCATCTTTTTTCGGAGAATATGAGGGAAGTACTTATTGAAAAATAAGTTCTTGAACTCGTCCCATTCCATGGACTCAATTTCATCCCTTTGCCTCGTATTCTTAATAAGATTCCACCATTGATCAGCATATCCTTCCAAATGATACACTACTAGGATGAATTTATCATGTTTAGAACATTGACGAACTAAAAATACCTTTTCAGTAGTACTAATCGATTGTTCAGCAACTAATGGATCAGTAGACTCGCTGAAAGAAGGTGGGCGCTGCCTCATGAAGGATTCAATAGAACTTTGCTTCTTTCTTTTCCCGTTTGGAAGTCATGCATGATTCATATCTTGAGAAAGTTGTATGAGCATGGATACAAGATTTTTCATTCTATCTCCCATAACGTTTGGTTGCTCAGGGGGACAATCATTGCATTGCCTGTCGCATTCCGCATTAACACGGTTCCTTCGGGTTCCAGCCATTGACTAAAACCAAGAAGAATAGTGTGAGCAACACTAATTATAACAGGAAAACTACATAATCAAGAATAAAATTTCACTCTTAAGGTCTTATCCTAGGTTATTCATGGCCATTTCTAAAACACTAATATTGTGTTCTATGCTTAGACTTATCCTTAGGGTTCTTACTAAGGCTTTTGCATCATAGTTTCCAAATGTTAACTATACCTTTCCATTGATACCAACTATAACGACCCATAATTTACATACATTGTTAATACATAAAAATTGAAGCATCCTTATTACAAGATATAACAAAACCATGAAAGGGCCGTATAGGTACAGTGTCTTTAGAAACTAGGAAACATAAACAACTGGTTCATAAAGCGTCTACACTGTCTCCCATTTATTTCATCATATCTATAGTCCCTTTTGGCATATCTTACTTAATAACCTTCTTCCTGACCTGGGGAAAGAAAACATACAAAAGGGTGAGCTCAAATTCTCAGTAAGGGTAAAGAAAAGAAATATCAATCACATCATATACACAAGCACATAACTTTTGGAAATCTTAACCTGTAAAAGAGATCATAATTTCATAACATGGGATAAATCATGGTAGTAAAATGTAATCACTATAATCATAACTTACAACATGAAACTTTGTGGCATACACACATAATCATAGAGAATCATATCTTATTATTCCAGACTCATTTCCAAGACTATCTTAGTGGACAAAGTCCATTTCTGAACCGAGTCACCCTCGTTTCAGTCCTGTTTCACTGAACCGGTATAACCTACCGTTCCTGCCATGTTTATCTCATTAGATATAAAATATTTACCAAATGCATTGGAGGGAGACATAGGTCCCACCCATCTCATAATGATACCATTCTTATGTGTTCCACAAGATCATAAATCATACATCATTGCATAACCCATGTAATACAAATGGGAATCTTAAACATCATGACATCAAAAAACAATTCATATAAGATAAAGGAATTCATAAAAATAATTCCATCACAACATAATCAAATAAATTTAATAATAGGGATAAAAACAGAACCCTTTATTATCTTAGATGGAAAAAAATTTTGATAATACACTTGAACTCCATTCTTGAGGAAAATATCCTTTCTTCTTCAAAAACTTTTTTCCTTTCTTAACAGGTCATACAACTTTAAACTAAAAGAAGTTAATTAAAAATAAACTTGAAAACTTGTAAAGGATGCTTCTTGGAAATAATGTTTTAAAAATCCATTCATGTCATATAAGTTAAAAAACACATTCTTTTCGTACTTTTTTCGGAAAAGTCAAAAAAGTACCTCGTACGAAAAACGACAAAATATTCCTTTCATATCTTTTACTAAAAACACAACGAAGGGAAAAATAGGATTTAAACAATTGTAGGTGAATGGAAATAATATTACATATTGAGGAAACATGGATGTGGATGATAAAATACACCCCATTAAATACTAAAGTATAAACAATCTCGGATAAAAATGAGATTTTGATATTTCCTTTACCTTAGGTCTGTTTTGCTTCTTAAGTGTCTGAACCTCCTGTATAATGATTTAAATAATGTTATTGACTTATTCCAGAATCATACGTATTTTTATGGTATCATATATGGTCATATTATTAGCTTCTTAGTATTAATATTTCATTGCTACTTGTTATTTGGGTGTTTATAACTTTTTGTTCTTATGCATGTTTTGTCGAATAAATTCTTATTCTTATCTATAGGTTATAGATACCTCATTTCCAGAATGGTATTAGTGTAATATATATCATATTCATTCATTAAATTCATTTATATAATCATTATGAAATGAAGATCATGTAGAACGAGTCGCATCACGTCGTGGAGACGGTATTCCGTACGTATGCACGAGTGATGATATCGTTCCTATGATGGTGGAATTATATTGGAGTGTTTGTATACTATTTCAGAATCTGTATCACATTATTATAGTCATATATAGTCATTATTTACACCATTATACCCATCCAAGTAAGGTGGTGGTGGAAAATAGATTACACCACGGCGTGGAGACGGTATTCCGTACGTACGCACACGCGGTGATTTCTTTTTCCGTAGGATGGATAGATGGTTAAATAGGGTAGTTTCATACTTATAATAACATATCAGTATATGAGTGATACTGATGTTATTACTTCATAATGAAACAACTAAAGAAGAAGAAGTGGAAGAAGAAATAAAGATGAAAGAATCGGTAACGGACATTACCTCTTCTTTGAAGTGCTTCTTTGAGACCTTCTTTTAGGGCACTAAAATTGGTCTTTGAAGAAGACCAGGACATATAGGATGTCTCTAGGTAAGTGGAGAGGAGGAATTGTCAGGGGTTGGCCGAGCATGATGGGTCAAAGTGGTGTGAGAAAGAGGGGGAGGAGGTGCCCTTTTATAAGGGAGGAGAGGAGCACCTTTGGGAAAACTAAAAATATTATTTTATTATAAAGTCAAGTTCGGTTTTAAATAACTCCAAATTGATATATTTCGAAGTTAAGGTGGGGATGGGTCTAAATAATCTAATCCAATAGAATTTAGACAAGTTTAGGTTCATATTTTAACCTTATCATTTAGATTTAACATTAAGTTAAATAAGATTACTTTTATCGTGTCTTCTTGTGTTCTTATACTATAAGGTTAATAAACTTACTATAAGCATCCCAACGAACCCCAAGATGTTTATTATTAATATATATAACCATATCTAATTCATTTGTCCGAACCGTAGATTTTTAGAAATAAAATAACAATTACTAATATAATATTTATTTTAAAAACTATTTTATGTCAATTTTGACACTATTTAGTAATTGATTTTTGTGAAAATCATAACAGAATTATTAGTTAAAAAATGTTAATTAAAGAAATACTAACATGTCATATTAACCTAGAAATTCAGTGGAATTCATAAAAAGTCTAAAATTACATTTATTTTTGTGTTTATAACATTAATTATGTCAATATTTCATTAATAAGATAATTACTGCATCATCTTTGTGTCATAAATAAATTAAATTAAATTATTTAATGTCTAAAAATTACAAATAAAATACCATTATGTAGGAAATATTTTTAGCTTTCTAATTATTATTTATAGTCGAATTTATCTTTTGTATAACCCCATATTAAAAATTATTTACTTATTAAACTTCGATTTTAACTATTTTAACTCTTCTTTAAATAAATTAATAAATAATGTCCTAATCTAATCCAAGTTGGCCTAAATGGTCATATTTTATTCGTAAGTTTCTTTTGGTCGAATTACACTTATCCAATAGAATTTGGACATGTGTTAAGGTAATAATAATATCATCTTTACCCTTAACTACCCTATTTACTTTTAACCGTGGTAAAAAAAGTAAAAAGTTACTATTCACCAAAAAATATTTTAATCTCATTGAACCAAATTTTAGTCCTTGATATTAACCGTGTCTCTCGGATTTTTGAAATTCCACTCACAGAAGCATTAAAATTATGTTTTATGAAGAATTCAGTTTTTTAACTACCACATAGTGGTTTCACTATTCATCAAAAATTGAATGTTTTCAGAAAAATACCAAAATTTCACCCTAGGATAATTTCGATATTCCAAATCCAAAAATGAAGTCCATTTTGAAAAATAAAATTTATAAAATTTCAAAAAGTGGTTATTACTATTTATAACGGCTAGTTTTAATAATATTTTAATAGCATATCGTTGTTTAGTGAAACTCAGTATTGCGTGCGACGCAAGCTATCGAGGAAGGTCGCGATTTCGTGTAAAGCAAGCCAAAAAAGTGTTGTGTAGAAAAAGATTCCTTTGATGATTTATATAACATTAAAGTCTCGGGTGTTACATTCTACCCCCCTTAAAATGAATTTCGCCCTCAAAATTCGTCACTTTGTAACAAACAGATGAGGATACCTCTCCCTCATCATATCCTCAAGCTCCCATGTAGCTTTTTCTAATTGGTGGTTCCTCCATAAAAATTTCACCAATCGAGTGGTCTTGTTTCGTAGGACTTTTTCGCTACGATCCAAAATCTCTATCGGTTGTTCTTCATAAGAAAGATCTTGCTCCAGCGGTACAACTTCTGAGCTGAGTACATGTGAAGGATCAGGTATGTACTTTCTCTAGAGAGATACATGGAACACATCGTGAACTTGAAAGAGATTCGGTGGAATTGCCAATCGGTAAGCTACCTTCCCAACACGATCTAGTATTTCGAAAGGACCGATATATCCAGGGATCAACTTCCCCTTCTTTCCAAATCTCATCACCCTCTTCCAGGGAGATATTCGTAAGAACACTTTATCACCCACTTCAAACTCTAGGTCTTTTCTTCGGTTTTCAGCATAACTTTTCTGTCGACTCTGAGCTGCTCGTATGTGTTGTTGAATAGATCTGACCTTTTCTGCCATTTCATCAACGAGATCGGGTCCTAATAGCTTTCTTTCCCCAACTTCATCCCAGAAAGTTGGAGTCCTGCATTTCTTTCCATAGAGAGATTCATAAGGAGCCATCTAAATACTGGAGTGAAAGATATTATTATAAGAAAATTTCACCAAAGGTAGCTGTTGATCCCAACCACCTTTGAAATCCATATATCAAGCTCTCAACATATCTTCTAGAGTTTGAATTGTTCTCTCAGACTGACCATCTCTCTGAGGATGATAAGCAGTGCTTAAACTCAACTCTGTATCCAGAGTATGCTGAAGACTTCGCCAGAACTTCGAGGAAGATCTCGGATCCCGATCAGATATAATAGAAAGTTGTACTCCATGCAATCTTACCACTTCCTTTACATATATCCTGTCAAGCTGATCCAGAGAGAAATCCTCTCTAATAGTAATGAAATGTGCAGACTTGGTAAGACGATCAACTATGACCCAGATAGCATTATTGCCTTTGTTTGTTTTAGGAATTCCTGTGACAAAGTCCATAGTGATGTTTTCCCATTTCTATTCGGGTATGGGTAATGGTTGTAACATCCCCTTAGACTTCTGTCTCTCTGCTTTAACTTGCTGACAAACAAAGCATCGAGAGACATATTCAGCAACATCTCTTTTCATGTCATCCCACTAGAAGTACTCTTTCAGGTCCCTATACATCTTCGTGCTTCCAGGATGAATAGAGAATGAAAACTATGAGCCACATCCAGCATATCCTTCTTTAATTTGGGGATGGGAGGAACACAAACCCGATTCCTGAACTTTATTATCCCATCACAATCAAGGTTGAATTCAGGAACATTTCTCACCTTCTTTTGTAACTCGACATCTTCTTTCTATTCCTCTTTAATCTTCACATGTATAGATGGTTGAATATTCATTTGAGAAAGATAAGATTTTCCCCTTCCATTATAATTACAAGATCCAACCATTGTAAATCCATAAATATTGGATCTTTTGTGATCCTCATCATGGATAAACTGGCATGGTCTTGCTGACTTAATGCATCTGCCACCTTGTTTTCTTTCCCAGGGTGGTAATGGATTGAGCAGTCGTAATCCTTAATCAGCTCCAACCATCTTCTTTGACGCATATTCAGCTCCTTTTGTGTGAAAATATACTTTAAACTTTTATGATCACTATAAATATCACACCTATCACCATAAAGATAATGCCTCTAAATCTTTAATGCAAAGATTACCGCAGCTAGCTCCAAATCATGTGTTGGGTAATTTTTCTCATGGATTTTCAACTGTCGTGAGAAATAAGCTATCACCATATCATTTTCCATAAGAACACACCCCAATCCCTTCTTGGATGAATCACTATAGATCACAAACCTTTCTCCACTACAAGGCAGTGTGAGCACAGGTGCACTGGATAACCTTCTTTTCAACTCCTTGAAATTCTCTTCACATTCTTCCATCCAAACAAACTTAACTCATTTCCGAGTCAACTTGGTGGGTTGATTAGATAATCATGAAAAATCTTTCATTAAACGTCGATAATATCCATCCAAACCAAGAAAACATCGGATATCAGTCACTGTTGTTGGTCTCAACCATCTTTCGATAACCTCTGTTTTTGCTGGATCCACAGATATCCCCTCTTTTGAGATTATGTGACCCAAAAATGCAACTTTTTGAAGCCAAAATTCACACTTGGTAAATTTGGCATAAAGCTTCTCGTTTCTCAAGGTCTTCAATATAATTCTCAAGTGATCTTCATGTTCTTCCTTGCTCTTTGAATAGACAAGAATATCATCTATAAAGACTACCAAAAACTGATCAAGATAGTCTTTAAAGACTCTATTCATTAGATCCATGAAGATAACAGGGGCATTAGTAAGACCAAATGGCATCACTATAAATTCATAGTGTCCATACCTTTTACGGAAAGTCGTATTTGGTATATCCTCCCTTTTGACCCTTAATTGATGATAACCTGAATGAAGAACAATCTTTGAAAAGTATTGAGATCCGCGTAGTTGGTTAAATAAGTCATCAATGCGTGGGAGAGGATATTTGTTCTTGATAGTGATCTTGTTAAGTTCCCGATAATCAATGCAGAGTCTCATTGATCCATCTTTCTTCTTAACAAATAGAACAGGTGCTCCCCATGGTGATGCACTAGGGCATATGAATCCCTTATCAAGATTCTCTTGGAGTTGCTTCTTCAATTACTGCAACTCAATTGTGGCCATTCTATAAGGTGTCTTTGAAATAGGCAAAGCACCCGGTACGAGTTCTATTGAAAACTCAACTTCACGATTTGGTGGAATACCCGGTAATTCCTCCAGAAAGACATCATCAAACTCCCATCCAATGGGAATATTATTAATCATGAGTTTCTCACCAACCATTTGAGATAAATAACCTTCATTTAGTGGAATCAATACACAGAAAATGGATGAAATTTCCACTGGAAGGTTATGTTCATCCTTGCATCGATAGACGATCATAGATTGATCTGGAATATGAAATGTGACTTTCCTTCTTTGGAAATTGATATAAGCTCCATATAAAGAAAGCCAATCCATGCCAAGAATCACATCAAATTCCACTATAGGAAGGATCACAAGATTTGCAGGAAGCACTTTCCCACAAACTTCGATCAGAGAAGAATTATAAACTTTTGATGCGACTGTTGTGCCATTAGGTGTTGTCACAACTAACTCAACATCTAATTTTTGAGGTAATACGGTGATACCCTTAGAAAATTCTTCAGAAATAAAGGAGTGGGTGGATCCAGAATCAAATAAAACATTTGCTACATTAGAGTGGATGGTAAGTGTACCTTTCACCACATCATAATCGTACTCCACATCGCTGATAGAAATTGCATGTGACTTTCCTTTGTATTTAGCCTTAAGAGTTTGTTTACGTCAAACATCATCATCAACCCTTGGATTAGGGCATTTATTGGAATAATGTCCCATCTCCATGCACTTGAAACATTGATGTGTAGTAGTTTCATTCTGTGTATCCCTTCCTTTGTTTGCATCATTAGACATCTTCTTCCCATCATCGTGGCATTCAAATGCCTGATTTCCTTCCTTTACACATTTGAAACATTTACTTGTCCCTTTAAGGCAACTCCCTCCATGTTTCTTTCCACACTTTGAGCATAAGGGAAAGCTCATTTTCATTTCAGTGTGCTCTTTAGATTTTCCTTCGAATTCCATTTTACTCTTCTTATCGAACCCATATGACTGATGGGTTACTCCAGTCTCCATCTCAACATTGAGAGCACATCGAACGATTTCCTCGTAGCTATTGAAGTCCCTTTTGGCTAATGCCCTTCGAAGACTTGGTTTTAAGCCACTAAAGAATCGATCGATCTTATTCTCGGGTTGGATAATAATACCAGAAGCATACCTTGCAAGACTAGTAAAATTTGCTTCATAGGTACCAACAGATTCATCATCCTTTTGCTTCAGTTCAAGAAACTCTTTCTCCATATTTGTTAGGAGAATACGAGGTAACTACTTATTGAAAAATAAGTTCTTGAACTCATCCCATTCCATGGACTCAATTTCATCCCTTTGCCTCATATTCTTAATAAGATTACATCATTGATCAGCATCTCCTTCCAAATGATACACTGCTAGGATGACTTTATCATGTTTAGAACATTGACGAACTGAAAATACCTTTTCAGTAGTACTAATCCATTGTTCAGAAACTAATGGATCAGTAGACTCGCTGAAAGAAGGTGGGCGCTGCCTCATGAAGGATTCAACAAAATGTTGCTCCTTCCTTTGCTCGTTTGGAAGTCCGGCATGATTCATAGCTTGAGAATGTTGTGTGAGCTTGGCTACAAGATTTTTCATTCCAGCTCCCATAACGTTTGGTTGCTCAGGGGGACAGTCATTGCATTGCCCGTCGCATTCCGCATTAACACGGTTCCTTCGGGTTCCAGCCATTGACTAAAACCAAGAAGAATAGTGTGAGCAACACTAATTATAATAGGAAAACCACATAATCAAGAATAAAATTTCACACCTAAGGTCTTATCCTAGGTTATTCATGGCCATTTCTAAAACACTAATATTGTGTTCTATGCTTAGACTTATCCTTAGGGTTCTTACTAAGGCTTTCGCATCCTAGTTTCCAAAGGTTGACTATACCTTTCCTCTTATACTAACTATAATGACCCATACTTTACATACATTGTTAATAATTAAAAATTGAAGCATACTTATTACAACATATAACAAAACCACGAAAGGACCTTATAGAAACAATGTCTTTAGAAACTGGTAAACATAAACAACTGGATCATAAAGCGTCTACACTATCTCCCATTTATTTCATCATATCTATAGTCCCTTTTGGCATATCTTACTTAATAACCTACATCCTAACCTGGGGAAAGAAAACATAAAAAAGGGTGAGCTCAAATTCTCAGTAAGTGTAAACAAAAGAAATATCAATCACATCATATACATAAGCACATAACTTTTGGAAATCTTAACCTACAAAAGAGATCATAATTTCCTATCATGGGATAAATCATGGCAGTAAAATGTAATCACAATAATCATAACTTAAAACATGAAACTTTGTGGCATACACACATAATCATAGAGAATCATATCTTATTAGTCCAGACTCATTGCCAAGACTATCTTAGTGGACAAAGTCCATTTCTGAACCGAGTCACCCTCGTTTCAGCCATGTTTCACTGAACCGGTATAACCTACCGTTCTAGCCATGTCTATCTCATGAGATATAAAATCTTTTCCCAATGCATTGGAGGGAGATATAGGTCCCACCCATCTCATAATGATACCATTCTTATGTGTTCCACAAGATCATAAATCATACATCATTGCATAACCCATGTAATACAAATGGGAATCTTAAACATCATGACATCATAAAACAATTCATATACGATAAAGTAATTCATAAAAATAATTCCATCACAACATAATCAAATCAATGTAACAATAGGGATAAAAATAGAACCCTTTATTATCTTAGATGGAATTTTTTTTGATAAAACACTTGAACTCCATTCTTGAGGAAAATATCCTTTCTTCTTCAAAAACATTTTTCCTTTCTTAACAGGTCATACACCTTTAAACTAAAAGAAGTTGATTAAAAATATACATGAAAACTTGTAAAGGATGCTTCTTGGAAATAATTTTTTAAAAATCCATTCATGTCATATAAGTTAAAAAAACATTCTTCTCGTACTTTTGTCGGAAAAGTCAAAAAAGTACCTCGTACGAAAAACGACAAAATATTCCTTTCATATCTTTTACTAAAAACTCAACGAAGGGAAAAATAGGAATTAAACAATTGTAGGTGAATGGAAATAATATTACATATTGAGGAAACCTGGATGTGGATGATAAAATACACCCCAGTAAATACTAAAGTATAAACAATCTCGGATAAAAATGAGATTGTGATATTTCCCTTACCTTAGGTCCGTTTTTATTCTTAAGTGTCCGAACCTCCTGTATACTGATTTAAATAATGTTATTGACTTATTCCAGAATCATACATATTTTTATGATATCATATATGGTCATATTATTAGCTTCTTAGTATTAATATTTCATTATTACTTGTTATTCGGGTGTTTATAACTTTTTGTTCTTATGCGTGTTTTTTCGAATAAATTCTAAATCTTATCATTAGGTTATAGATAACTCATTTCTAGAATGGTATTAGTGTAATATATATCATATTCATTCATTAAATTCATTTATATAATCATTATGAAATGAAGATCATGTTGAACGAGTCGCATCATATCGTGGAGACGGTATTCCGTACGTATGCACGAGTGATGATATCGTTCCTATGATCATGGAATCTTATGGGAGTGTTTGTATACTATTTCAGAATCAGTATCACATTTTTATAGTCATATATAGTCATTATTTACACCATTATACCAATCCAAGTAAGGTGGTGGTGGAAAATAGATTACACCACGGCGTGGAGACGGTATTCCGTACGTACGCACGTGCGGTGATTTCTTTTTCCGTAGGATGGATAGATGGTGAAATAGGGTAGTTTCATAATTATAATAACATATCAGTATATGAGTGATACTGATGTTATTACTTCATAATGAAACAAATAAAGAAGAAGAAGTGGAAGAAGAAATAAAGATGAAAGAATCGGTAACGGACATTACCTCTTCTTTGAAGTGCTTCTTTGAGACCTTCTTTTAGGGCACTAAAATTGGTCTTTGAAGAAGACAAGGACCTATAGGATGTCTCTAGGGAAGTGGAGAGGAGGAATTGACAGGGGTTGGCCGAGCATGATGGCTCAAAGTGGTGTGAGAAAGATGGGGAGGAGGTGCCCTTTTATAAGGGAGGAGAGGGGCACCTTTGGGAAAACTAAAAATATTATTTTATTATAAAGTCAAGTTCGGTTTTAAATAGCTCCAAATTGATATATTTCAAAGTTAAGGTGGGGATGGGTCTAAATACTCTCATCCAATAGAATTTAGACAAGTTTTGGTTCCTATTTTAACCTTATAATTTAGATTTAACATTAAGTTAAATAAGTTTACTTTTACCGTGTCTTCTTGTGTTCTTATACTATAAGGTTAATAAACTTACTACAAGCATCCAAACGAACCCCAAGTTGTTTATTATTAATATATATAACCTTATATAAGTAATTTGGCCGAACCTTATATTTTTAGGAATAAAATAACAATTAATAATATAATATTTGTTTTAAAAACTATTTTATGTCAATTTTGACACTATTTAGTAATTGATTTTTGTGAAAATCATAACAGAATTATTACTTAGAACCAAGTAAATTAAATCAATACTAACATGTAGTATTAACCTATAAAATTAGTGGAATTCATAAAAAGTCTCAAATTACATTTATTTCGGTGTTTATAACATTAATTGTGTCAATATTGCATTAATAAGATAATTACTGCATCATCTTTGTGTCATAAATAAATTAAATTATTTAATGTCTAAAAATTACATATAAAATTTAATTATGTAGGAAATCTTTTTAGATTTCTAATGAATATTTATAGTCGAATTTAGCTTTTGTATAACCCCATATTAAAAATTATTTACTTATTAAACTTTGATTTTAACTATTTTAACCCTTCTTTAAATAAATTAATAATAAATGTCCTAATCTAATCCAAGTGGGCCTAAATGGTCATATTTTATTCGTATGTTTGTTTTTTGGTCGAATTACACTTATCCAATAGAATTAGTACTTGTGTTAGGGTAATAATAATATCATATTTACCCTTAATTACCCTATTTACTTTTAACCGTGGTAAAAAAAAGAAAAAAGTTACTATTCACCAAAAATTATTTTCATCTCATTGAACCACATTTTAGTCCTTGATATTAACCGTGTCTCTAGGATTTTTGAAATTCCACTCACATAAGCGGTAAAATTAAGTTTTATGAAAAATTCAGTTTTTTAACTACCACTTAGTGGTTTCACTATTCATAAAAAATTGAAATTTTTCGGAAAAATACCAAAATATCACCCTAGGCTAATTTCGATATTCCGAATCCAAAAATGAAGTCCATTTTGAAAAATAAAATTCATAAAATTTCAAAAAGTGGTTATTACTATTCATAACGGCTAGTTTTAAAAATATTTTAATAGAATATCGTTGTTTAGAGAAACTCGGTATTGCGTACGACACAAGCTATCGAGGAAGGTCACGATTTCGTGTAAAGAAAGCCAAGAGAGTGTTGTGTAGAAAAAGATTCCTTTGATGATTTATATAACATAAAAGTATCGGGTGTTACAATTGTTGTGGGAGTGATCAAGAAAATCATAGAGGTACGATCAAGCCTTCTTTTAGTGATGTGGTCCAAGGCGGGAAGGTGAAGGTGAGCGGGGCTCAAGAAGTCTTGACTGCCCCTCCATGACGCAGGTCAAAGAAAGATTACTCCTATTTTCCAAATCCGTTAGTCACTAGGAGCTTTGGTGGCAACGAGGAGCTCTTATCCTTGGAGAGGATGAATCTGTGAAGAAAATATGCTAAGGTTCTGAGGCATTACGAAAGCTCGGAATGGGAAATAGCCACAGTGGAGGAGGATTATGGAGATGGGTATGGGTTGTGTGACATGTAAGCTCCTTTCTTTTTGCCTTTTGTTGCTTGTCTACTGCACTTTTCTTTTACTTTAATAAATGGTCAGGGGGTTATCCCCTGGCTGAGCTTTTCTGGTATATTTGTGTGTGTGTGTGTTTATTTTATGATTATATATTTATATATGTGTGTTTATATTATATATATATGATTCTATTTTATATTATGTATATATGTTTTTATTATATGTTTATTTATAAATTAATATTATATTATATATATGTTTATATTATATATATGTGTGAGTGTGTGTGTATTTATTTTATATACATATACATATATATTATATATATATATATATATATTAATAGCCATGATTTTTTAAAAATGTGACTAAATTTCGAATATATATGTTTTTTATATATAAATATATGTATATATTTATATTTATATATGCATGTCTGTATAAAATTATATTTTTAAATATATGTGTGTATAATTTTGTGTTAGTGTTTATATATATTCATATATATATATATATATAATATCTCTAATTTAGAAATGTTTTTTAGTATGTGTCTCAACATTATCTACGCTTTTCAGGTGGTATAGCTTAATTAATAATGTTTTTTCAAGGAACATTGATAATTTAGTGATGTTTTAAGGAAGAGTCTCTAATTTAGCAGCGTTTCTCTGGAATAATCGCTTATCAAGTGATGTTTCACATTTAGGTTCACTAATTTAGAGATGTTATGTTGGAGACATTACTAATGTCACAACATTCTTTATGAAGCATCACTAATTTAGAGATGTTTTACAAGAAGTATCACAAATTTAGAAATATTTTTTTGGAATCATTGTTAATTTAGTGTTGTTGTTCAGGAAGCATCTCTAATTTATGGTCCATTTATAAGAAGCATCATTAATCTGGCGACAATATTCCTAAAGAGTGCTTAATTTAGAGATGTTTTATAGGAAGCTCCTCTAATTTATTAATGTTTTGGATGAATTGTCTCTAATTTTGAAATGTTTTTTCTGGAATTATCACTATGTTAGTGGCGTTCTTTAGGATGTGTCACTAATTTAGTGATTTTCTTAAAAATATCACTACTTTAGATATGTTTTTCAAGAAACCCCTATAATTTTCCAGCATTTATTAGAAAGCATCTCTAAATTAGAGATGATTTTAAAAACAAATCACTAACTTATTATTTTTTGTTATTCCAATTGTAAAATAATATACACACTAAATATTTTTTCAAGTGTATTAAATGATTAAAACCAAAACCTGTATAAAATTTATGGAAGATGTATTATTTAGAACACCAAAAAAATCCAATGTGGTTGGAATCTTCTATGTGAGGATATTTTACACAAATTGATCCCAAATAGTTTATTTAAATACTAAAAAAGTATATAGTTATTGAAATTCTAGATAGTGTCATGTTCATAGAAATAAATACAGGTTTGGTAGTTATTGTTTCCATTGTTATTATTTAAAATATTTTTCTATGAACTTATGGTATAATATATCGTTATATGGAATAATATTATGGCCTATGTTAAACATGGGCATGCTTGATAAGCTATTACATCCACAGACAGTGAAGTAGAAACCATATACAGAAAACTGATTCAAAATTACTTAAGAACACTTTGATGATTTCAATGGGAGTATATATTTAGAATAAGAATAAATTTATAAACCATTAAAGAATAAAACTAAATAAAACATTATGATAAGACAATATAATCTGATGAATGTTGATAAGAGAGCATTAGGAATGAATCATGAGAATGATACTAAAATAAAATTCCCATGTTGTCTATAATGAACGATGGTGAGTGGTACTTTGTAATAAGTAGATAGAAAATAAATATGTTACCAGCAAGACTAATAATTCAATTATAGAAGGTGTCATAAAATAAAGATCTTGTTACATCTGTGGAAAAAGAGGGAACAATATGAATACATCTAAACATCCCATGAATATGAGAGTTGAAATGAAAATGTTGGAATATAATAGAGAAAGAATCCAATGGTGAATTTAATGTCGGTTTTGTTGAAGTGAACATGTAAAAACATTTTGGAAAATCAAAAAGGTTAATCATATTCCTAATGCATTTCAATAGATTATTTCAACTGATTTAAAGAAAGAAATATAATTATAACCCCAAGAGAATACAAGAGCTAAAGGTAAATAGAATATTCCAGGTTATTAAGAAAGAATGTTTAATGAGATATTTTTAATAAATTATTTATTAATTGTTTCAAAATAGTTTTTTGGGACATGGAAGATGGTTATACACAATTATATTTCTTATGTCCCTCTTATCCCAAATTATGAGTAAATCATGAATATCACAAATAAAGAACTAGACGACACATGTGAATTTTTTCTGTTTTCCAAAGGAATATATCACATAGTTATAGAATAATATAACCCATTATACCCAATGAAAAAATATTCAAATTCTTTTTTCATGACTGAAAATTCATTCTTACATTGGATATCAATTAGCAAAAAGAATGTTGGATTGAATGAAATTATTAATCCCAATTTTCACATTGAAGAACACTAAATTCACCCTAATTTAATAAATTATTTATGTTTTATTTTTATTCCAACTTTGTAAGGAATTTAAGGTGATTATATTTCTCAAATGGAGAATTAATAAAATGAAGTATGCTGAAATTGCTATCATAGATGTGAATAAGTCACTAAGTCGTTACAATTTGTAAATGGTATTCTATTTTTTAGGGATATAAGGCCAACCAAGATAAATTTTAATATATCATTAAAATTGGATAGAACAATGACAAATATTTTTATCATATTATGAATTAAATACTGGGTATCCTGAAGAGTATTCGATGAAATAAATATTCCATAATGATGAAATTATTAATTCTTTTTCCGTGTTTTTATCCCAACAGATAGAATCATAATTCATATTTTACGACTATATAACACGTTATTATATGTAATATGAGTTATTCCATTTGGGGAGTTGGTTGGAAATGATTTAGCATCATTCAATTCATAAAAATCTAGAATTTTGGGATGGTAATTAACATATGTTCTTTGAAAAGTTATAAATTCTCATTTACAGAAATGATGTCTACCAGAAATTTATCACGAAATTATGTGTGTTTTCATTGAATCAATGATAATAAAAAATAAAATAAATGTTAGGGGATTTTTTATTTAAAATGAATATTATTGTATATAAACATTTTCATTCACTATATTCAGTAACTGCAGTAAATAATGGAGATTTTTTAATTTTTTTGGAAACAAATAATATCAAACAATTTTCATCATCCAAGATTCATGTGAATAATTATATGGATGTAGAAATTAAAAATATTATAGTTATTATCATATTCTATTAATAATGGATTTCCTAAATTTCTATAATAATCACACTTGTTTTCTACACCATGATTTGATAAAATAGACTTATAGATGAATGATTGATGGCGCATTTATTAATGAAGAAGTGATACCATCCTCTATATTCATTTTAAATATTTTCCATATGGATGAGAGAGAGGTAATTGTATGTGGTTAATTATTAGAAAAACAGGGTGAATAAATATTTTCATTCACATATTTCCATGTCATTAGGAATTTTTATGGATAAAAACATAAACTAGGAGATTGTTGAACCCATTTTTTATTGGAGTTGTATGTGTATTCAATGAAGAATGAAACAATCCTGATCCAAAACTGATATGAATTAGGCAATATTGGAAGGAAAGCGTATAAGCAAATCATGGGAAGAAGAATCATGGGGTTTCCATGAAAGCTGTCAACTTGTGTCGAGTAATTGAGTATTGAGAATATGTCTTGAATATTAGATGTGATGTAAGTTTTATATTTTGATTATGTGGTAAAAATATAATTAAAAATATAATTTATCCCTGGATCTCATGGTAAATAATATGTGTTACCAAGTCCAGATTCCATGGTTTATTTAATTATGAACCTTTGATGTGGATTAGATATGTATAGCTTAGAGGGATTTTGAGATATTTAATGTTTACAAGATAATATATGTACATATACAACATGATTGAAAAGATGAATAACCATTAGAAAATATATTTTATATAAGATATTTTACATGTGTTTGATCTTGTTTGGTCATGTGGTTAACCTTCCAAATATTTATATAGTTGATCAGGATTTATTTATACAGTTGACCAAGATGGAATGGAAAATTGTTTATGCCTATAGTTACCTTCATCATAATCAATATATATAGTCACTGTTTATACATGCAGTCTATCCTGAGTTTCCTAATGTAGTGGCTTCAAGCCTATATAGTAATCCTTGTATGATATAGTCATTTGGGTGTTCTCGTTATCGATGTAGCACATGTCATTGGATATCTTTACAAGATCAAAAGGGATGGTCTACCAAATAACTAATTATATTCATGTTGATTTACGTAGTGTGAGGAATATTTGGGATGAATTCCAAAGGTTAATAAATTATTTAAGAAATTATGGAATATCATGTATGATATTTATGTTGGAGTTAGATGTTTGAGATTTTATGAAGTAAAATATCGACCAACAAGGACATGTGAGATAATTGTTCTATAATGATTAATTTTGAAGAAATGAAAAAGAGAAATATGATAAGAAAATTACTTTTAAGATATGATATTTTTCATTCATTAGAGGAAAATAGAGTTGGTAGTATTGGAAATAGGAAATGTTATAATCATTTATCTTATCATGTAAATTTTTTTATATATTATCACATTTTTATATCGTATGTGATTTTTTTAAGCCATGTATGATATTTCATCTATGAAATTAAATAATTGAAAAATAAAAACATAAAATAATTATATTTAAATAGCTCATATGTATTTTTGATAACCCTATAAATAATTTAAATATTTGGAATATCTATTTCGAATAAAAGGTGTTTTAATTCGAATGATTAATGTGTGAAGACCATAATGGATTCAACATTATGATAAAAAGATTACCATAATTCTAGATTAGAATAGGGGATGAACCATATGAGGGAGAAGAGGTTGGTGAGGCTTTAACATATATAGAATAAAATTTTATATAACCATGCTTATGTTAAAATATAATGTGAAATATAAGTGATAATTTTTTAAACCATTTATTTATAGGAGAAGATAGTGATAATTCATATATAACACAGTTGAAATAATTAAACAAGTATTCAGAAATTTTTTTAGAATAGAATAATTAAACACATGTGTTATAAAATATGTGGTATTTTTTGAATTAATGACTAAGATTTGATGAATTTAAAATATTTGAATGACCTGATGACACTGTAAATATTCTCCATATATTTAAATATAATTAAATGTGAATTAAAAAATATATTCTCTCAACTGAGAAAGCACTTAAGATATTATACAAAAATAATAATAATAATAATTTGAAAGATAATAACTATTAAAAAATTTATTATAGATCTTGTGTAACGAATAAAATAACATTTCCCAATATTATTCTTATGTACAGAACAATAAGGAGAAGAAGAATAATAATAATAGAGAGAATATATCCAGAACTGCTGTCGATCACAAACATTTTGATTTATTTTACTTATCCATTCTAGAGAAAACACTTGTTATATAATTATAAATATGGAAATTTTTTTATTATACTGTGAGATGAGATAATAAGAGATCATACCTTTTGAATCATGTTGTGAATTTTTGAATAACATTGAGGATTAAATTTGACTACTATGAGTTAGGTAATAATATTTATCAATACAGTCAAGGAGGGACACAAAAAATAACAATTGATCATTCATTTTAGATGAGCAAGTTCATTCTATTATATGAAGGGATAGAAGGACCACTATTTCTTGGTACCTAGTCGATAATTATATAATTGGTTAAAAAACATACCATTTCTTAAGATTAATTTGATAACATGAAGGATAATTTGGGAATATAATAATAATCATATATTATTGAAGACTTAGTAATCTGTATGGAGGTTAACATCATAACAAACACATGGTTTCCCTTTTGTTACATTCATAATCAATATATATTCCAACTAAAGAAAAGATAAATATATGAAGTTATGATCACTGAATAATTAAAGTGGTAATTAATGGATAAAATTAATATTATTAAAAATGTATTCTAATCATGATTCCATCTATAAAGGTTGAAATCATTTTTAGGTGGTCCTAACAACCTTTAAATCACTCTATGGATAGTTCTTTTCAAGGTAACATGCAAAAAAATAGTTATCCACCCAATGCATCTGCCTCCAAATGAATGCCGATATGTCATCAATGTTACATTCCATTTCATTGGCATAATAATAATACAAAATGAGGGGTTCCCATGTTCCAATTTTATTATAGAATATTTCTATATCAATAAATCAAGTTAAAAATGATGCAGTTATCAACGATTATGTAACATCTCAACCTGGGTAACAGATACCGATTCCCCAAGATGGTTGGATACATCACCAATAGAATTCCTCAACATAAACTAGAGGCTACCAAATAGTTGTTAGGGTCTAATATATAAATCATGGGGAGATTATAACCTCTTTATCAAATAATCACAACAACATTAATCAGAAAACCAATACCCAAATGATAATAAAATGTAACTTTAAAAAATACCATTATTAATAAAGACCAACATCACATAATAATAAAAAGGATATATAATGACAATAAACAAAATAATAGGTATGTCATTCCATGCTAAATTTCAAATACCAAATTAAAACCCAATATAAAGATAATTAATACACCCAAGAGGGTCCTGATATCATGTTTGTTTCCCTCATACATTCTCCATACTGAATCCCAACACATCCATCTAATATTGGGTTCTTCACCATATCATATTATGCAACCATGATGTCTGTTTTGGAACTAATTAGACAGCCTGAGTAGGGTGTGAGTACAACATAGTATCACACCATTAATGGAATATAAAATAGTATCAAATCTATAAAATTTAATTTAGTTTTATAAATAAACAAATTCTAACTGAATAAGTAAACAAATTTAACATTAAATATTTATTTAATTAACCACATAAATCTCTTTGTTCAATAAGACACATGTACAAACAATACCTACTTATCCCTATGCTATATTCTGAACCATACACTATATCGAATTCACATTAAATTCCCTCATTAGATTATATTAACAATTTAATTACAATTTCATATTCTTAAAATGGGGGGCCAAGATTAGAAATAAAGAATTCCTTTGGTATTTGGGACAGCAGTTCATGTCCCAAAACTCAGTGATAAAATGAAATAGATATACATATTGTGGTACTAGAGTGGTAGTCTAGAACCGTAAGGGTATTTGAATCAGTTGACTCTATCCCTATACATAGTCATAAACATCACATAGCATGGTTCCTCATTCATAGAAAAAATTTCAAACTTTTACCTCAATATTTATTCAACCATGGACATAATTTCACTTATCAATTATTCTTAATTAATACATCATCATTTTAATCAAATCATGAAAACCTTATGGGTCTCCATGAATTTCATAATCAAATGTTCCAAAAATTACATTATTAAATGTCAAACAAATTTCATAATCTCTTGGGAAAATATTCGGTTAACAAGTTATATATGGAATTCCACATCACAATGTGGAAATAAGAATTTAACTACTTCATAAATGTAGCTATTATATATACTAAGTGATTTTATAATTATAACAACTACCATAAGATATCTAACGAATATTCTCCCAATCGTAAATCCCAATTTATTGTGGAAAAATCAAAATCACCATAGTGTGTAAGATCTGGAACCAATAAAATTATTAATATCCAAAGTAAAAAATATTCATTGAATTTTCAATCTAAACCATCACCAATGGTGGTAAAAACAACCTTCTTCATTAGTAATGTGAAATAAGAGTGAGTAGAATCCAAATATAGATGAATACACATACCAATGATGAGGTGATCATTCAACATAATCTTTTATTTTCTATAATAATGGTCTCTGGAGCCTTATAATACTCTTCAGAGAATCCAATTTGAAGGAAACTATTTAGTTTTGGGAATGGGTTATTACGGGATAAAATTGAGTGGTTCATGAATTTTTGTAAAATTTAATGGGGGAATAATACATGTGTGCATGATTTTTTGGGCAGAGGGGAACATTTTTTAAAACATTGTGCCTTAACTATATGCCCCTAAATATGGGGATCATGGTTTTACAAACTATGTGCCACCCATGAATATACCCATTGTTGGGGTGAATATTTTTGGCGGGAAGCTACAGGTTTTGGCCAAAGAGTGTACCACCTCATGTTTATCTCAAATATGGTGGACTATTTCCTAGGGTGAACACCATGGTTTTTCCCAAACATACACCAATCATGATCTGCCCCATAAGATTCAAAATTTATCCCAATTCACATGAAACAAACCCATATAAAATCACAACAATCGTATAACAAAAAAGGGTAAACATATACCTAAAAAGAGCATGAGACACCTCTAGAATTTTTGGGGCCTTATAATATCCCCACCTTATCATAGATAATATTCGTGATATACTCCCATGAATGTCTATGATAGCGAGGTAAATATGTTAGACAATTGATTCTTCTTATATTCTTACTTATCTCTTGTTTTATCTTTAACATTACCACGGTTCCACAAAATTCAAACTAGATGCAAGGTCTTTCCCTGAAAGATTGTTTAACTGTGATCCATAACCTGAATCATATGCTCTTCAAAGGATTCATGATCCTCAAGATAAATATCATCGATGTAGATCACTTGATAAGGGTATGGGTGACACAACTAAATATATGACACATGCAACAAATTGTGAATATAACTATACATTTGTAAATGTGACAATATTTATGCCACCAGTGTCATTCTCTCGAGTTCCTCAGAAGGGAAAACAATATTGGGCTCCAAATATCGCTTCCTTATAATCCCATGGTCACCAAATATGGGACACACCCAAAGTAATATATGATCACCCAATATAAACTCAAGGGTTTGTCAATGTTTATTAACATTTGGCTTAATTATTCTTTGTTTCATAGCCTTATGTTTTTGAACCAGCTGAACATTCTCAGATGTCTCCTAAACGATACTTAATTCAGACAACATATACTCACATACCTACATCCATCATTTCGGTGATATTCCTAGATTACTAATATGTACCTTGTAGGAGGAAATTTTAAAAGTGTTTTGATTACTATTGTTATAAGTTAACTCTATGACCACTAAGTGGTTGTCCCAAAACCAACCCTAGCCTATGATTTACACCCATCAAATATACTTCAATTGTTATAGTGTACTTTGTCACCTCCCATCTATTTATGATGGAAATACATACTCAGAAATATCATGGAACACAATTCTTTTTGTAATCCCTACTAAAAGTTTGAAGTTAAGTGCATATCACATTCTAAAACAATACTCCATGGTTCCCCATGTAAACACACTATCTCATAAATGTACAAATCCCACAATTGATCCATTATTAATGTCTCCCATATGGGTAAGAAATAGACTAGTTACATCATTCTGTCTCTAATAATCCATATGGAATCATTCTTCTAGGGTTTCCTTGTAAGAACCACAATGAGGTCAATTGTAACTTCATCCCACTTCTATTCCAGAATGGGAAATGGGTGTTTTAATCAACCTCATTATTGATGCATTTATTTCACTTGATGAAATGTGTATCATCGTGTCACGTAAAATATAATCTCCCTTTTTAATAAAACCCACCAATACTATAAACATAGATCACATTAAATTTTAGTAAAAAATAGATGCATGACATACTTTGGGCAATGATACTCATGGATCAGCTCTTCTCACAAACACGTAGGCACAACAATATGGTTCTACAAATAGATGATCTGATCCCCATATATCTTATGATAAGAAGTTTACTCTCAACATTCATGATTTTTTATCAAGGAAAAACACTTTGGATTCTCTTAATGTCTCTCCATGTTCTAAATAAGATGTGTGGACTCCATGGATACTAATATAATTGTAATATCATTCTAGATATCCTAAACTAAAATATGCATTTCAGGTCGCAAGGTCATTATCTATCATTCAAAATTATAAATCTAAACATACAATGTTTGTGTCTTCCTACTCAGTGTGTCATCAACAATGTTTCCCTTCCTAGGTGTATATGCATTCTCAATGTCAAAAGACTGCATATACTCAAACCATCTCCACCATAAAATGTTTAAATATCATTGAGAATTGCTATATATTATGATTTTATATATAGTAGACACAATAATATTTTCTCCCCATATATAATATTTCCATCTCTTAAAGTAATAAACCACCAATGCTAACTTGAGATAATGAATAGTGTAATTCCAATATTATGGTATCAACTACCATGACTCGTATTTAAAAAAACTCAATCCCCCTACATTAATACTTCTATATGTCTATTCCCAAACAGATCAGAAAATATTTTATACTCCTCACCCAACTCTAATTGGAATAAAATTAGTTTGTTTATTAAATACTTCATGAACTCCTAGAAATCATTATCATATGCTAAATGCCATTAAGACTTGATTCCCTTCTCATTAATACCTGAATGTGGTTCTCCTAAGAGGGAAAATCATTTGAAAAAACTTCTATAATAAACTTTTTAACAAAAAAAAGACTCACATATCAAAAAAAAATTAGGATACTTCCAAGAAACCACTACCAGAACATTATATGTCTCTAGTGATACACATTTCTACAAGATGGCGTTACCCAAGAAATATATCATTTTGATCCAAGATTGGAACATAGATAACCTAAAGTGTAGTCGATTCTCGCTAAATGTACTCAGGTAAATTTCCATATTTTGTGCTTGAGTGTCATGAATCAGAAATTATATGAAGATGTCATCCACAAACAATAATCAATAACTAATCCATCAAAGTGTGGAATATTCATTTCATCTAATCCATAAACATAGATTTAGAGTTCTTTATCTTGAACCACATCACAAAGAACTCATATAGATTATGCCTTCTTTTGAAATAATTATATAGTATATCAATAGGCCTTACTCTAAAATGATGATACCTCAATCTCAAGTCAATCATTGAGAAAAATATAGATCCTCCCAACTAATTAATGAGATAATTGATAAAACTACGTGGATTCCTATTAATCACTATCATCCCCTTCAAATTATGATATTTAACATATACACACATGTTATTTTAAAATTTACTAAAAAAGGAGTGAAGAACCCCCAAGTGTCATACTCGGATGGATAAATGACTTATACATCTTCTATTCTTGTTATGTAATAATTTTTTGAAGATCTATTGTTTCCATTATATTAGGTGGAATAGAAAATGGTTAGGCTCTACAAATGGGATCAATTATAAACTCGACATACCTCTCAGGAATAACCTATGAGATGTCCTCAAGAAACATGTCCTCCAATTGATCAATAATAGGTGGAAAGGGAAATGTTTTCACACCCCATCATCCAATAAAAGACTTGAATCTTTGGTGGTGAGCTCCCATAATTGTTGATTAATTAGACTATCCCGACCTTCATAGATCTCTCATTATCTACGATGAACATATTTGATACCCACAAGAGATGTATGTTCACTCTCCTAAAGTAATAATTAATATATTCTTGGAATGATACTATCCATATAATACTCAATAACAATTGAAATCCTAACATTTCAACTATCTAATGATCGAAATAGAAAAGATATGCCCCAACCATGAGAGAACACTATTTACATAAACATATATCCCTTTAACATACTCCCAATAGTGTTTCAATAATCACAAAACCACTCACAAACTCTAAATTCAGATTAAATTGTTAACATGTTGTGGTGATATAATATAATGTGTGGAAAATGTATCAAATACGTAACATTAAAGAGTAGAATCTACAAGAATAGCACCTATGACTTTTGATGGTCCATCCTCTCTATCCATATGTGTATATTAAAAATCATGAAACCATTCTTCCCTTATTTAATGTGCTAAAGTCTAAGTCCCCTCAACATCAATAATTATTAATATAGGTTCTCTTTTGCTAATGTACCATGTCCACTACCTTGACTGCCAATACCACAATAAACACATCTTCTTGGATGATACGGGTTAGAATAACCCCTTTTAACACTCTGATGCATCCTGGTTCTTCTATCACTATAGATTAATAGAGGGTTTTGTAATACCTCTATATGTCCGCCATTCTACCAAAATATCTAAACTCCACTACTAATCATTAAAACTAACTAAAATAAGACCTGAACAACCTCATTGGTGGTAGAATATTTTCTTACATCTTTGTGTAACTGATCATTCCTATTGGACACTATTTTTTCTATCTCTAAGGTTAAATTTATCATATCGATGCTTTATACTCCTTGAATGTGTACCTTTGGGTAGTATATCTAAAATCATCATCATTCCATTAGAATCCTCCTTTAGGTTCCCCTCAAAATTGAGAGCTTGATTCACCACCTAGTAAAACTTCTATAGCCTAAATATATTAATCGGTGACTTAATATCACATTTAAGAAAATCATGAAAAAGTTTCATTGTATTTTCCTCATCGTATACCAATAATGGAAGAAAGAAATCAAAATCAATGAATCAGCCAACATAGTCCATCACAAATATACTCACCAGGGTTAACCATATAAAATTAGATTCCCTCTCTTGCATGAAAATCTCTTGGTAAATTTGTTCCTGAAACATCTCCTGAAACTCATTTTATATCATTTTTCTATCTAATCATCCCATGTATAAATTTCCCACCAACTCTTCTCTTGTCCATGTATCATATAAGTTTCCATCTTTACTCACATTTCTTCAAGAGTCTCTGAATGGTGAAGGAACATTCGGATAAACTAAATACATAACTCAGCTACCATAGATCCTCCCTCTATGTTGAATGTTAGAGGATGTTTTAACTTGTACTCCAGTAACAAAATATATAGATTTTTCACAACCCACCCTGGGTCGCTTTCAAGAAACTGCTTAATGCAATAAAAATTCTCAGATAACATCTCACTAACTCCTTCACCCGAAAATATCATCTCCTTTACAAACACTACTAGAAGAATACTTCAAAACAAGTATACCAATCATCCTACTGGTAAGAATGATATTTGAGGAATATATATATTATTAAATAGAAAAAGCATAGGCAATATAACACATCATTATAAAATTTTAATGAGATATTTTCACAAAAATCCATGACAATTGTTCCCTACACCAAGAAACATAGTGAAAACTATCGCACTATCACTACCCACAATCATCCCTTGCATGGGTCATGGATAACATCGGGTAAAACAATTTTATATTAAATAATTTAAAATTAGAAATATTTTTTAATTGACCACATTTAAAATAATTTTAAATTATCAATTTCTTGTTAAACTCCATTTCATTTTCAGAATACTCAAACAAAGTATATCATTTTAATTCCAACAACTCACCAAAAACCCGCTTTACCATGCGTGCGTAAAACAATTCATTTCACATGAAATACTTAGATCCTAGAATGATTCATATACACTGAAATATCTCTCTATACCACACCACGAGTAAAATCATATAAAATAATATCATCACGCAATAAGTGCTTTATCCAAGGTGAAATCACATCAACTGTAACAACGAACCTCAAGAAAAGCAAATCAACCCTAGGAACATGTGTTTCTCCCTCACATTGTTAAGATATTCCCATGAATGAGATCATGAATAATTTTTGACTCATTCTAAAAACATACATATGTTTACCAAATGATATGAAAAAGGAAAAGTAAAGTAAACCCTATGGATACCACTTTGTGGAAACCCAAACCAGGTACCAGAGACCTGTGGCACAGGATGATTAGTTACATGACCTCAGGCATACCTCCCTATACAAATGTGGAACACAATAAGAAATGAAGTTATAATATATATATATATCATGAAGAGAATATAAAAAAATTTATCAAGGAATAATGATAGAAAAAATAAATAAATAGTAGTAAATTGATAATAAAAATAAACAAAAACATTCCATAACCAATAAATAAAAACATCACATGATATTGAAATACATTAATAATGGACATAAACCCAATAGTAGGTATTTCAATCCATAATAAGATTTAAGAAAAAAATTTAATATCAATATAAAGACACTAATATTTCATAAGTGGTTCCCAAGATCATATCTTGTACCCTCATCCCTACCCCATAAAAATACCAACTCTCTGTCTATGATAGCACTATTTCCCTTATCCTATCATGAAACCATGATGCATATTTAGGTGCTGATCTGATAGCCCATGTAGGCTGTGGGAAAAACTAAATAGGCCAGGACCATTGATTTCTAAAACTATATCCATTCTATTATAATGTATGCATTTTTATAAATAATAATGTACTAATAAATAAGAAAAAAATTCAGATTAAATTATTCTTTAAATAACCACATAAATTATAAGTTCATGATGACTCCCAAAACAAAAATACTTTCTTCATCCCATACTAGATTATAAACCATCCACCAAAGGGTTGTCACATTTCCATCTGTCATGTGTTTCCATTAATAATTCAATTCAAATTTCACATTAATAAAATGGGGTACTTGATAAGTTTTTAGCACCATGTGGGTATTTTAAATATTAGTCTCTATCCCACAACTCAATGATCAAATTCAACATACATACATACCGACATATATATATATATATTGTGGGCATGTAGTAGTAATTTTTGGACACCACGGGTATTTGGAGTGACAACCCTTGTCCCACAAGGGGGTGAAAAATATCACTCTCATGGTTGCTCATTATTAACCCATATTTCAACCATTTCCACAATTAATTATTCAAAAACATTATTTATTTAACTTATACACCATACATAATTTAAAAATGATTATTTCAATCACATATAACCACTCCATGGATCACTATAAATTTTATAATCACATTTTGGACTAATTTAATACTCTCTTGTTAAAAAAAATTCATAATTACATTGGAAAATAGTCATTTAAATAATTGAATTTAGAATATAGGTTCCCAATGTGGAAATTGAAATAGTAAAATTACAAATTAATCTATATAATCATGAATGAGGGATTTAACAATTACACCACATACCTTATGATCATTAACAATCATTATCTGATTCACAAACCCTTATCTTTTGTGGAAGGATCAAAATCACCATAGTGATGATGATATAGGACAAATACCAATGATCATGATCCAGATGAACAAGATCCATTACAAATATTACTAATATAGAAAAAATAGAGTAAAAACAATCCCATTTCATTAATTTTGAGAGAGACAAGAGAGAGAGAAAGAGGAAACCAAATGGGGAAGAAAACAGTATCTGGTGAGTATCCAATCCTTAAATTGGATCATATAATCACATAAAGAAGTGTTCTTAGATCCATGGAATCATCTGAGGTGCTTCCAAATTAGTGGGAATGTGATTAGGACTTAGTTGATGTGCTTAGAGTTTAAAACCGGGGTGTGTAGGAATTTACATAAAACTTTTAAGGGGATTAAAACATAGATTCACAGTCTTCTAGGTGAAGGAACCCAATTTTGAAAACCACATGTCTTATACATGCATCTCTACTTTGAGGGGAAATAAATTTCTCCTATGAGTCTCAATGTTTGGAAAACTGTGATCCAACCATATAAATCACCTTTGTTGGAGGGTTCTTAGTTTATGGATGGAGGCTACATGGTTTGGCCAAACCTCAAAACAACCATTCACCACGTCCAATGTCTCAAAAATGGGGTTCATGGTTTCTTGGGGAAATCTGAATGGTTTTATCTAACCATGTTCCCATAGTGATATTCTTATAGGCTTCAAAATTCTTCAAAGTTCACCTTTCAAAACCCCAAATAAAAACTCATCCAAGGTATTACAAAAAATGGGTAAAATAGTACCTATAAATGAGCATGATACATATATAAAATGGTTATGATCATACATTTAGTACGTTAAAACATTAAGGGATGATCAAGAACCTTTTTAAATGTTATTGGTTTCCATGTGATCAAGCACAAAGCTATATAGCATTCATGAATTCTCTCTCAAAAGAAATGAAACATGTCTTCACTTAGATTATCAAAATTAGGTAATGAACGAATCCCAACACCATATTCCTATCATAAATGCAAAGGAAAAAACAACATTTATATGAAACTATGGAATATTTTTGTGATAATTCAAGGGAAAATAATAAGGAACCTATTGTTTTTACATTGAATATTCATGTAGGTATAATACATATTTGTTGATAAAATACAAAATAGAGACATTGGATGATTTAATCTTACATGACTTCTATATAATATCTTTATCTCCTCCCTCAAAATTGATTGTAAGACATAAAAATTTGGATATTCTCAAGAATAAGGATTCATTTTCATTTTTTTTTTGTTTTTTTACTTAATACTCTAACACTATTTCTATATTTCCATCTATCTTATTCATTTTATTTTCCTACATTTATGTTTTATGTTCTTTTTCCCCCTTAATTTTCATTTCACATGGACATAATAATATTTACACTTTATTGATCCGAGTTGAGGGACATGCACTACGTATGTTCATTTCTATATTTTAAATATTTTTCCTTTATTTCTATGATGAAGTGATTAATGATTTTAATTGTTCAAAAATTGTTATAGAACAAAAATATAATTATTTAAATCCAATATTCTTATACAATAAAATTTAAGATAACTCATTTTAATTGTTTCACAATGTATATGTATTATTACTCTGTCACGAGTGTTTAATGACATATAGAATATTTTGAAGAGTTGAGTTAGAATATTAATACATGAGAAATATATTTAATTAACATTATATAAGGGTAATATGATTTTTTGATACCCGTTATAAGGCTCTTGAATTCATTAATAACCCACACTTTAAATAGTTGATGTTTATAGGACAAAATTACCTAATCCATTCATTGAATTGGAATAAAATATATTTTATAAACAATGAAAATGATACAAACATCAAACTCTATATCAAAATTTATATGTCCAACATTCATATCCCTTTTTTATTTTTTATTTAATGTATTTTGTTTCTTTTGTAACATGTTATTCCCTCTCATTTATTCAATTATCAAACTATCACTATATATATATTTATTTTATTCTTTATAATATTTAAAAACACAAAAACATTAATAATTTACAGTAATAATAAGAATGATTAATAATATTACTCTCCCCAAGAGACAACCTTTGGATCCCCAGTCGACTATAGCCTTTGAATATTAAAATATTATTTGAAGCGTTTTATGATAGTACACTATCAAATATGGAGTAGTTTATAAGAACTGTTTCTTGATTAGTTGTTTATTGAATCACTTGGTGAATATTTTTATTTTAAATTATTTTTTATTTTTCTTCTCTATTCCTTTCAAACACATTAGTGATAAGAATTAAAATGAATACCATTAATTTAAAAACATTAATAATTTTTTATAGTTAAATTGAGTGGATAATATCATTATGAATTTTAGGAATTCATCTCTTTTTTGAAACTAAAAAACTAACTTCCATTTTTATCTTCTTTTAGTTACCCGTATACTAAATCTACTGGCCGCTCCTACTATAACAAAATCCAGTACATCAAAGTGGATTAGATGATACATGAAACTATAATTGTGATTATAATAAAATAACTTAAAAAATATCCCATGATAGAATGATAAATAATAACCCAACCCCATTATGATACACTTGGACATGGTTAATGTCAATAAAAATAAAATACAAATTGTTTAATTGAAGGAATAAATGGTGAAAATGAACACCACTCAGTAAAATTTCTTGGAGTTGGGACCACAATCACATGAAAAATAAGTTAAACTAATTCTTCCTATAAACTTCTCCATTTAGGATATCAAGGATATGGAATTAAAACAGTAAAATTATTCACACCCCACACAATCTAATATCATTTCCAAATCTTTACATGAAGTGAAACCAATGTTAACTAAAAATATCATGAGAGTTTACTAAATGTTATATTAATTTTTATTATATTATTATCATCATAAAAAGTTCAAAACTCTCTTACATTTTAACATTGATTTTCAATACATTTATAATAAGAATTAGATAAATATGAAACCATAGCGTAGGCAATATGTTTTGAAGAAACGTTGGAGATTCCACTACCTACTCTCATACACTATTTCTCAATGGTGCCTCATGAAGTAGAAGATCCCATAGAGAAAAATTAAAGATATTGAAACATTAATTTTATTTTTTTAGATTGGATTTATTTCAACATTAATTAACTATTAACTCTATTTATGATCATGATGCATATATAGTTAAAAAATTGTCCACTATAGAGAATAATGACAAAGAAGCCATTCATTTAGGATATGGCGCTTTTCTATAAATAAGAAGAGTGCATCTTGAAAGAGTTGTTAAAAGATGAGTTTGAAAAATAACTTGAGGTTCCTACAAAAAAACATTACATCCTCAAAAATAGTTATCGAATCAAATGGAGGAAGATAAAATAATTAGTTATTCTCCATAATTTATTTTCCAACTCCCTTTATTTTTTAATTTGTAAAACCATTTGAGGGTTTGGGTCATTTTATTATTTTTTTGGTGTACACCAAACATGATGTTCACTTATGGGAACCTAGAAATATCATATATAGTGGTTCTTATTTAAGAAACATCACCCATGTTTATACTATGATTTACCACTACTACTTCCATGTTATAGAAATTAAAACTACAATGCTTCAAGGGTGAAATCACAATGTTCTCTTTTATATTCATGAATTTTTCATAATTTTTGCATTTTAATAATTTTATAAATGTTTTATTTCAATATTTGTATTCAACGTGTATGTAGGAAATCATCTCTATACTCACTAAAAATAACATAGGTTATATATAACCTTTTCTCACATGTTTTCAAAAAATTATCTACAAATTTTCTATATTTCATATATATATCACACTTAGGAGTTACATTGGAAACTGTGTATAATATGAGTTTGATGGAAGGGAAAAACCTATGTTTTTTTATATTTCATATTTTTTAAATTTTATGATTTTTAATCACTTTCAACATACATTAATATATGAATTCTAGTTTTAGTTCCTTTTTATAGATTTTTTCATTTTGTGATTGAAATCATTTTAAATTATTAGAGATATTTTTCAATATTAATTGGGTTGTATTTTAAAATATTTTCATAATTTTTCTATAGATAGTCATATACAAACCCATCGGTGACTATTCAAAAATATGTTTCTTTCTGTGTGATCATATATAAAATATATTGATATATTCTTCTCGATAACATAACTTTTTTGGTAAAAAAGTGGAATTTTGTGAGTGATAATTGTTATTATTATTATTTTTTAATGATTTTGAGTTAATAATTTTTTTTTATAATAATTGATGAATTGTATTGAATAAACCATGTTTTACCTTTTGATGTACCTTTACCCAAATATTTCTTATGCACTTAGAATACTGTGAATGGAATATCAATTTGAAGACACATTTAATGATAAAATCACCTGTGTTACCTTACTCTAAATATACTTCATTGAAATATTATGTTTTATGTGTGGGGGGCCTTTAGGTTTCTTTTAAGGATTTCATTCATGTTATGTGGATTGTGAGGTTTGTGTCAACCTTTGGGGCCATTGAAATAGAAAAATAGGAATGAGTGGAGAATAATTCATCACATTATTTAATATAATAATATTCTCCATGATAATTTAATAAAAAAAGGAAATTTATACATATAAAATATATATGTGTCTATATATGTATATTAAACTATAAAAAATGGTAAAATTATAAAAATGTTGGTATCATTCCTTTTGTCTCACTTTTGTAAATTATGGACCAATTATAAATAAAAGGGGGTGTAGAGTGTTATTCATAAAGAGGGGATAAGTGAGGGATTTTTCATTACGTTTTGTGAAATTTGATCATTGATTATATTTAAAAAATAAAACCTTATCTTTGAAACATTTTTTGGAAAACGCTTACCAACCATTAACACTCCACTAAACAACCCATTCAGATACCTCATGATTGATTTCATTATCAATTTAACATATTATAGAGAAAATATAATTATTTAAATGTTATTTTAAGACATTATTTTTCTATGTATTAGTACAACTGTCCATATATCAATTCAATAGATTGAATAATGGGGTTAAATATTATTATAATATAAGATAAAAATAATGAATTAATTGATATATAAAGTTAATATTCATATTGATAGGAGAGATTTTTTCATTTAAAAAAAATTTATATAGAAGTTTTGATAATTAATTTTTTACAAGAACATGAAAAATCCCATTTCATTGAGTTGGTTTATTAATTTGGACGATGACACAAATTTTTCTCCGTATTAAAAAATTTAAGTGTGGGGGTGTGATAAGATCAATATTTACAAAAAAACCTGTTAGTGTAATTCATTATTATATTTAAAATATTTTATTGTTAATGTGAGAATTTTAAAAAAAATTAAAAAATGAATTTTATTTACTTATAAAATGTAATAATTGTGAAATTTTAAATAAATTATATATTTTGAAATTTTTTGAAAATAATATATTCATAATAAAAAATTTTCCCTCTTATAAATGTTTTAATTTGATAATTTATATAGTTTTAGAGGGTTTGGAAAAATATATGTTTTGAAATGATGAGTTGTGAAGTGGTACTACATAGGTTGTTTAGGGAAGCACCACTTGAAGGATTGAAGTTCTTGTTAGGATTATAAACTGGAACACCGTCCACTCAAAAATTCTATATAAAAGAGGTGTCAATTAACTATGTTTTTGTAATGTGTTGGGAGTTACTCACCTAATAACCTCGCTAGATAATGTTTTATCCATGACTCTACAACTAAATTTTTTATATTGCATAGACTGTCTATAAGGATATTGAGAATCCAAATCAAACCCTGTAACCAGAATATTTTTTTACATGTTTTGGTAGATACCCTTTCTATTTTGTGATAAGACTAGCACTACATCCTCAACACTAAACCTCATTCAAACATCCCTATAGAGTGTAATTCTTACTTTTTTATAATTCCATTTATAATTTCTATATAATAAGCCTTGATGTTTGGTTCACAATGCAAGAAACCTACCTTCACATTCATGAATGCATGTAATTGATGTGACATGTTATTTCAAATGCACATAAAGGTAATGCCCAAGGAAGGGTATCCATGATCCCCCTATTTTCTGATACATCTCCATAATATTATATGTAACTTCAAAAATTATGTAACAATCAATAATTTAAAGGCTTTCGACCCCAGCACCCTCCCCTGGTTTGTTGGAGGGGATTTCAACATTGTTGCCAACCCGTAGGAAAGGAAAGGAAGGTGACCTTTTCAACGAAAGGCTCGCAGGGATTTTGCTCAGTTCATGGTTGGGAAAGGATTATGTGATCTTAGATTCTCATGGGACTACTTCACCTGGTGCAACAACCGAAGGGCCCCCCATCGCTCGTGGATTTGGTTAGATAGATGTCTGGCTAGCATCCACGCCACCACTACATTCTCTAGCACCAAGGTAACTCACCTGGATCATGGCATTTTTGACCACACCCCCCTTCAGGTTTTACTTTCAGTGGGACATGATTACCAGGAGCGTTTCCACTTCTACCAGCAGTGGGTACACTCCCCAGGGTACTAGGAGTAGGTTCAGCATATTTTGGGATCTCATGTTCAATCCAATACGTGGGCTGCCTTACATGAAAAATTAAGAAACCTCATGTATGACTTCCTTGTGTGGGAAAAGGGAATTCCATCCTAGGACATGGCCATCATTGACGATATTAATGAGGTGGATTTTCTTGAACTTAATCTAGAACATGCATGGGATGAGCTCACTTTCGGGGAGCTCTCTGTTAAGAAAGGTGCAGTGGCGGAGCTGGTTCTAGCTCAAGAATGCATGGAAAGGGATTCATCGAGAATTAAATGCCTTAGAGAAGGTGACATGAATACAACGTTTTTTTATGCCTATATTAAGGAAGGAAAGAGGCCTATCAAACCTAATTTTTTGATGAATGATGGATCATTTTATGATGACAGAGACATTGTGGGGACCAAAGCTTTCGATTATTTCAAGAACCTGCTGACTGAGCCTTATTCCCGAATGCCAAAAAGCTATTCACGAAGGGATAATGTGATCATTGAGGTGATCTATAGAACATTTTCAGATCAGAATAATGAAGAGATGAGCTCTATAACTGACGAAAAGGATGTCTTTAATGCCATGATGGATCATCACCCGGATAGTGCCCTTGGCCCATATGGGTACTCGGGCTCAATCAATCAGAATTCATGGGAGATGGTGAAAGAAGAAATTGTCTTATGCATTCAATATTTTTTTTAGGGGAGGTAATCTTCCATGTGTGGCTTGTGCTACAATAATGGTGCTCCTTCCTAAAAACAAGAATCCCTCTTATATGGTTCATTACAAACTGGTGAGCCTGTTTAATTTTCCATATAAAATCCTCACAAGCATCATCAACACAAGACTGTCTGCTCATCATAGAATGTGGATCTCCTTGGAGTAGCACAGGTTTGTGAAGGGTCAGTCCATTCAAGGTTCCATCTCCCTTCCTCAGGAAATGATAAAATATATCCATCACAATTCTCGTGGATCCAATATCATTATCAAACTGGAAATGAGTAAATCATACGACCGTATGGAGTACAGTTTTATTAATAAGGTGATGAAATGCATGGTTTTCTCTCCTAGGAATGTCGACCAAGTGTTTTGATGTTCCAGCTCATCATGGATGTCAATATTTTTATGGGAATATCTTACGGATTTTTCAGGACCACCCATGGCCTGAGACAAGGTGACCCGATCTCTCCAAGCATTTTGCGTAATCCCTGGATGTCCTCAGCCACCTCATACATAGGAGAACGATCAGAGGAGAGACTCTTGCGTTCAGAATGAGTATGAGAGATCATCCAATTTCACACCTTATGTTCGCTGAGGACACCATCATTTTCACAAATGCAAAAAGTTCCTCGATTATAGGCTTGAATTTGATGCTGGAGGATTACTGCTACTGGAGTGGCCAAGTGGTCACTAGGGAAAAGATTCTATGCTACATATCAAAACATTTCATGGCTAGGCAGAGTCAAGATATTGATCCCACCCTTTCCATGAGATGCGGAGCCTTCCCTATGGAATATCTTGGGGATCCCGTCCCTCCTAGCACACTCCTTATTTGGGATTTTTATTCTCTCAATAGTAAAATTGCAGACCGTATCCTTAACTGGAAAACATGTATCTATCTTTTGGTTGCTATATTGTGCTCATTAACATCGTTCTGTTGGAAGCTCCAGTCCATGCTCTATCGGCTGTTAACCCACCAAAGGGGGTCATTAATAACATTGAAAAGATCTTGGCTAGCTTCTTCTAGGATCCCCTCGTAGAGGGAAAATGACATTGGGCTTCATGGCAAAAGATGGCTAAGCCCACGAAGGTTGTAGGTATTAATGTGCGCTATCATGAAGACACCATCAAAGGAATGCATGCTAAACTTTCATGGGAATTTGTGGAGTATGGTATGCTGTGGGGAAGAACCATGCACCCTTAGTATGGGTCTCAACCCACGATGGGGGGAAGTGCCTCGACGTTATGGAATAAAATTTACATCATTACTACAGAGTTGTACCAGCACTCTCAATGGATTATTGGGAGAGGAGATGTCTCCTTCTTGAACCAAAATTGGGCAGGGTAGGTGATCGGGTTCCCGAGATGTCCTCGCACTACCCTCATATTAAGGGAAGCTATCATGCATCCGAACTTCATCAAGGTGGTGTTGGACAAGGAGAAACAGGACACCTTTAACCTCATTGACATCTCCTCAGATCATAATCTTTGTGTTTTCACCCTCTCCTCCTCATGGGATTTTAATTCATGGGATTAACGACGTTCGTGGGAGGATCTGGGTCCTACTTATTGCTAGAATGAGATTTTATGGTGCAAATCAATCACCTAGAAATTCAAATTTCTACTTTGGAGATTTATGAATAAGGTCATTCCAACAAATGGGAATATCAGATGATGTGGGATCCCTTTACTGTCTCATTCCACATGTTGTGTTGCTAGCGATGAGGAGAGTATGGAACATCTGTTCTTTAGAGGTTAATGGGAAGGTGTTGTTTGGAGCTTCTTCATGGAGTTTACTAGACTTCTGGTTCAGATCATGGAAGATGCTTTTTTCCTGGATAGGTGGTATCACGGCTCAGGGTACAGAGGGATGGAGAATTCAGCTCGAACCATGATCCTACATGCAGGGTGTTAGTCTATCTGGAAAGCGAGAAATAAGCATTGTCCTAAAGGGGTTATATCTTCTTACCATTCCATCATTCTCAAAACAAAGATTCTCCTCATTGACCTGGCTCGTCTCTTTAGAAAATGGAGAGAGGATCACTCTCTACGGTGGTTGAACAAGAAGAATCAATTTTCCCAACCTATCAGTAGAAGTTATTACGAACATTGGAATTGTAGAAACCATCCCTCCTGGGGCCTAAAACATAACACTGATGGGTCTTATCATGTAGGGGACCTTCGCGGTGGTGGATCGGTCCGTGATTTTCAAGGTTTAGTGTTTCTGGCCTTCTCAGCTCGTCTCGGCTATGTCTTTTCGCTTCAATCCGAAGCTAGGGCTATGATGAAAGGTTTAAGCATTTGCAAACAATAGGGTATTGTGATTTTAGAAGTGTAAATAACTCGGAAATCCTCCATGATGCTCTGAATGATCTCTTCCAAACTCCGTGGGCTATATCCTACATTATAAGGAAAGGAAGGATCATGATCAACAATGATACCTATGTTAAACACTCATAGAGATAGTGGAATCATGTTGTAGATTACCTTTATTCGCTTGAGGTCATTGGGACTTATCCGGTTTTCTTTCAGAATGTTCATACATTAAAACTCGGGGTTGTTAACCTCATCATAGGGGATTCCCTCGGCCTTCGCTATTTAGACCTCCTTTGGTGCAATCCCCTACATAGGGGCATGTGGGCATTGGTGCATGTGGAAATGCGGGTTGTGGTCATGTGGTCGTGTGTTCAAATGGTGAGGTCTATTTATTTCTTTTCCTCTTCTTGAATAAAAATTTAAATGATGATGATGATATAATGATAAAGGTGAAGGAACTATATGCTTTATATATGAAATCCTCATGGTCATCCTTGTTTGAACATATAACAACCATTATGCATAGATAAGGAGATCCAAAGTGTTCTACCATTGTTATTTTAAAACAATTCTACAACTCCAGTATATTTTAATCCCAAACATATCTATTAGACCATTCTTGAGATGTATGGTTTATTTTTTTTTATTTACTTGTTTCTTAATACATTGTATTTTTTCTCTAGTGACCTTCAACGTTATCATTTTAGGAGAAAATGAATGGTTAATTATCTTTGGGAGTCTCTTGGGCATGATAAGTACCCACAAATCAGATAATGGATAATATCCGGTTGAATGGAAAATAATACAATCATTTTAATGGAACAATATTAGTTTTATAAATAATTGTGATTTAAATAATTTCTCTTTTTTGATTGACTTTTTTCTATCATACATTTTTTCTATTTTTTAGTTATTTTTTCCATTATATTTCATGTTATTCATTTTACAATATATCTTTCTAAAACCATTTCCAAATTTATTTTTATTTCATTCATTCATAAATTAATAAAACCAAAAACAATTCTTAGTGAAAATAGAATGTAGACAGAATCATTCAGTGAATCTACTGAATGAAAAACCCTTTTCTCACCACTACTATACACCTTTTTTAGGGATTAAAACTATTGTTTGAATTGGTTTTTAAAAATCTTATTTTAATTGTGTTATTATTCTTATTAAATTGCATATACATTATCTCTTACCTTTTTTTATTTTCCCATATATATTCTTGTATTATGATTTCAAACGGATACTTATTTGTGTTGGAATTATCTCATTCTATGTAAATACATGCGATCACACCCCTAAAGTTGTGTTTTAGTTTTTTTAGGGTAGTAGAGAAGTGATATAGGTATATTATTTATGTAGGTCGACTGGGTATTTCTAGAAGTTCTTGGGATCATATGAGGTATTTTTACAACTTACATATTCTTAATTTTATGAAAATTATCAAGTAGTGACATTTTGGAATATAATATATTTTTAATTTTATTGAATCCATAGAGTTGATTGGTTGTTTTCATTTATCATTATATTTTTTATTAAAGGAAATTCCTTATAACATACTAGTTTATAAAATATGTATTATTTTCCAATACATGTATTATTAGAGGTGACGTTCAATATTCTCTCTTGATTGCATTAAAAACCCAAGTGGAAACTCAATGATGTTGAGTATCAATAGATTCATATCAAAGCTTTTGTTGATATATGAGATATATTTATTAATTAAGACTCAATTATGATTTCATTGGATGGTAGAGAAAAAAGTTTCATTAATACCATATATTTGATGTGGTCTAAGGATACAAACTAATAAATATAGGGCTTATGTGGCTTGATTAAATGACATTGATATCCTACTTTTTTTTGATAAAACAGAATAAATTACAATAAATAAAATTTAAGAGAATAACATGAATCATTTTCATTAGTCACACTCTTGTTTAGGGATAGAATTATAATAAAATTGTTATGATTTTTTGTGATGATTTTTTTTTATTTTTTTCCTGTGATTTTATTGATGTATTTAGGTATCCCAATGCAATATGAAGATGGAGTAATCTAATTTTTTTTTAAAAAATAGAATTTTTCAATATATGATTGTTTAATTATATTCTTTTTGGTGTTGATATTAACATGATAAATGGTACATGATTTCTTAATAACTTTTTTGATTACAAATTTTCTGTCAACATATAACTAAATCCTTGATTTCATAGTGATTTGAAATTATATATAGCAACATAGTATTATACATAAATTACTACATTATATTTCACTTAAAAACCATCTATTACAACCCATGTATGGTGACTCTTTGTGTATTTGGAGGAGTAGTTCCATAATTCATCAAAGTGAGACTAAAATAAAATGTAATTATATTATTTTATACAATGAGATCCTATAATTCTTCAAGATCCTAAAATTTTATGGGATAACATGTGGAATTCAACGAAAAAAAGTGACTATAAATCTCAATAAGTGAATAATCAAGATTAGGGAAAATAACATGTCAATAAAAGGTATAACAATGTATAATAAAAAAGATGATATACATTATAAATCTCATGGGAGAACAACCTAAATAACATGGATTCATAATAACATGGAAATATAGTAATTATGCCTGTAACACATAACATGATGTAGAAATGAGATGGGGTAAATACCTAGACAATATTAGAAGGCCAAAAAAGACACATAATTTATTTGGTATGCTCACTGATCCCATAAATGACATCTCATAACACTAACATATTAAATAATTAATTAATGATCTATATAGTTACACTTATCATAATGTGTTCATTATTATGTGTGCTATAAAACCAATAATACGGCTAGAACTGAAGAATTACTCATGGAAAGAAGATTGGATTTATATTTTAGTCTTGTATCACTGTCTAATGAAATATTGTAATGAAATAATTTGAGAGATTGAAATAGGGTATGTATTACATCGATAAATGTAAGGAAGAATAGTCTTGGTATATATGTGAGAAGAATATATAAATAATTTAAAAATTCTTGAACATCAAAAGATGACATCATTAATGATAATTTCCTTAAAATATTTCATGGAATATTTCATTGAGAAAATTTTCTTTTTTCAAATTTAAATTACATCATAAAAATATAATAACATGAAAAATATTACAAAAAAATATTTAAAACAAACCCAGGAAATAATATAATTTAACCTTAAAATAATAGGGTGGTCATGATGGAATGCAAATCCACAAATGTAGTATAAGTCAAAAGAAAACATTCCGTTCTAAATTTTGAAAAATATCTAAAAGTACTTTATTCTGAATATCAATGAGGGAATCCTATTAATAATTTTTTATAAATTAAAACATGGGGTTAAATTTATTTAATAAATCATTTAGAATAGTATGAATAATCATTAATGGATTATAAAATAATATATTAACATAGAGGATAATGATTAAAAATCTAAATAAATATACAAGATCGGAATTACATAAAAAATATTTTCATGAAGTTAATTTATTAAATAGGTGATGATATTAAAACCTAAAAATAAAAACCACATTCATGAAAATATTATAATTGAATATATTTTTTTCAAGAAACCAATTATATATGATTCCCCCAATGGAACCTTGAACATAATCTATCTCAAAAAGAATTATCACATTTCTAACTATCGAATAAAATAACCTTGGATGGATTAAAATGAATTGTAACATAAACTACCCTCAATTATAAATGTTTCATGATATTATATGAACAATACATGGTATACACAATTTATAAAAAATTAGTGAATAAAATAAAAATAATTCTTAATGAACTGAAATGGAAATGGAATCTCTTACAATGATAGTGATTTTAATGTGAGAATTATCTGATGAAATTATTATTATTTTTATATATAAGTCATAATAATAAAATTTGATATAAAATATAAAAAAATTAATGTTCATCAAAAAAATATTTTCATATCAAAGACAACGAAGAAGTAATTTATCCAAATGAATGAAACATATTTATTAAATATTTGACCTAGACTCTAGACATGTCATGAATGTCATGTGTCTCCAATAAAAAAAAATATATGAATTATTGGATTTTTAATAAAATTTTAAGTTTTAATCACATATAATCAAACAATTAAATTAATTTAATTTGATAATAAATTAAATTAACATGACAGTTATGTCCATGTCCAGTGTTTTGAGGTTGCTTAGTTCATAATTTCAAAACCCCATCATTGTGTTCACCATGATCAAAATGGACATTATACCAACATTTAAAAAATAATAATCATTATATAAATATAATTTTAATAATCAATTATACTTTTTAATCCAGCCATTAATTATTTACATGATAAAATAACTGTGTTACAATAATGGATACGGTATGTCGTACGTACACATGACTAACATTTACATTTTTAATAAAAATGATAAAAAAAGGAAAGTGTTATTTTTCATATAAATAAACACAATTTCCTTATAAATATCTTATTAATTATTAAAAAACTCTAAAATATACCATCCATGTGAAGTGGTAATAAAAATTAATGACATCGCCTCATAAGGTGATATTAAGCTATACACATGAATGATATTTTCATTTTTCAATGGATGGTAATATATAAATTTATATGATATTAAAATTTCCTAGAATTATTATTATTTCATTAACATCATATATACACATTAAAACCATCATCATGGAAAAATGTGACAGGTGATACTGGAAATGAATTACATATATTCGTGCGGTGGTAGTCCATCGTACACATGGACGATGGTTTCATTTCCCATTTGATTTAAAAGTTTATATATTAATATTAAGAAATAATCATTGTAAAATAAAATCATATAAGTGTTATTTTTGTGATTTAATATTATTTCTTACATGATAATTTAAGTTGAAAAAAGTTGTTGAAAATAAAGGAGCTTGGGGAGGACAATTACATTCACTTAGAAGAACCTATTTGGATCTAAACGGATTGCCAGAATGAGAGGTTATGGAATAAGACATCGGGACAATCCTGTGCGTTCAAAAGAAAGCCTATCCAAATAGCCAGGCGAAGGTGGATAGATTATTTCCCGATGATGATACTGGGGAGGAGTAGTTCCAAGTAGTTTGTATGGGTTTTATGAAACGTTTGAAGCCTACGGGCAATAAGTTTCTATAAGGCCTATAGGCTATGTAATACATACACCTACGGGTCTTGTAAGGGTTCCATATCACCCCTTGAAAGGTAAATTATAAAAAAATAAATAAAAAACTAAGGCCTTTGGTACATTGGAGGAATTAATGGAAATGGAAATACTTGAAAAATCAATAATTTTCAATATTCATTGATAAATTAAATAGTTTTGAAAAATCTAAAAAATTTACCCTATGTTAATTTTGATATTTATATTTCAAAAATTTTAATTTTTATATAATAAAATTTATAATAATTCTGTGAATTAATTATAATATTTTCATTAAAAAAATTAAATAATTATATTTGAAAGAACACACTTTTTTTGTTTTATAATATACCTTTTTTAAAGGTATAGTTTTTATTTATTTATAATTTCTCAATAAGTTTATATTGAATTTTAACATTATCTATATTTTATAAATAATTTAATAAAATTCATACCCAAAGATTTAATGGATTTTTGATAATAGTAATATATTACACTAGCCGTTTAAGCTTGGTATTGCTTGTCTTATATGATATTGGGAATTATGTTATTATTTTAAAATATCAGGGTGATAAATTTTATTCCTTGACTTATAGTGAATTTAAATTTTATACTTGATGGTTTGGTTCATGATAAATAGTTATCCTGTAAATTTTACAATTACTTGTTCAAATAATGATTTTGTAATGTTGCTAATATTTAATGATGTTTAACTTATTAAAAAATCATTTCTAAAAAATTAATATTTTATATGATTTAATAATTTTCTGAAGCCTTTTTAGTAATTTATTTTTATTTTTCTCTTGGAATCACGTTTGATGTTATTTAAATTATTACTATTAACTATTTACTCACATTTATATTGGAATATATATATTATTTACTTTATATATGACATGTTTATTTCATATTATCAATATATTATTATTTAAAAAGAAAATTTTCTAAATTCTGAGTAAATGGTAATAATTAATCGATAAAAAATTATTAGTGTATGAATATATTCACATTTCTTGAAATATAATATTTTAATAATGCATTTCTAAAATAATATTGGAGTATATAAATAATTTTACTCATAAATTATTTCAGGAAAATAATATTTAAGTATTTTATGGAACTTTTTATATAACAATGCTGAAATATATCACTTATTGAATGTTATTTGCAAAAAAACATATTGCTCATGTTAATGTCTATGTTGTTATTAATAATGATATTTTTAGAAAATTTTTACACTTAGTTTCGATTGATTTTATTTAATATATAGTTTATAGAGCCTGTTTTCGTAGATGATTTATTCAAATATTATTGAGGTTGAATTCTCCAAGGGAATCATATTATTTTTCTCTTTTGAAATTTAATGTTATTTTTTAATGTTGTTTATATGCATATTGGTAATGAAAAATTAATTGTGGATATTTTTAATGTATTGTATTGGAAATATTACTATAAAATTATCAAGTTAATCACATATGTGTCTCATAAAATGATGTTTACAATAATGAATAGTATAATGTCTCTAATCTGGATATGTTTACTTGTGATTATTATTTTTAGTTATAATAATGTGATTTATTTTTTTAAACTATCCTTTATTTATTTTTATGTTGAAATGAATGTATATATTTGAATCATTGTCAGGATTTTGGAAATGGGGATAACAAAGAAGAAGCATTTGCATAGAGTTTTTCTGAAGTTCCAATGATAAAAAGAACTGAATTTTGTTGATGATGTATAATGTTATGAGTCTACAGAATGGATAAATGAGATTAATGTTCTATTTTAAGTATTGAATAATCTATATTGATACTGATTTTTATAGATAGTCAGATTACTTCCAATGTTTTCTTGACGATGGGGGAGAACAAGACATGGAATGTTGGATGAGATAAATTGGGAGGAGGTTATTAAGTAGTTCAAGAAGTATTTTATTTATTATATGGAAGTGGATCAGTGTATGATAAAAATGAGAAGATCCAACAGGGGAAGATAATGTGTGTTTGTTAGAGATTAATTGAGTGTGTGTGTGTGTGTGTGTATAGATTTAAAAATAATTTTCTATATTTGATTATTGAGTTTACATGTTTTAATTTTTGAAATGAAGAGTAAACACGACATTTTTGACTTTATTTTAGAATACTAGGATCATGTATCCAACAGGTATATACATTTGAATTTTATTTTATACGTTAAATATCGAGTAATGATTTTGGGGAAATTTTTTAACAAGAATAGAAGGGTCTATTACAAGTCTCTCTCTCATTGTAATGTAGGTTGAGATGAATTATTTCAAATTTGGGTCTTCTTGTTCAAAGAAGTGGATTGTGAGGATATATTTTATATTCCATGCATGGCTCAGAACTAGATTTTTGTGTAGTTAGCGGTATCCTAGGTAAGAGAGATTATTTTTATTTCATTGTAACATATTTGGGAATCAATAATACGAATGTCATGATCTTATGTGCACTTATCAATCACCAGTTGGAAGTTTGTTTCCATATAGGGAAGTGATGTATGTTTCATATTAATTATTTAGTCTTCCTTTTTAGATTAATTTAAAATTTATTTATATATTTTAATTTAATGTAGTTTTGGATTTCCACTATAAATTTGAATGTGTGTATTTAGGGTTTTCCAGTTAGTGTTAAAAATCGTAGTTATTTTTAGAGATTCCACTACTGGAAATGAACCGTTTACCAATGGATCCAAACCATTGGTAAAGTCTGGATAGCCTTTGGTATAATATATTCCAATGGTTATCCAAACCGTAGGGAAGTAATCCGTTGGGAAAAAAATATGCCAAAATTTTCTGGAAAATCGTTTGTATATGATTGGAAATCTACATTATACCAATAGTTATGTCAAACTGTTGTTATAAATTTTCACCAATGGTTTGAAACCACTAGTAAACATACTATTTAAATGGTTTCAAACTTTTGTAATATAGTTTTGTAAACATTATTACCAACAGTTTACACAAACAATTGGTATATGTAAACATTTCACATATCTCCCAACGGTTTTTAAACAATCGGGAAAGTTTTTTTACCAACGGTTCTCTTAGAAACATTGGCATAAAACACAATTACAGCCCAATTCAAATACTTGTAAACTGTTGGTATAGGATTTGATGTGCAATTGAGGCAGCAGCCTACTGCTTTGTGCTGCAGGCTACCCTTTCTATATTTCCAGCTTCCCCAACTCCAATTACCTGCAATAACCAACTATAACACCTACATATACACAATTAATTCATCTATATTTAAAACATATTTTACCCTACAACTATACACATACAAAATTAAAAAAACCATTCATAAGGTAATTATAAACATACATAATTCATTTTGAATTCAATTCAAAATTGTGATGACAATTGCATGTGAAATTCTGTATTCAATTCATAATTTAATACATACATAATTTAATTAAAAATTATGAATATAATACATAAAAAACTGAATACATTATTATATGTGTTATACGGAATTAAGAATACATAAAAAATTTCATTTTTTATAAAACATACACAATTGAATTCAGAAATTAGAAGCTAATAACCAAAAAACAAGGAAATTGATAAATAAATTCAACCAAACACAAATATAATGTCCCACTATTTGGGACGGGTGTCTTTGAACTTAGTGACGATGATAATGGGTGTGTATCAATGAGGTTCTGTGAGTTAGGGAATGTAGTTTCCCTTTGTGTATTAAATGTCCTGTATTTTATAATAGGGGTAGGAGTTCCTCACATGAGAAGTGTATTGTGTGAGGTTGGATCATGGATCCGTGTGCTAATGTATCAACACCATCTGAATATGTTTGGTCATTTTTCTGTATGCCAGTTGTTTTTACATAAATTTAGGTCCATTTTGAAAAAAAGAAATAAACTTAATCTGATGCCAACCACACCATGCCTCCGATTGAGGAAGGTTTGATTCATACACATCACATATGACCCAAGGATCATTGTCCCAAAGTGTCAACACAATTTGAATGAGTTTGGTAGGATTTCCGTATGCTTGTTTTTGTTTTCACATAAAATTTTGTCCATATCAAATAAAAGTGAGACACATTGAGTTGTACAAGACACACCGTGCCTCAGATTGAGACGGGGTTTACTCGTACACGTTTTAAATTACCCATGTATTGTTTTGATAAAGTATCAAAAAATCCAAATACATTTGGTTGGATTTCTGTATGCTAGTTGTTTTTACTTAAAATGATATCCATTTTGAACAAAAGAAACTCTTATAGTGATACCAGCCACACCGTGCCTCGGATTGAGTTGGGGTTGACTCATACTTGTCACAAATGCCTCGTAGATCATTTTCCTAAAGTATCAATACAATTTGAAAGAATTTGGTTGGTTTTCCATATACAAGTTATTGTGTTCACATAAAATCTTGTCCATTTCAAATAAAAGTAAGACAGTTTGAGTTGTGCCGACCATACCATGCCTCAGATTCAGGCATTGTTGACTCTTACACATAACGAATGACCCATGGATCGTTCTCATAATGTATAAACAGAATCTGAATGTGTTTGGTCGGTTTTTTGTATGCTAGTTGTTGTTTTCACACAATATGTTGTCAATTTCAAATAAAACTCAGACACTTTGAGTGGTGCCGAGAACACCATGGTTTAGATTGAGGTGGGGTTGACTCATACACACCAAAAATAACCCATGGATACTTATGATAATGTATTAACAAAATCCAAATATGTTTGGTTGGTTTTCTTGTATGTCAGTTTTTTTAACTAAAAGGGTGTCCATTTTTAACAAAAGAAAGACGCATTGAGTGATACTGGCCACACCAAGCCTCCGATTGAGGCGGGACTGACTCCTACACATCACATATGACCCATGGATCATTGTCCAAAATTATCAACACAATCTGAATGTTTTTGGTTGGTTTCCCATTTGAATGTCTTTGTTTTTACTTAAAATGTTTTCCATTTCAAATAAATGTGAGGCACTTTGAGTGGTACTGGCCATACCATGCCTCAAATTAAGGTTGGGTTGACTAGTTCACATCACAAATGACTTATAGATCTTTGTTCTAACGTATTAACACAATATGAATACATTTGGTCCATTTTCTGTGTTCTAGTTTTTTTACATAAAAGGGTGTCCATTTTAAACAAAAGATAGACACTTCAAGTGATACTTTCCACATCGTGCCTCAGATTGAGGCGGGGTTGACTCATACTCGTCACATATGACCCATGGAACTTTTTCTAAAAGTTTCAACACAATCCAAATGCGTTTGGTCAGTTTTCCGTATGCCAGTTGTTGTTTTCATATAAAATGATGTCCATTTCAAATAAAAGCGAGACACTATGAGTGGTACCAGCCACATCGTGCCTCGGATTGAGGCGAGGTTGACGCGTACATGTCAAAAATGACCCATGGATCCTTGTTCAAAAGTAGGAACACAATCTAAAAATGTTTGGTCATTTTTCATTATGCCTGTTGTTTTTACATAAAATTATGTCCATTTTAAACAAAAGACAAACACTTCAATTGATATCGGCCCCAAAGGTCCCTAGAATGAAGCAGGGTTGACTCGTACATGTCAAAAATAAACCAAGGATCCTTGGGCTAAAGTATCAACACAATCTGAATATGTTTGGTTGGTTTTCCGTATGCTAGTTGTTTTTTACATTAAAGGGCGTCCATTTTAAACAAAAGAAAGACACATTGATTGAAACTAGCCACACCATGTCTCTGATTAAGGCGGGGTTGACTTTTAATTGTCACAAATGACCCATGGATCTTTTTCCTAAAGTATCAATAGAATCAGAATGCGTTTGGATGGTTCTCCGTATGCCAGTTTTTGTTTACACTTAAAATGTTGTCCATTTCATATAAATGTGAGACACTTTGAGTGGTACTGGCCACATCATGTCTCTGATTGAGGTGGGGTTGACTCGTACACATCAAAAATGACCCATGGATAATTTTTCTAAAGTATCAACGCAATCTGAATATGTTTGGTCATTTTTACATATATCTATTTTTTTACATAAAATAATTTTCTTTTTAATCAAAAGAGAGACACTTTGAGTGATACTGGCCACACCTTGCTTTGGATTGAGGCGGGGTTTACACATACACTTCAAAAATGACACATGGAAATTTTTCCGAAAGTATCAATACAATTAAAAAGCTTTTGGTCAGATTTGCGTATGCAAGTTGTTGTTTTCACATAAAATCCAGTCCATTTTAAACAAAAGTGCGATATTTTGAGTGGTACAGGCTACACCGTTCCTTGGATTGAGTTAGAGTTGAATCTTACATGTCAAAAATGTCCAATGGATCATTTTCCATAAGTATCAACAGAATAAAAATGCATTTGGTTGGTTTTTTATAAACGAGTTCTTATTTTCACATAAAATGTTGTCCATTTGAAATAAAAGTGAGACACTTTGACTGGTATCAGCCACACCTTACCACAGATTGAGGAGGGTTTGACACATACACCTCACAAATTGCATGTGGATCTTTGTCCTCAAGTATCAACATAATCCAAAGATCCCAAAAGCTCTGAAGGGAGGATCTAATTCAATCCTTGGGTGTTTTGTGTGTCGTAAAGTGTGGATTAAAGATCTGGGTGAGTCTAATCCCCTCATTTCTTCCTCTTTTCTATTTGGGTTTTCACTATTCTCTCATATTCTTCCATAGAAATAAAATCCTCTTTTTAGTTGGGATTTAGGGTGAATTTTGAAGAGATCGATGATCGGGATCTGAGATGCCGAATTAAGAGTGTGATTTTCTCTGGAATCGAGGTAAGTGGTCCTTATCCTTTTATGAATTGTCGTGATGTTTTATATATGTAGAATCTTTTCTCGCCTAGTGTTGGGCTATTGGGTCAGGGGGCTATCCGGGGTCCATGGAGGAGGGTGGAAGGGCTATCCGGGGGGGCTGTCTTGGGTCCATGAAAGAGGGTGGGGGATGTCTAGGGTACAGGGAGGAGGGGTTATCCAGTGTCCAAGAAAGAGGGGGGGCTATCCATGTAGTTCCCAGACATAAAATACTCTGAAAACATCCTCAAGATACACCATTATACAAAAACAGAAACATAAAAACAACAACTCTGGCATAATACGTTGCATACACCTGCAAAAAAACAGACATAAAAAGAGAAAAAAAACACACTGCATAACACACTGCATAACACACTTCATAATAAACTGCATACACCTCACAACATAAACCATCATGAAAAAAGCACAAAAATCATATAAAAATACACATCGACCTATAAAAACACCTTCAATAGCTCAAAAAACACATATATTCAGAGAGAGGGGAGCTGGATATCCGGGATCTAGGGAGGAGGGTGGGGGCTGCCTGGGGTCTAGGGAAGTGGGTGGGGCGGTCCAAGGGGCTGTCTAGGGGGTTGTCTAAGGGAATATATGGGGTCTAGGGAGGAGGTTGGGGGGATTTTCATATGGCTGTCCGGGAAGCTATTCGAGGGACTGTCTGAGGGGCTGTCTAGGGTCTAGGGAGGAGGGTGGAGGGGCTGTCAGGGGGGCTATCTGGGGTCCCGGGAGGAGAGTGGGGGGGCTATCCGAGGGTTTGTCCCGTGTTCATGGGATGGTATTTACGTATTTTCTACGAAAATTATTTCAAGGTTAAAAAATAATTTCATTATATAAACTTTTAATCAGACCACCAATTTTCAAAATTCCACTAAAAATATACAATTTCATTAAAATAGTTATATTTCAAAACATCCATGCTTTTTAAAAAAACATTGATAATATATAAAAAATCATTTATATTATTTAGAATCTCATTTCCTAGAAATCATTATATTTAATGTTTTGATTATGGAGAAAAATATTATGGAACCACTGATGTTTTGTCAATGTTCAAATAAACACCCACAACTGGACAACCTATGAACAGAGGGTGAGGGCTATCCAGGGGTGTGGGAGGGCTATCCATGGGGGTGGCAGGGCAGTCTAGGAGGGTACGAGTTGTCCAGTGGGGTGGGGCGTCCAGGGGGTGGGGGCTACCTAGGGGATGGGTGAATCAGCCACAACATATCATCAAGTCAAGTTTTATAATTTGTATGCAAATAAATAATGATATTATGACATACCTAATCACGAATATATTCCAGCACATCAAATCAATAAACATAAAATGTCAATAATAATAGCCAAAAATGTAAGAGATCAATATGTCCCTCATCACCATCACTATTATCACAATCATCATCACCCTCACCCTCATACTCATCATCATCCCCATCATCATCTCCACCCTCCTCCTCACCCTTGTACTCATCCTCGGCCTCCCCATCACCTTCCTCTTTCTCCTCGGCCTCCTGCTCTCCATCCTCCTCTACCTCGGCCTCCTCCTCGGCCTCCTCCTCCTCCGCCTTGGCCTCCTCCTTAACATCGTCTCGACCAACACTAGAACTACCACCTAGTGCAACAGATGTAGAACACATACATGATATATATTCATTACAAGCAGTGTTGTCCTCTGGTGGATTTGTTGGATGTAAAACATCCATCTATTTCATAAGTGCAGTGTTTCTCCAATTTGACTATTATGTCGTCTCTATGGCAGTTTTTTAGCCTGTTCAGCCTGTTCCTTAACCTACTGCAACTCGGTGGCACTAAAACTCGTACCTGAGGAGGTCCAAAACCATGTCAGAACTGTACTATTTCCAGGCTGGCAGTATACTCTACTAGGGTGCTCATCTCCTATCACCTGATGTAACTGATCATTTGGCCCAAAATTGTGAGATTCTTGGGCATCAAGGGCCTCTAAAGAAACCTGTTACATATATAAATAGATTATATGTTACAAAATAGAGATTAAAATATTAATATAAAAAGTAAAACATACATTCTGCTGATGAGTTGGTTCATTAACTACACTTCCATCTTTCTTCTTTCTTCTTTCTACTTGAGAAAAACATTTTTCCTCGAGGCACACGTCCTTATATATTCAATTTATGCCTCTACAATGAAATTTAATGTAGGAAACCATAATTAGAATGGGACACCAAAAAATAGTAATTTCTTAAATAAAATTATATAACAACTTTACAATCAAAAAAATATTGAAAGAAGCAACATAAAGTGAAAGTCATAAAGAATGATTATAAACTGTCATACATGCAGTCTCTCATGATCTGGCATTATAGTATGTCCCAACATGTGGATGTATTTCTTAGCATCAGTGTAAATTTATTTCTTCCATATGAATCTTAAATAAAATTGAATAATTATTATTAAAGAAAAATATGAAACATTTTATTTAAAGACCTCTAATTTGATTAATACAATAAATTGTCTAGTCATCCAATTAGTTATCATCTATTGGTACTGTTCTAATGGACAATCATACACGATAGGGACCGCCTCTAACTCTTTTCCCACTATACCATTCCATCCAATGTACAAATCATGCTTATAAGCTTACCAAAGCTCTCCTAAATCCATTAGTCATGCTGGCTGTGCAACCTCACCATCGGGAAAATTAAACAACAACTGACACCAAAATATTAATTCATATAAATACAAAAATTAATATATTTCATTAAATACAACATATTTTTTACCTATATCTCTACCTAGGATTTATCCTTACCTTTATTTTGCAGCGATCTCTATGAGAGCGTGCTAACATGAATGATGTCGATGTATTTGGAAAGCATTGCCAAAAAACTCTAACATTGCTTCCCTGATTTTTAATTCATCTGACTATCTTCATTGTAGTCCACTGTCAACTGCGTGTGGCGGTTAAACACCGCACGCATGCGTGTACTCTCCCACCCCCTCCTCCTATCATTAGATATATCTGTTATGAAATAAAAAAAATATTTTATCAATAAATTTTATAATGAAAATAAATAATGGTGTAACAATTTATTAGGGTTGTATAAGAATACTTCCGGTCGTCTGATCAATGGGCACTGGTGGATTTGCAAGAAACTAAAGGAATACCCTGTTGAGATTGGGTGGGACCCAATATATGCTCCACGGGGATAGACTCTGGTTGTACAGTATTCGAATAATATGGAATATAAAAACCCGGAGAGAAGGAAGAAGAAGTAAAAGAAGATGATATGGATGGCTGGAAAAATGCTAGATGGGGAGTGGTAATCATTATCTGATATGGTACAGATGGGTTAGGAGGATCAGATGTAAAGGGTGGGAAAAACATGAGAGGCATATATATCTCAAGTGTCCCTAACAACATGCCGGGATCAAAATTTAGGATGGATGGTATATCAGTGGGAAGGTCAGGGTCCAATCGGGTATGCTGACCAGATTGTCTAGCTCCTGTACCACCCCCCTTATACGAACACCCTAAGTACTGGGTCCACTAATAGGCATCTCATCAAATAATTTTCACATAATAGATGGTTCCTAAAAAATGTTTAAAAAAGTTAATCACATGACATCATATATTATTAAAATAAATATATTTAAAATAAAATTCTCACTGCCGGCACTAGTGGAGGAATGCCCAACTCAGTCATGCAACAATTGTTGTCCATAATCTATTTTCATTGAATATCTTCAATTGGTTAAATTTCCTGAATTTGAAAACAAATATGGTAGTAAATAGAAAAGTATAACTAATGTGTACCCCAAAAAACAAAATAAATTAGAGGGAATATGGGGATTCATGGATAATTTAACTAACCATTGTTTTAGGTGAGCTTGAAAAAATATATAATGAAGTCAATAAATAGTACAATATGTAATAAATAAATTAAATTTTCAGTAGGATGATTATTTACTATGTGTCATCTATCTATTATAATTATTGAAAATTTATTCTACAAGATTAAAAATTGGTAATTTAGTTGTCAAAATTAAGGAAAATATTAATTTCTTTAGCTCACGTAGATGATGGAGATTTCAATACATAATTTTCAGAATAATACAAACCATCATGTTCATTACCTGGTAAAATGTTAAATATAGGTCATAGAGTCATAAAAATGTTATACAAATCATAGGTGAAGCATTGAAATGTTCACCATGTTAGAAATGTTGGTTTTGTAGGTTTAAATATAGTTCAATTCCAAATTAGAAAATGTAATTAAAAAAAATTCCGACTAATAAACATTTAAAATTCACATAACAGTCAAGTCGGATACAATATATTTGTAATCAATATTGATTCAGTTTAAATAGAACCAACCTTAACAACCCAACTAGATGCAAACCAAAAGAATTGAGAACATGTATGGATGATTCTATATATTTTCCACAACAACTTCAGGTTCATAGTCAACTATAAAAATTGAGCTATTTGATTCATCAAAATAAATTAATGGATTGGTTCCAATGGATATTGGGAATGTGTCAATTCCATCCTCACCATCATCAAAAATATGTCATGGAATTACATCAACTATGACACCAAATTTAGGTTGAAGTTTTTCTTTGACATAAAAAACATGTTTTTCCATTGATACCAATACATATGGTTCTTCGGTAGCAAGAGTGCGAGTCTTGGTAATTACTTGAAATCCGAAATCATCAATAAATTTTCCCTTTCTCATCATCGAATAAAACCAATGAAATTTCTTCATCGTAACTTTTCCATGAGAGTACTAATCCAATATTAATATTTTTTCAACGAATCCATAATAACCCACATTTTTTAATCGCGGTCCTCTATCTGATGCACTATCATAACCATTTGTTGTGGAAGTAACCATAACACCATCATGTTGTGTTCTCATGTTCTTTTCCTATTCCGTGATATTAAATTTGTACCCATTGATAACAATTGATTTACAGTCACGAACCCTGATATTAAGACCAAAATCCAAAACGTTTATTTCCTCAGAGATAGAGTCAACAAAAAAACCCAATACCTGAAATATAAATGAATATTAAACTTTATTAAATATTGATTTAATTATTTTAAACAGTATTATTTTTACATTTAATTTTAACAAAGTTGAAAACTCTATACTATGAAAAGTATCCCACCTTCTCAAAATAAAGAACAATGATTTCTACTTATCTTTGTTTTATGTTCCCTGTAGATAAAAAATTTGAATAGTTTAACAGATATATATGTAAGATATACATATTTGATTTATTTACCTAATGTAGTCATCGATGAAATCACAGTTGAACAAAAATGTTTGATGTGCCATCTCTCAATCTTCAAGGATTAATGTCTTCAATGTATATGATCCAAGAATTACTCCTATTTGAGGAAGTGATGGAAAACTAGGTTCACTTTTCTCATACTGTTTTACTTCATTTTTCATTGTTCTGTTCATTCTTGTAGTAAGATTAGACAAATACATTGAGCATAAATCTATTCATTCTTGAGCCATGTTAGCATTCACGATAGAACCTTTCAGATGATTTTTGTTTCAGACATAAGACATTAATTTGTAAATATTTCATTTAGTTGGATACATCCAATGAAAAGAAACAACTCCTCCAATATTTTTTTAGTGGGACTATTGACAGTCAGTTGTAGCATGCATGTGAAAAATGATGGAAAAAATATTTTCTCAAAGTCACACAAAATTAATGGGGCATCTATCACTATTTTTTTCAAGAAATACTTGGACAAATACTTAGCATAAATATCTCTAAAACATGGACAACCGAATAAAATTCACCCTTACCTTTTTAGTCAAAAGATGAAAGATTGTTATTGGAATCAACTCATGCATAAGAACATGATAGTCATGAGTCCTAAAAGATTTTAGCTTCAACTCTCTTCTATTAACATGTTTAGATATATTTCTAGAATAGACATTAAGAAATCTAATAGTCTCTAATACTTCCAGAAATTGTTTTTTATAGGATTCTTCACATAAGAAGCACATGTAACTTGCCTTTTGTTTTCACTAATACGCACAGGATGCAATTCTGGTCCGATTCCCCAATCCACCAAGTCACGCTGAGACGATAAATCATCTTTTTTCTTTCCTTCAATATTTAGAAGTATTGAAAGAAACATTTTGCATATATTATTTTCAATGTGAATTATGTCTAACAAATAACGTAACATATTGGTTGACCAATAAGGCAAATAAAAAAAGATACTCCTCTTCCTCCAATTGTAATAGGTTTCAGTGGAATGTTTCTTTTTCTTTCCAGATTTCATTTGATCCTTACCAAATGAAAAAAATGATAAATTTCAATTCATCAAGCACATCAGTTGTAGAAATATGTTGAGGTGCATCATTGGTCTCTATGGTATTATTAAATATTTGAAGATTATTTTTATATGGATGGCCCATTGGAAAGAATCATTGATGTCCAATAAAACTGAGACTACTACGATGTTTCAGACTTCTAGATCATTTATTTTTCATACAAATAGGACATGACACTTTTCCCTTCATGCTCCATCCATATATCAATTCATAAGCTGGAAAATCATTGATCATCCACATAAGTGCAGTACTTATCTGAAAAATGCCTTTCGAATATGCATAGTATGTGCGCACACCAACATCCCAAAGAAGTTTCAACTCTTTTATTAAAGGATTAATGTATATGTAAACATCAATTCTGGGATCAGAATGGCCAGATATGAATATAATCATGAAAGTGAAAGGTTTTTTCATACAAAACCATGGGGTAACATTATAAATTTGTATAAAAATTGGCCATGTATTATGCAATGTAAGCATCTTTCCAAATGGATTTAAACCATCGCATGGAAGACCCAGCCTCACATTAAACACATATGCTACAAAATCAGGATATCGAGCATCAAATCTCTACCATGAAAATACATATGTAGGGTGAACCAACTCATCATTAGTCTTCCTTCTAATGGTATCATGCCATCTCATTTTTATTGATATTTTATCAGACATAAAAAAATTCTGGAGTATGGGGATCAAATGGAATGTGCCAAATTACATTCTGTTGAATGTGGGATGGTGTTACATTAGATTTTGACTTCTGGTGGGATGTTCCACATTTTATACAATCATTTCATTCAGTGGTTTCCTCCAAGAATGAAATTTAATCTTTTAGGAAATCATGAATTTTGTTTCTTGAAAATACATGTTCCCTTTCTAACTTCCATGAAATATAGTGGTTTGAGGGAATATCTACATCATCTGGAAGTTAATACTTCAAGAATTTAATATTGTAATCATTTGCAGTATTAGAAATCCCATATATAGTTTTCCCATGAAAAAATTGGATTAAACATTCTAGCCTTTTCATTTTATCGCATTGTCGATATACTGGAGTTGTTGTAGCATCATTCGATTTTTTCACTCTAACAATATCACCATTTTCATTAGATGCATCTTATATCCTCATATCGAAGTCTTTTTGAGGTGAAATCCTTTATTTTTCCTAATGATGAAAAAATGAAAATTGGTCATCTAAAAAATTCTCAAGTCCAGTCCTTTCATTTCGATCAACAACAATTTGAGATTTCATTTTCTCCCCATTATTGTGACACACATAGTAGTTTTCTTGAAAAAAAAATTTGGTTATGTGTTATATGAATTCTTCATGGATCAACCAAGGTTTAGAAACACAGTTATAACATGGGATGTGTATGCCACCAATATATGAAGCATTGTGAAATGCAAAATCTAAAAATCTCTCTAAAATGTTTTGAAAATCTGTTGAGATCGGATCAGTTTCATACATCCAACTTTTATACATTTTGTAAAAAGAATTGTTATAAGTCATTTAGTCATAATAAATTCCATATGATTTAAGTTTAATCGAATATATATTTAAGTAAACTATAAAGGATGGAGTTTCTAGTTGATGTAGTGAACTATTAATAAAATGTAATGATATAATAATTCATTTATGTGTGCCTAAATTTGCGGTGAGATGTGTTTTGTAATTTTTTCATTTATCACACTCTAGAAGACATCATAGACTATATAGAACATTGTTTGAGATATTACAAAGTGAATTCCTTTCCTGAAAGATGAAGAATGTGTAAAGTGTGTTTTTAAAAATGTTATTGATGTTAAAAAATGGAAATATTGTGAAAATTTACTACATTTCATAACACCCAAACTATAGACCACAGAAAGTACCATATCACCCAAATAAAAAGAATGGAAAAACACCTACCTCACTACCCCAACCGTCCCTAATCCATTCACATGGATCATCCTTATCTCCATTACCCACCTCAAGAAATATGACTAAACAAACCATTTACCATCTTTGAGTGGGGATACATCTCACCAGCAACTCCATTGGGCAATATGATTTACTAACTACATAAAAGTAGTAGCTATAAAGACTTCAATTAAAGTTTATTAATATAATCATGACACTAGAATTGTAAAAAAATAGAAACCAAATCAAACTACACTTATTGGGTATGTCATGCCACACACGTCACCACTTGGTTTAGGTCAAATCAAAATAGAAATAAAGAATAATAATTGAAAAACATTACAACTAAGTAAATCCTTATATATTTGGAGTTTATAACTAAAGCATTTATTGACTTTAGATGGATTTAATGGGAGGAAGGAGTTTCCAGCATATGTAAAGATGGAGGCCTCTAGTTTGGAATCCAAGGGGGACTTCCCCAAGGCTTCCTAAATCATAATCACTATGACTCCAAGGTAGATTTCACCAAGATATTATAAACCAAATCATCTCGAATCCAAAGGGCTTTCCAAATGGAATTAAAAGCTATGTTCTTAACATGAATCCTTGGTTAGTTTCTTCAAGGAATTCCAAATCATTAATCAATGAACATGTACATAAAAATTAAATTAAAATCTATTCATATTCATTTTCAATAGGTCTCATATAAGAGCCACATGACTCAAGTCCCATTATGTGTTATTGTCATCCCAAATCATTAAATCATTTTCAATAACTAATTCTTGGCACCTCTATGGTCAAACCTTTCATTACCCAATTAGTTCCCCAAGTCAACCGCACCCCATGGGTGAATAACGTTTAGGCTTCTACTCTAACAGGTTGTTCATGGATTGTAAAGAGGTTTTATTTCATAAAGTATAGACGAAAACATTTATTTATAAATTTTATATTAATAATAAACTATTTCAATGATACTACACATCATAAAGAACACAAAATTGTGATTCTTTTAATGGTTAGTTTATAAACCATATTCTATATACTAGAAGCCATCTACCAATAAAGTATTAGTCATTGATTCAATATCAAATAGTGGGGATCATAATATTTTCTTAAATCCCTTGAAATATAGAATAATTACCTGACCTTTTTAGATAGTGAAATAAATGTAGAAATATTGAGAATAGAAGGATATCCTTATAACTAGCTCATAGTTGGGATAAACAACAGTAAAAATAGATAAGATACCTCAACTCACCATGTTAGCTCACAGAGTTTGGTAGACCGTACACCAACCATGTCAATTACCTCAATGAGGGATTATATGTTTATATTTGGGAAGTGGTTGAAGGACTCAAACATGGATGGGGGAGTTGCAGTCAATCTGATTGAAGAACATGGGTTAGGGTTTACCTGCGCGGGCGCCTATAGAAATCGGGGGAAATTGGGGGTGGTTTTTCTGTATTTGGGGGGATATTTCCCAATGGTTTTTAAAAACCACTAGGAAAATCATGGAATTTACCAATGTTTTGTACAAACCATTGGTAAAGGGAGAAAATTCTATAGATTCCCAAATGGTTTCATAAAACTGTTGGGAAATTATTCACTAACTCAACCTTTACCAAATGTTTATTCAAACCATTGTTTGGGGACCCCTATACCAACGGTTCTGTTGAACCGTTGGAATAAAAGCATTGGGAAAACCCTACTTCCTAGTTGTGTTCCATTATATTTTTGATTTTAATGAATATCAAAATGTCTTTATAATTTGGGAAATATTTTCAATAGTTATCAAAACATAAAATTTATTATGTCTATTAGGAAAAAGATTGAACATTTTTCATATATTATTAGATTTGATTACCTCAGTGGAAGGAATAATGGCTAGTAATTTCCTGATCTGTTAGCTAGAGTTGTTAATATTATCAATGTTTTATTTACAAAACCATATAATTATTAGATTCTTATCTAAGTGGTATCTGAAATATTTTTATATTTTTTGGTTCTTTCAGTATAATTGGGGTTAGTGTGGGTTTTTAGTTCTTAACAAGAGTGTTGGGGTATGTTCTAAATGGTTATTCAAGAGGATGGTAGGGTTTTGGTAGTGTGAAATGATCTTGTTTTAAATAGAACTTCTAAGGAATTTATCATTAATATTTTTTATGGGATCTTGTTTTAACATTATTCTCAAGGATTATAATAATTTGACTAGCATATAAATTTATGAATATAAATTTTAAAATATTCCACTCTAATATATTTGAGTTTTGGAGGTTTGTAGGATTGTATTTGGAGGGGTTTTATAGAGGAAAGATATAGATTGAAGATTTTGGTGTCTACATGTTATGGTGCTGGGTAAAATGATACCTTTTTTTATGGGGATGATTGTGGGTTTTCTCTATTCATGGTGGCTTAAAAAATTTCTTGCTTAGTTAATATGGAGTATCCTTTAGCTATTTTGGATGATATTTATTTCCATGTTATTTGAATTATTCTAAATTTAACTTCATTTCTGTATTCATTTACTCATCTATGATATATGGAAATATCACTCTACCCTTAAGAGGTTGTAAATTCCATTTTTCCTAATTTTGGTGAATAATTTCATGGTATTATCATCACAACTTGAGAAATAAGAATTAAAAAAAATAGTTACAATTAGATATATCATGGATTTATTTTTTTCAATGGAGGAGTTGGGAAGATTTTGTCATGGTGGTGGGGACCACATCATAGTCTTAGTAAAATCTTTTTATAGGAGGATGAAAATGGGAAGTGTGATTAATGAAAGCGTTTATTTTACGTATTATTGGTTTAGATTTTTTACTTTAACTGAGTTTACAATTTCTTGGTTCCTGATAAGACACACCAACGTGAGTTTGGGTATCTCCTACTATAAATGTGTCCCCTCTACTAGATTTTCTTTGTTTCTTATAGTCCCTATGGGAACTATAGAGCCTCTTAGATGTCCATTTATGAACCATGGGTGCTCCAAATGGAATTATTGATTGAAATTAGATTCATTTTATAATAAATTTATGTTATTATTTAAGGGTAATCATGTAATAACATATTTGTTTTGTCGTTGAAGGTAGGTTTGGTTATCAACTAAGGTAGATATTTCTTGGACACATCCTATACCACATGAAATTTATATTTTTGTTGACCAATTTTATTTTTGTATATTGTTTACCATATATTATTTCCATTTTATATTCTTGGTTATTATTTAATAATTTATTTCTATGTTTTATTCACTAGTACCAAGATACATTATTAAATATATGGCAGAGTAGTCTAGTGGGTTTGTCATTAGGTAGTTGGGGGTTAGAGTGGAATAGTTGACTGGTGGTTGGTATTTCCTCTTTAGGTGATGTGATATGAGTTTTTCTCTTTTATTATAACTATGGATATTAGTTTGAAAAAACTAGTGTTAATATTAAATTCAATAATATCGTAATGGTGTGGAAGAAAAGAGAGGATGATTGTAGTGGTTGATATCATACGGAAGTGTTTAGGGTGGTACATGTTTGTGGTTTTGATTGATGGTGGGTTTTTAGGAGGGTTACATTACTTGACTCTATCTCTAATAGTATTAGATATTGTGTATTGATTTGGGTAGTATGAGGTTATTATTATCAATAGGGTAATTCAGTTAGTACATGTCATGATAAATATGAAGGATTGGTTCATGCAATAATGTGGATGGGAAGTGATGTCATAGGGGCATGTGTTGGATTATTTCTATGTTTCTCAATTTACCATGGTTAATATTATTAGTTTAGGTTTTTTTAAAAGCATTGATACTAAGAGGGAGTTGTGATAGAATATTTACTACCTTGTAGTGAGGAGTGTAATTTTTTGAGAATATTAAGAGGATTATGACATGTTAAATGGGGTGGTTATTATTTATTGTCATGTTTTTGAAATCATGATGATGTAGTCAACTATTGAATTTCTTTCTTGATATTTTGTAGGATAATTGCTTAGGTATTTCATAACGTAAGTGGTGGGTAAATTTTCATAATTCATTATATTGTTTAATATTATATTTATTTATAATTATGACAGTGTAGTGATAGTGGATGTAGAAATGATTATGTGGTGAAAGTGGTATAATCATAGTGTTGTGATATTGTTAAATGGTTTTGATTGTGACTATTTTCTACTGAGGTAGATGTGTGATTATGATATGTTATTGGTTTGGTGTTAGTGTAGTTGATGTAAAAATATGATAAGAAGAAGAAGATTTTATATTTGATAAGGTGATTGATTTATGAAAGAAAAATATTATTGATATGATGGTGGGGTGTGGTTATTATTGGTTTATCATCGCATTTTTGATCAACATGTGAGGGTTATTCCTTCCAATGATCACTAACTGGTTGTTAATTTGAGTGGACTCTGAACAGATATGTAAGAGAAATTTTTAATCTTATAGTTATTTTATCAATTATAGTAAATGGTATTGGTTTTGGTGTTTAATTATACTTATCATATATTAATATTATTTGGTATTACTTTATAATATTTCAAGAAGGATGGATCTATATTGATTTGATTAAATAATTTTTTTAGTTGATATTAAAACTATTCTACAAACTATGGTCTGGTTATCAAACTTTTAATTATGGTTCATATGGTTATGGAATTGGAATAGGGGTTCAATCTATGATATGATGGTTTTGAGTTGATAGTTAGTTTTGGTAGGATGTGGATTCTAGTATTGTAGAAAATTATGAAATATACGATTATAAGAGTATTTAAACTTTTCTTTTTATTTAATTATCACATAGTTATTTTTTTAGGTAAATACCAAAAAATTATATTCTTGTATAATTATTTACCATGTATTGTTATTTAATAATATCATACCAATGTACACCCAAGTTCTCTCCCCATACAATTATGTTTGATTTTATTCAATAGGATAGCATAGTTTAAACATGGAGATATTTTTCATGTTGCATAAGATGATATTGTTGGTTGTTGTCAGAGTATTAGGTGGTTTTTGTAACATTTATTCTTTTATTGTCATATATATTTAAATTTTGTAACATTTGGGTTGCAAGAGTAGATTAATCTATACAATGATTGATGTTGATTGCTGATTTTCATATACAATCCCTAGTTTTAATAATGGTAATCCATCCCATATTATTTTGGAAATTGAAGCCATTGATCACTAGAATCAAACTAATATATGATTCAAGGGTGGAAAAATATCTATATAGAGTATATAAAAAAAAGTTCCCCTTGAACCCTATGTATCAATAATTATAAGTATATCTCAATCTTTGTTGTGGAACTAGAATGGCAGCCTCACACACTTAGTAAAAACACAACTCTTCAGAATAAACATACAAGGGAAGACCAAATAAAAATTTGTGATTAAAAAATAATGTTTTACATGGTTTGGAATTTATTCCTACATCCACAAGGGAACACTACTACTTCTTTTTATTTTGTGGATGTTGAAAAGATAACTACCACAATTGGTATTACTAGTGAATAGTAGATAATATGTCAATTACTACTGAATGTCACATGATAAATTAGACCCACCCCACCTTTATTGCAGTTCAATTTGATCAACCAATTCAAAAATATTTATATATTAATAGAGGTTTCACTTTAGTACTTTTCCACCTCTAATTTCATATAGATTTCCAAACCACAATTAATGACTATCGGTGAACTAAAAAAATCATTCTCATGCTTCCTATAGTGAATTATACACATCCCTTTTTATATACCACCAAGATAAACTTAACCATCTATATGTGATTGATTTAAACACTTTTTCATAAATTTTTACTTCTATCTTTCCAAAAAGGACTTGTTGACATCCATGTTTTAAAAAAACTCATTTGGGAAATTATGTCCCCTACCAGTCATCTTGGTTTTTAGAAACTTTATCATTCATAAAACAAGGTTCATAAATTTATCCTTTTCATCATAGAAAATTGGAAATAGAAAAGATACATCACAAATCCTAAAAACTACCCACTTGAAGACTACATTAAAAAATTCATTTTTTTCTGAACACATAAAAATATTTTGATCATTCCATCTTCTATATCAATACACAATGTTTCTATTTTACCTTTCTTTCAACCAAGACACACTAAGGAACAATTTTCCCTCAAAACTACTCAGGCTAATACCTTCGTAAACATGTCAACCCTATTCTAACCTAGAATAATATTTTACCAATCTAGGGACTAGTTCTGAAAAATCAGGTGGATGAAATGATATTTCATATTAATATTTTTATCATTGATTAAAACTCACTATTTTACCGAAATTAATTTTCATTAAATTTCATATAACTAAAATCTTCTTTCTTGAATTTTTAGGATTTCCTCGAATAACACTTTATCCAAATAAATTCTTTCACTGCTTCCCTGATAACCACATACTCTACGGATATTATCGATAATGCATGAACAATTTATAACAGAGAAATTCAACTTATGGATATATCTAAAAGTGTAAACAGAAAAATTTTTGTACTCTTCAATTCATATATATATCCTCAAAATTTAGTATCAAAAAAACCCCAAAATTTATTAGCCTCTCCAAAATACAAGGCTAATTTTTTTTGAACTATTGTGGTATAATATATTCCACATAAATACTTACAAATAAACCATTTTATGATTATACATATACTAACTAAGAACTCTGACTATTTGTGTAATTTCAGACAAGGTACACCTAATGGCCAATATCAAGCATCTCATATTTGTGGATAATATAGCTTTCTAAGTACACACCTCCTCCAAATCCTTTTTTTTGTATTTTCATAAAATCCGTATTAGTGAGGATTTGGAACTGACAGAATTACACCTTATGTAGGACATTACAAATTCAAAAGTTATAGAGAAAGAAAATATATTGGTAGAGTAATAAATATGAGAACAAAGTCCTAGAAAATAATTCAATACTTTTTAGAATACAGTGTCCATATCGTTTGATGTTTCAAAATAGGTGTAAAAATAACTAAAAAATTTATTCCCTCCTTCTATAAAAAAAATAGACAATAAACGTAGACATCAACTTATTTCTATTATCCACTTGTTAATATATATCGAGAATGATTTTTAAATAGTTATTTCTTTGTATATGGTACTTTTTTTAGTTGTATGGTTCAGGTTTTAAGCAATTAATTTATTTGATCTGTCATCATTAGCTCCCCCTTTTTTGAATCACTATAACTTTCTTCTTCTTCTAGGATCTCGGGCTCTCCTCCAAACACAAAAATAAAGTACATAATATCTATTAAAAAAATAAATTGGTACTTTCATTCAGGTATACCCCCATAACATAAATTTTAGTTTTTATCTCTTTGGAACAACTACTTTACGAGATACAGATTTTGGGGATTTACCTCAAACTTTTATATATCATTTTTGGAATTCATCAATCACTAATAGGTGTTATGGATTTTTTTGTCAACAGTTGTTATAACTTTAAACATTCTAGAATAATCATTCATATGAAATTTTATATCGTTAGTTTATTTCATGTCATAAAAACCATCTTTCACTAAATTGATTTCTTCCCACAGGACCTTTTAATAGAAATGATCATTTATGCTCCCAGTACACTTCTTATTTCATTATCCCAAAAAATTACATTGTATTTTTGATATAAACCAATAATGAAACATATTTTGATCTTGGATTTGTGTTTTTCTAGATCCTTAATAGCTACATGGAGTTAGGGGTGAATTTTGAAAACTATCAAGTGGGAAACATCCATTTCTTTTCCAACCCACATATATTCTGGAATCTATGTATCCAATAGTGGGGAATCACCAATATTAATATGATATGATTAAAAATTGAATGGTTCTTCCCAAATTACCTTAGTCATTAATGAATTTTTCCTGATTCTACGAGCCTTATAACTTGTCATTGGATTTGTCGTCTCCACTAAGCTATTATACACCAACGCTTTGGGAATAGTCTTCACAAACCTGATCCATTTTCTCACTAAAAACAAATCTATATTATTAGATCCATATTATCCACCAATAATGAAACTTAATTACATAATCTTATTTATAGGTTCTTTTTTATTGTGGACTTCCATTGAAAACATACTCTGAACAACCCTGTTTTTCTTCTTAAGGATGAAAACACATACATTCCTTATTGAATCATTGATGGACATAATAATGTTATAAACACTCATTATGAGAATATAATAGTCTAGGACTATATAGATATCTATGTATTAACTCTAAATATGTATAATTAATTTCCTTTAGTTTGTTATAAATGACACGTTTCTATTCTTTTTGAGTATGCATGGCTCATAGGATCCAAGATCAATGTGACTAACATTCAGTATAACCTTATACACTAATACTCACATTTCATTCTCAAATATGTGGCCAATACAGAAATTCCATAACTCCAATACTTTTAATGTTTTCATCTCAGTGGTTATTTTCCATTTTGATCAGCAGATCATTTATAATATAACCTCTTAAACTTTTCTAGAAAAAACCATAGAACCCCAAGAAAACATACATACTCAATTTTTGAATCTACTTTTGAATTATTATTCCTCCATCTAACCTAAATAAATTATATTCATTCACAAGCCTAATATGTGGTAAAATCCATGAAATACCAAAAGGATATTAATTAACACTTAGACATACACATAACTACACAACATGATCTCAAATGATTCCATAATGGATAAACAGACTTTGAATAACCCTGTGTATGCATAATTAATCATACAGAGACACTTGGGAATATAATTGAATAAATTAATGAAATTAATAGTCCATGATTAAAATATATTATTAATAATTAGTAATGAACTACACTCACATTCAATTAGGATATATATAGAACAAGAGCATCCAAAATATATCCTTGAAGAATTCACAATGTGATCCCTAATATCATTACCAGTTCTCTCCTTCCTCCATTAATGGCCACATATGAGTCTTCGCCTATCAAACAAACAATGTATTATTTCCCTTTTTTTATCTTTTAATTTATTCAAACCATTATTTTTAAATAATCATCTAATATCTTCTATATTCATAGTGATTCTAGTTTGTTACTAGACATCCTTTTTTGAGCTCTTCATTCAAAGTGAGATCATAAACTTATTCAAACACTAGATTTTCCTTTCCAAAAAAGTTATTATAATGTTTAACATTTCATCCCATTATTCTTGATGCATTCAAAATTGTAACAAATCCAACACATATTTTGTGAAATTTATATTATGTGATTTTAGTTGACTATGAATCATTTTAAATCAATAGTAATTTTCAATTATTATTTATTTTTTGAAAACCTCATGTCAAATAAACTATGAATCCTAAAAACCATTTCCATTGTTTTTAACATATCAATCATATCATATGGGTCCTCTTTAATAACCATTATGGTCTTCAACACCACGATGTTGTAAGAAAAATTATGTTATGTTTATATATGGAAAAACATTTTCTAGTTAGGAACAAAATTTAGTGAAAGGAGAGATTGTGAGGAAAACTTTTGGATGCTTAATTATATATTGTGGAGCAGTATCTATGGCTTCTAACGTATGTATGTTTGCTAATTGTTTGATGGTAATCCAAAAAATGTAACCAATATTTACCGGTTGACTCCAAATAATGGTGGAGTCTACTCATATAAAGGACGGAAAGAAGTGTAACTCTAAGAATATGAAAAAGTATTTCTAAATAATATGAAATTGTATTTTATTTATGTTTTAATGGAAAAGGGATACAGAAATATTTTGAGGATAATATATAAGAGTAAACATAGTGATTTTTTGGAATCATTAAATATTCACTAGAAGGATGGTTTGAGGTGCTGAATATCATTGAATGAATGAATGGATGTCTATGAAGAATGTTAATGACTATGAATACCCCCCATGATGATTAAAAGATACAATTTCTAGTTAAAACCACTATTACCTGCCTAAAATTGTAGCATGATAACACTGTTCTAGGACACGACTCTTAAGTTATTACGATTTTATTCTTACATAATAAAAGATATTATAGTGTATACCTCATGGATTAGGAATGTAATTACAACAAAATAAATAATATTTTTTGTTATTTTAAATTCATTTCCTTCATTGATTGTTTTATGAAATTTTTTTCGTGTGTTTTTTTAAAGTTTCAGTTGTAGTGTGGTTACATATGTACAGATAGTCTAGTATGTTTTAATTTATTTTTATAGTGATTTATTTCAGTAAAATATTTCTTTGTTGTCTATTATATTGAAATCATTATCAATAGTTTATTAGAAGATTCATATGTTCTAACACATAGTATCAAATCCTTGGTTGCATATATTTTGATGATCAGACCCTAGTGACAGTTTTACTGACATTGGTTTTTAGTATCATTATTACCTTATCCTTACAGTAGAATTTAGGTATGGCATTACTAGATGATCATACATGTTAATGAATTTAGTGAGAGTTCACTATATCTAAAGGTATTAGTATTAGATTATTGTATGTTATGGGTGAATAGGTTTGATGGGAAGGAATATAGAATCTAAATGATGCAAATTGAGTGTTGTTCACTGTATAAGGATCATGATCTTCCATTGATGAGTTTCATGATATATGTGATCAAGAATAAATAATGGTAATGGCTAGATAAGAAATTAACAATTATGATCTATATTTAACTTAGTTCTGAATGTGTATTATAATATCCAATACATGAATAAAACATCATAAATTTTGAATACTCCCTTTGATATATATGAGTAGTCAAAATGATAGAAAAAAAATATTCCTCTTTTGGAAGAATTTCTTCATGATAATATCCCTAGTTAAGTTATTATGTGGACATGTAAATGAATTCAACATCATATGATGTTTATTTAAATTGTTTAAAATGATATTTGGGGATCTGGAGTTTGAATTAGTTTTACTTTTACCATTCATAGAGTCTTCTAATATAATAGTAACTATGTTGAGTAAATCTATTTATAGTATAAAATTGATGTTTAAAGATGTGAGATATACAATATTGAAGGAATAAATTCACTAGAATGAAATCAACGGATCTATTGAAAATATAAAAATGGGAGGATAAGTTAAAGTCATATAATGTCAGTGCGAGGTGGACCCATGTGTTTTCAGTATGGGTTGAAAGAAAATATATAGAAATATTTTAGTGAATCAACTTTAAAATTTAGATGAATTTTATTTATATGTTCTTCAAAAAATCTCATTTCAGATGATATGATAGGTATACTATTGATTGGTACTAGTTTACATTTGTCTTGGATCATAGATACTAGTGAATAATTTAACTTAACATCTGAGATAGAGTGTGGTGACTTATAATCATTGAATATTTAGAAAGCTTAATCATTTCGAAAGTGGATCTATGGAAATTGTGTGCAATAGTGATATTCCTATATAGGAATGGAGTAGATTAAAAGTGGAATTATAAGGCATGTTGCAGATAATAGTGTGTAGTAAAATCATGTGCTAAACTGGATAGTTTGATGATGGATGTTTTTATGCAACATTTATTGATGGAGAATATAAATTCAAAAGGTAAATATTATACCTAAGGATAGTTTCAAAAGGTGAAAATACATGTTGAATGAGTATAGTTAATTGATGAAATTTTAGGTCACTTGTGTGAGAAAGGGTTTAAAATCCAATATTCTATGGTAATATTGAAGATTTGAAGCATTGAGTACAAAAGATGTAATTAATTTATCCTTACGAAGTAGTGTAAGGAGTTATTATAAATAGAAGGTAAAAATCAAAGTTCATTATATTATAGTTTTTTTATACTGATTCATTGGGTGAATTGTTTATTCATTATCACATGGATTAACTAGATCATATCACCTTCATCAGTTGTGTGACATGGATGTTTTATATATTCTTCCTCGTGAACAATTTTGAGGTATTCAAAAACATTATATGATGGTGATCAAATATGGAAAAATAGAATGGATTCAAATTTAGTAACAAATGGTCTCGAAAACGTGGAGAGTAATGAAACAATTAGTTATTGAGAATCATCTTGTGGAAGTGCATATGTTTTGGGATTAATTCACTTAATACAATAGAACAAAATATAACATGTAGAGTGTAACACCCCAAGCTTCCATGGTACGCTTCTCATTGAATAATACAGTAGCGTGTGTTGTACACAACTTCGAGTTCTAACACACACCACAACTAATCAAACTAGCTGTTATGAATAGTAATACACACTTTTTGAAGTTTTATAAATTCTATCTTTCAAAATGGACTTCATTTTTCGATTCGGAATATAGAAATTAGAATAGGGTGAATTTTTTATATTTTTCTGTAAACATTCAATTTTTGATGAATAGTGAAAAACACTGAGTTATAGTTTAAAACCGAATTTTTATTTAAATAATTATTTATTTTATTTAAATTTATTCTAGGTAAAAATATATACATAATACCTATATAAGTTCAATGTAATTATTTGGAGTCAGTTTATAATAATTTTAGATATATAAAAATTTTATTCAACTTTTCAACGTCTTTTACCCATCTCCTAGGAAAATTTGAAAATTCTTATAAAACTAAATTTTACCACTTATTTGAGTGGAATTTCAAAAATCTGAGAGAAATAGTTAATAAAAAGGAGTAATATGTGGTTCAATAAGATAAAAATTATTTTTGGTGAATAGTAATTTTTTACTTTTATTTACCACGGTTAAAAGTAAATAGGGTAATTAGGGGTAAAATTGTTATTATTATTACCGTAACACGTGTATTAATTCTATTGGTGATGTATAATTCGACCAAAAACAACCTTAGGAATAAAAGATGAACCTCTTTGGTCCACTTGGATTATATTAGGACATTTATTATCATTGAATTCATAGAAGAGTTCAAAGGGATAAAATCAAAGTCAAATAACTAACAAAATTTTAATAGAGGGTTATACATAAGATAAATTCTATTATAAATATTCATTAGAAAGATAAAATGATTTCCTACATAATTTAATTTTATTTATAATTTTTATATATTATATAATTTAATTTATTTATGACACAATGGTCATGCAGTAATTACTTAATTAATGAAATATTAAAATAATTGATATTATAAATATCCAAATAAATGTAATTTGAGACTTTTTATGAATTAAAATAATTTTATAGGTTAATATGACATGTTATTACATCTTTAATGAATTTATTTTGAATTAATACATTTGAGAAGACTTTATCAAACATCAATTATTAAATAGTGTCAAAAATGACATAAAGGAGTTTTTAAAAAAAATATTATATTATAAATTGATATTCTATTCCTAAAAATCAAAGTATCATAAGCATGACTTTGATAAGGTTATATATACTAATAATGAACTACTTGGGGTTCACTTGGCTTGTTATAGTATTTTTATTAACCATATAATAGAAAAATACAAAGAGACATTGTAAATGTTAAACTATTTAACTAATAATTAAATATAAATTATAAGGTTACTCTAGTGACCAAAACCTATCTAAAATCTATTGGATGAAATTATTTAGACCCATCCTCACCTTATCCTCTAAAGGAGTGACTTTGGAGCCATTATAAACCGAAAATATATTTATTATAAAATAATATTTTAAGTTTTTCCTAAGGTGCCCCTCACCCCTCTTATAAAAGGGCACTCCCCCTTCTCTCAAATTCAAACCATTAAAGCCTTTTAGATCGGCCAAACCCTACCCAAATATCCTCTAAACATCCCTCAATTCATCCTAGAGTCCATAGTTTGATCATAAATCCAAACTAAGGATCCATTTTGATCAAATCAAAAGGAAGAACCTGAAAAAGAGGTAATGTTTTCACCACCCTCTTTCATGTTCCTTTCTTCTTCCACTTCTTTTTTCTTGGATATTTCCATTATAAAATAATAAATGCATTATATTATATATACTGTGATGTTATTATTAATATTATACAACCATATTCAGTATTCTATCTATCCTTTGAATGGTATGTCACCATACGTGCGTACGTACGTCTTACCGTCTCCTCGTCGTGGTGTAATTGTAATTCAAAACATTATTATTTTGATAGGTATTATAATGATGTGTAATTTAAGTAAATAAAAAATATAATATTATAATTATTCAGTATATATGATATAACATCCAATTATATATGATTTTAATATCAAAAGAATGATATTTTCCCTCGTTCGTACGTACGGACTACCATCTCTACGAATGCGATGAGATCCATTCCCCATTGTATCCATTCAAAAATAATTTACATTTGATGTTTAAAATAATGTTTAAAGACTTAATATAAATCTGGATATGAATAATATACAACATATCCATAAAAATTATTATTACATAACAAATCATATAAAGTAAAATGAATCAGTTAACACCTGAAACAACAATAACACAAAGATATTATTAACAAAGCAATGTTAAAAGATAATATATGATATCATAGTAATTTATAGGATTCTTGTATAATTTAATAACAATTATTTCACCATTATACATGAGGTTAACCTACCTTCAACCAATAAAAGTACAAGGTAAAGGTTAATTTCACAATCACTTTATTATCTGAGGTTGTTTATACATAATTATCTACTGGGACCTCTTTATCATCCACATCCATGTATCATAAAAATGTATTCCAAATCATTTTTACTATTTAATATACTATGGGTTAAATTCATTTATACCCTTTTTGTCTTTTTATAAAATGGTTTGAAATGAATCTTTCCATCTTTTTCCAAACAAGGTCATTTTTAACCTTTTCGTCAAAATTTAGGGAAGAATGGCTTTTTTAACTTATACAGCAGGTGTGACTATTTTATACCATTATAAAATCATCGAAGCTTCCTTTACAAGCTTATAAAAATATTTTCAAATAAAATTTTTTCTTTTACAATTATGTGACTTTTAAATGATTTTAAAAAAAGAGATATTTCTCTCAAATAGTTTTGATTTCAACTATGTCAACATCCATTGATGGATTTTAAGCTTATTTGAATTTGATTTATTATGATACAAAACTTATATATTTTATTTAAGGTTTTGTGATATATTTGAATGTGGATGTGTTATTTTAATACCCTTCACGGTTTATGGAGAGATTATTGACATTTCATATGCTAGTTTTAATACGAATGTTTATGTTATGATTAAACCTATTCATATGAGAAATGCATTGGAATTAGAAAGTGACAGGTGGATCCCGCTATAGCCCCTCGATGTATCGGTATGTCTCATGATAAAAACTATTGTCTTGGCATAAGGCCTTGACAAAAACTTATTTGTAGTTTCGGCACAATGCCTCGAATATATGGTTGTGATCGTCTGGCATTATGCATTCCATTATTATGAAAGTTGTTATTGATATTTAATGTGATTATTCTACTAATAGAATATCCATGTGAATAAGTAAATGGAATTATTTCATTTTATCTTTTCCATATTATGTTGATGTTCAAGTTTAAATGGATTTTGTTTTAGTTATACATTCCCTTAAATGTATATGTTTATTTATGAAAGTATCCACTGTATTATTATCCTTAATGAGCATCTGAGATCACCCCTTTTAGTGTTTTATTTTTTTCCAAGATGGGAGGAAGTATTTTATTAATGACCTGCAGGGATAATATGAGGGGATATGGAGACAAGATGTTGTTGTGGTTTTTTTTTCACTTTATGATGTAATGTAAATTTTATGAATGTATCTAGTGTTTCCAAGGCTACTAAACTAATCAGTCTTTCGAGTCTTGATTTTTTGTGATCATGCCAATGTTATGTAACAATGCACTGACTCTGGGTAACTGGGGTTGGGGTGTTACAGTTTGTATCAGAGAAAGTTTAGTACAAAACTTGGAAGCTAGATTTAGATAAACTCTAATTAGAGCATATAGACCTAAGATGGACATTGAGAATTAGCATAGAATAATTTCTTAGAATTTTGGTATTGTAGATATCTTGTGAGTTTTTTAAGCAATACATCCCTGTCTAGGTACGAGCAGGTATAGGCGGCTCTAGCACAGATGTACCTAGGGGTAAAACATGATAACAATATTTTGAGCTAGACTCGAACGGGAACTAGTGCATGACAACGGAACTTGATGCACTATTTGTTACGACACTCCAAGGGGTATTCTTAGGATAATTCTATTTTTATTTAAAAAAAATTATGAAAGGTTTATGAGTATATACATCCTCAAAGAATTTTTTTATGATTATTTATTATATCCATAAACTGTTCAATTCATGTTAAGTGTTTTACAAGTTTGGATTTATTTATTAAAATTCATAAACTAATATAGTGTATGCCATTATTTAGAAATGGAGCCTAGTGGAAGAAAAGGAAATTGTTTCAATGCATGCACTCTATATTGGCATTTCCCTCTGCTTCAAGTTAATTATAGTGGAGTTGGTGATACAACTGGTGCTGATCAGCTAATCACCATACTAGGACAACTCACTCATGTTATGAATAATAACCTTACCCATATGGAGCACCCTGATATGCTGCATGGAGTATCAATATTAGATACCTTCATAAGGTAACAACCACCAACATTCAATGGGGTTACAAATCCACTAGTAGCTGAGAATTGGAAAATACAATAGATAAAATATTCTATGTCATGGGTAGTAGTGAAAGGGAAAAAGTTATCATTACAGTTTACTACCTCACTAGAGATGTTGATCAATGGAGTTCATTGATTCAAAACTCAAAGGAAGATGATAAAGTATCAAATATGGAATGGAGAGAGTATAATGTGCTTTTAGAGAAATACTTTCCTTGTGACCATCGATCAGATATGGAAAAGAAATTTCTGAGTCTCTGGAAAAAGGAGGATGAGAATGTCGCAACGTATGAGGCTAACATTACAAGGTTAGCATGTAATGTAGAAGATTTTATACATAACCCAAGGAGTAAGATTGATCATTTCTTTGATGGGTTAAAACCATTTCTCTGTTGTGCATTAGCCTCGCAATCCTTCTCATCATACGAAGATATTGTCTCATGTGCTTTCAAGACAGAAAATAAATTATCTAAGACTTATGACTTTAAAGAAAAGAAAGATAAGAAGAGATCTATCGATCACTCTGGGAATGGAAATAAGGGGAAGAAGGGAAAATTTGAATATCCATCATGTAGTAAATGTGGGAAGAAACACTCTGGTACTTGCTTGAAGGGAATGGGAGTCTGTTACAAGTGTTGTGAAAAAAGTCCACCAAGATTTTGATTGTAAGGGGAAGAAAGAAGCCACCTATGTTCAATGCTACGATTTCAGGGAGATGGGAGGTTATGCAAATGAATATCCTAAGTGTCAGGGGAAATTACCTCAGAAAAGGACAACAGATCAAGTTCAAGCTTATGTTATCACTACTACTGAGGTAGAAGTTCCAAAAGACGTAGTGGCAGGTAATTTAATGGTTTCCTCATGTTTAGAAAATGCACCATTTAATTCTGCATCATCACATTGTTTTATATCTTCCCTGTTTTCTAAGAAAAGTATATATTTCCAATTGGATTTAACAAGGTAGTTGTCAGTTAAAACTCCTATGGGAAGTATCACCGCAAGAATGTTTTGTGAATATGTTCCCATTAGAGCATATAAATGGTCTTTATCTGTTAATCTCATCATCATACCTATGATTGGGTTTGATATAATACTCTGTATGTATTGGATTTCATACCATGATGCGATGATTTATTATAAGAAGAAGGAGGTTATGATTTTTTATGATGATGATAAGGAACACCTTTTATTTAGAATAGAATCGTCACCACCAAATTCTTATCTAGAGCCACCCCCAATAGCTCAACTAAATTCAATTATTGGGGAGGAAGAGTATAAATTTACTATGTGTGAGGAAAAGAATGTTCAAATATAGGATGTACCTATTGTGAAAGAATATGTAGATGTTTTTCTAGAAGATTTACCAGGACATCCCCCAAAACAAGAAATTGGGTTTTCCATTGATTTAATTCCTGGATCAAGGCCCATTTCGAAGACCCCTTATAGAATGGACACTGTGGAATTAGTGGAACTAAACAAACATCTAGAGTAATTGAGTAATAAGGAATTTATTCTCCCTATTTTTTCTCCATGGGGTGCCCCTGTCCTTTTTATTAAGAAAGAATGATGGATCTATGAGGTTATGTATCGACTACAGGGAGATCAATGATATAACAATAAAGAACAAGTATCCCTACCTCACATTGATGATTTATTTGAACAACTGCATGGAGCTCAATACATTTCAATGATTGGACTTCAATCTGGATACCATCATTTGTGTGTGAATAAGGAATACATTCCAAAGACAGCATTTCGAACAAGGTATGGGCATTACAAGTTTACATTAATGCCTTTTGGATTGACTTATTCACCCTCTATTTTAATGGATCTAATGAACAGAGTTTTCAAGGAATATCATGATGACTTTGTTGTGGTACTTATTGATGATATCTTGGTAAATTAAAAAATCTATGAAGATCATGAAAATCACTTGCGCGTTATATTTAGGACTCTTATAAGACATGAATTATATTGGAAGTTTAGAAAGTGTGAATTCTGGCTTCAAGAGATTTATTTTCTTGGCCATATTGTCTCTTAGGATGGAATCTCTGTTGATCTTTCTAATACAAGAGCATTCCAAGAATGGCCAGCACCAACGAGTATAACAGAGGTGTGCATCTTTGTTGGTTTAGCATATTATTATTGGCGTTTCAACCAGACCATTGCCTGATTTCCTAACCCATTAACAAATCTCACACATAATGGGGTTGAATTAGTTTGGACAAAATATTGTGAATTATTTTTTGAAGAACTTAATAAACTATTAGTCAATTATACTATATTAACTCTACTATCGAGGAATTATGGATTTGTTATTTATTGTGGTGCATCGAAAAAAGGACTCCATTTTATCTTTATGCAGAATTATAGGGTTATTGCCTATGCATCACAACATATGAACATTTATGAGAAAAACTATCCATGTAATGATCTTTAGTTAGCAGCTAGAGTATTTGCTTTTAATATTTGGAGACACTATCTCTATAGTGAGAAATATGATATTTATACTGATCACAAGTGTTTAAAGTATATTTTCTCACAGAAATAACTCAACAAGAGGCAAAGGATATGGCTTGAACTACTCAAGTATTAGGATTACACGATACACTACCACCCAGTGAAGGCAAATAGGGTTGCAGCTTCTTTGAGTATAAATGATCATGGAATTTTGGACAAGATGAGAGTTGATAGGGATTATATTTTCATGTATCTTGTAAATATGGATATGGGAATCACCATGGAAGGAAAAACATCAATACTTTTTCAAATGGTTTCCAAACCATCATTACTAGAAAAGATAAAGTGTTCTCAGACCGATGATGAAGAGTTTAAAAAGAAGATTAAAGCTGTGAATGATGGGAGATTGAGTGACATTGTATATGAGGATGGGATTTTGAAATTTGGGAGGAGACTTTGTATTCCCGATATACCTGACCTAAAATGGGAATTGCTGGATGATGCTCATATTCCCAATTTCACTATACACTCTAGGAGAAACAAAATGTATAGTGATTTGAAGGATAATTTTTTGTGGGACAACATGAAGAGGGAGATTGTCGATTTTGTGTCAAGATGTATGGTTAGGCAACAAGTGAAATCTGGAAGGCAATATCATGGAGGAGTTGTGCAAACTCTTCCCATACCTGAGTGGAAATGTGATAATATCAAGATGGAAATTGTCATGGGACTACCAAAGACACCTAGAAGGAATGATGAAAGATGGGCCATTTTTTATCGTCTTACAAAGTCATCACATTTTCTTTCTATAACTGAAGATTTACCACTTGAACGTTTAGCAAGACTATATATTAATGAAGTTGCGATACTTCATTGAGTACCCCAATCGATTGTTTCTAATCTTGATTCCCATTTTAATTCATGATTCTGGAAGAGTCTTCAGAAGGCCTTGGATACTGAACATCGTTTGAGCACTGCCTACCACCCTCAAATAGATAGACAATCAGAAAAGACTATTAAAACCTTAGAAGACATGTTGAGATCTTTCTCACTTGACCTTCAGGGTATTTGGGATCAATATTTACCACTGGTAGAATTTTCTTATAACAATAGCTTCCATTTGAGTATTCAGATGGAACCATATAAATTGTTATCAGAAAGAGATGACTCACACCAACCTGTTGGGATGATGTTGGTGAAAGAAAACTCTTAGGCCCAGAACTGGTGGAGGAAACGATGGAAAAGGTGAAGGTAATCCAAAACCACCTCAATGCAGCTCAAAGTAGGCAGAAGAGCTATGGAGAAAACTGAAAGAAGGATTTGGGATTTTAGGTAGGAGATCATGTTTTCTTGAAGGTATCTCTATGGAAGGGAGTTATACGTTTCGATAATAATGGTAAATTCAGTCCCAGGTACATCGGACCTTTTGAAATTCTTAAAATATTTGGTGTTGTAGCTTACCGTTTGGCAATGCCGCCAAGTCACTCCAAAGTTCACGATGTGTTCCACGTATCACTGTTGAAAAAATACATGCATGAACCAATGCATGTACTCACCTATAAAGAAGTAGAACTAGAACCCCGTCTATCTTATTGTGAAGAGCCCATCAAGATTCTTGATACCAGTGAATAAGTGCTGAGAAACCGGATGACTTGTCTGGTAAATGTTCTATGGAGAAACCATAAGATGGAAGAGGCAACATGGGAACCCAAGGACCTTATGTTGAAGAACCACCCGAGTCTTTTCATGCAGTAGTATTCTAGAAATTTTGAGGACGAAATCATATGAAGGAGGGGAGAATGTTACATCCCAATCTTCCACGGTACGCTTCTCTCTGAATAATACAGAAGTTTGTGTTGTACTCAACTTCGAGTTCTAACACATACCAAAACCAATCAAATTAGACGTTATAAATAGTAATACCCACTTTTTGAAATTTTATAAATATTATCATTCAATATGGACATCATTTTTGGATTCAGAATATCAAAATTATCTTATTGTGAATTTTTGGTATTTTTCTAAAAACATTCAATTTTTGATGAATAGTGAAAAACACTTAGTTATAGATTAAAACCGAATTTTTATTTAAATAATTATTTTTTTTATTTTAATTTATTTTAGTTCAAAATAGAAACATATTACCAATATTAGTTTAATTTAATTCATTGGAGTCAGTTTATAATAATTTTAGATATATTCAAATTTTATTGAACTTTTCGCCGTCTTTTACCCATCTTTTATGAGAATTTTCAAATTCCAATAAAACATAATTTTACCACTTCTTTGAGTGGAATATCGAAAATCAAAGAGACACTGTAAATATCATGGAGTAAAATGAGTTTCAATAATATAAAAATAATTTTGGTGAATAATAAATTTTTACATTTATTTACCACGGTTAAAAGTAAATAGGATAATTAAGGGTAAAAATTACATTATTATTACCATAACACATGTCTTAATTAAATTGGATAAGTATAACTAGGCCAAATACAACATTATAAATAAAATATGAACCACTTTTGTCGACTTGGATTATATTTGGACATTTATTATTATTTAATTCAAAGAAGAGTTAAAAGTGATTAAATAAAAGATAAATAACTAAAACATTTTCAATAGAGAGTTATACATAAGATAAATTCAATTATAAATATTAATTAGAAATCTAAGAATATTTCTTACATAATGGTATTTTATTTATAATTTTTAGATATAAAATAACTTAATTTATTTATGATACAATGGTGATGCATTAATTACCTAATTAAGGAAATATTAAAATAATTGATATTATAAATATTCAAATAAATGTAATATGAGACTTTTTATGAATTACAATAATTTTATAGGTAAATATGACATGTTATTATTTCTTAAATGAATTTGGTTTTAATTAATAATGTTTTTAAGACTTTATCAAAAATCAATTATTATATAGTGTCAAAATTGACATAAAGGGGTTTTTTAAACAAATAGTATATTATAAATTGATATTATATTCCTAAAAATCATAGTATTGTCAAAATAACTTATATATGAGCATATATAATAATAATGATCCACTTGGGGTTATATTTTTTTGTTATAGTATGTTTATTAACCATATAATATAAAAATACAAACAGACATGGTAATTGTTAAACTATTTAACTAAGAGTTAAATATAAATGATAAGGTTAATATAGTGACCCAAACCTATCTAAAATATATTGGATGAATGGATTTCGACCCATACCCACCTTATCCTCAATATAAGTCACATTAGAGCCATTATAACCCAAATATGAATTTATAATAAAATAATATTTTAAGTTTTTCGTAAGGTACCCCTCGCCCCTCTTATAAAAGGGAACTCCCCCTTCTCTAAATTTCATACCGTCAAAGCCTTTTGGCTCGACCCAATCCTGCCCAAATATCCTCCCAACTTCCCTTACTTCATTATAGAGGTCGTATTTTGATCAGAAAGGCAACCTAAGGAGCCCTTCTGATCAAATAAAAAAAAGAACCAGAAAAAGATGTAATGTTCTCACCACCCTCTTTCAAGTTCCTTTCTTCTTACACTTCTTCTTTATTTGATATTTCCATTATAAAATAATAAATCCAGTATATTCTATATAATTCGATGTTATAATAATTATGGTACAAAAATATTCAGTATTCTATCCATCCTTTTAATGACATGTCACCATATGTGCGTACGTACGGCTTACCGTCTCCACGTCGTGGTGTAATTGTTATTCAAAAAATAATTATTTGGATGGGTATGATAATGAAGTGTAATTGAATTAAATAATAAATATAACATTATAATGATTCTTCATAAATGATATACCATCCAATTATAAATTATTTTAATATCAAAAGAATAATATTGTCGCTCGTGCGTACGTACAGACTACCGTCTCCATGAACGCGATGAGATTTATTCCCCATCATATCCATTCAAGAATAATTTTCATTTGATGATTAAAAATATTGTTTAAATACTTAATATCATTCTGTATATAAATAAGATACAACCTATCCATAACAAACACAACTTACATAACAAAGCATATAAAGGAAAAAAAATCAGTTAACACCCGAAACAACGATGATATAAAGATATTATTATAAAATCAATGATAAAAGATCATATATGATATCATATTAATCTATATGATTCTTGTATAATTTAATAACAATTATTTCCCCATTTTACAAGAGTTTAACCTACCCTTGACCAAGGAAAAGTACAAGGTAGGGGTTAATTTTACAATCTCTTTATTATCTGAGGATGTTTCTACGTAATTATCTACTAGGACCTCTTTATCATCCACATCCATGTTTCTTAAAAATGTATTCCAAATAATTTTTACTATTTACTAGACTGTGTGTAAAATTCATTTAAACCCTTATTTGAATTTTTATAAAATGGTTTTAAAGGAATCTTTCTGTTGTTTTCCAAACAAGGTCCTTTTTAACCTTTTCGCCAAAATTAAGGTATGAATTTATTTTTTAACTTATACGGTGGGTGCAGCTATTTTCGGCCATTATAAAATCTTTGAAATTTACCTTACAAGCTTATAAAAATATTTTCAAAGTAAATGTTTTATTTTACAATTATGTGACTTTTAAATGATCACAAAAAAAGAGATATTTCTCTCAAATAGTTTTGATTTCATCTATGTCAAAATCCGTTGATGAATTTTAAGCTTATTTGAAGTTGATTTATTATGATACAAAAATTCCATATTGTATTGAAGGTTTTGTTATATTTTTGAATGTGGATGTGTTATTTTTATACCATTCCTAGTTTATGGAGAAATTATTGACATTTCATATGCTAGTTTTAATATGAATGTTTATGTTATATTTAAACCTATTAATATTAGGAATGAATTGGACTTAGTAATTGACGGGTGGAGCCCGCTATAGCCCCTCGATACATCGGTAGGTCTCATGAGACAAACTAGTGTCTTAGCACAAGGCCTTGAGAAAAACTTATTTGTAGTCTTGGCACAAGGCCTTGACTATGTGGTTATGACAGTTCGGAATTATGCATTCCATTATTATGAAAGTGGTTATTGATATTGCATGATATTATTCGACTAGTAGAATAACCATGTGAATAATTAAATGAAATTATTTCAATTTATCTTTTCCATATTATTTTGATGTTCATGTTTAAAAGGATTTTGTTTTAGTTATACATTGGTTTAAATGTTTATGTTTATTTATGAAAGTTTATGCTATATTTTTTTCCTTACTGAGAATCTGAGATCACCCCTTTCAGTGTTTTATTTTTCCCAGGATGTGAAGAAATATTTTATGAAGGACCTTTAGGGATAATATGAGGGGATATGAAGACAAGATGTTGTTGTGTTTTTTTTACACTTTATGATGTAATGTAAACTTTATGAATGTATCTAGTGTTTTCAAGGCTACTAAACTAATCGGTCTTTCGAGACTTGAACTTTTGTGATCATGCCAATGTTATGTAATAATGCACCGAATCATGGTTACTGGGGTCGAGGCATTTCGTAGAGGTAGAATAAAAATTTATTAAGTAAATATTGGAGTATGTGTATTCGCACTTATTTCCCTATGTATTTATATGTAAAAGCTATGAATTGTATGGCCTATATGGTGAATATGAGTCCTTAATATCTATGTGAGTAGGAAACCTAATATTCTTATTGGTTATGAAGATAGGTTGAACTAAACCATCTCATGCATTGTGGGTCACTCTACTAAGAAAATATTAATTTGAAAGTAAAGAAAACCCTATTCGATAAGTCCTAAGAATTATAAATTTTAAAATATGGAAATAGATATTTATGATTATGAATTTTATATAAATACTCTTATAATAGGGTCAAAAAATTAAATTTTATCTTCCATAACTATATATTTGAGAAATAACATAACTAAACAGATGTTATTAATGAAGTAAAATTATCATTAAAAGATATGGTTCAACTGGATAGAAATCCAAAAGTTCTGAATATTCTTGATAATATGTGGATTATTAAACTACAACAAACTCTAGACTACCAAGAATACATTTTAGAAGATAGTTATAATTTGATGTTGTAACTAAGGAAAAAAAATCATAGACAGATTAGGGACTATAGAAGATATGGGAAGATCTCTTGAAGTTGATGTTTCAGAAGAATTAATTTAGGAAGGATCTAATAAACATGGAATGTTTTGGAGATCTACTAGGATTAGGATCCATGTACAAAGATACAAAAAATTTCTTCATTATCTTATTTACACAAACAATATAGTGTAATATCATGAAAATAATGAAATAACAAATGGAACAAGATAGTGTTAATTTTTATGAGAGATTAAATAGATTCCTTATATCTATCTAAACATGGAAGATAATTAAAAAACATATAGGTATAATAAGAATTCAGAATAATTTATTTTATTAGGTATAAGAGTAATTATAAGATAGATTGATGTAAAATTTATGGATTTAAACATATGTTTTCCAAAAAATAGATGGTATGTATTATTACAAGATATATTATCTAGTTTTTAAATAGATGACAATTCATGTCGTGGTTAATTTAGATACCATGTATAGATTTCATCTCAAGAATTTGGATATAAATAATGATTTTATTTAAAAATAATTACATGAATAAATTTATATATAAAAAATATATGTATTGATTGATAAAAAAATTAATATTGCATCTACACTGAAGCAACACATGTACTGATTTATGTAATAAACAATGATATGGAAATTTAAGTTCAATGCCTTTATAGTGGAAGAAATTTTCATCCTATTAAATTAAAATAATTTTATTTAACAGAAGTTGTGTGAATATTTCACATTCATCAGTGTACGACTCTATATTTATGAAATTCACATTACCTATCTAGTAAAGGAAATGATCAATGAGATAAAAGAAAAATTGTATAATAGTTAAAATATATAGGATCATGATCTAGAATAGTTGATCATATAGATGATTATCATAAGGTAATTATGTTCTAGAATTTTTTCCCTGAGTCATTGTGATTATATCTGTATAGTGGTGGAATTATCCAATATGTCTGATTAAATGCTTGGAACCACAACCCTATATAGATATTTCAAGACGAGAAAAGAAAAATCACCCTGAATAAATGTTGACTATGTGTACATGGAAAATGGTTTGTGTGCATCATTATTCATAATCTTGGTTTATACCACAATTTTTATATAGAAAAACATTTCACACATTTTTTAAAAAATTAAAAAATTCTTGGTGAATTTTGGAAGAGGTCATTGGGAATAGAAAAGAAGATCCTTTAATATCTCAATGGTTTGAACATTTACTTTGGGATAGATGATCTACAAGAGTTTTTTATAGACACTAAATATCAGGAGATATGAATACAATGTATTGTACCATGATATATGTGTTTTATTTTAGTGTAAGGAATATGATTTGGAAATAAAAACATAAAATGGTAGATTAAAATTAAATAATAGAATCAGTGTAAATTGAATTAATATAAAATTGGAAGGTGTTGACTACCCTGAATGGACTGATCGAATATCTCAGAATAAGGTAAGTTATTTGGATTTTATTTATTGGTTCTAAAAGATTGATATAATTCCCCAATAGTATGAATATTTAATCTAGTATAATGATTAGTCAACTAAAATATAACTTCATTTAATTTTTTTTGGATGAAATTGTGATGGATCTATGGAATGTGGATGGATTTTGAAATTAAAAAGAAAATATATTAAATGTTTTTTAACGATGTGTTTAGGTGATTCTTGGAAATCACCCATGTAAGAATATAAGTCACATGGGGTGAATAATTGATTTGAAAACATTTTTTAAGATAATTTTCATAAAATATTCACTAATATTTAATGTGAGTGACATAGAATGTCGTTTCAACACACACACACTTTGACACACAATATGCACAACATATTTACAAGGTTCACCTCACAAAAAAATAAAGTTAATAAATCGTTTAATTCATATTTCCTTGAAATCTTACATTACAAAATTATAATGTTTTGGATTACAAAAACGAATGTTCTATCCTTTATCTCACATTACACCAATGTATCAAAGTTATTTATATTCTTCTCACATAGTTATAATGGAATGAAATTGACTTTCACAACAAGAGAGTCTTCTTATAGATGGGTTTACCACCAATTATCATGTTTTATTTCTTCTTTATATATTCTAAAGAACTTATGTCGTAATATATAAATTATTATACCTCTTTCTTCTCTCTCATGAAAAATACATAAGTAATTTCTCTTCAACACAAATTATTAATGATATCAAACACATTTATTATTTTCCATAGAAATGAAAATAATAATATGTCAATTTCTGAAAAATAAATTAATTTTTCCTTTTAACATATAGAATATCACATTAAAATTTTAGGTAAAAATAATTGTGTCTAGCTACCCTCACTTCATACACTTATTATTAATTCAAAAAAATCATTCTCAAACATAATGACACAATAACACATATTCCAACATAACTGAGAAATTATTTCATAACCTCTTATATCCTTCATATTGAATCATATTTATTCATGGTGATAACCAAATAATATCTTTACATGAAATACAAATTACCTTTTTTAATTTTAAACCAATAAATTTTAGTACATTCATTACATAATTTAATTTTTCCAGAATAATCTATTCAATTATTTCTCATACTATTAATTCTATACAGAACTCAAAATATTAACAATGAAGCTAACTCTTATAAAGTCACCACAAACATTTTTAATAATTATTTCTCATACTATTCATTTATTTCCTATTTTAATTAATCCCACTGAATTCATGATCCCCCTAAATACGATATATATACACCATTCAGTAAAACACATTTTAATAAATACTCTCTAAAATAATTTTGTCTCCATTTATAAATAATGAATGGAATAAACCTAAAAGTGATTTATGTCATCATTTACATCCCCTTTTAACAATAATATACAAATAAATAAACGAGAGAGGGGATGAGATCACCATACATTATCCTTCATAGGAATGATGTTGAACTCCATCGAAACATAAATTTTTTTATTTCATTTATATAAAAAATTAGTGAACACGCTGTATATTTAATCCATTATAAGAACAAATTATTGTTTCAATACATTCTTATCTACAAGCTCATTAATGAAGTGATAATTTATATCAATTTTATTTGATCTTAAAATTTTAATAGGATTTCATAATTAATTGAAAACACTTTGATTATAATATCTCTCAATAAGTTGTAGCATCACTTCCACATTGAGATATTTCAAATAAGACATCATCCACATTAATTGGATTGTGTCTTCAATTTCAGCCACATATGATTCAACAGTAGTGCTTAAGGACAAAAAAATATATTATTTACGTCTGAAAATAAGCAAATTTCACCCTAAAATAAAACTCCACCAGATATAGACCTTCTATCATATAATTTTTTTTTCAAATATTCCTCTTTACTAGAAAATGGATTCAACATTCCACTACTATATTGTAGTATCCCAATGTCTGGTGTGCCTTTAAAATACCTTAGAAGCCATATTCCATCTATGTGAAGTACTAAAATGGATTTTTACAGATGATTTATATTTTTTGTTAATATAGTCTATTTGTAAAATTAATGTAAGATGACAGCATTACAACCATCCTAAATAGAAAATAAAAATATTTTTTTCTTGCTACTATTTTGATTAAACAAGGATTAAATTACCATCACGTTGAAATGTGATGGTTATGGAAAAAATATAGAAAACCCTATTACATGTGTTTCTGGATGAAAAGATGATTTCTATAATAATTTTGATGACTATTTGAGGTATTTTGGAAAATGAAGATATTAAATAACCAATTTCAAGGTAAATGAGTTTGATATAAATATTTAGAGTGATAATATAAATGATCTTAAGGTTCAAGACTACATAGTTTTCTAATAATTATTTTTGGATGTGGTTTTGAGTTTATTTAAATTTTTTCATAAATTCCATTGATATTGTGAATAGTTTTTGAGGTCATTTTAGTGATGTAAGGAAATTCTATTTTAGAGCTGGAAAAAACATTATTTATCATATTTCATAACAATTTCTCTATGGAATGAAAATAAAAATGGTTGAAACTTACCCTATATGTGTAAGACATTATGTGTTCACATATTAGGTAGTTTGGATTCTACATAACACTTCTGGAAAAATTATATGTCTTTGATTCCAGTAAAAATAATTTTTAATAACCTTATAAGACATTATTTTGTATAGAAAATTCATAAAGGCTTGATCATTAAAGTGAGAATGTAATACATAACAAGTATTATTGAATAATAATAAAACATTATAGTTTTCATGAATTCAAAAATAATATTGAACCCTATGTCTTTTACTGAATCACATAAGACATCAATAGTTTAATAATAATATTTATAGCTTCATTTTGAGTGTTTCTGAAGCTGATAAATCGAGTGGATTTCTTAGTATATTAAATTAGTTGATGCATAGTGGTATATTCTTCATTTGATAAACTCACAATAACATAGAGTAATTTATTTTGGAGATAATTTCAATTTCGTGAGAAATTTTTCAATTTCACAGCACATTAGGCCATGCATACATGGATATGAATTTAAAATTGATTTATATGTAGTATATTGTTTTGTGATTTAAATGGGAAATTATCGCAATTAGTTTAGTGAAAGAAATGGGAAATTTTAAAAATAATTTGGTGGAGGTTTTGAGAAAATTTATGCTAGATAATATCCACTAGTTTATATTATATATATTTCTATCCAAATGAAATTTATAATGCATATACAAATTAAATATTGTGAATAATTTTCCTGATATTCAATGATGATAAAAGAAGACCAAGGTGAAAAACAAAGAGTAATTATTCAGAGACACTTTTATAATGTTATTATTTTACTTCAGATATTAATATTTACGAAGAAGGAATAGAGCCAAATGTTTCTTTCATTTAAGATCATATGGGTATCGAAGAAAACAAGATTCACTAAGTTTAGGTAGAAGAATGCATTTTTATTCAGGACTAATGAGGAATTCAACACTATTAAAGATGTTTTTAATCTCAAGTACATGATGAGAGGTTGTACCATATTTATTTTACTTGTGATATAACCATAACATTAGAGGATCAAATTATCAATGATGAACAATCCTTCTATTCATCTGTATGTGAGGAATGAAAGAAGAACAAGGATAGTATGCATAATCCTTTAATAGATTGGATTGGTTGAAGTCATGTTCAAGGAATATTTGGGGGACCTTTAATAAATATTAAAGATGTAGTATAACAACCTCATTATAATATAGAAAAAATATTTTTGGTAGATGGGTCCAACTAGTAGGAGATTCTATAAAGAACCCATTGAGTGTTGGATACAATATTCACTTGTAAACATTTGATTTAAATATATTACCTTCCAAACTTTTTTGGAATTATATTTTACATGTACTCATAGTTATTTATAGTAGAGAATTCATTTCTTGAAACATTTCATCATCCTAGTTGGTAGTCATCCCTGACATTGAGGTACAACCTCATAAACACATCCAGGACCTATGCCATTATTCCATAAAAATAAAATATATTAGTAATTTATCCCCTCCACCTATTTAGGGATCTCACTAAACTTGAGAACTATTATTTGAGCCAATTTAAACCATCTCCCCATAAGAATGATACTTCCATTACTAAAGAAGAATCATGGTGAATATCAATCTTATAAATAGAATAGCTAATTTTTTTGGAAATAAATATCATGTATACAAAATCATGATGCTTCTATATTTTCTATCATAAGGTGTTGAATTACGTGATACTGTAGTAGTGGTATTTTCACTACTTTTAAGTGATTTTCTTATGACATATACTAAAAAGAAGAATCTAGAAGTTTGTTCAATGACTATGATTGATATCATCACAACCTTTTCTCGTAATGTATAAATTATTATTTTGGAACTCAAATAACAGTGGATATATTAGAAAAATATTAGAATTTGTATAAAGGAAATATAAATATTAAAGTGGAAAATATTATTATTTTGTTATCTAAGAATAAGTAAATATAGATAGATAATGATGATACTATGTAAGACTAATTTATAAGGATCAATGAGATATTATTCCTCGTTAATGGATTATGAGACAGTATGGGGGTTAAATGTTTTTAAATAAACTAATGAATAATTTCCCTGAAAGATTTCACATAGAGTTATCATCCTTGGGGGATATATGAGACATATCCTATTATGAGTTTTGAAATACTCTCTGTTATTAAATTATTAGGAAATTTCATTTATTGAGAAATATTAAAATAGATGATATGCCATTCAAAAACAAAGAACAAAAAACACTCAACTAATGGAAGGTTAAGTCTGATTCGGATTAAAAATGTGATGTTATAAGAAGTGAAGAGAATGGTAAATCCTTGTAATTTTGTCTCAAAGAACATTAATATATGGACTTTTAAATATTATTGTATGTTTAACCTTTAATTTTTTAATTATAGAGGAATTTTTCATTTTTTATTTAACTTCCCAATAATGGAATAGTTAAGAATGAATGTGATTATGAGGAAAAAGGATTCTCTAAAAAATAATATATAATAATTAGAAAAAGTGATATTAGAAATAATAATAAGTATTTTGAAAAATGTAGGAGAAATTTGATATGAAATAAATAATATAGGACTCGTCATCATTTATTGTGTTAGAAGATGATGGTACTTATCAAAATTACATAACCTCAATGATTCGTATCAATAAGAATGAAAACATTTCAAGCAATGGTGGGGTTGAACCATAATAATACACTTAGAAAATGTTGATATCAGAACAATAATCATACCTTGATAAATATATAACTATTAAAAAGAAATAAAATATAATATAAATGGTTAAAATAAATGAATATGTGAAGAAAACTTGTCTTATTAGGGAGATCAAAATTTATAAGATCAAAATTATAGAAAAAGATAAATTATATATTATCTTAATATAAAATTCACTAATTAAGAAGAAGAGATAAATGAATAACAACATAGGTTTTTCAAAGATTAAAACACATTGATGAACATGAGAAATGATCGTAGAAAATATATTGAGATTATGGATGAAATATAAAAAGTGAAAGAGAATATTTGTTCAAAGAAAAATGTAAAATTTATTTCATAATATTTTTGTGTTACTATTTTTGATTCATCGTGAGTAATGTGTAATAATTACAAAACTATAATGAATTATGATGAATAAAATTAATTATATACAATCCCACATAAATGAGAAATTAAAATAAGTTGAGAAAATAAAAGCACCTAAGACAGAATAAAAAGACTGGAATGAATCAATAAGGATTTTAAGATGTTTTCCCCTAATAGGTTAATCAAAATTATTGAAGATAGATCTTTAAATTATATTATTGATGTTGTGAGGTATTTTAAAAAATATCCATTTTTTTAAAAGATGTTATTTCCAAGTAATTAATAATAATTAATGAGTATATGATATAGAATGAAGAGAACGAACTCTGTTAAAAAGAAAAACACCAATATAATATAGAATTTTGAAACACTAAAATCAATATGTCCATTTAGAAACGTTATATATGAATTCTGGGTATAGATTTGTGAGAATCCTAAATGATTGGGTTACTTTTGTATAAAATATATGACAATAATTAGTAGATAGGATCTATAGAATATTAAAATCAATAGTGATCAGAGTAAGAATATAATACTAGAACATTATACTTACAACATATATTTTCAAAAGGAAAACATAAAAAAGAAAATCAAAAACTATATATGTAATAAAAATATGTTAATGTTCATAAGAAAGTAAAGGTTGTCAAAATTTATTACTATGAAGTGCATACAGATCCGTTTACAATGTGTTTTAAGATAGAAAAACCATAAATGATTATTCAATAGTGTTTCCAACTCAAGCTGAAAATAAATAGAAGAAGAAGCCAATATATGAAGAATATATTTTATTTTATAGATGACAACAAGATGTTTCTATAAAAATTGTAAATTTAAATTAGAAAATATATCATATATAACATGAATACTCCTGGTATAAAAATCATACAAGATGGTATGAAGATATATTAATGTACCAGTGTTCAATGAACTAGAGGTGCATGGTTGAGAGGGAAATATCAACATTACTTCTCTCATTAAGGATAAATTAAACCCCAAACTTATTACCTTAAAATAATTATTGTACTAATGTTTATAGAATTTATGTAGATAATAAAAAAGGAAGTTTTGGTTGAGTTTCATTAAATCCTATATATTAAAAGATAATTCCAATAAGTCTGTTACTGCAGAAAATAACCTGAGATGAAAATTTGATTTAAATCATTTTGGGGGATTTTTTATAGATTGCTTACTATAAAACATTAATTTTCTCAGGAAAATATAAAATTATTGAAAACACATAGGGAAAGTGAAGACGAGTTATACTAATCACATTTTTTACATAGGACTTTTCCTATAAAAGAGGATTATTTCGGGGGAGGGTTGGTTAATGAGAAAGATAAGAAAACTTTGGTGTAATACATTATTATCTTAAACTATTTTAATATTTTTTTTTCAATGAGACCAAGTTAAAAATCCTAATAAATATTTCTGTACATCCCCTCAAATGATAAAATGAAACTTCTATCACATTACAGAAATTTTTATTGATAGATTTGTGGTCTTGGTTAATCTCTCATTTTTATACACATGGATATACCACATTAACATAAATATGATAAACTGAAGATTCATTACTAACAAATATATCATTTTATCCTCTTATTAATAATTTTGATCTAGCTAAAATTCAGAATATATAAGGGAGAATGGGTTGTTATGTAAACCATGACTGAAGATCCCTGAGATCTTTCCTATATATTAATTTTCATTTATCTCCAATAAGTAATAGATTATAATATTGATTTTTTATTAATATTGGGTATTAAAAAAACATAAATTGTAATAACCATTAATTTCACATTTTATTTACTTTAAATAAATATATTTAAATAACGTTTTTTATATTCAATGATGAAATGATATGTAAAATGTTAGATAAGAAATGTAATTCAGGAATAAAACATATGATATATAAAAATACATTATTCAATTATAAATTCTTAGAAAATAGTATGAGTAATACATGGAGTTTTAAAAGAGACTTTTTTTCAGTAAATATGTGATTTTGTTTATAGATTTTATTTTCCTTAAAATTATATATTTATGAATTATTGAATTGATTTTTCAAAATGGAATTTTGATTTTAATTTTTCATTTCAAAATTATATTTGTGTCAATTTGTATGAATTTCCTAAATTAATTTATTTGTAGGTGAATAGTAAAACAAATATGCCAATTTAACAAATACCATCATTTTTAGAACTTATAGGACTCTAAAACAAATTTTATATAAAGATAAATACAAATAAATAAATATATAACATTTCCAAATATTATATTGAATTTATTAAACCCATGATTAAGGTTTTGGAATCTTAAGTCTTTATTGACACTAAATTTTCTTTATTTATTAAAAAAATGATCACTTATAGAAATTAAATATAAATAATGTATTTCATAGTTTAGATAAATATATTCATATTGTTTGATAATTTAATTTTCATTTTAATGAATAATATTATAATTAATTGGATTATAGTAAATCATAGATAGTGATAAAATAGATATTTTCAAAGAATTGTTTTATTAATATTTTATAAATTATATCTGTAAGAACCCAGATCTTCGTTTCAGGTATGTTTTTCTTTTTGTGCTCATTTTTGAGAAAAAGAGGAAAATCTAGAAATTTTCAAAGTACATGTCATGTACTTTATAAGTACAAGTCGTGTACCTTGTCGCCACGCGAGGCCATGTGCTGGTCGTGTCCGGGCCACACATACGGTGTGTAGGGGCGATGTGGAGACCGCATAAAGAAGAGTACAGAAAGGCCAAGAACACGCGGTGTACCCCAGATGTACACACCATGTAATTTGATTTTTTTGTCATTAAGCAGACCGGGGTCGCGGCTAATTGACAGAAACATCTTCTTCTCAAGGTTCTTCCATCGAGAGCGTCCGTACGGCCGCAAACATCCTCTGATCCCCCGATCCTCTGTGTGTTTGCTGAATTGACCACCGTCGATTGCGTTGGAACCGTAGGGGTGATCTATTCCTTCTTCTTGATTTTTATTCCTTTATTTTCCCTCTTTCTCAAGATATCATGGGTTGAACGTTTGGTGTGTTTTCGAAGATCTATGGTGTTCGGAGGAGAATCAAGCCTCATGGTCAAAGTATACTGATCTCTTAGCATCAAGGTGGGTGGTTTGTGCCTTAACATTCAAATTATTTGAGTTTTATGTGCAAATTTCACCAATACCCGTGAACGGGGTATTTCGTATTTACCTTTTTTTCCAGTTGTATTCCTTCCATGCTTGTATGCTCATGTAGAGGTAATTTAATCATGTGTGAGGATAATTTGTTGTTTTTTGGATGTTTTCCCCATGTCTTATTCTGTTTACGCCCTCTGGGTCTTGTTTAGCCTTTGGATATTATGCTTGTTTCTATGCCTTATGACTGTAGGATGGAGTGATATTCTTGAAATGTTTGTTATGTTGTAGACTGGTTAGCCAAGTAGTTCTATAGGAGTACATTGGTTAGCCAAGTAGCTGTACAGGTGTACTTGGGCCTTAGGGCATTATTATGCACTGACTGGCACAAGGCCGTGGGAACCTAGTGCTATAGACTATAAGGGACAGACCGAGTGAGCTTCCTAGAGAGTCTTGGATATTCTAGACCGTAGGAGGGTAGACCAAGGGAGCTTCCTCAAAAATTGTTGGACATTATAGACCACATGTGGGTAGACCAAGTGAGCTTCCTCAGAATGTCTTGGACATTATAGACTACGGGAGGGTAGACCGAGTGAGCTCCCTCAGAGAGTGTTTACTTGTTTTAATTTCCTTAAAACCGTTCCAGGCTAGAGAAGGAATTGACTGAGTGATATTCCATTGAGAGTATGTTATAGACCTGAGACTATAGGAGGAATTGACCGAGTGAGCTTCCTTAGGGAGATTGAAGAGCTTGGGGCTATAAGAGGGTTAGACCGCGTGATCTTCCTCAAAGAGTCCCTGACTACCCTAGAATATTTGGGGAATTTACCAGGAGATCTTCCCTAAAGAGTCTTATAATTTCATATGAGCAAACCAGAGGGTTTAGGTTAAGTGCACTGCCCAGAGGGTTGTTGGTACTTCTTGGATAGGACAAGAGGGGTTGGCTGTGAGTACTTCCCAGAGGGGTTCCTATTGGGATTAGCCATTTGCTTCACTACTGCTTGTTGTTCTGTGGATTGATTACTATTGTATATCATCCTGTTATTAGATGCTAATTGCTGCCTGCTATTTTCTATTACTGTTTACTGCTTACTATGCTATTACCTACCATATACTCACTGACTGTTAGGCATAAATCTTCAGGTGGTTGCCTACTAGGATTTAGTATCACACCCTATTTGGGTCATGCTTTGGGGCCTTAACAGACTATGTTGTTGCAGGTATAGAAAAGGGGATGATCCCTTTAACTATTGGTACATTATTTCCTTTGAGTAGGAGAGCATGGGACCAATCATAGGCTTGCGATGCTGAGGAGCTGTTTGTCTTTTCTTTTGTACTGGTTTTGGTAATGTTTGCATTTCCAGCATTGTGACCAATTTGGCTGTTTTTCTAGATATGTATCATGCATCATTTCAAATATACATATGTTCTCCAGTGGTTTACTGTTTTTGACTTCCGATGTATACTTGTGAATTTTTGGATATTTACTACTTCTGTTATTTCATGTTTTGTTACTTCCGTTGTGTACTCTACCAATGAGGGAATATTTTCCCCACTATCACACCCAAGTCCCTCACAGCTAGTTGGCAGCCTCTGGAGTTTGGGGAAATGTGCTTGAGGCCATGTGACCAACCGAGTAGGGGGTGCCTCTGGGTGGCTACCGGAAGTGGGACATCACAAAGTGGTATTAGAGGAATTCTTTTCTCTTGATTTACTGTTTGGAGCCTTTCCCCAGGGATAGGATGTCTTCGGTACTAGGTAATAAGTTGTTCCCAAGAGTAGCTAACCCATGTACTGGGAAAATCAAATCAACCATGTTTATTTCAGTTTTCTAGTTTTGAGATTTTACGGTTAATATGATTTCACCTGGGATGATTCAAATGCCTTGTATTTTTATTGTTGTGCTAGTGCGGTTCTATTTCTGTCGCAACCCGATGAGATGAAGGTATTCCATCTTATACATCAAATAAGAACTTCTTAGAAATCACATGTCATGCATTTCTTCCATTCCATCTAGGATCCATTAGTGATTGAATGTTGTTGTGATAGACGTTGTGTAGATTATGCATGATGTTATGAAATATTCTTTGATAAAATCCATGCAGTTTGATAGCAGAATTGTTTTTAGTATGCCTTTCTTAAATTAAGGACAAATTTTGGTTCTTGAGGTGTTATGGGACCTCATGAATCGGAACTTGGTGGATCATTGACTTGTTTTCTTTGTTTTTAATATATAGGAGATGCCAAGGTTTGGTTCGCGGGGAATATGGGCCCTCACGGATCGGAATTTGGCACCTTCATGTTTGTTTTTCAGTGTTTTCTCATCATCGGTGCAGTTTTCGAGCTACTGCCTAGAAAAAACAATAATTCAAGGCGTGTACATGATTACACGCCATGTAGTTTCAAACCATGTCACAGACTGTGTAAGTAGAAACACGGGGTGGTGAAAAGGTTTTCAGAAACACGCAGTGTACAGTCGTTACATGCCATGTAGTAGTGATTCCTGTACCCGGTCGTGTCACTAACAACACTGGTCAAGGGAACTCGTGTAGTACACACCGTTTTGGTTATGAACACATGGTGTACTGTTGTTATAGGGACCCGATCGTGTCACAAACAACACAAGATGGTGTTATATCTCTTATACATGTTTTGTTTGTTCGGAACACGCCATGTAAGGGTCACCCGTGCAGCCGGACGTGTAACAAAAAACATGGGTTGTCGAATACTTGTCTAGTACATGTTGTGTCCTTAGTGAAAACGTTGTGTAGTATATATTTAAGAAGACTATGTGAGTTATCCGTGAAAAGAGACTCATGCAGGGGAACGGAGTTCAAGTACACGCCCTATGTGGGGACAACACAGCATGTAGTCTGGGGTGTTACATGACCAGATTTGGCTAAAGTATATGCCCATTTGTCTGACTTAGGAGGACCCACCATGTAGTGTTTATACATGCTGTGTAGTCGTGTTTGGTAGAACTTTCATGTTCCTTTATCTTGTTTCCATTTGTACTCTTGTGTTATCTATCCTTGATAATCCTGATCTACGGTGTGCTTTTGATCTTTCAGAGCTATGCCTCAGAGACGTCCTCCGGTCATATGTCTGCTGCCAGATGGTGATCAGACACCAGACATGGATGATCAGAATCCTCCTACAGATCCTCCAATTTTTCCTGTATTGTTACTAAAAGTTATACTTGTTGCAGGCGCTGATGCACAGTTTAGGGAGGACTTCATGAGGATGATGCATACCTATCAGGGAGTTCCGCCTCCTGCCCCGTCGATGGTGGAGTTGTCGTGGGTTTTTTAGCAGCAGCATCCTCCTATTTTCTCAGGTGATGGGGGGCCCAGGATCTAGAGTCATGGTTAGAGGCCACTTTTATGATCATCGATCACCTGTAGATACATCCAGAGAATAGGGTAATGCTTGCTACTTTTATGCACCGAGACACCTCTAAGAGGTGGTGGGAGGTGATCTCACAGTCAGGGCGCCAGCTGAGTATAAATTGGGATGAGTTTTGGCACATCTTCTATGATTACTTCTATCCAGATACCTTGAGGGCTAACTGAGCCCGAGAGTTTATGAGTCTCGAGCAGGGTACTTTTTCTAATATGGATTACTCGTCTCGTTTTACTGAGTTGTAGCGCTTCAAACTTATTCCAGCAGGTGATAAGTTGATCCTTGCTAGGAAAATTGAGGATGGTCTCTGGTTGGAGATCTATTCCTAGGTGAATATCTTCAGGTTGGCTTCGATATCCTCGATCGTCAACTACGCACTAATCACTGATCGCAATCTGAGAGATTCTAGAGAATTGATCTAGGGCAGTTTGACATTCAGAGTTGGTGTTCCTTTTACTGATAGCAGGAAACACCACTGGGAGCTATCTCGAGGAGATCAGAGTAGGCGGAATGTATCTTCGGGTATCCAGGTTGTATACTAGAAGTGTGGTAGGAGTGGGAATACTATGCCTCAGTGACAGGGAGATCCAATGGAGTGCCGATCTTGCGGCAAGATCAGTAATCTCCAGCATTTTTGTCTGATCTTCTCACCTATAGCTGGTGGTAGGGGTTCTTCTATGAACCCGCCTGCAGGAGATGTATCAGTAGATTCTCACCAGTCTGGGAACTAGAGTTCTTCCGGCCATTTAGCCCGAGGTGGAGGTCACAACCATGGTGGTCAGTCACCAGGTACCAGCGACAACAGAGTGGTCTTCCATGGGCATAGGGCAATGGGACAGGCCAAATATTCATCAGGGAGCAGACCTATCAGAAGCAGGATCCCATACCTTCTACAGTTTCAGGTACGATCTTAGTATCCACAGTCTAATCTTCATCCCTTTTAGATACTGGTTCCTCTCATTGTTTTATCTCTATTAGTATTTTGGACATCCTTGGGCTCTGTATCTTTTCGTCTGCCGACATATTGACTCTTGATACACCGTTGGGAACGAGGATGTCTAGTGTACGTCAGGGAAGAGAGTGCCCTCTTGAGGTTTCATGATGTCACTTATTATGGGACCTCTATGTCCTAGGTATGATAGGCAATGATACCATTCTTGTTATGGACTGGTTAGTTCCCTTCCAGGTAGTCGTTGATTGCTATCGCCGCAGGGTGAGTTTCGTATCACCAGAGGGTGGATCCTATCTTCATAGTGGTGAGTGGGATGTCTAGGTAGGTATAGCTAGACCAGAGCATCATGGTCTAAGAGGATTAATTTTCCAGATTTCTAGTCTTTATCTGGATGTCTAGGGGACATCATAGTTAGACTTTCCTCCAGTGGTGTATCGTTTCAGGGATGTCTTTCTAGAATAATTTTCCGGTTTGCCTCCGAAGAGTGAGGTATAATTTTCTATTGATCTTGAGCCGGGAATGGTACCAAGGTCCATTACTCCATATAGGATGGCTACACTTGAGTTGCAGGAGCTCAAGAAGTAGTTGGTGGAGTTGCAGAAAAAGGGTTTCATCCAACCTAGTAATTATCCTTGGGGTTCACCAGTCCTGTTTGTGAAGAAGGCATAAGGCTCCCTTAGGCTTTGTATAGATTATCGGAAGTTGAACCAGTTGATTGTCAAGAACCGATATCCTTTATAGAGGATCAATGACCTCCTCGATCAACTTTTAGGAGACCGAGTGTTCATGAAGATTTATTTGAGATTTAGTTATCATCAGTTGTGTGTTAGACCATCGGATATACCTCTTACAGCCTTCAAGAGAATGTATGGTCTATACGAGTATACGGTCATGCCATTCGGTCTCATGAACATGCCGACAGTTTTTATGGAACTGATGAACTGAGTGTTCCATCAGTACTTGGACACTTTCGTTGTGGTCTCCGTGGACTATATCTTGGTGTACTCTCACACTTGACATGGCCATGCTACCCATCATGAGATCATTTTGAGTACACTAAGAGAGCATCAATTATATGCTAAGATCTCAAAGTGCCACTTTTGGATGGATTAGATTCACTTCTTGGGTCACGTTATCTCAGAGACAGTAGTATAAGTAGACCTAGAGAATGTGATTGTTGTAGTTTCTGGGTAGACGCTGAAGAATGTATTTTAGGTGTAGAGTTTTCTAGGGATGGTTGGATACTATAAGCATTTCATACAGAACATTTCACGCCATGCATAACCGCTGACAGGTCTAACCAAGAAAGGGTCCAAGTTCTTATAGTCAGATTCTTATGATAAAAACTTTCAAGAGCAGAAATTGAAGTTGATGTCAGCACTGAAACTAGTTTTTCTAGAACCGGGAAAGAGTTATACAGTCTACTGTGATGCATCAGGTGTTGGACTAGGAGTTGTGCTTATGCAGGGAAATGGAGTCATTGCATACGGGTCTCAGCAGTTGAGGCAACATAAGAGGAACTATCCATCCCACGATCATGATTTGGCAGTTGTTGTTCATGCCTTATGTTGTTGGAGACATTACCTTCTGGGAGTGAACATTGTGGTTTTCACTGATCACAAGAGTCTCAAGAATATCTTTAATCACCGTGATCTGAATCTGAAAGAGCACAGGTGGGTCATGTATCTTTAGTCCTTCGACATAGAGCTTTCTTATACGCCTGGAAAGGGCAACATAGTGGCTGATGCATTGAGAAGAAGAACTCAGATTCGGGCAGTTCAGAAGGCTAGTAGTGAGAGGCGGATTATGGCTTTGTTCTCTGAGATGCACTTGGAGGTGCACGATAGACTGAGATAGCCTTTTCTATGTTCTATATTTGTTACCTCTACACTTCTTGATCGAGTACAGATGAGGCAGTGATTAGACTTAGAAGGCCTAGTCATGCATGATAGTGTGTCCGGAAAGGACCCTATTCCTTGATGGACAGTGGGTGAGGATGAGATCTTGCGTTTCTATGGACATGTATGGGAGTTCGTAGACATACCCAAGGAGCTTATGCAGGATTTACATTCCTCGGTTTGGGTAGTTTATCCTGCTGTCACCAAGATGTATCGTGATCTACACCACCAATACTGGTGGCCATGAATTAAGAGAGATGTTGTTGGTTTTGTTATGAGATGATCTACTTGTCATCAGGTGAAAGCAGAGCATCAACGATTGACATGTCTTTTACAGAATTTACCCATTCTCGGGTAGAAGTAGAGTGATGTTGCGATGGACTTCATGACCGGGTTGACAAGGTCACCTCGAGGGAATGATGTTGTTTGGGTAGTCATCGACAGACTTATGAAGGTTTCTCACTTCTTGTCAATCAAGGACACCTTCAGTGTTGATGAGATGGGATGGTTGTACATCCGAGAGGTTGTATGTCTGCATGGAGTTCCGCACTCCATTTTTTTAGACAGTGATTTTCTCTTTACTTCTCGATTCTGGCAGAGGCATCAGAAGGCTTTGGGTACACAGGTACTTTTGAGTATGACATACCACCCCTACACATATGGCCAGTATGAGTGTACGATTCAGGTGCTTGAGGATATTCTCAGAGCTGTCATTATAGACTATGGAGGTTCTTGGGGGAAGCATATTCTTCTTGTCGAGTTTTCCTATTACAATAGTTTTCAGGCGACTATTCAGATGGCACCATACGAGGCATCGTACAGTAAGTCAGGCGATCACCTTTGTACTAGATTGAGGTAGGATAAGAAGCTTTACTGGGACCTCATCTTGTTCAAGGGTCCTTAGAGCAGATAGAGTTGATTCTAAAGAGGATTGATATAGCACAGTCTCGACAGAAATCTTATGCTTCTCAGCAGAGACGACCTCTGGAATTTGAGGTTGGGGATCAGGTTTTTCTATGTGTTGCACCGAGGTTGGGACACAAGAGCATTCAGAGGTAGGTTAAGCTTTCACTATGGTACGTCGGGCCGTTTGAGTTGTTGGAGAGACTTGGGTCGGTTTCCTATCAGTTGTAGTTACCTCGGAGGTACCGGGCTATGCACAAAGTCTTCCACGTCTCTCAACTCTGACATTACTTTTCAGACCCATCTCATGTCTTCAACCTGAGGAGGGTGAGCTTGAAGTAGATGCATCATTTGGGAAGCATCCTATCCAGATTTTCGATGGTAGAACGAAGGTTCTCTGTGATCGGTCAGTCTCTCTGGTATGGGTGCTTTGGCAGCACCAGCGAGTACAGGACGAGACCTCGGAGAGGGAGGCTGATGTACGATCGTAGTGGCCGAAGCTGTTTGGGGTTTCTTCTTCTATGCCTCTCTAGGGATATTCGGGGACAAATTCCTTTAAGGTGGGTATTTTTTAAGAACTCGGATCTTCGTTTTAGGTATGTTTTTCCTTTTCTGGATGTTTCTGAGAAAAGATTAAAATCTGTAAATTTTCCAAGTACGCGTCGTGTACTTTATAAGTACACGTTCTGTACCTTGTCGCCATGCAGGTTCGTGTGCTGGCCGTGTTTGGGCCACACACACAGTGTGTAGGGACGATGTGGAGGTTGCTTAATGCGGAGTAAGGAAAGGCCATGTACACACTGTGTACCCCAGAAGTACACACTGTGTACTTTCATTTTTTTCATTAAACGAACCGGGGTCGCGCCTAATAGACAGAAACATCTTCTACTCAAGGTTCTTCGTCCGGGAGCGGTCATACGGCCGTGAACATCCTCTAAGCCCCTGAACCTTCAACTGTTTTCCCAATCGACCAACCTAAATTCTGTTGGAACCGCAACGGTGAGTTCTTCCTTCTTCTTGAGTTTCATTCCTTGATTTTCCCTCTTTCTTAGGATATCTTAGGTTGATTGTTTTGTGTGTTTTTTAGATCTAATCTATTATGAGGAGAATAAAGCCTCATGGTCAAAGTATTATTGATCTCCTAGCATCAAGGTATGTGTTTTGTGCCTTACCTTTCGATGTCTTTGAGTTTTATATGCAAATTGCACCAATACCCGTGAACGGGGTATTGCGTGTTTTCCTTTTTGCTGTTTTTTTTTCTGCATTTCATGTATGCTCGTGTAGAGGTAATATGATCATGTGTGAGGGTAATTTGTTGTTCTTTGATGGTTTTCCCATGCCTTGTTCTATTTATGACCTTTCGGTCCTATTTAGCATTTGGATGTTATGCTTGTTTTCATGCCTTGTGATCATAAGATAGAGTGAAATTCTTAACATGTTTTTTTATTCTGTAGACTATTTTTCCAAGTAGTTCTATAGATGTACTATGGTTAGCCAGGTATCTCTATAGGTGTATTTTGGACTTATGGCATTATTATGTACTGACTAGCATGGGACTGTGAGAACCTGGTGCTATAGTCTATAAGGTATAGACTATGTGAGCTTCCCAGAGAGTCTTGGATATTCTAGACTACAGGAGGGTATACCGAGTGCGCTTCCTCAGAAAGTCTTGGACATTTTAGACTAAAAGAGGGTAGACTGAGTGAGATTCCTTAGAAAGTCTTGGACATTATAGATTACAGGAGGGTAGACCGAGTGAGCTCCCTCATAGAGTCTTTACTTGTTTGTATTTCGTTAAAACCTTCCCCGGTTAGAGAAGGAATTGACAAAGTGAGCTTTCATAGAGAGTCTGTGAAAGACCTGAGACTATAGGAGGAATTTAATGAGTGACCTTCCTCAACGAGTTTCTAAATTTTGGGGCTATAAGAGGGTTAGACCACGTGATCTTCCTTAGAGATTCCCTAACTACCCTAGACTCTAAGGGGAATTGCCTAGGCGAGCTTCCCCCGAGAGTCTTATAATTGTTTATGACCAAACGAAAGGGCTTAGGCCGACTGCACTGCCCAGAGGGTTGTTGTTACTTCTTGGATAGGACCAGAGGGGTTGGTTTTGAGTACTTCCTAGAGGGGATCCTATTGTGGTTAGCTGTTTGCTTCACTGATACTTGTTATTCTGTGGATTGGTTACTATTATATTTCATCCTGTTACTGCTTGCTGATTACTGCCTGCTGTTTACTGTTACTGTTTACTGCTTACTTCTCTATTACATGCTATATACTCACTAACTATTAGGCACATATCTTCGGGTGGTTTCCTACTGGGATTTAGTCTGAAATTCTGTTGGGTTCATGCTTTTGGGCCCAAACTGACTATTTTGTTGCAGGTATAGAGAAGGGAAAGTGCCCTTCGACTTCTGGTACTTGATTGCCTTGGAGCGGGAGAGCATGGGATGAAGCTTAGGCTTGTGATGCTGAGGAGCTGTTTATCTTTTCTTTTGTACTGGTTTTGGTACTGTTTTTAAATCCAGCATTTTGACATGTTTGCCTATTTTCCTCGATATGTATCATGCATCATTTCATATATACATATGTGCTCCAGTGGTTTATTGGTTTAGTTTTCTGCTGTTTATTTGAGAATTTTTGTATATTTACATCTTCCCCTATTTCATGTTTTGTTAGTTAAATTGTGTACTCTTCCAATGAGGGCAAGGTTCCCCACTATCACACCCAAGGCCCTCGCTGCTAGTCAGCAGCCTCTGGCGTTTGGGTAAATGTGCTTGAGGCCATGTGACCAACCGGGTACGGGGCGCCTCTGGGTGGCTTCCAGAACTGGGATGTTACAATATCAAATCAATCAAATTTATTTATTTTCAATAAGGAATCTAATATTATTTTTAAACATACGTATATTTATATTAAATTTTTTTAAATTGGTTGTAAATGATAAATCATATTAGCAATGAATAATTTTAAAAAAGTAATCTATCTAAAAAAATATCCCCTATATAAAAAATGTTTTAATTTAAATGATAATTTGATTTTGATTAAATTTTGAATTATATTAAATTAAAATTAAAATTATTTTAATCACTCCCATATTTTCTAATGAGGTTTTTATAGGTTTATTAAAATATCATATACTAGGATAAAAAAAGATACTAAAGTAAAATAAAATATATTATAATAGTAAAAATATAAGTTTAAATGAATTAAAACATCATTAAAACATGTGTGAAAATAATATTTTCATTATTTATTGATAAAATATAACTACAAATTCAATTATTTGATTCTTATGGTTTCATTGAACCTATAATAGTGCAATGAAATCATTCAAAAGTAAAGGGTATTCACAAAGGGGACTTTTTCACCTATAAATGGGATCAATTAATCCCTTTTAATCATCTAGATTCTAAATGAAATTTCCCCCAACCGCTACCGAATTATCTTCTATAAAAATTAACATGAACATAAAAATTCACTTGGTGACTAGAAGTTATCTTAATCCCTTAATATCAAATGAGTCATTCAAAAGAATGTTCAAGGTCCCTACATGAGTAGTAATTAATACTTAACTTTTTGTTTGTAATATTTCAGTTCCAAAAATAATATAATCATTATAATTTAGTTAAACCGTTATCATTATAGATTATATATTATATTAATGTATCAATCCTTTTTTATCCCCTCTCATCCACCTAGAAAAATAAAATCACATCAACTATGTGTTTCTGTGTAAACCTTCCCCCATGAAGCAATGTCCTCTATTTTTTTACACCACCTATCATCACTGAATATAATAACGTACATTATGATTAAATGATATATATATATATATATATAATTTATAAATTAAAAATTATAATCCAACCTCATTCCCTCTCATTCTATGATAAATAAAAATGTAAATTGTGTGGCGTGCATACATTCAACTCAACGAAGTAGAGTATCTAATTTTTCATCTTTTTATTTCATATTTATAAAAATCTCTAAAAATATAATTCAAAACCATATAATTATAAAAATAATATCATTATTCGTATGTAATAATGATAATGAGGAAAAATACTCTACTTTCACAACCACAATCATCCATTAATTATGGTATATTAATGTTTCGGTAAGATTAACCCCCTATATGAACATTGGTATAAAAACTACAATTGAGGAATATGGTAACATAAATACTAATAATATTATAGGTTTATAAAAAATCATTATTTTTTTGTATCTACAAAGGTTATATTATGTATTTATCTTATTATTAAATTATCATCTTTGTTCGCTAAAATTTCGAAAATAAGCACACTGGTTCTATTTTCATGAAATATAAATAAAAAAATTAATGAATGAGATAATTTCATAATAGATAAATATAATATATTTATTATTTTTTCTTTAATTTCTAAAGCAATTATAAACATTGTATCAAATAATTCATAAAAAATCAATATCATAAATCATAAACAAAACGATTATACTTACTAATAGATTTTGGAAAAATAGTGTATTAACTATCTAATAAATTCCTAACAAATGATACTAAATAAAGTAATTAATAGGTAATTTATATTAATAATGTTATAAAATAAAATATTATGATTATTTTTTTACAAGATTTTATAGGAAATTTGATTAAGATGGGAAACAGCGTAAGAGTTTTTGTTTCAATTTTCAACCCTTAAGAAATATTTCATATAAACTCCATGTTTTATTTTTAATAGTGTATATAATTCCCCGTTAATATTTTGTATCATGATATTCTAATTATTAATGGTATTTAAGAAATTATTTTAAATCATACGCTTAAAGGGGTTTTTATCTGAAATTTTCTAATATCGTAAGAGGGTACATAGTCACAAATTTAATTACTTGAGGTAAATTTATTATTGTGAACCATGACATATATTTTATAGTATGATAACATAATAATAACTCTCCCTTAACATTTTTATATAATTCATGGGGTTTTTATATTAATATAATTTTTAGATTTAAATGGATAATTATTGAGAAGATACCATGTTTGGAAGGTTCATTGTTAACTCAACTCCTTTTGTTGAGTTAGAATACTTCTTCTTGAACATCATTCTTGAAACTATATTTTTTTCCACACTAAAATATTATCTCACTTTAGTTTTTATTCTTATCGATGAGAAATTTTTATTTTAAGGCCAAAACTCTTCCTTGATTAATTGCATCCCCAGAAAAATTACATTATTTTTATGAATAATTCATATCCTCTTTAAAATGGTTTTAAAAAATTTTCTATATTTTAATTTGCTCATAATGTTTTTATTTATATTTGGAAACCAAATTATCTGTTATATCATATGAACATCAAATTTACATTCAATTATTTTAAAAATTAAATTTTTTTTATCATTTTTTATGACGTTGTTTATAGTAATAGAATTTTATAAATTTTATAATGTTTACCATAGTTTCAAAATAAAATGTTTTATCTCCCACCCTAAATTTCCTTCTGAAAAAAATTATATCTTTTAAATTATAAATTTTTTATTTTTTATTATAAAAGTAAATATATCTTTCAATGATTTCTATTCAAATTATCAACATTTAATTTTTAGTTTGATCGATAAATTCTTCTTTTATGATAATGGTAGGAATGTTTTTTTCCAAAATCTTATTGTTTCAATTCCATTTTCTATATCTCAAAAATAATTATTTCATGATAAATATCCTTTTTAAATTACGATGTGAATTATATGATAAAAATTTGGGGGATTAAAATCTTATAAATTCTTTAATACCTTTTTAATTTTCTATTTATTTAATATTTTGGATATCTTTTCAAATATATTTTCCCTATGAACACACTGTATTCCCTTCAATTTATTGAAGGTCGTTCACATAGAATACATGAAATGATTAACTTTGAAAATTATTTAAATAAATGTATAGACATTATCTATAATGTTTAATTAATATACACTCGATTATCATTATTAATGTATATTTAAGTAGAATATTGTTGAATTCCTTTGGATACCCATTTATTTTCACTATTATATCATGTTTCAATTATTGATGTAATTACTAATTTCTTTATTATTTTGTACCATATGAAAAGGTTATGAAAAAAATCAGTTCCTTCAGTTCATTATGGTATGATGAATGGTTGGATTTATATCGCTTTCAAATGTATCGATGGTGATTGGTTCATCCCTATATCACCCTCTAGTGCATTGGTTATATGCTTATATCTTATTATACATGTATATATAATCACAATTGAGATTCTCCCAAAAATGGGTACAAGTGTATATGTCTGGTAAGCTAATATTTTTATATACCTATGGCTGTGCCCCAGTTCACCAAGAATGAATTATTTATATGATATGTGGAAATTTGATGATTTATTCTTACGTTATTATATTCCTAGTGTAATAATTTTTGATAGATTATATTATGGGAATAAATTTATTATGTACTATGCTTATTCCCATATGCTCATCTTATAATAACTTCTATAACTTTATTATTATTTCTTATGTTTATACTTATTAAGAATATGTGATCACCAATTTCTTCTATTCCCTTCTCCCTAGGTTTTGAATATAAGTAATGTAACAAATTTCTAGAAGAGTATATCAAATAGATAATTAGGGGGAGATTTTTAAGTCATGTTATGGATTTTTTATTTTGTCATACAGTAGAAAGCATTTCTATTATTAAAAAATCATTGGTTTAGTCAGTTATTGTTTTTCATAGTTCACTACAACAAGAAATATAATAGTTATTGAGAATTTGTGTAATGAAATATTTTCTTTAATTCATTTATTTGATACAATTGTGTCTATAGGGCACTATAGTTGTTTTAAATGTATGTTTTATATTAATTTAGAGGAAATAATGTTAGTTGATGATAATTTAGGGATTTATATATTAACATTGTGAATAATATAAACGGAATGGAGAACTATTTAGGGTAGTAGAGGTAATGTTGAATATTTTAGGAATTTGCTAAGAGAACATTTGTAAAAAACATGGGACAAGTCGAATGGATACTTTTTGTACATGATAACATCCAAAAGTTTTGGAAAAGTATAGATTGTTGAAATTACATCCCTGTATTGAAAGGAAAGTATGGATCTGGTAGTGGAAGATGGATTTTGGAGTGGGTATAAATCATCAACCCATTTGAATTTTTATGTGTGGTGAGTGTTCCATCATTATTTTTATTATTTGGAATAGAATTATTATTGTTTTCTTCACCCAAATCATTTTTATGTGTTTTAAGGCTCAAAACGTGAATTAGGGTTTCAAGTGGGTTTCAAGTGCATTAGAGGCTGAAAATCCAACTTTCCAGGGTACACGGATAGAGATTCATGGTTTTGAAATAATTTTTTTCCTCCCAGGTGTAGCCATCAAACCCTCCTTCTATACTTGTCATGGTTTCTCAAAATAGGCAAGAGTGGGTGCCTGACCATGTGATCCCTATACAATTATTAACAAAAGAAGTTCCCATGGTTTTAACATGTATTGTAAAACTGTGTGGCTTGACGGTTCATGTAAGTATCATAAGTTGAGGGTTTCATACATTTAGTACATAGCTAGCTAAATTGTGCAGCTAAACTGTGTGGGTCTCATAAATAGTGAAAATACATAACTTCCCTCCCATATGTTTTTGTTTTTTTATCTTTTTATCCACTTATTCACCTGCTTGCACAAGCGGTACCCATTTCCCCCTCCTCCCATTGTCATTGTGAGATCTTTATCATCTGATATCTGACATGATCTTTCTTGGTCTCATTGTAATCACATTGTTTTGAATTTTAATCCTCAATCTTTTTTATAAATATCAATTTCATTATGGTTTTCTATATCTATGTCATCCATTTTACCCTTTTTAGGGAATTAATCTGAAACACAAAATTATTCTAAATACACTCATGTTAGAGGTCAATATTATATCACTAAATGTAAAAAAATTAGAGGTAATTGGATTCTATCATTCTCACGAATTTCACAATGTTTCAGGGATTCCATATTGAGTGCACCATCGGGATGTTTGAGAAAGACACTAATTATTTATCTTCTATATTTAAATTATTAAACAGATCACACGATAAGTCTATGGGAATTTTCCTCCTTGACTAAAAATGGTATATTACTAGTTGGATTCTCTAAACAACATGGGTTGATTAGTTTGTGTTTGTGTTATAAAGTAAATTAAATAGTTTACATTAAATTGTGCAGTTCCATGGTAACATAACCAGAATGGCCTGAGAATTGAGTGGGTGGTGAAATTTTATATTGAGTTGACATTGTTCATTCAACTGGACCTCTAACATATACCTATTTTTTTATCATAGGTTTCGCAACCTAGTACTTGGAATTAGGAAAATAGGTTTTAAAGTTGTGAGAATAGACAAAAATATTTTAGATAGTTTCGACCATTATGTTGAGTGAAATGGTGGTAGGGGAATGAGGTGTCGAGATGTTGTGGATTTGGAAAATTTTTGGTGATTTATACTCATTGTGTTTTTCTGAATTTCTTTTAGAGTCATGTAAACAAATATATAATGTAGATGATGAGATTTTGTGGACCACACATGTTTGTATAGTCCACTGTTATTTATAGTATAGGGTGGTGATCACCATCACTGGGGTTAAAGGTTATTATTATAGAAATACATGTGGATGGTGAGGATATTTTGATTGATATTGTTGATAACATTGGTTGGGTGTTGTGTATTTCAATATATTAAAGATGTGGGGACATTATTTTTTGGGATGATGGATATCATGCTTCCTTGGGACATCGGATGTTAATACATCAATGTTTATTAATTGGAGGATGGACATCGATGTGTCTCAGAAGTCAAGAATCAAGATAATATAAAAATTATGAACTAAGGTATGGGGGCCATATACATGGATAGTTGTGCCTTCATGATATAAGTTATTTCATTATGACAAGGGATTATCAGATTGGCATGAGGTTCCAATGATATTTTATAAGAATTTCCTTAGGGCTCTCCAACTCATTACTCTTCAGGGGATGTCATAGGATTTATGATCAGGATCACCAATACAATTATATATAGCCATACATGTAATTTTATGCCATATATATTACTAGGGAATGTGGCATATCAGTGATGACCAAAGAATGAATTTTATATTATGTCCATGTGCCTCTAATTTCCATCTAAATAAATCTACATTATTATAGATGTAAGACATGAAAATTTTCATGTTGTACAATATATATTTATTCTCAATGACTAGTGGAAGCTTTGAGAGGTGTTTAGACATTATGTCATTTTGAGGAGGTAAGTAAAAGACCTCATGATATGGAACCTAGGGATCAGGTAGTACCTTTTACATGGGTTCGTTGGAAAAGTACTATAGAGGTTCTCACATTAGCTGGATAATTTTTTTGTTAAAACATGCATATTATACGTATGTACTAAGGTCGGCTAAGGGGGACCTTTGTAATTATTTTCATGTATGACATGAAATTATTTGGAATGTTTTTTATAGATATAATGGTTTGTTATTCTAAAAAATGTACATTTTTCTTCATTATGAATAGTTCATACTGTCTGTCTATCCTTCTACTATTGTAGATTAATAGTTTATTGTTTATGGGGTTTCATTTGATGTTATGTTAATCTATGGAATATTTTTATTTTATCTACACGATTTACCCCACATTTTCCCCTCTACACCCTTGTTGTTAGTCGATAGCCTATTGTCATATGGGGAGGAATTCTTGATGCCTAATGGTCCACTAGACCTGAGCACTACTTGGTAGAAAAATAGGGTCAATTGATAAATATGGTATCATAGGATTTTATTTTTCATACTTTTCGGTATAAATATATTTCCTATGGTATATTTTAGACCATTATATACTCCAAACTGTGTTTAGAGAATGTGTTTGGGTGCCTGCATCCCCTTCTATGGATGATAAATCATGTTTCTATGGTTAGGAAAATAATGTTATTTTGCGTTATTTAACAGTTGATATGATTTCCACCTTGAGTGTTGTACTTATTTTTTATTATAATATATTATTATATGTAACCCTTGGTCCTCTATGATTACGGATCAGACATGTTCCCTTGGACTAATATGTTATGGGATTATTATTTATTCTTTATTGATAGGCACATTGGATGATATATATATATATGTGTGTGTGTGTGTTTTTTTTCTTAATATTTTGTGATTTAATTAGGAACATGGATTGTTCTAAGAGGTGTTGAGTTATTTAAGGTTTCAAAAAGGTATGCTAAATAGTGTTTTTCTACTCAACCTCTCCTTTTTTGAATTCAACTCCATGAACCAAGGAAAGTGGTTCCAATGAAATATATGTATGATTATTTATGCATGATTATTTATGCATATGATATATATGGGATTTATCATATCAAAGAAGACATGTATGATGATAGGTGTGAGTTTTATACAATGTCAACATAGAATCTAAATAGTGTTTTCTTGTATAGACACTTCACTGTCATTTCACTCAGCTACCTTATATTTATATGTGACATGTGACACTGGTATGGTTAGGAAAGCTTCCATGATGCCAACTCTATATGTGATACCTAGCTGTGGCATGGGTGGGTAAAGGGTCATGAGGTCGATTGTCATGTGAAATGGTTGCTGTGGGGAAGTGTAAGGGTAGTGAGATTGGATTGAGTTCTACATTTTTTCATATCTGTGTTATTTAGATATGTACTCTTATGTCTATTAGACCAACGTGATTGGTATTCAGTTGGATTCCTTGTATATGGCTTCTAATGGAGTTTTGGAAGGGAGATGATATGGTACCAATTGAGCTTTCATAGGGTGAGACCCATGATGATCAGAATGACGCCCCAGATGGTCGGCTATGGAATGAGCCACATGTATAGGCATAGGTACCAACTCATGTACTGTCAATTCATCCACAAGATATGGTAGATGTTTTACCATGTCTTGAAAAACATCATAGGGAGATCATTGTTTTTGTTATCTTGATGATTTAAAGGAGAGTATAGGGAGTAGAGACATGCATGGTGTACTCGAATTCAAAGTTATAATGGAAAAACCCACTCCTATTTCAAGGTGATAGTTGACCACATGCGGTAGAGAACTAGATAAAGTATGTCTAAACTAACTTGAACAACTTGAGACCCCCCTGGGTAGAGGTTCAAGTTGGAAACATATATTCTGAAATTAAAATGAATGAATTGGTGGTATGTAAAGGTTTAGGAAGGAAAAAACAAGGGACTTTCATTGATGGAAATTGAGGCAAGTTTTATAGAGAACATCTTCCCAGAGATGGTAATGGGGGAGAGAGCTATGGAGTTCTTGAAACATCACCATAGTGAGATTTATCTTATATACTACATAGATACATTCACAAACATTTCTTATTTCTCACTCGGTATGGTGGGAAATGACACCTCAAGGGTGAGGTGTTTCGATGAATGTTTATGTCACACCATTCAAGTGTAGTTAAACATATTCAAGTTGTCCTTATTCATAATGGTAATGAATCAGGCATTGATATATGATGTAAATTTGAAGTAATGGTCTAATTTGAGTTGGGTGATGACATCAAGTGATTACAAAGGTGATGTTACAGATATATAGAAGTGAGGCTGTGAGGATTCTCAACTGAGCATTCAAACCATAGACTCATGTAGACCAATGTGGAGTGGGTCTTAAATGGTTTTTCTTAGTGTGGGTAGCTATGATATGTAGAGATATAGTATGATTATGTACTAAATGATTTATGGGTATTGGAAAACGTGAGTTATCTAGAGAGGTTATGTAGGAGGCCTTCTCTAATGGCCTACTGTTAGGGACTGAGTCATACTCATGGATATACGGTCAAACTGAGGAAGATACCAGGAGTTGGTATCTTGGATTCAGATTTAGACAAAGGTCATGGAATGGGATGTGGGACCCCATAGTTTTGTCAGTGTTCGGTGGCTCTTTCAGCACTTCATATATGCAAGGCCTCAGGAATCTCAGTTCTAGGAAAGGTGCACACAATGGAACTTCCTAGCGCAAAGAAGAATGGGGAGCGAGTTACAGTTAATGGTATGTTGTGGGAATTGCTGGGGGTTTTTTTACAAGGCCTTTGTTTCGGCCTTTCTAATTTTGGTTGCACGACATGTAAATTTGGACTAAACAAGAGATTATTAGTTGGTTGGAATAAACTCATATGTGATATATATATATATATATATCTATGTGGGTGCGTGTGAGGTGTGTATCGCCATGATTTTTTATGTGCATCACTAGATGTGTGGTATATATGAGGTGTGTAGGAATATAAACACTTTGTTTCAGATTTTATATTTATATGTGATGTTAGATAATGTTTTAATTTTTTAAATATATGATTTTGGGCATTTGATGAGATGCATGACCTCATAGGTTCCATTTGAGGCATGTGAACGAGGAGGGAATCTGATTAGATGTGGGCATTTATGGGTGTAAAATGTGACAAAAGAATGATTGAGCACCTGATGATGTGAAGGAGTGATGATGATTCATGGGGGAATTTTGATTCTAGGGATATGTGGTTAACCATCTGGATTTTGAGTTTTGGGTCAAGAAGTGATCGGGGTAGGAATCTCTTAAGGCTGTGAGAACTTAGAGAGAGTTTACTTGTGACTTTATAACTAGGGTAGGTCATGGAGATCTGAACCAGATGGGTATGTTTGTTACAATATCCATGTAATGATTTATAACTTATGAATGATAAATGTTAATGCGGGGAGATGGTAAAATCCAGGGTATTTAGAACATGTCAAAATCATCAATATGTTTGATTTTTTGGGTTTGGTGATAGTTCCATGTTCTCTTTATTCCCTTCAAAACCTAAATATGATATTTTTCAGGACCTCATACCACGTAATTTTTATAAGTTTTAACTCTTGACATGTTACATGGGTTTCATGTTAATTGTTTTCTGTGTTGAAGAAAAAAACCCAATATTTCTGGATCCGCATATATAGGCACAATGTTTGGAAAAACCACAAATCCTATAAATTGTGATCATGTGGTCCTATATCTTCAATGGGAACTATTTGTCAAAATGTGTAAAATGGGACTCTGAAATGTGAAATACATCTACAATTTTTAATAAAGTTATTTCACATAGTCAACGCATGATTTGAAAAACTATGCACCTTGATTGTGCATATGTGGTTCTTAGGTAGATGGATCCACAAGATAAGTTAATGATTGGACAAACCATGTGAGAAACATAATATAGTTCAGTAAAAAAACATCATTGCCCTGCATTTTTTTTCTTCTCTTTTTCTTACCTATTTCACCCACTTTCTTAAGATTTTCCAATTTCATCCTCCTCCCTTATGATTTTTGGTATCTTCTTCGTCTTGTCTTTGATGTGAACTATATTGATCTCTTTGGATCCAAATTATGAAGGCCTTCAATACAATATCTTCTATTTATCTTTGCTCTCTCCAAAAATCATGAAAGATTTCTGAGATCTACATTACCCAATTTTTAGGGTGTTTGTTTTGAAATGGTGATTTCGTCTGAATTTATAACATCCCAAGTAACTGCATAATAAGAATTTATTTATATTTATCAATATTTATGAAATATATTTTACCTTAAAGGTACTTAATGTTCATTAGTATACCTGACATGAAACAAGGGGTTTCTCTAAAATCTTACTTCTCACACAAGTCAGAGTTATAATGAAAAATAATATATTATTAATTTTAATACTTTAAGTTGTAGTTATCAAATAGCCATTAGAAATTAGGGAATGAACGATATAAACTAAATTATGATAATAGGGTATACATAAGTTATTATAATTATTTATTTTTTATAAAATTAATTAGAAATGGATATAAGAACAAATTGAATATAAAGGTTATGTTTTTTTGAAAAAAAAATTATTTAAATGAAAATAATTGAGTTCAGAAAAAATAAAATCACTATTTATGGATTATAATAATGAAATATATGTTTAATATATTCAATTTTATTTTTAAATTAATATTATATGTTTCCAATACATGATATAATAACAAAATCAATATTTTATACCGAAAAAGAATTTTTAAAAAAATGCAGTTTTACTACCTTTTGATAGAGTACCCTTTTTAAATCTATTTTATATTCAATTTTATATGTTAAATTTAATACAAATAGCTTTTTTATTTGAAATAGAGACATAAAAATTTACTTTTGATGAATTTTTGGTATTTTTATAATTAAATTCAAACTTTAATGAATATTGAAAATAATTGAATTTTCAATTCAAACTGCCTTTTTGTCTATTTTATTTTTATTGATAGATTATCTTTTTAATTGGTTTTAAAGAATAATAATATTATGTTTTTATATTTTAATCTAATTTAATTCATTGGGTGTAGTTTCAAATTGAAATTAGATATAAATGCATTTCAATTTTATGATGGTTTTTACTTTTTAAAAACTCGTTTTCTCTTTTGGACAATAAGGATTAATTTTTAAAACAAAATACTGCATGTTCTATGTGTTTAATTTTGAGAAAAATGATTCCATATATCGAATCATAATTTCCAAATTATTTAAATATTTCCCATTTAATTCTGGACATTATGAATATTAATTTTTGTGATTAATTAATTTACCATGGTTAAAGGTAAATCAAGAAATTAAAAATAAAACTAATATCATAATAATATTAAACTACCTAAAAACATATCCTAATTTAATTGAATGAGATAATTCATACCATGAAAAAAAATTCGGTATATTTTAGGACCATTTGTAGTCACATGGATGATTTTATTCATTTATAATATTATATTCAATCAATATTCATTTTCGTTACATTTTTGTTTTTTAAAAAGTAATGTATTCTAAAATGGAGTTATACATGGGATCTATTAAACAATAAAAAGTCATTTTTAATGATACATATACTACCATTATAATTAAAATTTATTTATAATTTTTATATATTAAAAAATTAGTTTTAAATATGAAACTAATATGATGTAGTAATTTCTAAATTAATGAAAGAATCAAGTAAATGATAATTTAAATATTGAAATGAATACTATTTGACATTCTTTATTCCATAAAATAATTTTACTGATATATTTTATATTTTTTTGATTATATAAGGGCATTTTTTATTACTAATCTTACTGTTATGATATTTTTTAAAGATTCAACAAATAAATATTTCTGTAATTGACACTATTTGTATTTTAAAATATAAAATAGAAAAGTAAATGTTATAAAATTCATAAAACTATAAAATTCATCTGAATGATAGTATAATTCAAAAATATTCCATAAATGAAACATTTTGTTTCGTTTTACATGTTATGGTAATTACATTAACCAACATATTATAAAAACATGATATCATGGTAAGATTAAAATTGGTAAAATAAGGGTTAAAACAAAAAAATAAGGATTACAAAATATTCAAACAATTTCTAATTTTAATTAGATGATATTTATTTGACACAAAATTATCTTAAATTAGAAATAAATTAATTTGGGACTATTTGGAAACGAAAGTGAATTTATATTAATTTAACTACTTTTAAATTTCTAATGGTGCTCATCCCCTATCCTATAAAAAAGTAACCAATACCTCTAAATTAGTTACACTTACAAAAAGTCTAGTTTCGACCAATATATAACAGAAAACCTTCCACGAATCCCTAACAGATTTTATAGGTCTTATGTTATTCATAAAACTCTTTTTATATGCATTAAGGTGTTTCTCAAAGTTGATCATCCAAGGAAGAGGTATTGTTTTTATTTAAGTGTTTCTACTTAGTTTCATCTTCCACTTCCATTAAATATTCTTCATTCATTTTGAACATAAAAATAAAGTATACCCAGTATTACAAGATGTTATTTTGTTAATATCATCACTGAAATCTATCTTAAATTTCATCAAATGTGAAATGAAAATTTAGATCGTGTCTACGGTGGACCACCACTACACGAACTGATATAGTTTTTTTCATAACCGTCTCTCAGGAATTGTCATAATTATGGAATTAATTATTCTATATGATTTTCATGATATATTTATAAATCTTATATAGTACTATAAAAATTAATTTCTTACATTACCTGCACATAAAAGTGATAAAATTGTTCATTCATATGGGTGAACTACCACCTTCACAATGTGGGGTGAATAGTTTTTATTCAACACAACACTATTAAGATATATATAAGTATATTTAAATGATTATTATTATTTTAATAATAATATGTTCATTGTGTAATTATAAAATGAAAATTACCTTATTTCTATAATTATTAATGAAAAATGGAAATGTTACTCATGTGTGCGTACGACCTAACGTCTCCATGATTATAACATTATTCCCTTTTGAAACTGAAAATTAATGGATTGATTTAAAAAGTATAAATCATGTATTAATGTGATTATTGTGTAATTATATTCATTATAAAGATGATATAATTATGACCAAATAAACTGTTGACATCATACAATGTTTATTTTTTACTCAAGTACCAAATATCGATAAAAATGCTGATATGAACTAAAATAATTAAATAATAGTTATAACATGATAATAAGTAATATATAAGAATTAATTAACATTAAAAAGTTTATAAAGAATGTGAAAATAATCCTATATTAATTATTTATGCAGATAAATTATGTACGAGATAATTCAGACTCGAGATAATGGATTCCGTCTCAATCTCCTTTCACTGAGGTAATTCTTGTTAATATGCACCATTATTAATTTATATGGTGTATGTACAGCCACTATGAAATTTAATAATAATAATTTATCTATAATAATGTTATTAATTGCTTTGGTAAATGTATTAATTCGTGAAGATTAATATTTAAAACTACAAATTGTTATGGGACACCTTGAACGATTAATTATTTAACTATTAAATACTTTTCATGATATTAATTTACATATTTATTAATATTTATATAAAAGAATTATAGAAGAGATTTTATGTGTATATATAATTTCATTCATTGTTTTCAAAATGAATCTTTTTATAAAAATCTTTTAAATTTCTTTTTAAAATGAAAAAATGATTTTTTCTTCTTGTATACGACAACGACTTCTCCACCGCCATGACTGTTATTTGATACATGGCATCCTTTATTCACCATAATTTTTTTAAAATGAAATTCAATACCTTATTAAATTTTTGGGGTATTTTGGTGTTGCAAATGTGTTATTAAATTAAAATTTTATTTTTATACAGAAATTTTTTTCATATGGGATTAGAAGATATTTTCAAAAGGGGTTTCAGATGAAAATGTTTTATTCATGAAATTTTACTTGAGATTTATATGAAATGAGTGAGCATGTTATAGCTTATACGAAGGTATGAGCACCATTATAGCTCTTGGGTGAGCCCAAAATAGCATATATGAAGGGTTGGACTCCATTGTAGCTCACAAATGAGCTTGTTATATCTTATATGATGGGATGATCTCCATTATATCTCACCGGTGAGCCCGATATAACATATATGAAGGGTGATCCCCATTATAGATCTATAATTTATTAGGTAATAATAATATTATAACTCATCCATATGGTTTGTCCATTTTAAAGGTGTTTGAATGAGTTTTATGTATATGATCCTCTATGTCACCTAAAAGAGTTTTAATTTCTTGTAATTGGTTTTAGTGTTTTTCTCTATGAAAAATGTATGAGAGTTAGTTATGTCAAAATATTTTGTTTAATATATTAAAATAACATCAAATTGGTTAATATGTTTTAACTATACTAATGGTTTCCTCTCTTTTTATGACCCTTTTTAATATTTTTATTGTCATCAAAAGTTTTTAAATTTTTCATTTTATTTATGGAAGAATAGAGTCAATGATGGAATTAGGGAAACATTATGATAATTAATCCTGAAAAGAAACCATGTTTTTTTAAATGATTTTGTGTTATGGAAGAAATTGAAAATGTTAGAAGTGTCCACATTTTATTTGCATGGTGTTATTTTGTAACAGTTATGGCCTAATTCTCTAAATCTCTAAATATGAAAATATCCTCAAAGGTAATTCTTGACATTACTCATGATTATGTAATGTTTAAGGCTGGGGCTTTATAGTTTGCATCAGAGATTGGTTTAGATGATATTAGAGGTTAGCATGGGGTTAAATGATTTCCTTTAGAGTATTTTACATTATGGATAATTTGAAATGATATATAATTTTATGATTACCTTATTGCTTCTTATAAACTATGTATGTTAAGAATTGTGTTCCTTAAATGAAAAAGGAAAGCTGTAAAATGAAGGTATCGAGAAAAAAAACATATCAAATCGACATCATGAGGTGGTTGGAATTATAACTGAAGAGTTTTTTGTTTTGATGGAACAATTGACTATGTCTATAAATGGTGGTGGTATCCATGAATGAGATCACATAGATCAATCAAAAAGGAATATTTTGTTAGTGGAATCTTTTATGAGGAAACAACCCATAAAATTCTATGGATCATCTGACCTAATGGTAGATGAAGGATGGATTAATACACTAGAGAAGATATTTGATGTCAGGGGATGTTCGAAATGTCAAAAATTAAATCATTCCATCTATCATTATCTAGGTGAAGTTGATCATTGCTAGTCATTTGTTAATAATAAAAGTGAAAAAATGATCTTCATGTCACAGAATGCGAATAATTTAAGTATATTTTACTTGAGAAATATTTCCCTAAGGTTGTTCATCTTATGTTGGAGAAATAATTATTTTTATTAAAACAAAAGGATAAAGATTAAGGTGCTGTATATAAAGAAAACTTCACAAGATTGGTCAGGATTTTTCCAAATTTTATTTGAGAAATTAATAATAAAATTAATATATTTTATTCAGGAATTAAACTAGGGCTATAATGAGTTTTGGAATCTAGAGACATTAAAATTTATGAAAAATTTGTTCATTTTGATGAGAAAGTTAAGATATATTTTTACAACACTTATGTGACACGATATGATAAGAGTAATAAATGGTCATGGTGGGAAAAAATAAAAAGAACCAAATTATGAATTATACTGGTAATCCTAAAACTTATTCCAAGTGTGGTAAATACATTTTGGGGAATGAATGTGAGGATCTGTAAAGTGCGTCTATTGTGTTATGGTTGGTCACAAGGTTCCCTAATATAAGGAAAAACTTACTGAAAAGGCCAAAAATGAGATAACAGATATCCGGTCTATAGAAAGATGCTTTTGTGGTAATGAGTTGGGACATCATAAAAATAAGGGTCTGAGATAATTACAAATGTAGAAAATAATTATGATCAATAAAATGTGTAGGAAGATCTTTTCCTACTATTACAGTTGATGTTGAGACAATTAGTGAAGTGATGGAACATCCTTAGATCCATATATTTTTTTATTGATAACTGTATGTTCATGTTTTTATGCAATGCTTATGAGTTTTTATGTTATGTGATAATATTTTATTAAGGACCTTTCTATTAGATGTTTTTCAGGTTATTTTTATGTATTCCTTTTGTTTAATGTGAAAATATTCATTTTATTTTAGTCCACGGTATTATGATATTAATATCCTTTATGGTTTGTGTGATCTTTCATGCTTATTTTTATTTTTAAGGATGTACAAAATAATTCTTGGATTATTATTAGGATGAAATTGTTCTTATAAAATAATAATATATCAAGTAAATATGTTTTCATATATTCATATAGTAGGAATTAAATAAATTCCTCAACTCTATTAAAAGGATCCTAAAACAAAAACATTTCTCATTTACTTTTCTTAAATGTATTTTTACGCGTCACATATTTATGGTTTTGTGATGCATAACTATTTAGTAACTATGTTCTTTATAACTCTTAAGTAGACTTTGAGATATAGTTTTATCATACATGTCCATGTTTTCTTGCATTGAACCCTAGTAAATGATATCTCAGGTGAACTTTCTACTTTACTTTCCTTTTTTTAAAGTTGAGGTTTTATTGACAATTTTCTCGATGTGGGATTTAATGAATTATGTTTGAAAAGTAAAATCTTAGCTTCCAGCCCAAATTTAAAAATGAGAGGATATAATCTCAAAAATTATTAAGGATGCAATACCACAAATAATTATAGAATAATGATTTTTCAGGTTTAATAACATTTATTAATTTTATTTTATCTTAAAGGGACTCTAGGTATTGTATCGTACCATACATGCAACAATGGGTTTCTCTAAAATCATACATTTTACACATGACTGAGTTATACCGAAAAGTAATATATTACTAATATTATTATTTTATGTTAAAGTTATCGCATAGCCATTTTAATGGAGAGAATGAATAATATTAACTAATTTATGAAAATATGTTTTACACATGTTTATGTAATGATGCATTGGTTATAAAATTAATGTGTAATGAAAATAAAAACCAATTGAATATAAAGGATGTGTTTTTCAGAAAAAAAAAATACTATTTAAACGCAAATAAGTGAGTCTATAAAATAAGAAAGTCACTCTTGAAAGATTTTATTAAGAACTATATATGTAATATATTCATTGTAATGTTTAAAAATCATATTATATGTTTTCTAGATATTATATAAGAAAAAATTCTTTTTTTAGATAAAATATTTTTTAAAAAAAATGCAATTTTTCAAAAAATCAATACAAAATCCCTTTTAAATACGGTTCTTTTAACTTTTATATTTATTATTTTAAAAAATAAACTTTTTATTTTAATGTGTGATATAAATATTTACTTTGGTTTAATTTTTCATATTTTAGTAATTATATTCATATTTTAATTAATAGTGAAAAATATAACCTTTTTAATTCAAAATAACATTTTGTCTAATATATTGGTATTATTAGATTATATTTTTAATTGGTTTTAAAATATAATTAGATTAGGTTTTTATAATTTAGTCTAATTTTGGTCAATTTATATAATTTAAAATTTAAATTAGATGAAAATGCATGTCAATAGTTTTATGGATTTTACTTTTGAAAAACTTGTTTTCTCATTCTAACAATGGTGATTAACTTTAAATTAATTAATTCAAGTTTTGGTCGTGAATTTTTAAAAATTGATTCCATAATAGAAATCAAGAACTTCAAATAATGTAAATAGGTCCATTTTATTTTTGGAAATTATGAATAATAACATTAGTAATAATTTTTTTTCATAGTTAAAGTCAAATTATGTAGTTAAAGCTAAAAATATTGTCATAATAATATAAAACCTCCATAACACATGTCTTAATTTTAAATGATGAGTGTATTATGACAATTATAATACTTGTATATATTTTAGTATTACTTTAATCAACGTAGATAACATTAATGCATTTATAATATTATATTCAATGAATAGTCTTTTTTTTACACTATTGTTTTTAAAAAAATAATTTTTTTAATATGCAGTTATACATTGGATCAGTTTGATTAGAAATGGCCATCTAAAATCTATAAATATTTCCAACATCATGCAAATTTTACAATATTTTTTTTATAAATTAAATAATTAAATTTAATTAGGACATAAATATGATGTAATAATTTATTAATTAATGAATGAATAGAATAAATGATAATAAAAATTTTAAAATATATATTAATTGAAATAATTTTTGTCATCCATGAATTATTTAGATATATTTTACCTATTGGAGATGTTTTTATAGAGTTTCTTCGAACCAATCTTATTTCCATGCCATTTTTAAAAGTCAACTAATAAATAGTGTTAGAATTGACACAATTGAAATTTTAAAACATAAATTAGAGTATTGAATGTGATTATTATTTCTTGATTTTACTTTTGGATATGATGTACATATGACCATGTTGTCTACTGATATCGTACCAAGTGTATTTTCGACTAAAATACCGAATATTGACAAAATGTCTGAAATGAACACAAATAATTTTTTAATTGTTATAACATTTTAATATGTTATATAAAAGGACTAATGAACATGAATTTTGTTCTCAAGAATGTATAAATTAATCTAATTTAATTTTTTATTATGAAAACTAATGTATAAGACAATTGAGACCTCATGTAAGGGGTATCATATCAATCTTCTTTCATTGATAGATTTGTTTATAATAAGCACTTTTTATTCTTTTATAAAGTGTATATAAAACCCTTTTGACATTTCATATGCATATTTTATCCATAAAAATTTTATTTATTTTTTTGTTAAATGTATTAATTTCTGGATATTATTATTTAAATGTTTAAAGTTGTATGGGACACCTTTATCATTTTAAGATTTAATTATCAAATATTTTCATCATGATATTAAATTATATATTTATTTATGTGGATATAAAAGGATTATAATAGAAATTTTTTGTATATCATTAATTTCATTCAATTATTTCAAAAGTAAAATTTTTATATAATGTTTTTTAATTTCTTTACAAAATGAAAAATGGGATTTTCATTCTTGTGTATAGTGATAATGACTTATCTACCATTGTAACCATTATTTGATACTTGGATTTCTATATAAGAATTAATTTTTTTAAAAGGAAAAAAATCCCTTCTTCTTTATTTTGGTTATTAGGGTGTTGAAAATGGGTTCTTAAATGAAAATACTTTTTTATATGGAAATTCATTTCATATGAGATTAGAAAAAAAATTCAAAAGGGTTTCGTGACGAACATGTTTTATTCATGAAATTATATATGATAATTATATGAAACAATTTATTCCGATAAAGGTTATACAAAAGTTTGATTCCAATTACAGCTCACGAGTGTGCCTAAAACAGGTCATCAGAAAGGATGATCCCCATTGTAGTGTATGGGTAAGCCTGTTTGGGGTTGTTTGGTGTTTGTTGAACTTTATGGTTTCTCACTTTTCCCGCTAAAGTGTTTTCTTAATAATAAATAATTTTCAGCATACATATGTTCATTTTAATTGAACGGGGTTTGACACGATTTTTGGTATATGGTGTTCTAATTCACCTTAACGACATTCAATTACTTGATATTGGTTTTAGTGTTTTTATTTGAGAAATATTTATGAGTGTTATTAATGTGAAAATGATTTGTTTCATCCACTCAAATACCATTAAATGGGTTACCATGTTTAAACAAGACTAATGGTTTTATTACTTTTTATATCCCTTAGTTATATTTTTGTTCTAATCCCATGTTATTAAATGTTTTCAAAGGATTTATGGGATAATACAATCAAGGATGAAATCAATGAAATTTTATGCTAATTAGACATGGAAATAAATCATGTATCTTTTTAATAATATTTGTGTTATGGAAGAAATTGATACTGTTGGAAAGAACTACTTTTTATTTATAAGGTCTTGTTAAGAAATAGTTATGGCCGAATTATGTAAAACTATAAAACTAAAAAGATATTAAATGTGTATTCTTGGATTAACTCAAGATTAGGTAATTATTAGTTATGTGTCCTTATAGAATATTCCCGAGTTAGAGGCCAATATCAGATAACAAAAAAAGTTTACCAGTATGTGGTAATTGATGGCTATATTTATCTTTTATTTCATAGTGTTTTAGGGGGTATATTCTTGATAAAACTATTGGATTGTCCAATAGATACCTAGATTATTTAATTATTTACATTTATTTATTAAAATGATAACATGATATATCTATGGGAATTATTGTCATTGTATAATAATTTTATAATATTGATGAGAGGCTTCAGAACACTTAGAAATAATAGGATGGGTGTGTGCGTTTTACATTAATTTAAATTGGTTATATTAAATCGAATAGTTTCATTGGAATATTACATGCATGGCTCATGGTCTGACATGGTGATGACAATCAAAATTGAGGTTATGATTCCCTTTAGGTTGGGATTTGACAGTATATTTGGGGGATGTTGGTCATTGGTTTAGTGACGTGAACCAAGAATTAATGTGATGAGGTAGTCAAGTTATGGGAATAACCTAAATGATTTAAGATAGTTCCAACCATTGGTTTGATTGAAATGGTGACAAGGGAACAAGGTGCTAGGATCATGTTTAAAAGGAAAATTTTCTAGTGATTTCTACTAATCGTGATTTTATAAAACATCGTTAGAGTCATGTTAACATATTTAGGACTCATATGATGAGGTTTTTATTACCACTCATGTGGGTAGTGGCCACCATTCATCATGGTTTAGAATTTTTTTTCCATCATTAAGGTTTCAGTGATTGTTGTAGAATGCCACATGTATGGTAAGGATCCATAATTTTATGGTGTCGATACCATCAGTTGGGGATGAGGCTCACTATATAGTGAGGCCTTTGGGACAATATTATTTAGAAGGATTGGTATTGACTTTCCTCTGGATGGGGACCATTAAACTGATGATTTTTATTATTTTGGGGATAGAAATCACAACGCCTCAGATGTGGAGCCTCAATCCAATGATATTTTTTTATTTGAGGGATGAGGGACCAATTACATAGTTTTTTATTCTTTAGGTATTCCCTTTATTTTATTTTGACATAGAAGGTGTTGGATGTCATGAGGTTATGATGATACTTTTACAGGAAGTGACTCACAGTTCTCCATCTCATTATGCATCGGGGGTTGAGTAGGGATTTGTGCTAAGCATCCTCACCACTAAAGTTATATATATGTGTATACGTTCATTTATTACATTTATATAATTGAAGGAATGTGTTATACTAGCGATGGTCGTGGAAGGATATTTATATGATGTGAATATTCTATTTATTGTATATAGATACACATGTTTTGTCATTGATATAAGACATCCACACGTTGGTTGTGGTATACAAATATTTATACTAAAAGCCAACATGGGACCTTTAGGATGTTTTCATACATAATTTCACTATGATCTATTAATTTATTTTCCTCAGGAGCTGGACCCTTGTGATTGGGTAGTAACCTTTTCATGATATGATTGGTAAGGGACCTTAGAATTTCTCCCATTAGTTAGAGTTTACTTTTATTTGAACGTTATTATTGAATGTATGTACTATGGTCAGTCACGATTGTACCATTATTCTTATTTTCAGGTATAACTAGATATTATATGGCTTCTATTTTTAGTATATACCAAGTCTTATTATTCTAGAAAGGGTGTGTTTGGATTTAGTATTCATTACTGGTACACTATTTATTTTTTTCCTCTATTTTAGGTAACATTTCCTAATATTTATGGTCATTATCTCACTATTATATTTTTCTATAGACCATTTCAATCATCTATACCCTATGTTATTTTCTCCCCATGATAAATTTTTTACACCATAGTTTCTAGTCGATAGCCTTTGGCATATGAGGAGGAGTGATTAAGGTATACTGGTCATCCATCTTAGAACACTATTTAGGAGGTAAAAGAGGTCGGGGAATTTAAACCTAGGGTTATTCTCCCCAAAAACATGTTGGTAGAGTATCAACACAATCATTACTCTAATGATGTATGAGTGGGCCTGAAATTTTAAACCACACTATACAATCTTGGGGGACATGCTTTGGTTAAAAAAATATTATTTATAATATTTTAAAAATGATATTATGTTATGTTATTAAGCAATGTAATATGATAGTACCTATCCAAAAAAATACTATATTCAACCAATTATTCTCTAGGTTGAATTTAAATATACTGTAATAATTTCATAATGTAATTAATTTTGATTTTGAATTTAAGAATTAATTATCTTACAATAATTATTTTATGGAGTTATGTTTTCATTACATACATTATTCCCTTTTGGTTTTAATAAAGGTTTAATCATAAAGGAACCATGTAAACAATAGAATATATAGATAATGCAAAGATTATACCAATGAGAAATTTATTGGGGTAAGAGATGAAGTGAGAAGTCATTTGTTTATGCCCAAAAAACTATCAAGATTTTTTATTAGTAGTATGGACTTGGATGAAATTACAAGAAAAATAAAGATGATAAGTATTGAGAGTAAAGGTAGTTATAGTAATAAAGATAATTAATAAAAGAATATTTAATTTCCATCTTGGTAAATATATGAGAAGAGGTGTCAAGAAAAATTTATCAAATAAATTCGTAGTTGTTTTATGTGTGAACAAGAGAGTATAGGGAGAGTAATTTTGGAGAAAAATTAAACATCTCATTGGATTTAGTGAATAGAAAATATTCTTATAAAAGTAAAACTAATAGATAAATGACTTAAATGTGAGAAACAGGGGAATTATACAATTCAATGTCCTAAAACAAGGGTCATCAAGGATGATAGTAACCAAAAACAGCTTATATAAATGAAATCTGATGCAACCAATATTGTGGAATATGTTTCAAAAAAAGATATGATTTGAGGAACTCTTATCACCAACTCAAGAACTATGATTTCTATATTTATATATTTTACAACCTACAACTCAATAACTAGAACTTTTACCAAAGACATTAAAATTTCACATCAATAACTATATGTGGAAACATTAATAAAAATAGTGTTGTATGATTATTATACACAATGTATATGAATCCTCTCAGATAAATTATTTCAAATTTTCATCCTATAATAATACAATTATTAATTACATAGTAATTTTTTTCATTTCTGGAATACACTTTCACTCTTAATATAGAGATTTTGATAGTATCTTAGAAAGGAAAATCTCATTTAATGTTAGATAATAACAAATTATTAATATACATATAACTATAAAATCCCAATAGAAATTTTCTCCCATTATTATATTTCTTTTATAAGAAATGGTTAATGTAAAAAAATTACAATATTAATATTCCCATTATGAGTTAAACTATAAGATCACTAGGCATAAAAAGTATTGAGAGGATGAAACTTCATTAAAAATTAAATATGGAGTCATGAAAATATTATGGACACCCTTTAATAAATTATTAGTTTGGAGTAATTACAATTTCACGGTCATTGTTAATTTAAACTTGGGAGAATGCAACGACCCTATAAAAAACAATAGTAGGTAAAAATATAGTCACCTGTTATATTTTCATACAACATAGTTTCAAGAACACTTATAGATTTTGAAGGATTTATCTAAATAAATGTAATTTTTTTAATAAAATTTATTTTCATTTAAGAGATTAATTTTTAAATTTTATAAAATATATTTTTTAAAAAGGATCTTATAATTGAATTCATCGTGTTAATTTATTAGTAGTGTTTATTTTTGTAACTTCTCTATAATAATTTATTTTTGTTGAATAGTTAAAAATATACTAATTCAACTAAAACAATAATTTTTATTAATTAAAAGTTTTTTAATATATATATATATATATGTCATTTAAAAATAATATATTAAATTTATAAAACCCATTATTAAAGATTTGGTAACAAAAGTAAATTTTTCAAATATAACCAAATAGATTTAATATTTTTTGAAAAGAATTATATTATTTAATAAGTACGAAAAAATAAATATTTTTATTTTTAATTATTTTTTGAAATATTGGGAAACCAATAAACATCAGGATATCAAATGGACATCAAACTACATATGATATAATCATACCATTTAATAAAAATTTAAAGGAGTTGGAATTTTTTACCTGTATAAATGCCATTCGATGGAGTCAACCTTCACTTCTAGATTGACATTGATAAGGTCCTCAAAGTGGTATTCTACTTTTTACTCATTCAATACATGTTTATCTAATATTTCCCCCCTTGTTGAAACCATAATAAAAATAAAATAATGATAAGACTATCATTTTCAAATAATTATTTTATTAATGTAATGTAATTTTTATGTAATAAATTAATTTAGTATATTTTAAAAAATAAATCCAATAATATTTTTAAATGAATATATATTAATATTAAAAAACATTAAATTTTTAATAAATTATAAATAATATTAAAAACATTATGGTTAAAACATTATTTTCCTAAAAAAATAATTTTTTCACTATAAAAAAAACAATATTTAAAAAAAATATTTATTTAAAAAGTTAATTTATTTAAATTTAAAATTAATATATGTTTATTACATAATAATATGGTAATATGGTTTATTTTATATGTTTAGTATAACATATATCGCATGGTTAAAACTAGTTACCCTTGTAATAACAAAAAAAGTATAAGTAAGAAAATATAAGATAAAATGACTTCAAACATGTGTGAAACAAGTATGGAAATAAATTTTAGTATTTATCAACCCAATAAAACCTAAAATTCAATTATTTAAAACCTTTTATTAATTTTTTACTTAATATTTAATGAAATAATTGAAAAGTAAAGGATATTTGGAAAATATTTATTTTAATCTCTTATAATATAGGATCACTTCGACCCTTTATGTGAACCAATTTCAATTCTAAATTTCATTAAAATTCATCATAATTTTACTCTCCTATATTTAATTTTCCATTAATAAATAACCTATTAATTATAAGTTATCATTATAAATTTATATATAGTGACACTTTTTTAAATAACAGTTAACGGTCCCAGTGTGAGTATTACTCGATCCTTATTTTTTTCTTCTTATCAATTATCTTCAAAACCATAAATATTCATAATTACATAATGAATTATTGATCATTATTATATAAAAAATTTATGAAATTAATGTAATAACCATATTTTATTACATACCATCCACTTTGAAATCAAATGTACATCGATCATGGGTTTGTGCAGACCACCACCACCCATAAGTGACATCTTCTGTATTTCACTACTACCTCACATAATTGGTTATAAGGGTGGAAGTGAAGAATAAATTTGATTTATATAAAATAATTTTGAATATAATGATTTAAATTATTACCCAACCTCATTCCCTCTCATTATTTGGGAAATAAAATGTTAACTAGTTGTTTTATAGACAAATGCCTCTATAAAGTATTCAATCTAATTTTTCATCTAGTTCATTATTATTTTTTTAAAATATAATAAAATATTAATCCAAATAATATAAATATATAAATTAAATAATAATAATTATTTAAAAATCATATTATTATAGAAAAATCACATTCAAAACCTTACTCATCCATTAATTATGGTTTATAAATATCTGGGAAAGTTTAACAACCTACATAAAAGGTGTTATAAATCCTTATAATAGATTACTACTTGAACCTAAATAATTATATTGTTATATTTATCTTGAAAATAATAATTTTTTGTGGATATATAAAGGTTATATTATGTATTTAACATATCAATAAAATATTATATTTGATCACTAGAATTATCGAAATAAAGTCACAATGAGTCCATTTTTGCACAACATAACTGAAGAACATTTAGAGTTAGATAATAGGTTAATAAATAAATATTATTATTCATTTACTTTTGCTTAATTTTTTTTAGTGATAATTAATTTTTTATTAAATAATGTGTTCTGAAATAAACGTCATAAATTGTGCACCAAAATTATTTAACATTACTACCTAATAATTGTGAAAATAAGTTATAAGTAACTAATAAATTCATAATAAATGATCATAAATGAAGAATAGAAAAGGTAATTTATATTTTTAATTTCATTAAATGAAAAATTGATATATTTATTTTTGATATAGATAATGTTAAATCATATTTTATGAATTGGAGAAACAAGTTATAGGGTTTTTTTGTTTCAATGAAACCCATTGAGATATATTTCTTATTACATGTACTCTTTTATTATGAATTGGGTATCAAATTCATATTTAATTATTTTTATCACCACCCTATAATTATTTATGTTATTTAGTTTTTCATTTGATATCATAAACATTAAGGGGCTGGGATTAGAATTTTTTTTAATGTGGTTAGGGGATTTTTTTCGTTCAACTTTAATTTCATGAGGAATATTTATTATTGTACACTGTGATATATTTGATATGGTCCTATTACTACCTAATGAATTTATTTTAAAATTTTCATGTAACTCAAAAGTTTTTAATATCAATATTTTTTTTACTTTAAATATGTTTTAATTTAAATGATACCAAGGTTGTAATGTTCTCTATAAACGCAAATCATTTTTTGAGTTAGAATGATTATTCATGATCTTTTTCCTTAATTTTTTTGGTTCTTCCACCCCCAATATATAAAAACATGGTAATTTGTGTTCCTCTCAATGGAAAATAATACTTTTTATTCAAATATACATACTCGATTAATTTATTCCCCATTAAAACTATATCGTTTTTTAAAATAATTCTCATCCTCATTTATGATTGTTTCCTCTCATTTTCTTAATTTCAATTTCCCACCAATGTTCACATTTATATTTGGAAACCTAACTATCAGTTAATTCATGTGACTTTAATATTTCCATATATTATTTTTAAAGGATATTTTTTTTCTATTTTTATTATATTGGTTTTCCATAAATGTATTTGAAAATAGGTTTCTCATCGCTTCAAAATAAAAAAAATCTTCAAACGAAAATCTAATTTTTAAAACATCTATATCTTTTATATGATAATTTTTTAATGTTTCAATTCAATAGAACTCTTATTTTTCAATGTTTTCAATTAAACTTTCAAAAATTACTTATGAATGTGATTTATGAAATAATATTTTACAACTATTATAATAATTTTTTCTAAAAAACACTTACAGTTTCACATTTATTTTTATATTTATCGTGAAAAGGATTATTTCATTTGAAATTTTATTTTATCATGTGCCATATAAATTTTCATATAATATTTGGGGTGACTAATCTCATGGTGATCCATTAATGTTGTTATCATTCCTAGTCATTTCATGTTTATAATTTTTATTTTAGTATGTTTTACCCACAAACACTCTATAATATTTCTTTGATAGGATGGTGTTCACTAAGATTCTATATATTGACTGATTGGATAAATTTTTTACATAATTATATACTCTTCATCTATATGGTTTAAATACAATATTTTATATTATCTTGATTTAATTTTATTTACCAAGAAGGAATATAAATATCTTTGGATACCTATTAATCTCTATATTTATGTCATGTTGTAGTTGTTGATGAAATAAAAAATGGTATTCCTTATGTCGATCCATTTTGAAAAGGATAATAACCAATGTGTATTTCCTTCGGTATTTTATATAATGAGGAATTATTGGATATATGTGGTGTTAAAATGCATAGATGGTGATGGGTTGGGTCCAATATAACCCACTAATGAATGGATTAAAAATATATATATAATGTAAAATGTATACACATTCTCAATAGTTTCTACCAAGAATGAATGAAAGTGTGTATTACTCCAGAAAGTGAAATTTCTATATTTCTATTATTGTGCCACAATTCTTTAAGAATGTTTCATTTCTATGATATGAAAAATATTCCTGCTGTATTCTTATATTACTCTGTTACTTATTCTATGATTTATGATATACTCCTTGTTGTTTAAAAATTTCTACTATATTTAGATTATAACTATATGTTCAACTTATTATCACTTATGATTTTTGATTGTTATTGCTTATGTTTTCCCTTATTGAGCATCCAACTTCACGACTTCTTATGTTTCAATTTCCCTACGGTAGGAAGATATTGATAGTATTATATTTATGAAAAAATATCTTATGTAATGAATTAGTTGGGGATGTTGATGTAATGTTATGAATTCTTATATACTTTAAAAAATTATTTATTTGTAAAAGACATTGGTTTTTTGTTAATGTTTTGATTTAATTATCTAAACCTCGTAAACTGTAAGTTGTAGGGAATATTTTTAGTGAATTAATTTATTTATATAACATTATTTACATGTTAATGTGTGTGGGGAACTATATATGGTATCAGAGTAGGTTAAACAAAATTTAATCATTAATGATATCAGTTGAGGAAAATTTAATGGGTGTTAATTTATTGTTGAGAATAATATCAGAGATATGTAAAAATATTTAAGTTAGTTGTGGTAATATAAAAATTTATATAGCTGGGGTAAGATAACAATGATTAAAACTCTAGGTATATCTATATGTGATAAGTTTAAGTGTAGGATTACATCATAATGTTTTAGTAATTTAGAGATTATACGGTTCTCCTAGTAATTAGTTCCCTATATGGAAAATTATAAAGTGGAGGTTGTTGTGGCACAGATGTACGATTGGAAATCACAAAAAAAAATTCTCCAGGAAAACACTTTCTTTTCATAACTTCAAAATGAGGCTGCCTATGACTACACACTAGGGAATTCAATTTTGAGGGATAAGTTTTGGTGAATAATATTTTATTCACATGATACTATGAAGGGTGTTTCTGTTAATGAATTATGTTGTGGAATATGAGAGAACCCGATATAAAAGAACCTATATTGAACTAATAGTGATTTAGGAAAAACTAATATATAATGTAATAATTTAAAAATTAATACATTTGTAGGTTTAATATATCAGGTAATTAACATATATTAGTTTTGTTATGTTGTTATGTATTCACTACTCATATCAAATCCTATTTGTTTTAGTAATGGGTGATGTCCAAGGGAACCATGTTAACAGTGGATGTAATGGAAACTGAAGAGATTCACCCCATGAGAAATATGATGGGGTTAGGAATTGATTAATAAATATTTATAAAATTCCAAATGTGCTATCAATAATTATGATTAATAATATGTTCAATGGCATGTTTTTAAACACATTAGGGAATATAGTGATAGACTCTTATGTAATTTTATGTGATGATGATAATGAATAAAAAATCATTCAATTACATTATTTTAAAATATGTGGAAATATTTACTAGTGAAAATGTCGCAAAGGTATATAAGAAAGTTATATATGTGGAAAATGAGGGCATATAACAACTAATGTAACACCCGAGACATTTATGTTATATAAATCATCAAAGGAATCTTTTTCTACACAACACTTTCTTGGCTTGCTTTACACGAAATCGCGAACTTCCTCGATAGCTTGTGTCGTACGCAATACCGAGTTTCACTAAACAAAGATGTGCTATTAAAATATTATTAAAACTAGCCGTCATGAATAGTAATAACCACTTTTTGAAATTTTATAATTTTTATTTTTCAAAATGGACTTCATTTTTGGATTCGGAATGTCAAAATTAGCCTAGGGTGAAATTTTGGTATTTTTCTAAAAACTTTCAATTTTTGATGAATAGTGAAACCACTAAGTGGTACTTAAAAAAACTGAATTTTTCATAAAACTTAATTTTACCACTTCTGTGAGTGGAATTTCAAAAATACGAGAGACACAGTTAATATCAAGGACTAAAATGTGGTTCAATGAGATGAAAATAATTTTTGGTGAATAGTAACTTTTTACTTTTATTTACCACGGTTAAAAGTAAATAGGGTAATTAAGGGTATCAATGATATTATTATTACCCTAACACATGTCCTAATTCTATTAGACAATTGTAATTCGACCAAAAACAAACTTAGGAATAAAATATGACCATTTAGGCCCACTTGGATTAGATTAGGACATTTATTATTAATTTATTTAAAGAAGGGTTAAAATAGTTAAAATCAAAGTTTAATAAGTAAATAATTTTTAATATGGGGTTATACATAAGATAAATTCGACTATAAATATTCATTTGAAATCTAAAAAGATTTCCTACATAATGGTATTTTATTTGTAATTTTTAGACAATAAATATTTTAATTTATTTATGACACAAAGATGATGAAGTAATTAACTTATTAATGAAATATTGACATAATGAATGTTATAAACACCAAAATAAATGTAATTTGAGACTTTTTATGAATTACACTAATTTTATAGGTTAATATGACATGTTATTATGGATTTAATTAACTTTTTTTGAACTAATCATTCTGTTATAATTTTCACAAAAATCAATTACTGAATAGTGTCAAAATTGACATAAAATAGTTTTTTAAAAATAATATTATATTAGTAATTGTTATTTTATTCCTAAAAATCTAAGGTTTGGCCAAATGACATATATAATGTTATATATATTAATAATAAACAACTTTGGGTTCGTTTGTCTTCTTATAGTAAGTTTATTAACCTTATATTATAAGAACACAAGAAGGCAAGGTAAAAGTAAAATTATTTAACTTAATGTTAAATCTAAATGATAAGGTTAAAATAGGAACCTAAACATGTCTAAATTCTATTGGATGAGAGGCTTTCGACCCATACCCACCTTAACTTCGAAATATATCAATTTGGAGCTATTTATAACCGAACTTGACTTTATAATAAAATAATATTTTTAGTTTTCCCAAAGGTGCCCCTCTCCTCCCTTATAAAGGGGAACCTCCTCCCCCTCTTCCTCACACCACTTTGAGCCTTACAGCTCCGCCAAACCCTGCCAATTCCTCCTCTCCACTTCTCTAGAGACATCCTAGAGGTCCTGGTCTTCTTCAAAGACCAATTTTAGTTCCCTAAAATAAGGTCTCAAAGAAGCACTTCAAAGAAGAGATAATGTCTGTTACCGATTCTTTCATCTTTATTTCTTCTTCCACTTCTTCTTCTTTAGTTATTTCATTATGAAGTAATAAAATCAGTATCACTCTTATACGGATATGTTATTATAAGTATGAAACAACCCTATTTCACCATCTATCCATCCTATGGAAAAAGAAATCACCGCGCGTGCGTACGTACAGAATACCGTCTCCACGCCGTGGTGTAATCTATTTTCCACCACCACCTTACTTGGATGGGTATAATGGTGTAAATAATGACTATATATGACTATTATAAAGTAATACTGATTCTGAAATAGTATACATACACTCCAATACAATTCCACGATCATAGGAACAATATCATCACTCGTGCGTACGTACGGAATACCGTCTCCATGATGTGATGCACCTCGTTCTACATGATCTTCATTTCATAATGATTATATAAATTAATTTAATGAATGAATATGATATATATTACACTAAACCCATTCTGGAAATGAGGTATCTATAACCTAAAGAGAATAATAAGAATTTATTCGACAAGACACGCATAAGAACAAAAAGTTATAAACACCCGAATAACAAGTAGCAATGAAATATTACTACTAAGAAGATAAGAATATGACCATATAAGATATCATAAAAGTAATTATGATTCTAGAATTAGTCAATAACATTATTTAAATCATTATACAAGAGGTTTGGACACTTACGAAGCAAAATGGACCTAAGGTAAGGGAAATATCACAATCTCATTTTTATCCGAGATTGTTTATACTTTGGTATTTACTGGGGTGTATTTTATCATCCACATCCATGTTTCTTCAATATGTAATATTGTTTCCATACACCTACAATTTTTTAAATCCAATTTTACCCTTAGGTGATATTTTAGTAAAATATATGAAAGGAATATTTTGTCATTTTTCGTACGAGGTACTTTTTGACTTTCCGACAAAAGTACGAGAAGAATGTTTTTTTTAACTTATACGGCATGAATGGATTTTTAAAACATTATTTCCAAGAAGCTTCCTTTACAAGTTTCCAAGTTTATTTTTAATCAAATTCTTTTAGTATAAAATTGTATGACATATTAAGAAAGGAAAAATATGCTTGAAGTAGAAAGGATATTTTCCTCAATAATGGAGTTCAAGTGTTTTATCAAAATTATTTTCCATCTATGATAATAAAGGGTTCTGTTTATATCCCTATTATTACATGGATTTGATTATGTCCTGATGGAAATATTTTTATGAATTCCATTATCTTATATGAATTATTTTATGATGTCATGATGTTTAGGATTCCCATTTTTATTACATGGGTTATGTTATGATGTATGGTTTATGATTTTGTGGCACACATAAGAATGGTATCATTATGAGATGGGTGGGACCTATATCTCCCTCCAATGCATTGGGTAAAGATTTTATATCTCATGAGATAGAATGGCTGGAACGGTAGGTTATACCGGTTCAGTGAAACAGGACTGAAACGAGGGTGACTCGGTTCAAAAAGGGACTTTGTCCACTAAGATAGTCTTGGAAATAAGTCTTGACTAACAAGAAATTATTCTCTATGATTATGTGTGTATGCCAAAAAATTTCATGTTTTAAGTTATGATTATTGGGATTACATTTCACTACTATGATTTATCCCATGTTATGAAATTATGATCTCTTTTGCAGGTTAATATTTCCAAACGATATGTTCTTATGAATATGACATGATTGATATTTATTTTATTTACCCTTACTGAGCATTTGAGCTCACCCTTTTGTATGTTTTATTTCCCCAGGTCAGGAATAAGGTTATTAAGTAGAATATTCCAAAAAGGGACTCTAGATATGATGAAATAAATAGGAGGCAAAGTAGATGCTTTATGAACCAGTTGTTTATGTTTCCCAGTTGCTAAAGACACTATACATATACGGTCCTTTTCTGGTTTTGTTATATGCTATAATAAGTATGCTTCAATTTTGAAGTATTAATAATGTATGTAATGTATGGGTCGTTATAGTTGGTATCAGAGGAAAGGAATAGTCATCCTTTGGAAACTAGGATGTGAAAGCCTTAGTAAGAACCCTAAGGATAAGTCTAAGCATAGAACACAATCTTAGTGTTTTAGAAATGGCCATTAATAACCTAGGATAAGACCTTATTGTGAAATCATATTCTTGATTATGTGGTTTTCCTATTATAATTAGTGTTGCTCGCACTATTCTTCTTGGTTTTAGTCAATGCCTGGAACCCGAAGGAACCGTGTTAATGCGGAATGTGATGGGCAATGAAATGATTGTCCCCCTGAGCAACCAAACGTTATGGGAGCTGGAATGAAAAATCTTGTAGCCATTCTCACACAACTTTCTCAAGCTATGAATCATGCAGGACTTCCAAACGAGCAAAGGATGGAGCAACATTCTGTTGAATCCTTCATGAGGAAGCGTCCACCTTCTTTCAGCGGGTCTACTGATCCATTAGTTGCTGAACAATGGATTAGTACTACTGAAAAGATATTTTCAGTTCTTCAATGTTCTGAACATGATAAATTCATCCTAGAAGTGTATCGTTTGGAAGGAGATGCTGATCAATGGTGGAATCTTATTAAGAATACGAGGCAAAGGGATGAAATTGAGTCCATGGAATGGGACGAGTTCAAGAACTTATTTTTCAATATGTACTTCTCTCGTATTCTCTGAACAAAGATGGAGAAAGAGTTTCTTGAACTGAAGCAAAAGGATGATGAACGTGTTGGTACCTATGAAGCAAATTTTACAATACATGCAAGGTACACATCTGGTATTATTATCCAACCTGAGAGTAAGATCGATCGATTCTTTAGTGGCTTAAAACCAAGTCTTCGAAGGGTGTTATCCATAAGGGACTTCAATAGCTACGAGAAAATCGTTCTATGTGCTCTCAAAGTCGAGATGGATATTGGAGTAACCCATCAGTCACATGGGTTTGATAAGAAGAGGAAAATGGAATTCAAAGGAAAATATAAAGAGCACACTAAAAAGAAGATGAGATTTACCGTATGCTTAAAGTGTGGAAAGAAACATGGAGGGAGTTGTCTTAAAGGGACAATTAAATGTTTCAAATGTGGAAAGGAAGGTCATAGGGCATTTGAATGCCGCGATGATGGGAAGAAGATGTCTAATGATGCAAACAAAGGAAGGGATACACAAAATGAACCTACTACACTTCAATGTTTCAAGTTCAAGGAGATAAGAAAGTATGCCAATAAATGCCCTAATCCAAGGGATGATGATGATGGTTGATGTCAACAAACTCTTAAGGAAAAAGACAAAGGAAAGTCACATGCAATTTCTATCAGCGATGTGGAGTACGATAGCGTTGTGGTGAAAGGTACACTTATCATCCACTCTAAAGTAGCAAATGTTATATTTGATTCTAGATCCACCCACTCATTTATTTCTGAAGAATTTTATAAGTGTATCACCGTATTACCTCAACAATTAGATGCTGTGTTAGCTGTGACAACACATAATGGCACAACAGTCGCATCAAAAGTTTATAATTCTTCTCCGATCGAAGTTTGTGGGAAAGTGCTTCCTACAAATCTTGTGATCCTTCCTATAGTGGAATTCGATGTGATTCTTGGCATGGATTGGCTTTCTTTATATGGAGCTCATATCAATTTCCAAAGAAGGGAAGTCACATTTCATATTCCAGATCAATCTATGATCGTCTATCAATGCAAGGATGAACATAACCTTCCAGTGGAAATTTCTTCCATTTTATGGGTATTGATTCCACTAAATAAAGTTTATTTATCTCAAATGGTTGGTGAGAAACTCACGATTAAGAATATGCCCATTGTACGGGAGTTTGATGATGTCTTTCTGGAGGAATTACCGGGTCTTCCACCGAATCGTGAAGTTGAGTTTTCAATAGAACTCGTACCGGGTGCTTTGCCTATTTCAAGGACACCTTATAGAATGGCCCCAATTGAGTTACAGGAATTGAAGAAGCAACTCCAAGAAAATCTTGATAAGGGATTCATATGCCCTAGTGTGTCACCTTGGGGAGCACCTGTTCTATTTGTTAAGAAGAAAGATGGATCAATGAGACTCTTCATTGACTATCGAGAACATAACAAGATCACTATCAAGAATAAATATCCTCTCCCGCGCATTAATGACCTATTTGATCAACTACACGGAGCTCAATACTTTTCTAAGATTGATCTTCATTCAGGGTATCATCAATTAAGGGTCAAAAGGGAGGATATACTAAAGACAGCTTTCCGTACAAGGTATGGACACTATGAATTTATAGTGAAGCCATTTGGTCTTACTAATGCCCCTGTTATCTTCATGGATCTGATGAATAGAGTCTTTAGAGACTATCTTGATCAATTTGTGGTAGTCTTTATAGACGATATTCTTGTCTATTCAAAGAGCAAGGAAGAACATGAAGATCACTTGAGAATTATATTGAAGACCCTGAGAAAGGAGAAGCTTTATGCCAAATTTACCAAGTGTGAATTTTGGCTTCAAAAAGATGCATTTTTGGGTCACATAATCTCAAAAGAGGGGATATCTGTGGATCCAGCAGAAACAGAGGATATCGAAAGATGGTCGAGACCAACAACAGTAACCGAGATCTGAAGTTTTCTTGGTTTGGCTGGATATTATCGATGTTTTGTGAAGGATTTTTCACTATTATCTAATCCACTCACGAAGTTGACTCGGAAAGGAGTTATGTTTGTCTGGACGGAGGAATGTTAAGATAATTTCAAGGAGTTGAAAAGAAGGTTATCTAGTGCACCTGTGCTCACACTGCCTTGTAGTGGATAAAGGTTTGTGATCTATAGCGACGCATCCAAGAAGGGATTCGGGTGTGTTCTTATGCAAAATGATATGGTGATAGCTTATGCCTCACGACAGTTGAAAATACATGAGCAAAATTACCCAACACATGATTTGGAGTTAGCTGTCATAATCTTTGCATTAATGATTTGGAGGCATTACCTTTATGGTGAAAGGTGTGATATTTATACTGATCATAAAATTTTAAAGTGTATTTTCACACAAAAGGAGCTGAATATGCATCAATGAAGATGGTTGGAGCTGATTAAGGATTATGACTTCCCAATCCATTACCACCCTGGGAAAGCAAACAAGGTGGCAGATGCATTATGTCGACAAGACCATGCTAGTTTATCCATGATGAGGATCACAAAAGATCCAATATTTATGGATTTACAAAGGATGGATCTTGGAATTATAATGGAAGGGGAAAAATCTTATCTTTCTCAAATGAATGTTCAACCATCTATACATGTGAAGATTAAAGAGGCACAGAAAGAAGATGTCGAGTTACAAAAGAAGGTGAGAAATGTTACTGAATTCAACCTTGATTATGATGGGATAATAAAGTTCAGGAATCGGGTTTGTGTTCCTCCCATCCACGAATTAAAGAAGGAGCTGCTGGATGAGGCTCATAGTTCTTCATTCTCTATTCATCCTGGAAGCACGAAGATGTATAGGGACCTGAAAGAGTACTTCTGGTGGGATGGCATGAAAAGAGATGCTGCTGAATATGTCTCTCGATGCTTGGTTTTTCAACAAGATAAAGCTGAGAGACAGATGTCTAAGGGGATGTTACAACCATTACCCATACCCGAATGGAAATGGGAAAACATCACTATGGACTTTGTCACAGGACTTCCTAAAACATCCAAAGGCAATAATGCTATCTGGGTCATAGTTGATCGTCTTACAAAGTCTGCACACTTCATTACTATTAGAGAGGATTTCTCTCTGGATCAGCTTCCAAGGATATATGTAAAGGAAGTGGTAAGATTGCATGGAGTACCACTTTCTATTATATTTGATCGGGATCCGAGATTTACCTCGATGTTCGGGGGAAGTCTTCAGCATACTCTGGATATAGAGTTGAGTTTCAGCACTGCTTATCATCCTCAGAAAGACGTTCAATCTGAGAGAAAAATTCAAACCCTAGAAGATATGTTGACAGCTTGCTCTATGGATTTCAAAGGTGGTTGGGATCAACACCTACCTTTGGTGGAATTTTCTTATAATAATATCTTTCACTCCAGTATTCAGATGGCTCCTTATGAAGATCTCTATGGAAAGAAATGCAGGACTCCAACTTGCTGGGATAAAGTTGGGGAAAGAAAGCTATTAGGACATGATCTCGTTGCTGAAATGGCAGAAAAGGTCAGATCTATTCAACAACACAAAAGAGCAGCTCAGAGTCGACAGAAAAGTTATGCCGACAACCAAAGAAAAGACCTAGAGTTTGAAGTGGGTGATAAAGTGTTCTTACGAATATCTCCCTGGAAGAGGGTTATGAGATTCAGGAAGAAGGGGAAGTTGAGCCCTAGATATATCGGTCCTTTCGAAATACTGGATCGTGTCGGGAAGGTAGCTTACCGATTGGCGCTTCCACCGAATCTCTCTCAAGTACACGATGTGTTCCATGTATCTCTCCTGAGAAAGTACATACCTGATCCTTCACATGTACTCAGCTCAGAAGTTGTACCGCTGGAGCAAGATCTTTCTTATGAAGAACAACCGATAGAGATTCTGGATCGTAGCGAAAAAGTCCTACGAAACAAGACCACTCGATTGGTGAAAGTTTTATGGAGGAACCACCAATTAGAAGAAGCTACATGGGAGCTTGAGGATATGATGAGGGAGAGGTATCCTCATATTTTTATTACAAAGTGCGAATTTCGAGGGAGAAATTCATTTTAAGGGGGGTAGAATGTAACACCCGAGACTTTTATGTTATATAAATCATCAAAGGAATCTTTTTCTACACAACACTTTCTTGGCTTTCTTTACACGAAATCGCGACCTTCCACGATAGCTTGCATCGTACGCAATACCGAGTTTCACTCAACAACGGTATGCTATTAAAATATTATTAAAACTAGCCATTATGAATAGTAATAAACACTTTTTGAAATTTTATAATTTTTATTTTTCAAAATGGACTACATTTTTGGATTCGGAATGTCGAAATTAGCCTAAGGTGAAATTTTGGTATTTTTCTAAAAACGTTCAATTTTTTATGAATAGTGAAACCACTAAGTTGTAGTTAAAAAAACTGAATTTTTCATAAAACTTAATTTTACCACTTCTATGAGTGGAATTTCGAAAATCCGAGAGACACAGTTAATATCAAGGACTAAAATGTTGTTCAATGAGATGAAAATAATTTTTGGTCAATAGTAACTTTTTTACTTTTATTTACCACAGTTAAAAGTAAATAGGGTAATTAAGGGTAACAATGATATTATTATTACCCTAACACATGTCCTAATTCTATTGGACAAGTTTAATTCGTCCAAAAATAAACTTAGGAATAAAATATGACCATTTAGGCCCACTTGGATTAGATTAGGACATTTATTATTAATTTATTTAAAGAAGGGTTAAAATAGTTAAAATCAAATTTTAATAAGTAAATAATTTTTAAGATGGGGTTATACATAAGATAAATTAGACTATAAATATTCATTAGAAAGCTAAAACGATTTCCTACATTATTTTATTTTCTTTGTAATTTTTAGACATTATATAATTTATTTTATTTTATGACACAAAGATGATGCATTAATTATCTTATTAATGAAATATTGACATAATTAATGTTATAAACACCAAAATAAATGTAATTTGAAACTTTTTATGAATTACACTAATTTTCTAGGTTAATATGAAATGTTAGTATTGATTTAATTAACTTTTTGCGAACTAATAATTCTGTTATTATTTTCACAAAAATCAATTACTAAATAGTGTCAAAATTGACATAAATTAGTTTTTAAAAAACATATTATATTTGTAATTGTTATTTTATTCCTAAAAATCTAAGGTTCGGCCAAATGACTTAGATAAGGTTATATATATTAATAATAAACATCTTGGGGTTCTTTTGCCTGCTTATAGTAAGTTTATTAACCTTATAGTATAAGAACACAAGAAGACATGGTAAAGTAAAATTATTTAACTTAATGTTAAATCTAAATGATAAGGTTAAAATAGGAACCTAAACTTGTCTAAATTCTATTGGATGAGATTATTTCGACCCATCCCCACCTTAGCTTCGAAATATATCAATTTGGATCTATTTAAAACCGAACATGACTTTATAATGAAATAATATTTTTAGTTTTCCCAAAGGTGCCCTTCTCCTCCCTTATAAAAGGGCCACTCCTCCCCCTCTTCCTCACACCACTTTGAGCCTTCCAGATCGGCCAAACCCTGACCATTACTACTCTACACTTCCATAGAGACATCCTAGAGGTCCTGGTCTTCTTCAAAGACCAATTTTAGTACCCTAAAAGAAGGTCTCAATGAAGCACTTCAAAGAAGAGGTAATGTCCGTTACTGATTCTTTCATCTTTATTTCTTCTTCCACTTCTTCTTCTTTAGTTGTTTCATTATGCAGTAATAACATCAGTATCACTCATATACGGATATGTTATTATAATTTTGAAACAACCCTATTTCACCATCTATCAATCCTATGGAAAATGAAATCACTGCGCGTGCTTACGTACGGAATACTGTCTCCACGCCGTGGTGTAATCTATTTTCCACCACCACCTTACTTGGATGGGTATAATGGTGTTAATAATGACTATATATGACTATTATAAATTAATATGGATTCTGAAATAGTATAAATACACTCCAATACAATTCCACGATCGTAGGAACAATATCATCACTCTTGCGTACGTACGGAATACCGTCTCCACGATGTGATGCGACTCGTTATACATGATCTTCATTTCATAATGATTATATAAATGAATTGAATGAATGAATATGATATATATTACACTAATACCATTCTGTAAATGAGGTATCTATAACCTAAAGAGAATAATAATAATTTATTCGACAAGACACGCATAAGAACAAAAAGTTATAAACACCCGAATAACAAGTAGCAATGAAATATTACTACTAAGAAGCTAAGAATATGACCATATATGATATCATAAAAATATGTATGATTATGGAATAAGTCAATAACATTATTTAAATCATTATACAGGAGGTTCAAACACTTACGAAGCAAAACGGACCTAAGGTAAGGGAAATATCACAATCTCATTTTTATCCGAGATTGTTTATACTTTGGTATTTACTGGGGTGTATTTTATCATCCACATCCATCTTTCTTCAATATGTAATATTATTTCCATCCACCTACAATTGTTTAAATCCAATTTTACCCTTCGGTGAGATTTTAGCAAAAGATATGAAAGGAATTTTTTGTCGTTTTTCGTACGAGGTACTTTTTGACTTTCCAACAAAAGTATGAGAAGAATGTTTTTTAACTTATACGGCATGAATGGATTTTTACAAAATTATTTCCAAGAAGCTTACTTTACAAGTTTCCAAGTTTATTTTTAATCAAATTCTTTTAGTTTAAAATTGTATGACATGTTAAGAAATGAAAAATGTTTTTGAAGTAGAAAGGATATTTTCCTCAAGAATGGAGTTCAAGTGTTTTATCAAAATTATTTTCCATCTAAGATAATAAAGGGTTCTGTTTCTATCCCTATTATTACATGGATTTGATTATTTCAAAATGGAAATATTTTTAGGAATTCCTTTATCTTATATGAATTATTTTATGATGTCATGATGTTTAAGATTCCCATTTTTATTACATGGGTTATGCTATGATGTATGGTTTATGATTTTGTGGCACACATAAGAATGGTATCATTATGAGATGGGTGGGACCTATATCTCCCTCCAATGCATTGGGTAAAGATTTTATATCTCATGAGATAGACATGGCTATAATGGTAGGTTATACCGGTTCAGTGAAACATGACTGAAACGAGGGTGACTCGGTTCAGAAAGGGACTTTGTCCACTAAGATAGTCTTGGCAATAAGTCTTGACTAAGAAGAAATGATTCTCTATGATTATTTGTGTATGCCACAAAGTTTCATGTTTTATTTTATGATTATTGGGATTACATTTCACTACTATGATTTATCCCATGTTATGAAATTATGATCTCTTTTGCAGGTTAAGATTTCCAAAAGATATGTTCTTATGAATTTGACGTGATTGATATTTCTTTTATTGACCCTAACTGTGCATTTGAGTTCACCCTTTTGTATGTTTTATTTCCCCAGGTCAGGAAGAAGGTTATTAAGTCGAATATGCCAAAAAGGGACTCTAGATATGATGAAATAAATGGGTGGCAAAGTAGATGCTTTATGAACCAGTTGTTTATGTTTCCCTTTTTCTAAAGACACTATACCTATACGGTCCTTTTTTGGTTTTGTTATATGTTGTAATAAGTTTGCTTCAATTTTGAAGTATTAATAATGTATGTAATGTATGGGTCATTATAACTAATTATTGAGAAAGATGAAGATATCAATTAAAAGTGTGAATAGAAGTAGTATTTTTTCAGATGTACCACTAATATTAAAATATATTATATATGATAATACTGGGAATTATCAATTATAATTCACCAATGTTGGGGAAAACAAGGATGATAGGAAACTCAAGCCTCCAGGATAAGCAAAACCCTATGTAACCAAAACTATCAAATTGGTTTATAAAATTGATACGTAATGTGGAAAATTGATCATCCACTATAAAACTATGATTTTTTTATTAATATCATATACACTATACTTCTCAATACATAGAATATTATTTAAAAAAATTAAATCACCACCCTAGTGACTAGATGATCATTCCTTAATATTAACTTCAAATGTTGTGATATTTATATCCAAAGATTATTAATATGCTATATTAAGTGTTTTATAATGTTTATACTATAAAATCCTATTATTTATTCCATCATTATATTTGATGTGCCATTATGAGTGGATTGACTATCTTGATATAGAGATGATGAAAATTTATAAGATAGGAAAATAACATTTATAAAATCAATCTATGATTACCTATTAATACATGGTTAAATATAAAATCCCCCCAAAAAGGTGATCCCACACTCTTTGTGTATATAACACAAAGTGTTGACACAAATAACTCAATATTAACTACACTCTTATTATGAGTGAAAATATGAGAGCACTAGTAAAACTAATGATACTGAGGTAGAAACATTATTAGAAATTAAATCTATTTACATGTATATATTATTGACACCCTTTGTTATTTTATTAATAAGGAATAATTAAATGTGTGAAAATGTGACTTATTTAATGCAGAGAATGAAACAAAACAATTTTTTACTATGTATTTTCCTCAAATAAATATTATTTTAAAAAAAAGTATACACACAACTTTGAAATGATTCATTAAATATTAGATAATAAAATTATGATAAGAATAAATACTTTTTTTTGTAAAATATAGTCATCAATTACAAATGCGAATAGAATTGTATTAACAACATTTTGAGTTTTAAAGAGAATTTATTTAAATAGATGTGAGTTATCATTAAAAATTCTATATTTAATTAAAAGATAAATTTTAAAATTTTAAAATTTTAAAATTTTAAGATATAATTTATTTTGGAATTCACCATGTTAAAATTATCTTAGTGTTAATTGTGGGTAATTTCTATAATTATTTTTTTAGGTTAATATTGAAAATTATACAGCCTTTGAAATTTCCTTAATTTTTATGAACTAATGGTTTTTGAAAAACAATTATATGAAAAATTATATTTATAAATTAAAAAAAGTAATTTAAAAATCTTATGATGAATTTATAAAACTAATGATTTCTATTTTTTAAACATAAGTAATTATTTAATCTAAAACTGTTTTAATTCATTTATATAAAAAACCAAAATCATCAATTATATAAATAAAATTTTCAAAAATAGATTAAATATATTATATTAAAATTTTAATATTATTTAATAAGTTGAATTTCAAATTTATGAATAATATTTTCAATACTTAAATTAGTGTTAATTATGGTGATAATGACAAAAAATGTCATTCTCAAAGAATTATTTTTTTAATATTATATATATTTTTTATAACAGATTAAATTTAAATGTTTTAACTAATGAATCAAAAATTATTATTAAAAAATATAAAATTACAGTAACACACAATTAATTTTTAATCTTTTAAAAATAATATAAAGAAGACATAATGGTAAAAACATAAATTTCCAATAAAAATGGGTTTTCAATATAAAATATTATTAAACATAAAAGGTAATTTTATTTTATTTATAATTTTAGTATGATTATATTGATATTTAATTTAGGTTTAACAAAACAAAATATGTTAATATTTTTTATTTTATATGATTAGGAAAATGTAGGTTTCATTTGTAATAAATAGTTACCTTGGTAAAAAAATGAAAAATATAAAATTTAGGTGTAAATTGATTCAAACATAGAAAAAACATGCGTGTAAAGAAATAATTTAGGACTTATAATCCCAATATAGAAACAAAATCCCATTTTTGAAACATTTTTATTCATTTACCCTTGAATTCTGTAATGATATCTTTCAAAATTAATGTTTATTAAAAAAATTTATTTTCATCACTTATAAATGCGGATAACCTACACCCTTTCAATAATCCATTTTCTATATGAAATGTATGTTAAAACAATCCCAATATTCCCCTCCTAGAATTTAATTTCACTTAAAAGAGCCTTTGGTTAATACAAGTTAACATAATACCTTCATATATAGGGATACTTTTTAATGAAAGTAACTGGTCTTAACGTGAGTATTACTTAATCCATAACCATTTCTTCGAAATTTTTATCTTGAAAACATTCCCAAAATATAGAAAAATAATGAACTATGAATCATTAGTACACTAAATTATTATTATATTAATTTAATAAACCATATCTATTCCATCCCATCCAATTACAAAGAAAAAAAACATTGATTATGTGTTTGTGTAGACTACTACCTCCATAAAGCGATGGCTTCATCTTTTCATCACTGTATCTTGTAACAAGTTATAAGGATGGAATTTAAGAATAAACTAGATATATAAAATATGATTATGATTATAAGGATGAAAATTTTTATCCATCTTCGTTCCATCACATTCTTTTAGAATTTAAATATCTATGTGGGAATTGTGTGGATTACCATAATCATTCATTAATTATTTCATATTAATATTTTAGTCAGTTTAACCACCAGAATGAAGGATGTTATATCAAATTATCCTCGCTTAATGTAGATATAGATCCCCTTAATGAGGTCACCATGTCTGAGACTATCAGGTGCCACCATTTTCCCCATAATGGTCACCTCCCAAGGGCCCACCCTCGTGCCAAAAAAGGTCATATTACTGATGAATCTCCCAAGAGGCCAACACCTTTTCTATCTAATTATCATTTTCCTCACACACACACACACACCCTGAGAATATTACCAGGAGGTCACCAATCCTAATCACTAATCTATTCCAGGAACACAAAACTATAGAGTTATAGTCATGTAGGCTCTTGAAAAGAAAAGTGCAACTTGTTAACAAGAGTCATATAATTTAGTCATTTAACCCTTTATTATTCTAGGGTGTTGCACTCAACCCTTCCCATTAGAGAACAACATCCTCATTTTCGACCCTAAAATTAATCCTTCGAAAGGACACAATAAATAAGGCTAAAATATTACTCTGATACCAAATGTCACAATTGGGGCCCTGTATGAATGATGTTGTTGTAACCGGGCTTCCCTAATAGCATAGATAGTCTACCTTAACATGGTCGTCGGGTCCTACCCAACAAGGTTTCACAGGTTTCCCCAGAGTGGTCTCTCCATAGGGCATACCCACATGCTCAAACGAGTCATCAAACTGATGGCTCTCCCCACATACCATTATATGTTCTTTTTTATTTTATTTTTCTCACTCACATAGACCCTGGGAATCATCGTAGGAGGTTTCCCATCATTATAACTACCCCATGAAAAGAACACTTAATTGTGGAGTTCTAATCACGTAAGCTCTTAAAAATAAAGTCAAACCTAATTAGAATAAGTCATATCATTAATTCATTTATCCCTTTTTTATTCTGGGGTGTTGCATTCAACCACTCCCTTCAGAGCATAGTACATGGTAACAAAATTTGGGACGAACGAGAAAAAACGGAACTTATTAGGGGATACCTCACAAAGGCCATTTGTGTGGCCCATGTAGCCCCACGGCTGGTGTCCAGTTACCCCTTCGAAAAGCTATCGTGGAGTAAGGAGGCGGGATCCTCTGTGAACCCATTTGACGTTCGTGATCCAACTGCGAAGCGACGAGGTAGGTTGCACCGTGAACCCTTTGATTTTTGTGAACCCACTGTGGATCAATCTTTGACTTCACACTGAGCGAGATCTTCTTTATGACACCTCTATCCTATAAATATTGGGCTCACCTTGAGCCTAATGGATGGATCCTCTGACCTATCACCTTCTTATCTTTGAAGTCGTGAAGAAATCTATTCTCTTTGAACCATGAGCTCTTCAAGGTACTCTTTCATTGTGAAGTGCCTCCCCCTTTGCATGAATTCATCCCCTCCATAGATAGGGATGCCCTTCGCAGATCCCATTGGCCTCTGCGAAGGAAGGGGATCCCCAAGGGGACTCGGGTCTTTGCAGAGCACTTATGCTTCACGAAGTACACTCTATTCACATGTGACCCACATGCAAAGGCATGGTCAATGTTCCTTTTGAAGAAAATTTCATCGCAATTCTATACTTCTCCAGGCACCCTTGCTTCGTGAAGCACTGCTCTATGAATAACTTTTCACTTCATAAAAAACCTTCCATATGCACTTATGCCTTAGTTTTAGGCATGGCCAATTCACATTGCGAAGCACACCCCTTCACGAAGACCCTTCACTTCATAGAGCACCCGTGTTTCTTGAGGCTTCTTTCTTTGAACCCTTTGATCCGTAACTCATTTTCCCATGAGACCCTATGGGTGTCCACAAAGTGATTTCCACGTCCCATAGGCAGTTCTTCCGATTTCATTGCTTCACCTGATGCTTTATCACATAGGCAGGCTAACGGTTATTGCTTCTTTGCATAGCCACACTAAAATGGACCTTTTAATGGATCACTCCATAACACCCCCTCACAACATCATTGGTGATGACTTCCCTTCCCCAAGGGGTGAGAGGTATTTGTTATGTAAGTACTAAGGGGTGCAGAGTGAACCCATCTCGTCTATGTTGCAAGGAATTAACTTGACAAGAACCATCTACCGCAACACATGACGTTATAATGTGACCTCTCTTCATGCACCGTATGTGGGGTTCCCCGCCTTGGACATCCTACACGCCCATTAGTCCCCACAAGAGTGAAATCCTTCCACACATTGAATGACATCCTCGTTTTGGGGGCGGTGTCTATCAGTGGGGAAAGGGAAACTACCATGGTGTATCCCCTATATTTTCTTGTGTGAGGTAGCATCCCTGCACCTCCTCTCTTCCTCAGTGCCAAGGATCATAGTGGGGGGATGGGAAATGGAGTCCTCCTTTCATTGGTCCCAAATCCCTCTCCCACTGGGATTTTTTGCCTATTGGCCTCCAACCTCGAGTAAGTCCCAATCTCCATCTCCCCGGGCTGCCGACCATGTGTAAGACCATGTTTCCTCTTTCAGTCTCTAACCACGTGTAAGCCCCCACTCCACTTTCCACATAAACACCTTCTGTGATGTGATTTTTAGTCCTTTTCTATATCTTTTTCTCACACCGAGAGTGACACACGTGGGCTTAGAGTAAGCATAGACCAGGACATCCTCTCTGAGTATCCAAGAGTGTAAACCCCAAACCCCGTCCCAAACTATGTAGACATTGATTAATGATACGGAATGATATGTTGAAAGCATCCCTAAGGTTCAATCACAACACACATTGGCCTTGATCACCTTTACGTCGGCTCACCAAAAACCAGGCCAAACTACGTGGAATTTGATCCTTTCCAAGGCACAGTACATAGAAATCCTCTCTGAAGTTTAAGCCTGACAACCACTAGTTATGTCCCCCTTCACGTCATACCACCTTCTTCATGCATGAAATTAAACGACATACACCATCCCAAACTACATAGACTTTGATCCTTTCCAAGGCAAGGTATGTAAGACACCTCTCTAAGGTTCAATCCCACCATCCATTTGGTCCCGACCAGGTTCAAGCTATTTCCCACTCCTCCTAAATTATGTGTACTTTTATCATTTCCATTTAAAGGTACATAGGATGCCTCCTTGGGGTTCAATCCCATCATCCATTTGGTCATGACCCACATCAGACGGTCCACCCCTGTCTGGCATGACATTAAACTATACGCCACATTTGTTCTGCATAACGCTAAACTATCCTCCCATTCAGTGATAATCCACTTTGACCACATCCAGTGGGTAGTCTTTGTGACACCATTCAGCGGTAATCTGTTGTGACCCTCTCCAGTGGTAAGCCGTTGTGACCCCATTCAGCGGTAAGCCGTTGTGACCCCATCCAACAGTAAGCTGTTGTAACCCCATTCAGCGGTATGTTTTTGTGAACCCATTCACCAGTATGTCATTGTCATCCCCATTCGACAGTATTTCGTTGAAGTCCCCAATCGATGGAAATTCATCTTTATAAGAACATTGTGGAATTTGATTCCCTACCATGAGGATACGTAGGAAGAAACCCTGTTGTTAAATCCCATCACTCATTTCTCATCTTGATCTACTCCTCAATCCTATGTGTTTCGGGAAGTTCATGTCCCAACCTGGGAGTTCTATTTCCTCCAGATCCCATCCATGCATCTATTTTCATGGGACTCCTCCTCGGGTGTCCCATCGTCCCACCGAATGATGCAGACATTGATTCAATTCCACATGGATATGTAGGAAGTCTCTCAGAGGCTCAAGCCCAACATCAATGTCATCCTCACATCGTCTCCATCTCATTGTCCATCCACTTAACTTAATCATCCATTATCCATCTTGATTCTTACCCGGTCTACCACATCTTGGTGATATCTGACCAATTCACCTCTTCAAAGCCCCTATCAGTAACCGGGTTACTAACCCGGTGTTATCCATGACATTATTGTTCACTCCAGGGGTTTCACCCATTTTAACCACTCTAGTCAGTGTTTCGATCAGTCTAATATGTCTCTGCTAGATGTTAAACTCACTACATACACTATGTTAAACATGAGAAGATGAAGAAAACCTTAGGTACATGCCTATGAAATATAATTCCCCACATTCGACATGGGATGCCTCAGGCTTATGTTCTCTCAAGAAGCCCAATAATAAGAGGAAGAAACCCAGACACACTAGTGTTCTTGCGTCCAGACACGCTAGTGATTTCCAAAGTGACTACTCTCCTTACAAAAGGTTTCTACCCTGACCAGATCCCTTAGAATGTCCCAATAGAAGCAGTGTAATTAACCGAAATCCATAAAGACTTTGTACTAGGAAGAGTTTCACGAAAAACATCTTAGTTTATAAGGGAGACCTGGACTCACTGAGAAGTTTCAAAGAGGAATCCACAAAAGGTAGAATCGGTATCCCATCACCCAGTTCAGATCAGGGAGAAAAATCCCTGAATAAGTGACGGATGTCACCCGCCTTTGGAAAGTAGGAATGTGGGACAACAATTGTGCTTCCTCCACATATGGATGCGTGTGCCCTGGAGAAAGTGTCAAAGATAGATTTGGTGAACTCAACATGAATTTATTCTCCTTAATGTGGACATTAGAAGTGTTCAAGACATTAGTGGATAAGTGTGTCACCAGATCCAGTTATTCAGCACTGAGTCCTGCCAAACAAATAGTGGGCCTGGCATGAAACTCATCAGGAGTTGGGGCAGTCAAAATGTTGGGCATCCCAATCTGTGACGTTTTCAACGAAAAATCGTTCATACCAACTATGGGAGAATGAATGGCACCGGGGAACTAGACATTGATTTATTTATTTCAGCAATAATGGATTAATCTATCCACTTGACAGGAACCAAGTTGTTGCACCAAGAACTTGATCGCCACCCACCCACTGACGTAGGGGAAAGATCAACGCCAACACAGAAATCTCACTTGGCTCAACCACTTTTACGATGGCTTCCACACCCACAGTTGTTGAGAATCCAAGACCAATCTCCCCTTATGAATTCGTACAATGAAGGTTGATAGGCGAGATAATATGCCAATATGTGGAAGAGGGGGTTATCCCGACTCGGGATATGGCCCACTAGGATTTAGATGCATTTGTGCCTCATCATCACCACCTACCCTAGGGCGGCGTAGATATCCACTGCTCCCCACCCCAAACGTACAATCGTTTTAGGTGCCTCTCCCTATAAATTCATGATTACTCCCTCCACTACACCAACAAGGTAGGAGAAGTCTAGGCCAACCCGAATGGGATCTCATTCCAGGGGTACCCAAAGAGGTCCCCCACTAGGTTGCGCCAGGGCCACCACCCAGTCCCACAACTTAAAGATCATGTAAGCTTTTGTACATGCACCATCGGCCTAGGTCCGGCTGAGTAGATGCTAGAGTCTGGCGAAAACCGAGGAGGACGCTCGCCAAGAGGCGTCGACGTCAGCAACTAATGTGTCACGGGTGACTGCTGACATGTTTCATCACCTCGTGTGCACACTGAGAAAGGGAAATTATATACCCAACCAGGATCAAAGCCCCAACTACCCCACTGGTAGGCAAGGTCGACTCTCTCAGCCACCGGATTAGGGAACACCCACCGCGGACCAACCCGTGGCAACGACACCAAGTATGGAGGTCCTCCCTATACCACCAGCATGGAGAACGTGGGTCATACCTACTTAAATGCTCCACATGGAAGTCCACCCCGTCCTACCTTCAATCCGAATGAGGGTCATCACCACAAAAGTGACACTCTGTACGGAATCCTCTTCTGTGATCATTACATTGGGCATGAGGTCATTCCTCCTACCATGGACCACCGATATGGAGATGTTACGCATCCAGTCAATCTCTAGTATATGGGGATTCCCCATGTCCATTTAGCAGCTGCCGCAGTTTCTCCTCACCTCAACAATTAGAGTAGTGATGGTCAACATTGCTTCACCAGCGCCTAGCACAGAGGTCCGACATATATTAGGCTTGACTAGTACGAGGACCATCCTCTCGCTGATGCTGCAAGGGAATGAAAGCATAGTAGTCCTACATGTGCTTCTATCAGCTCCATCAGAGGTCCTATTCACTTTATCATTTCTCAGGAAGGTCCCCTTTGCACATCATCCAGTGCACATGGAGGTCATCCCCATTTTCCCTTTGATATTTTCCAGGATCTCCTCACACCCCATCTCACTCAGGAAGAAGTACACCCTGCTCAAGCACCAGGATGGCCGTTGGACCTCCTCGAGTAAGAAATCTACCCCTTACCAAGAACCATCCTAGGGCGGGAGGGAAGCTCATCACTGCCATAAAAAGTATGTCAGGATGATTCAGACCGAGATCAACCCAATCTTCTTCTCAGATTCTGAAGTGGAATACGACTGAGTGATGGAACCCTCGCCTAGATTCTCATTGTTGAGGGTTGGGGCAGGAACTAGGCACATCATTCTCATACTTCTAGAATGTGAGGTCCATCGGATCGCCACCTCCCTCCATAGGTACATCCAGGAGGATGAATATTTGACAACCCGACTAGTTCCACTTATTCAATCGCCACCAACCTCACCATAATCACCCTCTACCATGACTAGAGTTCACAGAGAGCTGTTTTGGGGATCAATAGAGGACAAGAAGCAGCATAACCCCTCGCCAGCAGCCATCATCACTGTGCTATAAAATGCGGTCGTCAGCCCATCCTACCACGATGTGGTGGCCAAGTCACTACACTCTTCGGAGGATATCCCAATATGCGATGGCATGTTGGCTCTCTCACCGTATTCTCCACTGCCTGACCATCCTTCTTAGCAGTATGCATCGATACCACTACTAGTTCCCCATCCACCTCCAGTAGATGAGTGGGGAAATGAAGGGAAAGACCCTATATCTAGACCAAAGAGCTTGTGGGATATCCTCGTAGAGGACCATATCCACGAGATGTTCTGGCCAGTTTCAGCACTAAATTTTATGGTACTAGAATCACTCACATAGTATGAGGTACCTTGATTTTGCTAGACCCTCTGGGTGACTCATTTCTGCCTTCAGCATCAATGAGTGACCTACACCAATAGTTAGGCACATTTTAATGATATCAGCCAACAATGTTGTTTTCTAATTTGGTCGCACTCCTCGTGGCCTAGTGCCCTATGTCACCAGGCTACCATTAGAACCTCCAACAATGATGAGTCTAGAGCATTAAAGTGTACAGCCAGATAATCCAGCAGGATTCCCCCCATGTTCAAATTTGTGGTTGGGGGTAGTATGGAGCCCTCCATTTCAGTTCCATCTTGTGCCAACCCAATTTTCATGTGACATAGAGGATATGCCTCCATGAAGGGTCATGGTTAACATGGATAACATATCAGAGGTAGATAATGATATGAATCTCTTCGAGGAGGACTTACCCTTTGATGGAGTGTTGGAGCTACTGGATCTATTGGGAAGGGTCACTCGCCAGTAGAGAAATCTACTTGGTCATTACTTGCACACCAAGTCACTAGTCCTCATTCGGAATCCCAAACAGGGAAATGAACTCCTCAGAACCGTTAAACCCAAAGACATGTCTGGCTCAGTGAAGAAGGCATAAAACAACGCTGAAAAAAGCAATGTTTCATTAGTAACTTTCCAAACTGAATAATTTGGTTGATGACCTCATTTCTGAATGTGTTATGGAGTGACGAACAGACTATAGTGATCCTCTACCAGGGAAGGAAGGGCAGGCATAACATCCCCTTGGAAAAATGCCGCCTAGTGGCCCTGACCATTCTGCCCATGCAGACCAGGTTGAGGCTGTAAATTACATCAAAAGTTTGTGATATGTGTTTCCAAATCCATTCGAATGGCATGACAATCCACGGGACCCACCTCAAATTCCCCCACCTACTCCACAAGTCATTCCACCAACCACTCCATGATCCACTATTCCTATTTATCATGTTGAAGAACCCACCAATGCAATGGTGTTCTGGGATCTTCGTCAAGATAAAAATCCCCTCTTCGATGACCCAATAGTATTACTCATCCCCCACCTCGAAGATTTAGAGACTCAACAAGTGGAAATCCATCTAGATGGCATGACGTACCCGGCATGGGTGGTTGATATGCTAGCTCTCCCATGTTTTTGGAATCCCACTTTTTCCTACTTCATTAGGACAGGGGACCCGCCACAGCACCTAACCCACTTAATCTCAAGGTTTGGCCCCATGTTGGGAGCTCCAATGTGATAAGAAGCTGCTAAGCTCTGGTGTTTCATACAGACATTGGAAGGGATGACATTCCTCAAGTACATATAGCTCTTCATCAGGTTAGTGGCCGGCTGGGAGGTCCTCTATAGGCAATTTCTCTACCAGTTCAGTTCCACCACATGAAAGAAGAATATCACGGATCACATCAAGTGTAATTGGAGGCATGATGAGCATGTTACCATCATTGTCGCATGGTGGAAAGGACTGATATACAATCATGACATGCCGTTGACTCAGGAGAATTTTCTCCTGATGTGTGTAGGGTATGTCATTATGGAACTGGTCCCCTCTCTGATCACATAAAACTACCCTGGGATATTTCTAGAATTCTATGATATTTTCCAGTTCCTAGAGGAAGACTTACATCAGGCTAAGTAGAAACATTCGTTGCCTCTTGAAATCCCCATGAAAAGGAATGCCAGGGCCGAGCCCACTGAAGTGGCTCAAATAGAGGCCCCTAGGCAACTAGAGTTGTTACCTGTAGAGCCGCCTCACCGGGGCCATCCACCTCGGGCGCAGCCTTCGGCCTAACAGCACCCACCTCAGAATCAACAAGTGCCCTAGTGCAACGGGCCGCCACAACCCAGCTAAGATAACCAAGCTCCACCTCCTCGACTGGGTCCTCTGGTTCTTTATTAGGGTTAGTCTCCAAGGGCCCCATTTTTTAATAGGAGGAACCAGACCTAGTCGTTCAATGAGGCACATGTCCACTATTATTTTCTAATTTCTCTAAAGTAGGGGATTTTAAGTTTTCCTAAGTGTAGGAGGCCAGAAGAGGTGAACCTCACTGATCGCCCTAATTAGTTCCCTTACCTCTAGATCCTAGGGCACACCCTCAGAAGTTATATGTGGTTAAAGAATGGATTAAAGACTATGCGGATAATAATATAGTCCAGTTAGGTATAGCTCTGGAAGAGGTGGCTTGCATCTTCGTGAGGCCAGACTATAGCAGTGATAGCGATGGCGAGTGGCATTAGGTTTATAGATGTGGGTCCCAGAAGTATGAAGACTGGATGACTCATATAGAAGTTTCCCATACCCATGGCATTATCTATGCATGCCTAAATCGGCTAGAACATTCAGAAGTCACAACTACAACTTCTACACTGCCGTATTAGTAGTCCCCATCTCAGAAGAGAAAACACAGCTGGTGTAAGGGAAAGCATAGTCCCCCACCAATGACATTATTATACCATACTCATGGCGACCTAATTCCCATAGAGGTGTATATCCCTCCCAGAATACATTCCATAGTGGATGACACTTCGAGTGACGGTCAAGGGTATTCCTTAGTTAATACAGTAGAGCTGGTAAACCCCTACAGGATTCCTGATGATGTGGAGTGCCAGAGGGATCCTCCCAATGTCCCCGGAAGTCATCAGCATCGACAAAGCCACGACAATATGGGCCATAGGAGAGACATGGTTAGTACTTTTTTCCAGGCTATGCATGTGACCGAAACCAGGCAACAGGCCTAGTGCAAAGCTCAGTCTACACCGTCATCTCATCTAGTGACATTTGGTCCGCCTTCACCGTCGTTTGTGTAGTCAGATCAAGCAAAGCTTCCTTGACCACACTATGACTAGCCACGCTTTGCTACATGCCAGTCTTAGTCGTTTTTCCCTCATCTGGTAGTCACTCTGTAGGCTTTGACTAGTGAGCAGTAGGATATTCCTAGCACCAGTTATGGGTTGGCCTAACCGGCAGGGCCCACCATACCTCCTATTATAGAGTGACCTCTTGTTACAAAACGGTCATTAATGGATATAAGTACGATGTTATTCAACATCTTTCCAAGATTCCATCAAATCTCTCCATCTTGGAGGCCCTTCATCTATCATTAGATATGCCTGAGGCTCTTGCCAAGGCTTTAAAAGCCCTCTCCAGTTTGAGATGGAGGTAGCAGCTGTAGAAGCCTTCCATGCTGAGGTGGTCGAGAATGATGAATTCCAGGCCATCATCTCGTTTTCTAGAGAAGATGAATTCACTCCCACACAGGAGAACATTTGCACACAATACCTCATCGGCCAGTTCAATGGTGTGGAGGTTCATCACTATCTTGTCGATACGGGCTCTAGAATCAACCTAATCCCGAGTTAGACACTATGAATACTAGGATTGTCCAAGGATGATCTGAGTCCCTTTGACCAATGAATCCATGGTTATAACAGGACGGAGTAGACATCGGTCAGCAAGATCTGTTTGAAGACCATGTTCCGTGTCCTAATTCGAGCACCTAGTTTATGGTTGTCTCCTAGGAAACCACCTTCAATACATTTATGGGTATGTCATGGCTTAACCTACATGTGGAAGTTACTTCATCATATCACTAGTGCCTTAAGTACTCCCTTAATAGTTGAGTGGGTGTGAAACAAGGTGGAATATCCCCCCTTTCCTCTTGTGAAGCCCGCTATTTAGATGATGACTACTACAAGATCATGGAAAATTAGATTCAAGCTATAGAGGTCAAGTATTATACGGCTGTAACCAACCCGTGGGAATATTTGGATGACGCATCATCTTTCCAGTCCATCGATTGGAGGCTACAACTCCACACATGGGAAAATGCTTCATTGTTTCTGGAAATAGGGGGGACATTCCCAGGTCTAAGAGACGCTGGAAGATTACCTAATACTCATACAAAAACATGGATCAGGTGACCATGTAGCTTCTTACTCCCATAAGGTATTGGGATGTCTGCCCAATGGAAAGGGAAATTTGACATACTTTCTTGTTTCTTCATTTCAGAATTAACCATCTCAAGATGATGCGCCACTATCGATTTTATATCATTAAGTTCTGCCCCATGGGCCTAAAAACTGATAGTATTAGATCAAAATCCTTCATCACTGTGGTTTCGGCAGCACAAGAGTTCCCCGATGCACTGTCCACTACCGCTCAGGTTAGACCTTGCCTCCAATCGGGAGATGCTGGCTCAGAGGAAGCTGCTACCACTGAGAATCCCCCCTCCATAAGTGAATAAGAAGATTTATAGGATTATCCCCCCACCTCTGAATAGAGGTTCTCCTCCATGGTTCACAAGTTGGTAATGGTGTACCTCGGTAGTGAAGTAGACCCGAAACTCACATTGATGAGTTCCTCCATACCCCTCGAAGAGAAACCACAGTACATAGACATCCTTAAACAACACTGTGACATATTCATTTGGAGTTATGATGTGATGTTAAGACTAGATCCTCAGGTATCCATCCACCGTCTTGGTCACCTAGAAAATCCTCACGGGTTCATGCAGCCACTCAGAAAGATTCTCCCTTCTCATGATTCCATGGTTGAGGTAGAAGTTGATAATCTCATCAGAGCCAATTTCGTTAAGGAGGTCCAAAATACCTTGTGGATAGAACACATTGTTCCATAAGGAATAAATTAAATATCAGATTCTTCGTCTATTCTAGAAACCACAAGGGTCACTATATGATGGATGATTTTCCACATCCTGTGAAAGAATTTTTTAGCAATGCTACTACTGGGTTCCATTCCCCATCTTTCATGGATGGTTACTCCGGGTATAACCAGATCCAAATGGGCCCCGATGATGTGTAGTCTACAGCATTCAGGACAGTAGAGTGTACTTTTTATTACCAAGTCATTCCATTTGCTTTAAATAATGTGGGTTCCACTTATTATCGAGCTATGCATCGCATATTTAATCCTATACTAAGAACATTTGTGGAATGTTACATAGATGAACTGGTGTTCAAATATCTCTAGCCTCAGGTGCATCTCAGATACCTTGAAAATGTTCTTGGCTTCCTCTATTCCCGTCACAAGAAGATGAACCCATTGATGTGTTCCTTCGGGGTCACCTCTGGAATGTTTCTTGGCATCATTGTAGGATACAGTGGCATTGAGATCGACCTAGAGAAGCTCAAGGACATTTTCCCGATGTCTCCTCCGAGCAACAATCGAGAGCTTCTAGGATTCCATGGCCACATTTCCTACATATGCCGATTCATCACGAATTTGGCTGGTAAGTGTATGCCCTTTTCTAGTCTCATGAAGAAATGCACCGTCTATGTGTGGGACAAAGAGTTTTAGAATGATTTTAGGGAAATCAAGCAGTATCTTCTCCAGCCTCCGGTTTTAATGCCACCAGTCTCTGGAAAGCTACTGGTCCTTTATGTGACCACCTTGGAGTGATCTCTAGGCACCCTTCTCTCCAAGAATAACAATGAGGTAACCGAGAATATCCTCTACTACCTCAGACACATGCTCCATTATTTGGAGATCAGATACTTCCCTATCAAGAAGAGCTGACTTACACTCGTATTCATTGTACAGAAGTTGTGACGTTACTTGCAGCATCACATGGTATTGCTGTTTTCCCAAGTAGATCTGCTGTAATACATCTGGAACCGACTGATGTTGACAGGTCATCTAGCTTGGTGTATAGTAATATTCTAGCAGTTCGACATTAGGTTTGTCCCCCAGAAGGCTATTAAGGGGAAATCATTGGCAGATTTCCTTGGTGCCCATCTAGCTCTTGCGGACCAGCCCCTGGACCATAATTTTCATGATGTGACAATCCTTTTGGAAGGCTGAGTCATCCATTGTTGGAAAATGCACTTCTATGGTGATTCCTAAATCCCCAACAGTAGAAGGATAAATAACCCCAGGCTCAACAGAGCAGGCCTAGGTATCATCTTCCTTACCCCAGCACAAGCTATTCTGCCATACTCATTCTTGTTGTTAGAAGGCCACACTAATAATGAGTTATAATATCATGCCTTAATTACTAGCCTCAAGCTAGACCTCGAGATAGATGATCCCCAATTTCATGTGAAAGGGGGATCTGAATTGGACATCAAGAAAAACAATGGTGACTATGTCAGCAGAAATCCAGAGCTTATGCCATTGTTGGAATGCACTTTGCAGCTCATGGCCAAATTCCCATCTCGGCCAGAAGTTACAAGTGTCCCTCAATCTCATAACGGGCGGGCTGATGCCCTGGCTAGCATTACAACATCACTTATATATCCCAAACAAGATGATCTAATTATCCATGTGGCACACCAAAGAGTCATTTTTCATGTCTCTTCGGGTAATGATGATAGCCTACAGGTAAGCCACCTTACCACTGGTGCCACCACGTCAGGACCCCCAAGTACCCTAGATGCATTTATTGATGTGACTCCTAACTAGAAAACTTCATTTGTTGAGTACCTACAAAATGGTAATGTCCCTGCAGATCGGGCCGAGCACAAGTGAATCTGATGTCGTGCGTAATAGTTTACCCTCCAGGATAGCCCTGGTCATCGGTATATCCTCTATAAGCATGGGTTGGATGGGATCCTCCTCTATTGCATTCAAGGAGTAGAGATTTCCCAGGTCATATAGGAGGTTCATAACGATTCATGTGGGGCTCATTAGACTGGTCTGAATCTATCTCAACATATCCAGAGACTGGGGTGTTTTTTTCTCTCTATGATCCATGAATTCATTGAGTTTTCTAAAAGGTGTCATGCATTCCAAATTCATGTTAACTTCATGCATCAGCCACCAGAGCCTCTCCAGACCACAATGTACTCTTGGCCATTCGTAGTATGGGGAATCGATGTCATGGGATCGTATCAACCGATGACGGATCGCCATTTCATATTCATCCTAACAGCTACTAATTTCTTCTACAAGTGGGCAGAGGCAGTTCCACTGAAAGGGGTCAAGGCTCGTTCCATCGTTAACCTTGTGAGATCCAACATCATCTACTGATTTGGAGTGCCTCACTTTATTCTCACTAATAACAGCACAATCTTCTGAGCAGTTGAGCTGATGAAATTGTATACTAAGGACAATATCTGTTCTAACATTATCTCATGCTATCATGAGCATGAAAATGGACATATTGAGGAGTTAAACAAAACCCTCTCTTACATTATGAAAAAATGGTTAGTTAGATTCATAAGAGTTGGTTGGACACCCTCCATAATGACCATTGGGATTATCCGATAACGACTCATAATTCCACCAAGGTGAACCCATGTTCCCTGATGTAAAGAATGGAGGTTGTTTTTCCCATCAAGATTCAATTTCCCTCACTGCGCAAAACTGTTTGTGATCATAAAATGCCAGATAAAGTGGTTGAAATATTTATAGATGAGTTGGATTCACTCGATGAGAATAAGATTCATGCCCTACACAATCTATAAAGTCATCAGAACAAGATAGCTAGAGCATTCAACAAGAAAGTTTTCCTCCGCTTTTTCTTGCATGATGGCTTGGTATTGGCCCTATGGTTACCAATGATACCTAGTAGGAAACCACCCATGATAGTTCCCAAATGGGAAGGACCTTACATCACTCACAAGCTTTACTCTAATGGCGCATACACACTAGTTACCATGGATGTTGAGCGTAAAAATCCTCCCACCAATGCCAAGATCCTCAAGAAATACGTTTCTTGAGTCCCTGTGGTCCTAAATTACCTTAAACTATATGTTCCTACATGAACATAAACTATATTATCTTACATGACCATAAAATGTATGGTCCTGAATGACCCCAAACTGCTTAATAGTCCCGCACGACCCTAAACTACATTAGGGGCCTGCATGACCTTAAGCTATCTGGTCCTACGTGACCTTAAAATGTGAAATGTCATGCATGACATTAAAATGTGTGTCGTCCTACAATACATTAAACGGAATCCCATGAACTATGCATGGATTGATTCCAATCCTCATGGGATATGTATGAATGCTCGGATGCCCGGTCCTAAGTCCATCCCCCATGTATCCTCTTTGACTATTCCCTCGGGGTATAGTTCTCTTGGAGGATCCCACATGGTGTCTAGTTGGCTTCTTTGGCCCCACTGATGTTAGGATTACAATGAATGCACTATGTCCCCTATGTCATTCTTCAAATCCTCCCATGTCTTTACCACATGACGTTAAACTACAGAACCCTTTCAAAACTACATATGGATTGATTCCCATCCTCATGGGATACGTAGGACCACCCGAACATTTCATCCGTAGGCCCTACCCCAAACATTAGACACTCCCATTTGGTTGATGCACATGGTGTAACGCCCTGAACCTAGTTACCCAGAGTCGGTGCATTATTACATAACATTGGCATGATCACAAGAAGGATCAAGTCTCGAATGACTGATTAGTTTAGTGGCCTTGGAATAACTAGATACATCCAAAATGTTTTATATTACATCATAAAAAAACATTGTGTCTTCATATCCCCTCATACTATCCCTGCAGGTCATTCATAAATTACTTCTTCATAGTCCTGGGAAAAATAAAACATTGAAAGGGGTGAGCTCAGATGCTTAGTAAGGATAAAAATATAGTAGAAGATTTCATAGATAAGCATGAACACTTAAGGCAGTTTATAACTAAAACAAAAGCCTTTTAAACTTGAACTTCAGCATAAAATGGCAAAGATAAAATAAAATAATGTGATTTACTTACTCACATGGATATTCTACTAGTCAAATGATCAAATGCAATATCAATAACCACTTTCATTATGATGTAATTCATAATTCCATACTATCATAACCACATAGCCAAGGCCTCGTGCCAAGACTAAAAATAAGATTTTGCCAAAGCCTTATGCCAAGACACTAGTTTGTCTCATGTGACCTACAGATGAATCGAGGAGCTATAGCGGGCTCCACCCATCACTTATTGAGTCCAATTCATTCCTCATATGAACAGGTTTAAACATAACATTTACATTCATATTAAAACTAGCATATGAAATGTCAATACTTTAACCACAAACCATTAATGGTATAAAAAATAGCACATCCACAGTCAATCAAAACTCATTCGATACAATATGGAAGATTTTATTGTACCTCAATCGATAATAATGAATTATATTGACATAGATTAAAATAACCATCAAAACTATTTGAGATAGATATCCCCCTTTTTTGAAAACATTTAAAAGTCACACTATTTGTCAAGAAGCCTTTTAAAAATAGATTTTTGAATCAAAGTGTCCCATACAAATTTGAAACATTTAAAAGGAGTTTTAATTTTTAAACTTTAATTTCCATATAAATAAATCCTTAAAACCATTTTTAAAACATGGACATTAATGAGAAATATTTAGAAGAGAAGTCTTTAAAACATTTTAAAATGGTATTTTGGTTAGAGTTTCTAACCAAAAGAGAGAAACTTGAATACAAATAATTGAGGTAATAAAAACATTTTAAAATTATGAGGTTAAATTAATTCATGACATACTATGTCAAAGGACATTATATACACCATATAAAAGTGATTTGGTGTATAACAACGAAGAAGTCTCAATGGAATGTAAATTGAGATGAAATCTCTCATAATGGCTGTATCCTTAGGTTAAGGATAAATCAACGACATAGTTATGTGTGAAAAATATAAATACACTAAATATGATTTTATATTTAGTGTAAAATAATCAGAGGACATTCACACATAATCTTGTAAAAACAACACCAATGAATTTGATGTTTAACTCAACAAATGGAGAATGAGTTAAAATTACTCTTATGAAATTCATATCGATGACTTGAGATATTATCAATGGAGTGATTATGTGTATCAAAACTATATCCACAGAAAGGGGAGTGGAAATTATAACATAATCAAATGAATAGTGATTCCACACATAATCTTGGAGTAAAATAATCAATGAAGTATGTGTAAAGCCAAATAAATGGAAATTGAAATTTCAAATTCCCTTATCGATTTGGTAACTTATGAAACATACACCCATGAAAGAAGGATCATAAAATAATGATGTAAATACCCATAAATTAAAGTATGTTACACAATTAATACAATCATGGGCAGTAAACATATACCACATGTAATAAATAAGTGGTGAACAATGGAATTCTCACGGAATTAAAATTGAGATAAGAAACCCCTTACTTTGTACTTTTTCCTTGTTCGACGGTAGGTTAAATCCTGTATAATGATGAAATAATTGTTAAAGAATTATAAAAGAATCATTTACATTAATATGATATCATATATTATCTTTTAACATTGATTTGTTAATAATATCTTTGAATTATCGTCATTTCGGGTGTTTACAGTTTCATTTTACATTATATTCTTTGTAATGTGAGAAATATTCGTTATTAATGGGATGTATAATATTCATATCCAGAATAATATAAAGTTATTAAAAATTCTTTTTAAATCATCAAATTATAATTATACTTGAATGGATATGATGGAGAATGAATCTCATCGCATTCGTGGAGACGGTAGTCCGTACGTACGCACGAGCGACAATATCATTCTTTTGATATTAAAATAATATATAATTGGATGGTATATCATATATAAAGAATAATTATCATGTTAAATTTATTATTTAAATGATTTAAACATCATTATTATACCCACCCAAATAATAATATATTGAATAACAATTACACCACGACGTGGAGACGGTAAGTCGTACGTACGCACGTATGGTGACATGTTATTCAAATGGTGTATAGAATAATGAATATGGTTGTACCATATTTATAATAACATCACAGTATATATAAGATAATGGAGTTTTTATTTTATAATGGTAATAACAAATAATGAATAAGTGGAAGAAGAAAGGAACTTGAAAAGGGGTTGTGAAAACAATACCTCTTCTTCGGGTTCCTCCTTTTGATTTGATCAAAAGGGCTCCTTAGGTTGGATTTTTTATCAAACTAAGGCCTCTATGTTGTAGTTAGGGATGTTTAGATAGTATTTGGGCAGGGTTTGGCTGATAAAAAAGGCTTTGAAGGTGTGATGAAATGAGAAGGGGGAGTGCTCTTTTATAAGAGTGGTGAGGGGAACCTTTGGAAAAGCTAGAAATGTTAATTTATAATAAATTCATATTCGGTTTCTAATGGATCCATAGTTGATTATTAAAATTTAAGGTGTTTATAGGTCTAAAAACATTCATCTAATAGAATTTAGACAGGTTTGGGTCACTATATTAACCTTATCATTTAGTTTTAACTCTTAGTTAATTAGATTGACATTTACTATGTCACTTTGTATTTTTATATTATATAGTTAATAAACTTACTATATACATCCATGCGACCCCCAAGTGGTCAATTAATGATATACCTATCATGATATAAGTATCTTTGACGAACCTTATATTTTTAGGAATTTAATATCAATTAATAATATAATATTTGTTTTAAAAACTCTTTTATGTCAATTTTGACACTATTCAATAATTGATTTTTGTGAAACACATAACAGAATGATTACTTCCAAAACAGTTAATTAAATAAATATTAATATGTCTTATTAACCTATAAAATTTTTGTAATTCAATAAAAGTCTCATATTATATTTATTTGTGTATTTATAATATCAATTATTCTAACTTTTCACAATTATGGTAATTACTGCCATCACCATTGTGTCATTAATAAATTAACTTATTTAATGTATAAAAATTATAAATAAACTATCATTATGTAGTAAATCGTTTTATCTTTCTAATGAATAATTATAGTCTAAAATCCAACATATATAACTCTATGTAACAATTGTTTTTATAAAAGATATATGCTTGTGTCATTTTTGTATTTATTTTAACTTAATTAAAATAAAGTGTCATTATCACTTACAAGTGGATCCATGGGGTCCCAAAATCGACCCAAATATTCCCATGTTCGACCATGTATCAACCAATAGGGATAGGACACGTTTTAGGGTAATTTATTATTATTATAATATTATATTTTTAACCCTTGTTTACCGGATTTACCCTTTAACCATGGTAAATAAAATATTTAGCGAAGTAATTATCCAAAATGTCTAAAAATAAAAGTTACCTATTTACACAACTTGAACATCCTGATTCCAAATATAGAATCCATTTTTCCAAATTCAAAACACAGAGGTCGCAGAAATTAATTTGAAATTAATTCCCGTTGTTAAAAAGCGTGTTTTTAAGAGATAATAACTATCAAAAGATTGGTACTTGTTTTTTTCTGGTTTAAATGTGAAATTATGTTCAATGACCCACATTGTATTACATGGTAAAAATATATTCTAAATATACTTTATAACCACTCAAATCCATAATTTATCACTATTAATTATTTTCATTAAAAAAGTTGTTTTTAATTAAAATTTAGTAATTTTCACTATTCATCAAAATATGAATGTTATCCGAAAAGTACCAAAATTTCACCCTAGGATAATTTTGATATTCCGAATCCAAAAATGAAGTCCATTGTGAGGTATAGAATTTATAAAATTTCAAAAAGTAGGTATTACTATTCATAACGGCTAGTTTGATTGGTTGTGCTGTGTTAGAATCTCGAAGTTGCGTACAATGCATGCCATTGCATTATTCAAAGGGAAATGAACTGTGGAAGCTTGGGGTGTTACATTCTCCCCTCCTTCAATAAATTGCGTCCTCGCAATTTTTTTTAAAAAAAAAAATTGGGCTTGATAATATAATGGAAAGTCCCACTACGGAAAAAGAGTCAATAAAACTATCACTTTAAAAGAAAGAAAGAGAGGTATAAAGGTCACCCAAGATAACCCATACTCGGATTCCATTTAGAAAAACATGGATATGGATGATAAACTAAGTTTCATGTTCTAATGGAGGGGGATAGAAATCATGATCAGGAGAAAGTTAACAATAAGAAAATCACAAACTTGTGTTGGGACAAAGATTCATTAGTCTCCTAGCAGGAAAGTAAATGGACAACATTTTTTTGTTTTAAGTTACATTACATAAGGATGAGGAATTCATTTATGATATTGACTAAGAATATAAAGATATATACATACTTTTTAAGTATAGTTTCATTCTTTAATAAATTTCCACGACTAACTCAAATTTTTTTAAACGATGAGTATTCAAGAAGACTTGGTCACACTGGAAGAGCTCGAATAAGCTTCTATAGAATCACATGATCCTTGTAGGATAAACTATATATTTACATTGTCTTTGGAGATTAATGAAAACCAAAATGGTTAGTGCAAGATCTAATGATCCCACAAAAGAATATTCTTTGAGATAAATAAACAGTATTCTTAATTTCTAAAATTAAACCAACAATACCCCAAAGTTAAATAAATACCATTCTATAATAAATTGTCCTTAAAATCCTTCAATATAATCCAAACTAATATTGAAACCCAAATCTTATAAGAATGTAGTCTTCCACGTTAAATTTTATCTCCAAATGACATCATCTACTCTTAAAGTCACATACTTAACCTAATCACATATTCTTTATTATAGGTTAATCATTTCCATAAATAACCCAAATCACTATAAATCCACAATAAAAACATAGATAAAAATCCACCATTACTCCTCTAATGAAATCCCATAGTATTCTATTTTCCTTGGGCATATAGTGTTCCCAACAAAGCGAACATCTTCGAAAATAACATTTATCACTTAATCACTAAATCATTTTCCTATACCAAGGGTATTCATTTGATAAGACATAAGTACCCAAATCAACTTATTAGTGATCAATAAAATAATTTAACTAAAAATAATAGTCACACTAACCAGGGACTTCACGTAGTCCAGTGGTAGGTGATAAATCCCAATCGCACTTTGGTTGTGGGTTCGATTCCCACAGCTTTGACCGACGCGGCGGGTTGTCACACGGTCTACGTGTTGTCCTTTTTAAAAACCATATTTTATAATATTACCAAAATGAGATAAATTCCTCAAAATACAATAACATAATTTAACCACAAATTTTATATCATACCTTGCATTTTCATCCCAAATTATAATAACTTATAATTCTCTAAAACCCCAATGATCATATAAAACCAAATTGTTATTTATACATATATCCACAAGAGAAGAGATAATTCTTCCTTAAATATCATTCTAACATGGAAAACTGTAGGGTTAAAAATACAAGAGAAAATTATTCCAAAGTAAACCCATCAACAAGGAGCACTAATACTTTATAAACAATTCTCCTACCATTTATTTCCACATAGCTTCTTATTCTTTGACGAAGAAAACATCCTATAGAATAGGGCATTCACTCGGGTAATGGCCAGGTCCCCTACATTTAGGGCAAATGACTGTAAATGGACTCTTGGGACCATTTTTATCTTCTTCCATAGTACTCTTCATTTTGCTTCGGCAATTATTCTATTTATGTCCTTCCTTCCCACACGTAAAGCATTTCTTGGTCCCATTGAGACACTTTCACGGGTGTCTCCTACCACATTTCTTGCATGATGGAAATTGAGGGTTCTTTTCTCCATGGACTCCATTGCTGGAGCTCTTATCATTCATCACCTTTCTCTTCCTTGTTGAGTCTGGGAGTGGGTTAATATATATGTTGTTGATCATATTTTTGGAAAACTGATTTGGCATAAAGATGATAACTTTTACACCTATCAACATTCCATTTTTTTGCTCATTTCCACAATAGTTCCCACCTTTTACACCATTCTCAAAGTCACTATGACTTCCTTGGAATCCATCCATTGACTAAAACCAGAAAGCATTGTGTGAGTAATAGTAGTCATACAATCATTTTGAGATTAACATGTCACCATACTATCAATTAGAAACACATTAGGATTAACCAAGGTCATTTACTCTCATCTTATATATATAATAATTTAAATCAGTTTGTAAAGAAAATGTAAATTATCTTAAGCATATCCCCTGGGAGTGTCGTAACCAAGAGTGCAGCAAGGCCCGTTGTCGTGCACTGGTTCCCGTTCGAGTCTAGCTCAAAGCGGTGTTTTCAGGTTTTACCCCTAGGTACATCTGTGCCAGAGCCGCCTCTACCTGCTCGTATCTAGACAGGGATGTATTGCTCGATAAACTCACAAAATATCTACAATACCAAAATTCTAGGACGTTCATCTATACTAATCCTCAAAGATCATCTTAGGTCTACATGCTCTAATCAGAGTTTATCTAAATATAGCTTCCAAGGTTTGTACTAAACTTCCTCTGATACCAACTGTAACGCCCCGACCCTAGTTACCCAGAGTCGGTGCATTATTACATAACATTGTCATGATCACAATAAGGATCAAGTCTCGAAAGACCGATTAGTTAAGTAGCCTTGGAATAACTAGATACATCCATAATGTTTTACATTATATCATAAAAAAATATCTTGTCTTCATATCCCCTCATACTATCCAAGCAGGTCATTCAAAAATTACTTCTTCATAATCCTGGGAAAAATAAAACATTAAAAGGGGTGAGCTCAGATGCTCAGTAAGGATAACATTATAGTAGAAGCTTTCATAGATAAGCATAAACACTTAAGGCTGTTTATAACTAAAACAAAAGCCTTTTAAACTTGAACTTCAGCATAAAATGGCAAAGATAAAAAAATAATGCCATTTACTTACTCACATGGATATTCTACTAGTTGAATGATCACATGCAATATCAATAACCACTTTCATAATAATAGAATGCATAATGCCATACTATCATAACCACATAACCAAGGCCTCGTGCCAAGACTACAAATAAGATTTTTCCAAGGCCTTGTGCCAAGACACTAGTTTGTCTCATGAGACCTACTGATGCATCGAGGAGCTATAGCGGGCTCTACCCATCCCATATTAAGTCCAATGCATTCCTCATATGAACATGTTCAAACATAACATAAACATTCGTATTAAAACTATCATACGAAATGTCAATACTTTAACCACAAACCTTGAATGGTATAAAAAATTGCACATCCACAGTCAAACATAACTCATTCGATACAATATGGAAGATTGTATTGTACCTCAATCGATAATAATGAATTATATTGGCATAGATGAAAATAACCATCAAAACTATTTGAGATAAATATCCCCCTTTTTTGAAAACATTTAAAAGTCACATTATTTGTCAAGATTCCGTTTAATAATAGATTTTTGAATCAAAGTGTCACATACCACTTTGAAACATTTAAAAGGAGTTTTAATTTTAAAACATTATTGTCCATATAAATAAATCCTTAAAACCATTTTTAAAACATGGACATTAATGAGCAAGATTTAGAAGAATAAGTCTTTAAAACATTTTAATATGGTATTTTGGTTAGAGTTTCTAACCAAAAGAGAAACACTTGAATACAAATAATTTAGGTAATAAAAACATTGTAATATCATGAGAATAAAGGAATTCATGATATACTATGTCAATGTAAATTATATACACCATATAAAAGTGATTTGGTGTATAACAACGAAGAAGTCTCAATGGAATGTAAATTGAGATGAAATCTCTCATAAAGGCCGTATCTTTAGGTTAAGGATAAATCAACGACATAGTTATGTGTGAAAAATATAAATACATTAAATATGATTTTATATTTATTGTAAAACAATCAAAGGACATTCACACATAATCTTGTAAAAATAACACCAATGAATTGGATGTTTAACTCAACAAATGGTGAATGAGTTAAAATTACTCTTATCAAATTCATATCGATGACTTGATATATTATCAATGGAGTTATTATGTGTATCAAAAGTATATCCACAGAAATGGGAGTGGAAATTATGACATAATCAAATGAATAGTGATTCCACACATAATCTTGGAGTAAAATAATCATTGAAGTATGCGTAAAGCCGAATAAATGGAAATTGAAATTTCAAATTCCCTTATTGATTTGGCAACTTATGAAACATACACCCATGAAAGAAGGATCATACAATGATGATGTAAATACCCATAAATTAAAGTATATTACACAATGAATACAATCATGGGCAGTAAACATATACCACATGTAATAAATAAGTGGTGAACAATGGAATTCTCACGGAATTAAAAGTGAGATAAGAAACCCCATACATTGTACTTTTTCCTTTGTCCAAAGTAGGTTAAACACCTGTATAATGGTGAAATAATTGTTATTGAATTATACAAGATTAATTTACATTAATATGATATCATATATTATCTTTTAACATTGATTTGTTAATAATATCTTTGAATTATCATCATTTCGGGTGTTTACAGGTTCATTTTACTTTATATTATTTGTTATGTGAGACATATTCGTTATTAATGGGATGTATATTATTCATATACAGAATGATATAAAGTTATTAAACATACTTTTTAAATCATAATATGATAATTATACTTGAATGGAAATGATGGAGAATGAATCTCATCGCGTTCGTGGAGACGGTTGTCCGTACGTACGCACGAGCGACAATATCATTCTTTGGTTATTAAAATAATATATAATTGGATTGAATATAATATATACAGAATCATTATAATGTTATATTTATTATGTAAATGAGTTAAACATCATTATTATACCCACCCAAATAATAATATATTGAATAACATTTACACCACGACGTGGAGACGGTAAGCCGTACGTACACACGTATGGTGACATGTTATTCAAAGGGTGGATAGAATACTGAATATGGTTGTACCATATTTATAATAACATCACAGTATATATAAGATACTGGATTTATTATTTTAGAATGGTAATAACAAAGAATGAAGAAGTGGAAGAAGAAACGAACTTGAAAAGGGGTGGTGCAAACATTACCTCTTCTTTGGGTTCTTCCTTTTGATTTAATAAAAAGGGCTCCTTAAGATGGCTTTCTGATCAAACTAAAGCCACTAGATTTTAGTGAGGGAAGTTGAGATAGTATTTGTTCAGGTTTTGGCCGATACTAAAGGCTTTTAAGGTGTGAAGAAATGAGAAGGAGGAGTTCCCTTTTATAAGATGGGTGAGGGGCACCTTAGGAAAAGCTAGAAATGTTAATTTATAATAAATTCATATTCGGTTTCTAATGGCTCAAAAGTTGATTATTAAAAGGTTAAGGTGGTTATAGGTCGAAAACTATTCAGCCAATAGAATTCAGACAGGTTTGGGTCACTATATTAACCTTATCTTTTAGTTTTAACTCTTAGTTAATTAGTTTGACATTTACCATGTCACTTTGTATTTTTATATTATATAGTTAATAAAATTACTATACACATAATAGATACCCCCAAGTGGTCCATTAATGATATACCTATCATTATATAAGTCTCGTGGACAAATCTTAGATTTTTAGGAATTTAATATCAATTAATAATATAATATTTTTTAAAAAAACTCTTTTATGTCAGTTTTGACACTATTCAATAGTTGATTTTTTTAAAACACATAACAGAATGATTAATTAGAAAAAAGTTAATTAAATCAATCCTAATATGTCTTATTAACCTATAAAATTAGTTTAATTCAATAAAAGTCTCAGATTATATTTATTTGGGTATTTATAATATCAATTATTCTAATTTTTCACTATTATGGTAATTACTGCATCACCATTGTGTCATATATATATTAACTTATTTATTGTATAAATGTTATAAATAAACTATAATTATGTAGTAAATTCTTTTATGTTTATAATTAATATTTATAGTATAAAATCCAACATATATAACCCTACGTAACAATTGGTTTTCTAAAAGCTATATTCTTGTGTCCTTTTTGTATTTATTTTAACTAAATTAAAATAAAGTGTCATTATCACTTACAAGTGGATCCATGGGGTCCCAAAATCGACCCAAAGATTCCCATGGTCGACCATGTATCAACCAATAGGGTTAAGACATGTTTTAGGGTAATTTAGTATTATTATAATATTATTTTTTAACCCTTATTTACCGGATTTACCTTTTAACCGTGGTAAATAAAATATTTACCGAAGTAATTATCCAAAATGTCTAAAAATAAAAGCTACCTATTTACACAATTTTAACATCCTGATTCCAAATATGTAATCCGTTTTTCCAAATTTAAAACACAGAAGTGGCAGAAATTAATTTAAAATTAATTCTCGTTGTTAAAAAGCGTGTTTTTAAGAGATAATAACTATCAAAAGATTGGCACTTGTTTATGTCTGGTTTAAATGTGAAATAATGTTCAATGACCCACATTGTATTACATGGTAAAAATATATTTAAAATATACTTTAAAACCACTCAAATCCATAATTTATCACTATTAATTATTTGGATTAAAAAAGTTGTTTTTAATTAAAATTTAGTAATTTTCACTATTCATCAAAATATAAAAGTTATCCGAAAAGTAACAAAATTTCACCTTAGGCTAATTTTGAAATTCCGAATCCAAAAATGAAGTCCATTTTAAGAGATAGAATTTATAAAATTTCAAAAATTAGGTATTACTATTCATAACGGCTAGTTTGATTTGTTGTGGTGTGTTAGAATCTCGAAGTTGCGTACAATGCATGCCATTGCATTATTCAAAGGCAAACCTACCGTGGAAGCTTGGGGTGTTACACATGGTGTGGTGAAAGATTTTTTTCCTCACTCATGACGTGTTCACCATGATTGTACCATGTATCCCTCTCCCCTAAATATCTCTGCCTCTTCTGATGTCTAACTTTATTTGAATAGCAAGGTCACATTTATTCTCCACACACCCCATAATTTGGGTTTCCATTAACTTTCACATCTGAAAGGGACCCTGAATGATAAGGATACATATCACAAGGGCTCTCCTATCGTTTTTGGAAAACTCCCTTGAGGGTTTCGAATGAAAAATTGATTCGTGTCCCGCATTGTGAATATGGCCAACGTTCGATCCTTATTTGTTTTTCCCATTTCTGTTCACATGATATAGATGTTTTGTTTTGAACCAGGTTAATAGCTATGATTTGTCCTTGTCAACACCCCCATATGTGCCAAACATGTTGTGTACTGGTTCATTCATCCAAACCGTCTCTCCAAGCCTCAGTATTCCTTGAGCCGGAGTGTAATTACAGCTTTCAGACCCTTATGTGATTGTTATATCCTAGTAATATTCCTTGTTTCCCACACCGAGGATTGTTCATGTGTGCTTAAGAGCTATGATGATTCAATTCCGACATGATAGGTCTTATGGATACAGTTAGCCGGGGTGCTCTGCCTCAAGTCCTTCGACCCCTTCGGCACCCTATATAAAATTTTCTCATAATTTTCATGAATTAATCTACAAGGTTTCACAATTTAATGTTAAAATTCTCTCTACCCTTTGAGGAATGAAAACCACTCTTCCATTTTTAATATTTTTATTTTTTTCTATTTGAATAGAAATAAATATTCTTAGAGTCTTAATTCTAGAAACCAGTGTGATGGTCTCCTCAATTTCAATTACTTCGACCTAAAAATTCCCATTACATGTGAGTCTTTCTTTTTTTATCAAGCCCTCTGTTTTTAATTCAACGTGTATTAGAACACCAACTAAGTCCTGATAATATTATTATCTTTAATAATTGGTTCTATCACATAAAAATTAATGGGTTGTTGAAAAAATTAATTTCGAAGTTAAAATATAGTAATAGTAAAATCCAATGGGTTTCTATAGAGAGGACTATCCAAAAATCAAATTTTAACTTACTAATTAGGGAAGAGGTGGGTTGTTTTGAGATTTTTATTTGAGAAAAAAAGGAATTAACTAAAACTAGGTGTTGAATATAGTATATGAGATTAATTACTGGGTCAAGGAAGTATTTCCTCTTTTAATACTATCAGAATATTGGATGGGGTAACCCTCTCTCCTTATTATTTGATTTAGGTAAAATGCATCAAATGATTAATCTTACATCTATGGATGAATGTGTATTTTGGATATAAACCTGAAAATGGTTTTTCTTTAGTTACAACCCTATTTATGTGTATGAAACCTATCAAAAAAATCCAGGATTACACATACAAAACCTAATTAGTTGTTGGAATTCCTATGTAATTTGAGAGAAACATACACCCCCACACACACATTCTAGAAATCATTAGTCACTCACCTCCAAATGTAACATTATAATTTGATTGAAGGAATCCAGGATGAGGGGTAATATTGACTATCAACCCAAGTAGTGACAGTAATATATTTGAAACATTAACACAATCATATTTGTTGAATTAAAAAAATAGTATTAGAAAATCTCCTAACTTTTTTTAGCGTAGTAACTCAATCCTCCTTTTATCATTCAAATATCATCAACATAAATGTAAAATATATAAATGCAATTATATCCTTCAATTTATCCTTTGTAATCCTCTAGAACAAACAGTAATAGCTTCACATATGTATCTTGGTGGAGAGAAAAATGGGTACTTCGATACATTATTAACAAATTAATTCCCACACACACCAAGAATTTATTTCTTCTTTAAATAATCCCACATGATTTTTCATTTAATTACCCACAAACATTATGCCTTCTGGACCATGTTATGTTGGCCAAAATCATCCATCATAATTATTCTTCTATATGTATTCTGAATTGTTCACAATGTGATTCATGTAATTCTAGATAAAATTATCTTACACTAAGAACTAACAAATTATAATATGAATAATGAAATTATATTATTAGATATGTTTTAATAAATTATATTTTATTGCATGGGCTGAGTATATATTTTGGGGAAGTAAATTATCCATTATGGAAAAGATATAATAAATGATTATTTTTTATAGAAACAAAATTCACTTAGATGATTTTGAATTTACTTACATGGGAGACTAAATTATCTTATGAAGTATGTTTTTTACAAATAAAAATATATTTTTATTATAGAAAACAATCCTATATCCTTGAAAAAAATGACCTACAAAATATTTATACAATTCAAACAATTCAATATTTCATGATCCAAACTATAATTTTCATGGAAATCACCGAATAAATATAAAAATAATTTCTTTATCAAATATAACAAAATTTGATTAAAAACACATAAAAATATGTATTAGTCCATTTTTACAAAAATTCCAAAATATTATAGAAAACTAAAAAAATTCAATTTCTCTCATTATTCTAAATTTTTTTAGATTTATTTTTTAAAATTCACATAACAAATATTTAAAATGTCAATTATGAAAATCACCCACACTTAAATATTTAACTCCTAGAAAAGTGAAATTCAATAATTTTTCCCAATCAAATTAAAATAGTAAAAAAACGATATTCTCTTTTCCAATAACATTTTACTCCTGTTATGACACCTTCTCAATAATCTAAATTCCATGTATTTATTGAAGTAGATTCAATAATATTAAACCACATTCACACCTTTATGAAAACATATGCCTTTCTTCCTAGAATATTTCACTCATCAGTCAATTTTGACACAAAAGAAATTTTGTTCTCATGAAATGATCAAGAAATATTCACCATATGATTTAATTATTTATTCATCCCCACACAATGATTCATGAAGTTTTTTATATAATTATTGATTTTAATTTACAGGGTTTTATTGATATATTATGAAGAATATTATAATTTATTACTCTATGTTGAAAAAAATGCCCAATTTGGTTTTCATCAAATATTTATATCCATTTTACTAAATATTCCAAAATAGATAATTAAATTATGCAATTATTATATGTATACAACATAAAACACTAGTTTATATTTGGATCCATATCCATAAACATCATCACTTTTTCTTAACAATATATATTTAGAAAATAATGGCCCAAAAACATTATCTTAAAGTAGAATTTGACATCTAATTAATCTCAAGATACCCACCAAACTACATTCTTACACCACAGATAGTCCACATTTTCATAAATTTATCAGCATAAATATTACTATTACCTAATCCCCCATTTTCTTGTCGTATAGTTTCACAGCAATTCAAATATTTAATTTTTTTATTGAATCTGATTTTTAGAAAAATGAGAATTAGTTTTCACATAAAAATAGTGGTGGAACTTTATGGTCACCCTAGATGTTATATTATGAATTTTTCATTTCATCCCATACATTTTTTCTCCTAAAATAGCACTAAGTTTTTAGAAAATTATTCACTAAATTCAAATTTATTATTCCTAATATAATTTTCAGGCCCATTTTTCTCACCCCTATAGTTGTATTCTAAAAATATCAAGGAAAATCTTATAGCGAAATTTATGTAGTAATTTTTGTCCTGAAATTTTCTTATATATCAAGCTACATCATGGATATTAATGTATACATGGGATAAATTCATAATTAGGATCAAAATGGGTGTTTATTTAAAATGGGGATTAAAAAATAATTCATAAATCATATTTTTCATAAATTCATAGAATGATCAATGGTTTTGATTGATTACTCATAAAGTTATAGTTATTAAAACATATATTTTCCACTTCAATAAAAATGATATTATAAAGAACATGGATATTCCATTTTAGAAACCTCAAATGTATGTTATTTAAAATTTGGATAGTAAATCATAGTATAAATTTAAAAAATCATGGCGTTTTACCTGAATTTCCTTTACTCAAAACATGAAACAGTTCTTTACACCATTCATATAAAGTGAGTTAATTGGAAAAATAGGTTATCAATATTATAGTAGATTTAAATGTTACAAGGGAATTAAATTGGATCTCAATATGTATCGGAACACACTAAAAATGAAAAAAAAGAGATAAAATATTAAAACAGATAGAAATTTTTTGAATAACAGCAAAAAATAAAATAACTTTTCTATAAAGAAGGACCCATCCCCAACACATAAATAATTTATTATTGTCAATTCAATCAAATAGTTATGAAAATATAATATTTAATGTATAATATTAGAATATAGTATGTGTATGGGTGAGGTATAACTTCTATGTAATTCATTAATAACAATGTTTAAGAGGGATATTCCCATTACTAGCTCTTTTAGAATGTTTCAATTGAATTTATTAAACATATATGCATTTATTGGGATTTATTAATTTGTTCCTTATATAACTATATACATAACACCAAAATAGTATATATAGGTATCTATAAATGGACCTTCCCATCTAGAACAATTTTTACATAGATCATAATGAGTCTTTTGTGGTATAACGGTTCTTGGTCTCCATGTTGGAAGTCATTTTATTGAATTAACATCTGATGTGCCAATATTCTTCATTGTTTTTTTTTTGTTTTTTTTAATTCTTAATGTATTACCTATTGGTTTTATCTATATATTTTATCTAGAATCTCATATCTTTCTGTCACGACCCCCTCCCACCAAAGATGCCCCTCCTGTGCTGGCAATGGTGAAAGGGATATAATGACCCCCGAGTCCCGCCTCCAGTAGGCCCCGGGTTGGCGACTAGCACCAAGGGTATGAGTTTTCACAAATATGGGAGGCATTACCCTTTTTATTATTTTGGATCGGGAAATAAGACAAGTCAACCACCAAAAAGGGAAAAGAACAAGTGTATATAAATAAACCCAAACAAAGCCCACATGCATGTTTAAACAATTTTTATAACAAGGTACAAGTACACGGAAGCTCAAATGTACAATGCCAAAGAAAACAAGAGAACAACAACTGCAACAACTCCAACTGCCCGACTAGTAGGGTCCCGCACGGCCCTGGTAGTCCTCCTGGAAACCTGAAAGTAAATGTTGGGTGAGCATACAAGTATACTCAGTAGGGAAACCTAAAGCTCTCGTGCACAAGTGGGGAGACACCCTATGGTCCCATGAGAAAACAGAAGAACCAGAAACTAACAAGGAAAAACTATCCACCCAGTCTCACTGGTCACACTCACCAAGTAACACAAACAAGTTTAGTATATATATAGAACAAAAGTATTGGGTACCCCGCGCCATTTCCCACTTAATTAGATGCTGCTCTTCCTAATGGCAAACATCCTGACGCTACCACACACTTCCCACCTGCACACACCTGGTCCAAACCACGCATCCCGCCCGCACACACCTGGGCCTCACAACCACGCATCTCGCCCGCACACACCTGGGCCACAACCACTAACCCGCCCGCAGACACCTGGGCCTCATCCCAAAGGTTCTTGGGAACGGTAAGCATGCCCGAAGAGACTTGGGCTAAAGGTCGCCTCAAGCCATCACAGCCTCCGAGACCTACCCGAAGAGTCTTGGGTGTAAGGTCACCTCAAGCCATCATAGCCTATGGAAGAAGGAGCAGGAAGGAGCTAGTAACTAAGGGGGAACACCCTCTCCCATAAAATGGGAGTTTTCGGAACTAGGTGCTTGACATGGGTGTGGTGCGACAAAACACAAAGATACAATTATATATATACATATACCAAACACACAGCCCAACCTATGGCTTCTTAAAAAGAGAAACTGAGCTTGTGCCTCGGCACTGCAACCACGAAGAATGCATCAACAACCAAACAATCATCCCCCAACCCCATTTAGGTTTTCATGTTTCATGCAATGGTTTAACAAATTATTACTTCTGGGCAACTATCATCCAGACAAAACCTTTCACAAACATATCCTTTCCATCCACAACCAAGGTTAGGTAAAACGCAAGCAACCACATGCCATTTCATTTTCAAAAGATTATCACAACCATACAACATTCCATCATTCATTTATTTCAATGTTCCACACATAAAACCCTTTCCACACACAAAACATTTCCGCATTTGAAAACACCTTTTACTTCAAAACACTTTTCATAATCAAAACACTTTTCATAAATAAAGGCATTTTCCACAACCAACCACTTCACATTTCAACACCATCATTTACAAAACATTTCACACATCCACCATCAACCATTACAATAAGATCACCACCCAAACGTCGCAGCCCCGCTGCCCAGCATCACATCACAACACCATTCCAGAAAAAAAACATTTCCCACAAAACAACCAAACCACCAACATGTTCATTATTCCAATTTTGTTCAACCGGGGTGATCACACAAGGTTTTCATTCTCATTTAATCAGCCAGTATTTACGTGCTTATCCATTTTCCATGTTTTAACAAAACCAACCACAAACAATTCAGATATCAATTGCGCACGCAAAGGCCACCAACAACCTTGATTTTCAGTAGGCAAAGGCCTTTCAATCCAAAATCACAATCAGAAGATAAAGAAACTGGATGGCAATAGAAACAGCACAAAACCCAAAACCCTTCTTTATCCGGTTATTATCTTTATTTAAAGTTCAACTGCATCCCATGGAACAAAAGAAAAATATCCCACCCCGCATGTTGCACCAAATAGAGAGACGAAGGTAAACACCTACCTCAAAAGGTCTCGATCACGTCGCATCCGACGACGTCCTTCGGTGTCCTCCGCCTTCGCCAAACCCGATAAAAGCCTCCTAGGATGGAATCTAGAGAAGGAAGGCCGGAAGGAAAGGTGACAGGTCCAGGCTTAGAAGCTTCGTCTCGTCGCTACGATCTTGTGGCCGCTGACGGATCGTAATTCGGAGCTCGGACAAAGAAGTTAGAGGAGGAATACTTCTATATCATCCAAGAGCATCGTCGTGCGACAAAGAAGCGATCGATATGGAAGATAAAACATGACCTCGTTCTTATATAGGAAACGAATAGGTAAATCCATATTCAGCGTGCATTAATGAATACACGATGTGACCGTACATACGTTACATGTTTTGATTGGTTAACACCCAACACGTCAAGCGGTTTCCATGCGTTTTAATAAAAAACGTTAATTTTATTAATATGTGTGTTTCGTTGACCCGAGACATAACTCATAAAAATGTATCCATCACTGGTCTTAAAATGACCGTCTTAATTACAGGATTACAATGCCGCTGACGGTTCGTCAAACCGAGGTCGCATGAGAAAGATACCGTCAAAATTTAGTTTTCCCATCCAAAATTAATAATTACATTATTATATTATATTATATTATTTAATGCTTAAATTCTCACATTCTCTCTCCAATCTCCTTGAGATTCACGCACAAAGTCATTTGTTTAGGTGGATTACACTTGGCGCCTCTCTCCTATATTTATTTTTCAATAAATTTTATTTCCTTTAATCATGTTTCTCTCTCCAATCTTCTTACCTTCTTACACAAAAAGTGGCGCCTCTCTCTTCCTCATTCCATGCCCAAAACGCCCCACCATGTATTCCTTCTCTCTCTTTTTTTTCATTTAATCTTATCTTTTATTTTATATCATTAATAATATATTTTTCATCTTCTCTCTTCAATCTCATTCCTCCCTAACAAAGTGGCGCCTCCCTTGATTTTACACCATTAGTTCCATTCTTTTTATCATAATTATTTTCAATAATAATGATTAAATCTCCCTAAAAAACATGCAAGATCACCTCCCATCAAAACCCACATGACACTCACCTATTTATTATTAATAATAATTATTATCTTTGATGTTCGCCGCATTGACCACATCAAAAAAACGTTTTTACAAAGTAATCGACCGGAGAGGTCCGGGCCATTACATTAGATACCTCTCAAAACATTCTCGTCCTCGAGAATTAAAAACTGGCCCAGAAGAAGGAAAGGATCTGAAGAACCACTCCACAAGATACCTCTCAGGGCTCTCGTCATGACAAGGAACCAACCAATAACTCTATGAGTTAGGAATTCCCTCTCCTATGTCAAGATACTATCCGCTTTAGGCGGCACTGACTCGCCTGCACGGGTTTAATCGCATCCTCATTAATGCGTCTTGATTAAGGATCAGGTTTTTCCTTTCCCATATATTAGGTTTTTTTCCAACTTACACTGCACCCAACAACGTACAACCCACACACTGCCCGGACACATGGCTTGAAAAATTCCTTCTCCCATGTTGAGATATTATCCGCTTTAGGCGGCACTGACTCGCCTGCACGGGTTAAATCGCATCCACATTAATGTGTCTCGATTATGGATTAGGTCTTCCCCTCCCCACATGATAGGGCTCTTCACGTACATTTAAAGAAAAGCAGGAAAAAACATAGCATTATAGACTCATGAAAAACAAGGTCCATGCCCAAAGCATGGGCGAGAATGAGTTTCAACAATTGAGTGTGATGCTCCTGGATTTAAACAAAACATAAACGAGAGCATTTAAGTAAAACATGAAACATCTCTCTTGATCTTTCGCCTTTCTGGGGTGCCACTTATGTTGCGTGAAATTGTCCGTGTCCCACTCCTCTGCATTTCTGTTAACGTCCAATGTCACGACCCGCCCTCGGGGTCCGTGCCGTGACTACCCCAAGCCTGCCTTCCATAGGCCAGGGGCTGGCGACTAGCACCAAGGCGTAAATCCCGGTAAAAAGGGAAGGCATTGCCTTTGTAAAGTAAACAAACACCACAGAGTAAACAAGCGGAAAGTAAACACTAAACAAAAGCAGAGTACAACTGAAAGTGCGGAAAAGTAAATGGGCCAGAATACAAACCCAAACTGAAAGTAAAGTACAACTCGAAAGGGAAAACAGCAACTGAAAAGTAAAAGCCGCTACTCCGAGCTGTCCACTGGAAATCACACCTGAAGGGTGGGTACAGATAGCTCCTCTGCTCCACGAGTCCCGCCGTCCACTCCGTGCACGTCCCGCCCAGTGGTCCACCTCCGGGTACCGTCCCTCTCTACAAGCCTCAGCTAAGGTCAACGTTGTCCGTCGTCTGCAACCAACACAACGTAGTGCGGGCGGAGCCCGTGCAGGGGTGAGTATAAGCTACTCAGTAGGGACCCCGAGACCCCTGAAGGTCTCTCAAATCCACATAGGATAAACTACGAAGAAAAGTAACAATCCCGAAGTAACAACCGACACTGCTTAGGTATATGCCCATACATATACCTAAGTCATCAATTAAAAATACGCTCCAACCTCCGAGACCAAGTACAACTCAGTCCATGCAGGAAAGTATACGTATTCCACATAGGAAAGCAAAACATAATCCACACAGGATTGCACAACATAATCCACACAGGAAAGCAACAGGATTCAGCTCACACAGGTATACTTCTTCAAGGACGATAAAGATGATCACTGATCCATCTAAGTCATCGGACCCACGAAGGATCGATAGGTAACTAACCCCCGCAATGACCCACACAGGATCGGGCCCACACAGGACCTGTAGGCGTTGGCTCACACAGAACCAATGAGCGCAAGGACCCACACAGGATCGGGCCCACACAGGACCTGTAGCACTGATCCACGTAGGATCGCTGAGTGCTGTAGTCGTCGTCGTCGAATCCACACAGGATCTCTGTACTGTCGTCGTCGAATCCACACAGGATCTCTGTACTGTCGTCGTCGCAGTCACAGTAGCAGTCGTAGCAGTAGAACAGTCGCAGCCAGCACTAGGGTTCCCGCACATAGCAAGCTCGTTCGGAGGTTCCGCTCCACGAGCCGAGAGGCTGATACATCAACTGTCACGAAGACCAGAGTTGATGTATCCAAAAGTTCCGTATCGTCAACAGGAACTCAACGCAACAGACGGCGCGTCGATCGGACGCCCGGTCTGAGAGTTATTGGCATTTTCGTCTCCGGGGCCCGGTTGGTTTTTAAGGCAAAACCAACCCGACCGTACTCCACCTGCGTCCAAACCTCGGGCGGAGTATGCCAAAAGATCCGTCTCACTAAGAGGAACACAACGCGACTGACGGCGCGTCAATCGGACGTTCGTAGCTCAAGATATGAGCGTTTCCGCTCCGAAGGCCCGGTTGGTTTCGTGAACGAACCAACCCGGCCGAACTCAAGGTTAACCGAAACCTTGAGTGCGATATATCGAAACGACCGTCTCGATCCAAGGATCGCGTTGCCGCAGACGGTTCGTCATTCGGAGGTCCGAGGCTCATGTTATGGGCCAGAAACCAATTCTGGTTCGAAACGGGGGGGGTCCGGGTCCGGGCCGACCCGGGCCGACCCCCCCCCCCCCCCCCCGTGGAAACCGCTCCCGGCCTCATAAAAGGGGGGTTTTAAGTGAAGGCTGGGGGATTAATTCCCCCGGTTTTTAAGACATCCGGCCGGCCAGCTGGCCGGCCGGTTTTTCTCAAACGGGACCGGAATTTCCGGTCCCCTCCTTCGGCTTCCGACGCCGGCGGCCCGGCCGTCGGTCTTCTCTTCCGCCGCGGCCCGGAACCGGCCGCGGTCTCCTCGTCCCGCCGCGGCCCGGAACCGGCCGCGGCGTTCGTCATCCGGCGCGGTGCGACGGCACCGCGCCCCTTTGCCGTGCTTTGATATTCATTCAACGCGGCGCGACGGCGTCACGTTCTTGTTGTTTCTTCCATGGTGCGCACGACGGCATCGCGTAAGATATTTGCACGTTCATCCGCGTGGTGCGACGGCACCACGCCACTTGCTTTCCTCCGCAAAATAATTAAACAAGAACGATGGAGGGGGGTTCGGCCGTGTTCGTGCGGTCCGGCCCCCCTCACGTTAAAAAATAATAACGCAACTTAAAACATTTAAAAGTCTCATGTTTGACATGCGAAATCCAGGATCAAGAAAAGGAATAAATAAATATTGAATCAACAACCCCTACCTCGGGTATAAGTTCGAGGATTTGACTATGTCCGCGGAAGTCGACGTCGCGGAGATCGGGCGTCGCGGTAGTCGTTCATCAATTCCGTTGACGAAGAGATACGTCCGATGTGATACGTCGTTGCAGAAACCTCTTATGTCGACGAAGGGTATCTGAGGAGGGTGCGGCGTTCCCTCTTGTTGACACCGAGGACGAAGAAGAGAGGCGTCATTTTTCGTCGGAGTTTGGGCGTTCTTCGTTCTTCGTCAGAGCTTGAAGATGAAGAAGAAGTTCTCCAAAAGCTCTCAAGGAGACAAACAAACAACCCATAATAAAATAAGATAACATCTTATTTTATTATTACAAAACACACAAGATTTTCAAAAGTTGAAATTCAAAAAGGCTTAACTCCCAAAATTAATTAAGTAAGTTAAGTCAATTAATTAGGGGTTATGTATGTTGAGAGAATTAGAAAGGTTTAGGGGCTCGTGTGGGCCCCACCACACTTAATCCTCCCAAGGGAGGTTAAGTGGGTGTGGGTCCCACTTCCAACCTCCTTTGATAGGTTTTAACAAGTTAAAAATAAAATTGTTCTACACAATTTTATTTAACTCAAACTAATAACCCCTAAAACTAACATTCAACCCGCAACAAACGCAACTCCCGAAAAGGTCTATTTAAGCGAATATCGGCGCTGCGAGTTCATCGGTGCCCTCGGATTTCAATTCCGAGCACCGGATCAAAAGTTAGGAATTCCCGCTCGTTCGTTCACTGAACGTACCCGAGCCAAACTTCGGAAATTAATTCCGGGCACTCCGGGCCTCGGAATCAGGTGCCGTCTGAAACCGCGCTCTTGTAAAATTCTAAAGAAAATTAAGAAAAAATTTCCCTTGAATTTTATGGGTCGTTACATTACTCCCACCTCAGGGCTTTACGTCCCCGTAAAGATACATCAAAACTAGGGAAACAAATGAGGGTACTGAGCACGCATCTGAGTCTCCAACTCCCATGTGCTCTCCTGGAGATTCCCGTGCTGCCATCTGATGCGCACAAGAGGAATCGATCGCCCACGCAGGACCCGCTCCTGTCGATCCTCTATCTCCACCGGGACCTCCGTAAAAGTCACCCCATCATCAACGTCAAGCTCTCCATGGTCAATGATGTGCGTCGGGTCGTGCACGTATCTCCTCAGCTGAGATACGTGGAAGACGTCGTGCACCTGGTGCAACTGAGGTGGTAGAGCCAGGCGATAAGCCACCTCGCCAATCCTGCTGGGAATCTGGAAGGGTCCGATGAAGCGCGGAGATAACTTGCCGCCTCGGCCAAATATCTGAATACCACGTCGAGGTGAGACTCGCAAGAAGACGTGGTCGCCATCCTCGAACTCCAGTGGCCTCCGCCTCCTGTCAGCGTATGACTTCTGCCATCTCTGAGCTGTCCTCATCCGCTCCTGGATGACCTGGACCTTCTCTGTCGTGGCCTGGACCATCTCCGGTCCCACCAGTGCTGACTCCCCAGGGTCTGTCCAGCACAAAGGAGATCTACAAGGTCGGCCGTACAATGCCTCGTACGGTGCCATCCCGATGGTGGAGTGGTAGCTGTTGTTGTATGCGAACTCCACCAAGGGTAGGTGGTCCTCCCAGCTACGACCAAAGTCGAGGACACATGTGCGGAGCATGTCCTCGAGATTCTGAATGGTCCTCTCCGTCTGACCATCCGTCTGAGGGTGAAAAGTTGTGCTAAGACGTAGCTGCGTACCGAACGCCTCCTGTAACCCCTTCAAAAGCCGGGAAGTAAAGCGGGCATCTCGATCGGAAACGATAGATGATGACACGCCGTGGAGCCGCACAATCTCCTGAACGTAGAGACGTCCCAAGCTCTCCACTGAGCCCTGCTCTCTGATGGGTAAGAAGTGTGCCAACTTGGTGAGTCGGTCAACAATAACCCAGATGGAGTCGTGACCTCTGGAAGTGCGTGGAAGTCCAGTCACGAAGTCCATAGATATGCCGTCCCACTTCCACTCTGGAACCTCCAAGGGTTGTACCAAGCCTGCTGGTACCTGATGCTCTGCCTTCACCTGCTGACAGGTGAGGCATCGAGAAACGAACTCTGCTACAGCCTTCTTCCTGCCCGGCCACCAGTGCTGTCGTCTGAGGTCCTGGTACATCTTCGCCACTCCAGGATGTACCGCCAAAGGAGAAGTGTGAAACTCTCTCAGCACTTCCTCTCGCAAAGCTACTGGTACCATGGTACGTCCTCTGAAAAGGATGTCGTGCTCTGCTCCAAGGAAGAAACCATCAGGTGCCTGTCCCGAGGATATCTGTGCACGCCGTGTCTCACAGTCAGCGTCCCCATGCTGTGCCTCCCTGACTCGCTGCAGTAGTGGAGGAGTGACTGTGAGAGACTGAAGAAAGGCTGCTCCATCTCTATCCACGAAGGATATCTGCAAAGAGGCTAGCTGCTCTGTCGCCTCCTCAAGTAGCTGAATGCCCGTCCTCCTGCTGAGGGCATCGGCTACTACGTTTCCCTTCCCAGGAGTATAGACTATCTCAAAGTCATAGTCCTGGAGGAACTCGAGCCATCGACGCTGTCTCAGGTTCAGGTCCTTCTGCGAGAAGATATACCTGAGACTCTGATGATCGGAAAAGACTGTAAAGCGCTCGCCCATCAGATAGTGTCGCCATGTCTTCAGAGCGAAGACCACTGCTGCTAACTCCAGGTCATGGGTAGCGTAGTTCTGCTCATGCGGCCTCAACTGTCGTGATCCATAGGCGATCACTGCCCGCTCCTGCATCAGAACACATCCGAGTCCGGTCCCTGATGCATCGCAGTAGACTACGTACCCTACTCCCTCCTCAGGCAACCTCAAGATAGGTGCGCTAGTCAATCTCTGTCTCAGCTCCTGGAAGCTCTGCTGACATCTGTCTGACCACACGAAGGGTTTCCCCTTCTTCGTCAAAGCTGTGAGTGATGCCGCAACTCTGGAGAAGTTCGGCACAAATCTCCGATAGTATCCAGCTAGTCCCAAGAAACTCCGAACCTCAGTCACGCTCCTGGGTGGCTCCCAAGCTAACACAGCCTCAATCTTCGCGGGATCCACTGCAACTCCCGCCTCAGAGATAACGTGTCCCAAAAAGTGGACCTCACGTATCCAGAACTGGCACTTCGAGAGCTTACCATAAAGCTGGTTCTCTCCGAGTGTGTCAAGAACAACTCGCAAGTGATAGGCGTGCTCCTCCTCTGTCGTAGAGTAAATCAGAATGTCGTCGATGAAGACCACGACAAACCGATCGAGGTATGGCTGAAAGATCCTGTTCATGAGAGCCATGAACACTGCTGGAGCATTGGTTACACCGAAAGGCATAACCAAGAACTCATAGTGACCATACCGACATCTGAAGGCCGTCTTCTGCACATCCTCGTCTCTGACTCTGAGCTGATGATAGCCTGACCTGAGGTCTATCTTCGAGAACCACCGTGCTCCCTTGAGCTGATCAAAGAGGTCATCAATCCTCGGTAGTGGATACTTGTTCCTCACTGTCACCTGGTTCAGGCGACGATAGTCAACACAAAGTCGCAAGCTCCCGTCCGCCTTCTTGGCGAACAATATCGGGGAAGCCCAGGGTGAAACACTGGGTCGGATGAACCCCTTGCCCTGCAAGTCCTCCAACTGTACCCGTAGCTCTCGAAGCTCGGCGGGGGCCATCCAATATGCTGGAGTGGATATCGGGGCTGTCCCGTGGTACAAGTCAATATAAAAGTCTACCTCTCTGCGAGGAGGTAGCCCTGGAACGTCGTCGGGAAAAACGTCCACAAACTGATCCACCACTGCAGGAAAACCAGGACTCCGCACGTCAACTGCTCCAAGGATAAGGCTAGCCAACTGATGAGTGATGGGCTGTCCTCTCCTCCGCGGAAGTCCATCCTGTGCTGCTAAGGCTCCCTTCTCGCCGGTGAAGGTGAACCTGCTCCCGTCGGTGCGTACACATCGCACCTTGCGCCTAAAACAGTCAATCTGTGCATGGACTGTAGATAGCCAATCCATGACCAAGATGACGTCGTAAGGCCTCGACGCTGCTACAAGAAGATCCCAGCCGAAGCTCTCGCCTCCTAGAGTAAGCTCACACTGCCGGGCACCAGTGCGTAATCGTCGAGTCTGCTCCCGTAGGAGTCTCTAGCCGTAAGGATCGAGCCAACGGCTCTGTCGGAATCTCCGAGCTCCAAACAAGGGCAGCGGTTATGAAAGAATGACTCGCTCCTGTGTCTATAAGAACTTGCAGCAAGGGTGGAGTAGACACAGATAGTACCTCGAATCATCTCAGGTGCGCCGTGGTCATAGGCCTCTGCTGCCTGGAGCTGTGCCTGTCGCTGCCCGCCAGCTCCCTGTGGTCGGGGTGGACCTCCTGGTGGTGGTGGTCGTAGAGCCTCAAAGCGTCGGCCACCACCAGCTGCTCGCCCAGCTCCTCTGCCTCGTCCGCCTCCTCCCTGCGGACCGCCACGGTCGATCCTCTGCCTCCGCCTCGGTGGTCCATCAACTGTCTGTTGCTCCTCGGCACGACGGGTCGGGCAGTCACGAGCCATGTGGCCCTGCCCGCCGCACACGAGTAGCACTGTCTGCCTCTCGTAAGATTGGCTCCGCGCTGTGTGCCCCGCACTGCTGAGCCAGTGCCCTGTGATCGTCTGCCCGAAGGTCTGTTCTGTCAGGACCCCTGAGTCATCCGTCGACTGCCTGCTGCGGATGACTCTGCCACGTGCCGCCCTGCGGTGGGTCTCTGTGCTGGTGTAGACTCAGCAAGGAAGCTCTCGATCAGAAGGGGCCCGCTCCAGTACTCCTGTCTGAGTCGGTATGCTGAGGGAGATCAGCGATGCCCTGATCTCGTGTCTCAAACCCTGCTCGAAGGTCCGGGCCCGGAAGAATGGGTCCCGTACCATGTCGGTCGAGTAGCGCGAGAGATCGGTAAATCTCGCCGAGTACTGAGCGACCGTCATGCTGCCCTGCCGCAGCTGTAGAAGCTCCTGGATACGCACCGCACGAAGGGTGGCTGGGACGAACTCCGAGCGGAAGAGGCTCTCAAAGTCCGTCCAAAGTAGGGATGCCTCATCGTGCACCTGGAGCATCAGGCTCCACCATCGTCCTACTGCTGCGTGTAGTAGGCTCGCAGCGAGGATCACCATGAGGTCTGCTGGTGTCCTCACTAGCCTAAAACACTCGAACCACTGCCTCCAGCCAGTCTTCTGCTGCCTGGGGATCCGTCTCCCCGTGAAACCTGGGTGGTCGCTGGCGCTGAAACTCATGCAGTGCACTGAGGCGACGTGCATCGTCAGCGGCTGCTGCTGGAAGCATCGGGGGCTCGGCGGGTAAAGCTACCGCCGGTGCCACTACTGGAAAAGGGCCCTGCACCGAGGCCTCGTCGCTCGGTGGGCTGTCGTCTCGCTCGACTCTCGGAACCCTAGCTGGCTGCCGTCGTGGGCCATCCTGAAAAGGAAACAGGTGCGCCATGGTCAGAATAGTATACCTGGTGAGCTGATATAAGTAATCACAAAGAAAACTTTGAAACACACACGCAATCAATGTTTTCGTGCATTAAGTCGGAAATCAGAAGTCAGGGTCCTGGTGTACGGATACGTCGGCCGCCGCACCAACACTGGACTCCCTGGACTGATATCCACACTCAATACGCTAAAAATTATTGCTTCACATAGAAAAGATCAGAGTTCGCGGTAGAACCGAACTCCTTTGATACCAATTTGTCACGACCCGCCCTCGGGGTCCGTGCCGTGACTACCCCAAGCCCGCCTTCCATAGGCCAGGGGCTGGCGACTAGCACCAAGGCGTAAATCCCGGTAAAAAGGGAAGGCATTGCCTTTGTAAAGTAAACAAACACCACAGAGTAAACAAGCGGAAAGTAAACACTAAAAAAAAGCAGAGTACAACTGAAAGTGCGGAAAAGTAAATGGGCCAGAATACAAACCCAAACTGAAAGTAAAGTACAACTCGAAAGGGAAAACAACAACTGAAAAGTAAAAGCCGCTACTCCGAGCTGTCCACTGGAAATCCCACCTGAAGGGTGGGTACAGATAGCTCCTCTGCTCCACGAGTCCCGCTGTCCACTCCGTGCACGTCCCGCCCAGTGGTCCACCTCCGGGTACCGTCCCGCTCTACAAGCCTCAGCTAAGGTCAACGCTGTCCGTCGTCTGCAACCAACACAACGTAGTGCGGGCGGAGCCCGTGCAGGGGTGAGTATAAGCTACTCAGTAGGGACCCCGAGACCCCTGAAGGTCTCTCAAATCCACATAGGATAATCTACGAAGAAAAGTAACAATCCCGAAGTAACAACCGACACTGCTTAGGTATATGCCCATACATATACCTAAGTCATCAATTAAAAATACGCTCCAACCTCCGAGCCCAAGTACAACTCAGTCCATGCAGGAAAGTATACGTATTCCACATAGGAAAGCAAAACATAATCCACACAGGATTGCACAACACAATCCACACAGGAAAGCAACAGGATTCAGCTCTCAGAGGTATACTTCTTCAAGGACGATAAAGATGATCACTGATCCATCTAAGTCGTCGGACCCACGAAGGATCGATAGGTAACTAACCCCCGCAATGACCCACACAGGATCGGGCCCACACAGGACCTGTAGGCGCTGGCTCACACAGAACCGCTGAGCGCAAGGACCCACACAGGACCTGTAGCACTGATCCACGTAGGATCGCTGAGTGCTGTAGTCGTCGTCGTCGAATCCACACAGGATCTCTGTACTGTCGTCGTCGAATCCAGCACAGGATCTCTGTACTGTCGTCGTCGCAGTCACAGTAGCAGTCGTAGTAGTAGAACAGTCGCAGCCAGCACTAGGGTTCCCGCACATAGCAAGCTCGTTCGGAGGGTCCGCTCCACGAGCCGAGAGGCTGATACATCAACTGTCACGAAGACCAGAGTTGATGTATCCAAAAGTTCCATATCGTCAACAGGAACTCAACGCAACAGACGGCGCGTCGATCGGACGCCCGGTCTGAGAGTTATTGGCATTTTCGTCTCCGGGGCCCGGTTGGTTTTTAAGGAAAAACCAACCCGACCCGTACTCCACCTGCGTCCAAACCTCGGCGGAGTATGCCAAAAGATCCGTCTCACTAAGAGGAACACAACGCGACTGACGGCGCATCAATCGGACGTTCGTAGCTCAAGATATGAGCGTTTCCGCTCCGAAGGCCCGGTTGGTTTCGTGAACGAACCAACCCGGCCGAACTCAAGGTTAACCGAAACCTTGAGTGCGATATATCGAAACGACCGTCTCGATCCAAGGATCGCGTTGCCGCAGACGGTTCGTCATTCGGAGGTCCGAGGCTCAAATTATGGGCCAGAAACCAATTCTGGTTCGAAACGGGGGGGGGGTCCGGGTCCGGGCCGACCCGGCCCGACCCCCCCCTGGGGCGGCACGGCGGCGGCGCGGCGGCGCGGCGGCCGGGCGCCGCGAGGAGGCTGCGCACGCGGGGGCAATCAAGCCCCCGGTTCTTGGATGGCGGCGCGGCTTTGCCGCGCCGTTTTTGTAAAACAACGGCCCCCCTCCTGGGGGCCCGCTTTGAAGGGGATCCGGGGGAGCAGCCTGCCCCCCCCCCGTGGAAACCGCTCCCCCCCTCATAAAGAGGGGGGTTTTAAGTGAAGGCCGGGGGATTAATTCCCCCGGTTTTTAAGACATCCGGCCGGCCAGCTGGCCGACCGGTTTTTCTCAAACGGGACCGGAATTTCCGGTCCCCTCCTTCGGCTTCCGACGCCGGCGGCCCGGCCGTCGGTCTTCTCTTCCGCCGCGGCCCAGAACCGGCCGCGGTCTCCTCGTCCCGCCGCGGCCCGGAACCGGCCGCGGCGTTCGTCATCCGGCGCGGTGCGACGGCACCGCGCCCCTTTGCCGTGCTTTGATATTCATTCAACGCGGCGCGACGGCGTCACGTTCTTGTTGTTTCTTCCATGGTGCGCACGACGGCATCGCGTAAGATATTTGCACGTTCATCCGCGTGGTGCGACGGCACCACGCCACTTGCTTTCCTCCGCAAAATAATTAAACAAGAATGATGGAGGGGGGGTTCGGCCGTGTTCGTGCGGTCCGGCCCCCCTCACGTTAAAAAATAATAACGCAACTTAAAACATTTAAAAGTCTCATGTTTGACATGCGAAATCCAGGATCAAGAAAAGGAATAAATAAATATTGAATCAACAACCCCTACCTCGGGTATAAGTTCGAGGATTTGACTATGTCCGCGGAAGTCGACGTCGCGGAGATCGGGCGTCGCGGTAGTCGTTCGTCAATTCCGTTGACGAAGAGATACGTCCGATGTGATACGTCGTTGGAGAAACCTCTTATGTCGACGAAGGGTATCCGAGGAGGGTGCGGCGTTCCCTCTTGTTGACACCGAGGACGAAGAAGAGAGGCGTCGTTCTTCGTCGGAGTTTGGGCGTTCTTCGTTCTTCGTCAGAGCTTGAAGATGAAGAAGAAGTTCTCCAAAAGCTCTCAAGGAGACAAACAAACAACCCATAATAAAATAAGATAACATCTTATTTTATTATTACAAAACACACAAGAATTTCAAAAGTTGAAATTCAAAAAGGCTTAACTCCCAAAATTAATTAAGTAACTTAAGTCAATTAATGAGGGGTTAAGTATGTTGAGAGAATTAGAAAGGTTTAGGGGCTCGTGTGGGCCCCACCACACTTAATCCTCCCAAGGGAGGTTAAGTGGGTGTGGGTCCCACTTCCAACCTCCTTTGATAGGTTTTAACAAGTTAAAAATAAAATTTTTCTACACAATTTTATTTAACTCAAACTAATAACCCCTAAAACTAACTTTCAACCCGCAACAACGCAACTCCCGAAAAGGTCTCTTTAAGCGAATATCGGCGCTGCGAGTTCATCGGTGCCCTCGGATTTCAATTCCGAGCACCGGATCAAAAGTTAGGAATTCCCGCTCGTTCGTTCACTGAACGTACCCGAGCCAAACTTCGGAAATTAATTCCGGGCACTCCGGGCCTCGGAATCAGGTGCCGTCTGAAACCACGCTCTTGTAAAATTCTAAAGAAAATTAAGAAAAAATTTCCCTTGAATTTTACGGGTCTTTATATCCAAGTGCCATAGATGTACGGTAAACAAGGATCGCCTAAGCCCAAGTAGTAAGGAAAAACTCAAAGTTTTAATTATAATTTTATTTCAATTTCTTTCCCAGAACACAAAAATCAAGTAAAACACAACCATGATGATGCACGTACCTTCCCTAGGGTTTCTACCCTGCAATCAATATAGTCTCACTTAGTCGTTCGGTAGGCTCAGAGTCCTTGCATCGGATCACGGGGGGCCCTAAAATCCCGTGTCCTAGCCGGTCTTCCCTGGCCTATGTCACGCACCAAGATTAACGAACACTGTTGCCCTACCATCCCATGCAATCCTCACTGTGCCTAACTCCAGACTCCATCCTATCTCTCAACCATCATCCTCTGATACCATTCTGTCACGACCCCCTCCCACCAAAGATGCCCCTCCTGAGCTGGAAATGGTGAAAGGGAGATAATGACCCCCGAGTCCCGCCTCCAGTAGGCCCCGGGTTGGCGACTAGCACCAAGGGTATGAGTTTTCACAAATATGGGAGGCATTACCCTTTTTATTATTTTGGATCGGGAAATAAGACAAGTCAACCATCAAATAGGGAAAAGAAAAAGTGTATATAAATAAACCCAAACCAAGCCCACGTGCATGTTTAAACAATTTTTATAACAAGGTACAAGTACAAGGAAGCTCAAAAGTACAATGCCAAAGAAAACAAGAGAACAACAACTGCAACAACTCCAACTGCCCGACTAGTAGGGTCCCGTACGGCCCTGGTAGTCCTCCTGGAAACCTGAAAGTAAACGTAGGGTGAGCATACAAGTATACTCCGTAGGGAAACCTAAAGCTCTCGTGCACAAGTGGTCAGACACCCTAAGGTCTCGTGAGAAAACAGAAGAACCAGAAACTAACAAGGAAAAACTATCCCCCCAGTCTCACTGGTCACACTCACCAAGTAACACAAACAAGTTTAGTATGTATATAGAACAAAAGTATTGGGTACCCCGCGCCATTTCCCACTTAATTAGATGCTGCTCTTCCTAACGGCAAACGTCCTGACGCTACCACACTCTTCCCACCCGCACACACCTGGGCCAAACCACGCATCCCGCCCGCACACACCTGGGCCTCACAACCACGCATCTCGCCCGCACACACCTGGGCCACAACTACTAACCCGCCCGTAGACACCTGGGCCTCATCCCGAAGGTTCTTGGGAACGGTAAGCATGCCCGAAGAGTCTTGGGCTAAAGGTCGCCTCAAGCCATCACAGCCTCCGAGACCTACCCGAAGATTCTTGGGTGTAAGGTCACCTCAAGCCATCATAGCCTATAGAATAAGGAGCAGGAAGGAGCTAGTAACTAAGGGGGAACACCCTCTCCCATAAAATGGGAGTGTTCGACACTAGGTGCTTGACATGGGTGTGGTGCGACAAAACACAAAGATACAATTATATATATACATATACCAAACACACAGCCCAACCTATGGCTTCTTAAAAAGAGAAACTGAGCATGTGCCTCGGCACTGCTACCACGAAGCATGCATCAACAACAAAACAATCATCCCCCAACCCCATTTAGGTTTTCATGTTTCATGCAATGGTTTAACAAATTATTACTACTGGGAAACTATCATCCAGACAAAACCTTTCACAAACATATCCCTGCCATCCACAACCAAGGTTAGGTAAAACGCAAGCAACCACATGCCATTTCATTTACAAAAGATTATCACAACCATACAAAATTCCATCATTCATTTATTTCTAAGTTCCACACATAAATCCCTTTCCACACACAAAACATTTCCGCATTTGAAAACACCTTTTACTTCAAAACACATTTCATAATCAAAACACTTTTCATAAATAAAGGCATTTTCCACAACCAACCACTTCCCATTTCAACCCCATCGTTTACAAAACATTTCACACCTCCACCGTCAACCATTCCAATAAGATCACCACCAAAACGTCGCAGCCCCGCTGCCCAGCATCACATCACAACACCATTCCAGAAAAAAAACATTTCCCACAAAACAACCAAACCACCAACATGTTCATTATTCCAATTTTGTTCAACCGGGGTGATCACACAAGGTTTTCATTCTCATTTAATCAGCCCGTCTTTACGTGCTTATCCATTTTCCATGTTTTAACAAAACCAACCACAAACAATTCAGATATCAATTGCGCACACAAAGGCCACCAATGACCTTGATTTTTTGTAGGCAAAGGCCTTTCAAGCCAAAATCACAATCAGAAGATAAAGAAACTGGAAGGCAATAGAAACAGCACAAAACCCCAAACCCTTCTTTATCCTATTATTATCTTTATTTAAAGTTCAACTGCATCCCATGGAACAAAAGAAAAATATCCCACCCCGCATGTTGCACCAAATAGAGAGACAAAGGTAAACCCCTACCTCAAAAGGTCCCGATCACGTCGCATCCGACGACGTCCTTCGGTGTCCTCCACCTTCGCCAAACCCGACAAACGCCTCCTAGGATGGAAGCTGGAGAAGGAATTTCGGAAGGAAAGGTGACAAGTCCAGGCTTAGAAGCTTCGTCTCGTCGCTACGATCCCGTGGTCGCTGACGGATCGTAATTCGGAGCTCAGACAAAGAAGTTAGAGGAGGAATACTTCTCGATCGTCCAAGAGCGTCGTCGTGCGACAAAGAAGCGATCGATATGGAAGATAAAACATGACCTCGTTCTTATATAGGCAACGAATAGGTAAATCCGTAATCAGCGTGCATTAATGAATATACGATGTGACCATACATACGTTACATGTTTTGATTGGTTAACACCCAACACGTCACGCGGTTTCCACATGTTTTAATAAAAAACGTTAATTTTATTAATATGTGTGTTTCGTTGACCCGAGACATAACTCATAAAAAGGTATCCATCACTGGTCTTAAAATGACCGTCTTAATTACAGGATTACACTGCCGCTGACGGTTCGTCAAACCGAGGTCGCATGAGGAAGATACCGTCAAAATTCAGTTTTCCCATCCAAAATTAATTATTACATTATTATATTATATTATTTAATTTAATTCTTAAATTCTCACATTCTCTCTCCAATCTCCTTGAGATTCACGCACAAAGTCTTTTGTTTAGGTGGATTACACTTGGCACCTCTCTACTATATTTATTCTTCAATAAATTTTATTTCCTTCAATCATGTTTCTCTCTCCAATATTCTTACCTTCTTCCACAAAAAGTGGCGCCTCTCTCTTCCTCATTCCATGCCCAAAACGCCCCACCTTGTATTTCTTCTCTCTCTCTTTTTTTTAATTTAATCTTATCTTTTATTTTATATCATTATTAATATATTTTTCATCTTCTCTCTTAAATCACATTCCTCCCCAACAAAGTGGCGCCTCCCTTGATTTTACACCATTAGTTCCATTCTTTTTATCATAATTATTTTCAATAATAATGATTAAATCTCCCTAAAAAACATGCAAGATCACCTCCCATCAAAACCCACATGACACACACCTATTTATTATTAATAATAATTATTATCTTTGATGTTCGCCGCATTGACCACATCAAAAAAAACGTTTTTACAAAGTCATCGACCGGAGAGGTCCGGGCCATTACACTTTCCCAATTCCATATGTGTCCTGATTTATCTCTCCAATAAAATGGTAAGATTTATGCTTTAATTTAATTTGTAGGTGGAATATATAATTATAACCAATAAATATGAGCTAATTCTCATTAGTTACTTGTAAGTGGTTATGTAATCTCATAACGTGTCGATCAAACTTTGTATCTATTTCTTTTTGTTGGTGTAATATTTTTTTCCATAATCCCTTTTATTTACCTATTTGATATTTCATCTTAGATATTTCTCTAAGGATTATAGGGTGTTGATTTTTTGTGATACACCCCATATATTCTAAGTGAATTCACGTTTATATTACTGAAAAATTGTTTCCCTTGATCACTAATGATTTATCTTGTTACACCATACCTATAAAAAATATTATATCTAACAAAATCACAAATAATGTTATCATCATTAGATTTAGTGGCTATATTTTCTACAAATTTTGGAATGTAATCCACAACAAAAATATATAATAAATCAAAAAATATAAAAGAAAATTGTATATACTGTTTTTTACACATACACAAAAAACAACACAACATATTGTTGTTTTTTGTGATATTACCTATCTCTTCAAAAAAAAATTAGAAAATTTTCATAATTAAGATACATTTTAATATTCCTGGGAAACAATAAGAAATGTTAGTCAATAAATAATAGATTCCAATTATTTTAATTCAATTAATTCATTTCATAAGTTTCTTACAAAATCTATTTTAGGGCATAACCCAAAAAATATACTAAATTTATAATACAAGAAAATAACTACATATTAAATGAAACACCCAAAACATCTATGGTACACTTATCTTTGAATAATACAGTAGCGTGTGTTGTACGCAACTTCGAGTTCAAACACACCACAACCAATCAAACTAGCAGTTATGAATAGTAATACCCAGTTTTTGAAATATTGTAAATTTCATCTTCAAAATTGGACTTCATTTTTGGATTTGGAAAATCAAAATTAGCTTAGGGTGAATTTTTGGTATTTTTCTGAAAACATTCAATTTTTGATGAATACTGAAAAACACTAAGTTATAATTTAAAACCAAATTTTTATTTAAAGAATTGTTTATTTTATTTATAATTATTTTAATTCAAAATAGATACATAATACCTATATAAGTTCTTTGTAATTCATTGGAGTCAGTTTATAATAGTTTTAGATATATAAAATTTTTATTGAACTTTCACTGTTATTGACCCATCTCCTAGGATAATTTGAAAATTCACATTAAACTTAATTTTACAACTTCTGTGAGTGAAATTTCAAAAATCTGAGAGACACGGTTAATATCAAGAGGTAAAATGTGGTTTAATAAGATAAAATTATTTTCTTTGAATAGTAGCTTTTTACTTTTATTTACCATGGTTAAATGTAAATAGGGCAATTAAGGGTAAAAATGATATTATTATTACCCTAACACATATTCTAATTATATTGAATAAGTATAATTAGACCAAAAAAACCTTAGGAATAAAATATGATCCTCTTTGGTCTACATTGATTCGATTAAGACATTTATGATTATTTAATTCAAAGAAGAGTTAAAATAGTTAAAATCAAAGTTTAATAACTAAAACATTTTTAATATAGGGTTATACATAAGCTAAATTCGCTTATAAATATTCATAAGAAAGCCAAAAATATTTAATTCATAATGGTATTTTATTTATAATTTTTAGATATTAAATAGTTTAATTTATTTATGACACAATGGTAATGCAGTAATTACCTAATTAATGAAATATTAGAATAATTCATATTATATATATCCAAATAAATGTAATTTGAAACTATTTATGAATTCCACTAATTTTATATGTTAATATGAAATTTTAGTATTACTTAAATGAATTTGGTTTGAATTATTAAAGTTGTTGAGACTTTAACGAGAATCAATTATTAAATAGTATCAAAATTGACATAAAGGTGTTTTTTTAAAAAATGTATTATATTATAAATTTATATAATATCCATAAAAATATAAGGATCGGCTATAGGATTTATATAATGATAAGTGTATCATTTTATAACCACTTGATCTTCTCTTAGAAGTATATAGTAAGTTTATTAACCATATAATATAAAAATACAAAGAGACATGGTAAATGTCAAACTATTGAACTAAGAGTTAAACATAAATGATAAGGTTAATATAGTGACCCAAAACTATCTAAAATCGCTTGGTTGAGTTTTTTTCGACCCATACTCATCATATCTTCAAAATAAGTCACTTTGGAGCTATTATAATCCAAATATGAATTTATTATAAAATAATATTTTATGTTTTTCCTATGGTTCCCATCACCCCTCTTATAAAAGGACACTCTTCCTTCTCTAAAATCCATACCATCAGAGCTTTTTGGATCAGCTGAACCCTACTCAAATATCCTATCAACTCCCATCACTTCAACCTAGAGGCCTTATTTTGATCATAAATCCAACATAAGGCTCCATTTTGATCAAATCAAATGGACGAACCCGAAGAAGAGGTAATGTTTTCACAACCCTCTTTCAAGTTCCTTTCTTCTTACACTTCTTCTTTCTTTGTAATTTCCATTATAAAATAACAACTCAAGTATCTTATATATACTATGATGTTATTATAAATATGGTACAACCATTTTCAGTATTTTATCCAACTTTCGAATGACATATCACCACATGTGCATACGTACGACTTACCGTCTCCACGCCGTGGTGTAATTGTTATTCAAAACATTATTAATTGTATGGGTATTATACTAATGTGAAATTGAATTAAATAATAAATATAAAATTATAATTATTCTGTATATATAATATACCATCCAATTATATATGATTTTAATATCAAAATAATGATATTGTCGCTCGTGCATATGTACGGACTATCGTCTCCACGAACGCGATGAGATTCATTCCCCATAATATATATTCAATACTAATTCTCATTTAATGATTAAAAATAAGGTTTAAGTACATGATAACATTCTGGATATAAATAAGATACAACCTATCCATAAGAAACATGGCTTATGTAACAAAATTATATAAAAGATAACGAGTAAGTTAACACCCTAAACGACGATAATACTATGATATTATTAACAAATCAATTTTAAAAGATCCTATATGATATCATATTAATGTATATGATTCTTGTATAATTTAATAAAACATATTTCACCATTATACAGGAGGTTAACCTACCCTCGACCAAGGAAAATTACAAGGTAAGGGTTAATTCTACAATCTCTTCATTATCCGAGGTTGTTTATATGTAATTATCTAATGGGACCTCTTTATATTCCACATCCATGTTTCATAAAAATGTATTTCAAATAATTATTACTATTTTACAGAATATAGGTTATAATTATTTATACCCCTGTTTGAATTTTTATAATATTTGTATAAAGGAATATTTCCGTCATTTTCCAAACAATGTCCTTTTTAACCTTTTTGACAAAATTAAGGTATGAATGTCTTTTTTTAACTTGTAAAATGGCTGCGGCTATTTTCTGTCATTATAAAATCGTTGAAGCATCACTTACAAGATTATAAGAATATTTTCAAAGTAAATTTTTTATTTTATAATTATGTGACTTTTAAATGATTTGAAAAAAAGAGATATTTCTCTCAAATAGTTTTGATTTCATTTATGTCTACATAATTTGATGGATTTGAAGATTATTTGAAGTTGATTTATTATGATACAAATATTCCATATTTTATTGAAGGTTTTGTGATATGTTTGACTATGGATGTGTTATTTTTATACCATTTATGGTTTATTGAGAAAGTATTGACATTTCGTATGCTAGTTTTAAAATGAATGTTTATGTTATGTTTAAAACTGTTCATATGAGGAATTCATTGGACTTAGTAAGTGACAGGTGGAGCCTGTTATATCCTCTCGACGCATCGGTAGGTCAATTGACACAAACTAGAGTCTTGGCACAAGGCCTTGAAAAAATCTTATTTGTATTCTTGGAAAAAGGACTTGACTATATGGTTATTATAGTATGGCATTATGCATTCCATCATTATGAAAGTGGTTATCGAAATTGCATGTGTTTATTCGACTAGTATAATATCCATGTGAATAAGTAAATGGAATTATTTAATTTTATTCTTTCCATATTATGTTGAATTTCATGTTTAAAAGGCTTTTGTTTTGGTTATACATTACCTCAAATGTTTAAGCTTATTTATGAATGTTTCTGCTATATTGTTATCCTTACTGAGCATATGAGCTCACCCCTTTCTAGGTTTTATTTTTCCTAGGAGGTGAAGAAATATTTTATGACGGACCTACAAATATAGTCTGAAAGGGATATGAGTGTGGATTATGGTGACTATGTTATTGTAGTTTTTTACTTTATGATGTAATGTAACATTTATGAATGTATCTAGTGTTTTCAAGGCTACTAAACTAATCCGTCTTTTTAGACTTTATCTTTTTTGATCATGCCAATGTTATGTAATAATGCATCAACTTTGGGTTACTGGGGTTAGGGCGTTACATTAAATAATCATTTCATACATTCTACATTAAAGTATCCTCTATAATATAAAATTTTTAATCATATTTAATCCTTTTGAATTGATCAGTGTTTAGATGATATGGTTCCATTTATGTTATAATTAAATCTACCATATCTACATACCATGGAATATCACCTTCAATAAAATATAATTTATATCCCATAATGTGATTAACTAGTATAATTTTGACTAGTATTTCAACTTGAGAAATGTTTGGTATCCTACTTAGGAGATTGAGCAATTGGTTCTCATCAACTTTGTTAACTTTTATTACCAATATTAACTTTTATATAATTAATATCTACCTAATCATCATGTGAATTTCATCATCCTTTATCATTAACTTATAAATAACTACATGTTTATAAAATATATTGAATTTTCTTCCTTGTAAATAAGATATATATTTGACTCGATAAAGGAAATCATCAATTAATTCCTTCATAGTTGTTTTAAAATTGAGCTATGTAGTATCTAGCATTCTTGATGAATAAGAAATATATTATGTAATACTATTAAACCATGGAAAATTATTTCTCATATTTCTTTATTAGAAACATTACAATGTAGTTCAAATTAAAAATATTATATTGGCAGTAACATTATTGGTGGAATGATTAGTAAACGCATTAAGTCATGAAAAGAATATATATATCCTTTGTAAAAATAAAACTAGACTTCCTTGAAAAGTAATCTAGAGATAGATGGAAATATTAATAAATTAAAAGGTAAAATTATGGTAAAAAATTTATGTCATTAGAGTGATCAAATATTTTCCACATATGTTGGGTATGGAAAATACTTTAACATGAAAATTTGTGACTTATCAACCCCACAAAAAAAATTTGATTACTTTTTCGTAGAAAATTATTTTTTCCTACATGAAGTAGAACTCATCAAAATATAAAATATTACACTTTTCAAAGAATGATTTCATTTAATTTTCTATATTTTCCAAATAATAACCAAATTAATCACCAACTATATTGAAATAATCAAAATTTACCTCCATTAGATAATCAATGTTTTCTTGGAATATACATACAATCCACCTCAAAAAAATACTTGGGACATTACACAACCCAAATTAAAATCTATTATAATTTTTTTCTAAAATGGTAGGTGAACGTTTTCTTTTCTGAGTCTTATGGAGTGATGAGCACTTGTAAATATCCTAAAACCCATATAAAAAAGAAATATTTTCTTCCAACCAATATTTCTATCAGATGATCAACAAAGGGGATATGGAAGTGGTCTTTCTTGGTGACTCCGTTAATTTTTCTATTATCTATACTAACTCAATATCTATTCTAGATTTTCATTGGAATCAATTATGTTTTTTCATTTCTAACAGTGGTTAGTCCAGTTCTATTGGGAATAACATGAATTAGACTGACCCAATTTGAGTTAGATATTTGGTTTATGATTCTAATATAAAAATAAGATCAATTTTTTTTAACCCAACTATTAGGGTGGTAATGATCCTCCTTGGGTTATACCTAATATGTTTAGAACATTCTTCAACTAGAATTTTATGTGAGATGTTTTTGGGATTAATTCTTGTAATATCACTGAAACATTACCCTATGGATTTTACAATTTCAATAAAAAACTCAATCAACTTTTGTTCATAGTGTGAGGATAGGTGGTTATAAATGAGGAGTGGTAGTTTATCTTAATTCATCAGTTTTATATATTTTAAATTAGTGGGAAATGGTATTAAATATAGATTTGGAAATAGTTTTAGATATGAAATTAAATTGAGTTTATCTAATTCTAAATATTTAATCATCGGAACATAATGGAAAATACATGATTTTTTTTAATATAATAAATCATCATATTCATAAAAAATATTGTAAGTTACCTCTTATTTCAATTTAGAAATTGAATTTATAAATTTTTTATAAAAATGTATAGCCTCATCCTCTATGTTATTTTCTATCAAAAATTGTTTTTCTATGTCTAAAAATTTAAGAAGCATATATAATTATTCAATGTCTTTATTATATTTTTGGTGAGATAATTTTCTAAGTGAATGGTTTGATGAAGGATTATTTATATAATCCAAAAATTTTACCTGTAAATTCCTCTCCCCAAAATTGATATTGAGTGTTCTGTCATGGACATTTTTGATATAATCCTTTATATTTAATAAATCTCTCCACAAGATGATGGGGGAATATATTGGTCATCAAAATTTCTCAAAATTTTAAAAATTGATATATGCTGGGAATATAACATCAAGGAATATTATATGTACATATTTTAGTACTCTAGAAATAAAAATAGTTAAATTTTTTTCAATTTCTATAAGAAACTTTTTTGTATCATATCAAACAAATGGATAAATGAAAATTGTTAATGAGGTGTAAGATTTATTGAAACACCAAGATCAGATAAATAATCTAAAATGATTTTAGATCTGATTGTCCAAGGGATATAACTATCAATATATCTTGTATGTTTTTAGAAATTAATGTGTAATTAAAGTGGATAGAATTATTCCCATATTAATCCATTCATGACATTGAGTCATCCCCCTATAGTTAATATTTCTTTGAGAAATTTATAAATTTTCGGTATGTATTTGAGGGCATTAATATGGGTTACATTTATGTCAACATTCATTAGAATTTCCAAATTTCCTTTCTATGTTGTTCATCATTAATTTTATTGTTTGAATCATCCCTGAAGGAAATGAAAGTAAGAGATAATTTTTATCCTTTTTTTTAAATTGTGTACATCCTCTCTTGTTCCTCTTTGGTTTAGCATATTCATCATCCTTCTTTTCTAATCTATCTTAATAGTGGCTTTAAAAACTCTTCCCTGAATTTTAATCGTGATTTATGACCATTCATTTCATCGGTCTCTCATCCATAATAGGTTATTATTTTTTGGTTTATTTACTTTTCCTTAATCATTTTTTTCTAATCTGGTTTTATATCTATATAGTTTTTAGGATAAATATTCTTCCTAATACAAGTGGTTATAACACTCACATATTCTATTTTCATAGTTAATGATTTCTATGGTAAATTTCATAGGTTTTTGGAATGAATTCTCATAATATGTACTAGTAGTATTTTCAAATATTCCACCATATTTTTAAGGTCCTAAACCATTGATCCTTATTGATTCATTGGATTTTTTTTCTACTATATGTATCTTCATTGGGATTAATTAGTTGGAATGGATTGTGTTTTTTGGACAATGATTTGGGTTTCATGTTTCTTATAGGGTAATTAGATGGTTGGTGGGTGGTTTTATTAATGCAGGAAAGGTAGTTGTTGCTGAAAATTTATATAGTAGGGTGTGTAGTTTGGTATTCATTTTCATTAAATCAGTTTTGGATTTGGTTATTCTCTCTCCACCCTTGAGTATTATGGAATGGACATTCCAAAAAATATACTATGAAATTTTCGATTTCCTATATCTCAACACATTTATTAAAAAAATCATGTATGGTTCCTATTATTCGTTGATATGGTTAAAAGATATATGTGTCACCATTCTAATTAGTTATTCAAGTCTATATTCTAAAAATGGTGATGAGTCAGATGTTCTCAACTCATTGATACCATTTTTATTAGTAAATGTTATACCAAACTATTGGTATATTTGAGTACCCTTTTTATATAGTACTTTTGATTCATTTGGTCTTTTTCTAGTAGGTATCCACTAGATGATGCATCTAACAAGTTCATATCATATTCCATAAATCCATGGTAATAGAAAAATATATAATGTATTTTAATAATGTATTATGGGGTATACTAGATCATAACTTTTTAAACCTTTCCAAAACCACATATATATTCTATCTACATTATTGTTTACTAGAATACAATTATGTTATAATTATTATGCATCTATTTGTAGGGAAAAAACTTAATAAAATTTTTTAATTCATCCATCTTGTTGAAATCACATAGTAGTAAATTTTATAACAATTATTGTGTTTCTCTTTCATGTGAAAATTGGAATGACTGATACTTAACTTATTCATAATTTATTCCTTTTGGTGGGAAGGTTGATCACACTACTATGAAATCAATAACATAATTATTTCATTTTTATACTATAAGATCGTTTAATCTTAGAAACAATTGCATTAACTTAGTTTAGTGTAAAAAATATTTTATAAGGATGGGGTATTAAATTTTATATATATAATAAATAGTTTTATGGTGAATAAATTTCTTATTGTATAATTTTGATTCCCATCCATGATGATAGACTCAGAGTGAACATTTGGTGTTTCACATGATTTAATAAGTGAAATGTCCTCAAAATACGATTGAAAATTAATATTTCTATGTATATTTAGAATGTTTCATTCGATATAAGGGTATATTGTGTATTTATTATTGTTATCTATTATAACCATATAATTTCATATTATTTATTATTTTTAATTTCTCTCCCTAGTGATGAAGAATCATTTTTTAACATAAAAATATATCATGTGGTGTAGAAAAAATAATTTATTCCTATGATAGAATGTAGTAATCGTATAAACGTATGCATGTATCTATATAGATGTTCAAAAAATTAATGATTCACTTATTAATTGGAGAATAGGTGGGTTATTTTCTATTATTGGTTTGATAAAAAGGGTTACCAATTTTTAATAGGTTTATAACACAATATATGTGATGAATGATTGGGTCAAGGTAAGATCTCCACATTTAATAATCTCAAAATCCTAAAATGGTTAAACCTCTTCCCCAGTTAATTGGTATGTGTAAGATGCCTTCATTTATTATTTCATGAACCAGGCCGGGTCGTCATCCGACCAGGTGCCCGACCTAGTCCGTGACATGGCCTGAAGGGCGTTCCTGATCCCCACGGTCTGGAAACTAGTGTCGGTCACCACAATGAAGCAGGTATAAATGATTTAGACCAGAAAATACATATAAAAAATGAACTAAACTAAGAAAGGTAGTTAAATAATTGAAATTGAAAATAAATCAAAGATGGACAGTTAAACATACATCCAAGTGAACCCATGTTTCACCACCAAACATAGAAAAAATATTACTGCAAGAGAGATCCAAAAATAGAACCTGAAACCGAAAAGATAAGGTATGAATGAGAACTGGGATGCTCAATAAGAAAGAAAAAATAAAACAACACCCTATGCATCTTCCTTTAACAAGAAATCAAATTCATTATAGTTTGAAATAAGGAATAATAAAATAATGTTTTTCAATCTTTTCAAATTCAAATAACAAGATTGTGTTTCCAAGAAAAATATTTCTCTTCCATTTTCAAAATAGGTTTTGAGCATGAATTAACATTTCAAAATTTAAGGAGGCCAATTTAGATTAATATATGGTTTTCACAAAAGAGGGTACAAGCATGAAACAACTGAGTAGAAAATTATATCACAATAACGATGGGATGTCTCTAAGAAGCTAGTATTAATTGGGGACATCGGATCTATGTGTCCTAGTGAAACGTGGCTTAGATCCACGGCCCTCAGAAAATGTGGCTTAAAAGGCCATGACCCTCAGAAAATGTGGCTTAGAAGGCCACGACCATCAGCCATTCATATGTTTAGTTAGTGTTTCAATCGTTAAACCTGCAGTGAAACTGGGTCAAGTCGCCCCTGGACTACTTGCCCAGATTTCCTAGTTCTCCCACCTAGACACCTAGTTTTCCCATTGTGCTCTGTATCAAGCGGTGGTGAGTTTTGATGAAGCAATAATAAATTTACACAACACTTTATTTTCCCAAAAATCATTCAGCCTCTCGCCATCATTCTCTCTCCTTAAGAGCATTACCCCATCATTCACACCACATATTACATAAGCATCAACCCTGGGCACATATCACAAATCAAATTTTAACTCATGCAGTAGATTTCTCAAACTTGGGAGAATGCCTCAAGAGGGGATTTCCAATTCTGTAAACCATTTTTAATGTTTCTAATGGGCCCCATTAATTTTCAAATAACATTACCAATTAGAAAAAAATGTTAATAAACATATTTGAGTTCCATAAATTTTCTTAAAAATACATTTTTGCAACCAGGGAACCACTCTTTCAAAAACATGCTAAAAATAAATCAAACCATTGAAGAAAGAAAAATTTCTAATTAACCCCATATTTATTCAAAAAGTCGTGCATTATTTCAAAATAACCAAAACATGAACTTCCCTCTTTTTAGAGACTTGAAATAATCTATATTTATTAAAAAATTAACCCTCACAACACACATGCTAGCCACTTTGGAAAAATCACTTTAAGGATTTAGCATTTCAAAACTAATTTAGTATAAAAATGGTATTAAATTTTACAAGAATTGTCAGGATCGTATATCATAATGAAAAACACATGTTGGAAACATTATAAATTATTCATAGGGAATGAAGATCCATTTTTAAAAAACACTTCTAAGCATTCAGTGATTCAATCTAGAAAATATATCTAAAAGAAGGCTACACATTTCAAATCATAAAAAGAGAACCACTTATTATAAAGGGATGCCCATTACTAAGCATCACAAACACTTTTCATAGAACGTATAAAATATTTGATTTTGAAAACACTTTTTAATGCACTAAATAATTTATGGAATTCAAATTGAAGGAATACGCAAAGGGGACCCACCGTAAAAACACGCAGCTTTTGACAAGGGTAACCTGAGACTACTTCACCTACATGTATATACGTTTTCATGTATATGTATATACATAGGTCCTTAATATTGACGACTCAAACCCCCAAGTAAGGGACCACTCACTATACATATAATTTTATAAAGGAATTAATCACTTAAATAATTTATAAATCATTTGAAATATCACATCAAAGGATTACACCACAACACACTCAAAACATTTTTTCTAAAACCAAGCACACCATGACGCAACTTCAAAACACGAACTGGAAAATTTATATAAAAAATACTCAACAATTCAACATGTTTATTCACACAAAAATGCTCACAAATTGCACCACATGCTACTAACATGTCAAGAGTACATAAAAAATTAAAAATTACCAAATTCTAAGCATGCTAACTAATTAATAAACAGGATGAATTAATTAAACTCACAAAATAATTCATAAAATAGTGATTGTGCAAGGATTCACCTACCTCGGAGTAGGAAAATTTAGAAAATTGGTGTGAAACTCCCGTCGCATGTCAAATGAGCCACAATCAAACACAACAATACCCTAAAACCATAATATAAACCAAAAACTTCAAAACAGAGCCAAATTTGACACTAACCCCTAACTTGATATACTACCAACAGATGAAATGACCAACTGATGTAAAACGCAACTACAGCGAGGGTACAGGAGTTCGGCCGAGTAAGCTGGGCGTGGTGGAATTGAGCCGCGCCGAAAAAAGGATGTCACCGGAACTCTGGTCGGAAAAACAATGGGTGTGTAGCTAAAGGAGGGGTTGTCGGGTCTTCCTTCGACCCCAAAAGGGGGGGGGGGTGTGCCGGACCTGCTGAATGTTGGCGAGGAGGGTTCCAAGCTGGGGGGTTTGTGCCGTGCGAGGTGGTCGGAGAGCCGGAGGCAGCTAGTTCTTTGGTAGCTAGTCTGATGAGGAATGAAGGGGAGGGGGAGTTCTGTGATGGAGGAGGCCACACCAGAGTAGGCTACGATGGAGGAGGCCGCATCGTAGGAGGTCGTGCAGGAGGAGGCCACACCGCAGGGGGCCACACCAAAGGGGGAAGGAATTTAGATGGGGCTTGCGGCTTCGGTAGTGTTAGGAGGGGAGGGGGGTCCACATGAGGAAGGGTGGAGTGAAAGAATGAAACAAGAAGAAAAAAAATAAATAAAGGAATAGAAAAGATTAATGAAAAAGTATGATATAAAACTTTTAAGAAAATATCAAAACAATTTAACTTAATAATCAATATATAAAAAATGATAATAATAATAATATGTTAATAAATTAACAATTAAGAAAATAATTTTAATATAAAAAGCCTATGAAAATAATTTATGAAAATAATAATAATAATAATAATAATATTATTATTATTATTATTATTAAAACAACACAAGAAATGTATATTTGTGACCACAATTTATTATTAAAACCCAAATTATAATAAAACTAATAATAAATCCAACCAAAATAAAAATATCATTATTAACTAAGGTTGGACACCACGCAAGGTAGCGTGCGCGGTCATGTGTTCGGTCATGCGAACGGTCGCGTGCTAGTATAAAATCTCAATTTATTTCAAAATAGAACCATTTTAAACAGCATCTCAAAAGTGAGAGCCCAAAATAATTAAATTAAAATAAATCATTGGTTGGGGTGTGACAATTCTCCCCACTATGACTTTTCTACCCCCAGAATGTCCCAAAAGAATTGGTCAACCCAAGATTCCAAGCAAGACCACAAAGACACTTAAAAGAAAATCTTAATCACCTGAAGAACAAGCATTCCAAACGCCCCTGACATGAAACATCAAGGATCCCCAAACTAGAATCACCATGAAAAATAACCAACAGTAAGGAATTCACCTCCAAAACGAACTACAACATAGAGCACCCTGACCTCGAACATAGGGATCACCAGGGCTGCTTGAGATCTCCAAGATCACTCATCAAGTGACCCAATACTCGAGTTATCCAATTACCATGGTCAAGGTCAGGCAGAGCATAAGTAAAAGGGTTGCCCCACCAAGTGCACTATCAAAACAGAGTTTTTCTCAAAGTTCTTCATATGGTGGTCTCCCCACCATATTAGGATTGTTTTCAAACATTAGTTCTCCAAACCAAAATGACTCACAAACCCACACAACCTCTAACACTAGTTTGACACTCAAAGTTCACTATGTTTAACCAACATAAGAAGGGACATCGAAGAGACCCACACTAGGTCTCTAAACCATTTTAAAATTTCCTAACACCATGTAACCCGCACACGCATTCCTAGTTTAGTTTGAGAAATTCTGACTAAACCATTCATCGTGAACCCACAAACACGGGCCAACCGACATTGAAAATTTCCATAGTGTATAAGACTCAACCACATGAGATGGTTTTGATAGATGAAACTCCTAACCTAGTGGCAAACTGGACAGGTTCGTGTTAATCCCACAAGGAAAAATCATCTCCTAGACAAGTACAATTCTGATCCATAATCAACCACAAGATGTTTCATGGAGCACACCCATAGACTTTACAAGAATATTTATTCTTCATACCTCTTTAAGGCACAAGAATAACTCCCACAAACTAAGACTGCAATAAAGATACACGGACTTCAGACCCATCCCAACAAAAATGAATCCTTCTGAGGCGATACCACAATAAGTAAATTTAAGTCATCCCCATCCCATCACTATAGACTTTTGTTAGACCAATATCATCCCATGTCCTACGAGTTTTGTCTGAGCAGAAGCTTCACCCCGAGACCTACAGCTGGGGACCTGATGTCTGATGAATCTACCACCTCATGGTCAAAAGATGACCACCTCTTACTGGAACTTCCTCTGCTCGAAAATAAATCTACATACTTCTCCTCAGGTCCCAAGTGGCCACTCCATTAACATACCCCCTGAGAATTGTAGCGATTTACTTAGAGTTCCCGAATGAACACAATACAGATAAGTGATTGAGTGGTATGTCATATACGCAACATGAACTAATGGAAAAAGAACTCCAAGAATAGTCCCCTTCAGTTCAAACTCCTCATCGGATAAGGAACCTTCACTTACTTAGGTACAACAGCGGGATGAGGCTTTCCTTGAGGATTGCTCAAGACATCCCCACTCGTGACAAAAACAAACAGATCATTGTTTTATAGTGTTGTCTCACTCCTCCAAACATATTCAATCCAACTTATATCTACCCAAAATTTAGAGTCCCTCCAAAAACTGAAGACATTCCCAACATTCTCAAAGCACTCAAAAATATCCACTCGAACTAAACATCTACAAAATGTTGAAACAAATGAGTAGATGCCAACTCTGCCACTGCACTAAGAGTTTGGGCTGATCCAAGAACAAAGAGACTTGCTGGAAACCCATGGGAAATTTTTAAGGGGCATATCCCAAACAATAAACACAAAACAATCTTCCATAATTCCAAACACGTCAAAAAACAAACATCTATATACTGGACAAAAAACCATTTTCCAATTTCAATAACTATTTAAGCACAAAAACCATTTTTTCCGAAACAAGAAGCATCCTTAAAAATCAATCACACACCACTGATATTCCATGATTCCTCAAAAATATGAATCTGTGTGCCACTCAGGCACCAATCCAAATTATCCACAAACTATCCATTAATCACTTTTACATGCACATGCTAGCATCCCTAAGAATACAACTGGGTGAAATAAAGCTCTTTTAATTTCAAAACAAAACATCCCCAATATTCTGAAAATACTTTTTTTTCAAAACCATTTCAAAAATTCAATACTTATTTTAAAAATTATCCCTATTTCCAAAATAACCATCTTCCATTTCAAATAACCCAATATGTTCATTTTGTAATTCATTATAGAAACATTTAATGTCGACTTCCAGAAACATGGTTCAAAAGAATCACACCCCAAGAATCATGCCAAACACACACCAATATAAAATATGGCGAACTCCAAAGTTCATTTTCTTTATAAAAAGATTCACATCAACCCAAAACTAAATCAGGACATAAAAAACATTAAACCATCTAGAAGAAGGACAAGTTGTAGTTTCTAACCTGACTACATGGTTTTGAAGACCATTCCCTAGGCAACCACTGACCACTAGGAGTGTCGAACCATATTCTCGGTCCTCACATGGGACGTTACTCCATGTGAGGTCGCACGCAGTGCCTGTTTACTCCTATTGTAATCCCACATTCATAGAGAGAAAATCTAAAACATAAATCACGTACTACCCCTGGTTACTCAATGATCATAACGAGAAAGATTTTTCTATGATCTTCTCATACCTATCTCTTGAGTACCAACAGTACTATCCTCGATCTACCTGACATCCCAAATAACAAGAACACCAACCTCCCTCTAATGGAATTTTGTCACGAACCAGGAAAGGTCGTTATCTGACCTGGCACTCGACCCAGTTTGTGATATAGCCCGAAAGGGCATTCTTGATCCCCACGGGCTAGAAACTAGTGTTGGGCACCACAATGAGGCAGATGGGAATGATTTAGCCTAGAAAACACATATAAACAAACTAAATAAATAAAAAAGGTAGATAAATACTTATAATTGAAAATAGAATAAAGATGGATAGTTAAACATACCTCCAAGTGACCCCATGGGTCACCACCAAACACATAAACAAGTTTACTATAGGAGGGATCAAAAATTATAACCTGAATTTGAATAGATAAAGTAGGCGTGAGCACTAAGATGCTTAGTAGGAAAGATAAAATACAACAACGACCTATTCCACTGCCTTTAATAAGAAATCCAAATCATGATAGTTTGAAAATAATGAATAATAAAATAATGTTTTTTGCTCTTTCCAAATTAAAATAACGAGCATGAATTTCTAAGAAAAATATGTCTCTTCCATTTTCAAAATCGGTTTTGAGCATGCATTAACATTTCAAAATTTAAGGTGACCTATTATGAATAAAATATGGTTTTCAAAAAAGAGGGGACAAGAATGAAACAAATAAGATGAAAATCATAACACAAGAAGCATGGGAAGTCTCTAAGAAGCTAGTGTTAGGTGGGAACCTAGGATATTCGTGTCTCGATGAAACGTGGCTTAGACACCATGACCCTCAGAAAAGGTGGCTTAGAAGGCCACGACCCTCAAAAAATGTGGATTAGATGGCCAAAACCCTCAGTCATTCATATTTTTAGTCAGTGTTGCAATCATCAAACTTGCAATGAAACCGGTTCATGTCACCCCCCGGCCACTATCCCATATAAGTCCATGTTCACCCACCTAGACACCCAGGTTTTACATTGTGCTCTGTTTCATGTGGTGGTGATTTTTTATCAAGAAAACATAAATGTACACAACACTTTCTTTATGCAAAACTCATTCAACCTCTCACTACTGTTCTCCCTCCTTAATCACATTCCCCCCTATTTCATTCCACACAAATAATAAGCATAAACACCGGCCACATATCACAAATCACAATTTAACACTTTTATTACATTTCTCAAAGTAGGGGAATGCCTCAAGAGGGGTTTTAAAATTTTGTAAACCATTTTCAAAATTCCAAACAGACCCCCTTAGTTTACAAAGAACATTACCAATCAGAAAACAATGTTAATCAATATATTTAAGTTCCAAAAATCTTCTTAAAATTCTATTTTCTCATCCAAGGCACCACACTTTTAAAATCATGCTTAAAATAAATCAAACCATTGAATAATGAAGAATTACCAATTAACCCCAAATTTATTTCGAAACTCACACATTAAATCAAACTAATTAAAACCTGAAATTCCCTCTTTTTAAATTCTTGCACTATTATATCTTTGTTTAAAAAAATCAACCTTCACAACACACATTCTATCCACTTAGGAAAAACCACATTAAGGATTTAGAATTTTAGAACAAATTTAGCATAAAAAGGTTATTACATTTTCCAATCATGGTTGGGATCATATATCAACATAAAAAACAAACATTGGAAACATTATAAATTATTAATAGGGAATGAAGAACCATTTTTTTAAAACACTTCTATGCATTCAGTGTGTCAATCTAGAAAACATATCTAAAGGAAGACTACACATTTTAAATCATAAAAAGTGAACCACAAAATATAAAAAGATGTCCAACGCTAAGCATCCCTAACACATTACATAGCACGTATATACTATTTAATTTTGAAAAAACTTTTTAAAGCACTAAATCATTTATAGAATTAAAATTGAAGGCATGGGTATAGGGGACCTACCTGAAAAACATGCATCTTTTGACAAGGGAACCCCGACACTGCTTCACCTACATGCATATACATTTTCATGTATATGTATATACATAGGTCCTTACTGTTGATGACTCGAACCCCCAAGGAAGAGACCACTCACTATATATATAATTCAATAAATAAATAAAACACTTAAAAAGATTTTAAAACATTTGAAATATGACATCAAAGTTTTAGACCAATAACATAATCAAATTATTCTTTCTAAAACCAAGTTCACCTTGACGCAACACCAAAACTCAAACTAAACAATTTATAGAGAAAAAATACTTAACAGATCAACATGGATTTTCACTAAAAATTTCACAGATAATGCACCACATGCTACTAACATGTCAAAAGTACACAAAATATAAAACATAACTAAATTGAATGAACAAAAAATAATTAATAAACTAGAATAATTATGTAAACTCACAAAATAATTCATCAAATAATTATTATACACAGAATCAGCTACCTTGGTGTAGACATACTTCACAAATTGTTCAGAAAATCCCGCCATATGTCAAAGAAACCACAATCAAACAAAACAATACCCTAAAAACTAGAATTTGAACCGAAAACATCAAAACCAAGCCAAATTTGACACTAAAAACTAACTTGATATTCTACCATCAGATGAAACAACCAAAAAAAGTAAAATTCACCTACGGTGAGGGTGTGGGAGGTCGGCCAAGTAAGATGGGGGTCTATAAATTGAGCCATGATGGAAAAAGGATGTTTTCGGTACATCGGCCTGACAAACAAGGGGTGTGCGGCTAATGGACGGGTTTTCGGGTCATCATTCGAGCCAGGGAGGGGGGTGCGCCAGACCTGCTCGATGTCAGCAAGGATTGTTACAAGATGGGGGGGTTGTGCGGCGCGAGGTGGTCGGAGAGTTAGCAGTGGCTGGTTCGGTGGTAGCTGGTCCGATTAGGAGAGAAGGGGAGGGGGTGGTCCATGTCGAAGGAGGTCGTGCCGGAGTAGGTCGTTCCGGAGGAGGCCACACTGGAGGAGGCCCTGTTGATGGAGGATACGCCGAAGGCAGAAGAAAGGGGGAGGGGGGATTACAGATCGGGTATACCTATGAAGGGAGAGGGGGTCCAAGCGAGGAAGGTTGGAGCATTGATATGAGAAAAGAAAAAACAAAAGAAATAATGGAAAATAAAAGAATAATGAAAAACAATGAAATAAAAACATGAAAAAAATTCCAAACCAATCTAAATTAATAATAAATATATAAAAAGATAAAAATAATGATAATGATATTAATAATAATATGATAATAATTTTACAATTATGAAAACAATTTTAATATCAAAAGCCCTTGTAAAAAATATATGAAATTAATAATAATAATAATCATCATCATCATCATATTATTATTATTATTATTAAAAGAACACAAAAAAGAATTTATTTATGTGACCAAAATTTATTATTAATAACCAAATTAATATGTTAATGTAATAATAATACTAAAAATAAAACAATCCAAAATAAAAATATAACTATTAATTGAGGTTGGACACCACACATGGTCATGTGCGTGGTCGCGTGTTCGGTCACACGTACGGTCACGTGCCCGTATAAAATCTCAATTTCATTCAAAATAAAACCAGTTTAGACCACATCTCAAAAGTGAGACCCCAATATTATTAAATTAAAAAAATCATCCGTCGACGTGTGACATATTATCCTATCATCTCTAGTTAAATGGTTATTTTCAATATCAACCTAATAGTAACTAAATAAAAATAAAACTCCCTTCATATTGGTATAAATGTTAAAAATTTCAAAACCCTAACATAATCGAATTAATGGTTTCAAACAGCTAATAAAAACTGAAATCAATTGGTATTAAAAGATTTTTCATTGCATATAGTTCACAGACTCATGCGTTAAAAGGGATATTTTTCCCATCCCTACTCACTGAAGATTTACCCATCCATGAGAGGGTTATAAGACACAAAATTGGAAATAGAATATGATATCATCCTGACCACCTCCCTCAAAATATACCAAAATGAGGGGAGAGAGATAATGAATCATATGTACCTCTTTCAGTATGCCTTGGGTTGGTACTTCACCAAGGGTTAAAAAATATCATACGATGGGGGAATTACCCTCTATACTAATATAAGATCAGTAGATAATATGAATAATCTATAAAAAATACCATGAAATAATATAAAATGAGGTCAAAACCATCTCAAAATGAATTTATAAATAAAAATGATAAAAATAAAAATATCCAAACTAAATTACACAAAATTAAAGGTAAGAAGAATCATATAAATGGCCCAATGATCCATTCTACTAATGTCCAACAGAGACCACATAATCCTCTGGAAAACATGATATTTAGTTTATATACTTATGGTGATAATTAAACTATACTCAATAAGAAAGAAAATTCTATAATGAATGTGTAAATGAACCATACTAATGAACTCGTGGGAAGATAAAATAACCAACATCAACTAAACAAGACAACTATCCATCCCATACTCACTAAGGCATGCTCACAAAATAATAAAATCTGTGAATAATAATGTAACAAGAATAATATCTATGAATTGTAATCCACACTTCTATCAGATTGATTTTACACTCTAAGACCCCTACATCGTATGTCCATGAACTCCCATATATTCAAAATAACATTTTCCACTTCCGTACAGAATGGTCACATCACATTACACCCAAAAATATCTCATCTATCACACCAAACATGATCGCATCACATCATCACCCGGAAAAAATTGGGTCATCCAAGAATAACATTAACTAGAGTATTATGGAATCATGAACATGAATGAAATCATCTTAATCCCCCCCCCGACCTCTTACCATTTTTTACCCCTTCATAATCTACCTCATTATATAGTCACATCTTATATCTCCCAAAAACACCTTGGTCACCACCCAACAGCACATACACATAACATATCATGATGAAACTTATTTTCCACTTCCCCACAGCACTGTCGTATAACATAATTCCTAAAAACACATCGTTTATAAACTAGTTCACTAATAGACCACCATCAACCTCATAGGGTCCATATCTAACTTTCTAGAAGAAATAACGGGAAATAGAGGAAGGCATCCATCCATCCCCATCATCAGGATGTTGGAAAAAACACCCCCATGTGATTATAGGGGTTTCAACACATACTGGTCGATATGATTGTGGTTCATATAAAAATAACAATGAATAAACAATTTTATACATGTATCCATACACTAGCCCAACCTATGGGTTCACAACAGAACACTAACTATCTTACAACATCCAGAATTTTGTTGCAAGCCCTAAATGAATTATACCACATAAGAAATGATCAACAATCTATATTTCACATTTCCAACTAATACCATTATGCATCCCATCAATCATTATTAAGAATCATCTACCTTTAACAATACCAAGACACACAAATTTATTTGTTCATTAATATTTTTTTTTCATTAATCATTTTAATCCCATTAACAAACCCAAAACCACAAACATTTCATTAATTATTAAATAATTAATCCCTCACTAACTTTTCTTCTAACACAATGAAATATCACAACACCAGAATCCCATAATCTCCATCAAACTATCAACACATGGCCCCAAAATAATGGTCGAACAACCACTACATCTTTTCCCCAAAATCACGTCTAAACATACACCACTATGATGCCATAAATGAACGGCCCCCCAACCACCACCTCAATGTCTGAAAACCTGTACCACATAACCATGACCACACAGTCCCAGAAAAATGTCCACATATCACAACACATCAAATATCATCTCAGAGGTATAAAAAAGGGTATATCATGACATTTCAATTAATTTTAATGGTGTTTCCAAACCATCCATACTCTTGGAACAACCATTTTACTAGGTAAATATTAGTGGTTATCCAATTTCCATTTTAGGGTGATATTAACACAATCACTTCACACACAGTCTTCACAAAACATATCATCAATTAAAAAATCATCAAACAACCACAATTTTTAAAAGGTAATCATGCTCTAAAAATTCATCATATAACAATAATATAAATTCTTTAAATACAAACAAATCATTCCCCTTACCACTTCAATATCAATTATTAAATTCTTTACCTTTAAAGAAGTCAGAAAAAACTATTTCATAGATAATAAATACTAAAATCAACATGTATGATAAAAATAAAGAGAAAAAAAGGATTCCCAACCTTTAAGAAGCTTTTTCGACCCTGTACAAACCATAGAGCAGAGATAAAATAACCATAAACCACAACTACATGAAAAAAACCACAGATCAAACTACAACACACCAAAGTATTATCGACACACAACCAAACAGACACCCCAATAAAAATCCATGACACCAGAGTTGATCTTTTAGTTAATAAAAATTAGTAACTAACCAAGATGCATGGGTTAACCACTAATCACCAACATGAATCCACTATACCTATTGAATCAAGGAATAGAGGGGGAGTTCTTGAAAATCTAAAAAAATATCATATCTCTCCCAAACTAATGAAAGTGGAGGAAATGGGGTAGCTAAATGAAATAAATCATCTAATAAATGGTATTTAAATCTTATAACCATCTATAATCATGTCATGTTTAATATACATGATATGAATTCAAGGAGAACTCAAAAAAATCGATATTCACCAATAAAAGGTGTCTCTTAAGTATAATTTAATTAAACATAATTTTTCTACCTTTAAGAATATGAATCCATCTCATGGTTCCCCCTCTTGCTGCAAAAAAATTATGAACCAGCCAGATACACATTCTATGAACCAAAAATTCATTTCATGCTACCAATTAACTACGTCAATTTCCTAAAATGGCTCTACTGCACCTACAACCACATCAAAACCTCCACAATCCACCCTTGGAACACATAAAACAACCAAAAATGACAATGTAATAGGCTGTGAAGTCATGAGTCATTACATGACATACCACTCAAATGACTCTCTCACTAAAGAAACAAAAACAAATCCAAGATGGAAATGGGTTTGAACAACAACCACCTGAAATACCTCTTCGAGATCATATCATACCTTAAATGTTGCCACAAGCAAGACATACCAAACCAAATATCCAAGAAACATCTCTCATGACCTCATAACCATAAAACTACATCACCATAACCATTAAAAATCCATACATACAAAACCAATAACTTTCTAAACCAACAAAATAGTATTCTATGAAAATATAACTCATGGAATTTAAACCTCCATGTCATGACACTATCTGCTCTAGGCAGCACTGAATTTATTATATGGTTTTAATAAAATTTTATTATAACAGATATCAAATAGGAATCTATTCTTCACCTAATCATATGTTATAAATTTATCACACATCTTTCTTAAAGGAAAAAACACATGACATAACATAACAAAAATAGAACATCATATGACAATATGACTCCAAAACATGTGAACCAAGGGAATGGTTCATCATCACAAAACTTTCTCCTGAAGTGTATTGGATCACTATTGGCCACTCCATGAACATCCTTGCATCCTCAATATCCAACTCTTCTCATTTAATGAAATGAGAGTAATCTTGAATATATTAATGAATGTGAGATATGTGAAATAAGTCTTAGATCATCTCCAACTATGGTGAAATTATAACTGACATTCCACCTCTCAAAACACACCCCAACACCATAAAGGGCCCAACAAACCTAGGATACATCTTACTCCCCCTACAAAAACTATCCATCTCATGTTGAGGAGATATAATTATAAACTTGTGGTCCAAAATCATGAACTCCAAGTTCATGAACTTGTGATTGGAATAAGACTTCTTTCAGTCCTGCACTATTTTCATCCTTCCTCAAACCAACTAAAACTTCTCTATCGTGCTTTTTCACCACATTGGGAAAAAGAACTACTACCTCCCCAACTTCCATATAGTATAAAAAAATTAAGGAAACAATCACCTTATAAATCCCCAAACGGGTCAATGTTGATGGATAAGTAATAACTATTTTTATAAAAAAATCTACCATGGGAAATGTTATACAAAAGATCCACTGAATTCCAAGATGAATGACTTCAATGCATCCTCTAGTGTATGGATGGTTTTTCATCTACCAATCTCTTTGAGTATGGACTGTAGTGCTGATTAATAACTGTAATATCATAACATTTATAAAGGAACTACTATTTGGGAGAGTGTGTGACTTATGCAACACAGAGATTAATCCAACAATGAAATTTTTTAATGTGACCACTAAAACAAAGCTGATAAATTAAAAGGAATGAATAATATTAATGGTTTTATGAAAAATATAATCTTAATACTCCTTTAAAATTTATTAGTTAATTATTCTTAAATAATTACCATATTTATAGTAAATTCTTTTTATTTTTCATAAACCTATTTTCTTTAAAGATTATTTTTAATGATTTTTATTTAAATAATAATATAATAAAATTAAGGATACTTTATAAGTTGTATATGAAAAAATTAAATTCATTTTTTAAATAAATATATTATAATTTCTATTATGGTAAAATGTTTATAATTTTATGAAATTTATATTTTTTTATGAAAGGTTTTATATTTCAATAAAAAGTGAAAATATCGATTTTTATTATATTTTCTTGTATTTACTAGTTATAAATAAGTTTTGAATCAATTTTTAATTTTAATTAATTATATTTTATTTTAATTAATCAAAATTTTTTTGAAATGTATTTTATACTTTAATCAAGTATGACAACATTTTATATTTTTAAATGATAAATTTCCAAAAAAAATATTTCTTTTTGCAATTTTAATTTTTTAATTTTCAATTAATTTTAAAAATTATTTTTTATTAATTATTGAAGATGGAATCTATATTTTTATTCATAATGTATTTTTTATTAAAAAGGACACTTTTATTTTTGGTCAATATGTCTAGTAACCTTCATAAATTGTGTTACAATGGTAAAAGGTAAATCAAGTAATTTTGGTTAAAAATTAAATTGTATGGACTATAAAATGAATCTAAAAATTTGATCAATATATTTGGATGAGTTAGTTTCAATAATAATCATAATAGAGTATAAAATCTAAAAATGGAAGTCCATATCTTTGATATTATAACATTTATAATATTTTGTTTATAGAAAAGATAGTGATATCATACTCAAATTTTTAATAATTATAACATTTTTTATATATTGTAATCTAGAATCTGTATTTTACTATATATATTAATTTTAAATATAAAATATTTATCACCATCATGGTAATTTAATTTTAATATTTATTGAAGAAATAATAACTTTAAATTTCCACATTACGTCGATGTGGTAATTATTTAATTAATGAAAATTCAAAATAAAGGAAATTAACAATATTAAATTATTTATAATTTTAGATAATTTATGTCATCCATAAATTTTATAGATTTCCATGAAAGATTAGAGATATAATAAAATTTATAATTATAATTATAATAGTTATATGGATATTATTAATGTCAATGTAATGAATTGTCTTCAAAATAGATATTATGAATATTTAATTTAAAATAATATTTTAATAATTGATATAAAATTACTAAAAAATGGATATTTGTATAAAAATATTTTTATATGGTTGAAAACGTCATAAATGATCCATTTATGTGTTCTTTGGTATTTTATTGTAACAAGATGACCCCCCATTGAGTAAAACCCCAAGTTGTCACGATAAGAGTTACAGAGATTATGTAATGGTTAAAAATTAAAGATAATGGTATAACCAGGAAACAAAATTGTACAAATAACAATTAAATTAATATTATTCATCCCTTATGAAATTATTCTTTAATCATATAGTTTTAATTGACACTATTCCAGGAAAACAACTTATATTTTCTTCAATCAAAAATAGATTCAAAATGGAATTCTCTTTGTATTTAAGATCTTTTATGTGTCCACATGGGGAAAAAATGAAGATATGAACAAACAAAAACATATATCTTTAAATTAATAAAATTATTTGCATTATAAAAAATATATTTTTATAAATTATGTTATTACCTTAAATGATTTTGAAATTCTAATATAGTATTTATTTGATTAACATAAAAATAAAATAAATAACATTGAAAATATTAATTCATGTATAATTAAATTGATTTTATGTTAGAAATTAATATTATACTTATATATGATTTATTATAGATTTTTAATTCTTTATATTATAATTTCCCCATTTTCTAGATGTATTCGAAGTCAAAGTAAATGAATATTATTAAAATTATTATTAATGATAATTTTTCCATATAATATATTATTACATCATTTTAAAATAAAAATAATATATTTTAAAAAATTTAATGTGAATATTTTTATGATTATATTTCATAAATTTTTCATTAATATACAATTGACACAACAGAAATAAAATTTAAAATAATATAATATTAAAAAAGTTGTTAAAGGAGTTAAAATTTACATGGCCAAACTATGGGTTAATCAAAATGATAATGTTTATAATAATACTAAAATTATTCTAAAATCTATTTTATTATGATATTACAACATTTTATTATCTTATCTTAAAATCCTTGGACATTCGATGGTATTTGGATTGAAAATGAATTTATTATATACAAATCTTTTAAAAAATTAAACAGTTCCCCTCACCTCAATTATTAAATGGAACCTCCTCCCTCACATCATTTAATCACTTTTGAGCATTATATATATCCCACAATCTACCAATTTCTATTAAAAACTCACCCAGACTTATTATAGAGGTGATGTTATTATCAAAATACCATCCCTAGAGCAATTTTAACGAGATTCAAAGGAGATGATTCGAAGAAGATGTAATCACTCAAACAAATAAATATATTTTTCAAACCATCCTAACATCCCCTATATTTATGATTTTTATCATAAAATTATAACTATGATATTATAAATATTCCAAAATATTATAATTATTCTTTAAAACAACATTATATACCCTCACTCCCATTAAAACAAGGTGTGCATGTGTTTCTCATGCGTATGTACGACTTTCCACGTCCACATAGTGATGCATTTCATATTCCATAATCATAATTTATGGATGGGGGTAATTATTTTTTTAATATATATATATATATGATATTATTGATATAATAATTATTATGGAAATTTGAATTATTATTTACCTGTATTTCATTGAAAAAATAGAAAAATGAAAACAATATTCATAAAATCGCACGACCTACCATCACCATAAAGTGTGTAATTCATTTTATACATTCTATGATCGAATAATCATATGTATATAAATATTTTTTTATTTTTTTATATAATGAATAAAAATATTGAAATTATTATACAAGATGAAAGTATAAGGACCATGAAAATTGAACTAAAAGAAACTTTGAAAACGTAGCAGTCATTATCTAAAAGTGTAATTTTCATAACCAATTATTAGTAAATCTATGATAAGAAATTATAAATAAATAATACATGGTATGGTAAAATTAATTTAATTGAAAAAATATATAAAAACTTCATATTTATTTTACATTAGGTTTCAACATTAGGATTGAAATACATGACTTTAGGTTAGGTAATTCATAACTCAATTTTCATTCATTGGGTAAAACTCCTATTTCATTGATTCTTTCATTCAATGATTATATGTGAAATGAATTTTGAATATATTATTTTCTTTATCCACTTGTTTTATGTGTATTTATAGTAAAAACCCATAATATATTAATATGATTAATTCTCACTTAAATTATATGCTATTTGTAAGGGTTTATTTAATAATTGATCCATTATTCTGGATTATTTCTGTTTAAGTGTCCATTAATAAATATTTTTATTCCATTTACACTTTTTATAAAATTGTTTTAAATATGGTTTTTAGTATTTTATTTCAATTTTTTAAAATTATTTTTTCCCAATTATAAATTTTTAATAATTTTATTGAAAAGAATATTTTTTTCATTTTATAAACAAGGCCCTTTGTGACTTTTCTAACAAATATATATGGGAGAAATGTTTTTTACTTATAATGTTTACATAATTTAACAATGCCTTAATTAATATCAAATCCTTGACATATATATAAGGATAATTTTAATGAAAATTTCTTCTTACATAATTGCACTGGTTTTTAAAATAAATAATGATTTAAAAAAATAGAAAGGATATTATCCTCAAAAATATATCAAGTGATATTTCATAGACAATTTCAATATAATATAATATTATTTTATGTTACTTATGCTTTCTAGGGATATTATTTGAGGATAACATACATATTATCTAGCGGGATTGCTTATGTTTAAGATAGGTTGATTTAGTAAACTTCATTTGTTTTCAATTATTTATGATTAAATGTTTTTATCATGATTTTTTTAATGATGAGTGTTTTATGATATTTAAAAACACGTTTTTAAAAAAAATTATGTGATTGGTTGGAACAATGTGTCCTACTGATACATTAGGTAATGATGAGTAGATCAAGAAGTAAATATGTTATTTGTGAACCTGATTTCATGTTCACAATTTTTTGCATGGACCTGGTTTACAAGTCCATAAGAATATATGTGGACCTAGGTTTAATGTCCATAATATTATGTCTGTATGTGGTTTCATGTCCATATGTTTATGATAGTTCCTTATTTATTTTTCATAACTTAATGAGACATCTGGACTCTATTTATACATGATTACCAGGTTAAAATTTTATGTGTATACTGAAAATTCATGCCTTATGTTAATGTTATGGTATCAAGGATTATATTATTTTATAATATCATGATTCATGTCTTATGATTTTCAATATTTATTCCATGACTAATAATTAAAAATTTTTATAATCATGGTATAATTTTCAATGGTTATATTTGTTTTTTATATCCATATTCTACTGTTATTATTTGTAATCATGATATCCCCTACGATTACCCTTACTGAGAATTTGAGCTTATCCATTATGATGATTTGGTGTCCCTGAGTCATAATGAAAGGTTCTAATTAGGATATGTCTAATAAGGGTACTATAAATGAAGAAATTTTGGGAGAAAATATAAAATATTGTGGGCTAGTTATTTATTTCAATATGATATATGAGTGTAAAGACCCGAGTCTGAAGCCCCTTCACTGGTGCCTTGTACCCGGTTCGCCACATGACCTCAAGCGCATTTCCCCAAACTCCAGAGGCTACTGACTAGCAGTAAGGGACTTGGTGAGTCACTAGGGAAACTATGCCCTCATTGCGTAAAGTATGCAGTGGAAAAAAACAGACATAATAGCAGAAACAACAAACAACATACAACAACTGAACTGAACAGTGGAAGAAATGGATAAAATAATGATGATGCAACATGGTACATATGTCTATGGAAATCAGAAAACAAACCAACATGCTGAAGTACAACTGAAAAACAAAGTGCAAAGGAAAACAAAATAAACTCCTCAGCATCACGAGCCACGGCTCGGTCCCATGCTCTTCAGCTCCAGTGCAATCAAGAACCTGAAGTGGAAGGGCGCTTTCCCATATCTATACCTGCAACAACATAGTCTGTTTGGGCCCAAAAGCATGGCCCAAACAGGGTGTGAGATACAATCCCATTAGGTAATCACCCAAATATTTGTGCCTAACAGTCAATGAATATATGTCAGTAATAAAACAAGAAGCAGTAACTAGGAAAGCACAAGCAGCTACAATCCATAGTTCTAACAAATTAAGTACACAAGTAAACATCCAGCAACAAGAGGGAAATATGTAACCCTCTGGGTAGCTCTCACAGCCTAACCCCTATGGTTCAACCTATAAGTACTAGCAACCCTCTAGAATGCACACACAGTCTCACCCCTCTGGTTCAGCTATGAATTAATAGACTCTCTGAGGAAGAACTCACTATCAATTCCCCCTATTGTCTCGTATCATACTAAAGGCTCTCGGGGGAAGCACTCAACATCTCATTCCCCCTGTGGCCCGCATCGAGGAACTACGGACTCTCTGAGGAAGCACTCATCGTCAATTCCCCCTGTGGTCTCGCGTCATATTAAAAGACACTCTGGAGAATCCCTTACATCTATTCTCCATGTGGTATACTACACAAGGTTCTCACAGTCTTATGTGAAATAAACATGCTCAGCATGCGTGCAACGTCCAAGTGAACCTCAAGAACTACTTGGATATCAATCTAGGGGTAAACAGTATAACAGAGAAATAGTTCCATTATCCTAAAACTAGGTATGGCAACAGGCAACCACCAAAAGGTAAAACAATCATGGAAAAGCAACCTGAGCACAAGACAATTTACTCTACTCACAAGCATAAACCTCTAATACATCAATCAAGCAAGGTAGGCAAATAGCAGGGGAAAAACAGGAAACCCACAATTCCCCACCCAAGGGAATTTGGGGAATTTTCACAAAATAAACATCGAATTTCAACATAAAGGCACAAACCACCTACCTTGATCCTAGGAGATCAATATACTTAAACCGCAACAATTGATTCCCCTTAGAACGTCGTAGATCTGAGAAAACGCACAAAACGCTCAACCTGTGATAACATGAAAACGAGGAGGAATCATGGAATAAGGCTAATGCAGAAGGGAGAGCTCACCACTGCACTTCCAACGCAATCAACCATGCTCTAATCGAAGAACGGACAGAGAGGCGGGAGCTCGGGGAAGATTCGGCCGTATGGGTTGCTTTCAGACGAACCAGACCTAGAAAAAGATGAATATCATGTTGAGGCACGACCCCTGTCCATTTAGTGAAAAAAAGAAAAGTACACGGTGTGTATTTTTAAGGTAGACGGGGTGTAGTGGGTTTTTCCGTACTCCGCTAAAAATGGCCTCCACGTCACCCTTACACACCGTGTGTGTGGCCCAGGCATGGCCAGCACACGGCTTCGAGTCGGAGAACAATACATGGCCTGTACTCAGAAAGTACAAGGAGTGTACTTGAAAAATTTCTAGAAAGTTCATTTTTATTAAAAACTCCATAAAAATGAAAACATACCTGAAACGAAGATCAGGGTTCTTAAAAACTTTTCCCCTTAAAGAAATTTGTCCCCGAATTTCCCTAACGTGGCGTAGAAGAGGAATCCTTGAATAGATACAGACACTGCGATCATACATCGGCCTCACATTCCCAAGTCTCATCCTGTACTCGCCCATGCAACCATAGAACCCATACCAGAGTAACAGACCGCCCGCAGAGAACCTTCATACTACGATCGAAAATCCGGAAAGGATTCTCCTCAAATGACACATCCGCTTCAAGCTCAACATCCTCTGGTTGCAATACATGAGACGGGTCTGAAAAATAGCATCGGAGCTGAGAGATGTGGAAGACGTCGGTCATGGCCCGGTACCTCTGTGGTAGCTGCAACCAATAGGTGACTGGCCCCACTCTCTCTAAGACCTCAAACAGCCCGACGTACCATGGTGAAAACTTACCCTGTCTTTGAATCCTCTTGTTTCACATCCTCGGGGCGACATGCAGGAAAACCTGATACCCAACCTTGAACTCCAGATATCGTCTCTGTAGATCAGCATAAGACTTCTGTAGAGACTGTGTTGTATCCATTCTCTTCTGAATCAGCTCTATCTGCTCTGAAGTCTCCTGAACCAGATGAGGTCCCAGCAAAGCTGCCTCTCCTGCCTCCAGCCAGCATAAGGGTGATCGACATGGCCTACCGTACAAAGCCTCATATGGTGCCATCTGAATGGTCACCTGGAAACTATTTTTGTAGGTGAACTACACCAGAGGAATATTCTTCTCCCAAGAACTACCAAAGTCTAGGATGAAAGCTCGAAGAATATCCTCAAGCACGTGGATCGTGTGATCGGACTGGCCATCTGTCTGGGGGTGGTATGTTGTACTCAAAAGTACATGTGTACCCAAAGCCTTCTGAAGTCCATACCAGAACCGAGAGGTAAAGCGCACATCCCTATTTGAAACAATGGAGCGTGGAACTCCATACAGACGAAGGATCCCCCTGATGTACAATCGTCTTAGATCATTGACACTGATGGTCTCCTTGATCGGCAAGAAGTGAGCAACCTTCGTGAGCCTATCGACAACAACCCAAACAACATCGTTCCCTCAAGGAAATCTCAGCAAACCAATCATGAAGTCCATCTCAGCATCGTTCCACTTCCACTCCGAAATGGGTAATTGTTGTAAAAGGCCTGCTGGTTGCCGTTGCTCTTCCTTCACATGCTGACAAGTAGAACACCGCAAGAAGAAACCTGCAACATCATTCTTCATACCTGGCAACAAGTACTGGCGATGAAGATCCCGATACATCTTGGTGATTCTAGGATGAACTGCCCAAACAGAGTAATTAAAATACCACATTAGCACCTCGCGTATGTCTGCAGGCACCCATACGCGTCCCTGGAAACGTATGATCTCATCCTCACTAACTGTCTATCCAAGAAGAGGGTCCTCTCTGGACACACCCTCCCGTAGGACTAAGCCTTCTGAGTCTGATATCTGCCTTATTCGTACCCGATCAAGAAGTGAAGAGGTAACAGCTACAGAAGAAAGTAAAGTCTGTCCCTGTATGTCGTGCACCTCCAGATGCATCTCAGTGAATGTGGCCATCAGCTTCCACTCACTGCTAGCCTCTTGAACATCCTGAACCTGAGTTCTCCTGCTCAACACATCAGCCACTGTGTTGCCCTTTCCTGGCATATGGGCAAGCTCGAAATCACTCGACTGAAGATACTCGACTCACCTGCACTGCCTTAGATTCAGATCATGCTGAGTGAAGATATACTTGAGACTCCTATGGTCGGTGAAGGCCACAAAGTTCTCTCCCAACATATAGTGTCTCTAAGAGCGTAAGGCATGATCAACAACTGCCAAATCCAGATCATGCGTAAGGTAGTTCCTCTCATGTAGCGTCAACTGTCGAGACCCGTACGCAATGACTCTATCTCCTTACATAAGCACAGCTCCTAGTACGATACCCGAAGAATCACAATAAACAATGTAGCTCTTTCCTGGAACTGGCGAGACTAGTATTGGTGCTGATGTCAACCTCCCTTTTAGCTCTTAAAAGGCTGACTCACAAGAATCTGACCATTATATCTTCGACCCCTTCTTGGTCATACATTTCAAAGGTGATGCTAGATGAGAAAAGTTCTGAATGAAGCATCTGTAGTATCCAGCCAGCCCAAGGAATCTCCATACCTCAAAGACGTTCTTTGGATGCTCCCAGGAATCTACAGCTCTCACTTTCTCTGGGTTCACAGATACTCCTGCCTCTGAGATGACGTGACCCAAGAAGTGAATCTGATCCATCCAGAAGTGGCACTTCGAGAGTTTAGCATAAAGTCGATGCTCTCTCAGTGTACTCAGAATGATCTCAAGATGTGTGGCATGGTCATGTCGAGTGTGAGAGTACACCAAGATATCCCCCATGAAGACCACGATGAAGGAGTCCAACTAAGGATGGAACACTTGGTTCATCAGTTCCATGAAAACTGTTGGCACGTTCGTGAGACCGAACGGCATGACTATATACTCGTATAGACCATACATGCTCATGAAGGCTGTCAGAGGTATATCTGATAGGCTAACGTGCAGCTGATGATAACCGGACCTCATGTCGATCTTTGAGAACACTCGGGCTCCTCGAAGCGGATCAAATATGTCATCGATCCTCAGCAAGGGATACTGGTTCTTGACCGTTAACTGGTTCAGCTTCTGATAATCCACACAAAGCCGAAGGGTACCGTCTGCTTTCTTCGCAAATAGGACAGGTGAACCCCAAGGAGATGTACTGGGTCGGATGAAACCCTTTACATGCAACTCCTCCAACTGCTTCATGAGCTCCTTCAACTCAGGTGTAGCCATCCTATAATGAGGAATGGACATCAGTGCTGCTCCTGGCATGAGCTCAATAGAAAAGTCTACCTCACGCTCCGGAGGTAGACCCGAAAAGTCCTCTGGAAAGACGTCCTAGAAACGATTCACCACTGGAAGAAAGTCCAACTGTGAAGTCCCCTGATCGTCCAGATAAAGACTAGAAATATGGGCTGTCACCCTTCCTATCTCGTGATGCCTGAGTCCTGGTCGACTTTCCTAAACATCCCATTCACCTTTATGAAGAAAAGACTCACCCTCGGGTGAAACGAAACTCACTCTGCGGCGATAACAGTCGACGACTACCTGTAAGGGAACCAACCAGTCCATTCCGAGAATGACATCATAGCCCGTCATTTCTAGGACGTAGAGATCCCATATGAAACGATACCTTGCAACCTCGATAATGCACTCTCTACACTGGCGTACACTAGAAGTCTTCGTCCCCAAAGGTGTGTCTAGTGTCAGCGTGTCGGCAGAAGAGAAGACACATATCCCAACTCTCTCCACAATAGCAACAGAGATAAAACTATGTGTAGCACCAGAATCAAAAAGGGATAAAGATAAAACTGAGGCTACTAAAATCATACCTCGAACTGTAGAAGGTCCGGGTTCCTACTCCTGATAAGTCTGCTCCACGACGAAAGACTGGCCTACATCGCAGCCCTGCGCCCCTGGCTGACCACTCTGATTTGAACCTCCCTGCTGGTGCTGAGGGACTGGTAGCTTCCGCCATGGCCTCGACCTAAACCTCGGCCCGAATGGCTGGAAGAACACCAGTTCCCTAACTGGTGAGAAACTGGTGGAACTGCTCCTGAACTTGGAGTCATGGAAGAACCCTGGTCACCAGATTCTGGTGAGAAAACCTGGAAGAAATGATGAAGGTGACCCATCTTGCCACAAGATTGGTACTCCACGGGGTCTCTATGGCATTGCGGCCTCGTGTGCCCTGACCGGCCACACTTGTAGCATACCACCTAGCTACCTGACAATGCATCTCTCTTCCTCGGATCACCATGTGAAAACTCACTACGGCTCTTCTTGCTATCATCTGTATGAAAGCTATATCTGGAAGCAGAACCACCCTGGATCACAGCACCGGAGTCTCTCAGATTGTGCCCTGCAATCAGTACCTGATTGAAAATAGATGTGATGGAAGTCAACTGGAAGATGTTCATGTTTGAGCGGATCTCCCGCCTGAGACCATCCTCAAACTTCCTTTCCATGAACACCCCACTCCCATCCCGGAGGGGTGTGAAATTCTACAACTTGGTGAAAAGAGAGGAATAATCCATTACAGAAATGGTACCCGGCTCTAAGCTCATAAACTCCTGGGCTCAGTCGGCCATTAGGGTCTCCGGGTAGAAGTAGTCGTTGAACACGCACTAGAACTCCTCCCAAGTTGTAACCTGCTGATGACCCGCCTGTGAGATCACATCCCACTACCTCTTGGTGGAGTCTCAGAGCATATAGGTGGTGAGCATAACCCGCCTCTTTGGAGGCGTCTCCAGATGCTCAAAGATAGTCAGTATGGCTTCCATCCATGACTCTGCAGCCTGTGGTCCTCCTTCCCCCGAGAAAGTAGGAGGAAGCTGCTGCGGGAAAACTCGTGTCATGTCTTCCATAGTCTTGGCAGGAGGTGGGGCTCCCTGGAAGGCCTGAATCATCATTATGAAACCTTCCCTGTACTACGCATCATCTCCTACAACTGGTATAACAGTCGGTGCCATGGCTGGCCTGACTGGAGGATCGGCAGGATGTCCCTGATCAGCCCTATCTGGCGTCTGATCCCTGCATGGTGACAGACGTACGACCGGAGGATGTCTTGGAGGCATAGCTCTGAAAGATCAAAAGAATGCCTTAGATCAAGAAAACAAGGACAGAGAACACAAGAGTACAAAATATAAATAGGGGAAGGAAAACACACGAGATTACAAGACTTGACTACATGGCGTGTATAAAAACTACGTGGTGTGTCTTATTAAGCCTCTGACATGGGTTTGTGCTCCTGCCCAAAAAGTCGTGTAACACCTCAACTAAATGGTGTGTTGACCCCACACACAGCGTGTACTTGAAAAATATTCCCCTTCCCAAATCCCTTACATGACTAACCCATACAGTTTCCTTAAACTGAGACTACACGGCGTGTTCCCTGCAGACACGGTGTGTAGTGGATGAGGCTTCAGTCGCCCGTGTTGTTAAACACACGACCGTCTACATGGCTAAACCTAAAATGGTGTGCTCCAAATAAACATGGAGTTTATAGGAAAAGGTGACACCGGCCCTTGTTGTTCGTGACATGGCCGAGTCCCGAAACAAGACTACACAGCGTGTTCCGAACAAACATGGTGTGTGGAAAAGAGGGTAACGCCAGTCCGTGTTGTTCGTGACACGGCCGAGTACCTGGAAAGGACTACACAGCGTGTTCCCTATAGACACTACGTGTTCTACCTGAGCTTCCCCAACACGTTTTGTCAGTGACACGACTGGGTACACGGCTCATTACTACACGGTGTGTACCTACCATACGTAGCGTGTTCCTAAAGTTTCTATCATGACACCGTGTTCAACTCATACAGTCAGTTACATGTCCTAAAAACTACATGGCATGTATCCAAAAAGTACACGACGTGTATTCTGGGTTTTTCTGGGCAGTTGCTCAGAAACTACACGGAATCCCATAAACAATAGAAACAAGGTAGAGAGGTTCCAAATTCCGATCCGTGAGGGCCCAGACTCCCCACAAATCATAGCCTGTCATCTCCCACAGTCATTTTCAAGAGAAAACGGGACCATGATCCACCAATTTACGATTAATGAGGGGCCATAACACCTCAAGAACCCAAATTTGGCGTTCATTTTAAGTAAATAACAAAACAAACAGTTTTCTAACATAACAGCAGAGAATTTATCAATCATCTATCACAACAGCATGCATAACCTACACAAATCCTATCAAAAAAGCATGAAATTGCTAATGCACCCTAGATGGCTTGGAAAGAATGCATGGCATGTGATTTCTACAAGTGCCTATATGATGCATGAGATGGAATACCCTCATCTCATCGGGTTGCTACAGAAATAGAACCGCAATCATCAATAAAATAACAACACAAAGTATGTGAATCACTCTAGGTGAAATAATATCAAACAAAAATCTCAAAACTATCAAACTGCAATTAACGAGGTAGTATGGATTTTCCATGTACACGGGTTAGCTACTCCCGAGAATAGCTTGATACCAAGTACCGAATCCATCCTATCCCTGGATAAAGTTTCCAAATAGTAATGCAAGAGAAAAGAACTCATCTGATACCACTTTGTAATGACCTGAGTTCGGAGGCCATCCACTGGTGCCTCGTACCCGGTTCGCCACATGACCTCAAGCGCATTTCCCCAAATGCCAGAGGCTGCCGACTAGCAGTGAGGGCCTTGGTGAGTCGATGGGGAAACTATGCCCTCATTCGGTAATGTGTGCAGCGGAAAACAAACATACACAATAGCGGGAACAATAAATAGCATATAATAACTGAACTGAACAGCGGAAGCAATGGATAAAATATTGATGATGCAACATGGTACATATTTCTACGGAAAGAAGAAAACAGACCAACATGATGAAGTACAACTGAAAAACAATGTGCAAAGGAAAACAAAATAAACTCCTTAGCATCGCGAGCCATGGCTCGGTCCCATGCTCTCCAGCTTCATTGCAATCAATAACCTAAAGTGGAAGGGTGATTTCCCTTATCTATACCTGTAACAACATAGTCTGTTTGGGCCCAAAATCCTGGCCCAAACAGGGTGTGAGATACAATCCTAGTAGGCAATCACCCAAATATTGTGCCTAACTGTCAATGAATACATGGCAGTAATAAAAAAAGAAGCAATAAACAGGAAAGCACAAGAATCTACAATCCATAGTTCTAACAAATAAAGTACACAAGTTAATATCAGCAATAAGAAGGAAACATGTAACCCTCTAGTTAGCTCTCATAGCCTAACACCTACGGTTCAACCTATAAGTACTAAGAACCCTATAAGAGGCACACACAGTCTCACCCCTCTGGTTCAACTATGAATTAATAGACTCTCTGAGATAACACTCACCGTCAATTCCCCCTACAGTCTCGTATCATACTAAAGGCTCTATAGGGAAGCACTCAACGTCTCATTCCCCCTATGGCCCACGTCGAGGAACAACAGACTCTCTGAGTAATCACTTATCGTCAATTCCCCCTATGGTCTTGCATCATATTTAAAGACACTCTGTAGAATCCCTTAAGTCTATTATCCCTATGGTTTACTACACGAGGATCTCACAGTCCTATGTGAAATAAACATGCTCAGCCCACGTGAAACGTACAATTGAACCTCAAGAACTACTTGGCTATCAATCTAGGGGTCAACATCATAACATAGAAATAGTTCCACTATCCTACAACTAGGCATGACAACATGCAACTGCCAAAATGTAAAACAAGCATGGAAAAGAAACCTGAGCACAAGACAATTTACTCTACTCACAAGCATAAACCTCTACTACAACAATCAAGAAAAGCAGGAAAACCGTAGGGGAAAAATAGGAAACCCACAATTCCCCGCCCAAGGGAATTTGTGGAATTTGCACAAAATACACATCGACTTTCAACAGAAAGGCAAAACCACCTACCTCGATCCTAGGAGATCGATATACTTGAACCATGACTATTGATTCCCCTTATAACGTTGTAGATCTGAGAAAACGCACAAAACGCTCCACCCACAATAACTCGAAAACTAGGAGGAATCATGGAACAAGGATAAAGTAGAAGAGAGAGATCACCGTTGTGCTTCCAACACAATCGACCATGCTCAAATTGGAGAACAGATGGAGAGTTGGGATCTTGGGGAAGATTTGGTTGTACGGGTTACTCTCGGACGAACCCGACCTAGAAGAAGATGAATATCACGATGAGGCACGACCCCAGTCCTTTTAGTTAAAAAAAGGCATGTATTTTTAAAGTACATGGCGTGTAGTGGTTTTTTCCATACTCCACTAAAAACGGCCTCCACATCACCCCTACACATTGTGTGTGTGGCCCGAGCATAGCCAGAACATGGCTTCGAGCCGGAGAAGAGTACACGGCGTGTACTCGGAAATTACACGGCGTGTACTTCGAAAATTTCCAGAAAGTTCATTTTTCTTAAAAAATCCAAAACAAACCTAAAATGAAGATTCGGGTTCTTATAGTGTGAATTTATCCTAATTATCTAAAAAATTATAATAAATGGTTGTTGGGTATATAATGGATCCCTTAATTCATTTTGTTTTTAATTTTTGATAGAATAAATTAGGCCATAACTGTAATGTTTAGTTCTTCAAAAATAGATCTGGAAGGGTTGATTCTTTCTTTTTATAGTTGTTATTAGACTAGGGTTTTGAAAACATTTGAGATTACAATGTTTTCAATATAAATTATCTTAAGAGTTATAGAGGTAATCATGAGTATATAGGACCACAAATTTACATCCCAAGAAATCCATTCTTTGGTTTTATGTTACGAAATTTAAAGGTGAAAAATGAAATTCATTAAGAAATTTATTTATTAATGTAATTAAGGGTTATTGTTTTTAGTAATAACAAATAAATGGTCTAAGAAAAACTTTTAGGTTAAAAATTTTACAAAATTTTGAATATATTACGGTTATTTTTTATTATCTTTCGCAAATTTCTAGAATTTTATATAGATACTATTAGAAAAATGATAACACAAATGATGGGTGAAAATTCCTTATTTCTGACAAATATACTTGAATTGAACCCAGAACATAAGGGTGAAAAGGGTATGTCACCTATGGAAATCATATATTAAGTTGTTATTAGTATTTAATTTTATTTTTAGTGAAATGATCTGATAGTTAAAGTAAATTTTCCATTTGGGAAAATTATTTTTATTATACAAATAACCATTAAATTATAAATTAATTAGGAGTTATGTGTTAATGTTATTTCAGAAGACATTCACTATTTTAATAAAATTATATGCATAAGGTAATTAAAACACCATGTGATTTTAATTGAGAAATATAGTTAGAATTATATTTTGGAAGGAAATATTAATTTTTCTGATTCAAGATTATTCATGGTATTTATGGGAATGGATAGAATGGATTGAGGATTATTAGGGAAATTAATTTTTTATATGATACATTAAATTAAATTGATGTTAATTTTATATGAATGTTTAAAAATTTCATGGATGACTATGTGATCATATACTTTAGATTTTTGGGATTCAATATTAGATTAAAATACTTTTGAGGAATTTTATGTTTATTTATTTTTTGAATGGTCTATGTTGAAATTTGGGTATTAATAATGAATTGTGGAGATTAAAATAGGTTTTCATTGATTAAAGGTTAATTATTTTTGGAAACTTATCTTATATTGTACTAAATAATTTGGTATAGGTTAATGATTTAAGATAGGGGAAATAGATGGTTAATATTTTGTGCATTATTTTTGTAGGAACCCGGACCTCTTTCCAGGTATGTTTTTCCTTTTTTTTGGAGTTTTTGAGAAAAATAAATTTTCTGGAAATTTCAGAAGTACACGCCATGTACATTCTGAGTACACGCCGTGTACTCTTTCCCTGGCTCAAAGCCGTGTGCTGGCCGTGTCTGAGCTACACACACGATGTGTAAGGCTGAGGTGGAGGCTTGTTATTTTGGAGTACGGAAAATTCGAAGTACACACTGTGTACTCCAAAAGTACATGCCGTGTACTATCTTTTTTTCATTAAATGGACTGGGGTCGCGTCTAACCCCCATATCCATCTTCTTCTTTAGGTTTCGACCGTCTGAGAGAGACCATACGGCCAGATCTTCAACAAACTCCCACCCCGCCATCCATTCTCCGATTCGAGCACGGTCAGTTGCGTTGGAATCGCAGCGGTGAGTTCTTCCTTCTTCTTTATCCTTGTTTTTTTATTCCTCCTGGTTTCCATGTTATCGTGCGATGAACGTTTTGTGCGTTTCCTCAGATCTACATCATTCTAAGGGGAATCTATCATCGAGGTTCACGTATATCGATCTCCTCAGATCAAGGTAGGTGGTTTGTTCCTTTTAGAAGAAAGTTGATGAATATTATTTGAAAATTCCACGAATACCCTTGAATGGGGTATTGCGTGTTTCCGGTTTTTCCCTTGATGCTTGCCTACATTGCCTGATTGGTTTAGTAGAGGTTATTTCTTGTGATTAGAGTATTTTGTTTGTGCTCAGTTTTCTTTTTCATGCCTAGTTGTAGGATGGTGGACTGTTGTTTTACTATTGTTGTTGAGCCATAGTTGAAATCCAAGTAGTTCTTGAGGTTTACTTGGACGATATACATGCGCTAAGCATGTTTAGTTATACTCTGGACTGTGAGAACCTAGAGTAGTAGACCAAAGGGAGTATTTACGGAAGGGGCGTCTCCAGTGTGTCTTTTTAATCACGATGTGGGACCATGGGGAGAATTGACGGAAGGGCTTCTCCAGAGTGTCTTTAACAACGACACATGCCACAGGGGGAATTGACATTGAGTGCTTCCCCAGAGATCCTTTAGCACGATACGAGACTATAGGGGGAATTGAAGGTGAGTGATTCCCTAGAGAGTCTGCTTAATTTACGTAGCTGAACCGGAGGGGTGAGACTATGTGTGCCTCCCAGAGGGTTGCTAGTACATAGAGGTTGAACCATAGGGGTTAGACTGTGTGAGCTACCCAGAGGGTTACCTGTTTTCTTCATGTTGTTGACTGCTTACTTGTGTGCTCTACTTGTTAGAACTATGGATTTAAGCTGCTTGTGTTTTCATATTTACTGATTCTTGTTTATTTACTGCCATGTATTCATTGACTGTTAGGCACAAATCATTGGGTGATTGCCTACTGGGATTGTTTCTCACACCCTATTTGGGCCATGATTTTGGGCCCAAGAAGACTATGATGCTACAAGTATATATAAGGGAAAGCACCCTTCTACTTCAAGATCCTAACTGCATCAGGAGCTGGGGAGCATGGGACCGAGCCGTGGCTCGCGATGCTGAGGTGCTTTCTTTGTTTTTCTTTTTCAATTGGTTTCAGATGTATTCCACCACGTTGTTGTGTTTGATGTTTTCCATAGATACTTGTACCTACTGCATTATTGTCATCATTGTTAGATATCTTCATTGCTTCCGCTATCTGGTTTCTTTTTTTATGCATGTTTTTTACTTCCTCTGCTGTTTCTTGTTGTTTTCATACCTTGTATACCTTACCAGATGAGGGCATAGTTTCACCACCGACTCACCAAGGCCCTCGCTGCTAGTCATCAACCTCTGGAGTTCGGGGAAATGCGCTTTAGGTCATGTGGCGAACCAAGTACGGGGCACCAGTGAAGGTTCTACGGACTCGGGACGTTACAAAGTGGTATCAGAGGGGTTCTTTTCTTTTACTTTGCTGTTTGGAGACCTTATCCAGGGATATGAGAGATTCTGTACATGGAATTAGGCTGTTCTTGGGAGTAGCTAAACTGTGTACAGGGAAAATCCATACTACCTCGTTAATTGCAGTTTCTGGTTTTGAGATTTTATGGTTGACCAAATTTCACCTAGAGCGATTCACATGGCTTGTGCTGTTGTTGTTTTGATATTGCGGTTCTATTTCTGTCGCAACCCAATGAGATGAGGGTATGTCGTCTCATGCATCATATAGGCACTTGTATAAATCACATGTCATGCATTCTTTCCATGCCATCTAGGGTGCATTAGCGAATGCATGCTATTGTGATAGACTTTGTGTAGATTATTCATGCTGTTTTGATATTTTCTTTATATATTCTATGCTGCTATGTTAGAAAACTGTTGTTTTGTTTCATGCTTAAAATGAACACCAAATTTTGGTTCTTGAGGTGTTATGGGCCCTCACGGATCGGAAATTGGCATCCTTTCCCTTTTTTAGTGTTTCTGGACTTCTGCGCAGTTTCTGAGCTGTTGCCCAGAAAAACCCAGAATACATGGCGTGTACTTTATGGATACACGTCGTGTAGTTTTCAGGTCATGTCACTTACAGTGTGAGCAGAACACGGTGTCGTGGGAGTAACTTCAGGAACACGTCGGGTACCATTGGTAAACTCCGTGTGAGTTTGGAGCCATGTACCCGGCCGTGTTACTAACAACACAGGCTGGGGAAGCTCGGGTAGAACACGTCATGTCCGTAGGGAACACACCGTGTGGTCCGGTCCAGGTACCCGGCCGTGTCACGAACAACACGGTCCGGTGCGACCTTTTTTTTTCACACGCCTTGTTTGTTCGGAACACGCCTTGTAGTCTTTCCTAGGTACTCGGCCATGTCATGCACAACACGGGACGGTGTCACCTTCGACTATACACATCGTGTTTATTCGGAGCATGTCGTGTAAGGTTCAGCCATGTAGACGGCTATGTTCTTAACAACACGGGCCGCTGAAGCCTTGTTTAGTGCACGCCATGTTTTTTTAGAACACGTCGTGTAGTCTTGGGTTAAATCGGATCGTGTGGGTTAGTCGTGTAAGGATTCTAGGGCAGGGGAATAGTTTTCAAGTACATGCCATGTGTTGGGGTCAACACACCGTGTAGTTTGATGTGTACACGAATTGTAGGGCAGGGGTACACGCCCATGTCAGTGGTTTAAAAAGACACACAGTGTAGTTTTATACACTCCGTGTAGTCGAGTTTTGTAAACTTTTTTGGTTTTCTTACCCTGTTCCCGTTTTTTACTCCTATGTTCTCTGTCGTTGTTTTCCTGATCTAAGGCCTGCTTTTGATCTTTCAGAGCTATGACTCTGAGACGTCCTCTGGTCGTACGTCCGTCATCAGGCAGTGATCAGACGCCAGAAAGGGATGATGAAGGACTTCCTGTTGATCCCCCAGCCGAGCCAGCCTTGGCACCAGTTGTCATACCAGTTGTAGGCACTAATGCGCAGTTCATGGAAGGTTTCATGAGGATGATGCAGGCCTTCCAAGGAGTACCACCTCCAGCCTCATCTATGGCATACTTGATGCGGTCCTTTCAGTAGCAGCATCCTTCCATGTTTTCGGGGGAGGGAGGACCTCAGGCTGCAGAGTCATGGCTGGAAGCCATGCTGACTATCTTTGAGAATCTTGAGATGCCTCCAGAGAGGCGGTTCAAGCTAGCCACCTACATTCTCGGAGACTCCGCCAAGAGGTCGTGGGACGTGATCTCACAGGCGGGTCAGCAGCAGGCTATGACTTGGGAGGAGTTCCAGCGCGAGTTCTACGACTACTTCTACTCGAAGACCCCGAGGGCCGATCGAGCCTGAGAGTTCATGAGCTTACAGCAGGGTACTTTATCTTTCTTGGAGTATTCCTCTCATTTCACTGAGCTGCAGCGTTTTACACCCCTTCAGGATGGGAGTGGGGTGTTCTTGGCAAAGAAGTTCAAGGATGGACTCAGGTGGGAGATCCGCTCGCAGGTGAGAATCTTCCAGCTGACTTCCATTACATCCATCATCAACCAGGCACTGATTGCGGAATGCAATCTAAGAGACTCTAGAGCTACGAACTAGGGCGGTTCTGGTTCCAGAGCTAGCTTTTCTTTAGATGATAGCAAGAAGCGACGTAGGGAGCCTTCGTGCGCTGATTCAAGGAAGCGAGACGCCTCATCAGGCAGCCAGGTGACATGCTACCGGTGTGGTCGGATAGGGCACATGGGGCCACAGTGCCAAAGGGACCCAGTGGAGTGCCGATCTTGCGGCAAGATGGGTCACCTTCAGCGTTTCTTCCAGGTTTTCTCACCAGCAACAGGTGACCGGGGTTCTACCATGACTCCTCATACAGGAGTAGCACTGCCAGTTTCTTACCAGTCGGGGAACTGGAGTTCTTCCGGCCGTTCGGGCTGAGGTGGAGGTTGAGGTCATGGCAGTCAACCACCAGATCCTCAGTACAAGTAGGGCGGTTCAACTCAGAGTGGTCAGCCAGGGGTGCAGGGCCATGGCACAGGCCAATCTTTCTTCATGGAGAAGATCTATCATGAGCAGGATCCCAACCCTTCTATGTTCGAGGTACAATTCTAGTAGCCTCAGTTGTTTCTTCAGCTCTTTCGATACGGGTGCTACACAAAGTTTTATCTCTGTAACCGTTGTGGAGAGCCTTGGACTCTGCATCCTTTTTTCTGCCGACTCATTGACACTAGACACACCTTTGGGAACAAGGACATATAGTGTACGCTAGTGTAGAGAGTTCCCTCTCGAGATTGTAGGGTATTACTTCTTATGGGATCTCTATGTCCTAGAGATGAATGGCTATGATGTCATCCTTGGCATGGACTGGTGGATTCCCATCCGGGCAGTCGTCGACTGCTATCACTGCAGAGTGAGTTTCGTTTCACTAGAGGGTGAATCGTTCCTTCATAGAGGCAAATGGGACGTTCGGGCGGGACTTGAGAATCTTGGGCTAGGAGGGGTGATAGCCCAGATTGCTAGTCTTTGTCTGAATGATTAGGGGACTCCACAGTTTTACTTTCCTCTAGTGGTGGATCGTTTCAGGGACTTCTTTCTAGAGGAATTTTTGGGTTGGCCTCTAAAGTGTGAGGTAGAATTCTCTATTGAGCTCATGCCAGGAGCGGCACCGTTGTCCATTCCTCTATATAAGATGGCCACACATGAGTTGCAGGAGCTCAAGAAGCAGTTGGAGGAGCTACAGGCTAAGGGTTCCATCCAACCCAGTACTTCTCCTTGGGGTTTGCCTATTCTGTTTGCAAAGAAGGCAGACGGTAACCTTCGGCTTTGTGTGGATTATCGTAAGCTAAACCAGTTGACGTCCAAGAACCAATATCCCTTGCCATGGATTAACAACCTTTTTGATCAGCTTTGAGGAGCTTGGGTGTTCTTGAAGATCGACTTGAGGTCCAGTTATCATCAGTTGCGCGTTAGACCATCATATATACCTCTGACAGCCTTCATGAGCAGGTATGGTCTATAAGAGTATACATTCATGCCGTTCGGTCTCACGAACGCACCTGCAGTTTTCATGGCACTGATGAACCGAGTGTTTCATCCTTACTTGGACTCTTTTGTCGTGGTCTTCGTGGATGATATCTTGATGTACTCTCACACTCGACACGACCATGACACACATCTTGAGATCGTTTTGAGTACACTAAGAGAGCATCAGATTTATGATAAACTCTCGAAGTGCCACTTCTGGATGGATCATATTCACTTATTGGGTCACATCATCTCAGAGGAAAAAGTATTAGTTGACCTAGAGAATGTGAGAGTTGTAGTTTCTTGGGAGTAGCCGAAGAACATCTTTGAGGTATGGAGTTTCCTAGGGCTGGCTGCATACAACAGATGCTTCATTCAGGACTTTTCCCGTTTAGAAGCACCTTTGACAGGTCTGAAAAAGAAGGGGGCGATGTTCTTATGGTCAGATTCTTGTGAGTCATCCATTCAGGAGCTGAAAGGGAAGTTGACGTCAGCACCGATACTAGTCTTGCTAGAGCCAGGCAAGAGCTACATTGTTTACTGTGATGCTTCCGGTATCGGTCTGGGAGCTGTGCTTATGCTTGGATATGGAGTCATTGCGTATGGGTCTCAGTAGTTGAGGCCACATGAGAGGTACTACCCTACGCATGATCTGGAGTTGGCAGCTGTTGTTCAGGCCTTGCACTGTTGGAGACACTATCTTCTGGTAGAGCACATTTTGGTCTTCACTGACCATAATATTCTCATGTATATCTTCACTCAGCATGATTTGAATCTGAGGCAACGCAGGTGGGTTGAGTATCTATAGTCTTTCGATTTCGAGCTTTCCTATACTCCGGGAAAGGGTAACACCGTGGCAGACGTGTTGAGCAGGAGAACTCAGATTCAAGAAGTTCAAGAGGCCAGTAGTGAGTGGAAACCGATGGCTCTGTTCTCTGAGATGCTTCTGGAGGTTCACAACAGACGGGGACAGACATTTCTATCTTTTGTGGCTGTTACCTCCATGCTACTTGAACGGGTACATATGAGGCTGCTATCAGACTCAGAAGGCTTAGTCCTGCGGGAGAGTGTGTCAGGAGAAGACCCTCTTCCTGGATGGACAGTGAGTGAGGATGAGATCTTGCTTTTCCAAGGATGCGTATGGGTGCCAACAGACACACGTGAGGAGATGATGTGGGATTTCCATTCCTCTATTTGGGAAGTTCATCCTGGTGTCACCAAGATGTATCGGGACCATCATCTCCAATACTGGTGGCCAGGTATGAAGAAGGATGTTGCTGGTTTTGTCTTGAGATGTTCTACTTGTCAGCAGGTGAAATCAGAGCATCAACGACCAGTGGGGCTTTTACAGAAGTTACCCATTCTATATTGGAAGTGGAACGACGTCGCAATGGAAATATTGACCGGGTTTCCGAGATCGCCTCGATGGAACGGTGCTATTTGGGTTGTCGTCGACAGACTTACGAAGGGTTATCACTTCTTTTCGATCAATAAAACCTTCAGTGTTGATGATCTGGATGACTTTATATCAGGGATATCATTCGTCTGCAGGGAGTTCTGTGCTCTATTGTTTCAGACAGAGATGCGCGCTTTACCTCTCGGTTCTGGCAGGGACTTCAAAAGGCCTTGGGTACGCAAGTACTTTTGAGTACAGCATATCATCCCAAGACTGATGGCTAGTCTGAGCACACGATCTAAGTGCTTGAGGATATGCTCCGAGCTTGCATCTTTGACTTTGGTGGTTCTTGGGAGAAGCATATTCCTCTAGTGGAGTTTGCCTACAACAAAAGTTTCCAGGATACCATTCAGATGGTGCCCTATGAGGCTTTGTATGGTAGGCCATGCCGATCACGCTTATGTAGGCTGGAGGCAGGAGAGACAGCTTTGCTGGGACCTCGTCTGGATCAAGAGACTTCAGAGCAGATAGAGCTGTTTTGGAAGAGGATGGCTATAGTGCAGTCTCTACAGAAGTCTTAAGCTGATCAGAGATGACGACCTCTGGAGTTCGAGGTTAGTGATTATTTTTTCCTACGTGTCGCACCAAGGCTAGAACACAAGATGATTCAAAGACAGTGTAAGCTTTCACTGCGGTACGTCAGGCCATTTGAGGTCTTGGAGAGAGTGGGGTCGGTCACCTATCGGTTGCAACTACCTCAGAGGTATTGGGCCATGCACGACGTCTTCTACATATCTCAGCTCCGACACTACTTTTCAGACCCATCTCAGGTCTTTTAGCCTGAGGAAGTCGAGCTTGAAGCGGATGCGTCGTTCGAGGAGCATCCAATCAGAATTGTCGATCGTAGTATGAAGCTCCTCTGCGGGCGGTCTGTTCCTCTGGTACGAGTGTTGTGGCAGCACAGGCAAGTACAGGACGAGACCTGGGAGAGGGAGACCAATGTACGATCAAACTGGCCGGAGCTATTTGGGGTTTCTCCTTCTCCGCCTCGTTAGGGAAATTCGGGGACGAATTTCTTTAAGGGGAGAAGTTTGTAAGAACACATATCTCTTTTTAGGTATGTTTTTCCTTTTTTCTGGAGTTTTTGAGAAAAATGAATTTTCTGGAAATTTCAGAAGTACACGCCATGTACTTTTAGAGTACACGCCATGTACTCTTTCCCCGGCTCGAATCCGTGTGCTGGCTATGTCCAGGCCACACACACGGTGTCTAAGGCTGAGGTGGAGGCCAGTTATTTCGGAGTACGGAAAATTTGAAGTACACTCTGTGTACTCTGAATGTACACGCCGTGTAATTTCTTTTTTTTCATCAATCAGACCGTGGTCGCGTCTAACCCCCATATCTGTCTTCTTCTTCTGGTTTCGACCGTCCGAGATAGACCGTATGACCGGATCTTCGACGAACACCTGCCCGGCCATCCATTCTCCGATTCGAGCACATTCAGTTGCGTTGTAATCGCATAGGTGAGTTCTTCCTTCTTCTTTAGCCTTGTTTCTCGATTCCTCCTAGTTTCCAAGTTATCGAGGGATAAACATTTTTTGCATTTCCTTATATCTACGTCATCCTAAGGGGAATCTGTTGTCGAGGTTCACGTATATTGATCTCCTCGGATCGAGGTAGGTGGTTTGTGCCTTTTCGTAGAAAGTTGATGAATATTATGTCCAAATTCCACCAATACCGTTGAACGGGGTATTGCGTGTTTCCTGTTTTTTCCTTACTGCTTGTCTACTTTGCTTGATTACTTTAGTAGAGGTTATTGCTTGTGATTAGAGTATTTTTTTTGTGCTCAGTTTTCTTTGCCATGCCTAGTTGTAGGATGGTGGAATGTTGTTTTACTATTGCTGTTGAGCCTTAGTTGATAGCCAAGTAGTTCTTGAGGTTTACTTGGACGGTATACACGCGCTAAGCATGTTTAGTTATACTCAGCACTGTGAGAACCTAGAGTAGTAGCCCAAAGGGAGAATTGACGGAAGGGCTTCTCCAGAGTGTCTTTTTAATCACGATACGGGACTAAGGGGAGAATTGACAGAAGGACTTCTCCAGAGTGTCTATAACTATGACGCGGGCCACAGGGGGAATTGAATTTGAGTGCTTCCCTAGAGAGGCTTTAGCACGGTACGAGACTATAGGGGGAATGGATGGTGAGTGCTTCCCCAGATAGTCTGCTTAATTTACGTAGCTGAACCAAAGGGGTGAGACTGGGTGTGCCTGCTAGAGGGTTACTAGTACATAGAGGTTGAACCAAAGGGGTTAGACTATGAGAGCTACCCAGAGGGTTACCTGTTTTCTTCTTTTTGTTGACTGCTTACTTGTGCGCTCTACTTGTTAGAACTATGAATTTTAGCTGCATGTGTTTTCCTGTTTACTGCTTCTTGTTTATTTAATGCCATGTATGCATTGACTGTTAGGCAAATTACTTTGGGTGATTGCCTACTGGGATTGTATCTCACACCCTGTTTGGGGCATGCTTTTGGGCCCAAGAAGACTATGTTGTTGTAGGTATAGATAAGGGAAAGTTCCCTTCTACTTCAGGATCTTGACTGCATCAGGAGCTGGGGAGCATGGGACCGAGCCGTCGCTTGCGATGCTGAGGAGATTTATTTGTTTTTCTTTTTCACTTGGTTTCAGATGTATTCCATCACGTTGTTGTGTTAGCTGTTTTCCATAGATACTTGTACCTGATGCATTATTGTCATCATTGTTAGATATCTGCATTGCTTCCGCTGTCTGGTTTCTTATGGTTTCATGTTGTTTACTACCTGCACTATTTTTTGTTGTTTTCTTACCTTGTATACCCTGCCGAATGAGGGCATAGTTTCCCCACCGACTCACCAAGACCCTCGCTACTAGTCGGCAGCCTCTGGAGTTCGGGGAAACGTGCTTGAGGTCATGTGGCGAACCAGGTACGGGGCACCAGTGGAGGGGCTCCGGACTCGGGACGTTACAATTTTATTTGTTAAATTTTATTTATAGTTCCTCAGGCCTGAATAATTCATCTTTAATATTACTCATTTAAATAAAAAGTTGTGTTTTGATGAAAATTGATTAATGGAGGAAAATGTAATTTTTGAGTAAGTATGTTTCCTATAATTTTATGTATAAATGATAAATTAATTTCTCAACTCTAGAAAAAAAAATCAATAAATAAACATTTTAAATAAAATTTTTATCAGAATATAATTCCTACTGAGAAATCATTGGCCTTTTAACCCTTCACAAATTTATTTTTTTGCTATGCTCAACTCTATAATGACCATAATCTCTAATTATCTTTATTCTAACTTGATAGATAGTTTTATAATCCATGCCTATGTTTTCCTATATGGAAAACTAGTATGTGTTATCTCATTGACTATAGTACTTTCGTTTCTCTCTTTTCATACGTATGTTTTGTTGAACCATTTTAGGAAGAATGGTTTTAACAAAGATAGTTTGATAAGTCAATCCATTGGTAACTTAGAAAAATTTAAAATTACAAAGGATCAATTTATAAAAGTGGGATGAATTGAATATCCCAAATTTTTGGAATGGAATACTTTGTTCGATAGTTTACGAGATATGCAACACCGACATTAAACAAATAATGAAATACTATTAGGTGACCTATATATCAATGATGCTAAAAGAGAATGAATTAATAATATTAATGGATTTTTTAAATTTATATTGTTCATAATAATTGATATAATATTAAATATTTATTTCCAAATAAGTACAATATTTTTAGTAAAGTCATTTTATTCCTCAAAAAATATTTTCTTCAAAATATGAATTTTATTATTTTTATGTAAAAATAATAATATATATAATTTATAGAGCCTTTAGAAAATTTATTTGATTAAATTAACCTTATATTTGAAATCATAATGTCAAAAGTTTCTTATAGATATTTTTTTATAATTTTCTTAAAAGTCTGATTTTTTAATGAATTGAAAAATGTACTACTTATTATTATATTTTTTATGTATTTACAAGTTAAAATTATGTTTTTAATTGGTTTTAAATTTTCAATAGAAAAAAGTGTCTTATAATATCATAAGTATGGTTTTTAAATGTATTTTATTCATTAATTTAGTCAAAAAAACCATTTATATTTTCAAAATATATTTTTCTGAAAAACGATTTTTTTCCTTTCATTTTTCTTGTTTAATTTTATATTTAACTTTACAAATTCTATAATAAAATTTTTGAAAAATGGGTTCCATATTTTTATTCATAAGTTAATAATTTACTAAAGAGGTCCCCTTTATTTTTAGTCAATATGAATATTAACATTGATATTTTTTTACTGCGGTAAAAGGTAAATTGGGTAATTATGTGTAAAAATAAAATGATAATGTTTAGAAAATGACCATAAAACTCTATGAAATTTTATTGTATCAATTACTTTCTACCATAACTGTATAATTAACGAAATGGTAACAATTGGGAGACATTTTAATGATATTATGACATTTATATTATTTTATATAATGAAAATTCAAACATGTCATTGTAGACGCTGGAAAAGTCCGTTGTTCCCAAACAAAGCTCCGGATGCGGAAAGCGAGATCATATTTGGAGTCGGAAGCACGTTTCGGAGGGCCCGGAGGACTTGCGCGGAATTTTGGAGGCCCGCGCGCAAAGTTGATGAGCCACGCGCAAACCTCCCGGGATGCGCGCAAAGCGCTGGGCTGGCGCGCAATTTTGCGCGCCAGTGGCCCGCACGACTCCCTTGCGCGCCGGGCCCGATTCCGCGCCCGCGAAGAGAATTTCGCGCCCGCGAACTGGATTCCGCGCCCGGGGTTGCCTATAAATATAAGGCGACCCCCGACGTTTTGAAGGTTGCCAGAATTCGAAAGGTCTCTCGTGCGCGCAATCCAACCCCTTCCGCGCGCAATGCCGATCTTCAGGTAACCTCTTTTCTTTCGCTCAAGAAAGCCTTGGGGTTCGCCTTCGCGCGCAATCCCTTAGGCTCCTTTCCTTTGAATAAATATTCACCCAAAGGCATTCGCGCGCAAAAGAAGCCTCTTGCGCGCAATTGCCCCCGGGTGCGCGCAATCCAACCCGATTGCGTGCATCCCCCATTTTCCAAAGTGGCCATTCATTAAAGAATGAGTCGTTGCCCCCGTGCGCTATCCGAGGCCCGGTGTGCGCAATCTCTATCATTCGCGGGCAAAGTGCTGGCCCAATTGCGCGCCAGCCCGCCCATTTGCGCGCCGGCCCGCGGTATTGCGCGCAAAGCTCCTTTTTTGCGCACAAGCCGCTAGGGTCGCCCCCTTTGACCCCTGAGGGTACCCGCCTGCGTGGCGCCCGATGACCTTCATCCCGGGTGCCCGCAACGTGCGTTGTCTTCCCGTGCGGCCCTCCAGGCCTGCGCGAAGTGACACGGACCCATTAGGCGGCAGCATACGTCCAACATGACGTTAAACTGTGCCACGTCCGCGCTGCAAGACGTTAAACTGCCAGGCGTTTACGTCCCGCACGACGTTAAACTGAACCATCGTCCGCGCTGCAAGAAGTTAAACTGCCAAGAACCTTCGTCCTCAACACACGGCGCTAAACTGTACTTCGTCCGGCAAGACGTTAAACCGTCCGCTTCGTCCTCAACACACGACGTTAAACTGTACTTCGTCCGGCAAGACGTTAAACCGTCCGCATCACCTGATCCCGTGTCTCGCACGCAGGATCCCCCCGGTCTGGATGTGGCCCCCACCCGCGCGTCTCTGCAGGGATGTCGGGATTGGAGTGGCCTTTGCCCACAGGGGTAGAGTGTTACAGACAGAATGAACTACGTGGACTTTGATCCCTGTCTTCTAAACAGGGTACGTAGGAAGCCTCTCCGAGGTTCAAGCCCACCACCTGGTCGTCCCGGTCGTATTTACGTCGGTTCGTCCATCAGTGGACCCCTCCTGGGTTCACACTTGCGTCGATTCACCTATGAATCCGCTCTTGTGGGGGACTACACATGTTTATCTCCATTGCACTTCCCCACTGCCTTTTTCTATTTCTCTCTCCAGAACGAACTACGTGGACTTTGATCCCTGTCTTCTAAACAGGGTACGTAGGAAGCCTCTCCGAGGTTCAAGCCCACCACCTGGTCGTCCCGGTCGTATTTACGTTGGTTCGTCCATCAGTGGACCCCTCCCGGGTTCACACTTGCGTTGATTCACCTATGAATCCGCCTCTGTGGAGGACTGCACGTGTGTATCTCCATTGTGCTTCCCCACTGCCCCTTTTTCTATTTTTCCTTTTATCGTCCAGCATGACGTAAAACTGTGATTCACCCGGCCGTTCCATCCCCCTCTGTGCGAGGTGGTTCGGTTCAATCCTCCGCCCGGCGGCCTCGATCTCTTTGTGAGTCGGCTTGCCGACGTCCGGCATGACGTTAAACTGTACATCCGAACTACGCTGACTTTGATCCGCGCTAACGCACGGTACGTAGGAAGCCCTTACGGGGTCCAAGCTCTTCACTCCATTATCCATCCTGATCCTTACCCGGGCCGCCACATCTCGGTGGGGTCATGCCATTTCATTCCACTCCACTTCATTCGGGAAGCCGCCCATGTGATGGCCCCAGCGTCGGAGGTTCCCTGCAAGGGGTTCTGTCATCTGATCCACTCCTCGTGTTGATCAGTCCGATGCCGTCCCCGCTGGACGTTAAACTCGCGGCATACCCCGTGTTAAACATGGGAAGCTGAGGAACACCTCAGGTAACATAGTTCCCCGCACCCAGTGCGGGATGCCTCAGGCCATCACGCCTTCGAGAAGCCCTATTAGGGACGGAAGGAAGACATGCAGAGGCGCAGTGTTAAGACACGCCCCCGACACCCAGAGCCACCCGGTCTCCTCACCGCAGGTTGCTGCCACGACCAGACTCCTTGGAGCGTCCGGGCGGAAGCATCGTAATTAACCGGTGTCTATGAAGATATGGCGCCGGGAACGATATTCACGAACATTCTTAAATCTATGAGGGAGACCCGGATTAGACGACGAGTTCCGAGGAGACGTCCACGGAAGGAGGAACCGACGTCCCATCATCCCGGTTTCGATCAAGGAGCAGATGTAACGCCCCGACCCCAGCTACCCAGAGTCGGTGCAATAATTACATAACATTGGCATGATCACAAGAAAGATCAAATCTCGAAAGACCGATTGGTTTAGTAGCCTTGGAAATACTAGATATAATCATAAAGTTTTACATTACATTTCAAAGTGAAAAACTACTACAACAACAAAGTCTTCATATCCACACTATTAACCCCTCATAATATCCCTGCAAGTCATTCATAAATTACTTCTTCACTACCTGGGAAAAATAAAACATAGAAAAGGGGTGAGCTCAAATGCCCAGTAAGGATAACAATATAGCGGAAACTTTCATCAATAAGAATAAACATTTAAGGCAATGTATAACTAAAACAAAAGCCTTTTAAACATGAACTTTCAACATGGTATGGCATAAATAAAATGAAATAATGCCATTTACTTATTCACATGGATATTCCACTAATCGAATAATCACATGCAAAAATAAATAACCACTTTCATAATGTTGGAATGCATAATGCCAGACTATCATAACCACATAGCCAAGGCCTCGTGCCAAGACTACAAATAAGATTTTGTCAAGGCCTTGTGCCAAGACACTAGTTTGTCTCATGAGACCTACCGATGCATCGAGGAGCTATAGCGGGCTCCACCCGTCACTTATTAAGTCCAATGCATTCCCATATGAAAAGGTTTAAACATAACATAAACATTCGTATTAAAACTAGCATACGAAATGTCAATACTTTCACAATAAACTATGAATGGTATAAAAATAGCACATCCACAGTCAAACATATCACAAAACCTTCAATACAATATAGAAGTTTTGTATCATAATAAATCAACTTCAAATAATCTTAAAATCCATCAAAGGATGTTGACATAGATGAAATCAAAATTCTTTTTAAAGAAGTATCTCCTTTTATTTTGAAATCATTTAAGATCCATATAAAATAAAACATTTTCTTTGAAAATATTCTTATAAGCTTGTATGGAAAGCTTCAAAGATTTTATAACGGCGGAAAATAACCGCACCCGCCGTATAAGTTAAAAAAACATTCTTACCTCAATTCTGTCGAAAAGGTTAAAAAGGAACTTGTTTTGAAAACGACGGAAAGATTCCTTTATAAACCTCTTATAAAAAGTCAAACAAGGGTATAAATGACTTTAACCCATATTCTTGTAAATAGTAAAAATGTTTTGAAATACATTTTGAAGAAACATGGATGTGGATGATAACGAGATCCCAGTAGATTATTACGTATAAACAACCTCGGATAAAGAAGAGATTGTGAAATAACCCTTACCTTGTACTTTTCCTTGGTTGGGGTAGGTTAACCTCCTGTATAATGGTGAAATAGTTGTTATTAAATTATACAAGAATCATATATATTAATATGATATCATATATGATCTTTTAAAATTGATTTGTTAATAATATCTTAGAATTATCGTCGTTTCGGGTGTTAACTTACTCATTTTCTTTTATATGTTTTGTTACATAAGCCATGGTTGTTGTATCTTATTCATATCCAGAATGATATCTAGTCCTTAAAAATCATTTTTAAATCATCAAATGATAATTATACTTGAATGGTTACGATGGAGAATGGATCTCATCGCGTTCGTGGAGACGGTAGTCCGTACGTACGCACGAGCGACAATATCATTCTTTTGATATTAAAATAATATATAAATGAATGGTATATCATATATACAGAATAATTAACATGTTATATTTATTATTTACATGAGTTAAACATCATTATTATACCCATGCAAATAATATTATATTGAATAACAATTACACCACGACGTGGAGACGGTAAGCCGTACGTACGCACGTATGGTGACATGTTATTCAAAGGGTGGATAGAATACTGAATATGGTTGTACCATACTTATAATAACATCACAGTATATGTGAGATACTGGAGTTATTATTTCAGAATGGTAAGAACAAAGGAAGAAGAAGTGGAAGAAGAAATGAACTTAGAAAAGGGTGGTGAAATCATTACCTCTTCTTCGGGTTCTTCCTTTTGATTTGATCAAAAGGGATCCTTAGGTTGGCTTTCTGATCAAACTAAGGCCTCTAGGTTGTAGTGAGGGATGTTGGGAGAGTATTTGGGCAGAGTTTGGCCGAACCAAAAGGCTTTGAAGGTGTGAAGAAATGAGAAGGAGGAGTGCCCTTTTATAAGAGGGGTGAGGGGCACCTTTGGGAAAGTTAGAAATATTAATTTATAATAAATTCATATTCGGTTTACAAAGGCTCCAAAGTTGACCATTCAAAGGATGAGGTGGGGATAGGTCGAAAACAAATCATCCAATAGAATTTAGACAGGTTTGGGTACTTATATTAACCTTATCTTTAAGTATTAACTCTAAGTTCATTAGTTTCACTTTTACAATGTCTCTTTGTATTTTTATATAATATTGTTAATAAACTTACTATATACATCCAAGCGACCCCCAAGTGGTCCATTAATGAGGAACCTATCATAATATAAGTCTCTTTGCCGAACCTTAGATTTTTAGGAATTTAATATCAATTAATAATATAATATTTGTTTTAAGAACTCTTTTATGTCAATTTTGACACTATTCAATAGTTGATTTTTGTGAAACTCATAACAGATTGATTACTTCGAACAAAGTCCATTAAATCAATACTAATATATCATATTAGCCTAGAAAATTAGTTTAATTCATTAAAAGTTTCATATTATATTTATTTGGGTATTTATAATATCAATTATTTTAATTTTTCACTATTATAGTAATTACTGCATCATCATTGTGTCATAAATAAAATAACTTATTTAATGTCTAAAAATTATAAATAAAATATAATTATGTAGGAAATCGTTTTAGCTTTCTAATGAATATTTATAATCGAAAATCCAACATGTATAACCCTATGTAAAAATTGTTCTTCTAAAAGATGTAAGCTTATGCCATTTTTATTTTTATTTTAACTTTATTAATATAATGTGTCCCTACCACATACAAGTGGCTCCAAGGGGTCCACAAACTGACCCAAGGATGCTCATGGTCGGGTATGTGTCCACCAATAAGGTTAGGACACGTTTGAGGGTAATTTTGTATTATTATAATATTATTTTTTAACCCTTATTTACCGGATTTACCCTTTAACCATGGTAAATAAAATATTTACCGCAGTAATTATTCAAAATGTCTAAAAATAAAAGTTACCTATTTACACAATTTGAACATCCTGATTCCAAATATGGAATCCATTTTCCTAAATTCAAAACACAGAAGTGGCAGAAATTAATTTAAAATTAATTCCCGCTGTCAAAACAAAAAGCGTGTTTTTAAGAGATAATAACTATCAAAAGATTGACACTTGTTTATGTTCGGTTTAATTGTAAAATTATGTCCAATGATAAACATTAAATTGAATGGTAAAAATATATTCTAAATATACTTTAAAACCACTCAAATTCATAATTTATCACTATTAATTATTTTGATTAAAAAAGTTGTTTTTAATTAAAATTTAGAAATTTTCACTATTCATCAAAATATGAAAGTTATCCGAAATGTACCAAAATTTCACCCTAGGCTAATTTTGATATTCCGAATCCAAAAATGAAGTCCATTTTGAAATATAGAATATATATGATTTCAAAAAGTAGGTATTACTATTCACAACGGCTAGTTTAATTAGTTGTGGTGTGTGTTAGAACTCGAGGTTGCGTACAACACACGCTATCGCATTATTCGAAGGGAAACGTACCGTAGAAGCTTGGGGTGTTACATTCTCCCCTCCTTCAAATAATTGCGTCCTCGCAATTTCTAGGGTATTACTGCATAAAAAGACTCGGGTGGTTCTTCATCATAAGTTCCTCGGGTTCCCACGTTGCCTCTTCCATCTTATGATTCCTCCACAAAACTTTTACCAGACGCGTCGTCCGGTTTCTCAGTACTTGTTCTCTTGTATCCAGAATCCTGACGGGCTCTTCGCAATAAGACAGATCGGGTTCCAGTTCTAATTCCTCATAGGTGAGTACATGCGTTGGGTCAGGCATGTATTTTCTCAACAGAGATACGTGGAACACATCGTGAACTTTGGAGAGACTTGGCGGCATTGCCAATCGGTAAGCTACAGCCCCAATTCGTTCTAGAATTTCGAAAGGTCCGATGTACCTGGGACTCAATTTACCTTTCTTACCAAAATGTATGACTCCCTTCCACGGAGATACCTTTAGGAAAACATGATCACCGACTTGAAATTCCAAATCCTTCATTCGATTATCGGCATAGCTCTTCTGCCTACTTTGAGCTGCTTTAATGTGATTTTGGATTACCTTTACCTTTTCCATCGTTTCCTCCACCAGTTCTAGACCTACAAGTTTTCTTTCACCGACGTCATCCCAACAGGTTGGTGTACGACATCTCTTTCCGTATAACGCTTCATATGGTGCCATCTGAATACTCGAATGGAAGCTATTGTTATAGGAAAATTCTACCATAGGTAAATATTGATCCCACATACCCTGAAAGTCAAGTGAGCAAGATCTCAACATGTCTTCTAAGGTTTGAATAGTCCGTTCTGACTGTCCGTCTGTCTGAGGGTTGTAAGCAGTGCTCAAATGAAGTTCAGTATCCAGGGATTTCTGAAGACTTTTCCAAAACCTTGAAGTAAAACGGGGATCACGATCCGAAACAATTGATAAGGGTACTCCATGAAGTCTCACAACTTCATTAATGTATAGTCTTGCTAGACGTTCCAGGGGTAGATCTTCTCTTATAGCAAGAAAATGTGCTGACTTGGTAAGACGATCAACAATAACCCATATTGCATCGTTCCTTCTAGGAGTCTTTGGTAGCCCCATGACAAAGTCCATTGTAATATTGTCCCATTTCCACTCCGGTATGGGAAGCGGTTGCATGACTCCTCCAGGCTGTTGCCTTCCAGCTTTCACTTGTTGACAAACCATACATCTTGACACAAAATCAGCAATCTCCCTCTTCATGTTGTCCCACCAAAAATGTTCCTTCAAATCTCTATACATTTTGGTGCTCCCAGGGTGTATAGAGAAATTGGAACTATGAGCATCATCCAGCAATTCCCTTTTTAGATCAGGTATATTGGGAACACAAAGTCTCTTCCCGAATTTCAAAATTCCATCTTCATACACAAAGTCTCTCAATCTCCCATCATTCACAGCTTTAATCTTCTTCTGAAATTCTTCATCATCGGTCTGGGAACACTTAATCCTTTCTAGTAAAGATGGTTTGGCAACCATTTGAAAAAGCATTGATGTTTCACCTTCCCTGGTTATTCCCATGTCCATCTTCTCTAGATCCATGAAAATTGGATCCCTTTCAATTCTCATCATGTTCAGAACTCCATGGTCTTTTCTGCTCAAAGCATCTGCTACTTTGTTTGCTTTCCCCGGGTGGTAGTGTATCGTGCAATCATAATCCTTGTGTAATTCAAGCCATCTCCTTTGCCTCATGTTGAGTTCTTTTTGTGAGAAAATATACTTCAAACTCTTGTGATCAGTATAAATCTCACATTTTTCACCATAGAGGTAGTGCCTCCATATCTTCAAAGCAAAGATCACAGCTGCTAACTCAAGATCATGAGTAGGATAGTTTTGTTCATGAATTTTCAACTGTCGTGATGCATAGGCAATAACTCTATCATTCTGCATAAGGACACAACCAAGTCCTTTCTTTGATGCATCACTATAAATAACGAACCCATCATTCCCCGATGGTAGAGTCAATATAGGAGCATTGACTAATATTCTCTTTAGTTCTTCGAAACATTCTTCACACTCTTTTGTCCAAACAAATTTAACCCCTTTACGTGTGAGCTTCGTTAATGGGTTAGCCAATCGGGCAAAATTCTGGACGAAACGTCGATAATAACCTGCCAAACCAATGAAACTACGTACCTCCGTTATACTCGTAGGTGCTGGCCATTCTTGGATTGCCTTGGTCTTAGAAGGATCAACAGAGATTCCATCTTTAGAGACAATATGGCCAAGAAAAGAAATCTCCTGAAGCCAGAATTCACACTTGCTAAACTTCCCATATAATTCATGCCTCCTCAGAGTCTTCAAGATAATGCGCAAGTGATTTTCATGATCTTTGTAGGTTTTGGAGTATACCAAGATATCATCAATAAATACCACCACAAATTCATCGAGATACTCCTTGAAAACTCTATTCATCAGATCCATGAATACAGAGGGTGCATTAGTCAATCCAAACGGCATTACAGTAAACTCGTAATGCCCGTACCTGGTTCGAAATGCTGTTTTCGGAATGTCTTCCTTCTTTACACACAACTGATGGTATCCAAATCGAAGGTCAATCTTTGAAAAGTATTGAGCTCCATGCAGTTGGTCAAATAAATCATCAATACGAGGTAGGGGATACTTGTTCTTTATCGTTATAGCATTGATCTCCCTGTAATCGATACATAACCTCATAGATCCATCTTTCTTTTTAACAAAAAGAACAGGGGCTCCCCATGGAGAAACACTAGGGCGAATAAATCCCTTATTACTCAATTCCTCTAGTTGTTTCTTTAGTTCGACTAGCTCTACAGTGGCCATTCTATAAGGGGTCTTCGATATAGGCCTTGATCCAGGAATCAAATCAATAGAAAACTCAACTTCTCGTTCTGGAGGATGTCCAGGTAAATCTTCCGGAAATACATCTACAAATTCTTTCACAATAGGTACATCCTCTATTTGAACATTCCTTTCCTCACCGACAGTTATTTCATTCTCTTCCTCCCCGATAATTGAATTAAGTTGAGCTACAGGGGGTGGATCTAAATAAGAATTAGGTGGTGACGATTCTGCTCTAAAAATAAGGTGTTCCTTATCATTATCATCAAGAATCGTAACCTCTTTCTTCTTACAATAAATCTTCGCATCATAGTCCGAAAGCCAGTCCATACCGAGGATTATATCAAACTCAGTCATAGGTATGATGATGAAATCAGCAGATAAAGAAAATTTATGTGCTCTAATGGGGACTGATTCACAAAACATTGTTGCAACGATACTTCCCTTAGGAGTTTTAACTGACAACTCCCTTATTAAATCAAATTGGAAATATCTAATTTTCTTAGCAAACTGGGAAGATATGAAACAATGCGATGATCCAGAATCAAATAATGCATTTGCTAAACTTGAGGAAACCATTAAATTACCTGCCACCACGTCTTTCGGGGCTTCTACCTCAGCAGTAGTGATAGCATAAGCCTGGCCTTGATCCCTTGGCCTTTTCTGAGGTAAGTTCTCCTGACGCTTAGGACATGCATTTGCATAATGCCCCATCTCCCTGCAATTGTAGCACTGAACGTTGGTAGCTTCCTTCTTCCCCTTGCAATCATGAGCTTGGTGGCCTTTTTCACCACACTTGTAACAGACTCCCATTCCCTTCAGGCAAGCACCGGGGTGTTTCTTCCCGCACTTACCACAAGATGGATATTCAACCTTTCCCTTCTTCCCCTTATTTCCACTCCCAGATTGATCAGCAGGTCTCTTCTTCTCTTGCTTTGCTTTAAAGTCATAAGACTTAGAGAATTCCTTTTCGGTCTTGATAGCACATGAGACAATGTCTTCGTACGATGAAAAGGATTGTGAGACTAATGCTCGACGGAGAAATGGTTTTAACCCATCAAAGAAACGATCAATCTTACTTCTTGGGTTGCGAATATAATCTCCAGCATACCTCGCTAACCTTGTAAAGTTAGCCTCATACTTTGTGACATTCTCATCCTCCTTTTGTCTCAGACTCAAAAATTGCCTTTCCATATCTGCTCGATGGTCGCGAGGAAAGTATTTTTCTAAAAACAGATCTTTGAACTCCCTCCATTCCATGTTTGATACTTCATCATCTTCCTTCATGTTTTGAATCAATGACCACCATTGATCAGCATCTCCAGTGAGGCGGTAAACTGCCATGGTAACTTTTTCCCTTTCACTACTCCCCAAAGCCTGAAATATTTTCTCTAGGGAAAATATCCACTGCTCAGCTACTAAGGGATTTGTACTTCCATTGAACGTTGGTGGTTGTTGTCTCATGAATCGATCTAACATTGATCCTCCACGCTGCGGATCAGGGTGCTCCATACGGGTAAGGTTATTATTCATAACCTGAGTAAGTTGTCCCAGTACGGTGATTAGCTGATCAGCACCAGTTGCATCACCAGCCCCACTATAATTATCTTGAGCAGGAGGGAAATCCCTACATGGAGTGCGTGCATTGATACGGTTTCCATTTCTTCCACTAGGCGCCATTTCTAAACAATGGCATAAACTAGATCAGTTTATGAATCAAAAAACATAATCCCATACTTATAAAACACTTAACATAAATTGAACTATCTATGGATATAATCCATAATCATAAATATGTTTTCTTTGAGGAAGTATATACTCATAAACCCTTCATAATGATTTGTAAAGAAAGTGAGAGTTATCCTAAGCATATCCCCCGGGAGTGTCGTAACCAAGAGTGCAGCAAGGCCCGTTGTCGTGCACCAGTTCCCGTTCGAGTCTAGCTCAAAGCGGTGTTTTCGGGTTTTACCCCTAGGTACATCTGTGCCAGAGCCGCCTCTACCTGCTCGTATCCAGACAGGGATGTATTGCTCGGAAAACTCACAAAGTCTCTACAATACCAAAATTCTAGGAAGTTCTTCTATACTAATCCTCAAAGTTCATCTTAGGTCTACGTGCTCTAATCAGAGTTTATCTAAATCTAGTTTCCAAGGTTTGTACTAAACTTCCTCTGATACCAACTGTAACGCCCCGACCCCAGCTACCCAGAGTCGGTGCAATAATTACATAACATTGGCATGATCACAAGAAAGATCAAATCTCAAAAGACCGATTGGTTTAGTAGCCTTGGAAATACTAGATATAATCATAAAGTTTTACATTACATTTCAAAGTGAAAAACTACTACAACAACAAAGTCTTCATATCCACACTATTAACCCCTCATAATATCCCTGCAAGTCATTCATAAATTACTTCTTCACTACCTGGGAAAAATAAAACATAGAAAAGGGGTGAGCTCAAATGCCCAGTAAGGATAACAATATAGCGGAAACTTTCATCAATAAGAATAAACATTTAAGGCAATGTATAACTAAAACAAAAGCCTTTTAAACATGAACTTTCAACATGGTATGGCATAAATAAAATGAAATAATGCCATTTACTTATTCACATGGATATTCCACTAATCGAATAATCACATGCAAAAATAAATAACCACTTTCATAATGTTGGAATGCATAATGCCAGACTATCATAACCACATAGCCAAGGCCTCGTGCCAAGACTACAAATAAGATTTTGTCAAGGCCTTGTGCCAAGACACTAGTTTGTCTCATGAGACCTACCGATGCATCGAGGAGCTATAGCGGGCTCCACCCGTCACTTATTAAGTCCAATGCATTCCCATATGAAAAGGTTTAAACATAACATAAACATTCGTATTAAAACTAGCATACGAAATGTCAATACTTTCACAATAAACTATGAATGGTATAAAAATAGCACATCCACAGTCAAACATATCACAAAACCTTCAATACAATATAGAGGTTTTGTATCATAATAAATCAACTTCAAATAATCGTAAAATCCATCAAAGGATGTTGACATAGATGAAATAAAAATTCTTTTTAAAGAAGTATCTCCTTTTATTTTGAAATCATTTAAGATCCATATAAAATAAAACATTTTCTTTGAAAATATTCTTATAAGCTTTTATGGAAAGCTTCAAAGATTTTATAACGGCGGAAAATAACCGCACCCGCCGTATAAGTTAAAAAAACATTCTTACCTCAATTCTGTCGAAAAGGTTAAAAAGGAACTTGTTTTGAAAACGACGGAAAGATTCCTTTATAAACCTCTTATAAAAAGTCAAACAAGGGTATAAATGACTTTAACCCATATTCTTGTAAATAGTAAAAATGTTTTGAAATACATTTTGAAGAAACATGGATGTGGATGATAACGAGATCCCAGTAGATTATTACGTATAAACAACCTCGGATAAAGAAGAGATTGTGAAATAACCCTTACCTTGTACTTTTCCTTGGTTGGGGTAGGTTAACCTCCTGTATAATGGTGAAATAGTTGTTATTAAATTATACAAGAATCATATATATTAATATGATATCATATATGATCTTTTAACATTGATTTGTTAATAATATCTTAGAATTATCGTCGTTTCGGGTGTTAACTTACTCATTTTCTTTTATATGTTTTGTTACATAAGCCATGGTTGTTGTATCTTATTCATATCCAGAATGATATCTAGTCCTTAAACATCATTTTTAAATCATCAAATGATAATTATACTTGAATGGTTACGATGGAGAATGAATCTCATCGCGTTCGTGGAGACGGTAGTCCGTACGTACGCACGAGCGACAATATCATTCTTTTGATATTAAAATAATATATAAATGAATGGTATATCATATATACAGAATAATTAACATGTTATATTTATTATTTACATGAGTTAAACATCATTATTATACCCATGCAAATAATATTATATTGAATAACAATTACACCACGACGTGGAGACGGTAAGCCGTACGTACGCACGTATGGTGACATGTTATTCAAAGGGTGGATAGAATACTGAATATGGTTGTACCATACTTATAATAACATCACAGTATATGTTAGATACTGGAGTTATTATTTCATAATGGTAAGAACAAAGGAAGAAGAAGTGGAAGAAGAAATGAACTTAGAAAAGGGTGGTGAAATCATTACCTCTTCTTCGGGTTCTTCCTTTTGATTTGATCAAAAGGGCTCCTTAGGTTGGCTTTCTGATCAAACTAAGGCCTCTAGGTTGTAGTGAGGGATGTTGGGAGAGTATTTGGGCAGAGTTTGGCAGAACCAAAAGGCTTTTAAGGTGTGAAGAAATGAGAAGGAGCAGTGCCCTTTTATAAGAGGGGTGAGGGGCACCTTTGGAAAAGTTAGAAATATTAATTTATAATAAATTCATATTCGGTTTACAAAGGCTCCAAAGTTGACCATTAAAAGGATGAGGTGGGGATAGGTCGAAAACAACTCATCCAATAGAATTTAGACAGGTTTGGGTACTTATATTAACCTTATCTTTAAGTATTAACTCTAAGTTAATTAGTTTCACTTTTACAATGTCTCTTTGTATTTTTATATAATATGGTTAATAAACTTACTATATACATCCAAGCGACCCCCAAGTGGTCCATTAATGAGGAACCTATCATAATATAAGTCTCTTGGCCGAACCTTAGATTTTGAGGAATTTAATATCAATTAATAATATAATATTTGTTTTAAGAACTCTTTTATGTCAATTTTGACACTATTCAATAGTTGATTTTTGTGAAACTCATAACAGATTGATTACTTCGAACAAAGTCCATTAAATCAATCCTAATATATCATATTAGCCTAGAAAATTAGTTTAATTCATTAAAAGTTTCATATTATATTTATTTGGGTATTTATAATATCAATTATTTTAATTTTTCACTATTATAGTAATTACTGCATCATCATTGTGTCATAAATAAAATAACTTATTTAATGTCTAAAAATTATAAATAAAATATCATTATGTAGGAAATCTTTTTATCTTTCTAATGAATATTTATAATCGAAAATCCAACATGTATAACCCTATGTAAAAATTGTTCTTCTAAAAGATGTAAGCTTATGCCATTTTTATTTTTATTTTAACTTTATTAATATAATGTGTCCCTACCACATACAAGTGGCTCCAAGGGGTCCCCAAATTGACCCAAGGATGCTCATGGTCGGGTATGTGTCCACCAATAAGGTTAGGACACGTTTTAGGGTAATTTTGTATTATTATAATATTATTTTTTAACCCTTATTTACCGGATTTACCCTTTAACCATGGTAAATAAAATATTTACCGCAGTAATTATTCAAAATGTCTAAAAATAAAAGTTACCTATTTACACAATTTGAACATCCTGATTCCAAATATGGAATCCATTTTCCTAAATTCAAAACACAGAAGTGGCAGAAATTAATTTAAAATTAATTCCCGCTGTCAAAACAAAAAGCGTGTTTTTAAGAGATAATAACTATCAAAAGATTGACACTTGTTTATGTTCGGTTTAATTGTAAAATTATGTCCAATGATAAACATTAAATTGAATGGTAAAAATATATTCTAAATATACTTTAAAACCACTCAAATTCATAATTTATCACTATTAATTATTTTGATTAAAAAAGTTGTTTTTAATTAAAATTTAGAAATTTTCACTATTCATCAAAATATGAAAGTTATCCGAAATGTACCAAAATTTCACCCTAGGCTAATTTTGATATTCCGAATCCAAAAATGAAGTCCATTTTGAAATATAGAATATATATGATTTCAAAAAGTAGGTATTACTATTCACAACGGCTAGTTTAATTAGTTGTGGTGTGTGTTAGAACTCGAGGTTGCGTACAACACACGCTATCGCATTATTCGAAGGGAAACGTACCGTAGAAGCTTGGGGTGTTACAGAAGACGCCCCTGAATAAGGGACGGATGCCGCCCGCCTTTGGAAAGCGGGACTGCGGGACCACAAGCCGCCCGCCCATCCCCTCGGGTTGACGGGTGCACGCGCGAACGCGTCCTGGCGGAACAGCGTAACCCGATGGACATCCGCACCGAAACAGAAAAATGGTGAACCCGACGTGAATCTCTTCTCCTCAATACGAAGACCGATGGCTTTCAGAGGTGTTGGAAGACCAGCATGCTGCTCGACCGAGCATTCAGTTTTACCCGCCAGGGGCTGAGGAAGGGAACTCGGGCACTCCGTCTCGCGACGTCGAGGGCCTGGGTCCCCCCCATGGAAGGCGTCGTGGCACTAATGGTTGGTTGTCGATTCCTTTTCCTGTCAGTGTTAATGGGTTCTTCTCCCTGCTTTCAGAAATCAGGTCGCCCAATCCAGTGCCCGATCGCCACCCGCCCACTGGCGCAGGGGTAGGGGAAACACCGACGCGGCTACTCCGCGCGGTCCCGCCCGTTCCACAGCCGTCCCAGCAGCCGCAATTGCGGGACAACCACGCCCTCTCTCCCCCTCGGAGGTCATCCAAAGAAGGGTGATCAACAACTTGGTGCAGAGATATGAGGAAGAGGGAGTCATCTCCACCAGGGACATGGCTCGCCTAGACCTCGAGGGAGCTGCACCTCGCCACCAACGCCGCCCCCGAGGGCCGCGCAGGGAGGCACCGCTGCCTACCTCGACGTCCAAACGCTTTGGGAGTTTGTCCCCGGAGCGCTCCAACAAATCCTTCCCCTATGCGGATGAGGTGGAAGATGCCCAGGACCACCCTATCCGGGATTCGCCCCAGGGATCCGTGATGAGGGATCCTGTCAGGCCACGGCGACATCGCCGCCAGGCCTCTCAAGTCGAGGAACGGGCTCTCCACCTGCCCGCGCCGCTCATCCCGACTCATCTGTCCCGGCGCCAACGTCGGGCGCGAGCGGAAGAGGATGCCCACCTTGGGGCCCTAGCAACAGCGGCCGCGTTGGCTCAAGCCAATGATGGCTCCAGTCACCAGGCCCCTACGCATCCTGAGCAGGGGCACTTCTATGCCCGACCCGGATCGAGGCCCCGACCGCCCCAAAGGCAGGTTGGGTTGACTCTCCCGGTTGCTGGTACAGACAATAGCCACCGCGGACCACCTCGCGGTAGCGCTATTCGCCAACAGGGCCTACTCCGTGTGGCTGATCCAAGAGGCATGGGTCATCCCACCTTCCGATCTCGGCTCGGAGGCCCGCCCGGAATCATCTCTTCCCGCGTCCCCTTTGATATCTGTCCCGGTGCTCCTCGCACCTTGGTTTCCAGTCCTCTTGGCCCCAGCACCAGTGCGGCCGGAGGACGCCAGGATAGAGATCAGCCATGCCCCGAAGAACCACCCAGGGGCAGGAGGGCGAGGCGTCGACGCCGAGGGAAGAATGTTACGGAATTCCGGACAGAGATCCGACCGGTTCGTTTCTCTGATACAGAGGCGGAGTATGATTCGGCGACAGAGCCCTCCCCCCAATCCCACCTGTCAGGGGCAGGGGTAGGAATGCGGCACGTCAGCCTCGTACTTCCCGAGAGCGAGATCGATATGATCCCCACTTCTCTCCGAAGGTATATCCGGAGTAGCGAGGGCCTGGTAGACCCCCAAGGATCAAGCTTGTGGTTGGTCCCGGCCCCTCTGGAAGCGCCTTCCGCCTCGATCGGAGAAGCCGGAGACTTTTTCTAGGGACCGACGGTCGAACCACGATCTAGTGCACCCTCGGCGAGCACCGATGCTACGGCAGGATGTTCGCTCGCCGGCCCGTCCTATCGTGATGTGGTAGCCATGGCACCGCCGCCCTCAGAGGGCGGCCCGGGATATGGAGGCCAATCGGCCTGCTCGCCATATTCACCGCCGGCCAGCCAGTCGGCCCGGCGGCCCACCTCGGCACCACTGCCGGTTCCCCGTCCGTTCCCAGCCATTGAAGAGGACCAAGGAGACCTGGGTCCCGAGTTTGAGTCGTGGAGCTTCTGGACCGTCCTTGCAGAGGGCCACTTCCCTGAGAAGTTTTGGCCAGTCGTAGGACCGGACTTTGATGCACCTGAATCGCTCACCCCGGATGAGTTCGAATGCTTCCGCCGAACTCTCCGGGAGACTCACTCCCGTCTTCACCGCCTACAAATGTCATACCCCGGAAGTCAAGTACACCTGGAGGATATTGGTGAGCAGTGCCGTCAAATTGACCTGGCCACGCTCCCCGCGGTTCGGCACCCCGGGTCATTTGGGCACCACGAGGCCCTCCAACAACGATGCGTTGAGTGCTTTCAAGTACTCCGCAAGGTTATCGAGGAAGCCACTCCCCACGTGTATATCCGTGGATGGGGGCAGTACGCTGCCCTACGCTTCAGTGCGATCCTCCGACAGCCCGATTCACTGGGCGGCCCTGAGGGTACATCCCCAGGGACGGAAACAGTCAATATGGCTGACCTGTCGAGGGAGGGGAACGGTTTGGAACTTCTCGACGGGGGCTCTCCCCCCGAAGACAAGCCGTTGTTGGATCAATCGGTGAGAGTTACTCGTCATTAGAGGAACCTCCTGGGACTCCCCGCACCAACTGAAGCACTGACGTTGAGCCGAAACGTCAGTAAAGGTAAAGAGCACGGCGAGGCTATAAAGCCCGCCGACCCATCTGCCTCCACGCAGAGGGTGGACGAGGATCCCGAGAAGGCTACGCTACGTCAACAGCTCGCCGAGCAGAAGAAGCTGGTTGACCAGCTCCTCGCCGAGCGCGCTGCAGAGCAGCGGCTTGACTACGGTGATCCTAGGCCAGGACAGCAGGGACAGGAACAGCCACTCCTCGATGAGACTCTCCCGGGTAACCGTGATTATGCCGGGATCGCCGACAGGAGAGAGGCCATCGCCTATGGCAAGAGGGCGCGGTATGTTTCACCACACCCTCCTGAGCGGCGTGACTACCTGAGAGACCCCGCTCGGATTCCTCCCGCTGCCCCAAGAGCCGCTCCGCCCGCCATCCCACGAGCTGCCGAGTTTGACGACCCGGTCGACGACCCGATTGAAGGGCCATGCAATGCGCTCGTGGTTAGAGATCCTCGCCAGGACTGGAACCCATGTCCGAACGATCCGATGGCGGCACTCATCGCCCGCTTGGAGGCCTTGGAGACTCGGCAAGTGGCAATCCCACCGGACGGCAAGCCATACCCAGCATGGGTGGATGACATGCCGGCGCCTCCGGGATTCGGGAATCCCACTTTTTCCCCCTTCAACGGGACTGGAGATCCGCCACAGCATTTGGCCCATTTCAACTCGAGGTGCGGGCCTATGCTGGGGACTCCGGCGCAGCAAGAGGCCGCTAAGCTTCGCTGCTTTGTCCAGACACTAGAAGGGCCAGCATTTGTCTGGTACAGCCAGCTCCCTGTCGGGTCGATAACTAGCTGGGAGGACCTTCGTAGACAATTCCTCTACCAGTTCAGTTCCACGACCCGGAAGACGAGTATCGCAGACCTCTTCAAGTGCAAGCAGAGGCCTGATGAGCGAGTCGCGGACTTCGTCACCCGATGGAAGGGTCTCACGTATTCCCTTGACATGCCATTGACTCAGGAGCAGTTGCTGACAATGTGTGTCGGGAACGTCAAGACCGAGCTGGTCCCTTCCTTGATCACTCAGAATTACCCCGGAGGGTTCAGGGACTTCTCAGACAAAGCTCAACGTCTTGAGGAGGCCCTACAACAGGCCAGCCAGGCACACCCGCTGCCTCCTATGATTCCTGCAAGGAGAACCAGCAGGGCTGAGCCCGCTGCTGTCGCCCAGATAGAGGCTCCCAGGCCGTTGGAGCTGTTGCCGGTGAGACCAGCTCCACAGCCTCACAGGATTCCGCCTCCACGGGCTCAGTTCCCGGCCCAGCAGCGGCAACCTCAGAACCGGCCGGCCCCTCCGCGTAATGTACCGCCGCAACCCAGGAGAGATAATCAGGGTCCACCTCCTCGGCAGGCCCCTCCAGCCCCTCGTCAAGACCACGCTCCCAGGGGCCCGCGATACCTGACCTACTCATTTCACGAGGATCAGGTCCCCGGTTATTTCAGGAGCGCCCTGGAGCAGAGGATTGTGCGACTTCATGAGTGTTGGAGGCCGGAGGAGGCACATCTCACGGATAACCCCCGCTACTGCCCCTACCATCGGGCCCTGGGGCACACCATCCAGCGGTGCTATGTGTTTAAGGATTGTCTCTAAGACCAGATTAACAACAATGTAATCAGGTTGGGCCCAGCTCCGGCACAAGTGGCGGGCGTGTTCGTGGGATCAGATGACGATAGCGGCAATGAGGACGAATGGCAGCTGGTCTCTGACCGCGGATCCCAGAAGTATAAAAACTGGATGGCCCGCAAGACGATCATTCGCGCCCATGGAATCATCCGTGCGCGCTTGAATCAGCCTGAGCCCCCAGAATCTGCGGGTGCTGCTTTGGCATCGTCGTCCCAGCCTGCCTCCTCCAAGAAGAGAAAACGGCGGCGGCGCAAGAAGGAAGAACGCGCCCCGCCAGTTCCGCCACTATCCCGCACTCTCGGCGATTTCATGCCCCCGGAGATGGGGATCCCTCCTCGGATCCGCCCAGTGGTGAATGATTCGTCCGATGACAGTATTGGGTACGCTTCGGTTAATACCGTCGAGCTGGTAAATCCCTTTTCGGTTCCCGACGTTGAAGAACACCAGGTGGACCTCCCTAGTGTCCCCGGTCGTCGCCACCGTCGGAGGAGCCGCAACAACAGGAGTCGCCGGGGCACAGCAGTTGGTACCTCCAGCCAGGCCGTTCACGCCACTGAGACCAGGCAGCAGGCTCAAAACCGAGCTCAGCATGCGCAGCCCCCCCATCCGGGGATGACGGATTCGCCTCCGCCACTGTTTGTTGTATGGGATCAGGCAGAACCGCCTCAGCCGCGTCGCGATCAGCTCCGCCCTGCCACGAGTCCATCCCGGCCTCTTGACCCCAGTACGGTGACCATTTCCCGGGCTTCAACCAATTAACAGCGAGATGCGCCAAGCACCAGTCGGCCGCCGGCCCAACCGGAAAGGCCCGTCATGCTTCCAACCGCAGAGCAACCTCCTGCAACCAGGGGCTCGCGCTTGGCCAAAAAGTATGATGTCCTGAAGCACTTGGCCGACATCCCAGCGAGACTCTCCATCCTTGAGGCTCTGCGCATGTCATCTGAGATGCGTGAGGCACTCGCTGAAGCCCTGAAGAGCCCCCTCCAGTTTGAGACAGAGGTTGCGGATGCAGAGGCCTTTCACGCCGAAACGATTGAGGACGCCGAATGCCAGGCTGTTATCTCTTTTTCTGGTAAGGATGAAGACCCTCCTATACAGGGGCACATTCGTCCGCTGTATGTTACCGGCCAGTTCAATGGCCTTGAATTCCAGCGCTGTCTTGTCGACACGGGGTCCGGGATTAACCTGATTCCCACTCGGACGATCCGGAGATTGGGGTTGTCTGAGGATGACTTGATCCCCTCCGACCTCAGGATCCAGGGGTACGACCACACCGAGCAAACTCCGGTCGGCATGATACGTTTGAAGACCCAGTTCGGTGACTTGGTTGCCAACACCGAATTCATGGTTGTCTCTCAAGACACTGCGTACAACGCATTGATGGGCAGGCCATGGCTCCACCTTCATGCGGCGGTTCCCTCGTCATACCACCAATGCCTCAAATACTCCCTCAATGGTCGAGTGGGCATGCTTCAGGGAGATGCCTCTCCTTTTGCCTCATGTGAAGCCCGCTATCTGGACGCGGACTATTACAAGAGCAAGGATAAGCAGATCCTGGCAGGCGAGGTCGAGCCTGTCGCTGTTGCAAGTGATCCCTGGGCAAGTTTGGATGACGCTTATGTCCTCCCGATTCAACGGTTGGACGTAGCCATGGTCTCGACGGCTTGTGACTCTCCTGATGAGATGACCGTGACCGCCTGTGCCAGCACCAGCGGCCCAGCAGGATCTGGTAGCCCCAATGCAGTTGCCAACGCAGCCTCTCCCGTGGACGATCCCTCCCCGAGTGGAGAGGACGTGGAAGATGCACCCATAGCCTTTGAGGAGGGCGTCTCCGCCACGGTCGATGAGTTAGTACAAGTGAACCTTGGAACCGAAGCAGATCCGAGACCCACATTCGTCAGTGCCGCCATGCCCTCTTAGGAGCGGCAGCAGTACGTGGACTTTCTCAGGCAGCACCGCGATGTGTTCGCTTGGGGCTATGACGAGATGTCGGGGCTAGATCCTCAGGTAGCCGTCCACCGCCTTGGTCTCCCAGCGAACCATTGCGGGTTCAAGCAGCCTCCCAGGAAGATGCACCCATTCCACGGTGCCATGGTTGAGGTCGAAGTTGACAAGCTTATCAAAGCCAACTTCGTGAGAGAAGTTCAGTACCCCAAATGGCTTTCCAACATTGTGCCGGTCAGGAAGAAGAACAGGCAGATCAGAGTCTACATCGACTTCCGCGATCTCAACCGCCACTGTCCGAAGGATGATTTTCCCCTTCCAGTGACAGAGCTGTTGATTGACGCCACGACAGGGTTCCAAGCCCTCTCCTTCATGGATGGATACTCCGGATACAACCAAATTCGGATGGCCCCTGAGGATGAGGAGTTCACTGCCTTCAGGGCCCCCCAAGGTACCTTCTGTTACCGGGTCATGCCTTTCGGCCTGAAGAATGCAGGTGCCACCTATCAACGGGCGATGCACCGCATATTCAAGCCAATCCTCGGCACACTGGTGGAATGCTACGTCGACGACTTGGTAGTCAAATCGCGCCAACGTCAGGACCATCTCAAAGATCTTGAGAAAGTGTCTGGCTTCCTCCGGTCTCGCTGCCTGAAGATGAACCCGTTGAAGTGTGCCTTCGGGGTCACCTCCGGAAAGTTCCTTGGATTTGTGGTAAGATACCGGGGTATTGAGATCGACCCAGAGAAGATCAGGGCGATTAGCCAGATGCCTCCCCCAGGCAACATTCGGGAACTGCAAGGGTTCCAAGGCCACTTAGCCTATATACGCCGATTCATCGCGAATCTGGCTGGCAAGTGTAAGCCCTTTTCTCGGCTCATGAAGAAAGGTTCCACCTATGTATGGGATAAAGAGTGTCAGACCGCTTTCGAGGAAATCAAGCAGTACCTGCTGCAACCTCCGGTTCTGATGCCGCCTGTATCCGGGAAGCCGCTGGTCCTTTATGTGACCGCCCTGGAACGGTCCCTGGGTGCCCTTCTCGCCCAGAAGAACAACGAGGGAACAGAGAATAGCCTCTATTACCTCAGTCGCATGATCCTCGATGCGGAAGTTAGGTATTCCCCCATCGAGAAGAGCTTCCTGGCGCTCGTATTTGCCGTACAGAAATTACGGCACTACTTGCAGCACCATGAGGTACAGTTGGTTTCTCGGGTAGACCCGTTGAAATATATCCTGAGCCGGCCTATGTTGACTGGCCATCTAGCGCGGTGGGCTGTGATTCTCCAGCAGTTCGACATCAGGTATGTGTCTCAGAAGGCCATCAAAGGGCAAGCATTGGCAGACTTTCTGGCTGCTCACCCAACCTCCGCGGATCAGCCGCTGGATCTAGGCTTTCCTGATGAGGCCATTCTCTCGGTTGATCATGCTGGTCCATGATGGCAGATGCACATTGATGGTGCCTCCCGGAGCCCCACCGGTAGAAGACTTGATAATCCTAAGCTCAACAGAGTAGGTTTGGGTATCGTCTTCATTACCCCGGAGCAAGCCGTGCTGCCATACTCTTTCCTATTGTCAGAGGGCTGTACCAACAATGAGGCGGAATACCATGCCCTCATCACCGGCCTCGAGTTAGCTCTCGAGATCGATGTGCCCCATCTGTGTGTGAAAGGGGACTCTGAGTTGGTTGTTAAGCAGATCAAAGGCGACTATGTTGTCAGGAAGCCGGAAATTGTGCCACTGCTGGAGTGCACCCTCCTTCTGATGGCCCGGTTCCCTTCTCGGCCAGAGATTGTCCATATTCCCCGGTCGCAGAACGGTCGAGCAGATGCCTTGGCCAGCCTTGTTGCGTCACTTGCAGAGCCTGAACAGGACAACCTGATCGTCCGCGTGACGCGCCGCTGGCTCATCGCTCCCGTTATCCCGGAGGGAGATCGCGGCCCGTCGGTAAGTAATCTCACCGCGGTTGCCCCTGTGCCCGGAGCCCCGAGTACCCCAGATATGGCAGTCGAACCAGCCCCTGATTGGAGGACGCCTTTGGTTGAGTACCTCCAACATGGCATTCTCCCGCCGGATCGGGCTGAGCGCGAGCAAGTTCGACGCCGCGTGTCGCAGTTTGTCCTCCAGAGCAGTCCCGGCCTGGAGCAGATCCTCTATAGATGCGGATTTGATGGTGTTCTCCTCCGTTGCCTTCAGGGAGTTGAGATCCCGCGAGTCATGCAAGAGGTTCATGCTGGTTCATGCGGCGCCCATCAGACTGGGCCGAAGCTGTCCCACCAGATTCGGAGGTTGGGATACTTCTGGCCCTCCATGATCCATGACTGCATCGAGTATGCCAGGAGGTGCCACGCGTGCCAGGTTCATGCGAACTTTGTGCATCGGCCGCCGGAGCCTCTCCATACCACCAGGTATTCTTGGCCCTTTGCAGTCTGGGGTATGGACGTTGTGGGACCTTACCCGCCGGCGACGGCTCGCCAGTGCCGGTTCATTCTGACCGCCACGGACTTCTTCTCCAAATGGGCAGAGGCGATTCCGCTCAGAGAGGTCAAATCCTGTTCGATCGCTGACTTCGTGACCTCCAACATCATTCATCGATTTGGAGTGCCTCACGCTATCCTCACGGATAACGGAGCCAATTTCCGAGTAGCCGAGTTGAAGAAGTTGTACGCCAAATACAACATTCGCTCGAACCATACATCTCGCTATCATGCGCAGGCGAATGGACAGATCGAGGCGTTTAACAAAACCCTCTCTAACATTTTGCAAAAAATGGTTGGTTAGAACAAGAAGAGTTGGCCGGACAAGCTCCCCAACGCCCTCTGGGCTTATCGGACGACGACTCGCAATTCCACCCAGATGACCCCTTATTCCCTGGTGTATAGAGCTGAGGCTGTCCTGCCCATCGAGATCCAGTTACCGTCCTTGCGCACTGCGGTCTACGACCAGCAAGCGCCGGACAGAGCTGCTGAAGCCCGTCTAGTCGAGTTGGAAGCACTGGATGAGAATAGACTTCGCGCCTTGCACAACTTGGAGAGGCATCAGAGCAGAATGGCTCGAGCTTTCAATAAGAAGGTTCGCCTCCGCTCCTTCCTGCAGGGTGACCTAGTGCTATCCCTAAGAGCGCCAATGATCCCCGGTAGGAAGCCACCCAAGTTGGAGCCCATGTGGGAGGGACCTCTTGTCGTCCACAAAGTTTATCCCAATGGCGCGTACTCCCTAGAGACTATGGATGGTGAGCGTGTCACTCCTCCCACCAACGCTAGGTTCCTCAAGCAGTACTTCGTCTGAGTGTACTACTTCCTGCACGACGTTAAACTGCATACGTCCAAGCTGCACGACGTTAAACTGCCTAGCATATCGTCCGCGCTGCAAGACGTTAAACTGCCAAGTGTTTCGTCCAACATGACGTTAAACTGTACCTCGTCCAAGTTACAAGACGTTAAACTGTTTAGCATTCGTCCAACAGGACGTTAAACTGTACTACGTCCGAGCTACAAGACGTTAAACTGTTCAACATTCGTCCTGCATGACGTTAAACTGCCCCTTAAGAACTACGTGCGGCTTGATTCCCATCCTTATGGGATACGTAGGACCGCCTGAACATTCATGTTTCAGGCCCAGCCCCATCCTTCGGGAATTTCCATCCCATCTCGGGCCCTTGGCCCAGTTTCCCCCGGGTGTGCGGCGTATGGTGTGAGCGCGAGGCTATGCCCTCATTCACGTCGGTTTGCCCGTCACGCTGTACGCCCCCCCCCCCCCACGTTTGGGGATGCCTTCTGCTCCCCCCTTTTTTCTCTTTTCGTCCTGCATGACGTTAAACTGCCCCTCAAGAACTACGTGCGGCTTGATTCCCATCCTTATGGGATACGTAGGACCGCTTGAACATTCATGTTTCAGGCCCAGCCCCATTTCCCGGGAATCTCTATCCCGCGTTGGGCCTCTGGCCCAAGTTCCCCTCCTTTTTGTGCGAGGCGTATCGCTTGAGCAGGGGATTATGTCCTCATTCACGTCGGTCTACTGGCCGCGCCGTACGCCTCCCCCGTGTGTGGGACTACCTCACACCTCTCGTCGTCCTGCATGACGTTAAACTGCACTTCAAGAACTACGTGCGGCTTGATTCCCATCCTTATGGGATACGTAGGACCGCCTGGACGCTTGTGTTTCAGGTCCAGCCCCGTCTCTTCGTTGATCACGGGGATCTACCGTCTTTTGGTTGCTCTCAGGGTGAGTCCTCCGACCCTTTCCGGTGATCTGTTAACATGTTTTGGGTACTTTGGTCTATGACCCGTAGTGTCGGATGCAATCCTGGAAAGTCCCGTGTTGCTTGTCGGGCCGCACGTTTCCTCTTGTTCGAGCCTTCACTCAAAGGGATCCTCGTTAGCGGTTTGGACACAATGCCTCAGTGCTCTCCTACCGCTCCGGGTCGATTTACCAGCGGGTCCTGGGCCGCAAATCGATATGAATCCTGCGATTGAGCGGTTGATGCTCGTTTGCTTGCCCAGTTCTAGGCTGACGCGATCGGATGTTGTGTTGCGAATATGGTCAGCGACATCCTTGATCACCATGTTGGCTCTTTTAGGCTCCGAACATTGGTTGCGCGGTCCTCATCACACTCCGCCTTTGTGCGTTGTAGTGGAATCTCGACACTCTCTTCATACTAACCTTCAGTACACCTTTACACGTTAGACAGGCCAACCAGGATAATGGTGTCTGTCGAGGCTCCCACGATCTGAGCACCAAGGATATATGCTGATGTCCTCCCTAAGGGTCGTGTATAGCTGGACCCTCGTCCCTATAAGGAGGAAGGAGTCGCCCGAACAATCGCGTTTTGGGCCCAGTATATCTGGAGGCTAGCATCTCTGCCCCTCGGGTGATGGACGTACGAAGGCCCATATCCCAGGATCCTTCTCCTGGAATCGTGCGTGACCGCAGGGCTGGGTATGTTCCCACCTCCGCTGAGTCCGCCGTATCGCGATAAGCGGATTCCTCCATGGTCCGAACCACACGACCTTAAACTGTGTTGTCCGGTCCTACCACACGACCGTAAACTGTGATCGTCTTGGCCGCCCGATGAGAAACGGAACTGCATCGTGATGTCCTCCTCAGGGGGCACTCACGTTGGGCGCTGGTTAATAACCACACCATTCATCAATGCCTTTCATGGCTTGATTATTGTGGCGACGCCAGGGATTCCTTAATCACAGGCATGTCGCTGCACGAAAAACCATCCATCTTTAAGGACAAATAAGAAATATCAAATACCTCTTCTTCTGTGTGCGAGGGTCAGACCCGCACCCTTCCCCGCGCTGGTGCCCGATTGTGTTGCGCCGCGCCTCAAGAACTACGTGTGGCTTGATTCCCATCCTCATGGGATACGTAGGAACGCCCAGATGTTTGAAACTTCGGGTCCAGACCCCCACCTCTTAAAGATTCCCCCCTTCTCTGGGGAGTCCGCCGCCTTCAGGCCACCCTCAAGGCGTGTCCCTCGACCCCTTGCAGTGGTCCACTGGTGTCAAGAGTACTCTGGTTTATTGCCAGGAGGGTCAGGTTTAGCTTGGTCAGGTTCCTTCCATTTTCAGGCTTCGTGCTCCCTTTCATTCGGACCCATCGCCTACGCCCTGGGTGGAGCCCCCGTGAACGGTTTGGACACAATGCCTCAGTGCTCTCCCACCGACTCGGGCTGGTGCCCCCAATGGCCTCGGGCAGCGAATCGATATGAATCCTACGATTGAGCGGTCGATACTCGTTTGCTGCCTCATTCCATCAACGGTTAGTGCGATATTGATGCTGCTTTTCCGCCACGGTCGGCAGTACTCCCATATCGTCACGCCAGTGCCCCCAGTCCTTGAGTGAATGGCCACATGATTCACATCACTTTTTCCACCCCCCATTCTGACCAGGAAAAATCTCGACACTCTTGACACTATTCCCCAGTGCATCTTCGCATATCCAGGGGATAGGGCCACGATGCGGCGTACTTTGAGGTTCTTATGGTCCGAGCTCTAAGACCTTAAACTAAGATCTACCCCTATGGTCCGAGCTCTAAGACCTTAAACTAAGATCTACCCCTATGGTCCGAGCTCTAAGACCTTAAACTAAGATCTACCCCTATGGTCTGAGCTCTACGACCCTAAACTAAGATCTCCCCAAACGGGGTTCTGCGTCCTGCAGGACATTAAACTGCACTCGCAGAACTACGTATGGCTTGATCTCCAGCCTGATGGAGTACGTAGGAACGCCCGGGAATTTCGACTCGGGTCCAGCCTCAGGGATCGCTAGGTCCCGCCCCTCCTCGTCGCCGGCCGTCTGGACTGACTTCGGGTAGAGTGGTGCAGTTGTGATATTCTCCCCGATTCAGCTCGGGATGCCCCATCGCAATGATGGGAAGCGACAGTTTCCTCGTCAAAGAGGTTCTGTCTGAGAATTGGGGTGATTCACGGCCAGGTTAGTGCATCCGCCTAATACGCTTTCCCCACGGTGGCGCAATTTTGAGAGCGTTGGATTCTATCCGAACAAATTGTCACTTCGCCCCACGCTTCGCATGCCCTGTTGATCTGGATTTCCACCCTTGTGCCTGAAGGAACCCCCAAAGCGGCATTGATGATGACATGTGATCCGCCTCCTGCAATATGGATGATGACCTTCGGTCCGTCTATCGCAGTAGTATGGTCAATTGATCCATTTTCCGCTTGCCGTCTTGGGCATTTCCTCGAAGGCCGACCGTTGTGGATTTCTGAATTCGGGACACGCGATTCACCCTTTCTCATTTCCCTATGTTCGGATAAAATCTCAACGCCCCTAGCATTGTCCCGCTCGTGTGTCGGAACAAGTTGGGGGGATGATACATTGATTAGGTTTGAGGTCTCCTTTCCTAGGAATGACCTCCCTCTTTTCTCTAGAAATCCAGGCCCAATTACGGATGCCTGAAGCTTGGTTAACGCTCCCGCAAGACAATGAATTGTGGTCGAGCATGTTAAACCAAAAGATGCAGATGAATATGGTGATTCATACAAATGGATCAAAATATTGAGTAGCAGAGGAAAATGTTCTGGGAGTGGCAAAAAACAAAGCCCCTAGGGATTACCGTGCTGGATAAGTCTTTCTAACGCCGCTACCCTTTGGCTGGTGGCCTCCAGGGCTGCTTCTCGCTCTCTGCGTGCCCTCTCCTCGTCGGCGGTCACAGCACGCAGTTCGTCGATCCTGGCCTGTGCACGCTCCCACTCGACTTGGAGTGTGACCATCTGTTGGCCCGCCTCCGTCAGCTGTACCTGGGCGTCGATCAGTTGCGCCGATAGTTGCTCCACAAGCTCAGTACACGCTGCGATGAAGGCCTCCTTCTCTGCCGCCTGCCCTTCGAGATGCCGGACTTCCTGCTCCGCCGCGAGGAGCGCCCGCGTGCTCTCCGACATGTCCCGACTCTGTGCGACGTCGGCACGCCGGCAGATCTCGCGCATCTTTTCGGCCATGAAATCACGGACCGTCAGATGAAGGCGTTGAGCATCAGCTCCCCCAGCACACAGGAAGCGCAGCCAGGTTTGGAGTGATCCCATGCGCCCCAGCCACTCCGATGGGTCTCGCTTGAGGAAGCGCTGGATGCACTTCCACCCCCTGCGGCGCGTTATCCGGCTCTACTCGACCGCCTCCGCGTCCGAGTCATCCATCTCCTCGGGGTCGGCAGGCCGGTAGGCAGGGAAGGCAGCCAGCAGGTCTGCTGCAGGGTCCGCCCCTGGGATGTCCTCATAGGGGATAGGTTCCCCAACATCGGGGAGACCTTCTTCTCTCTCCCCAGCGGCGTTGACACCCTCGTCAGCCCCCGACCTCTCTCCGATGTCAGCACCGCCGACGTCCGTAGCCCCTTGATCAGCAGTTGGTGGGGCCGACTCGGTGTGGGGAGTCTGTTCCGGAGCAGGCGGCATGTCTGCCACTGGTCCACTCGTAGATGGCCCGGGTTCGGTAGCCCGACGGGCCTCCAGTCCTGAGATCACTGCGCAGGGCATGCCGTGGTTAGTCACGGATCGTCAACGGCAAGCACCAGCAGTAAGGTAAGGAGACTTACGGGAATCCAAGGCGTCACCTTCCGCTATCCCGGCCGCCGCAGGAGCAATTGCAGCAGGGGACCCCTTAGCGCTTGTCAGTTCAATGATGGGCGTCTGGCCCCCGTCTTGTCCTGCTGGCGCCTCTCCTACTCCCGCTGAGGACGCCTGACCAACATCCGTGTGCTCCTGAGAAAGATGGAGAAATGGGTTAGAAGCTGCATAAGAGAATGGATGAAGCAGGTTGAGTAGGGATAGAAGCGGACCTCGAGGAGCTCAGTGACATCAACATTGTCAGAGCCAGCCACCTCGCCGCTCTCCCGCGGGCTCCCCTGATGGGATCTTCCCTCGGAGCCTTCATCCTCCCCCATCTCCTCCTCTTCCTCGGAGTCATTGCTACTGTCATCTTCCACCGGCGGCATCTGTTCTGGAGCGGGCTCTAGACCGAGCATCACCTTCACCAGAAGGGATGGCTCCGCACGCTGACCACGTTGGCGCGCATACTCGTCCATGGCCGTCAGATACGCATACTGCCGGTTGAAGTCCACCCTGTCGGCAATATGGAGGCGCCCGACCTCTGGCAGATGGATTCCTTCTCTAAGTATCTTTCGCCAGATGGCGTCGGTCCCCAGTGACTGCCGTAGGGTCATCCAGGCCGACCACAGCGCCGGGAAGACTGCATCGTGGGAGGGTTCGAGCAGACGCCTTACCTGCTTCCCGGGCCGCTCCCCGACCGCCGCATGTGCCCCCTCTCTGGGCGCTGAAGTCGTGGCAGCAGCTTGCGATGTGCCCGCTGCCGAAGTCCCTGCCCGCGCCGGCTCCGCTGCTTGGCGCGCCTCCGTTCTCCCCCGTGTAACGGCGCCTCGCCTCCTTCCTTGACGCCCGGTCTCCGCACGGGTGACCTCGAGCCGCCGAACTGGCTTCCGTAAAAGCCCCTCGGGGTACGCGACGGCCCAGTGTTCGGCGTACTCGGTTGCCAAGCCTGCGTCGACCCCGGTAGGAGGGAGAGTGAAGACGTCGCCAGAGCCAAAGGCGACGAACATCAGCCACATCTGGCGAAGGACGCCGGGGTTCGCTCCTCCCGGACAGCAGTGAATACACTCTTCGGCATCCGTTGAAGGCACCCGAACTGCCTGGCGAACCGGGTTGGCACGTAAGGCTCGCAGATCACCTTCCCGTCGATCCGAGCCACGAGCACCCCGCCCCGCATGTTCAGGAAGTATTAATGCTGCTCCAGCGGGCCCTGCCCATTGTCGATCATCTGGCCGACGGGAGTGGGGAACGGGCTGAAGTTGAAATTGGCATGATTGCCAATCCGAATCCTCACGCCCTCTTCACTTAGGGTCATTGGAGCGACCCCCGCAATGTTCAGCAGGGAGGGTCGCAGGCCGTTGCCCGGAGGAATGATGGCGTTCGGAAACGTGTACCCACCAAGGTGAGAAGCCACCCAGCCGTGGAAGAATTGAAAGGGCCCACAAATCCTTCGTGCCGACCCCCCTCGTGAGATGCGTCCCAGGATGGCGTACAGCTTAGCCAACACTGGGACCCCGAGGTTATATCTTTTGTTGGCGGCCATAGCGCCCGCCATCGCCAGTGTCGCCGGGCGAACGCCCATTCTCGCATCCCGCACTGGCAGGAGCCACCCACTCAGAAAGGCGGCCAGGAACGCCGCGTACCGGACATTTGGGTCCCGGGCCTCGATGACGCGGTACCCCCATGAGCGGTAGTCGCCCGTCTCCAGGACCCGCCAGTACGACCCGTTCCGGATCCTCTGAGCTGCGGTCGGGCACCGCTTCCCCCTGCCTGGCATCTTGACCGCCGGGTCGTGCTCCAAGAACTGGCCGAACCACTCCTTGTAGGCTATGTCCTTCTGGATGTCCTTGATCCCGAGCCGCCGCGTAGCCAGGTCAAGCAGATGCCAGGTCAGAATGGGAGTCCGTGACCTGTCTTCCCAGGTGTTCTTCGGAGGCAGGAACTCATCGTACTGGTAACCCTCCAGCGGGATACCTCCGATGAAGTGGATGTCCCAGAGACCGATGCCGACCTCCCCATGGTGAAGATGGAAGGTGTTGGTATCCGGGGACCAGCGGGTGAACAGCTCCGGCCCGAGCTCGGACTGCTGGTAGAAGTGGAACTGTGACGTCCACACCGCCTCAAACAGGCCGATGTACCGCAGCTCCTCCACGAAGTGATCGCAAGTGTGGCGTACCCAGAACGCCCAGACCCACTCACTGGTGAAATTTCCCCCAGATTGCAAGTCCCAGTCCTTCAGCCAGCCCTTGGTGTCGTCGGTGACACTCTGGCGATATATGCTCGAGTAGAGGGCTGGAGAGTTCTCCGCAGTAGGCTCACTTCCGATGATGGTTCGCGTCCTCGGGTTCAGGACGTAGACATCTAAGTGTCTGGTATCCCTGGCAGGATGCCCATTGTTGGTGATGTTATAGCGAGGAAGCTCGTCCTCCCGAGTCACCCAGGTCCGCGGCGCATCAACCTTGAACCCTGGCACCGGAACCTCATCTAGGATGCCGAAGTTCCAGAGTGGCAGGTTGTCCGACAGTGGATATGTCTTCTGGGCCGGCGTCAGCAAGTCGAACAGGGATTGATTGTTCGAAACAATCTCCCTGGCTCCGTAGACCTCCTCGTTCATCGCCATCTCAGCTCTACGAGTGGCGGCATCCCCCTCATTTCCTTGATTCGCGGCCATCTCAGAAGTTTCGGGAGTCGTGCGGGTAAAGGGATGAAGCGTGCGGGAGCGGATGAGGCTGGTAGAGAAGTTTGAGAGTTGGCGCGCAATCCTAGTGGACGGCGCGCAATCGGGAAGTCCGTCGCGTAAAACCCCGGGTGTTCGCGCAAAAGCAGGCCGAATTCCGGACAGGTTTGCGCGACGAGCGGGCGAATTCCGCGCCGGAAAAGGCAATTTCGCGCACGAGAGCTTAGAGGCTTATCGCGCGGAAGGCCAGTGTACGGTGCGGGGGACCCAGGGCCCCTATTTATAGGCGAGGCCTGGGTCCGCGCTGCGCGGAAAGCGCTTTGCGCGACCACGGCAGCAAATTTCGCGCCCGACACCCTTTTTTGCGCGCCACCGTCCCGCGCCACCCAGGACTTCGGCATTCCAGCGTCTCCCTCGGAACCCGATCATTGCGACCTCTCGCCGATCAGATTCCGAGGGGGGGATTTTGTAGACACCGGAAAAGTCCGTTTTTCCCAAACAAAGCTCCGGATGCGGAAAGCGAGATCATATTTGGAGTCGGAAGCACGTTTCGGAGGGCCCGGAGGACTTGCACGGAATTTTGGAGGCACGCGCGCAAAGTTGATGAGCCGCGCGAAAACCTCCCGGGATGCGCGCAAAGCGGGGGGCAGGCGCACAATTTTGCGCGCCAGTGGCCCACGCGACTCCCTTGCGCACCGGGCCCGATTCCGCGCCCGCGAAGAGAATTTCGCGCCCGCGAACTGGATTCCGCGCCCGGGGTTGCCTATAAATATAAGGCTACCCCCGATGTTTTGAAGGTTGTCAGAATTCGAAAGGTCTCTCGTGCGCGCAATCCAACCCCTTCTGCGCCCAATGCCGATCTTCAGGTAACCTCTTTTCTTTCGCGCAAGAAAGCCTTGGGGTTCGCCTTCGCGCGCAATCCCTTAGGCTCCTTTCCTTTGAATAAATATTCACCCAAAGGCATTCGCGCGCAAAAGAAGCCTCTTGCGCGCAATTGCCCCCGGGTGCGCGCAATCCAACCCGATTGCGCGCACCCCCCATTTTCCAAAGTGGCCATTCATTAAAGAATGAGCCGTTGCCCCCGTGCACTATCCGAAGCCCGGTGTGCGCAATCTCTATCATTCGCGCGCAAAGTGCTGGCCCAATTGCGCGCCAGCCCGCCCATTTGCGCGCCGGCCCGCGGTATTGCGCGCAAAGCTCCTCTTTTGCGCGCAAGCCGCCAGGGTCGCCCCCTTTGACCCCCTGAGGGTACCCGCCTGCGTGGCGCCCGATGACCTTCATCCCGGGTGCCCGCAACGTGCGTTGTCTTCCCGTGCGGCCCTCCAGGCCTGCGCGAAGTGACACGGACCCATTAGGCGGCAACATACGTCCAACATGACGTTAAACTGTGCCACGTCCGCGCTGCAAGATGTTAAACTGCCAGGCGTTTACGTCCCGCACGACGTTAAACTGCACCATCGTCCGCGCTGCAAGACGTTAAACTGCCAAGCACCTTCGTCCTCAACACACGACGTTAAACTGTACTTCGTCCGGCAAGACGTTAAACCGTCCGCTTCGTCCTCAACACACGACGTTAAACTGTACTTCGTCCGGCAAGACGTTAAACCGTCCGCGTCACCTGATCCCGTGTCTCGCACGCAGGATCCCCCCGGTCTGGATGTGGCCCCCACCCGCGCGTCTCTGCAGGGATGTTGGGATTGGAGTGGCCTTCACCCACGGGGGTAGAGTGTTACAGACAGAATGAACTACGTGGACTTTGATCCCTGTCTTCTAAACAGTGTACGTAGGAAGCCTCTCCGAGGTTCAAGCCCACCACCTGGTCGTCCCGGTCGTATTTACGTCGGTTCGTCCATCAGTGGACCCCTCCTGGGTTCACACTTGCGTCGATTCACCTATGAATCCGCTCTTGTGGGGGACTACACATGTGTATCTCCATTGAACCTCCCCACTGCCTTTTTCTATTTCTCTCTCCAGAACGAACTACGTGGACTTTGATCCCTGTCTTCTAAACAGGGTACGTAGGAAGCCTCTCCGAGGTTCAAGCCCACCACCTGGTCGTCCCGGTCGTATTTACGTCGGTTCGTCCATCAGTGGACCCCTCCCGGGTTCACACTTGCGTTGATTCACCTATGAATCCGCCTTTGTGGGGGACTGCACGTGTGTATCTCCATTGTGCTTCCCCACTGCCCCTTTTTCTATTTTTCCTTTTATCGTCCAGCATGACGTAAAACTGTGATTCACCTGGCCGTTCCATCCCCCTCTGTGCGAGGTGGTTCGGTTCAATCCTCTGCCCAGCGGCCTCGATCTCTTTGTGAGTCGGCTTGCCGACGTCCGGCATGACGTTAAACTGTACATCCGAACTACGCTGACTTTGATCCGCGCTAACGCACGGTACGTAGGAAGCCCCTACGGGGTCCAAGCTCTTCACTCCATTATCCATCCTGATCCTTACCTGGGCCGCCACATCCCGGTGGGGTCATGCCATTTCATTCCACTCCACTTCATTCGGGAAGCCGCCAATGTGCTGGCCCCAGCGTCGGAGGTTCCCCGCAAGGGGTTCTGTCATCTGATCCACTCCTCGTGTTGATCAGTCCGATGCCGTCCCCGCTGGACGTTAAACTCGCGGCATACCCCGTGTTAAACATGGGAAGCTGAGGAAAACCTCAGGTAACACAGTTCCCCGCACCCAGTGCGGGATGCCTCAGGCCATCACGCCTTCGAGAAGCCCTATTAGGGACGGAAGGCAGACATGCAGAGGCGCAGTGTTAAGACACGCCCCCGACACCCAGAGCCACCCGGTCTCTTCACCGCAGGTTTCTGCCCCGACCAGACTCCTTGGAGCGTCCGGGCGGAAGCAGCGTAATTAACCGGTGTCCATGAAGATATGGCGCCGGGAACAAGATTCACGAACATTCTTAAATCTATGAGGGAGACCCGGATTAGGCGACGAGTTCCAAGGAGACGTCCACGGAAGGAGGAACCGACGTCCCATCATCCCGGTTTCGATCAAGGAGCAGACGCCCCTGAATAAGGGACGGATGCCGCCCGCCTTTGGAAAGCGGGACTGCGGGACCACAAGCCGCGCGCCCATCCCCTCGGGTTGACGGGTGCACGCGCGAACACGTCCTGGCGGAAGAGCGTAACCCGACGCACATCCGCACCGAAACAGTCATAATAATATATTTTAGTAACTATAACATTTTTAATGTAGGGTCCTATAGAATAAATATTTATATATAAAAATTATTTTAAAACACTAAATATTTATCTACATCATGGTAATATAATTTTAATTTTTTTGGAAGATATAATTACATTAAATGATTAGACAATGCTAATGTAATAAATATTTTATTAATGTAAATATAAAATAACTCATATTACAAATATTAAAAGAAATATTTTTTTAGATAATTAATTTAATATAAGAATTTAGTCAATTACCTTGATATTTTTGGGATATTATAAAATATATTTTTCCAATTATAAGTGTTATCTTGATATTATTAAAGACATGCTAATGAATATTCCTAGAAACTGACATTATGAATATTTTATAGTAAATAATAATTAATTAAATGATATAAAATTTCTAAAAAATAATAAATTTTTTCAAAATAATTATATATGGTTTAACGTATCATCAATTATCCATTTTTGGGTCATTTGAAATTTCATAGTAACTATATGGACCCTTATAGTGTAAGTATACATTTTGTCACAGTAAGAGTAATAAAGATTAAATAAATGGTAACACCAAAGGATAAAGGAATAACTCTAACCTTGATTAAAAAAATTAATTATTAAATTTATATAATTAGACCATTATCACATTTTTCATTAATTTTATTGTTTTAATGGAATCTTGTCCATTAAAATTACTTATATATTATTGAAATCAATGATATTTATAAAATGTCACTCTCTTTGTATTTAATATTTTTTATGTGTCCATATGGGTAAAACATGATGATATAAACAAACAAAAATTTATTTTTCTATATTAATTTATTTATTTTCATTACATAAATTTTTTTATATTTTTGAGGAATTATATAAATACCATGAATGCTTGTGAAATGATAATACAATATTTATTAAATTAGTAAAAAAATAAAATAAATTACATTGAAAATATTAATTTATGTAGAAATGGAACGATTTAATGTGTGAAATAAATTTTATAAATATATATGAATTATTAGATATTTTTCAAATAATTATATCCTAATTTACACTTTTTCTAGATGTATTTGAACTCAATGTAGCTGAATAGTATCAAAATTTACATTAATGATAATTTATCAAAATAATATTTCAATATACTATGTAATTTTATAAAATAAATTATAAAAAATAAATTTATCATGATCAGGATTAAAATTTCATTATTTATCCATTTATTGGAAATTTACACCTCATTAGTTAAAATTAAAAGCTTTTTATATTAAAAAAGGTGTAACCAAAGTTAAAATTAAAATAGTTTAACTAAGGGTTAATAAAAATGATTGGTTTTAAATAATACCAAATACTTTTTTAAAATATATAGGTAGATTATATTAAAAATGTATCTTATTTTATTTTAAAACACACGGTCATTTAGTGGTATTTGGAAAAAATATGAATTTATTATATATTATTCTTTTGAGAAATTTCAAAAGTGTATCTCACTTCAATTATAAGAGGGCACCTCCCACTATAAAAAAACCAATTAGTAGTGGTATTTATAAGGGGTTATTGAAAACCCCTCTAAATTAAATTTATAGGGGGTTCAAAACCACCTATTAATTTTTTTAACAAAAGTTTTTCAATATTTGGATGGATTTTTGAGGTGGTTATGTCAAAAACGACTTCTAATTTAATAATTAGTGTTGCTATATGTTCGGATAGATTTTATACGTTATATATATATATATATATTCGTGTGGATGTTATAGTGGGTTTTAAACCCACTCTAATTAATAAAATTAGAGAAGGTTATGAACACCCTCTAATATATGAAATTAGAGGGTTGTTAATTCAATAGTTTAGTGGGGGTTGTGAACCCCCTCTAATTTAAGACCTTATTGGGGGTTTTGAACCCCAACTAATTTAAGAAATTATAGGGGTGTTTGAACCCCCTCCCCCCCTAAATTTATGAAATTAGAGGTGTTAGTGAACCCCCTATAATTTAAGAAATTATAAGGGGTTGTGTACCCCATCTAATTTAGTATATTTGAGGGGGTTAATTAGAGGGGGTTGTGAACCCCCTCTAATATATTACAGTTGAGGGTGTTTTCAACCCCCTCTAATTCAAGAAATTAGAGTAGGTTCATGAACAGTTGCTATTCTATTTTATTAGAGTGGTTTTTTACCCGACTTAATATTTATTTAGGTTTTAAAATTAATCTCTTAAAAATTAAAATTTTATAATATATATGTTCTTGTCTGTGTGTATATATAACATAACCACATTATATTAGTGTATTTAAATGCATTATAAACACACACATATATATAAATACATATACACTTTAAATAAATACTTATACATATAAACACAAATGTATTCATCTATAAATATTAGTATACATAATATTAATGTAATTGTAAATATATTTATTCAAATATATGAAATTTATAAATGGTTTTATAAATATAATACAATTACATTATGATTTATGTTATATATACATTATATTAAAATAATTTTTATTATATATTTATAAATAAATACTTTTATATTATATTTTTAATACAAATATATATTATATAGAAGAAAATAAATATAAATATAAATATAAATATTTTATATATTTATATGATATAAATTAAATTATAAATATTTTATTATATACAAATATATATTTTATAATTATTATATAAATAAATATATTTATACCATATTAAATATAAATTTTATATATATATATATATCATTTAATTATATTATATATTTCCAATTATATGAATGCATTTAATTTTGTGTGTGTAAATATGTGTGTACATTATATAATATAATTGAATATAAATACATAATATAAATTTATTTTGTATAATATCTATAAAGTATAAATAATAAAATATATAAATTTATAGTATTTGTAAATCAACATATAATTGTTATAGTTAAAAAATACATGAAATTTTTATTATTATTATTATTATTATTAGCGACACACAAATATATAAGTATATAAAAATAAATATATATGTATATGTATAATATAATTATATTAAATCATTAAATATTACATAAATACATAAACACACACATAAATGTAAATGTGTAAATATATATTTATATATGTAAATAGAATAATTTATATATATTATATATAAATATTATACACAAATATATTATATATTCATAAATAAATAGTATTATTTATATTGATATGGAAATATATATATAAATATATAGTATAGAAGTAAATATAAATGGACATATGTAAATAAATATAACATATTGTCTATTATATATCAAAAGCAAATCAGGTTGGTTGGCTTAGTCTCTCAGCGTATGTAGAGGCTGGCCGCTGTACAAATCCTTGCAGAACCAATTTTTTCGGTGCTAGAAGGGTTGTATGGATTATGCGCATGATGTAGGGGGTGTGAGCAGGCATGTGTTAGTGTGTCGGTGGGGCATCAGGGGGGGTGTGGGGGTCAGTGGTGGGGTGACTATGGGGGCGTAGGGTGGGTGTCCCGGGTGTCTGTCTGGGTGGGGTGTCTAGGGTTATAGGGTTAGTGATGGTTGTCCTTATAGGTGGGGTATCTCGGTTGTTCGTCCCAGGTGTCCAGGTGGGGTGTGTCTCCAGTGTCCCTGGGAGGCATCCGCGGAGATGTGTGTTGTGTCCATGGAGCTTCAAGGGTGTGTCTCAGGTGTGTATGGGAGGCATTAGTGTGGATGTGTGATGTGTCCATGGGGCTTCAGGTGGTGGGTCGCTAGGGCATCTTGGGGAGTCTGCAGGGTGGATGTGTGTGATCAGAAAGGGGTGACCATGTGGCATCAGATTGGTGTCTAGGGTGTCCATTGGGGCTTTCAAATTTATAAAAAAAACATCCTAGAATAGGGGTGGCTGTACAACCATCATTAATATGATGTTTGGTCCTCAATATGAGGAGGTTTCAACTGCCTCTAATTAAACCCTAAATTAGGGGCTATTAAAACCACCCCTAAATGAGCCATAAATGGTGAATATCGAGCAAGATATGTGGTTTTCAAAACCCCCAATAATCTAAACACTTCTTATCACGTCACTATTTTACATGTTCTTTCCCAAAACCGCCTCAAATTGGATTATGTGGTAAGTTTAGCCGTGGTTTTTGGTAACCACCGCTAAAGTGTTTAGAAGGGGTTAAAACCCCTTCTAAATGAATAAAACCCAATCTAATCAACTAGTTTTTTTATAGTGTCCTCCATGAATCCATGTCAAAACATTATATCCTTATATATAGATCATTCCCTACCAATTTATCTTATAAAATTCTATAGAAACATTTTAGAGGATTTTTTATTTTCCAAACTTCATCCCTGGATCCCTTTATAGGAGATCCAAAAGAGAAATTTCATATAATAGGTAATCTCTCTAACTAATCCAATTATTTATCTTCACATCCTTAACTCCTTTGAATAAATGTTTTTTATCATAAAATAATATCTTTAGTAACCTAAATATTCAAAAAGTTATTATGAGTATAAAAACAATACATTATACACCCTCTTTTACATCAAATAAGAAGACAATGTATCTCTCGTGCCGGTGTATGACCTTCCGTCTCCACACAGCTCTATAATAATTTTTCATCACCACCATTTACAGATGGGTATTATGATGGGTTTAATTAATATATATGATATTTCTTATTTACTAATTATTTTTTAAAAAATAATTATTATTTACATTTCCTTTATTCCATAAATCAAAAAATGAAAATAGTGTTCATGCGTACGTATTTCCTACTATCTACATGAATGGTTTAATTCTTTTTCTATATTAAATGAATGAATTTAAAAATGTATATAATTATAATAAATTGTTTTTATAACATGATTAAAAATCATTTCCTGACAATACTAGGATCAAATTATAAGAACCAATACTACCAAATAGAATCATTCATTGAAAACGAAGAAGTAGTCACCCAGAATACTGATTTTAGTAACTAATTTTTACTAACAGTTGATAAAATGTCATAAATAAATAATACGTGGTATGTTAAAAATATTTTCATTGAATAATTGTATAATAAATCCATATTTATTATGATGGATATTTGAACTTGAAAAAATAAATACTTGTGTTGAGGTAAGGGAAATATTTACTCATTTTTCATTTATTGGGTTAAAACACTATTACGTTGAATATGACATTCTACGATCATATGTGAATTGAATTTTCATTATTTTATAATGTGTATCCACTTTTTTATTATATTTTTATAGTGAATATACACAATTTAATCATTTTATTAAATCTTACTCCAATGATATGATATTTTTAAGGGTTTGTTTCACAATCTCACCATTATTCGGGATTGTTTCTATTTATGTATCCATTAAGGAATTTATTTCTTCTATGTCTAATTTCTCTAAAAATGTTTTTAAATATGTTTTAATAATAATACTATAATGTTTTATGATATTTTTACCCATTTACAACTTTTTACAATGATGTTTGAGATATTTTATTTTATTTTCTACACATTGCACTTTTTTAATTTTTTGAAAGAACATATGGACCAAATTTTGTTTTAATTATACAACAGGTGAATATTTTACTTCTATCATGAAACCTTAGTTTCATGAGGGATACATTACATGTCTATAAATTTCTTTTCAAATAATTTTTCCCTTTATAATAATGAATATTTTTGCAATAAATAATTATTTCATAAAAATATAAAGGATATTTTTTCAAGAATTATTTCATGTGATATTTTATAATAATTTTCAATATAATATATCATTATTTTATATTACGTATGTTTTAATATGAATATTATTCATGGATACCATTCTTATTCTTTTTATGGATGGTTTATGATTATTATTGCATGATGTTTATGAATTTCATTTCTTTTCTAAGAGTTGCGATGAAATGTTTTTCTCATGAAATATGTTATGATTAATGTTTCATGATATTGTGTAACATATATGTATGTTTTTTATGTGATAGGTGGGACCTATGTCTCCCTATAATTAATTGGGTAAATATGAATAACTAATAAGGTAAAACATTTATCACTGAACATGATTTCAAATTCAAAATTTTATGAATATACATGGATTTCTTGTCCATAAGTTTGTGTGTGGACCTGTTTTTTCATGTCCATGATATTATGGGGTGATATAGTTTCATGTCTATATGTTTATATGAGTTCATGATTTCATGTCCACAACATAATTACAAGACCTGTTTCTATTTATACATATTCACAAAGATAAAAGTTTATGTGTATTCCAAAAATTCATGTATTATATCAATATTATGATCTCATGGATTATTTCACATTATTATTATAAGATTCATGTATTATTAATTTTGATGACTTTTTTCATGAAAAAAAATTATGTTATTTTGATCTCTAGGGTATAAATTTTAATTATTATGTTTATGTTCTTTTACAATTATGATCATATAATGCTTATATAGTCTTTATTATCTCATATGGTTACCTCACTGAGCATCTAAGATCAGCCTTTATTATGATTCGATTTCCTCAGGTTTTGAAGGTAGGTTTTATGTAGGATACATCTTAGAAAGATTCTAAATGTGAATAAGTTTAAGGAGATAATATAAAATTTGAGGGGATAGTTTTTTTTGAATGATATATAATATTTTTTTATAATTGTTCAAAATTAAAATCCTAAAAGGACCTTGGGTACATAGGTGATCAAATGTTAATTTTTGATGTTTTAGTTTTTGATGGAATAAATTGGGCCATTATTTTTAAGGTAATGAAACTATCACTGGATCCTTATGTGTGGATTCTAGGATCGTTATAGTTACTGGGTTCCAAAATCATGTTATAATCCACTCTAGACTCATGATGTAATATGTTTTTCCTAATGTTAGAAAATAGACCTCAAAGATCCATAAAATCACACCACCTGATCCACACACCTTTAATCCATTGTATATACTACGTTCGACACCTTGATCACCCAGAACCAGTCTTATTTCATAAACAAGTCCATGATTACCATCATGGAATCACAACCTCTCATTCCTTGAGGAACCCCTCTAATTAAATACATTGATATTTCATCCTAGTCCAACTTGGGAAAATCCAAATATTGAAACCAACCTCCAGTAACACGATGCTTGTCCTTTACCTGCTAGTGAACCAAACACTACATTACAGACACTTTCATAAACCCTACCACTTCCTATTTCATCCTAGGACACCAAAACTATATCCTCAAACTATGTTATATACAGGGAACTCTTATTTTTACCATAATAGGTTAGTTATGAAACTATCCAAGGACTCCCTAGAGCATCACAAACTAAATAAATTATATCCCCTGGAAAAACAACTCGTTCCTACCATCCTCCACCCATCCCTTTGGAGAATTAGCATGGCCAACAAGATCTTGCATCACCTATGTCTTTGAGTATCCCCAATAATTCTCTCCCACTTAAAACCTCAAATAATATCCGACCATCATCTGAAATAAAAAGACTCTACCATAATCCACCCTTTCATCTAAGTAAAAGGATTCTAAATCCTATATTTCTCTACAATAGTCTGAATATTCCTATGAAACATCCTTCCATAACTTCTTTCTCAAATCATCGGCCATAACATTCCACTTTCATTTTGTGCAGGAATTATAGACATCATAATCAGTATGAAATTCAATCGACTTTCTCAACCAAAAATTTAAATATTTCTAATAAAGTATGTATCTAATGTTCTTATGATATGTATAGACCCTAAAACTCTCCTCATTGTTGTAGTAATGCCAAAACATCAATATAAACATGACCCCTTATAGCTTCATATCCTTGGTGCCATAGGTAAACTCATGGGGATGTAACTGCCTACAACTATAAAAATAAAATCCATATGCTAAATAATCACACATCCCAATACAATATGAAATGTTTTACAGAAAAACTCAAACATAACACCCTAAATAGGAAACTAGAGCACATGAGCACTGACCAACATCACCTTCAGTTAACAAAAACTAAATAGAACTGATCCAGCCACAAAACATTATGGTCATTCCTAGTCAAATCTATAAATAAATATTAAAAATAATATAAATTGGGTACAAACATCTGATAATATCCTGAATGAATAATAAAACTATGAGACATGTCAAATTTCGTGGGTGGTTCCCAATAAAAAATGTCTCAACATTAGACAAGTCCAACCCCACACCCTGATGATACATTAGATATTCATGGAAACACACCTATTGATTTTAGAAATCACAGTTGGAAAAGTTAACTTAAATTTGCAGTTATTGAATAACCTGTAATTCATCTATGATATTCTCCTCATGCTCCTCTTAGGACTTTGAGTAGATCCAGGTATCATCAATGAATACATTGATGAACCAGTCTAGTATCTTATTGAACATAGAGTTCATAAGGCCCATCAATACATCTGGTGTTCTTATAACACTGAAATATAAAACTATAATCACAAAGTTTCCATACCTACATCGGAACAATGAAATAATGATATCACCCCCCTTCACCCTCAACTGGAAATATCTATACTACATATCAATTATAGAAAAAAATCTCTTCTCTCATCTGGTTGAAATGATCATTTATCCTTAGAAAAGGTTAGTGGTTTTGAAATAGAACATTATTCAACAATTGGAATTCAATACATAATCTAATATTAACATCCTCTTTCTTGGACAACAATGCTGGAGCACACCCATAATGAAACATTGCATTTAATGTAACCCTTATTCATCTAGTAATCTACATGAAGCATTAAATCTTTAAAATCATAGGATTTCATCTTATAGAGATCCATAAAAATCAGATAAGAATTATTTAGTAATTTTTCCCCAAAATAAAATTCACATCTAGTGGTTAGCATTAAAAACTATTTTGAGAAAACATACAGAAACTCACAAATGACCATGGGGACACCCGTTATCCCTATTTCCTCTAATTCAATTGACATGTAATCCATAAAATATTGAAGGGATCCATACACTGACTTTCTACATGAAAACAAAAACTAAATGCCTGAAATCGACATATATGAACATTATTCTCCTCAGAATCAGATGATAACAACACCTATAGAATAAAACCAATTGATGTTAACAATGAATGCATATGGTTTCATATGTAGGAAAAATGTATCCCCAAGGGACTGATATGGCCCCATCATCAATCTACATCCTCATCGCACATGAAAAAAAGTTGTTTTGGCCTTCAATTGTCATACTTAACACTCAAGGAATAGGAAGACTTTGTATGTCGTGTCCCAGAGCACGGAATACAATGGCAGGAAAAAAATAGTGTGAAGCTATTAAATCAAACTTTGTATAAAATAATGTAAATGTAAAACTATGAATGCCGTGAAAGATCTTGATCCCCTCTAGTGCTATTGCCTCCACTTTGTGAAACTTACCATGCCCACATTCTATACCCCTATAATTATGGACACTACCTTGATGATTCTCAGTATAGGGTCCTTGAACATGAAAAACATCCATAGGTATGATAATTCCTACTCTATATCCCCTTGGTAGAGTATAACTGTGTTTCCCTTGTTGCTGAAACGATTTCACTAACAACTAATATTGAGGTTGATATTGAACCCATCCACATCCATAAAATTTATCTTGCGGAACCACTATGTACTGATTCTACAAATGTACAAAAATACAAAAACCAAAATACACTATCAATATATCTCATGGAAAAATTATAGAAATCACTAGGATTAGAAGGAACGAAAGGAAACTAATAAGGTTTACTCCTCATCAATCGAAACCCCAAAGGTCCCAATGCTTGAAACCTACCCCAAAAAACAATTCTTCTTAAGGAACCCTACTAGTTCCCCTCTTGGGTTAAACCACCTAGAGATTTCATTATCTCGATCACCTCCACCATCTTTTAAACAACTATATATTTTAGAAATTCCAAATGAGTTAAATGATATTGTATATAAATATGGATTTCCTACTTAAGTCGTCTCTCTTATGATTCCTCATTAGAGAAAAAATCTAGGGAAATGCACAAAAGGTCCTAAAAATTTATTAGAGACTCCTTTACTAATGTACTCTCCACCAAAAGAGAAAAAATATCCCTCCTCTTATCATACATAATGGTCGATGAAATGAACTCTTACAATAAATATTTTTGAACGTAGACCCATTAAACATCTTCCTACTTCTCTTCAATAAATAGTGCCTATTGCTGATGCAAATATCCCTATATCTGTCATACTTCCAAAGGGACCCGACACTATGGTGAGGCACAAAAAAACTAATATAGATCTCAATCTCCTCCTTATATCTCTCTCACTCAATATATGGAACACTTCTCTCATAATTCCCTAAAACCTCTGATTGAAAGATTGAAAATTACTCTATCATTGATCATCCCCATCAACCACATGATCCCTTTAGTAATAAAATAGATCATCCTACTGATCCTCTACTTATTGAACCACATGTGGATTACCTTTAGAATACATACCTATAAGGAAAATAAGAATTTTATAATCCTTAGAGAATTTAATTTCATGTAGATTCATTTTTATTTTCCTTATTCATTTTCAACAATAAAAACTAACCCATGAAAATAAGGAACATAACTCATCATGATGAATGTACATCTCCTAGGACTCTACCCTAAAAACCAATCCACCACACTTGGTTTTCCAATATTCTCATAGGTCATGCATTAAATCATAGGGGGGAGGAAAAATACCATATCCTATCTAGTATCCCTATCTTACATCACCTACCAATATTAACTACCACTATTTTTATAAAAACCCACGAAATCATCACTGTTATTAATTATAACTACCACCATATCTATGAAAATTCTTTTGATACCACTCTATCATTCCCCAACTTCCTATGATATCGTGATGTGGGGAGATAGATAATGAACCCGATTCTCACCTCATGTAGGTCTCGGGTTGGCGACTATCATTGAGGGTATAAAAATGAAAACTCAATGGGAGTAATTTCCCTCAATAATAATATAATATCAAGAGACGAGATGAGTCATCCATGAAAAACTCTATGGAGTAATATTAAAAATGAAACCAAAAACATCTCATAAGGAATATATAAATAATAATGATACATATAAATGTCTCCAAAGTAAAATACCCAAAACTAATGCAATGTAGTGAACCATAAAATATCCAATGATTCGAGGTATTAATTTCCAGAACAATATATATAATTCTCAAAAGGTGTTGGAAATAATTTTATATACATAGGGAGAGAATAGAATATAAATTTAGTATGAAAATAAAGTCTCTAATAAACATGTGAAATAATAATACTAATGTTACCTTGAGAAATATACAAACCAATTGCACATTAAAATGTTAACTATCCATTGTAATATCACCAAGGAACACACACCAGATTACACAATCCATGTATAATAATTTAATTAGAAGCATATCGATGATGGGTATCCCACACCACTTTCCCACTTATTTTACACTATAACACCAAACATCATACTTTCAAGAACTCCCATATGTTCAAAATAATATACACCACCATCCCACAGAATGGTTATATAACATCATCACCAAAAAAACCCTTGTTCCACCACCACACATCAAAATCGCATATCTTTTCACCTGAAAACACCTTGAGTATCACATATAAACTATAACCAACGTAGTATGATATTATGAAAATGAAGGATTTAATCATTGTTCCCTCATCCTACCATGAAAAACTCCCACTACATGACACCCTACATCATGGTCACTTCACATATCTCTTAAAAAAAACCTATGCCACTATCCCATAACGTGTTCACAACATATCTCCCCTAAAAACCCTAGTCTATTACCCCATAGAAAAGACATATTACATATTAGCTAAAAAACAAGGGTCGTCATCTAGTGAACAAAAAAACTCTAGCCATTATAGCTTTTGAATATTCACATTACTAGAAGAGATAGTAGGAAAGAGTGGGTGGCCAACCATCCATCCCCATTATCGGGATATTGGGAAAACACCCCAGGAGAATACATGGGTGTCATGACATAGTGCTCGATGTGGGTTGGGTATGTATAAAAATCACAATAAATAATCATGTATCAACATAGATTCACACACAATCCCAACTTATGGGTCCACAAAAAAAGTCTAAGTAAATCACAACATCAAATATTTCTCTACCACTCTCAAATGTGTAACACAACATAGGACATGTTCCATAGTCCATATTAAATGTTTCTATATAATGTGATTATGTTACCAATTTGATCATTATTAATCATAATCCACATGTAACCATAAAACGAATAAATTATTTAATCTTTAATTATATAAATACAATTAATAAATCCAAACCCAATAAACTTGAATTGCTATTAGATAATTATTCAATCACTACCAAAGATCTATCACAAAGAAACCACACATCAAAAATGATCCATCGACTCTATTACACTATCTCATAACCTTACCAAAATCACAACCAAACAAACACTACCTAACCACCCTAAAATAAATTAAAAGCATCTAAAACCTTACTGCCCTAAAAGCATGACCTTGCAACCACTAACTCACCATCCCAAAAGCGTGACCACACAACCACCAAATCATTATCTTAAAATAATATAAACACATCACAAAAAATAAAATATCATATTATAAATTTAATGGAGGTTATATTATTACATTTCACTTTATTTTAGTATTTTTATCATAGAAGACATAATCTTTGGGAAACTATTTCATTTGAAAAATGTAAGTGGTTTTCTATTTTTTTTCAGGTGATATCACAACAAAAAAAATATATATAGTATTCATAAAAAAATCATCCAAGGAAAAAAAATCCCCCAATAATGACAATAGTCAACAATGAATCAAGTACCTATAATCCATCCTGTCATAATAATGGAAAATTTTTATGAACTTGTGAATGATTGGAATTTTCTGTTAAAATTAAATTATAAAATTATTTACATTTCATTAAGAGACAAAAACCATATTGTTGGGAGGAGAGTGATGGCAAGAGGGGGGGGGGGGGGTTAATTCCCTTTTAAAAAATAATTAACAATTGAAAATCAAAGTAAAAAGTGCAGCGGAAATTTAAGAGGCAAGACACAAAACATGATAACGGAGTTCGGCTTAAACCAAAGCCTACGTCTCCTCTCCCAACTCAACCGTTGAGAGATTTACTACCGCTTTCTTTTTAATGGTTTTAGAAAGAAACCCACTAGCCTTTAAGGTAGTCTAGAACCTATTACAGCTTGCTTTTAATGGTTGAGCAAGAACCCACTTGCTTTTAATGGTTGATCAAGAACCCACTAGCCTTCTTACAGGTGAAGGCTAGCTCACCTATGACTCAAGACTTTTAAAGGGAAGGCTTGACTAACCTCTTTACACCTTGAAGGTGGTGTGAAAACCCAAACAAAGAGAGGATAAAAGAAATGGGGGTTTGTAGGCACAAAACCCAAAATGATGCTCAAAATGATAAAACAATAAAAACCATAATGTGGAGAAGTCTTGGGTGCCAATGGATTGATTGGAGTTGATGAAGAGCGCTCCCAAGCTTCTTTGATGGTGCTCCTTGGATGTGGAAATGGGTTGGAGCAATTGAGGTTCCTTGAAGAATGCGCCGGAGGTTCGACAAATGATCAAACAATGTTCCCGTGGGCTACCGTTGGCTTGGTTGTTGTTCTGGGGCTTCCTAGTCCTTTATTTATAGAGGGGGAACCCTCAAATGGCCTTTGGGGGTATTCGGAGCCGTTGGAGAGGCCTTCGGAGCCGTTGGGGGTCAAGTGGGAAAGTCTGGTCAAAGCCCAACGGCCAGTTTGACTGGCTCCACCGGCTGACCGGTGCTTGGCCACCGGTTGGCCGGTGCTTTGGAAAAGGGAGAGACCTTCTGCCCAGGCACCACCGGCTGGCCGGTGAGTGGGCCACCTGTTGGCCGGTGCTGAGACAGTAGCTGTCCGGCCTATCTGGGTTCCACCGTCTGGCCGGTGGTGGGACACCGGTTGGCCGGTGGTCTGGACAGAGGGGATGCCTTCTGTCCAGGCTCCATCGGCTGGCCGGTGGTCATCCACCGGTTGGCCGGTGGACTGAAATCAGTCTACTTTCAGTCTTTCTTGGCCCAATTCCTTGGAAACCTTTTGCCTATCAACACAAACACTTAAAACAAGATTAGATAAATAATTGAGTGATTGTGATCATGAAAATTAAACCACGAGGGGTACGAGAGGTACAACAATCTCCCCCTATTTTGATGATCACAATCACCAAAACAATCAATGTAAAAGACTGAAATGAAAGGCATGCTTTAAAGGATAAATTGAAAAGTAAAGCAAAGCATGAGAGAAAGATTTCTCCCCCAATCAACCATGAATTTCTCCCCCTTTGTGATTATCAAAATAGCACAGGGCATAAAACTTGATTGAGGGAAAGGATTGAAAAACAAGATAGAAATTTTAAACCAAATTGAAATTTTTGAGATTTGAATTGAAAGTTTTGAATTGAAAGTTTTGAAAAAACGCAAAAAGGTTTGAACGATCCTAACTCCCCCTAAATAAAAACAACAAATCACCGGGGAGAGGATTTTGAAACCGAGACAAATTTTGGCCCGGAGAGACTCGCTAAAAGGGATTTTTCAATCCATACTTTTCTAGTGGCGGGTCTTCTCCTATGAAATTAATCGTTAAAGAAAATAGTTTTGGGCCTTCCATACCGGGCATTTTTGCAATTGCACTCATAAATTAAGTGCCCGGGTTTTTTACAATAGTTGCAAAATTTATATTGGGAGCTCCCCCTTACAAAAATAGTTGGAGCATGGGAAGAGGAAGCTTGCTTGGAATAGAAAATCCCTTGGGTGGTTCTAGATACGCATTGGGAACCAAGGATCTTCGAAAGGTTAAGTTCACCTTGGGTGAATTTGGCAAGGGATTCCTTTAAATCCTTGATTGTGGATTCCATAGAATCAATATCGGGAAGGTTTTGGACCTTGAGGGACAACTCTTCCTTCTCTTTCAGAAGTTGATCCTTTTCGGAAGAAAGTTTTTTGAAATTCTTTTTTAAGGCAATAAATTTGGAAAAAAATTCGTGAAAACCATCCTCCAATTGATCTCTCGCATATTGGAGATCCTCGTACGATAAATTATTGAATGAATTTGAAGAACTAGAGGATGAGGAGTCGGAAGAGGTTACCTCATGAAATGCCATTAGGCATTTTTTACCGTTGTCACTTGAGGAGGAGGAGGAGGAGGATGTGGAGCTATCACTCCATGTGGCCTTGAATGCCTTCTTCTTTTCCTTTTGCTTGGCCTTTTTCTTGTTGAGTGGACAATATGGCTTGTAATGGACTTTCTTGACACACCCATAACATGTTACCTCGGGCTCGGATTTTTCGTTGGGTTGAGCCTTGCGGGATTTCTTCTTCTTGTGCTTCTTCATGAATTTGTGCATTTTGCGGGCAAGATTCTCCATTTCTGAATCGCCGCTTGAAGACGATGAGGAGGAGGAGCTTTCTTCTTTTTGAACTTTGAAGGCGATTTTCTTTGGAGTTTTGATGGGTTTGCCTTCCTTTTCAGCTTGCCTCCTCATGGTGATCTCGTAGGTCATGAGGGATCCGATGAGCTCTTCGACCGGCATGTTCTTGATATCTTTTTCTTCTTGGATTGTCGTGGCTCTTGGTGCCCATGAGCTTGGTAAGATCCAAAGGATCTTCTTGACCATTGTTTCTGCAGGCACATCATCTCCAAGAGATTTTCTTCCATTGCAAACGTCAGTAAAATGAGTAAACATTTCAGTAATATTTTCAGATGGATGCATGGTAAAAGACTCAAAATCCTGACGGTACATATCCAATCGAGTATCCTTAACTTTGTTGGTCCCCTCATGGGTAACCTCCAAAAGTTTCCAGATTTCATGAGATGAGGTGCATGTGGAAACTAGATTGAATTCATTACGATTAAGGCCGCAATGAAGAGCGTTCATGGCTTTGCCATCAAGCTCGAAATTTTTAATATCGGCTTGAGTCCATTTGGATTCATCAGGAGATGAAAGAGAATAACCATGCATGACAATTTTATATATAGGATAGCCAATACTTCTAAGAAAAGTAGTCATGCGGGTTTTCCAATAAGTGTAGTCGGTTCCATCAAAGAATGGAGCACGACCCAATGAATAACCTTCGGGGGCGAAAGAAGATGAAGCCATCACAAAGGATCTTGAATTTGAAACCGGTTAGGGTATTACTCAAATTTTGCCTCTGATACCAATTGTTGGGCGGAGAGTGATGGCAAGAGGGGGGGGGGTGAATTGCCTTTTAAAAAATAATTAACAATTTAAAATCAAAGTAAAAAGTGCAGCAGAAATAAAAGAGGCAAGACACAAAACTTGATAACGGAGTTCGGCTTAAACCAAAGCCTACGTCTCCTCTCCCAACTCAACCGTTGAGAGATTTACTACCGCTTTCTTTTTAATGGTTTTAGCAAGAAACCCACTAGACTTTAAGGTAGTCTAGAACCTATTACATCTTGCTTTTAATGGTTGAGAAAGAACCCACTTGCTTTTAATGGTTGAGCAAGAACCCACTAGCCTTCTTACAGGTGAAGGCTATCTCACCTATGACTCAAGCCTTTTAAAGGGAAGGCTTTACTAACCTCTTCAAACCTTGAAGGTGGTGTGAAAACCCAAACAAAGAGAGGATAAAAGAAATGGGGGTTTGTAGGCACAAAACCCAAAATGATGCTCAAAATGATAAAACAATAAAAACCGTAATGTGGAGTAGTCTTGGGTGCCAATGGATTGATTGGAGTTGATGAAGAGACCTCCCAAGCTTCTTTGATGGTGCTCCTTGGATGTGGAAATGGGTTGGAGCAATTGAGGTTCCTTGAAGGAATGCGCCGGAGGTTCACCAAATGATCGAACAATGTTCCCGTGGGCTACCATTGGCTTGGTTGTTGTTACGGGGCTTCCTAGTCCTTTATTTATAGAGGGGGACCCTCAAATGGCCTTTGGGGGTCTTCGGAGCCGTTGGAGAGGCCTTCGGAGCCGTTGGGGGTCAAGTGGGCAAGTCTGGTCAAAGCCCAACGGCTAGTTTGACTGGCTCCACCGGCTGACCGGTGCTTGGCCACCGGTTGGCCGGTGCTTTGGAAAAGGGAGAGACCTTCTGCCCAGGCACCACCGGTTGGCCGGTGAGTGGGCCACCGGTTGGCCGGTGGTCTAGACAGAGGGGATGCCTTCTGTCCAGGCTCCATCGGCTGGCCGGTGGTCATCCACCGGTTGGCCGGTGGACTGAAATCAGTCTACTTTCAGTCTTTCTTGTCCCAATTCCTTGGCAACCTTTTTCCTATCAACACAAACACTTAAAACAAGATTAGATAAATAAGAGAGTGATTGTGATCATGAAAATTAAACCACGAGGGGTACGAGAGGTACAACAATCTCCCCCTATTTTGATGACCACAATCACAAAAACTAGCAATGTAAAAGAATGAAATGAAAGGCATGCTTTAAAGGATAAATTGAAAAGTAAAGCAAAGCATGAAAGAAAGATTTCTCCCCCAATCAACCAAGAATTTCTCCCCCTTTGTGATTATCAAAATAGCACGGGGCATAAAACTTGATTGAGGGAAAGGATTGAAAAACAAGATAGAAATTTTAAACCAAATTGAAATTTTTGAGATTTGAATTGAAAGTTTTGAATTGAAATATTTGAATTGAATGTTTTGAATTGAATGTTTTGAAAAAACGCAAAATGGTTTGAACGATCCTAACTCCCCCTAAATAAAAACAACAAATCACCGAGGAGATGATTTTGAAACAGAGACAAATTTTGGCCCGGAGAGACTCGCTAAAAGGGATTTTTCAATCCATACTTGTCTAGTGGCGGGTCTTCTCCTACGAAATTCATCGTTAAAGAAAACAGTTTTGGGCCTTCCATACTGGGCATTTTTGCAATTGCACTCATAAATTAAGTGCCCGGGTTTTTTACAATAGTTGCAAAATTTATATTGGGAGCTCCCCCTTACAAAAATAGTTGGAGCATGGGAAGAGGAAGCTTGCTTGGAATAGCCAAGCCCTTGGGTGGTTCTAGATACGCATTGGGAACCAAGGAGCTTCGAAAGGTTATGTTCACCTTGGGTGAATTTGGCAAGGGATTCCTTTAAATCCTTGATTGTTGATTCCATAGAATCAATATCGGGAAGGTTTTGGACCTTGAGGGACAACTCTTCCTTCTCTTTGAGAATTTGATCCTTTTCGGAAGAATGTTTTTTGAAATTCTTTTTTAAGGCAATAAATTTGGAAGAAAGTTCGTGAAAAACTTCCTCCAATTGATCTCTCGCATGTTGGAGATCCTCGTACGATAAATGATTGAATGAATTTGAAGAACTAGAGGATGAGGAGTCGGAAGAGGTTACCTCATGAAATTCCATTAGGCATTTTTTACCGTTGTCACTTGAGGAGGAGGAGGAGGAGGATGTGGAGCTATCACTCCATGTGGCCTTGAATGCCTTCTTCTTTTCCTTTTGCTTGGCCTTTTTCTTGTTGAGTGGACAATCGGGCTTGTAATGGCCTTTCGTGCCACACCTGTAACATGTTACCTCGGGCTCAGATTTTTCGTTGGGTTGAGCCTTGCGGTATTTCTTCTTCTTGTGCTTCTTCATGAATTTGTGCATTTTGCGGGCAAGATTCTCCATTTCTGAATCGCCGCTTGAAGACAATGAGGAGGAGGAGCTTTCTTCTTTTTGAACTTTGAAGGCGATGTTCTTTGGAGTTTTGATGGGTTTGCCTTCCTTTTCAGCTTGCCTCCTCATGGTGATCTCGTAGGTCATGAGGGATCCGATGAGCTCTTCGACCGGCATGTTCTTGATATCTTTTGCTTCTTGGATTGCCGTGAATTTTGGTGCCCATGAGCTTGGTAAGATCCAAAGGATCTTCTTGGCCATCGTTTCTGCAGACACATCATCTCCAAGAGATTTTCTTCCATTGCAAACGTCAGTAAAACGAGTAAACATTTCAGTAATATTTTCAGATGGATGCATGGTAAAAGACTCAAAATCCTGACGGTACATATCCGATAGAGTATCCTTAACTTTGTTGGTCCCCTCATGGGTAACCTCCAAAAGTTTCCAGATTTCATGAGATGAGGTGCATGTGGAAACTCGATTGAATTCATTACGATCAAGGCCGCAATGAAGAGTGTTCATGGCTTTGCCATCAAGCTCGAAATTTTTAATATCGGCTTGAGTCCATTTGGATTCATCAGGAGAAGAAAGAGAATAACCATGCATGACAAATTTATATATAGGATAGCCAATACTTCTAAGAAAAGTAGTCATGCGGGTTTTCCAATAAGTGTAGTCGGTTCCATCAAAGAATGGAGCATGACCCAATGAATAACCTTCGGGGGCGAAAGAAGATGAAGCCATCACAAAGGATCTTGAATTTGAAACCGGTTAGGGTATTACACAAATTCTTCCTCTCATACCAATTGTTGGGCGGAGAGTGATGGCAAGAGGGGGGGGGGGTGAATTTCCTTTTAAAAAATAATCAACAATTTAAAATCAAAGTAAAAAGTGCAGCGTAAATAAAAGAGGCAAGACACAAAACTTGATAACGGAGTTCGGCTTAAACCAATGCCAACGTCTCCGCTCCCAACTCAACCGTTGAGAGATTTACTACCGCTTGCTTTTTAATGGTTTTAGCAAGAAACCCACTAGACTTTAAGGTAGTCTAGAACCTATTACAGCTTGCTTTTAATGGTTCAGCAAGAACCCACTTGCTTTTAATTGTTGAGCAAGAACCCACTATCCTTCTTACAGGTGAGGTCTAGCTCACCTATGACTCAAGCCTTTTAAAGGGAAGGCTTGACTAACCTCTTCACACCTTTAAGGTGGTGTGAAAACCCAAACAAAGAAAGGATAAAAGAAATGGGGGTTTGTAGGCACAAAACCCAAAATGATGCTCAAAATGATAAAACAATAAAAACCGTAATGTGGAGAAGTCTTGGGTGCCAATGGATTGATTGGAGTTGATGAAGAGCGCTCCCAAGCATCTTTGATGGTGCTCCTTGGATGTGGAAATGGGTTGGAGCAATTGAGGTTCCTTGACGGAATGCGCCGGAGGTTCGCCAAATGATCGAACAATGTTCCCGTGGGATACCGTTGGCTTGGTTGTTGTTCCGGGGCTTCCTAGTCCTTTATTTATAGAGGGGGAACCCTCAAATGGCCTTTAGGGGTCTTCGGAGCCGTTGGAGAGGCCTTTGGAGCCGTTGGGGGTCAAGTGGGCAAGTCTGGTCAAAGCCCAATGGCTAGTTTGACTGGCTCCACCGGCTGACCGGTGCTTGGCCATCGGTTGGCCGGTGCTTTGGAAAAGGGAGAGACCTTCTGCCCAGGCACCACCGGCTGGCTGGTGAGTGGGCCACCGGTTGGCCGGTGCTAAGACAGTAGCTTTCCAGCCTGTCTGGGTTCCACCGGCTGGCCGGTGGTGGGACACCGGTTGGCCGGTGGTCTGGACAGAGGGGATGCCTTCTATCCAGGCTTCATCGGCTGGCCGGTGGTCATCCACCGGTTGGCCAGTGGACTGAAATCAGTCCACTTTCAGTCCTTCTTGGCCCAATTCCTTGGCAACCTTTTGCCTATCAACACAAACACTTAAAACAATATTAGATAAATAAGAGAGTGATTGTGATCATGAAAATTAAACCATGAGGGGTACGAGAGGTACAACACATATCCCATAGATAAACCATAGTAAATCCCTCTATCATGGTATACAATAAAGATAAACATGGGATTCCCTAAATCAAAGAACATTTTTTTGACTCATTGTGTATTTCATTAAGAATATGAAATATCCATAAACCAAAACTGCACACAAAACCCATATATCAACCTACACCACAAAAAAGAATCATTAAGCCACATCCCAATTAATTCTCCAAACCAAAATGATACCACCAAAATGGATCTCTGAGAGATGATTAAGAGGTAACTAATCATGAATAAGGATGGTCTTACCATCAATCTCTAGTAGACATACACCAGATCCATCAAATCAATGTATGGAGGTAGAGGGCTTGATGATTTTTCAAAATCACATATGGATCGCCAAAAAATTAAGGAGGAAGAAAGGGTATGGAAAAATAAAATTAACCAGTCAATAAAAGGAAATTAAATCCTCAATCCCTATTTTTCCATGTCGTATAATATAAGCATGAAATAAATTCCATGAGAATTCAAAAAATTTCATATTTAAAAAAATTATTTATCCTAATTTAATCACACATCGTTAATTCACCTATCACTATGTAAATTAATCCCATGGTTTCCCCTCTCCCTACATACAAGCTATGAACCAACCAACTACATAAGCCTTCCTGTAGTGACTTCCGTCATGTAATGAATTCATGAGTTGATTTTCTTAAAAAATATCTTTTACACTTTTTACCACCCATGAACCTCCAAAATCCTCCTCCAAAACACCTCCAATATATAAAACTGAAAATATAATTGTCTTTGAATGACTGATCCATAAAAACTATAATCTATTCATAGAAATTTAGACAAAAATTATAAATTTTATTCAGTTTTTTATTTGAAAAAACCCTCTAACAACATATTATTTTTTAGGTATTTTGAAAATAAAGGGAAAAACATTTGAATTTGATTTGACCCTTTAAATAATCCTCTTAAGAATTTTCAATCATACAGTAGTAGCTTCACTATTTGCGTCATGTGGTAGAAGCATCATGTTCCTATATCATGATGATGGGTAATTAATTCCCATGTTCTCCAAGCCTTTATTTCATCAATAAACTAAACCATAATTTTCCCCACTTCATTTATCCTCATAATAGAGTATATATAGATATAAATGTGGTTGGAGGAAATCCTCCATCGTACAACTTATTCTACAATGATTCCTAAAAATTATATAATGTGATACCTCTTACTCAAATTTAAAATCAATTAAAATGAGCTCAAATAAATTTTATTGTTTGTAGTGAAATTATCATAAAATATAGGTTACAATAGTGGATATTTAATTAAAGTGTGAAACCCCCTTAGTTTTTAGAAAGTATATTATATCCTTGAAATCTGTGATTATATTTCTAAAAAATTATTTAATGTAATATAAATCCATTAGGAAATAATTCATCTAAATATGAATTGAAACATAAAATACTTTTTCCGATCATAAGTGGAATGATATAACATAATAATATTAAAAAATGTATTGAAAACCAAGGATTATTACTCAATATGGATAAAATACATCCATTAAAATAGAATGATTAAATAGGGGATGATTGATAAAAATTGTAAAATCATCAAAACTAGGATATCACATAGATCATCTTAATCCTTGACGGTCACCACATGGGAAAAAACCCTATAATGAACTAGGAATGGATAAAGCATTACTAAAAATTTATAATATGAAATAATAATTATTCTCTATGAAGTGATCGTGGAATGAATGAATGATTTAAAAATTTATATATAGGAATAAAATATTTACATTATAAATATGTTCATTTTAAATTTCATTATTGAAAATTTGGTCATTGAAAATTTGGTTATAAGTCTTATATCTAATAGGTATATACTATTTGTGTATTGTTAGGTATTAAATGTATAATAATTATAATCACAATAAAATAAACATATGATATTAAAATATTATATATATATATATATATATCTATGTGTGTTTTTTACATATATAAATATACATATTATTACAATATCATATGACATATATATAATAAAAATAAATACATTAATATCAATAAATTAGTAAAATTAAATTTTAAAATATTAATAATTAATTTTATTTGTATTTGGCCCTAGGGGAGTAACCTAGTGGTTGTATATCTACAAGTCTCATGCGAGGTCTTTGGGCCAAGTCTCTCCGAGTACATGTATGGTCTATATCTACATTGTTTCTTTTTAATCCCACCTGAAACTGTTGTAATATTAATAATGGTTCTAATAAGAATTTAGTACAAAAGTATAATTTTTTTCAAAAAAACTTTATGTTTATTATTTTATATTTTAACCTAGTAGATTAAACTTTAAACTTTAAAAATATAATATACTAACTAAAATATTAGAATATTTTAATTTAGAAATTTGTATGAAATAATATTAAGAGAGGTTAGTGTTATAGAATGCCATTTGTCTATATAATTTATATTTTTCTATTTATTATTTTCACTTAAAAATAAGTAAATATATTTTAGTCTCTATATTAGATAATAATTTTATATTTGGTATTTTTAATGTAAAAAATATCTTTGTAATATTTTTTGATATTTTTCTAATAAGATTGATTTCTAAGTGAATAGTGCCAAATATCATTCTTACAGATAACACAAAAATTTTTGACATTATATTTATTTAATTAGGTAGTTGAAAATCATGAAAAGTTATTCTAATAAAAAATATTTATATTTTCTGTTACATTATAATTTTAAAATTTTCTGCTTTAATTGATAAATACATATTTTTAAATTATTAACATAAGTTATTTTTCCAAAAATATTATTTTTATGGCATTATAAATATAATATTTTAAAAACAATTATTCTCATTTTATAAATTGAATCAAATAAAATTAATATAAATTTTTAATATGAAGATCCAAATTAATTTATAATGTCCACATTATTTTTTTTAATGTATAATTTTCCCTCTATAAATCATTGAGTTGAAAACCTCAAACATCTTTAAAAAACATATAGAAATTTATGTTTGAGGTATTTCATGAACTTATCACTTATGGACACCATTATTTCTCAACATTGGTGCTACATTATTTTGAGAGTGACTTCCCATTATTAAAAATTTTCTGGTATTTATAAATATGTTAACCTTTTTACTTCTAAAAGGATAAATTGATTCCTCATTTACCCACACACTAAAAAATAAAAAATATTACAAAAAAATAACTAATCTTATCTTAAGAGTTCCTTGAAAACATAAGGCTAATTTTTTCTTCTAAAAAATTTCCACCATTAAAGGATTAACCCCCTTTGAAATGGGGATAATCTAAGTAGACTTGAATTAATTTATAACTGATCCTTTCATGTTTTTTATTTTATGACCTTATTCATCATAAAATTCCACTAAAAAGTTAAAATAATAAAATAATTATAATTAATATAATATTATGTCTATATAGTTATGGTTTAATAATTAACCACCTTCCCCTTTCCTATTAAGAAAAAAAATTGTCACTCATGTATTGTACGGACTACATCCTCCATGAATAACCTGTACATTTTCCTTACCCAAATAACATCTCCTATACTAATTTAGAATTTATCATACAAGTAATATATTTATGAAATATTTTATAATCCAAAATGATAAAACATTTTACTCATTTTCTACGTACTGTTGAAAATGAAATCGCCACCCATGTGAATGTACGGACTACATCCTCCATGGAATGATGTATTTAATATTTCATTAGAGCCTTTATTATGTTGTTATAATAATGGTTTTATAGGATGAATACTAGTTTTATGTTACTAAGAAGGTTCTGTAAATTAAAATTAAATAACCAATAAGAAAATTTAAAGACAATCAATCATAATAAAATCAATCAAACAAAACAAGCAAACTAAGAGTAAACCAATTTATTCAATCAGTGAAATGGTTTCACAACCATAAATTATCCTCATTATTATTTCCAATTATATTATATCACACTAATAAAAGATAAATTATATCATTGTGAAACTTTTATGATGATATCACAACTTTATCACTTTGTAATAATCCATTAATCACGGTTAATTTATAATTGGGTTAGTCTGACCACCAACTTGAATAAATATATGAAATTATATCATGGATAATTTTGATATCATATATAATTATTTAATATTATATTATTATCTAAATAATTATTTTTTGGTTTTTGAATAGATACAAAAATATGTACATTATTAATTAATAAAAAACCCTTGTTTGGTTAAAAATCAACAATAAAATGTTCCTTGTTGATTTCATATTCTATAATAAATAAAAAAGTACTCATGAAGGGAAATTTAAACATCATACACCAGTAAAAGTCACCCATTATATTAATATTAATGAAATTACAGTGATAAACATTTGGTGAAATAAATAACAACACCACTATTACAAAACTAGTTCAAAAAGATAAAGATTACTAACACCTGAAGTCAAAAATATTTATTAAATAACTAATATAAATGTAGATAATTATTATAAATGATTTTTATAAAATGTTATGTATATGAAAAATTATTTTAAATTTGAGATTTTGATATTTATGTTTGAAATATAAGATTATAGAGTATGTTAAACTAAGTGGAGAAATAATGAATTTGATTATTTATCTTAAATATAATATCTACAATTTAAATTCATTGAATTTTCATCTATTATAAAGATACCAAACATAAAAGTGGGTTTGATCAAAATTTTACTCAAATAGTATGGGTTTATTTGTTACATTTTCAACCCCAGGGTATATATTTGATATATTATTCCATAATTTCCTTAATATAGTGTATTCATGGCACAATTTCTTTATCATATGAGAATATATCAAATTTAATGATATTTATATATATATTTAATTATTTTTATCTCATAATATTTGGATTTATTTATTGAAAAATTTATAATATTTTATTCAAATTAATTAAGGATTCATTGTGTCATATAAATTCATACCTGAAAATACAATTCAAAATTTCATTTATAATACCATTCCCTGATTTTATATGGTGTTTCCTTTTTTTACAAGTTAAATTAACTCTAACAATGAATAAAAATTAATTTCATAAAAAAATAAAAAATGAAAGAAATGTAATTATAATAATAATTCACATTCTTTCTAATGAGACTTTTTTCCAAATCCAAAATTTCCTTCACACTAATGTTATGTTTTCTTTTTGTGAAAGAAAATATTAATTATTCTATCTGATTATCATAATTATATTTACCCATTTTTAAAAGGAAATTTTAATACGCTTTTGATGAAATAGGTTTTCCAAAAATGGTATTTTATAATATTTTACACCTATATTTCTTTTTATAATCGTTGTGATTTTAAAGGAATCAATTTTTGATGTTTATTTTTCAAAGTTATATTTTTTACAATGTTTTCAATTCTCCATTATAAGAATAACCATTGAAGGTGTCCTTTAATACCAACATGTTAAGACAATTTAAAAAATATCCCATTTAATGATTAAAACGGGAAAACATATTTATAAAAAAATCATTTTATTTAAAACATTTTTTTTCTTATTTTTCTCTAAAAAAATAATTTTTCTCTTATATTTAAAATATATCAATTTTAAATCTAATTGAAAATATTAAGGATATTTCTATTTTTATAAATTTTTCTTTAAAAACACCATGAAATAATTTCTCATCTATGCCATCATCTATTGACAGGTTTTATTCTTGATCAATGTTTTTTTAAAGATAACCATACAACTTATTTTGGTATTTTTATTATATAATTGTTTTCTATTTTGGGGAAATAATCCATCACTTCCTTTTTCTTACCTATTTGTTTTCAGTCAGAAATTTTTTATAATTATTCTCCTATATGAAAACTCATTTCAAAATTTCATTTATTGAAGGGTGTTCAACTATATACTATAAATCAATTGAATGTGGATAATTATTATATCAACCATATATAATTCTATTATACAATGTTAATATCGTATGATATATTAATTTGAATGAATGATAGATACCTATAAATTTGCATGACGTCATTCAATAAACATTTTTCTTTTTTTGCTCTATCATTTTATGAATATTGAAATTATTTTTTAATGACTTCCCCAATATGATTTCATTTGAAAATGGTACGAAATCCATTCAATTTCTCGATGTTATTTATGATATGATAATGACTTATTTTTTTAGGGCACATGTATGTATAGATAATGGAGTGTTGGGGTCATTTACCTTACATTATTTAATCTGATAAGACTTTAAATATCATTATATAGGTATTTGTTTGTTTGTTTTTGTTTCTCATAATCATAGGAACTAATAGTGTTTCTCATGAAACTGATGTTACCAAAACTAATGTATGTACCATATTTTTAATATACTTTATAGTTTTATATTTTTTCTCATGTCCATGTTATTTTATCATGGTTAAAATTTATTAACTCAACATTTTTATTCATTTTTTATTTTATTAAAACATTTATTCCATGATTATTTCCTATGATGTTTTATAAATGGATTTCTTATATATCTTAATTATAACAAATATTCACTTCTTATACTCACTTTGGCTGATTGATTTTTATTACATATGTCTTACCTTATTGAGAAACTAATATAAAAACATTATTATGTTTCCATTTCACATTTAATGAGGAAGATAAAATAATTTGGAATCTAGAATATTTAATTATGTGTAGAATTTTAGGAGATGTTGAATACTCACATGTATTATGAAGTTTCCATCATAGTGGAAAACATTTTAATTAACATAAAGGCATGGGTTTTGTTAGGTAATGTTTTATCCTTATTATCCAAAACCATAATCCTAAAAGATCCGGGGAACTTAATTTAATGTATTATTTAATTTATTTCATGTAAATTAATAGTAATTATTTTGGGTTGTTATACAAGGGTAAATTTTCACTTTTACATAAGTGAATTATCTTACACATCATAGATTTTGACAAATAAAATTCATTTATTGGAATAGATTTCACTTATAAACATTATAATTAAGTTAGGTTGTAGAATTAATTATGTTATGTTGTAGAATTTTGAAAATATAAAATATCATATGAATAAATAAAATTATCATACAAACTAGAGAAAATTGTCATATAAAATATCTATATTTTTTCATAATTCTTGTTTTCAAGCCCAAAAATAGAATTTTACAATAATATATATAATATTAATAAAATTAATAGATTGAATAATTAAATCCATAACTAATTTTAAATAATTAAATTAATAAATACATTCATTTCCACAAAAATTCCTAAAATATATGTGAAGATAAAAAATTATATAATTCATCTCAGAATGCTAAATTGGTAAGGATTTATTCCTTCAAATAAGCATAAAAAATATTGTCAATATAATTTCTACTAATAACCTTCTTCCATGTGTCATTATTATCTATCTTTTCCAATTCTTCATCTATATTATCAACCTAATATTGATTCTCCAATTCCTTATTCATATATCTTGGTTCAAATTATGAAAAATAGGTATATGTTGGTTTTGTCAAATTTATTCTTATTTGAAATTGATTTCTTTCTTATCCAATAATGTTTTGTAGCTAAACATGATTAAATTAACTTTTTAAATATTAGAAAGTATATTCATTATCACATGGATTAACTAAATCAACATCTTTATTATACGCCACTTTATAATTCTTATCATTTTTAGAAACGTTATTATGCATTTAAAAAACTATAGATTAGTATTTATCCCCTAACTTGATTCTTCATGTATATAATCTTTTCTAAAATATGATATAATTTTTAAATTAGTTTTATCAAAAACCATCCTTATATATTTTTTATAATTGTAGTATCATATTCTAGTAAATGTATAATCCTAGAAGATTCCATGAACTCGCCTCTTCAAACATTTACAAACATTTTCTATATTGAATTCTATTGTAAATGTTCTCCAAAAGAACTATAAATACATAAAAAGTAGTTATTTATTATAATTAATGTCATATGGTATCATATTATAATTTTTCTTAAAATAGTTTTTTTTCTGAACCACTAAAATAATATCTTATTTCCAAAAAATCAAAGAAGTGTCATTCTCTATCAACATAGTCTTAGTAATCTAAATAAATATTATATTCTGCCGATCAAAAAACATTTCTAAGGTTTATATGGTGAATTAACATCATAGGGAATCACTTTATTCACAATATAATCACAAAATCATCAAATAGTATATTTTTCATCAATGTCTATCTAGGTCTTCTTTATTGAGAAACCACAATCCTTTTCATCACTCCTTTAAAAACATTTGAATGACATTAGATCCTCTAATTAATATTTCATAAACAGAGTAATTGTGATATGAGTAAATTAATTTTTAAAATAAATACACTAATTATCATTACTTTTTGATTGAATGTGTGTTGTCCCATAAATTTTTGAATGGGTATGTTCTAATGGATGAGATATTAGAATCTCAGCTTTCTTATGTGCTGAATTAAATTTTCTTCCCTTTTTTAAAATGTATTGAACATTCTATTTCATTACATCATTATCTTAGGCAAATCATTATGATCATCTCCTTGGGAAAGCATTCAAAATTGTTTTGGTCCACATAATCAATCCTTTGATGCCTTAACTTATTTTATTCTTCTAGAATTAAGTATCTTGAATTTTTAAAATTTAAAAAAACATGTTTTCCATTTTTCAATATCCCCTTTTTATAATACATACCCCTTTAATCCTCTTTGAAAATAAACCATATATTGAAAAATATATTCATTTTATACACCAATAAACTATAAAATACTTAATATATTGTGTTTTACCCCATTAACATTGTGTTCATGGAATTTAACCTATCATTAACAATCACTACTGAGAAGTCACCCTTATTTTTAAGGGAAAAATTATTTCCCAATGTAAAAAATCATTAATTTAATATTATAACATATTTTAAGTGACTTAAATCACCTTTATTATGAAAATAAGACCAAATAATCAACATAAATATACCCTCAATTTTGGATTAGTTATATGAAAATTCAAAAATAAAATAATTGTCATTTCCATCATCCATATTATTTGGACACATATTTTTATTATATCATACACATAACATGTAATGTATGATTTTAAGAAAATCCTTAGTAAGGTGACATGTCTAGTCACATATTCTAAAAACTTATTATAATTACAGAAATTGTTTCTCATGAATCAATTTATAGTATTCTATTTTCATCAAGACATATCTTCTGTGAATTAGATGAGAACCAACCAAAACTCTTATTCTAAGAAACACATAGACTCATTTAGATATTTCTAATTAAATCAACACATTATTGTTTTATTCTGGAAGCTTCCTCAGATCCAATAGTTTCCATAAAAACATATTTAGCTTTGAAAAAATTATTTTTGCAATAATATGGAACATGCTTATATCCCTTCACTAAGTCATCAATATTGGATAATATTTATAAACCAAAATTATTATAAAATATCCAAAAACATACTTTCACCGAGTATTCCTCCAATAATTTTTGTAATCTTCTTTTGTAGTAGTTTTTTTCTTTATATTCATATTTCTTGAAATTATTTATTTTATTAGAGTCACAATTATTTTCCACGATCATGGTATTTTTCTTTTATTTCTAAAACCCTAACCCGATAATTTTAGATTCGGTGATCATAAACACATTTTGTCTTATGATTGTTGAAATTTACTAAATAAAACCAATTTTAATTATAAATAATTACTCTATCACTAAAAAACTTGGGTGACATACATTATAAAGAAATTTTAGGGTTAGAGTCATAGAGATTTAAAGATAATATTAAACTATTAAATCCTATGACTTTCATATCAATGAGTAATTTTTTTACTATATAAAAAAGTATATAATCAATAATAATTCTTCAAATTATCCCCTTAATTATCCCAAAATTCTTCACTTCTAGAATAATATTCCCTAATAATTTTATTAATAACCTGGGGAAGTTGATTCATAAGAAGTGTGAGTTTAATTCTAATTCAGGGGAAACATATACTGTAACTTTAGCGAAATAATAATATAAGAATGAAAAATAAGAATAAAATAATTTTTTATAACTGAACACATGATATTGACATAATTGAATGGTTGAAATTAAATTATATTTAATCACATTAATAATAATTATTTTATTCATATTGATTCAATTTATTTTTTGGAGGTTATGATCTTTACCATAAATGCCTCATACAAGATAATATTATTCCCATCAATGTCAATAAAAGATATCTTTCTTATCATTATGGTCACACCCATGACATCATGATTTAATTGGATATGCATAAACAAAATACCCAAACCATTGAACTCATGAGACTAGTCGATTCATCGAGGAGATATATAATATTGTGCCCTACTTGTCAGGTATTTAAATCAAATTCATTCTCCAGGAAAATGATATTAATATAAATTCAATGCATAATCATATTTCCTTAATAATCAGTAAAAATTTATATTTATATGAAAACATAGAAATTTAAATACGTTTAGAGTGAATAAATTCACATAATCCATCTAGATAATGTTAGTGGACAGTTGAAGGATACATCCAAAAAATCCATGATTAATCAATAAACATCTGAATTGGAATAATAGGTATATCGACTGTCCTTTTTTACCAAATAAATAAGTAAAATGGTGTTCTATGTAAGAATCCTCAATCTAACATCATTTAGAGTGATGATATATGATAAAGTAAATAATTACAAAAAAAATCAATGAAAGATAAACTATGTTAATTAAATAAGAAAAGTAATGAAAAATAGGGTATTTTTAGAGAAAATGAATTGGAATTAAATTCATTCATATAATAGGGAATTACATGGAATGATAATGGCAATAATGTATTATTTATCTTATTAATATTTGATTAAAATAATTTTAATGAAGTTTATGGTAGTTCAAAATGAACTTAATCAGTTATTGAAGGCAAACAAAAGGACTTTTGAATAAGAATATAATGAATATGGTCATTAAAGACACAGATTCCCAACAAAAAATAAGATAATGGGTTGTTTTCCTTACAACAGGTAAATATTTTGTTCAAGAAGAAAATGGAATAGTATAAATTCATTTACGATCCCAATAACCCATGGAGAAGAAAATAATGTGATATTTAGAAATTAAGTTCATTTAAATACAATTGATGGATTATTTTTCCAAATAAATCCAAATTTTGAAATTGATATGGGAGAAGAAACCATTATATATAGGGATATATTTTAATAAAAAAACCTTGGAAAGACATAGAGAACAAAATTGAACTTAAATATCATGGATTAAATATTAATCATTATATATTATAAAAAATAAGTATTATTGAAAGCATTTAATTGAGATTATGAACACAAGACAACACACATCCCAAAGAAAATAATTTAGGATGAAGAGCTAATACGGTAATAGAAAAGAAAAAATATGTTGATTAAAGAGGTTTACCATGAAATGGACCATAAAATATCATGTAATTAATGGTATTAATTATAATTAAATGAAATTAATATAGTGAATATGCAATAAAAATAAACGATGTTTGTAAAAATCAAACATTCCTCGTAGAATTTAAAATAAAGACTAATAACACTAACAGTATCATAATAGTTTGAATTGAAAGTACATGTAAGGTAGAAAATGGTTGGGATTTATAAATAAATTAGTTTTCCATAAACATTATTATGAAATAAACTTATGTAAAAAATGTACACCGTATAAAGGAAACAAGTAGTGAATAAACATCATAACTCAATGAAGAAAAATCAAAATGTAAAACCCCTTACAACATTGGTTTCATTTCATTCCCAGTACTTTTTTAGAAAGAACAAGATATGGGTATTCAATACCCATTTATTACATTAATTTTTTAAAATAAATTCTTTAGTAAATAGTCACACTCTATAAAAGATATCAAGGTGCTAAATGTGGATGATTTTTCGAGAGAATAAATTTGAGAAGAAACACACTGAATGGCTCGTATTCTTTGAATCGAAGTAAATTGAATGAAAAAAACATGAATATTAAAACCACATTAATTCCATGAATATGGAAAAATAAATCAAGTATTAATTAATAATACTATATTTATGATATCATGGTTTACAGTAAGAAATATGTCTCATGAAATTAATTTTCAAATAAAGAACACCTAACATTTTATTCCAACATACTTGAATGAGATCTATCCACATATATAATATAAATAACTATCTTATTACCTTATTTTAAAAAAATTATTATATTTTTCTATTTTCAAGATTCATATATAACTATTTATTATAAATTTGTTATTTGATTATGGTTTATTTTCATCATGAGCAGCTAGAAACAAAAATTGCTCATTTCATACTTGTTTTGAAATGGAGTTTTCAAATCAGGATTATTAAATAAAATATCCTTCAAAGATCACCCAAGATACTAATATAATTCTTTTAAGTTATTGATCATATCCAATTTTCATTTATAGAATAATAAATATTTGGTTTTTGAAAATTGAAATTCTGATGAACTAGTTTCTGCGTGTTTAGCGATCAAAATGTGATATTCTAAAAAATATATTCATTATAAACAAAACAATTATATAATAATTAAAAATTATTAATTATATTATTATAACATGATATTGTAATTATCTAACATCTTGTAATCAATAATGATATAAAAACAATAACACGGGTCACTTAGGTGTTAAAAACAACCCAAATGAGAGCGTGTATAATAATTGTTTGAGTAAGGAAATATTTTTACATATTGATACTATAACCATTAAATAATCATAGATCATTATTAGATATCATTAACCTTAATTAAATTAGTTCTTTGAATTTTCAATTAAGGTTGGTTTGAAAAATAAAATTCATCATTCCTTGAGGCAGTATTCCATTTTTACTCGTGATTAATGTTTCTATTTATCAACAAATGGGGTGGAATTAAAGTACACAATAAATTATCATTTATTATTAAAAATATTTAAATATTGAAAATATTAATACATATAATCTATTCTTATAATCTTTTGTGATATTTGATGAATAAAATTGAACTATGTCAACTGGTGGAGGCAATAGTTCGTACGTATGCACAATTGATGCAGTTATATTTTCTTACTTCCAAGAAGTAATAGATTAATAGTTTATATATAAATATAATAACATTAATGTATATTAATAATAATAGATTTATTATATTATATTTGATAGAAGGATTTAATAAGTGAAATATTATTATGAAATGTCTAGGGATTTAGAAATACTCGCGTTGAAAACATAAGACATCACATGTACATATCCTTATCAAAATAGACCTTTTGATAAATAATTATGATAATAAGATTATAATAATGAGATATGATTCAATTGGTTGTAAAATATATGATTTTTATGATGATATTCAATGGGATATGTGCAGCATGATTTTCTGGAAGTGATCAAATTTTAATAACTAAAGAGAGGGGTAATTTTGGAAGATCTGATTACATTTCAATAGTGGTTTGTCAGTATTGACGGCTCAAACAATCAAAAAGAGTTAAATAATGGAATTTTGTTTCACATAGTGTCTATAATTCTTCATATATTAAATTTTACACATGTTTTAAATAGGTTTAAATTAATTTTCAACTATAAATTTACACTAATTTTTTTACCACTATAACTAGTTATTACACAAAGAATTTATCTTTTATTAAAAATAAACGATAACCCATCATACCAAATTTTAATTTTATTAATATTCATTTATGATCCATTTAATCTAATTTTATTTTTAAATAATATAAATATAATCTTTAAATTAGGTCATTTATTATAGAGAACAAATTTTTTATTAAAAATGTTATTTTCACTATTAGTGTTATTATTTATATTTACCATTGATTTCAAATTCAATGTGTGAAAAATATTTATAAATAGGAATAAAAATATATTATTTTTATTTTAAATATGATATTAACTTATGTTGTCAAACATAAATTACACATTGTTAATAAAATAAATCTTAAAAAATAACAGTTTTACCATTATCATAGTAATTATCTTCAATAGTAGTAATCTTATTTTTATTGATAAAAAGTAAATTTTATATTTTAATAAAATTAAAACATGTAAATAAAAAATAAATTCCATTTATAAACTAATATTTTTAGTCGTGGGAAAATTAAATTTTAATAAAATCGCTTGTAACTTGTAGAAACCATCTTTTTAGAAAAATTATAATTTTAAGCTTAATATTTATCTGAAGCATAAATTTATCAATTTTTTCTAAATTTTCACATTATTGAAATTTTAAATATAAAAATAAATAAATTTTACATTTCATGAACATCAAGAAGACACATAATGTTATCCAAATAATATTTAATTAAAAAAGCTGAAAACTAGTTTCATTTATTGGGAAATATTACTTAATAATAAAAATTGTTAAAAATATTTTTTATAAATCCATGATATTATTTTGGAATTTATATTTTTACTCATTAAATTCTTATTTAATCATGTAAAATTTTTATTAGAATATATGCTATACTCACTTCTTGATTTATTAATGAACACTGCGGCTTTGGTAAAAATGGTGTTTGTCACTATTCACCTAAAAATCATTATTTTCAAGAAAAATATCGTATTTTCTTATAAAGATAATATAGTTTTTATAAATATAAAAAATACATAAATTTGGTCAAATTAAATTTATAAATTATAATAAAAAACGTAATAATATAATGAAAATAGTTCTCATAAGAGAATACATTTAAAATATTAACTCTTTTCATTATCATTTAATATCCATTTATAATTAAATTTGAACTAATATATTATTAATATAAATAATATCATTTATCTATATTGAATTTGGTTTCCTAAAATAATTCATATAAAAATAATATTATTAAAATAAAAAATTTTTATTTATTAAATGATCTTATTAATTATTTTGCTACACTAATTGAATTGTATCAATGTCTTGGTATTAATAAAAATACCTATTTTATTTTCATTATAAATATCATAACTTGAAAACCTATATTTTTACCAAAAAATTATATGGATATATTTTAAAAGTTATATAGTCTTTTTTTTATTTGGGTTTAGTGTAGAGTGTGTCACAATATAACAAACCCATTAGTTTTCAAAATAAAATATATATTTTATAATATCACGGTGTTACATTATCCATAAATTAAATAAATTTAGTCACCTTAAATTTAATTATCACAATAATGAAATTAATTAATGGTGTGTAAAAAATAGATATAAATCATGATATATTTTCTAATGAGGTTTCAACCATTATAGAATAGGTTCATCTTGGAAACATATCATTACCCTATATTGTGCTAACCAATTAAATCATTTTTCAATGGAAAATCATTATTTTTTATAAAAAATTACACATAAGAAATTGAATATTATTTCCATCATCATCTTCCTCACCTAAACATCCATGATACAACATCCCTCTCTTATTTTATTTCTTTCGAAAATAAACAATATCAATGTTGTTAATTATAATTTTTGATAACTAATTTTAAATAATCAAAATATTCTTCAAATATACACTTATAAAATATTTTAATAATTTTTTAAATATTTTTATTTTACATGAAACGTATCATAAATTTAGTTCTTTTAGGCTTTATCCACTACTAAAATCAAACAGGTTAACATGGATAAGAAATAATTAGTATTGTAAGAGTATTATGAAAAATTCAACCCCAAGATATCATACTCTATAACACCATCATGTTTTATTTATGTTATAATATTTTATGATATATCACTAATAGTTTACCTTATGGTATTTAAGTTTAAATTCACTAAATAATTTAAAAAAATAGTCTAATATTATCATTAAGTTCATTACAATATACTAAACCAAAAGAATTAGAATCCATGCATTAAAATTCAGCATGCCCATCATCTATAAAATCCAACTACAATTAATATATCAATTATCGTATGAATATTTATGTTTTAATATAAAATATTAATGATCATTATCTTATTAGGTTATCCTAACAATATATTTGAATCCCTCATAATGGATCAAATGTTTTATGTTAATCAACCATTGAATATCCCTCGGTAGTGTCTATATTAGCATGTAGTGTTATTCAAACTCATCGTTCGTTGATTGAAGGTCTAGATGATACTCGAAAAACAATTAGGGTGATTACCCCTTAGTTAATCAATGATTCAACCACATAAAAATTCATTCATTCATATAGTAAGGTAATTTCTAAGAGACCACTGAATCCATACATTTAAATAAATGGATGTTTTTTAAATATAGGCTCATCACTTTAATTTTCTCAAAATTTCTATCATCCTAATACCAAATAATATTATATATCCAATACAACATCAACCATCCCAAAGGGATATCTAAAAATTCAAAATGATGATAAAAATTAATTTATAAACCATTGATGACATTTATAAATATTAAATTATATTCAAATGATTACCTAATATTCTCTAATGTTATCACAACCCTACTTTGATAGGAGTTGTGACTACCCAGAACCACACTCCTTTAATATAGTTCTCATAAACACATTAATTACATACCTGTATCGAGATTGATCAATGAAATCCAATTTTAAAAATAATTAATTACAATATCACAAAAAAATATGGGGTCACAAACATTTAATGGACCTCTTAGGATGAGGTTTTCAGAGTATCCGGGAAAATGTTAACTTATAAATACCATGAATTTCTCTTTGAATGTAAAATTTTTACAATATAACAAACTAAATGATCCATAATTAGTATTCAACATCTTCTGTAAATTATCGTCACATGATACTCTTTGAAATATATCATTTGTAATTTTTTTATTCATAAACTAGGGAAATTTAAACATAATAAGGGTGAGTTCAAATAATTATTGTGGAACAAATAATATTAGAATCTATCATGGAATGAATAATATATAAGGGAAAATAAAAATAACATAATACCATAAAACATAACACATGATATTGAAATAAATACATAGAGGAAATATTAATCAAAATAATCACATGGTAAGTAGTAGAAAAATTTATAGGAATACAATTCATAATTCCAGACATCTTAATCTTTACCATCAAGGTATGATTAGTGAAATTATTCATTTAATCTAGTTTAAAACCTAACAAAGATTCTTACCATAAAGTATACGTCTAAGGAATCATTATAGTTATCAAGTATGAAGATATAAAATCATGCCTGCAATAGGAAGGCATAAACCAAATACCCAAAATATTTCAAAAATGAGGCCAAAAAATACATCAAAGGAATATATAATATTGGTTTTCACTTAACACTTATTTAATTCCAATTCATTCTCCTTTTGAATTATATAAATATTATTTCAAGGGAAAATCTACATTCCTTAGTAATAAACAAAAATATGTATTTATAAAGAAACATACAGAATTATAAGACATTTACAGTCATTAAATGAACACAATTCAACCAGATAAACAATGTGGATTATTAAATCATACATAATAAACTTTCTAGGTAATCAATAACCATATTTATTATAATAACATGCAAACTTATTTGAACTATTTCCCCAAAAAATAATTGGATTTTTTTCTATGTATGAATCCTCAAAACAACACTATATAGAAAAATAGTATATGGTTATATAAATATTTTTCCAAAATTTATCCATTCTTGGGTATCATTGAGAATTACCTTCAAATAAATTAATTAAAAAGTTTTTTATTCAGAGAGAAAAGGAATTGGAAGAAATATCAAGCGAATAATAGAAGCTGATTTTGGAATGAAAAAGCTAGTGAAGGAAAATTTATTTTATAGAGATTAAAAAAATACTCTTCAAGAAGTCAAATGCATTATTAAATTTCCTATATCAATTATTAAAGGCATGGATAATTGAATTAGTAAAAGAATCCCACATATATTGTCATAGAAGTGAATGATTCTATATCGAAAAGAATAGAAAGTGTTGTTTTTATTAAAATAGGAAAATAATGAGTTATGGGGGGAAATTTTTGATAAGGCATGTAAATATAATAAAATAACTAGAGGAGAAGGAAATAACTGTGTTTTTACAATGTACCAATATTCATATTCCCTATACTGATTATCTATCAGATGTATCCCGAATTTTGAAATGAAGAATGGTGAATAAACCATTGTAGTTTCAGTAGAATTTTAATCAAAACCCCTATAAAAGATGGAGAAATTAAAATTTATCTTCAATATCCTGAATCAATGATAATTCATTATATAAAATAAAAAAAGTATGTATACATTTTATTTAAATAAAATTATGTTTGTGGGATAAAAAAAGATGAAAAAAATAATTTTTTATAAAAATTTCATACTATATATATAATGTAATAATAAACAAAATATAATAGGGTTTTCATCAAATGGATAATAAAATATCCTGAAATTAAAGATATTTATTGTAATTGATGGAAATTTAGTGGGTGAAAACACCGTAAAAAGAAATTTTGGTTCAAAATATAAAACATGTCCATTGGAATAGAAAATAGAGAGAAAAAAACCCTTACAATGTCGTAATTTATCAAATTGAATTTAAATAGAAGGTAGAACACGGTTTGTGGTTATAAATCACTTTTATGTTATTAAAAAATATGATAAATGAATTCCATTTACAATATATACACTGAAAATTGGATCTAAGTGGTTAATACACACCATATAAAAATGTTGAAAAATTGAGATGAAAAAACCATTATAATAGTGAAATATATTGAATCAAAATATATTTGAAGAGGGAACAAGATAAGGATATACAAACCTAAATAATTAAATTAATATGGTAATGTAAATTCATCAGGTAGTAATAATAACATAACAAATAAATAATGTTATACATTATGAAAAATGTTTTGAGAAATTACATTTGAGACACAAAACCTCCTACAACATTGGAATACTTTTATTTGTTAGATATTTAAATAAAAAAGATGATATGGATACCCAAACATGATTAGTGACATTAATATTTTTAAAATACATAAGTTAGGGAGTAATAAAACCATGTTAAAAAAATTTGGGTGCACATTATGGAACATACTTCCTGAAATTAATTTTGAGACAAAGAACCCCTTACCTTATATTCCATCATGAAAAAATGTGCTCAAAATACCTATATACATAACATAAATATATTAATAAATTAATAAAAAATATTAATCTCACAAATTTAAATTTACATGGTTCTTTTATTACAATTTATTATCAATATATTATTCAATATGGTTTATTTTCATCCTCAAGAACTAAAACATTTGGTTGATTAGTTCATAATAGCTTTATAATGGTGTTATCAATTATTATTTATTAAAAAAATTGACATTAAATGATTTAAAAATATACCAGAATCATGGGTTGTTAATTATTCATCATATTACATTTTCATTTAGCTAATGATAAAGGTATTGTTTGTAAAAATAAATATTGTGAAGAACTAGTTTCATTTTGTTTGATAATTGAAATGATATTTATTAAAAAAAACATTAAAAATCATATAATAATTTTCCATAACAATTTAAAATTATTAAATTTACTATTTTTACATGATATTACAGTTATAAAAAATTCTTTATTTATTCCTGATATAATCATTTTAAAATATTTCACTTAGGTAGTAAAAATGACCCAAATGAGACCATGCCATAAGTTATTTTAAAGTGATTAGTTTTTATCATAAAATATTAAAATGAAATTTAAATAATCATTGAGATGTTAAAAATATCATATATGTTTATTATGTCTATTCTTAGAAAAATACATTTATAGAGGTGATGACAAATGAAATTATTAATTCGTGGATGCGGTAGTCCATGCATATGCATGATTAATGTTTCCATTTCTCAAAAAATGGTTTGGAATTAAGGGATAAAATAAATTTTTATTTAATAATAATAATTATAAAATAGAAATAATATTAATTCATCAAATTCATTCCCCTATCCATCCTTGAGAAGTAGTGAAGAAAAAACCACATTATTTCATGGGGTAGTTGTTCTTATATGCATGATTGATGATGATTTATTTTTCTTATGGGATAAAATGGATTTAAAATGGTTTATAAATTAATATAATAATACTAATATATATTAATAATATTATTTTAATTATATCATGTTTTTTATGTATTTTATAAGAAAATATTATGGGGAAAATGATAAGGAGTAAGAAATACACATCATGAAAACAAAAGATTTCATTTATATGTATCCTCAAAAATGGAGGGCATGGGATACCTAATTGAGAACAATGTATTATGAAATTGATATATTATTCAAGAGGATATAAAATGTATGATATTTTTTATTAAATATATATTTATAGGTGTATCATGAAGTGCTGGAAGTGATCTCTTTTTCATAAGTGAGAAGAGACTTAATTTTTTAATTTCCAATTACATTTCAATGGTTTTATGTTTCTATTAATAGGTAAAAGAATAAAGAATTATAAATTAATATAATATTGGGTGATATAATTTTGATAAATACTTTACCATCTTTTCACAAGTGTTTTGAAAATGTTTTAACTCTTTTACAGCTAAATATTTACACTCTTTCAATTTTGTTTTCACCTACTTAACTAATTTTAAACCAAGTGATTCCGTTATTATTAAAAATATAAGAAAACCCATTTTATTAAAAAAAATTCATGATCATAAATTTAGGTTCTATATAATTTAATTTTTTTCTAAATAGGATAAAATAACTTTTATGATTAAAAAAATTAATATAAGGAAGCATTATTTTGTAGAAATATGTTATTTTCACCTTTACTGTTCCTAATAATATTTTAAATTTAATAAAAATTAATGATAGTAATAAATTTATATATACGTTGAAAATATTATTAGAGACATTAATTTAATGATATTACTTTATTTCATTTGATAAAAATTACACAAAATTAATAAAAATATTCTTTGAAAATAATATTTTTACTATTATCGTAATAATTTATTATCATTCTAGTCATCTTATTCTTATGCCAAAAAATGATGTGGGAAATTTATTTAAATTTTCATCTAATTAATAATAATATAATTTCAATTCATTGAAATATAATTTATATGTTTTGTGAAAAAATATTTTTAACATGAGTGCCTGTAACACGTAAAAACCTATTTTTTACAAAAATTGTACAATTAAGTTTAAAATTTTTATGTATGATAAATGTATAAATATTTTACATTTCAATAATGTAAATTGTGTTATTTTAAAAAATGAGAATTTAATGTGTATTTCAAATAAATCCAAAACCTAATTTTTCTACAATAATATTAAATTAAAATAAAAAACCAAATATTGTTTCTTTTATTGGGAAATATCTATAAATTGGAAAAATGTCAAAAGTGGGGGGTTTAAAACAATAAAACTATTTTGAGGTATTATATTAATTTTCATATACATCATTGAACATATAATATTATTTATAAGTGTTTATCGTATAATTACTCTGTGATATATCCATAAACACTACTATAGTAAAAACTATATATTTCTATATTCTCATAAAAATTAATTATCCATAAATACTACTATTAGGTGTTTACATTCTAATTTATTATACATTAATAATTAATATTTTGTTAATATATTCTCCATAACAAGAATATTTTCTAACAATAATATTTTAGGATTCATAGAATAAGGCCTAATAAAATCCACTTTTAGAAGAATACGTTTTATATTTTAAATGATTTTATTTTTTATTTTTTTATACAAAAATAATTTTATCAAAACCAAAGTAGTAATAATAAACTTTATTTGACATGTACATATTTTTGAAATTTTAGTTACTGTTATTTTTAATTTTCAGTTATATCGCTACATTTTAAGAGTTATATAATGTTTTGTGGTTTGTTAGTTTGTTATTGCATGAATCCTAGTATATCAAACACCATACGTATCAAAGGTAAATATATAGTTTAAAATCACAAGGTCTTACATGTGCATTCAATTCAAAATTACACCCAAAATTATGAAGATATTTATAACTCTATGGGTAATATTCCAATTAATATATTTTAGCGTCATTCATATAATATATTTCAAAAAATATTTGAACCAAATTTTGAATATTTTATATGATATTTTTCAATTCCTTTTTCGAATCAATATGTTTTAATTGTATAATTTTAATTTATTTTACATTATAAAATCTCCATATTCTAACATGAAATTATAAAAATTCTCTTCATAATAAAACATTATAAAATCCCAATTCTCTCTTAGTAACATTGATTCTTCAGTCGCTAGAATTGATTCATTTATATTTATAGATGAATTTTACATCATTAAATTACTGATCTCTTTATCCAGCATTGATTTATTTTTAAGATTCTAATTTAATTCACTATTTCATAGAAACTTTATCTCTATTTCTAAATCACTCCCAATATCACTTCATTCATCACTAATTAGTTACTCATAATTATATTTTGCAATAAGTTTTTTTCATCAATTTTATTGAAACTCTCAGCTTACACATCATCATCACTACTCTCATCATCTTCAAAAGTTGATATGAATTTTCTTTTTCTATATTTAATGGAATTACTAGCCATCCATTTTCAATAAAATGTATATTTATAAAATTTAGTTTTTTTCTTCTTAAATAATCTCATTCAGTGCTCATCTTCTAAATCATCAGCAACCACATTTTTCAATATTTTACAAGTTACTAAAAATCTTCTGATGGATCCACACATTAAATTTTTAGTTGAATATTCCAATTAAATAATACCTCACCTCTTTCACTCTTTTAGAAATTATTGGAATTTTTTATCAAATTTTAGATCCACATGTTTATCTCAATATAAAAAACTATATTTCTCTTCATCAATTTTCTTCTTACAATTCCCTTTCTTGTAGGGATTGTAAGTGTTTTCATTTTTAGCCTAACCCTCATTTTTAAAAAAATATTCCTTTTTCATCACATAAGTAATTATAGTGAAATATAGTTCATCTAAAGGAATTTTACCTATATATTAATATTCACGTGTTGATAAATAAGATTCAACCCTATATGGAAGAATGAATATAATTTTACAAAAAACTAAGGAATCATATTACTTCTCACCATAACATATAACTATGGTGAAGTTTTTATTACCCCTTTTTATGAATTAATTTATAATATTATCATCTTCCATGTCGATATATTCATACATTAATCAAGAAATCTATTGTATATCTTATTTTAACTTTTTATTGAATTTATAAATATTTTCTAGTTCATCTCATATATCTCTAATAATATTAATTTTTTAACCATTATGAATTCATTTTCATAATGATATGAAATAATTGAATTATGATTACTTACATCGTTCTATATATCCTTTCAATTAGTTATTATCATAGAATCTTGTTCATCCCAGTGAGTAAAACCATTTTTCACAGCCACTAATATATCCAAATCGATCTCTATTAGAAAATAAAGCATTCATCCCTTAAAATGTAATAGTTTTTTTCCATTAATAGTGGGAATGTCCTTCTTATTCACTAAATTATGGTAATCTATATTTGAACTAAACAATTAGTGACTAGATATATCAATATTAAGAATTGGTTAATGAAATTCATAGGGTAGAAACTCATAAAATGATATTTGGATTAAATGCCACTTTTAAAAAACAGACATTTTAGTGAAAATTGCAGATATTTAAGAAGATTTAGTCATTCAAAATCCTTTTAATGTTAATATTTAACTAACCTTATCCACCTCATAGAGTGAATGAAAATAATTTTACTTTGACATACACACATTCAAAAACAATATTCATAACATATTTACAAGGTTCTCCTCTGAACATAAAAATGATAATAATTATTATGATTCAGATTCTCCCAATGTCATATCAAGTATCAACATATGCATTTAACAAAATATGAGGTATATTCATGAAGTCTCATTACATAAAAGTTTCATGACCAAGTATGTTCTTCTTATAAACTTATAATGATATAAATATGATATTAATAATTAGGTATTTTCTTCAAGATGATACTTTCATCATGTAATCATGTGTTGATTATTATTCTTCTATTTTATTCATCTTTTTTAAAAGTGACTGAATTTTTGTTCCTCGTTATTCTCTCCATTCTATAATATCTAAATTATTTCTCTTCAATAGATATTTTTATAAATCATTTAAATCCATTATGTTTATTCAAACCATGGAAAAAAATATGTCATTTTTTAGTAGTAATATTTTTTATTCATGATATTTCGAATATGAAATTCATAATTAAAATAAAAAAAATTCCTCTAACCTCCCTCAATTGACTATTATTATCTCTTCTTAGTTAATCTTTTAAATTAATTATGGGATAATTATTACATAATGTTCTCTCACCAAGCTGAAATAACATTTTCCTTCATGATTCAAACCAAATTCTCTCTTTCCTGGGATCTCATTTGCACTTTCTGATTCCTAAACCAATGAAGTACAGTTCTAACATAACCAAATTTATTTTACTATTAATAATATAATCCATAATTTCAAATAATTTTCATTGTTTATAAAAAATATAAAATTCACAATGTCGTTGACTCTTATAAAATCACTACACACACTTCTTATGAATGGATTACTCTTCTAAAATATATCTATACTCATACTATGTGGATATTTACTCTTAAAAATTTTGAATTAATTATTAATAAGTCTCTATATTACTCTTTTTTAAGTCTTATATAACTCTTATAATGTAATACTTTACTCTTGTAACATATGAAATAACTCTTCTAATTTTATTTTCAATTATTATAAAGGTTTACACTACAATTTTGAAGTCACATTTCAGTATTATGAAGATTTAGAGTAGACTAATAAGTACTATGTTACTCTCCCACCATATGATATTACCCTTCTGAAATCTTAATTACTCTTAATAACTCATAAATAACTCTTAAAATGTCATGATTTACTCTAATTCAGAAATATATTATTCCTAAAAAGTCATTAATGATCACAAAGAAGTGAATAGTAACATGTATTAAGTATTAATTTCTATAACAATTATCCATTATAGAACTAAAATATCTATTACTATGTTAAATGGAATAATTTGATTTCAAAGAGAAACTAATACAATTAAAAATCAAATACAAAAATTTCCAAACATTTATAGAACTCTTCTAAAAACCTTAACATACTTATAATCCATGGAATATACTTCTCCTCAAATAAAATAAATAAATCCCATGATATTGAATAATATTTATTTTATTTACCTCAAAATCCAACACATTAAACATATCCACTTAAAACATTGATAATTTTTCTTATCTAAGAAAATACCACATTTTGGAGGGTTTACTCTTCAGTATTAGATAAAAAACCTCATATAATGTCTAAAAAATATGCCCTAATAAATAAAATTATTCAAGATCTAAATATCTTCTAAAACATATATTGGGATTAATAATGTTGTACTTCAGTTGGTTTGGGATGACCAAGGGAATGATGGGGTGAATATGTAGCTAAAAATGTATAATTTAAGAGTGGTAAATGGTAAGAGGATCCCTACTGAAGACTTATTGGTGGTTCCTGGAAAATTATTCTCACGGGATAGATTATTAGGTTTATGCATTTGATAATGATTTTCGTTCTTGGAACTAAATCTAAATTAAAGGATATATTTAAGATAACTAATTTCAAAGTATTATATGGAGATAGTACATTGGTATTTAAAATGTCTGTAATATTTGAAGGTAGTAAACCAAAGGATGGTAAAAAAGTTAGGTGATCTGAAGTTACTCATTGATTGAAAATTTACATTGATTATAGAGTAACAAAAGAATAAAATAAGAAAAAGTATGAGAATATATAATAATCTTTAAGGAGAATATGAAATAGTCCATCACCAGTGGGTTTTTAGAAAAGGGATTTGTGAGAGTCTACAGGATGAAACATAAGAGTGAACTAATGGGGTGTGTGTAAGAATATATTATTCACCAAAAATATGTGTAGATTTTGTCAATCTCTTTGACCAATCATAATGATTCTTTTTAAGAGAGGATCTGAGTAGGAATACACATTGATATGATTAGAAGATAGCATTACCTGTTACACTAGTTGTACTCTACATTATGTATTTGGGTTAGGAATCTTATTCTATACCTCAAAACTTTTATTTTAACAATCTTCTTCGTCATTAATAAAATATATTGGTGCATCCATCCCCTTGTATTTGGACCAAAAAATAAATAATTTCAATACATGGGATTCACTTTTTATTTTTCTTCATTCATTAATAATTCATATGGGTTATTTCAAGTGTGTCTTTTATACAGTGGTTATATAAATTAGAATTTCGTCTTATCTATAATGATTATTTGACATGGTTTTATTCGGTTAATTTTTTTTCTACCGTAATTTTTTTTGAGGCGTTATTTCAGTTGGTTTATTGAAATTCACATCATAACCCATATATTATGTTCTAGTTTTTTCATTAATATTAGTAGTTTATTCCTATAAAGACATTCCCAATCTATAATTTTTTTAATTTCTTCATTATTACCTCATTTTAAAGGATCTTTGAGGTCTTTTGGAAATACATAATACTTTAAAAGTTGATATTCGTCTCATTGAATTTTTCTATTTTGACGTTTCCTTCTTCTGACAACAATCCTTCAAAAGTTGATGAATCTCACTAAAACAAAAAAACACATAGAGGAAAATAATAATATAAAGAGTCTTATATGGATTATAAAAATCTTTGACGAACTACATGATCTAATAAAACATGTTAAAATTCATAACTATAAATCACTAAAATCATCCCACTGGAATATTTATGAATGGAAGAAAGATAGAGAATATTTATTACTAGAAGAATCCCTCAATAATGATGTATCAAAACTATGAATTGAACCTGCACCATCAATTACCACACCAGACAGAAACCCTCACACACTCATAGGAAACAAAACTCCCAAATACAAAACACTTGTCAAATCAAAATCAAACTAATAAGAAATAACAACAAATAAAAATTTTTAATGTGGTTTAATCTATAATACTACTTCTGAGTGGAAGATATATGCTCCCATTTATTTCAATTAATTATAAAATATAATGTTCATAATAGATATTATTAATCAATATTAGATAATTACTCAGTTATAGATATAAGAAACATTATTTACCAGTCCCACGCCACCATTATATTGAGGAACATCTTTCCATCAAGTTCCGAATGACATTTGAAATTTATGGGTGAACCACTATTATATGGGGATACCTCAAATATTCCATATATCATCAATACCTATCCACGAACATCAGGAAAATAATTTGATTCATTCTTAGGAATTATATGATAATTAATATATATCTTCTTTTCTAAAATTCCTAGAATACCATCTGTAACTATACTAGGGTGATCTATACCCAAGACCAAACATTCTCAATTTTATAATTTGTAAAATATTCACTTTGTCTCTTAATTTTGGAAAATATCATCCTGACCATCCTATATCCCATTAATCACATAATTATATAAACATCAATTATTTTAAACCCCATTTTTATGAGTTTATCCTTTTGACAAATAGATTCAAATATTTAAATGAAACATTACAAGTCCTAAAAAATTACAATCCATAAACATGGTGATAATCTCCAACTTATGGAATGTTTTTAGAAGGATTTAGGGTTACCATTTATTTTATCTCCATTTGAGGCAGATTCATGGTGGTAGCAGGTCATCCAAATTGGAGGAACTGAATAAAAATATTCCACATTCTAGAACCATGTTTTTCACGCAAGAATGGATCCTTTAAATTTTTTATAATAATTTATTTTGGACCAAATATGAATTCCTAATAATTTTATAATGTTCATAGGGATGTATAGGATTTTTCACAGCTTGAAATAGGGTTTATGGGAGAAATTATCTTACATGATGGTTAGAAGAAACTATGCAGGGTAGGCCATTTGGTTACTTCTAACCATGGAGTGTTGGACATAGGGATATTATTGGGTGAACGGTTTTACCTAACTATTCTATAGGGGATGCATGACCATGAAAAAATTATATTATTTTTTTAATTGGAGTTATGAACTATTGTGTAACATTTTTTCTAATCGTGTGGCCCAACAATGTACACACCCCCTCCCTACCGTAAAAGGGGACCAATTTTCATAGATTTTCTTCAACCTTATGGTGTCTATTTTTAGGTGATTATATAAAAATGACCATGAAGGGTTTGTTTCTTATATAAATTTCTCATATTACTTCATCATTGGATATAAAGGGATATTTCATCCTTATTTGAGCTCTCATTGCCTCTTCGATAGAATTTGATACTAATCATCTATCCGGATTATGATAAGAGCACTATCAGGGTCATTAGATCATCACTGAGTGTTTTTATCTTCTTCAGATCACTTATAATCATTTCCAAAATAGATTTTGTTGTTGAATTCGGATATTTATACATGTATGATCATGGTGGTCAATAAATCATCCATTAATATTCAAAATTTATTAATTGTTGTGTGTGTGGGATAATTTTATCGGGTGTGACATGTTTAAATTATATTTATTTATTGATGTCTTTAGAACCATGTTCTTAGAACAATTAAATATATATTATTCATATCTGGTGGTTATATCCACAACATTGAGTACCCCATGTTTTTTTCCATAGGTTATTCTTTTAGTATCATGTTATGTGTGTTTACTTCACTATTCGGGTGTGTGTCTCAACCCTTCAAATTGTATTCCCCATTAATTGGATCATATGTGAAAGGAGGAATGGCTAGTACCATGTAGATTCCCACTTGAACCTTTTAAGTTATGTTCATTAATTTGATAGATCAAATTTATATGGAAATGAAAATTATTTGGTATATATATGACGTGGAATAATTGGATATAATTGAATGGCTTGGTTGTACATCTGAAGCACCAATTTCCATGTCTAATGGAAGGTATTAGAGTGAACCTTGTGAAATGGATATGGCTTATATGAATTTAATAAATGGTTTCATGTCCTTGATATGACTTTTCACTTATATTATTGTCATTTAATTAACCCCTGGATATATTAAATGATTATGACTTAAATAGATTCATAAATGGTTTCATTCCAAGATAGACATGTCATAGTAAAGAATGGAAATGTTTAAAATAGATAAATTTATTAAATTGAATGACCATAACTTGTCCTTAATTATTATACGAATAAATTGTAAGGTTCCGAACATTATATTGGGGTTAAAATTATTAAAATAGTGTCTAGACTCGAGTTAGCTTTTGGATTTAGGAGGGAATGCCTTGAGCACTAGTGGATGCCATTTTGAATCAGAGATACTGGTTTCCAAGGGTGATAACCACCATAGACATTGATATTTTTCTATATGTGCATTCTTGGTATAACACTATATGATAAATACTTCATTACTGTTTCAATATTCCTTTGATACACTCCTAAGATAAAACATGACTTATACAGACATGATGTGCCTCACATACTCCCTTGGGCCTAGTCACTACATATCACGTTTTACCTTGGATTTTTCCATGGTCATGGTTTGATTCATTAAAATGGAATTCATTGGACAATGATATTAGTAATACACTCTTACCCATATAGCCAGGATATAGTTACTACTGGAGTTTTCTCAACCCCTAAGGTCAAGGTTTCCATGGTTATCACTTTGAAACATCCTCATTATTAATTTCATCATGATACCCTTTTACAACATGGATCATTTACTATTATTATCATGTTTGTATCAAATCGATGGTTTTACCTCACATAAATTATTTATATATACGATAAATTAATTAATGAATGAATTAGTTTAATGTTCTGACACCATCTAAGGGCTAACACAGGTACTTGGGTTTTTTTGTTACTATACTTATTTACATTTATATAGGAATTATTTCACACTATTTTAGTTTATATTAAATAGGATGTACTTTATATACAATATTGGTGGTGACTAAAAAATATTTATTTCACACCGTATCAAAGATCCATTGGCACCAAGGCAGTTTACATGTATGTAGGTGTTAACAAAGGGATGTGTGCTCCCCTAGACACTTGATTGTTTGATTTCATAAGATGGAGCTAGTAGAAAATATAAAACTATGGATAGAGACGAAGGGGTTGTTTTTGGATTCTTTTTTCTAATTTTGTATAGCATGTATAGTCTACTAATTTGTATCTATGTTTTCCACCTTATTAAATACACAACTTGTCATCATCACTTTTTTATATTTATATTAGTTTCTTCAGTTATTTATTACTTCAATCTACTTCTATTGTGGCATTTAATTAATATTATTGTTTTTTCTATATTACATATTATCCAAATTTTCCACTATGTTATAATTTTTTAATTATTTAACAGTCTTCTCTTGGACACAACCTAGGCCCTCATTTCCAATCGAAAGCCTTTAGTGTTTAGGGATATGTGCTTGAGGCCATATGGCTAGCCAAGATCATGTCACACTTTAGTGGAATATAGGTCTATGATTTCACAAACTGGAATTAGATAGTATCCCTTCTCTATTTACTGTTTAGAGACAACAAATTGGAGAATATGAACACTTGGATCTTGGTAATTAGTCATTCTTAGGCACTGCTAACCAATGTTTGGGATAAATGCAGATCATCCGAAATTATAATTGTCATTATGATTTTTCCTATTTCACTTTATATCATTTCTCCATTGGGTGAAAACATGTTGTGTCACTGTTATTATTATTATTCAAATTCAGGATTTTATTTCATAATTGGATTGATGATATCAGGTTAAGAATCATTCTTTATGAATCATTTTAATCACATAGAATTCACATGTGATACATATGCCTTGGTATATATGTGAATTTCACTTATTGAACTTGTTGATTTCATGTGGTTTTTGTGTGATGTCGTGGTAGTTATATTATTATTATGTTATACCTTATATGGGATTTAGTGATTGATACTTTCAATTCATGAGGTGTTATGGGAACTCTTCTGATGGAATGTTTAATTCACTATGTCGAGACCTTATACCAAAATTAAATGGGTTCCAATCTCATTGATAATGATTATGGGGCCTGTTTCACCGGGGAAGACAATTAATTTTATATGAACAATGATATATGGAAACAAGAAATTGATTATTGAATATTTAAACATTACTTCTTAAATTAAAAGGTTTCCAGTAAATGATGGGGCAAGGTATAGTTGACCCTTCATCTATTGTAACCCTTGTAACCTAAACAAAACCACATACATATATCATGCCTTCTAAGCGGGAAGTTGGGATAGTATACCTTGGGTAGTGATACCTTGTGTTTTGTTCATCTTTAGCTACTTATATCCATCTGTATAAATTTTGTTCTGAGGCATTTCATTTTAATTTTTAGACCAATACCTCAATGATGTCCTCATGTCGTGTGTTAGGAAGGTGGATAAGACCATGCTATAGAAGTTTTGGGCACTGAGCCTCTAGTCATGTGGCTATGAGTTCTACTTGAGGTACCACCTACTATATCTAATCTAATAAATGATGATCAACAACATGATAGTTTCCTACATATGGTGTAGTCCATGCAAGGTTCTCCACATCTAGCACCAATGATGGCTGCTTTCACCCATGAGTTCCAACAGTTATGTCCTTCCATACACTTAGGGGATAAGGGTCTAATGGATATTGAGTCATGGATCGATGCCATATTTTCTACCATTGAGCATCCTGAGACACCTTTGAAAGAAAGTTCTATTATTTCTACAAACGTACTACATTATTTGACCAATCCCTGGTGGGATGTACTTAACCATCGATCTGGGAACATTTTGGGTTGATTTTTATATTTTATTATACAATCAATTCATTTCGTGGATACTAAGAGCTGGCCGAGCTAGAGAGATCCTGAATCTTGAATAGGGTTATGTGTGAGTTATGGAAAACTCAACGCATTCCAAATAGTTGCATCGTGTCGCACCACATCAAGTTAGTGATGACCTTTCTTATGTTAGGCAATTTGAGGATGGGATCATGTATTCCATCAATACTTAGGTGAATGTCTTTAACCATCCTACTTTCCCTATAATAGTCAATCAGGATTTTATCTCTAAGTGCAACATGAGGGATAACGATGGTACTGAACAGAGTGGATCTGTGTCGTGACATTCCATTTGTTCTTCTGGTGGTAGAAAACATTCCCTTGAGGTTTTTCATCAAGGATGTGGCATCTATAATACCTTTACTAGTAGCTATATGGTATTTAATTAGTGTGGATGACATGAGAAATTGAAACCCCATTGAAAAAAAGATTCTTTGTATTGCTGGGTTTATAGCTGTATGGGGACTGTTTAGATATTCTATAAGACATTTAAATATATTCTAGTGGAAGATGTTCCGAATTTGATCTACCTTTAGGTATGGGATATTTTTATACCATGTTAGGTGGGAATATTGAGTAGCATTGGTAGGACTGGACGAGGAGGAGGTTGTGGTCATAGTTTCCAGACATTTGATTATTAGCAACACAAGAAGAGAATTACTGATCATGGAATACCATCTATTGCATAGGGTTTTCAATCAGGTTAGTTTCATAGATTATAGCTGATACCCAAGGAACAGGCTTCATGACCATCTACATTATTTGGTAATATTATTATAACCTCTAATATTGTATCTTCTTTATTAGACATAGTTGATTCACACTCCTTCATCTTTTTATCTAACAAGGAATTTTTTTTGCTTGAAATACAGCGTTACTATAATGTAATGACCCTGGATAAGCAGTTCAGAGTATGGTTAGAGGGCATACACCAATGTATGAATTGTCCCCTTTTGGTAGGTAGTTATCCTTACTCGTGGTTCCTCATTGTTCTCAAGATTATGGGTTCAATTTCATACATGGTATGGATTGGTGGGTTCCATATCATATCATTGTGGACTACTATCATCTTTGGGTGTCATTGACATCAAAAGAGGGAAGGTACTATCTACATAAGGGAGAGTGGGATATCCAGCCTAGTAGATATGGAATAGAGAAATATTGTATCGGTGGAGTGATTACCCATATTTGTAATCACTTCATAGATGATCCGCGTTTACATCCGGATAAATTCACATCAGTGGTAGTTTGTTTTAGGGATTTTTTCAGATGATTTTTCTGGTTTACATCCTTAGAGGGAGGTAGATTTTATGATTGATCTTGTTCAATGACAAGATCTAGTGTCCATTCCTCCAAATAGGATAGAACCTACTGAGCTACATAAGATTAAGTAGTATTTCGGGTATTTAGAGGATAAAGGTTTTATATAGCACAATACATCCTCTTGGGATTTACATATGTTTTTCACTAATAAGGTATGTGGGACCCTTCATCTATTCATGGATTACAGATTTTTGAACCAAAATACAGTCAATAACATTTATCCAATACCTCAAATAAAAGATATTTTTGACCACCTCTAAGGAGCTCGGTAATTCTCTAAGATTTAACTCATATCAGGCTATAATTATGTGTGATTTAACAAAACATACATACCTCATACACATTTCTTTAGTTGGTACGGTCTCTATGAATACCTCATTTTATAGTTAAAAATTTCAATCATGCCAACTATTTTCATTTCTCTGATGAATAGGGTGTTCCACCACTAAACGGATTCTTTTGTCGAAGTATTTGTGGATGAAATCTTAGTGTATTATCACTCTCATAGCGACCATTCCAAACACCTTGATATCATTTTCAGTACTCTGAGAGATCATCATCATTATTCAAATATTTCTAAATTCCACTTTTGGATATAAACAATTATATTCTTGGTTCATATTATCTCTGGAGCAGGATTCTATGCTAACCTATAGAAGGTGAGTGTTGTGGTTTCCTAGGAGAGGACCCAAAACATGTTTTAAAAATGGATTTTCTTGGGGATTAATGAATATTAAAGGAACTTCAAACATGAAATCTCATACCTTGTTTCACCTCTTAATATTCTTACTAAGAAGGGTTTTGAGTTCCAGTGTTTGGAAGAATTTGAAAATGAAATTCAGGAGCTGAATAAGTGGATTGTCTTAACACCTGTTTTTTATTCTATGAGATAGTGAAAGGGGCTATATTGTGTTATGTGACACATTAGGAATTTTCCTAGGGTCAGTGTTGATATAGGAGGATAGAGTAGTTGAGGAAGGATGTCAGCAGATGAGGCCTCATGAGAGGAACAAAATGATGCATGACCATGAGACAACATTAGTTATCCATACCATATGTTTTTAGAGATATTATCTTACAGTTGTGGTATTTGTGGTTTATACTGACTAAAAGAGACTCAAATGTGTTTTTATACATTGTGAAATGAATCTATGTTAGATAATATGGGTAAAATATAAACATTACTTCAATTTTGGGCTTCCCCATACACTTTGAAATAGAAATTTAGTAAATGATCAACTGATTCAAAAAACTCAAGCACATGCAGTAAAATAATCTAGTGTTGAATGAAAATTAATAGACCTCTTCTCTTTGCTATGTGAGTAGTTTCCTGATAGTCACGAGCAGTATAATGTCTCAGCCTTAACAATTTCTATTTCTCTCATTATAACATGAAGTAAAATCAATTTTTCAATCATTTGTGGTTGGTTCTTTATGAGATTATTCCAGGTGATTGGTCACCTCTAAATTGGTTAGTTAATGTGTATAATATTCTCTCTATTCTGATTCTCATATTGGTTATAACATATTTGAGATAAAAATTATGTGTGAGTCACATGCTTCTTAGTGGGAAGTTCATCTAGGAATCTCTAAGATGTATCATGATATGCGACACTGATATTGGTGTCCTAGATTAAACAATGGATTATAAAAATTATAACAAAGTGTTCCACCTATCAATAGGTGAAGGTGGAGCATGAGAAACATAGAATCTTGTTACTGGATCTTACAGTCCCAAAATGGAGATGGAAAGACATCTCCATGTAATTTGCTGTCAGAATATTGAGGTCTCATAGAGGAAGCAATGTTGTGTGGGTATTCATTGACTGAATAAAAAATGTTGTCCACTCACTTTCTATTCGAGATACCTTATCAAATTATAAGCCGAGAAGACTATATTTCTATTATATCATCTGACTACACGGGGTCCCTCATACTATCAATTCATATAGTGATTCTCATTTTACATCACGGTTTTGGAAGGGTTTGCTGAAGTCTATGGGTACATAGAATCTTCTAAGAACAACCTTTCACCTTCAAACTGATGGATAGTCAAAATGGACAATATATGTTCTAGAGTACATAATCCAATTATGAATCCTTGTTCTCATCAGTTTTTAGGATAATCATGTCTCTCTCATCATGTTTTCCACTAATAATAGATTTCCAGAAACAAAATCACATGTCACCTTTTTAGGAATTTTATTGTTGGATGTAATATTCACCCCTATGATAGCTAGAGGTCTAATATGAATCCCTACTAGGTCTGTAACTTGTTCATGAGTCTTAGGAGTAGGTTCAAAAAATCCTTAATCATATTTCGTATACTTGGTCTATAAAAAATATTGTTTTTATTTCTTTTGATGACCTCTGGAGTTCATGGTTGGCGATCGTGTTTTTCTGTGGTTGTCTCCTAGGATAGGGAATATAAATATATAAATGCAAGGGATGTTGGATCATCATTATATAGGGATTTTTGAGATTCTAGAGAGATTTGGGCAAGTATCCTATCAGTTTTCACTACCTTAGAGGTACCATACCATGTATGACATATTTCACATTTCACGACATCACCATTATCATATCGACTCATCCCTTACTTTTGATCATGATGATGTTGATCTACATATTGATGATACATTTGGTGACTATTGTATACACATCATTAACCGGAGGAAGAAGGATCTATGAAGCCAATGTGTCCATTTAGTATCGGTGTTATGGTAGTACATCCACATAAAGGAAGAGACTTGGGAGCGGGAGGCTAACATACATGCCCAGTGTTCAGAGTTGTTCCCAGAAAGTGTTTTTTGTCCCTTATAATGTGAACTCGGGGATACATTCCTTTAATAGGGGAAGATTGCAAGAACTGGTTTTTTCACTTACGTATGGATCCTTTAAATTTTGGACTAATAACTTATTTTAGACCTGGTATAGATGTGTAATGACTATATGTATGACTTAGGTGGTATGAGATTTTTCCAAGCCATAATCCCATTTTTTGGGGGACTTTTCGGGCTGTATAGTTAGATGAAACCGTGAGGGATAGGATGTATGGTTACTTCTAATTATTCCATACTTGACAGAGGGAGAGTATAAGTTTCATTGTAGTCCCAAACCATGTTCTTGGGACCTCACACTCCTGATAATTTTTTTCAGTTTTTAGCGTATAATGTTTTCTTAGTTGGAGCATAGTTTCTGTAATCAGGAAGCCTAACTGTGTGGGTTCCCCCTCCCTATAGCCGAAGTAGAATGATTTTCACATGGTTTCCCTCACCCTTTGAAAAAATAGTGTGATTACCATTTTGGTTGACTTTATAAAAAACACATAAATGAATGTTTATTTATATCCCTTCCTATTACACCCTCTCCTGTATACAGTAAGGTTTATTTCCTACCATTTTTGAGTTTCCAACCCCTCTTCGATAAACATTGATCCTGATCATCTATTCGTATTTCAATCAGAGGACTATCCATATTGTTAGATATGTGATGAGTTTTGATCATTTCATCAGATCTCATCCAATTATAAAAATACCAAAGGTTGACACAAGAAAAGTATACTCATAGGAGTATGAGGTAGGTGGTCTAAAAATCATCACCCAATATTCTTCATTTTTTATATTGTTGTGTGTGCCCTCTGATTTCATCAGGCATGACCTATTTAAATTATATGTATTTGTTATAGTCATTATAACCACATTCCAAGACCCATGAAATATATGTTATTCATCATTGTAGTTTATGTCCAAAATGTTAACCACACCATGTAGCGTGTTTCAATATGTTATTCTTTTAGTAGCCATATATGTGTGTCCCCTATGTCATTTTAGGTGTGTGGGTTGACATTACTAATAGTGATCCCCATTAATTAGATGAATTGTTTATTAATGAATAGCTGGTACAATGTTTCTTCCGTCTTTACACATCTAAGGTAAGTTCATTAATTTGATAAATTCATATTTAATGAAAATGTAATTTATGTTATATATATATATATATATTATCCTAATTAGATATAACTGGATGGCATGGTTTTACATCTGTAGCAACCCTTTCCACGTCTAATGGAAGGTATTAGAGTGATCCTTATGAAATAAATATGGACTAGTTTAATTGAAAAAATGGTTGCATTAATTTATATTCATTGTCACCTTTATGAAATTCATAGATTGGAGAACATGAATTTTTAATTGATTATGTCTTAAATTATTTGGTATATAGTCACATTCCTAGATAGCCTTATCACACTAATAAAAGAAATTTCTAGAACCAAATGAACTTATTAAATGGTATGACCATCACTTGGCCTTAATTTATAAATGAATAAATTTTAAGGTACATAAATTTCTATAGACCTTCACATTATTACAGGAGTGGTAAAACTCTATTTAGATTTCAGATTCGATGGGGAATACCTTGAGCCCTTGTGGATGATATTCTGATTTATAGATTCTAGTTTCCAAAGGTGAGACCCACATTGGAAACTGATATTTCTCTATTAGTGTATGCCTGGTACGATAGTGTAGGATCCCTCTTTAATTATTTTTTTATGATTCCATCGATATAATGTATGGATCTAACATAACTTCTTCAGACATGAGGTTCTTCATATACTCCCTTTGGCATAGTTACTGGATATCAAATTTTACGTTTTATTTTTCAATGGACTTGGTTAGATTCATTTTTTTTTTGAATTCCTTTGATGAAGCTCATTAGATTATATTCTTATCCATATATCTAGTACAAGTTAAATACCAGAGTTGGCTCAACCCCTAAGGTAATGTTTTCCTTTTTTTACCTTGGAATCTCTTTATTATTATTGTCTTCCAGATTCCTTGTTATGTATTGGATCTTCCCTATTATTATCATGTTAGGATGAATTTTATAATTTAGCCTCACATGACCATTATATATAATCTAAAACATAATTAACAAATTAAGTGGGTACATGTTCAGATACTAGCTAAGGGATGAAGTATGTACTTGGGTATCTACATTATTATAATATTTTACTTTTATATACGCATTAAAGAACATTGTTTTAGTTTATATTACACAGAATAGATTTTATATATTTCATTATTGTTGGCCTATTAATATATATATCACACACTATCCGAGATTCCATTATAACCCTAGTAGATTACATTTATGAAGGTTTTTACAAAGTTAAGAGAATAACTTTAGACACCTGATTGCCTGATTTCTTAAGATAGATATGGAATAAAATTACTGAGTTGGAGATCCAGATGGTGAGGATACTTTTTCGTTTCATTTTAATAACTATTTATAACATGTATGATCTATAAATTTGTGTCCATGTTTCCCAAATTTTTATATACATGGCATATCATCATCATATTTCGTATATCAATATATGTTTATTTAGTTATTTTCTACTAATTTCTGCTTCTATTGTGGCTTATGATTATTATGACTGAATATGCACATTTACCTTTTATCTTGTTTATCTGTTTTGTTCAACTCTTGTAATGATGGAAGTGTATCTCAATAAACACACTCTATTCCATAGATTCTAGTCAGAAACCTCTCACATTTAGGGAGATTCTATGGAGTCCGTGAGGCCAACCAGTCTCGAGGAATCCTTAATTGATATAAATGCCTGAGATATCACACTATATATCAAATTTAATGATTTAAAAGGAATGATTCTGAAGCTAATGTTGGTCCAATTTGTCTTATGTTAAGCATGTATAGTTAGAATATAGGAGTATCTTTTTTAAAATGAGGGAGAATTCAATAGGCTAGGATGCTAGAACTAATTCACTTTGATGATTGGAAGCATACACCTTTACATTCAATTACAAGGTCACTATATTATATTGATTTTATAAATGAATAAAAAGAAGGGTTTGGGTTTATATTTTGAAATTAAAAACTATTTTATTTTCAATTATTTGGATATGGGAGACATTGGTGGAGAATGGGTGTAGATAATGATGAAATTCATGGTATTTAGTAATAGAGGAGGGTATTGTTGTTAACATTTTAAGGAATTAGATATAATTAACATAATTTTTTCAATTAAGAATCATTCAGGTACACCAAAAAAATGTTTTAGATTAATGGATGAATAAAACATTGAATGATTATTCGATGAGTATAAGGCTTCACTTGTTGTCACCCATGAAATTCTGGGAAGAAGTAGAGAATATGGAAGTATATGTCATAAATATGAGTTAACCTGTATAAAGTGGATAAAAGGTGATGACGATGTTGAGAGGATTTCATCATAAGAAATGTGTGAATTTCAGGGAATGTTTCTCACATGTAGCGATGCTTATCACATTCTGGGTGGTTCTCAGTATTGTTAAATAAATGGATTAGCATCATAAGAATCTTAATTTGAAGATTTATCAACATCATGGATACTAGGGGAGGAAATTTATTTATATTATGTAGAGTGATATGTTGAATCTACAATGTAAATATTGGTGAAAAAACTCTAGTAGAGATTATATGGGTGAAATGTGGCACCTCCGTAGTGGAGTAATAATTTTGATGACTCATTATAAAAAATGCATACCAAGCAGGTAAAATGGATCAATGGTGATTTTTCAAGTCTATTTGCGATGGAAAATATATATTGTTTTTATATGGTTGAAATTATTATTAATGGATCATGTATGAATATGATTTATGGGATAAAAGAGAATCTGACTGGGGGTTTATAAATTAATGATGGTATAGAATATAGAAGGATTTTGGATAAAGATCAAGAGAGACCACATATATTGAACAATTAATTTATCATATCATAAACACATTATAATTTTTTTTGGAATATTTAGTATATATAATGAAAGGAGAGTTTCTATTCCCCTTGAATGAAATTTCAAATAATAAAATTATAAGTAACTAAAGATTACATAAGTGTATGAGTACATAGAAACTGTTCCATATGCATTGCCTTTTAGAATATTTATGTATTCCAAGATATGTACTCGACCAAATTCTTCTCATACACTATTAGTTGTGATAATGTACACGAAGAAACTATAAAAGAATGATTGTGAATCAATAAAGTGGATATTCGGATATTTTAAGGGAATAAAGTATCTCTATGTTTTGGGGAAGTAATTTCATTATATGGTTTTGTGGATGCGGACCGTATAGGTGATACTGATAATTGGAGGAGTTTCTTAAGTTATGTATTTAATTATGGAGAAATTAATGTTTGATGGATATCTCAGTTATAGAAGTTGGTGGAATTTTCCCCCATAGATTCATAATACACAATTCAAATGGAATACATGAAGTTTATGATTTAAAATTAATATCTTATTAGAGAAGTTGGATATAAATTTAGAGGAAAATGCATTACAATGTGATATTTGTAGTGTTATAAATATTTCAAAGAACCTAGTGTTTCATTCCCATTATTTTTCGTTTTATAGACTCTATTGATGAAAAGAGGATGATAGATAGAATATTAGAAAATAATTTTGGAGCATCGAATGAAAAACATATGGTATTTCATGAATTTATAGCATGAAATTGAATCATTGCATAGATGTTCGGATTGGTGAGTAAAGAAGATAATGATAAAATATTATATAATATATATGTATTAGAACCATATAAAGATGTTATTTTGATGGATTATTATTCAAGAATGATATTTTCGGAATGGTATAGGTGTATCCTTTTGATGATATCTAGTCCACAATATATTAGTCCAAATTGCAGCATTTATAACTAGAGACACCGATCAGAATGTATAGTATTGTGGACTTCAATATAATACTATAGAACATGTGGTTGGAGAAAACTATGGGTCACTATATATCATGGAAAACCATCAAAAATTTTACTATAGAATAGTGGACCTATTGTGTATTTTATGAAACTATAGTACCATGGGTTTATATAAGACCATGTTTCTTTTAGAGTTTATTTGAGATAGGGTATCTATGTGTCTGAAACTATGAATGTTTACCTGTAATTCTACACTAATACATTTTGAAATTTATCTAACTCTATGTACTTATGGATAATTTACTGAACAAAATAGTCTCTTATGTCTTGTGATCTTATTCATGTTCTTTTATATTTCTCCCATCTACTAATCTTCTATAAATAATTGAATTTTAATTTCACCACTCATTTACACAAAATTTATAATTTGATAAAGTATTCATTGTTTCTATGATATCCATTGGTGTATGGGTCCTCCAATGCTTGTGCAGGATTGTCTTCTCCACTACATTATGCCAGTACCTCTAAATGATATAGTATGAAGGAAAATAGTGCATTATTTTTTAAGAATAAGTGCTAAAACGTTGAAGATCATGTACCATTTTCATATCATCATACTCTCCTAAAAAGGACATAATGATTATCTCTAAGATTTCATGCATTTAATAAAAATTTAAATGATCTTGAAATAATTTCATTTAGTTATATATCTTTAGTATCCCTTGAAAAATTTCATGCATTTAATATTAAAATTTATCATTTATTTTTCCATACATTACCCAAATTAATGATAGTATTTGATGGAATAAACCCCAACTGTTAACCCTTAATAATTGGTTACCATTTAAATTGTATCCAAATATTGATACATATCACTACAATGTGATCTAAAAATATAATAACCAAATACTTTTTTAAAGAATAATTTTGATACTATTATATTGTATATTGAAATATAAATAACTAAGGAATATGATATAACTTTGGTCCATGTATGTCATATTATATGGAATACCTACACTATAGCATAGAAAACAAGATAATATATCTAATATATATATTTGGATTTGGTGAATATATCCATCATTTGTTTCGACCATAATATTCACTTTTTGGATTATTTTCCATGTACAATGATTTTCTCCATGGAATTCTCATGTCACTCTATGTTAAAGAAATTTTGTAGCAGAATTGATGGTAATTTATATCATATTTCACCCACAATAAAGAATTAATTATTTCTATATAATAATGATTTTTATGTGCAAACCTAATATTTTATTTCAATCACATATCAATAAGAGTGTAACATTATAGAAATCATTTTATGGGGAGGAACACCTAGTCGAATACCTATGGAGGACCTCTAGATTTGTTTGGTCCATGATGAAAATTATAAAGGGGTAACCTTAATGATGAATAAAATGGAGAGGACCTCCATGGTTTCTACTCTATTAAATACCATGAAGAGGTATTTTATTGTTAATATATTCTTAATTTTATTTATGTAAGGGGGATCTATGTCAGTTTATTCTAATTTCTTATAGAGGACCTATATATAGAGTAACGTGTAATGAACCTTCAAGGTTCATAATGGTTGATAATTATTTGGGGTAGGAACTCCACATTAGATACCCTAAGTAGGACATTTATAGTTTCATGGTGATCTATTTTCATCAAAGTGAGTAATTTAGTAACAATTAACCAATAGAAGACCACTAATGTTGCTTCTTGATTGGATGTTGACATGGGGAGGACCACTATTTCATTTTTGTCTTTCATCATGTTGGGGAACTCCATAGATTGTACCCTAGGGAGTAACTCTAGATTTTATTACATTCTAATTGACATATGGAGGACCTCTCAGATATATATTTGGATCATTAGGGTGAGTACCTCCGTGATGGGTGTTATTTGGAGTTTCTCCATGATTATTTGATTGTTTTATCCCATATGGAGGAACTTGTAATTATTATAACTTTTTATTATTATAATGTCTAAGACCTCTATGTCACCCAGATATTTTGTAACAATGAGGATATATATAACTAGTACTTTTGATAAAACAACTAATGTTACTTGATTTTACTCAACAACATAGGGGGATTTCATGGTGAATTTTTATGTCATCATAAGGGGGCCTTGGTAGTGATTAATATTTACTAAGGGGGACCTCAATGAAAGATTTAACTGGGAGGCACAACAGAATTTCATGAAATTTTTTATGGGATTGAATATACAGAATTGATATTATTTCTCATATATAATGTATGTTATGGCATGGTCACCAATTATTGCCTCAAAAACATTTGAGGCTTCCTACTGATGGTGAACTGGAATTTTCCCCAGGTCATTATCAATTTTAAATAGACATCTTTGGGAAGAAAAAGAGGTGTGTACATTTACCTTCTCATAGAATGAGAGAAATCAATACCCCCCATTTAGATTTCCTCTTAGGTACCCAAGTATTTATTATAAAATCTAGATTGTCCCCAAAAACTTTATAGGAAGATGTTTTTATTCTATAGTTCTGATGGTCATGGATTATGGGATTCCTCCACGAAAACTTTATGGTAGTCAGAAAAGCACTATTGATGTTTCCCTCAATTTCCATCAAGTATATAATATGAGAATTATCTCACTCTAAGAAGATATTTATAAATAATTATGATATTGATATGAGGGTTAACTACCCCTTACTATTTTATTGGTGTCGATAGAGCCTTAATTAGCTCAAGCCTCCCCCCATGCATTTAAGAGCCACTTTCATAGTTTAGATTATGTCATAAAAAATGAAAAAACAATAGTATTTAATTAACCATCTTACAATCCATGCATTGGGTAATTGAAAATATTTATCGGTGGATTAGAGCCATGTTTTTTACTATGGAAGAATATATTTCTAGTACCATGGATTGTTGTTTCATTGAAATACATGATGTTATCTAGTGTCCCCAAAACTAGTAATGGAAACTCATGCTTGGTTTTCTATTGACTACATGTATCAATTTAATTTATATCAAAAAATTGAAAACCAAATACTCTTTTGGGTAATATTTCAAATAGGAATTATCAGTCAACCAATATCTTTTTATGGTAATGGATTTCATATCTGGATAATAGTTTTTTTGGAAGAAGTCTCTCATATTATTACCATTTACTTTGGTTTTCAAAATACATGTATGTACAAAATATAGAGGATGAGAGGTAATATCATCCTATAGTAGAGTTTGTTTCCTATTATAGGGATATATTATAGTTTTAAACCTATTTCATTATAAATAATGTGTAACAATACCAATTTTTGACACTGATTGAGTTACCCTAATTCGTTTAAAAGAATACTACACAATAAAATTATGTTGTCTCATATTAAACACAATTTATCAATTATATTATATTTTATATTCATTAAAAAAAATCACTCTATTATTTAACTAGGTATATGAAGAATTATGGGATTAGGGGTTTTACTAAAAGGTGATGAATGTTTCCACAGTGGAAAAATTGGGCCCATAATATGGGATTCCTACTTATCCCTTTGACTATAATCAATAACTATGTAGTTCCATTTCATTTTTTTATTCGGAATGAAAAAGAGTTTGACTCCATTAAAGGTTTTTTAATGGGGAAATGACATGAAGTTTACAATTTTTTATCCGAAATTGATTTTGTTAATTTTAAGGTCTTGAAACTATGACAATTATAATGCCTTTTAGGGTCACGGAACTAAGAACATTATAGTGATTTTTGAGGAAATAAAACCAAAACCATCATGTCATAAAATTTATGTTCATATGAAAATTAAAATTAGGCAATGGATTCATAAAAAATGGTCAACATTTGGGAGCACACAAGAGTATCCCTCTATGTTTTATACCGACAGATGTTCCTGTTGAAGTAATATAGTCTAAAATTGGAATATTATCCCATCCAAATGCCCATAATTTAGGAAAATAAATGGATATAAGGATTACCATGTCCATAATAAGTATCAAAATGTTAGAGTAACCAAGTTGGGAAGATTAGGGAATAACATGGGAATATCTTACAATCACATAAGAATAAAAGGATTAATGATATTATATTGCTACTATAACATGGGGGTCCTTGTTATCAAAGTGATGTGTGATTGAAAAGACTATAAATATCTTTATTATATAAAGGAATACCATGTAATATTTTTTAAAGTATGTAATATTCTCAATGTTAAAGTAAAACATTATTGTAAGGGCTAATAGAATGTTTAAAATGGGCCTTGTGTGAAATTATAACCATAGAAACATAAGAATAAAAAAATAAAAAATTATGGGGGTATAAATCTTGATAGAATTATGTGAAAAGGTTTACTAAATCCACTAAGGAGACATACAGGTGTTCCATATAAGATTTTGACATAGTAAAGCATTGAGTCTTGGGAAAACATGAGAGATAGGATCTGTGGAATTTTACCTTTGTTTACTATAAATCATTATAATAGGTGATATTTTTTTAGGTATATGTTAATTCCTATGAAAATTGTTATTTTATGAAGGTTATAGGAATAGAACTATCATATAACACAAGAAATTATGATTATTATTTCTTTTTCTATGATTCTTACTTTTAAATTACTCATAGATTATTTAGATTCATAGGGTACAAATTATTCTCCTATATCTCATGATATATTTTAGCTCAGGGGTCTTATTTGTAAGAAAGTTCACCTTGACCGCCTATGTCTATAGGGATTACATGTTCACTCTATCTAATGAATGGTCCATGGGTGTCTTGATGCTCTAACTCAGTCATGGTCATGTTTCCTATTAAACCCACAAGGTTATGAGTTGAATTTATTATCCATAATCATGGATGAAATAATTTTGATATCAATATGTGGTGAATGAGAACTGCTAAGAATGGTTTTAGATAACTGAACCATCTTGAAAATATATTAGTTTTAATTTTTTATAAGCATTCCATAATTTGTTGAGTTAATTAAGATGTAATAACATCTGAAATACTGATGTTTGAATTTTTAAAATGAGTAGTATATTTTATGTAAGGAGTATCCAATGATCTTTCAATTAATAAGGTTTTATATTTATTAATTTTTTAAAATAATTAATGATTTTCGAGATACATTTATTAGATATATATTAATTTTACAAATATTAATGAAATGTTTGAGTTTCTTCAAATAATTATATTTCATGAAGAGTATTCATTTTGAAATGAAATTTGGATATTGAGCATATTATTTAATTATATTTCATATAATTTTTTTAATAACCTCATTAATCGTAGAAAAGAGTGAAGAATACTAAATATAGTATCCTTGTAAAGATTTGGGGGATTTAGCTATGAAGTTCCATCTTATGTATTATAAAATGGTTATCAATGATATTACATGAATTACATACTTGAATAATTGTTTATGGAAGAGACAACGTTTTTCTTAGGAAGTGATGGTCTATTTAAAAACCCTAAAGAGTATTTATATTCTATACTGCATTTGGAATTATTCAAGTGAATATATATGTTGAATGAATGTTATTCCAATGTATTTTTAATTTTTTAGTCATGTAAAAGATGATTAGTATACCAATAGAAATTTTTTTGAATGTATAAAGGTATCCCATATATTTATATAAATTAAAAATTCTTTATTTCAAGAATAATATTACATTTAAAATTATCTTGATTATTTGAATTTATTGAAGAAGTTAAATTCTCTAGAACCTAATATTTAGAAGTTACCAATGTAAAAAACTTATTAGATCTTGATTAATGCTAGGTTCATAATTTTGGATCTTCGATGAAGATGAAGTATCTAAGGCGAGAAAATATTATGAAATTTGATAATGCACTCAATAAAAAAGTTTCTTCAAATAGAGAATATTTATAAAATATTGAATATTACATGATAAATGAGATTAATTATGAACATTCACTAATGATTTAGAAAGGTCCTTTTAATATCTCTTTGATATATAAGAGTAAATTTTAGAGTTGGATATTAAATTGGAAAATCACTCGAATCACCTATTAATATTTCAAGTAAACTTTAGATTACATTAGAGTCTTCCTAAGATAGTACTGGAAATTTGAAAACTGATAGAGCTTCCCTATTGTATGTATGGGATAATATATGGCACATAAGTGTATCTATGAGTAATAATTTTTCAATTTTTTGAGCTACACTATGATACATAAATTTAAATTGAAAAATAAGTTACAGTTATCCATAACATACTGAATAAATATTGATTAAGTGTTAAGTTCATTGTGATATGTCAAGGTAAATTACCTAATACTAAATATTCATCTAGAACATGAGGAGATAAAAATTGGAAAAGGAGATAATCACATTATGATATATAAAGTTAAGGTGCTTGTTGCAAAAAATTCATCACACTCTTAAAGGAAATATAGAAAATTCATTTTCTTTGATAAAAAAATGAGATTTCCATAATGATATATTATGAATAATGATTAACTAAAAAATTCTTGCTCTATATTTCATTTATTTTAATATCATGATTCAAGAAAAGATTAATTGTGATAATATTGTGTGGATATTTAGTGAATAAAATACCATGATACTAATGGTGATTAGGCATAATTCAAGAAAATGTGATGATTGAGATTTAAACATGGTGATCATGATATAGGGATAAGGCCAAAGTATAGTGCATGGATAAGATAATCTATTAGAAGATATTCTTTTCATGATTATATGAAAAAAATAACAACTATTATAGAATGTGATTATAGATTATGTCATATCATGTCCTCTAGAATATGTTAGATAAGAGAGAGATATCAGCCTAACTTTTTCTGAATATATTATAAGTCAAAGAATAATATATTTGTATTAGATCAGATGATATCATTATATCACATGGACAAAAGATTATGATTCCTTTTATCATAAGGTATGTTCTATAGGTATAACTTATCATATCTGTATATTATAATCCCTAATGTATAGTGAGGAATCCCTTGATATTTTTCACACTATATTAGAATATCAGATATAGTTGAGTTAATAAGTGACTTATTTTTTCCAACTAATAATTATCTAAGAATGAACTATCTGAATCTAATAATTTTTAAAATAACTCTTGGATGCTTCTGAAGCCAAAATGTTTTAATTTAGTGCTTGATTTATTCAGAGTCCATGCCAGGGTCATGGGTCCTACGATATTCCATTGCAAAATCTACTTCATGACAATAAAATAATAGTTTTTTATGAATGGGATAACGACCACCAAATAAGAGGAATCAATTTATCCAAATTGGTGGTGAACATTATAATCAAGTCTTTATTATCAATATTCTTTTACATTCCAAATTATATCACTTACATGCAAAAAAGATTAGGAAAGAGAGATAGATCAATTCCTTGAATATGTGAAGAGGTAGGAGATGGGAAAATAATTTAATTGGTATAAGTCACACAAATTAATTCTCCCCATGTAATGTGGTTTCACTGATCTTGGTGGGAGAAATTATTTTATCAAAGTGGGTTTCAACTCTAATTAGATTCTCAACAATTTATTTTTTATATATTTTCAGATTATATTCCAAAAATCATTTCAATTTGTAGGCATTGAGAATATATATCAACTATAAATCATAATTACATCTCTTATAGGACTCGAAATATATAATGAAGATAGAAATGAAAATATTAAAGATGGTAACCCTTATGTGTAAATAAGAAGAGGTTTCAACTTCTACATTGTACAATCAAGAAAAAATAATATCTACAAAGGATGATGAATAATTAAAAGTTAAATGAACAACAAAGGTGTTGTAAAGACTTTTGAACTTATAATCCTCATAAAATTATTTTGATCAAGAGTTTAATAAAATTTCATTCAAATATTATTTTATATAAGAAACACTTACAGGTGTGGAAGATAACATATATAATGATTCACAACATAAATCAATTAATTTATTAAAATATATATTGTAAATTTTTCCAATAAAGTTGGTCATTTTTTCTAGAACCTTTACAAGAATGTAGGAGGAGATCAACCATCTTTATACTGAATAAAAAATGGAAAGGAGTTTTATTAAAGAGTATGAATTTTTATAAATCTCCCCAAATGAGTAATATAAACAAAATCCACTTATATAGAGAATTAAGAAAAAGTACTCCATTTTTAAAATGACTATTTCAGTATAAAAAATGAGAATATAAGAACCAAATAAGGATTTAAATTAAATAACCATTAATTAGAATAATTAATTTATGATAAGGATATTCACTTTGGAAAAAAATCTAATTATACAAAGGAAAATAATATTTAATTTCCCAGAATGATTAAAATTCATGGAGATCTAGTGGAGAATAATAAAATGGACTATACTGAGATATTGATGTTATAATAGAAAGAGTAAAATATTTTCAACATTAGTTGTCTTGAAAATTAGGTTAAACATTCACATCATTAAGTGAAAAAATAGGAGTCTTAATAATATGATTTTAGAGGATTTTTCGTTAATCCTTTCTTCCATAGATTATCTTTGTGTTAATATAACTCAATATTGTAGATTGAAGATTGTAGGATCATCTGATGATAAATATTTTCTAGGATCAAACCAAAAGATACAACTTATTCTAGAAAAAATTATTTATCTTTATGTTTTTATTGTAAATATAACATGTTTTAGATTGAATAAGAAAAAATCTTTAAAAAATTTAATGCGAAACACACCACAACATCTCTGGTTGAGAAGTTTTCCCCCAATGTGATCCCAACTAATGAATAAAAATTCAGATAAATATAATGTAAATGATTTGTTTAGACTACTTCTTTTTGAAAAATATAATTATTTGATGGATATTGGTAGTCTTTTGGAATTTCAGGGCACAAGTCACTTGTATGATTTTATAATATATTAACATGTTGAAGTTAAATGAATTTAACAAAAATGGTGATAAATTTGGTAGTAAATATATGCATATATAGAAAGAGTAAATTTTTTATCTAAAATATGTTTGGGAACATAGGAAGTATCTAAAACAATTTCCATACTAGTTGTCAGAGTGAAGTTTTATTCTTGTTAAAATCGATAAAGAATGAGAAAAAAAATTGATATGAGAGGAAAAAAAAGATGAAGAAAATTCATAAAGATAAGAAAGTAAATAATTCCTTGGGATAAGTAAAAATTTAATATATTAATCATTACACACCAAATAATTATAAGAATAATTACCCACTAAATAAGGAATGGTTAATCTATTGTGGAAGAGTAGGATACCTCATTGAACATTGAAAAAAATAATATGCAAATCAATGCTAATGGTAGAAATTTGAATTGATATAATACAGAATCAATTAATAAAAGAAATAAATTGATTGTTTTAGTGGAATACTATACTAAAAAATAATTCAATTATCATAAAAAGTTTAAAAAAATTGGTAAATTGAAGATTCATGAGAATCAAGGTGGAAGATCCAACTAAAATGACAATATATCCCTTGAATAATTGATAATATTCCATCCAAATTATAGATGTAAAAAAATATGGAAAAATGTTAAAGTTAATACTAGTGCTAATTCTAAAGAATTTTTTTCACATGAATAGGAATAATTTCATGAGAGGTTGTCCACATTTAAGATCCAAGAGCTCAGGGAATATTTTTTACGACGTTCATAATAAAATATACATATCAAAATACTAATTAATTATATTATAAAATCAACAGTAAATAAAAATGAAGGTGATTATTTCACTAGGAGATTGATTTTATTTATTGGATGTTGTAATGAAGATCGTCTCACACCATGGAAAAGTACAGAAAAGAAACAAGTTCATGATTCTTACATTCAATACTTGGAAGAATAACAATGCTAGCCTGAGAATTTCTCTCAATGTGGTAATTAAATTTAGAAAAGTATCTTAGTTTATAAGAGACTATGACCTTTGTTTCTCTAAATAAATATCAGTGGAGATCTATATTATTCCCTTTAATTGTGTGTTTTCTCTTTCTTTAAAAGTAATTGAAGGTTATTCATGTGTTTCGGGGGACAAATAATGAGAAGAGAATGATTTCAATCTGGATAGTAGATTACAAGTCGCCATATAAAAAATGATATCACCTTTGGAAATATGAATATTATCTTATAAAAATATAAATAATTATTAAGTGAAGATGAACTGTATCACTTGAGGGTGTCATAGATCCTTAAAAATCTATATGAATTACCTTTTCATGAAAACCATAAATTTTTGGAATGTGGTTGAAAAATATTTCATTGAGAGTGTACTATTGTTCTTCTTATTATCATTGTTTTTTAAATAATATATTATAATGTTAAGGGGGATAATTTTAATTTATCAATGACAATAAAATGAGAAATATTAAGGTTTGTTTCTAAAACATAGACTTCTTGTTGTTTTGGAATGATTTTAATCTTTGTTTCCGGATGAATGATGTAATTCAGGTTGAAAAACTCATGAAAAATATATTTAGTAGTAACAATAATCCTGAAAATATTTGAACATCCCATGATAAATTGATTTCTATTTTTTATGATATTTTAATTTGTTAATGAAAAAAAATTTCTAAATTTTTCCCTCTTATTTTCTACACAAATCATTCGACAAGTAGACTTAGAGAGGAATAATTGCTCGCATATTTACTTTTTTAAAAAATTGATACCACCCTCTCTAAATGGTAATTCTATTTATTTCCCATAATGAGAAATTATAATAAAATATAATAATGAAATATTTATATGTATTTTCTATTTTAGTATTGATAAAAAAATCCAATGGCCAGATTTTTAAACCCATATGTTGTAGAGTTGTAATTTTTCTACATAATCAAGGAAAAAATAAGCATGATATGAATATATAGTGAATGATAACAATGTTGAAGGTGATTGGAGTGCCCTTATATTTTTTATAAGAGATTAGTTTTACATCAGATGAAATATGTCTTCATTTTTACAATTTAAAAATATTAAAGAAAACATTGAAAAATTATGGTTAATGTTTTATAATAAATGAAAAAGTTTATGTTAGGAGTTTCCAATGATAAATCAATTAAAAAGGTTCTATATTTTTAAAATATAAAACATGTTTATTGAATTTTGATATGATTACATAAAATATCTATTCATATGGAAATATTGTATGAAATATTTTTGTTTCTTCCAAAAATATAATTTCATGAATATTATATATTTGGGATAGATGGTTTGAAGTGGAACTTATTAGGGTAAGATATAATTTTTTGGTTTAAATTTTTATTTAGTTAAAGAGTAATCCCCTTGAGTGTGAAGAATGATGAATATTTTATCTATAAATATTGAATAGTTATTTTGAACTTTCATCTTATGTATTATCATTTAGTGAAGGCAGATATTAAATTAACAGTATACTTTGATGTTATTTTCGAGAAGAACTGATGTTGTATAAGATGTGAAGGTCCATTGAAACACTCTGAGGAATATTTTTATGTTTTATTTTATTTAGAATTATTTATGTGAATAATGACTATTATTTGTAGTTATTTAAAGGTTCCTTTTAGTGATTTAATTTTTCTGATAAATTTTCGTACTTCGAAAGTATATTTTTTGAATTACATAATGATACTCATATCAGAAGATGAAATCTGAATGTATTATTTCCCAAATAAGTTTTCATTTAATATTATCATGGATAATGTAATTTTTTGAAGATGTTAATTTCTCTAGAATATATTCTATAAAAGTTTACAATGGCTATGATTTAAAATTTTGTGATTTATTCAATGTTTTTAATTCGTGAGGATTGTATTAGTTAAAGTTTCTAGAGGTGAGATGACATAATACATAAGAAAAAATCTAATAATTCTCTGAATAATTTTAATAGTCCATAGTAGATCCCTTGGATATATAAGAGTAAAATTCTTAGTTGGTTTTGAAACTATAAAAGTGTTGGAAGCTCCCGATAGTACATGAATTTATCTTACCAAAATGAAAATGACTCCTTGAGAAGATTGTAAACATTTTCAAAAGTATGGAGTTTCTCTATAACACATAAGGATCGATATTTGATACATAAGTGTAACCCAAATTGATAATTTTACAAATTTTGGGGCTATAATGTGATGAAAAAAGAGTACTACCTGATATGTAAGAATAATATATAATATAGAGAACATGAGGTGATGAAAATTAGAAAATGAAATAATCGCATTATGATATGTAAAGTTAAAGTGCTTGATATATAAATATATTTATAGTGGTAAAGCTAAAATATAATGGTCATTTCCTTTTCTAAATATTAAATGATTTAGAGAATGAAATATTTTATAGCATGATTAATTCAGATGATGCTTACTCAATTATTCTGTGATTTAAATGTAATTATTATAGTTATAATAAATATTTAACCTAATATTTATTCTTTTGATTATTTTATGATATTAATTTGATTAAATATAATGATTTTAATATTGATTATCCATTATTAATGTAGATACAATTTATGTGAAATGAATAAATTGACTATGTATATAGGAGAAGAAAATTTCATGGTGCATCAAGAAGAAAATAGGGTGAGAGAGAATCATGTTGTGATGATATTATATAAATGATAGAAACTGAACCTGAATGAGATTATGGACTATGACATTCCATAACATAAGATTCCATGATGCAACTATAAAAATGTGTAATGAATCCCATGTCATTAGAATATTTTTTATAATATAAAAAATATGCCTTTATATGTTATCATGAATACATAGATATAAAAATATTGGTATCAAGGGATGAAAAAGGCATTTTAATTCTTTACATCACATGAAGATAATTGTATGAGTTTTTATAAGGATTGAAAAATAATATATGTGATTATTTTTGTTTATTTTTGAAGAGTATAAATGATTGATAACTAAAGGGTCCATATTTTATGGGTTTTAATATTTAAAATGTAAAAACAATATACCAATTGAGGGTTGATTATACAAAGACAAGAGGAAGGATTCAAATATGACATAACAAAGAGAGATAATTTTCCCTGTTATTGTATTGAATATCAACTGTTTCAATGCAATGTGATCTTATGTTACTGAGAAGGTGATTATTCTTGTGTATTGATGAAGAATAATATTATGAGAAGAGACAAAGGCCTGAATTGTTTTTCCTAAAAACCATAAAGGCTAATGAATTGGGTCTAATTATTTAGTACTATGATATTTTATAGAATAAGGAAAAAGAGATTATGATTTCATTTATTATAAGGTGTGATCAAGAGGAACAATATATAATATCTTCATTTCATAATATTTATAAAACTATGAGGTATTTATTGATATTGTTTCCCACTGACAAAGAAGATAGATGGTTTTTATTTCCATATGTGACTTATGATTTTTTTATGAATTAATAGTCAAAAAAGAGAAAACAAAAAATGATATTTTTTAAAGGATGTCTAGGTTGGTACAGGATCCGGAATTCCTTAATTTTTTCCGGTGTTGTACTTGATTGGAGCCAGAAGTATGGGTGTAAGGATATTATCTTTACCAAGATTATTTTGGATAAAAATATTATTTTTGTGTATATGGGACCACTACCACCATACACTGGGAATTTAGTCATCCACATTAGAGAGAAACGCAAATATCAAATCCCAATGTGCCTTTTGTATTACTATATTAATTAATGCAATTGCATGAAAACTGATAGTGGGGTGATACACTAAATTTATGTGCATATTTTTAAACAAAATCCTATTATTTTTTGATGTTTCACAATATAAAACCCACTAACATTCAATTTGTTAGTATATTGTGCGTAATTTGGGAAATGGAAATGAAATTGTTTTTAAAATGGTAAAAGAAATTTATTTCACAATAGAAAATTATATTCAAAAAATTGAAAATTCATGAAATTTTTAGAAATAACTTTATTATTTTTCTCCTAAATTTTGAACTACTTGGTCAGCTATCAACTACGGGCCCACACACCTCTTAAGAGAACCACAGGGGGACCCAGTCACACAGTCAATGAGAGAGCCAAAAGGTAGCTGGAGTGATTGGGGTGTGAGGGGGAATGCTCGAGTATGGACCACATTTGGTCAAGCTACCAAGGTGTGGGCACGGGTTATCAAGCCATGTGATGAGTAGGGTACGTTTAAAATATAATGTGGGCTATGTATGTCCTAGACCATTAAGCGTGTGTGTGTAGTGCCATCCAGGATCCCACCCCAGAGTGAACATTCCAAGAGATCCCACATCAAGGATTAAAAATTATCACTAATAGGATCCCCATTTACATATGGGATGACCTCTCTATCATGGCTTTACTGCATGTTGTCACACACTACTCATAGTCTTCCACTCCGCTCAACGCAACTCCCCCGCATCATTGTAGGCCTATTTCCCCCAACAACACACCACTAGGTTCTCCACTTCTTGACACCCTCACGGATATCATTGCAATCCTCCACCATAATGAGCCTCCTCCGGCCACCGTGTGGGATGGAGGAGGAGGTGAGTTCTATTATCTCCCTACCACGTATTGCCTGCACTTTCCATGTTGTGCCACCATCTCTGTCGTGGGCCCTCTCCCAAAACTACCTTCAATGTCTTGTGTTCCACCCTCGTGGCCCATGTCAGCAACCCGGAAACTGCTTGAGACCCCACTCACCACCACCATTTTCCCACTACTGGCCCTCTCAATAGGACAGTCGCTGCTCAGTGTCACCACCCGTATTTGTCACTCACTCCACTACTACCTCCCTAGTGCAATATCCACCATACACAACACACGGACACACCCATTATGCCATGAATTATCTACATGGATCACATACATATATTTTCTTAAACCTTCAGATCACATGTATGGTTTCGATCAAATGAGTAACCCCACACCCACCCCCCTAATTCTCGAGGGATTTGATGAAAATGGGGGATAAGGGCATCTTCCTTGGCCTATATAAGGATATTGCTACCTCCTTTATTAAGAATCTTGAGTTATACTCCCTCAAAGATAAATCCAAGGAGTACTAGCAACATTATAACTATCCTCCCATCATTTCCTCTTTGTTATATTTTTTTCCTTTTATTTTTGTTTTATTTTAAATTTAATTGGAATTTAAATTTATGTTTTAAATAAATAAATGAATTTATTTTTCTATTTTTTTCCACTATTTAATTTTTTATTCTTTAATAATAAAAAAATAATTAATATTATTTCAATATTATTTTTGTTATCATATTCTTATATAGAATTTATTTTCTTATTTTCTTATTCTCTCCATTTTTTTAATTATTCACTTAATTATAATAATAATAGTTATTATTATTATTTTAATATCCTTAATAAATTATATATTTTATTTTATTTTATTTTCCTCTTTTATTATATCCATCATTCTTTACCTCTCTCCCCCTGTCTATTCTCATCCTCTATACTTCCATTTTTTTATTTCTTTTATCTACTATTATTTTTTGTGGTATTTATTTCTTTCTTCTTATTCTCTTCTTCCCACATACACCATTGTAATATCTTACTCTCCAAAATGAGAGGCTTACCCTGAGGATTAGCCTAGGGGGAGTTCAAGGTGTTCTTAAATTTTCATTAAGGTTTAATGTTACATTTGTGGTAAATTGAGAATCATGCATGGTGAGGAAAATGTCTCTGATTTGGTGGATTCCCATCAATTCCATGATAAAATATATATTTATATTCTTTTATTTTAAAAACATATTCCTCCCTACAATTTTTAGTTCTTCAAACGTTGGTGTTGAATTACTCGATGGGTGAAACGACATTGATTGAGGTTGATCCTAAAAGATAACACCCAGTAGACCATGGAGTTTCATCAAACTTGAATAAAGGAGGAGGTATAATTTAGAGTTTGGCATTTGAAAATATTACACAATTTCAAAATAATGAATAGTAATTCAAACATTAGATTTCATGTTTTTATTATCAATATGAAATAAACATATCAAGGAAAATAATGATTGAACCCAAAACTGACCCCATGAACAAGTACATTCTTCACATAACTCGCTTTTTTTAGATTTCATGCTATCTTAAATTCTCATTTTTTTAAAACATTATAATTAAAATAAAACCCCAAAATTATTGTAATTATATTCTTTAAATTAAAAAAAATAAAATATATTTTTTTAGACGATTTTTTATAGTTATGTAAACCAAACTGAAAGCCTCATCATGTGAGACAACCCTCGTAGACCTCTTTCCTACACTAGGAAAAATATAGTCGATTTTGACTACAACCCATGACAGGTGTGAGTCAAAAATAGCTCCATTTATGGGGATCCAATCATAAATTTCCTTATATTTTTTTATTTCAGATCACAGTTAGAAATTATTTATTTTATAAAAAAATAAAAAAATAAAATTTGTTTTCATATGATATTTTCCCCAATTCATGGAATAATTACTCTTAGATGCAAGATACAGTAGCGAAGGCACCCTAGTCTATATATGATAGTGTTACATTAAGGGATATATAGATTAGTTTGGCTTAGAGTCAAATTTTCTAATATAAGGAATTCAAGGACATCATCCAGGATCTCAAAAAGACCCTTGAGGAAGTAATCATTGAAGGATTGTCTAGAGAAATAACTAAATTAGAGGAGTACTTCCTATAAATCTATCAAGATGTGTCCAAAACTCAAGAAGAGTCAATCTTTTTTCCTCCCCACCTTTTGAGGAAGTCCCTCTATAAGAATTATAAGATAACGTGGTAAAATAGAAACTCACGTATGATATTAGAGAGCATGATGAAAAGGTGAATAATCTTAGAGGAAAAATGGATTGGATAACTACAAAACTCGAATCACTATATAAAGAAATAGAAACTCGGCCTGGAAAAATGAAAACATGAGCCACTTGTCCTACCGATGGAGGCAAAAGAAGAATAATTTTCTGCTAAGGTATATGTGGGAGATTAAATATAACTTGATGAAAATTTTAATTCATGTTTGGAACTACATGATCTCCACAAACCTTGTAAATAATAATATCCAGAATCAGTGAAGGAAGAAAACACCCAAGTGGTTGAATATGGAGTAAAGATGGAGGACCAAGACTACCTGCCTCCATACATTGAGATTATATTTCAAGGGGAATTTACCAATGGGGTATGGATTTAATCGGAACCAAGATAAGAATTAGAAATTTTCTCATACTCTATCTATTATTATTTTATTGAAATATAATTTTTCATTCATCTCTCATGGTTTGAATTTTCATATTCAGCTAATCATTTCTATGAATTAGAGGGGGATGAAGCACCTAGTCATGAACCATCAGATGAACGCATGGTGCTCCCTAATTTCAATAAAAATACATTTTTTGGAGACCCATTAGGAGATCAAAGAGAAAATAAAATAATATTCATCTCATTTTTAAAGAGATAAATTGCTAATTAAAAACCAAAATTGAGATTTTATTCAACTATAATAACCTTAATATTCTCTCTTTCATCATTCATTACATCCATACCATCTAAAGTTATTAATAGAAGATAAGGAAGAGGTTTCCCAAGTAACAACTGAGAAGGAGGATGATTCATACTCCACCCCACCCATACCATGAAATATATTTCTCATTGTGATGGTAGTAGATCTAGTTTACTCTATCCATAGATCATTCCTCAAGAACAATGATATAACAAAAGCTATTAAAACCCACATGTGGTGGTTAAAATCAATGAAACATAATACACCATATAATGTTGTATAACATCACGTACTTTTCTATAAAATCAGAAAAATTCGTGGTCCATAGGTAAAGTCATACCATGAATTATCCATTTCAATTACATTCTCAGAATTTATATTTCAATTTCCTTTCTTAGAAGTAGTGCATAAAGCTTACCACACCCTAATATTCTATTTGAGCATTAATTACATAATCCTTTTTCTTAATTGTGTAATTATATTTTCTAGGATCTTTATTGAAGAATAAATCCTACAATAGGGATGGTGAAGGACCAATCATCATCAGAAATGGATTTCACTATTTTAGATTTTTCTTATAACCTCTCTAATTTTTTTTCCACGTCATATTTTGAGCTCTAAAGTATAAATTATGTTCCCACTATTGATTATTTCGTTTCTTGAATAATCTATTTGATAATAGTTTTTTATTAATCTTTTGATTCCATGTATTGGATTTCAATATTAATATGATTTTATGAGTGAAATGGATAATTAAATTTTCAAGGGAAACATGGATATATAATATTAGAATAGAGATATAAGGAAATTAATTGAATCTTGTAAATGAATATTCCAAAAAAAATCACATGATTTTAAATATCTAAAATTCATGTGGATTTATGTTTTATTATTAATCATGCCTTGAGTGATTGTTCCAAATCAAATATCTCATTATCAAGAAGATTTCATGACCTTGTAATACCTATAAAATTATTGAGCATATTTTTTGAGTGCCCTTGGGACATTCCACCTTCTAGAACCTGAATTTGAATTTATCAAAGCTATGACTATGAAAAACCCCATTTAAAATGACTATGGAATCTTCTAATAAGCCTTTTATCCTTAAAATACCACTTTTACATCAATAATTATTTATCTCTTAGAGACCATGAATGATCTTGTTATGAATAATCCAAGTTTCAAGATATTTTAATGCATTCCTACCCTCCTCCTAGTAATATCATTATATTTTAATATTTATGTATGGTGGTTATGGTATTAATAGTAAATGGGATGATGTAAATTGTAATGAATAAGGGAGGGGTTCTTATTGTGGGAATTTCAAAAGGGTGTGGAATTATACATTTTACTATATTGTTTTTCCCTCATGAATATAAAAAAATGACCAAAATAAACAATTGAATGAGAAAAATAGGATTTGACTTATTAGATTAAAAAAATTAACATCAATGTGCCAATGATTATTATAACATGTGGTTAGGTGGTGGCTGTGAGATTTATTCTAAAAAAAATTGAAAAAAAATGAAAAAATATAATCTAAAAAGAAAAAATTCATAAATGTACAAAACAATTATTTCAGAGGGGTTAAAATCATTCATTATGTTTACACTTATCATAATTGTTACATTGGACTTTTGCAGAAATGTGATTTACTACATTGAAGTGGATAATTTCATTAAACATTTACTTTGAATATCAAACTCTATTTTTTAAGAGAGAATACCTCCTATATGAGATTTATTTTAAAAAAACATCAATCCATACCAATCTTAATACTCAGACACATTTAAACCTTAATTGAAATCCCTCTTGGTTTTATTTGTCTTTTGTATTCACAAAGTGGATAAAGTAATTCTTTTTGAAGCTTTTGGATAAAGAGAATATTCTAATGATATGGGAATAACTAAATTTATTTTGTATCATGAGTGTTGAGTGAAAATATTTAGGTTAGTTAATTAATGATATTGCATGGTTAATAAAAATTAATTGAGGAGCTTGAATGAATAAAAGGATAAGTTCCATCATTTTTAAATGGGAAAAAAGTATATGAATTGGCGATTTAGATGAAAATGTGAAATTGAATTTATATTTTATGTGAATTTTGTGAATTATATTTAGAAATTTTAATCATTTTTTTTACTTTGAAGTCTGAATATTTATAAACATTGGTTTATTCTTTAAATTGTGGTTGAGATTTTTTTCTTGAGAACAATCATCGTTTAATAATTAGGGTATTTTATAGACAAAATTAAGTGCATATTTTTAAACAAAATCCTTGTTGTTTTTTATATATTTAAATGTAGAAACCCTGTATTCACAATGTTTTAGTAATTTATGTGTAATTTGGGACATATAAATGAAATTGCATTGCAAATGTAAAACGAAATGAACATCACACATGAATCATATATGGAAAAAATTTATGTGATTTCTTGAAATATATATAACTATCATAATTAAATTTGCCCAAAAATTCAGACCAGCAAGGCCACCCTTAAAACAAGTGTGGTCCATGGGTGGTCAAGCCCTAAGTGGGTGGGCTGTAGGTGATCTAGGCCTATGGAAAGTATGGTTGGTTTGAAACCCAGTGTAGTCCACATGTCTCACAGACTACTCTACATGTGTGTGCAGTGTCATATAGGAGCCCACCCTTGAGAAGGAAATCATAGATCACCCATGTTGAGGCTTAAAAATCCTCAGTGAAATGCTCCCCATTACGATGTGGGATGGACTCTGTATTGTGGTTATTCCACACACCGTCGTACACATCCAAGCTCTATGGTAGGTATACCACTCTTCTCAAAGCCACTTCCCCACTTTGCCCAAGGCCTCTTTACTATGCCACACCATCGGGGCCTCGACAGCTTGACACCCCCACCTTCTAAATATCCATCTCCACCAAGACCAGAATTCTCCATTCACTCAAAAGGATGTAGGAGGAGTTGAGGAACATTGTCACCCAACCATGCATTACCTATTCCCACCAAGTAGTGACACCATCTCTATTAATGGCCCTCACTCAAAACCACCTCCCACGTCCCGTGAGCCACCCTCACATCCCATTCAGGTTACGGTGTCACCGGCTGGAGCCCCCTCTCACTATCGCCACCATTAATACCATAGACCCTCTCTAAAGGTCCACTGCTACTTAGTGGCGCCACCCAATACCGACCACTCTTGTTGCCTTCTTTGTTACAACCTCCTAGGTGAAATCACCACTTCACACAACAACCAAACGCACCTCTGCCGCCTTTCAAGCACCGTGTGGATCTTATCCACATGGTTCTCTACACCCTCATCTTTGAAGTGTGGTTTCAGGTAGATGAATACCCCCCATTCTCGATTGGTATATTTGAAGATAGAGGTGGTAGAGGGTAACTACAATGGATTGTATAAATAGGCCCCTACCTCATTTCTATAACATATAAATTCAGACACTAATGAGGAGATATCCAAGGAGTTCTGGCCATGATTCAACTTTCCTCCCCTTCTTCCTTCTCTTTTTTAATTTTTCATTTTTGTTTTGATTTATTTTAAATTTAAATTTTAATCAAAATTTATGTTTTAAATACAAAATTGAATTCATTTTATTTAATTCTATTTCAAATATTTAATTTCTTATTCTTTTATTACATTAATAACAATGACAAATTACTACTTTCATTATTATTATTATTATTATTATTACTATTATTATTATTATTATACTTATTGTTGTTGTTGTTCTTGTTGTTACTTTTACTATTATTTCAAATATAATTTCTAATATCACTTTCTTTTTTAAGGTAACATTATTATTTTATTCTTCACCCCCTTTTTCATTAACATATTCTCCTAATAATAATATTATTAATTAATATTGTTAATATTATTGTAATTATTTTCACATTCTATAAAAATTATATATATTATTTTTATTTTTTTCTTCTTTAATCCCCCCCCTTCACATCCTCCATTCTCATATTTTTATTTTATTTCTTCTATAACCAATATTTTAAATTTATATCTATATTTATTCTTCTTCTCCTCTTCCAAAATCCACCATTGTGGCCTCTTACTCTTGGTAATGAGAGGCTATCCTCATGGCTTGGGTTGGTGGGGGATGTCAAGGTGTTCCTAAAAGTTAAATAATGTTTAATTTTATGTTTGTAGTAAATTAAGTAGATGCATGGTGAGGTGAGTGCCTCTGATTTGGTGGAAACCCGCCAATGGAATGCAACTCAATTAATTTCTATTATATTATTTTCATCACTTATCCCTATCCCCATTTGTTAGTTATTCACATCATGGAGTGGGATTAATCAATGGATGAAACTGCATCTATTGAGCTGGATCCTAGATGATAACACCTCCTACACTATGGGGCATCATCAACCATAATTAATGGAAAAGGTGGAATTGAGAGTTCATTGGAATTTGATGATATTCCAAAATTTATAAATAAAGAATAGTAATTCAAACATGTGATTTCATGTTAGTGTTATAAAAAAACAGAAATATCAAGGAACATAATGATTGAATGCAAAACCGACCTGAGGATCATGTAATTTCTTTCCTAAACTCGTTATCTTTATTTTTCATGATAGTGTAAATTCTCATTTTTTGCATGTCATTAGAAAAATAATTAAAAAACAAAGAAATAATGTAATTGTTTTCTTTATATTTAAAAACCACAAATGAGATAGATTGGGTGATTTAGAATATATATGTGAACCCAACTAAATGGACTTTCAAGTGATATAACCTTGATCAGCCTCTATGCTACAGAATGAAAAAAAATATAATTTCTTTTAATTAAGTTGCATGATATGTGTGCGTCATAGGGAAGGGGTGCAAGATCCATTCGAAGAATTCGTTTATAGGAAAGATAAGAGTATGATGATTTTTAATTGGTACATGTTTTTCATATTGATACCACCCATTGTGGTTGCACTGATCCTGGTGAAACAACACAATCTTTGAGAGAGACACTGGCATGTTTCTTTGTAAAAGGGTGAAGCCAAGACATTATGTTTGACATGGGAGTGTGCACTGGTACATAAGAGGGTACACACATAGATTTCCCTAAGAAACCCAACACGTATAGACTATAGACTGTATCCTTACATTGGTGAATGAAAGGACCAATTTGGGATATACCTAACACTGAGAGGGGGGTGAATCATTTTTTGGGACTTTTTATACAAATACCAATTATTTATCCATGTACCTCTTGACCGATAAGGATCTTGATTATATTATTCTTCTTTCCTAGTCGCATACAATAATATAAAGATGTAAAAATATGTACATGATATTTTTATAAGGTTCACTACTTAGTATGTGTAGCTAGTCCTTTCTATGTATGGTAATGAATTATACATATAATCTTCACTATAGAGTGATATGATGCTACAGTAGTTGGGTAAGAAAATAATCCTTTAGCCAGTGTGAATCCCTACATGTAAAGGAGGGAAGGAGATAATCGCATCCCATTGTGTGTCCCTACACTTGAAGGGGGAAAGGAAATAATCCACTTTCGTGAATTAGTGATGACCTAGTCCAAAATACAACACCTTTCTGGTTCTTCATATTTCCTCTGAACACAATCATATCCCTGTTGATAAGGATTTTCAACACCAACAGAGTCTTTCACCTATTGAGACCTTTTGGACGTCATCATGCTAATTTTTTCATCATCACGTCACTTTTTACTTCCCTAGAAGCATGAAAGTAAAAAACTACTTCTTTCTCTGCAGAAAACCTGAAAGCTCGACACTCTTCTTCTCCTGCATCTTCAGGGAAAAAACTAGCTACCCTGAAACCCTCTCTTCTTCACACATTATCCTATAGTGAAAAACCAACTGCACTGAGATAACTTCTCTTATTATTTTCTTGAATCACAACTCCCATTGGGATTATTGTATAAATGATGTCAAGATCATATTGTCAACAACATTGTTATTCTTCCCTAAGTAATAATCAGTCTTCAAGTGGGAAAAATTGATTCTTATTGGACACACAATGATATGGAATAGTGTAGTGGTGTCTTCCCAAGCACTCGTTCACCTAAACCAGGTATTAAAAACTATTGTTTTCAGTGCTATTTCATGAATAACTTTTGCAGATCTCCATCGCAAAGCACACTGATTCACAGAGATCACTTCTTAGCAGAGCTCACTTCTTCATAGAGATTTGGCCTTCACAGAGAACACACCATCATGGAGCTCTCTACCTTCTTATTCCTCACATCTTTTTGAAATATAATTTCCTATACAGGTCACTCATCTATCATAGAGCTTATAGCCTTTGCGGAAGCCATATCAGCTTTAAAACAATTACCTTCATAGAGCTCAAAACATTTCAAATCTCACAAATCCATTGTAGAACAACCTGTCATTGTGAAGCATGTTTCCTTCATGGAATAACTTGCTCCATGAGGCTACTTCAAAATTCGAGAGCTCTAAAATTTTAGTTAAGTCTCTCTACATTTCTCTCGGGTTGGAGGCCTATTTATAGGCGTTTGCGACCAACTCAAGAACCTTCGATCCACCTCATCTTCATGTTAGCACCAAATCACAGAGCTCTAAAATTTCTATATAAATTCATTCTATTTCAGGAAGCACCATGGAAATTTTTTGTATTTGTAAATCTCATCATAATCGAGAAGAGTTCTAAAAATTCTTTTCTTCCCCCATGATTCTCCCGCTTCCTTTTCACCACATCAATAATCATTACCTTCACTGCTGCAATGCTCACCTACAATGCACATTTACTCGTCTACTCGCAAGTCTCTTTATAATCATGAAGAACAACATGAAGATTATTTATATCTTCATGAAATCTACATCATGAAGCCCATCTTCACAAAACTCACATCTTTACCATATTTTGATGTTCTCTTTAAAGAAACGCCCTTTTCTCAATGATATCCCAAATCCAAATTTTGGACCCCAAAAATTTGGAAAACACTAGCAAACTTTGCCACCTCAGACACTTGCTTCTCCAAGAAAAACCATACTGATTGATCACATCCCCCCCTTTATTTTATAAAAATTGAATCAAATGTTTTCTTGCAAACTCATGATTATTGTGAAATAAAGACCAATAAAGAAACATCATATTTGCTAAGTAAATTATTATAAATTCCCTATCTTCAAACATCATGATTCTTTCCAATATAAGATAAATATAATTGGAATTAGCAAAACTCCAGTCTCATACAAGGGTATTTAGAATGTCAAGCCCATGCATGGCCACCACTCCCAGCACCTTTTTAACTTGATTTGGGTGTTCATAATTTATACACATGAGTGCATGCAAGATGTGTTATCAACCAAACCAAATGCGCAAACTTATCTTCTTATCATCCTCATGAAAATCCTATAATTCATTTCTTTTTAATTATAAAACTTATAAATTCACCTTAAACCATTTCATATTGAGTCATCCTTATATGGATGATACTTCACCAGTCTTAATTGTTGTAAAACATTTGTCACATTTGATTAAAACTCTTTCAACATTAAGATCAGTACATCAATCATCTCATTTGACATCATGGAGAATTGTTGAAGCACGTCATCCAATTCTTTGATTTCATAACAATTCTTTAGGAATCCTCAATTCACCCAATATTTATTAACATTGGAGTCATTCTTAATATCCTTCATCCAATTAACCATGATTGAAAACTATTAAAAACAAATAAAATAATCATACACAAAGTAGTCCCTACAGTGAAAACAATTCAAGTATTCCTCTTTGACATCATATTAATATACATAGATATTTATGGGAACTAACAATTATGTCTGTAACCTTTGATGGTATGGTTTGTGTTACATACATCATAAATACATTTATATTTTTTCATATAATATAATTTTATATTTTGACTTAATCATAATGATTTTGCTTATGTTATTGTTCTTGAGTGGTAACATCATTCAAAAATATAATGATATCATTCTATCTATGAGATATTTTTAATATCATTACCATTAATTCAACTAGATTATGTATGTTCAAGTGAATTTTTCCATAAATTCATTTTATATATTAATATATTTAATATTATTACTTCGAGAATTTAAAATTATATGATTTACTAGAAATGATATTGGAATCATAAATTTATCATGCAACTTTTCTACAAAAAATGCATATGTGTTATAGGGTATTGCTATGGTTTTGGGGATCATAGCCAATATATTTTTTGTCGTAAGCCAATGACCACATTCAAGGAATAGCATGGCCGTAGGGGGTTTATTCCCATTTTCTCCCAAAATTGGAATTGGTCTACCACTATGGTTTTCTAATGTTGGAATCTACCGCCACAATCAAAATCTAATGTCAATGGTATATTTCTATATATCACGACTATGGGAATAAGTACATAAAAAATAGTAAATCATTCAATATAAATTAAATATTTTCAAATATTAATTATTAATTTCTAACACTTCATAAATAATTATAGAATATTCTAAATATATTTTTCGCATTTTACATTTCTTATTTTTTCTATTTTTTCCATTTTTTGTGTCTGACGTAGTAAATTCCAAAGAGATCACTCATCCTTGCATGAACCCTAACTAATCTCATTAAACTCTCTGAGTATGATTCACTTTAACAAATAAATTAACATAATATAATACGTCAATAAATTTTATTTAACATATTTAATAAAAAATTACATTATATAAACAATTAATTAATAAAATTATAGATTCATAATTATTTATTAATTACTAACATTTATTAAAGATTAATATTAATTTATTATTATTAAAATTTATTAACAACTCATTATTAGTTATAGATTATTCATGATCAACTACAAATATAAATTTTTTTTACATAGTAAAAAATGTTGAATAATTATTAAATAATTATTTCTATGTAATAATTATTAATTGATAATTTATCATTACAAATTAATAATAAATATTTTATAATAGATTTTTTTAACTCATAGTGATGAATAATTTAGAAGTAATTACCAATACATAATTTTTAATAATTAGTATTTAATAATTATTTATTATTAGTTAACATAAATAATAAAAAATCAATAAATAATAATTAATTAGAATTACTAAAGAATAATTTATAATAATTAATAATAATTTACAAATAATTTATTATAAAAAATGATTATTTAATTGAAATAAATTATTTAATTAATTATAATATTATTCATTAATAAAGTGTAATTATTAATTAAAAAAATCTTTAGTAGTTAATAAATATCATTTTTTAGGGATTCATAATTTATATTTTTATATTTCAATTTTTTGAAAATGAAATTAAATAATTAATATTCAATTAATTATTAATTAGTAATATAGATAAATAAATTTTATTTATATCTTATTATAAATAACTAATATTAATACTTATTATTTGTTAATAACTATATATTAAAAAATAATTTACATTTATTATAAATCATTAATCATCATCCATGATAAATAATGATTAATAAATAAGAATGAATGGATACTAATAATAATAAACTAATAATAAATAATTTAACATATATATTAATAATCTATTTTTATAATATTTATTATTTATTAATTAATTAAATTTTTCAAAAAAATTATTAAAAATTGATTATTCATTAACAATAATTAATAATAATTTATTAATATTTATTATTTAAAAATTAATTAAAATAAAATATTTTAAACAAAAAAATATTAATAATGTATACAAATTTCATAATTCTTTAATATATTATAGATATGTAATTTTTTTTTATTTTTTTATGTTTTATATTTAATGATAAAACGGTAATTAATTAATCATTAATGTAATAATCTAACTAATTTTTACCAATTATTAATAATAATAATTAATAGCTACTAATTAAAAAAAATACAATTATTTAGTAATTAAATTTTTTTTTAATTATTAATAAATTTTTAATATTGAATAATAGTTAACAAATAATTTGTAGTAATTATTAAATATTTAATATTTAATAATTACATTTAATAAATTAATTAATATTTAATATTCAATAATACATATTTAGTAATAATAAACTAATAGTTTATAATTAATAACATATAATAAAAAATAAATAAATATAAATATTAGTTAATTAATATATAATATATAACATTTAATAATATTCCGACCAATTGTCGCGGTCTTCCAACACCATGGTAATAGATCCACCCATTTCGATAGTTTGGAGAACCATCCCAATATTTTTTACATATTGCAATAGTTTATAGGAATTGTGGTTATAAATACAATTCAAACGCTTTTTTCATTGTCCAAAGGAGTCATTCTAATAAGTATAACTTACTTCTATAGTTTATCAACTCGTAGTAATTGGTGGGACTTATTTCCATAACTTGGATGGCCATGAGAATGATTGGACCAAATTCGAAAATTTTGGTTTTCAATGGAAAGAATCCTTTTTATATGTCCAATTTCTAGTACTCCTCATACTCGGTTTAATGGAAAAAAAATTAAAAAATTTTTACACATTTTTGTATGGGAAGACTATGTTAAATTAATTAGGGGTTTTTTTAGTAAAATATGTATTTCAAATTAATACTAACAAAATGAGAAGAAAAATTGAGAAGAAAAAATGGGAACATAATGAAATTTGTGACAATGTAATATATTGGTAGTAAAATAAATTCCCCAAGATTGATAAAGAATCATATGAGCTAGTGAATCAAGAAAATGAAAATATTAAAAAAATTGAAACCTTTAACTTCAAATGGATTTATTATAACAATATTACCAAAATTGTTATAGTAAAATCTATTTACATCTCTCAAATTGATTCAAGTGGAGAGTCAGAATGTGCATTAAAAATATTATTAACATGTTTGGTCATAAATATTTTGGTTAATATAATGCATGTGAAATTCATTATTTCTCAGAAAAAATAAAAATGAATAGAGATACCAATTAGGTTATACTCACCTCTAAGACCACCAACTAAATTTTAATTATATCAAATGAGATTCTTTTTCAACATAAATTTGTATCCTTACTATCTTAGTGAAATGACATAAACATAAAATATTACAAATATAGAAATTAGTAATATAGGGGGTGTTCATGTAGAGAAATTTTATTTACTATGAGTAACTCCAACACTTCATCTAAGATAACATCATTATACTGGATAACCCTTATTTACCTCAGTTAAGTCCACTCTTTATTTCATTATTTTATATATTTTCACTTATTTGAGGATATATGAAAATTCATGATCATTACAAATATTATATTTTTCTTCTCATAAGTACATCATCGTTGTATATATAAAAATGAACATAAACTAATTCTAAAGTAGACATAGATCACAATCCCAAATATTTTGTTCAATTCATGGAATTTTTCCCATTCAAGAAAAAACATTAGTTGTGTCTCATATTATCAATCATAAAGTCATGGTATTTTTTATTTTTTTATCAATTTTCAATACTCAATTAATCTATAATGATTCATATTATTACTATGCATAGAGTATTAGAATATCTGATTACAACTGAATGGTATTTTATTATTAACTGTTCAATTGAATAGAATGGAAAATATATTTTAAAATATTCAAAAAATAAATTCTCAAAACCCAGATTTGTAAAAATATTTTCCTAGTGAATTTTAGGAATATTTTAACTCTACTTAACTGTACTAGAAAAAAATTTATAAGAATACTCTACCAGATTTGACATTATCACACCTCATTGTTATATATTTTTTGTCCATAAATCTACTCGATGGAGCAAATATTGTGGGACTATACTATATGAAATTCAATGTGGGTTTTACCCCTGTATCTAATTTAAACAAAATAAATTGACACAAGAACATTATAGAAAATAATTCTATAGGTAATTATATATCAATTATAATTTTTTAAATTATAATTGTGTGTGTTTATACTAGACATGACACTATCATACACAATAATTATATTTCATCATTATTATCCCTACCATGCACAACATATTTAAAAATAATATCTTCTAGTTGTAAACTAATAATGTGAATATTTTTTCTTATGTAAATTTACATTCCCTATTTTAAAAATTTTTCCAATTTATAAAATCCTAGTATTACTAATTTCCAAACAGATAGAATGATTCATGGGTTTTTATATCCTATAAAACATGAAAATGTGATTTGTTTTCTATTAAATAATTAATGAACCCCAGGGAAGATTATGTTACGACAATCATCCCAATATTTCTTGGAGACCATTAATAATATTCTAGAATTTAAAATAGTATCCGAATATAATTATTAAAAGATACAAAAGTTATAAATTGTATGCAAGGCCACCTAAAACAATCAAAAATTCCTTCACTTTTAGAACACGCTAAAACTGATCAACCATTTTGATAAATAATTCCAAAAACACATTTATTAGAAAAATTATTTATTTAATCAACATTGGGACTAAGTTGGTCATTCATTGTGAAATATAAAAATGGATAATTATTTTTCATGTTTTTCATTATATTCAATATAATATCATGTACTAAAAACATTTCTCTATACCCTATGAGTATTTTCAATATTATACAATATAAAAAAGACTACGATGTGCTAAATGTTTGTGTGATGTGGATAGTTTCTTCTCATGTCCTTTTATACAACGTTAATGTATCATATGGAATGATATATGAAATCATTGGCCAATTTTCTGAAGATTATTATCACGTGACTTTCAGTGGATGATACATTATATGATGAGGTGTCAGTAAAATTAATCTATTCTTTTAATTAAATAAATGAAGTGGAATCTAGATGTTTTATCCATTTCATAAAGGGTGATGAATCCCTACTAGTGATTATCAAGAGAATGGGTAATGAGGTATTCTTATTTGGTTTTTTTATCTTTTGTATTCCACATCGAGTTTATCTTATCATGGTTTTTATTTTTTCTTCCTTTACATATGGGAGTAAATATTCCCTATAAAATTGATAACATGTATTAAATTCATTACTGATGATGAAATGATAAGAACAAAAATTAAATTGATATTTTTCTTAGTATTTTTCCATAATAATTACATACTAAGAATAAGGCAGCAATAAGAGTAATATTAAACCTCATTATGAATATTTATTTTCACCTTCAATGACATCTTATTATGTCATATTCAATAATATGACCAACATTAAACCTTCCTTTCGAGAACCACATTTTTAATGGTGTACTTAGTAAGAACACTTTGTTTGTTAACATGGGTTTCTACGACATTTTGGTGAGGTCCATTAAACATTCTTACGTGGTCTTCACTTCGAGGATATTAAAAGCTACATTTTTAGTATAATAAAACCACTTTCAACCATAGTTATTTTATATCCGTCCTCTATCAAGCTTATTTTTTCGTCTCTTTTGGTTTGGTACCCATTAGTATAAGGTCAAGATCTTTATTCAATAGGATATCGACCATCAACATTATCTATAACTCAAAATAAATTTCATTGAATTTATTCACCCAGTCCTTACCTTCTTCTGATTATATCCATTTGTAAATTATGAAATCTTAATAACATGTAGTCAAAAATGAAGATATTAAATTGCTTACTGATATTATCCTATAATGAGAATGGAATACGGATGCTACTAAACTGAGCTCTAAAACAAACATCAAGGGTATAATTTTAAAAAAACATCCTAACGAAACTCTGATTCCACTTGTTCGGCTCTCATACATCTTTTTTTAAACCAACTAGAATATGTCCACCATAACTTATGAAGAAAAATACAATATGTAAAAAAAGATAAAATATTAAAAATGTCAGAATTTGGAAGTTAATCGCAGCTACATCACCAAAATTCAATTCGCAACCTTTGTGGACACACAACGACATGAACTATTATAAGATAAATTATAGAATGAAAAAACCCAATGTTCAATAACAACAAAATTTATTAATTTTTCAAACATATATCATCATCCAAGTGGTTGGAAACTAAAACTATATTATTCAATTAAATTAATGTTGATTATAATCACTCCAGTGCACAATAATCATTAAATTTATAATGCCCCACCTTCCTAGACCACTGATCATTACCCCGATAGATTCTCACTGTTTTACCTCATAGATGCATCCCCGTATTCTAGAAAGAAACAAACTATATTTATGGGTCTATGGTGGTATGGTGAGGATACTATACATACACATGAGAATAAAATATTATCTGGAACAATTTCAAATAGATACAACATCCAAAAAAATAAGTAAATAAAAAAAATCCATAAAAGATCAAATGAAAAGTTAATATAAACCATGAAGAAAAGTAAATCGGGTACTAAATCCGGGATAGAAACAAAAAGATATCATATAAAAATTCCAAAAGGCCAAAAAAGGAAAATGATTAAAAACTGTAAAATGTTCTGAGTCCTAACATGGTCCTAGCATCCATTATCATTCCTTGAAATATATTAATCAAAAATACAAGGAATTTTGTTATACCTAAACCTATAATTAAATAATAATAACTACTCAGGTATGATATTTTTATGTCATTATGAAAAGGTCCTGATTATAAATCATTACACCACCCCCAATAATGTCTCTAAAATTACTATTCTAATAATTAATTTATATTTAAAATTGTTATAATCAAAATTTTATACCATTTATATTTTTTATAATATTAAAATTCAGAAAATTAAAATTATATATTGTGGAAGTAGAATAACCACTATTTTCCAGCATCTATAGTGACACCTAACACCAGTATACTATTCATCCTAAGTTGGAGTGTCTCTTGTAATGGTATACACCATTAATAAGTTGGTTAGAAGGTATATAACCAATACAACCATAATTTAGATAATTTTAAGGGATCCATATGGATAGATAATTAATTCCCTCTCAAAGACCCCCCCCCCCCAAGGAATCCAAGGGGTGATCCTTATGATTCCACTAAATCCAATCCTCTAGTCTATTCTCAATGATCTATTCTTTAAATTAAGAAGCATGGGTTGATTTGAATCCATGGATTAAAACTATGTTATTCCACACAAATAGATCAATATGAATCCAAGGAAGTTATTCCATTATATTAAAAAAAATTAAACTATAAGGATTCATCACATTAATTTATGGAATTAGTTGAGAAAGATGTTAATTTAATCTAAGGGGGACTTTGTGAAAGTAATTCATAGTAACATATCAAAAACTAATCCAATGGGTAGCTCAATTCATTCCATAGAATCATAACTAAATGAATCTAAGGGTGTAATCACACCCCAACATTCATCTGAGTCCCTTATTAGATTCAAGGAATCATGCCTGGAATTACACTCCAATCATATCCATATGGAAGCCATGGAACCTCTCCATTTCACTCATAGAAATAACATACAATAATAATGATACTCAAGACATTTAAAAATATAATCCATTATTTAGTGTCCAAATAAAAACCTTTAATTCATTGTGAAAACATTTCCCTTAGTTTCTATTTTCAAATTTTTATCAAGGTCTTCTCCCATTTCCAAACATATCACAGGTTCTTGCCACCCAAGGTTCATGTTTTATATTTCTCTATTTTATCAACGTTCACACATTTCTATGTCATGATTAAATAAGTAATTATTCACAAATATATGAAGTTAAATTCCTTATTGGCTACTTACTATCTGCCTATTTAATTAACATTATTCTTTAACAACATAAATATAGAATCATTAATTATATCCATATTTTCCATTCCCATTAGGAAAAAAATAAACCTAAACCCATCTACATTCAATAACATAAAATCAGAATTCCTCTTATTTTACCTTATGTTTTTTATTATATCATTATAATAAAATAATTGAGCCAAAACAAACCATAGAAATAAAATTATTTTTACAATGATGTGTAATGAATCTGACATGATCTACCCACACAAACATTAACTTATTAAATAAATCCATTACCATGGTTTTAATATAACTAAAAACATCAATCATTTATAAAGCTTTCTCATTTTAACACTTATCCCAATAACCAACCATCAGGTCTCTTATAAGGTAAACAAGAAAGTCTCATGTATCATATATTTGTATATTTTATGAAAGAACATAAATTATAAAATAATAAAAATAAATTAAATTACAACTAGGAACCAAATAAAAAATTATTTACATAGGTATATACAATAAATAACCTACTGAATATTCCTATCACATGAAAACCAAGATAAAACATCCTCTATAGTATCATGACATTCCCCCAGAACTGAACCAGGATAAATACCTATCAATCAGAACCAAATAATACAGTCTAAGATGTTTAACTAATCCCAAAAATGAATAAATACTCACTTAGCCACATACCTCCTTTAAAACCAAAGTTGAAATCGTGTAGGAGTTTTCTTGGTATATCCATTTGCTAGGTTGCATTGAATTAACACGATACTGGGATCATTCAACTATACTATAGTGTAATCATCTATAAAATCCCACACTATGAGAACTAATAATTATAATGATACAAATATGAGATGAAAGTGTATCAACAAAAGGATAGATTATTGAAAGATCTCCAATACATGGCACCCAAAAACACCCATAATTAGGGGGAACCATGAGAATAGAGGTGAGGGTCGTTGTGGTTTAGATAAGAATAAAACATAGGTAAAAGAGTATTTTCCATTATAGAAAACCAAGGTGAAAAATGTGTGTACACCCCTTTATGGCCCTACTAGCTAGTCGAGGGACTCCTTCTGGCCAGTAGTCCCTCTAGCCTAGCCCCTAGGCCTATCTCTAATGAATTCATACCACTAATGACCAACATAAAACCCTAAGAAACATCCACAAAATGTCCCTTTATAATGGCCAAAACATTTATAACATTATTATGAACAGTTTTCCTTCGAATGACCAATCCATTAAATTAAAGTCAAAATATTCCTTATAAATTATAAATCAACTTTACTCGTTGGTTTTTATAAACAAACCACCATATAAATTTTCATCCATAAGAATTGTTACCGGTCATCCAAAAGTATTTTCCAACATATTTCCATCATTAATTCCTACTCAAGGGTCATGTTTCAATATCAAACAATCAATGAGTTTATAGAGATATATTTAGACTCATGTTTCCTAAATAACATAAACATGAGACACTAACTAATTTCATTAGTGAAGCACTGAGATGAGACTCACTTGTCTTTTTCTACCCCTAGTTCTTTGAGGTATATTTAGCCATTAGAGAAACTAGCCAATGGTGCTCCCCACCATAGGACATATCCAATAGAGGCCAATTTTAACCATGACACCCTCCAATAATATAATTTCTTATAGAAAAACGAATATGGGTTTTGAATGACTCTCCTTTATGTGGTTTCCATTTACCCAAACCAATGATCTTGGAAAGCAATGATCTAACATCAACAACCTTCATTATTATCTATTTACAAAATAATTTGATTATCTCCAAACATCTAAGATTTGATTGAAAAAATTATTATTTTACTTGAAGAGCATCAAGTAACTCCTAGATCTCACCCATCTCACAGAAAACAACGAACCCATTTTATTATTTATCTAACTAGATCTAAAAACATGAAACATATTCAATTTTAACCTTATATGAATGAATTTTTTTAAACAACTAATTTTCTTTAAATATAAACATGAAAATAACACATCCAAAAAATATGTTTTAAACCAAAGATGTATCCCTTAATCATCCAAAAATTCCTTATAAAATCCGTATTGAGATTCAGTGTCATACCCAGGATGAATCTTAAATAGTTCCACCATTTTCAGACAATGATAGTTGATACATCTTTGGCCCAAACACATTTTTATAACCTCAACTTATCTAGGGACTATGGTCGATTATCAGACCCTACCTTACACCACAACCAAGTATATAAATGGTTTTTCCCAAGAAATCCATTTAATTTTACATCAATATCCTTCCAGGATAAAAAAATATGTAATGAATATCCATTGATCGATATCACTCACTCACAATACCACTCATATGTGGGTCACATTCTTAATGGAACCATTTTCTCCCTACTATAGTATTATTCATTTCATCACGTCAGAGAAACATTTTTTGATTTCTGGAGCCCATGATTCACCTGTCACTAAGATTGATGGATAAATGGATGTATTATTTATCATCCTTATGAATCATTACTAAATGTAAATTGACAGATGTTTTGTAGAGACCCAAGATTGATGTACATGTACATTACATTACTTTTGTGGAAATTATTTATTTAGTGAAAAATGAATAATATAGTTTTTATTAAAATAATAATACCCCTAAAAAGACCCAAACACTTGACCAAATCTTATTGGCTGAGTGTATATAGACCATAAGCATACAAGTGTTGACTTGTGGACCATTTGGAGCCTTATAAAACATATTAGTACATTTATATTATATTTTTATAAATGATGTTAAATTTGTCACCTTCATACTTTAATAAAGATAAAATTTTAAAAGTTTGTTGTTTTATAAGATAAATTTTAATAAAATTATTCTTATGGAATCTATTAGATTTATCTTAATCATATTATTTTTTATGAAATAAATCAGTATATTAAATAATTATACAAAAATGTTGTAGTAATTATTTTATTAAGGGAAATATCAAATAAATAGTTTTAAAAATATTAAAATAATTATTATATGAACTAAATAATGTGATCCATGAATTTTCTAGTTGAATATGAATTGTTATAAATCTAATAAATATTTTTTTTCGAACATATATTTTGTGAGGATTTAATTTAAATTAAAATAACTCAATAGTGTCAAAATTGACATTATTGATATTTTAAAAACATAACATATTATTAAATTGTTTAAAAATTACAAAAAATTGTAAAAATTATAAACTAAAGTTTATATGGTCTAAAATTTTATAACGTATCCAATTATGGACAATTTACAAAACATAAATAAGTATTTTTAATAATTTAAAATTTAGAAAATTATTACCACAAATAAGATTAAATATATTAAATAAGGATAAATAAAATTGATAAGGCTTAAAAAAACATAAAACAAGTCTATTTTTTTTTTTGATGAGATTAAAACCCTATCTCATCTCATATTTTATGTTATGTCATTTTGGAAGTTTTTATTTGGGTTTTGAGTTTATTATAAAATAATATTTTAGAGGATTCCAAAAGTGTCCATCTCATCTCTTATAAAAGGGCACCTCATCCCTCTCCTCTTCACATAATTTGAGCCATATAGCTCATCCAACCCCGTTCATTTTATCTTATCCACTTACCTAGAAAGATACTAGAGGTCCTGGTATTCTTCAAATACCATCACTAGTTCCCTAAGAGGAGGTTTCGAAGAGGCGCGTCGAAGAAGATGTAATATCCTTTTCCGATTCTTTCAAATTAATTTCTTCCTCTACTTCCTGTTATTTTGTTTTTTCATAATAAAGTAATAACATAATTATAACTAATATACTTATTTGTTATTATAAATATGAAGAAACCACATTTCATCTTCTATCCATCCTACCAAAAATGAAATCACGGCGCGTATGTACGTACGGCTTACCGTCTCCACGTCGTGGTGTAATCTATATTTCCAACACCACCTTACATGGATGGGTATAACGGTGGAAATAATAACTATATATGATTATAATAACATGATACTAAATATGATATCTTATATAATCCACTCCAATACCATTCAACAATTTTGGGAACGATATCGTCACGCGTGCGTACGTACGGATTACCATCTCAAGGATGCGATGAGATTCATTCTCCATGTTAACCATTAGAGAATGATTATAAAGTCTATATAATAAATAATAATGAAATTTATGACATAATAATTATACTGGATTTATGTACATATATGTTTCATTGACATAATTCTATTCAATTCAATCAGTAAATGAAAATAGCGTTTATGAGTACGTACAACCTACCGTCTCCATGAACAGTGTATTTCATTCCATTTATCAGTCAATCATATATATTTATATCATGAATATAAATTATATATAAATCATGTTTTAAATTCTGGAATTAAGTATATTAGAATATAAGTAATAATATCAACCACCACAAGTCCAAACACGTATAATAAATGAAACTATTTTTCCCAAAACACTGCTTTAACATGGAATTGCAAAAGAACAGGTAATATAAAGTCATAAGTGAATCATATATGATATCATAAATATTATTATGATTCTGTCACAAGTTAATAATATGTTTAAACCCACTATACATTAGTTTCAGACACGTATGGAAGAAATTGGACCTAAGGTAAGGGAAAATTATTCCAATCTCATTCGTAACCTAGATTGTTTTTTCGTAAGTATTTACTGGGGTTATATTTATCATCCATGTCCATGTTTTCTAAAAACAATTCATGTACGTTTAAAGTCCTTTTTACCAATTTTTTACTTTTACTACATGGTATTTAAGGAATCTTTCTTTTGTTTACCATACGAGGTACTTTATTACTTTTTCGGTAAAAGTACAAGGAGAATATTTTTTTAACTTATATGGAATGAATGGATTTCTACAGTTTTATAATGCCTTATTTTCATGAATATTCCTCTAAATGATTCCATGATTATTTTCAGCAATATATTTTTCTTTTAAAATTTCATGGAATTTTGTGAAAAGAAAATTATTTTGAAGAAGAAAGGATATTTTCCTCAAGAATTCATTTCAAGTCTTTTATCAAAACTATTTTCCATATAAGATGATATTATTTAGTATGATTATGTTTCAAGTATAATGTCTCTGTTATTTTAATGGTTTTATTTTTATAATGATGAAATGATATCCGGTTGTTTTATATGGATTATGTTATGATGGGATGATGTTTATGAAACCCATTTTATTTTTTGGGTTATGATGAATGATTTCCATTTATTTTGTTTCACAAGTAAGAAAGATTTCATTATAAGATGGGTGGGACCTATATCTCCCTCAAATTAATTGGTAGATGACTTATATCTCATGAGATAGGAATGGCTGGAATGATATGTAAATCTGGTTCAGTAATACAGGGTTGGAACGGCAATTAAACCCAGTTCAGTAATGGACTTTGTCTACTATGATGGTCTTGGCAGCAATGCCTTGGATACTATGAAAATCATATCAGGTGTCTAATGGTTTTCCACAATTACATGATTTATTACCATGCTATTTTATCATTATTAATGTTCCTTTGTGATCTATGCCTTATGTACTACCGTGATTTATGTCATTACTCAGGATTTTGATGTTTTATGTTCAAGTTTTTATGTTCAAATGTTTATGGATTGTTTTATGTTCTCCATGTTTACCCTTATTAAGAATTTGAGCTCACCCTATTTATGTTTTCTTTTCCCCAGGATATAAAGAAATGTTTTAGGTAATAAAAAAGTAGAATATCTTTATGGGAGATATTGAAGATATTTCACCATTATTAAAAGACTATGATCCGAGTTTCCAAAGACACTAAACTATTATGATTCTTGGGTGTATGTTTTTTTATGTATTAAGTATTCCATAAAAGTAATATAATGTCCATGTACATCAACCTTGGGTCTCTATAATTGGTATCAGAAGGAGGTTTAGTTAACCTTTGAAAACTAGGATGCGAAAACTTTAGTGAGATATCTAGAGATATTTCTATGGTATGTCTAAGGATGTCCCTAAGGATTAGTATAACTATAGGTTATAGTCCTAGAATTATGTTGATGATCCTGAATAACCTAGGGTGAACCTAATGTGTCATGGATTAAAGAATGTGTGATATGTTTTACATCCCATAAGTGACTTTTTTATGATTATGTGGTTCCTTGTTATTTTAACTGTTTTTTACACTATGGTTTCAAGTTTTAGTCAATGGAGGGAATGAGAAGGAATTCAGTTAACATTGATTCCAATGGAAAAGTTGGTGAATATGATCAAAAAAATTGTGTAATGCCTCCAGAGGAATATATAATGATTATGCCGAATCAGTCATCACAATATATAGTTAACAAGGTGAACATTAGTTGTATTCCTAAGTCATCAAATAAGAGAAAGATGGACTTTTATGCATGTTCAAATGGTGAGGTACATAGAGGAAGGAAGATTTACCTTTCTAAATATCATGAATAAGGGAAGCAGAACCTTGAGGAATACCTCAAATGGAGGAGAAGATGTTATCTGTGTGGGGAAAATGGGCATAGAGTGACAGACTATTATAGAGATCATTGTGTTATCTATGGAGAACTTGGGTATTACCCAACTCAATGCCATGACCTAAGAGGTTACTTCTAAATTGAGGAAGGACTTATTCCATTAAAATCATTGAATATGATGGATTTATGGTCTTATGTATTGGAATTCATGAATAATGTTGTTGAGGTACTTTTATTGAATATTGAAATATCTATGTATTAGTCCATTGTAGATTTCCAAAATAATATGGTACTGGTAACCAAGAAAAGTGATTGAAATATTTTTGGAAAGAAGATGATATGAGTATAATGAAGGGATAAGGAGAAAATAATATGTTGGATGTTATTAATGATCTCATGACTTATATATGGACAAAGTGACATCATGGTTTGAATATATAGAAATTTTGGGATTTTGTTATGTTGAAAGAGATAACATTTGACAGCATTCATGTTTTCACTAGGGTTATATGGTAATTCATGTTCCATGAATATATGATTAAAGTATTCACATGTTTTTAATGTGACCAAAAAGATAAATTTTATGATATATGGGGGATAAATGATGGTATTCACATGCTTGTTATATGACCTTTCTGGTAAACGTTTTCTTTATACTGTGAATTTGGAAAAAAATATTTTTGATAAGCCTAAAGGATGTAATGGATTAAGTTGGAAATAAGATAGTATTGTTTAAGGCCAAAAAATATTTCTAGAATATTATAATAGTGTATATTTAGAAAAAATGACAACTTGTAGGATGGATGACAACCCGTCGTATTGGAAAAGGCTGTGGAAATTGTACCCACAATCGAAGTGTGACAGGACTTTATCACCATCCACTGGACAATAGAAATTCCTTAGTAGAAATTAGTATTATTTTATTAAGTGGTATGATTGATGATGTATAAGTCAATTTTTGGAATCATATGCGGTTAATATCACCATAGATAGACTTATGTATATTAAACGTTTTCTAACTTTTTGTTTGAGGAAGAGAGAATAACATATCATTCTATCGAATGATCTGCTAACATTTCAACAAGGAAAAATTAATATTTCTTTCTTTAAATAATATATGAAGTGGAAATTGTTCATGGAATGACCAACGATGATATTACATTGAAATCAAGTAATTATTTATCCTTATGCAAAAATCATCAACATTAGGGAAATTATCATGAAAACCAAAAATGTTGTCCTAGTATCCTCAAATCCGATGAATCAGATGGTACCTTAGATCATCACCAATTTATGGCTTTGTTATTGTTTTATTTTTCATAGCCACGTTCTCTACCACTCTACATCAGAACTAGATGGTTATATTTCACTTCTATATCCATGTATTCACCTATGTTCTTCTATGTGGAATCCCAATGATGAGTTAATTTGGGTAACCGTTACATTTCATACATTAGTTTTTAAATTAGGTTTTAGTACGCCTTTTTATTATGTGTCTTTATAGGAAATAAACTTTCAATTAGTAAACCATTTATAACCCTAATGGATTTCGGGGGCGAAATTCATTTTACGGGGGTAGAATATAACACCCAGAAATTTTATGAGAAAGATTCTTTTTATTTTTACTGATGTATTGTGTTTTACATTACACCATGATTATATTTCACAATGCGCAACATTGTTTTATCTTTTATTATATGCAAACACTATTCTTGGCTTGTGTTGCACGCAGGAGCGGCCTTCCTCAATAGCGTGTGTTTTACGCAATACCGAGTTTCACTAAACAACGATATATTATGAACTAGTTGTTATGAATAGTATTAACCACATTTTTAATTTTATAAAAATATCATTCATCTTACACATATTCTAGAAAATTTTATGGGAAGAAAATAAATTTTTTTGGTAAAATAAGTATTTTTAAAAAATTGCAGTTTTGCCGCCTTTTGACGGAGCACCCACTTTAAATTTATATTTTGACATAGTAATAAGTTCAATTTTATGAAAGAATCTTATTTATTTTAATAATAATATAAAAATTATCTATTGATAATTTCTTAATATTTTTCTGTTAACTTTCATATTTTGGTGAATAATAAAAAAATGCTAAATTTTAATTAAAAACATCGTTTTTCATCAATAGATTTTATATTGTTAAATTATAAAATTTTAAAATTTTAATGTATAAATATAATATATTCTTAAAATTTTATATTATTTATGTCATTATCATTAATTTTACATTGAATTCATAGGTAAAAACATTTCAATCCTTTGCAATGTTTTAAATTTTAGAACCTGCTTTTTCAACAGTGGGATTAATTTTAAATTAAATATTCCAACTTTATTGTATTGAATTTGGAAAAATGGATTCCATATTTGGAATCAGTAGGTCCCAATTAGGTTAATAGGGTACATTTTATTTTTAGACATTATGAATAGTAACTATGGTAAATTTTATTTACTACCATTAAAGGTAAATCAGGTAATTAAGGGTAAAAGTAATATTATAAAATTACCCGAACACTTTTATTAATATAATTGGATGATTATATGTCATCCTAAAATATACTTGGGTCGAAATGGTATCTTTTGGAACCCACTTGGATGTGATTAAGACTTTTAATTTATATTATTTAAAGAATGTGAAATATGTCTCACTCAAACAGTAATACTTAAAGTATTTTTAATATAAAGTAATACAGAATATTAATTCGATTATAAATACTCATTTGAAAGCTAAATTTTTTTTCATTGTTATGGTAATTTATTTTTAATTTTTATGGAATATTTAATTACCATAATAGCTTATACATTAATGTGGCAGAAATTATTTATTTAGTGAAAAATCAATAATATAGTTTTTATTAAAATAATAATACCCAATAAAAGACCCAAAAACATAACCAGAACTTATTGGTCGAGTGTATATACACCATAATCATCCAAGTGTCGACTTGTGGACCATTTGGATCCTTATAAAACTAATTATGAAATTTATATTATATTATTTTAAATGATGTCAAAGTTGTCACCTTCTTACTTTAATAAAGATAAAATTTTAAAAGTAGGTTGTTTTAGAAGATAAATTCGACTAAAAGTATTCTTATGAAATCAATTATATTTATCTTAATCATAGTTTTTTTTTAATTTTTATGCGACAAATCAGTATATTAAATAATAATACAAAAATGTTGTAGTAATTATTTTATTAAGGGAAATATGAAATAAATAGTCTTAAAAATATTAAAATAAATAATATATCAACTAATTAATGTTCTCCACGAATTTTATAGTTGAATATGACTTGATAGAAATCTATTAAATATTTTGGTCCAAACATGTCATCTTTGTGGATTTAATTTAAAGTCAAATAACTTAATAGTGTCAAAATTGATAGTATTGATATTTTAAAAAAAACATATTATTAAATTGTTTAAAAATCGCGAAAATATTTAAAAATTATAAATTAAAATTTATATGGTCAACAATGTCATAATGTATAAAATTATAGAAAAGTCTTAAAACAAAAGTAAGTATTTAAATGATTCCTAACAATTCATATTCCACTTCCCTAGAAACATACTAGAGGTCCTGGTTTTCTTCAAAGACCAACTTTAGTTCTCTAAGAGGAGGTTTAGAATAGGTGTGTCGAAGATGAATTAATATCCTTTACCGATTATTTCAAATTCACTTCTTCTTCTACATTATCTTATTTGGTTGTTTCATAATATAGTAATGACATTAGTATAACTCATATACAGATATGTTATTATAAATATGAAACAAACATATTTCACCATCAATCCATCCTACGAAAAACAAAATCGCCGAGCGTGCGTACGTACTGGTTACCATCTCCACGCCATGGTGTAATCTGTTTTTCCACCACCACCTTACTTGGATGGGTATAATGGTGGAAATAAAAACTATATATGATTATTATAATATGATACTAATATTGAGATATTATATAATCCACTCTAATACCATTCAACGATTATGGTAATGATATTGTTGCTCTTGCGTACGTAAGGATTACCGTCTCTATGACACGATGAGATTCATTCTCCATGTTAACCATTCATGAATTATTATAAATTATATATAATAAATAATCATGAAATATATGACATAATAATGATACTATATTTATTTACATATATGTTTCATTTACTTAATTCCATTCAATTCAATATGGAGACAATAATAGCGTTCATGCGTATGTATGGCCTACCGTCTCCATGAATGGTGTATTTCATTCAATTTATCGATCTATCATATATATTTATATGATGAATATATATTATATATAAATCATGTTTTCAATTCTAGAATTTAGTAAACCAGGATATAAGTAATAGTATCAAGAACAAAAATTCCAAACATGTACGATAAATGAAATGATTTTACTCAAAACACTGCTTTAACATGTAATTGAAAAAATAATGGGTAATATAAAGTCATAAGTGAATCATATATGATATTATAAATATTATTATGTATCTGTAACATATTAATAATATGTTTAAACCAAATATACAAGAGTTTCTCACATGTATGGAAGAAAATATACCTAAGGTAATGGATAATTATTCCAATCTCATTCTTAACCGAGATTGTTTATTCATATGTATTTACTGGGGTTATATTTATCATCCATGTCCATGTTTTCTAAAAATGTTTTCATGTCTGTTTAAAGTTTTTTTACCAATTTTTTACTTTTACTACTTGGTATGTAAGGAATCATTCTTTTGATTACCATACAAGTTAATTTTTCACTTCTCCATCAAAAGTACAAGGAGAATGTTTTTTCAACTTATACGGCATGAACGGATTTTTATGGATTTATAATGCCTTATTTTCGTGAATCTTAATCTACATTATTTCATGATTATTTTTAACAAAATCCTTTTTGTTTAAAATTTCATGTCATTTTATGAAAATAAAATTATTTTGAAGAAGAAAGGATATTTTCTTCATAAATTCATTTCAAGTGTTTTATCAAAATTATTTTCCATATAAGACGACATTATATAGTATGTTTATGTTTCAAGTATAATTTCTATTTTATTTACATGGTTTGATTTTTCTTATGATGAAATATTATCCATTTTTTATATGGATTATGTTATGAAGGGATGATGTTTATGAAACTCATTTTATACTTTGGATTATGATAAATGATTTATTTATATTTTGTGGCACACGTAATAAGGGTTTCAGTATGAGATGGGTGGGACCTATATCTCCCTCTAATGCACTGGGTAATGATTTATATCTCATGAGATATACATGGTTGGAAGGGAAAGTAAATCCGGTTCAGTAATACAGTGCTGGAACGGCATGTAAACCCGATTCAGTAATGGAATTTGTCCACTATGATGGTCTTGGAAGCAATTCCTTGGCTACTATGAAAATCATATCATGTTCTTAATGTTTTTCAAAAATTACATGTTTTATTCCCATGTTATTTTATCATGATTAATTTTCTTTTGTGATCTATGCCTTATGTACTGCCATGATTTATGTCATTACTCGGTATTTTGATGTTTTATGTTCATGTTTTTACGTTCAATGGTTTATGGATTGTTTTATGTTCTCCATATTTACCCTTTATGATCATTTTAGCTCACCCTTTTTATGTTTTCGTTTCCCCAGGATATAAATAATGGTTTTAGGTAAGAAAACAAAGGGGGTATCTTTATGGGAGATGTTGAAGATCTTTCACCATGATAAGAAGATTTTGTGTCGAGTTTCCAAAGACATTAAACTATTTCGGTCCATGGGTGTTTGGTTTTTTTTATGTATTATGTATTCTGAAAAAGTAATTTAATGTCCATGAACGTCAAGATTGGGTCTCTTCATGTTCCCATCTTATGGAAATGTTATCCGATATTTTCACTAAAAAGCTACAAGCTACAAGAGTCAAACAATTAAAAAACTAATGGTGTACTCTACACCTGCCGGTGTATTCCTCAATTCTCCTAGATTACCAACCCAAATGGGTTTCATTAAAACCACAAACATATCATTCCTACCAAGACAAGCTATTATATTTTTATGTTAACCATAGTCACGCTCATTGAGGGTCACCCTAGATCGGTCATCTCATCAGAACTAATACATCCACGTTCTCGCTCCCCATATGAAGTATCACGGATCTCATTAGAGTGACTCATGTCAACATGCATGCAAGCCTCTCATCACACCACATTAGTTCATAACCATGAAATAGTTTCTTTTTTATATTCAAAAATCATATTTATAATTTATTGTACCAAAAAACCATAATACTCTTAGTAAAATACAATCTGAAACTAACATACCACCAAGAATCCATCAATGAAAAATAATTGCATTCTGTTGTCTACCCTTATAGTTACAACCCGACTCATGCTCTAACATTTCATGTTCCATCCAAACAAGTTCCACACCTCTGATACCCCATCAATGCCCCTAATGCTTGCTAGTATCATAATGAATAGAGCACCCTTTATGTTATTCAAACTAGTATATCACACCATGTAAAACCATTTACATGAATTGTCAAAATATGAGTGTCATTTTGAAATTACATTTTGGTTCATTTATACTCTAACCACTTTTTTAAAGGCATATTCGAAGAGAAAAATGTTGAAACAATGGTCATCTATGCATGAATTGGAGTATGATTTGTGTTTGTTTTAAATCCTCAGAGAAAGTTCAGAATGTGTTCCCGTAGAGTACTCATACAGTTTAATAAGATAATAGTATTGATGGTGGCATTGTTTTCAAGTGTTTTCAAATTTCTGGATCTCATAACTGACAAAAGGAAAAAACAATGCTTTTTGGAAAAGAGACATCTGCACCGTATATGTGTCACACAGGTGACTTACGCGCCGAGAAAGGACTTGTGTGCGGGTGCTGAGGAGGATTGGAAAGTTGCGTGCAATATTTTTTTGTAGATCAAGAATACAAAATATTGAAAAGTAAAGAGGGTCATGCAAGTATTGGTTTGGTCACGTAAGTGAGTAGTACGACAGAGGCTAGGGCGGTTGGAGTTGCGCGCTGGGACTTGAGTGCCGAGAGGAGGGTTGCACGCCACCACGCAGGGTTTCCAAATTGCCTATAAATAGTGGACCAACCCTCTTCATTTTCAAAGAAGTTTGAGACATGAAGAAATTCAGTGATCCCATGGTGCAGGTGAAGTGGTCGTGCAAGTGGTTGTGTGTCGCGCAAGTATAAGTTGTGCGATAGTTGTTTGCTGCACGCCAAAAATGGATTTGTGGAAAATAATGTGAGTTGCACATGTTTGGTATTAAAGAAGGTTGATTCACACAAGTGTTGGAGGTGGACTTGTGTTCTAGTTATAACTTGTGCGCCATCCTTGAAACTTGTGTGCCGGCTTGGGGAAGCGCACCAGGTGTTATTGAAGTACGCCCATCGTTTTTGAAGTTGTACGAAAGCTGGATGATTTCCTGGTACCCTCAGTGCAAAATGATATTCGTCTACAGGTGAGAGTTGGACTTCAACAGATCATCTACATATAATTGTGGATTCATTGTTTTTAAATAATGAAGAGACCTTCACGTCTATAAACTAAGTGGGATTTCACCCAAGGAAGTTAGCCAGGGGGAGTCAACAGGAGTGACCTGAGGGACGCTGTGATCTATCCATGAACCTTTGTAAAGGCAGTGAGCCCGGGATTGAGTGACTGTGCCAAAACCATTGTAATACACAACTTTTGATGTTTAGTGTAATTTGGTACGATCGAAAACCTGTAGGCATATGCTCCTTGGACGTAGCCATTAGTGGTGATCCAAGTAAAAATTGATGTGACATCTCTCTGCATGTGATTGTTAGACTTATGATCATTTTCATCATATAGGTTTGACAAGTTCCTACAAAGGAAGGAACAAGATCCTTCACATTAAAAGAAAATGTTGTCACCCTGATTCACCCCTCCATTATTAGGGTGTCCCGGGGTCCAACAAGTGGTATCAGAGGGAGATTAATGGTGTTAGATCTATCCTTTGTTGTCATGGAGAATACAATCAATATTAGGGGATTAACTCTCTTCGATGGAAGTAATTTTCATATTTTGAAGAACAAAATGAAATATCATTTAAGTTCCCTCAGAACGGAAGTCCTCTTTTCTACCTTGCAAGGAATACAAATTACCGATCCAACAGGGCTTGCTATGACTGATACAAACAAGAATGGATTTGACGAAGATGCTAAATCTCAGAATGTTATCACTACAGCTCTTTCTGATCATATCTATCTAAAGGTGATGAGTTTCACCGCAAGAAAGTCTATGTGGGATAAAATTGAAAACATTTATGAAGGATACAGCAATGTGAAGGAGGAAAAACTTCAAGTCTTACCAAACAGGTTTTAAAATCTAAAGATGCATCCAAATGAGAATGAAGATTCATTCTTCAATCGAACTACTGAAGTTTAGGAGAAATTCGTGGTCTTGTAGAGGAAATCATATATATTGATATTGTAATAAAAATCTTGAGAGGACTTCCTCCTATGTACAATGTAAAGGTGTCATCCCCTGAAGAAAGAGATCTTTCTAAGCTATATCTGAATGATCTTTTAAGTAGTCTATTGGCATATGAGATGTGATTCGAACCTGAAGATGCTACGACTCATGTAAGCAAAAAAATGGCATTCAAATCCATGGACAAATTGAAAATTTCAGAAGATAGTAATGGTGAAGATGATGAGGAAATATAAATTCTTTCTCTCATCACCATGAAGCTGAATAAGGGAAAAGATAATTTTAATGTTAAGCTACCCCTGGCCTATTTTCGTTGTGGAAGAGTTGGGAACATTTCTTCTTGGCACCAAAGAATGTTTGATAATGATGAGAGCGATGCTGAAGACATTGAGAAGCCTCAGAAAAGGTTTTTCAAAAAGGGAGACTTCATATCTGGAAAGAAAATACGTAATAAGGGTTTTTTCTGTAAAGAAGAAGATGAGGATATTGAATTTTGTGAAGACGAACCAGAATTTAATACAGGATACCATTCTTCCATGATGTCTACCATTGAAAAGTCAGAACCCTCGATCAATAAAGGCAGAGATAATCAGTTTACTCTTAATGGTGATCCAACGATTAAAATTAAGTATTCCTTTTCCAAGTTTTAGAATAAATATAAGAGATGAAACATGTGGAAGGAAATGGTAGAAGAGTCATCATAATATGTTGATGAGCTTGAAGAAGAAATTGAATGACTACAAGAACTAGTGAGATTTCAGTTTTCGATCCTTTAAAGCATAGATGATGTTGTAGAACTAAATCTTAGAATTGATGAACTATAAAAGGTCATAAATAACCTTTCATCCAGACTAGAAGAGAAGTCCCAGACAATTGAGAGTCTTGAGGAAGAAGTTGTTACTCTTAGGAGTAAAATTGAATGTCAATCGACCACAAATGAGGGTAAGAAGAAAATTCATTTTAGAAGATTCTCAGATGCAGAATTACTTGCAAGAGCCAAGTATGGTTCATATGGAATTGGAAAAATCTTGAGTGATCAAAGACCCGCTTGCATGGAAAAGAGTGGAATTAGATGTGAAGATGAGACTTCAACTATTGGAAGTGGAGAGAGCCAAAAGAAAGACAAGATAAATGTTGGACATGTTAAAACATTTACAGATGTGCTGAAAAAGAAACCCGCAATCCAAACTAAAAGTATAACTGAAAATTATCCACAAACATCAAGAATTAAAGGCATTCCAATTATTCTCCCAAGGTAGAAGGCATGAGGAGAAATTCAAATGAGAAGACATTTCCTCTCATGAAGTGTCAGTTCTGTGGCTATATGGACCATACCGTGACATATTGCTAAGAGGCAAGGGGGTACTTGAATGGGGAAGATCCGGGACATCAACAAGGGATACCGACTTCATATCCTCCATATTATAGAAGAAATAGTTTATATGGATGCTTTTTTCATTGTTCTAACTTTGGCTATAAAGCTATGTATTTCAAGCAGAGATTTGATAGGAGAGATTCATACAAATTTCAAAGACAGGTCAATATCCACCCTCCTGATGGTGTTGCTCACAAAAACAGGTTTTATTCTCTAGAAGAAGATTATGGGCATGACGAATTTGATTATGTGGAAGAAAAATGTAGAAGTCCATAAATATCTTATACAAAATCCAATATCTCTGGGGAAGAAATGATGAAGATCGAGAAATCCAACCTTGGAGAGGTGGACTTCAATGCTACAAAAATAAAAAGTACATGGATTCTAGATAGCGGTTGTTCGTCTCATATGACAGGTAATTTTGTCCTATTAATAGATATCAAAAGAAATTTTGATGGTATAGTATGATTTGGTAATGATAGAGCTTTGAAAATCAAGGTTTGTAGAAGTACTGAATTAGCTAATGGAGTGCTAAAGAAGACTGAAGTCCTTTATATAGATGGCCTACGTCATAATCTACATAGTTTCAGTCAACTCTGTGACTCGGGACTCATAGATACTTTTAATCAAAAAGCCTGCACTATCAAGGGAAAGACATGCAATTCACTAATGAAGGGATGCTGAACAGAAGGAAACTTGTATCAGGTTGATAGTAAAGAAAATATTTGCTACATGACTGTTGAAGAATAAAAAAGTTTGTGGCATTGGAGATTGGGACATATCAATCAACAAGATATGGAGAAACATCAAAAAGGAGGATTGTCATGGACATTTCCAACCTGAAGTGTGAGCATGAAAAGTCATGTGATGCTTGCATTCATGGAAAGCTGGTTTGCAGTTCATATCAAACAAAGAAGAAATTGGAATCTCATCTTCTTGATCTAATTCATACAGATGTATGCGGACCGATAAATGTTTCTGGAACTCATGGAGAAAGGTACTTTGTTCTCTTCATAGATGATTACTGTATAATGGCATGTGTTATGGTCATTCATAGGAAATGACAAGTTCTTGACTGCATGAAAATATATCATAGAATCACTGATGATGATACTGGACGAACAATCAAAGTGTTGTGATCTGACAATGGAGGGGAATACATGTCCATTTAATTTAAAAATTACCTAGAGAAGCATGGGATACAACATGAGGTAGCTACTTGGAGAACTCCACAACAAAATGGAGTTTTTGAACGTAGGAATCGATAGGTGAACAACATGGCACGAACTATGCTGATTGAGAGTCGTATTCCACCACATTACAAGAAAGAGGTTGTTCAAGCTACATTGTATATTCAAAATCAAACGGGACTTTATAAGGGGAGACGAAAACACCATATGAATTATGGAATGGAAGGTTTCCCCCATTGAAATATTTTCGTTTTTTTGGAAGTAAATTCTTCATCAGGAACAAAGAAGGAAATCAAGGGAAGTATGGTTACCATGCAGATGAAGGAATTTTCTGTGGATACAAAATGAACAAAAAAGATTACAAGTGTTTCAACAAACTATTAGGAAGTATTGTGGAAAGCAGTGATGTTACAATTATTGAATAGTAACCGACAACTAATTCAAGGACATCATATGCTGATGTGACAAAAAGTGAAGGAGAAAGTGAAATTGTAGAAAATACAAATACATAAATAGAGGAAGTTGTTCAAAACACTCAGTAGTCACATCATGATGTTGTCTTAGAAGTAGAATCTGAAGAAGAAACTATGGCTAGCGATAATACAACTAAACCACACAGGAGAAATCTTACAGGTGAGATTGATCCATCTAATATAATTGGTTATAAGAGTGCACCAACTCAAACAAGGAGGATGAGAAATAACACGCAATCTTCAATTCTGTCAGTTGTGGAGCCATCCTCATTTGAAGAAGCTTTAAAGGATGAATCATGGGTGAGAGACCTGAATGAAGAGTTAGATCATATTGACAAGAATCGGACATGGGATCTTGTTCAGAGACCCAAAGTTCACAATGTGATTGGTACAAAATGGATCTTCAAGAACAAGTTTGATGAGCATGGAAGTGTTATCAAAAACAAGGCACGACTGTTTTTTAAGGGATATTCCCTGATTGAAGGTGTTGATGTTGAAGAAACCTTTGCTCCAGTGGCTAGATTGGAGATAATCAGGCTATTCCATGTTGTGGCACTCCAAAGAGGATATAAAGTATATCAAATTGATGTCAAGACATCATTCCTAAATTGTGTATTCAAAGAAGAATTCTACATTGAACAGCCAATGGGTTTTGTTCTTGGAACTGATGAAACAAATGTTTTCAAATTGAAGAAATCTCTATATGGTTTGAAGTAGGCACCATGGGCGTCATACTCCCGGCTGGACTCTTATCTCATGAAGCTGGAATTAAAAAGAGGGGGAGTAGATCAAAATCTATATGTGTTTAATTCTCCAAAAGATCAATTCATGGTTCTTTTCTACATTGATTATATCATATTTGGTGGCGGTTGGTAGAAATTAGTGGATGAATTTTCCAATCACATGAAATCAGAATCTGAAATGCCTATGATTGGGGAGATCACATATTTCATGGTGCTGTAGGTGATTCAAAAGAAGGGTTACACTTTCATTTCTTATGAAAACTATGCAAGAGAGCTGCTGAAGAAGTTTAATATACAAGACTACAAACCAATGTCAACTCTGATTGCAGTTGAAACTAAACATGGAAAGCATGAGGATGGGACCTTTGTAGATCCCACAATGTACAGGAGGATCATTGGAAGCTTACTGTACCTAACAGTGGCACTGCAAGATATTTCCTTTTCCACATGTCTTGTATCCCTCCTTCAGAGTAATCCAAAGGAGAAACATATGGCAGTAGTAAAAAATAATCAAGTGGTATATTCAAGGTACTCAAAATTGTGGCTTATACTTTGCTGCATGAAGGAAAAGTGAATTATCATCATTTTATGATGCTGACTGGGCTAGTGATATTGTGGACAGAAATTCCACCAGTGGTGGAGCATTCTATAATGGAAATAAATGTTTTGGCTGGTTGAGCAAGAAATAAGAAAGTACTTCTCTTCGTACTGTTGAAGCTGAGTATATCTCTGCCACAAAGTTGTGCACTCAACTGCTATGGATGAAGTAGCAATTAATAGATATTGGTGATGAGGTGAAGCAACCAATGGTGATTTATTGTTATAACAAGAGTGCAATTGATCTTACAAAGAATCTGGTTTAGAATTATTGTACAAATCTTATTGAAATTTGGTATCATTTTATCAAAGATAATGTTGAACAAGGAGTGATTAGAATGGATAATGTGGGAACTGATGAGAAAGTGGATGATATCCTGACCAAGCCACTATCAATGGTTGTATTTTTGAAGTATCGGTTGAACCTCAACGTTCAACCACCTCCTAGTGCATAATGAGGTTATGGAAATCCCCTCTCCCCAATCGTGTTAATTTCTTTTAATCTGTTTATGGATGTGATGTAGGTTTATATGGGAGATACTATCCAGGGGGAGTGTGGTTTGATCTGATCAATGAACAAATCCCAGTCTTTGGATTTATTTTCAATGGGGGAGAAAAGAATAAATTCAGGCATGTAGGCATGTAAAGCTTTTGTGACACGTTGAGAATCTAGTGTCGATGATAGGATGACAAGGAAATAGGAACCAAATTCATGGTTTCTCTCATGTTTTCTACACTGATCATTGCTCACGTAGACTTAGATTGTTGGCTGAGTTGATTCTCATATTTTTGGTTTCCATGTGGATGGTGATATATTGAATTTATTCACTGATTTCCAACAAATCCAAAGGGGGATATTGTTGGAACCATTGTCATCTATGCATGAATTGGAGTACGATTTGTGTTTGTTGTCAGTCCTAAGAGAAAGTTCAGAATGTTTGCCAGTAGAGTACTCATATAGGTTAAGCAGATAACAGTATTGATGTTGGAATCATTTTCTAGTGCTTTCCAAATTTCTGGATCTTAAAACTGACAATAAGAGAAAATAATTATTTTTGGAAAAGAGACTTACGCGCTGTATATGTGTTGCGCAAGTGACTTGCGCGCTGAAAAAGGACTTGCGCGCAGGTACTAAGGAGGATTTGAAAGTTGTGCGCCATATGTTTTTGTAGATCAGAACATCAAAATATGGCAATGGAAAGAAACTCAGAAAAGTATTGGTTTGGCCATGCAAGTGAGTAGCACGACAGAGGCAAAGGCAGTTATAGTTGCGCACCGGGACTTGCGCGCCGAGAGGAGGCTTGCGTGCCACCGTATAGGGTGTCCAATTTGCCTATAAATAGTGAACCACCCCTTCCCATTTTCAATAATGTTCGAGACATGGATAAATTTAGTGCTCCCATCGCGTAGGTGAAGTGGTCGCGCAAGTGGTTATGGGTCACGCAAGTATAAGATTCACGACAGTTGTTTGATGCACGCTAAAAATGGTTTTGGTAGAAAAAATTGTGAGTCGCGCAAGTTTGGTATTGAAGAAGGTTGAGTCACGCAAGTGTTGGAGGGGGACTTGCGCACCAGTTATAACTTTTGCGCCGTCCTTGAAACTTGTGTGCCGGCTTGGGGAAGCATGTCAGGTGTTGTTGAAGTACGCCCATTCTTTTTGGAAGCTTCATGAAAGATGGATGATTTCCTGGTAACCTTAGTGCAAAATGAGATTCATCTACTGGTGGGAGTTGGACATCAATAGTGAATCTTTATATAATTGAGGATTCATTCTTTTGAAATGATGAAGAGTCCTTCACGTCTATAAATTGAGTGGGATTTCACCAAAGGCAGTGATCTAGGGGGAGTCAACAGGAGTGACCTGAGGGACGTAGTGAGATATCCCTAATCCTTTGTAATGGAAGTGAGCCTGGGATAGAGTGACTATGCCAAAACCATTTTAATACACAGCTTGTAATGTTTAGTGGAATTTGGTACGATCGAAAACCTGTCGGCATATGCTCCTTGGACGTATCCCTTAGTGGTGAACCAAGTAAAAAGTGTTTTGTCATGTCTCTACATGTGATTTTTTTCTTTCCGATCATTGTCATCTCATAGGTTTAACAAGTTCCTACCAACGTGGGAACAAGATCCTTAACATTAAAAGAAAACATTTTCACCCTGATCCACCCCTCCCCTTTCAGGGTGTCTTGGGGTCCAACAGAAAAGGCCATGTAAAAAACCAATGAGGCCTTCAAATTCTATAGGTGTTATATAAGAACTACATTTCATGGTTCATTGTATTTAATTCTACCAGGAATCTTCATATGACTAAAATAAAACTCATCCAATACTGTTCTTATTTAGAAACACCATAATCTTGATCCACCTTGCATACATCAGGTCTACCTCACATGTAATTTTATCCCCAATGCATATTATATGCCTAAAACCACATATTCCAAAGAACCACATGTGATTATATCTATAATAAGTAATTTACCACATCTATGGATCTCCAGATCATTAATACACAAACCCCACTAATCACCCTAGAAAAACACACATCTAGCAAAATTATTTTGCTCAATAATTTGAATGAGCCTAACTCTCCTTAAACTAGTCTCAAAACTGAAATTAAAATAGCATAAGTACTGATCCAATAATCCCAAATACATCTAACGTGACTATAACATATACTTGGTAACACTGTTCATGTACAAATATACAAAAAATAACTATATTACACTACCTAATGAACCTATATGAAGTCTCATGCCTCGATGAACCCTTACAAGGCTAACCCTAAAAATAACCCAAGGCACCAACTACATAACCTAGAGTAATCCCAAATAAAGTTACTATATTGTCCCACCTTCCAACATATCCATTGTCACATACAACACAAACTTCCTATATTACACTCACCCATATCTCAAAGTCATACAACAACCTACCCGTAAAGCACATACATTAATGCCTTAAAACATGGGCTCTTAATCAATATCCCATTACCATCACAATGTGTGGTAAAAAACCCCACTACCTACATCAAAATTTCCCTTCATTTTAAGGACATAGCATCGTTGGGATACCAAATAATAGAGGTTCTCTGAACATCTTGTACTGCCCATTCATAATATCCACATAATCCACTAACATATCACACACTATACATATATAGGATTAAAAAATTTATACATTTCAATTTTATATCATCTCATACATCCAAAACAAGTCTCAAATCAATTAAATGTAAAGTAAATTTTATAGAATAAAACACATAATATGTTATAATTGGAATGTTATTTATTTGATTCCATGTAATAATCAAGGTAAATTATTATATAATTTAAATTTAACCATTAAATTTATCCTCAACATTACATAGATAGGGATCTATTAAATAAGATGGTAATTAAAATTTATAGATGAAACCTCTATTTAAGTTATAATTTTAATTCTATTTAACTGATTTCTTATAACGTTAAAGACAAAATTGTTGCATAACATATCTTTTAACCACATAGGTGACTGGTTAAGTGATATTACACTACAAAATTATGATGGAAACATTTTATATGCGTTTATTAACACTTTAAATAACCAAACCACTCTTTATTTCTATACTGGATAAAGAGATGAATCCCATAAACAAATGACCTCATAACAAAGTACATCACCTAATGTGAAATCTGAACAATGATAAAAAAATACATCATGGAAAACATTTCCAACCCTAGAAAAATGGAATATACTCTTGTTTGGGTGTATATTCTAGGAACGATATTCATACTATATCATGACACGGTCTTATTATCTTGTTTACTATCAACAAATAGTAAGAAAAAATAAAATACCCTTTGTTAATATTTTACAACACCCCTCCAATTTGGACCATTAATTACTACCCATACTATTAGTCACTAATTTACCTCAAATACACCTCAACATACACTGGAGGATTCTAAGTAGAAACATAGGTATAGGATTTTATGAAGGTGATAATATAACCTCAAATCATAGAAAAATTACATTGTATGTAATACTAGATAGAGACAACTACCAAATAAGAAGAAAACTAAAATGGAATCCAATGAAGTTTAAAACCCCAATCAAAACACACGATGTAATAGTGGAATAATCCATGTACTATATTAGGTAGGTATAAAATGGTAAACCATATAAAAATCCCAAACGTAAAAAAATTGAAAATGAGGAAAATAAAAGGAGAATATGAATCCTAGATAATCGTAAATATTCATGATCTATATTAGTAAACAAGTAATAAAAAACATTATGAATATTCATGTACCTAAACCAATAATATAATAATGATAACTTCTTAAGTACCCTAGTGTCATGGAGGCCCAAACAGTGTATGAGAATTACTATATAGACCACCAATAATGGTGTCCCTAAAATTAAAAGTCTGATAAATAATGTTCATGCAAGATTTTTTTAAAACAAAAAACTATATCATTGATAATTTTTATAATTTAATAGTTTTAAAATTCACACTTTTATAAAGATAAAATAATACAACCACTGATTTTCAAGATCTGTGATGACACCCGACACTATTCAGATACCATCATTGACCTAGGTTTGTGAGTCTCTTGTCATGGTATATGTAATGTATCAATATGTTACAATATATAAATATAAGGAAACCAGTATCAAATTATTCTAATGGGGTCTACATGTCTCAATTGGGCATTCCCACTCAACAAATCTATAAGGAATCTAAGGGGGATAACACAGGGTATTACCCTAAATCTTGTATACTAATCTAAACTCAATAAACCAACCTTGACATTAGAAACTATGGATTGGTGGGAATAAATGGATTGCACCATAGTAATTTAACCCAAATAGATCAATCCAAATATGGGGATATCATCTTGTATCATTCAATAATGGTATCTTGTAGGAATCCATGACCTTAACCAATGGCATTCAATGAGTAGGACATTACCAAAATCATAGGGGGAGTCATCACAAGTCTTTTAGGATAATAAATTTATATATAATCCAACCTCTTCATCAAGGAATTCCAAATAATCATCCCTCAATGAATCATAGGGTTTCCTCCCACATAATAATTCTTCTGACTCTCTATTTATTATTTAGAGATCCCTTCAGTAATTATGCATCAAAAAAGTCCATATGGAATCTATAGAATCTCTCCAGGTTATTCATAGAAATCTCCAACAAAATATAAGAAAATTATACAATTTAATCATTTAATTCATTCTTTCCATTCCCCTAAACAAACCTCCATTCTCTGGGTAACGAAGTCCCTTAGTTTCAATTTACCAACTTAATATCAATTATAATACCATTTCTAAAACAATAACCCATTTCATTATCCTCCAAAATTTTTATATTCTATCTTTCTAGATTTCATCATAGTTCCCACATTTATAATTCTTGATTAGTTATGTTTCCGCACAAAACATATAATTTAAAATTCCTTATAGGTTGGTTGATGGACCAATATTTAATCAACACCAACCATTGATAATAAAGATATATGATCAAAATTTATTTCCATATTTATCATTCCCATATAAAAATGTATTAAAACTAATTCCAATTATGTTCAACAACATTTCCATGGAATTTCTCTTCGAATACTTTATATGTTGGCTCATAGCATAGTAACCAAATAATTGAGATGAAACAAGGGTCAACAAAACTATAAATGAATTTTAATTTTAGGTACAATGAATCTACTATGATAAACACACCCATAGGAAATAGCATTCAATTTTAAAATAAAGGTGAGACTATGGGTTTAATTTAAGTGACAACCTATCTCATTTATGAATCATTCCCATTTTAACTCTTAGACTAGTAATCCATCACTCGAGATCTTCCTTGGTTATTGGATAATGCTCATGTCACCCACAATCCTATCTCATATACATCAACCACAAATAAATAATTATATTTTCATTTTTACTAATTAAAAACATAAAAATAAAGTAAAACTATTAACATATTAATAAATGTAAAATCAACCACTAGATGTTAATTCCATTTGTACACTGAGAAAACCCATTCTCTATAGGATTGTGGCATTCCTATAGCATTGAACTTCTAAAATTACCAATCAATTAGAAAAAAACATATGACTGATTATTTAACATATCTCAAAACACTTGAAAAAATCACTTATCCATTTACCTTCTTCAAAATGATGGGTGATGACATTACGATGTTTTCCTTAGATGTCCATATGCTAGGATGAATGGAATTCCCATTATCCCAGCAAGATTCTAATATACTCTATTTTAATCATCTCTTGAATCACTAACTATGAGAACAATAAATTTTAAAGAGACAAAGAGGATACAATATGGGATCATCTAAAAGAGAAACATAATGAAGATTTCCAATAAACAAAACCCAAAATCATCACACATATAGGGGTATACAAGAGAATATAATGGAGAGTCCCCTGGGTTTGTTTTATCCAAATAAAAAGGGGGGAAAGTGTGGTTGGACCTCTAAAATACCTAAGGGTATACATGTAATTAATCCCTTAAAATGCCAATCAACTAGTTGGTGGCTTCAATCAGTGGATCATCCCACTACAAGCCTCTTTCAGCTCCCTTGTGGACACCATCTAGCTAGTAGGTCATATCGACTAGCCAATTTCTTATTGATGGATGAATTATATATACTAGGCCATTGTCCATACCTCTAATGCTTTCCAGATACTCAGAACCTCCAACAAATCCTCAGAAATGTCTAAAAACTGTTCTTGAGGGATCCAATCCTTTAAAACACTCTTCTGAATCCCGATTATAAAAATGAACTATCACCTAAAACAAGTCCAAATTTCCTTTAAAAATCCAAACCCATTTTTATACATTGTGTGTTACAATACTGATTAAAAAATGTATCCTTATATTTGTTGTATGACTCAAATTATGCTTCCAGTATCCACAACCATTAGATATTCATGGGGAAAAGTCTAACTAATCCAATATTCATGAAAGAGAAGTTTTTTAGTCAAATTTGTCCACAAAATGAAATCCAGATATCAATACATAGAGAATGTTGTAATGAAATATCAAGATGAATTGATCATGAATTTTATTTTCCCAAACAACCACTATCCAAAGTGATCATGGGTGAATTCTAATTTTGAATTCTATATGTCACGTCTAATCACATTTTCATAATGTACTTTGTGATGGAATCATGCATCCCCTATTTATATGTTACTTACAATCATCCGAAATTCAAAAAGCTAGACCTTGGTCACTATCACTCAACCATCACCATCCATGATATTGGAGGTTTTCTCTTTAAATATTATCCATCTGATGAAACTAACACCATGGTCAAAAAAATTTCTCAACCCAGTCTAACAGTGTGACCTTTCATTATAATTCTAGGGATATGAATTAGTGGGAAAATATTTCATACTAAACCATATTCTATCTAAAGTAAACATAAAAATACCATATGATATATTGAATATAAAGAATCCCAATTTGTCAACTGTGGGTATTTAGGGTTTTAATGAATATAGAATAATTTTTTATTCAAAAAAAATATATCCTTAAATCATAAAATTGTTTTTTGGTTATATTAAAAATATTTAAGGATATTAAATTTATATTCCTACTATTATCATGTAGATTTTAGTTAAAAAAAGTGATTTCCTTAATAAGGGACAAATTATTAGTGTATTCGGTGGGAATTTTTTAAAATTTTATAAGTTCAAACCAAAACAAAAGTGAATGTTTCTTGAGATAAAAAGTTGTTTAATTACCCAAGTGGTTATGAAATCATCACCAACATATGTTACAAAAAATGGATATCTATTGGAATTTATTGGGATCATGAGAGATATAGAATTTTATAAAAATTAGAAATGAATTAAATTTCATAAAATATATTCTTAAAACATAATGTGAGACTATTAAGTGTAATTATTTCAATACATGGTTAGAATCCAACATATATGATATATAATCCATGTACACTAAATAATTTTAGAACACGGTTGATTTACCTGAAGTGGTGAATCCCATAGGCTATAAGTGGATATTCATAAGAAAACTAGCATGTATATTAGAGTTAATATAATAAAATATCATCCATTGCTAACATGTTATGACAAAATTCAGGATATTTACTATATATACACATTTTCTTTAGTTATAAGGAAATTTTCCATTCATAAATTTCATAACATAGAAACATAGGTTTAGTATATAGAACTTCATGAATGGTTCTTCACTATTATATCATGTTATATATATTTAGATAGTTTATAATCATTTTAAATAGTAAAAGGGGATGGATAGGATTCCAAATATTTCATCTATAGGACCTATCATGTATTTCAAGTTATATAATCAATGTGATTTTACATATGAAATGATTATAACTACAAGATATCCAACCCTCCCCTATGAGAGCCAATGGATTGATGTCAAGAATATCTTATGTAAATAAAAATAAGTAAGGAAATTTTCACAGTCTTGGGAGCTGAGTGTAAGTTTATAATAAAATAATTATAGTTTTAGAAAAACAAGGATGATATGAGATCTTAATTTGGAATCATCTTTTCCTTAATGACAGAGTTATTATTAGGAAGTGTTCTAAGAAAACCAACTATAGAGGTCTAAAAACATAGGAAATGTACACCATTACATCATATGTTTTGAATGAGGTTATTTAGAAAAAACTATTTATTACTAGACCCGGGGTTGTTTCTATCAATGAGAGAGAAATTGAAAATTATTTTCATAGAAATTAATATATTGATCAAGCTAATGTTTCTCAATCTCACCAAATGAATAAACACATACTTTTCAAATACCATCTCATTTGACAAGTCATTGAGAGTGGAGATTTAAATATCTGTTTGGTGGATATAGATAAAAATGTATTTATTCCATTGAAAAAAACACAAACAAAACAAAATCTAGAGGGTCATATTGATTATCTCATTATTTGATATCTAGAATATTGGATATAATGATTATAAAATGTTTCATGAGTTTATAATAAATGAAATATAAACATATCATTCCTTTATTTTTTTGTATATATTACAAAAATATTGGAATGATAAAATACTCAAATGTATGACATTTAGTTATCCTTGATCAGTGATCATCAAGGGGTATTTTGGGTTTTCATAATATTCTAGATTAGTGTGAGTAAAATATTTTACATGCTATAGAGTAAAATCTTTATATGATATGTGGAGTCATATTATATGGGATGGCCAATTAATGTATATCACATGTAATTTTTTACTATAAATTATAAACATATGGGTTTCTTCTAAATATGAGTCTCCATTTCGAGATTTTAATAAGATAAATAGTATGAGATCCTTTGTTCTTTGATACATTTATTTTTCTAACCCAATGGTTGATCTAGTCAGGGGTGGTTAGATATATTTTTGATCATATTATCATTTGTGTTTAAAAATTTAATATTTATACTTTTATTAAAACTAAAAATTTAAGATATTGATTGATTTAGATTGAAAAAAATTCATGGTCATTTTGACTCGAGTGACATGTGATGTTCTCAAATACATTGATGAATGACCTAGGTTTTACTCATTCAAATTTTCCTTTCTACTTCATAGAATCATGATCATATGAAATAAGCTATACTATATTGAAATTACCCTTGCCAAGTGGAAACTAAAGATTTTTGAAAAAATGATTTCATAATTAGTCATATAAAGTATAGAGATCAAATTGTGGAAACCATATTCATATGAAGATATGAGTGCATTTATCCAGATCAGGCTAGAATCATTTAGTTCATGAGTAGAGATTTCATTTTTATAGAGGCTTTTCAATAATTACAATTAATAATTAATTAATTCATTGTTAGTTTCAATACTATAAAGTATCTCAAGTTCACATATAAGATCCTATAATATAGATTAATTTTTTTATAATTTTTTATAATAAAATATGAGAGAGATTATGATAAACTTTTCCAACCAATATTAGCTAGATTCAAAAATATTTTTTAATATTTTCATAAATTCTGTTAGGAGTTATTGAATTTTGGATATTTTTTAATATTATGCACTAGAACGTAGACCATAATATGGTTAAAGTCACTAGAACATGGTTAGTGTCTTCTCATGTATTTTATACCACATAGAGTATCTCTTGTGGAATAATATATGACATCAATAATCCAAATATTCTAAGTTAATTATCATTATTGTATCATGTATTGACAATTCATATGGTGTTGTGTTGATTACTTTAATTTTAAAATGGGTTTTTACATGTAATTTTGTATAGTTTTTTGAATAGAAACGAGTTATCTATTTCATAAATAAAAAAATTATAAAACTCTTAGATTTTACTCCATTTAATGATGGAGTATAGTAAAAATGAGAGTTGTGGACCTCATTAGTGAAAAACACATTTTATCTTGAATGAGAATGAATCTCTATATCAATTCATCTTCTCTCCATTTATTATCAAGGAGGTGGTGATATCACACCATTTTGGAGAAGAGGTACTACCAAAATGTTTCTTGATTCTAGAGGATATTGGGTTCCATTAGAGGAAAGAACGTATTGGTTATAGTGAAGGGATCTTAACCAAAGTAACATCCAATAAAATTCAAGAGCATGGATAGTGATGAATTATTATTCTATGGTTTTGTTTTTCATCTTTTTGATTCCTCCCTCATTGGTCATGGAATGTGTTTTCTATTATATTATACTATATATAAACATAAATATTCCCCATGATATCTATATATATAAAACAACTCTGAAAAATATTTTTCATAAATAAATATATATTATGGATGGGGGAATTTACCTCGTTGTTATTAAGTAGAACAAGATGTTATTCTCATTGTGTCATCATTTTTTATGTCAAAAAACACATTGAAATTTTTTTTATGATATAAGTAGATTTGTATCCAATGTGATCATAATTTGGATTTATTTTATTTTTTCCATTTTTATCATGATGAAATGATAATTGATTTCAAATTTATTATTTAATTCAATGTTGAAAGAAATTGGTTGATGTTAATTTAATTTTTATAGTTACGTTGAATCGGTATGTGAAGCGAAAATATTCATCATAAATAAATAATTTATTTTTAATAAAAATTAATCCATTATAAGATTAAATTAAAAAAATCATCCACAAAATCTTAAACCATCAAGATGGATTAATGAATATAAGGAGATTTAATTTTGGTGTAATAACTGGTCTTTCTCAATATTTATCTTCTCATGGTTTCTGGTATAAGAAAACTACTATAGGAATGTATGTGATCACTCAAAATTCATAAATCCTATCTTTAATGAGTAGTAATATTCCTTGTATAAGCCTCAATTCAAATGGTTGTAATCCAATCACCTTGATGTTTACTCTGTTTGAAACTGAAGGCTTCACCCCTATAGACTATGAGAGGACCATTCATATCTTACGTAGTATTGAAAATAGATCCAGTGGAACTTGGTACAAGTTTCATCCCATCATTTTAAACCTCCATGTGTGATATGTATGGAACCAATCTATCCATATAGATATTGTAGGACCTAATATACCAATTAATCCTCTATATATGTTTTTATTTTATGAAAAAAAATTCATGGAGTTTTTTTCACATGTTCCCTAATGATTTTTGTGGAATATATGTATCGTTCCATCATTAGGGTTACAAATACATAAAATTAAATTCCATTATGTGGAACACCTTATCTATAAATTTTTTCGAATGGAATCTAGTGGGTCATGAGAATATCAAGTTTATAGTATTATCTTTTCCAAATTTGTTTGGGAGCTTCGGGATGTGTGTAATGAGTTATTAAAAAGGTTTTATGACCCTCTAATGGTATCCTTGTATAAAAATTTATATCTTTTATAATTTTCCATTTTAAACTGTTAAACATTTAAATCTACCACAACATATTAAAAATCATGTCTATATCCTGATTTAACTATAGGTTCCTCTCTATAGGGTTATCATTGGTCACTGAGTGAGCTAAAAACCACCATTTCAATTTATTAAACTCATCTTAGATGGATCTAATATTCAAGGTATCATGTCTGGCAATGTGTTTTTTCTTGAAAACTAATGGTCTGTTATCATGGGATTATTTTATTTTTATTATAAAGTTAGTTACCAATATGGTGAATCAAAGGCCCTATTTTATAATTTATCACTCTGTACATCATACAATTCTATCTATTAGATAATATAATTAGACTCATTCTTAGTAGTTTAAGTCTTTAATGAATCTATATATGTTCAATGGAGCATCATATATATTAACATGTCTTGTAGAGGGTTGATTCAAAAAGGTGTTGAGTTTTTTGAAACATCGCATGGTTGAATTATATGGTGGAAAATTTATCATTTACTTTTGGATTAATGGAGGAGTTAATACCTTACACGAGTATTATTTATTTAACCAGTGATTGAAAAAATATTTCTCATGGGGACACCATTGGGATCCATCACATTAGACCACCTTGAGGATTGTACCTCCCCTCCCCCTTAATTGCATAATAAAAATTGGAATAGTTTGAGAATTATACTTGGGGAGATGTTTTTTTTTCATACTATGAAATGGAAAATTTTTACTAGATAAATTAAAATATCCCTATAAAAATATATTTTTACTCAACCATAGTGATTTCTTAATTAGTATTATTGAATGAAATCATCTTTTCTTCATCAAAAATAACATATAACATACAAAAATAAACAATTTATTCGATATATAGATGAATATTATTTAAGAAAACTATATGACTATAATTCAGATCACTCTGAATCCTTGATACATGATATTTGTAAAATATAATATCTATCATTAATGTTGTCAGATATATGATGATTCAAATAAATTTTCTTTTGGAAATAAGAGTTATTAATATTTAATGATCATATATTTTTAATTTTCTAGTTAAATCATGATATATAATAGGAATACTATTTTCTATATTTAATAAAAAATTAATACTTCTTTTATATGTCTATATTGAGATATAAATTCTCCTATCTTTTTATTTATACCCTATGTGCCTAGGAAAAACAGTAACTCTCCGATTAATAAATTTTTTTATTTTTTTTCTGTATCATGTTAGAAAACCTATTTAAACCTTTTACACTAAACTCAAAAAGTAATACGATAAAAATTCACCAATTCCATCAATATACATTTAGATACTCACATTACAAACATATTGTAATCTAATTTTGAAAATTTTATTTTCAACTTATTGCTAAAATAATTTATTCTATTATACCAAAGTCTAAGTGTCAATTTAAAGCCTAGATAACTTTGATTATTCTTCACACCATGTAACAATATCCATTTATGTAAAACCCATAATCTTTATCAATATAATATTCCTCATATATAATTACATTTAGAAATTAATACATGAAATCCAATTCAAATATTTTGAATTTTTTTGGGTGAAATTAAACTGAATAGTCATATTTATTGATATCATTCTAAAAGATTTTTTTTAATAAAAAATATTCTATCAATTAGGAAATATAAAATCCTAACAATGTTGAGTTTTTTCTAAAAAAACTCATTCTTGAATAAATATATATTTTTTAAATTCCATTTTGTATTTTTTTCACTAGGTTATGGTAATGATTCCCATGTTCTATTGCTTCAAATTTATTCTTGTTTTTTATACTGAACTATAATCTAACTCCCTAATTTATTTATTTTAATGAAATTGATAGAATCAAATTTAGATAGTTTTCTGATTTCTTAAATCAGATTCCATATTTTCCTTTGAAAGCGAGTATTTTTATATCTAATAATATTTTACACATTATTATTTATACTTTAATTTTACTTCCTAATATATAAATCTATTTGTGAAACATTTACATAAACTTGTACATTATTATATTGATATATTAAATCATCATTATCTATTTTTTAATTCTCATGAAGAATAATTTTCTTTTATTCTTTATAATTAGATCCAATAACTTTATCATATTTTAAATTATTTTTTTCATCCACAATGTCCAAATTACAATCCATTTTCATATGAGGTCATTTTTTATAGTTCTTGTATGCTCTATACTTAATATATCCTTTATTTAAAAAAATGATATATTTTTCTTATTTGAATAATATATAATAATTTATTCTATAAAATATTAATTCACACAATAATCTCTTCTTCTTAACTCATGTGTGAGGAGTAATTTATTTTATTATACCCAAATAGGATTTATTCTAAAAATGTATAGTATTTTCTATTTCTTACTTATTGTATACACTATAAATTATACCCAACATTTACATTCAACTAGCCAAACATTTTATTTTGATAACATTTTATATAGAAATAATTTTTAATATTCTATATGTTATATTTAAATTCACATAATATGAAGTGTAATAATATGATACTTTCATAGTTTATTTAAAAGAAGGAATTTAAAAGGAATGATAAAAATCTTTCTTCATCCTCTTTGTATCCCTAATTAAGTCATAACCCTCATGATGATATCCTCAATTTTATTTTCTCTATACATAGGGTTGATAATTCTTCATAATATCTACTTGTTCGAGGTTCCATACATAAACCACCCCCCATTGTTTTTCTCAGTTATCACATATGCTATATAAATTCTAGGAAGTATAAATAAAACCTTCGTTGATAAATTTAGTTTTGAACCACCTTTTTTGGGAGTAATCAATTAAACCCATAATAATATTCTTTTTATAAAAATTTGAAATATTCTCTAATGAAAATGGAATTAAAGAGTTCAAAATAAGAAATATAATAATATTGTAGATATTTAATATGGAAAACCGTCCAAGTTTGAAGAAATAAAAATAATGGGGAAACTCTAAAAATCCAAAAAAAAATTATAGTGTCTACAAAATATAAGTTTATTACTATACATGAATTAAAATAAAAATATTGGAAAATGTTGTGTGAAAATCAAATCTTGATATACCTATATCGCCTCTCTTAAACATCATGTGATATAACATGACAAAAAATATCAATAGGAATATACATTTACATTGACACTACTTTAATGAATTCTCAGATTAGCTTCTCTACCCCATTTTGAAATATCATATCTCCTTGAAGATATTGCTCAATAATTTATGGATTGTGTGCATAAAAACATATTTCAAGCCCTATTTCATTATTTTTTCTACACGTAAAACTCTAAGGATACCCCCCCCCCCCCTTAAAAACCCAAGTATTTGAATCTCATCTCTATTATGCATGTATAGACATTTCATAGTGATATTTGTTTAAAAAATATATCCCACTAAAAATAGAATTTTTTAAATTTTCATATATATATATGAAATGATATATAAAAATTTCTAGATAATGTTTTCTGAAGAAAAAAAATCATGCACGGATCAATGATTTCTAGGAACTTCATTTTCGTAAAATAATAAGTTTTGATCTTTAAAATTTATCTGATGAAACCTTATCATACAAACCAAAACAACAAATATGTAAATTTCATCCAATATTCTCATTTGGAAAAAAATACTAGTTAGTATAATACCATCCATCACCCTCAGTAAAATATATGACTTTTCCCATTTGAAATTATTAAAAAAATCATATCTTCCCAAAAAAAATAAATCAAAATGACTAATTATTATTCATACATTCATAAGAACTAAAATTTTTTAGAATATATAAACTAATAAAACAAAAAATTCCGAAAATAGTGATTTCCACATAATTCAGTGCACATTAAATAATTAATTTCTCCCCATATTAATATCCCATGAGCCATAAATATCACTATCTCTATCTAAAACAACAACAAACTAATCATTATATTAAATTTCAATAATTATTTCATTATTTTCACTATATATTGAAAATTAATAAGGTTTAATATCTAAAACACATGGCCAAACATATTTTTTCTTTCAAATCGTCAACAAACTACTCGATGGCAACCCAGCTTTGAAAAATGACAACATGTTCCATAAATATGGTGAAAATCTATTTTGTGATTCATTTTCAACATCACTAGAGACCTTTCAATTATTCTTATATATTAAGTAAGCTGTTTTTCCTCATTAATACATGATAACCCTTGTTGAAAACATAGATCTTCATTTTCTAAATGAACTTTGGAATCCATAATTATCAAAAACACAATTAGCTAAAAAATTATGCGATATAACATGACTATATCTAACAACCATCAATATTAGTGTAAAAAATATATTCGTAGTCATAAAAATATCACCAACACATATGAAAGTAGTAAAATATTAATTTCTCTTATTCAATATAGAAACTCAATCTTTTTTTATGAATAAAATAGTTCTATTTGATATAATATGGTTCAAAGATGTCTAATAAATCACCCATATAATATATAGATTTGACCAATGATAATTAAAATCATATAAAAATAAAATGAAATCACTATATATAACTCTATTTATCATCTACTAAAAAAAATTTCCATGAATCTTCTTTTGATAAACAACATTTTTTCAAATTCTTTACAAAACATCCTCAAAAAACATATTTATCAGAATAGATGCACTTGATTTTTTCTTTTTCCTACAACTGACCTCTAGGATTACCATTTCCATCTGTTATAGATAAAATATCATTATTAATTGATGATTAAACATCATTGGTCTTCCAAAATGTTTCATTTATTAAAAGTGTTGAAATAAAATCATCAAACAAATAGATTGTCGTTCATAAATAGTAATGCAGTGATGAGATTATCATGTAAATCTAGAAATTAACCCAATATAAGAAATGTTTTATCATTATATTTTATTTTAATAGGTAATTTTTTGCCTCTATCAATGATCATAACCACCCATGTTGATAGATATCTCAAAATTTTAATGAACTCGTCTGGATGTTCACCATAACCTCTAATGCCTACAGTTCGTAGAGGAAAAATAATTTCACCTTCTTTAAATAATGTTTTAGGGATTTTTGTTTATACTTACTTGCATGATTTCTTTAGATTTCCTCTATATCATTTAGACTTTTCCCCTCAAAAAGTGTATTATATATCAAATATATCTAAATTATATTTGTAGGAAAATATTTTATATCCCACCAGTCATCATTGAAAATATTTTTGGGATTATTTTATATTTTTTTCTATCACCTTCACTATTTTGAAATGGGTAAAAATATGTTATAACCAATGATCCCATTGAATTATATATGTATTCCCATAAATAAATGTATATATAGACATACATTAACATTGATAACCCATATTGAACCAAAAATGAAAATTGAGTAAACCACTTTGAAACCATTTGTGTCATATGTATTTGGGTTGGTTTATATGTAAAAATACATCATAATATAATTTATTGGATAGAGTGTCTTGATGGTAGGAAAAAGGTGCTGAATTATGATTTGATCGAGAATAATATCATCGATGGACAGGTTGGGATGTGTTGTATTTTTTTGAAGGGATTTTTTTTGGGTGAAAACCCAAACACGTCATTGGTTTCTTGGATGTGTGTTGGAAGGAATATAATATTGGATAGGATACTCCCTTATCGACAACTTGTTTTAGGATAGTACGCTGTAAGGGATTATATTTTGGGCCTAAAATCTTATTTATGAGGAAGGATCCTATAATGTGGTATTAGATCCATGATTTTCCCTGTATTTTATATAGATATAAGAGCCATTATTTCCTATCAAATATAACAAATGCTTTTTGGAGAATTTGTATCCATGGGGGTGACATGTCATGAAAGTACCCCTATTCTCCTAGGTTAGGTTGTGCATCCCAATGATGAGAAAATGATTGTAAAATATGAATGGGTGTAGTGGATTATTATTTAAGGATAAAACTATATCACTAATATTTATTTTAAGGGAAGTTTTTTGGGTGAAAACCTAAATCCCAAATCAGTTATTAATATAGTATTTAGAGAATATATGAGCTTTGATGTGAAACTCCTATAACTAATTGGTTTTAGTAAGGAACCCCATAAGAGATTTTTTTTGGGTCTTCAATGTTTGGTTGGGGAGGAAGAATATTGTGTGACTCTATTTAAAATATTTTCATTCCATATTAACATCTCATGGTTCCTTCAATCGAAAAAAGGATTGTATTTATCAGTTAATAGCTGATGAGACCATGTTGTGTTTTTGAACATTGAGAGGGCGTAAACTAGGGTGTTTTTGAATTTAAATGTTTTCCTCAATCTGTCTATCTAGTTTTTCAAATTATTCTTCCTTGTTTTAAAGGGAACATTCAATCCATACTCCCTTATCATCGATCTCCCTAAATGTCAAAAACATGTTTATAATTAAATTTAAAATATATAAAAATATTATTACATGATTCAAATACAATTATCTATGGAACATACATTGATAATGTTTCAATGTGCCAAAATATATTATACTCACTATTTTATGGATATAAGATTCATCCATGGTCGCTTTCTGAAAAAGATTACTTCCTTTATTAATGTTTAATGATGGGTTAACACCTCCCAATAGCCACTACATCTTCATCTTCATTATGAACTACATCATCGAAGGTCTTCATCATTTTATATACATGATGTTATCTTTCATAGTTTATAAACATTTGGATCTATTAAATAGTATATATACATAATGGAATTGTCTAAATCAACTGATGTTATAAAAACAACTTTCATATTTTATTCTATAATAAATGATTTGTTATGCTTCACTTCGTTGTCCTTCCAAAAATCTAAAGATGGATGAGATAAACTCATCAATGTGAGAGTTAATTAGATTATTTAAAATGATATTTAAGAATGACCTATCAATTTGAAGTCTAATTATTCATCTTCAGAATGAAAATAACAATATAAATACCTCTAATAGATAAATATTATTCTTCAGTAGAATAAATCTATTTCCCTCTTTTTCTTCAATACCTTTATATTTCAATTGAACTTATTCTTAATTGAACCTCTTCCTTAAAAAACCTGATATGATTATTGAATTCATTTACAAGATATATCCCCACTCTTTATCTTCTTCCAAAATTGGATTTGCACTATTTCTCTTTTCTCTTTCTGAATTTCAGAACTTTTTTGTGTTTTATTACAAATTTGAAAATCCTAAAACACTTAATGTGATGGTTGGGAAAAATTCCCATTCCTATAATCCACTAGAATTATTATATGTGTCCCACATCTTTTAACATATTCTAGTACATCCAATAATGTTGATTCAATTACATGAATCTCAATCCAAGTTTCATCCCTTTTTAATCCCATCCAAATATTTATTTAATTATTAAGAGTAACCAGATCATGGAACATTTCTCCTTAATGTGGCTTAGCCAACCACAATATAACACAAACCATGGAATAACATTATTTTTTTTTATTATGATTGATAAATCTCAAAATCCAAAAACATTAATTGAATATTATATAAAATACCTTAAAGATCACTTATTGAATACCATAAATTATCACATCATGATCTTAAAAACAATGTCCTAAATTTTGGTCTTATTTATTTATGGTTCATTATATTTAATTGGTCCACATGTTAATGAGTATTCTAGGAGTTTATTTGTTTCTAAAAAGTTCCCCTCTAACATTATAACCACTATGATTATGGTGTTTCATTACATGTTGCATGCACTATTATGGAATGACACACAAACTAAGGTGTGATTACTCCAACCATCATATTATAGAGTTGTTCTTGTCTTTCTTGGATTCTCATTGAATCATGGATCTCTAACAAATTCATTAATTCATCATGGATTATAGAATGATTATTCATGTTGTGACATGACACAGAAGTAGGTACTCATATAAGACCTGAGTCTACTCTTTTATATAACTTGTTTTGGTGAGGTATAATCTTACATATCATTGGTTTAATCTAATGAAATACTTTTTCCATCATTGTCCAAGGACACCATGAAATTTTTAGAAGAGTGAAAAATTCACAATAGTGTATATGACATGCAACATCAGGATTAAACGACCTGTAAAATATATTACCATTTTAACCTAACCATTGATTTGGACGGACTGAAAAGTATTAACAACATTATAAAAAATATATAAATTTCCATATAGATATAAATTTATTGATAAATACATAACAAATAAGAACTCATCTTTTAATAAAGATATCTTCTATAAAAAATACATTTCCTTTAATAATGATTTATATTGATTTTTGAAATAAAATATTATAAAAAACATATGGACCATTTTAAAATTGTATTTTATTAAAAGAAAAATAATTTTTAAAATTATAATATTATGATTAACTTCATGTTAAAATTTGGTATATTTTTGAAATGTTGGGTTTTTAGTGAATGGTGATTATTTCTGATCTTTCAAATACAATCATTAATCTTCAAGAATTCATTTAATTTAAAATATAAATTATATAATTTATTTGGCCTTAATTTGATATATGAACCATTTTATTTATAATAATTTGTTAATTATATATGAATCATCAATGTTCGTTATTTTATTATAATATTTTTCTGGATTAAAACAAATATTTATGAAAACTACTTATATTCATAATGTATGGTCATTTTAATAAATTAAAGTAAACTTTAATTAAGAATTATTTAAATTAAATGTATATATTATATGTATATTAATATGATTTAAATTTATTTAGTTATTTTTATTGTCAATATTCTTAATAAAAGATTATTTATTGGTTGAAATATAAATTTATTGAAAAAAAGTTTTTCGACATGTTTTGTGGGATTAATTATAAATATAATGCTACCAATTAATTGATTTAAATTTTTTTTAAAGGATTCCATATTTTTTTATCAAAATATTTAATATTACATAATATAATTAACTTAATTTTGGTCATTAGGAATATTAAAAATAGTAAAAAAAACTTTTTACTCTGTTGAAAAACTAAAATGGTAAAAGTAACTAACTATAGATGTTAATGGAATACAATTTTTAAAATATTCTATTTTTTAAATTATGGGGATTTTTCTAAACAATATCTCCCTTATAATATATTATTTATCAATTTTTTGTGCATTTTACTTGAGAGTGTCTTCCGATTATTTAATAGTTTTTGGTAATTATAAAAATTTCACTCCTACCCACCTCTAAAACAGAACCACTCCACTCGCATTAACATACATATCGAGCCATTTTAATAGACCATACCATAAAAATATATCTCCCCAACATCCATATTAACATTATCGAGCATCTTTTCATCCCTAAAAAACATTAAGGTTCTATATAAGTGATGCAAAGGAGGATCTTCAATGAAAAGGTAATCATCTTCACTATGCCCCTTCTTTTTTAAATATTCATTTTAAACCATAAATTATTTCTTAAAATTTTAAATATAATAAAAAATTCTCTCAAATTTACTAATGTGTTATTATTTTGTTCACAAAATATTTATCGGTCTCTACTCACCTCAAATGGGAAATGAAACCAACATTCATATGTACAAGAATCTCCCTCCCTTCAAACCAATCTCATTAATTTTCTATAATCATCTATCAATGATATTCAAGATTATTTATTTAATATTTATATATAATATTCAATAAATATTAATAATTTTTTAAAATTAACATATCCAATCCTTCTCACATTACCGTTTATTGAAATAAGATAACATCATTCGTGCCCACATCGGATTATTGTCCCATGAATCGATCTGTTTCGTTTTTTATTACTACTTCACATGGATGATATGTTTCAGTGAATTAAAAATAAATAATATTGTATTTAATATATAATTATAATCATTTAAAGATAAATTAACACCAACCTTATTTCCATAATTTTCATTGAATAATCTAAGCCTTACACTAACATATAAATGACTTATCATCTCCATGATTGTAACATGATTAATTTTTCTTAATCATATTTATTGGTATGTTTAAAAGTATTATTTATTAATAAATGTTATATTTATATCATGATTTATATTATGGATATGACATACCAATAAACCGTTTGGCTACTGTCAAATCAACGATGCCATTTTTAAATTATAAACTAAGTGTCCTCAAAACACCAGACGTGGACATAACTGAATAAGTAATTAAATTTGTCTTTAAAATAAATGAAATAAATTGTCAATGTATAATTTATTAAACATGTTTAATTTTCATATTAAAAAAATTATATATATTTATTATATACCTGATAAATTACTTAAATGACAATTTAAGCATCTAGGTAAGGGAATATATAACGTAATTACATTCATTGTGTTAAATTAAATATTCATTGTATTTGATATACTAGGATTAGTTGTGTGCTAATAATTGGTAATTATCAATAATATTTTTAATTTTTTAAATGGTATTGAATTTTACACACATAATAACTTCATATATTAATTCTTGCATCAATGGAATGATCTTTGTAAATAATTTCGCATCAATTTTCTTTTATTGAGGCCTATTTTAATGTTATGCACAAATTTATTTTATATGGTACATATATTGAAATTTTTTAAAAAAAATTAGCTCGGTTAATTTATAATTTATTTCATTTTATGTTGTAATTAATTTTACGTCATCAAACGGTACTTTATTCGAATTTGAACAAAGCTATAGATGTTTTATATTATAATATATTTCCTTTTAAATATTTTTTATGTTGAATGATCCATTGAGGGAAAATATATAATTATTTTTCCCAAAAAAGTATTCTATTATGGTTATGAATGTCGTTTACATTTTTTGGTTTCTATTTTCTCCCTTATTGAAAAAATAACGTCAAGAAATGTTTTAGAAACTAATACTAACTTGAAAAATTCATTTAGATATTGAATCTTTATCCTTCTTAAATATATTTTATTTAAAATATATTAATGAATATTATTACTATTTTTGAATGTTTTTTAATGAAATTTTTATCCTTGTTTGAATTTATACCATCTCTTTTAAAATGAAACTTTTTTTCATTTTTTTGAACATGGTACTTTTTGACCTTTTTACAAAAGTGTGAAATAAATGGATTCTTATAATTTATAATATAGTTAAATAATTTATCATCATAATTAAGAGATAATTTTTTTTGCAAACATTATTATTTTACAAGATTAACTCCGAAGAATAAATTTTCTATTATATTTTTAAATTTTTTAGTTTTTTAAGATGTGATTTCAATGTAAAAATTGTATTATCCTAAATAAATTTTCAATTTAATAATTTAAATAAATTTTCATCAACAACGTAAACCTTTGATGCTTTGGATTGTCTGAATATTAAGCACATCTTTACCTCATTTAAATACCATAATTAATATCACTTACATTAATGGGGTAATACATTCTTTATGTTCATCTCTGATATGCTTTCACTATGAAATTTCCTTTAATTGTGATATTAATCAAGATTATGCAACCCATTTTATTTCCATGGGTAATTATTATGTATATAAATTATGATTGATTTCATTTTTGTTAGAGATTGAATTTACAACATTTTTTGATTGGTGCTCCTAGATAGCGCTCCAATGAATTGGGTAAAGCATCGGTGTAATGAGATATTATGAATGGGACTAGGGATTAAACCTTGTTCATTTTGTAGCTTTCCTCACCATATGATATTGTCTAGGAAGTTATGATTTCCTATTTTTATGTCTTTCTATATGTTACTATTATAATTATTGTGTTTCCACGATATTAAGATACCATGTTTATTATGATATGATCCTATGTGATTACACATGTTCCATATATTTTATGATATGATGTTGACCCTTTGACTCACATGTTATGTTTTCTTTTCCATTCTTATTCATTTACTAGTATTCTCATCTCACCTCTTTTTTTCTATTTATTCCACAGGTTATCCCATTCACTTTATGAAGATCAAAAAGATTTAGAAGCTCATTATAGAGAATAAAATTTGATTTTTTCTTTTAGTCTAACATTGATATATTATAAACATATTATTACAAATACCATAGGTATAAAAAATCATTGATTATAATTAATTGATGCTTAAGGTAAAAATCTTGTAATAATATGGGTAAAAGGCTTGGGTAACTATAGTTCATATCAAAAAAAATATTTATCCTGAGCATAATAGAATATGAAACATTTAGTGAGAATCCTATGTATAAGTCCTAGTATAAAAATAAGTATATAAATATATATAGAAAAAATATCCAAGAATTTTTGTGAGTTATAGATAGAGTGGGATCTAAGAAAATACATACATTCCTAGATACTACAAGTGGGTGTAGTTATTTCATAGTTGTACATTGGAGTAATAACTCCAATAGTGTGCATTAAGATTTTATCAATTGTTACCTGGTGCATGAAAACAAGCCTTAACACACACATTATTTTAAATTCATAGGGTATATTATTTTGAAATTCAAAAAAATTATTATGAACCATTATGAAGGACATGAAAAAGTTGTTATTTTGAAACCCCTAAATAGTAACACTATTGTTCTGCGTCTAAGGTGACGCATTTAGGGTGATGATGAAATGGTCCGAGGAGGATCATCACCCATCCCTCTTTCCATTAATGGTTTCCTATCAAATTTACCCTTTTTTTGACTCAATATGTGTCATTATCATTAAGAATAATGTTGGATTAACCCCATAGGGACTTGGTAATTCACCCCTTGCACTTTACGACGGAGATTCCACAGTCAGTCGGTCCCAGTGGGTGATTTCATGCGGTAATGTAATCATGCAATTGGATCTCCTTGGATATAAATTCCTTGGATGGTCTCTAACAGGTTAATTCGTGCTGCCAGAAACACCCAATGGACCCGGTATCCCTGATTCATGGACCTTAATTCCAATGTAAGATGCTTGTGGATTGATGATTTGGCCAATGAAACTTGAGGACTCCATTGGCCGTGGGGATGGGAATTCTGACACACCACACCCTTCTGAGAGAGGATTATTTCTAGTTCATAGACTCTATTAAAAATTTAATTTGGGTTCATATGTTCATGAATCCTTGGTTCCTTCCAAAGAGTGTGTCCATGGGCTAGCCTTGATTTGTAAGATCGTCGTAGGCATGCATATATTTGTTGCTACAATGGTACTACTGACTTGAGCCCTATAAAAAGTCACTCTAGATATTATCTTCATCTAGGGGTATGATGTAACACCCCATGCTTCCATGGTACATTTCCCTTTGATTAATGCAATAGCTTGCATTGTACGCAACTTCGAGATTCTAATACACTATGACCAATCAAACTATCAGTTATGAATAGTAATACCCACTTTTTGAAATTTTATAAATTTTATCTTTCAAAATGGACTTCATTTTTAGAGTCGGAATATTCCAATTATCCTAGGGTGAATTTTTCGTAATTTTCTGAAAACGTTCATTTTTTGATGAAAAGTGAAAAACACTGAGTTATAGTTTAAAATCGAATTTTTTATTTAAATTATTTTTTATTTTATTTATTTTAGGTAAAAATAGATACATAATAACTATATAAGTTCAATTTAATCCATTTCAGTTAGTTTATAATAATTTTAGATATATAAAAATTTAATTGACCTTTTCACCGGCTTTTACCCATCTCCTATGAGAATTTGCAAATTCACCTAAAACATAATTTTACTGCTTCTATAAGTGGAATTTTGAAAATCTGAGAGACACGGTTAATATCAAGGAGAAAAATTTGGTTCAATAAGATAAAAATAATTTTTGGTGAATAGTAACTTTTTACTTTTATTTACAACGGTTAAAAGTAAATAGGGTAATTAAGGGTAAAAATGATAATATTATTACCCTAAAACATGTCCTAATTCTATTGGATAAATATAATTTGACCAAAAACAACCTTATTAATAAAATATGAACCTCTTTGGTCCACATGGATTAGATTAGGACATTTATTATAATTTAATTCATTGAAGTGTTAAAAGAGTTAAAATTAATGTTTAATAACTAACACATTTTAATGTAGGGTTATATAAAAGAAACATTTGATGATAAATATTAATTATAAATATAAAAATATTTCCTACATAGTGGTATTTTATTTATAATTTTTAGATATTAAATAATTTAATTTATTTATGACACAATGGTGATGTAGTAATTACCTAAATAATGAAATATTAAAATCATTGATATTATAAATATCCAAATAAATTTAATTTGAGACTTTTTCTGAATTCCAGTAATTTTATAGGTAAATATGATGTGTTAGGATTGCTTAAATGATTTTGGTTCGAATTAATAAATTTGTTAAGACTTTAACAAAAATCAATTATTAAATAGTGTTAAAATTTACATAAAAGAGTTTTTAAACCAAATAATATATTATTAATTGATATTATATTCCTAAATATCTAAGGTTCAAAAAAATGACTCATATAAGGTTATATATATTAATAATTAACCACTTAGGTTTCTCTTAGAAGTATATGGTATGTTTATTAACCATATAATATAAAAATACAAAAATACATGGTAAATGTCAAACTATTTAACTAAGAGTTAAATATAAATGATAAGGTTAATATAGTGACCCAAACCTGTCTAAAATATATTGGATGAACAGATTTCAACCCATACCCACCTTAGTCTCGAAATAAGACACTTTTGATCCATTAGAAACCTAATATGAATTTATTATCAATTAATATTTCAAGCTTTTTTTAAGGTGCCACTCACCCCTTTTAAAAAAAGGAACTCCACCTTCTCTCAAATTCATACCTTAAAAGCCTTTTGGTTCGGCAAACCCCTACCCAAATATCCTCTAAACATCCCCCACTTCAACCTATAGGCCTTATTTTGATCATGAAGCCATCCTAGGGATCCCTTTTGATCAAATAAAAAGTAAGAACCCGAAGAAGAGGTAATGTTTTCACCACCCTCTTTCAAGTTCTTTTCTTCTTACACATCTTATTTCTTTGTTATTTCAATTATAAAATAATAACTCCATTATATTATATATACTGTGATGTTATTATAAATATGGTACAACCATATTCAGTATTCCATCCATCCTTTTAATGACTTGTCAGCATATGTGCGTACGTACGGCTTACTGTCTCCACATCGTGGTGTAATTGTTATTGAAAACATTATTATTTGGATGGGTATTATTATGATGTGTAATTGAAGTATATAATAAATATAACATTATAATGATTCTTTATATATGATATACTATGAAATTATATAATATTTTAATATCAAAATAATGATATTGTCGCTCGTGTGTACGTACGGACTGCCGTCTCCACGAGCGCGATGAGATTCATTCCCCATCGTATCCATTCAAGTATAATTCTCATTTAATGATTAAAAATAATGTTTAATGACATCATATCAATCTGGATATGAATAATATACAACCTATCCATAAGAAACATGGCTTATATAACAAAACATATAAAAGAAAACGAGTAAGTTATCACCCAGAACGATGATAATAGTAAGATATTATGAACAAAGAAATGTTAAAAGATCATATATGATATCATATTAATGTATATGATTATTTTATAGTTTAATAACAATTATTTCCCAATTATAAAAGAGTTTAAACTACCCTCGACCATGGAAAAGTACAAGTTAAGGGTTTATTTCACAATCTCTTCACTCTCCGAGGTTGTTTATACGTGATTATCTACTAGGAATTCTTTATCATCCACAACCATGTTTCATAAAAATGTATTTCAAACATTATTAATATTTTATAGAACATGGTTTAATGTCATTTATACCCTTGTTTTACTTTTTATAATATTTTTATAAATGAATCTTTCCGTCATTTTCCAAACACGGTCCTTTTTAACCTTTTCGACAATATTAATGTAAGAATGTCTTTTTTTAACTTATACGGAAGGTACAGCTATTTTCTGCCATTATAAAATCATTGAAGCTTCCCTTACAAGATTATAAGAATATTTTCAAAGTTAATGTTTTCTTTTCTATTTATGTTACTTTTAAATGATCAAAAAAAGATATATTTCTCTCAAATAGTTTTGATTTCATCTATGTCAACATCCTTTGATGGATTTATAGCTTATTTGAAGTTGATTTGTTATGATACAAATCTTCCATATTGTATTGATGGTTTTGTGATATGTTTAACTATGTATGGGTCATTCTTATACCATTCATGGTTTATGGAAAAGGTATTGAAATTTCTTATGCTAGTTTTAATATGAATGTTTATGTTATGTTTAAACATGTTTACATTAGGAATACATTGGACTTAAAAATTGATGGGTGGAGCCCGATATAGCTACTCGATGCATCTATATGTCTCATGAGAAATACGAGTGTATTGGCACTAGGCCTTGACAAAATATTTTTGTACTCTTGGCACAAGGCCTTGACTATGTTGTTATGAAAGTCTGGCATTATGCATTCAATCATTATGAAAGTGGTTATTGATATTGCAATTGATTATTCGACTAGTAGAATATCCAGGTAAATAAGTAAATGGAATTATTCTATTTTATTTCTGTCGTATTATGCTGATATTCATGTTTTAAAGGCTTTTAGTTTAGTTATACATTGCCTTAAATGTTTATACTTATTTATAAAAGTTTCTACTATATTGTCATCCTTACTAGGAATCTGAGCTCACCCCTTTATATGTTTTATTTTTCATAGGATGTGAAAAATTATTTTATGAATGACCTGCAGGGATAGTATGAGGGGATATAAGTGTGGTCTATGGAGAAAAGATTTTGTTTTAGTTTTTCAATTTATTATGTAATGTAAACATTATGAATATATCTAGTGTTTCCAAGGGTACTAAACTAATCGGTCTTTCGAGACATGATCTTTTGTGATCATTCTAATGTTATGTAATAATGCACCGACTCTGGGTAACTGTAGTTGGGGCGTTACAGTTGGTATCATAGGAAGTTCAGTACAAACCATGTAAACTAGATTTAGATAAACTCTGATTAGATAACATAGACCTAAGATGGACTTTGAGGATTAGTATAGAAGAAATTCCTAGAATTTTTGTATTATAGTGATTTTGTGAGTTTTTCCGATAAATACATCCATGTCTAGATACGAGCTGGTAGAGGCGGCTCTGGAATAGATGTACCTAGGGGTAAAACCTGAAAACAACGCTTTGAGCTAGACTCGAATGAGAACTGGTGCACGACAACGGAACTTACTGCACTCTTGGTTAGGACACTCACAGGGGCTATGATTAAGATAATTCTCATTTTATTTACAAACCATTATGAAGGGTTTATGAGTGTATAATTCTTCATAGAAAATTTTTTTATGGTTAGGGATTATATCCATAAACTGTTCAATTTCTGTTATGTGTTTTACAAGTTTGGAATTATGTATTTCGATTTATAAAATGATATAGTTTATGCCATTGTTTAGAAATGGCGACTAGTGGATGAAATGGAACTTGTATCAATGCATGCACTCAATGTATGGATTTCCCTCCTGGTCAACATAATTATAGGGGAGCTGGTGATGCAACTGGTGCTGATCAGTGAATCACCATACTGGGAAAACTCACTCAGGTTATGAATAATAACCTTACCCATATGGAGCACACAGATCCATAGCGTGGAGGATCAATGTTAGATCTCTTCATGAGGTAACAACCACCAACATTAAATGGGAGTACAAATCCATTATTAGATGATCAATTGAAAAATTCCTTTGATAAAATATTCCATGCCTTGGGGAGTAGTGAAAGGGAAAAAGTTATCATGACAGTTTACCACCTCACTGGAGATTCTGACCAATAGTGGTCATTGATTCAAAACACAAAGTAAGATGGTAAAGTATAAAATATGTAAAGGAGGTAGTTCAAAGAGATTTTCTTAGAAAAATTCTTTCCTCATGACCATCGAGCAGATATGGAAAGGTAATTTCTGAGTCTGAGAAAAAAGGAGGATGAGAATGTCACAAAGTATGAGGTGAACTTTATAAGGTTAGCAAGGCATGCAACAGATTATATACGTAACCCAAGGAGTAAGATTGATCGTTTCTTTTATTAGATAAAACCATTTCTCCATCTAGCATTATTCTCAATATCCTTCTCGTCTTACAAAGATATTGTTTCATGTGCTATCAAGACAGAAAAGGAATTCTCTAAGTCTTGTGACTTTAAAGAAAAGCAAGAGAAGAATAGGTCTTATGATCACATTGGGAATGTAAATAAGGGGAAGAATGGAAAATTTGAATATCCTTCCAGTAGTAAATGTGGAAAGGAACACCCTGGTACTTTATTGAAGGTAATGGGAGTCTTTTACAAGTGTGGTGAAAAAGACCACCAAGCTCATGATTGCAAGGGGAATAAAGAAGCTACTGATGTTCAATGATACAATTGCAAGGAGATTGGACATTATGAAAATGAATGTCCTAACCGTCAGGGGAACTTACCTCAGAAAAAGCCAAGGGATCAAGTCCAAGCTTATGCTATCACTACTGCTAAGTTAGAAGCTCTAAAAGACATGGTGGTAGGTAATTTACTAGTTTCCTCAAGTTTAGAAAATGCTTTATTTGATTATGGATCATCGCATTGTTTCATATCTTCCCAGTTTTCTATGAAAATTAGATATTTCCAATTTGATTTAACAAGGGATTTTCCAGTTAAAACTCCAAATGGAAGTATCATCGTAACAAAGTTTTGTGAATCAGTCCTCATTAGAGCACAATAATGTTCTTTATCTGCTGATCTCATCGTCATACCCATGATTGAATTTGATATAATCATCGGTATGGATTGGCTTTCAGACCACAGTGCGAAGATTTATTTGTAAGAAGAAGGAGGTTACACTTTTTGATGATGATGAAAAAGAACACCTTATCTTTAGAGAAGAATCGTCACCACCTAATTCTTATATAGATCCACCCCCAGGAGCTCATCTAAATTCAATTATTGGGGAGGAAGAGAATAAAATGATTGTTGGTGAGCAAGGTAATGTTCAAATAGAGGATTTACCTATTTTGAGAAAATATGTTGATGTGGTTCTAGAAGATTTACCTGTACATCTTATAGAATGAGAAATTGAGTTTTCCATTGATTTAATTCCTGGATCAAGGAACATATCTAAGACCCCTTATAGAACGTCCAATGTGGAATAAGTGGAACTACATAAAAAACTAGGGGAATTGAGTAATAAAGGATTTATTCACCCAAGTGTTTCTCCATGGGGAGCCCCTATCCTTTTTGATAAGAGGAAATATGGATCTATGAGTTTATGTATTGACTACAGGGAGATCAATGCTATAACAATAAAGAACAAGTATCCCCTACCTCTCATTGATGATTTATTTGGCCAACTTCATGGAGATCAATAATTTTCAAAGAATGACCTTCGATATGGATACCATCAGTTGTGTGTGAAGAGGGAAGACATTCCGAAGACAGCATTTCAAACCGGGTATGGGCATTACGATTTTATAGTAATTTATTTTTGATTGACTAATGTACCCTCTGTTTTCATTGATCTAATGAACCGATTTTTCAAGGAATATCTTCATGACTTTGTAGTGGTATTTATTGATGATATCTTGGTATACTCTATAAGCTACGAAGATCATGAAAATCAATTGCACATTATCCCGAAGGCTCTGAGAAGACATGAATTATATGGGATGTTTAGCAAGTGTGAATTTTGGATTCAGGAGATTTATTTACTTGCCATATTGTCTCTAAGGATGGAATTTCTATTGACCCTTCAAATTCAAGAGAAATCCAAGAATGTCCAGCACCAACGAGTATAACTGTGGTATGCAGTTTTATTGGTTTAGTAGGTTATTATCGGCGTTTCGTCCATAATTTTGCCCGATTGGAAAACCCATTAACGAATCTCACACGAAAAGGGGTTAAATTTGTTTGGACAAAAGAGTATGAATAATGTTTTTAAGAACTGAAGAGAATATTAGTCAATACTCTTATATTGACTCTACCATCATGGAATGATGGGTTCATTATTTATAGTGATGCATCGAGGAAAGGACTTGGTTGTGCCCTTATGCAGAATGATAGGGTTATTGTCTATGCATCACGACAACTGAAAATTCATGAGAAAAACTATCCAACTCATTATCTTGAGTTGGTAGCTGTAATATTTTCTTTGATGATTTGGAGACACTATCTCTATGGTGAAAAATGTGAGATATATACCGATCATAAGAGTTTGAAGTATATTTTCTCACAGAAATAACTCAACATGAGGCAAAGAAGATGGGTTGAACTACTCAATGATTATGATTGCACAATACACTACCCCCCAGGGATGGAAAATTAGGTGGAAGATTCTTTGAGTAGAAAGGATCATGGAGTTTTGAAGAATATGAGAGTTGAAAAGGATCCTATATACATGGATCTAGTAAAGATAGATATGGGAATCACCATGGAAGTTGAAACCTCAATACGTTTTCAAATGGTTGCCAAACTATCTTTACAATAATGGATAAAGAGTTCTCAGACGAATGATGAAGAGTTTAAAAAGAATATTAAATCTGTGAATGATGGGAGATTGAGTGACTTTGTGTATGAAGAAGGAATTTTGAAATTTGGTAAGTGACATTGTGTTCTCTATATTCCTGGTCTAAAAAGGGAATTTTTGGATGATTCTCATAGTTCCAATTTCTCTATACACCCTAGGACCACCAAAATGTATAGAGATTTGAAGGAACATTTTCGGCAGGACAACATGAAGAGGGAGATTGCTGATTTTGTGTCAAGATGTATGGCTTGTCAATAAGTGAAAGTAGGAAGGCAACAACATGGAGGAGTCATGCAACCTCTTACAATACCAGAGTGGAATTGGGATTATATTACGATAGACTTCTTCATGGGGATACAAAATACTCCTAGAAGAAATGATGCAATATAGGTCATTGTTGATCATCTTACCAAGTCAGCACATTTTCATGCTATAAGAGAAGATCTACCATTTGAACACCTAGAAAGACAATATATTAATGAAGTTGTGGGACTTCGTGGATTATCCCTATTGATTGTTTCTGATCGTGATCACTGTTTTACTTCAAGATTCTGGAAGAATATCTAGAAGGCCTTGGATACTGAACTTCGTTTGAGCACTGCCTACCACCCTCAAACAGATGGACAATCAGAACGGACTATTCAAACCTTATAAGACAAGTTGAGATCCTTCTCCCTTTACTTTCAGGGTATGTGGGATCAATATTTACATATGGTATAATTTTCTTATAACAATATATTTCATTCGAGTATTCATATGGCACCATATGAAGCGCTATATGTAAAGAGATGTCTCACACCAACCTGTTGGGATGATGTTGGTGAAAGAAAACTCATAGGCCCAGAATTGGTGGAGGAAACGACGGAAAAGGTGAAGGTAATCCAAAACCACATCAAAGTAGCTCAGAGTAGGCATAAGAACTATGCATATAACCGATGGAAGGATTTGGAATTTCATGTAGGAGATCATGTTTTATTGAAGGTATCTTCATGGATGGGTGTTATACGTTTCGGTAAGAAAGGTAAATTAAGTCCCACGTACATCGGACCTTTAAAAATTCTAGAATGAATTGGGGTTTTAGCTTACCATTTAGCAATGCCGCCATGTCTCTCTAAAGTTCACAATGTGTTCCACGTATCACTGTTGAGAAAATACATGCCTGACCCAACGCATGTACTCACCTATGAGGAAGTAGAACAGGAAACCGAACTATTTGATTGAGAAGAGCTCGTCAGGATTCTTGATACCAAAGAAAAAGTGTTGACAAACTGGACGACTCATCTGGTAAAAGTTATATGGAGAAACCATAAGATGGAATAGGCAACTTGGGAACCCAAGGAACTTATGATGAAGAACCACCCGAGTCTTTTTATGCAATAATATTCTAGAAATTTTGAGGACAAAATTATTTAAATGAGGGGATAATGTAACACCCCAAGCTTCCACATTATGTTTCCCTTTGATTAATGCAATAGCATGCATTGTATGGAACTTCGAGATTCTAACCCATCGTGACCAATCAAAGAAGATGTTATTAATAGTAATACCCACTTTTTGAAATTTTATAAATTTTATCTTTCAAAATGGACTTCATTTTTAGATTCGGAATATCGAAATTAGCCTAGTGTGAATTTTTGGAAATTTTCTGAAAATGTTCTATTTTTTATGAATAGTGAAAAAACACTGAGTTATAGTTTAAAATAAATTATTTGTTTAAATATTTATATATTTTATCTATTTTAGGTCAAAATAGATACATAATACCTATATAAGTTCAATTTAATCCATTAAAGTCAGTTTATAATAATTTTAGAAAAATAAAAAATTTATTGAACTTTTCAACGTCTTTTACTCATCTCCTAGGAGAATTTGAAATTTCACATAAAACATAATTTTACCACTTTTGTGAGTGGAATTTCGAAAATCTGAGAGACACGGTTTATATTAAGGAGTAAAATGTGGTTCAATAAGATAAATTTTTTTTGGTGAATAGTAACCTTTTACTTTTATTTACCACAGTTAAATATAAATAGGGTAATTAAGGGTAAAAATGATATTATTATTACTCTAAAACATGTCCAAATTCTATTAGATAAGAATAATTCGACCAAAAACATCCTTAGAAATAAAATAGGAACCTCTTTGATCCACTTGGATTAGATTGGGACATTTATTATTATTTAATTCAAAAAAGAGTTAAAAGAGTTAAAATCAAAGTTTAATAACAAAAACATTCCTAATATAGAGTTATACATAACATAAATTCGATTAAAAATATTCATTATAAATCTCAAAAAACTTCCTACATAATGGTATTTTATTTTAATTTTTATATATTAAATAATTTAATTTATTTATGACACAATGGTGTTGCAGTAATTACCTAATTAATAAAATATTAAAATAATTGATATTATAAATATCCAAAAAAATTTAATTTGGGACTTTTTATGTATCCCACTATTTTAATAGGTTAATATGACATTTTAGTAATGCTTAAATTATTTTGGTTCGAATTAATAATGTTGTTAAGACTTTAACAAAAATCAATTATTAAATAGAGTCAAAATTGACATAAATGTGTTTTTAAAACAAATATTATATTATTAATTGATAATATATTACTAAAAATATAAGGATTAGAAAATGACTTAGATAAGGGTATATATATTAATAACGAACCACTTGGGGTTCATTGGGATTAATATAGTATGTTTATTAACAATATAATATAAAAATACAAAGAGACATGGTAAATGTCAAACTATTTAACTAAAAGTTAAATATAAATGATAAGGTTAATATAGTGACCCAAACCTATCTAAAATCTGTTTGATTAAAGGATTCTGACCCATACCCACCTTATCCTCTAAATAATTCACTTGGGATCCATTAAAAACCGAATATGAATTTATTATAAATTTATATTTCAAGCTTTTCCTAAGGTTCCCCTCACCCCTCTTATAAAAAGGGCACTCCCCCTTCTCTCAAATTCATACCTTCAAAGCCTTTTGGTTCTGAAAATCCCTGCCCAAATATCCTCTCAACATCCCCCACTTCAACCTATAGGCCTTATTTTGATCAGAAAGCCAACCCAGGTAGCCCTTTTGATCAAATCAAAAGGAAGAACCTAAAGAAAAGGTAATGTTTTCACCACCCTCTTTCAAGATCCTTTCTTCTTCCAGTTCTTATTTCTTTTTTATTTCCATTATAAAATAATAACTCAAGTGTATTATATATACTGTGATGTTATTATAAATATGGTATAACCATATTCATTATTCAATTCATCCTTTGAATGAACTGTCACCATACGTGTGTGTGTACGGCTTACCGTCTCCACGAACGCGATGAGATACATTCCCCATCGTATCCATTCAAGTCTAATTTTAATTTCATGATTAAAAATAATCTTTAAGGACATTATATCATTATGCATATGAATAAGATACAACCTATCCATAACAAACACGATTTATATAACAAAACATATAAAACAAAACGAGCAAGTTAACACCTGAAACGACGATAATACTAAGATATTATTAACAAAGAAATGTTAAGAGATCATATATGATATAATATTAATGTATATGATTATTTTATAATTTAATAAAAATTATTTCACTATTATACAGGATTTTAAACTACCCTCGACCAAGGAAAAGTACATGTTAAGGGTTTATTTCACAATCTCTTCATTATCCGAGGTTGTTTATATGTGATTATCTACTGGGACCTCTTTACCATCCACATCCATGTTTCTTAAAAATGTATTTCAACATTTTTACTATTTTATTGACCATGGTTTCAATTAATTTATACCCTTTTTTTACTTTTTAAAAGAGATTTATAAAGGAATCTTTCCATTGTTTTCCAAACAAGGCCTTTTTAACCTTTTCGACAAAATTAAGGTACAGATGTATTTTTTTTAACTGATAGGGAGGGTGCGGATATATTCCACCATTATAAATTCATTAAAGATTCCCATACAAGATTATAAGAATATTTTGAAAGTAAATGTCTTCTTTTTTAATTATGTGACTTTTAAATGATTAAAAAAAAGAGATATTTCTCTCAAATAGTTTTTGATTTCATCTATGTCTACATCCTTTGATGGATTTTAAGCTTATTTGAAGTTGATTTCTTATGATACAAAATTTCCATATTTTATTGAAGGTTTTTTGACATGTTTAACTGTGGATGTGTGATTTTTATACCATTCATGGTTTATGGAGAAAGTATTGACATTTCGTATGCTCGTTTTAATACGAGTGTTTATGTTATATTTAAACCTATTCATTTGAGGAATGCATTGGACTTTATAAGTGATGGATGGTGCCCGCTATAGCTCCTTGATACATCAGTAGATATCATGAGGCAAACTAGTGTCTTGGAACAAGGCCTTGAAAAAATCTTATTTGTATTCTTAGCACAAGGCATTGACTATGTGGTTATGATAGTCTGGAATTATGCATTCCATCATTATGAAAGTGGTTATTGATGTTGCATGTGATTATTTGACTAGTATAATATCCATGTGAATAATTAAATGGCATTATTTCATTTTATTTCTGCCATATTATGCTTATTTTCTAATTTAAAAGGATCTTGTTTTAGTTATACATTGCCTTAAATGTTCATGCTTATTTATGAAAGTTTCTGCAATATTGTTATCCTTACAGGGCATCTGAACTCACCCCTTTATATGTTTTATTTTTCCTAGGATGTAAAGAAGTATTTTATGATTGACCTGCAGGGATAGTATGAGGGGATATGAGTGTTGTCTATGGAGACAACATGTTGTTGTAGTTTATCACTTTATGTTTTAATGTAAACTTTATGAATGTATCTATTGTTTCCAAGGCTACTAAACTAATCGGTCTTTCGAGACTTTATCTTTTGTGATCATGACAATGTTATGTAATAATGCACTGACTCTGGGTGACTAGGGTCGGGGAATTACAAATGGATTGCGATATTATGTTGGGATTATAACTATAATATGGGTTTCCTATGTATCCTTGATTGAATAATCACAACCCACATTGTTCAGAATGGTTGGAGTTTATGCACTGATGCTGCTTGTTTGAGGGGGGCATGGTAGGGTGTACCCTTTACGGGTGGGCACCCTTTTTATCATAGGTCTTCGAGTGGGCATCCTACATATCATGGTTTTATCATGAATTATATTTCTCATAGTTCAGATTATTGGGGCTTATGCATTGGAGCTTCTTATTTAGCAGATCATGATGGGTGGACCCTTTTGTGTGGGAACCCTTTTGATCTCAGCCCTTCTAGTAGGGGTACTATTTATCCTAGTTTGATCATGAATCAAATTTATCATAGTTCAGATTATGTGGATTCTATAATATTCACAAACCTCTAAGACCATGGGAATCATGCTTGGTGTGAGAAACAAAGATGTGAATGATTAAAAAAGAATGTGCTTCCTCTTCTGCTGGTGGGGGAGGGAGAGACGACGGTGGATGAGGCTGGGGAAATCGTGGGAAAGGTTGTAGAGAGATGAACCATTCACTGTTAAATGGAATTTATCATCATGTGGCTCGGCCTCAGAAGATTGGGGACTTACCTCAGTGGGAGGGACTCAGAATCTGTTCTGTGAAGGGGAGGAGTTTCTCCCTCATAAAAAGGACAAGCGAACTAACTCCTTAGACTGATCACTATTTCTCATTAAATGGAAAAGAAAGTGATCACCCTTAATCCCTAGAATGGGGAGGTTCACATTGACATCCCATGGTTGGACTCCGGGTTACCATTAGAATGTAGACCCATGGGCATTGTCAAAGAACGAATATTTGTGGGGAGAACCTTCGTGACTCATCTTAACATGTGTGTGTAGACTCAAAGGGGTGAATTGATGCACCTGATGGTCTAATCATACAAGTCTAGTGGATTTGGGGGAGGCTTTTGACGGATGTTGGATAACTAGATCATTGAGGGATTATGGAGGAATGGATGGTAATGGAGGGTTGAGGATGGAACCGGGGGAAATAATACCCAAAAATACCCCATTCTGTGTACTAATTTCTTGTATGGAATAGGGGAGGATCTGCATACCATAGTGTTATGCGGATAGAGGGACCATTTGAAAACCGATGCGTCAGGCATGCATGGGTATAGATGATAGCGTACCATAGTGGTATGCAGCCCATCTTGCTGCTTTGGGTTCTATCGACGTACTGATGCAGTATGTGGTGCCGAGTTCAGTCTGCATAGAGGCACACCACATAGAGAACCATATTGAATAATGGATTGGGGGGTAATAGTTCATTGGGGATTCATCTAAAAGAATTATGTGGTTCATGGTTCACCAGTTAGGTTTTTTGTTATTCTTTTATTAGTAGGTCTCCCCGTTTTATGGTCTGCGGCTAGTTGTACCTACGAAGAGTGTGGTTCGCAATTCGGGCTTCGTCGTTGAATCGTGACAAGAGATGGAATCTTCTACGAGCTCTTACATACAACCTCTGAATCCCCTTCAAGATTTTATTATCTTTCACCTCAATCCCCTTTTTTCTCCATTATTTTTGTGCTCCTTTTATAGGGAATCAGGGAAATTGTATCTATTGGAAATGAGGCACCATTTGCGGAGGCCCATGCAGAGATATCCTAACCCATGGAAGACTCGGTCAACCCAAGTCTGTGGAGGCCATGATTCATGAAAACAATTTGTAGAACCCTTCCTGTTTGCTTTTTCAGTGAACTGATGAGTTCCCAGATAGGTATGCAGTTGGCCATCGTGTTCATGAGTCTGTCGGTGACTCGGTTCATGGTTAGATGGATTTTTTTACCATCACTCTATGGTTCAGTGCCTCATAGTTCATTCCACTTTCTAGATGTTTCGCTATCTAGGTGGTCCGCGAACCTCTCCCAGTTATGGTCAGTGGACCACATGAAATTATTTGAAAACATTAATTCCATTATGATTCTATTGAAATTTGTGACATGATTTGAGTCCCTTCATCATGTTACACATGTATGAGTACCTTATTCCTTCTTTGAGGTGACTATGTGGGTATTTTCTTCCCTTTGTGGAATTTTCAAGACCCTAAAAATTCCCTCGCCCTCCCTCATAATGGGGACCATTTAGAACGAAAAGTGGACTATTCTGATGTAGAAGCGGTCCTGAACTGAAATGGGTTGTGGTAGAATAGATGGGTTCGATAGAATGCGACCACAACTATATATTCTGTCTTGTGCCATTTTTTTACCATTTCTCATGATGAAAAGTTATCTAGATTCCCTCAGCTCTCTATTCTTTTAAATACTGCGCTTCTTGTGAAAATCTTATTCGCTAACCACTTCGTACGTACTACAAACCAATCTTCTTGCCATTTCTCTATCTGCATAACATATTTTGGATTTTGTGAATAGTTATATGGAATTTTAAAATTAAAATTCATATTCCTCATAGGAGGATTCTATATGGCTGGTGTGTCCGTATACCAATCTTGATCCAATGAATCGAAGTTTAATAATTAATAATCTGAATCTAAACATTAATCCATAAATTTTGAACATGAGCATAATTAGTCTTAGGTTCACATAATCCACATATTGTGAACCATTCTATTCACTGGCCAATGATATGTGGTCCAACACCTTGTAGATAGTTCATGTAGCATGGTTTTACGTGGTGAAATGCACTCGCATACTATAGCAGTAGGCAGGGTTTATTCTACGCATCGTGGTTTTATGAGGTATGACGCCTCCACACAATATTTAGTACGCAAGATATGTCAACCATGTATTATTTTTGAGAAACCTGGATCCTTATGCAGACATATTTTGAGTCTTTTATCCATAATTCCATATCCTATATCTAACAATATTTTTTGGACTAACTTTTTATCAGCTTCTGGATCTTCATGTGTTGGTTATAACAGTTGATTCACAGGCTATGAAAAAATTGATGAAGACAATGGTGACCATGGTAGGGAATAGTGAGGATCATCATCGAGCCAACATCATTCATTGTGATAGCTTCTTAAAGGATTTCGTGATTCTAGAACTCCTAGATTATCCAATATCTGTAATTTTTCCACTATATGACCTCGATCTCCCTAACGATGTTCCTCTAGTGTTGGCAGAGCCCGATACCCCATTCATCCTTTTAGAGGCATCGTAAGGACATGATCTCGCTAGAATTTACCTTATAGGAGAAGTCATCACAACTCTGATTTAGGATAATATATTTATACTAGGATTCTTGGCATGGACTCTGGGAAACCACGGGTGTTGCAATGGTGTCTTGAGATAGGACGCCCAAGAATACCCATCTATTGTAAACATATCCCAAGAAAACCCTAACGGCGGGTGGAGTGTCAAGTGGGGTCTATAGGCCAGAGGATGTATCTTTGATGAATGGGACTAGGAATAGTGGGTATATCAAACCTGTTTGGCGTCCCCCAACCTATTGGATGAGGTGGGATTATATCAGGCAGCTTGGGTTTCTCATTTTTCAGTCTTCTCCCCGAGCGGAATCCTTCCAGAATTGATATGCTGCTGGTTTTCAAGCACAAAAACCTTCCTCTTATTACATGGGGATGTGGGAATCATTTTTTGGGATATCAACCAGCTTGGAGGACTCCTTATCCTTAGAGAAATGTATGAAAATTTTCTCTTGTAATACACTACTAGGAATGAAACTGACCTTGTGTCCCCTTTGATAAGTAGTTTATTGGTAATGGCAGATAGATTACTCGGTCATCCCCTTCAGGATCACTCAGTCATCCCATTTGAGGCGTGGATAGGGTTATTCTTACAGGATAATTGACCAAGCTGAGGTCTCACCATAGTTGAACTCATCCATCCCATCCATCCCGCCAGACTCCTGGGTCATATTGTGCTACCCTTGATGTGGGACGATATACCACATGGGGATATGAGATTCTACCAGATGTATCACATGTACATAGACTGGAAGGTTACTTTCCCATGTTTTTTAGCGGATGACTTTTCCCATCTCGCGATGTATATACCAGGGTTCAGGCCTATACTTTGATGATGGTTTCCATGCTTGTAGAGGTTCAACCCATTAATTCATCGCTTCCAACTCTTTCATGGCTCTATGAATTGTTGGGAAAAATATAGGAAGGTAGGCTCCCACACCATCTCAGTAGACCATTTCAATTTCTATATTGGTGGATGGTAGAACACATCCCCTATTATGAATATTGGCATACTGTAAAGGTTTTTTATTCTGACTGTCAACCCACCCTTATCAACATTTTTTGGTTCTTCCAAAGAATCTATGTGTTGTTGATGCGGTTGGGCTATTAGACGACACTTCTTGTCTCTCGTTTACACCTCATCCCACCACTCATGGGTAGTTTAAAGGTGATAGGGATGGTTTTTTGGAGGAATACTCATACATCACAACACCATGGGATGACATGATCATTGCTCATATAGATTTAGTAGTCATTTGTGAGTCATACCTCCTCTTCTAATTTTCTAGGCAATTTGAATGCCTTTAACAGACTGCACTGCTACCAGTTGATCTATTAAGGGGAGAGTCTTACCTCGTAGTTATTTTCCGATTATGGGTTATTATGATACATGAAAGTGTTTCTATGTAATTAATCATCTCGAGTACAAACGGAATCCACATTCTAGTCATTAGATCATGCCCAACTATGGGTTTACTATTGTCCTAAAGAGATGTTGAGGGAACCAATTTTTCGGGTGAAGAAACCTTTAACCATTCTGTGCCCTGTACATACCCCAAAGACAATGAAACACATTCCTTTTACTGTGAAGAGTGAAATAGCAGAACCTTCTACTTTTGTCTCTATAGCAGCCGTGATGGATATGCCACTTGTTTCTTCCCTTGTGGTAAGGAGATGCTCGGTTCGCTGTCAGAAGCATCTGAGATGGGCTTCATTAATACAGCCTATTTCAGTGGGAAGTGACTAAGACTAATCCCATCCTGCAAATACATCCCATTATCTTAATGAGGTTGGCACTAGTAGAGCATCACTGATCACCTCAAATGATGCGGCTATTTCTCCGCATCCGGCTCCAGTGATTGAACTATCTAGGGAAAAGAGAGTCCCCCATCTTGGGTGACCTGTCTTAAGTCCCTTCCCACTCCAGTGACAACACATCATATTTATAGACACATTGAAGTGGGAGAGGATCAAGGTACTGGTGTTGTGGCGAATCACTAGGCAGTGTGAAAAGAGGCATGGCGCATGTTATGTGCTCTTTCCATGGAGACACATATGGACAATTTTGCGGAAGAGGCTGAAATTTCTCAGTTATTATTCACTAAGCTGGGTTATGAAGGATTTTATTCTCAGCACTTATACCTCCTTAGGTACCAAATCATCATTTCCCGAGAATACCTTTCCTCCTACAAGGACAAGCTAGCAATGTTTAATTATTCCCATCACCAGGTGGCGACCTTCCAAGATGTTTCAGGATAATTTGATCATCTAACGGGTTGAGGTGGTGAAGGTTCTTGATTTGGTGGACACTCGAGAAGAAGATATGTGGGAGTGCAAAGCCCGCGCAGCAAGGATGGGGGATTAACTGGCCTCTTTTTGTTCCCACTATGAAGTCATCCAGAAGAAAGAGAGTGACCTTAAAGTCATTCTAGAGTGGGTTCATCTGACAGTCAAGGCCGAAATGGAGGAGACATATTATTTGGTTCAAACTATTTCTAACCCACGACAATCAGTTTCTATCCTCATGGAATGGGAGAACCTAGATTTATTGTAGTTCCATACCAAATCATGATATGTACTCTTCTCTTTTATTATAGTTTGGAGAGACTCTGAACTGAGGATGCTCTTCCATATTTGATGATCTCAATGAAACTAATTTTCTTTCAAATCATTTTTTAATTTTCTTTTAAGTAATTTTTTTGATCAGGTCATGATTTTAAACCATTAAACTAAAGTAATCGACAAGGGATCTAATTTTTTCCTGATCCACGGTACACTGTGAGCATACTTTTACTATTGTTGAAGTTTTATGCAATAACTTCATAACCAATTATGTCGTTTTCATTATTTCTTTAATTGTTTCTTTCACCTTCTTAACACGGGATTCGGGGGCATAACTTGACTTTTTCTTATGACACCTTTTTTGGGTTTTCGAACTAACATGCTTTGCATCTCTTTTAATGGCTAAATGTTTTTAACAAACTGATACTTGACTTTTATCCAGAGGTTCCCTATATATATTTTCACTCTAGTGAGTATGGAATCTTTTTTCACTGGAAGTTCACATTTTTTCCAATAAAACATATTGTTGATGTTTTATGTCGAATATCTTTGACCAAAAATAACGGGTAAGGGGCCTCGATTCTGTATTTATCAGTTGAGAAGGTTCTAATATCCTTCATACATGGATTAAGGATTTTTCTTGACCCTTAATTTGTGAATTATGGAAATTCATGAGTCTTAGGAGCCATTTTAGGCATACAGAAGTAGGAGAGGACTCTCCTGAGGATGAATTTTATTTCGATTGATTGCCATTTTTGTGGGAAACATATGTATAGATTCTGATGATTGATGTGTATAGTCAAACAAAGGTGTCTACATGATACTGTCCTTCTGCCTCTGATAGCCTAGTGGGATTTGCAACACTTTGAATTTATTTTGACGTTGGGAGCTAGATTTGGTGGATGAACTGAGTAGTGGTGTTGGAAAACATTAGGGACATTCATGTCAGATTTATATGAGAAAATGTTCCTGCATGGTTCCTACTTGTGTGAGGGAGATATGGTGAATGGTTAGTTCAGTTAGAAGTATTTTTTATGTCAGGTGCATTTGGAATGAATAAAGTGTATAATATTTTATCCAAGAGTTTTCCAAATCTGTGGGTGTGACATGAAATGAGTGTCATTTGAGAATATGTAATCTACAAAGTACTCTTCTGGGGACACATTTTCTTTTGATTAATGGCCTTTTTTTGGTGACATATGCTGAGCCTCCAGAGCATGATGTGTGTAGTTAAACATAGGTGTCCTCAGGATACTAGCCTTCTATCTCTGATGGCTATATAGGATTATGGGGATTGGGGACTTTCTAAATATAAAATGTGACCTTTGAGAAGGGGTGAACATGAACAGAAAAAGAGGAATTTTAAGTGAACTTCTTCAGGGAAACCCATAAATAAGTGGGGGAATTCTTCTTTTGCATGTGAATCAACTTCACGAATATGGATGAGGAATCCATAAAAACATAAAAAGGGACTAGAGATGAATCATTTTTGCATTCTCTGATATATCAAGGATGAGTGTAGGAAAGAAAATGTAAACCACTACATCGAGGGCCCTTTAATTAATAGGGATGGAACAAGGCTTGGAAGCCATTGGGCATTCTAATAATGGAGAGGACTCTCCTAGGGATGAATTTTACATTGATTGATCACCATTTTTGTGGGAAACACATATAGAGCCATTGGGGTATAATGTACATATTCAAAGAAAGGTGTTCATAGGGAATTGTACTTCCATCTCCGAAGGCCTTGAATGATTATGGGGATTCCAGATTGTATAGAAAATGGTGTTTGAGGTATGTTCGGAGTGTATTCGGACATATTGGTGATATTTGGGTTGTTATTTACTCATGGAATTAGGTATCCCTTAAATAGATCTAACACACATGAAGGATGATTCATTTATCCCATTTTTGGGTACTTCGTCATTCAACATCATATGTCCAGGATGTGGGGTTCCTCTCGTGGAAGGAAACAGTGACATGCCTTTTAGGGTTGTGCTACTATGACCAAATTTCTGGACTATTTCTCTACAATGTCACAGTGGGTGTCTTTCTAATATCCCTAAGCTCATGTGGGCTATTCTTTTTGTGATAAACAAGGGATTACATGGATTTTAGGTCATTTCCTAAGAATAGAAAAATCAACATCAAATGGATCATTAGGATTAAAAAATTGCAATGTAGTTTAATGTCGTACAACAAAGATGATTAGGTCCTCATAGATTAATGTCAGTTGGTGAGGACATGATGTTGGTCAGTTTAGATTCATGCAGTGAGGACATTATGCAATCATAAATATCTTTAATAGATTTGAGTTAATCACAATCAGGATTTTTTGGTGTTCTTTAGACATGTGCGATGATTGAAGGTGTAAACCATATTCTAGAGGGAAACATGAATCAGGAGGAATGAAATGGGGCTTGGAATCCATTGGGAATAATGATATGGGAGAGTACTCTCTTAGGGAATAATATTCCTTTTATTGATGTTTATTTTCATTGGAACATTTGTAGAGCCATCGGGGCATGATGTGTATTATCAAACAATGGTGTCTGCAGGAGACTGGCCATCTGTCTCATATAGCCTTGAAAGATTATGGAGATCTATGTTTTCTAGAGTTATGGAGTTTAAAAAATGGGAAACATGTGCCTGGGAATGTAAAGAATACCCAGACCATGATTAAATATGAAATATTGGAGCTTCTAAATAGGTCTGACTAATATGTATAGGGGGAAGAAGAATCTTTTGACTTCTTATGAGTGGGAGGGAATGTTTGGGATCATATAACATCAAGGATTGGGAAACACATAACTTTTGAAGAATTCAATAGTTTATTATCATGAAATTAGGACCTTTCATGGACTCCTCATACTATTATGACCTATGCATTGGGAAAGGGGAATTTTTATGGTGGGTAGACCGGGATGCCAAATATGGGAATCACTAAAAATATTACACAGGCAGGAATCAAGAAATAATTATTTTTTAACATTCCTTGTATATATTTTCCTCGGTCCATGTGTAAGGACATGTGAGGGAACTTTTTTTTTTGATGGCTGGGTCGGCATGCCAAATATGGGCATCATTATGTATCTTGCATGAGCAATAATCAATCGATACATAGTTATAAAAGTTTCTTGTAATGATATGGCTTGGTATAAGGGTTAGAGAATTCAGGTTCTATCCATCATAACTTCTAGTTCTACCATGATACTTTATAGTTTTCATTATTAATATAATTCGTACCACTAATCCTAAGCTCATGTGAGTTACAATCGATGTGAGAAAAAACAATTGATAAGAGTTTATATTAAAAATATGGTGAGATAGAGGTCATGACAGAGGCATTCTTTTGTGGTGGTTGGGTGAAGATTGAGGATCGAGGTGTCGCTATGTATCCTATGAGGGCAGGAATCAAGTTGTACGTAGTTCTGTGAGATATCACATAGTTTATTAAAATGTTATTAGGATTCTTTATGCCATGTAGTTTAATGTCTTACAATGAGGATACAAGTCATAGTTTAACGTCATGCTTCGAGGACGACTTCCTTACAGTTTAAAGTCATGTGGAAAGTTCAATGACACATGATTTTAGGTCTAAGAGTTCAGACCATGGGCTGAATACCAGTCATTTTATCGTCATTTTGGTTAGGACAACAACTCATAGTTTAGGGTCTTATAGTTTGGACTATGTCTTCATAATATTGCTACTTATATTTTAAGGTATTAGAGCTTGGACCATGACATGGGGGTATTTTAACTCATATTTTAGGTTCATAGAGTTTGGACCATGAAATCATGGTTCAATGTCGTGTTTCATAGACTAATACCAAACAGTTTAACATCATTTGGTAAGGATGATATCTCATATTTTTAGGCCATTGTTTTTGGACCATGGCTTCACAGTATTGTTACTCAGAGTTTATGGTCTTAGAGCTTGGACCATGGGGATAATAACATTCATTTTATCATCATGATGGTTTGGAAAACAACTCATAGATTAGGGTCTTATATTTTATACCATGACATCAAATTTCCGCTACTCATAGTTTAAGGTCCTAGAGCTTGGACCATGGAATGGGAGTATTATAACTCATCGTTTAGGGTTATAGAGTTTGTAATATGGATTCACAACATTTCTACTCATAGTTTAAGTTCATGGATCCTAAACCATGGGGCTAATACGTTTCATCTTATCGTCATGTTGGACAGGAAAAAAAATCATTATTTAATGTCGTAGAGTTTGAACCATGGCTTCACAATATTTCTACTCATATATTAAGGTCTTAGATCTTGGAAAATGACATGGTAATTTCCCTTACATGAGGTACATATTCAAGAACATCACATTTGTGGGTGTTGAGATGAGTTGTCCGTCCATCGATATCAGGATGTATGCTCCTTTGAAATAAAACATATGTATGACATACAGTCCTTCCCACATTGGATCATGATATTGGGGATGATTCCCAAGTATCATTGGGTTTATAAGGACTGACACAATTTTTCTTTTGAGGAAAGATTGAAGGAGAACCTTTTTGTTTAAGGCTCAGGTGTTCCAATTTTGGTATATTTTCAAATGGTGTAATGTGTGCAGCCATTTTTCATCAAGCTGCTATAACTCATCAAACCATCCGTGTATCTCTCGTCTATGGATATTTAATTAAAAATGGACACATGAAATGATGACACTTGAATTTCATTAGGAAAACTACCTTAGATAATTTAGTGGATCCTGGTTAGGTGGACTCTATTGGATGGCCACCCTTTTGAGCTCAGGCCTAGAGGAAGGCGTCCTACGTATCCTAGTTTGACTAGGAATCATAGTTATTGTAGGGAAGATTGTGTGGATGTTGTAATTTTCACAAACCTATAAGCCCACGTGAGTCATGATCGGTGTGAGAAACCAGATTATGTGAAATATTAAAAAAAGAACAAGATTCCTCTCCTGCTAGTGGGAGAGGGAGAGCCAACGACGGATGAGGCAGGGGCGACCGTGGGCGAGGGCACGGAGCGATGAACCTTTCAATATGAAATGAAATTAAATTTCATGAGGATCGGCAATAGATGATTTGGGAATTACCTATGTGGGAGGGCCCTAGAATAAATTCTGGGATGGTGAGGAGTTTTTTCCTTGTCATAATTAGAAGTGAACATAACTCATTAGACTGATCACTATTTCTCATTGAATAGAAAAGTAATTGATCACCCTTAATCCCTATAAAAATGGAGGCCCACATCAGCATCCCAAGGTTGGAATCCTGGTTACCATGGGAATGTAGACCCATAAGAATTCTTGAATCCCAAACTGCTGTAGGGAGAGCCTTTGTGACTCTGCTTACCATGGGTATGTAAACAAAAAGGGGTGCACTGATGCACCTGATGGTTTGATCATACGGGTCTGGTGGCTTTGGGGGATGATTTGGCCTGATGCCGGAGGACTGGATGGTAGATGAATTATATAGGAAAAGACAGTAGTGGAGGGGTGAGGTTAGAAATGGAGGAAATAATACCAGAAAGGACCCTATTCGGTGTAATGGTTTCTTGTGAGAGATAGTAAAGGCTCTGTATACCATAGTTGTATGCAGGCAGATGGGTTGTTCATGTACTGATGTGGTACATGGGCATTGGTATAGACAACCATGTACCATAGTGGTATGTGGCCTATCACTCTTCTTTGGGTTATATCCACATACTAATGTGGTACGTGGTGCAGGGTTCAGTCGGTGTAGCAACACACTACGCGGAGCACCATATTGAAGAAGGGTCTATGCGATTATTGTTCACAGTGAATTCAATCATGATAATTATGTGGTTTGTGGTTCTCCAATTATATTTGTGGTTCTTCTATTTTTATTTAGTTTCCAAAATTTATGGTTTGTTGTCGGAAGTACCTACAGTGATCATGGTTCTCATTTGGGCTTCATCGATGAATCGAGATTGAAGTCAGAATCTTCCCAGAGATCCTACTTCCAACTTCTGAATCCTCATCAATATTTCGTTATCCTTCGTATCCATCTCCTTTTTTCTGTATTAATTATGTTCTCATTTTATAGAGAATCGGGGAAATTGTATCTATTGCTCATGCAGCACCATTTGTAGAGTCCCATGGGGAGATATCCTAACCCGCAGAAGACTCGGTCAACCAAGGTTTTCAGAGGCCACAGTTCATGTGGCACCGTTCGGCGACTCGGTTCGTGGTTGGTTGCATTCACTGGCCATCACTTTGTGGGCTAGTGCATCGTGGATCATTATGCATACCTAATGGTTCACGATCGAGGTGGTCCAAAAACCATTCCTGATGATGGTACGCATAACACAAGAAATTATTTGAAAATATGAATTCATTCATGCTTCTTAATAAATTTGCGACTTAATTTGAGTCCCTTTAACTTTCTAGACATTTAGGAGTACCTTCTACCTTCTGTGAAGTGATAGTGGGGGTATTTTCTTCTCTTGGTGGAATTTCCATGACCCCACAATTACCATGGATAAATAAGATTAAACCATATATAATCCTAGTTCAGTATATGTTTTTCATTTATAAATTATTCATTCTATATTTATACATTTACATTTTTCAGTTCAAAGAAGATTCACCTAATTTATTTTTAGTTAATAGAGTTAAATAAGATAAATCACACAAACAACCAATATGATGGGTTGTGTAATGATTTTCCTGAAAGGATTCATAACATAATTGTAATACTAGTAAGACATATTTTGATCATGCCAAATAATCTATCTCGAATTATTATTGATAACAGAAACATAGTTGAAATTCCAAACACATCAATAAAGAGAAGGATGGTGTCTCATGGAATTTCAAGTTCTAAATATGATAAAAAAATAAAATTTTATACATTTCATAAATATGGGAAGTGGAACGAAGAATAATTCCTTAAAGGAACTATAAGATGATTTATTTTTTTGAGGGGTGGTCTCAATGAAATTAATTACAAAAGCAAAATAAAGGGTCTAGTTGACAAGATACATGGAAATAAATTTCAACCAAAGGGACCAAAAACTATATAATGTCATAAATGTAGGGAACATTTTCATTATCATAGTCAATTCCTTAATCCAAGGATTAATTCATATTGGACTCTGTTATGATAATATTTCATGTGGATTGATTGACTTATTTATATATTGGAATTAGAGAATCATGATGTTAATGTGTTTTATTAATGGTATCACGAAATATCTAAGGATTGTTCTGCAGTAGTTTTTCAATAAATATATTCAAGAATATGTTGAATGGTGGTAATTAACTATAAAGGTAATTTACTAGTAAGGTGATGCTATATATTAAAATACATGATCATGGAAAATATAATAACTAATATATAATTGATGTTTAGATAGTTATAATCAATTATGAATAAATGATTTTATAGAGAAAATAATTGGTATAGATTAAATTAGTGGTTAAAACTAATTTTAGGATTAATTTTATGTTTAGTAAATTAATCATCTTTTTTTGAATGTTATAGGATTTATATAAATATGTTTTTATAAAAAGTAACAACTATATTTTGGGTAACAACTCATCGCATCTAGAGAGACCATTGGACTTGAACCCACATCAAAAGGGCGATGAGGGAGTAATTACTACCATGAGCCTTTGTGATATATTGATTAATATGACATGTTTATAATTATTTTATTTCAACGATAAATATTATGCTTTTTTAAAACATTTTTTAGGATGAATTTTTTTAGTGATTAGGATTTTTAATTGATTAATGATTTTTTGGGAAATATTTCATTAGAATGAGGTATATATAACTATTAGGCCTAATATGTGATTTAATGTGAATGATTATTTGAGAATAATACAATTAATTATTTTAATTTATAGATTATATATTATGTAGGTTTATTTAGATATCAAATGTTTTATGTTAAACTTTTGATGTTGAGATTAATATGATGGTTTATTAATTTTTCTAATTATCTAACATTGTGATAACTGTTTCTGGTTTTGGTTAATGTAAAATTACAAGATGATAACATTTATTTTATTTTTTTGATTAATTTTTAACAACAACAAAAATTATCAATGAAAACTCCCTTCTAATATTTATTCCAAATAATATAAATCACATAAAATCATATATTGAACATAATAGAATATTATAAATGATTAATGAATGAATGAACTTATATTTGTATAAGTCAAGGAACTTATACCAATGGAATAGAAAATGGAAATTTGGAATAGTTATGTGACCATTATGAATAGTAATCTGGCCAATAGAATAGTAACCTTATCCTCGAAAGTATAATTAAAAATTAATTATCTTATAAATGAAAATATGATATGATTATATCTTATAATATGTAGATAAATGTTTGTAAAGTTATAAATTAAGTTTTGGTAATTTTATAAACCATAAATATTTATTTTCAATTTTATAACAAATAAAAAGATTTAAATGAAAAATCATTTTCATAAAATATATTCATAAAAAATTATATATTCATATTATTATAAGATAATTTTATGAGATCTTAATTAATTTTTTTAAGTATTATAAAATCGATTATAATTTAAAATTAAGTATTTTCCAAGTAAATGATGATTTTATTGAAAAATTAAAATTCTCATATTTAGAAAATTATTTTCATAAAATGTAGTTTTTTTTAATTCCACATGTCAAAAAATTATTAGGGTGCTTTTTTTGTATTTTTCTAGAATACTTGAATTTTTCTTTTGAATAATAAAATATGATAATTTATGATAAAAGCTAAATTCATGAATTATTGAATCCTAGATGATGTGTGGCCTATGTAAGGCCATGATATCGAACTAAACTCCATTATATTAATATATTTAATGATAATTTTCAGAGTATTCATAGTCTTAGTCCAAAATAATAATCTAATGAATAAAATAATATGAAACAACCCCTCTCCATCCCTAAAAATACCACCCATCACCACCTCTTTTCCACACACCTTACATGCCTTGAATCTCATAAAATTTTTTCACAATCCTATTCCCACCAACATACATTACATATAGGATACATTGGTCTCAATAAAATTCCAAAACCAATTTTCCTAAGCATGTTCTCAAAGAGAAGCATTCAAGAGTTAAAATCATCATTGTTTTAATTTAATTACTTTTAATTAATTTTTCCCTTATTCTATCATCACCTCCCTAATTAATGTTGAATGATTAATTAAATAACATATTTATACTATAATATAATTATTTTAATGGAATAATTAATAATCAAACCACTCTTCTTCTCCCTTTTATTCCAAAACTGAAAACATCATCACTAATATGTCGATTTACTATCGTCGTTGACGATGCACATTCATTTTCATATACCGAATTAAAATTTAGACATAAAACAATTATAATGGTTGAAAAATATTAATTTTTTTATAACCCTCTTTATTTTTTGTAAATAACATATATACATAATGTAAAATAATAAAATTAAACTAGTTTGTGGTGATCGAAAAACATCCAAACTAATCCAAATAGCTATCATTAACATTCAATATAAGGATTCATCCTCATATCATATAACTAAATGATATATAAGACCATTTAACCTCATTTAATTTCATTAATAACATATAATCTCAATTCCATAAAATAATCTTCATTTTACATGAACTTCTATACATGTATACAAGTTAACTGATCATGACAACACCGAAAAAACACTCTCAAACGGTGAAACTGGAAACTCTAACTCATCAAAATGGCCATATACTAACTTAGTAAAATTATAATGAATAAAATACATGTTGATTAATTTTTTGGTTTATTAATTAATGAATCTAATTTTATTATATATGATATTAATGTAAAAATCATTCAAAAATAAGGTAAGGGGATTCTCTAACCCAACTCTATTTCATTGGGTTTTCCCTATTTCACTCTATTTAAAATATATATTTTCCTTTAATGTAACTTTAATATCATCTCATTTTTATTGCCTTTTCTTTTTTTTCAATATACATATTTACAATATGGTTTTTGAAAAAATAAAATATTTTTTTCCAAAATAACTCTTCTTTAAAAAAAAACACAACTTTTACTTATCTTGATATTGTTTCTTATTCCCTAAATATTTATGATTCTTAAACCAATTATATTATTCAAATTTTAAATTGGGAACACCAATATTATTTCACAAAATTATTATTTATGAAATTCTCAATAAACTCATTCCCTTTCCATGTGTTATTTTTAGGAAAATATTGTAATGTGTTCTATGAATCATGTATGATTATGTAAATGTTATGTTGTGATGGGTATTCCCAGAATTATATAGTTCCCTAATTCATTAGGTAATGTGTTTTATCTCATGATATAAGGTGTGATATTCATGAACTTGATGCTATCATTGTTCACAATTATTATGTTTTTATTATGAAATATGATATGAATTAACATGATGCTAGAATTGTTCACAATTATGTGATGTAGTTGACCACACAAAAATGATGTTTCATTTTTATGAATTTACACATTATATTAATTTATCTAATGATTCCTATCTTGATTATGGAGGTGATCATTTTCTTATTTTATGGTGATGATAATTATCTCACCCCATTTTTTATTGATTCATGTTCTTATCTATCCTCTTTATAGGATTTTAGATCACCCCTTTCGTTGATATTTATCATCAGGTGGCATCTTATACTAAGGATAACATGAGGGAAAATAATAATTTAGAGAAGATATAACTGAATAATCTTTATGTTTTATTATGTAAAGGTTGTGTATGGTCCTAATTTTTTCAAGACACTAAACCAATGTATCCAAGTACTGTAACACTATTATATTGTTAACCATTAAAAAATGTAATAGTAATGTATGAAAAATCCCGGTCTCAATAGTTATTATCATATCATGGTTTGTTTAATTTGGGAATTAGGATTAGAAAATATTTTTGAATATTTATGTTTTTAAAAGCACCCAAGATGATCTATTTTAGCAAAATGCTAAAAAGGGATCCTACAAGATATGGCTATAGATTTAATTTCACAAAGGAATAAATTAGTTATCCATGAGTTGATGAATTTAGTTTTTTTAAAACCTTTTTTATTTTATAAAATGTTGAGAACAATGAAAAACCAGACCAACAATCATTGTGAGAGATAATTTAATGATCTCCCAAATGACATTTCTAATTCCTTGAGAGGTGGACTTCAATATTTCATGGAGATTCTTACCTAACTATCTCAATGTATGAATAAGAAATTGAATAATGGGTAACAACATACTATTCCTATGGGGGAGAAACTGGTTATGTATTCTTTTGTGTGGAAATGGACACCAAATATTAGTGTATCTTTTAATACACTAGTCAAGGAATAGTGGGTAAACTCAATGGTGAAGATAATTTTTTGTGCATCACTAATCTAAGATGGATAAGGTGACTCTAGACTTTTATAATTTAAGTGGATAGGTCCTACAGTGTTGTGTATTGATTAATAACATTAGTCCAAAGGAAAAAATTGAAGACATGGAGTGGAAAGACTTTAATTAAATATTTCTTAACAAGTACTTACCTTAAACGCTTCATACAAGGATGAAGAGAGAATTCTTAGAGTTGATTTAAAAGGAAGGTGAATATATAATGAAATATGAAGAAAATTTCACAACACATTCAAGGTATTATTCATATTAAGGTATCAATAATAGTAGAAAAATAGATAGAATATTTAGTTTTTTTAACCACACATTTTAAAGGATCTAAAAATATGACAATCTGGGAGTTATGATGAAGTTTATTAATATGATCTCAAAGAAGATATTGATTTTTCATAATATTCCCATGGATATGGAGATAATAAATGGATAATAGAGTTTCAAGATGTGGGATATAATAAAAAAGGTATAAATAAAACTAAAACACTCACATGTAAAAACAGTTGGAAGAAGAATCATGGGGATTGACTCAATGGGATGGGGAAATGATTCATGAGTGGGAAAGAAAGACACCAAGATCATAAATGTCTAAGTGACATGAGGAAGTTAGAAAATGAGATGGAAAAAAAGATAGCACCACCAATGGTTCAATGCATCATTTGTAGGGTGAAAGGGTACGATACAAGCCAGTTTACTAAATCTAGTGTCTTTAAGGGTAATCATCATCAAAAACCACCAAATACAAAAGACTATAGGAAAGATTATTCCATCACTACTGTAGAGGTGGAGCCCAACAATGTTGTGGTGATAAGTATGCTGGTTATACATTCATCAATAGATAATTTATTGTTTGATTTTGGTTCAACACATTCTTTTATATCCTTCATACTTATAAGAAGAAATAAAATACCACCTAAAAATATGGAGATTCAGTTATATGTGAGAACTAAAAATGGGGAAATTATTACATCCAAAGTATATAACTCCTCCCTTGTTAATGTTTTTGGAATGAACCTCTTAGATAATAGTGTCTTACATACATTTTTGGGGTTTGATTTTATATTGGGCATGTATTAGATATCATTATACATATCCAAAATCAACTTTCGAGAAAGGGATATCACTCTACACATCCTGAGGAATCCCCAAATTCTATACAAGTGTAAGCAGGAAGATAAATCTCCTTCAAAATAATCTCATCAAGTATTGATATTATGCCTTATGAGAATGAATATATAGCTAAAATTGTTGAGACAAAATATATTATCATGATCGAGGACATTCACATCATGGGGTACTACCCCAATTTGTTCCCTATTGAACGGTTTTGTCTTCCTCTTCATTGATAGGTTGAGTTCACAATTGAAATTATTCCTAGATATCTACTTCAATTAAATAATTTATATATAATGGCCACCATTGAGTTATAGGAACTGAAGAAGTAGTTAAAATAGAATATGGATAATTGTTTTATATGATCGAGTGATTTACCACGGGTTGAATCAATCCTCTTTGTCAAGAAGAAGGACATATCAATAAACCTCTACATTGATTATCATGAGATCATAAAAATCACAATAAAGAATAAGTATCCCTTTCCACATATAGAAGACTAGTTATATCAACATTGTGGGGAAAATTATTTCTCTATGGTGTATATTTGGTCAGTATATCACAAATAAAAGTTGATGATGGAAGATATTCCCAATACTATATTTTGATGTAGTTAAGGATATATGAGATCACAGTGATGTCATTCAGACACACAAATGGTCAACCAATATTTATGGACCTAATTAATAGAGTATTTAGATATTATCTCGATAAATTTGTTGTTTTATTTTTTGATGATATAATAATATAATCTAAGATAAATGGAGAATATGATGAATATTCGAATATTGTGATAAAGACATTGAAATGGGTTAGACTTTATGAAAATTAGAGTAAGTGTGAGTTATGTATGGAGGAAGTATCATTCATGGGTCATGTCATCATGTGTAATAAAATATTTTTGGACCTTCCAATATGTTGGAAATTGATGTGTTTCCCTAGGAAACATTTGTAGAGATGATCCATAGTTTCCATGTTTTAGTTCTGTATTATCATAGATTTGTAATAAACTTCTCATGATTTTCAAATCCACTAACAAAGATGAATTATAATGGATAAATTTTTTCCTAAACTAATTAATGTGAAGAATACTTCAAAGAGTTAAAAATGAGGCCCATCACCTTGCTAGTTCTCACACTCTTGACAAGTAGGGAACACTTTTTGGTATACAACGATGCTTAAAGAAAGGGTTTAGGGTTTGTATTGATGGAAAATGTTAAATTCATTACCTAATTCTTGAGAAAGTAGAAAATTCATGAGTAAAAATATCCTACGCTTGATCTGAACATGGATCCTGTGATCTTCTCAACATATATAGTGATCATAAGAGCCTCAAATATATATTCACATAGAAGTAGCATAATAAGCTCTAGTGAAGATGGTTAGAGCTCATAAAATATTATGACTACTCAACCCACTACCATCATGGAGAAATGAATAAATAGGCTGATGATCTATGTTTAAAGGATCTTACTACATTATCAATGATGGGAATTAGGAAGGATCTAATCTTCTTAAATTGGAAAAATAAGGACATGGGAATCATTAAGGAAGGAAGATCCCCAATCTTTTCTTAATTGATTTATCAACCATTCCTAATAAATAAAATAAAGGATTCATAAAGAAATGATGTTTATATTTAGAAGATGGTGGAAGATATTAGAAAATAGAAATCCACAGAGTTCAAAATTGATGATTATGGAGTTGTAATATTTGGGTCACAACTATGTGTACCATCCAAATAGAAAAATGATATATGAGTTATTATGGATCAACTTATAAATACAACTAACTTTAAAATAATTTAATAGGACTCATCTTTGGATAAACTTGAATAGATATACATCAGTTAAGTGGTAAGGTGATGTAGAGGATGACTATTGAATTTATCTGATCAAGATCTAAGATTCACCTCAACGTTATGGAAAAGTCTCCAACATGCTCTAAATGTTGAGATGAACTTTAATTAGACTTATCAACTTCTAACTGATGGCCAATCAGAGTGGTCAATTTAGACATTAGAAGACATGTTTAGGGAATGTTATATATACATGAAAGGTGTATGTGACCAACATCATCCTCTAGTTGAGTTCTCATACAACAATAGTTTCTTCTTGATCATCCAAGCGACTACATATGAAGTTTTTTATGGGAAAATATGTAGAAAACTAACATGATGGGGTGAAGTGGTAAATATAAGATACTAGTACATGAAATGGTTGATGAAATGTTTGTGATGGTGAAAACCATTCAGAATCACATCATGGTAGAACAAATATGATAGAATATATATGATGAAAATAATCTATAGGGCTAATATTTTGAGTTTTTATACATGGTATTCCTCCATATATCTCCATGATATTTAGGGAAAATGAATGTTGAGACCCAGGTACATCAACCCCATTGAGGTTCTTGATTAAGTTGAAGTTATAGCCTATTTACTAGAACTTCCTCGAACCATGTCACATGTATATGATGTATTCCACATTTCCCTCTTGAGAAAGTACGTATCAGATCCCTCACATGTACTAAATTCATTGGTGGTGTATTTTGGAAATGATCTCTCTTATGAGGAGCATTTAGTGATGATCATGGACCATAGAGATAATGTTATATGCAATAGGAATAATCACCTAGTCAAAGAACTATGGTATAACCATATGTATGAAGAGGAAACATGTGAACCGGGGAAGTGATAAAGGAGAAGTAACCTCACCAGATTTTATAAAACTAAATGTTCGATGGTGAGATTTTATAAGGGGGAAATAATGTAACAACCAAAAATTTTAGAATTGAAAATATCATCTTATAATTATTCTTTATAGTATAAATCACATAAAATAACATATAGAACACAGTAAAAACATTATAAATGATTAATTAATGGAATAAGATGTATTTTTAGAAATTAAGGTACCTAAACCAATAGAATAGTAACTTGAACATTGGAATAGAAATGTGAACATTATGAATACTAATCCAGAAAATAGAATAGTAAACTCATATAAAAGTATAAATAAAATATATTTATCATATAAATGATAATATGATAAAACTATATCAGTGTATACGTAAATTAAGTTTTTCAAAATTATCAATTAAGTGTTTGTATTTTATTAGAAAATAATTATTCATTTTCTATTTTATAAAAAATTTAATTATTTAAAATAAATTTTATATTCATAAAATATATTCATAAATTAATATTATGTTGAATTATTATTATAATATAATTTTATGAGACCTTAATTAATTTTTTAATATATAATAAAATCAGTATTAATTTTAATATCGATATTTTCCATATAAATGATTATTTTCATAAATAAAAATTAATTTCTCATATTTAGAAAATTATTTTCATAAAATAGAGATAATTGTTTAATTTTACACATCAAAAAATAATAATTCTGAATTATTTATATTTTTTTATATCATTTAATTTGTGGTGGATAGTAAAATATGAAAATTTATTATAAAAGTTGAATACATGAATTATGGACTCATATATGATGTATCGATGATTTAATCCTAATAGTATTTATAACTAATTTATTATTTTAATATATTTAGTGATATTGTTCAAACTATTCATAGTATTGGGCCAAAATAATAAACTAATGAATAAAATAATGGGAAAACACCCCTCTCCTCCCTATAAATACCACCACTCACTACCTCTTCTCCTCACACCATCCACATTATCGAAATTGTTAAATTTTTACCCAATACCCTTACCAAACCACTACACCAATTCAATTAGTCTTTAGTCTTAGAAAAAGGCCAAAACCAATTTCCATAAACAGGTTCTCAAGGAGAAGAATTGAACTGGTAAAATCCTCTTTATTTTCATTAAATTTATTTTCATTTAATTTTAATTGCTTATTATATCCTCACATTCCCCAATACATGGGGAATTATAACTCTAGTACCTTATATATACTCTAATTCATTTATTTTAATTTAATAATTCATCATCAATCACCTTATCCTCTAATGTTTATTCTAAAAATGAAAACATTGTATCTGATTTAACGATTTACCACCATCGTGGACAATGCACTTTCATTTTCCTATAACTCTATCAAGTTTTTCCCTAAAAAATATAATGGATGAAAAAATATAAAATATATGTTATAACCCTTTTTATGTTATATAAAAAACATATATATATATATATATAATTAAATGACCAAATGAAACTAGTTTGTGATGTTTGAAAAACAACCAAATTAACCTCAATAATTATCGTCAACATTCAATCTAATGATTCATCCTCATTCTGCATAACCAACTGATATATAATATCCTTTAACCTTATAAAATTTCTTTAATGACCTATAATCTAAATTATGTAAAATTGTCCTCATTTTACATAAACTTCCATACATGTATAAAAGTGAACTGGTCATGAAAAACCAGAAAATGTACAGACATGAATGATGAAATTCAAAACTATACCACATTAAAATGGACATAAATTATGATAATAAAATTATAATGAATAAAATACATTTACACGTTGTTTTCTATTTATTATTTAATTAATATAATTTTATTACCCATGATATTGAGATGAATAAATCATTCTAATATACGGTAATGGGATTCTCGAACCCAACTCTCTTTCTTTGGTTTTTTCATCGTTCACTACATTTTTAGCGTGTATGTTCATTTCATGTTATATAAATATGATTTCAGTTTCCATCCCTTTTACTTTTTGGGATATAAATGTTTCTGATATTGTTTTTGAAAAATTCAATTATGTTTCCAACAAGAAACTTTATTTCTTAAAAACACATCATTAACTTCTCTTAGGATTATTTCTTCTTCACTCGGGATTGACGATTATTATAGCAATTATATTATTGTTTTTTTATATTAGAAACACCAATGTCTAATCATGAATATATTATTTATGAAACTGTCATGAAACCCATTTTCTTACCATGGGATATTTTATTTAAAATATTTTTATACATTCTATGCTTCACTTATGACTATATAAATGTTATGATGTGATAAGTGAAACCTGAATTATATAGTACCCCAATTCATTAGGTGATGTTATGTATATCATTAGATAAGGCTGAATATGAATGAACATGATCCTAGCCTTACTCATGGTGATAATGTTATGGTTATACGCATATGTTATGCATGTACATGATGCTAGCTTAGTTCACAACTATGTGTGGTAGTTTACTACTAAGACATGTTGTTTCATTTTTATACATTTACACATTCCATGACTTTATATAATGCATAATCTATTTATTATAATATATATCCTATTCATATATTATGATTATTATTATTATTCTCACCCCATGTTAGATTTATTCTTTCTCTTATTTATCCTGTTACTAGACTTTTAGCACACTATTTTCTTTTGACAATATCCTCAGGTGACTACTTATAATAAGGATAAGATGAGATCCAATAAGAATCTAGATAATAAGTAATAAAAATTATGTTTTTTTATGTAAAATTTGTTTATGGTCCTAATTTTTCCAATACACTATACCTCCGGATCCTATATTTGCAACAATACTATATGTTTAAACATTAAAATTATATAATGGTAATATGTAAAATTTAGGGTCTCTATAAATTTGATACATAAAAAGTTAATTTTAATATTTATGGCATAAAAATTAGTTTTCCATAATCATTCTTGGTGCAATAGATAAGATTGTGGTGAAAATGGTTCATGGGTGAAATTATTCTCATTGAGTAAGTATATTCCTTTACATATTTTATGTATTTGTTTTAAAGGACCTCTTAAACATAAGAAAAGTATTTAAATTAAAAAATTATCCATTTTAAACAAAATTGATGGTATATTCTACATTAAAAAAGGGTTTAACATTATATCATAAATGGATATTCTTTTCAAATCCATATTTTCAGTTCCTGACAATTTTATCCTTATGTGTAAACCTGATTTTATGATATTTCATATGAACATTATATTTCACTTTCCCACTTTTTAATTGGAGTTTCTATCAACCCTTTATAAAATACAAGTTTTCCACACAAAAAAATTAATGAAAAACAATTGATTATTGAGGACAAGTTCAAATATAGGGGATGAAATTTATTTGAGGTATAATGTAACACCCCTGAATTTTTTAATGAAGAATATAATGTTCAATATGGTATATGAAATGTAACATCTAGCTTAAACATCCCATTAAAAATATTACCACTATAACCATATAGTTAAATTGGAAAATATAAATACTATTAACTAATTTATGAAATATATATAAATTTTTGAATAAATATAAACTAATTATTAATTATTAATAAAAATGTGATCAACTTTTAATAAAAATATATTGTTCTAAATTAATATGTTTCCTTCAAAAATATTTTTTATTTATTTAGAGATAAAATATTGTAATTAATTAATGGGAATTTTAAAAAAATTCATTTTCAAAGTTAAAATAATTTATGAAATTATAATATTAAACATAATTTAAGGTTTTATTTTTGTATTTTTTATGAAATTTTTTATTTTTTAGTGAATTATTAAAATTACCTATTTCTCGAATACATTCATTTATTTTCATAAGACAAATTAATTTAAAAGTTTAATTATATTCTGGATTTCCTTTCAATGTTAAATGTGAAAAATTAATTTATAATTAACTATTTAATTTAATTTTAAGAACAAAAATTTATTAATTTAGAATAATATTATTTTTAGGCTTATAAAAGCCTTTTAATGAAAACTGTTTTAACTTTCATAATGTTTAATGAAGTTAATTAATTAAAATACTCACTAATGATGAATGATATAAATGAAATTTATATTATATATATATATAAATAAATCTAAATTCATCTAGTTATTATTACTTTTCATAATCTTAATCTAAGGTAATCAATTGTCTAAAAATGCATTTCTTGAAAAAACTGTATGTTGACATGTTTTTTGTGGTCAATTTTAACTTGAATTACACCATTTATACAATTTCAATTTTCTAAAATTTAATTCGTAATTTTAAGCATAAAATTTATATTATTTAATAATTTAAACTTAAGGTTTTTCATAATGAATAGTAAAAACATTAGAAATCTTGTTACTATGGGGAAACCTAAAATGTTAAATGTGAGTATCCGTAGTGGTTAATGGAGTAAAATGTGTAATAATATTTATTTTTTAGTTTTTCAGGTTTTTGTAGACCATATCACCCCTTAACTCTATTATTTATAAATTTTTTATTAACTTTTCTTGAGAGTGACTTCCCATTATTGAATAGTTTTATGTAATTACAAAAATGCCACTCCCCAATTGTAAAAGGGAATACCCTAGACTCTCTTATTCACACCTATAAAGTAATTTAGATCAACTAAAACATACCATAATATCTCCCCATATACCCCCATTAACATTATATATATTCTATTCTACCCAAAATACACACATTAGTGTCCCTAATATGATATCCAAAGGGGGTTCTTTTAAGCGAAGATAAGCATCTTCACCGAGCTCCTTCTTTTTTCAACAACTATTTCCACCATAAATTATGTCTTAATAATTAGAATATAATAAAAATATAATATATAATATTCCGATATTTTATTATATTTAATTCATAAAATTTATCCCACGCATATTTCAAAATACGGTAAATGAAACCATTGTTCATGTATATGACGAACTACCGCCTTGTGAATCGATGTAATTCATTTTCCATCATTACCTCATGTGGATATTAATTATAATGGATTTTATATTTCTAAATTTAATTAATGAAAAATTAATAATTATCTAAAATTAACATATCATATACCTTCTTACCATACAATCTATTGAAACGTGATAGCATTATTCTAGAGTAAGGTGGACTACTACCTTGATAAGTGATGTGATACATTTTTTATTACCCCCTCACAAGGATAGTATTTATTATTACAATTAAATAAATAATATGTTATTTATAATATAATTATCACACATTTTAGATAATATTACACTTAACATCTTTCCATTATGATATTTAAAAAAGGGAAAAGTTGCTCATGTGTATGTACAACCTACCACCTCAATGTTTATAATGTTGTTCATTTTTCATAACCATATATCATGGTTGTTTTAAAAAGTTTAATTTATATATATATATATACATAGTATATTTTTTCATTATTATTATTTTTTATATTATGTAACAATTCACCCTTTGACCATAATCAACACACTGATGTCATTTTGAAGTTATGAACTTAGTGTCCTCAATGTACCTAACCTCGACATAACTAAATATGTAATTAAATATGATATTAAAATTAAAGAATTTAATTTTTAACATATATGTGATGAAACCTGTATTATTCTATTATGAAAACAAATTCATTATTTAAATTTATTATACAATAGAGAAAGGACATACACAACAAGTCTGGACTCGTGATAATGGATTTGATAACTCATTTTTTTCAATGGGTTAAATTACTTCATAACTGCCATTTATATGAAAAGGTTGTGTTCTAAAAGACCATTTATTATTTAATGTTTTATTTAATCTTTTTTTATTAAAAAATACATTAAAACACATAATAACTTCATCGATTAATTCCCAATTTATTGACAATATCTTTATATGGGTGTCCATCTCAACATTCTTTCTTTGAGGATTATTTTAATTAAATGCACTAATTTATTATAAATTATAAACTCATACCAATTTTTCATGTCATGTCTTGAATCTTACATACTTAATGGAATTTTATTTTAATATTCATTTTACTTTATCCATATATATAGGATTCTAATGTTACCAAAGAGGTAAAGTCGTTATGTTTCTATATATTTCCTTTTTGAGATTATTTATCTTTAGGTTTCTATTTGAATAAATTATATATATAAATTTTCATGAATAACTCCCCTCATATTATTTTCTGGTCATTAATTTGTTTTATATTCCTTGTTATCCATTTCATCCCTAATTGAATGAAGAAACATCAAGAAAATTGTTTTCAAGAAATATTAATCATATATTTTTATCTAGATCTTGAATTATTATTCTCCATTTCCATATTTAAATTAAAATATTTTTAATAATTTATCTAATATTATATAATTATTTATTAATGATATTTTTACCTTTTTTGACTTTTGACCAAATGGTTTAATAGAATTCTTTCATTCATTTTCCAAACATAGCACTTTTTAAAATTTTTACAAAATTTTGAATGGAATTTTTTATTTTAACTAATATGAAATGTACATAATTTAATGCCTTTATGACCACCAAATCATTCTGAATATTAATTTTTCATTTTTTATTATTTTAATGAAAATTTTTTCAATAATATTTTGGAATTTTTTAGATTTTGAAAATATGATTTCCAAGTGATAAGGATATTTTTCATGAGATGTATTCTAAGTGATCTTTTAAAATCATTGACATCTATGATTAAATCCATTGATATTATATATTATTTCAAATTTATGTATATATATATATCACATATATACCTATATTATTCTTCATTAATTTTATGGTGTAATACAAACATATATTGATCTCTCAAATTCCTTCATTATGAAATTTTTTATTATGATACGAGACAACATTATGAATCCCATTTTATTTCCAGGGGTAATTATTATGTTTATTCCTTATAATTGATTAAATTTTTGTCGAACACTTGATCATGAAGATGTTATGATGAGTGCACTTAGTTGAAACTCTAATTCATTGGGTAAATCTTTATTTTCATGATAATTAATTTAATGAATTAGGTAGAAAACTTAATTTATTAGGGGAATTTTCAACTAGGATATGTTGTGTTGAAAGATATACATGACTCATGTTTACATTGTTTTATATTGATACTATAATTACTATGTTTCAATGATATTATGATAAAAAGTTTTTTATGTTATTCTTCAATGTGATTACTAATGTTCTTTATCATTTATTCTATCAGGTTATACATTTGGCTCACATATTAAAATTCTTTATCATGTTTATTCCTTTATTGGGATTTTCATCCCACAAATTTTGTCTATTTATTCCCTAGGTTATCACATAAATTTTTTGGAGATCAAAATTATTTATGACCTATTTATGGGGAATAAAATTATGATGTTTTATTTTAGTCTCACATTGAAGTGTTATGAACCTAGCCTTCTAAAAAACACCAGGCCTCATGATCACTAGGTTGTAATTAATTGATGTTAATATTAAAAATAATTTATCAATATTTGTAAAAGTATTGGGTCACTATAGGTCTTTTTATTAATAGGGAATTAAATCATACATAAATCACATATTATGAGTCTAAACTTTCTCATGAAAAGTTTTGAACTAGTCACTTCCTTCCCGATGCATTACACATCCAACTCCAGATTCATTTATTCATCTAAAACCACCATTGTGGCTTAAAATAAAATAATATAGCATTTATTATTCTGAATTATTTTCATTTATTATTATATTATATTATTTTTATTTTACATCTATTATGACAATATATACATTATTGGGGATTCATATTCTCATCCTTCACTAAAATTCCACTAGCCTTCACAAAATAACACCATGCATGCTCTTTCACCTTCTAGAACCTTATATTCATTAGCTAAGCTATGAATTATTTATCATATCATACTAACATGTAGTATTTACCATTACATATCAATTATTGATATAATAATTCCTTTGACATAATATATATGACAATCAAGTTGACTGCATTCAGAACTATATATAGAGAGTCACTATATTGGCTCTAATACATCAATTCCAAAAACATTTATGATAATTAACATGATTCAGTCCAATTTATGTCATTCACTCGATGTCAATCTTGTGTATTTTAACTATACTCACACTCCTTAATATCATTATTTGGTTTACTAGGAATTTAACCCTATATTAATTTTCAACATATCAAACAATTTTTTTCAAAAAATACAATACATGAACATCTTGTTACAATATTACCCATCATTCTATTTTGTTGAAAATAAAACTATAAATACTACACTATCATTTTAATCCAAAATTTGTTAAATAAATTATAGATTTATGGTTCATTCAACTCACCTCATGTTAATAAAATAAAAAGTATCATCTTATTCATGATTATTTAATTTTAATTTTCTCCACCTTTATCATTGATCCCTATAAGGGCATCTTTATTAACTCCACTAACCCTTTGAATACACATACCTTCAATAGATAGCTACATTCTATCAAGGATTTCATTGACTGAATATACGACATATAAAATAGAAATTCATAAATTCCACATGAATAATGAGATGGAACTCAGTGTGGGTAATAAAAGTTTATTTCATTAAATTCAATCCTTTCTATGTCACTAACTTACATCCTCTATTCTAGATGAGGAAATCATTTTTTAAATTTGAAATGATAGACCCTTTGAATTCATTTATCTCTATAGTGTCATAAAACCAATAGAAACACTACTAAATATACACTATAGAATTCATGATTCAGTGGTATTTATTATCATAAAACATAGATATATTATACCACTTGTCTATATAAAAAACAAAACATTTATTAATCCAAAAATTTCATTACTTATCACTTGGGTCATCTTCTGTTCTATTTATGGATCATATAAAACTAAATAAGGAATAATATCATTTTTAATCATAATTTTTATCTTGATACTATTCAAAAACATATATAGTTATTTAAAACCACTAAAATTATATTCATTCATGTTACTAATTGAAATTGAAAATTTATAAATCTATGACTCATATTTCTCTTAACCTAATCGTAATTTCATATTATTCTTGGAAATTACAAGTGATTTCTCTAACCATACATTCATATGTTTCTCCTCCCATATCATAAACCCCATGGATCATATATCGACATTAAATTAGAATCACTTTAACAAAATAATTAAAAAAAATTAAGAACATGGGGAGATGGGTACTTATCGATATTTGTAGGTTAAGTAATTTTTTTGGTCATACTCAACCAACCCTTTTCTTCTCACATTCTTCCAAAACTACCATGTGGTTTACCACATAATGAAACTTATAAATTCTTTACTATTGGTTATTCTTTTTATTTCCTAAATCTAGCTGAACATTATTTTCAACTCTATTATGAGACTAATCCTACATACAAATTTTTCATCCTTTAATATTTCATTATTGTATCTTTAATCAAGTTTCTTTCACCATAGGAGGGGTTTTACACCATTTTTATCCACTCAACATGTGGTATGATTTTATAATCCACAATGTTATTTTTCATATTTTCCATCCTAGATATCCAATAAAACCACATTAGAAATATTTATACTTTTTGGGAATTTATTCATGTTCCTTTTCATAATATCACATAAAAAAGTCTCCTAATTTCTTATCACTGTTTTCTTTTAGAATCTCAATGTGTTACACTATGAATAAATGTCAATTTTCTCTTAATATACCCTTGATTTTATAGTGATATCATATTATTATATATTGATGAATCTATTTTTCAATGTGATGGATTCTAATTTTTTCCATTGAAGCCTCCTCTATGAAATGAGAATATAGGTTATCTTATTGATAGCTCCATAAAATAACATAACAAAATTAATTACCATAATATAATTGATTTCAAATATAATGAAACACCTATTAATGTCTTACGCTATGTATTGTTTCTTTTTATGAGATGTTGCAACAAGTTTTCTTTAATTATTGACAATTCGGGACTCTGGAAATAGATCCATGGTGTGTCCCATTACTCTATAATTTTATAAATTCCTAGATATCTTATATTTAGGGAATACTTTTATATATTTATAATGAATAGTATTTACTATATACCAATTATTTATTTCTATTTTTGTATACATCTCTTTTTGATTCTGTCATAGGATAGATCATTGTCTTTACACAAGAGGTTTTCAAACTCTCTTCCAAATACTTAATATTTATATCATTATACTTTAACTAATAAAATATTTCATAAATAAATTTTCATTAATAAATTATACATATTATCCCCTCTTTATGTTTTTTTTGAGAGGGATAATACATAATTCAAATACCTTCTTGATATAAATTTTATGTTCTTTCTCATGTGCAAGGTATCTGATTAAGTATCTTTGACCCTCTAATTTTCCACCCATTTTAAAATTTATTCATTCAAGGAAAAAAATTACATAATCAATAATTTATTCATAATTATAAATCTTCTATTATTGGGTATAACACCTTACAGATGACATCCAGACGATCTATATTATCATAAACTGATTGGATCTCATCTTGGTTGTTTCACGAAAATCCCCTTGATTGATGATTTAACATCACTGTTATTTTTTCCATAGAATGAAAATATAATTAAATATTCATATGTAAATATGAATTTACATATTTTTAGTCATGTTATAAATAATATTATTCTTATATTTAATAGTACATGAAGAATTAACCATCTTTGTTGGAGTTTCCATCCTCATTGGAGTATTATTTTTATATATTATTTTCTTCATACCTTTTGACATAAAATAATTAACACCATATTTATCCAATTAAAAATAATAAATTTATATTTTAATTTATCACTTGCTGTAGATATAAAAAGTACTTTATCTTCTATTTTTTCCATAGAATTACATGTGATTCCAAATATCATAAGCAATATCACAATGAATGGATTTCTAGAATACCTTAATTGAGATACTTATGTTCTTAATTTTCCATCTCTTCCCATTTCATCGTTTTTTTTTTGAGATAAGCATCTCATTGTTGATAATATAATATTTCATCACTATAATCCAAAAGAAAAAAGTATATATTATTTTTAAAATGAAAAAATCTAGAAACCCTAAAAACATGAGGATTTATCAGTATATCCATATATATAACAATTTAAAAAATATGATTTCTTAAACTCCATGTTAGATCCTTTAGGTTATTATCACACATTTGGAGACTAACCTAAATATATTCACCTTTAGAGGGTTTAAATCTTGGTGTTTTTAAATTAAATATTTTTTCTTTAATCATATTCTCCTTTATATCAAATCTTGTTACCTTATTTAATAGAACATATTTAATCTCACTCTACGTCTTCAAAAATAACACTGAATTTCAATAACATGTGCATCATTGGAACAAATAAATACATGGGGTTTTTAACAATATTCACACACATTAGGATACATCCAAGGACCACACACTAATGATTTGGCTGTTTTCAAAAATCCATTGTTCCCACTTTCAGTGGATAAATTTTTTTATCATAGAAACATCCTACCAATGTGAACTTCCATTAAAGAGGTTTAGGGTGATGAACTTCCTCCCAAAGGGTACACCCAATTCTACTAATTTTCATAATATTTTTTTAATGTAATTTTAGTTTATGTAAATATGGGTCTCTTTAATAATTTTAAAGGTGTGGTTATTCAATAGTTTATAAGCATGATGTTCTTCTCTATATTAGCATAGGTTTCAAAAGCAATTTAATATTTTATTTCATATTATATTCTCTATTATGATACACTTCAATACCCTTACAAACCTCCAAATTTAGAATGGATAATAACATTGATACAATAGTTTAGTATTTTACTTCTAAAACAATAAGAGAATGGCCTCATGATGTGAAGGTCAATTATGATTCTTCTAAATGAATGATGGAACCTTAATAACACTCCCAAATTAAAATTATTATTCACTAGAATAATTTATTTCATAGTATTTTTTTAAAAACCATATATTTTAATAGAAATTCATCTTTTTTAATCCTCTCCCACTAAAAAATCGATATAATCAGTGAATTTCATTCCTTTATGGTTCTCCCATATTATAAATATCTTGAAATATAATATCCAATGTTTTCTAATTCTCTTATTGTTTTATGAACTGTTCTATTATGTTTTATGATATATTTGTGCCTCTAAATGATATGTAAATAGTCTGGATCAATTATTATTCCTCAAATCCATTGGGGTTATACCATATTTACCTCGAATTTGGAATATTAATTGACTTCCAATTCATTCAATCGAATTCACGAAATATTGATCCAGATATCCTATTTTTTAAATTCCCTCCAAATCAACATTTATTTCTAGAAAGAGTCAGATCATGGCATATTTCTCTTCATAATGGGTTGATCTACCTCAATTTTTCCCAGTTTGGGGTTTTCCATTCTATATTGCAGCTTGACCCTGATAAATCTGTAGATCCAAAAAATCATGTATAATATCAAATAAAACTATATGAAGGTTTCTTATTCATCACCCTAAATTTTTTTCCACAATCTTCTCAAATTTTCTCAATATTTGGTCATATTATGGCATGGTACTTCAGTTATAATATTGACTCGTATTTTTTAGTCTTCCAATAGTTTTTTCCATTATACCAAAATGACCCCTCACATCATTCCCATGTTGAATGTGGTATAACACATTATTTTTCTCTCACTTCATATGTATGAAATACACAATGCAATGTGATTCCGTCAACCATCACATTATAGAGCCACACAAATTTTTCTTGGATTCTCACTATGATGTGGATTGATCTAACATATTTCTCTTAATAATGTAATATATAATAATGACACTTGTTTTGGACAAATAATCAATCAAAAAATCTTATTTGTTAAGTGTTTTCTTTGATTCATGGTTAGTTTTGGCGAGGTTGACTCTTATTCCGGAGATTATGATTAGTATTATCCTAGAGAGTGCTCCTAGATTGGATGGATATCCATGGTCATTTTAGAGAGAGACATAGTATGTGGTTTATAATAATATTGTAATGGACATTCAAGAATTATTTATTGTAGTTATCATCCATCATTTGGAAAGTGAATTGACTCTTGTGATCATTCCCAAGATCCTCGATCCCTCCTCCCTCTATCGTTACAAATCTATGATCCTGTGAAATTTTCCTTAAAAAATATATCTAGTTTATTGAACAAAAGACTATTTTTTTTCTTTCCCACAGTATTTTCTTATAGTAGAAAAATTTTTTGAAGATAATATCTAACCCTGGGGAAATTGCAATGGCTCAAGAACTGATTTCAGATATCAACATCAAGTCAAATAGATCTAACTTGGCTATAAAATTTGATATGAATAAAACCTATGATAAGATCGAATTGAGCTTTATCAACAAAGTAATCATATGTATAGGCCATTCCTCTCAGGTTGTTGACATCAAATTTAAAATTTTCAGCTCTTGTTGCCTTGTTATATCATTTATGGGGAAAACTAGTGGTTTTTTTCAAGGACACATGAGGACTAAAGAAGGGAGATCAATCTTCCCCTACCATTATCATCCTTTACCAGGATATGCTTAGATGGATTATTAATAGGAGGATTAATCAATGAAATATTCTTCCATATGGGTATAGAATGATTTCCCCAAGCATATCACGCCTCATGTTCTCTGACAACATCATGAATTTCTTGAATGGTAGTAAACGAGTTGGCTGAATTTTTAACAGGGTCATAGAATAGTTTTTCTACTAGTGTGGTCAGGTGATCAACCACTCAAAAAGAAGTATTTATATTTCTTACAAATGTGTGCCAAGATGTTTGGTGACCATCTAAAATTATTTGGATATGTAGAGTCTGTGTTTCCCTATAAACTATCTGGGCATGCCTTTATCTCCACGTAGGTTACACATACATGACTTTGATCATATTGGCAAAAAGATCACGAGTAAAGTCATCAAATGGAATAACTAGTTTCTATCCTTCTGAGGTAGGATAAGACTTATCAATAGTTTCTTATCATCTATCCCTTATCATTCAATTTATTCAATTAATGTTTCAAATCAATTTATCACCACCATTGATAGGTTTCTTGCTGGATTTTTCTGGGACGCCTTATTGGAAGAGAAACAAATTGGGTATCGTGGAAGAGAATGGCCATGATGATATGAGATGGAGGTATTTTCATTCAAAATATCATTGATACCATACTATTCATGTATAAACAAATTGGCATGGGAGTATTTATAGGGTGTTTCACATTTGTTCATGGTGATATTAATGAATTCTAGAGAAAATACAGCCATAGGTAATTGGTACATCTCATTCCTTTGGTCCATGTTCACTACCCACCTTCCTAATATGCTACCTCTATCTTATGGGATTTTTATAAGTGGTGAGATCATGTTCTCGAAACATAATTGGGTCAGGATGTGTATTAACTATCCTAGGAGGCTGTCTCCCCAAATTTCCTTCAGGGAGAAAAACATGTTCCCATCTTTTTTAGGTATGTTTTAGATAAGGAACAACAGGATCTCATCTACACCATTGAAATGAACATGGAACCAGATAAATGTGTTTTTACTCTTTCACAGTCAAGGATATTCTCTATCATAGACGTGTATATATTGATGTCTTTATATAGTAATTCAGACCGATGGAACAATATCAACTGGTGAAAAAAAAATATCCACCTTGCTTAACTTCCCCTCTTGGAGAATCAAGAATCATGTGGTTCCTAATGATGATAATATTAGAATAATTACTATCCCTCTTGTTATAAGGTTTACATCTTTCAAAATGAATCTAGAGGAAATCTTAAAACATTTGTTTTTTCGGGAGATCAGGAAAGTGTGGGGTGTGAATTATTTTGGGTTTTTGCAGCCTTTTTGTTCTTGGAGATTTCGGGGGCTCCATTCATGGAATGTTGGTTCCATAGTTCAGTTGAATCTGCTCTTGAGAGGAACGCTCAGGCTATGGTCTTAATTACTTCTTGTTGATTCATTTGTCTTAAGTGGAACAGATCCAGAAATGTGGGTGTGAAGCCCTTGGGGAAATCCATTATCACAAGAATAAGTAGTGTGCCCGTTGACCTACTCAAATTTCATAATGACCTGTATGAGACTCCAACTCTCATACCTTTTCAAACGAACTTGTAGGCCACTAATGGTTCTCTCTATCCCATCATGGGCCATTGGGTTTGTTGGAGACCCCCTCCCATGGGATTCAAACTCAAAATGGAGGGATCCTTCACTTTAGGCCTTTTGTGGGGCGGAGGTGTGGTCTGAGATACAAGGGGATATGTCATTGTGATTTTTATAGTACACTACAGTGGTGGCTACTCTCTACAGGATGAGGCCGTGGTTATTCTCATATGCCTCAATCTATGTCTCCAACTCAATATTGATATAAATGAATTGTATTCTCTTATTAAACGCTCTTTAAGGAAAATATATTACCCCTCGTCGATCTCATACACTATCAAGAAGTGCATAGGCCTCCTCAAAAGCAACACAAAAGTGTTCCACACATTGCGTGTGGGGAAAAAGTGGCAGATCATCTAGCATCGCTAGAAACTCAAAATTATATTTCATCACGATTATATGGAAGGAGTATCCTAAAGTCCAGGGGACAAGATCTTGTCAAAGGGATGCCCTTGATTTACACTACATCTGACCCCCCCCCCTATGCCATCTTTCTCTTATTTCTTCTATTTTGGTCATGTTTTCAAATCATCGTAATAAATAAATTATACTGATGATGATAACTAAGATTTTAAACCTCTATTAATTTTCAAAAATTAGAACTATTATTTCTAATAAATTCAATACAAAACATCTTAGTTTTAATAAAAACACTTCAAAATGAATATCTTTTCAAACTAAAATTCTTCCATGGAATGGTTACAAAATATTGTCATTCCAATAATAAAAAATATTGTCTTTTATTTCAATAGAACATGGAATTTTACAAATGTAAGGACTCCAGATAACAATGGTTAATCTCAAACTCCATGGACTCCATCAGTTTTTTTAAAATAAATCAGTTCTAAATGTTATTGATGATTCCTTGGGGGTTTATTCTGGGAATGTGATTGTACATTCAATATAATGATGTTGGTGTTTTACCAGATATGTGTTGAAATATATGTTTAAAAAATTCTTCCCCATATTAATCATTTGAAGGATGTTGGTAAGGATAGATTCTAGAAAAAATATTATTTTTCATGATTGTTTTTTTCTGTTTTTTCATATTCAAGCGCATGTGGACTCAAATTGGGGAACTTTTCCATGTATAGGGGTACCAAATTATCAGTAAATATATGGTTCTCATACTGATTTTAATTGAATTCAGATTCCACCACCTCACTCAACTATGTTCAAATGAGATCATCCTCTAACACCAATTTCTAAAGCCACTATAGTTCCATGTATTCAGGATCCAAATGTGTACATGGGTGTTCATTAAAATTATTATATTCTTTATAAATTATTTTATAAAACCATAATGAATTCTATTTCATTGAAAAATATATGGGAAGGATTTTCAGTTTTAATTCTGACTCTATAGTATATGGGGAATCCTAATGATGGTTATACACTCTTGGTTATCTATACCCCACATGTTCACACAACTAAACTAGTTAGTTCTTCTCAATAATATCAATTGATCCCTAAGGAGAATGCAATGATCTATTGGTCCATTATTCAATCGAATACCTTTTAGATATAGGACCTATCCTCCTTCAATAGTAGATGATGATAATGACGATAAAACCCCTGTGATTTTTTGTAATGATTTTTAAATTATATATTATAGTGATGAAAAGGATATCTACACTAGAATATATGGTTATAATTATACAAGTAAAGAGAATATATCCTCTAATAGTAAGGTAAATCTTCCACATTTTAGGGGTATAATTCATATTTTCTCTAAGAAAATGTTGATTTCATGTATTCTAATGGACCTATAATACTCTATGTATAAGTATAGTAATAAGTATACTAAAATTCCATAATCTTACTAATCATAAAAAATTGTAAACACCATCATTGGAATTTTAGGGGATCTAACTCTCCTTATAGATTCGACCATATCCACAAGAGGTTTCATCCTCTAACATATCCCTTATTTCCCTATATAAAACTATAAAAATTCATAAAATCCCCAGATCTTTATAGCTAAACATTGATTTCATCACATCTTCAATGCCACTACCTAATCAAAAAAAACTGTCTCTTTAAAATAAAAACATTGACGTCATCCATGTTACTTTATATATGTATCATAATACACATTATGTTTTAGTTTTCTAGTCATCTTTTACTAGAATTTATTTATACCAAGTATGTAATATATTCAGGACATATCCTTTGTAAATTACTCAATAGAGATAATCCAAGGTTCACCATACATCTTAATAGAGGAAATTTAAATTCAATATATATGAATTTAATGAAAAAATAGGTAACATGTTCTTTTATGAAGAAATGTGGGATTTTAACCACATTTTATCTGATTCTCTCTAGTTGGATCTGGGATTTTCAAAAAACCATTAACACTGGTGTAATAATTATAAAAATTTCAAAAAAGGTTCATTTAGATATATGTTGGGAAATATATTGAGAATAATCCACTTTTTAGTCTATTTTCATGCAACAACTTACAAAAAAATAATTTTCCACTTTATTTATCCTAATGATATTTGTATCATCTGTTCTTAGAGTTTTCAATTCATGCACTAAAATAATTGTCTAGTTATAGAGATTTTTTAAAATATATTCATATCTCATTGGAAGACATAGCCTATGGTCAATCCTTGGGTCATTTTTCTATCTATGATAATGGGACATCACCCATTATTTCATGCATGGTGTAAAAATAAATCCCCCCCCCCCGTCAACTCATACTTAAATGAAGAGGTGGATCTAATAGATATATCTCATCAATTTTAATAGGAATAGTATGTGTTTACTAATTACTCATCTAAATAAAAATCATATAATTTCTCTCTTGGATAAATATATTAATGTCAGGGAATGATCTAGGGCCACCTGTCATAGAGATAGTGACAAGAACACTACTACATTCATGATTTTTACAATTAGGAAAGATTTTCTATAAAAATAAACCTATATATTGAGGACGGCTTGTAACACCCAGTGTTATTATGGAAAATTATTATATTATTATATTCGGTTATTTCTTGTTTTTTATGATTTTAGAGTTTTCATGTTTAAATATTTAAAATGTTGAATTTTTTGGGTATCACTTGGTTTGTGAAAAGTTAGTTATAATCATGAATAAATAAATAAATATTTCTTAAATTATTGAGATAGAAGTTTTTTCAGGGTTAATTCATGGTTCTCCATGTTGTGTGGGGTCTTCCGGGGGATTTTTTGACCCTTTTTCTCTTATAGATACTTATACGGTCGATTCATGGTTAGGAGTAACTATTCTGGTTCCCAGTGCTTACCAAGTACCTGATTCATGGTGAGTAAATTGTTTACCAAAATGTGAATCATAACAATGTCCATTTCCCAGATTCAATGAAAAAGTGAATTTAAATCATTTTCAAAATTAAGGATCTGACCTCCCTCCCTCACCGATATAATTTTTGGGACCCTCCTTTCTGGTCTAGGGAGTGTTTGACCTCTTCTGTATTTGATTCATGGATATTTATCAAAAAATTATAGGGATCTCATCATGGTAACCTATAATCTCTTATGTTATTCTATTCTTTCATCATCCCTCTCTTTTTCACTTTAATTTTTTTCAATCTCCCAAAGAACCCTAATATTTTAGTGAAGAGTATATAGTGTTTAAGATCATCTAATCATTGGATTTTGGTAATTTTTAAATTTTAAAGGGTTATTATTATCTCAATTACTAATTTTATAAGGAATTAAATTCATTAGGTCTTGATTCCACCCATTTTGTGGTATGTGATTCTATGTTCTTATTTTATTTTAAAATAATTGTGTTCAATAAGATTTAAAAATATATTTTTGTGAGATTATGGCTATATATAATATCTATGATGTATTTTTGAATGGTTTATATACACTATTGGATTAGAATAATATTTTTTATTATGTGTTTAAAATTTTCCTTTTTGAGTGGTTATTCAACTATGCCAAAGACGACTGTGGAAATATATAAGAAGATATTTTAATGCTTTTAGAGAATGTAAGACCTTTATCTTTGATTATAATTTTCTTATAAAGGAAACGTATGTTTTAAAGAGATGTCCAGGATGAATGGTCTTGGTGTATTTCAATTTTATTTCAATATTGTGAGTTAAAAAGTGGGATAAAGTGGTTTTACTGTTATTTTGAAGGTATTTTTAAAGTAGAATATCTTTGAAAAAATGACTTGGAATCATGAGTCTAATATTTTATAGGCCTATATTGTTATTTTAATTAAATGTTTAATGTCGTGAATCCATCCTTTATACCATTGTTTCTTACATCCCCCTTAAGGGGTTGTGAATTTCAATATAATGGTTTTATGATATGAATATGGGTTGTTTTTTTAGAGCGTATTGGAGGTGATGGAGATATTATATCTAGGATTTATAGATGAATAAATGATTGATTGTTTTCTTACATCCACATTAATTTAGACATGGGAACCCCATATAGATAAGTTGGATACATTTATTTATTCTATACTATTTTAGGAAACACAAGGTCAATTGTCCTATCATGAGTAAGATTGGGCTTGGTGGGGAGTTCCCTTAGTGATGCTAACATGGAGTAGTTGGGTAGCTTGTGTCTTTATTTCTGATTTAACTTAAGAAGTAAGTTGGTTTCGTGTTATACTAATTTTAGGTTCATCTCACAATAGAACATAGTGTGTGGAACATTAAACTCATTCCTGGTTATAGGATCTTTATGTGGGTATTCATATCTTGATTTTTTATATTACCCAATTATTTCATATTGAGAAACTCTTTCTATTGTTTACCTTTTTGATATTCAATTAATGTAGTGGTTCCAAATTTGTATAGTTCATTATTTATTGTCCTTTGGTTTATTTTTAAATGTTGTTTCAAAAAGCAGGTAAGGGAACTGTTTGAATGAAAAGATAAAAGATTTCAATTATTATTTTCAATTTCATTAAATGTTTGAAATGTTTGTAATGGGTTTTATGGGTCTTCACTATAATAAAAGGCATCAAATTTAGATTTGAAATTGTTTTTTACATTAATAATTAACATCATTGATGGTATAACAAAGAATGAGGATTATTTATTTTTCATATTATTGATAAAATACGAAAAAATTATTTTTATAGAATTTATAACTAGTGATATTGAATTTTAAAATAAAGGAACTACAAAAACTCGCTTTTGATATTATATAGGGCCTTTTGTCTCACAACCTCCATTCATACTATATTATGTGTGTGTATGTGTGTAGTTCCTATGTTGTAAACAAGTTCAATCTTTCTCCATTATATTAGATTCATTTTTTTGGGTTTTCTATGGTGAGTTGGGATGTACTGAGAAACAATTAGTTTCATAGAGGTGATTTAGCATTATAGTTCGGGCATGTTATTATTTTGTGATATTTTTTTATAGTTCAAGTCATTATATATTTGTCTATAATTATTTTAATTTATAAATACCCTATAATGTTTTTGTTTTTTATTTTATATATAGGTTGATAAAATTGTATAAGATAAGTGATATGAATTATGAACCATTTGGTACATTTATATTATTGGATATGTTCATTTATCTTTTATGGAATTCCAATGTTTGGGTAGTCCTTGTCATACCTTTGGAAGAGTATTTGTTGAATGTTAATTCTGATTTCTGGTGAAACTATTCAAAAATGGGATTTTTGTGATTCCAACGAACTATTTTCCAACCCATGGGGATCACAAATGCCCTTCAACACAAAAGGAAATCTGGGTTGGTTGATGTTTTAGGCTAGACCTGTCCATTTCATTACAAATGGTATTAAATCCTATGTTAAAATTAAATATATGGTTTTGGGTTTTTTAAGGATAATTTTACTATGATTGATTTAATGGAAGGTGATGGGATATTATATCATGCTCTTTCTCTCTTAAAACTTTTAGATTCCAAGGGAGTATAGGATTTGGATTTCATTTTTGTTTTTCCTATTGATTGAGACTTATAAAGTTTGTGTTTGATCCTTATTGGTATTTTTATGATTCTTTATGGGTTGGTCTTAGATTTTTGATGAAAATAGAGAATGAATTTCAGTTTTGAATGTTAATTAATTGGTCAAATAATACATATTATGAAAAAATGATTGATTTTATATTATTTTCAGAGATGGTTTCATGATTGGTGTCTGGCTGTCAAAAATACAGTCATGTTAGGCATGATTCTAAAGCTCTTTCAATTTTTTATTTATAAATCTATGTCATTTAATTGTCCTTGAGTGAAAATAAATAATGTTAAAAGAATTGGAAGGGTTCTTGTGATATTTTTATGTGTTTGAATTGGTATTTTTTTTATAATTAATGTATTCTGTTCTTATGGGTGTTCTTAATTTTGTTTTCAATGCATGAAAGATGGATTTTTTTTTGAAAAATGGATTTTTTTAGATGAATCTATATGGTTTTATTTAAAATATTTTTTTGATAAAATACATTTTGAACCATGCGGGTGTTGTGTTGTTAAAAAACCATTAATAGGGGTTTTACTAATTGGGGGTTTTAAATAGTTTTAATAGTATGAGGTGTTTTTAAACTAAAAAGATAGATGGTTTGTTTTAATATCAAAACAAGTATTTTAATTTTTTGTGGGACTGTGAATTTTTTTTCATGTGGATTTTTTAATAAGGTGAAATTTATAAAATAGACTGGTCAATTGTAAAAGTGTTCTTGCTTCCAATATGAGGTTTTGGGATCATATTAATGGAAAATCTAATTTAAAACGTCAAAATATTTTTGAAAATGGTTTTTTAAGTATTTAACTTAGTAAGAGTTTTTTTTAAAAATTTCCCTCGGTTGATGATTGAACCATTTAATTAGATTAATTAAACATTAATTAATGGGGGTCATGTTTCGTGTTTTCCAAGTATACCTCCGAAAAGGAACTTTGGAACTTGTAATGTGTTTGTCTATTGATTTATTTCATCTACAACTTGGTTTTTTAGTTTTTATTTAGGAAATACTCGAAATTTCTTGGCATATGTTGTTGATTCTTCTAATGTGGTATAGTGTTTTGTCTTTTATTCCATGATATTCATGAGGATGCATTTTATTTTTTACACTATATGAATATTGATTGGATATATTGGATGTTAAAGAGTAGTTTTATTATTGTTTGAGTTTTCCTCATGGGATGAGGTGTTTTAGGAAAGGGTATATTTTTCATATGCCTCATTATGGATGTGGATTCAATTAAATCATTGAGCTAAATCTTGTTGTGTGTATCCTTTGGTATTACCCTATTTGTTTTCTTTATATGATGATTGTCATGTTGTGGTCACGATCGTGAGTGGTAGGAGGAGTTTTTTCCTGGTGGTTTATACATTCATTGGGATTGTTATGTGGTTTTATTATTTTAAGGGGGATATTAAATTACATTGTGTATGTGTTATGATGATATGATGTGGATGACACTAGTCATGCTTGTGCACTAGATTATATTAATCTTTGTTTTTCTAGGTTCTTCATGAGATAGTTTTCCATCATTGAGTTTCTAGTCCACTCTTCCCTTTGTTATCTTCAACATATGGTTTGGACCATATATATATAATGACCCAAAATTTTAAACATGGTTTATTACAAAAATTATTAATAAAAATTATTACACTAAACATTTCCATGAGGCCTTTTGAGGTTTAATGTTATAGAAACTAGTAACATAACACAAGGGATACATGTATCACAAATGAAAACATAAAAATAATAGCAGCCTTGAAATACTTGTTAGTTTTCCCATCCTAGTTCACCTAACTGAATAATATTTCCTATATTAATTTATCTAATTAAAGGGCTTAGGATAAATCTCATTGTGGGAAAATATTTAAAATAGATAATAAATGAACCAAATGGGTAAAACATGATCCATAATATAAATCATGAAAACATAGAAAAGAGGTATAACATTATCATAAATACATGATCCATGACATAGAAATCTGGCTACAATATAAGCCTAAGACATTCATAATAATATCATCCAATATCATTGCTAATGTGTCATAAAAATATAAAAAAGGCTACTCACCACAGTATCATAAAAACTTTACCAAGCCATGTTTTAAAGGAATATAGAATATTTCATCTCTAGAGATTATTTCATTAACCATTGTATTAGAGTGAAATCAGGGTTCACACTTTATATATCTAAAATTTTGTGTGAACTACACATCGATCATATAACATAATTTTTGGTCGAAGTGGACACTCAAGATGGGGGTGAATTGAGTTCCAATTAAAAATTTCAGTTAAAAAGATTTCTATTAAAATCCCCCAATTCAAATAACAAGCTAAACTGTAGTGAATTTGTAATACAGTAAAGGGTCAGTTAGATTCTCAAGAGATTGAATAGTTCTCCGTTAATCTAATCTGAAAATTAGATTACCTTTTCAAACTAACCTAATTCATTACAATAAATATAAACACATGCTATTTTAAGTATCAGAGTTACTTTAAAATAGATTTGAATTTATGGTACCTAGTAGCGGAATATTCAATATAGTTTAAAACAAAATAAACAATCACAACAGTTTTAACAAAGAGGTTCAGTCTCAAGTTGAGACTTAGTACTCTCCAACAATTTATATTAACTTTGATCCACACCCTGGACCGGGGTTTACAAAAGTACACAGACTGTCCAGGTACTAAGACATCCACCACAGTTGTTCATGGGAAAATAAGACAATAGCGCACAGGATATCCAGGTCACACTTGACCTCTACCACTATCCATAGTGGGATACAAGAGAGTAAGGGACATATTGAGTGGAGATTTATAAATCCTCTAGTTCAACACAAAATATAGGGTGTGTTTAAAAATACAGAGCACACACTCTGCTCAAAATGTAAATAAATGAAACAAAATAGATCTAAACAGAAAATAATGTGTTCAGAATGCTCTATGTGTTTTGAGGGATGCTCTGGACACATTGTATTTATGCAGATGAAGCTCTGAGTCCTTCTCTAGTTTTTGTCTAGAAACAAAGTTTCATTTTTTTATTTTACATACAGGTTTAGGTTGATCAGTCTGATCATCTTGAGTGAAGGTGAAATCATTGAAGCTCTTTTCTCCATAAATGTTCAGGTTCTACAGATTCAGTATGGCTACTTCCTTCTTCTTCTATGTATGTGAGTCCTTAAGTATATTCAGAAGATTGTCTTGTATATGCATGGAAAGACTAACCGACTTGTATTGTTGTTATATATTTATTTCAATGTTCTTCTTTATATACCTTCAGCTCCGACACTGGGAATGATTACCTTTTTACAGGTACGAGGTACAGTTCCTAAAATAACAACCACTATCATTAATTAATGGTAGGTTCATTAAAAATATCAAATATGATCATTACTAAATAAACAAAAAGAAATAGAGTTTAAAGAAATAGTGATTTGGTTTCCATTGGTAGCTATTACTCCTTGTAATGGTAGCTTGCATGAAATGGTCACTCCTTCTATCGGTAGCTCCACTTATCAGTAGCTCCTCTTATTGGTAGCTCCTTATATCAGTTCCTCCTCTTATCGGTAGCTCCTAATTTTGTGATGGTAGTCGTTTGCCTGTGTCAGCGGACTTGTATTGGTAAACTTTTGTCTATCTATATCAGTGGACTTCATAATGGTAGTTATATGACAGTCTATTTGTATCAGTAACTATGTACATACCAGTGGACTTACACTATTGGTAGGTCTGTATCAGTCGACTTGTGCATATTAGTAGACTTATTCTATCAATAGCTCAGGTGTAACAGTGACTATCAGCATACCGGTGACCTTACCCATATCCGTAGACTTGTATACCATTGTACATAGCATTATCTATAGACATTGTTCTTATCGGTGGACTTTGTCTATCGGTAGGCTATGTACCGGTAGGTCTGTATCAGTGACTCAACACTTAATACTTATCTGTTCTATACAAATCATATTCAGATTGAGTTATTAACATTTCTAAACAAGTATAAACACAGATAACCATTTATTAACAAATTCCATCGATCATTTTGATATTTTATCGACTTAATAATATGACTTCATAGATTGAAAGACTAATTATTATAAAAATAAACATTATTTTGGATTATCAAATCATATTAAATCATAATTGTGATTATTAAAACAGGTGAGGTCAATAATCTCCCCCTTTTTGATAATCAAAAATTATTGTATCATGATCCCAAAATAATCATTAAAATATAGTGATCATCACTTCTCAGTGTAATTAATGATATTTGAAAATGTGATATTTTAAATGTGTCAGAGGATATAGCCCATTTCACATAGAATAGGGCCCAGAAGAGGATCAGAGCAACAGGAGTAGCAGCCACCAGATGCAGAGCTCACCGGATTGGAAGAATGAGAGGGTATGATAGCTGCCATCAGGACCAGGCACCGTGCTGCTTTGTATGGGGAAATGCAAGCCAATTAACAATGCAAGGTGGGGAGAAAGGTGATCAATGATGTAGAAAGCTGGGGAGGGGTAGTTCAAGTGGGGTGGGCCTACGGGTCATGTATTGGGAATGGTATGCCTCTAGGCCTTCGGGTCATGTATTATGATTTTGTCAGGCCTTGTGCCCTAGGCCTACGGGTCATGTACGGGTTCCCCTTAAACCCTTAAAAGGGGGATTATCCATAATAAAATAAAAAAGAAGGCCTTCGGGATATTCAGAAAAATCAATTGTATCGGTGGTAACAAATGTATTAGAATTATAAAAAAAATGTATCAGAGAATAGAGTAGCACATGCAAATGTATCAGAGGTAAAATTATAAAAGAAATGTACCAGAGGTATAAAGCAGTTGAATATGAGATATAAAAAAATGTATATCAGAAAAATGTACCAGAGGTAGAATATTATAAAATCATATAAAATTTATGCTCATATTTCTCATATTTCTCACCCTTTCCTTATATTTCTCATATATCTCCCCATTTGTGATTAGAAAAAAGTAGGAAAAAAATAATGAGAGAAGGAACCGAAGGTAAAGTAATGTAAGATCATATAAATTCGTTGGGGCAAAATCATAAATAGAAATACATAATTGAAACAAAAAAAGAGTACAAGTGATTCATATCAAAGGTCCTAGACACTAATCAATCCACCTCTTGAATTTCCACTTTGGATTTGGATTCGGGTTTGGAGGTGGATTCGGGCTATGTAGCTTTAGTAGAAGGCTTGGAATTCTAGAAAGCACTATGGGAGGTTGAGCAACAGACACTGTCCCTGTCCTATAGTGGGTAGCTTTCTATGGGATCATAGGAGTGAGGCTCTGGATTGCTTGGACTGGAGTCATTTGAGGAATGGAGGCAGACTGAGCAGAGGTAGGTAGGGCAGGAGGTGCAATGATAGGAGTACTATACACATGCAAAAAAGACAGAAAAAGATTCCTAAAGTTCATAATGATTCTTCCTCCTCTCTCTATAGCATAAATAAAGTCATCCTTGTTTTCCATAAACTTTTCTAGAGTAGGATTCAACTCTCTGAGCTTGATTACTTGTTCTTCGAAAGCTTGAGTGGCTGGGGGTAGCTTCATGTTCTTTTAAATAACCTTTAAATGGTTGTTGAGCTGATTCTTGGTATAAACACTTTGGAAATAGTAATCCACTTTGTCTTTTAACTCTTTCTGAGAAGCAGTGGCTTCTCCCATAAAATTATGAACAATTTTCCCTATATCCTTGGTGGTATTCACCACTTAGGTCAAGGAAACAGAGTCTACAGAGCCCCTGGTAGAAGACTATCCAATCTCTTCTCTCTTCACAGCTCGAATCTGATCAATATCCAAAGAAGGTTTGGTATAACTCAGAGGTGCAACAACAAAGGCTATTGTTTCCTTAAAATAATTAGTCAGCCCACTTATGATATTTTTCGCAAGAGAGTCCGGGGTGATGACATGTTGCTCTATGGACTTCTTAAATCCCTCAAAAACATCCTCAAATTGCCTTAATACACCTTTAATGTAACCGATATCACCACTTATTTTACATTGAGAACTTCTCAAGGTAGTTAGAGAGGAAACAGACTTCTTCAAGGAAACAACAGCTCATGTCCAGCTCTCAATCTAAGAATGACATACTCTTATCTCATTCATCATCTCTGTCATAGGGCCTGACACCATACACCCGAGAGAGAGTTCAAAAGATTTTTCCATATTTCTCATCTCTTCAATAAAGAAATTCTTGAAATTTGAAACAAATGCAATCCAAGTCTCCTTCAACTCATCTTTTAAAGACTCAAGATTAGCCTTAGTAACTAGATTGTCAGGCACAACTACAGGTTCTCATTCTGTCACAATACTAGCCACAGAGTCTTTCATAACAGATTGAATGGATTAAATGAAATGGGATTCAATTCTTTTTATCTCTTCCACTAAGGATTACATAAGAACAGACTTCAAATGGTCTACATCATCTTTCCTTACAACATCTTTAGGTAATAACTCAGAAAAGATAGCATAGTCAACTTGTGGTCTATTCATGGGTGTCTCATCTTCATAATCAAGATATTCCAACCCACAAACAGAAAAACCTGGGTCTTCTAACAAGTTTTCAATTACATCATCTATTGAAACATTTCCTAGTCTACTTAGATGCTCCCCCTCAATCTGTGCATTCTCCTGTAAAATAATGACACCCTCATCAGCTCGGTCGTCCTCAGAAGAATCCTCCACAACCATCTCTAATTCAATAGTAGGAGGCTCCTAAAGAATAGGTGTAGGAAGATCTACTTCAACAAGAACAACCTCTAGCACAACAGTACTTCAAATTAATGGACTGAAACTCAAGGTGGCAGAAGAAGATACTTCAGTCTCAGATTCTTCTTCTTCCTCATTCTCTAGAGCAGGTTGGTCTTCCTCTTTAACATGTGCTTCTTAATTTCTCTCTTCCAAGACTGCTTCCTTTCCAGATGATACAATTTCAGCAACAGGACTTGGAGGCAAGTCTGGATCCCTTCCATCAGCTATAGAAGTATCCTCCTCATCAGTATCATCACTATATTGAGGTTACCATTCATCAGGTCCTAGGCCTGGATCCCTCACATCCTTAGGCCTAGAAGGATGATCCATAGGATTAAACGTATCATATAGCTTCTCATCATCACTGACCCATTCTCTTCTCCATGGATTCCAATTGATCTTCATGTATTTACAAACAGTTTTGGTAATACAAAAGTTGTCTTTCATAACCATAGTCTCATCCTAAGACTTATCCACACCTCTTACATTGATCATCACAGAGATCAGCTTTGCAAAGAATAGATCATTAGTTTTTGACTTTAGCATGGTCATATCTTCAATTTGAATTATTAACAGTCTACACAGATTCATCTTAACACCGTGTCTTAACAGATGCAGCAAATATATATCTTGATATTTGAGATATGCAAAGACCCCACTTATTGGACTTAGCACATATTGGATGAACATGAAAAGTAATTGGTTCTCTCCATCCATTTCTATAGAAACTACTTTTATAGGTGTCCCATCTCCTATTAATTCTTCCAAGGTAGCTTCATATTTAAAGATATTACTAGTAGGATTTACTGATTTCGATAAATACCCATACTCCCCTTCATTTGGAACTTTCAGGCACTCAACCCACTCAACAGAAGAAAAATATATTGTCCTTCCATTCACTACTGATACAATCCTGTTCTCAGCTTCTGATTTCTCAAAACAAGCAAACTAATAGAATTATTTTACCAGATTCAAATAATAATGACCATTGTTATTCGAGAATCACTCTACCCATTTCTAGTCTTCCAGTACTTCCAGAACTAAAGACTTACTGGTCATTAACCATTCCGCACAAAGATCTCTATTAAATACTATCTCATTTTGAACGAGATGTGGATTTATAGGTTTCATCACTTCACATCCACTACTATACACTCCTTTGAGTCTCTTGGTATTCATCTCATCAGCCTTCTCAATGACTGATGGTCACTTCACACTTTCCATTTTGCGAATCGTGAGGCTTAGGGTTCAATGATTTTGGAGATAAGGCTAGAAGGAAAAGGGTTCAAGGTTGATTGAGAGAGGTCGGATCATATGTTTTATCATTTAAGAATCACAAAATAAATAAATAAAACATAATAAGTAAAATATAAATGATATAGATTCTGGCGGCAAGAGATAGTGAAGTTTAAAACCAGTGCAATCCTAATGGTAGGGTATACCGGTGAGGATTCCTAACGGTGAGGTATTCTAATGGTGAGGTCCACTAACAGTGAGGTATACTAGTGAGGTTCATATCAGTGAGGTATAATATTGAGGTTTCTAATGGTGATGATTCTAACGGTGAGGTTTCTAACATTGAGGTTTCTAATGGTGAGGTTTCTAATGGTGAGGTTTCTAACGATTAGGATTCTAATGGTGAGGATTCTGATGGTGAGGTTTCTAATAGTGAGGTTTTTAACCAATAAATACTATCATTCCTAACTCATGTCTAATATAACTTAACCTATCTGAACATAAAGGTTTGGTGAATAATTTAGCTAATTGATGTTCAGCACCAATAAATTCAAGAGTAATGTCACCCTTCTGGTATTTATCTCTCAGAAAGTGGTGCCTTAAATAATTGTGTTTGGCTCAAGAGTGAGATACAAGGTTATTTTAAATATTAATTTCACTAGTGTGATCATAGTTTATCGATAAATGTATAAACTGATATCCATAGTCCAATAATGTATGTTTCAACCACAAAATTTGTGCACAACAACTACCAGCAGCAATGTATTATACTTCAGTAGTAGACAATGCAACAACGTTCTACTTTTTACTACACCAAGATATCAAGGACTTACCTAGAATATGACATGTTCTAGAAGTGCTCTTTTTATCTAACATTCAACTAGTAAGGTCAGCATCTGAATAACTTATTAAATCGAACGATTTTCCTTTTGGGTAAAATAATTCAAAGTTAGTAGTATGTTTAAGATATTTGAAAATTCTTTTACAAGCAAGCAAGTGGGATTATTTTGGATTACCTTGAAATATTGCACACATACAGACACTAAACATAATATCTATTCGACTATTAGTAAGGTATAGTAGGCTCTCAATCATACCTCTGTAATTGGTTTGATCCACTGGTTTTCCAGTTTCATCAGCATCCAACATAAAACTAGTACTCATAGGTGTATCACTTTCTTTATTACTATCTAAACTAAAACGTTTTAACAGATCCATCGTATATTTACATTGACTTAAGATAATACCATTTTTATTTTGAAAAACTTGAAATCCAAGAAAATATTTGAGTTCTCCCATTAAACTAATTTCAAATTCATTTTGCATACTTTTCAAAAAATCATTACACAAAGTATTTTTAAAAGATCCAAAAATAATATCATCAACATAGATTTGAACTATCAAAACATCTTTGTAAATTCTTTTAATAAATAGAGTTGGATCAGCAACCCCTTTAGAAAAATCTTTTGAAATAAAAAAAATTACTACGTCTATCATACAAAGATATTGGGGCTTGTTTCAAAACATATAAAGCTTTATGGAGATTAAAAACTCAATTTGGAAAAAGAGGATTTATAAATACAGGTTGTTTTTCAACAAAAACATCTTCACTTATAAAAACATTTAGAAAAGAACTTTTAACATCCATTTGATATAACATGAAATTCAGATGAGAAACATAGGCAAGTAGAATCATAGTAGCTTCGAATCTAGCTATAAGTGGAAAGGTTTCCACAAATTCTATTCCTTCCTCTTGACTATACCCTTGTGTAAATATCCTTGCTTTGTTTCTAATTATATTTCTAGATTCATCAACTTTATTTCTAAAAAACCATTTAGTGCCTATGGTCAAAGGGTACTTAGGTCTGTCAACAAATTCCTAGACATTGTTTCTTTCAAATTCATTAAGTTCTTCTTGCATAGCCATAACCAAAAATTCATAATTTATTGCATCATTGATATTTTTAGGTACTAAATGTGAAAGAATGCTTGATGTTCAACCTGATTTCTAAGAGAAGCTCTAGTTTGTGTCCCTCTATCAAAATTACCAACAACATAATCTAAAAGATGATTCTATTGAATCCTGGTTGATCTAGTAAAGGTAGGACAAGAAATTGCAGGTTCTTCTCTATACTCAGGTTCACCAGAAGTAGATTCTGGAATACTTCTAGAATTGGTTGTCCTTACAACAGGTTAACTATTTTTTTCATTGAGGTGCAGAACAGACACGTCTTCTGGTTGATTTTCAAGAGACGACATAGGTTCATGTGGAACAGTTTAATCAAATTTGATATGAATAGATTCTTCCATGCAGTTGGTTATTTTGTTAAAGACTCTATATGACTTACTAGTTATAGAGTAACCTAGAAATATTCCCTCATCACTTTTAGAAGTAAAATTTTCAACATTATCCTTAGTATTGTGAATAAAGACTTTGCAACCAAAAACTATGAAGTAACTAACTTTAGGTTTCCTAATATTCCACAGTACATAAGGGGTCTTCTTGAGAAAAGTTCTAATCAAGACTCTATTTATAATATAACAAGTTGTACTGACATCTTCAGCCTAGAAATAAACAGGTAGGTCATACTCATTAAGCATAGTTCTTGAAATTTCTTGAAAGGTTCTATTCCTTCTTTCCACTACACCATTTTGTTGAGGTGTCCTAGGGGTGGAAAAGTTATGACTATAGCCATTGTATGAGGAGTAATATTCAAACTCAAGATTTTCAAACTCATGACCATGATCAATTCTTATGGTTTTAATCGTATGTCCACTAAGGTTCTCTACAGAATTTGAGTATTTCAAAACATAAGAACAGGCTTCACTTTTGTGAGAAAGAAAATATACCCAAGTGTATTTAGAAAAATCATATACTAGGACATAGACATAGTTCTTCCCATTAAAACTAGAAACTATAGATGGTCCAAAAAAGTCCATGTGAACCAACTTGAGAGGTTGAGAATTTGAAACTTCTTTTTTTAATTTGAATGAAACTTTATGTTGCTTTCCATTTTGACCGGGAGTAAAAACTTTGTCTGATGGAAATTTTAGTTGAGGTGGGTATCTAACTAAATTTTTCTTAATTAGTTTCTTAAGTGAATGAAAATTGCAGTGTCATAATATTCTATGACCTAGATAAGAATCTCTATGAAAATCATTTAAACATGTATCCTTTTTTGTCTAAAGAATTTAAATCTATAGCATAAACATTTTCATTTCATAAGGTAGAAAATGCCAAAACATTTTTAGAATGAAAAAAATTCGAAGCATCATTTTCAAATTTAACATTGAAACCATCATCACACAACTGAGAAATACTTAACAAATTATATTTAAGTACATCAATAAATAATACGTTAGAAATTAAAACTGAATAAGTGTTACCAATCTAGCCTAAGCCGATGAATTTTCCTTTTGAATTATCACCAAAGGTGACATGTCCTCCATCAAAATTGATTAAAATATTGAAAAAAGAGTAATCTCCAATCATATTACTTGAACATACAATATGCATGTACCATGTCTTCTTATGGGAACTCTTTAAGCAGGTCTCCTACAAAACAATTTTTAACAAAAAATTATTTTGGTACCCAGATTTTCTTGGGTCCAAACAGGTTAGCAAGAAAAGCTTTTGGTACCCAGATTTGTCTCATGGGTTTCATATAATCAATAGATTCAGAAGATTTCAAAAGATAAAATTTGTTTGATCTATGACTATGTGAATAGCCGGTTGAGTCATAGGAATTTACAGAGCTGGAACTGGCAACACGCTGTCTAGATTTTGGAATAAATCTATTCTTAACAAGCTGTCTCTGTCCAGGTTGATATCCCAGACCATTAGTATACTTTGGTGATACTTGTCTTCCAAGCATTTGAGTTAGAGTATTATTTACATTTTTTAAATTCTATAAATCTTTTCTATGTTTATCATTGGACAATTTAAGTTCAGTATTCTCCTTTAACAATAGAGCATTTTTTCCTTTTCTATATTAAGATCAGATTTAACAGTACAGGACAAGGAATATTGTTTCTTTAATGACTTGTACTTATCTTTCAGCTCATTGCAGGTTTCCTCTAGCATGTTACAGTATTCAAATAATTCAGATTTAGACATATTATCATCGCTAATTTCATTCCCAGAATAATAATCATTCAGCATAGTGAAAATAGGAACCTCAGAAGTATTATTCATAAACACATGTTGGAATGATTCTTTTCTGAATCAGAAACCTTGGACTCTCTTGTGCTGTCTTCTGAAGTACTTCATGTTTCCTTCATAGCTTTCTAATATTTCTTGTCCTTATAATCATATTTCTTCTTAAACATCAATTTTGGACAGTCATCTTTAATGTGACCTTTCCTTTTGCATTCATAACTCACTATCTCGTCATCTTTATCAGATTTCTTCCAATCTTTCTTCTAATTATCTTGTTGGTCTTATATACCCTTATAGTTAGGTTTTCTAAAAAATTTCATCTTCCTGTAGAATTTCTTGAATCTCATGGATATTTGAGTCATCTCTTCATCACTATTAGAATCTGAAACTTCACTTGTTTAGATTTCAGTAGGTATGTGAGATTTTTCCTTATCATTTATCTTTGAGGCAATAGACCTAAATACCACTTAATTCCTATTTGGTTCATCATCTTCCTCCTTGTTTACCTTCAGTTATTCTTCATACACCATTAACATACAAATCATCTCTTTAACAGGTAGTGAACTAATGTCACACAATTATCTTATGGAGATTGATGTGCCTCTCCATATTTATAACATACATCTATATATCCTCATGATTTGTTCTTTTGTAGGAACAACTTTTCCCAGTGAGCTCATTGTATTTATAATTTCATTGAACCTGATATACATGTCAGAAATAGTTTCATTGGGCTTCATTTTAAAATTATCATATTTAATAGTGTAAGTGTTCAATCTCATTTCTTTAACATTGGTTGTTCCCTCAGGGAAAATATCCAAATTATCCCAAATTTCATAAGAAGTATTACAAGTAGTTATTAGATTAAGTTATTCATATCCTAAATCACAATACAAGGCATTCATTGCTTTTCAATTATTATTGTAATCCCTTTTTATAGGTTCATCCCAAGTAGTTATTTCTATTTCTGGTATCAAATACTGATTCTCTATAGCAGTCCAGATATCAAATCCCATACTTTCTAAATGAATTTTTATTTTCAGTTTCCATTAGGCATAATTTACATCATTAAAGAATGGTGGCATGTTAGTAACAACACCTTATAGCCTATTATCCATAATTAGATTTTAGCAAATATATTTAAAGATATAAAATTTAGAACTAACAAAAATTTAAGATCTTTAAGATATAACTAAAATCACAGTTGAAAACATAGTGTTTGGAAATCCTTTATTAAGAACCTGCCTCTGATACCAAATTATGGTCGTAGTGGACACTCAAGAGGGGGGGTTAATTGAGTTCCAATTAAAAATTTATGATAAAAATATTTCTATTAAAATCCCCCAATTTAAATAACAAGCTAAAGTGTAGTGAATTTGTAATACAGTAAAGGGTCAGTTAGATTCTCAAGAGATTTATTAGTTCTCAGTTAATCTAATCTGAAGATTAGATTACCTTTTGAAACTAACCTAATTCTTTACAATAAATACAAACACCTGCTAGTTTAACTATCAGAGTTACATTAAAATATATTTGAATTTAAGGTACTTAGCAGAGGAATATTCTATATAGTTTAGAACAAAATAAAAAAGCACACTAGTTTTAACCAAGAGGTGCAGTATCAAGCTGAGACTTAATCCTCTCCAACATTTTATATAATCATTGATCCACACCCTGGATCGAGGTTTACAATAGTACACAGACTGTCAAGGTACTAAGAACTCTACCACATTTGTTCGTGGGAAAATAAAACAATAGCACACATGATATCCAGGTCATACATGACCTCTACCACTATCCACAGTGGGATATAAGAGAGTAAGGGAAAGATTGAGTGAGGATTTATAAATCATATAGTTCAGCAGAGGAGACAGGGTGTGCTTAAAAATACAGAACACACACTTTTCTCAAAATTTAAATAAATGAAACACAATATAGATAAACAGAACGAGTGAGTTTAGAATGCTCTAGGTGTTTTGAGTGAATTTCTAGACTCCTTGGATTGATGCAGATGAATCTCTGAGTCCTTCTCTGGTTTTTGTCAATAAACAGAGTTTCATTTCTATATCTGAATTCCAAGTCCAAGTTGATCAGTCTAATCAGCTTGATTGAAATTGAAATCATTGATTCTCTTTTCTCATTCAATGTTCAGGTTCTACATATTCAGTATGTATACTTCCTTCTTATTCTATTCATGTGATTCCTAGATTATCTTCCGAATATTGTCTTGTATATGCATGGAAAGAATAACCGACTTGTCTGGTTGTTATATATGTATTTAGAGGATCTTATATATATACCTTCATCTCTAACATTGTGAATGATTACCTTTTTACATGTACGAGGTATGGTTCCTGAAATACCAACCAATATCATTAACTTATATCAAGTGCATTAAAAACATCAAATATGATCATTCCTAAATAAACAAATAGAAATATAGTTCATAGAAACAGTGATTTGGTTTCCATCAGTAGCTGTTACTCCTTGTAATGGTAGATTACTTCAAATGGTTTCTCCTTCTATTATTTTCTCCTCTTAGCAGTAGCTCCTCTTATCGGTAGCTCCTTCTATCGGTTGCTCCTCTTATCAGCAGCTCCTTCTGTTGTAACGGTAGTCGTCTGTCTGTGTCAACGGACTTGTATTGGTAGACTTTTGTCTTTCTGTATCAGTTAACTTCATATAAGTAGCTATTTGTTTGTCTATTTGTATCGATAACTATGTACATACTAGTGGACTTACTCTATCCATAGTTCTATATCAGTCGACATGTGAATATTAGAAAACTTATTCTATCAGTAACTCAGGTGTAACAGTGACTATCTACATACAGGTGACCTTATCCATATCGGTGGACTTGTATACTGGTGCACTTAGCCTTATCAGTAGTAGTTGTGCATATTGGTGGACTTTATCTATAGGTAGGCTATGTACCAGTAGGTCTGTATCAGTGACTCAACACTTAATACTTATCTGTTTTATTCAAATCATGTTCATATTGAGTTAATAACATTTCTAAACAAGTATAAACACAGATAACCATTGACTATCAAATTCCAAAGATCATTTTGATATTTTATCAACTTAATAATATGACTTCATAGATTGAAAAACTAATTATTATAAAGATAAACATTATTTGGGATTATCAAAGCATATTAAAGCATAACTGGGATTATCAAAATATGTGAGGTTAACAATAAGAATGTATTTAATAATTTCAATCCCACAATTAAAAAATTTGGTTTTAATACATGAAATAACGTTATTAATAATGGGTAGTTATACCTATGTGAACACCATTAAAAAAATATTTGGTGTTCCCAATAAGAATGTATCAAAAGAAAATTAAAAACTAATTTTGGAAGCATGAAGACTCTACACAAATGATTACGGAATGAGTTTTATGATAGATAGGGTGGTATATCGTCTGTAGGGACTCATTTGGATAGTTTTGGATTGATTAGGTATAAAAGGAATCACAATAATATTGAAATAAAGAAATCTAATAAATAAACTGCATGAATTGAAAAGATGAGGGGGAGATTCTGTTACTTTTCATTGTATATTCTAAAATCTTGATAAGGGAACCTTTGGATCATAAAGACTCCTTGGGAAATTATATTGGGATACGTATATAAAATTCAATCTCAAATGGTTTTAGAGTGGTAATAAATGGGATAGAGGTTATCTATTTTTATAGGTGAATGGAATGACATACTTAAAGATAAAACATCTTAATATAAAGAGAGAACATGTTTCAAAAAGATTGCGAAGCCAAACTAGAAAATAATAAAGTTGGTGATGAGATAAAGGAAATCATCCCCAGGAAAATCAATTGAACATTTGTATAGAATATTTTCATTTTAATTTTATTCTTTTTTTCACTTTTATTATTTTTGGTTTTTCCCATGATAATTTTTTTTCCAAAGTAATTTAATTTTTATTAGGAAAAATAAAATGATTCATGTTACGTAATTTTTTCATGATAATTATAAAAATTATATCCAATTCATCATATATCATTTTTTTCTAAGAAAATTATATTTCAATAATATAACATGTAATGTATAAAAACATGTATTTACAATAATTGTATTATTTTATATTAAAATTTATTTATTGGATAAAATTTTCAATTTCTATTTTTATTTTAATAATATAAATAGAGTTAGTATAAAAAATTAATTTTATGTGCCTTTCATATCATTCCAAAACTAAATGTATCTAAAATAATATTTAATTAGAAAGAATGATAAAAAACAATTATTTATTTGATAATATTACTTAAGTTCATAAAAGGTGAATCCTAGGCTTTATTAATTGGTGATAGTATTAAAAATTGTATATTTTTAAACATAAAAATATATATTCCATTAATTTAATTTTTTTTAAAATTATAGTTCTTTTGGATTTAATAAGAATGTCCTAAAAGTTATAGTTTCTATAAAAATAGTATTATCATTATTCAATTGAGGATCAACTATTTCAGATAAATCCAAAAATAAATCCATAATCTAATATTGTTATTATAAATTGAAATATGGTGTTAATTTTATAAAATTTAAATATAAAAAATATATTTTTATTTTAAAATAGATATATAAATAAAATTGTTTGCATTGTAATATGACTTTTAAAATTTTTACTATTTTTATACTTATTTATTACCAATTAATAATTTGATCGGTGTTAATATATTATTCATGTTTGAAATTCCTATTTTCTATGATATATTTAGTTTTTTTAAATAAATCTCATAAAATCCAATTTTAGAAAAATTTCACTTTTAGGAATAAAATTAATTTAACATTATTATATGCCTATAAATAACTATTAGATGGATGTTTGTTTAATTTTTGTAGATATTATATATACAATTCATTAAAATCATTCTTTATTGAAGAGTAAATTAAAATACACCACACTAAAAACCAATTCATTGAAATTGATATTACTTTTAAATTAAATAATCTTCACCAAATACCAATAAAATTAAATATTTATATTCTAATAAAATAATTTTACATATCAAAAGATATTAATATATTTATTTTAATTATATCATACCAGAAAAATAATTTTAATAGTAATAAATAATTTATAATTATGTATAAATTTTTATTTTATTCTTTTTGTTTCATTTTTAATTATTTATAAATTGGTTTAAATATACTACTAACTGTATAAAAATTTATTATACATATTGGATACATGAATATACAATGACCAAATTTCCAATGAAAATATTTCCAATTACATAATTTCAAATGACCATATTTATAACAACCACATTTTATTTCTATATATATCATTTATATATTCATTCATTCCATTAACTCTTCTTAAGTCACATTTCCCATTCCCATGGTTTTCATTTTAGATCTCACAATATGATTTCTCCTTTCATAATTTTCTTACTCATTATGCATTTTCCATGGATATTCGAGATCCCAAATGGTGAAACTAATCCAAGAGATCTCCTAGTGTCAAATATTTTATTCTATTCTATTCACAATCTCATTTTAATTTGTGCAATTTTAAAGGATTCCATAATTCACAGTGAGTAATAATCCATGTTGTGTCATACATAGATTCATATTGTTTTTTTAAAATGATTTACTCAAATTTAATAATGTGTTGTTAGATTTATTCCTTTCTTAGATGAATTATTTCATACTCTATTTTCATTTTTTGGAAAAATTAGGAAAAATATTTCATTATTATAAAAATATAATTTATGGAAACGAAATATTTACAAAAACATGGTGTGGTACATTTTAACCCATAAATAAATCACTTCCTCGCAATTTTAATTATTCTTTACAAATAATTATACTTATGGTTATCTAAAAGATAATCATGACTCGATATATAGCATCGAAAGAGATACAATTATTGTTAACGTAAAAAAATATTAGATAATAATAAATTTTCATCATAATAGGAATATATTAATATTCTAAAACATTTGACCAATATATTCCTCTATATTTAAGTATTATAGCTTCTAGAGTCATACCATCCAAAAATTCATTTTCATGATTTGGATGTTATCCAAATACTAAAACAAAAATATTATGACAATATTTTATAATTTCATAATAAAGGAATATTGGAAAATGCAAACAAAATCCTAAGTTGTCTTTAACATTGATGTATTCATTTCATCCTATGATACTTTAAGATTAACTAAGTTTTATATGATCAGTGTATAGTTTCAAGTGTTTCCATGGTAATTTTATATTATTTTCACTAATCTAATCATATTAAAAACCTTAATAATAGTTCACAAAGATATTTTGAATTAACCGGAGAAAGTTTCTCATGAGTGTCTTGTCAAGTGTAAAACAAGAGGCCCACTCAACATTCCCTATAGTGAATACTGGTCCGATAACCAACTAACCTTTTGAAGGGTGATTACAGCTAGGTGAATCTATGCCACAACCACTTCCACTTAGAAGTATCGAGATATAGGAATATTTTCTAAGAAAACCACATATTAAAAAAATTAAAACATTTCAGGATTTTTTCCTTTATAATGACTCGTACTTAAAATTTTGAGATTATTTTTACTATGTTTTTCGAGTCCTAATTTATAAAAAACCTAGCACTAATACCAATTATAATGATCCCCGGTTTCATATATTGGTCCTAACATAATTCCAATACATAATATTTACGCTAATCAATTCCATGGGACCTTTTGAGTTTTAGTCACTTTGAATATATTAAGATAACATAATCCATATATGGATCACATAATAAAATATAAAAACAATTTATCACTCATGAATGAATACTATATTATCCCATTATAGGTCACCTAACTATATATTATTTCTTGGATACATATTTCAAAAGAAAGAGTTGATAATAAAGCCCAGTAAGGTATAAAAAAAATGAAATGTATAAATGAAAATAATGGGTAAATGTTGAGGCATACTATAAGAACATTATAATATTGAAAAATAAATAAAATGATCATAAATACATGAGGCATATCATAGTAATGTGCCTATAACATAAACATAATTCACTCATTATAATATCACCAAATTTCATCATTAAGGTGTTATGACATCACAATACCAAGGTTTTCAAAAATGGTATCATAAAATCATTACCATGTAATGTTGTAAAGGTATCATAAATATTTCTCACTAGAGATTAATTCATTACCAAGTGAATCAGATCATTATCAGGGTTCACCCTTCATATGTCAATCATTATGTGTTCCACAATGATCGTATAATATAATAATATCTTTCATCATTTCAATACCATAATTAAGTAATGTGGGTTTTATACATTGAAGTGCTAACTAAAATAAAGAATATTTATACTTAGGTGAATTCCCATGAATGAAAATATGGTTGGGTATTCATAATATGAAATTATGGCATGAAAAGTCCAAGTGTGATTCTAGAAGAATGATAGATATATAAAACGGATTGTGGGATCAGTTTAATGAGATATTAGGGTGGTATATCATCAATCATTCATAATTATTAGAGTAAAGTATTGAGTTTTAACACATAGATACCAAATCCTATGTAAATCAAAAAAAAATTATAACAATATAAGTTTTTGGATTTAAAAGTAGAGGGAGTTAATTCTTTACCTTTCATGGAAGCCTCTAAAATCATGAGAATGGATCAATTGGACCTTAAAAAACTCATTATGATAACTTTTTGGAGGGATATAGAATGAAAAAATTTCCTTAAAGAGTTTTGTAGTGGTGATGAATGTGGTGGTGGTGAGTTACATCTATTGGTGAAGGTAATGAAATCCTTGTAAAAATAACTACATAATATAAAGATAAAACATGTTTCACAATACATGTTAAGTCAAATAGAAAATAAATGAGTGGGTGTGAGATATGGTCTACAATAACTCAAACAGTAATTCTATTTATTTTACTATTAGATTCTTCAATATTACCATTTTTTGGTTTTTATAATTGAAACTAGTATTTACCTAGATAATTTACTTTTAATTCCTAAAACTATCATGGACCATGTTACATAATTTGAACCAACTAATTACAAATTTTAAATCCAATTTATCATATTACAATACTATGCATAGTAAAAGTTAATTTTAACATTAGTGTATATAACACATAAAATTTAGATTTTTTAAGTGTTTTTTGGATTAAATTTTCTGTTTGGGATAAAATTTTCAATTTCTATAATTGGTCGCTTTCCCAAAAAATAGTTATGTTCAGAATCCAAAATTGATATTCCCTGTCATACTATTAGAATAGTGTAAGTATGCGGTCAATCCACAGAGAGAATTAAGGTTTTTTGATTCTTTGAATTACTATTAATTAAGTGAAGATTTTTAATTTTAAAATTTATTGTTTTTTGATTTTGGTGATTATCTTCTAAAAGAAAAAATGGTAAGCTTATTTCAATTCTTAAATGATTAAACTCAAGTGTAAAGGTTAATACAAACAGATTATTGATTTTTTTTATAAATACGTTTTGGGGTTGTGAGTGCTTATGTAGGTCATCAAAAATATCCTTTCCTATTATTTTTTTCTGTTAATAATAATCCACATTTCTGGGTTTCGAATTTTTTAGAGCCCCCTTAGTCCGGTGAGTTTGGATTAAGTTGATAAAAATCAATTCTTTGGTCTGGAATTTGATTTCTAACAACTTTTCATTAAGGATAACGCTTTTGAAATGGAAAGTGCACCCAATGATCAAGATTGGACTTGTCATAATTCTCACGAGGATCTTTGGAAACTCCATTAATGGTTTTATATGGGGTTTTGAGTGAATTTAATCAAGAAATTGTGGGGGTAATTATATGAGGAAAATAAACAACACATTCATAGGAAAATGAATTGTTGAACTTACCCAAATTTACCCACAACCCCAAAACAAAGTAAATTTATCTACTCATGGAGAATATTATGGAAACAATACTGATAATATCAGAAGAATCCATTACAGTTGAAGTAGAAAATACAAAATTAACAATTATAAAGGAAAAATTCCAAAACTTTCCTAGATTTAGTTCCATCCTCTTCTTCCACTAAGAACATTCTTTTCTGGATCATCCCCCCAACACTTAAGTGTCTTTCCCCACTTAATTTTCATTACCCCACTTGTCTTGGAGTTGTTAGGGGTCCATTTTTCAGGTCATAGGTTTGGTAGGAGGGTTGATATCAGTGTGTAGGGGGTTGTTGACAACTGCATAGTTACAGCACATGGTTTGGAAAAATATGTGCGAACCATGCGCATGTCTCTGTCAATCACTGAAATGGAGCATGGTCTATTGGGCTAGGCCACACAGTTGTAAACCATGGAAATACTTGGCATGAGGGCTCTATCGCAAAATTCCTAAACCTTGCATAGTTTTAGTGTTGGCCCCCACAATTAGGAAATTGTGCGGTAACTGTGTGGTGTCTTCTGTCTTCAAAAATTAACACACCTACACGATTTGTGGGGAATCTGTACGGTTTGGCTAACTATGAAGAGACTATTCATCATTTGTCATTTTTAAAAAATGAAAGGTTTTATGGGATTTATGGTGGGGTTCTCAGCCCGGGTGACTCTATAGCAGCAATCATGTTTGTAAAAATGGTTCAAATGCCTTTGATTTCCTTCGAAATCTCAAATTAATTCCATGTCTTCATTTTTATTCCCTCTGTGACTAAATGACTTATCAAGGAAAATTTAACTTGTGAACATCATGAAAATACATCCACATAACCATTTTCAAGATAATAAAAGAAGTTTAAATTTCTTATGCACAGTACTGCATCAAACTCCCTCGCACATGACTAATTGTTTTTCCTCAAACAAATTCCTAGACAATTATTTCAAAGGAATTACCAAAGCAACAAGTAGAAATTTCACAGACTATATCAATCAAATGAATATAAATTTTTAATCAATTCTCATTAAAAATTAAAGCCTTCAAACTTCATGTCTTCCCATATTTGTGATGTTAGTTAACAAGGTATACTTAATCCAAAACATCCAACCATTCATTCATAAATCTGTATTTCATCCAACTGAATTTTCCTTTATTCATCAAAATAATGTCCCAACCTCCATTTCCATCTCATCATACACTTAGATTGGTTAATCATTGTTTTTTTCATCACCAATTAGTGATCTACAACATTTATAGGTCAAATGCTCTCATTAACTTTAATCTTTTGGAACACGATGAAAGATCATCAAAAATATTGGTCTTCAATTTGCATATCATGAAAAATAAAATTCAGTGGAATGAGATACTAGAATTAAAATGGGCCTAATTGGTCATGTCAACACATGATGAGAATTTGGATCAAGTAAAGTGTTTATGAAATTAAGACCGTGTGATAACCACATGGGAAGCAACAATATTTCCTAAGATTCTCCTCTCTATATGCAAAAATTGACTTCCATTTTAAGGGGATCCTTAATTTAAATTGCTCCAACAAAAAAGTCCTTTTTTAAACAAAATGCTTTTTAAATGAATAACTAAAGGTTAATTTTCAAGTATTAAAATGTTTATTAATATCACAAACATGGCTTAACAATCTACACATATGGGTAATTTTTAGAAATAATTCCCCAAAATTCATTTTTATTCAATTGATATAAGCCTATGAAACCTACAAAAACCTTTAGAAAACTCATAAGAAAAAATGTCAGCCTAGGAATTTTTTCAAGAAGTCATCCATATTGGGTTCCATATGTGGGTTCCCTCCCCGACACATAAAACTAAGCACGGTCCCCATTGCAGGTTAGAAGGTGGGGAAGGGTGGGCAAGGTATCAAGACCAAGGGAGGGAAGTAAATAATTGAAATCACAATTGTAGAACTAAAAAACTCCCCTGGAAAGTTGGCATGTCATGGAAAACAATTGGTGTTCGAGAGACGGCCATGTGGTAGAGTAGCATGACACTGAAAATAGTGAGTCACCTGCTAACTATACAAGAAAACCAGAAGAGTGAAACATGAAAAACCATATCACGCAGTAGGGAAACAAAATGGAATCACACAATCACACCAAGAAAATGATGCACAACAGTTGCAAAAAGAGAACAAAAAAGTAACATAATAGAAATGGGTAAAAATAAGAACAAAATAACAATACCAATTCCATCCCACATACATATTAGAGGGATAAAAAAATAGTGCATGAGTGGCTTCTTCCCAGGTCATATTGACAGTTGGAAGAGGTGTGGCCATTGGTTCGGCTGTAGAATAGGTAGTGGAGGGATCCCCCATTGATACAGAGCCCCAAAAAGGATCAGGCAAGAACTGGCCAGCTCTATACATGTAATATGATGGAGGATGGTTGGTCATGACCTCATAGGGAGTGGGAGGTTGAATATTGTCCATGTTTAGCCCTTCCACCTCCATATTAGTTTTCATTAGCTACCTGTTGAATATATGGTATTGATCTTACTTCTATATCCAAAAGACGTTCGGGTTGGAAATTGGGGTACCCTGCAGATTGGGGTATGGAGGATAGAATGGGTATTTTCATTGGCCCATATATGTATAGTGGTCCAAAAGGGAAAATAATCCAGCTTGGGGAGAGGAGTGGTATGAGGAAGTAGGTGCCACTGGAGGGGCCTTGTCCGCAGCAGGTGCATATTGGGGTTCAGCTGGGGTAGCCCTGGTATGACCTTGAAATAGGAATCTATTTCCATCCACATCAATCATCCTCATATGATTGAGAAGGGTGATTTCAATGAAGGGGGTTAGTGACAGCTCAATAAATTTTTTATCATCAAATTTAATGTTTAATCGATCCATCAGGAGAGTGATAAATGAGCCGGAAAAAGTATCACCCTTTGGCTTGGAAAACATAGTCTCTAGTTATTTGGAGATGAGGAAGGCAAGGTTAACTTCGGTACCTATGATCATAGACTATAGGATGAATAAATACTTATTAATCACATTTCCATCTCTATCTAATTGATCCGTGAAACAGGTTGTAACAATTTGATGTAAAACTCGAAGGATGGGATTGAGTAATCAGGATGCCTTGGATGTTTGAGGCACATAAGAATCATCAGGTTGGGCTATGATGGCCTAGATGTGTTAGTCCACTGTCGGATCCCACTCAAGAGGTGCCTCGTTAGAGGTGACAGATTGCACGCATGTGCTATCATAAATCCCAATGAATGTTGCAAAATTGCTGAGCCGGAAACTGTATTATTTGTTCATGAGGTGGAATGTGGAATCGCCTTCAGGCACGCACATAAATACCTTAGCATCATCAATGTAAAAATCGTAGTACTTGAATTTTTTTGTGAATTATAATACTATTTATTTGAAGGTGGGTTGATGAATGGCTAGGGCTCAGGTAATGTTACCTTCTGCGATGGACATTTTCAATTACTATGAAATCCCAAAAGAATCATGTTTTTTCAGGGAAATTTGGTGATTGATATTCACTTCTTGGGTGATCAATATCTTATACCTAATACTCTCCCCCCTTTTAATGAATTTAAAATGGGGGATATGGGTGGATGTAGAACTTGAATTGTGGGATCTCTTGGAGGATGACATTGTAGGGTGGGGTTTTGGAACCTGTAGGTTAAAAAACACACAACAACAACTCAAAAATTTACAACAAGAAGAGATCTCAAATTGAATTAATAAAATTAAATAACTTAAATAACCTATTTAAAATATCAAAAATAGAAATTCAAATTCCAAAATTAGGGTTTTAGTGAGGAAAGATTTCATGCGCAAGTGGGTGGTAATGAATTAGTGAAAAACCAAGAGAAAAAGAGAAGAAATTGAAGCCAAAAAAAGTTAAGAAAATATAAAGAAAAAGAAATGGGGGAAGAATGTGTTGGAAAAACCGTAGGGATATATGATATAGAAGTGAATATATGAGAATAAAATGAGAAGAAAGGATAAGGGAAAAAACTTATCATGGTGGATGATCCGGATAAAGGAGGAGGTACGCATGAAGATGAATAAAAAGAGGAAGGGGGAGGGGGTCTGGCGCACTGGCTCAAGAAAAGGAGGGCACACAATTTGGGGTAGAGGAGGGGCCAGGAATTTAAGAAATTTGGGGTTTATGTGGCTGCACAGTTTGGGCACACGGTTTAGTAAATCATGTGCGAATTGTGAAGTATTCCACGGGATGGGAATTCAGAGGCATACGGTTAGTGAATGGTTTGGAAAAACCATGCGCCAACTGTGTGGTTGGTTCTTTTTGAAAATATCTTAAAATTATACCTATTTTGAACACAAAACATCTGTTATCAAAATTGAATTCCTTGGTCCCCCCAGGAGTATAAATGATAATTTGTGATTTTCCTAAAATATGTAATCTTTTCATTGTAAAATTTCAATGAGATATCACCCTTGTTCTAATGAATTTAAACTAAAACATACAATAAATTGAAAACACACTATCATTCATCCCTAAGGACACTCAAAAAAAATTATTTTTAACAATTGTTTTTTATAATGTCAGGTTACCACCTGGTTAGTGCTACGTTTATAGTCTCAAGGTCAAATTATCGGGTGCTTGAACTACCCAAAAATTCATGGTGGAGACCATGCCCACCATGTCCTCCATGTTTAAATAAGTCTTGAGGCACTTCCAATTCACCTTTAAGGATTTACTATAAGTTAAAACAACTTCCACACACCATGGTGTAAGACCTTCATCACTAGGTAAGGTCCTCACTACTAGGGCTTCAATTGTTCTGGAAATAGTCTCAAACCGAAGTTAAAATGACATACTTCATCACCGAGATGGATGGTCCTTTAGGATATCATGCAGTCATGAATCACCCTTTTCATCTCTTTATATAACTGTTCATTTTCATATTCCTTCTTCCTAATATCATCAATATCTTTCAGTTGAAATTTCTGCTTTTCTCCCGCATCCTATAGATCATAGTTTAAGGATTTCACAGCTCAATAAGATTTATGATCTAGTTACACCAGTAAGTGACATGTTTTCCTAATGATTAATTAGAAGGGAGATATTCTGAGAGGTATTTTAAAGGAGATATTGTATGACTACAAGGAATCGTCAATATTTTTGGACCAATCCTTCCTTAAAGCTCCCACTATCTGGTCCAAAATCTGCTTCAATTCATGGTTGGAAACCATCACTTGATAGATTGAATATGAATGATATGGTGTCCCTTGGTTATAGATTACTTCATATTTTAAAATCATATTCTTCATCAATGTGTTGTTGAAATGTTCCCCTTGATTACTAGTCAAAACCCATAGGAATCCAGATCTGCTAAAAAAGTTTTTCTTAAGAATCCGACCTCAGCCTGCACAGTGTTGTTTCTTGTGGCCGCAACTTCCACCTATTTGGAAATGTAATAAAAAATACTGGAATATATACATTCCCAAATTACGAGGGAAAGGGGTCATGAAATTAATTACCCACATGTGGATGACCTCCAATTAAACGATGGGGTGTTGTGGCATTTCGACTCAGCGGCCCATGTTACCATTTGTAGGCACTTGACATTGTGAGAAACAAAATAATCAGCATCCTTATGCATGTAAGGATAATTAAATTCAAATTTCAAAATATTTTCTATAGTTCGGTCTGGCCCCGTGATGCCCTCTATCTAGGGAAGAATCAAAAAATTCCAAAATTATTTGAATTTCATCATCCCGGACACATCAGTAGATCGCTCCATCACCATATGAGCATAAAAGTAGTGGGTCCTCCAAAAAATATTTTTTAACCTCAGACAAAATTTATTATTCTGTTGAAATGTCTAATTTTGATGAACTAATCATGTGACCAAGTAACTAGAAATTTAGGAATATCATGGAAAAAGTGTTACTTAAAATGAGAACAACTACACATCTATGAAATGCTCTTTAATTTATCGGTCATCTTCTCTTTCTAAATGGGGTAATTCCAACTAAGAGAGATGATCAACAACAAAATTTTCACTTACCTTCTTATCTCGGATCATCAAATTGAACTCTTATAGGAGGAGGACCCAACAGATGAGTTATGGTTTGGCATCCTTCTTATTCAGAAAATAATTGATTGTGACATGATTAGTGTAGACAGGGACTATAAAGATCACCAAGTAAGATCAAAACCTGTCAAATGTGAAAACCATTTCAAAGATTTCTTTTTCTATGGGGGTATAATTTATTTTTTCTTCATTAAATGTTTGGGTCGCATAATAAATTGGTCTAAATATACAATTCATCCATTGTCTGAGCATTGTCCCCACCGTGTAATAACTCACATCACACATTATCTCAAATTGATCATCCCAATTTTTGGACATCATAATAAGAGCCTCGACCAAATCATTGATTTATAATATTTAAGGCAACAATAAATTTTTCATCAAACATGAAGATAGTATCCTTCGAAACAAGATTGTTCAATGGGTGAAGTATTTTGGAGAAGTCATGGATGAATCGTCTATAAAATCTTACATTCCCCAGAAAACTCTAAATGGATCGCACAAAAGATCGAATGGGAAGCTGTGAGATTACCCCAATCATGGCCAGATCAACCTCAATTTGTTTCAGGGAAATCTAGTGGCCTAAGACGATGTCATTTTGTACCATAAATTAGAACTTCTCCAAGTTTAAAACCAGATTACTGTGCTCACTGCGTTCAAGAACAAATTCTAAATTTCTCAAGAAGTTATTAAATTTCATTCCATATACTGAAAAATATTCCCTGAATACTTCTAATATTTTCTCTGTCGTATCATGAAATATTGCGAACATACACTATTAGAAGGTGGTTAAAGAATTGCATAAGCCAAAATACATACTTAGATATGCAATGGTTCCATACGGACATGTTAAGGTGCTCTTTTCTTGGTCCATAGGTGTAATGAATATTAGGTTTTATCTTGAATACCATCTAAGATGTTGTAGACCTGTTTCCCCTCCAACCTCTCCAACATATAATCCATAAATGGAAGTGTAAAGTGATCCTTTCTCATAGAATCATTGGGCTTCTGGTAGTATAAACATACTTTCCATCCTATTATGGTTTCGGTCAGGATAAGGTCATTTCTATCATTGGTCACCACAGTGATTCATCCCTTTCTGGGCACCACTTGTAGAAGACTTACCCACGGACTTTCAGAAATTGGATAATTGATGTCGGAATCTAATAGATTAATCACTTATTTCTTTACAACCTCCTTCATTAGAGGGTTCATCCGTCACTTCAGTTGCTAAGAGGGATTTTCCCCTTCCTCTAGCAGCACCTTATGCATGAAAATAGTGGGACTAATACCCCTGATATTAGCGATTGTCCAACCAATGGTCTGTTTACTTATCCTTAAAACTTTTAAGAGTGCCTCTTTTTGATCTTTTTTGAGTGACTCATTGAAGGTCAGCAACAGAGTATTCTCATTCCCTAAGTACCCATATTTTATGGAAGATGGGATAGGTTTTCACTCAACCTATAGGGATTTGAGAATTGAGGCACAATCAGCTCAACCTCGGTCGGCTCTAGAAAATCCAAAACCAATGTCTGCTGCCAATAATTGTCACCCTGGCCCATGATAAATTGCATCTCTTCTGTTTCTTCTTTAGGCTAGATGTTTATGAGAACCAGGTTATTAGTGAAATAGTTACATCCTAAATCTATTTTCCATATTACCTAAGTGATAATACACTATTATTATTTCACAATCGTCCTCATGTTCAATAATTGATGGTTGCTTAACGGCTTGAAGGATGTTGTATGATAGTCTTTCATCTCCAACTCTGAAAATCAACTCACCTGGATGAGCATCGATTAAAACCTTCCCAATATCCAAGAAGGGTCTCCGTAGAAATATAATAACCTCTTGGTCTTCTTCCATGTTGAGTATGATAAAAGTTTCATGAAAAATCAATCTTACCACTTCCACAAGCACATCTTCTAGTAGCCCTTGAGGATATTTGATGGAGCCATATACCAGCTGTAAATCCACTTGTGTTGTCTTGAGATCATTCAACCCCAGTTTCTTGAAAACTCCAAAGGGAATATGATTTACACTATCGCCAAAATCAAAAATGGCCTTCCATAACTCATAAGATCTAATTTTTCATTGGATTATGAAACTACACGAATTTTGTAGATTACGAGGAAGAGAATGATGCACCACAATTGAGCAATACTTGGTGAGGGTAATGGTTCCCAAGTCCTCCATTGTCCTCTTATTTAAGAGGATTTACTTCATAAGCATCATGTTTGTGGGTATTTGAGTTAATTCCTCTGAGGGGGACGTGCTGGTTGTTGAGGTGGTGGATGCCTTAGTAGTTTCTCCAAGAGAGGGTGTTGATACCCTTGTTGTTGATAGGCTTCTTCCTGCAACTGATTTCCTTGTTTCTACCTAGGATATAGATTTTACAATTTTTTCTAGCCATAAATGAGTTGTATCTGTGGTCACAGTTGATGATTTTTTGGTTTCTTCCCCTAGCCCATATTTTAATTATCTTCCCATGATGGGTTCTAGAATTGACGGTAAATATTTGGACCTCGGTTCTATCAAATGTAGTGCACCTTACTTTTTGATGGTCCAACACTTCCCCCCAAGCACTCACCCATTGTGTAATTATCACCACATTCATTACACATTGAGTTATTGACTGATTGAACTTGAGATGTATATTTCATATTCAAAACATCTATCTTCTAAGATTTGAAATCAAGCTAGGCCACAAACATTGTAGTGGCATCAATGTCACGCGTGCATCTATTCTGAGTACCTGACTTAGAATTCCATTGGAATATGTTCGATTACTTTTCTTCCAATAAATCAAATATTTCCTCTGGCAATTTCCTTATAAATTTACCTCCAGCCACTCTGTAGACCACTAATTTGGAGTTCGTAGTGATGCCTCTATATAATGTATGAGCATTCATCCGCAACGGAAGGTCATGATGAGATTATTTTCTCAACATCTTATGGAAAAACTCCCAATACTCATATAATGATTCAAAATCCTGTTATTGAAAATTGTGAATCTCATTCTGCATAGTAACCATCCTGGAGGGAGGAAAATAATTTCACAAGAATTCTTGGGCCAATGTATCCTAAGTTAGAATAGACAGTTGAGTCAGTACCTTAATCTAAACATTATCCTTATCCCTCAATGAGAAGAGAAATAACTGAAGATGAATTGAGTCATTGAATACTCTATGGTAATGTAATGTGACACAAATTTCCAAAAAAAATTGATAAATGAGAGTAGGGGTCTTATCTTGGTAGGCCTCCAAACTGAACTGTTTTTTGAATAAGATGCATGATATTTGGATTGATCTTAAAGTGTTGGGCTTGCACCAGAGGTCTAACTGTGTCGGTATATGCTCCATAGATGGAAGGTAACCCCTACTTCATTAGATTATGGAACATAAAAATTTGTTCTTGTTAAATTTGTGGTGTATACTATTGCTTCTCTTGAGGGAAATATCATGGATGATTCGGAGGTACATGTGGTTGCAGATCTTGTGGGATATATTTTCATTGTTTTGGCGATCCAAACACTGACATAAACTGAGCCGATGGTCATTTCTGGTTCCATGGAACATACTCCATAAAAGTCACTATTGGAATCTGGTTTTTCTCCTCCTCAGAATCCAACTGTGGCTTTCTTTCAATTAAAAAGGGCTGCCCAACTCTTTGGATAGTAGCTTGTTCTTATTCTTCGACATTCCCCATGGGGGTGTTAGGGTTGTGGTCGCACATAAGTGGGCATCTTTTCCTGGACAAGGTTTGCTCGATTTCTGGATCAAGTGAAAGTATTTCAAATGATTTAGTACTCTTGGAACACATGACCCAACTACTCAAGAACATGTGGTTCTCCACAACACAAAACAACACAACATGTGTAAAAGGGAAACAAAAAACAATCAAAACAACAATAAAGTGAAGACCAAAATTTTTAGATTTTTTTTGTTTTCACTTAGTTAATAAACTCAATTAAACAAAAAACCATTAATTTTTCTCCTCCGAAATAGTTCGATAATTTGGTGTCATTCCAGCCGAAGTGTTATGTTCAAAAATCCAAATTAATATTTCATTTCTTACTATTAGTATAGGGTAATTACGGGGTCAATCCATAGGAAGAATTAAGGTTTTTGGCTTCTTTGAATTATCATTAATTAAGTGAATATGCCAAATTTTAAAAATTAGTTTTTGTTGATTCTATTTATTATCTTCTCAATGAACAAATTTTATGGTTCATTCAATTCAAAAATGATAAAACAAAATAGTAAAAGAAAAATCAAACCGATTTTTGATGTTTATTGATAAAAACGTGTCAGGGTTGTGAGTTCTTGTATAGGTTGCCAAAAATAACTTTTCCTATTGTGTTTTTTTTTCATTATAACCCTCATTTCTGGGTCTCAAATATTTTGGAACCCCCATGGTCTGGTGAGTTCATATTAAGTCAATAGAAATTAATTCCTTGGACTACAATTTAATTTCTAATAAATTTTATTTAAGGACAGAACATTCGAAATATAAATATTACCCAATGATCATGATTTTACATGTCGTAATTCCCTTAAGGATCCATGGAAACTCCATTATTTTTCAGATATGAGGCTTCAAGCATAGTTAAGAAATAAATGGTAGGGGAAATTATTTTAGGAAAATAAGAATCAAAATCATTGGAAAATTAATCATTTAACGAACCTATATTTACCCACATCCCCAATACAAGATGAATTTAGTTTCTGTTGGAGAAAATGATGAAAATAATACTGATAATATATGAAGAATACATTACAGTAGAATTATAAAATTGAAAATCATAAATTATGAAACAAAATTTCCAAAACTTTCCTAGAATGACTTCAAAGCTCTTTTTCAACAAGAATTATCATTTCTGGATCATCCCCGTGACACCTAAGTGTCTCTCCCCACGTAATTGGTCTTCCCCCACTTGTCCTAGACTTGTTAGGGGTGCAATTATCTGGTTAGAGGTTGGGTAAGAGGGTAGGTAGGGGTAGGTAGGGTTTGTTGGCAACAGAATGGTTACGACGCATGGTGTTCCAAACTATGCACCAACTATTTGTATGGCTCTATCCCTCAAAGAAATGGTGGATGGTCAAGTTGGGTAGACTGCATGGTTTGTAAACTGTACAGAGACCATGCACGTGGGCTCTTTCCCAAAATTCCCAAACATCATACGGTTTGATAGTCGAGCCACAAGGTTTGGAAACATTGTGGAAACCCTCTGAGGTATTCTGTCTTCAAAAATGCACACCCCTACACAGTTTGTTGGGAATCTGTCTGGTTTTGCTAACCATGAAGACACCATGTGGGGTTCCTCTATCTTAAAAAATGCATGGATTCCTATACTTCAAGGTGGGTTTCTCTTCTCGAGTGACTCCATAGGAGAAACCATCTTTGTATAAAGGGTTCAAATACCTCCAACTTCCTTCTAAATCTCTAATTAAAGCAACGTCTTTTTTATCTTCCCTTAGTGACTAAAAGACATATCAAGGATAATTTAACATGTGAAAATCATGAAAATCTAACCACATAAACATTTTTAAGATAAAAAAACAAGTGGAAATGTCTTATGCATAATAGTGCATCAAAAAGTTTAATGGTATAAATTATTTTAATGTAAAAAAGATTATGTGGCTTTCATGTTAAGCCAAAACCAAATTTTATAAAAAATATTTAATTTCATGAAAAACCAAAAACAATTTTTTTTATAGAAACATTTCATCTATAATCAAAAAAATTTATACCTATGTATTATAAATTTATAATAGTATTTAAAAAATGGATTGTTTAACTCCTTAAATATGACTTTGACAAATTAAAAGTTGTTTTAAAGTTATTTTTCATACATATATAATGATAATGTCTTAAAAGTTATAGTTTTGGTAAAAAAATCTATCATTTACTATTCACCTAAATATCATAAATATCATAAAAATAAAAAATATTTATTTTCAAATAATATTGCAATTATAATTACAAAAAATGAAGCTATTTTGGTTAAATTTAAATTCTAAATTCTGAGAATTTATCTTTAAAATAGAAATATAATTAAAATCATTCTGAAAGAAAAAAACATTTTAAAATTGTAATTATTCTAATGATTATTTTCTATCAATTATTAATTATATTGGTGTTAATATATTATAAATAACAATGATATATATTATACATATAATATATTTAGTTTATTTCAGTAAATCTTAGAAAATCCCATTTTATAAAAAATCCATTTTTCAGAATATAAGGAATTCATTCTAGTTACATACATAGTAATAGATATTGGTTGGATTTTATATAAACTTCCGATATATTTTAAATAAATTTCATTAAATTAATTATTCACTGATGAGTAGTTAAAATGAAACAATACTAGAATTATTTTTTTGAAAAAATATTACATTTTTATTAAATAATATTTTCCAAATACCATTAAGATAAATTATTTATATTCGCAAATTTTTATTTGAATATTCCATTGATATTAATATCTTTAATTGAATTATATCATATACTAATATAAATATATATTATATTACATAAAGAATAAACAAATATATTAATATATATTCTTTTCATTTTTTTAATTAATATTTGTGAGTTATTAAAAAATTACTACTAACAATAAAAAGAATTATTATGACTATTCGATACATGTATACCAGATGACCAAATTTCCAATGACCATATTTTCAACCACATTATTTATAAAAAACATAATTATATGTCCATATTTTCGTCTTATAAATATCCTTACTAAATTTATTCATTTTATTCGCAGTCTCTAAGTTACATTTCCTATTTCTATAGTTTTCTCAAAAGATCTCACAATATTTACTCTCCTTCTTTGATGTACTTTCTATTAATATGAATTATTTGGATATTTTTGATTATCAAGGATTAATATGATCAATGAGATTTCATATTGCTGAATATTTTAATCTACTCTATATACTAACACCTTTTAATTTATACACATTTTAATGATGTAATAATCCTTATGGTGTTATAATAAAAAATAGTGTAATACTTGGTTTCATGTTTTTTGGTTATAATAATTTGATGTGAAATAATAAGTTGGTTTCAGTTTAATTACAATCTTTTGTGACTTATTTCCTAATCTATTTCAATTACTTTTTCTAATAGATAAAAACACTTTAGAATTATAAATATATATTTTATGGAATTAATATGATTTCTAAAAACTTTTGGCCTTAATAAATCACTCCACATTGAGGATGAATATGATTCGTTAGAATTGTATTTAATTAAGACATGTTTCTCTTATAATTTGGTTGTCTCTATGTGAATGGTCTTCTACAGGTAGGTGGAAATCCTCTTCTCCTTGGTTGGGTTATGAAATTGATGCCTATATGTGGTTGTAGTTTCTTGTATTTGTTGTTTTATCCCCTATTTCACCATTTTAGATGAATTTTTAATTGTAGGGAGACACATATTAGGTCACCATTTTTTTATATCCCATTATCATTGTGGTGGTGGTCATGTCATGCTCAGATATGTTTAGTGGTGGTTGAGTATATTTGGGATTCATATTTTCTTAGGATTTGAGGTATTTGGTATTAGTTATTGGATCATTTCATGTGACACCTTACTTTTGGGACACTCTAGAGTATATTCAACTCCATCCAACCTTTTATATTGAGGTGTATAGTTTTTTTAAATTTCATTTTACTTTTACCAAGGACATTATGGGAGAACAAACTAGCTTGTTGGGGAGATTACAGCACCTTGTGTAACTATTGATGATTATTATATTATTATTTTATTTTATTTCACGGTATGAAATGTTTTGAGAGTTTCTGGGTTTCTATTTCTAAAATTGGGTTGTTTTTTTGTGTCACACAGTTCGCGTATAGTCCATACTAACCAGGTCTTAACAATGTGATAATGTCACAATTCCTAACAGAGTTGTTTTTCATGGTTGGTGCATTGTTTCTCAAACCGTGAGACATATTCCAAATTAAAATGAAACTTATTATCTCTTAGGGATTAATTGGATTGCTTTTTATGGTTAGGATTAACAATACATAAAAACAATTTGGGTTCCTAGTGATTATGTAGTGCAAGATGCATAGTTAGTGCATTATTCAACAAATCATGAAGCCAATCTATGTAGTTTGTATAAATTCACTTAAAAAGTGAATATACATTATTTAACATCCATAATTTATGGTTTTAATCCCCCCACCTTTATAATATCATGTGGTTGAACTTCTATTTGGATCTAGGAAGAGTATACACTCCTCCCTCTTTGATCCACGACTTCTTCTATAAGGTTTTCAAGGTATTTCATCAAGACAACCTTTCTTCACTTCCTTCATATCTCTTTATCCCTTACCAATATTATTACCTGTGATTTTCCCAACTCTCAATGAACCCTAATCATTTTTTGAAGTTTATTTAGGGTTCAATTTCTTCTAATCATGAGGATTTGAGCATTTAGGGATATTATAGGTTGGTTATTGATTTGATTAAGCATTCTCCTGGAATAGAGATTCATTGAGACCTGATTCATACTATTTTTAGGTACATGATTTTTTAAACATATGTTAATATTCAATTCATAAGTTTCTTGAGCTTTAAGAATACATTTTTATGAATGTAAAACTATATATTATATCTATTTTTTATTTGTGAATGGTTACCATTAACTTTTTTCTGGAAATTAGATGTGTTCTTATGAATTTTATATATTCCATCAAGAATGGTTGTTAAATCATTCCAGGACCATTTAAAAAAATATTTATAAGGATATTTTAAATTATTTGATGGGATAAATTATTATTTTTTTGGTATGATTTTTTATTGAAGTAAATGGATGATTTATGGAACTTTTTTGGATAAATGGGTATGGTGGCTTTCCAATTTATATATAAAGGGTGTTTTCAAATGGGGGAAGTGTGTTTTTAAAATTATTTAAAGGGATGGATAAAGTATAATATATTCATTTAAAGTTATTTAAAATCATGGGTTGTATTTCTGAGTGACCAATTTGGAACATTAAATTAAATATTTGATGTCATGAAACTATAATTGATTCCCCTTGATCTTTTTTCCTGATGAGGGGTTGTAAGTATTAATGTGATGGATGAATGACATAGAAAGGGGGTTTTTTTGTGAAAGTGAGTTATACACGAGGGATATTTATGGTTTATTATTTATTTATTAGTTGATTTTTTATTTTTTACCCACATAGAATTTAGATTGGCCATTGGAACCCACATAGATAAGTGATAGACCTTGATTTATGCTACACTAGTTCAGGGAAAACATGGGCTAGCTTCCCCTTGATTGTGAGAGAGGGATAGGTTGATAGTTCACCTTGATATACCAATTAAATAGGGTTCGGTGGATTGTGTATTTGTTTAATATACAACATAGTTCAGAATTAGGTCACATGTTATAGTACTGTTTGGGTCGTATAACATTGGGAATTAGGGAATACCCATTAAATTAATTCCTTGATTGGTGGATACATGTGGGGGTATTTATCTTGATTATTTGTATTACCTTGGTATTTCATATTATATAAACATTTGTATTGTTTCTTTTTGTGATATTACATTTACATAGCGGGGTCATATTTTTATTTTGATTTATTAATTTTTTGGGTTGATTTTGAAATAGTTTTTAAAAATTTATTTAAGGAAACGGTTTGAATGGAAAGAGAAAGGATTTTTCATTTTTTTAATGTCATGAATAGTTTGAAATGAAATAAATAGGTTTCATTATAATTCATTTAAAATAATAGGAATACATTTTAGATAATAAATTTTATTCTCATTAAATAAGTGATTTTATTTTTGTTAGCAAAAAAATGATGATGGTTTAATTTATGTATTGTAGATTAAATTGAAAATGATTTATAACATATTTAAAACTATCAATAATGATTTATTAAATGAATGGGACTACATAGACTTTATGATGAGATCCTATTGGGCATGTTCTCTCACACATTTCATATAGAATACATTGTGTGTGTGTGTGTCTGTGGCTCCTATGTTGTAAAATGATTCCTGGATTCTTCATCATATTTTTTCATTTTACTAGGGATTTGATGACGTGTTGGGATGTGGTAAAAAGCAGTGTGTTTTAGGGAGGTGAACATGTGGCATGTTTTAAGATTATTTTTTATTTTGGGTTGTTTTTTTATTTTCCATGTCATCTTTTCATTGTCTATGTTAAATATTTATGATTTTTTTATTATTAGAAAATTATATTGGATGGTGTATATATGTTGATATATATGAGTTGGACTAGTTTTATGGAATTTTACTAGGCTGTTTAATTTACTATTTCGGTTATTCTCTATTATCTTGTTTGAGAATCCAACATCTATATGATTCATAAAAAACAATGATGAATGATCTATTGTGCGTAAAGCCATATTTAAGGGTAAAACCATTCCAAAGGGAAATTTAATTAATATTCATGTATTATTTTTCATTTCAGGTGGATATGGAATGATTTCTAGGACTTTTTGAGAGTTCCGTTGGGTGATATGTCAGGTCATCTCGGGCTAGTTCATTATACATGGTTAGACTCAGATGATGTTAATACATATGGACCCTAGGTGGTGAACTAATTTTAAACTCCTCTCAATTGAACTATATGTGTCCCTATCCTTCATCATGATGCCTCAATCAACTGATGCTAAATTATTTTTTATGAAATTTCCACTTTTATCTCTCTCACTCAAAATGGGATTTTATAAATTTCACTTCTTAAGTAAGAGATTTTTAATACTATGAAATACTTGAACCCTAAAATTTCCCCAATGATAAATAGATTCCTGGGTAATTTAATTTTTAAAACCTGTGATATTGTTATGAAAATAGCGATTTATTGAATAAAATACTTCTTTCAAGAAGGACATTTCCCTAGATTAATGTATTCCATCTCTATTATTTTTTGTTTTAGTATCAAACACCAAACATCCATTAAATATTTCCTTCTCATTGGTGTTTTAAATTTTTATTATTAAAATAATTCTAAAATAATCAATGGAACACTTTCTTCTATTATTATAAGTTTTTTTTAGTATGATTAACATATATTTTTAACAGGAAGGAAAATATAATGTGGCTTTTCTCCATGGTGATGATATTTTATTTTACTCAGATAAGAAAGTTATTTAGGAAACATTGTTATCAAAAATTACAAAGAAAATACTTTAATCAAAAAGAATAGTGATACATTATAATTAGGTTTCAACACTTTGGATTTAATAATACCTACAATGGTTTTATTTTTAATTGAAATTGGTTATAGTTAAAAATCAGAATTTATGAAATTTTGAAGGTATTTATGTAATTTCATAACTGTGAGATAAAGTAAAAATAATTTAATTATTAAATGACTCAAGAGAAAAATTCATATTGTTTTCTTTGATTATGAAACATGGTGTTTAAAAATGATTGGTTTTTTATGTGAATGAAACTAGTTTTTATTTTTCACATTTTAGATAATTAATTAGTTAATAAATTAAATTGAAAATAAAATTGATAGATTAATTAATTAATGTTTTGAATGTAATTTGTCAATTTTTTGGAAAAAATGATGATATCTTACAAAATATACTTTAGATTCAAAAATTTTAATTGTATTTTTATTAAAAATGTGGTGTTTCATTAAATTTGGACATAATTGGATGTTGGATTCTATACCTGTTGAAGGCCTAACTCGGTCTTGTTTTTCCATAAATAGAGAATTTTTCCCCTTTAATGGATTATTTTTTTAAAAATTCACAATAATAAATTAAACAATATTACTAAAGGCTACCCAATGTAGGATGAAAAACCCTTTCAATTTTTGTTATAAAATTTTAATATCACAATCAAATTATAATATTCAGGCCAATATTTGAATTGATTAAATAAATTATTATTTTATGAATGGTTTTTTTTCAAGAGTTATACATTGATTCGTTATATGATTACCTCTAGTTATTCCTATAGATTCAAATATATTAATGATTTAATAATCAATCATATAATTTTTGGAAGGTTAATTTTTGATATTAAATTACATGATAAATAAAATAATTATTTAATTATATTTTATTTAGGGACTTTCATGAGGTCCACATCAATAATTTGTATTATTTTAATGATATAGTATAGTTTAAAACCAAGTATCTTCTATTAATATCACTCAATTAGTTTTCATAGAGCCTATATCTTAGTTTTAAAATATTCAAATTTTTAATTATAATGAAAACAAGAACACTTTATATATTCATCCAAAATAATAGCTCCCCAATAAAGATCACTGACATCTTACGGAAGGTTATTTTAAAAACACATCATATTTTCAAGTGAGGAATATACTTTGAACACTTTTTCAAATCTTAAATATGATTTTTATATTTTTTTTATTCCATGGATGAGAATATTTTCAGATCTAAGGTGAAAAAATTCTTTTATATTTGCAAAGAACATGGATGAAATCATCCATATAAATAAGAATTCCCCAAAAAACATTTATTATATATAAAGATAAATCCTAATCTTGTAAATTATCTTGTAGACATGAAATATAGAGTTGTAGGTTGCACTCTCATTTAATGATATGTAGGCTAAGAAAATGAATTTGGGTTTTCCAATAAACATCTTCTTTTTTTAAAGCATGATACCAAATTGTTAGACCAATTTAAGGAATTTTTATAGCATCATAGAATGTAAATCTATTTCTTGAAAAACAATATCATCAATGTAGATGATATAATTTTCTATGATAGAATCAAATATTTTTTACATAATGTTTTTGTATAAAGAATGAATATGTTTTATGCTGAATGGAAAATTTCGAATGGAAATAATATACAAGAATACATAATTTTATCTTTTTCCTGTATTAAAATATTATTCTCAACCAAAAAAACCTTACTTTGAGATCAAACACTAATAATTATTGAGTTTTGGGTATCTATTGAAAAATTATTCTCCTTATGGGGAGAGAAAACTTATCATTTTTAAGAAAATGATGGTGGAGATTTTAATTAATTATGAGTCTCACCTTCACTGTGGCCTGTTTTCATCACTTGATAAAATTGGGTGCATATAAATACAAAGGGTATTTTCATTATTCTAATAAAACCATGATCCTATTACATAGAAACTCTATTTTTTGAAAGTTACATTAGGAAAGTATTTATACCTTTGTGACTTTTATTTTGGGGTTTAACTATTCCTCCAATTAAAGATTTAAAGTGGGGATGAATTACCCTAAAAATTTAAATAAATTAAAACTATATCTGATATAATTAAATTCATTAAAGTAAAACACTAAAATTAAATGAGTTAAAGTGCAGTAGAAATAAAAATCTAAAAGAAAAATGACACTAAATTAATAAAGGGTTCAGAATTATTTCAAAAAGAGATTCCTACATCTCCTCCCCCTAAGATATCTTTATTGATTTTAGATTAAAAAATAATGTTTAATTATTGTAGAAAGAAAAAACAAACATTTTATTTTTATCAGTTGTATCATGGAAACCTATTTATAAGTTAGATAAATCTTGGTTTGTTGTGGTTGTACCATGAATATCAAATTCACTACAATCCTTTAACTGGTTGTGCCCAGAAACCCAAATCCACAACACTTCTAATAGTAGTGTGCACTAACACCCCTCACACCCAATTTTGGGGAGAAACCAAGAAAAAAATAAAAGAAATTATATATGAATTCTCAATGAAGCACACTCGCAATACTCCAATTATATTATAAAGAGAAAGAGTGGGAGGAAGATAGATAATAGAGTAATATATCAATAGAATAAGTAAAATGAACTGAAATGATATCAATAATGATATTCAAGGAAACCCTTATCCTTAATTCACCCTTGGGGGTTTTAATAGACTCTCATAGCTTTACAAACATTATATAGGTATTTTTGGTTGAATAGTATCATTAAGATTAAAGTTAAGGTATGTGGGGCACCCGCCAATAGCTAATTGTTTTTTCAACATATATGGATCTACCTATATGATTATATACAATGAGGCAGTCACTAACACTAATTGTTAGAGGACACTAAAAAAAGTTCTCCAGGATCATCTTAATCCATACATTTTTTTTCATTATATGTAAAAAAATATAAAATTTAAATAGTAAAATAAATCAAAAAAATGAGAAACATAAATTTGTGTGTTTTTTATTATTAAACCCACCCAAGAGAGTGAGATGTATGCACTACTACAATACTAGCATTCAACAATGATAGTATATTCCTTTATCAGTGCGAGTAAAGCGATGGCTACCTTAGAACAGTTAAAATTCCGCAGATTTTATCGATGCTAAAAAGGTGCTGAAAAAGGAATGATTTATCAGCATAAAAAAAGAGCTGATACAAGATCCCATTTATCAGTGCTTTTATTTAGATCTATTAATATAGTCTTTCTCAATGCTTTAAAAATAACAGATAAATGGTCTTTTATGAGTTCTTTTTGAAGCAGAAATAAAATTCTGATTTATCTGCACATTTATATACATGGAAAATGGTCTTTTATCAGTTCTTTTCAAAGAAATGATAAAATTATGATTTATTAGTTCTTTCATATGCACTGATAAAAGTATTACTTTTCAGTTCTTTTAAAAGAGATGATAAAGATATGCTTTACCTGTTCTTGTATATGCACTGAAAAGGAGTCCTTTTTCAGCATTTTGTAAAGTGTTGATAAAGGGTTTCTTTAAAATTTCCTCTAAAAGCACTGATAAATCAGGATTCTATTAACGCAATAATTAAAACTAATAAAGTTTAAAACTATATTGTGATGTTGTAGCACACTGGATCACTAGAAATAGGTGTATTGTGCTGCTAGAACACACTATATCAGTAGAAATAGAAAAAAATTACCAAAATAAGACACAAATGCTAAATTAAAATGAAATAAAATTTCTAACAAAAATACCAAAAAAATAAAACACTTTTGCAGAGAATGTAACTTTTTTTTAATAAAATTAAAGTAGATTTGGAATATATAGGGGAACTTTCAGACATACCGGTCACACCGTGAGTCAAATTGTGGTGTGACTGATTCCTACACATCCCAAATTACATATGGATTATTTTCCTAATATACCAAAACAATCAGAATGTGTTTTCTTGGCCTTGTGTATGTTAGTTTTTTAATTAAAATTAATGATATATTTGCTTTAAAAAAATCACTTGGAGTCATACTAGTCAGACCATGCATCATATTAAGGTGGGGTTGAACCCTATATGTCACAAGTGATTTATGGATAATTTTCCTAAAGTACCAAAACAATCCAAATGCATTTTCTGAGTTTTGAGTATGTGAGTAATTTTTCTCAAAAAAGAATTAATATCAATTTTGAATAAAAATATGTAGATGGAGTCATACATATCACATCATGCATCGGATTGAGGCCTGGCTAAATTCTAAACATCGTAATAACTCATGGAAATTTTTCATAAAGTATCAAAACAATTGGAATGTATTTCCTATGTTTTGAGTATGCCACTTTTTTCACTAAAATGTTGTCTTCAAATAGAAACACACACTTTTATCCATATAGGTGGTATCATGTGTGGGTTTGACATGATACAGAGTCAAAAATATCACAATTGAATAATGAATTTTCTTCCCAAATTTTCAAGACAATATGAGCATGGTTACTCTATTTTCAGTGAGTGATTATTTTTGTATGGAAATGTCAATTTTAAACTAACAACAGACACTTGGAGTCATACTAGTCACACCGTGTGTCAGATTGAAGTGTTTTTGAGTTCTACACATCTAATATAACTCATTTATTATTTTCCAAAAGTTTCAGAACAATTTGAATGTGTTTCCTTAATTTTGAGTACACCGTATTGTTTTTAGAAAAATGTCATTTTAAAATTAAAACATGCAGTTTGAGCCATACATGTGGCATTGGCTATGTGTTTGACTTTATATTGATTCATACATGTCATAGATGAATTACAAATCATTTTACCTAATTATCATCACAATATAAGCATGTTTTCTTGGTTTTCAGTGAGTGACACTTTTTTGTATTAAATTGTAAATTTTAAACCGATAACGGACACTTTGAGACATACCAGTCACACCATGCATCATATTGAAGTGTATTTGATCAGTACACATCATAAATTATGTATGGATCATTTTACTAGAGTACCAAAACAATCGAAATTTTTTTACACAGTTTTTAGTGATCCATTTATGTTTTTTACTAATATTCCATTTTAAACTGGAAAGACGCTCGATGGAACTTATCTTAAGTGAAAAGCGTAGTGTGACCTTTTAAAAAAATCTCAAACACAATCATGGTATTATCCTTATTCCACATCATTTCGTAACAATTTTATTGTTTTCTAGTTAGTGTTTCTTATCTTCCACTACATCAGTCTCCACCTTGGTCTTCGCCTCTACGTCCTCCTCCACATTGGTTTCTAACTCTGACTCTGCCCCCGCCTTCACCTTCACCTCTTCCTTCACCGCTTCCATTGCCTCCACCAATGTTTCTTCCCAACAATTTTATTTTTTTCAGGTCATCACTTCTAAACAAATTTATTTCTTCCATTACACATCTCCTTAAGAAAGAGATCAAAAATAATATATAAATATTTTCACACTAATTTTTCACACTATAAATATCATTCGAAAGTAATAACTTTTACTAGATCAAAAACATAGTGGGTTATAACCTAAATTAATTTTCAACAGACACTTATAAAAAAAGTACATTTCCCACTCATCTATAAACAAATTGATTTATTCTTTTAAGTAAATCTTTGGTCTGTAATATTGATAGATCTGAAAAAATATAAACAATCAAATGATTATGATATATATTTGATGAAATTGAAATTACCATCAGAAACTACCTATTAGGGGATATTGGTCTTTTCATGCTTTATTATTTCTCTCATAAATTTTCAAACATAATATTCATAATCGATTTCATTTTCTTGTTTCGTACACTGTAGAAACATTGATCAAAATAATTTATTTTTTTAATCTTTTGATATATAATTCTTTCTATATAAACCATAATTTCTTTCCAGTTGTAGTAATCCACAGGATTAATCTTTTCAAACACCGACTTCATGTCATGATCTATCCTGTATTTATATACCTTCCAATCATAAACAATATCTTTTTAAAGCAAATACTTGACATATAATTTTAATTTTGTCTATAAAATGTTGATTTTTGTGTGTTAAATATTCACAATACACATTATGTGTGGTCATTTGGTTGGAAATCCTTGCATTGAATCCAAAAAATAAATATTTGGGGTGTCTATTTTGACTACTATCAGCATCTAGTGCTTCCTGAAAAATAAAACTAATTAATTAATAAAAAATTATAAATATATTTTATGTGATTATATTATAGATCTTTACCTTTGGATTGTAGGCAAAAAAGAGTCTTTTATCTGATGCTTTTTTACTAAATGTTTTTAGTAAATCATATTTCTTTTCTCTATTTCTTGCTTATTCAAAGAAATTTCAGGCATAGAAATGAGATAGGGAATACTGAATCAAAATCATACTTTGCACTATCTTCCATTTTTATAATTGTAATATAAACAACTACACAAAATATTAATAGGTATTATCATTAATAAACACATTTAGCACACTATTTGGATAGAATTGTTATGAAAATGTAACTTATGTTTGTATTTAGAACAGAGATTCCCATCAATTCATGCTTGAGAATATCTATTAGAGTCTCGAGATCAATTAATTCTAGGAAAAAAACTCCATATGTATCTTATACATATTCAATTTAAGACATAGTTTTACCTTTAAATTTTGTCTCTGCATGATGTTTCAATGATAGTAAATATTTTTATGGAATAGAGGGGATACGTTACTCTCAGAAGGTCATTTTGTTTTCTTGGACAATTCACTAGATTTTCTTGATTCATCCATCCTTTATGTGCAACATTATTCATCTGTAATATAGTCCCTTTTTTTAGTCCTTTTATCGTAAATTGTTACTAGATTTTTATAATAATTTTTTTAAAGATGAGCCTTATGTATTTTTATAAGATTAGATGGCCAAGATATGAAAGCACAAATAGAAGCCTTGTTTATTGTAATATTTAGACCATCAAGAGGAATAGGAAACTTGGCAGTCAGCTCATAAGCTACCTCAATCCCCACACCCATGTGATTTGGGGGGTTGATAGTGTTGTTGGTCTACCAAGATATTATATACTTTACCCATCACAACATGACAGTACATGGGTGTGGACAGATAAAAATTACATACTATTGTACCCTTCAAAAATTTTTAATATAAATTCATCGACAGTTGTTTGATTCACATTTAGGAGAAAGAGTAATGAAAAAAATGATTACCTCAGGTAATGTATGTGGCTGGGGGGAATGAAAAGCCTCAATGATGGTGGGATCATTTCATTCATGTGAAGATCTTTTCTCCATCTCAATTTCTCTTTCATCATTTCTTATACATTGGTTTACCAAACCGGACCACAAAATAATATCTCGCAGTGAGTCTATTTGTGATTTAATTTATCTCACCGTATTATATGTATCATCATGTGGTTTTATATTCTTGAAATATGTTATAGTATAGACTCCAAAACTGAATCCTCTAATGTAACCATATAGTTTCGGCTGCTTCAAATCTACTAAAAGTCACTATTCTTCTTGAAGGGTCTTTACTAATTATTGTCTCTAAACAATATAAAAAATTATGAACATATTTATTTATTTTAAATATTGTCATAAATCATAATGAATTACAATTATTTCATACTTATACATTCTTTCCATACTACTTTTTTTTCATCAACTAATATACCATCCTTATTTACATGAGCGTCCTTCCATAGAACATGACATGGGATGGAAGTGGCCTCAGATTTTGATTCATCAATCTGTATATAAAAAGGAAATTATGATGTTTTTATATCACATAATAAAACGTTTGTTGTTGATTTTAATTATATATAAATTAATTCTCTAATGAATTGTATCCCATCTGTCCTTTGTGATAGGTGTATGTTGGCTTTTATTGGCATTCTTTATTTTCATAACTCTTTTGTTGTTTCATAAATTATCAATTTGAATCATGTTGGATAAAATAAATAATTTAGGATAATATATTATCAACCTCAATGATCCTAAAATGATTTATCATTGTGATGCTTAAAGAAATTATTCCATGTTTCATGATTTATAATGTGTGCATAACTAAGTGGGGGGTGGGGATTTATTTTCCACTCACCATCCAATAGATGTATCTTTTTCAGAGGAGACTAGAAGCCACTATGGTCTTTTCTAGTGGCCATTAATAAAAATTTCTTATAGTAAAAATTTTAATAAACATTATACATAATGAATAATGGAAAATAAATTAGTGTTTCATTATATAATTTTTATGTAAAATATAGAATGTATATGGTAACATTGTCATTATATAATTCCAATGGATTTCCTTCGTTATAGGTTGGACATGGCACCATGGGTCAATATCAATCAGCACATTCAGCCTCTTTATAACCTCAAGATAACTAATGAACATTAAATTTTTGCGGTGAATAGGTTTGTCACATTGATTCCAATCAACCTCATGTTTTATACCTTGACTTCTTACCTTGATTATTTTATTCCAAATTATAATGTTTTTCCATTCCTGTTTTTTTCATTGTTTTAACCAACTTGTTGTTGATCCCATATTTATTCCACAGTTTCCCCATCAAAAATATGTTCTTGATCTAGATTGGAAACTTCAACATGTTTCTATGACATTGTTTTCATGATTATTTAAACATTTATTTTGTATTTAATAACAACAATCCAATAAACTTTATGCAAAAATGTCAAAAATTTCATCCATATTGCATGAAAATTCTTATTTTATTAAATAGATATATGATACTTCAATACTATAGTATAACTAACCTTCACTATCATTATTTAATCCATTATCAAATTATTGATTACCTTCCATGTCTTTATAAGGTAGTAAAGCTAGTTTGAAACAGGGATTCCAATCCATCGTCATGGAATGGGAGAAAAACAAGCGTCTAATGATTAAAGTATCCTAAGAACCTACACTAACAGAATCACTCAAAAAGTATCCTCAATTGAAGATGAATTGAAATAACTCTACTCTAATGTTATAGAAGAAATGAATCTCACCCCACTTATATTGTACGTCACTTCTTTCCACTCACAGATTCATTGGATTCCAAGTAAAAACCAATCATTTATGAATAAAATTATTTTTCTTTTAATTAAATGTCATATGGATATGGAAAAATTATGAAATGATTTTGTTTTATTATATCCAATTGGTTTTAAATGACCATTATGTATCCTTAACATTGATAATATTGTCATTGAAAATGGACCACATAACTAATATAAGTATAATGTTTTAACAAATCCTTTTGACAGAGACAAAAGAGTTGATGTCATCATCCAGTAGACTCAGACTATAAAAAGATCATTTGTTAGAGCTTGAGAAAGAGTTAGCATCACTGGGAATCAATCTTGACCAAGACCAATCTAATATTCAACATTTTAAGTTTTAACGGAATCACCTATAGGATAAGTTCATGTTAATATAGATTTCCACCTGGGAGATGTTATCTTAGCCACCCCAAGAGTCTATCACCATCGTATGCCTTACCCTTAGGCCTTATGTGGGTTTTATATGGTGTTATATAACAAGGTATTAGTTACTTATTGTGTAATCCCTTTCTAAAAATAAAATTATTATTCAATCAATTCCTTTAAGAGAATATTTTTTCCAAAAACAAATGATGTATTTGATAAATTGATTTTTCAGGTAAAAATGGTAATTTTGAGAAATATATACATTATTAATCTAAATTATGGTGTTTATTAATAATATTATAAAAAATATTCTAAATGATGATAATATCAGTTCATTATCTATAAATTATTATGAAATCAATTTGATAAGAGTTGTATTTTTTATACGATAAAATAGAAAGTGTATTTTTAAAGAATCAATTTTAAGGTATTTTTGAATTTTTCAAGTAATTAATTTTTTATTAAAATATTATTATCAAATTGATTTTATTAATAATAATTTATTATATAATTTTTATGAAATAAAATTTAATTTATGTTACGGTTTGAAAACTATTTTTGTCGACACCACATCAATTTTAAATAAATGATGGTTTTTATTTTAAAAGTGAAAATTCTCATATTTAGAAAATTATTTATATAAAAGGGATATGATTTTAGGAATTTGGACTTCAAAATTATCCAATGTTAAATTTTTCCCAATATCATGAGATAGATGAATTTTGGGTAAAAATTAAATACCGTATAAATATATAATGTCTTTTATGAAATCATAATGACATAATAGTGATGTAATAAAACAAAATAGAGGATATATTCACCCAAATATATATTTTCCTTTAAAATAATGTAATTTTATGTTTATTTGATTTATTTTATAAAGCCTTATTGAATCCTTCAAGACATAAAAAATATTTTAATATTCTATAATTATTTCCTTGAGAGTGTGACTCACCTCCACATAAGCATGGGAAATATTTTAATATATTTTGCCATTTTCCTAATAAAATAATTTTTTCAACGCCACTTTTCTTGAAAGCATGGGAATAACCCATTGGTTGGTTTGTGGTTCTGATTATTTTAGTGTGTAGTGTCTAAAACCTAAATAATATAGAATTCACCCACCTTTCCCATATAAACCCACCCAAGAACCCATTACTCTATACTCAAACTCCATTAAAATCATTCTCACTCTATATTAAAATTCTTATAGTCCTCTCATGGTTCCCCAAAGCTCCAAAGAAGCCTCTCCCAAGCCTACGGTATCACACATCTAAGTTAGGGTTCCTTCCTTTCTCATTTTTGTCCACGTTTACTTATATTGTTATATCATTTTATTTTTCAATTAAAAATGATGGGGTATGTTTTCACACCACCCCAATATTTCATGTATTATGTTTTAATGTTGAGATTCTCATTTGACTGTCATTAATCCCTCCCATGTACACATGTTACCATGCCGAAATCTTGTAAGGGATTCCTCTCTCCTCAATTCCTTTCAAGAATTTAGTTTACATTATGCATCTAAAATTCCATTTCAAATGTTGGTATATTATACTCCCTAATCCCTTAATTACTATTTCATTTATAAATTATTAGGGACCCCTTTATCTCTCATCAATTCATTTTATAAATCCCCATATGATGTTGTTATGCTACGGAAATTGTATCACGATTTTCCATGCCAAAATCATCATGTAGTGAATACCATTCTCATTTCTCTATCAAGATTATTAAACATTATGAACATATATTTATTGATTATAAAATTTCATATATATTTTCTATATTCATTTATCATGTAATAAATGATTGTGTTTAATTAATCCATGGTATATGATCTACGTGGCACATTTAATCATGATATTGAAATATTCTTGATGGGTGCACCCTGATAGCGCTCCAACGCATTGGATAATGATTAGTATCATGATATTTCGTGTTGGGATAGGGGTTTACCTAATTTCTTTTAGAAACTTTTTCCACCATGTTGGGGAAGGGGTTATCTAATTCCTTTATGTTTATAATGCAGTGATTTAAGTTGTTTCGACATTACTATGTCATGATAATCATGCCATATCTTGCATTTATGATCATATTTCTATTGTTCTCCATTGATATGCCTACTTCCTAACAAGTATTTTATTTTTCATTTTATGCCTTGTAACTCTCTTACTAAGCTTTATATCTCACCCCTTTCTTGTGTAGATTCTCAGGTTATCCCATGCATTTTTAAGTACGAAGGATTGTTGTGGTCATGTAAAAAAATATTCAATAAAGATATTGTATTTCATGTTTTAAGTTGTTATGTAATGTTCCTAATCCCCAAATAAATTATACCTAGAAATATTTTGAGTTATATTAAGTGAAATTTATATAATAAATCATTTTTAAAAATGAAATAAAAAGAAGGGTTTTTAAAAATGGTAGGTTTAGTTTTTTTTTAGATTATGATTAGAAAATCATATTGAAATCCTTAGCGATAAGACGAGGTATACGAAAAACATCCCTAAATATTTATTATTATTGATATAGTGGTTTATAAATCATATATATCCCATTCTATAAACGAAAATGTTGAGGTAGCTTTGGCATAGATGTATCTAATGGTAAAACCTGAAAACACAGCTTTGAGCTAGACTCGAACAGGAACAGGTGCACAATAATAGGATTCACTGCCCTCTTGGTTCGAAACTCCTAAGAGACATGCTTTGATAAATTCCTAAGATTAGTATGAACCACTATTAAGGGACCAAGAAAAAATACCACAAATTAAGAAAAAGGTCATGGATGACTCATATTGAAGCCTAGAAATTCCTAAGTTAAGGAAATAAATAAAATTTATAAGTTATCCATTTTTAGAATTGGATTACCCTTTAGTATTTTAATAGATTAAAATATATACCACTAATTTTCCTTTTATTTTATCCAATGGCCAGTAATAGGAGGAATCAGGTTAACAATTGATGTGATGATCAATTTGATGACTGTTCTAATAAGATTTCCAATCTGATGGGACTAGGAATTGAAAACTTTGACAAGATACACTCTCAGTTAAATCATTTTTTGAATAGAAGCATGGGTAAAGAGAACTTTTCCCCCTCCCTCTAATAAATAACAAGTCCCAATCAAGATTTTAATGAGACAAATGAATCCTCTATTCAATGGATCATATGATCCCTCAATCGCCAAAAAATGGATCAACTCCATTGAGAAGATATTCTCTGTACTTAAATGATATGAACAAGATAAGGTTTTTATGGCTAATTATCATATAGAGGGTGAAGCTGATAAATTTTGGAAATTGATCAAAAAGATGATGCATGAGGAAGAGATCGATGTGATGGGATGGAAGGATTTATGAAATATGATTTTGGATAAATATTTTCCCCGAACCTTTTATCTAAGAGGGAAAGAGATATCCTAGAACTCAAGAAAAAGGACAATGAATATATTGGGATGTAGGAGGAAAATTCCTCCAGAACTACATGATATGCCTCTGGTTTTTTCATTACTCCCAAATTCAAGGTTTACCACTTTTAGGGTGGGATAAAACCTAGCCTACTGAAATCCCTAGTGTACTGCAACTTTGGAAGCTATGAGGATATTGTCTGATGTGCAAGAGAAGTCGATATGGAGATCACAAAATCTTAGGGGTATCATGGGGTTAAGAAGATGATATTGGACTTTAATTTTGGTGGTCCAATGGATAAATCCAATGGTTCTAAGAAATTATATAATCTCACATTCTAAAGGTGTAGAAAGAAACACCATGGAAATTGAGTGAAGGGGAAAAGGAAATGATTTATGTGTAAGAAGGGCGGGCACCAGGACAGCGATGGCCAAAAAGAAAAATATAATACTACGATAGAGGAAAGGGAAACTCCATTCAATCCGTAATTCATTGTTCATTACTACTAATACAAAGAACTAGGAAAATTTGTAGACTAGTTACCTAATCCAAGGGTTTTTAGAGGAAACCAAAAACCTCCAAGGTTGTAAAGGAGAGCTTTTTCCATCACTTATGCCGAATTGAATCTTGAAAATGAAGTGGTGATAGTTATTCTAGCCATTCATTCAATAATAGAGATCATAAATTTTGATTCTGGTTCTATATATTCTTTTATATCCCTGAATTTTCGTATAAAAGTCCAAAAATCACCACAAAGAATAGAAGTAGAGATTTCGGTGAAAACAAAAAATGGGGAAATTATTGCATCCCATGAATATAACACCTCCCATATCACAATTTGTGGATTGAACTTCCCATTGAACCTCATCATACTTCCCTTGGTGGAATTTGATGCAATTTGTGGCATGGAATGGATTTCCCTATATAGAGCTAACATAAATTGTCCTGAGAGGGAAATCACTCTTTATATAGTGAATCAGCCCCTGATTATATACAAGTGAAAGGAGGGGGATGGATCATCTTTAGAACAATCATCTTAATCATGGATATTACATCCCTGGGAACATGCATACTTTTATCAAATGATTCTGTCTAAGGAAGGAATCATCCTCAAAGACATTCTTATGGTGAGGGAATTATATGATGTGTTTCCCGAAAAATTTATCGGTCTTCCTCTTCGAAAAGATTTTGAAATCATTATTGACAATATACATGGGGATGCCCATATCCAATATACAGTATATAATGGATATTTTGGAGCTTGAGGAGCTATTGAAAAAACTATAATAGAATCTAAATAAAGGGTTTATACTCCCAAGTGCTTCCCTTTGGGTTTCATGAGTTTTCTTCCTCGAGAATAATGATGGGTTAATGAACATTTTCACTGATCATAATGAGCTCAACAAAATCATGATAAATAACAACTATCCTTTTCCATGGATTGATGAATTGTTGGATCAGCTACGTGGAGCACAATTCTTATTCAAGGTTGATTTGTGGTCAGGTTATTAACAAGTAAGGGTGAATAAGGAGGATATTCCCAATACAAACTTTTGTATAAGGTACATGCACTATGAATTCATAGTAATTCCTTTCAGACTCACTAATTCTCCAAAAATATTTATGGACATGACGAGTAGAGTCTTTTTAGATTATCTAAACAGATTTTTGGTAGTCTTTATTAAAGATATTCGAATACACTACAAAACTAGGGATGAACATGAGGAGCATCGGAACACTATACTATAGACCTTCCCAAAGGATATGCTCAATGAAATGTACATAAAGTGTGAGTTCTGGTTGAATGAAGTCTCGTTCATGGGGTATATCATCATATACAATGGGATATCTATAGATCCTTCAAAAACAAAATAAATTGTTGGATTGTCGAGGCTGATGTCTATGAGGGATATACATAGCTTCTTGGGGTTAGCTGGATATTATCACTAATTTGTGAGAAATTTCACATGATTTTCAAATCCTTTTACCAAGATAACTCAGAATGGGGTCAAATTTTCTTGTAATGATGAATGTGAAGAATACTAAAAGGAGTTGAAGAAGAGTCTTATCCCTTCCCATGTTCTCACACTACCCATATGTGGAAATCTTTTTGTAATATTTAGTGATGATTTGAAGAAGGGCATGGGCTGTGTGTTGACGCATAATAAAAAATTCAACAGTTATTCCTCAAGGAATTTAAAAATTCAACAGAAATACTATCCCACACATGATATGGTGTTGGAAGATGTGATATTCAAATTGAAAATATGGCATCATTGTCTCATTGTGAAAAAATTGAAATATATATAGATCTCAAAAGTCTCAAATATATATTCGCATAGAAGGAGATGACCATGCTCCAATGAAGATGGTTATAACACATCAAGAATTATGATTACTCAATCCATTACCACCCTAGGAATGCAAAAAAGGTGGAGGATGATCTAAGTTGAAAGGACTCAATAATTCTAAAATTTATGAGGATTGAAAAGGATCCAATATTCATATATTTGATGAAGATGGACATGGTAATCAAAAAGAAAATAACAACATCAATCCTTTCACAAATTATTTCTCAACTGTCTCTTTTGGAAAGGTTAAAGGATGCCCAAAATATGATGTTGGAATTCTGAAGAAAGAGGAAGCTATCCAAAAACAAAAATCCTTAGAGTTCAATTTTAGTGAAGAAGTAATTATTATATTTAGGTAAAGAAAATTTGTTCTCTCAAGTCATGTGTCAAATAAAAAACTTTTATATAATGCCCATTGTTTTTTCTTTCTCCATTCACCCAGGAAACACAAAGATGTATCTGGATATTTGAGAGCATTGTTGGTGGGATAGCATGTATAAGGGGATCATTGAGTAGAAATCAATGTACCTTCTATGTTAATAAGTGAATGAAAAGAGGCATAAGACTATGAGTATGATGAAACTATTACCCAGACCAACATGGAAATGGGAAAACATCAACATGGACTTTGTCACAAGATGTATGAAGACAACCATAAGAAACATTTACATTTGGGTTTTTATGGATCGTCTTACAAATACTGCACATTTAATTGTAATTTGAGAATAATTATAACTGGATCAGCTGGCACAGATATATATTATATAAGTGGTGAGGATAAATGGTGTACCACTATCGATTATATCCGATCGATATCCAACATTCACCTCTATGTTCTGAAAGAGTCTCCAATATGCTCTGAAACTGAGTTGACCTTCAGGATGGCTTATCACCATCAAACTGATGGCCTGTCTAAACACACTATCTAGACACTTGATGAAATTTTTATATCTTGATCAATAGACTTAAAAATAGTATGAGATTTATATCTTCCTTTGGTGGATTCCTCTTACAACAATCGTTTCCACTCAAGTATCCAAATGGATCCTTATTAATCCCTTTATGGGATGAGGTGGAGAACACCAACATGTTAGAATGAAGTTGGAAAATGAGAACTTATAGTTCTGAAAATGGTTGAAGTAATGGTGTAGAAGGTTAAGACTATCCAGCAACACATCAAAGCTACTTAGAGTCGACAGAAGTGCTATGTTGAAAATCATTGACGAGACCTAGAGGTTGGTGTTGGAGACATGGTATTCCTATGGATATCTCCATGGAATATAGTTAGGTGATTTGGGAAGAACGAAAAACTTAGACCAATGTAAATCCTCCCTATTGAGATCCTTGATCGTGTCGGACCAGTGGCATATTGACTGGCACTCCCATCAAACATGTATCAAGTACATGTTGTATTTCATATATCACTCTTGAGGAAGTACATACATGAACCACTTCATGTACTCAATATAGAGGTGGTACCATTGTAAAATGACCTCTCATGTGAAGATAAGTTGGTGAATATCTTAGTTCATAGGTAAAAGGTTCTACAAAATAAGACAATTCCACTTGTCAAAGTGTTGTGGAGAAACCACAAGTTTGAAGAAGTAATATGCGAACTAGAGGAAGTGATGAGGCAGAGTTACCCTTGACCCTTTTAGTTTTGGGAATGGATATTTTTATGGTAAAATTTCATAAGGGGTATTGTTGTAACAACTCGATCATTTATAAATAAATTTCAATTTCATTTAATTAAATATCTTATCGATATAGAAAACAAATGTAATAATTTTGTTTTATTTTATCAAACTATATTTGAGTGACCATTAAGTACTTTTTCCATTGATAACATATCCATTGAACATTGATCACATGACTAGTATAAATATAAGGTTTTAACAAATCCTTTCGACACAAACAACGGAGTTGATGTCCTCATCCAGTAAACACGAGTCATACGAAGCTCATTTTTCGATGCTCGGAAAGTAGGTTGTGTCACCAAGATTCACTCTTAACCAATCCCAAGCTGAGATTTATCATATTATTATTGAATGAAATATCCTATTGTATAGGTTCATGATAATATAGATTACCACTAGGTCGATGTTATCCGAGCCATCCTAATAGTCGGTCACCATCGCACACCTTACCCTTAGATCTTATGTGGGTGTTATAGGGGTTATGTGACATGGTATTATTTACATAATGTGTAATAATTTTATATTAATAAAATTATTATTCCATAAATTCATTTATTAGAATATTCATTCTTAAAAAAATGGATGATTTTGATAAATTTATTTTTTAGGTAAAAATTGTACTTTTGAGAAATATATAGATTATTATATTAAACTATGGGTTTTAATAAAATATTATAAAAAATTTCTTATAAATTATTATTATATCAGTTACTTATCTATAAATGATTAGGTAGTCAGTTTGATAAGAGTTATATTTTTATACAATAAAACAAAAAGAGTATTTTTAAAGAATTTATCTTTAAGAATTAAGGAATTTTTGAATTAATTAATATTTTAATCAAATTTTATAATCAAAATCGATTTATTAATAATAAATGAGTTTCTAATTTTTAAGAAGTATAATTAAATTTTTATTATGGTTTGAAAATTTTTTTATCAGAACTCATCAATTTTCAATATATGGCTATTTTTATTTTAAAAGTGAATATTCTCATATTAATAAAAGTATTTATATAAAATGAGTATTAGTTTTAGAATCACGATGTCAAAATTATCAAATAGTAAAATTTTCATAATTTATATAGATTGTCGAATTTCTGGATAAAAATGAAATGCCGTATAAATATATAATGTGTTTTTTAACATCATAATTACTGAATAGTTATGTATTAAATTAATATAAATTGTATATTTGGCCAAATATATTTTTTACTTTAAAACAATGTAATTTTTGGTTTATTTGATTTATTTTATAAATACTTAGTGAATCCTCCAAGACATATAAAATATTTTAAGATTTTCAAATTATTTCATTGAGAGTGTGACTCACCTCCACATAATAAAAGAAAATATTTTAATATCTTTATCCCATTACCTAAAAAATTAATTTTTCCCACCGCCCTTGTCCATAAATAATGGGAAAAATCATGGGTTGGTTTTTGGTTTTGAATATTTTAGTGTGCAGTGTCCATAACCTAAATAATAATAAAAAATTCCACATTCTCTATATAGACTCAACCAAGAACCCATTCCACTTAACTAAATATATATTAAGCTTGTACTCTCTCTTATATCCACTCCCTAGAGTCCTCCCATGGAACACCCAGGATCCCAATAAGCCTCTCCCAAGCTTTTCAAATCACACATCCATATAAGGGTTGATTCCATTCTCATTTTTGTCTAAGTTTAATTATATCATTACACCCATTTATGTTATAATTAAAAATTATGTGGTTTGTTTTCACACCTCCCACATATTATCATTATTATGTTTTAATGGTTAGATTCTCGTTTTACTCTCATCAATCCCTCCCATGTACACATGTTACCATGCTTAAATTTCATAAGGTATTTTTCTCTCCTCATTTCCATTCAAGAATTTATTTTTATATTATGCATCTCATATTCCATTTCATATGTTGTGATATTATGATCCATGATCCCCTTAATTTCCATTTAATTTCTAAATTATGATACACCCCTTTATCTCTCATCAACCCTTTCTATGAATCCTAATGTTATGTCATTATGCTTGCGAAATTGAACCAAGATTTTCAATGCCAAAATCATCATGTTGTGAATACCGTGTCAATTTATCTATCGAGATTATTCACCTTTAGGAAAATATACTTATTTATTATAATAATTCATATATTTATTCCATATTAATTTATCATGGAATAAATGATGATGTCGAATTAATACATGTTATATGATCTATGTGGCACACTTAAGCGTGAGATTGAAAAGTTCCTGAAGGCTGCTCCCTGATAGTGCTCCAATACATTGGGTAATATTTAGTATCATGATACTTCATATTAGTATATAATTTTACCTTAATTCATTTAGAAAATGTGTCCACCATGTTGGGATAGTAGTTATATAATTCCTTTATGTTTATGATGTAGTGTTTTATGATGTTGCCACATTTATACATTATGATAATCTTGTTATAGCATGCCTTTAGTTAATGTTTCTCTTGTGATCCATTGATATTCATGTTTCCTAACATGTATTAGAGTCTCCAGTTTATTCCTTGTTTCCTCTCTTACTAGGATTTATATGTCACCCCTTTCCTATGTATATCATTAGGTTATCCCATGCAGTGTTAAGTATGAAGGAATGTTGTGGTCACCTAAAAGAATCTCTCAATAAAGATGTTGTATGTCATGTTTGAAGTAGTTGTGTAATGTTCATAAGCCCAAAATAAACTAGAACTCTCAATCATATGAGTTCTATTAAGTGCATGTTTATCTAAAAAATATTGTTTAAATATAAAATGAAGAGCATGGTTATTATAGTTGGTATCAAAAGATAGGTTTGGTAATTTTTGGATTAGCATTAGGAAACCCTAGTGAAAGCCTTAGGGATAAGACTGAGTATAAGAAAAAAATACCTAAATTTTAGTGATTATAGAGTAAGTGTTTTAATAATAAAATACATCCCTGACTAGATATGAACTAGTATAAGTGGCTCTGGAAAATATGGATCTAAGGTTAAAACCCAAAAACATTGCTTTGAGCTAGACTCAAACAAGAACTGGTGCATGACAATGGGTATTTATACACTCTTGGTTCTACACTCCCAAGGTATATTTATTGGTATTCATTTTCTTAGTATGAACCATTATTAAGGTATCAAGAAACAAAATCCCATACATTTGTAAATATATCATATATGACATAGATTGAATCATAAAAATTCATAAGTTGTTGAAATAAATGTAATTTATAAGTTATCCATTTTTCTAATAGGATTCCTCATTATGTGATTAATAGTTTAAGATACATACCCTTAATTTTCCTTTTATTCTAGCCAATGGCTAGTAATAGGAGGACTTAGGGCTAACAACAGATTTGAAGATCGATGTGATGACTTTTTTCAGTAGATGTCTAATCTGATGGGGGTGTAAATTATAATTTTGTTATGACACTCTCTCAGTTAACTAAGGTTTTTAATTGAACCATTTTTCAAGTGAAACATCAACACCCCCTATTAAATAACAAGTTGCAATTAAGAGTGTCATGAGAAAAAGGACTCATAATTACAATGGATCATCTGATCCCTCAATTTTCAAAGAATTCATCAACTCTATTGAGAATATATTCTCCATCCTTCAATGTTTTGAACAAGAAAAGATTATTTTGGAGGCTTATCATGTAATGGGTGAATCTAATCAATGGTGTAGATGGATCAAAAATAAGAAGCCTGAGGAATAGATCAGGGGTGATGAGTTGGAAGGATTTCTAGAAAAAATAAATTGATAAATATTTTCCCCGCACCCTCCATCATAAGATGGAAAGAGATTTCCTAGAACCCACACAAAAGGACGAAGAATCTATTGGGGCATATGAGGAAAACTTCACTAGACATGTATGATATAAATATGGTTTTTTCATTACCCATTATTGTAAGATTTACCACTTATTTTGTGGGATAAAACCTAGCCTATGGAAATCCATACAAATATTCAACTTTGACAGTTATGATGAGATTGTTTGATGAGCCCTCTAAGTAGAGATGGAGATTGGAGAATCTTATGAGTATCATAGAGATAAAAAGGGGAAAGTGGACATTAATCAAATATTTCTGATGGATAAATATAATTGTGCTAAGAAATTATCTCATCCCACATGCCAAAGGTGTGGAAAGAAGAAACATAGAAATTTCCTGAAGGTGATGAGAAAATGCTTTTGGTGTGGGAAGGAAGGGAACCAAACTAGCGATTGCTGACAAGAAAAACATGCTACTGTGACAGAGGAATGTAATGCTCAATTCAATTTTCAATGCATCTTTTGATGCTTCAACTAGAAAGAACCAAGTCACTTTGAGAACCAGTTCCCTAAGCCAAGGGCTTCCATACATAACCAACAACGTCCATGGTAGCAGGGGCGAGCTTTTTTCATAACAACAGCCGAATTGAATCCCGAAAACAAAGTGGTGACAGGTATGCATGTTATTCATTCAAAAATAGAAAACATACCTTTTCATTGGGGTTCTATGAATTCTTTTATAACCCATATGTTTAAAGGAAAAATCCATATATCACCATAAAATAATAGAAGTAGAGATGTAGGTGAAAATGGAAAATGGGGAAATTATTACATCCCATGAATATAAATCCTCCCCTGTCACAATTTTTGTATTGAACTTCTTGGAGAACCACATCATACATCACTTTTTGGAATTTTATGCAATTATTGGCATTGGTTGGATTTCCCTATATAGATCCAACGTAAATTGTCATGAGAGGGAAATGAATCTCTATATGGTGAATTAACACAAGATTCTATACAAGTTCAAGGATGAGGGTGAATCTTCTTTAAAAACAACATATCATGCATGGATTTTACATCAATATGATCACACATACCTTTCTTATATGATAGATTCTATAGAAGGAATCATCCGTGAATACAAGCCTATTGTGAGGGAATTCGTTAATGTGCTTCCCAAGAAATTTTCAGGTCTTCCTCTTTGAAGAGATGTGGAATTCTTGATTGATATTATACGTGGGGAATTTCTTATATCCATGAATCCATATATAATAGTTGTTGTTGAGCATGATAAGATAAATAAAAACTATAGGAGAATATGGATAAAGGGTTTATATGCCCTTGTACTTCACCATAGGGTTCACCAGTCCTCTTTGTCAAGAAGAAGGATGGGTCAATGCACATTTGCATTGATTATTATCAACTCAAAAAATCAAGATAAATAAAAAAATTTATTTTCCACGAATTGTTGAATTGTTCGATCAGTTATATGGAGAATAATTCTTCTCTAAGGTGGATCTGAATATGGGATATTACCATGTAATGTTGAAGAGGGGTAATATTCCCAAGACTGATTTTCATATAAAATACGGGTATAATGTATTCATAATAATGACTTTTGGACTCACAAATTAACTATAAATCTTCATGGACCTGATTAATAGAGTACTTATAGATTACCTCGATAATATTTTGGTAGTTTTATAGACAATTTTATAATATACTCCAAAACTAAGGAGTATCATGAGGAGCATCTATAAACTGTAATAGAGACCTTATGAAAGGATAATCTCCATGAAAATTACAACATGTGTTATTTTTGGTTGAAGGAAGTCTCATTTTGGGGATATATCATTAAAATCAAAGGGATGTCTAGGGATTGTTCCAAAACTGAAGCAATTTTGGTATAGTGGATGCCGACATATATTACAGATATCTATAGCTTCCTAGGGTTACCTAGATATTATCGCTGATTGGTGAAATATTTGTCATGATTTTCAAACCATATTACAAAGATAACGCAGAAGGGTGTTAAGTTTTCTTGGAATGAAGAATGTGAAGAAAGCTTCATGGATTTGAAGAAGTGTCTTATCACTTCTCCTATGCTCGAAATACCCACAAGTGGAGATCTTTTTTAATCTTCAATGATTCTTAGAAGAAGGGCATGGGTTGTGTGTTGATGTAGAAAGAAAAAATAATTTCCTATGCCTCAAGGTAGTTGAAAATTCATGAACAAAACTATCCCACACATGATCTGGAGTTGGAAGTTGTGATCTTGGCATTGAATTTTTTTTTGGAATTATCAGTTTGGGTAAAAGTGTGAAATATACACAGATCAAAATAGTAACAAATATATATTCACATAGAAAGAGATAGAAATGCGCCAATGTAGATGGTTAGAGATCATTAATTATTACAACTGCTCAATCCATTACCACCTTGGAAAAAAGAACAAGATGGAATATGCCTTAAGTAGAACAGACAGAACAATTATATCATTGATATCAATTGAAAAGGATCCAATCTTCAAAGATTTGATAAATATGGATATAAGAATCATAAATAAAGGAACATCATCAATCCTTTCAAGAATTATTATACAAACACCTCTTTTGGAAAGGTTAAAGGATATTCAAAAAGAATATTTTGGAATATAGAATAAAGTGGAAGCTACCAAAAAGGTAAATCATCAGAATTCAATGTTAATGAAGAAGGAATTGAGAGATTTTGATAAAGACTTTGTGTTCCATCAAATATAGAATTAAAGAATTATTTTTTGTAAAATGCACATAGGTTTAAATTTCTTCATTCACACAGGAAAGAAAAATATGTATTCAGATCTTCGAGAGAAGTATTGGTGGGAGGACATAAAGAAGGATATTGGTGAGTATAAATCATAGTTCATGGTATGTCAGAATGTTAAGGTAGATAAGAATACGTATAAGGGGATGATGAAATCATTACCCCTACTGACATGGAAATGATAAAACATCACCATATACTTTTTCACTAGACTTTTGAAGACATCCAAAGTAAACAATGTTATCTTGGTTATTGTGTACAATCATACAAAGACAACACACTTCATTGTAATTTTAGAGGACTTCTCACTGGATCAGCTGGCATGGACATAAAATTGAGAAGTGGTGAGAATGCATGGTGTACCACTATCAATTATATCTGATAGAGATCCAAGAATCACCTCTATGTTTTGGAAGAATCTCCAATATGATCTGAACAATGAGTTGAACTTTAGCATGACCTATCACCCTCAAACTGATGACCAATATGAATGGTCTATCCTGATTCTTGAGGACATGTTGAGAGCTTTCTCAATGGAATTCAGAAGAGGATGAGACCAACATCATCATTTGGTGGATTTCTCTTACAAAAAATGTTTCCACTCAATAATCCAAATGGAACAATATGAAGCCCATTATGGAAAGACGTGTAGAACAACAGCATGTTGGGATGAAGCTGGGGGAAAAAAACTTCTAGGATTGTAAATTTTCTGATAAATGGTGGAAAAGCCTAAGATAATCCATCAACACATTAAAGCTTCCCAGAGTCAATAAAAGAGGTATGATAAAAATCATTCATGAGACATACAATTTAGTGATGGAGACATGGTATTCCTTCAAATATCTCTATGGAATAGGGTTATGATATTTCTTAATGATGGAAAGCTTATTCCAAGATACATAGTCCCTTCTTATATCCTTTATCTCATCGGTGTACTAGCCTATCAACTAGAACTCCCACCAAACCTGTCTCATGTACATGATGTATTCCATGTATCACTCTTGAGAAATTAATTACCTAAACCATCGCATGTACTCAATCTTGAGGTGGTACCATTAGAGAATGAACTCTCCTATGAAGATAAGTCAATAAATATCTTAGATCATAGGGAAAAAGTTTTAATAAATAATACAATGCCCCTTGTTAAAGTGTTGTGGAGAAACCAGAAGATTAAAGAAGAATCTTGGGAATTAGAGGAAGTGATGTGGTAGAGTTACCATCATATCTTTTAGTGTACGAAAAATAAATTTCAAGGGAAAAATTTAATAAGAGGATAAGGTTGTAATGACCCGATCATTTATGAATAAAATTCCCTTTATTTTAACTTGATGACTGGTTGATATTGAAAACCCATGAAATCATTTTGTTTTATTATATCTAATTGGATTTAAATCGCCAGTAAGTATCCTTACAATTGATAATATTTCCATTTAATAATGATAACATGACTGGTATAAATATAAGGTTTTTTAAAATCCTATCAACATAGAAAAAGAAGGAGATGTCTTTATCTTCTAGACTCAGGACATAAAAAGATCATTTTTCAGAGCTCAGGAAAGAGGTAGTGTCACTGGGCTTATCTCTTGACCAATACCAAGCTGGGATTCAACACATTATACTTGAACAATATTTCTTAGAGGAGAAGTTCATGTTATTAGAGATTACCACCCAGGAGATGTTATCTGAGCCACCCCAAGAGTCGGTCACCATCGCACACATTACCCTTAGGAATTATGGAGGAGTTAGAAAGGGTTATTTAACAAGGTATTAGTTACTTATTATAAAATCCCTTTATATAAATAAAATTATTATTCCATCAATTACTTTATGAGAATAGTCTTTCATAAAAAATGATAAATTGATAAATTTATTTTTCTGGTAAAAATGATTCTTCTGAGAAATAAATACATTATTAAATTATTGAATTTTTTATTAATAATATTATAAAAATAATTTTTATAAATGATGATTATATAATTTCCTTATATTTTAATGATTGTTTAATCAGTTTGATAAGAGTTATATTTTTATACCATAAAACAGAAAGAGTATTTTTAGTGAATTTATTTTAAGGAATTAATGAATTTTTTAAATAATTATTATTTTAATAAAATATTATTATCAAATTAATTTTATTAAATATAAATGATTATAAAATTTGTATGAAGTCAAATTTAATTTTCATTAAGGATTGAAAACTTTTTTTTTCAAAACTAATCAATTAAAAATAAACATCAGTTTTTTTAAATGAAAATTAACATATAGAGAAAAATATTTAGATAAAATGATTATTATCTTTCGAATCAGGATGTTGAAATTATCCATTGGTGAATTTTTCATAATTTTATGAGCTGGTTGAATTTTTTAAAAAAATTAAATACAGTATAAATATATAATGTGTTTCATGACAACATAATAACTGAATAGTGATGTAGTAAAATAATATAAACAAAATATTCAGAAATATATATTCTTTCATTTTAAATAATGCAATTTTAGTTTTATTTATCTATTTTATAAATCCTTAGTAAATCATACAAACATATAAAATATTTTATTATTTTAAGATCATTTCCTTGAGAGTGTGACTCACCACCACATATGATATGGAAATATTTTAATCTATTCATCCATTTTCCTAGTAAAATAATTTTTCCTCCTCCTTTCTCCTGAAATGATTGTAAATAAACCATGTGTTGGTTTTTGCTTTTGAATATTTTGTGTGTAGTGTCAAAATACTAAATAATAAAACAATCCCCCTACATTTCCTATATAAAACCACCCAAGAACTCATTCCTATTCACACAAGATCTTTTAAGCACATACTCACTCTACTATCCACTCCCCAGTGTCTTACCAAGGCACCCCCAAGCTCCCAAGAAGCCTCTCCCAAACTTTTGGTATCACACATCCATGTATGGTTTTCTTCCTTTCTCATCTTTTCCAAGTTTCCGTATACAGTTATACACTTTTATTTTTCAAATAAAAATGATGGGGTATGTTTTTCCACATCCCACATACTTACTTTATTATGTTTTAATGGTTAGATACCCCTTTTACTCTCATTAATCCCACCTATTTACACCTGTTACCATACAGAAATTCTATAAGGGATTTCTCTCTCCTCATTTCCATTTAAGAATTCCTTTTATGTTATGCATCTCAAATTCAATTTAGTATGTTAGTATATTATAATCCATGATCCCCTTACAACCAATTTAATGTATAAATGATGATATACCCCTTTCTCCATCATCAGCCCATTTTATGAATCCCCATGTGATGACGTTGTGCTGGAAAAATTGTACATTGATTTTCCATGCCAAAATCATCATGTAGTGAATACCATTCCCATTTATTTATAATGTGTTTTCATCTTTATAAGCATATAATGAATGATTATATAGATTCATATATGTATTACATGTTCCATTATCATAGAATAAATTATTATGTCGAATGAATCCATGTTATATGATCTATGTGGCACACTTATGTATGAGATTGAAATGTTCACGAAGGGTGCGCCCTAATAGCTCCCCAATGAATTGGGTAATATTTAGTATCTCATATGTAATTTTGAGAAAATGGTTTTCTTAATTCCTTTTAGAAACATTTTCCTCCATTTTGGTATAGGGGTTACTTGACTCCTTTATGTTTATCATGTAGTGTTTTAAGTTGTTACCACATTTCCGTGTTAGGATAATAATGTTATATCATGCCTTTATGTTCATGTTTCTCTTATTATCCATTGATATGAATATTTCAAAGCATTTATTTTATTCTACATGTTATCCCTTATTTTCACACTTACTAGGATTTATATCTCACCCCTTTCAACAGGTCTCTTACCATCCACTTCTCATTCATGGATAAAATGACTTATATGAAGGACTTTCTATTTTAGGATGTCTAATTTATGTATGAAAGAATGTTGTGGTCATGTAATAGAGGCTTTCAATAAAGATGTTTTTTCATGTTTTAAGTTGTTATGTAATGTTCCTAATCCCAAAATAAAATATACCTATCAATATTATGAGTTGTATTATGTTAAAATCTGTGAAATGAATCATTTTTAAATATGAAATAAAGAGAAGGGTTGTTATATTCCAATTTTGGATATTATTTTAATCAACCAAAGGATACCTCCAGTAACATACATCCATTTAAAGAGTGATTTTTTTCAACATATGATCAACATTAATCTGGAAATTTCTTATTCTTATAAATGAAAATAATATGTTCAATAAATTCCACTTTTTTTTATATATTACCATAAATTATTATGGGAACTATAGATACTTCTTGTCAATGAAAATTATACCACATAGCTTGAAATAGATCAATAATTACCTCAAGGAATGTCCTACATTACGATTGATAATGATATTATTAGTTGTAAAATATAATATTGGAGATAGGTATTCCCACAACTCAATCATATTCTATGATCAAACATTAATCATGTTACATGACTACTCTCACCAAATATGATTGGAGATATCATATTTCATTTATCATATTTAAAAAATTATGTGATATTGTATTTCTGGTTTGATCCTATGTTTTCACAAAAACTATGAATAGATTCCAATTTTATGATATCATAAATTGGATGAAATAGTACATATCCTTATATTTTCAATATTTCATACCATATGATATATAATTTCTATATGCTATGGATGAACAAATAAATCATTCATATCAAAATATATGATATTGACATAATACAAGATGACATTTATTTATTGAAAAAACTAATAGACTAATACATCGTGTCCTTGAAGAACAAGACTCTGATACCACTTTTGAGTTTTATTGTTTCATATTATGATCAATGAAGGAGTGCTAGCGCTTTAACATAGTGATAAATAGTGATCAAATAATAATAGATGTTTGGATATGAAATGAAACAAAGGGTTAATTAAAATGGGGTGTTTCATATCTCTATTTTGTGAATTTTGTACATGGAAAACAAATTACATAACATATGGGACATAAATATCCAAACCGTCAAAAGTATATTTAAATCAATGTTGGTTCTTGCTAAAATTATTCACCATCTTAGATGGATTTTCAAATTATTTTTTTATCCTAAAAATTTATTATCTCTCTATTTTGATTAGTAAACATATTAATAATTCACATATCATAGTTTTCATGATCTACTATCCACCCATGGATAACTCACTTACTTTTGGGAAATATAATATTTATATTTTTTGTGTATTTATAGTCTATTTACCCAAATATTTCCCAACATTATCCAATCTTGGAAATTTTTCAAAAAAATTGAGGATACTTTTCTCACCAATATAATTCACCATCACTCTTTGTAACCCATGGTGAATGTTTAATAATAATATTGAATTAATTAAAAGAACCACTCACAACATACATCACTAAAATAAATTTTGGAATCTGGATAATTATTTTAATATTTTATCAAATTTAAAAAAATTATTCATCCAAATAATAAATCTATTTAACCCAAATCAAGATTTAACCATTTTCATGAATAAAAAATCCAACAAACACGTTTTAATGATTTTTACACTTACATTGGTCCCTATATATTCATCAACCATAAATGAGGGCCACAATTTTGTATATGCTAATCCTTAAAAACCCTCATAATTTAATGTTTATAATCTAAAATCTTGAAAATAATTCGAATTAAATTTGAGAAACTACTAAGATTTTGTATCCCTATATTATTCAACTGAAAAGAAAACCGAGGGGGGATGAGAGTTCTACTTGTTAATGTCGAGAGTGAAGTAAACCATCTATGTGTGTCTCTAGGAAAAATTGATTTGGAAACTCAAATGCACATGAAAATAGAAGAATAAATTAAACCACCTTCTTTGTATTTCAGTAACGACTAGAAGAGATGTGGAGCTCCTCATGTTTTAGAAGAGCACAAAAATACAAAACGATGAACCCAAAGCATCAAGCAATGATAGAGGAAGAGTATAAAATAACATAAATTGGATTATAACCTTGATTAATCTAAGGTAACATTGAGGAATTCCACCAATAGCAAAGGATTTCCATGAGACCTTGAGAATTGTGAGGGACTAAGTCGTGGTAATGGTTTTTTAAATAGATCGGGGTCACTTTTAACAGTGCTTTCAGAAAAGCACTGACAAAAATCCATTTTTTCAATGCTTATAAAAGGAGTATTTATCAACACTTTTTTAGAGCGGATAAATCATGAGCATTATCAGCACTAAAAAAGAACTGATAAAAGACATATTTAACAGCACTTTCATTTTAGCATAGATAAATATTTATTTTAATAGTTTTATTTATAACGGATAATGATTGATCATTATCAATACTAAAAAAGAACTAAATTTTTTATAATTATAATAACTTGAATAATTTTATAATTATTATAATAAATTTAATATAATTTCATAATAATTTAAATATATAAAATTATTTACTTATAATTATATAAATACATATTTACAAAGAAATAAATATTTACCTATAACAATTATTTATTTATAAGAATTTTAAATATAGTAAATATGAATTTTTAGATATATTTATTTATAAATATTTATTTACAAATATATTTTTAACATTATTAAAGTATATATAATTTTAAATACATGTATTTCAAAAATGAGTGAAATTGAATAATTCAAAATGAGTATTGTTTAAAATTCTTCAAAAATTGGATATGTTTTATTAATTAAATACAAGATATTAAAAAATATAGATATATGTATATATATATATATTGAAGTGAATAAATGCATATTAAAGTAACTAAAACATAGTAATTAAATATTTATAAATAAATAATAGAAAATGATCAAATTCAAAAATAAAATAAAAATAAATAAATTGAAATTAAATTGTGGTATTGAAAACAAATAAAAAATTGAAAAATTAAAAACATAATAAATATTAAATGTATCATGTTATAATGAAATTCTAAAATATACTAAAATTTTAATAAGTTAAATAAATATTAGGTTTGTGTGTTTCTATATATTTTGTAAATATATTTTTGTATACCTTTATATAAAAATACATTAACATATTTATATATATATATACATATGAAATAAATGCAACACACAACATTTGATATAGGTTAAATTGAAAAATCAAACAATAGTAAAAATTAATAAGTCATTAATATGTATTAAATAAGAATTTTATATATATTATACTTATTCATTTTATATATCTATATTTAAAATATACTATTTTTTAATATTTATAATTTATATATATATATATTAAATTTTTTCATTTTTATAAATAATTATCTAATTAAAAAAATGTTTTATATTTTTCTTAATTTACTCTTTTTATTTTTATTTGTTTAATGTTTATTTTATTCAAGAACATTATCAGTGCTATAAAAGTGCTAATAAAGAGAAACTTTTATCAACACTAAAAACACTCTGATAAAGGGCACCTTTTATTAGTTCTTAAAAAATTGTTTATAAAGGGTACTGTTTATCAAAACTTTTTTTAGTGCAGATAAAGGGAAACCATTATTTGATCTAATTCTACCAGTGATAAAGATGGATATTTTTAGTGAATTTTTCTAGCACAGATAAAATGTAGTGTTGTTAAAGGCACATTTTGTGGTAGTGACAACATTCTCTTGAAATTTTTATGAACATAAACAGTTGATTAATTATTAAATCACAGAAATGCATGATTCATTCATCACAAATATAAATAAAAGGAATTTAAATATATCATAATAAATTCATCCAAGAAAAATATTTCAATGTTTTGATAAAATTGATTATGTTTTGAAAAAACATTGAAATTATTTCTCAACTTGAAAATTTTCTCCCCATTTTCCTTTCAAAACAAAAAATATATATACTTTTTAAAGCCAACGTCATGATCTCATCCCATTTGGTGAATATAAAATTAATAAGAAATAAATCAATATTATAATTTAAATTTTAAAAAAACACTTACTGCTTCAAAATTAATTTTTAATATATATTTGAAACAACATAACTTTAAATGTAAACATACATTTAATAATGTAAAACATCTAATCCCATTTGAGATTATCAACAAGGTCATAGATATGGGGTATATAAAAAGGTTTCAATATTATAAAACCCTTATATTTTAAAATAAGAACATTTTTTTCAATACTCTATATGACACACAACCCCAAGCATAAATAACCCATGAAATATATTTCATTAAATTTACTCTCTATGATAGCTTGTGGAACATGCAAACTACAGCCAAAATGAATATTAATATAGTATACCATTATAACCTATCCATAAAAGTTGATATCTATTAATGGTAAAAACATAATTTTTAATATTATGGTTATCACTTTATTAGATAAAAAATAATCATCAATAAAAATAAAATGCAATTGTTCCTGAAAAAAACAATTTTTTTTGAAAAAATAGTTTAGTCACACTTTTCTAACATAATATAAAATTATTTTTTAACATATTTATAAAAAAAAATATTTTAAAAAATTGACTCCATTTTTTAAATCATCATATAAAAATTATTTTAGAGTAAATTTTTTGACTTTTTCTAAAAATTCTCATTTTTCATTGAATAGTAAAAATATTGATTTTTATTAAAAACTAATTTTTTTAAATAATATATAGTAATAATTTATATTTAATTATTTTTTTAAAAAAATATTTCAATTATATTTAAATTTAACTAATTTAGGTAATTATAATAAATTTCACTTTGAATTTTGATATTAAAACCTTTTATATTTATGGGAATTTTCCCTTTCAAGACTCACTTTTTCATCGCATCTGTATGTATAATTTTATGTTGGATTCTTACAATTTTGTGAAAATAATTTGTAAAATTGGATTCCATTTTTTAATCTTAATTATTTTTATTAATAAATATTTCTAACATATATTTCTACAATTATACAGTGTGAAACATGTAATAATGAATTACGGAGATTATGGTAATAAACATTTACCAGCAGTTAATGTAAAATGATTAGGGTTAAATTGACCTAAAAATTAATCCAAAACCTATTTTATAGAAATATTTAGACCTTATCACTTCTTAATGTCAATATTGATCCATTTTTATGCTTTTGGAATTATAAATATACTAGTTTAATTAAATCATTTCAAAAACTCCATGGGTGTCCACTCCCACACTTATAAAAGGCTACCACTTATCCTATCATCTTCACAAACAAAAATACATTTGGTTCATAAAAGACCAATAAAAATCACTTAAATACTCCCCTTTATACATTATATATCCCTTTACAATCATATTTACAATCTATGAAGTCTTTTTGTACAATCCTAAAGAAGTTTTCCAATGAGAAGATAATGTCATTAAATGAATATTTTTTATATTTCCTATTATTACACCACCTAAATATCTTCTTAATATTTATTATAAAAGGACCTTAGTACATTCCATATAATATTATGTTATTATTTTAAGGTCATAACCTATATCCAACTCTTCTTCTTTCAAATATGAAGTGAAATATTTGACTATGGGTACGAAGGACTGCCGCCTCATTAATAGATTTAATTAGTTTTCGATCACCACATTTTCAAGAAGCATATTATAATGTATTTAATAAATTTAAATAATATTTATGATATTATTATACTTCTATATTTTTAATATCACATTTACCTTCCTAAGCCGCATTTATTTTAAAATATGATAACATCACTCAAGTGTACGGTGGTTAACTGGCTGAAGAAGTGATGCGATATGTTTTTCACTTATGGTTTACATTGATGATAAAAAGGATACATTTTTTGAATATATTATATATATATATATATGAAATTATATTTATCCTAAAAATTATATACCACACACTTCCATACCCTTTCGCACACTAAATAAATTATATCACTCATGCATATGTATGGCCTACCGTCTCCACAATGAGATGTGATCCATTCTCCATATTAACCTTTATATAATGTTTATAACATTAAATATAATTCAAAATTTTAATTTATAAAATTAATATGATTATTTAAATGATGGGACTATATAATATTTTCAAGAACTATAACATTAAAGTTAAAATAACATGGAAAACAAGGTAGTTATCACTGAAAACAATAGTAATACTAAAGGATTATTAAAAAATAAGTGATAAGATGTTACCCAAGGATAATATATTATGTTAAAAATATGAATTTTGTTTTATTATTAATTAACATCATTCTTAAAACCATTATATAAGAAGTCAAATTTTTGGATTTTGTTCCCTAGAACAAACTTATGTGTATCTTATGATGACTCATATGCATTGTTTTGAATACTAATAAATTCTTTATCACATCAGGATATTTCACCAGGGTAACATAGTATGTGATAATTTCTAGAGAGTAGTTGTTGCACTAAAAGGTAATAGTAGTTCCCCTATATGATGGGAATCTAGATTCCCAATGATAATATTCTCCAATATATATTCTATAGCTGGATGAAATCATTTTTGGGACAAAATGGTATAGGATTAAAAGGATGGAGACTCGTAGGTCTTTGCAGAACCTTCTCATAGTGTACTACCTCCATAGTATCTAGTGTAGGATATTATGAGAATGAGACCCGCTAGTAGGAAATCCATATTTATATGAGTCATTGGATGTTCCAATCTATGGAAGTGTGTTTTGATACTTGTATTTTAAGATTATTTTTAATGAGTATTATGAGTCGGGTACTTTGTTGTATTGATGAAAACTATGCTGAGATAGGTTCATGGTGAGGTGGGATACGTTGGGTGCATCAAGAGTAATATTTCATTAATGTATAATGAGAGAAAAGATTTGTCCCTTATATTCATTAATGGATGTTGATATCTAAGGCCCACCAATGGAAATTATGTATCTTAAATAAATCCATAGTCATCATTTTCTATAGTAAATATTGATGTCTAGAAATCAATGAAAGAGAAATCAAGCACATTGGTTGATGGCACCCACATACAACATGCTTGATTAGATATATCATGATAAAGAGATTATATTACATATTGATCATTTGTATGATTTATTATGTCATTGAATCATTAACTACTTTATCTATTGGTATATTTAAATGTTTCTAGATGTTATCCTTCGAATTTAGGTTGTTTTACCTAATTCAACTAAAAAAGTGGCCTAGAGGGTCACACACTTAGTGTATCAAGATTGTTAATTAAATAATATATTATTATTTATTATTTAACAAGTTGAAAAAATATTATTATCACACATGGTTTAATAATTATATAGGCTTTAAATATCACATTTATTTCGTCACTACTTTTTCAACAGAATATTATGTGAGAGGAATATTTAATAAATAATTACTTTCTATTTAGTGAATATAATATTTATTTAATATTTTTTAAATAATGATGTGATAGTTATATAATAAATAAATAGACATTATTCAAGGCCTGATAATCATTTGGGAGGAATGGAAGACCATGTATAATGGCCGATTGAGAAATAATATAAAATAGATATTATTTTAATAAATAATATTTAATTTCAGTTTGCTTGTTACGATCATGTAGATAAATATTATTATTATTATTGATATGGGGTTCTACTGAGAATAAATAAATTTTAAAGGGGAAATGTGAAAATAATTATTTTTAAGCCATAACTGTATTTAAACACAATTATATTTTTTTAAAGGGATCCAATTCACTTGTTTTGTTATGAACAAAATATCCATTGAATCCCCTCAATTCTCTATAAATCTTCCTTATTTAATAATTATCCCATGATAAGAGATATATCTTCCTCCTTATTCTACTCATGATTCTATAGAGATTAGGTATAATGCTTTGGAAGTGATTCTTATGAAGATCAAAGGCGAACAACGCAATCGATAAGATCAGCTGTGATTAAACCAAGATATTCTGAAAGAAAATATTAGTGAAATGTGAAACACATGTGGATTATTGGTAGATGGAATTGTATCTTGATTCCTTCAACATAATGATGGTACAAGATAGATCTGTTGTTAGATCCATAAATGAAGATACAATTCTCACAAGGTTATTCATTAACTAATTAAGATAATTATAAATAATACGTGATAATCCTGATCTTGACTCTGATATTCTATCCATTTTATGTTTTCATAGATTCAGTAATATTGATCATTACTTTTATCATAGTGTAAATATCATATTGATCATTGGTCCTATTGAAAATTATATTTGGTAACAACACATCGCACACTTTTAATGCATTCTAAAACTAAAAGTGTTATCAAAGGGGTTATATAATTATTAAAAATTATTTCAAAGGTAGTTGATTGATTCATGCATTTTTCATGTAGTCATCAATTCATGTTTCATTATTATTTAATCTGAACTGTAAGATCTGATAATTCCTCCTTCATCTGTCACTAATATAATCAATCCAATTAATTTTATGAATGAAATAAACTCAATCAACCCATTTGGAGGTGTCGGGAAGTTTTTCTAGATAACACCAGAGTACACACCATGTATAAAGAGGTACATCCAGTGTGCTTGTGTTAAATGTTCCAAGAATTTATTCCAGATTAATTCATGGCATGTAAATTTAATACATTTATTGAATTTAATTATACACTACATGTTGACCTATCCATCCGGAAGTATGGTCAACCAGAGTACATGACGTGTATCCTATATACATTCCATGTAGTTATTTAGTCATAGATGTTCCACTTATCTTCATACATAGCCTACCTGACTAGTAACCATGTAACTCAGAGACCACAATCTGTGTAGACCATGTAAATGTTGTGTATTGTAGTTTTATTGAGGCACAAATACACACCAATACCTTAGCCATTTGTTATAGATGGATAGGGAAAAATGAACATGACATGTAGCGGGATTGTACATGCCATGTACATCTTCCAAATTTCAAAATTTTAAAATTGATTTACTATACTATTTAATCCATATTCAACATGTCCTTATGTGTGGTTATTATGATGATAGGACACTACATGTGATGGGTTTTAAAATAAATAAATATTTAATTAATTTATTGTGTAATTTTTTAATCATTATATCATGTGTGAGTCATATTACAGTTATTAATCCATGTGAATAGGAGGATAACATGTGGTAAAAAATTCATATAATCTCTCTAACCATTATGTTCGTAATACATGTCATGAATGTATGTTCTAAATAATGTAGGCCACATGTCTGAAGAGTAAATAGTATTTGAGTATAATACATGTTGGGTAGTTCATCTGGGTACTTTCCATGTTTTCTTCAAGGTATATTTACATACATGGTAACATTTAAATAAATTAGTACTCCCTCGTGCATTCGCACGGTGATATAACACAATTCATAGATTATGTGTTCACACTCTAATATGGTTCAATGCTTTATTTAAGAAGATAATACAACATTTAAATGTTAATAATTAACATAAATATTCAATATTTTGAAATCAAAAATTAATGATACTTATTATTAGAATACAATTAGACAAAATATAGAAACATAATTATGGTTGTAGAATACATTATGGATAAATACATTTGAAAATATATATAAGAATATATAAGAAAAAAAATAACTTTCAGTATGAAGATTTGAATTCAATGAATGAAAAGAACACTAAAGTACAAAATTAATTAGAAATATGAGAAGTGATCAATGAATCTGAAGTAAAAAATGAATTACAAATATGTGAAGTGATCAATGAAAATTAATAAATAATATATTGAAATTATAAATGTATTCATTAAAACAATGTATGAAAATATAATATCGAAATACTTGAAATAGGTAAACACTGAAACATAATCATGGTAAGATAACTTGACATTGGAAACAGTCATTACTTGTTATTTTTATGTCACCTTTCAAATAAAAATATGGAATGCTATTTAACAATGATAAGAGAACATAAATATAGTTTCAATAGAAGATACATGTTTGACAACATTAACAGGAACAATGATTTTCAACTACAACGGGTGTGCAGATCAGATTACAATTCATTTCATCAGAATGTATAGTCAACAACCTCCATGTAGTATCGTGCATCATTTATGTAGAGTAGCAGTTTTTCATGTTTTTTGACAGTTATATTGATCTTTACTATATATAATTAGACATGAATGTGAGTAAATAATACATTTTACTATGAAAAAATAACTAGTTAATATAGTGAAGTGAAAAAAGAATGTCCTAATCAAATGTCTTAGATGTTTATAGTATTCAGCAATGAAAAAAAGATTTAGAAAAACTCAATGAAAACAATTATTAATATGAAAATGTAAAATCAGTACTAATTGAAATAAATAATAGAAAATAGTAACCGGGTACACTTTATCATGAAGAAAACATGAAATATTTGAAAAAATGAAAACTATTTAAGTGGATTCATACTTTAATACATCCCTGCGACCTTGGGAATTACCTCCTCCTTGCTTAGCCCATCATCACTGCCCTGCCCCACCCCATCCCTCCACCCTCCCGTTCAGCCCCCCACCCCTTGTCTAGTCCCTCCCGGTATTGCATCCCTCACCTCTCCATCTTCTCTCCTTTCCTTCCCCCCAACCCCTCTCCTCCCCCTGCCAAGCCCATCCCCTCCCCCTACCCACCATGTGTCCTACTCCCTTCCCAGCACCTCCTCCTACCCCCATGCCCAGATCTACCCCTCCCCTCCCCTCCCCACTCTTCTACTTGTCCTCCCTCCCCGACCTAGCCCCTCCTCTCCCCCCCACCCTGCCCAGCTTGTCACCCCCCCCCCCCCAATTTCACATCACTTCCTCTTACCCCCTACCCAGCTCTACCCATCCGAACCCCCCTCATCTACTTTTCTCCCACCCCATCCCAACACCTCCCCCTCCCACCTCATCCTCCCCCCTGCCCAGCCCCTTCCCCCACCACTCCTCCTACCCAACCTCTTCCCCAACAAACAACATTCATTAATTATAAAAGAGAATATAAGTTAAATGTTAATGTAAAAAAATAATGATAAATTCCATATGTTCAATAGATTTTAACTCTTTTATTTAATTCATTTTAAATAGTTTTTTAGTAATTTATATTGTTGATTGGATCTTTGTAGTAAATAACATTGCATGTTATCAGATACCCACAACATAAGCAACAAGTAACATAATTCTAAGGTAGAGAGGGATATATGCAATACCTTCACTACTGAAATAGCTTCTAAAGCACTTGCAACTCCAAGAAGGTTGCAAGTCATAAACCTTGTAAAATTAACTTATAGCTGCAAACATGAAAATGGCTTAGAAAAAATACTTTAAATAAAAAAATGGTCATAAGTGGATAAGAGTCCATTCAAATTATGTGGCATACACACAAATTTGATAATGATATAACTATCATCTACCCCAGGATTCTAGAAAAAGCAGTCAATTAGAGCTTCATATTTTATCAGGTCACCCACCGATGTCGATGTAGCATGTGCATTTACAGAATTTATATCTCCTTTGGCAGCCTCGGACTGGGCTAGGGCTTTCTCAATGTAAATAATGATGCACGTCTCTGAAATGAGAACAAAAATATAAAGATAAATTAGCATAAAAACTATCATCATTGACATTAAAATCCATTACCATACTACTTCTTCCCCAGGTTTGACGGAAATGGTAGTTCCAAGTTATTATAAATTGGAAAAATATTTTACTCATTTCCCAATTTCTGCATCTAACAGTCTAATTGGACCTCTTTCATAAGCCATGGATGGGTAATGGTTGTTATTGAAAAAATAGATAATCCAATGGAAAGTAATACAAGATTTAGAAGTTTTTCAAGGAGAATTAGACCAAATTATATATTTCCAGAATTCCATACAACATAAGTAGGAATATGTGACATTATTAGGGATGTAAATAGACAATATATATTCAAAAAAGTCAACAACATTTTAAAAAGTATACTTCAAAATGGGAAGATTTTGTTGTCATGCATGAATGTATAAGGGGTAAACATACATGTACCTTCAATTTTAAACCTTCTTCATTGTACATATAACATATCTTCTAAAAATATTTTCCATGTTTCATTCAACACTACCTGTGCAATGAATGATGGAAACATATGAGAAATCAACATGTTCAATGTATCTCTTTTTTTGACTGATATGATCAATATGTGAAAATATAGGTAATCCAATACCTATGATGGCTTGTATGATTGAAGGCTTGTTTATTTTACAAAGCCCATTTATTCTACCAATAGGATCAACATCATTTGTCAATGAAAAAAATAGTACTACATCATGAGAAGTAATCAACCTGGAGAACATAAAAAAATAGTAGTACATCATGTGAATTAAATGATAGGGAGAGAATCTGTCCATAAAAAAGTGGAAAACATAAAAAACAATGACAACAATAGTGGAAAATGTAATTAAAAACATTATGAAATACATTTGAAAACATATTAACCTAGATGTTGAACTTTGTTTTGAATGAGATAGTATTTCATGTTTGAAAAAGTAGTGCATGTTTTCTTACGTGAGTATGTAGTGAATGTTTTCCTATTTGAGAAAGTATTGAATGTTTCAATGAGAAAGTAGTGCATGGTTTTTTACTTGAAAACAAATTTGTTCATCATGTGAATTTGAAAACTGTAGTGCATCGTGAGAACTAAATTTGAAAACAAACGAACATGGATTTTTATTTATGATTCCAAGAACAGTATGAATCAAACTTCAACGGGTTGATGGGGTGTTTTCCAGCATTTTTCCTGCCTAGAAAATAGAAGAAAATAGAGGTAATTCCATGCCAATCCTACCCATTCTTCAATAGTTGCATGGGGTGTTGTACATGAGCTGGTCGACCATGCCAAGCTTTCGCTTTGTACAAAACTGAAACATCAAGAAGACATCCATGGACTACTAGAAAGCTATCAAATTTTTAATCAGAAAATAGAGGGAATTCTAGTGGAGAAACCAGCCTAGGTAAGAGGAAAAAAAACCTGACATCAAACAAACAAGGTAGCAAGTCCAGGATATCATCAAGTCCTCAAAGCAGATCACTGAATAGGGTTAAATATCCACTATCCAGTGCAAGCAAGCTAAGATATCCAACAAACCATAAAAACAATTAATTCATGTGACACATCATCATAGAGGAAAAACCCCAGTTGTCTTGAACGATAGGAATAAATTGAGTTCATAGAAAAATTTGTAAAGCCCTTAGGGACCTGCTAGCACAAGTGGACATTTTATATCCATTAACTCACAGCCCAGAAGATTTATAATCCATTGTGTATTAAGACACATGATAGAAAAACAACACCCTTATCCAGTAAAGACATCTTATATACAGAAGAGACCCTGGGCATAGAAAACAGTCCCTAAAGCACCAGAAAAATATCATCTGAGTGATTTAAGAAGTCATTCCCCTGGAATATCTTTGAAGTTGAAAACTGTTTCAGTATTGATATTTAGAAATTTTACAAAAGTATGTCATCGAGAAAAAAGGTTGTTTCAGAAAAAAAGGATGAGTTATTCAATAGAAGGTTCTATTTTATAAAATTACATTGAAATAATAGAAAATATTATAACATCAGATGATACATTGTGAATGAAATCCGTTTAAATAATATCCATAAAGTAGTGCTTTGAAAAATCGCAACACTAAATCCCCTATCCTGGATGTTGTCATCATAGTGTTTCAGTAGTGAATAATGGGGACAAACAAAACCATCTAAAGTACAACAAAAATTCCAGCAATGAATAAGGGAAATCATAAAGTACAACAAAACGTCTAGCAATGAAAAGTGTAGCATGATAAACCAATTCTAAAAAAATCACCCGCCATGAAAATCGTCCGACAATAGAAGAAAACCTTCGACCATGAAAAGCATCCTGCATGAATAACGTCTAGAATAAAAAAAATTATAATCAATTTCAAAAAATAATGATTCATTGGATAAGGACATGATAACACATGAACACTTTGTTTGAAATATAGACGCTGAAGAATGTTTAATGCATTTTATATGTTTGATTTTCACCTAAACGATTGACATTATAAATAAAAATTCAAGATATGGTTATTCAAATAAAACATATGATTTCAACATACAAGAATATTTTTTAATGGAATGAAAATAAATTTTCTCACTAGCATTAATGAATTTTTGAATGTAAAATATCATTACTGCATTAGTAAACAACATTATAAGCAGACATAACAGTGGATATAACTAAAGCATCTCAACTTTTTATAGATGTGTTAACATGTAAGACATAATGAAATTAAATATTAAAAATGTAAAAATTAGCAGGACATTATATGGTGAACATAAAAGTTGTACTTAAAAAATCTTTTTCGTTACTTTATTAATTGTTTCCACATTAGCCAGTCATGTCTGGTGGGAGATGGGCCAGACATGTTTGTATTTGATTGGGGAGCATCATGTCCATGGACTGTTGTAAAATATGAAGTAACATATCCATCAGTTCTGATAGTCTGGATAGCAGTTTCAAGTGATGTATACTATTATGTTAAAGATAACAGAATTAACCATTGACATAGAGAGATAACAATGGCATTCATGTGAGTCTTTCTATGAGGGCATTAGTTGATAGTGGTCCAGTTAATGCTTTTGTGGTCATATTGGTTGATGTCACTGAAGAATCTGTAGTAGATGTTGGCAATGTTATATTGGCAGTTGTAATGAGATGTACTAATGACACAACGACATTTAGTATCACAATTATAAACAAAAATAGCACTGCAGTGACAAACATTATACTATGTTATATTCATCCGTTAGATAATTTGATGCAAAAATAACAAAATAATTACAAACTTTATGTCATTCCTTTAAGTGTTTCACCCATTGTAACCTTGCATCTCTTGAGCTTGATAGGCCATACATGTTTGTATATGGTTGAGGAGCAGATATTTAAGGCACTATCATTAATGACTATGGTGGGTATGAGTCATTTTTTTTAGAATGAAAAGAAGTTGGTAGTGTAATGTTTTATGATGTGTAGTATAATAAGAACTATCCATTGACTGAAAAAGATGATAGAAAAATCTGTGCAACTGCATGTGTGATTCCATCAGGTGACAATGGTTCAGTTGATGTAGTACCAGATATTTTTTTAGACATCATTAAAAAAATTTCAGTTGATTTTGACACTATTATTTAGTCGGTTGAAATTAATTGATATAGTAAAACAATGATATGAATTAAAACATTAGATAGAGAAGAATACCGAGCACATAACATATTTATGTTTTCTTTCATAAGTTTTATCTTTTGTAACCTTAACTCTGTAGAGTTTGTAGGGCGATACATGTTTGTATTTGGTGGGAAAAAAAATTTCATTGGCACTGTAGTTGAAATAGAAGTTAAATATGTATAAATTATGTTAGTATGGAAACCAGTTATTTAGTGTAGTGTTTTTTCTACAAAATTTAGTCACTACAAACCGTTGACAGATACAGATCACAATGGAATTTTTATGACTGGATGTGTGATGCCAACAATTGATAGTGGATATGGTGACCAAGTACTTGAATAAATAGTAGATGACAATGATGACTTTACAGTAGTTTTTAGCAATGTTAAATTGTATGTAATTATGAGTACTACTAATGTAAAAAAATGGCATTAAGTTGAGGTATTTAAAGATAACAGAACATAAAACTCACAAATGTTTTATGTTTTGTAGTTATCATCCCATGATTGTAGAATTTTTTCTCTATAGCTTGACTGGGAAAACATGTTTGCAATGTTGATCGTTATATATAATTTTCCAGGTTTGGAATGAAAAATATGGATAGTTGAATGTACAGATATTGTAATTTAGAGTCTATAAGAAAAAATAATGTTGGGTAAACGTTTACTTGGACTTGAGTAAATTGTTAGTTATCAGAAATTTATGAATCATGACAACATAATAAAGTGAAAATTGATTACTGAAATTAATTAAATTAGAAGAAACTTTTCAGACGATATTATGCCATGTCAAAGAAATCTGTATTCCCTTCAATGCACAGAGGTTGAAGAATATGTGTCTATGTAAGTGAATGATGTTTTCTTAGTAGTTGGACTTCAAATAAAGATGCAGTTTAGATAAGTAAAAATATAATTACAATTATTTGATGTAATTCCAATTATGTAATTGCAAATGTATAGTTTCATAGGAGTGCAGATTAATGTAGAAAAGCTCGGGTTACCTCTTTATGACGAAGATAAACAGATGGAACAATTGAAATTCAAAGATAATATTGGAATACAAAAAATCTGTGTAATGGGTACTGTTAATGGCCACTATGAGACACAACATGAACATGAATTGAAAATGGAAGAGATTGATGAAATAACCATAGTAAAGTAAATAAAAATTTCGGTATAAATAGTTACCTCAAAATAATGTGACGAAATTACCGAAATGAATCAATATCAAAGGAATTGGTAGATGTTGTATGAAATTGTTGGATTCTAAAGTGATTCATTGAGGGCTCGGGGCCTGGTGGATCATTCAGAGTCAGAGTTGCGAGTTTATAGGGGTTTCATTGAGGGGAGCGGAAGAGGGAATTTTGAGAGCGAGCCCACTGAGGGAAACTGGAGGGCAGGGAGTAGTTGATGGCTGAGTGCTGCAAGAACCCTCAGACAATAGGACGAATGGGTGGAGAAATCCAGGGAATAGGTGCTGCCGAGGGAGCACGGCGGATTCTTTGATGGCATCAATAATTTGGGGGAGATTGATAGAGGTATTGGGAATTTGGGGGAACTGTAGGTCGCAAATAGGTTAATCCAGACCGCAACCGAATAATAAAAAATGGAGGTATTGTATATCAACTGAGGAGAAGGCGGAGGTGGGAGAAAGAGGGTTGCGGACTATGGGTTGATCGAGAGTTAGAGGATTATTGGGAATTCTAGGTCGCAGCCCCGGAGAACGAAAGTGGGAGCGGGATAGGGTATATCGGAGACGAATAGGGAGCGCACTGAGGGGTGACATGGGAAATCAGTTGGAGGACATGTATTGAAAAACTGATGTGGAGGTCTGGTATTCTGACATGTGGCATTAGAGAATACCTAAGATTAGTATATATATATAGATTTATTTGATTTGTTTAAAATTATTATAGATGAGAATATTAAGTAAATTTGGATGAGATTTAAGATAAATTAATTGATTAATTAAATAAGATAATTAATTAATTAGAGTGCAATTTATATTGAATACACACCATCAAAATATAATGTAAATTTTATTAAATGTGTAATTAGTTTTATGTATGTGGATAGTCATGAGCATAGATTAGATCTTTAAATGTGATTGGTTGTAACGACCAATACTTTTATCAATATACTTTATCCCTTTTATAGTAATGTCATATAGTATAAATCACATAAAATAACATATAGATTGCAACAAAGACATTATAAATGAATAATTAATGAAATAAGAAATATATCTAGATATTAAGGATACAATACCGATGAAATAGTAAAATGTCCATCAGAATAGTAATATGACTTTTATCAATCGTAAACATTCCAAATTAATTGTTTCCTCACCCATGAATGTATAAATAAAATTTTGGCATATTATAAGTGAAAATATGATATAATTATATCATTGTATAAGTAAGTAAGTATTTTAAATATTATTAATTAAGTCTTAACATTTTTGTAAGTCATAAATATTTAATCACATTTTTATGACTAATTTAATAATTTAAAAGAAAATAAACTTTCATAAAATGTAATCATAAATTAATACTTTTATGTCACGTTATTTGAAGATAATTACAAAATTAGTTATAATATTCAAATTCGATTTTTCAAAGTAAATAATTATTTTAATTAATAATTGTATTAATCATATTTATAAAATTATTTTCATAAAGTAGAGTTCATTTTTTAATTTTTACATGTTGAAAAATGGTTAGGGTGAATTTTTGGTATTTTCAAAAATACTTGAATTTTTTTTGAATAGTATAACAACGTAATTTACAGTATATATACATCATAAGTCAAATACACTATTCATTGCATCATCTCTAATATAAGAACCATTGGATTGAACAAACATGATATAATTACGATATTTAGTCTAAAAAATCACCACTATTTATTTTTTTGATAAAAATAATAAACTAATGGATTAAATAATGAAAAAACACCCCTCTCCTTCACTATCAATACCACACCTCACACCCTCTTCTCCTCACACATATCTAGATTTTATCATTGTCCAAATTATTCCCAAAACTGTAACCAATCCCCTTCACCATGGCCATGAGCTCTTTGTCTCATAAAAATACCAAAAACATTTACCTAATGAGGTTCTCAAGGATGACAAATACAAAAGGTAAAATCCACTTACTTTTTCATTTAATTTCATTTCTATTATTTTGTACTCATAATCTTCTCTTATCCAAATGGAATTATAACTCTAGTATTTTGTATATAATGGAATTATATCTTGTTAATGGAAGATCCATCATTTAAATTCTCTCTCTCTCTCTCTTTTATTCAAAAAATTTAATTTTCTCTCGTGATGTGTCAACATACTTACATCATGGGCGATGTACATTCATTTTACTTTAATGACTTAAAATATGTTCATAATTCCATTATAATGGTTGAAATAGATTGTAAATTTTATGTTACAAACCTTTTTAGATTCCGGTTCTAACATATACACATAATACTAAATGATAAAAAAATGATTTCTTTGTGATCGAAAACCTACTGAAATTAACCAAAAACAATCACCATTAACTTATATATAATGATTCATCCTTTTTCTATATAACCAAATTCATTATAATATCATTAAAACTAATTTAATATCATTAATAACATATAATAACAATTCTGAATATTTATTCTATTTTACATGATCTTCCATTCATGTATATAAGAAAACCAGTCATGAAACCCATGAAACCAAATCCCCTTAAACAATGAAATTAAACTCTATAACCCGTATAAAAGCCCAATAATTAACATAATAAAAATATGATGAATAAAATTCAGGTATAAAAGTTTTTTTTGTTTTTAATTAATGAATCTAATGGGATTATATAGGTTATTAATGTGATGGATTCTTTCAGACAAAAGGTAAGTGTTATTCTTAAACCCAACACTCTTTCTTTGGGTTTTCCCTCTTTCACCCAATTTTCAGTATTTATATTCCTTAAATATAATTTATTCATCATTATAATACCTTTTTATAGTCATACATGAATTATATTTGAGTTTGTGACAAACTTAATGTTTTTAGAAATAACCCTTCTTTTATAAAAACATACCTTTCACTTCTTGATATTGTTTCTTCTTCACTCAAGGTTGATGGTTCTTATATAAAGTATGATATTCCATCACTAATTTGGGAACCCAAGTTGAATGAATGTCTGATTTTTAAAAATAAATCCATTCATTTCAAGTGTTTATTATATGTTCAATATTGATATATTTTCTATGTGTCATGCATGATATTGTAAATATTATGATGTGAGAGGTGTGGACTGAATTATATGGCACAGTGTAAATGTTATGATGTGATTGGTATGCCTTTAATTATATAGTTATCTAATGTATTTGGAGATTTGATTAATCTTATGAGAAAAGTGAAATATGAATGAACATGATGTTATCTTTGTTCACAAATATGTGTGGTAGTTGGCCACTAAGACTTGATGTTTCATTTTTATGCATTACCACATTCTATGACTTCCCATAATTATTACTATCCTGATTATCATCCTATGACTACTTCATAATTCTATGATTATTCTCACACCCTGTTATATAGTTTCGTGTTCTTATCTATCCTCTTACTGGGCTTTTACCTCACCCCCTTTTGATGTATATCCTTGGGTGATTACTTGTACTAAGTAGAATATAAATACCTCTATAAACTTATAGAAGAAGGAATTAAAAAATGTTTCTATTTTAATTATAAAAAGTTTTATATGGTTATAATTTTAACAAGACACTAATCCGTTGGATCCTGTTAATGTAATGCTTTTATGTTTTTTATCATTAAATGATGTAATATTAATGGAAACAAAGTATGGTTGATATATTTGGTATTAGAGAACGGTTTAGTTAATTTGAGAATTGGGATTATAGAACCCAATTGAAAATAATTAGTATGAGACTAAGTATAAGTAAGAATCCAAGATTCTATTTTTTAGAAAATAATAAACATATTTATCCCACAAGATATTCCATTAAATTTAAATTAGCAAAAGGAAAAATTATTTATTGAGATTTTTTGACTTATGGTTCATTCTAACCTATTATATTATAGAAAATGGTGGGAATCAGGAGAAACCATGCCACCAACCAATAAAAGAGAAAATATAGTGATTTGCCAAATAAAATCCCTAGTGCCTTGAGAGGTGGAGTTAAAAATTTCATGGGGATTCATACCAAGATTTCTTATGTTATGAATAATAACCTAATTATTGTGTAATGTCTACCTTCACTTAATAGGGAGTAAATAGATTTCGAGTGTTTTATGCATCAATGACTAGTGGATCTTCTAATCCACTACTAATGTAATTGTTGGTCAAATAAGTTAAGAATATATCTTTTTGTACTTCATTATTCCTAGAGGGAGAAGGTGACCCTTTCCATTTATCATCTAGATGGAGAGGTTGACCAATGGTGGTATTTGATTAAGAACACCAATTTGACTGATGAAATTGAATAGATAGAGTGTGAATACTTAAAGATAATGTTTATTAAAAAGTATTTACCTCAAATTCTTCATACATATATAGAGAGAAAATTCATATAGATGATGAAAAGGGAAGGATAATATGTCACGACCTATTAAGAAAATTTCAAAATGACTTCAAGGTATGCTTCGGGTTTTGTTATCGACAATGATAGAAAAATTGATGGATTATTTTTTGTTTTAAAACAATACCTTCGAAAGGGTCTTGCAATGAGTGTCTTTGGGATTTTTTAAGAAGTTGTTCGATGTGATCTCAATGTGGAGATTTATTTTTGGAGAATGGTACCATGAATATGGTGATAAAAAATGAAATACAAAGTTTCAAGCTAAGGGATCTAAAGAAGAAGGTTTAAATAAAAATCAACCACCCAAATTTCAAAAATATGGGAAGAGGCATCATGGGAACTACCTCAAGGGGGTGGAGAAATGCTACAAGTGTGGAAGAGAAGGCCACCAAGGTCATGAATTCCAAAAATACAAGAGGAAGAAAGAAAAATCAATGGGTGAAATGATAGCACCACCCATGGTCCAATGCTAAAACTTTGGGGAGAAAAAGGACTATGAAATCCAGTGTGCTAAACCTCGAGCCCTCAAGGGTAATCAGCATCAGTAGCCACCAAATCCAAATGAATAAGGAAAGGAAAATTCCATCACCAATATAGAATTTGAGCAAGCAATTGAAGTCATAAAAGGTACACTTTATATTCACTCGGGATTGGAAAAAGTATTATTTTATTCTAGTTCTACACATTCTTTTATATCATGAATTTTTTTTATAACTATTGAATCAAATCCTCGAAACCTTGAAGTAGAAATATCCATATAAACAGATAGTTGTAAATTCATTTCAACCCAATTGTTAGACTCTTCTTCTATTAGCGTATGTGAATATATTCTTCCAACAAATCTTGTAATACTTCCCTTGGTAAAATTCAATAATATACTGGGAATTTATAGGCTCTTCTTAAATAGATAACATATAAACTATTGGGAAAAATAAATTTTGTTTCATATTTTGAACCATCCTATGCTCTACTAAAAATCCAAGAAGGATTATGAATCTTGTTTTTCAATTCCTTCAATAGTGTGGGTGATGATTCCCTTTGAAGATGCATACCTCGCTGAAAAGGTTTAATAAAAAGAATTTTTCAACTGTGGGGAAATTACCATTGTGAGGGAATACAATGATGTATTTACGGAAGAGTTATCTACACTCCCTTTGGACCATTACATATAGTTCTCAAAATAACTCATCCCATAGTTACTCCTATCTCAAAGTATCCCTACAGCATGGCCCCTATCAAATTGTAGGAGTTAATGAAGTTACTGCAAGATCATTTGGATAGAGGGTTTATATTCCCCAGTCCATCACCTTGGGGTCCACTAATTCTCATTGTCAAGAAGAAGTATTGATCAATGTGGTTGTTTATTGATTATTGGGAACTCAACAAGATCACTATAATGAAAATGTATCATATTCCAAGGATTTATGAGTAGTTCGATCAGTTTTGAGGATCTCAGTACTTCCCAAATGTGGATATTTGTTCTAGATATTATCAGATAAAGGTGTATAAGGAAGATATTTATAAGAATATCTTCTATACAAGGTATTGGAACTATGATTTGTTGGTAATTGCCTTCATATATACTAACCCCCCAGGAATATTCATGGATTTTATTAATAGAGTCTTTAGACATTTCCTCAACAAATGTGTGGTAGTGTTTATCGATGATATTATCATCTAATCCATGGGTAAGGAGGAACATGAAAAACATATATGTCTGGTGTTGGTGAAATTAATGAAGGATAATTTTAACTCCAGGTTTTGCAAGTTTGAATTTTGGATGTATCAAGTCACGTTCTTGGGACATGTTTTCCCATGAGATAGAATTTATGTGTACGATTCAAAAACAACGGTGATTGAGGAATGTCTCAGAACTTATAGTGTCATGGAAATCCATTGATTTCTTGGATTATCAGGGTATTATAGACGTTTTTTGAGATATATATCATGATTTTCAATACCTATAACTAAGTTAACAAGGAAAGGGGTAATGTACATCTAGATGGAAGAATGTGAGGACTTCTATAAGGAGATAAACAAGATGTTGATCTCTATACCTATACTTATATTACCAAAAATTAAAAAACATTTTGGGATATACAGTGATGCCTACAAGAAACGATCACCTTTTTTCTCATGAAAAATGATAATGTGATAGCCTATAACACACGGTAGTTAAAGATCCATCAACAGAACTACCTGACGCATGATCTGGAGATAACATCTATGATTTCTTGCCTTAACAATCACCCATCACTACCTCTATTGTGAGAATAGTGCCCTATATACTAATAAAAATAGCCTAAACTATATATTAGCAAAAAAGAATGTCAACTACCATCAAAGGAGTTGGTTAGAGATAATTAAAGACAATGATTTCTCTATTAACTATAATCCTGGAAAGGTAAACAAGGTAAATGGTGCTCTTAGTATAAAACAACCTACTAATCAATCCATGCTACAGATTGAGAAACAACATATCATCATGGATATGAAAATGATATATTTGGAAATCATAATAGTAGTTAATACTCCCAAACTTTCCAAAATGACTCCCTAACCATCTATCCACCAAAATATTAAGGAGATATAGAGGGATCAACCAAAGTTATAATAGAATGTGAATATAGTAAAGGAAGAGAAGCTATAGGAGTTCCATATAGATGATGAGGGTGTGATTCTATTTGGAATGAGGTTTTATATTCATTTATCATATAGGATAATGAACGATCAATTGGATGAATCGCATAGCTAAACATTCTCAATTCATCCAAGAAGTACAAAAATATAACATGATCTTTGAGAACACTTCTAGTGGGAAAACATGAAGAAAGAGTTTTCTGAGTATATCTCAAGGTGATTGATATGTCAACAAGATATATCTGAGCAACAGAAGTACAAAGGGATGATGAAACCATTTTCTATACCCATATAAGGATGCGATAATGTTACAATGGAATTTTTCATGGGTCTCCCAAAAACATATGAAGTAAATAATGTAATATGGGTTATGGTGGACAGACTCTCCAAGACTTCCCACATTATATCTATTAGAGAATATCCCTCACTTGAAAAATTATAAAGAAGTATGTGAAAGAAGTGGTGATACTACACGTAGTTCCACATCAGATTATTTATTATTGTGATCAAAGGTTCACAACAAAATTATGGAAGAGTATTCAACATGTTTTCTCTAGAAAATTAGATTTCTTCATAACATATCTCTCTCATACTAATGGCTAATCTGAAAGAACTATTCAGATTACTGAAGATATGATAAGGGCTTGATTATTAAAATTCAAAGGCGGATGGGATCATCATAACCCATTGGTTGAATTATTATAAAACAATAGCATCCACTCAAGAATTAATATGGATCCATATAAAGCATTGTATGGAATGTGATGTAGAACTCCAACCAATAGGGATAAAGTTGGTGAAAGGATGTTACATGGATGTGATATTATTTAAGAGATGACAGAGAAGGTTCAAGACATCTAGAAACATATTTAAGAAGCTCAGAGTTATAAAAATATATATGGTGATAATTGTATAAGGTACTTGGAGTTCGACTTTGGAGATAAATACTTTATTCAAATATCACCATGGAAGAGAGTCATGCAGTTTGGAAAGAATGGGAAGCTAAGCCCAAGGTATATTTGACCCTTTGAAATCCTTGATCACATAAAAAACATGGCCTATTGTATTTTACATCCACTAAATATGAATCATGTTCAGGATGTGTTCTATATATCACCCCTATGGAAGTACCTAACATATCACCCACATGTACTGAACTAAGAGGGGGTACTACTAGAAGATGATATCTCTTATGAGAAGTAGCTAGTAATGATTATAGACCATAGAGATATGTTTCTATGCAACAAGAAAACCAACCCTATAAAATTGTTGTGAAGGAACCATAATTATGAAGAAGAAAATTGGGAACCAGAGGAGGTGATGAAGAAGAATTACCCTCACCTATTTATGTAAACTGAAATTTTGAGGGAAAAGTTTCAAATGGGGGGAAGAATGTAATGACCAAAAATCTTATTAATTGAATTTATCCCTTATTACAGTAATTAAATATAGTATAAATATTATAAAATTAATTATAGACTATAATAAAAAATTATAAATTAATAATTGATTAAATAAGATGTATCACAATAAGTTAAGGATCCAAAACTGTTGATATAGTAACATGACCTTATGAATAGTAATATGACCCTTGTAATTATCAAACTAGCCAAATTAATAGTAGCCTCAACCATGAAATTAAAAATATAATTAATTCATTTTATAAGTTAAAATATGATATAATTATATAAATGTAAAAGTAAATAAATGTTTTAAAAAATTTTAATTAAGTGTTGGAATTTTTAAAAGCCATAAATATTTAATTAACATTTTATTATTAATTTAATAATTTGAAAGAAAATTAATTTTCATAAAAAAATTCATGAATTAATATTTTTATGTCTTATTATTTTATGATAATTTTATGATACCTTCTGTAATTTTTCAATGTGTGACAAAATTAGTTATAATTTAAAAATCTGTATCTTCCAAGTAAATAATAATTTTAATTAAAAATGAAATTACTCATATTTAGAAAGTTATTTTCATAAAATTAATTTCATTTTTCAAACATACATTTTGAGAAATTGTTAGGGTTAATTTTTGGGATTTCTCTGAAATACATAAATTTTTGTGAATAGTAAAATATGGTAATTTACAGTATATATCCATTATAAGGTAAATACACTATTAATTGATTAAATGCTGATGCAAGAACCATTAATTCAAATTAAAATGATCTAATTAGTATATTTAGTCTCAATAATCATCATTATTTCTTGTCTTGTGAAAAATAATAAACTAACTAATTAAATAATGAAAAAACACCCCTCTCCCCCACAATAAATACTACCCCTCACACAATCTTCTACTCACACCTATCAAGAGTTTATCCTTGTCCACATTCTACTCAAAACTCTACCAAATACCCTCCCCCACATTTTGGACCACTTGGTCTCATCCAAAGTAACAAACAGTTCCCTAAAGAGGATCTCAAGGAGGATAAATCTAAGAGGTAAAATCCACTTCCTTTTTCTTTTAATTTAATTTAAATTTTATTTTTTCTCTTCTCTTATACTCACCCAATATTATAAAAATGGAATGAAAACTCAAATAATGATTGATATAATATAATTATTTTATTTTAATGTAAGATCCATCATTTAAATACTCTCTTTATCCCTCTTTTATTCTAAAAATGAAATCGTCACCAGTGATGTATCAACTTACCGACATGATGGGAGATGCACTTTAATTTTCCATAAATCCCATAAAATATATTTATAATACTATTATAATGATCTAAAAATATTTTAATGTGTATTTTAAACCCCTATTTATGTTCTAGAACTAACGCATACACATAATACTAAATGATAAAACAAAACAAATTCTTTGTGATCGAAAACTAGCCAAAATTCACCTAAAACGATCATCATTTTCAAGTATCTAAGGATTCATCTTAATGAAATATAAAAAAATTATTTATAAGATCATTAAATTTTCTGTAATATAATTAATAACATATAATAACAATTCTGGATATTTATCCCCGTTTTAAATGAACTTCTACTTATGTATACAAGCTAAATAATAAAGAAATCCATGAAAACAAATGCTTCTGATCGATGAAATTTTACTCTAAAACTCATCAAAAATCCCCAAAATGAAATTAATAAACCCATAATGAATAAAAAAAATTATAAGAGGGTATTTGTTTTACTAAATTTATATAGTGTTATTATATATCAAAATTAAGTGAAGTTAGCTTTCAAACACAAGGTAAGTGAAATTCTTGAACCCAACACTATTTCTTTTGGTTTTCCATCATTCACACCATTTTTATTATTGATATTCATTAAATATAATTTCAACTTAATTATATTAACTTTTATGGGATATACATGTTTTCTACTTGAGTTTATGACAAACATAATTTTTTCCTAAAGAACTCTTCTTTTAAAAAACCCACCTTTACCTTCTCAAGATAATTCCTACCTCACTCAAGTTTGATTATTCTTATATAAAGTATGATATTACTTCTTTAATTTTGAAACCCAAAGTTTATGATTGTATGATTTAATAAATAAAACCAATTCCTTTACATGGGTTATCATATGTTCAATATTGATGTATGTTCTATGTGGCATGCATGAAAATGTAAGTGTTATTATGTGACCGGTGTTTCCGGAATTATATAGCACACTGTAAATGTTATAATGTGATGGGTGTGACAAGAATTATATATCGCTTCAATGCATTGGGTAATGTGATTATTCTCATGGTAAAAGTGAAATATTTAGAAAGATGATGTTATATTTGTTCAGAAATATGTGTGGTAGTTGATCACTAAGACATGTTGTTTCATTTTATAAATTGACACATTCCAAGCCTTCTCTTAATGTTTACTCTCATCATTATGTTGTATGCCAATGTCATGAATTTATGATTATGATAACCCCATGTTATATTGTTTAATGTTCTTATCTATCCTCTTACTGTGCTTTTAAATCACCCCCTTTGGATGTATATCCTCATGTGATTACTTGTAATGAAGAGAATGTGAATACCTCTAAGAATCTATAGATGAAGGAATTAAATAAATGTATATATTTTAATTTTTGAATTTTAAGTGTGGTCATAATTTTATCAATACACCGAACAGTTGGATCCTGGTCTTGTAATGATTTTATGTTGTTTATCATTACAATATTTTAATAGTAATGTACTCAACATTAGGGCCACTATATTAGTTTCATGTAATTTATTATTTAACTAAATTGTTTTCCCATGTTTCATCTCTCGTATAATTATTTAAGAACCTTTGTGCCCATGTTTTTTTTATATAAACCCATTCCTCTAACCAATGTGTAGCTAAAGAATATATAATGAATGTAGCTCCCAATCTGGTTGAGGTAGTTCATGTTTGGATCAAAGGTGAAACCAATACGAGTGAGATACTTAGGTGGATAAGTGGAAATATATAACAAGAACTGTATTTGTTTCAAGGTGTTATTCCACTAGGGAAATGATTAGATTATCATCCACTTCGTAAACTAAACATTAGAAATGTTACTTGATCATACCACTTTATTTTTATATTTCAATCAAGTTTCATGGTTATTTCATTATGGATACATTGCTGTGATCACTTGAATTAACGAATTAACAAGCATGCTAGAGTGAACTAATATAAATTATATTATGAAAAAATATTATCTAAAACATGGTTAATCACATAACTAAATACAATTAATATAAAAAATTAAATAATAAAGATAATAATTGGAAATTTATTCATAAAAGAAACAATCCCTCAATTATAATTGTAAAGTCAGTATAGTCTTCCACAACTTCAGTTATAATCGAACCGTTGTTAAATTTTCTTGAGCATACAAATTTGGGGTTCATTCCATTATCTAAGGATTCTAACATTATTTGTTTGGTTCAATTATCTTGGTTTGCATTAATAGTTCACTGTCAATGCATGATTTTGTGTAATTGAGATGCAAGGGTTGATAAAATCCAATTTAAGGAATTCATGATTGAGGATTACACTAAACAGTTCAAGCAAATGTGGGATAATGATGTTGGAATTTATACTTCCTAGACAAAACCATTCAATTTGATTGATTAACCAAGGTTGGTATGATGAGAAGTTTAATATGAATCTGTACCACAAGAATGTCCAAGAAATAGTATAATCTGAATCCAATGGTATGGGATATAGGGTTTCAATAAAATTATTCTAGATTAACAAATATAATATTTATTTATTTGTCTGAATTTTATCAGATAAGGTACTAATGTTATGGTAATCTTATTTTTAGAAACAAAAATACAATAAAACCTAATATATCACTTAAAAACCATACTTGAGAAGGATAATATTCTAATCAGCATAAATTTCAAGTGTGGAAAAGGGGCTTATGCATTATCCTTCTCCATGAAAGGAAATTTTTTGTGTTGAAATAACTAGTTCTAAATGTACAAGAAATGAGGAAATTAATGAATATTTTCCCCACTTTGAGAAGCATTTGAAAGATTGAAAGTTTTCAATGCTTCATGTTATTATCCATAACCAATGGGGTTTTAATGAAACATGAGTACAAATTTGAATATAGTATTATGTCTCAACTTTGGGATCTAAATCAAGATAAGAAAGACAATAAAGATAACGGATCACCAATGATTAATTTAAAATTTTTCTTAGAGATTCTATGCTATCTGGGCCTCATTTTTTCATTATTATTGGCTACATTGGATTCATAGATATCGTGGGGATTAAATTATAAAATGAATTGTGAAAAGATATCATAATTTCATCACATCCCAAGAGCATCCCCAGTTTTATTTGTAATTATAATATGGAAAATATTGGGAAGAGCCTTTTGACACATCATACATTTATTCTCTAAGTAGATAAAGAAATGGTTTTTTACAATCCAACATTCCTTTTGTTGAATTAGAAAAGGAAGAACAAGTAAAGAGGCCCAAGACTCATAAAAAGTCCAATTATCCCAAGAACTATCCTTCTAAGAAGAGGAAGATCTAGAGGTAGTATTGGGAAAAAGAGGTAGTATGTTTTTCATGTGGAAAGCAAGGCCACGGGAAAAAGAATAACACCCAGAAGAATGGGAAATATAATGGTGTATTTTTTTATCTTTTATAATATTTTAAAATCCACAGATTGGTTATTAGATACATCTTGTGGTGCTCATATCTTCTTCCAAATATAGGAACCATGTGGATTGAAAAATAATTCTAAAGGAGATTTGGTTTGGAGAAATTCCAATGGTATGATGTCAGATTCTCTAAAAATTAGTGACCAACACCATTCATTACCAACAATAATTATTTTGGTTTTAAATAATTTTTTTATGTACCAAGAGTTACCATGAACATAACTTCCCTATCGTTTATCAATGAAGATGGTTTAATTTTCATGTATTGAAATTAAATTTTTTTATTTTATATAGAAATCTTATTTTATGGTATGGAGAATTTAAAAAAATTTATTTAAAACAAAATTATGAAAATAATATGTGATAAATAGGTAATAAATCATGTTCATAAAACTCGTATAACATCTATCTATGGAATCTTTATCTTGGTCATGTAATTGAGATGTGGTTGAAAAAACACTATCAAGGTGGTTACTTATAATATTTTTGAGCTAAAAGAACATGAAATATGTCATTATTGTTTACAATGATAGAATACATAACCAATATTTGGTATACATGGTGAAATGGCCATAGGTATTTTAGTATTGGTACACATTGATGTATGTGGACCATTTCTAGTTGATGCTATGGGTGGGTAATATTTCTGCATAACTTTTATTGATGACATCAGTAGATATGGATATGTGTACTTCATGAGGTATATGTTTGAGTCCTTTTAGGAATTAAAACAATTCAAGAATTATGTATAGAATAATCTTGTAAAGATGGTAAATATTTTTTTATTGGATCAAGGTTGTAAATAACATAAATAAGATAATATTGACTTTCTATAGTAGTTTGGGATTTTATCTGAACTCATTCTACCTTATACAAAACAGATTAATGTTGTTAGTGAATGGAGGAACCATACCATGTTATACATGGTAAATTTTAAAATGAGTAATATATATATTTTATTATTATTTTCGGATATGCATTACAAACACTAGTGTAGAAATGGTCTTTAAAGTCATTATTTTAACGGCGGGTTTTCAAGACCAACATTAAAAGTAACTTTCTGAAATATTTTTTTTCAAATAAAATATAATAAAAATAAAATCCCACTTGTAGATAATTTTTAAAGAATAAATTTTATAGGTTGTGGAGCTAATGTGGACTTATCAAACAGTAGTTATGGATGTCGGAAGTTAAACATTATTTGCCTTGATTTTTTTTGTTGGTTTTTTATATATCCAATGTTAAAAGTATCTTTTTCCAATTTATTTTTCAAATAACTGACATTATAAATAAATTCCAAGTGGTAGATAATCTCACATACTTTGATATGATAGGTCATTGAACTGAAATAAAGTTACAGATCAAAATTTATGGGTGTCGGAACTTGAAAATTATAAGACATAATTTTTAACATCCATTTTTTCAATAATTGAAATTAAAAGTCACTTTTTAGAATCACTTATTCAAATAAATGATGTTCGAAATAAAATCCATTTTTTATTTAATTTCTATATATTCTATCTGATTGTTCATTAAGGTAAAATGGACTTACAGATAAAAAGATACGGATTTCGGAAGTTGAACATTATAAGATTTTATTTTTAACGTTAGTTTTATTCAGTAACCAATGTTAAAAGTAATTTTTTGGAATCAGTTTTTCAAACAAAAATTGTTAATAATAAAATATAATTTTTATATAATTTCTCTTGTTTCTATTCTATATGTCGTGGTGCTAAAACAGACTTACAGATCAATAGTTATGGACGGCGGGAGTTGAAAATTATAAGACTTTATTTTTAACATTTATTTTTTAAGTAAACTATGTTTCAGGTAACTATTTGGAATTTTTTTTTTAAAATAAAATACATTAATAATGTATTCAAATTTGTAGATAATTTTTTAAAATTATATTTGACTGGTCGTGGAGCTAAAACAGACATACGGATCAAAAGTTATAGATGTCGTAAGTTGAACATTATAACGTCAGGTATTTTCAATGTCAAGTATTTTCAGTAGTAGACGTTAAAAGTCACTTTTTGGAATTAATTTTTCATATAACCACAATTAAAAATAAAATCCAAGTTGTGTAAAAATTTTCAAGATTCTATTTGATAGTTCATGGAGATAAAATGGACATACTCTTCAAAAATTGATGATATAGGAAGTTGGAAATTATAAGACTTAACTTTTAACGTTAGTTTTTTTAGTAACTGACGTTAAAAGTCACATTTTAGTGTCGATTTTTCAAATTAGTGAATTTAAATGTCACTTTTTGGAATATATTTTTCAATAAAAAATGTTAAAACACCAACATGATAATAGTTTTAACATTGGTTTTATAATAACTCGACATTAAAAGTAAACCTCAATTACATCGGTTCTGTATTTCAATTTTTTCACAATGAACATTCCTAATTTCAAAATCTCCCATAAATTTTAATGCATCACCACTCTAAATATTTTTATTTAAAATATATACATCCTCATTCTCCTTCTTTAAACATTTTTTACATTTTCTATACAATCAAAATTTCAACATTTCTTCAATGGATGATTCATAAATGGTATATATTCTCATAGTTTAATTTCATTATTATTTTGTCTCTTATTAATAAAAATCTAGATAATTATTATTATATTGATGATTAATTATTTAGATCAATATACAAAGATAAAACATCAATATGAGATTCATCGTATGTGGTTTGAAATTATTTATCAGTCATCGTCCACATTACCATGGGTGTTCTTCCTTAAAAATAAGTGAAATAATGACAATAAACATATCAATTCAATGAAAAAAATAAAATGATTAAAATTAAGTTAAATATATAAGTTCATTTATTTTTGTGCTCATTGTTTGTATAGTGTTTTTCTTATTTCTTATATTTTTCATAGAAACAAGATGTATCTATTGAATCTTAAATAGGTATGACTTATGATGATCATAACTTTTGATCTATAATGTTTTAGCGCCCTAACCAATCAAATAAAATCATTAAAAACCTACTATATTCAAATATTAAGGGTTTTAATATTTTAGAATTTTTTTTAAATGGCATGAAAATTATTTCTTTTTAAATTTATTTTTCACGTCATTTTTTATCAAAAACCAACAATAAAAATAATGTAGAATCAGAATTTAGGCATCATTTTTCTAAAAAATCAACATTAATAGGTCAATATTTTACTTTTTAACATAGTATTAGTAAAACGGGCATCGAAGAACAAAAACACCTTACATTAGGTGTTGGTTTTTATAACAATTGACATCAAAGACCGACAAATCCTGACTTTCGACATTGGTTTATACGAAAACTAAATTCAAAGACCCCTAGGGGTTAGTTTAGATGTTATTTTTAATAAAAAAACATCAAAAAATGCCTATAACCAGCTTTTTAAATGATCTTTAAGTTTTTATTAATAAAAACCAAGGTTAAAACTAAAATTTTTAACATCTCCTTTATAAACATCGATTAAAAACAAACATCAAAATGTAAAAAAATAACATGTAAAAACATTTTTCCACTATTGAAACAATGGAATAAACACTAAACTGAGTACCAACTAAAGCTACAAACAAAATTCCCTTCGAGTAATGGAGTGGAAGAAAACCCACACTTTCAGAAAATTGTGTATGGGGTTGTGAGGAATTTTTTAGGGCCTTATCATGAAATAAACTTGCAGAAAGAGGATGAAATTGTATCTTTATATGAATAGATTCTAGAGGACCCCATAGAAGCAGTTGTTCTAAAAACATAAATACTGCATAGGAGCACAAGATAGGTAAGAGGACATGAGACATATGGTTTTCTATCCACTGAATATAGTTACTATTTATTATTTTATAATGATAAACCACTCTCCATAAAATATCTAGTAGAGAGATCATAGGCTATAAGACGGTAAGAAGCCATAAATTCAAAAATATATTCCACGTATCAGAACAATTTTTCTATTTTAGTTGATGCATTGGTTGAGTAAATCCCATAGGTTGAAAATTTGTATTCAAGATATAACTATTCATGGAAGCCAATGTAATACCTATAAAGTAAGGCTAGTGGAAATTTTTTTTAAACAGTCTCAATAAATTAAATACGATGAAACCTTTTATCTAGTTTTCATGTTTATTTTCGTCAAAATTAAACTTTCTATAGAAGCATACCATGACTATTAAATTTGGTTGATGGGTGTCAAAACGACTTTCATTAATGAGAACCTTCATAAATATTTCAATATGACACAACCATAAGGTTTTGTGACTCCAAGTGATACCAAAAATATTTTTATGTTGTAGAGATCCATTTATGGATCTAAGAAATCATCTTTCTCATAGAAAATTCAATTTGATAAATCTATAAAATAATTTTGTTTCCTTAATAAATAACTTTATCTATGTGTTTCAATGTGGTTTTCTAGGAATATAGTTGTTATATTTATAGTATATGATGATGACATATTACATATTGGAAATGAAATTCTAGTATTTCAATCTTTTAAGTAATAATTGAATAATTGTTACTCCTTGAATAACTTAGGTAATACAGCCTATATTTTAGGGATCAAGATCATTTATAACAGATCAAAGAGGATTTATAATAAGTTAAATTATATACATTGACCCCATAAAAAATTTTAATATGTAACAATCTAAGAGAAGGTTGGTTCTAGTGTCACAAGATATATATATATATTTAAGAAAATGATTCCTCATACATAGGAGGGGAAATATAGAATCAGTAAGATTGAGGACCCCGAAACACCCTGAGAGGTGAGGGGTGAATCAAGGTGTCAAATTTTTCTACAAAATTGATGGATCATGTTCCCACATTAGAAGGAACTCGTTAAACCAATAATACATGAAAGAGTTGAAAAAAAATCATAAGAAACGAGATCACACAATGATTTTACATAGTTCACCACTAAGGGCTGGTCCAACGAGCATATGTCATTAGTGTTTCAGTCATACCTAAGTCCACTAATCATTACTAGATATGGAGAATATGAATATAGACACATTCACTCTGTTCTCTACACACTTCCATTACATGTTTATAGGTATATCCTACTATGTCCCTCGGAACACTTCTATTGAACCCCACTTGCTCACTACATTAGAGAAGTCTAACTCAGTTTATTAACTTGAATGTCTATTCAATGGATTGGAACTAAATACTTTTTCCCTAAATTACCATAATCTATTCTTTCACTAAAGACTTGAGTTGATACACATTGAAACCCCAGTTCACTGAATAAATGATGTTCCAAAACTACCTTTCGTGATGCTCCTCCAAAAAGCTCACTCATTCATCAAACACATTTTCCTTCAAGGAACACACTGCCTTCACGAATATAACAACCTTAACATAAAAACCATACATCACAAATCTCACTAAGTCAACATGGAATACCCCATCATTGATAATAACTCATTAATCAAAATAATTGACATAAATCAATACTTTAATAGTCTCTTCATGATTCTCAAGATCACATGGAATTTCAGTTTGATGGATCTCTCTTGGCTTCATGAAATCAGAGTGATTTCATATTTTCCATGAAAAATTAGTCATAAGTAAAGAGATTTATCCTCTTATTTATAATCTTGGTCACTCATGAAGCTCCACTATTTCTAGTGTGTTATTCAGATCCCTCAAAAATATATTCTCAACAAACCTCCTATCATGAAGAACCAATGATATTTGACGTTTTCGTGATTCAATCTGTCAAACCCTTCACACTGTTATGATGCTACAGTTTCTCATAATCTCAGAGATCACCATCATCGATTGTAATGCTCCAATTCCATATTTTTTACTATTCTCATTATAACTGAAGAGCACGCCATCATAGTTTTTAAATCCTTCTTGAAATTCCAATCATGTAACCCATCTTTATGAAACACATGCCTTTTCTATATTTTGATAAGTCCTTCAAGAAAAAAACACTTTTTCGAGGCTTTCCAATCTCCAGTTTTTGGACCCCAAAAATATGGTAAACCCTGGGAAACAATTCCACCATTAAAGTTGTTGTCATCATATAATTTATAATCCCTTTCCTTATAATCTCTCTAATATACCATGTGAGGATTGAAAATAAACACAACCCATACTCCATTTCCAGCAAAGAAGATCCTTGGTTCCAACATATGATATCATACGCTACATTGATAGGATCAATCATGTATTTCATTTTATGTAGTAATCTTTATTTTTCCTATGTAATGAGAAAGGTAGGTAAATATCAAGTTGATCTAGTATAACATCATTAGTTTTTTATTAAGGATATCCTAAATTATCTAATAAAAACTAATGATATGTTCATTCTGTATGGAAGATATGAGGAGCAAGTCATCATGGGTTATACAAATTCTAGTTTTTAAATGGATCAGAATGATATGAATTGATGGTTATGATATATTTTTGTCTCATTAGAGGGGATATGATATTGAAGAGTTCAAAGAATCTAGTTTTTAATGATACTACTATGGATTCTGAGTATATAGTAGATTTTGATGGAGCCAAGGATGTTGTTCAGACTCTGAACTTTTTCCAGGAGCATGATGTGGTATATAGAATATAATGACATGCCACATTGTATTGTGATAATACTATAGTGGTGGCTCTTGAAAAATATCCCTGGTCGCACAAAGAGACAAATAACATACTCCATAAGTATCACCTCTTTGGGGATTTTTATCACAGGGGTGAAGTTGTAGTAAAAAGAGTTCTCATAGAATAAAATGTGGTGTACCCCTTGACCAAAGGCCCATCTCACAAGAAGAATGAGTGTCATGTGAGATCTAGCATAATAATATTTGTTAGAAATTTTATTTATTGAACATGAGATTTTTTTGTAGTTGGTTCCCTAGAACCAACTTCATTGTACTTTATGATAACATGTATTCATTATTTCAAAAATTAATGAAGTCTTTATCACATAATGATTGTTCTTCTACATAACATAGCATGTAATAATTTCTAAAGAGTAGTTATGTCACAGAAAGGTCATAGTAGTTCCCCTCTATGATGAGAACCTAGATGTTCCATGATATTATTATTAAATATATTTTTTATAGATAAATGACTTCATTTTAGGGAAAATTATACAAGCTATCAAGGGTGGTGACTTATACGACATTGAAGAACCTTCTCAAGGTTTATGACCTTCGTAATTTCCACTATTGGATATTATGAGAATGAGACCTAATAGTATAAAATCTATATCTATATATGAAATTAAAGTTTCCTATCTATGGATGTGTGTTTTGATCCCTAGAATTTAAGATTATTATTAATGTGTGTTTTGAGTTTATTACTTTAATGTATTGATGAAATTTGTGATGGAATATGTTCACAATGAGGTTGTATATGATGGGTGCATGACAAGTAACATTACATTAATGAATAATGTAAGAAATTATTTCTAACATCTAATATTTAATAGAATTTTATATCTGAGGACCTTTTATGGAAAATATATTCCCTAAAACATCCATGGCCACAATGTTCTATAGATAAGTTATATTTTGATAAATTCAATGAAATAGAAATTTTAGTACCCCGGTTTGAGGAATATGGACTTTTTTATGCATCTTTATGTTTTTAAAGTGCATGGAATGAATTGGGAAGAGGTTGGGAGTGTTTGGAATGGTTTTTGATAAGTTTGGAGGCTTTTAAGGGGGTATACAGTTTGAGCACGGTTAGTGGAAACCGTGCAGATTCTCTAGGAAACCGTGAAAGGGAGACATTAGGATTTTCATAGCCTACACACAGTTTTCCATACCCTGCGAGGAAACTGTGTGGACCCTAGATATCGAGGTAGTAGCGTGAGCATAGTTAGCGCACGGTTTTCCAAACTGTGCGGCCACGTAAAAATAGGGTTATAACTTCAGGGCTCCCTCGGGCTTAACCTATTTCAGTCCAAACCTCCTCCCACTCGTGTCTCACTTGGGTTCTTCAGTTATCTGGGGGTGGAGGAGATTTCCCACTCATTTTGAAAGCATTTTGAATAGTGTTCTTATTGTTTTGAAGGTGATTTCTCCCAGGTAAGTCTTCTCTCATGGTTTCTTTGTGTTATCCTCTAGATCTACTCTTCCCTCTTTATTGTTTTTCTATATCTACATTTGTTCTATGTAGATATAGGGTTTTGGTTTCCTTGGATGATGATTTTAAGGCCTGTGAATGTTAGGGATGGCGATCTAGAGAGGTTTTGGTGGTGCTTTCCCCGGATTTGAGGCGTGTTTTTTGTGGGTCGATTACTCGGGAACCCTAAAGGTAGGTGGATTCTCTCTTGACTCCACTTGGTTAGAGCTAAAGGTTTTGGTTACAATTAATTTATTGAGCTTGAAATAAATTCTCTTTAATGTGCGAAATTGGATAGAAATCCCTTGGGTGATGTTTTGGGGATTTTTTGGAAAAAGGGGGGGTTTGTGGTGAAATGCTATTGTTGTGGATTTTAAAATGGAGATTTTAAAATGGGATGTTATGGTTGATTTGTGAAAATAAATGATGTAATGGTTTTCAATAAAAGGGTTGTTTTATTGAAAATTTGTTTAGCATGGAAAGTGATTTTCAATAAATGGGTGATTTATTGAAGTAGATTGATGTGCAATGGAATTGGTTGATTGCATGATGTTGTGAAATTGATGGGTTATAATCTTGGTTGTGATTGATTGAAATGTTATGTGGTAGTGGCGAGAAGAACCACTATAAAAAGGGGATGGATAGTGGATGGAAGGGTCACCATCAATGGTAAGTGGATGGGAAGTGCCACTAAAGTGTGAATGGGTGAACGGGTTAGAGGGAAGCTCCACAGTTTTGTTGTTTCACTGCTTTGTTGTGCATTGATTTCTAAGTTGGAAATTGTTGTGTAGATGATGAAATGACTTGTGGCATGTTTGGTTGGATTTCCTTGGTTTTATTGGTTTGGGTGTGATGGCTTGATAAGGGCATGTTGGGCTTATGAAAATAGTTTCACTTGTGATTTATTTTATATAAACTATTTTATATAGTGTTCTAAATATTTTGTCCTTATGGTGTGTATAGGGAAGTCATTTGGGGAAAACCTACTGAGTTTTAGTACTCACCCTCTACTTTGGCACGTTGGTGTCTTTGAAGATGTTGTGTATCATGACGTAGGTAAAGTTAAGGCATCACCCTCCTGTAGTGCAGCATTGTGATCCCCTAATGGATCTTAGAGCATGGAGATTGGTCTGGAGCTGTGGTGGTGTCATATCTTGTGTGGTGTTTGGTTGTTTAGTTTCTGCAGTGTACTCTGATGATGTGTGGACATGTATGGTTGTATTTGTTTTGAGATGTGTTGTGGAACAACATGGTTGTCTTTTGGGAATACATGTTTGGGTTTGAAAGTTCATGCATAATTTGTTGTTTGTTTCGTTGGTTTTTTCATAAGGGAAAATCGTTCCCCAACATGATCTTGAAACCCTTGGCATTTATTTCTAGCCTTTGGCATCTTGGGAACGCTGCTTAAGGCCAAGTAGCCCTCACCGCCTCCTCAATCTAATGAGGTAGGGGTGGTGTGTTACAAGTGGTATCAGTTTGTTCGGTCCTTTGGAGTTGATTCTTGGATTTGGTGTTGATATTCGTTGTCGTGCATTCCTTGAGTCGTTATGGTAGCAAGGCATAGGAATGTCAGAACTTGGAATGTATAGAATAAAAGGACGTAGCTAACCCTTTTATGCTGAAATTCAAGTTACCAGGGAGTTGGGTACATAAGTGTTTTGAAGACACTTATAGACATTGGATATCTCATTGTCATGGGTGTAGCCAATGAGATGAGCATGACATGTAGGGTAGAAATGACATCCCACTAGGATGCATATTTTATTGGGCATAATGATTTATGGGATGAATTGAGAAATGGTTTTGCGAATGTATGATATTGTAATGTGAATAAATATGGTATTTTGAATATGGATTGGTTTTCAAAAATAGTGAAACATGGCCAATGTGGAAAATGTGAACTTGTGGAAAGCCTTGTGCGATAGTGTTGTGTAATGTGATTTTGAAATGGGATTTCGTGATTTCTATGGATGTGAGACTCATGGTTGTTTGTTTTTAGTTTATAGAAATGGCACTAGGTAGGCGTCGTAGAGACCAACCGGAGGAGGAGGATGAGAATGTGGTAGCACCTGAGCCACAGGTGAACCAGTAGCTAGTGAAAAGCATAGTGAAAGCTTTCCATGCTGTGGAAAGTGGAAACAAAGTGGATGAACCAAGGCATGTAGATCATGTAGTTCAGTTTAAAAATCATAATCCACCCATCTTTGTGGTGATTTAGAGCCGGAGAGGGTAGAAGCATGGTTGAATAGATTAAAAAAGATCTTAGAGTTCTTGGGAACTCCGCTAGAGTTGAAAGTAAAGTTTCCCACGTATATGTTGGAATATCTTTCCCTTTAGTGGTGGTAGTTGGTAGTCCAGGAGGGGATGGACCAGGGTATGATGTGGGAAGGCTTTGAGTAATTGTTTAATAAAAAATTCAACCCACATATGTTCAGAATTCAGCGTACGACTGATTTCTTAATCTTGAATCAAGAGCTTATGTCTGTGATGGAGTATGCACCTAATTTTATGAACATAGTGCGGTTTGCACCCGAGTTGGTAGGTAGCACGTCGTTGAATGCAAGGATCATTGAAGCGGGATTAAAGAAAGAAATCTGTTCAAAGATAGTGGTACTGTGTATAGATGATTACACAGAAATGGTGAATAGAGCCTCGGTGGCTGAGCGGGATTTTTGGGGCGCTCCGGGCGGAGGAATCATGGTGGTACCCATGGGGAATAGTGGGAAATCTAACACTGGGTTCAAGAGAAGGAGGGAAACTTATTCCCAGAGCAGGAATATGGCATATAATCTGAAAGCAGGATCGGTAAATCTTCCTCCAAATACACAGAGCAAGCCAGGATGTTTTCATTGTGGTTCTAGGTGCCACATCAAGTGGGATTTTATGTCACAACCTCGAGCATGTCATAAGTGTAAGTAGATGGGGCTTCTGCACTGTTATTGTCAGAATGCTCCATGGTTGGGTGCGTGTGACACTCCTCAGGGATCGCAGATGTTGTATGCTTTGACTAGACGGGGACAGATGCACACCCCTCGTCAGCAGATTAAAGTGGGTCATGGTGACTCTCGGAATAGGACGACACCTTATTATGGCAATAAAGAGAAGAGTGTTGAAAGAAAACATGTGTTTGGAGCTGATCATGTTTTGGTGGATGATCAGTCAGGACCATCCACGGTACGAGGTACTATTCTTGTAAATTCTACCTTGATTCAAGTGTTGTTTGATATGGGTGCTTCACACTCTTTTATTTTTTCACGTGTGGTTGATTTTATGGGTTTAATGGTAGATATGATACCCTCTGTTTTGAAACATCAAACTCCTCTGGGTTGAAGAGAGTGTCGAGCCTTCTTGTGTAGAGAATGTTGTATTGTTGTCGGTGAGGTTGAGCTAATGTATAATTTATCATTTCTTGAAATGGATGGGTATGATGTAATCCAGGGAATGGATTGGCTAGTGGATTTTAAGGCCCACACCGAATACGATTCCCGGACAGTGGCTTTTATGACATGCGATGGTGTTTGAAATCACATTATTAGAGAGAGGTATGAATGGTATGGTGCACTGGGTTTGTTGGAAATAGTATTGGTCATGTTATCGTATTAGTTGGAAGTGGTGTCATTAGCATAAGTAATAGGTGTTGAGTAGAGTTTTCTTATGGCAGTTGTAGATCAGTCCATAGAAGTTTTTCCTGAAGATTTCCTTGGGTTACCTCCCGTAAGAGAAGTGGATTTTATGATTGATCTCCTTCCGGGGACCAGTCTTATCTCACTTTTGTCTTATCAGATGGCACCAGCTGAATTGTGGGAATTGAAAGTCCAATAGGAAGAGTTAGAAAACAAAGGGTTTATCCAGCCCAACACGTCTCTATGGAAGATTCGATGTGGTTTGTGAAAAAGGTGGATGGAAATTTGAGGCTATATGTTGATTATCATAGACTTTACCAAGTTTAGATAAAGAATAGATATCCACTTCCATGAATTGATGATTTTTTCGACCAGTTGAGGGGAGCCCACCGGTTCTCCAAGATCGACCTGAGTTCGGGATATTATCAATTGCGGGTGAGGAAGGACTATATTCACAAAACAGCTTTCTAAAGTCGATATGGCCATTATGAATATGTGGTTATCCCCTTTGTTCTAAATAATGCACCAATAGTGTTTATGGAATTGATGAATCGGATATTTCAGAGATATCTAGATTCATTTTTGATGGTGTTTGTAGATGATATTCTGGTGTATTCAAAGACAAGGGTAGAGAATGAGCAGCACTTGACGGTAGTTTTGGGGATCTTGAGGGATCATCGGTTGTATGCCAAATTGTCAAAGTGGGACTTTTGGATATAGGAAATTCATTTTCAGGGCCATGTGATTTCTGAAAGGGGTGTTTCAGTGGATCTAAAAAAGATAGAAGTTGTTATCTAGTGGCAACTACCAAAGAATGTGTTTGAGATACGAAGTTTTCTTGGTCTAGCTAGGTATTATCGGTGTTTTGTTCGTGATTTTTCACGGTTGTCTTCGCAAAATACAACTTTGACAAGAAATAATGTTTCATTCCAGTGGAATGAACAGTTTCAGCAGTGTTTCAAAGAGTTAAAGGATCGCCTTACATCATCACCAATACCGGTTTTTCCAGAACAAGGAAAATGGTACATGGTGTATTGTGATGCATCAAGATCAGGGCTGGGGTGTGTTCTCATGCAAGGGAATCATGTGGTTGCATATGGCTCATGTAAGTTGAGCGTGCATGAGAACTACCCAACTCTTGATTTGGAGTTGGCAGCAGTGGTCCATTCTTTGAAAGTATGGTGTCATTATCTCTTCGGTGAGAAATTCACGGTATATATAGATCATAAGATCTTGAAGAAAATTTTCTCAAAAATGGATTTGAACTTGAGGAAAATAAGATGTATGGAATATCTCTAGATGTTTGATTTCAACATAATGTGCACACAAGGTAAGGGAAATTTGGTGGAAGATGCATTAAGCCGAACATCATATGCTCATATGGTGAAACAAGCATTCGACCAGTGGCAGTTGATGTCGGTTATAGCCGATATGTGGTTGGAATGTGAGGACCAGGGCGATAGAGAAGTCTTCTTTTCTGATTTTTTTGATTCCTGACTTGGTTGGCCTGGTTAGAGAGGCACAGATATCTAATTACGAGTGTGTGACCATGGGGTCAAGACTCAATGGTGGGGAGACCATTGAGGGTTGGAAACAGAAGGGAGAGTCAGTTTTTTGTTTTCAGAATTGGATGGTTATACCAGTTTATTGTCAGGAGGATCTTCTCAGGGCGTATCATCATTCTAGGTGGGATGTTCATCCTGGAATTTAGAAAATGTATAAGGTGCTAAAGGTGCAGTTATGGTGGGCTCGTATGAAAAGAAGTGTGGCTGAGTTTGGTTCGAGATGCTTGACTTATCAGTAGGTCAAGGCAGAGCATCATAGGCCAGCATGAATTTTGCATTCTTTACCAATCCCTGTTTAGAAGTGGGAGCATATAGAAATGGATTTTGTCACAGGTCGCCCAAGAACGGTCAAAAAGCACGATGCCATTTGGGTGATAGTGGATTGGCTAATGAAGTCATCTCATTTCATCATGATTCGTGAATCTCATACGGTGGAGGATCTATCCAAAATCTATATCCGGGAGGTGGTAAAGAGGCATGGTATTCTAGTTTTGATTTTATTTTATAGAGATCCGAGGATTATATCTCGTTTTTGTAAATCCTTACAGAAAGCCCTTGGAACTAAGTTGACCATGAGTACGGCGTATCACCCTCAGAAGGATGGTAAATCCAAGAGGAAAATAAAAACTGTGGAGGATATGTTGTGGGCATGTGTCATGGATTTTGGTGGCTTGTGGGAGGTGCATTTGTCATTGGTTGAGTTTTCTTACAATAATAGTTATCAATCATCCATACAGATGGCTTCGTTTGAAGCATTGTATGGGTGGTCGTGTCGTTCTCCACTATGTTGGGTGGAAACGGGTGAGTCCTTGATGGTTGGACTGATCCTTGTCCAGGAGACTATGGAGAAGATCAAGTTGATCAGGAAGAGAATGGAGACGGCTTAGATTTTTCAGAAATTGTATTCGGATCAACTTTGACAGCCGTTGTCGTTTGAGGTGAGTGATCATGTTTTCTTGACGATCTCTCCTAGGTTGGGACATCGTCGGTTTGGGAAGCCGGGAAAGTTATCTCCAAGGTATATTGGACCTTTTGAAATTCTTGAGCAGGTTTGTGATGTGGATTATCATTTGTCATTTCCACCTAGGTTTAGTGCAGTGCAAAATGTGTTTCATGTGTCGCAGATGAAAAATTATCAGTCAGATCGTGACCATGTGATTTGATGGGATCATGTTGATCTAGAACTGAATGATTCGTTGGTGCACGTGCCGGTGCAGGTTGTGGATAGGAAAGATAATGTCTTGAATGGTAAAAGAATCAGTTTAGTTCGAGTTTTATGGAAACATGGTCAGATTCAAGAGGAGACTTTGGAGCGGGATAAAGATATGATTGAGTAGTGGCCTGAGCTCCTTTGGCAAAGGGAGGGTTCACTACTTTCTGAGGATGGAAATTCCAACGGTGGGGAGAATTTAGTACCCTCAGTTTGTGGTATGTGGCCTTTTTATGCATATTTATGTTTAAAGTTCATGGGATGAGTTGGGAAGAGGTTGGGGGAGTTTGAAATGGTTTTGGATGAGTTTGGAGTCTTTTAAGTGGGTGCATAGTTTGAGCATGGTTAGTGGAAACCGTGCAGATTCTCCAAAAAAACCATGAATGGAAAAAAGTAGGCTTCGTACATCCTGCGTACGGTTTTCCAAACTGTGTGAGGAAACTATGTGGACCCTAGCTCTTGACGCAGTAGCATGTGCACGATTATCCCACGGTTTTCCAAAGTGTGCGGGAAACCTGTGCGGCCACTTAAAAATAGGGTTATAAGTTACGGGCTCCCTCGGGCTTAACCTATTTCACTACAAACATCCTCCCACTCGTGGATCACTCGGGTTCTTTGATTGTTAGGGGGTAGAGGAGCTTTCCCACTCATTTTAGAAGCATTTTGAAGAGGGTTCATGGTGTTTTTAAGGTGATTTCTCCCGGGTAAGTCTTCTCTCATGTTTTCTTTGTGTTTTCCTCTAGATATACACTTCATTTTTTCTTGGTTTTCTAGATATACACTTTTTTTCTGTATATATAGGGTTTTTGTTTCCTTGGATGATGATTTGAAGGCTTTTGAATGTTAGGGAAGGGGATCTAGAGAGGTTTTGGTGGTGCATTCTCCGGATTTGAGGCATGGTTGTTGTGGGTCGATTACTCGGTAACCCTAAAGGTAGGTCGCTTCTCTCTCAACTCCACTTGGTTATAGCTAATGGTTTTCATTAAAATTAATTTTTTTTTCTTGAAATTATTTGTTTTTAATGTGTGAAATTTGTTGTAAATCCCTTGGGTGATGTTTTGGGGATTTTTAGGATAAAGGGGGGGTTTGTGGTGAAATTCTATTGTTGTGGATTTTAAAAAAGAGATATTAAAATGGGATTCTATGGTTGATTTGTGAAAATGATTGATGGAATGGTTTTCAATAAAAGGTTTGTTTTATTGAAATGTTGTTTGGCATGGAAAATGATTTTCAATAAATGTGTGATTTATTGAAGTAGATTGATGTGAAATGGAATTGGATGATTTCATGATGTTGTGACCATCATGGGTTACAAGCTTGGTTGTGATGGATTGGAATGTTGTGTGGAAGTGGTGAGAAGTACCATTATAAAAGGGGGATGGATAGTGGACGGAAGGGCCCCCATCAATGGTAAGTGGACGGGAAGTGCCACAAAAGTGTGAATAGGTGAACGGGTTGGACGGAAGCTCCACCGATTGGTTGTTTGGTTGCGTTGTTGTGAATTGCTTTGAAAGTTTGAAATTGTTGTGTAAATGATTAAATGACTTGTGTCATGTTTGGTTGGATTTCCCTTGTTTTCTTGGTTTGGGTGTGATGGCTTGGTAAGGGCATGTTGGGCTTATGAAAATGGTTGCACTTGTGATTTATTTTATATAAACTGCTTTATATAATGTGCTAACAATTTTATCCCAGTGGCGTGTGTAGGGAAGTCATTTGGGGAAAACCTACTAAGTTTTAGTACTCACCCCATGCTTTGGCACATTGGTGTCTTTGTAGATGTTGTGTATCGAGACATAGGAAAAGGTAAGGCATCACCCTCCGGTAGTGGATCATTGTGATCCCTTGATGGACCTTGGAGCATGGAGCTTGGTGTGGAGCTGTGGTGGTGTCATAGCTTGTGTGGTGTTTGGTTGTTTAGTTTCCATAGCATACACTGATGTTGTGTGGACATGTCTGGTTTTATTTTTTTTGAGTGGTGTTGTGTAAAAACATGGTTGTCTTTTGGGAATACATGTTTGGGTTTGAAAGTGCATGCATCATTTTTTGTTTGTTTGGTTGGTTTTGTCTAAATGGAAAATCATTCCCCGACATGATCTTGAAGCCCATAGCATTTATTGCCAGCCTTCGGCATCTTGGGAATGTCGCTTATGGCCAAGTAGCCCTCACCTTCTCTTCAAGCCAATGATTTAGGGGTGGGGTGTTATAGAAATCGAGCACTTTGTTTGATAATACCCGTATGATACCATCTTGATTAGAGCTATGGAAATGAGGGGATTATATTAAAAAATAACGATGCATATGTTGTATTTTTTTATTATGGAATTGTCTTATTTCGCTAAAGGTTCCTTATGGGGTTTCTAAATGCGGGCCGTGGAGTTTAGGATGTTTCACCTAATTCCACTAAGAAATAGGCCTATAGGGTCACAAACTGAGGAATCCATAATCTAAGTAAAATATTATATTAGTATTTGTTATTTAAAAAGTTTCATAAATAGTATTCCCACAAATGGTTTAATATTTATTCATATATTCACCAATACATTTATTATATCATTAATTATTTGAGGGAATATTATGCGAGTAGAGTATTTAATAAATATTTATTTTCTATTTAGTGAATATAATTTTTATTTATTTATTGGTGAATAATGTAGTGATATTTATTTAGTAAATATATAGATATTATTCAGGGCCTGATAAATATTATAGAGGAATGGCAGAACTAGTTTAAGGGCCTAGTGGGAAATAATATATATTAAATATTATTTGAATAAATTATATTTAATTTTAATTCGCATGTCAATAACATGTCAATAAATATTATTATTATTATAATTCACATGGGGTTATAAATTTATTAAATAAATATTAAAGGTAACATGTGAAAATATTAATTAGTAAACCCTAGTTGTATCATAACCAAAGTACATTATTTCCAAGATATCTATTTCATTTGTTTTTTTATGCACAATGAATCTGAAGAATTCTATTGAAACTCTAGAGATATCCCTTCTCCAAGAACATTCCCAAGATCATAGAGTGAACATAATCCATATTTCACTCTCGAGTCCAGAGATATTAAATGTAATAATCTAGAAAAAATTATCGTGGATATCAAAGGATAATGATTCAAGCGATATGAACTTCTCTACTATTACTAAGATATTCCAACAACGACGTTCAAATATGTTTGAAACACATGTGGATCACTATTGGAGGGGATCTGATCTTGATTTATTCAATTCAATGACGGTAAAATGTTGACCTTTTTCATATCTACCAATAAAGGAATAATTCTGACAGGGTAATTCTTTAATTTATTTATTTAACTATATATAATATGTGGTGATACTATGGTTGGATACAACATTCTATACCTTTTATGTTTTCTTTGATCATGATGTATTTTATTTTGTAAATTTTCTATTTTCATCAATAATGAAAAAAAAATTGTTGATTACTAATTGCATGCTTATGTTGTCCTTATACCCAACATAAATCATGTTCAACCAAAACTAAGTGTGAGGTTTGGGAGTTCATCTCAATTTCCCTTCATTGAGAAATATTGAAATTGTATGCACCTAATTTCTTCTAAATGGTGTATATTCTGACCATTGGAACTGTAATATCATGATTCATTAATAATTCATGGTATTTTAAATTTTAATTTTAATTCTTTAATTCAAGGGTCATTGAATAGAAAATTACCATGTGGTAAGTAATTTCATAACTCAATTTCTTTTCATTGGGTTGTATTACTTCTAAATTTTCCTTGATATTATATGATTAGGTATGTATTGATTTTTTACTATATTATTTTTTATATCAACTTATTATAATTATATTCATAATTTCATTTGATATACATAATCAATTCATTTCTTAATACTCAAATACAAGTTTTTTATATTTGTAAGGGTTTATTTTTCAATATCACTTAAATATGGATTGTTTAATCTTGAATTTTCATAGAAGGAATTTATTTGATCATTTTCTAATAAAACCCTTATATTTTTATTTCCCCAAGTTATTTAATTATTTTTGATGTAATGGTACCATTTTTCATATATTTTGTGCTTAAAATGTTTGATAATGTTTTTTTTAAAATATGTCATCATTTCTCTCCCTGGTCAAAAATCCTTTTTATTGTGAAATAATTTTCTCTAAAAATGATTTTAATATTTTTTAACATTCTCCAAATTATTTAAATAATAATTTTTTTACCATTACATATTTTTTAAAAAAAATTAAAAGAATTATCATGTTGTTTTCCAAATAAGGCATGTTTTTATTTAACGAAAAATGTGAATGAAATCTTTGTTTTAACACGTATAGTATATACATCATTTCCATCCACCATAACAAATAAATTTATTAAAGATTCTATTATAATTTTGAAATTTTATTTTTAACGAAATTTATTTTCAACATATTTTTTAAATTATAGTTTTAAAAACATTTTCAGTGTAAAAATGATATTTCCCCATGAATGTTATTAATGAAATTTTTATGGTATTTATTTACACTAATCACAAAACCCATTTATTTTAAATACACTCCATGAGAGATATGTTATATTAATAACATATCAATTCATTATATGGATGGTTTATGACCATTTTGACCAAGTAATTTATTTACATTCATTTTCATAATTCATTTTTGTAGTAATTTACTTTCTGTTGAAATATTCACTTTCCTATGACTATTTGTCATTATATTTCCCAAAATTGTCCATATTATTTTTCATGGACATTTTTATTTCATAAACCGTATATCATTTCAATCTATTTTTTCGACATTAAATGTTATTTTCTATATGGGGAGATACTGATAAATCCATATTATATTATCAAGATGGATATTTGATGATAAGACACATTGTTTGTGAAATAAATAGATTATTCCACATATGTGGAATTCCTTGGACATGTAGTGATAGTTGTGTACTGGAATTATATTTCCACTTGTAGTATTGGTAGACTCAACAAAAAAATTAGTAATCTTTGAATAAATATATTTCAACCTATATTTTCAAACCATCTTGTGAAAGGTCTTGACGGTAGAGGTATCATGATTCATGAGATCATGAAGTATAATATTTATGAAATTCCTTAATTAAGAATTAATTTTTTATTATTCATGATATTTTGACACAGATATTATCTTTGGGTGTATTTCATTCTCGGTTATTGGTTAATTTGAATGTTTTTTTATTAACTTACCACTTCATATTAATTATGCTTTATCTATTCCAGATATTCAAGTTGTTTAAAAGTAATGTGTTTTCACTTATTTATCATTCCATATTGATTTTTCCTTATCCAACTTTGAAAATCATTTTATTGGTCCAAATTAATTTTTGTTAAGAAATTTTCCTTTCCATATTGATTATTCATTATTTATTCATGATAGCTTCTTCATTACAGAACAATCACTAAGGATCTGAGATGACCCTTATTTTTTTTCCTTTTACATGAATCCAAGAAGTATACTATGATTCATTTTAAAGGATATTATATAGGGAACAGTGATATTATTGAAAATAATTATTTTTTAATTTTTATATTCAAAATGTAATATAGGATTCATGTTTGTAACAAATTTACCAGGACTACTAAAATATTTTTTCCTTAAATATATGATTCATTATGTCATCTAATAATGTAATAATGTAGACACTAACTATGGTTTCATGGTGTCAAGGACATTAAAATGGTATCAGAAAAATTTTAATAGAAGCCTTGGATACTAGGCTTAGGAAAACATTGATTAGAGATCATAACCGTGTGATAGAATTTATGGATAAGTATAGAATAAAAACCTAATATTTTGGTGAGGTATAGAATATTTCGTTTTTATTGTAAATAAATCTATTTTTGGATAGTATAAGTTGACATAGTAAGGGAAAAACTATTCCTAGGGGTACAAAATACAAAAGAAGAACATTGAGATTGACTCGAGCATTTTCTGATAAATGACAATGGTCCTTACTACGCACCTATTTTGACAGTCCCAAAGGATATGATTTGGATAATACATATTTTCATTATAACTCATTACGAAATATTTTAATAGATAATGAAAATGAATGACCAAGGTAAAACATAAGGTGTCTTAGATTAAAAATACAGTGTCCAGATTTAGGCATCCTATTAATTATTATCTGGTCTTTAAACTATGATTATTTTTCTCACAATGTTTTTTAGTCAATTTATTGAACCATAAGGAATCCTGTTAACATTGAATATTAATCAAAATTTGGTGACCTTGAGAAACTAAATTGGATAATAAAATGAGTGAAAGATATCATAGCTATTCCTATTCTGTTATCATGAAATATTATTGACAATCTATACATAAACCAACTCTAAGACTCAACAATGAAGAGAGGGTTGGATTTATCTAGGATCTTTAGTGGTGGATACCATAGAGGAATGAAGTCTTTATTTTATTTATGTCAAAAATGTAGAATGATACATCCAGGAATGTATCTAAAAGGAATGTGAAAATGTTTTCTCTGTCAAAAATAGGGGCACAAAAAATGAATTGATATTGAAAAATGATGAGTATAATGGATGGAAATAAATTTCATAATTTGTGTCTATTACAGATCATTGTATTAAATTTGAGGATCCTATGACTTATTCTATTCAATTCCCTCTTCTAAAAGATAACCCCTACACTAATAATGAACCTATGTTGAAATAAAATGGTTGATGTATTTATGTATTAGCATTCCAGAATGATATTATCAAATTAATTCTACCAATGGTATTTTGTTTACAAGAATAATAAAGTGTTTAAGGATTGTGTTAAATTTTATAAGAATATATAACATTATTAACTTATGATTTGTTAATACCATAATGGGTTTATGTGTTTATGGTTGATCACAATTTCAAATTCATAAACATATATTTTTAAAATTACTGTGGGAATAATATAATAGGATAAAAGGAATTTTTTAAAAATATTAATGGAAATACAGCCTATTGGTTCAGTATATAATAAATCTATTTGAGAAAGATTTCCCTTAATATTTTTTGGACTTCTACTAAAAGGTATTGGTAACATTTAGGTTTTATCTTATCTGTGATGTTGTAGTAATTACATGTTATGACACATTGAGAATATTATAAAAATCATTTTAATATAGATTTTTATAAAGGAAAACCCACACAATGGGTGATAAACCGTTACATCTGGAAATGTTTCATAGCTTAAACACACAACAAAAAGGGAAAATGGTGTTGTGCCTACCTCTAGCCTATGTGATATACTAGTTACTATGACATTATTTCTAATTAAACAATTTAAGAGTTAAATATTAAGATGATTTTGGGAAACATATTATAGGATAAAATCATTTTTATTTTTATATAATTAATACTATTTTGGGATATGTTTTATTTGTGTGAGTTACATATAATAATTATGTTTAATATAAATAATTTTTTAGGGCTAATGCAATTAAATTTTGGAGTATGTATGTTAAAAAGGTATGAGATCACCTTTGTGGTGAAAACATTATATATTATTAAGAATATTGATGATAATTCGAATGTTGTGTTACTAATATATGGAACAATCAAATTCGAACAATTTGTGTAAATTTTTATGTAAAATGTATTATTTCTTCATATGAAGCTATGTAAATTTTTTATTATCTTACCTTGTGGAAACCATATTATTATTGGTTAATATTTAAATATAGTTGGAATATATTATTATTATCTTATAGATCTTATGATCAACAAAAATCTAATTTTAGTGCTTCTGGAATATAAAATCCATATTTGATATTTATTTCATGGAGAAATAAATGATTTGTAAATTGATCGAATCATTAAAAAAGGATGAAATCATTCTTAAAATATATTCTGTAAGTATATTTCCTTATATTCATAAGTAGTAATAAAATTAATCAACATTATAAATAAGAACTTGGAAAAAATCTTGTTTATATCAGATTAATCAATAGTCATTTATTATTTCAATGATCTATGGTTCTGAGGTCCTTAACATTAATTTGATCATTCACATTTTCATGATCAATTCAATCATTCACTCTAATATAATTAATTAATCATTTTATCCATGCCCATATCCTCAATTTCTAGTAATTTTCTCCTACATAGATACCTTTTTATGTTATATTATAGATAAAATTTGTATTTTCCTTTCTCACTTATCAATGGAATGTTTTATTCACCCTTTTACAGTGTGGGTTTTTTAATAATAGAATTTCCAAATTTCAAACCATTTATTTCTGAACGTAATATTAAGTTGCAGATGCCTACTTTATTGTCAGTGGGGATAATACAAAACCCTTTGTTTTTTAAATAAGAAAAATATATTTAATAGTGTATGAAATATGGAACTTCGATCTTAAAAAAACATGAAATATATTTCATAAAATTTAATCACATTGACAGCTTATAGAATACGCAACCCCAAGCATAAATGAATGGTAATATAGTATATTATTATAACCAAATAATTAAATTTTCATGTATGAATGATACTAAATAAATTATGAAAATTACATTTGTTGTTTTATTATAAACAACACAATAATCATTTAAATAAAAATGAAATGTTTTCTAAAAACTGTGTTTTTCTAAAAAATAGTTTATTTGCGGTTTGTGCACATAATATAAAATTAATTTTTAATAATTTTAAAAATTGATCTTAGAAGGAAGAAATCCAATTATTAAATCATTATATCAAAAATATATTATTATAATTTCTTTGGATGTTCCTGAAAAATCATGTTTTGATGAATAGTGGGAAATAATTATTTTCCTTAAAAATTTTATTTTATTAAACATAATTTAAATTATTATATTATATTTCAATTTAATTTTAAAGTAAAATATTTTAAAATAAATTTCAATTTTTTAATTTATGTTATTGGAATATATTTTATATTTTATTTTGATAATAAACCTTAAATACATAGGATAATTTTCTCTTCGGAAACCAGCTTTTTCATCACATCTACTTATATACTTTAAAATTATGTTCTTCCACATTTTTGAATTGAAATTGGAAAAATTGATTCCCTATTTTAAATCATCATAATTTATATTATCTAATAAGTTTAACTTATATTTTTACTATTATTAATAGTAAAATTGGAAAAATTAATTATTGGAATTAAGGTATAATCTGATTTACCGAGGGTTTAAACTAAAAAGATAAATGTTAAAATGACCAATCAATATATATAACACAAATTTTATAGACATATTTCTACTTTATAACCTCTAATGTTGGATAATTACATATTTTTGAGACTTATAGAATGATAAAATCATGGGTGAAATTGTATCTTTTCAAAAAAAACCATTGTGTCCTCTCCCCCACTTATAAAAGGACACACCTTCTCCTCCCATATTCACACATCCAAATCTATTTTATTGTCAAATACTAGGCCAAATCACTAAAAAGATACCCTAAAGTTACCATATATCTATCTTTGAACATAATCCCATCATTGGATGGACTATTGTGAAATCCTAAAGAGATTGTATGAAGAATAGGTAACACTCATAAATGATAATGCTTAAAATATGATAATTTTTCCCATGTGTATGGTGAAAAATGGCCTCATGAAGTGAAGTTATTCATTTTTCAATTATGATTTATATTAAAGGTAATAAGGATAAATTTAGTGAATATATGGGATATGTATGAAATTATATTTATTATATAAAATTAATATATCACAAACTTCCTTAACCTTTCACCCGTTAAAGAAATGATAACATCCCCTGTGCGTATGTACGACCTACCGTCTACACGAATTGATGTGATTCATTCTCCATGATCAAATTTCAATAATGATTATAAAATTATATCTAATGAAAGAATATTTTTTTAGAATTAGTATAATTATTGAGATGATGGGTCTATATGATTTTTTTGAGAACCAAAACTTTCATGACAAAACATGGATGAGAATACATGGTATTCTTCACAATAAACAAAATTAATAATGAGGTTTTGTAGAGACCCAAAGCTTGACGTACATGGACATTACATTACTTTTTCGGAATACTTAGTACATAACAAAAATAGACACACAAAGACCATAATAGTTTAGTGTCTTTGGAAACTCAGAATATAATCTTCTAATCATGGTGAAATATCTTCAACATCTCCCATAAAGATCTTCCCCGTTTTTTTCTTACCTAAAACCTTTCTTTATATCCTGGGGAAAAGAAAATATAAAAGGGGTGATCTCAAATTCCCAGTAAGGGTAAACATAGAGAACATAAAACAATCCATAAACATTTGAATGCAAAAACATGAACATAAAATCTAAACATCAAAATCATGAGCAAATACATGAATCTTGGATGTACGTGGGGCATATATCATAAAGAAACATTAAGAATGATAAAATAGCATGGGATTAAAATATGTAATTCTGGAAACCATTCAGCGCATGTCATGATTTCCATAGTAGTCAAGGCATTGCTGCCAAGACCATCTTAGTGGACAACGTCCCTTTCTGAATCGAGTACACTCCTCGTTTCAGTCCTGTAACACTAAACCGGATTAACTTACCGTTCCAGCCATATCTTTCTCATAAGATATAAATCTTTACCCAATTTATTGGTGGGAGATATAGGTCCCACCCATCTCATAATGAAATCATTCGTACGTGTTCCACAAAATAAACATACATCATTCATAATAACACAACGAATAAAATGGGTTTCATAAACATCATCCCATCATCATAAAATCCATATAAAAGAAATGGATATCATTTCATAATAAGAAAATTGAATCCATGTAAATCCTAGAGACTTTATACTTGAAACATACACATATGAAATAATGTCATCTTAGATGTAAAATGGTTTTGATAAAACACTTCAAATGAATTCTTGAGAAAAATATCCTTTCTTCTTAAAAAATCAATTTCTTTTCACAAAACATCATGCAATTTTAAAAGAAAAATATTTTTTTGAATATAGCCCTGAAATATTTTGGAGTAAGATTCATGCAAATAAGGATTTATAAAACCGTAAAAAACCATTCGTGCCGTATAAGTTAAAAAAACATTCTTCTCGTACTTTTGCCAGAAAAGTCAAAAAAGTACCTCATAACATAATCAAAAGAAATTTTCCTTACATACCATGTAGTAAAAGTCAAAAATGGGTAAAAAGGACTTTAAAAATACATGAAAACGCTTTTATAAAATATGGACATGGATGATTGAAATAACCCCAGTAAATCATTACGAATAAGAAATCTTGGATAAAAATGAGATTTGGAAAATTATCCCTTACCTTAGGTTTGATATGCTTCATACGTTTCCGCACCTCTTGTATAACGATTTAAATAATGTCATTGACTTATCACAGAATCATAATCATTGTTATGATATCATATATGGTTCACTTATGACTTTATATTACCCGTTCTTTTGTAAGTTCCATGTTAAAGCAGTGTTTTGGGTTAAATCATTTTATTTATCATACGTGTTTGGACTTGTTGTTCTTGATATTATTATTTATATCCTGATTTACTTAATTCCAGAATGTAAAAAATGATTTATATGTAATATATATTTCAGTATATACATATATATATGATAGATCGATTAAATGAAATGAAATACACCGTTCATGGAGATGGTAGGTCGTATGTACGCATGAACGATGTTTTCATTTCCTTATTGAATTGAATGAAATTAAGTAGATGACATACATATATATACACATAAATATAGTATAATTATCATGTCATATATTTCATGATTACTTATTATATATACTTTATAATCATTCATGAATGGTTAACATTGAGAATGAATCTCATCGCGTCATGGAGACGGTAGGCCGTACGTACGCACGAGCGATGATATCATTCCCATGATTGTGGAATTGCATTGAAGTGTATGTATAATATTTCAGAATCAATATCACTTTGAAATAATCATATATATTTATTTATTTACACCATTATACCCATCCATGTAAGGTGGTGGTCGAAAACAGATTAAACCATGGCGTGGAGACGGTATTCCATACGTACGCACGCGCGGTGATTTTGTTTTCTGTAGGATGGATAGATGGTAAAATAGGGTTGTTTCATAATTATAATAACATATCAGTATATGAGTGATACTGATGTTATTATTTCATATTGAAACAACAAAAGAAGAAGAACTAGAAAAAGAAATAAAGTTGAAAGAATCGGTAACGGATATTACCTCTTCTTTCAATACGCCTTTTTGAAACCTCCTCTTAGGGCACTAAGATTGGTCTTTGAAGAAGACCAGAACCTCTAGGATGTTTCTAGGGATGTGGAGAAGATAATTTGGTAGGGTGTTTCCGAGCTTTAATGCTCAATGAGGTGTGAGGAAGAGAGGGAGGAGGTTCCCTTTTATAAGGGAGGAGAGGGGCACCATAGGAAAAACTAAAAATATTATTTTATTATAATGTCATATTCGGTTATTAATAGCTCTAAATTGATTTATTTCGAATCTAAGGTGGGGATGGGTCGAAATCCTCTCATCCAATAGAATATAGACAAGTTTAGGTTTCTTTTTTAACCTTATCATTTAGATTTAACTTTAAGTTAGATAATTTAACTTTTACCATGTCTTCTTGTTTTCTTACACTATAAGGTTAATAAACGTTCTATAACAAGCCAAACGAACTCCATTTTGTTTATTATTAATATATATAACCTTATCTAAGTCATTTGGTCAACCCTTAAATTTATAGGAATAAATATAAATTAATAATATAATATTTGTTTTAAAAACTATTTTATGTCAACTTTGACACTATTTGGTAATTGATTTTTCTGAAAATCATAACAGAACGATTAGTTCGAAAAATGTTAATTAAATCAATACTAACATGTAATATTAAAATAAAAAATTATTTTAATTCATAAAAAGTCTCAAATTACATTTATTTGGGTATTTATAACATCAATTATGTCAATACTTCATTAATAAGATAATTATTGCATCATCATTGTGTCAATAATAAATTAAATTATTTAATGTCTAAAAATTATAAATAAAATATCATTATGTTGGAAATCTCGTTAGACTTCTAATGATTATTTATAGTCGAATTTAGCATATGTATAACCCTATATTAAAAATTATTTTGTTATTAAACATTGATTTTAACTATTTTAACCCTTCTTTAAATAAATTAATAATAAATGTCCTAATCTAATCCAAGTGGGCCTAAATGGTCATATTTTATCCCTAAGGTTTTTTTTGTCGAATTAAATTTATCCAATAGAATTAAGACATGTGTTAGGATAATAATAATATCATTTTTACCCTTAATTACCCTATTTACTTTTAACCGTGGTAAATAAAAGTAAAAAGTTACTATTCACCAAAAATTATTTTCATCTCATTGAACCACATTTTACTTACTGACATCAACCGTGTCTCTCAGATTTTTGAAATTCCATTCACAAAAGTGGTAAAATTATGTTTTCTGTAAATTTTCAAATTCTCCTAGGAGGTGGGTAAAAACGGTGAAAAGTTCAATAAAATTTTTATATAACTAAAATTATTATAAAATGACTCCAATGAATTAAATTGAACTTATATAGGTATTATGTATCATTTTTGAACTAAAATAAATTTAAATAAAATAAATAATTATTTATATAAAAAGTCGGTTTTTAAATAGTAACCCAGTGTTTTCACTATTCATCAAAAATGGAAAGTTTTCAGAAAAATACCAAAATTTCACCCTAGGCTAATTTTGATATTTTGAATCCAAAAATGAAGTCCAATTTGAAAAATAAAATTTCAAAAATTTCAATAATTGGGTATTACTATTCATAACGGCTAGTTTATATAACATATCGTTGTTTAGCGAAACTCAGTATTACGTACAACACACGCTATCGTGGAAGGTCGTGATTGCGTGTAATGCAAACCAAGTCACGGATGTGTGTTGTGCAAGCTCTTTTTGGTGTAGCATAAAACAGAAGACATTAATGAAATTAAAAAGAATATTTTTCATAAAATCTCAGGGGTGTTACAGGTTTCATTAAAAAAGGGCTGTAATATGTTATAAAAGGATAATATATGATTTTATAAATTTTAAGATGGTTATATTAGAAATTAATAATGCTATTATAATCATTATACCTGATTTTAAACCATATTTAATCAAAATTAATCATGAGGTAAGGGACCTCATCCCAATTTCCCTTTTTTAAAGCGTATTGAAATGTTATGAACCTAATTTCATTTATATGGTTTATATACAACCCCTTTCCCTTCATCTAAGTGTATTTGACTTGAAATTTTCTATGTGGTAAAAACATTTAACTCATTTTTTTCATTGGGTTGATTACTTCTTCATTATCTTAGATATTGTACATTTATTATTGTATTTAATTTGGAATATATTATGTTGTATATCCTATTATTCTATATGGATTTACATTACACATATAAAATAAATTATTTGATTAATTCTCACATCAACATTATTGTCTATATATATGTTTATTTAACTGTCTCATTTTAATCAGTTTTATTTATGCTTGTATTTACATTGATGAATATTATTAGATAATTATATAATAAACCCAATTTAATTTATAATACTATGATTATTCATGATTTTGAAATTAATATTACCATTTTTCACTCTTTTATACATAAAATAATTGATAAAATGTTTTTCTAAAAATATGACCTCATTTCTCTCATTAATTGAATATCATTTTTCTTTTAAAACCATGTTTTATAAATATGTTTCAAAAAATACTTTTAACATTCATAAATTGATTTATTAATTAAATATTTACCCATGAGTGTCTTTTGAAAAAAACTAAATGTAATCTTCATATCGTTTTAAAAAAATAACAGTTTGAATTTTACTAATAATGTGAAAAAAATTATTATTTTAACTTGTATGGAATTTATGGAATTTATCACCATCATAACCACTCAAGGTTTTAATTATTTCATTATATAATTAAATTTATATTTTCAAATAAAATTATTTTAAAAATATTTCTTAAATTTTTATTTTAAAAATATTCTTGTTAAGAAAATGATATTTTCCTCAAGAATATTTTTACATTGTTTTTATTGTATTTATATTCATCAAATACAACAACAAATTATTTTAATTATACTATTTAGGGTATAGGTTTTATTGATACCATCCTTATTCATCATAGGGTTGGTTTACTATCATTTTTTTCGAAGGAAATTGTTGACATTTACATTCTTGATTCATTTTTGTAGTCATTAACTTTCCCTTTAAATACTCACATTCATGTTATCATTGGATGTTAAATTTTCCATAAATATCCAAATAATTTATCATGGATATGTTAATTTCATAAATAGTATATAATTTCTACATACAGTGTTCTATATTGAATGTTATTTATTTAATTGGGAAATATTGAGAAATCAGTATTCATTACTCAGTATAGGTATTTGATGATAAGACACAATGTTCTTGAAATAACTTGATTATTAAATATATGAGAAATTTATTGGAAATAAAATTATGGGTGGGTATTATAATTATATATACCCATGATGCATCTTTAGTCTCATTAGGTAAAATAGTAAGTGATCATTAAATGGTTCTCTACCTTTAGTTTTAGACCATCTTGTGAAAGGTCCTGATGATAGAGGTATTATGATGCATGAGATCATGACATCCAATTATAATCATTTCCTTCCTTAAGAATGTAGTTTTTTTATTTTCTTTGATATTTCTTCAATGATATTATATCAATATACCTTTATTATTAGTTATGGATTAAATGGAATGTGTTTTTAGTTATTTACTATTCCATATTAATAATGCCTTTTCTATTCCAGATAGTCACATTGTTAAATAGAATTTGAGTTCAGTAACATACATTTCTATATTGATTATCACTTATCTAATCATGTTATTTAACTAATTGATCAAATATATTGTGTTTTAATATATTTACCTTTGAATATTTATTTAGAAATGTTGATTATTATTTATTTACTTGTGATATCATCCTCTTTAAATAACTCTTAATTAGTATTTGATCTCATGCTTAATTAATTTTCTTCCATGGGATTACAGGAAGTGCACTATGAATGAAATAAAATGATATTATATATGGAATACTTATATTCTTGAAAAAAAAATCTAAATTTACATATTAAAAAATAATCTGGGAATCATGCATGTATCTAGTTTACAAAGAATGATAAAAACATTACTTCTTCAGGATGAGATTACATTTATATATTTATAATGTATTAAATTAGATGCTGGATTCTGGTAATTGGAGTTGGGATAGTAACAAATGAATTCATTAAAAAGAATCTTGATAAAGAAAATAGTTTTGTAGTTTTATTAAGGACATCATTAATTTTATTTTAATAGAGAGATAAAGTAATAATTTCATTCGAAATAGTAAACTAATATTTCCATAAAAGAAGATTTAGAAAATAAAATTCAAATCATAACGAATTTATGAATTTTAGAATAGATATTTTAAAATCAATAACTACAAACCACATGTTCCTTTCTAAAATAATGATCATAAAATTTCAAAATCCATAAATCTTATTTCAAAACTAGTCCCTATCTTGGAACATTTTAGTTTGAAATAGGTTTTTCTTCCCCTTTAATGTTGTGTACTTTTAAAATTATAAGGGGTCCACCATAATTATTTCAATCAAGAGTTATGAGAATAAAGTATAAAAGAAATAAAATTAACCTAAGAGAGTGAAATCAATCAATCAATCTATAAAATATTTAAATAAAAAATAAAATTAAATCCATAATCTCATGATTTAAAAAATTGAAAACCTTTATTAAGGATAGCCCTTATTCTTTCCAAATCTAGATGAATAAATTACAGTAATTTTATTAATAACTATACCTTGATAAAATAAAAATTATTAACCATGAGTGGTTTTGTGAAGAAATCATATACTTGAGTATTGGTTATAACAAAATATTACATGATATCATAATTTTGGGGAATTTTCTCTAGTAAAATGGTGACTAAGGTCAATGTTTTTAGTTTGAGAGTATTGAATTTGTTTTTTAGAAATATGTATTACATTTTTTTCATACTTAATTGGAACATGATAATAATTTAAGTTATAGTTTTGATGAGTATTCTTCAACCAAATAATTTGAGAGAAACAAATACCCTTGATAATATATTTCACTTTGATAATATAAAAAGATAATGAATTTTTCTTCTTAATTGTCCCTAAGATATGTTATTTTCCTTGTGGGTGGAAACTCCCCCTTGTACTTTTTTTATCTGCTTTGAATACTATATATTCTACTTCATTAAAACTCTAATGTTATACAAATGTGTTTTTTTAATAAAAAATAACAAGATTTTAAGTTCCATTATAATACATAAATATTATTTATAGATATTTAAAATATTATTTCTTTGAATTTTAATGAATAAAATAAAAAGTCATACACTAAATATGATGCCTTAACGAGTCGTAGAAAGATAAAGGATACAGCCAAAAATACCTCCATAAATATTACTAACATTTGGTTTACTATACTCATATAGTGTAATATTAAAAAAATAACTCATTAGATTATTAATATCACGAACATTATCCATGAAAAAAATAATTTAAAATTACATTATTTTATTTTTTCAATAATAACTGTTTCATCCAAGTATTGAAAATTTTGAAAACCATGGAACATTTTTAAGTCTAAAAAATCAAACTCTTTACTAATTAAATTATAAAATACATTCAAAATATGTTCTATACTTGAACAAATACAATTTGACATCAAAATTAATTTAAAAAATTTAAATATCCATTCAAATAAATTTACAAAATAATTATGAATCATCCCTTCCCATTTCAAAACTATTTTCTAAAATAATTTTTCTTAACATTTCATACAAATAATGAGGGCATTGTTTCAAACTATAAATTTTTATAGTTAATTTGAGAAAATTATCTATAAATATATAATCTTTAAATTGGAGTTTTTCCTTAACAGAAACTTTTACAGAAACAAAACCATTAAAATGTGAACTTTTAAAATCCATTAAAAAAAATATTAGATGTACTTTCTTATAAGATACCACTAGATTATAGCATAAAGACTCAGGAAAATTCATCAACATAATCAAAATATTCTAGTTAATTATAGACTATTTCCACATGTAGGTATTTTTACATGTTATATTTTCATTATAATTTAATTTATTTTTAGGTACCCATTGGTTACATTAAAAGGATGATCAGTGGGACTTTCCATATGAGTAAAAAAATTATTTTAGATAAGTTGATTCAATTAATCTTTCATGGAAACAACCCAATTTTCATCATTAATGGGATCATTATGATTTTGGTACTCTATTTGTTACATAAATTCTCTAAGTTATGCTTCATTTAAGATATAACTCTTGGAAAATATTCCAGCTTGAAAATATTAGATAACATTTTGAAGATTTTAGTATTTAGATATGAATAATTCTTTGGGAAAATAAATTTGTTAACTTTCCACTTTAATCTATTTTTGAGGCTGGGGTTTATTTAAGGTTAAATTATATTGTTCTACCTCAAAATCATTAATTTGAGGATGACATCTTTCAAAATTATCATCAAATTCAATATAAATTTACTCTTTAAAGGTCTTAGTCCTTTTATTAAAAATATAGTACGTTTTAAATGATTTGGAATCTCTAATAAATATATACTTATCCAATTTGGGGTCATACTTACCAATGATATATTTAGTTTTAAGAATAAAATACTTAAAACCAAATATACTTAAAATAACCAACATTAGGTAATTTTCAATTTTAAATCTCAAAACAAGACTTTTTTAAATGGGTCTTATGAGTCCACAGTTAATGGTATGGAATGCCTTACTTTTTCCATAACCAATAAATATTTAGGTTTTTTCTTTTCATTAATTAAATTTCAAACAATTTATAGAAAAAATTTTATTCTAAATTTCAAAAACTGAATTCTATTGAGGTCTCCAGAAACAAAAAGGAATGGTGATAACAATTTGAAACAAAAAAAACATCAAAATATTAATTTTCAAAATATACCCCATGACTAATCCAAATGTAAATTATCTTACAACTTTTTCATTTCAAAAATTATTGAAATATTTAACAAATTATATTTGATACTTTCCTTTGTATTCCACAAAATAAACTCTACTTTATATTTTATAACCATCAATAATTGAAAATTGGTAATATTTTCTTCCTATGGTACCCAATTAGGATGGTACAAAAGGATCTATGTGTATATTTTTATGGGATTTAGAGTTAGAAACTTACTTTTTATATTTAAATAACAAAATTTTTCATTTGAAAAGTATGCATGGTTCACACACAATGTCATCTTGGAAATAAAATTTCTATAAATCTCATTCAAAAATATTACAATTAAGATTTACTAGTGAATTTAGGGTTTAATGGCCAAGTTTTCTATTCCATATCCATGAATCACTATTTTTTCAACTCATACATTTAACATTTTTTCTATCAAGGTTTTTTAAATCAATAATATAAAAATTTATAAATCTATAAAAGGAAAATAAAATGTATCCATGAGAATCATAAACATTACGAATATAATTTTCAAATAAATATTTAAAACCACTATCACATTATTGACTAATGATAAGAATATTATACTTCAAACCTTTACCATATAAATCATTTTCAATAATACAAGTGTTTGAAAATCTAATGATACATATACTGATGATCTTACTCATTGATTTTTCACCAAAATTGATATTCATAATATCAAGATACTCAATGTTGTTAAATTCATTGTAGTCACCACACATATTACTAAATCACCCAGTATACATATACCATATAACTTACTAGAAATTGATCCAGAGATAATTTTTTCTTGAAACAATTTAAGAGACTAAAGATTTTGGTAGCCAAAATTTATATCCAGAATTGATTTCAAATAGATATTTTAGATCATATAATTTATTTGAAATTATTTTTCAAAATGAATATTTAAATAAATATAAATGTATTTGGGCCTTAAATGAGGATAATTCTAGAAATTTAATTCAGTGATCGAGTGTCTGGAATTATTTCAATAATTTTAAATTTTATATTGAGAGCTCCCATTAAGAAAAGTGGTATTTTTGTAATTTTTGTGCGTTTTTTCTTGAATATAATAACCACAAAAATAATTAAATTACTCTATTTCATTGGTTACAAAAAATTAAATTAAAACTTTTCTCACATTGGTTAAATTATAAAAGATAATTTCATATCTATTTGATTGTAGTTTTCATTTTTTCAATGTTAGGATAATCATTTAGACAATCCCTTTATCTTTAATTTTGTCCAATTGATTTTTTTCAAACATTCATTTTCCACCAATATATTATTTACTTTTCAATATTTATCATCATCTCTTTTTGAGTGAAAATGTTTTTTCTTTTTATATTCATCAGTTCTCATTTTTCATAAAATAAGAACTTTCTCATTAACAATAAAATTGTATTTATTTTTTTATTATCATTGAAAATTGAGGTAATTTTACAAAATAATTATTTCAATTGAGCACTAGCATATATTAGATATTCCTAATTTAAGTGGAAAAAAATGCTATGAAAAGGAAAAATAAGTTACCACTTCACTTAAATAATTTTTATCTATGATACATTAGGGGATTCAATATCATGATTGGAATAATGAGAGGGATTCATCAAATGAGATCCATGTTGATACCTTGAGAGCCATATTTTTTCCCTCTTCTAATTTTCTTATTTTTTATTATTTAGATACACCAATTTTATTTGACTCTTTTTGTTGTTCTCATAGAATATTACCTATGATTTGGTTTTTTTTCATATCCTTTCGATAATGGTGGTAAGAATTATTCTTCTTGATGAATTTTTTCATATTACTAGAATGATGTTAATAAATAACCACAAATCACTCTAAGAGGGGAACGGTGAATTAGGGTGTCAAATTTATCTTTTAAACTTGATGGATCTTATTCCCACATTAGAAAGAACATGTGAAATCTGTCTAAATAGGAAGAGAAGAAAATAAATAATCACATGCAAAGAAATGACACATCAATTATACTTAGTTCGCCACAAAGGGCTACGTCCAAAGAGCATACACCAAAAGTGTGTAGGTCTTACCAAAAACCACTAATATTTTCAATTTTTGGATTACAAGATTTTGGGAATAATAAATTTGTCCCAGAAACACTTCCTTTACAAGGTTTTAGGGATAGCACACTATGTCTCTTAGATCACTCCCACTAGCTCCCCTTTGCTCACTACATTGGGATAATCTTCACTCAGTTTATTGACATGATGTTTGCATCAATGGTTTAGCATTAAATCATGCATATTCAACTATAAATGGATGTTGTGTGGAGGTATCCTAATCACCCATAGATCAAATATATTTTCTCTTACACATATAGGTTAATTAAATTAATTTCACAAATTAGATTAGTCAATTTTCAGGCTTTGTTGGGTGTTCTGCATACTATGTTCTGGGTATGGTTCACAGAACACCTACTATATGTACCACTTCTATTTTTGCATATCTTCTCACTCATCTGTGAATGGCCCTGCTCCACATACTACCTTACTCAACATACTTCTCACTTTTTCCACGTACCACCCTACTCTGTGTGATGCCTTCCTCCACCGCGTACTGCAAGAGCTTCCTCCGCAAACTGCACTTTCTTCCATGGAATATTATCCTTACACAGATGGTTCTCTCTTTATACCATCTTCTCCTTTACAAAACATTTTAGACATTACCAAATTTCTTCCCAAAATGTTGATCTCTAATCTTGTTGTTTAACAAAGGGGATTACTGCTCCTTATAGAGGCACATAACTCTGAAAATTTTGCTAATCCTATTTACCCAAATTTGCAATATGGGAAAAATCCTCACTGTATACATAACTCTATCTATATACTATTAGCCTCCACCATATACCGATCCTGTTTTACAAACCACAACAATCATACAAACCTTCATCATTCTGTATATCACATTCCTTCACTGCGTACCATCGCAACAAACCATTTTTGGTTCTTTACAATGCTTCATGTATTGTTCCCACTTCCATGTATATGGTCACAAACCATTTCCATAACATGGTATGTGATCCATGTTTTGAGTTATTTTGTTCCCTTATTTTTTCAATTTTCTCTATCTTTTAACATACTATTCACTACTTGGTGAAAAATATTTGTTTTCCAACACCAAACATCCGATTTTAAGGCACAAAAAAATTGGAAAATACTAGCAAACTACACCACCGTTAATACTGATTTCTGCCACAAATTTATAACCTCATTCCTTGCGATCCCTCTAGTCATCCATGTGCATATTGACAAAAACACAAACTAAAATCCATTATTACTAACGAATAGACTTGGTTCCAACATTTAAAACTCCAATTCACTTTTAGATGATTCATCATTGTCAGATTTTAAGGCAATGGTATAATTCTCTATGAGAAATTCGGCTTCCTTCTCAGCCTTTATATTGATTTTAATCTCATATGTCATGAAACAGACCATGGTCCATTCAACTACTATATTTTTATATCATTTTCTTCTTGTGTTTTTTTTCAATTTGGGGGACCAATAACTAGGAATGACCTAAATGATCTTATAAGTAGTAATATTCATTATATGATCATCATCTAAAGATTTAATTTTATTACAAATATTATTGAAATAGATAAACATTTTAGTTATAAACATTTTATAATGAATAAAAAATCTTTCAAAATCATGACTACACATATCAATCCTTATATCATTTAATTTATTGGTACCCTCCTGTATAGCTTATAATAATATGTAAGTATCATAAGCCATTTTAGGCATAGAAACTCTATTAAATTCATTTATATGTTAACTAAAATATAATGAATACATTTATTTTTAATCCATAAAAAAATTCAGTATATCATCAGTGGTTCATTTTTCCTTCAATTCGTTGTAGAGGGGGGTATTTTCAAGAATAACTATTTTCCAAATCATATATCCTTTGATTATTTGAAATTTAGACATTATTATTCATCAATAACTATAGTCACATCCACAAAATTTTGTGGCCCTCCCCATCAACGGTACTTCTAGAAACTGTGGGAATTTATGGTGGATGATATCTTCAATTGACCATTCCATAACAATTTATATGATGTTGAAATCAAGGTTTGATCTCATATCATTTATTATCCTAAGTAAATATGGAATGAGGGTTGGTGAATTTATTTTGAAAAATTTTTAGTAACTAAAATTATATTTCAAAAAATTAATAAAATTTAAAGTGATAACAAAAATTATCATATTTAAAGAGCACCAAAAATAAAAATTTGAAAGATAAACCACAATAAATTGATAAAGGTGTTCAAAAAAAATAAAAATGGATCCCTACATCCCCTGACCAAAATATATATTGATATTTTTTGTTTAAACCTTGTTTTTAATGTTTTTAATAAGAAACACAAATCCTTTTTTAGTGTTTGTTGTTGTAGGTTCCGAGCACAGTAGAATCACATTGAATGGAATTAATAACATGGATTTTTTTTGTCTTAAATTATGTATAATTTTTTTAACACATGAAAACATGTCATATCGGTTTAAAACTATAGAATAAGTTACTAGAGATAAACACAAAAACTAGAAGTGGTTGGTCTTCATATGTTATTTATAATTAATTTATAAGTAGATATGGAATTACCTAAACTTATAGAACCTTGTTATCATCGATAATATAGTTGAATAGATATCATCATACCATCATTGTGCTATAAGATCCTTGTATGGAATCTCTATAGTGTTGATCCACACATGCACAAAAATCATTGAACGTCATCATGTAATCTTTAAGTTCTAGAACAACGGATCTTTGTTGCTTGAGTTCTTCCTGATTGATCACAACAATATTCCTCATGAAAGAGGATGAAATCATGAATTTCTCTCAATGGATTAATTGAGTATGAAAAGATAACATGTTTTAGGTATCTTGATATCTATATAGGGATTGATAGAGACTCTCCATATACATTTCTGAAAACAATAGAAAATATTAAATGTGATCTAATTATATATTAATTATTGTAGTTTTATGGTTAGAAAATTACAAAAAATCCATTTTACCTACATTATTATTATTAATTGAAATCATGCAGAATAATAATATTATTATTATAAATCCCCTAACATGTGAATCACTTTAATAACATAAATAATTAGCATTTATATCATTCCCAATTGGAAAAATATGCCAGGTCTTCTTCCCCTCAACGATATTTCAGTGTCCTTGAATAAATTCTATTTAATAAATAAATATTACTATATTATTCATCAATAAGTATAATTAATATTATATTAACAAAACAATGAAAATAAATATATATTATTAATATTATTTTCCTCACTTGTGGTTCTGAATAAATTTTTATTTATTCTTGATGATCCACAAAACCCAAATAAATACAAATTTTATAAATATTTAAATCAAATAATAAATTATACTAAGATTGTAGATACACTTAGTGTGTGGACCTCTAGGTCTCTTTCTTAGTTTAATTTGAAATATCCTCCAATATTTCAATGATTGAATCAAGAAAAAATTTCAAGGCTCGGATATCAAAGTATATAAATGATGTAGTGACATCCAACTTCCAATGAACATGCACCCTGTAATGTTATCCCTTTATCATGATATCTCAAATCAAGTATGTTTCTTATCAACATCATCAACATATATGATTTATTTATATATCTTTAATATTATAGAAAACATTTTTCCCACCAAACACCATGGAAATGGATTAATCTAGGCAGTTATATTTTAATCAAAGGGATTTTGATGTCAACTTTTGTAAAGGGATAGAAGGGATAAAATCTTTCTCGCATTATCAATTAATGTCATATCACGTGTGACGCACCCAATGTATCCCTCCTCCCTATGAGAATATTTAATCATGGAATTCATCAATATATCAATGTATGTGAGTAATTATACCCATTAATTATAATATTAAATTATAAGGATCAATACTGATATTCATAGATAGGAACATTAAATGATACATGTAAATGTGGATTTTATATGTGTGGGTGTGTTCCCACAACCTAATAACTCATATATTTCCAAGAGTAAATACCATGATAATGTCTCTAAATTTCTTATAAGACACCTACCTCAGATAAAAAGTATCATAGTTGTCCTATTAGAAAATATAATCAGTACATAGAACAATATTCATGAATATTGCCCTCGCATCTCTAGGTTCTCACCATAGCAGAGAAAATTCATTACCTTTTAGTGTGTCATAAATTTCAAGAACAATATCACATGTGAATAATATGTAAAGGTATAATTATGATGTGTTATTTAAAAAAATTAATAATCCAAACATATAATCAAGTATTATGTAATTCAGTTCTAGGGAACCAACAGTAACATACCTTGACATGAACTACAGACAAGTAATAACAAATCTTTGTCCACCAACTCTCACATGATTCTCATGCCTCTGATAAGATAAATCCTTGCTTAAGGGTTCTTCCATTTTTTTCCTCCAGGTATACATGACTAACTGAAACATCACCTCATTGATAAAAATATCTCAAGAGATGAAACTAAAAAAGTATGTTCTCTATCATTTGATGTGAACATCAATCCTTAGAAAGAACCATCACTACAGTATTATCACAATAAACTATGATAATATCTTGAATTCTAAGAACCGCATCTATATCTTGGAAATTGTTTTGAATCCATATTATTTCATTGGTTGTATTGGAAGATGAAATATACTCATACATAACTGTAGAATCAATGAAAATTGGTTATTTTGAACTCTTCAAACTCACATATCATCTATGGAGACAAAATACTTATCCTGGCTATGATGTTAGATCATTTTGATCTTTATGAAAGCTAGAATCTATATAACCTCTAATAACTAAATCTTCATATCCTCCATATACAAGGAACATATCATTAGTTCTCCTAAAATACTTAAGGATATCCTTAAAAATAATCAAATTATGTTTACCTAGATCTTCATGATATTATTCTACCATTCTCAAGTAAAAAGAGACATAAATCCTCAAACATAAATGGTATTAATGATAGATACAATCTGAGAAGAATATAGGATCTTACTTATTCCCTCTCTTTTTGTATGTCTCTAAGGATACATTTTCTTATAAGGATATGTACCATGTGACACTAGAAACAATACTCTCTGGTATTATTTTATATTGAAGATATAAAATAAAAAGTCGAATTATGTACTTTTACTTAGTCCAGATATCCAATTGTATCTATCACGTGTTATATTGATCACAAAAACATGAACTGCATCACATAATCCCTTCATAGAGAAGTGCTTCCCTAGCCATGCTTTAACAAACTGTAAGGATAGTGTCTCATTTTCAATTAGTGGTATATCAGCAATATATACTACTATGAAAACAACTATACACCCACTAAACAACTTATAAAAACATGGCTCACACAAATTCTTAATTTAACCAAATTATTTTATGTCTTAATTAGGCCTAATGTTCTATAACCTTGATGTTTTATTTAATCCATAATTGTATCTATATAACTTTAATACCTTTTTTGGCATTTCATTAAGTCATTATCCATTATAGTTTTATCATATAGACATTCTCGTGATGGTTACTCTTAAGGAAATCTATTTTTACATCCATTTTTCAAATCTCATAGTCATGGTAAGCTGTTATGGAATGAAAAAGTGTGATGGATATAAAAATGGAAACCAAAGAAGTTGTTTTCCATAGTTAATTACATGAAATTGTTAAAACCCATTATCCACTACTTGTTATATATAGTTATTTTCATTACCTTAAATGTCTAGTTTTATCCTTAATACCCATTTACAAACAATAGTCTTTACATCAACTATCAAATCAATCAGAACCTAATCTCAGGTTTTATGGATGGAATTTATCACAAAATTCGTATCTTATTTACATAATGAATTATATAATCTATCTACAACCTCTTAGTTTAAGGGAGGAACATTATTTTCAACCCATAATCTGTTAATGTCACCAGTGACTAAAAACCCATACCTCTCTGGTTCTCATACCCTTCTAGAGCACCAACACGGTTCATATATTTCAAGAGAAACTTATCATATGCAGACTTGTCAAATATATTAATGTAACAACTTTTTTATATCATCAGTATCAATGCCATTAAAGTCAATCTTTCTCCAAATAACCTTCTCAAGGTTGTTCTCCCTCTAAATAAAAATAACATGTATTATAATGGTTACATTCTTCCCAGAAGTGTTATAAATATAATAAACCCTTGTTTCCATAGGATACCCTAAAATGATAAACTCCATTCCTCAAGTTGTGTGTTTGTTTATTGAGCTAGAATTTAAAAATTCCTTAGAGATCTATCCACAAACATGTCAGAAAACTTCACTCTTTTTTACTTAATAACATGAATGGAATTTCATTTAATGATTGATTTGGTACTCAGACTAGTAAGTATGATGGAATATTTAATACATATCTTGAAAAGGACTATAAAGGGAATGAATGACTCATCATCAACCATACCATGTCTGTATGATTCTTCATCCGCTAAAACCATTCCACTATGTTGTATAAGTTAGAGTAAGCAGAGATAAAATATAACTCTCCCATATAAAGTTGATAATGTATTGTATTAGATATTCACCACATAAATCCAATTGAATTTTCCTTATCTTCTTACCAAGATGATTCTCATCATAATTATTAACCTCTTTGAAATTATAAATGGATTCATACATATACCTCATTATGTATAACTAATCATTCCTAATAAAGTTATCATTGAAAGTAATAATGTATGAGAATCCACCTCAAACATGTATACGAAAAGTATTACACACATCCGTGTGTACCAATTCTATATTTTTTGTGACCCTTTCACCATGACCATCAAATGGGGTTTTCTTAATCTTTCCTTGAAAAATGATAGAGACATATTTCTAGTGGTTTAATATCAAAAGTGTCTAAATAACCATCTTGATAACAATTTTTCAAATGATTTTCATTTATGTGAAAAATTAGTTATTAAATGAGTCATGAATGTTGGTTTCATTATCAACTTTCAATATTTGTTTTTCATAATTTTATAAAAAAAATATATTTTTTAATTATATTATATCATAACATTTAATATATTTATAAAAGTAGAATCACTTATATCCCAAATTAAATATAAATACATACATGTTGAAATAAGAAATGTAAATTATGTTCTTAGTAATGATATGAACATAATAAATATTTTTAAAACCCAATATCAATCAAGTTGTCACTCTATGATGATAGTCTCCAATGGCTAGAGCAGCCAGCGTCACTCCATTCACAACTAATAGATCCACCTCCCCTCTCAAACCCTTCTAATGTATACTTGGTTAATCTGTTTGGAAACAAATGTTAGTACCACTTAAAGTATCTAATACCAAATATATTGATATGGAAAGGATAAAATTGATAATTAACATAGTTAGTGATTCACCTTTGTTCTTTGGTAGGCGCAAATACTATTAAACGGGCCCTTCTTGACACATGTAAAACACATCAAATCATATTCCTTTCTTGTCCAATTGATCTTATTCTCTTAGAAGGATGGTGCTTTGGAAACTTATACTTTCAATGAGTATTTTTTTCATTTTCTTGTTCTTTATATTCATATTTACCATAAGTACCATGATGTTATCATGTCCCTTTTATTTAGCTACTTATTGAATAAGAGTTAGATGTTTCAAAAGTGTCTTCCTGTTATTTCTCATATTAATTTTCATAATAAAATGGGAGATTTTTCTTGGTAGTGAGGAATGAATGAGATCACTATGAAACTCATTAGGACTATTAAACCACAAGTTATCCAGGATCTCAATGTTTCCAATCATCTTGAATATATGAGGCCCATCTAACACCAACACTCCAATATTACAACTGAACAGTTTATTGTAAATCTCACATGTTTCTGATCTTATCTTACCATAATAGTGATCTTAAAGGTGAGAAATTATGTTATACTCATAAATATCCTCATATTGACTTATAATATAACTAGAAATGGAGGATAACAAAAAACATTTTACATTAATTATGATTTCCACATTATTTTTATATATAGATAATTCTTCATCACTAGCCTCTTTAGAAAGTGAACTAAAAAGTGGAGTTTATAGAACATATAATTTCGGTTTCTGGAATACTATAGTAGGTATGTTCATATACCATTCCTACAAATTCATACTGTTGGGATGGTTATCCTTCTCTAGTATGGATTTTAGTTATATTTTTTAGCCATTTGAATTACCAGTTATATATATTATGATCGAATAATTAGTATTTTTTTTAAGAGATATTAAAAAATTATCATTTATTTTTGTTCCATTATCTTCCCACTATTTTTTCGAAACCTAATATCCCTCACATTTTTATGGAATATCTCATAACATATATATTCTAGTGTAAGGAATCCATATTCAAATTCACATAACCTATATTTGGGATTGAAAAATTATTTTAAAGGTGTTAGGTATCCATAACTTTCCAGATACATTTACTTGAACTTCCTTTATCCACTCAGTGGACTCCCAAATCCTAAAATTTAGGATAAATAAATCCATATCCCTTGAATTTTAGTTACACCAAATAATTCTTTTGATTCCAACCCTTATACTGGAACAAGGTAAGTCAACTAAAAATTCATGCTAAAAGTTCCACAGAAATTTAAATCCCCCATATTGGGTTGGTCAAACACTTGGAATTATGTGATGGATTCTATATTAAGTAGTGGAAGGATATTTTGGATTAACACTTACATTTATGGATTTTTATACTTATTCATAAAATAACCTTTTAACTTATCACATGCCTATTTAATATTATGTGGGTTTTACTTAATTGATTGAAAATGTTTGTTAAAAATATTAACTCATAATATAGTTATATTTTATTATATCATTCATGTTTAATAATTAATTTATTGGGAGATCACTCAGAATAAAAAACATAAATAAATAATGTAGAAAATGAGAGAAATAAAATATAAGTGTCATGACAATGAGATTAATTATTGATTAGGTTATCTAACATATGATAAAATTACCCTTGACCCTAGGGAAAAACACCTTGAATAGAAACTTGGTTCATATGGAAGTATTCCACCATCATCACATATATATGACCTCGAAAGGTTTTCCCTTATCTCCTTAACTCTGACCACCTCCTCTCACATGAAATCTTCATCTATACATAATCTTTTACTCAAACACACGTGAGGGGATGTGATGTCTTGGATAATGTGGCGTTTACATGAAAGAAAATGTGATCACATAATCCTTACATATAAAATATGAGTGGATGACATGTGTTCCATCAATGTTTATTTTAATAAAAATAAATAAAAATAAACCAATCATATATATAGGTCTAGTGGATTATCAGTATCATCCACACAATAAAAAATGAGAATATATTTTTAATATAGTTATCAATTACTTTTATTTTTATTATTTATTATAATACACCATAAATTAATTCAATTTATTCAATTTATCTCAATTTCTTCCAATAATACTTAACACACCACCATCTATAATTTTAAAAAAAATATTTAAATTTAATGATGTACACACCTTTACTTGGAAGAAATGGCATGTTCTCATTCAAATTACTTGGTATTATGGATTATGAATTTGAAAGGGAAATTAATTAAATATATAATTATTAACCCTATTACAAGGCATGTACTAGGAAATAAATGACACATGGAAAATGTAAATTGGTTTAATAATATATTTGAATTTTATCCCACTTTTAAATTAAGTACATCGTCGGTAATAGGCTGCATGACATGTTATTTATTAAATGATTGGTATTATCTTATTTATATGTTTTAGTATAATATTATGGACTGGGATTGTTTCCTTACATATAAAATCTTTAGTTACACATCATGTTTTCAATCTTACATAGTGTGTGGCCTTAGAGTTGCATGGCTGGTCAGTCCCAATGTCATGTATCTAATATTTGACACATTGGAACACCCCACATTCTCTTCTATTGGTTGATGTAGACTACGCCTCTTGTAAAATAGTCACATATAGTGTAGTTATTCAAACCTAATGCTAGAAATTTAGTATCTACATGTAGATCTTCATTTTTTAGATCTTAGATCTGATATCATTTGATCATTTTTATTTCTATTTGGACTAGAAAAACCTGATACACAATATGTATTTAGTCATTACATGTCAAACACTCTATTTTTTTTCTGGAAAGAACCATTGGCACTTCTAGATATTGTTTTTGAATACTTATTCATTTAAATGTCATCATTTTTTCAGTTATGATAGTGAGAACACCGAAAGGGAATTGATAATGATGTTCTGATATTGAGAACGAATCAATGTGAAGTAAAAGAAAATTAAAATTCATGAAAAAAATCAAATAATAGTAAAAACTTAAAAATTATACTTGTGATTTCTATAACCCCACATCTAACTTTTGAGTATATTTGAATCACCTTTGATGGAAAGACTTAATCAAAACATAATTGTTAATTTACCAATAATTATTATTGAAGAATAAAAAACTTCATCTTTAACGAAAAATATAGATTACTTGACTATAGAAAAATGCAAGAAATACAATAGGAGGATATTCACATATAATTTATAGTAAATTAAATAGAAGATATAAAATTGCCTCAACTATAATTCCCTCTTATCTATGATGATATGGTTGAAAATATATCATAATAAAATCATTATGATACAATATCCATATCAAAAATACTACTATATTTGATTCGCACATGAAAAAAAATGTATGAATGTCCCCGTAGAATCATCAGGTTATATCACAAATGATTATAACAACTTGTGTTATTTGAGGTTGATCAAAGAAAAAATATCCTTGAATAATTAAGAACTCTTGATGTTCTCTTGATAACAGGAGGGAAGAATAAGAGAGTGCGTGTTATAGATCACTAGATCTCTCTATAGGGATTGATAGAGTCTCTTCGTGTATATTGTTCGCAAAAAAGAGAAAACTTATAATGTGATAGAATTATATATTTATTATGGTTGTTTTTGTTTTTCAAAAGTGTACACAATATCTTTTATTACATAATAATTCTTACATGAGTCCATGCCCAATATTAATAATAATTATAATAATAACAATGTTATTATCCTAATATACACAACACTTTATGAATCTAAAAGAATATCATTTATAATATTTGAAAATGTACCATTAAGCATGACATAATTTCCCTCACCAAACTTTACTAGTCCTTGAATAATTACAATTTAATAATTAAATTCCACTTCATTATTTTTTGTTAAATATAATAAATTCTATATTTTCCAAACCATGAAAACAAATATTTATTATTATTATTTAACACACTTGTCATTTTAGATAACCAGTGATTAAATCGTAGAAATCAACCAAACCCAAAATAAATATCATATATTCGAAAATGTTAAATTCAATAATTGAATTATACTAAGATTGTGGATACATGTAGTATGCCACCATCTTGGCCAATTTCACTTGATGAGTAGGAATAATAACTTAAATTAAATGGTTATCATCTAGAAACATGCCAAGGTTGGCATAGAGAGAAATTTTTATATTATAGCAATGTTTAACTACCCAATAATGATAATTACGTAATATAATACATTTATCATGATATAAAATATCAATCTGGTCACATGATAGTTCCATCAACCTATATTATTAATGTCTCATTATTTTAAATTCATTAAATAAACATTCAAACCAAACACTATGATGTTGGATTTTTTCCAGGAAATTCTATTGCCATCAAACGGCTTAAGGTATCAACTTTTATCTAGGTATGTGAGGGATAAATCCTTTCCCACATTATCTATTAATTAATTATCACCAATCACTCACCCAAAAAATCTGACCCCACTTTATGAATATTTCATTATAGTTTTCATCAATACATTCGTGTACATGAGTCATTATATCAATTATTGTTAATCTTAAACTATTAGGATTAATAAACATGTCTGTAGATTGGAAAATCCAATGGCATGTGGAAATATATATTTCTTATTGATATTTTTGTTCTCATAACCTCTTATCATAGATATTACTTAGGGATAACACCATTAGTAGTTTTCTCAGTGTCTTATAAGACTCCAACCTCTGATATCCTATAGTGTTTATGTATATCAGATAATATCATCTAAATATAGAAAAATATACAAGAATATTGTTGTCGAACCTATAGGTTCTCATTAATGTGAGGAACTATCATGAAATATCCATGTTACATGTATTTTTAAGACATTATCACATAACAATGTCATGAAAAGGAACAATCAAGATGTGATTATTAACATCATTAATATTGAAAACATATGATAAAGTACTAAGGATTTCGGTTTAAGGGAACCAAATAAACATTTAGAAAGGAAACCGACTTAAAAGTGGAAGTCTCTTAGTTTTTAGTGCTTTTACCAAGAAACCATAATACATGGCTAATATTTTAGTGGTTGTGTCTAGAAACCAAAACCCCCAACACTTTTATTGTTAGTGGGAACCAATCCAAATCAAAATAAACAGTAGTTAGTAACTAATAAAATAATATGGAAGAGAATCCTTATTTGAAAGGCCAATAAATCACACTCCCAATCCCTACAAATAACACAATAATATTGAGTGGGAAGAAAAGATAGAAGAAAATTATATATAATTATAATTATGGAATGGAATCACAGTGTGATCAATAATGATAATCATGGTAGCCATTAGATTCTATATACCATTGAGTATGTATTTATAGAAAATCATAGCTCTATAAGTGTCCTAGAGGTTTGGGGGTCAAAAGGGTCGTTAAGAGTTGAGTTAAGGAATGTGGGGGCCTCCACTAAAGGTTTTTTTTATTTTTAGAGGTTTCATCAAAGAGCCAGTGGTACATGGAAAAAACACCACCTTGTGGTCTTCCACTGAGTAGTTGATGACACCTGCTGGAGGAGGAAATTAAAAATTATTCACACACCTCTTGATCCCTCTGTTTGGTCCCTTACCTTTATGAAGAAAATTATTAAAACATAAACATTAAAATCCATCAAAATAAAATGTTATAAACACAAATGTGTGAATTTAGTGTTATTAAACCCACCTAAGTGGGGGATATATACATCATTAACATATTTATTACTATTGAAAGGTATTGTAATAATTAACTCTAGGTTCTCTCATAATGGTTAATTATACTGATGGTGGAAACTTATAAGTGATTCAATATAATATATCTTGATAATATCATCTTTTATTCTTCCAAAATCCTCAAGAGAATAACTTTTTTGAACTATTGTCTTTGGTAAAAAGAGGTTTATATTCCTGAGACCCTTAATATAATATGAGACCATTTTTAAAGAATAGAGAATATCAAAACTAATGAGAAGATTATTTTCAGGAAGTTCAAATCCATAAATAGATTTCCTTTTTAAAAACTATGAATAACTAAATATTAATGGTTAGCTGACCAATGCTACGGAAAATGTTTTCCCATTTTTATCTTTTAATAGTATATAACTTGATTCTTATAGATTATCTAGGAGGATTACTAGCTTAGTGATTGATGATGAAGCTCTTTTATCAAATAAATAAACCACATCAATGGTCATATCCCATTTGGTGGGATACAATGTAAAAGAACTCCATGGTTAAAGGTTGGGAAGTAAACACATCATAGTATTTTTGTTTTTGATAAGTCTAGATAGTATTAGAATAGACCAGAACCTTAGAATAGACTCATTCATCCTTAAAATGTTTTCATTCTGCAAAAATTCTGTAAAACTTGTAAAAAGTTAAGAAATTGGAATCATGAATACTCATTTCTTCAATCATATGATCTTCTTTGAATTATCCAAATTTATAGGAAGTATCAAATTCCTTTAAAATAAATTCTTTGATTTGATCTGAATATGTATGTGATTTACATTATTGTAGTTGATCGAAATACTTCTTATCCATCTTCATTCCATTAATTATGAGTGCTTCTAATTATTTATTCTTTGGTTACACTATCACTAACAATTCAAGTGTACATGTTTCTTTTGATGATCAATAGTTTTTACTTGAGGTATTTTATATGATGATATCATATGGGAGACATATCAATCAAACATTCTAGGGGATGGGAGTTTTTAATATAATTTCCAAAGGAACATATCTGGTATAATTATGTTTTCTCCTACAATAGTTATTTCTCATATAACAACTCAGGGATGTGATACACATCATATGGGTGATGTTTGATTAATATCTAAAACACTAAATTTGTGTGAAAATTTTCTTTCATAAATGAATACATAAATATATATGATATCCAACTAGGTTTATATATAGATAAAGGTGTTGAAGATGGATAATTTGGGGGAGGATATTAATGATAGTGTTGAGATGGACTGACAATTCATTCATTCATTTTTCCTAAAGAGCTCATGTTGTATGTGATTTTTATTTGGTATTAACGGTTATCCATAGATGTCAAAGACTTAATAAATTCATTGACTTTGATATTTTGAATATATCATTAAGAAATATTTAAATATATTATTTTTGGAATTATTTGTGCTTATTAAAGAAGAAATGTAAATTCTCTAGTCTTTTTATCTAGGAATAAGATAAGTTGTTATCTTTTATTTTAAAGAATAGGAATATATTCATTACATGATATATTCACTAAATAAAGGTGAATGTTTTTTTGAATATTTTATAGACATAACAAAATTAATAAATTGTACTTAATTTCTTCAACATGTTCTATAACTATTAGAGAATAAAATGTATTATTAACATTATAATGTTTCTGTAAGGAGTTTTTCAAAGAATTTTCCTAACATAATGTCACCAGAAAGTGAATGTAGGGATGTTCAAACAGAGAAAGATGATATGATCAGATAGATTCTATTGGAATGAGGAAATAAAACATATAATGTATGATGGTTCCTATATGATAATATTCATAGTTACAATGGACAATGTCAAACATACTAAGGGGGCTAGATAGAATATATTATACTGAGTTAAACTAAAACGACATATTAGATGTTTCCTAGATAATCTTACCTTAATGACTAAATATCACCAATTTTTGTGACTCAATATGATGTTTAGAAGAATATAAAATCATTAGTAAAGGAGATCTAATATCAGGTGATGATTTACTGTTCCTTAATGAATCAAACAACATGATAATTTGAAGGTATTCATCATTCTAAATTAAATTGGGGGAAGGGAAAAAGTTGATGATTTATTGTTTTTTTCCAAAATTGATTGATATGATATCAATTTGTAAAAAGTATAATAGATAGACTTATAAAAATATTAGATCGTTAAAACAATTGAAGATTACTTTATGTACAAAAAAGGAGGGTGATGTCTATAGGAAGAGCATGGTGAATCAATTAAAAAGGTAATTCTGAGTCATCAGAGAAACTCTATTGGATTTAATATAATGAATTCCACCAAAAAATGGATGCCTATAAAATCATCATTTAATAAAGTATAGTGGATTTTTTCAATGTAATAATGTAACAAAAACATTAATGAATTCACCAGAAATAAAAATTCTTATTAAATAAATAATGGGAATATTTATTATAATGTTAACCAAAAAGATGATTCTAGGTGAGGTCTCCTAAAAGAGATATCAGACTCAATATATTCAAAACTTTGGACAAAATATTATATTATATATTTCAAAGTCTTTCTAAAGACCCCATCAGATACCATGTTCTGGATAAATTTCATCAAAAAAGTTATTACTAAATGAATTCCTCAAAAAATAGTTTTTGAATAAATTTAATTGAATATTGCTGAATGATAAGACAAAATTATTTGAGTCATCATATTTATAAGTGTTTATGAATTTCGGGGGAATAAGGGTCACATATAATTTATTAAAGAAAATATTTGGGGTGAATTTTTTATACTTAACTCTCTGAGGGATATCATCAAATGGAATGTAATGAAGAATTTAGAGATAGTATAACAATGTAATTGGACTAAGAAATTTGATGTCATCAGATAGAAAGAGAAGATCAGATCTCTGAGGGTTCATCAGATGGAGGAAGACATAAAAAACGTCTTGGAATCCATTGTATGGAGGAATATCTTTATGAAAGTAGTTCATACAAACTTGTAAAGAGTAGAACAAATAAAGTTATTGGGAAAAGTACTACAGTAAAAAGGAAGTTGTTGTAAACAAGTACAAAATGAAAAGTTAAAAGAACGTTATAGAGTATGTTTTATAGTCATCACACATGAGGATATAGAAATTTTTGGTCAAAACCCCAAATGTAATGGAGAAAGAACAATTATTCTCTCTGATATTATATGAGTTTTGAAGAGTATAATTGATGTCAATTTTTAAGTGAAGTCCCTGAATAATGTTTTCTAATCAACAATTTTTGGAATATTGATGGTGTTCAAACAAAGAATGAATCAAGTTTGATATTCAATTTTTGTTGGAAATTATAATTTATGTTCACACATATAAATATGTTTTTGAATAAAACATAGATAAATAAATGGGGATGATTAATTGAGAAGTCATTGTTGATGTTAATAGAGTTGTTGTGGATAAAAACATTATTGAAGAATTGATTTTTCATAAGGAATTTTTGTACATGAATATTGAGATAAATTATTATATGGGTTGAAAAAACAAATGAATAGGTTTTAAATAAATAATTATGGAATCCAAATCATTAGAATCACCATAATAAATAGAAAACATCCTAACAAATATGTGAGGTTCCGGTAGAAGAAGAAGGAATCAAACAAATATTTATCAGATGAACTGGTACCAGAAAAATATCATTAGATGGATAGCACCAATGGAAATTATCATAAAAATAAAAACTACTAGAAAAATAGTGGTTTAGATGAATGTGAAAATTAAGTAAATAGTCTTTTTTTTACTATTATGAAGAAGAAGGGTTACATGTACACCACTATGAAAGTATATCATAGATGAAGAAGAACACAAAAGTTTTGGGATGTCTAATAGAACTCAAATCAATAGAAAACACACTTGGTGTGGGAAAGTATAAAACGAATAAGATATAGACTATCTAAACATGTAGTACAAAGATCCAGCAATAGGCCGATTTTGTATTGGAATACACCATTCTAGGGGTTCAACATTTCTTTTTTATCATGTATCCTAATGTGTAGGAAACCAAAATTAGGATTTAGATTTTTCATGGCACCACCATGTTACTTGTATCTCATTATATTGTAGAATCTGTGTATTGTTCATCACTATAAAAGACATTAGATACTCTTATTCTGTAGTGAAAATTATAAAAATATCATGTTTCATTCATTGTTTTATATCATATTATTGCATACGATAATGATGAGGAGAATAGTAAAATTTCAATATATATAAAAGATAAAGGGATAAAAAGTATATCTTTGTTTAAAAAAACTTCAAAACCAAATCACCCCCACACCAAGGTGTTGATTATATCCCAAATTGGTCTTAATAACAAGTATTAGAGATAAGGCTTACCATTATTGAATTCCATATATTAAAGTAATTCTGTTTTGACGATTTTGGTTTAATTACATGTTTTCAATGAAGTGAAATTTTGGTGAGGACTCACTTATATCATAGTATAATTCCATTTATACCAAGACCATGATGAACATAAAAACATAAGAGAAAATAAAGATGAATGAGACTTCACATATAAGTGAAGTGGTAGAAGGAAGTTCATTTTCTCCATCACATGATAATATAGAAGATGTATTTATCTTTAAAAGTGGAGTACATGAATTTAAACTTACCACTATGTATAAGGACTTCATTCCAACCTCAATTTAATAAAAATTAAATGATCACAAGGTATATAAAATCTACATCAAAAAATGACATCAAGTATAAGATCCTAGTATAAGTGTGGTTGTTAATCTATCTGTAGGTTCTCATGATATATCAGTTAGTATAATAAAAGATACTCTATATTAAATTCCAAAATAAATTGTATCTATTTTTTTGGAGTCATTGAAATAATATAGGAAAACATCATCAAGCTAGAATAATAAAAAAAATACAAACAAGGAATTTCAAGGAAAATTTCTAGATTTTATAATGATATCTAATTAAGCTGAATCATTTAAAATATGATATGTGGATCTTGAAGTATGTTCTTAAATGTTTGAAAATGATTACCTTGAATAAGTTTAATATAAAGATAGGTTCATGAAGACTCTTGAAAAATGATCCATGAACTTGATGAAAGGTGAAAAATGGAATTGATGTCAAGGATTTGTAATTGGAAGTAAAATCCATGAAGAATAAATAATATGACTATATATTACAAAATAATATTATATATTTTTAAGTGCAAGTTAAGATAATTAATAGAAGTTGTGAATTGATGGTGAGTATTATGGAAGATCCAAAGAACTCCCTCAATATGAAGGTTCCTAGATTTGGAAGTAAAACTAACCAATTTAGAATAGGAATATATTGTGTCTTCTTAAAATAATGACAAAGTTTAAATATTCACTCAGTTCTTAATGGAGGTTTCTAATAATAAAATACTTATGGCATGAGTTAAGATGATCTTGAATTCATAAAATGATATATCTCATGAAATATAGTAGAAATAGTTAATATTCATGCATTCTAATAATTTTTTTATTTAAATAAGGTATCATGTATATTAAATTACTTATAACTAAATCCCCATGTGTATGGATTAATAAATGAAATAATAATCCATTCACTATTACTAGGGTGGATAAAAAAATTGTGTTGAATATGGTTCCCAATGAAGAGCTGCACAAGTTATGATGAAAACCTAAAAAATGTAGACAAGATATATAAAAAGATTATGGTTCATGGGTAAGTATTGGTGATGTCATAGATTAGAGAATTGTGAATTAGATTTTCAGTATAATATTATAAATAAAAAATCAGAATGGAATATCAAACCATGGGGGTTCAATCCATACATGAAAAAAATCCATAGGTTTAAAAAATATGTATACTTCGAACATATTTGTAATGACTGAAAATATAATTGATGTGTATAAAACTATTGGTCACAATAATTAAACATTATCATCTTTACATGTATATAAATATGAAAAGAAACAAATACTACGATACTCAGTTAAAAACTAAGAAGAATCCTTGGTAAGTAAGTTGATGAATGTTGAAAAACATTTCTCCTAGGAAGATATCCAGAATTAAAGATGATAAGTCCTTCGATTCCAAATCCTAAAATTAAGTGTACATCATCTAGAAGAATTATTTGAATAAATGATCTCAGAATAATCCATGTGGACAATGTAAAATTCATTCCAATATACCTAACTACATTTTTATAAAATATCTAGATGATTTCAAGAGAATAAGGAAAAGGAAAAGTCATAAAAAAGGATAATAAATTTTTTTGTCTAACTATTCTTCAAAAATAGGATTTAGTGCATAAAACAATTAATAATTTATTATCCATTGTGTATTTTGAGAATATAATTCCTCAATAAAAAATTTAAAAAATATTAAGAACTTTCTTTCCTCAATCAAAATTAATGTTCAGATGTAAACACATTAAGAGTGTAGAAAATGGGGAAACATGGATGATAAAACCATCTCAAGATATCTGTTCAATTTGAAAATAAAGAAAGATCTGCCTTATTATATAAAACTCTATAAATTGTATGTATGATTATTATAGAGGAAGTTAAACATATGGGATAATCTCAGGGGAGGAATAGATCTGTTGGATTGAAAATCAAGGTTAGTTACTTTTCCTTAAAATAAGTTTTCATCCAATAATGTTTTCTCAGTTGTTACACACAAAAAACTAAAAAAATGATTCATCCTTGATGAAGAGGAAATGTTTTCTATTAACACATTGTATTAAAGGAAATAATATCCCATCTTGATTTGATAAAATATATAAAATTTCAAAGGAATATATTGAAAAATATAACCCACGATGAAAATGTGGAAATTTTGGAATGTTTGGACAACCACATAAGGATTATAATTTAAGATTATCCTCAACATGAATTTCCTAATGAACATCATTTTATTGAATTCATCATTATGAATATAATACGGTCTCCATGAGGGGGATAAAAGTGGAGTATTAGGAAGTTTATACCATAGTAATTACATCATAAAAATATAATTGTTCTATATTGTTACTAAAGGAGAGTCATAAAAAGTAAAAAATATATTAATCTCTCATTTTTGGTTAAAAAAATTAAAAAAAACATATCACGATGGACTATCAATTTAATCAATCAGTGAGTTAATAGAATTGGAATAATGAATTGTACATGAATTATTTTAGCCTATTTTTTGAAGTGAGTTTAGGAGTTATAGGTTGATCTATTCTACAATAACTCTACTTAATCATTATTACTCTAAACCTAGAATATAAGTGGATAAAATAAAAATATAATATTATGAGTTTTCATTTCAAGATGTATTGTAATCATTTGGTAATGGACAGTTTTTTTTAAATAAAATCATATCATTTTCTATACCAAGAATTAATCACCAGCACATAGAGTAAAATAATTTAGGGGACACTATATAAAAAATAATTGATACCATTTTTCAAGGTTATTTTAATTTTTTTTTCAATAATTATAGAGAGAAATTCAAATGTATGATTGAAAAAAGGGAGAGAAAGAAGAAAATGAATTTCACCATCACATATTCATTAAGTTACTTTGAATATACTACCAAAAAATACCATGAGGATATTGAATATATCACTATTTAACCCTGTACCTTTTTAAAATAATAAATTTCTATTTAATAGGATTGTGACATGAAACACTGAACATAAAAAACCCATCAAACATATTTCATTAAATCTAATCTCTATGATAGATATCCAAACATCAAAACCTAATCCTAAATAAATAGAAATATAGTATACCATTATAACGTACTGGAAAAATTTGACTGTATCAGTACTAATAACTATATTATGAAAATATGGTTACATATCGAATAGAATTAAAATAAGAATCACTAAAAAGACAAAAAATCTAAAAACTATAATTCCTATTAATGGTGTTTTGGTCATGATTTTCACACATAAATTAATGTAAATTTTTATCACTTTTATAAAGATTAATTGATTAAACTAAATTAAATTTTTAATTCATCGTATCAAAAATATCTTAGGATTAATTTATGGGATCTTTCTGAATAGTATCATTTATTTGATAAATGGTCAAAAATACAGATTTTTATTGAACATCACCTTTTTAATTAAATAATTCATAATGTTAAATAATATATTAAATTTGTTTTGAAGTAAAAATTGTTCAATTATATTAAAATTTAACTATTTTAGGTCATTATAATAAATTTTATTTTGATTTTTGATATTAAAACCTTCAACACATTTGTCACTTTTCTCTTTGGAAACTTTCTTTTCCATTTCCTATATGGGTAAAATTTTAAATTGGATTAGGACTCATCATTGAATTGAATATAAAAAAAATCCATATTATTATAAAAAATAATATATACTATCGAAAAGGTTAAACTTAAATTTCAACCATAATTAATAGTGAATATATTAAAAATTATTTAAAGTGGTTAAGGTAAAAACTGATTTAACGGAGGTTAAACAAGAATGATAAGGGTTAAAATTACCCAAAACCTTCTACAAAAACCTATTTATAGACATATTTATACCGTATAACCTATAAAGTCCATTAATTCAAATTTTTTAGGCCTTTTTAATAACAAAAATTCTAGCCTACATTATTCTTTTCAAAATTTCCATGTGTTACCTCTCCCCCACTTATAAAAGGACACACCCCCTCTTCCTCTATTCACACTTCCAAAGCTAGATAGATCACAAAATACCTACCAAAATAACATCCTTACTCCCATAGAAAAATATTATAACCCTTTATTTATTTTAATTCCTTCCAATCAGTGGTTTTGGTTCAAAAATAAAGCAGTTGTCTGAAGAAGGGGTAATGGTCATAAATGATTGTTTTTATTTTATTTCTTATTTAAAATTATTATAATATTATTAAAGTATGATAATATAATTAGCTCAATATATTTCATATAATGAGGATTTATTATGTTATGTGAAATACCTATATCCATCTCCTCTTCAATCAGATGGGAAACAAACCCGTCAATCATGTTTTCAATGGACTATCGTAACGCGAACCGACGTAATTATTTTCCCTAACCACCATTAATTACATGATATCCTGATGGATTTAACACATTTATATGATATTTATGATATTATTATCATTTTTAAATTTCAATATCAAATATGAATTTTTACAATCCATGTCTTTTAAATATTGTAATGTTTCTTTTCTGTATGGAGGACTACCTCATTATGAAGCGATGTGATTCATTATTCATTTACACTTTACATGGAAGGTAATAAGGACAAATGTTTTATACCATTATCTTCATTACTCTTTAACTAATTGAAGAAATGAAAATTTCACTTTTTCATACGGCCTACCAATCTATGAAGAGATGTGATCCATTCTCCAAGTTCATATTTAAATAATGATTATAAAAATGTACCTAATGAAAAAATCATACTATTAATATTATTCTATAAATTATGAAATGATATAATATAATCAAAAATAAAAACATTGATGACAAATAATTCATGAGAAAACAATGAAATTATCACCCAAAACTATGAAAATAATGAAATATTGTTAACAAATGGGTGATAATATATTATAAATGTATATTATATGATATTATAAATATAAACAAGGTTCTGGTATAAATTAATAACTTTCTTAAAACCAATATACCAGAGGTTAAATCACGTTTAGACAAAATTATGCATGATTTGAGTGTCTTTGTCTCAATTTCCCTTCATTGTTGCATATTTTAATGTTATACAACTAATTTATTTTATATGGTGTATATACTTCCCCTTTTTCATGTTACATCATGAATAATTTATATTCCAATTTTTTTTTTGTTTTAATTTAAATTATTTCATCTAGGGGGGTTTTACATGAAAATTACCAAGTGGTAAATAATTTCACAAATCAATTTCTATTAAATAGGTTATATTACTAATTCATTGTCTTGGACATTATAAGATTCTATTTTTAAATACTATTGAATTTATTATGTTGTATTTACACTTTATTTATGTTTATTTAAATTTTATACTCATAAGTAATTTATTTATTAATTATCCCTACATCATAATGATCTTTGTAAGGTTTTATTTCACAATCTCATTTTAATCTAGATTGTTTATACTTGAATTTCCATTTAAGGAAATTATTTGATCATTTTCTTATAAACCCCCATTAATTTTATTACACTATTGTTATTTTTTATTTTTTAAAGTAATAGTACCATATAATTGTATTTATTACTTAAAAATATGGATTAATTGTTTTCAAATATAATTTAACTTGGATTCTCTCTTCATTCGAAAGTCATTTTTCTTCTAAAAAATATTTTCTAACAATATTTTGAGATAAGTTTTTAAAATTGTCCAAATGATTTATTAAATAAATTTTTACCAATTTATTCCTCTTTAAAAATTTAAATTAATCATTGTGTATTTTTCCTAAAAAAGGATCATTTGGTTTTGTTTACACCTCCTAATGTGTTTCGTGCACTTTACCATTGAATTTATCTCTACATTTCCATTTGTCGTGATATTGATCAACAATGGGGGGTAAGAAAAAATACCCCCCCCCCACCAAGAGTAGGCCATGGATTTCCAAGATCAATAACACAAAGGTGTTGACACATAAAAATGAAATTTTGTATTTACAATATCAGAAAGTGTATATATCTTCAAGAGATATTATTTGACTTGTCATGAAGACCAAAAAAGACTCATGGATCGAATAATGGATATCAGAAGTTAGAAAAATTTTATAAAGAAAAGTGTTTCACCGCATAATTACAACCATTAAAGTCCATCCACACAATCTCATCCATGCAGGTCCAACCTCACAGGTACAATGGGTCTTTAAATAAACCCTTTTTCCTCAATTTCTTAGAGAATGGGAGAACTCCCGAACCACGAATCCCAGGGAGGGGTCTATCCACCCAGGTCCTCCTCTAAAGTAGTATGTCACTATATGGATGATAATCCATAGTCCGATATAATTAAATAAAGGACCCTATCCTATTAATTGGGTGACCCACACTTGGAATATTCATACCGTGGTGAGGTACTTTGATCCACCCTGGTACTACCTAGGTGACCCACCTAGGGTGACCCATACTAGGCTGACCCATACGTGGGTCGACCCCCATGAGTGAACCTGTTGATCCATATTGTGGGGGTTATATGCCCACGCCCTTTATCAAGTTTACTATTGGGATGCCCTCACATCCCTCTGTGTCGGTCCCTTTGCAACCATCACAGACCCACATGAATAACGAAGAGTCTCTCTGAAAACATTCCTATTTCTCTCGACGACATTTTCAATTTCACCCTTTATGCAGCACAACTTCCACCTATATAATACAGTGAGTTTAGATACTCCTTCATACTCCATGAAATTTCTTGATATGACATAGTCCCCTTGGTTCCCTTCTCATGTCACGATTTGAGATTCTCCTCTTGGATTCCATGAGTAACTTGAGTCGATAAAATCATCAAGAAACTCCTCAAACCCATCACCCGACTCCTATTCGAGGTTGAATCATAAATGGGAATCCTCATTTGGATTTATCCTCAAAAAACCAAATAAAAGGGAAACTAACCCGGTGTAATCCCTAAGCATTTCATTTTAGAGCTTCAGTCTTTCTCCTCTCTACATACTTGACCTTCATTCATTCCTTACATGGGACCCATGCCCAATGTAATGTGAATAGAGGGAGATGTCATATCTCACGCCACTCCCATGGTCACCCCAGACTCTTCCACTGATGGCCTTATACTCTTCCACTATATCTCTAATCAATTCCATTGTATCATTGTCCTCTTCTACCAGAAAAGGCAGAAAAGCATGTGGTTTGTCAAATCTTTTGATTCCTCGTATTTCTCGCTCCAAGCCTGACTCACATGGGAATAGAGGTTAATGATGATCACGACAACCACACAGTTCACATGAAGGAATGAGCTACAAGAGCACTAATTCCTATCATAAATGGGATACATATGAATCATTCTCAAGGCTCGATCTCTATATCATCTCATCAATGAAATGAGAAATCATTCCCCTATAAAATGGTCTTCCTCTTAGGTGTAGGCCCCAAATTACACTAAACTATGAGTACACTGATTCCTACTAACTGGGATGTATAGGAATCCCTCTCAGACTCGATATCAATAGGAATCCTCCTTTGGATTAATCAATAATTATATAACCCCTAATTTAGGTGTCCTCCTCAAGAGTAAACCCCAATTTAAGACCTTAAATAACCATGAGTGAAAACATCACTAGTGGTCCCTTCATAGGGGATATCATTATTCTGAATAATCCCCAACCTATTATCTCAAAGGGTTGTACTCCCCTATGAGACATATGCTTCAGTCCCTCTATAGGTGTAGGTCTTCACCATCTAACAATGTGTTCATTGATTCGCATTCAAATGAGATACATATGAATCAACCTAGAGTTTCAAACCCAACATCCTAAACCAGCCATGTTCTTTTGGTCTACATCCCTATAAGAGTCTAATTTAACAAGGAAACTCGTATCCATTCCAATTTCATTGGATATTTTTGACATAAGTCCTTCAAAAAACAATATCTTGGAACCTTCCACCTAGATGTCCATTCTACGTGACATTAAACATAATGGTCGGGTCCTCATCACACGACCTTAAAAGGTATGGTGTTCCCCATTAAGTGTAACCAAACTACAGAGGTAATGATTCCATTCAAATGGAAACGTAGAAATCTTATTTATGATTTCAATCCCAACATCAAACAATTCATGTCTCCCTCTACGATGATATACTCCAGAGCGACATTAGTCTACCTAGATGAAAATAAACTTTAGAGTGCCCTATTGTGTGGCTAAAAACCCATCATTATCATAATAATTACCAAGTAATCACTAAGTAGTATATAAGAGGATAACATCAATGTAAATCCTCATATACATAAAGATATCTCAATTGATGAAGAACCTCATATACATACAGATGATTCTGAAATCCACATATGCTAATAATTGACTGTTAATTTGGAACGAACCACATCATAGTTGGAAATTAATGACAGATTCATGAACATATTTTAAATATATAATAGATTCATGGAGTATGAAATAATTCCCCACAAAAGGGTTTGATAATCCTGACTTCCCATTCTCTCAACCAATGCGAGTTCTTAAACATCATGAGTAAAATACCGTAATGAGTGACTTCCTTTGAAAAACATGTCCCCATGAATACAGAACCATCAGGTGTTTCCGGTTCCCTGAACAAACCCATTAGAAACTGTTTGGAAATAATTATTTTCCTAATGAAGTCACATTTTTGTCAGAAAAAAAATATTTAACCTAACATGAATCCATAACCAAGTTGATAGTGTAACCTACCTATTAGGCCCCTTCAATTCTTAAAGGAAATGAGGGTCAGATAAGGAAATCAATCATGCATGTGTTCATCCAAAAGGATGCTTATTTAACAAGTTTTTTCTTCTTATGTCTGTTATATATCCTTAGGAACTTCTTTATAACATCTCACTCTGATCTAATGGCTTCCTTGAAGTTTTCATCTTCATATGCTTTGGATACTACTCAAGCTGGATCTTTGTCCATGCAAAGGAGTTCATCACCAACTCGGAATCTTCACAATGGGTCTCTAATACACTGGTCTCAGAGTTCCATTAAAATGGTATGATCTAGATCTTGGAGGCTACCCAACATGCCCTCCAACTCAACTAGCAGTCCTAATAGTCAGATCAGTGATGACAGATGGTCCTGATGTAGACAGTTTCGACTTCCATATTCAACTATTTTGGGAGATTAACCTAGGAAATAAACAACCATTCCCTCTCAAATTATCAGGAGGTAAATCATTAGGACACCTACAGCCTCGTCCCAAAGACATAGGGTTCCTTCTCAAGGGATCCTTCCTACAATAAATGTTTTGAATTCCTCATAGTAGTTAACCCTCAACATGATGATGGTGTCGCCTTTGACTATGTAGCCTAGGTCCCTTAGACCCGGGCACACAATACATCTCTAAGAAGATGAAAATTTTCCAACAAGGTGCAATTTTACACTTTTTCCCTCTCATGATAATCCCACCATCCCAGTTTGGTGGAAAACCGTGAGCGGACACATACACCCATCTGCCTGCATTCAGCCAGCCAATAGACTCGCATGGTGGAATTCAAAGAGGTCTACCAACCATATATCGAGGAAACTTTAAAGTAGGAACATACACCTACTTACACCCACCAAGACATACAGTATACTCATCTTGAATCAGCTAAACAAGTCTACCAACCTTGTTTGGTAGAAAACATTGAGCAGTCATATACACCTTCCAACATTTATCGGGCCTACCATTAGCCTCATCTGGAATCACACAAATAATTCATTCCGAGAGTCTTGATAACAAGTAGATGGTAGACTCATCTCTCTGCCTATGATTACTTTCAGTATACAATGGTACGAGAGGAAAGAAATGATCCTAAACATACACCTACTATAGATATAGAATGAACATATATCCCCCATTTTAGTCATTTAATTCACAAATCGTATCATGGAAATGGTGAAGGGAAGATGAAAATTTCTACCCATGTCCTTGAAACATTAGATAATATCATAAATGCATCAATAGTGGTACTCGAGGTACGAACCTATAACTTTATCCCCAAAAAGGAGAGTATAATTAGTATAACACCCCAGAGAAGATACATACCTAAACTCTAATCTATGATGGTCATGGGGAAAACTCACCCATAACATACAAACAGTAGGATCAGGAATATACACCTTCTCTAACAAAAGATAATCATCCAATTCCAATGGCCACTTCAAGGCAGGTACAAACACCTTCCCATGATGACCACTTCTCCAAGAAAGTAGCCCCTATGACTTGTATGAAGACTTCCAAGAAAAATCTTCATCAAGAGTGGTTAGAGAACCAAGAGTTGATCTATGATCAGACACCGATTTAAACTAGAGTTCTTGAAGACCTAAGATGCTTATCTATTTATTATCGAGATCTTACTATCCCATTACCAGATTACCGAATTAGTACCAGAAATTCTCAACGTCCTCATTGAACACTTGACCATGAATTATTGATTCATGGAAACAATTTGGTAGATCTCAAGATCATATCTCCTGATAAAAGCCATGTAAACCCTCTATGTGGCAAGGAGACTAAGGAGCAAGAGGGTGTTCCCCTTTCTGTAACCCACCATTTTTTTCCTCCCCATGATGATGATCGCTATGAATGTTCTCTATGCATTAGTTTTCTACATTGTTAAGATAATCCTCCAATTGAAAATGTAGTGATGAGAAAGACCTATTATCATGGGGCACATTCAAAAACAAGGTCAGCCATGTCTGCTGCATTTTCACTGGCTTATAAAATCCTTAATCAACTAGAAAATATCCCTAAGTGGTGGGAATTCTCTGAAATTCTCTTGGTTCATTTGACTTCCAACATAGAAGATGAAATCTCGACCATTCCCATTGCTTGTGATAAACCAATCGAGAAGCATCCACTCTGGTCAAACCAGGTTGAGGAACCTCTTGTGAAAGATGAAGAAGATTTTCTAAACATGGGGAAACAGCTAGATAAATATGACATATCATTCATGTTATAGCCTTTATCCTATCCTCAATATATCATTCCAGAGGTTTAGGTTGAATATTTCATGCATGAAATATTCTTAAACATATGGAAAACTATTCTTCGCCTAAAAGAAAATATATTACCATATGATGAGTATCAAACTCACTTAAAGGTAATAGAAGGGTTGCAGTGCCAAATTTACATGGAATCTCTCCTAGATTTCCAATATCATAATATCAAAATGATACAAGGATCCCTTTAATGTTCATTCCTCAATGCATTAATGATGTTTTGAAAGCTGATTACAGATATCTCATATGGTGTTCGCATCAAAAGATGGGGTGTACATGGAGTATTGAATTTCACTAAACTCCTAATCCATCAAATCTTGAAAATTTTGGTATTATGAAATATTGTTTCCTTAGGCCTATTAAAAAGATATAATTTGGTCGTGGATGAAGATATGATCAATAAGAAGAGGCCTCGACTGACTCTCACCAACGCCAGGCCATAAGAGAGAAAACTGTTGAGATACTCTTATGTCAATCATATGACAACATGGAGAAGGAATCCTTCATAGAGGATGTAAAATGTTAGATTGAGAAAATATCTGAAATATCTCAATGGTCTTCTGAAATGGGTTATTTATGTGATTGCTGAATAATGCACCCAGGACACATTCAGAGAAGAATCTATAATATCAAAATATAAGTTGTGGTAATATTATCCACCTAATTTTGGGAAAAACACCATCCCAAAGGGCTGGTGGATTTCTTAACATAGACCTTAGTATCATCCATCCAAGCCTGAAGGGTTTCTGAGGCAGAATATGAATAGACCCAAACATAAGGTTTGGGGACTTTTTCACCCCAACAATCCTCTCCCCATTGGGAATAAGTCTTCTCCCAATTATGGATGATTTATCTAAGTGAATACTCCCAATTTTTCTCATTCCGTGATCCAGTACAATCACATGGAATGTGTATAAATCAACTCCTTTTGAATCCTCTTGGGGTCACTATTCTTCAAACATCACCTGGGGAACCAATGAATAAGAGGAAATGGTCTCTTAGAGGGTGAATAAGAAGGAAATTTTATAGAAATCCCAACAAAGTATGTGTGATGAAATAAACATGTGTGAATGTCAATAATTCAATCACTAAAAACGCTCCAGAACATAAGATTAATTCAAATGATTCTAGGGAGGAATTTCGTGTTCTTGAGATAGTTTACACTGAAATTAATGCAGAAGGTATACATACCCAAAACGAGAGGCTCACCCCGAAAATGGGTAACCTCTCAAATAATCCAACTCTACCTCTTCTAATGTCACATAACAAGGGAAAAGTTAGGGTCCATACCATGTCTCAGCATCCCTTAGATGCAGTCAATCTCTTTCACTAGAGGAAATATTATCTCAACAAGAGTAGGAAATTGTATATTTGGAAAGACTCAATGTATAGTTATTCTAAGGCAATCATCCTTCTATAAATTATCCACATGAAGACCCTCAACACACATGTTTAGTTGGTGCACCTCACCAAAGAGGGTTATCCAAAACAACTAAAGAAGTTAGGGAACTTCCACTCAATGCGGGACATCAACGACCAATATATTTGAATCCCACAACAGTAGATCGAGAATTCCCTCCATTGGGTACATAGATAGAACTTGGTCAGGCACATTATTATAGACCTACCCCTATTGTCTACCCACAACAGATGCCATTGGTTCCACCACCAGTGGTCCTACTATTCATCATACCTATTTATTCTCAATCTACTGGACTTATTCAAGTCCCAGCTCAACTAGACATTCCACGAATTCTTATGAACACCATTGAGCCATTAACGACTTGATTGAAATACATGATAGGACTTTAAGTGAATGTATATCTAGAAATGAAGGATTATCCAAAATGGGTGGATCCTACTCCTCATCTTCCAGTCATTGGGAATCCTACATTTCTAATTTTCAACTTCTTGGAAGATCCGTAGTAGCACTTGACTCCTTTTTTCTCTCACTATGAACCCATGATGGGAACCCCTAAGTAATATGAAGTAATGAAACTCATGCCTCCATGATTGAGGCAGAATTAGACAAGCTCATCATGGTTGAATTCATATGAGAGATGAAATACCTGAAATGGCTAGCCAAAATTGTCCCCATGAAAATGAAGAATGGGAAAATAGGAATTTTTATTGATTTCAGAGATTCCAATGGAAATTTTCCAAAATATGACTTATTGGTTCTAATTACATAGATCTTGATTGATATGAGGTCTGATTATCAGGCCCTCTACATCATGGATGGTTACTCTAGGTACAAAAAAAATCTAGATGGCCCCAGAAGAAGAAGATGAATCTACAACCTTCATAGCACTTTAAGGCATATTCGATTATTTGGTAATTTGATTCCTATTGAATAATGCTGGTTCTATATACAAATGTGATATGTATCATATCTTCCAACCCTTCTTGGGAATTTTTTTTTAAATTCTATGTTAATGATATAGTGGTCAAATCCTAACAATTCTTTTATCACTTTCCGGACCAAGAAACCATATTTAGAAATATTAGACATCATAATCTGAAGATGAACCCCTTGAAATAAGATTTTTGGGTAACCTTCTTAAAATTTCTTGTCATTGTTTATCCCACCGTAGAATCAATGTTGATCTTGAGGAGACTAAACAAATCCTTAGCATGTTATCTCCTTAAAACATGAAATAGTGAAGGGGGAATTAAGTACACTTGGTATACATTCATTACATCATATCCATCCTCTTATGAAAGTGTTTACCGTTCACAAAACTGATAAATAAGGGGGTAACTTATTAGTTTTACAAAGATATTCAAGAATCATTTGATTCCCTCAAGAAATACATCTTGATCCCCCATATGTAGATTCCAACTGTTGATGGAAATCCACTCATTCTATACATAATAGCGTTAGAGTGATCATTGTGTGCTTTCCTTACACAAAATAAGGATGTTGGGAATGAAAAAAGCCATTAGTACCTCAATTGAACCATGCTTGTTGCAAAGACTCAATATGCTAAAATTAAGAAGAGATTCATGGAATTATAATTTGTAGTTTAGAAGCTATGTAACTAGACACAGCACCACAAGATTGACTATGTTTCTCATAATGATCATCTAAAATTTATCCTTAATCATCCTATGTTCCCAAGGATCTTGGAAAGGTTTATATTTATCCTACAATAGTTTCATATATTGTTTTTCCCCAGAAAGTATTGAAAGGCGAAGCCTTAGTAGAATTCCTTACCGAGAACCCATCTACAGAATTGACATCATTAAATACTAAACTACCTGGTGAAGAAATTTTCTCTATTCAGAATATCCCCCAATCATTAGAGATCTATGTTAACGGTGCTTCTAGAAGTCCAATGATGAAGATAATGGAAGACCCTAAACTCAAAAAAGTTGGGTTATGAATTGTTACAATCACACCAATAAAGGAAGTATAACCATAATCCTTCTATTATCAAAAGATGGTACCAATAATGAGGCATAATATTAGGCTCTCACTGTAGTCTTGGAGATGGCACCCCAAAAACCAGGGAACCCCTAGATGTGGAGAGATATTTGGAATTAATAATAAAATAGATGAATAGGGATTATTCTATCAGAAATAAAAAGTTATTTCACTTGTGTGATTATCTTTGAGTTTAAATAGAATAATTTTCCTCATATCTAATATTTACTCACATCTTGTGATCAAAAAATGCTCAGGTAGATGCATTAAAAAATGCATCTGAAACATTGGAATATCCAAATTGGGATGAAATAGTCATCACTATTTCCCATCATCAAATGGTTCCACCTTTTATTTGAATCCTATCATAATAGATCAATGAAAATAGTCAGATTACAAATCTATATAGCCCTAAAATGGGGTGGATGACACTCATATTAGAATATCTCCAAGATAGAATACTTTCACTGGACAGGGTTGGAAGATAAGAGATTTGACGAACAGTAGCTAATTTAACTCTTTATGATGGCCAACATCACCAGAAAGATCAATACATGTGAGCCTTTCACATATTCCTTCTCAGATGTGTTGATAGAGAATAGATTTTAGATATTATGGAGGAAGTAAATATAGGAGCATGTGGGTCTCACCAATCAGGGTATATAATTTCTGACCAAATCCAAAGTCTTTGATACTTCTTGCCTAAGATGGCATATGATTTCACAGAATTCACTAAGAAGATTCATCTTAATTTCATCCATCAACCACTAGAGCTACTATATATAACTAAATACTTTTGGCCATTTTCCACATGGGGAATGGATGTTGTTGGAACATATCCTCCACCTACAGATAAGCAGTTCAAGTTCCTCCTTACATCTACCGATTTCTTATCTAAATGCGATGAAGCATTACCCATGAAATAAGTCCAAGTTAGAATAATTTTCAGTTTTCTAAAATCTAGCACCATTACTAGGTTTGGTGTACCTCATACAATTTTTATGGATAATGTCACCTATTTCTATTCTACTGAGGTGGAGAAGCTATATTAGGAATACAATATCAAATCCAACAATTCATCTCACCATCATGTAGCGACTAATGGATATATAGTTAACAAGACCCTATAAAATATAATCTAGAATATAGTGGATAAAGATATGAAATGTTTTCCTAATATGATTTTACATTCCCTATGGACTTATCAATCTACAACCCGTACTGCTATGCCTGAAACCCCTACTCATTTCTATATGGGACAGAATAAACCTTTCATATTTAGGTTCAATATCCATCACATTTTATTACTATTTGTGACTATTTATCCACTAATGATTAATCCTATGAAAAATTGGATGATCTAGAGGGACTGTATGAAAATAGATTTCACACCTTGGATCACCTAGAGGTTTATCATAACCAGATAGTCTAGGCCATTAACAAGAAGGTATGTCTTCATTTATTCTTCCAAGGAGAATTGGTATTGGTCTTTTGGACTCTGATGATACTGGGAAAGAAGCCTCTGAATCTTGATCCAAACTCTGAGGGACCTTACTCCATACATAAGGTTCAATCTAATAGAGCATATTACATTATCTCAATGGATTGAGAAGTCACAACAACTCCAACCAATTAATTGTTCCTAAAGAAGTACATTGTGTAATAACACCGAGTTCATATTAGCTACAGGGGATTAAACTGCATATCACCATTTGTGCCCATGTTGCATGATGATAAACTATGTAGAATCGTAATTCTTGGCACATGATGATAAACTACATGACATGTGGCCCAAGATTTATGACGTTAAACTCGACAGTACCAGTTGTCATCAACACATGACATTAAACTATATGGATAATGTATCCCTTATTTGATGATAATAAATCCCAAATATACCATGAGTAAACACTCCTTGTGGTCCCTTAAAAGATGAGTATATTCCATGTACAAACCTCACTCACCTCATTATGTGTTTATAGTGGCACTTGAGGCTCATTTCTCCATGTGTTTAGATCAGACCATCATGGGTAATGACTATCAAGAACTATGTGTTCCTTGATGATGTCCCCAGCAAGATACATAGTGACACCCAAGACTTATCCCCTAGTCTAGCCATCATGTTTCAATCACATCAAGTGACCTCATGTCCTAGCTGTATGATAATAAATTGTGTAGTCAAATAAGAACTATATGTGTCTTTATTCTCATATCAATGAGATATGTAGTGATGCCTAGATCTCCAGTATTGGTTCCATAAGCGACCATAGAGAAACAATTTTCCTTTTCCTTTCATATGAACAAAATATATACTAGGAATTCCACCAGAACAGAAGGCTTCATTCTCATACCATTTTGTGTCTTGATCCGAACCATTATTCTGGAAAATATCTGAAGAATATTAAATCCTCATTCCTCAAATCGAACCTCAGTTGGTGTAGGGAACCATTATAATGAACTGTGTGTGGCTAGATTCTTTCTTCGTCGAGATACGTAATGAGACCAAGATCTCCTATCTCGGGTTCAGCCATAATGTTTAAAACAAACTTCCCTTAACCCCCTATGTGCATTAATAAAACTTGCATAGAGAGTATTTTCATGAACTAATTATGTATTGATTCTTTCTCTAGAATGATATGTTGTGAAACGTGAATCTCCAATCCTAGGACCACCCAAAATTATGGAAAAGCTAATTCCACATGCGTAATTCTGATCTGCACAAAAACCCTTTACAAGACTTATACCATGATTCTACTTACAATGAGATTTTTGGTGATACCTAGACGTCATGATTTAGGCCCAACCATCAGTCTGGAAGTTATCAAAAAGTCCCATTTCCCACATCAAAGTCTGATTGGTGTGGGAAGTTACATTAAAAAACTACATTTGGATTTATTCTCATCCTTTTGAGATATATAGTGATGCCCAAATTTCTAATCATGGTTCCAGTTGTGATAAAATCATAAATCCCCTTTTCTTTATGTGCATGAATCAGATCTACATAGAGATCCTATCAAGAACTATGTGTGGATTTATTCTCATCCTATTAAGATACATAGTGATGTCTAGATCTCCAATCATTGGTCCAACCTCAATTTTGGAAAAGAAAATTTTCCTTCTTGTTCCCGATGCATGAACCCGATCTATATTGAGATCCTTTACAATAATTTTTTCTTTAGGCACAACCATTAGTCTGTAAGATATCAAAATCCCCCTTTTCCACATCAAAGTCTGATTAGTGTGGGAAAAAATTTATCCAGAACTACATGTGGCTTGATTCTCATCCTATTGAGATATATAGTGACACTTGGATCTCTAATCCTGGGTCCATCCATGATTAGTTATAAATATATTTTACATAAAGTGCATGAATTATATCTACATAGGGAGCCTTTCAAGGACAACGTGAAGATTAATTCTCACCCCTATGAGATACATTGTGACACTGAAACTTTCATTCTTGGTCTCAACTACAATATTTCATATCACATCATTTCACCTCTGTCCTTAACGTATGATGCTAAAAAACATGGAATTCCAGGAACACCAAGTGGCTTGATTCTCATTCTATAAAAATACATATTGACACCTAGGTCATATCCTTTAGTCCATTAGTAATTTAAAATTCCCCACTCCCTATGTATGGATCAGAATTGCATGGGGAACTTCTTTATGAACATCAGGTGGGGAGATTATCACTCATATGAGATACATAGGGATTCCCAAACTCTCAATATTGTTCCCAGTTGCGACATGATGAAAATAATGCCTTTTTTCTCCCATGATGATTCAGATCTGCGTGAGGAGATTCAACATGAGTTATCAGCTTAAATACAAACTCATATTTAGAGAAACCACCATTATCCTCCACTTATGAATTCAAAAAAGGTGAGGGACCTTTATTTAAGAACTAAATATGGCTTGATTCACATCCCATTGAGATATCTAGTGACGTCTAGATATTTAGTCATAGGCCCGACTACATCGCAACATAAAAAATCACCAATTATCCCACATTCAAGCCATATTTACATGGGGAAATCTAGTATGAGTTCTCACATTAAACATGAACCTATATCTATTAGAACAATTTATGGATTGATTCTTGATCCAAAATGATATGTAGTAATGCTTGGGCTCTACAACCTGACCTAGCCATGATATTCATTTTCACATAGGAATCACCCTTTTCCTTTCTATAAGGCATTAAACTGCAAAACCAATCTCTCATCACGTTACTTCAAACTGCACTATAACTAAAGAACTGTGTATGGATTGATTCTTATCCCAATAAGTCACATAGTGAATACCTGGTCTTAAATCATAGTCCCGACCATGGGTTAGAAGAAAAATTCCCCCTCTTCTGCATACAATAAAAAATATATAGAGGATATTTTATTTTTGGATATCTCCTTAGAGATCCCACCAAAGAAACAAGATATGTCTTGATTCTACATATGAGTCATATCAATACAAGGGACTCTAAATTCATAACCAATATTGGTCCAAATACATCCCTTATTTATTGTAAATTTCACCTTCGGCATGATATGCTTCTACTCTTGAATAATTTTAGACCTTCATAATCATTCCTTATCTCATAGTGGTTGAATGTATGATACCTGAGAGATCCTTTACCTGATGATGTTGTATGTGTCCTAGTTGGCTTTGACTAAGTCACTCAGTTAATGGGAATGTTAGCCTAAGGAATGCATTGTTTGAATATGTAGTACTTTCCCTAGAATTATTTGTATAAAACAGTTCCCATAATAGATATGTCAACTAGTGGTAACTTTATTCTTGGGATAAGCCTCTTATTTCCCATTATGCTTTGACGGTGGTATACTAGAACCCATAAATCAACAATTATACCTTGTACAATTGTCCCATATCCTTTCTTTTGACTCAAAAGTCTCCAAGTCCCTAGTTTACACTTTCCTTCTTCACTTGTTCAAATCATATTGGAAAACTCTTGGAACACTTTACCATATATCAACCATTGTTTCAATTATACTATAGTTATAGTCATATGACCTAAAACTATATGCATCGTACTTACTATTCATGGTTTAGAAATGCGTAGATAATCCATTTCCTCAGTTCTTTTGAAATTCCAACTTGAAATACCCCTTCTGTGTTTAGGTACTTTCTCCACAAACCAAACTATGTTCTTGGGAGAATATGAATATCTATAAACGTTTGTTGGATTTTGATGATAGAATTTCAGAATTTTTGAGAGATAATTTACCTGACTATGTAGTATGTTCCCCATTTTTCCTTTAATAAGTTTCCCAAATAATGGGTCTTTCAGCCAAAGGATTCCACTATTAACCATGTAGTATGGTCCCTAGTTATCCTTGCATAAAACAACCCAAATAAAAAGGTTTTCAACCAGTGTTAACTTTATTCCCATAAGAGTTCTTCTCTAATTCCACTAGACCTTATTATCATGCCACCCTTCAAATCTAAGAACCCCAAAATCACAGCTTATGATTTTCTTCTTCCATACCTAAATGTAGTATCACATTCCTAGAAAATTTACCCAGAATTGGAGAATCATGAATCTTTGGTCAAAGTTAAATACCTTAAATTATCATCCCTTAATGTCCTTGTTTCATGATATTAAATTTCATGGCATAATTTCCTTACTTCACAACATTAAACTATAACCCATAATGTCATTGATGCATGTCTTCAAACTGCATAGCATAATGTCCTTGTTTCACAAATTTAAACTGCACCGCACAATGTCCTTGTCACATTACTTTAAATAGCACAATATCTTTATCCTATGTAAATAAAATCCTTATCCCCCTGAAAATATTTATCTAACAAAATGTACCCTCTTTCACACATCAAATTCATATAGGAGTTGTTTCCCATTTGTGGCCTATCCCGGATAAGATATTCCTTTCATTTTCAGACATCTTAACATTGAAAAACCACCCCTTGTGGTCTTGGGAAATATTAATTTCCATAAAATTCCTTCACCTAAGAGAAATAGAATGTCAAAATTACTGTAAAATCTTTTACCTAACTATGCAGTACATTCCCCAATGGGCCTTGCATTTGTTACCCTAATAATGGGACCGTCAGCCTAAGGATGTCATTACTTGACCATGCAGTACATGCCCTAGTTGTCCTTGTATAAAATAGTCTTTATAATGGGTTTTTCAATCATTGATAACTTCATTGTCAATAGAGAACTCCTATATTCCCAAATAAAAAGTTTTAGATTCGTGAACTATATAATCATTGCTCAAGATTCCTATTGTGAAAATCTAAAGAATGTTGGAACATTCCTAGTCACTAGGAATTTTTTAGGATATCAGCTCATAATTCATGGTCAAAGTTTTTTGACATAAAAAACTATCCCTTTTAGTCTAACATGCATGAATTTAAACTACCCATAAAAATAGACACAATACTCCAATGGTTGAGAACTCTTCAAGGGAACTTTAGAAAAATGTCGAGTCTTAGCTCGCTATACCTACACACTATATGGTTTAGGCTATATTAAGCAATGGAAAGTTAAAAGACAACAAAATTTGTAGGGTTTTCCAAATGAACCTATAAATATTAAACTTAAGACATATAGTACCCATGGTATTGAAAATAAATTAGTGTATCCTTCCAAACATTACATTTCTCCAAAACCTAGAAAATGTATTTTGAATGCATCAAAGTTCCCTAAATATCCCTTAGATCTTTATTCATTTCATTCTACCCAAATCTAATTCTAATAGTGTAATTTTTTTACACTAAAAAATGTGTTTCATGAATTGTGACACATAATTCGTGGTTGGATTTCCATTTTCCATGACACTCCTCCTTGATGAGGGATAAGCAGAAATACCCCCCCACCTTTAAGAGTTGGCCATGAATTTCCAAGATCAATATTAAAAGGGTATCGACACATAAAAAGGTTATTTTAGAGTTTCTCTGGGAATAGTCATTGTTTTCACCAAATCAATAAATGTAAATCTCTTTGAGATATTTGATTTGACTGGTAGCGGAGCCCAAACAGACTCACATATCAAAAGTTATAGATCTCGAAAGATAGATAAAAATTAAAAAGGAAAGTGTGTCACAACACATTTCCATCTGTGAAAGTCTATCTACACAAGACCATCAACAAAGGTCCAATTGCATAGTTCCAATGGATCTATAAATAGAAACCTCAACTTTTATTTTTTTTAAAATGGCTGAACTCCTAGACTCTGAATCCCAAAGAGGGATCTTGTAGTATAGGTCCTCCACTCAAATAGTTTTCACTACTAGGGTGACCTTCCATGGCATGAAATCATTAAGGAAAGGCCCCCCCAACCTTGCACTTGGGTGACCCAAACATAGGATACCCATACCCAGGTGAGGTAGTATGATCCGTCCTAGTACAACTTGGGTGACCCACCTATGGTGACCAAACTAGGGTGGTCCCAGCCCTCTGGCCCGGTCCCTTCACTACTGTCACTAACCCCCAGGAAAAAATCTATAGTTTCACCACAAAATTTTCAGGTCTAGTCGACAACATTTTCTATTATTCAATTTATGTGGCCCAACTTCCACCCCTTCACTACCATGATTTGAGATACTCCTACACACTCCATGAAATTTCTTGAGACAATATAGTCCTCTTGATTCTTTACCCCCTTCAGGATTTTAGATTCTCCTCTTTGATTCCTCAAGTAACTTGAGATGATAAAATCATTAAGAAACTCCAAAAACCTCACCACCTAACAACTATGCTAGGTTGATTCATTAATAGGAATCCTCCTTAGGAGTAGGCCTCAACCAAACCACCTCAAATGGAACCCATCCTGGTGTAATACCATATCCTTTCTTGTATGATGTTTTGGTCTTTCTCATCTCTACATTCCTGACCTTCATTCATACCATACATTGGACCCATGTCCAATGTATTGTGAAGAGAGGGAGATGTTATACCCCTAGCCTCTCTGATAGACACCCCAACCTCTTACACCATCATCCTTCACTTATTATATCGTATCTCTAACCTCTTTTGTTGTATCCCCAGCCTATTCTACTTGTGAATGAGGAAAAGTATATCATTTTTTAGATCATATGCTTTCTTGGGTTTCTCACACCAATCATGACTCATGTGGTATTAGAGGTAAATGATGATCACTCCAACCACAAAACCCAACTGAATAAATGAACAAAGAGAACTCTGATTCCCACCGTAATTGGGATATGTAGGAATTAAACTCAAGGCCCAATCATTATATCATCACATCTATCAAATGAGAAATCATGACCCCCTAAAATGGGACTCCTTCTAGGTATATGCATCAAATAAAACTGAGTTATGATACCACTAATTCTTATTAACCAGGATACGCAGGAAGCCCACTCTAGTCCCAATATCAATGGGAATCCTTGTAACAACCCACGATTTTATTAATTAAAATTTATCTTGATCAAATTAAATGTCTTATTATTTAAAGTGGTTATATAAATCATATGAACTTCCTTGGTTATATATTTTTGGATTTTAAAATACCATTAATAATTTTTACCATTGTTAATATAGTCATTGAAGAGTAATCACATGATTAGTATAAATATAGGGATTTAACAAGTCCAATTTACTCATAAAATGGAATTGATGGCCTCATCCAGTAGAATTTCTCCATATGAAGCCCATTTGTCAAAGTTAGGAAAGAAGGTAGCATCATAGGGATTCTCTCTAGACCAATACCAAGCTGAGTTTCAACATGTTAAGCTTGAACATAATCACATGTGGGATAATTGCAAGTCAATAGATATTACCACACTTGAAATGTTATTTGAGCCACCCCAATAGTCTATCACCATCGCACACATTACCCTTAGGTCTTATCCGGGTGTTACAAGGGGTTATGTAAGAACACCCTAGCAATATGATTAGGTTTATTTCTTTTTTATAGAATAAATAAAATACATTCATTTTATTACTATAAATTTTTAAAGGTTTTTTAATTCGCAAATAGTATTTTTAGTTAATATTCAAATAATAAATCAATTTTTATGTATTAATGTATTTTTTAATTAAATAATATTTTAATAAATTATTATTACTAAATTAATATTTATTAAATCTAAATGATCATATAATTTTTTATAAATACTATTGAAATTTATATTAATATTTGAAAACTATTTTTTTCAAAACACATGAATTTTCAAAAAATGTGAGTTTTTATATTAAAATTAAAAATTTACATGTTTAGAAAATTATTTAGATAAAATTAATATCATCTTTGGATTCAAGATGTAGAAATTATCTAATGCTGAATTTTTCATAATTTTCTGAGACTGTCGAATTTTTTGGGTAAAATTTAAATATCATTTAAATATATAATGTGTTTTATGACATCATAATGACATAATAGTGATGTAAGAAAATATAATATCAATTTTGTTTGGCTAATATCTTTTTTATCCTTAAAATAATGTGATTCTCATTTTTTATTAATTTTATGGTGCCTTAGTGGACCCTCCAAGACTTATAAAATATTTTCACTTTTTAAAATTATTTATTTGAGAGTGTGACTCACTTCCACATAATCAAGCCTAATATTTTAAAATTTTCATCCATTATACTTATAAAATAATTTATTTCACTCCAATTTGGAAAAAAATATTGGCAAAAACCATGGGATGGTTTGTGGTTTGATTAATTTAATGTGTAGTGTCCAAAACCTAAATAATATAGAATTCTATCTTCTTTCCTATTTAAACCCACTCTATCACACATTAATCTTCACTAAAACCCTTCGTAGATTGGCCAAACTCTTCCCTCTTCTTTATAAAATCCTCCCAAGGTTCCCCAAGCTCCCAATAATCCTCTCTCAAGCCTTTGATATCACACTTCCACATAAGGGATTTCTTCCTTTCTCATTTTCCCCAAATATCTGTATGTTGTTATACACTTTTATTTTCAATTAAAAAAGTTATGGTATGATTTATCACCTACCCAATACTTCCATCATTATTAATTAATGATTATAGACCTCCTCACATCTCATTAATTCCTCCCATGTAGACTTTTTACCATGCTGATTTTTCATAAGGGATCCACACTTTCCTTCTTTCCTTATTGATGTCTAAATTCCTTATAATGTTATCCACTTTTATTTTCAATTAAAAATGTTGGGTTATGATTTCAAACCTCCCCTATAATGAAATCCTTAGGTTTTAATTATGAGATACCCATTTCTCTCACATTAATTCCCCACATTACACCTGTTACCATGATAAAATTCCATAAGAGATTTCTCTCTCCTAATTTACATTCTAGAAATTATTTTATATTATGCATATAATTTCCATTACATATGTTTGGATATTTTTTTCCATGAGCCCATTACTTTCCATTTCATTTATTAATAATTAGATACCCCTTTCACTCTCATAAACCCATTTTACAATTTCTATTTGACGTTGTTATGCCGTCGAAGTTACGCCACAATTTCCAATGCCAAAATCATCATGTAAGAGAAAAACATACCCATTTCTCTATCAGGGGTATCACCTCTTTTCACATGTAATTTTTGATGGAGGAAGTACATTTCTGTATTAAAAATCTCTTATTCGTGTAATAAATTATGACGTTTAATGAATCCATGATGTATGATCTATGTGGAACACTTATGCATGAAATGAAATGATTAAGAAGGGTGCACCCTGATTGCGGTCCAAAGAATTGGCTAAAGAATAGTATCGTGATACTCCATGTGAAATAAGGTTTTACTCATTATAATTCAAGTGAAATGAATGTTTACTCATTATAATTTATGTTCAATGAGGTTTTACTCATGCTCCATGTGCAATGAGCCTTGGTCCATGCTAATATACGGTTTAATATTGTTGTCACATTTCCACGTTGTGATAATCATGCTATATCATTCCATTGTGTTCATGTTTCTCTTATTATAAATTTATATTCCGATTGAATAACATGTATTTTATTATTCATATTATTCCTTGTTTACTCCCTTACTGGGATTTATAGATCAGCATTATTTTTGAATGTTCTTAGGTTATCCCATGCAATGCTAAATACTAAGGAATGTTGTGGTCATGTAAAATAATTTTCCAATAAAGATGTAGTATATTATGTCTTAAGTTTTCAGGTAATGTTTTTAATTTTTTAAGACTCTAGACCTCTTAATCTTCATATATATATTAATTGTATGTTTATGTAATAAATCATGTTAATTTATATAATAAAGATCAGGGTTGTTATAGTTGGTATCAGAGGATAGGTTTAGTTATTTTTGGGATTCGGATTAGAAAACCCTTGTGAACGACTTAGGGATAATAATATGTATAATAAATACATCCCTAAATTTTAATGATCATAGAGAAAGTATTTTATCAAGAAAATACATCCTTGTATGGATGAGAACAAGTAAAGGCGGCTCTGACACAAAAGTATCTATGGGTAAAACCCGAAAACACTGTTTTGAGCTAGACTCAAATAGGAACGGGTGTCTGACAAGTGGCCTTGCTACACACTTGGTTTTGGCACTCCCAAGAGATATGATTTGGTAAATTCATAAGCTTATTATGAATCATTATTAAGGGAATAAAATAAATATGCCCATAAAAATATTTTTTGGAAAATATATCATGGATAACAGATATTTAAGTATATAAATTTATAAGTTAAATAAATAAATGTAATCTATAAGTTATCCATTTATGTTATTGGATTCCCCTTTATGTGTTTAATTGTTTAAGATACTCATCCCAAATTTTTCTTTTATTTTATCTTATGGTCAGTAATATGAGTAAGTGATAAAACAATTGATGTGAATGGAAATGTGATGAATGTCTTAATGAGATTCCAAATCAAATGGGAGCTCAAGTGGGACATATCGTGATTATGAAAAACCTGCGATCAAAAATAAAGATTAAAAATTGGTACATTTTTTAATGCTCAAGGACATCATGGAATAGAATGATGATATCATGAATTTGTATCTAATAAAGGTGATAAGGGAAAGAATACCCAATTTCCTTCATTTAAAAATGTGGAAAGATGTACCAAGGGAAATGTCACAAAGGAACTAGAATATGTTTTAAGTGTGGAAAGGAATGGAAAAAAGTATCCAATTTCCATGAAGGAATGGATAATTTGATTTATGGAAATAATGTTACATTTAAGGTATCTTATATAGTTCTAGGATATAAATGTGGGGAAGTTGGGAATTACCCAAAACAATTCTCTATTTCAAGGGATGAGAAGCATGATGAGCATTAACAATCTTCATGATCAAGGGAGCATAGGAAGTCCCATTCTAAAATGGATAATGATAAATTAATTATAATAAAACGCTACCTCAAATTAGTTTATGTTATTATGTATTTTCATTCATGTCCACATAGTATATCTTTTATGTTTTCTACGAATATTAAGTCCCTAACAAAAATGGTTTTAAATCTGTAGGGGGGAACATCTACAAGTGTTGTATCACATGTTTATGTTTTTGGGAATGTTCTTCTTAAAATTTTATAAGTCTCCATTTAATGTAATTTGAGGAAAAAAGACAAATTTATTGCATATTATTCAAGGCACTTGAAAATTATTGAGAAAAAACTATCCCACATATGATCTAGAGTTGGCAGTAGTGATCATTGCATTGAAAATTTGGTGACATTATCTCTTTAGGGAGAAGTATGAAATATATAGTCCAAAAAAGACTCAAATATATATTCACATAGAAAGAGTTGAATATGAAAAAATTAATATGGTTAGATTTGATCACAGACTATGATTTATCAATCCATTACCACCCTGGGATTGCGAAAAAGGTGTCATATGCTCTAAGTAGAAAGGACCCAGCAATTCTTTCATTGATGAGAATTGTAAAGGAACCAATATTATTATATTTGATGAAGATGGACATGGGAATCATAAAGAAGGTAAAATAATCAATATTTTTCGAAATTATTGCTCAATTGTCTCTTTTGGAAAGATTAATGGATGCTCAAAAGGATTAATTGGGAATCCAAAAAAAGTGGAAACTATCAAAATGTAAATCCTTGGAGTTCATTGTTAATGAAGAATGAATTGTTATATTTGGGTCGAGACTATGTGTTCCAAAAAATCTAGAGTAAAAGAATGAACTTTTGGATGATGTAAATGGTTATAATTTCTCCACTCATCCAGGAAACACAAAGATGTAGTGAGATCTCCGAGGGGATTATTAGTGGGATAAAATGAAGGAGGCGATCACTGAGTATACATCAAAGTTCCTGGTATGTCAGAAAGAGAAGGCTGAGAGGTATAAGTCTAATGGTATGATGTAACCATTACCCATACCAACATGGAAATGGGAGAACATAACCATGTACATTGTCACCAGACTTCTAAAGACATCTAATGGAAACAATGCTATCTCGGTTGTTGTGGATTGTCATACAAAGACTGCACACTTAATTGCAATTTGAAAAGATTTCTCATTAGATCAACTGGCACAGATATACATCAGATAGGTGGTATGTAACGCCCCGACCCTAGTTACCCAGTGTCAGTGCATTATTACATAACATTGGCATGATCACAAGAAGGATCAAGTCTCGAAATACCGATTAGTTTAGTAGCCTTAGAATAACTAGATACATCCATAATGTTTTACATTACATCATAAATAAAACATCTTGTCTTCATATCCCCTCATACTATCCCTGCAGGTCATTCATAAATTACTTCTTCATAATCCTGGGAAAAATAAAACATTTAAAGGGGTGAGCTCAAATTCTTAGTAAGGATAACATTATAGAATAAGCTTTCATAGATAATCATAAACAATTAAGGCAGTTTATAACTAAAACAAAAGCCTTTTTAAACATGAACTTCAGCATAAAATGGAAAAGATAAAGTAAAATAATGCCATTTACTTACTCACATGGATATTCTACTAGTCGAATGATCACATGAAATATCAATAACCACTTTCATAATAATGGAATTCATAATGCCAAACTATCATAACCACATAGCCAAGGCCTCGTGCCAAGAATACAAATAAGATTTTGTCAAGGCCTTGTGCCAAGACACTAGTTTGTCTCATTAGACCTACCGATGCATCGAGGAGCTATAGCGGGCTCCACCCGTCACTTATTAAGTCCAATGCATTCCTCATATGAACAGGTTTAAACATAACATAAACATTCGTATTAAAACTAGCATACGAAATTTCAATACTTTAACCACAAACCATGAATGGTATAAAAAATACCACATCCACAATCAAAAATAACTCATTCGATACAATATGGAAGATTATATTGTACCTCAATCGATAATAATTAATGATATTGACATAGATTAAAATAACCATCAAAACTATTTGAGATAAATATCCCCCTTTTTTGAAAACATTTAAAAGTCACACTATTTGTCAAGAAGCCGTTTAATAATAGATTTTTGAATCAAAGTGTCCCATACCACTTTGAAACATTTAAAAGGAGTTTTAATTTTAAAACTTTAATTTCCATATAAATAAATCCTTAAAACCATTTTTAAAACATGGACATTAATGAGAAAGATTTAGAATATTAAGTCTCTAAAACATTTTAAAATGGTATTTTGGTTAGAGTTTCTAACCAAAAGAGAGACACTTGAATACAAATAATTTAGGTAATAAAAACATTTTAATATCATGAGAATAAAGGAATTCATGATATACTATGTAAAAGTACATTATATACACCATATAAAAGTGATTTGGTGTATAACAATGAAGAAGTCTCAATAGAATGTAAATTGAGATGAAATCTCTCATAAAGGTCGTATCCTTAGGTTAAGGATAAATAAACGACATAGTTATGTGTGAAAAATATAAATACACTAAATATTATTGGATATTTATTGTAAAACAATAAAAGGACATTCACACATAATCTTGTATGAACAACACCAATGAATTGGATGCTTAACTCCACAAATGGAGAATGAGTTAAAATTACTCTTATCAAATTCATGTCGATGACTTGAGATATTATCAATGGAGTGATTATGTGTATAAAAAGTATATCCATAGAAAGGGTAGTGGAAATTATGACATAATTAAATGAATAGTGATTCTACACATAATCTTGGAGTAAAATAATCAATGAAGTATGCGTAAAGCCGAATAAATGGAAATTGAAATTTCAAATTTCCTTATCGATTTGGAAACTTATGAAACATACACCCATGAAAGAAGGATCATACAATGATGATGTAAATACCCATAAATTAAAGTATATTACACAATGAATACAATCATGGGCAGTAAACATATACCACATTTAATAAATAAGTGGTGAACAATGGAATTCTCACGGAATTAAAAGTAAGATAAGAAACCCCTTACTTTGTACTTTTTCCTTGGTCGAAGGTAGGTTAACCTCCTGTATAATGGTGAAATAATTGTTATTGAATTATACAAGAATAATTTACATTAATATGATATCATATATTATCTTTTAACATTGATTTGTTAATAATATCTTTGAATTATCGTCATTTCGGGTGTTTACAGGTTCATTTTACTTTATATTCTTTGTTATGTGAGCCATATTCGTTATTAATGGGACGTATATTATTCATATCCAGAATTATATAAAGTTATTAAACATTCTTTTTAAATCATCAAATGATAATTATACTTGAATGGATATGATGGAGAATGAATCTCATCGCGTTCGTGGAGACGGTATTCCGTACGTACGCACGAGCGACAATATCATTCTTTTGATTTTAAAATAATATATAATTGGATGGTATATCATATATAAAGAATAATTATGATGTTATGATTATTATTTAAATTAGTTAAACATCATTATTATACCCACCCAAATAATAATATATTGAATAACAATTACACCACGACGTGGAGACGGTAAGCCGTATGTACGCACGTATGGTGACATGTTATTCAAAGGGTGGATAGAATACTGAATATGGTTGTACCATATTTATAATAACATCACAGTATATATAAGATACTGGATATATTATTTGACAATGGTAATAAAAAGAAATAAGAAGTGGAAGAAGAAAGGAACTTGAAAAGGGGTGGTGAAAACATTACCTCTTCTTCGGGTTCTTCCTTTTGATTTGATCAAAAGGGATCTTTAGGTTGGATTTATGATCAAACTAAGGCCTCTAGGTTGTATTGAGGGAAGTTGAGAGAGTATTTGGGCAGGGTTTGTCTGATACAAAAGGCTTTGAAGGTGTGAAGAAATGAGAAGGAGGAGTTCCCTTTTATAAGAGGGGTGAGGGGCACCTTTGGAAAAGCTAGAAATGTTAATTTATATTAAATTCATATTCGGTTTCTAATGGCTCAAAAGTTTATTATTAAAATTTTAAGGTGGGTATAGGTTGAAAACCATTCATACAATAGAATTTATACAGTTTTGGGTCACTATATTAACCTTATCGTTTAGTTTTAACTCTTAGTTAATTAGTTTGACATTTACCATGTCACTTTGTATTTTTATATTATATATTTAATAAACTTACTATATACATCCAATCAACCCCCAAGTGGTCCATTAATGATATAAATATCATGATATAAGTCTCTTGGCCGAACCTAAGATTTTTAGGAATTTAATATCAATTAATAATATAATATTTGTTTTAAAAACTCTTTTATGTCAATTTTGACACTATTCAGTAGTTGATTTTTGTGAAACACATAACAGAATGATTACTTATAAAAAAGTTAATTAAATCAATCCTAATATGTCCTATTAACCTATAAAATTAGTGTAATTCAATAAAAGTCTCAAATTATATTTATTTGGGTATTTATAATATCAATTATTCTAATTTTGTACTATTATGGTAATTACTGCATCACCATTGTGTCATAAATAAATTAACTTATTTAATGTCTAAAAATTATAAATAAAATATCATTATGTAGAAAATCTGTTTGACTTTCTAATGAATATTTATAGTCTAAAATCGAACATATATAACCCTATGTAACAATTGTTTTTCTAAAAGATATATGCTTGTGTCATTTTTGTATTTATTTTAACTTAATTAAAATAAAGTGTCATTATCACTTAAAAGTGGATCCATGGGGTCCCAAAATCGACCTAAAGATGCTCATGGTCGACCGTGTATCAACCAATAGGGTTAAGACACGTTTTAGGGCAATTTATTCTTTTTTACCGGATTTACCCTTTAACCATGGTAAATAAAATATTTACCGAAGTAATTATCCAAAATGTCTAAAAATAAAAGTTACCTATTTACACAATTTGAACATCCTGATTCCAAATATGGAATACATTTTTCCAAATTCAAAGCACATAAGTGTCAGAAATTAATTTAAAATTAATTCCCGTTGTTAAAAAGCGTGTTTTTAAGAGATAATAACTATCAAAATATTGGCACTTACTTATGTCTCGTTTAAATGTGAAATTATGTTCAATGACCCACATTGTATTACATGGTAAAAATATATTCTAAATATACTTTAAAACCACTCTAATCCATAATTTATCACTATTTATTATTTTGAATAAAATAGTTGTTTTTAATTAAAATTTAGTAATTTTCACTATTCATCAAAATATGAAAGTTATCCGAAAAGTACCAAAATTTCACCCTTGGCTAATTTCGATATTCCGAATCCAAAAATGAAGTCCATTTTGAGAGATATAATTTATAAAATTTTAAAAATTAGGTATTACTATTCATAACGGCTAGTTTGATTGGTTGTGGTGTGTTAGAATCTCGAAGTTGCGTACAATGCACGCCATTGCATTATTCAAAGGGGAACATACTGTGGATGCTTGGGGTGTTACATTCTCCCCTCCTTCAATAAATTGCATCCTCACAATTTTTTTTAAAAAAAAATTGGGCTTGATAATATAATGGAAAGTCCAACATCGAAAAAAGAGTAAATAAAACTATCACTTTAAAAGAAAGAAAGAGAGGTATAATAGTCACCCACGATAACCCATACTCGGATTCCATGTAGAAAAACATGGATATGGACGATAAACTAAGTTTCAAGTTCTAATGGAGAGGGATAGAAATCATGATCAGGGGAAAGTTAAATATAAGAAAACCACAAACTTGTGTTGGGACAAATAGTCATTAGTCTCCTAGCAGGAAAGTAAACAGACAACATTTTTTTGTTTTAAGTTACATTACATAAGGATGAGGAATTCATTTATGATATTGACTAAGAATATAAAGATATATACTTACTTTTTAAGTAGAGTTTCATCCTTTAATAAATTTCCACCACTAACTCAATTTTTTTTAAAATGATGAGTATTCAAGAAGACTTGGTCACACTAGAAGAGATAGAATAAGCTTCTATAGAATCACATGATCCATGCAGGATAAACTATATATTTACATTGTCTTTGGAGATTAATCAAAACCAAAATGGTTAGTGCAAGATCTAATGATCCCCCAAAAGGATATTCCTTGAGATAAATAAACAGTAATCTTAATTTCTAAAATTAAACCAACAATACCCCAATGTTAAATAAATACCATTCAATAATAAATTGTCCTTAAAATACTTCAATATAATCCAAACTAATGTTGAAACCCAAAACTTATAAGAATGTAGTCTTCCACGTTAAATTATATCTCCAAATGACATCATCTACTCTTAAAGTCACATACCTAACCTAATCACATATTCTTTATTATAGGTTAATCATTTCCATAAATAACCCAAATCACTATAAATCCACAATAAAAACATAGATAAAAATCCACCATTACTCCTCTAATGAAATCCCATAGTATTCTATTTTTCTTGGTCATATAGTGTTCCCAACAAAGCGAACATCTTCCAAAATAACATTTATCACTTAATAACCAAATCATTTTCCTATACCAAGGGTATTAATTTGATAAGACATAAGTACCCAAATCAACTTATTATTGATCAATAAAATCATTTAACTAAAAATAATAGTCACAATAACCAGGGACTTCAGGTAGTCCAGTGGTAGGCGACAAATCCCAATCGCACTTTGGTTGTGGGTTCGATTCCCACAGCTTTGTCTGACGTGATGGGTTGTCGCACTGTCTACGTGTTGTCCTTTTTAAAAACTATATTTTATAATATTTCCAAAATGAGATAAATTCCTCAAGATACCATAACATAATTTAACCACAAATTTTATATCATACCTTGCATTTTCATCCCAAATTATAATAACTTATAATTCTCTCAAACCCCAATGATCATATAAAACCAAATGGTTATTTATACATATATCCACAAGAGAAGAGATAATTCTTCCCTAAATATCATTCTCACATGGAAAATGGCAGGGTTAAAAATAAAATATAAAATTATTCCAAAGTAAACCCATTAACAAGGAGCACTAATACTTTTAAAACATTTCTCTAACCATTTATTTCCACATAGCTTCTTCTTCTTTGACCAAGAAAACATCCTATAGAATAGGGAATTCACTCAGGTAATGGACAGGTCCCCTACATTTACGGAAAATGACTGTAAATGGACTCTTGGGACCATTTTTATCTTCTTAAATAGTACTCTTCATTTTACTTCGGCAATTCTTCAATTTATGTCCTTCCTTCCCATACGTAAAGCATTTCTTGGTCCCATTGAGACACTTTGTCGGGTGTCTCCTACCACATTTCTTGCATGATGGAAATTGAGGTTTCTTTTCCCCATCGTCTACATTGCTGGAGCTCTTATCATTAATCACCTTTCTCTTCCTTGTTGAGTTTGGGAGTTGGTTAATATATATGTTGTTGATCATATTTTTGGAAAACTGATTTGGCATAAAGACGATAACTTTTACGCCTATCAACATTCCATTTTTTTTCTCATTTCCACCATCGTTCCCACCTTGTACTCCATTCTCAAAGTCACTATGACTTCCTTGGAATCCATCCATTGACTAAAACCAGAAAGCATTGTGTGAGTAATAGTAGTCATAAAATCATTTTGAGATTAACATGTCACCATATTCTCAATTTGAAACACATTAAGATTAACCAAGGTCATTTACTCTCATATTATATATATAATACATTAAATTATTTTGTAAATAAAATGTAAATTATCATAAACATATCCCCCGGGAGTTTTGTAACCAAGAGTGCAGCAAGGCCCGTTGTCGTGCACCAGTTCCCATTCGAGTCTAGCTTAAGGTGGTGTTTTCAGGTTTTACCCCTAGGTACATCTGTGCCAGAGCCGCCTCTACCTGCTCATATCCAGACAGGGATGTATTGCTCGGTAAACTCACAGAAACTCTACAATACCAAAATTCTAGGAAGTTCTTCTATACTAATCCTCAAAGTTCATCTTAGGTCTACGTGCTCTAATCAGAGTTTATCTAAATCTAGCTTCCAATGTGTGTACTAAACTTCCTCTGATACCAACTGTAACGCCCCGACCCTACTCACCCAGAGTCGGTGAATTATTACATAACATTGTCATGATCAAAAGAATGATCAAGTCTCGAAAGACCGATTAGTTTAGTAGCCTTGGAATAACTAGATACACCCATAATGTTTTACATTACATCATAAAAACATCTTGTCTTCATATCCCCTCATACTATCCCTGCAGGTCATTCATAAATTACTTCTTCATAATCCTGGGAAAAATAAAACATTGAAAGGGGTGAGCTTAGATGCTCAGTAAGGATAACATTATAGCAGAAGCTTTCACAGATAAGCATAAACACTTAAGGCAGTTTATAACTAAAACAAAAGCCTTTTAAACTTGAAATTCAGCATAAAATAAATAAGATAAAATAAAATAATTCCATTTACATACTCACGTGGATATTCTACTAGTCAAATTATCACATTCAACATCAATAACCACTTTCATAATGATGGAATTCATAATGTCAGACTATCATAACAACATAGCCAAGGCCTCGTGCCAAGACTACAAATAAGATTTTTCCAAGGCCTTGTGCCAAGACACTAGTTTGTCTCATGAGACCTACCGATGCATCGAAGAGCTATAGCGGGCTCCACCCGTCACTTATTATGTCCAATACATTCCTCATTTGAACAGGTTTAAATATAACATAAACATTCGTATTAAAACAAACATACGAAATGTCAATACTTTAACCACAAATCATGAATGGTATAAAAAATAGCACATCCACAGTCAAACATAACTCATTCGATACAATATGGAAGATTGTATTGTACCTCAATCAATAATAAAGAATGATATTGACATATATGAAAATAACCATCAAAACTATTTGAGATAAATATCCCCCTTTTTTGAAAACTTTTAAAAATCACACTATTTGTCAAGAAGCCGTTTAACAATAGATTTTTGAATCAAAGTGTCTGATAACACTTTGAAACATTTTAAAGGAGTTTTAATTTTAAAACTTTAATGTACATATAAATAAATCCTTAAAACCATTTTTAAAACATGGACATTAATGAGAAATATTTAGAAGAATAAGTCTTTAAAACATTTTAAAATGGTATTTTGGTTAGAGTTTCTAACCAAAAGAGAGAAACTTGAATATAAATAATTGAGGTAATCAAAACAATGTAATATCATGAGAATAAAGGAAATCATGATATACTATGTCAAAGTACATTATATACACCATATAAAAGTGATTTGGTGATAACAACGAAGATGTCTCAATGGAATGTAAATTGAGATGAAATCTCTCGTAAAGGCCGTATCCTTAGGTTAAGGATAAATAAACGACATAGTTATGTGTGACAAATATAAATAAACTAAATATGATTGGATATTTAGTGTAAAACAATCAAAGGACATTCACACATAATCTTGTAAAAACAACACCAATGAATTGGATGTTTAACTCAACAAATGGAGAATGAGTTAAAATTACTCTTATCAAATTCATATCGATGACTTGAGATATTATCAATGGAGTGATTATGTGTATAAAAAGTATATCCACAGAAAGGGGAGTAGAAATTATGACATAATCAAATGAATAGTGATTCCACACATAATCTTGGAGTAAAATAATCAATGAAGTATGTGTAAAGCTGAATAAATGGAAATTGAATTTTCAAATTCCCTTATTGATTTGGTAACTTATGAAACATACACACATGAAAGAATTATCATAAAATGATGATTTAAATACCCATAAATTAAAGTATATTACACAATGAATACAATCATGGGCAGTAAACATATACCACATGTAATAAATAAGTGGTGAACAATGGAATTATCACGAAATTAAAAGTGAGATAAGAAACCCCTTACTTTGTAATTTTTCCTTGGTCGAAGGTTGGTTACCCTCCTGTATAATGGTGAAATAATTGTTATTGAATTATACAAGAATAATTTAAATTAATATGATATCATATATTATCTTTTAACATTGATTTGTTAATAATATCTTTGAATTATTGTCATTTCGGGTGTTTACATGTTCATTTTACTTTATATTATTTGTTATGTGAGCCATATTCATTATTAATGGGATGTATATTATTCATATCCAGAATTATATATAGTTATTAAACATTATTTTTAAATCATCAAATGATAATTATACTTGAATGGATATGATGGAGAATGAATCTCATCGCGTTCATGGAGACGGTAGTCCGTACCTACGCCCGAGCGACAATATCATTCTTTTGATATTAAAATAATATATAATTGGATGGTATATCATATATACAGAATAATTATCATGTTATATTTATTATTTAAATGAGTTAAACATCATTATTATACCCACCCAAATAATAATATATTTAATAACAATTACACCACAACGTGGAGACGGTAAGCCGTACGTACGCACGTATGGTGAAATGTTATTCAAAGGGTTGATAGAATAATGAATATGGTTGTAACATATTTATAATAACATCACAGTATATATAAGATACTGTAGTTATTATTTTATAATGGTAATAACAAAGAAAGAAGAAGTGGAAGAAGAAATGAACTTGAAAAGGGGTGGTGAAAACATTACCTCTTCTTCGGGTTCTTCCTTTTGATTTGATCAAAAGGGCTCCATAGGTTGGCTTTCTGATCAAAATAAGGCCTCTAGGTTGTATTGAGAGAAGTTGAGAGATTATTTGGGTAGGGTTTGTTTGATACAAAAGGCTTTTAAGGTGTGAATAAATGAGAAGGAGGAGTGCCCTTTTATAAGAGGTGTGAGGGGAACCTTTGGAAAAGCTAGAAATGTTAATTTATAATAAATTCATCTTCGGTTTCTAATGGCTCAAAAGTTGATTATTAAAAGGTTAAGGTGGTTATAGGTCGAACACCATTCAGCCAATAGAATTTAGACAGGTTTGGGTCACTATATTAACCTTATCTTTTAGTTTTAACTCTTAGTTAATTAGTTTGACATTTACCATGTCACTTTGTATTTTTATATTATATAGTTAATAAACTTACTATATACATCCAATCGACCCGAAAGTGGTCCATTAATGATATACCTATCATGATATAAGTCTCTTGGCCGAACCTTAGATTTTTAGAAATTTAATATCAATTAATAATATAATATTTGTTTTAAAAACTCTTTTATGTCTATTTTGACACTATTCAATAGTTGATTTTTGTGAAACACATAACAGAATGATTACTTCGAAAAATGTAAATTAAATAAATACTAATCTGGCATATTAATCTAGAAAATTAGTTTAATTCAATAAAAGTCTCAAATTATATTTATTTGGGTAATTATAATATCAATTATTCTAATTTTTCACTATTATGGTAATTACTGCATCACTATTGTGTCATAAATAAATTAACTTATATAATGTATAAAAATTATAAATAAAATCTCATTATGTAGGAAATCTTTTTAGATTTCTAATTAATATTTATAGTCTAAATTCCAACATATATAACCCTATGTAACAATTGTGTTTTTAAAAGATATATGCTTGTGTCATTTTTGTATTTATTTTAACTTAATTAAAATAAAGTGTCATTATCACTTACAAGTGGATCCATGGGGTCCCCAAATCGACCCCAATATGCCCATGGTCAACCATGTATCAACCAATATGGTTAAGACACGTTTTAGGGTAATTTAGTATTGTTATAATATTATTTTTTTAACCCTTGTTTACCGGATTTACCCTTTAACCATGGTAAATAAAATATTTACCGAAGTAATTATCCAAAATTTCTAAAAATAAAAGTTACCTATTGACACAATTTTAACATCCCGATTCCAAATAAGGAATATATTTTTTCAAATTCAAAACACAGAAGTGGCAGAAATTAATTTAAAATTAATTCCCATTGTTAAAAAGCGTGTTTTTAAGAGATAATAACTATCAAAAGATTGGCACTTGTTTATGTCTGGTTTAAATGTGAAATTATGTTCAATGACCCACATTGTATTACATGGTAAAATTATATTCTAAATATACTTTAAAACCACTCAAATACATAATTTATCACTATTAATTATTTTGATTAAAAAAGTTGTTTTTAATTAAAATTTAGTAATTTTAACTATTCATCAAAATATGAAAGTTATCCGAAAAGTACCAAAATTTCACCCTAGGCTAATTTCGATATTCTGAATCCAAAAATTAATTCCATTTTGAGAGATAGAATTTATAAAGTTTCACAAAGTAGGTATTAATATTCATAACGGCTAGTTTGATTGGTTGTGGTGTGTTAGAATCTCGAAGTTGCGTACAATGCACGCCATTGCATTATTCAAAGGGAAACGTACCGTGGAAGCTTGGGGTGTTACATGGTAAGTCTACTTGGAGTACCACTATATATTGTATCAGATCAAGATACAAGATTCATCTCTACATTCTTGAAGAGTCTACAACACGTTCGGAATACTGTGCAGAACATCCGTACGACTTATCATCCTCAAACTAATGGTCAATATAAGAAGACCATCCAGACACTTGAGACATGTTGATATCATTATAAATGGACTTCAAAGGAGGATAGGATCAAAATATTTTCCTAGTTATTTTCTTTTAAAATAACATTTCCACTTAAGCAACCAAATGGCTTTTTATGAAGCCCTTTCATGGGAAGAGGTGCAGAACACTATCATGCTAGGATGAAGTTAGGGAGAAAAAACTCCTAGGTCTATAAATGGTCTACGAAATGGTGGAGAAGGTTAAGACCATATTTTAATACAATAAAGAAGATCATAGTAGATATAATAGTTATTCTTGTAATCATCAACAAGATATATATTTTGATATTGGAGACATGGTATTACTCTACATATCACTGTGGAAGATAGTTATGAGATTTGGGAACAAGGGAAATCATAATTTGAGGTACATAAGCCCTTTTGAGATCCTTGATCACCTTAGAGAAGTGGCCAATTGACTAGAACTCTAACCAAACTTGTCTCGAGTACATGATGTATTCCATGTATCACTCTTAAGAAAGTAAATACCTGACCCATCACATGTACTCAATACAGAGGTGGTAACATTGAAGAATGACCTCTATTATAAAGAGAACATAGTTAAGATCTTAGATAGTTGGGAAAACATTCTAGGAAATAAAACAATTCCCCTCATCAAGGTGTTATGGAGAAACCACAAGTTTAAAGAAGAAATGTGGGAATCGGAGGAAGTGATGAAGCAGAGTCACCCTTATATGTTTCAGTGTGGGAAAAGGAAATTCTGAGGTTGGAATTTCTTAAGGGGGAAGATTGTAACGACCCAAACTTTTATTAATGAAAATTCATATTGATATAATTAAATGTCTAATTATATAAAGTGGTTATATAAAAAAATATTCACTTCCTTGGTTTTATGTTTCTGGATTTTAAAATGAAGTTATGAATTATTAACATTGTTAATATAGCTGTTGAATAGTGATCACCGGATTAGTACAAATATAGGGCTTTAACAAATCCAATTTACTCAGAAAAATGAAGTGATGGCCTCATATAGTATAATTGCTTCATACAAAGCCTAATTTTCAGAGCTCGAAAAGGTGGTAGCATCACTTGGATTCTATCTTAACCAAACCCATGCTAAGAATCAACATGTTAATACTGAACAGAATGTCCTACCGGAGAAGTGTAAGTTAATAGAGATTACCACCCAAGCAATATTATTTGAGCCACCCAAAGAGTTGGTCACCATTGAACACCTTACCATTAGGTCTTACGCATGTGTTATAAGGGGTTATGTAACAGAGCCCTAGCACTATGGTTTTTGGAATTATTTTTTGATAAAATAAGTAACATACATTCATTCCATTATTGTAACTATGTAAATGGTTTTTAGAGCTCAAATCGTATTTTTAGTTTATATTCAATTAAGGAATATTTTTTGATGAATTGATGGATTTGAAAATTAAATAATATTTTAATAAAATATTTCTCATAAATTACATTTTATTAAATATAAATGATCATATTATTTAATATGAATACAATTGAAATTTTTATTACGGTTTGAAAACTGTTTTTGTCAAAAAAACATGAATTTTAAATAAAAGTCATATTTTATTTTAAAATTTAAAATTAACATATTTAGGAAATTATTTAGATAAAATTAATATTATTTTTGGATTCAGGATATTAAAATTATCTAATGGTGATTTTTTTATAACTTTTTTGAGACAGTAGAATTTTTGTGTAAAAATTAAATACCATTTAAATATATAATGTGTTTTATGACATCATAATGACCTAATAGTGATTTAATAAAATACTATAAATTTTTTTTACGATATATTTATTTTTTATCTTTAAAATAATGTGATTTTAGGTTTTTTTTGGTAAAGTTTATGGTGCCTTAGTGGACCCTCCAAACTTATAAAATATTTTAACTTTTTAAAAATATTTCTTAAAGAGTGTGACTCACCTCTACATAAGGAGGCCCAATATTTTCATAAGTTAAGAAATTGGCCTTATAAAATAATTTTTCCCACTACAATTTGGAAAAAACCATGGGAAAAAACCTTGGCACGATTTGTGTTTTTGAGTATTTTAATGTGTAGTGTCCAAAAACTAAATAATAAATAATTCTCACTCCTTTCCTATATAAACCCACCCAATATCCAATTCCTATTAACTCAAAACTTTTGGATATTGACAAAACTCTAAACTACTATCTCTAGAATCGTCCCAAGGTGCCCTAATCTCCCTATTAGAATCTCTTAATCCTCTCGCAAGCATTTGGGATCACACTTCCAAGTAAGGGATTTCATCCTTTCTTAATTTTGTCCAAATTTATTTATATTGTTATACCCTTTTATTTTTAATTAATAATGTTGGGGCATGATTTTTCACCATCCATATACTTCCCTCCTTATGTTTTAATGATGATATACCCCGTCCTCTCTCATTAATGCCCCCCATGTACACTCGTTACCATGCCAAAGATTCGTAAGGGATCATCACTTTCCTTCCTTTCTTATTTACGTCCTAGTTTCCTTATATTATTATGCCCATTAATTTTCAACTAAAAATGTTGATTTATGATTTTTAAACTCCCCTATATTTACCTCTATATGTTTGAATGATTTTATACACCTTTATCCTTCATTAATGCCTCCCATGTAAACCTATTACCACGTAGAAATTCTGCAAGTGATTTCTCTCTCCCCATTTACATTAAAGAAATTATTTTATATTATGCATTTAAATTCTATTACATATGTTGGGATATTTTGTTCCATAACCACCTTAATGTCCATTTCATGTATAAATTATGAGATACCTCCTTATCTCTCATCAACCCATTTTATGATTTCTATTTGGCGTCATTATGCCGTTGAAGTTACACAGAAACAGTTCATTCCAAAATCATCGTGTAAGTGAATACCATAACCATTTATCTATCAAGGGTATTCACATTTATACACATTTACTTGCTGATTGAGGACTTAAAGTTTTGTATTCCACATCTCTTATTCATGGAATAAGTTATGATGCTTAAGGAATCTATGTTGTATAATCTATGTGGCACACTTATCCATGAAATGAAATGATTAAGAACGGTGTGTGCTGATAGTGCTCCAATGCATTGGGTAAATAATATTATCATGATATTCCATGTGAAATGAGGGTTTAATAATTCTAATTTAAGTTAAATTAGGCTTTAATCATCCTAGTTCAACTACAATGAGGGTTTACTCATGCTCCATGTGCAATGAATCTTGGCTTAAGCTAATATCATGTTAAATGTTGTTGCCACATATACACATTATGATAATAATTCTATATCATTCCTTTTGTTCATGTCTCTATTATGATATATTGATATTACTATTTCCAAACATGTATTTTCTTTTCTTTTTATTACTTGTTTACTCCCTTACTTGACTTTATAGATCTCCCTTTTCTTATGCATGTCCTCGTGTTATCCCATGCAATTCTAAGTATGATGGAATGTTGTGGTCATTTAAAATAAGCTTTCAATAAAGATGTATTATTTTATTTCATAAGGTGTCATGTAATGTTCTTAATTTCCAGATACACTAGACCTCTCGATCCTCCAAGTTATCTTAAGTGCTAGTTTATGTAATTAATCATGTTAATGTTTGAAATAAAAAAGATGGGTTGTAATAATCCTCATTAGTAATAATCCCCAATTATAATTACCTTAATTCAAGTATCCTCCTTAAGAGTAAACCTTGAGATAAGCCCTTAAATAACCATGAGTGAAAACATCCCTCATAGTCCCCTCACATAGGGTATCCTTATCAGGAGTAATCCCTAAATTGTTATCCCAAAGGGCCAAACTCCCATGTGATACATACCCTTGAGGGACTCCATAGGCATAGGTCCTCACCTTAAAACTTCATGGTCTTTGATTCCCATTACAATGAGATATATAAGAATCTTTCCAAAGGATTAAACTATATAACCTAAACCAACCCTATTCTTTTGGGCCACATCCCTAGTAGGGTCTAATTCACCATGTAAACTCATATCCCTTCCATGTTCCTTGGGTTATTTTAACATAAGCCTCACAAAAAACATTATCGATTCACCTTTCACCTAGAATTCCTTTCCACACAATGTTAAAAAATATGGTCAGGTCCTCATCACATGATCTTAAATGATATGGTGTTCCCCATTTAGTGGAACTGAACTATGGGGGTTATTATTCCATTCACAAAGATACATAGGAATCTGATTTATGGGTTCGATCCTAGCATCAAAAAATTATCCTCTCCCTGGATGATGATAAACTCCAAAGTGACATTAGTCTACCGAGATAAAAATAAACTCTATAGTTCCCAAATTTGTGGCTTGAAAACTAGCATCATTGTAATAATGACCAAAGGATATCCAACTAGTATATTTTAGGATACCATCAAAGGAGAACCTCAGATACATACAAATATCTGAATGGAAGAATTACTTCAAGTACGTAGAGATTATTTTGAATTCTACATATTCTAATGATTGATTGCTAATTTTGGACAACCCACATCATACATGGGAATTAATGAATGATTCGTTAACATAACATAAATCTATAAAAGAGTCCCAGAGTAAGGAATAATTCCCCCCAAAATGGTGTGATGATTCCGACCTCCCATCCTCTTTACCAATGTGAGTTCTTAATAATAGTGGGTTAAAATCCTTAATGAGCATATGCCTTTAGAAATTAGGTGACTATGGATACATAACCATTGGTTGTTTCCAATTCCACAAAAAAAACAGTTGGAAACTATTCTAAAATAATTATTTCCCTAACAAAGTCCCATTTCTGTCAGAAAAAAATGGTAAATCCGACATGAATCCTTAACCATGATGATAGTTTCACCTACTTCATAGTCCCCTTGAATTCTTAATGGATATGAGGATTGGACAGGTAAATCAATAATGCTTGGGATCATCCAAAAGGTTATTGGTTTAACAAGGTTTTCTTGATTATTTTTTTATATATCCTCAATCACTTCCTTCCAAGAACTCCCTTAAATCCAATGGATTTATTCAAATTTTCATCGAAGAATTATATGGCTTCTACTCAGGGTGGTTCTTGATTAATATGATACATTTCATCACTAATGAAACATATTCAACATTGGGTCTCTAATGCACATGTCTGAGATAATCATCATAACTGTATGATCCCAACCTTGGTGGCCCCCTGAAAAGACCTCCATCTCAACCATCACCACCTACTGTCAGGTCAAAGATTACTGGTGGTCCGAAAGAAGAAAACATCAACCACCATCTTCAACCGTTTTGGGAGATTATTTGTGCAATGCAACAACCCGTACCTCCTATATTTCATGGAGGTGTATCAAGAGGACATAAATGACCTTGTCTCTAAGACACATAGGTATTTCTCAAGGGAACCTTACAATAATATCGATCATGAATGGTGTGTGGTAGTGAACCCTCAACATTATGAGGGTGTCACATTTAACTATCTAGACCAAGTCCCTCAGACCTGGGCATGCAAGAGAGCCCACTGGGGACGACAACCAGCTAATAGGAAGGCGTTTCAAACCACTTACCCCACAAAAAGCCCTCCAACCCTGTTTGATGGAAAATAGTGAGTAGGAACATACACCCGTACAAATTCATTCAGCCATCCAATAGAATTCACTGGTGAAACTCAAAGAACATTGCCTTCCAAATACGGTGACAACTTTAAAATAGGAACATACACCTGCCTACACCCACCAAGACCACTAGTACACTCCTCTAGATGTACTTAAATAATTCTTCCAATCATGTTTGGTAGAAAACAGTGATCAGAAACATTATAAACAACACTAACTCATCATATATTACACACCTCATCGATTTGGTGTATGTTACACACAATAAAGAGTTTCTACGAAACATCATTTTATTGTTATAATTATTTAAACAATATAATTATAACAAATACATTAAAATTAATATTAAAAATAGTAATAAATACTTTTAAAATATTTCATATAATGTTTTAGATAAATAAAACATATTAATAACAAAAGATATAATTTTTGGTAAATTTTTTATCAGTTTAAAAATACTATTTTCTCAACGGAATTACTTTTAAGGGATTTAAGTTAATAATAATGAAATTAATTTTAGAAAAATTTATAAATTTAATTCGATAAAATAAACCTCATTTTATAATTTATAATGTCAAAATTATCTTAGGGTGAGTTTTTGGGATTTTCATGAGAATCTTCATTTTTGGATGAATACTAAAAATACTGATTTTTAATTCAAAACTACTTTTTCATATATGTAATTAATTGGATGAAACTATATTTTAAATTGATTTAGAATTTTGATTCGATCCTGTTTATATAATCTAATCCAAATTAATTTATTGGAAACACTTTCATATTGCAACTGTATATAAAAACATAGAAATATTTTTACCATTTTTACTATAAAAAAATATATTGTCCCCCATTTAATAAGATTAAATTTAAATTAATTTATTCAACTTATGTGATTAGAATTTGAGAAAATGGACTCGAAATTTGGAATCAGAATAGATTATAATTTATAATATGATTAATTTAGTTTTTTACCAATAATATTCATGAAATTAATTGAAATTAACTATAATTATGAATGTAATAATAAGCTTAACAAGGGAATAAACCTTGAACATTAAGGCACAATTGAACTTTATAATTTTCCAAAACCCATTATATAGAAATTAATTTGCCATTAACCTTACATTATTGAGTTTTCTTTATTTTTTTATGTAATTTTTATAAAAAAATGTGGGTACACATAACTTATTTTGAAATATACCAAGTGAGTCATTTCCCCCCTCTATAAAAGGACACCAACTCTCTCACTTATTCACACCTCTAAAACCACCTTTGATCAGAGAATATAAGTCTAATTCAATTACTAAAATCCATACCTTTATTAATTAATCCTTATTTTTTAAAAAAAGTAATCTAAGGATGCCCTTTGTGAAAACCAATAGTAGATATCCAAAGTAGTGGTAACACCCTCCCTCAAGATCCTTTCTTTTATTTTCTTTTTCCACCCCCTAAATTATAAATACTCTATGATTATAAAGAAAAATATGTATCCTAAAATACTGAAATTTTTTCATACTAATGTTTCTACCTACGCTTACACACACCTCCATCTAATGGGTAATGAACATGTTGTTTATGTGTATAGAAAACTACCACCCCACAAAAAGATGATTTTTCGTTCTTCCTTTACCTCCTCTCATGGTGGGAATTATGATGGAAAATATATTTATATATAATATATATGCTATTTATAATTTAATTAATCATTTTATAATTCTTTAAAAACACATATATTTATAATTTCCATTTTGTGTAAATAGAATAATTTCATTTGAGGAAGTCTGGACTTCCGCCCCCTCAAAGTGATGTGATTCATTCACACAATACATGGAATGTATTAAGGATGGGTTTAGGGAACTTATATGATATATATAACACTATAATGCTTCTATAATGATATTATATACATATATACCTATATTTAAAATTCATTCTTTCAATCAATATGATAATAAAATGGGAAATAACATTCATGTGTATGTATGGCCTAATATCTCCATAAACTATGTATTCTACTTCATACTTATATATTCGATAGATTATTATAAAAAACATATAACGAGTAGAAATGATATTTATATCATGGTTTACATTCTTAAAATTATATTATTAGTATAATTACCACTGATATAACAAATTAAGGCACATGTTATGTATAAAGCAGATATTACCCGAAGTGAAACCTTAACATAGAATTTTAAACAAGTGGGTAATATAAAATCATAGTCAAACTATATATAGTATTAGATATAATAATATTTTTATTTAAAATATTTATAACAACCTTTCATTTATCTCACAAGAATTGTGAATGTGTATGAAGAGATTCAAGACACAAGGTAAGGGAATTTCATCTCACTTTAAATTTCTTTGAGATACCTTCTACGATCGCCACTCTTTTATTTTTTTTGGATATATACTTCCAAATAATGTATTAAATATTTATTATTCTTAAATTTATGGGTATTTTATTATCCATTTTATGAGCTTTCTTTCTTGTGTTTTATGTTTCTAAAGTTACGAAAATCGGTACGATAGTTTCATCTCAATCTGTCTTTTGTGAGACACATGTTTTATTATGCACATACATTATTTCTTCGAGGTGTATATAATTATATTGGACATGATATTTAAATATTTATTTTATTTTATTTTCTTACAAGTAGGGTATGATCCCATGTTACCAAGTAGTACAATTTTATTGAAACAATGTCATCATATTTTGAGATTATTGATTATTATTCTTCCTTTGATTAAATATTATGATCTACCTCTCAAGAACATTCATCATTTTCCTTCACATATTTCTATTCAAGATATATCCATGTATTATTACCATTTTCGCACTCTTCATTGCTTAATATAATTAAGAGAATGTTTTTATAAAAAAATCTAATTATATTTCTCTCTTCAGTCAGAAATATAAATTATTTCAAAAATGATGTTTTAAAAAAAATGATCCTTGAAGACAATTTTCAAGTAAAAATGATTTAATATTTTTATTGTTTTCTAATATTAATATATATGTTTTTAAATCTTTTTTCAATTAAAAAGTTTTTTTAAAATTTTCTATGTTTTAAAAAGAATTTTTCAATGTAGAAAAGATATTTTATTCAAGAAATGTTTTAAAAAGATATTTTAATATTATTTTCCATATAATATGACATTTTTTAGTGTTACTCATTTTTTTCTATGGAAATTATTCAATTTTTCCTTCATATTATTTCTATAAATAGATTATGTTTTGATGGAATCATGTTTAAGAAACTCGTTTTCCTTTCACGGGTTATATACTTTTGAAACCTACTTCTTTTCACGGGTTATAATTTTCATGAAATGATTATGAAGCCTGTGCCTTTTTCCATAGGTTATGATATGATTACATGTTTATGATAACCATTTAATTTGATAGGTTATGACATTTTTTACATATCTTTTGGAACATGTATGTATACTTTCATTAAGATTTGGGTGGAACATATATTTCCCTCCAATGCATTGGGTAAAGATTTATATCTCATGAGATAGAATAATACTGTCTTGGGAGTGAACCTTGACTACTAAGAAGGTCATGGTAGTGAACCATAACTACCAATATGGAATCAGGAGTGAACTTATTTTACTAATATGGCCATGGGAGTGAACCATGACTACAGAGATGGTATGGGGAGTGAACTCATACTACTATGATGGCCTTAAAAGTGATTACTTGGCTACTATAGAAATAATATTATATACATATATGTTTTCCATAATTGCATGTTTTATTCTTATGTTATGATTTCATGGATCATGTTCTATATTTCCTTATGATTTATGTCATATAAACCGTCAATCTTTATTCTGTGATTCATTTTTATGTTCTTTGATATGAAGGATATGATTTTTTAATGTTATGATCATGTTTGCATAGTCCAATTATCATATTTATGATTACATATATCCATTTTTTACCCTTACTATGTATCTAAGCTCTCCCTTTTTTATGTTTCCTTCCAAAATTATTAAGATATGTATTATGTTTAGTGTTTATAAGAAGGATTCTAATCAATATAAACCTAGTGGGATATAATATTTCTCATTTATATACCAGTGTTTATGTTTCCATGTTTCCAAAGGCACTAGACTATTAAATTATTTTGGGTGTATATTTGTATAATGTTTTATATATTCTGAAATATTTATTAATGATAATTTATGAAAAGGGGAGGCCATTATAATTATTCCAACATTTCACTAAACCATAACTCAAAACTTAAACGGTCCAAGACTTTAGAAACACATTTGAAACCATTGTCAATTTCAATAGAATAACTAACCCACCATTTAAAAACCAGAAAAATATTTTAATAAAAAGGGAAATATGGAATAATGTAGAAAACTTTTTATAAAAAAACTCTCAAGGAAAACAATTTTTTTTAATTCCATTATCATTTGAATACCCATTCATACATGCTCCTCATGCACCAATGGATGGTCCAACATTGAATAGAATACATCAAGTGTTTATGAAATCATCCAAACACCATTTTCAAGAAATGACACTTTCCTTTAAACCAACAACACAAGTCACACAAGGAAAATACCGCCAATAAGAATTTAACAACTAGAAGAACCTTTCCAAAACATTTTTTCACAAATAATTAATCCTTGAAGTGGAATTAAAACCACACACCATTCTCAATTTATCATTTCAATGAAGATATAAAAATATAACCAAGGATAAATAACACCGCAAGTGCTCAATATCACTTTTAAAAAATAAAATTCATTTCATCAAACACCTTGAATGAATTTAAATTAGAGTAATAATTAAATAAACCCTTTTAAAACCATTTCTCACCAACATTACAACATAAAAACACTAAAGATACTCACACCAACACATCACAATCATTGTTATGATATTTTGAATCCATTAAAGGAAATCTTAAGAAATAACAGACTGTGTCAGAAAGGAAATGGACATAAACACCTAGATCAATAATTTGAGAACACAACCAAACTTTATGAGAAGGAAGACTCAATCCTTAGACGCAATACACACACCCTAAAATCAATGAAATTGAACCACACATCATCCCTTTCCTCTAGGGTTTTTCCCAGAGATAATCCTCCCCAAGAAAAACCAAAAAACCAAGAGAGGAAGAAGGGAATATTGCGAAATTGACTAAAAAACAAAAATAGTTACCTTATATCTAAAGGAGAAGTATCGAAAAGGGGATAGGAACTAAGGGAAGGGATCTTGGGATCCCCATTGTGTTCCAAAAATGAGTCAAGATAGAGGAAAACCCGAATTAGGGTTAAAACAGAAGAGAGGTAAAAGAGGAATTACACACTCTTAAAGATCTGGGATGCTCACATGGTTTGGATGTACAATTTTCCAATCCTTACTCCAGCAATGAACCCACTACTGTAGAAGAGGGGAAACTGGCACGGGAAAGCTGAATGGTTTCCCAAACCATGGACTAACCATGAAAAACAATAGTTCCAAATTAAAGAACATTAATGCATGTTTATCGCATGATTCCCCTAAATGTGCAGAGGCCATATTCCATTTCCCAGGAACCAACTTCAAGATGCATGGTTTACTGGTTGAGGGCACGTGGTCTGCCTTAAATATGTCACAACCATTCACCACCTGCTATCAGTCCCAAAATCTCCATTTTTACAAAACAAACTAACCCAAAACCTTTTAGAACACAAAAATTCATATAATGACTGAAACTAGAGCACCTCTGAATGGTCCAATATTAATAAAATAATAAAATAAAATAATTTCAAAGGTCTTAGTGTGATAGTTTGAGAAAAAATCTCTATAATTTACCCTTTTTTTCAATAAGGACCATCAGGGAAAGAATCTTCCAAGGTTATTATTTCATCCATGTATAGATTCTTGGGTCTTCATAAGCCAAATATTTTGTCTAAAATAATCCCTCCAAACCTAAATCAAAAAAGATGCATACCCATATAATGATATAAATCAATATAATTATACATTAGGTAGCCCAAAAGTTGAAGAAACCATCCTGATTAATTAAAAAAATACTAAAACTACAAAAGAATCCTCAGTGGCATGAGAATCATTCATGAAACTGAAGATACATATATAAGACTCATAAATTGATGATAAAAAGTTTAATAAGTATGTGTTAGTATCTGACTTAAAAATTTTGTGAGTGAAACCTCATCCAAAATGGCATGGGGTATTTTTACCACAACCAACACCCCTAGTATTATCAAATCCGTAATGAATCCCTAAAATAATCAGGGTAGAGAAACATTAACACCATCCCACATTATTGGGATAAATATTAACACCTCATCCACATCCACTAATGAAATAATTCTTCCCTAGGCTGATAGAAACATTACAATAAACAACCTCTTAGTTCCTTCCACTTTGTGATCTATCTACCTTATTAAGAGCATACCTTATTTAAGACATTGAATAATCTATCAGGTCCACTATCCACAAACCTCTTTTTAGGGAACACAAGATAGGGGAGGAAAATCCCAAATGGGGTTGTAATTCAAAATGATCCACTAAGAAATTAGATATCAAGGAGTATTCGGATCTTTCCCTTGGTAAATGTTTAAATGATGAAAATCCTGGTATGACTATGATGAAGATATGATTCTAATTAAAAACTATGAATTATTGAATATTATTATCATCAACCCCATAAATAACATAAAAAATGTCATCAACATGGAATAAAATAATGAGGAAGCCTTTTTTGGAACATTATTTACATAGAGACACGTGAGGAAGGTGTGGGCATAAATAATCAAAGAAAAAAATTAAGATCAAGGGATTCCTCCAAATATTCAACTATCACCTACATTTTTGGATTTAGATAAAGATAAAGGGAAAGGGATGGCTATATCCCACTGACCACTCAAAAAATTTGAACCCATTTTTATTAAAGAGAAGCTATCTCAATATGGATATGAGTTAAATAGATTACAGTGAATCAGTGTCAAATTACTTAAAGGTAACATTCTTACTGAGTTCAACTCCCAGACTAGGCCAGAGTTACCCCTTCTAAAAATATTTAATAATAATGATATTATCATCCAGCTATAGTGGATTCCATCAATCTAATTATCTCTAGTTCCATAAAAATATTTTACATGCCTCTACCATATGAATAATTTTAATAATTTCATCATATGGGGAAAACCACCAACTTTTCATGTATGCTTCCCCATGCTGACTAAAAATGGATATCAAGCGTAGATACAGGTTATTTGGAAACATAAATCCTTACTAACTAACTCTACTTTAGTGTCTTAAAAATGATATTTCCACAAAAAATAATCTAAATATTTCAGTCTTTTTTCAATTAATTGGAAGTTATGGATTAGTGATGTGTATTGATACAGTTGGAGAGGAATCCTTATTTAACAAAATTAACTAAAATAAGAGATATGTAGAAACATATTACATAATTTTAACCTTATATGGAACCATGATGGTAAGGACTAATCAATTGGAATATTTTAAACATCAGTGTTACATAAAAAAATGGGAAGGACTGGGGTTTATGCTATATAGAAATTTATCTTGCTTGTTGATCACTAGTTGGGAAGATCTACAGTGATAGTTCCTCTAATAAAATTTTTCTATGATGTGTTAGTAAATTATCCCAAACCTATTTAATAGTGAAATATTTGAAAATTATAGGGTCTTATACAAAATCACTAATAGGTGTGGACATTCCTATTCCCGGGATGTATGGATTCTATAAGTAAATCTTCTATATATATGTATTGAAACTTTACATGATGAGGTACAGATTATTCTCATTTATATGAGATACCGAGGTAGTTTTTGAGATTTACCTATTATATTGAAATTACTAGAAGATTATATGAAGTTTTACCTAGAAAACTCTTGGATAAAACCATTTTTATTAGTGAATAAACATAGTAGAGTAGAGGGTACAACTATCACACTAAAGCCACCATTTACACCAGCTAGGACTCTAAATACCACACAATAAGACGCATTCCATCTCATTAAATAATAAGAAGAATAAAACATGGATTTTCTTAATGGGAATAAGGAAAATAATTTTCCAAAGTTCAAGGAGTGGAGTAATAAATTATATTCATTCTAAAGATAGAAATTGCAATGGTATTTAATTACTACTATAGATAATGTCCTCCTCATGCTGCCCAAATATAGAAAACCCAAATATGTTTATATAAATGAATTTCTAAATTATTCTCCATTCCTTTGGATACTAAGAAAAAATATCCAAGACGTATTCATCTTCATGTATGTAACACCCCAATATATTATATAAATTTCCTTTTAAATAAACATGATGTTTTAATAGATTCTCTTAACCACAACCATGAGTCTAGATGAACCATGATACAATGATCATGTATAACCTAGCCATTTAATTAGTAGGTATGAATAGTAATAACCACATTGGGAAAAAATATTAAGATTTATAATGACTAAAATTTATTGATTAATTCATAATAATTAATTACTCAATTTTCAGAAAATTCATTTTATTCTTCAGAAATATAGTTTCTCTAAAAATGAGTTTTGTTTAAGTTTTTACCCTATAAATTATAATTAATTTCAAAAAATAGATAATTTTATTTAGGTAATTAATATAATATTTTAAATCATCATTTCAATGTTATATCAGGCTAATGTTTTAGGACTATTCTAAAAATATTTATTTTTTAGTGAATCGTGAAAATATCAATATTTGCAAAATTTTTAATTCATTACATTAAGTAAAGTAAATAAAAACACATAAAATTAATTTTAATTAAAATTAACATAATTATATTTTTATTATAGTCAATATAATTAAGTACATATAGATCATAGTTATACTTTATTTTGTTATAAGTTCAATTTTTAGCATAAACCCCCATTTTTTCTAAAAATTATTTTTTTGTACGCAATGTGTTTTAATATTAACAAATTAATATAATATCTATTTATTATTCTTTTTTCATAAAATTTATATATTATATATTCAATATAATAATTTTAAAATCATTTTATAGCTTTTATAAGACATGAAATGGAAGTGAATTTAGCTTTATACTTAAAAATGATTTGGTCTAAAAACCGGTTTTCATTTTTTTACACACTTATTTAAAATTAAATTCATCCAATTATAAAAAAAAATATGGTAAAATGGATTATATAATATTAATAATGATAATTAATATAATTTAATATCTCAAATTTAATTTTGGGTCATAATGAATAGCAAAAATAGTAAACCAAATACCATGATAAAGGTTACAAGAGTATAATGGGGGCACTAAACTAAGAGACAGGGGAGAAAATGCCACATAAAATTGTCTAATTATTATTGTTTGAATATATTTCTTCCTTATATTATATTATATTAAAATAAATTTTCAATTTTCTCTTATTTCACACAAAAGTGACATTTTATTACTGAAATATTTTAAGTAATCCTCAAGTGTCTCTCTACTCACTTGTAAAAGGGGACATCTTCTCATACTTCAATAAAAATATTCATTCATATAGATCATCCAAGGAATAATTAAAAACCTTACTAGTTTCCTACCCTTCATCCTTGATCCCCTAGTCTTCTCAGAAGATCTATGTTTTAAGGTTTAAAGTGTAATCCAAATGAGGTCTCTCAAATAAAGGGTGTAAATATTAAACAATATCTTTCAATTTGATTTTTACTTATAAATTCTTAAAACCAATTTTGCCCATAAATAATTATAAAAAAATATCATAAATATACTAATATATTATTATGATTTTGGAAAAACTGTTTCCTACCTATTATTTATCAAATGAAAAATAAAAATATTGTCTGTGCAGATGTGTGGACTATAGCCTCCACGTAACGATAAGTGTCATTTTCCATCTCCATGTTTAATGGTTGGGTATAATGATGGATTAAAATTAAATATATTATATTTATTATTTTATTATGGATATTTTTTATTTACCTTGTTTTTAATCCATCCATCGAAATGTTGAAAACATCACTCTTGCGCCCATACGGGCTATAGTCTCTACAAAGTGATGTAATTAATTTTTCATCACTGCATTATATGAATCATTATAAAAAGTTTATATAATGAATAAATATTATAATTATAAATGATTAATTTTTTTTTTTGATATTATAGAACCATGACAAACATTTATGTACCATAACATTATAACTAAAACATAAATGAAAAATGAAATAGTTAACACCAAAAAATGACAATTTTAATAATGAATTATTAATAAATGGTTATTTGAATGTTATAAGTGAACCATATATGGTATTATATGTTTGAATATTGTTTTAAAAGAATTATAATGAATTTAAATTTATTATATAGGTGGTTAGAGAGATTATTAAGCAATACATACTTCAGGTAAGTTTTTTACATTACAATATCACTTTTTTTCTGGATTGTTAATGATTACAATTTCAATGATGAAATTATATTATCTATCATTCTAAAATATTATGATTTTTCATATACATTGAAAATTTTTGTATATTAAATGTTATTATTTAATTTTCATCTCTTTATTTACTCAAACTTCGGAAATAAGTTTTAATGGAAAATTGAATTTATTTCCCTCTTTGGCCAAAAACAATTTTCTTCCATATCCATGTTTTATTTAAAATATTTTGAAGAATATTTTTAACATTCCCTGTTGATTTCATTAATTCGTTTTTAACAATGATGTAAATTATATAAAATAATTAAGATGCGTCTTCTTTTCATTTTCCAAATGAGAAACTTTTTATTTATTTTTTCAAAAATGTAAAAGGAATCATTGCTTTAACATGCACTATATGAACTGATTCTCCCACCATCATTAATATTCATTTATTATAAGTTTAATTTAAAAAAATCATGAATCATTACAAGTAAAATTATTTCATTAATATTTTGGAAAAAAATTAAATTTTAATAAGTAATTTCAAAATGAAAATGGTATTTTGTTGAAGAAATGATCTGGTGATATTTTAAAGGTGTTTTCATTTATAACTACATCTATTGATGTTTCCTATGCTTTACTGTGGATATGATCCAAAATACCATCATTATTATTTATTTTTATGGTTTATGATCATTAAATATTTATGAAAACATTTTTTTCATGATTTAAGTTAAAATAAAATGACAAATTCATTCATGATATTGTGGAATACATATAATGGATTATGATTATGTGGTGGGTGGGTCCATTATATCCATATAATTTATTTGGTAAATATTAATGTTTTATAAGCTCAAAGTCATACAAAAAAGGTTATCTAAAGCCATAAATATTTTACATTTATAGGTAGCCCAATCCCAATAAGGGTACACGAGAGTTTATCCCAAGACCAAAGCCAGTACGTGGGTGGTTATCCCAAGATAGCATGTGATGAATGTCATAGTATATATCCTTGAAATGTGATTTCTATAGTTATGATTATGCCAAAATTTATTCCACAGTTTTATAACATGATCATATGCCAATTTTATTATCTCACATATCATATTGTTTGATTCCTTTAATATTCATGTCTTATGAACCAATCATTATTCCATGAATCATGATTATGATATAGGAATTTTTCTGTATGAAAATCAAATTTTAAGCTCTTGTTATCATATCCTTATGCTCATGATATGATTACATATGATCATTTATCAATATATTCCTTCAATAACCTTACCTAGTATATGAGATCAACTATTTTTATATTCATTTTCCATAGAATATGAAGAATTATTTTATGTATGATATGTATAAGAAGGGTTCTAGTTTTGAATAACTTAATGGGAGATGATATGGACCTTCTATGAACTAGTTTTTTATGTATCTATGTTTTCAAATTCACTAAACCATTACAGTTTTAACATGGATACAAGTTATATATAACTAATATTCATCTCATTTTATGTAATATTTATGTATATAATTAGTGGTTCACCTCAATTCATATTAGAGAAAAGTTTCATTATTTTTGGAAACTAAAATGAGAAAAATTTAGTGAGAACCCTTATTTTGGTATGTACTCTGGGTTCATCAAATTATGTTTCTACTATTTCACCAGTATAAGAAATGCCTATGAAGAATAATTATGGGAAATTATTCATGAAATCACCTGCGTTGTCCATTACAGTTGGAGGATGATATGGCTTGAATCTGATTCTATGATTTCTGTTCATTCTTGGAAAACACAAATGTGTAATGTTCCTGGAAAGTGATACCCTATTGGATTGATTTCCTTGAAAAGACTTCTCAAATCAATATTTTTGGTTCATATGCTTATTAGAATTCCAATCAGGTGGTGAATGCTCTAGCAATGTAGGTGATCACCGAAATGAACATGATGTGGTCTTTCATGGCCCCATACTATTGTTTCTCGATGGTATACGTGGATAGATGTGGTGCCACACAAAATAATTTTTTGTAATAAACCCTTCTATTCTTGACTCCATTTCATATTTTATTTAATAATTTTTTGGCTGGATTCCACCAAATCTTGGGATTTTGGAGTATAATTTATGATGAATAAAGAGTTTTATTTCCCCAAAAAAATTACATACATGTTTGGATACTAGCTATTGGATGTGGTTATGGCATAGATTTAGTTAGGGTTAACAAATTTGAATAGGATGGATTTGGTATTAACTCAATCATCACTAGTGTATGATAAGTGGAAATAAGATTTCACACATGTTTAGGCACTCCAAGGGGATATGGTTAGGTTAATTGACATTATCTCTATGAACCAATATGGAGGATTTCAATAGATAATGATTATGGATAATCTAGGTTAAACCTTATTTTTCATATATTGGAAATAAAGTCTCATGGATTAAAAATAACATGGATGATCATTATATATTATATTATATCAAATTATGATTATTTTCTCTCAAACTATGATTTTTGGTTTTAGTGAATTTTTGGAACAAAAGGAACCATGTTAACGTTGAATGTGATGAACTATGTAATTGTTTTCCTCTTGAGTAACCAATTGTTTTTTGGAGATAGAATAGAAATTTTTTTTTATGATTATGTAAATTTATAAGGCTATTAATCATTTTGATATTCCAAAAATGAAAAGTAGGGAAACAATATTGTTGATTCCTTCATTAGGAAACATACACCTTCTTTTAGTGGCTTCATTCATCCACTAATTTCTAATAAATCGATTATTACAATTGAAAAGATACCTCCCATTTTCTAGTGCTCGTAGCATGAAACTTTTATCTTGTTAATTTATCATTTGGATGGTGAAGTAGACCAGTGATACAATCTTCTCAAGAATATAATGCAACATGAAGAAATTTATTCCATGAAGTGGGACAATTTTAGGATGTTATTTTGCAATAAATATATTCCTTATATTATTCATATAATGTAGAAGTAATTCCTTGAACTAAAGAAAAAGGATGATGAATCCATTAATACCAATGAGACATATTTTATAAGAATTTTGAGGTATGATCACAGTGTTATCATTGATCTGAAAATAATGATTTATCAATTATTCACTGGTTTAAAACTAATTCTAGGATATTCATTGGATAGAAGTTACTTTAGTATCTATGAAGATATCATTTAACTTAATATTAAGGTAAAAATAGATATTGGATTCACCCACCAATCTCACAGTTTAAATTGGAAAAGAAATATAGATTTAAAAGGAAATTAAAATAACAAAAACTATAGAGGGATGAAGATATGTATTCCTTTATTCCATAAGCTTGGAAAGAAACATGGAGAAATTATTCATAGGATGACTATTAAATTCTTTAATTATGGAAACTAATTTCATTAAGAAGTCAAATTTGAAATTAATAGGAATAAGTTATCTAATGATATAAATGGAGGGAAATATATGAAAATTCACCACCCATACTCCAATGTTACAAATGAAAGGATTATGGCCATGATGCAAACCAGTACCTACATCTGAGGGTTAATAATGATAATCGACATTAGTAACCCCTTAATCCCAAAGAAATTGGGAAATATCATGTGATCACTATTTCTAATGTAGGATATAATAAGGAAGTGTTGAAAGGTACACTTACCATCTACTTTAGAAATATAAATTTCTTCTATGATTATCTTTTAACTCACTCTCTTATATCTAATGAATTTACTAACGGTGTCACATTACCACATTGGTGATTATTTGTTGAATTGGTTGTGAGAAAAATATAATGGTGTGTTGATCACATCTCAAGTATATGATTCTACCCCAATTAAAGTTTATGTGAATGTGCATGATAAAAATATTTTTATTCTCACTTTATTTTAATTTTATGTTATTATAGTATTATATTGGATTTATTTATATAGACTTAATATTAATAAATGAGGAAAGGAATTCATGTTTGAAATTCCAAACCAACCTATGATTGACTGTCAGTTCAAGGATAAATATAAACTTTTAATGGGAATGACATCCATTTAATGGTCCATGGTCCTAATTAAAAGTTAGTATTCATCTTAAAAGGTTGTGGAGAAACTTAAGAATGAAGATATACACATTTCAAGAGGGTTTTATAATGTAATTTTGAAGGAGTTTCTTAGTCTTCCTCTAAATTTTGAAGTTTATTTTTCAATAAAACTAATACATGGTTCCAAAACTATTTCAATTAATCCACATAGAATGGACCTGATTGATTTTTAGGAATTAAATATGCAACTCTAAAAGAATATATATAAAGGATTAATTTAGCCATTTTTTTCACCTTAGGGTGCATCTGTTATTTTCTTAAGAATAAATATGGGTTAATGTGACTCTATATTGGTTATAGAGAACTTAATGATATTATGAGGTAGAATAAGTATTCTCTACCTCACATTGATAATTTTTTAATCAATTATGGGGAGATACATATTTTTTCCAAGATTGATCTTGGGTTTGGGTATTGTTAGTATAGGGTAAAATGTAAATACATACCGAAGGTAGTGTTCTATTCAAGGTATAGAGACTATTAATTTATACTAATTCCATTTGGTGTTACTAATTACTCACTTATATTTATATACTTAAGGAAGAGAAATATTATAGATTATATTAATAATTTTTTGGTTATCTTTGTAGAAGATATTCTTATATATTCAAAGATAAAGGAGGATCTTGAAGATCTCCTGATTATTATATTAAAGACCCTAAAGAAGGATAATTTGAATGAAAATTTTACCATTTATAAATTTTTTATACATAATTTTTCATTTTTGGGTCATATAATATCAAGATAGGGTATATCGGTGGATCCATCAATGATTGAAGTTATTAAAAATTAGCCTCAACCAAAAACTATGACTAAGAGTTATATTTTTCTAGTATTGGATGGATATTATCAATTAATTTTTGATGAATTTATCATGGATATATAATCTAATGACTAAGTTAACTCTAAAGCGATTCAAGTTATACTAGATAGATAAATTTTAATAAATTTTCCATGAATTGAATAAAATGTTAGTCACTGCACCTATTCACATAGTGATACACTAAATAAGTTAGTGGTATGTGTTATTATAAAGAATGATATGATGAATACTTATGCCTCGTGCTAATTAATTCTTCATATGAAAAACTATCAGAATCATAATTTTCTAGTTTTCAGTGGTAGTCATTGAATTTTGGATATGGAGGAATTATCCTTATATACAAAGGTGTCACATATATACCAATTATTAATGATTAAAGAATATATTTACTGAAAAAGAGTTTCATATGCACCAGATAATATGGTTGTAGTTGACTAAATATTATGAGAGATCAATAAAGAACCACTATGGGAAATAAAATAAGGTAGATTAGGCTTTGAGTTGAAAGGATCATTATATCTTTTCTCTAATGAATATAATAAAAAGGTCTAATATTTATGGTTTTCCAAAGGATAGACCTTGAAATTTTGAAAGAAGAAGATTAATATTATCTTTACCAAGTAAGTGTCCAACCATCTATCCATGGGAAGATTAATGAGGAACAAAAGAAAAATTTAGAGCTATAAAAGAAGGTGAAAATGTTCATGTGATAAACCATTATTTTGATGGAAAATTGATGTTCAAGAACCAAGCATGTGTCCCACTAATACCATAATTAAAGAATATCCATTACAATAATCTTATAGTTCATCGTTCTCTATTAATCCATAAATTATGATGTGGTATAGAGATTTCAGATTGCGTTTATGGTGTGGATACCTGAAGAAATATATTTCATAGAATGTATCTTAATGATTGGTATTTCAACAAGTAATGGATGAGAAATCGAATTATACATAGATGTTAGAGCCATTACCCATACATGAATGGAAATGGGAAAACATTACCCTGGATTTCGTCAATAGACTCCCAAAAACATCTAAAAGTTATTGGGTGATTTGGGTTATAATTGATCCGCTTAAAAAGTCAAAAAATTTCATTATTACAAATGAATATTTATCTATTTCTTAGAATTCCCATATATATATTAAGGAACTTTTCAGGTTTCTTGGAGTGCCACATTTTATAGTATTTTACCAAGATCTTTTGTTGACCACGATGTTCTTGTAAAGTCTTATATAGGCTCTGGATGTGGAGTTGTGTTTTATTATAGCTTATCATCCTCAAAATGATTATCAGTCTGATAAAAACATTAAACCACTATAATATATTCTAATATACTATTCTATATATTTCAAAGGTGTTTGGGATCAACACTTTCCTCCGATCAACTATTCTTAGAATAATATCTTTCATATGATCATTATGATGGATCCTTATGAAGAACTATATGGAATGAAGTTCAAATAATATGAAATGATAGGATGAATTTAGGGAAATAAATTTACTAGGGCCTAAGATAGCTGTGAAAATTTTATTTTATATTATATCATTCAATTTAACACCAAGGTAGATTGAAGTCGACATATGAGTTTTGCTGATAATCATCAGTGACATTTATAATTCAGTGTTTGTGAAAATATATTTCTATATATTTCTCTATAAAATAATTTTATGAGATTCAAAAAAAATGGAATGATGAGACCTAGTTATATTTTACCCTTCAAGAACCTTGATCTAATGGGGGTGTAAGATTATCCCTTACCTCTTATATTGAATATCTCTAATGGTCATGATGTGTTCCATGTATCTATCCTGAGGATGTTCATTTTTCATCTTTCACATGTACTAAACTCATGTTTTATACAAATTCAGAATGATATATCTTATGAGTAATATCTAGTGGATATTTGGGATTGAAGAGAATAATTAATTCAAAACAAGATTATTCACCTTGTTGATGTTTTATGGGGAACCCAAAATTTGCGGAAGCTACATGGGAACCCAGAGATATTATGAAGAAGAGATATAATCATTTTTTTAATAGTAGTAATTATAAAATAGGGTGGAAATCATTTTAAGGGGGTATAATTTAACACCGTAGGATTTTTTAGGCATCTTCTTTGAAATGAACTTGAGGTATTCAGTACCATTCTTTACACACAACCTCGGGTCTATTTGAACTCTGATATTGTAATCCTTTATAATGAAGACATTATATAGGTAGGTCTGAGTATAAATAAAAAATTATAAAAAAATTATAACATTTTTATAAAATTAAAATTTATTTATTAATTGAAAATAAAAAATTAACAAATTTTTAGTAAAGTCATTCTATGCTTAAAAAATATGACTTCTTCCAAAATAGTTTTTATTGTATTTTTTGCACCTAAATTACAAATGATTTATACCAATTTTAGAAATTTTATTTTATTAAATTAATATCTATTTTTAAATTATTATTTACATATTCTCTTATGGTGATTATCTAATATTTTTTTGAAAATATTTATTTTTCTATGAATACTTAAAATAGCGATTTTTTTAAAATTATCATTTCTTTTCAAAAAATATTATAATTTAAAAGAACCATTAAGTTATTATTTGAATTATAAATCAAAAATATGCCTTCTTTAATTAAAAATAAACTAATTAATTAAATGGTAATCATAATTATACTTGTTTTTGTTATAAGTGTGTTTTTTGGGCATAAAAACATAATCTTCTAAAATGATTTGTATGCACGTAGTTTATTGTTATCTTGATAAATAAAATAAATATATATTTAATATTTTTTTAAGTGGAAATTATAGATTATATATTAAATAAAATATTTTAATATTAATTCTAAGGTTTTTATGAGGTATGTAATGGATGTATATTAAGTTTTATGCTTAAAATTTATTTTTATAATAATGGGTTTTCATTACATTTTGTGCTCTTATTTAAAATTAAATTATGCCACATATAGAAATCTGATATGGTAAAATGTATTCATTTTTTGAAATGATCATAATTAATATAATTTAATATGAAAAAATTTATTTTCGTTCATAATAAATTGTAAATATATTAAACTCTTGTTACTATATTTGAGGTCAAAACTGATTTACTAAGGTTCAAACTAAGAGATAAGGGTATAAATGAAAAATAAACTTGTATAATTCTTATTTTATGAATATATTTAAACCATATATTATCTAATATTCAAATAATTGTCCAATTTTTATACTTTCTCATGAAAGTGACTTTATATTATTCAAATATTTTAAGCAATTTCATATGTGACCCTCCCCTCACTTATAAAATAGAATCTCGTTGACTCCATTGTTACTAAAATTATAGCCTTCTATATCACGAAATACCTGATATAATACCATTATATATTTATTATCTTCATCTTCAAGCCTTTTTTCTTATCCTAAGATCAATATTTTAAGGCTTAAGGTTTAAGCCAATTGTGGTCTCTCAAAGAAGAGGAATAAATATTAATCAAGATCTTTCAATTATATCACCTTATATAAACTTTTATTATCAGTAAAAACATGATTAATATATTATGATCAATATAATAAGATATTATTATTATTATCTAAATACCATTTCTAACAGCTTCTCTATTAAATGAAAAATTAAATTCTCGATCTTGTGTACATGTGGACTACAGCCTCCACATAGCAATATGATTCATTTTCCATCACCATTTCTCATGATTGGTTATTATGATTGATTTAATATATATATATATATATATATTATTTTTTAATTATTTAAAGGTTAATTAATATTTAAATTAATTTCTTTCTTAAAATTTAAAATAGTAAAACATCACTTTTGTGTACGTACAGACTACCACCACCACGAAGTGATGTAATTTGATTTTCATCATTGATTTATATGAATAGTTATAAAAGTGTTTGTAATGATTAAAAATTTTTATTTTGAAATAATTAAGATTTTGGATATGATGTAACAATGCCCAAAGTTCATCGAACATAACTTCTGAACCGAAATATGAATGAAAAACAAAATAGCTAACACCCTGTAATGATGGTTTTAACATAGAATTATTACTAAATTAGATTAAAAATGTTATAATTGGCCCATTTATGGTTCTATAGGTATGAATATTGTTATTTTATATAATTATAATGAATTTAAATTTATTATAAAGGATTTTATAGTGATTATGTGGCAAGAATAACTTGAGGTAAGGTTTTTACGTTACAATCTCACTTTTTAATATGATTATTTATGCGAAAAATTATGATGAATTTGTATGATCAATCTCTATAATATAATATGAAATTTATTCTACATTAGTAAATTATATAAATTAAATAATTTTTTTTTCCTCTTTATGTATTTAAGAGTCTGAAGGAATGTTTTTAAGGAAAACTATCTTTATTTCTCTCTTCGGTCATGAATCTTTTTCTTATATATCAATATTTTATTTGATATATTTTAAAGAATATTTTTACCACTACCCAATTATTTTATAAAGTATCATTATCCATTTATTACATTCTAAAAATTTTCTTAAAATGAATATTATTATTCTTTTTTAGATGAGGAAATTCTAGATTTATTTTGAAATGTCAAATGAATCATTGTTTTAATAATCACTGTATAAATGATTTTAATGTTAAATTATAAGTCCACAGGGTTTATTTCAAATAAATTCTTATCCTTATGTTTTGGATGGTTTTAAACATTAAATAAGTGATTTCAAATTAAAATTTTAATTTTCCTCAAGAAATTTTCCATTTAACTTTTAGTGGGATTTTTATTTATAACAACATACATTGATGTTTATTATGATTTACTAGGGGTATGATATAATTTTACCATATTAATACTTTTTATGGATTGTTTATGGTGTTAAAGTATTACTGATACATGATTTATTTTCCTTAGGTTATGTTATGAAGAAATGATATATATTTTTCATGATATTTTGTCATATATATGACTGGATTATGATTATTTGATAAGTGGGTCCATTCTATCCCTCTAATGAATTGGGTGAAGATTAATTTTTTAAGAGTTGAAAGGGTTTCACAAGAGGCTATACCAAGCCTAAAATATGGCACACTAGTGGTTATACCAATCCCAAAATTGGTACACTAGGTGTTATACCAATCCCAAGAGCATGTACAAGGGTGTTTATCCTAAGTATAACATGTGATGAACATATTGGTGGGTTGCATTGGAATATTAAATCTTGGATTATTATTAGTCCAAACTCTTAAATGATATGATCTTATGACACTGTTATGATCTCATAAATCATTATGTTTAATTCTGTTAAAATTCATGTCATTTGAACGGCCAATAATTATATCCTAACTCATGATTATAATCTATGAATTTTGGGTATAAATTTCAAATGTCAGTCTAATGTTCTCACACCCTTATGATCATGATATTATTAGATATTATTATTGATCTATATCTCTCTTTTTATCCTTACATAGCATCTTATCGCATCCATTATATTGTTCATTTTCCCCATGATATCAATAATGGTTTTAAGTATTATATGTCTATGAAGGGGGATAGTTATGGTTATCTTAATGAGAGATTATGTTCAACTTTTTAATACATATTTTTTATAACCACATTTCAAATGATACTGAACTTTTATAGTTCTATAATGGATCATAATGATATATAATGAATATTCATCTAATAATATGTAATATTTATGTATGTAATTATTAGGTCTCCTGAAAATATATACTCTTAAAGATGGTTCATTCTAGGTCTGTCAAGTTTATAAAATTAATGGTGTAGTTGTAATGTGTGTACACCAACTTACAAAAAGAACAATAGGATTAGAAAAATCCCAACATAAGAATGTTGTAAAATTTATTGACTTTATGACAAAGAAATTATTCAACCAAGAACACTTCCAAGATAGGGAATAAATAAACCGACAAGTTGTAACCATATATCTCTATGAAATATATAATTTACATATTCATCACTATAATCATCCAATATTTTATTCAAGAAACATCGGTGAATTAATGTAATGGATAAAGAGACTTTACTAGAACCCAATATGGTTTATACCCACTTGAACTTATTACCCTAAGAACTGGGGGGATGTGCACTATACCACTAAAAAAAATAATTGGAATATCCTCATAAAACAAGATTACCATTAGAAAAATAGTCAAAATGTGGTCTTTTCAATGCCTTACACTTAACATACCACTACTCTAATGAAGATGGTCTTTGTCAACCAAAGTTCCCCATCTATAATTCAGGATTAGGTTGTATAGGCTGGGGTGGTTGGGGAATACGAACTCCTAAGAGTCTTTAATGTTATTTAATTATTACCATAGATTTTATATATGTAGCGGAAACCTAAATATAGCCACTCCAACAAGATCAATAGGGACATTTATTTGATCATAGGTAATAAAATTCTCATATTGATCCTATCATGTAAGAAGACTAGTTGGAAAATTTAAAAATATTAATTAATTTTGAAATATAGGATGGCCAGTTCCCTCTAAGCCCCACAAAATAATTACACACACTTTGGTTAGGGAAATGTGTCTACTAGTGTTACCCACATCAGTACAAAGTTATCAAGCTAGGTATCAGCCTCACTATAGGAAGCATCTACCCCTAGTCCAAAAGTATGACATATTGAAGAAATTGACCCCATTCTATCTAGTATATCAATCCTAGATTCCCATTATTTATTAATTGAAATAAAGGAATCCCTCATTGAGTCCCTTTTATGAACTCAAGAGTTTGATGCTAAAATCATGAGTCCCAACATACCACACAGTGACTAGATTTATTGAATACCACACTATCATTTCCTTCATGGAACATGATTAGTAATATGCCATACCTAAGAACACTATTCCTTTATACATATTAGGAAACCATGATATTGTTAATGTCAAAGTATCCTATATTGATAATGGTTTTGATATCACCCATCTATCAATGAAAATTATTAGGTTATTATGATATATCAAATATACTTTATACCCTACCAATTTGATAAACCATGGGTAAAAAAAGGGTTAGAATAGACCACTCTAAAGGATCATGCTCAGAGCCCAATTTTGAGACCGTGTTTTTTTCTATAAATTCATGATTTTTCACTAAGACCAGACTTCTGACATATTAAAGTGAAAAACATGGCTATATATATATATAGCATTTACCCCTTTCATATAACCAATTCTAGAAATACTCTATTACTAGACAAGTGATTGTATTGTTTGTTGATAATTCCACCCTTTCAGTCTTGTGTATCACACTACTAGTTGCATGATTCAATTAAAAGAGTGGATAAGTAAAAAATGGTAAATAAATCAATCCATATTTATTACCCTAATGGTTTATAAATTTCTCCCATAAGTTTGAGGATTGATCACAGTGAGAAATATTCGTTTTCCATCAACTAAATTGAGGTTAAAACACCTAACCTGTGAAGAAATTCAGTCATGAAGGTTCTATTTGAAAATAGAACCAAGAATCCAATAACTTTCTTAACATATCATGGGTGGGTATATATTTTCATTGAGTATCCACCACCAATATAGAAGAATATCTTGGCATAATTCATTTTTATCAACCTTCTCACTAAACATCTTTACAAAAGGGTAGTCTTGATTGATATTTAGTCAACATAACAAAGACTCTTCGATCAAGTAGGTATGAATATTGGGATAAGAGAAAAATAAATTATTTTATGCACATTCTTCCCCATCTTCATGAAGTCTGCTATGTCAAATTCTCCTAGAGATTTAGAGAAGAAAATTAATTTGAACAAGAAATATTAAAATTCCCTTATATCATATTTGAGAAGTAAAGACGCCCTTATATCATCTCTTATGTCTCAAAATTCCCACTTACCTTATACTTACAATAATACTAAGGTGAACGAGGTATAAAAATAAGAAGAATATCTCAGTGATTCTCCTCTATCATTCGAGGAAGGTATCTCAACCACAATTTATGGGATTAAATGATTAATCAACAAACATAGTAAGATTTTTGAACTACATTGTTTATAACATCCAGGTCTCCTAAGGAATAAGAAAATTATATAAACATTTTGGAATAGTAATGATATTTTTTTCCTTGAACAATTTGGAAATTCCCAAAATGGATTCCAATGAGGATTCCCATCATTTGGTTTTTGTAGATGACCATCATGGTTTTAAGTAGGTGGAAAGGAGAATCCATTTGACCAATTCTGTAAAAGAAATTATGTTGAAAATGTCATAAAGGAAAATATCATTTGGGAAATTTAGTACCCAAAAATTCTCATTAATATTTTTCCCATGGAAAAGAATAAAATAAAAAATAGGGTTTGGATTGACTTTTGGGATCTCAATCAGAATTTCCCAATGTTTAATTTCTTAGGAATGATCACATAATTATTGATCAGTGTAGAAGTCAAATTTTAGACCCTCTCTTTCATGGATGGGTACTCTGGCGACAACCAAACCTAAATATCCCCTAAAGATGAATGGTTCACTTGCTTCAGATCCCCTATAAAGTTATTCTTCTATTGATTCATTCTCTATGGCTTCAAAAATTATGGTGCACCCATACAAATGTTCCACACATCAGATCTTTATGACCCCTTTGGGGAAGACATTAGAATACTACATGGATAATTTGGTGGTCAAATATCAATAATGTTGTGATTATATTTCCATTATTGAAATATTTTTAAATTAACGATGATAATATATCTTAAGGATAAACCCACTAAAATGTTCTTTCAAGGTTATATCATGGAAATTCCATGAATTCATGGTATGGATTTGACGCATCAAATTAGACATTGAAAAGAATATGGAAATACAAAATATTCCTCCACCTCTAAAACACAAATAGTTGATAGGTCTTAATAGAAATTTCACCTACATAAAACACTTAATATTGAGAGGAAAAATTTTCCTTCCAAATTTTTGATGAAATTGGTCACCTTACGGTGGGATAAATTTTTTCTGGATTCCTTTGATGGTATTAATAAGTATCTGTTACATATACTTGTCTTAATTCCACATTTAGAAGTGAATCCACTCATATTTAATATGGAAACCCTTGATTGATATCACAATTCCCTCCTTTCTCAAAACAAATATATAGGAAATAATAAAAATATCAACTACCTAAGTTGGGTGATACTAAATACTTATACCTTATACTCTAATATCAAAAAAACATCCTCGTATAGTTTTCATAATGAATAATTCAACACACATCAAGAAGAACCATGGGTTCCAAATAATCATTTATATTGATCCACTGAAGTTTATTATCTGTCATCCAATGTTAATAAAGAATTTGGTATGATGGAAAGTCAGTAGGAAGTAGTTTGATATCCATTTCATGTATTAAAAAAATCAACGGTAAAACACTTTTAGATTTCTTCACAACACACCCTATCTTGGAAAAGTCTTCATTTGATAGGTATATTCCTGATGAAGACATATTTTCCATCCATGAAACTCCCGAAGAATTAAATATATACTTCGATGATGATTTTAGGATCCCAACAATTTAAAGGACAGAAAACAATAAGCTCAACTGACCAGGATTGTGAATTGTACTCAAATCTTCATAAAAATAGATTATGTCATATTCTTTACTACTTTAAGAAGTATGAACCATAAATTATGTAGAATACTAGGATGACATTTTAGGCTTTCAATTATCCCTACAAATTCTTGTATCCCAATTGAATATCATGTGTAACTTAGTTTTAGAGATTAAGTAAATTAATAGTGAATATTCTATTAAGAAATAGGAACTAATTTATTTTCTTGATTATATATGAGGTTTGATAGCTATAATCCCCTAAAATCCAACACCACCCTATCTTTCATGCTCATAGAATTCCTAAAAATGTGCACTGGCCAATGCAGTTATGTCCCTATCCAATCTAGACCAGTACAATATGGTCATTTATTTGATACATTATAGGGTGGTATATATATTTTTTAGTGGTAATATGAGAGAGAGATAAATGACAAATATCATCCATAATCCAAGTGATTTTATACCCTTTTCAATTGATTCAATAGTTTGATAGATATCCCCAATAATGTATCTCCTCTAAAAATAATTATCTCACCAGATGGAACCAAAAAAGAACATATCTGGAAGTGAGAGAATTTTTTTCCCATTAAGATGCCTAAAATTCCTAGGAGTCCTTATATAAAAAATTTTGTGATGTAATTATCCTTAGATTAATTGAACTTTGAGATACATTCACTTCGATACAAAAAGCCCATACTAGATCCTGCAATGCCCATATATCAAGAGCCAAGCCCTTCCATCAAATCAAGTGTCTTCGATGATTCTATCCATCAATGACGAAAGGATTGTTAAGTTTAAAAAAATTCCACACATTTAGAATACATTTAAACTTCAACTGTCAACCCCAAATCTATTCCATACCATAAAACACTCTTAGTCATTTCCCTTGTAGGGAATCTATAATATGGGGCCACATCCCCCAGCTACAACCTAGTCATTCAAGTATTATTTTAATACCAACAATTTGTTATCTAAGGGGATTGGGACTATATTCATAAAGGAATTTAGAAAAAAATAATATCTGTAACACCCCTACATTTTATGAGATTTATTTTTTTAATTTCTCTGATGTCTTGGGTTGTATGTTACACCAAGATTAGATTATGCTACACACAACACAATATTAACTTGCAGTATGTGCAACAATATAATTAGCCTATGTTACACATAATTTCAAATTATTTGGAATGAATTAATTTCACATAAGTCAGAGTATAAGTGACAACTAAATATTATAACATAGTCATTATAATGGAGGGTGTCAATTCTGTTAACATTATTCTAAAAACTATTTAAATGAAAATAAGTGAGTCTATAAAATAATAAAATCACTATTTTTGTATTTTTTTAATGAAATATATATAAAATTTAATGTTTAAAATTCATATTATATGATTTTTAGACATGATATAAGAACAAATTCAATTTTACGGATAAAATGAGTGTTTTTCTAAAAATGAAGTTTTACCACCTTTTGATGGAGAACCCATTTTAAATATTTTTTTTTATACTTTTATATGTACTTTCTAAAAAAATAAGCATCTTACATGGAATTAGGGCATTAAAATTTACTTTTGCTGAAATTTTTATATTTTTCTGACAAAATTCATATTTTAATGAATAGTGGAAAATACTGCATTTTAATTCAAAAATACATTTTCATAAATATATTTATATTGATCGATTATCTTTTTAATTGGTTTTAAATTAAATTTAGATTATTTTTTATCATTTAATCCAATATTTTTCATTGTAAAAAATTTCAGATTGAAATTTGATACAAACACATGTCAATATTTTGATGGTTTTTAATTTTAAGAAAACATGTTTTCTTACAGTGACAATGATAATTAATTTTAAATTAATTACTAAAACTTTTATGTTTTGAATTTTGAAAAATGGATTCAATATTTAGAATCTTTAGGTCCAAATTACATTAATAGGTTAATTTTTTCAATATTATGAATAGTAACTACGATAAGTTTTATTTACCACGGTTAAAGGTAAATCAGGTAAATTAGGGTAACAAACAATATGACAGCATCACCATGTGTTCCTACGTATGGCTCACCATCTTTACGTTGTGGTGTAATTTTTTGTTCAATAATACATAATTTGGATGGGTATAATGATGATTATAATGGATTTAAATAATTAATATAACATGATAATTAGAATTTATAATTAATATACCTTTCAATTATATATAATTTAACCATTAAGTGAATGATATCATTGCTCGTGCGTACATACGGGATATCATCTCCATGATGCGATGCAATTCATTATACATGGTCTTAATTAAACCATTATTATATAATGAATGGAATGGATAAATAATATATATATATATATATTATACTAATATCATTCTATAAATGATATAACTAAAACAAAATATGTGGAATACGATCTTATCTGACAAAACATGCATAATAACATAAGGTAGTTCATATATGAATAACAAGTGACAAAGAAATATTACTAACAAACAGATAATAATATAATCGTGTATTATATCATAAAAATGATTCTGATTCTATAATAAGTCAATAAAATTATTTAAATCCTTATACAGGAGGTTCAGATACATACAAATGATATCAGACCTAAGGTAAGTTTTAATTTTTCAATCTCATTATTATCTGAGATTTTTTATACATAATTATGTACTTGGGTATATTTATCATACACATACATGGTCTATAAATATGTAATACTATTTTTATTCTTATACAATTTCTTAAATTTGATTTTTAATATTGGGGAATTTTTACTAAATGGTATGAAAATAATATTTTGTTTTTTATTCAATATGAGGTACTTTTTTTACAATTCCTACAAATGTATTAAGAGAACTTTTTAAGAAATATGACATGAATGGATTATAAAACATTCATAAAGCCTTATTTATATGAATCTTACTTTATAAGATTTCAATTTTATTTTAAATTAAATTGTTTTCTTTTAAAATTGTGTTGAATTTTGAGAAAAGAAAACTTTTTTGAAGAAGAAAGGTTATTTTCCACAATAATTAATTTCAAGTATTTTATCAAAATTATATTCAGTCTAAGATAAAAGGAGTTATCTTTATATCCCTATTATTGAATTTATTTTATTGTGTTTATTATAGAATTATTTTTATAAAATCCATTTATTTTATATAGATTATGATGAAATGGTGTTTAAGAGACCCATTTTTTGTTCCTTGGGTTATGCTATGATTAATGTTTTATGTTTTTGTGATACATGTAAGAATGATTTCATTATGATATGGGTGGTACCTATACCTACCTCCAATTCATTGGTTAAATATTTATATCTCATAAGATAGGAATGACTGGAATGAAAAGTATATTTGGTTCAGTAATACATAACTAGAATGATAGATAATCCCAGTTTATTAATGGACTTTTTCCTCTATGATGGTCTTGGAAATGAGCCTTAGCTAATATTGAAATGATTTTATATGATTATGTGTTTTCCATAATTCCATGTTTTATGCCTATGCTATTTTATCATGGTTAGTGTTCCTTTATGAATTATGTCTTATGTTCTAACAATATTTATTTTATGACTCAATATTTTGATATTCAAAATATATGTTCATGTTTTTTAGATTATTATTTTTATATTTTGTTTTATGTTCTATATAAGGCCTCAGCCTTAAACCTTACTTAATCTTGAGTTATTACAAGATTACACATTGAGGATCTTTTCGGGTTTAGAGTTTCATAGAATTAGATCATAAAACTTGCATTACATTCCACATATAAAAAAAGTGGTTACATAAAGATAGTATTCTTCTTTCCCATCAATAGAAACATATTTAAAATAAAACATGGAGTCTTTCTTGACACTTCCTTGACACTATAATCGTATCATGTACCTTTCCCTTGACCTATGAAAAACATTTCCAAAAACTTGGGATGAGCATAAAAAGCTCAGTAAGGGATATAAAAATATATGGAAAGGAAACATGGGTACATATATACATAAGAATGAAATCATACTTTACCCATAAAACATAAGCACTTCAACATACCTAATCAAATCATGAATAAATCATAGAAATCATAAGACATAAAGGTAACTTGAGGCATTCATAACATTCTTACGAAGGGAGTAACCCTCTTGGTTATGTTTGGAATACCCATCACAGTATATTCCCTAAATCTCTTTGGAGAAACCTTAACGTTTCACTCCTTCGCGTTACCCAATGCATTGGAGAGCTATATCGGGCTCACCTACCCTTAGTTTATCACGGAACCACCCGTCTTCATAATAATGCCCAAGAACCTCAACATAATCGTATCACATAAAACATGCATAAAGAAAAGATAACATTTACACCTTTCAATCACAAGATATCAATACAACACATTGATATAAAAACTTTATGAAAACCATTTTCAATACCAAAACAAATGAAAAGTAAAAAATAGTATTTATTTTTCTTTTAAAAAAAGGTATGGCTTGTAGAGGAAGTCGAAACTCAAATAATGGTCACGGTGGTGGAGAAGTCATTGTTGCCGCATACGTATGACAAAAACATTCCCTTTTTTCGTTTAGTAAATGCTTCGTATAAAAAAGATTCCTTTTGAATAAACGTAAAAGTCAAAGGGGTTTATACACCATATAAAAGAAGGTTGTGTATAAAACAAAATATGCCTCAATGAAAGGAGATTGAGACGAAGTCCCATACCTCAGGTCTGACTTGACTCGGTCGTTCATTAATCTCCTGAATAATAAACTTGAGTTAATTTCTACTTGTTTAAGAACCTTTTTCAAGTTCATTATTCCTTTTATATCACTTATTTCCATGTCATGAACACTATGTAATTATTTAAGTTAATAACGGTCGTTTTAACGATCATTGGTACTTGAGTCAAAAAGAAACCCATTATAATTACATGTTGTTCATGTATCCATTATATCCAGAATTATAATAATTATGTATATATCATATATATCTAGTATATACATGCATTTATAATATTACATAATCATTTAGAGGTAAGAAATGAAATGCACCGTTCATGGAGACGATAAGCCGTACGTACGCATGAACGCTACTTTCATTTCTATTTCGTATTTTATAGAATGGAATCATAATGATATAAAGTTATATTATAATTACAGTGTAATATCATATATAATATCATAACTCCATCCTTTATACATCCCACATATGGTATTAACAAATCAAATCACTTTGAGGGGGCGGTAGTCTGCACTTCCTTAAATGAAGATATCGCGTTTACCCATAATGGGAACCATAAAGGTATGCCCAAAACGAAAAATACAGAAGCTTAAGGAAAACATAAACATAATATATATCATATATAAATATTGTTTCATCTTAATGGCCACCTTTTAAGGTGTTAAAATAATGTTGAACAATCATCGTTTCGGGAGGCAGAAATTCTCCATCCACCGAAACAGTATGTTATTTAACCATTATATATAGGTGTGTGTAAGTGTAGCTCGAATACTTCTTATAACAACATCCTAGTATATTGAAGATACTGTATTTGTTACAAAAGAAATGAATAAAAAGAGTTTCGGGGGTTGGAGAAGAAAAATAAAACAAAACAACACAAGTGAAGACATTACCTTAAAATCGGGTAACTCCCTTTAGTTGGAGCTCAAAGGCTTCCTTGGAAAGACTTATGCCCAAAGTGAGGCTTCAAAGAGTAATATAGGGATGTGGAGAGCCAAAATGGTCAGGTTTTGGCCGAGCCAAAGGCTTTGGGAGTGTGGGTAAGGAGGTAGAGGTGGGGGCCTTTTATAAGATGAGAGGAGGGCACTCTTGGAAGGTAAAGAAAAGTCACTTTATTTTAAAATGGTATTCATATTTAAGAGTCCCCACATTGATTTGTTTCGAGGATAAGGTGATAAGGGTTCTAAATCCACCCATCCAATAGGTTTTGGCCATGTGTAGGTCTTAGATTTTACATTATCATTCCATTTTATTTAAATCTTGAAATAATGAGGTCATCGCTGCATCATCATGATGTCATAAATAATTTAATTTATTTAAAGTCTAAAAATTATATAAAAAAACACTATGATGTAGGAAATCATTTTATCTTTCCAATGACTATTTATAATCAAAAATCTGATCTTTATAACCCCATGTAAGAATTGTTTTAGTAAAACATATCATGTTTGTGTCATTAAATAAAAAGTTATTTATGTCATTTCCCAACCAAAGTGGCTCCATGGGGTCCCCAAGTTGACCCATGGATTTTCGTGGTCGGTAATGACACATCCAATTAGGGTATGACATGTTTCAAGCTCATCTCATTTTATTAAAGTATTATTTTTACCTTAAACTACACTAATTACCTCTAATCGCGATTAAGAACTTAAGAGTTACTATTCACTAAAAAATTATTTTAATCTCATTGAACCACATTTTACTTCTTAATGACAACCATGTATGTAGGATTTTTGAAATTAAAAACACAGAAGTGGTAAAATTTCATTTAAACGAAAAATCAGTTTTTATAAGTACCACTTAGTGGTTTCACTATTCATCAAAAATTGAAGTTTTTCAGAAAAATACCAAAAATTCACCCTAAGCTATATTTGATATTCCGAATTCAAAAATGAAGTATATTTTACAAAATTCAAAACATATAAGTCACATTAATTAATTAAATAATTAATTCCCAAATGTCATGACAAATAGCGTGTTTTTATGAAACAATAAGTATCAAAATATTGACACCAGTTTAAGTCCGATTTCAAAGTGAAATTGATTCCAATGACCACCATTGGATTAAAGGGTAAAAATATATTCTAATTTCACTTCAAAAACAATTCAAAAGATAATCTAATCATATAAATAAATTAGATTAAAAAGCAGCTTTGATGTAAAATGCAGTATTTTTCACTATTCATTAAAAAATGCACATTGTCTGAAAAATACCAAAAATTCACAAAAAGTAAATTTTGATGTCCCAATCATAAAGAATAAGTTCATTTTGACAAACATAGCTTATAAAATTGTCAAAATATGGATTTAAAAATGTTTTTCCATCAAAAGGAAGTAAAACAATCTTTTAAGAATATTAGTGTATTCCATGCATAAGATTGTATTTATTTTCAATTTAAGCCTCTAAAACACTATCTTAATCATTAATAGACCTAGATAAAAATATCTATTATTCATTACTTACTTGGGATGTTACATTCTATATGTTTACCCTTACTAAAAATTTTATCTCAACCTTTTTATTTATTCATTCCCCCAGGATATAGGTAATGGTTTTAGTCAGTAAAACTAAAGGGGTAGATCTTTATTCAAGATGTTGAAGAACTTTTACCAAGCTAGAAGAATGTATTCCACGATTCCAAAGACACTAAACTAATACGATCTTTGGGAGTCTATTTTTGTAATGTATTGAGTATTTTGAAAAATAAATGTAATGTTTGTGTTTTTCAAGAATGGGTTGTTAGAATATCTTCAGTTTTGTAAACCTAATATCATTAATATATTTGGTGACCATCACATAAAATTGATTAAAAACATGACACCCATTTTTACTCTTCTAAATTGTAAAATTTATATAATTAATTTAATATCCATTCCATTCACTCATCCTACTACCATATAGTGACCAATAGTTATATTGGGACCTTTAACAATCCTCTATCAAATTTACTTTTAAAATGGGGGGAAATAATAGGAAATATTGGATAAAAAACATCCAATTTTCTCTCAAGGATTATCTCCCCGTAACCCATAAATCCATATAGGTGACCTTAAAATATCTTGTATATGGTACAATGTTAGTCTTTCTCATTGAAGTCAAAATACCGTCACTATAAATTTCAATTTATAATCAAATATTCTAAGATGATAAGTCATAGATCCGACAGAATGAGTTACAAAAACTCGATGAGAAAACGTTATGAAAACTATAAAATCATGAAATTCATCATTACCAAGTCATGTGAGAATTCAATTAGAAGGTTCACCTCCACCCATTCATCCAAGGAGAACTATTATTGGATTTGATAACTCATAGGATTCCTTGGAAGAATCTTGCAAAATGTGAACTATAATGTGAAGGATCTTATGTTATACACAAGTTTTACTCCAATAAAACATACTCACTCGTTATAGTGGATATAGAGCAGATCATTCCTAAAACCAATGAAATTTTTCTCAAAAAAATGTTTTCATACATTTATAATAGGTTGACTTATATACTAGTTATATTCCAATAAATTTCATATCCCCAATAACCTCATCGTATGAACTTAAAATGAAAAACTTTTGAGTTCTAGTCTCATGATGTTAAATACATGACATGCTATTATCACACATGGCCTCTCAAACAATTTAATATAGTCTATTTGTGAGAAATATTTTCCTTACATTATATTCACATTCATGTAAGAATTTTCAATATGTGTCTTTCTCCATTCATCAAAATATATTGAAGTAAAATTCCACTCACAATTTAAAAACTATATGTGTCATGATTCTTATAATTATAGGATATGTAGGGATGTCTACACTATCTGTATCATATCTAATCATAATCATTATTCCTATAAAATTCACCTCATCTTAGTATCATGACATTAATTCTTTCACATTAGGTTCCCTCTATTAAATCAATGCTAAGATGATGCCACTATATTTTTTTTCATGACTCAAATTTTTGAAAAAACCCTCTATGTGAACATCATTATGGTGTGAAGTTAATATACATGACTTGTGGTCCACCATACCTATCCTTTACAACTATTTAGGACTGTCCATTTATAAGACATGTTTTCCTTACATGAGATCCAAATCTGTGTAACAGATTTTAGTGTACATATATTTAACTATTCATCAAACAACACTGAGAATGATATTCCATCACATTATAAGAACATCATGTGGATTGATTACTATCATTATTGTATATGTTTTGATGTCCAAATTACCTTTCTCAAACTCAGTCAGAACTTCCTTCTTGATCCTAATATAGACCTGATGTTATGGTAAGAGATATCCATTCCAAGGGATCTATATCCCATATGTACAATCCAAATTTACAAAATATTCCCCCTCTTATGAATCATTTTCCATGGACATATGATAAGATATAAAACCCCTTATGTAAGTGTCTATTCAACATATTATTATTTCATTCTATGGGGATTCAATGGTTATGACTATGCAATAAAATCATAATTTCAAGGTCCATTTAACCTACGAATAAAATATCCCATTACAATAATTACATGTGGCATGATTACACCTTCTTTAGAATATGTAGTGACACTTGGCTTCCCAATAATAGTCCCAGTTATATATTTCATTTCCTTCATTCCATTTTAGTAATGAGGCCTTAATAAATTTACATTAGGTTTTTTTCTCTTACCACACAAGGATTACCATTCACTTCATTCCTGTATCCTTGTATACATTATTTATATTTGTGCAGAGTCTTTATAAGAACTATGTGTGGCCTGATTTCTATCATCATATGATATGTATTGATGCTCGAATCTAATATCCTAAGACCAATCGCAAGTTCCAATCAAACCCACTCCTTTTTTTGAATCCTTCATTCTTCCATGTCAATTTTTATATCCATTATCATCACTAATAAAAGGTTATTTAATTTATTATATGATCATGATTTTTTTTAAATCCCACTGTATAGAAGTATTTTCCATAAGGCCTTAAACTACATAACACCTTAATCCTTGTCCAATGACATAAAACTGTGTAGCATTTGGTCGAACATGTTTGATCTTAAGCTACTTATGGAAGCCAACTATATATAGCCTAATGATATTACATGATAGATATATTATTTTAATATTCTATTTGTACAGGCATCTTTATCCATAATCCTGTGATGGGATAAAATTTAGTTATATTTAAAAAAAATCAAATTGTTTTGACCATCTCCATTTATATTGGGTTTTCCATCATTATCTCAACATTATGATGACATCATTTCACCTATTATGTAGATGAGTTAGATCTATGAATGGGATTTAAGATAACAAAATATGACTTTATCCATGTCATTCCAATACATTTATTTATGCTTATACTCTATATTTTTTACCCAGATATAAATCCCAAAAGATTTACTCTCGGTTCTCATGACCTTACTCATTAACATAGATTTTATTGTAATGGTCTAAGATTATAATTAAACAACCCATTTTCATTATAACATGAGATAGATCTATAATGATTCCTCAGAAAAAATAATGACTTGATTAATGTCATTATAAGATACCTAGTGAAATCCATACAATATGATCTAGTTATAAGACTCATCCTTAAAAGTCCTTATTGTATGACTAAAAAATATAGAACATTGGATTCCTAATTATATGATGTCAAACTAACTGAAATATAGTCCACCATGAAAGAACATAGAATTCATAGAGTGTTGTTCATATATTATGTACCAACATCCCTATATAAGAGCAAGATCCATGTGAGGGTGCCTAGAATGTGGTCCTTGAATATTAAATTATGATATGGTAAATTGCCACATTCTATAGGAATCCCAAATCTTATATCCTAAGTACAATCAATGGATTTACTTATTATTATAATCTTATACCACAATAAAAATTATTCTTTCTAGGAAATGATCTAGATCTATACAAAAATTATATATTAGGAACTATGTGTGGCATCATTAAAATTACTTCAGGATATGTAGTGAAGATTAAACCATATAATTCAGACATAGCTGCAAATATTCATCCTTTTATACTCCTCTATAATATCTCATAACATCCCAATCCATGTATAATTTAGACTATAGTGTTCTAATAACCTCTTAAATATCATCTTCCATATACTACACTTCCTGATTTAAGATTTTGGATCACTATAAACCCTCCATGGGCACTATTGATGAGAAAATTTAGCTACCAGTGACACATATGAATTGCAATGATATTTATGACTCCATACTCAGTACTAATAACCATAATTATATTTCATTATATGTAGAAGTTACTCTAACTATATGTTCCCTCGGCAACATTTTTTTGGAACCCATCATTCAAATTTGGTTAGTAATCAACCACAAATTACTTATTTCATCTCATTACCTATTATTTCAAATAACTCAGACCATTATTTAAATCATTTTAATTCCCTATTTAAAACTATTGGGGGACACTTATCTCATGAGAACCGTTTGAGTTTTCATATCAAATCCCCTTCATCGTTCTAATCACTATGACCTTAAAATATGTAAAACACTTTATGAGGTGATCTATGCTTATCCCTTTCCAAAAGGACTTTAGATTTGTAAAACCCCAAGCTTCCACGGTACGTTTCCCTTCGAATAACGCAATGGCGTGCATTGTACGCAACTTCGAGATTCTAACACACCACAACCAATCAAACTAGCCGTTATGAATAGTAATACCTACTTTTTGAAATTTTATAAATTTTATCTCTCAAAATGGACTTCATTTTTGGATTCGGAATATAGAATTTATCATAGGGTGAAATTTTGGAACTTTTCGGATAACACTTATATTTTGATGAATAGTGAAAATTACTAAATTTTAATTAAAAACAAATTTTTAAATCAAAATAATTTATAGTGATAAATTATATTATTGAGTGGTTTTAAAGTATAATTCGAATATATTTTTACCATTTTATCCAATGGTGTTCATTATAATTAATTTCACTTTGAAATTGGACCTAAACAATTGTCAATCTTTTGATATATATTGTTTCCTAAAAACACGCTATTTGTTGTGACAGCGGGAATTAATTATAAAATTAATTAATGCAACTTATATGTTTGGAATTTTTTAAAATAGACATTATTTTTGAATTCTGAATATCAATTATAGCTTAGGATGATATTTTGGCATTGTTCTGAAAAACATCAATTTCTGATGAATAGTGAAACTACTAAGTGGTAGTTAAAAAAACTGAATTTTTCATAAAAATTAATTTTACCGCTTTTGTGAATGGAATTTTGAAAATCCGAGAGACACGGTTATTATCAAGAAATAAAATGTGGTTCAATGAGATGAAAAAAATTTTGGTGAATAGTAACTTTTTACTTTTATTTACCACGGTTAAAAGTAAATAGGGTAATTAAGGGTAAAAAGGATATTAATATTACCCTAACACATGTACTAATTCTATTGTACAAGTTTATATCGACCAAAAACAACCTTAGAAATAAAATATTATCATTTAGGTCCACTTGGATTAGATTAGGACATTTATTATTATTTAATTCAAAGAACAGTTAAAAGAGTTAAAATCAAAGTTTATTTACTAAAACATTTTAATATAGGGTTATACATAAGATAAATTCGATTGTAAATATTCATTAGAAAGATAAAAATATTTAATACATTATGATATTTTATTTATAATTTTTAGACATTATATAATTTAATTTATTTATGACACAATGGTGATGAAGTAATTACCATAATAGTGAAAAATTAGAATAATTGATATTATAAATACCCAAATAAATATAATTTGAGAATTTTATTGAATTAAACTAATTTTATAGGTTAATATGACATATTAGGAGTTATTTAATTAATGTTTTTTGAAGTAATCATTCTGTTATGAGTTTCAAAAAAATCAACAATTGAATAGTGTCAAAATTGACATAAAAGAGTTTTTAAAACCAATATTATATTATTAATTGATATAAAATTCCTAAAAATCTAAAGTTCGGTCAAGAGACTTATATCATGATAGATGTATCATTAATGGACCACTTGGGGGTATCTTGGATGTATATGGTAAGTTTATTAACCATATATTATAAAAATACAAAGAGACATTGTAAAAGTGAAACTAATTAACTAAGAGTTAATACTTAAAGATAAGGTTAATATAATGACCCAAACCGGTCTAAATTCTATTAATTGAGTGTTTTTAGACCCATCCCCACTTTAACCTTTGAATAATAAACTTTGGAGCTATTAGAAACCAAATATGAATTTATTATAAATTAATATTTCTAGCTTTTCCAAAGGTGCCCCTCACCCCTCTTATAAAAGGGCACTCCTCCTTCTAATTTCTTCACACCTTCAAAGCCTTTTGGTTCATCAAACCCCTGCCCAAATACTCTCTAAGAGTCCCTAACTACAACCTAGAGACATTAGTTGGATCAGAAAGCCATCCTAAGGATCCCTTTTGATCAAATCAAAAGGAAGAACCCAAAAAAGAGGTAATGTTTTCACCACCCCTTTTCAAGTTTCTTTCTTCTTCCACTTCTTCTTTCTATGTTATTACCATTATAAAATAATAACTCCAGTATCATATATATACTGTGATGTTATTATAAATATGGTACAACCATATTAAGTATTCTATCCACCCTTTGAATAACATGTCACCATACGTGCGTACATACGACTTACCGTCTCCACGTCGTGGTGTAATTGTTATTCAATATATTATTATTTGGATGGGTATAATAATGTTGTGTAACTCATGTAAATAATAAATATAACATGATAATGATTCTGTATATATGATATACCATCCAATTATATATTATTTTAATATCAAAAGAATGATATTTTCGCTCGTGTGTACGTACGGACTACCGTCTCCACGAACGCGATGAGATTCATTCTCCATCATATCCATTGTAGTATAATTATCATTTTATGATTTGAAAATAGTTTCTAAAGACTTGATATCATTATGGATATGAATAATATACAACCCATTAATAAATAATATGGCTCACATAATAAAGAATATAATGATAAATAAACCCATTAACACCCGAAATGACGATAATTCTAAGATATTATTAGCAAATAAATGTTAAAAGATCATATATGATATCATATTAATTTAAATGATTCTTTTATAATTAAATAACAATTATTTCACCATTATACAGGAGGTTAACCTACCGTCGACCAAGGAAAAAGTACAAAGTAAGGGGTTTCTTATCTCACTTTTAATTCCGTGAGAATTCCATTGTTCACCACTTATTTATTGCATGTGGTGTGTGTACTTCTCAAGATTGTATTCATTGTGTAATATACTTTAATTTATGGATATTTACATCATCATTGTATTATCCTTCTTTAATGGGTGTATGTTTTGTAAGTTACCAAATCGATAAGGGAATTTGAAATTTCAATTTCTACTCATTCGGCTTTACGCATACTTCATTGATTATTTTACTCCAAGATTATGTGCGGGATAACTATTCATTTGATTATGTCATAATTTCTACTCCCCTTTCTGTGGATATACTTTTTATACACATAATCACTCCATTGATAAATTCTCAAGTCATCGGTATGAACTTGATAAGAGTAATTTTTACTCAATCTCGATTTGTTAAGATAAACATTCAATTCATTGGTGTTGTTTTTACTAGAATATGTGTGAATGTACCTTGATAGTTTTGCACTGAATATCCGATCATATTTAGTGTATTTATATTTTTCACACATAATTATGTCGTTGATTTATCCTTAACCTAAGGATACGGCCTTTATGAGAGATTTCAACTCAATTTACATTCCATTGAGACTTATTTGTTGTTATACACCAAATCACTTTTATGTGGTGTATATAATGTACTTTGACATGGTATATCATGAATCCCTTTATTATCATGATATTAAAAAGTTTTTATTACCTCAATTATTTGTATTCGAGTGTCTCTCTTTTGGTTAGAAACTTTAACTAAAATACCATTTTTAAATTTTTTAAAGACTTATTCTTCAAAATCTTGCTCATTAATGTCCATGTTTTAAAATTGGTTTTAAGGATTTATTTATATGGACATTAAAGTTTTAAAATTAAAACTCCTTTTAAATGTTTCAAAGTGGTATGGGACACTTTTATTCAAAAATCTAATTTTAAATGGCTTCTTGACAAATAGTGTGACTTTTAAATGTTTTCATGAAAAGAGGGATATTTATCTCAAATAGTTTTGATGGTTATTTTCATCTATGTCAATATCATTCATTATTATCGATTGAGGTAGAATAAAATCTTCCATATTGTATTGAATGAGTTATGTTTGACTGTGGATGTGCTATTTTTATACCATTCAGGGTTTGTGGTTAAAGTATTGACATTTCGTATGCTAGTTTTAATACGAATGTTTATGTTATGTTTAGACATGTTCATATGAGGAATGCATTGGACTTAATAAGTGACGGGTCGAGCCTGCTATAGCTCCTCGATGCATCGGTAGGTCTCATGAGACAAACTAGTGTCCTGGAACAAGGCCTTAGCAAAATATTATTTGTAGTCTTGGCACGAGGCCTTGGCTATGTGGTTATGATAGTATCGAATTATGCATTCCATCATTATGAAAGTGGTTATTGATATTGCATGTGATCATTCAACTAGTAGAATATCCATGTGAGTAAGTAAATGGCATTATTTTATTTTATCTTTTCCATTTTATGCTGAAGTTCAAGTTTAAAAGGATTTCTTTTTTGTTATAAACTGCCTTAAGTGTTTATGCTTATCTATGAAAGCTTCTGCTATAATGTTATCCTTACTGAGCATCGGAGCTCACCCCTTTCAATGTTTTATTTTTCCCAGGATTATGAAGAAGTAATTTATGAATGACTTGCAGGGACAGTATGAGGGGATATATAGACAAGATGTTGTTGTAGTTTTTTTTACCTTATGATGTAATGTAAGACTTATGAATATATCTAGTGTTTCCAAGACTACTAAACTAATCGGTCTTTTGAGACGTGATCCTTTGTGAGCATGCCAATGTTATGTAATAATGCACTGGCTCTTGGTATCTAGGGTCGGGGCGTTACAGTTGGTGTCAGAGGGAGGTTTAGTACAAACCTTGGAAGCTATATTTAGATAAACTCTGATTAGAGCACATAGACCTAAGATGAACTTTTCGGATTAGTATAGAAGAACTTACTAGAATTTTGGTATTGTAGAGATTTTGTGAGTTTTCCGAGCAATACATCTCTGTTTGGATATGAGCAGGTAGAGGCGGCTCTAGCACAGATGTACCTAGGGGTAAAACCAGAAAACACCGCTTTGAGCTAGACTCAAACGGGAACTGGTGCACGACAACGGGCCTTGCTGCACTCTTGGTTATGACACTCCCAGGGGATATGCTTAGGATAATTTACATTTTATTTACAAACCAATTTGAAGTAATATATATATAAGATGAGAGTAAATGACCTTGGTTAATCCTGATATGTTTCAAATTGAGAATATGGTGACATGTTAATCTCTAAATGATTTTATGACTACTGTTACTCACACAATGCTTTCTGGTTTTACTCAATGGCTAGATTCCAAGTAAGTCATAGTGACTTCGACAATGATGTACAAGGTGGGAACGGTGGTGGCAATGAGCAACAAAATGGAATTTTGATAGGCATAAAAGATATCATCTTTATGCCAAATCAGTTTTCCAAAAATATGATCAACAATATATATATTAACCAATTACCAGACTCAACAAAGAAGAGAAATGTGATGAATGATAAGAGCTCCAGTAGTGAAGACCATGGAGAAAGAAATCCTCAATTTCCATCATGCAGGAAATGTGGAAGGAGACACCCAGGAAAGTGTCTCAATGGGACAAAGAAATGCTTTATGTGCAGGAAGGAAGGACATAAAGTGAAGAATTGCCGAAGAAAAATGAAGAGTACTATGGAATAAGATAAAAATGGTCCCAAGAATCCATTTACAATCATTTACCGTAAATGTAGGGGACCTGGCCATTACCTGAGTGAATGTCCTATTCTATAGGATATTTTCTTGGTCAGAGAAGAAGCTATGTGGAAATAAATGGTTGGAGAAATGTTTAAAAAGTATTAGTTCTCCCTGTTGATGCGTTTACTTTGGAATAATTTTCTCTTGTATTTGTAACCCCATAGTTTGACATGTGGGAATGATATTTGAGGAAGAATTATCTCTTCTCTTGTGGATATAGTTATAAATAATCATTTGGTTTTATATGATCATTGGGTTTGAGGAAATTATAAGTTATCATAATTTGGGATGAAAATGCAAGGTATGAGATAAGATTTGTGGTTAAGTTATGTTATGGTTATTTTGAGGAATTTATTTCATTTTGGTAATATTATAAAATATAGTTTTTGAAAAAGGACAACACGCAGACCGTGTGACAACCCGTCGCGTCGGACAATGCAGTGGGAATCGAATCCACAACCAAAGTACGATTGTGATTTATCGCCTACCACTGGACTACGTGAAGTCCCTGGATAGTATGACTAATTATTTTTAGTTAAATTATTTTATTGATCAATAATAAGTTGATTTGGGTTCTTATGTCTTATCAAATGAATACCCTTGGTATAGGAAAATGATTTGGTGATTAAGTGATAAATGTTATTTTGGAAGATGTTCGCTTTGTTGGGAACACTATATGCCCAAGGAAAATAGAATACTATGGGGTTTCATTTGTGGAGTAATGGTGGATTTTTATCTAGGTTTTTATTGTGGATTTATAATGATTTGGGTTATTTATGGAAATGATTAGGTTAATTACTTTTAAGTATGTGACATTAAGAGTAATTAATTTTATTTGGAGATACAATTTAACATGTAAGACTACATTCTTAATATGTTTTGGTTTTCAATATTATTTTTGATTATATTGAAGGATTTTAAGGACAATTGATTATTGAATGGTATTTATTTAACTTTGGGGTATTGTTGGTTTAATTTTTGAAATTAAGATTAGTGTTTATTTCTCTCAAGGAATATTCTTTTGGCGGATCATTAGATCTTGTACTAACCATTTTGGTTTTAATTAATCTCTAAAGACAATTTAAATATATAGTTAATCCTACATGGATCATGTGATTCTATAGAAGTTTATTCTAGCTCTTCTAGTGTGACCAAGTCTTCTTGAATACTCATCGTTTAAAAAAATGAGTTAGTGGTGGAAATTTATTAAAGAATGAAACTCTACTTAAAATGTAAGTATATATCTTTATATTCTTAGTCAATATCATAAATGAACTCCTCATCCTTATGTAATGTATCTTAAAACAAAAAAATGTTGTCCGTTTACTTTCCTACTAGGAGACTAATGGTCATTTGTCCCAACACAAGTTTATGGTTTTCTTATTGTTAACTTTCTCCTGATCATGATTTATATCCCTCTCCATCAGAACTTGACACTTAGTTTATCATCCATATCCATGTTTTCCTACATGGAATCTGAGTATGGGTTATCTTGGTTGACCTTTATACCTCTCTTTCATTATTTTAAAGTGATAGTTTTATTGACTCTTTTTCCGATGTGGGACTTTCCATTATATTCCCAAGCACAATTTTAAAAATTGCGAGGATGTAATTTATTAAAGGAGGATAGAATGTAACACCCCAAGATTCCACGGTACGTTTCCCTTCGAATAATGCAATGGCATGCATTGTACGCAACTTCGAGATTCTAACACACCACAACCAATCAAACTAGCCGTTATGAATATTAATACCTACTTTTTGAAATTTTATAAATTTTATCTCTCAAAATGGACTTCATTTTTGGATTCGGAATATCGAATTTATCCAAGGGTGAAATTTTGGAACTTTTCGGATAACACTTATATTTTGATGAATAGTGAAAATTACTAAATTTTAATTAAAAACAACTTTTTAAATCAAAATAATTTATAGTGATAAATTATATTATTGAGTGGTTTTAAAGTATAATTAGAATATATTTTTACCATTTTATCCAATTGTGTTCATTAGAATTAACTTCACTTTGAAATTGGACCTAAACAATTGTCAATCTTTTGATATATATTGTTTCTTAAAAACACGCTATTTGTTGTGACAGCGGGAATTAATTATAAAATTAATTAATTCAACTTATATGTTTGGAATTTTGTAAAATATACATCATTTTTGAATTCGGAATATCAATTATAACTTAGGGTGAAATTTTGGCATTGTTCTGAAAAACTTCAATTTTTGATGAATAGTGAAACTACTAAGTGCTAGTTAAAAAAACTGAATTTTTCATAAAACATAATTTTACAGCTTCTGTGAATGGAATTTCAAAAATCCGAGAGACACAGTTAATATCAAGAAGTAAAATGCGGTTAAATGAGATGAAAATAATTTTTGGTGAATAGTAACTTTTTACTTTTATTTACCACGGTTAAAAGTAAATAGGGTAATTAAGGGTAAAAATGATATTAATATTACCCTAACACATGTCCTAATTCTATTGGACAAGTGTATCTCGGCCAAAAACAAACTTAGAAATAAAATATTATCATTTAGGTCCACTTGGATTAGATTAGGACATTTATTATTATTTAATCCAAAGAAGAGTTAAAAGAGTTAAAATCAAAGTTTATTTACTAAAACATTTTAATATAGGGTTATACATAAGATAAATTCAATTTTAAATATTCATTAGAAATCTAAAACGATTTAATACATAATGATATTTTATTTATAGTTTTTAGACATTAAATAAGTTAATTTATTTATGACACAATGGTGATGCAGTAATTACCATAATAGTGAAAAATTAGAATATTTAATATAATAAATACCCAAATAAATATAATTTGAGAATTTTATTGAATTAAACTAATTTTATAGGTTAATATAGAATATTAGGATTGATTTAATTAACTTTTTTTGAAGTAATCATTCTGTTATGTGTTTCAAAAAAATCAACTATTGATTAGTGTCAAAATTGACATAAAAGAGTTTTTAAAACAAATATTATATTATTAATTGATATTAAATTTATAAAAATCTACGGTTCATCCAAGAGACTTATATAATGATATTTGTATCATTAATGGACCACTTGGGGGACGCTTGTATGTATATGGTATGTTTATTAACCATATATTATAAAAATACAAAGAGACATTGTAAAAGTGAAACTAATTAACTAAGAGTTAATACTTAAAGATAAGGTTAATATAATGACCCAAACCTGTCTAAATTCTATTGGTTGAGTGTTTTTCGACCCATCCCTACCTTAACCTTTGAATAATCAACATTGGAGCTATTATAAACCGAATATGAATTTATTATAAATTAATATTTCTAACTTTTCCAAAGGTGCCACTCACCCCTCTTATAAAAGGGCACTCCTCCTCATTTCTTCACACTTTCAAAGCCTTTTGGATCGGCCAACCACTGACCAAATACACTCTCAACTTCCCTGACTACAACCTAGAGACCTTAGTTTGATCAGAAATCCATCTTAAGGATCCCTTTTGATCAAATCAAAAGGAAGAACCCAAAGAAGAGGTAATGTTTTCACCACCCCTTTTCAAGTTCCTTTCTTCTTCCACTTCTTTTTTCTTTGTTATTACCATTATAAAATAATAACTCCAGTATCATATATATAATTTTATGTTATTATAAATATGGTACAACCATATTCAGTATTCTATCCACCCTTTGAATAACATGCCACCATACGTGCGTACGTACGGCTTACCGTCTCCACATCGTGGTGTAATTGTTATTCAATATATTATTATTTGGATGGGTATAATAATGATGTGTAACTCATGTAAATAATAAATATAACATGATAATTATTCTTTATATATGATATACCATCCAATTATATATTATTTTAATATCAAAAGAATGATATTGTCGCTCGTGTGTACGTACGGACTACTGTCTCCACGAATGCGATGAGATTCATTCTCCATCATATCCATCAAGTATAATTATCATTTGATGATTTAAAAATAGTATATAAGGACTTGATATAATTCTGGATATCAATAATATACAACCCCTTAATAAAGAATATGTCTCACATAACAAATAATACAAAGTAAAATGAACCCGTTAACACCCGAAATGATGATAATTCTAAGATATTATTAACAAATAAATGTTAAAAGATCATATATGATATCATATTAATGTAAATGATTCTTTTATAATTAAATATAAATTATTTCACCATTATACAGGAGGTTAACCTACCATCGACCAAGGAAAAAGTACAAAGTAATGGGTTTCTTATCTCACTTTTAATTTCGTGAGAATTCCATTGTTCACCACTTATTTATTGCATGTGGTGTGTGTACAGCCCCTGATTGTATTCATTGTGTAATATAATTTAATTTATGGATATTTACATCATCATTGTATTATCATTCTTTCATGGGTGTATGTTTCGTAAGTTACCAAATCGATAAGGGAATTTGAAATTTCAATTTCCACTCATTCGGCTTTACGCATACTTCATTGATTATTTTACTCCAAGATTATGTGTGGGATCACTATTAATTTGATTATGTCATAATTTCAACTCCCCTTTCTATGGATATACTTTTTAGACACATAATCACTCCATTTATAAATTCTCAAGTCATCCGTATGAACTTGATAAGAGTAATTTTTACTCAATCTCGATTTGTTGAGATAAACATCCAATTCATTGGTGTTGTTTTTACTAGAATATGTGTGAATGTCCCTTGATTGTTTTACACTGAATATCCAATCATATTTAGTGTATTTATATTTTTCACAAATAATTATGTCATTGATTTATCCTTAACCTAAGGATACGTCCTTTAAGAGAGATTTCATCTCAATTTACATTGCATTGAGACTTATTTGTTATTATACACCAAATCACTTTTATGTGGTGTATATAATGTACTTTGACATAGTATATCATGAATCCCTTTATTCTCATGATATTACAAAGTTTTTATTACCTCAATTATTTTTATTCAAGTGTCTCTCTTTTGGTTATAAACTTTAACTAAAATACCATTTTTAAATGTTTTAAAGACTTATTCTTCTAAATCTTTCTCATTAATGTCCATGTTTTAAAAATGGTTTTAAGGATTTATTTATATGGACATTAAAGTTTTAAAATTAAAACTCCTTTTAAAAGTTTCAAAGTGGTATGGGACACTTTGATTCAAAAATCCATTTTTAAATGGCTTCTTGATAAATAGTGTGACTTTTAAATGTTTTCAAGAAAAGAGGGATATTTATCTCAAATAGTTTTGATGGTTATTTTCATCTATGTCAATATCATTCATTATTATCGATTGAGGTACAATACAATCTCCCATATTCTATTGAATAAGTTATGTTTGACTGTGGATGTGCTGTTTTTATACCATTCATGGTTTGTGGTTAAAGTATTGACATTTCATATGCTAGTTTTAATACTAATGTTTATGTTATGTTTAAACATGTTCATATGAGGAATGCATTGGACTTAATAAGTGATGGGTGGAGCCCGCTATATCTCCTAGATGCATCAATAGGTCTCATGAGGCAAACTAGTGTCTTGGCACAAGGGCTTCGCAAAATCTTATTTATAGTCTTGGCACGAGGCCTTGGCTATGTGGTTATGATAGTCTGGCAGTATGCATTCCATCATTATGAAAGTGGTTATTGATATTTCATGTGATCATTTGACTAGTAGAATATCCATGTGAGTAAGTAAATGGCATTATTTTATTTTATCTTTTCCATTTTATGCTGAATTTCAAGTTTAAAAGGCTTTCGTTTTGGTTATAAACTGCATTAAGTGTTTATGCTTATCTATGAAAGCTGATGCTATAATGTTATCCTTACTGAGCATCTGAGCTCACCCCTTTCAATGTTTTATTTTTCCTAGGATTATGAAGAATTAATTTATGAATGACCTGCAGGGATAGTATGAGGGGATATCAAGACAAGATGTTGTTGTAGTTTTTTTTACCTTATGATGTAATGTAAGACATATGAATATATCTAGTGTTTCCAAGACTACTAAACTAATTGGTCTTTCGAGACTTGATCCTTTGTGATCATGCCAATGTTATGTAATAATGCACCGACTCTGGGTATCTAGGGTCGGGGCGTTACAGGATTTCCTATTATCTGAATAAAACCTATTCTTAAATTTGTTAATAGAGAATCCATATGTTGCCTATTGAGTCAGAGGCTCAAGATCAATGATTAATACATAGCCCAAAGACCATAAGGCACATAGGCCTGAAAAGGAAACACGTAGACCTGACATTAGAATATCCCACCCAACCATCCAATCATCTAACACTAATATGTCTCTATAAAGTTGTTTGTTTTTCCTCCATAACCATCCAATTTAGGATCAATATACAATTATTGTCTTAGTAACTATAAGATAGCTCTTCCACATCCAAATATCTCCACTTTGACTATCCTTATTCTATCTTTTAGTCCACTGGAATTGATGATTCTCCTGTACAAATCCCAGGGGTCACCATGTATGGATTGAAGGCTCAATGGTTAGAAGGAATAGTGTACCAAATTCCTAGATACATATCATGAAATCCTAATTCATATGAATTGTACCAATTTAATATTACCTTCTATAATACCAACACTCCTTCAAACCTATAATCTTACTATAGTACCATGAAAATCCTTTCGTTTTCTAGTTTTGAACCTAATTTATTGATGTAGGATAATGAGAAAATTACCAAAAATAAAAACACCAACTATAGTTATAATTTATTAGAATTTGTATCTTTATTCATGCCAGGTTTCCTTCACCTAAGCTAAATGGACCATTTTACCCTACGGTAAAAACTATAAAACCATAAACCTCAATAATAGATGGGCTAGGTTGTATAACTAGAAACCCTAACCCTAAAATTTCTAAATTACAAGACCCTTAAACTGAAAATGAAATATGTATAGTGTATTTTTAGGTTGGAAACCCAATAATAGAATCATGAGAAAGATTCAACACTCCTTTCATAAAACCATTCGTTTTTATGGTTTAGTCTAGAGTTAAAGTGGAACATAAAAAATGGTACAGTGATTATGGGGTCTACCATATAAACCAAGAAAAATTCAACTTCTGTTCATTAGACCAATTATTCTAGGAAACACTCAAATTATACTTTCTAACTTATCTTCTAAAACTATGTTTAATCAATTTTATGCAACACTATTCACATTTAGAATTCATTCAATGCATGGTGTCATAACCTTTAGGGTTATCATACCCTTCACGAATATCCCTTTATCCATAAACCTACATCATTCCCCAAATTTTTGAATCTTTTCAAAAATTTCATTCTTATTAGTGATTATCACATTTATCTATAAGTGATTCCCCAACATGGAAATGATATTCATGCCACCATATCTAGATCTACTACCCACATTCCAATTTTTATCGTAAAGAAAAATTACTTTAACCACAAACACCTGAAAATATTACATTAATACCCATCAATCATGTTTGCTTAATATGTATCCTATATTTACTTATTCCATAACAGTATGTTTAATTCAGGTGTCTCAGGTTATGATTTACACATTCCATAACCCAGGTGTTCAATTGGAATTGAATACCCTTGATGTTTTTAATTTATGAATTGCACCCACTTTTGAGGTAAGAATATTACATCTCATTTTTGAACCTTTACTCATCTTTGTCACTTGAACCTTAAACTACATTAAATAATAGTTTAAACATAATGAACATAAATTTCCTTCACCATTAATCAATGATTTTTACATTTATGTAATTAGGCTTCCATTAACATTAGGTTTTCTCTGCCTGTGTCGCATTGTAGACCGCCTCATGTTTTTGTTAAAGTTACACATCCCTAGACCAAAATATCCTTATTCTAAATTTTAAGACCATAAAATACCTACAGTAAAGATACAAAGTAATCACCAGGTTGAAAACAAAAAAATGGAATCTTAGGAAAAAAAATTGGGTCTTCACCCACTATTCATTCATTACATATCTTAGAAAATGTTTTAACATTTAAAAAAATGACAGGGCACAAAATGTTTCCAGTTGAAAACCCACAAATACTATCATCAAAAAAGCTATGCTTCTACCCACTAATCCCCCCCATTCATGGATTAGAAAATTTTAGGACTGAAAATAAAAATACATAATGGTTTTAGGTCCCACCATGTGGCCCAAGAAAAATTCATGTTATTGTTGTTATGTCACTCGACCTTGGAAAATGATAGACCATCCCTCTATTCCTTAAATTTTGGTTGAGATTATTGTAAAAACTAAATTACGGTGTTATTCTAGAGTTATTAATCCTTTATGAAAATATTAATCACTATTACAAAATTCCCCTTTATGATTTTTATCATTCTATGCCATTAAAAACTCCCATATCTAAATAGACTATGATTAGTTTACTGTGATGGTTTATATAAATCCATTTTTGTCCCACCTATACCTATATAAGATCATAGATCTAGAAGGTAAGTATATCTCAAATCCAAGTGGGATAACCTTATCTTATTATTTCCATGTATATGTTACTATATCTTAATCACTTAAATTTTTATCTATGCACACATTCAAGAGGAAACCAAATATCTTAGTACATTATCTCAAAGACTTTCCCCAGCTTATAGTGATGATACATATGCCACCATATATATCCTTCCTACATCCATATGAGTTTATATTCCCATGATGTAATGGGTTAATCCATATTTCACCATTAACTCTTGAAATTAAATACTATGATTTACATGATACATTTTCATATGGATTCAGTTGACTGGATATTAACTCCATTAGTTTCAAATATTATCATAGATCAATGATCAAGATGAGACAACGGATTGAGAATAGTTAAAGTACAAAAGAATAATTTCCATTACTTATAATTTTTAAGGGGGGGAATCCATAAATTTGAGTCTTAATTCATCTTTTAAAAGTGTGAATGAAAGTGAAAAATGATAGTACATTATAAAATATTCTTCACTAAGGCTCAAAATTGATCAATTGATCTCCTGGACTCATAAATTTGGTATTGAATTTGTGCCAACTCCATAACTATAGATTCCAAAATAGGTCATATATTCTCTACCCTTGCAATAGAATTTTCTTCCTCATCCATATAATCTTTAAAAAACTTTTCATGTTCAAAAAAATGAACCACAACTGAACTCAAATACCAATGAAGATGGTCTACTAGGGAAACCCCTCATAAAAAAAGTGTTTCTACACCGGCACCACCTATATATAGTGGTATTTCACTTAATGTTCTAAATCCCTAAGGGTTTTCGAACATGAAGTTTGTTACACTTAATTAAAACATAATTAGGAAACCTACTCTTGATCTCGCTCAAGGGTAACTTTATTCATGCGGGTTTTGATAACTAGGTAGAAATCAATCCCCCTCCCCATATCCTATAATTTTCAACATATGTCACGGACTATGCAATTTCTTATGTATATATTCCATTAGGGTTGTTTAGATTTTCATCTAGATATATTTTAATAATTGATTCAGTTTTTTTGTCCTAATTTACATGAACATTGATCTGACTTAGATTCAAACCCAAAAACTAAAATGTATTCTATTAAAAGATCACTCAGATAAATCATCTTGTTAACACCCCTGATCTCATTGGAAACGGAACAACCCCATATTATGTGCATCATAAAGCCATAGTGTGTTGATGGAGGCCTCCTTGATCAGATCTTCCATTTCTAATGGCATTGTTATTGGTGGTGTATAAAAATTATACATCAACTGATTGACATAAAATTCAATAGAACACATAAAATATACTCACTTATTTCAATTAGAACATTATCCTATTCAACTGTTTCCACATCCTCTAATATTTATATTTGAGTTACTTCTTTGGAAGGTTCTTCAAAACTTATCATGAAAGGAGCTTCATATACTATCATCGCATCATTATTTGGAATCAGGGAATTATTTTTCTCCTTTAGTGGCATAATCAGGTGATAGCTATTAACTCTCTCCCGCGATGGAAACCTCATCCATTTGTGGGTTAAGGATATCCTAATGGAGAAAACCTATCAATGGAATCTCATGGACCACATCTAACAAGACAGATAGATCCACCCTCACTAGTTCTTGGGTCATTAGTTAATCTATCATAGAAGATAGATTTCTATAATATCCCATTGATATATTATCATGTCCGTATTTTTTAATGAAATTGATTTATGATGTGGGTTTATAAATCAATATGATATATAGGAATGTATTCAGGTGTCGTCAAGAAGGGGAAATGTAAGTCCATTGAGATCATTATTATAAATTCAAAACACGGTTAACAAGGATAAGATGCCAATCAGAGATAATAGATATCACACCATGGAAATTGATTTAGAAATCATTGATATCCCAATCATAGAAAATATATTAAACATGGTGATATGAATTAATAAATTTTAATTCAATACCTATACCTGATCTACCTGCTTTATTATCCATTAGGGTGGTCAAAGAAGTTTTTTTTGATGTACCCTACACCCTTGGTATTGCTCCTCCTTCAGTGGAGGGTGGGAGAATATCTTGAGACTCCCTATAATCACACTCTTATTTCAACTCGTTCGGATACATTTAGAGAAATGGGATTATATAATATGGGGAAGTATGGAGTAGTGAATGAATTTGAAAATAAGGATGATTTTGAAGATTGGCCTCTTTCTTCATTCAGAATGTGATTTTCTAGAATTTCAGTATTAACCAGATGTTAGATTAAATGAATTGGGGTATTCAGCTTCACCTCTATGGGAGAGGGTTATAGACATGGAACATATAAAATGGGTATATACCTTTTTCTTCTTTCATCACTCTCTGTACATAATATATATCCTCTTCTCCTAGGGTGTCTAATCCTTTATAACGAACTAGTGTTCCACCCTCGGTGTACTTGGAAAATCTGTAGTGGCATATGTCACACTCATTCTCTACAAGAAGGGAAATGTATATATTATCAATATTATTTTGATGGGTGAAGATAATCTTCTTAGAGAGGACCATCATCACACATGTTTCGGGTTTACAAGGTAATCTCATTCCTCATCAATGGATTGGTTGAGTACCCCTTTGGTGTTTCCTCTATTTTAAGAATCTTACACCTATATTGTGGTAAGAAATTAACTATTGGTTACTAATATTTTCATATAAAATGATCTAGAATATTTTCAATCCTTGTCATGATTGGTATTGAATTTGATTTATTGGTCACGTTCCCATTTCCAGGTAGAGGGTGAGTAACACCGCTTTGAAGGGAACCCCATATGTCCATGAAGTCCATAGTATAGGGTCAAATTATCCAAAATTCAGTGGCCATAAGATATCTATCTTCCAAAGAGGTATCATCCAACCATAATTCAGGTCTTGAAGAAGTCTTAGGCTCCATTGAATTCAACTTTTTTCTCAACCTTTTATATTCTATCTTGAAATCACCCCACAATTTTTTGTTAGACTATCATGGATTAGACTCTTAACATGGAGTCTCTTTGATGAAAATTTCTTAGTATACTTACAGTTAAGGTTAATCAAGTAGCCTAGATATTTCTTTCTTCACACACTATGGAAAAATGCGTATTTAGCGGCAGTTTTGAAAAACCGCCGCTAAATCGTGTGTTGGGAAACTATTAACGGCAGTTTTCAAAACCGCTATAGAACGTTTCGTAGCGTTTTTTAGTGGTAGTTTAAACTGCCGCTAAATAATTTAGTGTTGGTTTTTTTGAATTTTTTTTGAATTTTTAAATTATTTTTTTTTAAAATTTTGTAATTAACTTTTTTAAAAAAAATTATTTATTTATCTATTTATTTATATATTTATTTTATTTCATATTTATTTCGTATTCATTTTATTTATTTCGTAGTTATTTTATTTATTTCGTATTTATTTTATTAATTTTGTTTTAGTTTTATTTATTTCTTATTTATTTTATTTATTTCGTATTTATTTTATTTATTTTGTATTTATTTTATTTATTTCGTATTTATTTCATATTTGTTTTATTTATTTTATTTATTTTATTTATTTTATTTATTTTATTTACTTCATATTTATTTAATTTATTTCACATTTATTTTATTTATTTCATATTTATTTTATTCACATCGTATTACTTTATTTAGTTCGTATTACATTATTTACTTTGTCAATGCCTATGCCCATGCAATATAAAGAAATTCTGCGTTGAGTGAGATTTGAACCCCTAACCTCTTGCATATTTTTTAAAAACTTTATCACTCCAGCAGGCTCGTCATGTGGTTAATAAACAGAATTTAATATACTTATATATACTAATTGAAAAAACAAATAATAGATAACTAATAGATATAAAATAAATAATAATTAAACAATAACAACAATCAATAATCAATAATTAATAATTATTGATTTATTAGTTATTTATTGAGTTATTTATTTATTTATTATTATTTACTGTTTATTATAACAAATAACAAATAAATTATAACAATAAATACGTAAATCATAAAATTATGAAAATAAAATAATAAAATAATAAAATTACGAAATTAAAATAATAATATAATACAATAATAATATAATAAATAATAAATAACAAATAGTAAACAATAAACAGTAAATAATAAATAATAAAAATTAAATAAAAAATAAAAAATAAAAAATAAAAACAATAAATAACAAACAATAAACAATAAACAATAAACAATAAATAATTAATATTAATTAATAATAAATAATAATAAATATTAATAAACAAATAATAAATAATAAATAGTAAATAATAAAAAGTAAATAATAAATAATAAATAATAAATAAATAATAAACAATAAACAATAAATAATAATAAATATAAAATAATAATTAATAATAAATAATAAAGAAAAATAAATACTAAATACTAAATAAAAAAATATTAAATATTAAATATTAAATAATAAATAATAAATTACCCATAATAAATAAATTATAATAAATAAATATAAATATTAAATATTAAATATTAAATAAAAAACAAAAGATAGTAAATAATAAATTATAAAAAATAAATAATAAATAATAATAATAATTATAAACACATAATAAATAATTATAAATAAATAAATAATAAATAATAATAAATAATAATAATAAATAATAAATATATAAATAAATAATAATAATCTATAATCTATAATCTATAATATATGATATATAATAAATAAAATATTATTATTATTAACAATATATAATATATAATATATAATAAATAATAAATATTAAATATTAAATATAAATATTAAATATTAAATATTAAATATAAATATTAAATTTTAAATATTAAATATTAAATAATAAATAATAAATAATAAATCACCAGTAACAAATAATATATAATAAATAAATTAAAGTATAATATAAATAATAAATAATAAATAATAAATAATAAATGAATCAAATGAAACAGTATGAAAAGGCGTGATAAGGGATGAAAAATCATGAAAACGCATGAAAACGGATGGAGAAGCATGGAGAAGCATTAGAAAACACGAGAACGCATGAAAACACATGACCACTCCAGAAAACCCCTAAAGAATTAAACATAATCATCATAATAACCCCTAAAAACCCATTGATAAAGATAACATGTCATGAAAACCCAAATAAACAGTAATAAATAGAGCAACCATTAAAACCCATGAAAACGGTCAGAAAGTGACAAAAACATTGGACTCACATTAACAGATATAACTTATGATCTGTGAGTCTATTCATGATCTGTGATCATTCAAATCAATGATCCTAATATGATCTTCAACCTGATAGGTGAAAGAGACTGAATGGACAGGCGGATTAGAAGTTATGACTGTTTTAAAAAAGAGCTGGCAGGGAACAGGTGCTAAAAACCAGGCATCGAAAACCATAACAGACCCAATACCCACTAAAAGGCCATAACATATGATACAAGAGTCCATGTGGGTGCCACAACCAGTCAAACTGAAGTTCATGAAACGAACTATGATCTGGAAGGTGGAGGAGCCTGAACTGACACACGGATCAAAAGTTAGGTCTATTTGAAGACAAGTTTGACGGGACAGCGGTGACAGAAACAGGGTTTTGGAGGCCTTTTGAAGGGTTTTTGGGGTCTAAAAGCTCGATAGAAGGTTTCTTGTGTTGAACCAGTGAATATCTCTCTTCGCTGGATTCGATTTGATATGTGGTAGAGCCCAAACGGACACCCGTAGTGAAAGTTATGGTCGTTTGAAGTTGGAGAACTTTTTTCAACTTTCTTATAACTCTCATATCTTTTTCACCTTATGCCGTCTCAGGGTTTTAATTATACTTGCCTCTAGATATCTTCATGAGCTTTGATTTGACTGGTCGTGGCGCTCCAATGGACACTCGGATCAAAAGTTATGGTCGTTTTAGTAGTTTCAGGGTTTCTTATGTTTTTTTATTTTTTTCCTTTCATTTCATGGTGGTTTTAATCAAAATGTAATAATTTCACGGCATTTTTCTTAAAAACATGCCGCTAATCCTCTAAATATTATAAAAAATTATAAAAAACAAATTTAACACATTTTTCGGTGGTTTAAAAACCACCGCTAAATAGCGGCCCGAAAAATATTTAACGTTGGTTTTTAAAATCACTGTGAAATGCCAGTTTTCCTGAAGTGATACCTCTTTTATGGGCCTTCTAGATGGATTTTTCCCTCTGTCTAGATTCGGGTAATTTGGGACTCAAGAAAGTTTTTTCTCTAGTATCCCATTTGTGTATGATTATTTCCAAGATTTAGCATACCTTGGTTTCATACCGAAGAATGAATCCATAAGAGGTATCCTGATCTCGACCTGAGTGTTTTCTTAAGCCATCATCAACTAGGGTAATCAATCCATCATCAAGTTCTTTTGTATCTTGACATATTTCAATGGTGCCAATAATTAATTTTTTAGGCACTATAATTGTTGTGAAAATTTGTTATAATGGGTATGACTTACAAATGATATCACATTCAATACTGGTCACTAGAATGAAATCCCTCATGACCATATTTTACAAAATCACTTCATAGTTGACATGGACATCATCTGTGATTATGTCAGTGAGAGGATTTCTATTTTGATGAAATTTTAAACATGACTGGTAGTTAAGGAGACTCAGGGCCTTTTCTCCATTCAATGATAAGGTCCAAATGCCATATAAGACTTGGATGAATGGAATGGACCTACACCTAGTGATCTAAACATCATCCAACAGCTCATATACATTGAATTGTACTTTTCATGCCCCATATATCCTGGAATGATCTTGAGATGTGAACGGAATATCTACTTTTATGGATGTTTGATGTGACCATACTTTGGTACACTTGCTACATATTATCATGGTATTAAATGAGTTTTTAATTTCTTAAATGGTATTTTATTAAAAAATTATTTACATTGGAATTATTTTCTACTAAAAATTTAATTCATTGTATAACTTGATAATTTTGAGTGTTTTGGTTTTAAATGGTCAAATTTTTATATCTTGATCTTTGACCATTTTGGGGAAAAATTATGAATTTTATTGAATTTGTTTGACATTTATTAATGATGATTTTTTTTGTATTTGAAAAATTAATTATTTTTAAATTATACTTGATTATATTTAACATCATTTATTGAGTTGTAATTTATTTTCATTTATAAATCCATTTATTTGAAATGTTGATTTTGTGCATTGAATAAATTATTTTCAAAAAGCTCTTGAAATTTTTTGTTATGGGCAGTTGACCATGTGTTGTTGGTTGTGAGGACACTTGAGAGACCGTGTGGAGGAAATTTGGCTGCAGAAAAAACTACCATAAGATAATTTATTATTCTACCATAAGACTAACTTTGATTCCACCATAAGAAGAGAAACTCTCTTACCATTCCGACACCTGGAAAATTTCCAAAGGGATTGAGTGACCAAATAAAAAAATACCAATATATTTCATGATGAATTTTAAACCTACTTTTTATGATTTGTTTTTCAAAATCCCCCTGACCCCTTTCCCAATACTCTCAATATATCATGATACCAAATATTATACTACCATCAGGTGGGTCTCAAAGCAACCATGCCTCTCATCATGGTAAACTACAAGAATTCCATACCAATCTATTATTATGGTCCAATCATTCTTTATAATAAAGATGCCTCATAAAGAGGTGTATCTACATAATTAATTTTTCAACCCATCATAAATAGAGTTTTGGTCAGATGCGCCAATCTACCATTTGAAAAATGAAATACCTGATGAGTACCAAAGTTGATCATCAACTAATCTTAAAGATTTAAGAACCAAAAAATTGTAACATCCCAGGTAAATAAAGAATATTAATTTTTCATATTTATCGATATTTTTGAATGAAATATTAATATTACTTTAAAAGGGAATGTTATGCTCAATGGCGTACCCAATACGCGACAACGAGTTCCTTTGAAATCCTAGGTTGCACTCTAATAATAAAATAATATTATTATAAATGGTAGTTAACGCCTAGCCGTTTTAATGGCGGAAATGAACAGAACTAACTACAAAATTATTATATATTTTTTTCAAATATATTTACTCTTTACAATAAATGTCAGAGGATTAAAAATGCGAATGGATCCAATTTTAAGAGTAAACATTCCAATATTCTTTAAAAGGTCGATTAACCGCATTTTGATGGAGAACCTCTTTTAAATCCACTTTTTGACAATTTTATGTGTCATATTTGAAAAAATAAAATTCTTCTTTAGAATCGGGACATCAAAATTTACTTTGTGTAAATTTTTTGTATTTTTCTGATAAAATTCATTTTTTAATGAATAGTGAAAAATGTTGTATTTTAAATAAAATCCTCTTTTTAATCTAATTTATTTATATAAATAGATTATATATTGAATTGTTTTTAAAGTGAAATTACAATATATTTTTACCATTTAATCCAATAGTGGTCGTTGGAATTAATTTCACTTTCAAATTGGACTTAAACTAGTGTCAATATTTTGATACTTATTGTTTCATAAAAACACGCTATTTGCTCTGACATCGGGAATTAATTATTAAATTAATTAATGTAACTTATATGTTTTGAATTTTGTAAAATAGACATCACTTTTGAATTCGAAATATCAAATATAGCTTAGGGTGATGTTTTGGTATTTTTCTGAAAAACTTCAATTTTTGATGAATAGTGAAACCACTAAGTGGTTCTTAAGAAACTGATTTTTTTCATTTAAATAAATTTTACCACCTCTGTGTTTTGAATTTAATAAATCCTACATAAATGGTTGTCATTAGGAAGTAAAATGTGGTTCAATGGGATTAAAATATTTTTTTGGTGAATAGTAGCTTTTAAGTTTTTAATCGAGATTAGAGATAATTAGTGTAGTTTAAGGTAAAAATAATGTTTTAATAGTATGAAATGACCTAGACACATGTCCTATATTTATTTTATGTGTCATGGCCGACCAATAAAACCCATGGGTTGAGTTGTGGGACCCCATTGAGCCACTTGGGTAAGATAATGACATTAATGCCTTTTATTTAAAGTAAAAGTAAAAATGTCACAAACATGAGTTGTTTTACTAAAAAAAATTACATGGGGTTATACAAGTAATATTTTTTACTATAAATAGTAATTATAAAGGTAAAAATATTTAATACATCATGATATTTTTTTTATGATTTTTAAACATTAAATAAATTAAATTATTTATGACATCATGATGATGCAACGATTACCTCATTAATAAAGGATTTAAATAAAATGAAAAGATAATGTTAAAACTATAACATACACTAGTCAAAAACCTATTTTATGAGTATATTTCGAACCCTTACCACCTTATCCTCAAAATACATCAATTTGGGACTTTTAAAATACGAAACACAATTGAAAATAAAGTAACATTTCGTAACTTTCCAAGAGTGCCCCTCCTCTCCTCTTATAAAAGGCCCCCACCTTTACCACCTTACCCATACATCCAAAGCCATTGGCTCGGCCAAAACCTGCTCATTTCATCTCTCCACATCCCTCTCTTCATCATTTAAGCCTCACTTTGGGAGGAATTCTTTCCAAGGAAGCCTTTGAGCTTAAATCAAAGAGAGTTACCCGTTTTAAAGGTAGTGTTTTCTCTTGTATTCTTATGTTTTATTTTGCTTCTCCAACCCCCTAAACTCTTTTTATTATTTTCTTTTGTAACAACACCAGTATCATAAATATACTAGGATTTTTTTATGTGAAGGATTCTATCTACACTTACACACACCTTCGTCTAATGGTTAAAGAACATATTGTTTCTGTGGTTGGCGATTTTCTGCCTCACGAAACGATGATTGTTAAATATTCTTTTAACACCTTTATAGGTGGCCATTATTATGTAACTGTATTTTATATATTATATATATGGTATTTATGTTTACTATATTCTTCTGTATTTTCTTTAAAACATACCTTTATTCTTTTCATGTTGTGCAAATGCGATAATTTCATATGTGGAAGTGTGGAATACCGCCCCCTCAAGTGATGTGACTCGTTCATGCAATACATGGAATGTATAAAGAATGAAATTAATGAACATATGTGACCTATATAACATATATATTATACATTAATTATAATATATATATATATCTCATTTATTTTTAATTCCATTAATATAACAAAGAAATGAAAGTAGCGTTCATGTGTACGCACGGCCTACCGTCTCCATGAACGGTGCATTTCATATCTTTATATCTCCAAATGTTAAGGAGTAGTATAAAATGAATATTTAATGGATATATATGATATTTAAATCATTAATACTATTCTGGAGATGATTTACTTATAACTACATGGACAATCATTTTCAAACAAGTTCATTTTTTTACTCATGTACCAAACACCGGTAAAAACATTTGTTATGAACTAACATTATTAAACAATTATTATAACATTATAATATGTGATATTAACTAAATAATAATCTATAAAGGATTTCCTTAAGCAATTATAAATTGAACAAAGTTTATTATTCAGGAATATAAAGAAACGAACAAGACAAGTCAGACTTGAGGTAAGGGATCCGACCTCTCGCTTTCTTTTCAAGTACCATCTTTTATGTCATTTCATTTATGCTCCATGTTCTTATGTTGGAGTATGTTATTTTATATTAACCATACTGTAATTTTTATTTTTATATGATGAGATACCCCCTATTACTCTCATCAATTCTTTATAATTTTTAAGTGGCGCCGTTAGGCTGCGGAGTTTTCGTAAGGGATCCTACCCCTCTCTTTCTTTTTAAGTACACTCTTTCATGTAATTCCTTTTAAGCTCATCTTTCTTATGATTTGGATTTTAATTTATATTTATATTGCTGTAAATATTATGTTAATATGATGAGAGACCCTATTTGATCTCATCAATACATTTTTGGAAGTTTTATGTGGCGCCGTTAGGTTGTCGAGTTTTCGTAAGGGATTTTTCATCTCACTTTTATTCCCGTGAGATTTATGCTACATTTGCCACCATTTACTTTGAGTGGTATATGTACTGCCCATTATTCTACTCTTTGTATAGTATACTTTTGTTTATGAGTATTTACATAAATGTCGTGTTGTCCTTCTTTCATGGGGTGTATGTTTCGAAAGATACCCAAGTCGGTAAGGGATCTTTTCACCCTCCTCTTTTTAAAAGACTTCTTTTGTTGGGTCTTTTAATTTACATATTGTAATGTTGGGATATGTTATTACATATACTTATTGATGTAAATTTTATGTCCAAGTGATGAGATACCCTTTTTATCTCTCATCAACTAATTTTATCAATTTTAAAGTGGCATCTTTAGGCTGTCGAATTTTACAAAGGGAACTTCTTAACCGAATTTTGATTTCCATGGGTTCAACATGTAGTTATTGAATATGTTATCCTTTGAATATGTGTGAATGACCTTTGATTGTTTTAAACTAAATATCCACTTATATTGGGTGTATTTATGTTTGTCACGCATAATTATGAGATTGATTCATCCTTAATTTAAGGATACCTTCTTTATAAGGGATTTTATCTCATTTTACATTTCTATTGAGACTTCATTGTTGTTATGCACAAATTCACTCTTATATGGTGTATATACTGTCCTTAGGAATAGTATATCATGAATCCATTTATTCTTGTGATATTATAAAGTTCTAATTAAATGTTATTCCTCAATTATTGTATTCAAGTGTCTCTCATTTTGATAAAAACCCTTTAACTAAAATATCGTTTTAAATGTTTTCATGATTTATTCTTATAAATATTTCTTATTAATATCCATTTTTTCAAAATGGTTTCAAGGATTTATTTATATGGATATTAAGGGTGTAAAATGTTAAAATATTCAAAGTTGTATGGGACACTTTGATTCAAAAATATCTTTATTAAATGGTTTAAATGGTTTTGAAAATGTTTTTTTAGAATGGATTCAATATCTTAAAATGTTATATTGTTAATGGAATGTGGAAACGTTTTATTTCCTTTATACTTAAGTTATGTTCTATGATTATGTTATGGTTCTTGGGCATTTTTTATGAATATGGGTGGTTCCGTGATAAACTAAGGGCGGGTGAGCCCGATATAGCTCTCCAATGCATTGGGTAACGCGAAGGAGTTAAACATTAAGGTTTCTCCGAAGAGATTTAGGTAATATACTATGATGGGTATTCCAAACGTAACCAAGAGGGTTACTCCCTACGTTAGAATGTTATAAATGCCTCAAGCTACCTTTATGCCTTATGATTTCTATGATTCATTCGTGATTTGATGAGGTATGTTAAAATGCTTATGTTTTATGAGTAAAGTATGATTTCATACATGGGCTAATGTTTTCTTTTCGCACTTTTATATACCTTACTGAGCTTTTTATGCTCATCCCAAGTTTTTGAAATGTTTTTCACAGGTCAATGGAAAGGTGCATGATATGATGATAGTGTCAAGGATGTGTCAAGAAAGAAACCATTTTTATTTTAAATATGTTTCCGTTGATGGGGAAAAACCAATACTATCTTTTATGTAACCACTTTGTTTAAATGTGGAATGTAATTCATAGTCTGTGATCTAATTCTCTAAAAATCTAAACCTGAAAAGATCCACAATGTGTAATCTTGTAATAACTCAAGATTTAGTAAGGTTTAAGTCTGGGACCTTATAGTTGGTATCAGAGGTCGGTTTAGACAACTTTAGGGATTAAGAGTTTTTGTTAGACACATGATTAGTCCCTACATCTATTATTTCAGTTAAATCCTTTCTTTATAACTTTTTTTAGGTCAATTAAATTCAGTTACGAATATAAGGAGAAGGATATCAAACGACATTCATATCTCTTCCTGATGACATGCTTGCAATAATTATTGCAAAGTCATGTTCGGATGATTGTGAAACTTTTCCTAGCATACAACTCACTTGCAAGCAGTTGTTTTTGACATCAAAAACCTCCACTATACCTCGTTATCATCATGGATCATGGGTTGTATTTAGACAAATACTATTTTCACAATATTCTCATATTTTCAAGAATGGAAAATATTATCAAGGTATTTTCAAATATTTTACCTTATCACAAGAATTTGAAGCATATTATGATTTTAAAAATGGTGTTGAGGAAGGAGACCCTTGAGAAACCTATTTATATTTTCTTTTAAAATATAGTCTCTCAGCACATACATATGGTTTTTTAAAAGGACCAATAAGAGAAAGTTTCAACTCAAATTTTGGCCGACTATTTTATAGAAATCATGTTTTATCAGATGTTTTGGAATTATATGTCATACATGATTATTTTCCAAAACTGTTTTTATGTGAACACCCATATGACCCATGTTGTACAAGGTGTATTTGGATGGAGGAAGCAAATGATTTTGAAGGATCTCTAAATCATTGTGGTAATGGATGGGACTTCTACCTACGTGAGCAAGATGATGATGAAACCGAGTGGACTCCATGATCAAGGTATGATGTTATTCATTTTGGAAATCATTTTATTTTATCTTATGGTGGTGAAATAAGACATCGAGAATTAAGATGTTGACATCATAATGAATTTGGATGAAAAAGAGAGGTATAAGGAAAATATTGAGGTTAAAAAATGTTAGGGTTATTTTTGGAGTTTTATAAAAAGGACGACACGCAGACCGTGTGACAACCCGTCGCGTCGGACAAAGCTGTGGGAATCAAACCCACAACCAAAGTGCGACTAGTATTTATCATCTACCACTGGACTACGTGAAGTCCCTGGTTAGTATAACTTATTCTTTTTAGTTAGATGATTTTATGAATTAAGAGTAAGTTGATTTTGGGTTATCTATGGAAATTATTAACCTATCATGAAGGATATGTGATTAGGTTAATTACTTTTCAATATGAGACATTAAGAGCAACTGATGTTATTTGGAGATAAGTGTTAATTTGTACCTTGGAAGACTATGTGATTAAATCCTTCAAATATTTTGGTTTCAATCATAGTTTGGTTTACTTTGAAGAATTTTAGGGACAAATTGTTTATTGAATGGTCTTTGTTGAACTTTGGGTATTGTTTGACAAATTTTGGAGATTAAGAATAGATTTTTTATTCCTTTTTGGGTATTATCTGATCTCATACTAACCTTTTAGGTTTTAGTTTTGGTTAAGGTCTAAAAACATGGGAATAATATAGTTCTCTTTTGTGGATTAGGTTATTCTCTATTAGTTGACTATAGCTCTCTTAATGTAAACAAGTCTTCCTAAATACTCATCATTTGGGGAAAGTACGAGTTTGTGTAAGAAATATAGTAAAAGTTGAAAGTCAACATGACAAGTAAGTATGTTTCCTTAAGATCAAAAATAAATTCCTCAATGAAAAGCAACTTAAAACAAAAAAAATTGTCTATTAACTTTTCCTACGGGGGAATCGAATACCGTTTAACCCACCACAAGTTTGTGATTTTCTTGTGGTTAACATTCTCCTAAACATGTTTTCTATCACTCTCCCTCAGAACATGACCCTTTGCTTTTTCTTCCATATCCATGTTTTCCTACATGGAATCCTAGTATGGGTTAACTCGGGTGACCTCTGCACTTCTCTTTCTTTCTTTTAAAGTGATTTTTTTACCGACTCTTGTTCCGATGTGGGGCTTTCAATTAAGTTTCCAAGCCCAATTTTGAAATTTCGAGGACGCAATTCCCAAAAGGGGGGAAGGATGTAACATCCCAGGAAAATAAAGAATATTACTTCTTCATATTTATCCATATTTTTGAATGAAATATTAATATTACTTTAAAAGGGAACGTTATGCTCGATGGCGTACCCAATACGCAACAATGAGTTCCTTTGAAATCTTATGTTGCACTCTAATAATAAAATAATATTATTTTAAATGGTAGTTAACGCCTAGCCATTGTAATGGAAGGAATTAACAGAACTAACTACAAAATGATTATATATGTTGGTCAAATAGTTTTACTCTTTACAATAAATTTTAGAGGATTAAAAATGCGAATGAATCCAATTTTAAGCATAAACATTCCAATATTCTTTAAAAGATTGATTAACCGCCTTTTGATGGAGAACCTATTTTAAATCCACTTTTGGACAATTTTATATGTTATATATGACAAAATAAAATTCTTCTTTAGAATCGGGACTTCAAAATTTACTTTGTGTAAATTTTTGGTATTTTTCTGATAAAGTTCATTTTTAAATGAATAGTGAAAATTGGTGTATTTTAATTAAAAACCTCTTTTTAATCTAATTTATTTATATGAATAGATTATATTTTGAATTGTTTTTAAAGTTAAATTAGAATATATTTTTACCATTTAATTCAATAGTGTTCATTGAAATTAATTTCACTTTGAAATTGGACTTAAACTAGTGTCAATCTTTCGATACTTATTGTTTCTTAAAAACATGCTATTTGCTCTGACAGCGGGAATTAATTATTAAATTAATTAATATAACTTATATGTTTTTAATTTTGGAAAATAGACATCATTTTTGAATTCAGAATATCAAATATATCTTAGGGTGATGTTTTGGTATTTTTCTGAAAAACTTCAATTTTTGATGAATAGTGAAACAACTAAGTGGTTCTTAAGAAACTGATTTTTTCGTTTAAATGAAATTTTACCACCTATATGTTTTGAATTTCAAAAATTCTTACATACATGGTTGTCATTAGGAAGTAAAATGTGGTTCAATGGGATTAAAATAATTTTTTGGTGAATAGTAACTTTCAAGTTTTTAATCGTGATTAGAGATAATTAGTGTAGTTTAAGGTAAAAATAATGTTTTAATAATATGAAATGAACTAGACACATGTCCTACCATTATTGGATGTGTCATGGACGACCAAAAAAACCCATGGGTCAATTTTTGGGACCACATGGAGTCACTTGGGTAAGATAATGACATTAATGCCTTTTATTTAAAGTAAAAGTAAAAATGTCACAAACATGAGTTGTTTTACTAAAACAAATTTTACATGGGGTTATACAAGTCCGATTTTTTACTATAAATAGTAATTAGAAATATAAAGAGATTTACTACATCATGATATTTTTTATGATTTTTAGACATTAAATAAATTAAATTATTTATGACATCATGATGATGCGGCGATTACCTCATTAATAAAGGATTCAAATAAAATGAAAAGATATTTTTAAAACTATATATAAACTTGTCAAAAACCTATTGGATGAGTATATTTAGAACCCTTACCACCTTATCCTTGAAATACATCAACATGGGACCTTTAAAATGTGAAACTCAATTGAAAATAAAGTAACATTTTGTAACTTTCCAAGAGTGCCCCTCCTCTCCTCTTATAAAAGGCCCCCAACTCTACCACCTTACCCATACTTCCAAAGCTATTGGCTTGGCCAACCCCTGACCATTTCATCTCTACACATCCCTATCTTCATCATTGAAGCCTCAATTTGGGCAGAATATTTTCCAAGTAAGCCTTTGAGCTTAAATCAAAGAGAGTTACCCGTTTTAAGGATAGTGTTTTCTCTTGTGTTCTTATGTTTTATTTTGCTTCTCCAACCCCCTAAAATCTTTTTATTATTTTCTTTTGTAACAACACCAGTATCTTAAATATACTAGTATGTTGTTATGTTATGGATTTGAGCTACACTAACACACACCTTCGTCTAATGGTTAAAGAACATAATGTTTCTGTTGTTGGTGATTTTCTGCCTCATGAAACGATGATTGTTCAATATTCTTTTAACACCTTTAAAGGTGGACATTATGATGTCACTGTATTTTATATATGATATATATGGTATTTATGTTTAATATATGCTTCTGTATTTTATTTTTAAAAAATACCTTTATTCTTTTCATGTAGTTCAAATGCGATAATTTCATATGAGGAAGTGTGGACTACTGCCCCCTCAAGTGATGTGACTCGTTCATGCAATGCATGGAATGTATAAAGAATGAAATTAATGAACATATGTGACCTATATAAAATATATATTATACTGTAATTATAATATATATATATATATATCATTATTTTTTATTCCATTAATATGACAAATAAATGAAAGTAGCGTTCATGCGTACGTACGGCCTACCGTCTCCATGAAAGGTGAATTTCATTTCTTTCTATCTCCAAATGTTATGGAGTAGTATGAAATGAATATTTACTGGATATATATTATATTTAAATCATTAATACTATTCTGTAGATGATTTACTTATAACTACATGGACAATCATTTTCAAACAAGTTCATTTTTTTACTCATGTACCAAACACCGACAAAAACATCTTATATGAACTAACATTATTAAAAAATTATTATAACATTATAATATGTGATATGAACTGAATAATAATCTTTAAAGGATGTCCTTAAGAAATTATAAATTGACCATAGTTTATTATTCAGGAATAGAAGGAAACGAACAAGACAAGTCAAACTTGAGGTAAGGGATCCGACCACTCGCTTTCTTTTCAAGTACCCTTTTTTATGTCATTTCATTTACGCCCCATGTTCTTATGTTAGAGGATGATATTTAATATTAATCATACTGTAATTTGTATTTTTATATTATGTGATACCCCCTCTTACTCTCATCAATTATTTAAAATTTTTAAGTGGCGCTGTTAGGCTGCTGGGTTTTCGTAAGGGATCGTACCCCTCTCGTTCTTTTTAAGTACACTCTTTCTTTTCATTCCTTTTAAGCTCATATTTCTTATGATTTGGATGTTATTTTATATTCCTATTGCTTTAAATTTTATGTTAATATGATTAGAGACCCTATTTGATCTCATCAATCCATTTTTGGATGTTTTAAGTGGCGTCGTTAGGCTGCTGAGTTTTCATAAGGGATTTTTCATCTCACTTTTATTCTCGTGAGATTTATGCTACATTTTCCACCATTTCATTTGAGTGGTATATGTACTGCCCATTATTGTAATCTTTTTGTATTATAATTTTTTTTAGGAGTATTTACATCAATGTTGTATTGTCCTTCTTTAATGGGGTGTATGTTTCGAATGATACCCAAGTCGGTAAGGGATCCTTTCATCCTCCTCTTTTTAAAAGAATTCTTTTGTTGGGTATTTTAATTTACATATTGTAAGGTTGGGATATGTTATTCTATATCCTTATTGATGTAAATTTTATTTCCAAGTGATTAGATACCCTTTTTATATCTCATCAACTCATTTTATGAATGTTAAAGTGACGTCGTTAGGCTGTCGAATTTTACCAAGGGAACTTCTTAACCCAATTTCGATTTCCTTGGGTTCAACATGTAGTTATTGAATATGTTATCCTTTGAATATGTGTGAATGACCTTTGATTGTTTTACACTTAATATCCACTTATATTGGGTGTATTTATGTTTGTCACACATAATTATGATATTGATTCATCCTTAATTTAAGGATACCTTCTTTGTAAGAGATTTTATCTCATTTTACATTTCTATTGAGACTTCATTGTTGTTATGCACCAATTCACTCTTATATGGTGTATATACTATCCTTTGGAATATTATATCATAAATTACTTTATTCTCATGATTTTATAAAGTTCTTATTAAATTTTATTCCTCAATTATTGTATTCAAGTGTCTCTCATTTTGATAAAAACCCTTTAACTAAAATATCGTTTTAAATTTTTTAATGATTTATTCATAAAAATATTTCTCATTAATATCCATGTTTTCAAAATGGTTTCAAGGATTTATTTATATGGATATTAATGGTGTAAAATATTAAAATCTTAAAAGTGGTATGGGACACTTTGATTCAAAAATATCTTTATTAAATGTTTTAAATGGTTTTGAAAATGTTTTTTTAGAATGGATTCAATATCTTAAAATGTTATTTTATTATTGTAATGTGGGAACGTTATCATTCCTTTATGATTAATTTATGTGATATAATTATGTTATGGTTCTTGGGCATTGTTTATGAAGAGGGGTGGTTCCGTGATAATCTAAGGGCCTGTGAGCCCGATATAGCTCTCCAATGCATTGGGTAACGTGAAGGAGTTAAACGTTAAGGTTTATCCGAACAGATTTAGGAAATATACTGTGATGGGTATTCCAAACGTAACCAAGAGGGTTACTCCCTATGTAAGAATGTTATGAATGCCTCAAGTTACCTTTATGCCTTATGATTTCTATGATTTATTCGTGATTTGATGAGGTATGTTAAAATGCTTATGTTTTATGAGTAAAGTATGATTTCATACATGGACTAATGTTTTCTTTTCACACTTTTATATCCCTTGCTATTCTTTTTATGCTCATCACAAGTTTTTGAAATTTTTTTCACAAGTCAAGTGAAAGGTGCATGATATGATGATAGTGTCAAGGATGTGTCAAGAAAAAAACCATGTTTTATTTTAAATATGTTTCCGTTGATGGGGAAAAACCAATACTATCTTTTATGTAACCACTTTGTTTAAATGTGGAATGTAATTCATGGTCTATGATCTAATTCTCTAAAACTCTAAACCTGAAAAGATCCTCAATGTGTAATCTTGTAATAACTCAAGATTTAGTAAGTTTTAAGGCTGGGACCATATAAAAATACTACTATATAACAGGATCTTGAACACTTTTCACAAGAATACTTGAACTAAATGTAGTATTCTATATAATCTACTTTACTAGTTGAAGATGAAACCATATAAACTAATTAAAGGATCGACATAAAACTTAGATGGAGAAAAAAGAGGTTGGACAGATGAGTTGTGTTTGTAAAAATTAATTGATCGGAGAGATAATTATTATTTAGTGCAAGATGAAATTAAGATTTATGGGTGTTTACAAAAGTGGAAATGGAAAAAAATGTAAACTAGATATGTGGGGACACTTGATACAATAGGGGTGCACTAAACCATCATCCAGTTGATTCTTTGACTGATTTTCTTATAGGTGATAAAAAGAACAGGTTCATTGTTATTTTTCATTATGTAGGTGACATCTCAATAATAGAGGGTCCCAATTATCCCCCAATTATTTGATTATAGAATCATATAAGGATATGCATTTCCTACTCAATGAAATTCCCCGGTAATGTCCCTAAAACATAAATAATAAAATAGTCCCAATCATATTACACCTCGAGTGATGCCTAAAACATGATTGATATATGGGTGACTACCCCTAAATTTGAAGTTCCTAGGATTATGAATTTTGATAAATTACAATTTGATTAATTTTATTCATAGGATATGAATTCTCTTAGGTTGAACAATTGTCTGTGTTCGTGGATGAGTATTTACCAGTATAAAACTGAAGTTCAATGAGTTCTGTTTGTTCAAGGAAGATCGTGTACAAAAAAGATACTAATCTATAAAATATTGACTATGTTTTAATAAGTACCACACATGATCTCATTAGAGATGATCATCGATGACTGTCACTTCAATCCAAGATGTTTAATTATGTGATTAAAACTAATATAAGCACATAAGAAGTGGTTTTTTAAACTAATGTAAATGATGACTATTTTTTATTATTTCTGATGGGGTTCATGCCTCATCTGTGTGGATGTGCATCTATTTACCTATATTACATATTTCTAAAGGTATTCAGCATTTTTCACCTCTTTGGTGATGTATTCTCCTTGATTGAAATGGGATGATGGGATTTCATTCTCTCCTTCTATGGATTTATCCTTAGAATTCATCTCCTAGTCTGGGTCTCCCTTAAATATTAAGTCATTTTTCATGAAACCCTTCCTTCTACCATATCTTTGTGGAAGTTAGTTAATTACATTTCTTCTTTCAGTACATTATAAAGGGTTAAGTTAGGGAAGCATCATTCGGTCTACGAAGTAGCCACGTTGGACATTACTAGAATGTTCGGATGTTAAAACCTTATTACACCTAAATTCTCCCTTATAAAAGGGATTCTAGAGGGCAGAGAAGCCCAAGGAATCCCACGTCGAATATGGGGAATCTAATTCTAGAGGCATGTCTCTGAGGTTTTCCTAATCTTCCCATGTTTAACAGAGGGTATGCTACATGTTTAATGTCTTACGTAGATGGACCGGACGGATCAGAACACTGGAAAGAGTGGATCAGATGGATATGTCCCTAGGAGGGATCACCTGGAAGGTTTACCAGGTGGATAGGCCGAAACATCAATGAGGAAAGAACCTAGATGGTGTGACTTTGAAATGGAAGGTTTCACACTGTGAAGGATAATCTAAAAACCACAATGGGTGGATCATCGAATGTGGGTCCCAATACAAGGGGCACATAGGATTACCATTAGTCAATATAAAACCTCAAGGAGGAATCCTACATACCCTGTGTAGATGACAAGGATCAAAACCCATGTATTTTTTAGGGGAGATTTGGGGCTTACACATGGCTAGTAGCCTGATAACTTCAAAAAGTGGAGAGGTTATGACCTTATTGTGATAAGGGTAAGGTAGTGGAGAAAATGGATGGGGATTATACATGGTTAGCTTCCCATATATATGGAATGAGTTCACAAGGATGTGAAAGCTAGGATGCCATCTGGATGGATGTAGAGGATGTGTCGGAGGGTAAAGATTAATGATACGGAACCGATGAAAAGATAATGGTGTTGTGATTGATCCTAGAGGATGTTTTTTATATACCCTACATTGAAAGTTGGGATCAAAGTCCATGTAGTTCTGGTGGGTTGATGAGACACCTAAGGAGGGGGCTTGTGAGAATGGATGCATGGATGGGACCCAAAGGAAGTGGAACCTCCATATTGGGGAAAGATCTTCCTGAGATAAAAAGGCTCAAAATAAATGCTAGGATGGGAAATGGGTGATGGGTTGGAACCTCAAGCATGATTCATACATACCTTTCTTAAAATGGGTAAGGATCAAAGTCCACATATTTCAGTAATGGGGTATAGAATTGGGGTCTAAACTAATTATAGCAACTCAGAGGCATGCTGGGGCTTATAAATGGTTAGTAGCCCATCACAAGAGGGACACTCTTGGTTGGAGGAGTATACATTGAGTTTGTGGCTTATTCATGGTTAACTTCCCGTGGGGATCATAACACCTAAGGGAGTTGGATCCAGGAGATGCATCCAAAAAAGGGAGAGTATCGTATCAGGAGGGTACATCTATAGGAGGGAGTACCAGAGTTTACCATTGGTTGGGGTTTTACCTAAAAGAGTCCTTTTACATATCCCAGTGGATGGGAATCAAAACCTACATAGTTTGGAAAGGTATATAGTTTAATGTCATGTGGGATGATTTTGAACTACTGTGAAAGACATAGAATGGTTGGATCATGGGGAGTGAGGGGCTTGACCCTCGGTGAGGATTCTTATGTATCCTAGTGACTAGGAATTAAAGTCCATGTAGTTTGGGAGGATACAGTTTATCTTCATGTCGGATGAAAGGAATGGTATTTACTCATGGTTAGAGGTCCAAATTCATGTTAGTAATTACACATGGCTCATGGCCTAAAGTGTATTTCATGGTCTTTTCTTACTCTAATCCCACATGAGTCATTATTATTGTGAGAAAAAGGAGCTAACAGGAGACCATATGGACATGTTGTGAAGGGTGTGGCCACGTAGGATGGTGTGGGGCTTACACGTGGTTAGCATCCCAAAGAGGAGATGGAGGTTGGGACTTACTCTAAGAGGGAATCCTGAGGAGAAAATTTCAATGTGTGAGGAGTATATGGATCTATGTACAGGGAATACCCTATCAAGGTGTGTCAAGGTTTTTATGGAAACTGCCCGAGGAGCGCACGGTGAAAAAGACCAAAGGGGGAGAGGAGTGGGAGAGCACTGATTCTCGTTGTCTTTGAGTCCTCCTAGTCTTTCCATACATGAATCAACTCATAGTTTAACGTCATGTTTTGGGGATGAGGATTCATGGTTGCTTGAAAACCTGCATCTCAAACGATGAGGACTCACTCCTCACCCCTTGGACATACATAACTTGTACTAACCCACACTTGGGAAAGGTAAGGCACAAGCAATGCCTGACGGTAGTGAGGTGGATGAGTGATCACTCAAGGGGGTCACATTAACATGGCTATGTGAAGAAGTAATAGTCATTATCATGACTATGCAAAGAATCATAATGAAAGGTAACACAATATGAAACATGAGTTGAGGGACCATAAAGTTGCTTCGTACAAGCCTGGAGAGCCTCATAGGTGAGGGTCTTGAGAATAAAAAAAGACCTCACTAAGAAGGGATTCATGATGATCTAGTGCTTCACAAAGAGAAGGAGCTTCGTGAAGAAAGTTTCTTCACAGAACATGGAAAAAGGGCTCCTCACAAAGAGAGAAGCTTCCCAAAGCATGCCAACCCATCCGAGGCATCAAGTCTACATGTCCCTAAAAGGAACTTCATTAAGATTCAATGCGCTGTGAAATCATGATTTCCCAAAAGGTAATCATGCCTTCATGATGGTCTCGGGGATTCATGAAGGGAATCTCCACTTTAAGTGTAGGGAAATCTGGTTCGCGATTCTAAAAGACATTGGTTGATATATTTTTGGACTGGTTCGTGGAGTAAAGGGTGCATCACGAAATGGGATCTTAGAAGGTGAAAGTTTGGTTTAACAGCAGTTATGGGGAGAGACTATCCTATTTATATACATAGGGGATCTCTATGATAGGAGGTCTTCTTTTAAGGAAAATCATTCTTCGTGAACAGAGGACAATTGTCAGACTCATGAAGGCTTTCGTCACTACATCGCAGTGGTTTCGCAGAGCTAGTCAGACTCACTGAGCCCTCTGCCACTACCTTTCAGTAGGGGCGCAGAGCTTCTCGGAATCACTGCTTCATTCCATTCATGGTTCTAAGGGGATTGGTGATGGAGATTCACGAAACATGACCCTTGTATGATTTTTTGTGCTTTTTAAGGGTCAAAGGTTATACCGAATAGTTTCGGCCATTCTTGATCCACCACTGGAATGGATATCATTTCCCAAAAATTCCCACCTTGGAATGGGAGTCAATTTAAAAATTAAGATTAGATTATAAGGGTAAATTGCTAAAAAATTGTGAATTGTGAAGCTATCTTGTGATGTGGGTGCATAGGGCATATGGCATGATCATCGGGAAGCTTGTTTCGGTAGAGAGCATTGAAAAGATCATGAAGTCGTGCCTATAAATTCGGTATGATAACTTGTCTTTTTAACACATCCTATCTCCATGAACTATGTTTGAGACTCTAGAATCATGAAGTTCCAGCACCCCTACAAATTCTCTTTGTGAACCGGGGTCCCTGGGTCGGTGTTCTGCAAAATCTTTTTAGAAAACTAGGGCATCACAATCTTTTGTTGCTCTGTGAAGCACACCTAATCCTTAAAATATACACAACCATGTGCTTCATGAATGTTCTTTCAAAATTATTTCCATGAATAGAGAACAAAAATGACCAATTCTTGGAACAAATGGCCAATCTAGAAGCCGCTCTGGACGACTTCGCAGATACTGCTCGGAGGGAGGACATGACGAGTAATGTCGAGCTCGGGGATTGCATGTGGAGTCATTCCGACAACGAGTCCTTAGTGGAGATACTGACATAAGGAAAAAATAATTACCCCTTATTTAATAGATTTTCATTTTATGAATATTATTTGAGGGACGATGTCTTTATCCATGAAGAAATTAAGGACGAGTTGCCTTACTGGTTCAGGGGCATGTCGGGTCAATATCAGTGGTTCAGGGCTGCCGATGGCCATAAGTAGAAAGAAACATACACCTATCACTACCAACATCCTTTATATCCATGTTATTAATATTTATGGGAAGTAACTTCCACTAGATTTATCTCCACCGCATTAACACACCATTCTCAAGGCAGTATTAGGGAACTCAGAGAAATGTTGGACTGATAATTAGGATATAAGACATGGTGGAAATTTCATGGATGAATGGGTCTCGGCCTACTAGGTGTGTGAATCTTGAGATGAGTTCAATGAATGATGAGGTAGGTAGTCCTGTATGAGGCTGTGTGTACATCTCAATTCTCTATCAAACAACCAAAAGATATGATACCAGAACTATTGAGCAGGTGGTCATTGAGGACGAACACTTTCCACCTCCACCACGGGGAGTTCGGCATTAGCCTTTGGGATCTACACTATATTTCATGGATTCCAATTAAAAGGGTGATTTATGATGAGTTTCACCTAGGGAAAAATACATGGTAGGATCTGAAGTATATTTCACGGCTGGTAAAAACACTAATGGACCTCGTATCAGGTGAAGGTAAGTAGTCGGTGATGGGTGTACACTTCAAGTAGTGGTTTGGAGGTTTCATGAATTTCCCACTATAGAATCTCGTTGAGGGAGAGAAGGAACCCAAGAGGTTACCTATAAGGCCACGTACCTATCCAATAGGGGCTCAGCGTAGCAAGGAGGTCTCTTACTGGAAAATTCTAGATGACATCCATTGCTATTTATGGGGGTTCAGTGTCAATACTTTGCAAAAACTGGTGGTTAGGTTGGATGGGTTTATCTATTCAGTCATTTGTAGATGGATACTGTTGATCAGGGATGTGAACATGGGTGGGAATCCTAGTGCATTTATTGTGGTGTCCATACTGGCGATTGGGAAGCACGTCAACCTTGGGGTTCCAATGTTGGAAAATATATACAAGGTTATTTGGCACATCATTGAGGGAAAGAAGCCACAATGTGTATATGGACTATTACGCTTCCTATATGGCTAGGTGGCAGTACACATGAGGACATATGAGTATCTGAATCCCATTTCTTCTCCTGATTCAGAATTCTGGATGGATATTCTAAATGTAGTGGGCAGTTTCTAGATTAATCCAAACTCACTGGTGGTGCTGAATAAGATCTAGAAGGTAGATGAACTCAATTTCCATCCATTCTTTTTGCTAACTGGAGTATTCAGTGATGATGGTAGAGTCACCAAGAATCACTGACTGTTTCTCTTGGTCTTATGAGAAGGATTTTTTTGTGTGGGTAGATTTTGAGCTCATATTTGCATATAACCAACATAACTTTGTGAAGAAATTATGATGTGTAAAGAGATTAACCCTGAAATTTTACCTGGGGGTACTCCATGATGATCACCCATGTGTGATGAGGAAACTGTAGATCATGTTCTCATGAGAAATTAGGAAGATGAAGAATGATTTTCCCCTAACTACCGCTGAGTATGGAATGATAGAGGAGTACAGAAAGAGCTGAGAGGTAGCCTACCTAGGAGATATTCTAAATAAATGGAATTTCTAAGTTGAATATTGGGTACCCCCACCTCCCTGAGGTTGGGGGTTGGTAAATGGAAAGAATTTATTGTGGTCGAAGGGCTGACACACATCACTTTGGTGGAGTAGTATTAGTTGGGAAAGAAGTTTCAGGGCCTGCTTTGAGTTAAGGTAGAAGGAAAAAAGCTTACCAAGTGGTTCCCATTAAGAAAACTCAAGATAAAGGGGGTCCACCAAGGGGATTTTTCAAGATATCTACCCAAGCACCAGGGATGTGGCTACGTAGCATTGATATACCAGAAGATGCTGCCTACCCAAAGGTGTTGGAATATTGGGAGGTAAACAAGAAATTCTTTAGTTCTTCTAAAATATTGGACTATCTCAACCTATTCGAGATGGATGTTCTGGAGATTGGCCAGGCCATGGTCAACTTCCTAGTATCCCAGATATATGGGTAAAGGTATGTGGCTGTGTTGGAAAACATTGTGCACTCCTAGGGAACCCCCATCCAATGACAGATCAGGTGAAGGTATTCTATGGCTTAACATCCCAACCAAAACAATCTTCTACTAAATTGGAAAAGCTCTTTCCCCTTCCCAAGTGATCGAAGTCATGCCGAGAAGATGCAGACTAAGGAAGCCCTTTGGAGGAAGGTGAGGTTGTAGCCTTAGAGCTAGGAGAATTCACCGAAACTCTCAAGGTAATCTCTAATCCATTCCATTTTGCTATAATAATACTCATGTTATCCAAGATTCCCAACTTTCATTTTTTCTCTACATGAGAGAATCATACGAAAGACCCCTTCTTGTGGAAAAATGGGTGTAGAGGGGCAATCCCTAGGAATTGTTTATGGAATGATGGTGGGTAAAGGGTCAAGTAGGGTTGTGGAAACTGAGGTGAATCCTCTAGAATATTCGGATCTCCCAACCATATATGGGGGGTCCATGTCCTAGGGTCCCAATAGTAACAACCTGAGGGTGCACGAAACTATTGGATCCTTATAAGTCTCCTTCCTCACAAATTCATAATTATGGTCCACCCAACCAGTTTAACTAACATCATCCTTGAATAAACAGTCCTTCAAGTGGTGAGAGTATTGTTAGTTAGGATGGTCAGGGGTCTCAGAGCTCCCTTCCTAAGGGGAACGTTGATCAACATAGAATTAGACACCTGAACTAATAAGAACATAATGATCACAGCTGTGGGAAGAACCACTGGCAGGGAGGATCCTAAAATTTTTGAGGTGGAATCAAATGATGAAGATTAACTACATGATATGGAACCCAACCCATCATATAGCATACCATATGAAGATATCACTATGAAACTAATAGAGGTGTTCCTAGGGTATGATCCCACTAACCAATATGAGCTAGATGAGTCAGACTCTAATGTGGAGGACGGTTGATCTATCTATTTCCGGTCCTGGAATTGATCAACCACCATATCAAAAACATCTCGTAATCAGAGTGGATAAGCTCGATCGGATCGCTTCATCTCTAGCTGCGTGAGCTATGTGCCAGAAGGGTAGATGCATGATATCCCAATATGCTCATCTGTGATTACCTTGCAGATAAACTATGGGAGAGTAACTGTGATTTATGTGTTTCCTGGAAGTGAAGGAGGTCTATCAGATTTTAGAAGCTTCATGAGGTTTAACAGGAGATCTAGTGCACAGAAATGTGGATGGATGAGCATTCTTCTTTCACCAATTCCCTATTGGAACTCATATCATGATTACAAATCCAGATGGAGGAGGCTGAATAACAGTTAAGGATAACATCTCATGAAATGGACAATCTCTGAGTTAAGTAGGATCGAGAATACATCAGAGCGCAAAAAACATCACCCCATATCCTATGAGGAAGGAAAGGAATTTAAGTGGTGATAAAAAATCATGGATGCCACACACTAAAGGGTGGAAGAGATGACTTTCTCCATTGAAGGTTCCAAATCATAGGGGTTGTGCTTTCCAAACATACAGACATATTTTATGCTTGCATTCCCATTTAGAGTTTATGCATGAAAATATTTTTTCCCTTGACTATTATGCCTCAATAATATTCGTCAAACAACTAATAATTAATACCTAAGCTCACGTGGGTCATACCTAATGTAAGAAATAAGTGATGACCCTATAATCACTCATTTTGGATATAAGAGCACCAGCTAACAATTGAATACTCAAGGTATGTCATCACTGACTGACAACCCGGTTTATTCTGGCTGAGAGAGGTGTTGTGATTAGAGGATGTGGATCTCAAAATTTCCAAACCCCATTTCCCAACATGCTCTAGTGCATAACTAAGATAATTTCGGGGGAATTGGAATCAATTTGAACAAAGGGGAATGAGAATTTTGAATCATGATACCCATGATTCAAGACATAGTGAGGGAGGCATGATGATGGAGGATAACTATTGACTGTATACAAAACACAACATCCATATTTTGTTAGACTAAAATGGGGATGGACAAATAAAGGCCAACTACTAACCTTATTCAAAATCATGGGTCCAAACTCGAAGTGTTTTCTGATGCCCCCCAGAACATAGATCCAAAAAGGTAGGTGAGACATGAGGCTGGGCATCCATGCCATTTGTGAGTTCCTTTAGGAATGAAAGTGGATGAGGATCCAAATAAGAGGGAACGTGAAACATTGGGTGGAGTGATGGGATGTTTTAAAGGAATCCAACACTCTCAAAATTATGCCACCATGAATAAAGCACATTAGTATAGGTTTATTGGTCTGAAAAAATATTAGACCTATCTTCCATGGGGAGTGTCATCTCAGATGCTGAGTAAAAACTGAACATGTGAAAAATATTGTGGATGACCAGACTTATGAGAGAACACCACTCAGTATGATGTCCTAAGAAACTCTGTTGTTTTACATCATGAATGAAAGGATGATAGATGTGTAGTTTAACATCATACGGTGAGGAGGATTCATGGAATAGTTTAACGTCATATAATAAAGACATGTCTTGCAGTTTAACATTATGTGATTAGGAAGTTGCAGATAGTTTAAGGTCATACTTCCTAGACCCTGGAGAACAGTTTAAAGTCATGTTCTATGGACTATGGTGTCTAATCCCTTAAAGTTTTAAGGGCACACATAAGATCAACCCAATGTTAGTGAGACAACGAGGCTTACACACCATACAAATACCAAGGAACATATATAAAAGAGGCATATGTAATGTGGTGAGGAAAAAACCCAACAATAATGAAGGGAAATGAGCCCTACCGCAACACCACATACCCTTGTGAGGGTCCAATATTAACATTGTAGAGTTCGGACCATAATAGGGGCCAAAGGACCATGGATGTCAATAATCCTGGGGCTGAACCTAAAGACAAAATGTATGGGTGTCTCTACGTATCCAGATTAAGTAGGGATCAACCCACGCATAGTTCTTGAAGACCAATGTAGTTTAACATCATGTGGTAAGGATGTTGCGTCACAGTTCAATATCATATGTATAGTACATGAAAACCCAAAGGAAGAAATGTGTGGTGTGGTACATAACCCAATGTGAATGGGGAAAATAGAAGTACACAGCACATCACACATTCTCAAATGGGAACCCTTTCCAAAAGGGATAAAAATAGAAATAATGGTAATGTGGGGCTTGAGATGAATGATTCTGGTGTCATTACATAACCCATAAAGATGGGAATCAAGACATGGGTAGTTCTTGAAGGGGGTACATGTCAAACACCCGCCTAAATAAAAGAGGCATTAGATATGTCTTTGTTATTTTTTTGGATTATTTTTGAACAACCGTCCCAAGATGAAAAGTTCGAGTTCCACTGTAGGAATCAATGTGGGCCATTATAAATGACATAGCGGATAACTAGTGCCCAAGGTGATTCCTTCTCAAGTGAGAACATCACAATGTAGTTCCATTTTTTTCATGCATCCAGGGTGATGGCGTCATAGTTCATGTTCATATGAGAAAAAATTTCTATATAATTTAACATCAACCATTAAGGATGCTATTGTTTAATGTTCTGTGGGACAAGGTGGCATAGTTTAATTTCTTATGGATTTGATTAAAGGAATCTTAGTTTACGTTCATAGAACTCAGGCCATATTTGATGTGTGCGGATGCACAGAGGGACAAAACAAAAGGTATTATAGATCCATAATAACTTGAGAGGGCATGAAAATGTCAATCACTGCGCATGATAATCTAGGCATAATGGAGTGGCATAACAATGAAGGATAACTGTTGATTTTATTAGAAACACAGTATCCATATCGTGTGAACTGGGAAGGGAATAAACAACCGAGCGTCGTCTGCTAACTATATTCGAAATGCAGGCAGAACCTATCTCAAAATTCCATTCAATATCCTCCAAGATGTTGGCCCAAAATGGTAGGTGAGCCATAAATCTGAGCATCCATACCATTTGGTGGTCCTTTGAGATGTTAAAGGTAGTGGAGACCCAAATAAATGGGACACATGAAGAGTGGATGGTAGCCATGTAGTTTAAAGTCAAGTAGTAATGATGAATACCAGGAGGAGTAATCTCAAAGGAAGTATATGGTGTCGGTATTATAAACCCAACGTGAATGAGGACAAAATAAGTCCACACCACACCCATGTACTCTTTGAAAAATCCAGACCAAGAGGATGGATAGAATGAAGGGATGGCGGATGAACCATGAATGAAGGGTCTAGGAATTATTATGTATCTCATAAGGATGAGAATAAATCTATATGTAGTTCTTGAGGGAATACTTGGGAAATGGAAAATTCCAAAAGGGGTTATGTCCTCTGAAATGAGGTCAATTTATGTTGTTACATAGTTTAATGTCATGTGATCTTTGACACTAAACATTTAAGTTTAAGTTCATATAATTTTACTATCTCAAAGAGGAAATTTGTAGTGGTGGTGCCACAAAATAACCTGATGTGAATGAGGAAAACCGAATTCTACACCGCACCACACATTCTTGGGATGTAACCTACATGTTTAACGACATCGAGTTTAAAAAATAGGGTTCCCATCTCTTCCATGAATGTATAAGCATTATCGACAACCCCTAAGAACAAACGATCCATTCTCTATATGGGAAAGAAGAGGTGGAGAAGATCTTTATATCCTACAAAAGCACACAATAGGGGAATATAAGTGAGGATTCAAGGATAAAACCATGATGTTGGTCCACTCACTCAACATGTAAAGGTGTGAAAACAGATGTAACCAAGGGTATTAAAGTTCCATCTGGATATAAAGATGTGAGAAGAAATTTTAATCATGAGACTAACATTTGGGATGTTATGGGATGGGAAAAACAATTAAGGGTCGGCTGCTGACCATATTTGAAATTTGAGTGGAAGCTATCTCAATATATCGTTCAAGATCCTCTGGGATGTTGGACTATAACGGTAGGTGAGCTTTAAGTTCGATCATCCATACCATTTGGGGGTCTTTTAGAATGTGAAAGATAATGGAGACCCAAACAACAAGCACATGAAGTATAGTGGATGAATGACAGAATTTCCATGAAAAATACAACACTCAAAGTCTCATACCATGGTGCATATAAGCACATTAATTAGGTAAGATAGAGGTCAAGGGTTTTAACTAGGGGAAGATAACCTGAGAAGACGAGTGAAAAAAGGTAGAAATGGGTTGATGAACCTGGGGATGGACCTGATGAAGAAATGTACAGGTTTTCTTATGTATTTCATAATAATGGGAATCAAGCCATGCGTAGTTCTTAAAGAAACATGCAGTTAAATGTCATGTGAGAAGGATTAAGGGAGGAGAACTGCTCCTAAGGGAGGAACATAGTGCGGATGTTGTAAAACTAGTATGAATGATGAAACAATAAGTCCACACCACACCATGTGCTCTAGGAAGGAACCACAGGCCAAGGGGGTGAAAGGGAGGAACATAGGGCTGGACCCAAAGACAAAATGTATGGGCGTTACTATGTATCTTATAAGGATAGGAATTAAGCCATAGGTAGTTACTGAATGTTGTGAAGTTTAACATCATGCGGTAAGGATGAAGGGGGAGAAATATCTTAAAGGGGGAATGTGTATGGAATGACAGAATAACCCGACATGAATGGGGATAATAGATTTACACACCACACCATTCACAATCCTAGGGGAGAACACAAGCCAATTTTCCCAAAGAGGAATTGAAGAACCTAGGGATGGATCTAAAGAAAAATATTTCAAGCATCGATATGTATCCTAGTAAGGTTAGAATCAATAAATATGTATTTTTTTAGTGCTATGCAGTTTAACATCGTGCGGTAAGGATAGAGGTATAAGGGGGGAATCCCTTGAAGGGGATACGTGATTTAGTAGTTTCAAACTTGGAATGAATGAGGACAATAGAAGTCAACACCACACCACATGACCCTAATATACTATACACAGGCCCAGAATCCAAAGAGATAATAGGATTTACAATACCTATGGATAATGGGTTGACAAACTTGGGGATGGACACGTAGACAAAATGTTCAAAATTTCCTATATATCCCATAAGGATGGGACTTAAATCATACATATTTCTTGAATTCTCTGTAGTTTAATGTCATGCTATAAAGATGAAGGTACAGTTTATCATCATGTGGGATAGTAATGCTGGGATGCCTTATGTCCTATATCCTAGATGAATGAGAGAAATGTCCTCATGTGAAGTACTACTTGAGGAATTTGGAATCGGTGGGTTGAGTAATTCTCTCACCATCTATGGTAACCAAAGAGTATGCACTTTTGGGGAAAAACATGGGAATAATTTAGGGTCCCTCCCACTTTGGTTTCAACTTTAGTGGCTTCCTGCAGAGTATCATTATCATCCTCATATCCAAAATTGTTTCACCTTGAAGAAAGGAATGGAGACAAACTTTTTTGTTGAAAGCTCTAGCTATCTTGTTCTGGTGGCTCTCCAGATTGTGCAAGTCCTAGATCCATTTCCCATCGAGGTCTTGTAGATCATCCAAACAGACATCAACAATATTTTTTGATGTCCTTTCATCATAAATAGCTATTTAGAGTGACAAAAACTTAATCTATAGGGATAGAACTGGTTCTTCCCCATATACTAGGGAATATGGGGTCACCTTGGTGGAATTTCAAGTCATCATCTGGTAAGCCTAGAGAGCATTGGAGAGCTTGTGAAACCAACTCTTTTTTCTCAGACAAACCATCTTCTACCAAATGTGATAGAGGGTCTTGTTGAATTCCTAGATCTACCCATTTTCCTACACATGATAGTGAGAAGTGTGGTTATACTAGATGTGGTACTTGGTGTACAGTTTCTTCAACTCGACCGCTTAAAATTTTGTGTCATTATTAGTGAGAACTGTGTTAGGGTTTCCAAATTGAAGGATACTATCAGAGATCACAAATTCGATTTTATAATGGGCCTTGAATTCATTAAGTGGTATCATTTATATCCACTTATAATAGAAATCAGTGGCGGTCAGAATAAACCTGCACGGCCGAGCTATTTCTGGTGGATAGGGTCCCATGACATCGAGTCCCATGATCATGAAGGGCCATGAGTACATGGTAGTATGGAGGGGTTTTAGTGTTTTATGTATACAATTTTCATGGATATAACATGCATGACAATTCTTGGAGAACTCTATGTAGTCATGGACCATGGTGGGCTAGAAGTTGCCCAATCTCTAAATTTGGGGGGAGAGTTTCAACCCTTCCTGATGATCTCTACAGGATCCATCATGGACTCTCAACATGAAATGGGTAATAATGTCTCCTTTAATACAATTAATGATAACTCCATCGAATCCATGTTTTTAGAGGATCTTCTCAAGGTAGGGACAACTCTGGAGGGTGAACTACACTACATGCCAACAAATTTTATCACATTTGGCTCTGTATGTTGGGATGTTGTTGTGTTGGAGGTAATCAAAAAAATTATTCATATAAATAGGGTTCTCTTATGATGTATAAGGGGGACATGGAGTTCCTGTTATCAAGGAATCAATGGAAAGGTGACATAACTGCTAGTTATCATCATCGTCTAAACTGACGAGAGTGAAGACTCTTTGATGTTCCACGTTGATAATCCGATTATCCAGGTTAGGCTCTGTAATTGAAGAGGTAATGCTGTAAAAGGAATTATCTTGATGATTTTGTGACCTAGGAACATGAGTGACCTCAGGTAGGGAAGAGAACTAGGTCATTAGTTGGAAAGTGCTCTCTAAGAAGGGCACATGCACCGACTTCCTAACAGTGTAGTCACCATTGATCTACTTGATAACAAGCTCAGATTCCCCCTTCTTGTGTAAGTGGATAACATCAATATCAAGGTCCAGCTATAGATCAGTGATGATAGCATGATACTCAACTTCATTGTTGGTGCATCCTTCTGATAACAAGAATGAGTAGGTAAAAATAGCATGTGTAGGAGTGATGAAGACTATACCGAGGCCTACCTTGTTGAGTCTAGGGTCATTGAGCCTTCTTCCGATAAGACTTCAGGAAGCACCATCAAAGTGAATATTCCAATGTGGTATTCTATGGTTCACTAATAAAATGGACCCATCTATAATTCAATATCCAGAGAATGCTCTGCCAGACCAGGATGGGTGGTAAGGAAGTATTCCAGCGCCTGACACTTAACATCTTTTTATGGGGGTAACCTGAAGTTAGTCTATAGAATTATCACTACCCATCGAGCTAGAAGACCTATCCACATAGGTTGGTTCATAATATACATTAGCAGATCCACATGGGACACCAGCTGTATCTCATGATCTTTTAGATAGTGTCACAACTTCTACACTGCAAAACCCAGCGTGAGGTAGCTCTTCTCGATAGAGGAATATCTCATCTCCATGTCGAGGAGAATTCAACTAAGATGTTCTAAAACGTTCTCTATATTTTATTTATTCTTCTACGTGAGAGGGGAACTGAGGGATCATTAAAGGGTGGTAACATAGAGGACCAGTAGCTTTTCAGATATAGGTGGCATCATGATCGGAGGCTATAGTAAGTTCTTCTTGATCTTTTCAAAAGTGGTTTGACACTATTCATCTCACTGGTTGGTGATTCCTATCTTCATGATTTTGGAAAAGGTATTACACTTTCCAAATAGTTTCATGATGAATCCGCATATATAGGTTATGTAGCCTTGGAATCCTCAAATCCACTGAACATTGATCAAAGGAGGCATCTGACTAATGGCCTTGATCTTCTCTAGATTGATTTTGATTCCTCTATATTTGAAGACAGAGATGAGAAACTTTCTAGAGGTAACCCTAAAGGCACACTTCAAGGGGTTTATCTTTCGATGGTGGGGGTAGAGGAAGCCGAACACTTTCTCAAGATCTCTGAGATGATCCTGACTCTGGAGGATTTTGACCAACAATTCAACTACATAGAATTCCAACAATATACCAAGGATTGATTTAAAAATTAAGGTCATAGCATGCTGATAGGTGGATCCCACATTCTTCATACAAAAAGGCATTACCTGGTAACAAAATGTAACTCATAGTGCCTTGAAGGTGGTGGATTCTTCATCATTGGGGGCCATTTAGATATAATTGAATCTAGAATACCCATCCAAAAAGGAGAGGGCATGGGTGGTTGTGCCCAAATTTACCCTAATGGTAAAAATCAGTCGATGTAGTACATGTAGGGGTCGAGTCCACAGGGACCGAAGAAGTAACCTTGGGAGGCTATGATTTGGTGAAGGATGGGCTATAAAGTAGCCAACTTCGGTTTTGATTTTGGATGGTTTTAAAGAACACTAAGAAACCTAAGTGAATTCAATTCAATGAAAATGGGTTGATCTTAGAATTATTCTCAGGGTGGATTGAATAAATTTTTCATCTTTAGACAATTTTGGTTTTATTAATTCTTGATGAATCCATTCTTAAAAAATAACACTACCTTCATCATTTTCAGGTTTGGTGCTTACTAAACACAATTACTACTCCCCTGTACACTTATAGAACCAAATTCATGATCTCTCCAAGGTATATGGTCATTTAGTAATTGAATTTAGTTTTCTCAAACACAGTAAAGATAAAGAGTAGAAATAATTGAAGAATGGATGTCTTAAATTAATTATCCAATTAACAAAAATTCATTCATAAAATAACATTCAATCCAGCCTTTTGCATCCTTCTAAGATCGACCCATTAAAGTTTTATCCCTCCATTGATGTTATACACTCAATGGTTGGCAGAAGATGGCTTACAAGAATTGTATTGAAGAAATTAAAACCGCGGAAATAACGATCACTCCTCCGTGTGTGTGAATGAAATTCATACCTATGTGTGAAATAATTACCACAATGCAGAGATATCACTGTGCTATGTGAAAATTTTGTTTTAATAAATTAATGGAAAATATATAAGAGAAATATGTTGATTTAGAAAAAAAACATACATGGAAATTGAAAACATTACAAAGAAACATTTGTAGCATAACCTTACAATGAAACAAGAAACAAAATATGATAAGAAAAATATACCATTCCATTATATTCACCACCAGATCCTTATATAGGAATATTAGGAGCCTTAGGTCCTCCCCCAACAATTAATTCACCCCACAGAAATTAATAGAGTCAAAAGGAGGGTCAATAATCAAAAGGAAATTGATATTTCGAAGTTGACCCGAAAAACTGTCCAAATTCGTTCACCATTTTGAGGTGTGAATTATGAATTGAAGGAGGCAGAATCCTTAGGGGTAGTAGATAAAAACTATCTTCGTCTATATTTACTCTATGATCTTTAAAAATATCAGGACATTTGGCTTATCCATTTGGAAGTTATGATTGAAATGGTGGGACGACTTTATGTGCATTAATGTCGGGTCCACCATTTAAATCTCAACTTCAGATCCCTTTATCATCATGAAAACATTAGAATTGGCTCCATCCACAGTTGAATAAAATGATCCTCATATTTTTATCTTTCTACTGTATAAACTTGAGCTTCAGTGGGCTTGGTTTGAGGGCCCCACATTTTTTTGATGGGCCTTAGGCCCATTATGCTTTTTCCAGCAGGTTTCTGCCTTCAGGTGCAAAAAATCTCAATCTTCACTTGTGATTCATCCATCATACCTAAAAGAAAAAATGTTCCAAATAAAGTTATTAATCATATAAAAAATATCAAATTAAAATAATGAATATTGTAATTTCCACAAGAAAATTATTGAGTGGGCCCAAATTGACACTTTAAGCATGAATTGCACAATGATGGGAAATGAAGTTTAATTTCTAAATTGGACTAAAATTGATGTTTATGAACCTTTAAACACATTAATATTAAGATCTTAACAATGAATAGTAGCCACTTTTAGTGACTAATCAATGGGATCTAGTAGTAACATCAATCAATAGCTCTATCATAGGAAGGGGAAAATCGTCCTTTGGATAATGGCGTTTGAGATCCTAAAAATCAATACAAACTCTGATCTGTATGTTCTTATTCTTTATCGGAATGATATTTTCCAACCAACTAGGGTACTGGAATTCTTTGATGAAGTTGGATATAGCTTATTTACTTCAGCATCAACCATGGCACTGTTAGTGGGATAAATCTTCCTGGGAGGCTATTTGAACCCGTGATGACTTTTCGGGAGGCCAAGATGGAGGATGGAGAACTAAGGATCTAGTCCTGACATTTTTTTATAGATTAAAGAAAATATATCCCAATACTTCTTAATGAAATCAATTTACTATTGTTTCTCTTCCATAGGAATAGTTTTTTTAACCAGTTCCAGTCTCGAATCTGCCTTGGTACAGAGAGTAACCTATACGAACTCATCAATGGTGGTGGAGATTCCTTAATCAAATGTTGGAGGAGCATCTTTCAAATCTCATTCATCATTCATAGTGAGAGGTTCATCAGAAAGAAGAATCTATTATGAATCGAATGATCCTGATGGAATGCTAGTGTCGACCGGAGCGGTATCAGAATCCTTATCGGGAGAATCCATCACTATGGACACCATGTCGAAAAAATTTATCGACTCAATTCCATTAGGCCTTCATCCCAGAGGACAATGCTTGATAATATCAAAGAAGTTGTGGTGCATCAACTTCAGTCGGTTCAAATGGATTCTGTAAAATATGAAAGTATGTAATATTATTGTTGCCATGGGGTGACTGCCCTAATACCTTAAAGGGATGAGGGGCTCTGGTATGAGTCATGCATGATTCATGTATGAGTAATAACTGAAGTTTTGATGCTCCTTGTACCTGGAAACGTTCTTCTTACTCCTCTCTGATACAACAATGCAGCTTCCCAAGTACAGGGTTGTGGAATATAACCAGTGAATTGGGGAGATGAAGGTATCATCCAGATCTATCCTTGGGTTGTGACATGGGAAGTTTACTCGGCCTCATTATCCTGAACCTTCTTGTCCTTACTCTTATAGTATTCCACATCCTAGTACCATGCTTCACAAGAGTCTAAGGAAGATTAATTTCCTTGTAGTATGCCCACTCGACCATTAACGAAGTACTTGAGGCATTGATGATATAGGGAATGAACTGCTTCATGTAGATGGAGTTAGGGCCTAGCCATCAGATTATTGTAGGTGGTATCCTATGAGACTACCATGAATTCAATGTTAGTAATCAGGCCACCGAATTAGTTCTTCAGCCGGATCTTTCCACATGGCCTATACTCAGTCCAGTCATAACCTTTAATCTTTATGTCACAGGGATCCAGATTTGATTTTGACAAACCCAGCTTGTCGAGCATCTGGGTCAGGATGAGATTGATCCTAGAACATGTGTTTCAAAGATATCAATGCACCTCCACACCATTAAACTAGCCAATGATTTATAATGGGTGAATTTTACCCTGTATGGGAGAACCTTCATCTTCTCCTGAGAATGAGATGATGGCCTGACATTATGCATTCTTGGCTTCTTCATCATGGAAGGAATCTATAGCCATGAACTCTGTTTCGAACTAGAGGGGGATTTTAATGCTTATATGATGGATTCACACATATCTTCAGATAGATAGAGGGCTTCAAGGATAGAGAGATTTCCAGGAATTATAGTAAGGTGCATAAGCGCATCATATATTTGTGCTTGGCACACATTTCCTCCAATAGTGATTTTCTCTTCGGCAAGTGGTATGACAGGATTTTTCAATCAAACTAGTGGATTCTGGATGGTATTGAGATAGTTGAACTAAAAAAGCGACCATCAATTGATTACTATGTGGAACAAGTGTGGTCATGGCTATGTGTGGCTGATCATAGTGTGGTCGTAATGGATTTGCTTGATCAAGGATAAAAAACAATGGAGATTGTGAATATGATGAAATAAAATAAGTGGACTATGCATGCTGAGATCAGTTTTGAACTTGTTGTCTATTCTTGGTGGCCTGTATGGCTTAGTTGAAAGAATGTTCTAGTTTATTCTAACGATTCATGTATCCATTTCTTCATCAATGATAGCGTCAACTCGGGATATTAGGAGGATCTGTTTGGAACCCCTCATCCCCAGGAACTATGTAAGGGTCTAGCAGCATGACTTTATTCATGGAGGCATAATTTTTAACATCACTTGAAGTAACCTACAGTACTTGATAGATCCCGGGGGTAACCTCCATCTCTATGGGCATGAAGTATCCAATTGTATGAGACGACTTTGGCATCGGTGGGGATGTGGGAGTTCTCTTTTCTTTATGTCGATTTCACATGCTATTTTGAGAAGAATAGTAATGAGATGTAGATAAAGATGCGGTGGTAGCAAGAATCATGGTGACTCTAGAAATCTCTAGTAGATTCAAATAAACATAGATGATATTGTGGGAATGAGTGACTACTTTGTGAGCCAACCAGTCATTATACTTTAGGGACAAAGGGCTGGTGACCAGTTACCATTTTCCCTTCTTGTCCCTGTTAGACCTCATGGAAACACATGCCACCTATATCGGGGTCGGGCACAACCTGACTATATTGTTTGTAATCAGTTTATGGAGCCAGTCCTTGAACACGTATAACTACTTGAGGGTATTTCCAAGGAACCTGTGGTAGGGGAAATAGTTGGGGAAATCAGTGAGATCAACCTCTTGAGGTATCCTGCATTTTGGAAACATTATGATCCCTTGGTCCAAGGCACTCCAGAAATAAATTAGAACTTGAACCTCATAAAAAAAATAGACCCAATTTCTCTAGTCGAGGAAAGTGACTATGGGAGCCTCACCCTAACAAGAAGCAAGATTATGGCGAATAGGTGGAGCCTAATTAACTCACTCGGGTGTTGGTGGTTCATCACGTAGTGGTACCTACTAATTCTGAGGTGGGAGATACTAAACTTGAGGTTAGGATTAAGTCTGAGGCCCTGGCCAAGGCTGTAGAAGAGGAACTTTCAAAAATAACTCTAGTGGCCTAGGGGCCTCTATCTGTGAATCATTAGTGGTCTCGGCCTTGGAATCTCTTCTTATAGGAGTTGTGAGTGGGAACATGTGTTCCTTCTCAGCTTACTACAATGAATCCTCTAGGCACTGATCGTTGTTAAAAAAATCATATAACCAACATAGGATGTTTTGAATGATAAGAGATGGGATGAGTTTAGTATTCACTTTCCCCACACACATTATCAATAACTACTCTTGAGTCAATGACTTGTCAATGGAATATGTGAGGTCGGTCCACCTATCTACGAAGTCTGCAACACACTCATATGTTATTGCCATTCACTTTAAGAGGTCCTTGATACTACTTTTCCACATGGTGGATCTAAACTAATACAAAAACTGCCAATAAAGATCCTCCAAACCAGCTACAAACCTGATTGGAAGCTAGTTATACCAGATGAACACAAGCCATTCTAGTGTATGTATGAATCACCAGATCATAGTGTCCTCTTAGTGTTTTGGAGTTCTTATCATGGGGCCACACCTTAATATAAAGTGGTCCAGATGTTTTAGGGGATCACTCATCCCATTTAAGGGTGATAGAGTATGATTCCCAAAGCTTAGGGCCATTGGCATATCATCCACCCATGTCGGATATGGATTTCCATAAGGTGGGATATCCACCTATCAAGATTCAAGGGCCTCGAGGTGAGTGATGATATAGGCCATCAGGTCAACCTGGCATGGGTTCCTATCTTGGTGAGGATCCTTGACCACCAGTCCTTTGTTGGGTTCTTCACCATGATAGGTGGTCCCAATGGATTGTGGAACAGCTGGTGGAATAACCTAAGGATCTGCTAAAGGGATGGCATGTGGAGAAAATTGAGGGAATACTTGAGGAATTCCCTATGGAGCTGGGGATCAATGAAAATTCTTGTATATCTCAACCAGATTTGATGATTCAAACCATGGAAACATTCAATAAGATTTGTCCTCTATCATGTCGAGATATGTAGGGCTGTCGATATTAATTTAGGGTAACTCACCCAGGGGAATTAGTACCTCCCTCTACTACCTCGATTGTGGATGGTTGGGATACTATTGGGGATCACCATAGTCTGGTTGGAATTCCTCAAAGAACTCATCATGGAAGTATTCAATCATTTTCTTCTTTTACGCCATATTTTGGAGTAGTGTGGCCTTCCCAGGATCATCTTATATCTTTTTCACTGAACCAGATGGATCAAAGGGCATAAGAGTACCAGTTTGTCCTTTTATCATTTTGGGGTCCCGACTAAGGGGAAATGACTTGGTAGAGTCTACAAGTCCAAGTGGCTTTGATAGTGGGTGAAAACTCCCGGTGAATCCAATAAAATCGACACTGCCCCATGGGGTATGTTCTCCTTAATGAGTGTTTCCTTGATGTCCTTATCTTTGAGGTAATCCATATTTATTGTAACTATGTTTGGGGGAATATCTTTAATATCACCTGGGAGGCTAGGTTTATGCAGGATGGGAAAAAGTGAAGAATAGTATAATACCCCCATCCATGGATCTGGATGTGTGGAGACACCTCTTCAATATTTCTATAGAGCACAATGAAGCTCTAAATGCACAATTGTTGAAGAGTCTGGTAATGACCAGGTTAGGAAGGGTGTCGAGCCACAGGAAGTGAAACTAACTCGACCCTGAGGCAATGCTGGTCAATTTCATCACCGTTTTTCGGGATGTTTTCATAATCCAATCAATGATGAAGGATATGGAAGTTTTTCATCTCCATGGTTCCAAGGAAATGCATGAATTCATCCTGGGTGAGTGGCTCTGGAGCACTAAATCTTGTAGTAGTGATCGACCAAAACATATCGAGAAGGTGGTCCATTGTGATAATGTTCTAAAAACTCCTTATTTTGGAATTTGGATTTGGCCCTTGGTTTCCCCATTCTTCAATATGTGTAGACAAGTAATTGGTAATGGTACTGATGTGGACCATTGTGGTGGAGGACTATCCGGTGGAGAGAATGTTGTGAGGACTGACAAGCCACCACATACTTGATCATCTCTCAAATGTGGTACTAGACACATCATCACTTCCTTGTATGATGGAGTGTTGACCATCGCTTCCTGTGTGAAGGCGACAGTTACTGGTGATGAATCTGGGTTGTGATCATCCTCTACTGTCCCCTGTAACAACTCTCTATAATCACATGTTGAGGTATAGAATAATCCTCGTAGCTATAGAGAGGATTGCATGGAAATACCCTAAAATATATCCAATTATTCTTCCTCCGTTATGTACCTACGAAGTGCCTCTTGGATCTAGTGCATTTCACATTCTGGAAGGAAGAAGCTTATATGCATGGTTCCTAACCTAGAATTCGATGTGGAGGAATGGGGTGAAGGCTCCATAATCAAATCACACTCCGATTCAGAATCTGAAAAGAAGAATGGGTGGAAAACAATTTGTCATAGTGAAGGATTCTTCCTTCATTGTTGACGGTTATCCCTTTTACCCCATGAAATTTGGTATGGGTAGGGTAAATATTTGATATTGGGAGGACCTCTATGTTGGGTGGTGCTGGAGTGGGGTGGACCTCTACAGGAGCAGGTAGGAACAAGGGGGGACCTCCATACCCAATATTTTTGCAGTGGGGAGGACCTCCATTAGTGATTCCATGGGATTGGGGAGTAACTCCGCTATTAGTGATGATAAGGACATGGGTAGGGCCACTATGTTGGGTATGAGAGAAGGGAGGACCTTTACATTGGCATCGTAAAATATGGGGAAGATCTCCATACATGGGATAATGGGAATGAGAAGGACATATCTTCTGGACAAAAAAATACAATGAGGACCTCTTCTCAGACTAGGAATGTTACTAGGAGGACCTACGTACTGGATTTATACATCACGGGTTGGCCTGTGATGACTACTTCTCATTTTGGCGGCCGGAAGAGTCAACCCATCCTGCCCATGGGGTGGATGGGGTCTCAAACATGGCTAGCCGTAGAGGTGCCCCTAATATGTAATAACAATTATATTATAGTTTTCATTGATGGTGGAATTAACCACTGAATCTATAGAAGATGAAACTCCCAAACGGGGGTCTTCTTGATCCTACTTCCAATGTTGACATCGGGTCAGCCGAATCAGGGCCGATGTTATAGTGGTAGAAACCAGCTATTCTTCAGCTTGATGGATCATATGGTGACATTCACATGGCCTGGTGGGAAACCTCCTTGGTAGCTCTCATGCAATGGTTCTATCTGGGATGACTAGAATATCCCTTACCTCATTAGTATAGTGGAGTGAATCATGGGAGTGTACTGGGGAGAGGATCTCTAAATGGTTGAATGTTGGAGTGGAGAGCAGTGGCTCCCTGCATGGCCCCTGGGAGTGGAAAGGATGGTGAGTCATGAAAGCCTCTAGATATTGGTGGGATATATCCCTCATTGGGATGGCCCCCTCTTGTTCATATCTTTGAATAAGTGTATGAATTACTTTCCAATGAAACAAATCTAAGGGTGAGATAGGGTGTGGGAACCCAGTAGTTGTGGTTGCGGATGGCGTCGTGGAGGATGTGGAGCTATGTGGTATTGCTATATTAGCATTTCCCCAGCATGTACATTTGTGGGTATGAGGTGACTGGGTTCTTATAGCATAGGTCATATAAAGCGGGGAGATTCAGCTAAGAGTACAGATAGTAAGGAAGCCATGCTAAGTTCCCCAACTCCATTCACCCTTCCATGGAATGATAGAAAGATCCACACTTATGATGTTTCAGACCAGAATGACCAATAATTAACTGCCCCAAATTCTGGTGAGTTCCACACCAGACCCACAATTTTCTTGGTAGGACCTGGCACCAGATGGTTGGATTCGGTGACATTCTTATCTCTTGATGTCTTGAATGCTACTAATATCAATGGTTTAAGGAGAAAATATTTACATTAGGATCACTTTTTCTTTTTTTGAGGCTTTATGTCAGGTCATGTGCCTCGTCCATGGGGAAAACATCTATCGCCCTGCATTCCCACTTTCCAAAGGTGGGTGGCATTGATCACATATTTTGTGATGTATTCTCCTTGATCAAAATAAGATGATGGGATTTAAAACTTTCCTTCTATAGATATCTCCACAAAATTAATTTCTTAGTTTGGTTCTCTCTTAAATATTAAGATATTGTTCATGAAACACTTACTAGTGACATCTCTTTGTGGATGCCAAAAAATTACACTACTTCTATCAGGACATTCCTAAAGGTCAAGTCAGGGAAGCAACCATCAGATAGGGAACTAGTCACATTGGGTATTTTTAGCTTTTATGAACACTAGAACCTTCATACACCTAAATTACCACTTTTTATAGTGCATCTAGAGGGCATAGAAGCCTAAGTCAACCCACGTCGAATGCAGGGAATCTAATGTCTTAGGCATGTCTCCGTGGTTTTCCTAAACTTCCCAAGTTTAACATGAGGTATGCTATGAGTTTAACATCTTGAATAGATGGATTAGACTAATCAGAACACTAAAAAGATTGGATCAAATGGATATGTCCCTAGGAAGGAGCACCTAGAAGGTTTACCAGTTGGAAAGGCCAAAAGGTCCATGAGGACAGACCATAGATGGTGTGTCCTAGAAAGGGAAGGATTCACACCATGATGGATTATCTAAACACCACAAATGGAGGATCATAGAAGGTTGGTCCCAGCAAAGGAGATACTAAGATTTATTATTTATTGGGATTGAACCTTAGGGAGGCTTCTGTTAGGTCCACTAGGAAAGATACCCTGAGAGGGGGGTGAATCAGGGTATGACATATTAAAACAACCGCCCCTTTTGATCTTGTTTTTCTATTAGACAAAACCCTCTTCTCTCTCCTTCCTGATGCAGAGTATGAATAAAACTCCAAACATGCAAAAGACATAGCGATTTTTACTTGGTTCACCCTCACTAGGAAAAATCCAAAAATCTTACACCATCAGTGTGCCGATATACCAATTCCACTATAAGCGCTCTGCAGTTTTCAAGTTCGAAGTGGACTCACTATCTGTCTTGGTTTACAACCACTCACAATTTTATAACTCACTCCTCTCTCAGCTGATGTGAGCTCACTGCTTCTTTATAATATCCACTCACAGTTTATATACCTATAGGTCTCTTCATTTGCATGAAATCATGCATCCTCAAATGTTAATAGATGCTCTATTGAAGTTCAAAGTTCATCCACTAATGAATACCCATTTTCCCCTAAACACCAAGAAACTCACTTTGAAAATACCTTTGTAAAGCACCCTACTTTGCGAGGATCCCAATTTCGAAAAGCATAGACAACCCTTCCCGAATCTCCTTCCTTTTTGTGAAGCACTCTTGTGAAGCACTCTCATGAAGCTCAATTCATCGCAGAGCGACTTCCCTCATGTATCTCACTAGGCCAACATGGAGCTCAAAACTTTCGCGAAGCTGGAATAGCCACCACAAAGCACTTCTTTCGAGAAGCACTCTGCCTACACGAACCACCTTCCCGAGCCGAGAGCAAAAATATTTTCTCTAAAAATTCACTCCACTTATCCCGAGGGTGTCGAGGCCTACTTATAGGTGATTCCACCATCCCTAGGACCTTCCACACGAATTCAACGGAACGTCATCACAATTTGTCAAGCTCCAAAAAAATTTCCAAAATTCTCTCAATATCGTGAAGCACCACTGCAATTTTCCAATCGCAGAGCTCCTCGTAATCATGGATCATCCTATCAATTACTTCACGCGTTCTCCGCGAAGCTCCACTCGCAATTCCCTTTTCCGCCATAATGCTCTTCAACTCTTCCGTTCGCGAAGCTTGAAGTAATTGTGAAGAATCACCACCATCATTTTTCTGTCTTCACCAAATCCAATCCATGAAGCCTATCTTAACAAAACATATGATTTTTCCTTATTTAAATAATATCTTCAAGGATATCCACTTTTTTCAATACTCACCAAACTCCAAATTTTGGACCCCAAAAATTTGGAAAACACTAGAAAACTACACCACCTTGTGTTGCTCTTTTTGTACTGCCTCCAGATTTTCCATTCCTTGGTCATGGTTCTTTGTCAACAATGATTTTCAACAAAATCTCTGGAACTCTAAAATTCACCATAGAAACCTACTTTGTCAACAAACACAATCAACCCAAAAATTCTGCAATGTTACCTTGAGGGATTTTTTCCCAACAACTTCCTATGTACTCTATGTATAAGATAGGTGTCAAAACCCATGTAGTTCAAGGGTTGATTCAGGGATAACACATGGCTAGAGTCCGGGCACAACAAAAAGTGGTGAAGTTGTGATTGTACCATGATAAGGGTTTTAGTTCGGATAAGGTAACGGAATGTGGCCAAGAGGGGGTGAATAGACCAATTTAAAAAAATTAAAATAAATTTATTAAATAAATAAAATTTCAAAGTTAATTATAAAGACAATTTAGAAGCGTAAAATGTAAGTAATAGAATATTTTTTTATATTTTTTCAGTCCAAAGTTGGTCTACTTATAATCTTATATATATATACTCAGTGAGAGATATGTGTGTAACAAAAATGATTTTTATGGGGGTATTATAACCCAATTACAAAAAAATCTTATAGAGGGATAACCAAGACACTAACTTTTATGTGGGGAGTCACAACCCTACCAACATGACTTTAGCCACTCAGATTCACAACCCAAACAGTCATGGAATTAGATATAGGGATTCACAACCCTTAGATCCTAATATTAGATATGGGAGTCACAACCAAAGAAACAGAATAAAAAATAATTCCTTTTGTGAAAAAATCATAAATAAAAAAATAGAGTGCTTGTGAGAGGTAGAAAAATCTATTACAAACTCACAAATGGATAAAAGATGATAAAAAATAAAAGAACAAGTACCGATTGTTGAGGATTAGTTTGGATCATCTTGTTAACAAAATTATAGTCGAAGTAGAATTAATTCATATCTTGATAGATCTTGCAACTAATGAACCATAGTGTCCAATGACGTTGTATATTGCACATCAGGTTCAACGTTTGCAGCACTTTCTCTTTGAAAAACAGAGTATTAAAAATGTTAGCATGTGAGTCTTGAAATTTTGTATATTTTCATTCTATATTTTTATATATTATTTACTTCATGAGAGAAATATATATAGAGAGAGGATAAATATTCAGTATCTATAGCAACTCTGCTTCCTTAAGATTTTCAAAATAAATTGAGTTAAAAGAATTCATAAAAATCTCCATAAAAATATCAACACTATTGCCTCTTCATTCTTATATAATAATTCTCAAATATTTGAATTATTCTTCCAAAAATATCTCTAAAATTATAGCAGCATTGAATGATTTAAAAGAATGATTTAAATCTATTAAAACTTCATTAAATATAGACAAAATTGTTCCTGAAATCCAACCCCAGAATCTATAAGTAAATTCAAAATTTTGAATTTAATCAATTTTAAAACCACCAAATTTATGGGAAAAAGAGGTTGAAAATTATAAAATTTCCACTTTAAATATTCCACTAAAAATATTAAAAAATCTTCAATTATAATCCTTATATTTAATGAGAATTTTTTTAGATGAAAAACTATTAAAAATAATCCAAATACAGGCAAAAATTCGATTTAAAAAAATGCATGGCATTAACAGTTACTTCAGAAAGAACAATAACGTGGGGTTACTACAATATTAATGAATATTAATGTAACATTATTGTACTAATAATTAATAATAACATAGAATTGGTTCACTATTAATCAATAAAAACATAGTGTTGTTGCACTATTCATAAACAGTAATGTAATGTAATGAATGAACTGTAATATAGGGTATGAATCGTACTTTGCGGAATGAACAGTAACGTAGGGTATGGACCATTATTTTTACTATTCATTAATAGTAATTTATATTTTATGAAGCATACTTTCCACTATTTAAAAATTATGTTTGATGAACCATACTTTCAACTAGTGCGAGAGTACGGTTTCCCATACTTCATAAAAAATGGACAACATACTTTAACAAAGTTCAACAAATTTTTAAGGCCTCTAAACAGCCAATTCAGACATTGGTTATAAAATTTATTTTTTGAAAAACTTATTATATTTTCAATAAATCAATAACTAAATAATTCTGATATATACTGATCAAAAAATCATTTAAAACCTAAACCAACTATATTTCGGAAAATGTAGTTCTGAAAATTCAAAGGAGATCTTCAAATAATTTAAACACCATCCAAAAGACATTTTTAGACATCGATGTAAAATAATTAAATAAATATAAACATTTTTTCCTTATATAAAATCATGTTTCATGTGAATATGATATCTGTATAAGTTGAAATAAATAAATATAGAAACTTTTTAAAAATATTTTCTATAGAGTTTCTAAAATTACATGAGAAAATTAATTGAATTTTAAGAGTAAGAAAAATGAATTTTCATACTTCCTCTAAAAATAATGAAATATAGATAAATCTCTTATATATAAAATGGTATAAGAATCATATAAATACACACACTATATTTTAATAAATCATCAAAATAAATAAAAATTTTCAAACGAAAATCATATTTAATCAAACAAAAGAAAACATGCACATGGAAAAACAATTTCTCAAGTAATCAAACAAGTAATAAAAAAAGAATACACATGCACAAACATAATTATAGGGATAAAATTTTCTAGGATAAGGTATCATATAAAATGGTTGGGGCTTATTCATGGTTAGATTCCCATATAGATGGAATGAATTCACGAGGAAGTTACGACCTGGATAACATCAGGATGCATGTGGAGGAATTGTTTGAGTGTGAAGATGAATGATATGGAAACGATGTGAAGATGATAGTGTTGTTATTGAACCAAGATAAAGTTTCCTACATACCTGGCATTGAAATTAAGGATCAAATTCCACATAGATCTATTGGGGTGATGAGATACCTAAGAAGGTGGATCCTAAGAATGGATGCATGGATGGGACCTAAGGGAAATGAACCCTCTGGGTTTGGGAATGATCCTCCTGAGACACAAAGGATAAAAGGAAATTCTAGTATGGGAAATGGGTGTTGTTATGGAACCCCATGGAGGCCTTCTATATACCTTTCTTGAAAAGGGAAAGGATCAAAGTCTATGTAGTTCAGGAATGGGGCATAGAATCAGAGTGTGCAAAAAGGACAACAACCTGGAGACATGTCGGGTCTTATGCATGGTTTTAATCCCATCATTAAAGGGAAACTTTTGGTTGTATAATTATGTATTGAGTGTAGGTCTTATGCATGGTTCACTTCCCAAGCGGGTCAAAACACCTAATAGAGGCAGATCTGGGAGATGCATCCCAAAAAGGGTGAGTATCGCATCAGGAGGGTACATACCTATGTGGGAGTACCTGAGTGTACCAGTGGTTAGGGATTTTATCTCCCCAATACTTTACCACATTTACCTTTAGATATCATTGCAATATATGCAACACCAACTTGATGTATGTTGCATGCAAAACTAGGTGTCTATGAAGCTTCTTTTTATATATATAGTTATTTAAATGAGATAATTATAAAATTACCATTATAATTAGAAATTTAAATATTAATAAATACTTTTCAAATAATTTTTTTAATTTCTTCATATAAATAAAATATATTTATATTGAAGGATAATATTGTTGATAATGTCCTTTTATGTTGAAAATATTGTTTTCTTGAATAGACTGATTTCAATAATAAAATTACTTTTAGACACATTTAGAAATTAAATTTGGTAAAATAAAATTCATTTTTTAATTCATCACATCTAAATTATACTAGGGTGAATTTTTGTGATTTTTTTGATAAAAATTAATTTTTTGATGAAAAGTGAAAAAATCTGCTTTTTAGTTAAAAACTAGCTTTTTGTTTAATTAATTATTAATTATAATTGATATTATAAATTTTTTTAAGGTTACATTAGATAAATAATACATCTATTAATACAATTTAATTCATTATAATCAATTTCATTTTAAAATTAAATATAAATCATTACAAATTTTCGAACTTTTTCCTACTTAAAACCTCGTTATTTCGCCTCGTATATGGGATTAACACTAATCTAAATTTTTCTGCTTCTGTGAATTAAATTTCAGAAATCCAATATACACCATTGTATTCAGTAAATTATTTAGATTCTAATAATACTACATTAATTTTTTACCAAAATTATTAGTAAAGGTAATTAAAATTAATCACAGTAGTTGAGGCCAAATTAAGATTAATTAAGGACTAAACCATACAATTAAGAGCCCAAGTGACCTATAAACTTGTACTAAAACCATTGGATGTATATAGTTCGTCCATAAACCATCCATTATTGTGTTTGGTTTGTTTTTAATGACTTTTGTTAGGTAATAACTTGTGTACACCTAACTACTTTTCAAGAATACCAAGTGAGTCCTTTTCCTTCCCTATAAAAATCCACCATCTCTACCCATTAATAAAACCTCACAATCCTCTTAATATCTGCCAATACCAGATAAAATATTCTCCCATAATCTTTATCCACGACCTAGAAATCACTATTTGGTCAAAAAGCAATCCAAGGAAGCTTTTGGTATACACCAAAAGAAGTTACCTGATTAAGTGGTTACGCCTTCTCTCAAACTCTCTAGTTTCATTTCCATTATCCACTCCCAATAATGTTATTATTATATTATTTCATATAAAATAAAGTATCATAAATATTAAAGGATTTTTTATGTTAATATTTCTACCTACACTTACACACACCTCCATCTAATTGGTAACAAACATATTGTTTCTGTGTACAGTGAACTACTTCCTCATGAAAAATGATTATTAAACTTTCCCTACCACCACTCATGGTGGAAATAATGATATATTATATATTTATATATAATATATATTTAATTTATAATGTATTTTTTATTATATAATTTTTATTTATAACATATCTTTATGCTTCCATCAATTGTAAATACGATAATTTCATTTGAGGAAGTGTGGACTACTGCCCGTCAAAGTGATATGACTTGTTCATGCCATACATGGAATGTATAAAGGTTGGTTATAATAAACCTATGAACCATATATATCATAAATATGGTACTATAAATTATAAAATACATATGTATCGTTTAGTTTTAATTATTTTAATTCAACAAAGAAATTGAAGTAGCGTTCATGCGTACGTATAACATGTTGTCTCTATGGACGGTTCACTTCATTTCAAATATCCCAAAGTTATGGAATATTATAAATAAATATTATTGAATATATATATATATGATAATTTAGTCATGGTTTACATTCTTCATATGAAAAAACCAATATATGCTTAACAATAACAACAAATAACATGTCAAAATGTATTTGAGAAAACTAGTCAATTAACACCCAAAACAGTTAAAATAATGAATGAGTGTTAACAAAATAGTAATAAAATATTGTAATAAGTTAATATATGATATTATAAACATGAGTTTGGTTCTATTATTATTTAGTAACACATTTTTGAAAACTATATAGAATGATAAATAGTACACAACAAAAAAGAAGGTTAAGGTATGGGATTTTCATCTTAATTATTAAATCTGTGAGATTAATGTCATATTCACTACTTACTTATTTTATGTTCCATACATACTACCTATTTTGATATATTATATCATGAATCATCTTATTCTCATGATATTAAAATATTCATGATATTTCATACGTTTCTGGTGATTAGGATTTAAATGTTTTTATGTGGTATGTGACACTTTGGAATGTTTAAATATTATTCTCCTCAAATGTTATCAATCTCACTTCTTTTTGTGATTTTTTCACTTACCTTAAAGAAATCACTATATTGTAATCATTTTTCATTGTATATTTAATTTAATATCCATATTATCATACAATGGATATCAGTATTTCCTAAACCATATACCATTTTTCATATGGTGTTTACTTTGAAAATTCTTTGATTATCAAGGAATTATTGATAGATTTAAATTTCTTATTCAATATGAATATTTGATCAGGAATATTATTTATTTTTGATTATTCAATATTATTAATTCTTTGTACTAGTAATAATTGGTGGAATCAAGACTATATATTGCTTCTTGATTCATCTAAAGGTTCTCATGAGAAAAATAAGTTGGCCGAATTAAATGGGATTCTATCTATATTTTAAACCATCTTGTAAAAGGTCATGATTGTAATAGGTTTTCATGTCAATGAGACATGATGTCTGAGAAGAATAAAATGTTATTCATTTAGTATCATATATTGTTTGTCCATGATATTTTTCATCGACATATCTATTGACGTAGTTCATTCTCAGTTTCTATATTTATGTCATGTGTTTCATTTATTACTGTTGGAACCATGTTATTATATGTATGATTTGGATTATGGTTTGTTTTTGTTGTCAATCCTCAGTGGATGTTCCGAATGTGTACCAACAAAGTGACCATATAGTTCACGCAGACAACAGTATTGAAGGTGGCGTCGTTTCCCAGTGTTTGCCAAATTTTTGGGCCTAAAAATCGACAAATGGAGAAAAGTGTTTTTGACAAAGAGACTTGCGAGCCGTGTACTTGAAGGAGAGGAAACTTGAGCACCTATAGTTTTTCAAGATCAGAACATGGAAAAATGGCAAAGGGATATGTGTCGCGCAAGTATTGGTAGGGTCGCGTAAGTGACCAGCATGCCGAGAAGGGACTTGTGCGCTGGTGCCCAGGAGGTCTGGAAACTTGGGCGCCTATTATTCTTCATAATCAGAACTTCAAAATATGGCAAAGGAAAGAGATTCTCACAAGTATTGGTGTGGTCGTGCAAGTGAGCAGCGCGACAGAGGCCAGGGCGGAGGAGCTACGCGCCAGAACCTACGCGCTAAGGGAAGACTTGTGCACCACCATGTAGGGGGTCCAGTGTTCCTATAAATTGAGGACCACCCATCCTAATTTGTAACAAAATTCAAGACTTAGAGATTTTTAGAGCTCTCATCGCGCAAGTGATTGAGTCGCGCAAGTGGTAGTTGGGTCGCGCATGTAGAGGTTGTGCGCCGGTTGCTGGATGCGCGACAAAGGCAGTTTGGGAGCTAAAGGTGGAGAGCTGCGTAAGTTTGGAGTTGAAGGAGGCAGTGTCGTGTAAGTGTGTTGGTGTCACATGTGCGCCGATTTGGTACTGTGCAAGTGACTCGTGTGCTTTTCTTGAAACTTGTGTGCTGGTCTTGGAGAAGCGTTCCAGGTGAGGTTGTTGTACGTCGGTCCTTTTTGAAACTGCACGAATACTAGAAGATTGCCTGATACCTTCAGTGCAAAGGGGGATTAGTATAAGAGTTAAAGTTGGACTTCAATAGAGCATCTACATTCAACAGAGGATGCATTCTTTTGCAATGATGAAGAGACCTTCACATCTATAAACTCAGTGGGACTTCACCAAAGGCAGTGAGCTAGGGGGAGTCCACGGGAGTGACCCGAGGGAAGTAGTGACCTATCCCTGAACCTTTCTAAAGTAAGTGAGCCTGGGACAGAGTGATTGTTCCCGAACCTATGTAATCTACTACTAGTAAAGATTAGTGAAATTTTGTATGACCAACAACATGTTGGCGTATGCTCCTTGGACGTAGCCCTTAGTGGTGAACCAAGTAAAAATTTCTCTGTCATATCTTTGCATGTGAATGTTTCATTGCTGATCATATTCTTCATACCGGTTTAACTAGTTCCTACCAATATGGGAACAAGATCCTTGTTTTAAAAGAAAAGGTTGTCACCCTGATTCACCTCTCCCCTCTCAGGGTGTCCCAGGGTCCTACAAGTGGTATCAAAGGGAGGTTACTTTTGTTAGATCTATCCTTTGTCACCATGGAGAATATAGTCAATAATAGGAGAGTACCTCTCTTCGATGGAAGTAATTTTCAGATTTAGAATAACAGAATGAGATCTCATCTAAGATCCCTTGGAATGGAAGTTCTGTTCTCCACTGTGCAAGGTATACATGTCACTGATCCAACAGGGCTGGCTATGACTGATGCAGACAAAAAAATTCTTGATGCAAATGCTAAAGCACAAAATGCACTCACTACAGCCCTTTCTGATCAGATCTATCTAAAGGTATTGAGTTTCACCTCAGCAAAATCCACGTGGGATAAACTCGAAAATATTTATGAAGGAGATAACAAAGTGAAGGAGGCAAAATTACAAGTCCTGCACAATCGGTTCGATGATCTGAAAATGCATCCAGACGAGAATGCAAACACATTCTTCAATCAAATTACTAAAGTACATGGAACAATTATGGGTCTCGGCGAAGAAATAAATGATATTGATATAGTAAATAAAATATTAAGAAGAATTCCACCCATGTACAATGCAAATGTGTCACCCTTGAGGAAAGAGATCATTCCAAACTTTCTCTGGATGATCTACTGAGCAGCTTGGTAGCATATGAAATGAGAGTCAAACCAGAAGATGCTACGACTCATGTAAGCAAGGAAATGGAGTTCAAGGCCATGGATAAACTGATAATTTCAAAATATAGTAGCGGTGAAGATGATGAAGAAAAAGAAATTCTTTCTCTCATTGTAAAGAAGTTCCAGAAGGGAAAAGTGAAATTTAAAGGGATGTTACCTCTCGCATGTTTTCATTGTGGAAAGGTTGGGCACATTGCCTCTCAATGTTTAAGAAAGATCAATGATGAAGATAGTGAACACGAGAAAATTGAGAAGCCTCGAAAAAGATTTTTCAAAAGAGATACTTCAAATCTGGAAAGAAAATTCAGAGGAATAGTTTTTTCTGTGAAGAGGAAGATGAGGATACTGAATTTTGTGAAGAAGAAGAACCTGAATTTAAAATGGGAAAGCATGCTTCCATGATGGCTACAATTGAAAAGTCATAACCCATGATCAATAAATATAGAGATAATCATATTAATTTTAATGGTAATTCCAAGACTCAAATTAAGGATGCTTTTTCCAAGATTAGGAATAAATTTAAGAGATGAAATAAGTGGAAGGAAATGGTGAAATAATCATCAGAATATGTTGATGAGCTTGAAGCAGATATTGAATGACTAGAAGAACTAGTGAGAGTTCAGTCTTCAATCCTTGAAAGCAGAGATGATGTTGTGGAAGTAAAGCTTAAAATTTAAGAACAAGCAATGGTCATAAATTACCTTTCATCCATACTGGAAGACAAGTCTAAGACTATTGAAGGACTTGAGGAAGAAGTTATTACTCTTAGAAGTAAAATTTAATGTCAATCAATGACAAATGAGGGCAAGAAGAAAATTCATTTCGGAATATTCTCATATGCAGAATTACTAGCAAGAGCCAAGTGTAGATCAAATGGGGTTGGAAAAATCTTTAGTGATCAAAGACCCGCTTACATGGGAAAGAGTGGAATTGCCTGTGAAGCTGAGACATCAACTGCTGAAAGTAAAGAAATCCAAAAGAAAGACAAGATGAAAGTTGAGCATGCTGAAACATGACCTGAAATGCTGAAAAATGAACACTCAATCCAAACTAAAAGAAGAACTGAAAATTATCTTCAAACATTCAGAAATGACAAGAAGTTAAACTATTCTCCAAAGGAAGAAGGCATGAAGAGAAATTCAAGTGAAAACACATTACCTCTCATGAAGTTTCAGTTCTGTGGTTATCTAGGCCAAACCATGTCATACTGCGAGGAGGCAAGGAGATACTTGAATGGAGAAGATCTGGGAAGTCAAAAAAGGAGATCGATTTCATATCCTCCATATTATAGAAGAAATATCTTCTATGGTTTCTGTTTTAATTGTTTTAATTTTGTCTATAAAGCTATGTATTGCAGGAAGAGGTACGACAGGGGAAATTCATACAACACTCAAAGACGAGACAGTTTTCATCCTCCAAATGATGTTGTTCTCACAAACATTTTTTCCCCTCTGGAAAAAGATTATGGGTGTGAAGAATCAGATTATGTGGAATAAAGTATTAAACGGCCATCAGTATCATATTCTCAATCCAATATCTCATGTTAAGAAAAGAAGAAGATCGAGAAATAAAATCTTGCAGAAGTAGCCCTCAAAGCTACAAAGAGAAGCAGCACCTGGATCCTTGAGAGTGGATGCTCTTCCCATATGATGGGAAATGCTGACCTTTTGAAGAACATTGAAAAGAAGGTTGATGGAACAGTTCGGTTTGGTAATGATGGTGCTTTAAATATTGAAGGCAGTGGGAATACTGCTCTCTCCCATGGAGAGTAAAAGAAGACTGAAGTTCTTTATGGGGACGGTCTTCGCCACAATATCCTTAGTGTAAGTCAAATATGTGACTCAGGGATTATAGTAACCTTCAGTAAAAAAGGATGCTCTATAAAGGGAAAAATAGGGAACTCTATTATGAAAGGTTTTAGAACAGATGGAAACTTATTTCAGGATGGCAGCAAAGTGAACTCCTTCTATTTGTCTGTTGATGAAGAAAACAATTTGTGGCATCGGAGGCTGGGGCACATTAACCAACAAGACATGGAAAAGATATCTAAGATGAATATAGTCATGGATATCCCCATTCTGAAATGTGAACGAGAAAGTTTTTGTGATACTTGCATTCGTGGGAAGCTGGTCTGTAGTTCATATCTTCCAAAGAAAAAAAGGGCATCTCATATTCATGATCTCATTCATACCTACGTATGTGGCCCAATAAATGTTGATGGAACCTAGGTAAAAAGGTACTTCTTCCTTTTCATTGATTATTTTAGTATAATGGCTTGTGTAATGGTGATTCACAGAAATCAAAAAGTATTTGATTGCATGAAAAAATAACATCGGATTGCTGAGAATGATACTAGATAGAAAATAAAATTCCTGTGATCTGACAATGGAGGGGAATACATGTCCATTAAGTTTGAAAATTACCTAGAAAATCATGGAATACCGCATGAGGTAACTACTGTGAGAACTCCACAGAAAAATGGGGTTGTTGAGCGTCGGAATCGACAGGTCAATAATATGGCCAGGACTATGTTGATTGAGAGTGGTATCTCTCGCCATTACTAAAAGGAAGTTGTTGAAGCTTCAGTGCACATTCAGAATCAAACAGGGCTTTATATGGTAGAAACGAAGAAACTATACGAATTGTGCCATGGAAGGAAGCCTTCGTTGAAATACTTTCGTGTTTTCAGAAGTAAAGGTTTCATCCGGAATAAAGAAAGAAATCAAGGTAAGTTTGGAGACAATGCTGATGAAGGAATGTTTCATGGATATCCAATGAACAGCAATGCCTACAAGTGTTTCAATAAACGCTTGAGGAAGATTGTGGAAAGCAATGATGTTAAGATCATTGAATGGAAAACCCCAAATGCTTCCAATAATACCTATGCTGATGAGATAGAATAGGATGATGAGTGTGAACTTAGATTAAAAACAAATATAGAAATAGAGGAGGTGTACAAAACACTTAGGGCTCACACCATGATGTTGACTCAGAAGAAGAATCTGAAGAAGAAACAGTGGCCGGAGAGATTTTCATTGAACCTCGCAGAATAAATCGAAGAGCTATGATTGATCCATCTTACATAATTGGGGATAGGAGTGCACCCACACAAACAAGTAGGATGAGGAATAACATAGAATCTGCATTTCTATCAGCCGTGGAGCCATCCTCATTTGAAGAAGCTGCAAAGGATGAATCATGGGTAAAATCCATGAATGAAGAGTTAGATCAGATTGACAAGAACCAGACATGGGATCTTGTCCAGAGACCTGAATGTCACAATGTTATTGGTACCAAATGGATATTCAAAAAGAATTTTGATGAGCATGGAAGTGTCATCAGAAACAAGGCACGACTGGTATGTAAAGGATACTCCCAGATTTAAGGCATTGATGTTGAAGAAACCTTTGTTCCTGTGGCTATACTGGAGTCAATCTGGGTTTTCCTTGCCATGGAACTCCAAAGAGGATATAAAGTGTATCAAACAGATGTCAAGACAATATTCTTTAATGGTGTACTAGAATAAGAAGTCTACATTGAACAACCAGTAGGTTTTGTTCTAGGTACTGATGAAACAAAGGACTGCAAACTGAAGAAATCTTGATATGGTTTGAAGCAGGCACCACGGGCGTGGTACTCGCTGCTGGATTCATATCTCAAGAAGCTGGAATAAAAAAGAGGATTATATCACAATCTCTATGTGAATAATTCTCCAAAAGATCAATTCATGGTTCTAGTCTATGTTGATGATATCATATTTGGTGGTAGTAGGCAGAAATCAGTGGGCAAATTTTCCAATCACATGAAATCAGAATTTGAAATGTCTATGATTGGGGAGCTCACATATTTCATGGGGCTATAGGTGATTGAAAATAAGTAATATTCTTTCATTTCTCAGGAAAAGTATGCAAGAGATCTGTTGAAGAATTTTAATATGCAAGACTCCAAACCAATGTCAACTCTGATTTTAGTTGGAACTAAACTTGGAAAGCATGAGGATGGGACCTCTGTAGATCCCACCATGTACAGAAGGATAATTGGAAGCATACTGTACCTGATAGTGACATGGCCAGATATTTTCTTTGCCACATGTCTTGTAGCCCGCTTTCATAGTAATCCAAAAGATGAACATATGGAAGCAGTAAAAAGAATCATGAGGTATATTCAATGTACTCACAATTGTGGTTTATACTTTGCAGCATGAAGAGATAGTGAATTATCGGCATTTTCTGATGCTAACTGGTCTGGTGATGTAGTGGACAGAAAGTCCACCAGTGGTTGAGCATTCTATATTGGGAATAAATGTGTTGTCTAGTTAAGCAAGAAACAAGAAAGTACTTCTCTTTGTACTGTTGAAGCTGAATATATCTGTTCCACAAAGGCATGCACTCAACTGTTATGGATGAAGCAAAAACTAATAGACATTGGTGATGAGGTGAAGAAACCAATGGTTATTTATTGTGATAACCAGAGCGCAATTGATCTTACTAAGAATCATGTTCTGCATTCTTGTACAAAACATATTGAAATCAGGTATCACTTTATCAAAGAAAAAGTTGAGCATGGAGTGGTTAGAATGGACCATGTGGAAACTGTTGAGCAAGTCGCAGATATTCTAATCAAGCCACTGTCAGCAGCAGTGTTTGAGAAATATCAGTTGAACCTCATTGTTTGGCCACCTCCTAGTGCATAAGGAGGTAATGAAAATCCCTTCTCCCCGTTTATGATAACTGGTTTTATCTATTTATGGATGTGATGTAGGTTTATGGGGTAGATACTATCCAGGGGGAGTATGGTTTGATCTGAACGTTGAAAAAATTATCGGTATTTGTCTTTATTGTCAATGGGGGAGAAAGGAATAGATTCAGGCATGTTCAGGCAAGTAATGCTTATGTGATGAGAAGAATGAGAAGGAAAACATTGGTATACATTGGTCATGTAATGCTTCTTGGGATTCATTGAGAATTCCAAACCATGGGAACCCAATTAAAGCTTCCTCTCTTGTTTTCTACACCGAGCATTGCTCATGTAGACTTAGAGTGTTGGCTGAGTTGATTACTGCGTTTTTGGTTTGCACATGGATGGAGATCTATTGAATTTATTTTCTGATTGCCAACAAACCCAAAGGGGGAGATTGTTGGAACCATGGTCTTCTATGCATGATTTGGTGTATGGTTTGTGTTTATTGACAATCCTTAGTGGAAGTTCAGAATGTGTACCAGCAAAGTGATCATACAGTGTACTTGAAGGAGAGGAAACTTGTGCAACAATAGTTTTTCAAGATCATAACGTGGAAAATGGAAAAGGGATATGTGTCGCGCAAGTATTGGTTGGGTCGCACAAGTGACCTGCGTGCCGAGAAGTGACTTGCGCACCGGTGCCTAGGAGGTCTGGAAACGTGCGCGCCTATTATTATTCATAATCAGAACATCAAAATATGTCAAAGGAAAGAGAGTCGTTTTAGTATTGGTGTGGTCGTGCAAGTGAGCAGTGCGACAGAGGCTAGGGCGGATGAGCTGTGCGCCGGAACCTACGCGCCGAGGGAAGACTTGCACACCACTGTGCAGGGGGTCAGTATGTCTATAAATAGAGGACCACCCCTCCTCATTTGTAACGAAATTCAACACTTAGAGATTTTTCGAGCTCTCATCGCACAAGTGGTTGAGTTGCGCAAGTGGTAGTTGGGTCGCACAAGTAGAGGTTGCACATCGGTTGTTGGTTGTGCGACCAAGGCGGTTTGGGAGCTAAAGGTGAAGAGCTGCGCAAGTTTGTAGTTGAAGTAGATAGTGTCTCGCAAGTGTGTTTATGTCACCTATGTGCCGATTTTGTACTGCGCAAGTGAATTGCATGCTTTTCTTGAAACTTGGGCACCAGTCATGGAGAAGAACGCCAGGTGAGGTTGTTGAACACCGGTCCTTTTTTAAGCTGCATGAAAACTAGAAGATAGCCCGATACCTTCGGTGCAAAGGGGGATTAGTATACGAGTTAAAGTTGGACTTCAATAAATAATCTACTTTCAACAGAGGATGCATTCTTTTGCAATGAGGAAGAGACCTTCACGTCTATAAACTGATTGGGACTTCACTAAAGGCAGTAAGCTAGGGGGAGTCAATGGGAGTGACCTGAGGGAAGCAGTGAGCTGTCCCTGAACCTTTGTAAAGGCAGTGAGCCTGGGACAGAGTGACTGTTCCTGAACCTGTGTAATCCACAACTAATGAAGAGTAGTGGAATTTGGTACGACAGAAAACTTTTCGGCATATGATCCTTGGACATAGCCCTTAGTGGTGAACCAAGTAAAAATTGCTATTTCATCTCTTTGCATGTGAATGTTTCTTTGCTGGTCATATTCTTCATACAAGTTTAACTTGTTCCTACCAACGTGGGAAAAAGATCCTTGTTTTAAAAGAAAAAGTTGTCACCCTGATTCACCCCTCCCCTCTCAGGGTGTCCTGGGGTCCTACAATTACTTTCCACATTATTTATGCCTTATCTAGTTATTTTTATGGAAAGTGTACTTAGTTATTTTACTTTCCATATATAGTGATTCATTATTTCTTCCATTGTACTTACACTTACTAATAATTTATTCCACTGCTTAACAGAACAGTCCTTCGGGATTTACATCCATGTAATAATTCCAATTTAATATAATAATGCACCGGCTCTAGGCTTTTGGGGTTAGGGAGTTATAGGGTTGGGCCTCAAAGATGCATCCTACATATCTCAGTGGCTTGGAATCAAAACCTGTGTAGTTCATAGGGGTATATAGTTTAACATCATACGGGATGAGGGTGAACTGACATGAATGACATAGAAAAGTTGGATTGTGGGGTGTGAGGGGATTGAACCTCAAAGAGTATTCGTACGTATCCCAGTGACTGTGAATCATGGTCCATGTTGTCCATGAGGATTCATTTTAACGTCATGTGGGATGAAGGGAGTGGGACTTAAACAAGATTAGCAGCCCAAAGATATACTGGATCTTAAGCATAGCTAGCTGCCTAAAGAGTATATCAGGGTATATTCCTACTCTATTCCCACGTGAGTCATGATTAGTGTGAGAAACAAGAGGTAATAGAAGACTAGATAGATGTGTCATGAAGAGTGCAGCCATGAAGGATGGTTTGGGGATTATGCATAGTTATCAACCCAAATAGGAGATAGAGTTTGGTACATACACTAGTAGGGAAGCCCAAGGAGCACGTTATTATGTATTAGGAGGATATGGATCCATTTAAAGGGAAACCCTATCAAGCTGTGTTGGGACATACAAAGATAATGTCTGAGGCGTGTACAATGACAAAGCCTAAAGGGGGAGAGGAGTGGTAGAGCACTGATGCTCATTCTCCTTTGAGTCCTCCTAGGCCTACCATGCATGTAAAAACTCACTGTTTAACATTGTGTATTAGGTTTTAGGGTGATTGAAAGTTTAAAATCATGCAACTCGGATGATGAGAACTCACTCATCACCCCATAAACTTACATAACTTTTACCAACCCACACTCGGGGAAGGAAAGGCATAATAAATTCCTGGTGGGAGTGAGGTAGAGGAGTGATACTCTAAGGAATCATGTTATTATGGATATGTGAATAAAAAATAGTCATTATCATGCCTATGTGAAGAATCATGAGGCAGAAGAAAACAATATGAAACACCACTCGAGGGACCATAAAATCAATTCGTATGATCCTAGAGGGCCACATGGGAGAGGGTCTTGTGATTAAAAAGGCCTCACTAAGAAGGGATTTGTGAAGCTCTTGTGCTTTGTAAAGATAAGGGTCTTTGTGAAGGAAGGTTCTTCTCAAATCATGGAAAAAGGGGTTCTCATGAGGGAAGGATCTTCAAGAAGCATGTTGACCCAGCCAAGGCATGGAGTTTACATGTTCCTAAAGGGTTCTTCACAAAGACTGAATTCTCCACATAGTCATGTGTTCCCAAAAGGGACTTCTACCTTCATGATGTTCATGGGGATTGATGAAGGTAATCCCCACTTTAAGTAGAGGGACATCAGAACAAAAGCAAAGTTGGTTTGTGATGCTCAAATACCTTGGGTGATTCATTTCCTGACTGGTTGTCGGAGTAAAGGGTTCTTCATAAAATGGGATATCATAAAGAGAAATTTAAAGGTAATTATGGTTATGGGGGTGTGAATCACCTATTTATAGAAATAGGGGATCATGATACTAAGAGGTGTGTTGTGAAGTAAAATCTTACTTCGCGGACCGAGGAGAATCCATCAGATTCACTGAGGATTTGGTCACTACTGCGCAGTGGTGTAGTGAAACTGGTTGGACTCATGAATCCATATGTCACTACCTTATGGTAGAGTCATAGAGTTCCTCAGACTCACATATTTGTTCTATTAGTAGTGATAAGGGTCTTGGCAATGAAAATTCACGAAACTAGCCCCTTTTGTAATTTTTTGTGCCCCATAAGGATCAAATGCTTCCCCAAATGATGTTGATCATTCATGATCAACCTCTAGATTGTATTTTGGGACCAACAACAACACAAGTAATATCATCAATGTTAGATTAAGGATGCACATTAACTTGTGTTTTCTTCTTGATTACATGTGTGATTTGAAGTAGATGAGACATTTCTTATCTTGAATGTTTTCAAAGTGAGTTAGTTTTTTAATGCACATAGGGTGTGTAGTCATTTCTAATAAATAAATATGATAATGAAAATGAAATGTATATTGAGGCTCTCAAAAAGGTATGGCCCACAATTAATTATCCATAAAATGGTAACCCAACTTCATTCACTCTGTACTAGGCTTTAGAAGTACAATTTTCATTGTCATATAGATTTATCAAGGTCCATAGATTAATTTTATACAAACGGGATTCCCAAAATTAAAAAATGTTTAAATAATATACAAGGATATGTGGGAAGGTTCTGTAGATTACTCGAAGAGATAAGGAGATGTTTGGAGTACTTTCTACCTAATCCATGAGCATGTGTATCTATAGCATTTTGTTATTGGAGATTCATCACAATCACTAAGACTTCACTATATGTTGGTGACATGAACCTAGGATAATTCCACATTGATGTAACTACTAGTTAGATAGCATTTCATCATGTTTTGTTTTCAATTAAGTAGAGGGATTGATCTCTATAATTCATGATTCCATGAAATAAGATCAAATTACATCTTCTTATCCCCTATTTTTCTCTATTATTTTGGGGCAAGTTTGTAAATATAGTGTAGTTAATTATTCTAGCTCACATGTTTTGATATCGATCTTTCGTACATGGAGGGTTTATTTTGAGATCCATATTTTGGAAGTGAAGCATGATGTTTCCATGAGATTCAAACATCATGATAATCATCATTTCTCTTCTTAAATCATGGTAGATAATGATTGTTATATAGATATGTGATATAATATCCACTCAAATGAACTTTTTTCTACTCCCTCTCTCTCATTTGACCAGTATCCCCTTATTGTCTTGGATTACTATATATCAGTGTCAACGATAGGTTGTATGATTTTTGGTCTCATAAATATCATTTCATCTAGGTATAAATTTTTAGTTGAAGTGGTTCAATTCAGTAATTCTTTAACTATTTATAGAGTTCAATTGTGCGATAATCCATCTCATGAATGAGTGATCAATGTTTTGCGTAAGAGAGGTGTTTGGTTTATACATTGATCCAGGACTTGATGAAAATAAAAACTAGTGGTTAAATACATCATATATATATATATATGATAGGTAATTAATAGTTGATCAACCAAGATCTGGTCATGGTTATTACTAAATTACCTCCCTCTTTTTCTAAATTCTTCTTCCTCTATTTATTCTTTTCTCATCTCATGCACTTTAAACCATTTTCTTCATATGTTTATAATGTTTTCATTTAAATTTTTTTAAAATAGTTAAATTAAAAAAAAGTTTGATGAGGAATATCTAAGATAAATCACACATATTCCTTGAGACTAAACTCCAGGTTAGCAATTTTTTATCTTGGGATAATATAAATGTATCTCAGACTACCCCTTACGGTAGAGGTGAATCAAATTTTGGCATTATTTCAAGTAAGGAAACTATTTTTTTATTTGATCATAATTACTCCTTTAAGAATTTTTACCAAGTTCAATAGTGATGCAAGCTAGTGCTTCTGATTCAATGTCACTATTAGAGTACTCTCCAATGAAATAACATTACAATGATAAAACATCATTTCAATTTTAGAAACAATAATAAAAAATATTAGAGATCACAAGTTCTCAAAGGTTTTTTTCTTATCAAATGATACAAATTTATGTACAATATTTCAAAAAAAATAAAAAAGGATTAATAGGGGAAGGTAAATACCAAAAAAACTAGTTTCTACTAAGTGGATTATGAGATTACATGGAGATACCTACTTATCTTAATAGGACCAAAATCTCAAACCAGGACTCCAGAAACATACTGAATAACTTTCTAGAAATAAACTTAGAGGAAAATAGAAAAGAATAAAAGGAATAAAGAAGAATTTAAAGCTTCATATCATTGATATTTAATTGACCATGGATTCATAGTTAAAATTCAAAAATCCTCATTATAATACATATTCGGGGTGATAGCGAGATATGGGATTTGAAAAAACTAAGGAAATTAGAAATATTTTATACGGTAATTATTTTAGTCATTTATTTTATGATTTTGTGTTCGATGATTCATCTAATATTTTTCAATTCTTTAATAGAATAAACTATCCCATAAAGACTTATCCCTTTACCATGAATGTCATACAAATGAAGTATTATTTTTTTAAGAGAGGATAAGGGAGGACGGATACGATACTCTAACCCCATACATACTCCAAGGATCATTATCCACTATAAAGTAAAAGAAAGCTTTATATGTGAACATTTTAATTACATTGAAGTGGTTATGTTTTTATTTGATTCTGATTATATTGAAGGTGAATAATATTTTTATTTTCCCTATGTGGATAATGAATATTCATATCACCTTTTTGATCTCCTATAGTCCATTAAAAAATTATACCTTCGTCTAAGTTAGATGTTTTTGATCACGTAGTTTTTATTGGAAATTTTATTTTGGATGCTATGAAATAATGGGATTTTATGGAGTTGTGAACTGGTATAAAATAGTATATTAAGACCTTTTTTTAATCAAAGAGGAAAAAATATTTTAGACGGAACCAAATTAAAATTATCACCCATAATTTTAGTTTCCATGACCTATGGAAAAAATACTCAAATTGGTGAAGAAGAGAAGTACCCCCTATATTCTGTTTTCCTCCCCACTCCACAGTAAAATTTAAATGTTGTAGATTGATACTTTAAAGAAGATAACCAGGGATCATAGAGAAAATTTTAATAGTTAAAAAAGAACTATAGTTGTAAGGAGACACATATGGTGGTTACTTAATAAGAATCTATAACCTTCACTATATTGGGATTTGTGACACCCCAAAATTCTAATGTACAAGGTTGTATTTGATAGAATGCATGACATGCATGACCAAGCATGTAAAGGAATTTAATATCCCGAGACTAGACTATATATTGACTATTTTAAATATATTAAATACATGATATAGATTGTAATGAAAGAAAAATCAAGTTATAATGAATTTAACCCAAGTGTGACCTTCATCGATAGCTTGTGATACATGCAAGATTAACCTTCCTTGATAGCTTACAGTACATGCAAGATCGAGTTTCACCAAATAACAATGTGTTATTAAAATATTATTATTTAAAAAATATGATATAAGCTAGAAATTATGTTAGATTTTATGTATAGTATTAACTACCTTATGAAAATTTATGGTTCATATAAAAAAACTGAAATCATTGGTTACCAAATAATAAAAAATAAAAATAAGAACCGACCGGATATTAAAAGGAAATATTATTATATGATTCTAAAGGGGTTTTTTATTAATAAACATAGATAATTGAAATTAGTGAAAGATTTTAATGAAATATATATGCTATATATTTGATCAAATATTTTTTGGATTCATCCATTATGTTTTATATTAATAAGATAAGAACAAACCCTACTTTACACATACAAACTAATATTTTTATTAAGGCAATTTTACCTCCTCTTAATGATAAACCACTTTTAAATATTAATTTTGACACTTTAATTAAATTAATATGTCAAACTATACTTCATATTTGAATTAAAACATAATAATTATGTTATGGTGAATTTTTAAAATTTTTCTAAAAATATTTTATTTTTTAATGAATAGTTAAAAATACTGATTGTTTTTCCAAACTTCTTTTTCATATAATTTATTAATAATGTTAAATTATTCTTTTAATTGTTTTTACAGTTTAATTAGATAATATATTTATCAATTAATAAAATTTATTTCATTTTAATAATTTTCACTTTGAAATTAATTATAAAAACATAGCAAACTTTTGGATGTTTTTACTTTAAAAACATGTATTGTCGTCACGCCACCAGGATAAATTTTAAATTAATTTATACCATTTATGTGATTTGAATTTGAAAAATTTGATTAAATATTTTGAAATAGAATAATTTATAATATCTAATAAGGCAAAATTTATTTTTACCAAAAATATTAGTGAAAGTAATTAAAATTAAGTACAATTAGTAAGGTAAAATTTAGCTTAATAAAAGACTAAACCTTTAATTTAAGGACCCAAATGACCTATAAACATCTCCAAAACCCATTTTCTATCTATAAATAGGAATTTAACCTTAAATATTGAGTTTTTTGTGTTTTTATATTTTTTTTAGGTAAAAACGTGGGTACACTAAATTTATTTTCAAAAATTCCAAGCGAGCCATTTTCCTCCCCTATAAAAGGACCTCCTCTCCTCCCACTTCCCCATAGATATCAAGACACTTAGGATCGACAAATATCCACCCAAATAATTCCTCAAATTCCCTAACCACATCCTAGAATCTTCCATTGGTCATATATCAATCCAAGGAATATTTTTGTTCAAACCAAAAGGAGTTATGCAATTAAGAGGTAATATCTTTCCTTAAGTTTTTTAGTTTTATTTCCATTATTGAACCCTTCAACCCTTTTTATTATATTCTCATACAACAAAAATAGTTTAATAAATATACTAGGATTTTTTTTATTCCTTGTTTTTTACCTAAACTTACAAAAAATTCCGTATAATCAGTAATGAAAAAATTGTTTCTGTCTATGGAAAACTTCTGCCTTATGAAATGATGACTGTTCATTTTTTCTTTACCACCTATCATGGTGGCCATTATGATGGAAACTCTATTTATATATTATATATATCATATTTATTATTTTTATATACTTATTTAATGATTTTATTATACCTACATTTACTACTTTCAGTTTTACATTAATATAATAACATCGTTTAAGGAAGTGTGGACTATAGCCCCCTCAAAGTGATGTGATTCATTCACACTATACATATAACGTATAAAGTATCATTTAAATTAAACATATATGACATAAAAAACCAATATATTATATTCATGACATATTAAATTTTTTTAAATACACTATAGATATATATATATATATCATTTTCTTTATTACCCTTTCACATAGTTAAAAAGTGATAACATCATTCGTGGACAAATGATCTACCGCCTCCTCAAAATGATGTGATTCATTTTAAAAATAATAATTATATATAAAAGTATATATAATTAATTAATATGGTATTTATAATATATTTATCATTTTATAAAGAAATGGTGTTACTTACCTTCTTTCCATAACGATCATTGAAATATAAGAACGCTACTCATGCGTATGTAAGGCCTACTATCTCTATGATTGTAACGTTGATACATTTTTCATAACCATATGTAATTATTGTTTTTAAAAGAATATTTTATGTATAAATAAGATAATTATGTCATGATTATTATTCTTGAGATATTATATAATTACCACTTTGACCATAGTTGACCTACCAATGTTGTTTTTGACACATAAACAGAATTTTGTCAAAACAACCAATGTAAACATAATTGTTTTAATAGTTGTACACAAAATAGTAAAAAGAGAAATAAAATTTATAATATACATGAAAAACATTATCAATAAAGTAAATAATTTATATAATTTTATTATACATTAATTTAAAATATGATCACTTGAATTGAAACACAAGGTAATGGATTTCATCTCAAATTACCTTCAATTGATATTCATTTGTTTTTATTAAAATAGTTTCTTTTATATATTATATATACTGCCTTTTCCATGTTATATAATAAATCAATTTATTGTCATGATATTCTATTTTTCATTTAATTTCATACCTTTCTAGAGATTATTGTTCAAATGTTTCAATGTGGTATGGGATGCCTTGGAATGTTTAAAGATTATTCTCCTAAAGTATACTCTTAATTATTATGTTTGTGATCTCACTTACTTTTGTGATTGTTAAATTTATCATAAAACAATCACCTTATTATAATCATTATTCATTTGTAGTTTACTTGAATATATATAATCTCATATAATGGATATTAATATTACATAAACCATATATCATTTCACATGTGGTGTCTAGTTTGATGGTTATTTGATTATTTAGGGAAATATTGATAATTCCATATTATTTATTCAATATGGATATTTGATAAGGAATACTATTTATTTTTATTATTCTATATAATTAATTATTTTCAATGGTAATGACTGGTGGATCTCAGACTTTATACAGCTCCTCAATGAATCGACAGGTTCTCATGTTAAAAATTTGTTATGCAAATCATAATATTTTAAATTGTCTTGTGAAAGGTCTTGATAGTATAGGTTTTCATGTGTATCATACGTAAATTCCATTATAAAAGAATTAACCTCATTTAGTTTTAGTTATTATTCATCCATGATATTTTTTATGGACATATCTATGGATACATTTCATTTGCATTTCATTAAATAAATGTAATGGGTTTTAGTTTCTTACCTTGCTATGTTTATTTTTCCTCATCTAGTTATTTAAATGTAATTTGTTTCCATTTATTAAAATTACATATTTTTAACACACATCACAACAGTTTATTGATTACATGGAATGTTTGTTCTGTTATTTACCTTTCTATATTGACTATTCTCATTGAATGGTTATTTATTCCACTGTATTTTTCCTTACTGAGAATTCAATATCACCCTTATTATGATTCTTTCCCAATGAACCCAAGAATTTTACTATGTATGATATGAATGTATTTAATAAGAGGATTAGAGTTGTCCTTGAAATTATTATTTAGAAAAAAATTATGTTGTAATTAGTGTATTATTTTGTAAAAAAAAGTCACATGTATGCTTCTAGTTTTTCAAGACTACTAAACTCTTCAGTCCTTTGGGATTTGATTCCTTGTAATCATGCTAGTGTAATAGTAGTAGACACTAGTTCTAGGATTTCTATGGTCAGGTTGCTATAATTGGTATCAATGGTATTTTAGTATCAACCTTGGGAACTAGATTTATGAAAATATAAGTTAAAGAAAATAAATTTAAGGTATAATTTAACGATAATTAAAACATAACAACCTAAAATTTTGGTAAGGTAGAGATTATGTGGTCTTTCCAAGAAATACAACCTTATCTGGATACTACATGTGATCATGGTTCTAGCATAAATGTACCTTGTAGTAGTAACTACAACAACGTGTTGTGAGCTTGACTCGGGGTAACCTGGTACACGAAAACCGGCCTTACTGCACACCTGGTTTGACATTCCCTTGAGATATGCTTAAGATAATCCTATTTTTATTTACAAACCATTACAAAGATTTTGAATTGATAATGAAAATTAATAACCTAGGATAATTTTATTGTGTTTTAGAATTAATATAAGGTTTCATGGTTTATAAATAAAATGATTGATATTATAGATAAACCCTTGACCAAGGACTTGTGTGGGAATAAAAGGATGAAGTCTCTATGTATTGAGGTTGTATTAAAAAACATAGTTAAAAGTCTATTTAGTGATTAACCTTATTTCAAAGACTTCCACCATATTTATTTTCGAAATTATATCAATATTTTTTTAGAAAAAAAAAACTTTTGTGTCAGGTGACATCTTATCAAGTCCAGAAAGGATGCGGGTCTTGAACCCATGACAGAAGGATGATAAGGGTTTTACACCAACAACTGACCGATGAAATTTCCTTGTTAAGTTTTCATTGATTTTAGTTTGAAAATTTGATAAAGAAATGTTAACGATGAACCAGTAGTATCACTTTTGAGAATTAGAGATTAATCTATTAACCATATTTTTTGGAAGATATTTAAAAATTAATAGTTAGACTTGTCCCTATTTTATAGGCCTTACGATCCTTTAAAAGTATATTATAGTTCTTTTTTCATAAAAAATTCACTATTGGTAATTAATTTTTTTGAGTAAAGAAATAAATTAGAATTTGATTGAAACATAACCAAAAGCTTGGATAGTTCATATGAAATTGAAACCCATCAATTATAAATATTTATTTATATTCGTTTTCATTAAGATAATTTTCCAACATTAGGAAAATTAATGAGAAATAAAATTTTGTCTTAATACCTTAATTTCTGTTGATATGATGGCCTTCTAAATCATCATAGATTTATGGAATTAAGCCCTTAAACCTTCAATTTATCATTCATTTGTTTTTTATTGATGACTTAAATCACTCACTGTAAATATTAACACTTTTACACAAATTACATATCTCTACTTTCCACGAAATTTCTCATACATGGATACCTAGTTGCATGGTAGTCCATGTGACCTTTGTACATCACATTCTCACTTTTCTAATGGATGTTTTAGGAACCCTTATCATGTTTTAGGACTTCAACATAGGAAACTATAGACAATATATCACCAAGAAAGAGTTTAAATTATGAGCATTCAATTTAATTAAGTTGGGTAGAATATAACACCCCAAAATTCTAATGTATAACTTTGTATTTGATAGCCTGAATGATATGCATCACCAAGTGTGTAAAGGAATATAATATCCTGATACTCTACTGTATATTTACAATTTTAAATATATTTATTACATGATATAGCTTTTAATGAACACAACACCGACTTATCTTGTGTTTCACCCAAGAGATACCTTCCTCGATAGCTTATGTTACATCCAAGTGTGACCTTCCACGATAGCCTGTGTCACATGCAAGACTAAGTTTCACCGAATAACATTGTATTATTTAAATATTATTATTTAATATAATATTATATAAACTAGTATCTATGTTAGTGTTTATGAATATTATTTACTAAATTATGAAAATTTATGGTATATATAAATATAAAATGAATTCATTGGTCACCAACTAATGAGAAATTAAAATAACAACCAATTAGATATAAACAGAAATATTATTACATGGTTCCAAAGTATTTTTGTCTTAATAAACATTGTTAATTACAATTAGCGGATTATTTTAATGAAATATATATGTTATATATTAAATAAAATTTTTTAATAGTTTTTCATTATGTTTTATATGTATAAGATAAAACAAAACCCTACTTTACATATAAAACCTATATTTTTTAAAGGTAATTTTACCACATTTTAATGGATAACCCATCTTAAATATGAATTTTGACACTTTAATTGATTTAATATGTATAAATAAACTTAATATTTGAAATAAAAACATAATAAATATATTAGGGTGTATTTGGGATATTTTTTTGAAACATTTCATTTTTTTAGTGAATAGTTAAAAATTCTGAATTTTAGCTCAAAAATTATTTTTCTTATCATTTATTTATATGGTAAAATTATAATTTTAATTTGTTTAAAAGTTTTATTATATAATATTTTTATCAATTAAATCAATTTATGTCACATGAATCATTTTAACATTGAATATTATTATAAAAACATAGAAACTTTCAAATATTGTTTACATTAAAAACATGCCTTGTCGTCCTGCCTACGGGGTGAATTTTAAATTAATTTCTACCAATTATATGATTAGAATTTGGAAAAATGTATTACATATTTTGAATCTTCATAATGTATAATTTATAATAATACCAAATTTATTTGACCAAAAATATTAGTGAAAGTAATTAAAATTAATTACAATTATTAGGGTAAATTTAAGGTTAAAAAAGGACTAAACCTTTAATTTAGGGGCCCAAATAACCTATTAACTTGTAAAACACCCTTTTTATGTCCATAATTATTCCATTAACCTTCTAGTATTGCGTTTTTTTTGTTTTTTCACTTTTTTATGTAAAAATTCAGCTCCACCTATCTTATTTTCAAAAACACCAAGTGATTCTTTTCCTCCCCTATAAAAGGACCACCTATACTCCCACATCCTCACACCTCTCAAGATATTTTGGCTTAAACAAGAGCATATAAAATTGATCTTTAAATCCCTCCCCTAATCCTAGAATCATCTCCTTGGGAAGAAATAAATCAAAGTAATATTTTAGTTCAAACCAAAAGCAGTTACCCGATTAAGAGGTAACATCTTTCCTTAATCTTTTTAGTTTTATTTCCATTCTTCAACCCATGAGACCTTATTATTATATTATTGTATAAAAAACCTGTATCCAAAATATACTAGGATGTTTTTATACTATTTTTTATACCTAAACTTCCACAAAATTCCATCTAATGGATAAAAAACATATTATTTCTGTGTACATAGAACTACTTCCTCACGAAACGATGATTATTCATTTTTCCTTTATCACTTATCGTGGTGGCCATAATGATGGAAACTCTATTTATATATGATATATATGATATTTTTTATTTATTTATATTTATTTAATCCTTTATTTCACCTACCTTTAATAATTTCCATTTTATGTTAATATGATAACATCGTTTGAGGAAGTGTGGACTACCACCCCCTCAAAGCGATGTGATTTGTTCACACTAGACATGGAATGTATAGAGTATAGTTTTAATTAAAAATATGTTACATAAAAAACCTCCATATCATATTCATTACACAATTAAATTTCTATAAATATAATATATTTATATTTATATTTATATATCATTTTCTTTATTACCCTTTTACACACATAAAAAGTGATAACGTCATTCACGGACGTGTGGGCTATTGCTTCCTAGACACGATGTGATTCCTTTTATGCCATAATAATTATATATTTATGTATATATGATTATATAATATGTTATTTTTGATATAATGATAATTATGGAAAGATATATTGTTACTTACCTTCTTTCTATAATGATCATTAAAAAATAAAAATATTACTCATGTGTATGTATAGCCTACGATCTCCATGATTGTAACATTGATTCATTTTTCATAACCATAATTAATAATTGTTTTTAAAAGTATTATTGATTTATAAATATGATAATTATATAATTATTATTATTCTGTATATGTTATACAATTACCACGTTGACATAAGTTTATCATATGAATAAAAAAAATTATCAAGAAATAAAATAATTAACATAACTTTATCATTTAGTAATTAAACTAAGTTCACTATAAATGAAATGCAAGATAAGGTATTTCATCTAAAATTACTTCCCATTGAGACTTATTTATTATTATGAATCTTGTTTCTTTTATATGTTTTATATACCACCTTTTCCATGTTATATCTTGAATATCTATGTTATCATGATATTATAAATTTCATTTAATTTCATAAATTTCTAGATATTATGATTCAAATGTTTCAATATGGTGTGGGACACTTTGCAATGGTTAAATATTATTCTCTTAAAGAATTATCTTAATTATTATCATTGTTATCTCACTTCCTTTTGTGATTGTTATATTTCTATTAAAATAGTCACTTTATTCTAATAATTTTTCATTTGAGGTTTACTTGAATATCCATATTCTAATATAATGGATATTATTATTTCTTAAACCATATATCATTTTACTTACTTTCCATACTTTAATAGTTATTTGATTATTTAGGGAAATATTAATAATTTTTTATTCTTTATTCAATATGGATATTTGAAAAGGTATATTTTTTATATTGATTATTTTATATTAGGAAGAATTTTTTTGGTAATGATGGGTGGATCCTGGACTTTATATGGCTCATCGATGCATCAAGAGGTTCTCGTGATAAAAATTAGTTTGACAAATCAGAATAATTTAAACTATCTTGTGAAATTTCATGATGGTATAGGTTTTCATGTGCCTCAGTCATTAAGTTCATTACGAAAGAATTACCCTCATTTAGTTTTTGTTATTATTCATTCTTGATATTTTTCATCAATATTTATATGGATAAATTTTAGTTTCAGTTCATTTATTAAATGTAATGTGTTTTAGTTTCTTACCTTTCAATAGTTATTTCTCTTTATCTGGTTATTTGAATGGACTGTGTTTATAATTATTACCTTTCCATATTGTTTATGCACTTCAATTTATTTTATTGATTATATGGTATGTGTGTTCAGTTATTTACCTTTCCATATTGTCTATTCTCATTGATTAATTATTTTTTCCACTATATTTTTCCCTTACTCAACATTTGATCTCAACCTTGTTGTGTTTCTTTCCCAAGGAATCCAAGAAGTGTACTATGAAACATATACAGGGATATAATAGTTAGATTAGAGTTATCCTCAGAGTTATTATTTAGAAGAATAAAAAAATATGTTGTAATTAGTGTATTCTGTTGTAATAAAAGTCACATATATATATCTAGTTTACCAAAACTACTAAACTCTTCAATCCTTCGGGATTTGATTCCTTATAATCATTCGCTTGTTTGTGATTAATAACCTCAATCATTACCTATAAATATTTATGATTTTCCACCAAGTACATATCTCGAATTTCCACTGATTTTCTCATATATAGAGACCTAATTACATAGTAGTCCATGTGACCTTTGTACTTCACATTCTCTCTTTTCAAGAGATGTTTTACAAACCCTTCTCAGAATGTGGGACTTAAACATTAGAAACATCAGACAATCTATCACCAAGTCAGAGTTTAAATTATGATCATCCAATTTAATTAAGGTTAGGAAAATGTAACACCCCAAAATTCTAATGTATAGAATTGTATTATATAGCATTAATGACATGCATCACAAAGCATGTAATGGAATATAATATCCTGAGAGTATTCTATATATTTTCTAATTTAAATATATTAAATACATGATATGGATTGTAATGAACACAAAATTGAGTTATCTTGCATTGAACCCAAGATATATTTTCCTATATAACTTTTGTTACATACAAGAGAGACCATTCTCAATAGCTTGCATTACACGCAAGACGGAGTTTCCCCAAATAATAATGTATTATTGAAATATTATTATTTAATATCAAATGATATAACCTAGCTGTTATGTCAGTGGAAATGAATATTATTAACTAACTTATAAAAATTAATGTTTTATGTAAATATAATTTGAATTCATTGGTTACTAACTAATTAGAAAAGAAAATAAGAACCAATTAAATATAAAAAATAAATATTATTATATGATTCCAAAAGAGTTTTATCTTAATAAAAATAGTTAATTACAATTAGTGAATGATTTTAATGAAATATATATTTTATATATTCAATATTTTTTTATATTAATCCATTGTGTTTTATATGCATAAGATAAGAATAAACCCTACTTTACACATAAAAACCTATATTTTTATAAAGGTAGTTTACTACCTTTAAATGGAGAACAAATTTTAAATATTAATTTTGAAAATTTAATTGACTAAATATGTAAAAATAAACTTTATATTTGAAATTGAAACATAATTATTATTTTAGGGCGGATTGTTTATATATTTTTTGAAATATTTCTCTTTTTAATGAATAGTTCAAATTACATAATTTTAGTTCAAAATGTCTTTTTCATATCATTTATTTATAAGGTTAAATCATAATTTTAATTAGTTTAAAAGTTATATTATATAATAATTTTATAATTTAATAAAATTTATTTCATTTGAATCATTTTCACTTTGAAATTAATTATAAAAAAATAGGAGACTTTCAGATGTTTTTAGTTTAAAAACCTGCATTGTTTCCTCACCCATGGGAAGAATTTTAAATTAATTTCTACAACTTGTATGATTTAAATTTAAAAAATTAATTCCATATTTTTAATTATAATAATATATAATTTATAATAATACCAACTTTTATTTTTACCAGAGATATTAGTGAATGTAATTAAAATTAATTAAAATTATTAAGGTAAAATTAAGCTTAAAATGGACAAAACCATTAATTTAAGTGCCCAAATGACCTATAAAATTTTATAACACAAATTTAATGGAAATAATTATCCCATTAACCTTAAATTATTGATTCTTGTTATTTTTGAAGATGTTTTTTATAGAAAAACGTAGGTACACTTATCTTATTTCCAAAAATACAAAGTGAGTCTTTTTCCTCGCCTATTAAAGGACTTCCTCTCCTCCCACATCCTCACAACTATCAGGACACTTTGGATAATTCAATATAAGGAAAACAAATAGCAATATAATACATATACCATCATAATATAATCATACCCTTTGGAAAATTAAATCCAAGGAACATTTTGGTTCAACCAAAAGGAGTTACCTGATTAAGATGTAACTGTTTCCTTAAGATTTTTAGATTTATTTCCATTATCTAACCCCTAAACCCTTATTATTATATTATTTAATAAAAAAATAGTATCATAAATATACTAGTTTTTTTATTCTAAATTATATACATAAACTCATACATAATTCCATATAATGGGTAACAAACAATCTATTTCTGTGTACGGTGAACTATTGCCCCACGAAAAGATGATTGTTCATTTTTCCTTTACCACCTATCATGGTGGACATTATTAGGGACACATTCTTTATATCTGATATATATGATATTTCTTATTTCTTTATACATCTTTAATACTTTTATTACACTTAACATTAATTATTTCCATTTTACATTAATAAGATAACATCGTTTTAGGAAGTGTGTGTAACACCCCAAGATTTTATGAAAAATATTCTTTTTAATTTCATTAAAGTCTTGTGTTGTACGCTACACCAAAAGGATCTTGCACAACATGAATCATTGACTTGCCTTTCATTACACGCAATCACGACCTTCCTCTATAGCATGTGTAGTACGCAATACCGAGTTTCACTAAACAACGATATGCTATTAAAATATTATTAAAACTAGCCGTTATGAATAGTAATAACCACTTTTTGAAATTTTATAAATTTTAGTTTTCAAAATGGACTTCATTTTTGGATTCGGAATATCGAAATTATCTTAGGGTGAAATTTTGGTACTTTTTGGATAAATTTCATTTTCTGAGGAATAGTGAAAATTACTAAATTTTAATTAAAAACAACCTTTTTAGTCGAAATAATTAATATTGATAAATTATTAATTTGAGTGGTTTTAAAGTATATTTAGAATATATTTTTACAATTTAATAAAATGTTGGTCATTGGATGTAATTTCACATTTAAACCAGACATAAACAAGTTTCAATCTTTTGATAGTTATTATCTCTTAAGAACATGCTATATGTTTTGACGACGGGAATTAATTTTTAAATTAATTAATCCAACTGATATGTTTTTAATTTAGTAAAATAGACATAATTTTTGAGTTCATAATATCAAATATAGCTTAGGCCTAATTTTTCGTATTTTTCTGGAAACTTTTATTTTTTGATGAATAGTGAAACCACTAAGTGGTAGTTAAAAAAATGAATTTTTCATAAAACTAAATTTTACCGCTTCTGTGAGTGTAATTTAAAAAATCTAAGAGACAGGGTTGATTTCAGTAAGTAAAATATGGTTCAATGAGATGAAAATAATTTTTGGTGAATAGTAACTTTTTACTTTTTTTACTACGGTAAAAAGTAAAAAGGGTAATTAAGGGTAAAAATGATATTATTATTACCCTAACACATGTCCTAATTCTATTTTATAAGTGTAATTCGACCAAAAACAACCTTAGGAATAAAATATGACCATTTAGTCCCACTTCGATTAGATTTGGACATTTATTATTAATTTATTTAAAGAAGTGTTAAAATAGTTAAAATCAAAGTGTAATAAGTAAATAATTGTTAATACAAGGTTATACATAAGATAAATTAGACTATAAATATATTAGAAAGCTAAAAAGTTTTCCTACATAATGGTATTTTATTTGTAATTTTTAGACATTAAATAGTTTAATTTATTTATGACACAAAGATGATGCAGTAATTATCTTATTAAGGAAATATTGACATAATTGATGTTATAAATACCAAAATAAATGTAATTTGAGGCTTTTTATGAATTCCACTAATTTTATAGTTTAATATGAAATGTTATTATTGATTCAATTAACTTTCTTTCAAACTAATCATTCTTTTATGATTTTAAAAAAATCAATTACTAAATAGTGTCAAAATTGAAATAAAATAGTTTAAAAACGAATATTATATTATTAATTGTTATTTTATACTTAAAAATCTAAGGTTCGGCCAAATGACTTAGATAAGGTTATATATATTAATAATAAACAAATTTGGGTTCGTTTGGCTTGTTATGGTAAGTTTATTAACCTTATAGTGTAAGAACACCAAAAGACACGGTAAAAGTAAAATTATCTAACTTAAAGTTAAATATAAATGATAAGGTTAAAATAGGAACCTAAACTTGTCTAAATTCTATTGGATGAGAGGATTTCAACCCATTCCCACTTTAGCTTCTAAATAACACAATTTGGAGCTATTAAAAACCGAATATTACTTTATAATAAAATAATATTTTTAGTTATTCCAAAGGTGCCCCTCTCCTCCCTTATAAAAGGGAACCTCCTCCCTCTCTTCCTCACACCACTTTGAGCATTCAATCTCGGCCAACCCCTGAAAATTTATTCTCTCCACTTCCCTATAGACATCCTAGAGGTCATGTTCTTCTTCAAAGACCAATTTTAGTTCCCTAAAAGGAGATCTCAAAGAGGCGCTTCAAAGAAGAGGTAATGTCCGTTACCAATTCTTTCAACTTTATTTCTTCTTCCACTTATTCTTATTTAGTTGTTTCATTATGAATTAATAACATCAGTATCACTCATATACTGATATGTTATTATAATTATGAAACAACCCTGTTTCACCATCTATCCATCCTACAGAAAATGAAATCACCGTGCGTGCGTACGTACGGAATACCGTCTCCACGCCGTGGTGTAATCTATTTTCCACCACCACCATACTTATAAGGGTATAATGGTGTAAATAATGAATATATATGATTATTGTAAAGTTATATTGATTTTGAAATAGTATACATACACTCTAATACAATTTCACGGTCATGGGAACGATATCATCGCTCGTGCATACGTACGGAATACCGTCTCCACGATGTGATGCGACTCGTTCTACATGATATTCATTGCATAATGATTATATAAATGAATTTAATTAATGAATATTTTATATATTACACTAATACAATTCTGTAAATGAGGTATCTATAACCTAAAAAGAAGAATAATAATTTATTCAACAAAACACGCATAAAAACAAAAAGTAATAAACACCCGAATAACAAGTATCAATGAAATATTACTAATAATAAGCTAATAATATGACCATATTTGATAACATAAAAATTATTATGATTCTGGAAAAACAATAAAATTTTTTAAATCATTATACAGGAGGTTAGGACACTTACGAAGCCAATCAGACCTAAGGTATGGGAAATATCACAATCTCATTTTTTTTATCCGAGATTGTTCATACATTGGAATTTACTGGGGTTTATTTTATCATCCACATCCATGTTTCCTCAATATGTAATATTTATATCCTTATACAATAGTTTATATCCAAATTTTACCTTTCAGTGAGTTATTAGTAAAATATATTAAACGAATCATTTGTCATTTTTCGTACGAGGTACTTTTTCACTTTTCCGACAAAAGTACGAGAAGAATGTTTTTTAACTTATACGGCATGAATGTATTTTTAAAACATTATTTCCAAGAAGCTTACTTTAAAAGTTTTCTAGTTTATTTTTAATCAACTTCTTTTAGTTTAGAATTGTATGACATGTTAACAAATGAAAAGTGTTTTTGAAGTAGAAAGGATATTTTCCTCAAGAATGGTGTTCAAGTGTTTTATCAAAATTATTTTCCATCTAAGATAATATAGGGTTATGTTTATATCCCTATTATTAAATTGATTTGAATATGTTGTGATGGAATTATTTTTATGTATTCCTTTATCTTATATGAATTGTTTTATGATGTCATGATGTTTAAGAATCCCATTTTTATTACATGGGTTATGCAATGATGTATGATTTATGATTTTGTGGCACACATAAGAATGGTATCATTATGAGATGGGTGGGACCTATATCTCCCTCCAATTCATTGGGTAAATATTTTATATCTCATGAGATAGACATGGCTGGAACGGCAAGTTAAACCGGTTCAGTGAAACAGGGCTGAAACGAGGAGTGAACTCGGTTCAGAAATGGACTTTGTCCACTAAGATAGTATTGGAAATGAGTCTTCAATAATAAGAAATTATTCTTTATGATTATGTGTGTATGCGACAAAGCTTCATGTTTTAAGTTATTATTATTGTAATTACATTTCACTACCATGATTTATCCCATGTTATAAAATTATAATCTCTTTTGCAGGGTAAGATTTCCAAATTTTTATGTTCTTAGGAATATGATGTGATTGATATTTCTTTTGTTTACCCTTACTGAGCATTTGAGCTCACCCTTTTCTGTTTTCTTTTCCCCAGGATATAAAGAAAGGTTTTAGGTAAGAAAAAAAAGGGAGAAGATCTTTATGGGAGATGTTGAAGATCTTTCACCACGATTAGAAGATTATATTCCGTGTTTCCAAAGACACTAAACTATTACGGTCCTTGTGTGTGTTTTTTTAATGTACTAAGTATTACGCAAAAGTAATGTAATTTCCTTGTACGTTAATCTTCGGGTCTCTATAGTTGGTATCAGAGGAAAGGTTTAGTCAACCTTTGGAAACTAGGATGCGAGAACTTTAGTGAGATCCCTATAGATATTTCTAAGGTATGTATAGGGATGTCCCTAAGGTTAAGTATAAGTACAGATTATAGTACTAGAATTACAGTAACCTACGATGTTAGATATTGAAGGTACTCCCCCTTTATTATGTTGTTTTCCCTAGCGTGATTTTTTCCTCTCACACTATTCTTTTTGGATTTTAGACGATGGTTGCAACCCGAAAGAACCGTGTTGATCAATGTAATGGACAATGAAATGATTGTCCTCCTGAATAAACAAATTTTATGGGAGATGGAGTGCAAAATCTTATTTCTATACTTACACAAGCTATGAATCATTCTGGACTTCCAAATGAGCAGAGAAGAGAACAATATTCTATTGAGTTCTTCATGAGGCAACGTCCACCTTCTTTCAGTGGGTCTTCTGATCCACTTGTTGCTGAAGAATGGATCATTACCACTGAAAAGATATTTTCAGTTCTTCAATGTTTTGAACATGATAAATTCATCTTAGCAGTATATCGTTTGGAAGGTGAAGCTGATCAATGGTGGAATATTATCAAGAATATGAGGCCAAGAGATGAAATTGAGTCCATGGAATGGGACGAGTTCAAGAACTTATTTTTCAATAAGTACTTCCCTCATATTCTTCGAACAAAGATGGAGAAGGAGTTTCTTGAACTAAAGCAAAAGGATGATGAATCTGTTGGTATATACGAAGCGAATTTTACAAGGCTTGCATGGTATGCATCTGGATTTATCATCCAACCTGAAAGTAAAGTTGATCGATTCTTTAGTGGCTTAAAACCAAATCTTCGAAGGGCATTAGCTATAAGAGACTTCAGTAGCTATGAAGAAATTATGCGTTGTTCTATTAAGGTAGAAATGGAAGTTGGTGTTACATATCCATCTCATGGGTTTGACAAGAAATGAAATATGGAGTTCAAGGAGAAATCTCATAATAATGGTGAAAAGAAGATTAATGTTTCCTTATGCTCAAAGTGTGGAAAGAAGCATGGTAGAGATTGTATTAAAGGGACTAGAAAATGTTTTAAGTGTGGAAAACAAGGTCATCGAGCAGATGAGTGTCAAAGTAATGGAAAAAGGGTTTCTAATGATGTGAATAAAGAAAAGACTACAGAGAACGCACCACCAACACTTCAATGCATCAAGTGCAAGGAAATGGGGCATTATGCTAATAAATGCCCTAATCCAAGGGTTAGTGATGATCGACATGGGCAGCCACTTTAGTCAAAGGACAAAGGGAAGTCACATGCGATCATTATTGGTGATGTTGAATATGACAACAATGTGGTGGAATGATTAAGTTTTTATGTAATGGGATTCCAAAATAATGATGTATATAGTATCGTGGAATATTGGAATATTTATGTATTAGTCTATTGTGGTTTTCAATAATTTTATGGTACCGGTAACCATGGAAAGTGATTGAGATATTTTTGGTAAAAAGATGATATGCGCATAATGAAGGGATAAGAAGATAATGAGATGTTTGATTGTATTCATGAGCTCATGATTGATATAAGGACTAAGTGATATCATGGTTTGAGTATAAAGAATTCTGAGGATTTTGGTTTGTGGAAAGTGTTAACTTTTAACTACATTCATGTTTTCACTAAGGTTCAATGGGTATTCATTCTTCAAGAGAATACATGATTAAGGTATTGCCATGTTTTTAATTTGACCAACAAGATATATCTTATGATATATGGGGGATAAATGATGGCATTCACGTGATTGTTATGTGACATTTCAACTAATCATTTTCTTTATACTATGAGCTTGGACCGAAGTATTTTAGATAATCCTAAATATTGGAATGGATTATGTTGGAAATAAGTTAGGATGGAACTTTTTTCGACATTATTGATGGGATTTTATAGTAATATAGCTTTAGAAAAAGGACAACCTGCAGGACGGGCGACAGCCCATCACGTCAGACAAGGCTGTGGGAATCGAACCCACAACCGAAGTGCGACTGGCCTTTATCGCCTACCACTGGCCTACAGGAAGTCCCTGTTTAGTAGAAACTAGTTTTATTATATTAAGCAGTATGATATATGATGTATAAGTCCATTTTAGGAACCATATATGATTAATCTCACTATAGATGGACTTATGTTTTTTTATAACTTTTCTAACCTTTTGTTTGAGACAGATGGAATGACCCATCATTCTATCACATGATCTGCTAACACATCACTAATGACAAATTCAACTTCATTTCATTAAGGGGTGAAGTGGAAATTGTTCAATTCACGAACAACAGTGAGATTGTACCAAAACCATGTAAGTATTTCTTTTAATTCATCAACTTTAGGGAAATGATCTTGAAAACCAAAAATGTTGTCTTAGTGACCTTATATCCGATGAATCAGATGGTACCTTAGATCATCACAAATCTATGTCTTTGTGATTGTTGGCTTTTTCATAGCCATGTTCTCTACCACTCTCCATCATAACATGATGGTTAGATTTCTCTTCCATATCTATATTTTCACCTATGTGGAAACCCAATGATTAGTTTATTTGGGTAACCGTTACGTTTCATACTTTTGTTTTTTTAAAAGATTGGTTTTGGTATTCTTTTTTACAATGTGGGTTGATATTAAAGAAACTTTTGAGTAGTAAACCATTTATAAACCCGATGAATTTCGAGGGCGAAATTCATTTTAAGGGGGGTAGAATGTAACACCCCGAGATTTTATAAAAAATATTCTTTTTAATTTCATTAATGTCTTGTGTTTTACGCTACACCAAAAGGAGCTTTCACAACACGCATCATTGACTTGCCTTGCATTACACGCAATTGTGGCTTTCCTCGATAGTGTGTGTAGTACGCAATACCAAGTTTCACTAAACAACGATATGCTATTAAAATATTATTAAAACTAGCCGTTATGAATAGTGATAACCACTTTTTGAAATTTTCTAAATTTTAGTTTTCAAAATAGACTTCATTTTTGGATTCGGAATATCGAAATTAGCTTAGGGTATAATTTTGGTACTTTTCAGATAACTTTCATTTTCTGATGAATAGTGAAAATTACTAAATTTTTATTAAAAACAAACTTTTAATCGAAATAATTAATAGTGATAAATTATTAATTTGAGTGGTTTTAAAGTATATTTAGAATATATTTTTACAATTTAATACAATGTTGGTCATTGGATTTAATTTCACATTTAAACTAGGCATAAACAAGTGTCAATCTTTTGATAGTTATTATCTCTTAAGAACACATTATATGTTTTGACGACGGGAATTAATTTTTAAATTAATTAATGAAAATGATATTTTTTTAATTTGGTAAAATAGAAATCATTTTGAGTTCATAATATCAAATATATCTTAGGCCTAATATTTGTTATTTTTCTGGAAACTTTCATTTTTTGATGAATAGTGAAACCACTAAGTGGTAGTTAAAAAAATGAATTTTTCATAAAACTTAATTTTACCCCTTATATGAGTGGAATTTAAAAAATCCAAGAGACATGGTTGATGTCAGTAAGTAAAGTTTGGTTCAATGAGATGAAAATAATTTTTGGTGAAGAGTAACTTTTTACTTTTTTTACCACGATTAAAAGTAAATAGGGTAATTAAGAGTAAAAAATGATATTATTATTACCCTAAAACTTGTCCTAATTCTATTGTATAAATATAATTCGACCAAAAACAACCTTAGTAATAAAATATGACCATTTAGTCCCACTTGGATTATATTAGGACATTTATTATTAATTTATTTAAAGAAGGGTCAAAATAGTTAAAATCAAAGTGTAATAAGTAAATAATTTTTAATATAAGGTTATACATAAGATAAATTCGACTATAAATATTAATTAGAAATATAAAAAGATTTCATACATAATGTTATTTTATTTGTAAATTTTAGACATTAAATAATTTAATTTATTTATGACACAAGGATGATGCAGTAATTATCTTATTAATGAAATATTGACATAATTGATGTTATAAATACCAAAATAAATGTAATTTGAGACTTTTTATGAATTACTATAATTTTCTAGTTTAATATGACATGTTAGTATTTATTTAATTAACTTATTTTCTAACTAATAATTCTTTTATGATTTTCACAAAAATCAATTACTAAATAGTGTCAAAATTGACAAAAAATAGTTTTAAAACAAATATTATATTATTAATTGTTATTTTATTCCTAAAAATATAAGGTTCGGCCAAATGACTTAGATAAGGTTATATATATTAATAATAAACAACTTGGGGTTCGTTTGACTTGTTATAGTAAGTTTATTAACCTTGTAGTGTAAGAACACAAAAAGACACTGTAAAAGTAAAATTATCTAACTTAAAGTTAAATATAAATGGTAAGGTTAAAATAGGAACCTAAACTTGTCTAAATTCTATTGGATGAGAGGATTTCGACCCATCGCCACCTTAGCTTAGAAATAACTCAATTTGGAGCTATTAAAAACCGAATATGACTTTATAAAAAAATAATATTTTTAGTTATTCCAAAGGTGCCCCTCTCCTCCCTTATAAAAGGGCACCGCCTCCCTCTCTTCCTCACACCACTTTGAGCCTTCAAGCTCAGACAAACCCAGCCAATTTCTTCTCTCCACTTCCCTAGAGACATCCTAGAGGTTTTTTTATTCTTCAAATGCCAATTTTAGTGCCCTAAAAGGAGATCTCAAAGAGGCGCTTCAAAGAAGAGGTAATGTCCGTTACCAATTCTTTCAACTTTATTTCTTCTTCCACTTCTTCTTCCTTAGTTGTTTCATTATGAATTAATAACATCAGTATCACTCATATACGGATATGTTATTATAAGTATGAAACAACCCTATTTCACCATCTATCCATCCTACAGAAAATGAAATCACCACGAGTGCATACGTACGGAATACCGTCTCCACGCCGTGGTGTAATCTATTTTCCACCACCACCTTACTTGGATAGGTATAATGGTGTAAAGAATGAATATATATGATTATTATAAATTGATATTTATTCTGAAGTAGTATACATACACTCCAATACAATTCCACGATCATGGGAACGATATCATCACTTGTGCGTACGTACGGAATACCGTCTCCACGATGCGATGCGACTCGTTCTACATGATCTTCATTGAATAATGATTATATAAATGAATTGAATGAATTAATATGATATATATTACCCTAATACCATTCTTTAAATGAGTTATCTCTAACCTAAAAAGAATAATAAGAATTTATTCGACAAAACACGCATAAGAACAAAAAGTAATAAACACCCGAATAACAAGTAGCAATGAAATATTACTAATAATAAGCTAATAATATGACCATATATGATATCATAACAATTAGTATGATTCTGGAATAATTTAACAAAATTATTTAAATCATTATACATGAGGTTCAGACACTTACGAAGCAAATCGGACCTAAGGTAAGGGAAATATCACAGTCTCATTTTTTTTATCTGAGATTGTTTATACTTTGGAATTTATTGGGGTGTATTTTATCATCCACATCCATGTTTCCTCAATATATAATATTTATATCCTTCTAAAATATTTTATATCCAAATTTTACCTTTTGGTGAGTTTTTAGTAAAATATATTAAAGGAATCTATTGTCGTTTTTCATACGAGGTACTTTTTGACTTTTCCGACAAAAGTACGAGAAGAAAGTTTTTTTTAACTTATACGGAATGAATGGATTTTTAAAACATTATTTCCAAGAATATTCCTTTAAAAGTTTTCATGTTTATTTTTAAACAACTTCTTTTAGTTTAGAATTTTATGACATGTTAAGAAATGAAAAGTGTTTTTGAAGTAGAACGGATATTTTCCTCAAGAATGGAGTTCAAGTGTTTTATCAAAATAATTTTACATCTAAGATAATATAGGGTTCTGTTTCTATCCCTATTATTACATTGATTTGAATATGTTTTGATGGAATTATTTTTATGAATTCCTTTATCTTATATGAATTGTTTTATGATGTCATGATGTTTAAGAATCCCATTTTTATTACATGGTTTATGCAATGATGTATGAATTATGATTTTGTGGCACACATAAGAATGGTATCATTATGAGATGGGTGGGACATATATCTCCATCCAATGCATTGGGTAATGATTTTATATCTCATGATATAGACAAGGCTGGAACGGCAGGTTAAACTAGTTCAGTGAAACAGGACTGAAACGAGGAGTGAACTCGGTTCAGAAATGGACTTTGTCCATTAAGATAGTCTTGGAAAAGAGTATTGACTAATAAGAAATGATTCTCTATGATTATGTGTGTATGCCACAAAGCTTCATGTTTTAAGTTATGATTATTGTGATTACATTTCACTACCATGATTTATCCCATGTTATGAAATTATGATCTCTTTTTCAGGGTAGGATTTCCAAATTGTTATGTTCTTATAACTATGATGTGATTAATATTTATTTTGTTTATCCTTACTGAGAATTTGAGCTCACCCTTTTATGTTTTATTTTCCCCAGGATATAAAGAATGGTTTTAGGTAAGAAAAAAAAGGGGGAAGATCTTTATGGGAGATGTGGAAGATCTTTCACCACGATTAGAAGATTATATTCTGAGTTTCCAAACACACTAAACTATTACGGTCCTTGTGTGTGTTTTTGTAACGTACTAAGTATTCCGAAAAAGTAATGTAATGTCCATGTACTTCAAGCTTAGGGTCTATACAGTGTGGACTACCACCCCCTCAAATCGATATGAATCCTTCCCACTATACATGGAACGTCTAGAGGATGGTTTCAATTAAGAATATGTAAAATAAAAAAACATCTATATTATATTCATTACATAATTACCTTTCTATAAATAAACTATATATGTATAAAATTTTCTTTATTACACTTTCACACACTTAAAAAGTGATAAAGTCATCTGTGGGCATGTGGACTACCACCTCCTCGACCCGATGTGATTCATTTTAAATCCTAAGAATTATATTTATATATAATTATATATAATTAAATAATATTTTATTTATGATATAATTATCATATTGAAAAGATATGGTGTTACTTACCTTCATTCCGTAAAGATCATTGAAAAATAATAAAGTTACTCATGCGTACGTACGGCCAACCATCTCCATGATTGTAATGCTGTTTCATTTTTCATAAATATATGTAATTATTATTTTGAAAAGTATAATTGATGTGTAAATATGATAATTATATCCCTATTATTATTCTATATATGTTATAAAATGACCACTTTGACCATAGTTGACCTATCAAAGTTGTTTTTAACACCTAACCCAAATTTGGTCAAAACAACCAACGTAAACATAATTGTTGAAGTAGTTGTATACAAAATAGTAATAATTGAAATAATATTTAAGATATACATGAATATGATTATCAATAAATTAAATAATTAATATAATTTTATCATATAATAAGTTAAATTACATTCACCTGAAAGGAAACACAAGGTAAGGGGTTTCATCTCAATTTACATTCCAATGATACTTAATTGTTGTTATAAACCTAGTTTCTTTAATATGTTGTATATAAAGACTTTTCATGTCATATAAATAATAACCTTATTACCATGATATTATAAGTGTCCTTTAATTTCATACTTTTCTGTATATTAGGATTCGAATGTTTCAAAGTGGTATGGGATTATTTGGAATGTTTAAAGATTATTATCTTAAAGAATGTTCCTAATTATTATCTTTATGATCTCACTTAATTTTTTGATTTTTAAAATTCTTTTAAAAAAACTTCATTCAAATAATTTCTCATTTTAAGTTTACTTCAGTATCTATATTCTCATATAATTGATATTAGTACTGCCTAAATCGTATATAATTTTACAAATCGTGTCTTCTTTGATAGTTATTTGATTGTTTTGGGAAATATTTATAATTATTTATTATTTATTAAATATGGATATTTAATAAAAAAAATATTGATTATTTGTATTATTGTATATAAGGAATTATTTGGAATAGTAATGACGAGTAGATCCTGGACTTTATATACCTCCTTCATGCATCAACAAGTTCTCACGAGACAAATTAGTTGCGAAAATCAAAATAGTTTAAACTATCTTCTGAAAGGTCTTGATGGTATATGTATTCATGTGCCTCAGACATGAAATCCATTATAAATCCATTACCCTCATTTATTTTCAGTTATTATTCCTCAGTGAGATTTTTTGTTGACATATTTATGGATACATTTCATTTTTAGTTCATTGATTAAATGGAATGTGTTTTAGTTACTTACTTTTCCATGTTTATTTTTCCTTATTTAGTTATTTGAATGTAATGTGCTTCCATTTATTACCTTTAAATATTTTTTATGAACTTCCATTTAGTTTATTGATTACATGGCATGTGTTTTCAGCTATTTACCTTTTTATATTGAATATTCTCATGGATTCATTATTTCATCCTCTATATTTTTTCCTTACTGGGAATTTTAGCTCTCCCTTATTATGTTTCTTTTCCCAAAAATCCAAGAAGTATAATATGAAAGATATGTAGGTATTAAGAAGATTTATTATAGTTATCCTTGAATATTTTATTTATAAGAATAAAAAATTATGTTGCAATTAGTGTATTCTTTTGTAATAAAAGTCTCAAGTATCTATCTGGTTTACTAATACTACTAACCTCTTCGGTCCTTCGGGATTTGATTATCTGTAATAATTATAATGTAATTTTAGTAGATAATAGATATAGTATTTATGGGGTTGGCTCTATGTAGGATTAACCAAAAGGGATATCCAATTATAGACAGTCTAAATACAACACACCTTAGGGGGTTATCCCAAAGTTATCTTCTTGTTATTTTGTCTCATGATTTCATTTTTTTAAATATATAAATTCATTCAAGTTGGAAATAACTAGGAATATCATTCATAATGGGAATTAATGATACAATATACCTAGCCGGCAGATGAAAATCAATTGTGTGATTTGACCTCCAGTAAGAAATTCAAATTCAAATTAATGATCGAAAGGATTTTTAATTTGGAATTTATAGGATTGAGCTTCATAATTATAAAATTGGTTTCTAATTACAATGAGCTTATTCTTATGTATTATAATGTTAATTTTTTTGTCTTTAAGGGACGTTAATATAGAATCGAAGGATATATCAAAAAGAAAATAGGGTGTTACATCTGATTAAACATTGATGTTTAAGCTTCAACATTCATATAATATTTGATTTAATATTTATTCCCTTAAAAGCCACCAATCTTGATTTAAAAGTGTTATTGAAGGTTTAGTGTAGTTGAAAGAAAAAAAAATTTGAAAGTATTTTTTATTCATTTTTAAATTAATTCATAAATATTATACGCATTTTTTTATTGTTTGATTATCATTAATAGTTGAAATCCTATTCTTGATTGATTATTTTGTTTTTCTTTTTGAAAATAATTTTTGCCCTCAATTTTTGAAGCATGAATCCTTATAAGAATATATTTCAAAACTAAAATGTATAAATAGTCTTCTATATGAATTCTAGTGTATGTTTTTAATTTTCAAACCATTGTTTTCTATGGAAAGCTATTTTTGAAAATCATGTGACCCTTAAATTTTATATTTAACCATTAAATATCATTATAATTTGATATTAATTCTCAATAAGATTATTCCAACTGAAGATTCATAATTAGTGATAATGATAAATTTTATGTTTGGGGAGTGGGCCCCTAAATCCATTGAGTTGTGATTAAATTTTTTACACATCTGAACCCCCATAATAATTAAAAATAACAAAACAACTAAATAAATTAAATAATAATAATTTTTATAATAATTTTTATAAAAACTTTTGAATTATAAACATTGAGTTGTAAATAATTCTTTTAGTTTTTTTATTTTTTAATATGTCTTTAGTTTTGTAAATTTTAACTTTAATGTAGTTCTCCTTGTGGATAATTGCATAATAGTTTTGAGGATTGAATTTATTCTGAAACTGATGGAATTTAATGATTGATGAGTGAGTTTATCCATTATTTTTATATAAATTCTATTAAGAAACTTGTAAATATAGTGTTATAGGATAAATATTTGTTGAATTGGAATCTAATCCTAACAAAAAAAATTCAACGTCAACATAGGCACCTTAGTCACTATAAAATTGAACAAAATAGGGTTTAAACTCAAAATATATTCATATAAGTCATTTTAAATTGGAGTAAAATGGAAAATTGGAATCCCACAGTGGGGTTTTTACCCTTAGGCCTTGGGTTTGTGTGTAAATAAATTAATAAAAAAATAAACAAATAAGAAATGATATTAAATTTACTAAGTTATTTGCAAATTCCTCAGTAGAAAAAATTAAAATTAAATTTCTAATTATCAAAAATAAGTTCATTTATGAAACATCAATGTTGAACAAAAATTAAGAAGAGGGTAATTAACATATAATAAAATTATTTTTGTTTTATCAATGAAGTGGAAAATTGATCTTTGGTTTGAGTGACCTAGGGAAGATTGATAACCCAAGGTGTTTCATATTAAAGTTTTAATTCAACTTAAATATTACATGTTTTTATTACCAAAACATGAACTTAAATTAAAATTGAAGTGGGTATTGTTATTTTCATTCACATATGAGGAATGATATTTCAAATAATGGGTGTATTTTTTCTTTCTCTCATTTATAGTGTGTACTTAAACTTGTTAAGTGCAATTAATTTATATTGAGTCCTTATAAAAAAATAAATTTAATTTTGTTTCCCAGGAGTATATTAGATTAAGTGTGGGATAATTTTATGTGGTCATATTTGGGTAAATTTCTCATCTATAAGTATTAAATTATTTTATATATTACAATTAGATTTTATGGATGATTTATTAACTTTGGAATTATTATTTTTTCAATTTTTATTTACTAAATATCCTTATAATTTTGATGGTTTTGGGTGTTCAGTGGTCAAATTTTTTTATTTTTGTTTTTGAATCATTTTATAGGAAAAAATAGTGACTTTCCATTAAAAAAATTATTAATTATGATGATTTTTTATATTTTTTGAATTAATTATTTTTAAATTTCATAAAATTTTATTTAACATAATTTGTGGATTTATCTTTTATTTTCATTTACAAATTCGCTAATTCTAAGTGATGATTCTGTGCTTTAAACTAATTATTTTTACCAACTTATAGAACTTGTGTGTATTAGGAAACCAACCATGTGTCTATGGTAGTGTAGTTACATAATAAAGAACATACAAAAAAATTGGAAAAGGAATGATCGATCATAAGAAAAAAAACAAAAGATACTAAAAGAATGACTCTAAAGCTACTTCCGAAGAAGTAACCATATTACTATTCTTGTAAGCTAGAAATTCACAAAGGGGTTCAGTGACCATATAAGAAAATTCAAACCTTCCTCGTGATAAATTTTTAAACTACTAAGTGTGATTTTTTGGTAATTTACCCAAGCTACCATTCCCAATACTCTTAATCTGCCACATGACAAAATACCAAGATACCTTTAGAAGGGTATTGAAGGTGTTGTGAATCTCCTCATAGTCAACCATAATAATTCCATCCTTAGAGACCATGCCAATAAAACTTTCCACATTGGCGAAGCTTCTACATGGAGGGGTGAATATACCATATGATATTTTCAACATGTTATAAGGATAGTCACAGTATGCCTCACCAAGCTATAATAAGAAAGACCAATGTCCCAGTTAGTACCAAATTATATGATCACTAGATCTTGAAGACTATATTAATATTTATTACCACTAAATATCAGAATCTCAAACCCATTTTGAATGAATACTAGAACTGAATCTTGAATATGGATGAATATATTTGACAAGTTAAATACCAAACCATTGATGTCAGTTGAAGGAGTGGCGTCAATATCAGATAAAGAAAAAAATAAGTTTACTAGATGAGATTAAATTGTAAAACTATATTTATGATAGAAAAAAGTATTAATAGTAAATTTTCCTTGGAATATTTTATTAACAAGTTTTTTATTTTTTTTAGTGGCATATTTTATGAATGTTTTTTCTAAATAGATGAGAAAGAGTTGTTGAAAGTGTTAAGAAATTTTTACTTATGAAATTTTTCCTTGTGAAATTTTAGAAACTATCCATAAAGAGTTGTTAGAGGAAGCAAGAAAGTTTAATTAATAAATTAGTAAACTTTCTGAAAACAAACAATTCAAACCAATTCACAAAGTTCCCGACATCGTGAGGAAATTCAGGATTCATGTTGAAGTTTTTACATTGTCATACAATGGTAGAAAACTTGATAATATAAATTTTTATTGGATGGAGATCCAAAAAATAATATTAAGATTGGAAAACATCACTGGACCAAGATCACTGAACTGAGGTGATCGGAAAAATTTGTGTCGTTGAGTTCATAAAAGGTGTTGAAAGAATAAAAAAGGGGGAGAAGAACATAATAATATTGGGATTCAATAATACATAAATTTAATTCATGGTTTTCATTACCTATTTAAAGGTATCCAAGGTGTTACATAATTGTGCATAACTAAATCCAACATATAGGTTTTCCTGAGTTTATGATGGTTATGTAAAGCTAACACATATGCTACATAACGATATTTTACCCAATGAATAAAGGTAAATAAATTCCAATGACTAACTGAACTATATAAAACTACTATAGGAAACATACTTGATGTTAGAGGAAACTAATTTTCATGAATTTTAATTTTGGGTAGCAGTACAATATTAAGGTTTCAAAACTAAATGACGTTTTTTCAAGAATCTTTATATAAAATTATAAATACCATAACTTTGATCACTCATTGTCCATATAACTATTTTTAATTATATATATTAGATAAATATGATTGAATATTTCCCTTATCACTATGGTTAAAGAAGTTTGAGGAAGGATGGAGATGAAAGGATTTCATGAAGCTTCAAGAATATTCAAGAAGACTAAATAATTCTTAATAATTGTCTAGTTAACTTCAGTTGAGTATGAGTTTTTTTATTTGATATTTTAGTGATTGGGAAAATAAATTGTGTTCTAACATTTTTTCTATTGATCACACCTATATAAGGTGTATTAAATTACAGTAATAATTACTAGAAATAATTTTTTTATTAGTAGCATCAGAATGAGCACCAAATAGTTTATTCAGATATAGACTCCAACTAAGTTGTGATTCATTATAGATTTATTCCTGACACATAATGTAGGTTAGAAAAAAAATCAGAGTTTTAGTCAGGCACACCGGATGGGATTCACTAGATGAAAAAAGTTATACCATATAGACACATACTGGATGGAGTTATCAGACAAACATTTTCGGATAATAATTTTTGGGTGATTTTTTAAAAGACACGCATTCTGTGATTAGATATTTTATCATGAGAAAAACATTATAAATTGTTGGGAGTTTGAATAATCATACCTATCAGGAGATAGAGTGATTCTAATAGGATTTGATTCATTTTAATTCAATTTTCTATTATAGTAAAATCAATGGACTAATAGGAGTTTACAAAGAATATATTTATTCACACACACAATAGAGGTGAACCTTGAAAATATTTCATGCTTTATTTTACATTCTTATCATTTAATGTTTGTGAGGTTATATAGATTTTTTAAGGAAATAACTTTGACAAGTTGCAGTGGTTAATTTTTAAATAATTAAAATTGTAAAAACATCACCATTGATTCATCCCTATCCTTCTCACTGGTTCTCATGATCCAAAGAAACTTTAATTTTTATCAGAGGGAAGGTTATCCTATCATATATGTAAAATGTGTTTACTTGGTTTTTGGTATTAATCAATCCTAGTTTTGATCATTCTTTAGTTCAGGATTTAATTGGGTTGTTTTAGGTGAAATTTGAAAATTTTTGGAATCCTAAAGGGCTATGAAAAGTTAGCACATGGTTATGAAAAATTGTGTTGTTTGGCCCAGCAAACCATGTACTCTTTGATGGTGATTTTGAGGGGGCACACAATTTATCAGAAACATTCTTCTAGGACCACAAAATTGTTCAAACATAGATAGTGAGGTTTTTCACATTTGGAACTTATTTTGGAAAAAAAAATCCACCTAGGAGAAACCATGAACGCTATAATAGGATCACATGGTTAGGGTGCCCAAATTTTCTAACTATGTGAACCTCCCAAAAAAACCATACATGTGTTTTTAAATTAATCTTAAAATCAGTTTTAAAATCCCGAACCCAGTAGTTTATCTTCTTATCTTACCCAGTCAACCCTGTTATTATTCCCAATGTTGAGAAGGCTCTCTATAATCAATTTTGTCTCCTCCACCCTTCTCCATTGATGAATCAAAGTGCTGGTGGAAGATCTGATCCCTCTCGGGTAGGTGTATCTCTTCTTGATTAGTTACATATGATCTCTCCTTCCTTATTCCTCATATTTTTATGGATAATCACATATTTAATCGATAATAATTCCATTTCATTGGATCTTAATTATAGGTTGTGTTCCTAGATCTTCCACACATTTATTCTTCATTTTCGAGTCCCATTGAGAGTGGTGATTCATGATTTTTTATTAAAGTTAGTTGCTTCCATAATTCCTTTCCCTATAATTGAAACATTTAATTTCTAGATTAAATATGAATGAGTTTTTAATTGATTAAAAAACTTTTAATTGAGATTATTTGATTCTTGATTTTAATGGGATATGGAAATTGACAAAAACTACAATTTCAAGGGAATTGAAATTATGGGGTGGATTTATGAAAAATTATTGATTGATTTGGAATTTTTTTGGATGAAATGATGTGATGATCGTTGTTGGGAAAATAGTTTAAATTGAAATGTGGTTTGAAATGAAATGAAATTATGAAATCATAAAATTTGGTTTTGAAATAGAAAATTCATTTTGGAAATTGACATTAGAATATTTAATTTTAAAATGATTTAAAGAGAATGATTTCTAATTTGATTGAATGAATGAATGATTAATTCATATGCAATCCTTGGTATTTATTAGGTGAATGTAATTTTCCATTAGGTGGGAGTGGATTTACTTTTCCCAATAAGTGTTAGTTGATGTAATTTTCACTTAAGTGGGAGTGGATGTAATTTTCCCTTAAGTGGGAGTAGATTTAATTTTCCCTTATGTAGAAATGGATGAAATTAATTTTCCCTTAAGTGGGAGGGCATATTGATCCATAATCACTAATGAGATGTGTGTGGATCCTATATCCAGTAACTAATGTTCCATAGGTTGTTCTACCACGGATATATGAGTTATTTGATTATATATACAAGCTCATGATTTTTAAACATTTTTATTCATGCCAACTGATTTATATGAACTGTTTTGTTAAAAAAATTAATCCATATTTGATTTATCTTCCATCCTTTTAAACAAAATCATTTTTTTGTTTAAAATATTTATATTTAATGTCATTCTTAGTTTTAATTGAATTTATAGCATATCTGGTTTATTATTTTTAGAATTTATTATGCAAGACTTAGTGAGACCCTATTGAGATTTATAGATCACACCCTACCTTCTCCCTATATTGTTTTTAGATTTTCTTATTTGAGATATAATAAATGGAAAAGATCTACTTACTTTTGGTGTATAATAATGATCCTTTAGAAGATGGATTGGGATGATATTCCCTTTTGGATGTTTGAGTTTTATCTTTCCAGTGGTTTTGTAATTTTATGATTTACTACTTTGGGTTTAGATTTCCCAATTCAGTTTTTGGTACTTTCTCCCTTTGGAGTGTTGAGAAATCTTTATTTTAAACCTCATATTGTCTACCTTTTCTAGAAAATACATTCCTTATTAATTTTTTACGGAGTTAGGTGCTAGTCGCCAACCCTTGGGGATCGGGAATAAATATTGGGATATGTTAGTGTCTGCTCGGGTATCAGGGTACCAGCATATCTGGGATGGTTTGGGAAAAAGTGGTATCAAAGGTATAAGTTGAGAATCTTTCCTTGATGTAATTATATAGTTTTGGATGTCTTTTCAAGATTTAAGAGTTAGTTATGAGAGAGTTTCTAGAAAACTCTCATAGTAATGAGCCTTAACTAACCATGGGTGGTTTCGGATAGGTTTCTTGATGAATAATTTGATCTGAATCTTCTCTTTTCCCTAATTTTGATTTTTTTATGATAAAATACAAATCATAATATCTTATCTAATGGGATTAATATTCCTATTACTCAAATTTGAGTTATTGATCTTAGAAATCTTCTGATGTCTTCAATGTTATTTGTTGATGTTGTGTAGCATCATTTCACTGAGAATATGTTTGAGTATTCTCTAGGAGGAAGCTACTAGTAAACCACAATGAGTGGATCCCCCTATAAACTAGAATATTTTTGAGATTATAATGTGTGCTGTCTAATCCTTAGGATAGGAAACTATACCCATTACTATTTTAGCTCTAGTTATCGAACCTAATAGGGATGATTTTGGAATCATGCTTAGGAGTTCCTTCTCCAGAAGCCACTACCATTACAAAACTCTACAGATACTCAACATGTTGAGGATTAGGTGAAAAAAATAGAACTTATATTTAGTTTCTTATAAATTCTTAATTTGATTAACGTAAAATGTGTCACCTTCAATCTAGATGGACCAATTAGAAGATGGTGTGATTTGATGGTTACGGTGAAAAGGAATGAGGGTTTAGAGTGGAATTACTTTTGTGATCCTTTCACATATCAGTACTATATAAATTATGTGGTGATGTTTAGCACTATTGAATTTCTCAAACTCAAGTAGGATGACAAAACCATAACAGATTATGTGAACTGTTTTTCCTATATTGTGCATTTTTCACCTGAGATAGTATCGAATGCAAAAATGAATACGTGATGGTCCAAGATGGGTCTTCAACATAATATTTTTTTTCTCATGTTTTATTAATGAAGGTTGCATCTTATGATGATGTACTATATAGGTAATTTGTTGTTAATCTTGATCTTTTGGGTAAGTCAAGGTTGACAGGAGTTACTTTTTCTCATAGTGGTAGTTTTATGAGTTCCTTTAAGGGAAAGAAGAAGGTCTATGAGTCTCATTGTGATTATCAGAAGTGGGGTTCTTATAGACCTCTTGTAGTGCTTTGTAATAGGCCCTTTGACATGCTTCCAGTGTGGAAGGCCCGATCATTTGAGATATGTTTGTACTAAGGCACCAAGTATCAACTTTTATTGTGGTCACTCAAGACACCTATAAAATTCATCCATTTCTTTTCTACTCTGCGGAGTAGAACGGGTTCATCAGCACCTATAAGTAATGTGTTGTAATAAGATTATTCAATATCTAATGGGTTCTAGCTAGAGACATCAAGAAATAAGATTATTCATATAGTGGAAGAGTGATTACAGTAATATAATATAGGTCCAGTGACTATGAAAGGTACTCTCACTATAGATCTATATTTAGATACTAATTTATTTGATGTTGATGCATCTCATTTTTTTAAATCAACTCATATTTTGAACTAGAAAAAAGTTTAACAAAGATTTTGTCTTATGTGATGGATATTACTACAACCCATGGAACAAAGAGAGAGTAGGGTATCAATTTTCCTACTTGTGTTTTCTTTTTGTCAAAAATAAATATTATCTAGAATTTTCTATCCCTCGATATGAAACCTCTTGATTGCATTTTTTAGATGGATAGGCTCCTTAATAATTGGGAATGAATTGGATTTTATCTTTGATGGGTATCCTTTAATATGTATGATGGTGTCTGTTGTATCATTTAGGGAGAACAGGGTCAGGGTTTGAGTAGATCCTGACCTTCAAATCTAATGTTGGGGAAATTAATATTAGTGTTTTCTTTTGATTTAGAGTGGGGGTATTTTAGTGTTGATCTCCCTCCAGTTTTCATCAAATTTTCCATTATTTCTTCTTCTGATTTCTCTGGTTTTCTACTGGTAAGAGAGGTGGAGTTTTCTATATATTGGGTTCCTAGAACATAACTGATATTTATAGCTTCTTACCATATGGTACCAACTAAACTGAAAAAGTTGAAGATTCAATTGGATGATCTCTTGGAGAAAGGCCTTATATGCCTGGGTGTGTCACCTTGTGTGGAGCCGATTATTTTTGAAAAGAAATATGCTAGAACGGTTCACTTGTGTGTTGATTACTTGAAACTAAACCAATTTTTGGTAAAGAAAAGGTATTGTTACCATAGATCGATGATCTATTTAATTAGTTGAAATGGTGGAAGTGGTTCTCAATGATTGATCTTCAATCTTGGTATCACAAATTGAGAATAAAATAATATGACATTCATAAAACCACCCTCCATAGTAGGTATGTCCTTTATAAGTATTTCTCAAGCCATTTAGTCTAACTAATTCTCTAGAATCCATTATAGCTTCTATGAATAGGGTATTAAATGATTATCTTGATATGTTTTGAGAGTAGTTCTGGAATTGTTTGGAAATCACCAACTCTATGCCAAGATATCAAAATGTGATTTATGGATTCAAGAAGTGAATTTCTTAGGAAATTTGGTCTCAAAATATGGTATCTTAGTTGAAACTGGTAAGGTAAAAGATATTATGACATCAGAACAACCACAAATTTTTTTTGAGATTCAGAGTTTCTTGGGATTAGTAATTTATTATCACCAGTTGGTAAAGTAAATCAAAAATTTGGATTATCTAATGACTTCTCTCACTCATAATGGAGTAAAGTTTGTTGGGTATGATAACATTTAGGGTTTTATTGTTATCTTGAATTCTTTTTGGATTTTGTGTCATTTTTCACTCTTCCAGAGGCCAGGAATGGATATGTGGTCTTTCGTGATGCATCAGGCTCAGGTTTTGGTTGCGTTCTTATGCAGGGTGATCAAGTGGTATCCTATTTCTCTCTATAGTTTAAGCCACATGAGTAGAATAATCTAACACATGACCTTGAACATGTATTCATGATGCATACACCTAAGAGTTGGCATCATTGACATTTCAGATAAAGGATCATTGTGTATTCTGATCACAAGATACTGAGTTATATCTTCTCTTAAAAATATTTGAACCTTTGGCAGAGGCATTGGTTGGAGTACCCAATGTCTTTTGATTTTCACATTTCATATACCCAGAGGAAAGAAAAATTATTTTTCGATGATTTGAGTAGGAAACTAATTACCCGTATCATGAAATAATCTCTGGGAGAATGGAACATTATCGATATTTTTTATAGTATCATTTATGAATTTTTTGAAGAGGAGGTAGAGGTTGTCTTGTTCAGTGTTTAGTTGACCTCTTCTCTTCTTGATATTATTATTTATGTACAACATCTTAATTATGAGTTTCATAGAATTAGGGACTCTCATTATGTTGTGTATACTATTATTTAGGTATCATTCTTCATGGTGCGTATACTATGTTTTTATAATTAGTATGTTGTACATTTTCTAGTTGGAAAATATATGATCGGGGATTTCCATAACTCCCAGTGGGATGTGCACCCAAAAAACATCAAGATATTTTATGACATGTGGTCATGATTCTGGTGTCCAGGTGTGATATGGGGCCTCACTAATATTGTATCATATTTTTATACCTATCAGTAGGTCAACATCAAGCACGATATACCTTCATGTTTTGATCACCTGCATCTAATTCTGACTTGGAAGTGGTAAAATGTTTTTATTTACATCAAGGTTAAGTTTTTAAATACTCCTATAATGTAGAATTCAATATGGGTTTTGATCAATAGGTTGATCAAATCAGCTCACTTTATATTGATTCATCATATAACCAAAGTTTATGAGTTGGAAAATATCTATGTGTAATATTTTTTTTATTTTCAAAGAGTTCCATCTATTATAGTATTTTATGGAGATCCTTGTTTTACCTATTATTTAGGGATAATACTTTAGTAGGTGATGGTACCTCAAGTTCATTTAAGTAAGTATATCACCCTCATATTAATTTCTATATATATAGAGGGCTATAAAGATTCTTGAGGACATGATTTACACCTTTATCCTTGATTTTAATGGATATTAGGATAATCATTTGAGACTGTTTGAGTTTATTTATAACAATATTTAACAATCCATGATCATAATTGATCCCTTTATGTAATTTTATGTTATTCCATGTAAATATATATTATGTTAGTTAGATATTGAAGAAACTTCCTTCATTAGACCATGTTTGGTCCAAGAAATGGTAGTATATATCTAGCTAATTGATCAGGAAATTTTTATAAAATAAAGCTAATATAAATCTTATATTGATCATCAATGTGGTGTACCTGAGTTCATTTTTGGTAACCATGTGTTCTTGAGAGTTTCACCTTGCCTGGTTTACTGTCATCGTAGTAGGAAATGGAAGATTTCCCCTTATTTTACGAGACTATTTGAGGTGTTTGGGAGGGTGGGGAAAATGTCTTATTGTTTATCACTTCCTCCATAGTCAATGATGATACATAATGTGTTCCATATATCACTTATTCAAAAATATCTTTCTTACCCATCTCATGTCTTGATCTAAGAAGATCTTGATGTTGATCCTAATTTATCCATGACTCTGAAACCATTCAAGATAGTTGATTCTAAGAAAAATGTACTTTTGGGGTGTTCGATTACTTTTTCCATGTTCTATAGTAGCATGGTTCTAATTCTCATGGTTCATAAGTATGTGAGGAACTAATGAGAGAGTAGTAGCATCATCACTTTGATATGGAGCTTTCTTGATTAGATTTTTGGGGATACAAATTTTCTATGGAGGGAAGGTTGTAACATCCCATTACTTGGTATATGGTACTCCTCATCCCTAGTTTTTATCATGATTTTTTTGGGGCTAGTCACATGTTATTTCTAGTAAAATTCAGAAAATTTTAGATTCCCAAGGGACTATGAACTATTGGTGTACATTTAGGGAAAACCATGAGGTATGCACTGGAAAACTATAAACCTTTTGATGGTTCTCAGGAGGGTGTGCACAGTTTACCAAAATTGTGTGTATAGACCCTCCAAAATATGGAACAATATACATTGACGGTTTTCATGGTAGTTTCACATTTTGAAAAATTATTCACCCACTTAGGATAAATTGTGCGTCCCAGAATAAGGGCACATGTTTAAGGAGCATGGTTTATCTAACCATGCCCTCCCCAGGATACCATGTGTATGGTTTTAAATTAATAATAAAAATTGATTTTAAAATACCAAACCCCTTGGTTTATGTGGATAAACTACCTACTTAACCCTATTAGGATTTCTAGAGTTGTGAAGTCACCCTAGAAGAAAATTTGGATCCTCCAACCATCTCCTTTAAAGAATCAAACATCTTGTAGAAGATCCGATCCCTCTCTAGTAAATGGATCTCCTATATTTTAGTTTCATCTAATATCCACTTTATTTCTTTTTAGAGTTTTATGGATCATCACATATTGGATTGATCTAATCTCTATTCAATTGAATCTTCATTCTTTGTTCTTTCCTAGATCTTCTATTTCATTGTTCTTCACTATCGAGTCCCATTGTCGGTGTTAATTATTGAAGTTCAGTTAAAGGTAGATGGTTCCATAATTCCTTAACCTAGAATTGAAACCTTAATTTTCTAGATTAAATTAAAATGGGATTTTAATTTATTTCAAAACATGTTATTATGTTGATTCAATTATTTCTTTGAAATGGATATAGAAATTGATAAACCCCCAAATTTAATTGAATTGAAATTGTGGGTTGGATTTATAAGAAATCATGGATTGATTTTGAAATTATTTTTATGAAATGATTTGAGGACTGATCTAATGAAAATGGATTAAATTTAAAAGAGATTTTGAATGGAATGAAATTATGAAAATCTTTGATTTGGTTTGAAATGTAAAAGGCATGTAGGAAACTGAAATTAGGCAATTATATTTTTAATTTTTTTTATATTGTTGATTTCCAATTTAATTAATCTATTTATTGATTAAAGATCATGGGAGGTTGGGTGGTTAGTAATTGTATGTAATTTTCTCTTGAGTGGGAGAGGATGTAATTTTCCATTAAGTGGGAGTGGATGTAGTTTACCCTTAAGTTGGAGTGGATCTAATTTTACATTAAGTGGGTGTGTGTGGGATAAATTTTCTACTTAGTGGGAGTGCATATTGATCTATGATCCCTGGTGATATGTGTGAGGATCCTATAGATAGTAACTATTGTACTAAATATCATTTGACCATGGTGCTGTGATTTTTTTTATTTTATATATATGTCATTGATTTTTTAACTATTTTTTTCATTCTAATTAATTTTTATAAAAAAATTTATCCATGATTAATTTATCTCCCATCCAATTGATGAAAACATGTTTTGGTTTAAAATATAGAAGTTTAATTCCATGCCTAGTTTTATTTTTATTGATTTCATAACTGGTTAATTGTTTTTAGCAGCAATTATGGAACACTTATTGTAACCCTACTATGATTTATTGCTCACACCCTAACTTTTTTCTTGGGTGTTTGTATATTTTCTTATGTTGGGTCCAAGTAAATGGAAAGTTCCAATTAGAGGTGGTGGATATTCTAGATCCTTTAGACCGTGGATTGGGAAGATGTTTCCTTTGGGATTTTTTAGTTTTATCTAGCTTGGAGTTCATTACTTTGATGATGTATTACTTTGGTTTTTTTACTTGTTCTATTTATGGTACTCTCTCCCTTTGGAGTATTGATGATACGTATTTTTAAACAATTTATATTCCATATTTTTTTAGGAGCTTTTTTCCCTCTTAATCTATTAAAGTTCTAAGTTTGAGTTGCCAACCTGGGGGGATCGGGAACACCTTTCGGGCTATGTTAGTTATTACTCGGGTACCAGGGTTCCTGGGTATATGAGATGGATTATGAAAATATCCTTATCATGGAAAATATAAATTTATTCAACAATATTAGTATATATACCTTTTATGGAAAATATGATCATGGATGTAAAACAAAATGATACCCTATCATTAGTCTCTTTTCCAAGAGGAAATTGATGAGATGCATTTTTTTTCCACCCATTTAGAAAAATGATCCTTTAACATTCCATAAAAATAATTATTTAAGTATATGGAAAAGATATAAATATTATTCTAATATATTTGTTACAAAATTATTACATGAAGTTGATGGGTATCAAAACATATAAATAAACATGGTACAAACATGAATGTATTTTTTATGTTAATATAAATTTAAATTATGAGAAGATGAAAAATAAGAGTAGCAAGTTTGAAGTCATTAGAATGATTGTTAAAGAATATTTTGATGAGTACTACATCAAATTTAATGAAATTATTTTCAACAACATAGGATTAATATTTGTCTTGTAATATTATACCATTCTTAGGAAACTCATGAGAAACTTTCTTCAAATGTTTGATTCTAAAACATCATCCTTTAAAGATAAATATGATTTATATCATGATGGATTACATAACATTCTTGTTACTAATGATATGAGTAAATATATAGAATTAAAAAATAAGAAAAAATAACAAATAAATATTGAATCTATGACAAAAATGAAACTCTATGATTCTAAGATTTTTTAAATCATAGATTCTTAAGATAAATAGGATGATGAAATTAAAAAAAATCATGTCTTTTATCTCCAAAAATTACTAAAGAGTTAGAGAAATTTATGGATTAAAACTCCAAGTAAGATTCTGTGAGTGTGGAGTAATTGTAAATTTTCCAATAAATTTATCTAACAATAAATTCTATGAATATTAAAATAATTTTAAATAAAAAAATTAGTGGAATAAGTGGAGTAAAACTTCTAAGTAATATAAAAAATAAAAAAGATATCAGGCAATGTTAACTATAAATAGTATAATTATATTGAGTATTAAAAATGAATTTGACTCTACCAAAAAATCATTATAAGATTATAATATGGTAAAAATAAAAACATTTTTTCCAAATATTGATAAAAAAGAAGAATCCTCAAATAGTGATGAAGAAGAAGGTGAAGAAACCTATATAGATTTTTTTATAATATCAGAACATGTGAAATGTATTAAGAAAAACAAAAAACTCAAGAAATAAATCATAATAATGAAAAAACATATGTGTGGGAAAGAATGTTGGAAAACAATATCTTCTTAAAAAGCAAAATGTGTACATTGAAAAAATTAAGAACCTCAAAATTAAAGTTGTAGAACATGGAAAGATGGTGGCAGATATTTATAAGAAACCTACTGTTAAGGATAATGAGACTTTTAAAACTCCATAAATATTTATTGAGCATGAAATTACATAAATTAATATGATTGAAAATTTAAACAGGGATTTTCATGTAAAAGTTGAAACATCTTGAGTTACTAACAAAAATATTCCTAAGAATCATGTGATATCTTCACCCACTAAACAGAAAATTTCATCTGATCTTTCTAACCATGAAGGTGTTAGAAATTTTTTTGAGAAATATTGGATTGATAAATAATGTGGAAAACACATCACATCAACAATAGTTGAAAATTAACTCTAAAATAAATATTCCTCACACCATGGGAAATTATGTATAGAAATAAGTTTTGAACCCTAATAAACTTTCTATTTAGAAAATTCATTTTTATATAAATTGGAAAGATTCAATGGGTTTTTTTAATTTTTTTTAATTTATGGGAACAAATAATATAATTTTTCACAACATGTCACTCCCTGAAAATAGGAATGGGATAAGGGGGATAAATAGTGGACGAAAAGAGAGTATATTTCCAATTTTTAAAGAAGAAAGATGTGATAAATCATCAAATGTTAGAATGTTTCCTATGAATAAACAATTTGATTTTTTGGAGGATTTTTGTAAAATAAGTGACCAACTACCTCAATTTTTTGAATAATATATGTAAAATCTTCCAAGACAAGTTTCATTTCCCCTGAAGGAAATGTAATATGGCCATAAAAAAATTCCGGAAATAGCATTTATTATTGAAAAAAATCTTAAAAATAGAGAAAGTAAATATGACATAGATTCTGGATAGTGGTTTTTCCTCACATATGATAGGGGATATGAAAATATTAAAAAAATTGAATAAAATTAATGTAGATTAGTTACTTTTAGAAATTATTATTCTATAAAAATTATAAAAATTAGAACAGTTGAGATTGAATCTCAGAGCATAAAGAAAAAAGAAGTTTTATATTATGATGGACTCAAATACAACTCACTATGTGTTGGCCAACATTGTGATGATAGTAAGGATTTCATCTTCAGTAAATATTATTGTATAATTAGAATCTTGAAATATGGATTAATTATTACTAAGGTAGACATAACCAATGGAAATATTTTCAATATCAGAGATCCTAATAACACAAATTACTTAAGCACGGAGGGTGAAAATAATTTATTATATCAATGACTTGGGAATATTTGTTAGAAGAGTATGAGAAAAATTTATAAACAATATTTCTTAATAAACTTATAAAATCTATATATAAAAGATTTTTTAGTTCATACAACTTTCCTGAAAAGAAATGTGGTCAATGGAATATAAAAGAAATTTGAAATTCAATCCACCATACCTCTTGAGCTTATTTACTCTGATCTTTTTGGATAGATGATACATCAATATATGAAATGGTATTTTTTACATTATCACCATTATTTATTAATCCAATAATATGACCAATATAATGTTTATGAATCCTAAATCAATGGTGGAAAAGAGGTTTAGATTTTTCAAAAGCAGCGTTAAAAGAGAAATAAGTGTTTATATTCTGAAGCTAATAACTAAAAATGAATATGGATACACATTAAATTATTTTGAACTCTATATAAATAAACATGGAATAAAAAACTAATATAGTTCTTTCATACACTAATTGATATAATATAGTGGGAAAAAAGGAAACCATAATCTTTAGTGGAAAAGGGAAGAAGTATTACCGCTGAATAAAAACTTTTTATGTTTTCTAGAGATATGCTATTAATATTATTTTTCATGTATAAAATAAATATTTATTCTAGATAGAATAAAAAATAAACCCCATAATATGTGGTGTAATAAAAATAATTTAGTAAAATACTTCAATATTTTGGGGATTTATTACTTAATAATGATCAAAAATTAGGATCTTGAAAATTTTAATGAAAAAACTTAAGGAGTGTCCATGGAATATTCATCCAAAATAAGAAGTTTAACATATTTTAATAAGAGTTTTAAAAAGTTTTTGGATTCTTAGGATGTGATATTTTTGTGAAAATAAAAAATCCTTAAAAAATATTGTTGAAAATGATGAATATTTTGAGAAATAGAGAATGTTTATATACAACAATGATTTTTAAAGGGAAGATGAATATGAGGTAAAACAAGTGAATAAAGATTAAGATGAATCATGTGGGGAAGAATGTAAGACAAGTAGAAAAACTCTAAAATTTATTACCCTACATAAATAGTTTGAATCTAATAGTATCATTTGAAATCAAAAATCTCTAGTTTATAATATAAATAAAATTAAGATTTGAGAATCAAACATCATTTATTTCATAGGTGGAACCAAAGTCAATTTATAGGATGTTGAGCATAAAGAGTGGGATGATTATATGAATTAAAAGTTAGGTAAAATTGTGAAAAAAGAAACATGGGATCTTTTTCTATGACTGGTAGAAAATAATATTATAATAAAAAATATTCTATTTAAAAATAGATCAATGAATAGGGGAAATTTTCAAGAAATGAAGCTCAAATTGTTTGAAAAAGTCACTCATGGGTGCAAGGTGTTTATTTTGAAGAAACTTTTTACCCAATCATGAGAATAAAAACAATACTAATATTATTTGTAGATTTTTCACATTGAAGTTACAAAGTTTTTCATATAGATGTTAAGTTATATTTATTTAATAGAGAAATAAAAGAAAAAGTTACATTAATAATCGTAGTGTTTTTTTCTTGAAAATTATAGTACCATGGTTTTTATGTTTAGGAAATATTTGTATGTATTTAATTAGGATCCTTGCTAATTATACTCTAAACATGATATTTTTATAAACATATTTAACATTTATAAAGGAAAATTTTATCGAAACTTCTATGTTCAGTAAATTAGGGCAAGTACCCTAATTATCAATTTCTAAATTAATGATATTTTTTATATGAAAGGGATAAAACCTGGGAACAATTTACTAAGAAAATGAAGTAAAACTTTGATATGTCAATGATTATAGAATTAACATTATTCTTGGGTTTAAAAATTCAACAAAATTATAGATGTATATCCTTATCTTAAGAAACGTATTCCAAGTAATTGTTAAAAAGGATCAGTATGAAAAAATAAAAATAAGTTTAAACACCTATTTTTTGTATAAATTTTAGTAATGATGATTATGAGGAAATTTTATATTAGAAATATTTACATAATATGATTGGAATATTGCTCTATCTAACATCTTTAAGGCCATGCATTTTTTATGTTTTTGCCTCATGAGAAATATATTAGAGTGACCCAAAAGAAGAAAATATACTAGCATAAAATAGAATTCTTAGTTATGTTAAAGGAACATCTTATTAGGGACTCTTTCATAAATTATGTTTTGATATAAAAATTCTTGGATACATTGATGTTTATTGGGCTCTAGAATGTAAAAATGGAAAATCATCATTTGGAGTAACTTTTTTCTTGTGATAATGTTGTGTGGGGTGGAATAATAAGAAATAATGTTCATTTACTTGGATTCTAGTGGATGTTAAGTATGTTTCTTCCACCCATAATTGTATTTACATGATTAGGATAAATATTTATCTGAAATATTTGATAATGAATATTAGAAAACTATTAGAGATCCTCGTTGATAATCATATTGTCATTAATATTTCCAAAACCCTATAAAACATTTAAGATCAATGAACATTGATATTAAGTATTTCTTCATTAAGGAGAAAGTTTCTATTGGAGATTTTATACATGTGTAAATTTTAAAAAAGTATTAAACTGTTGATTTTTTCAATAAAGCTATGATAAGGGGTGATTTGAGAATTTGAGGATGCAACTACATGTTCATCCTCTAATAATGACTGCCAAAAATTATTAAGGAAAATACCCCACTATGATTTGGATTATATTGATAAGGGGGAATATAGTACCTAAATATTTGAAAGAATAAGTAAAATCTTTGATGAATTAATCTTAAGCTCCTGTTATAATAAAATAGAGAGAGAAAATTAGATTGAATATAAAATTGAGGGTTAGATAATCCAAACATGGATACAAAATTTCATGTCATCAAGGGATATAATTCCATCAAAAACATTATTTTATCCAGTAATGTGGTTTTAGTAAATTCTCTATGATAAAGACTATAGTTTTATAAAAGTTTATAAATGTTAAGAAATAATTGTACTTAAAAAAAGAGTCGTGAAAAATATTGAGTTCTTAAAAAAAATTATGATTGTATCCAATAAATCCAAATGGGGAGATTCAAGATCCTTTAGAACATTTTTAAAAGTTGTTTTTTTATTTTTGGTCAAAATAATTTATTATGAATATTTTAGTCAAATATGTGAGAAAGAGTTGTTGGAAGCATAAAGAATGTTTTCCTTTTAAAGGTAAGTAAACATTCTTCAAAGAGTTGTTAGAGGGGGTAAAAAAGTTTCCTCAATAATGTTAGGAAACATTCATAAGTCATAATATGAAAATCCATTCTCAATGTTCTAACATCATGATAAAATTCTTGATCCAACATGAAGCTTATGAATTGATGTGCAAAGTGAGAAAAGCACTACTGATCACCAGAAAAATGAAGGCCTATATTGCCAAAAAAGATCATCTAATTCAGATCACCGTACGGAAAAAACACATTATTACCAGATAGAGAATAACAAATAATATGAATATTGCACAATGTCACCAGACTAAGGTGATAAGACATAGAGATATTGTTGAGTTTGTAAAAAATTTTAAAATAAGTAACAATTGAGATAAGAATGCATGATGATAGGGTAATAAAGGCTACATAAAGGTAACTCACAATTTTATTTAGCTATATAAATGTATTAAAGGAACTATATAATGGTGGATTCCTAAATCCAACATAAGGTTCAACCTATGTTTATGAAGGTTATTTAAAGGTAACACAAGCACTATGTATGGGCAGTATGCCAAATGTGTAATGGTGGCTAAATTATAGAAGCAGAAGAAACTGAAAAGAGCTAATTAATTAAATATAGTTGATGTTAGTGGAAAAATATTTAAAGAAATTTATGTTAAATTTTTTGTAAAATGTTGAGGATGCAACATAGGATGGAGTATAGAATTTTTAATCAGATAGAGAAATCATTTTGTGACAGAAGTCTCAAAGGTTTCAATAATGTTAAAGTACATCAATAGCTTGAGTTCAGTGGATAGAGAAATTTTATGTTTTTAAATGGATAGTTTTTATAATGTTAAAGGGGTAAAATATTTTTTATAGTTTGTATGAGGATTGAGTTTATAAATTCAAGGATTGTGATGTTGAAAGACGTCCATCAGATCTATTCCATCAGATGAAGGTCTACAGAATGAACATTCATCAAACTGATGAACAACATATAAAAATTCACAATTTCATCAGACATAAAATTATAAGATGTTTTTTAGAGTTGAGTTATAGTTGAGTAAAAATTATTAGATATAATTAAAACAGAGTAAAATTGGATGGAATGTTATTAATAAAGTTATTGGAAAAAAATACACTATAGGGATTTTTTTGACAGTCTTTAAAGAACTTTGTAAAGCCTGTAAATTTTATGATGAAATTGTTATTTATCAATTTTTTCCTATATTATAGAGATAATGAATATCGAATAAGTTACTTAACAAATTTATTATGGAATTTTATGAAGGTTGGAGTAGCTAATTTATCATGAAGCTTCGTGAATATTCTAAAAGAATCTATAATGATTGAGAAGTCTCTAGAAAATTTTAACTGGGAGAGTTATTAATATTTTAGTTTTAAAAGAGTAGGGAAACAATTTGGGTTTCAATATTCTCTACTTAGATCACACCTATATAAATTTTGTGTAAGTATAACTGTACTTAACAAAATTCATCTGTCCAAAAAAGATGACATGGTGAAATTTTTAAGCAGTGTGAGTTTCCGACAGAACTATATGAAAATGAGTTTATTGGTAAAATTCATCAGGAAGATCATTCATTTCTGAGACACTATACATATTTTCAATTCATATTTACCAAAAAGAGGCTTACTATGTAGTGTCATCAAACAGAGCACTGGGCAAAGTAATCAGAGAGAGTTTCTGAGAATGTTGTGAGTCAGAGTGATTTTGTTCATCATAAATAAAAGATGATAGAAAAACAATCCCAGTTTCAGTGAGGCACATAGGAATGGATTAAAATTTTGAGGTAATGACACACCAAATATACTCTTAAAAGACATATTTATTAGATGGAAATTTCTAGATGATGATTTTAGGGTGCAATTTAAAAAGTTATACATTTTGGTATTGGCTCGGGTTTCATAAGAAAAACATTTAAAACTAATGAGAGTTAGTATAATTAATCATATTATTAGATAGAAAGAGTCTTACCAGATTTGACTCATTATGATTCATTTTTATATTATAGTTAATTCCATGGACTAATGGGAGTTTTCATGGCAAGGTTGTAGTAACCCACACTGGGGTGAACCTTGTAAATATTTTTTCTATTTATTTATTTTCTTATCATTGAAATTTTATGAGGTTATATAAAGATGATATGAAGATAAATCTAATAAGTTTCATGGTTTAATTTCTAAATAATTTAAATTTAAAAAATATAACTACTAATTCAATCTCCCCAGTGGTTCTCACAATCATAAGGAACATTAAATAATTACATACCAAAATCAAGATTTCTGGGACCCAAAAAAGTTTAAATGGAAAATAAAAATGTAAAACAAGTTCATGGAGATAACTGATGAAATATGGGATCAATGAACTAGGGTCCAGTTGAAACATTAATTGATTCAAATGTGGGGAACTTGAATACATTTTCGGCTATTTTAATTCCTTATACTTACTTATTCTAAAGAATGGATGGTCCTCAGTATACCCCTATGATCTAGTCATAGAATTATTCATACTTCATGCTCAATGAAATACCCCTTTGATGTCCTTGTACTATAAAGAGGACTATGAGATCACTCATATAATGAACTGTGTGAATCTATAAGCCCAACCTGTAGAAGTGGGAATGCCCATGAAGTTGGAGTGTTACAGCGTAGGAATTTTGATGAACTAGAATTCATTCAATGTCATTCATAAGAGATTCATTCTCATAGGAAGAAAAAATCATCCATATTCATGGATGAGTACTGAATAGTGAATAAATGAATTTTTTTGAGACTTTTCATTCAATAAATACGATGTATTGAGAAAGATCCCAATATATGTGATTTTTACTATGTTTTAAGAAGCATCATTCTTGAGATCACCTAAGATAATAACTACCAACTATTACTATGAGTTGAGAAGAAGAGTGGTTCATGATAAAAATAGTTGAGTATAAAAGGAAGTGGTTTTTTGTAAATAATTTAAATCATGATTCTAAATATTGTCATTGAAGTTAAATTAAGTTTTTATGTTCAATGGGTTTTTATTTCTGATTTTAGGTTAGATTTGAAGACATATGAGACCTATAATCCCCCAAATTTTATGATTTTTAGTTAGTTAGGGAATACACAAAAGGTGTGTGATATTGGTGTTAAAGGAGGATAATAATGGGAAGACACTTCAATCCAAAGAATGTCTAAATTCCATACCCACAATTAAATATTCCATATAAAGGTAACTCATCATAAATTACACTGTAATGGGATATTGAAGTATACATATTGTGGGCCTAAGTCCATGTCAAGGTACACAAAACAATTTTATATGCACAGATCCCTACAAATTGCAACAAAATTTAAGTAAATAATAGTAAATATGTTTCTAGAGTTTATTTTAAGATATGGTTATATTATGAGAATTTTTTTCCCTAATCTACAATCATTTAGGTTTTTCACATTTTGTTGGAGGAGATTAATCACGGTCACTGGTACATTATTAAAAGTTGATGAAAAGTTCCTAGGAGCAATCCGCATGGATTTAAAATATAAATAGTTAAGTTGTATCCATTAATGTTTTCAATTTAGTAGATGTATCCATATTTTTTATTTATGATTCATAGACACATAATCAAATCCCTTCTTTTTATCCCTCATTTCTTTCTCTTATTTGGGATCCAATTTGTAAATATAATGTTCTTTATTATTCTTCATCATGTGTTGTGATCTCCAAATTACATAAATGGAGGTGTAATTTTTAGATCCATAGATAGGTTATGAACCTTGATGCTTTTTGGATATCATAACACCATGTTGATCACTATTCTTCTTCTTTACTCTTTGTAGATAATGATAGTGATGTGGAGACTCTACATCTAATCTACTTTCACGAAATATTCACTAATGTATATCATATGATATTTATCCCATTTTTATCTTGGATTACTAGACATATGTGGTTAGGATAGGCTCTTTGATTACTGATCTCATGAATATAACTTTTCATAGGAATAAATTCTTTGCTGAGGTGGTTCTATTGCATCATTTTTTCACTATATGGATAGGGGTCATGTTCTAGAATCCATCCCAAGAATGACTGCTCAATGTTTTAGGTAAGAGAGGTGTTAGGATGAGACAATAATATTGTTTGGTAAAAGGATTGGAACTGGTGGATTAATTCATTTCTTATCTATGATAGGTAATTAAGAGTAGATCAAACTAGATATATAAATGTTTCTTATTATATTTCTTCTTTCATTTTTTGTATTATACAACCTCATTTTCTCATGTAATCACCCCATAAACGTTTAACTATAGTTCACCTATGTTTCAAGATTTTTCATTTACCACTTTCAAAATAGTTGAAAACATAAAAATATTTTTTAGTAATCACCAGGACGAGTGACACAGCTTCCTTGAGACCATCCCCTAGGCTATCCATTATTATATATCTTGGGAGATTTTAAATGTATATTTGGTTTCTCATTAATGTGGGTGCATGTAAATGTGCAGAAGAAATTTGTTTTTTATTTCCAATTCTATTATCTATATGCTAATAAGCCTTCCCTTTTCTAGCTTGACCAGTATAAAAAATGTACTTGGCCAGATGCCACTATGTGAGTCGTGGATTGAAAGAAGGTAATCACTCAGCCAACTGGAAAAGAATTTTTCTAGTCAATTTTGGGGAGTGATCGACACATAGACTTCATAACCCCATTCTTTGTAATATCCTTTATCTTACACTACCTAGTATTTTTAGGGGGTTCCCCTCTTCTATAGAGAGGGGAACCCCATCAAGAGTCTTGAGATTAGTCTATTTTTTTATGAAATTAGAATTATATTTATCCATATCTCAATTCTAACATTCACCCATGCATGGAGATCCTTAAATATAGCATTGATAGCCTCTCTCAATAATTCCTAGTCCAATAAGAGTGTTCCTTATAGGTAACTTCAGGAAGCCTTCGGTGCAATGAATTCATTATAAATGCTTGAAATAATTAGTGCCTTAGAGATTTTATAAACATACCACATGCTTATACATAATTTTCTTGGAATTAGGTGAAATATATTTAATTTCATAATCCTTTGATCAAATATTTCAACAATCATATTGACATTCTTTTATACATATGTCTAAGAGATCGGTATGAATTAATAAATCATTACCACATTCAATTGATCCTAAAACTCATCACATGTTTGGAAAAATTAACATGCACACATCAACCCAATATTAACACTGCCCTCAAGATACAAGTCCCAATCCTCTTCTAAACCATAGAATTCGTACGTGGTTTATGGATGGAATATTGAAGAGTAGTAGTTTTTTTGGATCTAACAAGTAGGAACAATTTTCCAGGGGTGTTTTAGAGTAGTAAAGCATTTTTGAATTGGTTACCTCCCCCTCGTTGGTGTAGAACACCTTAATGATATATTTTCACTATATATTTGTCTATATCCCATAACGCTAGAGTCTGGAAGATTGAAATAAATCATTAAAACAACCACATCCACTACTGAAAAGATGATCTTTCCCAACACTTCTATACCAACGGTTTGTAAAAACCGTTGGTATAGCTACCATTTCCCAACGGTTCACTAAAACCATTGGGAAAGCCATAGATTTCCCCACCTTTCCCAGCGGTTTGGCAAACCGTTGGGAAAGGGTCACTCTTTCCCAACAGTTTATGCTAAACTGTTGGGAAAGGGTTTGTTTTGAGCCTCTTTCCCAACGGTTCACCAAAACCGTTGGGAAAAACCAGAAAAAAAAATTCAACCTCCGGCCTAAATATATTCAACCCACCCTAACCTATCCCAACGGTTTTGAAAACCGTTGGGATAGGTTCTTTAATTTTTTTCCAGATCTACTAACCGAGAACATTATATAAATCAAAATTTTAAATAATTATGATAATACATATATATATTTATGAAATTATGTTTACAAAAGTGATGTTAGATTAGTGGTTAAGTCGTTCGATTATAAACGAGGGGTCCTGGGATCAAATCCCAGCGGATGTTTTATTTTTGGAATTTATATACCAACAGTTCCATTACCGTTGGTATAGATTTCATATTACCTATACCAACGGTTTCCAAAACCGTTGGTATAGACCTATCCCAACGGCTTACTTGGCTACGGTTCTCCAAACCGTTGGTATAGGCTATACCAACGGTTTGGAGGCCTATACCAACGGTTCCAAACCGTTGGTAAAGGTTAGTTTTCCAGTAGTGATCTATCAAGATTCCATAATCATAGAGTAGTATTAAGTATGATGTTGGAGATATTTGGTTATTATATTTCATAACTGTGTGATAGAATACATTTGTGGTTTTCACTATTCGGTGTATACCTATCTAAAATATTGGATTAGAAAATAAACATGGGAAGAAGGTGAAATTTCCAAAATAGTGTTTGAAGTTTGTGTTATCTTGTTTTTAAAAAGGTGAAATTTAGTAAAAATATTTGATTTTAGAAAATATGGTAATGGAAAATACCAAAGAAAATTGATACCCACATAAACACAAATAGGTGAAAATTTAATAAAAGATAAAAAAAATTTCATAAGTTATATCACCATGTATTCTTCACTCAGGGATATTCACTCAAGTATTTTAACTAATCCCACTTACCTAGGTGTATTCACCCAAGTGAAGGTCATTGTTTCTGCGAAGAAATTCCCCTCACGATGTACTATGTCTTGAGAAAAAATTAAAATCTCGCATTTAACATGATAATATAGAATTACTTGCTAAGACAAAGAGAGAATATCTGATAACATTACTCATAAAATTTGGTGTACAAAAATGAATTCCCCCCCCATGATTTATAGGGGAGTTAATACTATATACCTAGGTGCAAGTTCACTCTGTGCACCTAGGTACCAGCGTGCATGATACACTGACCCCCCAACCTAAGCGCATCGAACCTCCTTCAATGTCATGTTAATTCATGAGTCATATTTAACTTACAATTTGATCTAGTTCATAAAAATCATATACGTTTTTTAGGGGAGATTTATTAGTACTATTTTTCCAATGAAGTAAAACCTTTATTCAGTGAAGGAATGTTTTAGAAAAGAGAATAATTAATAGTATCCATGCTAAGAAGAACACCTAGATCACCTCTCTTGGGCCACTAGGAATATTCCCAAGTCCAATTTTCTCAGGTCTCGTGGAATTCCCCAATACCACACTCAGTTACAATTATGACTGTGCATTGGTGAATATTTCCCCTTCAAGCAACTCAACTTCATGAGTGTACTTGCATACCCATATTTCATGCCCTTGTACTTGTGTGCCCCATCTCTCATGCTCCTCCCTTATAAACCATGACCCCCTTGTTTTCCTATAAATAGATCTCATGGGTCTCTATTTTAGACACTTTAAAATGAGTTATATAGGGGGGGGAATTCTGCATGACCTCCACGTACCCATGACTTCCTATTTCCCATTAGGTGACTTATTAATAAAAATCCTAATGAAATTAATCAAAATTAAGGTTAATTTAATCATTAAAAAAATTTTACAAATAAACCTTCACAAAATTCCACTTCCCTTATGATCATTAAAGAATATTGTGAAGGACCCTATCTTTTGGACTCCTCACTAGGGAAACACCTCTCCCTTCACTCCAATATAGTGAAACACTTCCACCTTCTCCTTAAATTAGGTTGACACATTTACCTTACCCTAAAAATAAGGTGTTACATTTCCTAAGGATTCATAATAAGGAAATAATATTTCTTTCCTTCATAAGAGTGTTCCAATTATCCTAACCTTCATACTAGGGTGACAATCCACCCAAGCCTCATATATGGGTTCCATTTTCCCAGGTCATCATAGCTAGGTTCAAATTCTCCATAGTAACCTATCAGTGAACCAATTTTATTTAGCCTCATACTATAGAACCAATTCACCCATTTCTCATACCTGGTAAAAACTTCACCTATTTCCTCACCACAGGGTTCTAATTCACCTTGGTTTCCTACTAGGATGTTAATTCTATGAAGCCTCATATCTAGCCGCCATTTCACCTTGGTCCTCACACATAGGAATCAATTCACCCTAGACACAAACCATGGGTACATACCTATCCATGCCTCCTCTAAATCATACTGAAATGCATAAGTGAAATGTAAACATTTTATTTAACCCCTTAAATCAATTAGGCCTTTGAATGGAGGGACTATTTCTTTCTTAAGGGATTTTAACCAAGTTTTCCTCTTGGGATTATAAGACCCTTATGGTATTAAAAATCACATATTCTTTTGATAACAATGTTCTATATTGAGATAATACCCATGGAAACTCCAATAACTCATGTCGATCTCATTCATTGTCCATGTTTTGAGTTAGTCACTCTAGTCTAGTAAATGATCCATACATTTTTTGACCTCCTACTTTGGTATAAACCCTATCCATTCCCTATATTAAGGATCTCATCTCTATGACTCATCAATGTGATAGAGATATTTATATGTCATCATCCTACTAGGGGTAATCATTGAAAACCATCATTTAGTTAATTCATTGACCAATATAGGAACCTAAGTATCACATGCATAATCCCAACATTTATCCTTCCTGATCTTCTCGTTGGACATGGGCTTCCTATTAGGTGTAAGCCCCAAATCCACCTCACATAACTATATTCCACATGAGTCTAATCATCCTTCCTCATCTAACAGGTAATAAGTGGACATCCATTCATGGGATTCTAATTGGGTGTAATCCTTAAAGACGAAATTCAATTGAGTAATTCGTAAGGTTGAACTAGAATGATCCACCCATTCATTATCCCCACTCAATCCATTATTTTTTCCTTTTTCTTGAAACAAAAAAATTTATCACATGAAATTAAATTATACAGTTCAAACCTTCTATATAGACTTAAACTGTTCAACTCCAACTACATGGAATTTGATTCCAAATAACTAGGATATGTAGGATTCCTCATTGTAGTTCAAACCTAATATATCAAACCATGTCCCCATGGGGACATATTCTCTATGAAACATATCCTAGTTGTGTTATATTCCTCACGAAACCCTTCCTCACTACTTTATTTTCCTAGTGAACCATACATCAATGGGGTATATTCCCTATGAGTACACCAATACCCTCTTATTTCTAGTTACCATCATTCAAGATAAGTGAGAAACTATCACTCACACATAAGTCCCACACAATACATTCCAAATAAACCTTTCCCATTGTATTCCATGATACATGACTATAAACTACACTGATTATATTATATTCTACATGATGTTAAACTATATAGATTTTTTCTTGGATGCAATACCTGGAAAGGAACTTCACATTTTCCAGAATGCATGAACATAAAATAAACTTCAATTGGTCGTGGCCATATGACATTAAAATGCGCCACGTTAGTCCTCATCACATGATATTTAAAGGTTTGGCATGTCCCTTTATATAGTGTTGAACTATAAATGATTTGATTCCCATCATTAGGATATATAAGAGGCATATGTGATGGGATCAAACCTAAATTCACAACAATTACCACCTCCCTAGATGGATTTAAATTCAAAGTCACCTAGTTTTGTGGTTTTAAACTATAGTATAATTAATTAATAAGAGAGAGATGTAAAAATATTAATGAATTTAGATTTTCACATTCAAACATGTCAAGTATCTATCAATGGCATAGATGTAACTATTCCCACACTTGGATTTGGGAAATATTCACAAACATATCTTAAATCATTAAGAGATACCTCAAGTAAGAAATAATTCAACACCAAAAGAGTGAGATAAACCCAAAATCTTATCCTCTTAACAAACGCACACTCAAAGCATTGATGGTAAAGCCCTAGTGGTCGCCTACCTTTAGAATGGTGTTCCCCATCTGATCAAAATGAGCATAGGTCTAAGGCATGTCAAAAATATTGATAACTATAATATAAATATTGTATATATTAATTATCAATATATTATATAAATATATATAATATCACCCATTTAATAATATTTATACATTGGTCATATTAATTTTCCAAACTCACGTTTATATGGTTTAAGTAATATTCTCAAATAAGTCATTTTAATTTAATCAATTCAAATTAAATAATTATGAAACAAAATCATAGTTTTAAATATAAACTCTTTCAAAAAAAAATTCATATTTGGGTATTTAGAAAGAGTTTAAAAATTACATTTATAATTTCTATATAAACATTTTATATCCAAATTAAAATTCAAACAATATAATTTAAAAAGTTATTAAGGATTAACATTTAATATTGTGAATATGTATTTAATAAATGTTTTTTAAACTTTTAATAATTAACTAAAAAAAATTTATAATTAATTTATTTACAAAAAATTTATAAATTAAATAAATATCCAACAAGAAGTAATTATATAATTTATATAAAATTTATTAAATATATTATTCAATTAATAATTGAAATTTAGAGCAATTATATTTTCATTAATATCATATTCTATTATATAACCTATATCATAAAACATGTTTGGATTCATTATCTATTATATTTTATGATACATAATACCTAGTTGAGTTATAACATTCAGTTCCTTGAATACTCTATGTTATGATATAGGTTTTGTCGTATTAATGATGCGATGCTTTATTTCAAATGGGAAATGAAACATTTTCATATATTATATCTTCTTACATCATTAGAACAACCACAATATAAAATCTATGTCCTTTTTAATGATATCCAATATAAAATAAAACTCTTCTTTACTTTCAACATAATTTTGGAAATCAAGATGCATGGTAGGGCTCTAATACCACTAAAAGGATTATAAGAATCAGAAAAAACTTGTTTGGAACAAGGGAAGACATTAGAGACACCATAAACCCAAGATTACCAAGCTATGAAAAATTGAAAACATGAAAATTATAAATTAAGAATGTTTACCTTTAATTGATGACGATCAAGAATTTTTCTTAAATTTCTATAGTTGATGAATATTGTTGAGGAAAATTCAAAGGAATCTTCCCTTGCAAGGAGTATCCATGAGTTGAGCAGAGTCACCTAAAAAATTGGGATGGAACCTCAATTATTTTATGAAATACTTTTATATCTAGTGGAAATTGAAGGTGGAGGAATTAAGCTATGATATAACTACATTGTAACACCCCAAGATTTCATAGTACATTATTTCTTCAAAGTAATTCAATAACTTGCACTACATGCAACACTGAGTTCAAGCGCACCACGACTTACCAAACAAGTCGTTCCAAAGCGGTTATGAATAGTATTAACTGAATTTTGAACTTTATATAATCCTTATAATTTTAGAATTCATATTATGAGTTTCTTATACATAATGTAAGAACAAATTCATTTTTTCAGATAAAAGAAGTATTTTTCAAAAAATGAAATTTTACTGCCTTTTAATGGAGAACCCTTTTAAAATACAATATTTGAAACTTTTATATATTCAATTTGACAAAATAAACTTCTTTTTTAGAATCGGTACCTAAGAGTTTAGTTTTAATAAAATTTTTGTTTTTTCTGATAACTTTCATATTTGGGTAAATAGTGAACAATACTATATTTTAACTGAAAAAAAACTTTTTTAATCAAATTAATTTATAGTGTTAAATTAAAAAATTTAATGGTTTGTAAGTATAAATAGATTACATTTTTACCATTTAGTCCAATTCTGGTGACTATAAGTAATTTCACTTTGAAATTGGACATAAACAAGTGTCAATCTTTTTATAGTTAATATTTCTTAAAAATACACTTTTTGGTTTTGACAATGGGAATTAATTTTAAATTAACAAATGAAATTTCTATATTTTCTATTTGGTAAAATAGACTTCATTTTTGGATTCGAAGTATCAAAATTAGATTAGGGATAATTTCTTGTATTTTTCTGAAAACGTTCATTTTTTTATGAATAGTAAAAAACACTGAGTTATTGGTTAAAACCAAATTTTTATTTAAATAATTAATTATTTTATTTAAATTTATTTTAGTTAAAAATAGATATATAATACGTATATAAGTTCAATATAATTCATTGGAGTCATTTTATAATAAGTTTAGATATATAAAAAATTTATTGATCTTTTTACCGTCATTTACCCACCTCCTATGAGCGTTTGCAAATTTACATAAAACTTAATTTTACCGCTATTGTGATTTGAATTTCAAAAATTTGAGAGACATGGTTAATATCAGTAAGTAAATTTTTTTTCAATAAGCTGAAAATATTTTTCGGTGAATAGTAACTTTATACTTTTATTCACCACGGTTAAAAGTAAATAGGGTAATTAAGGGTAAAAATGATATTATTATTACTTTAACAGATATCCTAATTCTATTGGATAAGTTTAATTAGACCAAAAACAACCTTAGGAATAAAATATCATCCTTTAGGTCCACACGTCTAAATGTTGGAATGGATTAAGTTTAAAATTGGATGTTATTTTAAAGGTTATTTTTGGATTTTTATAAAAAGGAAAACAAGCAGACCATGTGACAACCCATCACGTCGGACAAAACTATGGGAATCGAACCCACAAACATAGTGCGATTGGGATTTATCGCCTAACACTAGACTACGTGAAGTCCCTAGATTGTATAATGCAGTTTCTTTTTTTAAAGGGTCTAATATGTGAATTGTAAATTCATTTTTTTGGAACCCTATACGATAATGATAAATATAATATTTTTTTGAAATCTTTTGGAGTGAAAGATGAGTTTGTGGAAGGAATTAGTTGAAGGATGAAACTCTAATTGGAAAGTATATATATATAATTTTCTTCCCGCTAATTCAATAGGTAAATTAATTCTTAAAATTTATGGAAGGGATCTTAAAACCAAAAATTTGTAATCCTATTACCTTATGTTTTGTTGAACTGACAATATTTTAAATCATCATATATTGATGGTTTTGAGGCCCTAAATTCTACAATGTTTTGTGACTGATGACCTCAATCACTCCATATAAATATTTACGTTTTCCCCCAATTATGTGTCTATAATTGCATCCAATGTTCTCCTAATCGAGGTCATAATTTGTTTGTGACTTTTTCATTCCCCTTTTCCTCTTATTAAGACAAAATTTTATTAACCCAATTTCTGATGTGGGTTTTCCCACAAAGGTATTATCTATTTTCAACCTTTTATTTTTAAAAAATAATTTCAAATTGCGAGGATGAAATTTATTGAAGGATGGAAGAATGTAACACCCCAATATTTCATAGTGCGTTGTTTCTTTAGAATAATTCAATAAATTTCATTACACTCAACACTGAGTTCAAGCGCACCACGACTTACCAAACTAGCTGTTCAAAAGCGGTTATGAGTAGTATTAACTAAATTTTTTTTCTTTTATATAATCCTTATAATTTAAGAATCAATATTATGAGTTTCTTAGATATAATGTACGAAAAAATTCATTTTTTTGAGATAAAAGAAGTATTTTTAAAAAAATGCAATTTTACCGCCTTTTAATGGAGAACCCTTTTAACATACAATATTTTAAACTTTTATATATTCAATTTGATAAAATAAATTTCTTATTTAGAATCGGGACATAAGAGTTTAGTTTCAATAAATTTTTGGTGTTTTTATGATAACTTTCATATTTAGGTGAATAGTGAAAAATACTATATTTTAACTGAAAAAAACTTTTTTAATCAAAATAACTTATCGTGTTAAATTATACATTTTAATGGTTTTTAAGTATAAATAAATTATATTTTTACCATTTATTCCAATGCTGGAGATTGTAAGTAATTTCACTTTGAAATTGGACATAAACAAGTGTCAATCTTTTGATAGTTAATATTTCTAAAAAATACACTTTTTGGTTTTGACAACGGGAATTAATTTTAAATTAATAAATGAAATTTCTATGTTTTTAATTTGGTAAAATAGACTTCATTTTTGGATTCGGAGTATCAAAATTATCTTAGGGTGAATTTTCGTTATTTTTCTGAAAACTTTCAATTTTTAATGAATAGTTGTAACGCCCCGACCCTAGTTACCCAGAGTTGGTGCATTATTACATAACATTGGCATGATCATAAAAGATCAAGTTTCAAAAGACCGATTAGTTTAGTATCCTTGGAAACACTAGATACATTCATAATGTTTACATTACATCATAAAGTGAAAAGAAAACTATTACTACATATTGTCTTCATATCCCCCCATATTATCCCTACAGGTCATTCATAAAATACTTCTTCACATACTGGGAAAAATAAAACATTGAAAGGGGTGAGCTCAGATGCTCAGTAAGGATAACAATATAGCAGAAACTTTCATAAATAAACATAAATATTTAAGGTAATGTATAACTAAAACAAAAGCCTTTTAAACTTGAACTTTAGCATAATATGAAAAAAAATGAAATAATTCCATTTACTTATTCACATTGATATTCTACTAGTCGAATAATCACATGAAATATAAATAACCACTTTCATAATAATGGAATTCATAATGCCATACTATCATAACCACTTAGTCATGGCCTTTTTCCAAGACTACAAATAAGTTTTTGTCGAGGCCTTGTGCCAAGACACTAGTTTGTCTCATCAGCCCTACTGATGCATCGAGGAGCTATAGCGAGCTCCACCTATCACTTACTAAGTCCAATGTATTCCTCATATGAATAGTTTTAATCATAATATAAAAATTCTTATTAAAACTAGCATACGAAATGACAATACTTTCTCCATAAACCATGAATGGTATAAAAATAACACATACACATTCAAACATATCACAAAACCTTCAATACAATATAGAAGTTTTGTATCATAATAAATCAACTTCAAATAAGCTTAAAATCCATCGAAGGATGTTGACATAGATAAAATCAAAACAATTTGAGATAAATATATCTTTTTAGAAATCATTTAAATGTCACATAATTGTAAAAGAAATCATTTAATTTGAAAATATTCTTATAAGTTTGTAAGGGAAGATTCGATGATTTTATAACAGTGGAAAATAGTCGCACCCTCTGTATAAGTTAAAAAATACATTCTTACCTTAATTTTGTCGAAAAGGATAAAAGGGACATTGTTTGGAAAACGACGGAAATATTACATTCAAACCATTTTATAAAAATTCAAACAAGGGTATAAATGACTTTAACCCATAGTCTAGTAAATATTAAAAATGTATTGGAATACATTTTTAAGAAACATGGATGTGGATGATAAAGAGGTCCTAGTAGATAATTGCTTATAAACAACCTCGGATAATAAAGAGATTGTGAAATTAACCTATACCTTGTCATTTTCCTTGGTCGAGGGTAGGTTAACATCCTTTATAATTGATAAATAATTTTTATTAAATTATAAAAGAATCATATACATTTATATGATATCATATATGATCTTTTAACATTTCTTTGTTAATAATATCTTTGTATTATCGTTGTTTCAGGTGTTAACTGATTCGTTTTCCTTTATAGTCTTTGTTACGTAAGCTGTGTTTTTTATGGATAGGTTGTATCTTATTCATATCTAGAATGATATTAAGTCTTTAAACATTATTTTTAACCATAAAATGAATATTAATCTTGAATGGATATGATGGGGAATGAATCTCTTCGCGTTTGTGGAGATGGTAGTCTATACGTACACACGAGCAATAATATCATTCTTTTCATAATAAAATTGTATATAATTGGATGGTATATCATATATAAAGAATAATTATTATGTTATATTTATTATTTACTTAAATTAAACATCATTATCATACCCATCTAAATAATAATTTTTTGAATAACAATTACACCACGACGTGGCGACGGTAAGCCGAACGTATGCACGTATGATGACATGTCACTCAAAGGATGGATAGAATACTGAATATGGTTGTACCATATTTATAATAACAGCACAGTATATAGAATATACTGGAGTTATTATTTTATAATGGAAATATCAAATAAAGAAGAAGTGGAAGAAGAAAGTAACTTGAAAGAGGGTGGTGAAAACATTACCGCTTTTTCAGGTTATTCTTTTTGATTTGATCAAAAGGGCTCCATAGGTTGGCTTTATGATCAACCTAAGGCCTCTAGGTTGAATTTAGAGATGTTTAAAGGATATTTGGGTCGGTTTTGGATGAACCAAAAGGCATTGAAGGTATGAATTTGAGAGAAGGGGGAGTTCCCTTTTATAAGAGGGGTGAGGGGCACCTTAAGAAAAACATAAAATATTATTTTATAATAAATTTATATTCAGTTTATAATAGATCCAAAGTGACTTATTTCAATGATAATGTGGGGATGGGTCGAAATCCTTTCAACCGATAGATTTTAGACAGGTTTGGGTTACTATATTAACCTTATCATTTATATTTAACTCTTAGTAAAATAGTTTAACACTTACCATGTCTCTTTGTATTTTTATATTATAAGGTTAATAAACTTACTATAAGAGGCCAAGAGAACCCCAAGTGGTTCATTATTAATATATATAACCATATCTAAGTCATTTTTCCGAACCATGTATTTTTAGGAACAGAATATCAATTTATAATATAATATTTGTTTTAAAAACCCCTTTAGGTCAATTTTGACACTATTTAGTAATTGATTTTTTTTAAAGTCTGAACAAATTTATTTATTTGAAAAAAATTCATTTAATAAATCATAACAGGTCATATTAACTTATAAAATTATTTTAATTCATAAAAAGTCTCAAATTACATTTATTTGTATATTTATAATATAGATTATTTTAATATTTCATTAATTAGGTAATTACTACATCACCATTGTGTAATATATAATTTAAATTATTTAATATCTAAAAATTATAAATAAAATACCATTATGTAGGAAATATTTTTATCTTTCCAATTAATATTTATAATAGAATTTATCTTATGTATAACCTTCTATTAGAAATTTTTTAGTTATTTATTTTTGATTTTATCTCTCTTAACTCTTCTTTGAATTAAATAATAATAAATGTCCTAATCTAATCCATGTGGACGAAAGAGGTTCATATTTTATTCCTAAGGTTGTTTTTGGATGAATTATACTTAGCCAATATAATTAGGACATGTGTTAGGGTAATAATAATATCATTTTTACCCTTAATTACCCTATTTACTTTTAACTGTGGTAAATAAAAGGAAAAAGTTACTATTCACCAAAAATTATTTTTATCTTATTAAACCACATTTTATTCCTTGATATTAACCGTGTCTCTCGGATCTTCAAAATTCCACTCATAGAAGCGGTAAAATTATGTTTTATGTGAATTTGAAAATTCTTCTAGGAGATGGGTAAAAGACGGTAAAAAGTTCAATAAAATATATATATATCTAAAATTTTTATAAACTGACTCCAATGAATTACATTGAACTTATATAGGTATTATGTATCTATTTTGACCTAAAATAAATTTAAATAGAATAAATAATTATTTAAATAAAAATTCATTTTTAAACTATAACTCAGTGTTTTTCACTATTCATTAAAAATTGAATGTTTTCAGAAAAATACCAAAAATTCACCCTAAGCTAATTACGTTATTCTGAATCCAAAAATGAATTCCATTTTAAATGATAAAATTTATAAAATTTATAAAAGTGGGTATTACTATTCATAACGACTAGTTTAATTGGTTGTGGTGTGTGTTAGAACTCGAAGTTGTGTACAACACACGCTACTGTATTATTCAAAGAGAAGCGTACTATGGAAGCCTGGGGTGTTACATTCTCCCCTCCTTCAAATAATTTCATCCTCAAAATTTCTAGAATACTACCGCATGAAAAGACTCGGGTGGTTCTTCAACATAAGTTCCTCGGGTTCCCACATTGTCTCTTCCATCTTATGGTTTCTTCATATAACTTTTACCAGACGAGTCATCGGTTTCTCAGCACTTGTTCTCTGGTATCAAGAATCCTGACGGGCTCTTCGCAATAAGATAGATCGGGTTCCAGTTCTACTTCCTCATAGGTGAGTACATGCGTTGGTTCAGGAATGTATTTTTTCACCAGTGATTCGTGGAACACATCGTGAACTTTGTAGAGACTTGGAAGCGTTTCCAAACGGTAAGTTACAACCCCAATTCGTTCTATATTTTCAAAAGGTCTGATATACCTGGGAATCAATTTACCTTTCTTAACGAAACGTATAACTCCCTTCCATGGAGATACCTTCAATAAAACATGATCTCCTACCTGAAATTCCAAATCCTTCCTTAATTTATCGACATAGCTCTTCTTCCTACTTTGAGCTACTTTGATGTGGTTTTAGATTACCTTCACATTTTCCATCGTTTCCTCCACCAGTTCTAGGCCTACGAGTTTTCTTTCACCAACTTCATCCCAATAGGTTGGTCTGTGTCATCTCTTTCCATATAATGCTTCATATGGTGCCATCTGAATAATCGAATGAAAGCTATTGTTATAAGAAAATTATACCAGAGGTACATATTGATCCCACATACCCTGAAAGTCAAGTGATCAAGATCTCAACATGTTATCTAAGGTTTGAATAGTCCGTTCTAATTTTCCATCTGTTTGAGGGTGGTAGGTTGTGCTCAAACGAAGTTTAGTATCCAAGACCTTCTGAAGACTCTTCCATAATCTTGAAGTAAAATGGGGATCATGATCAGAAATAATCGATAGGGGTACTTCATGAAGTCTCAAAACTTCATTAAAATATAGTCTTGTTAAACATTCAAGTGGTAAATCTTTCCTTATGGCAAGAAAATGTGCTGACTTGGTAAGATGATCAACAATGACACATATTACATCATTCCTTCTAGGAGTCTTTGGTAGTCCCATGACAAAGTCCATTGTGATATTATCCCATTTCCACTCAAGTATGGGAAGAGGTTTCATGACTCCTCCAGGTTGTTGCCTTCCAGCTTTCACTTGTTGACAAACCATAATTCTTGACACAAAATCAGCAATCTCCCTCTTCATGTAGTCCCACCAAAAACGTTCCTTCAAATCTCTATACATTTTGGTGCTCCCAGGGTGTATAGAGAAATTGGAACTATGAGAATCATCCAACAATTCCCTTTTTAGATCAGGTATATCGGGAACACAAAGTCTCTTCCCAAATTTCAAAATTCCATATTCATATACAAAGTCACTCAATATCCCATCCTTCATAGTTTTAATCTTCTTTTGAAATTCTTCATCATCGGTCTGAGAACACTTTATCTATTCTAGTAATGATGGCTTGGAAACCATTTGAAAAAGTATTGATGCTTCACCTTCTATAGTGATTCCCATTTCCATCTTTACTAGATCCATGAAAATAGGATCCCTCTCAACTCTCATCTTGTTCAGAACTCCATGATCATTTTTACTCAATGCATCTGCAACCTTATTTTCCTTCCCCGGGTTGTAGTGTATCATGCAATCATAATCCTTTAGTAGTTCAAGCCATCTCCTTTGTCTCATGTAGAATTCTTTCTGTGAGAAAATATACTTCAAACTCTTGTGATCAGAATAAATCTCACATTTCTCACCATAGATATAGTGTCTCCAAATCTTCAAATCAAATATTACAGTTTCTAAATCAAGATCATGAGTAGGATAGTTTTGCTAATGAATTTTCAGTTGTCGTGATGCATAGGCAATAACCCTATCATTCTGTATAAGAACACAACGAAGTCCTTTCTTCGATGCATCGCTATAAATAACAAACCCATCATTCCCTGATGGTAGAGTTAATATAGGATCATTAACTAATCTTTTCTTCAGTTCTTCGAAACATTCTTCACACTCTTTTGTCCAAACGAAATTAACCCCTTTACGTGTGAGGTTCGTTAATGGGTTAGACAATCGAGCAAAGTTCTGGACGAAACGTCGATAATAACCTGTTAAACCAATAAAATTTCCTACCTCGGTTATACTCGTTGGTGTTATCCATTCTTGGATTGCTCTTGTCTTAGAAGGATCAATGGAGATTCCAACCTTAGATACAATATTTCCAAGAAAAGAAATCTCCTGAAGATAGAATTCACACTTGTTGGACTTCTCATATAATTCATGTCTTCAAAGAGTCTTCAATATAATGCGCAAGTTATTTTCATGGTCTTCATATCTTTTGGAGTATACCAAGATATCATCAAAAAATATCACTACAAAGTCATGAAGATATTCCTTGAAAACTCTGTTCATTAGATCCATGAAAACAGAAGGTGCATTAGTCAATCCAAAAGGCATTATTGTAAACTCGTAATGCTCGTACCTGGTTCGAAATGATGTCTTTGGAATGTCTTCCTTCTTCACACACAACTGATGGTATCCAGATCGAAGGTAAATCTTTGAAAATTATTGAGCTCCATTAAGTTGGTCAAATAAATCATCAATGCGAGTTAGGGGATACTTTTTCAATATTGTTATAGCATTGATCTCCCTGTAGTCGACACATAACCTCATAGATCCATCTTTCTTATTAACAAAAAGGATAGGGGCTCCCCATGGAGAAACACTAGGGTGAATAAATCCCTTATTACTCAATTCATCTAGTTGTTTCTTTAGTTACACTAATTACACAGTTGCTATTCTATAAGGGGTCTTCGATATGGTCCTTGATCCAGGAATTAAATCAATGGAAAACTCAATTTCTCATTCTAGAGGATGTTCAGGTAAATCTTCTGAAAACACATCTACATAATCTTTCACAATAGGTACATACTCTATTTGAACATTACTTTCCTCACCCACAGTTATTTTATTCTCTTCCTCCCCAATAATAGAATTTAGTTGAGCTACTGGGGTGGATCTAGATAAGAATTAGGTAGTGACAATTCTACTCTAAAGATAAGGTGTTCCTTATCATCATCATCAAAAATCATAACCTTATTCTTCTTACAATAAATCTTCGCATCATGTTCTGAAAGTCAATCCATACTGAGGATTATATCAAACCCAATCATTGGTATAAGGATGAGATCAGTAGATAAAGAACATTTATATGCTCTAATGGTAACAGATTCACAAAACTTTTTTGCGATGATACTTCTCTTGGGAGTTTTAACTGACAACTCCCTTATTAAATAAAATTCAAATTATCTAATTTTCTTAGCAAACTGGGAAGATATGAAACAATTCGATGATCCAAAATCAAATAATGCATTTTCTAAACTTGAGGAAACCATTAAATTGCCTGCCACCATGTCTTTCGGAGCTTCTACCTCAGTAGTAGTGAGATCATAATCTTGGCCTTGATCCCTTGGAATTTTCTACGGTAAGATCCACTGACTCTTAGGAAATTAATTTTCATAATGTCTCATATCCCTAAAATTGTAGCATTTAAGATCGGTAGCTTCTTTCTTCCCCTTACAATCACGATCTTGGTGGCCTTTTTCACCACACTTGTAACAGACTCCCATTCCCTTCAAGCAAGTAGCAGGGTGTTTATTCCCACATTTACTATAGGATGGATATTCAAATTTTCCCTTCTTCCCCTTATTTCCATTCCTAGAGTGATAGGCAGATCTCTTCTTCTCTTTCTTTTCTTTAAAGTCATAAGACATAGAAAATTCCTTTTCTATCCTAATAGCACATGAGACAATATCTTCGTACGATGAGAAGGATTGTGAGACTAATGATCGACAGAGAAATGGTTTTAACCCATTAAAGAAACAATCAATCTTACTCCTTGGGTTATGTATATAATCTACTTCATGCCTCGCTAACCTTTTAAAGTTAGCCTCATACTTTTTGACATTCACATTCTCTTTTTGCCTCATACAAAGAAATTGCCTTTCCATATCTGGTTGATGGTCACGAGGAAAGTATTTCTCTTAGAAAAACTCTTTAAACTCCCTCCATTGCATATTTGATACTTCATCATCTTTATTTGTGTTTTGAATCTATGACCACCATTGATCAACATCTCTAGTGAGGCGATAAACTGCCATGATAACTTTTTCCCTTTCACTACTCCCCAAGGCATGGAATATTTTCTCTAAATAATGTATCCATTGCTCAGATAGTAGTGGATATGTACCCCCATTGAATGTTGGTGGTTGTTGCCTCATGAAGTAATCTAACATTGAACCTCTAGGCTACGGATCCAGGTGCTCCATACTGGTACGGTTATTATTCATAACCTGAGTGAGTTGTCCCGGTATGGTGATTAGCTGATCAGCACCAGTTGTATCATAAGCTCCACTATAATTATCTTGAATAGGAGGGAAATCCCTATATGGAGTGTGTGCATTGATACGGTTTCTATTTCTTCCACTAGGCACTATTTCTAAACAACAGCATACACTAGATTAGTTTATGAATTGCAATACATAAATCCAAACTTGTAAAACACTTAACATGAATTGAACAGTTTATGGATATAATCTATAATCTTAAAAATGTTTTCTTTGAAGAATTATATACTCATAAAACCTTCATAATTGTTTTTAAAGAAAATGATAATTATCCTAAGAATATACCCTGGGAGTGTCGTAACCAAGATTTCATCAAGGCCTATTGTCGTGCCCCAGTTCTCGTTCAAGTCTAGCTCAAAGTAGTGTTTTCGGGTTTTACAACTAGGTACATCTATGCCAGAGCTGCCTCTACCTGCTTGTATCCAAACAGTGATGTATTGCTCAGAAAACGCAAAAAATCTCTACAATACCAAAATTCTAGGAAGTTCTTCTATACTAATCCTCAAATTATATCTTAGGTCTATGTGCTCTAATCAGAGTTTATCTAAATCTAGCTTCCAAGGTTTATACTAAACTTCCACTAATACCAACTGTAACGCTCCGACCCTAGTTACCCAGAGTCAGTGCAATATTATATAACATTGTTATGATCAAAAAAGATCATGTCTCGAAAGACCGATTAGTTTATTAGCCTTGGAAATACTAGATACATTCATAAATCTTACATTACATCATAAAGTGAAAAAAAAACTACAACAACATCTTGTCATCATATCCCCTCATATTATCCCTGCAAGTCATTCATAAAATACTTCTTCACATCCTGGAAAAAATAAAACATTGAAAGGGGTGAGCTCAGATGCTCAGTAAGGATAAAAATATAGAGGAAACTTTCATAAATAAACATAAACATAGAGGGAAATGTATAACTAAGAAAAATACTTTTAAACTTGAACTTCAGCATAATATGGAAATGATAAAATAAAATAATTCCATTTACTTATTCACATGGATATTCTACTAGTCGAATAATCACATGCAATATCAATAACCACTTTCATAATAATGGAATTCATAATGTCAGACTAGCATAACCACTTAGTCAAGGCCTTGTGCAAAGACTACAAATATGTTTTTGTCAAGGCCCTGTGCCAAGACACTAGTTTGTCTCATCAGACCTACTGATGCATCGAGGAGCTATTTTGGGCTCCACTGATCCCTTACTAAGTTCAATGCATTTCTCATATGAATAGATTTAAACATAACATAAACATTCGTATTACAACCAGCATACGAAATGTCAATAATTTCTCCATAAACCATGAATGGTATAAAAATAAGACATCCACATTTAAAAATATCACAAAACTTTCAATACAATATGGATGTTTTGTATCAAAACAAATCAACTTCAAATAAACTTAAAATCCATCAAAGGATGTTGACATAGATGAAATCAAAACTATTTGAGAGAAATATCTCTTTTTTGAAATCATTTAAAAGTCACATAATTGTAAAAGAAAACATTTACTTTGAAAATATTCTTATAAGATTGTAAGGGAATCTTCGATTATTTTATAATGGTGTAAAATAGCAACACTCTCCGTGTAAGTTAAAAAGGACATTCTTAACATAATTTTGTCGAAAAGGTTAAAAAGGGCCTTATTTGGAAAATGATGGAAAGATTCCTTTCAAACCATTTTATAAAAATTCAAATAAGAGTATAAATGACTTTAACCCATGGTCTAGCAAATAGTAGAAATGTTTTGGGATAAATTTTTAAGAAACAATGATGTGCATGATAAAGAGGTCCCAGTAGATAATTACGTATAAATAACCTCAGATAATAAAGAGATTGTAAAATTAACCCTTACCTTGTACTTTTCCTTGGTCAAGGGTAGGTTAACCTCCTGTATAATGGTGAAATAATTTTTATTAAATAATACAAGAATTATATACATTAATATGATATCATATATGATCTTTTAACATTGCTTTGTTAATAATATCTTTGTATTATTGTTGTTTCAGGTGTTAACTGATTCGTTTTCCTTTATATGATTTGTTACATAAGCCGTGTTTTTTATGGATAGGTTGTATCTTATTCATATCCAGAATTATATTAAGTCTTTTTACATTATTTTTAACCATCAAATGGAAATTATTCTTGAATGGATACGATGGTGAATGAATCTCATCGCGTTCGTGGAGACAGTAGCTCGTACGTACGTACGAGCGACAATATCATTTATTTATATTAAAATCATATATAATTGGATGGTATATCATATATAGAGAATAATTATAATTTTATATTTATTATTTACTTTAATTACACATCATTATCATACCCATCCAAATAATAATGTTTTGAATAACAATTACACCACGACGTGGAGACGGTAAGCCGTATGTACGCACGTATGGTGACATGTCATTCAAAGGATGGATAGAATTATGAATATGGTTGTACCATGTTTATAATAACATAAAAGTATATAAAAAACATTTTAGTTATTATTTTAGAATGGAGATATCAAAGAAAGAATAAGTGTAAGTAGAAAGGAACTTGAAAGAGGTTGGTGAAAACATTACCTCTTCTTCAGGTTCTTCCTTTTTATTTGATCAAAAGGGCTCTTTAGGTTGGATTTCTGATCAAAATATGGCCCCTAGGTTGAAGTGAGGGAAGTTTAAAGGATATTTGGGCAGGTTTTGGCCGAACCAAAAGGCTTTGATGGTATGAATTTGAGAGAAGGGGGAGTGCCCTTTTATAAGAGGGGTGAGGGGCACCTTAGGAAAAACTGAAAATATTATTTTATTCTAAATTCATATTCAGTTTATAATAGCTTCAAATTGACTTATTTAAAGACTAAGGTGGGGATGGGTCTAAATCCTTTCAAACAATATATTTTAGATAGGTTTGGGTCACTATATTAACCTTATCATTTATATTTAACTCTTAGTTATATAGTTTAACATTTACGATGTCTCTTTTTATTTTTGTATTATATGGTTAATAAACTTACTAGAACAAGCCAAGCGAACCCCAAGTGGTTCATTATTAATATATATAACCTTATCTAAGTCATTTGGCCGAAAATTTGATTTTTAGGAATAGAATATCATTTTATAATATAATATTTGTTTTAAAAACCCTTTTATGTCAATTTTGATACTATTTAATAATTGATTTTTTTAAAGTATTAAAAACTTTATTAATTCAAATAAAATTAATTTAAGAAATCCTAAAATTTCATATTAACCTATAAAATTATTTTAATTCATAAAAAGTCTCAAATTACATTTATTTGGATGTTTATAATATCAATTATTTTAATATTTCATTAAATAGGTAATTATTGTGTCACTATTGTGTCATAAATAAATTAACTTATTTAATATCTAAGAATTATAAATAAAATACCATTATGTCATAAATATTTTTATCTTTCTAATGAATATTTATAATCGAGTTTATCTTATGTATAACCCTATATTAAAAATGATTTAGTTATTTAACTTTGATTTTATCTCTTTTAACTCTTCATTGAATTAAATAATAATAAATGTCCTAATCTAATCCATGTGGACCAAAGAGATTCATATTTTATTCCTAAGGTTCGTTTTGGTCAAATTATACTTAGCCAATATATTTAGGACATGTTTTAGGGTAATAATAATATCATTTTTACCCTTAATTACCCTATTTACTTTTAAAAGTGGTAAATAAAAGTAAAGAGTTATTATTCACCAAAAATTATTTTTATAAATAAAATATAATTATTTAGGAAATATTTTTACCTTTCTAATGAATATTTATAATTGAATTTATCTTATGTATAACCCTATATTAAAAAAATTTTAGTTATTTAACTTTGATTTTATCTCTTTTAACTCTTCTTTGAATTAAATAATAATAAATGTCCTAATCTAATCCATGTGGACCAAAGAGGTTCATATTTTATTCCTAAGGTTGTTTTTGTTCGAATTATACTTAGCCAATATAATTAAGACATGTGTTAGGGTAATAATAATATCATTTTTACCCTTAATTACCCTATTTACTTTAAACGGTGGTAAATAAAAGTAAAAAGTTACTCTTCACCAAAAATTATTTTTATCTTATTGAACCAAATTTTACTCCTTGCTGTTAACCGTGTCTCTCAGATTTTCAAAATTCCAATCACAGAAGTGGTAAAATTATGTTTTATGTGAATTTGCAAATTCTCCAAGGAGGTGGGTAAAAGATGGTGAAAAGTTCAATAAAATTTTTATATTTCAAAAATTATTATAAACTGACTCCAATGAATTACATTGAACTTATATACATATTATGTATCTATTTTGACCTAAAATATATTTAAATAAAATAAATATTTATTTAAATAAAAATTTGGTTTTAAACTATATCTCAGTGTTTTTCACTATTCATCAAAAATTGAAAGTTTTCAAAAAAATACCAAAATTTCACCCTAGGCTAATTTCGATATTACAAATCCAAAAATGAAGTCCATTTTGAAAGCTAAAATTTATAAAATTTTAAAAAGTGGGTATTACTATTCATAATGGCTAGTTTGATTGGTTGTGGTGTGTGTTAGAACTCGAAGTTGCGTATAACACACACTACTGTATTATTCAAAGAGAAGCGTACCGTGGAAGTTTGGGGTGTTACAATAGTGAAAAACACCGAGTTATTGGTTAAAGTCGACTTTTTATATAAATAATTATTTATTTTATTTAAATTTATTTTAGGTCAAAATAGATATATAATACCTATATAAGTTCAATATAATTCATTGAATTCATTTTATAATAAGTTTAGATATATAAAAATTTTATTGAACTTTTTACCGTCTTTTACCCACCTCCAAGGAGGATTTGCAAATTTACATAAAACTTAATTTTATCACTTCTGTGATTTGAATTTCAAAAATCCAAGAGACATGATTGATATAAGTAAGTAAAATTTTGTTCAATAAGATGAAAATAATTTTTGGTGAACAGTAACTTTTTATTTTTATTTACCACGATTAAAAGTAAATAAGGTAATTAAGGGTAAAAATGATATTATTATTACCCTAACACATATCCTAATTCTATTGGATAAGTGTAATTCAACCAAAAACAACCTTAGGAATAAAATATGATACTTTAGGTCCACTTGGATTAGATTAGGACATTTATTATTATTTTATTTAAAGAAGAGTTAAAAGAGTTAAAATCAAAGTTTAATAACAAAAACATTTTTAATATAGGGTTACACATAAGATAAATTCGACTATAAATATCCATTAGAAAGATAAAATTATTTCTTATATAATAGTATTATATATAAATATATATTTTAATCATTAAATAATTTAATTTATTTATGACACAATGATGATGAAGTAATTACCTAATTAATGAAATCCTAAAATAATTGATATTATAAATATCCAAATAAATGTAATTTGAGACTTTTTATGAATTACACTAATTTTATAGGTTAATATGACATGTTAAGGTTGGAAATATTATTTGTTTTGAAGTAATAATGCTGTTATGAATTTCGAAAAAACAGAATACCAAATAGTGTCAAAATGAAATAAAAGAGTTTTTAAAACAAATATTATATTATTAATTGATATTATATTCCTAAAAATATAATGTTCATACAAAAGACTTAAATAAAGATAGTTGTATCTTTAATTAACCACTTTAAGTTCGCTTAGAAGTTTATAGTATATTTATTAACCATATAATATAAAAATACAAAGAGACATGGTAAATGTCAAATAATTTAACTAAGAGTTAAATATAAAAGATAAAGTTAATATAGTGACCCAAACCTCTCTAAAACCTATTGGATGAGTGGTTTTCAACCAATTCCCACCTTATCCTTTAAATAATTCATTTTTTAGACATTATCAACCGAACATTATTTTGTTATAAAATTTTATTTTAAGTTTATCCTAAGGTGCCCTTCACCCTTCTTATAAAAGGGCACTTCCCCTTCTCTCAAATTCACACCTCCAACGCCATTTGGCTTAGCCAAAACCTACCCAAATATCCTCCCAAATATCCTACCTTCATGATAGATGCATTATTTTGGTCAGAAATCCAACATAAGGATCCTTTATGAGCAAATCAAAAGGAAGAACACGAAGAAGAGGTAATGATTTCACCACCCTCTTTCAAGTTCTTTTCTTCTTCCACTTACTCTTTCTTTATTATTAGCATACCAAAATAATACATCCAGTACCTTATATATATTGTGATGTTATTATAAATATGTCACAACTATATTCATTATTCTATCCATCCTATGAATGATAATGTCACCATGTGTGTGTGCGTACGACTTACTGTCTCCACGTCGTGGTGTAATTTGTTATTCTACACTATGTTATTTGGATGGATATAATGATGAGTAATGTGTATATAAATAATAAAAATAACATTCTAATGCCTCTTTAAAATTATTATACCATCCAATTCCACACATTTAAGGAACTTATATTTTTGCTCGTGCGTAGGTACGGATTACCGTCTCCACGACGCGATGAGATTCATTTCCATGTTTACCATTCATCGACGATTATAAAAATATATATTAATAATAAGTATGTAATATATGAAATAATAATGATATTGGATATATATATATATATATATATATGTTTATTTATGTACTTACATATATCTTATTCACTTACTTCCGTTCAATACGATATGAAAACAGAAACAGCGTTTATGCGTACGTACGACCTACCGTCTCCATAAACGGTGTTTTACATTTCATGTATCTATATATTATAAATATTTATATTCAAAATATATATGATATATAAATCAAAGTTTATATTCTATAATTTTTTAAATCATTATCTAAATGATACGATCAAGAATAACAAGTTAAAATACGTACGATAAAGAAAGAGATTATTACCCAAAATGTTAATTTAACATGGAAATAATTATAAAATTGGTAGTTTAACGTCATAAATGAATAATATATGATATAATAAATATGAATATGGTTCTGGTATAATTTAATAACATACTATGGTCATTATACGGGAGGTTAAACGTACCCTCAGCCAAAGAAATGTGCAGGGTAAGGGTTAATTTCACAATCTCTTTATTATCAGAGGTTGATTTTACGTAAGTATCTACTGAGACATATTTATTATCCATTTCCATGTTCCATGAAAGAGTTTTCAAATGGATTATTTTAAGGTAATTTTTACTAAAACATAATTTTAAATGTTTTAAATATTTATTCCTCTAAATCATTCTCATTGATGTCCTTGTTTTCAAAATGGTTTTTAAGGATTTATCTATATGGATATGAATGTTTTTAAAATGTTAATTCCTTTCAAAAGTTTCAAAGGGGTATGAGATACTTCGATTCAAAAATGTCAATAAATTTCTTCCTTTCTAAATTGTGTGACTTTTAAATGTTTTCATGGAAAATGGATATTTCTCTCAAAGAGATTTACAAATAATTTTCATCTATGTCAATATCCTTTGATGTATTTTAAACTTGTTTGAAGTTGATTTATTATGATACAAATATTCCATATTGTAATGAAGGTTTTGTGATATGTTTGACTATGGATGTGTTATTTTTATACCAGTAATGATATATGGATAATGTATTGAAATTTTGTATGCTATGTAACACCCCAAGCTTCAACGGTACGCTTCTCCTTGAATAATACAGTAGCGTGGGTTGTACGAAGCTTCGAGTTCTAACACACCACAACCAATCAAACTAGTTGTTATGAATAGTAATACCCACTTTTTCAAATTTTATACATTTTATCATTCAAAATGGACTTCATTTTTGGATTCGGAATATCAATATTAGCCTAGGGTAAAATTTTGGAATTTTTCTGAAAACATTCAATTTTTAATGAATAGTGAAAAACACTGAGTTGTAGTTCAAAACCGAGTTTTTATTTAAATAATTATTTATTTTATTTAAATTTATTTTAGGTAAAAATAGATACATAATACCAATATAATTTCAATGTAATTCATTGGATTCAGTTTATAATAATTTTAGATTTATAAATATTTTATTGAACTTTTGACAGTCTTTTACCCATCTCCTAGGAGAATTTGCAAATTCACATAAAATCTTATTTTACCGCTTGTTTGAGTGGAATTTCTAAAATCCGAGAGACAAGGTTAATATCAAGGAGTAAAATTTGGTTCAATAGGATAAAAATAATTTTTGGTGAATAGTAACTTTTTACTTTTATTTACCACGGTTAAAAGTAAATAGGGTGAATAAGGGTAAAAATGATATTATTATTACCCTAACACATGTGGTAATTCTATAGGCTAAGTCTAATTCGACCAAAAAAACCCTTAGGAATAAAATATGAACCTCTTTGGTCCCCTTGGATTAGATTAGGACATTTATTATTATTTAATTCAAAGAAGAGTGAAAAGAGATAAAATCAAAGTTAAATAACTAAAACATTTTTAAAATAGGGTTATACATAAGATAAATTATATTTTAAATATTAATTAGAAAGATAAAAATATTTCCTACATAATGATATTTTATTTGTAATTTTTAGACATTATATAATTTAATTTATTTATGACATAATGGTGATGCAGTAATTACATAATTAATGAAATATTAAAATAATTGATATTATAAATAACCAAATAAATGTAATTTGAGACTTTTTATGAATTAAAATAATTTTATAGGTTAATATGAAATGTTATGATTGCTCAAATTAATTTTGTTTGAATTAATAAAGTCATTAAGACTTTAACAAAAATCAATTATTAAATAGTGTCAAAATTGACATAAATGAGTTTTTAAAACAAATATTATATTATTAATTGATATTCTATTCCTAAAAATCTATGTTTCGGCCAAATGACTTAGATAAGGTTATATATATTAATAATGAACCACTTTGGGTTCGCTTGGAAGTATATATTAAGTTTATTAACCATATAATATAAAAATACAAAGAGACATGGTAAATGTCAAACTATTTAACTAAGAGTTAAATATAAATGATAAGTTTAATATAGTGACCCAAACTTGTATAAAATATATTTGATGAAAGGATTGCTACCCATCCCCACCTTAGACTCTAAATAAGTCACTTTGGATCCATTAGAAACCGAATATAAATTTATTATAAATTAATATTTCTAGCTTTTCCTAAGGTGCCCCTCACCCCTCTTATAAAAAGGGCACTCCCCCTTATCTCTTATTAACACCTTCAAAGCATTTTGTCTTGGCCAAAACCTGATCAAATATCCTCTCAACTTCCCTAAATTCAACCTATAGGCCTTAGTTTGATCATAACGCCAACCTAAATATCCATTTTGATCAAATCAAAAGGAAGAACCCGGAGAAGAGGTAATAATTTCACCACCCTCTTTCAAGTTCCTTTCTTCTTCCACTTATTATTTCTATGTTATTTCCATTATAAAATAATAAATCCAGTATATTCTATATACTGTGATGTTATTATAAATATGGTACAACCATATTTAGCATTCTATCCATCCTTTTAATGACATGTCACCATACATGCGTACGTACGGCTTACCGTCTCCACGTCGTGGTGTAATTGTTATTCAAAACATTATTATTTGGATGGGTATGATAATGATTTTTAATTGAAGTAAATAATAAATATAACATTATAATTATTCTTTATATATGATATACCATGAAATTATATATTATTTTAATATCAAAAGAATGATATTGTCGCTTGTGTGTACGTACGGACTATCGTCCCCACAAACGCGATGAGATTCATTCCCCATCGTATCCATTAAAGTATAATTCTCATTTGATGAATAAATATAATTTTTAAGGACTTTATATCATTCTGGATATGAATAAGATACAACCTATCCATAAAAAACACGGCTTATGTAACAAAACATATAAAAGAAAACGAGTAATTTAACACCCGAAATGACGATAATACTAAGATATTATTAAAAAAGTAATGTTAAAAGATCATATATGATATTCTATTAATTTATATAATTCTTTTATAATTTAATAAAAATTATTTCACCATTATACAGTAGGTTAAAATACCCTCGACCAAGGAATATTACAAGGTAAGGGTTTATTTTCACAATCTCTTCATTATCCGAGGCTGTTTATATGTGATTATCTACTAGGACCTCTTTATCATCTACATCCATGTTTCTTAAAAATGTATTTCAAATCATTCTTAATGTTTTATAGAATATGGGTTAAAGTCATTTATACCCTTTTTTGACTTTTTATAAGATGTTTATAAGGAAATCTTTCCATTATTTTCCAAACAAGGTCCTTTTTACCTTTTCAACAAAATTAAGGTAAGAATGTTTTTTTAACTTATACGAAGGGTGCGGCTATTTTCCACCGTTATAAAATAGTCAAAGCTTCCCTTACAAGAATATAAGAATATTTTCAAATTAAATGTTTTCTTTTATAATTATTTGACTTTTAAATGATTTAAAAAAATATTTCTCTCAAATAGTTTTGATTTCATCTATGTCAACATCCTTTGATGGATTTTAAGATTATTTGAAGTTGATTTATTATGATACAAAACTTCCATATTGTATTGAAGTTTTTGTGATATGTTTAAATGTGGATGTGTTATTTTTATTCCATTTTGGGTTTATGGAGAAAGTATTGAAATTTCGTATGTTAGTTTTAATATGAATGTTTATGTTATATTTAAACCTATTCATATGAGGAATGCATTGGACTTAATAAGTGACGGGTGGAGCCTGCTATAGTTCCTCAATGCATCGGTAGGTATCATGAGACAAACTAGTGTCTCGGAACAAGGCCTTGACAAAATCTTATTTGTAGTCTTGGCACAAGGTCTTGACTATGTGGTTATGATAATCTGGCATTATGCAGTCCATCATTATGAAAGTGGTGATTGATATTTTCATGTGATTATTTTATTAGTAGAATATACATGTGAATAAGTAAATGGCATTAAATCATTTTATTTCAGCCATATTATGTTGAAGTTAAAGTTTAAAAGGCTTTTATTTTAGTTATACATTGCCTTAAATGTTTATTCTTATTTATGAAAGTTTCTGCTATATGTTTATCCTTACTGGGCATCTGAGCTCACCCCTTTCTATGTTTTATTTTTCCCAGGATGTGAAGAAGTATTCTATGAATGACCTGTAGGGATAGTATGAGGGGATATGAGTGTGGTCTATGGAGACAAGATGTTGTTGTATTTTTTCACTTTATGATGAAATGTAAACTTTGTGAATGTATCTAGTGTTTCCAAGGCAACTAAAATAATCGGTCATTCGAGACTAGATCTTTTGTGATCATTCCAATGTTATGTAATAATGCACCGACTCTGGGTAACTAGAGCCGTGGTGTTACATGCTAGTTTTTATATGAATGTTTATGTTATGTTTAAACCTTTTCATATGAGGAATCCATTGGACTTAGTAAGTGACGGGTGGAGCCTACTAAAGCTCCTCGATGCATCGGTAGGTCTGATGATACAAACTAGTGTCTTGGCACAAGGACTTGACAAAATATTATTTGTAGTCTTGGCACAAGGCCTTGACTATGTGGTTATGAAAGTCTGACATTATGCATTCCATCATTATAAAAGTGGATATTGATATTGCATGTGATTATTCGACTAGTAGAATATCCATGTGAGTAAGTAAATGGAATTATTTTGATTTATATTTACGATATTATGATGAATTTTATATTGAAAAGGCTTTTGTTTTAGTTTTATACATTGCCTTAAATGTTTAAGATTATTTAGGAAAGTTTCCTCTATATTGTTATCTTTACTAACCATCTGAGGTCACCCCTTTCTATGTTTTATTTTTCACAGGATGTGAATAAGTATATTATGACTGGCTTGGAGGGATAGTCTATGGGATCTCAGTGTTGTCTATGCAAACAATGTTTTTGTAGTTTTCCATTTTACGATGTAATGTTAACCTTATGAATGTATCTAGTACTTCCAAGGCTACTAAACTAATCGGTCTTTCGAGACTTGATCTTTTGTGATCATGCCAATTATACTTAATAATGCACCGACTTTGGGATTCTAGGGTTGGGGAGTTACATAAATAAGAACTCAGCACATCCTCTCATTTTCTTTGAACACTTTATATAGGACTCGAGACACTCCTTAGACTTTATATTCATTTTCTCATATGTTTCAAAACATACGAGTAATTTATGAAATTAGAAACTCTATACAAAACCTTTTCTTGATTGAATCCCACATATTTCCTCCATTGAAATCCTTATTAATTATAACCAATGTGAGATAAATATGAACATTAACTCTTATTTTTTGAAGTCTAATGATTAATCATGAGGTGTTATTATAATTTTAAAATGAAGTTCATATAATTACACTTCCATATGAAAAAACCTATATTGTGAACTATGATTAGGCCTAGGAAGGTCCAATACAATATATATATATATATCATATTAAATGATATAACCAATAGTTTATAACATACCATTTTCAATGTGTATGTCCTAAATTAAAACATATACATATTTTACAATATGTTATTTCTAAAAACATCATATGATTTATGGATTCTTGGCATATCTCCATCACCCATATATTGAAAATCAATATTTGTAATAATAATTCAAAATCCACTCTTAAATATTTTACCCCTTATTCTTACACCAAATTTTTCTTTCTCAAATATTATTTCATTAAAATGACCCCCTGGATATTTGTCACTAAATTATTATATTGAATATATCACCACAAATTCAATGTACACAACTCTACCATACTATCTTTCCATCTATAAATACCCTAAATATACCAGATATGTAAAACCTATTATATAATATTAATAAAATAATATGCTTAATATATTTGGACATCAAATTCAATATCATTTTTTTCATAGTATATTCAGACTGTTGATTACACCTTCTGTACTAGTTAAAAAGTAATAACCAAAACCAAGATGTTTCTTTAGTGAAATCACATTTTTCAATTATTATTATCTCATATATAAATACTATATAAAAGAAAATATTTTATCTCTAATTATGGAGTGTTCAATCTATTTTGTGATTTACAATTCCTTGATAGTTCCAATATATAATCTTTGGAGACCTCCACATGGTTGGTAAAAATTGACCCCTTCAATATCATTTATTAATTTTTCCAATCCCTCAACTGATCTTTTATTATAAATAATTATTAAATTAATATTTTAATTCTATAATATGATTATTTTTTGTCTCGATGAAGGATATTTACTTTCTATATTAGTTACCATATTAATTTGTTTCCATAAATTTCTAGGGTTTTCCTTAGAGGGAGACATAAAATATTATATACAAGGTATCCTTATATAATTTTATTATGGTATTGGTTTATATTATTATATATTGTCATATTTATCCTCTAATTCAAATTCATGTTATAGAAACATCATAGTGGCCTCAATTTTTGATTGCTTAATATCATTGGTTTTCTTCTATTTAACTTCTTTACCACCTAACATCTTCAATGAGTTATCTCTCATACATGTTTTCTAGACCACGTTTTTCATATGTATAAATTCATTATGTTCTTTTTATTCTGAGTAGGGAATCAACATATTTTTGATCGTGCACTAAAAGTTATATGCATATAATTCATTTTTATTAAGGATATATTGTCACCAACTTATCCTTATGTAGAAGCTCGAGGATACACTATTTATATATTCATACACTCAAGTGTGGTTATAAGTTAGTGAAAATGTAGTCTGGGGTGCATGTGATATATACTAAAACTACACTACACACAATAGTGTGAGTATATGACTTAGATTGTGTGTGTTCATATACATCCTACCTAACGGATGCATTGGTTATAGACCAATGGGTGGATTAATGTATGAATTTCACATTAATTGAATAAGTTCAATTGATTATCTCAATGGGAAGTAAAATTTGTGATATGAGCCATCACACCTCATTAAATGAATAGAATCACACATAAACTATATAATATAGAAGGATTTCTTTCATTGGTATGATTAATTTCTTGCAATCCTTCCAAAACCCCCTTCTTCATAAAACACTCCTTATCACTTTTGAAGGTGGTAGAACCCCTTTAGTTAATCAAGATCCCCAAATTATGAAGATGGATCCACTAAGTAGTGTACTACCTTCAGAGCTAGAAGGATTTTTTCTATTGTTTATTTTATCTAAAAAAAAGTGTAAACGTTGAATTTTACATTACTTTAGTTATACTTGTTTTGTGTTCTTAATTTTTCATTTCATGTTGATAATATCGGGGATAAATCAATCATAAATCGACTTGGTTCCACTTCTTGTGTTCATATTTTTAACACCAAAAACCCATCAGTGGTATTAGTTCCTTCTATTTTATAGGTCAATATTTTCATATACATTTTACTGAACAATATTTTTATCATAATATATAATATGTAATTTTATTTTTTCTACTTAAGATTACATTGTGTGACAAAATAATATAAGGCACGCTACCTTGATGATACATTAAGCATTAAAAAAATCCCAAGGAGGCCTTAAAGTTATACTTATGTGATGAAATATATTACATCAGGATTCAGTATTATGTTAAGTATCTAATGTAGTGTAGAGTGTGAAAGATCAATGTACATTATGTGATAATTTATCCGAGGTCCTTCACTACAAAAACAACATATCATTTTTGGGTTACTTAATATTATATTGAGTCCCAATGTAATATGTGCTACCCACTTTAAATTATGTTGAGTTTCAATATAATATGAGATAAAATACTTATATTATGTTGTAATAGATGTTATTATAGAGTGTGGAGAACACCATGACAAAAAAGTGTCGGACACCATAGTATATGGAATCACCTTAAAAATAAGTTAAGTGTTAGGTTATTTTCAAGTGATAGTATGAAACAAAAAATAATTTAATTTAATATTTTTTCATTTTCATTATATTTTATAAATTTTTAATAAATTATAATTATTTTACATTATAAGATGAGGTTTTTCACATATAAATAATATATGAAAATTTCATATTTATTTTTCATGTTTTGGAAAATAAATAAAGTGTTAATTTATTTTTTAATTCCTATAATTTTCATTATTAATAAATATTTTATGAAATTTGAATATGGTATATAAAAAATATATATGGTAAGTTTCTTCTATGATATAGATTATTTCATAAATTTCCAATATGAAATCATAAGATTTAGTTTCATTTACTGTGACATCGGTTTGTTATTAGAGTTATGATCTTAAAAGGAGTTATTGAATATAGGTTCTGTATATTAGGTTTCAAAATTATTATGAATCGGATTCTATCTTGATTAAAGTCTCACATAGAAGAGGGACATGGGGTTAGACTACCAACTTGGATAGAGGCTTAATCCTTGTTTTAGAAAGGCGAGTGTTTGGATATCTGTCACTATGGGATTACAATTATAGTGATATTTAAAATCATGTAAATCTATTTATTTACATTGAAAGTTTATTTACCTTCTGCATGAGTTGAATTTGGATATGAATTAATATGTTTGAATTATATATTTTGGAGTTTAACACAAAATATGGGTTATGTAATGAGTTACACATTAATGTCGTATGGACAAACTAATTTGGTGGATGGAATAATGATTCTGAAATGAAATCCTTAGATTCATGCATACATAAAGAAATAAAATAGGAGAAGATAAATATTTCATGATATGATATATTTATGGATTTAATATGAATATAATATATATTAAATTAATGTTACTTTGAAAGAAAATATAATAAATACTATTCGTGAGATTCCTCAAAAAAATGGCACTTGTCAAGACCTCCATCATGAAACCAACATGCTAAATTTGGTTTCCCATGTATTGTTTTCTATAAGGAAAGAAAACAATAATGGAATCAAGATTATCCTTCTAGGTAGGTCGTGATAAAGTGGGGTTCCCTTGAATTAATTAGTGTTAGTTTTTTTTTGGAACATTATTTAGGTTACACAAGCTGGGATCCATAATAAGATTAGGTTACCTAAGGAATAGTGTCGATTATATAAATTTGATGTATTTGGATAAATTATTTATCTATTCATATATATAATAATCATAACTATTATGATTTGTTAGTTTCCAAACCTGCGTAGTTATGTGATGGGATAAATACTAATTTGACTCAATACATAGTGAAATATGGATCATGGTATACAAAATTGAAATGATGTTTATGATAATCATTTTTATTTGTATTATTTTAATTAAAAGTCCTTGATGAAAATATATAAAACATGATAATCACCCATAAATATGTTTTTTTATAGATTATGGAAAAATTCATGATAATCATTTTGAGATCCCTTATAGGTACGACCTATAAAATAGTTAGTGATTGATATCTAGGGATGAGAAGTGTTATCATAGGGAGGCATTAAAAGTAATTGAATTTCAATTTTATAGAGGTCATTTTTACTAACCATAACTCATGGTTATAGGATATCAGGTGTGTGCCACACATTTGTGATGACAAACATAAACTCAAATATAAGAGTTAATTGAAAAGGGGTTAAGTATATCTCCATGTTAGTAAGAGAGAAATAGTTGTTTTACTAGAACTAAATTCTTATCATTTGATGATACTAAGTGTATTAGTCGAATAATAAGAGAAATTTTATTATTTTCTTTTTAAAAATATAAATTTTATTTCTATAACGTTTTTGGACAAGATAGTATTTCCTTCACTAATAAGAACAAGATTTATATATATAATAATTAAATGTTTTATGTTTTCAAAAATATAGTAAATGATATATACATTCTAGATATAGATAATACTCTTAAAAAATTATTAATTGTAAGTTTAGGGTTGATTCTAATTGTACCTACCTTTATAGTTATCTCTTGGAACATGTAAAAGAGAATAAATTTCAAAGGATCTATGGAGATGGATTATTGGATTCATTAGATTATGAATTGATTCATACCTTTGAATTTTTTTTATTGGGAAAAGTTATTGGGTCACATTTTAGTAGGAAATGTGAAAGGCCTAGTGTATTTTTTGGATCACTTACATAGTGATGTGTGTGGAAAAATGAGTACATTTATATATAGTGTTTTTAAGAACATTGTTACTTATACTGATGAATTAATTCAGTATGGTTATATGTTTATAATGAATCACATGTATGAACATTTTGAAAGGTTTGAGGAGTTTTAGAATAAATTATATATTAAACTACATAGGGGTATTAAGAAATTATGATCAGAGAGGGGAAGTGATACTTGGTCCATAAAATTATTGATTCTTGATTGATTGTGGAATTATTTTAGAACTCACTCCTCTTGGGAATCAAAATGGAATTATGTGAATTATAGGATAAATCGAACTCTTTTAGACATGGTTCAATCAATTATGAGTCATTGTGACCCTCCTATTTCATTATGGGTTTATGCACTAGAGATTTTTTCATTCTGACTTAAACTCATTCCATATAAATTGTTCATGAAGACACCATATGATATTTGAATTAGGAAACATACTAAAATGTCATTCATGAATATTTGGGGTTGTGAGGCACTTATATGATGATTAGATTTTGTTAATATTGTACCTAAATTAGAAAAGATATTATTTATTGGTAATCCCATTGAAATAATTGTATATTATTTCTATGAACCAAATGTACACAAACTATCTATGTACTAAAATAGGGTATTTATTGAGAAATATTATATATTTTGAGGGGTTAGTGGAAGTAATGTTAAACTTGGAGAAGTTCAAGACCAATAAACATGAAGTTTTCATAATATGTAAGTTGGTCCAATTCTACATAAATTCATGGAATAACTAGATTATGTAATATAAGAACCTCAAAAATATGATTGGATTCATTAGGAATCTGAGAGATAAATATTTCATATGGATAACTAAGAAGAATTAACATTCAAAGAGACAACCTTGCGACCTACTATGAGGCCATTGAGGGTACAAATTCTAAGAATTCATTAAAATACTCATATTCTAATATGGACTCCATGTAAACTAACCAAGTTTGAAATTTTTTGAATTAACATAAAGGGGTGATATCCATAGGGATAAAGTGGATTTTTCATAAGAAAATTGATATGTATGGTAGAGTGTCTACCTATAGAGCATACCTAATATATAAGGGTTTTAAAAAATTCTAATTATTGACTATGAAAAAAACATCTTAACTATAGTTATGAAAAAGGCTATTTTTATTTTTCTTGACATATTTCTCATTTTGATTATTAGATATATCAAATTGATATAAAAACTTATTTCATTAATGGTAATTTATTCAAGGACATATATATGATATAACTTAATGGACTTGAATTAAAAAATGATTTTTCTAAGGTATGACATTTGCAACGGTCCATTTATGGGATGAATAATGTTTCCTAGAGTTAGAATATCCAGTTTTATGATGAAATCAAAGTCATTGGTTTCATCAAGAATTTATATGATTCAAGTGTATATAATTGGATCAATGAAAGTATAGATTTGTTTCTAATATTTTTTGTGGATGACATGCTACTCATTGGAAATTAAATCCCAAAATTTCACTCTACGTAAACATGGATGGGTGAATACTTCTGATTGAAATCCATTGGTGTAACGTCCTGAGTCCAGAGCCCCTCCACTGGTGCCCCGTACTCAGTTCGCCACATGACCTCAAGCACATTTCCCCGAATGCCAGAGGTTGCTGACTAGCATCGAGGGCCTTGGTGACTTGGTGGGGAAACTATGCCCTCATTCGGTAAGGTATAAAAGGTAAGAAAACAACAATAAACAACAAAAGTAGTAATCAACATGCATAACAAAAGAAACCAGATAGCGGAAGCAATGCAGATATCCAACAATGATGACAATAATGCAGCAGGTACAAGTATCTATGGAAAGCAGCAAACACAACAATCTGTTGGAATACAATTGAAACCAAGTTCAAAAGAAAAACAAAGAAAGCTCCTTAGCATCGCGAGCCACGGATCGGTCCCATGCTCCCCAGCTCCTGATGCAGTCAAGATCCTGAAGTGGAAGGGCGCTTGCCCTTATCTATACCTATAGCAACATATTCTGCTGGGGCCCAAAATCATGGACTAAATAGGGTGTGAGATACAATCCCAGTAGGCAATCACCCAAAGATTTGTGCCTAACAGTCAATGAATACATTGAAGTAAATAAACAAGAAGCAGTAAACAGGAAATCACAAACAGCTACAATCCACATCTCTAACAAGTAAATCACACAAGTAAGCAGTCAACAACAAGAAGAAAACAGGTAACCCTCTAGGTAGCCCTCATAGTCTAACCCCTATTGTTCAACCTCTAAGTACTAGCAACCCTCTAGGAGGCACACACAGTCTCATCCCTCTGGTTCAGCTACTTAATTAAGTAGACTCTCTAGGGAAGCACTCACCGTCAATTCCCCCTATAGTCTCGTATCGTGCTAAAGGCTCTCTGGGGAAGTACTCAACGTCAATTCCCATTGTGGCCCGTATCGTGGATCTACAGACTCTCTAGGGAAGCACTCAACGTCAATTCCCCCTATAGTCTCGCATCATAATTAAAAGACACTCTGGAGAAGCCCTCCCGTCAATTCTCCCTTTGGTCTACTACTCTAGGTTCTCATAGTCCTGAGTATAACTAAACTAGCTCAACGTGTGTGTATCATCCAAGTAAACCTCAAGAACTACTTGGATAACAACTAAGGTTCAACAGCAATAATAAAACAACAGTTCCACTATCCTACAACTAGGCATGGCAACTAGAAAAATTTCGAACAGGTAGAACAAGCATGGCAAAGCAATCTGAGCACAACTAATTACTCTAATCACAAGAAATAACCTCTACTAAAGCAATCATGCAAAGTAGGCAACTAACAAGGGCAAAACAAGAAACACGCAATACCCCATTCAAGGGTATTGGTGGTAATTACACAAAATATTCATCAACTTTCTACAGAAAGGCACAAACCACCTACCTCAATCCGAGGAGATCGATATACGCGAACCTCGACAACAGATTCCTCTTAGAAAAAATGTATATCTGAGAAAACGCACAAAATGTTCATCCCATGATAACTTGGAAACGAGTAGGAATCAAGAAACAAGGCTAAAGCAGAAGGAAGAACTCACCGCTGCGATTCCAACACAACTGACCGTGCTCAAATCGAAGAATGGATGGAAAGGCGGTCGTCCTTCGAAGATCTGGTCATACGGTCACTTTCGGACGGTCAAAAACTGAAGAAGAAGACGAATATGGGGGTTAGATGTGACCTCAGTCCGTTTAATGAAAAAAAAGAAAGTACACGTTGTGTAATTTTGGAGTACACGGCGTGAACTTCGAATTTTCCATACTCCGAAATAACCGTCCTCGACCTCAGCCTTACACACCATGTGTGTGGCCCGGACACGGCCACCACACGATTTCGAGCTGGGGAAAGAGTACACGGCGTGTACTCAAAAAGTACACGGCGTGTACTTCTGAAATTTTCATAAAATATTCATTTTTTCTCAAAAATTCTAGAAAAAGGAAAAGCGTACCTAAAAAGAGATTCGGGTTCTTACAAACTTCCCCCCTTAAATAAATTCGTCCCCAAATTTCCCTAACAAGGCGGAGAAGGAGAAACCCCAAATAGCTCCGGCCACTGCGATCGTACATTGGTCTCCCTCTCCCAGGTCTCGTCTCGTACTCGCCCGTGCTGCCATAGCCCTCGTACCAGAGGAATGACCGCCCGCGGAGAACCTTCATACTACGATCGAAAATCCGGATAGGATGCTCCTCGAATGACGCATCCGCTTCAAGCTCGAATTCCTCGGGCTGAAAGACGTGAGACGGGTCTGAAAAGTAATGTCGGAGCTAAGATACGTGGAAGATGTCGTGCATGGCCTGATACCTCTGAGGTAGCTGCAACCTCTAGGTGACCGGACCCACTCTCTCCAAGACCTCAAATGGCCCGACGTACCGTGGTGAAAGATTACCCTATCTCCGAATCCTCTTGTGTCCCAACCTCGGTGCAACATGTAGGAAAACCTAGTCACCGACCTCGAACTCCAGAGGTCATCTCCACTGATCAGCATAAGACTTCTGCCGAGACTGTGTTGTAGCCATCCTCTTCCGAATCAGCTCTATCTGCTCTGAAGTCTCCTGAACAAGACAAGGTCCTAGCAAGGATTCCTCTCCTGCGTCCAGTCAACATCAGGGTGATCGGCATGGCCTACTGTACAAAGCCTAGTATGGCGCCATCTGAATGGTCGCCTGGAAACTGTTATTGTAGGAGAACTCCACCAGAGGAATATGCTTCTCCCAAGAACCGCCAAAGTCCAGGATGCAAGCTCGGAGCATATCCTCAAGCACCTGGATCGTGCGCTCGGACTGGCCATCAGTTTGCGGATGATATGATGTACTCAAAAGTACCTGCGTACCTAAGGCCTTCTGAAGTCCATGCCAGAACCGAGAGGTAAAGCGCGCATCTCTGTCTGAAACAATAGAGCATGGAACTCCATGCAGACGAACAATCTCTCTGATGTAAAGTCGTCCCAGATCGTCGACACTGAATGTCTCCTTGATCGGCAAGAAGTGAGAAACCTTCGTAAGTCTGTCGACGACAACCCAAACAGCATCATTCCCTCGGGGTGATCTTGGTAACCCGGTCACGAAGTCCATCGTAACATCATTCAACTTCCACTCCAGAATCAGTAACTACTGTAAAAGTCCCGCTGGTCGTTGATGCTCTGCTTTCACCTGCTGACAAGTAGAACATCTCATGACAAAACCAGCAACATCCTTTTTCATACCTAGCCACCAGTATTGGCGATGAAGGTCCTGATACATCTTGGTGACGCCAGGATGAACTTCCCAAACAGAGGAATGCAAATCCCGCATCAGCTCCTCGCATATGTCTGCTGGCACCCATACGCGTCCCTGGAAACGCAAGATCTCATCCTCTCCCACTGTCCATCCAGGAAGAGGATCCTCTCCTGACACACTCTACCGCAAGACTAAGACTTCTGAATCTGATAGTTGCATCATCCGTACCCGATCAAGTAGCGTGGAGGTAACAGTTACAGAAGATAGAAAAGTCTATCCCCGTCTGTCGTTCACCTCCAGATGCATCTCAGAGAACAGATCCATCAGATGCCACTAATTATTGGCCTCTTGAACTTCCTAAATCTGATTTCTTCTACTCAACGCATCTGCCACGACGTTGCCCTTTCCCGGCGTATAGGCAAGCTCGAAATAAAAATACTGAAGATACTCGACCCACCTGCGCTGCCTCAGATTCAGATCACGCTGAGTGAAGATATACTTGAGACTCCTATGGTCAGTGAAGACCACAAAGTGCTCTCCCGGAAGATAGTGTCTCCAATAGTGCAAGGCATGAACAACAACAGCTAACTCCAAATCATGTGTAGGGTAGTTCCTCTCATGTGGCCTCAACTGTCGAGACCCATACACAACGACTCCATCTCCCTGCATAATCACAGCTCCCAGCCCGATACCTGAAGCATCACAGTAAATAGTGTAGCTCTTGCCTGGCTCCGGAAAGACAAGTATCGGTGCTGACGTCAACCTCCCTTTCAGCTCCTAAAAGGCTAACTCACAAAAATATAACCAAAAGAACTTCACCCCCTTCTTGTTCAGACCTGTCAAGGGTGATGCTAAATGAGAAAAGTCCTGAATGAAACGTCTGTAGTATCCAGCCATCCCTAGAAAAATCCGTACCTTAAAGATGTTCTTCGGCTGCTCCCAAGAAACTAGAGCTCTCACTTTCTCTAGGTCCACTGATACTCCTGCCTCTGAGATGACGTGACCCAAGAAGTGAATCTGATCCATCTAGAAGTGGCACTTCGAGAGGTTAGCATAAAGTCGATGCTCTCTCAGGGTACTCAGAACGATCTCAAGATGGGTGGCATGGTCGTGTCGAGTGTGAGAGTACACCAATATATCATCCACGAAGACCACGACGAAGGAATCCAAGTAAGGATGGAAAACTCGGTTCATTAGTGCCATAAAAACTGTAGGTTCTTTCATGAGACCGAACGGCATGACTGTATATTCATAAAGACCGTACCTGCTCTTGAATGCTGTCAGAGGTATATCTGATGGTATAATGTGCAACTGATGATAACTGGACCTCAAGTCAATCTTTGAGAACACTTGGGCTCCACGAATCTGATCAAAAAGGTTGTCAATCTGTGGCAAGGGATATTGGTTCTTGACCATCAACTGGTTCAACTTCCAATAATCCACACAAAGCCGAAGGGTACCATCTACCTTCTTCGCAAACAGAACAGGTGAACCCCAAGGAGAAGTACTGGGTCGAATGAAACCCTTAGCCTGTAGCTCCTCCAACTGCTTCATGAACTCCTGAAACTCAGGTGTGGCCATTCTATATGGAGGAATGGACAACGATGCCACCCCTAGCACGAGCTCAATAGATAAGTCTACCTCACGCTACGGATGCAAACCTGAAAATTCCTCTAGAAAGACGTCCCTGAAACGATCCACCACTAGAGTAAAGTCCAACTGTGGAGTCCCCTTATCATCCAGATAAAGCCTAGATATCTAGGTTGTCACCCCTCCTAGCCCAAGATGCTCAAGTCCCGCCCGACTCGCCCGAACGTCCCATTCGCCTCTATGAAGGAAAGATTCACCCTCTGGTGAAATGAAGCTGACTCTGCGGCGATAGCAGACGACGACTTCCCGGAAGGGAATCAACCAGTCCATGCCAAGGATGGCATCATAGTCGGTTATCTCTAGGACATAGAGATCCCATAAGAAGTGATACCCTACAATATCGTGAGGGAACTCTCTACACTGGCGTACACTAGATGTCCTCGTTCCCAAAGGTGTGTCTAGTGTCAACGAGTCAGCAGAATAAAGGATGCAGAGTCCAAGGCTCTCCACAATAGCAATAGAGATAAAACTATGCGTAGCACCAGTATCAAAAAGAGCTGAATATAAAACTGAGGATACTAAAATCGTACCTCAAACAGTAGAAGGGTCGGGATCCTGCTCATGACAAGTCTGCTCCATGGCGAAAGACTGGCCCGTGCCGCGGCCCTGCACCCCTGGATGACTACTCTGAGCTGAACTGCCCTACTGGTGCTGAGGAACTGGTGGCTGACTGCCACGGCCTCGACCTCCACCTCGGCCTGAACGGACAGAAGAACTCCAGTTCACCGACTGGTGAGAAACTGGCGGTGCTGCTCCTGAATGAGGAGTCATGGAAGAACCCTGGTCACCAACTGCTGGGGAGAAAACCTGGCAGAACCACTGAAGGTGACCCATATTGTGGCATGATCAGCACTCCATGGGGTCCCTCTGGAACTACGGCCTCGTGTGCCCTGTCTGGCCACACTGGTAGCATGCCACCTGGATTCCTGATGATGTGTCTCGCTTCCTCAAATCACTGCGCGTAGGCTCCCTACAGTGCTTCTTGATTTCATCTGAAGGAAATCAAGCTCTGGAAGTAGAACCGCCCTGGCTCGCATCTTTAGAGTCTCTCAGATTGTGCTCCGCAATCAATTCCTGATTTACGATGGAAGTAATGGAAGTCAGCTAGAAGATGTTCACCTGCAAGCAGATCTCCCGCCTGAGTCCATCCTCAAACTTCCTTACCAAGAACACCCAACTCCCATCTAGAAGGGGTGTAAAATGATGCAGATCAGTGAAATGAGAGGAATACTCCATGACAGATAGAGTACCCTGCTCTAAGCTCATGAACTCTCATGCTCGATCGGCCCTCAGGGTCTCCGGGTAGAAGTAGTCGTAGAACAAGCGCTGGAACTCCTCCCAAGCCATAGCCTGCTGCTGACCCTCCTATGAGATCACGTCCCACCACCTCTTGTTGGAGTCTCGGATCATGTAGGTGGTGAGCTAGACTCGCCTCTCTGGAGGCGTCTCCAGATGCTCGAAGATAGTCAACATGGCTTCTAACCATGACTCTGCAGCCTGTGGTCCTCCCTCCCCCGATAACGTGGGAGGATGCTGCTGCTGGAAAAATCGCGTCAAATCTACCATAGATGAGGCAAAAGGTGGTGCTCCTTGGAATGCCTGCATCATCCTCATGAAACCTTCCCTGAACTATGAATCAGCGCCCGTGATTGGTACAACAATCGGTGCAAGGCTGGCTCGGCTGGGAGATCGATAGAAAGTCCTTGATCATCCCTATCTGGCGTCTGATTACTGCCTGACGACAGGAGTACGACCGAAGGACGTCTCAGAAGAATAGCTCTGAAAGATCAAAAGCACACCTTAGATCAAGAAAAACAAGGACAGAGAACACAAGAGCACAAAATGGGAACAGGGGAAGAAAAACACATAAGATTGGAAAACACAACTACACGGTGTGTATAAAACTACATGGCGTGTCTACTTATACCACCGACATGGGCATGTACTTTCACCCTATAAGTCATGTACACTTCAAACTACACAGTGTGTTGACCCCAACACATGGTGTGTACTTGAAAACTGTTCCCCTACCCGAGTCTCCTTACACGGCTAACCCACATGATCCGGCTAAACCCAAGACTACACGGCCTGTTCGAAACAGACACAGCATGCACTTGACATGGCTTCGGCGGTCCGTTTTGTTGAGTACACGGCCATCTACACGGCTGGATCTTACACGGCGTGCTCCTAAAAAACACGGTGTGTAATGTCGAAGGTGACACTGTCCTGTGTTGTCCGTGACATGGCCGGGTACCTGGGCAAAACTACACGGCGGGTTCTAAACAAACACGGCGTGTCGAAAAGAAGGTAACGTCGGCCCGTGTTGTTTGTGACACGGCCGGGTACCTGGACGGACTACACGGCGGTTTCCCTAGGGACACGTCGTTTTCTACCCGAGCTTCCTCGGCCCGTGTTGTTAGTGACACGAGTGGGTACACGTTTCTGAACTCACACGATGTGTACCGACCGTACACGGCGTGTTCCCAAAGTTACTCCCATGACACCATGTTCTGCTCACACACTCATTGACACGGCCTGAAAACTACACGACGTGTACAAAAAAAGTACATGCTGTGTATTTTGGGTTTTTCTGGGTAGTAGCTCAGAAACTGCGCAGAATTCCAGAAACACTAAAAACAAGGAAAGAGATGCCAAATTCCGATCTGGGAGGGCCCATAACACCTCAAGAACCCAAAATTTGGCGTTAATTTTAAGAAAGAATCAAAACAACAGTTTTTAAACATAGCACCATAGAATCTATCAAACAAATTTCACAACAGCATGCATAATCTACACAAAGTCTATCACAACAGCATGAAATCGCTAATGCATCCTAGATAGCATGGCAAGAATGCATGACATGTGATTTCTACAAGTTCTTATATGATGCATGAGATGGAATACCCTCATCTCATTGGGTTGATACAGAAATAGAACCAAAATATCAAAACAATCCCCGCACAAGTCATGTGAATCACTCTAGGTGAAAACATATCAACCATAAAACTCAAAACCAGTAAACTGAAATTAACGAGGTAGTATGGTCTTTCCCTGTACACGGGTTAGCTACTCCCGAGCACAGCTTAATACCAAGTACCAAATCCATCCTATCCCTGGCTAAAGTTTCCAAATAGTAAAGCAAGAGAAAAGAACTCCTCTGATACCACTTTGTAACGTCCCGATTCTGGAGCCCCTCCACTCTTGCCCCGTACCCGGTTCACCACATGACCTCAAGCGCATTTCCCCGAACGCCAGAGGCTGCCGACTAGAAGCGAGGGACTTGGTGAGTCATTGGGGAAACTATGCCCTCATTTGGTAAGGTATACAAGGTAAGAAAACAACAATAAATAGCAGAATCAGTAATCAACATGCACAACAAAAGAAACCAGACAACAGAAGAAATGCAGATATCCAACAATGATGACAATAATGCAGCAGGTACAAGTATATATGGAAAGCAGCAAACACAACAACATGCTGGAATACAACTGAAACCAAGTGAAAAAGAAAAACAAGGAAATCTCCTCAGCATCGCGAGCCACGGCTCGGTCCCATGCTCCCCAGCTCCTGATGCAGTCAAGATCCTAAAGTAGAAGGGTGATTTCCCTTATCTATACCTACAGCAACATAGTCTGTTTGGGCTCAAAAGCATGACCCAAACAGGGTTTGAGATACAATCCCAGTAGGCAATCACCCAAAGATTTGTGCCTAACAGTCAATGAATACATGGCAGTAAATAAACAAGAAGTAGTAAACAGGAAATCACAAGCAGCTACAATCCACAGCTCTAACAAGTAAAGAACACAAGTAAGCAGTCAACAATAAGAAGAAAACAGGTAACCCTCTAGGTATCTCTCACAGTCTAACCCATATGGTTCAACCTATAAGTACTAGTAACCCTCTGGGAGGCACACACAGTCTCACCCCTCTGGTTCAGCTACGTAATTAACCAGACTCTCTGGGGAAGCACTCACCGTCAATTCCCCCTGCAGTCTCGTATCGTGCTAAAGGCTCTCTGGGGAAGCACTCAACGTCAATTCCCCCTATGGCCCACGTCATGGATCTACATACTCTCTGGGGATGCACTCAACGTCAATTCCCCCTATAGTCTCACATCGTAATTAAAAGACACTCTGGAGAAGCCCTTCCTTCAATTCTCTATTTGGTCTACTACACTAGGTTCTCACAGCCCTGAGTATAACTAAACATGCTCAATGCGTGTGTATCTTCCAAGTAAATCTCAAGAACTACTTGTCAAGAAACTAAGGATCAACAGCAATAATAAAACAACAGTTCCACTATCCTACAACTAGGCATGGAAACTGGAAAATATCAAATAGGCAGAACAAGCTTGGTAAAACAATCTGAGCACAACAAATTACTCTAATCACAAAAAATAACCTCTACTAAATCAATCAAGAAAACTAGGCAACTAACAAGGGAAAAATAGGAAACACGCAATACCATGTTCAAGGGTATTGGTGGAAATTTCACAAAATATTCATCAACTTTCTACAGAAAGGCACAAACCACCTACCTCGATCTGAGGAGATCGATATACGTGATCCTCGATGACAGATTCATCTTAGAACAATGTAGATCTGAGAAAACGCACAAAACATTCATCCCACGATAACTTGGAAACGAGGAGGAATCAAGAAACAAGGCTAAAGTAGAAGGAAGAACTCACTGCTACGATTCCAACGCAACTAACCGTGCTCGAATCAGAGAACGGATGGCGAGGCAGTCGTCCATCGAAGATCTGGCCATACGGTCGCTTCTGGATGGTCGAAAACTGAAGAAAAAGACGAATATGAGGGTTAGATGTGACCTCGGTCCGTTTAATGAAAAAAAGAAATTACACGGCGTGTACTTTTGGAGTACACAGCGTGTACTTTGAATTTTCCATACTCCGAAATATTCGGCCTACACTTCAGCCTTACACACCGTGTGTGTGGCCTGGACACGGCCAGCACACGGCTTCGAGCCAGGGAAATAGTACACGGCGTGTACTCAGAAATTACACGGCGTGTGCTTCTGAAATTTCCATAAAAAATTCATTTTTTCTCAAAAACTCCAGAAAAAGTAAAAATGTACCTGAAAAGAGATCCGAGTTCTTACAATTGGTGAAGTTTCCAAAAAAATGTAATGAAGATCTATAGATATAGATTGTAATTAATCCACTTGGGTTACCCATATATCAAACACCTGAGATGGCCCATGGAAAGATAAGAAGGTAATTATCAATCAACACATATTGGAAACAAGTTATAGGGCATCAAAACATACACAAGAGGGAATGATTTCACCTAATAAATAATTATAATCATTGATTTTCCCATTGTAATTCATCAATAACCACTTCGTACATCATTGATTCATGCATGAAAAGATAGGTAATTTTATAAACAAACAAAAACAAACATCACACATGAATAAAATCTGAACTCCTAAAACATGAACAAAATTAATAAATAAATCCATAATTTGGTACAAAATAACCACAAAATGAAATAAACTAAAATAAATAATAGCTAAAGTGGATCGATGTAATGGAAAGGAAAATAGATGAATAAAAATGAACTACAACAAACCATATCCAAATTCTAAGTGAATCATATTCACCTATTACCTCCAACCAATGCTAATAAAACCCAATAATCATCTTTTACATAGATGTGGGACCTAAACTAATCCTAAAATATGATATGATTGAGCATAAAATTCTAGTGGGTTTCCTCCCCACTCTCCATGAACAATATTTAAAAATAAATACTTTCATTGTAGTTTAAAATAAAATAACAAATGTAAGAATTATCACTTATATTAAAAAAATAATAGACTATTTTCATTTTAAAATATTTCATTTGAAATCACAGAATTCATACATTTTAAATTAAATGATCTTTGAAACTTTTATAAAGTGGAAAACCCATTTTTTATGGAAGAAAGATTTATATTTTACCTTTAAAAGTTACCATGTGTAGTGAAACATTCATAAAATTCCCAAAGTCAATAGAAAAATAGTACATTTTAAATTAAAGAAGATTCTATTATTCTTTTTAAATAATAAATAGAGCAATAATAAAAAATACTAATTATAATTATAGTAAAAATAAAGAATTTTCATATAAATTATTCACTAGTAAAGTAACAAAAAAAAGCAAACATACAATCATTTTATAGATAAAAAACAATGATACTGGAAAAACTCAAGATCTTAAGGGTAATTATAGAAAAATACTAAAACAAGATCCATCATATTCGCACACCTAATGCAATCTAACATCACTAACACTAGTGATTTCCCTAACTGAAAAAACTGAGGTAAAAATTATCAATGCAGTGTGAAATCCATACAAAGAGCCACTTTCAAGTAAAAAATACTAATCTAGTACAACATTTTTATCCAAAAGCACCAAAAGATACTCTCATTTGTGCAAGATATATAAAATATAGGTGATAAATAAAGCTGTCACAAACAATAACATATGATATTTTAGGATCATAAGAACACACAATCACTTCTGAGCACCCTTATTGAAAAAATTTCATTCCTTAAAAATAAAAATAAAATAATCATGTCCTATAACTAGGATATTTTCATCAAAAATTAAAAAAAGGAATAAAGGTACACATTCCATAGGTATGATTTTTAATCAATAAAGTTTCCTTTATAAGTTCTATTTGATCCGTTGAAATAACCTTTTTTTAAACCAAGTTATAAAATACCTTTTAAAAAAATAAATCACATAACCATAATATCACATTTAAAATATTAAAAGTCACATGAAATGATTAAATAAACCTAATCATGCTACTAATTTCTCAAGTAAACCCTTTGAAAAGAAGTTTTAATGCTAAAGCATCTCTCTTGGTTTGGATATTTAATTATAAGAGTCATTCATGTATTTTTCACATACACCTTGTGCACATGGATTTATGAAAATAAATTTAAAGCTTTAGAATATGTAAAACCACCCTTTCAATTTGATATAAACTAAGAGAAAACTCGGTTTCATAAAAATGACAATAGCTATTCTTATTACAAACCAAAGAATATTCAAAACATGGATTAAAGGTAGAAATAAATCATGGTTTTGGATTTAGAGAATTATTCATGGATTAACCTACCTAAAATAATGTTTGGGTGACATGAACCCTTTGAATAAGTGTATTGGAGAACACAAAAGGAGTTACATATAACCTAATGTCCAGATTTACTAAGACAACACATATCTTTTAAAAACATTAATTCATGATTTATTACATAAAGACACACATAATACGATACCAAATGATCCTGAGTCCTAGTGTATTTGGGTAATTAAATACATATCAAAATAACTTGAATTAAGGATACAATGGAATTATTTAAAAACTCCATAACGTGTCTTTAAATTCCAATGATCTTATAAAACTGCATGGGATAACCTGGGGATGTATAGAGGAAAGGGGTTATCTATAAAGCCTAGCAAGGTAATAATTAGAACATAGAATAAATAAATGTAGTTCATGTGAGTCAAAAGGAATAACAGAAATATGATAATAATATTAATGAGCTTTGATTCTTGTATAATATTATAACATCAAAGCATCATATGAATGTATAAACAACATAAAACATGACATCATAAGCATAATTCAAGGATAATTGCTGAGATGTTATAACATATTATTATTAGGATAACTCCATAGGCACCATATATGTTGTCTTGTAGGATAAATAAATTACCCAATTCATTAGAGGTTTATATAATTATGGTCCCACCTATCACATTCATATCATGTACATGTATTTATGTGCAGAAGAGATCATACATCATAAGAAAACTTTTCATCGCATTTAATCTCATTATTAAGGTGTGTTGGAAAAATAAATAGAAGACCAAAATAAATTAATTATAGGTAAAACTAGGTGAATACATTTGATTATAAATGGAGATAGTTATTCACAATATAAAGGTTTGGCATAGAAAATAATAGAATAATTTTAGTAGCATAACGGGTGTATAAAAAGGATCATGGAAGGTATTTATGAGAGTGAAGGGTGGTCACCATTACTTAGAAATAATATGGAAAATAAATGGATATGTAAAAACATATATCAATATGAACAATTGAAAATTAAAAGGCTTAATACAATGAAATTACTTGAACAAAAAGGATGTGGAGAGAATACTTTACCTTGAGAGGGTGCTTCTAAAAGCATATAAGGAACTTCGTAAGTGATTTCAAACACCTTGGGCTTTAAAGAGGGAGAGGGAGAGGAACTTCATGCCCAATGTGTTTTTAGTAAAATGGAATGGGATATTAGGTGGATATTTATAGAAAAATAGTGGGTAATTCATTATTAATTTCTAAACATAGAATTTTTATTCTAAGTGATAAAATAATCCAAACTAAAAAAATCCCATAATTTTTAAAAATGGTTTCTAAAAAATTTAGTTATAGGTATTTTATTAAACTAAGAATCATAATCCTTAAAATAATACCATTAATTGTGTGGAATTTAGTTATATACTGAAATAATTATATTTAAAACCTTAATATAAAATATAGGTCTTTTCGGATTAATTATAGGTTTGTAAAATTAATAAAATAACATAAAAACAAATTATATTAAATGGAAATATTTTTTTCATCATGTATTAATTTTATAGTATTTATTACATCACCTTAGGGGTATTATTATGTCATATTATATACCATATATTTATACCATATTTAATTTTGACCAAAAACTTTGATTTCCTTGGAAAATTATGAAAAATTCACCATTCGCTAATTTTAACATGATGATTTCTAAATGATATTTATTTTACCAAAATATTTTTCTAAATATAGTAATTTCCACTTTTAAATAAAAATATTTATTTATTGAAAATTATTAGTTGTCACAACATGTACAACTTTATAACTATTATAAAAAATAAATGGGACTATATTAAATTACATTTCCATTTATATTTAAATAAATGTTATTTTATAAGACTAATTCATGAAAATAATAATAATTTAAAAAGTTCTTAAATTTATCAAACATAATGTTTTAATTAAAACTATATATTTCTAAAAAATACAATTTTGATTTCAATGTATCAAAATATATTTTTTATCAAAATCATTATATAATAATGTATAAATATAATGTAATAAAAGGATAAATATAATTTTTATTTTATGAAAAATAAAATATAAAAATTTATACTACTAGGGTCAAGATACATAGTCCCTTATTACATCAGTGTATGCCCAAAGGGTAAGGTGTGTGATGGTGGTATTTTCTTTGGGTGGTTCTGATAATATGGTTTGGGTAGGGATATATATGATCTTAATCTTCTATTTTAAATGGTTTTTCTCTTTTTTTAGTTATTTAATATCATCTTGGGATTAGTCTAGGTAAAATCCCAATGAAGTCACATATCCCTTAGAAGCTCTAATAAAGGGGCTTCATAGGGTATGATCCTATTGGTTGAGGTGATTGATCCATCATTCTATGTAAACTATATAATATTATAACCCTTAATATGTACTAATATTAATAGTCACTATAGAATGCATATATTGTCAAGAGATATGATTCTTAATGGTCATTTAATTCCAACAGGAAACTGTGGATATATTTTTTAAAGGTATAAAATAACTAATATAGTTATTGTGTTTTTTATAACTAAATTACCTTAGGAATTTCTTTATTAAGAAGTTAATTTCATTTATTAAAGTCTACATCATCACACTCATCCCCACATTTATAATTTCATCCTCAAAATTTTATTTTTTACAGTAAAAAATATGAGGTCACTTCTATTTCATCACCTTTTTTGGTTTCCATGTTTTATCCTCAAGCTTGGGGCTCTACCGCAATAATTTGACTAAGTTATTTGTCTTATTTCATATAACATTATCTCTATGATCAAATATATTCATTGGTAACTCCTCGTCTGAAATATCATTCTCCATAGGTACCACCATTAGATTTAGCCCATGTGAGGGGTATGGTATATACTTCCTTAATAGGGATACATAGAACACATCATGTACTACAGATAAGTTTGGTGGGAGTGATGGTTGATAGGAAACATTTGAAAAGCATTCAGGGATCTCAAAGGGAATGATGTATATAGGACTAAGATTTTCTTTCCTCCCAAACCTCAATAATCTTTTCCATGGTGATATATAAGAAACACCTTATCTCTGACCACAAACTCTAGGTCACGTCAATGGTTGTATACTTAGATTTTTTGTTGACTTTGTGTGGATTTCATCAGATTATGAATATCCTTAACCTTCTTTATAATCTCTTGGATATAACTGAAACCCATCATCTTCCACTTTTCAAATCAATCCCAATATAAAAAATCTTAGAACCTATTCCCATACAAATCCTCATAAGGTGTTATTTGAATTATAGAATAGAAAATGTAGTTATATGAGAACTCCACTAGGGGAATGTATTGATCCCAACATCCTTGTAAATCCATTGAACATTAACTCAGCATATCCTCTAGAGTTTTAATGTTTCTCTCAGACCCACCACCTATTTAAGGGTAATAATTTGTATTGAAACTCATCTCTGTATCCAATTCTTGTTGAATGTTTCTATAAAACCTCAAAGTAAACCTACTATCTCAATAAGAAATAATGGTGAGTAGTAATCCATGTAATCTTACCAGTTATCTTATACATATTTGGGTGAGTCTATTGAGATAGAAATATTACTTGATAGTATTAAATGTACTGACTTTTTAAGGTGATCGACTACCACCCAAATGGAATTTTTTACTTTAGATGTCCTTGGGATTCCTACGATGAAATCCATGGTGAAGTTTTACTATTTCCATACTGTTATGGGTAATTTTTTTATCATACCTTATAAATATTTTAGTCATCCATGAATTATTTTCTTACAAAGCATCGAGATATTAATTCTAAAATCACTTTCTTCAGGTTATCCCATTATAAGTTTTTCTTCATGAACCTATATATCTTAGTTATTCCTATAATGAATAGAGAAAGATAACATATAAGAATAATTTAGAAGTTCCCTATTCAGTTTTATATTTAATATGACACATATATGGGTTCCAAACCTTAGAACTCCACCTTCAGAAAAGTTAAACTCTGTAATATTCACTACATTTCTCTATAGAACCTCATCATCTTTTTGGGACTCCCTAGTCATATCAAGAATGGATGGTTGATTATTAATTTGATCAAGATAGAATATAGTTTCGTTTATGATTCCTATGTCCATCCTTGGAATGTTAAATAAGATTGGATCCCTTTCAATCATCATCATGGATATGGTCACGAGATCCATTCTACATAGATAATTTAGCCATTTACTAACCCTCTAAGGATAATAATGTATTAAAAAATCATAATTCTTAATTATATCTAATCACATTCATTATTATATATTGATATCTTTTAGAGTGAATATACACTTGAGGCTTTTATTATCGTTGTATATGTCGCACTTCCCCCCATAAAAATAATGCAACCATATATTCAATTTGAATATAACTACAGCCAATTCTAGATCATGCATTAGGAATTTTTTCTCATCAATACTTAATTAGTGGGAGTAAAAAGTAATCACTTTGTCATTTTATATGAGTACACAACCAATGAATTATTTTACACATCATTGTAGATCAAATACCCTTCCCCATTAGTGGGTAATAGGAATATAAGTTTAGTTATTAGCCTCTTCTTTAACATTTTAAATCTCTCATTTTAATCATCAGTCCAAAACAAATTACTCCCTTCTATATTATATTGGTTAGTGGGTTTAAAATTTTTGATAAATTTATAAAAAATTGATGATAGTACCCAAATAATAAAAGGAAACTATGTGTGTCTATCACAAATGATGGTATGAGATATCCTTCAATTTCCTCTATCATTGACTAAAAACTAACATTTTTATTGATTTTGAAAGCCACCGTACAAGGGAAACCATAAGAAAACATCATGGTGGTCTAAAGTAATGTAATCCCAAAGCATAATTGGCCACAAATTCCATCCCCTCTTTTGAAAAAGAACCCAAAAAAAAAAGAAATAATGCATTATTTGATTTGTGGAAGTCGTAGATGCCAAAAAAATATGCTACCATGTTTTTCTCCCGCCATGTGTTCGATACCTCCATATGATTACCTATGAGTACTTTATATTTTCTGAGAGTGTATGTGATGTTCCAAGGAAAATTTACCTTGCATAAAAATGCTTCATACAGTATCATTAAGTCCATCTCCAGCATCTTAAGATTAATATGCCTTTGGTTTCATATCTCCAAACTAGTAGCCAAGGCCAAAGCCTCCACCTGTAATACATCACCTCTGCCATAGAAGGTTGAGAACGCTGCAATTATGGATCCCTGATGATCTCTAACAACCATGCCCCCACACATCTCTGCACTGTGTAGGGATACATCTGTATTAAGCTTGATCCCTAGGCTAAGAGGATGCCAACAGACCCAATATCCCCTCCCCGAATTGGTAGCCCAATTGTCGCGTGAGAGGCTTGGGATAATTGAGTTCACAGATGGTGCAGATTTACAATCAGGGCACAATCGAACCAGATCCAGCAGATTATTTTTCATGTAAAAGATTATACATTCCTGAGATCCCGAACCATTTTTATAGAGAGTATCATTCCTGTCCTACCATATGATCCAGCAACCAATAATAAGAATGAAAGTATTGGCATTTCTCTTAGCCCCGTGAGTCCCCGCTCCTCTAAACCATGAGCTGAGAAAATCATCCTGCACCCCGTTAGATGTGGCCCAGTTGAAGAAATACCCAAAGATCTGTCATACCCCTCTGGCCCATTATCTTTAATAGAACAAATGTTTCACTGTTTCTTGGCTAGAGGACCTACAGCACCAGCACCTAGAAGACATCGTCACACCCATAGGTTGTAGATTCTCATCAATAGGCAAGGCTTTGTTCCTCACACGCCACAATAATAAATTAAATTTGGCTGGAAGCTCCTTGCACCACAAATTCACCCCCCCACTGATCCTCATTCAACATGTCCCTCATCACATGTATGAAATCCTTGATGGAAAAAATACCCGACATCAAGCTTGTGAAGATGAGTTTATCAGGATCATCACTACTAGAAATGTTGTTAAAAAATAGCAAGTTGATTCGCATCAAGAATGGACTTGAGGATCCTGGGGTAACCACTAGCCTCTCTAAAAGACATGTCCTGGGTGGGGCATCCTGGGAAATAAATCATCCTCACCCCCCAATCTTACTTCCAAAAATTGATTCTCCCTATTCCCACCAACCACCGCGAGTGATGTTGCAGAATTTCGACGTAAGGGTGAATCAAGTTCCATATCCTAGATGGACGTGTTCTCTGATCACACATGTTTAGACCATAAATTTCATGCAGAGTCTTACCCCAAAGGTACTTACCTTCCAAATCCTCCCACACAATCTTTTCATGAATCCCTTGTATGTTTGAGGAAACACTCCTCGGGTTAATGCCCCCTTCGGAGAGAGGCCTTGTACATTGTTTCCTCGATGCCCAATGATGTCTGCCTTCCATCTTCCCATCCCATATGAAGGACACCATAATCTTATCCAGATTGGAAATCACAGTCTTGGGAACCTGAAGGGTGGAGAAAATGTGCATGGTAATGGAAACCAGGATACTGTTCACTAATGTTATATGACCTCCAAATGAAAGGAATCTATTTTTCCAGTTGTAGATGTGTCCCAAAATTGTTCTTATGAGTTTATCAAAATGATGGACCCTAAGAAAGGAAAGAATAACCAGAGACCTGAGGTACTCCATGGTAAAATAACCCCTCTGCATACTCAAGATAGCCCCCATATCCCTCTCCCTCCTCTCAGAGATCTTTTTGGTTATGTAAAAAATACTTTTCTATTTGTTCACCACCTGCCCACTCCACTTGCAGTATTCCCAAATAATCCCATTCAACACCTGCACTGACCATCTATTTCCATTGATAAATACAATAATATCATCTACAAACATCAAGTGAAAGATACCCATTATAGTAGGCCTATTATGGTAAAAGGATATTTTTACCCATACTGAGGCTTTGAGTAATATAGCAACTGAGAGCATTTTGAGAGATAATGAAAAGGGTGGGGGACAAAGGATCCCCTTGTTGGAGGCCACTAAAAGCCTTGAAAACCCCCAAATTTCTTACCCATAAACGACGTTTAAATCCATGTCGAGATGAAGAAGCGGAAAATAAGGTCAGTAGTCCAATTTGAGAACCCCATGCAAGCCAAGACTCTGAGAACAAAGCCCCATTTCACCCTATCATAGTCCTTTTTCATGTCTAACTTTTCCACCAAATTTCCTCTGAAATACCTATTGTTGATTCCAATTACCATCTCTTGGACCACTCTTATTGAACCCTAAATTGACCTCCCTTTAATAAAACCATGTTGCTCTGAGGCCATCCAAGAATCTAGGTGAATAGCTAGTGTTTTGTTGAGAATGCTAGCCAGAATCTTGTACAATACATTACACATACTTATGGGCTAATACTAATCAATGGAATCAATATTACACACCTTAGGAATAAGAACCATCTTGGTTGCATAGGCAATACGCTGTGAATCCCCACCCTGAAAAAAATCTTGGACAGCTCTCACAAGATACCCTTTAACAAAATCCCACGTCACCCTGTAAAAAGACCCAGGGAAGCCATCGGGCCCTGGTGAACTATCTAGGTTCAAAGACTAATTTTCCTCTTAAACTTCATTATCATATGGATTCCTCTTCAATCCCTCATCAATGTCCTCCAAAAACACATCTTGGAATGCCCTCAAAGAGCTCAGCAACACCTCTCAGATACCCCCTACCATACTTGGGTTGGGAGCATCCAAAAGAGATATGATATCCCCATTAACCATGACCCCTACCTCATTGTGGTCACTGGATTAGGAGCCATCGTCTCTGTGAATATTAGTCTGTTTAACACATCGACATTCTTTAATTCATGTATCAAAGTAGCCAAAATTCTGATCCCCCTCATGAATCCATCTGACTCTTGCTCTCTCTCTGGCCAACCGCACTTATCTCAGAAGGGTATCAGTGAGATGATCTTTTTTACCTATAAGTTTATTAAATATATATTCATCCCATTCGTGTTATAGACAATTCTCTAAGAGCTACACCTCTTTACTTATCTTGATCAAGTCATGATCATGAGTGGGAACCTTTTTTCTCCAGGTGTGAAGAAGGTTCTTGAATCGTCTCAACTTATTGTGAAGAGTGATCCATGGATTCCCCCAGTGATAGAGATCCCAAGATTCCCTAACCACATCAAAGAAACATGGTTCCTCCATCCACATTTTGGAAAATAGGAAATAATCCTCCCTTGAAGACCCTGCACCTAGAGAAAAGTATAGTGGAGAATGATCAGAAAGACACCGAACCAAATGAAAAACTTTGGTATCTAGAAACATGGCTATAGCAGCCTCATTCATCAGGCACCGATCAAGTCGACAGTAAGTGCATCTTCCTCCACTTTGGTTATTGTACCAGGTAAATTTGCTTCCCTCATAGCCCACATCCAAAAGTCCTTTCCTGGCCATGAAAGAAATGAAAGCATGACTAGAATTCCTGGGAAAATCAATTCCCCCTTTTTTCTCTTCTGGACATGCGATAATATTGAAATCGCCCCCAACAATCCATGGGGCATCATCAAGGTTAACACCTCCTAACTCACTCCACAAAGACTCTCTATCATGGGAATTGCACTTGGCGTAGATAAAGGAGAAGAGAAACACTTGATTCCCAACAGTAATTTTAGTGGTCAGTGACTGGTTTGATGCCCTCAGAAGATAAATGATAACATGGTCCTTCCAAAACATCCATATATGGGAATTGGGAGGATCCCCATGCATAAAACCGTGAATCCTAATACTTTGAGCATACTCATTGATCTTGAAAGGGCCCCATTTCAGTTCCAAAATAGCTATTATGGAAACATGATTGTTACAAACCATGTTGACGATGAAGTCTGACTTCTCCCTGGCCCCAATACCATGGGTGTTCCATATTAAGACACTAGACATTGCATAGAGATCATCTAGCTTTGGCCGTAGACTCCTGGAACTTTTCACGATGAGACGAGATTGCACATACCAGAAAATCTGATTTAGATTGAGATCGAGTTTGAATACTAGCATGCCCTTCTAAGGTTTCCCCTAGAGAAACAACACCTCTATAAAGATCCTTGTGAGTAACTCATCAAGAAACAAAGCCATGCCCTTCCATCGAACTGTGTTCCAGCGTCAAGGGCACTGGGGGAGAGTGAGGAGGGGAAGGAGAAGCAAGCGATGTTGGTGACGACAGAGGGGAGGACACCACTAGATGAGAGGAAAAGGCCTGAAGGGGAGTCTCCTTAAATAAATAAAGAGGGGAGACTTTAATTTCACTCCAACCTAACTCTATCATGGTGATCTCTGAGATGAAAATGTTATACGGAACCCAATTCTTAGCAGATAAAGAACGCAGCCAAGGAGAAAAAATGAGCATCGTACCTATGAGAGAAGGAACCTCCTCTGGAAACTGAACCCATGAAGCCCATCCCATGCCTTGTAGAACAAGAACCAAATCTTGAGAGGGGGAACACAGTCGTCAATGAAAGAAAGATTCTTGGAATTGGATTCCTCTGACATCTGAACTGATGGAAAAGATACAGCACCTTTACCCTGGTTATGTCCCCTAAGACCTTAAGGGAACCGCGAGTGAGGATGTTGTGGGAAAGACCTCAGTAACTCCTTAGAATTGAAATACTCCCATCAAGAATTGCGGAAAACCTGTATAGAATGACCAGAGATGTGGCAGAGAGTAAAAAACCTAGGAAAGGCTAGATACAGCAGAGGTTGATGACTATCCTTCATCCCTTCGATCATGATCACAAGGTGGTTCTGAATCGGCCGAAAAATATCCCTCTATGGGAGATAACATTCCCTAGTAATGTTTCCTCCTCTATCTAAAACTCACATTTACTGTACTTGGAATATAACTTTTCTTTTCACAAGGTCTTCATTACAACAATCAAATGCTCCTCAAGTTCCTCATTTCTTTTGGAGTAGATTAGGATATCATCTGTGAAGACTTATCAAGAAAATATATAATTACTATATTCATTAAATCCATGAATATAGACAGAGTATTAGATAGTATAAATGGAATAAATGTTAACTTTTAGTGCCCATGCCATATATAAATTATAGTCATGGGTATATCCACTTTTTTACCTTTATATCATAATATATAGAATGAAGATCCACCTTATTGAAGTATTGGGATCCATGTAACTGTTTGAAAAATTCATCAATCATTAGTAGAGGATACTAACACATTATCATGATATTTTTGAGTTCATGATAATCATTACATAGGGGAATTTACCCATCCCTATTCTTATTGAAAATAACTAATGCACCCCATTGTGAAACACATGGGAATAAAAATAATTTTTCCATACTATCCAATAGTTTATTCTTTATATTTTTAATTTCAACAATGACCATTCTATATGGATTCTTATATATTAGAAAATATTTGGGTATATGTTTGATTGAAAATTCAACATCACATCTTTTAGGAATACTATTAAATTCTTTGGGAAACACATCAGTGTATTCTTATATAATGGTATTGTCATAAAGGATGATATTTTTCTTATTCTAAGTCATTTTAGTTAGATATTATTACTTATAAAGAAGTAAAAAATGATTTACAGGATTATTACAAAGGAGATTCATCTTCCTCCATACACTTGTGTATAATTAGAGGGAATTTTGAGATAAATGGGGGTATATGCTTCTCCTATAATTTTATGTTGGATATATATAAGAAAATTTAATCTATACCTAGAACAATATCAAATTCTTATAAAGGTAGTATCATACTTTTTTCTAGGATATTCACTCTGAGAATATTGAAAGGGGAGAAGTTATATTCTTCGGATTCAATAATTATAGCATTTTTTGTTTCCACTGATAAATCAACTTACATGTTTTGAGGTCCTATTAGAATAGTTTTTCAAAACATTCATGATATGATAGAGTGCATTGTTACAAAATCAAATAGTATTTTTATCCTTTTTTGAATAACTAATGCACCTATCACCACTTAGCCTTCAGGATCCATGTTATAAGTTGTGATGGAATATGATTTCCCTTTATCTATGGGACTTAGATATTGTTGTCTCTAGTTATCTTTGACAAAACATAGCTTAGCTCATTGGTTCCCATAGTTTTCTTATTCTTTATAGTTGAAATATTAGACAATAGTTTGAGGGTTTACTAGAGAAATCATTTCTTCCATCACATTGGTGGGTTTCTATCTTTGGAATTCACTAGCATTGAACCCCTACTTATCACACCTAAATAATTTCATTCTCCCCTTTAGAATAAATTTGGGATTATTCTTCATCTAATTTTGACGAGTGGGATGTTATAATTTATTTCCATAGTAGTATTTATTCATTAATCCTCCATAATTAAAATTCAGTATCCACTTCCTACCTACAGACCCATAATATTAATTGATCTCTATTTTAACTTTGATGAAACATCGAAAAATTTCCACATAGCTATCAATTTTTGAAATCAATAAATATTTTCATAGATTTGGTGTATCCGACGGAAGAAGTGGTCAACTTTACTTTCAGGTTTAATTAAAAAGTCGGAGGAGGATCATGCCAGACTAGTTAAGTTTTCCTCATATGCACTGATGGATTATTCTTACTTTGGGTTGAATCCAAGGAACTCCATGTCCATATTATGTCAGAGAGTGTGAAGAAAATATTTATCAAAAATTATTTACCTGAATTATTTCCATGGCATCACTTCAATTTCTTCCTCAGGATTCGTATTCTTGATCAACATACACCATTAATTAGCTTCTCCCTTTATACAATAAACATCCAACATGGAATTTTCATTCTGATAGCATTAGAGGATAGTGATTATTTTTTTAGTTGATTTGATCCAATATCCCATGATTAAGTGATCAGAATATCCACTGAAATTTAGAGTCTATTTTTATATAAAGGTCTAAATTATAACTTGATATTTCTTAGGGGGTTTGGGTTTTCCCCTTAATTAAAGTTTCTATTCAAAATAAAAGTTAATTGAGTAATAATTTTCATGAAGTTCTCAACTCCTTATCCCATCAGGTTGGGAATCTAATTTGGGAAGTCATCACATTTCCCTTCACATTAGTTGTTGACTTGGTTCCTCTTATATAAATCAATTGACTAAAATAAAGGGAAAATAAGGATGATATTTTTAAAACTATTAAATACACAAAAGGAAAACTAGGAACATTGAAGTGATAATTCATAAGTGAAATATATTCCTGAATATATGAATTTCTTTATTTCAATTTAATTTTTCTATGTTTTATTCCCAAAAATTAAATTTTATAGTCATATTTTCCCTTTATAATGGATCATAGAGAGCTTTTAAATTTACCAAAGGATATCCCTTAGGAATTTCAAACTAGGTTTGTAGTAATACCACTTTTTCATGCACCATGTAATGACTGAGCTCATACTAAATCCACTATTTTCGTGGTTATTTCTCCTAGGAACATCTTTTCCAGATCAATATCCACTTAAAATATCTAAACATGTAATTTTTTTTGGTTGTAAATCACTCCTATATACTTTAAAAAAAATTAATAATGTTATCCTATATTTATCCTTATCCATATTTTTTCAAGTAAGGTTTTCTAATACTAATCCCTAGTAATATCTAGACCTTTATATGATACCAACTATATTAACCCATATCTTTTATAAACACTAATTCATGATTTATTACATAAATAAAAACATAATACAATCCCAAAAAGTTCGAGAGGCCTATTTTCTTTGGGTTATTTGATATATATCACAATAAATTTAAAGAGGAAAAATGACATCATTTAAAAACAACATAACATGCCCTTATATTTCATTGATCCTGTAAAACTACATGGGAAATTTTGGGGACATACATAAGAAATGGATGAGAAATAAATCTTATTAATGGAATAATCAGAACATGGAATAAACTGATGTGGTTCTTGTGATTCAAGAGTTATAATATAAATTTTAGAATCATAATCATGTATATCAAATCATTGTATAAGATGATAACAACAAGGAATCAAAGGAATGTGGAAACAAAATAAAACATTATATCATAAGTATAATTCAAGGATAACCACTTAGACATTATAACATGATGTGCTTGTGATAACCTTAAATGCACTATAAATGGTATCTGATGAGATAAAAACATTCCCCAAGTTATTATAGGGCTATAAAAATATGGGCTTACCTGTTACATTCATATCATGTGCATATATTTGGGTTCCATATAGATCATACATCATAATTACATCATTCATAACAATTAATCCCATGATTAAGGAGTGTGGTTTATATACATGGATAAACCCATTCAATAAAGGAGTGTTATAACTTTTGGAATACCCTTGAGTGGAAATGGTTACAAGTATTCCCAACAAAAAGGTTTGGCATGAAAAAAAATCAAGAGTATGAAAATTGTTCATAATGTTACATGGAAGGGATTGATGAGAATGAAAGGTTTTATCTCATTACATGAGAATCATAAGGATTATAAAGGTAAGTGTACAAACATATTTCATTATAAATAGTTAGAAATCAAAAGGCTTAATATAATCATACTACTTGAATAAAAAAAGAGGAGAGAATTCCTTAACTTGATAGGGTTATTATAATTCTTGGGAGTGGCTTATTAAGAGAATGGGAAAACATTGGGAGGTATATAGTGAGCTAGTGGGAGAGGAATTTATTTCTTAATGGGTATTGAGTGAAGAGTAATGGGAGTTTTTTAGGGTAATTATAGAAAAAGAGGGGGGAATTCTTTATTAACTTCTAAACATATGTTTTTGACTTGAAGTAATAAAATAATCAAAACAACATACCTTATCATGGTTTTCCCATGGTTTCTACTAAATAATAGTTTTAAATATATTATTAGGATAAGAACCAAAATCCTTAAAATTGTACCATTCATGATGTGGAGGTGAGTTATGTTTAAAAAGAAATAATTTTAAAACATTAAAATATAATATATGTTTTCAAGGATTCACTATAGGTTTGTCAGATTAATCAAATAACTTCATAAACACATAAATTTAAAGGGGAGATATATTTTTTGTCATGGATTCATTTTATATTATTTTTACATCACCTTTGGGCTATTATGATGTCATAATATATATTGTATATTAATACAATATTTAATTTTTTCCCAAAATTTTGACTCTCTCAAGAAATTATGAAAAATTAACCATTTTAAAATTTTAAAATTTTTATTTCAAAAATGATATTTATTTTACCTAATTAATTTTCTAAAAAAATTAATTTTTATTTTTAATTTAAAACTTTATTTATTGTAAATAAATAGTTTTTAGGACATAAATAACTTTATGACATTTATAAAAATTGCAAGGGAATTCATGAAATTATATTACCATTTAAATTTTAATAAAAAATATTTAATAAAAATATTTTATGAAAATAAAATTTATTACAAAATTTCATTAGTTTAACAAAAATATGTTTTAATTGAGACTATATATTTATTAAAAATACAATTTTGATTTTATTATATCAAAATATAATTTTTATCAAACTCATTATATAATAATATACATATATAAAGTAATAAAGGGATTAATATAATAATTATTGTATTAAAAAATAAAATATACAAATTTATACGACTAGGGTCAAGATACATAACCCATTATTACACCATTATTGACCCTAAGGATAAGGTATGTGATGGTGGTACTTTCTTGGGATGGATCGTTGAAAATGGTTCGGGAAATAATCTCTATGAGCTTGAACTTCTCTTGTAAATGGTTTCACTCATGTTTTTCTTTTTAAATCTAGGCTGAAACTTAGTCAAGGGTAATTCCTAGTGTTTTCGTATTTCTCTAAGGATCTACTTAATGGGATTCATATAATAATATCCTAATAGTTGATTCCATCACTACTTCCTCTAGTTTTAGTTAAATATTATTATAACCCTTAATATATTATAATCATAATGTTCATTTTTTAATGGATATAATGTCAATAGTTATGATACTTCATGGTCCTTTAAGTCTAAAAGGATATTATGGATTTTTTTATAACTTTCAAAAATAACTAATATAGTGAATCTATTTTCTATAGCTACATTACTTAATAATTAATTACTTCATTAATTGGGGAATTTAATTTATAAAATTTTGGTTCATTACATTTATAAATGATTTTGTCAAATACCACACATAGGGTTTGGAAAACATGGTTCCCAAGACAAGGTGACAATGAATAGAAAGATGATAATAGGAATATAGAGGGAAAGAGAGAATATCAAGGCATAAAATTAAATAAATCTGTAGAAATTGAAGGAAAATGACAACAAAATGAAGGGGGAAGGGATATATCATGGGTTCTCCATAGAGGCACATCACACGAGTGAAGAAAAAAATGATGGTTTTAGGGTTAAAATTCATGAGAGGTAAATTAGTAGATTAAAAGTTTTTAAAATATTGAGTAGGTATCATGGTTTGGAAAATGGTTTTCATTAAACATAGGCATACCATGTGCCTCATGATGACACTCTAATTTTCCAAAAATTTGAAGAAAAATGATCATAAACATTATATCAAGAGTAAAAAAATATAAATGAAAAATAAATTTAATGGTGTGAAAAGTTTCCTCAATATAACACTTTCTCCCCCCCCCCCCCCCCGCAAATCATGAGTGGAACATGTCAGAAAAGGAGTTCATAGGGTTTTACTCCCCATTAGATTGTCTAAACTGTGTTTCGAGGATCACCCTAACATCCATTAAGAAAATTATTAAGACATGGTCAAGATGAAATATCAATAAAACTTATACAGATAAGAGACTCGACACTTTCATATTCGAAAACCATAATAATCTCAAAATCAAATTATAGTGATGAATTAGGGTTACCAATCCAAAATCAATCTTAGTAAATGGTCAGGGAAATGAAAAACTACACTAAGTATCCATTCATAATTACCCTTAAAAGGGAATAAACGAAATTTCAATTGTGTAAAATAAATTTTTGTTTCCTCCCCATCATATTTAGAATTTCTCTAAAATACCAATTTGTTAAAAGTTATCTGTTACACTAAATAATTATGTACAAGAAGGAAATACTCAAAGGAGAAAGGCAATTCAATATAAACCTCACCATATAAGTCCTAGAATCCCTAGATTGAAACCATTTAACATGTAAATGGACCTTTGATACATTTACAAATGATTCAAAATTTTCCAAATAAGGCATCCTCTACAATAAGGATTAAGTATTTATTCCAAACAAATCTTAATGAGTTCATACCATATTTAGGATATAAAGATATAAAAACTAAACATTGAAACTAAAACAAAACCAACCCAACTAGTACATGTATCCTAAATACATGGATTTACATTAGTACCAAATCACCACAACACCAAAGAACGATATCATTGGTTTAGATGAAACAGTAAAAGAAGCTAGGATAGATATCCATTCCCCCCAATGTATAAAAATTATTTAAATATAGAGTATCAGTGGAATAAATATGAAACATGACATTAATTCAAATTAGAATATTTCTGAATCGAATTTTTTATCAATGGTGTGGCCATTATATCATACAGCTAAGATTTTCCTCTCCAAATAAGTGTATGGTATATAATATACCAAAACAAGAGGCCAAAGATAAGGAAAATGAATAAAAATTAAAAACTAATATTTTGAAAAAACTCCCTCAAGTTCTTGCCTAAGTATAGGTTACTAGAACTGATTTCAATGAACCTAGTATGGGACTTGTCCCACCATCAATGTCATGGTTATGAAAATTCCAATTCATATGTCTTATGATTCCCAAAAATAATAGAGGGTTCAACCTAATGTAAATTCAAATGTACACTTTCAAAAAAAAAAAAACCAAGAAGGGTTTTTGATTTACCACTCCATTAAATGTATGGTTAGGGTAAAAAAATATAAAAGATTATCTTTTTTACTATATTATAATATTTTGAAGAGGAATCTAAGGTACTACCTCTCTATGAACCTCTAAAATTCTTTTAAGAGGCATATTGTAAATAAAAAATAATTTCAACATCCCATCAAAAATGAGGGTTTTTGATCTACCACTCCAATAAAATTAAGGGAAGGTTCAAAAACTATAAAAGATAATCTTGAATCCTAGAAGATAATATTTTGAATAATACTCCAAGGTACTGCCTCTCTAAGACCCTTTGAGCCTCTTTTGAGATTCTTGCTTTAATTAACATAATAAATTCTATATGCCATAAAAAATCTACTAAAAGAAGAAATCACAACATCTAAACAAAATTATAATTTCCTTTTTATACCATTGAAAAATCATTAAATTATGTTTTAAATTTTGAAGTTAAATTTTAAAAATAATTTTCGAACTCTTCAAGTTCATTATTAAAAAATTCATGAGTCCTAATAATGTTACATCCATTTTATTTTTATCTTGAAATAATGCCTTATTAACTTCAAAACTCTATTTAAAAATTATGGTACAATTTAAAACATCATTTATAGAAATCCACTTTAAAATTTTAAAATATCATATCTATTTCAAACCATTTCTAAAAAAAACCACTTCATCAATCTCAAATTTTAACACTTACCCATAAATAATTTTTTCAACTCAAAACACCAAAAAAAATTATTTAGCAAATTTTAATGTATTATAAAAACTATATTTATTAACATTAAAAGTTATCTTTCACCATTTATAATCAAATAAAAATTTATTTAAGAGAATATTTTATCTTCCCCCATAAAAAAGCCTTCTATTTATCTCAACTAATAATTAAAAATAACCTAAATCATAAAAAATATCAGGGATTCCAAAATTAAAATTTAAAAGACCCAGTGTTTGGGAATGGTTTATCCACATGATTAGTTATAATATGTGCCCACCATGAAAATTACACTAGAAGGAAAAACAAAATCGTGCACAGTGGCTCTACAAGGTTTTCTTGATCAAATTGTCTAAATATGCACCTCCAATTCTTCCTCCTTGTTCACCTCCATAACGCGTTAACCCTTTAATTTACCATAAAACATAAATAAAATCCTAAATACCATTAAAATATATTAAAATATACTACAAATAAATAAATAATTCTCATAATTTTAAGACTTAATTCAATATACCATGTAAAGTCAAGGCTTAAAATAGAAAAGGGCTTTCTAGACTCTTCCCATACCTACCTATCAAGATATTTCAATATTATATCCAATATACCATTACACCATAAATAAAATAGGTTATTTTATTTTATTTTTCAAGGAACTCACCTGGGCCACCCCTCAACAGGGCACTCAAACTATCCCAAGGAATGACCTGAAGGGTGTTTTTGTTCCCCATGAGGTGACCACAACTGATAGGGAAACAAAAGATACACAATAAGAAAATATTTCACCTAATAAATAATGGGTGACACTTATTTTCCCCTTATAAGTTTTTCAAGACCAATATATACATCAAATATCTATTTATGAAGAAATAAGTGGTTTTATAAAAAACCAGACATGATATAAGCCTAAAGGCATGAATCATAAATTGTAAATGAAACTAATAAACAAATACAACAAAGGGTAGAAGGTAATCATGAAATTAAAAAAAACAAATGTATAGAAGATTAAAAGTTTATAGATATATTCAGAATAAAAATATCTGAGTAAAAACAAATGATAACCAACTATCTCTAAATGCTAAGTGAAATATCATCACTAACTACCTCCTCCAAGCCTAAAAGATACAATAATCATCTTCTTCATCTATGAAAAATAAGAACTAAACTTATAATGTGAAATTCATTAGCATAATATCCCAATAAGTATCCTCACTAAACCCCACGCATAATCATTAAAAATAATTCCATTCATACTAGTTTTAAATACAACTACCAATATATGAATTTCACCTTTTATAGAAAAATAATATCGAATTATTTTCATTTCAAACCATTTTATTTAAAAATATAGAGGTCATAAATTTAAGATTCAATGGCATTTGAAAATTTTTATTATCTAGAAAAATTATTTGTTATAAAATAAAGTCTTTGAGTTTCCATTAAAAATTTCTCATGTGTAGTAAAAACCTTGGAATATTCAAAAAATATTTAGAAAAAAATCCATTTTAAATTAAAGAAGACCCTATTATTATTTTTAATATAGAAATAAAAACAATAATAGTAATAAATAATAATAATAGTAGATATATGAGGGAATTAAAATACACATTCATCATTGGTTAGGTAACATAGAAAAAGAAAAACGTAAATACTGTAATGTAGATAAAAAACTAGTGGTCATTGTTAAAAATACTAACACAACAAACATATCCTATTGAAAGTAAATTTTCATCATTATTAAATAAATAATAAATGGACACGTGACAAGAGTTTTTTTATTAATAAATATTACTTTATATATTCTAATTAGGACTTTGAAATTTCATTTTTAGAAACCATGTTATAAAAACATTTTTAGAAAATAAATCACCTAAACATCACATCATGTCTCAAATAATAAAAAACACATGACATCATTAAATAAACCCAAACAACTTCTAATATTATAGGTAAGCCCTTTTAAAATATTTTTAAAAGCTAAAAAATCCCTTTTTGTTAAGAAATTTTATTTATAAGAGTCATTATTTAATTTTTATATACCCTAAGTGTGAATTTTTATATGAAAATAGATTTGAATCTTCAAATTTTGAAAAATAAACCTTTTAATTTGATGTGAATGAATAGAAACCCGAATTTCTTTGTAAATACCAATAGTTACTATTATTAAAAAAATATAGAACATTCAAAACATGGAAAAAATATCTAATAAATCATGGTTTTGCAATTAAATACTTATGCGTGGAGAAAACCTACCTCAAATCAAGCGTGGATGATACAAATCCTCTAAATATGAAGGGAAGAGATATTGAAATTAGTTTTGAACACTATATGATCTATATTTAAAAAATATTTAGTCAAATTGCATACCTATGGTTTGACCAACATGGATCTCTAGACAAGGGAAAAGGTAAAACATGATAATAAGAGGAATAGATAGAGAAAGAGAGGATTCAGTGGAATAACACTGAGGAAATCACATTAAATTAAAGGAATAATCCAATAAAATAGAGGAGGGAAGGGAGATAACCTAGTCTCTCCCTAAAACTGTATATCATGAGTTAGAGAAGAGATGTGGGGTTTGGGGTTAAAAAATAAACAGGGATTTATTAGTAAATTTACATTTCTAAATGACTAAGCAAGTCATACAGTTTGGAAAAATGGTTCACTAAACCATAAAATAACTATTTAAACCTCACTGGATACACTAGGTAGAGATTTATTGTTTGGTCACATGGTTTTATAAATATTGTTCCAATCATGGGGATCGCCTCTTCAACTTGGTGTGGGTTTTTCATGCATGGGCTACATGGTTTGCACAAACTATGCAAAAATCGTGTGCCTCATACTGAAAGTAATTTTTCCCACTATTTTAGGAACAAAAACACTATACTCTATAGAATTTTTAAAAATTAATAAATAACTAAAACTAGAGGAAAAATAAAGGGCATGATTTTCTATATATCAAAAAGGTTTCTTGGACTCAGATAGTACACTTACATTAGTAAAGTGGTAAAGTGATTTAGCATAGAGAACTCAAAAAATGGGTCTTCTCTATTATTTAACGTCATGAATATTAAGAAGATTTTGGATCTGTATAAATAATTAGTAAGTATAGTTATTATTCTTTATGGATTGTTTTTTGTATCTATCATATATTTCTTACTTTGTACTCGACCTAATGTCACCTTAGCTCTAAGTTTAACCAATGGATATTAATCTGTTACTTGTGATAGTCAATGGATTACTATTAATAACATATAGAATTTATTTAGAAAAAATAAGGATATGTTCTTCATCTTTAGAGGATAGAATGATATTTTTTTAAAGTATACACTGATTCTAGTTTCCAATCTAATATATTCAGTATAAGATCTCAATATAGTTTTTTATTTTTCCTAAATGATGGATCTATCCCTTAGAAGAATTAGAAACAATTCACCATAACAGACTTGAAAATAAAAGAAAAGTACATTATTGGATCATATATCATGAACGAAGTTATTTGGGTCAAGAAGTTCATTACTAAACCTGGATTGGTTCCTAGCATTGAGGTAGAAATCGAGACATATTATGATAACAATAAATCTATTTCTTGGGATAAGGATGGCTGGTCTCACTAAAGGAGTAAACATAACCTTATCAAATACCATATCATATAAGATATAATTGATAGGGGTGATGTAATGATCTGATGGGTGGTTATATATGATAATGTATCATATCCATTGAAGAAACCATTACCTCAGCAATAACATGAGGTTCATGTTAAATCTATTAGTGTACAATAAATAAGTGATTAATTCAATGATTATCTATGTATTGTGATAATATTAATAAAGGTAATATCCATTTATCATTCATTAATTTCTATTTCAGTTACTTTATATGAATAGTTTAATGATAATATCTCCTTAAAGTGAAACTTTGAGTTTTACCTAAATGAAGATCATCACAGTGTATAATTGGTTCTGATTATATGTTAAGATTATCATGAATAGAATCTTACACTCATTACAAAGGGTTGTATACAAGATATAAAGAATATATTCATGAAGTAATATGTATAAACATATTACAGAGACTGGCCCACAAAAGTATATCTCATCGAATGTTATATACTCATTGATATACTTTGTGGGTATAAATTTTATCAAACGTTATTATTTGATGTTTATGAGAGATCTATAATGAAAACATTAATACATTTATACTTTTCTTTACCAAGTATTAATGCTTAGCTAATCAAAGGGTGGTTGGGCTTGTCTTTTATTAGAACACAACTAAGAAAATATTTTTATACTTGTATGATGAGTTAATACATTTGGTCACTTGATTGAATTAGACTGAGAAAATACATGTCCATGCTTAGTTGAGTCACATATTATGGGTTTAGATACTTTGATAAGATACATATGATGTACTAATTTTCTAAATAAATAATTTTTGATGTATTCTTCAACATGATCATCCTATTATAGAGAATCAAAAATATTTGTGATGGATTATACTATATTTACATGTTCCATGTCTACTGGTCACACAATTACATGGAAATAGTATTATATAAGTATATATATGATGTTTATTATATATATTTTGGTGGAAATATTTCTATAGAGTTATGTGTATTCTTGATGGACATCACACTAAACCCCTTAGTATATTGAGTAGTAATAATACATTTCAGGATATTTTTCTTTGATTAAATCTATGAAATAGGCATTTTATATTTGTTTTCTATCCTACTAAGGCTCCTAGGGTTACACCATTAGGCCTCTAGATAAGGATTAAATTTTTATTAAATTTTTTCATCAAAAATGAATAGAGTTTGATAAAACTATATATAAAAGAGTTTTGGGATGGATTCATGTAGATAAGTGAAGTTTAATACAAATTCCTAATGATATTTTAGTGAAATTGGGAGATTTTTATATGTTCGCCAAAACTTATATGTATATTATTAGGACCATTTTGGATGGATGTTATTTTTTGGATGCTGAAAGAAGAATTTTTTTGTTCTTTTATTTTTTTCATTACTATAAAATCAAATGACTTTATAAGTTTTGGTGATCGGATGATAAGAATAAAATTTGAATCATAATCAAAGGATCATATGCTCAAATGGTTAGAAAGTCTATCATTTTATGTTTCTATGTTGAATAAGTTTTCTATGAGAAAAGGTTTTTTAGACTCACCTTTAATCTTGAATGAAACTAGTACTCACACGTGCATACGCACGGAATATTGAGTTAATGGTTTTTATTTGAAAAGGGAATGCTATTTTTAAAAGATACCCACCAATAGTAATAATTAATAATTTTTAATAAAAAATTATTGGAACATAAAAATGGAATAGGAGTGGATAAATTGTGGTAAAACCAAAAAAATACTTGAAAAAATAAAGGATATATAAAAATTGAGTTCTAATTTTTGAGGGAGATTTCAAATCATTTTCAAATGCATTCAAGTCATGCTTGTTGTCCATAATGGGTTAGTACCTTCACTTCACTTCACTACATGACATCATAGGGTTCAGCCAACCAGCAATAAAAACAATATTCATAGAAGTATTAATGCATATATTATAATTCGAACTGAAAGAAATATATATTCTAGAAGTGATTGTAATAAAAAAAATGTTAATTGGGAAAAGGATTAATTTGAATATATAATGACAAAACTCAATATTTAGTTGAACTAAAATTTATAAAGTTGATATTTGTAAAAGTTTTTCAAATAAATGAAGTCGAAAAGTCTTCTAAGAACACAATTTTGGTTACATTAAGTCTTCAAGATTCATCATCATCCATCAAATTCAATATGAAGGTGAAAAATATTTATATAGATTAATAAATAATAACAAATATTTTAATATGAAAATCCAATCGAATAATGAAAAACAAATTGTAGTAAAAATAAAAATTACTATTCTGGAATTGAAAATTATACATAAAATTTTATTACAATACATTGTGAAAAATTTCATCATTGGACAGTATAAAAAACTATTAAAAATTCAAAAATTACAAAGTTGCTGTGTTTTTAAAGTATACAAACACGAAACTAAAATGAAAACAGGTTGAAAAAATTGTGCTTTTGTATAGTATACAAAACAAAATCTATAAAAATAATAGGTAGAAAACCAAAAATATAATCGTCACCTAGTTGATCATATTTATCATATGTAGTCATACACACATAGTAAAGGAGAAAGATTTGATTCAGCATTAGACAACAATTCGGTTTGTTTATTCACCTTTAGTTAATGATATACATTGATGTGGATAGAAAAACAATATCTGATGTGATAATGATAATGGGAATTGACAAAGTCATGAAAAAGTGGTGGGGAATTAATGAAATAATGAATTGAAAATTTTAAAATCAGTTTCAGAATGAATTCAAAATAGAAAACATAAATAGTAAAATATTTATTTCATAATATATTCAAATACATAAATAATGAAATCATTTATTTCAAAATGAAATAAATAAATATAGAAAAATAGAAAATATAACATTTCATAATGAAATAATAAAAATGAGAAATGTGAAGATGATTTATTTTAATAAATAATGAAAAAAACTCAGTAATTGCAACATAATTTATGATGTTTATATTTGTATAAGTTTCTCAAAAAGATGATGTTGTACAGTCTGCCAATCATAATGTGTTCTTGTAATAATTATTTAACTTGAAATTCTTCCATCAACTACATTGTATAGATACAATTACATTTAAAAAGATAAATAAATAGTAAGGAATATTTAAATTTGAAAATAAAATCTAACAATGACACAAAATATAGTATTAAAAATGAAAATTTTGGTATTTTACATTAATCCAATCATAGTGCTGTAAATTTTTGTGACCTATTTCATCATTGTAGCCTTTCAGAATCCAATTTTTCACTTCAATATTAGAATATGTTTGTACTTTAATATCATGGTTATTGTGTGTAATCTTGTTTATTAACGTTGTGTTATTATGTCATTGATATCATCCTATATTATGAAAAACAAATTGTAAACTTTAGATGGCTAATAATGTTAACCTATCAAAAAGGTTTCTAAAAATGTAATTATCAGTCAATGTTTCCATGAAAGAACCCCCTCAAGGCATGTCTTTAGTGTTCCACTTATATTCTCATTAGAAACACAAATATCAAAGGACCATCCTTTTGAGTGATATGAATTTATGAATAAGTGATCATATTCATTTATGTTTGTTTAAAATTATCCCCTGATTTGTTAGACTTGATAAAGTTATTCCCCACCATTATTGGTAGTCAAAATATACTAACAAAACATACAAAAATATATCTGTTGTGATGTCAAATTATTCCTAATGTCTAAATAGAATTCAACATTGGTAAAACAATCCAGGAATGTATGTTTATGTATGTTAAATGGCATATGACCCCTTTTAATGAATATATTATATGTACTGCTTGGTTTATGACAAATGTCTACTACCATGGAACGGGTTGAGCATTCTATGTTAGTTGAATCTTTGTTTCTATACTAGGAATTTATATCTTAAACAAAAAAACAAATAGTAATATATTATATCCATAGACAGTGAATTATAATTATAATTTTTAAATTCAAAACAATCATTAGAAATATCATTCCATTAAGATCATAATTTTGTACCTGATTAGATGAAATTTTCATGGATGATTTTATAGAAACAACGTCAGTAGTACTATGTTGAAAAAATCCACAGCTTTTATACTTATAAAATATATTATGACCCCAGTTATTTATATATGTGATTAAAGAATTTTATATGTATAGTACCTAGTTGTGATTGAATGTGTTTTCATAATTTTTTATATGAATTTCAGTATTTGCGACGAAGAGTACTGTATAATTGGTTTTTCTAGATTATTTATGATAGTTCTGAAAATGTTATTTTATGAAAGTTGAATAGCATATCACATATTTTATTCATAAATTTATCATATGTACAATTAGGATTATTATAAATGCCTTATACTATGGAACGAGTTGAGAAATTTATATTAGTTGAATATGTGTTTTGTACCATGAATTTATGGATGAAACAGAAAAACTAATAGTACTATATTATATTCTTAGGTAATTATAATTATAATTTTTCAATTCGAAAGTTTCATTGAAAATATCAGTCCATTATGAGCATACTTCTGAACATGGGAAAATGAAAATTGCAAGGTTGATTTTACAGAAACAACATAAGTGGTATCATGTCAAAAACATCCACTACATTTATTCTCCTACAAAATATGGATAAAAATATTAAAATTTCTGTTATTTATATCTATGATTCCAGAATTTGAAAAGTATAATATGTGGTTATGTTCGAATGGGTTTTCATTATTGATGAAATCAATTTTAGTATCTAAGACAGAGTAATTTATAACCATTTTTCTAGATGAATGATGACAGTTTCGAATGTTTTAATCTACTATTTCAATAGATAATAGAACCCCTTTCAACTTGAAAGTAATTTACTTCTTAGAAAATCCAATGTAATTATTATATTGTATATAAAATTAATAAAAATGATTCTTGTTTCAGGTGGAATTATATTTAAATAATATAAACCATTATACATTCATACTTATTTCAAAGAATATGTCATTTGTGCAGCTATTTTAATAAATCAAATAACATTTTTATCCAATAGAACATATAAAGTTGAGTATTTATCATCACTCACCGTCAGTTGTACTCTATATTCGTTGGATTCCAAAATTATGTTGAAAACCATGTATATCAAGTAATAAATTCCGAAAACAACTTAAAAAGGGAAATTTTCATGAGTCATAGAAAAGAAGAAATGAAAACCATAGAGTAGTGAATACAAGAGATAAAATTTAATTGTGACACCAACTATTATGAGAACATACTTATAAATTTAGTGGATTCCATCAAATATTTAATATTTGATTCATTAAATGTATCTGAAAATAAATAGATCTAATTATTGTAGTGCGAAATTTAATAATTGTTAGTTGAATATGAGGAAAAATTGTAACATTCATAAATAATATAGTCTAATGAATCAAACTCAAATAAATATCCCAAAATGTAAAGACATCATCAAATGAAATCAATAAATGAAATGGTTGGAAGACCGAATGGAATGTATGATTTAATTGATAATTTAAAACTTTACATGTATTATAATAGAGGAAGAAAACTTCATAAGAAAAGAGAAATACTAATAATTTAATAACATAATTAAATAAGAAAATGTATAAAGAATAATTTACCATATGAGGAAAGAATAATGAATAACACAGATGAATATGTCATAGATGTATATGTGAGCATGATGTTGGAATAATATTCAACAAAGTAGATATAACTATAATTTTTTTAAAAAAATTAGTAATTGAAATTAAATTGAGTACATGGAAAAATGATTGTTTTAAAAAAATAAAATGATGTTTGTGTAACATATAAAAAATTATATAATAGTTGTATATTTAGTGGATGCCAAAAAAACTTCAATAATTGAGTCATAACATATCTAAAAAAAGTAGATGTATGTAAAGTAGTGCTAAATTTAATAAGAAATTTATATGAAAAATTTATAGTAAATAGAGTATCCAAGTACCTTTTTCTTCACTTGGAGAGGATGTGTTGAACAAACAAATTGTTTGAATATTGCACATGGAGTTGTAGTATATCCATGTTCCTGGAAGTGGTACATACAAAATATAAAAGTAAATATGAAGATATAAAATTATAGACAATGGAGTAAACATAAAATGAATTTAATGTATATTAGTAAGCATTTTTTAGAATCAAAATTGACACCGTTTATCACGAATATGAAAATTATTAATCAGTATTATGTTGTGAACATTTGTTAACAACCATTGAAAAACATGTTTGTTTTATTATTATGTTGTTTATAACATTTTAGATAAAATATGAATATCAATAACACAACTGAAATTTCAATTTCATTACCTTTTATAATCCCCATGATGTGATAGTTGTAAAATCAAAATGAGAAACAAATAAATAAAAATGAAAGATAAAGATCTCAAATAAATATAGTCAGAACAACAATGAAAAATGAATACATATCCATCATGGATATTTGACCTAAAAATATTTAAAAAAGTGATACAAATTAAGTGAAGTACAAGGAGAATCATATGTATTTAAAAAATAAAAGAACACATTTGTAATACATAAAAAAATTTGTAATACTTATACATTTAGGACCCCAAAAACTATTTAATATTTGAGTCATAAGATGTATCTAAAAAAATAGATGTATGTATAGCAGTGAAAAATTTAATAAGTATTTTTAATGAAAAATGTAAATTGAATAGTGTATCTATGTACCTTTGGTTCCACATGGAGAGGGCATGTTGAACAAACAAATTGTTTGAAAATTTCAATTACAGTTGCAGTATAGTCATGATTCTGAATGTGGAACATATAATATAAATGTAAATATGATGATATAAAATTATAGACAGTGGAGTAAACAAAAAACAAATTTAATGTATATGTGGAAGTGTTTTTCACAATCAAAATCAACACCATTTATCATGAATATGAAAATTATTTATCATTATTATGTTCTAAAGATTTGTTAATAACCGTTGTAAAAAATGGTTATCTTATTTTTATGTTTGTTATAACATTTCAAAGAAACAAAGAAAAATTAATATCAATAACACAACTACGCTTTCAATTTTATTACCTCATATTATCCCTGTGACAATGTTGCTGTAAAATCAATTTGAGAAACAGACCTGGAAAAATGGAATAAAAAACTCCCAAATGAATATAGTCAAAACAACTCTAAAATAGAGGAAATATCCATCATAGAGATTTAAAAGAATTATAAACCAATCATTCCAAATTAATTTATTAGAATGTATATCAATGCATGGAACCAAAAGAAGATAGAATATGTTGCAACACAAAACTGAAAACAAACCACCGTGAATGATTTTTAGTTTAAAAATTATCATGAAGAATCATGCCATAAAAATTAAAGTGAAAAGAAATAAGAAACATAGAACTGCCTCTATATTGTTTAATCATGCTATACCACGCAACAATAAATCATTCAAAAAGAAAGGAAAACACCCCTATTGATAACAAAATCAGGCCTTGAAATGAAGTTAGGTAGGACATACTTCCGTAGAAGACGAGCCATCAAAAGTGCAGGCCTAGCAAGGTCGAATTCACAGAGATATGTTAACGGTGGACTTTAGTAGACAATGTGGTGGGAAGAATCAAGGTGTTAGGTTTTTTGGAATAGAAAAATCATCAAAGAAATGAAAGGAGAAACAGATGGGGGAAAGAAGTGGAGCTGTGATGCAGAGCCGTAGGTGGCAAGACAGAAAGCTGGTTAGGCGGATAAGCTGAGGTTGAGGATGGAAGTGGAATTAGATCGGGGTTTTGTAGGTGGTATTGAGGATGATGAAGATACCCTGGTAGAAAGAGATGTTGGGGATGAGGTCAGAGGCTGAGGCGTGGCGCGGTGAGGCTGGAGAGGATAATCAGGGAAAGACAGCAGTATTCAGCAGGAACCCTAGGACCAGTGAAGGAAAACATGAGTTGTGGAATCAGAATGGGGTTTGGAGGAGTAATCTAGGATGATGTTGATACCATGGTTTAAGAAGATGTGGAGGAGGAGACTGGAACCATAGGCATAGGCGTGGTGTTGTGCGGTGTAGCTCGAGAGGAGATCCATGAAGGGAGACATCGGTATTAAATAGGAACCATATGAACACGGGAGGGAAATCACGAGTGATATGGGTGAAATTTCGGTAGATTGAGCTCGTAGAGGGAGGAAGAAGATGGAATAAGGTAACCTTAATAGTAAAATTGGGTCGTGTTTAAGCGTTTTTCAGAGACGAGAAGCGAGGGGTATTGCGGATGTGCGAGCGCATAGTGGAGGGAAGAATGGTAAATGGATATGGGATTTGGGTGACGTGGTTTTTTGTGCTGGTGACACATAAGCAGGGAAACACCCAATTTTAGTAGATATAGTAGATTTTTTATCACAATGAGAAGTTGTATGAGAGACTGAATGGCTCCATACTAAATCTGATGATGATTTGTTGTTTGGTTAAGTTCTTAAATATCATAAGTAGTATAGTAAGCTTGTGATGCAAGACTAATGAATGAAAGGTGGATAAGATGTGTTTGATACCTTAAGTCCAATGATGTTATTCCAATCCTAATGTTCCCAAAGTAATGAATATGTCACGATACAAGAAAGAGTTTATGGAAGATGAATGTCTAGTAAATTTGATGTTAATAATGTGTTGATCAACAAATCTATTGGATTGTAGGATTCACTGGTTGAACAAGTAATAAGGATCAATTGATTGTTCCAATGAAATTAGAAGAATAATTTTGCTACGGACACCAATCCATCAGATGCGGTGTTCCACCGATCTATAGGAGTCTGGTTGGTTAAGTAAGTGGGAATTTTTAGGACCCATATTCCAAATGGAATCAAATACCGATAAACTAAATAATTATCAACAATGTATTTAACCATTTTCAAAATCTCTGATTTGTTATTCAATGGTTCAGAAGCCTAAAAATAGATTTTTGTTATCTTGAATTGCATCAAGAGTAAAAGAATTTGTGATTATTTCTCAAGTGGATATAGTGAGAAAGATAAACTATTTTTTATTTTCTAGTTAGGTCAATATTCATCAAATAAGGAGTGGTTTTGATTTATTATGAAATGTTTGACACCGGTCCATTATAAGGAGTCGAAGACTGGTCCATCAAACACATGTTGACACTGATATTCCATCATACACTAGAATTCATCAGATGTGGACTGAGGAAGTTATAAAAATTTAAATAAATTGTGATTTTTTTTTTTGAAGATCTATATTAAAGTGTTTGTCAAAGGGGGTTTTAAGAATTTGAAAAGGTGTTGTTAATAAATTCTTGAATTTATTGTCAGAGTATTGGAGAGGGGGTGCTGGTATATTTAGAAGCTACAACAATGTTTATAAAAGAATGGTTTCATGAATCTCATTTTATACATAGCATTATAATGAGTAGTTTTCAAATGGTATGGGGAATTTTAATTATAAGTTTTCAGTTATTGTGAATTATGAAAGTAGGTTTATAAAATATGAGTGACCATATGTTTTCATCATAATAAAGAATCTCATTAGAACATGAAATGGTATTGGATAGAAGAATAGTTTGAAATACTACTTTAAGATGAAGTTATAATAATATTCAATAATGATTGATAAAAATCAAAATAGTTGAGAAGAACTGAAAGACAAAAATATGAAGTTGAGATGGATGTGAAATTTGAGTCTCAAAAAATTAGGTTCGGTGGGAAAGTGAAAGTATTTTCCCACCCATTACTCTCCTAGAACACCTAAAAATGGAAGTAATTACATTGTAATTTTTGATGTAGGTGATGTTTATGATTGAAGATAGATATAATTAACTGAATGTTTTGGAATAGAGAAGATTTTTCCAAACTGAGTTTTACTAGGGAATTTTGTTGGACAGAAGAAGAAGAAGAAAGAGTTACCGAATTGGACCGAACCATAGAACATAGGTTTATGATGAAATAATAAGTGTTTTATAATTGTTTCCATAGTATTATTTCCTTACATTTTTTCAGACTAAGGTATTGGATAGAGGAATCAGACTAATCCATTAGACAGAGTTTTTGTATGATGTACAGAATGGTTGCTTCTACTTGCTTCTAGGTAGGAAAGTGAAAGAGTAGGTTTATATAGTTATATAAGTGAGAGTTTTTGAAGCAATATAGTGACTTATTTTGAACCAAATGGTTAAGGTTTCATTTCTTGTTACATAAACTTTTATTACATCATTAGTGCTAGAAGAATCATATGTTCTATTGTACTGATAATAGTTCTATACAGGTGTAAGGGAATATCTTGCTTATTTTATCCACACTAAAGGATTTTTTTCTAGTGGATTGTGTGGTATTATATGTTTTCAAAGCCATGGAAAGTATATATATATAATCTTATTGAGTAGTGAACCATGTAAATACTTGTATATGTGTGTATGTTTTATTTTTCATCAAAATGATAATTATTTAAAAAAGATGTAATGTTTGTTTCAATGTATGGAAACTAAAAAGAAAATGGTATCCCTAATTCCCCTCCACCGCCCTCTCAATGATGCATAAATATTTCGTGCAACTTTATGAATGGTATCAGAGGGTTGGTTTCTTATGTTTTTATATTTCTTAAAAAACTTGTTGAAGAACTTATTATGGAGAATCTGAATTGTGTGAATTGTAAGGGGATTCTAATCATAAATGAAAACAATTATCAGATCTAGAATGATTTAATGTTTCCATATTTTATTTATCTTGGGTATGATATTTTGGAAGATTACATATATGTATTTCCTCCTCATGTTGAAAATTATTCCCTTACAGCTTCTGATAAGATATATCATGAGAATGATGAAGGAGCTTAAAATGATTTACTCTCAACACTATCTGAAAATAAGATTCATATATTAAAGGGTGATAAAACAACCAAAGGTATATGGAATAAGTTTAATAACATTTATGAAGTCAATAAAAAAGGGACAAAGAAAAAGTTAAAAATCTAGAGGATGAAGTATGAAGATCATATGATTGGTGAGGATGGATCTATTGTTGACTTCTATAAAAGGGTGAATGATATTGTTTACAACATTAGATGTCTTGGTAAGAAGTTGGAAGACCCAACTGTTGTTTAAAAGATCTTTATAATTCTTCCTCAAAAGTTTGATTCCAAAGTTTCATCTTTGGAAGATAGAGATTTTGAAACTCTCTATTTGGATGACTTTCATAGTAATCTCATCACTTATTAAATGAGGAGGTATAAGGTTCTAAAATGAAAAAAAAATATGATTGAGAAATTTCATTTAAATATTCTAAGAAAGGAAAGTCTAAGATGATTCTTGAAGAATAAAATTTTTCTAACACCTAATATGAGAATGAGGTATAGAAAAATCTTGAAGAATTTTTATCCTTGTTTTCTAAAAATGTGAAAAGAGGTATGTGAAGTTATAATAGGAAAATTCCCTTAAAATATTTTGAATGTGGCGTCGTTAGGTAATTTTCTGTCAATTTTACTCAAATAGGGAATAAGGAAGAATTTGATGAATAATAAGTGATTAAGAAGAAATATATTCAAAAATAAATTATAATAACCCTATTGGAAAGTCTTACTCCAATGCAAAGGATATGAAGTTCTTCAAATCCAAAACCAGAAGTTTTTTATCTAAAGATGATGATAGTAAAGTAGAAACTAAAAAATTAAACTTTCCAAAGAAAAAATTCTAATTTAAAAAGTAAACAATGAAGTGTTTGGAAGAATTAGTTCTAAATAAGAAGAGATGAAGTTAGATTTTTTCCTAAATAGATAATTGACAGAATGTCTGGGGAATATTGCATGGCTTGAAGAGGAAAAAAAAGTTTAAGAATGAAATTTCCATTGAAAAAAGTAAATCATATTTTCTTTAATATAATTATAAATTACATGAAGAAATTTATTTTATAACGAAGTATCTTGAGAAAGAAAAGAATCAGAATGAACATCTTGAAGTAAATTTCAAGGAAAATGAGGAAGAGTTGGAAATTTTCTAGAAAAAGCTTTCTAAATCAGAGTATGGAGTTACAAGTTTTAAGAATTCTACATTTTAAGTGGGTGAATGTTCTAGAAAGTGTTAACATAATAAAGGTAATAAATTACCTTCAAAGGATATAAATAAATTTGAAGCTTCTCTAATGAAAAATAAGGTTGATTAAATCATGTATGTGTCCAATGATAACAAAGTTTGAAATTCAAAAGTTTCTAAAATTACAAAATCTAAAAAAAGAGTTCCTACCACATATCATTCCAAAAAGTTTGTAAATAAATATGAATTGAAAAAGAATACTCTAGATGATAACTGAGTTTCTGGGGCCCAACAAAGTTATGATATGAAACCAAAAAGTTTGGAAATAAATATGAATTGAAAAAGAATACTCTAGATGATAATTGAGTTTCTGGGGCCCAACAAAGTTATGATATGAAAAATCAGTAATTTTTCAAGATACATGTTCATAATTTTGGATACTATGAAAGTTACTGATGTAAAAATTATTTTTATGGTTACTATAGGTACAGTTGTGTATTTGAGAATACAAAAAATATGTGTCGGTTAAATAAACAACATCACAACTACCCCATGAGTTATAGAAGATAAATCTCAAGGGGTATTCAATCCTCTCAAATTAATAAATCTAAAAAAAATTCTTTCAAAGTTGAAAATATGTTCTAGATTTTGGAAACTATTAGTGAAATGTTTTAATAACATAAAAATATTGAAAAAGAGTTTCTTCTTTTGTTACCATCACAAAAAAATGTTTTTAAAATTCTAAAAATCTAGAAGAGAAGAAAGTTAAAGGGAAGGAGAAAGCTCTTATTGTATAAAACACACTCAAAGAAACAAAAGTATAAAGACCACTGATCTTGGACAGTGGGTTCATTTCTCATATGATAAGATATTTGAGATTGTTTAAGAATGTAAAAGGTTACAAAGTAAGAACAGTGAAATTTTTCAATGATGAATCTCTCATAATTTAATGTGTTGTATATTCCATCATTGGATAATAAAATTTGAAATCCAATAAAATTTTGTTTTTTGATGGGTTGAAACACAACTTGTTGTGTGTTTCACAAATTTTTTATGAATTTAATAGAGTTATTTTTTACAAAAGAAAGTTTTTTTGTGAAAACATAGGAAGTTGTGAAAGTAGTTACAAGAGGCCAACGTACAAAGGGATGCTTGTTTCAAGTGCGTAATGTAAAAAACTCATGTTGTCTAAGCATGGTGAAAGACAATTAGTTATGGAATAAAAGGATAGTACATATGTGATAGAGAAACATGAGAAAGTTATTAGAGATAGAATCAGACTCAACCATTTATAGTGATAACGAAGAATTTTGTACACCTCATCCAAGGATGATAAAATAAGTGGATGTTAGAAACATTATTTGTGATCAACATTAAAATGTTCAAACAAGAAGAAAATAAAAAGTTATTTCACATACTTCATTTTATTAAAAATTATAATCGAACGATATTAATAAATTTTTTAAATATTAATATTGGAATCATGCTACTAATAAATAATTATATTATATAGAGAAGAATGAACTCAAGATGAATTATATTCATACATCAGAAAAAATTACTCACATTTTCACAAAACCATTACCAAAGGAATCCTTTTTCAAGATGAGGTTGAACATGGGTTTCCAACCAATTTCTCTCATAGGTTGATGTATGTGTTTTTATCCCCTCTCATATTGTCTTTGGATAGTGTTTTCAAGGGGGAATGGTTTTCTAAATCTATCCATTAAAGTGTTTTAAATGTTTTAAGTAATCATATATATAGGGGGTTATGGGTAAGTTGTGAACTTGGTATATAAGTGTGTGAACTATTCTAACAATTTTTTGAGATGTTTATTGTAAAAAAATTCATATGGTAATATATAAAGAAAGAAGTTGTGAAGATGAAAGACTGAAGACAAATTTTATTAAGTCAATACTTGTGGATAGCATGGTTTTTCTATCATAGATTCTCATTTCCTATAATAGGTTTTCTAATGTAGGCTTTGAATTTGTATTAGTGATACATATCTTGAGGTTGAAAAGTTTAGTGATTTATGAACCTTAGTTGATAACAAAATCCAAAGGCGGGATTGTTGAGACCAAGTTGGCTAGAAGTTGTTTTTTAGATATTGAAAGATGAATGTGTTTATTTTTTTTTATTTTTTTGACATTATGAAAAAATTAATTCAATTTTTATATTTTTTTGATTTGAATATAGGGACAAAATGTGTATCATAATCATAAGATCAGACACAAAATTTGTTAGAAAGTCTAATATTTTTTATTTTTTATGTTGAAGAAGTTTTCTGGGAGAAAGGTTTTTCAAACTCACCATGGGTCTTGAATAAAAGTTTTGATCATAATAAAAAGTTGTGTTCGAGTCTGAATGAGTTCATACTAAATACAATGTTTATTTGATGACTGTTTATGTTATCAAATTTCATAATTTTTCTGATAAAATTATTTTAAAATCCATATGAAATAATGGGGGAGAATATGTGTTTGATACCTTGAGTCAAACAAGGATGCAGAAAGGTTGAATGGTGAACCAATTCAATTGGATACTAAGGGGGACCAGGAAGACTGGATCTTCAAGAAACATCTAATCATGACCAGAAGCTTTAATGGAAAATAGATAACGGTGGAAGATTTCGTGCAGACATGGGCCAAATTGATCTATCAATTGGAAGAAAAATCAGAGATAACCCTGATAAAAAGGTATCTGAACTTTTTTGGAATTTATATAGAGAGGATTATTCTAATATGTTGAATTTGGTCTTCAAGGATGGTGTAGAGCCAAATTATTCTACTTGTACTTGGCAGTTTCTCACTTTCTTCCACAAAAGTGTGCTTCTAATAAAAATGTTAATTTGGAGATGAAGAAATCATGATACAAGGAATATTTTTTAGAAGAAGAAATTATGAGAAGTGTGAAGTTACTAATGTGATGATCAAATGATCCATAAGATTTTCCAATCCATTGGACTGTCTAATTCACCGGATGGAATACTCATAAGGATCAATCGACAGATGCCGAGAAACTAGATGTAGGAAGTTGATGATGAAGTTGGTTCATTAGACATGGCATTCCACCAATATATCAGTGATAGATTAGTAAGTAATAATTACTGGGACCAATAATACAAATGGAATGGGAGGTTGATCAACCGAATGAAGATCAAAAATATATTCAACCATTTTCAAATGCTTTAATTATTTCTTCAGTGGTTCAAGAGCATAAATATAAATATTGGTTTTCATCAATTGGGTCAATAGTAAAATAATGCATGATACATTATCAATTGGTTCAAGAGAGAAAGAATAACTTATGTTTTTTTTAATTGGGTCAAGATTCATTGGACAATGAGTGGTGTTGATTCATTAGACAATTCTTAACATTGATTCATCGGAATGATTCAGAGACCGGTCCATCATATGCATATTGATACCAATATGTCATCAGATACTAGACATCATTGAATAAATACTGAGGAAGTTGTGAACATTTAATGAAATTGTGATTTATTTTTAAGAGGTCTATTAAAGTGTTTATCAAATGGGGTTTTGAAGATATTAACTAAGTGTTGTTAAGGAAGTATTGAAGTTGTTTTCAATGTATTTCCAAGGTGTGATATTATCTTTAGAAGTTGCAACGATGTTTATAGAAGAATAGTTTCTTGCATCTCAGTTGATACGTAGCATCAAAATGATTAGTTTTCGAATGGTATAGAGAATCATAATGGTAATTATTTATTTCTTATTAATTTTACAAGTGGGTCAAGAAAATCGGAGTGACTATATTTTTTCATCGTAATGAAGAGTTATATTGGAACAATAAATGGTATCGGACTAAATAATACTTAAAAATCCTACATCAAGATGAAGTTCTGAGAAGATTCAAGAAGGTTAAATAAGAATCAAGAAGAGTTAGAATAACTAAAATAGTTAAATATGAAGTCAAAATGAAAGTGAGATTTTCTTTTTGGGAAATTTGGTTGAGCAGGAAAGTTAATGTAGTTTCGTACCCATTACACTCCCAGAACACTTATAAATAGAAGTAAGTATAATTTAAATTATGATATTAGTAATTTTCATGTGAAAATAGATAGATAAATTACTGAATGTTTTTGAAGAGAGAAGAAGTTCCCAGATTGAGTTTTCTGAAGGAATATTTTCATAAAGAAGAATAAGAAGAAGAAATAGTTACCAAATCAGACCGAGCCATCAGAAGCAGGTTTCCAAGGAAATAAGAAGTGGTTCAAAATTGTTTCCAAAGTATTATTTTCTTATCAATTTTTTTGACTGAGGTATCGTATAGTGGAATCAGATTAAGCCATCAAACTGGGTTTTTGTACGAATTCTAGAAATGTTTTTTTCTAAATATTATTGGGTAGAAAAGTGAATAAGTATGTTTTAAAGATTATATAAGTGATATTAGTTAAAGAAACACAGTGACTAGTTATGAACCAACTGGTACATGATTCATTACATGTTACACAAACTTTTATTTCATCAATTGTGAGAGAATACTTACATGGTTTTTTATATTGATCATAGTGTTGTACAGGTATAGGGGTATATCCTACTTTTTGTATCCGCCCAAATGGATTTTTTCTAGTGGATTGGATGGTTTGGGATTGTTTCTAAACCATGAAAAGGATGTAGCTACTCTTGTTGAGTATTAAACCTTGTAAATACTTTTGGATGTGTGTATGTTTTGTTTTTTATCAAAGTGATAATTATTTAATAGGAGGAAAATGTCGTTTCATAATAAAGGAAACATAAAAGAAAATGGTATCACCGATTCACCCCCAACCCCTTCTAAATGATACATCAATCTTAGGTGGCCCTTTACACATATGATATATATGGATTGAGGATATTTTTTCACCAATGTATCCTTAAGTATGAGGTTTAGGATATGTTTTTAATGCATCATTAATCACAATCCTAGGTATATGTGGTTCTTGTATAGTTTTATTGGTATATGATGCAACCTGAGACTATATTTCACACATGAGCTTATATCTTGGATTGCATGAATTAAACCACATACTTTCACATTCTTTTATATATTTTTAATTAAGGAGTTGATTTATTTATGTCTTGTGCATACATTAAAGGAGTTCAATGAATTACCTATACTAGAAGTAATGTATGTGATACGTGTTGATGCACTTCATTAAATGAATAGTATGGAGCATAGAGTTTATAAAAGGGAAGTATCTCTATTCATTGGAATGATTGATTTCTTTCAAACTTATTAAAACTCTCATATTCACAAAAATTATTTATCACAATGTGAATATGTTAGCACCACTTCAGTTAATCTAGATCCTCATGTTAAGAATGTGGATCCACTTATTAGTGTACATCCATCAGAGGCATGGTGATTTTTTGATGGGAAACCAATATTACTAGAACCACATGGATTTAAAATAAAACCGTCATAAGTATTTTCATCAATCTACTAGATTTTTTTATATAGAACAACATAATGGAAAAACCAATCTCACAGAAGTTGTCTTCCCAAGAAAAAATGTACCAATCTTTGGAAGTCTATGAACCCTACTCACCACACAAAGTTGACCTCGCATGCAATTAAAGAAATGATAAAAAGTATTTAAACATATATAAATAAAAATTATTTAAATTATATAAAGATATAAATAAAACAAAATTATTATAATTGTTAAAATGAGCTTTTATAAAAGCATGGCAGAAACACTATGGTTTTATTTCTCTTCACCTTAAGAACAATAATACATTAATCTGAAAAAATAGTTAGTGAGACTAAATTACAGAGGATTAAATCTCTATAAAACTAAAAATAAATATGACGTACTAACCATAGAAATAATATAATTTTAAAATCGGTCCCCACATCCTTTTATATGAAACTCCAATTAGTCATCCACATTCCACTACCTTCTCAATTTCATGGAAAGACCTTCAAAAAGAATGTGAATGGATATTTCTAATAACTTCACTATACTCAACTACATTCTTACATAAAAACATCTAGATACATCATTCTAGAGAATTCATGAGTTTACTAAAAATTATGGAACTCATAGATTCCATTGGAAGATATGAACTTCTGATGGTCCTATTGGTGCTTAGAGAGATTAAACATTAGTTATATGCACACCAAGTCAAACACCTTTCACTGAAAAAGTTTCTGTGAATGAAATTCTGAAAATTAACTTCTAATAAATTGAAATCTCACTTCACATCTCAAAAATATCTCACTTAATGACTTGTTTTAGGAAAATTTTCATAACTTCGAAGTAAAAATTTATTTCTTTCCTTCATAGTATGCCATGTTTCCGCGTCCTTATTCCATTCACCCAATCCCATACATTCCTGAACTAAATTTTTAGTAAACATTTCCATCGTATTTTAGATTCTTGATATCTTTAAAAGTTCTAACACTTTCTTTTAAAGTTTTTTCTAATAAAGTAACATTTTAGGTCAATGTTCTTCTTTCAAGCATAGAATTTTAAATTTTTACCCAAGTTTATTATACATTATCTATCACAAAACAATAATACCTACTTTCTAAATTCTACAATGTTCCTTCATAAAACACTTAAACTAAACCAATACCTTCCCTTATTTTATTATATCCATATTCTAGGCTTCTATTGTACTTAATGTAGTGATATTTAGTAGTTATGAAAACCAACTGGTTATTGTTCCTCTATAGGTAAACACAAATATGGGTGTTCTGTTTTATGTAAATGAATCTCTAGTGAAGTACATATCCTCAAAACCATGTAACATATCTTCCTCCATAAATTATGATCCATATTATCTATTCATTTAAATTGATGGATAATCTACTTAATGAATTCTCATTATTCCCTTCTCTTTTTTGACATTAATCAACTTACAACTCCGGCTGAAAATAGTCAATGCATCCAAGTGCATATCATTTCATATATTAATCATCCAATATCTAGTTCATGTGTCACTTTATCTATATATCAATGATCTTAATTAATTTTTAGTGCTCATGCCTTATAGAATTTTAAGTATCTAGTAATAGTTTTTTAGATATTGTTACTCTTAGTTAACCCAACTTATTAATGACCTTTCAGATGAAATATCTATAAGAAAATACAAAAGTTAAAACCTTTTTATCCCTCTCAGTCATTATCCCTAATATTTTCTTGTCTTGTCTAAGATCTTTCATTTCAATTCTTCTGGAAAATATACACTTCAATTTATAAATCCTTTTTTCATATGTTCTAACTTGTAACATGTCACTAATATACAAGATTAAAATAATGAAATCTCAATCATTCTATTGCTTTTGATAATTGTAATGAACATCATTTCACTTCTAAAAACCCTTATCTCACTTAAATCAGTAAAACATATGATTTTAATATTGAAATTATTACTTTAAACCGTAGAGAATTTTCATTAACTTACATAACCACTTTTGGTTCCTATCTTCTATGGAATCTATTGTCTATGTCATGTAAATCTCTTATTAAAATTCACCATGAAGGAACATCATCTTTAAGTTCATATTTTATATGTAAATATATTTTGATGTTATAATACTTGGAATTATCCCTATTGTTGAATTATAAAATATTGGTGAGAATATTCAATTGAAATCAACCCTTTACTTCTGTTGAGACGAGACCCTTTTACATTCAGAAAAAATTTGAATTTTTTCATTCCATTAAATGCCTCTTTTAACTAATAAACTCATTTATTCTCAAGTTCCCATTTCCCTTATAGTAAATCAATAAGATCAAACATTACATTGAACTTTAATAAAATCATTTATTCATCCATAGCTACTTTTTAATTGTTTTACTCCCTTACCAATGCGGTAACACCCAGATATTTTATAAAATATTTGTTTCAAATAAATTTAATATCATTGATATCTTGTGTTACAAACAACACCGAGTTTTAGAAAACCTAAATATATCATTAATATTATCATATAAACATAACTATTATAACAGATGAATTAAACTGGAAGTTATGAAAAGGGATAAAAAAATATATAAAATTTATATGTTTTAAACAAGAAAAAAATAAATTCATTTTTTTAAAATTTTTAGAAATGAAAATAAAAATCATTTTAAAGTAAATTTAATGTTTTTATAAAAACCTATTTGTAAGCGCATGAACTATTTTTATATAAATAAATTATGTTAGACTCTATTTTTTGTATAATTATAATGAAATTAATACATTATATATTCAATCAAATGTTTTAAAATTCATCAAAAAAAATTCTTATCATGGGATAAGAATCCAATTTTATATTTAAAAAATGTATTTTTCTAAAAATTAGTTTCATCGTATTCTATGTTCATATTTTAAAACAGGTTTTTTTTATTTTAGAAAATTTATTTGATAGAATAAACTTCATTAAGAAATCAACATGTCAAAATTATCTTAGAGTGATATTTTGATAATTTTCTGAAAAGATTAATTTATTGATAAGTAATGAAAAATACTAATTTTTATTGGAAAATTCATTTTTGTTTAAATCATTTAAAAAATTAAATTTTATTTTAAAATTGTTTTAAAATTAAAATAAATTCAATTATATTTTTAATATTAAAATTTAGTTCATTAAAATCTATTTTATGTTAAATTTTTATAAACACAATTTTTATAATTTAGAAAACCTTTTCTTTGGAAAACTGTTTTTTCATCATGCTATCGGGATAAATTTTAAATTAAATTCTCCCAATTTGGTTAATTTAATTGGGTAAAATGGAATTCATATTTGTAACCATAAGAAATAATATTTTTTAATAATTTCAACTTAATTTTTGGTCACAATGGTTATTAAAGACATTAAAAATTAATTACTTTGGTTAAGGTTATAACGATGTTTTGCGAGTTGCATGTGGTTGTGCTCAACTTAGTTTTCTACACATGAGATTTTTATTTAATAAATTCTATTTAATGTTTATAATCAATGGTTTAAAATTATATAATAAGGTTTATTTTATTTTTAAGGTTAAATTATAAATTATCTGGGTAAGTAAAATGATACTAGTAACCGTGGGGAAAACTCAAATGGTAAAAGTGACTAAAATTAGAGGAAAATAGAATAAAAAATTTAAACATGTGTTTTTTATGTGGTGTAAGAGTAAATCAATCATATATTTTATTTAATCTATTATTTATAAATTTTGGAGGCATATGGATTGATATTGATCCCATTATTGAATAGAATTTGATACTTATAGAAATTACCCTCCTCTTCAATTATAAAAGTGTGCCTCCTACCCTCACATCATCACACCTCTTAATCCATTTCGATCAACCAAACCCTTCTAGAATATATAACCAACATCATTAAACGCATTCTAGAGATTTTTGTCTTCCTAAAAGACCAATGTTTGGGTCCTTAATATGATATTTAAAGGATTTTTTTCTAACAGAAAGAGGTTCTAATGTGTAAATTGGAATTTGAGACATAAGGTAAGGTATTTTTGGCCTCTCTTTTATTTTTTGGATACATGTGCCTTATTCACAACTCGTTTCATTTTTTTGGTTTTATATACAACCCATTTAACATGTTATATCCTAAATATCATTAATTTCATGATATATAATGTTTCTTTTCGTTTAATTATTTATTGGGACTTATGATTCAAATCCTACCAAAGTGGTAAGGGATTTTCATCTCACTTTTATTTCTATGAGAAATCTGCCATATTAACCACTATTTTCTTTTGTGTGGTTTATATACTTTCCATGAATTTATTTTATGATGATTCTTTTGAATTTTATAAGAATTTACATATCTATAAAAGGTTATCTATTTTATGGGTATTATAATTCAAAAAGTAACTAAAGTGGTAAAACTTTTATGTTTGAATCCCATTATTAATCGAGGTTTTTTATGATTAATTTTTTGATGATGAAATATTATTGTATATCTCTCTTTAAACTCATGTATTTTCTTCTCCTAAAATTATTTATAAAGAATACATGTTTTATAATAATTTTCCTCTATTTAAAATCTAAAGAGACTAAAATAATGATTTTAATTAAATCCAATTTTATTTATCTTCTTGATTAAGAATCATTTCACTTCCATATCCATGTTTTCTAAAACAATTTAAATAATGTTTTTACTATTCTCAAATTATTGTTTAAAGTGATTTTTATCCATGTTGGACTTTTTTCAAACTAGTTTAAAATGAAACTTATTATCATTTTTTTGATGAGGCCCCTTTGGATTTTTACCAAAAATGTAAAAGTAATCATTATTTTAACATGTGTGTCATGAATGGAATTTCCCATTATCATGAATACTTAATGATTTAAGGATTCCTTTACATGTTTCCAAGGTTATTTTAAAATAAAATGTTTTCTAAAATATTTGTGAAATATTTAATATTTTAAGTAAGTTATTTCAATGTGGAAAGGATATTTTTCACAAAAAAAATATTCTAAGTGATCTATAAAAATCATTTTCTATATTAGATGAAATCCATTAATGCTACACAAAATTTATTGGGAATTTTATCCAATTATATCACCCATATTCTTCCCCTATAAGGTTTAATATTACGATAACCAGAAATTTATGAAACCTATTTCTTTCAACAGGTTATACTATGTTGAAAATTTTATAAACCCATTTTCTTTTTAAAGGATATAATGTAATGATATGATGAATTATTTATTATCTTATAGAAAACTAATTTGTGTATTAGAGGATATGTGGGACCTGTATCTCACTACAATGCGTTTAGTAAATATGGATAAATCATAAGTTAATTGTTTTATGTGTGAACCTAATCTCATGTTCACAATGTTATTCATGGACCTATTTTCATGTCTATAATGTTATTTATTGACCTTATTTATATCCATAAGTTTTTTCATGGTTCTTCTTTCACATCCATAAAGTCATGTGAGGACCTAGTTTTATATATATAAATTAATTCAAGGACCTGAATTGATTTCCTTAACTAAATGAGTGAACTTTTATCTATTTAAACATGTTTATAATATTATGATATTATTTTTATGACACAAATATATGTACTATAACAAGGTTATATTTTAATAGATCATTTTCATTGATTTCCTTATGATTCCTGACTTATGAACTCCAAATATTTATTCCATGACTCAAGTTTATATTCTATGATATGCATTATATGTTTTTCAAATGATACTTTCATTTTCTCATTCCCTTATACCCGTGTAATATTTATATCTCCCATGTTTACCCTTATTAGGAATATGATCCCACCCTTTCTTATGTTTCATTTCCACAAGTTATAAAGAAAGGTTTTATGTAGGTTAGTTTTGTGAAGTGTACTATGTGGAAGATTTTTATGGGAGATGTTTAAGATCTTTCATGAAATAAGAAGATTGTCTATCTAGTCATCAAAGACAACAAACCTTTATGGTACTCGAGTGTTTATTTTTTAATTGTATTGAGTATTCATCTTAAAATATTTAATATTTATGTATTAAAAGTTTGGTTCAATATAGTTTGAACCTTTGGAACTAGGATGAGAGAAAATTAACGAGAACTGTAGGCATCGGTCAAAAAATAGAAAGATATCCTTGAATTTTGTTGAACGTTATATACATCCATATCTGGAAACTATAAGTAGATTTGGATCTAGCACGGTTTTACCTAAGTGTATAAACTTTGAAAAGGGTACAATAGGCTTTGACTTTATTTTCACCTAGTGCACAACATTGGGTCGTGTTGCATGCAATGTTTGACACTCCTGGTGGATATGTTTCTGAAATTCATAAAAACCTTAAAAACCATCATGAAGGATTTGAATAGATTATGAATCTGAATGGCCATGGTTTAACCTAAGGTGTCAAAAATTTAAAATAATATGTCATGATGTATACATTGTTTAAATGGTTTTTTATGAGATGTAGATTGTTGATCACACTATGTTTTTTGGTTTTATTCAATGGATGGAACTGGAAGGAATCATGTGAACAATGAATGTAATGGTCATCACACTAGACATCCATATAAGAAACAAAACAGATCAGAAGTTTGGATGTAATATTTTGTGACTATGGACACTCAACTCTCTCATGTTATAAGTGGTAAAATGGGATAGGAAGATCTTCTGAATATACTAAGGAAGGAGAAAAATTCCATTAAATCTATTATGTAAAAATATCCAACCTTTGTCTATGGGACTTCAGATATACTAATTACTAAAAAATGGATCAATGTGATGGAAAAGTTATTTTCCATTATTCAGTTATCAAACCATTAAATGGTTTTCCTAGATGTTTATAATTTTAATGGTGAACCATATCAGTGGTTTAATGTTATTAATAATACAAGAAAATAGGTTAAAATTGACTCCATGAAATAGGATGAGTTTATTTTTCAGTAAGTACTTACCTTGTTTTCAACGTACAAAATTGGAGAAGGAATTACTTGTGCTTAATAAGAATAATGATAAATCCATTGGTACCTATGAGGAAAATTTTACAAGAAATTAAAGGTATTCTTCTGGAATAATGGTCATCCTTGAAATAAAAATTGATTGATTATTTAGTGGTATGAAACCAAGTATTCAAAATTCATTATCCATAAGGGACCTTGGAGTATATAAATAAACCATTTTATGTGCACTAAAAGTGGAAATACAATCTAAAAACCTAAAGGTTCTTGTGATAAGAAATGGAATATGGTGTTTAATGGAATATCCAATGGTATTTCAAATGGTGAAAGGAATAAATTTCAGCCTTCAACTTTCCAAAAGCATGGGAAGGATCACACAGATGAATTTATGAAAGGAATAGGCAAATATTTCTATTGTGGGAAGCTTGGTCATCGAATGAAATAATGTTGAAGTGATTTAAATAATATATTTAATGAAATAAATAAAGATAGATGTTGTGTAATACACCACTTTCACTTTAGTGCTATAAATTCAAGGAGTTTGCGAGTTATGTGAATAAATTATTTAATCCAATGGTTAATGAGGATAATAAGACACAACAGCATCTAATGTCAAAGTAAAAATGTAATTTTTATTAAATCACAATATTTTAAGTGAATAATTATAATTAGGTAACACTTATGCTCCAATATAGAATTGGGTATTCCATATTATGGTTTTTATGAATAATCTATATGAAAATATTATCTTTTAGTGAAATTTGGTGTGATTTTGAGCATTTATTAGCTCTCCCAACAGAAGTTTAATTTAAATTTATGTAATAATGAAATAATATTTGATATTTTGAATCAAACTATGATTTCCCAAAACCTTAAATTGAAATGTTGTTAGCTAAGATAATAGGTTATTTAAACAATTAATGGATAAATGTCTTTTAGAAGTTTATTTGATTTTATTTTGGAAATGAGAATGTAGAGACCCAAATCTTAACATACATGGACATTACATTACTTTTGCGGAATACTTATTACATAACAAAAACACACACACAAGGACCGTAATAGTTTAGTGTCTTTAGAAACTCAGAATATAATCTTCTAATCGTGGTGAAAGATCTTCAACATCTCCCATAAAGATCTTCTTTTTTTATACCTAAAACCATTCTTTATATCCTGGGGAAAATAAAACATAAAAGGGTGAGCTCAAATGCTCATTAAGGGTAAACAAAAGAAATATCAATCACATTATATTCATAAGAACATAACATTTTGGAAATCTTAACCTGCAAAAGAGATCATAATATCATAACATGGGATAAATAATAGTAGTGAAATGTAATCCCAATAATCATAACTTAAAACATGAAACTTTGTTTCATACACACATAATCATAGAGAATCATTTCTTATTAGTCAAGACTCATTTCCAAGACTATCTTAGTGGACAAAGTCCATTTCTGAACTGAGTTCACTCCTCATTTCAGTCCTGTTTCACTGAAACGGTTTAACATGCCATTCCAGCCATGTCTATCTCATGAGATAAAAAATCTTTACCCAATGCATTGGAGGTAGATATAGGTCCCACCCATCTCATAATGATACCATTCTTATGTGTGCCACAATATCATAAACCATACATCATAGCATACCCATGTAATAAAAATGGGATTCTTAAACATCGTGACATCATAAAACAATTCATATAAGATAAAGGAATTCATAAATATAATTACATCACAACAAAATCAAATCCATTTAATAATAGGGATAGAAACAGAACCCTATATTATCTTAGATGGAAAATAATTTTGATAAAACTCTTGAACTCCATTCTTGAGGAAAATATCCTTTCTACTTCAAAAAAAAATTTCCTTTCTTAACATGTCATACAATTTTAAACTAAAAGAAGTTGATTAAAAATAAACTTGAAAAATTGTAAAGGAATATTCTTGTAAATATTGTTTTAAAACTCCATTCATGCCGTATAAGTTAAAAAAACATTCTTCTCATACTTTTGTCGGAAATGTCAAAAAGTACCTCGTACGAAAAACGAAAAACGATTCCTTTCGTATATTTTACTAAAAACTCAACGAAGGGTAAAATTGGATATAAACTATTGTAGAAAGATATAAATATTACATATTGAGGAAACCTGGATGTGGATGATAAAATACACCCCAATAAATACCAAAGTATAAACAATCTCGGATAAAAATGGGATTGTGATATTTCCCTTACCTTATGTCTGATTTGCTTCATAAGTGTCCGAACCTCCTGTATAATGATTTAAATAATGTCATTGACTTATTCCAGAATCATACTCATTGATATGATATCATATATGGTTCACTTATGACTTTATATTACCCGTTCTTTTGTAAATTCCATGTTAAAGAGCATTTTGGGTAAAATCGTTTCATTTGTCGTCCGTGTTTTGACTTATAATTATTCATATGATTACTTAGATCATGATTAATTAATTCTAGAATATAAAACATGATTTATATATAATATATATTCAGAATATACATATATATAATAGATCAGTAAATGGAAATAAATACACCGTTCATGGAGACGGTAGGCCGTACGTACGCATGAACGCTGTTTTCATTTCCTTATTGAGTTGAATGGAATTAAGTAGATGACATACATATATATACATATAAATACAGTATCATTATTGTGTCATATATTTCATGATTACTTATATATACTTTATAATCATTCATGAATGGTTAACATGGAGAATGAATCTCATCGCGTCGTGGAGAAGGTAGTCCGTACGTACGCATGAGCGATGATATCGTTCTCAGGATCGTGGAATTGTATTTGAGTGTATGTATACTATTTAAGAATAAACATCACTTTATAATAATTATATATAGTTATTATGTACACCATTATACCCATCCAAGTAAGGTGGTGGTGGAAAATAGATTACACCACGGTGTGGAGACAGTGTTCCATACGTACGCAGGCGCGGTGATTTCTTTTTCCGTAGGATGGATATATGGTGAAATAGGGTTGTTTCATACTTATAATAACATATCATTATATGAGTGATACTGATGTTATTACTTCATAATGAAACAACCTAAGAAGAAGAAGTGGAAGAAGAAATAAAGTTGAAAGAATCGGTAACGGACATTACCTCTTCTTTGGAGTGCCTCTTTGAGATCTCCTTTTACGACACTAAAATTGGTCTTTGAAGAAGACCAGGACCTCTAGGATGTTTCTAGGGAAGTGTAGAAGAGAATTTTTCAGGGTTTGGCCGAGCTTGAAGGCTCAAAGTGGTGTGAGGAAGAGAGGTAGGAGGTTCCCTTTTATAAGGGAGGAGAGGGGCACCTTTGGAATAAATAAAAATATTATTTTATTATAAAGTCATATTCGGTTTTTAATAGCTCTAAATTGAGTTCTTTAGAATATAAGGTGGGGATGGGTAGAAATAATCTCATCCAATAGAATTTATACAAGTTTAGGTTCCTATTTTAACCTTATCATTTATATTTAACTTTAAGTTAGGTAATTTTACTTTTACCGTGTCTTTTTGTGTTCTTACACTATAAGGTTAATAAACTTACTATAACAAGCCAAACGAACCCCAAGATGTTTATTATTAATATATATAACCTTATCGAAGTCATTTGGCTAAACCTTAAATTTTTAGGAATAAAATAACAATTAATAATATAATACTTTTTTTAAAAACTATTTTATGTCAATTTTGACACTATTTAGTAATTGATTTTTGTGAAAATCATAACAGAATTATTAGTTCGAAAAAAGTTAATTAAATCAATACTAACATGTCATATTAACCTATAGAATTAGTGCAATTCATAAAAAGTCTGAAATTACATTTATTTTGGTATTTATAACATCAATTATGTCAATATTTCTTTAATAAGATAATTACTGCATCATCTTTATGTCATAAATAAATTAAATTATCTAATGTCTAAAAATTAAAAAAAAAATACCATTATGTATAAATTAATTTTATCTTTCTAATAAATATTTATAGTCGAATTTATCTTATGTATAACCTTATATTAAATATTATTTACTTATTACACTTTGATTTTAACTATTTTAACCCTTTAAATAAATTAATAATAAATGTCCTAATCTAATCCAAGTGGGCCTAAATGGTCATATTTTATTCCTAAGGATGTTTTTGGTCGAATTACACTTATCAAATAGAATTAGGACATGTGTTAGGGTAATAATAATATCATTTTTACCCTTAATTACCCTATTTACTTTTAACCGTGGTAAAAAGAAAAGTAAAAAGTTATTATTCACCAAAAATCATTTCCATCTCATTGAACCACATTTTACTTACTGACATCAACCGTGTCTCTCGGATTTTTGATATTCCACTCACAGAAGCGGTAAAATTAAGTTTTATGAAAAATTCATTTTTTTAACTACCACTTAGTGGTTTCACTATTCATCAAAAAATGAAAGTTTCTAGAAAAATACCAAAAATTAGGCCTAAGCTATATTTGATATTATGAACTCAAAAATGATGTCTATTTTACCAAATTCAAAACATATCAGTTGCATTAATTAATTTAAAAAATAATTCCCGTCATCAAAACATATAGCGTGTTCTTAAGAGATAATAACTATCAAAAGATTGACACTTGTTTATGTCTGGTTTAAATGTGAAATTACATCCAATGACCAAAATTGTATTAAATTGTAAAAATATATTCTAAATATACTTTAAAACCACTCAAATTAATAATTTATCACTATTAATTATTTCGATTAAAAAGGTTGTTTTTAATTAATATTAAGTAATTTTCACTATTCATCAGAAAATGAAAGTTATCTGAAAAGTACCAAAATTTCATCCTAAGATAATTTCAATATTCTGAATCCAAAAATGAAGTCCATTTTGAAAAAAAAATTACAAAATTTCAAAAAGTGGTTATTACTATTCATAACGGCTAGTTTTAATAATATTTTAATAGCATATCGTTGTTTAGTGAAACTCGGTATTGCGTACTACACACGCTATCGAGGAAGTTCGTGATTGCGTGTAATGCAAGGCAAGTCAAGGATGCATTTTGTGCAAGCTCCTTTTGGTGTATCGTACAACACAAGACATTAATGAAATTAAAAGGAATATTTTTCATAAAATATCAGGGTGTTACATTCTACCCCCCTTAAAATGAATTTCTCCCTCAAAATTTGTTGGGGTTATAAATGGTTTACTACTCGAAAGTTTATTTAATAGAAACCCACAATGTAAAAAGGAATACCAAAACCAATCTTTAAAAACAAAAGTATGAAACGTAATGGTTACCCAAATAAACTAATCACTGGGTTTCAACATAGGTGAAAATATGGATATGGAAGAGAAATCTAACCATCATGTTCTGATGGAGAGTGGTAGAGAACATGGATATGGAAAAGCCAGCAATCACAAAGCCATAAATTTGTAACGACCTAAGGTACCATCTGATTAATCAGATATAAGAGCACTTGGACAACATTTTTGGTTTTCAAGATCATTTCCCTAAAGTTGATGAAATTGGAATTAGAAGAAATAATTTCGTGATTTTGGTATAGTCTCACCGTTGGTCATTCTTTGGACAATTTCCACTTCATCTCTTAAATAAATGAAGTTTAATTTTTTATTCGTGATGTGTTAGCAGATCATGTGATAGAATGATGGTTCATTCCATCTGTCTCAAACAAAAGGTTATAAAAGTTATCAAAAAACACATAAGTCCATCTATAATGAGATTAATCATATATGGTTCCTAAAATGGACTTATACTTCATATATCATACTGCTTAATATAATAAAACTAGTTTCTACTAAACAGGGACTTCCTGTAGGCCAGTGGTAGGCGATAAAGTCCAGTCTCACTTCGGTTGTGGGTTCGATTCCCACTGCCTTATCTGACGCGATGGGCTGTCACCCGTCCTGCAAGTTGTCCTTTTTCTAAAACTACATTACTATAACATCCCTTAAATAATATCTAAAAAAACTTCTATCCTTAAACAATACTAACTTATGTCCAACATAATCCATTCCAATATTTAGGCTTATACAAAATAATGTTGCCTAATCTCATATTATACTGAAAACGATTACCAAAGAGTTCATACAACTAGCATGTTAATACCATTGTTGATCCCCATATATCATGAGATATGTCTTTTTGGTCACATTCCAAACATTCAAAGGCCTTAATCGTGTATTCTCTTGAAAAATTAATACCCATTGAATCTTAGTGAAAACATGAGTGCTGTCAAAAGTTAACTCTTTCCACATACCAAAACCCCAAAATTCTTTATACTCAAACCATGATATAACTATTTCCTTATATCAGTCATGAGCTCATGAATACTATCAAACATTTCATTTCCTCTTTATCCCTTCATTATGATCATATCATCTTTTTTCCAAAAATATATCAATCACTTTCCATGGTTACTGGTACCATAAAATTATTGAAAACCACAATAGACCAATACATAAATATTCCAATAATCCATGATACTATACACAACATTATTTTGGAATCCCATTCCATAAACACTTAATCATTACACCACATCGTTGTCATATTCAACATTGCCAATAGTGATCGTATGTGACCTCCCTTTGTCCTTTTTCCTTAAGTGGTTGCTCATGTCGATCATCATTGACCCTTGGATTAGGGCATTGATTAGCATAATGCCCCATTTCATTGCACTTGAAGCATTGAAGTGTTGGTGGAGCGTTCTCGGAATTCTTTTCTCTATTCACATCATTTGAAACCTTTTTCCCATTACTTCAGCACTCAGCTGCTTGATGACCTTCTTTTCCATACTTGAAACATTTTCTAGTACCTTTTAGACAATATCCACCATGCTTCTTTCCACACTTTGAGAATAAAGAAACATTCACCTTCTTTTCACCATTGTTCTGAGATTTTTCCTTGAACTCCATCTTTAGATTCTTGTCAAAACCATGAGATGGATACATAAAACCAACTTCCAGTTCTACCTTAATAGCACAACGCACAATTTCTTCATAGCTACTGAAGTCTCTTATAGATAATGCCCTTCGAAGACTTGGTTTTAAGCCACTGAATAATCGATCAACTTTACTTTCAGGTTCGATGATAAATCCAGATGAATACCTTGAAAGCCTTGGAAAATTCGCTTCGTATATACCAACAGATTCATCATCCTTTTGCTTTAGTTCAAGAAACTAATTCTCCATCTTTGTTCGAAGAACATGAGGGAAGTACTTATTGAAAAATAAGTTCTTGAACTTGTCCCATTCCATGGAATCAATTTCATCTATTGGCCTCGTATTCTTGATAAGATTCCACCATTGATCAGCTTCACCTTCCAAATGATATACTGCTAATAAGACTTTATAATGTTCAGAACATTGAAGAACTGAAAATATCTTTTCAGTGGTAATGATCCATTGTTCAGCAACAAGTGGATCAGAAGACCCACTAAAAGAAGGTGGAGGTTGCCTCATGAAGAACTCAATAGAATATTGTTCCCTTCTCTGCTCATTTGGAAGTCCGTAATGATTCATAGTTTGTGTAAGTATAGCAATAAGATTTTTCACTCCATCTCTCATAACATTTGTTTGTTCATGAGGACAATCATTGCATTGTCCATTACATTGATCAACACGGTTCCTTCGGGTTCCATCCATCGTCTAAAACCCAAAAAGAATAGTGTGAGAGGAAAAAATCACACTAGGAAAAACAACATAATAAAGGGGGAGTACCTTCAATATCTAACATCTTAGGTTACCATAATTCTAGTACTATAACCTATACTTATACTTAACCTTAGGGACATCCCTATACATACCTTCTAAATATCTATAGGGATCTCACTAATGTTCTAGCATCCTAGTTTCCAAAGGTTGAATAAACCTTTCCTCTGATACCAACTGTAGAGACCCAAAGCTTAACGTACATGGACATTACATTACTTTTTCGGAATACTTAGTACATAACAAAAACACACACACAAGGACCATAATAGTTTAGTGTCTTTGGAAACTCGGAATATAATCTTATAATTGTGGTGAAAGATCTTCAACATCTCCCATAAAGATCTTCTTCTTTTTTACCTAAAACCTTTCTTTATATCCTGGGGAAAAGAAAACATAAAAGGGTGAGCTCAAATGATCAGTAAGGGTAAACAAAAGAAATATCAATCACATCATATTCATAAGAACATAACATTTTGGAAATCTTAACCTACAAAAGAGATCATAATATCATAACATGGGATAAATCATAGTAGTGAAATGTAATCCCAATAATAATAACTTAAAACATGAAACTTTGTGTAATACACACATAATAATAGAGAATCATTTCTTATCAGTCAAGACTCATTGCCAAGACTATCTTAGTGGACAAAGTCCATTTCTGAACTGTGTTCACTCCTCGTTTCAGTCTTGTTTCACTGAACCGGTTTAACCAGCCGTTACAACCATGTCTATCTAATGAGATATAAAATCTTTACCCAATGCATTTGAGGGAGATATAGGTCCCACCCATCTCATATTGATACCATTCTTATGTGTGCCACAATATCATAAACCATACATCATAGCATAACTCATGTAATAAAAATGGGATTCTTAAACATCGTGACAACATAAAACAATTCATATAAGATAAAGGAATTCATAAATATAATTCCATCACAACATAATCAAATCCATGTAATAATAGGCATAGAAACAGAACCCTATATTATCTTAGATGGAAAATAATTTTGATAAAACTCTTGAACTCCATTCTTGAGGAAAATATCCTTTCTACTTCAAAAACATTTTTCCTTTCTTAACATGTCATACAATTTTAAACTAAAAGAAGTTGATTTAAAATAAACTTGAAAACTTGTAAAGGAATATTCTTGGAAATATTGTTTTAAATATCCATTCTTGTTGTATAAGTTAAAAAAACATTCTTCTCGTACTTTTGTCAGAAAAGTCAAAAAGTACCTCGTACGAAAAACGACAAAAGATTCCTTTCGTATCTTTTACTAAAAACTCAACGAAGGGTAAAAGTGGATATAAACTATTTTAGAAGGATATAAATATTACATATTGAGGAAACATGGATGTGGATGATAAAATAGACCCCAGTAAATACCAAAGTATAAACAATCTCGGATAAAAATGAGATTGTGATATTTCACTTACCTTAGGTCCGATTTGCTTCATAAGTGTCCGAACCTCCTATATAATGATTTAAATAATGTCATTGACTTATTCCAGAATCATAATCATTGTTATGATATCATATATGGTTCACTTATGACTTTATATTACCCGTTCCTTTGTAAATTCCATGTTAAAGAGCGTTTTGGGTAAAATCGTTTCATTTGTCGTCTGTATTTTGACTTGTAATTATTCATATGATTACTTAGATCATGATTACTTAATTACAGAATATAAAACATGATTTATATATAATATATATTCAAAATATATATATATATATATATATAATAGATCAGTAAATGGAAAGAAATACACCGTTCATGGAGACGGTAGGCCGTACGTACGCATGAGCGCTGTTTTCGTTTCCTTATTGAGTTGAATGGAATTAAGTAGATGAAATACATATATATACACATAAATACAGTATAATTATTATGTCATATATTTCATGATTACTTATATATACTTTATAATCATTCATGAATGGTTAACGTGGAGAATGAATCTCATCGCGTCGTGGAGACGGTAGTCCGTACGTACGCACGAGCGATGATACCGTTCTCATGATCGTGGAATTGTATTTGAGTGTATGTATACTATTTCATAATCAATATCACTTTACAATAATAATATATAGTTATTATGTACACCATTATACCCATCCAAGTAAGGTGGTGGTGGAAAATAGATTACACCACGGTGTGGAGACGGTATTCCGTACGTACGCACGCGCGGTGATTTTGTTTTCTGTAGGATGGATAGATGGTGAAATAGGTTTGTTTCATACTTACAATAACATATCCGTATATTAGTGATTCTGATGTTATTACTTCATAATGAAACAACCTAATAAGAATAAGTGGAAGAAGAAATAAAGTTGAAAGAATCGGTAACGGACATTACCTCTTCTTTGGAGCGCCTCTTTGAGATCTCCTTTTAGGGCACTAAAATTGGTCTTTGAAGAAGACCAGGACCTCTAGGATGTTTCTAGGGAAGTGGAGAAGAGGATTTGGTAGGTTTTGGCCGAGCTTTAAGGCTCAAAGTGGTGTGAGGAAGAGAGGGAGGAGGTTCCCTTTTATAAGGGAGGAGAGGGGCACCTTTGGAATAACAAATAATATTATTTTATTATAAAGTCATATTCGGTTTATAATAGCTCCAAATTGAGTTATTTAGAAGCTAAGGTAGGTATGGGTCGAAATAATCTCATCCAATATAATTTAGACAAGTTTAGGTTCCTATTTTAACCTTATCATTTATATTTAACTTTAAGTTAGATAATTTTACTTTTACCGTGTCTTTTTGTGTTCTTACACTATAAGGTTTATAAACATACTATAACAAGCCAAAAAAACCCCAAGTTGTTTATTATTAATATATATAACCTTATCTAAGTCATTTTTTCGAACCTTATATTTTTAGGAATAAAATAACAATTAATAATATAATATTTGTTTTAAAAAACTATTTTATGTCAATTTTGACACTATTTAGTAATTGATTTTTTTGAAAGTCATAACATAATTATTAGTTCGAAAAAAGTTAATTAAATAAATAATAAAATGTCATATTGACCTATAAAATTAGTGGAATTCATAAAAAGTCTCAAATTACATTTATTTCGGTATTTATAACATCAATTATGTCAATATTTCATTAATAAGATAATTACTGCATCATCTTTGTGTCATAAATAAATTAAATTATTTAATGTATAAAAATTACAAATAAAATACCATTATGTAGGAAATAGTATTAGATTCCTAATTAATATTTATAGTCGAATTTATCTTATGTATAACCTTATATTAAAAATTATTTACTTATTACACTTTGATTTTAACTATTTTAACCCTTCTTTAAATAAATTAATAATAAATGTCCTAATCTAATCCAAGTGGGCCTAAATGGTCATATTTTATTCCTAAAGTTGTTTTTGGTCTAATTACACTTATCCAATAGAATTATAACATTTGTTAGGGTAATAATAATATCATTTTTACCCTTAATTACCCTATTTACTTTTAACCGTGTTAAAAAAAAGTAAAAAGTTATTATTCACCAAAAATTATTTTCATCTCATTGAACCAAATTTTACTTACTGACATCAACCGTGTCTCTTGGATTTTTTAAATTCCACTCACAGAAGCGGTAAAATTATGTTTTATGAAAAATTCATTTTTTCTAACTACCACTTAGGGGTTTCACTATTCATCAAAAAATAAAAGATTCCAGAAAAATACCAAAAATTAGGCCTAAGCTATATTTGATATTATGAACTCAAAAATGATGTCTATTTTACCAAATTCAAAACATATCAGTTGCATTAACCAATTTAAAAATTAATTCTTGTCGTCAAAACATATAGCGTGTTCTTAAGAGATAATAACTATCAAAAGATTGACACTTGTTTATGTCTGGTTTAAATGTGAAATTACATCCAATGACCAACATTGTATTAAATTGTAAAAATATATTCTAAATATACTTTAAAACCACTCAAATTAATAATTTATCACTATAAATTATTTCGATTAAAAAGGTTGTTTTTAATTAAAATTTAGTAATTTTCACTATTCATCGGAATATGAAAGTTATCTGAAAAGTACCAAAATTTCATCCTAAGCTAATTTCGATATTCCGAATCCAAAAATGAATTCCATTTTGAAAAATAAAATTTAAAAAGTTTACAAAAGTGGTTATTACAATTCATAACGGCTAGTTTTAATAATATTTTAATAGCATATTGTTGTTTAGTGAAACTCGGTATTGCGTACTACACACGCTATCGAGGAAGGTCGTGATTGCGTGTAATGCAAGGAAAGTCAAGGATGCGTGTTGTGCAAGCTCCTTTTTGTGTAGCGTACAACACAAGACATTAATAAAATTAAAAAGAATATTTTTCATAAAATCTCGGGGTGTTACAGAGAAGGTTAATTACATTTATTTATTTGACTTTATGAGTGATTAAAATTATTATATGATAATTACGAATTTAGTCATGGAAGTATGTGAGATTAAATCATTCCAGTCTTTCATATTCAATTTTGGTCAAACATTTTTTAGAGGAACCTTAAGTCTAACTGTTTATGGAGTGGGTTAAGTTGAAATTTGGCTGTTATTGTTGATATTTTAGAACCTAATGTTATGTACTTATCCATTTTGGACAAATTTTATTAACTATTATGGTTTTAGTAAATATTTAGAGATGGGAGGAACATATTTTTATCCTTTTAATGATTTTATGAACTGTTAAAAGTTAATTTTAGTGCTTCAGGCATGAAAAAAAAAAGAATTATCTTGAATATTAATTTTTAAAGTAAGAGATGAAGTGGAGATTAATCAAAGAAAAACTAAAGGATGAGATTGTGCTTATAAAATATAATTAAATCAAGAATATATATCTTCTTAAAAAAATCCTCAAATTTAGGAAAAAAAACTTGAAAAAAATTCTATAGATTTATATTAATTTCCGATGAATGAATAACCTTTTCACACATCAAATGTTTATGACTTTGGGGTTGTTAACGTTATCCTTCCCATATTCTCTATCACTCTATATATGTATTTGGGTGTTAGTTCTCACTTAAATGTCTATATTTTCGCTTCCCACTAATTTTATCATATTTATAAACCTAGTTATGTGTTATTCCAAAGGACCTTCATTATTTTACTTCCCTCTCTTTGAGTGGAATTTTTATTAACACTTTTTTCATTGTGGGTTTTCCAATAAGGGATTTTAAAATGTAAAACACATAGACCACAAGTTCAAATTATGAGGAGGTGATTTATTAAATTGGGGAACAATGTAACACCCCAAGATTTTATTAAATATTTTTTCAAATAAATTTAATTTTGTCTATCTCTTATGTTACATACAACCCTAAGTTTTAGAGAACCAATATATAATATTATTATTATTTTAATCTGGCCATTATAACCTAGCCATTATGTTGGTGAAAATGAAAATTAATAACTAAATTATGAAAATTATATTTTTTCACCTGAATAAAATAAATTCATCTTTTTTCAATTCATTGAAAATCAAAATAAAAAATCATTTCAAAGTAAAAGTGCAATTTTTAAGTGCATGATGTGTTTCAAAAATAAATAAATAAAATTAGTCACTATTGGTGAATTATTTTATTGAATTTCAGAAATATATATTCAATAAAAAAATTATCATAAATCTAATATTTTTTTTAATCATTGGATAAGAAACAAGTTATATATTTAAAAAATATATTTTTCTAAAAACTGGTTTTGTCGCATTCTGTGCACTTATTTTAAAACTAATTTGCCACTTTTTAAAATTTTATTTTAAAAAATAAAATTCGTTTTTTAAATAAAAAGTTCCAATTTATATTACATTTAATTATTTTAATTTTTTGAAAAGGCCAATTTCATAATGAATAGGAAAAATACTGATTTTTATTGAAAAAATCTTTTTTGTTTAAAAAAATTACAAAATTACCTTTTATTTTAAAATTATTTTAAATTAAAATTATTTAAATTATATTATGAATAATTGAATTTAGATTATTAGAATAAATTTTATGTTTAATTTTGATAAACAAAATTTTTATACTTTTGAAAACCATTTCATTGGAAAATAGTTTTTTCATTACGCTTTCGGGTTTTTATTTCAAATTAAATTTTAACACTTATGTGAATTTAATTGGGTAAAATAGATTCAATATTTATAATAATAAAAATTACTATTAGTAAATAAGTTCATCTTAGTTTAAGATCATAATTATTAGTAAAGACAGTAAAAATTAATTACCATAGTAAAGGTTAAAAGGGGGTTCTACAATTTGCATATGTTTTTTCTAAAATTAATTTTCCATGCCCATGTGATTTTATTTTATTAAATTGGATTTAATATTTTGAAAAAATAAATCAAAATTATCTATTATTTATAATTTTATTTTTATGTATAAAGGATTAATTACCTTGGTAAAGAAAAAAATACTTGTTACCATGTTAAAATCTCAAATACTAAATGTGAGTAAACGTAGAAACTAAGAGAATAACATGTTTAAAACATTATTTTTTTATAGAGAAGGTGTGAATAGACCATATCATCCCTCCAATAAATTATTTATAAATTTTGGTGGAACATTTATTAGGAGTGACAACCCATTATGGAATAGTTTATGGTATTTAAAAAAGTCCACTCCTCCCCTCACTACATCACACCTCTTTATCCATTTGGCTTGAAAAAACCTTCCATAATCTCTCCCAAACATCCTTATCCTCATTATAGAGCTACATTTATTCCAAAAATACCGAAACTGTGGTCCTTAATAAGATATCAAAAGGAGTATTTTATAATTTAAGGAGGTCCAACCGTGTATGAAAGAATTCGAGACATAAGGTAAGGGACTTCTAGTCTCTCTTTTATTCCTAAGAGACATATGTAATATTCACCACTCATTTAATTTTTTGGGTAAATATTATAACTAACCAGTCTTAACAGAAATATAAATTACATCACATATTCATAATAATTAAAACATTACAGAAACAGACACCCAAAGACCATATTAGTTTAGTTCCATTAGTAACCTGGAAGAAAAATATTCTAACTTGGTGAAATATATTCAATTTTCCAAATAAAGATCTTCCCCCTTAGTATTTATACTTAAAGACATTTCTTAATAACCTGGGGAATGGAAATATAAGAAAAGGGTGATCTCAAATTGTAACACCCCAAGCTTCCACGGTACACTTCTCTTTGAATAATATAGTAGCATGTGTTGTACGCAACTTTGGGTTCTAACACACCACAACCAATCAAACTAGTCGTTATGAATAGTAATACTCACTTTTTGAAATTTTATAATTTTTATCTTTCAAAATGGAATTCATTTTTTGATTCAAAATATCAAAATTGTCTTAGGGGTGAATTTTTGATATTTTTCTGAAAACTTTCAATTTTTGATGAATAGTGAAAACACTGAGTTATAGTTTAAAACTGAATTTTTATTTAAATAATTAATTATTTTATTTAAATTTATTTTAGGTAAAAATAGATACATAATACCTATATATGTTCAATTTAATTCATTGCAGTCATTTTTTAATAATATTATATATATATATATTTTAATTGAACTTTTCACCGTCTTTTACCCACCTCCTATGAGCATTTGAAAATTTACATAAAACATAATTTTATAGCTTCTGTGAGTAAAATTTCAAAAATCTAAGATACACGGTAGATATAAGTAAAATGTGGTTCAATAAGATGAAAATAATTTTTTTTGAATAGTAACTTTTTACTTTTATTTACCACGGTTATAAGTAAATAGGGAAATTAAGGGTAAAAATGAAATTATTATTACCCTAACACATGTCCTAATTGTATTGGATAAGTTTAATTCAACCAAAAAACCTTTTAAATAAATATGATCCATTAGTTCCACCTGGATTAGATTAGGATATTTATTATTATTTAATTCAAATAAGAGTTAAAAGTGTTAAATTCAAAGTTTAATAACTAAAATATTTTTAATATTGGGTTACACATAATATAAATCCAACTATAAACATTCATTAGAAATCTATAAATATTTATTACATAATGGTATTTTATTTATAATTTTTAGACATTAAATAATTAAATTTATATATGACACAATGATGATGCAGTAATTACCTAATTAATGAAATATTAAAATAATTGATATTATAAATATTCAAATAAATGTAATTTGATAATTTTTATGAATTACACTAATATTATAGGTTACTATGACATTTTCGGGTTGGTTAGATGAATTTTTTTCGAAGTAATAATGCTGTTATGAATTTAGCAAAAACAAAATACCAAATTGTATAAAAATTGACATAAAAGAGTTTTTAAAAACAATATTATATTATTAATTGATATTCTGTTGATAAAAATAAAATTTTCTTCAAAAAGACTTATATAATGATAGTTGTATCATTAATTAACCACTTGGGGTTCTCTTGGATGTTTATATTATTTTTATTAACCATATAATATAAAAATACAAAGAGACATGGTAAATGTCAAACTATTTAACTAAGAGGTAAATATAAAAGATAAAGTTAATATAGTGACCCAAACCTATTTAAAACCTATTGGTTGAGTGTTTTTTGACTCATACACACCTTATTCTTTAAATAATTTATTTTGGATCCATTATAAACCGAAAATTATTTTATTATAAAATAATATTTCTAGCTTTTCCTAAGGTGCCCTTCACCCCTCTTATAAAAGGGTACTCCCCTTTTCTCTAATTAAAACCTTAATATCCATTTGGATCGGAAAAACCCTACCCAAATACCCTCTCACCTAATATCCCTTTATCCTAGATGCCTTACTTTAGTAAGAAATCCAACCTAAGGATCCATTTTGATCAAATCAAAAGTAAGAACTCGAAGAAGAGGTAAATATTTCATCTCCTCTCTCAGTATCCCTTCTTCTTCCACTTACTATTTCTTTATTGTTTCCATTCTAAAATAAAAACTCTAGTATCTTCTATATACTATGATATTATTATAAATATGGTACAATCATATTCACTATTCTATCCATCCTTTGAATAACATGTCACCATATGTGCATACGTACAACGTACCGTCTCCACATCATGGTGTAATTGTTATTCAATACATTATTATTTGGATGGGTATAATAATGATGTGTAATTTATGTAAAAAATAAATATAACATGATAGTGATTCTTTATATATGATATACCATCCAATTATATATATTTTTAATATCAAAAGAATGATATTTCCGCTCGTGCGTACGTACGAATTACCGTCTCAACGAACGTGATGAGATTCATTCCCCAACGTATCCATTCAAGACTAATTTTCATTATATGATTAAAAATAGTGTTTAAAGACTTAATATCATTCTTAATATAAATAATATGCATCCTATCCATAACAAACATTACTTATGTAACAAATCATATAAAGGAAAACGAATCAGTTAACACCCGAAACGATGATAATACTAAGATATTATTAACAAAGCAATGTCAAAAGATCATATATGATATCATATTAATGTATATGATTCTTGTATAATTTAATAACAATTATTTCACCATTATACAGGATTATAACCTACCCTAGACCAAGGAAAAGTACATGGTAAGGGTTAATTTCACAATCTCTTCATTATCTGAGGTTGTTTATATGTAATTATCTATTGGGACCTATTTATCAACTGCATCCATGTTTCATAAAAATGTATTTCAAAACATTATTACTATTTTATATATTATGGTTTAAATTCATTTATAACCTTGTTTTACTTTTATAAGATGTTTATAAAGAAATCTTTCCGTCGTTTTCCAAACAAGGTACTTTATGACCTTTTCGACAAAATTAAGGTAAGAATGTTTTTTTTAACTTATACGGCGGGTGTGTCTATTTTCCACCTTTATATCATCATCGAAGCTTCCATTACAATATTATAAGAATATTTTCAAAAAAAATGTTTTCTTCTATAATTACATGACTTTTAAATGATTTCAAAATAGAAAGAGATATTTCTATAAAAAGGTTTTGATTTCATCTATGTCAACATCCTTTGATGGATTTTAAGTTTGTTTGAAGTTGATTTATTATGATAAAAAACTTCTATATTGCATTGATGGTTTTGTGATATGTTTTACTGTGGATGTGTTATTTCATACCATTCATGGTTTATAGATAAATTATTTATAATTCGTATGCCAGTTTTAATATGAATGTTTATGTTATGTTTAAACCTTTTCATATGAGGAATGAATTGGACTTAGTAAGTAACGGGTGGAGCCCGCTATAGCTCCTCAATGCATCGGTAGGTCTCACGAGACAAACTAGTGTCTTGGCACAAGGCCTTGCCAAAATATTATTTGTAGTCTTGGCACAAGGCCTTGACTATGTGGTTATGAAAGTCTGGTATTAGGCATTGCATCGTTATGAAAGTGGATATTGATATTTCATGTGATTATTCTACTAGTAGAATATCGATGTAAGTAAGTTAATAGAATTATTTTGATTAATATTTTTTATATTATGATGAATTTTATATTGAAAAGTCTTTTTTTAGTTTTATACATTTCCATAAATGTTTATGCTTATTTATGAAAGTTTCCACTATATTGTCATCCTTACTGAGCATTTGAGCTCACCCCTTTATATGCTTTGTTTTTTCTAGGATGCAAAGAATTATATTATGACTGACCTGCTGGGATAGTCTATGGGACCTCAGTTTTGTCCATAGAAACAATGTTGTTGTAGAATTCCATTTTATGATGTAATGTAAACCTTACGAATATATCTAGTACTTCCAAGGCTACTAAACTAATTGGCCTTTAAAGACTTGACCTTTTGTGATCATGAAAATGTTATGTAATAATGCACCAACTCTGGGTAACTAGGGTCGGGGCGTTACAGTTGGTATCAGAGGAAGTTTAGTACAAACCGTGGAAACTAGATTTAGACAAACTCTGATTAGAGCACACTGCCTTAAGATATACTTTGAGGATTAGTATATAAGAACTTCCTAGAAATTGGTATTGTAGAGATTTTGTGAGTTTTCCAAGTAATACATACCTATCTAGATATGAGTAGGTAGAGGTGGCTCTAGCACAGATGTACCTAGGGGTAAAACTTGAAAACACCACTTTGAGCTAGACTTGAACGTGAACTAGTGCTCGACAATGGGCATTGCGGCACTCTTGGTTACGACACTCTCGAGGGATATTCTTAGGATAATTCTCATTTTCATTAAAAACCATTATGAAGGGTTTATGAGCATAGACTTACTCAAAGAAAACATTTTTTATGATTATGGATTATATCCATAAACTGTTCAATTTATGTTAAGTATTTTACAAGTTTATAATTATGTATTTTGATTCATAAACTAATATAGTTTATTCCATTGTTTAAAAATGGATCCTAGTGGAAGGAATGGAACTGTATCAATGCATGCACTCGATTTAGGGATTTCCCTCTTTCTCAAGATAATTATAGTGGAGCTAGTGATGAAACTGGTGCTGATCAGCTAATCCCCATACTGGGACAACTCACTCAGGATATGAATAATAATCTTACCTGTATGGAGCACCCTGATCCGCATCATGGAGGATCAATGTTAGATCGCTTCATGAGTAAAATACCACCAACATTTAGTGGGGGTAAAAATCCACTAATAGCTGAGCAATGGATAAATTCCTTAGAGAAAATATTTCATGCCTTGGGGAGTAGTGAAAGGGAAAAAGTTGTCATGGTAGTTTACCGCCTCACTGGAGATGCGGATCAATAGTGGAAATTGATTCAAAACATAAAGGAGGATGATTAAGTATCCAATATGGAATTTAGGAATTTTAAATAAATTTTCTTAGAAAAATAATTTCCTTGTGACCATCAGAAAAATATAGAAAGTCAATTTCTGAGTCTGAGGCAAAAGGAGGATGAGAATGTCGCAAACTATGAAGCTAACTTTACAAGGTTAGCGAGGCATGCTGCAGAATATATATGTAACCCAAGAAGTAATATTAATCATTTCATTGATGGGTTAAAACCATTTCTCCATCAAGCATTAGTCTTATAATACTTCTCATCATATGAAGATATTTTCTCTTGCTCTATCAATAAAGAAAAAGAATTATACAAGTATTACTACTTTAAAGAAAAGTAAGAGAAGAAGAGATATGTTGAACACTCTGGAAATGGAAATAAGGGGAAGAAGGGAAAAGTTGAATATCCATCATGCAGTAAATGTGCAAAAAACACCTTCGTAATTGCCTGAAAATAATGAGAGTCTATTACAAGTGTGGTGAAAAAGGCCACTAAGATCGTGATTGAAAGGGGGAGAAAGAGGCTATCGATGTTGAATGGTAAAATTGTAGATAAAGGGGTCATTATGAAAATGAATGTCTTAAGAAAAGTCCAAGGGATCATGGAAAAGCTTATTTTATCACTACTACTGAGTTTGAGGCTTCGAAAGATGTAGTGGTGGGTAATTTAATGGTTTCCTCAAGTTAGCCTATGATTTATTTGGTTATGGATCATCGCATTGTTTCATATCTTCCTAGTTTTCTAAGAAAATTATATATTTCCAATTTTATTTAACAAGGGTTCATCATTCAAAACTCCTAAGGAAAGTATCATTGCAACAAAGTTTTTTGAATCAGTCCCTATTAGGGCATATAAATGTTCTTTATATGTTGATCTCATCATCATACCCATGATTGAATTTGATATAATCCTCGGTATGGATTGGATTTTGAACCTGGATGCAAAATTTTATTTTAATAAGAAGAAGGTTACTATTTTTAGTGATAATGATAAAGAACCCCTTATCTTTATAGCAGAATTGTCACCCCCTAATTATTATCTAGATCTACCCCCCAGTAGCTCAAACAAATTCAATTATTTGGGAGGAAGTGAATGAAATAACTCTGGGTGAGGAAAGGAATGTTCAAATAGAGTATGTACCTATTGTGAGAGAATATATTGATCTGTTTCGAAGATATTTACTTGGACATCCTCCAGAATGAGGAACTGAGTTTTCCATTGATTTAATTCTTGGATCAAGGTCCATATCAAAGACCCCTTATAGAATTCCATTGTTGAATTTATGAAACTAAAGAAACAACTAGAGGAATTCAGTAATAAGGGATTTATTCACCCTAGTGTTTCTCCATGGGGATCCCCTGTCCTTTTTTTAGGAAGAAAGATAGATCTACGAGGTTGTGCATTGACTATAGGGAGATCAATGCTATAACAATAAATAACAAGTATTCCTTACCTCTCATGAATGATTTATTCGACCAACTACATGTAGCTCAATACTTTTCAAAGATTGACCTTCTATTTGGATATAATCAGTTGTGTGTGAAGAAGGAATACATTCCGAAAATAGCATTTTAAACTGGGTACAGGCATTACGAGTTTAAGTAATGCCTTTTGGATTGAATAATGCACCCTCTGTCTTCATAGATCTAATTATTAGTGTTTTCAAGGAAAATCTTGATGACTTTTTAGTGGTATTTGTTGATGATATCTTGGTATAATCAAAAAGTTATGAATATCATGAAAATAACTTGCGCATTATTCTAAAGACTCTTAGAAGACGTGAATTATATGGGAAGTTTAGCTAGTGTGAATTCTGGTTTCAGGATATTTCTTTTCTTGGCCATATTGTCTCTAAGGATGGAATCTCTATTGATCCTTATAAGACAAGAGAAATCCAAGAATGGACAGCACCAATGAGTATAACTGAGGTACGCAGTTTTATTTTTTAGCAGGTTATTATTGACGTTTCGTCCAGAATTTTACCCAGTTGGCTAACCCATTAACAAAACTCACACGAAAAAGGGGTTAAATTTGTTTGGACAAAAGAGTCCGAAGAATGTTTTGAAGAATTTAAGAGAATATTAGTCAATGCTTATATTTTGAATCTACCATCGGGGAATGATAGGTTTTTTATTTATAGTGATTCTTCAAAGAAAGGAATTGGTTGTGTCATTATACAGAATGATAGGGTTATTTCCTATGCATCACGACAGCTAAAAAATAATGAGAAAAACTATCCTACTAATGATCTTGAGTTAGAAGTTGTGATCTTTTCTTTGAAAACTTGGAGACACTATCTCTATAGTGAAAATGTGATATATATACTGATCACAAGAGTTTGAATTATATTTTCTCACAGAAAGAACTCAACATGAGGCAAATGAGATGGCTTGAACTACTGAAGGATTATGATTTCACTATACACTACCACCTGGGGAAGGAAAATAAGGTGGAAGATTCTTTGAGTAGAAAGGATCATGGAGTTTTGAACAATATGAGAGTTGAAAAGGATCATATATACATGGATCTAGTAAATATGGATATGGTAATCACCATGGAAGGTAAAACATAAATACTTTTTCAAATGGTTTCCAAACCATCTTTACTAGAAAGGATAAAGAGTTCTCAGACTATTGATGAAGAGTTTCAGAAGAAGATTAAAGCTTTGAATAATGTTAGATTGAGTGACTTCGTATATGAAGATAGAATTTTGAAATTTGGGAAGAGATTTTTTGTTCCTGATATACTTGATTTAAAAAGATAATTGTTGGATGATGCCCATAGTTCCAATTTTTCTATACACCTTGGGAGCACCAAAATGTATAGAGATTTGACGAAAAAAATTTGGTGGGACAACATGAAAAGGGAGATTGTTGATTTTGTGTCAAGATGTATGGTTTGTTAACAAGTAAAAGCTGGAAGGAAATAGGATGGAGGAGTTAGGAAACCTCTTCCCATACCTAAGTGGAAATGGGATAATATTATGATGGACTCTGTCATGGGACTACCAAAGACTCCTAGAAGGAATGACACAATATGGGTCATTGTTGATCGTCTTACCAAGTCAGCACATTTTCTTGCTATAAGAGAAGATTTACCACTTTAACCTCTAGAAAGAATATATATTAATGATGTTTTAAGACTTCATGGAGTACCACTATTGATTGTTTCTGATCATGATCCCCATTTTACCTCAAGATTCTGGAAAATCCTTCAGAAATCTCTGGATACTAAACTTCGTTTGGGCTCTGCCTACCACCCCCAAACTTATGGACAATCAGAACAGACTATTCAAACCTTATAAGACATGTTGATATCATGCTAACTTGACTTTCAAGGTATGTGGGAACAATATTTACCTCTAGTAGAATTTTCCTATAACAATAGCTTCCATCCAAGTATTCAGATGGAACCATATGAAGGGTTATATAGAAAGAAATATCGAACACCAACCTATTGGGATGATGCTGGAGAAAGAAAACTCATAGGCCCAGAACTTGTGGAGGAAACGATGGAAAAGGTTAAGGTAATCCAAAACCACATCAAAGCAGCTCAAAGTAGGTAGAAGAACTATACTGATAACCGAAGGAAGGATCTGGAATTTCATGTGGGAGATCATGTTTTCTTGAATTTATCTCCATGGACGGGTGTTATACGTTTTCATAAGAAGGGAAAATTGAGTCCTAGGTATATCGGACCTTTTGAAATTCTAGAACTAATTGGGATTGTAGCTTACCATTTGGAAATGCCACCATGTTTCTCCAAAGTTCACGATGTATTCCATATATCATTGTTGAGAAAATACATGTATGACCCAATGCATGTACTCACCTATGAGGAATTAGAACTGAAACCCAATCTGCCTTATTGAGAAGGGCATGTCAAGGATCTTGATACAAGAGAACAAGTGTTGAGAAACTAGACAACTCGTCTGGTAAAAGTTCTATAGAGAAACCATAATATGGAAGAGGCAACGTGGGAACCTGAGTAACTTATGATGAAGAACCACCTGAGTCTTTTTATGCAGTAATATTCTATGAATTTTGAGGATAAACTTATTTTAAGAAGGGGAGAATGTAACACCCCCAACTTCCACGGTACGGTTCTCTTTGAATAATATAGTAGTGTGTGTTGTATGCAACTTCAAGTTCTAACACACCACAACCAATCAAACTAGCCGTTATGAATAGTAATACCCACTTATTGAAATTTTATAAATTTTATCTTTTAAAATGGACTTCATTTTTGGATTCGGAATATCAAAATTATCTTAGGGTGAACTTTTGGAATTTTTCTGAAAACTTTCAATTTTTGATGAATAGTGAAAAACACTGAGTTATAGTTTAAAACCAAATTTTTATTTAAATAATTAGTTATTTTATTTTAAGTTATTTTAGTTAAAAATAGATACATAATACCTATATATGTTCAATGTAACTCATTGGAGTCATTTTTTAATAATATTAGATATATAAAATTTTATTGAACTTTTCACCCTCTTTTACCCACCTCCTAGGAGCATTTTCAAATTTACATAAAACATAATTTTACTGCTTATATAAGTTGAATTTCAAAAATCCTAGAGACATGATTGATATCAGTAAGTAAAATATGGTTCAATAAGATGAAAATAATTTTTGGTGAATAGTAACTTTTACTTTTATTTACCACGGGTAAATGTAAATAGGGTAATTAAGGGTAAAAATGATATTATTATTACCCTAACACATGACCTAATTCTATTGGATAAGTGTAATTTGACCAAAAACAACCTTATGAATAAAATATGATCCTTTAGGTCCACTTAGATTAGATTAGAACATTTATTATTATTTAATTCAAAGAAGAGTTAAAAGTGTTAAATTCAAAGTTTAATAACTAAAATATTTTTTATATAGGGTTACGCATAAGATAAATTAAACTATAAATATTAATTAGAAAGATAAAAAAATCCTAAATAATGGTATTTTATTTATAATTTTTAGACGTTAAATAATTAAATTTATTTATGACACAATGATGATGCAGTAATTACCTAATTAATGAAATATTAAAATAATTGATATTATAAATATCCAAATAAATGTAATTTGAAACTTTTTAAGAATTACACTAATTTTATAGGTTAATATGACATGTTAGGGTTGGATATATGAATTTTATTCTAAGTAATAATATTGTTATAAATTTAAAAAAAACAAAATACCAAATAATGTCAAAATTGACATAAAAGAGTTTTTAAAAAAAAATATTATATTATTAATTGATATTATATTCGTAAAAATATAAGGTTTGTAAAAAATACTAATATAATGATATTTGTATCATTAATGAACCACTTGGGGTTCTCTTGGAAGTTTATAGTAAGTTTATTAACCATATAATATAAAAATACAAAGAGATATGGTAAATGTCAAACTATTTAACTAAGAGTTAAATCTAAAAGATAAAGTTAATATAGTGAACCAAACCAGTCTAAAACCTATTGGTTGAGTGGTTTTTGACCCATCCCCAACTTATAATTTGAATAAATTAGTTTTTATCCATTAGAAACCGAAAATTATTTTATTATAAAATAATATTTCTAGCTTTTCCTAAGGTGCCCATCACCCCTCTTATAAAAGGGCACTCCCCCTTCTCTCTAATTCACACCTTCAAAGCCATTTGTCTCAGAAAACCCCCATGAAAATACCCTCTAAATAACCTCCCTTAATCTTATAGGCCTTAATTTAGTCAAAAATCCAACCTAAAGAGCCCTTTTGATAAAATCAAAAGGAAGAACCCGAAAAAGAGGTAAATATTTCATCACCTCTTTCAAGTTCTTTTCTTCTTCCACTTCCTCTTTCTTTGTTGTTTCCATTCTAAAATAATAACTCCATTATATTATATATACTATGATGTTATTATAATTATGTTACAGCCATGTTAATTATTCAATCTATCCTTTGAATGGCATGTCACCATACGTGCGTATGTACGGCTTACCGTCTCCACGTCGTGGTGTAATTGTTATTCAATGCATTATATTTGGATAGATATAATAATGATGTGTAATTAATTTAAATAATAAATATAACATGATAATTATTCTTTATATATGATATACCATCCAATTATATATTATTTTAGTATCAGAAGAATGATATTGTCTCTCGTGTGTATGTACGGATTACCGTCTCCACGAACGCGATGAGATTCATTCCCCATCGTATCCATTGAAGAATAATTTTCATTAGATGATTAAAAATAATGTTCAAAGACTTAATATAATTATTAATATGAATAAAATACATCCTATAAATAACAAACATTACTTACATAATAAATTATATAAAGTAAAACGAATCAGTTAACACCCGAAATGACGATAACACTAAGATATTATTAACAAAGAAATGTTAAAAGATCATATATGATATAATATTAATGTATATGATTATTGTATAATTTAATAACAATTATTTCACCATTATACATGATTTTAACCTACCCTCAACCAAGGAAAAGTATAAGGTAAAGGTTAATTTCAGAATCTCTTCATTATCCGAGGTTGTTTATATTTAATTATCTACTAGGACCTCTTTATCATCCACATCCATGTTTCTCAAAAATGTATTTCAAAACATTCTTAATATTTTATATACTATGGTTTAAATTCATTTATATCCTTGTTTTACTTTTATAATATGTTTATAAAGGAATCTTTCCGTCATTTTCCAAATGATGTACTTTATGACCTTTTCGACAAAATTAAGGTAAGCATGTTTTTTTAACTTATACGGTGGGTGAGGCTATTTTCTGCCGTTATAACATCGTGGTATCTTCCCTTAAAATCTTATAATAATATTTTCAAAAATAAATTTTTTCTTCTATAATAACATGAATTTAAAATGATTTCAAAATTGAAAGAGATATTTCTCTAAAAAGGTCTTGATTTCATCTATGTCAACATCCTTTGATGGATTTTAAGTTTTTCCGATGTTGACATATTATGATACAAAACTTCCATATTGTATTGAAGGTTTTGTGATATGTTTGACTATGGATGTGTAATTTCATACCATTAATGGTTTATTGATAAAGTATTGACATTTCATATGCCATTTTTAATACGAATTTTTATGTTATGTTTAAACATTTTCATATGAGGAATGCATTGGACTTAGTAAGTGACGGGTGGAGCCCACTATAGCTCCTCGATGCATCGGTATGTCTCATGAGACAAACTAGTGTCTTGGGACAAGGCCTTGACAAAATCTTATTTGTAGTCTTGGAACAAGGCCTTGACTATGTGGTTATGAAAGTCTGGCATTTTTTATTCCATCATTATGGATGTGGCTATTGATATTGAATATGATTATTTTACTAGTAGAATATCCATGTGAGTAAGTAAATAGAATTATTTTGATTTATATTTTCCATATTATGATTAATTTTATGTTGAAAAGGCATTTGTTTTAGTTTTATACATTTCCTTAAATGTTTATGCTTATTTATTAAAGTTTCTTTTATATTGTTATCCTTACTAAGCATTTGAGCTCACCCATTTCTATTTTTTATTTTTCCTAGGATGCGAAGAAGTATATTATGAATGACTTGTAGGCATAGTCTATGGGATCTAAATGTTTTCCATGGAAACAATGTTGTTGTAGTTTTCCATTTTATGATGTAATGTAAACCTTATGAATGTATCTAGTACTTCCAAGGCTACTAAACTAATTGGTCTTTCGAGACTTGATCTTTTATGATCATGCCAATGTTATGTAATAATGCACAGACTCTGGGTAACTAGGTTCGGGGCGTTACACAAATTACCATTAAGGGTAAATAGAGTAAATTCTTAATCATATCATGAACATAAGGGCATAATAATATGATTATGATCATTAGAAGATCATACAAAGAATATCAAAAATCGTAAACCTGAATCATGGAATAAATAATTTAATTTTATAAGAAATGAATCAAAAGGAAATAAAGAACATGAACCGTGAATGAAAAATATTAGAATAAGACATGGAATTGTAATAAACACATAATAATATAACATGATTTACATAGTATCCAAGGCAGTGCTTCCAAGACCATCTTAGTAGCATGAGTTCACTCCTCAAACCATATTGGTAGTAATGGTTCACTCCCATGACCATTTTTGTCTATATCATGATATATAAATATTTACCCTATGCATTTTCTGGAGATATAGGTCCCACCAATCTCATAATGAAATCGAACATACATATTCCACAAAATAATAAACAATCATATAATAACCCATGAAATTAAATGGGGTTATCAAAATTTAATCATATCTTAACCTATGGAAAAGAGATAGGTTTCATAATCATTTCATCAAAACATAATTAATGAAAATAAGCAGGTTTCATTAGCATATAACTCTTCAAAGTGAAATGGATATCATAAACATTATGCCATAAACATAAACCATTCATAGAAATAATTTTGAAAGATCTTTTAAAAACACTTCAAAAGAAAATTATCCTTTCTCCATTAAAAAAGGATTCTTCAAACCTAAAACCTTTGGAAACCCATTTTCATGAAAATAAACATGAAAAATTATCAAGGAAGCATTGAAAACATTTTTAAAGACTTTTTCCTTTAAAAACTTTTATAATAGCTTCAAAACCTTTGGAAACCTTTTTTTCCTAGAAAACTTATAAAATAATCATGAAAACGTTTTGAAAACTATTTTCCTTAAAAAATACTTTGAGAATTAATAAATAATGCTTGAAAGTTATTTAAAAACAATTTTTTTAAAATATATTTTAAAAAATTTCTTAAAAAACTATCCTTTTTAAACATGAAACTAAAGCTTCAAAAAAATGATGATGGATAAATATATTCATTCCATATGAGGTAAATAGAACATTCCTTTCACATATTAAAAGGGTTATAAAAATTACTTGTTCAAAAAGTGACAAGAATGTTATTTTGAAAACATTGGTAATAGAAAAAAAGGGTAAAAATATCTTTTAATGATCATATGAGATTAGTAGAATATTCTTTGAATCCCTTTTTGAAAATTATGGTTTTGAAAGAACATGAATTTTTGACTGAAGAGAGACGTAAGTTCATATTTTATTAAAAACATCATCTAAATTATATTAAGTGAAAAAAGTGTAAAAATGGTACTAATACATGAGTATATCATGAATAACCAAAGGATAATAAAATTCATGAGTTTTCTTGAAATATGGATCATAATAATTCATCCATGAAAATGTGGTCATAGACAATCTTGATAAATAGTGTTATTGTTTCAATAAACTCTTACCATATGGTAACATTGAATCATACTACCCATGTAGGAAAATGAAATTACATGGAGCTTTAAAATATCATGAAAATAATTATATTCATTTTATTCAAAGTCATTTTATACACCTTATATAGAAATATAGGTGCATAACATGACACATTTCTTAAAGAAGACAAATTGAGACAAAATTACTTTATCGATTAGGTAACTTTTGAAACATAAACCCCTTGACATAATATTCAAAAAATGGTTTTGAAAATATCCATATATTTAATTATAATAGTAATATTATACATTCATGGGTAGTATATATATCACACAAAATAAGTGAGTGGTGAATAATGCATGTATCTCACGAAAATAATGAGTGAGATGAAATTCCCTTACTTTGAGTCTGACTTGTCTTGTGTGTCTCTATTTTCATGATTAATAAACTTATGTTAATAAATTAGTTTCCTTATAAAAACATTAAAGTTTATTATTAATTTTAATTCACTTATTACCAAGTTGTATAAAACTACCTAAAGAATTAAGTTTCAGTTTGGTGTTTTGACCAAATTCGATTCATGTGTTAAAAAACACTTTGGTTGGTAGACTATATTCAAAGGGGTCATTATATAAACATATAGATAATAATAATAATAAAATATTTATCATATTTATAAATAAATTTTACTTTAAAAACCAATCAGGTTGTGAAAAATGAATCGATTTCACAGTCATGGAGATAGTAGGCCTTATATACGCATGAGTAACATTCCCACTTATAAATGATTATTATGGAAATAAGGTAAGTAACATTAATCTTTCAAAAATTATAATTATATCATAAATACCTTATTATTTAATCATATATACTTATGTATATATTATTATTTTATTTAAAATTAATCACATCATGTCGAGGAAGTTGTTGTCCACACGTCCATGAACGATGTAATCACTTTTTAAGTTATTGAAAGGTTAATGAAGAAAGTGGTATATATTATATTACTAGACATATAATTATGTCATTAATATCATATATTTTTTTTTATTCACATATTTTTAAGTAAAACCATCCTTTATACATTCCATGTATCGTGTGAGGGAATCACATTGCTTTGAGGGGGTGGTAGCCCACACATCCAAAAACGATGTTATCGTGTTTACACATAATGAAAAAAATAAAGGAATGTGATATAAAAGAAATAAATAATAATAAATACATTTTATATTTTATATTTATAAAATATAAATATATTTTCCATCATAATTACAAACCTAAAAAGGTGGAAAAGGAAAAAAATGAACAATCATCGTTTCGTGTGGCGGTAGTTCCCTATACATGAACGATATGTTCGTTACCCATTAGATGAAGGTGTGTGTAATTTTAGGATGAAACCTTAGTGGAAAAACATCCCAGTATATTGAGGATATTTTTTTTTATATATAATCATAAAATAAGGAGATTTTTTGGGGTGGAGAAAGAAAATAAAAGAAGGGGTCTTGAGGAAGGATGTAAACTCTTTTTTGGGTAACTCCCTGTGGTTTTCACCAAAGGTCTTCTTGGAAGGATTTCATCATGAAATAAGGATTAAAAGAGGAAGGTGTAATTTTGGGGAGATTTTTGGGCAGATGTTTTTCAATAAAAAGTTTCTTTATAGGTGTGAGGAAGAGGGTTAAGAGGAGGCATTTTAATAGTGGATGAGGAGTGTCACTCTTATAGTATTTTGGAAAAAGAGAAACCCCACCCACATTTTTTTATTGATATTGGATCTAATAATATTAAAAATTAAATAAAAGGGAATATAAAGTCTAAATATTGTCACCTAATGGATTTTGGACAATTTTCTAGGTGATATTATGCCTTATGTTTAGATTTTAGTCTCTCATTAATCTTAATTTCACCTTAATCATTGTAATTAATTGTAATTAGATTCACTAATATTTTTTGTAAAAAACTAAGATGATATTATTATAAATTATAAAATATGATTATTAAAAAAATACGTCTATTTTTTACAAATTATAATCACATAAGTGGGAGAAATTGATTTAAATTTTGAAGTGCACTGTGTTGCATTTGTTGTCAGTGAGGTATGTTTTTGTCAAGGAATGAATGGATGGATGTCAAGGAGTTTCAATATGTTAATGACAAAGGATGTGATGGTGATGGTGATGAATGGATAATGGCCATGGTACTTAGAGGCATGTCACTTAGGAGATTCACTAAGTGACATAGGAAATGATGGTTGAAACATTCTCTATGTATATCAGACGATTGTAGAACTGTTCTTAATGTTTCAATACTTGTATCAAGGTGATACTAAGTGACAACACTTGAAGAATGAATGATGATGGAGAATCATTACATCAAACGATTGTTGAGATGATCATTAAGTTTCAAGAACTTGTATCAACTGGATACAAAGTCACAACAATGATATAAGACCATGCATTGTATTGACAATGCATGAGGAGTTATCAGATGATCCATCCACAACTTCTAAGTGGATGAAATGGAGTAAAGAAGTCCATGCACTAACACTTAGTGCATGTGAATCTGAAGAAGTTCCAATTTGATCTCTGATTAGATCAATGAAGTTCATTGAAAAATATGTTTGATTAAGGAGCTTCGTTTGAAGGCATAAACCTTCGGGAATTCCATTCTTAAATATTGAATACATGATGAAGAAGAATTGGAGGAATTCTAATGAAGAAGAAGAGAATATAAGAGAAGAGAAGAGAAGAGAAGAGATATAGAAGAAGAAATGGCTTAGAAGTTGAAGTGGCATTTGGCATTGGAAACTTGGTTACTTTGTTTTATACAAAGTCCTAAGATTTCCCCTTAGCAAAAATATGGGCCACCAAGGAGGCCAGCCGATGGTCATCACCCAAGCCTCTTGTGGGACTCACGGTCACCACGCCCATGGGGAAACCCTCAAGGCCAAGGCAGCAGCCCTGAGGCAGGGGCGCACCCGCAGGACGCAGCGTAGGCGCCAGGGGCACACCCGGAGGAGCGCATGGTGGGCGCATAGCGCGCCCGTGTGTGCATAGTGGGCGCCAGTGGCGCGCCCGAGTGGCAGGGGTGGGCGCAAGAGCGCGCCCGCAGAGAGAACACAGTGCGGGGCGGCACCGTTGAGGGAAAAGTTCAACTGGACGTTCAGCGGCAGTTGAACTTTGTTAAACCGCAGAAAAACCGGGATCCGTTTCGATGAGGGACGCAGGATTTTGCCGTGGAGTGAATCCTGGCCACTCGATCGATCACGCGCCAGATCTCGACCGCACAATCGATCCCGCGCGAGATCTTCTGATCGCGGCCGTCTGATGTCTTTCAATCGCCCGATCCAACGGCCCGCAAGTTATCCTCTCCCTCGAGCTCGGCTGAGGCACCTCCCGCGACGCCGCTTGAACCAGAGGCCTCCCGAATGAATAATTCGAGATCCCGGCCACTTTTGATCAAGACAAAGACACCTTCGAGTTTGTCTTGCCATGAGGAACTCAGACATGCATAAAAATACTCACGCATGCAATGAGACAAGATTTTCAAAGAAGGACGAGGCAAAAAAATGTGTCGAGGCCATGTGGAGTTCGTGTTTTGCATGGGATAGAAGAGAAGAGTCCGTGCATGCGTTCTATGTCGCATGCACGTAGAGAAAAATAAAAATGGAACCCGCGTTTGACAGAAAGATAAAAATCAAGATTTTGAAGATTTTAAAAGCCCAAAAATCTCGGGGATTCAAGATATCTCATGCGGAAGATTTGGCACCGCCTATGCCTATATAAGGAGAGCCCGAGGCGATGGAGATACTTTTGCTGAAACTTTGTGGAGTCCCGCGAGTGCCATGCCTCGCGAAGAATTTAGCTGCACATCCCCTGCGCTTCAGAGAAGCCCGGAGCCATTTTTGGCTTCGTGAAGTCCCTTTTGCGCATCCCTTGCACGAAAGAGGTGAAGGGAAGTCCCCTGCGCGCACCCCTTGCGCGACAGGAAGGAGCCGAGCCGCATACTTGTGCGCTCGAGTCTCTTTCCACCCTCTCTGCCCGCACACTTGCGTGGCAGGAGGAAGGAGCCCGCGGTGTTTCACCTTGAACACTTGCGCAGCGGTTGAGAAGAGGAGGAGGCCCTTGCACCTCACACCTTTGGTGCTTGCTACACCAAGACCCTACGCGGCAATGGGTTGCATACCTTGTGTGTGTGTGCTAAAGTGGGGAAGAAGACCCGAGGCTTGGTTGTGTGTGGAAGTGAAAGAACACACTTAAAACGTGTGTGTGCAAGGAGGAGAGGAAGACCACACTTAAGTTGTGTGTGTGCTTAACAAACAAAGAAGAGGCCAAGATCATGTATGTGAAAAAGTGAAACAAGTGTGTGCAAAGAGACACGAAGGCCGAACCTAGTGTGTGCACTAAAAGTGTAAACACTTAGAAGAAGAAGAAGATATCCACACAAAGAAGAACACACATTTATGTGTGTAAGCAAATTGAATTAAGTGTGTGAAGTTCAAAGAATGTGTGTTCTTAAAGAGACTACACCCTTTGTGGGTTTATTGCACCGAGAAGAAGAAGGGGAGTGCATGCTTACATGCATGCACGTGCACACGTGAACAAGCTCAAATCTGGTTGTGTGCATCTGAGTTGACCAAGACCAGAAGTTCTTGAAGATTATTGAGAAGCCATGCTATCAGTGCATGAGGATGAAGAGATGTCATGCACTCAGTGCATGAAGTTGTGTTGAAGTCAAACTGAAGCCAGACTGAAGATAAAGAAATCATTTGTCTGAGTTTTCAGTAGATTGAGAAGAGCCTGATCAACAGAAGTGATCAGAAGTTGTTGAGCAAGACCAACAGACCTTTTCAAAGGCTGTTGAAGATTCTTGAAGAGAGAGGCCAGGTCATCCTAAGAAGAAGGAGATAAATCCTGAGAAAGATGAGAAGACCTATTCATCACAAGTGAGCAGAGGAAGAGAGCAAGGCCAGCAGCCTTTATCCTAGGCTGCTGAAGATACTTGAAGAACTTGAAGTGAATAAGTGCTACTCGTGTGACTCGAGAAGCCAGGAGAAGCCCCCTGTGAGACTCAGGGTGGAAGAAGTCTTCAGTGGGATTCTGGAGCAGGCCAGTGGGACTCTGGTAACACTGTGGGACGCAGTATAAAGACCCTCCTGTGGGAATCAGGAGAGATACAGTGGGACTCTGTATCGACCATTGTAATACTAACAGATTATAATGGAAGAAACCATGTTGGGGTGTTTAACCAACATGGCAAGGACGTAGGCCTTTGGAGCCAAACCTTGTAAATCCTTGTGTCCTGTGCCTTTACATTTACTGCATTACTCGAGGAAAGGCTGAGAGATACAAGAAGAGTGGATCGAGGCCTTAACAAGCCATAGAAGTTTAATTGATAAAGAATCAATTAGTAAAAAGTTTTAAAGGATCTCTGATTCACCCCCTCCCCCTCTTAGTGATCACACTGATCTGGGCACTTCAATTGGTATCAAAGGGAGGTTGCCTCTAAAAGATCCAAGGGAGTCTTTATAAAGTGCATATTTGAGGAAGTGGGCAAATACCCTCAAATGGAGATATCTGCCAAGACTCAGAAAAATAGGATGAAGAAACAAGCCAAGAAGATGAAGAAGAAGATTGTTGCTGATAGAGAAACACCTGACAATTCCTTTTATCACTCTTCTGATAAAGCCTGTCCTAGCTGTGATGGTGATGGAAGAATCAATGATCTTCTAAATGCAATCAAATATCTTCGGAAGACAGTCCCCAGGGAAGTAGCAATGTGTATTACTACAGGAATCCTTGATCTTCAAGAAGAAAAATTACAGCTAGAAGAAGAATCCAATGCAATGGAAGATCAGTTGGCTAAAAGGGTTGGCATAACCAACACTCTTAGAAAGCTGGTGAAGGCTAAAGATGAAACAGTATCGCTTTGCAATGAAAGATCTGAAGACACTACTGATGAATTGCAAAGAAGCCTTTCTGAGAAAGAATTCTTTAAGACTGTGGTCAAAGATGTTTTCCATGCACTATAAAAGAGGCACAAAGTTTCAATGAATGTCATAGATGCTCAACTTGAAGCCAAAGTAAATAGGGTGAAAGAGCTTGACCATTCATTACAAGAAATGAAGAAGGTGCATGAAGACCAGTTAGAACAGCTGAAAGAAAATTGGGAAGGAAGGCTAAGAACTGTTGAGGATAATAAGAACTCCCTTAACATGAAATGCTTTGAACTAGAGGTGATATTGAAAAATCTGCAATCACCCAAAGCTGAATCCTCCCAGTCAGCTGAAAGTATAAATGTTTCTACACAAGTGTGCTTTGAGAAGGATGATTCTAAAAGAAAGACATCCTCTAATGAAAGGGAAACATCTTCTAAAAAGACGGTACCATCCATACCATCTTGTACTCATGCTTCTAAAAGTGTTTCTACTGAAAGTGCAGGATGGAAGAATGAATCCAAACAAGTATGGATGAAGACAGTGAAGAAAGAATGCTCTCCTCAAACAACACTGCAAGTCAAGAAAAGTACCCAACAATCAGAAGGACTGAAGAGGTCAAGATTTGTGGGTCAGTGTTGGTGTTATAATAAGTATGGGCACTGTGCAAAGGATTGTTGGTACAATCCACTGAATTTCAAAGCACAAAGCAAGCCCATGCCAAGGGGGAGCAAGCCAGAGGAAAAGAGGAAACATCCACAGGTCCAGAGACATCTGTTTACTGCAAATAGATTTGGACTTCTTGATAACATCTGGGATGTTTGCAAAAGTGGTCAAAAAGATACATGTCAATCTCCAACTGTATCCAGAGCTCAAAAGATGAAAAGATCACAGAACCTGGCTCAGAAAGAATCCTTGGGAAGCAAGCAGAAGAAAGTTGAAGATGCTCCCAAGAAGGTTTTGAAAAAGGAAAAGAATTCATTGGAGTCTAAATCCAAGAAGGGTGATGCATCTAGAAGGACCACCATGAAACAATGCTTCTACTGTGGAAAGAAAGGCCATACCATGGATCTTTGTAAATAAGCCATGGAATTCAATAGAGGCAGACTGGACTCAAACAGACAATCAATCCAGAAGAAGCAGAAGGGATTGGTTGAACACAAGTTACCTAAGAAAGGTAGCTTGAAAGCATCAAAAGAACCATGTGGAACTTCTAGAACTGAGGCCACACTTCCAAGTGACTTACTTGTCATATGGCCAAATCAGTTGCAACTTTCCATAGAACTACAAAGAGTTGAAGATAAAGTTCTGGAAATTGCTAAGGCAAAAGGGAAGAAGAAGATTTCACATGAAGATCAAGTTCTGTGTGTGAGGTGCAATCAAGCTGGACATACTAGTGATAAATGCATGATATTCATTCCAGCTCAGAAGGGATTCTTCAAAAGAATAGAGATTGCACCAGGAGACTCTAGTGTTCAGAAGGCACCTATAAATAGAGGAGTCACACACAAAGAAGTTAAAGAGGTGTTGAGATCCACACCAGCACAAACATCATTGAAGATCAAATGTGCAAGTGTGAAGAATGGTGAAAATGGGACATCTCGGTTGAGAGAATCTTCTCAACCTTGTTGTTCACATTGATGAACCAAGTAGGTTCCATCTTATTCCCTAATCACTTGTATTTACATGTGCGAACATTTTAGGGAATTGAAGATGATGATCATTCTCAGGTGGAGGATGGTTTTGGAAAGAATGGAGTTCACCCCTTGAGGGGGAGCCAATCTGTAGAAGATGGGATTCTGAGATTTAATACCATCTTGAGAAAAGTGAAGGTCTTCCAATCATACTTTCATCCCTTGTTTCTTAATTGTATTCATCATGACAATTAAGGGGGAGTATTTATTGAAGACAAATGGTTGAAAGGGGGAGCTTTATCTTTGCACTAAACTTTCTAATGAGTTTTGTGGAGTATGTGCAGGATTTAGCAATTCATTGATATATCTGAAAAATTTCAAACCCCTGAAGCATGATCTCACATGTACATTGAATGATGGAAAGCATTGAGTTCCTTGGTTACATCACTCTTGTTTTCTACACCGGGTTTTCCCAAGTAGACTTAGAGATGATTTACTAAAGGTTCTTTGCTAAAGAAGAACATGTGACATCATCCCTCTCTTAGTGATTTTCAAGAAAATGCTATTCAAAGGGAGGAAGAGATATTTTGGAAGAGAGCCACACCACATCTTTTCATTTGATTGCCAATAAGGGGGAGAAAATATTGGAACACATATTGACCCATTCATATGTGCTCTAGTGTATTGCCAACAAATACAAAGGGGGAGATTGAAGTGCACTGTGTTGCATTTGTTGTCAATGAGGTATGTTGTTATCAATCAATGAATGGATGGATGTCAAGGAGTTTCAATATGTTAATGACAAAGGATGTGATGGTGATGGTGATGAATGGAGAATGGCCATGGTACTTAGAGGCATGTCACTTAGAAGATTCACTAAGTGACATAGGAGATGATGGTTGAAACATTTTCTATGTATATCAGACGATTGTAGAACTATACTTAATGTTTCAATACTTGTATCAAGGTGATACTAAGTGACAACACATGAAGAATGAATGATGATGGAGCATCATTACATCAGACGATTGTTGAGCTGATCATTAAGTTTCAAGAACTTGTATCAACTGGATACAAAGTCACAACAATGATAGAAGACCATGCATTGTATTGATAATTCATGAGGAGTTATCAGATGATCCATCAACAACTTCTAAGTGGATGAAATGGAGTAAAAAAGTCCATGCACTAACACTTAGTGCATGTGAATCTGAAGAAGTTCCAATTTGATCTCTGATTAGATCAATGAAGTTCATTGAAAAATATGTTTGATTAAGGAGCTTCGGTTGAAGGCAGAAACCTTAGGGAATTCCATTCTTAAATATTGAATACATTATGAAGAAGAATTGGAGGAATTCTAATGAAGAAGAAGAGAAGAGAAGAGAAGAGAAGAGAAGAGAAGAGAAGAGATATAGAAGAAGAAATGGATTAGAGGTTGAAGTGGCATTTGGCATTGGAAACTTGGTTACTTTGTTTTATACAAAGTCCTAAGATTTCCCCTTAGCAAAAATATGGGCCACCAAGGAGGCCAGCCGAGGGTCATCACCCAAGGCTCTTGTGGGACTCACAGTCACCACGCCCATGGGGAAACCCTCAAGGCCAAGGCAGCAGCCCTGAGGCAGGGGCGCACCCACAGGACGCAGTGTAGGCGCCAGGGGCACGCCCGGAGGAGCGCATGGTGGGCACATAGCGCGCCAGTGTGTGCATAGTGGGCGCCAGTGGTGCGCCCGAGTGGCAGGGGTGGGCACAAGAGCGCGCCCGCAGAGAGAACATGGTGCGGGGAGGCACCGTGGAGGGAGAAGTTCAACTGGACGTTCAGCGGCAGCCGAACTTTGTTAAACCGCAGAAAAACTGGGAGCTGTTTCGATGTGGGACGCGGGATTTTGCCGCGGAGCGAATCCTGGCTGCTCGATCGATCACGCGCCAGATCTCGACCGCACAATCGATCCCGCACGAGATCTTCTGATCGCATCCGTCCGATGTCTTTCAATCGCCCGATCCAACGGCCCGTAAGTTATCCTCTACATCGAGCTCGGCCGAGGCACCTCCCGCGACGCCGCTTGAACCAGAGGCCTCCTGAATGAAGAATTCGAGCTCCCGGCCACTGTTGATCAAGACAAAGACACCTTCGAGTTCGTATCGCCATGAGGAACTCATACATGCATAAAAATACTCACACATGCAACGAGACAAGATTTTCGAAGAAGGCCGAGGCAAAAGAATGTGCCGAGGCCATGTGGAGTTCGTGTTTTGCATGGGATAGAAGAGAAGAGTCCGTGCATGTGTTCTAAGTCGCATGCATGTAGAGAAAAATAAAAATGGAACCCGCGTTTTACAGAAAGATAAAAATCAATATTTTGATGATTTTAAAAGCCCGAAAATCTCGGGGATTCAAGATATCTCACGCGGAAGATTTGGCACCGCCTATGCCTATATAAGGAGAGCCCGAGGCGATGGAGATGCTTTTGCTGAAACTTTGTGGAGTCCCGCGAGTGCCTTGCCTCGCAAAGAATTGAGCTGCGCGTCCCCTGCGCGGCAGAGAAGCCCAGAGCCATTTTTGGCTTCGTGAAGTCCCTTTTGCGCATCCCTTGCGCCGAAGAGGTGAAGGGAAGTCCCCGGCGCGCACCCCTTGCGCGACAGGAAGGAGCCGAGCCGCATACTTGCGCGCTCGAGTCTCTTGCCACCCTCTCTGCCCACACACTTGCGTGGCATGAGGAAGGAGCCTGCGGTGTTGCACCTTGTACACTTGCGCGGTGGTTGAGAAGAGGAGGAGGCCCTTGCACCTCACACCTTGCGTGCTTACTACACCAAGACCCTACGCGGCAGTGGGTTTCATAACTTGTGTGTGTGTGCTAAAGTGGGGAAGAAGACCCGAGGCTTGGTTGTGTGTGGAAGTGAAAGAACACACTTAAACCGTGTGTGTGCAAGGAGGAGAGTAAGACCACACTTAAGTTGTGTGTGTGCTTAACAAACAAAGAAGAGGCCAAGATCATGTATGTGCAAAAGTGAAACAAGTGTGTGCAAAGAGACACGAAGGCCGAACCTAGTGTGTGCACTAAAAGTGTAAACACTTAGAAGAAGAAGAAGATATCCACACAAATAAGAACACACATTTATGTGTGTAAGCAAATTGAATTAAGTGTGTGAAGTTCAAAGAAGGTGTGTGCTTAAAGAGACTACACCCTTTGTGGGTTTATTGCACCGAGAAGAATAAGGGGAGTGCATGCTTACATGCATGCACGTGCACACGTGAACAAGCTCAAATCTGGTTGTGTGCATCTGAGTTGACCAAGACCAGAAGTTCTTGAAGATTATTGAGAATCCATGTTGTCAGTGCATGAGGATGAAGAGATGTCATGCACTCAGTGCATGAAGTTGTGTTGAAGTCAAACTGAAGCCAGACTGAAGATAAAGAAATATTTTGTCTGAGTTTTCAGTAGATTGAGAAGAGCCTGATCAACAGAAGTGATCAGAAGTTGTTGAGCAAGACCAACAGACCTTTTCAAAGGCTGTTGAAGATTCTTGAAGAGAGGGGCCCGGTCATCCTAAGAAGAAGGAGATAAATCCTGAGCAAGACGAGAAGACATGTTCATCACAAGTGAGCAGAGGAAGAGAGAAAGGCCAGCAGCCTTTATCCCAGGATGCTGAAGATACTTGAAGAACTTGTAGTGAAGAAGTGCTGCTCGTGTGACTCGAGAAGCCAGGAGAAGCCCCCTATGAGACTCAAGGTGGAAGAAGTCTTCAGTGGGATTCTGGAGCAGGCCAGTGGGACTCTGGTAACACTATGGGACGCAGTATAAAGACCCTCATGTGGGACTCAGGAGAGATACAGTGGGACTCTGTATCGACCATTTTAATACTAACAGATTATAATGGAAGAAACCATGTTGGGGTGTTTAACCAACATGGCAAGGACGTAGGCCTTTGGAGCCGAACCTTTTAAATCCTTGTGTCCTGTGCCTTTACATTTACTGCATTACTCGAGGAAAGGCTGAGAGATACAAGAAGAGTGGATCGAGGCCTTAACAAGCCATAGAGGTTTAATTGATAAATAATCAATTAGTAAAAAGTTTTAAAAGGATCACTGATTCACCCCCTCCCCCTCTCAGTGATCACACTGATCTGGGCACCTCAAATTTAATCTTGTAGATGGGATGACAAAGCAAATTTTTAAAGTAATAACGTTCAAAAGTATTCTAGGTTTTTATAACCACTTTAAAGGTGAAATAGATTATAATGGAATGAATTGGATAAATTGATAAAAATTTGATATAATTAAAAATTAAAATAAATTATAATTATAATTTAACCTTATAAATAAATTATATGAAAAAATAGTTTTGAGTTAAATTTTTCTATTTTTCACAATTCATTAAAAAATTAAACTTCATAAAAAATACTAAAAATTTACCCTATACTAATTTTTATGATTATATTTAAAAAATTAAGTAAATTTTGACATATTAAATTCATAAAAGTTATAAAATTTAGATTTAAAATAGGTTCTCCATCAAAAGGAGGTAAAAGTTACTTAATAAAAATTTAGGTTTTTATGTGTACTATTGGGTTTGTTCTTATCTTATGCCTATCGAATATATTGGATGAATATAAAAACTATTTTATTGAATATAATATATATATATATTACATTAATATCACTGAATAATTGTAATTAATTTAATTTATTATGATAAAACAGCTTTGTGAGCATAAAAATCATTTTCTATAAAAATATTCTCATTATATTCAATTGGTTATTATATTCATTGTAAATAATGAATTCATTTTATACTTATGTAAAACATAGGTTTTCATAAGTCTGTTAATATGATATATAACCACTAACTTCACAGATAGGTTAATTATTAATGTATTAAATAATAATATTTTAATAATTTAATGTTTTTGGGTAAAACTTAGTCTTACGTGTCATGTGGGCTATCAAGGAAAGTCATACTTGTGTGTAACATAAGTTAACCTCATTGCTTCAAATATAGAATTCTAACCTTTATATTTTTTGTATTTCATGATTGACTTTGTATTTTAAAATCCCAACATAGTTCTTTAATATAACAAAAGAAATATTTGGTGTTGTGTGAAATGAAAAAACAATATCAAAGAGATTAAATTAATTTTAAAAAAATCACAAAATCTCTGGTTGTTAAATTCTACCCCCTTAAAATGAATTTCACCCTCAAAATTCATATAGGTAATCAAATATTTAATACTTGAAAGTTCATTTCAAATATACCCACATTGTAGAAATGAATAATTAAACTTTCTATATAAAAAATAAAGTAGTAAACATGATGGTTTCCCAAAGTTACATATATATTGGTTTTAAGATAGGAGAACACAGGTGGAAAGTAAAAAAAATAGACATGGAAGAGAAATATAACCATCATGTTTTGATGGAGAGTGATAGAAAACAGTGTCAGGAGAAAGATAACTATCACAAAGACATAATTAGCGATGAACTAAGGGACTATCTGATTCATCAGAAAAGGAGGTACTAGGATAACACTTTCTATTTCAAGATTCTTTTTCCTAAAATTAAATAATTTTCATGAAAAGATATACTTTCAATATTTTAAGACAACCTCACCCTTTTTGTTACTTTATCCACTTCTCCTCTTTCTCCAAAAAGAATGGTTAATTTTTCATTCGTGAAGCATAAACATATCATGAGATCCATTATATGTCATGCTATCTGTAATCAGTTATCAACACCACCAAATTTCATAATAGGTTAACCAATATGAATAAATCCTCATGTGGTTTGATAATACTTTATTCTCGAAAACCTCATGAAAAGTTTAACTTAATATTTCCATAAGTGGTTAACCATATAAACCTTTTGAAATATGAAAATAAAAAACATTATAAAGAATGTCACAAAATCACCTTAACATTGATCCCCTATATATAAAAAAGTATCTCTTGGTTGTCACATTCAAAACAAGTTAATACCCAAATCATATATTCTCTTTAAATATGGTAATAATAAGAATTTCCATAAATACTTTTGGAAAACATGCATGCTTCTTTATTTCAAATCTTATTGGATATATTTTTTAAATCCAAGAAGTTGTAAAATTCATCCATGATCACATAGACCACTTTTTCTACCAATAAATAAACAGATTCATGTTGATCCGTTTTATCATCTACTTTATCCAAATTAATAATCTCTTTATCCAAGTGAAACACAATTTTGTCAATATCTTTATCGGATTAATGGTTACCTTCCCTTAATCAAAATATCACATTTCTAAGTCTTCATCGTTATTAAACATATCCTTTTCAATCCTTCATGAAAACTTATACTGAAAATGTTTATATATTTCTTTATTAATATAACATAATATTTGAGTTCCAAAACATAATTACTTCATTCATCAAACTTTATTCTTAAACCATTACTTAGGATTCATCAACTTATTCTTTAATAAAACTTTCTTATAATATTAAATATGAATCTTTTCTTAAGGTTACTCAGCCTCAATCTAGAAATTCTTCTTATTATTAATTTAAATAATACTGGAAGAATGTCACATACATTTCTCATGTTGTTTGCGGTCTCTTTATATTCATAAGTATAACCAATACTCATACCTCCTTCCTGATTATCTTTATGAGATTTCCATTAAGGAAATGTATTTTCATAATTCTCGTACTTTCAACATCTAAAACATTCAATGTTAACAATGTTTCTTATAGTTCTATTCATTGACTAAAACCTGAAATCATGGGGTGAGAAACATATATCATAGAAGAAAAACAAATAATCATTAAAAATTACTTATAGGACCTCTAAATCATGACACATACCTTTTAATAGATGACACCTTAGTTTTGCCCTAGGTTTTTCATAGTCATTTTTTATTTAAATAATTCATAATGTATTGTGAAGACTTTGTAAATTTCCAAAGCATATACCCCAAGAGTGTCAAACCAGGTGTCCAACAAGACCTGTCTACATGTACCATATTACCCTGAATCAGTCCTGAAACATCTTTTCATATTTTTCCCCTAGGTACATCAATTCCAGATCAACATCCACCTATAGTATCTAGACATGGATGTATTTCTAGGAAGCCACTCACTTTTTCCTTTACCAAAATTCCAGAAAAATTTCTTATACCTTTCCTTATTATTAGAATAATCCTTATACATGTCGTTAGAGTTCTCACTAAGGTCTTCTCATCCTAGTTTCCACAGTTTAACTAAACCATCTCCTCTGATACCAACTATAATGACCCAGTATTAACATACATAGAAATTATATCATATATGTGGAGTACTTAAAATATTACAAAAATAGACACCAAAAGACCATATTATTTTATTTCCACTGAATACTTGGAACAATAATCTTCTAACTTAGTGAAATATCTTCAATGTTTCCCACAAAGATCTTACACCTTATTATTTCTACTTAAAAACCATCCATCATAACCTGGGGAAGTGAAACATAAGAAAGGGGTGATCTCAAATAATCAGTAATGTAAAATAAAGGAAATGTGTAAGAATGTTATGAACATAAGGGTATGAGAATGTGATCATGATCATTAGAAGATCATACCCTTCACACCAAAAATCAGAAACATGATTCATGGAATAAATACATTCATTTTATATGAAATGAATCATAATTAAATAAATAACATGATCCATGAAAGGAAAATATAATAATAATATATGGAATTGTGGAAAATCCTAAAGAATACAATATTATTTCCATAGTAGCCAAGTCATCGCTTCCAAAACCATCTTAGTAGTATGAGTTCACTCGACATAACATATTGGTATTCATGGTTCACTCTCATGGCCATCTTAGTGACATGATTCCACTCCTCATACCATCTTAGTAGACATGGTTCACTTCCAGGACCATCTTAGTCTATCTCATGGGATATAAATCTATACCCAATGTATTATATAGAGATATAGGTCTCATCCATATCATAATAAAATCATACATACATGTTCTACAAAATAATAAACAATCATATCATAACCCATGAAATGAAATGGGTTTCATAAACATGTAAACATATCTTAACCTTTGGGAAAGAGAAATGTTTAATAATAATTTAATCAAATCATAACCTATAAAAAGAACCAAGTTTCGTAGTCATATAACCCATAAAAGAGTAACAGATTTCGTAAAAATCATGCAATAAAATGTAAACCATTTAGAGAAATAATATGAATGGAAAAATTGTATCATTTCCCTAGAAATTCATTAGAAACACCAACAGATATTATCTTAGATGAGAAATAATTAGGAAATATATTTTAAAATTCTTTATAAGGATATTATCCTTTCTTCTTTGAAAAATTATTCTTAAAATTTGAAACCTTTTGAAACCCATTTTCATGAAAATAAACTGGAAAACTTGTAAAGAAAGCATTGAAAACATTTTTAAGGTTTTTTCCTTTGAAAACTTAGAGAGGTTATTGAAAATAATCTGAAACCCATTTTTTCTTGAAAACTTATAAAATAAGCATGAAAACCTTTTTAAAACCACATTCCTTGAAAAATACTTTTAAAAATTATGAAGAAATATTGAAAATTATTTGAAAATTATTTCTGTGAAAATCATATTTAAAAACATTTTCTTAAAAAAATAACCTTTTAAACAAACAAAATAATATTCAATAAAATGACAGAGAGTAAATCTATACATGTCGTACAAGGTAATAAAATATTTCTTTTTCACAATAAAATGGTTACAAAATAACTAGTTCAAAAAATTGAAAGAAGATTCATTTGAAAACATTTAAAAAAGAAAAAAAAGGTAAAATGTTCTTTTCATAATCATAGGATATTAGTAGAATATTCTTGGAATCCCTTTTTGGAAAGCATGGTTTTAAATGAATATAGATTTTTGACCAAAAAGATAGGTAAGTCTATATTTTATTAAAAATATTTTCTTAATTATATTAATTAATAAAGAGTGTAAAAATTGTACTAACACATGGATAAATAAAAACCAACCATTAGAGAATAAAATTCATGAGTGTTATTGAAATATGGGTTATAAGACTTCATTAATGAAATGTGGTCATAGACAATCTAGATAAAAGTCGAGATTGTTTCCATAAACTCTTACTGCATGGTAAAATTGAATCATACTACCCATGTAGAAATATTTAATTATATGTAGCTTTAAAATATCATTAAAATAATAATATTCATGTTATAACATGTCAAATTCTTTTTATATACCTCATATAAAAATATAGGTTTATAACATGACATGTGTCGCAAAGGAAAAAAAATTGGGATAAAATTACTTTACTGATTTAGTGACATTTGAAAATTAAACCCCATGACATAAAAATCATAAATATTTTATGTAAATACCCATATATTTAAGTATAATAGGCATTTAATACATTTATGTTTAGTATATACACCACATGAAATAAGTGATCCGTGAATAAGGCATGCATCTCACATAAATAAAGAGTGAGATGAAATTCTCTTACCATGAGTCCAACTTGTCTCATGTGTCTTTATATTGATGAATAATAAAGTTATGTTAATTAATTACTTGATTTAGACCCATTTTCAGGTTTATTAAAACTTTACTTCACTAATTACATTTTTTATACAACTACTGAAATAGTTAAGTTTAAGTCAGGTGTTTTCACCAAATTCAGTTCATGTGTTGAATATGAATTCGGTTGGTCGACTATGGTCAAAAGGGAAATTATATAAACATATTCATAATATTAATAATTATCATATTTATCATATTTATACATTAATTATGATTTTAAAACAAATCATTAAATATATTTGTGAAAAATTAAATCAATGTTACAATCATGGAGACGGTAGGTCGTACGTACACATGATTAACATTCTCATTTCTCAATGATCATTATAGAAAAAAGGTAAGTAACATCAATATTTCTATAATTATAATTATATAATGAATAACATATTATTTAATCATATATACATATATATATAATTATTATTATTTTAAGTAATCACAATGTGTCTAGGAGGTGGTAGTCCACATGTCCAAGAACAACGTTGTCACTTTTTAAGTGTGTGAAAGGGTAATAAATTAAATGGTATGTATTATATTTACAGAAAGGTAATTTTTTCATGAATATAATATATATGTTATTTATTTCACATATTTTTTATTAAACCCTTCCTTCATACATTCCATGTATCGTGTGAATGAATCACATCGCTTTGAGGGCGCAGTAGTCCACACTTCCACAAATGATGTTTTTGTGTCTACACGTAATTTAAATAATAAAATAATCTGTTGTAAAATAAATAAAAAAAGAATAAATACATTATATATATCACATATATCATATATAAATATATTTTCCATGATAATACCTAATCTTTAAAAGTGGTAAAGTAAAATTGAACAATCGTTGTTTTGTGAGGCAGTAGTTCGTCGTACTTGAACAGTAAGTTAATTACCCAATATATGGTGGTGTGTGTAAGTGTAGGCAAAACCCTTAATATAAAAACATCCTAGTATAAATAAAATAAATTTTTTATATAATAATTAAATAATAATATTTTATGGTGTGGGAAATGAAAATAAAAGAAGGGAGCTTGAGGAAGGATGTAACCTCTTCTTTGGGTATCTCTTTTTGGTTTGCACCAAAGAGATTCCTTGGATGGATTTATGCCCAAAGGAATGATTTAAAGAGTAAGAGAGGGTATTTATGATATCTATTTTGGAATATTTTTTTCATTCCAAAGTGTCATGAGAGGTGTGAGGAAGTGGGGGGGAGAGGAGGCCTTTTTATAGTGGGGGAGGAGGGGCACTCCTGTTATATATTGGGAAAAGGGAAATCCCGTCCATTTTTTTAATTGAAAGTGGATAAAATAATGGTCCAATGGAGATAAAATAGAGTATAGAGTCGAAATATAGATATCCAATGTATTTTTGGGAAAGTTTCTAGGTCATATAATGCCTTAAATTTAGGGTTTAGTCTCCTGTTAAGCATAGTTTCACCTTAGTCGTAGTAATTAATTTTAATTATCTTCACTAATATTTGGGATCAAAAAATAATTTGATATTATTATAAATTATAAATTATGATGATTCCAAATATGGAATCAATTTTTCAAAATTCCAATCACATATGTGGTAGAAATTAATTTAAATTTAATTCTGCAGACTGAACGACAAAGCGTGTTTTTAAAGTAAAAACCTTCAAAAGATTGCTATGTTTTTACAAACAATTTAAATGTGAAATAGATTAAAAGTAACTTAATTGGATAAATGGATAAAATTTGATCTAATTAAAGATTAAAATAAATTAAAAATATTATTTATCCTTATAAAAAATTAGATGAAAAATCAGTTTTGAGTTAAATTTCAGTATTTTCACTATTCATTAAAAAAATACCAAAAAGTTTCCCCAACTTAATTTTTTGTTTTAATTAAAACATAAATTTTATTTTGATATATAAAATTTATTAAATTTCACAAAATTATATTTAAAATAATTTCTTCATCAAAAGGAAGTAAGAGTTCCTTAATAAAAATATATGTTTTTATTTGTAATATTGGGTTTGATATTATCTTATGCTTATTTATTATATTGGATAAATATAAAAAATATATATATTTTATTGGATATAATATATATATATTACATTAATATCACTCACAAATTTTAATTAATTTAATTTATTAGGATAAAATAGTTATGTTAGTATAAAAATAGTTTTCTATAAAAATATTCCCATTATATTCAATTAGTTCTTGTATTCATTGAAACTAATGATTAAATTTTATAATTTTGTAAACTATTGGTTTTCATAAGTTAGTTTATACTATAAATAACATCCAACTTAACATCTAAGTTAAGCCTTAATTTATTAAATAATAATATTTTAATAATATATTTTTTTAAACTCGGTCTTACGTGTCATGCAGGTCGTTGAGGTAAGTGAGTCTTGCATGTAACGTAATCTAACCTCAGTGTTCCATGTAGAGAAATGTAACCCCTATATTTCATGTATTTCATGATTAACTTGTTATTTCATGAACCAAAATTAGTGATTTAATATAACAAAATATATATTTAGTGTTGTGTGAAATGAATATATATATATATATATATATATCGAAGAGATTAAATTAATTAGAAAAACAAAAATTCAAAAAAAAAATATCGGGTTGTTACATATATTCTTACCCTTTCACATTTTATATCATGATTCTCATTATTTTCATGATATTTAATGTTTCATCTGGTTTTAATATTTATTAGTTCTTGTGATTCAAAAGTTACCAAAGTTATAAGGTATTTTCCTATCACTTTTATTTCTATGAGACACATGCCATATTCACCACTTGTTTTTTGTGGATTATATACTTCCCATTAATTTATTTTATGATGATTATTTTTAATATTGTTTTTATTTGAATATCAATCTATGTTTATCTCTTTTATGGGGTTATGATTAAAAAGTTAACAAAGTGGTAAAGGCTTTATGTTATAATCCCATTGCTTATCAGGGTTGTTTATGATTAATTTTCCAGTGATGAAATATTATTATATATCTTTGAAATTCTATAGAATTTATTATCGAATGGTTATTTCTATAAAATACATGTTTTATTTTTATTTTCTACTCTTTAAAACTAAAGATACCAAAAGAATTTTTTATGAAAAATCAATTTTTTTCTCTCTTCGGTCGAAAATCAATTTTCTTCCATGTCTATGTTTTCTAAAATATTTTAAAGAAATTTTATACTATTCAGAAATTTTAATTTAAATAAATTTTAATCCATGATATATTTTTTACAAAATTATATAAAAATAGTCTTCTTTTCATTTTCTATATGAGACACTTTTGAATTTTTGCCAAAAATATGTAAGGGGTATTTGTTTTAACATTTATGGCATGAACAACATTTCCTATCATCATGACTACTCAATGATTTAAAACTCCCTTAAAAATTTTACATGGTTATTTTAAAATAAAAGGTGTTCTATAATATTTTTAAAAAAAATATATTTGAAATAAGTTATTTCAAAGTGGACAAGATACCTCATGGTGGTTTAGTTCCTTCCAAAGGTGGCATATGGGAGGCATGGTGGGATGGTTGTTCCCCACCCCATCCCCTAATGTACTTCCCTTTCCTTATAGGTGGGATGTGGGAGGCATGGAGGGATGGGGGGTTCCCCTATCCCTTTTTATACTTCCCTTTCCTCACCTTCCATGGCCAGTTCTATATCTCCCTCTAATACATTGGGTAAATATGGATAACTCATGAGATACTTATGTTATGCATGAACCTGGTTTCATATTCAGAATGTTATATGTGTACTTAATTAAATATCCATAATTTTATGTGTGTACTATCGTTCATGTACAAAATGTTACGTGTGGGTCTTCTTTAATATCCATAAGGTTGTGAGAGGACATGTTATCATGTCAATAACTTTATGTGATGACCTAACTTCATTTACTTAACTTAATGAGTGAACCTATTTATTTTTAAACATGTCCACAATTTTATGATCTGATTTTTATGCCACAAATCTATGTATTATGCCAATGTTATGTTCACAAGGCTCACATTCTTTGACTAATATATTATTAATGTATTATAAACTACTAATATTAATTCCATGACTCAAGTTTATGATCTATGATATGTATTATATGGTTTTCCAATATTATTATCATGTTATCATACCCTTATGCTCATGTTATATTGATATCTCTAATGTCTACCCTTACTGAGCATCCAATCTCATCCTTTATTAGGTTTCCTTTCCCAGATTGTGAAGAATAGTTTTAAGTAGGGTATTTCTTTGAATCGTACTATGTAGGGAGATCCTTATGGGATATTTTTAAGATATTCCATGAATTAATAAGATTGTGTATCTATTATAGTAATACACTAAACCTATATGGTCCTCAGGTGTGTATCTATAAAGTGTATTGAATATTCTTTTAAAAAAATTAATATTTATGTTTGAAATGTTTGGGTTTCAATATATTCTACTTATTCTATGAATTTGGACTCCCATACATCTATTAAGAGTGAAAAATTAATATTAACACCATACCAATGAATTGTTCTTATGATTCTAGTTTATCTCCTCAACCAAATAAGATGATTTGAACTAATTATCTCTACACCAACTTCTAGAGACCTAACTTTTGGAGCTCTCGCTAGAGCTTTAGCTAACATTGAACTCTGTAGAATGTATTCTAATGTTATTGTTTTTGGACTTTTAAACCTTTTAGTATTCTCATCTAAATTATCTATAATTGAAAATATTCTGATGTCTTTACTTTGATGAACCTTGACTTTTCTGGAAAATTTGTTTTCCAAAACTTCCTTATCCTCCAATTTCTAATCCTTCCAAAGAACTTTATAATTCAAGAGAAAATATCTCCTATGGCTGATTTTTCAACTAACCTCATCACATAGATAATATCAAAATGTTTTTATCTTTATAGTCAATGTGGAAACATACATTGAATTTTTTTTTCATCTTATCAAGATCCTTGGAATCAATTTGAACATGAGCAAAGCTTCTGAAGACTTTAACATGGCCTAATTTTGATTATTTACCAAACCATAACTCCTCCATAATTTCCTACCCAAATATTGATGTTATAATTCTATTGAAAATATAAGTTATTCTATTGAATACCTCTACACATATTCCCTCAGACATTCATGAATGAAACCTCATACTTTGAGCCTTTTTAATCAAGGTTTGATTCATCCTCTCATCCACTCTATCCTACTGCATCGTTCCAAGAATCATTTTCTCATTCCTTATTCACATATTCCAATTCATGTTATGAATGTTATATTAGGTTTACTAACCTTAATTTTATTTGAAAAATCATTTTAACTTTCATTAGCATCATCTTTCTTCCAAATATTTCAATTGTATTAAAACTTAAAATACTTTAGACTTATTATTCAAAAATTAAACTCATACATTCGTATTATAACCTTTAATAAAAGTTACAAAGTAGATAGAACCCATGTGAGTCTAAATAGAGATATTTCCCCAATAATATGATTGAAACAAATATAACTTTTATGCTTTAGGTTTTAGTCCATCTAATTTGGAAGACACCCTTCTCTATTTCCCTATCACAAAACTTTCACACATTCTAATTTTCATGTAATTAATATTAAATATTCTCTTAGATATATGAAATTATATAATATTTACCCTAATTTGAATGAACCTATAATGTTAATATTCTAGATCTCTAAAAGTTATACTTTTTAAAATAGCAACTTTACCTAGATTTCTAGTAAAGTAAAGAGTTCCATATTTAAAACCTCACAAAACTACCATGGAACCTTGGATAACTTTTCATACCCCATTGAAAAAATTAATTACAAAACCAACCTCATAAATTTGTACAAAGTTAAAAATATTTTTATATAGATCATGGATGTGTCTTACTTCCTGGAGCTTCATGAATCCCACATTCTTCATATTAGTTATAACTTATCCTTTTCCAAAAACATCTAGGGATTCATCATTTTTTAGATAAACTTTTTCCAAATTTCTCAACACAAAATTGACCATGAATATTTTATCAGCAATTGAATGATTGGATGCTCCAGATTTAATCACCCAAGATGCTTATTAGAGAAATGACACTAGGTAAGAAATTGTTTTTGTGTTCCATTAAAGTGGTGAAATTTAAACTACAAGAATTTGATGGTCTTTTGGTTTTCTCCTTGAAAATCTTGAAATTATTCTTAATATTCGCTTTATTCACATAACTCTAGAATGTCGTTCTTGGGTGATATAACTTGCTCTAACTTCTTTATCATGGATTGCCTTCTAAATATTTATTATTAGAGGCTTGCTTCAATTGAGTTGATAATCCTCATCCATTGTAATTGATCACATTAATATATAGTACTTGGAATTCTCTCAGCCTAATCTCCTCATTCATGATTAGATTGCAGATATCCTCAAAAACTAATTACTTTTTTCTACTAAATTTACTGATTGTGGTCACCATTGCATATCATCTCTCTACAAGTAAACTAACAAAAGTAGTTCCCAAACATTATCCATGAAATTTACCTTCACATATTCTAGTTTCCCATATATTATGATGAATCCATTCACATGATCTTCCACTAGCCTTCCTTCTGATAACCTTAAACTGAAAAAATGACTCAATATAAAAATATTATTAAGAACCATTATGTTTTCTCATTTATATTATAATACCTTCATTACTTCTACAGTAGTTTCCCTTTTCCTAATTTTGAAGGCAAAATTCTATGTCATTGACATCATCATCAGTTCCAGTACCTTCCTTTCTAATCATTCCCATTCTACTATCTTCGTTTTCTCAAAACATTCACCAGATAATGATATATCAGGTTCCTTATAAATCATATTTTACTCCAAATTAATTCTCCAAAAGAAAAAATATATTCCATAAAATGTATAAATTATGATATTTCCTTCATTCGATGTCATAAATTCTTGTAACAGTAAACTCCCACTAAAACATAGTAATATAAAAAAAAGATGGAGATAAACCTGAGCTACCTATGATATGTTGAGTGAGCACTTAACAAAAATAATTAATATCACTTGATGGGAAACCACCTCGACCAACACCTTATATACTTCTGATAAAACCATCAAAAGTATGCACATTGATCCAAAGTTGGTTCTTATAAATAATAGTACAGCAGATAAATGGCCATTTGGAATTTCTCTTCCCCTGACTATGTATATCAAAAATTGGAATTCAATACACCCTACTCACCATATAAAGTCTACATCAAGTAAAACTCAATCAATTATCACAAACATTCAAAGAAAATAATATTACATGTAATAAAAGTACATAAAGAATGAAAGAACAAAAAAGGATCAATATTATTAGGGAAGTTGTCTTATGTGCATGATAGAAATACTACATCCTTTTTTTCTATTAATCATAAGTAAAATATTATATTCAACTGAAAAAAAAATTCAATAAGGCTTCATTATAGATAATTAAATATCTATAACATTTCATGTAAACACAATGTAATCTTCATATCTTTGATATACTATGTCAATAGTTCCCCTCTTCGTTTATCTATAAAATTCATCTACTTATACAAGATCTACTACCTTCCCAATTTCATATATAAACCTCAAAATGTAAGGTAATTTGAGATTTCCAGTAACTCCATTGACCTTGATCGCTTGCTTTAGTAAACACTTCTTGATACTTTATTCTATAGAATTATTTAGTTTTATAAACATTCTAGACCACCTTGATTCCATCATAAGATATAAAATTATAATATAACTAGATTAATTTAGAGATATTAGACTATCATTGTTTGTACAATGATCCATGTACCTTCCACTGACCAATTTTTAGTAAATGAAATTTTTGTAACTTAACTTCCAGTAAAATGAATGTAGACTTCTTCTAACACAAAGTGTTTTCATAATTTATTATCTTATATTATTTTATAAAGTTTTATATTATTTTAATATATTTTTACCTTTAGTAATTTTTTACTTGAAATCTTAAATTTCAAGGGCCTTAAAGGGGTCATATGATTATACAACATAGTTAGTAAACCGTGCAATGACTATGTGTTTGGATTTATCCTTGGAAAATTACATTTGTAAAGGAAACTATGAAATTTATATTTTTCTTGTAAATATGTGTCATATAGTCCCCACATGGTTCAGAAAACCATGTGAGTAAACCATGAAATAAGACTAAAATTTATTTTTTGAAGATTTAATTTTTTCCATCCCTAAATTAAAAACCATTATTTCCTTTCCCTCTCCCCTCTCTATAGTGAAACCCCATAATCATTATCTCTCCCTTGTATGTGCCTACCCCCACTATTGGATCCTTTTACATTAGTGATTTCATAGGGTTTCTTTATGATTTAGGGATGCATTATACTAGGTAAGGTTTATATTCACTCACTTCTCCCTTCTTATTGGTTTCTTCCCCTCCAATTTTTCCATTCCAGTTTGGTATAACACTACAAATACAGAGTTAACTAATTTTTTTCATTTCCATTCTTCTTGGGTGTGTGATTGATTATTTGGGTCTCCTTAAACACCAAATAAAATTCTTGGATCATCCATCATTTATATGAGGTAAGCTTTCCCTATATTCAATATTTTAGTTTTAGAACCATGGATTATATAGGTATTTAATTTATGCTTTAATTTATGAATGATAGTAATAGATATGTTTTAAAAAATTGAGAGGAAAATAAAGTTAAACTTGATTTAAATTCAAGGTATATTATTTTATTTATTAACAAACATATTAGAATTATGATGTTATTTAATTATGCACATCGGTTTTTATGAAATTTCCCAAATAGATTTTAAAAATTATGTTGAAATTTATAAAAAAAAATGGGCATTTCAATTGTTTTAATTAAAGGTTTTACTTATAATCCCATGTGATACATGAAATTAAATGTACTCTAACAAATGTTTCAAGAATTATTTTAAATAAATTTTGTGGTTTGGAAATGATTTCACCCCATTTGGGTCATAGAATAAAAAAATGGTGGTTTTAAAACTCTGGTATAGTTTGTATAAAGATAGAGAGGGAATGGGTTACTGAGTGTTCTTGAATGTCTCCCCATAACAGCTTCATATACCTAGGTTTATAGGATAGGGCTCACCTAGTTAGACAGGACTACTAGGATGGATTAATTTTTTTGATTTTTCTACGCTGCTTTTCACTATTATAGTATTACTGGAGTAACTAAGTTAGATACCTTGAAACATACTTGATTGGTGTTTGATATTTGGGTTTTCTATCTTTCACTTGATTTTTCACACCTTCTTTTATTATTTGAGGAGCACATATTCTACTTTACTTTATTACTAAACATTGAATTTTGGTTTTTACCTTGTACTATTATTTATCCCTTATATTTAAAATTTTTTATTTTCAATGTTTTTTAAATAATGTTTCTAAAACTATTTTGTACTATAGGATTTAAATTTTTTAAGGTGATTTCAAATATTGAATTGAAATGATTGTTTTAGTTTTGAAAATTTTCAAGGGATTAATAAATTTTTTCTAAGTGATTAATTTTATTTCAAATGAAATAAAAGAAATTTTCTATAAATGATTAATGAACATTATGTTTTTTTTTGTAAACTGAAATGAAAAATAAAATTTTTTATTGTATTTAAAACTCTCTTAGAAATGATCATTAATTGAAATTTTGGCATGTGGAAATGCTATTGGTGGCCTATAGAGTATGTTTATTCTCATTCCTATTAAATTTCAGTTTCAGGCACTTAATTTATCTCTAGACCACTCATAGGGAGTTGATTGATTTGGGGATTGGTAGGTTAGTTATTTTTTTATTTACTGTGCTATCCAATTAAGTACATACTACTTTTAGTTATGGTCATTGGTAGATTTTCATTCTATATGTGTAAATGGGAGTTTGTGGGGGTAGTTTGTTAGATGAATTTAGGGGTGAGTTGAGGGATTTATTTTCATATGTTTACATATAATAGCTTATTTTTGTATATATGATTTGGAATGTCCATCAAAACCAATTTTTTGAGAAATTATATTATGAATTAACTTTGATTTAAGGGTTAAATAATTACTATTTTCTATATCTGATTCCTTAATACTTATATCTATTTTATGGGGATCAATAATGTCCATTGAGTTAATGGAAAGTCGGGTTGGGTGTCAATTTAGGTGTCATCTAAAGCCAAAATGTTTAAAATGGTATCAGAACCTAGGTTTTATGGTGGGTGCATAGGATTGTGATAATCCCTATTTTTATTTGGGGTTTCATGGTTAGATATAGATATTATGGTAATCTTAACTCAGGAGGTAGTTCACTAGTGAGTGCCTGGTCACCACCTATCATGACAACACATGTGTTTCTATTGGTGGTCGAGATTTAAATTTTGAATTTGAAATTTTATTACATTTAACATTTATGATGTGTTGATATCCTTTGGAATGTTTGAGTTTCCATTAGATTTTCCATTTTATTTTTCGATAAAACATAAGATGGTTTGGAGGTATGAGGTTTTCTCTCATGACATTAGAAAATAGCCAACAAAAAATTCTCAATCTTGATACATCTTAGGGACTACTTTTTGGATAGCATTTGGTCCCTCAAACCATATTTTAGAGTCATAAATAGTCTTATATCCCATTTTATTTTATTTTAGGTTTCTTCTGAGGGATTACTAATGGTGGGAAATTAATCAAGTAGAATTTGTGATATATTAATGGTGTGTATTGGATTTTTCTAGGTTTATTATCATGTGTTTTTCCTGAAATTAATTTTGAGATAAAAATTTGGATTTCCTGGAAAAAAAATAGTTTGAAAAAATACTTAGGGAGAATTTTACAAATATAAATGTTTTTTGAGAAGAAAAAAATGTAATTTTTTATTTCATGTTTAAAATAAGAAGTGTTTTTTTGTTTTAAAATTGTATAAAAGTTTTAGTATAATGGTTTTTGACTTTCCTGAGGTGTTTTTTAAAAAATTATCATTTTATTTTAATAGAAATTAATTTGTGAATGATTTTAAAATATTTTAAAATATGGAAAATCAATTTTAAAAGAAATGGGGATTTTGAATAAATAATATGAAATTAGTTTCTATAGCATTGGAAAATTTTTGATATGTTAGTTTTGGAAAGTTTGGGTTTTTTGGATTTTTTTCCCCTTTGTTAAAGTGGGAATATTTGGTTTCATGGATGAAATATGGTCAAGTTGAGTACATGTCTCATGTTACTTAAATTATACCTCCCTAGAAGGTTGTGAAAAAAGGACTAATCATCTGTATCAAAGGGTGACCCTTAAGGTGATTTTCTCATTCATTTAGATGTGGTTTACCTAGCTTGGGTCCTTTCCCAGACTCAGGACTGAGTGTTGAGTCCCGAGTCACTCTATCTATTGGATCCAATTCAATAATTATTGATTCGTCAGTCTTCCTCCTTCTGTAGTGATATTAGTTCATCATAGGTTTCTTATAAGAATATATTCAGGTGTTCTGGAAGCCTATAGAATTTTTTTGTATGATTCTTAATTACTCGTGTTTAGAATAATCAAGATTATTGAGGTTCTTGTGGTTATAGGTGTTGATGTTCTTTTTAAATTCCTTGTACTTTGGGTGTATCTCTTTCAAGGTTGTGTGCTCATGGTGGTTAGTGGTGATAAGATTTTAAGGTCCTTTCTAGTTGGGCATGAATAATGGTCTTGGGTGTGGGTGACCACCAGTGGCTATTATGCACTGGATGGTGCTTGGATTGGATGTTTATGGGTCCACCATGGGATGTCTCTGGGCTATCCCAATGTGACATAGACTAAGGTTAGAACTCATGTATTTATTTGAGGCTATTAGTGTGGTGTTCCTCATTATTATGGGATGAATGTATTTGTGGGTTAAGGATGGTATTATTTTATGGTTGTTAGGATATCTTGAGGGTGGGTTTCTCTATGTTTTCTTTTGGTTCTATTATTTAAATGAAATTCTAAATTACAAGGAGACCATGATAGGTATAAATTATTTATATGAATGCTTCATTATTAGTTTTGTATCTCTGGGTGAGTTTATGTTATTGACCCACCATTTTAGATATAGTCTAAATAGTGGGTAGACTCTAATAGGACTCAGTGTTAGGGAATCCATGTGTCCCTTGGTGGGGTAAATTTCTCTTGGATATGTCCGGTTTTTTATGAGGATGTCCTCTATTTCTTTTGAATAATGGTTTTAGAAGGCTTTTCCCCCTATTGTGATCTATTCTAGTCTCATTTTTCACTCACCACTTTCTTGGTGTGTTGGAGACTTTTTGGTTTTTCATTTTCCATTTGTTGGTAATGGTTTTCTATGAGTATAAAGTTTTAGGGTGGGGAGGTCGAAAGACACCATGTTTTCATAATTTTTTATTTTATATTATTTTATATTATCTTAAACAATTTTAAGCATAATTAATTTTTGGACATGAAATTTTAAAATTTAAGGGATTAAAAGGGGTCACACATTTAACCCTTACGATTAGAAAATATAGTAAAAATGATTTATTTGGATTTTTCCTTAGATAGTGTCATTTGGAATGGTTATGTCATAGTTAGATGAATTGTGTGGGGTTATAGTAGAAACCATGTTTGGACTTTTTATAAGGTAGTGTGGTATTCATAGTCAATGTATAGTTTGGAAGATTGTGCGGGTAAACCAGGTTTCATACCAAGAATTTTAATTTTAAAAGACTTACATGTTTTCCCTCCTCAAATTAAAACCCTTTTTGCTTTCCCTCTCTCCCTCTTAATCACATGAATCCCATGGCTAATATTTCTCCCATGAATGCTCTTTCCCCCTTTTTTCCATCAATTCCTTTATAAATTTCACATTGTTCCATTTTGATTCAAGGCCAGATCATCCTAGGTATGGTTCTTCTTCCCTCTCTTCCCCCTTCCACTTGTTTCTTCCCCTACCATATCTATATTTTGGTTCAACCATATATAAACCCATAGATGTGTCCATCTAAATTACATGAATTAAATAAAATATTTCACTACAATACATTTCCAAGCCCTATTAGATTTATAGTTTTATAAAATTAGGATGAAACATAAACTAACAAAACTCACCCCCTTTTAACTAAAAGAAATTTTATGTCTTTATATTACTTTAAGATGAACTACTTAATCCATAACAAGTATTAAATATCTCCCAAAAATTCCCCACATAATAAAATATTCTAGATATTACATGCATTTCTTATATTTATACTTTTGGGATGGAAAAATAAGAAAGGGGTTATATAAGATGCTCAATAAGGTAAAATATAATCATTATCAATCAAATATCATAAGTGAACAGAGAAATATAATGTGGGAATAGTTGTAAGATCTTGACCTTTTCTAGAGATGTCTCATTCTCATTTATAGGTACTCTTTTTCCTTGTGTTGAGTAATTTTCATTTGGGTTTTACCTTGGGGTGTGTTTGGGTGGAAATTTTTGAAAAATGGAAGAAATAGGGTAGTGCATGGTTGGTGCACAGTTTTCCCTAACTGTGTGCCCCAAACCAGCAAATCGTGCAACCCTAAACAGAGAGATATTACATAGTTGGAACAAAGTTTGTCAAAATTTGTTACCGATTAGGAGTAATCATGCACCTTTATAAAAATATGTACATAGTATAGGCAAAAATTTAGTAGAAACCATGCACCCCTTCCCAACAAACCATGTGTGGGAATTAAATTAAATTGGAAATTAGTTTTAAAATTACCTGAACCCCCATTGTAATCCCAAATAGACCCCCCATTCAACCCTAATTCATATTTCGTGATTTTGGAGCTTCTCTAGAAGAGTAAATTCCTTCCTAACCTCTGTTCTTGGTGGTTCGAAGCCTAGATTGAAGACTTTCACCCCTCTCGATAAGAGGATCTCATCCTAGTTTCTTTCTTGTTCCTCTCCCTTTATTATCTCTTTTTTAGGGAAGTTATTATCTTTTTTAGACAAATATATACCTAGGTTTTTGTATCTAGATCAAGTATTGTAGATATAGATATATATTTAAGAGATCTTGAATTGTTCAATCTTGATTTAGGTTATAGATCCAGATATCATTCCATGTATTTGATCCATTGAATTTTGGGGATTTCCATTAGGTGATCGTTCATCAAAAAATAGAGGTAGGTGGTATATTATTCAGATATCTTAGTCATTATTTCGATTACATGTATATAATTTTATAATTTCTAGGTTTCATTTTGAAATTGAAATTCCTAAATTGAAGTAATTAATGTGGTCGATTAATTATTTGAGGAATTGAGGAGTTAGTTAGATAGTGGAATTATTAAATTGGGATAATTAATTGATAGATTAATTATCATAGAATTGAATTATGGGATTAAGGATAATTAATTATTGAGTTAAATTATTGGAATGATAAATTTTAATTTAAGAATAATTCATTGGGGAATTAATTATTGGATGTTGATATTTTGAATTCTAACTTAATTATTGAATTAATTAATGGAATTTATATGGTTAATTAATTGTTGAATTAATTAATAGAAAATATGTGATTAATTAATTATAGAATTAATAAATGGAATAGAGATTATTAATTTATTGTTGAATTAATTTAAGGAAATTATTGTGATTAATTAATATTTGGATTAAATAATAGAAATGGGTATGATTAATTAATTATTGAATTAGTTAATAGAATTATTTGTGAGATGAATATTGGTTGTATGTTAGTTTTTTGTGACTTTTCTGGCATGGATTAGTACATGGGATAGCAGGGGTGTGAGTGAGAAATTGTATGAAGGGCTATGGGAGCCTTTGTGGAGGAAGACCATGATGGTTTCTATCATTATTTCCAAAGGACCATGAGATCCTTCAAGGAAGAAAACCATGAGAGCTTTCCCATTTTCCTAGAAAGATATTATGCTTAATTTAGTCACACTCGCATTAGACCCTTGAGGTTAGATCCCTATGTTCACATTACCCATGTCGGACTAATTTACATGTTTTATACATTTCATTATATATGAACTATGATAATGAATGGTAATAATGGAATTAAGATATATGATATCCCTTGGGGATAGTTCAGACTCCATCATAGGTCTAACCAGGTATTGGGGTTCTGGTGTCCTTAGGAACCCAGGGTTTATGTGGTTAAATAAAGAAGATATGATAATCTGATAACTATTTACTTAAGAATTGTACTTATTTATTTATAAAAATATTTACATTGTTATTGATTAGATATTGTTTGAGAAATCATTGGTGGTGCCCTACTGAGTTTTACTCACATCCTACATGGGATGCATGATCTTTACCTTAACAAATTACATGGTTGTAGGATATTTTAAGGGAAAAGGCCATGTGTTAGATGGATAAGTCATGAAGGAACATTGATAAGGGAACCGTACATGACTCAGGACCCTCTTGTGAGTTTTCATTATCTCTACATTAAGTTTAATTTTGAAGCATTGAATATAAATTAGAATGGCATATCTCTTGTTCAGTTTTGATATTGTATTTCTAGTATAGGGTCATCTTGTGATACTGTTACTATTTTTCTTATGATTATATGTTCTTTAGTTATTTTTATTGTTTTATGATTGTCTATTCCTCTGATAAAAGTAGGTATGGTGTCCCCATGATCAATATCTCTGACCCTAGATTCTATTCAATAGCCTCTATCATATGGGGAGGCATGCCTAAGGTCATGTGACTGACTAGTTTAGGGCACCAGGGCGTGGAACCTGGGCTAGAATGTTACAAAGTGGCATTAGTGCCTAGTTTTATTTTATTTTCTTATTGGCTTACTATTTGGGGAAGTTAGAAAAGATACTATCAAGGGTTGGTACTTAGTTATTATCTCATTCATGGGAGTTTCAAACCCATGCGTGGGGGGAAACCCAAGTTCCTAGGGTGGGATTGTTGTTATTTCAGTTTGGTGTTGTAGTTGAATATTATTTCACCTTGGGTGATGCATTTGTTGTGTGATTTGATTATTGTTTCATAAATTTTTTGAGAATTAACTTATGGCCTAGAAAGGCATGATATTTTATTCTACATGCCTCATTCTAGGAACTTAGGATTATTTTGTAACATCCATCATTTTAGGAATGCATGGAAATGGTTTTTGGGTAAGTTGTTGTACTTGAACTTTTTTCCATGATTTTGTTAAATGGAAATTAAAATGGTACCTAACAGGAATTTAGAATTGTTAAAATGATGAAAAATGGAAATAAATGGGTTTTTAATGAAAATTTTTAATTTCAAGAATGTTTTAACCCTTTTTAACCAAGTCCTAGGTGTTGGATGGTTAAGTATATTTTTAGCCTCTCAATTTTGACAGTGTGAAAAGGTTTGGGGGAAAAGATTGGTTGTTAATTTTTTTTCCCTGTTATGTAAACATGTTAGTTTTTTGAACAATTTCTTATCGTGTGTAGTTGTAATTGTAGACATATGCCTCTATTAAAACACCTTTTGGGAGAATAAAAAGAGTATATGGTTGGAGATGCTCCACCAAAAATTAAAACCTGAGGCATTGATAGTGCTAGTTAGGGAAGTAGGGGAGTAGTTCGGAGAAAACTTTTCTCACTTAATGAAACTCATGGAAAGAGGCCCAGGTCAGGTTGTGAAAATTATATCTGATGTGGTGAGGGAGGTTCGGTTTAAACACCCTCCAATATTTATTGAATAGGGCGGTCCTGAGGGAGATGAGTTATAGATTTTGTCTATCAAGACTGTACTTGACCAATTGAATATTCTTGTTGATAAAAGAGTCAAATTTTCTGCCTATATGTTGTGTGGATAGGAAAATCAATGGTGGGACATTCAGACTCGGGATGGACAGGTAGAGATTATGGAATGGAAGGACTTTTAAGAGAAGTTCCCAGATTACTTCTATCCAGACACACTGAGACATGATAGAGCAGCTAAGTTCATGAGATTTACATTGGGGGACATATTAGTGATGGAATATTCAATCCACTTCAGAGATTTGTAGTGCTTTGTCTCATCGTTTTCAGGATAAGTGGATATTGCAGAAAAGCGGTTTTTGGATGAGCTAAAATGTGAAATTAAGTCCGAGGTAAATATCTTCAGGATGAGGAAGTTTCCATAGGTATTGAATAGGGCTCTCATATCTTAGGGAAAGCTAAAGGAGGATTCCATTGGAGGATATTTGGTTTCTTATACACATTTTGGAGGTACTAATTCTAAAATCATGAAACTTCATTATGATAATTTCTCCCAAATTATTGGAAATAAGTGTAGCCAAGGGGATGGGTCGGATATATAGGACCTTAACAATGTGGTTTACCACCAGTGTGATAGGTCAGGACACATCCAGAAACATTTTCCTTGACCACCAGTAGTGTGTTAAGGCTCTAAAAAATGGGATATATACATAGCTTCGGTAGGAACCCACGGAAGATGGTTAGTGATGGAGGATCTAGACAGAACTACAATGCGGGAATGGAATCTCCTACACCATATCAATCTAGCAGTTGGAGTTTTATTGGTTGAGGCAGTATAGGTAGTGGATGTGGTTCTTCTAGGAAAGAGTAGACATATCAGTAGAGTGGTGAATCTTAGGGGAGTCATACTATATAACAGGGGTTAGATCCAAGACATTTTCATGTGGTGCATCCTACACTTTTTGATAGTGAGGCTGGACCCTCAATAGTGAGAGGTACTATTCTTATAGCATCTATATTATCAAGTGCCTTATTTGATGTTGGTTCCTCTAATTCCTTTATATCTGAAAAAATTGTTATTTTTTTGAGCCTGGTGGTGGAGTTTGTGAGTAGATTTATGATGATAGATACACCATTGGGAGTACAGTCTATAGAAATCTATTTGTGAAAGGGATGTTTTCTGGAGATCATGAAGTATCATTTTATCTTGGATATTTATATTATTAACATGTTAGTATTCAAACTAATGATGGGTATGAACTATATATTCACATAAATAGCTCAAATCGATTTTTATTGGAGAAGGTTGACTTTTATGACTCGTAAGGGTGACCATTTCATTCATAGTGGATAGTGGGATATCCAGGTAGGCTAAGTAGTGCCAATTACTCAGCAACTTGGATATCTCATATCCCAGGTTGCACATTTAATCATAGATGATGGAGATGTAAAGCATGCTATCTTTATAACCATAGTGGATAAGTTTCAAGGCATTTTTCTTGAAGACTTATCGGTGAATACACCAGAGGGAGATGTGAAATTCACTATTGAGCTCATGTTGGGGGCAGTGACACTTTCTATTCCACCCTACAGAATGAAACTGAAAGATCTTCAAGAACTCAAGACACATCTGTATTACTTGTATGATAATGGATTTATTTATTTAAGTACATTACATTGGGTTCTCCAATGTTATTTTCAAAGAAAGTGGGTGGAAGTTGGCGGTTATATGTCTACTACCAAAAGTTGAACCGAATTATTTTGAAGAACCAGTATCCACTTCTGTGTTTCGATAATATTTTTGAGATTTTGAAATTATAATATACCGAGGAATAATTTCCGAAGAAGGTATGTCCTTTATGATTTTTTCATAATTCTATTTGGATAAAAGAATTCACCAGTAGTATTTATGGCCTTGATGTGCAGAATATTCCATCTGTACCTAGACCAGTTTGTGGTAGCCTTTGTGGATGACCTATTGGTGTACTCCAAGACTCACAACAATCATGGTCAACACCTTATCATCATCTTGAGTACACTAAGAGAGAATTTTATATATTCCAATCAATTTAAGTGTCAGTTTTGGATTGTTCAAGAACACTTCATAGGTCACATCATCTCAAAAGAAGTGTTATCTATGGAGCGAGAGAAATTTCAAGTAGTGGTCTCTTGGGAAAATCCCACAAATGTGTTTGATATATGAAGCTATCTGGGTTAGCTGGATATTATCGGATGTTCATCCATGTCTTTTTTGGATTGGCAGCACCACTTACACGCTTGACCAAAAAGGGGATAAAGTATGAATGTTTAAAAACAAGTGAGAATTTCTTCCAGAGGTTGAAAAAGTGTTCGAAATTAGTATCGATTGTGATCCTACCTAATCCAGTTGAAAATTATATAGTGTATTGTGATGCTTCTTGGATCAAACTTGGATCAATTTTGATGCAGGGGGGGTCGAGTTATGGTGTATGGGTCATTGTAGTTGAGGCCACATGAACAAAACTACCCTACGCACGACCATGATTTGGTTGTAGTGTTTTATGATTTGAAGTGTTGGAGTCATTATCTATTAGGTTAGAAGTTTATTGTGTATGTTGTTCAAAACATCTTGAAGTATATATTTTCATAGGGAAACTAAAATCTAAAACAATAGAGATGGGTTGAGTATATGTCATTTTTTGATTTAAAACTATCATGTATGCCCAGAAAGGAGAATAGTGTGGTTGATGCTTTGATTAAGAAAACTCAGAATTAGGAATTTTAGGATTCAAGTGTTGAGTTGAATATGATGACTTTTCAAGCTGAAATTCATGTGGTGGTTAGGGAGATTTAGGAGCATATGACTCTTGTATCAGCTTCAGTGGAGTCATCACTTTTGAGAAAGATTAGAGATAGGAATTATGGAGGTCTAGAGTTCTTGACCTTGAGTGAAAGCCTTGAAGGTGAGGAGTCAACTTCATATTATATCATAAATGCGGATGAGTTCATTTATTTCAAGAATTAGGTTATTGTGACTACAAGCATGCAAGAGGATCAAAGACAATAATTTCATGCCTTGAAGTGGGTAGTACATCCTGGAATGACTAAAATGTATTGTGACCTACAACAATAGTTTTTCTGGCCATAAATGAAAATGGAGATAGTAGGGTTCATGAAATGATGCTTTACCTGTCAGCAGGTGAAGTCTGAGCATCAACAACCTGGAGGTTTGAAATAGTTGTTTCCAATTTTTAAATGGAATGGTAATGACATTATTGTGTATTTTTTGGTGATTATCCCTAAGATTCCTTGGAATAAGGACACAATTTGGGTGATTATGGACTTTTTGATAGGGGTATCACATTTCTTGCATATACGGGAGACATTCTCAGTGGACCAGCATAGATATTTATTTAATCAGGATATAGTATATCTATAAGGGGTGATACAGACCATAGTTTTAGACCATGACTCACACTTTACAATGTAATTCTATTAGGTATTATAGAATTTTCTTAGTACATAGGTTCTATTGAGTATAGTTTTTTACCCATAGACAGATGTCCATTCAAAGAGTACTATATAGGTGCTTGAGGATATGTTGCAAGAATGTTTTACAGACTTGGGAGGATCTTGGGCGGAGCACCTAGTTTGGTGGAGTTTCCTATAACTATTTTTATTAGGCTACGATGTAGATGGAACCTTATAAGGATATTTATGGTAAGCTATGCAGATCACCTCTATGTTAGATGGAAGAAGGTGAGTGAGGATTATTTGGACTGAGTCTCATGCAGGAGATATCATAATAGGTTCAGTTGATTTGAAAATGTATGGATATGGCTTAGATTAGACAGAATTCATGTGATGATAGAAGTCGATGACCCCTAGAATTTACAGAGGGTGTTTGTGTATTTATTTGGGTGTCACCAAGATTTGGTCACCACAAGATATGGAGGTAGGGTAAGTTGGTACCCAGGTTCATTGGACTATATGAGGTTGTGGAGAGAATTGGGCCATGACGTACTGATTGGATCTTCCATAGAGATATAGTGTTATGCATGATGTTTTCCATGTATCACAACAACGACGGTATCACCATACCCTTCTCATGTGATTGATATGGATGATGTTTATCTTGAGATAGATGCTTCCTTTGAGGATAATCTAATACGTGTATTAGATTGCAATGAAAAATTGTTTCAGGGAAAGAATGTTTCCATAGTTAATTTATTGTGGAAACATGGGTGTGTACAGGAGGAAAATGGGAAAGTGAAATAGAAACCCTGGCTTAGTGTCCTGATCTTTTTCACTAAAAATCATTGAGATTATTATGAGTGAATCTTAAGGAAGAGATGTTATAAGGTGGTGAGATTGTACAATCCTAAACCTTTCTTTAGTTATCTCGGGCTCATTTACAGGTACTCCTTCTCCTTTTCTTGAGTTCCTTTCATTTGGGTTTTACCCTGCAGTGTGTTTGTAACGCCCTGACCCCAGTTACCTAAAGTCGGTGCATTATTACATAACATTGGCATGATCACAAGAAAGATCAAATCTCGAAAGACCGATTGGTTTAGTAGCCTAGGAAACATTAGATATATTCATAAGTCTTACATTACATCATAAAGTGAAAAACTACTACAACAACATATTGTCTCCATATTCCACACTCATATCCCCACATAATATCCCTACAGGTCATTCATAATTTACTTCTTCACTTCCTGGGAAAAATAAAACATAGAAAAGGGGTGAGCTCAAATGCCCAGTAAGGATAGCAATATAGCAGAAACTTTCATAAATAAGAATAAACATTTAAGGCAATGTATAACTAAAACAAAAGCCTTTTAAACTTGAACTTCAACATAGTATAGAAAAAAGTAAAATGAAATAATGCAATTTACTTATTCACATGGATATTCTACTAATCTAATAATCACATGAAATATCAATAACCACTTTCATAATTATGGAATGCATAATGCCAGACTATCATAACAACATAGCCAAGGCCTCGTGCCAAGACTACAAATAAGATTTTGCCAAGGCCTTGTGCCAAGACACTAGTTTGTCTCATGAGACCTACCGATGCATCGAGGAGCTATAGCGGGATCCACCCATCACTTACTAAGTCCAATGCATTCCCATATGAAAAGTTTTAAACATAACATAAACATTCGTATTAAAACTAGCATATGAAATGTCAATACTTTCTTCATAAACCATGAATGGTATAAAAATAGCACATCCACAGTCAAACATATCACAAAACCTTCAATACAATATAGAAGTTTTGTATCATAATAAATCAACTTCAAATAAGTGTAAAATGCATCAAAGGATGTTGACATAGATGAAATCAAAACTATTTGAGAGAAATATCTCTTTTCTCGAAATCATCGAAAAGTCACACATTTATAAAGGAAGTAATTTAAAAGATATTTTTGAATCAAAGTGTCCCATACCACTTTGAAACTTTTGAAAAGAAATATCATTTCAAAAACTTCATGTCCATATAAATAAATCCTTAAAATCATTTTGAAAACATGGACATTAATTAAAAATATTTAGAAAGATAAATCTTTAAAACATTTAAAATTATGATCTTAATAAAGAGTACCTTTCACCAATTCTTCAAATATCTATTTTGAAATCATTTAAAAGTCACATAATTATAAAATAAAACATTTACTTTAAAAATATTCTTATATTATTGTGAGCGAAGCTTCGACGATTTTATAACGGCGGAAAATAACCACACCCGCCATATAAGTTAAAAAAACATTCTTACCTTAATTCTGTCGAAAAGGTTAAAAGCACCTTGTTTGGAAAACGACAGAAAGATTCCTTTATAAAACTCTTATAAAAAGTCAAACAAGGGTAAAAATGACTTTAACCCATATTCTTTTAAATAGTAAAAATATTTTGAAATACATTTTTAATAAACATGGATGTGGATGATAAAGAGATCCCAGTAGATAATTACGTATAAACAACCTCGGATAATGAAGAGATTGTGAAATAAACCCTTACCTTATAATTTTCCTTGGTTGAGGGTAGGTTAACCTCCTATATAATGGTGAAATAATTGTTATTAAATTATTCAATAATAATATACATTAATATGATATCATATATGATCTTTTAACATTGCTTTGGTAATAATATCTTAGAATTATTGTCGTTTTGGGTGTTGACTTACTCGTTTTCTTTTATATGTTTTGTTACGTAAGCCATATTTGTAATGTATAGGTTGTATCTTAATCATATCCAGAATGATATCAAGTCCTTAGATACTATTATTAATCATCAAATGATAATTATACTTTAATGGATACGATGGAGAATGAATCTCATCGCGTTCGTGGAGACGGTAGTCCGTACGTACGCACAAGCGACAATATCATTATTTTGATATTAAAATAATATATAAATGGATGGTATATCATATATACAGAATCATTAACATGTTATATTTATTATTTACATTAGTTACACGTCATTATTATACCCATCCAAATAATAATATATTGAATAACAATTACACCACGACGTGGAGACGGTAAGCCGTACGTACGCACGTATGGTGACATGTTATTCAAAGGGTGGATAGAATAATGAATACGGTTGTACCATATTTATAATAACATCACAGTATATAAAAGATACTGGATTTATTATTTTAGAATGGTAACAACAAAGGAAGAATAAGTGGAAGAAAAAAGGAACTTGAAAAAGGGTGGTGAAATCATTACCTCTTCTTTGCGTTCTTCCTTTTGATTTGATCAAAAGGGCTCCTTAGGTTGGCTTTCGGATCAAACTAAGGACTCTAGGTTGTAGTGAGAGAAGTTGGGAGAGTATTTGGGCAGATTTTGGTCGAACCAAAAGGCTTTGAAGGTTTGAATAAATGAGAAGTAGGAGTTCCCTTTTATAAGAGGGGTGAGGGGAACCTTTGGAAAAGCTATAAATATTAATTTATAATAAATTCATATTCGGTTTCTAATGGATCCAAAGTGGATTATTTAAATTTTAAGGTGGGTATGGGTTTCAAACCACTCAACAAATAGAATTTAGACAGGTTTGGGTACTTATATTAACCTTATCTTTAAGTATTAACTCTAAGTTAATTAGTTTCACTTTTACAATGTCTCTTTGTATTTTTATATTATATGGTTAATAAACTTACCATATACATCCAAGAGACCCCCAAGTGGTCCATTAATGATACACCTTTCATGATATAAGTCTCTTGGCCAAACCTTATATTTTTAGAAATTTAATATCAATTAATAATATAATATTTGTTTTAAAAACTCTTTTATGTCAATTTTGACACTATTCAATAGTTGATTTTTTTGAAACTTATAACAGAATCATTACTTCTAAAAAAGTTAATTAAATAAATTAAAATATTTCATATTATCCTATAAAATTAGTTTAATTCATTAAAAGTCCAAAATTATATTTATTTGGGTATTTATAATATCAATTATTTTAAATTTCCACTATTATGTTAATTACTTCGTCATCATTGTGTCATAAATAAATTAACTTATGTAATCTCTAAAAATTATAAATAAAATATCCTTATGTAGGAAATCTTTTTATCTTTCTAATGAATATTTATAGTTGAAACTCCAACATATATAACCCTATGTAAAAATTGTTTTTCTAAAAGATATATGCTTGTGTCATTTTTGTACTTATTTTAACTTAATTAAAACAAAGTGTCCCTATCACCAACAAGTGGCTCCATGGGGTCCCAAAATCGACCCAAAGATTCCCATGGTCGGAAATGTATCCACCAATAAGGTTAGGACACGTTTTAGGGTAATTTAGTGTTATTATAATATTATTTTTTAACCCTTATTTACCGGATTTACTCTTAACCATGGTAAATAAAATATTTACCGTAGTAATTATTCAAAATGTCTAAAAATAAAAGTTACCCATTTACACAATTTGAACATCCTGATTCCAAATATGGAATCCATTTTTCCAAAATCAAAACACAGAAGTGCCAGAAATTAATTTAAAATTAATTCCCGCTGTCGAAACAAAAAGCGCATTTTTAAGATATAATAACTATCAAAAGATTGATACTTGTTTATGTTCAGTTTAATTGTGAAATTATGTCCAATGACCAAAATTGTATTAAATGGTAAAAATATATTCAAAATATAATTTAAAACCACTCAAATTCATAATTTATCACTATTAATTATTTTGATTAAAAAAAGTTGTTTTTAATTAAAATTTAGTAATTTTCACTATTCATCAAAATATGAAAGTTATCCGAAAAGTACCAAAATTTCACCCTAGGATAATTTCGATATTCCGAATCCAAAAATTAAGTCCATTTTTAGAGATATAATTTATAAAATTTCAAAAAGTAGGTATTACTATTCATAATGGCTAGTTTCATTGGTTGAGGTGTGTGTTAGAACTCGATGTTGCGTACAACACACGCTATTGCATTATTCAAAGTGAAGCGTACCGTAGAAGCTTGGGATGTTTCATTATAAATTTTTGATGTCCCCAAAGTAAATTTATTTAGTCAAATCGAATATATAAAAGTTTAAAATATTGGATTTCAAAAGGGTTCACTATTAAAAGGTGGTAAAAGTGCACCACTGAAAATGAATTTGTTCTTACATTTTGCCTAAGAAACTCATAATATGGATTATAAAATTATAAGGATTATACAAAGTTTAAAATTTAGTCAATACTATTCATAACCTATTTTGAACGGATTTTTTGGTAAGTCATGGTGCGCTTGGACTCGGTGTTGCATGTAGTGCAAGTTATTGAATTATTTTAAAGAAATAACACACTATGAAATCTTGGGGTGTTACATTCTCCCCTCCTTCAATAAATTGAATCCTCGCAATTTGAAATTGTTATTCGAAAATAAAAGGTTTAATATATAAAATATATTTGTGGGAAAACCCACATCGGAAATTGGGTTGATAAAATTTAGTCTTAATAAGAGGAAAAGAGAAATGAAAGGGTCACCACTAAATTATGATCTCTATTCGGAGAACATTGGTGGAAATTAGAGACATGTAATTAGAGGAAAAACGTAAATATTTATTGGTACTGATTGAGGTCATCAATCACAAAAAGTGTAAAATTGAGGGCCTTAAATTCATCAATCTATGATGATTTAAAATTCCATCGGTTCAGCAAAACATATGGTATTAGGATAACGCATTTTTTTGTTTTAATATCCCTTCACTAAAGTATAAGAATTAATTTCTTCATTTGAATAAGAGAAGAAGAAAAATATATACTTGACAATTAGAGTCTCATCCTTTATCTAAGTTCTACCACAAACTCATCTTTCACTCTAAAATATAATAGAACTTAAAAATAATATTCTGTTTATCCTATTCGTATAGGGTTAAAAAAATGAATTTATAATTCATCTAGAAGAACCATTAAAAAATGACATTATTCAATTTAGGACATCACGTGGTTCAGTGGTAGGTGATAAACCCTTGTCGCCCTTCAGTTGTGGGTTCAAGTCTCGTGGCCTTGCCGGATGCGATGGGTTGCCGCCCAACCTCCGGGTTGTCCTTTTATGGCAATCCAAAATAATCCAAACTAGAACTATCCAAAATACTTCAGTCCAAAAATCATAAGGAAGGTAAACACAATGAAGATCCTTTTTTTCGCGTAATAACATGTGATCACCTTCATCATTTATTCTTTTAAAACACTGCAACATCCTGAATTATCATAAAACCTTATTGATTAAATTCATGATCCCTTATTCCTTATAGAATAATAGATATACTCCTTCAATACAAAAATGTTGTAAACACAAACAATGATGGAATATACAAATTAATCAGTTTCAAGGTAGTCAAGAATATCAAATATAATTTATCCAAAACAATCATGTATTATTCTAAAATCACTACCTCTATATCAGAACCATATTATGGTTTATCTTTCTCTCAACCATATATTTTCCAAAAATTTAACCTGCCATTGAGTCACTTTTCTTTGTTCCACACAATCTCAAGTCCATAATGAAACAGTACTACAGTACAATCCTTATATACTCCATAATTATTATAACAAGTACATTGTTGATACAACACTCAAATGAAATATCCAACATAAGAACTCTAATCATTCCTCTTCATTTGTGGTAGTATAATAACTTTGTTATTATCCAATAGCATCATTCTGGCATAGTCTGATGACTGGTACATAGGTTCGCATAGTGTCCAAACTCTTTGAAAATGAAGCATTGTACATTTGAAACCATTTTATTACCCTTGCAGTCACGTACTTTGTTCCCTTTTCCTCCACACTTATAAAAAAATCACATTCCTTTCAGGCAAGTTCCAGGGTGTTTCTTCCCACAGTTATCACATATGGGAAAATTCTTCTTTTCCCTCTTCCCTTTATCCATATTTCTCTCTTCCATCATATTCTTCTCTTGCTTCCCTTAAAAGCCGTAGGACTCAGTAAACTCTTTACTTATCTTATCAACACATGATATTATTTCTTCATATGATGATAATATATGGGAGACTATTTCTCTTATAAATTATAGCTTAAGACCATGAAAGATATGATCCTTCTTTCTCTTTGGATCATGTGCATTGATGGAGTTCTCATTCCTTCTACTGGACGCCATTTCTAAACAATTTCATACGCTAGATTTGTTTATGAATAACAATACCTAATCCCAAACTTGTAAAACACATAACATAAATTAAATATTTTATGGATATAATCCATAATCATAAAAATGTCTCCTTTGAGGAAGTATATGCTCATAAACCCTTCATAATGGTTTGTAAAGAAAATGAGAGTTATCCTAAGCATATCCCCCAGGAGTGTCGTAACCAAGAGTGCAGCAAGGCCCGTTGTCGTGCACCAGTTCCCGTTCGAGTCTAGCTCAAAGCAGTGTTTTTGGGTTTTACCCCTAGATACATCTGTGCCAGAGCCGCCTCTACCTGCTCGTATCCAGACAGGGATGTATTGCTCGGAAAACTCACAAAATCTCTACAATACCAAAATTCTAGAAGTTCTTCTATACTAATCCTCAAAGTTCATCTTAGGTCTACGTGCTCTAATCAGAGTTTATCTAAATCTAGCTTTCAAGGTTTGTACTAAACTTCCTCTGATACCAATTGTAACGCCCCGACCCCAGTTACCTAGAGTCGGTGCATTATTACATAACATTGGCATGATCACAAGAAAGATCAAATCTCGAATGACCGATTTGTTTAGTAGCCTTGGAAACACTAGATATATTCATAAGTCTTACATTACATCATAAAGTGAAAAACTACTACAACAACATATTGTCTCCATATTCCACACTCATATCCCCACATAATATCCCTGCAGTTCATTCATAATTTACTTCTTCACTTCCTGGGAAAAATAAAACATAGAAAAGGGGTGAGCTCAAATGCCCAGTAAGGATAGCAATATAGCGGAAACTTTCATAAATAAGAATAAACATTTAAGGCAATGTATAACTAAAACAAAAGCCTTTTAAACTTGAACTTCAATATAGTATGGAAAAAGTAAAATGAAATAATTCCATTAACTTATTCACATGGATATTCTACAAATCGAATAATCACATGAAATATCAATAACCACTTTCATAATGATGGAATGCATAATTCCAGACTATCATAACCACATAGCCAAGGCCTCGTGCCAAGACTACAAATAAGATTTTGCCAAGGCCTTGTGCCAAGACACTAGTTTGTCTCATGAGACCTACCGATGCATCGAGGAGCTATAGCGGGCTCCACTCGTCACTTACTAAGTCCAATGCATTCCCATATGAAAAGGTTTAAACATAACATAAACATTCTTATTAAAACTAGCATATGAAATGCCAATACTTTCTTCATAAACCATAAATGGTATAAAAATAGCACATACACAGTCAAACATATCAAAAAACCTTCAATACAATATAGAAGTTTTGTATCATAATAAATCAACTTCAAATAAGCATAAAATGCATCAAAGGATGTTGACATAGATGAAATCAAAACTATTTGAGGGAAATATCTCTTTTCTCGAAATCATTTAAAAGTCACACATTTATAAAGGAAGTAATTTAAAAGAGATTTTTGAATAAAAGTGTCCCATACCACTTTGAAACTTTTGAAAAGAAATATCATTTCAAAACCTTCATGTACATATAAATAAATCCTTAAAATTATTTGGAAAACATGGACATTAATTAAAAATATTTAGAAAGATAAATCTATAAAACATTTAAAATTATGATCTTGATAAAGAGTACCTTTCACAAATTCTTAAAAAATCCATTTTAAAATAATTTAAAAGTCACATAATTATAAAATAAAACATTTACTTTGAAAATATTCTTATATTCTTGTAAGGGAAACTTTGACGATTTTATAACGGCGGAAAATAACCTCACCCTCCGTATAAGTTAAAAAAACATTCTTACCTTAATTCTGTCGAAAAGGTTAAAAGCACCTTGTTTGGAAAATGACGGAAAGATTCCTTTATAAAACTCTTATAAAAATTCAATCAAGGGTATAAATTACTTTAACCCATATTTTTTTAAATAGTAAAAAAAATTTGAAATACATTTTTAATAAACATGGATGTGGATGATAAAGAGATCCCAGTAGATAATTACGTATAAACAACCTCAGATAATGAAGAGATTGTGAAATAAACCCTTACCTTGTAATTTTCCTTGGTTGAGGGTAGGTTAAAATCCTGTATAATTGTGAAAAAATTGTTATTAAATTATTCAATAATCATATACATTAATATGATATCATATATGATCTTTTAACAATGCTTTGTTAATAATATCTTAGAATTATTATCGTTTTGGGTGTTGACTTACACGTTTTCTTTTATATGTTTTGTTACGTAATCCATGTTTGTAATGGATAGGTTGTATCTTAATCATATACATAATGATATAAAGTCCTTAGATACTATTATTAATCATCAAATAAGAATTATACTTGAATGGATACGATGGAGAATGAATCTCATCGCGTTCGTGGAGACGGTAGTTTGTACGTACGCACGAGCAACAATATCATTATTTTGATATTAAAATAATATATAAATGGATGGTATATCATATATAAAGAATCATTAACATGTTATATTTATTATTTACATGAGTTACACATCATTATTTCACCCATCCAAATAATAATATATTGAATAACAATAACACCACGACGTAGAGACGGTAAGTCATACATATGCACGTATGGTGACATGTTATTCAAAGGTTGGATAGAATACTGAATACGGTTGTACCATATTTATAATAAACTCACAGTATATAAAAGATACTGCAGTTATTATTTTAGAATGGTAACAACATAGGAAGAAGAAGTGGAAGAAAAAAGGAACTTGAAAAAGGGTGGTGAAATCATTACCTCTTCTTCGGGTTCTTCCTTTTGATTTGATCAAAAGGGCTCCTTAGGTTGGATTTATGATCAAACTAAGGCCTCTAGGTTGTATTTAGAGAAGGTGGGAGAGTATTTGGGCAGATTTTGGCTGAACCAAAAGGCTTTGAAGGTGTGAATAAATGAGAAGGAGGAGTGCCCTTTTATAAGAGGGGTGAGGGGAACCTTTGGAAAAGCTAGAAATATTAATTTATAATAAATTCATATTCGATTTATAATGGCTCCAAAGTGTATTATTTAAATTTTAAGGTGGGGATGGGTCGAAAACCACTCAAACAATATAATTTAGACAGGTTTGGCTACTTATATTAACCTTATCTTTAAGTATTAACTCTAAGTTAATTAGTTTCACTTTTACAATCTCTCTTTGTATTTTTATATTATACGGTTAATAAACTTACCATATACATCCAAGATACCCCCAAGTGGTCCATTAATGATACACCTATCATGATATAAGTCTTTTGGCCAAACCTTATATTTTTAGGAATTTAATATCAATTAATAATATAATATTTTTTTAAAAAACTCTTTTATGTCAATTTTGACACTATTCAATAGTTGATTTTTGTGAAACTTATAACAGAATTATTACTTCAAAAAACGTTAATTAAATCAATCCTAACATGTCATATTGTCCTATAAAATTAGTTTAATTAATTAAAAGTCTCATATTATATTTATTTGTGTATTTATAATATCAATTTTTTTAAATTTTCACTATTATGTTAATTACTTCATCATCATTGTGTCATAAATAAATTAACTTATGTAATATCTAAAAATTATAAATAAACTATAATTATGTATTAAATCGTTTTATCATTCTAATGAATATTTATAGTCGAAAATCCAACATATATAACCCTATGTAAAAATTGTTTTTCTAAAAGATATATGATTGTGTCATTTTTGTACTTATTTTAACTTAATTAAAATAAAGTGTCCCTATCACCTACAAGCGACTCCATGGGGTCCCAAAATCGACCCAAAGATTCCCATGGTCAGACATGTATCCACCAATAAGGTTAGGACACGTTTTAGGGTAATTTAGTATTATTATAATATTATTTTTTAACCCTTATTTACTGGATTTACCCTTAACCATGGTAAATAAAATATTTACCGCAGTAATTATTCAAATTGTCTAAAAATAAAATTTACCTATTTACACAATTTGAACATACTGATTCCAAATATGGAATACATTTTTCCAAATTCAAAACACAGAATTGGCAGAAATTAATTTAAAATTAATTTCCACTGTCAAAACAAAAAGCGTGTTTTTAAAATATAATAACTATCAAAAAATTGATACTTGTTTATGTTCGTTTTATTTGTGAAATTATTTCCAATGACCAACATTGTATTAAATGGTAAAAATATATTCTAAATATACTTTAAAACCACTCAAATTCATAATATATCACTATTAATTATTTTGATTAAAAAAATTTGTTTTTAATTAAAATTTAGTAATTTTCACTATTCATCAAAATATGAAAGTTATCCGAAAAGTACCAAAATTTCACCCTAGGATAATTTCAATATTTCGAATCGAAAAATGAATTCCATTTTGAGAGATATAATTTATAAAATTTCAAAAAGTAGGTATTACTATTCATAATGGCTAGTTTGATTGGTTGTGGTGTGTGTTAGAACTCGATGTTGCGTACAACACACGCTATTGCATTATTCAAAGAGAAGTGTACCGTAGAAGCTTGGAATGTTTCATTGTAAATTTTTTATGTCCCCAAAGTAAATTTATTTAGTCAAATAGAATATATAAAAGTTTAAAATATTGGATTTAAAAATGGTTCACTATTAAAAGGTGGTAAAAGTGCACTACTAAAAATGAATTTGTTCTTACATTATGTCTAAGAAACTCATAATATGGATTATAAAATTATAAGGATTATATAAAGTTTAAAATTTAGTTAATACTATTCATAACCTCTTTTGAACGGCTTGTTTGGTAAGTCATAGTGCGCTTGGACTCCGTGTTTCATGTAGTGCAAGTTATTGAATTATTTTAAAGAAATAACACACAATGAAATCTTGGGGTGTTACATTCTCCCCTCCTTCAATAAATTGCGTCCTCGCAATTTGAAATTGTTCTTCGAAAATAAAAGGTTGAATATATAAAATATATTTGTCGGAAAACCCACATCGGAAATGGGGTTGATAAAATTTAGTCTTAATAAGAGTAAAAGAGAAATGAAAGGGTCACCACCAAATTATGATCTCTATTCAGAGAACATTGGTGGCAATTAGAGACATATAATTGGAGGAAAAACGTAAAAATTTATTGGTAGTGATTGAGGTCATCAATCACAAAAAGTGTAAAATTGAGGGTCATAAATTCATCAATCTCTGATGATTTAAAATACCATCGGTTCAGCAAAACATATGGTATTAGGATAACGCATTTTTTTGTTTTAATATCCCTTCACTAAATTATAAGAATTAATTTCTTCATTTGAATAAGAGAAGAAGAAATATATATACTTCACATGTAGAGTCTCATCCTTTAGCTAAGTTTTACCACAAACTCATCTTTCACTCTAAAAGATAATAGAACTTAAAAATAATATTCTTTTTATCCTATTCGTATAGTGTTAAAAAATGAATTTATAATTCGACTAGCAGAACCATTAAAAAATGACATTATTCAATCCAGGATATCACGTGGTTCAGTGGTAGGTGATACACCCTTTTCACCCTTCAGTTGTGGGTTCAAGTCTCATGGCCTTTCCGAATGCGACGGGTTGTCGCCCGACCTTCGGGTTGTCCTTTAATGGAAATCCAAAATAATCCAAACTAGAACTATCCAAATTACATCAGTCCAAAATTCATAAGGAAGGTAAATACAATGAAGTTCCTTTTTTTTCGCGTAATAACATGTGATCACCTTCATCATTTATTATTTTAAAACACTGCAACATCCTGAATTATCATAAAACCTTATTGATTACATTCATGATCCCTTATTCCTTATAGAATAATAGATATAATCCTTCAATCCAAAAATGTTGTAAACCCCAACAATGATGGAATATACAAATTAATCAGTTTCAAGGTATTCAAGAATATCTAATATAATTTATCCAAAACAATAATGTATTATTCTAAAATCACTACCTCTGTATCAGAACCATATTATGGTTTATCTTTCTCTCAACCATATATTTTCCAAAAATTTCACCTGCTATTGATTCACTTTTCTTTGTTTCACACATTCTCAAGTCCATAATGAAATAGTACTATAGTACAATCCTTATATACTCTATAATTATTATAACAAGTACATTATTGATACAACACTCAAATGAACTATCCAACATAAGAATTCTAATCATTCCTCTTCATCTATGGTAGTTTCATAACTTTATTATTATCGAATAGCATAATTTGTGGCATAGACTGATGACTGGTACATAGGTTCGCATAGTGTCCAAACTCCTTGCAAATGAAGCATTGTACATTTGATATCATTTTGTTACCCTTGCAGTCACGTACTTTGTGCCCTTTTCCTACACACTTATAACAAACTCCCATTCCTTTCAGGCAAGTTCGAGGGTGTTTCTTCCCACAGTTGTCACATATAGGAAAATTCTTCTTTTCCCTCTTCCCTTTATCTATATTTCTCTCTTCCATCCTTTTCTTCTCTTGCTTCCTTTCAAATCCATAGGACTCAGTAAACTCTTTACTTATCTTATCAACATAAGATATTATTTCTTCATATGATGATAATACATGGGAGACTATTTCTCTTATAAATTTTGGCTTAAGACCATGAAAGATATGATCATTCTTTCTCTTTGGATCATGTTCATTGTTAGAGTTCTCATTCCTTCTACTGGGCACCATTTCTAAACAATAGCATACACTAGATTAGTTTATGAATAACAATACCTAATCCCAAACTTGTAAAACACATAACATAAATTAAATAGTTTATGGATATAATCCATAATCATAAAAATGTCTCCTTTGAAGAAGTATATGCTCATAAACCCTTCATAATGGTTTGTAAAGAAAATGAGAGTTATCCTAAGCATATCCCCTGGGAGTGTCGTAACCAAGAGTGCAGCAAGGCCCGTTTTCGTGCACCAGTTCTCGTTCGAGTCTAGATCAAAGCGGTGTTTTCAGGTTTTACCCCTAGGTACATCTGTGCCAGAGCCGCCTCTACCTTCTCGTATCCAGACAGGGATGTATTTCTCGGAAAACTCACAAAATCTCTACAATACCAAAATTCTAGGAAGTGCTTCTATACTAATCCTCAAATTTCATCTTAGGTTTACTTTCTCTAATCAGAGTTTATCTAAATATAGCTTCCAAGGTTTGTACTAAACTTCCTCTGATACCAATTGTAACGCCCTGACCCTAGTTACCTAGAGTCGGTGCATTATTAATAACATTGGCATGATCACAAGAAAGATCAAATCTTGAATAAACGATTTGTTTAGTAGCCTTAGAAACACTATATATATTCATAAGCCTTACATTACATCATAAAGTTAAAAACTACTACAACAACATATTGTCTCCATATTCCACACTCATATCCCCACATAATATCCCTGCTGGTCATTCATAATTTACTTCTTCACTTCCTGGGAAAAATAAAACATAGAAAAGGGGTGATCTAAAATTCCCAGTAAGGATAGAAATATAGCAGAAACTTTCATAAATAAGAATAAACATTTAAGGCAATGTATAACTAAAACAAAAGCCTTTTAAACTTGAACTTCAACATAGTATGGAAAAAGTAAAATGAAATAATGCCATTTACTTATTCACATGGATATTCTACTAATTGAATAATCACATGCAATATCAATAACCACTTTCATAATTATGGAATGCTTAATGCCAGACTATCATAACCACATAGTCAAGGCCTCATGCCAAGACTACAAATAAGATTTTGCCAAGGCCTTGTGCCAAGACACTAGTTTTTCTCATGAGACCTACCGATGCATCGAGGAGCTATAGAGGGATCCACCCGTCACTTACTAAGTCCAATGCATTCCCATATGAAAAGGTTTAAACATAACATAAATATTCATATTAAAACTAGCATTTGAAATGTCAATAATTTCTTCATAAACCATGAATAGTATAAAAATAGCACATCCACAGTCAAACATATCACAAAACCTTCAATACAATATAGAAGTTTTGTATCATAATAAATCAACTTCAAATAAGTGTAAAATGCATCAAAGGATGTTGAAATAGATGAAATCAAAACTATTTGAGAGAAATATCTCTTTTCTCGAAATTATTAAAAAGTCACACATTTATAAAGGAAGTAATTTAAAAGAGATTTTTGAATCAAATTGTCACATACCACATTGAAACTTTTTAAAAGAAATATCATTTCAAAACCATCATGTCCATATAAATAAATCCTTAAAATCATTTTGAAAACATGGACATTAATTAAAAATATTTAGAAAGATAAATCTTTAAAACATTTAAAATTATGATCTTGATAAAGAGTACCTTTCACAAATTCTTAAAATATCCATTTTGAAATAATTTAAAAGTCACATAATTATAAAATAAACCATTTACTTTGAAAATATTCTTATATGCTTGTAAGGGAAGCTTTGACGATTTTATAACGGCAGAAAATAACTGCACCTGCCGTATAAGTTAAAAAAACAATCTTACCTTAATTCTGTCGAAAAGGTTAAAAGCACCTTGTTTGGAAAATGACAGAAAGATTCCTTTATAAAACTCTTATAAAAAGTCAAACGAGGGTAAAAATGACTTTAACCCATATTATTTTAAATATTAAAAAAAAAATTAAATACATTTTTAAGAAACATGGATGTGGATTATAAAGAGATCCCAGTAGATAATTACATATAAACAACCTCGGATAATGAAGAGATTGTGAAATAAACCCTTACCTTGTACTTTTCCTTGGATGAGGGTAGGTTAAACTCCTGTTTAATGTTGAAATAATTGTTATTAAATTATTAAATAATCATATACATTAATATTATATCATATATGATCTTTTAACATTGCTTTGTTAATAATATCTTAGAATTATTGTCATTTGGGTGTTGACTTACTCGTTTTCTTTTATATGTTTTGTTATGTAAGCCATGTTTGTAATGGATAGGTTGTATATTAATCATATTCCTAATGATATAAAGTCCTTAGATACTATTATTAATCATCAAATAAGAATTATACTTTAATGGATACGATGGAGAATGAATCTCATCGCGTTCGTGGAGATAGTAGTCCGTACGTACGCACGAGCGACAATATCATTATTTTGATATTAAAATAATATATAAATGGATGGTATATCATATAGACAGAATAATTAAAATTTTATATTTATTATTTACATGAGTTAAACATCATTATTATACCCATCCAAAAATAATATATTGAATAACAATTACACCACGACGTGGAGACGGTAAGTCGTACGTACGCACGTATGGTGACATGTTATTCAAAGGGTGGATAGAATACTGAATACGGTTGTACCATATTTATAATAACATCACAGTATATAAAAGATACTGGAGTTATTATTTTATAATGGTAACAACAAAGGAAGAATAAGTGGAAGAAAAAAGGAACTTGAAAAAGGGTGGTGAAATCATTACCTCTTCTTCGGGTTCTTCCTTTTGATTTGATCAAAAGGGCTCCTTAGGTTGGCTTTCTGATCAAACTAAGGCCTCTAGATTGTATTGAGGGAAGTTGGGAGAGTATTTGGGCAGTGTTTGGCCGAACCAAAAGGCTTTGAAGGTGTGAAGAAATGAGAAGGAGGAGTTCCCTTTTATAAGAGGGGTGAGGGGCACCTTTGGAAAAGCTAGAAATATTAATTTATAATAAATTCATATTCGGTTTATAATGGCTCAAAAGTGTATTATTTAAATTTTAATGTGCGGATGGGTCTAAAACCACTCAACCAATAAAATTTAGACAGATTTGGGTACTTATATTAACCTTATCTTTAAATATTAATTCTAATTTAATTAGTTCCACTTTTACAATGTCTATTTGTATTTTTATATTATATGGTTAATAAACTTACCATATAGATCCAAGAGACCCCCAAGTGGTCCATTAATGATAAACATATCATGATATAAGTCTCTTGGCCGAACCTTAGATTTTTTGGAATTTAATATCAATTAACAATATAATATTTTTTTTAAAAACTCTTTTATGTCAATTTTGAGACTATTCAATAGTTGATTTTTTTGAAACTTATAACAGAATTATTACATCGAACAAAGTTAATTAAATCAATCCTAATATGTCATATTATCTTATAAAATTAGTTTAATTCATTAAAAGTCTAAAATTATATTTATTTGGGTATTTATAATATCAGTTATTTTAAATTTTCTCTATTATGTTAATTACTTCATCATCATTGTGTCATAAATAAATTAACTAATATAATCTCTAAAAATTATAAATAAAATATAATTATGTAGGAAATCCTTTTATATTTCTAATTAATATTTATAGTCGAAAATCCAACATATATAACCCTATGTAAAAATTGTTTTTCTAAAAGATATATGCTTGTGTCATTTTTGTACTTATTTTAACTTAATTAAAATAAAGTGCCCCTATCACCTACAAGTGGATCCATGGGGTCCCAAAATCGACCCAAAGATTCCCATGGTTGGAAAGTTATCCACCAATAAGGTTAGGACACATTTTAGGGTAATTTAGTAATATTATAATATTATTTTGTAACCCTTATTTACCGAATTAACCCTTAACCATGGTAAATAAAATATTTACCGCAGTAATTATTCAAAGTGTCTAAAAATAAAAGTTACCTATTTACACAATTTGAAAATCCCGATTCCAAATATGGAATCCATTTTTCCAAATTTAAAACACAGAAGTGTCAGAAATTAATTTAAAATTAATTCCCACTGTCAAAACAAAAAGCGTGTTTTTAAGATATAATAACTATCAAAAGATTGATACTAGTTTATGTTCGGTTTAATTGTGAAATTATGTCCAATGACCAACATTATATTAAATGGTAAAAATATATTCTAAATATACTTTAAAACCACTCAAATTCATAATTTATCACTATTAATTATTTTGATTAAAAAAAGTTGTTTTTAATTAAAATTTAGTAATTTTCACTATTCATCAAAATTTGAAAGTTATCCGAAAAGTACCAAAATTTCACCCTAGGATAATTTCGATATTCCGAATCCAAAAATGAAGTCCATTTTGAGAGATATAATTTATAATATTTCAAAAATTATGTATTACTATTCATAATGGCTAGTTTGATTGGTTGTGGTGTCTATTAGAACTTGATGTTGCGTACAACACACGCTATTGCATTATTCAAAGAGAAGCGTATCGTAGAAGCTTGGGATGTTTCATTGTAAATTTTTGATGTCCCCAAAGTAAATTTATTTAGTCAAATCGAAGATATAAAAGTTTAAAATATTGGATTTAAAATGGTTTCACTATTAAAAGGTGGTAAAAGTGCACTACTAAAAATGAATTTGTTCTTACATTATGTCTAAGAAACTCATAATATGGATTATAAAATTATAATGATTATATAATGTTTAAAATTTAGTTAATACTATTCATAACCTCTTTTTAATGGCTTTTTTGGTAAGTCATGGTGCACTTGGACTCGGTGTTGCATGTAGTGCAAGTTATTGAATTATTTTAAAGAAATAACACACTATGAAATCTTGGGGTGTTACAGTGTTTGGGTGGAAATTTGATAAAAATGAAAGAAACAGGGAAGTGCACAGTTGGCGTACAGTTTTCCCTAACTGTGCACCCCAACCTAGGAAACCATGCAACTCTGGATAGAGGGGAATTTCATGGTTGGTGCATTGTTTTTCAAACTGTACACCCTATTAGGAGTAATCATCCACCCCTATAAAAGAGGTGTAGGGCTTAGGTGCATGGTTAAAGGAAATTGTGCGCCACTACCCAATAAATCATGCATAAAAATTAAGTTAACCCAAATATTAGTTTTATATTTTCCAAAACCCCAATTTTAATCCCAAATTGATCTTCATTTGATCCTAATGCCTCTTTCACAATTTTATAGCCTCTCAGATAGATTCTAAGCCTTCCTGGCCTCCATTCATGGTGGTTTGAAGTCTAGATTGAAGAGATGGACCCCTCCAAGTAAGAGGATCTCATCCTGGTTTCTTTCTCATTACTCCTCCTTTCTTATCTCTTTCTATAAGGGAAGTCATTATATGTTTTTGTTATATCTATATATATATTTGTGGATCCATATCTTGTATTCTAGATCTAGATCTATATTTAATAGATCTTAAATTATTCAATATTGATTTAGATTATAGATCAGGATCTTGTTCTATGTCGTTACTATGCTGAATTTTTGGGATTTCCATTGGGTGGTCATTCATCAAAGAATCAAGCTATGTGTTCTATTTTTCAAATCCCATAATCATGATTTTGATTACGTGTATGTGATTGTATAATTGTTAGTGTTTGTTTAGAAATTTGAATTCATAAATTGAATTAATTAATGTGGTTGATTAATTAATTATGGAATTGGGGATTTGATAAATTATGGAATTGTTAAATATATATAATTAATTGATAAATTAATTATAGGAGTATTGAATTGTTGGATTTAAGGATAATTAATTATTGAGTTAAATTATCAAAATGTTAAATTTTGAATAAGGAATAATTAATTGGTGAATTACTTATCAGCAATTTAGATTGTGAATGATTAATTAATTTTCGAATTAATTAATATACTTTATATGGTTAATTCATTATTGAGTTAATTAATGGAAAATATTTGATTAATTAATTAGTGAATTAATTAATGGAATAGATATAATTAATTAACTGTCTAATTAATTAAAGTAAATTGATTTGATCAATTAATCATAGGATTAATTAATGGAAATGGATATGATTAATTAATTAGTGAATTAATTAATGGAATGATTTGGGATATGGAAATTGGTTTTATGTCATTTGGCTATGATTATGTGGTCATGGAGTAGCACATGAGTTAGCCAGGGTGTGAGTGAGAGATTTCCTGAAGAACCGTGAGAGCCTTTAGGGAAGAAAATCGTGATAGCTTTTTTATTTGATTTCTAAGGGACTATGAGAGATCTTAGAGTTAGGCTAGGGGAAATACCGTGAGAACTTCCCTCTTTTCCTATAATTTTTTTATTATTCATTTAGTCTAACTGACCTTAGACCCTTGAGGTTAGAACCCTATGTGCACATTACTCATACTGAAATAATTTACATGTTTTATGAATTTTATCATATATAAATTTTGATAATGAATTTTAACAATGGAATTTAGATATATGATATCCCTTAAGAATAGTTCAAACACTGGGATGAGATGAAGTAGGTATTGAGTTTTGGATATCCTCAGGAACCTGGGGTTTATGTGGTTAAATAAAGAATAATTCATAATGTGAAGACTATTTACTTATGCATTGTAATTATTTATTTATACAATTTAATACATTATTATTGATTGGATATTGTTTTAGAAACTGTTGGTGGTGGATTGCTGAGTTGTAATCACACCCTACTTGGGATACCTAATCGATACCCAAATAGATTACATTGTTGTAGGAAAGGTTAAGTGAAAAGGCCCTATCTTATATGGATAAGTCAGGATGGATCATGGATGAGGGAACCAGACATGGATTAGGGCCCACTTTGGAGTTTTAAATGTCTTTACATCGAGTTGCATTTTGACACTTGGTGCGTACATTAGAATAGAATATCTCTTGTTTAGTTTTGATATTTTATTTTCATTTTTTGGGTCATCTTGTGATACTGGTATTGTTCTATTTATGGTTATATATTTTTTAGTTATAGTTATAATTTTCTGCTGGTGTATTACACTAAAAAAAAGGTATAGTCTCCCCATGATCGATATATCATACACTCCTACTAGTAGGCATCCATTGGAATATAGAGAGGTGCGCCTAAGTTCGTGTGACCAACTGGATCAGGGCATCAGGAATGGAACCTATCCCTAGAGGTTACAATAATAGGGATACATAAGAAAATTATACTCAAAAAAGTAAGGATTATAAATCATTGAATAAGGCATGGAATATCATAAGACATGAATCTAAATATTTTGGAAACTTAATTCAATAAAAGAGATCCATCATAGCTTAATCATATGAATATGGATTAGAAGTTTAGAATTCCCTTGATCCATCCATCCATCCAACATTAATATTTTATTATATTAAAGGAAAAAATGAGGGTCGTGGCCTGAAACAGATCAGGGATGTCTAAAATAATGCAGGCCTAAGGCATCCGCATGAACCAAGCTAACACATTCAATGGGAAGGGATCAAATACTACTAAAAACAAGGTGAGGGTTAGCCGGGGAGACCTAGGATGCCAGGAATTCCACGACTTTGTTACCTTCTCTCCACGAGTGATTAAGACAAGTGTCACCTTGAAGAAACTTTTTACAGTAGCGAATTAAATAGAAGACAGTCTATGGGATGATAGAGGTACCTTGAATTGAGCGAACAAGAGTCATTGAGTCAGTTTCCACTTGATGGATAGGGAACTCGTGGGCGCGACACAAATCCAACCCTGTGAGCAGAGAGGTAGCCTCATCCCTACGTGAATTAGCAAGACCAAACCACCAACTGAAGGCCAAGACCACCAAGCCATGGGGATTATGAACAACACTCCCACCCCTCATGAAACCATTCATATAGGAGCCATCAACATTCAACTTGAGGCCTAATTCATGAGGATTCCAACAAACCCAATGACCTTGAGGATACACCCTCAGAGCAATAGAAATCCAGCTACTAGCTATGAAACGCTGAAAGGAAGGAGCGTGTTCACCAAGTTTAAGAAGCAACATCAAGTCAAGTGCTAGGGACATCACCCTAGATCGCAAGGCCAAACTAGAACTGGAGTGTCCCTCATGTCTGACGATATTATGATCAGACCATAAGACCAAGCATCCAACCACAAAGACCACTGAGTGCACCCTCTATTCATGAACACGTTCTGATGAACCAGAGAACCAGGCCTGGAGAATGGAGTCCCCAGAGAGACCCGATAAATCCTACCTGGAGAAGTCATGAAAAAGGGAACATATACAGAATGCCTAATAACTCATAAAAAACATATGCTCAGATGTCTCTTCCTTAGGTTTGTAGCAGCAAAGAAATTCGGATGTGAGAGAAATACCCCTGCGACGTAACTCTTCATCTATGAGAAGTGCCCAGTTGTGGAGCCTCTAGATAAGGAAATTGAATTTGTCTGGTATATCAGCACAAAAAAAGGAACCCACCCCAAGAAACATGACCCACAGTGGTAATCATGACCCCACGGAAAGCCTTCCCTGAAAACAAACTAGACTGGGAACCCATGAACACCAGCTGCTCCGGTTCAGAGGTAATAGAAATACTGTGAAACATATCCAAGTGAGAGGGGGAGAGGATGGCTTGTCTGAAAGCATGAAAACAAGAGTCGTAAAAGAAGGAAAAGTTAGGGATGGGGCACCCTGGAAATCCAAGGATACTCCCCGACCAATTGTCCTTCCAGAGGTTGATCACCCCCTCACCAACAATCCACCTCGAATGACATTACAGAGTAAGTATATGGCGGTGAGTAATATCCCAAATCTTGGAGGCACTCCCATTAACAATATCAAGCTGAGATCCATATTTTTTAATGGCGAAATGTGCCCATAAATATTTCCCCTCCAGAACATCCCAAGCTAGATTTTCCTGTAAAAAGGACATGGAACCTGAAACACTCCATAGATTAAACCCACCCTCCTCAAAGCTACAAGCCATCCTTTGCCACGAAGCCCAATGATATTTCTAGTCTGCTTGAGCATCCCATATAAAGTTTAACAGAATCCTCTCAATAGTACGAAGAACCATCTTGGGAACGATAGTGGAAGATAGGACATGCATGGGGATAGACATGAGCATACTATTAACCAAGGTGATTCTCCCCCCAAGGGAAATGGAACAGTTTTTACAGTTGAGAATACAAGCAGAAATTTTGTCCACAATACCATAAAAATGATGAATCCAAACCTTACCTAGAGAAATTGGGGCCCCTAAATATTCCATGGGAAAATTTCTTTGAGCAATCCCCAGGTTGTCATAAATCCTCTTGCCCCTAGTACTTGAACACAATTTTGAAAGATAAACCCCACTCTTCCCGCGGTTGATGACCTTCCCGCTCCACTTATAAAAAAGCTCAAGGATATGGTGAAGATCCTGAATGTTCCTACTACTACCATTGAGAAAGATAAGAAGATCGTCTGCAAAGAAAAGGTGTGAGATTCCTGGAATGTTTGGCTTACACCAGAAAGTCCGGACAAAACCATCAGAACACTTGGTGTTCATATATCTACTAAAGGTATCCTAGACCAAAATAAAAACACTGGGAGAAAGAGGGTCCCCTTGTATCAATCCCCGAACTGATTTAAAGAAACTATAGCTCTATCTTATAAAAGTAACTAATAACCATGGAGACCTAATGCACCTGAAGAAAATATAAACCACTCTCTCAGAGAACCCCATACATCTCAGTACTCTGATGATGCAACTCCACTCAACCTTGTCATAGGCCTTATCCATGTCCATATTAACGGCAATGTTTGAGCCCAAGACTTTCTTGTTGATATCACCCAACATTTCCAGGGCCAAGACAATTGCGGATTGAGTGGACCTGCCTTGAATAAAACCCTATTGCTCATCCGATATTCACTTAGGGAGGTATCCCGCAAGTCTGTGGTTGGTGATGGTAGAAAGAACTTTGTAGGGGAAATTTCACATGCTGAATGGTCTGAATTTCTTTAAATAGGTGGGGTCTTTGACTTTAGGGATGAGAATAAGAATGGTTCCACATGCCACCTGAGGTAAACTACCTCCGCCGAAGTAGTCCTAAACACATTCCATCATATGACGCTTGATGAAATCCCAAGATATGCGGTAAAAATATCCCAAAAAACCATCGGGGCCGGGGGAACTCTCAGAGTTGAGAGCCGAGATAGCCTACCAAACCTCTTGCTCATCTGGAACCCATTCAAAGACTCTATTGGTGTCATGGTAAACCACCTAAGAAATGGAGTCAAATAGATCCGAGTGATCTGCTGGATAACCATCCTACATGCAAGGGTTAACATCCGCAAGTAGGGAATGGAAATGACTTTCGGCCATACCTCCCACCACCTGAGGGTCATTGGGGAAAGAACCATTATCAAAGAAGATGTTTGGAGCCTTAGACCTCTTCTTATCCTTGATGCATGCATGAAATAAATCTATGTTTTTGTCACCCTCTTTTATCTAAGACACCTGTGACCTCTCCCTGGCACTTTTTTCTTGCTCAAGGAGTAGGTCCGCAAGCCGATTTTTCAAAACCATGAGGTAACTGAAAACATCATCATCCCAATGCAATTATAGCTGCTGATCATACTGTTCAATATTGGATTTAGGAGTATCCAGGTCCAGGAAGCAAGAAGGTTTAGAATTCTCCCATAAACAGAGATCCTATTTCAGCCTTCGAAGATGGTTATGAAATCCTACCCAAGAATTCATGGCCAAAGGACTTTCCCATGACGACCGAGCCACAGAGAAGAAATCAGGGTCACCGTCCCAACATCTAGTATAGAAAAAGAGATCATGACTAAAATTAGAACCATCCAGGCTGAGGAGAAGGGGGTGATCTGAGATAGCACAAACTAAATGCTCCACCTTAGTATCAGAAAAGAAAGAGATAAACTTCATGTTAGAAAAGCATCGGTCAAGTCAACTCCACATTCGTCGACTACCCTTCTGGTTATTACACCAAGTGTATTTATCTCCTGAAAATCCGAGGTCAAGAAGACCAGCTCGAGCAACAAAGCTCGCAAAAGCTTGCATGTTTCTTAAAGGATGCCAAGGATGCAGTTAAAATCTCCACCAATGAGCCATGCCTCATGACCGGTGTCGAGGTCAGAAAACTCTTTCCAAAGAGGATCCTTGTCCTTTGGATCACACTTGGCATAAACAAAAGACCTTAAACAAGAAGAGATACCGTGACTGACATTCACGGAAATTTTCTGATTTGAAACTGAAACCCTCTATACTGACACTGAAGGATTCCCGAATAGCCGGATGTACTGGTTAACTGATTCTCCATGCATGTAGTGATGAAACCCTACCTGGTAGGAAAAATCACTAATTCTTGACTGTTGTTGTTTGTGTTCCTGGACTTCCACCACGGCCACATGTCTACATATAAGTTCAGAAACAAGGAAATCAACCTTTACTCGTGGACCCAGTCCCTATGCATTTTAGATTAGTCATGAAATCATTGGAAACAAGGGCGCCAGGATTTGGCCCCTGACACAGATGAGCACGTAGGATGATTAGAAGAGGAGGATTGATCTTTTTTCACCTAGGTCCTGGTTTGGACACCGGTGGAGGAGGGAGATAAAAAACCATCATCCAAATGTGAATGCACAAAAGAAAGAAAGATGAAGATTTTGAACAGAGGTAGACCACTGGGAGAAGAGGGAAAATATCAATAATGGGTTCCTTCCCCTCTCTGTGTTCTTATGGTTGTTCGATCACAGAAAAAATCTCATGCCCCAAGGAAACTGGAGAATCAAATAGTAGTTGTACCGACTCAAGTTTGGGGCAAAGGACCTAATCCTACCTAAAAAGAACCAAGTCTGTGCAGAGATTTCCCTCACCACCATCAACCATTCCCGAACTACTTGCTGGATCCGTGGGGGGAGGACTGACCCCAGAGGCTTCAAGAGAAGGTCCATAAGATATCGAGGAGGATGGAGGGTTTGGAGATGTCGAAACCAACCTACGCAACTCAGATTCCCTAGAGGAAGGGGGCTTCTTTGAAGGAAGAATTGTATCCTTGAACTACATCTTGCGGAAAACATGAATTGAATTCCCATGAAGACAATAGAAGGAGCAATAGCGAGTGGGTGAAAGAAACACAGGGGACTACCACCAATCCACGTCTTCTCCCACCCAAATCAAAATGCGGGAAGGGTAGGGCTGAGACAGGTTCATCTCCACAAATATGTGATCCATCCCTGCGTCCTTAATTTTAAGAGTCTGAACATCGGTATAGAGAAAAGATCCAAGGGTGTTTCCTATACCGTGGAAGAAGCCAAGGTTGTGGAAAGGAAGGGGGGGGCCGGGTAAATTTACCCAGATCGCCGCTTGGGGAGACTCTTTGCCGAATTGAACATCCATAGAACAATGAAAAATGTTGAAATGCAATTTCCTGATCGACCGAGGACTTTGAGACCAGACCTTCACAAAATATTTGCATGAGGCCAAAACCACATAGAAGGACTTCTGATTCAGATGTTGGACCCTAGTTGTAGCCTCCAAATCCCAAGAAGTGATGAAGTCATAAAAAAGAGTCAAGGGGGATTTATCCGAACCAAAATGGGCTACCAAGGTCCATTTGTGAAGCTCCACAGCAGAAGCGAAATCCTCTGAAGGAAAGGCGACCACCGGAGAACCTTCAACCAGAGACACCTAAATGCTTCTTAAAGAAATTTCAGGGATCAGGGAAATTCAGGCTGAGCGGGAAAGCGCTGGGTGAAGCAAGATATCCTTAAGTGAGGAGTCGTCCTTGGGATAGCTGGAGGCCTGCAGATCCACTAGATCTGATGAGCCCATAGCTAGGGGCGACACAGGGGAAAAGAATGACCTTTGATTTCCTTATGGAGTAACGAAGAAGCAATCGTTAAGGGTGGAGGAACAGGTGCGGGTGGAGAAATTTGAAAAAGAAGTGGTGTGTGTAGCGCATTCTTCCGAGACATCCCATCCAATACGTACACTTTGTTTTATCCAAGCTAAATAGTCCACCTTTAGCATTCCCTTGAAACCTATAATAACACAAAATTGTGGAACAAACAAAAGAATTAGTAAATAAGAAGAGAGTGAATTCAAAATTTTCATGCTTGAATGTGTGAAAAAATCAAAATATCTATGCTTTCTATTGTGAAAAGATAAAATTATTGTTCTTTATTTTGTAAACAAAGAAAATTTTAATTCTTTATGTTGTGAACAAAAAAAATGGCCACACTTAACATCCTTTTTACATGAGAAATAAATCCTACTTTAGATAATTGGTGGGTGATATAGGACCCTACCCATCTATCATCCATACATATAGTTCCACTTGAAAAATGTCACTAAACACATCATAAATACCTGAGGAAAGAAAAATGTGTCTGAAAACATTTCCATATGGTATTACCAAAGTTTACATAAATATTATAAATAGTAAATACCCAAAATTAAATCACCTAAAAAGTGTATTTCATAAGAAAATTTAGTAGGTGGTCCATAAAAAATAACTTCCAAGTAAATAATACATTTAAGGAAAAAGATAAAAATTGAATTGAAACCATTAAAGATTTTTTATAAAAGGTTTTCATTATTATCATAAAAGTTAAAGGTATACCACACATTGAAAGTTAATTTTTGAAATTTTAAGTAAAAACATTTAGAAAAACCCATTACTTTTAAAATCAATCTTATAAAATAAAACCTAAAAAATTAAGTCATGATTTAAACAAAGTGATTAAAAAGAATTTTGAAAACATTTACATTTACAAAAAAAGTATTTAAAATGGTTCCTTGAAAATGAAATAAAAGTTTAAAACGGTGATGTGTAAACTTTAGAAACATTTAATTTAAAAAAATAAACAACGATATTTGATCCTTGATATGGAATAAAGTTTATTGTAAAGAAATGTGGAGTGTTAGATAAAAAAAATTATTTGAAAAGATGAAAAACCTTTTGAATAATTAAAAATTCATTTTTTTAAACCCCCAACATAAATGAGGTAGTAAAACATCAATTTTAAAATATGAGAAGGTAAATATTGAGGTCACATGGTTAAACACATATTTGGGATTTAAAATAAGAATGTAACATCATTTTTTGTGGAATATTGCACATGTAAATTGAGGAAAATCTATCTTTAAAAGAGTTGATATTTTTTTCTTAAAAAATTTATGCTTTTGTGAGAAGTAAATTCATTAATAAAACATATTGGAGTTAAAAACATCATTTTACCCATAGATAAAAGAGTAATTATATTATGAAATATTAAATAAAATTATTTTTCAAACATACAATATTGACACTCAATAAATAAAATTTTAATTCAAATAAAGAAAAATTGAGTTAACCAAATCCCTTACAAATGTCATAATTCATGAATCAAGGTAAATTCAGAAAGGGTATATGTGGTAAAATTAAAAATAAATATTAAAAAAAGATAAATAGTTACATATTATAATTAAATGGATGAAATTTCCTAACTTATATGAAATAATATCAAGAATAACAATCATAGCTCAATAAATGATAATTTTGTTTCCAAAAACACATACGTTAATGGTTACATAAGAATAAGAAGTTCATAATGAAATTGAAATTAATGTATCATAAAATGAGATATATTAACTATACTTGAAGGGAATATGGTTTTGAAAACGCTTAATAAAATAAATTATGATGTGCAATACCAAACATGTCTCGTGGATTTGAAAATGTGACAAAGAAACCCAAACCATGAATTCCCACTTAACTGATCACTCTCTAACATCCTCTATAAAATGGCATAACCATAATAATAACCTATTTCATAACATTATTAATTTATATAGGATTTTATAAACTTGATTTAAAATTATTAAATACATTTGCGTTTGTTAGTTATTGACTATTTTTAATATCATGTGTGATTAATCTTGATCCTTTTGAACTAGTTTCATAATATAGATGTTTTTCTTCCTTGTTCTCCAAAATATAATCACTAATAGACAATATAAGTTAATATAAATTATTTATTAGGATTTTTTATAAAGTTATAATTTCAATTTATGAGTTTTTTTGTTATGGTCATTAATGATGAATTCGGTAATGTGCTTGTTTTAATGATTCTTATTGAACAATGGTTATTTTTTAAATAATGATTTAAATTTTTATATTAATATAATAGAAAGAAAAAAAATCATGATTTACTTATTTTTATCATATATTACCAAAAAATAATTTCCCAAATTCATCCATTATAAAAAAAATTTAACATTATTTAAGTAGGTGGTTAATCAAATCTAAAGAAGAACATGCCATAATTAATGGATAATTACAAACTGATTTAGTTGTAATATCATTATTTTAGAAGAATAATGATATTATTTAGTTTTTATTATTATTATATATTGATATATTGATTTATTTAAAATAGAGTATAACCTATACAAATTTACATCATAGTATGAGGAAATCATTTTTTTCTTAGAACACTCTTTTAGAAGGTTGAATTTATGACGAATGTTTATTTCTCGTATTTTTAATAGGTTTTCCAATTTGTATCAATAAAACCATAATAATTTTATAAAAAATAATATTTATCTATTAAAACATTCTCATGACCATACATGAAAGGGAGTGATGATGAAAATGAAATTAAACATACTATGGAGGTGGTTGTCCACACATACACATGGATGGTGATTTTAATTTTCCATGGAATGGGGAAAGGTAGTGTTATAGTTTATCATTTCAGAAAATAAAATATTTTATAACAAAAATTATATATTAAACTCCCTATTAGGACCATAGTTTAATTTTCATTAAAGAAAATGAACAGGTTACTTCATAGTGAAGGTAGTCCGCACAATACACGGTTAACAGTTTCTTTTTTCTTAATATAAAAGGGAGAAATGTGGGTAATTCTTGAAAAATAATTGTAATAACAAAATATCATACTAATAGAACATATTTTATCTTTTTAATATGGTTTAATTGGATATAAATATGGATTTAGATAAATATAAATGAGAAATAAGTTGTTCAAAATGTATACCTCACTACTTGAATTGTCACTTTTGTAAAGGGGGTTAATCCTTTAATAGATATTATTTTGAGATAACCAAGACCATATTAAGGTGGATAGGAGTATTGAGGATATATTGGGTTAAATTTTGGGCTGAAATAATTGGGGTATTGTGTGATGGGAATTGGGGATAGGAGTTCCCATTTTATAAGTGAAAAGGGATTGCATTTTGGTAAATGCCCAAAACTTTTCAATAATGGGAAGTAACTCTCAAGAAAAGTGGCCCCAAATTTGATAAATAATAGATAGGGGAAGATATAAGGTTTATAAATACCTCAAATACACAATATAATTTATTTTTCAAGTATAATTCAGGTGATGTACTCTTAGATTCTTTACTTTTATCATTTTAGATTTTACCATGGAAATAAGTATTTACCTAAGATAACTTATCCTTCATGCACAAAAATAAAATGGACCTTATTAAATAATTTTAAACACCTAATTAAAAATTTTAAATCCATTTTATTTGATTCAATTTATAAGGTGATAAAAATTAATTTTAAAATTCTGAATGTATAATGTATTGGAAATAATTTTTTGAAAAATATAACATAAGCTCTAAAATTTAAAATACGGTTTTGAAAATTATAAAAAAAACATTTTTCAGATTATAAACTCACTTAAAAGATTATTATTAGGTCTAATAAAAATGTTTCACTTATTTCCAATTCATACTTATATACAGAAAATTTCATAAAAGTCATGTTATTTGTAAAAATGGTATTTTCACTATTCACCTAAAAATCAACTTTTTGGGAAAAATACAAAAAAAGATATTATAAGTTAATATTTTTAGGGTTAACCCAAAAATATACTTTAATTTTTAAATTTAAAATTCTAAAATATATAAATTTAAATTTTAAATAAATCCTAAGGAAAAATAATTTTTATAATAAAATAACCTTTTAAAATAATAGTTATTCTTGTTTCATAATTTCAATAAAACACTGATGAAGCTACAATTATTCAACAACTATTATATATTATTAACATAACAATTTAACAATAATATACCTAGTTTCCTTTAATAAAATGTGTCGCATATAAAAAGATAGATTTTTGAACATAATAAAGAATTGAGTAAATTTGTATAAACTAACCTTTATATATAAATATATGTTAATATATTTAATAATTTAGTTACTCTTATTCATACCTAATAAATATATAGATAGGTTTTAATGGTATAAAAATATCATAGTTTTATTTTCTTTGGTGTTGCATATGGATCTATTTGTTGATCATACTTAAAATAATTAGGGGAAAACATACATTAAAATATTGGGTTGTTTCATTCACCCCCCCCCCCAAATAAATTGAATCCTCACAATTTTGATTATTTTTAACTAGTTAAATTATTTGAGTGTATTATTAACATATTTATCATTGAGGATATAACTTCTAATCTTGAATCTTCATTACTTTCTTAGGTTATACCAAATTTTCTATCTTTAATCAAACAATATCGATCATTAATATAATCATGTACCCCTATATGTATATACCCAATTCATATTTTCTCTATTACATACCTCTCCCAAAACCATTTGAATATACAATACATTAAACTAATTCTAGATTATATATTACTCTAAAAATTAACACTATTTTTAAACCTTAAATGTAATAATCACCACTTCATAATTTCATAAACTAATTAATATATATCATAATCCCAAAAATTAGATAAACTATACCAAAAATATCATGGATAACTTTTTCATTAAATCATAAATCAATTCCAAGAATATCAATACTATCTAACTCACTTTTCTCAAAATTAATCAACCCTTTATTACTTAAACCTCTATCATATATTAAACCTGAGAGTCATTCATACCTCAATCATGTGTTCTCCAATAGAATTCCCCAAAATATAAACTTGTCCTAATATCAATTTTTAGTTTTATTGATTCTATTTAATATATGTAATTAATTTTTTAAATAAAAAAATATTATATAAAATCCTTATATGTTTCACATAATTCTCATAACTTTTAGACTATACCAAAATATCATCAATAAATATCACTCACTAGTGACAATAGCTAAAAGTATTAAGAATTTATTTATATTAAGATATCCTCCTCACTGCCTTAGGTAATACTAGAATACAAAATTTTTATACCATAATCGGAATATACTAATATTCTCAACCACTTGAGTATGTTAAATTATTACATTATAATACACAGTGGTTTCTAGATACATGCCTTTATAAGATTCACCTTCATGATCCTATTTAAACCAAATACTAAATCCAAAATGGTTATCAAAAAAATAGAGTAAATGATCATGTGGATATTAATACTCAATCCTAATGTGTATTCTATAATTATACCATCATTTCATACTCTGATACATTCAATTCAATCTACTTTACTTTTATTTAGGTTTTTTCTTAATTTTAAACCAAATCTCTAAATGAAATTGGGGAATAAATATTTCATAATGGTTCATAAAGAGAATGTGATTAAAAAAATCATATCACCCAAGAGATTCAACCAGGTTTATATTCAGGCCTCTTTTTTGTACACTAGGTAATGATTGAGTAAAAATCCAATGATCCCTTTTAGGTTCATTACCTCTTGGTACATCGGTGTTAGAGACTATATCCACTTATGGTATATAGATAGAGATTTTATTTCTAGTAAAACCACACATTCTCCACTTTACCAAAATTTCAATATGTTATACTATACTTATACATATCCCTTATACTTATACGTAGGATTTTCACTAAATTTATATTATCCTAATCCCCATAATATTACACCAACCAATCTAAAGGGTAATTAATACATTTTAAATTAAAATAAATCATAACTTATCATCCTTTTATGACATTTCTAACTTCTAATGTATCCTCTACTAATATAATCTTAATCTCAAAATTTATTTAAACACTTCTTTGATACCCAAAATGGAATTCTGTAGATGTAACCATATAAATTTCATGACATAAAATAAATATTTCATTACCATGTATTCCCAATAACTTTTAGGTTTTTAATTTTTGAAAATTGGGAAAAACATTAACTAAAACAAATCATGACATTTTAACTAATGGGTGTTTATTCCACTATGATATAATATTCTTAATCCATAAGAAGTATTAAACATATCTCGTTAATTATACACATAAGTAACTCTTCAATATATTACATTCTCTTCTTATCTTAATAACCTGGAAGATGGAAACATAAGAGATAGGTGGGCTCAGATGCTTATTAGGGGTAATCATACGGGTTAGAAATCAAGCATGATAAGTGAGTATAATATGGGAATATGGGTATAATCAGGATATATAATAAAGTTACAGAAATAAATCATGGATCATAAATCATGGAATAAACCTTAGAATATCATAATACATTAATAAAAAAGCTTGGAAACATGATTCAATAAACAAGTTCCATAAGATCATAATCATATACATATATCCTGGAAATATAACATTCCCTTGAAACCTAACATGATAAATAAATTTATAAATAAAAACATAAGCATATGGAAATAATTACAATGTGAACAAAAAAGTATTTGTGATTCATTTAGAAACAAAATAATGATCATGCTTCAAGTTTTAAATAAATAAAATGAAAACACTTCATGTTGTGAACAAAACAATTTCCACTCATAACATCTTTATATCATGAGATATAAATATTTTTCAAATACATTAGAGGATTATATAGGACCCTAACCATAAATAATACATAAATATGGTTACAATTGAAAAAAAAATTGTTAAATCATCATTAATAAACCATGGAAATAAAAATGGTTTTCAAATCATTTCTAGATTGTATCAATAAAAATGACTTCAATAACACAAATGGTAGGCACCCAAAATTCAATCACCAAAAAACAGTATTTCATAAGAATATTTAGTGGTTTGTTTTATGAAATTTAACTTACAAGGAAATAATAATTTTAATGTTAAAGTGGAAAATAGAAGCGAAACCATTAAAGAGTTTTTATAAAATATTTTTGTCATTATCATAAAAGATGAAGTTACGGGTCACATTCAAAATATATTTTTTAAAAATTTATCTCAAAAATTTGGAAAATAATTAATTTTAAAAGTATTTTTCAAAAATTAAACATTGATAATGACATTAATATTTTAAAAAAAATTATGTGAAAACATTTTGAAAACATTTACCTTTTAAAAAAAGAATCTTTAAAAGGGTCCTTGAAAAGACATAAAGGTTTCAAAAAGGTGATATGATAATGTTAAAAAAAATTACATTATAAAAAATTAAATATTAATAATATAACCTGTAAATTATATAATTTTTATAAAAAATAAATTTTGATTAAAAGATAAAACATTTTATTTTTAAAGGATGGAAATCCATTTGAATATTTCTAAATGCCTTTGTTGAAAACCTACATCGTAATAGATTTAGTAAAACTTCCACTTTAAAATAGTAGAAAGGAACTATGGACTTCACATGAGTAAAAACATATTTAGATATAAAAATAAGAATATAAAATATCAGAATAATAAACATGTAAATGGAGAAAAATCATCTTTAAAGGAGATCCTGATTTTTTCTTAAAAATGATTCACTTTTTAAGTGAAATAAATACATCCACAAATCATATTTGAGTTAAAAAAATTATTATATATATATATAAAAGAATAACTATATTATTAAATAATAAATATAATTATTTATCATTAATTTAATAATTAATATCAAGGAATAAAATTTTAACTCAGAGAAGGAAAATTTTAGTTAATCAGATCCTTTATGGATGTCGTAATTCATGAAGAGACGGACATTTATAAAGGGTTTATCTGGTTGTATTGTAAATCCATAAAAATAAAAGAGAAATCAACAAAAAATAATATTAAATATAATAATTTACCCAACTAATATTAAATAATTTCAAGAAGAACAATCAGACCTCAATGAATGAGAATTGAGTTCCTAAAATGTGACAAAGAAACCCTAACCATGAATTCTTGTTTACTCGATCTCACTCTAGCCTATGGTATAAAAAACATAACCATATTAATGACATATTTTATAAAATTATTCGTGTATATAACCTTTTATAAACATAATTTATAATTATTCTCAACATGTGTGTTGATTATTATCTATTTTTAATATTAGGTGTGAGTAATCTTGATCCTTTTGAAGTAGTTTCATAATAGTTGTGTTTTTCTTCATTGTTATCCAAAATTTAATCATTACTAGATAATATAATTTAATAAAATTTATAAATTATTATATTTTATGATGTTATAATTTCATTATATGTGTTTGTTTATCATTAAATATGAATTTGGCGACAAGATTGGTTTGATGATTTTTAGCGAACGAAGGGTGTTTTCTTAAATAATGAGTTAAATTTTTATATTAAAATTATAGAAATATGAAAAATCATTATTTACTTATTTATATCAGACATTAAAAGAAATTAAATTCTCATAGTCATCCATGATATAAATTTATATTACTTTTCAAGTTGGTGGTCAAACCAACTCAAATAAGAACATATCATAATTAATGGATGATTATGAAGTGATTTATTTGTAATATCATTGTAATATAATCATACTGATATTATTTAGACTTTATTAGTGTAATATATCATAATTTTCTAGATTATAAGAAAATTATAACCTATATAAAGTTACTTCATAGTATGAAGAAATCATTTTTTCACTTAGAATGCTCTTAGGATAGTTGAATTTATTACTGTTGTTTATTGATCATATTATTAATAGGTTTTACAATTTTGGTTTAAAATAATAGAAAAATTTATAAATTAAATTCCCTTATAAATTAATAAATACATTACAAAAAACACAACAACTATATTTCATTTGTTATTTCGGACCATTATAAATATGGCCATAATTTGTCTGTTGGGATTTAAAAACCGTTGAACATCATAATTATTGCGAATAAAATATTTCTATAATAAAAATTATGATTCTTATATATTATGGGTTATGATAAATAATAATTCATACAAAAAAGAAGAAGTGATTGCTTCAGCCAATAGAATAATACCATATAAAGCCAATTTATTAGAGCTTCTTAGGGATATGGCAACATTGGGCTTTTCCCTTTACCAAAAAAAGTCAATATTAAACATATAAAAATTATAGAAACATTATATGATTTATATTAAACCTTATAGATATCACCTCCCAAACCATATTCATCAAACCACCCCAAGAAAGTATTAATATCGCACACCTTACCCTTAGGACGTACTCTAGTGCAATTAGGGGTTATGTATCTAAACCCAGGTAGTTTGAATTTTCATATTTTATATACTTAAAATAATGATTAAATTTTTCCATCTTTGATATTAATTTATAAATGATTATATATTTTTTTTTTGAAAAAAATGTGAATTTTATATAAATAAATAAAAAGTGTATTTTTGGGAAATGTATAATTTCAATTAAAATAAAAAATTTATAAATTCAGCAATTTTTAAAATAAATTTTACTTACTTGAAATATTTTTATTAAAAAATATATATTTAATAATATATGATAATAAAATTCAATGAAGTCCAAAGTAATTTTTATAAGGCTCAGAATGTGGTTACTGTCCCAAAAAGTAGTATTTTTTAGTAAATAATGGTTTTTATTTAAAAGTGAAAATTCAAATATTTATAAAATTATTTTGGTAAAATAAATATTTTTTTAAATCATCATGTTGAAATTATCCCATGGTGTATTTTTCATACTTTTCTAATACTTTCAATTTTTTTAGAAAAAAATAAATATGATATAAATAAATGATGTCTATTATGACATCATAACATCATAAACGTTATGTAATAAATAATATAAAGGGAATAAATGACCAAAAATAGATTTCCCAATTATAATAATCTGTGTTTGAAGTTATTTTATTAATTATAAAATCATATAATTAATCCTATAAAACCTGTATTATTTTTTTTGGACTTAAAAACAATTCTTTATGAACTTGACTTAGTTCTAGGTCTTAAATTGGATTATTTTAAGGATTTTGGTTCCTAGAACAATAAAATGTCTAAAAACACTTCATTTTACCATAAACCATTGGAAAAACATGGAAAAATTTTAGTTTTGATTATTTTATCACTTAGAGTCCAAAACCTAAGTTTACAAATTAATAAATAATTGCCCTCTCTTTTTCTATAAATATCCACCCAAAATCTATTTACTATACACTAAAAACCCATTTATTGTGAATTTACTTTCCCTATAACTCTCTAAATCCATCCCAATATTTCCCAAGATCCTAAGAAACTCCTACCAAGCTTTTAGATGATCCCTCTCAATGTAAGGGATTCTCTCATCTTCATTATTATTCAAGTAATTTCTTTATACTAAACTTTTTTATTTCAAATTGTTCTTTTTATAATGTTTTTTAACACATTACAATACTATACTTATGATATGGAAGTAATTAGAGACATCCTTTCACTATCATTAATCCTTTCTATGCTCCCTTATGCACACCCGTTATGTTGTCGAAATTATTCAATGATTTTTCATGCCCAACTTTTGTGTTGTGAATACTCATAAACATTTCCAATCAATGGGGTTTACCATGATGTTACTATCCTTTTTTATTTGGGACTTTCATTTATATAACCCACACTCCTTAATCATTTATTAAACATGATAAAATATGTTCTTAGGTTGTATGATTTATGTGGAACACAAATGCATGTACATGATATGAGTGTGATAAGTGGGCCCATAATTATATAGACCTACAATGCACTAGGTGATATTTTTATCTTGTGAGATAAAATTTACAATGCATTTGTATGTGTGTAATTATCCTAAGAACACTTGGTTATGATTTATTTTTGGTTATCCTTATATTATACTTATTATGTCAGGTTTTATGTTGTTGCTAAATTCCTATGATTCCTTGATGTTATTGTATTATAACATGCTTTGATGTTTAGGATTATGATTATCACTTTTCTATTGTGACTCTTGAATCATGTGTACTTCTTTAATTTCTGAGATTATTTGATTATTCCCTTAATGTTCTTTATATTTCACCCCTTTTTTATGTATATCCTCAGTCTATCTCATGTAGTTTTAGAAGTTCAATATAAATATAAGCGCATGTTCTGAAGTTTTTAAATAGTGTGGTTGTATCTCTATTTTATGCTATGGTGATATGTATCTATTTACCTATATACTCTAGGACTATCTTTCTTTTGAGATTTTATTATGTTTTTATTTATGTAATAAATCATGATTTAATGTTTACAAAAGATATGGGTTTTCATAATTGATATCATGGAAACGACTAGATATTTTTTGGGATTGGGATTAGAAAACCTTAGTAAAATACATAGGGATAATGATAAACATATGAAAACATCCATAAATTTTGATAAATTATAGAGTGGTTAGTTTTATTGAGAAAATATATGAATATTGGGATATTGGAAAGTTGTTTCAGATTTATAATAGATGTACCTATGAGTAATAACTCCAAAAGTTATCATTTAGTATTAACCCAACTTGTACCTGGTGAAAAAAATATATTCCTAATATTTCACACCTAGTTAAACAATCCTATAGGATATGTTTTGGATAATCATGTGATCTTTATAAACCATTATAAAGGGAACAAAAATTATTATGAAATTTAATGTTAGGAAATCAATTATGGATAACATAGATTAAAACCTATAAATTCATAGGTTATATGTTCATAGTTTCCCTTTTATGTGTTTAATATTCTGGAAATTCTCATCCATAATTTTCCATTTATTTTAGTTAACGGTTGGAAATATGAGGAATCGATTCAACAACCAATGGGATGGTTATTGTAATAATAGCCTAAATGAGATGCCCAACAAAATAAAAGAAGGATTCAAGGACTTCATTATAATACTTACTCAGCTTACTCAAGTTTAGAATAAAAACATTACTCAGGGTGAAACTCACATTCCCAAAATAAATATATTGTTATAATTCAGACCTTTATACAATAAAGGCCTCCTCCTTTTAGTGGATCTTCTTATCCCTTAATCATGGATCAATAGATCAACTTCATTGAAAATGTCTTCTTTATAGTTTAATACACTAAGTAGGAGAATTTAATTATAAATGTTTATCACATGGAGGGAAATTCTAATAAACAATGGGAACTGGTCAAGAATAAAAATCATGAGGAATAAATTTAAGTGATGGAGTCGAAATAATCCTAGAAAAAAGATTTTTGATAAATATTTTCCTTGGACTCTCCAACTTAATATGAAGTGTGACTTCCCTATATACAAGAAAAATGATGATGAATCTATCACTTCCTATGAGGAAAAAGTTCACATGAATTGCATGATATGCCTCCAGATTTTTCAATGACATTTAATTTAATGATTTTTTTTCAGTGGGAAAAAGTTTAATCTATGAAAATAATTTATAATTTCAGACTTTGAAAGCTATGAAGAAATTTCCTGATATTACCTCAAAGTTGAAATGGATATCCATGAATCTCAAGGGTCCCATGGGTCTAGAGATAGAAATTATAGAATGAATTTTATTTCTATTAGATCGATGTAAAATTTTCACAGTAGTAAAAAATTCCAACGTCCCACTAGTCAAAAGTGTGGGAAGAAACATCCCAAAAAATTAGTGAAGGGTACAATGAATCGCAATAGGTGTGCAAAAGAGTGGCACATATCCCGTGAATTAAAACTAGAGAAACCCAACAATGTGATGGATGAAAGCAATTATTTAGTTGACCCTCATCCTATTGTGAAATTTTTCAACTATAATGAGAAATGAAATTATATGAACCAAAGCACTATTCCAAGTGTTATCAAATATAATCAATGAAAGAAACCACCAACTTCTTGAGATAACGGTCAAGAATATTTCATCACAACTACAAGGGTGGATAAAAATAATGAAGTGGTAATAGGTAATATAGTTATTTATTCAAGAATATAGAATAATCAATTTGATTCTAGTTATACACATTTTTTTATATCATAAAAGTTGAGTAGAACTATTCAAACACTGCCTCAAAAAATAGAAGCTTTTCCCTGGTCAATATTTTTGGTTTAAATTTAATAGAAAACCTTTTGATAATAACTTTATTAGAAATCAATATTATCCTATTTTTTAATTGTATTTCCTTATATAGAGCCAATATAAATTGTCAAGAGAAGGAAATCACCCTCTGTATCATGAATCACCCTCCAATTCTATACAAGTGTGAGGAAAATGATAGATCCCCTTTGGAATCATCATCTTGAGAATGAATATTATTTCCTTATGAGAAAATATAACTAGAAAAAATTATTTATAATAAAAAAAATATCATACTTAAGGATATTTCAATTTTAAGAGAATATTTTTATGAGTTCCCTGGATAATTTTCTAGTCTTATTTCTAGCTGAGAGGTTGAATTCAAATAAAACTTATACATGGGTCTTTTATAATATCTAATACTTTATAGAAAATTTCCATTATTGAACTTTATGAGATGATGAATCAAAAATAGGATAATCTAGATAAAGGGATTATTTTCCAAATTTCTTCACTATGGGGTACATCAGTCCTTTTTTCAAGAAGAATGATGGGTCAATGCACCTATTAATTGATTACTATTTGATCAACAAGATCATGATAAAGAAAAATTATCATATTATAAAGATTGATGACTTTTTTTATCAGCTAAGTGTGTCTTAGTAATTCAATAATGTGGATCTTTAATCGGTATATTATCATGTAAATGTTAAAGCAGATATCCCCAATAATTTCTTCTATAAAATGTACAAGTACTATGAGTTCATAGTTATTCTATTAAAACTCCCCAATTCTCCATCTATATTCATGGAATTAATGATTAGAGTCTTTAGGTATTAGTCCAAAAATTTTATGGTAATATTTATAAAAGATATTCTTTTCTACTCTAAAACTAATTAGGGACATGAGGAGCATTTGATTATTGTACTGAAGACCATGTGAATGGAAAAGTTATATACAAATAATAGTAAATTGGATTTTTTAATGGATTAGGTGGCATTCTTAGGGAATGTTATCACTAGTAAAAGGATATTTATATATCCTTTTAATACTGATATAATTAAAGGATGTCCTAGACCAATATTTATGATATAAATCTTTATTTTCCTTAGAGTAGTTGGTTGTTATAATTGATTTTTGAGAAACTTATCATGATTTTAATGCTCATAAACCAAGATAACTCATAAGTGAGTAAATTATTTCTAAACCAATGAATGTGAGGATGGATTTATAGAGTTAAATAAGAGGATAAGAATTAAACCATTTCTCACATTACCCATTAGTAGGGAAGGATTTTTATTATAAATGATGTATCCAAAAAGGGTTTGGGTAGTGTTATCATGAAAAATTAAAAATTGATATCCTATGCCTCTTACCAATTAAGGATACATGAGTAGAACTACCCAATGCATGATCTAAAATTAGAATGAGTGATCTTTACATTGAATATTTGGAGACATTATCTCTTTGAGGAAAAGTGTAACATATATACATATCATAAAATACTAAAGTATATTTCACATAGAATTAGATTAATATGTTCCAATAATGGTTGTAATATTTGAACAAGTATTATTATATTCAATCCATAACCATCCTGATAAGGGAGAAAAGTGGAAGATGCTCCAGGTAGAAAGGATCCTACAAACCTATACATGATAAGGATAAAAAGGGATCCAATATTCTTCTACATATAAATTATGGATATGAGAATCATAAAAGGAATTATATCCTAAACTTCTCAAATAATTGATCAACCATTTATTCTTAAGTGGATCAAGCAAGTCCAAAAATGATTATGAGGAGGTACATAGAAAATTAATAAACATTCTAGAGATCAACACTGATAAAGATGGAGTTATAATTTTTCGAACTGTAATATGTGTCCCTTCAAAACTATAACAGATGATGGAACTTTTAGATTGTGTTCATATATCATCATTTTTATTCATCCCGGTATCACTATGATATATAATGATCATAGTAAAAAAATCTTGTGGGAAACCTTGAAGATAAAGATTGCAAGATTTGTATCTAGATGCTTAGTATGACAATATGTAAAGGTTGAACAGTAGAAGTATTAGGGTATTATTAAACCATTACCCATACCAATATGAAAATTGGTAAATATAACCTTGTATTTTTTTCATCAAACTCCCTAGTACTTCTAAAGCGAATAATGTCATTGGGGAGGTAGTTGATAGCCTTAAAAAGTTTGTGTATTTTATTTCTATCAAGGATGATTTCTATATTACAAAAATAACTAAGATATTCATAATAAAAGTGTTAAGAATAAATTGAGTACCACAATCCATATTATATGATCTATATTTGATATTTTCTTTGAGGTTTTAGTTAATCCTTCTACAAGAATTGGATGAAAAATTTATTTCTAGTACTACAAATCACCCTTGGATGGATGTTAAATATAAGAGAACCTTAAAAACTCTAGAGGATATTATAAGATAATATTCAATGGATTTACAAGTTTGTTGGGATTAGCACATTCCCCTAGTAAAGTTATCATATAACAACAGTTCTCATTCTAACATTCAAATGGGACCTTATGAGGCTCTGTATTGGAATGGGTGTCAAACTCCAACATTTTGGGAATAATTTAAAGAGTGGAAACTGATGGGACTTTATATTTTACAAGAGATAATAAAAAAGTATCCAATTATTAATTTTCATATAAAATCTGATAAAATTTGATAGAAACTCTATAAAAAATAATTAATGATACCTAGAGTTTGAGATTAGAGATATCTTGTTCCTATATATATTATCATGGAATAAATTCATGAGGTTTGGGAAGAAGGGGAAGATTAGTCCTAGTTATATTGGACCTTTTGAGATCCTTGATCACATAGAAGTTATGGCATATCAACTAGCACTTCCACTTAATCTATCTCATTTACATGATGTGTTATATGTATCACTCTTAAGGAATTATATACCAGACCCCTGACATGTACTTAATTGAGAGTTGTTATTGTTGTAGAATTATATTTCTTATAAGGATTATATGGTAAAAATATTATATTATAGATACAATGTTATATGAAACAAGATAACTCACCTGATCAAAGAATTGTGGATGAACAACAAGTTTGGGGGAGGCAACATGGGAACTAAAAGAGGAGATGAAATAGAAGTACCATCTTATATTTTAGAGTAGAAAATAAAATTTTGATGACATAATTATTTAAGGGGGAGAATATAATGACCTAAACATTATTAATGAAATTACCTTCAAAATGAATTAATACCTCATTTAAAACACATGGACTTCATTTAATTTTTTATTTGAGACAATTATAAAATATGGACATAATTTTTCTTTCAGGATTTAATGACCAATAACAATCATAATCATTGTTAATATATGATTTCTATTATGACCATTAATATTATTATGTATTAACGGTTTTTATAATGTCTAATTGACACAAAAGGAATAAGTGATTTTCTTTACTAGTAGAATCGTACCCTATGAAACCCATTTGTTAAAGCTTTGAGAGAAAAGACTTCATTGAGACTTTCCCTTGAACAAACTCAATTTGGGATTCAAAAACTTAAGAATGAGAAAAACTATTTAAGGTAGAAATTAAAACTCGTAGAGATCACTGCCCAAACCATGTTCTCCTAACCACCTTAAGAAAGAACTACTATCGCATACCTTACCCTTTGGGAATATACTGGTGTAATAAGGGGTTATGTATATAGACCCTAAAAATACGAGTTTTTATATTTTATTTTTAATAAAATTGTGACTATATTCATCCCTTTTTATTATTAGTTATAAATTATTATATAATTAGTTTGATGAAAATTAGATTGAGATATGAAGAAATCAAAATTGTATCTTTGGGAAATATATATTTTCAATTAAAACACTCTTTCAATAAAATCAATATATTTTTAAATAATTTGTATTTTCATGAAATATTATTACTAAATAATATTTAATTAAATATAAATTATAATATAATTTAATGAATTCTAACATAATTTTCATAAGGGTTAGAAAGTGTTTCGTGTTATAAAAACTAGAATTTTCCAATTAATAAAGATTTTTATTTTAAAGTTTAAATTATCATATTTAGAAAATTATTTTTCTTAAATAAATAGTATTTTTGAAATCAAAAAGTTGAAACTATCTAATGGTTAATGTTTCATAATTTTTTGAGACACTCAATTTTTTGGGTAAAAATGAAATATTTTGTAAATATACAGAATGTATTATAACATCATAATTGCCAAAAAGTGATGTAATAAATACTTTAAGGGAATTAAATACAAAAAATAAATTTTAACTTGAAAATAATGTGTTTTTAAATTATTTCTTAATTTTAAAATCTTATAATGAATATTCCAAAGCATATATTATATTTTAATGTTTTAAAAACATTTTTTCTGAACATGGATCACTTCTACATTATGAAATATATTATTTTAGGGATTTATATTCTTAGGATAATAAAATATTAAAAGCCACTCCTATTTTTTATAAACCATGGAAATTCCCTCAGTAAATTTTTGTGGTTTTGATTTTTTTTCACTTAAAATCCAAAAACTATGTTTAGAAATTAATAATGAATTACCCTCTCTTTGCTACAAATACCCACCCAACCTCCCTTTACCCTCCAATAAAAACCCATTAAGCATGTTTTTTCTCTCTCTATCCCTATCTAAATCCATCCCAAGGTGTTCCAAATCTCTTAATAATCTCACTCAAGTATTTTACAATAACCCTCTCAAGGTTAGGGATTCTCTCCTCTTCCTCTTTATTAAAGTACTTTCTTTGTAATATGACTTTTGATTTCAAATATTTCATTTTGTAATGTGACTTTTATGCATCCATTTTCTATTTTTATTGTTCCCAAGTGATGAGAGACCATATTTCACTTTCATTTAACCCTTCCATTAACCCTTATGTAAACCTATTATGCTCTTGATATTATCCCATAATTTTCCATGCCCAACTTCTATACTATGAATACACAACATAATTCCCACTCAAAGTTATTCACATAGATGTCACTATACTTCAGTTATTGTGGCTTCGAAGTATGTAATCCACTTTCCTTAATCATGGGATCAAACATGATGAAAGATGTTTTTATGTTGTATGACCTATGTGGAACACTGAATCATGTACACAACATGAATGTGACGGGTGGGACCTAAATTATATAGAACTCTAATGCATTGGTTAATGTTTTTATCACATGAGATACCATTTATGGTGGATGGTTTGTTATCCTAAGAACATTAGGTTATAATTTCTTGGTGGTTAGACTTGACTTATTCTAATGATGTCAGGTTTTATGTTGTTTCCACATTTATATGATTCCTTGATGTTATCATCTTATAAGAAGCTTTGATATTCATGATTATGATTCTCACTATTATATTATGCCTCATGACTCACATGTGTTAGAGTTTGAATCTGTGCCTTAATTATTTAGCATTTTTTTGATAAATTATTATCTCCTCACTTTTATTAAATACAAGTTTTTTATGAAAATATAAAAAAAATATTATTTGAATGTATTAATATTTATAATTTTTAATGATTATTTTTATTTTTATTTTTTTCGTTTTATATGGTGGACTTTATTTAAAAATTAACAAACTATGGATAACTTGGTCCAGCCCTCAACCACATATGTGAACTAACAGGTAAACCTCATGGGAGAGCTATCCCCAAGTGTAGCAAAAAAAGTAGTAGTGGAACCACGTATAAGGCCCGAGAGATCACACCTAAAGGTTCATGGTGTGGGTCAGTTATACCAGCATGTCAAAGCTCAGTTAAGTACATAAGGGTGTGTGCATCTTGATCCCCCACTGGTATCTTGATGGTTCTATGGTGTGGGTTATGTGATATACTATAAGTCAGCACTTCCATATTTCTTGTGTGGGATAATGGGTGTCATGTCATTGTTCATCTATTTAAATTATATGGACATGTGATCTATCGTTCGATCCATTTCACACAATATATCTAATCTCCATGCTTTGTTTTATCTATCATGCTTTAAGATTTTTGAAATAATTCATCTTCTTCTTCAATAATTGTTTGAAGTTTTACTATTTACTGTAGTCTTTTTAATCTCTACTTATCAAGGCTGCCAGGGAAGAACTAAGTGTGTTCATACCTAAGGATGAAGTCATACTCATTCAAACCAAATGTACACATGCTAATCATTCGAACAAAATCATCATCATTATATTTATCAGCATGATCTGTCTCATCCAGTTCAACACTCATCTACAGCACTGGTTATACCACTATTGAACATCACTAGTAGATCACTAGACTTCCACAAGTAGATCCTTGTATCAGTAGTAGATCAATATACCATTTCTCAATGTTAGATCATGGATCGATGGTTGATCTCAGGATGATGGTAGATCACACCACTATTTGACTATTCAACCTTTCCTATATGTTTAGTGGTAGATTCATCAATGGTTGACCATTATCTATCCACTAATAGTAGCACCTACTCTTTATAGCAGCATCTCTATGTACAAAAGTAGTACTATGCGCCCACAATGGTAAATCACTTTTCACCAATGGTAGATATGTCTGCTGCTTTAAACAGTGAAGAAATGGTATATCAATATACCACTGGACAAAATTAGATCATGTTCCTCAATGGAATTAATTCTACCACTTGAAACCAATGAAGATCAGTACAACGGTAGGTTTCCAGCAGTAGCAACAGCGTGTTACATCCAGGTATTTCTATATACTATTAGTTCAATTAATTTTTATATAATTATATTTCGTATATTTTTAATTGAAATAATTAAAATAAATAATTTTATATAAATTTTATTATATTTTTTGACAATATCATTATCTTTTATGTAAAAATAATTTTGAACATATTTTATATACATATATACATGCATTTGAAAATTTTTCAATTCCCTGTTTTATTAAACTTATAATATTTTAATAATATAGTAGTTTATTATTTTGTATTATATATTATTTTTATACTAATCATATAGGATTTTTTTTAATAAAATTTCATGAAGAAATAAGTTTTTTCATTGTTTTTTGATATTTTGTATGACTTTTACAAAAAAAGGTAAAGATTATAGTATATTTTTATTATGTACTTACTCATGTCATTTATCTATTACTAATGTAGTCACTCCAAGAAGATATATATTTTAAATGAAGTGAGATTATTTCATTAGAAACATAATCAAGATACATAACAACATTCATTCAGATTTTTTTGGCCAAAAACCATAACATAATTCTTCCTGCTCTAAAACCATCAAGAAACTTCTACAATTTTTGTTCCTTAACTGTAATCGTAGAATAAATTAAATTTTCCACATTCTTCCATTGATGTGATCAAAGATCATCTAGATTCAACATCTTTAGAATCATTTGATCATCGACTAGTTTATTTATATTTTATATTCTTCAAGTTATCTTTTATTTCTTCTATTTTTAATTATTCAAGTCTGCTTTATGTTTTTTCCTTTAAAAAAAAGTCTTTCCTTGTCTAATTATTCCACCACCAAAAAGGATGTCTTCATTATAACTCCGGATTAAAAGTTAGGTCACATGCTAGGTTTATTCTCTTATAAAAAGACAAAGTAGTGTCACTGGGTATTTTTAAAAGAAAGAGTTTGTAACATGTTCTCACACCTTTAAAAGTTATTTTCTTAGTGTGTACCAATCTTCTCATAGAGTATAAAAGGTTGAGGAGTGGACTAGGATATTGGTGATCTGAACCACTATATTTATGTTTGTTATATCTTTTTATTTCCACTTCACATAATTTCGAGAACATTTCACTCACTATAGATCATTATTTTATAAAATCTTATTAATTACTTCTAAAAAATTAATGACTATCCAACCCCAATAGTATTTATTTTTATCCCTATTAATCCATCAATTTGAATCCATGGAGATTTTTTCATAAAGAATATTTAGAGTTTTTTAATGTTTATGTTATTTATTTTTAACTCATAGATAACTAGATATCCTAGACTTAATAGTTTATAGAATAAAATAAAACATTTGTTTTAAGATTGAAGGTCGAAATGTAAATTATGGATGGATTCAACAAAACCCCCATTATTTTATGGAAGTGGATACAGCTACTGGAATGAAATAATATAAGCCTACCTAAAATAGTTCAGTGTGGATCAATGGACTATAATGTATAAACCATGTGAGCAACCCAAAGTTAATTTGGAGACACTTATAATAATGACCCATTCTTAACATACATAGGAATTACATCACTTTTATTAAATTCTTAAAACATTAGAAAAACAAATGCTTAAAGACTGTATTAGTCTTTTCCCTTTAGAAAAATGGAAACATGAACACTAGTACAAAAAGTGAGCTATATTATATCCCGCTAGGTTATTCTTGACTAGAAACCTTCTTAAACACATCATAATTAATACATATATTCATAACCTAGGGAAGGAAACATAAAATAGGGTCAGATCAAATGATCATTAAGGGTAAACAAGGGAGATATGTAAGCATGAACATGAGAATATGAGTATGATAATGTGATCGAAACATTTTAAAATCATACCCTGCATATAAAAGATCATAAACATGAATCATGGAATAAATATTAATAGTTAATAAGACATAAATCATAAGTAAATAAATAACATATTCCATGAAATCATAACATAGGAATAAAACAAATAATTATGGAAAGAATATAAGTATATAATATGATTTCCATGGTATCCAAGGCATCTCCACCAAGACCATAATAGTAGTATGGTTTCACTCCCCATACCCTATTGGTAGTCATGGTTCACTCTCATCACTATATTAGTATCATGAACTAACTCCTCATACCATCATGGAAGTAATGGTTCACTCTCATGGTCATCTTAGTGGTCAAGGTTCACTCCCAAGACCATATTAGTCTATCCCATGAGATATAAATCTTTACCCAATGCATTAGAGGGAGATAAAGGTATCACCCATATCTTATAGAAATAATATATACATGTGACACAAAATCATAAAAAAATATTCATAAAATAATCCATTAAATTAAATGGGTATCATAAATGTGTAATCATATCATAACCTGTGAAAAAAAAGATACAGGTTTCATAATCATTTAATCAAAATCATAACCGTGAAAGAAGCATGTTTTAAAAGTATATAACCTACGAAAGAGAAGCGGGTTTCATAAACATTATGAAATAAAAACATAAACCATTAAAATAAATAATATTATTGGAAAAATTGAATCATTCCCCTATAGGGTCATGAGTAACACCAATGGATGTTATCTTAAATGAGAAATAATTTTGAATGATATTTTAAAAACATTTCTTGAGGAAAATATTCTTATTCTTTGAAAAAATGATTATTAAAACATAATAACTTTTGAAAAATATTTTCATTAAAAATAAACTTTAAAAATAAAAACAAAACCTTGAAAACCTTTTTCCCTGAAACTTATAAAGAAGCATGAAAACCATTTCAAAATGGTTTTCCTCAAAAACTTATAAAATAATTTTAAAAAAAACTTTCAAAACATAAACCCCATTAAAGAAATATCATAGAAGTGATATGTAAATAACCATAAATTTAAAGATAAGAATAATGTAATACATTCATGAGTATTAAATACACGATGCAAAAGGAAAGAGTGTTGAACATGGCATGTATCTCACGGATATAAAAAGTGAGACAAAATTTCCTTACCTTGTGTCTTGACTCTCTTCATATTCATATAAGATTCATGTATAATAAATGTAAGTTTGTTATGAATTTTTAAAGAATAGTTTGTTTATATATAATACCATATATGTTTTAATTATGACCTTATATTACACTCTTTTTAATAATTCAATATTAAGGTTTCACTTCAGGTAATATCTGATTTGTTCTTTGCATGTGTCTTAATTTTTTATATCTTTGGTCCTTGTACTTATATAATGATTTCTATAATATAAACCATGATATAAATATCATTTATATTTTGTATAAATATATTATAATAATCTATAGGATATAGAAGTACTAAATGGAATACCATCTTTCATGGAGACGGTAGTCCATACGTATGCATGAACGTTGTTTCCGTTTTATTATCATATTGGATGAAAGAGATTAAATGTCATATAAGTGTGTGTGTGTGTGTGTGTGTGTGCGTGTGTTTGTATCTATGTATATAATTATTCTAGTAACATGATTATATCTTATATATCATATAATTTTACTAAACATATCTTTAATACATTCCATTTAGTGTGTGAAGGAATCACGTCACAATGAGGGGGGTGGTAGTCCACACTTCCTCAAACGAAATTATCATATTTACACAAGAAGGAAAATATAAATATATTGGTTGTAAAATAATTACAGAATATTAAATAAATTATAAATATAATAAATATTATATAAAAATAGATTTACCATCATAATTTTCACCATGAGAGGCTGTAAAAGAAGAATGAACAATCATTGTTTTTCATGAATGGCCCGAATGCCTTATTTTTTAATGATTTTGATAACCACATTTCAAGGGATTAGGGGGAACCCTTACAAGGCTTATATTCATAGATATTACATTTATCTTTGGATTTTGAGAAATTACAGGACATGTAGGTCTTAAGAAAATCATATAGACTACGGCTATTTGAAACCACCCCTCCCTAGAATTTGCATCGTGATCATCTCTCTACCTTTGCATGGATGTCCAGCTAGCTGTCATGTGTAGAGATGCACAGGACCAGTACTAATGGAAATTCCATACCCTCTCATTCTTAAAAATCCATTTAGCCCAGCTCTGGTGAATGTTCCCTGCTCTTGAATCCTCCTCTAGAGCTGGTTCCTTGTAGAATCTGTCTGGGCATCTACATATCAGGTGGCCCTGAAGGCCTTTTGAGGTGGCCCAAAGGCCTTGAGGTGGCCCGAAGGCCTTAAAGTTATCCCGAAAGCCTTACTAACCCAAAATTATGGGTTTCTACAAGGCCTTAAGGACTCCAAGACCAAACTTGTGGCCCAAGGTGAATAGTTTTGGCTGCTACAGTACCAAATAATACCTGTTACATTGCCTACTATAGTTCCCACACAGCGCTACAATAGTACCTCCTACAATATTGCTAGAGTTACTAATATAGTAATGCTACAGTGCTATAGAATTATTCCTCTGCCTGGTTTTGAACCTTGGTCTCATGGATGAACATAGAGCTACCTCACCAACTGGGCTGAGGCTCATGTGCAATCATCGTTTAGTGAGGCGGTAGTTTGTCGTACACATAAACAGTATGTTCATTACCCATTATATTGAAGTGTTTGTATGTGTAGGATGAAGTCTTAGCATAAAAAATAGCATTATATTGAGGATATATTTTCTTTTGTATAATAATGGAATAAGTATAGTGAAGGGGATAGATAATAAAAATAAGAAAAATGATATTAAGGGATGATGTTACCTCTTCTTTGGGTAACTCATTTTGGTTTTCACTAAAGTACTTCCTTGGATTTATTTATTACAAAAGGTAGGATTCAAGGTGTAAGGGAGGTATTTTATGGAGTTATTTGGGAATATATTTTCTAAAATTATGTGGCATGATAGGTTTCTATAAGTGGGGTGATAGAGGCCTTTTTATAGTGGAGGAGTGGTACTCTTGAAATATTTTGGAAATGGGAAACCCCACCAACGTTTTTTTATTACAACTGGATCCAATAATTGTTAAAATTATAATCAAGGTAGTATAGGGTCTAAATATGGCCATAAAATGGCTTTTGGACAAAGTTTATAGTTCATATTAAGCTTTATGTTTATATTTTAGTCCCTTATTAAAGTTAATTTCATCTTAATCATTGTAATTAATTTTAATTACCTCACTAATATTTTTTATCAAAAACAAATTTGATATTATTAGATATTATAAATTATGATGATTCAAAATATTTAATCCATTTTTCTAAATTCCAATCACATAATTGGTATAAATTGATTTAAATTTAATCTCACTAATGGGACTACCAAGCAAATTTTTAATGTAAAAATGTTCGAAAGTTTGCTAGGTTTTTATAACCAATTTCAATGTGAAATTGATTAAAATGACCTGAATTAGACAAATTGAGAAATATTTTATCTAATTAAAATTTTAAATCAATTGAAAATATAATTTAAACTTATAAATAAATTAGATGAAAAAGATGTTTTGAGTTAAATTTCATTGTTTTCATTATTCATTAAAAAAAATGAAACTTCACATAAATATACCAAATATTAACAATAACCTAATTTTTATGTTTCGCATTCAAAAATATAGTTTATTTTGACATATAAAATTTATAAAAGTTCCAAAATTTATATTTAAAATGGGTTCTCCATCAAAAGGCGGTAAAAGTGCCTTAATAAAATTATAGGTATTTATGTGTAATATTGGGTTTGTTCTTATCTTCTGCTTATAAAATCTATTGGATTAATTTAAAAAATATTTGATTGAATATAATATATATATTAAACTAATATCACTCACTAATTTTCAATAATTTAATTTATTAGGATAAAATAACTTTGTGGCCATAAAAATAGTTTTTTATAAAATTATGCCATTTATATTCAATTGGTTCTTATATTCATTCCTAAATAATTTTTAACTAATTAATTCATTTTAATTTTTTTATACCACATATTTTCATAATTTAATTTAAAATATTAATAAAATATAATTTATTGTTTAGGTTATATATTATTATATTAAATAATAATATTTTAAAAAATATATTATTGTTTGGTTACACTCAATCTTGTGTGTTACACAATCCATTGAGGAAAGTCATTCATGTGTGAAATGTGTGCAAACCTCAGTGTTCAATGTAGATAAATCTAAAAAAATTATTACGTATAGGGCACATTTAACTTGGTGTTGCGTATAATTAAATCCAAACATAATGCTTGAAAATAAACTATTTATAGTGCTGTGTGAAATAAAAAATATCAAAAAGATTAAATTAATTTGAAAAAAAAATATTTCAAAAAATAGTGGGGTGTTACGTTCTACACCTTTAAAATAAATTTTACACTCAAATTTTTTTTGGTTATCAAATCTTTAATACTTGATATTTTATTTAAGAGAAACCCATAGCATAAAAATGAACACTAAAACTTGTTTTTAAAAATAAAAGTTAGAAATATAATGGTTACACAAAGTAAGTCATAACTAGGTTTCCACATGGGATAACAAAAGAGGAAAGTTAAAATATGGACTTAGAGGAAAAGTGTAAATATTTATAGGGAGTTACTAAGTTCATCAATCAAAAATAAGTGAATTATCAATAAAATTTTGGGGGCCTCAATGGTTTAAGTTAGTGATGTTTTAAAAGGCCATTGGCTCAACAAAAATTAAGGTATTTGGACAACACATTTTTTTATCATTTTCCTAACATTGAGTAATTTATTTTTTTTTTAAAAAAGGTTGGGGCTGAAGCCTCGTTTTATTATTAAAGAAAATAAAAGTCCTCTTTTAACTAGGTATAGGGAGAACCATTACATAGCCCTAAGGCCCAGTGGGCATATAGACCATTACATAGCCCGTAGGCCCAAATTTTTGGCCTAAGGCCCATTCTATGAATAGTAACCCAGCTGCTATGATACCATCACTGTTATATTGCCCTGCTACCTCTATAGTACCCACCAATCAATAGTACCACTACTGCTACAGTACCACTATATTATTACTATAGTAACCTGTGCCCAATGGGTTTTGAACCCCCATTTTTCATGTAGGATTATGGGGTGCTTACCACTAAGCCAAACCCCAAATACATGAGTAATTTATTTATTAACCAATAATATAAGGAAATATACTTGATATATTTATATAAATGAAATTTCATTATTTGGTTGTGCTTTTATCAATTTCTAATTATTCTATTGCTTCATGTAATCTATGTACAAAAAATAACTTTGATGCCTAAAGCACTAAAATTCACTTTTAGTGGATCTTAAGAAACATAAAAGAATAAAAATACAAACTATTTTTCTTTAAATACTCTTAAAAATCAATATGGTTAATACATTAAATATAAAAAGTAACACTACAGGTTTATCATTAATATTTATTTATCAAACAATAATGATTACACATTAACTGGGGCATCGTATAGGCCTGGTAGGCATGAAACCCTTATCGTCCTTTGGTCATGGTTTTAAGACCCACGGCCTTTTCGGACTTGATTAGCTGTCACCCAACATACAACATGTCCTTTTCTAAAAACACACTAATATAATTCCAAAAATAAATACAATAGAAATACTTGAAATAAGTTTAATCACTAAATATTATTTTAATTAATGTTTTCAAATTAAACCTCAATACATAAATGATTCATCTAAAGTTTAACTTAAACTTTACATAAATGGTTAACCTTATATCCCTTATGACAGATTAAAATCCAAAACATTTGAAAGAAGGTCACAAAATCATATTAACATTGATCCCTCATATATCAAAAAGTATATATTGGTTGTCACACTTCAAAATTGTGAATACCTTCATCATATATTCTATTGAAACATGGTAATAATCTGAATTACCATAAATCCATATTTTAAACATGCATTTCTTCTTATTTAAAATTATATTGGATATATTCCTTAAATCCAAAAAATGTAAACTTGATAGCATAAACTACTTATTAACAAGTCCTTAATTAGTTCCAAGGTAATCAATATTGTCCAATTTACTTATTCCTATCGAAAATTTCTTTATTCAGACTACATTATCTTAAAATAAAGAACATATTTATCATTTTATTCCCTCAGACAAAATATCACCTTGTCATTAAATCATTTTTCCATTCCATTGAAAACATTCAACATAATCTTGTAAATCCTTACAGAAAAAACATAAACTAAAAAATCCTTGAATATTTCACCATTCATACTACATAATTCATCAATACAAATACATAAAAACTTTGATTATTCCACTTCATCTATAATTCATAACAAGGCTACCTGATCTTATTACTTAATACCTCTTTCTATTAACATTTCCTTTGTTGTCTCATCGTTATCATCAATATAACCATTATTCGTACCACCTTGCTAATTCTCTTCAGAATCATTCCACTTAGGTCATCAATTTGTATAATTACCATTCATTACACACTTAAATTATTTAACCTTATATGATTTATTAAGGAGTCCAATATTCTCATCCATTTGGTTAGTCAAACCCTTTATTTTTCCTTTTCAATTTCTTCCTTTGTGTCTTTCTTTTCTACAGTCAAAACACCTTTTTGTTCCTCTAAGACATTAACATAGGTTATTATTTTCACATTCTTGACATAAAGGAAACATCATATTCTTTCCTCCGTGTTCTCCATTACCTAAACTCTCAAAAAACTCCTTTGTTCTCTTCTTTAGTGAGTCTGAGAGTTGGTTAAGGTACACGTTATTGATCATGTTCCTTGAAAATCAATTAGGCATAATCACAAAAACCTTCACTCCAATGGTAATACCATTTGACTTAACATCATTAGATTGTCCATCAAATTCAATGTTTATCATATTCATTCTGATTCAATCCATTGGCTAAAACTATAATGCATTGAATAAGAAACAATTATCATAGTGAGGAAACACATAATCATGAAAAGTCACTTATAGGATGTCTAAGTTATAACACTTTCATTAATATATGACATAGTAGCTTTATCATATGTTATTAATATCCTTCTTATATTTAAATCCTTTATGATGGTTTTTGAAGAGTTTTTGAATTCTCTAAGTATATCCCTCGGGATTGTCAAACCGAGTGTGCAGTAAGGCCTGTTGTCATGTACTAGATTACCCTAAGTTAGGCCCAAGACATATTTTCCGAGTCGTTACCCCTAGGTATATATATTAAAAATCTACATCCACTTTTAGTATTTAGATAGGGATTTATTTTTAGGAAACCACTCACTGTATCCTTTACCAAAATTCCAGTACATTTTTGTATACTTTTCTTTACCCTAATACTTTTCCTTAAAAATGTCCTTAGAGTTCTCACTAAGGTTTTCTCATCTTAGATTCCGAATTTTAACTAAACCTTTTCTCTTATACCAAATATAAATACAAAGTCATAATGTACATAGACATTACATAACTTTTTTAAAATACTTAAAACCTTAAAAAATAGACGCTCAAATACTGTATTTGTCTAGTTCCTTTGGAAACATGGAAATATAAACACTGGTACATAAGTGAGCTACATTATCTCCTTCTAGGTACCTCTTAACTAGAAGCCTTCTTATACACATCATAAATAATAAATATCTTTATAACTTGGTGAAGGAAACATAAAAAAGGGGTGACCTCATATTCTTAGTGTGGGTAAACATGGGAGACATGTAAGCATAAACATGATCATATGAGTATGAGAAGGTGATCAAAACATTTTAAGATCATATCATGCATATCAAAGATCATAAACTTGAATCATGGAATAAATCTAGACATCTCATAAGACATGAATCATAATGAAATAAATAACATAATCCATAAAAGCATAGCATAAGAAAAAAACATATAATTAGGTAAAACACATAAGCATATAATATGATTTCCCTAGTAGTCAAGGTATCACTGCTAATACCATCTTAGTAGTGTGGGTTCACTCCCCAAACCATATTTGTATAAATGGTTCACTCCTATGGCCATATTAGTTGCATTATGTCACTCTTCATACCATATTGGTAGTCATAGTTTACTCCCATGGCCATCTTAGTAGTCAAGGTTCACTCTCAATACCATCTCAGTCTATCTGATGAGATATAAATCTTCAACCAATACATTGGAGAGAGATATATGTCTCACCCATCTCTTAAAGAAATCATACATAGTTTTTACAAAAAAAATCATAAACAATATTCATAACATAACCCATAAAATTATATGGATATTATAAATTTGTAATCATATCATAACCTTTGTGAAAATATATAGGTTTCATATTCATTTCATCAAAAGCAAAACCTGTGAAAGAAATGGGTTTTAAAAGCATATAACCCGTGAAAGAGAAACATGTTTCATAAAAAACATTCCATCAAAACATAAACCATTCAGATAAAGAATATTAATGAAAACATTAAATCATTTCCCTATAAAGTCATGATTAATACAAATGGATATTATCTTATATGGAAAAAATTTTGAATGATCTTTTAAAAACATTTCTTGAGGAAAATATCATTCTTATTTAAAAAATGATTTATAAAACATGAAAACTTTTGAAATGTATTTTATTTGAAAATAAACATGAAATATTATAAGTGAAGCCTGAAAATATTTTTTAAAACCTTTTTCCTTGAAACTTATAAAAAATCATGAAAACCATTTCAAAATAATTTTACTTGAGAAAATATAAAATAATTTCAAAAAAACACTTTTGGAACATAAACCTCATTAAAGAAAGATCATATAAAGGATATGTAAATACACATAAATTTAATAATAAGAATCATATAATACAATCATGATTAGTATATATATCATAAAAAAGGAAAGATTGGTGAACATGGCATGTATCTAACGGATATAAAAAGTAATATGAAATTCCCTTACCTTGTGTCCTTACTCTCTTCATAGCCATGCAATATTCTTGTATAATAAATGTAAGATGATTATAAATATTTTAAAAATCATATTATTATATCTAGTATCATATATGGTTTTATTATGAACTTATATTACCCACTTTCTAATAATTCTATGCTAAATTTTCACTCTGGGTAATATATGCTTTGTTCTTCGCATGTGTCTTAATTTGATATATCTTTGATCCTTATACTTATATAATGATTTACATAATGTAAAATATGATATAAATATTATTTATATTTAGTATATTTTTATTATAAAAATATATATGATATAGAATTATGATATGGAATACACTTTTCATGGAGACGATAGGCCGTATGTACGCATAAACGATGTTTCCATTTTATTGTCGTATTGGAATAAATATAGTAAATAAAATATTAGTGTGTATATATATATATATAATTATTATATTATAATTATTATATAATATATATCATATAATTTTACTAAACAAATCCTTAAAACATTCCATGTAGTGTGTGAAAGAATCACAACGCTTTGAGGGGGTGGTAGTTTACACTAACTCAAATGAAATTATCATATTTACACAAGAAGAAAAGTACAAATATATGTATTGTTAAATAATTACATAAGATTAAAGACATTATAAATATCATAAATATTATAAAAAATATAGTTTTTTTAATGGTTTAGACCTTCCCTATCCATTCCTTTGTGAAAATCTAGTGTTTGAGGTGTTCTGGAGGTCACGATGGCTCTTTTTAAGAGTTTTCTAGTTTTTCTAGTTTTTCAATGGTGAGTCAAGATCATTGGGTGAAAATTATTGGTAGAATACATATATGTAATTAGTGAGTGGCTTTGGTAGGTGATGTCAGTAGGTGTCTTCAGTGACTGGCATCAGTGGGCGGTGTCGGTGAGCCATGTCGGTGACTTACTGATGGAATGTCGCATCGATGACTCATCCTATAAGGAGTCAACCAATAGAGACTTAGTTGTTAGTGAATCAACTAATGGTGAGTCAACAAATGGTGAGTCACCAAATGGTGACTCAGATATTAGTGAATCTTCAAATGGTGATTCATTGAATGGAGACTCATCACCATTAGATCACACAGGTGACTCACCCAATGGTGGTTCATTTTGACAGTTTGCCAAAATTTCCAGTTTTCCCAGTTTTTCCCCTTTAACATTTTATTTGATGTAAAATGAGTTTAAAACCATATTTAACTATTTTTTAAGATGTTTAAAAGGATTTAAAATGTTTCATTAATTTCTTAACACTTTTTAGGCTTTAATTTAGTCAAAACATGTGGTCTTGATTAGGATCTGGCTTTAATCACTTTTAAAACCATTCCACCATTGATATAGGATCTATCCTTTCTAAAGATTATATCCTTTCACCCATGTTTGTTTTCTCATTACTCTTACTATATATCATCCCATAACCTTTTTCCCCAAGTAGCCCTTTATCTGTGTTGCACCCTTGGATCACGTCTCTCTAGAGGTCCCTCCTACTACGTGTGCACCCCCTATTTTAGTACTAGGAGGAGTTGTAAATTATCTATTCTTTCAAGTATGGATCCCTTCATCTATCTTTTATTTTTTAATCATGTGGGTTGGTTGTATGAATTTTTCCCATGTGAAGAAATTTGAATAAAAATTAAATAAATATAATTGAATAGGCTTTAAATGAATAAACAGGGATTGGGGAAAGTGGTGCATGATTCTATTTCATTGTTTATTGATATTGTGATCTATATGGGCTATATTACTACTAAAAATAATGTTTGTTAGTGGTCATTTTTTTCACACCTGTGATGGATTGTGGATGTTTATTATTCATCATTTTTGAATGACCATATGAATATGAAATTGGTTAACCAAGTATATTTGGTTAAATAAATAGATGCCACATGATCGATCAAACTTCCTCTATGATATACCTAAATTATAAAATTATAATTAAAGGATGATTGTTTTCTAAATATGAATACACCTTTCTTTGTTGGTGTATTTGTGTGTTGTGTGTTTCTTTGTTCTCTATTTTGACTTATTTGGTTATGTGGTGATGGGGTTGAGAGAATAGCTGTTACTAGGGTGATACAGTTGGTGGAATGGTATCTCATGTTGGGGGATTTTTTGGGTGTATAATGGATGGGAAGTTTTTGAGAAATGGGGATATAGGTTTAATTTGTGGTATGTTTATGTTACTAGGTGTGATGGGTGTGGTGTTGTTATACAATAGGGTTGTTGGGTTGGTTGTGATGAAGAGTGTTGAGGGGTTTGGCTGTAAGTTGGGGGTTTTCTTGTTGAGAGGAAGGATTGGGTGGATTGACTTTGAAGAATGATGATATCAGTGGTTGGTATGGGTGTTGAATGGAGTGGTAATATGAATTGATTTGTTTTACGGTGGTTCTTTTTCCTCTACATGGGTTACACTATGTGGTTTGGTGCATTCTGTGGTTTGTAGTTTCATGATTAGGGATGGAATGAATAAATGGTTTCCTTAATAAATAATGATAATTTATTAAATGAATCAGATTGGGGTATGTTTGAGTTGTGTCTTTTTATGGATTGATTTCATTTATCAACTTCTGAAGTGACTTTTTGTGTTATAAAGTAATTCATTTAGAGTAGAAATAGAGTTGGTAGTATCATAGGGTGGTTGATTATTTTATTGATAACCCATAGGTTGGGCTTGAGTTTTTGATACTATATATACATACCTTTATTTTCCTTGTGTTTTCTATACTCACCCCACCCTAGTGGATAATTATGTTTTGAACACCCCCATTTCCATGGGGGAAGGTGTCTTTCTGAATCATCCTTATGGGAAGATGGATGACTGGCCACCTGATCTTCCCTACTCCCTCTTCCATGTGTTGATATCCCAATATTCTTTAAATAGGTAGTGGTTTGTGAGGCCTAGGTCTGTGAAGACGAGTTTTTTTTCACAAGTGTCTTTCGAATGAGATGTGTTGTGTTTTCCCATGTGTCTTTGGGATGAAAATTGTTATGCTTTCCCATTTGTTTTTGGGATGTGACATGGTATGTGGCCTAGGTGTCTGCGGGCAGGAAGTGGTTGTGAGGCCCTGGTGTGTGTGGGTGAGATGTGATGAGATTCATTTTCCTAGGTTGTGGGACTAGATGTGAGGCCTATGTGTGTGTGGCAAGGTTTTGACATGGTACTTTCAGAAGATATAGGATCACCAGTAAATTTTCCATTAGGGTGTGAGAGCGGCTAACCAATGGGAAAGTTGTCCAGGGTACCCAATCATCGATGTGATCTATCTTATTTTACATTATTTAAGTTATTTGGCGAGCATGTCTTTGGTGAGGTTGGGGTGGCTAGTATACCTTGTTAGGTGCTTTTTTTCTATTGTTTTCTCACAGGGGAATTCGTATGATTCTCTACTTGTGCATAAGAGACTTTGGTTTTTCCCTAATGAGTATACTTATATGCTCACCCCACATACATAAAAATACTTTCAAGTTTCCAGGAGTACTATGGGGACCATGTTGGGCATTACTAGCTCAAAAATGTGGATATTCGCCATTTTTCTACTTAGCTTTTCTCTTTTGGTTTTTACTTTTGAGATTTTCATTGTATTTATAGTAGTTTTACTTTAAAACATGCACCTATGATAGATTTTTTGTTTTTCTTTTATATAGTTCTTAGAGTTGTTTTGAGATGGACCATCTTATCTTCGGGTCTCATTTTCTTATAAAAAGGGTAATGCCTCCCATTTCATGAGATTCTATACCTTTTGTGTGGGTCTCCACCTTGGGGTCTACTGGAGATGGGACTCATGGGTCATTATCTCTCTTCCTTTATTTTCATCTTAAGAGGGAATCTTTGGAGGGATGGGGTCATGATAAAATGGTATTTGAGCTAGTTTGATAGATAGGATGGATTTTTAAGTATGTTATGGTAAGGATTGTATGGGTTGGTAGGGCAACAGTGTCAAGTGATCTTGGTACATGACATAGGCCAGGGAAGACCGGCTAGGAAACGTGAATTTAAGGCCCCTAGTTATCCAATTCAAGGACTCTGAGCCTACCAAATAACCAAGTGAGGATACACCATTTGTAGGGTATAGAACCTAGGATAGGTACATGTATCATAATGACTTTTTTTCTTGTTTGAATTGGGTGTTCTGTGGAATTTAAATAAATAATTATTTGAAATAAATCTTAAATAAAATTCCATACTACTCAGGCTTAGGAATTTTTTGTTTACATTTTAACTATGAAACTCGGTATTCATTTGTGTGTATTAAAGGTAGTGGAGCCTCATCATGCCAACCCAGTTAATCGATAGTGGGTTGACCCAATGGAGTAGGAAAACCAGTGGTAGAAAATATTATGTGATTTCTAGTGATAGACTCTAGAAAAGTATGATGGTAGTGTTTCGGACATAGAGACAGAGAGTTGGATCAATGAGATTGTGATCCCTTCAGAAATATTCAGGCTCTAATGGAGTACTGAGTTCCCTTGGCGGTGATCTAGATGTAGGGAGTTGCACGTCAGTGGTGGACTCTGTACCTGGGAGAGAGTAAGGTGGCTAACGTTATGTGGGTTGATTTTGATATGGAGTTTCGAGTATAATTCCTTTATTCAACCATGAAGGCTGAGAAGAGGTAGGAGTTACTCTCTCTCTAGAATGGGAGTATGTTTTTAAGGGATCTGGGGATCAAATTCAGGGAACTTATTCATTTTTCTCGGGATCTCTTTTTGGATGAGGAGTCTCATGTGAGACTCTTAGAGGAGGCACTTTGTCCTTCTATATAATATGTAGTTTCTCCCTTTACCTTGCTGACATACTTGGAGGTCCATAAGAATGGAGAGGAAGTTGAGAGGATTCACTCGTGATGAGTTATACCATGATAGGGGAGTTACACTAGTTCTTTGAAGAGTATGGTTATCAGCAGCAGGCATTAGGCACTACGTCATTTGAGGTTATGACTGGTGGGGAGGTGACCTCAGCAGTTTCTGTTTTGACATTTGGGTCCTCATGCCAATCCTATGGGCCTAGTACTGGTATGTTTTATCTATGGATCCCATGGAAATCAGTACATTCATTGCTCAGTGGTCGTTCGGGCTCAATATGGTAGAGGTGGGAAGCTCCAGTGCCTGCCTCAATAGCAATTTCCGGCAAGGTAGTTCCAATAGTAAGGAAATCATCCTCATGCTCCACCGATAGGAGATGAAGTAGGTAGTGTCTGACCTCAGGGTGTTCCTTAGAGAACTTGAACTGGGTGTGTTCTATGAGTAATTCTTCAGCAGAGGGAAAGAGGATCTGATATTGACCAGTGACACACCGCATAGGTAGTAGTTCCAGTAAGGCTGGAGATCATTTGAGGTATGATCAGTTTGTTCAGTACTCTTGCTTATGATTTGTTTGATTTAGGAGATTCACACTGTTTGTGTCACTTGATCTATCCTAAGATCTGGGACTAGATATAGAGAGGATTCTTGTACGCCTGTTGTTGAGTATTGCAATCGGAGGTTAGACCAGCTTGTTTGATGTATACTGGGGATATAGACTGATGATGGGTCTGCATCAGTCCCATGGGTACCTCTTCTTATTACAGATGAAATTTTACAATGTAAAACTTAATATCAACTAGTTTTACTCTTTCCATGTTTTCATTGAATACTTTCTGAGAATAGTTATGTTTTAAGATGTGGATGGCCAGCAAGTGGATTTCATTGGCGAGTAGAGTTGTGAGATGGGTAGTCAGTATATGGAGCCTCTTATTTTCTTATTGGCTAAGTTATTAGTGGAATTAGGGGATGTTGATATGGAGGAGTTTCTCAAAATTCTTGGGGAGTTATTAGATGTATTCTATAAAGAGGTTGTGACTCTACCCCCTCAACACGATATTGAGTTTGGGATAGACTTACAGCCCACTGTTTCTCCAATTTCAATGGATCCTTATCAGATGGCACCTTTAGAGCTATGGGAGTTGAGGATTTAGATATATGATCTGATGAAGAAAGGATTTATCTATCCCAGTGTGTCTCTTTAGGGTTTAGTTATGGACCCATCCAATTTATAAGTAGTTTTTTCTTGGGTAGAACCCAAGAATTTGGTAGAGGTTCATAGTTTTCTCAGTCTGTCAGGCTATTACTCTAGATTTATACCTGATTTCTCTCGATTTGTAGCTCGATTGATGGCTTTGAACTGGAAGGATGAGTCTTTTTGTGGATTTAGTAGCGCCAGGTAGCGTTCAACTATCTAAAGGGGAAGTTTTTCAGTACTCCAATGCTCTGGTTTCCAAAGGAAGGAGTGATTTTTGAGGTGTTTTGTGATGATTAACATCTCGGCTTGGGATGCATACTAATGAAATATTAGGGAGTGATCTCTTATGGGTCTAGGTAGATATTTCCCCATGAACGTAACTATGTCACCCATGATTTGGTGATCGCAGCAGTCGTGTTCGTACTGAAGAGGTGGCAGAATTACCTCATTGGGGAGCGCTTTCTGGTTTTCACAGATCCCAAGAGATTGAGGTATATTTTTCCCATCAAGATCTAAACTTACAACATTTTAGGTGGATAGAGTTTATTCAAGATTAAAATTTTGAGATCTCTTACACCTCATGTGAGGGGAATTTTTTGGATGATGTTTTGAGAAAGAATTCATATAAGAAGGTTGTTTGGGAATCTACAGACGCTTGAAAGGTGATGGAGGAGTTTAAATCCTTGTACTTAGATGCAGGAGTGGATGGCGGCAGAGGATTTCTATTTCAGATGATGGTGTAGTCTGCTCTGATGAAGTAGGAGGAGGAGTCTCAATGGGAATACTTGTAGGAATGGGTGATGCATGATCATGTTGACCATGGTTTTGCTTCGGAGGGATGGTCAGAGGATGTCTAGAATCATATGTTGTTTCGTGGGAAGTTTTGTGTTTCAGTCAAAAAGTGAGAGGGAGTTCACCATGATTTTCACAGGCCACCTTTAGTGTTACACCCAAGATTTTCCAAGATTCATTGCATCTTCAGGATGCAGTTTTGGGGGCCTAGAATGAAGTGGGCAGTGGCTGAGTTTGTGGAGAAGTTCTTAGTGTTTCAGTAAGTAAAGGTTGGGCAGCATCTTCTAGGTGGTTTTTTGCATCCCCTAGATGTCCTCAAGTGTAAGTGGGATGATATATCGATGGATTTCATCACAGGGTTACCCATAGATCAGGGGGGATGCGATGTAATTTGGGTAGGGTGGATTATATGATAAAATCAGCTCACTTCTTAGCAATCAAGTAGTCATGCACAATGGATTCCTTGGCAAGGAGGTGTGTGGATGAGGTGGTGTGTCTATATGGAGTTCTGAGTTCCATCATCTTATATTAGGATGTGTGGTTTACCTAACAATTATATAAGGTATTGTAGCATACTTTTGACACTCAGTTATGCCTCATTACTACTTTCCACCCTCAAAAGGATGGGTATAAAAAGCAGACTATCCAGACATTGCATGACATGTTTGGAGCATGCATCTTGTACATTAGTGGATCTTGGGTATGAAACCTTCCCTTGGTAGAGTTTTCTTACAATAATAGCTATCACTCTTCCATTGGTATGGCTTCGTTCAAAGATTTATATGTAAGACTGTGTTGTTTTCCCTTAGTCTGGATAGAAGTTAGGGAGGCAGCTATTATAGGTCCTAATATGGTGCTAAGTTTGACCGAGAAGGTGCAACTTGTATGTGATAGGATGAAGGCAGCATAGGACCAGAAAAATTCATATGCCGATCGCAGGAGAAGGACCTTGGATTTTGAGGTTGGGGACCATGTGTTCTTGAAGTTTTCCCATCAATGTGGTAATTGAAGGTTTGATAAAGGGTCAAAGATTTCTCCAAGATTCATCAGACCTTTAGAGGTGTTGGGTAAGGTTGGAAAGGTCGAATACCAGTTAGCATTTCCACCGTAGTTGGAGAGGATCCACGACGTCTTTCATGTCTCTCATCTTCGTCAGTATCTTCATGATGACTCATATGTCATCAATAGGGTAGAGTTGGATATCGAAGACGATGCGACATGCGTGGAGCAGCTAGTAGAGATCCAGGATCATCCGGAGAAGGTGTTGTGTAGATGGACCATTCCCTTGGTTTATGTGTTGTGGCAGTATGGTGGCCTCGAGGAGAGAACATTGGAAAGGGATACACATATGCGTTCTCAGTACCCATAGTTATTCTGAGTTTTTCCTTGTTATGATTCCCTTTTTAATGTAATTCTTGAACCTTGTTTATAATGAGATGAGTTGTTTTCTTATTCAATGATGGGTGATAAAGTACTAATGAATTAAAATATGATGACTTAATTCCTAATCAAGATGAATTAATTTATATATGATTAAAATCATATTGGAAAGTTAGTTCCTCCCAAAGTTCATAGTATCTTAACTTGGATGATATAATTTCTTAATTCATGTGTCTGAGATAGTGTTGTTATTTTGCTTGTGTGGTGTGTCATTTTTTCAGTTGGGTTGATGTATTTTAGAGGTGTTTCGAGATGTTGAGGTTTCTCTCCATCTTTTGAACAACACAGGGTGGTTTATCATTGAACTTTGGTGTTCCTAGTCATAATGGTGTTTTAAGAATAGAAAGATCCTTGATATGTATCTCAAAGGGTGGTTTTTCAGCAACTTATTTTCTTTCTAGGTTGGTTTTGAATTATCAAGGAAGAGAATAGTTTAATAGGTATCTGATTTAATGGAATGGAACTTCTTGGTCCATTCCCTTGTTAAAATCCAATGTTTGAGGTGTTTTGGAGGTTACAGTGGCTCTTTTTGAGAGTGTTTTAGTTTTTTTAGTTTTTCAAAGGTGATTTAGGATTGGTAGGTAGAGATAGTATATGGATTTGATAGGTGGAATCAGTGAGTGGAATCAGTAAGTGGTGATTGTAGGTGGTGTCGGTAGTTGGCATCGGTGAGTGGTGATAGTAGGTGGCGTCGGTAGGTGGCGTTAGTGAGTGGTGTTGGTAGTTGGAATTGGTGAGTTTCATCGGTAACTTACTGATGGTAGGTCACATAAGTAACTCTTCCTATGGTGAGTCACCCAATTGTGACTCATCCATTAGTTACTCTTCCAACATTTAGTCACCTAATGGTGAGTCATTTCAACAGTTTTCCAAAATTTCCATTTTTCCCAATATTTCTAATTTCACCCCTTTTTGGTTTTATTTGATGTAAAATGAGTTTAAAATCATATTTAAGTTCTTGTGTATTCATTTAAATGAATTTAAAATTTATCTTGAATTTCCTAATACTCTAGAGTCTTTAAGTTAGTCAAAACACATGGTCTTGATTTTGATCCGACTTTAATGACTTTTAAAACCATTCCTCCATTGATATAGGATATGGCCTTTCTAAATCCAAAATCCTTTCTCCCTGGTGATTTTTCTCTATACTCTTACTACCAAGCATCGCAGAACCTTTCTTCCCAAAGGATCCATGCATCTGTGTTTCACCCTTGGATCGCGTCTCCTTGGAGGTTCCTCTTGCTGCTTGGGCACCTTCTATTTTTCTTCTAGGAGGAGGTGTCGATCATTTGTTCATTCAAGTAGGGATCACTTCATCTCTCTTTTATTCATGCATCATGCGGGGTGGGTGTACAAATGTTTCAAATGTGAATACAGATGAATCCAAATTAAATAAATATAATTGAATCAGCTTTAAACAAATAAACATGGGCTAGGGTAAAGTGGTTCATGATTTTGTTTCATTTTTTATTGATATTGTGATCTATATGGGCTATATGCCTACTAAAAATCATGGTCATTGGTGGTCTTTTTTTGCATACCTATAACGGATAGTGGGTGTTTATTATCGATCCTCTATGAACAAACATATGAATATGAAATTGGTTAACCACATATATTCGGTTAAATAAATTAATGCATCAGGATCAATCAAACATGTTCTCTGATAACCCATGAATTATCAAAGTGGAATTAAAGAATTATTTTTTTCTAAATCTGAATACACCTTGCTTTGTTGGTGTGGTTGTGTGTTGTGTGTAGATTTTTTTGCAATGTGCCTTATGTGGTTGTGTGGTTCTAAGGATGATAGCATGGCTATTTTTGAGGTTATATGGGTGGTGGAAAGGTATATCAAGTTGGGGGATTGTTTGATCATGTAATGGATGGGTAGTATTTGAGCAGCGGGGCTGCAGGTCCAGGTTGTGGTATGTTTATGTTATTGGGTGTGATGGGTGTGGTGTTGTTATATACCATAGATATTGGGTTGGTTGTGATGAGGTGTTTTGAGGGGTTTGGTTGTAAGTTTGGGGTTTTCTTGTTGAGAATAAGGACAGTGTGTAATGACTTCAAATAATGATGATGGAAGTGGTTGGTATGGGTGTTGAATGGAGTGGAAATATAAAGTGATTTTCTTTACTATGGTTCTTTTTTCACTACATGGTTTATGTTGTGTGGCATGTGGCATGTTGCATGTTGTGGTTGGTAGTTTTCAAGGAATGTATGGAATAAATAAATGGTTTCCTTAATAAAGAATGATAAATTTTTAAATGAATTGGATGGGGGTTTGTTTGAGTTGTGGTTTTTTGTGGATGGATTTCATTTATCAACTTCTGAAGTGACTGTTGGTGGTGTTAAATAATACATTTAGAGGTAGCAGAATATTTTGAAGTATCATAGGTTGGTTGATTGTTTGATTGAGAACCCATAGGTTGGGCTTGAGTGTTTGATACTATATATGCATACCTGTATTTTCCTTGTGTTTTCTATATGCGCCCCATCCTAGTTGGGAAATATATGTCAAACACCCCCATTTTCATGGGGGATGGTGTATTTCCCGAACATCCCAGTGGGAGGTTAGATCATTGGACACCTACTCTTACTCGCTCCATCTTTTAGGTTGTGATATCCCAATATTATTTGGGCAGGTAGTAGTTTGTGAGGCCCAGGTGTGTGCGGGCGATTTTTGTTTTCCTAGGTATCTTTGTGATGAGATGCGTTGTGCTTTCTCAGGTGTCTTTGGGGTGATATATCTTGTTCTTTCCCAGGTGTTTTTAGGATGTGACGTGGTATGTGGCCCAAGTGTCTATGGATGGTACATGGTTGTGAGGCCCATGTGTGTGTAGGTGAGATGTGATGAGCTTCATTTTCCCAGGTTGTGGGACTAGATGTGAGGCCTAGGTGTGTGAGGACAGGTTGTGACGTGGTACTTTCGGAAGAGGTGGGAGCACCATGAATCGTTTCATTAGGGTGTTAGAGTGGATAGTCAGTGGGAAAGTAGTGTGGGGTACCCTATCATCTATGTGCTATATATTACTTTACTTGACATGTGTTATTTTTTGAGTGTACCTTTGGTGAGGTTGGGGTTTCTAGTATACCTTGTTGGGTTCTTTTGGTTTCTGTTGTTTTCTCATAGGGAGCATTAGTATAATTCTCCACTTGTGCATGTGATACTTTGGTTTTTTTCTACTAATTATACTTGTATTCTCACCCTATGTACATAAAAATTCGTTTAGGTTTCCAAGAGGACTACGAGGACTATTCTGGGCATTACTATCTCGGACTTGGGGATATCCATCAGTCATGTCACTGCTTAGGTTTGTTCTTTTGGTATTTAATACAGTTAATTTCATTGTATTTGTAGTAGTTTTACTTTAAAACATGCATGTAAGATGAATTTTGGTTTTTATTTTATATAGTGCTTGGAGTTGTTTTGATATAGACAATATTATCTCCCGGTCTTGTATTCTTATAAAAAGTGTAATGCCTCCCATTTCATAAGATTTTATACCCTTGGTATGGGCCGCCACCTCGAGGCCTGCTAGAGGCAGGAATCGAGGTTCATTATCGATCTTCCTTCATTTCCATCTCAGAAGGGGAAAATTTTTAGGGATTGGGTCGTGACAGTTTCCATAATAATGTCCACCATGAGAGGCGATGATTAAAGAATGAACAATCATCGTTTTTGAGGTGGTAGTTCACTGTACACATAAACAGTATATTCACTATCCATTAGATGGGCGTTTGTATATGTGTAAGTCAAAATAATATCATAAAAACATCTCAATATATTGAAGATGTTGGTGTTTTTTTATTATAATTTAATAAATATAGTTGATGGTATGGAGAATGAAAATAAGATAAAGGATCTTGATGGAGGATTTTACCTCTTCTTTGGGTCACTACTTTTGGTTTCCACCAAAGGAATTATTTGGATTTATTTATTTCTAATGAGAGGATTCAAGGGGTAAATGAGAGATATTGGGTAGCTATATGGGTAGATCTTGGATGAACATAAGTGTATTGAGAGGTGTGTGTAAGTGGGAAGATACGAGGCCTTTTTATAGTGGAGGAGGAGTTTGACTCTTGTAATATTTTGTAAAGGGGAAACCCCAACCATGTTTTCTTATTGAAAGTGGATCTAATAATGGCTAAAAGTATAGAAAAGAGATTATAGGGTCTAAATATGTTCATAAAATATCTATGGACAAGTGTATAGTTCATATCATGCCTTATGTTTAGGGTATAGACCCTTGTTGAGCTTAATTACATCTTAATCATTGTAATTAATTTTAATTACCTTTACTAATCATTTTGGTCAAAAACTAATTTTATATTATTAGACATTATAAATTATTCTGACTAAAAATATGGAATCCATTTTTCCAAATTTTAATCACATAATTGGATGAAATTAATTTAAATTTAACCCCATAGATGAGATGACCAAGCGGGTTTTTAAAGTAAGAAACATTCAAAAGTTTACTAGGTTTTTATAACTAATTTCAATGTAAAATTGATTCCAATGACCTAAATTGGATAAAATGATAAAAAAATTGTAATCAAACTTTAAAATAAATTAAAAATAAAATTTAACCTTATAAATAAAATATATGAATCTGAAGTTTTGAGTTAACTTTCAGTGTTTTTCACTATTCATTAAAAATTGAAACTTCATAGAAAAATACCAAAAAATCACCCAAACCTAATTTTTGTGTTTATATTTTAGAAATGAAGTTTATTTTGACATATAAAACTTATAAAAGTTTCAAAATTTAGATTTAATATGGGTTCTCCATCAAAAGGCGGTAAAAGTGGCTTAATAAAAATATAGGTTTTTATGTATAATATTGGGTTTGTTCTTCTCTTATTCCTATAAAATATATTAGATTAATATAAAAAATATTTGATTTAATATAATATATAAATATATTACATTAATATCGCTCACTAATTGTAATTAATTTAATTTATTTGGATAAAATAAATTTATGAGTATAAAAATATTTTTCTATAAATATATTCCATTTATATTCAATTGTTCTTATATTTATTCATAAATAAATTTTAACTTATTAATTAAATTAATATTTTTTGAAAACCAAATATTTTCATAATTTATTTAATAATATTCATAAAATCTAATTTATTGTCTTGGTTATATATTATTATATTAAATAATAATATTTTTAATGATATATTATTTTTTAGTAATACTCGATATTATGTGTTACATAAGCCATAGAGGAAAGTCAGTATTGTGTTAAACATACTATAATCTCAATGTTCCATGTTGATAAAGCTAAAATTTATGCTGCATGTAGTATACAATTAAATTGGTGTTGAGTATAACGCAATCCAAACATAATGCTTAAAAAAATAAACTAATTTTAGTGTTGCGTGAAACGAAAAATATCAAAAAGGTTAAATTAATTTGAAAAAAAATTCACAAAATCTCAAGGTATTACACTAGTAGATAATGACATGTTAAAATATTTTTTGAATTATAAAGTTAAAAATATTATTTATTATACTATAAGTATAAGTGTCTATAGCCATATCTCAGCCTGTAAGAGGGCCCATGATATATGGACAATTCTTTAGGTGTCTCACTATGGGACTAACATGCTAAAAAGAACCAAGCTATGAATGATCTGAGCGGAATACTCAAACTTCAAGATAGTATATGAATAATTAGTGAACCATATGTTCTATCAGATTACATGTATTACTAATGGTAAGAGTTCTCTTGGAGAATATTTGGACAATATATCTCAAGTGGAAATATTATTGAGATCTCTTCCAAAAATATGGCAACCAAAAATGGTAAACATCGATGACAGTAAGAATTTTAAAGAATATACCTTATATTAACTAATATGATCCCTATTTTAATATGAGTTTGTGTTGAAAAAAATAATGATGAGGAGTCTGCGAATAGAAAACGTTTATATTTTAAGTATGAATTTAATGAAATCTCTAACTCTTATGAATCTGGGTTCTAGGAAAGTGAAAAATAGATGACTTAATTTATCAAGAAGTTTTTTAAGATCATGAAAAACAAATATTTAAAGACACGTTTTACAATAAAGTTCAAAAAATGAATACAATAAAGGTAATTTTAGTAAAAATAATGATACCTCATAATTAACATGTTATGACTGAAGGAAGAAAGAAATCGTTAGAACAAACTTCCCCAAACTCAAAAATCCAAAAAAAAAGACGAAGAGGTAATTAGAAAAAAAAAAGCAAAATTTTTTTGGAGGTTGGCACATCTCATAAATATCTTATTCAAGTCGTGATTCTGGAAGTGAATATGATACATGTAGCCTTGTCTTAATGGTCGTACAATGTGAGGTAACTGATTCTCCTTTCACTAAATTAATTACTCTTTCTAAATTATATCATAATGATTTATCTAAAATAAAAAATGAAATTGATTCTAATTCATGTTCTGATTCTGATTTTGTGAATTCTAAAGTTAAACAACTTATTAATTAAAATAAATAATTAAGAAAATATGGATTCAAATATTGAAAAGTAAACTAACATAAAAATTAAAAATAGGAATTTTATTAAAGAAAATAATATAATAAATGGATAATGTGAAAATATAAAAATCATTACATCCTATAATGATAAATATTAATATAAATATGATTCTGAGTTGTTAAAACTAAAAGATGAAAATTAAAGAGTTAAAAACTTTTTGGTAGTGAATCATAAAGATCAAGAAATAATATTTTATTTTTCTCTATATGATTTAACAAAAGATGAGAATGAATGTAAGAAGATTAAATGAGAAAATGATAAATTATGGAAAAAATATTCTAGATATAATGATAATGTTTATATATATTTAGATACTATTAAAAAAGATAATATATAATTAATTGGCCTTAAACATTACATAATCTAGTAAATTCTTTCAAAATTTACTTTCTTACATTCCCAAAGATATTTTTAGTTTATATTTTTAGAGGATTAAGACATAATTAATACATATAAACCCACAAGAATAAAAAGTGGGTACTACTAAAATATTATCCATTTCTTCCAAAATACAAAATTTTATAATATAACATGAAAATAATTTCATTAAAAATCATAACAATATTCAACTTTTCTTCTGATTTTCTCTTACCCATCCTTAAACCCTGTGAAAAACATTTTAAAACATTGTATGAGAACAAAAAATATTAGTACGGTACATAAAAGTAAGGAATGAAACTATTATTCAATGAATAATTATAATCATATGAATTTATTTTCACAAATACATACTTCTCACCCATAAAGTATCATATGCTTACTTTATGAAAACAATAAATTTACACAAAACATATAAAACATAAATTAAACTATAAAGGTAACATGGAGCATTAATTACTTAATATTATAACTCTCATGACTACTATATTATTTTTCAACCCTTATGGATACCTTATAATGTAATCCTCATATCTACCTTATGATGTAACCCTCATGACTACCTTATAGTGTAACCATCGCAGTTACATTGGGAATAACAATTACGGTCAACTTCCAACATAAAAATACCCAATTCATTATAGGGACATATATGTTCCATCCTTCATCATAAAAAATTTCAAAGATCCATAAAATAATCTAAAAACATGAATACTTTCATCATAAAAAACATTCCTTTTGAATTTTGTAAAAATAAAAATTTAACATAGGATTTTTAAAGAAAGTTCACCTGCCTCATGTTTGTCTTACTTAAAACATGTTTAAACCAACATTATAATGGTTTAACGAGTGTTATTAATATATTAAAGTACTATATTAATATCTATAATATATTATATGATCTTTTAATAACAACTTTACACCCTTTTATTAACAATATTTTGTTATTTTCATTGTTTCTGGTGCATTTATTTCATGGTTTCCATGGTCGATTCATTATGGATTTTCTTGTCGAATGGATAAAAAAATCTAGAAGTGGAAATAAATTGTGTTAATAAGTTTCCATAATTTTAAATTATATCATATATCATTTTTTCTTATATGAGGATTAATCATTAGATAAAACATTAATGAGAATGATTTAGTTTATTTTTGTGTTTTTATGACCATCATGAACTTATACCATTTTATTTAATATCATGATTATATAATGGTTCCATAAAATTATATAAATTATAATATGTATAATAAAATATGATTTAACAATAATAATAGTTTTACTACCATCCTTGAAAGTGGTAAAAGAAAATAAAAACACATTGTCCATGATGATGGTAAATCGACACATCATGAACAATGTTTTCATTTTTTAGAATAAGAGGATAATAAGAGAGGTTTGATGATGGATATTCCATTAACACAATATAATTAGTGTATATATAAGATAAAATAGTTATCATGTCACTTTTATGAGGGGATATGAATAGAGAATAAGAAAAAAAAATTAAAAAGAAAATAAATGAGGATTTTACCTCTTGAATTCTCCTCCTTGAGAACCTCCTTAAGGCCTTTAGTTTTGGAATTTTTGGTGAGACCAGTGGGTATCGGAAGTGTGGAAGTGGATTGGGAAGGTAATTGGATATAAATTAAAAAATATTCATGGATTTAGAGGTGTGATGATAAGAGGTGGTGAGGAGTGATATTTATGGTGGAGGAGAGGGGTGTTTTCTCATTATTTTATTCATTAGTTTATTATTTTGAATCAAGACTAAGAATAGTTTTGATTACATGAATAAATAAATTAAATATAAAAGGATAGTTCTATATTATGGTTCTTATTTCATCTATTAATCGTCCATGACTCAAAAAAATCATTTATTTAGCATATACCATAAATTATCATATTTCATTATACACCAAAAATTCAACTATTTCATAAAAATAACAAAAAATAATCTGAACCATATTTTGATATTTATAATTAAAAAATGAACTCAATTTTATTAAAATAATTTTTTAAATATTAAAATTTTAATTTTTAATTAGAATCATCGTTTATTCAAAAAAACCAAATTTTAAAATTATAACTGATTTTATAACACTTTAAAAAATTAATTAAGGTCTCATAAAGATATATTATAATAATAATAAATCAAAATATTAATTTATGAATTTATTTTATGAGAATAAATTTTCTTTTAAACCATTATATTAATTATAAAATTTTAAATTAAAAAATTATGGGTCACAAAAATATCAACACTTAATTTATCATTTTTAAAACATTTATTTACTTATTCTATGATATAAATATATAATATTTTCACTTATAAAATACATAAATTTTATTTATACTTTCATAGGTGATGTTACTATTATATTTGTACATATTCCTTAATTTTTCTAAATATCACTTATTTCATTATACCTTTATAATGAATTTAACTATTTAATTCTAAAATGAAAAAAAATTATAATTACTTGTGTTGTTATATTCTCCGCCCCTTATATAAATTGTACCCTCAAAATTTTTATTCTCTTATTAATAAATTGAAGGTACCTTTCTCTCATATAATTTTCAGATTCCAAACATGCTTCTTCAAACATGTGATGTCTCCACAAAACCTTAACATGCTAATTTACCTTATTCCACAATTATTTCTCTCTAAGATCAAGAATATGAATAGGATTTTCCATATAAAAAATTTTCTCTTCCAGTTGAACTACTTCTAGGCTCAAAACATGAGATGAATTTATCACCTACTTTCATAATATCGAAACATGAAAAACATTGTGTACCTAAGATAAACTCAGAGGAAAATCTACTCAGTAGGCAACTAGTCCAACTTTCTTCAGTATTTCATATGGTCCAATAAACTATGGACTTAGCTTTCCTTTCTTACTAAAATGTATAACACTTTTCCAAATATAGATTTTATAGAAAACATTATCACCTACCTTGAAATAAAATTCTTTCCTCCTATTATCTAGATAACTTTTGTGCCTACTCCGAGCTATTCTCATGTATTGTTGGATCATCTTCACTTTATCAACCACTTCCTCTAATAATTCTGGTCTCATCAACTTACTTTCCTTTACTGCATCCCAAACTGTTGGATTTTGACATCGCTTGCCATATAATACCTCAAAAGGTTCCATATGTATACTGGAATGAAAACAATTATTATAAGAAAACTCGACTAAAGAAACATGTTGATTCGAACCTCATTGTTAATACATTGAACAATAATGTAATATGTATTCTAAAGTATGAATTATTAGCTCATACTATCCATTAGATTTAGGATGAAAGGCTATGCTAAAATTTAATTCAATTCCCAATAACATATGAAGGCCTTTCAAAAAGTTAGAAGTGAACCTATAATAATGGTCAGATATAATGGAGAGAGTAACTCCATGTAACAAGAAAATCTCATTCAGGTACAGTCGAGAAAATTAATCTAAATACACAGTATCTCTAATTGGAAGAAAATGTGAGTATTTTTCATTAGATCAATAATAACACAAATCACATTGTTACTTTGAGAAGTCATGGGCAGTCCCATAACAAAGTCCATGGATATATTTTACCATTTCCTCTATGGCACTAACAAAGGATAAATAATCCCCTTTTGTAGTTTTCTCTCTTATTTAACCTAATGACAAGTAAAACAATTCATGGTAAAATCAGAAATATATCTCTTCATTACATCCCACTAGTGATACTCCCAAAGGACTTTGTATATCTTCGTACTTCCTGGATGAACTGAAAACGGAGAACTATGAGCTTCACTTAGAAATTATTTCTTCAGTTGGGAATGAAGAGGCACACATAATCTCTCCCCAAATCTAAAAATAATCTTTATCAATATTAAATTTAGGCAATTTACCTTTCTTAACCAATTCTACTTTTTTTATAACTCATGGTCTTCCTTATGCACTTTCTTATTTCTGCCTGACAAAGATGATTTCATTGGTGCCTAAAACAAAATAGAGAAAATTCATGCACCAACAACTTTTAATCCAAAATTCATCAATTCATTAATCAAGGGGTCATGTTCTAAACATAACATGATTAATGTATAAGATGTTTTCAACTCAAGGAATCTACCACCTTTTTTTGCTTTTTCAGGGTGGTAATTGATCATACAATCATAATCCTTTATAAGTTCACGCCATATTCTCTACCTCATGTCCAATTCCTTCTAAGTGGATATATACTTCAAACTTGTATGGTCAGTATATATTTCACTTTTATATCTATATAAATGATTCCTGAAAATTTTTAAATCAAAAACCACATATTCTAATTCAAAATAAAGTGTGGGATAATTTAACTCTTTAGGTTTTAGTTATCTTGAATAATAAGCAATTACCTGATTATTCAAAATCATAACACAACCAAATCCCTTAAATGAAGAATCACTGTATATGAAAAAATCACCATTTCTGTAAGTCAGGTCCAAAACTAAAGTATTCAACAGTCTTTTTTTAGTTTCTAAAAACAAATATCACATTCTTTTATCCAAATAAATGTAACCCCTTTTTCATGTTAACTTAGTTAGAAGTATAGATAATTGTGAAATTTTTTAACAGAATGTTGGTAATAGCCTATTAATCCATGAAAACTATGAATATCAATACCAATTATAGGTCTTGTCCATTTACTAACCACTTTTTTTGTAAATATCAACTGTTATTCCATCCTTATTTATAATGTGTCCAAGAAAAGAAATCTATTTCAAGAAAAAATCATATTTTCTAAATTTTCCATATAACTTAGTTTATTTGAGAGTTTTTAGGAAAATCCTTAAATATTTTTCACGATGTTCATAAAATTTTTAAAACACCAAAATATCATCAATAAAAACAACAAAAAACTTGTCCAAATATTCATGGAATATTCAATTCATATTATCCATAAATACAGCATGGGAATTTTTCAAACCAAAGGGCATAGAAAATCATAATTCCCATATCTAGTTTATAATTCTATTTTTGGAATTCCATCCTCCTTAACCTTTAGTTAATGGTACCCAAATTTTATGTCAATATTGGAAAAATACTGAGATCCCTCAAGCATATCAACAAAGTAATCGATATGAGGAAATGGATACCTCTTTTGAGCAGTAATATTACTCAAAGCTTTATAAACAATGAAAAATCTCATGGAACCATATTTCTTTTTAATGAACAAAATAAGATCACCCCATGGTGATGTTCTAGGAATAATGAAACATTTATAAAGAAACTCCTGCAACTTCTTTTCAATTCTATAATTTCCACTTATTCCATTCTATAAGGGGGTTTCGAAATTGTCTTAACATCTATAAATAATTCAATAGTAAATTCAAATTATTGATCAGGTATAACACTGAGTAAATCATCAGTAAAAACATATAGGTATTCATTTACCTCTGGTATATCATTAATATGAATAGTTCCATTATTTTCAACAATTTGTGCAAGATAACTTTCATTTCCATATTTTAATAGTTTCTCATATTCCTGATATGGTATCAATGGTATGGGTTTATTCTTGTATAAAAACTGAAACTCTCCCTAAAAAAATTCTTTAGATCTATAATCAATATTAGCATGATAAAAATAAATCCATTCCATACCCATAAAACATCAAACTCTACTAAGGGTAAAAAAAGGTTTGAAGGTAATGTCTTTCCATAGACAACAATAGCAATATTATTATAATTCCTTTTTTCCTTAATATTTCCCCTAGTGTTTTAACTAAAACCTCTTATTTCATTTATTAAGGTGAAATTTCCAATTTACAAGAAAATTTCTTAGAAATAAAGGAATGGGTAGACCTTATATCAACAATTCATTAGAAAAATCTCAGTAAACAAATAAATTACATGATACCACTTCATTTGATTAACCAACAATAGCCAAATTGGTCAAAAAGGATTTCACTGCACCTTTCTACATATAATTTGGTTGTTTCCCATCATTTAGATCTTTCTTTGGGAAGGTATTTCCATAATGACCCATCTCACCACATATAAAACACTTTATAGATTTCTTATTAGAATTTAACATACCATCACTAAAAAAATTTCATTGAAATCTAGGTTCATATGTTCAAACGGACCACATTGGAAACACTTCCTGGATTTGTTAATGTATTCTCCATGATGCATTTTACCACAATTCCCACAAACTAGAAACTGAATTTTCTTACCTTCAAATTTATTTGATTGATTGTTACTCATTTCTTGTCATTTTTACCTCTTCTTATTCTTATTGTAAAAGTACATGTGATCATCAACAAACTCCACTTCTACCCTCTCATCACATTGAAAAAAAATTTAATAAATTTTGAATTCATGGGAGGCTAAATCCCTTTGGTATCTTGGCTTCAATCCTGAGTAAAAATGATTGATTTTACTATCAGGAACCCTAATAATATTTTGATCATACCTTACCATTTTAGGGAATTTTGATTTATACACAGACACTAAATAATCCCACATTTTTTTCAATTCAAGGAATTTAATTTCTATAATAAGTTAAACCACATTACAAAAATATTTTTCAAGGAAAATATTCTTAAATTCATCCCATTCTAACGTATCAATCTCCTCGCTATTAATCATATTCTTGACCATTGACCACCATTAGTTAGATTCACCTTCAAAAAAATAAATATAAACACTAACATTTTTATTATCTAAACACCCTGTGACATTTAATATATCTTCAAGGGATTTAATCCACTCTTCTTCCACCAGTGGGTCAGAAGATCCAATTAAAGTATGAGTTTTTTTCCTTATAAAATGTTCCACTATGATTGTGTTCCTTTTTGGTAACTCTAAAAGTTATCTTTTAGGGATGTCGCTTCCATTTATAGCCTATTTCAACTAATCCATTACTTTCACAAACTTATAGGTTTCAATTCCCACCATTCTGGGTTGTGTATTTGGAAATAATTCATTCTCTCAGTGCCCTCATACTTCAGATTCCTTATTTCTTCTATGGAGAATCATTCTGAACAGATATAAAATAGACAAATAAACAAGGTAATATTTAAATTATATATCATTTAAATATATCCATAAGGTAAAAGTAATTTATGGTAATATATTAACATCATCCTAACCTCTAAAGTTATCTAAACTGTGCTCTGATGTCAGCTTTAAGGAACCAACATTAAACATGAGATGATCTAGTAAATTATTTTAGAATTCACTTTCTTACATTACCAAAGATATTTTCAGTTTATAATTTTATAGAATTAAGACATAATTTATATATATCCACCCACAAGAATACAAAGTTATTAAAACTAAAATTGTACCCATTTCTTACAAAATAGAAAAGTTTATAATAAAACATGAAAATATTTTCATGAAAAATATTCATAATATTATTCTTGGATACTTATTTTCTCTTACCCATCCTTAAATCCTATGAAAAGATTTTTTAAACATGATATGAGCACAAAAAATCTCATTAAGAAACATAAAAATAATAAAATAAATTATTAGTCCATGAATTCTTATAATCATATGAATTCATTATCAAAAATATATACTTCTAACCCATAAAGTATCATATACTTTTTCAAAACAATAGATTTCTATAAAACATAGAAAACATAAATAAAACTATAAAGGTAACTTGTATAATTACTTACATAAGATTTTAACCCTCATGAATACAATATTATTTGTAACCCTAGAAACTATTTTATAATGTAACCCTCGTGAGTACCTTATGATGTAACCCCATGGCTACCTTATGGTGTAACCATCATAGTTACACTTGGAATAACCATTACGGTCAATCTTTAATATAAACATACCCAATGAATTGGAAGGAGATATAGGTACCACCCTTCATCATAAAAAATTCCCAAGAACCATAAAAAAAATAATAAAACATGAATATTTTCATCATAAAACATTCCTTTGGAACTCTATAAAACTATATATTTAAGATGATTTTTAAAGAAAAGTTCCTTACCTCGGGTTTGTCTTACTTCAAATGTCTCCAAAACTTTTTATGATGGTTTACAGAGTGTAATTTATATATTATAGAATGATATACATATCTATAATACCTTATATGATATTTTAATAACAACTTTACACCCATTTATTTATAATATATTTTTATTTTCATTGTTTTGGGTTAATTTATTACATGGATTCCATGGTTGATTTATTATGGATTTCTTGTCAAATGAATGAAAATTTCCATAAGTGGAAATAAATAGTATTAATATGTTTCAAAAAAATTTAATTGATACCATATATCATTATTTTCTGATATAAGGATGAATCATTATATAAAACATTAATGAAAATGATTTAGTTTATTTTGGTGGTTTTTACAACCATCATGAACTTATATCAGTTTATTTAATATCATATTTAAATAATGGTTCAATAACATTATATAACTTATAATATGTATAATAAAATCTTATTTAACCATAATAATGTTTTTATGACCATACTTGAAGGCGGTAAAGGAGAATTAAAACACATTGTCCATGATGATGGTAAATTGACACATCATAAACAATGTTTTCATTTTTTTAGAATATGAGGAGAATCAGAGAGATTTTATGGTAGATATTCCATTAACACAATAAAATTCCAATATATGTTATATAATAGAGTTATCATTTCACTTGTGTGAGGGTGGGTGGGGATAAAATAATAAAAGAAAATAAATTTAAAATAATATAAAAGAAAATGAAATAGGATTTTACCTCTTGAATTATCCTCCTTGAGAACCTCCTTAAGGCCCTTGGTTTTGGCCTTTTGGTGATACCAGAAGGTCTTGGATGTGGTTAAATGTCTTTGGAATATAATTGAGTGTAATTTAAACAAGTTACATGGATTTGTAGGTGTGAGGAGAAGAGGTGGTGAGGGGTGGTATTTATAGTAGAGGAGAGAGATTTTTTCTCATTATTTTATTCATTAGTTTAATATTTTGGATAAAGACTATGAATATTTTTTGATTACATGGCTAAATATAGTAAATAGGGAATGATACTTTGATACTATTGTTCTTACATCATCAATTACACATCCATGACTCAAAAATTTATGTATTTAGCTTAAACTATAAACTACCGTATTTCAGTATTCACAAAAAATTCAACTATTTTACAAAAATCCCAAAAATTCACCCAAACGATTTTAAAAAAAATAGAATAACAAAATGAACTCTATTTGATGAAAATAATTTTCTAAATATGAGAAATTTAATTTTAAATAAAAAACATCATTTATTTGAAAAAAACAATTTTAAAATTATAACTAATTTTATAACACTTTGAAAAAATAATTAAGGCCTCATAAAATTATATTACAATCATAAGAAAAAAATTAATTTATGATTATATTTTATGAAAATATATTTTCCTTTTAATCATTATATTAATTATAAAATTGTAAAAAAAATTATTTTTCACTAAAATAACCATAATTAATTTATCATTTTCAAAAAAAAATTATTTACTTGTTCCATGATATAACTATATCATATTTTCACTAATAAGATACGTAAATTTTATTTACGCATAGGTGAGGTTACTATTATATTTTTATTGTGTAAAGTCTTGGATCTGGGTGTCGCCCAAAGGTTCCCCAAACCCAGTTGGTCACATAACCTCATGTGCATTTCCCCAAATTCCTGAGGTTTCTGACTGGAAGTGAGGGAAAAGGTGTGATATTGGGGAAACTATGCCCTATTTGGAAAAGTATACATAGTAGAAAACAAATAGTGAATAATAGCAGAATCAATAATATCAAAAAGGAATAACAGTAGAAAACTGAAAGTAAATCCAACAGAAACCAATATATATATATGATGCATGTCAAAAGTGGCTAGGAAAGGAGCCAAACAAGTAAAAATACTAAAAATAAAATACCAAAACCAAATTATAGAAAATAAAAAAGTAAACTCCAACAGCATCTCAAGCCTCATCTTGGTTCCACGCTCTCCAATTCCAACAGCAATCAAGTACCTAGTGAAGAAGGTCACTTGCCCTTATCTATACTTGCAATCATATAATTTATTTGGGTCTAAAAGCATGTCCCAAATAGGGTGTAAGATGAATCCTTGTATGCAACCACCAAACAATCTATGCCTAACTATCATTGAATAAATATATTTCAGGTAACATACAAGAATGAAGTAATAAACTAGGAAGTGCTCAAAAGTAAACGATCCTACAGTTTTCAATTACATTCATTTAACATTTATTATTCATTCATTGAATCATGCAACCCATTGATCTAGCCTAAGCTATGTATCCCCCCAGTGTAAAGTAACCAAAACAGATATCTCATAAGACAATCTTAACAATCAAGTAAGATTGATTTCAAGCTTGTGATTTGTCTTGGAATACTTGTCGCCATAATTCAACTATTCACAATAACCCTTTGGGAAATTTCTCATATTCCAATCCCCCTATTCTAACATAACAACAATTCATTTAATAATGACCCTCTGGGAAAGCTCTCACGGTCTAACCCCTTTGGTTTAACATAGCATAAATTCATTTAATAATGACCCTTTAGGAAAGATCTCATGGTATAACCCCTTTGGTCTAACATAGCATCAATCAATTATCAATGACCACCTAGGAAATCTCTCACGGTCTAAAAACTTGGGAAAACATTCACTTAATCAATTATAGACAACCACTCAGGAATCTCTCATGGTCTAACCCCTTTGGGAAGATCTCATAGTCTAATCCCCTTGGTCAAAATTAACAATGCATATCACTATCATTTCATATAATATGTAACTTCATCCTAACAAAACAAGGAATAGAAAACATGGAAAGACTAACAGGTATTCAAGAACAAACGGCTATAAATAATCAATCGGGGGGAAATGCACCCATGGGATGTCCCATAACAAGGTATATAACCTTATGCAAAATCAAAAACCCCTTATCAAAAAATCAAACCATAGTAGGTAATAAACAGGGTTGAATTCAAAATCAATCAATACCCCAAATGTGGGTATGAGGCACTTTTAGTATATATAACCCAAAGGCATACAATTAAAGGCACAAACCACCTACCTCGATGTCGTATGATTTATATTCTTGAACTTTGGCCCTTGTATCAACCTAGATCAGCATAGATCTACAAAAAAGTAAAAATTCTCAACCTTGAATAACTCAATCAGGAGAAGGAATCAGGGAGAGAGGTTCTAGGGGTTTTGAGAACTCACCGGTGGGATTCCAACACACCTGGTGATATCTCAATCAGATCTTGGATGGAGAATGTATAGGGGTTTGGAGTTCTTCAGCCATTCTGCAGCACTCATGTACAAAATACGGGGAGAAGAAGATGTTTTAAGATATGAGACGCGACCCCGCTCTGATTTATCAAATAAAAAAGAAAACTAAATTGTGTTTTCTTTAAATCTATATGCCATGTAGTATCCTTAACTGTCCCCCAACTTAAGCGGTCCTCCTGGTCACCACACGGCCATGTACTCAGTCATTACATGGATAGTATGCAATTGTACACAGCAACTGGGTACACAAGGTGTTTATAAAATTACATGACATGTACTCAAAAAAACCCATTTCTTCCTTTTTTTAAACCCCTAAATCAAGATCTATACCTGAAAAGAATTTCTAGGTGCTTACAAATTTCCCCCCTTAAAGAAATTCATCCTCAAATTTCCCTTCTAATAGTGGTGAAGAAGAATTTGCAAATAACTTAGGCCACTACGATCGCACATCAACCTCCCTCTCCCAAGTCTCATCTGGAACTCACCTGTACTATCATAGAACCCATACTAGAGGAATAGATCGGCCATGGAAAACCTTCATGTTGCAATCCACAATCCAAATAGGGTTCTCCTCGAAGGATTCATCCACCTCCAAATAAACCTCTTCTAGTTGAAATACATGAGATGGGTCTGAAAAGTAACGTTATAGCTGAGAAACATGAAAGAAGTCATACATAGACCAGAACCTCTGAGGTAACTATAACCTATAGGCAATCAGCCTAACTCTCTCCAAAACCTAAAATAGCCCGACGTATCTTAGTGAAAGCTTCCCTTGTCTCATAATCCTCTAGTATCCCAACCACGGTGTGACACGTAGGAAAACCTGATCTCTAACTTCGAACTCCATAGGTCATCTCTGCCGATCAACATAAGATTTCTGGAAATATAGTGCAGTATCCATCCTCTTCTAAATCAACTCCACCTACTCAGTTGTCTCTTGGAAAAGACGAGGTCTCAGCATGGCTGTCTGTCCGACCTCCAGCCAACATAGGGGTGATCGGCATGGCCTGCCGTACAAAGCCTTATAAGGTTCTATATGAATTGTTTCATGAAGACTGTTATTATAGGAAAACTCCACTAAGGGTATGTGTCTCTCCCAAGAGCCCTAGAAATTTAGGACATGTGCTCGAATCATTTCCTCCAAAACCTAAATCATGATCTCGGACTAACCATATATCTGGGGATGGTAAGTTGTACTAAGAAGTACCTTTGTACCCAAATCCCTCTGTAGTCCCTGCCAGACATGAGAAGTAAATTGGGCATCCCTGTCTTAAACTGTGGAGTGTGGAATCCCATGAAAACATTCAATCTCTTGCATGTGCAACCTTATAAGCTCATTAAAACTAAAGGTTTCCTTGATCGGCAGGATATGTGAAACCTTCATGAGTGTATCGATAAAAACCCAAACCGCATTATTCCTTTAAGGTGACCTCAGTAAACCAGTCACAAAATCCATCACAACTTCATTCTATTTCTATTTGGTAATGGGTAACTGTTGTAAAATCCCTACCGGTCACTGATGCTCTGCCTTCACCTACAAATAGGTGGAATATCTCATAACAAAACCAGCTACATCCCTCTTCATACATGGCCACCAGTCCTGATGATGTAAATATTGATACATCTTGGTGACACTACGATGAAATGCCCATAATGATGCATGAAAATCCTGAAACACTACTCACGTATGTCTGTTGACACCCATATGTGCCCATGAAAACAAAAAACCTCATCTTCACCTATGGTGCACCCAGGAGTAGGGTTCTCTCCTGAAACACTCTCCCATAGGATTATGCCTTTAAAATATGATAGCTTCCTCATTTTAACTCAATACCATATGATAGATGTAATAGATATAGAAGAAATAAATGACTACCCCTGTATTTCATTCACCTCCTAATGCATCTCGAAGAACAGATCAATAAGCTACCACTCACTACTGGCCTCCTGAACTATATGTATTAGAGTCCTACTCAATGCATCATCTACTACATGTCCTTTACTAGGATTGTAGGTAAGATCAAAGTTAAAAAACTAAAGGTACTCAACCCACCTTCTTTGTCTCAAATTCAGATCACATTGAGTAAAGATGTACTTGAGTATTTTGCGGTATGTGTGCACCACAAAATTATTTCCCAGTAAGTAATGTCTCCAACAGCATAAGCATGAACAACCACAGCTAACTCGAGATCGTGCATCGGGTAGTTCCTCTCATGTGGCCTCAATTGTCGAGACCCATATGCAATGACTCCTTCCCCCTGCATAAGCACTGATCCTATCCCAATACCTAACGTGTCGCAGTAAATAGTGTAACTCTTTCCTAGTTTCAGAAAAATCAGGATTGGTGTTGAAGTCAATCTCCCTTTCAGCTCCTGAAAGGTTGAATTTCAGAAATCTGTCTGCAAGTAATTCGAACCCTTCTTAGTCAGGCCCATCAGTGGCACTCTTAAGCATGAAATGTCTTGAATAAAGTGTTTGTAGTAACTAGCCAGCCCCAAAAAACTCTATACCTCAAAGAATTTATTTGGATACACCCAGGAAACTACTTCTCTCACCTTATTTGGGTCTACTGATACACATGTCTCTAATATGAAATGACCCAAGAAGTGAATATGATCCATCCAAAAGTGGAATTTTTTAGCATAGCATATAACTAATTCTCTATCATTGTACTAAATATAATATCAATATAGATGGCATGGTCGTGTCGAGTGTGAGAGTACGCCAATATATCATCCAAAAATACTACCACAAAATAATCCTTGTAAGGATAGAATACCCTGTTCATCAGTGCCATAAAAACTATCAGTACGTTTGTAAGACCGAACAGCATAACCAAATACTCATATAGACCATACCTAATCTAAAAGGCTATAAGAGGTATATCTAATGGTCTAACATGTAACTGATCATAATCAGATCTCAAGTAAATATTTGAGAACACTCGGGATCCTCCAAGCTAGTCAAAGAGATCATCAATCCTTGGTAAGGTATATCGGTTCTTGACTATCAATTGGTTCATCTTCTGATAATCCACACAAAGTCTGAGGGTAAAATCTGCCTTCTTCATAAAAAGGATAGGTGAACCCCAAGGAGAAGTACTGGGTCAAATGAAACCCTTTTCTTGAAAATCCTCTAACTACTTCTCGGTCTCATGTAATTCTGGTGTATCCATCCTATAAGGAGGATTGGACCCCGGTTCCACTCTTGACACAAGATGAATAGATAAATCCACCTCTCTCTCTAGAGATAAACTTGAAACTTCGTCTAGAAATACATCTCTAAAATGATCCACCACTGGAGGAAAGTATATATGTGAAGTCACCTGGTCATCCAGATATAAACTATAAATATGGGTTGTAATAACACCTAACCCATGATGCTCGGGTCCATCTCTACTAACCTATACATCCCATTCACCCTTGTGTAGGAAATATCCGCCCTTTGGTGATGAGAAACTCACCCTATGGTGATATTAGTCTAAAAGGGCCCGAAAGGAGACAAACAGTCCTTTCTCAGAATGACATCGAAGCATATCATCTCTAAGACATAGAGGTCCCATAATAAGTGACACCCACTAACCTTAATAGGGAACTCCATTCACTAACGTACACTAGTCATCCTAATCCCCAATAGAGTTTTTAGCATCAAAATGTCATCAGAAGTAAGGATAAAGAGCTGAAGGCTCTCCACAATGGAAATAAGTATAAAACTATGGGAAGCCCCTGTATCAAAAAGAGCAGAATCTAAAACTGAGGTAGTTAGAATCATACCTCTAACCATAGAGGTTATGGGATCCTACTTCTACTGGGTCTGCTCCATCACAAAAGTTTGACCAATAACACGGACATGTGACCCTGTCTGGCTACCCTGAGCTGATCCACCCTACTGTTGCTGAAAACTTTTCCTCTAGCTTCCATAACCACGACCAACACCTTGGCCTGAATAGCCAGAAGAACTCTAGTTCCCTGACCGATGAGAAATTGGTAGTCCTTCACCTGAACATGGAGTGATAACATATCCCCTCTCACTTGCTTCTGGTGAGAAAATACTATAAAACATTGAATATGTCCCATCTTGCTACAATATCAGCACTCAACTGGGTAACTCAGGAAATGTGGTCTCGTATGACCACTCTTTCCACACTGGTATCACACCACTTGGTTACCTGAAGAAACCTCCCTGTGGTGCTTCCTACTAACGGTCGAAGGAGTACCAAGACTAGATGTCGAACCTCCCTGGCTCACTGCTCCAAAATCCATCAGATTGTGCCTGGTAATCAATGTCTGGTTTACTATAGTAGTCACTGACGTTAGATTGAAAACATTCACCTGTAATCAGATGTCTTCCCTGAGACCATCCTCAAATTTTCTAGCTTGTGATCACTCATCACCCCCCAGAATAGGTGAAAAGCATTGAAGCTCTATAGAGTGAGAAGAGTAATCCATCACTGAAAGAGATCCCTTCTCTAAATGCATGAAGGGTTTGGTCGGACCACAAAATCTCAAGGTATAAGTAATCATATAAGGTCCTATGAAACTATTCCCAATTCATATCTTGATTACGTACCACCTGTGAGATAACATCCCACCGTCTCCTGGAAGAATCACATAGAATGCAAGTCGCAAGCTTCACCCACCTCTTAGGATACGTCTTATGATGCTCAAAGATAGAAAGCATGGCCTCCAACCATGACTTTGTAGCATGTGGTCCTTCATCCCCAGAAAAATTTGGAGGATGATGTTTCTAGAACAACCACGTCATCTCTTCCATAGTTAGGGAAGGATGTGGTGCTCCCTGAAAAGTTTTCATCATCTTTATAAATCCTTCACAGGACTATGCATCAACACTTGTGTCTAGTATAACAGTTGGCTCCAAGATGTGCATAATGGGAGGATCTATTGGTAGCCCATGATCTACCATTTCTAGTTTCTAATCACCACCCTGTACCTGGCGTACAATCAGAGGACGTCTTGGTGGCATGACTCTGCAAGGTCAAGCATGCACCTCAGTACAAGATTAACAGAACTACAACTCATAAGTGAAAAAAATTAATAGGATAGAGAAAACATTCAAATTTTACAAAATAGGTTTACACGGTGTGTAGAACCACTACATGGCATGTTACCTTAAACCATAACATGGGCGTGTACCTCTTCCAACTTGGTTGTGTAACACCCCATACACATGGCATGTTCCTCCTGAGACACGATGTGTACTTGAATATTCCTTCCTACTTAAGTACTTCCATGTGGATAGAACTACACAGTTTCTCCTGGTGTAACACTACACAGTGTGCACACTCTAGACACGGTGTGTACAACAGAAATTACATCCACCCATGTCGTTAGTCACACAGCCGGATACATGGTCGATTACAACATGGCATGTACTCCCATTACATGGAATGTTCTGCCAAAAGTTTTATAACCTCGTGTATCTTCTCACATAGTTTTTCACATGGTCAACAACTACATGGAATGTACATACGGTACACCACGTGTACTTAAGAAAAGTCATTTCTTCCAAAATAGAAGATCACACGGCGTGTGTTCATAACATCACACGCTGTGTTTTTTAATTTTTATAGATACTAAGCCTATGAAACTTCTCTGGAACCCCAAAATATTTGAATTTAGTCAAGGCATACTAATTTATGACCCCTGATATCCCATACTCCCCATGAATAAAAGTTTAGCAACCTTATTAATATCATATCTTAATAGAATTCAATTAAAGTTCAAACATGATCCACCAAATTATAATCCATGAGGTCCCATAACACCTCAAGGAAAAAATCTTGGTGTCCATCCAAATGAAACTTTATATATTCCAATACTCTATCATAATAGCAGGTATTTATATCATAGCATCTATCACAACAACATGCATATCTAGCACAACATTTATCACAACAGCATGAAATCAGAAATTCTCTCTAAATGGCATAGAAAGAATGCATGGCATGTGATTTCTAATAAGAGCCTATATGATGCATGAGATGGAATACCCTCATATCATAATATTTTAGAAAATATAACCACAATGATATCAATAATAATATCACAAAATAAGTGTGTCACCCAATGGTGAAATTGAATCAACAATAATAGTTCAAAATCCAAAAATTACAATTCAATTCGAGGTAATTTGGTTTTTCCCTATACACAAGGTAGATACTACCAGGCATAGATAATTACCAAACTCCATTTACTTCCTATCCATTTTATTTTCTTATCATCAAAGTTACTTTTTTATTATGAAGAAAACAAACTGGACAAACAAACAAACATACAAACATGTGAAACAAGCATCCTAAGGAGGTCTGAAATAGTGCAAACCAAGGGAATCCCCTCTGATCAAATTGACCCCTTCAGGATTCAAGGTGAAAATATCATGTAAACAAATCGAGTCAGGACCAGGAACCCCCATAGAAGCAAGGTGATCTGCCACTTGGTTACCTTCACGCTAGGAGTGACTGATTTTGGTTCCATTATCGAGCATATCTTTTCACTTTCTGATAATGTAGAGAATGGAACAAGGAGGGGAGCATATATCATTAAATACAACATGGAGAATTTTAGAATCTATTTCAACCTCAAAAAGAACAATACCCTTCTGATGAAAAAGGGTAACCCTTGTGAGCATGGATTTAGCTTCAGCTTGGAGAGAGGAGCCACTGCCTAACCAGGAGGAGAAGGCCAGAAGGACCGAACCCCACGAGTCTTGAACCACCACACAACCGTGCAGGACACCCATGGAATAGGACCCATCAGTGTTGAGTTTAAGGCCGTGGAGAGGGGGAGACCAGAAAACCCAAATACAGCTGTTGGTATTCACACTCAGCTGGGCTCCATGAGGACTGCAAACCAACCAGCTGAGGGAGGGTGTGCCCCGCCAATTGCTGTGAAGACGTACCAGTTCAGTAAGGATGGATTTTGTCCTGAAGATAATAGAACTGCCTGAAGTGTGAGTCTTCACAAATCTAGACTTATTTTTGGCTTGCCAAATCGTCCAGCACCTAGAATGGAGAATCAGAGAATGATTCCTCCTCTCAAGTCCTCTGACTCCCACTCCGTGAAACCATTTTTCCAATAATGGGAGGTCCTCCAGAGAAGGAACATGATACCCTATAAAGTCTCCGAAGAAACACTAGATGGAAACTGCCCAGTCGCTCAAGAAGAAGAGGTGATCAGTTGTTTCCTACTTAGAGGTTGTGCAGCGTGATCACTGAGAAGGAAATGGGATTCTGCAGCACTTAATATTATCGTCAGTAGGTATGGCTTGATATCTTATCCTCCATAGGAGAAAATTTTATTTAGAGGGTATAGCTTTATTCCACACAAGGTCGTTCCAGGAAACCTTCTCTTCTTCGGTGCTTCTAATACGTTGAAAGTCCCTAGTAGAAAAAACCCCCAAGGTGAAAGGAGTGATGACACACCGGTCAAGGTCCTGAGAAAGGGCGATGAGATGGAAAAGGTCCTTATGGTCCTCATCCAGCACTGTGTTAATAAGGCTCGAGTACAAGCTAGATTCCCAGAAGAAGATTGAAGGAGCAGGGAAACCAGGGAAACCCAACACTCTCCCCATCCAGTTATGATCCCAGAAGGAAATATCACCCCTTCCTATGATCCATTGCGAGTGGAATTGAAGCTCAGAGATGATTTGCAGAAGATTAGGCCATAAAAGGGAACCCCTTCCCTCTACCTAGGACTAGCAGTGAAACATATGATGCATAGTTTTCCCCCACAGGGTACTCTGATCCACAATTTCCCAAGCCAGTTTATCCTTCATACTACTGAGAGTGTCATCCAAACTACACACATTAATGCCACCTTTCCTAGAAGGCCTAGCCACTTTACTCCAAGAGGCCTAGTGTTTTTCCTTTCCACAAGAGGATCCCAGATGAAACTGGCTATAAGTTTTTCAATGATAAAAATAACACCCTTTGGATCCATAACCACCGAAAGAGCATGGACTGGAGTGGCCAAAAGCACACTGTTAATGAGATCTATACGACAACCAAAGGATAAATACCTATTTTTCTAGTTGTGAATGTGATCCGAAATCTTGTAAGTAAGGAAGTCAAAGTCCAGAATCCAAAGTCTAATAGGGGAAATTAAAGCCCTGAGGTAATTCATGAGAAAAAAACTCTTTGCATGGAAAGGTTAATTTGAATATCAGAGATCTGAGTTGGGGAGAATTTGTTTGATATAAAAAAGAAACTTCTCTCTTTGTTGATAAATTGACCACTCCAGAAGTAGTACTCTTCTAGAATCCTGTTCAAACCAAAAATATATTTTTCCCAGCATTAATAAACACAAGAGTATCATCATCAAACATAATATGGGAGATGGTCATAGCCCTCAGACTCATTCGGTATGGAAGAATACCACCATTATTTAGGCTTCTTAAATGAGCCTACTCAGGAAAGAATCCAAACAAGTCACAAGACTGTAAATAAAATATATAAACCAAATTACAGAAAAGAAAAAAGTAAACTCCAACATCATTGCAATCCTAAACATGGTCCCATGCTCTCTAGTTACAATAGTAATCAAGTACCTGGTGAATAAGGGTTCTTACACCTATCTATACCTGAAATCATATAATCTATTTGGGTCCAAAAGAATGAACCAAATAGGGTGTGAGATGAATCCAATTAGGAAACCACAAAAAGATATGTGCCTAAATATTAGTGAATATATATATATATAGCAGGTAACATGCAATAACGAAGCAATAAACTATGAAGTACTCAAAAGTAAACAATTCTACAATTTTCAATTACATTCATTTAATATTAATTATTCATCCATTGAATCATGTAACCATAAGATATAGCCTAAGATCTATATCCCCCCATGTAAATAAACCAAAACTGACGTATCATAAGACCATGTAATCAATCAAGTAAGGATGATTCCAAGCTTGTGCTTTGTCTTGGAAGACTCGTCACTGCCATTCAACTATTCACAATGACTCTGGGAAATTTCTTACAGTCTAACCCCCAATGTCTAACATAACAAAAATTCATTTAATAATGACCCTCTGGTAAATCTCTCAAAACCTAACCCCTTTGGTCTAACACAGCATCAATTCATTTAATAACGAAACTCTAGGAAATCTCTCACAGTCTAACCCATTTGGTCGAACATAGCATCAATCAATTATCAACTACCACCTAGGAAAGATCTCATGGTCTAAACCCTTGGTTCGACATTCTCTAAATCAATTATAAATGACCAACTAGGAAGCTCTCATGGTCTAACCCCTTTGGGAATCTCTCATGGTTCAATCCCTTTGGTCAATATTAACAATGCATATCACCATCATTTCATATAATCATTAACTCCATCCTAACAAAATCAGGCATGGAAAACAAGGAAATACTAACAGGAATTCTATACCAAATAGCCATAAACAATAAATTAGAGGGAAATGCACCCATGGGGTGTACCATAACAGGGTATCTAACCATACTCATAAGAAACAGACCTTTATCAATCAATCAAACCATAGTAGGTAATAAATAGGGTTAAATTCCTAACCAAGAAATACCCCAAACATGGGTATACATAACTTTTATCATATATAATCCAAATACAAACAAAAGAAGGTGGAAACCACCTACCTCAATGTCATACGATCAATATAATTGAACGTTTCCCTTGAATGATCTTAGATTAGTATAGATCTACAAAAAGGTGAAAAATTCCAACCTTGAAAAACTCAATCGAGTGATGGAATTAGGAAGAGAGGCTCTATGGGTTTTGAGAACTCAATTTTGGGATTCCTATTCACCTGACAGTCTCTCAATAAGAGCTCAGATGGATAATCTGTAGGGGTTCGGATTTTGTCGGTCGTTTTGTGGTTCTCCTATATGAAAAATAGGGATAAGAAGATGTTTCTAGATATGAGACATGACCCCGCTCTGATTTATCAAATAGAAAGAAAACTACATGGAATGTTCTTTAAAAATACATGATGTGTAGTAGCCTTAACCGTCCCCTGACTTAAGCGGTCCACCAGGTCACCACACAGCCATGTACTCGACCGTTAAATGGCTAATATGCATTTTTACACTACAACCGAGTATACGGCGTGTACATGGAAGTACACGACGTGTACTCAAAAAAACCCCATTTATTCCTTTTTCCTCAAAAACAAACTGAAATTAAGATCCATACCTAAAAAGAAGATATAGGTTCTTACATATAGAATCCTTAATTTTTGTAAATATAACTTATTTCATTATACCTTTATAATTAAATTAACTATTTAATTCTAGAATGAAAACAAATTATTTTATAAATACCTGGGTTGTAACATAATATGAATTTGAAAAATGATGTTTTCAATCTTAAAGATAATTTATCTATATTTATTAAAGGTAAAAAAACAATATGATAAAATTATGTCAATAATGAAACTAAACACAAATAAGAATGGTTTTTTTATAAAATTTTATCTCCAAGGTTAAATAAGAATAACTTTTTTAAAACCTCAAAAGAAAGTATTTCCAGCGTAACCTATTTTAAATATAGAATGAAAGTGAATTATGCTAATGAGTGTTCACCGAGATTTAAAAAATAATTTAAAAATCTAATAAATTTCATTTCTAGATATTTATTTTCTAAATATACCACCAAAAAAATTCTTTAAATCAATTTCAGTTCCAAAATTTTATGCTACTAATCCAGTTGGACCCAAGTTAGAATGGGTACCAAAACAATATATTTAAATTTTTTAATTTTAAAAAATCTACTTTAGAAGACTCAAAGACTCATGGTATTTAGACAAAGGCTTCTCCAGACACATGACAAGTGATATTTCAAAATTTATATCCTTCAATTAATATGATAGTGGAATTGTTACATTTGGAGACCGCTCTAAATCTTAGATTAAAGGTATTGTTGAAGTTGGTTTTTATAAAAAGTTTATTATTTGAAAATTATTATATATAAATGGTTTAAAATATAATCTACCAAGTATATCACAGTTATATGATGATTTATTAAATATTTTTTTTGAAAATTATAAATGTGTTATTCTAAAAAATAAAATAGTTTTATTTTCTACAAATAGAAAAGAGAATGTTTACAATATTGAGTTCTATTATCTAACCCAAAAAAAGGTTAAGTGTTGTAATATTGTAGAAGAATATGAAATTAGGTTTCATAGGAGTCCTGGTAGTGAAATTTTTATATTGTTACACAAAATTTTAAAGCATGAAAAAATTGTACAATTTCTTAATTTACTTACAAACGAGTACTTTATGTGTGATTCTTGTTTAAAGGGTAAGCATCACAGAGAAAGATTGAAATTGTTAAATGATGTTAATACTACTGTATGTTTAAAACTATTACATATTTACTTGTTTGTACATATACAACTTGTTAGTTTTGATGGTTATAAGCATTTATTTTTAATTTTAGATGATTAGAGTATATTCTTATGTATTTATTTATTATCCTATAAAAATAAAAATTTAACCAAATTTTTTTCTTTCTATAAGCTTATTTGAAAATTTTTAAAAATAAATCATCTCTATCATAAGTGATAGTGGTGGTGAATTTTTTAATTTAGAATTTGATAAATTTTATGAAGAAAATGGATATAGACATTATTTTTCATCCCCTAGGACACCATAGAAAAATTGTGTGGTAGAATGAAATAATGGGTCTATTCAAGAAATTTTTAGGTCAATGATAATGGAATTTAGTGTACCTAAATACTTTTGGGCAGAATCTATTAATACATCTTTCCATGTTTTAAATAGATTTTATATTACACCTTTTTTTAATAAGACCCCTTATTAATTATTTAAAGGGTTTAAACCTAAAGTTATATATTTTAAGTTGTTTGATTTTAAAGTCTATATTTTAAATGCAAAAGATAATTTAGATAAGTTTTATTCTAAATCTAATGAAGGAGTATATTTAGGATATTATAAGACTAGAAAAACTTATAGAGTTTTCAATAATAAAACTTTAGTTATTTAAGAGTCTGTTCATGTTAATATTAATGAATTTAATTTTAACAAGTATTAATTTGATTCAAACAAAGACAATGATGAATGTAGGAATTCAATTTTGGAGAAGATAATGACCAAGATAATGAGAATTCATCAGTTCATAGGGATCATATCTTTTCTAAAACTAATCCTAAAAAATTTAAAACACTTAAAGATAATACAATTGAAAAAGTTATTGGAAATGTATAATTTGGTATACAAACAAGAAAATATATTTTACTTTATTGTGAAAACTATTTTTTTGTTATTGATTTTGTTATTGTTGATATTAATAATTCTTTAGTTGATTAAAATTTGATTAATGCTATGAATGATGAATTAAATAAATTTGAGAGAAGTAATGTGTGTAATTTAGTTGAATTACAAAAATATTAACCTATGATGGGAACTTGAGGTATTTTCCAAAATAATATTAATGAATATGGAAACATAATTAAAAATAAAGCAAGACTAGTTTCTCAAGGTTATTCCAAGGAAGTGGGAATTTACTTTGAAGATTATTTTTCTCTTGATGCTAGGATGGAAAAAATTATAATTATATTATCCTTTTCTTGTTTTAAAAATATTAAATTATTTAAAATAGATGTAAAAAGTTCTTTTCAAATAGAATAATTTTAGAGGAAGTGTAAGAAATCGGTTCTTACTTTGAGTTATGGTTTTCTTTTATTCTTTTTCCTTTGAGTTTGTTTTTTAGAAAACAAGGGAAAACTAGACAAGTACTAGAATCACACTATCACATGGGATGATTCAGGGTTACACATCATGTAATCCTAAGTAAACATCATGTAGTTTGGCCATGTATGATGGGAATACATAGTGTGTGGGCATGTTGGCAAGGAAAAGAGAAAAAAACTAACCACACGCCTTGTAGTTATATCGGCAGGTCCTGGAAAGTAAGTCGGAAAAAAATGGTACCAAATGAATGGTAAAATGATGTACACTCCATGTATATGGACTTACATTCCATGTATTTGGTTTTTTTGCTTAAAAATGGGTAGTATTCCTTGTATAAAATTTTGGATAGAAGGGGTTCACCGGGTTTCACAAACAGCAGTGCCAAACCTTTAATCTCCTCCCAAATCTTTATCTAGACTCTGATTCAATCACTGTTAGAGGCATTGGAACCCAATAAATAAGATCTCGATTACTCTTGAGTCATTCCCTTATATTCGATATCATGAATATGTTATTTAAGGTTGATTGGTTATCCTTGTTTTGTAGATATTCTTTGTTCTAGGTTTAATTGGAAGCCAATGCTCGATGAGGAGAGTCACATGAGGACTATGTAGGTGGTCATGGGCCTTTCATTAAATATCAAGTTGTTTATATGTACCGTAGTGCCACACTCCCATGTTTAGGGTGTCTCTAGGGTGAGAATTTGAACCATGTTAATACCTAATGACATTTAGGATATTTATTAAATTAATTAAAACATGTTTGATCTTATTCGGTTTGATTAAGGTTCACCCCATGGGTGTGTTTTCCCTCGGATGACCATTGTTTAGCTGTTTGGACTAGGGTGTTGATGGGAATGCCTTTTTTCCCTTTTAAAGGGTTGTTTAAAATAAAATTGGTTAATTAAATTTTTTCCAAGAGAATATGTTTCCTAAATATTTGTTATAGTTTAATTCACATGTTAGTCTTTTTATATAAATTTTCCCATGTGAGATGTTATTTTTTAACCATATAAGAGGGAAATTTACATGTGTCCTTTACTATGATAAAATGAGGATACACCAGGCTTATCCTTGATTGCAATATGCTGAAATGCTGATACACCGTGCTTTTCCCAAATTTTAATAACCTAAAATGCTGATACATTAGGCTTGTCCCTGATTGTAATATGCTGAAATGTTTATACATCAGGCTTTCCCTAATTTTAATATGACGAAATGTTGATACACCAGGATTTTCTCAGATTGTAATATGCAGAAATGATTATACACCAAGCTGGGCTTTGAGACATATTGAAATGTAATGAATTATGATAGGTCTGCCAAGGCAAAGCACAAGCTTAGATTTAGTCTTCACTTTATTTTGTTTAGATAACCTACTGAGGTATCTGTTGTTTTTACATTATATAGGGGATTTAGGGGCTTAAGCCGGACCTCAAGAATTATATAATTCAATGAATTTGAATTTATTAAAGAATATGAAATGAATGTAAATGATTTCCAATGCTTGTGGGATTGTTTACTTTTGATTACCTTCTAGGTTACTGCATTTCACTATTGTACTCTACTATTGAATATACTCACCGAAAGATTAGAATAAACCTTACCTAGTTACTTACTAGGATTTATTTCTCACACCCTATTTGGGTCATGTTTTTGGGCCCAAACAGACTATATTTCTGCAAGTGTCGATAGGGGTAAGGGCCCTTTTTCAGGTACTTGATTGCTGCTTAGGAGTAGGAGAGCATGAGACCAAGACAAGGCTTGTGATACTGTTGAGTTTCATTTTGTTTTACTGTAATTTGGTATTGTACTATACTTGATTACGGTGTAACCTATTTTCATTTTTTTCTTAGAACATGTGACATGTTGTATCATTTTGATGTTATATTCTTTCTGGTTATCATTACCTTTCAGTTTTCAATTGTTTACTTCAGTTGCATGTTGTTTAATGCTTCCACTATTGTTATTATTTATTATGTTGTGTTACACTCTGCCAATGAGGGCATAGTTTCCCTACTATCACACCCTAGGCCCTTGCTTCTAGTCAGTGGCCTCTAGTGTTTAGGAAAATGCACCTGAGGCCATGTGTCCAAATAGGTATGGGGCACTAGTTGAGTGGCTTCTGGACCCGAGACATTACAAAGTGGAATCAGATGAGTTCTTTTCTAGTTTTATTTAATATTTAGAAATGATATAAAGGATATGGAATTTGGTAATTAGTTGTGCCCAGAAGTAGTTACCCCATGTACAGGGAAAATCCAAATTACCTCGAATTAAATTGTGCTTTTGGATTTTGAGCTATTACAATTGATTCGATTTCACTATTGGGTGGAGAACTTGTTTTGTGATTTTATTATTGAAATTATTGTGGTTCTATTTTGTTGAAACCTGATGATATGAGGGTATGACATCGCATGCATCATATAGACACTTGTTATAATCACATGACATGCATTATGTCATGCCATCTATGATTAATTAGATATTGCATGTTGTTGTGATAGATTTCCTGATAGAGATTCATGTTGTTGTCATAGTACCTTGATAGATATGTCTGCTCTTGTGATAGGTTTATTGGTATGTGATATGGTTTGAATTGAAAGGACACAAAACTTTGATCTATGAGGTGTATGGTCCCTCTTGGATTGGAATTTTGTGAATCATGATTTAGCCTTTTGTATAGAATTGTATTGTGATATGTTTTTCTTAGGTTCCAAACTTTAATTTTTGAGGAGTATGGGCCCTCATGGATCGGAATTTGGCATAACATTGGTTGGTTTTTCTATAGAATAGGGGTTTTATGGGAAATCTTGAGTTCTATCCTGAAAAAACCCAGTATACATGGCGTATAGTTTATCCTAACACTCCATGTGTTCTTCCTATTCATGGGTGATAATGTTATAAGTTTTAAGTTGAACATGTTGTGTACCTTGTGTACACGCAATGTAGTATATAACCGTATAATGGGCCATGTGAGAGAAAAACTTGGTTTGTCGAGTTTTGATCAGAACACGCTGTGTACTTTTGGTACACGCCGTGTAGCCGACCAAGGAAGAACCCATGTGGACCTAGATGTGTGGGAGTATAAGGATGGGAAGACATAACTATGTACACTCCATGTGTACATGGAACATTCCATGTACTTGGGATTGATACACGCCCAGGTCAGTGGTATAACACAACCATGTGGTAGCATAAGGGTACATGTTGTGTATTCTTTATACACGTCGTGTAGTCCCTTTTTTCAAATATTTTAGGGTCTTTTATTGTTTTGTTTTTTCACTCCTGAATAGAAAACATTAATGTTGAGCTTGAACTATGGCATGTTCTTGACCTTGTAGAGTCATTCTACTATGACGACCACGAGTTGTGTGCCAGGAGAGCAGTGGTGATCATACTCTGGAGATAGTAGACCATGGGCTACCGATGGATCCTCCAGTTTTACCAACTAAAATACTAGATGTTATTCCAGACGTATGTGTAGATGCATAGTTCTGTGAAGGATTTTTGAGGTTCATGTAGACCTTTCAGGGAGAACCACAGGCTACCACATCTATGAAAGAGCTGAGGCATATATTCCAGCAATAGCATCTGCCTACTTTTTGAGGGGATGGCAGACCACAGGCTGTGAAATCATGGTTGTAATCAGTGATGAATATATTTTAACATCTAAAGATACCTCTCCAGAGTAGGGTCAAGCTCAAGACATATATGTTGCATGATTCTACCAAGAGATTGTGGGATGTTATCACTCAGGTAGGGAATCATCAGGATATGTCATGGGAAGACTTTCAAGCGGCCTTATATGATTATAATTTTCCCAAGACACTGAGGGTCGACTGAGCCTCGGAGTTCATGCACCTTGAGTAGGGCACACTTTCAATTATGGACTATTTTTTCCAGTTTACTAAGCTTCAGCGATTTACACATATTATGATGGGTGATGAGGTATCAAAATCTAGACTATTTAAGGATGGTCTTAGGTTTTAAATCAGATCATAGGTGAATTTATTAAGGTTTTCTATTTTCTCTACTATTTGGAATCAGGTGATGATTATAGAGCACAACCAATAGGAATCTGGGGGTGTGATCCAGGGCAGTTCGGCACCAAGATATGGTAATACTTCTACTAGTAAGAATAAGTGTCATCTAGAGTTTTCTAATGGTGATAATAGTAGACAAAACATATCTTTAGATATCCAGGTGCGGTGCTACTAGTGTGGAAGGATTGGGCATACTAAACCTCAGTGACCGATGGACCTAGTCGAGTGTCGAGCTTGCGGCAAGATAATCCATTTATAGTTGTTCTACAAGACTTTTTCACTAGTATCTAGTGAGAGAGGGTATGCACCAACTCCACGTTCAGGAGTGGGGTCAGTATCTTCTCACCAGTCAAGGAATTGGAATACATCATGTCATTCAGGCGGACGGGGTGGTCATGGTCACGGTAGCTAGACCCTAGGATATCAATGATAGTGGGATGGTTCAGCTCAGGGTATCCAAGTAGTGTCTCAGGGCTGTGGTTCATGTCAGACTTATGTAGTGTAACATACCCATCAAGAGAAAGATCCTAGACCTTCTACTGTCAGAGTTAATATCCTAGTCACCTTTGTTATATCTTTTACACTTTTTGATAATGGTGTTATACATAGTTTCATTTCTGTGGTCATTGTGGAAATCTTTGGGATCTATGTTTATACTTATTCTAATGTTATGACACTAGAAACTCAATTATGAATTAGAACGGTAGGTGTGTTTCAATTCAAGGAGTGCCCCCTTGAGATTGGTGGGTGTCACTTTCTATGAAACCTCTATGTCTTAGAGATTACAGGCTTTTATTTCATTTTCATAATGGACTCGTTGGTTCCTTTTCGAGACTTTGTTGATTTCTATCACCATATGGTGAGTTTCACATAACCAAAGGGTGGAGAGTTTCTACATAAGGGTGAATCGGATGTCTAGATGATCAGAGCTAGACCCGAGAATCATGGGTTGGGTGGTATGACATCCCATGTTGTGAGTTTATACCTAGATGACCAGGGAATATTTCTGGAAGATTTCCCTCTAGTGTTTGATCATTTCAGGGATGTTTTCCCAGACAACTTCTTAGGGTTACCACTAGTTAGATAGGTGGAGTTCACTATCAAACTAGTACCCAGACCCACACCGATATCCTTTCCTCCTTACAAGATGGCTATGAAGGAGCTGTAGGAGCTCAAAAGACAGTTGAAAGGTCTAAAAGCAAAGGGTTTCATCTGACCCGGTACTTCCCTATAGGTTTTTCCTTTGATTTTCATGAATAAGGCAGACGGTACCCTTAGATATTGTGTGGACTATCAAAAACTGAACCAGTTGAACGTAAAAAATTTATATCCCTTACCACGAATAGATGACATGTTTGATCAGATTTGAGGATCTTGAGTGTTCTCAAATATTGACTTTAGGTCAGGATATCACCATGTATGTGTTAGACCCATAGACATACCTCATAATGCCTTTCATAGCAGGTATGGTCCATATGAGTACTTGGTTATGCCATTTGATCTCACGAATGTGCCAGTAGTTTTCATGGTGCTGATGATCAGAGTGTTCCATCCTTACGTAGATTCTTTTATAGTGGTTTTCATGGATGATATCTTGGTGTATTCTCACAATTGACACAACCATGAAAAACACCTTGATATAATTTTGAATACACTGAGAGAGCATCAACTATATGCTAAGCTTGAAAAATACTACTTCTGGATCGATCAGATTCCCTTCCTGTGTCAAATCATCTCAGAGACTGGTGTATCAGTGGAGTGAGAGAAGGTGAGAGAAGTAGTTACATGGGAGCATCCCAAGAACGTTTTTGAAGTACGGAGTTTCTTGGGTCTAGTTGGTTACTACATGCATTTTTTACAGAACTTATCATGATTAGAAGTTCTGATGACAATCTTGACTAAGAAAGGTGTAAAGTTTGAGTGGTCAAAATCTTTTGACACAGCTTTTCAGGGGTTAAAGGGCATTTGACTTAAGGGTCGATACTGATATTTCTAGAGTCGGGAAAGATTTATATAGCATACTATGATTCATCAGGTATTGGGTCGAGATCAGTGCTTATGTAGGCAGATCGAGTTTTTGTATATGGGTCTCAGTAGTTGAGGCCACATTAGAGGAATTACCCTACGCAAGATCTAGAGTTAGTTGTGGTTGTTCATGCCTTATGATATTACAGACATTACTTATTGGGAGAGAATTTTTTTGTGTACCCAGACCAAAATAGTCTCAAATACATCTTTACTCAGTGTGATTTGAATCTGAGATAGTGAAAGTGGTTGGAATACCTTTAGTCATTCAATTTTGAGTTTGCCTATACACTTGGAAAAGGCAATGCAGTAGATGATGCACTGAGCAGGAGAACTCAAATATAGGCAGTGAAGGAGGCCAGTGGCGAGTGGAACCTTATGGATTTTTTCTCTGAGTTTCATTTAGAGGTTCACGATAGTCTGTAAAAGACTTATCTTTCATATTTGGCTATTAACTCTACCCTACTAGACAAGGTCAGGATGAGGTAGCTATTAGATTCTGAAGGCCTAGTTCTACAGGAGATTGTGGCAGGTGAGGACCCTCCTCCTAGATGGATGATAGGTGAGGATGAAGTTATATGTATCCATGGTTTTGTGTGGGTTCTAGGGGATATATGTGAGGATCTAATATAGGAGTTTCATAATTCATCTTGGGTAATGCATCCCGGAGTCATCAAGATGTATTGTGACTTACATCGTCAGTACTGGTGGCCAGGTATGAAGTAGTAAGTAGCTATTTTTCTTAAGAGTTTTTCCACCTATCAGTAGGTGAAGGTGGAACATCATCGATTGACCGAGATTTTATAGCAGTTACCTATTTTGTAGTGGAAATGGGATGATGTCGTGATGAATTTTGTGATGGGTCTCTTGAGGTCTTCTATAGGAAACGATATTGTATGGTTTGTAGTTGAAAGGCTTACGAAGGTCACTCACTTCTTACCGATCAAGGATACCTTCGGTGTTGATGAGCTCAGAAATCTATATATCCGAGATGTAGTATGGCATCATGTGGATCCTCATTCTATCATTTCAGATACGGATTCCCTCTTTACATCTCGTTTCTAGTACAATTCTTAGAGGGAGTTGGGTACATAGGTACTTCTTAGCATAACATACCACCCTCAAACTGATGGCCAGTCAGAGCATACATTATAGGTACTAGAGGAAATGTTGTGAGAATGTATCCTAAACATTGGGGGATCTTGGGAGAAGCATATACCCCTAGTTTAGTTTGCCTATAATAATAGCTTCTAGGATACTATTCATATGGCACTATATGAGGATTTGTATGGGAGGTCATACCGATCACCCTTGTGTTGGCTGGAGGAAGGAGAGGCAGCAATGCTTGGACCTCGTCTTTTCCAAGATACCATTGAGAAGGTTCAGTTAATTCAGAATCAGATGGATACTATGCAGTCTCATCAGAAATCATATGTGAATCATCATAGATGACCTTTGGGGTTTGAGGTTAGGGATCGAGTTTTCCTATGTGTCGCACCGAGATTGGGACACAAGAGTATCGGGAGTGTTGGTCGGAGTAGATCACTCAAGAGGGGGGTGAATTGAGTGTCTATAAAAATTTCTGTAAAAATTGGTTCTTTAAAATAACATCCCCTATTAAAATAAAATCAAAGTCTGTTTGTAGTGAATTTATAAAATTCTTTAATGTTCAATTAATTTCTCAAAAGATTGATTAGTTCTTAGCTTTACCAATCTAAAGATTAGTCAAACATTTGAAACTAATATACTGATTCAAAAACAGATATAAACACTTTCCAAACTAAATATCAAAGTTTAGTTTATCTTAATTTGAAAAATTCATAACAGATTAAATCACAAGACAAAAATCACAGCGGTTAAAACAAGAGGTTCAGTCTCTAGTTGAGACTTAGTCCTCTCCACTTGGTGATCACCTACCACCGAGCAGTTTATATTAATAAATTTTTTATCTACACCCTCGATCGGGGTTCACAATAGCACACAGGTCTGTTCATGTCACACTTAACCTCTACCACAGTTATTCATGGGAAAACTATCTAATAGAATCACACAGGATCTCTTCCACAGTTTATGTGGGATACAAGAGTAGAAAGGGATTGAGTGTGAGGATATTTTGTATCCTTGAGTTATGCTCAAAAGACAGTTTTTATGAAACAAACAAATTCTCACACTGCTCAAAAAGTAAACACAAGTACATGACATTATAAAAGAAGAATAATGTTTATAAATCTATGTGTGTTGTGTAGTAAAGCTCTAGAATCAATGGATGTAGAGAAAATGATATTCAATTCCTCTTCTGGGAGTTGGCTACAAAATAGGGTATTGTAGTCTCTTTAATCTAGTTTCCAGATGTTTAAATGTTCAACTCTTCGATTTAAGGATGTTCAGTGAGCTTCAGCAGGATGCATCTTGTAATATTAAACTTCTTGTATACTCAAGCTTTGAGTTATTCTATTTGCAATATCTTTAATATCCGTACAACCAGCCTTTTGTTTTTCTAGCGGGTTTTGCATCTCACATTTTATGTTGAGCTTGTAATCCTTTTATACTTCAAGGTTCAGTAGGCATGAATATCTCCCCACGTGCATGTACTTCGTACTATCTATGGATAGTCCTACAGACAACATTAAATAATGTCAGAAACATTAATTTTTATAAATATGACCATTAGAATGAAATTTGAATTAATAAATTTGAAATAATTATTTAGGACTATCAGTGATTCATAAGTATCGGTTTGTCATCATCGTTCTGTTAACATCGGTGTGTGCTCATCAGTGTGTCATCTTTGGTGTGTCAACTTCGGTGTGTCACCTTCAGGGTGTCACCTTCGGTGTTTCATATTTGGCATGTCATCTTCAGCGTGTCATCTTCAGTGTGTCATATTCACCGTGTTGAACATTGGTGTGTCGAACATCGGTGTGTCGAACATCGGTGTGTCAAACATCGGTGCCAATGACTCGGAAAAGCTTATGAAGTGTCTATCTTACACTTAACATTACTAGATTAAGTGACATCCAAAAAATACAGGTAAGAATACACTTGTAAACATATTGATTCATATATATATAGGGTAATGACTTATTGAATTATATAGTTCTTTATTAAATAATTTATTTACTTATAGATATTAAATGGCATGAAATAGTAGTATATGTAGGTTGACATTATTTTTTATTATGAAAACAACTACAGCATAGAGGGTCCAATAATCTCCCCCTTTTTGATAATCACAAATTATGGCATACATGTAAATATAACTAATAATAATAACTGGACTTAGAATAATATTTACTGAATTTTATTATTCAACATAACTAAAGCCTTCCCTTGTGTGAGTTTTTAAAATAAAGTTCCCCCTCAATAAATGGATTGTGTTGAGTACATGCCACGTGTCCTGTGCCAGAATTTCTCCTCCTTAGATTAATAATGTTTACCTCTTCTTCTCCCCCTGTTGGTATTAGCAAAAATAGGAGATGGAAAGAAGATAAATAGCATAAAAAATAGACAAAGAGAAGATAAGAAAAATCCATTAAGAAGAAAAAGAGTATAGGCGATAAAAATAAGACAAATCCCCATCAAAGATACAATCCATTCCTAAGGGTGTGGATTCTGAGGGGCTTTGCCTTTATCTGAAGGATCCAGATTAGGATGAGAAGGTTTGGGAGTGGCAGAGGGAAGAGGTGGTCTGAAGATAACACCAGGCAGAGCAACACCTGTAGGGACATTGGCTACAAGACTAGGCATTCTCTCTAGCAACACATGATTGGGAGATTGCTCTTTAATGACTAACCAAATCTGGGAAAGTGCCTAAGAGACAGTCATTGTAGCAGGAGGCCCAGAGGGAGTAACAATAGAAGTAGAAGGAGGAACCACAATTGCTTCATCCTAGACATGCACATATGGCTTAAGGAGGTTGATGAAATCATTAATGATTTCGCCACCATATTTCATAGCTTTCTCGAAGTCATCCTTATTCTCCATGAATTTATTCAGCAGAGGGGGAAAATCCTTCAATTGAGAAACTCGTTTCTTGAAAGCTTATTTGACTGGAGGTATTCTGAGATTTTCTACTAGAAACTTGAAGGTATTTATCAGATCATTCTTGGTATAAATCTTAGTAAATTACTTATCCACTTTCTCTCTAATCTATTTCTGAGCAGTAGAGGCTTCATTTGTGCACTTTCTGGCCATATTGTACATATGTTCTATATTTAGATGTACCTTTTCAAGAGTTTATTTGTCTGAAATACTCTGAATATTTTGGAGTTCCTCTCTCATCATAGCCTTTAGAGATTCCAAATCAGCAATAGCCCCTTTTCCACTCCTAGAGCTGGAAGGTCCAGTAATCATTTTTCCAAGATCCTATTTGAATTTATTCAGATATACACTTATTATATGAGTCACCAAGTTCCTAAGAACTTCTAGTAAACCACTAAAGGAGGTATTGAAATCATAGTTTAGAGAATTTAACTCATTTCTCATCTTCCTTACTTCTTCTCTCATCAAGGTATTATGTCGAATGAGGGTTTCTACTGTAGTAATGAGATTTGGCTGAATCTCCTCGATCACCATCTTTGCAATATTTGTTGCATAAGCATATGAAATACCTATCATAGTGGAGGCTTTATTTATGGATCCAAATTAGGCTTTCATTGACTCACATATATCATTTTTGAATTGCTTTAAGTCAGCCTTTGTGACATATTCACTATGCACTGTTTATGCTACTGGCTCTACTACTGGAGATGCAACTAGATGAACAGGTTCTGCTTCAGCTTGGGCTTATGGAACAGGAGGAGGAGGCATTCTCTCTTCATCTGAGTCATATTTCAACCCAAAAATAATGTATCCTGGATCATTATTCCATTCTCAAGTACAGTTCTAGTCTCTTGGTTCAACAGTGTCAATCTCGATCCTTCTTCCTTGAGTCTCAGGAACAACTTCAACTTCATCAGCTTATTTATCCTGTCCTCTAGCCATAATGACATTTATGGGTACTAGTATCAACTGATCTTGAGGTTCTGTATGTGATCCACCCACTTCAACTTCTCCAGGTACTTTCTCAATTTGAGGCACTTGATCCTCAGCTTCTTCCTCATGGCCACCAGCTATAAGTTCATTTAATTCCTAAATGATTTCTTGATTTTCAACATTAGGATGGGGTGATCTGGCATCCTGACCAACATCTCTATGATCAACATATTCTTGTTCAATAGGTTCAACAACATTACTAGCTCCATGTATAGATTCATCACTAGATCTGTCAACTACTTGTTGTCCCACTTTTAAATATTCACTTAAATGCTCATCATTTCCTCCTTCATCCTCATCATTATCATCATCATTAAACTCCTCATATGATTTACTTACATAACCTTCAACACCAGTAACCTCGTTCTATTCCTTATCCTCATCACCTAACAAGTATTATCTTGAGGGTAAGTCTAAATTTGGACTAGTAGGTCCATATTACATGTTTGTGGGACTTTCAGCAATATCAGGATCACTCCTGTCATGAAAAGGAGATCCTTCTTCCCTTGGGACTTCAGTTTCAGCTTCCTCATCAGAATAAATAGGTTCTTATCCTCGCTTTAGACTTGGATCAACCTGATCCTTTGGTCTGGTAGGATGGTCAATTTGATTGAAATCCTAATACATCATTTCTTCATCACCTACCCAGCATTTCTTCCATGGATTCCAGAAGATCTTCATTCTTTTACAAATATATTTTGGAAGATAGAAACCACTACATACACTTATCACTTCATCTCGATCTTCCACACAACCTAACCTTTTTAACATGGAAGAGATCATTCTTGAATAGTAAAACCATGTTACCTTCTTGGATGGCTTTATCAAATCAGAGCCATGCACCATTAGATACCTACACAGGTTCACTTCTATCCCATGTTTCAGTAGATAGATCAGGAATACATCCTGATATTTCACAGTAGAGAAATCTCCTTTGGACAGATTTGATGTTGTATAAACATAAAAATAAATATAACTTCTCCATCAAATTCACTTGCAGTAGTCCACCTAGATTCTCCATTTCTAGTCATCTCCTTCAGAGAATATTCAAAAGAGAATAAATCATAGGAAGGTGAAATATTACCTAGATAATCATCATAGACACCTTCATGAGGCTTCTCCAAGCACTAATCCCATTCCTTAGATGAAAAATCTATTTCCTTTCCCTTTACCACTGACTTCATCTTATCTTCCTCATCTTCATCCAGATATATCTTAAAATTTTGATAAAATTCATGTACTATTTGGGGATAATAAGGAATTTCATTATTAGAGAACCAGCTTAGCCATCCTTGATATTCCAAGACTCTCAATAAAAATGACTTGTTTGATAGAAGCCACTCACCAAATACTTATTTTTCATCCATAACCACTCGGCTTTCCAAGATTAGTTTTGCAGTCCCACTGGACTCACCTTTCTAACACTTAGAAGATGAAGATTTTTTTGGCTCTTCCATAGCACGCTTGGTCCTAGCCATTTCAAGGTTTCGGATTCCAAAGGAGTTGAGAGGTCAAGGGTCGAGAGATAGAGTGACAAAGGGTAGAAGGCTTTAAGGTAGTGGAAAGGTAAAAGTTTGGGATGGATCGAACTTCGTATATCATTTAGGGATTGTAAATTGTATTTAAACGCAGGAAAAATAATACCAAAATAGTAATGTTTTATTTAAAACAGATATAATTAAAAAAGAAACCTTAAATACATCAGTGTTATTGAATCAGTTTTACAGGATCGGTTTCAGGGATCGGTTTTACAAGATCAGTTTCACAAGATCAGTTTCAAGGATCGGTTTCACAATATTGGTTTCACAAGATCGGTTTCACAAGATTGGTTTCACAATATCGGTTTCACAAGATCGGTTTCACAAGATCAGTTTCAAGGATTGGTTTTACAAGATCGGTTTTAGGTATCAGTTTCACAAGATCAGTTTCACAAGATCAGTTTCATAAGATCGGTTTCACAAGATCGGTTTCCAGAGATCAATTTCATAAGATTGGTTTCACAAGATCGGTTTCAAGGATCAGTTTCAAGGATCGGTTTCAAGGATCTGTTTGACAAGATCAGTTTCAGGGATCTGTTTGACAAGATCGGTTTAAAGGATCAGTTTCAAGGATCCATTTCAAGGATCAGTTTGAAAAGATCAGTTTCAGGGATCAGTTTCACAAGATTGGTTTGACAAGATCGGTTTCAAGGATCGGTTTGATAAGATCGGTTTGACAAGATCGGTTTCAAGGATCAATTTGAAAAGATCAGTTTCAAGGATCGGTTTGACAAGACTTTAGAGATTTATCATTCCTAGTTCATGTTTGATGTAGTTCATTATCTCAGATTTTATGGGTTTAGTGAATATATCAGCAAACTGATGCTTAGTCCCAATAAACTCAATAGTTATATCACCTTTTTGATAATGATCTCTCAAAAAGTGATGTCTTACATCAATATGATTTGTTCTAGAATGATAAATTGGATTCTTAGAAATGTTAATATCACTTGTGTTATCACAGTTTATGGGGATATGTCTGAATTGAAATCCATAGTCTAATAAGGTGTGTTTTATCCACAAAATTTGTGCACAACAACTTCCAGCAGTAATGTATTCTGCTTCAGTAGTTGATAATGCAACTGAATTTTTCTTTTTACTACACCATTATATTAGAGACTTTCCCAAAAAGTGACATCTTCTAAAGGTACTCTTTCTATCTAACTTACAACCACTAAATTCAACATCTAAATAGGTAAATAAATCAAAAGGTGGTCCTTTGGGATAGAACAATCCTAAATTAGTATCTGGCCTACTAGAAATTAAGTACAGAAAACTCCCAATCATTCCTCTGTAAGCAGTTTGATCAACTAATTTTCCATTATCATCAAGAACCAACTTCCATGTAGAACTCATAGGATTTTCACAACTCTTAATGTTATCAAATCCATGTCTCTTAAAAAGATCTTTGGTGTACTTACATTGATTTAAAATAATACCTTCTTTATTTTGAAATATTTGAAATCTAATAAAATATTTAAGTTCACCCATTAAACTCATTTCAAACTCTCTTTGCATTATTTTTGAAAAATCATTACATAAATAATTTTTAGTAGATCCAAAGATAATATCATATACATATATTTAGGCTATTAAAACTTCTTTTGAAATTTTTTTTATAAATAAAGTAGGATCTGTAAGTCCTTTTGTAAAGCCTTTAGAAATAATAAAATTATTCAACCTTTCATACCAAGCTCTTGGAGCTTGCTTCAAACTGTATAAATCTTTAGATAATTTGAACACATGATTTGGAAAATGTGGATTTGTAGAACCTGGGGTTTGTTCAACAAAAACATCCTCAAATATATAACCATTTAAGAATACACTTTTGACATCCATTTGATAGATTTTAAAATCTAAGTGTCTTTCATAGGAAAGTAAGATCCTAATTGCTTCACGTCTAGATATTGGTGAAAAGGTCTCTTCATAATCAATTCCCTCTTCATTATTATATCCTTGTGAAACTAGTCTAGATTTATTTATAACTATATTTCCAGCTTCATCTACTTTATTTCTAAACACCCATTTGGTTCCTATAGAAAAAGTATCTTTCGGTCTATCTACAATTTTCCAAACTTTATTTCTTTCAAACTGATTACGTTCTTATTGCATGGAAATTACCCAAAATTCATCTATGATCGCATCATTGATATTTTTAGGTTCAAGTTGTGACAATAAGGCTGGATGTTCAACCTGGTTTCTCAAAGAAGCTCTTGTTTGTGTTCCTCTATCTAAATATCCAACAACATCATCTAGGGGATGATTCTTAAGTGTCTTAAATGGCCTAGAGAAGGTAGGACTTGATATTTCAAGTTGGTCAGGTTGATCTGGTTCACTATGTTTAGGATCTGTAGAATTTCTAGAACTGGATGTTTTTACAGATTCCTTCACATGATGATTTGAGGTTTTATCATTAATTTCCAGATTGGACATATCCTCTTCAATATTTTCTAGTGAGGTATTGGGCTAATGTGTATTTGATTCATCAAAATTGATATGTGCGGATTCCTCCACACGTTTTTTTTTTATTAAAGACTCTATAGGATTTTCTTGATGTAGAATATCCAAGAAATATTCCTTCATCACTTTTGGAGGAAAATTTATCTAAATTGTCTTTAGTGTTCAGAATATAAACTTTACATCCAAACAATTTAAAATAACATACTTTGGGTTTTATATTATTCCAAAACTCATAAGGAGTTTTCTTAAGGATGGTTCTGATTAAGACTCTGTTTATTATTTAACAAGTTGTAATAACACCTTCATCCCAGAAATAAATAGGTAGGTCATATTCATTGAGTATAGTTTGAGAAATTTCCTGTAGAGTTCTACTTCTTCATTCTACCACACCATTCTTTTAAGGTGTCCTAAGAGAAGATAAATTATGATTATAGCCATTTAGTGAGAAAAAAAGCTTCAAAATCTTGATTCTCAAACTCATGACCATGATCACTTCTTAAGGATTTAACATTAAGTCCACTAAGATTTTCTACATTCCTAGCATACTTGGTAAAGTGTGAACAATATTCACTTTTGTGAGATAAGAAAAAGGTCCAGTTGTACCTAGAGAAATCATCTACAAGAACATAAACATAGTGCTTCCCATTGAGACTCAAAACTCTAGATGGTTTAAACAAGTCCATGTGAACCAATTTCAGAGGTTGAGAAGTAGTTACTTCTTTCTTTGGTTTGAAAGAGATTTTATGTTGTTTTTATTTTTGGCAAGGATTACATATATTATTGTTTCAAAACTCTAATTTGGGTAAGTATTTAACTAAACCTTTTCTAGTTAACTTCCTAAGAGATTGTATGTTGTATTGTTCTGGTCTTCTATGACATATCCAAGACTCTCTGTGAAAGGCATTTAGACAAGAGACATTCTATGAGGCTAGTGTGTCTAGATTTATAGCATATACGTTATCATTTCAAAAATTAGTAAATACTAAGTTATTCTTGGCATCGAAAACATGGAATTAATCATTTTTGAATTTAACATTAAATCCATCATCATGAAATTGAGATATTCTAAGTAGGTTATACTTTAATCCATCAACATATAGTACTTTAGAAATTGAAATAGAGTTCGGGTTACCAATCTGGACTAGGCTGATGATTTTTCCTTTACCATTGTCACCAAATGTGATATGTCCTCCATCATTCTTGATAATACTTTTAAAGCTTGAAAAATTCCATGTCATATGTATTGAACACCCACTGTCCAAGTACCACATCTTTTTATAGGATCTCTTTAGGTAGTTTACCTACAAAACAGTTGATCTAAGAAATGACTTTGGTACCCATATTTTTCCGGGTCCACATACATTAGTGATATAAGATTTAGGAACCCACAACTATCTTATGGGTTTCCTATATGCAGAATATAAATTATTTGAAAACTAAAATTTATTTGTTCCTAAAGAATTAGATGCAGTAAAAAATTCTTGGAACTGGAACTTGCTGTAAAATTCTGGTTTTTGAAAAAGGTATCATATTTTCTAGATCTAATTAAAAAATGTGATTTGGATAAATTCCTTTGACCTGGTTGATATCCTATTCCTGAAGTATAATTGGGAGATATTTTTTTACCAATAATTTGAGTAAGATTATTTTTCCCATTGGTGAACTTTTCTAAGTATTTCTTCAATTGCTCATTAGACATTTTTAACTCATTGTTTTCTTTGATCAGTTGATCATTTTTTCTCTTTTCAATTGTAACTTCAGAGTTAACAGTAACTGTAAGAGCATGTTGTTTCTTCAAATATTTATACTTATCTTTCAACTCATTACATGTTTCTTCTAGCATATTTCAATATTCGAATAATTTATCATTTTTCATATTCTCATATTCACTTTCAGAATGATAAGAATTATGTATAGGAGAGTCTAAGGTTACCTCAGTTGTGTTTGTTATAAAACACATATTATCCATATCATATTTCTCATTTTGAGAAGAGGAAGATTCACTTTAGCTGTCCTTGGAGGCACTCCAGGTGGCCTTTATTTCTTTCTTATACCTTCTATCCTTATTTTCATACCTTTTATTGTATTTCATCTTTGGAAAATCTGCCTTGACATGTCCTTTCCTTTTACATTCGTATCAGATTATCTCTTCTAATTTATCATTTCTCTTCCAATCCTTTTTCCAATTACCCTTATTATCATACATTTCTTTGTAATTGGGTTTTTTTAAAAACTTCTTTTTCCTATAAAATTTCTTGAATCTTCTAGCCAACTGGGCCATTTCTTCATCACTGTCTGAAGCTACTTCATCACTGCTTGAGCTTTCAATAGCAACTTGAACTTTCTCCTTGTCTTTTCTTTTAGAAGAATTTGTATTGAAAGTTGCAAACTTTTTTTTGTTTCATATTCTTCTTGATTTACATTCAATTCCTCTTCATACATCATTAATTTTCCAATCAATTCTTTCACTATCATCTTATCAATATCGCATGATTCTCTAATTGATACAGACATTCCACACCATCTTTCAGGTAAGAATTACAGAATCCACATAATCTGCTCTTTGGTTGTTACTTATCTTCCTAAAAAAATCATGGTATTCACAGTTTCATTGAACCTAAGATACATATCAGAAATAGACTCATCACACTTCATTATGAAGTTGTCATATTTAATATTATAAGTATTTAATCTCATTTATTTAACATTATATGTTCTCTCATGAGAAACAGACAGAGTGTCCCAAATCTCATGTGCAGTTTTACAAGCAGAGATATGGTTAAATTATTCATATCCTAGTGTACAGTACAGATCATTCATTGCTTTACAATTATTGTTATAGGTGGTCTTGGTAGGTTCATCCCAAGTGTTTCTAGCAGTTTCAAGAACTGTATATTTACTCCCAATAGCATTCCAGATTTCAAATCTCATGCTTTCTAGATGTATTTTCATCTTAAGATTCCATTGAGAATAATTACTTCCATTAAAGAAAGGTTTTATATTGGTAGAAGCCCCTTATAATCTATTTTCCATGATATAGATTGTAAAATTATTTCAAAGAGATAAAAATTTAGAAATAACATAAATTTTTAGATCTTTGAAAAACAACTATAACCACGGTTGACAAGATTTTAAAAATGAAAATAACTTTTAAATGCCCTTGATACCAAATGTTGGTCAGAGTAAATCACTCAAGAGGGGGGTGAATTGAGTGTCTATAAAAATTTCTGTTAAAATTGGTTCTTTAAAATAACATCCATAATTAAAATAAAATCAAATTTAGTTTGTAGTTAATTTATAAAAGTCCTGAATGTTCAATTAATTTTTCAAAAGATTGATTAGTTCTCATCTTTAGTAAAATAAATATTAGTCAAACTTTTGAAACTAATCTACTAATTCAAAATAGATATAAACACTTTCTAAAATAACTATCAAAGTTCAGTTTATCTTAATGAGAAAAATATATATTGATTAAAACACAAGACAAATAGCACATCGGTTAAAACAAGAGGTTCAGTCTCAAGATGAGACTTAGTCCTCTCCACTTGGTGATCACCTTCCACCAAGAAGTTTATATTAATAAACTTTTGATCCACACCCTAGATCAGGGTTCACAATAGCACACAGGGATGTCCAAGTCTCACTTGACCTCTACCACAGTTAATCGTGGGAAAACTATCAAACAGATCACACATGATCTCTTCCATAGTTCTACGCAGGATACAATAGTAGAAATGTATTGAGTGTGAGGATATTTTTGTATCCCTTAGTTATGCTCAGGATACAGTGTGTATGAAACAAACAGATGCACACACTTCTCAAAAAGTAAACACAAGAACACAACAGAGTTATAAAAGAATAATAGAGTTTATAAATCTCTGTGTGTTGTTCAGTAAAGCTCTGGACTCAATGGATGTAGAGAAAATTATATTTGAGTCCCCTTCTGGAAGTTGGCTCCAAAACAGGGTATCGTAGTCTCTGTAATCGAGTTTCTGGGTGTGTAAAGGTTTATCTCTTCATTATTAGGAAGTTCATCAAGCTTTATAAGGATGTATCTTGTAATATTAAAATTCTTGTATACTCAAGCTTTGAGTTCTTATATTTTCAATATCTTGCACATTCACATAGCCATCCTTTTGTTTTTATAGCGGGTTCAGCGTATCACTTTTTAGGTTGAGCTTGTAATCATTTTATACATCAAGGTCCAGTAGGCGTGAAGATCTCCCCACGTGCATGTACCTCGTACTTTCTAAATATGACCATTAGAAATAAATTTGAATTAATAAATTTGAAACAGTTATTTATGACTATAGGTGAGTCATAAGTATCAGTTTATCATCATCAGTCTGTTAACATCGGTGTTTCATCATCGGTGTGTCATCTTCGGTGTGTCAACTTCAGTGTGTCATCTTCGGTGTGTCATTTTCAGTGTTTCATCTTTGGTGTGTCGTCTTCGGTGTGTCGTCTTTGGTGTGTCATCTTCGGTGTGTTGAACATCAGTGTGTCGAACATCGGTGTGTTGAACATCGGTGTGTCGAACATCGGTGTGTCAAACATCAGTGTGTTGAACATCAGTGTGTCGAACATCAGTGTGTCGAACATCTGTGTGTCAAACATCAGTGTGTCGAACATCGGTGTGTCGAACATCGGTACTAGTGACTCTGAAAAGCTTATAAAGTGTCCGTCTTACACATAACATTACTATATTAAGTGACATCCAAAAAATACAGGTAATAATACACTTGTAAACATATTTATTCATATATATATATATATGAGAATGACTTATTGAAGTATATAGTTCTGTATGAAATAATTAATTTACTTAGAAATATTAAATGGAATGAAATAGTAGTATATGTTGGTTGAAATTATTTGCGATTATGAAAACGACTACATTATAGAGGGTCCAACAGGGAGATAGGGTAAGATTTCACAGAGATATGTCGTTCCATCAGATATTCTAGAGAGATTTTGGCTAGTTACCTATCGTTTATAGTTACCTCAGAGATACTGAGCCATGAATGACATCTTCCATGTGTATTAACTATGCTTCTATCACTTAAACCCATATCACATTTTTTGTCCTGATGAGGTTGACCTTTAGGTTGATGCATCCTTGAAGGAGAATCCAATTCATATAGTTGACAGGAGCACAAAGGTTCTCTAAGGCCAGTCACTTCCTCTTGTATGGGTGTTATGGTAGCCCGACCTCGTATAGGACGAGACTTTGGAGAGGGAGGATGACGTACGTGCTCTGTGGCCAGAGTAATTCATAGATATTTATTCACCACCCTTGGAAGAAATATTCAGGGATGAATTTCTTTAAGGGGGAAGTTTTTAAGAACCCGGTTCTTACTTTGAGGTATGGTTTTTTTCCTTCGAGTTGTTTTTGAGAAAACAAGGGAAAACTAAACAAGTACTGGAATCATACTGTCATATGGGTTGATTCGAGGTTATATGCCATGTAATCCTAAGTACACATCGTGTAGTTTGGCCATGTATGATTGGAATACATGGTGTGTGGGCATGTTATCAAGGAAGATAGGAAAAACCAACTACACACTGTGTACTTCTCAGTACACGTCGTGTAGTCATGTTGGCAGGTCCTGTAAAGTAAGTCGGTGGAAAAAGGCCACCAAATGAATATTACAATGACATAAATTCCATGTATATGGACTTACATGCTGTCTATTTGGTGTTTTTGCTTAAAAATAAGCAATATCCATCCTGTAACATTATGGATAGAAGGGGCTTGATAGGTTTTGCAAACTGCAGTTCCGAACCTTCAATCTCCTCCCAAATCCTCATCCAGACTCTGATTCAATCATTGTCAGATGAATTAGAACCCAATCGTTAAGATCCCAATTAATCTTGAGTAGTTCTTTCTGATTACATCTCATGCATTAGTTATTTAAGGTTGAGAGGTTATCCTTTTTTCCAAGATCTTATTCGTTATAGCTTGAATTGTAAGCTGACACTAGACAAGGAGAGTCACACAAGGACTAGGTAGTTGGTCTTGGGCCTTTCGTTAAATGTCAAGTTGTTTATATGCACTGTAGTGTTGTGATCCCATGTTTAGGGTGTTTCTTGGGTGAGAATTTGAACTGTATTAATACCTAATGACATTTAGGTGATTTATTAAATTAATTAAATCAAGTTTGAGATTTTTTTTGTTTGATTAAGGGCCACCTCATCGGTGTATTTTCCTTCAGATGACCATTGTTTAGCTGTTTGGACTAGGATATTAATTGGCATTCCTTTTTTTCCCTTTTTAAGGGTTGTTTAAAATTAAATTGGTTAATTAAATGTTTTCCATGAGAATATTTTTGTTAAATTTTTTTGATAGTTTAATTAACATGTTAGACTTGTTATATAAATTTTCCCATGTGAGATGTTATTTTATTAACCATGTAAGAGGGAAATTTACATGTGTTGTTTACTATACTGACATGTTGATACATTGGGCTTGTCCCTGATTGTAATATGCTGAAATGATCATACACTGGGCTTATCCATGATTTTAATATGTTGAAATTTTGATACATTGGGCTTTTCCTTGATTGTAATATACTGAAATGCTGATACAATGGGCTTGTACTAGATTTTAATGTGCTGAAATTCTGATAAACTGGGCTAGTCCCTAATTATAATATGATGAAATACTTATACACTAGGTTGGGCCCTGAGACATATTGAAATGGAATGACTTATGATGTGTCTTCCAAGCCAAAGCACAAGCTTGGATTTGGTCTTTACTACTTTTGTTTAGATAGCCTGTTGAGGTATCTATTGTGTTTACTTGATATGGGGGATTTATCGGCTTAGGCCGGACCCTGAGATTTATATAATTCAATAAATTTGAATTGATTAAAGATCATGAAATTAAATAAAATTAGTGCCAGTAATTATAGGATTGTTTACATTTTAGTACCTTCTAGTTTACTACATTACACTATTTTACACTACTGTTGCATATACTCACTGATAGATTGGCACAGACCTTAAGTGGTTGCCTACTGGGATTTATTTCTCACACCCTTTTTGGGTCATATTTTTTTGCTCAAACAAACTATATTGCTTCAAGTGTCGATAGGGGTAACAGACCTTTTTCAGGTACTTGATTGCTACTTAGGAGCAAGAGAGCATGGAACCAAACCAAGGCTTGTGATGCTGCTGAGTTTAATTTTTTTTACCATACTTTGGTATCATATTATTCTTGATTTTAGTGTAACCTATTTTCACTATTTTCTTAGAACATATGACATGATGCATCATTTTGATATTATATGCCTTCAGGTTATCTTTATCTTTTAGTATCTAGTTGTTTACTTTAGTTTCATGATGTTTACTACTTCCTCTATTGTTATTATTTATTCTAATGTGTTACACTCTACCAATGAGGGAATATTTTCCCCACTATCACACCCTATTCCCTCACTGCTAGTCGATAGCCTCTGGAATTTGGGTAAATGCGCTTCAGGCCATGTTGAAAAATGGTTACGGGGCCCTGGTTGAGTGGCTTTCGGACCCGGGACGTTACAGGAAGCTTATGTTTCCCAACCCCTTGTATTTGAAAATGATAAATTTCCAAATCATGTTTTTAATAGTAATAAATATTTATATGTTATTTAGAAATCTTCTCAAGATTTTTATGAAATATTAAATATATTTTTAATTCAAAATTATTTTATAAAATTTAAGGTTGATTCTACCTTATCTATAAAAAGAGTATCAAATGATATACTGGTTATATATATTTATGTTGATGATATAATATTTGGATCAATAAATGATATATTATGTAATGATTTTTCTAAACTCGTGACAAGTGAATTCGACATGAACTTAATAGGATAACTGAAATTTATCCTTGGTTTACAAATTAGTCAAAGGAAATATGGTATTTTCTTAAATCATGATAAGTATGCTAAAGAATGTTTTAAGTCGTTTGGTCTTGATTCTAGTAAATCTATAAAAAATCCATTAAGTACTAATTCCAAATTGGAATTAGTGAATCTGGAAAGTGTATTGATATTAAAATATATAGAGGCATGAATTTAATAGAAAATAAGCCCCTGAGCCTACTCTCGGGCAAACAAACAAGAAACCCTAATTCTAAAGCTCGATATTTTGCCGATGTTGTTTTCAGAAGAACTGAACTGCCTGATCTTGGTAAGGATGTTGTCACGGATCACATTTCACATGTTGAGACAAAGAAATTTTGACACATAGGATATCTAGAAATCTCTTTTACATCAAACGAGGTAAGATCTCTTGCTTCGGATCTATGTTTCGTGCTCGTTGGAAAAACTTTCAAGCATAGTTCATAACTTAATTTCTTAAAGAAATCTCTTGAAGCAATTGGATTCTCAGAATTCCATATTGGTTTTTTAAATCATTCAAATTTTGTATTTATACTATCCTATGAAGAATATTATTATAGATTTTGGTCGAGATGTTTGTGGTCTTTTAGAGGCTTCTTGATGAAAGTTCTCAAATGGACCCCAGAATTTGATCCTTGCATTGAATACCCTATTATTCAGGTTTGGATTGGATTTCTGGTACTTCTGCTGTATTTTTTCAAACAAGTTTCTTTATTTTTGATTTCCAGCCTTATTGGAAGCCCTCTCAAGCTAGACTCTTCCGCGAGGTATCTCTCAAGACCCTAGGTTTCTAGGGTGTGTATTGAGTTTGACGTTTCACAAGTTCTTCCTTCCTAGATTCGGATCCAAAATGGTAACTCTGGTTTCATTGAAGAAGTGTCTTCTGAAAATATTCCCATTTATTGCACTGATTTCCTTAATCTAGGCCACTCCTTGGAGGATTGTAACACTAAGACAGATCACTTATTGGTCCATAAGAATAAATAGAAAGAAAATGTCAAGAGAAATTTAGACATAGATGCTCCTAGACTTTCTGGGATTCAGAATTTTATTGGAGGTCGAAACATTGTTTCTAAGAAGTTGAAGGAGTTTGAGGATCATGAGGTGGTGGAACATCGGACTGGGTAACCAATGATAAATACACATGTGGTTAATGATAATGAAACTTTTGTGGATGTTATTCGTAGTGATCTTGGGTCCTATTCACTACCTTCCACACAGGTGGGAGAGTATATGGAACTTGGAAATCCTTCAGAAACCTTGCAAGAAGAGGTAGACAAAAGTACACACTCTGACTGAAATGACTCTTTACTTGATACTTGTGACCAACCCTATCAACTTGAGGAAGAATATTTGATGTCAATCTCTAGAAAAGACAAAAATGCAATGATTTATCAAGATGTTTATATCACACTGAGTCCCAAGAATACTCGGAAACATAAACACTAATCTAACATTGAAAGAACAATTTTCATTAGGTCCTTTTATACTTCCAGGTCACAAAATATCAACTCTTCTCAGAATACTGATGTTGTTATTTCTAGCACAAAATATGATGATTATGATAAAAAATAGTTAACTTTTGATGAGGATACTGATCCTGCTCTAAAAGATGCATATAGGATTACTACTGGTATGGAATAGGAATTATTATCTTGGATGGAAGAACAAGATGCAGTCTTTCTACAATAGTACAAGGATGGTAAAATCACTGTAGATTCATATATTTAAAATAGAAAAAGAATACTTTCCAAAATAGAGGAGAAATTCAAATGAAACCCAAACTTATACTACAAGGAAATTCCATGGAAATGAATATGTTCCTTGTGTTTTTCTCATCTAAGGAATGTAAAATGATCTTCTTTTGGATCCTTGTTTGGCTTATTGAGAAACCTTCATGGACACATGGAGTAGTTAACTTCTATGATGAGGTTTCCTTCTTTTTTCATGATGGTTTTTGTTTCTACGTGATGGGGTTCATTATTGTGGCAGATTCATGGCTTTGAGGGATTCTACTCTGAATCTGTGACTATCAAGCAGGTTCATGTTGTTCGGTATAGGTATGTTGATAGCTGTGATTTTTGTTGTACCTTTATGTCACTGAAAACTGTACTCCCCTCAATCCCTTGATGTTATAAGCTTATTACACCTCGTGTTTGTATTGTTTATATTTCCTTTTAATAAAGTTCTTTGGGTCATGAATTGGATTTCCAATTCATGTCTCATTTTGTATTAAGAAAAACTATATAGAGGCATTATAGGAAGTTAATTATATCTTGATGCATCTAGAATAGAAAAAATGTTCTCATTATATTTTTATGTTAGATTTCAATAAAAACTTAAAGAAAGTCATCTTAAATATATTAATAGATTAATTATATATATCAAGTGTACTATTTTTAATGTATTATTCTGTTATAATGATAAAAAAATTTATTTATTATCTTACCTTGATTCTAATTTTGGAGGTTGTTGACTTGACTAGAAAATTACAACATGTATATTTCACTTTCTCTATAAAAATTTAATTTCTTGGTGTTCAAAGAAATAAATTTCAGTAAAACTATCTATAGTTTAAGATGAATATGTTAGTGATACTAGTTTTTCTTCACAAATTTTATGAATAAAACAAACATTGTGTGATTTTAATATTTTTTGGTTAAAGTTCCAATCTTATGTGATAATTAAAGTGAAATTTTTATCTCTAAAAACCCTCTACAACACTCTAAATCAAAAAAATATATTATATTTCATTTTTTTAGGGATAATGTAAATAAAGGTGATAATTTTTAAAAAAATCCTATAGAGAAAATATTAACCGATATTTTTACTAGACATTTAGATTTTTTTTCAAATTTGAGAAAATAGAGTTTTAATTGTGTATGATTGATTCATAACATTTATGTTTAATACAGTTATTATCTTGATATAATTAAACTTTGTCTTACAATTTGTTTACATATATACCATAACTAAATGATATTATTTTTAAAAGATTTCTTATCTGATAATTATAAGTAGGTTATACTGTTAAAGAGGATGAATATATTAAATATTATATTTTAATGTACATTCTGATAAATTTTAAAAGGGGTAGAAATGTTTTTGAAAGGTTATAAATGTTTGGTTTTATAATTTACCATTAGTGGAGACTATTAGAGTTTGAATCTGTTCCTTAATTATTTAAAATCTTTGTTTTGATAAATTACTATCTCCTCACTTTTATTAAATTAAAATAGTTTTTAAAAAAATAAATAATAATTTATTATGTGAATGTTTTAATTATTATAATAGTTAAATGATTCTCTTTATTTTAATTTATTGATTTTTATTTTGTGTCCATTAGATAAAAAATCACCCAACCATGGCTAACCCGGGCTAGCCCTCAACAACTAAGGGGACCCAACGAGTCAACCCCATGGGATATCTAGCCCATGGGCCATCTACAATAGTAGTAGTGGGATTGATTATAAGTATTGAGAGAGCACTCCCCAAGGTTCATGGATTGAGTCGGCTATACCTGTAGCCAAATCCATGGTAAGTGGATAAGGGCATGTGGGTGTTGATCACCCAATGGTAGCCCAATGGTGTTATGGATTAGGTTATGCGATATATTTTAGGTCAATGCTTGTGTGTTTCTGATTTTAGATAGTGGGTGTTGTATTATTTTTCATATATTTTAATGATATAGAGAGGCATTCTTCCATCCAATCCATTTCTTGTGAGTTGTCTGATCTCCATCACTTTGTTCGATCTCCCATGCTTCTCATTTTTCAAAATACTTTGTATTCTTCCTCAAGAATTGTTCAAAGTTTTATTATTCATCATATTTCACCAAAACTCTTCTTATCAAGGCTCTCATGGATGAACTGAGTCTTTTCATACCAAAGGATCTAGTCAAGGTCATTTTAACTGAATTCATACATACTGATCATTTGAATAATAGCATCATTGTAACTATTATCATCATTGTCTAGATTATCCAGTTCAAAACTCATCTATGTAACTAGTTTTGCCACTGTTTACATCAACATTAGATCACTGAACCTTAATAGGTAGCTCCTTACAACATTGGTAGATCAATATATCATTGCTCAATGGTAGATCATGGCTCGATGGTAGATCTTAGGTTGACATTAAATCACAACACCATTCAATCGTTCTTCCATGTTCAATGGTATATCCATCAATGGTCGACCCTTCACCTTCAACTAACATTAGTACGTCCTCTTCACAATAGCATCTCCATGCATAATGGTATTATTGTGTGTCCACAATAGTAGATCAATTTTCACCAATGGTAGATCTATCTACCGCTCGACATAGTGAAACAATATTTGATTAATATACCCCTAGACAGTGGTAGATCAAGTTCCTAAATGTTATATTATTCTATCATTCGATGCCAACTTTAGATCAGTATGATGGTATCTTGTCAGTGGTAGAAACATCATGTTACTTCCAGGTATTTCTATCTATCATTAGTTCAAACAATTTTTCTATAAATATATTTATTATCTTTTTAATTTATATAATTCAAATAAATATTTTGATGAATTTTTTTTATATTTTTCTAAAATATAATTATATGTTGTGTAAAGATAATTTTGAGCATATTTTATAAACATATATATATGTAGTTGAAATTTTTTACAATGCTTTGTTTTATAAAAATTATAATATTTTAATAAAATGGTATTTTATTTAAGTGTATTATAAGTTATTTTTTAATGATCACGTAGGAATTTTTATACTGAAATTTCATAAAGAAATAAATAGCAAAAAAATTCTTTTTTATTCATCACAACTTTTACAAACTAAGGTAATGGTTATATTATTATTATTATTATGAGCTTACTCATGGAATCCAACTATTAGTGATTTCGATTCTCTGAGAAATTTTTTTTTTAAATAAAGTGATATTATTTCATTAAATACATCATTAAGGGACAAAACAAATTTTATTCAGATGTTTTTTAGTCAAAAAATGGTTGAATAATTCTTACTGCATTAATACCATCAAGAAAATTATGTGACTTCTATTCCTTGGTTGTGATCACAAAAGATGTTCAAAGTTTGACCTTCTTCCATTAAAGTTATTAAAGATCATCAATCTTTATCATCTTTGGCATCATTTGATCATCTTAGGGTTTCTTTTTATATTTTTTTGTGTTAACCTTTATTTCTTCTAGTTGTAATTGTTCAAATATAGTTTATGCTTTTCCTAATCAAAATAAAATATTTCCGTGTCTAGTTATTCCACCACCAAAAAGGATGTACGGGTTATGAATCCTGATCAAAAGTCATGTCACATACCTGGTTTAGTCTCCCTTAAAAAGACTAGGTTTTTCCTCTTGATATTTCTAAAATGAGGAGTATATAATAGGATCTCATGCCATTAAAAGTGATATTCGTAGTGCATAACAATATTCTAGCGGAGTTGAGAAGGTTGAAGAGTGAACTAGGATCTTGGTGATCCAGACCACTATAAATCTTTGTAATATATATTTTTATTTCTTCTCCAATTCATTTCAAGAACACATCACTCACTATACATCATTATTTTTTAAACTCTGATTTATTTTTTATAATTTTTTTAAATTACTCTTCACCCCCCATCTTATTTAGTCTTTATTTATATCTCTTTCTATCTAATAACATGTACTACTTTAATTTTTGTTTTGATTTGATTATTCCCTTACTGGGCTTAATAGAGCACATCTTTCTTATATAAGTCCCTAGGTTATCTCATGTAGTTTTATAAGATCAATGGAAATTTAAGGGTATTTTATAGAGTTTTTAAATAATGTTTTCATATCCATGTTTCATTTTATTGTGATATGTATCTACTTACCCAAATACACTAGGCTTGTAGATCTTCTGGTATTGTATTCTGTGTGTCTTTATGTAATAAATCATGAATTAAAATTTTATAAAATCTATGGGTAGTAAAATTATTTCCATAAGCTTAATAATTTTATAAACATTATATTTATCCATTAAACTCAATCTCATGACCAGTCATCAAAGGAGGTGCTAAAAATAAAAACATAAATCAATCACTTTATGAAGGTGGTAGTCCACACGTACACATGGATGATGATTTTGTTTTCCATATAATGGGTAAAAGGATAAATTTGGTTTATCATTTCAGAATCTAAAATATGTCATAAAAATATTTTATAAAAACTCCCTATTATGACTATCTATGAAAGGTGGTGAATAAAAATGAACATGTTACTTCCTAGATGTGGTAGTTTGTGCAACACATGGTTAACAATTTCTTTTTTGAAATAGAATAGGGAGAAAAGTGGTTAATCATTGTACCATTATTTTACTAACATAAAATTATACTAATTATACTTATTATATCATTTTAATATGGTTTAATAGAATTTGGGGAAGAACTATGTTATAAAAATAAATAGAAATGAGAATGAAGTAGTTAGAAATTTATTCCCCGCTACTTGAATTATCTCTTATGTGAAGGGGTTTAATAATTTTAGGGATGGCCTTTTGAGAAGACCAAAACCTCCTTAAAGTAGATAGAAGTTTTTAGGGAATGGATGTATAGATTTTGGGAAGAACTAGTTGGTTTTTAGTGTGAGAGTAAGTGGGGATGGGAGTTCCCCTTGTATAAGTGAAAAGGGATAGCAATTTTTTATATATCCTTAATGTTTTAATAATGGGATACCACTCTCAATGAAAATGGTTCAAAACATCTAAATAATGTTATAGGGAATAGATATGGTCGATAAAGGCCTCATACAAACATTATTATGCATGTTTTAAACATGATTGTGGTTTTTTACTCTTAGACTCTTTACTTTTTCAATTTTAGCTTTTATTATGGTAACTAGTTTTTACCTAATGTAACATATCTTCTATTCCTAAAAAATAAAATCACCCTTATTACATAATTATGACCTACTGATTCAAAATTTAAATTTTATTTTATTTTGTTAAATTTCTAAAAGTGATAAAAATTAATTTTAAAATAATAAATGTATAATGTATTAAAAACAAATTTTTGAAAAATATAATTCAAGTTCTAAAATGTAAAATATGGGTTTTTAAATTAAAACCAACATTTTTAAAAATATAAATTCACTTATAAAATACATATTTGGTCTTATAAAAAGGTTTCATGAATTTAAAATAATAATTATATACAAATAATTTCATAAAAGACATGTTATTTATAAAAATAGTATTTTTCATTATTCACCTAAAAATCTAGTTTTTTAGAAAAATAAAAATAAATATCCTATGTAAATATTGTTTTACTAAATACAAAAAAATAAGTTTATTTTTTCAATTTAACATTTTAAAATATATGCATTTATCTTTTAAATAAATTTATAAATCAGAGTGAAAAAAACTTTATAGGATAATAAATTTTTAAAATAATAGTTGTTCTTATTCTTAATTTTTATAAAACACTAATAAATATATAATTAATCAATGAATATTATATTTTATTAACATAATCATTTAAAAATAATATACTTAGTTTACTTTAATAAAAATTACAGTGTATAAAAACATATATTGTTAAATAAAATAATGAATTGAATAAATTTGTATAAAGTATCCTTAATATATAAATATTTGTTTTTATATTTTGTAATTAGGTTACTCTTATTCATACATAATAATTCAACAGCCTATTTTTAATGAGATATTAAAATCTCATGTAATACAGGTTGAACCCTAGGGGTTCCAAGATAACCTATTTTTTTGGTTTCCTTTGTTATAGGGTTTTATATCACTTCTACAGGTGTCCTTAAACCCGAAATCAAAGTCTTGGACCTTCTATCATTGATCAAAAGTAAGTTTACCCCATGTTCAAGCTTTTAATTTCAGAACCATGGATTGATTGGATTTTTAATTTATTTTTTAAATTCTTAATGATTGTAGTATATATATTTAAGCATTATTTTAATGTAAAATCAAATCATAATTTATTTTAATTCAAGTAATAGGATTTTATTTATTTTATAATTTAATAAAAATAGGATTATATTTAACTATGCACACTAGTTGTTTATTAAATTAGTTGAACAACTTATATAAATTTTGTTGAAATTTAGAAATCTTTTGGGGAATTTAAATTTTTTTATTTAAATTTTTTACTTGGAATTCTAAGTGATACATGAAATTCCTAGTATTAAAAAAATATTTTCATAATTATTTTAAATAAATTGTGTGTTTTGAAAATAGTTTGACATCATTTAACTTGTGGAATAAATTAAAGAGTTTTAGAACCTTGGGTTTTTTAAATGTAGATGGGTTGATTTCTAAAATAACATCAAGGAATGATTTCAAAATATGATGTTTTAATAATGGTTTTATAAATGATATTTGAAATTTGAAAAGTGGATTGGTCTTCCAAATCTGTTTATTTCTAGAAATTCTCTTTGTCACATTAAAATGGTTTTTCAAATGTGTGGGTGTATAGACCCCTCATTGATTTGTTATACTTGTTCCCTACTTATGGTTGGTGTATTGTATGTGGTGAGTGGTGATGGTTGGATTGGGGATACTTCTATAAGAGGGCGTCAAAGGTGAGGGTGAGTTATTATTATTATCATGATTCTTGATCATTACATGTTTTTCTCCTCCACTTTATTATTAGTCATAGGAATTTTAGGTCCTTAAGTAGAATATTGGATGAGTGGAAACTATAGTTTATAATGTTTCTAGATCGGGATAGACTGGGTTACTAAGTGTGCACAGATGGTTCCCCATGGTAACTTCACACTCCTAGGTTGATGGGATTGGGTTTGACTAGTTTAATAGGACAACTAGGATGGATAGGTTATTGTAGATAGATCTAAGGTTATTTCTTTCAGTTCAAGATAATATTACTTGAGTGTTTAGGTTATATCACATGACACCTACTTACTATATTAATGGTTTATGTTGGGTATTTTCATCTTATGCTTGATTTTTCTCTTCTATTTATATTATTTGAGGCACCCTTATTCTACTTCCTTTCATTAATGGCCACTAACTTATGGTTACATCCTTGTATCATTATCTATCCCATGTGTTTGGTTTGTTTTCTTTTAAATGTATTTCAAATGATTTTTGAAAAAACTGTTATGAATTAAAGGATTTATATGTGGATTTTTTAAATTTATTTCAAAGGTAGTCATTGAAAGAGTGAATTTGTTTTGAAAAGTTCTGGGGCATAATAAATGGTTTTTGAGTGATTTATTTCATTTAAAAAGGAAATAAAGTGAAGGTTTTTAAATGATTAATGAATATTATGTTGAGTTTTTTGTAATGAAATGAAAAATATGCTTTTGTATTGTATTTCAAACTAGATTTAAAATTAATATTTAATTAAAAGTTTGTCATGTGGAAAGGAAGGTGGTGGCCTACTAAGTATGTTTATTCTCACACCTATTTCATTTCAGATTCAGGAACTTGGTTCAGCTCTTGACTGCTCATGAATCACTAATTGATTTTAGGCTTGAAATGTTAGTTGTTTGTTTTGTTTTTATTAATTGCACTGGTTGATTATACCTTTACCATTTTTGATTATAAAGATTGGGGGATATGAAAAATATATGTGGATACATGAGATACTGGTGGATGTTGTTTTTGTAAAGGGGTTAGGGGTGATTAGAGGGATTTATCTACTTCTATTTATAACATTCTGCATATTTTTGTTTATTAGATTATTGTATGGACATCTGACTTACGGATGGGTCATGCCATATTTTTGGGGAAAATTTCATTGTGCATTAACACTGATTTAAAAGAAAATAATTCTTACTATTGAATCTGATTCCCTAGAGATTTTCCCCACCCCATAGGGATCAGGAATACCCCTTGGGTTAGTGGAAAGATGAATCTAGTTCCAATTAAAGTAGCATCCCATGTTGGATCATTATACTTCACATGCCAACATTTTTTTGTTTAGATGATCTAAATCAAGTGTACAATGAAGAGTGAATAGATTATACATCATGGTATGCATGTTTTATATTCTTCATATTTCATTATATTTCAAGTTGATAATATTGAGGACAAATTAGTGGAGATTTCAATGAAAAATTTTACTACCTTTCTCTCCAGTTGGATGTCACATGTGGTTATCCTCCACCCCATTTTACAGTATGCCATTATACAAATGAATAATATCATCATAGCAGCTACTACAGGTGAGGGTCACTATTTATTAACATCCCTTATTTTTCACATTCTTCTAGACATCTTTCCCCTCCACTTAATCCTCCTCTATCACTATCACTAGCACCTTCTTGATCTCCTCCCTCACGACCACCACTACAAGTGATAGTAGCAGAAGCCCCTTTAAGCATATAGTGATGTCGATTTTCTCAACCATCATCACCACATTCATTTTATATTGATTTTTTAGTGAGGAAATGATCATTGTGACTCCAATGAAGATACTCTCTAGTTTGGAGTTCCATCCCTTGTGGGAAAAAACATCGCATGTCGACGGGTGGTTATCCTAGAGATAGGGGGTTAATTGGACAGATCAGTGCACACACCAGCTTTTGAATCTGGTCATCCTCTTTCAAGGCCTTAAATTTCCTTAGGTTTAACTCATACCACTTTTTTAGTAAAAACTTTTGGATTTCATGATACTCTCCCCCAATGAGGTTTTCATTATTATAAGTTCTTGAAAAAAATTGGAAATAACCCTATAACAAAAAAAATTAAAATATGCATGAAAAGTGTGAAGGAGCTTCAATAATTTGGCCTTTTTTCACCTAGGACAAAGGCATTTGGTCCCTTAAATCATTTTCCAGAAACTTTGGGCCAAGGAGCTAAGGGTCGTAACACCTTTTCCCAAAAAAATATTTAGTAAATTACTTATATATATATTTTTATACTTAAAATATTTATTTTTACTTGTATTTTGTTTTGTTTATATACATATATATACAATGAAACATTAATATTATGATTATTATTAATTATTATTAATTATATAATAATTTTTTAATAATACCATTATTATTAATTATTGTATTTTATATCTTACTAATTTAATGAATATTTATTTTAAAATTATATTTTTTACTATATTATTAGTTACATTAATAATTATATTATTAACTACTTTATTAGTTATATTAATAATTATATTATTTACATCATTATTCATATATATTATCTTAATTGTTATAAATATTTAATAATATAATTATTATTTATTAATAACGAAATTAATAACATTTAACTATAATAACATATTTAATAATACTTCATAATAATGTAATTAATAATATAATACTTAATAAGAATTATTCGCATAAATTTTTTAAAATTTAAATGTTATATTTTTAAGAAATAATGTTTGTGACATGTAAATTAGATTTTGTTTATTATAATTATAAATTTATTTTATTTAAAATTATTTTTTATATGTTTAGTCATTTTTTCAAATTTCATTTAGATTTTATTTATATTGTATAATTTATATTCTTTCAAATTCTCCTACCGGAAACATAATAATGTTTCAAGTATGTGAATTTGAAAGAATATAAATTATAAAGTATAAATAAAATATAAATAAAATTTGACACACTGAATAAATATATAAAAATAATTTAAATTTAAAAACAAATCATTAAAAAATATATGGAAAGTAATTTTAATGGCACTAAATATTGTTGTTTCAAAGAATAATATTTGTATTTAAAAAAATTTAAACATTCCTTTTATTTAAAATTATTTTTTATATGTTTAATAAATTTTCTAAATTTCATTTAGATTTTTGTTATACTATATTTATGTGATTATATTTTTTAATGTGTAAATATTATGTTTTTAATCAATATTGTTTATGTTAGGTGTAAGATCCTATCTTTTTCTAGGTACGTCCCTCTTTGAGTTTTTCATTAAACCTATTTTGTTGGGTTTCCTTCATTTTGTTGGACCCTTATGGTCGAGTCTAGTTCGGAGATGGAGAACCCTTGTTGGGGAAAATGACCTAAAGTTCAAGGATGTATATTTATATGAATTAATAGAGTTCAGGTGTAAACCTATTAAATGGGTTTATAAAGGTTTTCCATGCTTTGGAAGGATTTATAGGTGGTTCGGTCACTTTGTAAAAAATTTGGCTGAAAACTATCTAATGGGTTATTACATATCATGTACTTGTTACATGATGTGTAACTACTGCTAGACATGTCATGAGACTATGTATGTTTTGAAGTGGTTACACATCCTGTAAACCATTCACGTTGTATAAAAGTAGAGAATGGTTAAAAGTAATCTGAGGCAATGGGTTTTTCATTGTATTCCTCTAAAAAAATACACAACATGTAAAGGTATTTAATGTCATGTAATTTCCAAATCTGGAGTTTTAAATGTGTCTTGCGGATGATTTTATTTTCATCTATGTTCACCCTTCCTTCTATAAACCCTAGAGCATTTCCCAGGTGATTTTTTAGTTCCATTTTTCCTTCTGAACATCCTGTTTGAGAAATCAATCCATGGTAAGTTGTTTTTTTTGTTTTTCCCTTCTCCCATTTTATTCTCAAGTCATTGTGGTGTAATATTTTAACCCTGGTCATTGTTGGTTTTGATCATGTTTTGTTATTATCTAAGTTTCATCTTATAATCTCATATACCTGCGTTCTTGTTATAAAATCTATGTATAAAGCATTTCATTAATCACTAGTTAAAAGTAAGGGGTCTAAATCTCAACCCTATTGTAATGACCCAAACTTTTTTTAATGAAAATTTATATTGATATAATTAAATGTATTATAATGTAAAATGGTTATATAACATATGAAATTCCTTGGTTTTAAGTTTTTTGGATTTTAAAATACCATTTAGAATTGTTACCGATGATAATATAGTCATTGAACAGCGACCACAAGATTAGTATAAATATAGGGCTTTAACAAATCTAATTTACTCAAACAAAGGAAGAGATGGCCTCATCCAATAGAATTTCTCCATACGAAGCCCATTTGTTGGATCTCGGAATGAAGGTAGCTTCACTAAGTTTCTCTCATAACCAATCCCAAGTCGAGGTTCAACGCGTTAATATTGAATAGAACCGCCTGTGTAAGAAGTGGAAATCAATAGAGATTACCACTCGAGCGATGTTATCTGAGCCTCCCCAAGAGTTTTTCACCATCACACACCTTACCCTTGGGAATTATGTGGGTGTTATAAGGGTTTATGTAACAATACCCTAGCACTATGATTGTGTTCATTATTTTTTTATAGAACAAATAATATACATTCATTTTATTATTATTACTTTGTAAATAGTTTATAAAGCACAAATTGTATTTTTTTAGTTAATATTGAATTAAGAAATCTATTTTGATGAATTAATGGATTTTTTAATTAAATAATATTTTAATAAAATATTATTACTAAATTAATTTTTATTAAATATAAATGATCATATAATTTTTTATGAATACAATTGTAATTTTTATTAAGGTTTGAAAGCTGTTTTTTGTCAAAACCCATAAATTTTCAGTAAATATCGGTTTTTATTTTAAAAGTAAAAATTCACATATTTATAAAATTATTTAGATAAAATGAATATTATTTTTTGAATCAGGACATTGAAATTATCCAATGGTGAATTTTTTATAATTTTCTGAGAGAGTAGAATTTTTGGGTAACAATTAAATACTATTTAAATATATAATGTGTTTTGTGACTTCATAATGACCCAATAGTGATGTAATAAAATACTATAAAAATTATTTTCATCAAATATATGTTTTAACTTTAAAATAATGTGATTTTATATTTTTTTTATTAATTTTATGGTGCCTTAGTGGACCCTCTAAGACTTATAAAATATTTTAACTTTTAAAATAATTTCCTTGAGAGTGTGAGTCACCTCCATATAAACAAGACAAATATTTTAAGAATTTAAGCCATTGAAATTATAAAATAATTTTTTCCAATACCCTTTGTAAAAAATCATGGGCAAAAACCATGTGTTGGTTTGTAGTTTGATTAGTTTAATGTGTGGTGTCCAAAACCTAAATAATAAAGTATTCCCTCTCTTTTCTTATATAAAACCACCCAATATCCCACTTCTCTTCACTCAAAACCCTTGGAACACATCTCTACTCTTCCCTAATCTATATATTATCCTCCCAAGGTTCCTAAATCTCCCAATAAGCCTTTCTCAAGCCTTTTCCAAGCCTTTGGGATCACACTTCCAAGTAAGGGATTTCTTCCTTTCTCATTTTTGTCCAAATTTATTTTTGTTGTTATGCCATTTTATTTTCAATTGAAAATGTTGGAGTATGATTTCACACCTCCCCCATACTACCCATATTATGTTTTAATTCTGATATACCCCTTTATCTATCATTAATTCCTCCCATGTACACCTGTTACCTTGCCGAAATTTTGTAAGGGGTCCTCACTTTCCATCCTTCCTTATTTATGTCCATGTTTATTTATATTGTTATGAACTTTTATTTTCAATTTAAAATTTTGGGGTATGATTTCTCACATCCCTTATACTCCCCTCCTTATGTTTTAATGACTATAAACCCCTTTGTCCCTCATTAATTCCTCCAATGTACACTTGTTACCATACTGAAATTTCATAAGGTATTTTTCTCTCCTCATTTACATTCAAGAAATTATTTTATATTATTCATCTAAATTCCATTACATATATTGAGATATTATATTACATTACCCCCTTACTATCCATTTCATGTATAAATTATTAGATACCCCTTTCTCTCTCATTAATCTATTTTACGATTTCTATTTGACGTCGTTATGCTGCTAAAGTTACACCAAAATTTCCATGCCAAAATCATCATGTGAGTTAATACCATACCCATTTCTCTATCATGGTTATTCACCTTTATGAACATGTACTTGTTTATTTAGGACTTACATTTATTTATTCCACATCTCTTATTCATGTAATAAATTATAATGTTTAATGAATCCATGTTGTATGATCTAAGTGGAAAACTTATGCATGAAATTAAATGATTAAGAAGGGTGCACCCTGATAGCGCTCTAATGAATTAGGTAAAGATTAGTATCATGAAAAATCAACTAAAATGATGGTTTACTCATGATAATTCAAATGAAATGAGGGTTTACTCATGCTCCATGTGCAGTGATCCTTGGCTCATGCTAATATAATGTTAAATGTTTTTGCCACATTTCCAAGTTTGATTATCATGTTATATCATGCCTTTATGTTCATGTTTCTATTCCACTCCTTTGATATTCCCATTTTATAATATATACTATATTATTCATGTTATGCCTTTTTTACTCCATTAATGAGATTTATAGCTCACCCTTTTCTTATGCATGTCCTCAGGTTATCTCATGCAATGCTAAGTAAAAAGTAATGTTGTGGTCATGTAAAAAAAGTTTTCAATAAAGATGTTGTGTTTTATGTTCTAAGTTGTTATGTAATGTTCCTAATTTCCCAATACACTAAACCTCTCAATCCTCATATTTGTCTTTAGTACAATTTTATGTAATAAATCATGTTTATGTTTGTAATAAAGAGTAGGGTTGTTATACCTATGGTCTATTTTTTACCAAGTGTATGCAATATTGTGATTTCACTAATGCACATGTGAAATAACTAATTAATTGAATAGAATTATGATAATACTATGTTGGATTCTTCATTGGATATATTTTGATTCAATTGATGACGTGACCTAGATTATAGTTACCCATTTAGTGAGCGATCCTTTAGAAATAATGAATTGGTAATGGATTTTTGTATGAAATTTGATTCATGTGATATCTTGTTATATATTTACCTTAGAAAATGAATTATTTTATTAATTGAATAATGGAAAATTGAGAGAAAAATGTTAATTAGAATAATTAACCATTTGTTCTTATGTGTCCATATTGTGATATGCTTACTACTGAGATTATTATATATAGGGCCATGCCCTGACACATACTGAGATGATTATGTATCAGACTATACACTGACACATGTTGAGATGCTTATATATTGGGATATTCCCTCGAACATGTTGAGATGATTATATACTGGGATATTCCTTGACACATGATGAGATTCTTATATACTGGGTTATTCCCTAACACATGCTGAAATGATTATATACTAGGTCGTTCCCTGATACATATTTCTATACTTATATACTGGGCTATTCCATGACACATGATGATATTCTTATATACCCGTCTTTTCCCTGACACATGCTAAGATTCTTATATATAGGGTTATTCCCTGGCGCATGATGAGATGCTTATATACCGGGATAGGCCCTGACATGTGATGAGATGCTTATATAGTGGGTTTGGCCTAGTATTTCATTATAACATGGGTATATGGTTGTGGTTGGCATGGTTGCGAGACATTCTCAGAGACATTCCAACATGGTGCTGAAGTAGGTTATGTTTTACCGTGGTCATATAGTTGTGGTTGGAATGGATGTGCTACATGCTCTAAGACATTCGGACGGGATGCTGATGTAGGATGTTTTTTTATTTTATTAATTGTTTAATTAATTACTACACCTATTTATTACATTATTTCATACACTTATTATCATACTAGTTTTGTTTATACATGGTGGTGTCGACCTACTGAGTTTTACTGACACCTTATTTGAACTGATATTTGGTACCTGAGCAGATTACATGGGTGTAGGTTTGGACAGGGTAAAGGGGCCATGTTGTTGGATTTATTGATTATTGGATGGGTTGGAGTTTGGAGATAGGACAAGCATGGGTTTTGGGACTAAATACTTTTGGGTTTATCTTGTTTCAAATGATTCTTGTTTTTTAGTTTTACATTTAGATACATATCATACTAGAATTACATGATTCCTTATTATTGTTATATTTGTTTCTCCTTTATCTCCCAGTTGTTTTATATGGTTTCCTCTATGTCTATTGCTTTTATTTATTTTTTATGGATTATTTCTATAGATATGAGACTTCATATAAGGGGTAAAATCTCCCCACTATATATATCACACCCTCACTACTAGTCAAAAGCCTCTGGCATACAGGGAGGCACGCTTGAGGAATCATAACAAACCCATTTTGGAAACATGAGAGAGTGTCGTATCGAGGTACATTACATCATGAAAATTAATTTTGGTTTATTATATTGAAGAAAATATTTTTATTTTCAACTATTTTTTAGATTTTTAGGCTATGTTTTAAGTTTTAATTTTATTTTTTTATAGTTTATATTTTATAATCATTTAAAGTTACCTAATTGAAATTTAATAAGTTTTCCTATGTTTCAAGTAGTTGACTTTGAAAGATGATAAAATTTAAATTATAAGTAAAATATAAATGAAAATTAAAACATAGGAAAAACATATAAAATATTTTTGAAAATAGAAAAAAATAATCAATGTAATAGATATAAAATAATATAGATGATAGAAAACATTGATGTTTCAAATCCATTAAGTCAATAAAAATTTTGAAACCAATGAGTACAATCATTGTTTATAATGAGGTACAGGTCTACAATCTGGTGTGTGAATAGGACACCCATATTGATATCATCGACTACAGTTTCGGGATGGACTCTAATGAGTTGGAGGATCATCCATAGGTATAGGAACCTCAATTTCCTGATGCTCTATTAGTGAATCAATAGGATGTTTCATCAAGATATTGATATGTGAACTTGATCCTTCTCCCACTGTGTAAGTGCAACTATAAGGACTACAAAGGGTCAGTCATGAAAGTTGGAGGCATGAGAAATAACTCCTAATATGATCTCATATCGGCTGTATCCAGTGAAAACCATGGATATGCTGATAGCCAAAATAGATCACATTCTTACTAGTGCATATCCATAGTCGGATGAGGCTTTTCTACTAGAGGTGCGGCCTCTTCCTATGGAATAGGAAGAGGCCTTACATGAAAGACCACATGTTATACGTCATCATCACCGTAAATTATCAACATAAATAGCTACTAGATCATATTCCTAAGTAAGAACCTCCTCTCCCTAGGTAGGAATATATTCTCCCTGATGTGGATGATAAATTATACTATCATGTAGAATATGATATTCTAGAATCATATCCTATTTTGTAGCATGGTACACTACCTCACTAAATACCTCAACCTCCTCTAGATCAGACATGTGGAAAATATGTTGCAGTTTAGTATACCGTAAATAGATTCAAATTGAATTAAAAAAATATGTACAACAAAAAAACTAATGTAAAATTATTGACTTACCAGATCCTGAATCCTTCTTCCATGTGGTGTAAGATATAGTATAGAATTCATTCTATAACATGGATCATACTCAAGCTGTTGTGATATATGGAATCACATCATACACATGACCTTGATACAAAATAATGAATATTTATCTCAGAGGTAGAGATATTGTGCATGTTGTCGGTGCCAGTCGACATCCTTCTTCCCCATCATCTTTATGGAATAAAGTTCTTCTAATTGTTGTGGTGGAAATGAAATATAGTAAAAAAATCCAAACTACTACATGAATCTATCAGGATAGTGCCTCTCAACAATATGAAATTGAATTAGAGGTACTACAATTATGGAATCATGAAGCCTAGCAGTTTAGTATGATAGAATATGGTCTAATAGAGTCCAATATGGAAATCATGAAATCTAAAATTACATATGACATTTTTTGAAATATTTTGTTACTAATTCCCAAAAATTATAATAGTTTGAAACTAATTAGTCAACAAAAGAATGTATATACTTACATTTATGGGTAGTAGACTATCCAACATGAGATGGTATTCACCCAAATTGTGCCTCAGAGTCCTGAAGAAATAGTGCGCTTGACTCCACCTATAACTTATAATATAGAAAGTGATAAATAATATGAAATTAAGTATAATAAATCATATTATCATCAAAAAATAATTAATATGAGTGATCATACCAGCATTTATATAGACCATAACATAACATGTAGAGACCTGAAGCTTGAAGTACATGGACAATACATTACTTTTGCGGAATACTTAGTACATAACAAAAACACACACACAAGGATTGTAATAGTTTAGTGTCTTTGGAAACTCGGAATATAATCTTCTAATCGTGGTGAAAGATCTTCAACATCTCCCATAAAGATCTTCTATTTTTTTTACCTAAAACCTTTCTTTATATCCTGGGGAAAAGAAAACATAAAAGGGTGAGCTCAAATGCTCAGTAAGGGTAAACAAAAGAAATATCAATCACATCATATTCATAAGAACATAACATTTTGGAAATATTAACCTGCAAAAGAGAGCATAATTTCATAACATGGGATAAATCATGGCAGTAAAATGTAATCACAATAATCATAACTTAAAACATGAAACTTTGTGGCATACACAAATAATCATATAGAATCATTTCTTGTTAGTCAAGACTCATTGTCAAGACTATCTTAGTGGACAAAGTCCCTTTCTGAACCGAGTCACCCTCGTTTCAGTCCTGTTTCACTGAACCGGTATAACCTACCGTTCCAGCCATGTCTATCTCATGAGATATAAAATATTTACCCAATGCATTGGAGGGAGATATAGGTCCCACCCATCTCATAATGAATCCTTTCTTATGTGTGCCACAAAATCATAAATCATACATCATTGCATAACCCATGTAATAAAAATGAGAATCTTAAACATCATGACATCATAAAACAATTCATATAAGATAAAGGAATTCATAAAAATAATTCCATCACAACATGATCAAATCAATGTAATAATAGGGATAAAAACAGAACCCTTTATTATCTTAGATGGAAAATAATTTTGATAAAACACTTGAACTCCATTCTTGAAGAAAATATCCTTTCTTCTTCAAAAACATTTTTCCTTTCTTAACATGTCATACGACTTTAAAATAAAAGAATTTGATTAAAAATAAACTTGAAAACTTGTAAAGGAAGCTTCATTGAAATAATGTTTTAAAAATCCATTCATGTCGTATAAGTTAAAAAAACATTCTTCGTACTTTTGTCGGAAAAAGTCAAAAAAAATACCTCGTACGAAAAACGACAAAAGATTCCTTTCATACATATTACTAAAAACTCACCGAAGGGTAAAATAGATTTAAACAATTGTAGGTGGATGGAAATAATATTACATATTGATGAAACATGGATGTGGATGATAAAATACACCCCAGTAAATATTTACGAATAAACAATCTCGGATAAAAATGAGATTGTTATATTTCCCTTACCTTAGGTCCAATTTGCTTTGTACGTGTCCGAAGCTCCTGTATAATGGTTTAAATAATGTTATTGACTTATTCCAGAATCATACATATTGATATGATATCATATATGGTTATATTATTAGCTTCTTGTTAGTAATATTTCATTGTTACTTGTTACTCGGGTCCTTATTGCCTTTTGTTCTTATGCATGTTTTGCCGAATAAATTCTTATTCTTATTTTAAGGTTATAGATACCTTATATCCAGAATGGTATTAGTGTAACATATATCATATTTATTCATTCAATTCATTTATATAATTACTATGTAATGATGATCATGTAGAACGAGTCGCATCACATCGTGGAGACGGTATTCCGTACGTACGCACGAGTGATGATATCGTTCCTATGATCGTGGAATTGTATTTGAGTATATATATATTATTTCAGTATAAATATTACATTATAATAATCATAAATAGTTACTCATTACACCATTATACCCATCCTTGTAAGGTGATGGTGGAAAATAGATTACACCACGGCGTGGAGACGGTATTCCGTACGTACGCACGCGCGGTGATTTCATTTTTCCGTAGGATGGATAGAAGGTGAATTAGGGTTGTTTAATATTTATAATAACATATCAGTATGTAAGTAATACTGATGTTATTACTTTATAATGAAACAACTAAAGAAGAAGAAGTTGAAGAAGAAATAAATTGAAAAGATCGGTAATGGATATTACCTCTTCTTTGGAACGCCTCTTTGAATCCTCCACTTAGGGAACTACGATTGGTCTTTGAAGAAGACCAGGACCTCTAGGATTATTCTAGGGAAGTGGAGAAGAGAAAATTTCAGGGTTTTTCCGAGCTTTAATGCTCAAATTGGTGTGAGGAGGAGGGGGAGGAGGTTCCCTTTTATAAGGGAGGAGAGGGGCACCTTAGGAATATCTCAAAATATTATTTTATATTAAAGTAAAAATCGGTTTATAATGGTTCCAAAGGGTCTTATTTCGAATCTAAAGTGGGTATGGGTCGAAATCCTATCATCCAATAGGATTTAGACAAGTTTAGGGTATTATTTTAACCTTATCAATTAGATTAAACTCTAAGTTAAATAATTTAACTTTAACCATGTCTTTTTGTTTTCTTTCACTATATGGTTAATACACTTACTATAACATGCCAAACGAACCCCAAATTGTATATTATTAATACATATATCCTTATCTAAGTCATTTGGCCGAACCTTAGATTTTTAGGAATAAAATAACAATTAATAATATAATATTTGATTTAAAAACTATTTTGTGTCAATTTTTACACTATTTTATATATGATTTTTGTGAAAGTCATAAAAGAATTATATGTTCGAAAAAAGTTGATTAAATCAACAATAATATATCATAGTTACCTATAAAATTAGTGGAATTCATAAAAAGTCTTAAATTACATTTATTTTGGTATTTATAATATCAATTATGTCAATATTTCATTAATAAGATAATTACTGCATCATCTTTGTGTCATAAATAAATTAAATTATTTGATGTCTAAAAATTACAAATAAAATACCATCATGTATTAAATCTTTTTATCTTTCTAATGAATATTTACAATCGAATTTATCTTATGTACAACCCTATATTACAAATGTTTTAGTAAATATACTTTGATTTTAACTCTTTTAACTCTTCTTTGAATTAAATAATAATAAATGTCCTAATCTAATACAAGTGGGCCTAAATGATAATATTTTACACTTAAGGTTGTTTTTGGTCGAGATACACTTGTCCAATAGAATTAGGACATGTGTTAGGGTAATATTAATATCATTCTTACCCTTAATTACCCTATTTACTTTTAACCGTGGTAAATAAAAGTAAAAAGTTACTATTCACCAAAAATTATTTTCATCTCATTGAACCACATTTTACTTACTGACATCAACCGTGTCTCTTTGATTTTTTAAATTCCATTCACAGAAGCGGTAAAATTAAGTTTTATGAAAAAAATCAGTTTTTTAACTACCACTTAGTAGTTTCACTATTCATCAAAAATTGATGTTTTTCAGAACAATGCCAAAATTTCATCCTAAGATATATTTCATATTCCGAATTCAAAAATGAAGTCTATTTTACCAAATTCATAACATAGAAGTTGCATTAATTAATTTTATAATTAAATCCCGCTGTTAAAACAAATAGCATGTTTTTAAGAAACAATATCTATCAAAAGATTGACACTTGATTATGTCTGGTTTAAATGTGAAATTACATCCAATGACCAACATTGTATTAAATTGTAAAAATATATTCTAAATATACTTTAAAACCACTCAAATTAATAATTTATCACTATTAATTATTTCGATTAAAAAATTTGTTTTTAATTATAATTTAGTAATTTTCACTATTCATCAGAATATGAAAGTTATCCGAAAAGTACCAAAATTTCACCTTAGGCTAAATTCGATACTCCGAATCCAAAAATAAAGTCCATTTTGAGAGCTAAAAATTTTAAAATGTGGTTATTACTATTCATAACGGATAGTTTTAATAATATTTTAATAGCATATCGTTGTTTCGTGAAACTCAGTATTGCGTACTACACACGCTATCGAGGAAGGTTGCGATTGCGTGTAATGCAAGGCAAGTCAAAGATTTGTGTTGTGCAAGCTCCTTTTGGTGTAGCGTACAACACAAGACATTAATAAAATTAAAAAGAATATTTTTCATAAAATCTCGGGCTGTTACATTCTACCCCCCTTAAAATGAATTTTGCCCTCGAAATTCGTCAGGGTTATAAATGGTTTACTATTCGAAAGTTTCTTTAATAGAAACCCACATCGTAAAAAGGAATATCAAAACCAATCTTTAAAAACAAAACTATGAAACGTAACGGTTACCCAAATAAACTAATCACTGGGTTTCCACATAGGTGAAAATATGGATATGGAAGAGAAATCTAACCATCATGTTCTGATGGAGAGTGGTAGAGAACATGGCTATAGAAAATCCAGCAATCACAAAGCCATAAATTTGTGACGATCTAAGGTACCATCTGATTCATCAGATATAAGATCACTAGGACAATATTTTTGGTTTTCAAGATCGTTTCCCTAAAGTTAAAGAATTTGAATTAGAATAAATACTTACTTTATTTTGGTACAATCTCACAGTTGTTCGTGCCTTTAACAATTTCCACTTCATCTCTTAAATAAATGAAGTTGAATTTGTTATTCGTGAAGTGTTAGCAGATCATGTGATAGAATGACGGGTCATTCCATCTGTCTCAAACAAAAGGTTAGCAAAAAATTATATACATAAGTCGATCTATAGTGAGATTAATCATATATGGTTCCTAAAATGGACTTATACATCATATGTCATGCAGCTTAATATAATAAAACTAGTTTCTACTAAACAGGGACTTCCTATAGGTCAGTGGTAGGCGATAAAGGCCAGTCACACTTCGGTTGTGGGTTCGATTTCCACAGCCTTGTCCGACACGATGGGCTGTCGCCCATCCTGCAGGTTATCCTTTTTCTAAAACTATATTACTATAACATCCTATCAATAATATCGAGAAAACTTCTATCCTTAAACAATACTAACTTATGTCCAACATAATCCATTCCAATCATTAGGCTTATCCATAATACTGCAGTCCACTCTCATAATATAGTGAAAATGATTACCAGAGATTTAACACCATCGTTGATCCCCATATATCATAAGATATGTCTTGTTGGTCACATTCCAAACATTCAAAGGCCTTAATCAGGTATTCTCTTGAATACCCATTGAACCTTAGTGAAAACATGAATGCAGTTAAATGTTAACTCTTTCCACATACCAAAATCCTCAAAATTCTATATACTAAAACCATGATATCACTTAGTCCTTATATCAATCATGAGCTCATGAATACTGTCAAATATTTCATTTTCTCGTTTCCCTTCATTATGCGCATATCATTCATTTTCCAAAAATAACTCAATCACTTTCCATGGTTACTGGTACCATAAAATTATTGAAAACCACAATAGACCAAAACATAAATATTCCAATATTCCACGATACTATATAAAACATTATTTTGGAATAAACACTTAATCATTCCACCACATCGTTGTCATATTCAACATTGCCAATGGTGATCGCATGTGACTTCCCTTTGTCCTTTGCCTTAAGCGGTTTCTCATGTTGATCATCACTAACCCTTGGATTAGGGCATTTATTAGCATAATCCCCATTTCCTTGCACTTGAAGCATTGAAGTGTTGGTGGTGCATTCTCTGCAGTGTTTGATTTATTCACATCATTAGAATCCCTTTTTCCATTACTTTGACACTCAGCTGCTCGATGACCTTCTTTTCCACACTTAAAACATTTTCTAGTCCCTTTAAGACAATCTCCACCATGCTTCTTTCCACACTTTGTGCATAAGGAAACATTCATCTTCTTTTCACCATTATTCTGAGATTTCTCCTTGAACTCCATCTTTCGTTTCTTGTCAAAACCATGAGATTGATATGTAACACCAAATTCCATTTCTACCTTGATAGCACAACGCACAATTTCTTCATAGCTACTAAAGTCTCTTATAGCTAATGCCCTTCGAAGACTTGGTTTTAAGCCACTGAAAAATCGATCAACTTTACTTTCAGGTTGGATGATAATGCCAGATGCATACCTTGCAAGTCTTGTAAAATTTGCTTCGTATATACCAACAGATTCATCATCCTTCTGCTTCATCTCAAGAAACTCCTTTTCCATCTTTGTTCGAAGAATACGAGGGAATTACTTACTGAAAAACAAGTTCTTGAACTCGTCCCATTCCATGGACTCAATTTCATCTCTTTGCCTCGTATTCTTGATAAGATTCCACCATTGATCAGCTTCACCTTCCAAACGATATACTGCTAAGATGACTTTATCATGTTCAAAACATTGAAGAACTGAAAATATCTTTTCAGTGGTACTGATCCATTGTTCAGCAACAAGTGGATCGGAAGACCCAGTAAAAGAAGGTGGATGTTGCCTCATGAAGGACTCAATAGAATATTGTTCCCTTCTCTGATCATTTGGAAGTCCAGAATGATTCATAGCTTGTGTAAGTATAGCAATAATATTTTGCACTCCATCTCCCATAACATTTGTTTGTTCAGGAGGGAAATCATTGCATTGTCCATTGCATTGATCAACACGGTTCTTTCGGGTTCCAGCCATCGTCTAAAACCCAAAAAGAATAGTGTGAGAGGCAAAAATCATACTAGGGAAAACAACATAATAAAGGGGGAGTACCTTCAATATCTAACATCTTAGGTTTAATTCTATGATCATTAGCGTAATTCTAGTACTATAACCTATACGTATACTTAACCTTAGGGACATCCCTAGACATACCTTAGAAATATCTCTAGGGATCTCACTAAAGTTCTCGCATCCTAGTTTCCAAAGGTTGACTAAAACTTTCCTCTGATACCAACTGTAGAGACCCGAAGCTTGACGTACATGGACAATACATTACTTTTTCGGAATACTTAGTACATAACAAAAACACACACACAAGGATCGTAATAGTTTAGTGTCTTTGGAAACTCGGAATATAATCTTCTAATCATGGTGAAAGATCTTCAACATCTCCCATAAAGATCTTCTATTTTTTTACCTAAAACCTTTCTTTATATCCTGGGGAAAAGAAAACATAAAAGGGTGAGCTCAAATTCTCAGTAAGGGTAAACAAAAGAAATATCAATCACATCATATTCATAAGAACATAACATTTTGGAAATCTTAACCTGCAAAAGAGAGCATAATTTCATAACATGGGATAAATCATGGCAGTAAAATGTAATCACAATAATCATAACTTAAAACATGAAACTTTGTGGCATACACAAATAATCATAGAGAATCATTTCTTGTTAGTCAAGACTCATTGCCAAGACTATCTTAGTGGACAAAGTCCCTTTCTGAACCGAGTCACCCTCGTTTCAGTCCTGTTTCACTGAACCAGTATAACCTACCGTTCCAGCCATGTCTATCTCATGAGATATAAAATCTTTACCCAATTAATTGGAGGGAGATATAGGTCCCACCCATCTCATAATGAATCCTTTCTTATGTGTGCCACAAAATCATAAATCATACATCATTGCATAACCCATGTAATACAAATGGGAATCTTAAACATCATGACATCATAAAACAATTCATATAAGATAAAGGAATTCATAAAAATAATTCCATCACAACATGATCAAATCAATGTAATAATAGGGATAAAAACAGAACCCTTTATTATCTTAGATGGAAAATAATTTTGATAAAACACTTGAACTCCATTCTTGAAGAAAATATCCTTTCTTCTTCAAAAACATTTTTCCTTTCTTAACATGTCATACGACTTTAAAATAAAAGAAGTTGATTAAAAATAAACTTGAAAACTTGTAAAGGAAGCTTCTTTGAAATAATGTTTTAAAAATCCATTCATGTCGTATAAGTTAAAAAAAACATTTTTCGTACTTTTGTCGGAAAAAGTCAAAAAAAAATACCTCGTACGAAAAACGACAAAAGATTCCTTTCATATATATTACTAAAAACTCACCGAAGGGTAAAATGGATTTAAACAATTGTAGGTGGATGGAAATAATATTACATATTGATGAAACATGGATGTGGATGATAAAATACACCCCAAAAAATACATATGAATAAACAATCTCGGATAAAAATGAGATTGTGATATTTCCCTTACCTTAGGTCTGATTTGCTTTGTACGTGTCCGAAGCTCCTGTATAATGGTTTAAATAATGTTATTGACTTATTCCAGAATCATACATATTGATATGATATCATATATGGTTATATTCTTAGCTTCTTGTTAGTAATATTTCATTGTTACTTGTTACTCGGGTCCTTATTGCCTTTTGTTCTTATGCGTGTTTTGCCGAATAAATTCTTATTCTTATTTTAAGGTTATAGATACCTTATATCCAGAATGGTATTAGTGTAACATATATCATATTTATTCATTCAATTCATTTATATAATTACTATGTAATGATGATCATGTAGAACGAGTCGCATCACATCGTGGAGACGGTATTCCGTACGTACGCACGAGTGATGATATCGTTCCTATGATCGTGGAATTGTATTTGAGTATATATATATTATTTCAGTATCAATATTACATTATAATAATCATAAATAGTTACTCATTACACCATTATACCCATCCTTGTAAGGTGATGGTGGAAAATAGATTACACCACGGCGTGGAGACGGTATTCCGTACGTACGCACGCGCGGTGATTTCATTTTTCTGTAGGATGGATAGAAGGTGAATTAGGGTTGTTTCATATTTATAATAACATATCAGTATGTAAGTAATACTGATGTTATTACTTTATAATGAAACAACTAAAGAATAATAAGTTGAAGAAGAAAGAAATTGAAAAGATCGGTAATGGATATTACCTCTTCTTTGGAACGCCTCTTTGAATCCTCCACTTAGGGAACTAAGATTGGTATTTGAAGAAAACCAGGACCTCTAGGATTATTCTAGGGAAGTGGATAGGAGAAAATGGCAGGGGTTGGCCGAGCTTGAATGCTCAAATTGGTGTGAGGAGGAGGGGGAGGAGGTGCCCTTTTATAAGGGAGGAGAGGGGCACCTTAGGAATATCTCAAAATATTATTTTATATTAAAGTCAAAATCGGTTTATAATGGTTCCAAAGGGTCTTATTTTGAATCTAAAGTGGGGATGGGTCGAAATCCTATCATCGAATAGGATTTAGACAAGTTTAGGGTATTATTTTAACCATATCAATTAGATTTAACTCTAAGTTAAATAATTTAACTTTTACCGTGTCTTTTTGTTTTCTTTCACTATATGGTTAATACACTTACTATAACATGCCAAACGAACCCCAAATTGTATATTATTAATACATATATCCTTATCTAAGTCATTTGGCCGAACCTTAGATTTTTAGGAATAAAATAACAATTAATAATATAATATTTGATTTAAAAACTATTTTGTGTCAATTTTGACACTATTTGATATATAATTTTTGTGAAAGTCATAACAGAATTATATGTTCAAAACAAGTTGATTAAATCAACAATAATATATCATAGTAACCTATAAAATTAGTGGAATTCATAAAAAGGCTTAAATTACATTTATTTTGGTATTTATAATATCAATTATGTCAATATTTCATTAATAAGATAATTACTGCATCATCTTTGTGTCATAAATAAATTAAATTATTTGATGTCTAAAAATTACAAATAAAATACCATCATGTAGGAAATTTTTTTAGATTTCTAATTAATATTTAAAATCGAATTTATCTTATGTACAACCCTATATTAAAAATGTTTTAGTAAATATACTTTGATTTTAACTCTTTTAACTCTTCTTTGAATTAAATAATAATAAATGTCCTAATCTAATTCAAGTGGGCCTAAATGATAATATTTTACACTTAAGGTTGTTTTTGGTCGAGATACACTTGTCCAATAGAATTAGGACATGTGTTAGGGTAATATTAATATCATTCTTACCCTTAATTACCCTATTTACTTTTAACCGTGGTAAATAAAAGTAAAAAGTTACTATTCACCAAAAATTATTTTCATCTCATTGAACCACATTTTACTTACTGACATCAACCGTGTCTCTCAGATTTTTGAAATTCCATTCACAGAAGCGGTAAAATTAAGTTTTTTGAAAAATTCAGTTTTTTAACTACCACTTAGTAGTTTCACTATTCATCAAAAATTGATGTTTTTCAGAACAATGCCAAAATTTCATCCTAAGCTATATTTCATATTCCGAATTCAAAAATGAAGTCTATTTTACCAAATTCATAACATAGAAGTTGCATTAATTAATTTTATAATTAAATCCCGCTGTTAAAACAAATAGCGTGTTTTTAAGAAACAATATCTATCAAAAGATTGACACTTGATTATGTCTGATTTAAATGTGAAATTACATCCAATGACCAACATTGTATTAAATTGTAAAAATATATTCTAAATATACTTTAAAACCACTCAAATTAATAATTTATCACTATTAATTATTTCGATTAAAAAAGTTGTTTTTAATTATAATTTAGTAATTTTCACTATTCATCGGAATATGAAAGTTATCTGAACAGTACCAAAATTTCACCTTAGGCTAAATTCGATACTCCGAATCCAAAAATGAAGTCCATTTTGAGAGCTAAAAATTTTAAAAAGTGGTTATTACTATTCATAACGGCTAGTTTTAATAATATTTTAATAGCATATCGTTGTTTCGTGAAACTCAGTATTGCGTACTACACACGCTATCGAGGAATGTTGCGATTGCGTGTAATGCAAGGCAAGTCAAAGATGCGTGTTGTGCAAGCTCCTTTTGGTGTAGCGTACAACACAAGACATTAATAAAATTAAAAAGAATATTTTTCATAAAATCTTGGGCTGTTACATAACACATCCAAATAAAGATCTAGAACATCAATGATTGAGGCTAGGGGAGGGATTCATTACCCCTACCAAGTCTGAATGAGGATGAAATATTCACCTATATCATTGTAATCTAATCATTATATCGTTAATAATGCACTATACATGTATATTAAGCATTAAAATTCCCATCTGTATCTCCCAACCTAATAACAGTCCTCCAGTATCCCAAATACATCATGTGTACATGCATACTAGAGTGATCAGTGGAAAATATCCTTTCAACGAGATACGAGATATATTCATGGGTTTCTTGCATGATAATCATTTCATCGTCATCAAAGGGTAAATGAGTGAAGTGCAATTCTAGCCAGCTTATAGACTGAGAACCAACATCTCTAGAATTATAATCCCCCATAATGTCGAGGCCAAGAAATCACTGTACAATATTAGGCTAGTCTTTATGGGTGGGTCCTATAACTACAGAACCCTGGATAGGAATACCAAGTATAACTACCACATCCTCATTGTTGATGGTCATCTCTCCCTCAGACAAGTGTAATTTGTGTGCCTCAGGTCTCCATCTCTTGGTGAGGGTAGTAAGGAGGTAATGATCAATGAATGTATAATCTGATACATAAATCCCATATAAGCAACCATAGTGTGGGTATGTTATAATAGCAGATAGAGGCAGAATTTGATGATAATGTTGTGCCCTATACACCATAAACCATCAAGCCTCATGGCCCACTAGCACCTCACATGAAACATAACTATAATTCTCAGTGAGTAAGGTAGTCTCTTCCAGCATTATATGTAAAAATAAAATAAATTTTAAGTAAGTTTAAAATGTAAATATAATGTTATGGTTAGTAGAATGTTACGATTGGTATAATTTAGGATGTAATAGACATGTTAACACCATTTTATTTTCCTATAGTTTATAAAATGGATTGTACATTTTCATCATATAGTGTATTCTATATAATTACATCTTAGGTATTTTAAAAACTAATTTTGATCATTTTGGTTGTATTAGTCTATAAACTCCTTATTTTAATGATCACATATCATGTATATTATTTTACTAATGAATTTCATGTTTTATGATAGTAAACTATTTTTTCTATCCAAACTCATAAAATTTGTAACGTCCCGGATCCGGGTGCCACTCAACGGGTGCCCCGAACCCAGTTCACCACATGACCTCAAGCACATTTCCCCAAATGCCAGAGGCTGCCGACTAGCAGCGAGGGCCCAGGTCTGATAGTGATGAAACTATGCCCTCATTTGTCAAAGTGTAGCTCAGCTGAATAAAATAAAACATACAGCAATAGCGCAAGTAGTAAACCATACACAACTGCAGTAGATATAACCAACCAGATATAGATATGATGCAACATGTCTCAAATTCTAATAAAACAGCCAGAACATGTTACATAGTAGTATACTACAATACAGAGTACAAGTACTGAAAAGTAAAACAGAACATCCAGTGGCATCGCGAGCCTAAGCCCGGTCCCATGCTCCCCTACACCTCAGCACCAATCAAGTACCTGTATAAGGACCCTTGCCCTTATCCACACCTATAGAAACATAATCTGTTTGGGCCGAAAATCATGACCTAAACAGGGTGTGAGATATAAATTCCCAGTAGGCACCCACCAAAGGCTCGTGCCCAACTGTGTGAAAGCATGCAACAACAGTGTGTAGTAGTAAAAATCAATAAATTAAGCAGTACTGAAAGTAACTAACTTAACCCGTTATATTTCCATTTTAATATCCATTTATTCATTTAATTTAAAATATCACCACAGTGAATATTCTAAGTAAACAGCCAAGGTCCTTAGACACGTACAACTCCTACCCTCAGGTAAAGAGAATCCAACCACAAGAATCTACCCACAGGCATATGGATATTTCCCACAGGTGTAAGAAGTGTCACCCTCAGGCATAGAGTCGATTTCCCTCAAGCTCAGAAGAAGTTTCCCACATGCTAGGTAGAACAATGCCCACAGGCTAATCACAACATTTCCCTCAGGCTAACAGGTAATCGGGTCATGCCCAACATGTAAATAAACATTCACAAGCAATTACTCTCAAGGCAATTCTACAATCATTACTTTAGAGGCATACGCACGGGTATCCTGGCCAAATGGATAAATAGAGGAACGCACCCCCGGGGTGGTCTTGGATCCAAGCACTGATCCCAAACAATAGTTTTTCAACTTTATTTAATCACCTATACAATTATAGGTATTAAAATAGCCACAGCCTCAGCCGTACGACACCCCAATATGGGTTCGTAGCTCAAAAACACACAAAAACGTAAGACAGTTGGAAAATAAACACCAAGCCACCTACCTTTAATGCCAACGAACATTATACGAGGACGTCGATTCCAGAAACTCCCAAGAACGACGTAGATCTGACGAAGACAAAAACCTGTTCAAATGTAAATAACTTTCCCTCAGGAAAGAATTGGTAAGAACGACTTAAGGAGAGCGGAGGGCTTACCCGTGCGGTTCCAATGAGATCGTCCGAGGCGGAAACGGATTCCTGGTTTGCGATCGACGGATCCTCAATGGTTCGGTCGTCCCCTCCTGCTCCTTCCTCTAGTTCTAAGCCTTCCCTGTGAATAGGGGAGGCTACTGCCCATTTTAATCCAAAAAAACAAAGTACACGGTGTGTACTTCCAAGTACACGGCTTGTACTTCCCATTTTTAAAATGTTCCTCTGGCGGCTTCCCGCCAGCGCGGCACTATTCACCTGCCAACATGACTACATGGCGTGTCCTCATGAGTACACGGCGTGTACTGTTTCACAGCTGGCCACTCCTTTACTATTCACTTGCCGACTGACTACACAGCGTGTAAAGGACCACAACACGGAGTGTAGTCGGTTCCTACACCCTTCATCGCCGACATGGCCGTGCGCCCTGTGTACTTACCCCACACGGCCAAAAGTACACGGCGTTTGGACAAAGTACATGGCGTGTACTTTCCAAAATTTAGGATTTTTCCCCATTTTCCATAATTTCTCAAAAATACTTAAGGAAAAGAGAAAAGAAGAAACCCGTACCTCAAAATAAGAACCAGGTTCTTACAAAAGTTAATAATTCTTGAAGAGGCCCTGAAAAACTACAAGATTAATAAGTTAAACTGATTTTTAAGATCAAGTAATCATGTAGGAGTGACCACATATTGAAATACGAGTGATTTCATGAACAATAAAGTGACCATGTGTCAGATGATATAATTTTATCCAAGTATTGAACTGACCAAACATTGAACAATCAAGTAACTGTGTTTTCATTACTCCGTCTATTCTTTAATGTGAGCTCCTTCTTTGTATTAAAGATTTATAGATATTATTTATTTTATTCTTTACTCATTTTATCCCATATATAGTTTTGGAATAGGTTGTGTGTAGCCTGTACATCCTATGAGAATTTGAATTAAGTAAAACCTGATCTAGGTTGTGGATCAGTTTATTTTTTTAATAAACTACTTAACAGTGAGTACTTTCCAAGTGGATAGGAATAAGTATGTGCTTGAGACTAAACCACTTGTTTTTATTGTGTTATGTGTTTTCTTGTTTTTTATCTATTTTAAAAAAACCCATTTTTATTTTTTTAAAAATATATAGAAAAACATTACTTTGATGGTAAGATTTAATAAGTTTCTTATATACTATGTTTAAAGTTATTAGATTTATTTAAAAAGTTAAATTAATTTTGAATTTTTTTTACTGAGTTGTGATTGAGATTTTGATAAATATTTTGAAAAATTTGAATTATATATATCTACTACTTTATTTAACTGGTATGTTTTATAAATTAGTGGATTTAGTTTTAAATAATTTTAAACAAAAAAATTATTTAGAAACTCAATTCACCCCCCCCCCCTCTTGAGTTTTCCATTTTGACTAATGATTTTCTATTGACCGTCTTCATGATTCTTTTTAAGCACTTTACATATTAAATTAGTTCATAACTTTTATCATAAGGTTGATTTTCAATCACTGAAACTTAGATCTCCACTTTTAAAGCCTTATTATATAACATTATTTATATGTAATACATCATTATGGAAGAGAATGAGAACTCATTATAGTCCTCATCATCATCCAATATATAAGCTAGATGTCATAACATATATTGGAGTTTCAAATGTCTATAGGAAATAGACTGGATCTCCTAATTAGGTATCATATTTAACCGACCATGAATTCTTTTCTAAATTTCCCTTAGGGTGACACAATCAGTTTTCTTAACCATTATTGTTGGTTTTCTACTATATGAAGTTCTTTGATCATATTGAAGAACTTCCCCATAGTAATAGACATAGGAAAACATTATTGTATACATGGAAAATGGTTTATTATCATGATTAAAATAGTGTAAATAATATTCAAAATGAGTAAAAATCATGTAGGTTTGACCATGAATTAATTGTGTAAAATTATTTCACAATACAAGGACATAATAAGAATTTCAATAATTTATAAAAAGAATATGAATCATCTAAATTAGATCCCCAAAGAGTGTCAAATCTAGTGTATAGTTAGGGAACTTTCTTGTGAACCAAGTGATGATTGATTTAATACCCAATCCACCCTTTTCGTGGTTATTAACCCTAGGTACAATTGTGATAGAGCTTGCATCCACTTGTATTTTCCAAATAGGGATTTTATTTCTCAAATAACCACATAATCATTACTTTACCAAAATTTTAGAATGTATTCTTATATCCTTATTGATTTCACTAATGTTTTGTCACCTAAATTTTAATATTATTAATGTTCTATAAATATATTAATTAAATACAATGTGAATAATCTAAAGAAAGTCGCATGGTTGTGTCAAACATGGTTTACAGTCATGCCTCTTTGTCATGCACTATGTGACAATTGAATTTATACACAATCCTACCTTTTTGGGTTTATTAACCCTAGTTAAAACTGTTTCAGAGCCTGCATCCTCTTGCTGTATCCAGAAAGGGATTTCATTTCTCAGATAACCACACAATATTTAATTTATAGAAATTTTAAAATGATTTCTTTTATCATCAATGATTTCAAAAAAAAAATTATCCCAGATTATTTTATTCCTAAAGGAATATAAATATATTAATTAAAGAAAATTTGATTGATTTAAATAGAAACTTATGTGAGTGTCAAACTAGGTGAATAGTCAAGCCTCTTTGTCATGCACCAAGTGATGATTGAGTTAATACCCAATCCTCCCTTTCTAGGGTTTTTACTCCCAAGTATAAATGTACTAGATCTTATATCCACTTGTAGTATCTAGGAAAGGATTTCATTACACATATAAACACACAATATTTACTTTATAAAAATTTTAGAATGTTTTTGTATATACTCAATGATTTCACTAATGTTTAGTGGCCTAAATTTTAATATTCCTAAAGGTATATAAAGATGTTAATTAAAGAGAATTTGAATCATCTAAAGAATATCTCCTGGGAGTGTCAAACCAGGTGTTTAGTTATGCATTGTTTTCACCTGTATTCAATCATTTGGTAATCATTTATTAGTGTTGTTAATGAATATCTATTAATATTTATTAATTAGTTACTTCATATTTGATTATTAGTTAAATAATAATTAATTATTATTTAATCATTAGTTAATCATTAGTTAATCATTAGTTAATCATTATTTGAACCTAAGTTAATCCTTGGTTAAACCCTAGTTAATCAATATATAATAATTATTTAATCCAATGTTAATCCTTATTTAATCATTAGTTACTTTTAAGTCACTCCTTGGATAATAATTAGTTAATAATTATTAAACCATTAATTAAACATTCTTTAATCATTCATTAATCAATTATAAATCATTCTTTAATTATTATTTAATAATTAATTAATCATTAGTTCATCATTAGTTTATCATTAATTAATCTTTAGTTAATCATTATCATATCCTAAATTAATCCTTAATTAATCAAAAGATAATCATAATTTAATTCTAATTTAATCCTTATTTAACCATTAGTTAATCATTAGTTAATCATTACTTAATATTTAGTTAAGAATTATTTTATCATTATTTAGTCATTTTTAATCATTTTTCAATCATTTTTAGTCACTCATTAATCATTAATTAATTATTCTTTAATTAATAGTTATTAAGTAGTTACTTTATAGTTAATTTTTAGTTAATTATTAGTTACTTAATAGTTAATTAGTATTTGATTATTGGTTAATCATTAGTTAATCGTTGGTTTATTATTATTTTTCTTTAATTTAATCCTAAGTTAATATTAATTTAATCAGAAGTTAATCCTAATTCAATAGTTAGTTAATCAATAGCTAATCATTTTTTCATATTATGTTAATCCTTATTTTATCATTAGTTAATCCTCAGTAAATAATTAGATGATCATTTTTTAATCATTAATTAAATAATTATGATTAAGTAGTTAATTATTATTTAAATAATAGTTTTTCATTAGTTAATTTTTGGTTAATCGTTAGTTCATTTTTACTAAATCAATAGTCAATCATTATTTTATCCTTATTTAATCATTAGTTAATCATTATTTAATCCAAAATTAATCATTAGTTAATCATTTGATAATCATTCATTAATTATTCTTTAATTACTAGTTAATTAATAATAAATTATTAGTTATTTAATATTTAATGATTATTTAACTAATATCTAATCATCATCTAATTATAATTAATTAATAATTATATAGTAATTAATTATTGGATAATTGTTAGTTAATTATAAGTTCATAATTATTACTTCATTATTTATTCATTAGTTAATAATTATTGTTTACTAATTAATTATAAACTACCAAGTCATACTAAATAATAATCCTTTCATTATAATAACTAATTTAATAAGAATAATTATAAATTAATAACTAAATAGTTATAATTAAATAATAATAATTTAATTTCTAATATTAACTGTTATTTATAAATTATATCTAATTATCTAAACAACTAAGTAAATAAAATAATTAAAACTAACTAAAAACTAAAAAACTAAATAAATAATTAACATTAATATAAATTAGAAAAAATATCTTTAAATGATGCTTCACAAATATTTCACTCCTTTAAGGCCACTAAAAGAGTCATAATAAAGAGATAAAAAAACAAGAAATATTTAGAGAGTAGGGGTGAGGTTTAGAGAGAGGGAGGGAAATTTTGTGTGATGGAGTGAGGGTAACTTCTATAGGGGGTGTGGAGAAAGGTATTTTTGAACTCAACGTATTTCACCTAATAAAAGTTGACAAGTTTTTTGGGCAATAACATCATTGTCACATCATTGATCTAGGGAAAAGGCATTATTCACCTCACAACTCGGATTGCACGTACTCTTGGTACTACTGGTTTGACCAATCCATCATAGGTTCGACCACATATTTCAGTTGGAGAAGCCTATAACTAGGATGTTGGAGTGGTGCTTTCTAATCCCCATACTCACCCTCCACCTTTTCAGTGAGGCTAGTGAGGTAGAGGATGAGGGCGAAGAACCATTACAATGTAAAAATATATATATACGTCAGGATGTTTGTAACGACCCAAAGTTTTTCAATGGAAAATTCCCTTCTTATATCTATGTCATAAAAACACAAAATAATGAACAACTAAGTGATAAGTGACCTTTAAACATAATTTTGTCACCCCTACGTTTGGAATTTTAAAAATCCAACATACACGGTTGTGTTTAAGATAGTTTTTGGAGTCTAATGAAACAAAAATAATTTTTGGTGAATAATAACCTAACCTTATTAATAGTAACCTACCCTTATGAATATTAATATGAACCTTATGAATATTAAATAAGAGTAACATTACCTATGAATAATAAAATAAAATTTAGACATCATAGAAAGTGATAATTTGACCTTAGTAAACGGTTTTGGTACTTTATAAGTCATAAATAATTAATTATAATTAATTAATTAATTTAAAAGAATATTTATTTTCCTGAAATATATTCGTAAATTATTGAATCAATGTATAATAGTTTTTAGATAATTTTATAAGACCCTAAGTAATTTTTGAAAGAACTGCAAAATCAGTTTTAATTTTAAAAACTGTTTTTTTAAGTAAATTATGATTTTAATTAAATATTAAATTAATAATATTTAGAAAATTATTTTTGAAAAATGGACATCATTTTTGGATTCTACACGTCGAAAAATGGTAGGGGTAAATTTTTGGGTTTATTCTGAAATACTTCAATTTTCGGGTGAATATTAAAAAATACAGTTTTTCGCATAATCGGTGTACACTAAATTGCATCATTAATGATGTAATGATGACATAAACATTCTAGAACTTTAGTTTCGGCCAAAACATATTAAATTTCCTAAATTTTTCCTTTAAATACAATAAATCCAATTCTCAAACCAAAAAAGAACTTTCTAAAGCCTAAAGTCAAAAGATGATTTCTTAAAGTGTCTTTTTCTCTTTCTTTCACTTTCCTTTTAATAAAGTAATGAATTCGAATTATAAAGAAGAGTTAAAGCCTAAAACGAATTTTATTATATTAATATATGATTTAGGATTTCAAAAAACTACTATTACAAGTCTAACTTATGATATATTATTTTATTTAATATTTTATGCCAAAAACACCTCCCTCCTCATGTATAAATAAGCCCTCCCCCTCCTCTTGCCAAACCACACCTCTCAAGCTTCAAGAATTGTCTAAGCTCTTCCCAATCATCTCTCCTATCCCCTTCCCCACGTCCAAGAGCTCCTGGTCTCATCAAAAGACCAAGCATAGGCCCTTAAGGAGGTTCTTAAGAGGAGGATTCTAAAGGTAATTTCCCTCTCTCTTCTCCTTTAATTTCCTTTCAAGTTCAAGTTCCTTTCTTGATCTATCCTTACCTATATTCTTCAAAATTGTTTTGTAACTCCATTATTATACATATACTGTAATCCTATGATTCTAATGGTATATTATATCACCCCACACCCTTTCCCTCTTCCTTTTATTTTATTAAAGAGAACGTTGTTCATGTGGTGATAATTTATCACCTTCAAAAACGACATGTTCTCTTCTTCCATTTCTACCTTAAAATCTGGTCATGAAACCATTTTTATGGTTGAAACAGAATACTTTATATGTATTATGTTCTATTTTAAGTTCTGTAAATAACATATGGCCATATTACTAAGTGAAAAGTTAAAATGAGTTCGTTGTGATCCAAAAACCGCTCAAATTAACCCAAATAATCTTCATTTAATTCTTATCTAATGATTCGTCCACATGGATCTAATATAACTCATTATAAAATAATTCAAGCTTCTGTAATATCATTAATTACATGTAATATCAGTTCTGGATGTTTACCCATGATCTACCCAAACATCAATTTAAGAATACAAGTGGACCGCTCAAGAAAACCATAAAAACGAACATCCCCGATCAATGTTTTTAAACTCTATAAGTCATCAAAAGGAACATAATATGAAATAATGAAACCAGAATGAACCCTATTAATGTATAAAATTTTCTGGAATTTCTAATTAATGAATATAATGTCATTATACAGTACATTAAAGAGAAGGAGGCACTCGATTACAAGGTAAGGGGAAATCTCGAACCCAATTTTCTTCCTTCGGGTTCTCCCTCTTTCACTCCATTTTTGATATGGTTACTCCTAAAAGATCATTTGTTAATAATTTCCTTTAATTTTATGGGATATACATGTTTTTCACTGGTTTTTATGTCCATCAAAATGTTTTCCAAAAGAACTCTTCTTTCAAGATCTCACCTTTTACCTCTCATTCAAGGTTGATGGTTCTTGTATCAAGTATGTTGTTCCCTCTTTCTTTTGGGAACCCAAAGCTTATGAATGTGTTATTATGAGATGAAACCCATTCCTTTCCATGGGTTATTTATGTACATGTTTTATATGTGTTCTATGTGTCAATCATGATAATGATAATGTTATGATGTGACGGGTGCGCCCAGAATTATATAGCGCAATATGAATGTTTAAATGTGATGGGTGCGCCCGGAATTATATAGCGCTCCAATGCATTGGGTAAAGTGATGAATCTCATGAGTAAATGTGAAATTATGTGTGAACATGATGCTATCTTTGTTCACAAGAATTTGTGGTAGTTAACCACTAAGACATGATGTTTCATTTTTATGCATTGCCACATTTCAAGTTTATTGTTTATGCTCCTCTCATGTTCATGATCTTTTTCCTATGTCATGATTATGCTCACCCCATGTTATATTGTTCTTATCTATCCTCTTACTGGGATTTTAGCTCACCCCTTTTGATGTATATTCTCAGGTGGCTACATGTACTAAGGAGAGGACAAGTGTTACTAAGAAGCTATAGAAGAAGAGATTAAATGAATTTTTATGCTTGATGTTGTACTTGTTATGTGTAGTCATAGTTTTCCCAAGACACTAAACCTATGGATCCTCTATGTGTAATACTATTATGTTGTTTATCTTTGAAATGATGTAATAGTAATGTATGAAAAGGCCGGGTTTCTATAGTTGGTATCAAAGGAAAGGTTTAGTTAATTTGGGAATTAGGATTAGTGAACCTTAAAGAAAACATCTAGCATGAGACTAAGTACAAATATGCACACAAGTATATTTACCTAGGGATCCCATATGTTATGTTTTGGTATAATTGTTTCAAAGGATAAGTTATTCATGACTTGTTTACTTATGTTTTGTTATAACCTTTTCTATTTTAGAAAATGGTGGGAACCAGGAGAAATTAGGCCAACAACTCTTGCGAAGTCCAATGCAACGATCGCCCGAACGACATCCCCAATGATTTTGGATGTGGAGTTCAAAAATTCATGGCGATGCTTACCCAATTATCTCGGGTTATGAATAATAACCATAATAATGGGGAATGTCCTCCTTCACCAAAGAGGGAGCAGCTAGCTATCGAATGTTTTATGCGGCAACGACCACCGACGTTTTGTGGATCTTCCGATCCACTAGTTGCGGAACAGTGGGTCAACTCCATGGAGAAGATCTTTTCTGTTCTTCACTGTTCCGAGACAGAGAAGGTGACTCTATCCGTTTATCGTCTAGATGGAGAAGCTGATCAATGGTGGGCTTTGATTAAGAACACCAAGCCAAGGGAGGAAATTTAAGAGATGGAATGGGAAGACTTTAAGATAATGTTTCTTAATAAGTACTTCCCACGAACTCTTCACACGAAGATGGAGAGAGAATTCATAGAGCTCAAGCAAAAAGAAGGAGAATCTGTCACAACCTATGAAGCAAATTTCACAAGGCTCGCAAGGTATGATTCAGGTTTTGTTATCAACAATGATAGCAAAATTGATAGATTCTTTAGTGGATTAAAACCACATCTTCGAAAGGCTCTTGCAATTCGAGACTTTGGGAGTTATGAAGAAGTTGTTCGGTGTGCTCTCAAAGTGGAGATGGAGTTTGGAGAATGGTCCCATGGCTATGGTGATAAGAAAAGAAAGATGGAGTTTCCAGCTGTTGGATCTAGTGATAAAGATGGGAAGAAAACACAACGACCCACATGCCAAAAATGTGGGAAGTTGCACAATGGGAACTGCCTCAAAGGGACGGGGAAATTCTTCAAGTGTGGGAAAGAAGGACACCTATCTCACGAGTGTTGATGAGACATGAAAAGGAGGGATAATGTAGCCGATGAAAGGAGAGAACCACTCGTGGTTCAATGCTACAACTGTAAGGAGCTAGGGCACTATTCAAACCAGTGCACTAAACCTCGATCTTTTGAGGGTAATCAGCGCCAACAACCACCAAAGCCAAAGGAACAAGGGAAGGCTTATTCCATCACTACTGTAGAGGTGGAACATGATAATGAAGTCATACAAGGTACAGTTCCTATTCACTCAAGAATGGCAAAAGTCTTATTTGATTCTGGTTCTACGCATTCCTTTATATCTTGCAAGTTTTCTAGAACTATAGAATCGAAGCCCCGAAACCTTGAAGTAGAGATATCTATAAAAACACCAAGTGGTGCAATCATTGCAACCCAAGTGTTTGATTCTTCTCCTGTTGATGTATGTGGGAAGATTCTTCCGGAAAATCTCATAATACTTCCCTTGGTGGAATTCGACGCTATAATGGGAATGGATTGGCTCTCATTATATAGAGCACATATCAACTGTCGGGAAAAGGAAATATATTTTCATATTCCGAACCATCCCATGCTCCTCTACAAATTCAAGGAAGATCATGACTATCCTTTGAAAAATCCTTCAATGGTGTGGGTGATGATTCCCTATGAAGAAGCATACCTCGCCCAAATGTTTGAGTCAAAGGAAAGTTCCAACCTTGAGGAAATTCCCATCGTAAGGGAATACAGTGATGTATTTCCCGAAGAGTTACCCGGAATTCCCCCGGATCATGAGGTAGAGTTATCAATTGAACTCATACCCGGAGCTACTCCTATCTCAAAGTGCCCCTATAGGATGGCTCCTATCGAACTGGAGGAGTTAAATAAGCAGCTGCAAGAGCATCTGGACAAAGGGTTCATACGCCCTAGTGCATCACCTTGGGGTGCGCCAGTGCTCTTTGTGAAGAAGAAGGATGGAACCATGCGGCTGTGTATCGATTATCAGGAAGTCAACAAGATCACCATAAAGAACAAGTATCCTCTCCCAAGGATTGATGACTTGTTCGATCAGTTAAGAGGAGCTCAATACTTCTCAAAGGTGGATCTTCGTTCTGGATATCATCAAGTAAAGGTGAAGAAGGAAGATATTCAGAAGACTGCCTTCCGTACAAGGTATGGGCACTATGAGTTTTTGGTGATGCCCTTCGGACTTACTAATGCCCCTGCAATCTTCATGGATTTGATGAATAGAGTCTTTAGACATTACCTAGACAAATTTGTGGTAGTGTCTATTGATGATATTCTCATTTACTCCAAGTGTAAGGAGGAACATGAAGAACATCTAAGACTTGTGTTGGCGACATTGAGAAAGGAGAAGTTGTACGCCAAGTTCAGCAAGTGTGACTTTTGGAGGAATCAAGTCATGTTCTTGGGACATGTGATCACAAGCGAGGGAATTTCTGTGGACCCTTCAAAGACATAGGCGATTGAAGAATGGCTCAGGCCCTCTAGTGTCACAGAAATCCGTAGTTTTCTTGGATTAGCTGGGTACTATCGACGTTTTGTGAGAAACTTCTCACGATTGTCAAGCCCGCTAACTAAGTTAACAAGGAAAGGGGTAAAGTATGTATGGACGGAAGAATGTGAGGGAAGCTTCAAGGAGCTAAAGAGAAGGTTGATCACTGCACCTGTACTCACACTACTGAAAAGTGGAGAAAGTTTTGTGATATACAGTGATGCTTAAAATAAAGGCTTGGGTTGTGTACTCATGAAAAATGATAATGTGATAGCCTACGCCTCACGACAGTTGAAGATCCATGAGAAGAACTACCCGACACATGATCTAGAGCTGGCAGCCGTGATTTTTGCCTTGAAAATCTGGCGGCACTACCTTTATGGTGAGAAGTGTGACATATACACCGACCACAATAGCCTAAAGTATATATTCACACAAAAGGAGCTCAACATGCGTTAAAGGAGATGGTTGGAGCTAATCAAGGATTACGATTTCTCTATTCACTATCATCCAGGAAAGGCGAACAAGGTAGCTGATGCTCTAAGTAGGAAAGAACCTACTACTCTATCCATGTTGAGGATTGAAAAAGACCCTATCTTCTTGGATATGCAAAGGATGGATTTGGGAATCATAAGGGCAGGGGATACATCCTACCTTGCCCAAATGATTGCGCAACCATCTATCCAACAGAAGATTAAGGAAGCACAAAGGGACGATGTGGGATACAAAAGAGGGTGAATGCAGTAAAGGAAGGGAAGATGCAAGAGTTCCATATCGACGATGATGGTGTGATTTGTTTTGGAACACGACTTTGTGTGCCTTCATCAACCGGGATAAAAAAGGAGCTATTGGATAATGCACATAGCTCAACTTTCTCTATCCATCATGGAAGTACCAAGATGTATCGTGATCTCCGAGAACACTTCTAGTGGGATAACATGAAGAAGGATATTGCGGAATATATATCAAGGTGCTTGGTATGTCAGCAAGTTAAAGTTGAGCGACAAAAGTCCAAAGGTATAATGCAGCCATTGCCTATACCCATGAGGAAATGGGAAAATGTTACTATGGACTTTGTCACGGGTCTCCCGAAGACGTCAAAGGGAAATAATGCGATATGGGTTGTGGTTGACCGACTCACCAAGACTGCCCATTTTATCGCTATTCGGGAAGACCTCTCACTTGAACAACTTGCAAGGATATATGTGAAGGAAGTAGTGAGATTGCACGGTGTTCCACTCTCGATTGTCTCTGACCGTTATCCAAGGTTCACATCTAAATTCTGGAGGAGCTTTCAACATGCTTTGAGTACTGAATTAAATTTCAGCACGGCCTATCACCCCCAAACCAATGGCCAGTCTGAAAGGACTATTCAGACGCTTGAAGATATGCTAAGAGCATGCTCTCTAGAATTCAAAGGTGGATGGGATCAACACCTTCCATTGGTTGAGTTATCATACAACAATAGCTTCCACTCGAGTATTCAGATGGCTCCGTATGAAGCTCTTTATGGGAAGCGATGTAGAACTCCAACCTGTTGGGATGAAGTTGGAGAAAGAAAGCTACTTGGACCTGATCTTATGCAGGAGATGACCGAGAAGGTTCAAGTCATCCAGAAACACATCAAAGCTACTCAAAGTCATCAACAGAACTATGCTGACAACCATCGAAGGGACTTGGAGTTCGATGTTGGAGATAAAGTCTTCCTTCGAATATCTCCATGGAAGAGAGTCATGAGATTTGGGAAGAAAGGGAAGCTAAGACCAAGGTACATTGGCCCCTTTGAGATCCTTGATCGTATTGGAGTCGTGGCCTATCATCTGGCACTTCCACCGAATATGGCTCAAGTTCATGATGTGTTTCACGTATCACTACTGAGGAAGTACATTCTAGACCCCTCACATGTACTAAACTCAGAGGTGGTACAGCTGGATGATGATCTCTCCTATGAGGAGCAGCTGGTAAAAAATTTGGACCGAAGTTATAAGGTTCTACGCAACAAGACAACCCGCCTTGTCAAAGTGTTGTGGAGGAACCATAAGTTTGGGGAAGCAACTTGGGAACCAGAAGAGGCAATGAAGGAGAAGTACCCTCACCTGTTTGTGTAAACTGAAATTTCGGGGGCGAAATTTCTTAAGGGGGGAAGAATGTAACGACCCAAATTTTTTCAATGGAAAATTCCCTTCTTATATCTATGTCATAAAAACACAAAATAATGAACTACTAAGTGATAAGTGACCTTTAAACATAATTTTGTCACCCCTATGTTTGGAATTTTAAAAATCCAACATACACGGTTGTGTTTAAGATAGTTTTTGGAGTCTAATGAAACAAAAATAATTTTTGGTGAATAATAACCTACCCTTATGAATAGTAACCTACCCTTATGAATAGTAATATGAACCTTATGAATATTAAATAAGAGTAACATTACCTATTAATAATAAAATAAAATTTAGACATCATAGAAAGTGATAATTTGACCTTAGTAAACATTTTTGGTATTTTATAAGTCATAAATAATTAATTATAATTAATTAATTAATTTAAAAGAATATTTATTTTCCTGAAATATATTCATAAATTATTGAATCAATGTCTAATAGTTTTTAGATAATTTTATAAGACCCTATGTAATTTTTGAAAGAACTGCAAAATCAGTTTTAATTTTAAAAACTGTTTTTTTAAGTAAATTATGATTTTAATTAAATATTAAATTAATAATATTTAGAAAATTATTTTTGAAAAATGGACATCATTTTTGGATTCTACTTGTCTAAAAATGGTAGGGGTAAATTTTTGGGTTTATTCTGAAATACTTCAATTTTCGGGTGAATAGTAAAAAATACAGTTTTTCGCATAATCGATGTACACTAAATTGCATCATTAATGATGTAATGATGACATAAACATTCTAGAACTTTAGTTTCGGCCAAAACATATTAAATTTCCTAAATTGTTCCTTGAAATACAATAAATCCAATTCTCAAACCTAAAAAGAACTTTCCAAAGCCTAAAGTCAAAAGGTGATTTCTTAAAGTGTCTTTTTCTCTTTCTTTCACTTTCCTTTTAATAAAGTAATGAATTCGAATTATAAAGAAGATTTAAAGCCTAAAACTAATTTTATTATATTAATATATGATTTAGGATGTCAAAAAACTACTATTACAAGTCTAACTTATGATATATTATTTTATTTAATATTTTATGCCAAAAACACCTCCCTCCTCATGTATAAATAAGCCCTCCACCTCCTCTTGCCAAACCACACCTCTCAAGCTTCAATCATTGTCTAAGATCTGCCCAATCATCTCTCCTAGCCCCTTCCCCACGTCCAAGATCTCCTGGTCTCATCAAAAGACCAAGCATAGTCCCTTAAGGAGGTTCTTAAGAGGAGGATTCTAAAGGTAATTTCCCTCTCTCTTCTCCTTTAATTTCCTTTCAAGTTCAAGTTCCTTTCTTGATCTCTCCTTACCTATCTTCTTCAAAATTGTTTTGTAACTCCATTATTATACATATACTTTAATCCTATGATTCTAATGGTATATTATATCACCCCACACCCTTTCCCTCTTCCTTTTATTTTATTAAAGAGAACGTTGTTCATGTGGTGATAATTTATCACCTTCAAAAACGACATGTTCTCTTCTTCCATTTCTACCTTCAAATCTGGTCATGAAACCATTTTTATGGTTGGACCAGAATACTTTATATGTATTATGTTCTATTTTAAGTTCTGGAAATAACATATGGCCATATTACTAAGTGAAAAGTTAAAATGAGTTCGTTGTGATCCAAAAACCGCTCAAATTAACCCAAATAATCTTCATTTAATTCTTATCTAACGATTCGTCCACATGGATATAATATAACTCATTATAAAATCATTCAAGATTCTTTAATATAATTAATTACATGTAATATCAGTTCTGTATGTTTACCCATGATCTACCCAAACATCAATTTAAGAATACAAGTGGACCGCTCAAGAAAACCATAAAAACGAACATCCCTGATCAATGTTTTTAAACTCTATAAGTCATCCAAAGGAACATAATATGAAATAATGAAACCAGAATGAACCCTATTAATGTATAAAAGGTTCTGTAATTTCTAATTAATTAATATAATGTCATTATACAGGACATTAAAGAGAAGGAGGCACTCGATTACAAGGTAAGGGGAAATCTCGAACCCAATTTTCTTCCTTCAGGTTCTCCCTCTTTCACTCCATTTTTGATATGTTTACTCCTAAAATATCATTTTTTCATCATTTCCTTTACTTTTCTGGGATATACATGTTTTTCACTGGTTTTTATGTCCATCAAAATGTTTTCCAAAAGAACTCTTCTTTCAATATCTCACCTTTTACCTCTCATTCAAGGTTGATGGTTCTTGTATCAAGTATGTTGTTCCCTCTTTCTTTTGGGAAACCAAAGCTTATGAATGTGTTATTATGAGATAAAACCCATTCCTTTCCATGGGTTATTTATTTACAAGTTTGATATGTTTTCTATGTGGCAATCATGATAATGATAATGTTATGATGTGACGGTTACGCCCGGAATTATATAGCGCAATATGAATGTTTAAATGTGACGGGTGCGCCCGGAATTATATAGCGCTACAATGAATTGGGTAAAGTGATGAATCTCATGAGTAAATTTGAAATGATGTGTGAACATGATGCTATCTTTGTTCACAAGAATTTGTGGTAGTTAACCACTAAGACATGATGTTTCATTTTTATGCATTGCCACATTTCAAGTTTATTGTTTATGCTCCTCTCATGTTCATGATCTTTTTCCTATGTCATGATTATGCTCACCCCATGTTATATTGTTATTATCTATCCTATTACTGGGCTTTTCGCTCACCCCTTTTGATGTATATCCTCAGGTGGCTACATGTACTAAGGAGAGGACAAGTGCTACTAAGAAGCTATAGAAGAAGAGATTAAATGAATTTTTATGCTTGATGTTGTACTTGTTATGTGTAGTCCTAGTTTTCCCAAGACACTAAACCTATGGATCCTCCATGTGTAATACTATTATGTTGTTTATCTTTGAAATTATGTAATAGTAATGTATGAAGAGTCCGGGTTGCTATAATGTTGAACTCATGAATGATAGAATAGGCATAGAATCTAAAGAAGTTAACGACCAGGGGGTCGGCGAGGTGTCCATCATGGATAGGGAAGATCACAAAGCAGTGTAGGATTGGTGACTATAAATTAGGATATGAGTGACAAGGGAGGCGGCAGAGGGGATGAGGGATGAGAGGTCAACCGGCGGAAGATATATGAGATGAAGGAGGTATTAGAATGGGGGGTGTCATGTATGCAGGGGAATTTTAGTTCATGTGGGGAGGTGACATTGTTATATGGAAGACTCACTCTCACTCAAACTCACACACTCAAGAAGGTAGACATAAATAGAAGGAACGCAAAAAAAATTAAGTAGTTTGGTCCGAGTGACCTATATTTATGGGGAAGGAAGAGGATTTTTTATTCTAATGAGAATACACATATTACGAATTTTCCATGTTTTTTCACATAGAGGAACCAATATCTATAGTATCATAGGAGAAAAGGATTCAAATGGCCACTACAAGTTTCATCGGCCAGTCACCAACTACTGCCAAAAATTATTTGGGTGGCACCAACTTCCTCTAGAAAGTATCTAGAAATTGGTCATCCTTTCTAGTCACCAAACACAAAGAAAGTGATATATTATTGTCAACATTAAATAATCTCTACCTTGAGAATAATTATCCCCATGTTTCTTCTCAAACCAAAATTCATGTTGTTTCCTTCCTGATGCCCATAGGCATCTCAATTATGAGAGTTGTTGATCAAGTATAAATTGTGTTGGAACTTGATCCATGTAACTTCCTTCTTATCCTTCGAAGGAGGAACTATATCCCATATCTGATTTTGATATAGTGAATGCATTTTTTCTTCCCTAACTAACTTCCACTGGTTCTTTCCTTTGTTATCTAAAACACCATGATAGCTATCCATAACATAATCAATAATTACTAAAAGATCATATCTAACCATATCATTATACCTTGAAGATATTCATATGGTCCTTCATGTTCTACCAGTGTTGATACTCTCATTATGATGATAATCCTACTGTAGTGGTACTTATTCCTTAGTTTCAATATCTATACAATCATTTCACACTATATCTTGTTTATGTTGATCAATCAGTGGTGGAATTTTCTATAATTCAACGAGAACTGAGTCATATCTCTCCTTTCTAGAATCATTTGACTTCACCATCAATGATTCATCAAATGTGACTTCATGTCACTAAATGATCTTCTTTTCTTCTGGATCATATAGTTAGAAAGCCTCACATCATTAATGAATCCAAAAAATAGATATTTCTTCTCTCTCAAATCTGACTTTGAGTATTTCATAATAAAATAAGTAGTACGACCAAAATTATAAATTCTTTTATAATCAGAAACATTCTCACTAGACCAAACCTCTAATGTAATTTTTCCATCAATCGTATAAATAGGTAACTGATTCACAATGTGTGTTGCCTACATCAATGCATCTTTCTAGAAGGATTTGTTCAAACCTAACTAATAAAAAATACATTGTACCTTTTCAATGATAATATAGTACATTTATTCTACTATTCCATTTTTTTAGTGTTCTTGTAACTATAAAGTGTTCCACAATACCTCCATCCTTACAAACCTTATTGAATGGATCTGATGTGTATTATTCACCGTTATCTAACCAAAATATCGAGATTTTCCTTTCTATCTAATTTCAAATCATCTTTTTTCCATTTAAGAAATATCTACAATACTTCATCCTTGTGATTCAGGACATATACCCATATATATAATAATTAATCATAAAAATATTTGACAAAATAATGATTACCTTCTAATGAATTATTTTTTTGATGGTCCTCATAGATTGGTATGGATTTAGTCTAAGGTTTCACTCATGTGATGGGTTTTAGTGCTAAAACTGTCTCTAGACTTCCTACCCATTAAAAATGATTGAAAATGTCATATTTTTCTATCTTAGATCCTTTTAAAATTCATCTCTTTAATAAACTCTTTAATGCCTTCTCTCTGGTATGTCTGAGTCTCATGTTCCATAATTTAGAAGTGTCTAGCTCACTCCCCTATAAGATAGATTCTCCAACTATAAATATTATGCATTAAAATAATACAAAGTACCTTTTTGAGTAACATTTATCATATGTAATAAATCATGGATTACGTTCATGATTCTATCCTCAATGGTCATTCAGTAATGAACCTTATCCAAGACTCAAAATGATGTGAGGTTCTTCTCTAGTTCTGGTATATATATTACATTTTTAATGTGTGGAGTTATACCATTATGCATCCTCAAATTTTTTATTCCAATACCTATAATGTGGAAAGGGTGGTCTTTTCCCATAAGAACGACACCTTCATCAAACACCTTGAGGATTGAAAACCAATTTCAATTCCTATATGTGAAATTAACACCCTGAATCAAGAATCCAACCTTATGAATAGTTGACCATTAAGGAAATGATAAAAGAAGTATCTTTAACATCATTAATTTTGTATAAAACATTTTCCTTTAGTTTCCAAATATTGGGATAATCCTTCTTCCAGTTCCCTTTATAATGAAAATAGGTACACACAAAATTTTTTGGAATTCTATAGCTGGACTCACCTCTTAACTTTTATCATGATTAACTTCTTCTAAATCCTCTGGGCTTCCTTCTAAATGATCTTCATCTAGTTTCCATTAATACATTTTATTTGGAATATCTATGGTAATACTTGTCCTTATTCCTTTACTCATCATTAAATGTGGAATTTAATACATCAGCAAATTTTATGTCATCATTACCTTATAGAAATTTTGTAGTATGGTTATCATAATTCTCTTCTGGAGAGTTTAGAAACAAAAGATAATTATCTTTATCTATGATCGTTACTTCTAAATATTGAAAATCTATCAGGATTTTATTAAAATATTCTAGGTGCTAAATTATAGATATAAATTCATTAAAATAAAATATGAACAATTTCTTTTTCAGATAGAGTCAATTTTTAATGCTTTTTTCATGAACTTGTTCTCCAAAATCTTCCACAAGCTTTCCATATAGGCCTCTCGCATCACATAATATCTTTGATGTTTATCTAAACTTGGATAATATCATGTGATTAATGGATGAGACTCCTCTAATCACCATAAGAGATGTTGGTGGGATTTTCTACCAAGGTTATATCTAACTTATGCTAAGTTAGAACATCTAAAACATCACATTTCCATAGGTTGAATTTATTCATCTAGTTAAATTTCTCCACCAAAAATTCGGTGTCAGAAACTGTAATTTTGTATCTATAAGAACTTGTAGTCATTGTATGTGCATATAGAATAGAATAATTGGGTTTCATAGTACTTCTTTCATCTTGGGAACTCTCTATCAAAATAATATCAAAATTTCAAAAAACAAGTTTCACCGATGAATCTAGAATAAAAAAACTAAAAACAATTATTTGATTACTTCAAACACACCACAAATGGGGAAATGATTTTTATTTCAGACAAAATTTTTCCCCCTTCAAAAATTTTCCACCCTATTATTTTTAAAATCTCTTCAATTTTTTCATGCCACCTTCATCTCAATTTAAAAGGAAAAATTCTTGATCACCTTTTTAGTTTTGACTTTTACATGAATACAATGTCAAAAATCAATAGCCCCTGCTACTTTTTATTTTGTCTCTATTTTATTCTATATAGAACCATATTTTCAAAATTATCATCTATTTTATTATTATTTTTCTTCACCCAGTGTCACAAAAATCCCCTCTTTTTAAATGTTGGGTTAAACCAAAATTAAAGAAAAATGGTGGGTCAAAACATTGACTCAAACCAGGGGAGGTCAGACATGTACAGTAGTGCCCATGAAATATATAGTCACAAACAAATGTAGTTATGTGTTATAGAGGAATGGATATTCTCAACAAGGGGGAGATCCGGATTTACAGATGCTATCTATGAGTAGGAATCATGTTCAACAGTGGGTATAGGTTCACATAAGGAGCACGGGTTGTGGAAAACAGCCTCAAGTAGGAAGGGTGGCCAAAAACATTATTTGGATTTTTTTTTTCTAGGTAATTGAACTCATGATTTGATACTAGTTTGTTATTTAGAATCCTCTCTCTCACTCAATATCGTGTACTTAATCATGGAAACGAAAAAAAGTAACACACAAAATTTTACATGGTTTTTTGGGGTGACCTGCATCCATGAGTAAGATAGTGGATTTTTATTATTCCAAAATCAATACATAGATTAAAAATTTCTCATGTTTTTTCAATACATTGAAACCCAAATTTATAGATTTAGAGGAGAAGAGGGTTCAAATAGATGCTAAAAGTTTCATCATCCTGTCACCTACTACTACTAAAAATTCTTAGGGAAGCACCAGCTTCCTATAGTGGGTCTCTAGTGGATGGTCATCCCTGGTGATTACCTACCACAAAGGTGATGATATATTATTTTCAATAGTCAAATGACACAAAAGAGGATGGAACATATGTCATAGTGGGTGATTAATCATTGGGAGAGTTGGAGGGAATGAATATGGTGTCCCGTACCAGGGCTACAGAGGATGACTATATGACGTGGCCTGGCTAAAGTTTCCATGACACACTTAAAAGTATACATAACTTGCAGGAAGGGACAGTAACCTAAATTGTGTTCCCATCCACTGGGAAAACCTTTAAATAATAAATTTTTATATCTAACATGTTTTAAATAGTGTAATTAAAATTTTAGAGTACTAACAGACTAAACAAATCATGATATCAGTATTAGGTCATCCTCTATGAACTACAACTGTCTACTGCCTCTTCAAAAATGGTATGAAGGGGTTGTGTGATTAGTGTGTATCTTTTAATTATTTAGTCGCCCCAATTATTTTTCAAATAGGTAATGGGTTTCCAAACCAACCAACCAGACAGTGATTTCAAGCCAATAAAAGAAGGTTGTTTTGGCTCATTTTCCTCATCAACTCAAGCAGCACCATCATTTGTGTGTGTTATTGTATAAGTGGGTTTCTCAACATATTCTATATAGATATTAAAAGGATATTATCTTTGTTATTATGACAAAGTGTGTACCTACTTTTATCATTTTGGGATCCTTCTATCTGCCCATGATTTTTAACCCATCTTTATTTGAGAGGTTTTGCACATTACACCTAGTGTATATTTATATCCACATTTTTATCTATTTTTTATATAAAAATTATCACCACACTAAAGGTTTAATAATTTTTTATCCCAAAATATTTTATAAAATCATAGTTTGGACCAAGTTATGTTCACTTTTTTGGATGTTAATAATTCTTATAAATTTGAGTATATTTTGTGATTACATCTACAGTTGATCTTTCACATTAGAAAAAAATTATTTTGATTATTAAAATCACCATTTAAAACCATATGATGTTCTTCATGTACTGAAATTTATTCCATATGGTTGTAAAATTTGAGATCAAAAAATCAATTGGAATAATTTTTCATTGTGTGAAGTAGAGATGCAAGTGGTGTTCCATAAAGATAATTGCTCATTACCAATTGGTGAAATAATATAATGTGTAATTGAAGAGAAATGGAATGACATGGATGATACCAAGATATATGAGACCAATTGGTGAAATAATATAATGTTTAATTGAGTAGAAATGGAATTACATTGATGAGACCAAGCTATATGAGACCTGTCAAACATTATAGAGAAAATTTTAGTGAAATAAGTTTTGGATACTCTGACAAAGCTATATGAGACCAAGTAACAGCACAAAAAACCTTCCTAAAGGTAAAATTATACTCAGTTCAAGTAGATAAGTCTTCATTTATGAAAAATCACATCAACACTTTTAATATGCTCTTTTCTTATCTCAAGATGTTCAGATACAGAATTTAGGTTACTAAATTTACATAAATTTTGTTCCAAAGTTTACCAGATTCATATGATTAGCTTGTCATCAACCACACCAACAAAATATTGGTAGATATATTTATCTTTTATTATTTCTCAATCATGGTTCTTGGAAATTAAAGTTGTAATAATAGTAAGGATGGTAGATAAAAAACTTTACAATAAAAATAGGCTCTATTAATGGAAAGAGGAAGGACATCAGAGCGTGGTTCCTATGGGAACCAAAATCATGGAGGGTCCAAATATAAAATCCCAAAACCCACACTCCTAAATCCTATGATGGAATTAATATCTTTATGTTCCTATATTTTATGTTGATAATTTTAACCCATTTTTTGATAAACTTTAAAATAGAAAAAGGAAAACATGAACACTTATATACTGGAGGACCTTTTAGGTTTAGTGTTTTAGAGAATTAGGTCAAACTCCTACATAAATAATTCACATCAACATGGACTTATAAACAACTAGTTTATAATTTTGAACATCATATCCCGTTATACCCATATTTTTTTATTCCACATTAGGTCATCAACATCACCCTTGTGAAATCTTTTATAGACATAAATAGTTCAACATCATTTTTTAAAACTTGGGGAAAGGAAAACATAAGAAGGGTGATATCAGATGCATGTTAAGGGTAAACATAAGCATTAACAATTGAATTTTATCAATGAGAATAAGAGTGAATAATGGTATTTTGACATAATCAAATTGAATGGAAAAATCATAAAATAACTCATTCTAATACCTGAGCCATCAAATATAAAAACACGGAAAAGTAAGAAGTCATCTGAATCAATAATCATGAGCTATATAATATCAATATTGATCATTAGAAACATTATAAACCTATATAAATCATAATGAAACACATAAATGTATCTTGGTACATTGTTATACTTTTCATTCTTATAAATGGAATAACCATGCAGCCATATTTCATACATTTCACTCTTACAAATGGAACATTCATATGTCTGACTTCTATACCCACTGAAATGGTGGGCAACCATGGACCCACCCATCCTCGTTTTATCACAAAAACCACCAATCATTGGTTTATCATGTAACCACCCATTAATTTTCCAAGTTTCATTTAAAAATCATCATATATAAAATATTTCATAAACTCATTAGAGAAACTGATAACCCCTTTCATAACTTGATTAACCCATGTAAAATAAATGGGTTCTATAAAAATTTATTTGAAAAATGATTGACCCATGGAAATAAAATGAGTTCCATAACAATCTCTTTGAAACGTGAATAACCCATAGAAAGGAAATGGGTTCTATAAAAATCTCTTCGAAACACGATTAACTAAAGGAAAATGAACGGGTTACATAAAAATATTTTTGAAACATGAATAATCCATGTAAAGTAAATGGTTTCTATAAAAATATATTTGAAACATTATTAACCCATGTAAAATAAATGGGTTCCATAACAATCTCTTTGAAACATGGTTAGTCCATGGAAAAGAAATGACTTCTATAACAATATCTTTCAGACAATATTAATCCATCTAAAGATATAATGAGAATGGTATCAATAAAAAATATCCCCAGTGTAGGATAAGTAAAAAAAAGTTTAGTTGACTTTAATGAATGTAAATACACTTAAAAGTTCATTAAAAACATTCATGAGGAAAATAATCTTTAAACATTAAAAAGTGTCTGATACCACCTTGAAAATTTTGAATCATAATCCCTATGAAGAAATAAAATTAAATAAAACTTATAAAATAATTAGAATAAGGATTTTATTTATATATAATGTCATATGATAATTATATATTCCTCATTAAATAAGATAAGTGTATAACATAACAAACATCTCAAAGAAGAAAAATTGTGACAAAAATCCATTATTTCTTTGGTAACTTTGAAACTGTAAACCCTATGAAAGATATATCATAAAAATGATATTTAAAACCCCATAAATTTAATTATAATAATCATAAAATACATTCATGGGTATTATATACATCACACAACAAAAATAATCGGTGAATATGGAATATATCTCATAGAAATAAAAGTGAGAGGAGAAAAACCTTATAAAGATCGTATCATTGGAGTAAGAATAAATCAAAAAAATAATTATACATGACAAATATAAATCCACATAATAAAAGTGTGAATAAAGAATAATATAATTATATTTCATTTCATATATATTCTTGTAATAACATAACCAATGACGTTGATGTTTTACCCAACGAATGGAAATTTATTTAAGAAATCCCTTACTACTTGATAAGTTTTGAATCATAAGCCCCAAAAAAATTAATAACTTAAAATGACACATTAAATACCATGAATATAAATTTATTCATTATATAAAATAAAATATGGTCATTATATACACCATAAAAAAATAATGGATGATTACGGTGTATGCCTCATGAAAGTAAAAGTGAGATAGGAATCACTTACCTTGAGTCTGATTTGTCATGCATATCCTCTATCATCCTAAATAATAAACTTATTTAAACTATTTAATTTTTTAATAAGCTTTTAAAATTTTATTATTACTTTAATTTCACTTATAAATAATTTATATACAATTACTTAATCAATAATGTTTAACTCAGATGTTTTGATAATATTCGGCTTATGTGTCAAAACTAACTTTGATAGGTCGACTATGTCCAATGAGATCATTATTTAATTATATATAGAATAATAATAATGAAAAAATTATCAATTTTTTACATAAATTATACTTTTAAAATCATTCATGAAATATAGTTATGAAAAAATGAACCAACATTATGATTATAGAGACGGTAGGTCGTACGTATGCATGAGTAACATTCCCATTTTTCAATGATCATTATAGAACGAAGGTAAGTAAATTTTATCTTAAAATAATGATATTTATATAATCAATAAAATATTATTTAATAATATATACTCATATGTATCATTTTTTCATATGGTGATGAAAAATGAAGTATCACATCGCTTTGAGGATGTGGTAGTCCATACATCCATGAACGACGTTATCACTTTCTCAATGTGCGAAATGAAAATAATAAAATGATATTTTATATGACCAGATATATAATTATGTAATTAATATAATAAATATTTTATATATATCATATATTTTTATTAAAACCATCCTTAATAAATTTCATGTAAAGGGTGAACCTATCACGTGGCTTTGAGGATGCAGTAGTTCCCATGTCCACAAACGATGTCATCGTATTCCCACAAAAATGGAAAACATGAAGGAATGTGTTATAAAATAATTAAATAAGTATAAATAAATTATAAATATCATATATATCATATAAATAATAGTGTATAAATTATAATTTCTAACCATCAGAGGTGGTAAAGGAACAATGAATGGCATCATTTCACGAGGCGGTAGTTCGTCATACACATGAACGGTTATTTCATTACACATTTGATAGAAGTGTGTATAGGTGTAGGTTTAACCCTTAACATAAAAAAATTAGTATATTTATTATATTAAATTTATTATATAATCATGTGGTAAGGATGATTTAAGAGGTGGATAAAGAAATAAAACAAAAGTGATCGTTGAAGAATGTTACCTCTTTTTCAGGTAACTCCTTTTGGTTTACACCAAAGGACTTACTTGTATTGATTTATACCCAAAGTGAGGATTCTAGGATAAAATTAGGTATTTTATTAGATTATTTTGGAAGTTTTTTTATGAGAAAAAATTTCTTGATAGGTGTTAATATAGGGGGAGGGTGAGTGTCATTTTATAGTGGAGGAGGAGTGACATTCTTGTAAATATAAAAAGGTTAACACTATTGGGAGGTCACCTTTACCTCATGTGAATCAAATAATGAAAATAATAATAAAATTGATTTCATAGACAAATAAATTCCATCCAATGGATTTTGGACATGTTTATAGTCCATTTGGATACTTAATATTAAAATTTAACCACTAAGTAAATACATTTGTTACCTTAATCGTTGTAATTAATTTTACTTTATTTCACCAATATTTTTGGTCAAAAAACTAATTTTAAATTTCTATAAATTATAAAATATTATTATTTAAAATATGTAATCCATTTTTTCAAATTAAAATAATATAAATGGAAGAAACTATTTAAAATTAATACTGTGGACTGGGTGAGACAGCGGGGTTTTAAAGAGAAAAGTTAAAGGTTTGAAAAAAATTTATATCAAATTTCAATGTGAAATTAATTAAAATGTCCTAAATTGAGTTAAATGATATAAAATAGATCTAAATTTACTATAAAACTAATTAAAAATAAAATTTAACACAATAAATCATTTAGACAAAAAAACAGTTTTCAATTAAAATTTGGTGTCATTTATTATTCATAAAAATATGAAAGTTCTCAGAAAAAAATCACCCAAAGTAAATTTTTATATTCCACTTTCAAAAAAGAATTTTATTTTTTCAAACTAAGTTTATAAAATTTTCAAAATTTATTTCTAAATCAAGTGTTCCATTAAAAGGTGTAAAAACTACCTTTTAGAAAAATACACCCTTTTAATGCTTAAAATTGGATTTGTTATTACTTTAAGCCTATAAAACTTATAATATGAATTTAAAAACATTTTATTAAATATATAAAATATAAATTTTACTAATATAATTCAATAATATCTATTAATTTAATTTATTAAGATAAAACGACATTGTGGGAATAAAAATATTTCTTCATAGAAACACATCCTTTATATTCAATTGGTTTTTATTTTCACTTCTAATTAATTAATAACCAAATGATTTATTATAAAAACATGTGTAAACCATATATTAAAAATATAGTTAATAATATTCATTACTGTAATTCCAATGGTCAGGTTATTACTATTATGTTAAATAAATAATATTAATGGTATATTGTTTTCTTATAAGACTCATCCTTTCATGTAACACAAGTTATCGAAAAAACTCAATGTTTGATCTAGTTTGCCTATGTGAGGAGTGTTTGGATGATCCCTATATGTCTCCAATGATGTCTTATATTTCCACTACTAATAGAGTTCTCAGCGTACCACAAAGGTGATTGGTTTTTTGGATTCCCTATCATTCAGGTCTAAAATTGAATATCGATGGTTCTTGTAATATGGGCATGATGAGTGGTGGGAGTGTTGTCTGTGATTCTAGAGGATCGGTGGTTATAGATTTATAATCCAATTTTGTTAGAGGTGATTCCCTATAAGAAGAGTCGCATGTGTTTCTCATCGGACTTCTTTTATATAGTTAGAAGAATATCCAACATGTGGCAATTGAGATGGATTCATTTACTATTTACAATGCTACTCTCAGTTTGGACCCTATAATCTAGTCTATTTCTTATATAATTTGAAAGTGTACGGGTTTATTGACTAATAATTTATATTTCCACCACACATGGTGGGAAGGGAATATGGTTTCAGATTTTCTTTCCTCCAAGATAGCTCATGATGAGCAGATCATTTTCCTTTCAGATCTTGGGCCCTTCCCAACTAAGTCAATAAATATTTTCAGAGCGGATTCTCTCAGTATTCATTAATTAAGTCCTACCTTATTTTGGCGTTTTTTCTATTTTATCCACTATTCATATTTTATTTATTTTTTAATTCCATTTTCTTACTAAAAATATTTATTATTATGGTCAATTTTAAAGAATATATCTCTTAAAATATCGGGTTGTTACATCATACCCCCCATAAAATGAATTTCTCCTTCAAAATTCCTCTTGGTTATCAATTGATTAACATTTTTATAATTCCTTTATTAAAACATCCATTACACAAAGGGTTAATAATACATCCAATTAAAAATGGAAAGTTTGAAACATAAAGGTCACTTGAAGATACACATAATTAGGATTCTACATAGGGAGAACGTCTGTGGAAAATTAAAAAATTGATTTGGAAGGAAAAACTAATTACTATGGACTAATATAGAGTGGTAGAGTATGTGGTCAATAGGAATTCAATTAAAAAAAACCAAATAAGTTTGGAAAAGGTCATTGATATCATCAGAAAATATGGTGATAGGATAAAATTTTATTTCAAGTTCATTTTCCTAAATTTTAAGTATTTATTTCTCCATCTAGACTTAAAGAAATATAGATATATACTTACTTGATGATTATAATTTCATCCATTAATAAATTTCCACCACAATATCATCCTTTTCTACAAATGATGAGTATTCAATATAACACATTCATGCCTAAAGCACAAAAAAATTAAATACCACATAACTATAAAAGGGATAACATGTTATTCCTCTTACCTTTAAACATCAACCAAAACCAAAATGGCTATCCCATGGTCAGATAATTCCCCAAATGATTAAATATTAAAATGATATATTAATTTTCAAAAGTAATACCAAAATTTAAAAATAAATTATTCCCTAAATAATTATTCTTAAAATTATTCAAACGTTTCCTTACTAAGTTGGAAACCCAAAGATTAGAAGGATTTGATTATATATTCTTTCAAGATAAATCAACTATTATTACTCAAATAAAATCCCATTTTATTATAAAATAAAATTAATCTTATCCTATAAAAATTATCATATTAACCATGACATAACGCAGGCCAGTAGTATGTGTTATACCCATGTCACCCTTCAATTGTGGGTTCAAGACTTGTACCCTTACCGGATGAGATGGGTTGTCACACATCATATATGTTGTTCCCTTTTTTATTTAATCCTAAAAATAAATAATCCCTAAAAACACTTCATGTTGATCCTACAAATACCTAATCCCAAAAAAAATGTCTCCAAAAATGTCATTAATCACTTTAAGACCTCATCACTTAAAACTTCATTTGGGTAACTAATAATTTGAACTTATAATCATCCTTAATCTTATAGACCTATAATTGTATCCCTGACTCTTAATATATCCTCACATTAAAACATCCTAATCTCTAAAGTTAACTAAACTTACCCTTGATACAAACTATAATGGCCCAGAACCATCACTCTCAGATCCTATGCTGAAATACATATATTTACATTCCCAGCTTTAATGCTGATAATTTTGACCCAAATTTTTCATCTAATCCTTAAAAAAACATACGAAAAACATGGATCACTTACATAATAGAGAACCTTTTAGGTTAATAGTTTTCAAGAATTATAAAAAACTCTTATATAAACAATTATCATCAACTTGGAGTCATAAACAACTTGTTCATAAATTTGAACATCATCTCTTGTTATACCCATATTTTCTTATTTTACATTATTTCATAAATATAATACTTTTTAAATCCCTTATAGACATAAATCATTCAACATAATTATTTAAAATTAGGGGAAAGGGAAAAATAAGAAGTTTGAGATTAGATTCTCAGTAACGGTAAACATAATCATTAATAATTTAATGTTATCAATGATCATAAGAGTGCATATGTTTATGATGAAATGATCAAATTTCATGGGTGAATCATGAAATAACTCATACCCATCAATACCTAGACCAAAAAATATAAAAACATGGAAAAGGAAAGAGCCATTAGAATCAATAATCAGGATCCATGTGATATCAATCTTGGTCATTAGAAACATTATAAACCTATAGTAATCATAAATAAATACATAAAGTTATTTTGGGACATTATAATACTTTTCATTTTTAATAACCATGAGATTGAATTCCATACATGTAACTATTACAAATGGAATAGCTATATAGTTTACTTTTATAACCAATACATTAGAGGACTATCATGGACCCACGTCTATCACAAAACCACCCATCATTGTCTTATCATGTAACCACCCATCAAATGTCCAAGTATAATTAAAAAATAATCACACATAAAATCTTGAATAAAATCATTGGAGTAAATAATAACCAATTTTATAACTTGATTAACTCATATAATAGAAACAGGTTCTATAAAATCTATTTAAAATGTGATTAACCCATGAAAATGAAATGGATTCCATAACAATCTGTTTGAAATATGAATAACCCACGGAAAGGAAATGGGTTCTAAAACAATCTCTTTGAAACATGATTAACCCATGGAAAATAAATGAACTCCATGATAATATCTTTGAAACATGAATAATCAATATAAAGTTAATGGGTTCCATAAAAATATCTTTGAAACATGATTAACCCATGTAAAATAAATGGGTTCCATAACAATCTCTTTGAAACATGTTTAGTCCGTGGAAAAGAAAGGGTTTCCATAACAATATCTTTGGAAAAATATTAATCCATCCAAAGAAATAATGAGGATAGTATCAATAAAAAATATACCTAGGGGGGATGAGTAACAAAAAGGGTTGATGATTTTAATTAATTGAAATTCCATTAAAATTTCATTAAAAACATTTATGAGTAAAATAATATTTAAATATTCCAAAGTGTACCATACCACCTAGAAACATTTGAATCATAAGAACCATGAAGGAATAACATTAAATGAAACTTATAATATCATGAGAATAAGGATATTTATGATATATCATGTCAAAGGATAAGTATATATGCTGCATTAAAGAAGATATATATAACATAACAAATATCTCAAAGAAGAAAAATTATGACAAAAATCTATTACTACTTTGGTAACTTTGAAACCATAAACCCCATGAAATATATATCATAAAAAAGATATTTAAACCCCATAAATTTAAGGATAATAATAATATAATACATTCATGGGAATTATATACACAACAAAACAAAAAATAAGTGTTTGATATGTAATATATCTCATAGAAATAAAAGTGGGATGAGAAAAACCCTTATAAAGATAATATCATTTGATTGAGAATAAATCAAGGAAATAATTATGTGTGACAAATTTAAATCCAAATAATAAAATTATAAATAAATAATAATACAATAATAGGTCATTTCACACATTTTCTTGGAATAACATAACCAGTTCCATAGAAGTATAACCTAATGAATGGAAATTGAGTTAAGAAATCTCTTACTACCTGGTAACTTTGGAATCATAATCCTCATGAAAGAAATAACATAAAATTAAACTACAAATACAATTTTGATAAATTTATTAATGATATAAAATAAAATAGATTCAGTATATAGACCACAAAAAATAAATAAGTTGTAATTATGGTGTAGGCCTCATGAAAGTAAAAGTGAGACAAGAATCCCTTACCTTGAGACTGATTTGGCATGCTTGTCATAAAACTTCCTGAATAATAAACTGATGTAAATTATTTAATTATTTTATAAAAAATTTAAGTTTTATTATTACATTTATTTCACTTATAAAAAATTTATATACAATTAATTAATTAATAATGTTTAAGTCGGATGTTTTGACCATATTTGGCTTATGTATAAAAACTGACTTTGATAAGTCAACTATGGACAATGAGGTCATTATTTAAATATCTATAGAATAATAACCATGAAATAATTATAAAATTTTTATATAAATTATACTTTTAAAATCATACATTAAATATGGTTTTGAAAAATGAACCAACATTACGATGATGGAGATGGTAGGTCATATGTATGCAAGAGTAACATTCCCATTTTTTAATGATCCTTATAGAAAGAAGGTAAGTAATGTTTATATTTAAAAAAATGTCTATTATAGAATAAATACCATATTATTTAATTATATATAATTATATATATCATTATTTTGGTGTTTTTAGGATAAATTAAGAATAACATTGCTTTGAAAAGGTAGTAGTCCACACATCTACGAACAATGTTATCACTTTTTCACTATGTGAAATAAAAATAATAAAATGATATGATATATGTACATATAGATAATTATGTCATAAATATCATTAATATTTCCTTTATATCATATATTTTTATTAAAATCATCCTTAATACATTTCATATAAAGGATGAATGTTTCACATCGCTTTGAGGAGGTGGTAGTCCACACGTCCACAAACGATGTTATCATATTCCCACAAAATGGAAAGCATGAAGGTATCTGTTATATAATGATTAAAAAAGAATTAATAAATTATAACTATCATAAATATCATATAAAAAAATTATTTTCTTCATAATTCTCATACATAATAGGTGGTAAAGGAAAAAATGAATGACATCATTTTGTGAGGCAGTGGTTCGCCATACACACGAATGGTGATTTCGTTACCCATTTGATGGAAGTGTGTGTAGGAGTAGGTAGAAAACTTAACATAACAAAATATTTGTATATTTATGACACTAATGTTATTATATATTAATTGAATAATAATAATTTAATGGTTTTATAAAGAGATAAAACAAAAGTGATCGTTGAAGAATGTTACCTCTTTTTCAGGTAACTCATTTAGGTATACACAAAAGGACTTCCTTGGATTGATTTATTACCAAATTTAGGCTTCTAGGATGAGAGTATGGATTTTGGTAGATAAGTTTTTCAGGGTTTTTATGAGAAAAAAAGTCTTGATAGGTGTAAAGAGTGGGGTAGGGTGAGTTCCTTTTTATAGTGGAGGAGGAGTGACATTCTTGTAAATATAAAAATGTAAACACTATTAGGAGGTCTCCCTTGCATAATCTGATTCTAATAATTCACCAAATTAGATATAAGTGAACATATGGTCGAATAATTACCATAAAATTGGTTTTTTAAAAGTTTTTAGGTGATTTTTTCACTTAATATTAATGTTTAACCACTAAGTAAACACATTTTTTACTTTAATCGTTGTAATTAATTTTAATTGCTTTCAAAGTTTGAAATGTTTTTATATTCAATTTCAATGTGATGTTGATTATAATAACCTCAATGTATTAAATGATATAAAATTGATCTAATTATACATTAAAACCAATTAAAAATATAATTTAACATTATAAATTATTTATTTGAAAATTCATTTTTTAATTAAAATTCGGTGTCATTTACTATTCATCAAAATATGAAAGTTCTCAAAAAAATACCAAAAAACACACCAATTAAATTTTGATATTGTAATTTAAAAAAAGTTTATTTTGTCAAATTAAATTTATAACAGTGTTAAAAATTATGTTTAAAACAAGCCTGTCATTAAAATGAGACAAAAGTACCTTTTTGAAAAATATGCCCTTTTAATGCTTAAATTTTGATTTTTTTTCATACTTTAAGCCTATAGTAATTATTAGATGAATTTAAAAACATTTTATTAAAAATATAAAATTGAAATATTATTAATATTATTATCTAATGGTTATTAATTTAATTTATTAAGATAAAATTCCTTTGTGGGCATAAAAATAGTTTTTAATAGAAACAAATCTTTTATATTCAATTGGTTTTTATTTTTATTTAAAATTAATTGGTTATGAAATGATTTATTATATAAACATGTGTAAACCATATATTCATAATCTAGTAAATAATATTCATTAATTCCATTCCAATTTCAAGGTTTTATCTAATATCTTAAATAAATAATATTAACGGTATATTGTTTTTCGATAAGACTCAGCCTTATGTGTAATACAAATTATAAAAGAAACTCAATGACACATTCAATGAAATATAAACTTGATATTGAATATTAAAAAATTTAAACTATTAATTGAATGTATCACAATATATCAAATAATTTAAATTAATGTGAAATAATATATCTCTTAAAATCTCATAATGTTACAACAAATCAAGGAAAATGGAGAAGAATGTCACATGTTACATTTGTGGAAAGAAGGGGAATGTCAAGAAAAACTTTTGTAATAAGAATTATGGTGTAAATAACTCTCAAGAAAATGTAGAAATTACTTCTAAAAATGATACATACTAGTAAATGAAGTGTAAAAATGAACTAAAGATAGACAGTACCTCAATGATGCATGGATAATCAACTTAGGGGAGGATATAGAACATAGTGTCTTGATGATAATGGTTTGATCAGTATGAACCTATCCTAAAAGATTAAACCAAATGATAAATTTTTAATGGCATATTTTACCCATACCTAAATCTTCACAACTATAGCCCTAATAAAATTTGATAAAGGAACTAATAGCAGCTATCATTGGTGGTCACCAATGGCTGTCGCGAATACCTGAAAATATAAAATTCATTAGTAGCCTACACAAGAAGTTTATAATTATTTAATATTAATTTATATAATTATTATATTAAAAGACACTCTGAAAATAAAAATAAACCCAAAAAAACAACAAACCAAACAACTCCAAACAGACCCTTCTGATCTTCATTCACTATCACCCATCATATAAAAACATAAAAACAATTAAATATATAAAGAAATTAAATATTACATTAAAACCAAATTTATTTGTTCAATATAAAATATTAAAAACATTTTATACAATATGACATAAATAAATCAACATTAATACTGAATAATTCAATAAAATAATACAAATTCATTGTCTAATGACAATTTACAGTATTTAATTGTCAATTAAACAATAATTAATAATAAAGTTTAAAACTAGTTTTACATCATACCGATCATTACAGACATTATATTGATGCGTGATTAAATACATTAAATCATAAATAACTTAGAGAATTTTCTCCTACATTTTCACATCAACTGGAAGTCATTTTCCTAGTTTTAACCCCATGATGGCAGATAAGTCATTTTAATAATTGTACACATTGTTAAATGGTTTTTTCGATCATATGGAGTGATACTCACATCTAATTGATGTGTTCTTGATTCCAACATACTAAAAATAACTCAATTATAATTATACCATGTTTTTATGTCAATCCAAGTCTCTTCTCTTGGTATTGACCCCTTTTATGTGATTTGTCACTTAACTACAAATGTGAGTGGAAAATTAAATTTTTAGCCATACTGATAAATCCAGGTGTCCAGTCAATATGTAGATGATTCATAGAGATTGTAAATGACCTAAAGATCATTATCCTAGTTTTCCAAACCAATCTGATCTCTTTTTGTTGGTTTTGGCCAATATATAGTTGATTTTTCAATTATTAAAAACTATTAATAATGTGGAATCATACTTTACATGCTACCAATCAATTTGAGAATTGTATTGGCGTATGTTTGATTACATAAAATCACTAATTATTTAAGGAATTTTCTCCTCCATTTTCACATAAATCAGAATTAATTTTCTTATTTTGGAATACATGGTAAGGGAAAAGTCATTTTAATAAAATTATACAATGTTAAATAATATCTTTGATCATATCGAGTGATATGTGCATCATATTGATGTGCGGTTGATTCTAATAGATTATAAATGACATAATGATAGTTCTCTCAAGTTTTCATTTCAATAAAAGTGAATTTTGTTCCTATTGTCCTATTTTATGTGATTTTTCACATAACTAAAAATATAATGGAGAAACAACACATTTGATAATATTGATAAATTCAGGTATCTGATCAATGTGTAGATTATTCATATAGATATTAAATAACTTAAAGATCATTTTACTATGTTTTTAATCTAATTAAGGATATTTTTCTTGGTTTTAACCCCTATATAGTTTATTTTTCCATTATTAAAAACTATTAATAATGTAGAATAATTAATTAGTATATATCAATAAATATAGACATCATATTGATGCATCAAGGATTACATAATATTAAAAATTATTAAGGAATGTTTTCCTCCATTTTTAAATCAACCAGAACTGATTTTCCTAGTTTTAACTCCCTAGAGAGAGAAATAATTTTAGTAAATGTACGTAATGTTAAATGGGGTTTTCAATTATACAGAGTGATAAACACATTCTACTGATATGCGGTTTATTTTAACAGATCATAAATGACTCAATACTCATTATCCCAACTTTTTATTTAAATCTAGGTGAATTCACTTGGTATAGAACTATTTTACATGATTTTTCACTTAACTATAAATGAAAAGAAAAAAATGACACTTTTGATCCTAAGAAAAATTTATGAATTTAGTTATCATGTATATGATTCATACAGATCTTAAATGACCGAAAGATAATTCTACTAAGTTTTCTAGACAATACGATCTCTTTTTCTCCATTTTGATCCCAAACCAGTTGATATTTCTATTATTAAAAACTATTATTAATGTGGAATCATACTTTACATCGTAATGATTAATTTGGGCATTGAATTGGATCATAGTTTATTCCGTAAGATTAAAAATGATTTGATGTTTTTTTCTTCCATTTAAACGTGAATCTGGAGTTTTTTTTCTGGTTTTGATTCCCTAGTGGGAGATATGTCATTTTAATAAATGTACATAATCTTAAATGGTATTTTGGATCATACTAAGATATATTTGTATATGATTGATACTTGGTTGAATATGAAATATCATAAACAACTCAATGATCATTATCCCAAGTTTTCATGTCAATCCAAGTTCATTCTCTTGGTACTGACCACTTTTATGCGATTTTTTAATTAACTGCAAATGTGAGCGAAAAACAAATATTTTGATCATACTAAGAAATTAAGGTATCTAATCAATATTTAGATGACTCATATAGATCTTAACTGACATAAATATCATTTTCCTATGTTTTCAAGCCAATATGATCTCTTTTTATCAGTTCTAACCATCTCCAGTTTATTTTTTTCATTATTAAAATTAATTAATAATGCGGAATCATACTTTAGGTCATATTGATCAATATAGTAATTAGATTAACATGTTGAAAATTTTACAATATCAAAAATTATTCAACAAATTTTATCTTAATTCTTCATATAAATAAAAAGTCGTTTTCCTAGTTTTGATTCCCTAGTGAGAGATATGTCATTTTAATAAATATTCAAAAAGTTAAATAGTGTTTTCAATCATATCAAGTGATATGTTCTTCTAATTTATGTGTGATTTATTATGATAGATCTTAACCTACTTGGTAATAATTCTCCCAATTATTCATGTCAAACTAATTCTGTTCTCTTTTTATTGACCCCTTTTATGTGATTTTTCACTTAATTCCAAATACGAGGGGAAAATGGCAAGTTCAATCATACTAAAAAATTAAGGTATTCGATCAGTGTGTAGATAATTTATATATATTTTAAATGACTAAAATATCATTTTCTAAAGTTTTTAATCCAATCGGATCTCTTTTTCCTAGTTTTTACACCCACAAAGTTTATTTTCTATTATTCAAAACTGTTAATAATGTAGAATCATACTTTATTTCATAATAATCAATTAGAGCATTAGATTAAAACTCTATTGATTCCATAAGATCACAAATTATTCATGGAATTTATCTTCTTCTTTCACATCAATTGGAATTCATTTTTCTATTTTTGACCTTATGATGGAAGAAAATCTATTTTAATAAACCTACATAGTGTTAAACGGTGTTTTCAATCATATTGAGTGATGCATACATCTGATTGACATGAGGATGATTCTGCCAAATCATAAACGACTCAATAATTATTTTACCAAGTTTTCATTTCAATACATATGTGTTCACTTGGAATTAACCTCTTTTACATGATTTTCCATTTAATTAAAATGTCAGGGGAAAATAACAAGTTTGATCATATTGAGAAATTTTGGAACCTAATTGACATGTAGATTATTCATGAAAATTTTAAGTCATTAAAAGATTATTTTCCAATGTTTTCAAGATAATATGGGCTCTTTATCTCAATTTTTACCTCCACCTAGTTAATTTTTTCATTATTAAAAATAGTTAATAATGTGGATTCATACTTTATTCCCTATTGATCAATTCATGCATCAGATTTATCTACATTTGATTCTATAATATCACAAATGATTTGAGGAAATTTCTCTTTCATTTTAATGTCAATCATAATTCATTTTTCTTATTTTGACCCCCTAAAGGGAGATATGTATTTTTTTAGTATGTGAATCCATACTTTTCTAGAGTGGTCATCTTTGAAGGTAACAAATTAAGAATCTCCACTATGGGATGCCATTATAGAAGGTCCTTATAAATCCTAATTAATTTATTCTAATGGTAAAATAGCATTAAAAGTATACCTATTGAAATTGAATCTTTTAAACTTATCCAATATCCAATATTTATAAAATGGGAGATTGCTTTACTAGTCGAAAATGGTTTTTAACGTCACTATTTTAATTTTGGTTCTTTAAAACCGATGTTAAAATTATTATGAGATTACTTTTAACATTGGTAATTTATTTAACAACATAAATATTGTACTTTTAATCTTACTTCATGAAAAATTAACATTAAAATTCTTCATTAAAGACTTTTAATGTTGGTTTCTTTCAAGAACTGGTGTTAAAGGTAACTTTTCACATCCGTTTTTTAAAAACCCAATGGTAAAAATATTTCCAAGTTGTATTTAATTTTCTAATATTATATTTTACTAGTCATAGAACTAAAATTTACTTATGGATCAAAATTTATGGATGTCGGAAGTTGAACATCTCTATGTGAATTCTTAGAGAATTCCAACTTTAGACGGCCATAACTGTTGAAGAAAAATTCCATTTGACCTCCAATACTAGTAAAATAAAATATTGGGAAATTAAATAAAACATTTTCAATATTTATTAACATTATTTTTTTGAGAAAAAAATGTGAAAATTTACTTTTAACATTGGTTCTTAAAAAACCGATGTTAAAATTTCTCATAGAAGACTTTTAACGTTGGTTTTTCTCAGGAACCAATGTTAAAAGTAAATTTTCACATTTTTTTCTCAAAAAAATAATTTTAATAAATTTTAAAAAGTTTTATTTCATTTCTCAAACTTCTATTTGATTGGTCTTGGAGCTAAAATAGACGTATGGATCAAAAGTTATGGATGTCAGAAGTTGAAAATCTCTAAATAATGTCTTAGAGAATTCTAACTTCTAATTGCCATAACTTTTGATATATAACTCCAATTGATCTCCAAAACCAGTCAAATTAAAGTTTGGAAAATTAAATAAACCTTTTTAAACATTATTAATGTCATTTTTAAAGTTACAACGGATCTAATAATAACAGATAATGTGGGTTTGAATCAATTGTTCACTTTTTATAAGTTTTAATACTTTTAGAAAATTAACCCCTACCAAATGTTAACATTTATTTCCTTATCAACATTTTATAAATACTTATACATGAAAAATTAGGAATGAAAATAAATCACATGAGATTTAAAAGGTTATTCCTTAGTGTGAGAACCTACATCCTTTCCATATCCACTCTTGTGGGTTTATTGAAATCCATTATTATAAATAATTGAATAAAAATTATTCCAACTCCTATTATACACCTTCTATATTTTGATAGAAAATATTATACAAACTCCCATTAGTTTAAAATGTTTTCCTATAAATAATGATTCAAACAAAATAATAAAGAATTTTTTGAAACTTATCCATAATTTCTTAGTCTGAATCCTCAATCTTATTTGTATGGATCTAATTTTCTCAGCCCAAAGATGTCGGATCTGATTTTTTCAATATAATAGTACTAGATCCTGGATCTGATTTTCTTAGTATGATGATTTTGGATCTGATTCTCTGAATATGATAATTTTGGATGTTGGATATGATTTTCTAAGTAGGATAATGCTAGATCCTGGATCTGATTTTCTGAGTACGATAATTTTGGATCCTAGATCTGATTTTCCCAATATGATTATTCAATATAATGAATTCATTATCAATATTAAAAAAATAAAAATTCTACTATAATTATTAATATAATTCTTATTTAATCAAATTATAAATTTTACTTCAAATTCTCTAGAGCTCCACGTTTTGTGTGTATATGAAAGCTTCAAATGGATGAATTATTTGAGTAAGTATTTATTGGAAAATCAGAAAACAAGAGTAGGAAACTTGAAAAATTTCCCCACTTCATCAAATTTCAAAAACTCTGAAAATATTTTTCATTTAAATTTCAACTTTTAATTATTCAATTCTATTTATATTTCTATTATATTTAAGAAAAAAATAAATTTCAAGTTTCACTTCTTCAACTCTTTATCTCTTTCTCAAATAATTACAATTTGTTTCTCTCTCGGTAATAATTCTTTATTATGAATAATTTAGTATGATTTCCTCAGTATGAAAATCCATGTACAAAAATATGAGTATGAAAATATGAGTTCAAAAAACTCATTATGATTTTCTCAGTATGAAAAATCCCAGTATAAAAATCTTTGTATGAAAATATGAGTATGAAAATATCAGTACAATTTTCCCAAATAAAAATCTCAGTACGAGAATCTGAGTATGAAAAACCTAGTAGGATTTTCCTAGTATGAAAATATCAATATAAAAATATGTGTATTAAATTCTAAGTATCATTTTCCTTGTATGAAAAATCCCAAAAAGAAAATATCAGTACAAAAATCAGAGTATGAAAATCTTGGTATGATTTTTTTCTTCCTCAGGCTCAGCAACATATTTTTCTTCTCATCTCAATACAACCTATTTCATTCTCAAATCATTACGATGTAATTCACATTATTATGGAAATATCATTATGATGAAAATCTCATTTTTCAACTTTGAAATTCTTCAAACCACTTCATCATTTCTTCAAAATATTTTATCATGAGAGTTTTTATGATCTGTGAGAACTTCTTGATCAGAAAAGCATTGTATGATTTTGTTTTAAAAGGTATGAAAACTTTATAACTCCTAACTTCACATTATTCTTTAAAAACTCTTTAGAAACCTCATTATTTCTCTGATTATGGAAATCTAGACTTCCAACACACACAAAAATTTTCCCTAGATTCTTTTTTAATCTAATTATTTTCAATTGTTAAGATGATAGACCTAAATAATATAAACTGTATGATCAATAACTTCATATTCCTAACTTCTTCAATGTCCGATGCATCTTAATATGAAAACATGGATACAGAACTTGTTTTCAAAAACACAACTTCATTATGATGGACTAGGTATGATTCTTAAATAACAAAAACTTTCTTCAATAAAAAGTTTAGTTGTAAACAGATATGAAAACTTTGTTAAAATCAATTCATAAAGGTTCTTCAATCTCCCCATTTGAATTTTCTGAAAACCCTTATTAACAACTTTTAGAACTCTCATAATTTTTCACAGCTCAACTTTTTGAATTTTATCAAAACATATCCTTACTCAAAAGAGAGTGTCTTGACACCTGACTATTGGAAAAAGTAATGTTTTTTAAGGAATTACATCCCTTAGTGACAAGAAAATTTTGAATATATATAAAGATAAAGTCTCTTCAATTTTCTTTTCACACTTTCTTTTTCTCTCCCCCATTATTTCCTTTCTCACTTTATTTTTCCCTCCCTCGTTATATGATAACCACATCTTAAAATTCCTAAAATAAAGATAGGTAAAAACTTATTATAAAGTAAAAAATTTGTTACTTTCCCTCCCCCTTTGTCAATATAATCCAAAGCATGGTGGGAGTTACTTCCTTATGAGGTTTAGGAAGTCATAGGATGAGGCTGAACATGAAGTTTCAGCCTCAATTCCACAAACCTTTTTTTATTTCTTTTGTAAATATATCAGCAATCAGATACTTTGTTGAAATGTATTCTAGGAAAATATCTCCAATAGAAAGTTTCTCTTTTATAAAGTGAAATTTTATATCAATGTATTTTGATCTTGAATGTTGGGTAGATTTTTATAAATATCAATTTCAATTTGATTATCAAAAAGTATCCACAATAGTTTATAAAATTTCACTTTCATGTCATTTAGATAAAATTTCATCCACAACATTTGAGTACAAGCTTGAATAGCTATAACATATTAAGATTTAGTTATACTTAAAGTTACTAAACTTTGTTTCTTACTATTCCAACTCACGCAACATTCACCCAAGAAAAATGTTCCTCTAGAGGTTGATTTTCTATATTTACAATCTACATCCCAATTTTGCATCAGTATAACCATGAAACTTTATCTCACTATTTATTTTGTATAACAACCCATGTGAAGTTATTCCTTTGACATATCTCAAAACTCATTTTTTATACAAACATATTTGATTATTTGGAAGTACTTTGATACCAGACACACAAAGTCACAGCATAAACAATATCAGGCTTTGAGACTGTAAGGTAAAAAAGACTTCCTATTAGCTTTTGAAAGTCTTTCTGATTCACACTTATTCTGGATTTATCTTTTCTCAAATTGTGCTCACTCAAATAGGATTTGAAACTTATTTGTATTCTTCCATCCCAAACTTATTTAACAATTCCCTGAAATAATTTTATTGAGATAAGAAAATTTATTGTTATTTTATTTGAAATTATAAGCCAATGAAGAAAGTTAATTCTCCCAATATTGAAATTTCAAAAAAATCTTCATTTCCTTAGAAAATGTTTTACAAGAACCTTCTCTATCCCCAAAAAAAAATTATATCATCCACATAAACAATTATAATTAGAGTTTTTGAATCAAAATATTTTATATACAAGTTTATATCAATATTTACTTTATAAAACTTTAACATTACCGAAACAATTTTCAAGCTTAGATTTCCATGTATGGGTTCTTGTTTCAGACCCTACAAATATTTCTTCAATTTAAAAACATTTTTTCATCCTCATCAAGTATAAATTCACAATTTTGTTTAATATAAAATTATTCCTCAATATCTCCATTTAAGAAATATGACTTTAAATCCATCTAATAAACTTTTTAATTCTGATGAGAATCCACTACAATAAACATTTGAATAGTTTCTATCCTTGAAATGGGGGAAAATGTTTCATCAAAATCCAAACCTTTCACCTATGTATATCCTTTACAAACAAGTCTTACATTGTTTCTTGAAACTTCTCCATGCGTATTCAATTTGTTTCTATAAATCCACTTTTCTCTGATGATATTTTTAATTTCTGTACTTGGAAAAAGTTCCCATGTTTCATTATTCTCAATCTGATCCATCTCTTTATTTATAGAATCCACCCATTCTTTATATTGAATACCCTCTAAAACTGATTATGGTTCAACTTTTGAGATAAGTGAACTTTTATTTTCTAATATCAACTTCCTTCTCGTCTGAACTAGAGACTTCTTATTTCCAATAATTTTTCCAGACTCAACATGTTTTTGTAAGGTAGTAAATCTCAAGGTTTATCTCTAAACATCACTTTCCTCACCATAGTACTCATCTAAATCTTGATAAGGATTTTTTTGATAACATTCACTATTGTTATAATTCTCCAGTGTATCCTTCTCATCATTCTCAACAACATTTGTTAGGGAACTTTTATTTTCAATTACCTTAACATCATATGAGTCTACTAACTTTTTAAAATTTTTGTTCCAAAATTTTTAACTTCTTCTATTTGGGGAATAACCCATAAAAGTTCCTTTCTCGACTTTCTCAACAAACTTTCCCAAATATGGATTTTTTATTTTGTGGAAATAAGGAATCCCAAAAACTTTTAAGTATTTCATTCAAGGTTTTTTGTTATACCACATTTCATAAAGATTTATATTGGTTTACAACATCAATAAACATCCATTTTGAACATGTACTGCAGTACCAACAAATTCTCTCCAATAGAACTTTGAAAGTTTATATTCTGCTAAAATGCTTCTTCCTATTTCCACCAAGTTTCTATTCTTTCTTTCTGCTACTCCATTTTTTTATTAAGTATAAGGAGAACTATACTAATGTTTGGTACCATTATTTCTCAGATAAGTTTCAAAATTATTGTTTGTGAATTTTGTACCATTATATATTCCCAACTTATTTATGGAAACCCCCATTTCATTCTCAATATCTTTCCTAAAGAATTTGAATATTTCAATAGCATCTAACTTGTGCTTCATAAACATGATGTTTTTCATCTGAGTGAAATCATTAATAAAAGTGATAAAATATAAGCATTATTGTGTTTATTGATGTATCATAGACCCACATAAATCATAATAAATAATATATAGTGGTTTCTAGATTAAATCTCAACTCTTTTATGACTTTTTTTAGTCATATTTCCTTTCTAAAAAGTAATACAATCATATTCATCTCTTCTTTTCTATTATATAAAATTCTGGACAGCATAAAATTTAGAAATTTTATTCATGTTTTTCTACCCAAGGTGGCCAAGTCTTAAGTGCCACAATTTTTTTTCATCTTTAGCACCCAAGTAACATGAGTTAATGAATTATTCTATTTTAAAAATATTCTCACTGGTTATTTCTCCTTTTGTAATGACATTTCCATCTTTCACACTTTTGATGATACAAAAATACTTTCTAAAAAAATTATTTTCCATCATCAAAAGTTGTCTTAAACTAAGTAAATTATGTTTTAGCCCATCAATAAATAAAACTTCCTTAGATTTCAACTTTTCCACTTCAATCTCAGTCATTCTAATTCCTTAGATTTTAAAGAATGGTTATTTCCAAAGGTAAATTCTCCTCCATAATGATTTGCAACATGTTTCATGATTTTTATTTCACCTATCATAAGTGAATAATAATCACTATCAAGTATCCATGGTTTTTTTCTTTTACTTTCTTTCAAGGTTGTCTCAACAACAAAATATTTTTCCTCAATTTTCTTCTTTTAAAATTCCTTTTCTTTTCTAGTATAAGTAATTTTTTGTGTAAGGAGTTTCATAAATCTTTCATCATGATGAACAGATTGATCACATCTTCCACAAACTTATTCCAAACATTCAAATTTATTTTTTGCTGGAAAGTTTCTAAAATATTGAGAATTCACCTTTTCAACTTTCTCTGAGTTATGAAAGTTACCCACTCTACTTTCATTATTTATTACACTTTTCCCAAGCATTCTTCCAGGTAGAGATAAGTTGTGCCAAAAATTATAATATATATGCCCATAGATACAATAACACTAAAAATATCCATCAAATCTTGATTTTCTATTCAAGAAAGATCTTTCTCTATAAAAACCTTGTTGAGGTTGGAAACTTATTTCAACTCTAACATATTCAGGATGTGGACCATCTTTTCTTTTGAATGAATTTTCTTCTTTTTCTGATTTGATAGGTTTCTCACATCCTTTATCCACCCAAGCTTTCCCAATACTTTTTTGGAAACTTGAATAGTTAAAAGAATCAAATGAAACATTATTTTTGGTGGGAGAATATTTCACCTAATACTCATATTAAACCTTCTCAGCAACTTTAAAATTTTTAGTTTTTACTTCCAAGGTTTTGTTGAATTTTTCATTCATCTTTCTCAAGGTACTTTGAGTCTCAAGAAGTCTTGATTGAAATATGTTAACTTATTCTTCCTTATCTTCTAGCTTCTTACAAAGGTTTTCAATCATCTTTCATCTTCTTTTTAAACATTAGGCCTTTCCTCATTTCATAAGCAAGAAGAAATTTATGCAATTTATCATGAGATAAATCATCCTTATCTTTTAAAAAAGAAATTTTAGAATCAAACCTGTTTAGAAAGTATCTCATAAGTTTCTTAAAAATTATAGAATCTTCTAGTAAATATCCAAATCCTATGATGTTGAAAACAATTTCATTTACTCTATTGAATTATTCATCAATTTTTTCTTTATATCTAATTTTAATGTCTTCATACACACTACCCCAGATTTATAGGTTTGTTTCTTTGACTTTATTATTCCCTTTGAAAACACTTTCTATCCTTCCCCACATACTTTTGAAGTTTGGAGACCCATCACGTTATGATAAAAATACACTAATAAGAATATAAGGATTTAATGTCTAACATTTCTTTAAACTTATAAATTTTTATTATTAACAAACTTAATATGATAATATAACTCAATAGGTGGAAAACCAATAGTAGCATCATCAACAACTTCCTGGCCAAGAGATAGGAGATAATGAATCGTCCTATTTTTCATCCATAAAAATTTTTCACATAGAATATAGAAATTCCTCTACTATTGACAGAATTGATATTATCCATCATAAGGATTCAACAAGGAAACCTCCCTTTGATATCAATTGAATTTATAAAAGATCAAATAACAACTAAGAAGGGGGGTTGAATTAGTTTTTCACTATTTATAAGTTTCAATACTTTTAGAAACATAACCCCTACAACCTATTAAGATTTATTTCTTTATCAACTTTTTATAAATATTCATGCATGAAAAAGTAGTAAAGAAAGTAAATCACACAATATTTATATGGTTTAGCCTCAATGTGAGAACCTATATCCTCTCCAAATCCACTTCTATGGGTCTATGAAAATCCACTATAATGAAGAAGTGAATACACCTTGTGCCAACTCTCATTAGAAAACTTCTACATCTAGATAGAAAAGATTATATTGACTCCCATAAAATTATAATGTTTTCTAATAAAAACTTTTATCCAAAAATAATAATAAATACTTTTTTGAAATTCCTCTATAATTGCTCAGTCTGAATCCTTAGTTCGATTTACTTGGATCTGTTTTTTTTTCAATATAATGATGCTGGATATGATTTTCTCAATATAATGATGTTGGATCCTGGATCTGATTTTATGAGTATGATGATTCTAGATCCGATTCTATAAATATGATAATTTTGGATATTGGATATTATTTTCTATGTACGATAATGTTGGATCATGGATCCCATTTTTTGGGTATGATAATTCTGGATTCTGGATCCGATTTTCCCAATACGATGATTCAATACAATGAACTCATTCTTAATTTGAAAAACTCAACCTTCTAAAAGAATTCTCAATACAATTATTCTTCAATAAAATAGGAACTTTTATTTCAAATTCTCTATAGCTTCTACTTTTGAACGTATATGAAAGTTACAAATAGACGAATGATCTAAGAAAGTATTTATAGGAAACTTAGAAAACAAGAGCGGGAAACTTGAAAACTTTCCATACTTACTCAAATTTTAGAAACTCCATAAATCTCTTGTATTTAAAATTCAACTTTGAATTATTCAATTATCCTTATATTTCTATGAGATTTATGTAAAAAATGAATTTTAACTTTGAATTCTTAAACTCTTTATCTCTTTCTCATCTCATTATGATTTATTTCTTTCTCAGTACTAATTATTCATTATAAATACTTTAGTACAATTTCCTTAGTATGAAAATCCATGTATGAAAATCCAAGTAAAAAATATGAGTATGAAAAACTCAGTACGATTTTCCCAGTATGAAAAATCCCAGTAAAGAAAACTTAGTACGAACATCTAAGTATGAAAATCTCAGTACGATTTTCCCAGTATGAAAATATCAGTACAAAAATATCAGTATGATTTTCCCAGTACAAAAATCTCCATACAAAATTCTCAGTATTATTTTCCCAATACAAAAAATCCTAGTATGAAAATATGAAGTTGAAAGTCTTAGTATGATTTTTTTCTTCCTCAGGCTCAGAAACATCTTTTTATTTCTCAACTCATTATTATCTGTTTTATTCTCATCTCATTAAAATTTAATTTCCATAATTATAGAAATATCATTATGATGGAAATATCATTTTTCAAGTCTCAAATTCTTCAAACTACTTCATCGTTTCTTTAAAATGTTTTATCATGATAGTTTTCATGATGTTTAAGAACTTCTTGATCAAAAAATAATCTTCTGATATTGTTCTAGAATTTATAAAAACTTTATAACTTCTGACTTCAAATTATTCTTTTAATACTCTTCAAAAACTTCATTCTTTCACTAATTACAGCAAATATATACCTCCATTAAAAAAAATTCTACCCCAGATTATTTTTGAATCTGATGATTTTCAATTTTCATGTCGATGGACCTAAATAAGATAAAGTGTATGAACAATAGATTCATCTTCCTAAATTTTTCTATGTTCGATGTATCTCAATACTGAAACATGGGTCTTGAAACTTATGTTGAAAAAGACAACCTCAATATAATGGACTGGGTCTGATTCCTGAATAATAAAAACAGTCTTCAAAAAAAGGGTTAGTTTTCTACAAATACAAAAACTTTGTTAAAAATAAGTCACAAATGTTCTTAAAGTTTTTTGAAAATCTGATATGAAAATTTTCTTTTATAATTGGTTCCTAAAAACCAACGTTAAAAGCTAGTTTTTCACATCGATTATCATAAAAACGATGTGAAATGATAGATTTCACATCAGTTATCATTAAAATGAAATTTTTGACATCATTTTTATTATAACCTACATTAAAAACTATATTTTCCTGATATTTATCATAAAATTGATGTGAAAGTTAGAATTTAATATCCCTCTAATACAAAATTCCAATTTTTTATAGCGCATCATCGAAATTTTTAATTTCCGCCTAAAATTTATAATACCATGTTTCACTTTAACATGTAAGTTAAATGTTTTTACTCTCCACATATATAATTTTTATGATCAATTCTTTCTATCATCATCATTCTACTAACACAGCTCAGTTTAGCTTCATCATCAATCCACTAATTCTTCTTTCTATGATCTCATCATGTTATTTATAATTATTTTTCCATAATTTAATTTTTTATGATTAGTTTTCTTAATTGATATATCGATTAATGAATCATTTTTTCTTATTATTAAGAATCATTATTTGGATCTTGGAAAAACTAAAAAGCTTCCTTAAGAATCTAAAATGCCTTCTAATCTGAATCTTTGGTTTCTTTATGAGATATTTCCCCAAAAGAAAATTATATCCACTAAGAATTTGAAAACCATGAAAAGTATTTCAAAGATTTAAGTTTTTTTCTATATTGCGTATGGTTTTTATGATAATTTTTTTTATCGATCATATATTTTCCATGTATGAAGTATTCAACATTGTAATAAATATTTTTTAATTATTATCATTGTATCATTGAATGATTCTTATTTATTTCAATTCAATATGTGCAAAATATTTATTCTATCATGTAGAACAATATTTGTTCATGTTAATTCTAAACATGAACTATGTGTAATTTTTTATGAAATCAAAAAAAAAATTGAAACAAATATTTTTCATGTCAATTTTTAGAAAACCAGCATGAAAAACCTATTTTTTACGTCAGTTTTCAAAAAATTGATGTGAAAAATAGGTTTCTAACATCGCTTTTTTTAAACTGATTTGAAGATGGTCTTTCATGTTGGTTTTTAAAAAACCGACAAGAAGAATCATAAAAAATAAATTTTTAAAATTGGTTTTAATAATCGATGTTAAAAAACATATTTATAACATATCCTTCAAAGAAAATACCTCAAGATATGATGTTAAAAATATATAAAAACACGATGTAAAAAATCTATTTTTGTACTAGTGGTTGGTGAAACATTTTCTAAGAGCCCTTGTTTACTAACTCCTCTAGTCCCTTGGAGCTAACATACCCCAATATATTATTACAAAACAAATTATTATCATAATTACTAACATATTAACATCCTAGATACCTTGAATGGGTCTCTCCATTCAACTAATAAAGTCTATTAACTAGGGATTCCTTGATTATAGTTTTAGATCCATTTGAGATCTTAAGGTGTCCTGATTCAAATCTAAAAATATACCATTTTGTTTTATAATAATAAGTAAAATAAGGTTTTGTGAATTTCAAGGACCCACCTAACATCTAAGAGGGTGATGTTAGAATAGAAATCTAATTATATAAGAACTTAACCTCTTCCTTGAGCCTTACACTTCCTATTGTTGCCTAAAATTAAAACTCCCTCTACTCTCTAAACTAACTCAATGAAATATTCTCTAGAATGAAACGTGTGAAAAGACAATCCTAAGTATAGAATCCACTCTTTAGTGAGTGCATGTTTGTATACATTTAAAACCTCAGAATTATCATAACTAGAATCCACTAACAGGGACTGATCAACATGTTATTCAGTTTGTTTAGGCTTCATACACTTCGGTCTTACGTGACTAGGCTTACCACATTTGCAACACACTATTTTTCTATCCTTATAATTTAACATAGTTTTAGTTTAGATATTGTTCTTCCCTTTATCTCTACCTTTTTCTTTATTTTTACTCCAATAGCCTGAAGGCCTTCATTTTTTTATTGATTTTGATAATCCACCTTTTAAGGGGTGAGGTGGAACCCTTACAAGGCCCGTAGGTGTAAGTATTACATGGCCCATAGGCCTTAGAGGAATTTATTTCCCGTAGGCTTCAAACATTACATACATCCCAGACTAACTACTTGGAACTTCTCTTTCCCAGCATCTTCATCGTGAAATCAGCTCTCCACCTTCGCATGGCTGTTCGGCTAGGCATTCTCGTGCATGCACAGGCTTGTCCCGATGGCAGGTGCCATACCCTCTCATTCTTGCAATCTGTTTAGCTTCTACTGTGGTGAAAGCTCCTTGCTCATCCTCCTTGTAGAGCTTGTTCCTTGTAGGTTGTCTGGTTTTCATCTACACTAAGGTGGCCCAAAGGCCTTGAGGTGGCCCAAAGGCCTTACTGACCCGAAGGCCTAGGTGGCCTGAAGGCCTTACAGGACTCAGGGACCAAATTGGTGGCCCGAAGGCCCAAACAAGGGCATATTCCTGGAAGCTACAGTGCCAAACAGTGCCTGCTACAGTTCCCGCTACAGTAACTGCTACAGTACTGCACAGTTCCCGCTACAGTACTTCTATAGTACCCCGGAAATGTGCCTCCGCGTAGATTTTATCCCTGGTCATTTGGATGCACTTTAGGAGTCCATACCAATTGGGATAAGGCTCATGTGCTTCTTTATTTTTACCTTTTTACCAATACTATAGATGAGTCCTTTAACCATGCTAAAAAAGGGATTTGTTGGTGTAAAAAATAACTAACATTCAAAGTGCCATTAAAAGCACATGACCTTTATTAGCACTAAAATAAATCACTAATACAATAATCTTTTATCAACACTTTATTCTAACATGAATAAAGGAGTCCATTATTAGTGTTTTTTCTAGGAATGATAAATTCCATATCTATTGTTACATAGCTACAGCCCTGTAGTAGCACTATAATAATAAACCTAATTAGAATACAAAAACAAGAATATAAATAAATATAAAACTATATGGGAATATTAATATTATATTGCACCATCATTTTAATTTAAAATTTACATAAAAATATTTACATTGGTGTCATATTTACAATCAAAAAAATTACAAGCCATATATATAATCAAAAATCTTATAGAAAACTTTTTCCAATGATCATCCTCAATGCAAAAGGGTGTCCCTACAATAATACCAATGTTTATTTTAGTAAAATTAAATAAAAAATAATCAAAATTTTTATTTCAATTTTATATAATTCACATATAATAAATTATATTATCAATTATTGTATATTCTAATGATATTATCAATTATACTATTAATTATATTATTAAAATTGAACTTTTATGTTGAAAACACACATTTCGACTCATATTAACCACATCATGTGTTAGATTTATGTGTGTTCAATCCCTATATATAAAAAATGTATTTTGAATCATTTTCTAAAATTTTGAAAATAATTTGATCATGTATGCTTGGTTTTTTCTATGTAACATGTGTTTTAAACATAAATGGAACATCTTTATTGAAAAGATTCACTTTGGGTCATATTGGCCATATCATGTGTCATATTGACCTGCGATCGATTCCTACGCATCACAAATGAATTATGAATTTTTTTCCCTAATGTTTGAGAAAAATATGATCTCGTTTCCTCCTTTTTGGGTATGTGATGTGGGTTTTAAACTAAAATGGCAATTTCATATTGAAAACACACACTTTGAGTATCCAACCACATCATGTGTTGAATTGATGTGTAGAAAATTACTACACATCAAAAATATATTATGGATCATGTTCCTAAATTTTGAAAACAATCCAATATCATTTTCTTGGTTTTGTCTAGTAATGTGCATTTTAAACTAAAATGACACTCTTACATTGAAAACATGCACTTTGAGTCATGTCAGTCACATCGTGTGTCAAATTGATGTATAGTTGATTCCTAAATATCACAAATGAATTATGAATCCTTTTCCTAATGTTTGAAAATAATCCAAGCTCATTTTCTTAGTTTTTTTAGGGTTGCACATTATAAACTAGAATGGAACTTTTATTTTGAAAACACACACTTTGAGTTATACCATCCATATTGTGTGTTGGACTGATATGAGATAAATTACAATATGTCACAAATGAATTGTGGATTTATTTTATTAGATTTTGAAAAACAAATCTGAGCTTGTTTTCTCAGTTTTGTCTACGTGATGTGCATTTTAAACATAAATGGCCCATTTATATTGAAAAAAACACTTCAATTCATACTGACCACATCGTTTATAGTATTTATGTGAGGTTGATTCCTATATGTCACAAATTAATTAGGGATTATTTTACTAATGTTTTAGAACAAGATGAGCTTATTTTCTCCATTTTTTGTATGAGATTAATATTTTAAACTAAAATGAAAATTTTATATTAAAACACACACACTTAGAGACATACTGACCACATATTATTTCATATTTATTTATGATCAATTCCTACTCATAATAAATATATTATATATCATTATCATGATGTTTGAAAACAATCTAAGCCCGGTTTCTTGATTTTGTCTAGTGATGTACGTTTCAAACTAAAATGACATTATTATATTGAAAACATGCACTTCAAGACATACTGGCCACATCGTATGTCAGATTTATGTGTGTGAAATTCCTATATGCCACAAATTAATTATGGATCATTTTCCTAAAGTTTTAAAATAACCCGATCATGTTTTCTAGGTTTTTTCTAGTGACATGCATTTTAATTTAAAATAGAACTTCTATATTAAAAACATGCACTTCAAGTCATAACTGCCACATCATATGTTTTATTTATGTGAGTTCAATTTCTACACATTATAAATGAATTATGAATCATTTTTCTAATGTATGAACTTAATCCGAACATTTATGGAACTTATATATTGAAAACATGCACTTTGAGTCATATCATCAAAGTCATGTGTCGTGTTGACATATAGTCAATTTAAATAAGTCACAAATGAATTATGAATAATTATCTTAAATTTTTAGAAAAATATAATATCTTTTTCTCCATTTTGGTTATGTGATTTTTTTTAAAAATGGAACTTCTATATTGAAAACACACACTTCGAAGTACAATATCTCACAAAAAAAAGGATATATAGACAAGTTACTTGCTCTACCAGAATTTTTAGTTCGTAAACCTCGATTATACTTATCCTTGATAAATAGGTCAAAATAATATATAATAATTATGATGATAATATTTCACATCCCAAACGTATCTCTAATGTTATATCTTGTACATTATCACAAACATAAAAGGTAGTCACCTCAACTTGACGTTGGAAAACATTCGGACACTATGTACTTTTACAACTCATCTCTAAACAAAATTACATCTTCTTTTGAGTATGTGAATTTTTTGAAATATTGGTAGTACAGAGAAAATAGAGAAAAACAAATGATTAATAAATATTTTTAATGAAACTAAAATTACCTTCGGAAATTACCTGTTTGGGGATGCTATTCTTTTGATGGTATATGATATATTTCATAAATTTGAAAACCTAATAACCACAATAATTGTTGTTATTTTACATCCAATTCTATAGAAACATTGAAAAGAATAAATAATTTTTTTTGAAATATGCTTTGAAAGTTAAATATTATTATATGTACTTTAATCTATTTTCATTATAATAAATCTATAGAATTTTTATATTCAGTCATCAACCTTATACCATAATTTAGATTATACTTATAGATCTCATATCATAACAAAATTATCATTAAAACACAAAATAAAACATATAATTTGATGTTTATCTATAAAATATTGATTAACATTCATTATAAATTCACAATATACATCATGCGTGTTATATTTGATGGAAATACAAGTATTGGATCCAAAAAATAAACATGTTGGGTATCAAGATTAATTACGATGAGCATCCAATGCTTCTTAAAAAAATAATGAAAAAAATAAATATATATATATATATATATTATGATTATATTTTAGAGTTTTACCCTTTGATTATAAGAATTAATAAGAATCTATCATCTTTTACCTTCTTCTAAAATTCCTCACTTAGTAAATCTTTTTTCTTTTCAATTTCTTCTAATTCCAAAGAATTATTTTTTATAGAAATGATATGAGGATTAATGAGTCCATATCATGATTTTTAGGGTTTTCCCTTTATATAGTATTAATATATATTACTTTAGAAAATATGAATATTTATTAACTTTAATAAACATAGTAAATCATTTTTTATATTGATGGATTATAAAAATATACCTCATGTATGTATTCACAGCTGAGACTCATAGCCATTCAAATTTATAATATCATTTATACTCTTTATAAAAATCACTTATTTAATGGAATATCTAAATATTTCTTATTCATATTCAATATAGAACATATTTCCATCTTTTAATATTGTATCTCCATGAACTTTTAATGTTAATATATTATATATTAGAACTGGCAAGGTAAAGGTACTCTCAAAAGGTCATTTTGATTTCATGGTAGATTCACTAGATTTTCTTGATCCGATATTCTATTTACCCATCATTTTATCCATATGTAAGACCATACCTTATTTCAAAACTCTTTCCATCAACTATTAAATGTTTTTAATTTGAAAAAAAAATTAAGAACATACCTCGTGTATCTTTATAATATTAGATGTTCATGCTATGAAAGTTTCAATAGAATTATCGACCATGGTAACATCTAGATAATATAGTGGAATAGGAAAATCATCACTCAGATCATGAGATACTTTAATCCCAAATCTCATGTGATCTTTTTGGATTTTTCAATTGTGTATAATGTCTCCTAGGATATTATACACCATACCACTCACAACAAGGCGATGTGTTGGTGTTGATAGATATAAATCACATACAACTTCACCCTATATAATTTTAATAATATAAAGTTATTATATGTTGTTTGATTCACATTTATAATAATGAGTAATTAAAAAAAATTATCACCTTCAGTAAGGTAGGCAGTTTATGGGAACGTCTAGCCTCAAATCTAGTGTAGTCATGTGGCTCTTCATGTACTAATTGTTTTTCCACTACCAGTTCACTTTAAACATTTTTCATATATTAGTCTACAAAATTAGGCAAAAAAATAATATCTTTCCAAGAATATATCTGAAACTATATTCTTTTCATCATATCATATATATATCCTTTGAACTTTGTCTTTATGAAATTTTTTCTATGTGACACTCCAAAACATGCACCTCTAATGCGGCCATATCGTTCTGGCTACTTCAAAGCTATGAAAGTATTTTTTTTCTTCAGGTAAAGTTGATATTGATTGTTGTGTCTAAACTATATAAAACTCATACAAACATAAATGGATATTTTCATGTAATACTGATATAAAGTATAACAAATTACTATTATACCGTACTTATACATGATTCCCATACTGATTGTGTGTTTTCATCAACTAGTTTAAAACCTCCATTTACACAGGCCCCCTTCCATAGCACATGACATGGGATAGAAGTGGGTTTGGATTTTGATTCATTAATATGTATACAGAAAAAGGAACATATATTGTTTCATATCACATAAAACCTTTATTGTAGATTTAAAATACATACTATTTTCTTTTCAAGTGAAGCATACCTCATCCTTTCTTTAAGGTAGACGTACATTGGTTTTGAAGAATGTTTCATGTTTTCCAAACTCTTTTTTTGTTTCATAAATTAAAAATAATAATTAAATTGGATAAAATAAATAATTTAAAATAAAATATTAATGACAATAATGCAACTAAAATGATTTCTCATCATGATGAATACTGATTTTTTTTACGTTTCTTGGTTTATAACGTGTGTTTTCATAACTAGTGGTTGGGGGTTTACATTCCCATAAAAATCCTTGAGATAATTCTTTTTAAGAAGTTTCTATAAGCCTATGAGCTTTTCTAGTGACCATTAAGACATATTTCTTAAGGAAATAATCAAAAATAAACAAACTCTTAAAGGGTTAGTGAAATTTAAATCAATTTTTCATTATATAACTTTTTAGTAAAATAGAGAATGTATATTATAACATTAACCAAATATATTCCCAAAGGGTTTCCTTCAATAAATGCATGAAATGGTTCCACATATCTCTATAAATTGGTACATTCATTTTCACTATGATCCTAACATAACTAATAAACATTGACTAGTTGGGGTTGATAGTTTGGACTCATTTCTTCTAACTAATCTCAAATTTTATACCTTTTCTCATTGCATTGATAATTTTATTTAAAATAGTTAAGTTATTTCATTGTTTTTTCTTCATCAATATATTGTTGATTCCCTAATAATTAGGTAGTTTCAACATCAATAATGTTTTCTTCCCTATGATTGGTTACATCATTATGTGTAGAAGTCATTATCTATATGAGTAGTCAAAAATTTAATTTATGTTACTTAAATGAAGTAGAAAAAAATAATATTGTGATTTAAATCATAGTATATTAAAAAATATTTAACCTACTTAATGAGCTCTATTTTTTTCTTTAATGGTTGAACGGATTTTTTACCACTATAAAGTATCCAAATCCCTTCTTTGTGTTCCCCTATAACATACAAGGAATTGTTTACATTGGTACCACAATGAAATGATTTTTATATCCCAATTAAAGGGTTATCCTCAATTGAATTTTCATCTGACCATGTAGTTGTTTTAGTCACCAATAGGAAAATTGACCAATTCTTTTTTTTATCTAAAACATAAAATACCAACATTTCTTGTGATTCCATTATGAACGGCTCATCTATATACCCATCTATAGTAAAATTAACCTTCACGAAACTCAATTCATCGAATTTGAGTGCACTCTTATTGTAAAACCATTCTCAATAGAACATTAGCACCTGAATTAGATTCTTGAATTACCCTTTAAAAATATTCATATATCATTCAATGGGGTATATCCATATGTAATATAAGGGACCACAAAGTTGAACCTATATAACCAAGTGAACCATTAGGTGGACCATTATTTCAAAGAATTATGGTGGGAATAACATATCTAATCCACATAATATAACTGTAATATCCTTGTTCATGATTAGAAAATTCATTGGGTATATAACTTTATTTCATATGGATTTGAAAAATAAGTAAAGTATGTTTAATGTATGTCATACATTTTTAGAAAGAATGCAATGTAAAGTAACAGGCATCAAATTTGGCATCAAAACATGACAATCGGGTGATTTTAGACCCTATAACTTCAAATTAGTCATGGACATGACATTATTTATATTTTATGAATACTCGTATAAAAAATTTATACCATTAATGAAATTTAATAATTGTAATTTTTCTTATCTAGATAGACTATAAGATACTAGAGGAAGAAAATTAGGCTTTTTACCCTTCATCTGAGCCAACTGTTCCCTTATCCCAATGTCAATCATGTCTAACCTATCCTTAATTCCATATTTTTTTCAGTAATAATTATTAATATTCCAATAACACTATCAAATACTTTTTTTTAAAATTCATGACATCAAAAAAAATTATGACATATAAAAATTTTCAATATGGTAATTTAAAGAAAATTTATCTCTTTCTCCAACCTGAATTTATAAGTTTTTTTTAAAAGGTTTACCAAAAATAGATTCAATATCTTTTACTTTCTCTAACGGATTATCAACTATTAGTGGATATGGTGTTGTACCTTGTTCTATATTCCCATTGAATGATGTTGTTTTGGATTGGTATTTATTTCCTCAACGTAAAAATTTTTGATTCCCTAAAAACATAATCTTTGAGAAATTTTTTAACCAAACTAAGTTTATTCATTCTTTACAAATGGAACACCTCAACATTCCTTTAATTTTATAGCCTAAAAATTACCATAAGCAAGAAATTCATTTATCATCCCATAAAACCTAACTCTCAGGGTGAATTCTTAATTTCTATGATAATCAAACAATATAACCCATATATCCTATATCAATTTCATATCTTCGATCAATGGAGAAAAATAAACATCAATATCATTATTAGGTTGTTTTGGTCTAGATGCAAGTGGAGACAACAAAATTTATTTGTTTCATGTATAACCATGGTAGAAAGTTATAATTTACCAACATTACTGGCCATGTACTATGATTATACTTTGTACACCAAAAGGATTTGTCCTTTATATATATAACACAAGATGGAGGATTATTAGCTCATTTCCAAATTTAGGATACTCATAATCAATTTTCTTCCACTGAGGAGAGTCCACTGGGTGACATAGTTTCCCATATTTAATTATTATATCTATGTGCCATGTTATTTTTTTAGCAGTTTCTTGGTATCAATATAGTCATCTAAACCTTGAAATACTAGGAAAGTATCATACAACTTTTGAATTACTTGATTCATCTTTCGTGTATCAATTTTTTCCACACTTGGGGAATTTTATTAGGGATTCATGGTCCCTATGAAACAATCTGAAATCATTTGGACAGAAATGTATTCTTTCATAGATCATTCCCATTGGATGTAGAATTATTTTAGTGTAATATGTTCAACAAGGAATCACATTTTCTTCTGGTATAATATCATTCAGGAGACTAATTAGTTATTTAAATTTCATTTTTCTCTATCCACTACTAGCTTTCAAATTATATAACTTTAATATAACTGAAAATATAGTATATTTAGTACAATCGGTATATAATGGTCTCTGAGAATAACTATTTAACTTTTATAGAAACTTGGGATAATCAAAAAGGTCATATTCAATTTCCATTTTCATTTCTTCCATACAATCTTCATCATCATTTACACTGGTATTCATATCAAATGATCCATAAATCATAGCATCATCTCAATTAGTATGTGCATTCAGTTTTTTCCCATGTTTTTTCAAACATTTATAGCTCAGATATATTTTTTTAAAATCAATTGTTATTCTAAATATTCGAGATGTTTTTTCTTGAATAAAAATAATGTAAACATAGAAAAAGTATTTGATAAGGTTCGTATGCATTCTCTATTAAAAAAACTAAATAAATACACACCAGATCATGTATAGGACCCTTATTATAGCTATAAATTATAGCATCATCCCAATTATTATGTAAATTCATTTTATATTCATATCCATCCTATTATATTCATAAAATATTCATTTATTACAAAAAAATAAATAAATTCACATCATTTATTCATAATAAAAGGAGAAAAGAATAGATAGATACAAAAAAGGGGAACCAAACATTTGAATGTTATTAGTGATGATTCCTAAAAAATAATCATTTTACACATGGGTGACATGAAAATAAACAACATGGGGTATACATGGGGTAAACATGTGGATTTTTGGCCTAGTATCTTGATTTTATTTTTTGTGGGGAAAAAAGGCTATAATTCTAGGATGATTTCTATAAATTTTCTAGGTGGGAGTCTAATGATAGGAGTAGTTGATGTTTATTAATTTCTTTACTTGGTACATGTTGGGAAAGGTGGTGTTTCAATTACAAGGAGATTAAGAATTAAAGTTGATGATGTTTTATCAAATAATTAAATAAGAAACTTTAACATAATTTGAAGAAGTGTCCTAGTGGGATTAACAGAAAACCTTATCTCAGCCTATTTATTAGAGTATAATCCCAACTACCTATGATCACCTAAAAACAAAACTCAACCTTAGGGTAACCAATAGAGAAAATCAACTTTGCAAAAATGTCATATTAGAAACTGGGGGCAAGGTTTAAACAAGACGGAAGAAAATATGGATGTTTTGAATGCTAGTCAAAATACTAATTTAAAGAGTAAAGGGAAATATTAGTGGTTACTTGAAGAGAGTTATGGGATTCCTCATATCAAACTAATTATTGTTAAAATTATAATTTTTTTCTATGGGCATAAGGATTACCACACCTCAGTCATATCAAATTTATCTCAATAATCTTACTATTATTGTTTTAATAACTATCAAATGATTTTTATAATAGTTCAATGTGGGAGTACAATAATATGGGGTATTTAATGTTAATTAATTTATTTGCATGTTATGTAGTGGGATAGGTGATGTTTGATTTATAGGATTCTTAAGAGTGAAGTTTATCTTTTTCAGATCATGAAAATGTTGATAAGGACAAATCACATGGTCTTGAGAACCCAACATTTGAAGAAAATCTTGACTTTAAATCCAATGAACCATAATTCTCATGTAGGGGTTATCAAGCTACTAGAAAAACTGAATAACAATCTAATTAGTATTTCAATAATGATTCAAATTTAAACAATTCAATTGGCTAGGATGTATCCTCAAATAATAGCAATGAAAAATCTTATTGGTTTCGAAAGGAAAAATAAACTTCAACACAAGTTGAATAAGTTTCACAGTGGGATCAAAATAAAGCCTCATCTCAAACTAATGATTAGATTATAAGCCTAACTACCTGGGATAACAAGTAACAAACCAACCCAAGTCAACTAGACTAGCCACCGGATCCGGCCCATCAGGGTTATAAGGTGTAATAGGAAAATAGAAGCAAGTCTTTTATAAACCAAAACAAGACATGGAACTTGATTACAATGTGAAAGAAATAAAAACATCAAAAAACCATAAAATATAAGACAAATTTTCTAAACCATAAAGTATGAAAATGCAAGTCCAAAAAGTCTCCATGTGACCAACCATCACCTCCAAACTACCATGAACTGAGGGCTATAACAACAAGAGAATCCAACATGCTACAACAAGGCCTTACCTTTACCTAGATCCTACAATATAACACCTAAACTCTCCCAAAGGAAAATTTTGGTTATGAGCACAAATCCTAGTAAGATACCACCATATGATATATACATGGTATAATATCAAGAATGCACTAGTTCTATCTTTTAAAATAGAAACAATTTTTCAAAGAATTTTCATAAATCTAAATTCTTTTATAAATATTTTTCCATTGGTTTTTTGTGAAATCATTTCATATCCACAAATACAAGAATATGAAAAGTTTAAGTGATAAAATAGAAAATCATATCTACACACTATAAGCTAAGTAAGTAAACATATATCCATGAAATAATTCATCATGTAAAACCATGTGATACATCCTCGTGTGAAAACAAGTGAGAAACAATCCATGACTAAATCGATCATTCAATAAAGAAATCATAAATGAAAAAGTACTAAAAATTGGGCCATAGATTATGGGAATATATAATATACATAAAATTTCTTAAACCAGTCTTACTATGGTACTAAACGATATTGAGTCCTTCTACAATTCATCTATATCCCAAAAGTAACCCTTAGTGGTGCCACGAACACTAGAGTCACTAATTCCCCATTCCTGATGTACCCAATCTTTCCAATGTGCCAAGTTATTAAAATAAATTTCAAAACAATAATCAAAATTTATAAACATTTTCAAATCCAAGTTATATCTTATTTGGTGTTTAAAAACCCCATTTCCAAATCAAAACCACATTCAAGTATTTAACCAAACACTTGGTCTGAAAAAACCCTATTTTTAAAGAAAATCCCCTTTAGAAACATGTATATTTATAAGAAATACATTGAAACCACAAATAAATTAAATTAAATGAATAACCAAAAATAATTTTACAAGGATGATGATAAATTTATATAATTAACCCATTGTATAGAAACACCTACATCAAAATAGAGTTAGAATAAATTCCTTCAAAAATGAAGACCAATGAATAGTTGATTGGGTTCTCACGATCCTAGATCTATAAGAAAAAATTTTAAAACTCTATAAAACTCATTATATCATGAATCACAACCTAATTTTATTTTAACAAGATGGTGAGAGAAGATATCTAATATATATCTACAAATAAAAGGTGAAACTAGATCAAAAATTCAATATACATTGATATAATCTGTCAAGAATGAAGGGTTTCTTCCAAGAATCCAAGGGGAGAGACCTCTAAATCACTAAGGAAGGTTAAATATGATCTAAAATTATATTAGGGGTGATTAGACTTTAAAATTACAAAGTTACAAAGGTAAAATACCACTTTTTAATAGTTCAGAAGGGTGTTTCACGGTTTCTTGGGGCATGCTGCATGGTTAAACTAACTATGTGCCTTAACTATGGTCTCTACTAACCATTATTTCTAGGGGTGAATGGTTTAACTATAGAGCTACATGGTTTGGAAAAACCATACTCAAATCTTGTGACACCCCTAGACACCACCAAAAACCCTTCACGGTTCCCTGGGTATGTCGTACGGTTTGACTAACCATGCACAAACTATGAAAAACACCACTAGAACATTATAGAGGCATACCGCACAATTACCACAAGGTTAAACTAACTATGAACCTTTACAATTTCCACCAAATTACCTTTTTTTATCCTCTTATCCCCTAAATCCTCACAAACCATAGAAGATAAAAACCAAGGCTCAACTAAGGTGTACCTGTGACTTGAAGGGCGTCACAATTCCCCCCACTATAAAGGTATTTTTTCCTGAGAAAGAGATCAAGTTTCCAGACTTGTAAAAAGATAACACCACTACTAACTCATCAACAATTTCCATTCTCATGTATCATGGATATCCCATCCACATTTCCATAGTACCCAAATTAAGGGAATCATTTTACCATGTAGTACCTTATCCCGACAATCCATAATCTGAACTGGTGGATCAACAATGGTGGTATGAGGATCAAGATCAACATCCTTCCATTCAATCACATTGGTAGGATCCAGGTGATACCTCTTAAGTTAGGAAACATGAAACATATCATGGATATTACTCAAACGAGATGATATGTCCAATTAATAAGTCACCTTTCTAAGATGCTCCATGATCTCAAAGGGGACAACAAACCTCGATGCCAACTTACCCTTCCTACCAAACTGATGATGTTTCAAGTGAGGTGAAACTTTGAGAAAAACTTGATCCCCAAATTAAAACTCTAGTGTCTAATGATGACGGTCTTCATAATATTTCTGATGCCTCTATGTTATAACCAACTTCTTCTGGATCAACTACACCTTTTCCATCATCTCCTAAACAAGACTCATCCCAAGAAACAATCGCTCTCCTAACTCTACCTAGCATAAAGGATATTTATATGTCTACCCATACAATACATCAAAGGGTTCCATATTTATCAAATCCAGATAACTATTTTTAAATAAAAATTTGACTATAGGTAAATGATTTTTCCAAGATCCACCAAAATTAATCACACCAACCTGAAGAATATCTTTAAGAACCTAGATATCTCTATCTGTCTATCAATTATTCTGAAGATGACAATGCACTCTAAATTTCAACTAGTAACCCATTTCCTCCTAAAAACCCCTCCAGAACCTGGATGTGAACTTTGGGTCCCTATCAAAAATAACTAGAGTTGAAACCCCATGAATTCTTATAATCTCTCAAATATATAATTCCTCAAGTTGTTTTACTTTCATTGTCTCCTTGATAGTCAATAAATGATCTGGTATTATAATTCGATCAATGATCACCCAAATTTCATCCTTCCAATGATGATTTTTTGGAAAACCAATTATGAATTCCATGGAAATCCCATCCCACTTCAATACCGTAATGAGTAACAATTTCAACAAACCAGTAGGCTTATAGTGTTCTACCTTAATGTTTTGACAACTAAGACACCATGAAACAAAATATGCAACTGAACACCTCATCCCTAACCACCAATATTGACATATCAAGTTGTGATATATTTCGTTATCCCTATGGTGTATGAACCAACATAACTATATTCCACTATCCATCAACTCCAAATTCAGATAAAATGGAACAACCAACCATCCACAGATTCACAAACTGCCACTGGGAGACCGAGACCACTCACCCAAGGTCTCCCCACCATAAATGATTTTACCTAAGCAATGGAACTCAGTTTATGTCACCTTCTCAAGATGAACTCACTCATTAAAATATGATTCATCTTTCATTGAATCCAACAACACCTTTCCACCAACCTCTTCCACTACTAAGATCATCTCAAATTAAAAACTCATTAGATACCATTACTCAACTAATTCCTTCAGGACTTGTGTCGTTAGTTTTCTACTCAACACATCAGCAACCACATTTCCTTTCCTTGGAGTGTATAAAATATAAAAATCAAAAGTATAAAGATACTCCACCTAGTGTCTCTATCACAAGTTCATATTCCTCTAAGTAAAAAAATATTTTCAAGCTCTTATTTTCATAATACACTATAAAACGCTCCCCAAATAGATATTGACACCATGTTTTGAGTGAATACATAATTTTTTCCAACTCAAGATCAGGGGTAGGATAGTTATTATAATGATAACATAACTATAAAGAGTCATAGGACACCACATGTTTCCCCTACATTAATTCACATCACAAACCCATACTAGAAGCATCGCATCAAACACCATAACCCGAACCAAGTTCTAGAAGAATCAAAATTGGTGTTGATGTAAACCTCACCTTTATCTCATCAAAAGATCTTTGATATTTTTCATTCAATTCATACTTTATACCCTTATGGGTTAATGTTTTCATTGAAGATGTGATCTTGGAGAAATTTTGAATAAATTATCTTTAGTTACTAGATAAACCCAGTAATCTATGGATCTCAAACACATTTTTGGGTTGATACCAAGACATAACTAGATGTGTCTTTTTAGGATCCATTAAGACACCCCTCTCAACTATCACATGCTCAATAAATTTCACTTCCTAGATCCAAAACTCGCATTTTTTAATCTTACCATATAGATGATGTTCTTTCATGGTTCGAATAATGATATCCAAATGGTCTTTATGCTCCTTATCTATTTTAGATTACACCAAAATATCATCCATGAATATAAAAAAAAATACAAGAACTAATTAAATATTCAATTCATCAAATCCATAAATACCATAGGATATTTAGTGGGACTAAATAACTTAACTAAAAAATAGAAAGTCCCATACCAACTCCAAAACACGATCTTAAGTATATCCTCTTCTCAGACTCTCAACTAGTGGTACCCTAACTGAAGGTCAATCTTTCAAAACCAACATGCCTCTCTAATCTAGTCAAAAAGATCATAAATCCTATGAAAATGATAATTTTTCTTAATAATCAACTGATTTAACTTTCTGTAATCAACACAAAGTCTGAGACTTCTGGTCTTCCTTCTTAGCAAAGAGGATAGGCGAAGCCCATAGTGACATGCTAGAAAGAATAAATCCCCAATACTGGAAATCTGACCTTTCCCAACGCTTCTATACCAACGGTTAATAAAAACCGTTGGTATAGGTTCCCTTTCCCAACGGTTTGGCCAAACTGTTGGGAAATCCCACTGGGCAAACCATTGGGAAATCCCACATTGTGGGGACCTTTCCCAACGGTTTTGGCCAAACCGTTGGGAAAGATGCATTATGGGGAACTTTCCCAACGGTTTTCCAAAACTGTTGGGAAAGGTCCCCCATGAATCAACCTTCACCCAGAATCAAATCAAGGCTCAAAATCTTTCCCAACGGTTTTGGCAAACCGTTGGTATAGATACTTTGATTTTTTATCATTTCTTCTTACCCAGAACATTATATAAATCAAAATTTAATATAATTATGAGAATACATATATATATTTATGTAATTATATACACAAAAGTCATGTTAGGTTAGTGGTTAAGTCGTTCAATAATAAACTAGGGGTGCTGGGATCAAATCCCAGCGAATGTTTTTTTTTTTTGAAATACATATACCAACGGTTCCACAACCGTTTGTAAAGATTTTCATATTAATTATACCAACGGTTTCCAAAACTGTTGGGATAGGTCTATACCAACAGTTTTGGGAAAACCGTTGGTATAGACCTATCCCAACGGCTTACTTGGCCATGGTTCTCCAAATCGTTGGTATAGGCTATACCAACGGTTTGGAGGCATATACCAATAGTTCCAAACCGTTGGTATATGTTAGTTTTCCAGTAGTGCCCTTAGCCTCCAGATCTAAAATTTGGACTTTATGTTCCACCAACATAGTAGGTTCCATTAGATAAGATGGAATAGAAATTGGCATCATTATAGAAAGAATGTCAAGAGTAAACTTGACCTCTCTCTATGGCGGTAACCCATTAAAATTCTCTGAAAAGACCTCAGAGTATGAACACACCACTATATGAAGAGGACTACCCTAAAAAGGTTCAATGTAATCAAGGAACATCTCTAAAAACTATAATGAGATTACCCAAATATAAGGAACAACCGGACCCACCCTTCCCGATCTAGAGTCCTACTCACCCTGAAAAACATGATTGACCCCATCAGAAGATAAAAACTAAACTCAATAATGATAATAGTCTATCTGGGCCTTAACAATGATCATAAAATCCATTCCAAGTATCATTTTGAATATTTCAATATCAAGAACTAAAAATTACCATATCACCAAATAGTCAGAAATCATCACATGACATTTGGGAAACTTGAAACCTTGTGTGGACCTCTTTCCCAAAGGTTTAGAAATATCCAACAAGAATAGCATAAATTCTAAATGTAACCCTAACATGTAAACAAAAAATTGTGATATAAAGTAATGATTATCACTAATATCAAACAAAATTAGCACCATAGAAGATGAAATAAACATCATACCACTAACAATAGTTGTCCATGCTTCATATTACTCTAGTGCATACTTAGTTGAATAAATTCGTCTAGTATTAGCCACGTGATCATATACCTTATCCTGAGGATTAGATCCACCACCCTTGGAATCCTAAGTAAGAACCTGAAAACCCTTGGTGATATTGGATCCTATCGTAGCTCCCCGAGATATCATTTTGCAAAAATGATTCAAATAGCGTGATAATCTACAATGAAGAAAATTGTTAGGATCCTCCATACACTTAGGCTTGGAATGACCATGACTTCCACACTAATAGAATAAAAGTTACTGGTATCCTAAAAAATCCCCTGGAACTAGTCATTAAGAAAATCGGCCACCCTTATGCTTTTTATTTTAGATATAAGATACACCATGGCTAACAAATTCACCAACTGAAGATCCACCTAAACATTTCATTCTAGCTTTGTCTACCTCATCTAAAGATGATTTTTTAACTACCTCCATGAAGGTCAAAAGACACATGATAATAAAAATTGACAGAATATCTGACCTCAATCCCAACTCAAACCTTCAATCCATTAGGTACTCATTGGTGACTAACTTTGGTGCTAGATGCACCAACTCAGCAAAAGGGGTGGAATACTCCAGAATGGTATGATTCCCTTACTCCCTAGTTAGAAACTCTATGGTCTTCACTATACATAATGTATCAGGTTAAAACTTCTGATTAAATATTTTTTTGAAATAATTCTATGTAATTTTCTCATGAAACTTAGATTGCATGATGGAGCCCCATCATCTCTTTCCAAGTCCCTCAAGCATGTATGAGGAAAAACCCACCTTAGATTCCTCCAGATTCATCAATAAGTTTAAGATCCTATAAATCTAATTCATCCACTCCATGGATTCATGTGGTCTTTTATCACCATGGATGATGGTTGGATGATCCTTAGTAAATTTTGAGCCATGATCCACTACCTGTCTTGGGTTCCCAACACCAACTTGATCCAGATTCTGTATTATATGGATTACTACTTCAACCAAAGAATGTTCCACTGAAGGGTACTCATGCGAATCCTATCTCATAAATTCCCCTCTTGTAATTAGAAGATATTTTCTCAGAGGAACTGTATATTAAGCATATGATAGTGACCAATCAGTTTTAGAGCATATTCCAAAATCTTAGGACCAACTTCAATAATTCACACATATGCTTTAAAACCTCAAAAATTTAAATAAATTGTGATTTCTATGAATGAAAAATGAAACTTTAACAATTAATGATACCATTTAAATAAAACTTAGACTCAATTCATTCAAATGACCTCAAACACTAAGTCTCAAACCAAGTAAAAATTTTCCGACCACACATGGTAGGTCGAGTTCAGACATATAAGTGAGCTGACTAGGCACCCTCCTACACTTACTACCTTGATTATGATGGTCCTAACTCATATCTACCATAGACACATAACCTCATTAATTTTTATCACACTTTTGGATAATAATCCCTATAATACCATTCTATAACTATCCAACTCTATTCAATTAGACAAGCCACCTGAGCTGGCATGTCACGATGGTAAGGCGTAACAGGAAAATAGAAACAAGTATCATAAATCCAACATAAGACATAAAATCAGAGTATAATGAATAAGAAATAAAAACATCTAAAAACCATAAAATATAATCCCAACCGGATAAACTAGAAAGTATGATAAGACAATTCAAACAAGTCTCCATGTAACCAACCATCACCTCTAAACCACCCTAAATTGAGGGCTACAACAACAAAAGAAGCCAATATACTACAAGATTCCCTTCCCTTTACCTGGATCCTGCAATATAACATCTAAAACCAACCAAAGTAAAAATTAGTGTGTGAATATAAAGCCCAGTAGGATACCACTAAAGATTCTATACAAGTTCTAATGTCAAGAATGCATTAGTTATAGATTTTAAAATAGAAATAGTTCAACAAATAATTTTTATAAATCCAAACCCATTTGTAAATAATTTTCCTTTTTTTCATTAAATCCTTTCATATCCCCAAATACATTAATATTACAAGTATAAGTGATAAAATAGGAAAGAATATGCACACACCATATGGTAATCAAGAAAACACTTATCAATGAAATAATATATCGCACAAAACCATGTGATTAAAATCTCATGTGAAAACATGTGAGAAATAATCTATGAATGAATCCATCATGTGATAAACAAATCTCAAATGATAAATCACTCTATATTGGGACCTAAACTATAGGAATACATACTAGACAAAAAATATCCTAAACCAGGAATATGTTGGAACCAAGAAATATTGAGTCCTTCCACAATCCATAGATATCCCAAAAGAGACCCCTAGTGGTGCTACACAAATTAGGGTCACCTATGTCCCTTTCCTGATGCACATAGGGTTCCTAATGTGCCAATTTTTAAAAATCCATTTCAAAACTAAGATCAAATTTTATAAACCATTTTCAAAAACTATGTGTTTGAAAACCTCATTTTCGATTCAAAACCACATTTAAGCATTTAACCAAACACTTAGTGTGAAAAGACCCCATTTTTAAAATAAAACCCCTTTAAAAACATGAATCTTTCCATGAAATCCATTAAAACCAAAAAATCACTTCAATTAAATGAATAACCTAAAATAATTTTATAAGAATGATAATAAATTCATTGAATTAACCCATTTTATATAAACACCTATGTCAAAATGGAGGTAGAATAAACCGCTTTCAAAAATTAAGATCGAGGAAGAGTGTATCGGGTCCTCACAATCTTGGATCCATAAGAAACAATGTCAATCCTACATAAAACTCATTTGATCTAGTATCATAGACCAATTTTCTTCCAATAAGATGAGGGGAGAAGATATCTAGCATAGATCTATAAATAAGAGGAGAAATCGGATAAAAATGTAACATAACTTGATGTGATCCATCAAAAAAATGTTTTCTTCCAAGAATCCATAGGGAGAGACCAAAAAAGAATTGGGGAAGGTTTAGGATGAGCCAAGATGAGATTATTAGGTGATTAGGATTTGAAATGGACAAGGTAAAAAAGGGTAAAATTCTACTTTTTAATAGTTTGAATGAGGGTCACATGGTTTCCTGGGGCAGGCCGCACAGTTAGAATAAATGTGCACCCCTACTATCCATTCTTTTTGGGGGTGCACGGTTTGCACTAGAGGGTCGCACGGTTTGGGAAAACCATGCTCAAACTGTATGAAACTTCCTGGATAACCACTAGACACCCTAAATAGTTCTGAAGGCATGTATTACTGTTTTACTAACTATATTTAAACCAAGAAAAACACCACTGGAACCACACAGAGGTGTACCACATTGTTACCTCATGGTTAAACTAATAGTGCGCCTTAATTGTGCATCTTTCCAATTTTCCCCAAATTCCCTTGTTTTCTTCCTCAAATTCACTGAATATTCTTGGAATCCAAAATATAATAACCAAGGATCAACTAAGGCATACTTTTGGCCTAGAGGGAGTCACATAACCTAGAAAAAAAACCACTTCAGTGGAACTATCAAAGAGAATCAACTATGGAAAATTTTCAAAGTGGAAACTAGGAGTGAGATTTAAACAAAGTGAAAGAACATATGGATGTTTTGCATGAAAGTAGAAGGAATCCTAAGTGGGGTCAGTAGGGGAAATAAACTACTAGTATTCATAATTTATATAATTGGGGCACTATAAATAAAAAAAGTATTCGAATTAACCTAATTAATAATGATCCAAAACATTCTATTTTGTACGCTCACTTTTTATGTCATTCTTAAAAGAAAGGATTTTTAATTAAACATAATGTTAGTTGTTTGTGTTGAAAATTTTCTATCGTATATGTTCACGATAATAAAAATGTTAAAATGATTGTGGTTCTTCTTCTTATCAGTGGAAGCAAATTGGCAGAATTGGAGAAATTCCAATTTTAAACTATTTTTTTATAATCTTTAATGGGGTAATAAATAAATATTATAACTATATAAATTAAATTAATGTGATAAATTTAATATGTGTAAATATTTAAAAACATAATTAATATTATATATGTTCTTATAGGATTTTTTAAAACTTTTTAACTTCTTGTCAATAGAATCAAATGGGAATAATTGGAAAAATTACAATTTTAAACTATTTTTTATAATCATAGATGGGGTAATCAATAAATATTTTAACTAGTATAAATTAAATTAATATAATAAATTTAATATTGAGAAATACTTACAAGCTTGATTAATATTATATATTTTCTTATAGGATTTTGTAAATATTTTTTCTAAATATATCAATAGTTAAAGTACATAGTAACATATTAAAAAACTAGAATGAATCAACTCTTTGGTTTAATCTCTATCTAATCATATTTTTTAGGATTTTGAAATAAATATATGATTTTAACTTTTAATTAGAGTTATACAGAGCAGTGGATTGGGAATGGAGGGTATGGGGGATTTTAGAGTAGGAAGGTAGCATATACAAACTAGTGAGAATGAGAGGTATAGGTAGATCGAGGAAAAAACATGAGTGCAAGGGAGAGGGTGAAGTAATAATGGCTCGAGGCGATGGAGATTAGGTGGTGAATTAGGGATGTATCTATTGAAAAAATAAGATCTCTTATGTCATTCAAACCCTTTAGGAAAATTAAAAACACACAAAGAAGAACTAAAAATGATGAAATAATGCAAGAGCTTGAATGGAGAATCACAAGTCATATACCTTGGGTTTTGAAAGTGTCGATTCATTTGAGAAGTTCTAGGGGGGTGATGGTAATGCATCAATTCCATGAGAGATTGAATTACATGAGTAATGGGATCCTCTGTTAGGGTTCTATTTAAAATATCATAAAGGTTTTATTAATACTTTCCAAAAGAGATGATAAATATAGGTTGTGTCAATGCTAAAATAGAAAGAACTAACAAAACCCTATCTTTATTAGTGCTAAAATCTTAGTGTTGATAAAGATGGGTCTTTCTTAACGCTTTTTATCACTGATAAATATAGGTTTTGTCAACACTTTTATTTTAGCACAATAAAAACCTATATTTATTAGTAGTTTCTGGAAAGCGATGATAAAACCATATAAAATAAATTTAAAAATATTAAACAAATATATTTCGAAAAAGAATAAATGATAATAAAAGGTAAAAATTTAACTAACATTATTAATGAATAGATGAGATTAAATGTTATAAATGAGAAAATTTTAATAAATAAAAATTAATAGACTTTAAAAATATCAAAAAAATGAATGGGTTTTATTAATTATATAAAATATTAAAAAAATAAAAAATGAATATATATTAAATATGTACATTAAAACCCTATTAAAAACTATAAATTTTAATGAATAAATATATATAAATAAATATTTAAAATCAATAAATTATTAAAATGTTAAAAGAATAAATATTAAAACTTAATAAAATAAAAAGAAAATTTAAAAATAAGTAACAATGTTAGTTAATAGATAATATTAAATAATATAAGATGGATAAATGTCAAAAAAGAGTAAAATTTAATAAATAAAAATCAGTAGATTGCAAAAATATTGAAAAATGAATAAGTGATATTAATTATATAGATTATTAAAAAAAGTAAAAATGAATATATGTAAAAATGAAAATGGATACATATTAATTATATAAATTACAAATATATTAAAAACAATAAATGTTCATGAATAATAATTTATAAATAAATATTTATAATGGAAAAAAATACAAAAAATATTAAACAATGAAAAATTGAAAATGAATAAATTAAAAAAATATTAAAAAACAATTTAGATTATTAATTAATAAATAATATTAAAAATAAATAAATTTGACAAAATATTAAAAAGTACTAAATTTTAGATATTAAATAAAAACATAAAAAATGAATAAAATTTACCAATTAAAAACATTATAAATATTAATTATATTATATTAATAAATAAAATTATAAAATGAATATTAAATATTGAATAAATTATATAAATATTAGGTGTTTGTGTGTTCTATATAAAATTACATTAATTAAATATATGTACATGTGAAATTGATATAACACAAGTTTGATATGTGTTATATTGAAAAAACAAATGAAATTTTATTAAAGGACTCTTGCACTAGTAGGATCCTACGAAAGGGTTTTGCAGCACATGTTAAGGGGAATTATGAAGTGTTTGTTGAGATATTTCAAATTGGGAAAATCTCCTTAATTGTGCGGATTGTTTTACCTAAAGGTTATAAGACTTGGAAGTTGGATGATTTGGTCTGTCTCATTTTTATTTTTGTAGGGGTTCTCATACAAGAGTGGTGTCTCCCTTGGCCGTGGTTTTTTTCACTGCCTATACTCTTTAGATGACTTTAAAATTTTGGCCTAGAGCATTGTCTCTCTGTTCTAGAAGCCTAGACAGATTCACCCCAAAATGAGAGTTTACCGGCAGTTTTTTAGTGATGGTTTTTTCGTGGTGGTTTATTAAAAATTGCCATTAAACATTTTAATTTTTTTAACTACCCAACACTTCTCACCTGACCTCCTTGACACTTCACCCCCAACCCCCTGAAGCCCTACCTGACCCCCCGAAGCCTCGCCATTGATCCCGACCCTCGCCACCCCTCCCTTCTGATCCCGAACCTCGTAACGCCAGTCCAGAACCTCACCCTCCACCCCTTACCCTGATTTTCCCTCACTGTCGGTCCTGACATAGCCTCTTGCTGCCCCTCTCCACCAGTCCTAACCTAGTACGTCACTTCCCCTCAAAGGTCGAGTGGTAAGTGAAAGGGAGTTTCTGTCTAGCTCTTTATTGTATAAAAATTTTATTTACCATGGGTGTTTAGGAATTACATCTTGATTTGAGTTTTTTTCTTTGGTATTTTGATATGGTTTAATGTGATTTACAACTATTATGAGTAATTGGGTAGTTTTGATTTGGTTTTTGTCGTGGAAATAATGGTTTTGATTTAGTTTTTGTCTTAATTTGTTATCATTTTTATAAAAATAATTATGTTTAGGACTTGGGGTTGATTGTCTTTTTTGAAGTGGTAATATTAATGTTGATTTGGTTTTTGTCTTAATTTGTTATCATTTTTATAAAAATAATTCTGTTGAGGACATGGGGTTGATTATATTTTTTGAAGTGTTGTTGATTAGGGTTTTCATGTCATCTCATGTTGTAGTTGTTAATGATTCTATTATGGTAAGGCATTAAAGGATTTAACTTCACTATTCTGATAAAAATCCTAGAATTATCATGATTTTTTTTCATGATGGTATAGATTACAATAAAATATAATGAATTATATAAAAGGAGGATAAAGGTAAGTGGGTGAATCACATTTTTTTTATCAAATTCCACAATACTAATTATATATTAGACATTTTTTAGATGTTTCTGGTAAAATATTTTTTTGATGGTATATACATTATTTTATTAAAATTATTTTCTAGAATCACCCAACATAGAGGTTTAATAATTAATAGATGGAAATAAATTTTATGTTGTGGGATCTTGAGTAATTAATTTTGTCTTGAACATGAAATTCTTTATTGACCAGAAATAGTTTCCGAATAATGGTTTTTTAATGTTAAATACCATTATGTATCCCATTTCTGTTTTGTTTCTATGGGGTATATTTGATAGTTATTTGAAGCCATATGATATTTTTTTATAGTTTGTGGGGTGGATGTGGAATAACGATTTATATGGTAAAGATATTTGGGGTCATATAAGGTTATGGTAGTGGTGATAACATTTGTTTTATGGAAAAGAATTAGATTTTTCGCTAATGTGGGGGATATTGACAAGTTTTATGGGTAATTTTATGTACTGATAATAACATTTATTGTGTGGTTGTGTTATATTATCCTAGTAGCATGTAATGTGGTTGTAATTAATGAAAATTTTAATTGGTTGTGTTATGAAATCATTAATTTTTAGGTTGTTAATTTTTAATTGATTGTGGATAAAGAAAAAAATAACTAATAAATTATTGAGATTATTAAATGAATGATACTAGAATGGAATTAAATATTTTAATGATTAATATCTTTAAATGAGACATTATTTAATTAATGGGTTGAAATTATAAATGAAAAATTCCATGGAATAATTAATGTAATGATTCTAGTAAATGGTATATTTATAATTTAATGAATAATATGATGAAATAGGTGATAAATGATTTTCATATGGATAATGTTTGTGGATATATAGTGATTTTTAGTAATATTTATGATTATAAATGTAAATATGAGGTAGTTATAGTGGCGTGGATTTAGTATACAGTTTTTATATTTTTTTTGTCAACCCATTGGTTGGGAATTTTTGGGACTATATACCCATTATATTTCATATTATTTAATATGAACTAAAATCCATGTTCGGTAACTAGACTGATGACACCTTCAGGGTGTAGTCCATTAGTGTGTTTCTAATATGGGAGGGTAGGTCATACCAAAAAACAATACGAGGAATCTTCCAATGCATTCACCAATGTTGGCACTTAGGTTATATGTAGCATTTTTGCATGATACCTCCTCAGAGCAGAAGCGTTGGTTCATTTGACACTAAACGCTCTCAGTTGCAGTTGGATGTATTCAAGAGAAAGGGGAATAATCCTTATATTGTAGGATATTCTCATCTAGATAATAATTCTTAGAGTAGGACCAATTTTTGGACATTTATATTTGACAGATCATGTGGTAGAGGATTCAACTATCAAACCAAAAACTGTGATGTGTATGATATTTCACTTCACATTTTCAAAAGTTTCTATTGAATGTGACATGTATGTATGTATTTTAAGTAAATGTTAAAAATGTTTTTAAAATGTTATTTTACGTTTTTAACTATGTTTACATTTTATATTCAAAAGTAATTAACCTCAAGTAATTTATGTTACATGATTGATCCCTTCATAAATATAATTATTTATAATTTTGGTGATTGAACTCACAGAGTCATGAAAATTGATTCTTGATCCCTTCTAGTGTAACATCATTTGAAGATTCATCATCAAGGATGTTTTTCAATGTAACAATTCGTCTATGATTCCTTTCTTAAAAAGTGGATATGTTCTTTTGAAACCATCAACCTTCTTTCTCAGGAAGGATTATGAGATGTTCATTTCTATCATAAGAAAAATACACTACTTCAATTATATTTCTTAATCATTTGAAGTGATTAAAAATATTTTCTCTTAAAATGAATATAGTTTATGAATACCCAATTATTTAATACTTTAATTTAATAGTGTACACCTATATCTCATTCATATATTGAATGTAGAATTTATTGTATTAGAAATATACCCTTTATGTGGGGTAAATATAACAATCTTTAGTATTTGGATTAAATAGTATTTACCTCAAAGAATCATTATTAACCATATGTATTTATATAAGAAAGCATTATTTAACTAATTCACATTTTTTTTAACTAGTATATATGAATATCTTTTACTATTTAGTAATGGTGATGTGTTTTAATTTTTTTTAATAATGTGTAGGAACATTGTGATATATATGGATAAAAGCTGGATCACATTACTGAGGAACATTCCTTAGTATGCTAAGGGTTTGGAAGAGTTTTAGATTTTACAATTTCCAATCGATTTTTTGATGGTAGAATAAGATTTCCATGTCCTAAATATAAATTTAGAAGATGGTTGAAGAGATATGAAGTTTATGAACACTTGATATTAAATCAATTCCCTGCTCAATATTTGTGTTGGATTTGTCATAGAGAACCAAATGTTATAGAAATGTTGAGAACTGATTTCAATCCATAGAATGAGCTCCCAAGTTCGTCGAAAATGGATAATGAAATTAAAAACCTTATAAATGATGCATTCAGCACTACAAAACACCAACATCAATAAAAAAACATATCAAAACAACCAGTTGAGGGTTCTACAAATAGAAATATAACAAGTGATGTTTTTTAGACTATAGGACAACCAGATCAAGGTTGTAACATATCATTGGATCCTCCTATTGATTTTGTGAAGACTGATGTAAGAGAAAGCTTCAATGAGTAAACAGATGAATTTTATGGTTTATTTGATGATGTAAATCAAGAGTTATATAGTGGGTGTTTGAAATATTCAAAACTTTCTTTTCTGCTGAAGTTATACTATATAAAATGCCTATGTGGAATTACAAATAAGGGGATGTCCATGATATTGGAATTTTTGTGTGATGCATTTCCTGAAGAAAATATCCCTGAGTCTTTTTATAATATGAATAAAGTTGTTAACAAGTTTATTATGAATTATACAAAAAAACATGTGTGTCCCAAATATTGTATGTTTTTCTGAGGATAGGATTCAAGTAGACATGATTTCAAATAATGTTCTTCTTCAAGATGGAAGTTTATAGGTGATGTTGGAAGTCTAAATCAACATACTACCATGAAGAAGAAGAAAAGGAATACACTTTCAAGGGTTTATCTTTACTTTTCTTTAAAACCTCAATTGTAAAGATTATTCATTTCATTGAAAACTATCGAAAACATGAAGTGGAATTCTATAGATAAAAACAATGATGGGTTAATGCGACATCCAAGAGATTAAAAATCGTGGAAGAAATTTGATTCATTACATCTAGATTTCTCATCTGATCCTAGGAATTTTGAATTGGGATTGGTTGTTGATTGATTCAACCCATTTGGAACTTTGAGTACTGGTTATATAGTTTGGCTAGTTGTTTTGATCCCTTACAATCTGACTCTATGGATGTGTATGAAACAAATGTGTTTTATCATTTCAATGATTAATCTTAGAAAAAAAGTTCCTATAAATGATATTTATGTATACTTTCATCATTTAATTGAATAATTACAGGACTTATGGAGAAACGGTGTTGAGACATATAATGCATCTTCTCGAATAATGTTCAAAATGCAAGTTTCTCTAATGTGTACCATTATTGACTTCTAATTGGTTGGAACACTTACACGGTTTTGGATTTTCTTGTTTGTAACTTTGATTTTGAGCCTGAACTACTACCTCACAGTAGAAAATATTGCTTATTGTGTCATCAAATGTTTCTCAATGCATCTCCTAGATTTTGGATGAATAAGTCAAAATTCAATGGTTTCATTGATCGTAGACCACCTCAAAAGTTTTTAACAGATTATAAAATATTGGCACAACTTGGAAATGTTGAAATAGGATTTTGGAAGGTGAATCATTTTAATGGTAGTGGGAAGTGAGTTCAAAGTGCATGGTCAATTGAAATCAGAACGCAACAATAGAAGAAAAAAAGTATATTATTCAAAATTATATATTGGGAATTTGATTTTTTATGGAATAATCTTGATTTGATGCATATTGAGAAGAATTTTTGTGACAATTTGATCTTCACATTGCTTAATGAGCATGAAAAGTGGAAGGATCATCTCAATGCTCAAAAATATTAACAATCAATAAACATAAAGGGTGATCTCTGGCCAGATGAAAATGGAAAGTATGCTCCAGAAATTTTTTTAATGAAAAATAGGGATAAAGATACATTCCTTTGAATTTTAAAACTTTTGAAGGTATCTGATTGGTATTCAAGTAATATCTCAAGGTGTGTTGACTTAAACCATCATAGTTTACATGGATTGAAAACCCATGATTCACATATTTTGTTATAGTAGTTACTTCCATTATCATTGCATACATTATTACCTGAAAAGGTTATTGCTGTTGTACTCCAATTCAAAACATTTTTCAGACAACTATGTGAGAAAACTATGAATCCATTTCTGCTTGACAACCTTGAGGGTATATTTTTATTCACACTTTTTCAATGGAGATGATCTTTCCTCTGTCATTTTATAATATCATGATGAATTTAACTATGAATTTGGTTGAGGAAGATAAATTAGGAGGCCCCGTACATTATCAATGGATGTATCCAATTGAGAGGTAATTTATTTATATGTTTTTCATTTCAGTAAAAAATTATTGTCACTTTATTAAATATGTATTTATATTTTTTTTCTCATATATCTTAGGCATTTGAAATCATATGTGAAAAATAAAGCTCAACCTGAAGGCTCTATTTCTAAAGGCTATTTGGCAGAGGAGTGTCTTACCTTTTATTCTAGATACTTGGATGATATTTAGACAAGATTTAATCGAGTTGGACATGTTTATGACACATAGACTTAATCTGAAATACATGGGAAATCAAAAATAATTCTTTTTATTGGCCGATCAGTTGGGGGGAGATCAAATGTTACAGTAATAGAAATGAAATTATTACAGGAACATAGATATGTGCTGCTGAATAGTGAAATTGTAGATTCATTTATTTAAGAGTTGAGGATACAAACAAAGAGACAAATGATAGGATTAATATGAAATGATAAAGATATAATAAAAGCTGTTAATAAAGAGATTGTAGAATGGTTTTCACGACATATAAGTTCATAAATATTTCAATCAATATGGATATTAGGTTGATATATATATTTTGTAAATATAATAATGTATATTACTTTTTTTAGAACATAAATAATGATACTCAAGCAGAGTTTTCAAAAGATTTGAGGTTTCTTGCTCAAGTTCCTCTAAAACAAGCTAGAAAGTTCAATGCTTACAACATCAATAGCTTTAGATTCCGTACAGTTTATTAGGAAGAGGTTTTGAAAACACAGAATAGTGGAGTATTTATGTTTACTGAAGTGAAATACTATGGAAAGTTGACTGCTATTATCGAATTAAACTACCATGAACATTTTTTAGTTGTATTATTCAAATGCAATTGGATGGATATTATCAGGGGTGCTAAAAGAGATTCCTTGCAATTTACTTCTATGAAATTCTCTCTCTTTATGGATGTTGTTGACCATGAACTACATGATCTGTATATATTATCATTGTAATAGAAAATTGTATATTATGTGAAAGATATTGTGAATGAAGGGTGGAGTGTATTTTCTCATGTAAAACAAAGATACTTGTATGATATGGGTGATGAAGTGAAAGATTTGACAAATGACATTGAATCTCATCAACAGTAAAAAGTGGACTTATTTTTCCTCCATGATATTGAAAATATTAGTCTTGAAAGGGTGGATGAATTAGATAAAGTAATGATAGAGCAAAAAACTGACATTATTGAAGGAGAAAATAATTGTATGTGTAGTTATTCATTCATTTATAAACCACTTATGTCATTTGTGAAGTCATTCATTATCATTGTTATGTAAAAAAAATTTGTTAGTACTATGCATCTGTTATCATTTATATTTTTTTCTACATGAATTTTTTGAAATATATGTTCTAAATTTAATTTAATTTTATTAAATGACAGGAATGCCAAGGAGAAAACATTATATTAATGTCAGTCAAATCTTATTTGATGTTCCATAGACCAATCCAACAGATGATGATTCATCTTTCTCCCTCCCTACAGCATATGAGACACCATCCACTTGCCCCCCTGCACTGTCTTTCACACCCTCTGGCAGCATCCCATCAACTTCTCAGTTGATGCCTTCCTGTTCAACATCCTCAACAGTGAAGGAGCAGGGTTCCACTTCTAGTTCTTCATGGGGGTAATAGAGGGTGAATTTTACTGATAAAAATTTTAATTTGAATAAATTTATTGAACTTTTTTATATTACTAACTATTTTCCATAAAATATGGAAACAATGCTACTACAGAGAAAAATATGAAAAGTGTGGATGTATGGAATCTGATCGGACAAAAGATAATTGTCCCATTTGATTTGTATAGGGTCCCTATAGATGATGTCATGGGATTAATTAGCTGGATTTTAGGTCATCTGTTGGTGGAGCTAGTTACCCTTCCCATTACATATAGTGATTATAGGCATATGCCTTAATCTTGGAAAAATTAATCTTTTGATTCACAAATAAAGGAAATTTTAATACATTATGGTGTAATTGAATGTCATTATGTTATTAAATTCTAATATTTTCAAAATCAATCTCTATGTACATATGTTTTTCTACTTTACCATTGCTTATATCCTAGCATGAAAGTGGATATTGAAAATTTTGGGTAAGAAATAGAAATTTTATAAATAGATATTGTGGAATGAAGTCAATGATACTTCATTGAGCACCCAAAAAATGTATGATAAGGTACCCAATAGGGTACCTATAGAGTAGTGGAAATTTTTTATTGATATAAATCGTGATGAGAATCACATGGTATTTAAATATATATTATTATATTAATATCATTTTACATTTATACATCTATATGAAAATAAGATGACATTGCATACATTACTATTAAATTACATTTTATTTATTTTAGGATCTTTCAAGGAATAATGTATCGAGTCGGGCTAAGAAAATCATCCCTTACACTACAGGGTCAAAAAAAATTCTATAATTCGATCATCTCTGGTAATATTTTCATTAGTTTAAATATATATTAGACAATATTATCTATTTAATATATAAAATTGTTGATTTATATTTCTTTAATACATTCATAGAGTTTAGGCCACCCAACATCTAGAACAGAAGTGTGATTGTATGTTCTTAAAAAAATTGATGGGAGTTTTGTTAATGAGTCTGCCAAATAAGTTGGGGTATGAATTCATTTTTCCTTATAATAACTTATTATCAGTTGTCACTATGTTAATATATATTGCTTATAATATGAGTGATATTTTATTTATAAGTAAAAATTAAATAATTATGGGATTCCAATCCCATTCAGACCTACTCAGTCTCACAGGATGACCCAGTTGGTTATGTCCTTGGAAAGAAGCATCCTGGTCGAGTGTGTGGGATGGGTTTGGGACCAGTACCATCTAAGGTATTTGGCAAGAAAAATGGGGATTGTAAGTGAATTTACTCCTAGTTGTAATATATCTTTACCTCAATATGCTCAAATAAAGTTTGATTTTATGCAAAACACAATTTAAAAACAAGGGGATGAGATATTCGTTTTGAGGAAAGTGTTGTTTGATTTATATCAGAAGACGACTGGATCTATCCTTTGGGATTTTGTAATGATGACTGGTGGTGAGGAGGTAAATCACACAACTTCAAAATCATTTAGTTTTCAAAATTTTATTGATTTCAAGTTTAAATATAAATATAAAATTTTTATTTTTTAATATAACTATCTCACAGGTGCTAGTATAAGGAAGTAGAGATAGAGATGGATAGGGTGATGATCAGAGTTCATCATTGGGAAATGATTAGTGGATAGGGTTTGTTCTTGTATAATGTGTGTAGTATGTATCTTTTTCTTATATTTTAAATGGGATCAGGACAACAGGTGCCATGTTTATGTGTTTTATAACCATGTGTCTATATGTTGTGTTTCAACTGGATATAGAGATTGAAATTTGTTTATGATCATATATGATGTTTAGTTTCTTGTCTCTTTTACATATAGGTTGATCTGACTATTATATTCTACTATTTCCCACTTGTTTTTCTTGGTGCCTTACTAAGTAAGATTATACTCACACCTGCATGGGCCTTTCATGCATGATTTTTTTCTTATACAGAAAACTAGTAGATTGGTGGTGTCCTTAGTGGACCTAGTATATATGGAATATAGAAGTAAGTAGAGGCACTGACCATGTTTAGTGGTTAGAATTAGGGGTCTTGATTTGGGAAATCTTCTTCCTTTCTCTTTCAGTTGTTTCTAGATTGGGACATACTTTCCTTCTTCTTGGTTAGGCATGTATTTTACCCTTTTACTTTCCTAGATATTTATCTATCTCATTCTGATGTATTTTTTAGAGGTTACTACATGAATTTTTTACACCATAGAGGTTTTATTTTATTATACCTATGATATATTTTATGGAGTTGAGTGTGTGTGTATGTTCACGTATAATAGGATAAAGCCTCCCACTTCAGTGATATTCTTACTATGTGCTTGTCACTAGCCCTCCACCTATTGGGGTAAACATGTGATGTCACTCTCAACTTATTGGTGTCCCAATTAGGGCCCCTTTATGTCAATTCATGACATAAAACCCCATATTTTTCTCAAAGATAATAATCTCTATCTAACCCCATTCATTATAGAAAACTCTATACCCTTTTCCAAATCTCATATCATGACCCAGTCCTATTGACCAAGGATCGTTCTATGTTATCTCTCACAAAACTAAGGTCATATATCACTTATCCATACAATGATATTTCAAGCCTTTAACAAATAGGATAACCCCTATCTATCAAACCCATTGTTCTATTAGTATCCTCTTGTTTTCACCTTTTTGGTTATAGCTCAATCGTGATGTGTTGGGTGATCTCTCTTTTGGGAGATTTTTGTGTTTTATTTGTGAATAGACCCTGTTTTAGATCTATGTCTTGTTGATCTTGGATAGGCCATGGGGATGTAATCAGGTAACTCAAACTATGTGGATTCTTGTCAAACTAGGCACATAGAGGCATCAATGTTGTTTTTTGTGATCTCATCAAGGGGTGAGATCGGTGTTGGAAGTCCCAGTAATTCATAAATTATTTACCTGTTGTATAAATCTAAGTCAGTTTTAATCCTCGCTTGTGGAAGTTTAGATCATTTATGGATATTTTGGGTGATTTCTATTTTGGATAATCATTTCTTATTGGTTTTGAATCATAAATGACCCTTTTGATGAAAATGGTATTCATGATAGATGATTTCATATAGAGAATTATTTTTGTATTATTAAATTAATTTATCTTGTTTATAATTTTGGTGGATTTAGTTTTAAAATGTGAAGCCACATTTTAATGAAAGTACATTGATTATTTATAGCTAGTTTTAAATGTAATTAATTTATGTTTTCCTTAGAAATGTGGTGTGTAATTGTTTAAATAATCAACATACTTTCTGTGAGAAATGTATTGAGAAATGTATTGAGAAATGTATTGATTATTTCAATGTATTGAGAAATTTATTATTGATTCTTTCAATGTGTTGATTCTTTAAATGTATTTATGTATTATTGATTCTTTTAATGTGTTTTGTCTTGTTTGATTCTTTTAATGTATTAAGAAATATATTATTTACTTCAATGTGTTTTTTTCCTTTGTCAATGTGTTGATTCTGTTTGTTTTGGTGAGAATCAATGTATGTTGATTCTTTAGTTTTAACATGTGTTGTTTTATATGTTGTTTTCCTTGTATGTTGATGATATATTTGATGATATGGTCAAATTTTCATTCTTATTCTTGTGTTGTTTTGGCTATAGGTTCTAGGGATGTAGAATCTGTAGTTTTTTTTAATTCAGGTTTTAGCGACGGTTTAAACCGTCGTTAGATATAGTTTTTATTTTTCATGGTTGTTTAAACTACCGTTATATTATGGTATTTTTTTGGGGTTTGTGGTTAAAACCATCTCTATATAGGGAAAAATTCTTTAGCAGTGGATTTATCAGTTTTAGTGGTGATTTTTTCAGTTAAAAACATCAAAATTTAGCGGCATTTTTTAATCGTTGCTACATTCTCGATATTTTTTTAAATGAAAACCACCATGAAATATGCATTCTGTGACACTTTCTAGAAACCTCATCTAAATGGATGGAACCTCCTTGCGTTGAATGTCAACACCAATTTTAGCAGCGGTTTTTTGAAACCGTTGTAGAACCATGTAGCAGTGATTTAAACTGCCACTAAATGGAGATTTTATTGTAGTGTCATCTACATGAATGGTCTTTGGAATTCAATGTTTTATGGATAAGAAACACCTTATCTCGGGTATGGGTTCATCTTCATGGACCCAATTGGGTTCTTTGTCATTTGAGGATTCTGCATGATATTGTCATGAAAATTAGGACTCCCATCTGCCTTGATAAGGAAACTGGGTTTGTGTGGTTTGGGAATTTTTATATTTGATCTCAACTCCATCATTATTGATAAGTTATCTTTATCCAATACTATAGAAAACATTAAAATTGATGTTGAATATTAAATAAAATCTCTCTTTTGTAATGCTTGTATGACTATTGGTCACTCGCATGAGTTATGTCAGAGGAAGGTCTCTAGTAAGATATGTGGGATGAAGGGAAACTCAGTTTCTCACTGTCTCAGGATGACAAAAGTGATTTCAAATACCTTAGTTCATAATGTAAATTTACTTGGAAATCCATTTTCTAATGAGATTGATGTGCAGGCCTCTGATAAATGTAAAGATCATATGTCTAATTTGAAGGGTAAGGGGATGTTGTTAAATGTTCAGTCTTTGGATGGTGTTAACAGTGGACCCTAAAATGCTTGGGCAGATCTTTCAGAGGATGGAACATCAAATGACAGTCATTCCAATACTTATAATGTTGAACATATAGCAAATTTAGAGCCTTTTATCTTCTCTTATTTAGATGTGGTTGATTCTCTTGGTGGGGTTTTTAATAGTCTGTATGGATCTCCAAAGGATCTTCTATCTAATAGGGTTGATGTTTCTTCTTCTATGATGGTCATCCTGGGTGAGGCTGCACAGGTGGGGCTCAAATCTGTCAGGAGTAGGGTTTTTCTACTACTCATCCTATTAATATGGATTTTAGTGCTTCCTTGAATGCTCATCATGCTAGGCAGAGTGAGATCTTGCAGCATGAGCCTGAGGTTGTTGACTTTCACAAAGCTATCCAGGATGCCTGGAAAATTTATAGTTCCCCATGAATTGTTAAATGGGGTAACATTTCAAATGATTGACGTGATAAAGAGTAGTGGATGATTTTATTGGACACAAATAGTCCTTTAGGAATTGGTGGAGCTATTTCCTTTAAGGATATTGTCATAAATGGTAGGGGAAAGGTGAGAAGCAATAAAGGGACAAATATGGTTCCTTAAAAAAGAAGGCCATGGAAGGACTATTCCTCTCTACCAAGGAATTATTATACTAGATCATCCTTTAAATATTTAAAGGTCAAGTCCACTATATAGTAAGAAAGGTACAAGGTAGTGATACTTAGGATTCTCAATCAGGCTCAGTCACTGTCTGAATGGGAAACTATTAATGATTCTGACTATGGCTATGAGAATGATATTTCTTTTTATGACTCTTAAATTAGTTTTTCAGATGAGGGCATGTCTCTTTGTTTGACCTCGTTCGTTCCCCTATTATCTTTTTCTTTTATCTATTAATATAATGTTAGGAGTTTTGCTTTTGGTTAAACCTTCTTCATATATGACTTATTTAAAGTAAATATACATATTTTATATTATATAAATCATATTTAAGGAAATATTATATATATTGATATATATATACATATATATTTATATTTTAAAAATATTAAATATATTATTGAATAATTTTGTATAAAAACAATAAAAATTAATAAATTAAAGAAAATATTAAAAAAATAAATATTTAAAATCTATAAATTAAAAAAACCAAAAAACAAATTAACATTATTAAGGAATAAATAATATTAAATGAATTCATGTTAAAAATGACTGAAATTTAATTAGAATATGAATAGATTGAAAAAAAATATCAAAAAATGAATGATAGATTAATTATATAAACTTTAAAAAAATAAAAATGAATATATGTTTAAATGAAAATGAATATATATTAAATATGTAAATTAAAACTATATTAAAAGCATTGGATATTAATTCATAAATATAAATAAATATTTAAAATAAATATAATTAAAAAAATATTAAACAAATAAAAAATAAAATGAATAAATTTCCAAAATATTAAAAAAGTTATTAATGAAATAATTATTAGTAAAAATGAATAAATTTAATATTTATTTATTTATTTATTTATTTTTAATTAAATAGTAATAAATGATATATATTAAATATAAATATAGAAAATAAATAAAATGTAATAATTAAAAACATATTATATTAATTATTAAATATTAAATATTAATAAATAAAACTATAATATTATAATATTAACAATTTATATTATTTGTGTAAGTCTATCTCTATAAATTGAATTAATTTTGTATATATATATGTGTGTGTGAAATTATTGTATGACATATTAAGTGTAACATATTTAATCAATTTTTAAATTGATAATTAAATATTTATTATTTGATATATATGTTAAATTGAAAAATAAATGACATTGAAAAAAATGTCTTAATTATAGTAAATATTTTTTAATTTATATTTAATATTTTAAATTAAATTAATAAATCATTTTTTCACTAAATATATGACATATAAATTTATATGTTTTTTAATAAAAATTTAGTATTATATAAATAATATTAATGAAAATTATATATATATATATATAGTTTTTAATTTATATTCCATTTTTAACTAAATATATTATATATCTAGTAAAAATGTATATTTAGTCATATATAAATAATATTTGATAAAATGTGTTATATATTTATGAATATAAATATATTAATATGTTAATATATTATTTTTAAATAAATATACCCATTATTAGCACTTTTATCTAATGTTAATAAAGGTTACCACTATTAATCATATGTATTGTAGTAGTGTAATGTGTCCTCCCTCTAGAAAATAAACACTCAACCTCACCTTTCATTCTAGGTTTAAACTATAATCCCTTAGAAAGAATACTATATTTATCCTGTTCTAGGGTAACTGATTCATGACCATACATCATATTCTCTATTAAAGAATTATAGGAATTTTCTTGAGACATCAAAAGAATCATACTTGATCTTTATCATCAAAATTCATATTAATGATGTAACGCCCTGAGATTTTAAATGAATAAAATTATGTTCAATAGCGTATATGGAACACAGCATCAAGATTAGAAGAAAATGTAACAAACCAAGACTATTATATTTTTTTAAAATAAATTCAATTTCTTTGATAGCTTGTGTAATACGTAACATCGAGTTTTAACAAATTGCAATATACTATTAACATTTTTATTTCTACAAAACCATTATAACAAATCCATTAAATTGGAGGGTATGAATATCATTAACTAATTTATAGAATTTATATAAAGGTCCTAGCCAATGTAAATTTATTTATAAATTCTAATTAAAAAACCACTCAATCTTATGAAAAGTCATTTTATTCATCAAAAATATGTTTTCTTCAAAAAAAATGATTTCAAATGCTTTATATGAGAAAATAATATAATTATTTTTTCCACTTTTATAAAATTTATTTGATAAAAATGAATTCATTTTTTAAATCAGTATAGCGATATTAACTTAGGGTTAAATTTTGGGATTTTTCAAAATATATTGCTTTTTCTGTGAATAATGAAAAGTACCGATTTTTATAAAAATATCATTTATTTTTAATAAATTAAGTCCTATTATTATTTTAATTTGATTTAAAATTTATAAAAGTATTATTTATTTATATAAAATCTAATTAATTATGTTTAAATCATATTTATACTATATTTTAGTATAAGTTTTTTTTAGGCTTTAAAAAACTTTTTTTCTGAAAAATCTTATAAAGTGAATAATGTTTCTCCATTTTAAATAATTAAAATAACCCTTAATGAGGAATTATTTAAATAAAATTTATATATTATATATCTATAAATTTAAATTTATTTAACTGTGTTTACTTTTCATACAGTTAATATGAGATCATATTTTCTTTAAAAATGCAATTCTTGAAAAACTATTTTTTCAACGCATATACGGGTTTAATTTTAAAGAAAATTATAACACTTATTTGAGTTGAATTTGGAAAAATGGATTATATGTTTAGAATAATCATAATTTATATTTTCTAATAAGTTTATCTTAATGTTTTACTAAAATGAATATTGAAAATTGTAAAAATTATTTATCGAGATTAAGGAAAAAATAGGTTTTCAATGAGGTTAAATTAAAAAGATAAGGGTTAAAAATGACCGAAATATTTTATAATTCCTATTTGAAGGTCATATTTAGACCTTATATCTTATACAGTTCAGAAATATTCCATTATAGATCTCTATTTCATTATAAAAACATGGGTTTAATTCTTTCATTTCATAAATTCTTAGTGTGTCCTCTCCCCCACTTATAAAAGGTCACCCCCTATACTATCATCTTCACACTTCCAAAACCAAATGGTTTGTCCAAGATATACCCAAACCACTTCTTTACTTCCCTTCCACCATCCTAGAATCATTGGTTTGATCAGAAATCCAACTTAGATAGGCTTTTGGTGCAAACCTAAAGAATTTTTCTAAAGAAGAGGTAACATCCTTAACCAAGCATTTTATTTTATTTCTCCTTCCACCTCCTTCAAATATTATTAAACCGTGATAATATAATAACCTTATTATCTTATATATAATGATATTTTTTTATGTTAAGGGTGTAACATCTCAAGTTTTAATAGAATAATTATTTATTTTATTAGTGTCTTGATTTGAACAATAATTCAATATTATCAATAATAATATTAATTAAAAATTTGTAATAATTATTAAATTATTAATTAAGAATGTAAATAAAAAATGAAAAAATTATAATAACACTCCTAAAATTAAAATTTATTAAATTATATTTTACCTAGTTAATTTTATCAATTAATTTCATACATAAAAAATGTTATATATCGAATTACATGTTATATTAAAAACAAATAAAAAAATTTAATATAATAAATCATTTTTAAAACTAAAATAATTTTCATTAATCAATTTTGGTTAACATATAATTTAACACTTTAAAAAATTATTTATAATTATAAATATTGAAATTCAAATAAATTAATTTTAGCAAATGATTTTAGAAAAATTTATATTTAAATTTTATTATGAATATTAAAAGTAATATAATTTATTATAAAATATATGAAATTTTAAATTAATGAAATTAAGATAATTATAAATAATTGGGTTTATAAAATCTGAATTATAAATTTTTTTAATAAAATGTTGAAAATATAAATATATTAATTATGATAATTTGAAAAAAATTGAATTAATTTGTTTTTATATAAAATTCAAATTACTAATACTAAGAAAATTATATTAATATTATTATTTTTTTGAATTATAAATATTATCATTATTAGTTGTTTTTTTAATTGGATAAGAGTTTAATTGAATCGAGGGTTTTGATTTTTTTAAGGGGGAGTCAAAGTGCACTGAAGTAGATGGGAGAGTTGAGCAGAGTATTTCTTCGAGAGAAACCAGAAAGGGGATTGGGATGCAAGCTTTGATTCCAGAGGTCGAGCAAGAGGAGATCTCAAGCTTAGCTAAAGGGGATCGACTTTCGGTGAGGGAGTTCTGAGAAAGGTTCAATAATAAGAGGCTTCGAGTACCGAGATGGATTCGATCATGGGACTATTCAAAACTCCATCATCGTCTTCCTCCTCTTGTAAATCAATTTGAAGGTAGGTGTTTGTGTATATATATTTTTAAAGGTGTCTGAATCTAGTTTATCAATACCTTTTTTTCTTCATCAGTTGATGTCGATAATCTATATTAGTTGTTTTCACATTATTATCTAATTGTTCATCATCTTCCTGGTGATTTAAATACTTGTATTTTATCAAATTCATTTTTTTCAAAAAATTCAGTTGGATTAGGCTCATTTTAAATTCTTTTTAGTCTTTTTAGGTTTTTTTTCCTTCAATATAAATCAAAAATACATTGTTTTCATCAATGTGCACATATAATTATATATATATATATATATATTACATTTTATCTATGGTTCATTCAATGTATAAATTGACTTTTCAGTTGGTTTTGGACTAAATATTGAACTGAAACAAACAAAATTTATTGTCTTGTAATTATTTTTCTTTGGTATATGCTAGTTTAGTATTTGAGTATATTGAATAGCTCGATAGCCTCAATAAAATGTGTGTGTGTGTGTGTGTCTATCTGTCTGTATGTCTGCACCATACATTTTTAGTGTACATATATGTGTGTGTGAGTCTGATGAGGATTTTGGTGAGTCAAAGGATTTTTTTAGCAAGGTGGATTATAATAAAAGGTTTGTATCCCTTGTTTTCTTTTTTTATGTTTTCCAGTTTGTGGAGAAATATATAAAGTGAAAAAAAGATATAAAATAATATAAAAGATGGAATAATGAAAGAATAATAAAACCATCTACCTGAAAGGTTTTTTCAAATCAAAGTAAGGGATTCGTAATATTTATTTATTTTCAAAACCTCTATTATATAGGTTATAAATGAATTTTATTTGTGTAAGGGACTAATTTATTTTCAAAAGCATATATAAATATTTCTTTTTTAATATTACAAGAAAATAATTTTTTCAAAAATATTATTATTATTATTATTATTAGTATTATCTTCTTTAAAACATGATTCAAGGATTTTTAAGGTTGTTACATATTTTCTAAATTCATGTTTTCAAAATTCATATGTATGTAAAGGAATTTTATTATCTTATAATTATAATTTTATGTATAAGTATTACTTCAAAAATAATTTTACTTTATTAAAATATTTATGTAATTTCTATTGATAATTTTATGTTAAATTAGTTTTAATTTTTGTAAATGTCATGCATATTAGTAAATATAGCCATATTTGATAATTTCTCATGAAATTTCATACATTTTAATATAAGAAAATGTTTTAATTTTAATGTTTTTATGCTCATGTATTTTAAATGTAAGTAAATATTTTAGAAATATGCATTTCTCCAATGAATTTTATAAAAATTGATTTATCAGATCTTAGAATTTCTAAAATTATTTTTGGAATTGAAAATAATTCAAGTATATATTTTGGAATGGTTTTTAATGGGTTATTTATGAGAAATATGGATCTTCAAAAAAAATTCTTAAAATTAAACTTGGCGCTTGTATATCAAATGAGATAATGATGAATGGTGAGTGAACCCATAACCTCAACGGGACGTTGTCCTACCAGTGATATTTTTAAGTGGACATAAGGGTTTTATAAAATCTATCAAGTATCCTTTTAATCCAAAAAACTTTTATTATTTTCAAATTATTTTTAAGGAGAAATCCAATTGTTTTTTAAGGGTTATTTTTAAAATATATTTTCAAAATGATAAGTATGTTTGAAAAAATTTGAAAAGTATTTTATATATTAAAAATATTTATATTTGATATAAAATGTTTTAAAATAGTATTTAAATAAGTATTTATTAAAAAAACCACTAGTTTTAAAAACCCTTGTAAATTTTATGCTCATCCTATGTTTTCAAAATATATTTTTCATAGGATTTTTAGACGTTCTAAAATGGATGGCTTCAATCAATGTGTGATCGCATGGGAGGCCAATTAATTATTTTTATATTTGTAATTTTTTTAAACTCTGATTCTACGTAAGGTATTTTCCTAATTCTCCAAAACCTATATCAGAAAAGATCATCAATCATATAATATACTATTAATTTTTTAGTTACTTTTTAATAAAAAAATACACAGCATGTTTTTGGTACCAAATTTGGAAATGTGACTTAAAATTATCACAGTGGTATCAGAGGCAACGGTTTAGAAAACATTAGAGATTAGGTATTGTCTTTTAAAAAAATATATGGGACATAATTTTCTTTTTAACTTCTATGTAATTAAGTATCCTTAAAAACTATAAAAGTTCTATCATTCTAGATTTTCTTAATTCTGAAGATGGAAATTCAGAATTTTCTTAAGTACAACAAATGAAATATGAGGGCACAATTCATTTAAAAAGGGTAATGTAACATCTTGAGTTTTAATAAAATAAGAATTTTTTTATTAGTATCTTGATTTAAACAATAATTCAATGTTATCAATAATAATATTAATAAAACCAAATTGTAATAAATATTAAATTATCAATTAAGAAAGTAAATGAATAGATCAAGAAATTATAATGACACTCTTAAAATGAAAATTTATTAAATAATATTTTACCTAGTTAATTTTATCAATTAATTTTATATATAAAAAATTGTTATATATAGAATTACATGATATATTAAAAACAACTAAAATATGTTTTAATATAAGAAATCATTTTGAAAAAAAAATTGATTTTCATTAATCAATGTTGGTTAACATATAATTTTATAAAAAATAATTTTATTAAATTATTAAATCATAAAATAATATTTTTTTAATGGAAATAAATAAATTATAGGAATTATTATTTGACACTTTAAAAATTATTTATAATAATAAATACTTAAATTCATATAAATTAATTTTAACAATTTATTTTAGAAAAAATTTATATTTAAATTTATTATTAATATTAAAGGTATTATAATTTATTATAAAGTATATGATATTATAAATTAATGAAATTAATATAATAATAAATAATTAGGTTTATAAAATCTGAATTATGAATTTGTTTAATAAAATATTGAAATTTTAAATATATTAATTATGATAATTTAAAAAAATGAATTAATATTTTCATATAAAATTAGAATTACTAATATCATGAAATGTGTATTAATATTAATATTTTTTCCGAATTATGAATATCATATATATTATCATTATTAGTTTTTTAATTTTTTAATTTTTTTATTAGATAAGAGGTTAATTGAATTCAGGGTTTCAATTTTTTTAAGGGGGGTCGAGGGCACCGAAGTAGATGGGAGAGTCGAACAGCGTCTTTCTTTGGGAGAATCCAAAAGGGGGATTGGGAAAGGGGCTTCGATTTGAAAGGTTGAGCGAGAGGAGATCTTGAGCTTAGCTGAAGGGGATCAGCTGCTGGAAAGGGAATTCTGAGTGAGGTTTGACCAGAGGAGGGTTCAATTACCAAGAGGGATTTGAGCATGGTATTGTTTGGAAATCCATCATTGTCTTCCTCCTCCTATAAATCTATTTGTAGTTAGGTGTTTTTGTATATATATTTTTTTTAAAGTGTTTGAATTTGTTTTAGTAGTATCATTTTTTTCTTCTTTGGTTGGTGTCGCTAATTCTTATTGATTTTTTTCAAATTATTACTTACCCATTCATCATATTTCTAGTGATTTAAATTATAATATTTAATTTATTTATTTATTTTCAACAAATTTGATTGGATTTGGATCATTTTAAATTCTTCTTTATCATTCTAGATTTTTATTTCTTCGGTCGATATCAACAATACACTATTTTCATCGATGTGCATATATAATTATATATATATTGAATTTTCTTCATGGTTCATTAAATGTATAAACTAGATTTTCGATTTGTTGTGGACTGAGATCAAACTGAAACAAACAACAATTATTGTCATGCAATTATTTTTCTTTGGTATATATTGATTTAGTCTTCGAGCAGATTGAATAGCTCGACAGCCTCAATAAAATATATATGTGTGTCTCTATCTGCACCATTCATGTTTAGTGTGTGTATATGTGTGTGATTATATCTAAGAGTATAGTGTAGCAGAAGCTTTTTTTGAGCAAGGAAAAATGCAAGAGGAGGGTCGTAGCCCTTATTTTCTTTTTTTTTGTCTTTTAGATCATGGATAATGAGAGAAAATGAGATGGATATATAAAATAATAGAAAATATAGAAGAATTAAATAAAAATAAAACAATTTTCCTTCATATTTTCTTCAAATCAAATAAGGGGATTCATAATATTTATTTATTTTTAAAAACTTTAATTTATAGGTTATAAATGAATTTTATTTTTTTAAGGGAGAAATGTATTTTCAAAAACATATGTAAATATTACTATTTTAAAATTCCATGAAAAGAATTATTTTCAAAAATATTATTATTATTTTTTTTTCTTTTTTTAAATATGATTCAAGGATTTTTAAGGGTGTTACATATTTTCTAATTTTATGTTTTCAAAATTCATATTTATGTAAAGTAATATTATTATCTTCTAATTATAATTTATATATAGGTATTAATTCCAAAGGAATTTGATTTTATTAAAATATTTATGTAATTTATATTGGTAATTATATGTGAAAATTGGTTTTTATTTTTTAAAATGTCATAAATATTAGTAGATATGTCCATATATAATAATTTCTCATGACATTTCATTCATTTTAATACAATAAATTTTTTTAATTTTAATCTGTTTATGTTCATGTATTTTAAATGTAAGTAATTATTTTATAAATATGGATTTCTCTTATGGATTTTATAAAAAGTACTTTATTAGAGCTTATAAGTTCTAAAATTATTTTCTACTTTAAAAATAATTCAATTATATATTTTAGAAATGTTTTTAATAGGTTATTTATGAGAAAGATGGATCTTCATAAAAAAAAATTCTTAAAATTAAAATTGGTGCTTGTATATAAAATGAGATAATGAGGAATGAGGAGTGAAATTACAACCTTAATAGGATTTTTTTCTAACCAGTGATGCAGCTAAGTTTCTACAAGGGTTTTATAATATCAGTCAAGTATCATTTTAATCTATAAAAGTATTATTAATTTCAATTGAATTTTAAGGATAAATCCAATTGTTTTTCAACGGGTATTTTTTAAATGGATTTTCAAAATGATAAGTATGTTTGAAATTTTTTGAAAATTATTATATATATAATATATATATATGATATAAGATGTTTTAAAAGAGTTTTTAAATAAGTATTTATTAAAGTATTTTTTCAATGGTTTTAAAAACCTTTATTGGGAAATTTTATGCTTATCCCATGTTTTCAAAATATTTTTTACAAGTCTTTTAGAATCTCTAAAATGGATTGATTATTTTAATGTGTGAAATTATATGAATCTAATTATTTATTTTATAATTGTAATTTTTGTAAAATTAGATTTTATGTAAGGTATTTTACTAATTCTCCATAACCCAGACCAAAAAATATCCTCAATTGTATAATGTACTGTGTGTTTTTTAGCTACTTTTTAATAATAAAAAATACACATAATGTTTTTGGTACTAAATATAGAAGTTTGGGTTTGGTCTGTCCCAAAGGGAATGACATTCAACCATCTCATCATCTCTCAAAAGGGAAATGAAATTGTTGATCGTGTGTATGACAAACTACCGCCTTGCAAACTAGTGTAATTTGTTTTCCATCACCAATTCTCAAGACAAGATATAATGATAAATTTATTGTTTATATATGATATTTATGATATAATTATAATTCCATAATTATAATATCATATATACATTTTTACTCTCCATTCTATAGAAAATATGATACCATTGCTCATGTCTACAGCGGACTATCGCCTCGTAAAGTGATGTGATTTGTTTTTCACTTATTCTTTACATAGATGTTAATAAGGACTAATTTGATGTTTATATATGATATTAATTACATATTAATAATTATTTAAATGAAATATATTATATACTTTATTACCTTACCATCCATTAAATAAATTATAACATCCTTCGTGTTTACGGTGGACTACCGCCTCACGAAGTGATGTGATTCGTTTTTAACTACACCACATGGATGATGTATATAGGTTTATTTAAAAAACTATTATATTTATGATATAATTATCACCCTATAAATAAAAATTAACACTTTATTTATTTCCATCATGATCATTGAAAAAAGGAAACGTTACCCATGCATACGTATGACCTACCATCTCTATGATTGTAACATAGTTTATTTTTCATAACCATATTTCATGGTTGGTTTTATAAATATAATTGATTTATAAAAATTATAATTATTTCATGATTATTATTTTGGAGATTATTAATTAATAATCTCTTTTAACTTAGTCAAATTATCAAACTAATTTTGGATATGTGAGCTGAACATTGTCAAAACATCTATCATTAACCTAAATGATTGAGTAATTTAATATGACATGGTAATGAATAAAATAAAAGGAATAATAAGCTTGAAAATTTTTCTTAAGTAAATAATTAAGTTAAGTTTATTATTCCTGAAGATAGAGAACACACATGACAAATAGGGATCAAGGTAATGGATCTTTGTAACCCACCCTTTTTTTTAGTTTATGATCATTCTCTCTCTAACTCATGTTATCTCTATTTAAAGTTATGTAATGTTTCTAAATTATATATATATTTATCTCACATGTATACCTATATTATTATCCCTTCCTTTTATGGGTTAATACATGGCTTATGAATATTTCTTAAATGCCTTATTTAAAGAATCTCTTTTGAGTACATTATGAGACAAGATTATGAAACCCATTTCTTTCTATGGGAAATTCTTATGTTTATACCTTATCATTGAAATCCTTATATATAACATATATGAATGTACATGAAATTAATGTGATAGGTGGGCTTAGAATTATATATCCCTCCAATTCATTGGGTAATTTTTTAGTCTTATGAGACATTATGTATGAGATTAGGGAGTGAACCTAATCCCTTATGGGACTATATTCACCATGTGATGTTGTCTTGGAAATTAGCCTTGAATTATGTTAATTAAATGTTTTATTTGGTTTCCACATTCCCATATTTCCATTATCTTATGATACCATTCTCTTTATGTTATGCTTCCACTTTATTACTCATGTGCCTTCTCTTTTATGATATCATGTTACACCTTTGATTCACATGTTATGCTTACTTTTCATATTTATTCCCTTGCTATGATTTTTATCTCACCTTTTTTTCATGTATTCTCATAAGTTATTCCATGCATATTTAATAGCTCAAATGGATTTTATGAGCTCATTGTGGAGAATAAATTAAGGATTCCATGTTTTAGTTTCATTTGATGTATTATAAACCTAATATTCCAAAGAAACTAGGATTTTATGATCCTTTTTTTATTAATGGATATTTATATTTATAAATCATGTAATAATATGTATAAAAGTTTTGGGTCAGTATAAATGTTTTCTAAATCAAGCATGATTTTATTAAATCCATCCAAATGGAGTATAATTGAAATACTATATTTCATTTTGAATGTAAACATGTGATGTTTATTATGAAGTATACCAACTAGTGAAGTTTTAATGTATATTTTTTCTAACATAATCAATGTTCTAGTATTATTACTTTAATAAGCGACTTCTGTAAGCACCTTATCACCTAAATAAATTCGTAAAGAACTATGGTCCTTAACCAAAGTATCAATTGAGATTTCTTTGTATGTAATAGAGGTATGACCATCATTAAACTTGGTAAAATTTGGTTTATTTGGGCTATGAAAAGCATCAATTAACCCCCATTGTATAAGTAGGGACCTCATTTTGATTCACTTAAAATTAAAATCATTATCTCCATCAAACTTTTCGATTTCATACTTAACTAAAGTCGTGTTTATCTGAAGGCTCTAATAACAATTTTTTGGGGACAGTGTTAAGAATATGCCCCTAAGAAAAAGAAAATATAAATATATATACTCTATTATTCAATTATTAATTTTAATTCTAAAGGTATCTTATGGTTATAGTGATTTCAATTATAAAAAAAAGAACACTGATGAATTTAGATGAGTTTAGAATGAAAAATTAAAAAAATAGATCTTGAATATTATTCAAAATGTTCTAAAAATACAATCAAATAATGATTCCAACCCAAATCAATAATACAGATTGAGTTTAAAAAATAAGAAAATAAAACAATAATGAATAACACCATATTTAAAGTGCTTCAATTCCTTTTGGGTTTATGTGAAATCTAAGAACACCACCCTAACACACACAAATTTTATTAATCTCAAAACAAGGATATAGGTATAAGATAAAGCATACCAGAACAAATCAAAGAAATAAAATGTAATCATTATACCAAATTACTTTTTCCAATAAAGTAAAAGGGAAATTCTAAGAACTTACACAGTTGGACAAGTTTTCTATCCAGTAATCTAGATCACTTCTTTCATGGATCTCTTAAAGCTTTATTCTTCTAGACTGGAACACCACCACCAAAAGGATGATGGATCTCCTTGGTTCTCGCTCGACGACTCTGTGATTGGGAATAGGAGACCATACTTCTTTTCCTTGAAGGGACGCTGATGACCTCCACTGAAAATGGAATAGTAACAGCTCTGAGGGATGATGGTAGGATGAAAAAAATATCTTCTTTGAAGCACAAGATGAATAACCACTGGGGTCACTACTATAGATCAGTCAAAATTCATCACTAGAAAAAAATGATGATAAAAGTGGGTCTTTATCTATGTTAAACGCTGATAAAGGCCCCTTTTAGATTTTTTAAAACATGTGTGTGTTAATAAACAAATATATATTTATGTGTATATTATAATATGTGTTAGTAAATAAATATATGTAAATATGTGTGCATGTATGTGAGAAATATAAATGTGTACATGTTTGTGTAAATATGTTTGTATGTATTGTGTATATCCATCATTTATAAATGAATTTTTATAAATATATCATTATCATTAAATATAGTATATAAATTTATTTATAGTAAATATTTAAAAATGCGTTATAAAAAATTATTGTTAAATATATAATTATATGTAAATATTTATAAATATATATGTAAATATATAGATATATAAATATATATGCAATGTGAAAAATTTATATCTAAATATATAATATACAGAAATGTTATAAAAATGTATTTAAAAATAATTATATATAAACAATATGAAATTAATTTTTATTTATTTTATTTAAAACAATATCTTGCTATTTTTTATACATTACAATAGTATATGAATATATATATATAATTATATAATGTATATATAATATTTATATATAAATATGTGTGTGTATTAATAAACAGATATATATTTATATTTATATTCTAATATAAGTAAATGAATATTAATATATAATATATTTAAATAAATTTATGTATGTATATATATAACACACACAAACATATATTTTATAAATGTATTTAAAAATATTTATATATATATAAATATATATAAATAAATATAATTATCATAAAATATATAATAAAACAAGGTAGGGTGGTAGTAAAGAGTTTTTCTTTGTTTAAGGTAGGTCACGGGTTTGAGTCTAGGCACACATGGGTGGGTGAGAAGATTTCAAGCGCTGAGTAGGGGGTGTGATTTTTGATGGGGGTGTGAGAGTGGGTATGGGAATAGATAATGTTGAGAAAGGGGCTCATGAGTGCTGAGAAAGGGGTGGTGTCTGAAAAAAATCAAATTTTGTCCGTATTGGAAAAAATCACTAATTAAATCAATATTTCTAAAATCTAAAAAACACTGATAAATGATCCATTTATTAGCACTAAAAGTTTTGTTAAAGGGTGCCTTTATCAGTGCTATTTTGTAGCACTGATAAAGGAACCGTTTATCAGTGCTTTTTTTGTTGCTGATATAGGATGGCTTTTAATATCGCTCAAGTTATCAATTCTTTTTTAGCACTGGTAAATCCTATTTTTATCTCTTTTAAAAGTGAAATTTGTTGTAGTCGTTTTTTCAACATCAAGAGTCGAATCAAAATTGAGAAGAGAAAATTAGTGGAATTCTAAAGTAACGGTTCCTACAGGGGTTTATCAATCCACCTGACAATAGTATAGGCCAGCATAATAGTCCAGCCTACTACAACATTCCATGGGGACCTATCAAATAAAATAAAGGAATCCTGTGATAATGATTTACATAGGTGAATGACCCAAATCAAAAGTGCATTCACTACTATAGATATTCCTTTTAACATTACGCAAAAAGGCCTTTAACAGCACTAAAAAACACTGTTTTCCTCAGCACCGTTAAAGTGGGGGTCCCCTTTATCAGCACTAAAAAACACTGATAAAGGCATCCCTTTATCAACACTTTTATTAGCACTGATAAATTCATCCCTTTATCATTGTTTTCAATAGTGTTGATAAATTTCCACTTTTATCAATGCTATAAATAGCACTGATAAAGTCCCAACCTGTTGTAGTGTGTTATTTGTATAACAGCACATTGCATCAAATACCTGTAACCCATGAAAAATCTATAATTTAATTAAAATAAATTTTACATCATGAATACAAAAAAACACTACTATATACATTTCCAAAAATGTTTTGTATAATTACATTTATAATTATAATCAAAAAAATAAAAAAAACAATAATGTTTCATCATCTTTGGCATCGGTGATCCCCTCTCAAAAAATAATTCCCATGGTATCAGTTGTTAAACAAATCACCTCAACCTGAGCAAAATAATCCACCTATATAATAAAATATATATTATGTTAGTGATACTATAAAGAAATAAATTAAACATTAATATGAATGAATGCATTAATAAAATTTCAATTTTAAATAAAAAGACACACTTGGATTTATGTCGATCGCATTGTGCATCGTATTGAGGTTTAGTTGATTCCTACACATCACAAATGAGTTATAGATCATTTTCTTTAAGTATCAAAACAATTTGAATGAATTTTATTGGTTTTGATTATGTCACTTTTTCTTTTTACTAAAATTAATATCAATTTTAAATAAATGCACACTTGGATTTATACCAGTAACATAGTGCATCATATTGAGGTGTGGTTGATTCAAATTAATTTGTTACCATAATAAATAGTGAAAATAGTAAAAATTATTTATCATGGTTAAGGTAAAAACGGGTTTAATGGGGGTAAAACTAAAAAGATAAGGGCTAAAAATTACCCAAAACTTGTATATTTATTTTTTTATGGTCATATTTCGACCTTATATCTTTAAAGGTTCTAAAATATCCCATTTTTTATCCTTGTGTAATGAGAAAAATGTGGTTGTAATTCTTTCTTTTCAAAAATTCCAAGTGTGTCAGCTCCTCCACTTATAAAAGGCCACCCCCCCCCCTCTCCTCTCCTCTTCTCACATAAAAAAAGAATTGCTTCAAACAATACCTACCCAAATCACTTGCTTAATTATCTACCTTCATCTTATAATCCTTGGTTTTATAATAAATCTAACCTAGAGAGTCTTTTGGTGCAAACCTAGTGAAGTTGTCTGAAAAAGAGGTAACAACCTTAACCGAGTGTTTTATTTTATTTCTTCTTACACCTAATTAAAATATTATTAAACCATTTTGGTATAAAAAACTTGTTATCTTCAATATATTGATATTTTTTCATGGTAATGGAATGTCTTAAAACTATCTTCTTATCCCTTAAATGGGAAATGAAACTGTTGACCGTGTGTACGGCAGACTACCACCTCACGAACTAACGTATTTTGTTTTCCATCACCACTTCTCACACATGGATATAATGATGTATTTAATGTTTATATATGATATTTATTATATAATTATACTTATATTATTATAATATCACATATACCTTCTTACTTTGTATTCCATAGAGAATACGATATTTTCATTCGTATGTACGACGAACTACCGCCTCACGAAGCGATGTGATTCGTTTTTCACTTACACTTTACATGGAAGGTAATAATGATTAATTTTATGTTTATATATAATATTAATGAAATATTAATCATTATTTAAAATAAATATATCATATAATTTCTTACCATATGATCCATTGAATAAATGATAACGTCGTTTGTGTGTACGGTGGACTACCGCCTCGTGAAGCGATGTGATTCATTTTTATTACCACACTATATGAATGGTATATATAAGTTTATTTAAATAAATAATATTATATTTATGATATAATTATCATACCATAAATATAATATAACACTTACCTTCATTACATCATGATCATTGAAAAAAGGAAATGTTTCTCATGCATACGTATGACCTACCATCTTTATGATTGTAACGTAGTTTATTCTTACTAAAAATATTTAATGGTTGGTTTTAGAAGTATAATTGATGTATAAAAATTATAATTATTTCATGTTTATTATTTTTTAGATTATTAATTAATAATATCTTATACCTTTGTCATCTTACCAAAGTAATTTTGGATATATGAGACGAACATCGTCAAAATGTTCGATATGAACCTAAATGATTAAGTGATTTAATATGACATGGTAATGAATAAAATAAAAGGAATAATAATATTGAAAATTTTATTAAGATAAAAATTAACTTAATCTTGTTATTCATGGAGATAAATAACACACGTGACAAATCAAGCTCAAGGTACCGGATCTTTCTAACACACCCTTTTCTTTGAGTTAATACCATTATCTCTCTAACTCACTTTCTCTCTCTTTAAAGTTATGAAATTATTCTAAATTATATATATATGTCTCTTACATGTATAACATGCTTATTGTATCTTCCTTTGATGGGTTAATACATGGATTATGACCATTTCTCAAATGCCTTATTTAAATAATCTATTTTAATTATGTTATGAGACAAGATTACGCAACCAATTCCTTTCCATAGGAAATTATTATGTTTATGCCTTATGATTGATATCATTATGTGGAATTAATATGCATGTAAATGAAATGAATATAATGGGTGGGCCTATAATTATATATCCCCCCAATGCATTGGGTAATCTTTTAGTCTCACAAGACACGTGTATGGGATTAGGGAGTGAACCTAATCCATTATGGGACTCTGTATACCATGTGATGTTGTCTTGGAAGTTAGCCTTGTATTATGTTTATTTCATGTTTTATGTTGTTTCAAATTTACCATGATTCCATTATCTTATGATAGCATGCTATTTATTACATACTTCTACTTGATTACTCATGTACCTTCCCTTTTGTAATATCATGTTATACCTTTGATTCACATGTTATAATTCCTTATCATGTTTATTACCTTGGTGGTATTTTTAGATCACCCATTTCTTTCATGTATTCTTCAGGTTATCCCATGTGGATTTAAGATCTCAAATGGATTATGTGATCTCATTGTGGAGAATAAATTAAGGATTCCATGTTTTAGTTTTGTTTGATGTATTATGAACCTATTCTTCTAAAGACACAAGGCCGTTATGATCCTTGTGTTGTATTAATGAATATTTATATTTATAAATCATGTAATAATATGTGTAAAGGGATTGGGTAGCAATAAATTTTGGCTAAATAAATAATTATTTTATTAAATTCATCTAAATTGGTTGTAATTGAAACACAAAATTTCATTTTGAATGTAAACATGCAATGTTTTTTTATACATTCTACTAATTAGTGAAGTTTTCATGTATAATTTTTTTTAAATTAATCCATATTATAGTAGAAATACTTTCATAAGAAACTTCTGTAAGCACCTTATCACCTAAATAAATCTATAAAGAACAATGGGCCTTAACCAAAGTATAAACAGATATGTATGGGTATGTAGTATTGGTATAACCATCATCATACTTGGTAGAAATTAGTTTCTTTGGTCCATGAAAAGCATCAGTTAACCCTCATTGTAGAATCATGACCTTCATTTTAATTCACCAAAAATTAAAATCATTATCACCATCAAGCTTTTCGATTTCATACTTAATTGAATCCATATTTATCTGAAGGCTCTAATACCAATTTTTTGGGGACAATGTTAAGATTACGCCTCTAACAAATAGTCAAGATCAATAGATATACTCTCTTATTCAATTATATATTTTAATTTGAGAGGTATTTTGTGGTTACAGTGAATTTAATTACAAAATAGAAAAGAACAGTAATGAATATAGATGAGTTTAGAATGAAAAATTAAAAAAAGAGAAACTAAATCTTGAAAATTATTCAAATGGTTATAAGAATACAATCAAAGAATGATTCCAACCAAAATAAAAAATATAGATTGAATTGAAAAAATAAAGAAAACAATAATGAAGAAAACCATATTTAATGTGCTTCAATTCCTTTGGGGTCTACTTTCAGGCCATGAACACCACCCCAACACACACACACATTTTATTAAGATCAAAATAAGGATAAGAAATCAAAGAACTTGCATCACTGGATAAAGAATAATAGAACCAATCAAATAAAGAAAATGAAATCATCATACCAAATTAATTTTGAAAATAAATTAAAAGGTAAATTCAAAGAACTCGCATCGCTGGATATTTTTGCTATCCAAGAGTCCAGATCACTTCTCGTATGGATCTCCTAAAGCCTTATTCTTCTAGACCGAAACACCACCACCAAAATAATGTTGGATCTTCTTGGTACTCACTCAATGACTCCATGATCAGGAACAAGAGGCCATACTTCTTCGTAGAGAAGGGATGTTGATGACCACCATTGCAAATGGAACAACAACAGCTATGAAGGGTGACAGTAGGCTATCCGAAACCATATCATCTTTAAAACACATGATGGAGAACCTCTAGGTCACTACTATAGATTGATCAAAATCCAATGAAATATGTTATCAGTGCTACCAAAAAACACTAATAAAGGTGGGACTTTATCAGTACTAAGAACTGATAAAGGACCCTCTTATCAGATTCTCTAAACATGTTTGTATGAATAAACAAATATATATTAATGTGTATATTCTAATATATGTGTATATATATATATGTAAATATTTGTGTGTGTATGTGAGAAATATAAATGTGTGTGCGTGTGTGTGTGTGTATAAATATGTTTATATGTATTGTGTATATACACCATATAAAAATGTATTTTTATAAATATATCATTATTATTAAATATTTTATATAAATTTATTTATAGTAAATTTTTACAAAGACATTATGAAAAATTTATATCTAAATATACAATTATATGTAAATATGTGTAAATATATATGTAAATATGTATAAATATATATGCAAATATATAGACATATAAATATATGTGTAATGTGTAAAATGTATATCTAAATATATAATATATAGGCATATTATTAAAATGTATATATAAATCATGTGAAATTAATTATTATCCATTTTATTTAAAACAACATCTTGCTTTTTTTATACATTATAATAATATATGAATACACACACACACACTTATACAATGTATATATAATGTTTATATATACATATGTGTGCACATTAATAAAGAGATATATATTTATATTTATATTCTAATATATGTAAATGAATATTAATATACAATATATTTAAATAAATTTAATTATATATATATATATCACACACACAAAAACATATATTTTATAAATATACTTAAAAATAATTATATATATATATATGTAAAATTATATAAATAAAAAAAATATCATAAAATGTAGAATAAAACAAGGTAAGTCAATGGTAAATGTTTTTTCTTTGTTTAAGATAAGTCACGAGTTCTAGTCCTGGCGCTCACAGGTGGGTGAGCATATTTCAAGAGCTGAAAAAGGTGGTTCGCAAGCATTGATAGAGGGTTCATGGGAGTGGGTGTAGGTAGGATGGAAAACATTGATAAAGGGGCTCACGAGCACTGAGAAAGGTGTGGTGCATCACAAAATATATTTTTTTCAAATTTTATCAGTGCTAGAAAAAACCGCTAATAATATCAACCTTTGTAAATGCTAAAAAATCACTGATAAAGGATGCTTTTATCAGTGCTGATAAAAGAATAATTTATCAGGGATTTTTTCTGTTGCTAATAAAGGTCGTCTTTTAATATCTCTCATGTTATAAATGCTTTTTTAGCATTGATAAAACCTATTTTGAATGCTTTTAAAATCACAATCTGTTGTTGTGGGTTTTCCCACATTTAGAACCAAAGAAAAAGAGGGAGGATAAAATCATTGGAATATCGATGAGATGGGCCCCGTAGAGGGTCATCAATCCCCCTAACAATGAAATAGAACAACATAATAGCCTAGAGAACAAAAACATGTCACGGTCCCTTTTTTAATAGAATAGTGATTGGCTACGTTGATGAGGCACATAGGTGAATGGTCCAAATCGAAATGGCGGTCAGAATCGAAAGGATTTCCCTGGTGCAAGCCCAGCGAGCCCCTAGTTTTGGGAAACACCATGGTTAGGGGAAACAAATCACCCCCGGTACACTCCGTGACTCTGGTGTAGTAGTTCTGGAGCTGATGTGCATGCCCCCTATTGCTGGTTGACTAACGGATACCCCCCTCCCCTCACTTGATGTTGTCTAATAGCCCTTGGGTGAAGTGGTGGGGGGGTTTTTAGAATCATTTTTTAATTTTTATTAATATTTTTTTTAATTTTAAAAAATTATTTGAATTTTGTATTCACCAATTGATTTGAGATTTGTGATTTTTCCATAGGTAATCAGTTTCACATTTATATTTCATTTATTTTATGATTGACTAATTTGAAGATTGATTTATTTATCAATTTTGATTTACACACTATCTAATCATATTAATCATCCACACAATTTTCATTTTATGTTAATTTTTAGTTTTTATTTTATTTTTTTATTAAATTGAAAAGTGATAATGTATTTGTACAAATGTATATTATTATTAAAAAAGTTATAGAATACATTTAGTTTTAGAAAATATTTATTATTTTAATTTTTGAAAAATGCATTAAAAATATATTTAAAGATATAAATATAATATTTTTAGAAAATGTAAAATGATATAATTTTAAAATAAAGGAAAAATAAAATGAAATTGGTTTTAGGGAATATTTAACATGTTAGAAAATACAGTAGTTTATATTTTTCATTTCATTTTGATATCTAAAAAAATTAAAACAAGAATAATTTTTCAAAATATACCCAAACTTTTAATTTAGTGTTTTAATGATAATTATTTTTACTTTTAAATAACTGCATTTAAATTTTTGGATGTATTTTTGTAAAATTACAGTTTATATTTTTCTAATTTTTGTTTCTAAACATATTAATTGATTTGTATTTATTGTTTTATTTTTTTAGAGAAATATTCACAATATTTGTTGAGTATTTTTCTAATTTTAGTTATTAAATGATATTTTTGGAGATAAAATATGTCAAGAGATCAAACATTTGAAGCTTATATTTCCAAGTGAATTAGTAAAATCAATTGATATCCTTGATTTTATCAAGACTTATTTAAAATATAAGGGTTTTTGAATGAAATTGGTGACATATCAATTTTTTTTACTATACGTGTTATAGTTGCGTCAGTATAGAGAATATTAAATAAGATAAATTTGATCAAAACGTATTTTTGAATTTCCATGTCATAAGAGAAATTATGTTCATTATAAATGATTTCAATTGAAAATGATTTTTTTCATAGTTTCAAATTTAATTGATGAATTCACGTCTATTAATGTAAGAAGTATTTTCCTTTGAATTTGATTATAAAGTACCATAATTGGTTTGTTAAGTGACATAATTTACTATAGTATTTCATGCTCTATTTCTTTGTAATTTTATATTTCCTTCGAATTGAATTATTTAACTTGTTTAATTAAGCATCACTATCACAACTGTATCATATGAATCAACATTTAGCATTAGAGGGCATGTGTTAAATTAATATAGGTGTCACCTTTTTCCAAAAAAAATTTATGAATTGATTTTCCTATATAGTTGGGTTTATGGTTTTACACCAATTAGTAATGTTTTTAACTATTTAAAAGTGTATTTTTGAATTCAACTAATATTTTATTTTAAATCCTTTGTTTCAAATTTTTATAGCTTAAGAAGAAGAAGAGTGAGATGAAGATGAAAATGAGGATGATTCGATGAAGGATTAAATGATATTTGAATTGGTCTACACAACATAGGTAATTTTTAATTTTTTCATACATTTATGATTCAATTTAAATGAAAACATAAATTTATTTTTTATCCATATGTTATGATTTATTATTTAAACATTTATTCCTTTTCACATTTTGGAGTTTTCAGTGACACATATAAAGAGTTTAAATTTTACTTTAGTGTACATGTTGGTTAAATTTTTCATGTGTTATTTTAAAAATATTTTTTGTAATGCTAATTTGGAATTTATTGAGTTTTAATGTTTATTACACTGGAATCATATTATTTTCTATTTGGTATATAAATTCATAAAGGTATTAGTCCTTACAATGTGAGGTTAACCTAAGTTTAGCAGATTCTCTATGGTGTTAAAAAAAATTTATTCCTATAGTGTCATTTGGGTAGGATTTAAAAGTGGTTTAATATTTTATTATTGTAGTTAGGTTTTAAAGTTTGTTAATGTGTTTACATCTTGTAGGTTCTGGGTGCAGTGGAAGCATGTGATGGGCGGTATCTAACTTTGTTTTTTTCATGATCAATGATTAATCTTAGATTTAACACAAATTTTATCGTCATGATCAACGAAATTAAATCAAAGAATCAGAAAATAGAATTTATATTGGAACTAGATGGAGGATCATCACATATTATTTATAATTAATTTAATTAATTAAATAAATTACTTTGTTGGAATTATTTCTTCGTTAATGAATCAGGCAACAGATCTGTGTTGTTGCGTCATTTCTTTGTAGAAATCAAGTGTGTAAGAACTTGGATCTATATTTCAGGTATGCATCTTAATTTTGAGTTGTTTTTTAGGAAAAGGAATAAGTGAAAATTTTCTAAATACACATCATGTACTCTTTAGTACACATCATGTACCCGATTGCTGCATGTATCCATGTACTAGCCGTGTAATGGTCGAGTACATGGCCGTGTGGACCGCCTAAAGTGGGGGCCAGTTGAGGCATGTACATGGTGTGTACATTAAATTAACACACCGTGTACTTTTCTTTTTATTTGATTAATTAGACCTTGGTCGCATCTCATCTCCAGAATGCATCTCTTCTTCCTATGTTTCATACACGAGAGCGTGGTATGGCCAAAGATCTTCAAGTTCCTCCCGTTCCTTTGTCCAAGCTCTGATTGAGACGCTGCTGGGTGCGTTGGATTCCCACCAGTGAGTTCTCTCTTTCCTTATATCCTCTCTTCCTGATTTCTCCTATCTCATGATTTATTCAAGGTTTAACTATTTTGACCTTTTTGTAGATCTATGACGTTCTGGGATGATTCAAGGGTCGACGTTCAAGAGTTTTCCTCATACAACATCGAGGTAGGTGGTTTGTATCTTTCTTTGGTTGTCTTTGGATTATATATGCTAAAAGTTCCAAATACCCATGTTTAGGGTATTGCGTGTTTTGGAATTTAACCATGTTTAATTCATGATATGGTTTGTTTGATTTAGAAAGGGGTATTGTTATGCATAAGCTTTATTACCTCGATTATGGATGTTTTTTCCATGTCTGATTGGTTATGGTTGTTGGGTTTAAAAAGCATGTTAGGTTGCATTATTTTCCATGCCAAATGTCGTTAGGATGGAGTTGATGTTACTATGATATTCATGTGTTTTTTATTTTGAAGTATGACCAAGGGTAATTGACCATGAGAGCTTCCCAATGTAGGGTATTTTATGTATATTTATTGTTATCATTGACCAGAGGCATTGACAATAAGAGCTATCATGGGGTCATTGACCAGAGGGGTTAGACCATGAGAGATACCCAGAGGGTCATTATTAAACATATATTGGACCATAGGGCATTTACTTTGAGATCTGACAAAGGGTCATTATAATTATTATCACTATGAAGACCAAGGGGTATTGACCGTGAGAGCTACCTAGGTGGTCGTTTGTAATTGATTGTTGTTATGTGGGACTAGAGGTGTTAGAATGTGAGAGATTTTCCTGAGGGTCGTTATTTTTTATTTAATGGGTGATATGTGAAACTATAGGGGATTAGACTGTGAGGTCTTTCCCATATGTTTTCTTGTGAATGATTGAATGATTGTAACGAGTTTTCCAATCCAAAGCACGGGCTTGGAATCAGTCTTACTTGATTTTGTAGATGGTCTATTGAAATGCATGTTGTTATTACTATATATGGGGATACATATCTTAGCCTAGATCTCAAGGATACATTATTCAATGGATTTAATAATTAATAAATGTAGATGAATGTAATGGGAAACAGTAGGATTGTTTACTTTTGAGTGCTTCCTAGTTTATTGATTCATTTTTTATATTACCTTATATATATATTCACTAACAGCTAGGTATAGATCTTTTGGTGGTTTCCTACTCAGATTCGTCTCACACCCTGTTTAGGTCATGATTTTGGGCCCAAATAGACTATATGGTTTCGGGTATAGATTAGGGCAAGCGCCCTTCTACATCAGGTACTTGATTGCTGATTGGAGCTGGAGAGAATGGGACCAAGCTAAGGCTTGCGATGCTATTGGAGTTTACTTGTTTCTTTTGTACTTTGGTTTAGTATTTTATTTACATTATTGTGACTTGTTTGTCTACTTTACTAGATACTTGTTACATGCATCATTTATTTATATATATGTTTCAGTTGTTTTACGACTAGTCTTTCCCTATTTACTTTTATTATATGGTATTACTGCTTTTGCAATTGTTTACTATTTGTTTCCACTATGTTACTCTGCCAATGAGAGAATAGTTTTCCCATTATCACACCCAAGGCCCTCTCTGCTATTCGATAGCCTCTAGAATTCATGGAAATTCACTTGAAGCCATGTGACCAACTGGGTACGGGGCACCTTTGGGCGGCACTCGAAACTGGGATGTTACAAAGTGGTATCAAAGGGGGTTTTTTTCTACTTTGTCTTACTATTTGGAGCCTATAGATAGGGATAGGAAGGAATGGGTAGTTGGTAATAAGTTGTGCCTGAGAGTAGCTAACTCGTATATAGGGGAAATCCAAGTTACCTTAAATGTTGCAATTCTTCTAGATTTTCAATTGTTACAGTTGATTTGATTTCACCTTTGGGTGACACACTTATTTTGTGTTACTATGATTTATATAATTGTGTTTCTATTTCTGTTGCAACCCTATGAGATGAGGGTATTCCATCTCATGCATCATATAGGCACTTTCTAGAGATCACATGTCATGCACTCTTATCATGCCATTTAGGGTGAATTATTTATTAAATGTTGTTGTGATAGATGTTGTGATAGATATGCATGCTATTGTAATAGATTTAATTATATAATACCTACTATTTTAAATAGGGTATTGATATATGTAAATTTTTATTTGGATGGATTCCAAACTTTGGTCTTTGAGGTGTTATGGGCCCTCTTGGATCGGAATTTGGTGGATCATGTTTGAACTTTAATTGAAGTTTTTCAAGTTGTAATGTGTAATAGGATGCCAAACTTTGATTCGCACGAGTATAGTCTCTCACGGGTCAGAATTTGTCACTCCTTGGACAAAGTTTTAAGTTTTCAGGGGTTTTGGAGGAGTTTTAGAGGCTATCTATCTAGAAACCCAAACAACACGGTGTGTGGTGTTATAAACACACGCCATGTGTTCTTATGTTCTAGAAGAAGAAAAATGTCTTAAAGTACACACTGTGTACCCTATGTACACGTCGTGTAGTCTTTAACCATGTGACTGATTGTGTGAGCAGAGACACGGGTTGATAAATGTTTGGTAGAACACATTGTGTACTATGAGTATACGTCGTTCTATAAGGATCGTGTGTTCGGTCGTGTGACTAACAACACGGGTGGTCAGAACTTAAGTGGTACACATCGTGTCTAGGGTGAACACACCGTGTAGTGTTACCCATGAGAGAAATGTGTAGTTCGAGTCTTGTAGGAGAACTTGGGTAGGAGGGAAAAATTGAAGTACACGCCATTTCTATGGATGAACACGCCATGTGTAGGGGTGTTACATGACCATGTTTGGCATAGGTATACGACCATGTTGAAACCTAAGGGAACACACCGTGTGGAGAGTTATACACATCGTGTAACACTGTTTTTATAAAACTTGAATTTTTATTCTTCTATTTCTTCTTACACTTCTAAGTTTTTGTCCTTGATAATATTGAACTGAGGTGTGCACTTGACCTTTCAGATTCATGCCACCAATACGTCCTCCGGTTGTATTCTAGGTGCAGGGTGATGATTAGACACTGGAAAGGATAGATAAGGGACTACCAGAAGATACTCCTATTGTGCTCATCTTGGCACCAGCTGTTATACAGGACATAGTTGTTGATGCACAGTTTCATGAATACTTTTTGAGGATGTTACAGACCTTCCAGAGAGCACTGCATCCCGCCCCGTCTATGGCAGAGATGACGTGGGTGTTCCAGCAGCAGCATCCACTCACTTTTTCAGAGTATGGAGGACCACAGCCTATAGATTCATGGTTAGAGGCCATGCTTTCTATCTTTGAGCATCTAGATATGCCTCCATAGAGGAGGGTGAATCTTGCTACATAAATGCTACGTGAGTCCACCAATAGATGTTGGGATGTTGTCTCACAGGCGGGACGTCATCGGGATATGGTTTGGGAATAATTTCATAGGATCTTCTATGACTACTTCTACCCCAAGATGTTGAGGGCCGATCGAGCCCAAGGGTTCATGCATCTGAAGCAGGGCACTCTTTCAATGATGGAGTACTCCTCTCATTTTACATATCTTCAGCGCTTTTCACCTGTTCTGGGAGGTGATGAGTTATATTTGGCTAGGTGGTTTGAGGATGGTCTTAGGTATGAAATTTGATCATAAGTGAATGTCTTCAGGCTGACTTCAGTGATGGCTATAGTGAACCAGGTGTTGATTACCAAGCATAATCTAAGGTAGTTGGGAGTTGTGAGCCAAGGCGGTTCAAAATCCAGGGCTAGTACTCCTTTGATAGATAACAAGAAGTTCCACAGGGATCCTTCATGCGATGTTTCTTCAGGTAGCCAGGTGGTATGCTACCAGTAGGGGAAGAGCGGGCATACGAGACCACATTGCCCGAAAGACCCAATTGAGTGCCAATCTTACAGCAAGATGGGTCATCTCCAGCTTTTTTTCCAGACTTTCTCACGAGCAACTAATGACATGGGTTCTGTTATGACTCCACGTTTAGGAGTAGGACCATCAGTTTCTCATCAGTCAGGGAACTAGAGTTCATCATGACATTTAGGCTGAGGAGGAGGTCATGGTCATGGTAGCCAGTTGGTAGGCTTTCAGCGACAACAGGGTGGATCAACTCAGGGTAGTCAGGTAGGGTCGCAGGGTTGTGGTACAGATCAGACCTTTGCAGTGGAGCAGACCCAGTAGGAGCATGATCTCAAACCCTCTATAGTTAGAGGTATGATTCTAGTTGCCTTGGTTTTAGCTTATGTTCTTTTTAATATAGGGTTTTCTCATAGTTTCATATCTATTGTTATTGTTGAGATCTTTGGGCTATGTATCTTTACTTCTGAGGATGTTATGATGATAGACACTCCATTAGTGATTAGGATGGAAAGTGTACGTCAGTGCAAGGAGTACCCTCTTGAGATTGGTGGGTATCACTTCTTATGGGACCTCTATGTCTTAGAGATTACAGTTTTCGATTTCATTCTCAGAATGGACTGGTTAGTCTCTTTCTAGGACTTTGTTGACCGCTATTGCTATAGGGTGAGTTTCACATCACCAGAGGGCATGTATTTTCTACACAATGGAGAATGGGATGTCCAGGCAAGAAGAACTGGACCCAAGCATCATGGATTGGGAGGTATTATAGCCCAGATTGCTAGTTTATATTTGGATGACTAAGGGACTTCACATATGGACTTACCTCCTGTGGTGGATCATTTCATAGATGTCTTTCCAGATGACTTTTCAGGTTTTCCTCTAGAGTGAGAGGTATATTTCTCTATTGATCTTGTGCTAGGAGCAGCACCAGTGTTCATTCCTTCATATAGGATGGCTTCACTAGAGTTATAAGAGCTCAAGAAAGTAGTTAAAGGAGTTGTAGGCAAAGGGTTTCATCTGACTCAGTACTTCTCCTTGGGGTTCACCTATCCTTTTTGTGAAGAAGGCAGATGGTACCCTCAGACTTTGTGTAGATTATCATAATCTGAACCAGTTGATGGTCAAGAACCGATATCCCTTTCTGAGGATTGATGGTCTCTTTGATTATCTTCAAGGAGCCTGAGTGTTCTCAAAGATTGACTTGAGATCCAGTTATCATCAGTTTCATGTTAGACCATCAGATATACCTCTTACAGCCTTTTGAAGTGGGTATGGTCTATATTATTATGTGGTTATGTCATTCGGTCTCATGAACACACCAGTAGTTTTCATGGCACTAATGAACTGAGTGTTCCATCCTTACTTGGATTCTTTTGTGGTAGTCTTCGTGGATGATATCTTGGTGTACTCTCACACTTGAGACAACCATGCCACCCATTTTGAGATCATTTTGAGTACACTGAGAGAGCATAATTTATATGATAAGATCTCAAAATGACACTTTTGGATGGACCCGATTCACTTTTTGGGTCATGTTATCTCAAAGACAGGAGTGTCGGTAGATCCATAGAAAGTGAGAGCAGTAGTTTCCTAGGAGTATCTGAAGAACTTCTTTGAGGTATGGAGTTTTCTAGGGTTGGATGGTTACTACAGACACTTTATATAGGACTTTTCATGTTTAGCAGTTCCACTGATGGGCTTGACTAAGAAGGTTGCAAAGTACTTGTGGATAGATTCCTATGATTCAGCCTTTCAGGAGCTGAAAGGGAGATTGACTTCAGAACATATACTAATTTTTTCAGATCCAGGAAAGAGTTACACTATTTACTATTATGCATTAGGTATTGGGCTAGGATCAATGCTTATTCAAGGGCAAGGAGTCGTTGCATACGGGTCTTGGCAGTTGAGGCCACATGAGAGGAACTATCCGATGCACGATCTCAAGTTAGCTGTATTTGTGCATGCTTTTCATTATTGGAGACATTATCTTTTGGGAGAGTATTTTATGGTGTTCACTAACCACAAAATCCTCAAGTATATATTTACTCAATGTGATCTGAATTTGAGACAGTGAAGGTAGGTTGAGTACCTTCAGTATTTTGACTTTGAGCTTGCCTACACACCTGGGAAAGGAAACACAGTGGCTAATGTGTTGAGAAAAAGAACTCAGATATAGCCAGTTTAGGAGGCCAGTTGTGAGTGGTAGCTTATGGATCTATTCTCTGAGATGCATTTGGAGGTGTACGGCAGATAGGGTCATACGTTTCTTTCTTCTATAGTTGTTACCTCTACTCTTCTGGATCAAGTGCGAATGAGGAAGCTATCAAATTCCGAAGGCCTAGTCTTACAGGAGAGTGTCTCAGGAGAGGACCCTACTTCTAGATGGACTATAGGCAAGGATGAGATCTTGCATTATCATGGGCATGTATGGTTGTCAGAAAACATATGTTAGGATATTTTGTAGGATTTTCATTCTTAAGTTTGGGTAGTTCATCTTGGTGTCACCAAGATGTATCAAGATCTACACCGTCAGTATTGGTGGCTAGGTATGAAGAAGGATGTCGCTGGTTTTGTTAGGAGATGTTCCACCTGTCAGCAAGTGAAGGCGTAGCATCAGCGACCCGCAGGGATTTTACAGCAGTTACCCATTCCCAAGTGGAAGTGTAATGATGTTGCGATGTATTTTGTGATGGGTTTACTGAGGTTTCCTTGATGGAATGATGTTTTTTTGGTTATTGTTGACAGACTCATGAAGGTTGCACATTTCTTTCCAATCAAGGAGACATTTAGTGTTTATGATCTTGGAAGGTTGTACATCCGAGATATTGTACATTTTAATGGGGTTATACACTCTATCGTTTCAGACAGGGATGATCATTTGACTTCTTGTGCCTGGTAGGGGCTATAGAGGGATTTGGGTACATAGTTACTTTTGATTACAGTTTACCATCCCTGGATAGATGGTCAGTCTGAGCGCACGATTCAGGTGTTGGAGGACATGCTTCAAGCATGCGTCCTGGATTTTGGGGGTTCTTGGGAGAGACATTTACCCCTAGTGGAGTTTTCCTACAATAATATTTTTTAGGTGACAATTCAGATAGAACCTTATGAGGCTTTGTATGGTAGTACATGTCGATCACTCATATGTTGGATGGAGTTAGGAGAGGCAACTATGTTGGGACCTCATCTTTTCCAGGAGACCACTGAGCAGGTGGAGTTGATTCGAAAGAGGATGGCTACTGCACAGTCTCACCAGAAATATTATACTGATCAACAGATATGACCTATAGAGTTCTAGTTTTGAGATAAGGTTTTCTTATGTGTCGCACCAAGGTTGGGACATAGGAGGATTAAGAGACAGGGAAAGTTTTCACTGAGATGCATCGGGTCGTTTGAGGTCTTGGAGAGAGTCGGGCTGGTTGCCTATCGGTTACAATTACCTCTGAGGTACTGGGATATGCATGACGTCTTCCATGTTTCTCAGCTACAATATTACTTTTCAGACCCGTATCACATTTTTCAACCTGAGGAGTTTGAGTTGTAGGTGGATGCATCCTTTGAGGAGCACCCTATATGGATTTTGGATTGTAGTATGAATGTTCTTCTTGGTCAGTCTATTCCTCTAGTATAGGTGCTATGGAAGAAGCATGGGCGAGTACAAGACGAGACCTGGGAGAGGGAGGCTGACGTATGATCACAGTGTCCATATTTGTTTGAAGTTTCTTCTTCGCCACCCTTGGAAGGGAAATTCGAGGACGAATTGATTTAAGGGGGAAGTTTATAAGAATCTGGATCTCTATTTTAGGTATGGATCTTAATTTCAGGTTGTTTTGAGGAAAAGGAAGAAGTAGAAATTTTCTAAGTACACACCATGTACTCTTGAGTACATGTCGTGTACCCGGTTGCCGCATGTAGCTGTGTACTGGTCGTGTAACGGCCAAATACATGGTCGTATGGACCGCCTAAAGTGTGGGTCGGTTGAGGAATGTAAATGGAATGTACATTAAATGAATATACCGTGTACTTTTATTTTTATTTGATTAATTGGAACATGGTCGCATCTCATCTCCAGAACACATCTCTTATTCCTATGTTCCATACAAGAGAGCGACGTACGGCCGAAGATCTTCGAGCTCCTCCCGATCCTCCATCCAAGCTCTGATTGAGACACTGCAGGGTGCGTTGGATTCCCACTAGTGAGTTGTCTCTTTCCCTAGAACCTCTCTTCTTGATTTCTCCTCTCTCATGAGTAATTCAAGGTTGAACAATTTTGACCTTTTTGTAGATCTAAGATTTTCTAGGCCTATTCAAGGGTTGACGTTCAAGAGTGTTCCTCGTACAGCATCGAGGTAGGTGGTTTGTTCCTTTCTTTGGTTTTCTTTGAATTATATATGCTAAAAGTGCTGAATACACATGTTTAGGGTATTGTGTGTTTTCGAATTTAACCATGTTTAATGCCTGATATAGTTTGTTTGATTGAGAAAGGTGTATTGTTATGCATAAGGTTTATTACCTTGATTATGGATATTTTTCCCATGTTTGATTGGTTATGGTCATTGGGTCTAGAAAGCATGTTAGGATGCATTGTTTTCCATTCCTAGTGTTGCTAGGATAGAGTTTCTGTTAATATGAGATGCATGTGTTTCGCATTGTAAAGTATGACCAAGGGTAACTGACCGTGATAGCTTCTCGACATAGGGTATTTTATGAATATTTATTGTTATCGTTAACCAGATGCATTGACTATGAGAGCTGCCATGGGGTTATTGAACAGAGGGGTTAGACCATGAGAGCTACCCAGATGGTTGTTATTAAACGTATATTGGACCATAGGGAATTGACTATGAGAGCTACCAAAGGGTCATTATAATTATTATCATTAAGCAGACCATGGGGTATTCACCGTGAGATCTACCTAGGTGGTCGTTTGTAATTGATTGTTGTTATGTGGGACCAGAGGGGTTAGACTGTGAGAGATTTCCCTAAGGGTTATTATTTTTTATTGAATGGATTATATGTGAAACCAGAGGGGATTAGACTATGAGGAATTTCCCATATGGTTAGTTGTGAATGATTGAATGATTGTGACGAATCTGCCAAGCCAAAGCACAAGCTTGGACTCGGTCTTACTTGATTGTTTAGATGGTATGTTGATATTCCTATTGTTATTACAATACAGAGGGATAAATAACTTAGTCTAGATCCTAAGGATACATTATTAAATGGATTGAATAATTAATAAACGTTGATTAATGTAATGGGAAACTGTAGGATTGTTTACTTTTGAGTACTTCCTAGTTTATTTCTTCATTTTTCATATTGTCTGCTATATATATTCACTGACAGTTAGGCATAGATCTTTTGGTGGTTGCCTACTGATATTCATCTCACACCCTATTTGGGTCATGCTTTTGGTCCCAAACAGACTATATGGTTGCAGGTATAGATAAGGGCAAGATCCCTTCTACATCAGGTACTTGATTATTGATTGGAGCTAGGGAGCATGGGACCAAGCTGAGGCTTGCGATGATATTGGAGTTTACTTGTTTATTTTTTACTTTGGTTTAGTATTGTATTTCTATCATTGTGACTTGTTTTGATGCTTTCCTAGATACATGTGATATGCATCATTTATTTATATATGCTTTAGTTTTTTTACTATCAGTCTTCTGTTGTTTACTTCTATTGTATGATATTATTGCTTCCATAACTATTTAATATTTGTTTCCATTGTGTTACTCTGCCAATGAGGGCATAGTTTCCCCACTATTTCACCAAAGGCCCTTGCTTCTAGTTGGAATCATCTGGCATTCAGGGAAATGCACTTGAGGTCATGTGACTAATCAGGTACGGGGCACCTTTGGGCAGCACCCGGAATTGGGATGTTACAAAGTGCATATTCCTTCTAGCGGTGATCCACATGTGTTCCAAGAATCTCCAAACATCGCTGAAAGAATAAATGGGTGCTAGTACGACAGATCCTTGCGCTTTCATTATCCACCTTTGATCACTTTGAGAATTTCTTTAAAAGCATTATCCTTGATCTGGTGTAGGAGGATTGCTCTCCATTCTTGGGATCATTCTTGGAGAAGGGATCCCTCTAGGATTGAGAGAATTCTCCAATTTCGTTGTGCACAAACCAAAAAAATGAATTATCTATTAAGAAAATAGAATAACCGGGTTTATATATCACTTAGTTTAAAATAAAATAATTGAACAAGTGCACTTAATTTTTTATTTAATCTTAGTGAAACCCCATGTCAAATAATAATAATAATATCATTATTTCTCAGCATGTGCTTAACTTGCTAATTATAATTAAATATGATTTAATAAAATAATATTCAATATTTATTATTTCTCACTGAACCTAAAATATCAGTCTGCTATTCCTCCATAATATTTATCGGACCTTGAATATTGTCTATTTATTTATTAAATAAATATCACTACATTATTCTCTAATAAATAAATAAATAGTATATTCACTAAAATAGAAAATAAATATTTATATGTGACCAAACATAAATGAATAATTATTAAACCACATATGAGAATAATACTTATTCAATCTGTTAAATAATAAATAATAATATATTATTTAATTGAGATTTTGGATACACTTAGTGTGTGACCCTCTAGGCATATTTCTTAGTGGCATTAGGCGGAGCAGCCTAAAGTCCGAGGTTAGCATCTAACAACATGCCAAGGCACCCATAGAGAAAGAAGTTAATTCTGAAATGACATAATAATTCATAAAAATGTTTACTATATAATATAATCTATTTATCATGATATCTCAAATCAAGCAGCTTGCATGCCGGTGTAATCAACCCATGTGCTCGATGTCTCTTTATTTAACTTTCTTGAAATAAGACTTTCCTGTAGAATACCATGGCCATGGATTTATTTAAGATATATCATTTCCATCAAAAGGCCTAATATATAAACTTTTATTAAAGAACATAAGGTAAAAATACTTTCTTGCATTATTCATTAATGTAATATTAATTGCGACACACCCAACATATTCTACTTCACCGGGAACATTTGTTGTCACGGTTTTCATTAACACATCAAAGTACGTAACTTATAATACTCATTAATAATAATCTTAAAGTCTAAGGACCAATACACACATCCTCATATAGGATCATCCAATAACACATATAAAAGTGGATTTCCTACTGACAGGTCTTGTTCTCATAATAACCTACTGGATATTACCAAAGGATTACACCATGAGAAGTTGCCTCAAAGTTCTATGAGTCCCAAGAGGTGATACTTCCAGAGTAGATGCTTTTTCTATTGGTGTGACCTCAGCTCTTTTTCAAAATTCACCGCTTAAGTATTATCATAATATAATGTGATAGGGTATTTAATTCAACTTAACGCGTCAATCTCCTATAAAAATTTCTGAATCCAAACGGCTTCCTTGGATACATCAAAAGCCACTATATACTCAGACTCCGCTATAGAATCAGCAAAAACTAGCTGCTTTGAACTCTTCTAGCTCACAGCTCCTTCATTGAGACAGAAAACATACCCTGATTGTGACTTCAGATCATTTTGATCTATCTGAAAACTAGCATCAGTATAAACTCTGAGGAATAGCATCTCATCTCCTCCATACACCAGGAATATATCCTTAGTTCTTCTCAGATACTTAAGTATATCCTTAATAGAAGTCCAATGTTGTTCTCCTGGATTTTATTTATATCTTCCTACCATGTTCAGTGCATAGGTAACATAAATTCTAGTACAAAACATGGAATACATGATTGATCATGTTGCTAAATCATATGGGATCTTACTCAGTCTCTATTTCTCATGTTTTGTATAAGGACACATTTTATTATAAAGATGTAAACCATGTGACACTAGAACCAATCCATTCTTGTATTGTTCCGTACTAAATCTTTTTAGTATCTGGTCAACATATATACATTGACTTAGTCCAAGAATCCTCTTGGATGTATCACGAATGATCTTGATCCTGAGAATATAGGCCACTTCACCTAATTCCTTCATAGAGAAACACTTTCTTAACCAGTCCTTAACTGACTCTAAGACTGGTATGTCATTTCCAATAAGTAATATGTCGTCAACATATACTACTAGGATCATGACCACATTCCCACTAAACCTCTTGTAAACACATGTCTCATATTCATTCTTTATAAAACCAAATTCTTTGATAGATTCATCGAATAGAATGTTCCATGACCTAGATGCTTGCTTCAATCCATAAATGGATCTCTACAACTTGAAAATTCTTTTAGTATCTCCTGGAGTCACAAACCCTTCTGGTTGTGTCATATAGACATCTTCCTGAAGGTTCTATTAAGGAATGTAGTTTTAACATCCATATTCCAAATCTCATAGTCATGGTAAGATTCTATAGAAAGCATAATTCTAATGGATTTAAACATGGAAACTGGAGAAAAGGTTTCATTTTAGTCAATTCCTTGATGATATTTAAACCCTTTAGCCACTAGCCTTGCTTTATAGTTATTTACTCTACCTTTAATTTCTAGTTTACTCTTGAATACCCATTTTCATCCAATAGGCTTTACATCAATTAGCGTATCGAACAGGACCCAAACTTGGTTCTGATACATGGAATTCATTTCAGAATTCATGTCTTCTTTCCATCTTGTAGCTTCTAAGCTCTCTGCTGCCTCTTTGTAGGAGAGAGGTTCATCATTTTCAACCAATAATGAATCACCATCTTTGGTGACTAGAAAACCATATCTCTCTGGTTCTCTTAACTCTCTTACACTCATATGCAGTACTTGTGTTTTAGGAACTAGTTCTTCCATGGGGACCTGTGGAATCTGTCCTTGTACCAAATCTTGTGTATCTTGGGCATCAACTTCATCAAATTCAATCTTTATCTCACTATCCTTTTTGATGATGTGATACCTCTCAAGAAAGATAGATTAGCTAGCAGAAATCACTTTCTTGTCTGAGGGGTTGTATATATAGTGTCCCTTTGTTTCTTTAAGATACCCTATAAAGATACACTTCATGCACTGGGGTTCTAGTTTGTTTCTTAAGAAGGCATTAACAAACACCTCACAATCTCATACATGTATATGTGAAAAAATGGTCCATAACTTGAAGGGAATTCTATTTTCCACTTTAGTTGTCGCTCGATTTAATTTGTATGTTGTAGTTTTTAATGCATATCCCCAAAAGGATAATGGAATATTTTCATAACTCGTCATTGAACTTATTATGTACAATAATGTATGGTTCCTCCTTTCACTAACATCATTTCACTATGGTGTATAAGGTAGAGTGAGTTGAGATAGAATCTCAAACTCCCATAGAAAGTATATGAACTCTTGGTTAAGATATTCATCACCTCAATTTGATCGAATATTCTTTATCTTCTTACCAAGATGATTATCTACTTCATTCTTGAATTTCTTGAATTTCTCAAAGGACTCGGACTTATACCACATCAATTAGATATAGCCATATCTACTCAAGTCGTCAGTAAAAGTTATTAAGTAAGAATATCCACCTCTAGATTCTACTGTAAATGGTCCACACACATCAGTGTGTACCAATCCTAGAAGTTATGTGACCCTTTAACCCTATCCAAAAAATGGTAGTTTGGTCACTTTTCCTTATTAACAAGCATGACATCTATCAAGTGGTTTTAGATTAGAAGAGTCTAAATAAATATCTTGATAGATCTTTGTTAAACACTTCTCATTTACATGACCAAAATGGTGATGTCATAGTTGAGTGTTATTTGAGTCGTGTAAACATGATTCATTATCGATTGACAAAACTTGGTTTTCATAATTTAATACATAAATACCATTATTTAAATGTTTCATACCATAACATATGTTGTCCTTATAAAAGAAACAAATTTTATTTCCAAATTTGAAAATAAACTCATCTGTATCTAAACATGACACAAAAATTATGTTCTTAGTAACTATAGGTACATAATAACAATCACTTAAAACCAAAATCATTCTCATTGGCAATGAAAATTGGTAGTCACTGATGTCCAGAGCATCCAGCCTCGTACCATTGGCAGCTTGCAGATCCACCTATCCTCTATAAATCTTTCATAATCTACTTGGTTTTTGAATTTGAATACATATGTGAGTAACATAAGATGTATTTAATACCCAATGTGTAGAAATTGAATGATTTCACTCGATAAAGAATACACCTTTAGCTTCCCCTTGATTCTGGGTGTAGTTCCTCTTCCAATGGCCTGACTTGACACATGAAAAACATACTACCTTCTTTTCCTTGCCTTGCCTCTAGATTTTCTTCTTCTTAGAAGGACAGTACTCGATATATTTAGACTATTTATAAGTCTTGGACCCCTTTTCCTTGTTCTTCCTTTTCTTATTCACCATAAGTTTTGTGGGTTTATCACACATCATGTCCTTGTCCACTTAGAAAATTAAAGTAAGAAGTTATAAAAGACTCTTATTATTATTGATCATGTTATAATTAACAATAAAACTGGAGAAGGTCTTAGACAATGATGAAAGTATGATATCTGTACGCAAATCATCTGGGAATTTAATCTCTAAGATGTCTAGAAATTCAATGTAGCTGATAAGCTTGACTACATGAGGCCTAGATGCTGCATACTCTACAAACTTAGTTGTAAACAAAGTATTAGATATCTCATACCTCTCTTGTCTTTCATTTTATTGATAAAGATCCTAAAGGTGATACATATTGTTATAGACATGCAAATCCTCATGTTGCTTCAAAATCTCATTGGACATGGATGATAGCATGAATCACTAAACATCAGTACCATCATTCAGATGTTTCTCATATAGAGATAGCTCTTCACTGCTTGTCCTATTGTTAGGCTCAACTGGTAAAGGTTCTTTTAACACATACAATTTCCTTTCATGGCGAAGAATGAAAGATAGGTTCCTTTTCCACTCTTGGAAATTTGTTCTGGTGAGAAAGTTTTCCTTCTCAAGTGTGGATCGCAACGATATGTTTGATGTCATTTTATTGTTGTTTCTACAAAATAAGATGAGAAGAATTTTAGAACATTATCTGATAAAATTTATACAAATAAATAAATATTATATTCATTAGTCTCCCACTATTTTATTAAAACCAAATATCCCTCACCATTGGATTTGGAATATCTTGTTGCTTGGATATTCAAGTGGAAAGGATTCATATTCCCCTTCTTATTACCCCAACTTTGGTTGGTCAAGAAATTTGAATGGTTTTAGGTAGGCATTCCAAATGTCAACTACATTAACTCACAGTTTCTTGATTTGTTGACTGGACTCCCCAATCCTGAAATACTTAATTGGATTTCCTCAACCTTTACCTCTCAGTTACACCATGTCCTGCTTTGGAAGTCAACCCTTGATGTGAACCAAGTTATGTCAACCCAAAACCTCATGTTAGAATTCTCCGATAATTGAAAGCACCCCAACTTTGGTTGGTCAAGAACTTTGAACTATGGTTCAATTTTAATCGAAGTAATGGAAAGCTATACCGACTTAATATTTTATTGAGGGATTTTATACTTTTATGTGTAAATTTACAATTATTATCTTTATCACATGCTTGTTAATATTAAGTGGGATTACTTAAGTGGATAACCATTTCTTAGATAACATTTACGCATAAGCTGGTTTATTTTAGTTCTATCTTGCATGCTCGTTAATTCATTAATTATGTGATTGTGGAAAGACACCCATAATGAAATAACCATGAAACTGACAGAAATAAAATAATAAAGCGGTATGATCATGAGCTATTACTAGTGGTTAGTTTATCTAGAGGTTGATAAACTAACCATTGACCTAGGAGAAAACACCTTGAACCAATTAAGGTTTGTGTTCCAAATTTCCACCTAACCACCTATGCATCTCCTTGGATTGGTTTTGGCTCAACTCTGAAATTGAACTGCCTTCACTAGTTTGGGAGTTCCATCCATTACATGTGTCTTTTACTCACACGAAAGTGAGGGAGAAAAGGGGTTTACATAAAAGAAACCATGGACACACAGGCCCTACATAATGAAAGAAGATAAGTCATGTGGACCAAAAATTTAATTTAATAATAAATTAAATGAAACCAATCACATACAAAAGTTCTGGTCTATCTCATAATCATTCATATGCATGCAACGAATTGCGTATTTAATAAAACTAGCATTCAATTCTTAATCATTATTTCTTAAGATAAATTGTGCTCGAATAAATTAATTATCATATTTAATTAATCAATTATTTTATCTTAATTCTCATCTAAATTTCATTAAGATTCTCATCCATTATAATTTTAAACAAATTATATAAATTCATTTAAAATTAATTATGTACATAAATGTACCTTAGAGGAAATATGATGAATTCCTGTCTTAATCTACTCAACATGTATTATGCTCGTATACTTATTTATTCTTTGTGACATATAGAATACACAACTTATAACATACTTTTATGACGTGTACTTCATAGATGATTACATGAATTACATGATTTTTTGGCCACGTGTTATGCTTAAATGAACGTATAGTAACAACTTGTAATATGACTCAAACATGATCTGCAGATCTGAACATTACATAGATATTAATTAAACATTTAAATATTTATTTATATTAAAACGTATCACATGGTGTGTCCTATCTTTATGACCACATGCAAGTACATGTCTCAAGGTTTACATAGTAAAATAAATAAATTTTAAATTTTTGTAACTTGGTAGAAGTACACAGTGTGTGCATTCGAGCTACACGGCGTGTACATCTCTCACCGTCTATCCGGGGTACACTCCTAGGGACTTGGCTTGTGAATCATACCTCAAAAACTAGAGTAAACAGTGTGTCAAATGGGCTACACATCGTGTGATCTCCAAATTAAACGATTACTGGTCAGGTAGGTCGTGTATTAAAATACACGGCCCATATTTGACTAAAAATGACTACACACCATGTACGTGGGTTCCATGGCATGTAATCCAATTGATTGTGCTCCAATATGTCTCAGTCAACACGCAATATAAGAATTAACTACACCACGTGTCATCAATGCACACGGTTTGAGTAATTTCTGAATTAACTCCTAGTGCATTGATCAAAAGTACATGATGTGTAATTCTGATTACACAGCGTTTATTCCTGTGTTTTCCAGCTAGAAAATTTGGCACCTCCGGATGAGTTGCTCAATTTTATTTTAATCATAAAATTAATCATTTCAATTAGATTTATGAGAAACGAATAAGGAATAAGCAAATCTCACAATTCAGATTAAAATAACAATTAAACTTGAATTGAAAAAAAAAATTAAAATGCATAAATTGCCAATGATATTTAAATAATTATAAATAATTATGTGACCCATTTGATATCAATTATAGGTTCCGAGCGCAGCGAAAGCGTATGATGGGCAGTACCCAACTTTGCTTTTTGTCATGATTGATGATTAATCTATGATTTAACACAACGTTGAATGTCGTGATCAATAGAATTAAATCAATGAATCAGAAAATATAAATTCTACCAGAACCAGAGAGAGGATCATCGTGTATTATTTATAATTAATTTAATTAATTAAAGAATTACCTTTTTTGGAATTCTTTCTTTGTTGATGAATCAGGCAACAGATCTGCGTTGTTGCATCATTTCTTTGTAGGAATCAAATGCAAATTCCCTCTAGCAGTGATCCATATGTGTTCTAAGAATCTCTAGACATCGTCAAAGGAATCTCCAAGTGCTGGCATGATAGATCCTTGTACTTGCGTCATCTGCATTTGATCACTTTGAGAACCACTTCCAAAGCGTTCTCCTTGATCCAGTGGAGGATGATTATTCTCAGTTCTTAGGAGCGTTCTTAGAGAAGGGAGCTCTCTAGGATTGAGAAAATTCCCCAATTACGTTGTGCACAACCCAAACAAATGAATTGTCTATTGAGAAAATAACATAACTAGGTTTATATATCGTTAGGGTTAAAATAAAATAATTGCACAAGTGCCCTTAATTATTTATTTAATCCTAGAGAAACCACATGTCAAATAATAATAATATCATTATTTCTCGACATGCGTTTAACTTGAGGATTGTAATTATATATTATTTAATCAAATAATATTCAATATTTATTATTTCTCACCAGACGAAAAATATTGATTCGTTATTCCTCCATAATATTTATTGGACCTTAAATAATGTTTATTTATTTATTAAATAAATACCACTGCATATTATTCGCTAATAAATAAATAAATATTATATTTACTAAAATAGAAAATAAATATTTATATGTGACCAAACATGCATGAGTAATTATTAAACCACGTATGAGAATAATATTTATTTAACCTGTTAAATAATAAATAATAATATATTATTTAACTGAGATTTTGGATACACTTAGTGTGTGACCTTCTTGGCCTCTTTGTTAGTGGCATTAGGTAGAGCGGCCTAAATTCCAAGGTTAGCATCTAGCAATACACTAAGAAACCCATAGATAAATAATTTAATGTCGCAAAGACATAATACCTCATACGAACGCTTATCGGGTAATATAATATCTTTATCACGATATTTCAAATCAAGCAGGTTGCATGCCGGTGTCATCAACCTATGTGCTCGATATCTCTTTATTTGACTTTTCAGAAATAGGACTTTCCAATTGAACACCATGACCATGGATTTATTTAATTTATATCATTTTCATCAAAGGACCTGAGATATAAACTTCTGTGAAATAATGTAAGGGACAAATTATTTCAACTCGCATTGTTCATTAATGCAATATTAATTGTGACGCACCCAACGTATCCTACTGTACAGCAAAAATTTGTCATCATGGTTTTCATCAATACGTCAAATTATGTGACTCGTAATACTCATTAATAATAATCTTAAAGTTTAATAACCAATACATGTTCGCAGATAGGAACATCTAATGACACATAAATGTGGATTTCCTACTAGTGGGTTTTGTTCTCATAATATCCTATTTGATATTACCAAGGGCATACATCAAGAGAAAGTTCCTCAAAGTTCTATGAGTCTCCAAACTTGATAGCCTATATCATTTGTGTCCCTCAAATGATATCATCTAGGTATAGAATATATATTCAAGAATAGTGTCGTATCACTTCTGGGTTCTCATCATAGGGGGGAACTGTTATGAAATTTTAGTGTAACAGTTACTCTTAATACATTATCACATACTATGTCACGCAGAAGAACAATCATGATGTGATAATTAGTTTATTAATATTCAAAACAATGAATACATGTTTATCATAAAGTACATAAAAGTTGGTTCTGGGGATCCAACTCCAACACAACTTAGTTTGTTTAATTTTTTGAAATGGTACAAAGTATTTTTTTAGTTCTTTAGATGTTTGAAGAATTTAGTTGCCTTTCTTTTATGTTGTTTCTCATGGGTAAAAAAGGTGCAATTTTTATTTTTGATATAAGACATTGCTTTTTCATTTTTAGAAGTTTCTTTTCACAAATGAAAGAGAGAAAACTTTAATTTTTTAAATCGTTGTTTGATATTGATTTAAGTTATCAGTGTATACATAATCATGTATTGATTTTAGATTTGGATCTCTTTTATGCGGTTTTTCATAGGATTAACATACCATTTTTTACAAACATTAATGCATTTTTTGATTGGTTTTTAAGTGGTTTTAAAGGTTGACAACAATAAAATTTTGTTCTTTTATCAAAATAAATTGTTTTACCCTGTTTAAGTTGAATTTACATATATAAATGAATGTGGTTTTTATATGATTTAAAGCATTGTTTGACATTCCATTTTAGAAAATTGGGGCACATTTTTAAGAAAATGTATTTTTGTATTGTTTTTCTAATTTTTTTAATATTATGTGGTTTAGTTTTTTTGAAAAAATAAGATGATATATTAATCACGGAGATCAGCATTCACAAATTCATACAACCATGAAGGAAAATGATCAAACCGGAGATGATTCGCATCAGAAAGGTAAAAAGAATCCAGATGATGGGCTGCTTCATTTCCTTCCCTTTTGATGAAAGAGAAGGAGCGGGTTGTGAAGCTTTGACTGAGAGACTGGATTTTTCTAATGAGGAAGCCTAAATATTGGAGGCCACCATCATTAAACCTAATAGCATTGATGATGGTGAGACAATCCGATTCAATGTGGATAGCTTCCCATCCAAAATCTTTTGCAAAAGTCAGCCTAGCAAGGACAACGAAGGCTTTAGCAATAGCAGGCTCCTATAGAGTGTGGTTTGATTCATGTTTGACAACAATAATTTAGCCTTGATGGTTCCGATCCAAAAGACCACTTCCAACAAATCCATCCTTAGAGAGAGACACATAAATATTAATCTTAAGTATCCCTGTCGGGGGAGGGCACCATAGTGAAATGGCTATGTGAGTTCCAAAAAGCTCATGCTGATCAGAATCCTGATTCCACCCCTCAATCTAGGAGGTAGCCCCTTCAATCCATAACCTGAAAGGATTTTATTTGTGATTAAATATGAAGCCATTTCATCGAACCCAGATGATCCAAGCCATAATACATAAAGAGGCAACTTTATCAACCATGAAAGAGGAAGACCACAACATCAGCAGTGCTGGAAGGTCCTACGTCGTATCCAGCAAAAGATCCTCAACATAGCCCCAAGTAATCTAGATCTCCTCTACCCCTGGCCACTGGATGATAGCATGTAGAGGAGATTCCAGAACACTTGAGAAAAGGGGACATTTCTTTTCATTAGTAACAGGGCGGAAAGTGAGGAATTCCATGGTGGGAAGAATGCTAGTGCACACCTACCACCAAAAATAACGGATTTTTTAGGGGACATTAAGATACCAAAGAGTTTTCCAAATCCCTTCCCTTTCCTCGAATTGAGCATCAAGAGCGATCCTATATCCTGACTTCACCGTATAGGCTCCAAAAAAATCATTGCTCTAAAAGAAACAGTCTCGCCTCGCATCCATCACAATGGGGATGCTAAGAATGATCCTTTTGTCCCTTTCATTGAACCATGAATTTATTTTTTTCATACACCACCTAGTCCCATGATCGTCAAATTGGAAACAAACAGTGGCATTCTCATAGCTAGGAAAGGCTAGGGAAGTAGCCTGCAAGCTATCTTTATCAATCAACCAGGGATCAGTCCAGATGTTAACTTATGTATCATCCCTAATCCTCCAACCCAACCCTTTATTAAGTAAATTTATTGATCCCCAAATACTTCTCCATAGAAATATGGGACGAGGGCTAAGAGAGGAGTTTTGGAATTCCAAGTAGGGGAAATATTTTGCACAGAGAATCCATGTATAAAGAGAAGATGGATGAATCATGAGGCGCCAGCCCTTTTTGGCCAAAAGGGCATCATTAAAGAGACGAAGGTCCCGAAATCCCATTTCTCTACCTGTTTTAGGGGGGTAGAGAGACTTCTAAGCAATCCAGTGTATTTTGTTTCTTCCATTATTATGACCCTACCAGAAGTTAGCAATACAGGAGTGAATTTGGTCAACAATCGCACCAGGCATCTTAAACAGAGACATGATATAGCTAGGGATAAACTGAAGGGTGGTCTTGATGAGAGTTTCCTTATGCGCTTTAGAAATTATTTTCAGGGTCCAACCTTGTATTTTTTTCTCAATTTTATCCATCTTAGATGAGAAAATTTATTTTTTTGATCGGCCGACTAATGTGGGAAGCCCAAGGTATTTGTTGTGCTTATTGAACATTTGAATACTTGTAGTGAGAAAAAGCTCTACTCGCTTGGTCGGTGGGACACCGGCACTGAAAGAGATTTCCGACTTTCCCTAATTGATCGCTTGTCCATAGGCCCTCTCATAAAGTCAGATCACATGAAAAATAGCAAGGCATTAATTATGAGTATCTCTAGAGAAAAGAAGGTGATCATTTGCAAAGAAAAGATGTGAAACAGGTGGTCTTAGCCCAAAAAACATTTTCCCCATGAATCAAATTAGAGGAAGCTACCAAAGAAATGAGGTTAGAAAAAACATCAGCCACCAAGATGAAGAGAAAGGGGGAGAGGGGATCTCCCTAGCATAAGCCTCGAGTGGGTGAGAAGCCATGGGTAAGTCCACTATTGACATTAATCCAAAAAGAGACAGACAAAACACAGTGCATGATCATATCTATCCATTTTGAGAAAAAACCCCATTTTTTGTCATAACAAACCAGAGAAAGTGTCATTTCACTCTATTGTAAGCCTTTGTCATGTCCAGTTTCTGGACCATAGTACCTCTTTTCACTGCAGATCAAGTTTTCATAGAATGAAAAAATTCATGGTCCACAACAGAATTATTTGTGATAAGCCTCTTTGCTACAAATTCACTTTGATTTTCAGAGATAATGGAAGGTAACCACGTGTGAAAACGATTGACCAAAATCTTTGAGAAGATCTTGTAGGAGACATTACAAAGACTGACTGGACTGAAGTCCTAAGCCAATAGGGGTTTCTTAATATTTTGGATAAGGGTAAGAATTGTCTCATTAATAGAGAAGAGGTTGATTTCCCCAACCCAAAGGCCTTTCATAAGAGCGCAGATATCGGGGCCAAGAATGTGCCAATATTGCTTGAAGAAAAGAGCATAGAAGCCATCAGGACTCAGGGCTTTTGTGAAATGGATATGTTTAAGAGCCTGGAGAATCTCGTCATCTGAAAAGTCTTTTGTGAGCTGATAGTTCATCTCACCAGTGATCATATGTTTAATTCAAGACTCAACCTTAGAAGAAATGGTGGAATCTCCTACAGTATAGAGTTTATAAAAATAACATGAAATAATATCGTGTATGCCTTCAATATAGGACACAGTTCCACCATTAGGGTGAGAAAGACACGAAATATTGTTTTTGCGGTGCCTAGAAGAGGCCTTCTGATGAAAGTAATGGGTGTTTGCATCCCCTTCTTTAATGTGGGTTTCGCGCGCACGCATTGCCCAGAAGCTTTCCTTAATGTGAAGAGTTGCATCCAGTTCGCTTTGGATAACACCAATTCTGGAGAGAATAACATCAGTTGGGGATCAGTCCAGAAGGGCGTTAAGCTGTCTCTCTAATGAGTCACAGTGAATGTTGTGTTGGCGAAATTTTTTGTTGCTCCATGACCTCATATTAGTAGCCACCTTCTAGAGGTTAAACCCAATGTCTATGTTTCCACCCTCCCAACAAGATCGGATAACTTCTTCACACTCACGGTATTTTACCCAGAAACTTTCAAACCTGAAGGGTTTCCCATATATTAGGTTGTGGCCACTATGAAAGAAGTTGATAAAAATAGGGTAGTGGTACGAACAATTTGACGTCAGGTGGGCGATATGAAACAGCTTGAAAAATTCCGTACATTCCGTCGATCCCGGAAATTTGTCCAGATGCTCTACAATGCGCATGCATTCCATGATCCCCCAAAACCAGGTTAAGGGACTACCTGCATAACCCAGATCATCCAACTCCGCCCTAGAAATCGCATCCCTGAAGCCTGATATCAAGGCAGAGGACCGATATGCTCCTCCGTGTTTTTCATTCTGAAACAGAATCTCATTGAAATCACCACCAAAGAGGATATGTCCAGGAATTCCTCGCCGTAGTGAATAGAGAATGTCCCAAGATTTCCATTTATCATTTTGAGATGGCCATCTGTAAAAGCCCACGAATGTACAGGGCAGAGAGAGGTCATCATAGATGGATGCAGCCACATGATTCGAAGAGTACGAGGTGATTCTGACATCAACGTTATCCTTCCAAAGGAGACACAGTCCCCCTGAGTGGCCTTGGTGAGGGACCAGAAAGCAGCCCAGAAAGCTGCATTTGTATGCAATATCAGTGTTGTCCTTGTTTTCCAATATGGTTTTGGACAGAAAACCCATATCAGGGTGAATTTGTGCGCAATGGTGCTGGAGCATCCGAACCGTCCGTGGGTTGCCAAGCCCCCTGATAGTTCCAACATAGGATTTTCATTGCTCTAGGTGGGGCTGGGACATACCCGCCTCTGCCTCTATAACTTCAAAGAACTGTCTGTCACCCACCGCTTTCCACCATTTTGGAAGGCTTTAAGTCATCTTAGAAGCCTCCAATATCATTTTATTCTCCCTGGGCTTAGCATTAATAGGGTCACCACCCCTATCTCCACAATTCATCCTTTTCCACATTTGGTGGTTTAGAGGACTCGATGGCGTTATCCCAGTCATACCTATTTCGTCCTGGGAGGTGGTACTTAGAGCAACATAATTTGGACCAGGAGTAGGCTCTAGTGGTTTGATAAAAAGTTTCTTCAGCTTAGAACCTAGTTTCGGTGGTTACTTACATTTTGACATCGGTCTAAGTGGTGGTAAGACGTTGTCTTTCATAGAAGCAGGAACCCGACTTGAGATGACAGTCAGGTCCGTGCTCTGACTCACATGTTTTTCCCCAACTTTGACCACAGCCACTACGCTTCACAAAGGCCCTCCTTCCGCCCGCAGATCAACGTGATTATCCTCAGAAAAATATGGTGGTCCAAGCATGATGACATTATTTTATTCTAGTTCAGCCTGCTTAGAGAAAGCCTTCGTCAATCGGTCTTGATCCTTTTGTTTTTCCGCTTCAGAAATGAACACAAGTCCTACAGTTTTTGCATGAAGCCAAGGACTATATTGCAGAATTATATTGTCTTATTAATTCTCTTTTTTCAAGCCACAAACTTTCTCTAAGTGTCCAATACATCCACAGTAAAAACAAAAAATTGGAATCTTTTCAAACTCAAAAGATATCCAGACATTAAACTCTTCAATTGATAAGAACAGACCCCTCATTAGTGGTTGTGTCACATCGACCAAGGCCCTGATCCGCACCACGAGTCTCCGGTGAATTGGATCAGATTGATCTCAGTCCAGAAATTGACCAATGTGTTCTCCAATTTCCTACATAACACGATTCGTTCTATCATGAAATGAGATTCCTTTGATTCGTATCCAGAAAGGTGAGTGATTTAGTTTAATTTTCTGAAGATCATCCTCGCCTTTAAAGTCATCCATGAGAATGAGCTTGCTATCAAAAGATAATGACTTGCCTTTGAGAACCTTTTTTTATCTCTATTATTAAAGAATTATAAGACAAGAAATATTTCTCCCACTTTCCGTATGGCAACACCAACATTCAATCTCCATAAATTTTGCAGAGTATTTTTAAGAGCCTCCTGATTGAATGAAGGTTTTGCTAAAAATTTCACAACCATCAGGAGTGACATGCGATGTGACAAAAAGATGTCTTCATCTTTTCATGTGGTAATGGATGATTTCTCTTTTTTCATTCAACGAAGGATTATTGCACCGATATGAGTCCATGTCAAAAAAAACCACGGTCTTTTTTTAAGTGCTTAACCCGTCGTGCCTCCCACATCTCACATCCCGAAGGAACTCAACTGTCATGAGGCAGATTTTAAGCAGACGAACCAGCAACACTCAAGAGACGTCGAGGAAAGGGAGTCAAGGTAGGTACAGGGGTCATATGTCCCGTTGTGCCTCCCACATCCCACCATCCACAGGATCTCACAAACCGTGAGGTGGTATTTAAGCACCAAGCCTGCAATCCTCCAGAGACGAGATAGGGAGTAAAAGGCAGGCACGTTAGGGGATGGGGCAAAAACCCAATCCCGGGGAAGAAAACGTCGGCTCCCGAGCACACACCCTTCACGAGCACACCCCTTTTGCGAACAGAACCCTTTCGCGAACAGAACTCTCATTCGTGACCAAAACTTCCCTACGCGAATCAAAAGAACCCCATGTGCGATCCGAGAACCCTGCGCCAGCAAAACTCTCCACTAGAGAACAAGGTTCCACAGGGCGAGCCAAAATCTCTACACGAACCAAAAAACAACCCAACCAAAAAATCCGCCTTCGCAAAAACGACTCCCCTGTGCAAACCAGAAACACTCTTCGCAAACCAATTATACACGACCCCTCTGTGAATCAGCATCATTGCAAACTAACTCCTTTGCGAGCCACACCCTTCACAATGCCAAATTTGCCCACCACAAACCACACCTTGCACCCTTCACGAACCATACCCTGCACGAGTAAATCCTTGTGAGTAGAACCCTTCACGAATAGATTTGTCTGAGAACCACACCCTACACCAGAAAAACCTTTGTAAACCACACCCTTCACGAACACCAGATCTGACGATGAACAACAGATCTGAGGAAGGCACGGATCTGAAACGTGACTCCGAAGAAACACGGCTCTGAAGGAAGCACAGATCTGAAGAATGACAGAAATCACAGGTTCGGAAAACAGAGAGCCATCGTCGCCGGTGTAGGTCTTTGAAGAAACACTGCTGAGAACTGGTATCGAACGGACCGTCGTCGCCGCTGCGAGGTCACAAAAATGCAAAAACCCTAGTGAACTGAACCATAAACCACTATTATGTGGTTTAGTTCGTGGGTTGTTCGCATGTGAACTGAACATGTTTTTTGAACCCGTATATATATAACTAGTACTCGCCCGTGCTATTGCACGGCATATTTGATTACTGGTTTTTATTTCAATAAGAGATTAGTATTTATAAAATTTGAGAAGAAACAGTAATGTTGAATAAATTTTAATTAGAAAGTAATGGTGTATGATAATGGAATATGAGTGCATAGAATATGAAGACACCTTTGAAATAGTACAAAGAAAAAATAGAGTAAAAGTACATGATTTCTTAAATGTTGATTAAGAAGATTTGAAATCATTTTCAATTTTGATCACAATAACTGTAATTCTAGCACTGAAATAAAAATTGAAAGCTAATTCAAAGATAAGACAATGATCATAAAAAATAAAATGAGAAATGTTAAAATAAATGAAATAATAATAAATTGAATGAGTGGGCTCTTTGGGAAAAAAGAAAATGGAGTGAAACTATTCATCATGTGTGTGGAACAATATGGAATGAGGGATGTAGATATCAAAGAAAAATACATCATGATGGAATAAAACTTATAGAAAGACACACTGCATGGGGACAGAAGTTAAGAATTTGACGAATATAGGTTACATAATGAGTAGTGTCAACTATAGTAAGATGTTCCATATCCTATAACGGGAATTTTTATAATGTTTACAAAACTACAGAGTGCCTAGGATCATTTGTTTCCTTCTCTTCCTCCATCAGAAACATCAATTTCTGAATCAAAGAAAAGTTGAATGAATCAACATTTATTTACATATTTCAGGATCATTTTTGGAGTATACCCCATCTCCCGCAATTAATGTCCAAAAATTAATGAACCAACGAAAGGAAACTTATTTTATTGACCATACATTTTGTACTTATTAATAATAGGAATGTTGCAAGTGAATATGAATCATTTACAATGTTTCCATGTGATTATAAAATATCATATGTTCATATGCTAATAATATTTTTTGTGATAGAAACTGTTGCAGTGATTTGAATGTCATACCTTTTTGTAGTACGAAGAAATTATTTCTTCGTGACTATGGTGGTGGAAGTAAGTCACTGAATCTAGCCACATAAGAAAAATCTAACAAGGAAAAAATGAGTCGCTCCTATTAAAAAGGATACATCATGAATAAAGTATAAATCAGATATTATTAAAACTTGTGAAATATTATTGGTAGAAGTAAATAATAAACTAAAGCATGATTAAAATCTAAAAAAGAATATGATAACTATAATAAAGTAGAATAAAACAATCCACAGAAACCACAAAATGAAAAATGATTTCTGCTCACTTTCATCAATATGCCTTCCAAATTAGAGTCCAACTAGTACCTGAAAATGAAAAATCATTTGTGCTCAAAACAACTGCCACATGTATATAGAAATGGACTCAAATACAAAGGAAAAGCATGATTGGGACATCTACAAACCTGTAAAATTTTATGTTTTTATTCAAGCAAACACCAAGTTGACCACTAATCTTTGTACCAGAAAAAAAATTCCTCAAACCAGATTCCCAAATATCACCTAAAAGAACAGTAACATCCAAATATAAGCTTCTCATTTTGTTGGCCCCACACTACTTGGTAATTAGAGCTACCATAAGTAAAATACAGATTTTCTTATAGAATAGATATTATTTATCATGTACAGTTTCATGATAGAAACAATGGATTCCGCTATGTTGTTAATTGCTTTTTCATCAAGTATGTGAGGAATTTCAGCACCTGGAAGCAGTAGTTTTCCACATTAATTCCTTATTTCAATATAGGTGAGTGGCATTTGCTCTATTCAAAATAGCAGCATCACCCTTTCCCTGCTAAACAGAAGTAATATATTAATTAATATACCATTAAAGAAAATGAACATATATGTTTTTGCTCAGATAACCAATATACCTACATCTGAAGTAGCATCACAAGCATCACCAGTTTCCCTGCTCAGATATATGTTGCTGCTCAGATATATGTTGTTGCTAAACTAAACAAAATGCAGATATATGTTGCTATAGATATTGGTGAGTCACATTTCCTTGTTTTAATATATTAATTAATATATTTGCTAGTTTCCTCTATTCAGTTTACTTGTAGGTGCATATATATGTTTCTACTCATGCCATCCCCAGGATGCATGTTAACAGAATAGTCCTCTTTCAGAGGCTGCATGTTTACCGAGTCATCGGAAATCAAGAAAATACAGATATCATACCTCAAATAATATGCACCATGACCTGAATATTTAATTTCCTGATGTGTATCATCATATAGTCTAATAATATGGCACCATGAGTTTTGAATACGGGTCCTAGACCTGTTGGAGGTGTCTCTCCTTCATCGTTGGTTCCCCGCCACCCCACCAACCGGAGGTTTTTCTGTTTGCTCTGTAGAGAGGTGCATGATCCTTTCGCTGTTTTGATTTGTTTAAGCTATGGAATAAAAGAGAAATAAGTTTTAATGCGCCAAAATTGGGTGAGAATATTGAAATCATATGTAGATTGAAGAAACATAAAGAAACGTACCTTAAAAATTGATGCCTTCTCCTTTATCATTGTTGAAATCCACGAAGCGTTGTTTCAGTGATTATGTGATCCCCTTCCATGCTATCATGTTGTGTTCTTGATTGGCATAAATAATCTAGAGGCCTGGAAGACAAAGTTTAGGGTTAGTGAAATAGAATCAATCTATGAGTTGTTAAGAATATTAGTAGTGCGGTGATTGATGATGGGCTGATAAATATGGAAGAGTTTCAACTGAATTATTTAAGTTGAACAAAAAGGAATGTTTTTTTCTGATCAGAAGGGTTCCATTGAGAGGTATGAGGTAAAATGAATGGTTGTTGCTACACTTTCTCATTCTGGTATGAATATTTCAGATGATGTTAAAAAAAATAATCGTTAAGACATTTGACAAAGCTAATAAAAAACATGATGAAAAGAATGATAAAGAATGGAGAAGCCTTGGCTTATGGAGGCTCTTTATCTAGTATATTTTTAGTAATTTCATTCATTTGTATAACACATTATACCAAAATCATATGTGCTTATGTAGATCATAAAAGAAATGAGAGTAAATTAAAAAGGAGAATTTGTGATTAAATGAAAAATAGCTATGAGGTAATAAATTTTAAAAGAACATAAATAAACATTTGAGATTTAGGACTTGGAATGAAGCTATAAACATAGAGAAATATTAATAGATATAATGAAAATGAATACCTTCATGATCAAATAATTCCCTTTGCATCAAGGCTGTAAGGAATTTCAGCACCTGGAAGCAGTAGTTTTTCACATTAATTCCTTGTTTCAATATAAGGGAGTGGAATTTCCTTTGTTCCAAATAGTAGCATCACCAGTTTCCCTGCTAAACAGAAGTAATATATTCATTAATATACTATTAAATGAAAATGAACATATATGTTGCTGCTCAGATAACCAATATACTTATATCTGCAGCAGCATCACCAGCATCACCAGTTTCCCAGCTCAGATTTATGTTGTTGCTAAATAGAAGAAAATGAAGATATATGTTGTTGAAGATATAGGTGAGTGGCATTTCCTTGCTTCAATATATTCACAAGTTTCCTTTGTTCGGTTTACTTGTATGTGCAAATATATGTTGCTGCTCATGCCATTCCCAGGATGCATGTTTACAGCATAGTCCTCTTTCAGAGGCTGCATGTTTACCGAGTCATCAAAAATCACGAAAATGTAGATATCATACCTCAAATAATATGCACCATGACCTGAATATTTAATTTCCCGAGGTGCATGATCCATTCGCTATTGTGATTTGTTTAAGCTATGGAATAAGAGAGAAATAAGTTTGAATGCGCCAAAAATTGGTGAGAATATTGAAAGCATATGTAGATTGAAGAAACGTAAACAAATGTACCTTAAAAACTTATGCATTCTCCTTTATCATTGTGCAAAGCCACCATGTGTTGTTTTAGTGATTATGTGTCCCCTTCCATGCTATCATGTTGTGTTCTTGATTTTCATAAAAAATCAAGAGGCCTAGAAGATCTTGAAGTGCTTTCAAGGGAGACAATGTTTAGTGTTAGTGAAATAGAAGCACTCTGTGAGCTGTTAAGAATATTAGCAGTGTGGTGATTGATGATGGACTGATAAATAAGGAAGAGTTTCAACTGGAATTATTTAAGATGCACAAAAAGGAAAGCTTGTTTTTTGATCGGCAGGGTTTCATTGAGAGGCAGGACGTAAAATGAGTGGTCATTTCTACACTTTCTGAATATGGTATGGATCTTTCTGAGGATGTTAAAGAAAGAATCTTAGCAGTGCGGTGATTGATGATGGGCTGATAAATAAGGAAGAGTTTCAGTTGGGATTATTTAAGATGCACAAAAAGGAAAGCTTGTTTTTTGATCGGTAGGGATTCATTGAGAGGCAGGAGGTAAAATAAGGGGTCATTTCTATACTTTTTGAATCTGGTATGAATCTTTATGAGGATGTTAAATAAATCATCATCATTAAGACATTTGGCGAAGCTAATAAAAAACATGATAAAAATATTGATAAAGAATGGAGAATCCTTGCCTTATGGAGGCTCCTTATCTTGTATATTTTTAGTAATGTCGTTAACTTGTATAACACATTATACCAAAATCGTATGTGCTTATGTGGATTATAAAAGAAATGACAATAAATTTAAAAGGGGAATTTATGATGAAATGAAAAATAGCCATGAGATAATAAATTTTAAAAGAACATAAATAAAAATTTGAGATTTAAGACTTGAAATGAAGCTATAAACATAGAGAAATATTAATAGATATAATGAAAATTAATACCTTCGTGATCCAATCATGACTTTGTGAATGTTATTTCAACGTCAAACATGATCTTTAAAATAAGATAAAGGTTGCATCCACCTAAGAAACACCCAACACACCCTATAGAACATGTATGTGAAAGTGGGAAAACAACTACAGAGTTAGAAAAACATACCTTTAAGGAAGAATAGATCCCCAGAATCCTATACCTACAACCCACCTGAAAATAACACCATTAAGTCATGACACCAAACGCATTCAAATCTCCATTCATACATGAGCTCAAATCATTTCTATGACCACAGAGTTATATTTCCAGGAAAAACCACAAAAGGAAAATGAAATAAATGTTGTATAATTTCATATTCACCTTCTGTGAAAGGAAGGATTGGTGTTATGAAGCATTTCATATATTTATTAAACCAAAGTTTAAATCATCAAATGATAAAAACACAAAATGATAATAGGGATAATGGTATTTCAGTTTAGTAAAATTACAAACCTGATTCGTACAAATCTGCTCAACCAGGGTACATTGAACAGATTGAGACCGTCCAAGTTTACATCCAATCCTGCAAATTTGTAAAGCAGATCCATCTTCATTTATCAAAATTATAAGAAGCACCCAAAACACCCTATAGAACATGTATGTAAAAGTGGGGAAATGACTACAGAGTTAGCAAAACATACCTTTAGGGAAGAAAAGATCCCTAGAAGCCCAAACCGACAACCCAACTGCAAATAACACAATTAAGTCGTGAAACCAATCACATTCAAGTCTCCATTCAGAAATGAGCTAAAAACATTTCCATGGACACAGAGTTATATACCCAAGGAAAGCACCAAAAGGAAAACAAATTCAACGTTGTATAATTCCATATTCACCTACTGTGAGCTCAAATCATTTCCATGACCACAGAGTTATATTTCCAGGAAAACCCCCAAAAGGAAAATGAAATAAATGTTGTATAATTTCATATTCACCTTCTGTGAAAGGCAGGATTGGTGTTATGAAGCATTTAAAATATATTTATTAAACCAAAGTTTAAATCAGCAAGTGATAAGAACACAAAATGATAATAGGAACAATGGTATTTCAGTTTAGTAAAATTGCAAACCTGATTCGTACAAATCTGCTCAACCAGGGTACCTTGAACATATTGAGACTGTCCAACTTTACATCCAATCCTGCAAATTTGTAAAGCAGAGCCATCTTCATTTATCAAAATTATAAGAAGCACCCAAAACACCCTATAGAACATGTATGTGAAAGTGGGGAAACAACTACCGAGTTAGCAAAACATACCTTTAGGGAAGAAAAGATCCCTAGAAGCCCAAAACTACAACCCAACTGCAAATAACACCATTAAGTTGTGAAACCAATCACATTCAAGTCTCCATTTAGAAATGAGCTAAAAACATTTCCATGAACACGGAGTTATATACCCAAGAAAAACACCAAAAGGAAAACAAATTCAACGTTGTATAATTCAATATTCACCTACTGTGAAAGGAAGGATTGGTGTTATGATCCATTTTATATGTTGATTAAACCAAAGTTGAAATCAACAAATGATAAAAACAAAAAATGATAATAGGGTGAACGGTATCTGTGTTTGGTTAAATTAAAAACCCGATTCATAAAAATGTGCTCAACCAGGGTACCTTGAACAAATTGAGACCCTCAAAGTTTACATACACTCTTACAAATTTGTAAAGGAGAGCCATCTTTATTTAAAAATTTATAAGTATACAAAGCCAAAGGCATTGAAATGTTATAATGGAACAAAATCTTACAGAAAATGATTTGTTTTTGCTATTTTATGTTCAAAATACTTACTACTGGAGAACAGTTTTCTAATGAAACTAAATTGAAGAAAACTTGTGAAAAACAATTGGTAATAAAAAAATGTTTTTCAAGTTAGTTTAAATGAATTAATTGAGAAATATTGGTCGCACAGTAGAAGTATAGGCATTAATTGGTGAATCATAATAGGGGAGAACTAAAAAAATTCATATGAAACTGGAAGTACTAATTATTAGAGAGAACTAAAAATAATTCCAGAAATTTATGAGAAAACACCTGTGGAGAATCACTGTATTGCATTATAGCCTGCAAATTTCATATGAATTGAGTGAAATTAGAAACCTAAAAGGGGTGAAATATGATACAGATAGGTTACAGATGAGAAAATAGCAACCCGCTGACAAGATCTGCGTAAAAAAATAGAATGATAGATGAATAAATAATCAGAGTCGTTGTGGGTGGTAGAGCTCGAAGAAGCGGAATATTACTGGGAACCATTGGAGGCAGTGGTCGGGGATCCGAAGGCGGACCAGGCAGAGCCGGAGCAGCTGGAGATGGATGAGCCTGATAAGGAGCATCCTGTGGTGTAGGAGTCGGACGGGGATCAGGCGGAGGGGGAGGATCCAAAGGCAGAGTAGGTATTCAGGGAGGAGGGTGGAGGCGGAGGCGAGTCGTAGATGGAGATGTGACTGGAGAGTGGATTCGGGGAGGGAGGTGTAGTCAAGATTGTAGTCGGTGATGGACGGAATCATGGAGGGAGAAGGATTTCGAGGCGGAGGCACGGTGGGAGGGGGGATTCGGGGAGGGATGGAGATGAGGATGTTCAGCAAGAACCTTAATACGATCGGAGGAGAATCGCGATTGGGGACGAGGTAATGCGGAGGGTCGACTCGAAATGTGAGGGGTATTGCGGGGGTGCGGCTGGAAAATGCAGGGGTAAATGGTAATTGGATACATGGTAATTGGTGACGTGGTGTTCTGAGGGGGTGACACATAGGCAGGGAGGCATCCAGGTTTAGTAAATAGAGTGGATGTGAGTTTAAATTTTAAGTCTCTAAAGTGTGGGGTCTAACGTCGATTCAATATTTTATGTACTCGTATTTAAAGGACGGATAGGCGTGGACAAGGGACGAGAGAAACATTATCTGAAGCATAATAATAATAATAATACAAAACATCGATAAACTCACAAAGTTACTGTCTTGCCCTCCAGCCGGGCGTCACGCGTGGTTCTCCTCCACCCGATTTCGCAACGTGCCAACGAACAAACTGAGCATGTCGTCCGAGCAGCCGCCAGGCGCGACGGCCGCCGTTGCCCGGCATCTCAGCTCCGCCGCCTTCTTCCGGACCTCTTTCCCCTCCGCGGAATCCTCCGCCATCAACGTCACCACCACCCTCTCGATCTCCTCCCTCCCGACCACCGCCGCCGGCGACGGCAGCGGCAGCCCCCGCGGGCGTAGAGCGACGCCGATTTCCTCCACCAGCATCGTCGCGTTCATTTTCTGCTCAGCGTGCAGCGGCCACGCGATCATTGGGACGCCGCTGGCGATACTCTCCAACGTGGAGTTCCACCCGCAGTGGGACAAAAAGCCGCCCACCGACGGGCGGTCCAGGATCTCCCTCTGCGCGGCCCAGCCGGTGACGAGCCGGCCCATCTTCTCGGTTCGTTCAGAGAAGCCCTCCGGCAGGTCCTCCAGCGAGCGCACCACCCAGACGAATCTCCACCGGCTCCGCTCCAACCCCCACGCCATCTCCTTCGTCTGCTCCGCCGACAGCCTGTCGCCGCTGCCGAACGAAACGAAGATCACGGACCCGAGGGGCTGGCGGTCCAGCCATTCCATCAACGCAAGATCCAAATTTTCGGGGTCGGCTCCGCGAGCGAGGGGGCCGACCGAGTAGACCGGCGCACGCACCAGCTTTCGAAGCTGGTCATCCTCTTTCAAAGCCTTGAGAGTCCCCGGCTCCAACTCATCCCACGTGTTCAGCAGAAACCCGTCGGCCTTCATGATACTCTCCGCGAAGCGCAGGTACAATTGGTACGCCTGGTCCGACCGGTCCATCATAGGGTCGACCACGTCTTCCGGCCGGAGAGGCCGGCAACCGGGCAGCCGGAGCGGTTCTTTCTGGGCCACGTACTCGCCCTCCACCTTCTCGTGGAGGCTGGGCACGCAGCAGGAGAGGGCGAAGAACCAGGCGGAAGTCGGAAAATAGATGTAGGCCGGGACGCCGAACTCGCGCGCGACGGCGCAGGCCTCGTATCCGAGGAAGTCGGTGATGAGGGCGGTCGGCGGGGTGTCCATGGCGGAGAGGGAAGAGCGCAGAGCGGCGCAGGCTTTGCGATTGGAAGCGAGGATCCGAGTGACGAGGGCGACGTCGGAGGGCTGGAGGGCGGAGAAGTCGAGCGGCGGGAGCGAGATGCGTTGGAATGGGGGCGCGTCGGGTATGCGGGGGAGTTGGAGTTCGTGCGGGATGGCGGCGCTGAAGAAGGTGACGCGTACGGCGTGGCGGGCGAGGAGGGTTTGGGCGAGGCGGAGGGCCGGAATGCAGTGGCCCATGCCGGCGCTGCTGAGGATGAGTGCGTGAGGCGGTTCGGGCGGAGTTTCCATGACGCCCTTCAAAGTCCACACAAGTCGCAGGAAGGGCTGACAGGTTAGCATCCCCTTAAATAAGAAATTGGTGCATCTGCCGTGTGCCCAGCGTCTGGTCATGCTCCACGAACCGCCGGTGCGAGTGTCACCTGCCTCGTTGTGCCCAAATCCCACCAAACACCTTTTGTATGGATTTTATGAAGAAAAAAAATCGCTAGGTCAATATTGTTTTGAAAACCATATCTAAACGGTAGAAATGGTGCTGCTACTTTCAAAAAAAAAATATTATTATTATTCATGTTTTTATATTTATAAATATATATATATATATATATATATATATATATATATATATATATAGGTTTGTGTGTTATGATATATATGTATTGTATTTGTTTTATTTTGTTTAGAATTATGTCATTAATATTTGAAAGTGAAAATGTTATGTTTTTTAACATTAACTTTTGTGACATGTAAATAAGTTTTTAATTATTACATTTATGATTTTTTTTTCAATTATGTTTCATTTTCAAGTATGTTCTCAAATGTATTGTTGCTTGCTAATCTAACCACTACAAAAAAAAAACGGTAATTTAGCGATGTCTTTCAGGAAACGTCACTAATTTAATGAGGTTTTCTGAAAACATTTTTAATTTAGCGACGTTTCCTCAGAAGTATCGCTAAATTAGCGACGTTTCGTGAGAAGCTTTGCTAAATTAGCAACTTTTGCTCAAAAGCGTCGCTAAATTAGCGAGGTTTGCTCAGAAGCGTCGCTAAATTAGCGACGTTTGCTCAGAACCGTCGCTAATTTAGTGACGTTTCCTTAGAAGAATCACTAATTTACCGAAGATTGTTCAGAAGCGTCGCTAAATTAGCGACGTTTGCTCAGAAGCGTCGCTAATTTATTGAAGTTTGCTCAGAAGTGTCTCTGATTTAGCGACGTTTTCTCAGCAGCATCGCTCAATTAACAACGTTTGCTCACAAGCGTCGCTAATTTAGCGACGTTTCCTGAGAAGCATCGCTAAATTAGCGACTTTTGCTCAGAAGCGTCGCTAAATTAGCGACATTTGCTCAGAAGCGTCACTATTTTAGCGACGTTTCCTCATAAGCGTCACTGATTTAGCGAAGTTTGCCCAGAAGCGTCGCTCATTTAGCGAAGTTTGCCCAGAAGTGTTGCTGGTTTAGCGACCTTTTCTCAGAAGTATCGCTCAATTAGCGACCTTTGCTGAGAAGCATAGCTAATTTAGCATCGTTTTCTCAAAGAGTCGCTAATTTAGCGACCTTTCCTCAGAAGCGTCGCTAATTTAGCGATGGTTTCTCAGAAGCGTCGCTCAATTAACGACGTTTGTTCACAAGCGTCGCTAATTTAGCGACGATTCCTGAGAAGCATTGCTAAATTAGCGACTTTTGCTTAAAAGCGTCGCTAAATTAGCGACGTTTGCTCAGAAGCGTCGTTGAATGAGCGACGTTTCCTCAGAAGCGTCGCTGATTGAGCGACGTTTCCTCAGAACCGTCCCTGATTTAGCGACGTTTGCTTAGAAGAGTCGTTGATTTAGCGAAGTTTGCTCAGAAGCGTTGCTGATTTAGCGAAGTTTGCTTAGAAGAGTTGCTGATTTAGTGACCTTTTCTTAGAAGCGTTGCTCAATTAGTGACATTTGCTGAGAAGCGTCCCTAATTTAGCGACATTTGCTGAGAAGCGTCCCTAATTTAGCGACATTTTCTCAAAAGGGTCGCTAATTTAGCGACCTTTTCTCAGAAGCATCACTAATTTAGCGAAGTTTGCTCAGAAGCGTCGCTAATTTAGCGACGTTTGCTTAGCTAATTGAGCGACATTTCCTGAGAAGCGTCACTAAATTAGCCACTTTTGCTCAGAAGCGTTGCTAAATTAGCAACGTGGTCAACGTTTCCTCAGAAGTGTCGCTAATTTAGCGACGTTTCCTCAGAAGCGTCCCTAATTTAGCAAAGTTTGCTCAAAAGCGCTGCTGATTGAGCGAAGTTTGCTCAGAAGTGTTGTTGCTTTAACGACTTTTTCTCAGAAGCGTCACTCAATTAGCGACCTTTGCTGAGAAGCGTCGCTAAATTAGCAACCTTTGCTGAGAAGCATCGCTCATTTAGCGAAGTTTGCTCAGAAGCGTCGCTGATTTAGCAACGTTTGCTCAGAAGAGTCGCTAAATTAGCGACGTTTCCTCAGAAGCGTCGCTAAATATATATATATTTATATAGTTCATTCCCCCGCCTCGATGTGTGTGTATATATATATTAATATGTATAAACACAGATACATACGTATAAACATATATATAAAAATATATATTTATATATATCTCATTTTCCTGTATCGATGTAAATATAATATATATATATATATTAATATATATAAACACAGACACATATATATAAACATATATATAAATATATTTATATTTATATATTTATATAAACACACACTAATATATAAATATATATACATATATTTATTTATTTTTTGAAAGGAAAAGATAAATTACTGATCAAGGAAACCAGGATTACAAAGCCAATTATGGAATGAGTTCACCCAACAATGATCACCCCAATATTTCCCAAAACGAGCCAAACGATGGGCTTTCGAATTACCATCTCTTTTGATGAAAGAAAATTTGCATGCATCGAATCCATCGGTTAGAGACCAGATCTTCCTCAAGATGAGACCATAAGGTTGGGATTCCTCATCTTTTGTTGAGAGAGCATTCACCACTTCGAGCCAATCGGATTCCACCAGAATCTTGGGCCAAAATTTTGAACGAGCAAAAAGAAGCCCCTAGAGGATGCCCGTGGCCTCTGCCACCACAGGGCACCATGAGTTAGGCACCGCCCTACACTGAGCTTCCACAATCTGGCCAAAACTGTTATGAGCAATGAGCCCAATACCGACTCTTGAATTAGCAGAGACAACAGTATCTGTATTAATCTTGAAGAAACCCTCAGGGGGGGAGACCAAAAAGGAGCCGCTCGTCGAGTGCGGCTCAAAGAATGCACCACATCACTTTTCTTCCAACCATTCATCCACTCCAAAGCTCTATCCACCCATAGGTGATCAGGTGTCACCTTCATTTGGAAAATGCATTCATTTCGTCGAGTCCAAACCAACCAAGAAATTGTGCATAACAGGCCTACCACTCTCGGTTCTAGAGAAGACACCCATTTAGTAAGGATTGAGACCAATCCAATTGAAAGATCAAAGAAAATACCAAAATCCGGCCACCAAATCTTCCACACCCCTTCCACCCCTTTACAGGAAAGAATTGCATGCATAGGGGATTCCACTTCATGGAGGCACAAAGGACAAGTGTCGTCCTCCGCCAAATGTCGCTGCACCAAAAAGTTCCGGGTTGGAAGAACCCCAGCACAGACCTGCCACCAAAAAAATTTCACCTTAGGGGGAGCGGTGAGGGACCAGAGGCACTTCCACCGATTATCGGTATAGACCTAGACCAAACCTTGAACCCTCATTTTGTAACCCGAACGAACAGAATATCTCCCATGAGGTTCCCCAGTCCAGCAAATCTGGTCAATACCCATTCCTGATGTGAGAGGGATACTTAGGATGAGCTGACAATCCACCTCGTTTTTAGGAAAATGTGTATATTTTAGTGACATTTTTATCAGTGTTTTAAAACGTGACTAATTATATGCGTGTGAGTAAATTTATAATTATAATTATATATATGTACACATATATATTTACACACACACATATAATATAAACATAAAATATTACACACACACACATATATATAATAAAAAACACAAACATATATATACATATATAATATAAACACACACACACACAAACATAAAATATAAACACATGACATATATATATATATATGTGTGTATGTATGTATGTATGTACGTATGTATGTATGTATTTAGACATATAAAATATAAATATAAAGTATAAATATAAAATATAATCATTTATATATTTATATATTAATATATTAATATATGTACATATCTGTGCGCGTGCGCGTAAATTTATAATTATAATAATATATATGTACACATATATATAATATAAACATATAAAAAACATAAAATATAAACATATAAACATATATATATATATATAATAAAATATAAACAGATGAAATATAATATAAACATATATATATGGGTATTTAAAAATAAAATATAAAAGTAAAATATAAACACATATATATTTATAATTTAATATATTAATATATGTATGTTAATTTACATATATATAATATTAATTTATTAAAAACCGATATATATATATACACACCATAATACATTTACAATACAAAAAAAGGCATTAGGTTAGTTGTTCTGATACACTTGTGGGGAGGCGGGGGTTAGATGTTCGATTCTTCGTAGGAACATAATTTTTAAAACCCTTTGAGTACTGTAGAGGGGAGGGGCGGGATGGAGTTGGGAGAGAATGAGGAGCGGGGTATACGGGGCGTGAGTAGGATTAGGGTATACAGGAGCGCAAGTGGGGTTGGGAAAGGTAGGGGTTGCGGGGGTGCTGGACAAACATAGGGGTGTGGGGTTGGGAAAGGGAGGGGTGCGAGGGTACTGGACCGGGAAAGGGAGGGTCTGGGAGAAATGGATTGGGTAAGGGAGGGTGGGGCAAGCCTACTGTGTAGGATCGAAATACAGATGTAGATGCTCAATTACAAGAGGGGGTGAATTGTAAGTTTAAAAACTTTCATTTTTAACCTTAAGGAAAACTACGTTTAACAAAGTTAAACAAGGTAAATTCATAAACCCTAAAAATAGTTCTATAAAACAGAATTGCTTAGGTTCTAGAAATATGGTTTCAGAAATGAAACTTAAGGAAAGTTTACAAGGAAAATATTCTACCTTAAAGCATATAGAATCTTACTTATCAGAGTATGTAAAAGTACAAGAAAGTTACACTTTCTTCCTTTATCAAAATACTGCGGAAATAAAACTCGAAACAAAACAAGTAACAAGTAAAAAATCTTTTAACCCAAAGAGTAGGGTATCCAACAACCTTGGATAAAGGTCCCTTGATTTATACTTTCAAGAAAGTCTGTCTTACCCACATCAGGGTAAGCCCTCGATAGAAATATCGTAATTTGTCTTGTTATCCCCACAAGCTCTCGAACTTTAAGGTAGTCAGCACCTCTGTCTTCCTATCCTCGGAAGCCCTTGATTGTACTCAGTAACAATCAAAGTCGCACGAAGAAAATTGAAGAAGATGTTTAGATCCGCACAAAACATGAGAGTCTCTCTCTAAATATCACTTCACAACATGTTATCTTCAGATTGATGGAATGATTTTGAGCTCTTTCAAATGATCTCCTATTTATAAGAACAACTCCAACGACCGACTCCCTCCAATGACCATATTTTTTCTTGAATTTTGGAGGGACCTGTACACGTGTCACTCAAGCAATGGTTAGTTAGAAACAGATTGTACGACATCATTTCATAATAATAACATGTGTTTGGAAAATGAAGTTGATTAACCAAGTCTATTTTTTGGAGTCTAAGGAAAAATGGAATTCAGAGTCTAACCAAATAAACATTCAGAGTCTATATGACATGGACATTCAGATTCTGTTTTTACAAAGAATTCGGAATTTGAATTCTATAGATTCTAGAGTCTAAATTCCAATGAATTAGGAATATGAATTTCTGAGTAATTGGGAGTTTGAATTCTGAGGAATTCAGAGTCTGAATTATGAGGAATTTGGAATCTGAATTTTAGAGAATTCAGACTCTGAATTTCATAGAATTCAGAGTCTAATTTTCAGAAAATTCAGAGTATAAATTTCAAAGAATTCAGAGTCTGAATTTCAGAGAATTCGGAATCTAAAAACATAACACTCTATATCCAAAGAATTATAAGATTCCTAGGTTTTACATAAGAATCCAAATTTTAGACTTAGTAATAAAATGAGTTTGATTTAAAAAAACAATGAAAATAGAGGTAAGGATAAAAATTTCCTTAGAGAAGGGAAATTTTTCTTATGAACATAATCCTTAGGGAAAAACAATTTTCCTTAAGATAAAGTGTTTGTGATTTTCAAAACATAGAGGAATAGAAAATTCATAAGGAAACCTTATTAACTTAACGATCTACCCATTTTTGGAAAGCACAAACATCCTTATGAAAAATAATATAAGGACTAAGAATTTTTCTTTATGAACTTAAAAAAAACTTATCTACCTTTACTTATGAATCATGATGAATATGACTAAACCCCCCTTTGGTTTTGAAATCCCTAAGAATCGTATTCTTGACTTCCTTAAATAGATTTTTCTTTTTCTTGCATAAGGAAATCTTCTTTGAGAAAACTCCCCCTTACTTAGGGCATTCTCTTCTTTACTTAGTTTTCTTTTTTATCATTCATTTCTCCCCCTTTTTTATTTTCAAAAGGGAATAGAGAGAACAGAAAAAAATATAGTACCTGAAAGATTAGAACTATATAAAACAAACAAAATGAAACACAACAAGAATTTTCATTATGATTGGAAATATTGACATGAGGAAGGTACAACAAAAGATCAGATTTGAAAGGAAAAAAAATCATCCTTCTTTTTTCCTTTGGCATGAACTTCTTCAAAATGGTCTTCAGCTTCTTAAGCTTCTTATGATCTTCTTCAAAGCACTTGAGAAGCTATTCCTAAACCTCATTTTTCTTCTCCAGAGCTTTGATCTTTTCATCTGGAGACTTTAGGATCTCTGCCTGAGACTTTAAAAGATCTTCTTATTTACCAAAATTATCTTCGAACTCGATTTTGAGATCTCTTTCCCTCTTTAAATTCGTAGCAACTGAATTCAGTTTCCCATTCATATTTTTTACTTCTTGCTTCCAGGGTGCTTGTTCCAGGTTCAACTTTTCTGAAAAACTTTTCTTAAGCTCCTTCATCCTCACATCTTCTCTATCAAAGGCATCTTTCACAGAGTGTTGAAAGTCATTAAGAATTCTCATACATTCAATTGTCTTCTTGGACCAATTAGTGATTTCTTTACAAGACCTTCTGTGAGCATCATACTCGATATATAATGTTTTGAAATCAGCCTCTAGCTTAATAAATTTTTGCGTAAGCATGCTAAATGAATCTGATTTCTGATCGAATGAATGCTGAAGCATTTGACACCTCGATTCAATACTCAGAATCAAAGGAATGATGTCAACTAATTTCTTCAACGATTGAACCACAAAGTCCTGACCCAAGGAGAATGATTCCGAATCATATTCCCTTGTTGGTGAGGATTATTTCTCTATCTCAACGACCTTTCTTTTTGATGAACCAAAAACATCTTTCTTAGCTACCACAACTTTCTTAGGTGTATCAACCATCACCTGTTTTCTTTTATCAGCTTTAAAAATAGTCTTTGCAGCTTTTGGGGATTCATGTTCACTATCTGAGACTTGAATGATTCTGTCCTCATCAACCTTTTCCTTCTCAGTATCTGCCACAAGATCACCTGGTTGAACAAGATCATGATTACTACTTTCACCATCATATGGTTTATTTACTTCTTCCTGAACTTCATCACCTTTTCCTGGGGAAGCAAGTTTTGTTGATTCGGCCTGAGAAGTACAGATCGACAACTTTTCAGAAGGGATTTCCTTCTCATGATATTCTTCAACTTGCCTTATCATATCATCAGTTTCATAACTTCCTTCCTCCTATTCTTCTTCCACTTCCTCTTCCTAAACAATCTCTCTCTTCTTCTGGTTCTGGAATTACCATCTTCTTTCCTGGAGTCACAGGTACTAATTCTTGTAGAAAGGATTACGATACCTAGATTTTTTTGGAATATTTCTCAGTATCTTTGAGAAGATCTTGAACTATCTCAACTTCAGACATTTTCTTCTTTTGGTTCTTCTATTTTTCTTGTTTTTCATACTCCTTAGTAGCCTTAATTTTCAAAGCTTTTGCCTCAGTAGGATCTAGGCCAAAGCTAGGATTTCCTTCCTTCCTATTCTTCTTCTCTTCTCTCCACTTAGCAACCACTTCATCAGGGTAGATTTTTTGCTTCTTAGAATTTGGGGGTGCTGATTGATTTTTCTAAACTATAGGAGTTTTCCCTTGCCTTCTGATTCCTTCTTATTTCTCTTCTTCCCACCCTTCTTAGAAGTCTTAGCTACTTCTGGTTTCTTAGATAAGGCTTCTATTTCAATTTCTGATAAGTCATATAATTCTTTGGATTTGCTATTGAATCCAACCTTAATCCTCCTCAAGGTATCATCACTCAACAACAAAATCTTGAAAGTTCTTGTCTTAGAACTGCATGGAATTTTGAATAAATCTAGGAAAAAGACTATAATCCTGGATAAGATTGTAGGATACATGATAATTTTCAATTTCAGAGTCCCATTCTTGATGTTGGCAATAGTTAACAAGATATACTATACCAAATTTATCTTCCTCAGGTTTACTGGAAAATCTATAACATAGATATCACTTTTCTCTAAGGTGTCCTTATCACCTTTTCTCGGAATGAGAAATCCCCCCGTAATTCTAGGATCTTGAGATTCATAGAGAGATGATTTATTTTTGGCGTCTTCACTCCTATCAAACCAAGACACTCTATAGCCTTCTCCCTATGAAAACTTCCCGATTCATCTGGAAATTTATGGGTACAGAGAATAGGTTTTCCCATAACTTTTAAAAGAAAACTTATCTCTTCCACCTTCATTGAAAAAACTCATTGTTTCATAAAACTCTACAAGAAAATCCGGATAAACCAGATCATGTACTTTAGGTTTGGCTACACATAAGATTTCTCATCCATTCAGTTTGATATTTTTCATAATAAGAGAATAATACCTGGAAAAGAACTTCAGACCTACTAACCTTTCTATGTAGACTTTCCATTCTGAAATTTCCTTGACTGAAGAAATTTTCTTCTAAGGAGATGCTTCCAAATACATTCGAAGTTAAAAAAACCAGAAATGCGGAGTGACCCTTATGAAGATAGGCAGAGCTTCGACACAAAAATGCTTGAAAACCAACGTGGGATGAGAAATAGGGGGGCCTTTAAATAGGCATTGAAGCGAAAGTTCATATTCCCATATTAATCCAACGGTTGAAAGAAGATCGATATGATATAACAGTTGAGATGAAAGCCGAAGAAGGATTTTGAAAGGTTATGATCTTTTGAGGTTTTTAAGATAAAAAATCAGATTTAAGAAAAGTGAATCCAAAAAAATTTCTTAAGAAAAGATAAAAATACCAACATGTAAAAAAAATTCGATTACAAAAATTTAAGTAAAGAAACATATCTTCTGGATTGCTAGGAAAATTTTCAGTAATGAGGAAAATTCTTCTAGAAGAACTTTAGATTCCGAAAAATTTTCTTAAGGAAAATTTTTGATTTTGGATTTTTTAAAGAATTTTTTTTGATTTGAAATGGAAAAAAATTGATTCCGGATTTTTGAACGGAAAAAAATTTGATTACAAAAATTTTAATTACAAAAAATTTGGTTAATAAAGAAAATGTACTCCCCCTATGAAAAGGAGTTTATTAATGTAAGAAGATAGATTTCAAAAAAAAGTTAATATGGAAGATTACCTTATGGTTATTATTCCTAAATTTTTTTTAATGTATTAAAATATATCGGAGAGTAGAGATTTTGTAAAAATATCAGTAATTTGATCTCGCATTCCGATAAATTGAAAAATAATATCAACTTTAAGTGTGTGATCCCTAAGAAAGTGATGCCTAATATCTATGTGTTTTTCATGGGAGTGATGTGTAGGGTTTTTAATTAGGGCAATGACACTAGTATTATCACACAATATCTATGTTTTGGTAAAACTCATACCATATTCTGTGAGTGTGTGTTGCATCCACAATACTTGAGCACAACAACTTCCAGCTGCTATATATTCAGCTTCAGCAGTGGAGAGTGCTATTGAGTGTTACTTCTTGCATGACCAAGAAACTAATGAATCTACTAAGAAATGACAGGTTCTAGATGTACTTTTTCTATCCATTCTACATCTACCAAAATCAGTATCCAAAAATATTTTTAAAACAAAATCATTTACATAAGTATAGAAAAGTCCTAAATCCATGGTTCCCTTTAAATAGAAAAAAAATTCTTTTTACTGCTTTTAAATGAGATTAATTTGGATTAGATTGATATCTATCACATAAGAATACTGAAAACATTAATTCTAGACAACTAGATATCAAGTATAGTAAAATTCCTATCATACCTCTAAATGACGTTTAATCTACTAGTTTCCCATCTTCATCTAGATCAAGAGAATTTGAGGTACTGATTGGAGTGATTATAATTTTAGTGTTTTAAAATCCATACTTTTTGAGAATATATTTAATATACTTATGTTGATATATATATGTTCCTTTTGGTTTTTGAGAAATTTGAAAACCTAGGAAAAATGTTAACTCACCCATCATACTCATTTCAAACTCAGATTTCATTAAACTAATAAACAAATCGGTTAGAGATTGTTGAGTTGAACCAAATATAATTTCATCAACATAAATTTGAACAAACAAAACATTTTTCTTATCTTTATTTATAAAAAGAGTTGAATCAACAGTTCCCTTAACATAATTATTTTATAACAAAAATCCTGTAAGTCTATCATACCAGGCTCTAGGGGGTTGTTTAACTCTATATAAATCTTTGGTAAGTTTTAAAAAATGTTCAGGATGTTTTGTGTCTTCAAAACTAGGAGGTTGTTCAACATAAAATTCCTCTTGAACATATCTGTTAAGTAAAGAACATTTTACATCCATTTGAAATTTTTTGAAATTAAAGAATGTTGCAAAGGCAAGTAGAATATGAATAGATTTAAATCTAGCTATTGGAGCATAGGTTTTTTCATAGTCTATTCCTTCTTGTTGATTATAGCCTTTAGAAACTAATCTAGATTTATTTCTTACTATGATTCCATTTTCATCACATTTATTTCCAAAGACCCATTTTACTCCAATTACAGAAGTTTCCTTAGGTCTTTCAACCAAGGTCCAAACTTTATTCCTTTCAAATTCATTTATCTCATCTTGCATGGCTTTAATACAATCATCATCACTTAAAGCTTCATAAATGCCTTTTGGTTCTGATTGGGAAAGGAATGATAGATGTTCTATTTCATTTCTTAAGGAACCTCTAGTCCTTACAGGTTGATTTACATCACCAATGATACTATCACTAGGATGATTCTTAAGAAACAATTGATTTGGGTTTTGTAAAACCTGTTCATCAACATGTGGTAGGAAATATTCTAGGGTAAATGCTTTAGAAATATTTTTTTGAACATTTTCCTTATCAGAAGGATCTTCTATCATGGGTTGGAAATCAGTTTTTGAAAACACATCCAAAGTTGTAGGTTGGGGTTGTTTAAAAACAAAAGGACCAGTTTCTTCAAATTTAACATACACCGTTTCTTCAATAGTACAAGTGTTTTTATTAAAAACTCTATAATTATTTGAAGTTGTGGAGTAGCCTAGGAAAATTCATTCATCATATTTCGGTGAAAACATATGTAAGTTATCTTTAGTATTCAGGATGAATACTTTGCAACCAAATACTTTGAAGTAATAAAGTCTAGGTTTTCTACCATTCATAATTCATAAAGTGTTTTGTTAAGAAAAGGTCTGATTAAAACTCGATTTATGTTATAATAAGAATTACTAACAACTTCAGCCCAAAAATGCTTAGCAATTGAATATTCACTCAACATGGTTCTAGTTATCTCTTGAAGGATTTTATTTCTTTTTTCAACAACACCATTCTATTGAGGATTTCTTGGTGTTGAGAAGTTATGAGTAATTCCTTTCTTACTAAAAAAAGTTTCAAAATCTTAATTTTTAAATTCTCCTCCATGATCACTATGAATAGTTATCAAAGGAAGGTTTTTCTCATTTTTAACTTGGGCTCTAAATTTTTTGAAATAATAAAAAGATTCATATTTCTTTACTAGAAAATAAACCCACATAAATCTAGTGTAATCATCAACTAAGAAAAATTCATAATATTTTCCCCCAATACTTTCAGTTTGTGTTGGTCCAAAAAGATCCATATGCACTAACTATAATGCATCAGAATTTGAGACTTCACCAATTTATTTTAAACTTGATTTATTTTTCTTGCCAAATTGACAAGGATCACAACCTTTTGAAGAATCAAATCTAAGCTCCAGTAGATCCTTAATGAGTCTTTTATTTGAGAGTTTGTATAGGATCCTAAGGTTATAGTGTCCTAAAATTCTATTACATAACCAAGATTGATCTTCTATTTCACTAAGACAATATAGATCTTGGATCCTAAGGTCTTCTAAGTTTAGTATATATACATTCTTTTTCCTATGGGCAGAAAGAATAAAATATTCCTTAGAATTGTGTACTAAGCATTTATCATTCCTAAAATTTACAAGGTAACCTTTATCACATAATTGACTTATGCTAATGAGGTTGTGCTTAAGACCCTTAATAAATAAAACATTTGAAATAAAAGTTTTTCCAATAAGAACAATGTTACCTATGTCGACAATTTCTCCTTGAGCATTACCTCTAAAAGTTACTTTTCTTCCTTTAGTCTTGATAATATTTTCAAAGAAATTTTTATTACCAGTCATATCCCGAGAACATCCACTATCCATGTACCATGTATTGCTATTGGTACTTTCTTTATTTTACATAAAATAAAATAGACTTTCAGAATCTAAACTTTCTTGGATTCAAAAATTTCAAAAAGTAAGATTTTAGGAATCCACATTTTCTTAGAAAAATAAGCTTTATGAAAACCTAAGGATTGAGTTTTGTTTAAAGAAAAAATTTTCTCCCAATGTCCACCACATTGGCATTTTGTGAAAAATGGAGCACTTTGAGCAAAAAAATAATTATTACTAAAAACAGGTTTGGAGTAGGTATAACCAAAACCAGAACGATTTCTTAAAGGATGAATTTGGGAATACATCTTGTCAAAGTTTTCCTTACCAGAGGTAAAGTTTTACAGACATTTCATTAAGAAAAACATTTCTAACTTTAGTTTAATAACCAAATTTTTATCCTAAAAAACATTAGTTTTAGGACTAAAGTTACCCTCTAAAATATTTTTCTTAGAAATTACATTTTCAAGATCCTTAGAAAGTTTATCCTTATCAAAATTTACTTCCTCAAGGTTTTTAGAAATACTTTCAAAATCAAAAATCTTCTGATCAAGATATTTAGAAAGATCTAATACTTCTTTAGTTAAAATAGATATTCTAGAATTTTATTTCTCTAACTTCTTATTTATCTTAACATTTTCATTTTCAAGGAGTTTAGAAAATATAGAAACTTTTTCATAAGAGGGTAAATAGTTATCTTTACTAGAAGAAGATTCTTCATCTGAAGACTTATAATATTTATCATCATTATAATTTTTATTCAAAGATACATTAGTAATAAATTCATTATTTTGTACCTTATCCATAAGATAATGATTTTAAATAGGTAGTTTGGCTAGAAGACCAAGATTCTTCTGACTAGAAGATTTAAATCTGAGAATTCATTAGATGAGTCACCACCATTGGCACTCCAAGTATCATTATCTTTCAAGACCTTTTTAGCCTTAGTCTTGAAATAATTCAAACTATTTCTTTTGGAATGATTTTTCTTCCTGTCTTTTCTCTTAAGCATAGGACAATCTGTCCTGATATGTCCAACTCTTTTACATTCATAGCAAATGACTTCCGAGTTTTTCTTATCTTTTATTTCTTTCTTCTTATATATATACTAAAAGTCTTTCTTTCCCACTATCTTGTTCATCATTCGATCAATATTAGCTATTTCATTTTAAAAATGTTCACTTTCCCTATATTCAGATAGAATAGCTACTTTCTTTGAATTAGATCTTGTAACCCTTTCCCGAGTCTTGGATTTAGTAGTAGTAAAGGCTATACTTCCATTTACATTATTATTTTTATTCATATCAGCATATATTTTCATTCTTGTATCATATTGAAGAAGAGTTCCAAAAGGCTCATCAAAAGTAATTTGAGATACTTTCCTATTCTCATTAATAACTATCCTTTTTGATTCCCACTCATTTGGCATGATGATAATTATCTTGTCCACAAGAACTTCATCATCAAGACCTTTATCTCCCATAGATTTTAGACTGTTTATAATGGTCATAAATCTTTGTTTCACTTTGAAAATTGGTTCTCCATAAGGAAATAAAAATCCATGATATTTTGCTCTAAGCATAGCTCTTCTAGTCTCTATCACTTTTGAAGTCCCAAAATGAGTAACCTCAAGTTTCTTCCAGATGTAGTTATAAGCTTCACAAGAAGAAATTTGAATATATATATTCCTGGTCATAGAACACAATAAAGTATTGCGTACCTTGTAATTTAGTTGATATTCTGACTTTTCTTGGTTGGTGATGGTTTTGACTTCCTTGTCATGAATTTTGTAATCTCTAGTAAGCATTACAAAATTTTCTACTCCAGTGTTAATAAAAAAAGTCTTCATTTGATCTCTATAGTACTCATAATCATTACCATAAAAAATAGGCGGTCTAGTAGGATTTAGATTTTCAATAGAACCAATATTCATTCCTTCCATTCTATAAGAAAATATCTTTCCACAAAACTTGTTAATATAAAAGGTTTGTAAACAAAGATAAAAATATCTAAGAAAAACTTAAGCAAGAAAAGTTAAGAAAGAAAATTTAGAAAAAGGAAAACTTGAGCAAAAAAACTTATATGTGAATATAAGTATTTCAGAGACCTCCTCTGATACCAATTTTAGGATCAAAATATGAATGTAGATTTTCAATTATAAGAGGGGGGGGGGGGTGAATTGTAAGTTTAAAAACTTTTGTTTTTAACCTTAAGGAAAACTATGTTTAACAAAGTTAAACAAGGTAAATTCACAAACCCTAAAAATAGTTTTATGAAACAAACTTTCTTAGGTTCTATAAATATGGTCCCAAAAATGAAACTTAAGGAAAGTTTACAAGGAAAAGATTCTACCTTAAAGCGTATAGAATCTTACTTATCAGAGTATGAAAAAGTACAAGTATAAGAAAGTTACACTTTCTTCCTTTATCAAAATACAACAGAAATAAAACTTGAAACAGAACAAGTAACAAGTAAAAAATATTTTAACCTAAAGAGTAGGGTATCAAAAAACCTTGAATAAAGGTCCCTTGATTTATACTTTCAAGAAAGTTTGTCTTACCCACACCAGGATAAGCCCTCAATAGAAATATCAGAATCTGTCTTGCTATCCCCACAAGCCCTAAAACTTTAAGGTAGTCGGCACCTCTATCTTCCTATCCCTATAAGCCCTTGATTATACTCATCAATAATCAGAGTCGCACAAAGGAAACTGAACAAGATGTTTAGATCCACACAAAGCATGAGAGTTTCTCTCTCTAGAAATCACTTCACACTATGTAATATCTAGATTGATGGAATGGTTTTGAGCTCTTTCAAATGAGCTCCTATTTATAGGCAAAACTCCAATGGTTGACTCCCTCCTCCAATGGTCATATTTTTTCTTGAATTTCAGAGGGACCTATATATGTGCCACTCAACCAACGGTTAGTTAGAAATAGATTGTACAACATTGTTTCATAACAATAACATGTGTTAGGAAAATGAAGTTTCTTAACCAAGTATATTTTTCGGAGTCTAAGGAAAAATAGAATTCAGAGTCTAACCAAATAAACATTTAGAGTCTATATGACATGTAAATTCAGATTATATTTTTAAAAAGAATTCAAAATCTGAATTCTATAGATTTTGAAGCCTAATTTCAATGAATTTGGAATCAGAATTCTAAGGAATTTGGAGTATGAATTATAAGGAATTTAGAGTCTGAATTCTAAGGAATTGGGAGTCTGAATTATGAAGAATTGGGAGTCTAAATGTTGAGGAATTTAGAGTTTGAATTCTGAGGAATTCAGAGTCTGAATTTCAGAGAATATGGAGTCTGAATTTCAGAGAATTCAGAGTCTGAATTTCAGAGAATTCAGAGTCTGAATTTCAGAGAATTCAGGATCTGAAAACAGAACACTCTATATCCAAGGAATTATAAGATTCCAAGGTTTTAAATAAGAATATGAATTTTATACTTAGTTATAAAATGAGTTTTATTTAAAAATAAATAATGAAAGTAGAGGTAAGGATAAAAATTTCCTTAGAGAAGGGAAATTTTTCTTATGAAAATAATACTTAGGGGAAAACAATTTGCCTTAAGATAAAGTGTTTGTGATTTTCAAAACATAGAGGAATGTAAAATTCATAAGGAAACCTTATTGACTTAACACACTAGAGTGGGAAATCGAGGGGCGGGGTGAACAGGAGGGGCTGATTTTTTTTAAATTGTAAAAAACAAACGGTTCCTAAAAAAAATTAAAAAATTAAATAAAAATTTACTAATGTTTTTTAAAAGCATTTTTAAATGAGATTTCATTTATCAACAACTCTAAAAAAGGTCATTAAATGAGGTGTCTTTAAATTAGTGATGTTTTTTTACTGATGTTTTGTAAAAACGTTGGTAAATGAGGTGTCTCTAAATAGTGACACTTATAAACATTGGTAATTTAGAAAAACTTATAAAAGTCACTAATTTAGAAACACTTATAAATGTCGCTAAATTATAGACACCTCATTTAGCGACATTTTAAGAAAACAATGGTAAATAAAATAGCGGCATTTTAAAATGTCGGTAAATGAATTAGCGACATTTTAAAATGTCGCTAAATGAGGTTTTTTTGTAGTGCCAATCTAATCATTTCATTTCCTATGTATCTTGTTAAAAATCACTTATACATGGTTTTATTCTTTATTTCGTTTAGTTAAATACTATTTTTTTGTCGTTATTACATAACTATAATAATATTATTTGTTATAAATATATACATTATATATATATATATATTGTTTTGTTATACACTTATTGTAATATTTTACTACTATAATTTTTGGTTTTTTGTGCAAGGAGATTCTGGTGACCGCCACTAGCGGCTGCTAAAGAAAGTATTAGCGATCGACAATGGCAGTTGCTAATACTACAAAAATAGGCGGGATTTTTCCCACTTCCCTTGACCATGCCGCTACAACTCACCTGACACCACCTTCAACTATCACCGCCACCCTCGATCAACCCCCCTCACCATCGAAACACCTCCCTGTCCACCATAGACCCTTAAAGAACCCTCGATGGCCTTTCAGCTTCCACCCTGATGTTTCTCCACCACGCCTTGATCAACTCGGCCGTACCTTGGTATCCTCCGACCACCGTGTGTCAACCATGACCGACAATCAAGCTTCATCATCGTCCCCAACACCCCTCATCATCCCCAACACCCCCAACATAGTGCACTCTATCTATAGCCTACTCTAATGGGAAAACTAGATGAAATTTTAGGGTCCACCATAGGCGGTCAATGTTGATCTTCACAGACGGGTCTAATGTAACCAATTTTGGCGGTCACTAAAGGCCTTTATTCTAGTAGTATTTTATTTCAATCTTTCAATTCATTGTTTCAATGAAACTCATAAGAAATAAATGTGCAACTTGAATAAAGGACATGTGAACTGTGGATTTTTTATACACCCACCATTTCTATAGGACTAGAAGTGCTCTTAGCTTAACATCTTATTTTTTATTTTCTTCATGACTATTATTATGTTTTATTACTCTCTTTTTTGGATTTTATAAGCCATTATATTCTATAGAATTAGAATATACCAGTAAAAGGTGGAGCTCGAGTAGAAAGTATTAATTTTAGTGGGGTTTGATATCTATGGTTAGTTTGAATCTATAATGTTCCAACTTTATCAATATTTTATTGGAAATTAATTTTAGTAGCACAATATATTGTTGTTTTAAACCATTATAATGGTATTTATAATATGTTTTTACATTCCTTTCATTTTCAAATATTTATTACATTTATAAAATTATATTTATTTTCAACATGTTTTTAGATGCTTAGGCAATGTTTTAAATTTTACTTAGATTTTTTTTATAATTTAAATTTTATAGGATTTTAAAGTTTCTTACTTAAAATTTAATAAATTTTCATATGTTTCAAGTAGTCGACTTTAAAAGCTTAAAGAATATAAAATATGACTAAAATAAAAATGAAAATTGAAACAGTGGTTAAACATGTAAAAATGGTTGATAGAAAAATGAATTTATTTGTTTTAATAGGTAGAAAACATATACATAAACAAGTACAATCAATGTCTATGGTAAAGTTTCGTCTCATATAGTGGTGTGTGAATGGGACGCCCATATCAAGATCACTAAGATCCATGATGGGGTCACTACTACAGAATAGGGTTTTAAAAACTCTAAAAAATCCTTTATCAACACTAAAAAAACACTGATAATCGAGGCACAATTAAAAGGGGGTCCCTTTTATCAGTGCTAAAAAAATGCCGATAAAGACCCATTTTATAAGTGCTAAAAAAAGAACTGATAGAAGGGGTCTTTTATTAGTGCTAAAAAAAGATTTGATAAAAGGGACCTTTATCCATATATGTGTTTGTGTGTGTGTGTGTTTAAATACATATATAAAATATGTTTTTGTGTGTGTGTATGTGTGTGTTTAAAAATAGATAGATAGATAGATATATATTTGTGAATCAATAAATATAATTACACATATTTATATTTATTTACATATATTATATATTAATATTTATATACATTGATGTCACGCGTTGTTGGGAGCGTGAAAATTTAAAATTATAATTACCAACTTACAACCTAGTACAGTGGTAAGATAGGGTCAAATCACAATAAAGGACTAATTTTGTGCTTAAGTGACCAAAAAAAGACAAAACAAAAAAACTGACACAAACAAAAAAACTAATAAACTAACTAAAGAAAAGAGATGCAGGGGATGAAATTGTGGGGTGAAAGAGATTGAGTGTGTGAGAGTGATTGTGAAAGTGAGTGAGTATACAAGAAAGATTGGCATACAACAAGGCAGGCATACAAGCAACAAGAGAATTTTGAACAATCAATAATATTAAGAGAGGGAAATTAGCTGGCCAATCCCTAAACTGACTTTCCCTTGTTCATGCATTAAATTGAAATATCTAGATATGATTCAAGATGCCTGACCATATTTTTCATCTAGCCAACCTTTGATAAAATAACCCCTACAATTTATCCATTATAGAAGTAATTTCATCACCAATTGAAAATAATCAGAAGTCACTGAGTTCAAATTTTCAGTTGAACTCAATGTGTCTCTCTCTCTTGATCATGACTCACCTTTTAGTGAAATCCTCATATTAAATACAATTTAGTTTAATTCGATCAAGACCAGTTTTCACTGATTCTTGAGGTTTTATAAAAAATTATCATCTGAAGGGTGAGATAAAGAGACTATCCAGTAGAAGAACATACATGAACAAGGGAAACCCAGACTTAATCGGCTCAGCCTCTTCCCCCCAAACAATACTACAAAAAACGAACTTTAACAGTGAAAGAATAGGCCTTTATTAGTGCTAAAAAAGCAATGATAATTTGAGTTTAGTTAAAGGCCCAGAACTTTTATCAGCTTTAAAAAAATCACTATTAAAGGCTCCCTTTAATAGCGCTAAAAAAGCACTATTAAAGGCCCCTTTTATCAATGTTTTTTAGCGCTGTTAAAGGGGGCCTTTAACAGTGCTAAAAAAGTGCTGATAAAGACCTTGTAGATAAAGGGTATATAATTTTTTTCCCACAACCCACCACCCCACCCCTTTACCAAGGATTTAGATAATCCCACCCTTCTGCACACGCCCCTGCCTCCAACAAGTTTCGAACCCTAGACCTCCAGCATATACATAAAAGCCTTTTCCACTCCCCTATACTATTTTGTTTCACATTTTATGATATATCTATATATTTATAAATATTTTGTTACATTTTTTATCCATATATTTATATATATGTTTATATATTAATAAATATATTTTATATGTAAATATGTTTAATTATTTATTTATAAAATTAAAATTTTTATGTGTGAATATATAAAAAATATGTATATATTATAATATATTCAATTATAAATAATAGTACATTCTGAAAAATAATAAAATTTAAAAACTATAATATCAATATGAATGTAATACCAAGGAATTAATTTATTCCCCACCAAAAAGGGCAATAAGAACCCAAAAAACGAGTCAGAAAATCCATCAAATGTTAAAGAATCGGGGTACGCCGACTAAAAACTCAATTTTAGAGAACTTTTAGGACTTTTTTTGGGCTCAAAAATTGTGATAGAGGTTTATATGTGTCACTGAGGGCATATATCTCATCACATTCTTCGATTTGATATATGGTAGAGCTCAAACAGACACTCGGATCAAAAGTTCTGACCGTTTGAAGTTTGAGTTACATTTTCAACTTATTTTAGATCTTTTATTAATTTTTTGATTTTTTGTGTCTTAAAATTGTTATTAAATGATTATTACTCGAAAATAATTAGAAAATTATTAATTAAAAATTTTAAATTATTTTATAAGTTATTTCCACTAAATATCTTATATATTAAGTGTAAATGCCAATTTACATTATCTAAAACATATTTTTAATAATATATATTAGATTTATATCAATAAAAATATATTTATATATTAATATATTATTTATAATGAAATATAATTTTTTTAGGTATACTTTTATCATCTCTTGTAAAAAATTGTTGATAAAGACCCCCCTTTAACAACTTTTTTTAGCACTGTTAAAGACCCCCTTTAATAGTGTTTTTTTAGCGCTAAAAAGGGGGTCTTTAACAACATTTTTAGCTAGCGTTATTAAAGCCCTAGTGACGGATAAACCTAGTTTTGTAGTGGTGAAAGAATATTATCCAAGCATAGTGATGAAATTCAATATATCAAAAGATTGAGAATCAAGGAAGTACATATTGAAATAAAATACAGAAAAACAGAGCAAATGAGAAAAGAAAATCTCTCACTCTCCCTGATTGATATCCAAATCTTTAATCATCCTTTTCTTGCTGCTTGATTAGTGACCGAAAAGGTATGGAATGCAGTTATCCTGATCTCCTACCCTGGGGATCTAGAAGAGGGGGATGATGATGCTATGCTCCTGGATCTGGAAGTGGTGAAGTGGTCTACTCCCTAATCCGTTGCTCGAGGTAGTGGAAGTTGTGGTTTTGTATGATAAAGTAGTAGCGTGTAAAGTGGAATTGGGGGTTGTGATATCCTTCTACTTGTAACTCCCTCCCTCTCAAATGTGCAGGAAATAAATGAAAAAAATCATTTCCCACCTCTCCTACTTCTGGAGTCTTCTTGATTCTTCTGATGCTTCTCCTATCACCGCTCCTAATTGATTCACTGGTCTCCATGTGGCACATTAACCATGCATCTTCCTCCTTGATGATCACCGAAATAGAACTCCCTCCAATAGCATCAGTAATCTCGTGTCATGCAGCACAATCGAACTACCTCAACTGGTCCCTACAAACAAAACATAAATTAAAATATTAAAATTGTAATAATGAATTGATATCAATTATTTAATAATAAATATATAAACATAAACAAATATACATGAAAATAACACTACTTATTAAAAAAATATAACTATATACAAATATTATATTAAAATATGTACTGATATTTAAATATTATATAAATAAAATAACAAATGTAATATTTAAAATTAAATGTAAAATAATTATTTACAATAAAAAATAAATTGTTTTAAAGTAATAAATAAAAGAATTTATAATAATTATTAAACTATTTAGATTTACTATAATAAATATATTATTTAATTAAATAAAATATATACAAGTATTTATAAATATATACCTAATACTATTAATAATATATTATTATTATATTATTATTATTATTATAATATTATCAGTATATAAGTTATATAGTATAGTATATTTATTGTATGTTATAATATAAAAAATTAAATCAAGAAAAGAGTGGGGAGGGGATAGGTTGTTCACATAGAGAGATTGTAGGGGGAGAGAGAGGGTTCCGCCGGTGGGAATCTTCTGTAGGGGAACTCACACGGGCAGTCCAATAGGCACAAGCGGGGCAAGGTGGCGGGTGAAGGAGCTCGATCTTGGATGGTGGTGTAGATCTGGGATGGTGGAAGTGGGTTCGATGTGTATAAGGGAATGGAAAGGGAGATGGGGGTTCGACATTTAGGCGGTCTTCCAGCTGGGTAGGATGGAGAGAGTCATGTAGCTGGGGAAGAGGGAAGACGGCCTGCGACGACTTGCTCGGCTTCACCATCAGACGGCGACGCGAGTAGCGGTGGGTTCGGGATTTGCGGTGGCCAAGTGTGTGAGGTGTGGGGAGCTTAGATCTTCAACAACATGAGAAAGGTATGGATCTGGTTATGATTTTGGGGGTTTCAACTTTGATGTTGGTGTTTCGATTTGTTGTTCTTCATCTGCGATCTGGTATTTGTCTGGTTTTGGTTTTCTTCTACTGTGATTTCGATTTTTCCACTACTGTTTGTTGTATTGTTCTTATGTGGTTGGTTGATTTGGTTTTGGTGGCGGTACCTCGGTGATGACGGTATGTCACAGGGAGTGAGGCTGGAAGAAGGATGGGACACCGCCAGTAGAGGGTTGGCGGTGTGAGGAAGTGGAACCGCTAATAGAGGAATGACAGTGTGTGGTTGAAGCGGAAGTAGGAGGGAGTGGCAGTGTGTCATGGAGAAACCGCCAGGATGATGGATGGCGGTAGATGGTTGAGGTGTCGTCAGGAAGAAGATGGCTGACGATGTGAAGGGAGGGTAGAACTTAGCGTTGCGAGGGAGGAATAATGTGAAGAGGAAGACACCGCCAGCAGTGAGAGCTGACGGTGTGAGGGTGAGGCACCACCAGAGGGCTGGCAGTGCGAGGGGTGTGACAATGTGAGCACATTATTTTTTTTCAAAGGATGAGACACTGCTGACTGAGGGATGGTGGTGTGTGGATGAGACACCACCAAGAGAGGGTTAGTGGTGTTAAGGGGAAATGAAAAAGGGATAGTGTGGGTACCTGCAACAAAAAACAAAATTAAAGAATTAAATATAATTAAAATTAAATAATTAATTAAATTAAAAAGTAAATTAAATAAATTAACAAATTTAATTAAAATTATAACTAAAAATACAATTAATATTAAATAAATAAATAATTACAAATTATATTTTGATCACAATTAATTTTAAAAATAAATAAGTTGGTTTGCATAAGTCAATTAACAAATTTATAAATTAAATAATTAATGAAATGAAAAAATTAAATTAAAATTAAATATTAAAATAATTAAAGAATTGATTTGAATTATAAAAATTAATTTAATTACTTAGATAATAAAAGACAGAAATTAAAATTTATTTTTTTACAAATTAATAAATTAAATTAATAAAATAGTTATTTAAAAAACAAAAGAATTGAAATAATGAAATAATAAAAAGAATTAAAATTTAAGTAAAGGAAAAAGAATAAAACAAAAGAAAGTTAAGGAAAAATGTATTAATAAAATTAAAAATTATTCAAAAAGCCAAAATTACACACTAAAATTCATATTTTCACAAAAAATGATTATTTTAATAGTTATGTACAAAATTGACAACATTTAGTAGTTATTAATTAAAATAAGTTATTTTGACATTTAAAATGCACTAAAAAATAATAAAAAACGTGGCAAATTGTATTAAAAAGTATCCATATCAAACTCTCCCACACTTAAATCTTTGTTTATCCTCAAACAAATGCATGCTTTTGATTTTCTAAAATAGAAGGAATGATTTGTCACAATAAGTTCAAAAAGAGCATGTATGGACTTTTAAAAATAGTGGGACAAAACTTGGACTGGATTAAGCTTTTCAAGAATGTGTTAAAAAATAAAAGGGTCCCACCTAACTTCAAACACCCACTGGAAGTCAAAGGCAACATAGACTCATCCATTGTTAAAGATGTCATGCCTCTTATATGAAATCACTAACTATCTTACTTCAATTCCAATTCAAGTTCCAATTCAAAGAGTGCATATAGGTTAAATCAAATGGAATTAAGACCTTAACAAAATGCACCTTTAATTTTCACTTTCCTCTAGGTTCCAAAAATTAAAGTCCTATTATTTCATCACTTTATTGATTAAACTTAAATTATTCTTAATTAAGTCAATTGTTCCCTTCTTCATTTGGGTTCAAAATTCACCTCACCTAAATGAGTTTATTTTTGATAGGGAACTTTATTCTAATTTTTTCCAGCCATATTTCTTAGGTAGAGCACTATGCATAACACTTATTCAAATTGAAAATGGATTTTATTCATTAATAGAAATGCACCCAGTGTACCTTGTATTAGAAACTCACCACGGGATCCCATTTTCTCATTTTACTCCAGTTACAAAGGACTTAAATAATTATCATTTGAGTTGAATTCTTAAAGTGATTATATATTTTTTTATAAAAATTGAGCACCCTAGGTTACAGTAAAAATTTATAATTACCTAAGGTCATGATCCTAATCCCACAAAACTAACCTATCTCACTCCTTTACTCAGTTCCTAAACATAAAATCCATAAGACAGTGAACAACTCCATCCAAAAGTCACTCATCCTCAATAGTTTCAAACTAAATATAACCCTTAACATCCATAAAGTTGTTATCCTCTAGACATGAAAGAATTTAAGTGTAATTTTAAACTACATTACACTCAGGTTTTGAAAGAATATTTGATTTTTTTTGATTTTTTTTGACTATTTTTAGACAAAAAATCATGGGGAATTGATGTGATCAGAATGACCCATCTCCCCAACACTTAAGACTCAACATTGTCCCCAATGTTGATTCTCAAAGTGGGAGACATAATGAAAAGTTTTAAACAGATTTTTAGGGGTGACAGGGAAGATCAAAAAGAGTTGTTTTTTACACCAAAAAGAAAAGAAAAGAAACATATATATAGAAATGATTTTTTATCTTTTTTTGTGTGAAAATTCCAGAAACAACATAACATGAAAGTGTGAATAGAACCAGTTTAAACAAAGTTAATACAAGGGTTAAAGTAGGCTCCACATTTCAGTTCAAATAATTTTCCAACTCATTATATTATAGCAGCTAATCACCAAAATGGAATTTCAAAATTAAAAGAAATTAGAGGAGTCTCCCACACTTATCATCATGCAAAAAATAGTAAAATATCATCTGAAAATAAAACTACGAAAAATCATAACAACACTTCCCTAACTATGTGAGCTTCGCTATTAATATTCATTCTAAAGATCCTCTTTTGCAGCACCAAGTAAAATTCTATGATTGTTCATCTCCATTACCTGCAAGTTAAGAAAGTGAACATAATAATACTAAATTTAAAGTTAATAAAAATTTAAACCAAGGAATGAGTGGAAGATGTTTTATACAGACGACGTAGTGGATTTATCCCTTGGTTTTCCTTTTCCAAGTTTTTGGAAACAACAACTTTCCCTAGAAGTAGTAGGCCAGGTCACACCCACAGACATCCAAGACATCAAACTAGAGAAACAAGAAGTAAGACTAAACTTTATTGAAAAACAAAAATAAAAAGAAAACATCATAAAGACCATGGGTTAGTTCCCATGAAACACTGAGTTTAAATTCCTCAGTTAAACATGAAACAACTCATTCTTCAATAATATAAATGGAATCCAAGCCCTTTGGCTGTCCTTCAAAAAAATTCTTGATCCTCTTACCATTGATGAAAAATGGTCTGTTTTCCTCTCCTACCATCCCCACAACTCCAATGATAAGAAATATCAAAATGGTAAAGGGTCCTAACCACTTGGTTTTCAACTTTCCTGGAAATAGTTTCTGTTTAGAATTAAAGAGCAGGACCCTCTAACCAACCTTAAAATCCCTAGTATGAATGATTGAATCATGAAAAACCTTTGTTCTCTCTTTGTAAAATTTATCATTATCATAAGAATCCCTTATTATCCCCTCTAAATCACCCATCTCTAATAAAATTCTCTCACCAAAATACCTGAAATCAAAGTTTAGGGCCTTCACTGCCCAATAAGTTTTTTTTTCAATTCTATAGGCAGATGAAAAGATTTCCTAAAAAATCCGCTTGTATGGTGACATCCCTATGGGAGTCTAATAGGTAGTTCTTTAGTCCTACAAAGCCTCATCCAACTTCACTGACTAGTATTTATTGGATCTAGACACTCTCTTCTCCAAGATCTGCTTGAGCTCCCTGTTAGACACTTCTACCTACCCACTGAATAATGGGTGGTAGGTGGTACCTATCCTATAAGATCATATATATTTCTCCATCAAACACTTGAACTTATAATTTTTTAAATGAGTACCATTTTCTATAATGAATTATCTAGGAACACCAAACCTAGAAAAAATATTTTTCTTGATAAACTTGACCACACTAGTAGCAGAATTGTTGGGAAAAGACACTACCTCAACCCATTTAGACACATAGTCCACAACAACCAAAATGAACTCATTCCCATAAGAGGATGCGAATGGTACCATGAAATTAAGGGTCAATACATCAAAAACTTATACCTCTAATATTCCTTTTTAAGGCAGTTCCTACATTTTTTCTACATTACCCAACATATAAAACTTGTCACAACCTATGACCAAACTTATAGAATCTTTAAACAAAGTTGGCTAGTAGAAACTAGGATGTAGAACCTTCTGAGTAGTTCTATCTCCTCCATGGTGGCTACCCCAAGGTGATGAATGAAAACTCTCAAGTATAGGAAACATATCTTCCTTAGTAACTCATCTCATCAAAATACCATCAACACATCTTCTAAAAAGAAGGGGGTCATACCAGAAATAATATTTCAACTCATATATGAACCTATTTCTTTGGTTGTGTGGGAGGTCCTTAGGCATGACACCTACTGCCATAAAATTGGAAAAGTTTGCAAACCAAGATTACTGCAACCACATTTTCATTCCCCTTATTATCCTTAATAACCAAGTCAAACTATTGTAAATACAAGGTCCAACTCATCCGCCTAGGTTTTGAGTCATTCTTATCCAACAAGTACTTAAGGGATTCATGATCAGTGAAAATGATAACTCTAGACCCTATCAAGTACCATATAAATTTACCAAGGGAAAACATCACAATATCCAACTCCTTCTCAATGGTGGAATAGTTCTTCTAGGAATCATCTAGTAACTTTTTGGCATAATAAATTACATGAAACTTCCTATCCTTCCTCTGACCCAAAATAACACCTACCACTAAATCAGTTGCATCACAAATTACCTCAAATGGGAGATGCCAGTCAGGGGTAGTGATCATTGGTGAGGTTATCATATTCTCCTTAAGTATGTTAAAGGACTCTATGAAATTATCATAAAAAGGGGTTTCCATAACCAGCAGAGAGCACATAGGCCTAGTGATTTTAGAAAATTCCTTAATGAACCTCCTGCAGAACCCAACATGACCTAAAAAACTTCCGATCCCATTGAAATTTTCAGGTGGGGGAAACTTTTGGATGACCTAAACCTTCTCATTATCAACCTACAACACCTTTTTAGAAATATTATGTCCTAACAAAATGCCCTCAATAGCCATGAAATGGAAATTTTCCCAGTTTAAGGCAAGATTGGTCTCTTAGCACCTTTCCAACATAGTTTCAATATTTTCAAGGCCGTTCTCAAAACCACTTCCCACAATAGAAAAATCAACCATGAAAACTTCAATTATTCTTTCAATCATATTTGAGAAAATTTCCATCATACATCTCTAAAAAGTGGCTGGCGCACCACACAAGCTAAAGGGAATCTTCCTATAGGCAAATGTACCAAATGGACAAGTGAAGGTGGTTTTATCTTGATCCTCAAGTGAAATGGAAATCTGGTTATAACCAGAGTAACCATCAAGAAAGTAGGAAAATTCATTACTAGTTAGCCTCTCCAACATTTGGTCCAAAAATGGAATGTGAAAATGCTCCTTTATTGTGGTTGCATTGAGTTTTCTATAATCTATATAGACCCTCCATTTATTGATTTATCTTGTTTGGATTCGCTCATTCCTCTCATTTGTGAGCATTGTCACACCACTATTTTTGGGTACAACCTGGATAGAACTTACCTAGGAACCATCATAAATGGGAAAGATGATCCCAACACCCAACAACCTAATAAATTATTCCCTAACCACTTCCTTCATGTTTGGGTTGAGTCTTATTTGGGCTTCCACTCTTGGCTTACACTCAGGTTCCATGGGAATTTTTTTCATGCAGAAGTATGGAATAATCCCCTTTGTGATAACAATTTTCCAGCCAATGACATACTTTTATTTCCTCAAAACACCAAGAAGGTTTTCCTCTTGACTTACCTCTAGCTTGAATGAAATGATCACAGGTAGTGTGTAACTCTCCCATAAAAAGGAATATTTAAGATGGGTAGGGAGGGTTTTAAGTTCAATAATGGGTGTTTATTGGCTTGAGGGAAACACTTGGTCCTGGGTGGACCAAGGCCTTCATGCTTCCTCTTGAAGAAGGAAGTAAAGAAGGCTTCCTCCTCATAATTAGAACTTAAAAAAAAAATTCCTCACACTTAAACTATTATCTTTAGGAAATAACGCGTTCCATAGAAAACTCATCCAGATGTTCCAAAAACTCTCCCTCAAACTCATCTATAAGATTTCTCTCATTAATTGATCTGATCCTCATAAAAATTTCAGCAAGGATCTCAGATTCACTATTGATATCCTCTAGAATCCTTAGTAAATCCTCTTCATCCTTATCAACAGTACCCTCAACTACTAACAACTCATCTTTGGGAAAGGCTGGCTGGGTGGGTTCTTTTATTTTCTTAAAAACATTTAATTATTCTTTCTATTCACCCAAGTTGAAAATAAGTTTTTCCTTTGAAACATCTTTCAAAAATCCCCCTGTGTCCAAAAAGGGACTACCAAGGATGATAGGTACCTCCTGGACACACTTCATATCAAGAATCAGAAAGTCAGTAGGAAGAAAGAGTCTACCTACTTCCTCTAAAAAATCATCTACCCTACCCACTGGATGAGTGATTGATTGATCATTAAGTTGTAACAAAATAGTGGTGGGTTGGGGGACTCTAATCTCAAGTGTTGAAAAAGTGACAGAGGTATCAGATTGATTATAGCACCCAAATCATAATGGCAATTAAGATTACCACCTCTATCCCCAAAGGTATAGGGGATGGAAAAGCTCCCTAGGTCCCGAAGATTAGGAAGTATCCTATTCTACAACACTGCACTACACTCCTTTTTCATGCTATATGCGGAAAATTATTCTAGGGTTTTTTTTGAGAAAATTTTCTTGAGTAATTTTAAGTAGTATGGAACTTGGATTAAGGATTATAAGAAATTAATATCAATTTTTAGTTTTTTAACCACTTTTAAAAATTTCAACAGCTCAGAATCATGAGTTAGTTTTTTTATTATTTGAGGGAAAGGGATTATAGGTGAAAAGTTTTTAACAATTGGGGGAATCCATACACCTTCCTTTTCAAGATTTTTCTTATCTTTGTTTTATTTATTTTCAAAGACATTTTATTTTGTTTTTCAACTAGAACAGTAGGGTCTAGAGTATTTCCATAGGTTCTGTCCAATTATCCAGATTCAAAATTTTCTAGATTCAAAATTTCAGATTCATCTAGTTTTTCATTTTTAGAAGTTTAGGGTTATTTCTTGGGCTCTTTGTGGGTTTGGAGACCACTTATGGTGTTCAAATCCTTGGAATTTTCTTTAAGGTTAGCTTCAGTGGTACCAGGTAACTTGCCTCTGTCTCTACTACCCACATCCCTAGCCAACTACCCCATTTTGAATTTCTAGATTTTTCATTATTGAGTCCATTTGAACTTTATCAAAGCAATTTTTATACTTTTATTTATAAAATATTACTATCAACTATTGAAACATTTATCTCACCTCATCTTGTGAATTGGAAGACTTAGCCTTGGGATAGAGATGGGGTTTGAATTACTGCCTAGGAGGATGTTGGAAACTAGGAGGGATAGTAGGTCGAAGGACTCCCTACTCCCTCCAAGAAAGTTTTGGGTGGTTCCTATACACCTGATTATAAGTGTTTGAGAAAGGATCCTCCCTAGGTCACATCCTAGGACCATATATAGTAAAACTATCACTCTAAAGAGATTGAAAAAGAATGTAAAAGTTTGGATAACAAGTATGTGAGTGCCCATACATTCCATAATGATGGAATTGATCCCTAAGAGTGTTCTAGGTGTTATCATTGAAAAAACTAGTAGCTTGGGATTTATCTTGAGGGGCAGGGGTGGTTTCCTTCTTAATAATGGTTCTTCTCCTAGAGAACTTGTGCTGGGAGTTTTGTGCTAAAGTATTGAAGATCTGTTTGAGATCCTCAGCTATCCTATCATTAAACTCCTCTATAATAGACTGATTATCCAAGGTTTGGTGGTATGGGGCGAGACTATTATAAAATGTGTCCATGAGGAATTGGAGGGGTGCACTATTGATTTAGACACTGCCTAAGTAATCCTCTAAACCTATCACAAGCTTCATGAAATAGATCCCCCACATCTTTTTAGTATCTAGTGATCTTGTGCCTAATCTCATATGTCATTCTCCTAGGATATAATTTTATGGTGAAAGAATTGTACACTTGATCCCAGGTGACAAAAATATACTCTAATTGTTAGAACTAGGTCCTCACATTTCTCTTGAGGCAGGAGGGGAAAACTCTCAACTTTAGATCTTCCCCACTAAGGCCTCTAAGTGGCAGTTGTTGGACACTACAATAGAAACTCATAATAAAGTCAAGAGAGTATTCACTAATCATCCCATTAAAGGTCAGCATCTGGGACAACATAGATTGCTTGATTTCATAATTTTGGGACCTAGGTGAGAGCCTAATGCAGGATGAGTTGCTATAGATAGAAGGTAGAAGAAATTATCTCAAACTGTGTCTCTCAACAATTTCATTACTAGCCGGGTTCACATTTTTAGGTTGGTTAATGTTTTGGGTTTTAGCTTTGTTTTCTTCCATTTTAATTTCTTACTTGTTCTTTTTTCAGTTCTCTAAGGTTCTTCTCAATATCAAAAATTACTAGTTCTATGTTCTCATATTTGGACTTAGTGCGCATACAATAGGTTCACTCATTGTTTTTGAATTTTTTTGGGAACATTTTTTGATAGTTTTTCTTTGGTTTTTGTATTTCTGTTTTTTTACAGATTTTTTTTTCATTTCTATTTTCTAAAAAGTTTTTGTATTTTTGAATGTTTTTGTGTTTTATGTTTTTTTTATTTTTTTATGTGAATTGTTGTTTTGTTTTTTTTATAATTGGTCACAAGCGCCCTCCCTGATAATGGTGCCAAAATTTGACATCATGAATCATTGAGCATATGAAAATTTAAATTTATAATAACCTACTTACTACTTAGTATAGCGGTAAGACATGGTCGAACCATAAGAAAGGATTGATTATGTGCTTAATGCACAAAAAAAAAACAAAAGAAAAAAAAACACACAAAAAAAGTGGATGATGATGTAATTATAAAGTGAATGAAGGATTGTGTGTGAGGAAGTGAATGTGTAAGCAGGCAGAACAGTCAAATAAATAAGCAGGAAAAATAAGAAGTGGAAACTATCAATTGATAAGTAGGGGGAAGTCAGCTAATTAGCTTCAATACTGATTTCTCTTGTTCATGCACTTAAATTAAAACATCTGGAGCCGATTCAAATAGGTTGACTGGATGTGTTTTCAAATCAACTTGTGACTAAGTGACTTAAATAGTTTATCAACTGCAGAAGTCATTCGATCACCAATTAAGATCCAATCAGCAAAGCACCGAGGTTAAAATGTTGGTTGAAATCAGTGTTGCCTCTCTCTTTTGAGAATGATTCACTTTTATGTAGAATTATCAGATTAAAGACAATTTAGTTTTAAATTCAATCAATATAAGTTTTCACAGATTCTTGAGGTTTTATAAAAAATGATCGTTCAAAGGATGAGAGAGAGAGACTATCCAGTAGAAGAACATACATGAACAAGGGAAAACCCGGCTTAACTGGATCAACCTATTCCCCCCGAAGGAGATTAGCCAAGCATAGTGATAAAATTCAACATATCAAAATATTAAGAATCAAGGAAGATCATATTAAAAGAAAATATAAAAACATAGAGTAAATGATAAATGGAAATCTCTCACTCTCCCTACTCAATCTCCAGATCTTTAATCATCCTTTTCTTGCTACTTGATTGGTGAGTGGAAAGGTATGGAATGCAATTCTCCCAATCTACCACCCTGGGGATCTGGAGGAGGGGGATGATGATGCTATGCTCCTAGTTATGGAATTGGTGAAGTGGTCTTCTCCCTGATCTGCTGCTTGAGGTAGTGGAAGTCATGGTTTTGGATGATGAAGTTGTAGTGTGTGAAGTAGAATTGGGGGTCATGATTTCCTCTCACTTATACCTCCCTCCCTCTCAAATGTATATGAGATGGATGAAAAAAATCGTTTCCTGCATCTACTACTTTCTGGAGTCTTCCTGATTCTTCTGATGATTCTCCTGTCACTGCTTTTAATTACTTCATTGGCCTCCACGTGACACATTAACCATGCATCTTACTTTTGAACAGTCACCGAAACAGAACTCCCTCTAACAGCATCAGCAAGCTCGTGCCATGCAGCATGATCAAACTGCCTTAACTGGTCCCTTCAAACAAAACATAAATTAAAGTATTAAAATTATAATAATGAATTGATATCAATTATTTAATAATAAATATGTAAACATAAAAAAATATACATAAAAATAAAACTACTGGGTAAGTTGGCGGGTGAAGGATCTCGGTCTTGGATGGTGGTAGTGGGTTCAATGCGCATGAGGGAATGGTAAGGGAGATGGGGGTTCGACATTCAGGTGGTTTTTTGGCTGGGCAAGACGGAGAGAGTCGCACAGATGAGGAAGGGGATGGAGGCCCGCGATGACTTACTCGACTTCACCCCTGGACAATGGCGTGAGCAGTGGTGGGTTATGGATCTTCGGTGGCTGAGGGTGCGAGGTACGGGGAGCTCGAATCTTCAACAGTGCGACCAACTTTGAAATCTTGGTGTTTCAATTTTTTGTTCTTCATCTGCGATCTTGTCTGGTTTTTTTCTTCTTCTATGATGTCGATTTTTATGGTGTTGTTCATTGTATTATACTTGTGATGCTGAGGGTATGTCATGGGGGTGGGGCTAGCGGTGTGTGGAAGTGGCACTGCTAGCAGAGGGTTATTAGTGTGTGGTTGAATCTAAAGCAGGAGGGAGTTGTGGTGTGTCATAGAGACACCGCCAGGATGGTGGTTGACAGTAGATGATTGAGGCACCACCAGAGGGCTAGCAGTGCAAGGGCTGTGACAGTGTGAGTGTGAGTGTGTTATTTTTTTTTTCAAAGGATGAGACACCGCCAATAGAGGGATGGTGGTGTGAAGGGAAAAATGGCAAAGGGATAGTGTGGGTACCTGAAACAAAGAAATCAAAGAATTAAATACAATTTAAATTAAATAATTAATTAAACTTTAAATAAATTAACAATTTTAATTAAAATTAAAATTCAAAAAAAAAATTAATATTCAATAGATATATAATTAAAAATTACATTTTGTTCACAATTAATTTTAAAAATAATTAATTCGGTTTGCATAAGTCAATTAATAAAATAATAAATTAAAGAATTAATGAAATGAAAAAATTAAATTAAAATTAAAAATTAAAAGAATTAAATAATTGAATTTAATTATAATAATTAGTTTAATTATTTAGATAATCAAAGGAAAAAAATTAAAATTTATTTATTTATAGATTAATAAATCAAATCAATAAAATAATTATTTTAAAAAAGAAAATAATTGGAATAATGAAATAATATAAAGGATTAAAATTTAAGTAAAAGCAAAAGAAGAAAACAAAAGAAATTTAAGGCAGAATGAATTAATAAATTTAAAAATTATTCAAAAAGACAAAATTACACACTGAAATGCATATTTTCACAAAAAATGATTATTTTAATAGTTATGTAAAAAATTGACAACATTTAGTAATTATTAATTAAAAGACATTATTTTGAAATTTAAAATACACTAAAAAAACATTAAAAAATGTGTAAAATTTTATTAAAAGTAGCCACATCATACGTATATTAGAATATATAGATAAATATTTTTTTTTCAATAAGCACAAAAATATATTTATATATATATAAACATTATATATACATTAATTGTATATGCATATAAATATTCATAAATTTTTATTTTAAATAAAATGGATATTATTTTTTTATTTAGATTAGGTTTATATATTTAGAAGGATACTTTTCATGTAAATATGTTTACATATATATTTATAAAATTAAACTTTTATGTGTGACCATATAGAAAATATGTATATATTTTTATCTATTTGATTATAAATGAAACTGCGTTATAAAAAGAAATATAATTTCCAAACCATAATACCGATATGAATATAATCCATGGGATTAAATTTAGACCCCACTAAAAAAATCCAATAAGACCCCCTTAAACGAGGATAAAATTCCATCAAAATTTTAAAAAATTGGGATACCCTAACTAAAAAACTCAGTTTTAGAGACCTTCTAGGCCTCAAAAAATTACTGACCAAGGTCCCCCTTAATTATGATGGTGTATAGCTCATTTCAAGCTTCAATTTGATATATAATAGAGCTCAAATGGACACCCGAATCAAAAGTTACATCCATTTAAATTTTGAGTCACATTTTCAACTAATTTTAGATCATTTATTAATTTTAATTTTAATGTTTTATATCTTCAAATTGTTATTAAATGATTATTACTCAAAAATAATTAGAAAATTATTAATTAATATTATTTTTTAATTATTTTATAATCAATTTTCACTCAATATCTTATATATTAAGTGTAAATGCATATTTAACCTTATATATATATATATATCATATTTTATAAAATATATTATATTTATATCAACATCAATATATTTATATATTAATATATGTTTTTTAATGATAAATAAATTTTTTTATGAAATATAACTTTTATGAGTGCTAAGAAAAAAGCGATGATAAAGGTACCCCTTTATCAATGATTGTTTCTAGCACTGTTAAAAGGTGGAACTATCTAAAGTTGATTATGTGGTAGTTGGTGGAGTTTGATAACCTAGAGAGGGGTGATCCTCGGGCACTAAAACCTTAACCATCACATGCTTTATCTATGTCTGAATAAAAGGAGGTGTCAATTGGATGTCATCCTGTGCACCCGATCCTTCTCCCACTAGGTTGGTAGAAGGACTCACCATCATCGCTGGGGGGAACCATATAGACTATGAAGGATCTGGCACGATAGGTGGAGGCATGATAAATGACCCATGATAGAAGATCAAATAATCTTCACTTGGGGAAAACCATGGATATCCTACCAATATAGATGGATCCCATGCCGCCTGATGCACATCCCCAATCGACTGAGGTTGGACTACTAGAGGGCCGACCTCTGCCTGTGGAATAGGTGAGCCCTCACATGTAGCATGACGTGGTCTATGTCAACATTGTCATGGCTCCTCAGCATTAGTAGCTGCTAGAGGTGGTTCTTGATTAGGAACCTCTACTCCTTGGATAGGAACATCATCTCCCTAGGGTGGACAATTGAATATGCTATCATGAACTGCATGATAAGATGGCATCATCCCCAGTGCTGCAGCATGGATCGCTGCTAGGCTATCAACCTTCTCCTCCTTTGGATCACTAATACAGATAATCTGTTGTTCTCGTGTATGCTGTGAAGAGATTCAAAATGAATTAGAAAATACTATAATAAACAAACTAATGGAAATTTATTGACTTACCATATCCCGAATCCCTCTACCATGTCGAGTAAGATACAATATAGACTTCAGTCTATACCATGGCTCATACTCAACCTTCTGTGATAGATGAAATCGAATCATAGGTACACCCTGTATATGAAGTATTTCTTGTTTTCCCCAAAGGTCGAGATACTGGGCATGTTGTCGGTGCCAGTAGACATCCCACCTACTCGTCAGCTTCAATCCATGAAGTTCTTACAACTGCCTCAGTGGTAATGGTACCCACTGAACACAACCAAATTGGAGTATGACTCTATAAGTCTGGTTCCACTCAATAATATGAAAGTGAATGAGTGGTACTACAACCATAACATCATGAAGTCCAGTAGTGCAGTATGCAACAACTGTTCTAATAAATCCTAGTATGATATCCATGAAATCTGAAATGACATGTGAGATTTTTCAAAAACATTCCTTACTTAAAACAAAAATGATGATATTATGAAATTTGTTAGTCAATGAAAGATTTTATATACTTATGTCATTGGGTAGGAGACTATCCGACATGAGACAATATGCACCCAAATGGTGTGTCAAAGTGCTGATGAAGCTGTGTTCCTGACCCCACCAGAAAAATAAAACATAGAAAGTGATAAATAATAAGAGATTAAATTCAATAACTCCTACTAGAATCATAAATGAATAAAGACGAGTGATCATAATAGCGTCCATGCAGAGTGTCATGCAACACCTCTATAAGCAGTGGATGACCAACAAGATCAGGGTAGAGGGAGGGGATATGGTCCCATGCCCACATCCAAAGAAGGACGATGCATCCCCTGAGATCCGTGCAATCATAGCAGCATGCCATGCATAATGATATGTAAGTGTAAGCCAAGCACAAAGATCCCCAACTGTATGTACCAGCCTGATCAAAGTCCTCCAATATCCCTAGATACATCATATGCACATGGTTACCTGAGTGATCAATGAACAATGTAACTCCAATGATCCATAATATATAAGTACGAGCATGACGCATGATATTATTCTCATTAGTGTCATCGAGTAAATGTGCAAAGTGCGTCTTAAGAAAACCCATAGATATCGACCCACCATCTGAAGTAGAATCATCAAAAAAAATTCATAAACCTAGAAATATCTATAAAATCTCAATCTAGTATGCATGGGTGGGCCCAATGACCACAACTAGGATAGGAAGATTGAGTAGGATTGCCACATCTTTGAGGGTGATGGTCATCTCTCCCCCAGGAAGGTGGAATGTGTGTGTCTTTTACCTCCACCTCTCTAGGAGAACAGAAAGCAGGCGATGATTAACAAATGTGAAATCGGATACCCCAATGCCATAAAATCTAGCATGACGTAGGTATGGTATAATGGTGGCTGGAGGCAACATGTGATGATGATGGCGTGCTCGATGCACCCTAATATGTCGAACCATATGACCCTTTATCACAGTGTGAGAAACATGTGTATCCTACTTAGTGAGTAGTATAGTATCCTCCGTATGTATATAAAAAAACGAAATAAGACTTAAGTCTAAAATATAAATATAACATTATGGTCTATAGAATGTTATGACTGATGGAATGTAAGACATGGCATGTTTATTCCCATTGTTTTATGAATTTCTTTACCAAAAGAAAATAGAATGTCTTTATGTTTTTCAAAGCATATTTATCAAGTGTTTTTGAGATATTTTTTCACCTAAGAAAGGGTGTTTTGTAAGATATGGTTTTATATATTTATATACATAAACATTTTGTCTTCGTTATCTAAAAGTTTATTAGAAAATGGTGTGCTTTGTAATTTATGTATGATTTCTCACATAATGGTATGTTTCACGATTATTTTCTCACATGCTTTCTTTATGGTTTAGCCATTGATAGATTGATTATACTTCATTTCACCTCACACGCACTTTTCATATTCCTTTTAATGTGAATATGAAAGGATTATTGTTATTTGATAATAAAAATATTCAGAAATTTCATACAATTATACAAAATAAAGGATCTTATATTAACACTATATAATTAACAATATGAGAAGATCACTTTGGAGACAATACATCATTGTGGTTGAGACTGTGAACTCAATCCAGCAATGTTAGGGAATCATTTCTGGTTATAACCTTTTTAATGACATATGCTGCATCTTACATGTTTCCCTTATTCTTGAGTCCATTCCATCTCATTCTACATCCTATTGGACTTCGTTCTCCCTTGATTACGCAACCCGTTGATGTCAGGTATCAATATCGGCTGGTCTTCAGGCATTGTGAAATATAAAAACTCTCCAATAGGAATCCATGATGCAGCATAAAAATTAGAAATGGTGTCCATCTAGTACACTGGATCAACATATACTTCCCATGATATGTTCACATAGGAACATGTTGTGATTATGTGTGCCCATGGAAACCGTAATGCCAGGAAGTTTCCACATTGACATTGCATTACTTCTAGTAATACCACTATTTTTTCACCACTGATAAATGTGATGGGGTTCATACTCTCTTGAACTTCAAATAGAGAGTCTTATTAGTGGAAAAGGCACAATTGATAACCAAAATATTCTTCAATGTTCTTTTCAACATCTCATTGAAAGTGCCTTCCATACCTTATCCCCTGCTGAATCCCATCCGAGGCTAGTTTTTTTCTATCAAAAAAGTAATTCAAGCAATGATAAAATGTATCCTAAACTAGGGTAGTTATAGGTAACTTTCAAATCCCCTCTAAGACACCATTGATTCACTCCAAAATGTTTGTGGTTATGTGTCTATACCTCTTCCCTCCGTTATATTTTAATGTACATTTTTCTTTTAGAATCTGCATCATATAATCATAAACTTCTTGATTAGACTTGATAATTTGTTCGAAATGTTATTTAAAACTCCATTGATCCAGCTCATATGCTACACACAAGTGATCATATTTCATATAAATTGATTTTATCTTTATGTTGTAATAGTAAAAAATAACAAATACATTGCATACCAAGCCTTGTGATTTCCTTCTTCATAGGTTCATTATGGAATTTTTTTGCACGTTGCTAGAAATGTGTCTGATATAGTACCAATGATGTGAATTTAGGGGTCTCTATGTATTAGGGTCAACATTGATTGCTTTATTGATTTCTTGATGATGATCAGATATCAAACATACACCCCAAATGCAGGTGAAATGGTTGCTGATACATGCCAAAAACCATCTCTATGATTAGTAGTTTTCCTTACCCATAATGGAAAATGAAAGTGGAAGAGGTGAACAATTTTCATCTTGGATTTCTTCAATTAACAATACGCCCTTATATTTTCCTTATAGAAACATTCCATTAATCTATATGAAATGTTTACCGAAAAGAAATGCAGAAATACCGGGGAGGAATGCCAAGAACAACTGATGAAATTGAACACGATACAGATCAATTTAGTTATCTTGAGACACATGTTCATTCATATGAAGATGGAATCTAACTTGGTCATTGTGTCTCTGTATGACTAGAAATTGTGGAAACACCCAATATGAGTCATCCCAAACACCATAGACCTTCACAATAACATTTTGTTTCTCCATCCATTCCTTATTATAGGAAAAATTACAACCAAAAGTTTGTTGTATCCTCTATTTCACAAGGGCTATAGGAACATCTTGGAATGTACTAATCGACTCGATGACAATATTTGACACAAATCCAACATCCAATGAAGTATGATATTGTGTTAGGTTTGGATGAACACAAGTAAGAGCTTCCTCAATATTTAAAATTATCCAACCTCCAAATTCAATATTTGGAATCGACCTCAATTAAAATCTATAATCATACCCATACTTTTCACACCATATGATGTATTTTTTTATGGCTTGATTCTTGAACTAAATATCTACAGTGACTCTCTATATGAAATATTTTTATCATGTTTTTCAATTCATATTTACTTGGAAAATCCCTTCCAACATATAATGTTTTTTCCAGCTCACTAAACCTATCCACTACAACTCCAGGAAACTCAGTTGAAACTATGAGAAAATTATAGTTGAATTCAAGAAAACATGCCATTACTTCCGACCAAGATGTAAAGAGTGGTGGATGATTTATTGTTGGTCAAGGATGTTGTACAACTACTGCATTTCTAAAAGATTCCTCACCAACATGTGATGCTCCCTCATCAGTAGAAATGTTGTCTCATTCTGTTCCATCATTAACAAAATCCTCACCATAATTCAGATTTACATGTATATCTGGGAGATCATCTAGGTTTTCCTCTTCTATATCATAGGGAGGAGCCTAATTTTTTTGGGGTGGAATTTCATAAACCACTCTTATAAGTCTAAAAATTCATAAAATTGGATGTTGTTGGTTTACAATAGAAACTTCAACATATAACTCCATCATGGAACCATATTACTTCTTAGAAAATGAATTTATTTCTTGGACCCACTACTCATAAACAATCAGTGGACAAGCTACATGCTATAGTGTAGCCAGGAATTGAAAATGTGTATAGAAAATAGAATTGATCTGTTGATCAGGTCCTAGATTTAAGCAACCATGAATTCTATCTTTAAGTTCACTTAGGGTTAAAATATCAGATGTCCTAACCATTGTTGTTGGTTATGTTCTATAAGAATATCCTTTCTCAGTTTGAATAACCTCCCCATAGTAGTATACATAGGCAAAAATGAATCTCTTTGTTAAAAATGATTTTTGATCAAGATTATGACAGTGTAAATAACATTGACAATGAGGGTTGACCATATAATCTTTATGATATTGAAATTTTAGAACTACTTTTTATATCCTAAAATATGATACTAATGTTTCATTATATAAAAGTTAATTAGAAAATGAGTCACAAAATATTTTGGAAACTGAGATAAAAAGAATAGAAAATACCAAATCAATTTATTTATAAATGATAAAATAACAATTATGATCATATAAATTGAAATGGACAAGAAAAATCATATTAAATAACACATGAATTCTTTACAATAGACAATAAAGACCTTGAAATTTTCACCGGAATAAAGTTTGTATGAGATGATCCTGACTTCAGAAGTGAAGTAAAATCCATATTATTTTCAAGTGGTAGCTTAATAACATCTTCCAAAGAGATGTACTTAAATTTTGAATTTTAAAAATATTTTGGCTATCTAATAACATATCTTCAATGATATCTTATATTTTATTATAAGGATGAAATCTTTTGAAAATTAAAAATTTAATTACATATATTTAGAAGATTTTATCAATATACCACTTGAAAATAAGTTGTATTTTACTTCACTTTTTAAGTGAGGCTCATCTCATCCAAACATTATTCTATTGAAAAATTTCATGGTCTTTATTTTCTATTATAAAGCATTCATGTGTTATTTAATGTGTTTGTTCTTATCCATTTCCCTTTATATGATCATAATTTTCATTTCATCATTGATAAATAAACTGATTTGGTGTTTTCTATTCTTTTTTTTTTCTCAGTTTCCAAAACATTCTATGAATCCTATTGATAATGAGGGTTGACCATATAATATTTATGATACTAAAATTTTAGAACACATTCTTATATCCTAAAATATGATACTAATGTTTTATAGTACACCTTTTAATCTTTCTAAAGGTATTTCAGTTCTTTATAAAGAAAATATGAATCATCTAAAGCATATCCCCTGGGAGTGTCAAACCAGGTGTGCAGAAAGGCCTGTTGTTGTGTACCAGGTTACATCGAGTCAGACTCAACACACCTTGTTGGAGTTATTAATCCTATTTGTAATATTTGGTGTCCTAGAACTAATTGGTTTTACTTTTATTACATGTATATTTAATGTATTATTACATATTGTTCATTGTTCTGCATGACTATGATGTAATAATGTCCTAGAGTATTTGTTACATTGATAAGGTCATGGAAGTTCCCCGCTATGATGAGAACCTTGAAATAAAATAAAAATATTCTTAAATATAGTTATGTGGTTGGATGACATACTATAATGAGACACATAGCATGCATACCGTCAGGTGCGATTACTCGTAAGTAGATGATACTTCCTCTCATGAAGTTCACACTTGGTAATCTCCAAGATAAGAGATTATGAGAAAAGACCCGCTAGTAGGAATTCCGCATGTTTTGGTGTCATCATATATTTCTATCTGAGAGAACGTGTAATGATCCTTAGACTTTAAGATTATCATTAATACGTGTCATGACTTACACACTTTGATTTACTGACGAAAAATGTCACACAGACAGTTTGCGGGAAGTAGGGTACGTTGGGTGCGTCATGAGTAGCATGTTATTAATGGATAAGTCGAGGAAGGATTTGTCCCTTCTATTTATGGAAGTTGATATCTTGGAACTTTGATTGAAATAGAACCGTCACATGAAATTCTATGGCCATGGTGTAACGATGAGTTTATTTCAGGTAGTCAAAGAACGACGTATCAAGCATAAAAGTTGATGACACAATCATGAAACCTTCTTGATGAGATATTGTGAAAAAGGGATTATATTACACAGTGAGCATTAATATGTGGATGTTGTTGTTGTGACTTTACATTCTTTCTCTTGGGTGCCTTGACCCGTTGCTAGAAAATACTCTTAGACTTTAGGAAATCCTTCCTAATACCAATGAGAAAGAATCCTATAGGGTCACACACTAAGTGTTTTTGGTGGTCTCGGTTAAATTTTATTTGAATTTAATTAATGAAATAAATATTATTCTCAAGACCATGGAATAATTTAATTCAAGTTAAAATGATCGCATAAATTAAATAAAATATATTTATTTATTTTATTGAACATTTAATAATTATTTATTTACTAGTTTTTAAATAAAATATTTATTTAAGAGAATAAATTATTTATTTATTTATTCGGGTGTTTAATAAATGGAATTGGAGTTTGAGTGGACCAAGGTCGGTCTGGTAGTAAAATAAATATTTTCAAGATGGTAAATAATTATTTAACTAGTTGACACAAATTAAAATAACTCTTATATTATTTTGTGACGTGGAATTTTGTTTATAATTCCATTTTGCGAAAGTTGGCACACCATAAATAATGACACGGTATTATTATTAAATGCATAAGTTTTCTCTAAGTTCATGAATGCATTTAATTATTGCTATGAAATTAAATATTGTAACTGAAATTCCATGCATATAAATAGACGAGTATGCCTATTGTTCCATATACCACACCATACTCCTGGTGAACTGAGAATTGTTAATCCAAACAATTTATCTCTCGAATTATCTTATCTTCCCTCTCAAGAATGAGAGACGTTATTTAAGACCAAAGAACAAGCGATCAATAACAACCAATACAAGACACTTTCTTCACCACGCTAGCACCCGAAGAATGAGCAGTGTCGATCAGAGGCCATCAGAGCATGTGTGAATTACCACTATAGGGATTCTAGTTTGGATCCTTACAAGCGCAACATGATAATCTGGAAAGGTCATTCTAGATGACCAACATCATTAACGAAGAATAATACCGAAGATCCATGTATTATTTTATTTATGAAATTAATTAAATTAATTATAAAAATGATGTGCAAGATCCTCTCTTAAAGGTTTCAGGCCTCTTTCTTATTTATCTAAATCTTTGATTATATTTCATAGAGACTGGAATTCATCATCGTATTGATCCCAGAATAATCATTGATCATGGTAAAAATCAAAGTTGGGTGCCGTCCCAACCACACTTCCACTGTGCTCGGAACCTTCACTAGGTACATCTATTCCAGAGCCGCATCCAATTATAGTATCCGAACAAGGATTTTATTACTTAGATAACCAAATAATATTTATGCTACCAAAATTTTAGAATGTTTTCTTATATCCTAAAAGATAAAACTATAATGTTTTTAGTACATTTTTTTAACTTTTCTAAAGATATGTTCAATGATTTATAAAGAGAATGTGAATATTCTAAAACATATCCATATACATTAACAAAATAGAAGTTCAATAAGGGATGAATCATATAAATCATGGGAGTAATAAATCATATGTGTAGTTAACCCTCTTTGTCATCCAGTTTTTCATCTTTAATCCTGTGTTTATTCCATGTTAATCCAAAGTTAATCATCGGTTAATCATTGGTTAATCATAAGTTAATCATCAGTTAATCATTAGTTAAGAATTAGTTAATCATTAGTTAATCATCAGTTAACCATTAGTTAATCATTAGTTAACCATTAATTAATCAATATTTAATCATTATTTAGTCATTACTTAACCATTAGTTAATCATTAGTTAATAATTAATTAACTATTATTTAATCATTGGTTAATTATTAGTTAACCATTAGTTAAGCATTAATCAATCTTAGTTAATTATTCCTTAATCATTCCTTAATAATTCTTTAATAATTACTTAATCATTCTTTAATCATCCCTTCATCATTATTTAATCATTAATTAATTATTATTTAATCATTACTTAATCATTGGTTAATCATTAGTTAATGATTCTTTATTCATTACTTAATCATTCTTTAATCACTCCTTAATCACTACTTAATCATTCTTTAATCAATACTTAATCAATATTTAATCATTACTTAATCAATATTTAGTCATTAGTTAACCATTACTTAACCATCAGTTAATCACTATTTATTCATTATTTAATCATCCCTTAATCATTAGTTAATCATTCTTTAATCATTACTTAATCATTATTTAATCATTACTTATTCATTAGTTAATCATTACATCCTTATTAATTCATTATTCAATCTTTAATCATAATTTAATCATAATTAAATCAATAATTAATCATTAGTTAATCATTATTAAATCATTATTTAAACATTCTATAATAATTAGTTAAACATTACTTAATCCTTAATTAGTTATGAATTAATAATTAGTTGATAATATGATATTAATTATTTAACTATTATTATTTAATCATTATATGTAATCATTCTTTAATCATAAGTTATTCATTAGTTAATATATACTTAATCATTACTAATAATAACTTTTATTTCTAAACTATATATAACTAACTAGATTACTTAATAAATAAAATATTTTGAACTAACTAAAAATAGTTCAATTAAATAAATAAATAACTTTAAATTAAATAAGAAAAAATACCTCTAAATGATGATTCACAAAAAATCAGGACTTCTTTTAGGCCATCGAAACCACCATGCACAAAGAAGGCTTCTTTTAGAGAGAGTGTGTGGAATGTAGAGAGATGAGGGAAACTTGAAGTGAGGAGGGGGGGGGGGGGGTGTTCCCTTTTATAGGGACTTAAAGGAAAAGTAGTAGGGGGATGAGCCTTTCAAATTTATATTAGAAAAAAGGCGGCCCACCCCTAGCCGCCTTTCATTTTTTTAAGCAAAAGGCATCCCCCCACCTTTTCCATGTCACAAATCTGAGAAAAAGGTGTGTGTGTGTGTGTGTGGGGGGGGGGGGGGGGGTAGAAATTAGACAACACACCTTCCGCCTTTCAAATGCAACTTAATTTTTGTAACCTCGACACATTTAATTTTTTTTATAAAAACACATAAAAAACTCCCCACCTGAGCGAGATAACCTGAAAAAGGAAGGGAAAATGATATTTCTTACCATTTTTGATCATTTGGGTATTATTTGAATTATATTTATTATCATATTTCTAAGTTACATCTTGTGTTTATTTTTCCACATTTCTATACTTTATCATAACAATCTAACCCAATGGGGCCCAAACCATGACTACCCCAAGACCACCTCCAATAGGTCAGGGCTGAGTAGACATATCAATCACATGGGAGGCCTTAACCTAATGTAGCTGCACACAAACACACACATTGTAAACCCCATACAACAATAAAATGTAAAAAAACTAACAACCATGTATGCATACATCTAAAAACCCACCATGAGACACTACTAGAAATATGGGCAATTTCACCCCTTGAAACGGGTGACCACTATAGGCAGTTGCTGACCCTAAAAAAGAATACTTGTAATTGCACCCCTACAATCGTATAAAACTCCTCCTCCACTTGTAATAAAACCCCCTCCACCTCTAAAAACCCTACCATTGTGAACAATCCCTCCCCGCCATGAACCAACACCACCAATGCCGCACCCGATGCCGCCGTCGCCTGTCGCGAACCAGATCCGCCGCTACACCCATAGAGGCCATAGTCTATTGCGAACCAGATCTGCCACCTGTCATGAACTAGATTCACTACCACACATGGAGCCTCCATGACTGTGACCTCCCGTTCATCCACATCACCTCCCAATCCCCTAATTCTCACCGTACCCCTTGCCAGGGATTCCACTTCCACCCATCCGCCCTCCCAATCCTCTCCCCTAACCATCACTTCACCCCTTCCACCACCCCTCTCTATCACTACTCATGATCTAGGTGCTACTTCCCCCTATTCTCACTGCCATCACGGATTCTTTATGGTATGTGAGGTAAACCCTATGCTTTTTTATTAATTTGAAAAAAAATTTATTTTGATTTTGATAATAACACATTGAACCAATCCATTAAATTAGTATAAAAAACAAATAAAAATGGGGAAATTGAAGTTCCCTTGTGGTTTATGTAAATATTATATTGTATTTTTTTTATCAATGTTGTTTGAGGTATGGATTATATTTCTTAAACATTTGATACATAATTTCCTAACCATTTAAAGGTATAGTACCTAAGATTCTAGTGATCATAATCTGTTGCTCTAAAAATATCATTGGAATAATGGCCTTGGCATCTCCTCTTACATCGAACTTTTTCATAATGTTACATCTTCTAGAACTATGTTTATAAAAACTTTGGGTAAGACTAGTGCTTATACTTCTAATACTCACCTTATTCTCTAGTATATTAATTCTATCTTTCATAAGTGTAAGATCCCACAACTCATAACTCATGCTACTCAAACTGATACTAAGTTATTAAAGGCATCAAATACACTCGCATAGATAGAATCTGAATTTTTAGTTTACTTAATCCATTGCCTTAAGAATCATGATATACTTTGATATGTTATAAAACCCAACTTTTTTCATTGTTAAATATCTATAAAATATCCATATATATAAAACCTTCACTAAAAATCCATTTTTTTCCTCATGTAAACACTATGTAGAGACTTTATTTCATGCATTGTTACTTAGTATCCACTCACTTAGATTTTGGTAATCCTCAAGTTGGAATCATAGTAGAACTGTGATATTTGTTGTGTTGAAAAAAAACAATGTCTGCATCTCCATTTTTACATATTATGATGCTTTAAAATATATCTCAATGGACACTAACTTAGCCAATTATGACTAATTCTGGTCACCATTAACCAGACAAATAATATTATTAAATATTCAGCACCCATTTGATCAACATTATATTTCTCTTAAAAATATTTTTTTATGCACACATGTTTCATAGGAAACATCAATTTCCACTCCATAGTAGAATAAAACCCATTTTAATAATTTATATGGGTTAGGAAATGTGGAAATACAATGAAAATACACACATGCACCCATGGAAATTCGAACCTATGACCTCCTAGATGGCCCATCAATGATACAAACTTTTAATAATGATGAAAATGATAATATTATTATTTATAAAAATTTATAATAGATATATTCAAAACAAAATTTGATAATTATGATAATAAAGAAAAAAATTAATATTTTTTGAAAATGAGGATGAATATTTTTAAGTCATTTTAATTTTAATGATGATTATGATGCTGGTGATAATTATTATTAATTATAATATATTACGATGACTATACTTAAAACCCATTTTAAAACTCATTTTACTGATAATTATTATTATGAAGATGATAAATACTTTAATTTTAAGATTTTAATTTTAAATTTTCAATAAATTTTATATTTATCATTATAATATTTATTATGATATGATTCTTTATCCTAATATTTATTATTATATTATAATGTTATAACTATAATTATGTTGATAATTTTACCAATCATATTTGTAACATCCCAGGTAAATAAAGAATAAGACATATTTCATAATTATTAATATTTGTGAATTAAATATTAATTTTACTTTAAAGGGGTTTCTATGTTCGATAGCGTACCCGATACGCAACAACGAGTTTCTTACGTTGCACACTAATAATATAATATTATTATTTTAAATGGTAGTTAACTCCTTGCCGTTGTATTGGCGGGAATGAAAAATACTAACTACAATATGATTATACATGTTTGTTAAATGTATTTACATTTATCCAATAAAAATTTAGAGGCTCAAAATATGAATGAATCTAATTTTAAGCATAATTTACATTAGAAGGCCGATTTGCCACCTTTTAATGGAAAACTCTATTTAAATCTAGTTTTGGTCACCTTAATACATTAAAATTGACCAAATAAAATCCTTTTTTAGAATGGGGACATAAAAATTTACTTTTTGTAAATTTTTGGAATTTTTCCGATAAAGTTCATTTTTAATGAATAGTGAAAATATTGCATTTTAATTCAAAACTGCTTTTTAATCTAATTTATTTATATGGTTAGATTATATTTTTATTTTGTTTTAAAGTGTAATTAGAATATATTTTTACCATTTAATCCATTTTTGTTCATTGTAATTAATTTCACTTTGAAAGTGGACATAAAGAAGTGTCAATCTTTTGATAGTAATTGTTTCTTAAAAACACGCTATTTGTTTTCACAATGGGAATTAATTTTAAATTAATTAATTCCACTTATATGTTTTTAATTTAGAAAAATAGACATCATTTTTGAATTTGGAATATCAAATATATCTTAGGCTTAATTTTTGGTATTTTTCTGAAAAAAATCAATTTTTGATGAATAGTGAAACCACTTAGTAGTACCTAAAAAAACTGAATTTTTCATTTAAATGAAATTTTTCTGCTTATGTGAATTGAATTTAGAAAATATGACATACATGGTTGTTATTAGTAAGTAAAATGTGGTTCAATAAGATGAAAATAATTTTTGGTGAATAGTAACTTTTGACTTTTATTTACATTGGTTAAAGGTAAATAGGGTAATTCAAGGTAAAAAGAATATTATAATAATTTAAAATTACCTTATCACTTGTCCAAACCTTATTGGTCGAGTCATTTAAGACCATGGACATCTTTGAATCGATTTTGGGACCCCATTGAGCCACTTGGGAGTGATAATGACAATTTAGATTAATTAACTTAAAGTAAAGGCAAAAATGAAAAAAACAAACATCTTTTAGTAAATTAATTTTTATATGGTGTTATATAAGTAATATGTTTGAATATAAATATTAATTGGAAATATAAAATGATTTAATACATGATGGTATTTTTTTTATAATTTTTAGACATCAAATAATTTAAATTATTTATAACACAATAATGATGCAGTGTTTACCTCATTAATAAATCATTTAAATAAATAAGATTATAAATATTAAAATAACATACAAACCTTGTCCAATTCTTATTGGATGATTTTATTTCTACCATGAGTCATCTTATCTTTTACTCTAATGATTTTTGGACCTTTAGAAACTGAATATAATTATATAATAAAATAATATTATCACACTTTCCTAAAGAGCCCCTCCTCCACCTTATAAAAAGAGACCATTTCTAACCAATTCCTCACACCTATAAAGCCTTTAGACTCATCCAAAATCTTTAAAATTAAGCTCCCTACATTCCTATCTTCCTCCTAGAAGCCTTACCTTAGGCATAAGACACTTTAAGAAGTTCCTTTGGTTCAAACCAAAGGAAGTTACCCAAATTAAAGGTAACAGTTTCTCTTAACTTCTTTTCTTTTATTTTACTTTTCCAACCCCTATAATATTTTTATTACTTTATTTTATAACAACAACAGTATCCTAAATATACTAGGATGTTTTTATGAGAAGTATTCTAACTACACTTACACACACCTCCATCTAATGGGTGAAGAACATAATGTTTCTGTGGATGGAAAACTAACACCTCACAAAACGATGACTGTTCAATTACCTCCTACCATCTCTCATGGTGACCATTATGATGGAACTGTATTTATATACGATATATATTATGTTTAAGTTTTCTTTATGCATCTTTATTTTCCATTTATATCATACCTTTATGGTTTCCATTATGGGTAAACGCGATAATTTTATTTGAGGAAGTGCGGACTACCGCCCCCTCAAAGTGATATGACTCGTTAATGACATATGTGGGATGTATAAAGGATGAAGTTAATGATATTATATATGATATTATACTGTAATTACAATATAACTATGTATCATTATGTTTTAAATCCATTAAAATAATAAATAGAAATGAAAGTAGCGTTCATGCGTACGTACAACTTACCGTCTCCATAAAAGGTGCATTTCATTTCTTACCTCCAAATGTTATGTACTATTATAAATACATGTATATAATGGATATATATGATATATATGATATCTAAATCATGAATATCATTATGTATATAATGTACTATAGACCACATGGACAACTTGTAAATATAAGGTGTTCATTTTTGACTCAAGTACCAAATATCAACAAAACGAACATTATTAACTTGAATGATTACATAATGTTTATAACATGGTAATAAGTGATATAAAAGTAATAATAAACTTGAAAAAGGTTCTTAAGAAAGTAGAAATTAACTTTAGTTTATTATTCAGGATATTAAAGAACGAACGGGTCAAGTCGGACATGAGGTAAGGGACTTCGTCTCAATCTACTTTTATTGAGGCATATTTAGTTTTATACATGACTTTATTTTATACGGTGTATAAACCCCTTTGAATTTTTATTTTATTCAAAGGGAATCTTTTTATACGAATCATTTTACTAAACGAAAAAAAGGAATGTTTTTTTACGTAAGCAGTGACAACGACCTTTCCGCCGCCGTGAGTATTATTTAATCTTTGGATTCTTTAACAAGCCATAATGTTTTTAAAAGGAAAAAAATAAATACCATATACTATTTTTACATATTTTGGTATTGAAAATGATTTTGAGAATGGATTCATTATTTCAATATCTTGAAATGATATTTTTTTATTGCAATGTGGAAATGTTATCTTTCCTTTATGCTTATGTTATATGTTATGATCATGTTATGGTTCTTGGGAATTATTTATGTATACGGGTGGTTTCGTAATAAACCTAGGGTGGGTGAGCCCGAGATAGATCTCCAATGCATTGGGTAATGTAACGGAGGTAAACGTGAATGTTTTTCCTAAGATATATAGGGAATATACTGTGATGGGTATTCCAAAGTAACTCCCTATGTAGCTATGATAGCTACAATGTAAGTGCGATATGAATGCCACAAGTTACCTTTATGATTTATGATTTCTATGTATTATTCATAAAATCTTATGATTTCATGAGGCAAGTAAAAGAGTTCATGTTTTGTATGTATTTATGAAAAAATGTTTTCTTTTTTTTATAACCCTTACTGAGCTTTTTATACTCATCCCAAGTTTTGAAATGTTTTCACAGGACTTAAAGATTAATAGGGTCAAAGATGGGATCAAGGAAAAGTCATGCTGTCTAAAACATGGAACTAGACATGACTCTTTTTTTTCAAGAGTTTTTATTTTATGAAAAAATGGAAACTATGTAGAAGTGTCTACTTTGTAATATCTGGAGATGTAATGGTTATGTTCTAATTCTATAAAACTATAAACTTGAAAATATCCTCAATGTGAATTATTCATTTAATTCAATATTATGTAATGTATAAGGTCGAGTCCTTATAGTTGGTATCATAGGTCGGTTTAGATAACTTTAGGAGTTAGGGTATTTTTAAATTAATATTTATAAAGTAATTTATGTTAATATTGAAATCATATAGAATTTACAAATTACCATGTTGCTTCACTTAAGATATTTTTGTGTTCAAAATGGTTTTCCGTAGAGGAAATAGGGTAGCTATGTTGGGACGACATCAGGAGGAAGACAACCTTACAAATCAGCAACCTGAGATGGTCAGAATCAGAACTGAATAGTTTGTTGTAGTGATGACATAGTTGACTCAGGCTGTAAATGGTGGTGGTATCCATGTATGAGATCTGCCAGATCAACCACAGAGGAACATGTTAGTAGTGGAGCATTTCATGAGGCAACATCCCCCATCATTCAGAGGATCATCTGACCCTGTGCTAGTAGAAGGGTGGATTAAAGAATTGGAAAATATTTTCGATGTCATGGTTTGTTCAGAACATCAAAAGGTTAGTCTCACTGTTTATCATTTTGAAGGTGAAGTTGATCAGTGGTGGTCGATGGTGAAAAATATCAGGGATAGTGAGGAGATTGTTGCTCTCGATTGGAATGAATTCAAAGGTATGTTTCTTGAGAAATATTTTCCTAAGGTGGTTTGTCTTAGAATGGAAAAACAATTCCTGGAATTGAGGCAAGAGGATGACTCAGTGGCTGCTTATGAAGCAAAATTCACTCGACTGACAAGGTATGCTCTAAATTTTACATGGTACCTTGATAGTAAAATCAACCATTTTTACTCAGGATTAAAGCCAAAGTATCAAATGGATTTATATTCTTGTGAGTTCAAAAGTTATGAAAAACTTGTTCGTTGTGCGAAGAAGGTGGAAATGGAGTTTGATGATGATCATGCGTTCTTTGAAAAACAATAGAATAAGATGTCGAGGTGGAAGGCTAATGGGAAGAAATCTTCAAAAAAGTCTGATGGTAAGAAAATTAAGTTTAAAATTTGTAAAAATTGTGGTAAAAAGCATGCTGAGGAATGTCTTTTGAATTCTGTTAAGTGCTACCGATGTGGTAAAATAGGACATAAGGCTCGTAATTGCACTGAAAAATATCAGGGTAATGGTAAGACAAAATATGATTTACAGTCAGTAAAATGTTTTAAGTGATATTAAATGGTTCATTATGAAAATGAGTGTCCAAAAAAGAACTCAACTAAAGGAAAGCATCCAGACTACAAGAAGAAAGGGGTGTTGAAATCCTTTGCAACTATTTCAGAAGATGTTGTTCCATCAAATGAAGTAGTATCAGGTACACTGTTTGTTTATTCAGATTATGCCAATGTGTTGTTTGATTCAGGGTCTACACACTCTTTCATTTATGAGAATTTTTCTAGTAAATTGGGAATCCCATCTCAAGATATGAATACAGAACTTATGGTAAAAACACCTGGAGGAAATGTTGAGACAAAAAGAAAATATAATAACCTTCCTGTCCTTGTGTACGAAAAGAATATACCGGAAAACCTTATTTTTTTTGCCTCTAATAGAGTTTGATGTTATTTTGGGAATGGATTGGATATCTGTTTATCATGCTAAGATTGACTACAGAGCTAAAGAGGTTTCCTTTCAGAATGATTTTCAGTTTGTATACAAAAATGAACCCTTTCTTTTGATAACATATCAAGAAACTGAGAAACTAGTAAAAGATAGAAATGAATGTTACCTTGCACATATTGTTAAAAATAAAGGAACTGTTTAGATTAATGATGTGCCAGTGGTAAACGAGTACCTTGATGTTTTTCCTGATGAGTTTCTTGGTATTATACCTGATCAGGAAGTTGAATTTAATGTTGACTTAGTTTCTGATGCTAATCCAATTTCAAAACCCCCTTATCGAATGGCTCAAATTGAACTTTTAGAGTTAAAGAAGCAATTACAGGGGTTATTAGATAAAGGTTTCATTTGACCTAGCACATCACCATGGGGTTCTCCTGTCTTGTTTGTTAAAAAGAAAGACGGTTCAATGAGACTTTGCATTGATTATAGAGCATTGAATAACATCACTATTAAGAACAAGTATCCTTTGCCTCATATCGATGATTTGTTTGATTAGCTCCAGGGAGATCAGTATTTTTCGAATATTGACTTGAGATCAGGGTACCATCAACTGAATGTAAAGGAAGCAGACATTACAAAGACCACATTTCATATTAGATATGGCCATTATGAATTTATAGTTATTCCTTTTGGTTTAACAAATGCACCTGCTGTATTCATGGATCTTATGAATAGAATTTTCTGTGAGTTCTTGGATAAGTTTGTGGTTGTGTTCATTGATGATATTTTGGTTTATTCCAAAATTAAGGAGGAACATGAAATTCATTTAAGGGTTTTCTTAAAAACCTTAAAAGAAAAAAACTGTTTGGGAAATTCAGCAAGTATGAGTTTTGGTTACAACAAATTTCTTTCCTTGGTCACATTGTTTAAAAAAATGGCATAACTGTTGATCCTACTAAAACAAAAGTTGTTTAAGAATGGAAAAGACCCACAAATATAACCGAGATCCATAGTTTTCTTGGTTTGGCAGGTTATTACCGGAGGTTTGTTGAAAATTTTGCATGTTTATCTAGTCCAATGACTAAGTTAACTCGAAAAGGTGTTAAGTTCATCTGGACAAAAGAATGTGATGATTGTTTTCAAGAATTGAAAAGAAGATCGGTGAATGCTCCAGTTTTGGAACTGCCATCTAGAAATGGTGAGTTTTTTATCTATAATGATTCTTCGTTGAAAGGACTTGGTTGTGTCCTAATGCAGAATGATCAGGTAATTGCTTATGTTTCACGTCAGTTGAAACCTCATGAGTTAAATTACCCTACACATGATTTGGAATTAGTTGCTGTTGTTTTTGCTTTAAAAATTTGGAGGCATCATTTTTATGGAGAAAAATGTGAAATATATATTGACCAAAAAAGTTTAAAGTATATATTCACTCAGAAAGAATTAAACATGATATAGAGGAGATGACTGGAATTAATCAAGGATTATGATTGCACGATCCATTACCATCCGGGAAAAGCAAATAAAGTGGATGATGCTTTGAGTCGAAAAAGTAATGATTCATTGACTATGTTACGTTTAGAGCAAGATCCTTTGGTTTTTGATTTGATAAACTTTGTAATAGAAGTTTTTGGTGCAAAAAATTCTTATGTTTTGTATCAGGTGTCAGTGAGATCACCTCTATCAGACAGAATTAATCAAGCACAAAAGGAAGACAATGAGTTACAGAAAAAGGAAGAGTTGGTTCATAAGGGTAAGTTTCCTGAATTTAAAATTGATAATGATTGTGTTTTGAGATTTGGAAGGATATTATGTGTCCCTTGTGATTCATAGTTAAAGAATGAGTTGTTATGTGAAACTCATAGTTCCCCATTTTCAGTTCATCCTAGAAGTACTAAGATGTACAGAGATCTTCGTGAGTATTACTGGTGGGATGGAATGAAAAGAGATATTTCTGATTTTACTATGAAGTGTTTGACTTTTCAGCAGGTTAAAGCATAGTGGAATTTACCGAAAGGGATGCTTCAGCCTTTACCGGTGCCAGAGTGGAAATGGGAAAATATATCAATGGACTTCTTTGTGGGATTACCAAAGACATCTCGAGGTAATAATGCAATCTGGGTTATTTTTGATCGAGTGACTAAATCTGCTCATTTCCTTTCTATTAGAGATACATTGTCTCTAGATCAACTTTTTCGGTTGTATGTTAAAGAGATAGTCAGGTTGCATTGAGTTCCTCTCTCTATTGTATCTAATCGTGAGCCCAGTTTTACTTATAACTTTTGGAAACGCCTTCAGAAGTCGTTGGGTACTGAATTAAATTTTAGTATAGCTTTTCATCCTCAATCAGATGGGCAATCATAATGAACAATTCAGACATTGGAAGATATGTTACATGCTTTCTCTATGGATTATTAGGGAAGCTGGGACCAACATCTTTCTTTGGTTTAATTTTCATATAATAACAGTTTTCATTCTATTATACAGATGGATCCATTTGAGGCATTATATGGAAAGCATTGTCAAACTCCAGATTTTTGGGATGAAGTAGGTGAAAGGAAGATGATGGGACCGAAATTGGTAGAAGAGATGGTATAGAAAGTTCAGTTGATTTAGAATCACATGAGAATAACTCAGAGCAGACAGAAAAGTTATGCGGATAACCAGAGGAAGGATATTTCTTTTTAGGTAGGTGATCATGTCTTTCTCAAAGTTTCTCCAAAGAAAAGTGTGATGCGTTTTGGTAAGAAGGGAAAGTTGAGTCCGAGGTTCATTGGACCTTATTGAATCCTGGAGAAAGTTGGATCAGTTGTGTATAGAGTGGCTTTACCTCCAAGTTTATCCCAGGTACACAATGTTTTTCATGTTTCGATGTTGAGAAAATATATGCCAGATCTATCTCATGTTTTGATCCCATAGGTAGTTCAATTGGAAGAGAATATTTCTTATGAAGAACAACCAGTCCAGATTCTTGACCAAAAAGAGCAAGTGTTGCGGAATAAGGTAATTCACTAGGTAAAGGTTTTGTGGAAAAACCATATGGTTGAAGAGACAATGTGGGAATCTGAAAATGCTATGAGGGATAAATACCCCCACTTATTTTGATAAGTAAAATTGCGAGGATGCAATTCCAAAAAGGAGGGAAGGATGTAACATCCTAGGTAAATATAGAATAAGACATATTTCATAATTATTAATATTTGTGAATTAAATATTAATTTTACTTTAAAGGGGTTTCTATGTTCGATAGTGTACCCGATACGCAACAGCGGGTTTCTTACATTGCACATTAATAATATAATAATATTATTTTAAATGGCAGTTAACTCCTAGCCATTGTATTTGCGGGAATGAAAAAAACTAACTACAATATGATTATACATGTTTGTTAAATGTATTTACATTTATCCAATAAAAAGTTAGAGGCTTAAAATATGAATGAATCTAATTTTAAGTATAATTTACATTAAAAGGTCGATTTACCACCTTTTAATGGAAAAAACCTCTTTAAATTTAGTTTTGGTCACCTTAATACATTTAAATTGACCAAATAAAATCTTTCTTTAGAATGGGGACATCAAAATTTACTTTGTGTAATTTTTTGGAATTTTTCCGATAAAGTTCATTTTTTAACGAATAGTGAAAATATTGTATTTTAATTCAAAACTGCAATTTAATACAATATATTTATATGGTTAGATTATCTTTTTAATTAATTTTAAAGTGTATTTAGAATATATTTTTACCATTTAATCCATTTTTTTTCATTGGAATTAATTTCACTTTGAAAGTGGACATAAAGAAGTGTCAATCTTTTGATAGTAATTGTTTCTTAAAAACACGCTATTTGTTTTAACAATGAGAATTAATTTTAAATTAATTAATTCCACTTATATGTTTTGAATTTTGAAAAATATAAATCATTTTTGAATTCGGAATATCAAATATAGCTTAGGCTGAATTTTTGGTATTTTTCTAAAAAACTTCAATTTTTGATGAATACTGGAACCACTTAGTAGTAGTTAAAAAAACTGACTTTTTCATTTAAATGAAATTTTACCGCTTATGTGAATTGAATTTTGAAAATACAACATACATGGTTGTTATTAGTAAGTAAAATGTGGTTCAATAAGATAAAAATAATTTTTGATAAATAGTAACTTTTGACTTTTATTTACTGCGGTTAAAGGTAAATAGGGCAATTCAAGGTAAAAAGAATATTATAATAATTCAAAATTACCTTAAAAATTGTCCAAACCTTATTGGTTGAGTCATTTACAAACATGGACATATTTGGGTCTATTTTGGGACCCCATTGAGCCACTTCAGAGAGATAATGACAATTTAGATTAATTAACTTAAAGTAAAGGCAAAAATGATAAAAACAAATATCTTTTAGTAAATTAATTTTTATATGGTGTTATATAAGTAATAATTTTGACTATAAATATTAATTTTAAAGATAAAAATATTTCCTACATCATGGTATTTTTTTTATAATTTTTAGACATCAAATAATTTAAATTATTTATGACACAATAATGATGCAGTGTTTACCTCATTAATAAATCATTTAAATAAATAAGATTATAAATATTAAAATAACATCTAAAACTTGTCCAATTCTTATTGAATGATTTTATTTCGACCATGAGTCATCTTATCTTTGAATATAATTATTTTTGGACCTTTAGAAACTGAATATCCTTATATAATAAAATAATATTATCACACTTTCCTAAAGAGCCCCTCCTCCCCCTTATAAAAGGAGACCATTTATAACCAATTACTCACAGATATAAAGACTTTAGGTTCATCCAAACTCTGCCCAATTAAGCTCCCTACATCTCTCTCTTCCTCATAGAATCCTTCCCTTATGCAGAAGACACTTTAAGAAGTCCTTTTGGTTCAAACCAAAGGAAGTTACCCAAATTAAAGGTAACAGTTTCTCTTAACTTCTTTTATTTTATTTTACTTCTCCAACACCTATACTATTTTTATTACTTTATTTTATAATAACACCAGTTTCCTCAATATACTAGGATGTTTTTATGATAATTATTCGAACTAAACTTACACACACCTCCATCTAATGGGTAAAGAACATAATGTTTCTATGGATGACAAACAAACGCCTCACGAAATGATGATTGTTCAATTACCTCCTACCGCCTCTCATGGTAGCCATTATGATGGCACTGTATTTATATATGATATATATTATGTTTATGTTTTCTTTATGCTTCTGTATTTTCCATTTATATCATACCTTTATGGTTTCCATTATGGGTAAACCCGATAATTTCATTTGAGGAAGTGCGGACTACCGCCCCCTCAAAGTGATATGACTCGTTAATGCCATATGTGGGACGTATAAAGGATGGATTTAATGATATTATATATGGTATTATACTGGAATTACAATATACCTATGTATCATTATGTTTTAATTCCATTAAAATAAGAAATAGAAATGAAAGTAGCGTTAATGCGTACGTACGGCTTACCGTCTCCATGAATAGTGCATTTCATTTCTTACCTCCAAATGTTATGTACTATTATAAATACATGTATATACTGGATATATATGATATATATGATATCTAAATCATAAATATCATTCTGTATATAATGGACTATGGATCACATGGACAACTTGTAAATATAAGGTGTTCATTTTTGACTCAAGTACCAAATATCGACAAAATGAACATTATTAACTTGAATGATTACATAATGTTTATAACATGGTAATAAGTGATATAAAATGAATAATAAACTTGAAAAGGTTCTTAAGAAAGTATAAATTAACTTTAGTTTGTTATTCAGGATATTAAAGAATGAATGGGTCAAGTCGGACACTAGGTAAGGGACTTCTTCTCAATCTCCTTTCATTGAGTCATATTTAGTTTTATACACGACTTTATTTTATACAGTGTATAAACCCATTTGAATTTTCATTTAATTCAAAGGGAATATTTTTATACTAAGTGTTTTACTAAATGAAAAAAGTAATGTTTTTTTACGTAAGCGATGACAACAACCTTTCCGCCGCCAAGAGCATTATTTGATCTTTGGTTTCTTTAACAAGCCATAATGTTTTTAAAAGGAAAAAAATAAATACCATATACTATTTTTTACATATTTTGGTATTGAAAATGATTTTGAGAATGGATTTATTATTTCAATATCTTGAAATTATATTTTGTTATTGCAATGTGGAAATGTTATCTTTCCTTTATGCTTATGTTATGTGTTATGATCATGTTATAGTTCTTGGTAATTACTTATGTATACGGGTGGTTCTGTGATAAACCTAGGGAAGGTGAGCCTGAGATAGCTCTCCAATGCATCAGGTAACATGATGGAGGTAAACGTGAATGTTTATCCTAAGATATTTAAGGAGTATACTATGATGGGTATTCCAAAGTAACTCCCTATGTAGCTGTGATAACTACAATGTATGTATGATATGGATGCCACAAGTTACCTTTATGATTTATTATTTCTTTGTGTTGTTCATAAAATCTTATGATTTCCTAAGGTAAGTAAAAGAGTTCATGTTTTGTATGTATTTATGAACAAATGTTTTATTTCTTTGTTTTATAACCCTTACTGAGCTTTTTATGCTCATCCCAAGTTTTGAAATGTTTTCACAGGACTTAAAGATGAATAAGGTCAAGGATGGGATCAAGGAAAAGTCATGCTGTCTAAAACATGGAACTAGACATGAATCTTTTTTTCAAGAGTTTTTATTTTATGAAAAAAAATGGAAACTGTGTAGAAGTGTCTACTTTGTAATCTTTTGAGATATAATAGTTATGTCATAATTCTCTAAAACTCTAAACCTAAAAAGATCCCCAATGTGAATTATTCATTTAATTCAATATTATGTAATGTTTAAGGCTGGGTCCTTATAGTATTATTTTTCATCTTTAAAACATTTAAATAAATTAATTTTCTATATAAACTAACCCCTAAATTTTATTCATCATCATTCGTGACATATAACCTTCAACATTTTCTATTATATACTTCATTATTTTTTTTTCAAAAAAGGAATTCTATCAAAAAACCTATAAAAATGTAATTTAAAATATAAAATGTGTATTAAAATATATTATTTATTATAAATCATAAATACATAACTCATTATAAGAAATTTTATTTATTGATACACTAAAATATCAATGAATGTTGAATAACATAATTTTATGTAGTATAGTGTTTTGATAACTAAATTTATAAAATAAACATTATTCATATATTAATATATATATATATATATATATTTATGATTGTTTTTTTTTCATTTTTAAAATTTTCTTATCATCCATGCTTTTTAAGCGACTCTCTACAAAATATTTAGTCACGTAAAAAAATGAATTTAAAAAATAATAGGTAAAACTAATTAAATATAACATAAAATGTGATGATCATGTCTTTTGTTAATTGTTTTATTGTTTTGGATGAGTATGAATTTAAGTCCACATGAAATTAGTTTGTCTTTATTTTAAAAATATTTTTTGATATGAAGTTATTAAAATGCTTGTAATATGAAGTTTTGTGTAAATGTTACTGCTTGTTATACATATGCGAATATAGATAAGAGTAGGATTGATATTCCAAATCGAATGGATAGATAATATTTAGATGGAATTATGTAATTTATTTATTTCAATGGAGGATTTAAAAGTGACTACTTTGTGTAGAAAATGTTAAAAAATATCAATTCACACGAGATACCATAAAGGAGAACCTATTATTGAATGGGTTTCTGAAAAATTATAAGAGTTGGAATCATCATGGGGAAGAATATATTCATTTTCATCATACAGAAATAGTTCAGATGGATGTTTATGCAAAGAAGAATGATCTGATGCATGAAATACTTATTAAAATGGTATGTGGGTTGGCTCCTGAAGGCATGGAGATCAGAAATGATGAGACCAGTGAGATCAATCTGTGATATAGTGTAGATCATGATTCATTGAAGTTTTATGAAATACTTGATGATGAAAAATCTAAATTATATTTTGGGTGTAATACTAACAGTAAATTACCATTTATCATGGAGTTGTTTCATTTGAATACTTTGAATTAGTCAGGCACATCGTTTGACATGCTATTAGTGTTATTAATAAAAGTACTTCTTACCGACGCTAAGATTCCTGAGTTGTATTACCATGCTTGTAAGCTGAAAGAGAACTTAGGTTTCACATACAAGACCATATATTCATGTGAAAACAAATGTATGCTATTTATAAAAGAAAATTTCTATTTGAAGAATTTGACGGTCTGTGACTCTTCAAGGTGGAAAGATAATAGGGGAAATCGGACTCATCAAATTTAGACTACAAAATAAGGGAAACTGATTGCTGCAAATCAAATGTGTTACTTTCCACTGAATTTGAGGTTGAAAAGATTATTTATGTAATCTAAATTTTCTAAATTAATGATATGGAATGTGGAAATAAATAAGGATATTGATATGCTAACCCACTCGACAGACTCTCTTGCATGGAAGGATTTTGACGAGATACACCACAACTTTGCTAAAGATAGTCATAATGTTCGATTAGGGTTGGAAGTAGATGATTTCAATCCATTCGGGAAAATGGTTGGTGAAACTCATAGCACATGGATCATGGTGTTGGTTCTGTATAATCTCCCTCCATGACTTTGTATGAAACAAAAATTTCTATTACTTTCCACTCATATTGATGGACCTGGAAGTCTGATGAATAAGATTAATGTTTACCTTCAACCATTTATCGATGAGTTGAATGAATTTTGGGGTGATGGTGTGATGACTTATGAATGTGAAATGAATGAAATGTTCAAACTATAGCATGATTTTTTAGGTACAATTAATGACTTCCCAACTTATGAAAATTTATTAGGTTGGAGTACCAAAGGGAAATTTTCTTTCCCTATAAGGACCCATACTGTTATAAATAAAACTCCCCTTTAAATTCATTTAAATGTATTATTATGTAATATGGTTATAAAAACACATGCACTTATTTGGTTTTATTATATCCTATCATATTTAATTTTCCTTTAAGAATCATTACCATTGATAATACAGTCGTTGAATAGTGATCACATGATTAGTATAAATATAGGGTTTTAACAAATCCAATTGATATAGGCAAAAGAAGTGATGGCCTCAACCAGTAAGATCGTACCCTATTAATCCCATTTATTGGAGATTCTAAGGGAGATAACATATCTGGGATTTTTTATTGACCAATCCAAGATGATATCCAATAACTTAAGAATGAGAAAAACCATTTATGGGAGAAGTTTAAGCTCATCAAAATCATGGCCCAAACTGTGTTCGCCAAACTATCCCATGAAAGTCCCACTATTACGCACCTTACCCTTAGGGAGTTTGTTGCTATATTAAAGGGATATGTATCAAGAACCTATAAATATGAGTATGTATATTATTTTTTTACAGAATAATGAATATATTATTGTTACTTTATAAATTATTTTTATTCAATAATACATAAATAATATTTTTGGGAAATATTACATTTCAATTAAGGAATTTATTTTGATGAATAAATATATTTTTTAAATAAATAATATTTTAATAAAATATTACTATTAAATAATTTTTATTAAATATAAATGTTTATATATTTTTTTTGAAGTCAAATGTAATTTTTATAAGGGATCAAAAACTGTTATTGTCAAAAAACCCATCATTTCTTGATAAATGTTGATTTTATTTTAAAAGTGAAATCCACATATTTATAAAATTATTTTTAAAAAATAAATATTATTTCTTGAATCATAATTTCAAAATTATCCAATGGTGAATTTTTCTTAATTTTCCAAGATAGTCTAATTTTTGGGTAAAAATTAAATACTGTACAAATATACTTTATGTATTATGACATCATAATGACCCAAAAGTGATGTAATAAATACTATAAAATGTATAAAAAACAAAATATATGTTTTATCTATAAAATAATGTGATTTTAAGTCTATTTGAATAATTTTATAAATCCATTATGAATCCTCCAAAATAGTTAATATATTTTAAGTTTTTAAAATCATTTCTTTAAGAGTGTGACTCTCCTCCACTTAAGCATGAGAATTATGTTTTTAAGTTTGGGACTTAGAATTATAAAATAATTATAACCACTCCCATTTGGCATAAAATATGGGAAAAAAACCATGGGATGGTCTGTGATTTTGGTTATTTTATTATGTAGAGTCCAAAACCTAAATAACAAACAAATCCTCTTATTTTCCTATATAAACCCACCCAAGCTCCCATTTATCTTCACTAAAACTTCTTATAGAACACCAATAATCTTCCCCCACTCTCTATATTCCTACCAAGGTTCCCCCAAGCTCTCAAGAATCCCCTCCCAAGCATTTGGAGTTACACACTCAAGTAAGGGATTTCTCTCTTCTCATTTCCATTCAAGCACTTATTTATTGTTATGTCTCTTAAATTCCATTTTCTTATGTTGGGATATGTTATTAAATATTACAATTAATTTCCATTTAATGTATAAATTATGATATCCCCCTTTCACTCTCATTAATCCTCCCATTATCCTTTATGTTCACCCGTTACCATGCTGAAATATAGTTAGGATTCTTTTCTTTACACAAGTTTCTTAATTACCTTATGCCTTTAACTTCCAAATTTATAATGTTTAGATATGTTTTTCCACATAAATATTACATTCCATTTTGTTTATACGTTATTATAGATCCCTTTATCTCTCATCAACCCATTTTTATAAAGATTTAAGTGACACCGTTATGTTGTCTAAATTTCACCATGATTTTCCATGACAAAACCATTGTGTAGGGAATAGCATACTCATTTTCTATCAAGGGTATTCAAATTTATGAACATATAATTTTTTATTAGGTACTTAAATGTATTTATTACACACTCCTTTATTGTGTAATAAATTATTATGATGAATGAATCCATGTTTTATGATCTACGTGGCACACTTAAGAATGAGAATGAAATGAATGTGATGGGTGTGCCCAGAATTGTATAACACTCCAATACATTAGGTAATGTTTAGTTTCATGATATGTTATGTTGGGATAGGAAGTGAAACTGATTCCTTTATTTGAATTTTTCCATCATGATGTCTTGGTAGTTATCCTTGACCTATGTTTATGATGCAATGTTTTAAGTTATTTCCAAATTTCCCATGTTATGATTATCATGCTATACCATGTCTCTTGTTCATGTTTATGATTATTACTCTTTTTATGCCCTATTGATGTGCCTGCGGTCTAAAATTTACCCCTTATACCATTTTTATTCCCTTACTAGGATTTATAACTCACCCCTTTCTTATGTTTGTTCTAATTTTATCCCGTGCAGTTTTAAAAGCCATGGAATTTTAGAAGCATGTTAAGGAAATTTTCAATAATGTTGTTGTATCACATATCCAAGATGATATTCTATGTACCTAATTCCCAAATTCACTAGAATTATTGATATTTTGGGTTGTATTATATGAAATTTTATGTAATAAATCACGAATTAATGTATAACAAAGAGAAGGGTTGTTATAGTTGGTATTATAGAAAAAGTTTAGTTATTTTTTGGATTAGTATTTAAAAACTCTAGAAAAAGGATTAGAGATAATACTAAGTATAAGAAAAGATCCCTAAATTTTGGTAAGTATAGATTAAGTTTTTTATCATAAAAATATGTACATGTATGGGTACTACATGTGGACGTGGTTCTGGCACAAATGTACTTAAGGCAATAACCCCGACAAGGTGTATCGTGCCTAACTCGGTGTAACCTAGTACATGAAAACAAGCATTACTATGCACCTATTTTTACAATATTAGGGGATATTATTTATTAAATTTACAATATTGTTATGAACCATTATTAACGTAACAAAAAAATTCCCATAAGAATACATGTTAGGAAATAGATCATGGATAACATAGAGTGAATCCTAGAAATTCATAAGTTAAGATATAAATATAATTTATAAGTTATCCCTTTCATGTCATTGGATTACCTTATATGAGTTTAATAATTTAAAAATGACCATCCCTAATTTTCCTTTTATTCTATCCAATGGATGAAAATATGAGGAATCAGGTAAACAATCAATGCGGTGGGCAATGTGATGACTGTCCCAATGAGATGCGAAAACCGATGAGAGTAGGACTCTCAAAATTTATGATGATACTCTCTCAGATGACTCAATTTATAAATAGAAATCTATATTAGGAGGATCACCCAAATACCTCTACAAGAAAACAATATGCGATTGAGAGATTTATGCAATAAAGACCTCCAAATTTCAATGGATCATCTAATACTTTAATCGCCGAACAATGACTCAACTTCATTGAGAATATCTTCTCCATCCTTAAATGTTCTGAAAAAGAGAATGTTTTTCTATATTTTTATTATATGGAGGTATAAGCTGATTAATGGTTGAAATTTATCAAGAATACCGAGCCTAAGGAAGAGATCAAATTAATAGTGTGGAAGGAATCCTAGAAAATGTTTTTCAATAAATATTTTCCTCACACTATCCATCTTAAAATGGAAAGGGATTTCCTTGCCCTCAATAAATAAGATGACAAATATACCGGGGTGTACATGGAAAACTTCAAAAGACTTGAACAATATGCCTCTGGATTTTTGTTACCCCTGAATACAATGTTGACCACTTCTTTGGTGGGCTAAAACCTATTCTATAAAAATCCCTGGAGATCCGTAACTTTTATAGCTATGAGGAAATTGTCCTATGTGACTTCAATTTCGAAATAGAGATCAATGAATCTCAATGTTATCATAGGTATAAGAAGTAGAAAGTGTATTTTAATTTTGGTAGTCTGATGGAGAAATCTAATAGTGCTAAGAAATTTCAACATCCCACTTATTAAAGGTGCGGGAAGAACCAACTCAGAAATTGCCTAAGGGGAATAAGGAAATGATTTAAGTGTGGGAAGGAAAGACACCTAGCTAACAATTATTGATAGGATAAAGCCAATAATGAAATAGATTAAAGTAATTCTCTAGTAAACCCTCAGTGCATTGTTCATTATTTCAACTGTAAGGAACCAGGAAACATTGAAAATCAATTCCACACGCCAAGGGTTTTTGGAGAAAACCAACAACCTATAAGGAATCAAGGGAGATCTTTTTCCATCACAACCAATGAGGTGGATACCGACAATGAAGTAGTGAAAGGTATGCTAGTTATTCATTCAAGGTTATAGAGCATACTTTTTTTATTCTAGTTCTACAAATTCCTTTATATAATGAAAGTTTAGTAGAACTATTCAAACACCACCACAAAGCATGAAAGTAGATCTATCGATGAAAATGAAAAATGGGTAAATTATTGCATCCGAAGTATATAACTCCTTCCCTGTCATGATTTGTGGGCTGAAATTCCTAGAGAACCTTGTAATACTCTTTTTGGTGAAATTTTATGCAATTATAGGCATGTATTGGATTTAAATATATAATTATAACATAAATTTCCATGAGAAGGAAATCACTTTCTTTATTACCAATCAACCCCCGATTCTATACAAGTTCAAGGAGGAGGATAGATCTTCTTTAGCACCAAAATCTCAACAATGGATATTATTGGACTATGATAAATCATATCTTGCTCAAATGATTGAGTCTAAGGAAATAACCATCCTTGAAGACACACCTATTGTGAGAGAATACATTGATGTGTTTCTTAAGGAATTTCATGGTCTTCAACCTAGCTGAGAGGTTGAATTTTTAATAAATCTTATACCTGGGGAAATTCAATTACCTAAGGCTCTATATAGAATGGATATTGTGGAACTTGAGGATCTAAAGAAACAACTATAGAAGAATTTGGATAAATATTTCATACACCCAAGTGTTTCACCATGGGGTTCACCAGTCCTCTTCATCAAAAAGAAGGATGGGTCAATGCGCCATTATATTGATTATCATGAGCTAAACAAAATCATGATAAAAAACAAGTATCCTATTCCATGGATTGATGACTTGTTCAATCAGCTATATAGAGAAAAATACTTCTCCAAGGTGGATCTACAGTTGGGATATTACCAAGTTAGGGTGAAGAAGGAGGATATCTCTGAGACTTTTTTTTGTACAAGGTACAAGCACTATGAGTTCATAGTGACTCATTTTGGGATCACTAATTATCCACAAATATTCATAGACTTGATGAATATATTCTTTAGGGATTAACTTAAAAAATATGTGGTAGTATTTATAGATGATATTCTAATATAATACAAAACCAAAGAGAAACATGAGGATCATTTGAGAACTGTGCTAAAGACCTTGCAAATGGAGAAGATTTTTAAAAAGTACAAAAAATGTGAGCTCTCATTAAAGGAAGTAACATTCTTAGGGAATATCATCATAATCACTGAGATATACATGGATACTTCAAAGGAATAAGAAATTGAAGGATGGTTGATGTCAACATCTGTGATAGATATCTATAGTTTCCTTGGGTTAGCTGGGTATTATTATCGATTTATGATAAATTTATTGTAACTCTGAAACCCTTTTACCATGATAACTCAGAAGGGGTAAATTTTTATTGGAATGATGAATGTGAAGAGATATTCAAGGATCTGTAAATGAGTCTTATCACTAACCCTATACTCACACTACCCACAAGTTGAGAACTTTTCATGGAATTTAGTGATGATTTGAAGAAGGGACTGGGATGAGTGTTAATGCAGAATAAAAAAGTTATAACCTATGATTCAAGGCAGTTTAAGGTTCATAAAAAAAACTACCCGACACATGATTTGGAGTTGGCTACAGTAATATTATCTTTGAAAATATGGAGGCATTATCTCTTTGGGGAGAAGTGTGAAATATATATAGATCATAAAAGTCTCAAATATATATTCACATAAAAAAGAGATGAATATGATCCAACGAAGATGGTTAGATCTGATAAAGGAATATGAATTCTCAATTCACTACCATCTTGGGAAAGCAAAAAAATTGGTATATTCTCTAAGTATAAAGGATCCATCAATTATATCATTGATGATAATTAATAGGTATCCAATATTATTATATTTGGAAAGGGTTTACATGGGAATCATAAAGGAAGGAACATCATCAATCATTTCACAAATGATTTCATAACTATCCCTTCTAGAGAGGTTAAAAGATTCTCAAATAAATGATGTTGGAATTTAGAATAAAGTTGAAAGTAAAAGAAAATGGAAATCCTTAGAGTTTAGTATTAATGAAGGAGTTGTAAGATTTGGGTCACAAATATATGTACCATCAAATCCTGAGTTAAAGAAGGAACTATTGTATAATGCATATATTTAGACATTATCCATTAAACATAGAATCACAAAGATGTATCAATATCTCCAAAAGCACTATTGGTTGGACAATATGAATAAGGAGATCGCTGAATATATATCAAAGTGCCTATTATGTCAGAAAGTGAAGGCTAAAATGCAGAAGTCTAAGGGGATGCTGTAACCATTACTCATACCAACATGGAAATGAGAAAACATCACCATAGACTTTGTCATTGGACTTCTGAAGATATCTAGGGGTAAAAATTCTATATGGGTTGTTGTGGATCATTTTACAAAGACATATCACTTTATCACAATTCAATAGGACTTATCACTGGATCAACTTGCATAGATATACATTAGAGAAGTGGAAAGGCTACATGGAGTACTAATATCAATCGTATCTGATAAATATTTAAGATTCACTTCCAAGTTGTGGAAAAGTCTCTAAAATTATATTAACACTAAGTTGAACTTCAGTACGACCTATCATCCTCAAACTAATGGCCAATCAGAGTGAACTATTCAAAAACTAGAAGACATGTTGTGATCATGTTCTATGGACTTCAAAGGAGGATGAGACCAAAATATTTCTCTAGTTAAATTCTCTTACAATAATAGTTTCCACTCAAGAACCCAAATGGATTCCTATGAAGCCCTTTATGGGAAGAAGTACAAAAAACCCACATGATTGGATGAAGTTAGGGAATTAAAACTACTAGGACCTAAAATGGTCGAGGAAATGGTGGAAAAAGTTAAGATCATTTATCAACACATCAATGCTGCCAGAGCCAACAAAAGAGCCATTCTTACAATCATCAACAAAACCTAGAGTTTGATGTTAGAGACATGGTATTCCTCCACATATCTCTATGGAATAAAGTGATGAGATTTAGGAATAAGGGAACACTTAGTCCAAGGTACATCAGCCCTATTGAGATCCTTGATCGCATAGGAGCGGTGGTCTACCGACTTACACTCCCACCAAACTTATCTCAAGTACATGATGTATTCCATGTATCCGTCTTGAGGAAGGACATACCATACCCCTCACATTTACTCAATCCAAAGGTCGTACCATTGGAGAATTATCTCACATATGAAGAGCAGTCAGTGAAGATATTATATTATAGAGAAAAATTTCTAATAAATAAGACAATTCACCTTGTCAAAGTGTTGTGGAGAAACCAAATGTTTTAAGAAGAAACATGGGAACCGAATAAGGTGATAAAATAGAGTTACATTCACCTATTTTAGTATGGTAAAAGAAAATTTCAAGGGAAGAATTTCTTAAGGGGGGAAGATTGCAATGACCTGTACTGTTATAAATAAACCCCCCTTATAATTCATTTAAATGTCTTATTATGTAATATGGTTATAGAAAACACATGAACTTATTTGGTTTTATTATATACTATCTAATTTAATTTACCATTAATAATCATTACCGTTGATAATATAGCTATTGAAAAATGATCACATGATTAGTATAAATATAGGGTTTTAACAAATCCAATTGACACATAAAAAGGAAGTGATGACCAAAACCAGTAGGATCATACCCCATGAGGCCCATTTATATGAGCTTACAAGGGAGATATAATCTCTAGTATTTTTCCTTGACCAAGCCCAATATGAAATCCAATAACTTAAGCATGAGAAAAACTGTTTACATGAGAAGTTCAATCTCATCGAAATCACAACCCAAACCATGTTCGCCGAACCACCCCATGAAAGTCCCATCATTGCACACCTTACCCTCAGGGTGTTTTCTAGTGTATTAAAAGGATATGTATTAAGAACATAGAAATAAGAGTATGTACATTATTTTTTATAGAATAATGAATTTATTATTGTTACTTTATTAATGATTTTTATTTAATAAAAGATAAATATTATTATTGGGTAATATTAAAATTCAATTAAGAAATTTATATTGATGAATTAACAAATTTTTGACATAAATAATATTTTAATAAAATATTATTATTAAATAATTATTATTAAATATTAATTATTATATAATTTTTATGAAGTCAAATGTAATTTTTATAAGGGATCAAAAACTATTATTGTCAAAAAACACAAGATTTATTGATAAATGTTGATTTTATTTGAAAAGTGAAAATTCAAATATTTATAAAATTATTTAGATAAAATGAATATTATTTTTGGTATCATAATGTTGAAATTATCCAATGGTGAATTTTTCATAATTTTTCGAAACAATCGAATTTTTGGGTAAAAATTAAATACTGTACAAATATACTTTGTGTGTTATAGCAAAATAATATAAAAAAGTGATGTAATAAATACTATAAAAGGTATCAAGGACCAAATATATGTTTTATTTTTAAAATATTATAATTTTAAGTTTATTTTATTATTTTTATAACACCATTATGAATCCTCCAAAATAATTAATATATTTTAAGGTTTTAAAATAATTTATTTAAGAGTGTGACTCACCTCCACATAAGAAAAGGAATAATTTTATTAAGTTTAAAACTTTTACTTATAAAATAATGATAACCACTCACATTTTTCATAAAAAATGGGCCAAAACCATTGAATGATTTGTGTTTTTTGTTATTTTATTATGCAGAGTCAAACACCTAAATAATAAAGAAATTCCCCTCTTTTCCTATATAAACCCACATAAGATCCTATATCTCTTCACTCAAACTACTTGGAGAACATAAATACTCTTTCCCAACTCTATATAGTTCTCCTAAGGGGCCCCAAGATCTCAAGAAGCCCCTCCCAAGCATTTGGAGTCACACACTCAAGAAAGAGATTTCTCTCTTCTCATTTCCATTCAATCACTTTTTTATGTTATATCTCTTAAATTCTATTTTATTTTACTGGGATATGTTCTTACATATTCCCATTACTTTAAATTTAATTTATAAATTATTAGATATCCTTTCACCCTCTTTAATCCTCCCATGATTCTTTATGTTCACCCACTACTATGCCAAAACATAGTTAGGATTATTTTCTTTATTCAAGTTTCTTAATTACCTTATGCCTTCTATTTCCAAATTTCTAATGTTGGGATATGTTTTTTCATGTCCCTATTAATTATCATTTTATTCCAATGTGATGAGAGACCCCTTTCTCTCTCATTAGTCCATTTGTATGAAGTTTTAATTGACACAATTATGCTGCCGAAATTTCACTGTGATTTTCCATGCCAAAATAATTGTGTAGTGAATAACATACCCATTTCCTATCAAGGGTGTTAACCTTTATGCACATATAATTTTTTATTTGGTACTTACATGTATTTATTACACACTCCTTGATCGTGGAATAAATTATGATGATGAATGAATCTATATTTCATGATCTATGTGGCACACTCAAGTATGCGAATGAAATGAATGAAACTGGTGCACCTAGAATTATATAGCACTCCAATACATTGGGTAATGTTTAGTATCATGATACATCATGTTGGGATATAGAGTGAACCTGATTCCTTTATGGGACTTTTTTCCGTCACGATTTCTTGGAATTTATCCTTGACCCATGTTTATGATATAATGTTTTAAGTTGTTGCCACCTTTCCCATGTTATGATTGTCATGGTATACCATATATCATTGTTCATGTTTATGATTCCTTCTCTTTTTATACCCCATTTATGTTCCTATTTTATAACATGTACCCCTTATTCTATTTTATTCCCTTACTTGGCTTTATATCTCACCCCTTTCTTATGTTTGTCCATAGGTTATCCCATTCAGTTTTAAAATCCATGAAATTTTAGAATCTTGTTAAGGAAATTTTCAATAATGTTGTTGTATCCCATGTTCAAGATGTTATGACTATTTCCCAAAGAAACTAGGCTTATCTATCTTTTGGGTTGTATTATATTTAATTTTATGTAATAAATCATGAATTAATGTGTAACAAAGAGAAGGGTTTTTATATGCCCTTGTTGAAATAAATGTAAAAATTCAACATGGCTTAAACATTGAAAAAAATGGGAATACATGGGTCACAGATGTTTTCTCCCCCTTCAACACAGGTTAAAAAAGGATAGAATGACATTTTATTGTTCTATATAATTCAATACAACACCAAATATCATGATAGGAGTAGAAATATTACCGCATATTGAGGAAGAAAGAATCCACACGATATATGAATTTTAGGATTTGGTGGCTCATCCATTACCTAATATTTATGGTGAAGATAGACAGTGAAATCACAATTGGAAGAAGAAACATATTTTTTTAATATCCCTTATTAGAAAACTAACATGCTAAGGCATAATCTGGATGTCATGAACATTGAAAAAAATGTACGTGATAATATATTGTAGACCATTTTAGGTGTCAGTAGAAAATCAAAGGACCATCTTAATGCCTAACATGATTTAGAAGAAATGTTTTTAAGAAAATAATTTAATTTATAGTTGGGTGATAGAAACAAGGAATACATGCTTGATGCACAATATATGATAACTAAAAAATATAAAGAGAAACGTCTTTCCATTTTGAAGATACTCAAGGTTCCTAGTGGTTACTCTTATAATATTTATAATAGTATGAATGTGATGAGAAAAACATTACAGGGGCTGAAAAGTCATGAAAATAACATACTACTTCAATAGTTGATTCCAATCACAATTCATGATTGTTTATCACCCAGTGTTGTTCAATCGTTTATTTAGATGATTATTTTTTAGACAATTTTTTTAATAAATCATTGAATGTGTGATTTAATTTTTTTCAGAACATAATTATACTTATTCTTTTTCACTTGGAGAAACTATTTCCACCCTAATTTTTTGATGTTATGGTTAACTTGATAGCACACCTAAATGATGAAGTAATGGCTTCTAGTCTAGTGAAATTCATGTGAATGTATCTTATTAAGTTATTTTTGAATACATTAAAATGATTTGTAAATAACATAACTTATCCAGAGACTTCAATATCCCATGGTTATTTGATAGATGAGAATACTAATTTTTGTGAAGAATATCTTATGGATGTTGAAACAAAATTAGATAATACCTCTTGGATTCATGATGGCCTAGTTGGATAAGGAACTATATTTGATATAGACAACATCGAGTGGGTATAATCTCATATATATATATCTTGTTCAATACTCCATCAGTTGCACCATTGATGTAGTAAATGTATTATCACTTTTATTGTATGAATTTTAAATGTTTTGTTATAATATAAAAAGTTGATCATTTAAACATGGCATTATCATTTACAGGAAACACATTAATGAGTTAAAATAATAGACGAATCGTGCAAGTGATTATCAAATTCAATAGTCCCATTATGTATCATTTCATGATTGGTTCAAGGATTTTTTATATATAAATGGATTTTCATTATGATTGAAGTATAATACTAATTTATTTATGTGTAATTTTTATTTAATTTGATAAAATATACAGTTCCATAACCCATGGGAGTTAGGTGACCCTACACTAACTGAATAATTAAACCAAGTAAGGGTCCATCTATAAAAAATCATCATTACAAAGCTTTAGATGCTAATGGATTTTGGTTTCACATTAAAGATATTAATGAAAAATGAGAAACATAAAATAGTTGAATTGGTTGTCTGTCTTCCGATTCTGGTTATTACTAAGGTCAATTGAAAAATATCATTGAAGTTGTATACATGCATGATTTGAAATACATACTATTAAAGTGTAATTAGGTTAATTCAGTCCATGTAAGTTATATTGATCAATATCAGTTTACATTAGTGAACTTTAATAGTATGTTATATTGATATAAATGAGTTAGTAACGAGCCTTTAATTTTGTAATCACAAGAAGAATAATTTTTCTTTGTTGCCTTTCCATATAATCCTAATTGGCAAGTTTCTGTGAAAATATCTAGGTGAAGAGTGTTTTTAATTGAATGAGATAAACCAAAGACTGTTTCCTTTATTGCTCAATAGCTTGATCAATACACTGTAGTTCAACATGAATAAGATATTCATTAGGTTAGAGAGATAATTGAAAGAAAAATAGTTGATTTTAATTCTTAATGAATGGTATGATTATTTTCCTACTCTTCGATTTAAGACCTTTTTTAAATTATTTAAATTTTTAGAAACTATTTAACTTTTTTGTGTATTTACTATCTCTATATTTGATATATTGTCTCACTAATATAAAATAGACCTTTAAAAGTGCTAGAATTTTTCTTTATCAGTGATAAAAAATCACTAACTATCAGAGTGTGATTAAAATACATAGGCTTTTATCATCACTAAAAAAGAGTTGATAAAATCCACCATTTATCAGTACTTTTATTTAGTTCTGAAAATCATTTCATTTATTAGCACATTTAGTAGTACTGATAAAGGAACATACTTTATTTTTCTATAACAACACACCACAACAACAAAAATAGCACCTGAAAGCAGTAAAATTAGGTACATATACAAGAAAAAAACACTATATTATAGAGAAAAAGAACACACCTGTATAAAAGAACAAACCACCCCTACTCAAGAAAAATAATGAACCTATATAATAAAATAATTCTTATATTATTAAAAATATAAATAAATAAATTAAATAGAAAGTTTTAATTTTAAACTAAACTTTGAGTCATACCAAGAACATTCTATATCAGATTGAGTTGCAATTGATTCTTGAATGTCACACCATTTATTGTTTGTCTTCAAGAATTATCTATATGAATATTAACTAAATAAGTATAATATAAAAATGATAAAGAAATTAATTAAGTAATATAAGATAGAATGATGAGAAAATAATCTAGGCTCATTTGCTCAGTTTTGGTGATGTGATGCACATTTTAAACTAAAATGGAACTTATATATTGAAAAGACACACATGAAGTCATACCAGTCACACCATGCGTCAGAATGAGGTGAGGATAATTACTACACATACAAAATGACTTATGGATCATTTTACTAAATTATTAAAATAACATGAATGTGTTTTCTTGGTTTTGAGTATGTCACTTGTGTTTTTTACTAAAATGTCATTTTAAATTGTAAATACACACTTTAAGTAATATTGACTACATCGTGTGTCAGTTTGACATGAGACTAAATCCTACATGTCACAAATTACTTAGGAATCATTTTATAAAATTATCAAAACAATCTATTCATGTTTTCTTGGGTTTTTAGTGAGTGATACTTTTTAAACTAAAAATTCAATTTTAAACTAATAACAGACACTTTTAGTCATATCGGGAACATTGTTCATCATATTGAAGTGTGGATAATTCATACCCATCAAAAATGACTTATGGATTGTTTTCCTAAATTATAAAAATAATAAAAATTCATTTTCTCAGTTTTAGTATGTTAGTTGTCTTTTTTACTAAAATTAATGTCAATTTTAAATAAAAAGATGCATTTGGAGTCATCCCGGTCACACCGTGCATCATATTGAGATGAGACTAATTCTTACATGTCCCAAATGACTTATGTATATTTTTCCTAAAGTATCAAAACAATCCAAATATGTTTTCTCAGTTTTGAGTACGTCACTTGTGTTTTTTTACTAAAATGTCATTTTAAGCTTGAAACACACACTTTGAGTCATACCAGTCACATAATGTGTCAGTTTGATGTAAGAATGATTCCTACACTTCAAAAAATGACTTATGAATCATTTTCAGAAATTATTAAGACAATTTGAGAACATTTTCTTAGTTTTCAGTATGTCCCTTTTCTTTTTTACTAATTTTAATGTCGATTTTAAATAAAAAGACATAGTGATAATCATACCAAGTACACCGTGCATCATATTGAGGTGCGCATAATTCCTACATATCACAAATGACTTATGATTTTTTTTACTAAATTATCAAAACAATATTAATGCATTTTCTTGGTTTTGAGTATGTGATGTGTGTTTTAAACTAAAATGTAAATTATAAACTAAAAACATACAATTCAAGTCATACCGGTCACACCATGCATCATATTTAGGTGTATCTAACTGAGTTTTTTATATGTGTTTTCTTTCAAATTTCTACACCAATCCAAAAAAGAATGAAATGTTCCATTTGGATGGAAGAAGAAACCCCATGATACTTGAAACACCTCATCCAAAAGTAACATGTTCTCTCTTTTATGAATTTCTGCAGATGATTGAATGCAAAATATGACTTCCCAAAAGGTATGTAAAAAATAATAATAATTTGATAAAATTATAATGAAATGAAATTAAAAATAATAGATAAAATGGTGAAAAAATTAATTTAGTAAGTAGTATGAATTCACCTTTTCATGATGGTTGTAAACATTTTCAGCCTATTTCCTTTTTGTTGTTATCTCATTTATAGCCTCGTAGTATAATCTCTCACGAGCATGAGAAGATTCAAAAAAACCAACCCAACTCTAGAAAAAGAATAAAATTATATAAGAAGACAATTATTATGTTAGTAATACTATAAATAAATAAATAAAACATAAATATGAAAAAATACATTAATAAAATGTCAATTTTAAACCAAAACTACACAATTTGAGTCATACCATGTACCCCATGTATTTCTTTGAGGTATAGTTGATTCCAATGTGTCTTTTTATCCTATAGTGAATTAAATACTCTAGGTCATCTAACAATATTGTATTTTGATAACCTAGAATGTTGAATTCATTGAATAATAAAAATAAAATTACATCATCATGAGTGAATCATACTTTTTAAGTGCATGATCATAGTACATGAGTAAATCATCCTTTTTGATGAAGTCATTTATTCCTAGAAAACATTAACCATTAGTGTAAATATATTAGCGTTAATTTATTGAACTGAAATAAATATTTATATATGAGTTTTTATGGAATATAATAAAGTATATATTTCCTTTTCACCATCATAGAGAGTATAAAATCCATGATAAACCATTTATCTTCTTTGATGTAAAAAAATTCAGCAAGAACCATTAGTTATTTTTAGAAGGCACTAAACTCCATTATAAGTTGTTCACCCATTTTGATAGTATTAAACATCAATATAGTGAATTATAACATCCAAATGACACTAAAATCTAGCGCATCCATTATGTATTCCTAGATTGTGCTATATATTAGTATATCCTTTTCAATATTCTGTGTGATGATAAAATCTAACATAACATCATTATTATTTTTTCATCAAAATGGGAATATCCATATTCTCATGTATTTCTTATTAATAATGATGATTAGTTTTTTATTAATGATCTTGTGAACATGGATCATTTTATATAATGAATATGAACATTCATAATAAATGTTACTTTTATGGATTTCACAAGCATTTGTGATATTATATAATGCATCTAATTGATGATCTAATAGACTAAATAATTCCACCACCACCCAAAGTAAAACCACCATATTGTTCTTTTTGTTTTGAAAATTCATTATTCAATAGACAAATTTTTTTATTAATTTATTTTTTAGAGGTTTTGGATCAAGATACTAGCTTCTTTTTCAAAGGGGTCTTCGCATGTATTTTCAGTGTTTCACAATTTCATTTTAAGTGGGTTTTTCATTTTTTTGGATTTCTTAATAAAGTAGTTTCTTTTCACTTGATGCCATATTTCCTTTAACACAAACTCTCATTAATGATCCTGATATCTCAATGATGGTTTTCCTCCAATAGTTCTCTAATAAACTTGCTGGATTTGGTGGTTGATTACACATATATTTATTCAAACATTTAAGATGGATTATATAACCATTTTATTATTGTATTGGTGTTGTATGAATCTGAAGTGATTATTGGCTCTACTACTAATACCACTTCTTTGAAGTGTAGATAAGCTATGGGAAAGCAATTACATCTATTTTTTGTTGTTGTTTAGTTTTTTCTTGGCGAGGGGTTGATTTCACACTTTAGTAATATTTGATAGTACTTGGAATGCTCTAATATAAATTATAGTCTATTATAATAAATTTGAAAAAATAATTAGTCATTTTTTTGAAAAAAATTCCTCCACTTAAATTCACATAAAAAATCAATTAAACAAGTAGTAATTTTTTTTCAATAATAAACCACAAACACTTTCAAAATGGACTATATCTTAAGTGAAAAGTGGTGTGCACACTTTTCAACAATTGTTCTCAAACACAAATTTGGTATGATCCCCATTCCACTCCATTGACATAAAATTTTGTTGTTTGAAGGCCAGTGCTTCGTCTCCTCCTCTACCTTGATCTCCACCTCTACCTCATCTTCCACCTTAGCCTCTGACTCTAACTCTACCTCACCCTCTGACTCTACCTCTGTCTCTACCATTTCCCAAAAATCTTATTGTTTTTAGGACAACACTTCTAGACAAATTTATTTCTTTCATTATACATCTTATTGATAAACATATCAAAAATAATATATAATTTTTTTGAAACTAATGGTTCACACCCCAAATATATTTCTAAGGTCATAGACCATAATATATCACAAAAATAGTATATAATCAAATAAATTTGTTGTCAGTAAACATTCTAACACTATATACACTTCCCACTCATCTCTAAAAAAAATTTAATTCTTCTTTTGATTATAAAGGTTGTTGATAATCTTGGTAGTACTGAGAAAATATAGAAAAATGAATGATTAAGATATATTTTTAATGAAATTATAATTACCTTAAAAAATTAACTATTTGGGGATGCTGGTCTTTTGATGGTTTATTATCTCTCTCATAAATTTTAAAACATAATATCCACAATCATTGCAATTATCTTACTTTAGACACTATAGAAACATTGACCAGAATAGATAAATTGTTTTGAAATATGTTTTGATAGTTAAATATTTCTATATATATTTCAGTATGTTTACATTTTTAGTAATCCACATGTTTTTTATGTTTAGTTACTAGCTTCATTCCATGATTTAGCATATATTTAGTGACCACTCTATTATAATGAAATTATTGTTAAAACAAAGACTAAAACATATAATTAAAAGTTTATCTATAAAATATTAATTAAAGTGTTTTATAAATTCACAATACACTTCATGCGTGGTCAGTTTTTTGGATACCCATGCATTGGATAAAAAAAATAAATATTTGGGGTATCCAGATTGACTACGATCAACATCCTATGCTGCGTAAAAAAATAAATAATAAGTAATGAAAAAAATAAAAATATATTTTATGTGATTGTAGAGTTTTAACTATTAATTATAGGCATAAAAAAGTCTAGTGTCTATTATTTATTTCTCAAACGTATCACATAACTCATCTATTTTCTTCTTAATTTCTTCCTTATCCAAAGTAAGTTTTTCTATAGAAATGATACATAGATTAATGAATCCAAATCATGCTTCACATGGTTTTAAATTTATATAGTAGTAATATAAATTTCTATAGAAAATATGAATAGTTATTAACTTTAATGAACATATTAGATCACTATTTGGATATAAGTATTATGAAAATGTACCTTATGTATCTATTCACAACTGAGACACTCATCCATTCATGCTTTAGAATCTCATTTATACTCTTAAGACCAACCATTTATATCATTAAATTCCATATATTTATTCTTAATATGAATGTAATAAATATTTTAATATTAAAATTTTGTCTCTGTATGATGTTGTAATGATAATAAATGTTGATCCAAAACTGGTGTAGAGAAGGTACTCTTGGAAGGTCCTTTTGATTTATTAGTTGATTCACTAGATTTTCTTGATCTAACCCTTCGTTTCCCCATTGCTTTATCCATATGTAATTTCATACCTCAATTCAGAACTTTTTTAATCAATTGTTACTAGTTTTTCATATGAAAAAATTTGTTAAATACATACCTTATGTATCTTTATAAAATTATATGGCCATGCTAGGAAAGTTTCAATAACATCATTGACTATTGTAATATTCAGATCATAAAGTGGAACATGAAACTCAATAGTAAGCTCATGAGATACCTCAATCCACACTCTTATGTGATCTTTTTGAGTTATTTATAATTTATATTATATCCCAGGATATTATATACCATACCCCTTGCAACAAGGTGGTGCATGGGTGTTGATAGATAGAAATCAGATACAACTGTACCCTATAAAATTTTAGTAATATAAAGTTATTGAAAGTTGTTTGATTCACATTTAAGAGAAAGAGCAATTAAAATATTTATCACCTTAAGTAAGTCATAAAGTTTAAGGGAATGACTAGACTCAAAGATAATGGGGTCATTTGGTTCTTCATGTGCAGATCGTTGTTCCACTGCCAATTTTCTTTGATCCTTTCTCACACATTGGTCTTCCAAACCAGACCAGACAATAATACATTACAAAGAATATATTTATGAATAAAATTATTTTATCATATTATATTTATATTTATGTGGTTTTATCTTATCAAAATAATTTAAATAAGACACTCCAAAACCCACTCCTCTAATGCGACCATATTGTTTTGGCTGCTTCAAAGACACTAAAAGTAGTTTTTCTTCTAGTACGGTCACGACTAATTCTCATGCCTAAAATGTATAAAAAATATATGAATATAAATAGATATTTTAATGTAATAATATTATAAATAATAATTAATTGATATTATGCCATACTTACACATGTTTCACATATTTATTTTGTGTTTTCATCAATTAGTTTACCCTTCTTATTTACGTGAGCCTCATTCCATAGAATAAGACATGGGATGGAAGTGGCTTCAGATTTTGATTCATCAATATATATATAAACCCAGGAACATATGTTTTTTAATATCACATAAAACTTTTATAATTTATTTAAAATACATACCAATTTCTTCTTTAGTGAAGAGTACCCCATCATTGCTTTGCGATAGGGGTATATTAGTTTTGATGCACGTTATTTATTTTTAGTACACTTTTTTTGTTTTATAATTTAACAATTTTGAATCAAATTGGATAAAATATATAATTTCAAGTCATATATTATCGACTTTGATGCACCTGAAATGATTTATCATCATGATGAATAATGAAATCATTCAATGTTTCCTTCTTTATAATGTTTGTATAACTAATTAGTCGGTGGGGATTTAATTTACCCTCATAATACCTAATATGTTACTTGGTAAGAAGAGTTTGAAAGCCTATATGGGATTTTATATTGGCTATTAAGAAAAATTTTGTATGTAAATCTTCTAAAATAAATTAACTCTATAAGGAATAATGAAAATAAAATCAAAATTTCATTATATAATTTTTTGGTAGAGTAGAGAAAGTATATCATAAAATTACCTTTATATATTCCCAAAGGGGTTACTTTATTACAGGCTAGACATAGTTCCATGAATCAATATCAATTAGAAAATTCATCCTCATTGTGATTCCAACATAACTAATTAACATTTATTTGTTGGGGTCAATAGATTGGAAATGTTGATTACAACCAACCACAAATTTTATACCCTTACTTCTTGACTTGATAATTTTATTAAAAAAAATGATACTACATCGTTCTTATTTTTTTCATCTATATGTTGTTGATCCCATAATAATTCTATAGTTTTAGCATCAACCGTCCGTTCTTCCTTGGTATTGGTAACATCATCATGTGAAGAAGACATTGTCTATATGAGTAGTCAAAAATTTAATTTAGATTATGTTAATATAGTAGAGAATATACAATATTATGAGAAAAAACATATTATATTAAAAAAAAATTAACCTTCACTTTGAACTCACTTTATTTTTTTAAATATTTTATGGATTTGGATACTCTATAGAGAATCTAAATCCTCTCTTTGTGGTCCCCTATAATATATAATACATTTTCTACATTGAGAGTGGAATGAATTGATTGTGATCTCCCAATGAAAGGGTCATACTCAATTGAATTTTCATCTGACCCTATAGTTGTTTTGTTCACCAGTAGGACAATAGACCAATTCTTGTTTGTGGGATCCAAGACAACATTTACACTTCTATTCATATCAAATGATCCATAAACTGTAGTATCATCCCAATCGGTGTGAACGTCCAGTTTTTCCCTCTGTTAGTCCAACATTTATAGCTCTGTTCTATTTTTTAACAAACTAAATGTTCTTCCAAATATTCCGGACTAATTTTTCTTGAATAAAAATAATGTAAACATAGACAAAGGATTTGATAAGGGTCGTATACATGCTATATTGAAAACTTGATGAACTATTTAATTCCACATTCACACTCTTCTATTAAATGATTAGAATGAATCTATTTTTGATTCATTTCATCCTATTAGGTTCATAAAATAATCATTTTTACAATAAATAAATAAATACACATAAGATATTAATTATTACTGGTGACAGTTATAGATAATTATAATAAGGGGAACCTAACATTTGATTATTTCAAATAATTTAGGTATGATTTGAAGGAAATTGGTAATTGAATTTAATAAAATAATTACTCCACTATGGTAGGTTTTATCCTATGAATTCATCCAAAGGTGAAAGTTATAGACAACAGTCATCCTCATCAGCTTTACCTCCCAAAAAATTATTATTTCATTTTGTTGGTTAAGACTCACCCCCATCTCTTCTGGATAGGCACCTATGTTTCTTTAACTTCTCTAATTGGTATTCATCCCATACTAGGTACCAGTGATCATTTTGGATGAATACTTATTAGAGTAGTTCAAGAAAGATATAATAGATGGGGGATGAGTCTCAAGAAACAAAATGAAATAATAACTGTTCGAGAGATGAAGCTAATGAGGATGAAAGTTGTATCCTTAAATTCTTTTAAGTTAACACATCTTAACTTAAAATTTCAAATCTCATATCAAAATTAATAAAGGTCCATGACACTACCATGAGAACATAAAAACATTCCTACTAAGATGCACCAACTATAATCTATGTTACTAGTCCTTTTACCTCACATGTATATCAAATATAAGAGCTTTACGTCCACTAAGGTTCATGTGTAGGGTGTGAGTATAAAAATAAACAAATACTAAAAGGCCCCTAAAATATACAACAATGTATATATTTGAGTATATGACCAAATTATTAACACTAAAAATACGTATGTAAGTTAAGTTATTGTGTATTCACCAGGGCACCATGATAATCCAATGTACCTACTTCATTTCATACCAGTGAATTATAATAATCATACCATAAGTTTATACCATATTTTTTCCTAGCATTCAAATCATTTCACTTATAATAGGTTAAATTTTGAATTATAGGAGGAGATAGAATTATTTATCTTCCTCTGGAAATAACCACATCATAGGTACCATGAGATTAAACCTCAGACCACTAGCATCCAAGATTGTCCCTCAAGGAAAACCATCACATGTACTTATTGCACCCAAATCATGAAATGGGTATAACATAGCCATTTTTCTTGGAAGTGAATTTTAAATATGGGAAAGTCTTAACATAATTGGTTCCATTAGGAAATAACCACACAATATGTGCCACAATACATTAGTTAAACATAGCTTCTGAAAAAAAATAAATAAGAACAAAAAAGAACATAAATGTCACATCACCCTCACCCTAGACCTCAATGAATAACTAAAATATATATATTAACTCACATTATAACATACCATACCTAGTAATAACATAATACCCATAATATTCTAATATACGATACTCAATGATCAACTATCTTTGGCATTGATCATCTTTCTCAACGATCACTCATTAGATAATCTCATAGTCCATAGGCCATAATTCATCATTCACACACCTCAAATCTCAAGACAATGTAATCTATATGATTAACTAATACATACTACCCTTTATAAGTTATCTCAATATGTTTCAAGAGAATATACTTGATTTTATAGTACATATATAATCACTACTAAAGTGATCATATAACCCCTATTATCACATCACTACCCTAAGAAAAACATTCATAGGGAAATTCATACACTGTTCTACCCTTATGGGATACTTCCATTAGCCATGATTTTCCTCAATAAGACTCTCATAATAAAACCTAAATACTACTAGAAATTAACTTCCATGGAGATATCCTCCTCCAATGGCCTGAAGGACTTCATTTTTTTATTGATTTTGATAATCCACCATTCAAGGGGTGAGGTGGAACCCTTATAAGGTCCGTAGGAATAAGTATTACATGAATCATATTCCTTAAAGGAATTCATTGCTCGTAGGCTTCAAACAGTACATACAACCCAGACTAACTACTTGGAAATGCTCCTCCCCAACAACTTCATCGTGAAATTAGCTCTCCACCTTCGCATGACTGTTTGGCTAGGGTTTCCCAAGCATGCACAGGCTTGTACTGATGACAGGTGCCATACCCTCTCATTATTGCAATATATTTAGCTTCTGCTATGGTGAAAGCTCCTTGCTCATCCTCTTTCTAGAGCTTGTTTATTGTTGGTTGTCTGGTTTGCATCTGCACTTAAGGTGACCCAAATTCCTTGAGGTGTCCTGAAGACCTTACTGACCTGAAGGACTTGGTGGATTGAAGGACTTAAAGGACTCGGGGACCAAAACGGTGGCCCGAAGGCCCTAACAGGGGAATAGTCCCGACTGCTAAAATGCCAAATAGTACTTGCTATAATACCTACTACAGTACTGTTACAGTTCCCCGGTACAATCCCCTACTACAGTACTGCTACAGTACTGCTACAATACCCCCCCAGAAATATGCCTTTGCCTGGATTTGATCCCGGGTCACCTGGATGCACTTAAGGAGTCCTCACCAACTGGGCTGAGGCTCATGTGCATCCATGGAGATATCCTATGTTCTAAGTCCATGCCTCACTTTCTTCATAAACCATGGCCCATAAAGAAACCATTTACAAGAATCAATCACATAATACACTCTCAAAGGTCCCTATCACACAATCATCCAAGAATATCATAGGTTTATGACCTTCATTTTATACTTTAATATCCCTTAGGATTTTCCCAACTAACCAACCATAGGATTATAAGGTGAAGAAACCACTGGGTGAGACTATAATAATCCCACAGAGTATAGATTTTATTCCAAATCATTATTACCTATAATACATCATGATCATAAACCCATATAAAAACTCACTATGGTCTCCTTTCCCTGACTATCTATTCCTACATATCACATTTCATACTAAAACACATATAAAACATTGCTTGATAATTTTGGTACCACCCATCTCTTTTATGAAGTTAACTATATGGGCATCACTTTTACTATTCCATGTAAGCCCGATACATAGATCCTAAATCACATGAGCCCATATGTCATCAATAAAATAGTAAAATACACAATTATAAAATAATAATAATTAATTTCCATAATTAATTTACCTAGAAAGAACTCAAGAAAACCCACTAAGGAGTGCCACAACGTTGAAACCACAACCAATATCATGGTAATGAACCAAGGCATGCTCTCAATAATATTATGAAAAAAATTACCATCAGTAACAACCTAAATTATTTTCAATTTAAATAAAAATGGAAAATATCCTAAGAAGAACTCATAAGGAAATTTACCAATTCCCCAAATGGAAATTTTGAATGCAGATAGTGACGCCTTCCTAGTATTATCTCTACTTTTAATAGTAGGTCTCTCGCTAGGGGAGGGATTTTATTGTATCTTCATTATCATTGAATGAAGGAAGAAATACATTATACATTCTTCTAATGATAGGGAATTCACCCAGTTTATAAATATCATAGGATCTGATTCCTAATTTTCTATGTGCTAAAATGAAGTTGTTTATGCCTAAACACCAACATCTAAATATATGAGTGATAATCATAGATGGTTAGTAACTCAAAAACTAGAACATCAATACTTCATCATAAAGGTAAAATATCCAAAACCATTTAGTGAAATAAACATAACTTTTATGCACCCAAAAATCCCAGGATCACTCATTAAAAAGACAACTAACTAAGTCAAAATCACCTTACACAGAACCCAAGCAAGCAATCAACGAGTGAGGAGGAAGAGAAAATAACATACCTTGGATTCAAGATTTGATTAGTCTAAGATAAAGTAGAGATATCACATGTGAAATCTTGGATTCATTTGATACATGATTTGTTCGAGCCTTGGATGCATTTGAGACTTGATTCGATCCTTGATTCGAGCCTAGATTCAAGGAGGAGGAGCATCGACAGCTGGTGGCTTCTATAGAAAGCTTTAGATATCACAACTGAAATAGTCAAGGTTAGGGTTCTTTAGATAGATCTAGATACTTTTATTAGTGCTTCCAAAAAAATGATGATAAAGATACATTTTATCAGCACTAAATTAATAAGTGCTAATAAAATCTATCTTTATCAGTGTTTTCTTAGCACTGATAAAGCTCAATGATTATTAGCACTAAAGAAGCATTGATAAAATCCATCTTTATCAGCATTAAAACTTTAGTGCTGATAAAGGATTTATATTTATAATTATAAATATAAAAATTAGTAAATATATTTATATATTTATATATTATACATTTACAATTATTTAAATATATAATTAATTATTTATAATTATATAAATACTTTTTTAAAAAATAATATTTTTTATAATTATAAATATATAATTGTATAAATATAGAAAATATAAATTTATAAATAAATTTATAATTATTTATTTATAATTATAAATATATTTATATCATTATATATATTTATATAATTATATATATATAATTAATAAATATAAATATAAATATAGTAAATATATTCATTATTTGAATATATTTATATCATTATATATATTTATATAATTATATATATTTATATAATTATATATATATATATATTTAATAAATAAATATAAATATAAATATAAATATAAATATAAATATAAATATAAATATAAATATAAATATAAATATAAATATAAATATAAATATAAATATAAATATAAATATAAATATAAATATAAATATAAATATAAATATAAATATAGTAAATATATTCATTATTTAAATATATTTGTTATAATTTTACAATTATTTAAATATATAATTATTTATATATATTAGGTATTTATGGGTACAATTACACTGAAACATACACACATGATTTCAACCTGATGGGTAGGTCAAAGCCCCCCCAAGGGATAACCCACCCATTAACAGCCCGAAGACCCAACTGATAACAGTTCTCGAATATCCTTACAAGTTATGCCCTGTAATAACAGCCCATAATCATTAGCCATGCTGCATTACTGCTCTTGCACCCAATCCTAGTGCATGTGCATGTTTAAGAAAATGAGCCTCTCTTACAAGTCAATGATGGAAAACTCCATAGTCTTGCTAGATATCATGTCAGTGACACAAACAACCACCAGACCACTACCCTCGCTATCGATCGGGGGTTAACCAATCTCATTAATTACATATATGTATATGAAATCAATACAACACACGTTTGATATATTTTTAATTGAAAAATCAAATTATATTCAATTATATACATTACTCGATGGAATTAGTATGTATTTTTAATTAATATTATTTTTTAATTATAAACCATTATTAACTAAATATACGACTTATTTAATATGTAAGCATAAATATTTTGTATTATATAAATCATATTTTAGGAAATATTATACATTCATATATATATAGAAATATATATTAATATATTTCTATATTAAATGTATTAATGAATATTTATGTATACAAACCATTAAAAATGAATAAGACATTAATATGTTTTTAATTATTACTTTTTATTCATTTTCTATATTTATATTTAATATATATTATTTATTACTATTTATAATATATATATATATATATTAAAATTATTCATTTTTATTAATAATTGTTTCATTAATATTTTTTTAATAATTTTTTAATTTATTCATTTTTAATTTTTTTGTTTAATTATTACAATTTAATTATTTTTATTTTTTTTGTTTAATTATAAAAATTTATTCATTTTATATAAATATATACTATTTATTAATAGTTATAATATATATATATATATATATTAAATTTATCCATTTTTATCAATAATTATTTAATTAATAAAACGTTTAATATTTTTTTTAATTTACTCATTTTTAATTTTTATTTGTTTAATTATTTCATTTCATTAATTTTACATATCTATATATTTAATATATAATATTTATTAATATTTATAATTTTTTTATATGTATATTAAATTTATTCATTTTTATCAACAATTATTTAATTAATAAAATTGATGATTTTTTTAATTTGCTCGTTTTTAATTTTTAATTTTTTAATTTTTTAATTTTATTCGGGAGATTTATCAGTGCTATGAATAAAGCGCTGATAAAGGGCACCCTTTATCAGCACTAAAAATAAATTGCTGATAAATGGTACCCTTTATCAGTGCTATAGAAAAGCACTCATAAAGGTAAACCATTATCAGTGCTAAAAAAAGTATTGATAATGGTTTCCTTTTATCTTCACCTTTTTTAGCACTGATAAAGGGTACCATTTATTAGTGCATTTTTCTAGCGCAGATAAATGCTAGTTCTGTTGAAGGTATTTTTTGTTGTAGTGTTTTTGTGTGTTTAACTGCTAATGCTTTTTATGACTGCAAACATGTTAGGGGAACAAGCACTAGATCCACATCATTCTGCAGAGCCATCTACATCTACGAGTCGAGGTATGTATGAATGTAAATGTGTTTTTTTTATTTTTTAATTAAACATTAAACATATATATGTGAATTTGTATAATTATGTATGAAATTATTTTCAATAGGATCAGACTCAACCACCTTTTCCTCTCACAAGAGAGGCCCTAGTCATGGTATTTCACCATGGAATTCCGACATGAACCTTGACGTATCATTTGATGAGACATACCATCCCATGATAGTGGGTTCTTCTATATTTATTCATCAGTTGGGTTATATCATTGGTGACCCAGACATATTTTCATTGACTACAGGTGATTGAGCTTCATTCCCCTAGGATACACTTGATTGGACATGGAGGGAAGTTCGGGTAAGAGGATCATTTTAGTTTCTTAGCTATGTTAAAAAATAATTACATTTTTAATAATATTTTTTTAAATACAATAATATAAGAGTGTTCCCCAATGAGTCTCATACAGTATGTATGCCCAAATTTTAGAAAATGTGGAAAGATTATAAAGGTAGAGTCAAGAAGGAGCACTGGGCACCAAATGTGGGTGCCCCAAACATCCTGGATAGAGTCCCGAGAGGTGTTCTCTCATCTCAATGGAGTGACTTAGTTGCCTATTAGTACACTAAAGTTGTAATGGTGAGTATTTATTTTGGTACATATATTTAGAAGATTATGTTTCATTTTACATGTTTGAAATTTGAATTAATTAAGTGTAGGACGTGGCAGCACGTCATTCTGAGAATCATGCATTGTAAGGACCACCTCACAAGCTTGAGACTCATCACATATACTAGAATTGACATGATATATTTATCATTTAATTTTTGAATTTATTATTTAATATGGTTTTGTGTTCTATATTTATATCTTATTGGTATACAATTATGGGAGAAAGGTGAACTGACTGATAATATATTGGTGTGGATGACGACTCATGATTGAAATTATCTAGAGGTCACAACACTTATATTAAGTTCTTATACTAATTATCAATCTTTACAAACATATATATATATATATATATATATTTATATATTACATAGGGTTAATTTGAGGTTGAGTTAACATAGTTTCCAGAGGTCTAGTAGCAACTTTCCATGTGGTGGGATGGGATATTTCATTGCATTATTATTCATGATAGACATGGATACAACTTTACATATGGTATGGGGATTCCTCATTCTATAGTTTCACATAATGAGGTTGTGTCTTCTGTTGTTTCTTGGATGACATAGTAAGTGATAGATTTTGAGACATAGATGTATGCTTATGAGGAGGAAAATGCGGAGCTGTTAGCTGAGGTCAGATCACTGCAAGAGTATATAAGTTGGGGTGATGGTGTAGGGGATCTTACGAGGAAGGTTTATATTAATTTTTTTATTACATTCATTATTATTATCTTCATAATTTTTATTTGTTGTAGCCTCCTACCACACTGAACATAGGTAGCAACCATGGTCCTTCATGACTCATCAAATTTAGGAGGTATGTTGTGTTTTATATTTCTAGCTCCTCATCCAAATTAACTATCTCATTTTGTTTTTGTATTTTGAGTAAATTCACAAATCATATTTACATTTTCATTAAAATTAAATTTGATCATGTAGGGATTCTAAACCAACTAAAGACATTTATATTGATGAGAAAAATTATGAAAATAATTAGTAAATGGTTTTTTATTTTTAAATTCCAACCTTGTGTCACATGCGGAACATCCAAAAAGTTAGCAGTTAGAGAACTTCCATTACATAGTGAACCTAGATCCATAATCAATATAAGAGTCTTAATTTTCAAGGAACCTTCATTCACATAAGGACCCATGTTTCTGGTTTTGCTAAAATCATCCCAGACATGAGGCTTAGAAACTTTTAAGAGAACTCCAAATCAACCCATAAATCTAGTGTATATCAATAATAGACTTAGGATTTTTATAGGTTGTATGTGATATATTCATACATGTAACCCTCAACCAAGAGAATATACTCATCCTTCTTATCCTTACAAATAATTAAATCCCCAAGAACTAATACCGTATGCCTTTCATATAAGAAAAATAAATGTTGGGAGATCATGGAAGTAAATGAATAACACCCCCAAATCTTGCACACATGGAATTAATTTTTAATTATTCAAAAAGGATAATTTCAAAGAAAAAATTATAAAAACTATTTCACTTATTTTCCCCCCCACTTATTCTAAATGATACATCACCACTTATATAGTAAATTCATCAAGATTTTACTATTGTATTTTCAAATTTTAATATGATTCATAATTTAACCTAAATAATCTCATGTTCTCATAAAAAATATTCATGGAGTGGAAAAATCTTACTCAACCCAAAAACTCATTCTTTATTAGAACTATATTTACTTTTTCTTCTCATGAAAATATTATTTTTCTTATAGGATGATTTTTTTACCCCAACTCATCTAATTCAATTGTATATTATTCTTACTCAGATTTTCTTTTTCCGCACATGGTGCTATTAATTTAACTCAAGCTAGAAATTATCTTCAACTTCTTCCTTTACTATAAATATTCTTCACACTTTACCATTTTAAAAGTATAATTTTTAAATAATTATAAAAATGAATCTACCATTCTCTATAGAGATCATAACTTTTCATACATTAACATCACATAACATTTGAAGAATACTTAAAACATAATACAAATAGATTCCCAAATACTGTACTAGTCTAGTGCCTTTGGAAACATAGAAACATATATATTGATACAAAATTGAGAAAAATTATCTCCAACTAGGTTCTTATTGACTATAAAAATTATTATACATATCAAACCTAATACATATCATCATAACCTGAGGAAAGAAACATAAAAAGAGGTGAGATCAGATGTTCAGTAAGGGTAAACAAGGGAGACATGTAATCATAATCATGAGAATAAGGGTATGAGAATGTGATCATAACATTGAAATTTCATACCCTACATATCATAATATCATAGACATGAATCATGGAATAAGTCTTGGGAGTTCATAAGACATGAATCAGAAAGAAATAAAGAACATAATCCATGAAAGCATAACACAGGAATAAAACATGAAATTGTGTAAAACACATAATAATATAAAATTATTTCCATATTAGCCAAGGAATTAGTGCCAAGACCATATTGTTAGTAAGGTTTGACTCCCATACCATCTTGGTAGTCATGGTTCACTCCTATGGACATATTAATAGCCTGAGTTCTCTCCTTATATCATCTTGGAAGTCATGGTTCACTCCCATGGACATATTAATAGTCAAGGTTCATTCCCAAGACCATATTAGTCTATATCATGAGATATGAATCTTTACCCAATGAATTGGAGGGAGATATAGGTCCCACCCATCTCGTAATGAAATCATACATACATGTGCCACAAAATCATAAAAATTCATATCTTAACCCATGAAATGAAATGGGTATCATAAATATGTAATCATATCATAACCTATAAAAAAGATACAGGTTTTATAATCATTTCATCAAAAGTAATACTTGTGAAAGAGAAATATATTTCATAAATATATAACCTGTGAAAGAGAAATGAGTTTCATAAAGACCATGACATTAAGCATAACCATTTAAAGAAATAATATGAATGAAATATTTAGATCATTTCCTAGAAAGGAATGAGTAACATCCACAAAAGTCATCTTATATGGAAAATAATTTTAAAATATATTTTAAAAAACATTTATAGAGTAAAATATCATTTTTTCTTTGAAAAAGGATTTTTAATGCATAAAACCAATTGAAAATCATTTTCTTATAAAATACCTTGAGAAATTATAAATAATATTTGAAATCATTTTGAAATCTTTTTTCATTGAAAACTTATATAATATGCTTCAAAATATTTTAAAAACATTTTTATTTGAAAACAATTTAAAAAATTTAAAATAAAGCTTGAAAATGTTTTGAAAACAGTTTCATTGAAAATAACTTTGAAAAATGAAAAGAAAGCTTGAAAACATATTTAAAAACATTTCTTTGAAAATAACTTTAAAAAATTATAAATAAAGCTTTAAAATTTTTTGAATCCCTTTTTACTTGAAAACTTATTAAAGAATCTTGAAAACATTTTGAAGACTATTTCCCTTGAAAATTTATTTGAAAACTTATAAAGAAATCCTGATTTTTTTAAAAACAATTTATGTTAAAATTAATTTTTTTTAAAACATATTAAAAATTAACCTTCTAAAAATTCAAATTAAGCTTCACATAAATGAAGGCGAGTAAATCCATTCATGCCGTATGAGGTAATAAGAACATTCATTTTACACAGTAAAAGGTTAGAAAAATAAATTGTTCAGAAAATGACAAGAATATTCCTTTAAAAACATTGGTAACAGAAAAAAATGGAATAAATTTCTTTCAATTATCGTAGTATAATTTTATAATATTCTTGGAAACCTTTTTTATAAAATATGGTATTGAAGGAGCACAAATTTCTGACCGAAGAGAAGGTAAAGTCAGAATTTCTTAAAAACACTTTATTAACTATATTATGCACCGAAGAGTGAAACAAATGGTACCAATACATGAATGTATTATTAATAAATAGAGGATAATAAAATTCATGAGTGTTATTAAGATATGGATCATAATATTTCATCAAAGAAAGCATAAACATAAAAAATCTTGAAAAGTGATGATATTATTTCTATGGAATCTTATAATTTGGTAACTTGGGATTATACTCTCCATGTAAGAAAAGGAAATTACATTAAACTTAAAATATCATGAAAATAAGGATATTCATGATATAACATGTAAAATTTAAGTATATACACCTCTAAAATAATTTATATTCATAACAAAACATGAGTCTCAAAGAATTCTAATTGAGACAAAACTATTTTACCGATTTGGTAACTTTTGAAACATAAACCCCATTAAAGGAAGATAATAAAATGGATATGTAATTAACCATAAAGTTAAAAGTAGTAATCAAATAATATATTCATGGGGATTATATACACCACACAAGAGAAAAGAGTGGTGAACATGGAATGAATCCCACAGATACAAAAAGTGAGATGAAATTCCCTTACCTTGTGTATTGAATCTCGTCATACTCATACAAACATCATGTATAATAAATATAAATTTATTATAAATCTATAAAAAAACCATATTATTACTCCTAATATCATATATTTTTTGATTACAACTTTATATTACCTGCTTGTTAACAATTCTATGATAAGGTTTTACTTCAGGTAATATTCACTTTGTTCTTCGTATGTGTATTAATTTGTTATATATTTGGTCCTTATACTTATATCATGATTTACTGAATTTAAAACATTATTTAAATATAATTTATATTCATTATATGTGTATTATAATAATCCATATAATATAGAATTATGAAATAGAATACAACATTCCTGGAGATGGTAATCCATATGTACACATGAACGTTGTTTTCGTTTTTATTATCGTATTAAAAGAAAGAAAGAAAATGAAATATATATGTATATATATATATTATAATTATAGTAGAATTATTATTTCATATATATCATATAATTTCACTAAACTCATTTTTAATACATTCCATGTAGTGTGTAAATGAATCACATCGCTTTGAGGGGGTGATAGTCCACACTTCCTCGAACAAAATTATCATATTTATACCAAGTGTAAATTATAAAGATATTTGTTTTAAAAGAATTAAAGAAGCTTAAATACATAATAAATATAATATATATCATATATAAATATATTTTTTATCATAATTTCCACCATAATAGGTGGTAAAGGAAAAAATGAATAATCATCCTTTCGTGAGACGATAGTTCACTGTACACGCAAATAGTATGTTCGTTACCCATTAGATATAGGTGTGTGTAAGTGTAGGTAAAAAACATATCCTAAAAAATACTATTATATTTAGGATACTGATTTTTTTATATAATAATGTAATAAAGAGAGTGGAGTGGGTGGAGAAAGAAAATAAAATAAAGGATCTTGAGAGAAGACATTACCTCTTAATTGGGAAACTCCTTTTGGTTTGTGCCAAAAGGCTTCCTTGGATTTCTTTCTACACAAAGGGAGGATTAAAGGAGGAATTAAGGGATAATGTGAAGTTTATTGGGTATATATTGGATAAACCTAAGCGTTTTTAGAGGTTTTAATAATAGGAATAGGTGGTGGCCTTTTATAGGGAAGGGAAGGACACACTTGGCATTTTTTAAAACAAGTTAGGTGTACCCATGTGTTTACCTAAAAAAAGTCATAAAAAACCAAAAAAAAACTAAATAATGTGAGGTTAATGGAAGAATAATTTCAATCCAATGGGTTTTGTATAAGTTTATAGGTATTTTTGGGTCTTAAATTTAAGGTTTATTACTTTATTAACCTAATTTGTCTCTTAACTATTGTAATTAATTTTAATCACTATCATTAATATTTTTTGAAAAAAATAAAGTTGACATTATTAGATATTATAAATTATAATTATTCTAAATTTGGAATAAATTTTTCCAAATTCAAATCACATAATTGGTATAAATTAATTTAAAATTAATCCCACTGAAGGGACGACACTGCAAATTTTTAAAGTAAAAATGTCCAAATTTTGCTGAATTGTTTATACAAAATTTTAAAGTGAAATTGATTAAAATGTCCAAAATTAAATTAATTTATAAAAATATTATATAATTAAAATTTTAAACTAAATTAAAATATAATTTAACCTTATAAATAAATTAGAAAAAATGGCAGTTTTGAATTAAAATCTAATATTTTTGATTATTCATCAAAAAATGAAGTTTCTCAGAAAAACCCCAAAAATTATCCCTAAGATAATTATGACATTATAAATTCAAAAATGAAGTTTATTTTATCAAATTAAATTGCTAAATGTTTCTAAAATTAATTTTATTATTTTTCATAGAAGGACATTAAAAGTAGTTCATTTGAGAAAATAGTATTTTTAAACATATAAGAACTTTACCAAAAAATATATATTTTATCATAAATATATTTTATTTATATAAAACTATTAAAAAAATATTTTAAAAATATTTATTACTATTAATATTACTAAGTTTAATAGCTAGGTTATAATTAACTCATTTTAATAATTATAATAATAAAATGATGCTTTGTAAAAACTCAGTGTTATGTGTAATGTACTCCAAGTCAGTGTTGCGTGTAGCGCAAGAAAAGTTAGTTCCATGTGAAAGGAATGTTTGAATTAGTGATTTAATATAAAAAACTATTTTCAGTATTTCATGAAATGAAAAATATCAAAAGACTAAATTAATTCGAAAAAAAAACAATCACAAAATTTCAAGGTGTTACATTCTACCCCCCTTAAAATGAATTTGGACATAAAAATTAATATGGGTTATCAATGGTTTAATACTTGAAAGTTTATTTAATAGAAACCCAGATCGTAAAAATGAATACTAAAATTTCCTTTATAAAAATAAAGTTTGAACTATAACGGTTACCCATAGTAACACATAGCTGGGTTTTCATGTTGGAGAACATAGGTTGGAAGTGAAAACATAGAAATAGAAGAGAAATAAAACTATCAAGTTCTAGAGAAGAGTGACAGATAACTTGATCAGAAGAAAGTTAAAAATAAAAAATCCATAAATTTGTGATTATCTAAGGAACCATTCATCAGAAAATAAGGCACTAGTACAACCTTTTTGGTTTCAAGATCCATTACCTACGGTTGGAAATTTTCCATGAGAAGATATACTTACATGATTTCAGGAAATCCTTACCCTTTGTTGTTCCATGATGAACTTCTAAGTAATCTCTCATTCTATGAAATAAAGGTTAATTTTTTATTGCTGAATCATTAACAGATCATGATATCCATGATAAGTTATCCCATCTCTCTTTTGTTATAATCAACAAAAAATTTCTAGAGTAGGTTATCCATTATGAATAAATATTCATGTGGTGAGATAATAATTTATTCTCAAAAAATTTATCCAAAGTTTAACTTAATCATTCCATAAATTTTTAACCTTTTAACCCTTACAAAATATGAATAACCAAAACTTTATAAATAAAGTCACAAAACTAGATTAACATTGACCCCCCATATATCACAAAGTACCACTTGGTTATCACATTCTAAACATATAAATACCACCATCATATTTTCCTTTTGGGAATGTGGTAATTACTATAAATACTTTTAGAAAAAATGTATTCTTCTTTATTATAATATTTACTGGACACATTCTTTAAATCCAAGAAGTTGTAAACTTCATCCTTGATGACATGGAACACTTTTTCAATACTCAGTTATAGGGTAATATGTATTGTCCAATTTACTTATTCATATACAAAATATATTTATCTAAACATCATTATCTCAACGTAAAACAATAATTAAGGGTTAACTTCCCCTAATAAAAATATTACCTTTCCATGAAATCAATTTTCTACATCACTAGCACCATTAAATATATCCTTTCAAATTCTAAAAGAACTTATTCTAAAAATAATTATATATTTCATGATTCGTACAATATAATCTTTGAATTTCATAACATATACACTTCAATAATCCAAATTTATTCCTATACCATTACTTAGTCTTTATCAACTTATTTCTTAATACCTATTTCCAAGAATATTAAATATGAATCATGTCTTAAAATTTATCAAACTCAATTTAATAATTCTTATCAACAATATTACTAAAACAACACATACCTTTCATATGTCATTCATGGCCTCATCATCATCAGTAGAAAAACCATTACTTGTACCACCTTTCTGATTCTCTTTAGGAGATTTAATCTTGGTAAATTGAGTTTCATAACGACCGTTTATTCCACACTTAAAATGCTTAACCTTCAATGATGTCATAGGGATTCCAATATTCTAATCCATTTCATTAACCAAACTCTTCATTTTTCCCTTGCAGTCACTTGATTTATATCCTTCTTTTCTATGGTAAAAAATATTCTTATTTCTATAAGACATTTAATTAGGCGATTCTTTCCAAATTCTTAAAACAAAGGAAATTGAATCTTATTTCATCCATGGTCTCTATTACTTGAACTCTCAGTGTACTCATTCTTTATCTTTCTTGGTGAGTTTGAGAGTTGGTTAACATACACCTTGTTAATCATGTTTCATGAAAACTAATTAGGCATGATCACAACATATTTCAATCCAGTAATCATACCACTTGATTAATCATCAAAAAATCATCCATCACATTCAACACTAATCCATTTCCTTCCAGTTCCTTCCATTGAATAAAACCAAAATCATTTTGTGGGCATTATATATCATAGTAGAAAACCACATACTCATGAAAACAATTACTTATAGGATGCCTAAATCATGAAACCTTCCTTAATCTATGACCCACTAGATTTATCCTAGGTAATTCATAGTCAACTTATATTTAAATCATTCATTATGGTTTGTGAAGAGTTTGTGAATTTACAAAGAATATCACCTAGTATTGTAAAACTAGGCATGCAACAAGGTCTGTTTTCATGCACGAGATTACCCCGAGTCAGGACTGAAATATATTTTTGGAGTTATTACCCCTAGGTACATCTATACTCGAGCCACATCCACTTGTAGTATCCATAACCAGATGTATTTCTAAGAAACCACTCACTCTATCCTTTACCAAAATTCCAATAAATTTTCATATACTTTTCCTTATCGTTAGACTTATCCCTAGACATGTCCTTAGGTTTATCACTAAGATTTTATCATCCTAGATTACAAATGTTAGATAAACCTTTTCTATGATACTAACTATAGAAACCCTCTCTTTTCATACATTAATATTACATAATATTTGCGGAATACTTAAACTATAATACAAATAGATATCCAAAGACCATACTAGTCTTGTTCCTTTGGAAACATGGAAACATAAACAATGATACAAAAGTGAGCTACATTATATCCCACTAGGTTCTTCTTTACTAGAACCCTTATTATACACATAAAATGTAATACATATATTAAGAAATTGGGGAAATAAACATAAAAAGGGGTGAGATCAAATGCTCAGTAAGGGTAAAAAAAAAGAGACATGTAATCATAAGCATGAGCATAAAATTATTAGAATGTGATTATAATGTTGTAAGATCATAAATTTCATATCATAGGATCATAAACATGAATCATGGCATAAATCTTGGAAGTTCATAAGATTTGAATCATAAGTAAATAAAAAACATACTCCATGAAATCATAACATAGGAATAAAACATGTAATTATGTCAAACACATAAGCATATAATATAATTTCCATAGTAGCCAAGGCATTGCTTTCAATATCATCTTAGTAGAATTGGTTCACTCTCCATACCATTTTGGTAGTCATGGTTCACTCCCATGACCATCTTAGTAGCATGAGTTCACTCCTCATACCATCTTGGTAGTCAGCGATCACTCCCATGGTCATCTTAGTAGTCAAGGTTCATTCCCAAGAACATATTAGTCTATCTCATGAGATATAAATCTTTACCCAATGTATTAGAGAGAGATATAGGTCCCAAACATATTGTAATGAAAGCATACATATATGTTCCACAAAATAATAAACAATCATATATTAACCCATGAAATAAAATGGGCATCATAAACCTGTAATCATATCATAACTTGTGGAAAAAGATACAGGTTTCATATTCATTTTATCAAAATCATGACTTGTGAAAGAGAAAAAGATTTCGTAAGCATATAACCTGTGAAAGAGAAACGGGTTTCATAAAGACCATGACATTAAGCATAACCATTCAGAGAAAGAATATGATTGGAACATTTAGATCATTTCCTCGAAAGGCATGAGTAATATCCACATATGTCATCTTAGATGAAAAATAATTTTGAAATATACTTCAAAAAACATTTATTGAAGAAAATACCCTTTATTCTTTGAAAAAGGATTTTTAATTTATAAAACCATTTTAAAATTATTTTCATAGAAAATACCTTGAAAACTTCTAAATAATATGTAAAATTATTCTGAAAATCTTTTTTTCATGAAAACTTATAGAATAAGCTTCAAAAAATGTTAAAAACATTTTTCTATGTAAACCATTTTAAAACTTTATAAGAAAGCTTAAAAATGTTTTGAAAACCATTTTATTAAAAATAAATTTGAAAACTTATAAAGAAAGATTGAAAACGTTTTGAAAACCATTTCGTTATAAATAAATTTGAAAAATTATGAATAAATATTTAAAATGTTTTGAAACCCTTTTTACTTGAAAACTTATTAAATAATCTTGAATTTTTTTTTAAAACTATTTCCCTTAAAAACTTAATTAAGAAGTTTGAAAACATTTTTAAAACTATTTTCCTTGAAAAATACTTTGAAAAATAATAAAAAAAATCCTAAAAATGTTTTGAAAATAATTTATTTTAAAATTATTAATTTTTAAAACATTTTAAAAATTAACCTTTTAAACATGAAATGTAAACTTCATAGAAATTATGAAGGATAAATTTGTACATGCCATACGAGGTAAGAAGAACATTCCTTTTGCATGGTAAAGGTTAGAAAAATATATTGTTTGGAAAATTAAAATAATATTACTTTGAAAACATTGTTACAAGAAAAAATGTATTTCAATGATTATATTATAATTGTATAATATTCTTGGAAAACCTTTTTAGAAAACACAATATTGATGGAATATAGATTTCCAACTGAAGAGAGGGTAAAGTCAGGATTTCTTAAAAACACTTTATTAACTATATTATGTACCAAAGAGTGAAAAAAAGCTTCCGATACATGAATTTATTATGAATAATTGGATTAGAATAAAATTCATGAGTGTTATTGAGATATGGATTATAATATTTCATCAAAGGATGCATAAACATAAGCAATCTTGAAAAGTGATGAGATTATTTCAATAAAATCTTACAACTTGGAAACTTGGGATCATAATCTCCATGTAATAAAAGTAAATTACACGAAGATTAAAATATCATGAAAAGAATGATATTAATTATATAATATGTAAAATTGAAGTATATACACCTTGAAAATAATTTAGGTGCATAATAAAACATGATTCTCGAAGAAGGAAAATTAAGACAAAACTATTTTACTGATTTGATAAATTTTGAAACATAAACCCCATGAAATAAAGATCATAGAAAGTATTTTTAATTACCCATAAATTTAAGAATAATAATAAAATAATACATTCATGGTTAGTATATAGACCATGCAAGAGAAAATAGTGGTGAACTTGGCATGTATCTTACAGATATAAAAAGTGAGATTAAATTCCCTTACCTTGTGTCTTGACTCTCGTCGTACTCATGAAAAGATCATGTATAATAAATATATAATAGAACAATATTATTACTTATAATATCATACATGGTTTGATTATGAATTTATATCACCCGCTTGTTAACAATTCTATGTTAAGGTTTCACTTTGGGTAATATTCGATTTGTTCTTCGCACGTTTCTTAATTTGTTATATATTTGGTACTTATAATTATATCTTGATTTACATAATGTAAAAGATTATTTAAATAAAATTTATATTTATTATATGTGTATTATAATAATTCATATAATATATAAGTATGAAATGAAATACACCGTTTATGGAGACGGTAAGCCGTACGTACACATGAACACTATTTCCATTTTTATTATCCTATTAAAAGAAAGAAAGAAAATGATATATATATATATATTATAATTAAACCATAATTATTATTTCATATATATAATATAATTTCACTAAACACATTCTTAATAAATTCTATGTAGTGTGCGAATGAATCACATCACTTTGAGGGGGCAGTAGTCCACACTTCCTCGAACGAAATTATCATATTTACACCAAGTGGATAGTATAAAGATATTTGTTTTAAAAGGATTAAAGAAGATTAAATACATAATAAATATAATATATAACATATATAAATATATTTTCCATAATAAAGTCCACCATGAGAGGCGGTAAAGGAAAAATTAACAATCATTGTTTCGTGAGGTGGTAGTTCCCCATACACATAAACAATATGTTCATTACCCATTAGATGAAGGTGTGTGTAAGTATTTATAAAAAAAATAGTATAAAGAAATACTAGTATATTGAGGATACTGGTTTAGTTATAAAATCATGTAATAAAGAGAGTGGAGGGGGTGGATAGAGAAAATAAAATAAAGGATCTTGAGAGAAGACATTACCTCTTAATCGGGTAACTCCTTTTGGTTTGTGCCAAAAGGATTTCTGGATTGATTTATGTCCAAAGGGATGATTAAAAAAGGGATGGATGGATTTAGGGAAGTTTATTTGGAAGATATTGGATAATAATAAGTGGTTTTAGATGTGTTAAGAAGAGTAATAGGTGGTGGCCTTTTATAGGGAATGAAAAGGACACATGGAATTTTTGAAAACAAGTTAGGTGTACCCAAGTTTTTACTTAACAGAAGTCATACCAAACCAAAAATATTCAACAATGGTAGGTTAATAGAAGAATAATTTATATAAAATGGGTGTTTTACAAGTGTATAGGTCATTTTGGGTATTAAATTTAATGTTTAGTTCTTTATTAACCAAATTTTTCTCTTAACTATTGTAATTAATTTTAATCACTTTCACTAATATGTTTGGTAAAAAATAAAGTTGAAATTATTAGAAATTAGAAATTATTATGATTCAAAATATGAAATCTATTTTTCTAATTTCTAACTATATAAGTGGTAGAAATTAATTTAAAATTAATCCCGCTAACGGGACGACACTGCCGATTTTTAAAGTAAAACCATCCAAATTTTGCAAAGTTTTTTATACCCAATTTAAAATTTAAATTGATTATAATGACCTAAATTAGATTAATTGATTAAAATATGATCTAATTAAACTTTAAAACCAAATTAAAAAATAATTTAACCTTATAAATAAATTATACGAAAAGGAAATTTTGAATTAAAATCCGGTATTTTTCACTATTCATCAAAAAATGAAGTTTCTCATAAAAATACCAAAAATTCACCATAAGATAATTTCAAACTTATAAATTAAAAAATTAAGTTTATTTTATCAAATTAAATTTATAAATGTGTCTAAAATTAATTTTATTATTTTTTACAGAAGGGAATTAAAAGAAACTCATTTGAGAAAATAGTATTTTTTAACATATAAGGACTTTACCAAAAATCACATCCTTCATCATAAATATATTTTATTTCTATAAAACCATTATAAAAAATATTTGAAAATTTGTTATTACTATTCATATTACTAATTTTAATGGCTAGGTTACAATTATCTCATTTAAATAATTATAATAATAAAATGATGATTCATAGAAACACGGTGTTTTGTGTAACGTACGCCAAGCCTGTGTTAAGTGTAGTGCAAGCCATGTTTTTTTGTCTGAAAGGAATATTTGACTTAGTGATTTAATATAAAATAAATAGTTCTAGTGTTTTTTGAATTGAAAAATATCAAAGGATTAAATTAATTTGAAAAAAATCATTCACAAAATCTTGGGGTGTTACATTCTCACACCTTCTGCACAACTTCTCAAGAAATTAATATTCTAAATTTAACTCTTCTACACATATTTCTTCCATTAACCTAATTAGTTAATTTCTATCTTTAGTATATTTATTTCCTTCTTCTCAACACCTTTTTCTCCAACTCTTTCATATTCTTCTCAATAACTTATAATGATTCCATCTCTTTGAATAAAATTTAAATATCCTATATTTTTAATTTTGCCAATATATCTCTTTGTGGATTAATTTAACAAAATATTATCAAGTGGTTCTTACTCATACATGTTCTATAGTAATTATCTAAGTTAAATTCATCATCAAATTTAGTTTTCTTCCTCATTTTATATGACATTATGGATTCAATATTTTGTTTTACTTTATTATCGATCATATACATACAATCATGAACATTAACAGGCTTATTATACATCATTTAGTTACCCATTTTTTAGGACTTATTTATATCCTTTGAAAATGTGAATTATATGAGAAAAAGATTTTTTTGACTAAATAATAAATATCACCATTAGTATCCTTTAAACCATTATTTTCCACCTTGAGATAATTTTTTTCTAGAATATATATGTTAATATATTATAAAAAATAGGATTTAATTTGAGACTTCACTGAGGGGAAATTTTTTAGTCCCCCGACATTTATAGTTAATCTAGAACATGTATTTTTACCAGTGTAACATATTTAAATTGAAATATAGCCTTTAGTTTGTTTCTTACTATAATTTTATTTTTAGTAGACTTAAATGATTTACTATAAACCTCTTGGTCATTGTTAAATTCATTTACCAACTAATTAAATATATTCTTAGCATCAAGTAACTTATTTTGAGTCTCTATATGATCATTTCCCTTAGTAGAAACCTCAACATCAAGATCTTATTTATCAAAACTATATCTGAACTTGATGAGGATGCCTGTGTTAAATTTCATGACTAAAATGGATATATTATAAATACTATATATGAGAAGACTAGGGAGTATATCCTGAGCCTCCATAATGAGGGAATATACTTACCCATAAAATGCACAAAATACTAGTAACACTAAACATTGATCATCTCAAATCATCCCTCCTCCTCACATAAAACCATCAGCAATATGAACTGCTAATCTTGAGTTTTAATTCCATGAACTACTTCTTCCATAAAACCTAGTGACCATGAGATGCATCGGTGGAACCTATATTGGGATAAAATCTGTGAATTAGAGGATAAAATATGAATAACTTCTAATAATTTGAATCCTTCATAACATTAATCAGGTGAAGTGTTTTTGAATTTAAGGGAACCATGATATCATAATTTTATTAATACATAACCTTATTCTAAGCTTCTAATAAAACCCACCACTGTGTAGAAAACACTGCACATTTGAAATTCACCAAAGGATAAGCCCAAATTATAAAAAATAGTGATTAATTTATTGATGGAACCCAAAAACATTGGGATACCCAGGTAATTTTCTAGGAGGTTCTAAAAGAAACATGCCTAGTCCCCGCCGATGAAGGTGGTATTCAAATTAATGGATGCAATGGAAGCATCATGAACACTTCGACTTTAGAGGGATGCATTTCCACTGGATATAGTTATCAATAGGGACAATTTTTTTTGATATTCCACACCAAGAATAAAAACTTGATAGTAATAAAATTTCAGCACAAAACATTAGACCAAGGATCTAAACCTTGTTAAACACAAATAATACGATGATATCCCATAGATCTATAATTTTCCAAGGACAAAGTTAACGCACATCAGTCTAGATATTATTCCGTCATTGAATTATATAGAAATGATTTTTTCTCTTCAATCAATATAATGTAAAGAATCCTTGGATTAAAAATTTACTCATTGAACTTCATAAAGGGTCAAAGAAAACTTGGGAAGAAGAGAAGATTACAAGAGTAGTTGTTATATAGAATAATATCCCCCTTTAACAATAATCAATATTGAATTATAAATAAGAGTTTGAAGAGGGACATGTAATTTGTTCTAGAGTAGAGTGGTTGTGTAGCATCCATTATATAATTCCACAAAAATCTATCCATATTTTTATTTGATAAAACTTGACCACAAATAGTTCCCCTCCAAAGAATCACATGCAAGTTTAACAAACATTCACAACATTGTTTATTATATATATATAATATAACTATCACCTTATTTTAAAGGTCTCTCAAATTTCATCCAACATTTCTATTTTCGGCATCCAATGGATGCTCGTGTCACCTGGTATGATATAAAATGATGGATAACATTGTTTAGTGTTATTAAAATGACACATCTCCTGTAAGGGGGTCAAAAACAAGAAAATGACTTCTGATTGATGTTAAAATATAGGACACCATTCCTTGAATCATATGTGATCTATTAAAATAAACCCCACACCAATATAATTCTAGGATTAGTCGGTACAATTAAAATTTCATTTTCACATTTATTATTATTTTTTGTAATAAGTGGAAAATCATGTGTGTATGAGTGAAAACTGACCAAATGAGCTCTAATTGAAATGAAATATTAGAACATTGATCATTAAGTCATTTAAAATATATATGAATCATTGAAACATGGATTGGATACCTGAATTTATTAGTATGATCAAAAGTGACATTTGTCCCTTAGATTTGGTGCTTAAGTGACAAATCATATAAAAGGTACCAATTCCAAGAAAACAAATTGATACTTATATAAAATCATGGGATATCATTCATAAATCATTTTTTGATTTGTAGGAATCAATGCTATATCTAGAAGATGCTTATGTCACCAATTATGATAGAAAACGATGGATAACATTGTCTAGTGTTATTAAAATGACATATCTCCTATCAGGGGGTCAAAAAATGAGAAAAAAATTCCGATTGAAGTGAAAATTTAGGATAAAATTCCTCAAATCATATGTGATCTATTATAATCAATCGTGTGTCAATCCAATGCCTAGTTTTATCAGTACAATTAAAAGTTTATTTTTTTATTCATTATCATTTTTAAAATAATGGGAAAATATATGTGTAGGGGTCAAAACTGGCCAAACAAGATCTAATTAACATAAAATATCAGGATAATGATTTTTAAGTCATTTAAAATATGTATGAAGCATCATCACATGGATCAGATACTTAAATTATTTGGTATGATTAAAAGTTACATTTACCCCTTAGAATTGGAGTTAAGTGACAAATCACATTAAAGGAGTCAATAATAAGAAAACATAATTGGATTGACATGAAACCATGGGAGAATGAGTGTTAGGATATAAGAATCAAAACTATATCAATTGGATGCTTATGTCACCTGGTATAATAGAAAATAATGGGTAACATTTTCTAGTATTATAAAAAGGAATATCTTCTACGAGGGGGTAAAAAACAAGAAAATGCATTTTGATTGACATGAAAATCTAGGATAATATTCTTCTCATCATATGTGATCTATCAGAATCAACCATGAGTAAATTTGATGGCTGGGTTGATCGGTACAATTCACAATCCATTTTCACATTTATTAATATTTTTTGAAATGATAGGAAAATCTTATGTGTAGGGGTTAAAACTAACCAAACGAGCTTCAATTGAAATTAAATATTTGGAAAATTATTTTTAAGTGATTTAAAATATGTAGGAAGAATCAATATGTGGATCAGATACTTGAATTGATCGATATAATTAAAAGTAATGTTTATCTCTAAGATGTAGAGTTAAGTAACAAATCACATAAAAGTGGTCAATTCCAAGAAAATACTCTTAGATTGACATGAAACTATGGGATAACAAGTTTCGATCCATTTTTGATATGTATGACTCAATATTGCATCCATCGTTTGCTCGTGTCGCCCAACATGATGGAAAATGACAAGCAATGTTATCTAGTGTTATTAAAATGGCATATCCTTCGCTTGGTGGTCAAAAAATGATAAAACATCTTATGATTGACATAAAAATCTAGGATAAAATTCATTGAATCATATGTGATCTATTTTAATCAACTATTTCTCAAAATGATACCTGAGTTTATCAATACAATTAAAATTCAATTTTCACATATATTACTATTTTTGTGATAATGGGAAAATGATGTGTGTAGGGGTCAAAACCGACCAAACGAGCTCCTATTGACATGAAATATTAGGAAAATTATTTTTAAGTCATTTAAAACCTATAAGAAACATTGGAATGTGGATAGAATACCTAAATTACTATGTATGATTATAAGTGGAGTTTGTTCCAAAGGTTTGGAGTTAATTGAAAAATCATGTAAAAGGGGTCAATACTAAGAAAACACACATATATTGAAATGAAAACATGGGATAATGGGCATCGATCCATTTTTGATCTGTAGGAATCAACTCCATATCCATCATATGCTTTTGCCGCTTGGTATGATGGAAAACAATGGGTAACAATTTCTAGTACTATTAAAATGGCAAGTCTTCTACCAGGGGATCAAAAGTAAGAAAAAGACTTATGATTAACGTGAAATGATAAGAGAAAATTCCTCAAATCATATGTGATATATTGGAATCAACCGTGTGTCAATATGATGCCCGAGTTGATTGGTACAATTAAAAGTATATTTTCACATTTATTACCATTTTTGTAATAGTGGTAAAATAATGTGTAGGTGTCAAAACCAACCAAACTAGCTCTGATTGACATGAAATATTAGTAAAATGGTTTTCAATCCATTTAAATTTTGTAAGAAGCATCTACATGTGGATTGAATACCTAAATTTCTCAGTATTATTAAAAGTGACATTTGTCTATGAGATTTGGAGTTTAGTGACAAATTCCATAAAGGAGTCAATACCAAGAAAATGCACTTGTATTGACATGAAATCGTGGGATAATGATCGTTGAGCCATTTTTTATCTATAGGAATCAATTCCGCATCCATAATATGATCATTTCACCTAGTATGATTGAAAACGATTGGTAATGTTTTTTATTGTTATTAAAATTAAAAATATTCCATTAAGGGGTCAAAAACACGCAAATAACTTCTGATTGATGTGAAAATTTAGGAGAACATTCCTTGAATAATATGTGATCTATTGGAATCAACCACGAGTCAATTTTATTCTCGGGTTTATTGGTATATGATGAACTTGGTTTTTAACTTTTAATAGTCATTTTTTAACTGATAAATACTGTGAACAAACATTTTAGATTAGCTTTGCATCATTTATATTATTAGGATGCCTTTTGTATGTAACAATGTAAACTATTTTGATTGTTATATACATATATAAACTGAATAAATTTTATAAATGTTAAATATTTTAATTTTCATTAGATTTTTTTAATTTTTTGTATTGTATTAGAAGGTTGATTGAGATAGAAGATTGGAAGGATCTGTAGCTATTTGGATTGTTGGTGTTTTCTGAATGGTTGTTTTTTATTTTCTATTTGTAGGATGGTTGTTTTTTATTCTCTATCTACAAGATGATTGTTTTTTGTTTATTTGGTTGCTTTTAAATTGCATAATTTAAAAAAATTCCTGAGGTTAGTGACTACCTTAGGCGGGTTCTAATGCTTTTTTTTTTCAGAGGATGAGCGACTGATTCTAACGGTCACAACTCCTTCTATTTTTTTAGCATTAGTGACTACTTCTAGAGGTTTCTATTCCTTATAAATTTTTTGGATCATTAGCGATAACCTCATGCAGTCGCTATATATTAATACAAGGTGGCCACCTTTGGTGGTCGCTATCGCTCTTCCCAGCGACCGTCATCACGATCGTCTGTGGAGTCCCTATAACGACTGCAATTGGAAGTCACTAATGTACTTTAGTGATAGTCCAACTATGACCTCCAAATGTGGTCGGTTGGCAGTCTCTAAAGGCCATAGCGACCACTTTTCTGGTCAGTAGTGGTCAATTTTGTAGCAGTGAGAGTAAACAATAAGCACCAGAAATAAAAAGGGTCAAATACAATCCCACCACAAAGAAACTGAAAAAATTCCAACCTATAAAGTAGGTAAGGATTTTTGTCAAAGTAACCATAGGAACACACCTTAGTCTATCAAGCTCACTAAGCTCCGCTTGGTCCCGATCCCTCTAGGATTTCATTAAAAGATCGATCGTCTGCATAAGACAAGGCATGTGCAGGAAAATCTTATGTAGGGTTAAGTATAAAAATACCCAATGGGACATCCTGAAATCCCTAAACATATAACATCAATAATAGCTATCATCTCATCATAGGTAGATTCCAATGACATATATAACATGAACATCTAGATATCATTGCTATAAAATAGGCCTTTAATAGCGCTGACCTTTATCAGTGCTAGAAAAAAGTGCTGATAAGGGTGTTATTTATCATCGCTAAAAAAGAACTAATAAAGGGTACCTTTTATCAGTGCTAAAAAAACTCATAAAAGGTACCATTTTCAGTGTTTTTAGCACTGATAAAGGATAACCGTTATCAACACTTTTTTCTAGCACTAATAAAAGACACCCTTTATCAAAGCTTTCTTTTTAGCGCTCATAAAGGGCACCCTTTATCATTGCTTTATTTTTAGCACTAATAAAGGTCCCTCATAAAATGAAATAATTAAACAAATTAGAATTAAAAATGAATAAATTGAAAATATATTAAATATTTTATGAATTAAATAATTATTGATAAAAATGAATAAATTCAATATATATATATATATAAATTATAAATATTAATAAATAATATATATTAAATATATAGATATTTAAAATGAATTAAATGAAATAATTAAACAAATAAAAAAATGAGTAAATTAAGAAAAACATTAAACATTTTATTAATTAAATAATCATTGATAAAAATGAATAATTTTAATATACGTATATATAGATTATAAATATTAATAAATAATATATATTAAATATAGATATATAAAATGAATAAATTATTATAATTAAAAAAAATAAAAATGAATATTTTTTTATAATAAAAAAAAGAAAATAAAAAATGAATAAATTATGAAATTTTTAAAAAATTATTAATAAAACAAGTATTAATAAAAATGAATTAGTTTATTATATATATATATATTAATTATAAATAGTAATAAATAATATATATAAAATATGAATATAAAAAATGAATAAAATGTAATAATTAAAAACAAATTAAGGTATTATTCATTTTTAATGGGTTTTATACATAATTATTCACTAATACATTTAATATAGAAATATATTCATATATATATATATCAATATATATGATCTTTCCTAAAATATAATTTATATAATTCAAAATATTTATACTTACATTAAATAAGTTATATATTTAGTAAAGAATGGTTTATAATTAAAAATTAATATTAATTAAAAATACTAACACATTGTACCAAGTAATGGCCATAATTTGATGTCATTTAATTTTTCAATTTAATATATATTAAACATGTGTTGCATTGATTTTACATATACATATACATAATTAATGCATTTTTATATCTAACACATGCACACAAATATTTACGTATTTAATTAAATCTTATATTGAAAAACACACACCCCATATTTGTGTACTTTAGTTAAATTTTAGCATTCATTTTAGAATTTCATTTTGTAACAAGATACATTTAATATATTATGTTTTTAATAGATAAATTTTATTAATTTATTTTTAATATTATTATAGTTAAGTATTATTTATTCATTTTTAATATTTTTTATTTTTTATTTTTTTGGAATTTAATAATTTTCTTATATTTATTTATTCATATTTATTTATTATGTTTTAATATTCTCAATATTTATTCATATTTATTTCAATATATATCCATATTTTTGAATAATATATATTTACTTCATAAAACTTATCCATTTTTTTAATATTTTTAAAGTATACTCATTTTTAATTATTCAACTTCACTCATTTTTAACATGTATGCATTTGAGATTATATATTCATTAATAATGTTAAAAAAATACTTCTAAAAAAATATTTATAATTAAATATATTTATAAATGTATGCTTATTATATTTGAAAATTTATATATTTATAATTACAAATAAATAAATATTTTTTTAGAATTATTTCTATAATTAAAAATAAAAAATTATCTATAATTAAATAATTATAAAATTATAATAAATTTATTTAAATAATGAATATTTTTACTATATATATATATATTAAATAAATAAATATATATATTATGTGATTGGGGGTACAATTACATTAAACACACACATACCTCACACACATGCCGGAAAGACATGCCATATCCCCTATGAGATAACCCTTCCATCAAGGCTTATTTATTCAATACATGACCTGAAGGCCCATAAACTGGCCCGAAGGCCCTATGCAACATCATTCATGCATCATACTAATTGCGTCAATAGGCCCGCGTCATGCCTGCATCACCACTTGCCCGCATCATCACCTTAATGCAGAGATTCTTTCCCACATGGAGTTGAACCCGGGTTTGATGTAGGATTACATGGAACTTTTACCACTTGGGCAAGACTCCAACTGCTTATTAAATATATATATAAATATAAATATAAATATAAATGTATAAATATTTTTCTAAAAGTATTTATATAATTATAAATAAATAATAATATATTTAAATAATTATAAAATTTAAATAAATACATTTAAATAATGAATATATTTTTACTATATTTATATTTATATATATTTATTAAATATATATATAATTATAAAAATATATATAATGATATAAATACATTTATTATATTTATATTTATATATATTTATTATATATATATAATTATAGAAATATATATAATGATATAAATATATTTATAAATATTTTTATAAATGTATATTTACTATATTTATGAAATTATATTTTTATAATTATAAATAAAAAATATATATTTTTAAAATATTTATAGAATTATAAATAAATAAATATATATTTAAATAATAATAAAATTATAATAAATATATTTAAATAATTATAAAATTATAATAAATATATTTAAATAATAAATATATTTAATATATATATATAATTATATAAATATATATAATGATATAAATATATATAATGATATAAATACATTTATAATCATATAAATATATTTATAAATTTTTTTATTTATAATTATAATTATAAATCCTTTATCAGCGCTAAGGTTTTAACACTGATAAATATTCCTTTTATCAGTGCTTATTTAGTACTGATAAAAATATATTTTATTTGCACTTATTAATTTAGGGCTGATAAAACTCCCTCAATCTATTTAAGAGAACTCTAACCGCGATTGATCGAGTCACGATCTCAAGCTTTTGTTGAAGTGCCATGTTGTTGGCGTTCCTCCTCTACTTTCTCTCAGACGAATCAATGCTCGAATTTAGGCTATGTTATTTTATCCTCCTCTTCACTCATTGATTACTTGTTTGGGTTTTGCGTAAGGTGCTTGTGCCTATATATTTTCTAATAGCCAGGCCATTTAGGTGTTTCGCCATTTTCATTTCTTTTTGTGTTCTTTTGTTCATTCTCTCTCATTATTCATTACCTTATTTATACTATGGTTCCATTTTAAGAAATCACAATTCCCTTTTACAACTTCATTGTGAAATATGAATTCCCTTTTACTACTACAATGTTTGCACTGCTTTCCCTTCTTCTTCAACAGTCGCTTGATGATTTCTTCCACTCGATTTAACTCAATTTGGATATCCTCTACACCCTATATCACATGACCAATGTATAAGAGATCTCTTATAGCTTCCTCTATTTTTTTTAATGTTTTTCTATATATCCCCCCATGGATTTAAATGGATTCTTGGAAGAAAATAATTATTTTCTTATCCATTCTCCTTCTCCTATCCTCCAAACCTCCATTTTCTCTCAGTTTTCTTTTCACCCAAAAACCCATTTTCCCATGAGGGTATAATCTATGGTTTGGGTTAATTAAATTTGGATTATTTTTTTCATTTCCTTGTAGAGGTCATTTCTAGGGGTGGTGTGCTTTATCCCCCAAAGGAAATTTGTTTCCACTCGATTAAGGTTTTTGTATTATTGCAACTCATTTATTGAACATGTCATAAAAAGATTCATCTATCTAAATTCTCTTTTGATCAATATATTAATATTTTTGATACCCATTATGGGTTCATATTTTTTTTCTATGCTTCTTATGTAGGCCATAAAGGGTTTTCATGGGGATTAGAACCTTATTTATAAAACTATTGATTTATTATTTTTAATTGTTTTTGTAAATGCATAATAGGATATTTTAAATGAACAAGATTAATAAAGAATGGTTTTGGCCTTATTTTGAGTTCTAAAGGATATAACCAATGGTTTAAGGGTTATTTTTTTATGATTATTAGTTGAATCCAATGAGTGGAATGTTTTGTTTTCAATGTGTTGATACCTATTATGATTTTAAAGGATATTTATAACATGGTTTTACATGTTGATTTTTAGTCCTTTTGGTAATTGAATAATGGTAAACATAGTTTATAAGAAATATGGTTTTTAACAATATTTTCACCCATCTAGTTATTGAAGGGGTATATTCACTTTTTTTTTCAAAAAAGTTTCATTATGATTTTATCACCCTTATTAAGAAACCCCTGGGTTAGTGTTTTATATAGGATATTTCCCTTTTATGGGATGTGTATTGATTATTGTTATGCGATGCATGTATGATGTGATTGGTGGATATCTCTTGAGATGGTGTTGGAGGTGAGACAAGGTTTATTGATTATGTTTTATTATCGATTTAAAAATTAACTATATTTATATTTGTTGATCAACTCCACTTTTACTATGCCATGGGAACCCAAGGTAACTATATTAGTGATCTTTTGTGTCACAGTGTCTAGACATGACATCCTTATTGATTTTATGATACCATTAGTGATGTAATATCCATGTTACTTCACATATAGTGATAGGGGTGTTATATCCATATTTCTTTGTCGATAGTGTTATTATAGATGGGAAATCTTGGGTTTTTGATTCTACTGGTATATGTTTACTATTGTCACACCCTAGGGTCCAGTGAGATTCCCATGATGATTTTTCATTTGATGATATTAGCTTAGATATCCCCACTACACACATTTTTTTCATCCCTTTTTATATTTCATGAACATGTTGTAATAATTTATTTTTGTTTATTATTATTATAAATCATTGTTATAATGAATCTCATTTGATCTATATTCTATATTTAATTTATGGTTGAGTTTATGTTTTGTTTTTATTATAAAATGTATTTTTAGAAATGTTTTTAATGAATAAAATTGATTTTGATTTATTTTCATAAGCTTGGAAGTCCAAATTTTTAATATTTTAAAGTGTTTTCACTTTTAAATGTATGATTCCATCCATTGGTTGGTAAAAATTGGATTTTAAAATAATGATTTTAAATTATTTTTTTATCTACATGAATATAAATGTATTGATCTTAATCATGGTTGTATTTTATTTTCCAAAAAGATCTTACCTTGGGATTTTGAAAATAGATAAATGTATGATATTTCATCCCTTTATACTCTCCTTTTATGAAACATTTTTTTAAATAGTGTTCAGATTATTTTTTGTGAATTTTTTTAAAAATAAAGTTTAATTGAATATTTGGTGAAATCTTACTAGGCCTCTTTATCTCACACCCTACATACATACCCATATGGATATAAATAGATTTTATGTTTTTATATATGTTCTGATGTTATGGTCTCAATTTTGAGGTGATTAATGTAGTACATTTATGATCCTTCTAGAGGATGTATGTGACCATGGGTCACATGGAGATATTCGAGTTGTGGCTTAGTTGTTAGTTTATTTTCGGATTTTTTATTAGAAAATTTTGAAATATTCTCTATTTGAATTTTATTTTTCATTACAAAGAGACTTGATTATGTATTACTCTGATTTTTATATAATAAAAGAGTTTTTATTTATTTTTATTATGAATCATTTATTATGATTATTTATTTTTAACTATTTAATTTATATCCATGGATGTATAATGTATAAACACACCATGATGGATACTCAAAAATGTTTACAATGCTTGTTTAATGTTATTAAAGGGTGGAATAAATCCCAATTTTTTATAGATTGATACCATTGTTCTTTCCCTAAGCTCTTGGAAATCAGGAACACTATTTGGGTCTTATGGAAGAATAGTTTAGGTGATTTGGTCATTTGAGCTTAGTATATTAATTATAAAATGGCATCAAAGAACTCTTTTTATTTGATGAGTCTTTTTGTATGGAGCTTGGTCTTCAAAACTCATGAGGTATTATATGTTTAGGTTATTGATCACTATCTTTCTTGATAATAAATGATTTTCTAGGAGTAATAATGATTAAGTCATTAATTTGATTTTATTTTTATTATTCTTTATGAATTTTTACAAGAGGTGATATATTTTTGTTCCCATTGAGTTGAATAATATATTTTGGTCTTTTCTTGAGTTTTTGGGTAATAATGGAAGAAAAATTAGAGGAAAGATATTTTCTTCATGGTCTAGAAACAATGCAAAACCAATGTTTATGATATTGAGAACTCTTCATAGGATGTTACATGGTTAGCACATGATTCTAAAAACCTTGTAGTGAAATCATGCTTTACTTTAGGATGGAATCCTACTTATAATTATTATGGTCATTCCAATTTTAAATTTTATTTTTCAAAAAGGAAACTTGGTTTTAAATGTTAAAGTGGGTTCTGAAAAGAAAAAAAGGTTTTCCCCTAAAATGAACTAAAATATATTTAGTGCACATGAGCCTGAACCCAGTTGGTGAGGTATCTTAAGTGCATTCAGGCGACCCGGGATTAAATCCAGGAAGAGGCACAATTTCTAGGTTACTGTACTAGGTACTGTAGTAGCTACTATAGTGGGAACTGTGCAGTACTGTAGAAGGTACTGTAGCGGGTACTGTAGTAGGAACTATAGCAGGAACTGTTTGACACTATAGCAGCCAGGATTTCCCCTGTTTGGGCCTTCGAGCCACTGATTTGGTCCCAGAGTCCTTTAAAGCCCTAGGGCCACCAAAGCCTTTGGGCCAGTAAGGCCTTCGAGCCACCTCAAGGCCTTCGGGCCACCTTAAGTGCAGATGCAAACCAGACAACCTACAAGGAACAAGCTCTATAGGAGGATGAACAAGGAGCCTTCACCACAATATAAGCTACACAGATTGCAGGAATGAGAGGGTATGACACCTACCATCGGGAGAAGCCTGTTCATGCATGGGATAGCCTAGCCGAACAACCATGCGAAGGTATAGAACTGATTTCATGATGAAAATGCTGGGGAGGAGCAGTTCCAAGTAGTTAGTCTAGGTTGTATGTAATGTTTGAAGACTACGGTCAATGATTTCCTCTAAGGCCTACGGGACATGTAATACTTACTTCTACGGGCCTTGTAAGGGTTCCACCTCACCCCTTGAAAGGTAGATTATCAAAATCAATAAAAAAAATGAAATCCTTCAGGCCATTGGATGAACTAAAATAGATTTAGTGTTTTGAAACTCATGAAGTGATTTCAAAGTGAACCTATAATGTTTTATACATTTGAAAGTGTACTTCTCTCCATGGAAATGGTTTTAAAATTTTAATTAATTATTAATGGGTTTTTAATATGATTTTAAATTTTTTCACTTGATGCTAAAAGTTTTTATAGAAAATGGGGTTTGTATCCCATAAAGTGTTTTGAAAAAAATTGGTCAATTTTCATGTGAAATTAAAAAAAGGATTTCTAGTGGGGTTTTAAAAATTCAAAAAACATCCTTTTGAATTTTGATAGTGTTTTTGATGTGAGATTTTAAATTTATATATTATAATTTAAAAAGTTTTTGTCTCTTTCAAAGTGATTTAAAAAGTGGTTTGTTTCAAAATGGAATTCGTAAAACATTCATAGTAATAAGATCATTAATTTATTATCCATTAATATCTTTCCCTAAACCTATTTTTTTTGTAATTCATTCACTTATTCATTATAGGTAAGATTATTTCTTTGTTTTATTCCTTTTATACCAACTATGATCCTTATCATAGTGCCTAAAATAAGCAGAACTAGGGAATCATGCATCCATTTCTACTAGGAGAGCATATTATAGTCTTAGTATAATAATTTTTATATTTAATAGATACTGGTTCTTGTATACTCTATCTAAGGTGATCATGTATCTGAACCCATTATGAATTGGTAATGGGGTATAAAAGAGTAAGGATATTATGAACATGCATTTTTTGATGAGATCATCTTTCAAACCATTGTGTGCCTGAGAAACCTTTTCAGTTTTAGGAAAAAAACTAAGAAATGTTTTCTATTGCTCTTACAAATCCTAGCTTGGGAACATTTAGATTTATTTAGACAACTATCATCCTCATAAACTTCATCTCTTAAATAGTTATTATTATATTTTGTTTCTTGAGACTCATCGCCCATCTCTTCTGGAAATGAACCCATGTTGCTTGAACTACTCTGAATGGTAGTCATCCCATACCAGGTACTAGTGATCATTTTGGATGAATTTAGAGGATAAAACCTACCATAGTGGATTAATTATTTTTTAAATTTAATTACCCACTTCCTTTAAATCATAATTAAATTATTTGAAATAATAAAATGTTGGGTTCCCCTTGTTATAATTATCTATAACTTTCACCTTTGATAATGAATATCTTATGTGTATTTATTTATTTATTTTTTTTATAAAAAATGAATATTTTATGAACCTAATAGTATGGATATGAATTGAAAATGGATTCGATCTAATCATATGAAAAAATATCATAAATATAGAGTTAAATATTTCTTCAAGTTTTTAATAGAGTATGCATACGACCCTTCTCAAATCCTTTTTCCATGTTTATATTGTTTTTATTCAGGAAAAATTAGTCTAGAAGAGTTGGAAGAGAGTTTAATTTTTCACCAAATAGATCAAATCCATAAATGTTGGACTAAACATGGGAAAAACTGAATGTACACACCGATTAGGATGATATTATAGTTTATGAATGATTTGATATGAATACTAGTGTAAATGATGATAGAGATTGCATGGAATAAATGTCAATGGATATTGAAGATGATATTCATGATTGTAAAAAGTTTTTTAAGAAGTTAAATAGTTGTGATAAGATACCATTGTATACTAGTTATACTAAACACACAAGATTTTATACTATATTGAAGTTATATAATTTGAAAGATATCAACAGATGGGGTGACACCGTCTTTACAAAACTACTTAGTCACATGAATCATATGATACCAGATGAAAATGAACTTCCATTTTGAACATATAACACTAAATGAATACTATGTTCAATGGGCATGATCTCTAAAAAAATGCATTATTGTCCAAATTATTGTATATTGTTTCTCAAGGACTATAAATCACTCATAAAATTCCTTAAGTGTGGTGCAGATCGATACACAAAAAATGAATCGAGTCCTCTGATAGTTTTATGGTAATTTCCTATTATTCCATAGTTTAGAAGACTATATCGATGTCAGGAAACTATGAGACAATTGGCATGGCATGTAGATACAATAATTAAATATGGAAATATAATCTATCCCTAAAATTATCCTTAGTGGAAGAAAATTGATTACAAGTATCCTAAATTTGAAAATGAGCCAAGAAAATTTCATCTTGAATTATATACAAATAGAATAAATACTTTTGGTGTATATATTAGTACTTATAGTACATGACCCATCATGTTGGTAAATTATAACTTTCCACCATGGTTATGCATGAAACACAAATAAATTATGTTGTATCTACTTATATCTAGACCAAAGAAACATAATAATGACATTGATGTTTATTTGTATCCATTGATTTAATATTTGAAATTGACATGGGATGCAAATGTTTCAATGTATGATTCTCATAGAAGTAAATAATTGACCTTGAGGGCCATATTTTATGGGATGATAAATGAATTTTCTGATTATGGAAATTTTTCAAGAAATAACATTAAAGGAATTCCGGGGGGTCCTATTTGTGAATAATGCACACACTAAGTTTGGTTGAAACACTCCTCAAAGACTATGTTTTTAGAAAATCATAAATTTTTACCTCGATGATATAAATACTAATCCTGGAAGACAACATTTGATTAGAATCCTGTAAAAGGTAAAATACCATCTCTAATAATGGGTGATCAATTGTTCAATAAAGTAAAAGATATTGAAACTAATTTCAATAAACCATTTTCAAAAAATCTTTTGAAATCAAGTTAGAAAAAGAAATCAATTTTCTTTGAATTAGCGTATTGGAATTGTTTGTATGTCAGAAATTTTCTTGATTTCATTCATGTAGAAACAAATGTATTTGATAGTGTTATTGGAATGTTACTAAATATTCCCTTTAAGGGGAATAATTTTCTTCGTTTTTTATCTTATACTCTATCTAGATAGAAAAAATTTCAATTTTTTATTTTACTTAATGGTATAAAAATTAAAGTGGGGTATTCATAAAATATCAAGAATGTCATGTTAATGACTGATTTGAAGTTATAAGGACTAAAATCACACTATAGTTATGTTTTGAGGCATGATTTTTATTCCCATTTCTTTACATTTCATTATTCCTAAAAAAGTATGACAATTATTAACCAGACTATGATTCTTTTCTAATCCATATACAATAAAGTTATAGAATAGTGACGTTTTCAATCATGAGTAAGAAGGCTGCAGTCATATTATGTTAATTAGATATGTTCTTCCCACCATTATTCTTTGATATAAAAGTCTACCTGATGGTTGATTTGGTTAGAGAGGTTCTTCTATGAGGTCCTTCCCATTATATATTGATGTACCCTATCAAATGGTATATGAATATTATGAAAGGTTATATCAAGAATCGAAGTCGAACAAAAGGTTTTATTACAAAATGATATATTTTTAAAGAATATTTCTGAATTCTATACCGATTACCTATCAAATGTTGACAACATCGGTCTCCCCAAGTCATGTCAAATCAGATGTCTTATGGGGGAAGAGGTTTTTGGAAGAGATGTTGTTACAATTACCATCACAGAGAAGGAGTAAGATCACCTTTACATTTTACATAATAGTAAATATGTTGACCCATATAATGAATCCCATAAAGAAATTCTTTGAGATTTGAATCCATTAAGGGCTGAAGTATCAAATACACATAATAAATAGTTTATAGGATGGTTTTGAGATCAAATTTATAAGGAGTTATTTGAAAATTTGAATTCAATTTCTAAAAAAATTTGATGTATAGCCAAGGGATTAAATTAAAATATTATATCTTATACTAGGTTTGTAATCAATGGTTATAAATTGTATATAAAAGAACATAATGAATGCAGTGCGCTGAAAAATAGTGGAGTTATGCTTTTGGAGGGAGTCATGTACATATATGGTTCCATGGATTGAAATCTAATTTATGTGAATATGCATATTTTAGCAATATTAAATAGATATACAAGTTGGATTATACAAAATTTCAAGTTCCAATTTTCCATTGAAAATGGGTTGATAATAGGAGTGTAGTGAAATTTGATAAAATGGGCTTCATGAAGGTTAATTTCAGCATGGAAGGGAAAAAAGATGAGCCATGGATAATAGCATCACAATCAGTTCAAGTATTTTATGTCTAATATCCAATAAATAATAATTGGTCGATTGTCTTGCTGGTGACTAAAATAACTATAGGTTCAGATGAAAATTCAATCGAGTATTACCCTTTCTTTGGGAGATCACAATCTATTCATGGTGGTCCCAATGTAGAAAATGTCTTGTATGTTAGAGGGGACCACAAAGAGGGTATTTGGATTCTCGATAGAGGATCCAAATACCTTAAATTTTTTTAAAAAATAAAGATAGTTCAATGATAAGGTTAATTTTTTTTAATGTACTATTATTTTCCTCATAATACTATATGTTATATACTACATTAATATAATCTAAATTAAATGTTTGAATACTCATGTAGATAATGTATTCTGTGCATGATGATGTTACTAATCTCAGGTAAGAACAAACTATTTATACTAAAACTATAAAATTATTAAGGGATCAAAATCATGTTGATGAAAAAAATAATAACGACACAACATCACAATGTTGAATAAAATTATCAAGTAAAAATGTAAGGGTATAAAATTTTAGGTTGATTAGAATCAACGTGTCCAATCTATTGAACCAAAAAAGTCAATGTTTATTAGTTATGTTGGGGTCACAATGAGGATGAATATGCTGATTGATATAGATTCGTGGAGCCACATCTAGCCTATAACAAAGGAAACCCTTTGGGAAGTTATAAAGGTAATGTTACAATATACTTTCTCTATTTTACCGAAAAATTATATAACTAAATGTTGATTTAATTTTCATTATTCCTTGTAGATTTCGATTATTTTAGAATATTTTCATAAGAAATATGTCTTAATGGACACTCAAAAAACCCATAGAGGCTTCCATACTCTTTTTACCAGGTTACATTTTAGGCTGAGGGGAAAGTAAATCCCTACCCACCATCTAGTTATGCACTCTTTATAAAGTAGGAAACATGGAATGCTTTCATCAGTTGTTGTGATAAGAAATCATTTCAGGTGCATTTTAGTTGATTATATATTATTTTAAATTAATTTATTTTTCTAATTTGATTAAAAATTGTTAATTTATGAAACAATAAAAGAGCTATGAAAATAAGGAATGTGCATTAAAACCAATATACCCCCATCACAAAATAAGGACGAGGTATGCTTCACTAGAGAAGAAATTGGTATGTATTTTAATAAATAATAAAAGTTTTATGTGATATGAAACAAAATATTTATCTTTTTTTATATGTATAACGATGAATAAAAATCTAAAGCCACTTCCATCCCACATCATGTGTTATAGAAGGAGGCTTGCGTAAATAAGGAGGGTAAACTAGTCCATGAAAACAAAAAAAGTAGTATTCGAAACATGGTTAAGTATGAAATAATATTAATTAATTTTTCCTTACAATAATATTACATAAAATACATATTTATATTCATATGTTTTTACATGGTTTAGACACAAGAATCGATAATGAATGTATTAGAAGGAAAACTACATTCAGTAGATTTGAAGCGGCCAGAACTGTCACGAACTAGGCCGGGTCACCATCCGACCCGGCGCCCGACCCGGTCCGCGGCAAGGCCCGAAGGGTGTTCCCGATCTCCACGGGCTGGCACAAGTGCCCGGGTATCAAAACTAACAAATGGGAATGATTTTACCCGAAATAAAAGGCAGAAAAACAACTAACCAGATAAATAAACTGAAACTAAAAAAAAGGACAACCAAACATGTATTTAAACTATGAACAGGTTTAAAGTCTAAAACTCCAACCAATAACTAAAAAGAAAAGATTACAGCGGAAACTAAAACTCTTAATCAAACCTCAAATCAACAGGAGAGGTGTGACATCCACACGTCACAAATGTTAACCTGCACGAGAAGACCACCAACGACCAACCACCATCACTGAGCACGGTGCCTCAACCTGGAATGCACAGAGAACAAGGCCTACATACACCCAAAGGTGTATGTAGGGTGTGAGCAAAGAGCCCAATAGGACGACACCCAATAAAAAGGTTCCATGCCACAACATCAAAAGGACAATTTAATGTGCTTATTCAAGTTATACTTTCAAAATTATTTTAAAGAAAACATTTACAAACCAAATTCTAAAGGAAAACACTAAAAAAAAACTCATTTCACAAACACGATTTTAAAGAGGAAGAGAAAAAAATTCATTTATGGGATCACACACACACACTCACACTCACACACAAACATACTCACACACACACACATACACACACACACACACACACACTCACACCCAAGTGGTCCTCCATATGCTGACAGAAGGCACCACGCTAAAGATGGTAGAGCACTATGGGTAAATCCCCTAAGGTTCATCTAGCTCGAGTGGGACCCTAGAACCTCATGTCTCGGTGAAACGTGGCTTAGAAGGCCACGACCCTCAGAAAACGTGGCTTAGAAGGCCACAACCCTCAGATATCATATGTTTAGTTAGTTTTTCAATCGTCAATCCAGCTAAGTGAAACAGGGACGATACCCATCCGGTTCACTAGCACACTAGTTCTAGTCTGCCCACCTAGATACCCATGATTTTCCCATGTGCTCAAACAAGTTTCACATTCACATAGTATATTTCTTTCTCATATCGCAGATCAAACAAGATATTGCACACAAAAGTCACCATTTGCATACCAAATCACTATTTCAAAGACACACGCACACGACATGTCTCATTTTATAAAAAATACACCACTTTAAAAATGAACGCGTATTCAACTCCTACAAAGCACCATTTTAGCATCATATAAATGTACCAATAAATCATTTGAGTTATTATTGAAATCATTTCAAGAAAAACCAAGAAGACTTTACACTGAAAACAACTTGATTTTATATAGAGGCGTCACTTTAAAACTTGATACACGAGGTAACCATGTCAAAACTTGTTTTCCATTATTCAAAACATTTTGCATTTCAACTTCAAAAGTACACAACAAGGAAAACACACAAAAAGTGATACATATACTTTGAAAATTTCTATTTAAAAACACAAACACCTAAAGTGACTTGAAAAAACCTTTCAAACCTGCCGAACAACCCTAAAAAACCTTTCAACCATGTTTCGAACTTAAAACACCACTTAAATAAACAATTCCTCAATTTATAAAACATATCACATGCAAAAGAAACCATTATAAAATCAATTTCACAAATTGACCCTTCTAAAACCTCATTGGCACTCTATAAACAATTATTAAACACTTCTAAAATTTCCACAACAGGATTGAAATGGGAAATAACATAACCATTTCTAAAGAGAGTGCAATTTTCATCACGCACACATGTCAAACAATTTTTTAAAATGCCTTTCGCACAACCTATTAAACACAACCAATCATTTACACAACAACACGCATATAAAAAACAAAAGCATACTATTTCAGAAACCCAATTTTCATCAAACGAACACGCCAAAACATTATAAACATAGATCGCACCATGCAACTAATTCATAGAACATATTAAATTAAACTAAACAAACAAATTAAATTATCTAAATGATGCAAAGGCATGGAACCACCTACCTTTGACGCCGAGACTCTGAAGCTTGGGTGCGAAACTCCAATCACAACCAATTCGCATCACAACCAACTCAATTGATACCCTAAAAACAGAATTCGAACAAGATAAGGATTCAAAAACAACCATAAACGCACCTCATACTCGCTGGATGAAAAAAAAACCAAAAGAACAATACTCAAAGAAGGAAAGAAAAGAAATAATAAATGAATAATAATAATAATAATAAAATTAGGGGGCTTAGCTAGAGGCAACCACCGGAGGGAAGCCGTGTGAGCAGAACCGAGGGAGGGGAGGCCGACGCCGGTGAGGGGAGGCCGCCGCAAAGTAGCGCGCCAGGAGAAGAGGGAGCAGGGGCGACGCGGTGGTGGTCCGGTGTGGGAGGGGGCTTGGTGCGACGGCGCGACGTGGAACAGGTGTGCGGTCCGGTGAGGTGGTGATGCCGAAGTAGGGTAGACTCGGGAGGAGGCCGAGGGAGGTGATGTGCGGCGCGAGGAGACCCAAGGGGGAAGGGGGTGCCACGACGGGGAGAACAGGAGGAGGCCGACGGTGAACCTTCTGAGGATAAGACCTGGCAGTGTGGCGTAAGGGGAGACCAGGTCGCGGCGCACACCAAAAAGAAAAAAAATGGGGAAGAAAACCCAACAAAAAGAAAGAGAATAAAAAAAACTTAAAACTAAAAATTAAAATAACTAATAATAATAATAATAATAATAATAATAATAATAAAACTAGAACATGAATAATGATGTTAATATTAATTAAAATAATAAAACCAAGTTGATAATAATAAAACCAAATAAAGAGTTATATGAATTAAAATAATAATAATAATAATAATAACAATACTTAAAATGGTAATGATAATATTAATAACTTAATAAAATTTATATTCCCAACACTGTCAACAATAATAATAATAATAATATTAACATCCCCCTAATATTAAAACAAACCATTAAATATTTATCACATTTCTTATTTAATTTTATTTTCATTTTATCTACCTTAAAATTTATTTCTTTATTAATAACTTCTTTATTTAATTGGTTGCATGTCAAGAAGGCGTGTAGAGAACCGAGCGAGGTCGCATGGCGACCTAAGCGAGGTCGCGCGGCTTCGACAGCGGCACGCTGAACGCCGAAAAGGCCACAAAATGCGTTTCAGAATAAAACTCAGAAATTTTAAGTTCGGGTCTCGACCCTAACTATCTGTTACCCAATACAAATAACAAAATAAGTAATATAAAAAGTACGGGCATGAAAATTCTCCCCACCATAAAGCTTTACGTCCCCGGAAATCCACAGCTAGGGTTGAGGCACAAAGAAGAAACTGATACCCCACTAAAGTTCAAAGAGGATCTCCACAACCAAAAAGCGAAAAGCACCAAAAGAAACGTGCTCAGAAAAAGTGACTCAAATTAAAACCTCAAGAAGCATGTAGAAAGACTTCCTGATATTTGTTGCCCTCCCAAAAGAGCTAGAACGCCTCCAGTTTACTGATCTGGGAAAGAAACTCTTGCACTCATGAAACCTAACTTCACAAGCCGAAACATCTCTAGAACTATTTATTGAACACCACCTCGTTTGACTGGAGTGAACAAATGAGACCAACCATGACCGAGAAACACCCTTATCATCCATCACTAACTCATCCTCTGAAACAAAACCAAAAAGTCAACATGGGGAAGCACGAGGGGCTCCCCACCATTAAGAACCTACCAACGCCCAAGACGAAACTGGAAAACCGACACAGGGATGTCCGACCGGACTCCCCGCCATTAAGAAAAAGTCTAACACCGAGTCATTTCAGAGACATTTGTGCACGACCCAATGTGGGTCTCCCCACCATTTGAACTAACAGAAGGGATAGAACTTTGAAAATTTCGCGATGGTGACCAAACACTCCACCACAAGGGGTGGGGAGGGAGGGACCCGACTACCGGGGCATCAAAAGCATGAACCAAGAAAAACAACCATTTCAACATTCCTGGATGAGAATTATTCAAGTTTGAGACAAATTTACTCAACAGACTCCCATAAGGACCACTAAAGCGATTTCAACCAGTGGGACGCAACCCCAAAAAACTTTAAGGTAACGAGACGCCCACACCTCCTCATAGCCACGGGAAGCTTCACACACCTAGGCGGGTCATCAAAACGGAACAACCAATGAAGACAATTTAGTCCTCCTTCACCTTTAGTACCAATGACAGAAATAAGGTTGGGATCCCATACAATCTCGGGGTTCCTGACCACGCTCCAGCTTCACTCTGAGGCCTATGGCTGGAGCCCTGATGCCAGAAGCATCTACTGCCTCGCAGTCAGGCATTGAAGACTCCTGAACGGAGCTTCTCCTTTTGGTGTCACATGCAACCACACTGAAACCGAGGCAACACCAGAAAACACAACACATTACAACATCTGACTGATCATATGCGGAATATTCACCAACACAAGAGCTTTAATGGTGCATGCGCATCACCCTTTGTCACACTGGATGAGAACACGACACCACAAATCGTCACATGAACATGATCATTTCTGTTAAGAGGAACATTATACGGAGAGGGACTTCAAACTGAGTCTTAACAACATATGATTCCTGCAGTTGAACGTAACATCCCCATGTGGCTGGGTCTGCCACACTAGTGGCCTAACGTAGACCCTTTCTTAAACGAAACCAACAATGTACCAAAGGTGATTTAGAATAGTTTCCTCCACCGACCACTATAGGCTGCTTCCACCTCTCCCCACTGGAATATCCTTCACCATTTCCAAACATAAATTTCAAATTAATGAGGTCAAACTTCACCCTTGACAATCAAAGAGAACTGACACTACAAGACGTCGCCGAACATGACCCTTGCAACTGATGAAAATACTAAAAAGCCCTTCAAGACACTGGTCAACACTAAAAATTCTGAACCGCCTTCACCCTTCCCCGCTGGATTTCCTTTCGCCATTTCATGGGGAAACCTTCAAGCGCAACGACGTCAAATTTCACACTCGACGACTCAGACAACTTAAAGAAACCAAAACTATGTTCAACTCCCCTCACATCTGTCATCCCACTACCAGAGGATCCACTTATTTGTAAAAAGTAGAGGTGTCGTCAATTCTAGAATTCAAAAAGAGAGTCCTTTGATCAAATGGAGTCCCGACCAATGGGGAATTCCCCGTAGTCGTACTTCAATCACATGCCAACGCTTTATGGGGGTGGGGGGGGGGCATACACTAGTCAAGAAAGAAAACTACGGACCCAACCAAACTGGTCCAATGATCAAGAAATACCACAAGCAAACACCAAACGTGCAGGGGAAACCACTGCAAGGGCTCCCCGATGTACTCTTCAAAGGAATTTACTAACCACACGCTTGCATACCAACTTACAAATAAGGACTCAAACTCGGGACAAAAATCATTCAGAAAGGATCCTCGTCTCAAAATTCCTCACATCCGACATTTCCTAAACACAAGGACATGCCACACAAACACCGTTTACTAAAACACCATTTTTTTCCCTTTAACAGAACATTTTGAAAATAAGAAAACCCAGTGGGTTGCACAAACACCAATGGCGTCCCATGAGCCTCGCACATGCATATTCTCATGCCGCACCGACACACACCTCATGTCCATCCAGGCACTCATCCGCTCGTGCCATTAACCATTTTTCTTTTCACATACACTCATGCATGTGGTTGCCCATGAGAGCGCCAAGGATCATGACCAAACCTTTCCATTTTTCAAAACCAAAATATCCAACCCACACTTCTCAAACCTCACACACCATTTCATCTTTAAAGCGCTTCATTTGAAAACATTTTCCAAGACCAAAACATTTTTACATAAAAAAACAAATTTCCACGAAACCAAAACAAAGAGACAAGAAATGACGCAAGATAAAACTTGTGTCAGCGGGTGACTGGAACATATGGTTGGCGGCCATACGCCAATCACACCACTGCCACAGAGGGTATTCCAGGACAGCGTCCCCATCTTCGCATGGCTTTCTAGACCCTGCGAGCTCACTAGGACCACTGACCTTACCCCTTTTTCATTTCCCTTAGACAAGATTAACCGCAAGGACCAAAAACTCAGACAAACCTCAACATACTTTGGTAACTTGAGTCCCGCCACGAGGTGTGCTGGCCAGACACCTTACTCGTAGCCAGGACGTCGAGTCCCGACAACCTTAACTCAAGTCTATCATGACTCTAACCTGAAAGAACACGACCCAAGAGAGAAAACCTTGCCTTTGATACCATTTTTTCATGAACCAGGCTGGGTCGCCATCCGACCCGGTGCCCGACCTGGTCCGCGGCAAGGCCCGAAGGGCGTTCCCGATCCCCACGGGCTATCACAAGTGCCCGGGTATCAAAACTAACACATGGGAACGATTTTACCCGAAATAAAAGACAGAAAAACAACTAACCAGATAAATAAACAGAAACTAGAAAAAAAAGAAAACCAAACATGTATTTAAACTATAAACAGGTTTAAAGTCTACAACTCCAACCAATAACTAAAAAGAAAATATGACAGTGGAAACTAAAACTCTTACTCAAACCTCAAAGCAACAAGAGAGGTGCGACATCCACATGTCACAAACATTAACCTACACGAGAAGACCACCAATGACCAACCACCATCACTGAGCACGGTGCCTCAACCTGGAATGCACAGAGAAAAAGTCCTACATACACCCAAAGGTATATGTAGGGTGTGAGCAAAGAGCCCAGTAGGACGACACCCAATAAAAAGGTTCCATGCCACAACATAAAAAGGAAAATTTAATGTTCTTATTCAAGTAATGCTTTAAAAATACTTTTAAAGAAAACATTTACAAACCAAATGCTAAAGGAAAACACTAAAAAAAACTCATTTCACAAACACGATTTTAAAGAGGAAGAGAAAAAAATTCATTTATGTGCTCACACACAGACACACACTCACACACAAACACACACATACTCACACACACACACATAACCACACACACACACACTCACACCCAAGTGGTCCTCTATATGCCGACGGAAGGCACCACGCCAAATATGGTAGAGCACTATGGGTAAATCTCCTAAGGTTCATCTAGCTCGAGTGGGACCCTAGAACCTCGTGTCTCAGTGAAACGTGGCTTAGAAGGCCATGACCCTCAGAAAACGTGGCTTAGAAGGCCATGAACCTCAGATATCATATGTTTAGTTAGTGTTGCAATCGTTAATCCAGCTAAGTGAAACAAGGACGATACCCATCCGGTTCACTAGCGCACTAGTTCTAGTCCGCCCACCTAGATACCCAGGGTTTTCCCATGTGCTCAAACAAGTTTCACATTCACATAGTATATTTCTTTCTCATATCACAGATCAAAAAAGATATTGCACACAGAAGTTACCATTTGCATACCAAAGCACTATTTCAAAGACACAGGCACACGACATGTCTCATTTTATAAAAAATACACCACTTTAAAAATGAACGCGTATTCAACTCCTACAAAGCACCATTTTAGCGTCATATAAATGTTCCAATAAATCATTTGAGTTATTATTGAAATCATTTCAAGAAAAACCAAGAAGACTTTACACCGAAAACAACTTGATTTTATATAGAGGCGTCACTTTAAAACTTGATACATGGGGTAACCATGTCAAAATTTGTTTTCCATTATTCAAACAATTTTGCATTTCAACTTCAAAAGTACACAACAAGGAAAACACACCAAAAGTGATTCATATACTTTTAAAATTTCTATTTAAAAACACAAACACCTATAGTGACTTGAAAACACCTTTCGCACCAGCCGAACAACCCTAAAAAACCTTTCAACCATGTTTCACACTCAAAACTCCACTTAAATAAACAATTCCTCAATTTATAAAATGTATCGCATGCAAAAGAAACCATTACAAAATCAATTTCACAATTTGACCCTTCTAAAACCTCATTGGCACTCTATAAACAATTATTAAACACTTCTAAAATTTTCCACAACAGGATCGAAATGGGAAATAACATAACCATTTCTAAAGAGAGTGCAATTTTCATCACACACACATGTCAAACAATTTTTTAAAACACCTTTCGCACAACCTATTAAACACAACCAATCATTTACACAACAACACGCATATAAACAACAAAAGAATACTATTTTGGAAACCCAATTTTCATCAAACGAACACGCTAAAACATTATAAACATAGATCGCACCATGTAACTAATTCATAGAACATATTAAATTAAACTAAACAAACAAATTAAATTATCTAAATTATGAAAAGGCATGGAACCACCTACCTTTGACGCCGAGACTCCCAAGCTTGGGTGCGAAACTCCAATTGCAACCAATTCACATCACAACCAACTCAATTGATACCGTAAAAACAGAATTCGAACAAAATAAGGATTCAAAAACAACCCGAAACGCACCTCATACCCACTGGATGAAAAAAAACCAAAAGAACAAAAATCAAAGAAGTAAAGAAAAGAAATAATAAATGAATAATAATAATAATAATAAAATTAGGGGTCTTAGCTAGAGGTGGCCGCCAGAGGGAAGCCGTGTGAGCAGAACCGAGGGAGGGGAGGCCGACGCCGGTGAGGGGAGGCCGCCGCAAAGTAGCGCGCCTGGAGAAGAGTGAGCAGGGGCGATGCGGTGGTGGTCCGGTGTGGGAGGGGGCTTGGTGCGATGGCGTGACGAGGAACAGGGGTGCAGTCTGGTGAGGTGGTGATGCCGGAGTAGGGTAGACTCAGGAGGAGGCCGAGGGAGGTGATGTGCGGCGCGGGGAGACCCAAGGGCGAAGGGGGTGCCACGACGGGGAGAACAGGAGGAGGCCGATGGTGCACCTACTGAGGAGAAGACCTGGCAGTGCGGCGTAAGGGGAGACCAGGTCGCAGCGCACACCGAAAAGAAAAAAAAACGGGGAAGAAAACCCTACCAAAAAAAAAGAGAATAAATAAATAAAAAAAACTTAAAAATTAAAATTAAAATAACTAATAATAATAATAATAATAATAATAATAAAACTAGAACATGAATAATGATGTTAATATTAATTAAAATAATAAAACCAATTTGATAATAATAAAACCAAATAAAGAGTTATATCAATTAAAATAATAATAATAATAATAATAACAATAATTAAAATGGTAATGATAATATTAATAACTTAATAAAATTTATATTCCCAACAATGTCAACAATAACAATAATAATAATATTAACATCCCCCCAATATTAAAACAAACCATTAAATATTTATCACATTTCTTATTTAATTTTATTTTAATTTTATCTCCCTTAAAATTTATTTCTTTATTAATAACTTCTTTATTTGATTGGTTGCTTGTCAAGCAGGCATGCAGAGAACCGAGCGAGGTTGCGCGACGACCTTAGCGTGGTCACGTGGTTTCGACAGCGGCACGCTGAACGCCGAAAAGGCCACAAAATGCGTTTTAGAATAAAACTCAGAAATTTTAAGTTCGGGTCTCGACCCGAACTATCTGATGCCCAATAAGAATAATAAAATAAGTAATATAAAAAGTACGTTCGTGACAATTCTCCCCACCATAAAGCTTTCCGTCCCCGGAAACCCACAGCTAGGGTTGAGGCACAAAGAAGAAACTGATACCCCACTAAAGTTCAAAGAGGATCTCCACAACCAACAAGCGAAAAGCAGCAAAAGAAACGTGCTCAGAAAAAGTGACTCAAATGAAAACCTCAAGAAGCATGTATAAAGATTTCCTAATATGTGTTGCCCACCCCAAAGAGCTAGAACGCCTCCAGTTGACTGATCTAGGAAATAAACTCTCGCACTCACGGAACCCTACTTCACAAGCCGAAACATCTCTAGCACTATTTATTGAACACCACCTCATTTGACTGGAGTGAACAAATGAGACCAACCATGACCGAGAAACACCCTTATCATCCATCACCAACTCATCCTCAGAAAAAAAACCAAAATGTCAACATGGGGAATCCCGAGGGGCTCTCCACCATTAAGAACCTACCAACGCCCAAGACGAAACTGGAAAACCGACACAGGGATGTCTGAGCGGATTCCCCACCATTAAGAAAAATTCTAACACCGAGTCATTTCAGAGACATTCGTGCATGACCCAATGTGGGTCTCCCCACCATTAGAACTAAGATAAGGGATAGAACTTTGAAAATTTCGTGATGGTGACCAAACACTCCACCACAAGGGGCGGGGAGGGAGGGACCCGACTACTGGGGCGTCAAAAGCATGACCAAGACAAACAAGCATTTCCACATTCCTGGATGAACATTATTCAAGTTTGAGACAAATTTACTCAACAGACTCCCATAAGGACCACTAAAGCGATTGAATCCAGTGGGACACAACCCCAAAAAACTTTAAGGTAATGAGATGACCACACCTCCTCATAGCCACGAGAAACTTCACGCACCTAGGCAGGTCGTCGAAACGGAACAACCACTGAAGAAAATTTAGTCCTCCTTCACCTTCAGTACCAATGACAGAAATAAGGTTGGGATCCCATACACTCTCGGGGTTCCTGACCACGTGCCAGCTTCACTCCGAGGCCTATGGCTGGAGCCCTGATGTCTGAAGCATCTCCTGCCTCGCAGTCAGGCATTGAAGACTCCCAAACGGAGCTTCTCCTTTTGGTGTCACATGCAACCACACTGAAATCGAGGCAAAACCAGCAAACACAGAACATTACAACATATGACTGATCATACGCGGAACATTCACCAACACAAGAGCTTTAATGGTGCCTGCGCATCACCCTTTGTCACACTGGATGAGAACACGACACCACGAATCGTCACCTGAACATGATCATTTCTGTTGAGAGGAACATTATACGGAGAGGGAATTCAAACTGAGTCTTAACAACACATGATTCCTGCAGTTGACTGTAGCATCCCCATGTGACTGGGTCTACCACACTAGTGGCCTAACGTAGACCCTTTCTTAAACGAAACAAACAAAGGACCAAAGGTCATTTTGAATAGTGGCATGCACCGACCACTCTAGGCTGCTTCCACCTCTCCCCACTGGAATCTCCTTCACCATTTCCAAACATAACTTTCAAATTAATGAGGTCCAACTTCACCCTTGACAATAAAAGAGAACTTACACTACAAGATGTCACCGACCATGACCCTTGAAACCGATGAAAATACTACAAATCCCTTCAAGTCACTGGTCAACACTAAAAATTCTGAACTGCCTTCACCCTTCCCCGCTAGATTTCCTTTCGACGTTTCCAGGGGAAACCTTCAAGCGCAACAACGTTAAATTTCATACTCGACGACTCAGACAACTCAAAGAAACCAAAACTTTGTTCAACTCCCCTCGCATTTGTCATCCCGCTGCGAGAGGATCCACTTAGTTGTAAAAAGGTGAGGTGGGTTCAATTCTAGAATTCAAAAAGAGAGTCCTTCGATCAACTGGAGTGCCAGCCAATGGGGAATTCCCCGTAGTTGTACTTCAATCACATGCCAATGCTTTATGGGGGGGGGGGGCATACACTAGTCAAGAAATAAAACTATGGACCCAACCAATCTGGTCCAATGGTCAAGACATACCACAAGAAAACACCAAACATGTAGGGGAAACCACTGCAAGGGCTCCCCGATGTACTCTTCAAAGGAATTTACTAACCACATGATTTCATACCAACTTACAAATAAGGACTCAAACTCGGGACACAAATCATTCAGAAAGGATTCTCGGCTCAAAACGCCTCAAATCCGACATTTCCTAAACACAAGGATATGCCACACAAACACCATTTACTAAAACACCATTTTTTTCCCTTTAACAAAACATTTTGAAAATAAGAAAACCCAGTGGGTTGCACAAACACCAATGGTGTCCCATGAGCCTCACACATGCATGTTCTCATGCCGCACTGGCACACACCTCATGTCCATCCAGGAACTCATCCGCTCGTGCCATTAACCATTTCCCTTTTCGCATACACTCATGCATGTGGTTTCCCATGAGAGCGCCAAGGATCAAAACCAAACCATTCCATTTTTCAAAACCAAAACATCCAACCCACACTTCTCAAACCTCACACACCATTTCATCTTTAAAGTGCTTCATTTGAAAACATTTTCCAAGACCAAAACATTTTTACATAAAAAAACAAATTTCCACGAATCCAAAACAAAGAGACAAGAAATGACGCAAGAGAAAACTTGTGTCAGCAGGTGACTGGAACATATGGTTGGCGGCCATATGCCAATCACACCACTGCCACGGAGGGTATTCCAGGATAGTGTCCCCAGCTCCGCATGGCTTGCCAGACCCTGCAAGCTCACTAGGACCACTGAACTTACCCCTTTTTCATTTCCCTTAGACAAGATTAACCGCAAGGGCCAAAAACTCAGACAAACCTCAACATATTTTGGTAACTTGAGTCCCGCCACGAGGTGTGCTGGCCAGGAACCTTACACGTAGCCAGGACATCGAGTCTCGACAACCTTAAATCAAGTCTATCGTGACTCTAACATGAAAGAACACACCCCAAGAGAGAAAACCTTGCCTTTGATACCATTTTGTCACGAACCAGGCCAGGTCGCCATCCGACCCGACGCCCGAACCCATCCGCGGAAAGGCCCGAAGGGCGTTCTAGATCCCCACGGGCTGGCACAAGTGCCCGAGTATCAAAACTAACACATTGGAACGATTTTACCCGAAATAAAAGACAGAAAAACAACTAACTAGATAAATAAACTGAAACTAGTAAAAAAAGGACAACCAAACATGTATTTAAACTATGAACAGGTTTAAAGTCTACAACTCCAACCAATAACTAAAAAGAAAATATGGCAGCGGAAATTAAAACTCTTACTCAAACCTCAAAGCAACAGGATAAGTGCGACATCCACACGTCACAAAAATTAACCTGCATGAGAAGACCACCAACGACCAACCACCATCACTGAGCACGGTGCCTCAACCTAGAATACACAGAGAACAAGGCCTACATACACCCAAAGGTGTATGTAGGGTGTGAGCAAAGAGCCCAGTAGGACGACACCCAATAAAAAGGTTCCATGCCACAACATCAAAAGGGAAATTTAATGTGCATATTCAAGTTATACTTTCGAAATGATTTTAAAGAAAACATTTACAAACCAAATGCTAAAGGAAAACACTAAAAAAAAACTCATTTCACAGACACGATTTTAAAGAGGAAGAGAAAAAAATTCATTTATGGGATCACACACACACACTCACACACACACATACACATACTCACACACACACACATACACACACACACACACACACACACACTCACACCCAAGTAGTCCTCCATATGCCGACGGAAGGCACCATGCCAAAGATGGTAGAGCACTATGGGTAAATCCCCTAAGGTTCATCTAGCTCGAGTGGGACCCTAGAACCTTGTGTCTCGGTGAAACGTGGCTTAAAAGGCCACAACCCTCAGAAAACGTGGCTTAGAAGGCCACGACCCTTAGAAAACGTGGCTTAGAAGGCCACGACCCTCATATATCATATGTTTAGTTAGTGTTGAAATCGTCAATCCAGCTAAGTGAAACAGGGACGATACCCATCCGGTTCACTAGCGCACTAGTTCTAGTCCGCCCACCTAGATACCCAGGGTTTTCCCATGTGCTCAAACAAGTTTCACATTCACATAGTATATTTCTTTCTCATATCGCAGATCAAACAATATATTGCACACAAAAGTCACCATTTGCATACCAAAGCACTATCTCAAAGACACACGCACACGACATGTCTCATTTTATAAAAAATACACCACTTTAAAAATGAACGCGTATTCAACTCCTACAAATCACCATATTAGCATTATATAAATGTACCAATAAATCATTTGAGTTATTATTGAAATCATTTCAAGAAAAACCAAGAAGAATTTACACCGAAACAACTTGATTTCATATAGAGGCATCACTTTAGAACTTGATACACGAGGTAACCATGCCAAAAATTGTTTTCCATTATTCAAACAATTTTTCATTTCAACTACAAAAGTACACAACAAGGAAAACACACCAAAAGTGATTCATATACTTTGAAAATGTCTATTGAAAAACACAAACACCTAAAGTGTCTTGAAAACACCTTTCGCACCTTCCGAACAACCCTAAAAAACCTTTCAACCATATTTTGCACTCAAAACGCCACTTAAATAAACAATTCCTCAATTTATACAACATAACACATGCAAAAGAAACCATTACAAAATCAATTTCACAAATTGACCATTCTAAAACCTCATTGGAACTCTATAAACAATTATTAAACACTTCTAAAATTTTCCACTATAGGATCAAAATGGGAAATAACATAACCATTTCTAAAGAGAGTGCAATTTTCATCACGCACACTTGTCAAATAATTTTTTGAAACGCCTTTCGCACAACCTCTTAAACACAACCAATCATTTACACAACAACACGCATATAAACAACAAAAGAATACTATTTCGGAAACCTAATTTTCATCAAACGAACACGCCAAAACATTATAAACATAGATCACACCATGCAACTAATTCATAAAACATATTAGATTAAACTAAACAAACAAATTAAATTATCTAAATGATGAAAAGGCATGGAACCACCTACCTTTGACACCGAGACTCCCAATCTTGGGTGCGAAACTCCAATCGCAACCAATTCGCATCACAACCAACTCAATTGATACCCTAAAAATAGAATTCGAACAAAATAAGGATTAAAAAACAACCCGAAATGCACCTCATACCCACTGGATGAAAAAAAAACCAAAAGAACAAAACTCAAAGAAGGAAAGAAAAGAAATAATAAATTAAAAAAAATAATAATAATAAAATTAGGGGGCTTAGATAGAGGCGGCCGCCGGAGGGAAGCCGTGTGAGCAGAACCGAGGGAGGGGAGACCGACGCCGGTGAGGGGAGGCCGCCGCAAAGTAGTGCGCTAGGAGAAGAGGGAGCAGGGGCGACGCAGTGGTGGTCTGGTGTGGGAGGGGGCTTGGTGCGACAGCGCAATGGGGAACAGGGGTGCGGTCCGATGAGGTGGTGATGCCGGAGTAGGGTAGACTCGGGAGGAGGCCGAGGGAGGTGATGTGCGGCGTGAGGAGACCCAAGGGGGAAGGGGGTGCCGCGACAGGGGGAACAGGAGGAGGCCGTTAGTGCACCTGCTGAGGAGAAGACCTGGCGGTGCGGCGTAAGGGGAGACCAGGTCGCGACACACACCAAAAAGAAAAAAAAAACAGGGAAGAAAACCCTACAAAAAAAAGAGAATAAAAAAAATTTAAAACTAAAAATAAAATAACTAATAATAATAATAATAATAATAATAATAATAAAACTAGAACATGAATAATGATGTTAATATTAATTAAAATAATAAAACCAAGTTGATAATAATAAAACCAAATAAAGAGTAATATCAATTAAAATAATAATAATAATAATAATAATAACAATAATTAAAATGGTAATGATAATATTAATAACTTAATAAAATTTATATTCCCAACACTGTCAACAATAAAAATAATAATAATATTAATATCCCCCCAATATTAAAACAAACCATTAAATATTTATCACATTTCTTATTTAATTTTATTTTCATTTTATCTCCCTTAAAATTTATTTCTTTATTAATAATTTCTTTATTTAATTGGTTGCACGTCAAGCAGGCGTGGGGAGAACCGAGCAAGGTCGCGCGACGACCTAAGTGAGGTCGCGCGGCTTTGACAGCGGCCCACTGAACACCGAAAAGGCCACAAAATGCGTTTCAGAATAAAACTCAGAAATTTTAAGTTCGGGTCTCGACCTGAACTATCTGATGCCCAATAAAAATAATAAAATAAGTAATATAAAAAGTACGGGCATGAAAATTCTCCCCACCATGAAGCTTTCCGTCCCCGGAAAGCCACAGCTAGGGTTGAGGCACAAAGAAGAAACTGATAACCCACTAAAGTTAAAAGAGGATCTCTACAACCAACAAGAGAAAAGCAGTAAAAGCAACGTGCTCAGAAAAATTGACTCAAATGACAACCTCAAGAAGCATGTAGAAAGGATTCCTGATATGTGTTGCCCACCCCAAAGATCTAGAACGCCTCCAGTTGACTGATCCAGGAAAGCAACTCTCGCACTCACGGAACCCAACTTCACAAGCCAAAACATCTCTAGCACTATTTATTGAACACCACCTCGTTTGACTAGAGTGAACAAATAAGACCAACCATGATCGAGAAACACCCTTATCATCTATCACCAACTCATCCTCAGAAACAAAACCAAAAGGTAAACATGGGAAAGCCCGAGGGGCTCCCCACCATTAAGAACCTACCAACGCCCAAGACGAAACTGGAAAACCGACACAGGGATGTCCGAGCAGACTCCCCACCATTAAGAAAAAGTCTAACATCGAGTCATTTCAGAGACATTCGTGCGCGACCCAATGTGGGTCTCCCCACCATTAGAACTAACAGAAGGGATAAAACTTTGAAAATTTCGCGATGGTGACCAAACACTCCACCACAAGGGGTGGGGAGGGAGGGACCCGACTACCGGGGCGTCAAAAGCATAACCCAAGACAAACAAGCATTTCCACATTCCTGGATGAGAATTATTCATGTTTGAGACAAATTTACTCAACCGACTCCCATAAAGACCACTAAAGCGATTGCATCCAGTGGGACGCAACCCTAAAAAACTTTAAGGTAACGAGACGACCACACCTCCTCATAGCCACGAGAAGCTTCACGCACCTAGGCGGGTCGTCGAAACGGAACAACCACTGAAGAAAATTTAGTCCTCCTTCACCTTCAGTACCAATGACAGAAATAAAGTTGGGATCCCATACACTCTCAGGGTTCCTGACCATGCGCCAGCTTCACTCCGAGGCCTATGGCTGGAGCCCTGATGTCTGAAGCATCTCCTGCCTCACAGTTAGGCATTGAAGACTCCTGAACAGAGCTTCTCCTTTTGGTGTCACATGCAACCACACCGAAACCGAGGCAACACCAGCAAACACAACACATTACATCATCTAACTGATCATACGTGGAACATTCACCAACACAAGAGCTTTAATGGTGCATGCGCATCACCCTTTGTCACACTGGATGAGAACACGACACCACAAATCGTCACTTGAACTGATCATTTCTGTTGAGAGGAACATTATACGGAGAGGGACTTCAAACTGAGTCTTAACAACACGTGATTCCTGCAGTTGACTATAGCATCCCCATGTGACTGGGTCTGCCACACTAGTGGCCTAACATATACCCTTTCTTAAATGAAACTAACAAAGGACCAAAGGTCATTTAGAATAGTGGCCTGCACCGACCACTCTAGGCTGCTTCCACCTCTCCCCACTGGAATCTCCTTCACCATTTCCAAACATAACTTTCAAATTAATGAGGTCAAACTTCACCCTTGACAATCAAAGAGAACTTACACGGCAAGATGTCGCCGAACATAACCCTTGCAACTGATGAAAATACTACAAAGCCCTTCAAGACATTGGTCAACACTAAAAATTCTGAACTGCCTTCACCCTTCCCCACTGGATTTCCTTTCGCCGTTTCCAGGGGAAACCTTCAAGCGCAACGACGTCAAATTTCATACTTGACGACTCAGACAACTCAAAGAAACCAAAACTCTATTCAACTCCCCCCGCGTCTGCCATCCCGCTACGAGAGGATCCTCTTAGTTGTAAAAAGGAGAGGTGGGTTCAATTCTATAATTCAAAAAGAGAGTCCTTCGATCAACTGGAGTGCCGGCCAACGGGGAATTCCCCGTAGTCATACTTGAATCACATGCCAATGCTTTATGGGGGGGGGGAATACACTAGTCAAGAAAGAAAACTATGGACCCAACCAAATTGGTCCAATGGTCAAGACATACCACAAGAAAACACCAAACGTGCAGGGGAAACCACTGCAAGGGCTCCCCGATGTACTCTTAAAAGGAATTTACTAACCACACACTTGCATACCAACTTAAAAATTAGGACTCAAAGTCGGGACACAAATCATTCAGAAAGGATCCTCGGCTCAAAACACCTCACATCCGACATTTCCTAAACACAAGGACATGCCACACAAACACCGTTTACTAAAACACCATTTTTTTTCCTTTTAACAAAACATTTTGAAAATAAGCAAACCTAGTGGGTTGCACAAACACCAATGGCGTCCCATGAGCCTCGAACATGCATGTTCTCATGCCTCACCGACACACACCTCATGTCCATCCAGGCACTCATCTGCTCGTGCCATTAACCATTTCCCTTTTCGCATACACTCATGCATGTGGTTGCCCATGAGAGCGCCAAGGATCAAAACCAAACCTTTCCATTTTTCAAAACCAAAACATCCAACCCACAATTCTCAAACCTCACACACCATTTCATCTTTAAAGCGCTTCATTTGAAAAAATTTTCCAAGACCAAAACATTTTTACATAAAAAACCAAATTTCCACGAATCCAAAACAAAGAGACAAGAAATGACGCAAGAGAAAACTTGTGTCAGCAGGTGACTAGAACATATGGTTGGCAGCCATACACCAATAACACCACTGCCACATAGGGTATTCCAGGACAACATCCCCAGCTCCGCATGGCTTTCCAGACCCTGCGAGCTCACTAGGACCACTGAACTTACCCCTTTTTCATTTCCCTTAGACAAGATTAACCGCAAGGACCAAAAACTCAGAAAAACCTCAACATACTTTGGTAACTTGAGTCCCACCACGAGGTGTGCTCGCCAGGCACCTTACTCGTAGCTAGGACGTCGAGTCCCGACAACCTTAACTCAAGTCTATCGTGACTCTAACCTGAAAGAACATGAACCAAGAGAGAAAAACTTGCCTTTGATACCATTTTGTCACGAACCAGGCCGGGTCGCCATCCGACCCGGCGCCCGACCCGGTCCGCGGCAAGGCCCGACGGGCGTTCCCGATCCCCACGGGTTGACACAAGTGCCCGAGTATCAAAACTAACAAATGGGAACGATGTTACCCGAAATAAAAGAGAGAAAAACAACTGACCAGATAAATAAACTGAAACTAGAAAAAAAAGGACAACCAAACATGTATTTAAACTATGAACAGGTTTAAAGTCTAAAACCCCAACCAATAACTAAAAATAAAAGATGACAGCGGAAACTAAAACTCTTACTCAAACCTCAAAGAAATAGGAGAGGTGCGACATCCACACGTCTCAAACGTTAACCTGCACAAGAAGACCACCAACGACCAACCACCATCACTGAGCACGGTGCCTCAACCTAGAATGCACAGAGAACAAGGCCTACATACACCCAAAGGTGTATGTAGGGTGTGAGCAAAAAGCCCAGTAGGACGACACCCAATAAAAAGGTTCCATGCCAAAACATCAAAAGGACAATTTAATGTGCTTATTCAAGTTATACTTTCGAAATGATTTTAAAGAAAACATTTACAAACCAAATGCTAAAGGAAAACACTAAAAAAAAATCTCATTTCACAAACACGGTTTTAAAGAGGAAGAGAAAAAAATTCATTTATGGGCTCACACACACACGCTCTCACACACACACACACACTCACACACACACACACACACACACACACACTCACACCCAAGTGGTTCTCCATATGCCGACGGAAGGCACCACGCCAAAGATGGTAGAGCACTATGGGTAAATCCCCTAAGGTTCATCTAGCTCGAGTGGGACCCTAGAACCTCGTGTCTTGGTGAAACGTGGCTTAGAAGGCCACGAACCTCAGAAAACGTGGCTTAGAAGGCCACGACCCTCAGATATCATATGTTTAGTTAATGTTGCAATCGTCAATCCAGCTAAGTGAAACAGGGACGATACCCATCCGGTTCACTAGCGCACTAGTTCTAGTCCGACCACCTAGATACCCAGGGTTTTCCCATGTGCTCAAACAAGTTTCACATTCACATAGTATATTTCTTTCTCATATCGCAGATCAAACAAGATATTGCACACAAAAGTCACCATTTGCATACCAAAGCACTATTTCAAAGACACACGCACACGACATGTCTCATTTTATAAAAAATACACCACTTTAAAAATGAACGCATATTCAACTCCTACAAAGCACCATTTTAGCATCATATAAATGTACCAATAAATCATTTGTGTTATTATTGAAATCATTTAAAGAAAAACCAAGAAGACTTTACACCGAAAACAGCTTGATTTTATATATAGGCATCACTTTAAAACTTGATACACGAGGTAACCATGTCAAAACTTGTTTTCCATTATTCAAACAATTTTTCATTTCAACTTCAAAAGTACACAACAAGGAAAACACACCAAAAGTGATTCATATACTTTGAAAATGTCTATTTAAAAACACAAACACCTAAAGTGACTTGAAAACACCTTTCGCATCTGACGAACAACCCTCAAAAACTTTTCAACCATGTTTCGCACTCAAAACGCCACTTAAATAAACAATTACTCAATTTATAAAACATATCACATGCAAAAGAAACCATTAAAAAATCAATTTCACAAATTGACCCTTCTAAAACCTCATTGGAACTCTATAAACAATTATTAAACACTTATAAAATTTTCCACAACAGGATCGAAATGGGCAATAACATAACCATTTCTAAAGAGAGTGCAATTTTCATCACACACACATGTCAAACAATTTTTTAAAACGCCTTTCGCACAACCTATTAAACACAACCAATAATTTACACAACAACATGCATATAAACAACAAAAGCATAATATTTCGGAAACCCAATTTTCATCAAACGAACACACCAAAACATTATAAACATAGATCGCACCATGCAACTAATTCATAGAACATATTAAATTAAACTAAACAAACAAATTAAATTATCTAAATGATGCAAAGGCATGGAACCACCTACCTTTGATGCCGAGACTCCCAAGCTTGGGTGCGAAACTCCAATCGCAACCAATTCGTATCACAACCAACTCAATTGATACCCTAAAAACAGAATTCGAACAAAATAAGGATTCAAAAACAACCCGAAACGCACCTCATACTCGCTGGATTAAAAAAAAACCAAAAGAACAAAACTCAAAGAAGGAAAGAAAAGAAATAATAAATGAAAAATAATAATAATAATAAAATTAGGGGGCTTATCTAGAGGCGGCCGCCGGAGGGAAGCCGTGTGAGAAGAATCGAGGGAGGGGAGGCCGACTCCGGTGAGGGGAGGCCGCCACAAAGTAGCGCACCAGGAGAAGAGGGAGCAGGGGCGACGCAGTGGTGGTCCGGTGTGGGAGGGGTCTTGGTGCGACGGCGCGATGGGGAACAAGGGTGCGGTCCAGTGAGGTGGTGATGCCGGAGTAGGGTAGACTCGGGAGGAGGCCGAGGGAGGTGATGTGCGGCGCGAGGAGACCCAAGGGGGAAGAGGGTGCCACGACGGGGAGAACAGGAGGAGGCCGATGGTGCACCTACTGAGGAGAAGACCTGGCGGTGCGGCGTAAGGGGAGACTAGGTCGCTGCGCACACCAAAAAGAAAAAAAAAACAGGGAAGAAAACCCTACAAAAAAAAGAGAATAAAAAAAAACTTAAAACTAAAAATTAAAATAACTAATAACTAATAATAATAATAATAATAATAATAATAATAATAATAAAACTAGAACATGAATAATGATGTTAATATTAATTAAAATAATAAAACCAAGTTGATAATAATAAAACCAAATAAAGAGTTATATCAATTAAAATAATAATAATAATAATAATAACAATAATTAAAATGGTAATGATAATATTAATAACTTAATAAAATTTATATTCCCAACACTGTCAACAATAACAATAATAATAATATTAACATCCCCCCAATATTAAAACAAACCATTAAATATTTATCACATTTCTTATTTAATTTTATTTTCATTTTATCTACCTTAAAATTTATTTCTTTATTAATAACTTTTTTATTTAATTAGTTTCACGTCAAGAAGGCGTGCGGAGAACCGAGCGAGGTCACGCGACGACCTAAGCGAGGTCGCGCGGCTTCGACAGCGGCGCACTGAACACCGAAAAGGCCACAAAATGCGTTTCAGAATAAAAATCAGAAATTTTAAGTTCGGGTCTCGACCCTAACTATCTGATGCCCAATAAAAATAATAAAATAAGTAATATAAAAAGTACGGGCGTGACAAGAATAGTATGCTCACATTAGAGGAGTATGTTTTGGAGTGTCTCCTAAAACATATTTTGAGAATATCGAACCATAAGAAGATATATATAAGGTTATGAAAGGATTTCATACATGAATATATTATTTTCAAGATATTATTGTCTATTCTGGTTTGGGAGACTAATATATGAGAAATGATCAAGAAAAAAAAGTGGTGAAACAAAGACCAGCACATAAAGAACCAATTTTCCCCACTATATTTTAGTCTTTTCATCCCCCTAAACTATATACCTTAACCAAAATAATCAATTTTTTTCATTACTATTTCTCTTAAATATGAATGAAACAACTCCCGATAAATTTATATTACTAAAATTATACAGGGTAAAGTTGTATGTGATTTCTATCTATCAACATCCACACACTACATTTTTGTGAGGAGTATGGTGTATAGTATCTAGAGTGACAAGCTACAAAATAAATAACTCCCAAAAGATCACATGAGAGTGGGTATTGAGGTAGCCCTGGAGTCAACCTCTGATTTTACTATTCCACTTGAGGATTTGGATATTACAATGGTCAATGATGCAATTAGAACTTTTGTTGCATGGATGTCTAATCATATAAAGATACATGGGGTATGTATTTAAAAAAAAATTTCATATGAAAAACCTATAATAGTTGATTAGAAAAGGTATTAAGTGAGGTATGGTATTATATACGGATAAAAGTTATGTAGAAATAGAAGGTCAAATAAAGATAATCTAGTGAATCAACCAAGAAATAAAAAGGATCTTCCAAGAGTACTATAACATCCCACTGTCCTAATTGGCTTGATAAGGTAGTGGAATGTTATTTGGCCTCAAGAGATATCCCTAATGTTTCAAATAGTATCAATAAATGCCAAGGTCTTCAATACAATTGGGGGATGATTTTCCCTTTAAAAATGAAACAATCCAACCAAACACACCTTAACAAATTAACTACTAATGATGCATGATAACAATGTAAAACAACTCAAAGAAATACCATTAACATCAAATCAAAAATTTCACAAAGTACCACAATAGAGGAAAATGTAATACAACTCAAATTCTCAAAACATAACTCCAAGCTCCCAATATGATCCATGCTCCAACTCCACAAAAACATCCCAAGTATCACAATGCACCACTAGAGAAGTGTGATACTTTACCTTTGTATGTGACCCGATAAATGATATTTGCAAAAGCACCAAAGTTACAATGTATGGGTGAGTAACAAAACTCAATAGGTTTTTCCCGGTTGACTTTCCTACTCAAAACCATAGGATATAACATGTTAGTAGTATTATATAAAAAAACTATATAAAAAAAATTAAAAATAGTTTATATCAAATCCAATAAGTTTAACACTAAAAAATTTTCCATACTAAAATAGTTTTTTCAAAACAATACCAAGTTCCAAAGGAAAGAAACCAAACAAGTCATTTAACCATTTCTCAATTTCTATATTGGTATACCCATTCCATTTCACATAGCCACACACACCCCTACACACAATCTTGGGGTTACCATTGATGGTGGGACTTCACATCTAAACCCATCCCTTTGATGGAGGTACTCTCATGACCGTTATCTATCCAATTCCACACATGATTAACCATTTAATCCAACTAAATTCCAAAGTAACCCTTTCTAAACCAATTTAATCATTTTAATAAAACCTCACTTTTATTGAAAACCATAACAAAAAACTATTTCAATAAAACCAACCTTTTATGAAAAACATTTTTCCAACAAACCATTCAAATAAAACTTAAATTTTATTGAAAAAACTTTTCCTTATGTCAAAAACAAATAACCATTTTAAGATCATCATTTTAAAATCATAAAACCAATTTCACCTTCCTACAAAACATCTAATTTTCACAATTCCATAAATCATAAATAAATAAGGTGTCTATTAATCAATTCAAAAAAATTTCACAATAAATTTCACACAACAAAACCAATTTTAAATCAATCCTTCTAGTTCTTACAAGAGGAGTCGATAGTGAAGCCACAAACCTTGAGATTTTTGGTGGCAATGAAGAACAACACTCAAATGCCAACAAAACCAGGTTGAAACTCCAAAAACCCACCTTAGATCTATTACACTATCGTTAAAAAGGAATAATCTAACCATGATATGTATAATCAACATTAGATATATGAAAAAGAGACTAGATCTAAGAAACTGAGAGAGAGATAAGTAGATCTAGGGAAAACCACAAAAAACTACCATAAATGATGACTTAACATGAGAATACGACTTCAAGTCTCCTAGAAACGCCTTTGGATCAGATCTAGATCAATGGGGAAATCTTACTTATCCTTTAAAAGGAATAATTATTGGATTAATGCCATTTTGTAGAAAAATGAGTGAGTTAGAGGTGAAAACATGTTAGATCCACTTTTTAAGGATATGAATTTTAAATCATGCATGGTTATGCAAACTGTGTACTAACCATGTGCCAACCTCTTCCTTAAGGAGAACCTCTCAAGGTAAGACAAATTGTGTCCCAACCATTCCAAAGATATCTATCCCACATTGCATGGTTTCTCCTTAGAGGATGCATGGTTTGGAAAAATTGTGCACCTGCCCATGCACCATCCCCTTAAAACCTCTCCCATTGTGCACGATCTCCTATAGGTGTTGCATGGTTTACACAAACCGTGCACCAACCACACACCTTTAGAAAATCCCTATAAACACTCCAAAAGGTTTCCTAACCCTCCAAAACTACACCAAAAAACTTTATATACTTAAAAATCATAATGAAATGGTTACTTGAAATTGGGGGTGCTAAATTCTCCCCACCATTGTCATTTCCTTATTCAGAAAGTATAAAACCATTAATTACCTGAAAGAGTTTGGTCTACTACTTGGCCATTTCCTTTTCCCATTCCCAAGACACTTCTTGGGTCTAACCATGTTGCCACAAAACCTACACTAGACTGATGATTTTTCCACGCAAGACTTTCTTTTGCCTATCCAAAATCCATACTGGCACATACACCAACGAAGCTTCCAGATATAGGTCAATGTGATCCCATCAAATTACATGGTCAAGATCAGGCTGATACTTTTTCAAATGAGATACATGAAACAAATTATACACCGCACTGAACCATGGTAGTAATGCCAACTGATATGATACCTCACCAACCTTTTCAAGTATCTCAAAAGGGCCTATGTATCAAGGAGAAAAATTTCCATACTTCCCAAAATAATGATGTAAAATCCTTAGAGAGATCATCAAGAACACATGATCAATCATTGTGAATGAAAATGGTGGTTGACAATGATCCTCATATGATTTTTGACGAATCTGAGTAGTCTCCATCTATTTCCTGATCAACCGAATCTTCTCCATTGGTTCTTGTACAAGGATTGGAATAACTAATGAAGTATCGCATGTTTCCACCCAAGAAAGTAGATAACAACAAGGATTCCCATACAATGATTCAAAATAATCCATATGTATTGAATCCTAATAACTGTTGTTATATGAGAACCCTACTAATGGTACATGCTCTTCCCATGAGCCACTAAAATCCATCACTCAATCCCGGAACATGTCTTATAGTGTTTATATCATCCTTTAGGATTGCCTATACATCTGAGGATGATACACCATACTCATTGTCAACTGAGTCCCAATGAATTTTTTAAGGATTTGTAGAAACGATAGGTAAACCTCGAATATTTGTCGGACATGACCGAAACTAGTACTCCATGCCTCTTTAATACTTCTCAAATATATATTTTTGACAATTCTTCCAATCTATGAGATTCATGAATTGTAATGAAATGGGATGAATTTGTGTGATGATCCATTATCACCCATATAAAATCATATTTCCAAACCGTTATTGGGAGACCTACTGGTCACTGATGCTCTGCCTTAACTTTCTAAAAATTTAAGCATCTCGAAAAAAATTTAGCCTCCTTCCTTTTCATACCGAAGCACTAGAACTTTGATTTCAATGCCTTATGAATTTTCTGTATTCTAGGATGAACATCCCATATTAAATGGTGGTAATCATGAAGAAGTTGTTCATGAAAATCCATAGGTACAACCATCAAATTTATGAACCATAACACTGAACTCCCATCCAGCCTCTAGCCCTCAATGTTCTCCCCACCATTGAGTTTTGATCACATTATAACTCATTCCGAATCTAAAGTCTGTGCCTCTTTAACTATTGAAACCAAATTATAAAAAAACAAAACTATAAATAAAACTAAAACTTCACATTGGTCTTCACATTCCATGTACACGTTGGCTAGGAACGACATCAACTACCACTCTTCTGAAGCTTATTTTTCCAACTGAGCTTATGAATTTCTTCTGAATGCATCTACCATTGTATTGCCTTTACCCAGTGTATAAATCAAGTCAAAGTTGAACATTTATAGACACTCCATCCATATTCCTTGTCTTAGGTTCAAATCCCTTTGTGAGAAAATATTATTCAAGCTCTTATAATCTGTAAACTTAGTAAATTTCTCAAAAAAGAGATAATGATTCCAAGTATTTAAAGCATGGACTATGAAATATAAATTCAAATAATGTGTTGGGTATTTATTCTCATAAAAATATAACTTTCTTGATCCATAAGCAATAACATGATCTACTTGAATGAGAAAACATCCTAACCCTAATCCCAAAGCATCACAATACACCGCATACCCTTGTCCTGATTTCGGAAATATCAATATAGGTGCCCATTTAAAGAAAAATTTATTCTCTTGAAAAGACATATGACATTATAAGTTCTATTTGAATGGAAAATTCTTCTTTTTCAAGCTATCATAGGTTAAGAAAGTAATTAAAAAGAATGAAAAAAGTATAATTAATAACCATCTAAGCCATGTAAACTCCATATCTCGAAGAAATTATTTGGAAGTTTCCAAGAGATGAAAACTTTTATCTTTTTTAGATCCATAGAAACACCTTTTTTAAAGATTATATGGCCAAGTAAGCGCACCTATTGTATACAAAAAGCACACTTTGATAGTTTGACATACATATGATGGTCCCTCAAGACTACCAATACTGTCTCCATGTGTTGTTCATGCTCAAACCTTTTCCTTGAATAAACCAATATTTAATCCACACAAAACACCAAAAAAGAATATATATACCTCTGAAATATCTAATTCATCAAAGCTATAAAGACTACTAGTTTATTTGTAAGACTGAAAGGCATCCCCACATATTCATAATGCCCATATCTACTCCTGAAACCTATTTTTGGAATACCCTCCTTTCAAACCTGTAATTGGTGATATACTAATCACAAGTCAATTTTAGAGGACCACTAAGATCCCATCAATTGATCTAACATATCATCAATACGTGGAATTTAATATTGATTTTTTATCATAACTCGATTAAGATTACGATAATCTACACACAACCAAATAGTTCCATCTATCTTTCTGACAAACAAGACTAGATCTATGAAAGTGCCTAGTCAGGATAATTTTATCATTGAGAGGGGGAGAGGGTGAATCAGTGATACTTTTTTATGTTTCCTTGCAATTGAAACAACCTCCACCTACTTTTAAAGATTCAATTCTCTACTGAAAACAATTCAAACACACATCCACAGAAACACAAGTATTTACAAGGTTCAATATTCAATACGAATTGCTACATCCTTGGCATGGTTTAGAGAAAATACAATACCACACAAACTAATAGAAAAAAATCATTGCATTACGATGAGTAGGACACTCCCTTTCAATCATGTAGTACTTTGAAGACAATCCAAAAGTATGTGTGAACCCTCTTAGCACAAATAGGGTAATAAAAATTTTGTGTAAAAACTAACGTTACCTATGATTATTTTCAATCTCACAAATGTATTACTTTTAAAAAAATTATTAAATTTATTAGCTAGAAGAAGGTAAGAAACTCAAGGACTTTGATATAGAATTCAAGTCTGATTTTCTAGTTTGATCTTCTCACTCCGATTCTCTATATTCGATCACCCAATCCGATCTATCTACTCTGATATTCAAATTAAATTGACCCATATGATAGATGCATCTCTATCAGAATAAAATAGAGAAAATTTAAAATACTTCCTTCACCATTCAGGAAATCCAAATATAAAAATCCATGATCTGATTAATTCATCCCAATACGATGATCCTCTGAATACAATTGACAAGATGAATATGATAACCAACTAAATATGATTAATACTGAATACGAAGTCCAACTGAATACAACGTTGTGAACATGTATATTCTCCTTTCACTGCTTTCATTGAAACTTCTTCAACCAAGTCTCAATACAAGAACTTCTTTCTCTCCCTTAAACTTTAGAGATTCTATCTCTTCTGCGGTGAACAGTAGATCGGTCATCAGAAAAGTACGATGTAATTTACACCTTTTATAGGTGACCCAAAAGTGGTTTTTGTGGGAATCCCAAAACTTTTCCCGCTCACTTAAATTCACCCAAATCTTGATTTCCCTTAAAATATTGAGTACATTTTGACTTCGTCAAATCTTCTCAAAGTTTCTTGACTCTTCTAAAATCTTTATCCCTTCTTTATATCAATCCAATTTCATCAAAACAGAAGCTCTGTATCAATTAAATGTATGAAGAAATGGATAACATTCTAAATGATGAATATGATGATTTTTATAAATTGAATACTATCATTCTTTTGAATTTAAAGCTCCCCCTTGAAAACACATTCAACATAAACTTTCATATATGCTCTCGAATTACTTATACTTATTCACTTCATATCTTGACCCACTTGAAAAATTCATTTGAAAAGGAAAAAAGTAATTCAACTATTGAACCACTTGATGAATACATTTGGAAACAAATCAGAGTTCATTTATCTCTTCCTTCATAAAATCATTCAACCATCTCAAATGGTATACTACATTATTGATCAGTCTTTATCATTATGATTTTCATCAGATTCATATCAATTCCATTTCCATTGGTATTTGTTTAAAAAAAATTCTACCTGAGTATGATGAAATGCTGAATACAATGGATTAATGCCAACAACTTTAAACTTCACCAACCAACTTTCTATCTAACTCAGTCTGAGTACAATTATCCAGAGTATGATCTTTTGGAGTATGATTTACCTGAATACGATCTTTTCTAGGTACAATCATTCTGGATACGATCTTTATCACCTTCTTTCTTTCCACCTAGATTAGATTATTCTGAATATAATAGGAATTATCTCTATCTTATATTCCACCCAAATATGATTAATCTGGGTATGATTAACCTCATATCTTTCACCTCTTTTCTTCCATCAATCTTTCATCATAAGTTTTCACAACTTACTTATGATTTATTAGAACTCCAAGATCAACAAAGCGTTGTCACATCTAATTAATCATAGTCTTTTAGACTCCGATCATGTAGACTCCGATTCTTTATCAATCAGATTCATAGTGATTCTAATAACAATTTTATTCCAGCAAGATGCATTCTCAATATGATCGATCCTTTCATTCCAGATTCAGTGTGAATCCGACGAGTTCTTCCAGCTAGATTATCCCGAATACGATGTACCTTCTTAGACATTGTGAGTCCAATTATATGAATCTAGTTATCTACCTAAATTTCACCAAATAAAAAGTGAGGTGATTTTCCATTTCTTCTTAAACTTATTTGACAACAAAAGAAAATACTTGAATACAATCACCTTCCTCATCAGCTTGGTCCTAACAATGTCCCCTTTGGATTTTGTTGTCAACCAAGTTTTATAAATCTCTATACTTTATATCCTCAAGTAGCGAATTACTTATCAATAATTCTATTCCTACATGAGCTAAGTCATTGTAGGAAATAATAATCATTGAAAAAAAATCCATGCTATCCAAGAGTAGTGATTATGAAACCCTTCTTTATCTTGCTCAGCTTTTCTTCCCCAACTCTTCTACTTTTCTGAAACACAATAATTTTTTTCCGAAAACCACTTCAAAAAACCATTAGAATAGTTCACTCACAATACAATTCCAAATTCATAGCTTACCCACAACTCTCTATTTTTACATGACTTTTAAGGATAGATTAATGAAACAATTCATTCTCCACCTTGAAAAAACTATCTGAAGATAAGACGAGAGAGGGGACAGATACACATACCTAAACCTTGATGAGAAAGAGGTTGGACATCCATGATCAACCTCTATTTAGAGAATGATTCCTTCAGTAAAGGTTTTGTGAAAGTGTCATCAACTTTTTCCGACGTTGGAACATATTCTAGATTTACTTCAATATTATTCACATTCTCTTTGATGAAGTGATATTTAATATCAATATTCTTTGAATGAGAATGTTGAAATGGATTCATAGTGAGATTTATTGTACTTTGATTATCAAAACCCAAGATCAAGGGAAACTTCACTTCAAAAATTAAGTCTTATAATTGAGTTTTCATCCACATAAGTTGAGTAGTGGATTTAGTTACAGAAACATACTTATCTTCAGTTTTATAGAGAGTTACTAATTTTTTTTCTTTGAATTCCAACTATCATAATTATTTCCCATAAAGAATAATCCACCAGATTTAGATCTTTTATCATCAAAATTTCTTTCCCAATCTACATCTAAATAAATAAACAATTCAATACTATCTAAAATGCCATGCCTAATTCCAAACTCTATTGTTCCTTTGATGTATTTGAGAATTAATTTTCCAATAAGTAAATGTGATTATTTTGGAGAACTCTGAAATCTTTCACATAAGGTAACAACAACAAAAATGTTGGGTCTTGAGGTATTCAAATACAAAAAACTTCCAATAAAATTTTGTAATTATTTTTTATCAACTTCTTTTCCTTCTCCATCTTTGGACAAATTTGTTCCCACTAAAATAGGTGTGGAAACAGTTTTTGAATTTTCCATTCCAAACATATTAAGAAGTTCCTTATTATACTTTCTTGAGAAAGAAAAACGTATTTATCCTTTTGTTGGATTTTTAACCAAAGAAAGTATTTCATTTTCCCCAACATGGAAATTTCAAATACCCTTTTCATCTCTTCATAAAATATTTCACAACTTATTTCATCATTCTTAGCAAAGATAATATCATCAACACAAACAGTTACAACGAGGTAATACTCTTGAATTTATCTGATGTAAATATTTTTATCCACTCTTCCTTTATTGAAATTCATTTTACTTAAGCATGTATCTAATTTAGAATATTATTCCCTAGAAGTTTGTTTTAGACCATAAAAATCCTTTTTCAATATGAACATATAAATTTCATCTTTCCCAATAACAAATCCACAAGGTTGTTAAATATAAAATTTATCTTCAAGATCACTATTCAGGAAAGTAGATTTAATATCCATTTGAAAGATCTTGTAGTATAATTGTGTAGAAATAGAAAGAATGATTCTGATTATTTTAATTATTTAAACTAGAGAAAAGGTTTCATCAAAATCAATACCTTAAATTTATGAATACCCTTTGCATACCAATATTTCTTTGTTTCTTATCACTTCATCTTCTTCATTCAACTTATTCGGGAAAACCCACTTTGTACTAGTAATGTTTTTATTTTAGGGATTTGGTAGGTGTTCCCATGTATCATTCAATTAAATATAATCCAAATCTTTATTCATGTCCTGTACCCATTATAGAAACTCAAAATCTTCTTTCACATCATTCGGATCCACTTTTGAATATAAAGAAGTATGTATAATAGCATTTGTTATTGTTCTTGTTTGAACGTTATGATGTTGATCACCAATTATATTCTGATATTCCATTTTCTTCCTTAGCCTAAGATGTGATTTTTGAGTATCTTCCTCATCACTAGAAATGGATGAGTCTGATTCTTCTTCTTGAGTAGAAATAAAATTATTTGTATCCTTATCAGAATTATTTTCTTCTACTTTATAATATTCATTTTCTACCTGAATATGTTTTTCCTTATTATATAATTAAATTAATTTCACATAAAAAGAATCAACAATTAGTTTTGTCTCTTTTTTTAAGCATATATATCTATCCCTTCCAGAGTATAGCCAACAAAGATTCTATCTTTACCTTTCTGCTTGAACTTTCTATAGTTTCCACCTTGCTTCTTTTATAATTCATGGACTCCTAAACACTTTAATGTGTTTTAAACTTTAATTTTTCCATAAAACAATTCATATGGAGTCATATATGATTTTTTCTTGTAGAAACAATGGGTTTCAATATAAATCGAATTTCTCATGGCTTTCCTCCAAATGTAATGAGAAAGGTCTTGCTCAAGTAACACGGTCCTTCACATTTCCACCAAACTTATATTATATCTTTCAGAAACCCTATTTTGTTAAGGAGTGTATGGGGAACTATAATCATGCTGAATTTAATTCTTATTAAGATAACTTTTTAATTCTTCACTTCTATATTCCCCACCATTTTCTTCTCTCAAATTCTTTACTTAATACTAACATTCATTCTCTACTTTTCTTATGAAACTTTTAAACATTTTCAAATATTATGATTTGGGTTTCATATACATAATAAAATTAATGTGAGTAAAATCATCAATGGAAGTAATGAAGTAATTATCGTAATTTGTTGATTTTTTTCTCATTGGACCATAAATATTAGAATGAATCAGCTCTAGGGGTTTTCTTAAATAAATCTCAACTTTTTTATGCACAAAATTTGTAATATTTACTTTCTCACAAATAGTGAAACACCAATATCTTCTTCTTGGAAAATATGGAATGTCTCAAACACTATTTCTATTAGATAAATTGCTCATGTTTCTCTTCCCCATGTGTCCCAAACTTTTATTCCAAAATTGATTCTCTTCCACCATGCTCATGTAATAAGAGTTTTGTATTTCACCAACTTAAAACAAGTTTCCCTTTATACATTGGCCTCTTGTAAAAATCTTTCCATATTCATCAATTTTCACAAAAAAACCATCTTTTCTGAAGATAAATTTTTTACCCTCATCACATAATTTTGAAACACTTAGCAAATTTTGTTTCAGCCTATTAACATACAATGTTTTCTTGGATTTCATATTTTCTTTCCGAATGATGGATAATCAAACAACTTTGATTTTAAAGGATTCATCATTTCCAATTGTCACTATTCCTTACTTAAAGTATTTCAAATTATTCAATAATTTCAAATATCCTATCATATGAGAACACCCAATACCAAGGATCTAAGGTCATTATCCTTCTGTAGCTTTCAATGCAGTTTAAAAAATAAGATCTTTTACTTCTTCCCTTTCTTTCTTTACCTTCAACTTTTGAGAATTGTTAAGAATATTTTGTTTTTTCTGGTAAAAAAACAATACATAATTTTTTCAAGGTGTCCAAGTTGTTCACATATTTCAAAAATAGTTTCCAAAGTTTGGAAACTATTTTCAATCTTCACTCCAATATTTTCATGTTTCTTTAAAGAAATTTTCTCAAAATTCTTCTATTAGGGGAATTATCTCCCCCTCAAACCTTCCCTTTCATAACCTATGGAATAATAATAATATTGTTGTTTTAACCAACACATATTTTACATATGTCCTAATTCACCATAATACCAGCAATATCCATAAAATGAGTATTTTCCTTTGAAACTTCTATATTGGACGGAATTGTGAATACATTTCTCATCCACCTTATTCTCTTTCATTTCTAGGCCACATAACTTTCTGTTATCAATCAAAGTATTCCTTTTCATTTCTTCTTTATTATAACTTTAAGTGTTTGAAATTTTTCCAAAAATCATATTTTTTCAAAACATTTTTGGACTCAGGATTCTTTAAGACTTTTGAATTCCTGACTTTGTTGGTCATTCCAACATACACGATTTTCCTAGATTTCTTCTTTTCAAAAATAATTTTATCTTTATTCTTAACCTTTAAAGGTATATTTTATTGATCATTATTAGGTTTATCCTTTTTAAAAATTTCAACAACTTCACTAATAGAGTTTTTAAAACATGTACTTTTCTTTTTAGCTTTAGTAAGTTTTTGTTGGACAAGTTCCAACTGTTCTTATTTTGCTTTCAGCTTCACCTCCAAATTATCATTACAATTCTTTTCTTCTTCAAGATATTTCTTCAAATAATCAATCTATTTTACCATCTTCTCTTTATCACAGTCAAATCATTCTTTATTGCTTGTAAAGGAACATTCATCTTTCAAATTTTTGTTTTTATTTTCAAGCCTTTTAATCTTTCTTATAAATTATTTTAACTTTTATTTTAGATGATGTTAAAGTTGAGTTTCTTCTTCTTCAGAACTACTGATTATGAATTATTTATCATTTACTATTACAATAAAATTATTTTCAATACAATACTCAAATGATTTTTTAGATTTATCATTACTACCTTATTCTTCTTTAACTTTAGACAATAAACTTCTTCTTTTGGATTTGAAGAACTTTCTTTCTTTCTATGTGGATTTTGATTTTTCTTTGTCTACCTATTTCTCCCATGATCTTATTGGATTTTTTTCTTCTTCATCACCATCATATTCTTTATTTATTAGAAGAAAATTAGATGAAATGTGACCAATGCCTCCACATTCAAAACATTTCAATGGAGTTTTCCCTTTATATTTCCCTGTACCACTTTTGAAATTTTTAGAAAACCAGGATAAAATTTCATCAAAGTTTTTATATACCTCATTTTCGGAGTTAGATTCTCTAACTTCATTTTCAATAAGAATATTCTTTGACTTTTTATTTCCTTTAATCCTTGAAAAAAATTTCTCTATCATCATTTGTTTTTATTTTTATAGATTTTCATCTTATCATATAATAAGTAATGATAGTGTTATGCAAATTATCAAGAGATAATGTTTCAGGATATTTTTCTTCCAATGAAGAAACTTTTTCATCAAACTTTTCAGGAATGATTCTCAAAATATTTTCAACAAATATATAATCTTATAACTATTCACCAAGATATATGATAGTCCTAAAAATTTTATTTACCCTTGTAAATAAGTCCCCAATAGATTCTTACCCACCCATCTTCAAGACATTATACTTCAATCTCTAGATTTGAACATTTTCCTTTTTCACCTTTTTATTGCCTTTGTCTATGTTTTTCAATATTTCCCATATACTTTTGGCTATGGAAACCCATTTCACCCTTAGGAATTCAATTTTAAAAAGTTATGATAATATGGAATTCTTAGCCCTTCCATCATTCTCGATTCTAATTATCAACAGATGTAAGAGGAGCTTTAAAATCAATTAGAGGAAAACCATCTATTGCAACTTCAAGAATATAATATCCAATAGATATAAGATAAGACAACATTCCATCTTTCTATATATGATAATTATTTCCATAGAAAACCGGAATACCTTTACTATCTACACAATTCAAATTATCCATTAGAAAATAATTAGTGAAGGGAGCCTACGCTCTAACACCACTTGAAAGTTCCAGTCAGGATAATTGTATCACTAAGAGGGAGATGAAGTGAATCAGTGATAATTTTTTCTTTTATGTTTCATTGAAATTGAAAAAACCTTCTCCTCCTATTAAAGATTCAATTCCCTACAAAAAATAATTCAAACACACATCCATAAGAACACAAGTATTTACAAGGTTCACTATTCAAAACAAATAGCTATGTCCTTGGTATGGTTTGGAGAAAATACAATACCACAAAATCCACTGGAAAAAAAATCCTTGTATTATAATGAGTAGGATATACTCTTTCACTCATGTAGTACTTTGAAGACAATCCAAAAGTACTTGTGCACCCTCTTAGAAAAAATAGAGCACTTCAAAGTTTGGGCAACAACTCATGTTACCTATGCTTCTTTTCAATCTCAAAAATGTATTCATTTTAAAACAATTCTTCAATTTCTTACATAGAATAAGGTAATAACTTCAAAGACTTTGATATAGAATTTAAGTATGATTTTCTAGTCTGATTTTCTCACTTCGATTCTCCAGATATGATTGCCCAATCCGATCTGTCTACTCTGATCTTAAAATCCAATTTCCCAATATGATAGATGTATCTCTGCGAGAATATGATTAATAAAATTCAAAATAATTCCATCCTTAGTCTGGAAATCCCAATAAAAAAATACCCATATGATTAATTCAACCCAATACTATGTTCATCTGAATACAATTGACAAGCCGAATATGAAAACTAGATGAATATTGAATACGAAGGTCAGATGAATACAATAGTATGATCTTGTATCTTCTTCTTTAACTTCTTTCGTCGAAACTTCTTCAACCAAGGCTCAATATGAATACTTATTTCACTCCCTTAAACTTTAGAGCTTCTCTCTCTTCTACGGTGAACAATAAATTAGTCACCAGAAAAGTATGATGTACTTTTCACCTTTTATAGGTGACCCATAAGAGGTTTTGGTGGGAATCCCAAAAAATTTTCATGCACACTAAAATTAAATAAAATCTTTACTTCCCTTAAAATATCTGGTGTATTTTTACTTCATAAACTCTTCTCGAAGCTTCTCAATTATTCTACAATCTTCATACCTTCTTTATATCAATAAAATTTCTTCAAAATAGAAGATATGTATCAAGTAAATGTATGAATAAATGGATACCATTATGAATTCTAACTACGATGCTCTATATCAATTGAATATTGTAATTCTATTGAATTTCAAGCTTCCCCTTGATAACACATTCATCACACTTTATTATCTTTTCTCTTGAATCACTTATACTTCTTCAATTCTTCTCTTGAAACACTTGAAAAATTCATTTGAAAATAAAAAATAATAATTCAACTCTTGACGCACTTAATGAAGACATTTGGAAACAAATTAGAGTTTATCCATGTCTTCGTTTAGAAAACCATTCAACCATCTTAAATGTTTGACTATATTGTTGATCAGTCTTTGTCATTACAATTTTTATCACCTTCATCTCAATTCCATTTACTTGTGTCTTTGTTTGAATTTTTTTCCTGAGTATGATGGAATGAAGAATACAATGGACCATTGCCAACAACTTTCAACTTCACCAACTGACTTTCTTTCCAACTCAGCCTGAGTATGATTTTCTAGAGTATGATATTTCTGAGTACGATTTCCCTGAATATGATCTTTTCTGGGTACAATCATTCTAGATATGATGATTTTGGGTAAAATCTTTGGAAACTTATTTCTTTCCAACCAGATCCAATTATTATGAATACAATCGGCAAAATATCTATCTTCTATTCCACCCAAATACGATTAATCTAGGTACAATTGATGTCATCATTTTCAATACCCATTTCTTCCATCAAGATTTCATCAAATTTTTTCAAAACTTACTTATGATTTTTAAGAACTCTAAGATTATAAAAGCATAATCACATTTAATTAATCATAGTCATGTAGACTCTGATCACGCAGACTCTGGTTATTCATAAAAAAGATTCATATTGAATCCAATGACCAATTTCTTCCAACAAGATGTATTCTCAATAAGATCGATCCTTTCATTCTAGATTCAATGTGAATATTATGAGTTCTTCTAGCCAGCTTCTCCCAAATACGACGGACCTTCTTAGGCTTTGTTATCCTGATTCTATGAATCTGATGGTCAACCCAAATTTCACTAAAAACAAAGTGAGGTGATTTTCCATTTCTTCTTAAACTTATTTGACAACAAAATACAATACTTGAATACAATCACCTTCCTCATTAGACTTTTCCTAACAAGATACCCATGGAGACATGATCAGCTAAATGAACCATTTGATTTCCAGTTCATCCAATAGAACCTTTAGTTCTCTTAATTATATTGGTACCATCTGATACGAAAAAATGGAAATAGGATTGGTCCCTGTAAGTTGATCAATTGTAAGAACCACTTCTCTTGTGGGTGGAAGCCCTAAGAACTTTTTGGAAAATAAATCCTAAAACTATACAAAAACTGCTATAAAACTTATATTTTCGATCTCTTCCATTGATGCAAAAGTAAAATCTACCAAATAGTATGATATCATTCCAACAACAGGTGCCAATAGGTCCATTTCACCAGACTTTACATCCCTTTCTCCCATAAAGAGATTCTCGATGCCATCCTCAGTCTTAAAAATGACTCTCCATGTATAAAAGTTGATGTGAGCCTTGAGAATTGTAAACCAATAATACCCAGGATTATATCATAGACATCTATCTATAGCATGGGGAAATCCATACCAACTCAGCTGCATCAAAAATTATAGAACACACTCTACATATAAAGGCTCAAAATTCTCTTTTTTCAAGATGAGTTTTCAATTTTAACATAGAAGGCATCATCTCAACTTTTAAAATCAGCAAATCAACAACACGAGAAGCAATAAAGTAATGGAATTAAATTGTATCAAATGAGGATTGCATAAGATTAGAAATTAGAAGAATCACACCTCACACTATAGATGGTCAAGACTGATCATCCATAATAACCTAATCAGATTCATATAATTACTTTATAACCACAATTTATTATTTATTTCCTTGTTTAGATTTCCCTTTTTGAGGAGTCATGGAATTACTAGAATCACCATGAACAACTCTATTCTAATGAGATGAATTGTTATGCTACTCTCATCCCATCAAAGAATACGACACCTGAGACACCTACGAAGTGTACCAAACACCCGACCTCACAGAACTATGAAACTAGTGCTAAATATGGCCCATATGATTGAAATTATGACATTCCTTAGGTTGTTTCATACACTCTCACTTCATGTGACTAAGATAACCACACTGGAAACATACCGTCTTACTCTTGGGATTTGGAGGGAGATTAATCGGTCCAAATTTTTGATTATGAACCACTCCACTACCTTGGAATTATGTGTCCATTTTCTAATTGTTCCCAACATTATATTTCCCACCATTTCCCATATTTATCAACTTGATTCCTCCACCCATAGCTCCTAAAATGTAATGTTCATCCACTCTCTCTATTTTCCATTTCTGTATAATCTGTAATACAGATCTCAAAAACCTTAGAGAAAATTTCCTAACTCATCCCCAATTTAAAAATACATGCCTTCAAGGATGTACTTATAGAAACTTCAGGTGAAAAGTGGACCAAATTAATGAATTTAATGGAATACTCTATCACTATGAGGCTCTCTTGCTTAAAGATGAATAAATCCATTATTCTTGAAATTTTGAATATATGATGATAGAATATTTTGTTAAATAATTATTTGAAATTCTCTCAACCAATACCTTGGTTTAATTTATCATGAACAGCTAAATCCCACCACTATCATGAAAGATCATCCAACATATACATCACTAGATTGAATTTAAGCTCTGATGGTGTGCAAAGAAAATTAAAGATTTGATTCATCCTATTCAGTCACACCTCCACCTTCATTCTCGTCGCATCGGTTAAACCCATTAAAATGATATTTCAAATCCTATAAGTGTCTCCAAAATTCTTTTGTACCCAAATACCTAGTCACTTTAAGTTCAATATATAAAGGATAGATATTTATTTTTATGCTCTACATTTCAAGTCTTGACAATCCTACTCCTTTCTAACAACCTGGCATAAGGAATAGAATAGAATGAATTTCAAATCCAAGATTGATAAAATGATGACCAATTTCATGTCAAGGACCAAAAAATATGATACCACTTGTAAAACCCCGCCCATCCTCATTAGCTTGAGAAGGCCATGGAATATTACTTGGCCTTAAGAGACCTCCCCAAGGCACAAAGGGATGGAAATAAATGGGAAGGGTTTCAATACAATTGGGGGATGATTTTCCCTTTGAAAATAAAACAACCCAACCAAACACACCTTAAAAAAATAACTACTAATGATTCATAATAACAATGTAAAACAAATAAAATAAATACCATTGATATAAAAACCAAAATTTCATAAAGTACAAAAAAGAAAAAAAAAGAAAAAAAACTAAAATCTCCCAACATGCTCCTTATTCAAACTCCACAAAACAACCCAAGTATAAAAATTCACCACTAGATATTTATGATACTTTACCTTTTTCTATGTATCGATAAAAAATATCTAAAAAATCACAAAATTTCCATAATAGAGGTGAGTAATGAAATTCAATAGGTTTTACTTGAATGAATTACCTACTCATTCCACTAGGATAGAACATGTTAGCACATTTATATAAAACAATTTATATAAAATAATTAAATATAGTTTATATCAAATCCAAGCGGTTTAACCATAAACAATTTTCAATACTAAAATATTTTTCTCAAAACAATACCAAGTTCCAAGGGAAAGAAACCAAACAAGTCATTTAACTATTTCTCAATTTCTATGTTTTCATACATGTTCCATTTTACATATCCACACACACCCCTACACACAAGCTTTGTGTTACCATTGATGGTGGAACCTCATGTCTAAACCCATCCCTTTGATGGAGGTACTTTCATGACCATTATCCATCCTATTACACACATGCTTAACCATTTAATCCAACCACATTCCAATATAACCCTTTCCAAACCAATTTAACCATTTCAATAAAAATACACTTTTATTTAAAACCATAACAACAAACCATTTCAATAAAACCAACCTTTTATTGAAAACATTTTTCTAAAAAAACATTCCAATAAAACCAAATTTTGATTGAAAACTATTTTCCATGTGTGAAAACCAAATAACCATTTTAAAATCATCATTTTAAAATAATAAATACAATTTCACCTTCCAAAAAAACACCCAATTTTCATAATTTTATAAACCAACACTAAATAAGGTTTCTATCGACCATTGCACAAAAATTTCACAATAAATTTTACACAACACAACCAATTTGAAAAAATCCTTATAGTTCAAGCAATATGAGTTGAGAGAAAATCCACCTACCTTGAGATTTATAGATAAAACGATGAATGGAACTCAAACGCCAATGAAACTAGGTTGAAACTCCAAAAAAAAAACACCGTAGATATCTTCCCATACCATCAACAAGGATGATATAAAACCATGATTTGTATAAAAAAACCTTATATATATCTATAATGTAATATATATAAGAAACCAAGAGAGAGATGTAGATCTAGGAAAAACCATAAAAAATTTCCAAAAATGATGACTTACTCTAAGAATCTGGCTTGAATGCTCCTAGAAACACCTTTGGATTGGCTCTAGATCAGTGGGAAAAGATTCCTTAGAATTTAGGAGGAATAATTATAAAGTTAGTTCTGTTTTGGAGAAAAAATGAGGGAGTTATAGGTGAAAACATGTTAAATCCACTTTTTAAGGATCTAAATTTTAAAATGTGCATGGTTAGTTGCACAGTTATACAAACCGCACGCTACCTATGTGCCATCCTTTAACTTAAGGAGGACCACACGTGGTTAGACTGCATAGTTAGAAAAACCATATTCCAACCATTCCAAATATCTCTTTCCCACTTTTCACAGTTTCTATTTGGTGGCCACACGGTTTTTAAAAACTATGCGCTTTCCTGTGCGCCTTCCTCTTAGCCCCATCTCATTGTGCATGATTTCTTTTAGGTGTTTCATGATTTACAAAAATCGTGCACCAATTGTATACCTTTATAAAATCCCAAAAAACATTCCAAAATGTTTCCAAACCCTCCCAAACTTTACCGAAACACTTTATATACTTGAAAAGAATAAAGAAAAGGTTACTTACTTGAAACTAGGGGTGATATAAGTAACTTCTCCATTCCAGTTCTATAACAACATTTATTATCATTATAAATTCATGCATATAACACACTTAAAAATGGAAATATTTATTATATTCCATATAAAGAATAAATATATGGAACTTTTATTATAGACGTAGTTGGCCTCGAGAGTATAGATAAGATTATAAAGTTTGAATGGTTGAGAGTCTCAATTGTGAATACTTACATAAGGTACATTTTCATAATATTTCAAATCTAAAAATGAAATAATACGTTCATTAATGTTAAAAACTATTAATATTTTCTACAGGTGTTTATATTACCACTATATAAATAGAAAAACATGTGAAACATGATTTGGATTCATTAATCCTTATATCATTTCTATGCAAGAAAATTCTTTGGATAAGGAAGAAATTAAAAAGAAAAAGGAGATAAATGATGAATTTGAGAAAAAATAATAAATGATAGACTCATTTTGATTCTTATAATGCAGGGGTAAAACTCTAAAATCAAATCACATAAAATATATTTTTATTTTTTTCATTACTTATTTATTTTTTTAGGAAGCACTGAATAATTATCGCACTCAATCTGGATACCCTAAACATTTATTTTTTGGATCCAATATATGGATGTCTAACAGAACGACCACATATGATGTGTATTGTGAAGTTTTAATAAACTGTAATAAAAATTTTATAGGTAAACTTCGACTAAAATGTTTTAGTCTATGTTTTAACAAGAATTTTTTTATGAAAGGGTGGTTGCTAAATATTGGATAAATCATGGAATGAAGTCAGTGACTAAACATAAAAAGTCTATAGATTACTTCAAATGGGAAAAAATTAAGGTATATATAGAAATATTTAAATATCCAAAATATTTCAAAATAATTTACCTATTTTGGACAATGTTTCTGCAGTGTTCAAATCAAGATAATGGTAACGATTGTAGATATTATGTTGGAAAATTTATGAGTGAGATCATAAACCCTAAAAATACCAACATCCCCGAATAAATAATTTCTACAAGAAATTACTATCTCTTTAAAAAAATATATTAATCCTCATTTTGTCTATATTTTACCAGTACTAATAAGATTTATGATAACCTTTTACTCAAAAGAAGAAGTGAATTTGTTTAGAGATGAGTGAGAAGTGTGCATGGTGCCAGAATGTTTATCGAAAAAAATTTAGGTGATTAAATACTATGTTTTTGATCTAGTATGAGATATGAATTTAGAAATATATTTAGGGCATGATGCATCAATATCATAATGCTTATATATTATTTTTGATCTATTTATTAAGGAGAATTATAATAGATGAAATAAATTTGTTTAGAAGCGAGGATATAAAATGGTTTCAGAATTTATATAAGCATGATGAAGAGGTGACTTCATACTAATTATTTAGTTAATTTTATCATCATTTTATCTACTTTTTAGTTAATTTCCTTATAATTTTTGAATAAAATTATACTAATTAACTCTCTAGGTTCTATCATGAGTGGTGGTAAATGATATAATAAAAGAACAATACAGTGGTTTTAATTTGATGGGTGGTGGAATTATTTGGGCTATTTGATCATCAATTATATACATGATAAAATATAACCAATTATTTTGAAATCCAAATAAGTAACACATCAAGTTTACATTAGTGAAATGGATTGACTAAAACTGATTCCTTTTAATGCACATGATGTGAAATTAAATCATCCCACCATTATATCAAAAGTAATCTCACAATAATTACATGAGTAAAGGTGTTTAAACTATACTTATTATGCATATAGATATGTTTTCATCAACCCACAATAAAAACTGCATCCAATGGTTCATCACTAATATGCATGTGCACATTCATTATATAAAATGATCCATGTTCACAATCTCATTAATAAAAAATCATCATCATTTATAAGAAAAAATACAAAAAAATAGGGATACTCCCATTTTTATGAACAAATACCAATGATTTTATGTTAGAGTTTATCATCACCTATAATATTGAAAAGGATATACTAATCTATAGAAAATTTGAGGAAGACTTAATAGATGTTCTATATTTTAGTGTCATTTGGATGATATAAAGGGATATATTTATTTTTAATACTTTCAACAAGGGGAAAACTATTTATAATGGAGTTTAGTGTATTCTTAAAATAAATAATGGTTCACATTGATGTTTTTTCCATAAAATAAGAAAAATTGTTTATCATGGAGTTTTTACTTTCTATGATAGTGAAATGGAAATATATATTTTATTATATTCCATAAAAACTCAAATTTAAATATTTATTTTAGCTAAATAAATGAATGCTAATAGGTTTACACTAATGGTTAATGTTTTCTAGAAAAAAATAAATGTATACACTAATTTTTATTATATTCTAGGAATATATAATGTATTATGCTAGTTTTTTTTAGAAAATAAGATGAAAATTTTTTATATATGAGTTTTACACCAACCCAAAAGGATAAGAGTTTTTATGGGAATTTTGTGTAGTACATGAATGTTATGTTATTATAATGTGGTTAAATATATCATGTTATTGGGATTGAACTTCTAAAATATCTCATATATATCCACATTTGGTGAATTGAAAATGTTATAGTTTGGAATCATATTTTAAAATAATTGGAATATGAATTAAAAATATCTTTGAGAAACTAGTGTTATAATTTTAAGCTATGATAAAGAAAAAATATTTTAATATAGAAAATGCAGTGTGTAAAATCAATCCTTTATGACTAGATTTATAGTTTAGAGACTTTAAAAAAGAAACATCATAGATAGGTAATCATCATCTATGTAGGATGGTATTTCATACAGTTTAAGGCCATATGATAAGGATCACTAAAGAAAGTTTTTTTAAAAGAGTCCCTTGAATAAAAGTAAAAATTATTTATTTATGAGAAAATATTACAAAAGTAAAAATTAGGGGATCTTATTACAATAATTTTCATTAAAAGAAATCAAATCAACCAGGAGCTTGTCTGACCAGGTGATAGTCACACTAACTCCCATGTTAGAAAGCCCATCTATAACCATGTTGGCCTCCAAAAAGACATGTGTGCCAATGAAGTTAAGGATCATAAGGGTATCCATTCACTCCATACATTTGGATGCATGTCTACATGAAATATGCAATTCACTATTTTTGATGGCCTGTAAAATAGTGGAGGAGTCACTTTACAACCAAAAATTAGTCCAACCTTTCATTTTTACAAACACAACCACATGGATAATTTCAAGAATATTCGATTCAAGAGAATAAGTCACACCACAAGATCCATAAAAGCAACCCATGATATTGTCCTCGTTATCCTGAAAAATAGCACAACATCTTGAGAGTCTGATATTTTCTTTAGAGGCACCATTCGTGTTAATTTTTATCCAACTGGGGAGAGGAGGCAACCAAAAGACCTCAATAATCCCCATATTTGGCCTAAAATTTATAGGGATACTCAATTTTATCAGAGTAATGAAATCCTATATACTATATTCACATCATCCCTTATGAACCTCATTTGTGTCCTTTATAGTAGCAATGAGCTACTACAAAATCAGTTTCAAGTAGTAGACCTTCCCCTCATGAAGTGCAGCATTGCGAATCCACCAGATGGAATAAAAACCTCCAGCAATAGCCTTGCTGAGAAGTGCATGAACCTGGGCAGAGCACTAAATGAAAGTGCAGTAGCGTAAAATTTCCTGTAAACCTGAAATACATAATCCATGGAGACCAAATATTTCAAAAATTTCATTCTAGGTAGCTGAAGTGGTTGTATATCTGAGAAAGAGATGCTCAAAATATTCTCTATGCTGGTGACATAGAATACACCAAGAGAAAAGGGGAATACCAAAACTCTACCATACATCAATATTGGGTATTCTTTTATGATCTATCCTCCAGATAAGGGTGAAATGAAAAGGTGTGATCCAATCCTTTCTAAAAAAATACATCCAACTAAAATCAATATGTGAGTCCTTGATGGCATCTTGATAAAATATATTACTTTTGAGTAATCCATTTCAAGCTAGTTCCCAGAAAAAAAAATTTAGGAAAGAGAAAAAGTCAAAATTCTCCACAATAGTCTATAGATAATCCTATAAGATAGGTTAAGGAGCATTAAATAAGTCTTTAATAGAAATCTGAGCATCAACACTTAAAATAGGAGGTTGAAAATCCTCAATGAGAGTAGATTCTGTCCAATTATCAAACCAAAATTTAAGATTAGAGATCCTATTCACAATCTATCAATGGCATGCTATGATACTCTGAAAATAAGATCTAATTAAAGACCAAATAGAATATTAAAGGTAATAATTACTTCCCATTTTCGGTTTATCAACAAAAAGATCTTTAATAAAACCTAAAGAATCCAAATTGTTGTGAATGAGGTTCCAGGTGAGCCTAGCTTGTAACGACCCAAAACTTTATTAATAAAAATTCATCTTGATCTCATTAAATGTATTATTATGTAAAATGTTTATATAAAATATAAACTTCCTTGGTTTTATGTTTTTGGATTTTAAAATACCGTTGAGAATTGTGACCTTTTCTAATATAGCCATTGAAGAGTGATCACATGATTAATATAAATATAGGGATTTAACAAATCCAACTTACTTAGAAAAAGGAAGCGATGACCTCATCCAGTAGAATTGCTCCGTATGAAGCCTATTTTTCAGATCTCGAAAAGGAGGTGGCATCACTGGGATTCGATCTTGACCAAGCCCAAGCTAAGCTTTAGCACATTAAGCTTGAACAAAACCACCTATGGGAGAAGTTGAAGTTGATAGAGATTACCACCTGAGTGATATTATTTCAGTCTCCCCAAGAGTCTATCACCATCGCACACCATACCCTTAGGTATTATGCAGGTGTTTTAAGGGTTTATGTAACAATACCCCATCACTATGATTATGTGAATTATTTTTGTATTGAATAAAGAATATACATTCATTTTATTATTATTACTTTATAAATAGTTTTTAAAGAAAAAATAGTATTTTTAGTTAATATTCAATTAAGAATTTTTTTTGAATTAATGGATTTTTGAAATAAAAAATATTTTAATAAAATATTATTACTAAATTAATTTTTATTAAATATAAATGATTGTATAATTTTTATGAATACAATTGTAAATTTTATTAAGGTTTAAAAGCTATTTTTTCAAAACCCATGAATTTTTGATAAATGTCAATTTTTATTTTAAAAGTAAAAATTCACATATTTAGAAAATTAGTTAGATAAAATGAATATTATTTTTGCAATGAGGATGTTTAAATTATCCAACAGTGAATTTTTCATAATTTTCTGTGATAGTCGAATTTTTGGGTAAAAATTAAATACCGTTTAAATATATAATGTGGTTTATGAAATCATAATGACTCAATAGTGATGTAATAAAATAATAAAAATGGTATTTTTGGAGAATATATGTTTTAAATTTAAAAAATGTGATTTTATATTTTTTTGATTAATTTTATGGTGCCTTAGTGTACCCTCCAAGACTTATAAAACATTTTAACTTTTAAAATGATTTCCTTGAGAGTGTGACTCACCTCCACATAATCAAGCCTAATATTTTAATAAGTTAGGCCATTTGACTTATAAAATAATTTTTTCCACTCCACTTTTGAAAAAACCATTGGAAAAAACCATGGTTTGGTTTGTGGTTTTGGTTAGTTTAATGTGTGGTGTCCAAAACCTAAATAATAAAGAATTCCCTCTCTTTTCCTATATAAACCCACCCAAGCTCCCACTTCTATTCAATCAAAACCCTTGGATCATGTCTCTAATCTTCACTCTTATCTCTATTATCCTCCCAAGGATCCCCAAGATCCCAATAATCCTCTCTCATGCCTCTCCCAAGCCTTTGGGATCACACTTCCAAGTAAGGGATTTCTTCCTCTCTCATTTTTTTGTCCAAGTTTCTTTATATTTCTACACCCTTGTCTTTTAAATTAAAAATGTTGGGGTATGATTTATCACCTCAACTATACTTCCCTACTTATGTTTAAATGATGATATACCCATTTATCTCTCATTAATTCCTCCCAAGTACACCCATTACCATGCCAAAATTCTGTAAGGGATTTCTCTCTCCTCATTTACATTCAAGAAATTATTTTGTTTTATGAATATAAATTCCATTACATATGTTGGGACATGTATATATATGAACCAATTATTTTAAATTTCATGTACATATGATGATACAACCCTTTCTCACTCATCATCCATTTTTATGAATTCTTATGTCACACCGTTATGCTGTCGAAATTGCACCATGATTTTCCAAGCCAAAGTCATTGTGTAGTGAATACCATGCCTATTTCTATATCAAGGGTATTCAGATTTATTAAAATTTACATATTGATTATAGAGTTTCATGTATTAATTACATATTCCTTTATCATGGAATAAATGATTATGTTTAATTAATCCATGTTATATGATCCATGTGGCACACTTATGCATGAAATGAAATGATTAAGAAGGGTGCACCCTGATAGCGCTCCAATGAATTGGGTAGAGATTAATATCATGATACATCAAGGGAAATGAGGTTTTACTCATGATAATTCAATTTCAATGAGGATTTACTCATGCTCCATGTGAAATGAGCCTTGTCTCATTCTAATATCATGTTAAATGTTGATTCCAAATTTCCATGTTATGATAATCATGCTATATCATGCCATTATGTTCATGTTTTTGTTATGATCCATTGATATGAATATTTCCTAACATGTACTGTATTCTTCATGTTATGCCTTTTTTCCCTTACTAGTCTTTAGAGATCACCCTTTTCTTATGCACTTCGTCAGGTTATACCATGCAATTCTAAGTACGAAGGAATGTGTGTGGTCATGTAAAAAAAGTTTTCAATAAAGATATGTATTTAATATTTTAAGTTGTTATTTAATGTTCCTAAGCCCCAAATACACTAGAACTCTCGATATTATATGTTTAATAAAGGGAATATTTTATGTAATAAATTATTTTTAAGTGTGTAATAAAGAGAAGGGTTGTTATATTGCTTAAAGGGAGTCATTAAAAAGGACAATATCCTTTATACCAATTCTGCTATTAGGTACGGTCTTACAGAAAGACTTCAAAGGAATTGTAACCAAATTTCTTTCATGTATATTTACACTCCAAACAAAATTAATGATACTCACATTTAATCGATTGATTATCTATCTCATCTATTTATAAACCATGAAAGAATAGATGTGTTTGGAAACAATAACAAACTTCACCAAACTAATTATTCTAGCCAATGGTAGAATCTTTACCTTAAAATTTTAGAGTTTCCCATTGACCTTGTCAACAATTTTAGAAAAATAGATAGCTCTTGGCCACCCCCAAAAAAGTGTGACTCTAAGATAATTGAAGGTCATGGCCCCCTCTCTGATTACCATCTCAAAAATAATAGAATTATTTCTATAAATATAGAACAACTTCCTAAAAAATATGTAGGATTTATCCGAAATAAAAATTTTCCCAGAAACACTTTCATAGCTATGTAAGTTTTTTTTTTCAGAACATGAATATTGTGTTTACCTCCTTAGAGGAAGAAAATGATGTCATCAGTTTAGAAAAGGTGAGTAGGGGTAGTGAGAGACCTGAATGCTTGAATTGGCTTGAGATTTCCTTGAGAGAATATGTAAGTGATAAGACTACTTAGATAGTCCTAAACAATATAAAAAATCTAAGATGAGAGCGAATAACCTTAGTGAAATCCACTAGATCATGTAAAATAACCTTTTGGGGAGCCATTTACAAGAACAAAAACATGATCAGGACCAAATAGAGAATCAAACCAATTAATAAAGGTGGAATTAAAACTAAAACATCCAAGCACCTTGTATAAAAAATTCCAATCCAGAGTGTCAAAGGCTTTCTTAATATCAAGATTTAAGGAAATTCTCCCTCCTATTCTAGGATTTTTGAGAATATTGATTCATTCTAATGTAGGGAAAATACATTCTTGAATAGATCTTCCTTTGATAAATCCAGATTTATTCCAAGAGAATATTTTCAAGCAATTATTGAAATCCTATTAGTGCTGAAGGAAGTTTAATTTCATATTATATGGTATAATGTATTTTCTTGTAAGTTCATGTGATATTGACTAAAATATTTATATTTTAGTTTCACTTGATCAAGAATAATTATATTATAGTTTAATGATATATAACTAGAACAAATTTCCTTTTAGTTTATTTTATTATCATTGTATCTACTTTTTTTAGTTAATTTCCTTTTTATTTTAACTGATACTTATTTTTTTAATTTTCATAGATATCATGAATAAATAAATTCATTAATAGGGATGATTCACTCCTTTACTATGATCATGAACTCAATAAGGATGATGCACTCATGATGATGTAATTTTTTTTATTCTATAATTCATTTAACATTTTGGGTTATAAAACTACAATATCATTAGATGAACCAGTGTATTGAATGCATTGTAGGACAAAAAGACACATTTTAATCAACTATACCTCAAAGAGATAGAAGGTGTCCCTGATATGACTCAAATTGTGTAGTTTTAGTTTAAAATTGACATTTAATTAATGTATTGCTTCATATTTATGTTTAATTTATTTATTTATAGTATTAATAACATAAGAATGTTTTTATTATACAGGTGGATTATTTTTACTGAGTTGGGGTGGTTTGTTCAAAGCTGATTGAGCTCATGAGAGATTAGACTTCGAGGATGTAACTGAGATAATAACAACAAGGAAATGGGTGAGGAATGTGTACAACCATCATGAAAAGGTGAATTACTATTACTTATTTAATTAATTTTTTCATCATTTTATCTAATATTTGTAAGTTAATTTCCTTATTATTTTTATCTAATTCTTATTTAGTTTTTTTCATAGATCTTTTGGGAAGTCATATTTTTCTTTCAACTATATACAACAAGAAAGAAAAGAAATAACATATTCATTTATGATGGAAGAGGAAGCCCCATTATACCTAAAATGTGATGTGTTTGAGGCAGCATGAAGTTTCCTCTTTCATAATAATGGTTCATGTTATCTATTTTCTGGATTTTTATAGATAGTTGAAAGAAAAACATATATCTTATACGTAATCAGCCACACCTCAATATGAAATATAGTGTGCTCGGTATGACTCAAACTATATTTTTTAATTTATAATTTAATTTTTAGTTTAAAACACACATCACATACTTCAAACTAAGAAAAAACATTATTATTGTATTGATGGTTTTGTAAAATAATCTATAAGTCATTTTTTATATGTAGGAATCAACCACACCTCAATCTGATGCACAGTGTGGCGAGTATGAATCCAAATGTGTATTTTTTATTTAAAATTGACATTTTTGTAAAAAAGAAAAGTGACATACTCAAAACTAAGAAAAAACATTTGAATTATTTTGATACTTTAGTAAAATAGTCCATAAGTCATTTGTGATATGTAGGAATCTGCCACACCTCAATCTGATACATGGTGTGTCCAGTATAACTAAAAGTTTCCATTATTAGTTTAAAATTGTAATTTTAGTTCAACACATGCGTCACTCACAAAAAACAAAGAAAACATTCTCATATTGTCTTGATAATTTAGGAAAATTATTCATAAGTAATTTTTGACATATAAGAATTAGTCTCATGTCAAACTGACACTCGATGTGACCAATATGACTCAAAGTGATTGTTTTTAGTATAAAATGAAATTTTAGTAAAAAACACAAGTGATATACTTAAAACTATGAAAACACATTTAGATTATTTTTATACTTACAGAAAATGATCTATAAATTTTTTTCTACATCTAGGAATCTGTTTCACATAATTCTAATGCATGGTGTGCTCGGTATGACTCCAAGTGTGTCTTTTTGTTCAAAATTGACATTAAATTTTGTAAAAAAAAACAAACACTCAGAACCAAGAAAAAAAATTCATATTATTTTGATACTTTAAGAAAAAAACCACAAGTCATTTTTGATGTATAGGAATCCACTATACCTCAATCCAAAACCCAATATTCTCAGTATGACTCAAAGTGTCCATTATCATATTAAAATTGACTTTTTAGTATAAAAAGTGTCACTCAATAAAAACTAAGAAAATATGATCGATTTTTCTTGAATGAATAAATGGCCTAAAGGCCTTATTTTTTATTGATTTTTTGATAACCCCCATTTCAAGGATGAGGGGGGACCCTTATAAGGCTAGTAGGATTTAGGAATTACATTTCCCGTAGGCTTGGAGACATTACATGACCCGTAGGTCTTAAAGAAATCAAACAGACTATGACTACTTGGAACTGCTCCTCCCCAGCATCTGCATCATGATCAACTCTCCACCTTTGCATGACTGTTTGGCTAGCATGTCCATGTGCAGGGGTGCACAAGCACGATACCGATGGAAAATTCCATACCCTATTATTCTTCCAAAGTCCGTTTAGCCCTGCTCTGGTGGATGTGCCATGCTCTTTCCTCTTCTGGAGTGGTTCCTTGTAGAATCTGTCTATGCAACTGCAAATCAGGTGGCCCTGAGGGCCTTGAGGTGGCCCGAAAGCCTTACTGACCCAAAGGCCTTGGGTGGCCCGAAGGCCTTAAGGACTCCAAGCTCAAATCGGTGGCCCAATGTGAATAGTTCTGGCTACTACAGTACTGAACAGTAACTACTACAGTACAACTACAGTAGCTGCTACATTACTGCTACAGTACCCCCCGAAATTATGCCTCCGCCTGGTTTTGAACCTTGGTCTTGTGGTTGCAGTTAGAGAGACCTCACCAACTGGGATGAGGCTCATGTGATTTTCTTGATAATTTAGTAAAATGATTCACAATTAATTTTTATGTGTAGGAATTAGTATCACATTAAACTGACACATGATGTGACTTGTATAAATCAAGATGTTTTTTTCCAATTTAAAATGACATTTTATTAAAAAAGAAAAGTGACATACTAAAAACTGATAAAACATATTTGGATTATTTTTGTACTTCAAGAAAATGATCTATAAGTCATTTCTGACATGTAGGAATTATCTTCACCTCAACTCGATACACATTGTGGCTGGTATGACTTCAAGTGTATCTTTTTATTTAAAATTAACATTAATTTAAGTAAAAAATACAAGTGATATTCTCAAAACCAAGAAAAAGAATTTGGATTGTTTTTAAACTTTAGGAAAATGATCCATAAGTCATTTTTGATGTATAGTAATCATCCTCACCTCAATCCGATACATGATATTATAGGTATGACTCAAAGTTTCTGTTATCAGTTTAAAATTGACATTTTCATTCAAAAAGTGTCACTCACTAAAAACCCAAAAAATAATATGCTTCAATTGTCTTGATTGTAAGGAACCAAACATAAGAATTAAATATTATTGTGACTTAGACTATAATTCAATTTCTTCAATTCCTAAATACATTTTTGGTTTAGAGTTTTAGAGAATTAGGAAAAACACTTATATAGTGAACCCATACATTACAAGTATACACTACTACTCAATATGTATTTTTTTTCACAATATGAAAAATTAAAAAAATATGATTTCTTTTCATGATAAATATACAAAATTTTATTCATGGAATCATCCTTATTCTTAATATTCCTTAAAATACCATGTTTTTTAAAACTTGGGATTAATGAAAAAGACCAGTAATGAGCATAGAAATAAAGATAGAAATAATTAGTCCACAAATACTTATAATTTTTTTTATTTTGAACATAATAAATTACCTTTTGAGATTAATAGATTCCTATAAAAAAATTTCAAGAATAAATAAACCATATTGGTAACTTAGGAAACCATTTTTTTATCATAATTACTTATGTTATGGCCCTCAAGACTACCATATGTCTGTAACCCTCATGGATAACTTATGATGTAACCCTCACAACTACCTTATGATGTAACTATCACAGTTACTCATGGAATAACCATTACGGTTAACTTCCTTCATACCCAATTCATTGGAGGGATATCATGGACCCACACATATTTGTTTTATAATTTAACCACCCATCATCATAAACAATTCCTAAGAACCCACACATAATTATAAGACATGAAATCTTGCATCATAAAAACATACTTTGAAGAAAATATTTTATTTTGAAATAAATATGCACACTCATAAAGGAAAACATTTTATTTGAAATTAACCATGTATTATTTTAAAGGAATATTAAAAATAGTAAGACTTCATGAAATTGGTAAAATATTCTCATGATGTAAGTTAAAAAAACATTCTTTTTGAATTTTTTAAAAAGAGACATTAAAGAGGATTTTTAATGGAAAGTCCCTTACCATATGTCCAAAAGTATTCTGTACTTACACTTAACATCCTAGATAATAAAATTAGATTCATTAATCACTTAATTCAGGACATCTTGCACATAAATTTTATTTATTATAATTTTATTAAGTTGATTTGAATCCATTTATATGAGTTATAAAGATCAATTTAATTATTCTAGGATTTTTAGTTTCATGGTTGGTTAACTTGTATATATTTATGAATGTTCTTGAAAATAGGAATATTATTCTAGAAGTGAGATTATATGGTATTCATGAACCTCCATAATTTTTAATTGTACCATATAACATTTATATTTTTGACATGAGTATGATTCATTTGATACAACTTTAATGATAATTGTTTAATTTATTATAGTTGATTTTTTCGAACATAACAAATTAGTTTCATTTTATTTGGCATCATCTCAATATACTAGCTACAGAATCTAGAATAAGTTATAATATACTTATTACAATGTTATTTAAACATAATAATAGATTTATGACTAGCTATGAAGGTGGTAATAGAAAATAAAAACTCATACGTGATAATTTATTTATTATTCCTATATGGATCAATGAGGAAAGAAGAAGATAGAAGAAGAAAAGAAATTAAGAGAGGTGGTTTAAAAAAATTTCCTCTTGAACATAACATCTTAAAAGGATCCCTTAAAGAAATTAAAATTAGACTTTTTGTGATTCTAGAACCTCTAGAAAATCTAGAATTCAAAACCTCTTTCCATATAATTCCTCAAAATGTTCCATCTCTATAATAGAATGAAAGATGTTATTATAAGAAACTTCAACCAAAGAAATATGATGATCCCAAATTCTCTAGTAATCTATAAAACATGCTTGAATAATATCCTCTAAAGTTTGAATTGTTCTATCAAACTATCCCTCAGATTGAGGAAGAAATGAAGTGTTGAAATTTAATTTATCCCCCAAAGCCTTCTATAACCCTTTTTAGAAATTTGGGGTGAACCTGGGATCACGATAAGATACAATGGAGATATGGATCCCATGTAAATGATCTATTTAACATAAAGTTGAGAAATTTTTTCCAAGTACATAGTTTCTCGAATGAGAAGAAAATGATAAGACTTATATAGTTGATCAAAAATTACCCAAATCTCATTTTTACTTTACGATTTCTTTAATAACACCACAAAAAAATCCATGGATATATTCTCCCATTTCCATTATGAAACTATAAATAATTTAAGTATCCCCTCTGGTAATTTTCATTCAGATTTAACCTGTTGATAACTCAAAAATTTCATAGTAAAATAAGATATATTTAATTTTATTCCATCCCATAAGTAATACTTACAAAGGTCTCTGTACATCTTAGTTCTATTAGGATGAACTGAAAATGAAGAACTACATGCTTTACTCAATAATTCATTCTTCAGCTAAGAATAATAAGTCACACAAATTTTTTTTACAAATCATAAAATACATTCTTTATAAACATTAAATTTATAAAACTTACCCATCTCAACACATCATACTTTTTTATGTAACTCACGACCTTCCTTATGAACTTTCTTAATTCTTTTTGACATAGATGATTGCTGTGACACCTAAAACAAAATAGAGGAATTCCCTGCATCCATAAAATAAAGTCTAAAATTCATGAAATCACAAACCAAAGGGTCATGTTCTAAATGTAACATGGTTACTATAGAATTATTTTTTCAACTTAAAGCATAAAAAACATTGTTTTTCCATTCCAGGATGATAATGGATCGCATAATCATAGTACTTAATCAGTTCCATCCATCTTCTCTACCTTATGCACAACTCTTTTTGGGTTAATATATAATTCAAAATTTTATTATCAGTATATATTTCACACCTTTATCTATATAAATGATGCATCTAAATTTTTAAAACAAAAACCAAAACATCTAATTCCAAATCATGTGTAGGGTAATTTAACTCATGTTGTCTCAATTATCTTAAAGAATAATCAATCACCTGATCATTATGTATCAGAATAAAACCAAGTTCCTTCAAAGAATCATTACTACAGATGAAAAAATAACCATTTCTCATAGTTATATCCAAAACTGGATCCATCACTAATCTTGTTTTTAATTCTTGAAAACAATCACCACATTATTTTGTCTAAATAAATTTAACTCTTTTCATGTTAACTTAGTTAGTGGGATATATTACCATGAAAAAATTTCAAAAAACCTTCAATAATAGCCTTATAATATAAGAAAACTTTTAATCTTAGTATCACTTGTTGGGTTTTTCCATTCCTGAACTACTTTTGTTTTTGAGGGATCAACTATGATTCCATTTTTACCTATAATGTGATAAAGGAAAGAAATTTTCTATAATAGAAAATAAAATTTTCTAAATTTTCCATATAACTTATTTTCTTTAAGGGTTTGAAAAATAATACTTAAATATTTTTCATGATCCTAATAAATTTTTGAATAAACTAGAATATAATTAATAAAAACAACCAAAAAATTATTTAAATATTCTCAGAAAAATCTATTCATAAGATCCATAAATATAGCCTTGGAATTTTTCAATCTAAAGGACATAAATACAAACTCATAATTCCCATATCTAGTATGGAATAATTTTTTCAGAATTTCATCCTCCTTCACCTTTAGATGATGGTAACCGGATCTCAATTCAATCTTGGGAAAATATTGAGCTCCCTAGAGCTGATAAAACAAGTCATCAATACGAGGCAACATATAATTATTCTTAATAGTAATATTATTCAAACCACTATAATCAATACAAATCATCATGGAACCATCTTTATTTTTAACAAAAAAACTTGGGAACCCTAAGGTGAAGTACTCTAATGAATGAAACCTTTATCTAGAAATTTCTACAATTAAATTTTTAGTTCCAAAATTTCAACTTTAGCCATTCGATATGTGGGTTTTGAAATAGGTTCATCATCAGGGACTAAATAAAAAATAAACTCAACCTCCATATTAGGAATGAAACTAGAAAAATACTTAAGAAAAAAATCCATGTATTTATTTACCACTAGCATGTCATTAATATGAACAATTCTCTTTTTTTCAACATTATGTGAAAAATAACTTTCACTTACATCTTTTAATAGTTTCTCAGCTTCCTGATATGTTATCTATGGTATGGGTTCATTATTGTATACAAAATAAAACTCTTTATGGAAAGAAACTTATTTAGATCTACAATATATCTAAACATGGTAAAAAAAATACAATCCATACCCATAAAAACATCAAAATATAATATACAAAATACAAAAAGGTTTTTAGGTAATTTCTTTCCACAGAAAATGACATGAGGGTCCTTATAATTTATTCTTTTCTTAATATTTTACCTAGGTGTTTTTATTATAAATTATAGCCTCATTTATTGAGATGGAATTTCCAATTTCTAGAAAATTTCTTAAAAATGAAATAATGTGTTGAACCTATATCAAAAAATACATTAGCATAATCAGAATAAATAAGAAATGTACCTAGTAAAACTTAATTAGATGGAAAAACATATGATGGAGTTGTTGTAACGGACTTAACCATATTTTGTTTTCTTATAGTATAGATGATTCACATAATTTGATTCTTTCTTCAAGTATTTATATTCATAATGTCCCATATCACCACATTTAAAAAAATTACTATTTTGTTATCAAAATTGATCTTACCAAAACCAAGATCCTTTACAATGAAATATCAGGCCAAATGTCTAAACTTACCACATCAGAGTAACTTTTAAAATTTGATAAGGCATCCCATAGGGTGTTTTTACCACACTTTCCACAAACCAAAAACATTATTTTATTACCTTTATATTTATTTGATTGATTTTTACCCATTTATTTCCATCAATACATTTTCTTCAGCTTTTTATCAAAGTACACATGATCATCAGAAAACTCAATTTATACCCTCTTAGAACATCAAACAAGTTTCTCATATATTTTAAATTCATGGGAAGACAATGAACTTTTATATCATGGATTTAATAATGATTAAAATTGATCGACTTTAATATCAAGATCCATGATAAAATTTGGAGTGTACCTTGCCGATCGAGTGAAGTTTGTTTTGTACATGCCTACCGAATATTCCTCCTCTTATTTCAATTTGAGGAATTTCTTTTCCATCTTGATTTGAACTACCTTAGAAAAATATTTCTAAGGAAATATATTCTTAAATCCATCCCATTCTAAGGCATAAATCTCTTCTATTTTCCTGATATTATTGACCTTTGACCACCACCATTCAACATCCTCTTCAAAAAGATACATTTAAAGACTAAATTTTTGATGATTTGAACACCCCATTACATGAAATATTTTTTCTAAGGATTTAATCCACCATTCATCTACCACTGGGTTATATGATCCATTAAAAGATGGAGGGTTATGCCTCATAAAATGTTCCACTATCATAATGTTACTTTGTGGTAGATCTGGATGATATCTTGTATGGATACCACCTCCATTTATAACTTTATTCAACTAATCCATTAAATCAATAAACTATTTAGTTCTAATTTAGACTATTCCGAGTTTCTGATTTAGAAAGACGTCGTCCTATTAGTACCTTCCAACTTCATCTTCCCTATTTCCTATGTGGAAAACCATTTTGAACATGTATAGATTAGTCAAATAAACATACTAATCCTAAAATTATAAATGATTTCATATTTACCAAAATGTAAAATCTTTTAAGGGAATTTTATTATAATTATACTGACCTCTAAAGTTATCTAAACCTTCACCCGATACCATATGTAAGGACCAAGCCTTAAACATTACATATTCTAGTGACTTAGAATAGAATTCACTTTGTTTAATTCCAAAATACATTTTAATTTTAGAGTTTTAGATATTTAGGAAAAACACTTAAACAATGAACCCATACATTACAAGTAGAAAATACTACTCAATATCCATTTTTTACAACATGAATACTTAAAAAAATGATTTATTTTCATGATAAATATTAAAAAAATTCTTACTAACATTATCCTTGAACATAATATTCCTGAAAATATTATGATTTTTTTGAAACTTGGTATGAGTATGAAATATCAGTAAGGGACATTAAAACAAAGAAGGAAATCATAAGTCCACAAATACTTAAAAATAAATAACTTAAACTTAATAAATTACCTTATGAAAACAAGAGATTCTTATAAAAAAAATAAAAGCATAAATAAAACATATTGGTAACTTGGGGATTAATTTTCTTATCATACTTACTTATTTTTTATAACCATCATGGATACCATATGATTGTAATCCTCAGGAATTCCTTACGATGTAACCCTCACAACTATCTTATGATGTAACAACCACAATTACTCTTGGAATTACTATTACAATCAACTTTAGACACCCAATTAATTAGAGGTATATCATGGAACCACCCATATTTGGTTTATAATGCAACCAAATTTAATCATAAAAAATTCCCAAGAACTAGTACATATTCATAAAACATGAAATCTTGCATAAAAAAACATACTTTCAAGAAAATTACTTATTTTGAAATAAATTTTCACACTCGAAAAAGAAAAAATGTTATTTGAAAGTAAATATGTAACTTGTAAAGGAATCTTAAAAACATTAATGTGTCATTAAAGAGGAAAAATCCTCTAATTAAATAAGTTAAAGAACATTTTTTGAATTTTTTAAAAAGATACATTAAAGAGGGTTTTTAAAGGAAAGTCCCTTACCTAATGTATGAAAGCATTCTACACTTTCTCTTAACATCCTAGTTAATAAAATTAGATTCATTAATTAACTAATTCAGATCCTATTACACATATATTTTATTCATTATAATTTTATCAAGTTCATTTTTATCCATTTTTATGAGTTATAAAGATCAAAGTCACCATTTTGGGAGCGTTCATTTTATGGTTTCATGGCTGGTTAACTTGTATATATTTATAAGTGCTCTTATAAAATGGGAATAGCATTCTAGAAGTGAGATTTTATGGTATTAATGAACTTCCATAAGTTTAAATTGTCCCATATATCATTTTTTTGAAATGAGGATGCCTAATTTTATAAAACTTTAATTACAATTGTTTAATTTATTATGGTTATTTTTCCAACCATGATGAATTAGTTTCATTTTTTTGATATAATCTGTATATATAAGTTCCAAAACATGGAATAAGTTATAAGATACTTATTAAAATATTATTTAACTAAAATAATATATTTATGACCAGCCATGAAGGTGATAATAGAAAATAAAAACTCATTATCCACAGACACGGTTAATCGCCGTAATTAGGATAATAGTTTCGTTCCTTTGAATAAGAGGGGATGAGAAATGGTATTCATATAAGATATTCCATTATAAATATAAAATTAAAGTATATAAATTATACTGGAGTTATTATTCCTTGATGGATGAATGAGGTGAGAATAAGATAGAAGAAGAAAGGAAATTAAGAGAGGTGGTTTATAAAAATTACCTCTTAAATATCACCTCCTCAAAGGATCCCTTAATAACTTGAAATTGGACTTTTGGTGAGTCTAGAACCTATAAAATGTAACTAGGTATGTTTAAAATATAATTTTATAGAGTATGGTTTATCTATAAGTCTCATGGTGGTGAAATTAATTGAAGGAAAGATTTCCCATTTATAATTGAGGTGAGAGGCATTTTATGAATTTCTTAAAATATTAAAATATATTTAAGTCTATTCTAGAGGAAATTTTTTCCAAAAGGCCTATAAATAACTGGGGATTAAATTTTAGACAAAATATTATCCCATTTTTCCTTATTCATTATTTTTTATGATTTTTATGTAATTTAATAAAATATTATATTCATGAAATATCATTATTATCAAATTTAACACTATTCATTAAAATGACTTTAAAAACACAGAAAAAAGATTAAAATTCGAACAAAATATTTTACTATATCTTATAAATATCATATTTATCTAGAAAATTTATGTATCATCTTAATTATATCTAATTGTATTTATTTTAATATTTTTAATATCATTTATTTGATCTTTCCATTAATTTAATAATTACTACATCATTTTTGTGCTAGCCTTTAAGGTAATTATTTATTCCCTAAAAATTAAAACTAAATTAGAATGAATAATATAATTCTTTTAGATTTTAAAATAATATTTGTTATCAACCATCTCTCCTAGAAAACTATATATTAAAAAATTTTATACTAATTAAAAACCATAGTGTGGATAATTTGACTTAATTTTAAATAAAATACTTTAAGGTACTTAATTTAAACCATATTAATAAAAAGGCCATAAATTAAATCCAAGATTTATTATAATAAAAAATTACTCATCTAATAATATTTATATATTTATTTGGTCATTTAATGGATCTTATAATTTTAATTAAAAACATTTTATTAAATTTTCTTCTTTATGAAAAATCACTGCATTAATGTTGCATTAGAATTAAAGTTAATTATTACATATATTAAAATTAAAAATAAATTAATATCATAAAAATAAATAAATTATGATCAATATAATCCTTCATATTCATTCATTATGTATTTTTACTCATGTGCATGTTAAGATAATTTATTTAATTTGTTAATTTGACTTTTCTTTCCCTACACAAGAATTGTAAAAGAATTTTTATATGATTCATGTTATATAACTCTAAAATAAACAAATATCAGTAAAATTTTTCATTTATACATAATAATTAATAAAAAATGTCTAAAAAAAACTTTTTATCACTAAATTGTCATCTCTAAGGAACCAAATTTGACATTTCTAACACTGCATATGCACTATGTCGACACTGAAAATGATTTTTATATTTATCATGAAATAAATTATAATTTATATGTTATGAATTATTTTTGTACAATATTTTTATTATAATATCATAATTTATTCATTCCATAAGTTTATTAAAATTTGTATCATAATTATGTCTTGATGATATCAAAAAATATACCGTATTTTATAAAACAATTCTATTTTTTACTATTCAAAAAAAAAACCTTTTTATGAAAATTTTCAAAACCTTATCTTAAGATAATTTTGAAATGATGAATTCAAAAATTAATTTTTTTTTGTAAAATTAAAATGCTTTAATTTCAAAAATAATCTTTTAAATGTAATAATATAAAAAATTAGTTTAATAAAACTAGTTCCTTTTCATTTTTTAAGAATTACTTAACACATTTTCATTGAATTTAATTATTTAATTCAAGAATAATAAAAAATTTGAAAAAAAATTATTCTATCAGTAACTGGTTTTATATATTGATAATTTAGGAAAAATATTCACAAGTCATTTTTGACATGTTGGAATTAACCTCACACCAAACCAATACACTATATGACTGATATGGCTCAAAGTGCGTGTTTCTAGTTTAAAATGAAATTTTAGTAAAAAAAACAAGTGACATAATCAAAACTAATAAAAAAAATTAATATTTTTTTGTTAATTTAGTATAATTATCCTTGAGTCATTTGTGACATATAGGAATCAACTACACATCAATCTGACACACAATGTGACCTGTATGACTAAAAGTGTGTCTTTTTATTTAAAATTCACATTAATTTTAGTAAAAAAGATATATTACATACTAAAAAAATATATTTATATTGTTTTATTTTTTCTTAAAATGATCTATAAGGAATTTTTGATGTGTTTTAATCATCCACAACTCAATCCGATACATGATGTGCCCAACATGACTCAATATGTCCGTTATCAGTTTAAAATTTTCATTTTAGTTCAAAAAGTGTCACTCACTGAAAAATGAGAAAATAAAATTATATTTTCTTGATAATTTATGAATAATTATTTTTAATTCCTTTATGATGTGTAGGAATCAATATCACATCAAACTAACATATGATGTGATTGGTGTGACTCAAAGTTTATGTTTCCAGTTTAAAATGACATTTTAGTAAAAAAGAAAAGTAATGTACTCAAAACTGAGAAAACACATTTTTATTGTTTTTATAATTTTAAAAAAATATCCACAAGTCATTTTTAATTTTTTGGAATCAATCTCACCTCAATTCAAGACACAGTGTGACCGATATGACTTCAAGTGTGTCTTTTTATTTAAAATTGACATTAATTTTAGTATAAAGGAAAAATGACATAATGAAAAATGAGAAAACACATTAAATTGTTTTTATACGTTATTAAAATGATAAATAAGTCCTTTTTTATGTGTAGGAATTAGCTTCACCTCAATCCAATACACAATGTTCCTGATATGACTCAAAGTGTTTGTTATCAGTTTAAAATTGACATTTTAGTTATAAAACCACTACTCAATGGAAATGAATAAAATGAAATCATATTATCTTGATAATTTTGGAAAATTATTAATAAGTAATTTTTTATATGTATGAATTAGTCTCAGATCAAACTGATATATGATGTGACTAGTATGACTCAAAGTGCATGTTTCTAGTTTAGAATGACATTTTAGTAAAAAACAAAAGTGAAATACTCAAAACCAATAAAACTAATTTGGATTGTTTTTATACTTTATTAAAACTATAAAAAATTCATTTATGATGTGTAGGAATCATCCTCACCACAATCCGATGCACTATGTGACTGGTATGACTCCAAGTGTGTCTTTTTATTTAAAATTGACATTAATTTCAGTAAAAAAGACAATTGACATACTCAAAACCAAGAAAACGTATTCGTATTGTTTTTATACCTTAGGAAAATGATACATAAGTAATTTTTGAAATGTATTAATCATCCACACTTTAATCTGATATGCGATGTTCCTTGTATGACTCAAATTGCATGTTATCAGTTTCAAATTAACATTTTAGTTCAAAAAGTTCCACTCACTAAAAACCAAGAAAACATGCTCATATTGTCTTGATAATTTAGTAAAATTATTCTAATTAATTTTTTATGTGTAGGAATAAATCCCATGTAAAAAATACACACAATTTAACTATTATGACTCAATGTGCGTGTTTCCAGTTTAAAATGACATTTTAGTAAATAACACAAGTAACATACTGAAAACCAAGAAAAAGTATTCATATTGTTTTGATACTTTAGGAAAATGATCCTTAAGTCATTTGGGACATGTAGGAATCGGAATCACCTCAATCCAATTCATGATGTAATCGGTATGACCCCAAGTGCATGTTTTCGATATTTAAGTGTCATTTTAGTTTGAAACATGTATTACATTGCCCAAATCAACAAAATAAGCCTAGATTTTTTTCTCATAATTATATATGATATTACTTAATTAGTTTCATTATAATTTTTATTTTATACTTATTTAGTTAATTATAATTTATATAATTCCTGAAGATGAATAATAAATGGTGCGGCATGTAATAATCAACCGCAACTCAATATGATGCACAATTTTCCTGGTATGACTCAAATTTTAGTTTAAAATTAATAATTTCTATATAATTTATTTCTTTATAGTATTACTAACATAATAATTTTTTTCTTATACAAATGTATTTATTTGCTTGAGATAAATGGTTTGTTCAGAAATTACATGAGCAGGGGTTAGGGGCCAAACACAAAGAGACATTGATAATTTGGAATGTCTTTGATATTTTGTAATTAGTTATGTAATTTTATAAACTAACTTTTAGAATTTCTATAATATAGTATTTTTTTTGTGTATTAGTGTTGTAAATTTTATTTCATTTAAAACCTATATTTTTAATTATTTTTATGTCTATTTATGGTTCTATTTATGGTGCTGTAGTGTGCTATAAATTTAACAACATATCATAGTATGCCCCTTTATCAGTGCTACTAAATATAATGATAAAGGTACCCTTTATTAGTACTTATAAAATCACTGATGAAGGGTCCCTTTATCAGATCTTTTTAGCAGTGATAAAGGACCACCTTTAGGATAAATTTTAGAAGCACTAGTAAAGGACCCCTTTATCAGCACTTTTCTAGTATAGATAAAAGCCTAGGGATTTTAATTTCACTCTTGTAATCAACACTTTTTTTTGCACTGACAAAGGCCAATTTTAGCATTGTTAAAGGCCTATTTTGTAATAGTGTATTCTTATAGTAGATACACAATCTCAAGTAAGATCATAACCATATTTCCATCCAAATATTCCCACTTAAAGGTTCCATATAACACTCATTTGGTAGAACACACTCCACGAGCCAGATATCACTGATAACATCAATCTAAGATGTCTTGATCGTCGGGTCTCGACATGAGAAGTTCACATTGAAAGTATGAATAAAAAAAATGCATAGATGGATATAACACCCAAATCCATGGGATATACCAAAAAACAAATTCAAATTAAACTGCTAAGTAGGGGATTAATGACTGCATTGTGTTGGTCATGATGATTCCATAAATCCCACCTAGGGAAATGTTGATGATAAAGGATCTCACTTTGGGCCTCATAGAAGGATTCCAACAACTCTATCCAAGACTAAAGATCCTTAGAGGGTATCACCATTATATTCCTAGGACATGATTCTAACTAACCCTTAGGGAATGGGTTAAGGTAACATAACCTAATAAAACTTGTACAAGTAGAAGCAGATAAAGGATCCAAGTCATCTTTAAAGAAGAACATGACATGTAATGGAAGTACATGGAGTGTCCCTTTGACACTAGGTTCTTCCCATGTATCATGTGATAAGCTCATTATGCCACTTAATAAAATAAATAATAAATAAATTTATTTTATTATTTATGCCCACGATGACTTTTAACCAAACACCCAATTCTGAAAATTTTTATGTTATGCCTATGGTAAAACCCATGTTCTAAGATCAATAAAAGCCTCATATTTCTGATTTGAGCCTCCAATTAAGAGTTATTCCACTTTTTTTTGTAAAATTTCTCATGTGTGATATTTAATATATTTCATAAATTAGTCCAAGGCTCACCGAACCCCAAAATATCACACTGCCTCAACTACTAGCTTCGATAATAGCCCATATAATATTCTAAAATAATACATGAAAAAACCGGAGTCATTAAATTATCCCAAACTTGGGGATTTACATTCTAGATTGCTAAAACAGAAGGCTTCACAAAGAGATGTGGGTACTGAGCACACATTTGGGTCTCCCTCTCCCATGTACTATCTTGAAGATTCCCATACTTCCACCGAACATGAGCTAAAGGAGTATTTCAACCACATAGTATCCTCTCTTACCTATCCTCAATATCTTCTGAGTATTCAATAAAGGTATCCCCATACTTGATTTCTTGATTTCCCCAATCCATAACTTGCGAGGGGTTATGCACGTACCACCTCAACTATGACACATGGAAGGTGTCATGTACCCAATACAACTATAGGGGTAGATCCAAGTAGTAAAACACATCACCAACTCTACAAAATATCTAGAGAGGTACATTTAATCTTGGATATACCTTTCCACCCTATCCAAATCTCCATAATCCTTGTTGAGGTGATTCCCTTAGAAACACATGGTCTCCCTCCTCAAACTCCATAGGCCTCCTTCATCGGTCCGTATAGAACATTTAACGGATCTATGAAATATTCATCTTCTCTTAGATGATATTCACCTTCTATATCATGGATATCACAAAATCTAGTCCCATAAGTGATGACTCTCCTAGGTTGGTCCAACACAGTGGTGACCTACATGGTCACCCATATAAGGCCTCAAATGATTCCATATCAATGGTAGAATGGCAGCTACTGTTTAAAAAAAATCCACCAATGGTTGGTGATCCTTCCAACTATGACCAAAGTCTAACTAGTAAGCCTAAAACCTGTCCTCTTGGACTTAAATGGTCCACTCAGTCTGGTCTTTAGTATGGGGGTGAAACACTATGATCAAATGAATTTGAGTCCCAAAGGCCTCTTTCAATCCTCTCCATAGCCAAGATGTGAAGAAATCATCATGGTTATAAATGATCATCAAGGTAAATCCATGGAGTTTAAATATCTCATACAACTAAAGTCATCCCAATATCTTTACTGAACTCCACTCTAGAATGGCTAGAAAGTGTGATGACTTGGTAGTTGATTTACCATCAATCAGATTGCATTGTGTCCTCTATATGTCCATGGTAACCTTATAAAATAGTATATAGATATCTCATCCCACGTCCACTATAGAAAATCTTAGTGTTGAGATAAATCCACTTGAATATATTGCTTATCCTTCACTCACTAACAAGTGAGGCATCGAGAATAAACTCCAAGAATCCATTCTTCATCCCTGACCACCAAAATTTCCACGGAAGGTCCTAGAACTTCTTCAACACACCTAGATGTACCACTAAGGGTGAAGTATGAAACCCCCTATCACCTCCACTCTCAGTGAAAATGGTACCATCTTCCATCCTTTGAAAATAATGAAATGCTCCCCACCTTTATAAAATTTACCTAGAGCATGTCCAATGGATATATGAGTTTATAGGGTCTCACAGTCAATATCCCTAACCCCTCCCTCACCGAATCACCATAAAAGAGAAGGGGGTAACAACCATCAACTGAAGGTAAACTAGTCTATACCCATCCACAAAGGATAAATTCCATGATGCCAATTGATCTGATGACTCACCTAGTAACTATGAACAAGATCTACTATTGAGAGTATCTACAACCATGCTACCCTTCCTAGGGGTATAGAAAAACTAAAAGTTACACTCATCGAGGAACTATAACCATATCCTATATCTCAAGCCAAGATCATTATGAGAGAATATATACTTGAGACTCTTGTGGTCAGAATAGACTGTAAACTGATCACCCATCAGGTATTTTCACCACATCTTTAGTGAAAAGACAACCACTTCTAGCTCAAGATCATGGGTTGTGTAGTACCACTCGGGTGGTTTCAACTGATGTAAACCATAGGCAATCACTTCCCAAATCTACATCAGAACACAACCATGCCTACACCTTGATTAATCCCAAAAAACTTTGTACTCGACACCATCCTCTAGAAATATCAATATGGGAGCACTCATCAATCTCTGCGTCAGCTTCTGGAAATACTACTAGCACCTCTCTGTACACATGAAAGGATTCCCATTTTAGTTAAAATATTTCAAAATATTTGATAACCTATAGAAATATAGTACAAATCGCTGATTGTAGGCTTCTAACCCATGGAATCTTCGTACCTACATCACACTCTTGGGTGGATCCAAAGCTAACACTGCTTTGGCCTTCACCAGGTGCACCGATACATCGGATACTGAGATAACATGTCCCAGAAATTGAACCTCCAGAGTCAATAATAGGAACTTTTAGAGATTCTTATAAATATGGTGGTCTCAGATTATATCCAAATCCATCCTCAAGTGTCATGCGTACTCCTCCTCAGACGTTGAGTACACTAGGATATCATCAATGAAGACTACCAAAAACTGGTCTAAGAAAGGTTTAAATATATGGTTCATTAGTCCCATGAATACTTTTGGGGTGTTTTTCACATTGAAAAACCTCAACAAGTACTCATAGTGATCGTAGAGACATCAGAAAGATATTTTTTGTATATCCTCACCCCGTACTCAGAGTTGGTGATAACTGGTTCTGAGGTCAATCTTCGATAATCATCATGCCCCTATCAACTGATCAAAGAGGTCATAAATCCCCAATAGTGGATAATTTTTCTTTATAATCGCATAGTTTAGGAAATTATATTCCACAAACATCCTCAATCTCCCATTATCCTAGTTGGTGAAAAACACTTGGGTTACCCTGGGTGAAACACTAGGTCTTATAAATCCCTTTATCTAGAAGTCTATCAACTACACCCTTATCTCAAGAATATATGTGAGATCTATTTTATATACTGGAATAAATATTAGGGCCATCCTAGGGTCTAGATCAATAAACAATTCTATCTCTTGGAATGGAGGTAAACATTGAACATCATGAGGAAAAACATCCTCGTACACTTCCACCACTACAGGAAACTAAAAACTCATATCATCCACTACACCAAGTGTCATACTAGCCAATTGGTGTGTAATTTGATTCACTCTTATATTCATGAGTCTATCATGCTTTTCTTGGGTTTCATTTTCACCCACGAAGGAAAATATCACCCCATCACCATGGAAACACCACATTCTCCACCTAAAATAGTCTATCTAGTCATGAACTGTAGATAACTAGTCTATACCTAAGATGAATTATTAAGGCCTAAACGTTGTTACAAATGGGTCCCAAAATAAATTGTCTACTTCAATATTTCGGTAACACCATAGTAAAAATTGTGTGATTTCTAATTATCCTCTAGTATGAGTCCCCAAGCACAAGGGTTGAGCCAAAGGCTCTACCAAAATCTCTATGTCTCAAACCAAATAAGTGGAAATAAAGGAATTAATTACATATGTGTATATTATTAATATATATAAGGTAGAAAAGACATATATATTACCTTGTATCATCCATGGAGCCTCTAGGTCATAATACTTGACTGCCTGTAGCTTCCCTCGTCCCTAACCACAAGCTCCCTAAGCCTAGTGTGGACAACCTAGGGGTGGTGGTGGTAACAAGTCATGATCTAAATATCATTGAATCTACCTAGGTGGCCCATCTTGTATCTCTCTATTATCTATATGATGAGTTAGAAAATATCATGAGAGATGTCTCCTATCTTCACAATAGTGGGACCACCTCTCCCTAGGATGACTAGATCCATACTTTGAGCATTGAACCATATAACCTTTTTCTTCGGAAAAACTCCTAAAATGTATCTCACATCCAGGTATCTGTGTCTGTCATCAGCTCCCTGCTGCTGAAGTGTTTTTTGCCGTGTTCCCACTTTCGGCACTAACTATCTGCATCTGGTCATCCAGAAAACTCTCAAATACCAAAGCACACTCTAGAAACCTAGTATAGGTAGGAATGAATAGAGGTATTATTCTAGTTCAAATGTCTATGTGTATTTATCACTTAAAGGTATGATCATAAAATAACTATTCACACACCTTATCCATCAAGTATCGAGATAGGTTGGTGAAACTTAATGAATATTCAGCCATATTCATACTATATTTCTAAATCTGTAAAAGCTCCTAGATGTGGAAAACCCTTAACATAACTGGGGATAAATCCTATCTGAAAAGGTTATCAAACTCTGAACATGAAATATTCTCCTCATCGTATGATTGGTTTACTAAGACCCACCATCACCCTATAGATCCATGGATAAGGCTCACTTCTAGGACCCCCATCTAATCTTCCAGTGTCCTAACAAGATGAAAGACTTGCATCACTACCTAAATCCATTCCTCAGCTGGTCGTGGGTTGGTATTTACTTATAACTTGAGGGGTTACTATCACTAAAACTCACGACACAAGATCCTCTTATGAACCTTGTCTACTGGTACTACTGGAATTATCTGATGCTCGATAGGTGTTGGTAAAACTATTACACCACCTATAGGTAACACCTATAGAACATGTCCCTATATTGAAGCCTCATCACCAAGGGGATAATCCTCATGATCTTTATGTGGAATCCAAGATGGAAAACATCATGGAGGTATCTTGAAATAGATAATATGTACCACAATCAATGAGTATATCTAAAGATTTGACTCAAGAAGGGAATGGAAACCACAACCCATTCCTAAATGATGCATGTACCAATGTTTTCACTACCACTAGTTCTTACATATATCGAGTAAAAAATAAGGTTATTAGAGTCATGGTGTATGGATATGTCATCCACCAAACCAAAAATGGAATCCATAGCTTGAGAGATGAAATCAAAACACTTAACACAATTTCCCCAAAACAATCTCAGAGATTCTGGTCCTAAGTAGAAATGACTGTTCTAATACCACTTTGTAATGACCCATCCCAATGGGGCCCAAACTGTGACTACCCCAAGCCCATCTCTAATAGACAAGGGGTTGGAGAACAGTTCTGAGTGGGCATATCACTTATATGGGAGGCCTTAGCCTAATTTACCTATACACATGCACACATCTCTAAGCTTATACAATTATATATTTTAAAACAATTGATAACCATGCATGCATACATTTAAAATCCCACCATTAGAGTATGTCAACAAGTATAGGACGAAAAAAGGTCCAAATACAATCCCACCATAATGAATCTAAAAACAAGTCCAACCTATAAAGAAATAAAGGAATACTACTAAAGTAACCACATGAACACACCTCGGTCTTTCTTTCTTACTAAGCTCTTCCTAGTGCTAGTCCCTCTAGGACTCCATCAAAAGGATGATTGTATACATAAGAAATGATATGTGTTGGAAAATACCATACAAGGGTGAGTATAACAATACCCAATAGGAAAACCCAAAATAACTGATCATATATCATCAAGAATAATATTCAGTTCATCATAGGTATATTTCAATGACATATATAACAAGAACATTTAGATATACTCATAGTAGACACATAGTCTCAAGTTAGATCATAACCATACTTCCATCCTAGGATTCTGGCTTGAAGGTTTCATATCACACTCATATAGGAGAAGACACTCCCTGACTCAGATAACACTGGTGGAATGTTTCTGATATGTCATTCTCATCAGGTCTCACCAAGATAAGTAGACACTAGAGGTTTGAAGAGAACGATACATAGATAGGGATCACACCCAAGGCCATAGGGTATACCAAAAACCCAATCTTGATTAACACGCTATGAAGGGTATTTATTACCACGTAGTTTTGGTCATGATGATACCAAAAACCCCAAATAGTGCAATGATGATGATATGGGATCTCACTTTAGGCCTCATGGAAGGATTCCAAAAATCTATCCATGACTAAATTTACTCAGATGGGATCACAAACTTATGCCTAGGATGTGACTCCATAATAACCATTAATAAATGGATCAATGAAACATAACATAAAAAAATTAACCATGATTAATAGGACAAGGGCTCTAAGTCATCTTTGAAAAATTACATGGTGTGTAATGGAAGTACACAACATGTTCCTTCGATACTGGGTTTTACTCGTGTATCATAGCCCATGCCATTTTTGTGTCAGAGTATGTGGAAAATATGACCCTATGTACTCCTGACCATGTATGTGTATGGATGAATATTTCCATGTATGACTAGTTATTTCCATGTATGTGTTCGATTATATGGTGTGTTTGAGTTAGTTTACTTCTATCCAAGTCCATGTATGACTGGCCATGTCTATTTTCGAGTACATGGTGTGTCTGAGCCCATGTACTCATAGACACTTCTATATACCCTATGAGGTACATGCCAAGCCACTAAGTAAGGTTTATACACCATGTGATAGGGGTCACACGTTATGTGATATTTTTCTTCTCATGGAAACACTATCACTTCATAGGGGGTCCCACACAACATGTAATTCTGGATTACATGCCGTGTAACCCAAAATTTTCAGATCTTGCTGGTTCTTGTTCTATGTGGTCCTCCACACCAATGTAGTTGAAACCCTTTCTGGAAAACATGAATATGAGGTTTTCCAACCCTTTTTTTCACCGATCACCAAGTTACAACCTTCTAACGCATTTGGAAATCATCTACATGCACCATTTGTAGCCGCATCATCAAACTAGGTTTAACGAATACCATTGAACTATCCTGATCCATTATCACCATCACCGTTGCTCGATCTCATCATCAATCCAAATATGGATATTTGGTTTCAATCCACTATGCCAAGAAATGAGTGCACAATGATATATTTCTTGGGTATTTGTCGACCCACAAGGAAAAATAATTGATTGTAATGAACGAATACTAGGGGAAGAAATGTAAAAACTACAAACATGAGGAATAGACCTCATCCAATGTCTATTATATCCTTGATTTGTTTCTATTATAATGATGAAAAAATAGATAATAAATTAATCAACAATGAAACCCCTAATCCTAGATAATATTTATCCCATAACCACTATACACATCACCCGTGAATCAATTTTTTAGTTCTTTTATCCATGATCATAATAGGGATAAACAATGGGGATAAATCTATAAAAAAAACAAAATCCTACCTCATTTTGGATCATTCAATGGAAAAGAATAAATTTGTGTCATTTTTTTGGTGAGATCCTTGAGATTTGCTTCACATCGACCGACAATCCACTATCCGATCATTGTTTTTCCAAGAATGATCTTCGAATGATCTCTCTCAAATATCTATGGTTATGCAATTAACCCTAAGATTTTTCAATAGTAGCATATTTATAGATAGACAATTTGGTCGCTACATCACTTAATAAAATAAATATATAAATTTATTTACTTTATTATTTACACCCATGATGAATTTTAACTAAACGTCTAACACCAACAATATTTATGTCACACCCAGGGTAAAGCCTATGCTTTGAGCTCAATTAAAACATAAAATTTCTGATTGAAGCCTCTAATTAAGTGTAATTCTACCTTTTTAAGAAAAATTAGCATGAGTGATATTTAATATATTGAAAAAATTAAATCTAGGATCACTAGGCCTTGGAATCTCATGCTGTCTTAGTGCTTAGCTCCAATAATAATATATATAATATTTTAAAGTATTAAATGGAAAAGTAAAATAAATTATATTTATTTCCTATGTATTTTATCACCGCATTGGTAATTCGATCAATTTTTAGATCTAATGAGTGGTATAAAAGTGAGGTTTTAACCTAATGTTTTTCACTTTTTGAGGCATTAATAGTTTTCATTAATTTTATTAGGATTTGTGATTGTGAATATATTCTATATTTAACATCATAAAAAAATAATTGATATTATTGAGTTAAATTTTGTGAAATATAGGAGGTTATGGATTGATGACATGTTCAAATGACCTCAAAATGATAATTACCAACTAGGAATTGAAAAAAGACCAACCATTATGATAAGGTAAAAATGAAATAACATGGAAGAGAATGATATTTCCAACACGCATTTGGATTTGATAGATGGGGTCCTATGAAACATTGTAGAGAAAAAGACAGTGAAGAAAATATGAGATAACCTAACAAAACTATATGATATCAAATCATTATATAATAAAATTTTCATAAGTAGAAAATTATACTATCTTTAAATAATGTAGTCATCATCGATGTATAACCACATCAACACCCTCAATACCCCATTTTCTCAGCTCACAAAGTTGGAAAACAAAATTGAGCATATTGAACATGGATAGATTTTTCTTCAGATTTTGAATGTTTCATATGACCATCTCATCATCAAACTCAATAATAATATCCTAATAGACATGTTTATATTCAATGAGGTTGTAGTTATAGTTACTGAAGAATAAAATCAATGTAAGAACAAAGAGTATAGATGTAAAACTTCACATTAATCAATCACTCCTTCAATGTAGAGAGAGAGGAGGGATGGTGAAGCATGATTCTAAGGAGAGAGAAAATCATGGTTGGTCTAAGTAAAGAAACATGAAGCAGAATGTCACATGTTAAAATTGTGGAAATAAGGGTCATGTCAATAAGGATTGTTGGAACAAGAAATCGGTGGAAAAACTTCTCGAGGAAATGTGTCAAGTACTTCTCGAAACATATACATACTAATCAGTGAATAAATAACAAATTCTAGTGGTAAAAAATTATAAGGACACATGGATAGTCAACTTGGGGGGAAACATGTAATATAACATCTCGACAAGAATGGTTTGGTCAATATGAATCAATGTTGTAAGGACTTGTGTATATGATAAATAATCACACCTTAATGATCATTGAATTCAATACTATAAAATTGAATATTCACAATGTTATAGTTAGAATCATCCAAGAAGTACACCATGTGAAGGGAATAAATAAGAACACATTGTTTTTAGGAAAATTAATGACATAGAGTGCATGAATGTCACTATAAAAGGAGTGATTCAAATTGTAAAGGGTGATATTATGGTGATAAAGGCATATAAAATATCACAAAACTTATATATGCTTATTGGTGAAATATATAAAGAGGAAGGGATAATTTTTTCATCAATTACCTCAATTGAAGCATTGGAAATCCCATGGAATCAAACGATTTCCTATATTTATGAATGAGTCATAAAGATTCTTACTGATCATAATTTGTTTCTTATGTTTACAATAGAATCCTTATCATATTAAGGGAATTTTATTTTGAATAATAAACACAAGTAGAGGTCCAATACATCAACACTAAGGAGTAATACTATCCTTGAGATGATCTATTTATATATTTGAAAAGAACTGGTTATATCCCTAAGAGGATAAGATACTTTGTATCATTCATTGATAATTATTCCAAGATATGTTGGGTGTTTATAATTAAGAGGAAGATAAATATTTTTTAAGCCTTCAAAATATTAAAAGTGTAAAAGGATAGTGAATCTTGAAAGCAGATAAAGTGTTTAAGGACTTATTGAAGGGTTTTAAAAGAGTCTAATAACATTTTTCAGGAGCATCAAAAGCAATTAAAACACTTTTTAGAAGATCTCCATGAAAGAAAATATAAAACTATTATAAAATAATGAAATGAATAACCTATAAATAAAATCATACCATTAACCAAAGATCCACTGCAATATCTATATCTTTATATGCATCTGTTGAAGATCACATAAGTGGTAAAAGAATCCCACCTCTATGGTGTATCCATGGGTTGCATTGAATCATTCTATTTTAGATAGAATTATTCTTAAATTCACAATGTGAATGCATATTTTTACGCAAATAAAGAATGAGAAAGAGAGAATTTGGGTATAGGGGAGTTTCATCCAAAAATTATCAAAAGCATAAACATACTACCATATAATTAAAGTGATATATAAATCCACAAGGATAACCCTCATGTTGTAGAATTTACTCACATGTTATAAACACATGATAAAATGATTCTTTGATGAGTTCATGTATCAAATACATAAATTCAACTCACAAACATTTCATCTTATGAAACAATATGTTAAATGATATATTTGGTGGACAATAAATAGTTTAGCCAAAACATATAGAATAATATACCTAATGGCAGGAAAACAGATATACATTTTAGATATGTATGTATATATATATCATATATATATAAACATCATATTATATATATAATTTATATATAAGGATATAAGGAATATTTCCATCAATCTCCCCTTGCATTAAAGATTAATTAACTTTGTACCAATTCACCTTATATTGTATCATATAAAATAATTTGTGAAACTATATCAAAAACTCATTTTGGATATCTTTCAAAACACTTTTGGAAAGTTATCATTAAATTCACTTTGTATAACATAATATGTAATACCTTGTAAACACCCATCCAAAACAGTTTTGTATTAACTCTAAAATTATTTTATAATAGCTCCTTAAGTTAAAACTCAATTCCCATTCGGTTAACCAAAAAGTGTGACCCCACATGACTTTATAGAATTGATAAAAAATACAAATATATGAATTCATATATGTAAGCAAAGAGTGTCCTCTAGAAAAGTATCAATACCACTCAAGATATAAAGGGATTTTTCATGATCTCTATTAGACACATGTATCTCGATACCTGTGTCTACTATTATACATCATATGAAAACGTGCATTCTCATATTTTCCTTTTTTATAAGACATCAAGTGACTATGGGACACATAACATGTCAATACCATATAGATAAATCATTTTTTCTAAATTATCAGAGTATAGGATGACATGATCGATGAATAAATCTAGTGTTATTCATTATTATAGATACACACATCAAATGTCCCTTATTTGGATAGATATATGATATCTAGGTGTAACTGAACACTCCCACAATCTATCTTAATCTAATTCCCTAATGTCATACTCATCATACGAGAGAAAAAAATCCCATCTTGGTTATGCTCCAACTGATGACATAATCAACAACATACCCAACCAACCTCATATTATCTAAGTTCATATGTTGAATTGCATAAGTAGGGTATAAAATCATGTAGGTTATCATGCTAGGTATATCAAAAAACTCTGGTAGTGGGGAATCAAATATGATCCATGCATTTATATATACCCAATACATCTGTATGATACTGCTTGTGGAATGCATTAATGTTTCATCTAGTGCATGCAAAGAATATCCTATTATATGTTTTGTGCCACATGAGTATATTTTTCATCGCTATATAAGAATAATACTCATGCTAACCTTAACATTTCATCATATCCAATAATACTACATGATTCAAATCTGTTAGGGATAAACTCAAATCCATACTTTGATAGATTAATTATCATTACACTTCATGAAATGTATATCCACATATACATTTATGTAGCCAATGTGAATGAATGATAAAATGAACGTTTTCTTTAATATGATACATTTTAGTACTCTTAAATTCATTAATAATATTTAACAAAATCACCATAAACACTGGGTTTTTATATCATTTATGATAAACTAAAAGATAAACCTTATGTTTGTTATATTTTTTGGGTTTTGTTAACACAATAATTCACATGTAATCTATATCACATACCTATCTAACCTTCTCAAAAAACCCTCCCACTAAACTCTTTAGTGAGAAAAATCTTTGATGTTAGTGATTTTTAATAATGGTGAGACTTAGGAATCATATTCTCAATTTTTAAACTCTTTAAAAACAATCATAACTTATTAACTTCACAACATAAAATGTTACAATGTTAACATCTATTGTTTACTTATAACTCTCTCTAAGTACACCATCATCATCCTTAGAACCCTATTACATCAAACTTATTCCTTGAAATAATATATCTACTTATATTATTGTTTACCATTCCTCTTAAATTCTTTTAGGATAATAAGTAAAATTCTCTTTAAACTTTGATTGGTGTAATCCTTTATTTGTTAATTTTGAACTTATTTAAGACCAAACATACTACAACTATCCTCTTGGACATTATATTATTTTTAGAATATCTTGATAAGATACAAAACCTTTTGTGTTATAAAATAACATTTATTTACTTTTAGTAGGAATATATGTCAAATAATCTATTATTTCCATATCATATATGGTATTCTATATGTCTGGAACCTTTAATTATTGAAATGAATATTTTATTAAAATATTTCACTGATGGGTGGTGGGTCCACATTCCCACATATTTTAATAAATAATTAGATAAACATTTTACCACTGATAAAACAAATTTATCCATATATTTTTATTAAAACATGTTATATAAATTAATGAATCATAAAACATGTGTATAAAATTAATCATCTCATACTTGTTCACAATAAATCTTTGTAATCAAACATCTTCTCTAATCACTTAAGAGAATTGAGTTGATGATACACATATTTTACTTAGATTCACTTGAGCTTGATAAATTAATTTATAATCAAATCCTCAATTTAATAACTATTTACTTTATCTCATGAATATAAACTACAAGTGCAATCATTTATTACTTTGATTTCTAGATCTTATATATTTACAACACTTTATAAAATATATATTTGGTTTTATATACCTTTCAAAACTAAATAATTAATTTCTATGATATTCATACCTAATATGGAAATTCCATAGAGTTTCCCAAACTCCTTCAAGTATTTCTTGGTCAATCCAATTAAATTAATTTATTACCATTCCTTCCTATAAATGAAAGGTTTTAGAGATATTTATTGGATTATTGAAGAAGTATTGTTAAAATTTTCAACTAACTTTTTTTCTTTGGGTTTAGAATTTTACCCACATGTACTATCTATATAGTAATTTTAGAACCTATACATCATATGCTTATTTTATCAATTATCAACACTTTGTGAATATTAGATAAAATTTTATTGAATTCAATCATATTTTTGGAACATTTATATAGATGAAAATATGATAATTTTCTTAGATAAAACAATCCATTTTTCATCTAATTACATTGAAACCTTGAATGAACCACTCTATGCTTATATAAGCAACTAGATTCACTTTTTCAACACTTGATTAATAAGAAAGGAACTATTAAAAAACAAATAATTTTCCTTAATAACTTTTCTTAGATCACAAATCTTTCTTAATAACCATTTCTTAAGTTACCAGTCTAAGGAGGTTCTTACATAAAGTTTCTAATTTTCAAAGATTAATTGAAAAGTTTATCTAGCTGATGCTGATGATATTATCTATAATAGAATCTTTTGATAGATGATTATCATTTATTTTTAATAATTTAACAAGTAATTTATTAAATGGGATCCCACTAAAATTTTGACACATTTTTAAAAACATATCATATCCATTAGCAGGTCAAGATCTATATTTTACTAGGAAATGAGTCTGATTTAGTAATTCTCTCACTAAATAGTTATTTATGAAGGGAATCATCCTAATCATAACATATATGAATCTTGGATAATTGAGTATATAACCCTTTATCCAATCCCTTATATGGATAAAACCTAATCTATTCCTCTAATAACCCAATCCTATTAGGTTCTCCTTGCTAGTGTAACCCAAAACAATGCAAAAAACGTGGTGAAAAAAGACTATCTAGGGGAAAAAATATTTAGAATTACATACTAAAGGATATTATAGTGCCATCTATCCCTTATTTCATCACATAAGATAATCTAGGGGCACCCAGGTTTGGCATGACCTACTCAATTGGATAATCTAGGTATTGACAAGTGCTGATTTGGAAGGAACCTTACACTTAGTATTTGAAGGGGATTTTAATATCACCATATAATCTCTTCTTATTCCCTTTTATGTATGCATGATACTAGTAATTTAGTTTTAAACCCTATTACCTTTATTATATATTTATTTAATTTCAATATATTTAATATCTTTTGATGCACTCAACACTCGGTTTAAATGAATTGCGTTTCTCTATTAAGATATTTTTATTTAAATGTGACCATTAAAACCTAGCCGTTAAGAAGAAGGGTACAAATATTAATAAATAAATTATGAAAATTATATGGTTTAAAAATTTATAAAATATATTCAATCATTATTTAATAATTATAAATAAAATTAGCACCATTTGAAAGATAAAGAAATGTTTTTTGAAAAACTATATTTTTTTAATAGGCAGATTAGTCACGCTTTGCGCACATAATTTAAAATTAATTTTTAACACTTTTAGAAATATATATGAAAAAATAAACTTCATTTTTGAAATATAAATTTAAAAATTATCTTTGGGTGATTTTTCATGATTTTTCTAAAAATATTAATTTTTTGATGAATAGTAAAAAATGCTGATTTTTAATGAAACTGTATTTTCATTTAAATTATTTTCAAAGATAAATTCTGTTTTAAATTGTTTTTAAAGTAAAATTAGTTAAATTACATTAAAATTTAACTAATTAAGTTCATTTTAATCAATTTAATATTTAATTTTGATATTAAAACATTCTATACTTATGAGAATTTTCTATTTGGAAAACTTATATTTTATCACATCTTTGGTTTAATTTTAAATTGAATTATACCACTTATATGAATTGAATTTGAAAAAATGAATTCATATTTTTATTATAATAATTTATATTAACTAATAGGGTAAAATTAATTTTTTACCATAATGAATTGTGAACACAACAACAAATAATTACCACGGTTAAGGTAAAAATGTGTTTATCAGGGGGGGGGGGGTTAAACTAAGAAGATAAGGGTTAAAAATGACCTATAACTTGTCCAAAACCCATTTTATGCCCATAGTTTGACCTTATTACCTATAATGTTTGATAATGAACCATTTTTGAGTCATTTTTCATGAGAAAAACATGGGAGGACTCTTTTAAAAAATCCCATATGTTTTCTCTCCCTCACTTATAAAGTCCACCCCATCTCCTCCCCGCTTCACAATTCAAAAAAACTTCTGTTCTTCCAATAACTGACCAAATACCTTCCTAACTCCTATAAAAACATCCTATAGGCCTTATTTTGATTAGGAATCCCTCATATGAATGATTTAGGTATAAACCTAAAGAGGCTCTCTGAAGAAGTGGTAAAATTATTAAATGCGTGTATTTATTTTATTTCTTATTCCGCCTACTTAAAACATTATTAAACTATGATAATAGAATAAAATCCGTATATAAAATATTATTATATAATATTATGTTCATGGAATAAAAAATATCCATCTCCACTTCCTTCGAATTGGAAACGAAATCGTCGATCATGTGTACGACATACTACCACCTCGCAAACCGATGGAATTGTTTTTTCATCACCACCTTTAAAGACTGAATATAAAGAAGGATTTAACATATTTATATGATAATTATTCCATTATTATAGTAATTTAATTATTATATCACATATAATTTCTTAATTTTCATTATGCGGGGAGATACTATAAATTCTCTTGAGTATACGACAAACTACTGCCTCACGAAGAGTTGTGGTTCGTTTTTCACTTATTATTTACATATAAGTTTGTATGGTTAAATTTAAAGAATATATGTGGTATATTTTACCCAAAAACTATTTTTAAATATTATTTCACATATAACTTATTAAATTCCAATATTTTGGAAAATAATAACATTTCTCATGCTTACTTGTGGACTACCACCTCTATGTAGTGATGTGAATTTTTTTTCATTTTATTTTTACATGGATGTTAATAAGGACGTGTTTGACTAATATAAATGATATATTTGAAATATTAGTGATTTTATAAATATGAATTAAATATTTATTTACCCTTCATTCCATCCATCAAGAAAAATAGAAACAACTTTCATATGTACATACAACCTACCGTCCCCATGAACGGTGTAATCCATTTTCTATATCTAACATTGTTATTTTAATATAAATAAATATATAATAAATCTATAAGATATTTTTATCAGGGTTAATATTATATATATTATGTAACCATGATCAAATTAAAATTACCAAAATCAACGGACTAAAACATACATAAAAAATGAAGCAATTATCACCCGAAATAGTGATTTTTACAAATAATTGTTAATAAATAGATGATAAAATACTATAGGTAAATCATATATGGTATGAAATATATGAGTATTATTTTTTAATATATTTATAATAATTATATATTTTTTATACAAGAGGTTTATACACAAAGGAAGGAAGTCAAACATGAGGTAAGGGTTTCTAGTCTCACTTTTTATTCCATGAGAGATACACCATATTCACAACTTATTCCTTGGCATGGTGTATGTAATACCAATTTTGATATTTTATATCATGAAACTATTTCTATTCATGGAATTTAAAGTTTAATTTTATGTTATTTCATTCATGGGACTTATGATTCAAAATTTACCAAAGTGCTAAGGGTTTATTTCACAATCCCATCATTATTTAAGATTGTTTTTGTTTCAGTATCCCTTAGAGGAATTATTTGATATTTATATCATAAAATAAATATATTTTATTCTCATATATTTATTAATAAACCTTTTCAAGTAATAATAAAATTTTCCCACTCTACGATACTTAAAACTATTGAGAAATTGTTTTTTAAAAAATATGACTTTATTTCTCTCTTCGGCCAAAAATAATTTTTCATAAATATTCAGGTGTTCTAAATATATTTTTGAGAATTATTTTTACCTTTTAAAAATTATTTATTAAATATTTTTTTATCCATTTTTACTTTTTACAATTTTTTTGAAATAAATCTTTATATCTTTTTCAAAACAATTCCCGTCTCGATTTTACTAAAAATGTGAAAGGATTATTTGTTTTAATGTGTATAGCATGGATGTAATTTTACACAATCATGACTAATAAATGTTTTAAAGATTTTTTTACATGTTTTAAAATGTTATTTTCAAAGAAAATATTTTTGAAATATTTTTTAAGCATTTTATTTTAAAAATATTTTCAAAGCGAGAAGGTTATTTTCTTCAAAAATGATTTAATGGCATTTTTATTGTATTTATATACATAAAAGACATAAAACATGTATTTTAATTATTATAAAATCTGGATATATTTTATTGATATCAGTATTATAATTTATTTGGAAGGTTTATGATCAGTTTGAATAAATATGTATAATTTTATTACCATTCACTTTATTACTCTGTATGGTTTATGATTTGTTTATTTTATTGTGGTAAGTATTGAAATTTCATATGTTAGTTTCTCGATATAAATATTTATTTTGATTATGTTTCACCCATTTTATATGAGGGATACATTGACCTTAGTAAGTTACGGGTGGGTCTCGGTTATAAATAGCCTCTCGTTGCATCAAAAGGTCTCATGATACAAATCATTTGGCCAAATTTGAAAGGTTTCTACCAAAATATTTTAACTTTTATGTGAAGGTATTGAATGTATGTTTTTTATTTCTGTATTATGAATTACCTCATTCTCAGATCAATATTGATGTCCATGTGATTATTCGATTAGTTATAATATCTATGGATATGTTTCAAGCTTAAGTGATTATTTATATAGCTTTATTTGATCATTAATTATTTGTGCCGTATTATAATTCGTTTATTAATTAAACGAAACGTGTTTTAGTTGTTTACCCTTACATATTGATTATACTTATTTATTCATGATATATTACACTATAAACTTACCCTTACTAAGCATCTGATCTCACCCATTTCATATGTATTATTTTCCACAAAATACCAGGAAGTGTTTTGTAATTGATTTACATGGATATGCTATAAGGAATAATGAAATTCTCAAAGAAAACACTTTTTTTATTTTATGATCCAAACTGTAATGTGAATTTAAATTAATTTTCTAGTTTACAAATACTATAAAACTATTATGTCCTTCAAGATGTAGTTACCTCTATCTTAAGACAATTTCATAAAGTAAACACCATATCTGGGCTATCAAGGACATGTTTTTTTACTGTTTATATCAAAGGAAGTTTGATATAAATCATGGGAACTATATTTAATAAAACATAGATTAGTGAATATAACCCTATTATAAAAGATGTGGATAATTATATAATAACATCCAAAAGTTTTTTTAAGCTTGATATTATGTTGTTTTTACTAAAATTACATCCTAATATGGTTACAAAAAGTGGATGTGGTTCTGGAACAAATGCACCTAGGGGTAATAACTCCAAAAAAGACACCTAAGGATTGAATCGAGTGTTACTTGGTACAAGAAAAAAAATGCCTTAATGGGTACCTAGTTTGACACTCTAGAGGGTTATGCTTAAGATAATTCAAATTTCATTTTCAAACCATTATGAAGAATTTGAAAATATTTTTATGATTTGTAATATTTCCAAAATAACCCATATTTATTATTATGAGATTAGTAATGCATAAAATTTTAAAGTTATGTTAAGTATTTCTATAGTATTGGAATTATACATTATGTTTCATAATGTTATGATTTAATCTAGTGTATTCCATTGTTTGGAAATGAAACCTAGTTGAAGTAATGAGAACCATATCAATACATGTACCCCTGGAAGGGATTTACCTCCTAGGATAGACAACAAAGATGGAGTTAGAAGTGAAGTTAGAACTGAAGAAATTATAACCATATTAGGGTATCTTAATTAGGTTACGAGAAACAACCTTTCCCGTATAGAGCAACCAGCTGATCCACCACTTGGTGTAAGAATGTTATACCACTTTATATATAAAAAAACTTCATCATTAAAAGGGAATGAAGTTATATTTATATATAAGTAATGGATAAGTTCTTTAGAGAAGATATTTCTCACTTTAGGAAGTGATGAAAGGGAGAAGGTTGTCATGGAATTTTATTATCTCTCAAGAGAAACATATCAATGGTGGTAATTGATTCAAAACACTGAGGATAAATAAGAAACATAAAACATGAAATGTAAGGATTTTATGGCAACCTTCTTGGAAAAGTATTTTTCTCACTAGAAATGAGAAGACATGGATAGATAATTCTTGAGTCTAATATAAGAGGAAGATGAAAATATAGCTAATTATGAAGCCAAATTTACCAAGTTAGAAAGGAATTCTATAGATAATGTACATAATCTAAAGATTAAGATTGAACATTTCTTTGATGGGTTAAATCCAAGTCTTATGGATTTTAATGAAATCCATATAGGAAGAGGATGGAAGAGAAAAAGATAGATAAAGGGGAGAAAGGAAAGAATGATTTTTCCACATGTGATAATTTTGGTAAGAAATAACTTGGTACTTGATTGAAGGGAATGATAGGTTGATACAAGTTTGGGGAGAAATTCCATTACTCCCATGATTTTAAGAGAAATAAAGAAGTTTCAAATTTTTAATGATTCAAGAGTAATAAGTTGGATCACTATGAAAACAAATTTCCTAAGAGTTAAGGGAATATACTCCAGAAGAATCTATGAGATAAAGGTTAAACTTATGCTATTGATATAGCCAAAAAGTAATTTTGAGGCTGTTTGATATTTTTGGAATACACATGATTGAGGGAAGATAACCCTTATTATATGGTCAATGTTGAGATAATAATGATGAAGATATATTTATGGGATAATATTGGTAACATTGAAATTGGTTATTGATTTATGATATATTTATTGGATTTTACTGAATGTTTGGATTTATGGAATATATTTGAAAACCTGAGATTTTATTTTTGAAAGAATTTATGTTTTCATTAAGGTTTTATGATTATCAAGGTATTGAAATATTTGTAATGTGACATCAAGAACCAATTTATATTGTCTGGTGAATATAATGTTTATTTAATGACCTCCCTTAGAAATTTGTGGACTTTGAATTTGGTCAGACATATTTTGGATGAGTCTTAAGTTTAAATATTTACTTAATGTATTAAGTGGAACTTTGGGTGTTATTGGATAACTTGTTCTAACAGTTTTGGTATTGGAAAGTATCTAGATACAAGATGAATGAATTTTTATTTTTTATTGAGCCAATGATGTGTTAAATATTAATTTTAGCACTTTGGGCATAAATATTCCCATTAGATATTCATTTATTGGAGTAAGATATTAATTTTATCAAAGAAAGACAAAATGATGAAATTGAAAATATATAGTTTTTGTGTTCTTTATCATAATGGTAACAAAATCCCTCAAATTTAGGAAAAATCTATTGAGTAAAAAATACATTCCTATTAATTTTAGTTATTTTGAATTAATGGAATTTTAACTCATAAAAATATTTATGGATTTGTGGTGGTTAAATTTATTATGACCATATTATCTATCACTCTCTATTAATCAATTGGTTTTATTATTCTCTTTCATGGCCATATTTTCATTTCCCAGCAATGTTCTTCTACTTGGAAACCTAGTAATGCGTTATTCTATATGAACCTTGTACTTATGTTTCTATCTTACCAATAAGAAGTTTTATTGACCAATTTTATGATGTGGACTTCCAAAAAATTTATATTGAAATACCAAACCCTTGATTACTGAGATCAATATTAAATTATAAGGATGTAATTTATTTAAGGGGCGTAGAATGTAAGACCCCATTATTTTAAAATAGAAACATCATGTTCGATAGCGTGAACAAAACACAACACCAAGATTAGAAAACAATACAATAACCTGATAATTTGTGATATAATTATTTAAATTAAATCTCTTCAACAGCTTGTGATGCATGCAACACCAGGTTTAAATGAATCATGACACTTTATTAAAATATTATTATTTAAAAATAACCATCTTAACTTGATCATTAAGATGGATTGTATAAATAATAATAAATATATTATGAAAATTATATGGTTTACACAAGTATAAAATAAATTTAATGTTTATATATTTATTATAAATAAAATAAGAACCACTTAAAATAAAAAGAAAAGTTTTCTGAAAATCTGTATTCTTCTAAAAGGAAAATAATCACACTTTGAACACTTAATTTAAAATTATTTTTTACCAATTTTTGAATTTTTTTTGACAAAATAAAATTAATTTTTTAAATCTTCCTACCAAAATTGTCTTTGGGTGAATTTTTGATAATTTTCTAAAAAGAATAATTTTTTGTTGAATAGTGGAAAAATACTGATTTTTATTGAAAGATGACTTTTCATTTAAATTATTTTAAAGTTAAATTTTATTATAAATTAATTTTAAATTAAAATAATTTCAAATATATTAAAATTTAACTAATTTAGGTCTTTGGAATAAATTTTATATTTAATATTTTTATTAAAACACTCTATACTTATGAGGATTTTATATTTGGAAAACCTCTATTTCATCGCATTTGTTGTTTAATTTTAAATTGAATTCTTCCAATTATATAAATTAAAATTTAAAAAATATATAATGTATTTAGAATAATAAAAATTTATGTTATCTAAGAATCTCAAACTAATTTTTTACCATAAAGAATAGTAAAAATAGTAAAAATTAATTACTACAGTTAAGTTAAAAATTGGTTTACTGGGGTAGGGGTGGGGGTTAAACTTAGAATATAAGGGTCAAAATGAGATTAAAATTTCCCAAAACCCATTTTCTGGAAATATTTAGATCTAATCAATTCTATGTTTCTATAATGACCCATTTTTTAGGCTTTTGAAATGAGTAAAACATGAGTGTCACTTTATCTTTTGAAAAATCTCATGTGTGTCCTCTCCCCACTTATAAAGGCCACCCCTTATACTCCCATATTCACAAATCTAAAACCATTTTTTTCAAAAAATAACTAACCAAATAAATTCCTTAATCCTCTAAAAAAATACTATAGGTATTTGCTTTATTATTAAGAACTCATAATAATTCTTTAAGAATAAACCCAAAGAGGCTCTCCAAAGAAGAGGTAAAATTTTAAAACGTGCGTATTTATTTTATTTCTTATTAAAATTTCTTAAAAAGATATTAAAACTTGATAATATAATAAAAATAGTATCTAATATATAATTACTTTTTATTATGTTAATTCCATTACCCAAATACATCTCTACTTTCTTCAAAAGGGAAATAAAACCGTCGATCATGTGTAGGACACACCACTGCCTCACGAACCGATGTTGTTCGTTTTCCATAACCACCTTTAAATATGGATATAATGATAAATTTAACATATTTATATTATAATTATGAAATTATTATAAATTTTTAATTATCATATGACATAAAAATTCTTACTTTCAATTCCATGGGTGGATACGCTAACGTTGCTTGAGTGTATGGCGAACTATCGCCTTACGAAGGGATGTGATTCATTTTTCACTTATTATTTACATGGAAGTTAGTAAGGTTAAAATTAATAAATATATGTGATATTTATGACCTAACCGTAATTCTATAAATATAATCTCACATATAACTTCTAACCTTCCAATCTATTGGAAAATAATAATTTTGCTCGTGCGTACGTGTAGACTACCACTCTACACAACAATGTGAAATATTTTATAGTTTTTTACATGGATGATAATAAGGATATATGTTATTAATATAAATGATATATATAAAATAATAATTATTCAATAAATATTAATTAATATTTATTTCCCTTTCATTCTAACCATCAATAAAAATGGAAACAACGTTTATGCGTACGTATGACCTATCATCTCCATAAACGGTGTAATCCATTTTCTTTCTATAATTTTAATGTATCACTATAAATATATATATAATTAATATATATTATATTTATTTCATGTTAAAATTATTGATACAATTTATCCATGATCAAATTAAAAGGACCAAAATTACCGAACAAAAACCAGCATGAAAAAATTAAGCAATTATCACCAGAAAGGGTGATTTTAACAAATAATTTTTAATAAATGATGATAAAAGAATATAAGTAAATATTATATGGAATTATATATATTTTTATGATTTTATAATAGATTCAAAATAAATATTTATTTTTTATATTGGAGATTGAAACACATATGAAGGAATTCGAACATGAGGTAATGGTTTCTTGTATCATTTTTACTTTAATGAGAAGTACATAGTCACCACTTATTCCATTTTATGGTGTATATAATTTTCCTTTTTATAGTTTATATTTTGAACCTATTTATCTTCATATTATTTAGAGTTTAATTTTATTTTATTTAATTTATGGGCCATATGATTCAAAAGTTACTAAAGTAGTAAGGGTTTATTGCACAATCTCATCATTATTCGAGATTGTTTTTGTTTATGTCTCCCTTAGGAAAATTATTTTATATTTATTTCTTAAAATAAATATATTTTATTATAATTTGGTTATTCAGGAACTTTTTAAAGTAATAGTACAATTTTCCAACTCTTTGGAACTTACTATTATTAAGAAAATGTTTTTAAGAAAAACTAAATTTATTTCTCTTCAGTCAAAAAATATTTTTCATCAAAATCCATGTTTTCAAAAAATGTTTTCAATTTTTTTAACCTTTTAAAAATGGTTTATTAAATACATATTTACCCATTTTTTACTTTTTATAATTTTTTTGAAAGTAAACTTTATTTTATTTTCAAAATAAGGACTGTTTTGATTTTACTGAAAATGTGAATGGAATCATTATTTTAACAGGTATGGGAGGAATAAAATTTTCCACCATCATGATCACTCAATATTTTAAACATAATTTTAAAAATTTTAAAAGTTTATATTCAAAATATTTTGTGAACATTTTTTAAAATATTTTAATATTGAAAAATTTATTTTCCCTAATTTTTTAATGACATTTTCATGATATTTCTATTCATCAATGACATCAACCGTTTTGTTTACTTATGATCCAATGGGGATATGTTGTATTGAAATCATAATTATTCTTTATTTGGATGATTTATGATTATTTTTACTAAGGATTTACAATTTCATTACCATTCACCATTTTATTATGGATAGTTTATGACTACGTTTATTTGATTGGGGTGAATATTAATTTTTTATATGTTAGTTTTTCAATTAAATTTTTTATGTTGATTATTTTTTATACCTTTAATATAAGGAATGTATTGTAATTAGTAAGTGATGGGTGGGTCCAATTATAGAAAGACTCTCATTGCATCGATAAGTCTCATAAGACAAATCAGTTGGCCAAATGAGACAGGTTTCAACCCACATATTTAAATTTTCTTGTGAATGATCTTAATAGTATGTTTCATATGTCCAACATTATGCATTACCAAATTATGATATCAGTTTTTGATGTCCATGTTATTGATAAATTAGTTATAGTATTCATGGATATGTTTAAAGATTATGTGATTATTTATCTGGATTTATTTGATCACCATTTATTTCTTTAATATTATGATTAGTTTATTGATTAAATAAAATGTGTTTCAATTATTTAACTTTGTATATTAATTATTATTTTTTATTTATGATATATTCCACTATATACTTACCCATACTAAGGATATAGATCACCCCTTTCTTATGTTTTATTTTCCCCAGGATACCAGGATGTTTTTTTTTGTGATTTATTTGTAGGGATATGCGATGAGTAATAATGGAATTCTCAAAGATAATAGTTTGTGTATTTTATGTTTTAAATTATAATTTTAACTTCAAGTATTTATCTATTTTACCAAGACTTATAAACTATTTGTTCATTTGGGATGTGATTCCTTGTATCTTATTCTAATGTAATAAAGTAACCACCAACTTCGGGCTATTGGGGTTGGGGTATTTACATCTATTATGTAAATATTTTACATAATATGAAATCTATATACTTAATCATTATTTAAACCTTGATCATATCTATATTAATTTTTTTTACATGGTTTAAGTAATATCCAAATAAGGACACATTTTATTTTGAACAACTCAAAATAATTAATTATGAAAAACTCAAAACTAAAATATAAACATGTTTTATTTTGGTCTTATTTCATAATTTAAACCCCTTTATAAATTATTTATTATGATTTATAAGTAAAAAAATTTATTTATATATTATAATTATTACCATATAATTTGTTAAAATCTATTTCAGATATTAACATTTAATATTTTTGAAAAATAAAAGTTTTGAAAACATTTATTCAATTTATTGTAAACCATTTATAATTAATTAAATAATTAATTTCTAAATAGTTTATAAATTAAATATTCCAAAAATAATTTTTATAAATAATTATAGAAATTTTATAAACAGTTAATAAAATTTAATAATTTGAAAACAATTTTAAATTTTTTTATGTTTACCCTTTTGTAGGAACTCATTCCTACATAAGTGTATACTCTATTTAACCCTACATAGGCAGTCTACGTAAGGGTAGAAAGGCTCCAAAACACACATAGACACTATACGCAAGAGAAATCCATATTGGGATCCCTCACTTAAAGGTAATATATTGGTTACCTTTATGAACCTATGTTTCATTTGTGTGTAAATGGAATGTTACCTTTACATGGATTTGAGAAAAATTTGGCTGCCTTTACGAAGTTATGATTCATGTAAGGGTAAAAAAATATCTACCTTTAGATTGAAAATATCACAAATGGGTAAAAAAACAATTAACTTTTAATGACTTTATATGAAATCCATCCACCTTTACACAACTCTATTTCATGTAAGGGTTAACTTTATCATACCCTTGCGTAACCCTTTTCACTTAAGTATAAATTCAAGTGACCCTTATGTTGACTGATATATATAAGGGTATGGTGCGATGACCCTTACACATTACACTATTTATAATGGATAATACTTGGATACCATTATACATCACAGTTTCATAAGGTTAAGGGATTGGGTTACCTTTATGTAGCCTAGTACGTAATGATAAACCCTTTTTTGAAAACCAAATTTCCAGAACAGGGAAAACACAACTATGTTTTGTTTTTATTATTAATTTCCATGAATGTTTAAAAAAAATAAAACATAGATCTATTTGATACCATTAAAGGGTTTTAAAGAAGTCTAATAACATTTATCATAATCATCAGAAGAAATTAAAACCCATGTTCTAGGATCTCTATGGAAGATAACACGAAATTGGGATAATATACTGAAATAAAGAATCTATAAATAAAATTATGCCAGTCACTAAGGATCCATTGGAAAATATTCATCTTCATATTCATTTTATGAAGATCACATAAGTGAAAAAATTATCCTACCTCCTTGGTGTATCAATGGGCTACACTGAATCACCAAACATTTGGATAAGATTATTATATGATTCATGATGTGCTAGAATATCATAGTAAATAAGGAAGAATAAATAGATCATTTGGGTGTATAGGAGTTTTGACTAAGCATTATCAAAAGAATCCACACACTGCAATCTAATTGAAGTGATATATAAATCTACAAGTATAACCCTTGGGTTGTAGCATTTTCTCTTGCGTTATAAACACATGAGTAAATGTTTCTTAATCCAATTAATGTATAAAACACATAAATGAAAACCCCAAGCATTTTATCTCATGAAACAATATTTTAAATGATAGATTCAGTGGATAGTAGACAGGTTTTACAACACATATAGAATAAAATACCCAATGGCATATAACTCGATACACAAGTTATATATATATATAACACATATATAAATAAATATTTATGTCATATTTAAATCACTGATAATGATAGAGAATTTACAATAAAGTAATTTAATAATTTTTTTCAATAGGAAGGAATAAATAAATAGTTTGTGGTGACATACAGTCCTTAGTATAATGAAATGGTAGAGTAGATGAAAAAACATGGAAAATGTTGAAGACTACATGAGTTTCCTGGACATTCTAGGAAGAAGTAGTGTTGACCACCTATTAAGTGATCATTAGATCTTCTTCCATGGGGATTGATATGAAATCACCACTGGAGATGTTGACTAGTAAACCAATTTACTAGTAATAGTTATATACTTTTAAAATTACCATACAAGAATTTTTTAATAACCAGGAAAGATCAAAGTTGAATTCAAGATCTCGGAATGGTATCTTTTTGGGATACTCTAATAGTGTAAAGGGGTATTGTTTGTGGGTTCCCACTGACCATAAACTTATCATTAATAGGGATGTCATATTTGAAGAAGATATAGTGAAAATAATGATTAATGGATTAATGGAGAAAGATAACACCTAAAAAACAACATATAGTTTATAGAACAAATCGAAGGATAAACTAGTTTCCTTGAAAGTATTACCAAAGCATAATGATCAAGAACTATTTGATTCTGAATCACAATGATATAATTAAGATAAAGGATCACCAATACGACACATAGAATATGTCAATGAGAGTAATATTACATTTTATTTATTGATGAAGGATATAGAGATAACTTTTTTTTTGTGTGAAGGTGACTCCGAGTCCAAATGTATCCTCAAGGATAGTGGTGGTCCATGAAGAACTTGAAGCTCTACACATGAATTTTTTTTGGTATATTATTTAATTACCTCTCAAAATTAAGGATATTAGAGACAAATTCATCTTTAATATCAAGTATGATATAAAGTAAAATGTGTAAGTATATCACGTGATATTGGTGCTAAAATGATATGCTTATAAGGAATGATTTAAAAAAATATTTTCTCATATTGTTAGACTAATGAATATTTTGGTAGTTCTAGAAATTCTTTCTAAAAATAGTTTTAATCTATAGTATCTATATGCGAAGATAAATTTTTCTCCATAATTATCCTAATGTATAAATATATATTCTCTAACTAAAAGTTTTTGTATAAGAAAGTAAAGAGAACTTGGTTTGATGGTGGACCAAATCAATGTACGGTCTCACGTTTTTTTGATATGTTTGTAAAAGATGTGAGTCACCAAATCACACTTTAATCCTACGGTTATCTATATGATAAAACATATGTTACCAAAATTTAATAACCCTTTTAATCCTTATTAAACATAATTACCTAAAAATCAAAGATCATTTTAACCCCAAAGGTTATCAATACCTTTCAAGTTATTCCCACAAAATATAAAATAATTCCTCCTAAAATAACCTTCTTATTAAAAAACAAGTTAAACTTAAGGGTTACATATATCTCAAACAATTATTAAAACTAAATAAACATATCATAAAGCATTCACATTACATAAAACCTAAAAATGGGTATTTATTCCTTTAAACATATGATCAATATTAAAATTATTTACCCATGATGATGTCTAATACTCTTAAATTATCCATATATGATAACTTACTAACCTCTAAAATTATATAAACCTTTTCTTTGACACTGACTATAAAACCTATGCATAACTACCCCATAAATTATCTAATTTATGAATTATATTTCATTATATACATCCCAAAGACCTTTTTATATTTATATTTTTATATAATTAATAAATATGTTACATTACAAAGTATATATTTCTACATAGTTCTAATTTTTCCTAAAAAAATTTATTTATAAATACACACTTGCTTCATTCAAGGTAACTCCCATAATTAGAAATTTTATTTTATCAACATTCCAACTTATCTTTAAGACCTGTGAATTTTTTTAAAACATTGGATGATGAAAAACCTTATTAAGGGTTATAAAATAAAATAAACCCATTAATCTATTTATAAACCTGAAAAATTAATAAGAAAGTTTTTCTTTTTTATAATAAACATTTGAGGTCAAATACAATTTTACTTTTCCATGAAAATAACTTTATTGCTTAATAGATTTCATAAAACATCTCATATGAAATCATAAATGAAAAATTATAAACAAAATATTTTGTTGGAAAACATGAAATATCATGAATAGTTTTCCTTAAAAATATTCTTTTCACCCCATTTTTTAAAATGTCATAAACTTTCAATAAAAACATAACCTCATTTGTTTACCTTTTTGAAATCATAATATTTCATTTTGAAACCATTGAAATAATATCATGTATGTACCCTGGTGAATTATCCTTACATTCACCCTTGAAAAAACCCTTACAATGGAATCACCTAATTGTATAATTCCCACATATCTTAGGATTAACCTATCATTGGTAATCTCCATCACTTTACAAAATGCATTGAAGAGATATAATGGGCTTACCCATCATTATTGATATATTGGGATCACCCATCATTAATATAAAAATTATATGAACTATAGAATGAATAAAACACACATATATTACAATTTGACCATAATATCATTTAAATTAGCATTAAATACCATGATAAATAACACTTTCAGTTATCTCATAGAAATAATGAGAAATTTACATTTGTTTAGATTTTTTTTAAAATAAAAATTTATAGAATATTAAAAAAGAATTCTATAAAAATAAATATAGAAAATTGTAAATAAAGCTTCAGATAAAATAACATTCATGAATATGGGAAAATATATTTATTCAATAATCATTTTAACGAATATTCTCTTCAAACTTTGGTAATGAAAGTTAAAATGACTTGTATGGAAAAAATTGTAAAGTTTCTTTTTAATAAATTGTAAAAAAAGTAAAAAATAGTATAAAAGGGAATTTATCAACTATTTAATCAAAATTAAAACATTCTTGATAAAATTTAAAAGAACCTTGACAAGGAAGAAAAAGAGTTGTAATGAAAACTTTAAAATAATATTTTTTAAAAGAAAGTCCTTACCTCAATTTCCAACTCATTTCATTCGAATGTGTACCCTCCAGAGTAATAAAATTATATTAGTTATTTAATTAATTAGTATTATTTTTCATTTTCATTCCATTTTATTTATTATATTTATTTTATTTGTTACCGTTTTTTATTTAGTTACTAAAATGGTTAAGTTTATGTTGGACGTTTTGAGGGCATTCCATTTATAAGTCCAAAATGACTTCATTAGGTTGATTATGGTCATATTGATCATTATTCCACCATCTAAAGAGTATTCATAATTAAAAAAATATTTTTTTACATATTTTGTTTTATAACCATCCATGTAGTTTAATAATAAAAATGAATCACATCACTTCATGGAGGTGGTAGTCCACATGTTTGCACGAACAATGTTATCATTTTTTCAACGAATGGAAGGGTAAGAAGGTAAGTAATATATTATCTTTATGAAATCATAATTATTTTATAAATATCATACAAATTCATTTAATCCATCATTTTAACCAGCCATATGAGTTAGTGATGAAAAATGTTATACATTGCTTTGTGGTGGTGGTTGTCTACACATATGCATAAACGTTATTTTTATTTATCATAAGATGGAAAATGATATGAAAAATGGTTTTTTTATAAAAATATTAAAATTTTAGTGTATATAATATACTTATGTTATTATATAATCATAGTTATATAATATTTAGATGAGGTGGAAGAATAAATAAATATGAAAATATTATGTTAAGTGTTACTACTCTTCTTTGAGTAACCTACTTTGTCTTACTCTTTAATCCTTTAAGGTTTATATTTTGATATGAAAAGAAACCTTAGGAAATTAAGAGTAAGTATGATAAGATATTTAGAAATAATTTTTTTAAGATAAATGGCTTAAGAGGTGTGAGGAAGAGATAAGAGTAGGTGCCTATTTAGAAATGTGGTAGATGAAAATCTTATAAATACACGAAATATTAATATATATTATGAGAATAACTCATATGAAATGGAACAAAAGATTCTTATATTAAAATATATATAGGTTAAGGTCAAAATAAATTCATCCAATAAAATTTATACAAGTTTAAGTGTCATTTTAAACCTTACCATTTGGTTTAACCCCTCATCAACCCTCTTTAATCATAACCATTATAACAAATTTTCTAATATTTAAGTGTCATGTAAGTAATATTAAAAATTAAATATGGAACATACATGAACCATTAATGATAAACTTGAAAATTTACCACCCATTTGAGTTAATATTGATTTTTATGAATTTTTAAATGATTGAAATATAATTTTTAAACACTAAAAATCATTTAAACTCATTTTCAAGACTATTCATAAAATTTGACTTTAAATAAATCCATAAAAAAATGGAATTAAAATAGAAACAAATTAAACAAAAATTATACATTATATTTATTCATTAAATACATGTAACACCAAAAATTTACCCAAAGCATTTCACTTAAATATTTTTTAAAATACTTACTTTCTTTTTCTATTACTTTCACATGCACTGTGTTGGAATTGTGTAACCGTTCAAGGTAATCATACCATCGCTAAAAATTATAAATAAATTACTAACACAAACACACACACATATATTATTTTTAATTAATTATATAATATATATTTATTCATATATCATTTTTATCTATATCCATATCATGAAAACATAATAAGTGAGAGAGAATTGCAGTTTGTAATTACTCTTAAAATAAAATAATATAAGGGTTTTAATCATAGGTAAGTGAAAAAATGAAGTATTTTATAATATAGGATGTTATTTTCTGAAATAATCTAATACAATAATAATTATGTGGATATTTTTGGACCTTCTCACAAAGTTTTAAACTTAAATAACTAGTTTTACCCTTTGACATTTACTATGATTACTATTCATTATGACATATAATAAAATTCACCTCATTACTAATTTAATCCTCCAGATTAAGAATATAAAATCAATTTTTTCAATTTCCATAAGTGGTGTAAATTAATTTTATTATAAGTTCATGAATTTATACTAAAATCTGTTTTTAGAAAAATTCCCATTTTAAGCATAAAAATGATTTTATACCAAAATCATGTGAAATGTTGATTCTTATAATAGTAGATAAATCATTTTTAATAAAATGAAACATATGTTACTTTATAACAAATACAAAAACTAATGAAAAATTTAAATTAATTTTATTAAATGATAAGAAATTATGTTTTTTTTCAAATTAGTATTTTCACTATTCACAAAATAAATCAACCTTTTCAGAAAAATCACAAATAATTATCTTAATATTATATTGAAATTATAAATTAAAAAATGGTTTACATTTAAAATAATATTTCTAAAATTGGAATAAGTTAATCATAATATCTAAACACAAAATGAAATAATAATAATTATTGAAAAAAATGAATTTTTAAAGTATAAAATGAATTAATATAAGTTCTATTATATCCGTCACTATGGAACAAAACACAAGGAAAAATTGATAGTAAATTTTTAGGCCCATGTACTAGACTCATTAACCCGATCCTCACTCCCTAAACCCTCACCAACCCACCACCAATGGCGGGGCACTCTAAAATGAATTTATATTCACTCCTTATCGAGTGACCACTATTAAATGAAGAATAATTTAAAATTTGGGTACAACCATGAAAGCAGTACACACACAAGGAGGAAAATTACATGTAAATCGCAAGCCTGGGGACATGACCCCGCGACCTGCTCCTCACCCCCAAGACCTAACCACCCCACCACCAACGGTGGGGCAACGTGTTGTCGGTTTAGAGGGTATTGAGGCGGCCTTACCCCACCACCTGTCGCATGTCACCAGCTAGGCCCATGGTGGCCAACCTTGGGCTTGGTCTAGTTCCCACGGAGTCGATGGGATGAGAGGATCGCTGGCACATGGTGCACGTTGCCTTTGCGAGGACTCAAACCTAGAACCTCAACGACGAGACACCACTGCCTTGAACCAACTCACCCAGCCCCCACGGGCTAGATGAATGATAATTTATTTTATTAAATATATGATATATTAATTTCACAAAAATATACCAGATAGATTGATTAACTTAATTTATTTTGATAAAAATGATTTACAGAATAAAATATTTTTCTAAAAAATATTCCATTTAATCTGATATATATTTTTTTAAATTAAGTTCTTATTTTTTAGGAATTGATCAGTACTATGGTATTAACTAAAAAATTCATGAATTTATTTTATAATGTGATTACTACTATTCATACCCACCAAACCAATTACTAGGCTATAAAGATCATATTTAAATAATAATATTTTAATTTATATATTGCAATTCATTTAAATCAGGGTATTACCTGTGGTATACGTAGTTAGGCATAGTATTATTTTTAAACTCAAATCTTAGGGTGTTTCATTCTCCTTTTTGAAAGAAATTTCATCCTCATAAGAGGGTGTAGGGATCATGTCCTACCTTTAAGAATTTGGCCCATATTTTGGGGGTCAATGGTTTCTTCTAGCACACTTACATGCATGATTAGTTACTGCTAACAACATTATGACACCAACTGGAGTGTGAATGGAGGTCCCACACATGAATTTATGGGAGAGTTAACAACGATCCATGAAGAGAACATGAGAGATGTCAGGAATGGAGATAATGCGGGTGGTGGCGACCTCTCGGTGGGGAAGAAGACCATGGATGGAGATAACCAGACATTAGGTAGTTGAGGGCGAGCATGGAAAAGAGTAAGACACTAGATATGGTGACCACTTATGGCGGGGGGAAGTAGCCTTTAATGAAAATAGTGGGATGTGAGGCTATTATGGGTGAGGACACACATTAGTAGTGGAGTGAGCGAGCACCAGTTGGGCTAGGTACAATGGTATGATAGGCGTAGGGCCTGTGCATGGAATTGGGCTTACAAGACAAGGACCTTTGATATGATTTGGGGCCTATGGTCCATGGTACTTTCGGTGCCTTAGGCCCATTTTTTAGGACTTTAGGGACATCTTCCTTCAGGCCTAGGTGCCTCTAGAACTATGATCCTTGTAATGGGTTTCCCTCTCCCAAGAAGGAAAGAGGGTTTTTTGTAAATACCCTGATCCTGGTAGCCTAAAGTCAGTGATTACTGGTAGTAGATACATTATGTCACATCTTGAAGGACAAAATAGTTTAATAGTCTTGGTAAACTAGATACATACTTGACTCTCACACTAGTTTTGAAAAAATAAAATATATGACATATTATAAGTAAATATTTTGTATCCTTAAACTCATTAAAATATTCCTTATTCATATCATGGAGAAAGGAAACAAAAATAAGTGAAATATTAGATGATCAGTAAGGGTTATATACAATAGAATCTATCATGAGAAAATAAAAAATAATCAATATGGCATGGTAAATAGTTGAAAAAAATTCTATTTAATGAATAACATGGCCATGAAGGATAATATGGCATAAAAATGATGATCAAGTAATTCTATATAATTAGTATAATAAAAAGGGTAAAAAATCCAAAGATATAATAAAAACATAAATAATCACATAGACAATAAAAACTAGTTTCATAATCATGGAATGCATAATGCTGTACATCATAATCATACCGTTGATGCCTCATGTCAAGACATCTTACATTAATGGGTTAAGCCTCGGCCAAATACCCAAACTAGTTCATATTAAGAGACCTACTGATGCATCGAGGGGTGATAGTGGGACCCACCCATAACTTACTATGTCCAATTCATTCATAATATGAAATGGGAGAATAACAAATCAATACATAATCAACATAAACATTCATATTGAAAACCACCATAACAAATGTTAATATTTCCCAATCAAACTGATTATAAAACATACAGAGAAAGATTAATGATGGTATTATTACAACATATCCCTAATGTAGTATGATAATATTAAATTGTTATTATAATTTATGAATATAAATACTATAAAAAGATCATTAAAAAATTCCTGATAAAAATATAATTTTTATTTTGAAATACACTTTTAAAAACTAAAAATTTCAGGAATATTTGGAAAAATATTTTATTTGAAAATAAACTTGTAAAATTTCAAAGTAAGATTCAAATAATCGAGAAATTATTATTAAAAGAAATTTATTTCATGGTGTTTATGTTAAAAAACATCATTTTCACACTTTTGTAAGAAAAATGGAAAAGTACCTCTTTTGGAAAATAATAAGAGGATTCTTTTTAAACCATTTTCTAAAAGTAAAAATGGATAAAAATTTATTTAATAAATAATTTTTGAATATTAAAATATTCTTTAAAACATTTTAAATAAAATATAGATATGGAATAAAAATATCCAAACTGAGTAGAAAAACAAAGGCAGTTTTCTATAAAAACATGATTTCGGCATGTGGAGTACTTAAAGAGTGGAAAATGAAAGTAAAAGTTATAATTTATAGAAATATAAAAAGGATAATAAAATATATTGTATTTAATATAGAAACATCTACTAATTCCTCATCATAGTCTTTAACATAAATAATCATGAATAATGTTGAGATTGTGAAATAAACCCTTACTGCTTTGGTAACTTTTGAATCATAACCCTAATGAAAGAAATAATTAAAATAAAACATTAAATACCATGAATATAAATATATTCATGATATATCATATAAAATTTTTAGTATATACACCTTAAAAAATAATATATATTCATAACATAACTATATTCAAAAGAAGATAATTTGAGATGATAAATCCTTACCTCATGTCTGAATTCCTTCGCATGTGTTTAAACCTCCTATATAATAAATATATATTTACTATAAATCTATTAAATAAAAATAATAATATATATTATAACATATATTATTTACTTATAAAATTTTATCACTCATTTATTAACAGACCATTATTGAAATCACAATCCTGGGTGATAACTGCTTTATTTTTCATGTATATTTCTGTCTAGTAGTTTTGGTCCTTATACTTTGATCATGATTTAATCATCTAAGGATTGTTAATAATGATATAAATATAATTTATATTCATTATATACATATATATATAAATTTATATTCATCTATAAAATGTAAATATATAAAAATGAATTACACCATTTAAGGAGATGGTAGGCTGTACGTATGCTTGAACGCTATTTTCATTATTTGAAGGATTAAAAAAAATAAAGGAAAATAATAATTAAAATTTATGGTATTATTGATATATATATATATGTCATATATATTCATTAAATATATAATTATTATAATCTATGTAAAATAGTAACAAGAAACAAATTTTCTCGCTTCATGGAGGCGGTAGTCCACACGTACGCACAAACGACATTATAATTTTCCAACAGATTAGAAAGTAAGAAAGTATATATGATATTATAATTTAATAAGAATATTTATTTCATAAATATCTTATAATTTTATTATTTCTATATTTATAACCATCCAAGTAAAGTGGTGATGAAAAATGAATTACACCGCTATGTGGAGATGGTAAGCCACATGTATGCATGAGCGATGTTTTCGCTTTTCGCATGATGAAAAAGAGATGTTTTTTTTGTACCATAATAATAATAAAATATAATTATATTTATGATATTGTATTTATTATTTTATTATAATTACAACATATTAAGAGGATGTATAGGAAGAAATAAACTTGAAAGATTCGGTAAATAAAATTACTTATTCTTCGTTAAACTTCCTTTTGATCTCTTTTTAAGGGACTTAGGGCTAGTATTTTGAAGGTAAATAACCTATAAAACTTGGATAAGTATGTTGATACTGTAATTTTTTTTTTGTTTCTGGTCGATTTAGTTTTCTCAAAGTGGTGTGAAGAAAAGATAGAAGGGGTGTCCTATTATAAGCGAGGGGAGGGGAATTTTTAGAATTTCTTAAAGTATTAAATTAATATAAATTATTTTTAATGTTAAACTGGACCCAAATTTATATAATTAGAATATAGGATGAGTATGAGTGTAAATAATCTCATAAAATAAAATTTTTATAAGTTTTTTTTATGATTTCACCCTTATCCGTTGGTTTAAATCCCTAGTTGACCCATTTGATAATTACGAGAATATAAAACTTTTCAACCATTTAAAGGCCGAGAATGTTTCCATAAAAGGAAAAACAACCCATAAATGGACCATGGATAATGATTTAAACCATATAAAATTCATCTGGACAAACTTGATATTTTTATAAATTTTGAATCATTTAATAAATTATTATTTATTATAAAATATTATTAATGTCATTTTGACACTATTCATTAAATATAACATTAAATACAACAAGACAAATAGGTAATTCAAATATAATACTTTAAAACTTCATTAAAATTTATATAGTTCTATAAAATTTACGGAATACATTAAATCATTCAAATTATATCACTTTTAATATTTTTAAAATATTTTTTTTATTTTTATATTAATTGAATAAATACGTTGTCAGTGTTGCATAAGAGTTTAAGGTAGTTATTTCATCACTAAAAACTAGATATAAATTTACATGATAAAAAAATAATTTATATTTAAAATAAATATTTAGAACTAAATATATTATATGTTTATCATTATGTTAAAAATTTGAAGATAATAAAAGAATGAGAATTAAAATTTTGACTTTTCTTTAAATAAAATAATATAAAGGTAAAAATCACAGGAAAATGGAAGAAAATTTATATATTTGAATATTGGATGATTATGAATTAAATAGTCCCATTTAAGTAAATTAAGGTAAGTGTTAGGGTCATTTTATAGTCCTTATAATATTATTTTTAACCTTAATTACCTGATTTACCCTCATTGTGATGATGCTTATTTACTATGGTTACTATTTAAAATGACTAAAAATAAAACGAATATATTTACCAAATTTTTATATTTTGATGAAAAATATGGAATGTATTTTTCATGATAAAGTTACATAAATTTAAGTACTTAATTTAAAATCAAAACACAGAATGCAACAAAAAATAGTTTTTTAGAAAATTGTCTTTTTAGGTATAAAAATGTTTTTATACAAAATTGAATCATATAATTTAACCCAATGATCTTAATTAGATTATTAATAATATCAAATAATTAATTTTATTTAGAAATAATTTTAAAATAGAATGGAAGTTTTTATTTTTTTTAAATAAAAATACAGTTTTCAATAAAAATCCGTATTTTCACTATTTGTTGAAAAATCAATATTTTTAGAAAAATATTAATATTTCAACCTAGGATAATTTTGATAACCTGGTTTAAATAATGAAATTATTTCTATAAAATAAAATTTTTATAATTTATAGAAATTAAATATAATATTTTCTCTGAAAAATAAATAAAAACCATTTTTAAAGAAAACATAATTCTGAAGCATAAATAACTTTATTGAAAATTAAATACTTATTTTCTAATAATTAATAAATTAATTATCATTGAGTAATTTTTTTATATATATTTAATAATTAATTTAATAATATTTATAACCGCCAATTCAATAGAAAGGTTATGGCATTCATATTTAAATAATAATATTTTATGGTTCGTTTAGGCTCAGTTTTGCCAATCTTTTACACTATTAAACATATTATTCTTTTAAAATATTTTGGTGTCACATGTTTCCTTTTTTTAATAAAAAATATGTTTCAGCCCAAAATTTTTATAGAAATATAATATACCTCTATAAGGATAATAATTTTAGATGAATTTGTAAAAGTGTAATTTGAAAGTTGAGTGATACTTTTTGTATAAGAGTCAATAGACTTGAGAAATTATTTTACCATAAAGAGAGTGATTTTAAGAAAAAATAATCTCTTTATTTATTTACACTTTATAAGAATAATTTCATACTTCATTTTTTTGTCTATTATTTTCCACTTCAATCCCCTTTCTTTTTCCAAGTGATGAATATTCAGAAAGATTGTTTCATACTTGAAGCATGAAAATTAACTTTCAGTGGATCAAAAGATCCATTAAAGGATAAAAAGTTATTTATCCTATTTTTATCAATTACCCAAAACCAAAAATGGTTAATATAAGTTAAGATAATATCCAATATGAAGAAATACTACTTTAATTTCTAAGGACTCAAAAATAATACCCAACTTTCAACTTAAACTATTCCACAAATAACTAAACCTTTAAACTCTTTAAAATACACCAGATAAAAACCGAATCCCAAAGATTAGAATAATTTGATAAAATATTCTTCCATGATAAAATTAACATTTATCTATAAATAAAATTAATCACACCAAAATTTATATACCAATAATATATATTTTTTAATTATATAATCACCTGAATATGATAATCTTTTCCATAAATATCCTGAATCACCATAAATCCAAAATAAAACTATATATTCCTTCAAAATATAATTCAATCTTTTTTTATCAAATAAAATATCATATTATCCATCAATATTTTCATTTAACTTAATAATGTAGTGTTCCCAATATAGAAACCTTCCTAAAAAATAACTTTAATCACTTAGTCACTAAATCAATTTTCAACCCCATGGTTATCTATACGATAAATAATAGGTACCCAAAATGTAATAACCCTTTTATAAAAATTAACCATAATTACTTAGACATAAAAGATAATATTAAACCTAAAGTTATCAATACCTTTTAATTTATGTCCAAAAAATATAAAATAATTCATCCTCAAATATTCTTTTTACTACAATACAAGTTAAATTTAAGTGTTACATATACCTCAAAAATCTAATCAAACTAAATAAATGTCTCCCAAAGTATTACATTCCAATAAAAAAATCAAAATGGGTATCTATGCCTTTAAAATTATAATCAAATTTATTATTATTAACCCATGATGGTATCTAAAACTATTAAATTATACTTACATGATAACTTCATAACCTATAAAATTATTTTTCCTATACATTGATAATAACTATAAAAAACTATATATAACCATCCCATAAATTACATGATTTATGGAATATATTTCATAAATTACATCCTATATAACTTAGTTTAGGTTTATATTTTTAGATAATTAACAAAATTTTCACTTTAAAATGTGGATATTTCCACACAGTGTCTATTTTTTCCACAAAACAAGTTTTTTATAAAGGCACACTTGTTTAATTCAAGGTAAATCCCATTATTGTAACTTTGAATTTATTAATGTCCCCACTCATACTTAAGCCCTCTAAAAAACTTTTAAAAATATATAATGAGTAAAACAAAGCTTAGTAAGGTTCATAAAAGAAAATAAACTTATTATTCCATTTGTAAACCTGAAAAATCCATAATAATGTCTAACTTTTTCATAGTAAACATTTGATCTCAAATATATGTGTACTTTTCCATGAAAAAACACAATTTTTCAATACATTTCATAAAAAATTCATGTGTAATCATAAATGAAAATTTATATATAAAAGAATTTCTTAGAAAACAAGAAAAATATTGAATACCATTTCTTTAAGAAAAATCCTTTAACCCCCTTTTTAAAATTTCATAAACTTTCCTTCAAAACATAAGCTCATTTTATTACCTTTTTGAAATCAAAAAATTTTATTTAAAAACCATTATAAGAATATCATGTAGGTATGTTGGGAAATTATACTTACATTCACCCTTATAATAATTCTTATAATGGAATCACCTAACCAGATAATTCTCACATCACTTAGGAGTAACCTATCACTGGTAAACTCTATCGTTTTACGCAATGCAATGGAGAGATACAATGAGATCACCCATAATCAGAGATATATCAATCTCACCCATCATTTATATAAACTTACAATGAACCATAGAATTAATAAAAAATATATCTTCCAATTTAATTGTTAAAATATTTTTAACTAGAATTCCAGAAAATAAGATATAAAATTTCTAGTTATCCTAAAAAAATGAGAAAAAATTTTCTTTTATTTATATAAAATTTTTAAAAATAAAAATTCTCAGAATATTTTCCAAAATATTTTCTCTAAAAATAACCATGACAACTTATAAAGTAAGATTAAAATAAAATAATGATCATGAGTGTGGGAAAATTTGTTTATTTAATAATCTTTTAGATAATTATTCTTTTCCCGATTTGGTAAAGAAATTAAAAAACAAATCATATAAAAATCATTGAAAATATTCCTTTATAATAATTTTTAAAGAAATAAAAAAATATTCAAAAATACCATTTATAAAACATTGAGGAATGAATATGAACATTCTTGAAAACCATTAAAAGAACCTTGATATGGAAGAAAAATATTTGGAATGAAAACATTAAAACAAGTTTTTTTTAAAATAAAGTACCTTAGCTTGAGTCTTGAATAATTTCATTTGTATATAAAACCTCTCATGTAATAAAATTATATTAGGTTTCTACATAATTAAGACACTTTTTTATGTTCATTCCATTATCATTATTACCTTTATTTCATTTTTTACTATGTTTTATTTATTTACTAATATGGTTATCTTCACATTGGATGTTTTGAGGGTGTTCAGTTTAAAAGTCCAAAATGACATTGATAGGGTGACTATGGTCAAATGGATTATTATTTTATCATATTCGGAATATTAATCATGAATTTTTTTATACATTAATTTTTTTTATAACCAAGCATAGAAAGTGGACATTAAAAACAAACCACATTACTTCATGGAGGTGGTAGTTCACACCTCCCCATGAGTGGCATTATCATTTTAATGGATGGAAGGGTAAGAAGGTATGCAATGATTTTTTTTAATATTTTTTTCCTCTAATTAAATCATATATGTTAGACAGAATTCTATATACAAAACACCAAATTGAAATGAAACTATGATATGTTTAGACCATTAAAACATTGCTGTTGAATTAGCCGGTTGAGTAGGAGTAAATAAATTACAAATTATATTAATATATATATTCTTATAAATTTACTAATTAATTATTATGATTAAGAATCTATATATTTATGCAGTATAATTTTTATTAAATAAAAATAGGTATATTATTAAATGACGATTTTAATAAAATAAAATATTTATTTATTAATGCTTTATTTATTAGTGTTTTACAGAAATTAAGAATAAGAAAAACTAGTATTTCAAAATTTATTTTCCTATAAAAATAATTTATCATTATATTTTATGATTTTATTTAAAAGTTAAAATAGGAAATTCTAGGTTTTGAATTTTAAAAAATAAAATAAATTCTTATATTTATAATGTCAATATTATTTTAAGATGAATTTTTGTGTTTTTTCAAAAAACATTTATTTTTAGGTGAACATTGAAAAATATCATTTTTTAAATAACATGAATTTTATGAAATTATTAGTATATAAGTATGAATTATAAATAATTGAAAACTTTTTTAAGACCAAATATATATTTTATAAGTTATTATCTAATTTTAATAATGTTGTATTTAATTTTTAAACATATATTTTATATTTTAGAACTTAATTTTTATTTTTCAAAACATTTTTTTAATACAATATACATTTAATATTTTAAAATTAACATTTATCACTTTTAGAAATATATCTAAATGTATAAAAACCGATCCTTAAACATAACATGATATTAAGTTCTAGTCAAGAATTAACTTTCTTTCACTTTTAGGATCTTTTCTGTTTTAGAGTTATAGAGAATTAGGTCATAACCCACACATTACAAAACCATATAATAGAAATTGGACACTTCCAATTAGTATCCATTTTCTCATAATATAGAACTTTTAAAATAAATCATGAATTATTTTCATGTGAAATATATAAAATTTTTAAATTTACTTATTCCTTTATATTACCCATCCTTATACTATATGAAAAAAATTTTAAAATGTGGGATGAGAACAAAAATCTTATTAAAGGAAATAAATAGAAAGAAAAAATTTAGTCGAGTGAAAAATATGAAAACTCATGTAACATTTATCTTTATCTTAAAATTTATTTGAGTTTATGAAATAAAATAATCTCAAATTAAAAACAAACATTATTTTTGCTAAAATAAAGACATTAAAACTAATAAAAAGCAATTAAAAACCCTTTTTTCTAATAGAGAGAATCATATTCATAAAAACCTTTAAAAAAAATTTTATTTGAAACAACCATATGGATGAATTCCATTATAACAATTACCTAATAAATTAGAGATCTATAATGGGTTTCACCATTTACATAATCTATATTAGGCCCACCCATGAGCTATAACAGGGCTCAACCCATCATATAAGCTGTATTGGACTCACCTATTTTTCATGATCTATACTGGGGATCAAATGTTTGTATAAGATATATAGGGATAACCCATGATATATAATGGGGATCAAACTATTATATAAGCTTTATCAGGCTCACCTGTTATTCATATAATACTCAAGCACTATACCCTAAATAAAATAGTTTATACTTGCATCTTTTTATCATAAAACCCATTGAAAATCACTTTTGGACTCAAGTGGAAAGCATTTTCAGATATAAAAATACAATTTTTTTAAAACCCATTTTCAATGCCAAAATACCCATAAAAAGGGAAATGGGTTCTCTATTGAAGATAATATGAAAACATTAAAAGGAATCTATAAATAAAATAATGGGTATGAAGGTAGAAAAATTAATTGTCTTCGTATAAATTTAAAATATAAAATTACTTTTGTATTTTTTCAAAACATTCCACACAAAACACATAAAAATATTCCTTTGGAAAACCTTTGAAATAAAATAAAAAGTTACATAAAATTTAATTTATAAATATTTTATTTCCATATAAAAACATTCAAAAAATAATTTAAAAAACATAGATTTGGAAGAGAAAGAGTTGGAAGGAAAACATTAAAAGAGATTTAAAAAAAATAAAAGTCCCTTATCACTTGGAAAACACTTGAATTGTAAGCCCAGTGAAAGAATAACATTAAACAAAATTTTAAATATTATGATAATAGATAAATTCATGATATAAAATGTCAAAGTGGATCTATATACACCTTATAAAATAATACAGGTGTATAAAATCAAAATATGTCAATGAATGAAAATGGATACAAAGTCCCTTACCTTGAGTTTGATTTGTTACACTCATTCTTTATCATCCTGAATATAAACATATTGAAAAACACCAATCTTTTAAAGACATGTCTCAAGCTCATTTACCGATACTCATTTTCCTTGTATTGAGTACTTTTTAATTGGGTTTTACCTTAGGGTGTGTTTGTGTGAAAATTTGAGAAAAATAGAAGAAAGAGGGAAGTGCACAGTTGGTGCACAATTTTCCCTAACCATGCATCCTTACCCAGCAAATCATGTGAACCTAAATTGAATATATTTGCATGGCTGGAACATGGGTTATGAAACTATGTAACCTATTAGTAGAAACCCTACACCCTCTAAAAGAGGCACATGATTAAGGGGAACAGTTTAGGAAATCATGCACCTCTACCCAACAAACTGTGCATAGGTTTTTAATTAACACATTTTTTTTAAAATAACCAAACCACCATTTTGACCAAAAATCGACCACAACTCAGAAATAAGCCATTCCCCTCATTTTTGGGAGTTCGCAGATTCCTTCCTAGGTTTCCCAACCTCCGTTCTTGGAGAGTTGAAGGGCAGATTGAAGATATGCACCATTCGGGATATGTGGGTTCTTCCAAATTATATCTCTCTATCTCTCTCTCCCACTCTCCTTCCTAGATAAAAGAGGTGTGTTTATATGATGTTAGATATATATCTAGATCTAGGTTTTTTGTATCTTGATTCGTTTAAATCTTGTATCTAGGAATTGAATCAAGATCTCATTCTTCGTCATTATTATGCTCAAATTTATGGATTTTTGTTGGCGAGTATTTATCATCAATATTGAGGTTGGTGGTATATTATTCAAATACTAAAGTCTTGATTTAAATTAAAGATATGAAATTGTAGAATTTATATTATATGATTAGAAATGGATTTTCTTATATTTAATTTATTAATTTTGTGAATTAATTAATTGAGAGAATTGTGAAATTTGGAATATTTGGATTGTGAATTGGAATAATTAACTGTTAAATTAATTATAGAGTTTATAATATTATTGATCAAGATTAATTAATTATTTAATTAATTAATGAGAATGGTTGGAATTATTAAATTGATTGATTTTGAATAACTAATTGTTGAATTAATTATGGTGAGATTGAGATGGTTGAAATTGAATAATTAATTATTGAATTATTTATTAGAGATTGTTGTGATTATGAAATTGAATGATATTATTAGTTAATTTTTGAATTAATAAATAGGTTTGAGATGACTAATTAATTTTTTAATTAATTAATGGAATTTAGGTGGTAAATTAATTGTTGAATTAATTGAGGGGATTAATGTGATTAATTAATTGTTGAATTAATTAATGAGAAAGATGTGATTAATTAAATGCTGAATTAATTAATGGGATGATGTGAACATGATATTTTTGAATTTTGTTAATTAATTGGTGAAATAATTAATGTGTTATTGTGATACATGTGAATTTAAATGATGAATGGTAATAATAGAATTCATATATTAATTTAAATAAAGAATGGTAACAATGGAATTCATATGGGAATTGAAATGATGAGTGGTAACAATCAAATTCACATTTTAATTGAGCTGATTAATGGTAACAATGAAATTAATATGTGAATTGAAATGATGAATGGTTACAATGGAATTTATATGTGAAATGAATTGATGAATGGTAAATATGGAATTCATATGTGAATTGAAATGATTAATGGTAATAATGGAATTCACATGTGAATTGAAATGATGAATGGTAATAATGACATTTATATGTGAATTGAGATAATGAATGTTAACAATGGCATTTGGATGTGAATTGAGATAATGAATAGTAAAAGTGGCATTCATGTAACGACCCAATCTTTTTGAGTAGTAGATTAACTTACTCTTAATGATTTAATAAGATGTTAATGGTTAATGCAGGAAGAGGAGTCGATGGCTTCATCCAGTAGACTCGACCCTTATGAAGCCCACTTATCAGAGCTTGGGAAGGAGGTAGCATATGTGGGCTTCGCTTTGGACCAAGCCCAAGCCGAACTCCAGCGTGTCAAGCTTGAACGGAAACGCCTACGGGAGAAGTTCAAGTTAGTAGAGATTACTACTAGGGCAATGTTATCTGAGCCTCCCTCAGATTCTCTCACCATAGCACACCTTACACTTAGGTCTTATGCCGGTGTTATAAGGGGCTATGTGACGAGACCCTAGCTTCCTTGTGTAATCCTTTCGGGTGAATAAATTGAGATTTCTTCCTTTAGTGATGTTTGTGAAATTTCAAATGTCTAGATAATTTTAGAATGTATTTTATTGATGAATTTTGAAAAAGGGATATTTTAAAATATTTATGTAAACCCTAAATAACTAATGATGTGTAATGATTTTCAAAAAACGGTCTTCTACAAAAGTGTTCAGTAAGGAATTTGGAGTCTAATAAGATCAACTTAATTTTTGATGAATAGTAAATTATGAATAGTGATTTTACGCTTAGGATTAGTAATGTGACCAAATGGATTAGTAATTTCACTCAAAGAAAGTTTTAATATAATTCAGACACCTAGATTAAGTAATGAGATTCAATAAAATGGGTAAATAACAGTTTCATAAATTATTAGTCAAGTATTAGTTTTTTCAGATGAATAGTGTTTTTTAATTAAAAATTTAATTAAAAATAATTAGAAAATTATTTTTATAAAAATGACTTTATTTTTGAACTCAGAGCATCGATATTATGTTATGGTAATTTTTGGGGATTTTTCTGAAAAAAACGAATTTTCGATGAATAGTGTTTTTATTTAAAAATTAAATTAAAATTATTTAGAAAATTATTTTTATAAAATGGAGTTCATAAATGTATTTAGAGCATCGATATTTGGTTAAGGTGAAATTTTGGGATTATTCTGAGAAAGTTAAATTTTCAATGAATAGTGAAAATATAGTTTTTAAGTTACAGGTGTTGAATGACATCATTAAATGATGTATTAAGTATATATTCAATATGGTCGAATTATGAATAGTAAGATAAGGTGTGAGGTGTCCCAAGTGGCCAATACCATGGGCAAATACCATGGGCAAGCCCATGGTTTTGCCAAAACCACTAGTGAGGTGTCCCTTGGCCATTAATGCCTTGTCCCCTCACTTTCCCTATAAATACCCACCCTTTCCTCCTTTAGTTTCCACTCCCAACTCTCCCCCAACGAAGTTCTGGTCTCCTTACCTCCCAAGGAGTCCTCCCAAGGTTCCCCCAAGCCCTCAAGGTCCAAAACTTTGAGTTTCAAGGGTCACGTTTTAAGGTAAGGGATCCGACCCCTCTCTTTCTTTTCATGTAATCTCTTTTATGTCATTCCTTTTATGATCCATGTTATTTTGTGAGAGGATGTTCTTTTATATTCCTCTTACTTCCCCTTTCATGTTTATATGATTAGAGATCCCCTCTTACTCTCATCATTTCGTTTTATGAAATTTTAAGTGACGCCGTTAGGCTGGCGAATGTTTAAGTGATTCTTTCACCCTTCTCATTTTTCAAGTTCGATTTTCATGTCAAATCTTTCAAGTTCCTTTTTATTATGTTGGGGTATGATATCTATATATATCATACTGATCTCTAATGATCATATGATGAGAGACCCTATTTGATCTGTTCAATTCATTTTTGTTGAAGTTTAAGTGACGCCGTTAGGCTGCCGAATTTTCATAAGAGAAATCAAACTTTTGTCTTCCTTCCATGCTTTTCATTTCAAATGGTATGTACTTGAAATTGCATCACCATGTCCATATATAATTTTTATTCTGTCCCTCTACTATTTTATGGGTCAATTATGATTGTTCGACCCATGTTACCTCTCTTTTCAAAGTTTTCTAAAACCTTGTAACATAGCCGTTATGCTGCAGAATTTTCGTCTCAAAATGCCTCTCTTTTCTCAAAATTATTTTATGTTATAAAGTGAATACTCAAATCTCATATTTCTACAGGGGTATTCACATATATATAAAAATGTTCTATTTTAAATTATGGGATTTACATACATGATACCCGCTTTCCCTTTCCGTGGGTTTAAAGTAACGTAAAGATCATGTCTTTAAAGCAGTTTTTAAAACGTTATGATTATGAAATGAAACCCATTTATTTTATGCTATATGGGTTATTTATGAAATGTTTGATGATGATATATGTGTCTCACATGATAATAAAGGCAAATTTAAGGGTGTGCCCTGATAGCGCTCCAATGCATTGGGTAATGACTTAATCTCTAGAGATGACCATTTTAACGACGCCTTGGTGAATAACCTTGGTAATTTTTAACGACACCTTGGGGATGGACCTTGGTGAAATGAAACGATTTTCAATATTAAATGTTGCATCCACATCTTCAAGTTATGAAAAAATTTATTTTTATTATGATGTATCTCATGATTCCTTTCTCATGCCTTAAAGTTCTTTTCATGTCCTTATTGAAGTATCTCAAGTTCACATGAAAAATGTTTCTCTTGTTTCCCTTACTGGGCCTTCTGCTCACCCTTTCTTTTGATGTATGTCCCCAGGTTATGAGATGCATAATGAACATAGGATGAACTAAAGGAGAAGCCTTTGAAGTGTTTAAGAAGAATGTTTTATGTTTTTTTTATGTATTATGATCCTTGTTTCCAAGACACTAAACCTTAACGATCCTCAGTTCCGTGTAATGAAATGAAAGTTATGTTATAAAAAGACGGGATGTTATAGTTGGTATCAAAGGATGGTTTAGTTATTTGTGGAAATTAGGATATAAAAACTTTAGGAAGAACCCTATAGAAAAGTTTAAATATAGGAAAACTTCATGGTATTTTGGTAAGTATTGAGTAGGTGGTTTATCAAACAAATACATCCTTGTCTGGATACGAGCAGGTAGAGGCGGCTCTGGCACAGATGTACATAGGGGTAAAACCCGAAAACACCGCTTTGAGCTAGACTCGAACGGGAACTGGTGCACGATAACGGGCCTTGCTGCACTCTTGGTTATGACACTCCCGGGGGATATGTTTGGTTAATCACAAGATTTTTATGAATCATTATGAAGGAATTATAGAAAAGTGTAATTGTCTAAGCATGAAGTCTTAGTTAAAAGATTCATAAATGAAATAAGTTTCTTACTAAGGTTTTATTCTTTTAGAAAATGGCGAGCAATATGAGGAACCGTGCCGATGGTGACCGCAATGCACCATGTGCTGACGGCCCTCCGATGGAAGCCGGAATGGAAACATTCATGCGAATGATGAACCAACTGACTCAAGTTATGAGTAATAACTTGAATCAAGCTGAGAGGCCGACCTCACCATGAAGGGAACAACACTCTGTTGAGTCCTTCATGCGTCAACGACCGCCAAAATTCATTGGATCTACTGACCCATTGGTTGCGGAACAATGGATAAGCTCCATTGAAAAGATCTTTTCTGTACTTCATTGTTCGGAACAAGGAAAAGTCACCCTTGCTGTTTACCGCCTAGAGGGAGAAGCTGATCAGTGGTGGTCACTGATCAAAAACACGAAGCCACGAGGAGAGATAGAAGCTTTGGAGTGGGAAGAATTTCGGGGAATTTTCCTTAACAAGTATTTCCCTCGTTCCATGAGAACGAGAATGGAGAAAGAGTTTCTCGAGCTGAAGCAGAAGGAGAACGAATCTGTCGGAAGATATGAGATGAACTTCACAAGGCTTTCCCGTTATACCTCAAGCTTTGTCATGGACCCTAATGGGAAGGTTGATAGATTCTTTGGTGGACTACGACCTCATCTGCAGAAGAATCTAGCCAACAGGGACTATGATAGCTATGAAGAAATAGTTCGAAGTGCTATGAAAGTCGAGCTGGAGTTTGGTGAGACACAATGGTCTCATAAAACAAATGAAAAGAAGAGATCGTTGGAGCCCATTTTAGGGAAGTCTTTTGATCAGAGAAGAGGTGGAAAGCAAATGCAACTTAACACATGCAATAAATGTGGGAAGAATCATCTGGGGAACTACTTGAATGGAAGTGGCAAGTGCTACAAGTGTGGAAGAGGAGGCCATATTGCTCGGAATTGTCATAGTGAGGTGAAGCCTCAGCTTCCCAACACTAACGACAGAGGAAAGATGGTTCTGGCCCTACCCTAAGTCACATGCTTCAAGTGTGGACAGCTTGGGCACTTTGCTAACCAATGTCCAAATCTGAGGGCGGTGGAGGGGAATCACCATCAACCTCAGCAGAGGCCAAGAGAGCAAGGTCGTGCTTTCGCTATCACAACAGCTGAAGTTGAAGTCCCGAACGATGTGGTAGCAGGTACTCTTGTCGTCCTCTCAAAACTAGAAAGTACTTTATTTTATTCTGCTTCTACGCATTCCTTTATTTCCTCCAAGTTTGCAAGGAATATAGAATCAATCCCCGAACTGCTAGAGGTAGAGTTGTCTATCAAGACTCCAAGTGGGATTATCCTTGCATCAACAGTATTTAGAGACTCTAGTGTTTACTTTGGTGAGCAAAATCTTATCACAAATCTAGTAGTCATTCCCATGATGGAATTCGACATTATACTAGGGATGGACTGGCTCTCAAAGTATAATGCTAAGATCAAATGCAGAAGTAAGGAAATCTCAGTAGTCTTGAATGAACTACCTACAGTTATCTTCCAAGGAGAGATATCCCGAACTGATCCCTATCTAGAAGCACCTCCTATAGCATTCTTTATGGAGTTAATCGGTGATGATGAAGAAGGAAAAGGGAGCATACAAATAGAAGATGTTCCGATTGTTCAGGAATACATCGATGTATTTCCTGAGGAGTTACCTGGACATCCCCCAGAAAGAGAGGTAGAGTTCTCCATTGAACTAGTACCTGGGTCTCAACCGATATCAAATACTCCGTATAGAATGGAAAATGTGGAGCTAGAAGAGTTAAAGAAACAACTCCAAGACTTGTTGGAGAAGGGGTTTATCCGACCGAGTGTGTCTCCTTGGGGAGCACCAGTTCTCTTTGTGAAGAAGAAGGATGAATCAATGCGGCTATGCATCGATTATAGAGAACTGAACGGGATCACGGTGAAGAACAGATATCCTCTTCCAAGAATTGATGATTTATTTGACCAAATTTGCGGGGCTCAATTATTCTCTAAGATTGACCTTCGATCTGGTTATCATCAACTGAGGGTGAAGAAGGAAGATATTCCAAAGACTGCCTTCCGATCAAGATATGGGCATTATGAGTTTACTGTTATGCCCTTCGGCTTGACTAATGCTCCTGCTATTTTCATGGATTTGATGAATAGAGTCTTTAAGGACTACCTTGATAACTTTGTGGTAGTTTTTATTGATGATATTTTGATATATTCAAAAAGTCGTGAGGAGCATGAAGATCATCTAAGGGTTATATTGAAAACTCTGCGGAAGGAGAGGCTCTTTGGGAAGTTCAGCAAGTGTGAGCTTTGGTTACAACGGGTGTCTTTCTTGGGGCACATCGTAACCAATGAAGGAATCTCGGTTGACCCTGCAAAGACAATGGTTGTGGAGGAGTGGCCTCAACCCACAACAGTAACTGAGATTCGTATTTTCCTTGGTTTAGCAGGATATTATAGGAGGTTTGTGAAAAACTTTTCACGGCTTTCTAATCCACTAACCAAGTTGACTCGAAAAGGGGTTAAGTTCATCTAGACAAAGGAATGCGAGGAAAGTTTCCAAGAGATGAAGAAGAGATTGGTTACTGCACCTGTGTTAACACTACCCTCTATTGGAGAAGGATTCGTTATTTTTAGCGATGCATCTCTGAAAGGGCTTGGGTGCGTCCTCATGAAAAATGACAAAGTAATTGCTTATGCATCTCAACAGTTGAAGATTCATGAGCAGAATTATCCTACGCATGATCTAGAGATGGCACCAGTTGTTTTTGCTCTAAAGATATGGAGGAATTATCTTTATGGGGAGAAATGTGATATATACACTGACCACCAAAATCTAAAGTATATTTTCACACAGAAAGAATTGAACATGAGACAAAGGAGATGGTTGGATCTTATTAAAGACTATGATTGTTCAATTCATTATCACCCTAGAAGAGCAAACAAAGTCGCGGATGCATTAAGCAGGAAAGATCCTATTGTTCTGGCAACAATGAGTATCGTAGGAGATCCCTTGATTAAAGATCTAGTAAAACTGGACATGGGAATTATAAGGAAAGGGACATCATCAACCCTATTCCAAATGATTTCTCAACCTTCATTACTAGAGAGGATCAAGAAGGCTCAAAAAGAAGATCCTTTGCTGCAGGAGAAGTTTGAGGCTATAAAGGATGGGAAGTCCCCTGATTTCCATATTGATCAAGAAGGTGTATTGAAATTTCGTACAAGACTATGTGTTCCATCTATTCCGGAGATAAAGAAAGAACTGATGGATGAAGCTCATAGCTCTACATTCTCTATACACCCGGGAAGCACTAAGATGTATTGAGACCTTCGTGATCATTATTGGTGGGATAACATGAAGAGAGAGATTGCTGATTACACTACAAGGTTCCTAGTGTGTCAGCAAGTAAAGGAAGAACGAAAACTTCCTAAGGGGGTATTACAACCGCTACCCATACTAGTATGGAAGTGGGATAATATCACTATGGACTTTTTAACTGGTCTCCCGAAAACATCCAAAGGAAACAATGCGATATGGGTTATTGTGGACCGTCTCACCAAGACAACCCATTTTATCTCTATTCGGGAAGATTTCTCTCTGGATCAGCTTGCCAAGATATACGTGAAGGAAGTGGTAAGGCTGCATGGGGTACCACTATCCATCGTATATGATCATGACCCAAGATTCACATCAAAATTCTGGAGAAGTCTTCAACATGCTCTGAATACTGAATTGAATTTTAGTACGGCCTATCATCCTCAAACTGATGGCCAATCTGAAAGGACTATTCAGAAACTCGAAGACATGTTGAGATTATGATCAATGGAATTTAAAGGTGGATGGGATCAACGCCTCCCATTAGTTGAGTTCTCCTATAACAACAACTTCCATTCGAGTATTCAGATGGCACCCTATGAAGCTCTATATGGAAAGCGGTGTAGAACTCCTACTTGTTGGGATGAAACTGGTGAGAGGAAGCTTCTTGGGCCTGATCTCGTGTAAGAGATGACAAAACAAGTTCATGCCATCCAACAACACATAAAGGCTTCTCAGAGTCGGCAGAAGAGCTATGCTGACAATCGTCGAAGGGACTTGGAGTTTGGTGTTGGTGACAAAGTCTTCCTTCGAATTTCTCCACGGAAGAGAGTCATGCGGTTTGGGAAGAAAGGGAAGGTCAGCCCTAGGTACATTGGCCCCTATGAAATCCTTGATCGCATAGGAGCAGTGGCCTATCGTCTAGAACTTCCACCGAACCTAGCTCAAGTTCATGATGTCTTCCATGTATCTCTCTTGAGGAAGTTCATACCCGACCCTTCGCATGTACTGAACCCAGAGGTGGTACAACTGGAACATGACCTCTCTTACGAGGAGCATCCAGTGGAGATCTTGGACCGTAGAGACAAGGTCATATGAAACAAGACTACCCACCTTTTGAAAGTGTTGTGGAGGAATCATAAATATGAAGAGGCGACTTGGGAGCCAGAGGAAACAATGAAGCAAAAGTACCCTCACCTTTTCGACTTGGCCTCAAGTATAAATTTCAAGGATGAAATTTCTTAAGGGGGGAAGAATGTAACGACCCAATCTTTTTGAGTAGTAGATTAACTTACTCTTAATGATTTAATAAGATGTTAATGGTTAATGCAGGAAGAGGAGTCGATGGCTTCATCCAGTAGACTTGACCCTTATGAGGCCCACTTATCAGAGCTTGGGAAGGAGGTAGCATCTGTGGGCTTCGCTTTGGACCAAGCCCAAGCCGAACTCCAGCGTGTCAAGCTTGAACGGAAACGCCTACGAGAGAAGTTCAAGTTAGTAGAGATTACTACTAGGGCAATGTTATCTGAGCCTCCCTCAGATTCTCTCACCATAGCACACCTTACACTTAGGTCTTATGCCGGTGTTATAAGGGGCTATGTGATGAGACCCTAGCTTCCTTGTGTAATCCTTTCGGGTGAATAAATTGAGATTTCTTCCTTTAGTGATGTTTGTGAAATTTCAAATGTCTAGATAATTTTAGAATGTATTTTATTGATGAATTTTTAAAAAGGGATATTTTAAAATATTTATGTAAACCCTAAATAACTAATGATGTGTAATGATTTTCAAAAAATGGTCTTCTACAAAAGTGTTCAGTAAGGAATTTGGAGTCTAATAAGATCAACTTAATTTTTGATGAATAGTAAATTATGAATAGTGATTTTACGCTTAGGATTAGTAATGTGACCAAATGGATTAGTAATTTCACTCAAAGAAAGTTTTAATATAATTCAGACACCTAGATTAAGTAATGTGATTCAATAAAATGGGTAAATAACGGTTTCATAAATTATTAGTCAAGTATTAGTTTTTTCAAATGAATAGTGTTTTTTAATTAAAAATAATTAGAAAATTATTTTTATAAAAATGAATTTATTTTTGAACTCAGAGCATCGATATTATGTTATGGTAATTTTTGGGGATTTTTCTGAAAAAAACGAATTTTCGATGAATAGTGTTTTTATTTAAAAATTAAATTAAAATTATTTAGAAAATTATTTTTATAAAATGGAGTTCATAAATGTATTTAGAGCATCGATATTTGGTTAAGGTTAAATTTTGGGATTATTCTGAGAAAGTTGAATTTTCGATGAATAGTGAAAATATAGTTTTTAAGTTATAGGTGTTTAATGACATCATTAAATGATGTATTAAGTATATATTCAATATGGTCGAATTATGAATAGTAAGATAAGGTGTGAGGTGTCCCAAGTGGCCAATACTATGGGCAAATACCATGGGAAAGCCCATGGTTTTGCCAAAACCACTAGTGAGGTGTCCCTTGGCCATTAATGCCTTGTCCCCTCACTTTCCCTATAAATACCCACCCTTTCCTCCTTTAGTTTCCACTCCCAACTCTCCCCAAATGAAGTTCTGGTCTCCTTACCTCCCAAGGAGTCCTCCCAAGGTGCCCCCAAGCCCTCAAGGTCCAAAACTTTGAGTTTCAAGGGTCACGTTTTAAGGTAAGGGATCCGACCCCTCTCTTTCTTTTCATGTAATCTATTTTATTTCATTCCTTTTATGCTCCATGTTATTATGTGAGAGGATGTTCTTTTATATTCCTCTTACTTCCCCTTTCATGTTTATATTATGATATATCCCCTCTTACTCTCATCATTTCGTTTTATGAAAGTTTAAGTGACGCCGTTAGGCTGCCGAATGTTTAAGTGATTCTTTCACCCTTCTCATTTTTCAAGTTCGATTTTCATGTAAAATCTTTCAAGTTCCTTTTTTATTATGTTGGGGTATGATATCTATATATATCATACTGATCTCTAATGATTATATGATGAGAGACCCTATTTGATCTGTTCAATTCATTTTTGTTGAAGTTTAAGTGACGCCGTTAGGCTGCCGAATTTTCATAAGAGAAATCAAACTTTTGTCTTCCTTCCATGCTTTTCATTTCAAATGGTATGTCCTTGAAATTTCATCACCATGTCCATATATACTTCTTATTCTGTCTCTATACTATTTTATGGGTCAATTATGATTGTTCGACCCATGTTCCCTCTCTTTTCAATGTTTTCTAAAACCTTGTAACATAGCCGTTATGCTGCAGAATTTTCGTCTCAAAATGCCTCTCTTTTCTCAAAATTATTTTATGTTATAAAGTGAATACTCAAAGCTACTATTTCTATAGGGGTATTCACATATATATAAAAATGTTCTATTTTAAATTCTGGGATTTACATACATGATACCCTCTTTCCCTTTCCGTGGGTTTAAAGTAACGTAAAGATCATGTCTTTAAAGCAGTTTTTAAAACGTTATGATTATGAAATGAAACCCATTTATTTTATGCTATATGGGTTATTTATGAAATGTTTGATGATGATATATGTGGATCACATTATAATAAAAGCAAATTTAAGGGTGCGCCCTGATAGCGCTCCAATGCATTGGGTAATGACTTAATCTCTAGAGATGACCATTTTAACGATGTCTTGGTGAATAACCTTGGTAATTTTTAACGACACCTTGGGGATGAACCTTGGTGAAACGAAATGATTGTTAATATTAAATGTTGCATCCACATCTTCAAGTTATGAAAAATGTTATTTTTATTATGATGTATCTCATGATTCCTTTCTCACACCTTAAAGTTCTTTTCATGTCCTTATTGAAGTATCTCAAGTTCACATGAAAAATGTTTCTCTTGTTTCCCTTACTGGGCCTTCTGCTCACCCTTTCTTTTGATGTATGTCCCCAGGTTATGAGATGCATAATGAACATAGGATTAACTAAAGGAGAAGCCTTTCAAGTGTTTAAGAAGAATGTTTTATGTTTTTTTTATGTATTATGATCCTTGTTTCCAAGACACTAAACCTTAACGATCTTCAGTCCCGTGTAATGAAATGAAAGTTATGTTATAAAAAGACGGGATGTTATAATTCATTTGTGAATTGAGATGAAGAATGGTAATATTGTGATTATGCTATATAATATTCCTTATAGATCATTCAAACTCTGGAATAGGGGAAATCAGATATTGAGAGTTCAGGTGTCCAAGGGAACCCAATGTTTATGTGGTTAAATAAAGATTAATTGAATAAATGTAGACTATTTAATTTATTGATTTTATTTATTCTTTATTCAACTGCATACACTATTTGACTAGATATTGTCTTAGATGCCATTGGTGCTAGACTACAGAGTTGTAATGACACCCTACTGGAGTTTCCTGATCAGTATCTAAATATATTTCATGGGTGTAGGAAAAGTTAAGGGAATAAGACCTATGGTATATGGTTTAGTTAATATGAATCATATATGAGGGAACCATAATCAGATTCGAGGTCTTCTTGGGAGATTTTAGTGTATTCATTAATTTGGGACTTTTTCATATTAACATTGGATACATACTTTGGCATGGTATATCTATTGTTTAGCTTTGATATTGTTTTATGCTTTGGTCATCATGTGGTATTAGTATCTTTATGGTTATTTTTATTTATTTACACCAGTGTATTAATCTCATAAAGAGGGTATAGTCTCCCCATGATTGACATTGACCCTCATTGCTAGTTGGAAGCCTCTAGAATACAAGGAGGTAAGCCTGAGGTCACGTAGTGGTCCAAATCGGAGCACTGATGTGTGGATCCTGGGTCAAGATACTACAAAGTGGTATCAGAGCCCAATTTCCTTTCCTTTTCTTTTATATTACTATTTAGGAAAGGTAGATAGGATACTTGAAAGAGGCGATTCCTAGTTTTGATCTCGTACATGAGAGTAGATAACCCATTTATGGGAGAAAACCCATGTACCTAAGGTGGGATGATTATTATTAGTATTTTCTGTTACAGTTTAATTTTATTTCACCTTGGGTGACTTTCTTAAACCATGCTAGGATTCCATCCAACCTGACACCTAACCTGGTCTGAGACATGGCCCTATGGGAATTACCAATCCCCATGGTCTAGAAACTAGTTTTTTAATGACCCGACTCTTTGGAAAAGGTACGGATCATTAGTTTTCTTTCAAATCTTTCCTTTAAGCTTGTATAATGTGTGTAACATCCTAAGGAAGGTCCGGGAAGTGTCCTGGGTTGGTTCGGAGCCCGGGAGTTTGAGACGTGGGCTTACAGGCAGTGGCGCATTGCCTGCGCAAGGTCTGTGCACTGTTTGGGATAAATCGTGCGGCTGTAGATAGGGGGCACCTGCAGACAGGGGCGCATGACCATGCGAACTAGGCTGCAAAACCATACAGCCTTTGTCTGGGAGGCATTGAGGTGCGCACGGTTTGTGCACAGTTTGGTAAACCGTGCAACCCTGTCCTGGGAAATATTACCATTTTTTCCTTTAAATTATTTTAAGCCTAATCCTCTTCTTCTTCTTCCTTCCCACGGACAGAATAGAGGAGAGCCCTATTTTGAGCTCCAAAACCCACCTCTCACTCATTCTCTTGTAGATTCTTCATCCGGTGTCCGAATCTAGATTCGTCGAAGGCGTTGGATCACACTCGGTAAGGCTTACCTCACACACCATTATTTCCTCGGTGAATCTTTCCTCCCGTCTTGTTATTTTTCCACAGGTTCATAAGCCCTATTTCCAGGGCATTGGACTGGAACTCAGATCTCTTCCAACCAACTTCGAATCTGAGGTCGATATCAAGTTAGCCTACGTCTACATACCTAAGGTAGGTGGTCACATGGTTTACATTTTGGGTGTCTCCTTTTTGAGTTATTATCATCGTGCCGTGGTTTGTCTTTCGCCAAACCCCTTACTTGTAATGACTTCTTCATGTCTAAATGACCCGTGTGGTATGAGATTGATGAATTTAACCTTGTTAGGGTGTTTAGATGAGGTGTGGACCAGGAGTGGTAAACCATATGTGATATGCCTTGAGATTTGGCCCTTTCTCACCTTTGAACCTTAATGCTATGTCTTGAACGGGATTTTCCATGTTAGAAAAATGAGATGGTTTGGTTAGAGGTTGGCTAGGATGAGATAGCCTGAACCCTTTAATGAATTGAGATGTATGTTTTCCCTATAATGTGATTGGGAAATGTCATGATTTATTAATGTGATATGATATAAGATTTATTGCCTTATATATTGATATGTGAATGGTTATTCTTTACTATGTTGACATGCTTGTGATAACCCGTGTGTGGGCGGGAGGAATTCTTACCCCTTGCCAGATGAATATCTGTGTGAGGGCAGGAGGCATTCTTACCCCGTGCCTATATATATCCTTTATTGGTGGGAGGCATTATTCCCCACGCCAGCTACAATTCTTATGGATGAGAGGCATGCTTACCTCATGCTAGTGATAACCTATATCTATGTACTTATACCCCTAGTGATTGTTCAGAATACCATCCATGAGATGAAGCAGGTAGACCCGCCAGGTGTCCTTCCGGAACCTGAGCGGGAGGGTTGTTTATTAAATTGCTTTACTTACTTGCAGTTTACCACACACTATTTTATTTTGTGAACACCTATTTGGATTACACGTAGACTCTGTTGGTGGTGTCCTACTGAGACTTGTCTCACACCCTACCCGGGTGGCCTCCTTGGAACCTGTGTAGACTTTACTGTTGCAGGTACTAGTAGGGGAAAAGTCCCAGCTTTAGGTTGTTGATACATGTATGTTCTAGCTGGAGTTACAGAGCAGAGGACCGAGCTTAGATTGAGATGCTCATGGACAACTTTTTTTTTTCTCTTTTTGTATTACTGTATAGAATTCTTTCCATCTATTCCCATTGTATCAGCATGCCATGCATCCATTTTATATCAGACACTGCCTATGTGGAGTTTTTATATTTATCAGGGTTTTCCTTTTTCTGTTGGTTGGTCTGTATGTTTCCCTTTTTCTTCTGTTTATCCATTGGTTGTGCTTCCGCTATTTCTGTTACTTGGCTACTATACCGCTGTGTACTCTTACAAGGGGGTACAGTCTCCCCACTGATTTACCATTACACCCCCGCTGCTAGTCGGCAGCCCCTGGCCTATTGGGAGACGAGCCAGGGGTCATGTGGACAACCGGGCTCGGAGCTCGGGTTGAGGGGCAGTCGGGTCTGGGACGTCACAAAGTGGTATCAGAGAGTTTCTTTCCTTCTTGATATACTATTTGGAGATGACAGACTTGGAGACTGGGAATGCGTAGGGACTTAGCCATGAGCCGTGCTTGGGCCTCGCGAACCCATGTACAGGGTATGAGCCAAGTTTCCTATTTTATGTTTTTATTGATTCTTCTACTTACTGTTGATACCGTTTCACCGTTGGGTGCTTCACATGTTTTGTGATGTTATTGAGATTTTCAATGTTAGAATTTGGATTTCAGGGTTCGACCCGATGAAATGAGGGTTATGAATTAGAACATGCATCATGATAGGCACAATATGATTAGGCCATGTATCTTTCCATGCCACGTCTAAATTTTCAGCGAGCATTCGTTGTTGGTTATTTCCATTCCTTGTTAATATGGGTACAACTGTGCTAACCCTTCTTGCAGGTTTTGAATTGAGGAATGAGGTGGTTTTAGTGGGTGTCACTCTTTGGTTCATAAGGTGCATGGGCCCTTATGGATCAGAAAATGAAATTCCAACTAAACCAATCTTTTACTTTAAAGGAAACTCAAATACTTGATTAGCATAAGTAAATGATAAATGACATCCAAGTTTGTGTCATCTTTTAGTTCATGAGGAGTATGGGCCCTTATGGACTGGGAAATGCCATGTCACTGGATTAAGTTAAATCTGAATTGTGCAGGTTTTATTAAGAATTCCTATGGGTGTGGATAGGTGATCTTAGGGGTAGGAAGGCTTAGTACCTATCGTAGATTCTAGAGTTCAACCTTTAATTTTTTGGTTTCTTCTTTTGAGACGTTTTTTTGGCATTGTATCACTATGCGTTCGAGACGTCCTTGAGTCGCGCGTGCTGAAGGCGGCGACGATCACGTTCTTGAGGTGGTGGGCCCTGAGCCACCTGTTGATCTTCCTGTCGATCCACCCGTGGATCCTCTTTCTATTCCTGATATGGGCGCTGATGCCCAGTTCTGTGAGAGCTTATTGCGTATGATGCAGTGTATTCAAGGTGGAGTGCGACCTGCCCTGAGTATGGCAGAGTCGACCCGCGAGTTTCAGTCACAACATCCTCCTACATTTATGGGAGATGGCGGACTACTTGTTGCGGAGTCCTGGTTGGAAGCTATTCTGACCATCTTCGATCACCTTGAGACGCCTCCAGAGTGGAGGGTCAGGGTCACAGCCTATATGCTACGTGGTTCATCCAGGAGGTGGTGGGATGTCATCACACAGTCGGGAAAGTAGAGAGATATGATCTGGATGGATTTCTAGACCGTCTTCTACGATTGTTTCTTTCCCCAGACTTTGAGGGATGATAGAGATAAGGAGTTTATGAATCTGCAGCAAGGGACCATGATAGTCATGGAACATTCTTACCGTTTCACTGTGTTACATAATTTTTCTCCTATAATTGTTGCTGATGATCTCACGACACTAGGCGTTTTGAGGATGGGTTGTGTTACGTCATCCGGTCGCAGGTTAACGTGTTCAGGTTGACAACCATTTCAGATATTGTCAATCAGGCTTTGATCACAGAGAGGAATTTGAGAGAATCAGATAGTGTGTACCAAGGCGGTTCGGCACCTAAGGGTTCTAGTGGATCTACTTATGGGAAGAAGCGGTGTTTTGAGGACTCTAGTGGTGTTAGTGGGGGTCCGAATTTTTTTTCAGGTGGTACTCCTATTTGTCATCAATGTTGGGTGCCAGGACATAACAGGAGGCAATGTACGCGAAATCCATTGGAGTGTAGAGGTTGTGGTAGGTTGGGTTATCTCCACCGTTTCTGCAAGACTTTTCCCCCAGGGCCCAGCGAGCAGGGATTTGTACCTACTCCATGATCTGGTGCTGGATCGGTAGGATCACGTCAGTCAAGTGGTTGGAATACCACCGACTGATCAGGCCATGACAGCAGTTGAGGCAGAGGTAACCAAGTGAATGACTCTCAGCACCACTAGGGTGGGTCTGCTCAAGGTATCCAGGTTGTGACTCAGAGCCATGGTGCCAGCCATGTAACGCCCTGACCCCAGTTACCCAGAGTCAGTGCATTATTTTAATAAAATGGAATGATTACAAGGAATCATTTCCCGAAGGACAGATCAGTTTAGCAGTCTTGGAAAATAGATTACATACATGAATGTTACATTACACTTCATAACATACATAACAACATAAATAGTCCTTTATGAACACCATTATTCCCTTGGAATAACCCTGTATATCAATCAAAATACACTTCTTGGAATCCTGGAAAAAATAAAACATAGAAAGGGGTGAGCTGAGATGCTCAGTAAGAATAACAATACAGTGAAAACTTTCATAAATAAGAATAAACATATAAGGCAATGTATAACTAAAAAAAATCCTTTTAAACTTGAAATTTAGAATAATATGGAAAAAATAAAATGAACTAATGCCATTTACTTATTCACATGGATATTCTACTAGTCGAATAATCACATGCAATATCACTAACCACTTTCATAATGATGGAATGCATAATTCCAGACTATCATAACCACATAGTCAAGGCCTTGTGCCAAGACTAAAAATAAGATTTTATAAAGGCCTTGTGCCAAGACACTAGTTTTTCTCATGAGACCTACCGATGCATCGAGGAGCTATAGCAGGCTCCACCCATCACTTACTAAGTACAATGCATTCCTCATATGAATATATTTAAACATAACATAAACATTCGTATTAAAACTAGCATACAAAATGTCAATACTTTCTCCATAAACCATGAATGGTATAAAAATAAAACATCCACAATCAAACATATCACAAAACCTTCAATACAATATGGAAGTTTTGTATCATAATAAATCAACATCGAATAAGCTTAAAATCCATCAAAGTATGTCGACGTAGATGAAAATGTATTGTAAAACGACTTGAGATAAATATCCATTTTTCATAAAAACATTTAAAAGTTACACAATTTAGAAAGGAATACATTTAAATACATTTTTGGATCAAAGTGTCCCATACAAATTTGAAACTTTTGAAAGGAATTAACATTTTTAAAACATTCACGTTCATATAAATAAATCCTTAAAAACCATTTTGAAAACATGGACATTAATGAGAATGATTTAGAAGAATAAATATTTAAAACTTTTAGAATGATGTTTTAGTAAAAGTCCCTTAAAAATAATTCCTTTGAGAACTATTTTATGAAACATGGACATGGATAATAAATATGTCCCAGTAGATACTTAAGTAAAAACAACCTCGGATAATAATGAGATTGTGAAATTAGCCATTACCAATTTGGTAACTTACGAAACATACACCCCAAGAAAGAGGTATCATATAATGAATATGTAAATACACATAACTTAAAGTGTATTATACAAAGAATAAAATTATGGGCATTATATACATCACACAAAAGGTAATAGTGGTAATATGGCATGAATCTGATGGGAATAAGGAGTGAGATGAAAACCCCTTACCTTGCACTTTCCTTTAGTCAAGGGTACGTTTAACCTCCTGTATGAAGACCGTAGTATATTATTAAATTATACCAGAAACATATTAATATTTATTATATCATACATTATTCATTTATGACTTTATACTACCCATTTAATAATAATTTCCATGTTAAATTAACATTTTAGGTAATAATCACTTTCTTTATCGTACGTGTTTTAACTTATTACTCTTGATTGTATCACTTAGATCATGATTTAAATACTTCCAGAATATAAAACATGATTTATATATCATATATATTTAGAATATAATTATTTATAATAGATATATATATGAAATGGAAAACTCTGTTTATGGAGACGGTAGTCCGTACGTACGCATAAATGTTATTTCCATTTTCATAACGTATTGAACAAAACTATGTGGAATTTTTTGGCCTTTTGGAAGTCTTAAAACGTGATTACACTTTTCTATAATTCGAAGCGTTTACCCTCTCCAAATTATAGAAGGGAACCCCTATCATATCCTCCTCCCTATTAAAAAACTATTCACTTCAGAAATTACAAGTGAAAATAACCCACTTAATTCTTTACAAAAATACTATTTTCCTAATTTTGATTACTAATCCCTCTTAAAAAGCCTTTACATATAAAAATAAAGAGGATATTTGAAGAAGAAGATAAAATCATAAAATTTATTTTTGTTTTATTTCTTCCACTACATCATTAAATTATTCTCTAAAAATTATGATATAATTACATATTTATATTAAATATATTGAGATGTTATTTTTTAGTGTTATAACTTATATCCCCGACAAGATAACTCAAGTGGGAATAAAAACTATTCATCATGTGTTTAGAAGACTACCGTCTCATGAACCGATGTAATTCGTTTTCTATCAACACCTCTCCAAGAAAGTAATAATGATGGATTTAACATACATATATTATTTTTATGAAATAATTATACTTATAGAATTATTATATCACATATAACTTCTCACCTTCTATTCTTTGGGAATAAGATATTGTCGCTTGTGTGTATGACAGCCTACTACCTCACAAAGGGACATGATTAATTTTGAAATTATGGTATAAATGTATTTTAATAATGAAAAATTTAATAAATAAATGTGATATATATTACATCACCTTGAATCCTTAATGGGGATATATTATTTTCCTTCGTTTTGTTAATTCGGTTGGGAAAATGGAAACACAAATCATGCATATGTATGACTTACCATCTCAATGAATGATGTAATTAATTTGATATCTCTAAAAATAATGTATTAATAAAAATAATTATTTAATGAATATATATTAAATTTATAAAATTGTTAGACAACTTGTGACAATTTAACCAAGATCACAATAAAAGTAAAAAAATACAAAACCAAACAGCCAACTAAAATGATGCAATTATTAATCTAAATATTATTTTAATGTGGAATTATGAATAAATACATAAAAAATATTTATAGGTAAATCATATATTGTATAATAAATATTAGTTTGGTTCCATAATTTAGTTATAATAATCTTATTTTCATTAAATATGAGTTTTTAATGTATATAACGAAATTCAATACTTAATGTATGAGATTTTAATCTTGATTTTATTTTTATAAGACACATTCCTTATACTCAACTTATTTCTTTTTATGATATATATGCTACACATGATTTTATTTTAGGATTATTATCATGATATTTTTTGTATATACATATCTATGTAATTCACTTTCATTCTTGGGTATAATGATTCCAAAGATACTAATGTGGTAAAGGCTTCATGACATAATATCTTTGATTATCATAATTGTAAATAATTATTATTCTAATGATGATATATTATGACATAACAGTCAATAAATATATGAATATTCTTATCTTATTGTTATTTCATGAATATAAATTATTTTTAATCATTTTACTTGCTTCATGTAATAAATATTTAAAAATAATACATTTTAAGGAAAAATATTAATTTCTCTCTTTCGTTGATAACCCATTTTCTATCATGTACATGTTTTATAAAATTTCAAAAATAATGTTTTCCCTACTATCCAATGATTGTTTCAAAAAATATTTATAGATGGTTGACATTTTAATTTTTTTTTAAAATAAATCAACTTGTCATTTCAAAAACAAGACCATTTTAAATTTTACAAAAAATGAAAAGAGAATCATTATTTTAACATAGATGGAAATAATATTCTATTATGTTTTTATAACCTCACAATGATTTACAGATTCATTTAAAAATTTTCATTTTTACAATTGATGAGAATGTTTTCCAAAACAATTATGATGTTTACAAATTTTAAATAAATTATTCCATGATAAAAGGTTTATTTCATCATGAAATATCCCATGTGATCACTCAAAATAATCTTCCAAGTAAAATTAAACAATTTGATATTACTTATTTTTTACAACATATATGATCCCAGGTTACTATACTTATTATTTCTCTAGATATTTTATGTTTTTAATGAAAATAATTTAATAAAATTAATTCCTTATTCAATGGTTTATGAAAAGATGAAATGATGAAATTTTTATGAAACACATTTCATTATCATGTGTTATTACATTATATAATATTTAAAACCCCATATTATATCATGTGTTTGGATATGATTAATGTTTTGGGATCTTTTTGTTGAAATTAGATATAGTTTTCATTATGTGATGGTTGTTATGTTATAACCATACATTTTCATTGCATTATAAATAAGGATATGTGGGACCTATATCTCCAACTAATTTATTGGGTAAATATGGATAATTGATGAGATAAATAGGACAAGAATGGGAAGTGAACCTATTTCAGTAAGGGAGATTGTCCATTATGATAATCTTAGGTGTGAACCGAGACTATTATGATGGTTTGGGGAGAGAAACCATTCTACTATTGTAGTTTTTGAAATATTCCTTGACTATTAAAGACATGATTCTATATATATATGTGAATACTAAAAATCTATAAATTATTCCAATATTAGTCTCTAATGGATCATGTTCCTTGATTCCATTATTATTCATGATTTATGAAGTTACATTATTTATTCCATGAATCATTTTTATGATCTATGATATAGAGTATATGGTTTTTATAATGTTATTCTCTTGCTATTAAACAATTAAGATCACTTTATGTTGATATATCCCTATTTACCCATATTAAGAATTCATTCTCACCCTTAATTATAATTCTTTTACCAAGGTTTTGAAAAAAGATATTATGTATGATATTTATAAGAAGGGTACTAGTTATTAATCAATTAGTGGTAGATAATGTAGTTTACATATGGACCAGTTGATTATGAATATGTGTTTCCAAAGAAAATAAAATTAAATTATTATGGAATTTGATTTTATGCTATCTAATGATTTTTTTATCAATTTATATGTTATATATATGAAAGAAATGTCTAGGTACATACAATTGGTATCAAGAAAAATATTTTTTTGAAACATTTTTAAACTATTATAAGAAACAAATATTGGGATTTATAGTGATATTACTATGGATATGTCAAAGTATAAGTCTGAGTATATGCTAATTTGTATAAAAATATCATATACCTTTGGTAAAGGATAGATTGAGTGGTTTTGAAGAAATTGCATCCTGATATGCATAATAATGTGGATTTGGATCTAAAATAGAAATACCTAGGGGGGGTAAATAAGAAAAGTGTATATTTTATTTTGACTAGATCATCATATAGTGGCTAAAAATGGGCCTCGTCGTACACTAATATTGACAGTCTTTGGGGAAATGTTTTTGTAATTTTGAAGCTCATTATAGAGGATTATGAAGGAATTGAGAATGTGTTAACCTTAAATCAACCAGGTTAATCCTAAGGTGTCATAGATTGAATGGAAGGTTTCATGATGTACAATTCCTCTAACTGAGTTATTAATTAGATAAACTATGCCTTATTATCATAATGACCCTTTTGGGTTTACTAATGTATTGAATATATGATGATAAAGTTGAAGTAGAAAAATATATTCTCAAATTTTGAAGAAACCATTTTGAGATTATTGATATGATTTGATGTATATCATGAATAGTATCTAGGGATATTCATTTTTAACCTTAATGGATATAAGTATAATTATTATTCAAAACCTCTAATGGTACTATTATCACATCTCAAGTGTACGATTCTTCACTCGATGGAGCTTGTCAGAATATTCTTCCTTAAAACATTATTATTCTCCCTTTAGTGGAACATGACATTTTATTAGGCATGTATATTCCTTAACTACATAAGTTAAATTTAAATTTTTTATGAGGAGAATTCATGTTTTATATTAAAAAAAAAACAATAATTTTTATAACAGTGAAATGATAAATTTACTTTAGATGGAAAACACATTCATTGTATCGGTCTTGATTTCTATTCAATAGGGGTTTTATCTTAGATGATTGGGGTGAAACTAAGAATTGATGATATGAAAATTTTGGGAGACATTATTGATTTATGTGTAAAAGAGTTTTCTTATTTTCTACTGAGTTGTTAAATTAATATTTAAATAGAACTCATAAATGGTGTGGATTGACTTGGTTTTTACCTCTAAGTATTTAAAATATTCTTAAGAATATTTTTGAAGCCAATTTTTATGTTAGTGTAAGAATTTGGAATCCATAGAACCTTGGTGCAGTGTTTATTTAAATATTAAATATATTTTTCTAAGAGTGCACAATTTCACATGATACATGGAATAAATACCAAAAGTTATCTCGGATTGAAAATATATGGCCACGGTTTAGTTTAGAATTTCGATTTTACACTAGGCACAACAATAATATTTTTAGCACTGGGATTCTAATCAGAGGGCATTGGTGATAGGGCATTAAAAAGAGTTAAATGTTTTTAATTAATTATAATAATTTTAACCTAAATCCCCTCCCCTTAAATGGGATTCGAAAAACACATAAGATACTTCTTCCTCTACTGTCTCCCATATATGATGTAGGAAACAAGGATGGATCAACTCAATGAGGTTCTATTGATCTTAGTTTCTGACACTGATCATTATCTGATTGGGGAGAAACAGAATTAGGATGTTTCTTACACACGAAGCTTCTACATTTCACCATGAAGGTAGGAATTTTTTAGTTTTAGTCTATGTCCCCTTCGTTGTGATTTTTTAATGTTTTAGATCCCAAATGAAATTTCTATAAATCCCTCCAACAATGATCTTGATGTTTTGTGGAAAACCGTGGAAAATAGGGTGTTTTAGGAGGTGATATTTTACTGGAATTTCCATTTACACGGTGTGTAGTTAATGGAGAAACATCTTGTTTCCCTACCTCTTTCAAGAAGAATACTTTTGGGACTACACGTGATGTACCAGGGTTACATGTTGTGTAGTGACACAAACTATGTGACCATGGGACATGTATTAGGATGGAAATGTAATACTACATGTCTATTTAAACGTACAAAACCAATGAACATGAACATGGGGTTCCCATTGTGGGAATGGGAAAACCACATGTCCATGTGGCCATTTAGACCAAAAATTCCACGTAGTATGGCTTACATGACCTATGAGGGACACAATTGGTTGGAAATGTTGAAGAATAATACTTCAAGAGGCCGGGTGAAGCAGTACAAGCCTTGTATGGGATCTTCATGTCATGTACCCATACACGGGTTGGAAAATTGGAATAAACGATACACAATAAGATTCTTGAGTGATATTACACACCATGTGGACCCTATATCCCTTAGTGTACTCCTTGAAATTGTGACTTCATAGATCTGAATGCCACTTAGAGTTGCTCCAAGCCCAGTTGACCACATAGCCTCAAGCACTAATCCCCAAATTCCAGAGTCTGCCAACTACAATCGATGGATTTAGGTGTGTACATGGGGATAATATACTATCTTTACCATTGTGTAACACATCAGATAATTAATATTATAAAAGAAATAGTGGGAGAAATATAAGTAATCATATGGAAGTGTAAAAGATAATAATAACAATAACTAACATAATTGATATTAATATAGAAAAGTTGATGATGATGATTCATGTATCAAGAAATCTAGAAAATACTTATACAAGCAGTAAACAAGTATGCTATAAAAAAGCAGAAAAAAAGTATGAAAAATGATCTCCAACATCCCAAGCTCTAGACCATTCATCTATTATAGACTTCATACTATGTAGTTAAGAACTCATTTTTCTAATTCCCGACACTCCCCTTTTAACCAACAACAAACATGTAGTCTTCCAAGGTACCAAAGGTGCCCAGAACGATTATGAGATAAATCTTAGTATGACCTCACCAATGGTTTCTATAAAATCAAGTCAGAGTAATATAAATGTAAATATTGTTCAATAATTCATACATAAAAGTAGTATAGTAATGTAAATTCATAGGTACATGCTGCAGCCCATAGTTGTTGTGTGAACATATAACCATTCCATTATTTAACAACGTTTCATTTATATATTTATGTCATTTGAGGCATAAAAAGCACTGAAATCACCTCTTTATAGTAGTAGTATAGTTTTTAAGTCATATAAAGGAAACATATAATGATATTTATAATAAAAGGTTCCCATGTTAAAAAAGGAATCCTGGATTGCAGGGGTTTCCAAATTAATAATGACTATAGTCTGGCTAATGGTTAAGAGTGTAATCTAAGGATCTTCATCCATGGAATTCCAAAATAGTATGATCCATCTGGTTCCCAAGAAAAAATGAAAGGTAAAATGAGATATGTTATTCCTAGGAATAAAGACATAAACAATGAACCTCATGTCCATAGAAGCCATGATGGATCTAGGAGTGTATCGAAGGCATCTTGTAATATTAATGAAGGGATCCAATGGTGCCATATCGAGAAGCCACAAATATATAAGGAAAGAGTTCCATGGTGGGTATCAACCAAGGAAACCAACATCATTGAGTCCAAATAGTGCCCAAGAGCACACAAGGAAGTCCCTTAGGAGTCCAAAAACTAACCCAAGTCTTAAAATTTCAATAATGGTTTCAAGGTCTATATGTATAATTAGTGACATTACATTAAATTCATTTAATTAATTATTCCAATATATACTCTATCCATATAATATATCCTAAGGTTCTAGAGATTTTATTTTATTAGTGTGATAAGTCTAGTTGAGCATGTATCCATTTCATTAATCCATTTAATTAATAATAACATTACATGGATCATTATTCTACCTTCAAAAATTCATTGGAAGGGTTTCTATGGGATGAAACAAAAAAATTCAACTAAAGTCCTTAGGATATTTCATATACATACAATATATATTCCAATTTTATTTACCATTAATTCATCAAGTGAAGCACTTTCTATAGGCGTGGATTATAATTCATTTTACTTTCCCTGATCAATTTATCAATTCAAAATCAATTTATTATAACGAGGTTTACCAGTAGAATGGTCTACCTCAAACAAACCTTAACGGTGGCTGAAAAGTGTCAAAACACTAAAAATGAATTTATGGTACATCACCAAACATTGGGTGATTGAATTTTTGGAATTAACCAAATACATTGAACGAAAAATATAGAATGGGCCATACAAAATAGTCTTAATGACTACAATAATGACATATATTTTCATAAGACAATCCTGATGAAATTAGTGCGATGATATACTAATTTATAAAATGAAGAAAATTGATGGATGCGTTATAGACCACCTACCTCATAGTCTTGCAACACAACTCGTCAAATATCATCCCCTAGTTTGGCCTAGATTGGAGTTGATATGAAGAATAGATTAATTACCTAAAATTGGGGCATGTGATCCAACATCTAAATAGAATAAATGATAGTAATAAGAACAAAGAAATATAAAAAAATCAAGAATGCACCAATTTGGATCCAAAGAGATGAACGATTATTGATTGAGACTTAGGATATATGAGCTATTTCTAAATCGTGATTAGGATACATAAATCTAAAAAAGAGAGAAAATATTGGGGTTTGTCTGCTTGAAAACCAAAAAAATAATGGTTGATTAAAATATATTAGTTAAGGGAAAACACTTTAACTTCAACCAAAAGTAACCTTCGCATAGTTTGTCCAAACTGTGCAAAATATTATGTAGAAGCAACTATAGGAAGGGTCACCCACCCGGTAAGGCCACATGATTATGAAAATAGTGTGCCAACCATGTGAAAGCAATCTATTAAAATTTTAGACATTCACTCATGGTCATTCTTCCAAAATCACGTGATTATATAAAATTATGTTCTCTATTCAATACCAATTTCTAACATCGTAGAGTTTTAAAAATCATGTGGTTTTCCTTGAACAGTTTAATCTAACCATGCAAAATGACTTTTTCTCCCAAAAAGTTAGTGATTAAGATATGAAAATTCCTCAGACACCGACAGGACCTTAAGGAACTCATTAAGAATCCATTTTTGGGCCATAAAATATAATTAGACAAAAATTTAAAGGATCTATACCTAATTAAGAAATAGGTTCTTATAGTCTTCCTCCTTAAAAGAACTCATCCCTAATTTAACCTTCAAATGGTGGTGAAATGCATCCTGAGAACATCCCTGGACAATGGGCACATACGTTGGCCTTCTACTCCCAAATATAATCATTAACACAACTGTGCTTCTCTAGAACATGTACTAAAGGGATAGGCCGGCCTTGGAGAGCCTTCGAGATCTGGTCAAATTTTGATATAAGATACTCCTTAAAGGTATCATTGGCACCTAGATCAACATCATCATGATAAAAAGTATGAGACGGGTTACATGATACCAGTAATGCTATGAAATGTGTAAGACATCACGCATGGATCAGTACCTATGAGGTAGTAATAATAGATATACTACTGCTCAAATTCTCTCTAGAATCTCAAACGGCCTACAAAAGCGTGGGGATATGTTCCCTTTCCTCTTTATCTATCTATTCCCTAACCAAGGCGATACCTATATGAAAACAAGATCCCCAATTTTTAACTCCTGAGGACATCAATGGAAATTTACATAAGATTCTTATCTAGACTAAGAAGTAGACATATGCTTCATTATCATCTAAACCTATTCTGAAGTCACCTACCTGAGATGAGGACCTAAGAGGGCTACCACACCTAACTATAGTTGGTATTGGGATGAACGTCATGGGATACCATACAATACCTGTAGAGACCCAAAGCTTGACATACATGTACATTACATTACTTTTGCGGAATACTTGATACATAATTAAAACATACACACAAGGACCGTAATAGTTTATTGTCTTTGGAAACTCGGAAAATAATCTTATAATCTTGGTGAAAGATCTTCAACATTTCCCATAAAGATGTTCCCCTTTTTTTTCTTACCTAAAACCATTCTTTATTTCCTGGGGAAAATAAAACATAAAAAGGGTGAGCTCAAATTCTCAGTAAGGGCAAACATAGAGAACATAAAACAATCCATAAACATTTGAAAGAAAAAACTTGAACATGAAATTTAAACATCAAAATCTTGAGAAAAGACATAAATCGTGGAAGTACGTAAGGAATATATCATAATGGAACATCAACCATGATAAAATATAATAAGGATAAAACATGTAATTGTGGAAACCAGTCAGCACGTGTTATGATTTCCATAGTAGCCAAGTCATTACTTCCAAGACCATCTTAGTGGACAAAGTCCCTTTCTGAATCGAGTTCACTCCTCGTTCCAGTCCTATAACACTGAACCGAATTAACTTACCGTTCCATCCATGTCTATCTCATGAGATATAAATCTTTACCCAATGCATTGGAGGGAGATATAGGTCCCGCCCATCTCATAATGAAATCATTCTTACTTGTGCCACAAAATAAACATACATCATTCATAATAACCCTAACGAATAAAATGGGTTTCATAAACATCATCCCATCATCACATAATCCATATAAAAGAAATGGATATCATTTCATAATAAGAAAAGTTAAACCATGTAAATCATAGAGACATTATACTTGAAACATACACATATTAAATAATTTCATCTTAGATGGAAAATGGTTTTGATAAAACACTTGAAATAAATTCTTGAGGAAAATATCCTTTTTTCTTCAAAATCAATTTCTTTTCACAAAATATCATGAAATTTTAGAAGAAAAAGATTTTGTTTAAAATATTCATGAAATCTTTTGGAGTAAGCTTCATGAAAATAAGGCTTTATAAAACCATAAAAATCCTTTCATGTCGTATAAGTTAAAAAAACATTCTCCTCGTACTTTTTCTGGAAAAGTCAAAAAATACCTTGTAGGGTAAACAAAAGAATGATTTCTTCCATACCATGGGGTAAAGGTAAAAATTGGTAAAAAGGACTTTAAATATACATGAAAACACTTTTATAAAATATGGACATGGATGATAACAATAACCCCAGTAAATACTTATGAATAGGCAATCTCGGATAAAAACATGAGATTTGAAAAAATATCCCTTACCTTAGGTCTGATATGCTTCGTACGTATCCGAAACTCCTGTATAATAATTTAAATAATGGCATTGACTTATTACAGAATCATATTCATTGTTATGATATCATATATGGTTCACTTATGACTTTATATTACCCGTTCTTTTGTAAGTTCCTTGTTAAAGTAGCGTTTTGGGTAAAATCGTTTTATTTATCGTACATGTTTGGACTTCTTGTTCTTGATATTATTTCTTATATTCTGATTTACTTAATTCCAGAATGTAAAACATGATTTATATGTAATATATATTCAGAATATACATATATATATGATATATCGATAAATGTAATGAAATACACCGTTCATGGAGACGGTAGTCCGTACGTACGCATGAACGCTGTTTTCGTTTCCTTATTGAATTGAATGGAATTAAGTAGATGACATATATATATATATACATAAATCCAGTATCATTATTATGTCATATATTTCATTATTACTTATTATATATACTTTATAATCATTCATGAATGGTTAACATGGAGAATGAATCTCATCGCGTCGTGGAGACGGTAGTCCGTACGTACGCATGAGCGATGATATCATTTCCATGATCCTGGAATTATATTAAGTGTATGTATAATATTTCAGAATCAATATAACTTTTCAATAATCATATATTGTTATTATTTACACCATTATACCTATCCAAGTAAGGTGGTGGTGGAAAATAGATTACACCACGGCGTGGAGACGGTATTCCGTACGTACGCACACGCGGTGATTTTTTTTTCCGTAGGATGGATAGATGATGAAATAGGGGTTTTCATACTTATAATAACATATCAGTATATGAGTGATGCTGATGTTATTACTTCATAATGAAACAACTAAAGAAGAAGAAGTGGAAGAAGAAATAAAGTTGAAAGAATCGGTAACGGACATTACCTCTTCTTTGAAGCGACTCTTCTTAACCTCCTCTTAAGGCACTAAAGATGGTGTTTAAAGAAAACCAGGACCTCTAGGATGTTTCTAGGGAAGTGTAGAAGAGAAATTGGCAGGGTTTTACCGAGCTTGAAGGCTAAAAGTGGTGTTTGGAAGAGAGGGAGGAGGTTCCCTTTTATAAGGGAGAAGAGGGGCACCTTAGGAAAAACTAAAAATATTATTTTATTATAAAGTCATATTCAGTTTTTAATATCTCAAAATTGATTTATTTAGAATATAAGGTGGGTATGGGTCGAAATATTCTCATACAATATAATTTAGACAAGTTTAGGTTTCTATTTTAACTTTATAATTTAGATTTAACTTTAAGTTAAATAATTTTACTTTTACCGTGTCTTCTTGTTTTCTTACACTATAAGGTTAATAAACTTGCTATAACAAGCCAAACGAATCCCAAGTTGTTTATTATTAATATATATAACTGTATTTAAGTCATTTGGACTAACTTTAGATTTTTTGGAATAAAATAACAATTAATAATATAATATTTGTTTTAAAAACTATTTTATGTCAATTTTGACACTATTTGGTAATTGATTTTTGTTAAAATCATAATAGAATGATTAGTTCGAACAAAGTTAATTAAATCAATAATAACATGTCATATTAACCTATAAAATTAGTGTAATTCATAAAAAGTCTCAAATTACATTTATTTGGGTATTTATAACATCAATTATGTCAATATTTCATTAATAAGATAATTACTGCATCATTATTGTGTCATAAATAAATTAAATTATTTAATGTCTAAAAATTATAAATAAAATACCATTATGTAGTAAATATTTTTATCTTTATAATGAATATTTATAGTCGAATATATATTATGTATAACACTATATTAAAAATTGTTTAGTTATTAAACTTTGATTTTAACTATTTTAACTATTCTTTAAATAAAATAATATTAAATGTCCTAATCTAATCCAAGTGGGCCTAAATGATCATATTTTATTCCTAAGGTGTTTTTTGGTCGAATTAAACTTATCCAATCGAATTAGGACATGTTTTAGGGTAATAATAATATCATTTTTACCCTTAATTACCCTATTTACTTTTAACCGTGGTAAAAAAAGTAAAATGTTACTATTCACAAAAAATTATTTTCATCTCATTGAACCACATTTTAGTCCTTGATATTAACCGTGTCTCTCGGATTTTCAAAATTCCACTCACAAAAGTGGTAAAATTAAGTTTTATGTAAATTTTCAAATTCTCCTAGGAGGTGGGTAAAAGACGGTGAAAAGTTCAATAAAATTTTTATATATCTAAAATTAATATGAAATGAATCCAATGAATTACATTGAACTTATATAGGTGTTATGTATCAATTTTGACCTAAAATAAATTTAAATAAAATAAATAATTAATTAAATAAAAATTCGGTTTTTAAATAGTAACTCAGTGTTTTCACTATTCATCAAAAATTGAAAGTTTTCAGAAAAATACCAAAATTTCACCCTAGGCTAATTTTGATATTCCGAATCCAAAAATGAAGTCCATTTTGAAAGATAAAATTTATAAAATTTTAAAAAATTGGTATTACTATTCAAAATGGCTAGTTTATATAACATATCGTTGTTTAGTGAAACTCGATATTGCATACAACACACGCTATTGTAGAAGGTCATGATTGTGTGTAATGTAAGCCAAGTCAGGGATTCATGTAGTGCAAGCTCCTTTTGGTGTAGTGTAAAACACAAGACATCAATAAAATTAAAAAGAATATTTTTCATAAAATCTCGGGGTGTTACATTCTACCCCGCTTAAAATGAATTTCGCCCTCGAAATTCGTCGGGGTTATAAATGGTTTACTACTCGAAAGTTTCGTTAATAGAAACCCACATCATAACAGGGAATACCAAAACCAATCTTTAAAAACTAAAGTATGAAGCGTAATGGTTAACCAAATTAACTAATCACTGGGTTTCCACATAGGAGAACATAGGCGAAAATATGGATATAGAAAAGAAATCTAACCATCATGTTCTGATGGAGAGTGGTAGAGAACATGGCTGTGAAAAAGCCAACAATCACAAAGCCGTAGATTTGTGATGATCTAAGGTACCATCTGATTCATCGGATATAAGGTCACTAGGACAACATTTTTGGTTTTCAAGATCATTTCCCAAAAGTTGAAGAAATTGGAATTAGAAGAAATACTTTCTTGATTTTGGTACAGTCCCATCGTTGGTCATTCTTTGGACAATTTCCACTTCATCTCATAAAGAAATGAAGTTGAATTTGTCATTCGCGAAGTGTTAGCAGATCATGTGATAGAATGATGGGTCATTCCATTTGTCTTAAACAAAAGATAGGAAGAGTTATCAAAAATACATAAGTCCATCTATAGTGATATTAATCATATATGGTTCCTAAAATGGACTTATACTTCATATATCATACTACTTAATATAATAAAACTAGTTTATACAAAACATGGACTTCTTGTAGGCCAGTGGTAGGCGATAAAGGCCTGTCGCACTTCAGTTGTGGGTTCGATTCCCACAACCTTGTCCGACGCGACGGGTTGTCGCTCGTCCTGCAGGTTGTCCTTTTTCTATAACTACATTATTATAACATTCCATAAATAATATCGAAACAAAATTCTAGCCTTAAACAATTCAATATGATGTACAACTTAATCCATTCCAACTTTTAAGCTTATCAAAAATACTTCTGTCTAATCTCATAGTGTAAAGAAAATGATTACTTGAGAGGTCACATAACAAGTACGTGAATACCATCATTTATCCCCCATATATCATACGATATATCTTGTTGGTCACATTCCAAACATTCTAAGGCCTTAATCATGTATTTTCCTGAAAAATGAATACCCATTGAACCTTAGTGAAAACATGAATGCAGTTAAAAGTTAACAATTTCCCTATACCAAAATCCCCAAAGTTATATATACTCAAACCATGATATCACTTAGTCCTTATATCAATCATGAGCTCATGAATACTATCAAACAATTTATTTTCTCCTTATCCCTTCATTATGCGCATATCATCTACTTTCCAAAATATTTGAATCACTTTTCATGGTTACCGGTAGCATATTCTTATAGAAAACCACAATGGACCAATACACATATATTTCAAAATTCCATGATTCTATAAATGATATTCCATGATACTATTTTGAAATCCCATTACATAAACACTTAATCATTGCACAACATCATTGTCATACTCAACATCACAAATAGTGATCGTATATGAGTTCCCTTTATCCTTTGCCTTAAGAGGTTTCTCACGTTGACCATCATTAACCCTTGGATTAGGGTATTGATTAGAATAATGCCCCATTTCCTTGCACTTAAAGCATTGAAGTGTTGGTGGTGCGTTCTCTATAGTCATTTCTTTATTCACATCATTAGCAACCCTTTTTCCATTACTTCGACACTCAGCTTCTCGATGACCTTCTTTTCCACACTTAATAAATTTTCTAGTCCCTTTAAGAAAATCTCCACCATGCTTCTTTCCACACTTTGAGCATAAAGAAACATTTATCTTCTTTTCACCATTATTCTGAGATTTCTCCTTGAACTCCATCTTTCGTTTCTTTTGCAAACCATGAGATGGATATGTAACACCAACTTCCATTTCAACCTTGAAAGCACAATTCACAATTTCTTCATAGCTACTGAAGTCTCTTATAGCTAATTCCCTTCGAAGACTTGATTTTAAGACACTGAAGAATCGATCAACTTTACTTTCAGGTTGGATGATAAAGCCAGATGCATACCTTGAAAGCCTTGTAAAATTCGCTTCATATATACCAATAGATTCATCATCCTTTTGCTTAATCTCAAGGAAATCCTTTTCTATCTTTGTTCGAAGAATGCGTGCGAAGTACTTATTGAAAAATATGTTCTTGAACTTGTCCCATTCCATGGACTCAATTTATTTTCTTTGCCTTGTATTCTTGATAAGATTCCACCATTTATCAGCATCACCTTCCAAACAATATACTGCTAAGATGAATTTATCATGCTCAGAACATTGTAGAACTGAAAATATCTTTTCAGTGGTTTTGATCCATTGTTCAGCCACTAATTGATCAGAAGACCCGCTGAATGAAGGTGGACGCTGCCTCATGAAGGATTCAACAGAATGTTGATCCTTTCTCTTCTTATTTGGAAGTCGAGAATAATTCATAGCTTCTGTAAGTATAGATATAAGATTGTGCACTCCATCTCCCATAACATTGGTTTGTTCAAGAGGACAATCATTGCATCGTCCATTACATTGATCAACACTGTTTTTTTCGGGTTCCATCCATCGTCTAAAACCCAAAAAGAATAGTGTGAGGAAAACATCATGATCGGGAAAACAACATAATAAAGGGGGAGTACCTTCCATATCTAACATACTAGGTTTAATTATAATATTGTTACCATAATTCTAGGACTATAACCTATACTTATACTTATCCTTAGGGACATCCCTAGACATACCTTAAAAATATCTCTAGGGATTTCACTAAAGTTTTCGCATCCTAGTTTCCAAAGGTTAACTAAACCTTTCCTCTGATACCAACTGTAGAGACCCAAAGCTTGAAGTACATGGACATTACATTACTTTTTCGAAATACTTGATAAATAACGAAAATAGACACACAAGGACTGTAATAGTTTACTTTCTTTGGAAACTCGGAAAATAATATTCTAATCGTGGTGAAAGATCTTCAACATCTTTCATAAAGATCTTCCCCTTTTGTTTTCTTACCTAAAACCTTTCTTTATTTCCTAGGGAAAATTAAAACATAAAAAGGGTGAGCTCAAATGCTCAGTAAGGGAAAGAATAGAGAACATAAAACAATCCATAAACATTTGAAAGCAAAAACTTGAACATGAAATTTAAACATCAAAATCTTGAGAAAAGACATAAATTGTGGAAGTACTTAAGGCATATATCATAATGAAACATCAACCATGATAAACTATAATGGGAATAAAACATGTAATTGTGGCAACCAGTCAGCACATGTTATGATTTCCATAGTAGACAAGGCATTACTACCAAGCTCATCTTAGTGGACAAAGTCCCTTTCTGAATCGAGTTCACTCCTCGTTCCAGTCCTATAACACTGAACCAGATTAACTTACCATTCCAGCCATGTCTATCTCATGAGATATAAATCTTTACCCAATGCATTGGAGGGATATATAGGTCTCACCCATCTCATAATGAAATCATTTTTACTTGTGCCACAAAATAAACATACATCATTCATAATAACCCAACGAATAAAATGGGTTTCATAAACATCATCCCATCATCACATAATCCATATAAAATAAATGGATATCATTTCATAATAAGAAAATTGAAACCATGTAAATCATAGAGACATTATACTTGAAACATACACATATGAAATAATTTCATCTTAGATGGAAAATGGTTTTGATAAAACACTTGAAATAAATTCTTGAGGAAAATATCATTTCTTCTTCAAAATCAATTTCTTTTCACAAAACTTCATGAAATTTTAAAAGAAAAAGATTTTGTTTAAAATATTCATGAAATATTTTGGATTAAGCTTCATGAAAATAAGGCTTTATAAAACCATAAAAATCCTTTCATGCCGTATAAGTTAAAAAAACATTCTCCTCGTAATTTTGTCGAAAAAGTCAAAAAGTACCTTATAGGGTAATCAAAAGAATGATTCCTTCCATACCATGGGGTAAAAGTAAAAAATGGGTAAAAAGGACATTAATAATACATGAAAATACTTTTATAAAATATGGACATGGATGATAACAATAACCCCAGTAAATAATTATGAATAAGCAATCTCGGATAAAAAAATAGATTTGAAAAAATATCTCTTACCTTTGGTCTGATATGCATCGTACGTATCCGAACCTCCTGTATAATAATTTAAATAATTTCATTGACTTATTAAAGAATCATATTCATTGTTATGATATCATATATGGTTCACTTATGACTTTATATTACCCCTTCTTTTTTAAGTTCCATGTTAAAGCAGCGTTTTGGGTAAACTCGTTTTATTTATTGTACATGTTTGGACTTGTTGTTCTTGATATTATTACTTATATCATGATTTACTTAATTCCAGAATGTAAAATATGATTTATATGTAATATATATTCATCATATACATATATATATGATAGAATGATAAATTGAATGAAATACACCGTTCATGGAGACGGTAGGCCGTACGTACGCATGAACGCTGTTTTCGTTTCCTTATTGAATTGAATGGAATTTAGTAGATGACATACATATATATATACATAAATCCAGTATCATTATTATGTCATATATTTCATGATTACTTATTATATATACTTTATAATAATTAATGAATGGTTAACATGGAGAATGAATCTCATTGCGTCGTGGAGACGGTAGTCCGTACGTACGCACGAGCGATGATATCATTCCCATGATCGTGGAATTATATTTAAATGTATGTATAATATTTCAGAATCAATATAACTTTTCAATAATCATATATAGTTATTAATTACACCATTATTCCCATCCAAGTAAGGTGGTGGTGGAAAATAGATTACATCACGGCGTGGGGACGCTATTCCGTACGTACGCACGCGCGGTGATTTCCTTTTCTGTAGGATGGATAGATGGTGAAATAGGGTTGTTTAATAATTATAATAACATATCAGTATATGATTGATACTTATTTTATTACTTCATAATTAAACATCTAAAGAAGAAGAAGTGGAATAAGAAATAAAGTTGAAAGAATCGGTAACAAACATTACCTCTTCTTTGAAGCGCCTCTTCTTAACCTCCTCTTAGGGCACTAAAGACGGTCTTTGAAGAAGACCAGGACCTCTAGGATGTTTCTAGAAAAGTGTAGAAGTTAAATTGGCAGGTTTTGGCCGAGATTGAAGGCTCAAAGTGGTGTGTGGAAGAGAGGGAGGAGGTGCCCTTTTATAAGGGAGGAGAGGGGCACCTTAGGAAAAACTAAAAATATTATTTTATTATAAAGTCGTATTCGGTTTTTAATAGCTCCAAATTGATTTATTTAGAATCTAAGTTGGGTATGGGTCTAAATCCTCTCATACAATAGAATTTATACAAGTTTAGGTTTCTATTTTAACCTTATCATTTAGATTTAACTTTAAGTTAAATAATTTTACTTGTACCGTGTCTTCTTGTTTTCTTACACTATAAGGTTAATAAACTTACTATAACAAGCCAAAAGAACCCCAAGTTGTTTATTATTAATATATATAACCTTACTTAATTCATTTTTCTGAACCTTATTTTTTTGGGAATAAAATAAAAATTAATAATATAATATTTGTTTTAAAAACTATTTTATGTCAATTTTGACACTATTTGGTAATTGATTTTTGTGAAAATCATAACAGAATGATTAGTTCAGAAAAAGTTAATTAAATCAATAATAACATGTCATATTAACCTATAAAATTAGTGGAATTTTTAAAAAGTCTCAAATTAAATTTATTTGGGTATTTATAACAACAATTATGTTAATATTTCATTAATAAGATAATTTATGCATCGTCATTGTGTCATAAATAAATTAAATTATTTAATGTCTAAAAATTATAAATAAAATACCATTATGTAGGAAATCTTTTTATCTTTCTAATGAATATTTATTGTTGAATATATCTTATGTGTAACCCTATATTAAAAATTTTGTAGTTATTAAACTTTGATTTTAACTATTTTAACTATTCTTTAAATAAAATAATATTAAATGTCCTAATCTAATCCAAGTGGGCCTAAATGGTCATATTTTATTACTAAGGTTTTTTTGGTCGAATTAAACTTATCCAATAGAATTATTACATGTCTTAGGTTAATAATAATATCATTTTTACCCTTAATTACCCTATATTCTTTTAACTGTGGTAAAAAAAAAGAAAAAAGTTACTATTCACCAAAAATTAATTTCATCCCATTGAACCACATTTTAGTCCTTGATATTAACCGTGTCTCTCGGATTTTCAAAATTTCACTCACAGAAGCGGTAAAATTAAGTTTTATGTAAATTTTCAAATTCTCCTAGGAGGTGGGTAAAAGACAGTGAAAAGTTCAATAAAGTTTTTATATATCTAAAATTATTATAAAATGACCCCAATGAATAAAATTGAACTTATATTGGTGTTATATATCAATTTTGACCTAATATAAATTTAAATAAAATAAATAATTAATTAAATAAAAAGTCGGTTTTTAAATAGTAACCCAGTGTTTTCACTATTCATCAAAAATTGAAAGTTTTCAGAAAAATACCAAAATTTTACCCTACGCTAATTTCGATATTCCTAATCCAAAAATGAAGTCCATTTCGAAAGATAAAATTTATAAAATTTTAAAAAATGGGTATTACTATTCATAACAGCTAGTTTATATAACATATCATTGTTTAGTGAAACTCGGTATTGCATACAACACACGCTATTGTGGAAGGTCATGATGGTCTACAATGCAAGACAAGTCAGGGATGCGTGTAATGAAAGCTCCTTTTGGTGTAGCATACAACACAAGACATCAATAAAATTAAAAATAATATTTTTCATAAAATCTCGGGGTGTTACAATACCTCAAGAAGAGACATATAAATTTACACCTAAATTATATTATTATAGTAGAACTCAATGAGAAGGATATTCTACTCCCATGAACCCTAGAAGTCAAGGAATCATACTTATATCATCTCCTCTAAATTTTATATCTTATATTTCAACTATCCATTAGTTTTTTCAATAAAAATATGTCTTATGAACCTAATATGTACCCAAATAATTATAGAACCCCTTCTATAATAGTGATGTCAAAAAGTTGTCCCTATCGGATACGATAGTATGAGGGTCCCCATGTAGTTGAATTATATCACAAACAAATACACTTCTAAGATCATCAATTGAGAAATTCTCTTGTGTAGAAATAAAGTGAGATACATTTAGATTCTTGTTGATGATAACCCCTACAACATTTCTACCAGTAAGAGACTGAGGTAATATAACTACAAAATCTATAAAAATATTTTCTCCTTTCCATTATAGGACCAGAAATGGTTGTAACAAGCTTTCATGCCTCTAGTGATCTTTCTTCACTTTCTGAAAGGTGGAACACCTTCAAATAAACCCTGATATATGATGTTTCATCCCTAGCCACCAATACTGGTGTCACATATCTTGATAAGTTTTGTAGATTCCTGAATGAACATCCCATTGATAAATGTGGGAAATATGTATCAACTCCTTGCTTGTATATTTAGGAATCCATACACATCCATGTATACACAAATTTCAACTTTTTCCAAAGACTAGTCCAGATTTGGTTCATCTCTAGAAATTCTCTCACAAAGAACCATCCCATCAATATCTTATAATTTTATACTCTTCACCTTCTCAAGGAGGGATGTGGTAACTATGAAGTTTGAGAGATAAGGCTTATCATTAATTTTATGAAACTATAAATGCATCTCAGAAATTAGGGCCATCAATTTTCATTAATCACTAGCGTCCAGTATGGATTGTTCTTGAGTTTTTCAGCTTAGTGCATTAGAAAGTACATTGTGATTTCCAAACATATATGAAAACATCAAATCGAAGGAATGAATATATTGGACCCATCATCACTATCTATGATTCAACACATGCTTTATAAATATATATTTTAGGATCATTTGTTATGTATAAACCATAAAGTGTTCACCCATTAGATAGTGTCTTCAGAAAAATTATCCATGGTGAACTAATTCTAGTTCAAGCTCGTGTGTTCAATAGTTTATCTCTTGAGAAATTAGCTAATGAGTTCTGTATGCAACTAATCTATCATCTAGTATTACATCAACTCCTGCACCATTTCCTAATGCATCATATCAAAACTTATAACATATGTATAACTCTATAAGATTCAAAATATTTTCCATGATAGGCCTCCCTTTCAACTTCTGAAAGTTTTTCTTGGACTCTTCTGAAAATAGGAACTTAACACCCTTATTTGTTAGATCCGAAAGAGTTGAATAAAAGAATAATAATTTCTATATGAAATGCTTGTAACATTCATATCTCTCCATGAAATGTAAAATATAAAACATGTCCTAATGATGCTCTTATGAATCTATATCACTTAACATATCTTGGTCAATAGAGACTCCTGATTTCAAGTATACATGACCCAATAAGATAACTTTTTTGATCCATAAGTGGCCCTTATCAAACATGGAATAAATCAGATTCTCTCTCAGTGTACATAGAATTATCTTTAGGTGGTTAGAATGTTTATTTCAAGAATAAGAATAAAACAAGATGTCATCCCAAAACACCATGAGAATGCTATCGAGATTGGGACAGAATGCCCTATTCATAATATCCATGAAAATGGCATGAAAGTTCATGAGACCAAACGACATAACAAGGTACTCATATTGACCATACATGATGTGAAATGTTGTATCAGGCATGTATGGTGGATTGAATATCACATGATGATAGTCTGATATGAGGTCGATTATAGAAAATATTGTAACTCCATGGAGTTTGTCAAAGAGATCATATTGTTAGGGTTGGTGTCCTGAGAACCAACTGTTTGTACATTGATTACATAAATGTACACTTATTATATATTGTTCATTGTTCTTCATGACTATAATATAATAATGTCCTGGAATATTTTTTGCATTGATATGGTCATGGAAGATCCCCACTATGATAAGAACCTTTAAATGCTATTACAATATTCTTAAATAAAGTTCTATGGTTGGATGACATACTATGATAGGACACATAGTATACAGACCGTCATGTGAGAGTACTCGTAAGAAGATGAGACTCTCTATCATGGAGTTCACACTTGATAATCTCCAAGAAGGGATATTATGAGAACAGACCCGCCAGTAGTAATTACGCATGTTTTGGTGTCATCGAACATTTCCATCTACGAGCGTGTGTAATGGTCCTTAGACTGGAAGATTATCATTAACTCATGTCATGACTCACGCACTTATATTTGCTGATGAAAACCGTCACAAAGACAGTTGGCAGGAAGTAGGGTACGTTGGGTGTGTCACGAATGACTTGTTGTTAATGGATAAGTTGAGGAAGTATTTGTCCCTTCCATGTTTATGGAAGTAAATATCTCGGGCCCTTTGATTGAAATAGAACTGTTTCCCAATACTATGTCCATGGTGTAACAACGATTTTATTTCCCAAAGTTAAAGAATCACAGATCAAGAATATTGGTTTATGACACTACTATGAAACCTACTTGATGAGATATTGAGACAAAGGGATTAAATTACACGGTAGGCATTTGTATGAGGTGACATGTCAATGAGGCGTCAACTTCTTTCTCTTAGTTGCATTGACCCATTTCTAGATAGTAATCTTGGTCTTTAGGAAAGTCTACCTAATGCCAACGAGAAAGAGGCCTAGAGGGTCACACACTAAGTGTATTAAAGTATCCCAAGAAGAATAAATATTATTCCCGTATGTGGTTTAATAAATCAAGGAAGCCTAAATCGTTTTAATATTAGAGGAAGAATAAAATAAAAACAAGTACACACCATTAATTAATGATTACACACCATGTAGTTTTTATTTTGAAAACAAGTACACGCTGTGTATTATTGAATGTATACACCGGGTAGTTTTCATTTTGGAAAGGAAATGAATAAATGAAAACAAGATATACACATCTTGTACATTGAATGTACACGCCATGTAATTTTCAATGAAAAACAAGTACACTCCGTGTATTTATGATTACATGCCCTGTAGTTTTTCCAGTTGAGATTTTTGAGGAAATATTTTTTTATTAAATGATATTTATTATAATCAGTACAGGCGTATGTCAAGGAATTAATGATTTTACAAGGGGTTTTCAAAAGATTTAATGAAATAAATAAAACATGTAACACATTTATTTATTGTCAAAACTCAACAACTTCAAACCCGATTATAAATATCCTCACAACCCCAACTCTTTTCCAAAGAATTGTTGTGCACAACAATTTTGGAGAATTCTCTCAAGAACAAAAGAACTCCATCCTCCAATAATTCTCTCAAGACCGAGAGAGATCCACCTCCATCTGATCAAGGAGATATAAGGTGTACAATGCAAGTAAAGGCTTCTCCATGCTAGCACCCGTAGATTCCTTTGGCGACGTCCAGAGATACGTGGTGCATGTGTGGATCACCGCTAGAGGAAGTCTACACTTGGCTTCTACGACGCAATGAAAAATCACATAGGAACGTGATCAGAAATATCAACGAAGAAAGAATGTCATAAAAGGTACTTCTTGTCAATTAATTAAATTAATTATAATCAAGCTGTGATGATCCTTCCTTTATGGTTCTAGGTCTTTTATTCTACTTTGTCTATTTCCGTGATTCGATCCATGGAGACTGGCGTTTATCATTGTATTGATCCTGGATTGATCATTGCAAATGAAAAAAAGCCAACTGGTCACATCCACCCATGAGCTTCCACTGCGCTCGAGACCATGAAGTGGTATTAGAGGAGGTCACAATTTTGATTATAGTTATTTAATTTTTGTTAATAATTTACGCATTTATATTTGATTCATTCAAGATACATTGTTCTATAAAACTGATTGGATGAGATCTGTTCTTCCTCCTTCATTTCACGATTCACATCATAGAAACAAATTTTTAATTTTAATTTTTATTAAATTAAAAATGAGAAACTCATCAGGAGGAGCCGATCTTTCTTTTTGTACAACAGAAGAATACACAGCGTGTAGTGAAAAATACACGCCGTGTACTTAGGTTAAACGAACCGGTACTGGTCCGCCAAACCACGCCATGTGAATTGAGTATACCTAAGTATTTATTACACCATGTTGACCAGAAATGAACGGTGTGTGGGAACCAGAATACACGACGTGTATGTTGAATCAACACACCGTGTAGTCCAATCCGGCCCAAGTGAAACCATGTACAAGGAGAAACCACGTTCCACGTACATGGGATTACCAGGCTGGTAACCACATAACAAGGAAGTACATGCCGTGTTAGATTAATCTACATGTCGTGTACTCCAAAATTTCTAAAGTATAGAAAAACACGCCAAATACCCCAGTGTGTACTTTGGATAAAGGGTGAAAAATACACATAGTGTAATATAGCCTACACGCTGTGTACTTTCTAGAAATGTAATTTCACTAGGTTTCCTCCAAAAGTACAATGACCTATACAAGGAATATGTATGAGAAGAATCTCAAGGAAATTAGTAAAGGAAATTAAGATAAAGAATTGATTAATTATAAGATCATAATTAATTGAATTCAAGCACAACTTATCTTAAATAATAGAATGATTAAAAGAATTTGAATTCTAAATATGGGTAAATATTGTTTCATGCTATGGATTATCATGAGCTCGACCAAAGAACCTTTTTATTTGTGTGTGGTTTCATTTAAGTTTGTTTAATTTAAATTTGTTGGTCTACGAGCATTCTTCCAATAAAATGTAGGGCCTACGTGCCCATGGTTTCTTTAATGTAAACCCCATGTAATGGAGGATCTCCCAAGCCAGTGGAGACAGTTCAAAAATCTGAAGTTGAGGAAAAACCAACCCAAGAAGATGCAAATGTGGACAGATGGGAGCTGCAAAACACGAACCATCAGGTTCAAGGTGTTTTCCTTAGGTCAAGGTTAGCTTATCAAAACCACTAGATAAGCTAACCAATACAAGATCATGATCATGACATCTTATTTTATTTCTATCTAATTTCATGGTTTATTTATTATGTATGTGTTGTCATGTTCACATAATTAATGAAATAAACAAGCATGAAAATATAGAATAAAATAAACACCGGACTATGCTTAAACAATATCAGAACATGGTTAATCACTTAAGCAAGCATCACTTAATATTAACAATCATGTGATAATGAAAAACTACTCATAATGAATAAAATCCCTCAAATACCATATTAAGTCAGACCAAGCCTTTTGTTACTTGATTAAGGGAAAGACTCAATAAAACTATGTGTTTGACCAACCCTTGTTGGGACAATTACTTTTATAAAGGAAGATCTTAGGAAAGTTTCAGGTTGACTTAAACATTTTACATCAAGATTAGTAGCCCTTGCTAGACTTGTTGTAAAATGGACGCAAGTTTTGAGGAAATCCAAGTCAGGATTTCAGGATTGGGGAGTCCAGTCAACAGATCAAGGAACTGTAAGCTCATAGTTGGTAGAGATCTGCCTACCTAAATTCCTTCAAATAGCTTGACCAACCCTTGTTGGGGTTATGTGAAGGGGAATATGGATCCTTTCCACTAGAATGTCAAAGCAATTGGAAATTCTGAGTTCAATGGTGAGGGTCATTGGGACTTGATAAAATAGTGGGAAACATAATAAAATTTATTATTTCTCATAAAATGTAATTAAGAAAGTACTGATAAATCTGCTCTTCTAATTTGTAGAATCAATATGAAAAACTCGTCAACCACCTTTTCTCTACGATCAATTCTAGATAAATACAATATCCTCACCGACAGTAAATTTGTGGAATGGTTTAGGTGCCTTCGGTTTATCCTACTCCATGAAAGAAAGTTTTACATGCTGGAGTCCTCACTTCCAGATTTGCCTACCCAAGGGGTGAGTGATGAAGATTTCATGTTCTATGATCAACATTTGAGCGATGCACTCGACGTTCAATTTTTGATTCTATAATCAATGTCAAGTGAGCTCATGAATTCTCATGAAGACATGGATGCCTACAACATGCTCGAGAACCTCTGTGGTTTATACCAGGAGAGAGAAATATAGGAAAGGTTTGAGATCTCCAAGGCTCTATTTCAGAACAATCTTGGAGAGGGTTCCCTGGCTGGGCCTCATATAGTCAAGCTCGTTGGCTACATTGAGCGCTTAGAGGTTCCAGGGTTTAAAATCTCTGAAGAACTGGGTACCGATCTCATTCTTGCATCACTCCCCCAGAGCTTCTCTAACTTTGTTGTAAATTTAAATATAATCAACATTGAGAAGTCTATATCCGATCTTCTTATCCTCATTCACCAAGTGGAAAATGATTTGAAGCGTGAAAAGCCTTTTATCCTTATGGAGAATAAAAGGAAAGGGAATGGAAAGATATTTTAGCCCAAAGCTTCTTCAAGGCCTTCCAAGAAAAGTAATATCAAAGGGGAGTCAAGAGAATAGGATGTTGTTTGTTTCACATGTGGAAAGAAAGGCCACTGGAAGAAAAATGCACCCAGCCAAGGAAGCAAGGGGAAGCTTCAGGTGTGTTTTTTATCGAATGAAATCTATCTATTTCTACAAATTGGGTATTAGATACAACTTGTGGTGCTCACATATGTATCAAAATATAGGAACCAAGTAGATTCAGGAAGATTGATCGAGGGGAAGTAGATCTACGAGAAGCCAACGGGGCCAGACTTGCTGTTGTAGTTATCGGGGACTACCACATCACATTGCCAACTGAAAAGATCTTGGTGTTAAAGGGTTTTTATTATGTGTCCTCTGTTACTAAAAACATTATTTCAGTATCCATATTAGATATTTATGGATTCAACTTCAATTTTGGAAATGAATGTTTCTACTTTTATAAAGATAGAATTTGTTTTGGTAGAGAACATTTACATAATGGCCATTATGTGTTAGACTACACAAACCAAGTAATGGAAATATATGACAAAGTTAATTCAGATGACTCATACCACACCCAACTTTGGAATCACCAGCTAGGTCATTTCAATGAGAAAAATTTGACAAAATTACATCAATATGGGTATTTAGATTCTTTCAAACTAAAACCACTTGGTGTATTTCATGCGTGTCTACAGGGAAAAATGACCAAAGACCCATTTAGTGGGAAAGGTGAAAAGTCTAAAGAGATTCTATAATTAGTTCACACAAATGTATGTGGACTATTTCGAATTGAAGTAAGGGGTTGGTTCTTGTACTTTATAACTTTTACTGATGATTTTAGTATATATGGATATATTTACTTAATGAGGTATAAGTCAGATTCTTTTGATCAGTTCAAAGAATGAAACAATGAAGTTGATAACTAGCTTGGTAAAAAGATTAAGAAACTCCGCTCAGACAGAGGAGGAGAATATATTAATCAGGACTTCATTGATTTCTTACAAGAGTTTGGGTTTATATCTCAACTCACTCCTCCTTACATGCCTCAGTAGAATGGCATAAGTGAAAGGAGGAACCACACCCTGTTGGACATGGTGAGATCAATTATGAGTCATGAGAGTCTTCTATTATCCTTTTGGAGATATGCATTACAAACAGAAGCACACATACTAAACCAAGTACCAACTAAATCGATAAATGGTATTCCATTTGAATTATGGAGTGGATGGAAAGTCGTGTTATCAAATTTACATGTGTGGGGTTGCGAAGCATTTTTCAAGGCCTCTTTAGGTAATAAACTTGCACCTCGAGGCACAAAGTTTACCTTTATAGGATATCCCAAGGAAACAAGTGGATATTACCTATACAACCCCTCCGATAAAAAGGTAACAATGGAAAGACACTCCATATTCCTTGAGATGAATCACGTATTCAAAATATATAGTGGGAGTGAGATAGACTTCGATGAATTCAAGGCTCAAGATACACAAGAGTTGGTATAGGAACAGATTTTACAAAGCCCCGTGGAAGAACAATCTGTTCTAGAGACACAAGAACATCGTAGGAGCACAAGAGAGGTAAGAGAACCAGAACGATATAGTTTTATTGTCACCAAGGATGGTGACTCATTATTGGTTGACAATGAGGATCCTCTTACCTACAAGGAAGCAGTTTACGACACAGATATTTCCAAGTGGAAAAAATCCATGAATTCTGAAATAGATTCCATGTACTAAAACCAAGCCTGGATTTTGATAGATCCTCTAGTTGATATAATTCCTGTTGTTAATAAATGGGCATTCAAGAAGAAACTAGACATGAAGGGGAAAGTCAGCACATATAAGGCACGACTGGTTGCAAAAGGTTTTAGATAGCATCAATGAATTGACTATGATGAAACCTTTTCACCATCTGCGATGCTAAAATCCATCAGAATCCTATTGGCCATTGCCGCTTACCATGACTATTAAATTTGGAAAATGGATGTCAAAATAGCATTCCTTAACAGGAACCTCTAGGAAGATGTCTACATGAAACAACATGAAGGGTTTGTGACTCTAAAGGATGCCAACAAGGTATGCAAGTTGCAAAAATCCATTTATGGATTAAAGAAAGCATCAAGGTCATGGACATTCATTTTTATGAAGCCATAGCAGAATCTGTATTTGTTAAGAACGAATTTGATCCTTGTGTCTACAAAAGGTTTAGTGGAAGTGCAGTTGTTTTCCTAATATTATATGTTTATGAAATATTACTAATTGGAAACGAAGTACTTGTCTTACAGTCGGTTAAGGCATGGTTGGATAAATGATTCTCTATGAAAGAATTGGGTGAGGCAGTATATATTCTTGGTATCAAGATCCATCATGATAGATATAAGAGAATGTTGGGCCTAAGTCAAAGTAAATACATTGAAAAGATACTGAAGATATTTAGTATGGAATAGTCCAAGAGGGGACTGTTTCCAGTGTCACATAGCTTTCATCTTTCCGAGAAAATGTTTCCTCAGACACATGAGGAATGAAAGAAAATGGAAAGGATCCCTTACGCACCCGAGATTGGGTTAGTCATTTATGTTATGCTACGTACAAGGCTATATGTTTCTTACACATTAAGTGTGGTAGGCAGATATCAAGCTGATCTAGGAGATTGCCCTTGGATGGCAGTCAAGACTATCCTTAAGTATCTAAGGCATACTAAGGATATGTTCCAAGTTTATAGAGGATATGATGAACTAGTCATAAGAGGACATGTGGATTCTAGTTTCTAGACAGATCAAGATGAAATGAAGTAACAGACTGGATACATCTTTAGTTTGAATGGAGGTGCAGTTAGCTGGAAGAGCTCAAAGCAAGGTGTGGTTGCAGATTCTACAGTAGAGTCTGAGTATAGCGCAGCTTCTGAGGTAGCTAAAGAAGCAGTGTGGATGCGAAGCTTTGTCCATGTGCTGGATGTAGTACCTAGAATTAAATATCATATCACACTCTATTGTGATAATACTACAGCGGTGGAACTTGAAAAAGATCCAAGGTCACATCAGTGGACAAAGTACATAATTTGGAAGTATCATCTCTTGAGGGATTTTTCTCAGAGAGGTGAAGTTACAGTGAGCAGTATTTCCACAGAAGATAATGTGGTGGACCCCTTGACTAAAGTCTTGAATCAGTAGAAACATGATCATCATGTGAGGTCTAGCGGAATAAAAGTCGTAGGAAGTTGGCTCTAGTCTAAGTGGGAGTTTTTTAGGGTTGGTGTCCTGAGAACCAACTGTTTGTACATTGATTACATGAATGTACACTTATTATATATTTTTCATTATTCTTCATGACTGTTTTGATCCGTTTCCCTTCGAGGAGATGGAGGACTAACGTGCCTGACTGTCGATCTCACGGATGGCTGAGCCCCGCTCGATTGCTAAAGTCAGGTACACCGGTCTTTGTTTTGAAATGCCCAACGGTTCCATATCCAAAAATACATGGACCTGCTTTCCAAAGGTAGGTGTCCGCTAGGTGGTTTGGCCAGCAATTCTTAAGAACTCACATTAGTCGAGAGGATGCGAAGTCGAGCTCATCGCACCCTTTTGGGGGGAATTATTTCCTGTTCTGGGACTCTCTTATATATTTAAGACGTATTCATATGTTCACGAATATTTGGTTTATACCCAAGCATAGTAACCATGGATTTCTCCTGGTTGGTAATGGTCAGCTAAACGGAGGGGTTTGGAATCATTTATTCCCAAGTTTTACCATCCCTCATTGGATTAATGACCCCGAGGAGTCTGGACTCATTGAGGCGACACTAGGGGTGGTGTGGTGAACCGATGTGAAGATATCCGGATCGACCAGTTGTTGGGGTTGAACCTCTTGGAGGCTTCCAACATACCCTGCCTAGGAAACATGGATCAAAGTCCACATAGTTCGTATAGTAGCTTCAGATAAACGACATGAATGTGGACTTGGGGGTCCGATGGTGATCGGGCTTGAACCTCTTGGAGGCTTCCTACATACCCTGCCTAGGAGGCAGGGATCAAAGTCCACGTAGTTCGCACGGGATTGGGGCTTACGCTCTGAGGCATCCCATAGTAATTGATTGGGGCTTACACTCTGAGGAGGCACATAAGAGGGTGTCATGGTCGATGATTACTCTAAGCCCATGTGAGTCATGCCCGGTGTGAGAAACAAGAAGCAGCAGGGACCAGACGATCACGTTGCGAAAGGCGCATCTGTGAGATGTAGAGTGGGGATTATGCATGGAGCGGCCCATAAAGTCGGGGCTTACTCTGGGATGGATGCCCAGGGAGAAAAAGCGCAACAGGATAGGGAAAGAGGTGCTCCTGTGCCCGTCACCTCTCTTGTTCCCGGGGGAAGTACAGAAGTGCATGGGTGCTTCCTTCTGATGGGTATTTTACTACCCACCGAAGAGGGGAGAAGTTCCCCAGGCTGACCAAGTGGAGGGGCAGAAAGGGGGCTCCCAGGGTTGGACCCCGCATTACTGTGGGAATTTGAACCCAGGAATTCTTTGGGAATCCGCCCAAGGGCTGGGGAAACCCCTTCAACCTCGCTTATCGTGGGTATGTGAACTCAAAGCGGCGCGCTGATGCGCTTGAAGGTTACACCACACGGGTCTGGTGGCTCTGGTGGAGGCCTCGGCTTGAGGCCGATGAATGGGCCAATGAGGGATTTGCGAAGGATCAGGCCTGATTGGGAGGATTTTATATGGCTTGAGGAATGGGAAATATGAAGAATTTAGCGGGCCACACTAGTGTATGAGGGGTAGCCCCCTTCGTGTAGGGAGGTTCTACGTGGCAGGAGAGGTCATCTGCGCACAAGGATGCTCCGCGAACTGTTGGGAATCCCGCAAACTAGGGTGGTTCAAGGCTTCGGGTTCATCCCACATACCAGGGTGGTACGCAGAGGGGTCCATGCGAGCAGCGGAGGCCAAGGGAAATGACGGTCAGAGGTTCATCGGTCAGGGCTTCTCCTGCGTAGGAGGGTGCTACGTTGTGCGATGGATCGGAAAAGGGGCATAAACTCCCTACTCCGAGGGGAGTGCATCCTCGGAGGGGCCATGGTCTGCGGTATTCTTTTCTTTGTTATTTTAAGTTCATGGTTCACCAAGTTATTATGAGTTTTTGGTTCCTTATTAAATCGCTTCCAGCTCAATACCTTCTCTCGTTCGTAGTCTGGAACTTTGCGGTCTGTGAAATCCTAAGCTCCTTCCTTCGAAATCCTTCCACCTTAATCTGACTGATCTCCTTGAATCCTCGTCCCTCTTCCTCTCGGTCTCCTTTTATAGAGTGGGGAAAGAGATGTATCTGTGGTCACGCGGCACCTTTTATGGAGGCTCGTGACCGAAAACCCGGTTAACGGATGACTCGGTCAATCCACAACTCGTGGGGGGCATTGAGTGCATCCCCCCCCCCAAACAAGGTCGGGGAGTGCTTCGCGTCCACAGAGGGTTCCACCTCCATTTTGCGAATGACAGCGGATGCGGGCTGGACTGGGTGAGGCGGTCCACAACTAGGGACTGTTCGTGATGGTGAACCGGGTCGGTGCCTGTCCTGCTTCGCACCCGCGGAGGATCTCTGCCTCTATTCCGCGAACGACAGAGGTCTGTGGAGGGGGTGCTTCATGGGACCGGCCACGTGGCATAATTATTTGGACCGGTCTGCAGACCGATCCATCCTTTGAGTTTTCTCTATTCTTCCCCCCCCCCAATTTTTCGAGGGGAATCACATAGAATCTCCTTTGCAGATTTTTCAGGACCCTACAAATGACCCCCATCGGAATGGGGTCCGATCAGAACAAAGAGGAGGCCATTTCGATTTAGAGTGGTCCTGAAACTTGGATGGTTTGCAGTAGGGGAGTGGACCTGGTGGGGGGCCATGCCTATAAATACCGGGGGGGCTTCATTTTTCCTTTATCAGATTCTTCGCGAAACCAGAGCTCTCTTGCATTTCTGTCTACACGTGCTCATTCCTTTGGGAGACGCTTCATCCACGAACCAACTACCACTTCCACGAACCATTCCTCCTTCGCGGTTGCCTTCACCCACGGACCAATTTCCCAACCACAAACTAATATTTTAATTAATTAAAAATTAAGTCACGACGGGGTGTGGAGGAACTCGCTTCATGGTTTTGATGGCCCTCGAACTGAAATATTCTGGACTTTGAAAATTTATTTAGTTTTCCGAACCTAATTAAATATGGGATTAGGACTCCGCGGAGTAACCTGGTTCGCAGTTCTCTGGACTACGCTTCACGGGCCAGGGTACCGCGGACTTCTTCTGCGTAGGGTCGGTTCGCGGGATGCCATCATCGTGAATCACCTTATGAGGCTTTCCAGAGGACTTTTCCATATGCTTGGTATTTTTTCCATATCTGATTACTCCAAAATAACCATTGGTGGTCTTCATAATGCAGGGAGAAAACATGGTTCCTCCTCGCCATGCACCCAGGCCTGCTGTAGAGCCCCTCTCAATTGGTTCAGGGAGACGTCTAGCCATTATTCGTAGAGAGGAGAGAATCAAGGAGGACCCCAGTCGATCCATCATTCCCAATGATGGTGTCTTTAAATACTTGATCTCTCTTGAGCTCCTGGGTTATCTTCTATCAAATCAACTTCTACATTACAGCTTCGGTCTTCATAACGAAGTCTCTATCCCCCCTACTTTCTCAGGTGTTCCGTCTCCTTTCTTGGAGGTGTTACCAAAGTGCATTAAGATGAACCTTACCCCATTAGGGGAGATAACCTATGATTCTGATCCGAAAGACACTTTCATCTTGAGAGGATCTGTTTGGACCCAAAGTGATCAGTGCGCTCAAGAATTTTCTCAAGAAGCTATCTTTATAAGATACCCCTCCATTATCAACCTTGCTCGAGTGGATCCTAACGCGGGGTGGATTCTTACGTGGGATCATCGATCTGGTGGGCTCTTCTCAAATGAATGGGCCTGGGCCTTATGGGTCCATCATCATTTCTAAGAGTCTCCCAATTCACTGGAAGTAGTCAATCTATACTCTGCAGTGTGGGTTTCCCAATTTTTGATTTACCCACCATCTTTAATCATGCCTGACCTGCTCAATCGCTGGTGTTCAAGAACTAATACTTTCCACCTCGCCCATGGTGAAGTTGGAATTAGTTTATGGGACATCTACCAATTGGGAGGGCTTCCAATCATTGGTGAAATGCATGATGAGTTTTTGCCCATTCCTGAAGCATGGGACGATGTCGAACAAGTGCCTTCGTTGGCGAGGGATTTGCTGGTTATGGGGGAGCGGTCACTAGGTCAGGACTTGCGTGCCCACTCCCTTATTCCTTACAGCACATGGATAGGGTTATTTCTGAACACCATTGGTCCTATTCCGAAGATCAAGCACCCCAGGACTCATCCTTCTCAAAAGTCACGAACTATCCCAGGTTCCTACTCAGTGGTTCTGGAAGCGGGTGACTATCTATCATGGGACTATGAGGTGCACCCCGGTGTGCTGCCTATGCTCAGGCTGGAAGGTCTATTTGCTATGTTTCTGAGCAGGTGGCTATTCCCTTCTCGGGATATCAACCCAAGCGTCAGATCTTGCACCTTGATAATGGCGTTTGAGTTGGCAGAGGGATGCCCAGTGAATTTGGTCATGCCCACTCTGGCTCGTCTCTATGAAAAACTAAGCCACATGCAAGAGGGAGGGTCACCCTACCGTCTGAGTGTGCCATTTCAATTCTTGTACGACTGGATAGTGGATCATTGTCGTTGTTACAAATATTTTCATAACACAGTCATCTTGCTTCCTACCTTTTGTCCTACAATGCTCGATATAGCTGGGGTTCGCTTGAAGTCCCTCAGTTCTAATGAAGTTATCGAGATTCTGAGTGACTTTTCCCAGTTTTCTTTCACTCCCTACTCCAACCCTTCTGGCGTCGTGGTTGACAACCACCAGGGGATCCTGGAGGAGCGCTCTTACATGATTTCACTACGGGATGGGTTTTTGTCCGCACGAATTGGCGGGGTTTCTCTATGTAAGTTGCATGCCCCACATCGTTTTTTCCCACCAGTTTTGGTGTATGAAACTCCAAGTTTCTCTTCCTACTCCTCAGGCTCGAGGACTTCACCCAGACACTCTTCGTCAATGGTGGTTGATGCTGATGCGGGAGGGATCCGACGCAAGCATTCTCTTGCCTGATATGGGAGCGACTTCCAGTTTATCCTTAGAGTACACAAGAACGTGGGTAAAACATTACCCCAATGGGGTCATGGGGAAGGTTGTCCGGTAGGTTCCCAAATCGAGAATCATTACAGCCGTTGCGCCTACCGCACCTTCCTCATCGGCTCTGAGGGAGGACCGACTAATGGATCTTCGGTCAAAGAGACTCAGTGGATTTCCCTCTCCTAGCCCTTCTGTGGTCGAATTTCAGAAGGTCACAACCTTCTTGGATGTGGATGAGGACAATCTGGTGGCTTGGGGTCCTAACGAGACAAATCCTGAAGTTTTTCCAGCTGATACTGGACTTAGCAACTTGATTCCCAAGCCTGGACCAGGGTTAGAGGCTTCATATTTTCCAGCTTCGGAACCATCTTCTAGCATGCACATTTTTGCACTGATCGTGATGCCAGACTTCATTCCTATGCTACCTAGCGAGGATACTAAAGATCCTCGTGTCATGGAGGACCATCAGGCAGTGCACCGGTGGGCCTGGCCCTGGATTTGTGAGATTGTTTCCGAAACTCTTCTAGTTGAGATGGAAACTAAAACCGAATCTCTCAGACAACTCTTCCTAGGTTTGGGGTCAGGTGGATTTGACTATCGGTAGTTCCATTCTCTCGCTTGTCAGGTTTTCATGGCCCGTGAGGAAGTTTTCACTAATGAACGCGAACTTGCTCACCTCGCTGCCTCTCATTGTGGGACCCAAGCCTTGTAGGAATCCATGACAAAGCTCTATCAGCTGATAGCGCAGGAGGCGAGCTCTCGAAATCAGGCGGCCTTCATATCCTCCGAGATGCATGAATGTGAGGTACGGGTAGAGATGTTGAGGGATCAGTTGTCAACCTTGACTGGTAAGCTTGAAGTCACCAGGAAAGGGATCAACGATCTCCGAACAATAGTGGATCATACTCGTTCGGTGGCCGAGGTTGAGGCCAGGGAGAAGGCTATGCTGGAGCAGACTCGCAACAACCTCCGCCGCATGATTGCTGATCTGATGGAGAGAGAAAATCAGGCTCCTCTGTGACTGTCAGAGTCATTTTGGTACATTCTGTTTTACCTCTTTTGTCATTGTGAGGTAGTGGCCCCAGCTTGTGGATGTCCTCCCCCCTTTTTTTTAAATGGAATGCAATCTGTGTCAACCTTTCCTTGCTGTAAATTTTTATTGTTACTAGAACAATTATTGCATAAATACAATCCATTGTATCAGAATTGATCATAATACAAATAGAGACAGGCTCTGACTTTTTCCTAGACCAGGGGATCCAGCGTGCATAGTTTGAATATTGCTAGGGTTTTGCAGAAAAACCCTACAAACTTTGCGTCTTTTCTTTTAATACCCCAATTTTTCCTGGGCCCATTTGGTGTGGACCTAGTAGGTATGGCCCAACTTTTTCTTAGGTCACCCTTTTCGGGTTTTCGGCCTAACAGGCTTTACGCCTATTTTTATTGTGAGCGGTTTAAAGTCCCACTGACAAGACTATCATAACCGATGTTTTAGGTTGAACATCTTTGACTAGATATGGTGGGGTGAGGGCCCCAATGAGGTTTAGTTGATTAAGAGATGTCTCGATATCCTTCAGACGCATGCAAGGGGGAAGCGTGTTCAGATTTGAACGACATGCAGGGCATGTCTCAAGGTATTGATCCATGTCGGCGTGTAGAGGCAGGAAGAGTATCGCCTAAGGAAATCTTGCCTTTGGTAGATGGGCTAGGGGTGATCAATATGCAAAGACACTGAGCGAATGGTATTCATTTTCATGAAAAGTTGTCCTTAATTCAATGACTCTCCATTTCTGATGGCATGAGGACTTCATGAGAGTCTGGCTGAAACCACCATGGGTGGCTTGGAGAATTATGAAAACCACTTGGGGTGGCTTGGAAAGGGTATGTGACGTCTAAAAGGTTTTGGGAACATCTGTATCAATTAGGAGTGTGGAAGAAAGGACGGTTGGATCTTGGCCCAGTTTAACATCATACAGCTGGGACTTTATCTAGAATGGAACGGCTTCTCCTGGTCCTCATTAATCTTGTTAGGGATGTCCCACCATATTCAGGCAGGGTTGTGAAAGAGGCTCATAAACTGTAGCTCAGAGGGTTTCCGAATCCTGGGATGGAAAAAAGGGATCAGGGGCCAAGAGGCGTACGGAGAGAAGAATCGCCTAAGGAAATATTGCATTTGGTAAACGGGCCAGGGGATATCAATATGCAGAGCCTCTGAGGGCATTGTATGTATAGTCTTGCAAAGGTGTCCTTAGATCAATGATTTTATTCTCTCGATAGCCAAGGAACTTCAGGGAAGTTGAGGTTTGGGACCACCAGGGGTGGTTTATGAGAGTTCAGCTTTTTCTGAGTACAGAGTATGGTTTATGAGGAGAGGGTTCCTGGATACGGGAAAAGCATATGAGCTAAATTTCCCAAGAATGGGTGAAGTCATTCTTGCTCTTGTTGGTGTGAGACGGTGGTTTGTGGAAGTCTGACTCATACACTGAGGGATAGAGAAAAGCCTCTATTACTTACTGAACCCATGAAATGTTTGTCCATGTAGTTTAATGTCGTGCGGTAAGGACAGGGAGCATTACTAAAGGATGTTGTGCAGTTTAACATCATGCAGTAAGGACGGTGGCATTTTTTCTGATGTTGTGCAGTTTAACGTCGTGCAGCGCGGACAGGGGGCATTTTTGCCGATGTTGTGCAGTTTAACATCGTGCATCGAGGACAGGGGAATTTTTAAACCAGTGAAAATGCTTGTAGTTGGAGGAATTTCCCTGGATATTTAATGCTTGTTCTCTGCAGCTTTATTCCAAGCTGCAAAGATGTTCTGTGCAGTTTTACGTCATGCGGTGAGGACATAGTTGCGAAGGGCGCTCTTGATCAGAATGCAACTGGGCTTAAACATCTCGGCATGTCCAAGACGTGGAGAGGGGTTGATGGTGTAAATCATGGTTCCAGGGCTTCTTTAATCAGGAGAAATGATATGGGGGGCTCTGAGGCCGGTAAGCGTACAGAGCTAGGAAGAGTACCGCCCGAGGAAAACTTTCCTTTGGTAGACGGGCCAGGGGATATCAATATGCAGAGCCGTTGAGGGCATGGTATGCATAGTCATGCAAAGGTGTCCATGAGTCGATAACTTTCCACTTCCGATGGCCATGAATGGTTATGAAGATCTGCAATTATCCGGGTCATGGAGTCTGATGTGTGGAGAGGATGCACCCAAATGCGCAAGGAGTATTCCCATCTCGTTTCTCCGTATATCTTGGGTGGGTCACGACGAAGTCCGTGTAGTTTAACATCATGTGGTGAGGATGACTTTCATGCAATTTAACGTCGTGCGGTTAGGATGAAGTATACACCCCATTCAGGTTTGGTCCATACATGGGGGAAAGGGATAATTCTTAAATCTTATTATCCGTGCAGTTTAACATTGTGCGGTAAGGATGATGAATACACCCCGTGTAGGTCTGGTCCATACACGGGGGGAAGAGGGCATTTTTAACTTCTTATAAGGGGGTGGATGGGCCAGGATTGGGAACCCTGGCATCGCTATGTATCTTGAAAAGGCAGGATTCAAGCCAAATTTAGTTCTTTAAAAGATAATACACCCCGTGCAGGTCTGGTCTGTACACAGGGGAAAATGAAATCTTTTTCTTATCCGTGTAGTTTAACGTCATGCGGTAAGGACGAGGGATACACCCCATGCAGGTCTGGTCCGTACATGGGGGAAAAAGGAATTTTTAACTTTTATTTGGGGGTGGTTGGGCCAGGATGGGGAACCCTGGCATCGCTACATATCCTACAAGGGTAGGAATCAATCCGTACGTAGTTATCTGAAAAAAGTACACCCCGTGCAGGGCTGGTACATACACGAGGGAAGGGGACATTTTTAATTTTATCCCACCTGGGAATGCTTGGGCCAGGATAGGGTGTCCATGTGTCGCTACGTATCCTGAAAAGGTAGGAATCAAGCCGTACATAGTTCTCTTTGAAGTACACCCTGTGCATGTCTGGTCCATACACGGTGTAAGGGGACATTTTTGATTTTATCCCACCTGGGAATGGCTGGGCAAGGATAGTGGATCTCGGCATCGCTACGTATCCTGCAAAGTCAGGAATCAAGTCCTACATAGTTCTCTTTGATGTACACCCCATGCATGTATGGTCCATACACAGGGGAAAGGGGCATTTTTTACTTTCATTATCCATGTGGTTTAGCGTCGTGCGGAGAGGACGTAAAAATACACCCTGTGTAGGTCTAGCCCATACATGGGGGAAAGGGGGCATTATTATCTTTTATTCGGGAGTGGCTGGGCAAGTTTGGGGGACCCAAGTGTCACTACGTATCCTACGAGGGCAGGAATCAAGCCGTACGTAGTTCTCTGCTAGATAAACCCCGTGTAGGTCTGGTCCGTACATGGGGGAAGGGGGAATTTTTTTTTTTTTTATATTTGAGGGGTGGCTGGGACAGGATGGGGGGTCCTAGCCTCACTACATATCCTGCGAGGGTAGGAATCAATCCGCACGTAGTTCCCTAAAAGAAAATACACCCTGTGTAGGTCTAGTCCATACATGGGGGGAGAGGGAATTTTTAAAACATCTTGTCCGTTCAGTTTAACGTCATGCGGTGAGGATGAAATACTCTTAGTTTAAGGTCATAGATTTTGGACTGTTGGGTGCTTGGCAGTTTAACGTCATGCAGATCAGACGATCCTCTTTTTTTTCTTACACATGCAGTTTATCATCGTGCGGGTAGGACGAAGTACTCCTTTTGGTTTCTATGCGAAATATTTCTTCAAGAATCTCACGTTTGTAGGAGCGGTGGTAAATTGCCCGTCCATGGAGATCAGGGCATACGTTCCATTGGAGTAGACCTTGTGTATAACATACAGTCCCTCCCACTTAGGCTCTATCTTTAGAGGCTTCTTTTCAGGTATCATTGGGGTCTGGAGGACCAACACCAATTCTCCTTCCAAGAAAGACCGAAGACAGACCATTTTATTGAAGGCTCGTGCAATATGGTTCTAGTATAACTCCAAATTGTGCAAAGTGTGCAACCGCTTCTCGTCTAGCTATTCCAATTCACCTAGCCGCTTTTCTGATTGCTCATCATTGGATAATTGATTGGAAATGTAAATTCGGAGTGAGGGTAATTGGAGCTCAATAGGCAGGACCGCTTTTGTTTTGTATACCAATAAGTACGGAGTGGCCTCAGTAGCGGTGTGTATTGTGGTTCGGTAGGCCCACAATGCATGAAGGAGTTTATCCGGCCATGAATTCTTGTCTTTGTCCACCATTTTCTGGAGAATGTTGGACAAGGTCTTATTGAAAGACTCTATCTGTCTGTTGGCCACCGCATGGTAGCGGGATGAGTGGTTAGCCTTGATGCCATACTCTTGGTACAGTTTATCCAATTCAGCAGAGCAGAAGTTGGTGCCATTATCTGTCAGTATGGTATGAGGGACACCAAATCTGGTGATGATATTAGTTTTCACAAAGCTGACAATGCTTCTTTCCCTGACTTCCTTAAGGGGTACAGCTTCTTCCTATTTGGAAAATAAGTTGGTTGTTGTGAGGATATATTTCAGCTGTTTTGCTGTGGCAGGAGGATATGGTCCCATGACGTCCATTCCCCATATGGAAAATGGCCAGGAGTACTTGGACTCATGAAGTAACTTTTGGGGCTGGTGAATGAAGTTGGCATGAATCTTTCATGAGTGGCATTTTGCGGTAAAACGCTCGCAATCTCGTGCCACTGTGGGCCAATAGTATCCAAGCCTTCGAACTTGGTGGGAAATCTTGGACCCTGACTGGTGTGCTCCACCTACTCCGGCATGCACTCCAGTCATGATGGAAGTGGTTTCTTCTCCATCAATGCATCTGAGGATGATTCCATCGAGGCCTCGTTTATAGAGGACCTCTTGTCGACCCTTCCCACCATATAGGACAAAGTTGATTAACCTTCTCCATATTTGCTCTCGTTCAACCCTATCTGATGAAATTTCTCCCTGTTGAAGGTAGTTTACAATGGGGGTCATCCAGCTTGTGGCAAGAGCATATGGATTAGGGATAGGACCGACTTCATGGATTTCCTCTATCTTCGTCTGAACATATGGCAAGACCATTCGACGATGAGAAATACTGATGACTGTTTCATCCCGGCCTGGGTCGGCCACGGTTGTGGCCGCATTGGTTGATGCATCGTCCTGGGAATTCTGGGACTGGGGAATATAGGTCAATGTTGGTTCTATATATAATTCCTCCATTAACCCTCATACTTGGTCAAAAAGGGGAATCAACTCCTCCTTTTTGATAGCATAGTCACCATTGACTTTATTGATGACTAGTTCTGAGTCACCTTTTAACTTAAGATGTTGCACTTTTGACTGGAGTGCGAGCTCGAGGCCTGTAATGAGGGCTTGATTCTCCGCCTCATTATTCATACATCCTTCTGACAGAAGGAAGGAGTATGGTAGAACTGCCTTTTCTGGGGACATGAGTATTATCCCCAAGCCCACTATGTTAAATTTGGGATCTTCCATTCTTTTCCCGGTTGGGCTTAGGGATGCGCCGTCAAAGTACATTTCCCATGCTGGGAACCCCTCTTGAACCGAGAAGATGTCTTCATCAGGTAGCATGATGTCTGGTGCGGTAGTCCCTATTGAGGGGTGCTCTGCCAGAAAATCTGCTAATGCCTGACCCTTGATGGATTTCTGAGGCACAAACCTGATGTCGAACTGTTTTAGGATGACTGCACATCGGGATAGGTTCCCGGTCAGCATCGGGCGGCTGAGTATGTATTTAATAGGGTTATTACATGAGACCAAGTGGGCCTCATGATGCTGTAGATAATGTCGCAACTTTTGAACTGTGAAGACCAAGGCCAAACTGTAACACCCCAGGTAAATTAAGAATATGACATTTTTATATTTATCCCTATTTGTGAATAAAATGTTAATATTAATTTAAAGGGAACGCTATTCTTGAGGGCTTACCCAATACGCAACAACGAGTTCCTTTGAAATCTTACGTTGCACTATAATAATAAAATAATATTATTTTAAATGGTAGTTAACGCCTAGCCATTGTAATGGAGGGAATGAACAGAACTGACTACAAAATAATTATATATGTTTGTCAAATATTTTTACTTATTACAATAAATGTTATAGGATTAAAAATGTGAATTAATTCAATTTTAAGCATAAACATTCTAATATTCTTTAGAAGGTCGGTTAACCGCCTTTTGATGGTGAACCTCTTTTAAATCCACTTTTTGACAATTTTATGTGTTATATTTGACAAAATAAAATTCTTCTTTAGAATCGAGACATCAAAATTTACTTTGTGTAAATTTTTGGTATCTTTCCGATAAAGTTCATTTTTTATGAATAGTGAAAAATGTTGTATTTTAATTCAAAACCTCTTCTTAATCTAATTTATTTATATTATTAGATTATCTTTTGAATTGTTTTTAAAGTAAAATTAGAATATATTTTTACCATTTAATCCAATAGTGGTAATTGGAATTAATTTTACTTTGAAAGTGAACTTAAACTAGTGACAATCTTTTAATAGATATTGTTTCTTAAAAAACGCTATTTGGTTTGACAGCGGGAATTAATTATTAAATTAATTAATGCAACTTATATGTTTTGAATTTTTTAAAATAGACATCATTTTTGAGTTCGGAATATCAAATATAGCTTAGGGTGAATTTTTGGTATTTTTCTGAAAAACTTCAATTTTTGATGAATAGTGAAACCACTAAGTGGTAGTTAAAGAAACTGATTTTTCATTTAAATGAAAATTTTCCACCTCTGTGTTTTGAATTTCAAAAATCCGACATACATGGTTGTCATTAAGAAGTAAAATTTGGTTCAATGGGATTAAAATAATTTTTTGGTGAATAGTAACTTTTAAAATTTTAATCGCGATTAGAGGTAACACTACTAAAAATTCTGGTTTTTGCGCCTGCTGAAGCGGGCGACCGCCATTAGCGGTCGCTAAAGAAGGTATTAGCGACCGCCAATGGCGGTCGCTAATACGAAACTAAAATTCCAGCGCGATTTTTTTCCCGCGCGCGCTTCTTATTGTTTCCCTCCTATACTTTTGCCGCTGCAAATAGTCACCGCCGCACGCCGCCCCACGACGCCGCACGCCGCCGCATGCTCCCACACGCCGCCTCATTATGTCGGACGATTCTTCCCTCATGACCGCCGCCCCACGCCACCGCCGCCGCACGCTCCCGCCACACGCTCCCGCACGCCGCACGCACCGCCCACCGGCCGCCGTGTGTCCGCCATAGCCGGTGGGGAAGGTCTGTGTCCCTGCAATATGCCGCGAGACGAGAGGAGACCCACATGCGCCTGTTTCCTTGATGTGAAACAGTAGAGACCGCCATTGGCGGTCACTAAAGGGCTTTACCGACGAAGCAACAGCGACCGCCAAAAGCGGTCGCTGGGCGGTCGCTAAAACTGCTATTTCTAGTAGTGTAATTAGTGTAGTTTAAGGTAAAAATAATGTTTTAATAATATGAGATGAGCTTGACACATGTACTACCCTCATTGGATGTGTCATGGCCGACCAAGACAATCCATGGGTCAACTTGGGGACCCCATGGAGCCACTTTGGTAGGAAAATGACATTAAAACCTTTTTATTTAATGTAAAAATTAAAATGTCACAAACATGTGTTGTTTTACTAAAATAATTTTTATATGGGGTTATACAAGTCATGTTTTTGACTATAAATATTCATTGGAAAGATAAAAAGATTTCATACATCATAATAATTTTTTTATAATTTTTAGACATTAACTAAATTAAATTATTTATAACATCACGATGATGCAGCGATTACCTCATTATTTAACGATTTAAATAAAATGAAAAGATAATGTAAAATCTAAGCCCTAAACTTGTCAAAAACCTTTTGGAGGGGTATATTTAGAACCCTTATCACCTTATCTTTGAATTATATCAATTTGGGACCTTTTAAATCCGAAACTCATTTTAAACTAAAGTAACATTTCTTTACTTTCCAAGAGTTCCCCTCCTCTCCTCTTATAAAAGGCCCCCACCACTATCACCATACCCACAATTCTCAAGCCTTTGGTTTGTCCAATCTCTGCCCATTTTGTTTCTACACATCCCTCTATTACTCATAGAATCCTCACTTTGGGCATAAGTCTTCCCAAAGAAGCCTTTGAGCTCAAATCAAAAAGAGTTACTCGATTTAAAGGTAGTGTCTTCTCTTGTGTTCTTTAGTTTTATTTTACTTCTCCAACCCCCTAAACTCTTTTTATTCTTTTCATTTGTAACACCTTAAGTATCCTAAATATACTATGATGTTGTTATAATAATAATTCGAGCTACACTTACACACACCTACATCTAATGGTTAAAGAACATACTGTTTCTGTGGATGGCGAATTTCTGCCTCACGAAACGATGATTGTTCAACACTCATATAACACCTTCAAAGGTGGACATTAAGATGTAACTATATTTATATATGATATATAATATGTTTATGTTTTACTTAAGCTTCTTTATTTTTATTTTGTGCATACCTTTATGGTTTCCATTGTGGGTAAACACGATAGTTTCATTTTAGGAAGTGCGGACTACCGCCCCCTCAAAGTGATCTGATTCGTTAATGCCATATGTGAGATGTATAAAGGATGGATTTAAAGTTTTTATATATGATGTATGTTACATATAAATGATGAATATAATTCTGTAATTAAAATATAAATACCTCTCATTTGGTTTTAATTCCATTAATATGACATAGAAATGAAAGTAGCGTTCATGCGTACGTACAGCTTACCGTCTCCACGAACGGTACATTTCATTTCTTACCTCTAAATGATTATGTAATATTATAAATACTTGTATATTCTGTATATATATGATATATATGATATCCAAATCATGAATATCATTCTGGATATAATGAACCTTTGACCACACGAACAACATGTAATTGTAAGAAGTCCACTTTCGACTTAAGAACCAAATATCGACAAAACAAACATTATTAACTTAAATGATTACATAATGCTTATAACATGGAAATAAGTGATATAAAAGGAATAATGAACTTGAAAAATGTTCTTAATCAAGTGTAAATTAACTCAAGTTTATTATTCAGGACCTTAAATAACGATCGAGTCAAGTCGGACCCGAGGTAAGGGATCCAACCTCTCTCTTTCTTTTTTAAGTACTCTATTTTATGTCATTTATTTTAAGCCCATCTTTCTTATGTATGGGGATGTTATTTTATATTCCTCATACTTACTTTTTATTTCCATATTATGAGATACCCTATTTGATCTCATAAATCTATTTTTGGAAGTTTTAAGTGGCGCCGTTAGGCTGCCAAGTTTTCGTAAGGGATTTTTCAGCTCACTTTTATTCCCATGACATTTATGCTACGTTTGCCACTATTTCCTTTGAGTGGTGTATGTACTGACCATTATTATACACTTCTTGTAGTATAATTTCATTTATGGGTATTTACATCTTCATTGTATGACCCTTCTTCCATGGGGTGTACTTTTCAAAAGTTACCCAACTCGGTAAGGGGACCTTTCACCCTCCTCTTTTTAAAAGACTTCTTTTGTTATGTCTTTTAATTCACATAATATTATGTTGGGACACGTTCTTAAATATACTTATTTATGTAAATTTTATGTCCAAGTGATGAGATATCTCTCTCATCAACTCTTTTTTGTAAAATTTTATGTGACGTCGTTAGGCTGTCGAATTTTACCAAGGGAACTTTTTAACCCAATTTCGATTTCTTTGGGTTAAACATGTATTTATTGAATATTTCATCCTTTGAATATGTGTGAATGAACTTTGATTGTTTTACACTTAATATCCACTTATATTGGGTGTATTTATATTTGTCACACATAGTTATGAGATTGATTTATCCTTAATTTAAGGATACCTTCTTTATAATGGATTTCATCTCATTTTACATTTCTTTTGAGAATTCATTGTTGTTATGCACCAATTCACTCCTATATGGTGTGTATACTGTACTTTGACATATTATATCACGAATCCCTTTATTCTCATGATATTATAAAGTTCGGATTAAATGTTATTCCGCAATTATTTGTATTCAAGAGTCTCTCATTTTGTTAAAAACTCTTTAACAAAAATATCGTTTTAAATGTTTTAAAGATTTATTATTCTAAATATTTATCTTTAATGTACATGTTTTCAAAATGGTTTTCAGTATTTATTTATATGGACATTGATGTTTTAAAATTATAATTCCAATTAAAGATTCAAAGTGGTATGGGACACTTTGATTCAAAAATATATTTTAAATGATTTTTTGAAAATGGATTGATTAATTCAATATCTTGGAATTACTGATTTTGATTGAAAAAGAAATGTTGTTATTGAAATGTTTATATTTTCAATATTCTATGTGTAATGATGGTACTTGGACATTTTACGGGTGGTTACGTGATAAACCATATGACGGGTGGTGCCGTGAATACCAGGACGAGTGGTTATTTTATAACCTCCAATGCATTGGGTATGGAAGTTGGCCGTATGGCTATTCCATTAATTATGTGTGGAAGTCGACTGTATGGTTATTCCATTTAAGTATGTTTATGTCCCAAGTTATCTTTATATGTTATGTGTTCTTTATATGGGTTTTATGGTAATCTTTTGGTTACAAAAGGGTAAGTAATGATATTTTATTCAGTGAAGAGTTTTTACTACTTCCTAAAGGTGAAAGGTATTACTTTGATAAAGTGTACATGGTTTACTTGTTGCTTTGAAAAAGTAACAGTTTTCCTTCTTTGTGTATCCTTTAATGAGCTTTTTATGCTCACACCAAGTTTTTGAAATGTTTTTCATAGGACTTAAAGTGGAATAGGGTCAAGGATGAGATCAAGGAAAAGTCATGCTATCTAAAACATGGAACTAGACATGTTTCTTTTTAAGAGTTTTTGTTTTATGGAAACTTAGTAGAAGTGTCTACTTTGTAATCTTTTGAGATGTAATAGTTATGTCCTAATTCTCTAAAACTCTAAACCTGAAAACATCATCGATGTGAATTATTCATTTAATTCAATATTAAGTAAGGTTTAAGGTCGGGGCCTTATAGTTGGTATCAAAGGTCGGTTTAGATAACTTTAGAGGTTAGGGTATTCTCTATGCATAAGGTACATTACCATAATGGTTAGGATTTCAGAAAGAGTCCTAGTTTTAGATAAAGTGAATGAGTATGCATATCTTAGTGTTTATCTTCCTCATTAGTACATGATGATTTAGTTGATATACGCACACTGACCTTTCCGTTTTTAGTAAACGGATGGATCAAGCAGGCACCAAAGTGACAATGGGTTTGAGGGAAACTGTGGTGGTTCTCTGATTAAGAGACTATATGAAATGGGGGATTCAATGAGGAATCTCGTGGTTGTGCTAAACCAAATATCAAGGATTCATGATCAACCACTTGAACCTTGGTGAGTTCTCTAATGCATCATGTATGAGATGAACAACTCGATGTGGAAGTTCAGGTAATAATTATAAAGGTAACCATTAGGGTTTATATGATCCTTACTTTTTAGGTAATTATGGGTTACTCTATGATATGATGGAAAATGAAAGGCATGAGATAAACTTGAGGTTAAAATATGTTATGATCATTTTTGAATATTTTATCTCGTTTGGGGTAATGTTTTAAGAATTATGTAGTTTTGGAAAAAGGACAACACGTAGACCGTGTGACAACCCGTCGCGTCGGACAAAGCTGTGGGAATCGAACCCACAACCAAAGTGCAACTGGTATTTATCACCTACCACTGGACTACATGAAGTCCCTGGTTAGTTTGACTAATTATTTTTAGTTATATGATTTTATGAATTAAGAGTAAGTTTATTTTGGGTTATCTATGGAAATTTATTAACCTATCATGGAGGATATGTGATTAGGTTAATTACTTTTCAATACGAGACTTTAAGAGTAACTGATGTTGTTTGAAGATAAATGTTACGATTTAACTTGGAAAACTAAGTGACTAAATCCTTCTAATATTTGAGTTTCAACCTTAGTTTGGTTTAATTTGAAAAATTTTATGGAAAAATTGTTTATCGAATGGTCCTCGTTGAACTTTGGGTTTTGTTGGACAAATTTTGGAGATTAAGAATATATTTTCTTTTTATAAAGGGTTATCCTTTTTTGGATTATCTTATTTTGTACTAACCTTTTTGGTTTTGGTTTTGGTTAAAGTCTAAAGACATGGGAAGTATATAGTTCTCTTTTGTGGATTAGGTGATTCTCTAGAAGTTGATTATAGTACCCTTAATGCAAACAAGTCTTCCTAAATACTCGTATTTTGGAGAAAATATGAGTTTGATTAAGGAATATAGTAAAAGTTGAAAGTATACGTGACAAGTAAGTATGTTTCATTATGATTTTGTTAAGCTCAAAAATAAATTCCTCAATGAATAATAACTTAAAACAAAAATTTTGTTTGTTAACTTTTCCTATTTTGGAATCGAATACCGTTTAACCCATCACAAGTTTGTGATTTTCTTATGGTTAACTTTCTCCTAGACATGTTTACTATCACTCTCCATCAGAACATGACCCTTTGTTTTTTCCTCCATGTCCATGTTTTCTTACATGTAATCCTAGTATGGGTTAACTCGGGTGACCTCTGTACTCCTCTTTCTTTCTTTTAAAGTGATTGTTTTACCGATTCTTGTTCCGATGTGGGACTTTCAATGAAGTTTTCGAGCCCAATTTTAAAATTGTGAGGACGTAATTCCCAAAAGGGGGGAAGGATGTAACACCCCAGGTAAATAAAGAATATGAAATTTTTATATTTATCCCTATTTGTGAATAAAATTTTAATATTAATTTAAAGGGAATGCTATGCTTGATGGCTCACCCAATACGCAACAACGAGTTCCTTTGAAATCTTATGTTGCACTATAATAATAAAATAATATTATTTTAAATGGTAGTTAATGCCTAGCCGTTGTAATGGAGGGAATGAACAGAACTAACTACAAAATGATTATATATGTTTGTCAAATATTTTTACTTTTTACAATAAATGTTAGAGGATTAAAAATGTGAATGGATTCAATTTTAAGCGTAAACATTCTAATATTCTTTAGAAGGTCGATTAACCGCCTTTTGATGGAGAACCTCTTTTAAATCCACTTTTTTATAATTTTATGTGTTATATTTGACAAACAAATATTCTTATTTAGAATCTAGACATAAAAATTTACTTTGTGTAAATTTTTGGTATCTTTCAGATAAAGTTCATTTTTTATGAATAGTGAAAAATGTTATATTTTAATTCAAAACCTCTTCTTAATCTAATTTATTTATATGATTAGATTATCTTTTGAATTGTTTCTAAAGTAAAATTAGAATATATTTTTACCATTTAATCCAATAGTGTTCATTGGAATTAATTTCACTTTGAAATTGGACTTAAACTAGTGATAATCTTTTAATAGATATTGTTTCTTAAAAACACGCTATTTGTTTTGACATTAGGAATTAATTATTAAATTAATTAATGCAACTTATATGTATTGAATTTTTTTCAAATAGACATCATTTTTGAGTTCAGAATATCAAATATATCTTAGGGTGAATTTTTTGTATTTTTCTGAAAAACTTCAATTTTTGATGAATAGTGAAACCACTAAGTGGTAGTTAAAGAAACTGATTTTTCATTTAAATGAAACTTTACCACCTTTGTGTTTTGAATTTCAAAAATACGACATACATGGTTGTCATTAATAAGTAAAATGTGGTTCAATGGGATTAAAATAATTTTTTGGTGAATAGTAATTTTTAAGTTTTTAATCGCGATTAGAGGTAATTAGTGTAGTTTAAGGTAAAAATAAGGTTTTAATAATATGAGATGAGCTTGACACAAGTCCTACACTCATTTTATGTGTCATAGACGACCAATAAAATCCATGGGTCAACTTGGGGACCCCATGGAGCCACTTTGGTAGGAAAATGACATTAATACGTTTATATTTAATGTTAAAATTAAAATGTCACAAACATGTGTTGTTTTACTAAAACAATTTTTATATGGGGTTATACAAATCGGATTTTTGACTATAAATATTAATTGGAAATATAAAATATTTCCTACATCATAGTAGTTTTTTTATAATTTTTATACATTAACTAAATTAAATTATTTATGACATTATGATGATGCAGTGATTACCTCATTATTTAACGATTTAAATAAAATGAAAAGATAATGTAAAATCTATGACCTAAACTTGTCAAAAACATATTGGATGGGTATATTTAGAACCCTTATCACCTTATACTCGAATTATATCAATGTGGGACCTTTTAAATCCGATACTCATTTTAAAATAAAGTAACATTTCTTTACTTTCCAAGAGTGCCCCTCCTCTCCTCTTATAAAAGGCCCCCACCACTATCACCTTACCCACACCTCTCAAGCCTTTGGTTCGGCCAATATCTACCCATTTTGTCTCTACACATCCCTCTATTACTCATAGAAGCCTAACATTGGGCATAAGTCTTCCCAAGGAAGCCTTTGAGCTCAAATCAAAAAGAGTTACCCGATTTAAAGGTAGTGTCTTCTCTTGTGTTCTTTTGTTTTATTTTTCTTCTCCAACCCCCTAAACTCTTTTTATTCTTTTCTTTTGTAACAAATCCAGTATCTTCAATATACTAGGATGTTTTTATAAGAATAATTCTAGCTACACTTACACACACCCACATCTAATGGTTAAAGAACATACTGTTTCTGTGGATGGTGAATTTTTGTCTCACGAAACGATGATTGTTCAACACTCATATAACACCTTTAAAGGTGGACATTAAGATGTAACTATATTTATATATGATATATAATATTTTTATGTTTTAATTAATCTTATGTATTTTTATTTTTTGGCATACCTTTATGGTTTCCATTGTGGGTAAACACGATAATTTCATTTTAGGAAGTGCAGACTACCGCCCCCTCAAAGTGATTTGATTCATTAATGCCATATGTGGGATGTATAAAGGTTGTATTTAAAGTTATTATATATGATTTATGTCACATATAAATGATTAATATAATTCTGGAATGAAAATATACATACATCTCATTTGGTTTTAATTCCATTAATATGACATAGAAATGAAAGTAGCGTTCATGCGTACGTACGGCTTACCGTCTCCATGAACAGTGCATTTCATTTCTTACCTATAAATGATTATGTAATATTATATATACTTGTATATTCTGGATATATATGATATATATGATATCCAAATCATGAATATAATTCTTGATATAGTGAACCTTTGACCACACGAACAACATGTAATTGTAAGAAGTCCACTTTTGACTTAAGAACCAAATATCGACAAAACAAACATTATTAACTTAAATGATTACATAATGCTTATAACATGGAAATAAGTGATATAAAAGTAATAATGAACTTTAAAAAGGTTCTTAAGAAAGTGGAAATTAACACAAGTTTATTATTCAGGACGTTAAAGAATGATCGAGTCAAGTCGGACCCGAGGTAAGGGATCCAACCTCTCTCTTTCTTTTTAAGTACTCTTTTTTATGTCATTTATTTTAAGCCCATCTTTCTTATGTTTGGGAATGTTCTTTTATATTACTCATACTTTACTTTTTATGTTCATATTATTACAGACCCTATTTGATCTCATAAATCCATTTTTGGAAGTTTTAAGTGGCGTCATTAGGCTGCCGAGTTTTCGTAAGGGATTTTTCATCTCACTTTTATTCCCGTGACATTTATGCTACGTTTTCCACTATTTCCTTTGTGTAGTGTATGTACTTCCCATTATTATACACTTTGTGTAGTATAATTTCATTTATGGGTATTTACATCTTCATTGTATGACCCTTCTTCCATGGGGTGTACTTTTCGAAAGTTACCCAACTCGGTAAGGGGACCTTTCACCCTCCTCTTTTTAAAAGACTTATTTTTTTTATGTATTTTAATTCACATACTATTATGTTTGGATATGTTATTATATATCCTTATTTATGTAAATTCTATTTCCAAGTGATGAGATACCCTTTATCTCTCTCATCAACCCTTTTTTGTAAAATTTTATGTGACGCCGTTAGGCTGTCGAATTTTACCAAGGGAACTTCTTAACCCAATTTCGATTTCTTTGGGTTCAACATGTAGTTATTGAATATGTCATCCTTTGAATATGTGTGAATGACATTTTATTGTTTTACACTTAATATCCACTTATATTGGGTGTATTTATATTTGTCTCGCATAATTATGAGATTGATTTATCCTTAATTTAAGGATACCTTCTTTATAATGGATTTCATCTCATTTTACATTTATTTTGAGACTTCATTGTTGTTATGCACCAATTCACTCTTATATGGTGTGTATAATATCCTTTTACATATTATTTCATGAATCCCTTTATTCTCATGATATTATAAAGTTAAAATTAAATGTTATTCCGCAATTATTTGTATTCAAGAGTCTTTCATTTTGTTAAAAACTCTTTTACAAAAATATCGTTTTAAATGTTTTAAAGATTTATTATTCTAAATATTTATCTTTAATGTCTATGTTTTCAAAATGGTTTTCAGTATTTATTTATATGGACATTAATGTTTTAAAATTATAATTTCAATAAAATCTTCAAAGTGGTATGGGACACTTTGATTCAAAAATCTATTTTAAATGATTTTTTGAAAATGGATTGATTAATTCAATATCTTGGAATTACTTATTTTGATTGAAAATGAAATATTGTTATTGAAATGTTTATATTTTCAATATTTTATGTGTAATTATGGTACTTGGACATTTTACGGGTGGTTACGTGATAAACCATATGACGGGTGGTGCTGTGAATAACAGGACGAGTGGTTACGTTATAACCTCCAATGCATTGGGTATGGAAGTCGGCCATATGGCTATTCCATTAAGTATGTGTGGAAGTCGACCGTATGGTTATTCCATTTAAGTATGTTTATGTCCCAAGTTACCTTTATATTTTATTTGTTCTTTATATGAGTTTTATGGTAATCTTTTGGTTACAAAAGGGTAAATAATGATATTTTATTCAGTGAAGAGTTTTTACTACTTCCTAAAGGTGAAAGGTATTACTTTGATAAAGTTTACATGGTTTACTTATTGCTTTGAAAAACTAACAGTTTTCCTTCTTTGTGTATCCTTTACTGAGCTTTTTATGCTCACCCCATGTTTTTGAAATGTTTTTCACAAGACTTAAAGTGGAATATGGTCAAGTATGGGATCAAGGAAATGTCATGCTATCTAAAACATGGAACTAGACATGTTTCTTTTTAAGAGTTTTTGTTTTATGCAAACTTAGTAGAAGTGTCTACTTTGTAATATTTTGAGATGTAATAGTTATGTCCTAATTCTCTAAAACTCTAAACCTGAAAAGATCCTCGATGTGAATTATTCATTTAATTCAATATTAAGTAAGGTTTAAGGTCGGGGCCTTGTACAAACAACTCTTCTCGATGTTTTAATATCGAGTCTCAGCATCAATCATGGTTCGGCTGAGGTAATAGAGACTGTTTTCACTGCCATCGTCATTTTTTTGTGAGAGGAAGGCTCCCAAAAACCATTATTGGGTGGTCACGTATAGTATGAGAGGCCTTCCTTCTATCGGGTGCATGAGCACCGGTGGTCTTAAGAGGTACTTCCTCAGGCTTTTGAATGCCTCTTGGCAGTCATTTGTCCATTATTATGTGACTCCCTTCTTCATTAACCTGGTAAAGGGAAAACATTTTCCTGCTAGGTTGGATATGAACTGCCTGATATAGGCCAAGTTCCCCTATAATTCTCTCAAATTAGTGAGGTTGTGGGGAGGTGGAAGGACGAGGATAGCCTTTGTCTTTTGAGGGTCTACTTCGATGTCGCGGTGGCCTAAAACAAAGCCAAGGAATTTCATGGATGTAACCTTAAAGGCGCACTTCTATGGGTTCATCTTCAGGCTATGTTGTCGAAGTTTATTGAAGATAGTCTCAAGGTCTGACATGTGATCTGAGCGATGTCTGGACTTAACCACCAAGTCATCTACATAACATTCAACGAATCTCCCTAGGAATGGCTTAAACATACGATGCATGGCGCGCTGATATGTGGCGCCAGCGTTCTTGAGACCAAAGGGCATGAACCTGTAACAGAATATTCCTTGAGGGGCCCTGAAGGAAGTAGTTTACTCCTCTTCTAGGGTCATTCTGATTTGATTATAGCTGGAATAGCCATCCTTGAAGGACATAGCCTCATACCCGGTCGTTGCATCGATTAACAACTCGGTGATTGGGACTGAGAAGTCAACTTTCAGGCAATGCTGATTGAGATCTCTGAAATCGATGCAGACGCGGATTTGCCTGTTCTTTTTCTTGACCAGGATGATGTTGGCCAACCAGATGGGGTACTGGACCTCCCAAATGAAGCCTGCTTTAAGGATCTTATCGACTTCAACCTCTATTTTGGCAGCATGTTAGGGATGTGTCCTTCTAGCGACATGTTTATAGCCCCGGTGGTCTTCTGGCAGACCTAAATGGTGTGTCGCCACTTCGGGATCGAGTCCTGGAATCTTCGTGTATTTCCAGGAAAAAACGTCTCTGTGTTGCCTCAAGAATGAGGTATATACATCGTGTTCCTCATGAGACATGGCTGCACTAATGAGGGTGGGCCTCGGGTCTTCCTCGGTACCCAGGTTTATTTCCCTGATCTCGTCCACCGTGGTGGAGATACCTTCCTCAAATACGAGAGGTGCATCCCTGAGGTATTCCTTCTATTCTTCTTCTAAATCCTCGTCTTCTTGATATGACAGGAGGAGAACTCACAACGCTGGTTCTTGGGAGTCCGGAGGTGAGGGTGAGGCATCGTGGGTATCCCCGCTCAAGTATTCGTCCCCAGATTATGGGTTGGAGAACATCCACGCATCGTCACGCTCGACCGTTGTGGCTGAAGTCATGAATACATCTGATTGTGTGTTCAAACTTGAACCCATTCCCTCAATATGGTTGATGGGCAGTACATAGTCTCTACCAAGCTGCCTGAGGTGGTCGTCAGGAACCACTTCCAGACCATTTGGAGCGGGGATCCAGTCAACACCATCGGCCGAAGGCTTCTTCTTCTTTTGCTCATAATATCTGGTGTCAATGTAGTGTGACCCGGATAGCTCGAAAGGGGCCTTGTCGGCGTGCAATGTCCCAATTTTCCCATTGACACAGTACTTAATACACTAGTGGTATGATGAAGGAATGGACATGTGCTAATAGAGCCACGACCTTCCCAACAAGGCATTGAATGTTGTGTTCTGTCGGACCACCCAGAATTCTGAGTAGGCCACAAGGTCGCCAAAATGAGTCTTTAGCTTAATTTTTCCCATTGGATTATTCTTTATCTTGTCATAACCCAATAGAGTTGTGGATGAGGGTATTAAATCATCCTCACTATAGCCCAACTTACAGAGTGTCTGTAGTGGAAGGAGGTTAACTCTAGAGTCATTGTCGATGAAGACTTTGCAGATATCAACATAATTCAATGTGCCAGACACATATAGTTGTTTGATGTGTCCTTGCATGATGGCATCTTCATCCTGATCGGTGAAGGAAATCACCGCATTGCATTCAGCCGGGCCAGTCTCCATCTAGTAAATCTCGGTGGCAGCTACCTCAGCTTGAAACTCCTGGGGGCTGAGCAAGGCTTCTATAAGCGCCTCCCTGAGGTCGGATGACAAACTCAGGGCATCCAGGATTGACAACTTGGCTAGTACTGACGCTAGATGCTTAAGAATATCATACTTTTTCTCCAATGGCCGACACTTCTCTGCTGGTGGGAGAGTTCTAGCATGTGGCTTGGGAGCTGGAGTACGTGATGAGGAGGAACCGGTCGCGGGATCAGATGTCGACGATGTTCCCACGTTTTGGGGACTCGGTCCGACCGGTCTGTTTGTGCGCACTAGGCGGCTAGACACTTGTTCCTCCTATGATGGGTATCACAGAATAATGGGGCTCGGGTGGCTGCTTGTGGAGGTGGGGGGATATTCTTTCTCCTGTTGAGTCCGTTGAAGGGATCTCCCACGTGTTTCCGCGATATTGACGTTTTGGGCCGAGGTCCAACCGTAGGGTTGGTTTCGGCCGTGACTGCGCCTACCCTGGTATCCCATGCCGCTGTGATTCCTCCTCCCGTCCCCTTGTGTCTGGAACTTGGGTTCATAATCGTACCCTTCGTCAGGGGATGATTCCATAAGATGGATGACGTTTATGGAACCAAAGATTGGACCTTCATCCTCTGACAGGTCAACCTGGTCGGTTTTCCCTGATGGTGTCGTTTGGTGGGTTAGTTCCCATGGTGCAAATTTTCATGGCATGAAATCTGACAGTGTCGGGGCTAACATTAGCATCATTGCATACTGCTCCTCTTGCGCTTGTCTCCTCCCTCTTTGATTATGCCTGGATGACCGGCTCATGGAGGGTTGTGAGGCCGATATTGTCGGTTGTGTGGCATTAGGGGATATTGGCGGCAACCCTGGTTGTTGTAGTTGATCTCGGAGTATGCCTCGGGCTCAATTAATAGTCTTCTGAGTCATCCAGTTATCAAACTTCTGCCCCTTCTTGCTAGTGACTTCCTGCCACCCCTCCCCTTTATCAGAGTCGGTGGTAGAATTATATGTCACATGCGCTGGGGATGGTCCTAGCTCGACCTGTTCAGCATCTACAATCCTCTGCAAGAGGTCCTTGAAGACGAGGCAATCCTGAATATTGTGCCCCAACATCCGATGGTAGGGACAGTAATCTGGCCTGTCATCGTGGCCGACTTCTTCGGGTTTCCTCGACTCAAGTAGGTGGAGTAAGTTGCAGTTCATAGCGGCGATGAAGTAGCTGCGGACTTGGTCCTCTCGGAACGAGTATGATTTATGTATTTGTTCTTAAAACTAGTTCCGATTCAATCCTTTCTGATTTTCCCACCTGGGTGGAGGCGAACGCTGATATACAGGGGGCCCTTGATGTTTTGGTGGAGGCCTGAGTGGTGTAGCGGGCACAGGGGCCGGCTTGAGCGTGACAGAGGACACTTCAGCTCTGGATGCTCTCTTTGCAGGAGCCTGTTAGGCCACTCGGGACTTCAAATTGGTCCGCTGCAGGGAGTCCTCAATTCTCTGGGCAATGGCCGAGAGATGGAGGAAGCCAGTGGTGCACTCCACTGGTATGAGCGGTGTTCGCAGCTCATCTCTAAGATTATCAATGCATATAGCCAGCAGCTCGTCTTGGGGCATTGACCCGTTCATAGAGTAGTTCAGACCATTCCATCTGGCGATGAAATTTGAGACCCTCTCGTTCTCCCTCTACTTGCAGTTCATGAGGTCGATGACCGTTGTTTTAGGCAACATTGAGCTGAAGTGGAACAGGAACTGCTGCTGAAGGTGTTCCCAGCTTTTTATTGACTGGGCTGGTAGACTCGTATACCAGACGAAGGCGGGTCTTTGCAAGGTCCGCACGAAGCATCTGAGTTTCACTGCTTCTTGTTATTCTAGAGTTCCCATCATAGGGTCACAATAGGATTCGTAGTGCATAAAATGTTGTTTCGGATCGCGTGATCCATTAAAAATAGGGAATAACAGGGCTCCCGAAATTTTGTGGGTGAGGCGTGTTGCTTACCCAATCTGGGTAGGGCTTCCGCTTTGGCTGTATCGGAGCGTGTCGGCCCTCCATCGCCTCCAATCGAGCTGTCAGTGCCTCGATGGTATTGGCGAGACCCTGGTTTACATCCTGTTGGGCCTGGTCTTGGGAAGGTGCAGCATGAGGCATTGCTCGAGGATTCGGCTCAGCCGACATCAAGGGTGTATATTCCATTCGGGGCACCCTTGGAGGGTTCAGGCGTACTTGCTCTGGTTTCTTCCTAAATGGAGGGAAGTCTTGGTATTCATCATCCACATTTAGGTAGTTGTACTGACCAGGTGCCTCATTGGACAGGGTAAGACTGGGTCTTTGATGTGCACTTACTGGGATTGCAAGATGTGGCTTCTCTTAGGACGCGCTTTCAATAAGGTGGTTCCTCTGGAGTAGCTCGGCGTTAAGCCACCTCAATTATTTCATCTCCTCTTCCTGTCGAGCGAATCTCTCTTCGAGCGTGAGTGGCTCATTTTTTTCGAGAGAAGGAGACGAGTTAAGGGTAACCATACCTTTATTCTTATCCTTGTTGGAAGCTCGTAGGGTAAGCGGGGGAGGGTTATCTGGAAGGGCGTCCATATTTAGGGAGGCCCTCTGATTTCCGTTGTGCACACCTGGGGGTTCGTTGTGAGTCATAGCCTAACCGGAACTATCGTCTCCCGATCCATCCGGATTTGTATCTTCCCCGGTGTCACTCGTGGGGTTAGCCTTTATGGCATTGATGAATGCATATCGCGGGGTGGAGGAGACGACATCTTCCAAATAGGAAGAGGATATCCAGCATCTTTTACTATCCTTCCTTTTCATGTCCCGAGATGGCCTTTGGACCCCTTAACAAAGGGTGATGCGGAGATTTATTTTATGTGACCTAACGGTATGCCTTCCTCTCAGAGGGGATGATGATTCAAATAACGGGATAGGACGAGAGCCTCCTCTTCTGGTTGTCCTCCCTAGACGAGAGAATACTGACTCTCGTGGGGGAGGTTGTTGTTGAGGGGGTAATAATGCTCCCAGCCCTGAGGGTTAGGGTTGGCTCTGTTCCTTGGACATTGAGTCTCCTCTCATTTTTATTGGTCTTATGAGGGCATTTGTTGTTAAAAATTCCCCCAGCACTGCAGGCTGGGGTTGACCCTGGATTGCGGCAGTGGCTGCTACTATCGCGGCCTACCTGATCTCCCGTGCCCCCATTTTGCGGTGAACTGGATTTGATGCCGAATTCACCTGTGAATCAATCCCTTATAGGGAGGCAGGCAATAGCCACTGATTGGCCTCTCTTAGGTGAGAGGCCTATTGTATGCTCTTGGTGGCCTGATTCAGGAGTTCTTAAATGGCTTTTTCCCGTCGGGCCTGAAGTTTCTGGGACTTAATCAAGGCATGACTCCATTGGGTGTGTTGCCTTTCGTGAACAGGGAGACCACTCAATTTTTGTCTTGATGTGATGACGTTGCAAGACACCATGCTGAACGGGTTCTTCTGGGCGGGGAGCGGAGTGAAATGAAGAGCTCTGTGTTCCCCCATCCTCTTATATGGAATCTCATTGGAGCATCACCGATGAGGCGGTGTAGTTGGTGCAGTGCATGGAGGCATGATATCTCTATGTTTCCTTTATGTCTCTCGGGGCACTGTCGCCATGCCGAAGGATGGGCCTCCAGGTCGATGTGATGCAGAAGGTATCCTATCATCTTGACATGGTCTACATACCCATCATAGGGAAGAAATATTGATTTCAGTCAGCGGAGGGTTGTCCATATATTATGGCGGATGTCGTGCATGCATTCTTCTGACAACTCTCTGGGTATGTCAAACTGAGAGGTGGTTGTGGGACAAAACATAATTGGTATATCATTTATAGCCAGTCGTTTCCTCATGTGCAACATGTCAGCATACTCCACCACCAGTGATTCAACTACCTAGTCATCCCAACAGAGGCGCTCACTGATAGTTTGGTCAGAGGTAGTGGGACTGGTAGGTGCTGAATCATCATGTGGGCGATTCTGAGGCGGTTCAGAAGACGAACGTGGCCCCGAAACGTCTCCCGATTGAAAAAGGATGTTTTAGCGACTAACTGGGAATCTGACATGCTTGATCACATCCTTCTGAGTGCCTTGGAATATGAGGGATTTTCTGTGCTTGATTTGGCAGGGGAGGACCTTCTTGTCGATATGACATGTCATTGCGGAGAGGACCTTCGCAATGGCGGCCATAATGGCAAGGACTACCATTACGGCTTGATGCTTCACTGCATAGAGGAATTTTGTAGTGCACACCCTAGGGAGGACCTCCAAGGAATGTCATAGCAAGGAGAGGACCTTCTGGCTGCGTAGCGTTGTTACGGGGAGGGCCTTCGCAACAACTTCCATCATGGTGAGGATGACCATCATGGTTTGATGTTCGATGTGCATCCTGGGGAGGACCTTCAAGACACACTGCGACAAGGGGAGGACCTTCTTGTTGCTTGGGGCCACTGCAGGGAGTACCTTCGCAATGGCGGCCGTGGTGGCAAGGACTACCATCACAGCTGCTGCAATGGCGAGGACTACCATTATAGCTTCCGCATGGGAGAATATCTGTGGGGCACACCCTAGGGAGGGCCTTCAGGATGTACTGCAACGAGGTTAGGTCCTTCTCGTTTCTTGACGTCTCTATGAAGAGGACCTCCATTATCATGGTGGCGAGGACTACCACCGTGATCTAATACCTGGCTGCGCGGAGTGTCGTTGCAACGTAACCCCTGGGGAGGACCTTCAAGGCAGGCCACGACAAGGGGAGGGCCTTCTTGTCATGATGCGACGTCATTGCGGGGAGGGCCTCAGCAGTTGTGACTATGATAGTGATGACTACCATCATAATCTGTGGTCCCACTGCATAGAGAGTGTTTGCAACATATACCTCGGGGAGGACCTTCAGGGTGGACCGCAGCAAGTGGAGGACCTTCTTTCTTCTCAATCTTCTGGTCACAAGGAGGGTTTCCGTGACTCGCATCAAAAGAGGATCTCTCATGATTGATCGTTATATGCCCATGGGGGAGGCCCCCACGGGTGGTTTGGGAAGGACCTTCAGAGCTGTTGGTAGCAACATTGCAGGGAGGACCTTCGCAACTACTACTTCCACTCCCATAATATGGTAATGGGTGGGCAGGGTTCTGAGCTTTCAATGTGTGATTAGCGGCGTTCCGAACCCCAGCTTCCAGCAGAGTGGAGTCATGAACCCGCTCTTTATTTTCCGGCTACCTTCGGCGCGTTCGGGGCGCTCTCTTGCAAGAATTGGGGACCGTCTGCTGTTGACAACTACCTTCACCTTTGGGTCCCTGTCTAATTGGGTCTCGTGATGTTGTCTAGATACGCCAACAAACATCTTGACTTTTAGAAGAGATATATGCCTGCTCTGGAGCATCCACCGTGATGGATGGGTGTCCCCTAGTTGGAACGAGTGAAGTTTCTTGCTCCGGTTTCCCTTGCGTCGCGGAATATAGCCGGTGACCCTCCTGGGCAGAATAAAGGATGCAAATCTGCTCTGAGGCGGCTATCTTGTCTCTTAGATGAGTCACCTCAATTGGGGAGACGGGCTCATGGGCCCTAATCCTTGCTTTTTCCGCTGATGCAATTACATTCTGGAAAGTCTGCAAGATATGATTTGGGATCAATACTCGTTCCTCCATCATTTTTAGGATATGCAGAGAGACATATTTGGCTGGAATGGGTATGAAGGCCCATTCCGGTGTCGGAGTTGGAATATCCTACTCCAGTCCTCTGGTGGTCAGTGGGTACTGACAATTCTCCTATGTCGGGGTAGGTGAACGAATCTGCCCATGTACTGTGATACACATGTTTATCTCTCCGTTTGCCGCCACATCGGGATGGCAAACTTTACTTGCATCTGCAGGGAGCTGGCCCTGCATATATTGGTTTCCCACTGTATCGAGTCGGTGGCCTTTGTTGGCGGGGAGACGTGCCCGCCTATTAATTGCCGCCATATATGGATGGTGGAGTTTGCTGATCTCCACCACATCAGGATGGTGAGCTTCACGACCCTGGGTAGGGAAATGTATCTTCCAAGTATGTGTCATCTTGTGTGAGTGACGGGCTTAACGGAGCTATGTGGGAATGAGCACCTGCTCGGATACTGCCGCCATGTCTGGATGGTGGGCTTTGGAGGGGCGAACAGGCGTATGTGCCTCTTCGTGATGCGTCTCTGTGATTGGGCAGTGGAGATCCTCCTCGGGGACAAGGGTGATGACCGGTCCCTGGTTGTAAGTTTTCCACCCTCGTTGGGCGGTCCGAGGGGCGGGAGCTCAGGGAGCATGGGACTGGATCCTCGGGGCTATATCCTCCTCAGCGTGAGGATGTTGAGTCGCGGCGTGACCATGATGACGTCTTCCAGTGGGGGCTTTGGAGCAAAACCCCCGTTCTGTGGGGATGAAGTCCTCAGCGTTGACCTTATCCGCCTCCCTAAGATAAGGGAGGTACACATTGTCTTGTTCTGGGGATAGACTCCCGAAACGGTTGGAGATAGAAATTGGGGCTGTCTAGATCTGCCTTTGTAGCCACTTCTGGGCAGGCGACTGGCGAGTCTTGACGGATTGGAGTGCGTGCATGGACTCCTCCACCATTGGGAGAGTACCATTCACGTGGTACTCTAGAATAAGCATGTCTGAGACCCAGTGTTGAAGACGTTGGGTGGGTAATGGAGTCCTCTGTTGGTGAGGATGCCCGATCATCACGTAGCCTGAAGTTCACACTTGTGAGTTCCTTCGTGACACCATTGGATCGAAGGGAGTTCTGTGTGGTGCCTGTAAAACATTTTAACAAATACAAATAGAAAACTCGTCAAAGAAACATCTCATGATCCCATGCGTAATTAATGACCTTTCTTGGCCCTCCTTGAGAGTATAAGGGGGAACAGGGTGGGATTAGGTTAAATCTATCATGCATGGTTAAAGATTCATGTCGGGTTCACCATTTTTTGTTTCGAACCATTTCCCTTTGAGGATATGGAGGACTAACACGCCCGACTGTCGATCTCACGGATGGTTGAGCCCTGCTCGATTGCTAAAGTCGGGTACACTGGTCTTCATTTCAAAATTCCCAATGGTTCCATATCCAACGATGCGTGGACCTACTTTCCAAAGGCAGGCGTCCGCTAGGTGGTTTGTCCAGTGATGCTTAAGAACTCACATTGGTCTAGAGGATGAGAATTCGGGCTCATCGCATCCTTTTGGGGGGAATTATTGTCTGTTCTGGGACTCTCTTATAGATTTAAGACGTGTTCATATGTTCGTGAATCTTTGGTTTATACCCAAGAAAAGTATCCATGGATTACTCCTAGTTGGAAATGGTCAGCTGAACTCAGGGGTTCAGAATCATTTATGCCCGAGGTTTACCATCCCTCGTTTGATTAATGACCCCGAGGAGTCTGGACTCATTGAGACGGTACTAGGGGTGGTGTGGTGAACCGATGTGAAGATAGTCGGATCGACTGGTTGTTGGGCTTGAACCTCTTGGAGGCTTCCTACGTACCCTTCCTAAGAGACAGGTATCAAAGTCCACGTAGTTCATACAGGAGTGTCGGAGAACCGACGTGAATGTGGACCTGGGGGTCCGATGGTGATCAGTCTTGAACCTCTTGGAGGCTTCCTACGTACCCTGCCTAGGAGGCAGGGATCGAATTCCACATAGTTTGCATGGGCTTGGGGCTTACGCTATGAGGCAGCCCAGAGTAATGGATTGGGGATTACACTCTGAGGAGGCTCATAAGAGGGTGTCATGATCGATGCTTACTCTAAGCCCACATGAGTCATGCCCAGTGTGAGAAACAAGAGGCCGTAGGGACCAGATGATCACGTCGTGAAAGGAATGTCTGTGAGAAGTGTAGTGGGGCTTACACATGGAGCAGCCCATAAGGTCGGGGCTTACTCCGGGATGGACTCCCAGGGCAACAAAGCGCAGCGGGAGAGGGAAAGAGGTGCTCTTGTTCCCATCACCTATTTTGTTCCTGGGTGAAGTACGGAAGTGCATGGGGGCTTCATTCTGATGGGTATTTTACTACCCCCCTAAGAGGGGGCAAGTGCCCCAGCCTGACCAAGTGGAGGGGTAGAAAGGGGGATCCTTGGGTCAGACCCAGCATTACCTTGGGAATGTGAACCCAGAAATGCTTCAGGAATCCACCCAAGGGCCGGGGCAACCCCTTCACCCATGCTTACAGTGGGTATGTGAACTCAAGGCGGCGCCCTGATGCTCCTGAAGGTTAAACCACATAGGTCTGGTGGCTCTGGTGGAGGCCTCGGCTCGAGGCTGATGAATGGGCCAATGAGGGAGTTGTGAAGGATCAGGCCGGACTGGGAGGATTTTATCTGGCTCGAGGAATGGAAACTCCGAAGAATTTGGTGGGCCACACCAGTGTATGAGGGGAAGCGCCCTTTGCGTAGGGAGGTGTTGCACAGCTGGAGAGGCCGCCCACACACCAGGATGATCCGCGGACTGTTGGGCATCCCACGAACCAGGGTGGTTCGCAGCTTCGGGTTCGGCCCACATACCAGGGTGGTACGCGGAGGGGTCCACGCGAGCAGTGGCAGCCAAGGGCGACGCCGGTTGGAGGTTCGTCGGTCAGGGCTTCACCCGCGTAGGAGGGTGATACACAATGCGATGGATCAGAAATTGGGCATAAACTCCCTGATCTGTGGGGAGTGCCTTCGCAGAGGGGCCATGGTCCGCGATCTTCTTTTCTTTGTTAGTTTAAGTTCACAGTTCACCATGTTATTATGCTTTTTCGGTTCCTTGTTAACTCACTTCCAGCTTCACACCTGCTCTGGTTCGTGGTCTGGAACTTCATGGTCTGCGAAATCCTAAGCTCCTTCCTTTGAAATCCTTCCACCCAAATCTGAATGATCTCCTCGAATCCCCATCCCTCTTCCCCCTCGATCTCCTTTTATAGAGTGGGGAAAGAGATGTATATGTGGTCACACGACACCTTTTGTGGAGGCCCCTGAACGAAAACCCAGTTCACGGATGACTCGGTCAATCTGCAACTCGCGGGTGGCATTGAGCGCATCCCCCCCCCCCCAAACAAGCTCGGGGAGTGCTTCGTGGCCATGAAGGGTTCCGCCTCCATTCCACGTACGACAGCGGATGCGGGCCGGACCAGGTGAGGTGGTCCGCAGCTGGGGATGGTTCGTGACGGTGAACCGAGTCAGTGCATGTCCTACTTCGCACTCGCGGAGGATCTCCGCCTCTATTCCGCGGACATCAGCTGTCCGTAGAGGGGGTGCTTCACGAGACCAGCTGCATGGCGTCATTATTTGGACTGGTCTGCGGACCGGTGCATCCTTTTAGTTTTCTCCATTCTCCCCCCCCCTAATTCTTTGAGGGGAATCGGGTAGAATCTCCTTTGAAGATTTTTCAGGACCCTACAATGACTATAATATAATAATTTCCTGGAATATTTATTGCATTGATAAGGTCATGGAAGATCGCCGCTATGATAAGAACCTTGAAATTCTATAACAATATTCTTAAATAAAGTTCTATGGTTGGATGACATGCTATGATAGGACACATAGTATACAGACTGTCATGTGCGAGTACTCATAAGAAGACGAGACTCTCTATCATGGAGTTCGCACTTGGTAATCTCTAAGATGGGAGATTATGAGAACAGACCTACCAGTAGTAATTCCACATGTTTTGGTGTCATCGGACATTGCTATATATGAGAGTGTGTAATGGTCCTTAGACTGGAAGATAATAATTAACTCGTGCCAGGACTCACACAATTAGATTTTCTGACGAAAACCATCACGAAGATAGTTGGCGGGAATTAGGGTACGTTTGGTGTGTCATGAATGACATGTTGTTAATGGATAAGTTGAGGAAGGATTTTTCCCTTCCATGTTTATGTAAGTAAATATCTCAGGCCCTTTCATTGAAATAGAACTATTTCCCAAATTCCATGGCCATGGTGTAACAACGAGTTTATTTTTGGAAGTCAAAGAATGACAGATCAAGCATATAGGTTTATGACACTGCCATGAAACTTTCTTGATGAGATATTGAGACAAAGGGATTAAATTACATGATAAGAATTTGTATGAGTTGACACGTCAATGAGGCGTAAAATTCATTCTCTTGGGTGCCTTGACCCGTTGCTAGACAGTAATCTTGGACTTTAGGCAAGCCCGCCTAATGCCAACGAGAAAGAGGCCTAGAGGGTCACACACTAAGCGTATTCAAGTATCTCAATTAGAATAAAGCTTATTCTCATATGTGGTTTAATAATTCAAGGAATCCTAAATCATTTTAATGTTGGAGGAAGAATAAAATGAAAACAAGTACACATCGTGTATTAATGAGTACACACCGTGTAGTTTTTATTTTGAAAACAATTACATGTCATGTATTATTGAATGTACATGCCGTGTAGTTTTCATTTTTGGAAAGGAAATTAATAAATGAAAACAATATATACACATCGTGTACATTGATTGTACACACCATGTAGTTTTCAATGAAAAACAAGTACACCGTGAATTTATGATTACACGCCGTGTAGTTTTTCCAGTCCGAATTTTTTTGGAAATGTTGTTTAATTAAATGATATTTATTATAATTAGTGTGGGCGCATGTCAAGGAATTAAATATTTGACAAGGGGTTTTCAAAAGAGTTAATGAAATAAATAAAATTCATAACGCAGTTATTTATTGTCATAACACTACAACCTCAAACTCTATTATAAATATCCTCATAACCCCAACTCTTTTCCTAAGAATCATTGTGCACAATAATTTTGTAGAATTATCTCAAGACCGAAAGAACTCCATCCTCCAAGAACACTCTCAAGACCGAGAGAGATCCACCTCCATCAGATCAAGGTAATCTAAGGCGGACAACGCAAGCAAAGGCTTCTCCATGCTAGCACCCAGAGATTTCTTTGGCAACGTCTAGATATACGTGGTGCACGTGTGGATCACCGCTAGAGGAAGTCTATAGTTGGATTCTGTGACATAATGATGAATCACATAGGAACGTGATCAGAAATATCAACGAAGAAAGAATTCCATAAAAGGTACTTCTTTCCAATTAATTAAATTAATTATAATCAACCTGTGATGATCCTTCCTTTATGGTTCTGATACTTTTCTTTTTCTTTTTCTATTTTTGTGATTCGATCCATGGAGATTGGCATTTATCATTGTATTGATCCCAGATTGATCATTGCAAATGACAAAAATACAAGTGGGCATATCCACCCATGAGCTTCCACTACGCTCGGGACCTTCACATATATTCTATGCAGTTTATTATAGTTCTTGGCTATAAGATGTTTCAACCATCTATAACCCATGAATAAACAAAGAGACCCATTCTACTTTTTTTCCAAAATCACAGGAGAACCCAAGAGGATGTGTTAGGCCATATAAAACCACTGGCCTATAATTCCCCATATTCTCACTATATCTCATAGAGCTCAGTAGGTTCCATCCTATTATGAGGAATGAACACTAGAGATTATACAAGAATAAGATCAATTGTAAACTCTAAATCTTCATCCGGAGGTAATCTAGAAAAATCATCAGGACAGACTTCCTTGAAACAATCTACACCTATATGGAATTGCACCTGAATTAAGCCCATATCCTATAGGAAGAGATTGGTAAACTGGGTGGTTACTCCCACTATAACATGATGCTCTGGTCCAGTTCTACTAGCCTAGACAACCCACTCACACTTATGTAGATAGTTTATATCCTCTGTTGATATTAATGATACCCTATGGAAATATTAGTCCAAAAAGGATTGATATAGAACAAAACAATTCATCCCAAGATTAATATCAAAGACCATCATCTGAAGAACAAATAGGTCCCACAAGAATATGTAACTTCCTACCTCAAGGGTATAGTCCCTACATTGTCATATTCCCATTGACCATACTCCCAATGGTGTATCTATGGTCTTTATGCCATTACAAAACTATATTTCTAGACAAAATACTTTCCAATATAGATAAATATATGAAAGAGTGTGGAGAACCTATATCAAATAAAGAATATAATATAGTGGTGGTACTAGAATAATACCTCATACTATAGATAGTAATGCAGCATGATCGCCAGGTATCTAAAGTAGTTCATACGACTGACCGGGTCAATGGCCCTTTTCAATAGTTCAACTACCATAATCAAAAATATTCTGTTGTCACTACTTGTGATTAGGATTCTGGAAACCATGATTATAAATTCTTCCTTTTCAAGTCATAGAGGTTCAACTCTACCTCCCTTCCTATTATGGAATTAAATTAACCTACCTCATAAGATGGAGTTGGTGCAGAATCTCTTCAACTAGAAGCTGATAAAAGGTCAAATATAATATATGTAGATTATGTATACAATTGCATGCCCAACACTCTAGTGGTCCTCTATCACATGAAGGCTTTAGGTTCCCCTATCGTCCACACTGGTGACACACTATATAACTACTTGTACATGTTCTCTAAATAAAAATTACATATACAAAATACTCGATGGATCTCTCATTGGTATTGTAAGTCATAATGTAGAACCATGGTGTTGGTCCTCTATCCCTGCTACTGTCACCATACTATAACATAAACTCAGTGATTAGATCACAATTTACTAGTTTGGAAAATGTAGGCAGAATATGATGTTCACCAGAGTACGTATGGAAAACTAAATACCATACCTAAAATGTTTATCCTGAGAAACCTCATAACTATGTAAAAGTGGTGAAAAGTTATACAACTTAGTAAAAATTGATGAATATTCTATAACTAACATAGATCCATGCTCGAGATGCATGAATTATCTAGCTCTACCATCTATCAGCATCTAAGGAAATAACTAATCATAGAAGGCAGTCTAGAAGTCAACTAATTCCACGACTGTATTGTTACCATCCTGGGTAACTATGACCCTCCCAATATTGTACGAATCACATAGCATGTAATTTTAAAGATTTAACCTTTGCTACAGAGGAGTCTCCAGATGCTCAAAGGTAGAAAGAGTCTCCTCTAGAGAAGACTTTATAGCTTGTAGAATATAATCCCCTAAAAAGATAAGAAGATGTTGTAGCTAGAACTCAAGATTCAGATCAAACCTCTTAGGTGCATGATGTTGAGTATCATGCATGGACCACATCAGATATAGAAAACTATCACAATCATGATCGTCAACCCCTAGATCAAGTACTGAATGAAGTGCCTCAAGTGGAACACCTGTCAGAAATACTAGCGGCTCTGTGCCCACCACATCTGGAGTGTGTTCATCACTACCTTCTTGAAACCGAACTTGAGGACTTCATGGAGGCATTATTCAACAAATTCCAAGTACACACCTTCAAAAAATCATCAAGCAGATAGAATGAAACACCATAGGAATCCTAACGAAAAAATAGGCTCACTATACATGGTATACAAACCCAACAACCCAATTAGAAGGACATGTATTAGTAAGTTATTAGTATTTGTTAAAGGGGTTCCAGTAGGTGAATGGTCAATAGTACATTGCCTCATCATTTAATGAAAACCATTTTGTTCCATTTTATATTTAATTCCTAGGATCACACTTATACCTTTCATAAAAATTAAAAGGAGGGATAGAGACATTCATCAATAAAATTTTATAAGCCGTTTTCTCTTTTATAGTTTTAATTTATATATAAATTATATAAAATTTCAATTAAAATAAATTTTTCCCACTAAATTAGTGTCCATACTCCTTATCAATGAGGTTAACACCCATTTGAAATTCTAATTAAAGGGTTGATTTGGTAAATTATCTATTCCCAACCACATGGGCACATAAAACCTTGTGAATTGAAATGGGAAATCACTCAATCAACCTCAAAAAATTGAACAATCATATATATACAAAGCATGGTATAATTAATATTCACATGCATATCATGTAATGAAAAGAGGAAAATTCACCAATATAGCATGGTAATATGTGTATTCTACGTGCATATGATGATGTATGTAACAATTCTCTTTTTCCTAATTTCATCAAGCCATGATGAAATATGATTATAAACTAGAATAATAGTCAACAATTCCACAAAGCATGTACGTCACCAAATAGTGAAATGATATCATCTGTAATTGGAAAAGGCTGAACACCAATTATAATTCAAGAAAATCGACCTTCAACCTATACCTGTGTTCACTACAGCCAAGCATGGCTTATGAAGTTGTTTTATGAATTCCTAATATCATATCCATTTTATTGAAATCGTAAATCAAGAAAGGATTGGATATAAGACCACCATATGGCATCCTGATCCTAGATTCCACAGAGAGGTTCCTAGAGTATAGTTGGCCACATGGACTAAAGATCATCTCCCCAAATTCCAGAGGCTTCCAACTAGCAGTGAGGGCCTTGGGTGTGCCCCTGGGGAGACTTTTTCTACATTACCAATGTGTATCACATCAGATAAGTAATACAACAAAAGTGAATAATGGAAGTAAAATAAGTAATCATAAAGGAGCGTAAAAAGACAATAATAACAATAATTGAAGAAACTGATATAAATATACAAAACATGATGATGAATAGTAATGTATCTAGAAATATGGAAAAAATTTATACAAGTAGTTGAAAAGAATGAAATAAAAATGTGTCAAAAAAGTAATCATAGGTTATATTCAGAATCTAGAGCTCCGGCTTAGTCATTTTCTACTATCTCCATCCAGAGCATTTAGGAAATAATGTGTCGAAATCATGAAACTTCCCTTTTTCAACACCAACATACATGTAATATTCTTGAGTACCAAATTCACCTAGATAGGTTTTGAGATATATATCAATAAGACACCACCAGTTGTGCCTATAACATCACTTCCATGTTATATAAACTAAAATAATGTGAAATCATGCATATATAAAATCAATCTAGTACTATAATGTAAATACCAATGTTCCTACTTGATCCCCAAGCTGATGTCTGATCATGTAACCAGTTTGTTAATTAGTTAATCTTTGTTTTATATACTTACGTCTTGGGAGGCATATCAATCACTAACACCACCTCTTTATTGTAATATTAGAGGTTAAAAAATTCATAATGGAAACCTATAATGATATTTATAATGAAAGGGTTACTAAGTAATAAAAAAATAAACCTAGACCAGAAGGGTTGAGAACTCAATATATAATATAGACCGAGTAAGGGGTAAGAGTGTAATCTAGGGAGAAACATCTATGTAATTACCGAATAGTGTCATCTAATAGATATGAAGGAATACTTCCAATTTAAAACATGATAATCTATGACAAGTCACAAGGATATAAACAAGGAACCTCATGTTTGTAGAATCCATGTTGGATAGATGGTTTGTATAAAATTAGTCCTTTAATAGTAATGATTGGATCCTATGATATCATATCGAGCATCCATTAATTAATTAGTATCAGGTTCTAAAGTGGGTATAAACTAAGGAAATCAATATCCTTGAATTGGAATGGAACCTACGAGCACTCAAGTAACTTCCATAGGAATCTAGGAACTAACTAATGTCTATCTATCCCTATAATGGTTTCATGGTTCATATGTTTAATTAGGCACCTTACATTCAATTAATTTAATTTATTAGACCATTAAATACTAAATTCATTTAATATATCATGATGTTCAATACATTTCCTTTCAGTACCATGACAAGGCCAATTGATAACAAAACTATTTCATAAATACATTTAATTCGAAATCAATTTACTTGCTTCATTCCACCACCTTCCAACATAACTGTTAGGGGTTTATACGGGATGAAACCAAAACATTCAACTACATCGCTTTGGTCAAGTCATATATATACAACATAATTTACTATTCTATTTACCTTTAATTTATCAAGTGATGAACTTACCTTAAGTGGGACAAGTGATTAGCATATATGGTACATTCCATGATCAATTTTCAATTCAACAACCTTTCATTACGAGGATGCTTACCACTATAATTTTCAAATAAAAATCACCTAAATAGTGGCATAAAAGTGTCAATACACTAAAAACCCAATTACAGTACATCACCCCACATGGGGTGATTGATGTTGTGGATGTAACCACCTTCATTGAATGAAATATATTTAATAGGCCTTAGAATATGGTACTATAAACTACAATAATGACATAAAATTTTTGCATAAGACACTCGATGAAATCAGCATGATTGTATGATAATTTATAAAATGATGTAAATTGAGGGATGATTTATATACTACCTACCTCATACTCCCACAACTCTCATTATCTAGTATTACCCTCTAGTTCATCATGAATTAGAATAGATCTAAATAATGGATCAATTCCTTGAAATTGGGGCATATGTTCCTATATATAAACAACATCATTGATATATGGAATGATGAAAAAATATGAAAAAGGAATCAATAAATCATTGATGTGGATCCAATGGGTCAAACTATAATTGATTTAGACTCTAGATGGATTATCTATCTCAAAAGATAGATTTGGATTCAAAATCTCAAAAAGATAGAAAAGGGAGGGGGATGTCTTCTGGAAAACAAAAAGAGAATAAGGGTTGTTTAAAATTAATCATTTAGAAGAAAAAAATTAACTTAGACCAAAATTACCCTTCACATGGTATGTCCACACAGTTTGGACAAACTATTCACAAATCGTGCATGTGAAGCTATATAATGGGTAACTTGCATGGTTGGGCCACATAGTTAGGGAAACTATGTGCGAAAATGTGATAATCCTATATTAAAATTTTAGAAATCCTCACATGGGTGTGGGCTCAACTATCATGATTAGATCAACCCATGTGCCATATTCCATACCATTATCGATAATTTCATGGTTTAAAAAACACTACATCCTACCCTACACAATATAAACTAACCATGTCACATGAATTTTTTTCGAAAAAAAAGTTGGGGTCTCAACTCTAAACAAGCCCTAAACATCCTTGGTACCTTATCGAACTCATAAGGAATCAATTTCAGGTCCATAAAAGATAATTAGAATAATATTTAAAGGATATATACTTGAGTGAAAATCAAGTTTCTTAAAGAGATCTTCTTGAGATCATCTTCCTTCTGAATCACCTTATGTAGGACACAGATTTAGGATTTTGTGGAGCCAACCCTGAGCATTTATCTATGTAGAATGTGATGGTTTCCTCCATTTAAACTTATGATATACGATGAGTATTTATTTGAGAATGAAATTTTTTTATCAGTGTTTAACTCCCAGTGGAGTATTGGATTCGAAATTTAGGACAAAATTGAGTTCAAAATGTCTTCTCAGCCTAGCTATGAAATTCATTTTGTTAGTGTCAGGTTTCTGACTAGGGGGTGGGCATTGAGTTGGTGATGGGGGTTAAAAAGAGTTAAATGATTTTAATTATTTAAAATCATTTTATCTTATATCCACCCCTACCCCCATGTTGGGTAAAAAACATAAAGAGTAACATTATTTCTCTCATCTCCACATATGGAAAAAATGAAAATGAGGATGAATCGATACAACGAGGTGCTATTGATATCATTTGCATATGATAATCAAAATTAGATAGAGGAGAGGAACTATCCAGACGTTTTTCTACACTTGAAGCTTCGTCATTTCTCCCTCGAGGAAGTAGGTTTTGATTTTTGTTTCTAGTCCAAATCATTGTGCATTGTTTTTTGGTTTTCGAGCCTATATAATATTTTTAGAGTTCCCTTATAGGTTGATCTATAGTTTTCACAGTAAAATGAGGTTAATTGGAAATTTTTGGAGGTGATTTCACAATAGATTTACTTTCTACACTATGTGTAGTCTAGGGAGACATGTTGTGTTTCCCTTAATGTTTAGGGAAGAAGACATTTATGGACTACAAATCATGTTTTAGGGTTACATTACATGTAGTGACCCAAACCTTGTGACCATGGGATATGGCTTGGTATAGTAATTTAATTGTGCATGAATGTGTAAAATTATAGGGCTAAAGTAGACGAACAAGGGGTGACTGACATGGTAATGGTCAAACCACATTGTTAAGTGGCCATTTAGAATGAACATGTCATATAGTAGAGGTTACATGGAGTTTGAGGGACACATCTAGGATAACCATTTTGATTAAGAACACTTATAGATATAAGGTAAAGTGGGATATGTAATGTGCATGTTGTACATGTCATGTACTCCTACATGGGTTGGAAAAAAATGTAGATAGGATACACTTCTAGGTTCTTGGGTTGGATCACATGCCATGTAGTCCCCAGTACAAGTTGTATACTCCTTGAGATCATCATGAGATCTTCTGCATTATGTATTTCCTTCTCTAGGACTTGGAATTAGGCTTGTGATTAGGCTATCCAGAGTTGTTTTCTGTTTAGGAAAATATTGGTGACCCTTTTTTTTCTTACAAGATTCAGGGATGCATGTTTTGAGAAAGACACTTATGTAGCAGTTTTCAATATTGTGTAGAGATCCGATGGATCAATATTTTGATGTAGAGGTAGGTACCATTTCTTTATTCCTTAAGACAGGGCTCCCCTAGACTTTTCAGACCAATATAGTGGTTCCCAGCTACTTGATTGTGGCACTGATCAACTACCCAGAACATTTTTAGGACATGACGTTTGATAACCATGACACTCCTCTATGGAGTGTTCATCAATTTTGTATATATATGTGGTTCATTAATGAAAGATTCATGGAATGGTACTCCCCTATGGAATTAAGGTGTGGGTGTTCCCTTGCCTCACTTCTTTGGTAGAGATGAGACTAACCAAGTCATTCCATTGGGTTCTATAAATTTGAGTAGAACTTTAAGTGTTGGAACTCCCCTAATGGATTGTGACATGAGTTCCCCATATTGTTCATATAGTTGTAAAGTGCTCCCCTATCATTCCAGGCCATGGTCCCTCTAATTTTGTAGTCCAGATAGTGTAGTTACTTCATTGTTGTCCCAAGGTGTGGGTCCTCTAGCTGTGGAGGTTGTACACCACTGTCGTGTTAGGGAGAAGGTCCTCTATATGTGATGTATATATAGATTTGGAACTCCCATATCATGTTAGGGTGTATTTACAATATTCTTGGATTAGGAACTTCCCATTCATTCGAAGGTTTGGGACCTCTATGCATGTTGCTCTGGAAGAGTTGGTACACCCCAATCGTACTAGTGAGTAGGTCCTCCATCATGGGGATGGTTCTCCCTTATTGTGTTAGGGTGTGGGTCCCCCATTGTAATTGAGCTTATAAAGTGTCACTCTCTTTTATTTCCATGGTGCGGGTCCTATATCCACAGAGTGGTAATCTGAACATCATGTACATGGGTCCTCTATCATTTGATTTCTAATCCTCTATCATAAAAGGGTGTAGTCATAACTTACTGAGTAGTACTCCCTTATCACCATGTAGAAGTGGGGAGTAGGTCATCCATTGGAGTTATAACTTCTTTGTATATTCAGTAGAGTTACGAGGTGTGGGCCCCTCCACTTGTTACATCTGACACCTAGTTGGGAGTTATCCCTCCCTCATAGATAGAAGTGCAGGCCACTCCATATAAGAGTGAAAAAGGTTCCGCGAGTTAGTTAAGAGAATTACACCCCCAATTGTAGGGTAGTGGAGAGGTGTGGGTCCCTATATTCTCCGTTTTATAAGAGGCTTCATGTGATTTATAGTCTGGAACAATGCTCCCTCAATAGTGCGAAATGGAGAGGGTTGAGCCTCTCAACTTGGGTTTCTTATCGCCTTGTGTAGGGAGTAAGAAAGAGATGACAGGACCTCGAGTGATGGGAATAATAGCTGGACCAAGTAGGTCTTTATTAATATAGAAACATCCATTATATATACCATTAAGAATGGTAGAGTTGTTCATGATGGAGTGTATCTATCACACAGGTACCATATTGGATGGATGAGCTTGTGATTGTGTTATCCTACTTTTTTGTTACCTTTAGAAAATTAATGTATAATATTGTTGACATCTATATGGATGGTACCTCATTAGGCATTGTGTATGAAAAAGTATATATGCATGATTCTGGGAGACCTTATGGTGTTATCCTACTCAAGGTTGACATCCCTTATGTATTGAGTATAAATACTTCCTCCATGCACACACCTTAGTTCTGGTTACTCTCTTTCGATGGGAGATGATGATGTATGGTGTATTCCATGTTCTCTCCATGTTTAGTTCCTCATTGTTATATGAAATTACTCTATTTGTAGGGGATTCAATGACTTAATGGTTTTATTATATACTCACCATGTTGTTATCCCTATGCTTGAATGAGGTTACTTCTTCCAGGGTTGAGAATTGGGAAAAAATTTCCTTACAATTTTGTTTTGGTCTCTTCTAACATATATATCTAGTCATGTCAAACTGAAGATTGATCAATATGGAGTTTCTCTTTAAATGGGGTTCCCTCTAGATAGGGTGACTGGACTGTTGCCTTACAGTTTCTCCATTTCATTTTTTGGTTTTTTGATTTATACTGAGTATTTTTATACTCAACCATGTAGTCTTTTCCCACCCCTGGTGTGTTTTTTATAGACCACATGCCATTCGACAGAGTCCCTCGATGACCCCTGGAAGGCAGATCATAACGGTCTAGAATGACCATGGAGTTTACCCTATCTACGATGAGGATCATGTTGTTGGATGACTTTTATAGTGATCCCCTAATTCTGAGTTAGTTATATAGATGTATAGATTTCAAGGTGAGAGTGTGTTTTTACATAATATATGTTTTCAATGCTTTTGATGTACTCTATTTTCAGAAAACTGTATACATGAATTTTATCTTCCATAATTTTATATCTCATCATTATTTCATTGAAGTATTTATGGCTATGTACATACATGAAATTTATAATAATCCCATCACATGTTTAGTTATTTCTTCAGCACTTCCCTCCACCCACTGGCCAATGGAGTAGGGCATAGGTTCGTTGTGGCTCGAGGCCTAAATTGGTTCAGGTTGTGATATATTTGGTATAAGAGAAACATTATTCCCTATATTTTTTTAAATGTATCCCCTTAAGAGGATTTGGTTAGTTTTAGGACAACAATTTCATAGTGTCTATAGTATAAATCTTAAGCCAGGTAATCCATTTTTCCTGTGGCGGCCAATGTATATATTCACGAGGACCAAGAAAACCTGCTTGTTGACTTCAGATGAAAAGAAATTTGATTCATGGATCAATTTTACATTCATCATATATAATAGTCATTTGGTTTTTATTTCAATTTCCTTCATGAATCATCTCCTAAGATATACTCTTCGACCGTGGAGCATCTTGAATTCCCTTTCATGATGCCACTATAATTTAAGCCATATAGGGTTCCCCAATATGATTATGGTGGCGATCCATCCTATGGAGAGGCTTTAGTATAGTGTATTGGTTCTAATTCATTTCCTCTAGGAGGTCCACCAGCTGAGACACCACCCAATGAGTAGATGGTTGTGATAGGTTTTCAGACTAAGGATGCATATATGTTGAGTGTATTACATGAGTTCTTGAGGGAATTACCCTAAAGGTACTATGGTGTTTATACCCCCCCCCCCAAGAAGCGAATTAATGGATTGAGATAGTCAGATGAGTTTTCCGCCGAGTGAGGACACCACCTGATCAGATGGTGGTCCTAGCAGAGAGTATACTACATGTTTCAACTGGGAGTTAGTATATTTCAATGACATAGTCCCGCAATGAGGATAAAATCACTTTGGTAGGTCTTGAGTGACTATTCAGGGAATATTTTTACCCATCCATGTTTATGTTGGGGAATATCCAAGAGATTCTTCACTTTTAGTTGGGTTGCTTGACTGTGGAAGAGTAATTAGGGATTTTCACTGATTATAAACATTAATCCCTATATATTTTGAAGGATCTATTATCTAGGTCTTAGACCATTAATGAATGCCTATATAGAGATGCATGATTAGGTGTCTTCTCCTTGTTGCTTCCTACATACATAGGGGTACTAGAGTGAAATTTGGTAGTAGAGAGTTTATTATATGAGGGACATATTGATGTGGACCATAGTGGTTCTAATGAGGCTGAGTTGTGTAAAATAGCTGGAATATAGGATAAGATAGGATCATAGACCAGGGGGCATACCCATAAACAAACTTAGACGCATGGTCCTATAGGACATGATAATCTTCAAGGATGAGGTTAACCATAAGAGAGGCGTTGTTATTCTTGTAAGATCTAGGACGTATTTGTAGATATTATTTGGACCATTGTTCTATTGAGTGGGATGCATTCAGTAGGTCACCTTGGATTAAGAATTTTTTGAATATTGGATTTCTATAAGAGGGAGGACATGGTGGAGGATTGATGAGAGAAGCAAGAGGTGGCAGATGGTTTGTGGTATTTCCACCACCACCTATAGGTGGTCCATACTAGTCCTAGTGAGCTAGAGGATGTGGTTGAAGAATGTTATAGGCTGTAGAGGAATTTGAACCACAAGCTCATTGGTTGAATAAAGGTACGCTCTATCTCATTCTACTTTTTTTTGTATCATTTGTTAGAGACTCTGGGAATAACTCTTTTCTTTAAACATCTTGATCAAGATTCAACTAGTGTGACACGGGGTTTCATTAGAACCATGTATTTGGGTTTTACAATGTTGCTTCGAATTGATGAGGAAGATATGTCATTTCCCCGCTAAGATGTGTTTTTTTTTGTGAGAATACCCTTTATGAGAGTCATCGCCACCCAAATTGGATATTATTGAGGTGTGGTGGATGATTAACTCCAGCTTCTTGAATTAGGGATGGTTGACATGTTGGTGTTTACTATATAGGACCCTATAAGACCCATTTTGAGAATTTGGTTAGCCCATTTTTTGTTCATTTGTACCCTCATGTACATTGAATTAGCTTTTTATATGAGTCACTTGAAGAGGGATGTGACATGGGTTGACATAGATTTGGACTCACTAGAAGGAGGGATGATTTTATCACCAAGATAAATTATTTGTGATGTGATCAAAACTATGGGGGTGAGTCAATGGCTCCCAAAGAGGATAACATCAAGGTGTTGCAGGTGATTTCATTAGGATCATGTGTTCAGGTTGAGGTTGCACAGTGGAGTGTCCGAGCAAGACAAGTCCTTTCTAGTGGAGTATCTATTCTAGAACAATTTTTTCTTGGCATCCATGTTAGAGAGAGATCCTTCTTAGAATAATTTTTTAGAAGTATAGTTAGACCCTTTTTAGTGTCCATGGTATGGTCATGTTTCCTACCATCCATACTTATCTGGGATTCCACTAGTGGGTGTGGTGGTGTTTCTGTTTTGGAGATCTGTGTTATAGCTAGTGGTTCGCATATGAAGGGCCTAGAAAGACCTAATGTTTACATGTGGGAAACCCTATCGTTTTAGTTATTACCCTGGACTTTCTGGCATAAACCATGACAAAATGACATTGAGGAGGTTGCAGTACAATTCAACTAGGGGTGGATGTGAACTGTGGGGTTTCTTTGGTGTTTTTTCCAGGTTAGTGAGGTGGTGTACCTCTAGATCATACAATTATGGGTGGATCATAGTGTTTTCACTTCTCCACCTATAGTAGACGAGTCGGCTTATCCTTACTCTTTTCACAATGATAAAATGGTTGGAGCTAGATTTGAGTGTGGTTTGGACTTGGTGGTTTCTCTGAGTGTGTGACTAGAAGTAGTGTGGGATCCCCTGGTGAGATCGCTAGTGTGGGAGTTCCAGTGTAGATGTAAATTTCTTTTCTGTAGGCCTAGCCATTATTCTTTATGTGTATGAAAATAATTAAGGCTATAGTGATGAGTGGCTCGGGTTTTGACCTATAATTATTTGGAATATTCTTAGGAATATTTTGAAGCATGGTGCTGAATCGGCAAAAGAAACTCTGGCCCAGAGAACATCGACATTATTTTATTTAAATAATTAATATATTTTGGAATGCATGAAAAGTTTATCATGAATTCTGGGAAAACTCCCAATAAGAGTATCATATCAAAACTTTGAGGCTATAGTTCTGTTTAGATTGTTGCATTTACCCTATGTGAAATTTTAATTTTGTTAGTGCTAGTTTTTTGATGGGGTGGGGGGCGAGTTGGTGGTGAGGTGATAAAGAGGGTTAAATTATTTTAATTAATTAAAATAATTTTAACCTAAATCATCCTCTATCCTCACGTTGAGTGAAAAACTCATTGTGTATTATTCTTCTTATTTTCTCCCCCTTGGGAAGTGATGAAACTGGGGATGAATCAATGCAATGAGTTGTTGCTAATATCAGTTTCTAATGCCAATCATTATCAAATCGAAGAGAAGCATGATCAAGGAATCATTATACATCAAAATATTTGGTGTTTCCCCCCAGAGCTGTAATGTTTTGAGTTTTGGTTATGATCCCCTTCATTGTGCATTCCTTTATAGGTTTTGATTCCAAATACAATTGATAGAGATCCAACCTATGTTGAACTATATTTTTGGGGGTAAATTTGGGTAAATCAGGTTTTTTCGAAGATGATTATTGAATAGAATGATCATCTATATGGCATATAGTCTAGGTAGATAGGCCATGTAGCTCTTCCTAATTTTGGAAGAAGACTTTGGGGGACTAAATGATATGTACTAGGGTTACATGTTCGGTAGTGACCCAAACCGTGTGACCATGGGAAATAGATCAGGATAGTCATGTAATAGTAAATGGCCATGTAAAAGTACATGGAAAAAGTATATAGTCATAGGGGTGCTATATATGGTCATTGGAAAACCACATGACCAAGTGTCCATTTTTTCCAAACATGCCATTTAGTATGGGATACACAATGTGTGAGGGACACAGCTAGTCGACCATGTGAAATAACAACAAGGATAGAGGCTGACTGACGTGGGACATGCCATTTATGGGATGTACACACCATGTACCCCTACATGGTATGGAATTCCATGTAGACAGGATACATTGATAGGTGATCAGGTGTTATCACACGTCATGTGGACCCCAGTTCACGTCGTGTACTCCTTGAGATCTTATAAATTTAGTATATAATTCATTGGGACTTGGATTCAAGATTGTGAGTAGAATATACTAAGATATTTTCCACATAGAATGTGTTGGTGTAATCTGTTTAATACTTCGAGAAACAAGGTGGCATGTTTTGAGCATGGAAATTGGGTAGCGTTATTTAACCTTTGGCAGTGAACAAGGTGGATCACTAGGTTGACTTCAGAAGCTGGTACCCATCCCCTATACCTTAGTATATGGGACTCCTAGACTCTTTAGATTAGTATAGTGCTGCTCCCATGTTGGAACACGGTGCGGGTCACCTACCCATAACGATGTTGCAACACGAAGTATGAAAAGATTGGTTCTCTGTTTAACAGTTCTTCATTGATATTGTTGATCATTGTGGTTCATTAAACAGAATCTTTCATAATTGTACTCCCCTACACCATGTGGTAATGGGTTATCCATTACCTCTCATCTATTGTAGATATGGGACTCCCACATCATGGGCATGGGTGATATACCATTGGGTTGTTCTTTGGAGGTTGTTACTCTGCTGATGTATTAGGGCACATGTTCCCAGTATTGTTAGTATAGTTACTCAATGCTTCCCTATCATGCCAGCGAGAAGTACCTACAAAATTTTGGGCCAGATAGATTAGTTACTCCCCTAACAAACTATGGTGTTGGTCCCCTATTGATGGAGTTGGAACTCAATGACTATTTTAGGGTGTAATTCCTCTATATGTGATGTATATATAGAGTGGGTACACCCCTATCCTATTAGGGTTTAAGACCACTATCCTTGGATTCAGAACACTATTGTATTTCTAGGGTGTTAGTCCTCTATACGTCTTATTCTAATGGAGTTGGTACTCTAGTATCATAATAAGACTGAGTTCTCTAGCCAGGGGTCAGAACTCCCATGTTGTTTTAGGTTGTGGATCCCACATGGTAATCAAACTGGTAAAGTAGTACTCCCATATTGATCTAGGGTGTGGGAAATCTATCTATAGAGTGGTAATCTCTACATCTGGAGCATGAATCCTCTATCCTTTGAGTGGTACTCTCATATCATATCAGGTTGTGGGTCCTGACTTACAGAGTATTACTACCCCATCCTTGAGTAACATCAAGGAGAAAGTCCACCATTGGAGTTAGTTCTCCATCATCTATTGAGTACAATTATGATGTGTAGGCCCATAAACTAGATATGTGTGATGCCTAGTTATGAGTTAGTTATCCATCTACAGATATAGGTGCAGTCCACCTCATATAATAAAAATAGAGGTTTCATTTGTCAGTTAAGAGCCTCAGTCCTTTGATTGGAGGTTAAAGGTGTGGTGAAGGTCCCTATATTATATCTCATTAGAGAGAATGTACATAGTGAATAGTGTGGAGTATTACTCTCTCAATATTGTGAAATGGTGACCATTGGACCTCTCCACTTGGGTTTCCTAGAGAATTACACAGGGTACAAGCTAGTGATGGAAGGACCTCTCGTGTTGGTCACTCGACTTGGACCTAGTAGGTTGTTCCCGATGGATCATGTTCTCTCAAACATACCATTAAGAATGTTATAGTTGTTCCCAAGGAAGTATATATATCATATGGGTGTCATCTTGGATGGATGATCTCATAGAGTGTGTTCTTCTTGTTTGGTGTTACCTTTAGAACCTCATGTATAATCATATTGCTGGATATGAGATCATTACCACATATGTCACGGTTTCTTAACCAGGTATATCTATGTTATTCTAGGATCCCTCATGGTTTTTTCACATTATGGGTTGATACCCCTTGTGTACTGACTATACATTTTTATTCTATTCCCACACATTAGGTTTGGTTACCCACTTTCCATGGGAGTTGAATAAGCACTGGGTATGCCACATGCTTTCAAAGTTTAGTTTCTCAATTTTGGATGAGATAACTCTTATACTATGGGTATAAAGGTATCTATTTGTAGTTAATCTACTCATTGTGTTGAGCCCCCAATTCATGTATGAGTTTACTTATTTCTAGGTTGAGCTATGGGATGAATTTTTTCTTACTCTTTTGTTTTGGCTTCATTTCATATAGATAACTAGCCATGTACAGCCAATTATAGTTGTAGATGGAGTATATAACTTGATGGGGTTCCCTCTAGCTAGGTCGAGCAGACTTTTTATATATATTTGATCCCTTTTGTTTAGGGTTTTTTGGGACCCTACTGAGTATTTTTATACACACCCCTACACATTCTTTTCCAACATGTCTTGTGTCTTTTGCAGACTACATGCCTATCGGCGGATTCCCTGGAGGACCCGCGGTTGGTGGAGCTTAGCATGCTAGAATGACTATGGTGTTTACTAAATAAGGGACAATGATCATTAAGAAAAATTCATTGGAAATTGATCCCCTAATTATTTTTAGTAAGGACACATTTATTGTTTTCCTGTATGGGCTTTAGTTTTTCCCTTTTCTACGCTTTCGTTAATTTTTTTATACTCTGGTTTGGAATATAATTATTCCTAAGTTTTAGTATCTAGATTTTTAGATATCAGCACTATTTAATTGAGGTGTTTGTGGGAGAGTGCATACATGTAATTTGGGCTAAGGCCTCATTGAATATTTTTATTCCTTCAACACTTTTCTCCACCCCTAGCCTATGGAGGTGGTATTGGGGAAGTTACATCTAAATCCCTAGCTTGGTTCAGGTTATGAAATGGTGCCCCACCTATATCAATGAATCCATATAGAATTGACATAAATGAGTTATAGGAATTTAAGAATAAAATTTAGTATAATCTTGATAATTGACTCATTTATCGATGTTTATCACCTTCGGTGCAACTACTATTTTTTTAAAAGAAATATGGATCACTGTGATAGTACATTGATTATTGTGAACTAAAAAAGATCAAAATAAAGAGAATGTACCCCTGACATGTATTGATTACTTTTTTGATCGACTATGTAGATATCAATAAATTTCTTATGTTGAACATCATTGTGGATATCATCAGTTGGGAATAAATAAAGAGGATGTATTGAAGATAACATTTCATACAAGGTATAGACACTATGTGTATATAGTGATGCAATTTGGTCTTACTAAGGTCCCCAATATCATCATGGTTTACTTAATATAGTCTTTAGATATGAACCTTGTCAGTTTATGGGAGTTTTTATCAAATATATTTTAATATATTAAAATATAATGTAATGGAATGAAGATCCCTTGACATACATACTAAAGACCATGAGAAATAAAAAACTATATTTAGACATTATAATACGTTAATTTTTTCCACAAAAGGATTCATTTTTGGGGTATATAATCTCAAGAGAGTGTATATCTGAAGATATAGGTAATATAGAGGCTATTTTTTTATGAGTAGACCAAAAATTGTTACTAAGATCCATATAATTCTTGGTTTGGAAAGATATTATTGATGATTTGAGGATAATATATCCCAACAATATAATCCACTAACCATCCTAACTCAGAAGGGATCAATTTTCCACTAGATGAATGAATGTGATGAAAATTTCAAGGAACTAAATAGAATAGTAATTTGAACACCTATTAATAAATTAAACTATAGTGAAAATTTATTTTAAATCTATAATGGTTCTTCCATGAAAGAATTATGATATTTTCTCATATAGAAAGATGTGGTTATTGTGTATTCTATATGAAAATCTATGCTTCATCAGAAAAATTAAACTACTAATTATACGTAGATATATCTAGTTATTGTTTCATCAATGATATGGAGGAATTATCTTTATGGATAAAAGTGTGATATATATACTTATAAAAAATAATATAGTATATATTCTCATAGAATTAGATGATAAGGATCTAGTGAAGATGATTTTATATTATTAAAGATCACAAATAACCAATAAATTACCACTCTAGGAAGGTGAACACATCGGATAATGATTTGAGTTGAAAGGATAATATTATCTTATCTATGATGAGGACCAAAAATGATTCAATATTTTTGGGATTTCAAAGAATGGGTCAATAAATGATAGTGGAAGGGTTGAAATAATATCTTTTTAGATATGTGGTTAACATTCAATCCATGTGATTGTTAAATAAGTGCATAAAGATGATTTAGAGATGTAGAAAAATGATAGAAATATTTTTTAGTATAATCACTGATTATTGAAATGTAATATAGTTAAATAATTTCATTTTTCTTCTCAATACGAGTTTTAAAAATGTGCTATTATAGTATGATCATATTTCTTCATTATCTTTTCAAAGTGGATGTATGAAGATGTGTAGAGATATAAAGAAAAAATTATAGTGGGTTTACATGATGTGAGATATCACTAAGTTTGTATCTCAGTGCTTCCTATGATAGAATGTTATGTCTATGAGACAAATGTCTTAGTGAATGTTGCAATCATTTCCCCTACTAGAATGAAAAATTGATAACATACCCATGTAATTTTTTGTAGGACTCCAAAAAACATTTGAAGGGTATGATGCAATATGGGTTGTAGGTTATCTTCTTAAAAACTCATCACACATCATCACTATAAAAGAATATATATTGATGGATCATCATTCCGGAATATACATCATGGAATTGGTAAGGTTGTATGGAGTAAAAAAACCTATTATTTAGAGAATTATTTTTAAATCTCTTTATGTAAAGTTATGCTTCAGTGCTACATATCATATTCAGATATATCTTCAATATTAGATATCAATTCAAACTGTAAAAGATATGTTTTTATTGTATTCTAAATATTAAAAAGTTTTTTTGGGATGAAAAACATCCCTAGTTGAGTTTTATTACAATAATAACAATCACTAGAGAATTAAAATGGGTCATTATGAAGACCTTCAAGAAAAAAAGTTTATTAATACAATGTTTTGGGTTTATATTAGATAAAAAAATATTATAAATAAATCATATTGATGACATAGATGTGAAGGTTAGTTCCATTAAGAAACATGTAAGGGAATATTAATGGAGATATAAAAGGTTTGTGGATAATTTCTGACACGTTATAAAATTTGAGGTTAGTGAGAAAATGTTTTAATTAATAACACTTGAAAATAAGGTTATGATATTTGGAAAGTTTGTATAACACCTCAGTTATTATTTTCCTATTTTATAATGGATAATAATTTTGTTTATAGGATTTAAATTGGTGTTTTGGAGTTATTGGGATTAAATTTTGAGTTTTGAGCTATTTTTCTACTATTTCATGGTTTATGAACAAAATTAAAGGGAAACCGTGTGACTAACAGTAGCCGGGTACCTTTTCATTTAATTTTCTAATTTCACAGTTTGAGTGGCACATGTTTCGTAGGGGTTCATCCAAACCATGAGGCTCTAAATAAAAACCATGCATGTCCTTTGGATTCTTTGGTCTAGGGTTCATGACTAAAACACTATTTTACAAACCATGTAGAAGGCATGTACATGCCTCTATAATTTTTTATAGAACCATGTCACACTATTGCTTCCCGATATTCCAAACCATGTGTCCATACCATGAAGGTTCTCGATATATCAAATAATGGGTTCACTATAGGTGCATGGACTATGTAACTGTGTGGTCAAACCATACATAATTCCCAAGTGTTTTTAAAATGTGAAAAAAAATCATTCTACAATCTTCAAATTTTAACCCCAAAGCCACCCTTTCCTCTCATTTCATTCATGGTACCCATAGTGGGATCCTCCCTAATCCTCCAAGAGACCTCTCCGATTTAGTGGTTGAAATCAGTGGTATCTATCAAGATGTGGGTCAAATATTGAAGGTATTCTCATCTTCTCTTCTTCATCTTCCTTCTTTATCCATTTTATTTTGAGTTAATCTTCTCCAATGGACTTCTGGGTCAAGGGATCATGTTTATTTGAGTTTAAATTATGGGTTTTGTCTTCATAGGTTTCCTTTGGGATGTTCTTGCTTCTTATAACTGACTTGCGGTTTTTTCAGGTTGGTGTTGTTGAATTGCATATCGTTTTTTATGGGATCCCACAATATTTGACCTTTATGTTTATGAATAGATTGGTTACTGGTTTATCACACCTCCCATAGATTTAAATTTTTGATATGTAACTCTTAGAATAATTTTTTGTATGTGATGAGGAAATTTCTTTCTTATTTCGATGTGTATGAAATTGTTTCACTAATCCACACACGCTAAGTGGTTGATAAATTTCTTGATTTTCTTTAATAAGTAATTTTCGGTCTCTAAAATTTTTATTTGTCTATATTAATGTTTTTTTATTAAGAAAATATGGGTTGCATTTGATAAATGTATTCCAAAATGGTTTGGGTTTATAAATGTTATGTTTTATTATTTTTGAATTTTTTTTAAGTCAATGGTTACTTGAAGCCCATTTTATACTTTAATGAAATGAGTTAGATTGAAAATTATCCTTTAGATAAACCAAGTTCCATGTTGGATGCAAAAGGGAATTGGATTTCCCAGAATTTGACATCCCTCAGGTGTCAATGGTTGAAGGCAATTGGGGTAATATCCCTTAGGGTGACTTGGTGATGGTTCATCGTTGTGTGGTTTTTTGTAGGCTGTGTTTGATATATATATTTTATGTTTTGTTGGTTTCATATCATGAATTTTCTCACATGAGTCTTTAGAAATGACATGAGAACCCATAATACGTATTATATTTTCCAAGAATGGTTGATCCACTAGCTTAGGATTATAATCTAGCTTGTGTCCCTTAGTAGGGACCTTACCCTACATAGGGATTATTCCCTCAGTTAGTCTAGGTAAGGAAATACTAAACATGTAAATGGATTGATTTCATTAGGTTATGAATTGATGAAGGATGAATTAGGTATCAATATATTCTAGATTATCCACAATGCTTATAGGTTTCCTATATTTCCTCAACACTAATTTATCATTGGTGGTTGATTTAGGTGATCAGGTTGGTTTGGTTACTCATGTGTACTATCTTTTACACTAACAATGCAGTGTAACTATCGATAATTCTATCTTTTATGGTGTATAGGTTTTCCAAAAGGAGATTAATTGGTTTCAAAATGAATTTTTTAAAATGTTTATGAATGTTTCACACCCTCCATCTCCCATTTTTAATGGACCACCATTCTCATTACTTTCTCTGTATTTCATTAAAATTATAAGGGTCAATTACTTGGTATAGAAGATTATTTTTAATTATAATGGAGGTTTAATATGAATTTATTTAAAGAGAAAATGTTAAAAAACCAAATATCTGTATATATTTTATTTTGAACATAAAATTAATGAATATTTTTAAAGGAAATGCATTGGTAATAGATTATTTGGGCATTCCTACTCATTCGTAATACTCACGATCATACTTTGTTATTTTTTGAGCTTCTTTCATAGGTTTTGACTGGGTTTTGATCATCATGGGTGATGATGGATTTTGGGATTAGAGAGTGACCTCAGGGGTCACAATGATTTTTAGTTGTTTTTGGGTTTATTTTGGTTTTTTTCAACATTATTGTATTTTTTAATGAGTAGATGTTTAGTTTTTTTACTTATTTATTTGGATTCTATGATTAGTTTTCACTACAATAGTTTATTTTTATTGGGAGAATTCATTCTCATTGTGACTATATTGATACCTCAATACTAGTTACCATCCTTGGAGGATTGGTAATTCCTCTCATTCCTTTTTGTAGTCTTCATCGGGTGACCGATTTGGGGTCAACCCGAGGTTGTTCATGGTAGGAGAAAAAAATATCCCTAGGTATATCTGTAATTTTTTAATTCTTAATCATATTATGACTATATATTATCATATGGAACCTGTAAAAAACTTATATCATCTTCACAATTTGTTCCATTTTTCTCTCTTGGAGAATTACATAAACACAAAGGACGTAAAACTGATGTATGATATTTCATATAAGGAAGAACATTTTGTTATTCTGGATCATACAATGAATGTTCTATGAAACAAGACTTATAACAACCCTTCTCTTTATTACACATTACTACAATATTTATTACATAAAATTACATTCAATACAACCCAAAATATCGATAATTATAGTGTATTTGGGAATTAGGTACATAAGGTAATATCTTGAACATGGGATACAACAAAATTATTAAAAACATAGTATTATTTAATGAAAAATTCTTTAACATGCTCCAAATAAACATTCTAACATATAAATGCATTTCCTAACCTAGGAAAATGCATGAGAAATGGGTGATAGATAAATCCTAATAAGGAATAAAAATATCATAAGGGATGCATGTTATCGAATAGGCATATTAATTAGGGATAAAATGAACATTAATAATAAGGGTTGATAGAGCGTGAAAATCATATCCTGGGAAATGTGGAAACAACATTAAATAATAATTAATAAATAGTGTTCAATAATTAACCACCAGGACTACATGGTGGACAAAGTACCATAAAGGAATTAGGTAACCCCTTCTCAACTAGATGTATTGTGACACTAAACATTACCCAATGCATTGGAGCACTATCTATATGCACCCATAATAATAATTTCTTTATCATGGTTAAGTGTTCCACATAGATCATATGACATAGATTCATTCATAATCATAATTTATATTATGATAAAGAAATTTGTAAAACATACATGTCAATCCCCAATAAATATGTATATATGCACAAATGTGAATACCCTTTATAGAATAATGGGTATGGTGTCCACTACACACGTGTTTTGGCATAGAAAATTGCTGAGGAATTTTGGCAACATGAAGACAATACGTAAAAATTTATAAAAATGGTTGAAAAAAGTGAAAGTGGTATCTCATTTTTTTAAAATATAATCGGAAGTAATAGTGGAATGGAAAAACATATCCCAAAAATAAATGTTTTGAAATATAAGGAATATAGTAATTAAGCAACATGAATATAAAAAATAATTCTTACGAAATTTCAGCATGGTAATAGGTGTAAATAAAGGATTATGGGAGGTCTAATGAGAGTTAAAATAAGATCTTATATTTTATAAATAAAGTGGAATATAATAAGAATATTGAATATCATATATTATCCTAATAAAATTAAAATTAAAAGACATAATGTAAAAGTAGTTCTTGTAAAAGAGGAGAGTGGAACGTCCCTTACTTGAGTGTGTGACTCAAAAACATGGTGGGTGCTTCTTGAAAGCATGGTAGTAATTTTGGGGGACTATAGAGAGCATATAGTAGTGCTTTTATTTACTCCAAGGATTTTTAGTTAAGATAAATTGGAACATGGGTGGGTTTATAATGGAAAATAGGGGGATTTCATTATTATTTTGGTTTTGGACTCTACATAATAATATATCCAAAATCACAAACCAACCCAAAATTTTCCCCAAGTTTACTACAAAAGATGAGTGGTTTTTATTATTTTAGAAGTAATATGGCCTAAATTATTAGAATATTATCCTTGGTGATGTGGGGGTTAGTCACACTTGTAATGAAATTATTTTTAAATAATAAAATACATTATAAGTCATGTAGGATTCATAATCTCTTTATATGATAAATCAAATAAACAAAAAATAAATTTTTTTTAAATGATAACATATATTTGGTCTTGGATATTGTTTATATTAATTATTAATCACTTTTTGGTCATTTTTATGTCACAAAACAAAAAGTATTACAAAACCATTTAATACACAAGAAAACTCCCTAAGGGTAATGTGTGTGATAGTGGGAATTTCATGGGGGAATTTCAATAAACATGGTTTGGGTGGCGATCTCAATGAGCAAGAACTTCTCCCAAAAATGGTTTTTCTCATGATTATGTTGTTGTATATCACATTGGGATTGGTAAAGGGAGAATTATAGAAATTCTATCTCCCTTAGATTCTCTAATAAATTTGATTTATATAGTATAATCCTATTAGTTGAAGTCATCACTTCGTTTGTATGGGACAATTGGTTTTTTTTAAACACTATGTTTGTACTAATCATGTGATCAATATTCAATGACTATATTATCAATTTTAATGATTCTTAATGATAAATTAAATATAATTGGATGTAATATAAAAAATAGGTTTATGAGTTTTCAATAAATATATTACTTAATATAACATTTAATGAAAACATGATGGGGAATTTTACTTAGAACTATTTAGTTCAATATAATCTTCCCCACATAATAAATTTCACCTTTCAAGTTTTCATTTCCCACACTAAAAAAGATTCGGGTAACTCTACTTCATCAATTACTCTAGTTCCCATATTTCGTCTTCAAACATGTGGTTTCTCCACAACACTTTGACTAGGATTATTTTTCTTTTTTTTTAGAAATTTTTCTCTATGATCTTAGATATTCATCATATTCTAATAATATGAAAGCGAATTGTATAATGGTACCACCTCTGGATTGAGTTCTTGTGATGGGTCTGGTATGTACTTCCACATGATGGATTCATGGAATACATCATGTACTTATGATAGGATTGGTGGGAGTGGTAGTCGATAGGCCACTGCTCCGATGGGATCAAGGATTTCTAAAGGGCCAATGTACCTGGGACTACGCTTCCCCTTTTTTACAAACATCATTTTTGTCTTCCATGGAAATATGAGGTGAAATTCTATGTCTACAACATCAAACTATAGGTCTCATCAAGGATTCTCATCAAATCTATTTTGTTGACTTAGGAATCATTGATATGGAGCTGAATTGTCTTAACATTTTCAATTATTTCCTCAACCATTTCAGGACATAGCAGTTTTCGTTCCCCAACATCATCCCATTTGGCAAGTGTTCTTCACCTATTCTAGTAAAGGTATTCATAAGGACCCATTTGGTTTCTCGAGTGGAAACTATTGTTATAAGATAATGTCTAACTATGTGTATCATCCAATAGGTCATTATTTTACTATGGATTTGATAGAACACATAGTCTTGACCAAAATCTCACAATTCCTTATTCATTAACATCAAACACTGAGGATTTCCAGTTTCCTATAGTTTCAACATTCTTTTGAATTCCCAAATCATATTTTTGATAATCCATTATACTTTCAAGAAGATACAGCTGAGAAATAATTTGATAATGGTTTGATGATGTTCCTTCCTTTATGATTCTCATGTGCATCATTTTCAAATATAAAAAGATCGGATCATTATAAATTCTCGTTGATGATAGAGTTTCTAGATCCTTTATACATAGAGCATCTGCCACATTGTTTATTTTCCTAGTATGGTAAAGAATAGATAATTAATTGTCATTGACAAGATCTAACCATCTTCATTGGAACATATTCATGTCTTTATTTGTGAATATTTACTTGAGGCTTTTATGATATGTATGTATTTCAAAGTTCTCCCAAAAGAGATAATGTGACTGTATTTTGAAAGTGAACATCAATACAGAAAACCCCAGATCAAGTGTTGGATAGTTCTATACATGAAATTTCAACATCATTGAAGAAAAGAAAATGAAATTTTTATTATGTATCAACACATAACCCAATACCTTAATTTAATCATCACTAAATACAATGAAAAGTTCTCCACTTGTGGGTAGTGTGAGCATAGGGGAAGTGATAATCCTCCTTTTCAACTCAATATTTCTTTCTAGACATTCATAATTCTGTGAAATCAGGGTTCACTTCTAAGTTGAATTGGTAATAGGGTTTGGAAGTCACAAAAAAACTCAAAAATATATGATAATACCCACCTATACCCATGAAACTACATATATCTATCAGTGTAGTTGGAATCTCCCATCCATAAATTTCCTTTTTCATTGAAAGATTCATAGATATACCATTTATTGAGATTATATGGCCCAATAATGAGGCTTTTTCAACCAGAACTCACATTTTATTTAATTTTCATAAAACGTTTCTTTTCTCAAGGCCAGTATCATAATACACAGATGGTCTTCATACTCTTCCATGGTTTTGGAGTATATTATAATATCATCTATGATACTACCACAAATGTTTTGTGGTATTATTTAATGAATATAACTCATCAAGTCCATGAAGATTGTTAGAGCATTAGTGAGTCTGAATGGCATCACTATGAACTCATGTGCTCGTACCTTTAATGAAAATACTTATTGGGGTTATCTTCAAAGTCATCCTTATTTGATAATATCCCTACTAAAGATCCACCATGGAGAAGTGTTGTTATCGACCTAGATAATGGAATAAATCATCAATCCATGGGATATAAAACATGTTATTTATCAATGTATTGTTGAGATCACGATAATCAATGAAAATGTGCATTTACACATTCTTCTTTTTGATGAAGAGGACTCGTGCACTCCTTGGTGAAGCACTTTAGATAATGAACCCTTTATATAGATTCTATGGTAATTTTTTTCATTAGATATTCATGTAAGAAAACATCCATTCTATAAGGATTCTTGAATATTGAAATTTCCCCATGTATAATATTGATTAAAAAATCAACCTCTCGAATTGGTGGGAGACCATGAAATTCCTTAGAAAACACATCAATGCATTCCCTCATAAATAGGCATGTCTTCGAGAATGGTCCATTCTTTAGACTCAATCTTTTGAGCTGTATGTGCTTGCTCATAGGTAAATAATATAATTTCTTGGGATATTTGTGGTAAATAATTTTCACCCTCCTTCTTGAACTTGTAGGGAATCTGGGGCCAATTCTAAATACAGAGAGTGAATTAATTCTCATGTAAATTTATATATTATATATATATTAAAATATAATATATTCATAGAATTGCATCATATTCCAGCAAAGGGAGTATGACAAGGTCATCTATGAAATTCATCCAAAAAAATGTGTTAGTGGATGAGTTAGATACTTGGGATGAAATAATATCCCCATTTTATGTTTTAAATGATATATTTAATTCCATGATTTGTGGTTGTGTTTGAATATTTCTACTAAACATTCATGATATGAAGGAATGTGTAGAACCAGAATCAAAAAGTTTGTTTGTTATTCCTAAATGAATAACTAGAGTACTTGGCACCACTTCATTATAGGGTTCCAATTCTGTGGAAGTGGGGAAAAAATATCTCCCATACTTCATTAGATGTTTTTTTCCTTCTAAAACCCTTTGTGTAGGGAATTGGTATTCCAAGAGACTTAGATCCTTGTAGTTATTAAAATGGTCAATACGCTAAGGGTTGCATGGATAATTACTTACCTCCATCACATTATTAATGTTCTCCTATCAGTGATTAGTATCTCATTGTACTTCCTTTATTCACCTAAAGAATTTCTTCACCCCCTTAGGTAATTTTTAGGATGATTCTTTCTTCACCTTTGACAAGTGGGATGTGGAAATCTCATTTCACTATTATATTTATCTATCAAAATTCCATAATTAAACCCCAGCTTCCACATATTATCCCCATGATACACTTGGGATTCACTAATCTCAATTTCAACTTTAAAGGAAAAATGAAAAAATTAATCATAGATATAAAAGACATGAGTCACCATGTAATTTTATAGATTGTGTTTTAGCTCACTAAATAAGTGGCCAACCTTGTATCTGGGGGTAACAAAAAATCCTAAGTCATATAGTGAATGTCATTTCATGTTTTACTCATACGCCTAGATAGATTAATCATCTTTTTCACATGTGTGAAAGGAAATCCCTTTCCACTTTAATATGGAGAGTGAGAGGAACATATTTAACAAAAAATATTTTAGGGAATTATTTCCACTCCATCACTTTGACCCACTCCTTAGGATTCATGTTACTGATCAATTCCCACAATAGATCAGCTTCTCCCTCCTTAAGACAAAAAACTAGTATAACATTATTTTTCTCAAAACATTGAAGGATGGTGATGTTTTAATAAATGTAATTGATACTTTTTTTGTTATTAAGGTATTAGATGATTCATTGAAAGTATGCAACCTTTGTTACTTGAAGTTGTTGATTGCGACCTGTTATATCTTTTGGGGGTTTGGGTGCTTCTTCTATTCTAGGATTCTCTTCAGATCCTGACTCAATAGAGAGAGTATTGTGACAAAGAGTCAAAATAATGGTCCTACTGAATTGGTCATCTCATTAGGGAAGTCATCACATTTCCTATAATATTGATTTTTTTACCCAATTTATCCTTTTTCTAGACATTTCTTAGAATAAAAGGTAAACATGGGAGGATTATTTTAAACAATTAGACACATAAATGTTAATCTAATGACATTAAAGGGGTAACTTATAAATTTGATTTATATCATTAACTTATGAATTTGTAGACTTCAATCTATGTTATCAATGATCTATTTCATAACATATATTCTTATGGGATTTATTTTGTTCCAATAATAATATTTCATAATGAAATTATGAAATTTCGAAATAATATCCCTTAGTAGTTTCAATCTAGGTGCACATTGATGCCCATTTTTGTGTAACAGGTTACACCAATTCCAGCCCTAAACCCCTTGTTAGAGATTATATTCCTTGTAATATATATGATTGAACCATGTCCACTTATATCATCCAAAGAGGGATTCATTTTTTTGATAGAACAATTACTCAATACTCACCAACATTTAGGAATGTTTTTATATAAGTAATCTTATCCCTAAGGTCTTTCACCAGGGTTTTTGTAATCCCAAAACAAAAAACAAAACAACATTTCTCTGATTCTGAATATGACAACCTTGAAATCTATTAAACATTACTACACTAATTATTATAACAATTACATTTAATAAAAACTAAAATATTGATATGTATAGTGTATTTAGAAATTTTGTACCTAAATTTTCATCTTAAACAAGGTATACATTACAATTGTGAAAAACTTCTATAACATGCTTTATTGAAAAATTCTTTAACATGATCCAAATACACCTTAGAAGATAAAAAATGCATGGTATATCCTAAGGACATACATGGGAAAGGTTTGAGCTATAAAGATGATTAAGGGAATAAACATAACATAACTGATATTTTTTAGACAATAGGCATATCAATGAAGAATAAATGGAACATGAATAATATGTCATGATATATCAGGATAATCATAACATGGGAAATGTGGCAACAAAATAAAACACTAAATCAAAAATATTGGTCAAGGTTAAATATCTAAGAATTCATGGTGGAAAATTATCATAAAGGAATAAGGTTCACCCATTTCTCAAAATGAATTATCGTTATACTAAACATTAACTAATTCATTGGAGTGTTATCTATGTGCAACATCATAATCATTTCATTCTCATGATTAAGTGTGCCACATAGAACATATGACAAAAATTCATTCATCATCATAATTTACTCAAAGATAATGGATTTTGGAAAAAATATATGCATGTCCCTAATAAGAAGTATATGCGTATTGATGTTAATACCATTGATAAGATAGCATGTATTCTCTCCACAAGAAAATTATTTTGTCCTGGAAAATTTTAGTGAGATTTTGATAGCATTTAAAAATTATATAAAAATGAATAAAAAAGTATGATGAGTGATAAATGGGTATATCATTATATAGAAATAAAATGGTAAGTATATTGGTCGTATAAAATCATATCCCAACATTATAAATTTTTTAAAACAAGGCATACAGTAATGAGGAAACATGAATAGAAAAAAAAATCCCGACAAAATTATGTCATAGTAACGAGTGTACGTAAAAGATCATGGGGGGTTAATAATATTTAAAGGATGGTATCATCATTTATAAATAAAATTGATAGTACAGAAAATATGAGATATCATATCCCATCATATGTAAATGAAAATTAAAATATATAATAGAAAAGTAGTAATTGGTAAAAGAGGAGAGTTGAAGATCGACTGCTTGATTGTGTGACTCCAAAGGCCAGGCAGGGTCTTCTTAAAATCTTCGAGGCACCTTTGGAGGATTCTAGGGATTTGAGGGAAGAGTGTGGACCGGATTTAAATAATTTTAGAGAAGAAAAATTGGATATTGGGTCGGTTTATATAGGAAAAGAGGGTGATTTTTTTATTATTTTAGGTTTGGACACTGCATAATAAAATATCCAAAATGACAGACTATCTTATGGGGTTTTCCCATCTTTTCTACCAAAGGGGATTGGTTTTTATTATTTTATAAATACATGGATAGAACATACTAAAATATTACAATTTGTTATTTTGTCATGTGTCACACTCTTAATGTAATAATTTTATAATCTTATAATATATTATATTTCTTGGAGGATTCCTAATGGATTTAAAAAGTAAATCAAATACAGATAAAATGAAATTATTTTATAGGGAAAATATATATTTGGTCATGGATCCAATTTATATTACTCATTACGTCTATTTTTGTTCATTTTGATGTCATAAAAAATGTATATTTATACGGTATTTAATATTTACCCAAAAATTTAACACTCAAAGAATATTATGAAAAAATTACCATTGGTTAATTTCAAGGAACTAATAATTTAAATAACAAAACATTACATAAGTAATTTTTTAAATATGTGAAATTTCACTTTTAAAATAAAAAAACTCGTTATTTATTGAAAATGACATGTTTTTTTACCATAACATATTTTTTAACCCTTATAAAAATTTTAGTTGACTTAATAAAAATTAAATGATCATTTATATTTACTGAAAAATATTTAATAATAATAGTTTATTAAAAAATTATTTATTTCAAAAAATAATTAAATCATTAAAATAAATTTATTAATTGAATATTATCCAACACACCTATTTTTTTTATTGAGTAAAAAATTCATTTATAATGTAATAATAATAGGCAGAAAATATAATCATTTTTATAAAAATCGTAATATACACGCTCATTTTGTTAGGGTAATTTTAAATGTCACGAATCGCCCCAGTTGGACCCACGCCGTGACTCCCCAAGCCCTCCTCCAATAGGCTAGGGGCTGGTGACTAGCACCAAGTAGGCATATCACTAACATGGGTGGCACTGTCTAAGTACCTGTACACACGCACACATATCCAAGCCCACAAATGCTGAAATGTAAAACACTAAGGAACAAAAGAATGCATGCATACAACTAAATCCCAACCAACAAAGTACGACGAAAGTTAGAGTACTAAAAAGTAAACTGGGCCAGAATACAAGCCCACCAAAAACAAACAAACAAGAGTCTGAAAACTGTAAAGTCCAACCTGTAAGCACAAAATGTATTGGGACTGCTGCTCGTAGCCATAGGAACACCTCGGCCTATAGGGAACTCAGAATGCTCGGTCCGGTCCTGGTCCACCCTGGACTCTATCAAAAGGCTGCTCGTCTGCACAAGACACCATACGTGTGGGCAAAGCCCGTGCAGGGGTGAGTATAACAATACTCAGTAGGGGACCCCAAAAACTACAAAGCAGTACACAAAGTAAAGGTACAGTCAGTTATGCACAGTATATGTCTACAGAACATATAGAACAAACCAGATATACTCAAAACCCAAACCCGTGGTCTAGAGACATGTCACACAACCGCATACCCCCATTAGGGATTCTGTTCAAAGATTCTGTGATGCACTCATTCTGGGAGAACACACTCCCCGAGTCTTATAGCTCTGATGACGTCTGACCGAGAAGTGTTGTTTGTCGGGAATCATCACGAGATGTAGCTACACTCATTACGAGAGACACACTTCTGAGTGGGAAGGTTATGATAGATAGAAAGCACTCATTATGGGAGACACACTCCTGAGCGGGAAATATCACGATACACAGATGAGGATCACTCCCAAGGCCATGGCAGATACCGCGACTCATCCAGATTCACCAGTTAGGTGATACACCAGCTAGGTATAGGATCAACGCCTGGTAGAGTTGGTCACATAGATTCCTAACTCTACCTAGGGTCAGGAATGGATAGAGGATCTCACTTCGGGCCTCTCAGAGGGATGCTGACTCTATCACAGAAAGTCCGGCTGAAGGGATCATACTCCTGTAGAAGGAAATGGCACCTGACCTTCAGGGAAACGAGAAGAAGGGGCACTAACCCAAACGAAATATGTCCAGGATACGGTGAACAAGAGGACCATGTTGTTTTCCAAAAATTACACGACATGTAGAAAAGATACACGCCGTGTTTTTTGACCCTGGGTACTGCCCGTGTGCAACGACTCGTGTCGTAGAACTCGTCATGTAGAAAAACTTAGTACATGGCGTGTAGTACAATGTACACGTCGTGTTTGAGTGACTGGGGTTGGCCCCATGTCACTGGCCGTGTGGCCGTACACAGCTATCAACCTGTGTACTTTAACACGTGTCTGTATATCCCCTAGATACACGCCGAGCTTCACGTTTCCGCCTCTGCCAAGTTGTACACGCCGTGTCGCCTGAAGCCGTGTAGATCATCCCGTGTCCGTGTACTACCCAATGTACACGCCGAGTTTCGGGGAAAGTCCAACACGTCGTGTGACCGGGGTCACACTCCATGTTATTCCTCTCTGACCCTAAAACCCTAGTCGTTTCCGCAATTACTACACTACATGTTCTTCAGAAGTACTCGCTGTGTATTTTGGAAATTTCCAGAATCGTGGACCTCCGCCATCGCGCCTCCGGTGATGATCCATTCATCGATCCAGACACCCGATCGCCACTAAACCTTCATGTTTTGGTCCCCCCCCCCATCACCACGAAGCCGTTTCCGGTGTTTTCAGTCCTCCGATCGGCTCCGAAAACGTGTTTTTATCTTCCCACATGAAGAATGCCCTTTACTGATCTAGTCTGATTCTTCGTCTACCATCGTCGCCGCACCTCCACAAGGTCGTTGTAGGGTCGAACCTTTGATTTGGGATTGTTAAGTCGTGGAATGGATGCGCTACGATCCATTGTTCGTTGCCCTGCGAAGAATGCAAAGAACGCGCGAGAAAATAAAAAGGTGGAGGAAATCCAATAAACAAAATTGAGGAACGAACCTCCATCGTCATTCATCACGGCGTTGATCTGCTCCCATTAATAGGTTTAAATGGAGCAGAGATCAACATAAATAAAATCATGGATTATTTTCTCAAAATCATCCCAAAGAAAACCCTCCTGCAAGAACGTGCGAATCCGCGGATCAACTTGTTCGTGGTTGATCTGCGTTCGTCGTTTAAACTCAAAAATGGGGAAAATAAATTGAAATAACAAACCCCTACGTTTCGAAAGGATCGATCGTTGACGAAGGAGTCATGATGACGTTGTCGTCAAGATCCTTCAATGCCGGTGTAGTGATCCTTGATTTCGATCCGTCGTCATTCATCACTGAGAATTCTCTCCAACGCCTCGCGGATTCAGCAGAGGTTCCCCTCCAATATTGCCAACGATCAACAATTGCATAACCCATTAAAAAGGGAAACATATTGGCATTTAATTACGCGGTAGTAATAATGACGCCAACTTTCCATTTTTTTGAGTCATTATGACACATCATTAATTTAGGAAACAAACATCACGTCGCTGTGCTGCAGTGGACGTTTCCATAAAATAAAATAAAAATTTAGTAATTTATTTTATTTTTTTACTTTACTAAAAACGTCTAAAAATTAACTTTCTCCCTAAACCCGCGCCGGTTTAGGTTAGTCCCATTATTAGGTAAAGTCGTCATCTCGGATGCAACGGTGCACTCAGATTTTTAATTCGGGCATCCGTTTGGAAACTGCCACAACCGTGCACAAGCGCCGACTCACTTAAACTAAAAAAATTCAAACCATCATTCTGGGCTCACTGGACCACGGAATGATGTGTCTTCTTCGCGCCCGGTCTCAAAATAATTCTATATAATATTTAAAATAATAAACGGAAAATTTGATACGTTAAATTCTCCCCACCATAGGGATTTACGTCCCCAAAAGGCTAAAACAATAGCTAGATAAAAATATGAGGGTACTGGGAACGGATCTGAGCCTCCTACTCCCATGTGTTCTTCTAAAGATTCATGTGCTGCCACCGGATGCACACCAAGGGAATCTATCACCCATGAAGGATCCTCTCCTGTCGATCCAAGATCTCCACCGGGTACTCAGTGAAGGTCACTCCATCCTCGATGTCCAGCTCGCCCCAGTCGATGACATGCGATGGATCGTGCACGTACCTCCTCGGCTGCGACACGTGGAAGAAATCATGTACCCGATGCAATTGTGATAGTAGAGCTAGGAGGTACGCCACCTTGCCAACTCTGCACAGTATCTGGAAGGGTCCGATGAACCTCAGAGAAATCTTGCCTCCTCGGCCAAATCTCTGTAACCCTTGTCGAGGTGAGACCTGAATAAAGATGTGGTCTCCCTGTTCGAACTCCATAGGCCTCCGTCATTGGTCAGCATAGGACTTCTGTCAGCTCTGTGCAATCTTCATCCACTCTCCTATGATCTGAACCTTCTCTGTGGTAGCTCGCACTAACTCTAGACCCATGAGTGCTGACTCTCTGGGGTCGATCGAGCAAAGCGGTGACTGGAAGGGTCTCCCATACAAGGCCCCGAACAGTGCCATACCAATGGTGGAGTGGTAGATGTTGTTGTACGCAAACTCCACCAGTGGTAGGTGGTCCTCCCAGCTAAAACCAAAGTCCAAGATACAAAATCACAACGTATCCTCCAGAACCGGAATGGTCCTCTCTATCTGACCATCATTCTGGGGATGAAACATTGTGCTCAAGTGTAGCTAAGTCCCAAAATCCTCCTGCAATCCCTTCCACAACCGAGATGTGAAGCGGGCATGTAGATACGAGACTACAGTCGAGAGGACGCCATAAATCCAAACTATCTCCTGCATGTAGAGGTGTCCCAATCTCTCTACGGAACTCTTCTCCCTACTAGCTGAAAATTGGGTCGACTTGGTGAGTCGGTCAACGATCACCTAGATGGAATCATGCCACTTGGATTTCTGTGGTAATCTTGTCACAAATTCCATAGATATTTCATCCCACTTCCACTCTGGGACTTCCAGGGGTGAGCTAACCCTATTGGAACCTGGTGCTCAGTCTTCACCTGTTGGCATTTGAGGCATCGAGAAACGAAATCTGCTACTGCCTTCTTCATTCCTGACCACTAGAACTATCATCGGATATCCTGTTACATCTTTTCCACTCAAGGATGTACCACCAAAGGGGATGTATTAAACTCCCTCAGGACCTCCTCCTGGAATGCCACTGGTACAACAGTGCGTCCTCGGAAAAAAAGTGTGTGCTCCCCACCTTGTGAATATCCATCAGGAGCATGTCCTGTGGATAACTGGGCACATAAATCCACACATTCTATATCCCCAAGTTGTGCCTCCCTAACTCCTTGTAATAATGGAGGGGTGACACCATTGATTATAGGTAAGCAGTATCCCCTCTATCCACGAAGGATAACTGTAACGCAGTTAACTGCTATGTTGCCTCACTCAACAGCTGTGAGCTTGACCTTCTGCTAAGGAAATCTGCCACCTTGTTCCCCTTTCCAGGAGTATAGATTATTTCAAAATCATAGTCCTGTAGGAACTCTAGCCATCGCCTCTGCAGCAAATTCAGATCCTTTTGTGAGAAGATGTATTTGAGGCTCTTGTGGTCAGAGTAGACAATAAACCGCTCGCCCATAAGGTAGTGTCTCAACATATTTAAGGAGAAGACTACCGCTGCTAACTCGAGATCATGGGTTGTATATTTCTTCTCATGTGGCCTAAGGTGGTGCGAACCATAAGCAATCATTTCATGCCGCAGCATTAGGACACAGCCGAGCCCGGTCCATGATGCGTCGCAGAAAACTACGTACTCGACCCCCTCCTTTGGCAATCTCAAGACTGGGGATCTCATCAGACTCTTCCTCAACCACTCAAAAGGCTTTTGGCACTTATCCTTCCACACAAAGGGTTTCCCCTTCCTAGTCAAGGCCATCATCGGTGCTGATATCTGGGAGAAATCGGGAATGAATCTTCAGTAATATCCTGCCAACCCAAGGAAGCTCCGCACCTCCGTCATGCTCCGAGGTGGATCACATGATAACACAGCATCCACCTTGGCTGGGTCCACAGCTACTCCATCTACTGAGATGACATGTCCCAGAAAGTGGACCTCCTGAATTCAGAACTGGCTCTTTGAGATCTTCCCATAAAGTTGGTGCTCCCGAAGTACGTCTAGAACCATCCGTCGGTGTCTCGCATGCTCCTATTCTGATGCTGAGTACACGAGGATGTTGTCGATGAAGACCACTACAAACCAGTCCAAGTACAGCTAGAAGATCTGGTTCATCAGTCCCATGAACACTGCGGGGGTGTTCGTCATGCCAAAAGGCATCACCAAGTACTCATAGTGACCGTAGCGGCATCTGAAAGCCATCTTCGGTATATCCTCATCCTGTACTCGTAGCTGGTGATAGCCTGATCAAAGGTCAAGCTTCGAGAACCATTATACCCATCTTAGCTGATCGAATAGGTCATCAATACTCGGGAGTGGATACTTTTTCTTCACCGTCACCTGGTTCAGGCACTGGTAATCCACGCACAATCTCAGACTCTCGTCTACCTTCTTGGCAAACAAGACTAGGGCTGCCTAGGGTGAGACGCTGGGTCTCACGAAACCCTTGCTTTGCAAATCCTCTAATTGCACCCTCATCTCGCGAAGCTCTGTGTGATCCATCCGATAAGCTGATGAGGAAATCGGTGTCGTCCCGGGGTGTAAGTCGATGCAGAAGTCAATTTCCCGACGGGGAGGTAATCCTGGAACATCTTCGTGAAAGACATCCTCATACTCCGCCACCACCGCTGGGAACTGAGAGATCACAACATCTACTGCTCCGAGGGTAAGGCTAGCCAAAGCATGAGTGATCAGATGAACCCTCCTATTCATGATCACATTTTGTGCTGCCTGGGTTTCCTTTTCTCCGACAAAGTAAAACCTCATTCCATCGCGAAGGACACACCGCACTCTTCGCCTAAAACAGTCAATCTGGGAATGAACTGCAGACAACCAGTCCATACCAAGAATGACATCATAAGGCCTCGAAGCTACCACCAAGATGTTTTAACCGAAACTCTTACCTCCAAGGGTAAGATCACACAGTCTGCAAAGGTGTGGGATCATCGAGTCTCCTCCCGTAGGTGTCTCCAAGCGTAAGGATCGAGTCAATGGTTCTACCGGAATCTCGAGGTTTTGTACAAGACATGTGGTTATAAGGGAATGACTGGAACCTGTGTCTATGAGTATGGCAGCTAAGGTAGAAAATACACATATTGTACCTCGAATCATCCCTGGAGCCCCTGGGTCATATGCCTTGACCGCATGCAGTTTTCACTGCCCCTGTCCTCCAGCTCCCTAAGCCTGGTGAAGACCTCCTGGGGGTGGTGGTGGAAGTAAGTCGAAGCATCTGCCACCACCCGTAGCTCTCCCTACTCCTCTTCCACGTCTACTGCCTGGAGGGTCTACCTGTTCTGTTCTCTGCCTCTGCCTTGGTGGTCCATCCACCGCTTACCTGTCAGCAGCTCGATGGGTCGGGCAATCCCTAGCGAGATGTACCCTAACATCGCATGCGTAGCATTGCTTCTCCCTAGGATAACTGGATCCAGCCTAAGAACCCTAGAATTTCGATCCCCTATCCTGGGTCCTCCTTTGATGTCTCTCACATCCTGATCCCTGTGTATGATGCCGGATTCCTGCCGCTGAGGTCTCCGCACCTGTCTGCCTGCTGCTGACTGCCGGCGGCTGTCTCTGCTCCGCTAACTCTCGACCACCAAAGCTCCCTCGAGCACTCCAGTATAAGTCAATATGCATAGAGTCATGACACTAGCTCGGATGTCTCTCCATATACCTCGCTCAAAGGTCTGAGCTCTGAAGTACTGATCCCTGACCATATCCATCGAGTACCTGGTGAGGTTGGTGAACCTCGATGAATAGTCAACTACTGTCATACTGCCCTTCTAGAGCTGAAGAAGCTCATAGATGTGCACGGCTCTCAATGTAACCGGAGAGAACTCCTCCCTAAAGAGTCGCTCAAACTCCATCCACAAGAGACTCTCCTCGTCGTGAGTCTGTGTGGTCAGACTCCACCATCGTCTTGCTGAACCCTGAAGAAGGCTCGCTCCTAGGACCACCATCCGGTCTGCTGGTGTCCTCGCTAAACGGAAAACTCTAGTCACCACCTCAAGACAGTCCTCAGATGCCTGGGGGTCAGGCTCGCCTCGGAACTTGAGGGGTCTCTGTATCTGGAACTCATGGAGCGCGCTAAGCCTGCGCTCCTTGCCAGTCGGTACTGCAGGTACCACTGGCTGCTCCACTGGTGGTGGCATAGCAGGTGCACCACCCAGTGGCAACGCCTGGGGAACTGGTTCCTGTATCGAAGCCTCATCATTGAGGGTGTTATCCTCATGATCGTATTGTTGAATCCTAGAAGGTATGCATCTTGGAGGCATCCTGTAAAGAAACAAGATGTACCATGGTCAATGAGTATATCTAGATAGCTGACACAAAGGACATGGAAACCCCAAACCATTCCTATATGATGCATGTACCTCTTTATTTCCCTGCAACAAGTGTTTTTGTGTACCGAGTCAAAAAGCAGGTTATCAGAGTCCTGGTGTATGGATACGTCGGCCACCGCACCAACACCAGGGTCTCTGGGATGAAATCCGAACACGAAACACTAAACACTATTTCCACAAACCAAACTCACGGACTCTTGGTCCTAAGGTAAAACCGACCACCTCTGATACCACTCTGTCATGACCCGTCCCAGTGGGGACTGCACCGTGACTCCCCAAGCCCGCCTCCAATAGGCCAGGGGATGGTGACTAGCACCGAGTAGGCATATCACTAACATGGGCGGCATTGCCTATATACCTGTACACACGCACACATCTCCAATCCCACAAATTCTGAAATGTAAAACACTAAGTAACAAAAGAATGCATGCATACAACTAAATCCCAACCAACAGAGTACGAAGAAAGGTGGAGTACTAAAAAGTAAACTGGGCTAGCATACAAGCCCACCAAAAACAAACAAACAAGAGTCTTAAAACTGCAAAGTCCAACATGAAAGCGCAAAAGGTACTGGGACTGCTGCTCATAGTCGTAGGAATGCCTCAGCCTGTAGGGAACTCAGGAAGCTCGAACCTGTCCTGGTCTGCCCTGGTCTCTGTCAAAAGTATGGTCATGTACACAAGACACCAGGCGTGCGGGCAAAGCCCGTGCAGGGGTGAGTATAAAAATACTCAGTAGAGGACCCCGAAAACCACAAAACAGTACACAAAAGTAAAGGTACAGTCAGGTATGCACAATATATGTCTACAGAACATATAGAACAAACCAGATATACTTAAAACCTAGACCTGTAGTCTAGAGACAAGTCACACAACTGCATACCCCCGTTAGGGATTCTGTTCGAAGATTCTGTGATGCACACGTTCCGGGAGAACACATTCTATGAGTCCTATAGCTCTGATGACGTCCGTCCGAGAAGTTTTGTTTGTCGGAAATCATCACGAGAGGTAGCTGCACTCATTACGGGAGACACAATCATGATTGGGAAGGTTAAGATAGATATAAAGCACTCATTACCGGAGACACACACTTGAGCGGGAAAGATCAGAATACACAGATGAGGATCACTTCCAGGTCCATGGCGGATACCACGAATCATCTGGATTCACCAGTTAGGTGATACACCAGCTAGGTAGAGGATCAAAGCCCGGTAAAGTTGGTCACGTCGATGCTTGACTCTACCTAGGGTCAAGAATGGATAGAGGATCTCACTCCGGGCCTCTCAGAGGGATGCCGACTCTATCACAGAAAGTCTGGATGAAGGGATCATACTCCTGTAGAAGGAAACAGTGCCTGACCTTCAGGGAACCGAGAAGAAGGGGAACTAACCCAAATGAAATATTTCCAGAATATGGTGAACAAGAGGACCATGATGTTTTCCAAAAAGTACACGACATGTAGAAAAGATACACGCCATGTTGTCTGACCCTGGGTACTGCCTGTGTGCAACGACCCATGTCATAGAACTGGTCGTGTAGAAAAACTTAGTACACGACATGTAGTACAATGTACATGTCGTGTCCGAGTGACTGGGGTTGGCCCCGTGTCACTGGTCGTGTGGTCATACATGGCTATCAACCCGTGTACTTTAACCCGTGTCCGTGTAACCCCTAGATACATGCCGAACTTCACGTTGCCACCTCTGCCAAGCTGTACACGCCGTGTCTCCTGAAGCCGTGTAGATCATCCCGTGTCCGTGTACTACCCAAAGTACACGCCGAGTTTCACGGAAAGTCCAACATGCCGTGTGACTGGGGTCACATGTCGTGTTATTCCTCTCTGACCCCGAAACCCTATCCATCGCCGCCAGTACTACACGATGCGTTCTTCGGGAAGTACACGCCGAGTATTCTGGAAATTTTCAGAATTGCGGACCTCTGCCATCGCGCCTCCGGTTATGATCCTTTTATCAATCCGGCCACCCGATCGCCTCGAAACCTTCAGGTTTTGGTCGCCCCATCACCATGAAGCCTCTTCCAGTGTTTTTAGACCTTCTATCAGCTCTAAAAATGTGTTTTGATCTTCCCGCACGAATAACGCTCGAAGAAATCCCTTTCCCGATCCGGTCCGATTTGTCATCTGCCATCGTCGTTGCACCTCCACAAGGTCGTTGTGGTGTCGAACCTTCGATTTGGGATCGTTGTGTTGTGGAACGGATCCATAATGATCCGTTGTTCGTCGCCCCCTGAAGAACGTGAAGAACGCGCGAGAAAAGAAAAAGGGGGAGGAAATCCAATAAACAAAATTGTGGAACGAACCTCCACCATCGTTCCTCACAGCGTTGATCCGCTCCCGTTAATAGGTTTAAATAGACCATAGATCATCATAAATAAAAGAATGGATTATTTCCCCAAAATCATCCCAAAGAAAACCCTCCCACAAGAACGTATGAATCCGCTAATAAACTTGTTTGTGGTTGATCTGCGTTCGTCGTTTAAACTCAAAAATAGAGAAAAGAAATTGAAATAACAAACCCCTACCTTTCGAAAGGATCGATCATTGACGAAGGCATCGCAATGCTGTTGTCGTCGAGATCCTTCAACATCAGCGCAGCGATCCTCGATTTCGATCTGTCATCGTTCATCGCCGATAATTCTCTCCAACGCCTCGCGGATTTGGCAGAGGTTCCTCTCAAACGTTTCCAATGATCAACAATTGCTTAACCCATTAAAAAGGGAAACATGTTGGAATTTAATTACGCTGTAGTAATAATGAGGCAAACTTGCCATTTTTTTGAGTCATTATGACATGTCATTAATTTAATAAACAGACGTCTCGTCACTGTGCTGCAGCGGATGTTTCCATAAAATAAAATAAACATTTAAAAATTTATTTTATTTTTTTACTTTACTAAAAACGTCTGAAAATTAACTTTCTCCCTCAACCCGTGCCAGTCAAGGTTAGGCCCGTTATTAGGTAAAGTCATCGTCCCAAACGCAACAGTGCACTCAGATTTTTAATTCGGGCATCCGTTTGGAAACTGTCACAACCGTGCACAAGTGCCAACTCACTTAACTTAAAAAAAGTTCAAACCACCATTCCAGAATCACTGGACCTCGTAATGATGTGTCGTCTTTGTGCCTGGTCTCGAAATAATTCCATATAATATTTAAAATAATAAAAGGAAAATCCAAGAAGTTATATTTAATATCCTGTTATTACACTAGAAAACACCCTATGGGTAAAGTGTGTGGTGATGGGACTTTTATTGGGTTGTTCGGAGAACATGGTTTAGGTTATAATGCTGATGAGCTTGAACTTCTCTTATAAATGGTTTCGCTAATTCTTATGTTGTTATATCTCAACATGGTTATGGTCAAGCAAAAACCCCCAAAATGATATCTCCCTCAAATACTCTGATAAATGGGCTTCATAGGGTATGATCATATGGTTGAATCTATCTCTTCCTTTGTTTCTAATAATTGGATTTTTCAAAACATTATATTTATACTAATCATGTGATCACTGTACAGAAAATATATCATCAATGGTAATTATTCTTAACATTCAATTAAATAAAATTGTACATAAAAAAATAAAATAAGTTCATGTGTTTTATATAAATATATTCATGAATAAGTCATCTAATTAAAACAAGAAGGGGAGTTTTATTTATTATAGTTCTGTCCCTACAAGAGCACTCACCAGGTCTATGTTTTGGGGAGAAAAAACATTCTAGATGATGTTAGGTGGGGACTTGATGATGTATAGAGGAAGAAGTATCCTTATTCATTTGTAACAATGTGATAGAATTTATCTAGTGAAATTAATTTTTATATTTTTATAATGGGACACCCTGTGATTTCATGATATTTTTTTTAACGATATCTTACAAATCACACAACACCAAGTTATAACAATCCATGATATACTATTAATATAATTATTATTTAAATAGAGAGTTATAACCTAGATTATGCATATTTTCATATGAATATGAAGTACTATATTTTTAAAATTATTTATAATGGTTATATATAAATAAAATATATTTATAAATTTGAAAATAATTTTTATTTAAGAATTATATATGCTTCAAAAATACTTTTTTCCTTAAAAAATAATTTTTTTTCTTTTTTTGAAAAAATAATATTTATTTTAAAATTATAGATAAATTATTTGAAAAAATTAACTTCATTTTTGGAATAAACAATCCAAAATTATATTAGGTTTATTTTTTTCAAATTTCATGAATGGGTATTTTTTCAGTGAATAGTGAAAATGCTAATTTTTATTAAAAATTTCATTTTAATTTAAGGAATTTCAAAAGAAAATTCTTGTAAAAAATGTTTTTAATGTAATATTAGTTTAGTTATGTATTTAGTAAACCAATTTAGGCAATTGAAATCAAAATAATTTTAATTCTTGATATTTGATCATCATATAATTATCTTGGAAAACCCGTTTTCTCATCCTGTTGCGTGTTTAATTATAAATTTAATTATAATAATTCTATTAATGGAATTTTGAGAATTATATTCCATATTTAGAATAAGAATAATTAATATTATATTATCATATAATCTTAATTTTTTTAATATGAATATTAAAAATAGTAAAAAGTAATTACCATAGTTAACGTTAAAATTAGTTTACCCAGGGATAAACTAAAATTATATTGGATAAATGATATAAAAAAATTTCAAATTTAATTTTTGTGCCTGTATTTTTATCTTATATTGATTTTTGTTTTAGGATTTCAAATTGTGGATCCTTGTGGAATGTTAAAAACTAGGTTAGGCTTTTTTATTTTAAAAAATTCCAAGCGAGCATTTCCAACCCTTATAAAAGGGTACCCAGTATCCCATACTCTTGATACTTTCAAAACCATTTGGTTAGGAAAATAAATACCAAATAAACTTCCTTAAATCACTACCCACTTCATAATGGACTTATTTTTAATAATAAACCATCCTAATTAGTCTTTACCTGTAAACCTAAATTTGTTCTCTAAATAAGAGGTAAAATTCATAAACTTGTTTTTTTTGTTTTCATTCTTCCTAAAAATCCATCCAAATATAGTGATATATTATACCATAATAAACCAAATATCAGTATTTTTATGTTAATGTATTTCCCTATATCATCCTTATCTTCAAACAAATAAGTTCCAAAACTGTCAATCTTGTTTGTGGAAGACTATCGCCACGTAAACTGATGATTTAATTTTCGATAACCACCTATAAAGAATGAATTTGATGATATAATTAACATAATAATATGATATTTTTGAAATAATTATACTTTTTAAGGTTTTATATGACATATTAATTCTTAATTTCCGTTCTTTGGGAATACAATATTTTTGCTCATGTGTACGACTGACTACAACCTCACAAAGCGATTCCAATTTTTCACACCAACCATACATAGAAGGTATTAAGGAAAAAATTATTTAATAATGGTTATTTAAAATAATTCATAGGGACTCTTTAATAGTGACATATTATTTACCTTCTTTTATTTCCATTTCTCTAGAAAATTGTATCACCATTTATGTGTTTGTACGACATACCATCTTCAAAAACTATGTAATTAATTTTTGATATCTAACATTAATGGATTAATCAAAATACTTTTGAAATGGTATATAAGATAGTTATATCATGAAAAAAATTTAGGATATAATGGAACCATAATCATGTATAAAAGGATATAAAATAAAAATCCAAAACATACAAGGAAAACAAATCAATTATTACCCAAAATATAATGTTAACATGGAATTATTAGTAAACAACTTATAAATGGAGGTAAATAATATATAGAACTATTAATATAATTATGTTTCTATAATAGATTTATATTAAACCTATATTTATTTTACAGCATGTTTGAACATGTACAAAGGAATCAGAGGCTTATAGGAAGGGATTTTTGTCTAACTTTTATTTAAGAGGGGCTTATTCCGTATACACTAATTTTTTATTTTTGTTCATATATATAATGGTAATAAAAATATTGTATGATTAATATCATGAAAATTTTTGGTTATAAATATATATATAATGTTATTTTATGTTATTGTCTTAGGATTAAAATGAAACAAATTTGGTAATAATGTTATTTTACAATCTCATTGTTTATTGGGATTTTTTACAATTATGATTCCAATGATGATATATTATGATATACCTATAAATAAACTTAGTAAATTTTTTATTCCTCTATTTATATCATAAAAATACATGTTTTACATTCATTTTATTCACTTTATGGACTCAATATTCTAGCAGAATTATTTTAATTAAAAAGGTGAATCTATTTATCAATTTAGTCAAAACCAATTTTCATCCATGTAAATGTTTTCTATAAATTATTTGAAGAACAAATTAATAATTATCAAAGTATTTTTAACTAAATATTTAACAATTTAATAATTTTTTTTAAAAAAATTGTTTATATGTAATATTCTGATGTTTTTACAAACAAAGACCTTTTGTATTTTACTGAAAATGTGAATGGAATATTCATTTTCACATATGGGACATGAATAATATTTTCTACATTCATGACCGCTAAATGATTTAAACATTAAATCAAATTTTTTAGAGGTTATTTTTAAATAAAATATTTTCTTTTAAATTTGTGACGTTTACATATTTGAAATTAATAATTTAATAGTAAAAATGTTATTTTACTCAAGAAATGTCCCATGTGATCTTTTAAAATAAATTTTCCATCTAAGATGACATCCATTGATGTTACATTGTATTTAATGAGGATATGATCAAAGTATACCATCTTTATTATTTCTCTAGATGGTTTATGTTTAAAATTAATAGTTGGTTATGAAACATCTTGCACTCTCTATTGTTTATGTTATGTCAAAAAGATGTTTTTTAAATGCATTTCATTTTTTCATATATACTATAGTTAAATGTTTATAAAGAACATTTACTTTTAAGGGTTCTAATATGATGAATATTTTATGATCTTATGGAATGCTTATGTATGGTTTTAATTAGGTGATGTTGGTTAAATTATGTCAAATGTTTTTGGTAACACTATAAAAAATAGGGGGTTATATATATTAAATTAATTGGTTAATGATTTATATCTCATTAGATTGATATGATAGGAATGTGGAGTGAACCATGTTCAAAAAGGGAACACAATTATTATCTTCGGTGTGAACATTGATTTCTATGATGGATTGGGTGGTGAAATCATTAAACTATGATATTTTTTCCAAGGATCCTTGGATAATAATAAAATTGTTTTCTATACATATGTGAATTCAGAAAATATGTTTTTTATTCCAATGCTATTATTTTATGGACCATGATCTTCTATTCTGGTATTATTTAAGTCTTGTGAGTGGGAAATATTTATCCATGACACATGTTTTAGATCTATGATATGTATGGTATGGTTTTCAAATGTTATTCTCTTATTTTCATACCCTTATGACAATGTTATATTGATATCACCCTTCTTTATAATTTCTGAAAGTATAATATCTCCCTTTATTAGGATTTTTTTACTGAGGTTATGATGAAATGTATTATGTATAATCTGTATTTAAAGGGTTATAATTATGAATAACTTAGTGATAGATGATTTAGTTCGCCTCTGAATTGGTAAATTTATATATCAAATATTCTAATGAAAATAACCTAAATGTTTTTTTGTTGATAATTATGTTAATTAATGAATACTTATATATTAAGATGTAATATATAGTTATGAAAAGTGTGTAACATTACATTAATTAGGGGATATGTAAAAATATCAGTCTTCTTTTCCAAAAAAAACTAAATTCGGTTGTCCTATAATCTCTATATATATGCATAAAAATGAAGTTGTTTTGTGGAACCTGGGATGTGGAACTATCCTAAAATATCAAACATGAATCGTGATCCATTTGGATGGTCGTTTTGTTTTATTCATGAATAATAACCTTGAAGCATCGTCTGATTTGTTCACTATTAATCATATCTTTCTTCATTTATTTTGTAATAAAACTCAACATTATTACATTCCATAATCTTAAATGTCCATCAAAATTTGGATATGTTAAACTAACAAACACAAAACTCTTCATGATGGTTATATAGAGTCCAATGAAAAATATGAAAATATCAAATGACTCTAAAATTGATTCTAATTGATAAAATGAAAATCTCAATGATTCGTACATTTAATTAAATCATCAACATGTAGTCCATAATAACTCATATTCCCCATATAATTTTTCCCAATTTTTACTATGTCAATGCAAAAGAGTATTACATTGATTTGGATGACTCATAATCTTTTTGAGATAATTATTTTTACATAGTAGAAGTGTTTTCTAAAAGATTCATGTAAAGATATAAATGACTCATAAGTATTATATAACATTGAATTTATCTGTATGAATTCAAAAAATTACTCATTTTCACACATGGGACAATCAACAGCTTTAATTCTTTTTACATTTTATTATAATTCTCGACCGCACTCCATTTAATCTCACTCATTCCATTTCCATGCACTCTAAATTTAATCAAATGAACTTGAAACCTTATTTAAATTATTTTCATTTATTGTATGGATATTATTCACTTTACCTTAACATTATCTTTTAGATATAACTTCAACATTATCTATACCTTTTTTGAACCTTGAAGCGTATAACAATCTATTGTTATATATAATAATTATTGAAAAAAATAGTAATCAACCTCAAGTGGGTTCAATAGTCTCTCTTATAGAGTTTTTGTTAATACAATATCTACAATTCATTTCCAATTCCATATAAAAACAATAGATCCAATATAATCAAATATAATAAAATAAAACCCTTTATTTCTCCACCTTATAGAAAATGAATCTAAATTTAATATGAAAAATGTGGTACCAAAAACTAGAAATAAATTATCGCTAAACCAACAATATATACATATACCTAATCCATTCATGGTGAATAAATATAGATTAATTTCCATAGACATATCTATTGTATATATAAAAATAGATACCAACTCATATTTTCATTTTGGATATAAGAAATTGATTTTCTATATCATTTTCAAGCACATAATTAAATAAAATTAAAACAAATCAAAATAAAATTTTATAGTTCACTCCAACTACAAGTTCCATATACTCTTTACTCAAAGATTTCATCATAATGAAAGAGTGGAAGAAAAATAAAGTAAATCATAACTGAGTATTTGTATGTGGAATACCATCTCATTGATAGCCTCAACATCATAAAATAATGGGTTGGGAATGGATTTATAACAATTTCACTAATATATTCAACTTTTTATAAAAATTCCATCCATATAATTCCTTTATCAAATGTTTCATTTAAAATGTAGTTTTTTAGGTAAATTTTATTATATTTGGGATGAAAATTTATATTTTTTTTATAGATTAATGGATCTATGATTATCACAATGTTTAACCAGAGGATATTCATCTTAAGTAATAAAATCTAGTAACTGTGATTTCATACAAATAATATTTGTTGTATCCTTTGATACAACAACATATTCAAACTATATTGAGCTTAATATAACTGATTCATGTTTATTTGAATTAAACGAGACATAGATTCTGAAATTTAGAAACACTCCACCAATAGTGGACAATCTATTATCAAATACTCTTTCAAAATCAGCAGTTGTGACCCTATTGAAACATAATGTATCTTTTTTATTTTACTTAAATATATAATTTACTTTATTTTTTATGTATCTCAATGTCCTATTTTCATCTAATAGATTTGATTCATTATGATTAGACAAATTTAGGATATAAAAATGATGTCATATAAAATTATATGACTTTATGTATTCATGTACCAGAGACATACAATTATAATTACGGATTTATTATCATTAACTAATTTTTTCTATCATCATTTCAAGATTCTGTGGGCACCTGAGTTGGTGTTTCCACTCCCCTAGACTCTAACATGTCCGAATTAATCATCTATCTCTTTATCATATTTTCTATTTGTGATAAAAATATAATTGTATACTTGGGAAATTTGTTAACCCAATGAAATTTTCATTTCTATAGGTATTGTAATTTCAAAACATTATTTCATATTCCTTTGGTATAATTTAATCAATAATTATTCATTTATATAAGAACATAATTTTAATCAATATAAACAAAAAAAGTTATATGGATTAGACCTTTATCTTCTAGATTTTTTTTCAACTAGATTTAAATTGAAATTAATGAGCTTTAGGTATTAATCATGCATAAAACACTACTCTATTAGATATTTCATCAAACAAAATAGAACTTTATTCATATCAGACACAATGCCTCTATCTTATTTTTATATGAAACCCTCATTTTATTATATATACACCTCTTTATTAATATTACAATAAAAATGGCTAATTTAATATCTATTTATTATTCATAGACACTTCCTCTTTCTTCTTTAACGTATTCTAAAAATCCCACTTTACAGTAATACCACATTTTATATATTATTGAGAAGATGTTACAATTTTTAATTATTTATAATATCTTCCTAATCTTTGTACACAATCAAATTAATATATTTTTACTCGAATTCTTCTTAATCATTTTGAGATTTAATTTTTGGTAGAAAAATAGTGTTGTTGATATTTATAATCTTTCTTCCTATATGGAATTATTGATTATGGAATCAAATATTATTTCTAACATCTACATATCCCTCACCCTAGAATTGGCTCCACTACAATTTTAATTCTCTACATAATCAAATAAATATGTAAGATCAATATCATCAATTTGAATTTGTTTATTTAATAATGTTTTTCCAACAAGTTCAGAATTAAAAATATCATATGTATCATCTGGATTGATTGTTTTTTTAGCCCTTAATTATAAAAAAATATTACATCATCACTACCAAAAATTATTTTCAGATCTATTATTATAACACCTAGAGGAAATCCCATTCAAAATATGACCAATGAAGAATATGTATTTATCTTTTTCATAATATTATTCACTAATAAACTCTTTAATGTTGATCAAACTCCAAAAAAACCCTAACATTTAAATCATTGTAATTCTTCTAGAATAACATCTTATATAGAATTATATATGTTTTTTTCTAAAAATTACATTTTTTTAGAATTATTATAGAAGATGTGATGTCTTATTTCCCAAAAAACCTTGAGCTTCCATGTTAAACCATCATTATCTAGTCCATATGAACCAAAATCATATTATTTATTTATACCATTAAATTTTGTTGGGGTTGTAGGAAAAAATAAATTTTCATAATTCCACATTTTTAATTATATTTAGTGAAATAACAATTTGTATAATCACTACCAATATCATATATCAACGTATTCAAGGATAAACCTATTTTTTTATGGAACTCGTAAAAAAATTATACTCCATCCAAATCCAGTGATTTATGTCACATGAGATTTATACATTACATTAACTTGAATTCATTTAAAAATGTGATAAACTATATTTTTCAACTTTTTCACTTCATTATCATAGATCTACACACATTTGAGAGAATTGACTCTGGTTATTTTGTAGTTTAAATAGATCTTTATTTTAGATTCTAATTAACTATTTCCCTACTCGAATAGTTTTTAAGAATAGTGTAAGTATCTATAAGGCCCCTACCTTAATCATTAATTAATCTTGAGTTATATAAATAATTTAACTTTAATTCACATTGATAATCTTTTCATGTTTAGATCTCTAGATAATTATTCCATAACTTATACATAACAATAAAATAGTAATACAATGTGGACACATCAAATAGTATCCATTTCACCCATAAAACAAAAACATATAACATGGAATATAGTTTAATTTTATGTCTAATCATAACTTTTCATTGATCCCAACCTTGAATATATTCACCTATAAATCCAATAAAAAATCATTTCAAACATGGGATGAGCCTAAAAAACTTAGTAAGCAATACACAAAGAAAGAAAACTATTAGTTTTGTAAAAACGTATAAAACATGAATACTTTATCATAAAGTAATATATTTGGTCTTTATGTAGTTGTAAATACACTTCACTGAATATGATTTCATTTCATTAAATTTTTTGTAGTCAAAATATCACCTTAATCCCATAGAAATCACACATAACACATAAAGGTAACTTGGGACATAATCTTTATTAAATGGAATAACCATATGGTTGAAATCCACGCATATCACTAAATGGAAAATCCATATGACCTACTTTCATACACAATGTGTTAGAGGTTATAACATGACCACCCATCATTGGTTTATCACAGAACCACCCATCATTGGTTTATCAGGTAACCACCCATCTTTGGCTTATCATGGAACCACCCATCAAATTTCCAAGTACAATTATATAATCAAAACATATAAAATATTACCATCATCAATGTTTCACTCAGAAATCTCATTTGTAATCACAATAATTCATTTCACTATATTGACAGAATCAATTTATTATTAAAACCATTCAAAAAATTTAAAAAGAAGAATTTTTTTCAAAGTGACCCATATCACAATGAATATTTTGAAATAAATAAATATTTTAAAACATTCATTTTCAGATAAATAAATTCATAATTTTTTTTAAAACAAGAAAATGAAATAGATGGTTTAAAAAAGAATAAATATTTAAAACATTTAAAACGATGTTTCAGCTAAAGAGTCCCTTACCAGTAAAGAATCCCTTGAACAAAAATCATTTAGGAATAACATTAATAAAAAATCTAAATATCATGATAATATATTATTTCATGATATTATGTGTAAAATGGTTTTATATACACCTAATTGTATAATAATGGTTCATAACATCAAAATATGCCTCAATGAAAGGAGATTGAGATGAAGTTCCTTATAGAGATCATATCATTAGTTTAAGGAAAAATTAGTGACATAATTATATGTGAAAAATATAAATACACCCAATATAAGTGGATAATCACTGTAAAAAATTCATAGATCATTTTCACATATTCATGGAAAAATAAAACCAATGAAAAGGATATTTAACTCATTTAATAGAGATTGAGTTAAGATTTCACTTACCTTGAGTCTAACTTGTCTCGTATGTTCATTATTCTTATAAATAATAACCTTATATTAATTTATAATTTTTTGAGATAATTTTTAATGTTTATTATTCCTTTTATATCACTTATTACCATGTTATAAATATTATATTATTATTTATGTTCATATGAGACATTTTTTTGATATTTGACACTTGAGTCAAAAATGAAATTATTTGGAGTAAAATTATCTATGTGGTTAAAATAACATCATCTCTAGAATATTATTCATTACATAGTCATCAATTTTATACAGTAATCATAATTTTTAAATCAAATCATTAATTATGGTAATGAGAAATGAAAAACATTATATTCATAGAGATGGTAGGTTGTATGTACGCATGAGTAATGTTTTCATTTTTCAATGATAATTATGGAAATAAGGTAATTGTTATTTTATATTTAAATAATGATAATAATATTACTAAAATAATAATTATCATTTAAATATACTTATACATACCATACCATTGATGTGGTGAATGAAAACAATTCACACTACTATGTGGAGGTGATAGTTCACATGTACGCACGAATGATGTTATTGTTTTTAAGTGCATATAATGTAAGAACATAATTGAAATATTATTATTTTTAAATTATAAATATGTCATGTATATCACAAATGAATATCAATTCCATCATTATGACCAATCTTGATAGACGGTAATGGAAAACAAACTAAGTCGGTTCTTGGAGATGATAATTCAAATGTACACACGAATGATTAAATCCTTTCACATTTGATGGAAGTGGAGATTGATTTAGGAGATTATATTAAAATAATAAAATCTCAGAATATTGGGGAAACTTGAGTTATTTTTTCATGACGTAATAAGATGATTTAAAGGATATGGAATATGAAATAATATAGAAGCTCTTAAAAAATGATACCTCTTCTTCAGTTGATCGCCATTAAAGAACACCTTAACACCTACAAGAAGGTTGTTCTATATAAAATAAGGCCTCAAGAGTGTGGGGATGGATTCTAGAAAGTGTCTTGTCTATATATTGGCCGAACCAAAGGGATTTTTATGTTTGAGTATTAGAGAAGAGAGGGTACCTTTTTATATTAGAGTGTTGGGGCTCCCTTGGAAATTGTTAAATTACTAAATTAATATAAATTATTTGTTTAATAAAAATTTTCCAACATGAGATATGTCAAAGATCAGATGAGGATATTTATAAATCCTTTCATAAATTAATATTTTTACATGTATTGATTTTATTTTAAACCGTATAGTTTTGGTCTACCCTTAGTTATTCTCTTTTAATTTTAATTGTGGTAACAAACATTTAATTATTAGGAGGTTATTAATTGTACTTATATTGGGAAAAATTATAATAATTTTACTACTAATAAACATTATTAACTTATCATAGTAAAATTTTAAATTTAAATGTTTTTTAGTTTTTTTAAATAATTTAAAAAATTAATATTTTTATAAAACATCAATTATGTTAATTTTTACACTATTCATTTATTGAAATTAAATAAAATCTAAAGAGAGAGATAACATCAAAATAAATTATTTAATAGTCTTATAACAAGTAATATTCTCCTATAAAATTTTTGGATGAGATAAAATATTTCATAAAATATTTATAATATCATTTATTTGATTCTTTCATTAATAAGGAAATCATTGCATCATCATTGTGTTAGAATTAAATTTAATTATATAATGTTTAAAAATTATAAATAAAATTACATGATATAGAAAACCTTTTTATCTTTATATTTAAAATTTATATTCTAGATATCTATTATATAAACAAATATTAAAATTGTTTTAGTATGAATATTCATTTTTATAACATATTTTCCATTACATTAAATTAAAATTTATAGGTGTCATACTAGCACCCAAGTGGCATCCATATGTCAAAGTTTTATTCCAAGTGTTTTCTAGGTAGACCATATCTCTTCCAATAGGATTATGACATGTGTTAGGGTAGTTTTTCATTATTATAAGACTGTTTTTATCCTTATTTACCGTATTTTACATTTAACTGTGGTAAAGAAAAATAATTACTAATGTTACTATTCCTAATGTTCATAAATAAAAAAGACCTATTTAAATTATTTGGACCTTATGATTTCCAATATGGAATCTATTTTTTCAAATTAAAAACACATAAGTTGTAATAATAAATTTAAAATTAATTCCCATTCACAAAATGAGAAAACGAGTTTTATAAAATTAAAAACTATCCAAAGGTAGACATATCCTTATATCAATTTTCAATGTGAAATTACCTTCAATTACCAAAATTGTATTAAATGATAAAAATTTAATCCAATTATTGTTTAAAATAATTTAAAAGGACAATAAAACTATATAAAAATTTTAGACAAAAAGGCATTTTTGAATTAAAATGCATTAATTTTTACTATTCATTAAGAAAATGAATTTTATGAAAAAAATACCAAAATTCAACCCAAGTAAATTTTGATGTCCTGATTCCTAATAATAACTTTATTTTTATATATATAACATATGAAAGTGTCAAAACTAAATTTAATATGGGTTCTCCTTCAAAAGGCGTTAAAACTATAATTTTTATTAAAAATAATTCTCTTATCTAAAAAATTGAATTTATTATAATATTGTATCTGTAAAACATATAAGATGAATTTTATTCCATTAATTGAATATATTAAAGATATATTTCATTAAAAATCATATAAAAAGTTTTCTTATTTTTTATAAACGTACTTATTTTAATTTAAATAGTTTTTTTAAAAAAAATCCTTTTAATTTAAAAGGGTTTTATTTTCATATATAAATAATTTATTATAAACAAATTAATTAAATATGTGTTTAAACAATATTTTCAAAAATTAATTATTAATTTTCATTACCTCCATTTTAACAGTGAGGTTATAAGATAAAATAAAAATATTTAGTTGTTCTCTTAAATTCGATGTGGTGTATTATGTATGATATCGAACGTATAGTATCCTTTTAAAAACATGGGATGTTACAGTATCTTATTTAAAAATAAAAATATTACCCACATAGTCTCCCCTAATATGTTTATTTATATTCTATTGGTAAAGAGGGAAAGTTATTTTGTGACATAAATAATTTTCTCCATGCGGATATAAATAACCATCTCATATTTCTTTCCCCACATGAAATAGAATTCCATGCATCCTAATAAACTTTTTTACAATAACCACCTATTTCAATCACAGTATTGTGCTCTTATTCTCCAAAAATTGATAACATTTCTAGAATAAACTAGCTATGATACACTCAACACAATTTTCTTTAGTCCATTAATAATTATAATGTTATCTATTTTTATTTTCTTTTTTCAACATTTAATGTTAAGAATATTTTTAGAATTAGAGATATATAATTTACAAATTTAACATCCCAAAATTCCTATTTAAATATACTTTTTAGATTATTATGATCATTTTTATTATTTTATCAATAAATATTTTTAATGATCATATGATTTTTTAATTTTTAATAAATCTATTTGAGTATTGTTATTATAATGTTTTTCCTTAACAAACATTGAACTTGTAACATTAAGTTTTTTAAAATATATTTATTTGATCTATAATTATTTCAACACACACACACACCCATAGATATATATGTATATATATATATATATAATTTATGTCTTTAGTGATCACACCATCCACAAAACTCTTACAATAATCCAATGATGTTACATGCTTCAACCAATTTTCATCGTTATTGAAGCATCTACTATGCTCTCATATATGATGATTATATCCCCATAGTTCATGAATCATTCTTAATATAGGAAAATTTATATTTTTCCAAAAAAAATATTTTTAAATAAAAACACATCACATAAATGTTTTTACTCTGGAAATATTATGTTATGATAAAAATTTGGTTACTGAATGGGTTGTATTTTTTCTCTATTTCTAGCCGTAAAAAGGATATACCCTAAAAATATTTTTATGAATTTTTCTTACACATTTGAAACTTATATATATCCAATTAAATTTTTATCCTTCTATATTTTTGAATGTTCATACCTTTCATCAGAAAAATAATTTTTTTTGTATTTCTGTACGATATTTTATTTTTATATAGATATTACTTTCCTTCTAGAAGGACTTTCAGGGGAAATTACTCTTCCATTCCTTATATGGTTTCAAGATTTTAAACTTCTTTTAGGTTTCTTAAAACACTTATAATTTCATTCAACATGTTTATTGGAGTAACATTTGTTCTTCTCATTTTTCATCTGAATTATAGAGATGGTCTTCCTCAGTTTAAAAATTTTCTTATCCTAGTGGTCAACGATTAAAGTTATATCCTCAAATTTATTTTCAATCTCATATAGTAGTAATTCAATTTTTTAAACTCAACTAAATATTTGGACATGAATTTCAATTTTAATTTCTAAATATCCTTTTAGCAAGCACTAGTGGAAAACCCAAATTTAATATAGAAGTAACGACGTCAGTTTTTTCTAAAACAATTACAAAAGTATGTGAGAGACATTTTCGGAATTGGTTTTATAAAAACCCAATGCCAACAATTTTTAAGAGTTGTTTTTAGCATTTGTTTTTAGTATAACCAACGTAAAAATCCACAAAAGGTATGATATATTGGTTCAGGTTTTCAAAAAATTGACCCTATTAATCCAAAACACTTGATCTTTCAGTGTCGGTTTTTATAAAAATTGATTCCATATATTAAATAAAATATTTTTGGCATTAGTTTTTCCAAAAACAGATGCCTAAAATATTTTTTGGACTCTTCGGCGTTAGTTTTTGGAAAAAGTGATGCCGAAAGTCTTTTAGTATGGATTGAGAAAACATCATGTTATTTTACCTTCAAAAGCTAAACTGTGATGAATCTTCTCGACTTGAGATGAGTTCGATGTTGTATTTGTGATTTTGAACCACTGCTCTTTTCAATTTTCTTCTATTTTCCTGACCTGTGGTCTTATTTTTTTTAATATCTCCCCATTTTTCATCATCTACGATATATGTTTTCTTCCGAAGCTTAATTCAGATGACATTCAACTGTGGATTGATTGTAGTTTGTTATTCATCTTTATTTTTCGTTTTTACAACCATTTTTTGTATAGATCTTGCAACTTTTAATCTTCCAAAGCATTCTAGGTAGAAAAGTTCATATTTAGATCTATTTTTGTGTTAAACACTGAATTTCGTATGTTTTTTTAAAAAATTGATGATAAATTAGATATCATTTAATTATTATTTTATTTCCTACAATTATTAGTTTATAGTTTAATATAATTTTTTTGAACATGGTTATTAGTTGTCCATAAAAGTGATCATCCAATATAAATTTACTTTATTTTTATTTAATTTACTTTAGTCTAATATTGTTTAATTTGGATCAAATCTAGTTGAGTCTATTTTGGGCATGTTAGTTAGATTTGGTTCAATTCAATTTATTTTTATTTGTTTAGATTCCATCCACTCGTTAATGTAGATTGAAAATCAATCCATGGGTGTCGCTTAAACAACCAAATTTTGATCCACTTTCTCAATTATAGTGAAATAAAATTCTTAAAACTATCTAATAACACAACCCAGAAATTATGACCTGGTATGTATACAATGAATAAAAAATAGTAGAGTCATTCCTCGAGTTAAAAACACTAAATATTTTTTTATTCTCTTTCCCACAACATGTAATAACTCATGAGACTACTACTATTACTGCTTCATCTTTTTAATATATAAAAATCATAATTTTTTTGTCTAGAATAACTCATTTGAAAGTCCATGCGACTCATTCATATTATGGTATCACTTATAAGAAATGATAGATGAGTTGTTCAAGGGTCTAGATTATAGATAAAATGTTCCCAATTACCTATATATTGTTTTAAACGACTCATATAAAAATTTAAATAACTCATACAATGGTCATGAATTTTCCAAAAGATGGTTCATACCGATTGAGGAATGGGTCATATTTTGATCAAAATGACTCATAAACAAATAAATACATAAAAATTTCTGCAACCTTAACTTGAGATTCTAGTCTTTCTTAAAAAATACAAGGTTCACATAAAATTTTCTACAGTCCTATTAAATCTCTTCAAATCACCTTAAAATACCTAAAATAATTCAGGAATTATCACCTCAATTATAACCCCTTCTAGCTTATTTATAGTTTCCTTTTCTTAATATAAATATTGAACTAGATTACTACAATAAACTGAACTAGATTCAGATTTATAAATTCACTTCATTCATTAAAATCCTTCATCCAAGTTATATTTATCACTAAATCCAAAAGATATATTTCTAAATAATCCATTAACAATTTCTCTAGAGTCATTCAAGATTTTCTCTCATATATTAAACAATGTGGTATCCATTTAATGGTGTATTTTAATAGGATATATGTTTAATATTTAAATAAATTGATTTAAAAATTAATGTATGTTTGTATTGGGTTTCCTTATTTGGTATAAATGTTCTCTTTCTTATTATTTTTGTAATTATAATAATTTCAGGATATAATAAAAATATAATAAAAAAATTGTGTTGAAATATATACTAATTAAGTAATGTATTTTTCATTTTTCATAATTTTGAGATTATTATGATTGTTTTTACATATAGTATAAACATTTAATCTAATTATTATTTCATATTATTAATAATAATTAATTTTTCTCCCATTAAATTAATGAAATTTTGAATACTTTTGACACATGAAACATCGAAATAATGCAAAAACTATGTAAAATGAACTAATAAATTTTAGAATATTATTAATATAAATAAATTATAATAACAATATAACACATTTATATAATATGAAAATAAAAATTTTACTATTTGTAAATGTGTTTCATATATGGTTTTTTCTATCTGATTATAAATAGTTTTATTAAATGTGTTTATATTTACAATTTATCTATATATATATATTTAAATGTTATTTTTTTTAGTATATTCACCAATTATATTGTGATATCAGGTATTGAATGGATCGTAATTGGATACATTTACGAAGAACCACTATAGAATATGAAAAAGGAGTTGATGAATTCTTGGAATTTTCTAAATGGCATCTTCAAAACATTGATTTAATTTTATGTCCATGTGTAAAGTGTTTGAATATGAGGATGTTAAACTCTATAGAAACCAATAATCATGTCATTTGTTATGGTTTTAGCCTTAATTATACAGGTTGGATCAGGCATAGTGAAATAACTAAAAATTCAACATCCAATGTTGATAAAAATATTTTTTATGAGGTAGAGGATCATATTAAAGAATTAATTCATGATTTAGGTGTTGAAACCATAAAAATAGAAATTATTGAATCAATGTATGGATATTTTGTTAAACCATTATTCCTAGGTTGTAGTAAATATAAATTGTTATCAGTAGTTTTGAGACTAGTTAACATAAAAGAAAAAAATGGGTGGAGTGATAAAAGTTTCTCCAGCTTACCTGAGATTTTAAAATAGATACTTGTAGAAGGAAATGAACTTATAGATTCCAATAATGAGGAAAAGAATATATTATTCCAAATGGAATTGTGGTATAAAAAGATACATGCTTTCTCCAATGATTGTGTACTGTATAAAAAATAATGTTAATATTTGTCATGTTTTCCTACATGTGGGACATCATGCAATAAGATAGATAGGAAAGTCATCATAGATTCATTATCAGGTACTATCATCTAATGTCATGAAAAATAAATTTTGTAATTCTAATGATATATCATCCAATATTTTTGCATACAATTATGATAACTCAAGTGTGATTCATTCTTAGGTACCAGAATCAAAACTCCTACTAATAAAATTTGATACCTTTAAATAATTCCTCGTTTGAAGCATCTATTTGAAAATTCAATTAATTCAAAATGGTTATGATTTCATTCAGATGAGAACATCTCTAATGGTAACTTACATCACCCTTGGGATTCACCACAATGGAAGTGTTTTGATAAAAACATTCATGATTTTGGATGTGAAGTAAGAAATATCAGAATGGGATTGTATACTGATGGAATGAATCCATATCAGAGCCTTAGAATCCAACATAGTTAATGTACTATTTTTCTAGTAGTTTACAACTTTTCCCCATATCTATGTATCCTTCACCATTGATTGATGATTTGAAACTGCTATGGGAAGAAGGTGTTAATGTTTTCGATGCATACAAGAAAGATTATTTTCTTTTGTGTTCTATGATAATGTTTACTATTAATGAATTTCCTTCATATAGAAAATTATCAAGATATAGTGTTAAGGGACATGAAGAATGTCTAATTTGTGAACAAAATACTTGATATTATCAATTTTATATTTTAAGAAATATAGTGTACATGTGACATCGAAGATTTTTAAATATTTATCATCCTTATCCTAGATTGAAAAAAGAATTTAATGGTTTAAAAGAATACAACCTTCTCCCTCGGCCATTTTCAACTGAAGAATATTATTATTGGGTGAAAAATATTTACTAGACATTTGGGATGAAAAGAATTTATGTTCTTCAATGAAATATCTAGAAGAATAATTCTATTTTTTGAACTGATTATTTGGATATTTTTAAAGATAAAACATAACATCAATGTTATGCATGTTGAGAAAAACATATGTGATAGTGTTAATGGAATTTTTTTACACATAACAGGAGAGGAAAAAAATATGGATTTCATGCTAGATCGGACTTCATATTAATGAGAATACATTTGGAGTTATCTCCAACTATGAATGAAAACAAAACATATTTACCTCCGGCTTGTCACACATTAAGCAAGATTGAAATGGTAAATTTTTTTCAGTGTCTTCATGGTATTAAACTACCAAGTGGTTTTTCTTCAAATTTTTATAATATGGTGTCATTTAAGGATTTTAAATTAATAGGTATGAAATATCATGATTTCCATGTATTGATGCAACAACTTCTACCAGTAGTAGTGCATGGTATATTGCCGACAACTGTTAGAAAAACTATCACTAGGTTGTATAATTTTTTCAAATCCATTGTATCAAAGTAGTTGATCCAATTTTTTTAGATTTAATGGAGAATAAAGTAACTCATATTCTTTGTCCACTAGAAATATATTTCCCACCTACATTTTTTTATATAATAGTTCATCTCCTAATTCATTTAATGAGTGATATATGAATATGTGGGGGTATTTATTTATGATGGATGTATCCTTTTGATTGATATTTGAAAATTTTAAAAGTATTTGTTAAAAATTCTTATCTACCAGAGGCCTCTATTTTTCAAAAATATGTATCAGAAGAGGTTATTGAGTTATATTCTGATTATTTGTATGAGGTGGAGCATATTGGTCTTGTAGTACCACTGGTTTCTGGTAAGTACCCCTTGTTTTATGCTTTTTTAATTACATGAAGCATATGGGAGATGGTTGGGAAAGTTTAGAGACTTGTAAGGTGTTAAAGGGAAAAATGTGGGGACACACGGGTTGCGCACGGTTTTCCCAAACCGTGCAGGAGCCGTGCAGGTGGTGGTCATTTGGTCAGAGGAGACCACACGGTGTGTTCATGGTCTGGGAAAACCATGCGAGGAGGTCGTGTAGAGTGCCTCTTCTAAGCAGTGACTACTATATGGTTAGCGCATGATTTGACTAAATCTGCGGACTAACTGTGTGTGAAGTCAACTTAGATCCTATTTTTAAGGATCTAATCCATTTTATCCTTAAACCCGCTCGTTTTTGCTCATAGACGACCCAAACTCGGGATTTCTCTCTGGTGAAGGTGGGAGAACACTTACCAGGCATTTTGGAAGCGATCCGGAGGGTTGCCTTGGCGTTTAGAGGCCAGTTGATCGAGGTAAGTCTCGTTTCCTTTAGTTTTCTTAGATATCCTTCTTCCCTCTTGATGGATCCTTAGATCTACGCCCAAGGTGGGTATATCTAAGGTAGTGGATGAATTTTAAGTCGGTTTTTTGTTTTTTTGGTGCTCGGGGAAGGAATCTAAGGAGGTTTCAGGGACTATTTGACTCGGTTTTGTTGGCATTCTTCATCCGTTGTTGGTTTCGACTAATTTTTTGAGGTAGGTAGCTTCACTCTCAATTCCTATTTCTTAGAACTTGTTGGCTTAGTTTAAAATTGTTTTCCTTGATTGAAATGGATTGTTTATCTGTTGTGAAAGAATGGGTGAAACCCCTTTTTAGTAACGAGTGATGGAAATTGTGTGTTTTTGGAAAGTAGTTGTTGAAGTTAATTTAAAATGGTGATTTTAAATTGGCTATAGTTTTGCTGCTTGAAAGAAATGGTTTTCAATAAAAGGGTGATGCTTTATTTAAAGGTTTTGAAAAAACTTGGTTTTGGTCATGGAATTGCATGGGTTGTGGTGTGTGTTCATATGCATTGGGATGGATAAGGGCGAGAAGTACCCCCATCAAAAAGGTTAGGATGTATAAGGGCAAGAAGTACCCCCATCAAAAGGGACGGATAAGGTCGTGAAGTACCCCCATCAAGGTAGTTCACTAAGTGATGACTTAGTGGAAGGATAACTCACCACTCGTGAGTATAGGGAGGTCCAGGTTGCATGCAAGTTTGGTTGTGTGGATTTGTGAACTGGAATGAATGTGCCAAATTGGGAATGAGAATTTTATTGGAATCTTTCTTGGTTTCTTTTCTTGAGAAAGATGGTTTTCGTTGGAAAATGGTTTTCACATGGAACTTGTTATATTGTGAACTGTTTTGGAATTATTTTATATAAATTGTTTTATATAAATGTGATAACATGTTTTATCCTAGAGGCATGGGTTGGGAATTCATCAGAGAAAACCTACTGAGTTTCATTACTCACCCCCTTCCTTGGCACGCTGGTGCTTTTGCAGATGTCATGTACCGGGATGTTGGCAAAGGTAAAGTGTTGCATAGTACTTCGTGATGCTTGGGCTGGTTCGTGATGTTGGAGCTTGGAGCTTGTAGAGAATGGAGTTGGGTTATTCTCTTGTAGTCTTTGAGTTTGTCTTTCTGCTGTTTACTCTAATATAGTGTTCGTTTTAGCTATGGTACTTTGGTTGGTTTATGATAATATAAATGGTTGAGTTGCCTTAGTTGTATCATGCATCATTTAGTTGATTAGGTTGGTTATGGTTGTTGGTTCTGCGGTATGTTCAAAAAGGTTAAATCGTCCCCCACTTGTTTAAAACCCTTCGGTATTTATTTCTAGCCTTTGGTGCCTCGTTGATATCTCTTAAGGCCCAGTAATGACTCATTGAGATCTCAAGCCAATGAGAATTGGTGAGTCATTACAAATGGTATCAGCTTGTTCAGTCCTTGCCTAACAAGTGGTCATTGATGTTCTCGGTCATGGAGTTGAAATTACTTTTTTTATATTCCTTGGGTTGGAAACTTATACAGGAGTAGGATTGTCGAAACTTGAAATGCATAGCATAAAAGGATGTAGTTAACCTGTTTGTGCTGAACTTCAAGTTACCAGGGTGTTGGGTACATAAGTGTTTTGGATACAGTTCTAGAATCTTGGAAATCTCATTGGCATGGGTTTAGCCAATGAGATGAGCATGAAATGCATTGTAGATGAATGACTTCCCACTAGGATTGCATATCTCATTATGAGGAATGAGTAAGTATTTCGGGCAAGGTGTGAATTTTTAAAAAATTCATAAATTGTTTCAACTAAAAAGATTTTGAAAAAAAGATATTTAGTGTATTTTGAAAATGGTTTGATTTTCAAAAAACATGTGGGATGTTTTCAAAAATGGTTGAACATGGGAAAAGGTTGTTTTGAAAAACAATGTGGTGATAGTTGATATGATAAAATTTGAAATGCTAAGCCTTCAGTTGCTAGGAAGTGAGACTAATGGCATGTGTTGTTTGTATAGAAAACCCGTTAGGCATCGTAGAAACCAAACGGAAGACACTGCGGAGAATGTGGTTGCACCTGAACCACATGTGAACCAAGAGCTGGTTCAGAGTATCGTTCAAGTGTTCCGGGTTGTGGACACGAGGAATCGGAGGAATGAGTCAAGGAATGTAGACCATTCTGTCCAGTTCCAGAAGCAGAATCCACCCATCTTTTGGGGTGATTCTGAACTAGAACTAGTGGAGGTGTGGCTGAGTAGGATGAATCATATCTTTGATTTCATCGTCACACCAGCAGAACTGAAATTAAAGTTGGCGACGTATATGCTGGAGGATCTTGCACGACAGTGATGGGATCTAGTGGTGCAGGCTAAGGTGGATCAAGGCCTGGGCTGGGATGAATTTGAGGAATTTTTCAATAAACAATTCTATCCTCACACGTTCAAGATCTATAGGACAGTGGACTTTTTCATCCTGAAGCAGGAGAATCTCTCTGTCACGGAATATGCGGCTAAATTCGTGAATTTAGTGCGCTTTTCACCAGAAGTTTCTTCAAGTGTGTCTTTGAAGGCACGCATCTTTTAATCAGGGTTGCGACAGGAGATTCACTCAAAGATAGTTGTGTTCTGTATTGCGGATTATACGGAAATGGTAAATAGAGAAATAGTAGCTGAAAGAGACATCTTAGGAGTTATGGGAGGAGGAAGTAATATGATACCCATGGTAAGGGTGGGAACTCTAATGTTGGGAACAATTGGAAGAGGGACACCTACTTCCAAGGTGGGAGTGAGAATCAGAATCAGACGTGTGGATCGGTGAATCTTCCTCCACGACCCATGATTAAAGTCGGTTGTTTTCAATGTGGCCCGACTGATCACATAAATCGAGAGTATACGGTTCAACCTAGACAATGTCAAAATTGTAAGTAGATGGGTCATCTACAACGCTATTGTAGAAATACTCCGAGGTCAGGTGCACATGACACTTCCCATGCATCGCAAGAATCATATATAGTGACCGGGCCTTTTCTTACATTACTATTACATCATTTCAAAGATAAAAAAAATAATAGTATTACACTTAGAGGATCCAAAGGTTTAGTGTCTTGGGAAAAATAGGACCATACATAACAAATACAACATTAAGCATAAACATTCATTTAATTTCTTCTTCTATTGCTTCTTATTGGCACTTGTACTCTCTTTAGTACATGTAGCCACCTGAGGATATACATCAAAAGGGGTGAGCTAAAAGCCCAGTAAGAGGATAGATAAGAATAATATATCATGGGGTGAGCATAATCATAACATAGGCAAAAGATCATGAACATGAGAGGAGCATAAATACAAGACTTGAAATGTGGCAATGCATAAAAATGAAACATCGTGTCTTAGTGGTTAACTACCACACATACTTGTGAAATAAGCTAGAATCTTGTTCACGCATCATTTCTCATTTACTCATGAGATTCATCACTTTACCCAATGCATTGGAGCGCTGTATAATTCTGGGCGCACCCTTCACTTTGAAACATTCATAATTGTTCTATATAATTCCAGGCGCACCCGTCACATCATAACATTATCATTTATTATGCATACCACAATGAAAATATAACATTAATTAACATAAATAACCCATAAAAAGGAATGGGTTTCATCTCATAAGAAAACATTCATAAACTTTGGATTCCCAGAAGAAAGAGGGAACAACATACTTGATACAAGAACCATCAACCTTGAACGAGAGGTAAAAGTTAAGTTCTTAAGAGAAGAGTTCTTTCATAAAACATTTGGATTGAAATAAACTTCATTAGAAAACATTTATATCCCAGAAAAAGAAAGAAAATGATGAAAAATGATCTTTCAAGAGTAACCATATCAAAAATGGAGTGAAATAAGTACAACCCGAAGGGTGAAAGTTGGGTTCGAGAATTTCCCCTTACCTTGTACGCGAATGCCTCCTTCTCTTTAATGTCCTGTATAATGAAATTATATTAATTAATTAGAAATTACAGAACATTTTATACATTAATAGGGTTCATTATGTATTCATTATGTCATATTATGTTCCTTTGGATGACTTATAGAGTTTAAAAACATTGTTCGGGGATGTTCGTTTTTATGGTTTTCTTGAGTGGTTCACTTGTATTCTTAAATTGAAGTTTGGGTAGAACATGGGTGAACATACAGAACTGATATTACATGTTATGAATGATATTAAAGGATATTGAATGATTTTATAATTAATTATATTATATCCATGTGGATGAATCATTAGATAAGAATTAAATGATGATTATTTGGGTTAATTTGAGCGGTTTTTGGATCACAACGAACTTGTTTTAACTTTTCACTTTGTAATATGGCCATAGGTTATTTCCAGAACTTAAAGTAGAACATAATACATATAAAATATTATTTTTCAACCATAAAAATGGTTTCATAACCAGATATTAAGGTATAAATGGAAGAAGAGAGCATGTCATTTTTGAAGGTGATAAATTAACACCTCATGAACAACGTTTTCTTTAATAAAATAAAAGGAATAGGGAAAGGGTGTGGGGTGATATAATATACCATTAGAATAATAAAATTACAGTATATGTATAATAATAGAGTTAAAAAACAATTTGGATGAAGATAGGTGGGGAGAGATCAAGAAATGAACTTGAACTTGGAAGGAAATTAAAGGAGAAGAGGGAGGGCAATTACCTCTTGAATCTTCCACTTGAGATCCCCCTTAAAGAAGCTAGGATTGGCCTTTTGATGAGACCAGAAGATTTTGGACGTGGGGGAGGGGCTAGGGAAGATGTTTGGGCAGATTTTAGAGGAGTCTTGGAGCTTCAGAGGTGTGAGGAAAAGAGGGAGTGAAGGGTGGCTTTTATAGTGGAGGGGAGAGGGGTTTCCTTAATATAAAATTCATTAGTTTATTAATTTCCCCTAATACAAGGAATAGTGAGTATTGGATGACCAATAATAGTAATTTTATAATTTAATCCCGAACCAAGTGGGCTTATATCATCATAACATCATCGATGACCCAATTAATACATTATTTAGCATTTATTGTGAATTATCGGATTCTACTATTCATCAAAAATTCAAGTTTCTCAGAAAAATACAAAAAAATTACCCCAACCATTTTTCAACGTGTAGAATCAAAAAATGAAGTCCATTTTTATAAAATAATTTTCTAAATATTATTAATTCAAATTTTAATTAAAACCATAATTTACTTAAAAAAAACAATTTTTGAGATTAAAACTGATTTTATAATTCTTTCAAAAATTACGTAGGGTCTTATAAATTTATCTAAAAACTATTAGACATTGATTCAATAATTTATGAATACATTTCAGGGAAATAAATATTCTTTTAAATTAATTAATTAATTATAATTATTTATTTATGACTTACAAAATACCAAAACGTTTACAAAGTCAAATAGTCACTTTCTAAGATGTCTAAATTTTTATTTTATTATTCATAGGTAATGTTAATCTTATTTACTATTCATAAGGGTCATATTACTATTCATATGGGTAGGTTACTATTCATAAGGGTATGTTACTATTCACCAAAAATTATTTTTCTTTCATTAGACTCCAAAAAACATCTCGAACACAACCGTGTATGTCGGATTTTCAAAATTCAAAACATAGTTGTGACAAACTTATGTTTAAAGGTCACTTATCACTTAGTAGTTCATTATTTTGTGTTTTCATGTTATTTTAGATATAAATATAAGAAGGTAATTTTCCATTGAAAAACTTTGGGTCTTTACATTCTTCCCCCCTTAAGAAATTTCTCCCCTGAAATTTTACTTTACACAAAAAGGTGAGGGTACTTCTCCTTAATTGTATCTTATGGTTCCTAAGTTGCTTCCTCAAACTTATGGTTCCTCCACAACACTTTGACAAGATGGGTTGTCTTGTTGCGTAGAACCTTATCACTTCAGTCCAGAATCTTTACTAGCTACTCCTCATAGGAGAGATCATCTTCCAGTTGTACTATCTATGAGTTTAGTACATGTGAGGGGTCTGGTATGTACTTCCTCAGTAGTGATACATGAAACACATCATGAACTTGAGCCATATTCGGTGGAAGTGCTAGATAATAGGCCACGGCTCTTATGAGGTCAAGTATCTCAAAAGGGCCAATATACCTTAGGCTTAGCTTCCCTTTCTTCCCGAATCACATGACTCTCTTCCATGGAGATATTCGAAGGAAGACTTTATCTCCAACGTCGAACTCCAAGTCGCTTCGACGGTTGTCAGCATAGCTCTTTTGCCGACTTTGAGAAGCTTTGATGTGTTTCTAGATGACTTGAACCTTCTCTGTCATCTCTTGAACAAGATCGGGACCAAGTAGCTTTCGTTCTCCAACTTCATCCCAACAGGTTGGAGTTCTACATCACTTTCCATATAGAGCTTTATACGGAGCCATCTGAATACTCGAGTGGAAGCTATTATTGTATGAGAACTCAACCAATGGGAGATTATAATCCCAACCACCTTTGAATTCAAGAGAGCAGGCTCTTAGCATATCTTCAAGCGTCTGAATAGTCCTTTCAGACTGGCCATCGGTTTGGGGGTGATAGGTCGTGCTGAAATTTAATTCAGTACTCAAAGCATGTTGAAGGCTCCTCCAAAATTTAGATGTGAACCTTGGGTCACGGTCAGAGACAATTGAGAGTGGAACACCATGCAGTCTCACCACTTCCTTCACATATATCTTTGAAAGTTTTTCAAGTGAGGGGTCTTCTCGAATAGCGATAAAATGGGTAGTCTTGGTGAGTCGATCTACCACAACCCATATCGCATTATTTACTTATGACTTCTTCGGGAGACCCGTAACAAAGTCCATAGTAACATTTTCCCATTTCCACATGGGTATAGGAAATGGATGCATCATACCTTTGGACTTTTGCCTCTCAACTTTAACTTTCTGACATACCAAGCACCTTGATATATATTCTGCAATCTCCTTCTTCATGTTATCTCACCAGAAGTGTTCTCGAAGATCACGATACATCTTGGTACTCCCAGGATGGATATAGAAAGTTGAGATATATGCATTATCCAATAGCTCCTTCTTTATCCTGGGTGATGAAGGCACACAAAGCCGCATTCCAAACTGAATCACACCATCATCGTCGATATGGAACTCTTGCAGCTTCCCTTCCTTTACTGCATTCACCCTCTTTTGTATCTCCACATCATCCCTTTGTGCTTCCTTAATATTCTCTTGGATGGATGGTTGTGCAATCATTTGGGAAAGGTAGGATGTATCCCCAGATATTATGATTTCTAAATCCGTCCTTTGTATATCCAAGAAGATAGGGTCTTTCTCAATTCGCAACATGGATAGAGTAGAAGGTTCTTTTCTAGTTAGAGCATCAGTTACCTTGTTCGCCTTTCTTGGATGATAGTGAATAGAGCAATAGTAATCCTTGATTAGCTCTAACCATCTCCTTTGACAAATTTTGAGATCCTTTTGTGTGAATATATACTTTAGGCTCTTGTGGTCAGTGTATATGTCACACTTCTCACCATAAAGGTACTGCCACCAGATTTTCAAGGAAAAAATCACGGCTGCCAGCTCTAGATCATGTGTCGGGTAGTTTTGCTCATGTATCATCAATTGTCATGAGGCGTAGGCTATCAAATTATCATTTTTCATGAGTTCACAACCCAAATATTTCTTTGAAGCATCACTTTATATCACAAAACTTTCTCCACTTTTCGGTAGTGTGAGTACAGGTGCAGTGATTAGCCTTCTCTTTAGCTCCTTGAAGCTTACCTCACATTCTTCTGTCCAGACATACTTTACCCCTTTCCTTGTTAACTTAGTTAGCGGGCTTCAAAATCGTGAGAATTGTTTCACAAAACGTCAGTAGTACCCAGCTAATCCAAGAAAACTACAGATTTTTATGACACTAGAGGGCCTGGGCCATTCCTCAATCGCCTTTGTCTTTGAAGGATCCACAAAAATTACCTCACTTGTGATCACATGTCCCAAGAACATGACTTGATTCATCCAAAAGTCACACTTTCTAAACTTGGCGTACAAATTCTCCTTTCTTAATGTCGCCAACACAAGTCTTAGATGTTCTTCATGTTCCTCCTTTCTCTTGGAGTAGATGAGTATATCATCGATAAACACTACCACAAATTTGTCAAGGTAATGTCTAAAGACTCTACTCATCAAATCCATCAAGATTGCAGGGGAATTAGTAAGTCCAAAGGGCATCACCAAAAACTCATAGTGCCCATACCTTGTTCGGAAGGCAGTCTTCTGAATATCTTCCTTCTTCACCTTTACTTGATGATATCCAGAACTAAGATCCACTTTGGAGATGTATTGAGCTCCTCTTAACTGGTCGACCAAGTCATCAATTCTTGGGAGAGGATACTTGTTCTTTATGGTGATCTTGTTGATTTTCCCAATAATCGATACACAGCCGCATTGTTCCATCCTTCTTCTTCACAAAGAGCACTGGTGCACCCCAAGGTGATGTACTAGGGTGTATGAACCCTTTGCCCAGATGCTCTTGCAGCTGCTTCTTTAACTCCTCTAGTTTGATAGGAGCCATCCTATAGGGTCACTTTGAGATAGGAGTAGATCCGGGTATGAGTTCAATTGAGAACTCTACCTCATGATCTGGGGGAATTCTGGGAAACTCTTTAGGAAATACATCGTTGTATTCCCTCATGATGGGCATTTCCTCAAGGTTGGAACTTTCCTTCGACTCAACCATTTGGGCGAGGTATATTTCTTCATAGGGAATCGACACCCACACCATTGAAGGATTTTTGAAAAGAGATTCATGATCTTCCTTCCATTTGCAGAGGAGCATGAGATGGTTCAGAATATGAAAAGATATTTCCTTTTCCTGACAGTTTATATGTGCTATATATAACGAGAGCCAATCCATTCCCATTATAGCATCAAATTACACCAAGGGAAGTATTACAAGATTTGCCAGAAGATTCTTCCCACATACACCGATAGGAGAATATTCAAACACTTGGGTTTCAATGATTGCACCACTTGGTGTTTTTACAGATATCTCTACTTCAAGGTTTCAGGGCTTCGATTCTACAGTTCTAGCAAACTTTTAAGATATAAAGGAATGCGTTGAACCAGAATCAAATAAGACTCTTGACATTCTTGAGTGAATAGGGAGTGTACATTGTACGAATTCATTATCATGATCTACCTCCGCAGTAATGATGGCATAATCCTTCCCTTGTTCCTTTGGCTTTGGTGGCTGCTAATGCTGATTACCCTCGAGAGCTCGAGGTTTAGTGCACTGGTTTTCATAGTGCCATAACTCCCTACAGTTGTAGCATTGAACCATGAGTGGTTCTCTCCTTTCATCGGCTACATTCTCCTTCCTTTTCGTGTCTTTTTGACACTCTTGAGCATGGTGTCCTTCTTTCCCACACTTGAAGCATTTCCCTATCCCTTTGAGGCAGTTCCCATTGTGCAACTTCCCACATTTTTGGCATGTGGTTCATTGATTTTTCTTCCCACCTTTATCATTTGATCCACCAGCTTGAAAATCCATCTTTCTTTTCTTATCACCGTAGCCATGGGACCATTCTCCAAACTCCATCTCCACTTTGAGAGCACACCAAAAAACTTCTTCATAACTCCAAAATTCTCGAATTTCAAGATCCTTTCGAAGGTGTAGTTTTAATCCACTAAAGAATCTATCAATTTTTCTATCATTGTTGATAACAAAACCCGAAGAATACATTGCAAGTCTTGTGAAATTCACTTCATAGGTTGTGACAGATTCTCCTTGTTTTTGCTTGAGCTCTATGAATTCTCTCTCCATCTTCATGAAAAGAGTTTGTGGGAAGTACTTATTAAGAAACATTATCTTAAAGTCTTCCCATTCCATCTCTTAAATTTCCTCCCTTGGCTTGGTGTTCTTAATCAAATCCCACCATTGATCGGCTTCTCCATCTAGAAAATAAATGGCTAGATTCACCTTCTCCATCTCAGAACAGTGAAGAACAGAAAAGATATTCTCCATGGATTTGACCCACTATTCCGCAACTAGTGGATCGGAAGATCCACTAAATGTCGGTGGCCATTGCCGCATAAAACATTCGATAACCAGTTTCTACCTCTTTGGTGAAGGAGGACTTTCCCCATTATTATGGTTATTGTTCATAACCTGAGATAATTGGGTAAGAATCGCCATGAAGTTTTTAACTCCACCTCCCAAATCATTGGGGATGTCGTTCAGTCAATCGTTGCATTGGCCCCCGCATGAGTTGTTGGCCTGATTTCTCCTGGTTCCCACCATTTTCTAAAATAGAAAAGGATAGAACAAAAAATAACTAAACAAGTCATGAATAACTTATTCATTTAAACAATTATACCAAAAAACATATTATATGGGATCCCTAGGTAAATATTCTTGTGTGCATATTTGTACTTAGTCTCATGTTGTAGGTTTTCTCTAGGGTTCACTAATCCTAATTCCCAAATTAACTAAACCTTGACTTTGATACCAACTATAGTGACCCAGAATTTTCTTACATTACTATTACATAATTTCAAAGATAAACAACATAATAGTATTACACTTAGAGGATACAAAGGTTTAGTGTCTTGGGGAAACTAGGACCATACATAACAAATACAACTTTAAGCATAAACATTCATTTAATTTCTTCTTCTATTGATTCTTATTGGCACTTGTACTCTCCTTAGTACATGTAGCCACCTGAGGATATACATCAAAAGGGGTGAGCTAAAATTCCAGTAATAGGATAGATAAGAACAATATATCATGGGGTGAGCATAATCATAACATAGGCAAAAGATCATGAACATGAGAGGAGCATAAATAGAATACTTGAAATGTGGAAATGCATAAAAATGAAACATCATGTCTTAGTGGTTAACTACCACACATACTTGTGAACCAAGATAGAATCTTGTTCACACATCATTTCTCATTTACTCATGAGATTCATCACTTTACCCAATTCATTGGAGCGCTGTATAATTCTGGGCGCAGCCGTCACTTTGAAACATTCATAATTGCGCTATATAATTCCGGGCGCACCCGTCACATCATAACATTATCATTTATCATGCATGACACAATGAAAATATAACATAAATGAACATAACTAACCCATGAAAAGGAATGGTTTTCATCTCATAAGAACACATTCATAAACTTTGGGTTCCCAAAAGAAAGAGGGAACAACATACTTGATACAAGAACCATCAACCTTGAATGAGAGGTAAATGTTAAGTTTTTAAGAGAAGAGTTCTTTCAGAAAACATTTGGATTGACATAAACTTCATTATAAAACATTTATATCCCATTAAAGAAAAGAAAATTATGAAAAAAATATCTTTCAAGAGTAACCATATCAAAAATGGAGTGAAAGAGGTAGAACCTGAAGGGTGAAAGTTGGGTTCGAGAATTTCCCCTTACCTTGTACCCGAATGCCTCCTTCTCTTTAATGTCTTGTATAATGACATTATATTCATTAATTAGAAATTACAGAACCTTTTATAGATTAATAGGGTTCATTCTGGTTTCATTATTTCATATTATGTTCCTTTGGATGACTCATAGAGTTTAAAAACATTGTTCGGGGATGTTCGTTTTTATGGTTTTCTTGAGTGGTTCACTCGTATTCTTAAATTGAAGTTTGGGTAGAACATGGGTAAACATACAAAACTGATATTAAATTTTATTAATGATATTAAAGGAGCTTGAATGATTTTATAACGAATTATATTATATCCATGTGGATGAATCATTAGATAAGAATTAAATGATGATTATTTGGGTTAATTTGAGCGGTTTTTGGATCACAAAGAACTTGTTTTAACTTTTAACTTAGTAATATGGCCATAGGTTATTTCAAGAACTTAAAGTAGAACATAATACATATAAAATATTCTGTTTCAACCATAAAAATGGTTTCATGACCAGATCTGAAGGTAGAAATGGAAGAAGAGAGCATGTCGTTTTTGAAGGTGATAAATTAACACCTCATGAACAACGTTCTATTTAATAAAATAAAAGGAAGAGGGAAAGGGTGTGGGGTGATATAATATCCCATTATAATCATAAAATTACATTATATGTATAATAATAGAGTTATAAAAAAATTTGGATGAAGATAGGTCAGGAGATATCAATAAATGAACTTGAACTTGAAAGGAAATTAAAGGAGAAGAGGGAGGGAAATTACCTCTTGAATCTTCCTCTTGAGATCCTCCTTAAAGAAGCTAGTCTTGGTCTTTTGATGAGACCAGAAGCTTTTGGACGTGGGGGAGGGGCTAGGGAAGATGTTTGGGTGGAATTTAGAGAAGGCTTGGAGCTTGAGAGGTGTGAGGAAAAGAGGGAGTGAAGGGTGGCTTTTATAGTGGAGGGGAGAGGGGTTTCCTTAATATAAAATTCATTAGTTTATTAATTTCCCCTAAGACAAGGAATAGTGAGTCTTGGATGAACAATAATAGTAATTTTATAATTTAATCTCGAACTAAGTGGGCTTAAATCAGAAGAACATCATTGATGACCCAATTAATACATTATTTAGCATTTATTGTGAATTATCGGATTCTATTATTCATTAAAAATTCAAGTATCTCAGAAAAATCCCAAAAATTTACCCAAACCATTTTTCGATGTGTAGAATACAAAAATGAAGTCCATTTTTCAAAAAAAAATTCTAAGTATTATTAATTTAAATTTTAATTAAAATTTTAATTTACTTAAAAAACAGTTTTTAAGATTAAAACTGATTTTATAATTGTTTCGAAAATTACGTAGGGTCTTATAAATTTATCTAAAAACTATTAGACATTGATTCAATAATTTATGAATACATTTCAGGGAAATAAATATTCTTTTAAATTAATTAATTAATTATAATTATTTATTTATGACTTACAAAATACCAAAATATTTACAAAGTCAAATTGTCACTTTCTAATATGTCTAAATTTTTATTTTATTATTCATAGGTAATGTTACTCTTAGTTACTATTCATAAGGGTCATATTATTATTCATAAGGGTAGGTTACTATTCATAATGGTAGGTTACTATTCATCAAAAAATATTTTTGTTTCATTAGACTCTAAAAAACATCTTGAACACAACCGTGTATGTCGGATTTTCAAAATTCAAAACATAGTTGTGAAAAACTTATGTTTTAAGGTCACGTATCACTTAGTAGTTCATTATTTTGTGTTTTCATGTTATTTTAGACATAAATATAAGAAGATAATTTTCCATTGAAAAAATTTGGGTCGTTATATCGTATTCTTCGACAGGATGAGGATTATAGAGTCAGCCTCGTTAGCATAACAGAGATAGCCATGGTGATTCTAGAAATACCATGACTCCTCAACCAGGGAACTCTCAGCAAGGAAAAAAGGAGAACAGTTCAGTGATGAAGCAATTGTATGGAGCTGAGCAGATGATTGTTGATGATCAGGCAGGACCATCAATAGTAAGAGGTATTATTCTTTTTAATTATACATTTCTGAAAGTGTTGTTTGATACTGGTGCATCACATTCCTTCATTGCTTCTCATGCTGTTGATTTTCTATGTTTAAAACTATAAATGATTCCTTCTGTCGTGAAACTACAAACTCCTCTTGGTGAAAGAGAATGTCAATCCTTCGTGTGTCGAGCATGTGCTATAACTGTTGATGGATCTGAGCTGAAATGGGACTTCTCCATGTTGGATATGGATGTCTATGATGTAATCCTGGGTATGGATTAGTTGATAAGGTTTAAGGCTCACATCAACTGTTATAGGAGAACAGTTAGTTTCACGATTGAGGACGGCATCGACCATCTCTTTAGAGGATAAAGGATAATAAATAAAGGTGCAAAGAGTGTGTTAGAACCAATGGTGGGAATGATCTCTCACCAATTGACAGTGTTGACTTTGGCATCAATGGAAGAGATTGAGGAAAATAGTTTTCCTGCTGCGGTGGATCAATTTCCAGATGTCTTTCCCAAGAACTTCTCAGGGTTACCACCTCTAAGAGAAGTGGAGTTTATGATTGATCTCCTTCCGGGTACCAGTCTTATTTCACTTACATCTTATAGGATGGCACCAACAGAGTTATAGGAATTGAAAGTGCAATTTGAGGAGCTGGAAAGCAAGGGTTTCATCTGGCCAAGCGTGTCTCTGTGGGCAGCACCAGTTTTTTTGTAAAGAAAGCAGATGTAACTTTGAGGTTATGTGTGGATTATCGTAAACTTAACTAAGTTATGATAAAGAATAGATATCCACTTCCACGCATTGATGACTTGTTTAATCAATTGAGGGGAGCTCAGTGGTTCTCCAAGATTGACTTGCGGTCAGGATATCACTAGTTGCGAGTTCGGAAGGAGGATATCCCAAAGACAGCCTTCAAAAGAAGATATGGCCACTATGAATATGTTTTCATGCCTTTTGGTCTTATGAATTCGCCAGAATTATTTATTGCATTGATGAATCGGATATTTCAGCGATATCTAGATTCTTTTGTTGTGGTGTTTGTGGACGACATATTGGTGTATTCAAGAACAAGATCTGAGCATGAGAAACACTTGACGATAGTGTTGTAAATCTTGAGAGACCATTAGTTGTATGCAAAATTATCAAAGTGAGATTTTTGGATACAAGAGGTACGCTTTCTGGGCCATGTTGTTTCTAAGAAAGGTGTTTCAGTGGATCTAGAAAAGATAGAAAATATTCTTTCTTGGCAAATGCCGAAGAATGTCTTTGAAATACGAAGTTTTCTTGGTCTAGCTGGTTATTACTGATGCTTTTTCTATGAATTATCATGACTAGATTCACCTATAACATCATTGAAAAAGAATAACAGTGCATTTCAATGGACTGAAGAATGTCAGTGATCTTTTCAAGAGTTGAAATTTTTCCTTACATCAGCACCCATCTTGATTTTTCCAGAATTAGGACAGGGGTATGTGGTGTATTGTGATGCTTCAGAAACAAGTTTGGGTTGTGTTCTCATGTAAGGAGACCATGTGGTTTCTTATGGCTCAAGGTAGTTGAGGGTGCATGAGAAACATTACCCAACACATGATTTAGAGTTGGCTGCAGTCGTCCATGCTTTGAAAACATGGAGACATTATCTCTTTGGTGAGAAATTTACTGTGTTTACGGATCACAAGAGCGTGAAACACATTTTCTCACAGCGAGATTTGAATCTGAGGCAGAGTAGATGGATGGAGTATCTTCAAATGTTCAACTTTGACTTGATGTATACACCGGGTAAGGGAAATTCGGTGGCCGATGCATTAAGAATAAAGTCGTATACTCAGTTAGAAAAAGTAGCATCAGATGAGTGGAAGATGATGTCGGTCCTAGCCGACATGTGTATGGAATGTGAATACCGAACCAATGTTGCGGTTTTTTTTTCAGTTGCGCTTGTTCCTGATTTGGTGGAGAAATTAAAGGAGGCACAAGCATCTGATGTAGACTGTGTTGCGGTGATTTTAAATCTCAATGGTGGGGAGACCATTGAGGGATGAAAGCTGGATGGTAGTTCAGTTTTGCAGTTTTGAGATCGGATAGTTGTACCTTTAACTTCTCAAGAACAAATCCTTCTTGCTTACCACCATTCAATATGGGTTGTACATCCGGGTACACAGGAGATGTATAAGTCGTTGAAGGCGCAATTTTGGTGGAGTGGCATGAAATGGAAGGTAGCTGAATTTGTTTCAAGGAGTTTAACTTGTCAGTGAGTTAAAGCAGAACATCAGCGGCCATCTGGTATGTTACAATCTTTACCCATACCAGTGTGGAAATGGGATCAGATAACAATGGATTTTGTTATAGGTCTTCTAAGAACGGTCCGGAAACATGATTCCATTTGGGTGATAGTGGATCGTCTAACCAAGTCGTCCCATTTCATCCCGATTCGTGAAAATCATACGGTGGAATATCTTTCAAAAATCTATATCCGAGAAGTGATAAAGAGGCATGGTGTACCAGTTTCCATAGTCTCATATAGAGATCCAAGGTTCACATCTCATTTCTAGAAATCATTACAGCGAGCCCTTGGGACTCGGTTGATGATGAGCAAGGCGTATCATCCTCAGACGGATGGGAAATCCGAGCGGATGATACAAATTTTGGAAGACATGTTGCAGGCTTATGTAATGGATTTTGGGGGCTCATGGGGAGAACATATACCCTTAGTGGATTTCTCATACAATAACAGTTATCAAGCCTCAATACGCATGGTTCAGTTTTGAAGAATTGTATGGTTTTCCTTGTCGTTCTCCACTTTGTTTGGTGGAAATAGGTGAGACTTCACTAGTTGGGCCGAGCCTTGTCCAAGAAACAATGGAGAAGATTCAGTTGATAAAAAATAGGATGGAGATGGCACAAAGTTGTCATAAATCTTATGTGGATCATCGTTGAAGATCGTTGTCATTTGCGGTGAGTGATCATGTCTTTTTTAGGATCTCTCCAAGGCTTGTACATCATTGTTTTGGGAATCAGGGAAAATTATCTCCTCGATATATAGGCCCTTTTGAGATACTGGAATGGGTTGGTGAGGTGGTGTATCGGTTGACATTACAACCACGGTTCAGTGCAGTGCATAATGTGTTCCATGTATCTCAGTTGAAGAAGTATTAGCCCGATCCTGACCATGTGATCAGATGTGATCACATTGACCTAGATTCAGATTCTTCATTGATACATATACCAATACGGATTGTGGATAGACAAGAGAAAGTCTTGCCTAGAAAAAGCATTGGTCTAGTGAAGGTTTTATGGAAGCATGGTCAGATTCAGGAAGAGACTTGGGAACTCGAGAAAGAAATCAAAGAGAAGCGACCATAACTCTTTCATGCAAGCGATGGTTTTCTACTTTCTGAGGAAGGAAAGTCCAATGGGGTGGAGAATGTAGTACCCCCAGTTTCTGGTAAGTAACCCTTGTTTTATGCTTTTTATGTACATGAAGCATATGGGAGATGATTGGGAAATTTTGGATACTTTTAAGGTGTTAAAGGAAAAAATGTGGGGACGCACAGGCTGCGCACAGTTTTCCCAAACCGTGCAGAAGCCATGCAGGTGGTGTTCATTTGGACAGAGGAGATTGCACGGTGTGTGCACGGTTTAGGAAAACCGTGCGAGGAGGCTGTGCAGAGCGCCTCTTCCAAGCAGTGACTATCGCACGATTAGCGCATGATTTGACTAACTGTGCAGACTAACCATGTGCAAAGTCAACTTAGATACTATTTTTAAGGATCTAATCCTTTTTATCCTTAAACCCACTCGTTTTTTATCCTAGACGGCCCTAACTCGGGATTTATCTCTGGTGAAGGTGGGAGAACACTTACCAGGCATTTTGGAAGTGATCCGGAGGGTTACCTTGGCGTTTAGAGGCTGGTTGATCGAGTTAAGTCTCCTTTCCTTTATTTTTCTTAGATCTCCTTCTTCCCTCTTAATGGATCCTTAGATATATGCCCAAGGTGGGTAGATCTAAGGTAGTGGATGGCTTTTAAGTTAGGTTTTGATTTTTTTTTGGTGCTAGGGGAATGAATCTAAGGAGGTTTCAGGGACTAGCTGACTCGGTTTTGTTGGCGTTCTTCGTTTGTTGTTGGTTTCACCTAATTTGTTGAGGTAGGTGGCTTAACTCTTAATTCCCCTTTCTTAGAACTTGAAGGATTTGTTTCAAAAAAAATTCCTTGATTGAAATGGTTTGTTTATCTATTGTGAAAGAATGGTTGTAACCCCTTTTTAGTAATGGGTGATGGAAATTGTGTGTTTTTGGAAAGTGGTAGTTGAAGTAAATTTAAAATGGTGATCTTAAATTGGCTATGGTTTTTTTTCTTGAAGGAAATGGTTTTTAATAAAAGGTTGATGCTTTATTGAAAGGTTTTGAACACACTTGGTATTGGGCATGGACTTGCATGGGTTTTGGTGTGTGTTCATATGCATTGGGATGTATAAGGGTGAGAAGTACCCCTATCTAAAAGGATGGGATAGTTAAGGGCGAGAAGTACCCCATCAAAAGGGACGGATAAAGTCGTGAAGTACCCCCATCAAGGTAGTTCACTAAGTGACGACTTAGTGGAAGGATAACTCACCACTCACGAGTATAGGGAGGTCTAGGTTGAAATCATGGTTGGTTGTGTGGATTTGTGAACTAGAATTAATGTGCCAAATTGGGAATGGGAATTTTATTGGAAGCTTTCTTGGTTTATTTTCTTGAGAAATATGGTTTTCGTTGGAAAATGGTTTTCACATGGAACTTGTTATATTGTGAACTATTTTGTAATTGTTTTATATAAATTGTTTTATATAAATGTTCTTACATGTTTTATCCTAGAGGCATGGGTTGGGAAGTCATCAGGGAAAACCTACTGAGTTTCATTACTCACCCCCTGCCTTGGCACGCTGGTGCTTTTTCAGATGTCATGTATCGGGATGTTGGGAAAGGTAAAGTGTTGCATACTGCTTCGTGATGCTTGGGTTGATTCATGATGTTGGATCTTGTAGCTTGTGGATCATGGAGTTGGGTTATTATCTTGTAGTATTTGAGTTTGTCTTTCTGTTGTTTACTCTGATATATTGTTGGTTTCCATTGTGGTACTTTGGTTGGTTTATGATAATATAAATGGTTGAGTTGCCTTAGTTGTATCATGCATCATTTAGTTGATTAGGTTGGTTATGGTTTTTAGTTCTGTGGTATGTTCAAAAAGGGTAAATCATCCCCCACTTGTTTGAAACCCTTCGGCATTTATTTCAAGCCTTTGGCGCCTTGGGGATGTCACTTAAGGCATAGTAATGACTTATTGATCTCTCAAGCCAATGAGAATTGGCGTGTCATTACAGGTCTCCCTATATCTCGACATATGACAGTTGATAGTGATTGTAGAGGGGTTCTAGGCTTAAAGGTAAATTTCATTCTACATGATGAAGTGATGTTGGACAATTTATATATTTTGAACAACACAGATGAGGTTTAATCATATATATCCATAAATATTACTAAATTAAAGTAATGATATCAAAAAAGAAACAAAAGGTGGTTGATGATTGAGAATAACAAGACATTTGATTCTTGGTTTAAAGAGAAAGTAACCACAAATATATTTCCATTAGAAACATTGAAGGTGTTAGTAGGGAGAACATCTATTAATGTGATCACATGGTCTAGTTTTGATATTAATGGTGAAACATTTTACACAAAAAGTATTGAAGAAATGAGTACCGTTCAGAATTGTGGTGTGATGGTTTTTGTTGAAGTAATGAATTTTTTGAGTGCCAAAGATAAAACCCTAATATCTGCATTAACACCATATTTTTGGAGTTCTTGAAGACATATGAGAAATTTATTATATTAAATTTTGAGTCACCTATTTTGTGTGTAATTTTTTTGATAGTAAGAGTGGTGTGAAACATGATGAATATGGGTTTAAACTAGTTGATTTGAAAAGATTAAATTATAATGAGGGACCATTTATCATGGTCACACATTCAAAACAAGTATTTTATATCATTGATCCATAGAATGATCAGTGGTCTATTTTTTTTCTTGTAAAATGATACCATTTGGGTTATGAGGATAATGCATATGATGTTATTGATATACATGAGCCTTATTCGTCTATTACGCAATTTTCGGATGATTACAATGAGTTCAAGACAAACATATTTCATGAAATATGTAATGATAATGATAAAAGAATGAAATAAAAAACTAAATTAGTCTCCTATTTATTCTGGTAAATATTTATATTTTGTTTCTTTTTTTGAAACTTACAAAGGCATGCCTCTTTTTTATGTACTTATTTTTTCATTCTTTTTTCTAAATATTCATTTTTCTAATGATATGTAGGTACACAAAATTTCATTACACTTTCTAGTAGCAATGTCAGATACAGATATAGAGGAGCAGTTATTGAGGTATATCTACTTTATCATATTATTAATCATTTAATAATATACTTATTTAAGGAAATAAAATAGTTAATTTACAACAAAAAAATTCAAGACTTCTGATGCGTTCTCGGTAGAGGAGGCTTCTTTTATTACTACTAAAAAAATAATGTTCTCAAGTTGGTAAATTTGGTATTAAAAGTTTACCAAAACTACCACTTTTTCACTATGATGACATATTAGACATCCATTTTGATTATAATAATAATTAAACTGACCGAAATGCAGTTGAGTGTAGCAGTTATATATCAATTCATACCATTTGTAGTATTAGAATTTTATATCTTGATTGGAAGTCATTGGACAGCATGGTGAAACAATAGCATTGGGAGGCCGTGATGGTAAAATATATTTATTTATTTATTTTATCTATTTTTTTGAATATTAAAAAAATTAAATGGAATATTTAATTTATTCAATTACAAATTACATTATATTTAGAGGAAAAAAATAAATTAATAAAAATACATCTCTCTTTAGTGGCGGTTTAATGGAGAGATTTTAAAACAAAACTGACAAAAAAATTATGTTTTGGGAAAGAAATGGTTTGAAAACCCATGCCTCACGTATCAGTTTATAGATGAAGATACATGGATGCGCTTTGTTGATAGTTGTCCTGAAGAAAAATTTCAGGTACGATAAATATATTTTATTGTAAAATTTATTATATATTTTTCTAATTTCATACAAGTTTATTTTTATATAATAGGCCTCCAGGAGATCTCAACAAGAGATTCATTTGAGAAATATATACCCTCAAACTTTATCATTTGGAGGGTATCTGTATTTGGAGCAGTAAATGATTGAAGAAAAATTTGATGCATTAAGAGCTCGATCTAGTAGTGGTTCAGAAGAGGTTCAACATGATCCTCCATCTCCTCCCACTCACCATGAAAAATGGAAATGAGAAAGAAGAAGGAAAATGAACAGTATATTACATAGGAAGATAAGAAAGTTACTGATAAAACTGTAAGTAAATATTATTTATTTCTCATAAATATTAATATTTTTTAAATTTTAAACACTAAAACAACTTTTTCTTTGTCATTTTAGGATGAACTTTAGGAGTAACAGACACATGGCTCTTTTATCCCCGATTTTAGGTTGGATATCCTAGCAACTTCTTTGGGAAAGGAAAAACACCCTAGAAGTGTTAGAGGAAATTAGGCAGGTGTTAGTATTTGTATGGTTTTTAGTCTGAGTATGTAATCAAGAAACCCAGAAATAAAATCATTAAAAGCCGAGCTGGAAAATATGAAACAATCTATGGGTGATCAAATTCAAGAAGCAGTGCAGAAGGCTTCGTTAGAATATTTGGAAACACATTCGTAGTCTGTGTAGCCTTCCCAGGTATATTATTTAATTATTATCAATTTTTATATTTTATAAATTATAAACACTAATATAACTTTTTCATTTTTCATCCTTATCAACATGCTTAGACAGACTACCCTACCCTACCCTGTATAAGCAGCCTTCCAATGTATATTATTTATTTTTCATTAATTTTTCTATTTTATAAATTATAAACACTAATATAAGTTTTTCATTTTTCCACGTTACTAGCCTTCTCACCTAAACTACCCTGCCCCACCTACCAACCCTACCCCATATGAGCAGCCTTCCCAGGTATATTATTTATTTTTCATCAATTTTTCTATTTGATAAATTATAAATAATAATATAACTTTTTCATTTTCTAGCCTTCCTAGCCTACTCACCCAGACTACCCTGCCCCATCTGCCTACTTCAATACTCTACCTCCTTGCTCAGACCAATCTGTATATTATTTATTTATTATCAATTTTTCTATTTAATAAATTATAAACACTAATGTTTTTTTTCGTTTTCAGCCTTCCCAGCCTTCTTACCTAGACTACCCTAACCCATATGCTTACTTTGATCCTCCTCCACCTCACTCGAACCAAAATGTATACATTGAGTTGTTTGCTAGAGATCCTCATATAAATATTGTTGTGTAACAGCACATGCATTTTTTGGGGATTATATACATCACCAGCCAATAAAGATGTGATAGGTTAGAGTATTAGTTCTTGATATTATAGATCCTAATTCTCTACAACCATTTTCTACTGAGTAGATCACCAGATTTGGGGATTTTTTGGGTCATTTTTTACATTATCCAACTGGTTTTCTTCACTATATATCTTTTGAGGTATGTGTTTTTTAATATACTAATTAAAAATGATTCAAAATTTCTTATTATGTTGTCTAATATTTAACTTATATAGGATTATATGAAAGTAAAATAAGATGTACAAATGTATCAAAATGTTAAAAAATAATCGACTGTAGATACAACAAATATTTCTTACGGGAAACAAATATTATCTCAAGTTTCTTATTCATTGAATTGTATCTATGAGTTTTAGAGGACATTAGATATATGTGAAATAGAATATCAGTTGAGATTACTCAAATAAGAAATCATGCATCAAGTTGATTTGGAAAAGCTCGGCCTGAATGTGGTGCAGTATTTTCCACATAAGTAAATTTACATTTGAATTTGTATTTCATTTATAAAATATAGTTTTAAATTGACTAACTTTATTTACATTTTCAATTAGGTATATACACACACATTTTCTACAAAATAAAAGTAAAGTCATTTATGGTTTTATAGATACATAATTCATTTCCATGGAAGTGCAACATGTGATGAATCCTGATAGAGTTTCATATATAAGTGATAGATTTTTACATATGAAGTTTGAGTGTTAGTTGCATAAATTTCTTGATAAGTAAGAATAAGAACATGATTATGAACTAATTATAATTATAATGTCATTAATTGTGAACTTTTTTTATTATAGGGGGAATTGGATGTTAGGCATATTGTTCCCAAGTGAACGCACCTTATATTGGTTTTTCTCTTTATCAGGTAATGTTTATAAAATATTTTCCACCTTATTAGACTAGTAAGTTTTTTTATAAGGTCATTATGTTTAATTCTCATTTTTAAACATGTATTATTAGTTCATATATAAGAAAATGTAGTTCATGGAAAAAATTTAACACAGAATACATGTAGATAAAGACACTAAATAAAATAAAATATGTTGAATTACATGTAATTAGTTTTTATATTTGATTTTATTCAATTTTTTGTTATATATTAATTTTTATTAGCAGTTTAATTTTTTATTACTATAGTTTCATTGTCAAAAATCACATATTTAATGTGATTATTATATTATACGATTCATGTATGAGATAATCACAACTAGGTAAAGAACTAAATTTGATAAGGCTAGTTGTGTTAATTTTTTTATATATTATTCTATATTATTCTATTTTTTATCTCATATAATTCAATGTTATTATAGGAATTCATTGATTCTAAGTATTATTCTCAATCTGATCTTCACCATATTCAATATATTTTTGTGAACTATTTATTATGTGTGATTAGGATTTGAGGTATGTATATTCTAATATTTATGAATAATATAACATATGGGTTCAAAAAACTTTCTCTTTTGATATAATAGTTGTTTGAACATACTGATAATCGAATGAATTATTGAACAATAACCAACAATGATCATGTTGTAAATTTAAGCTATGTTTTTTTAATTCTACTTTATAATACAAATGGGTAGGTAGTTTTTTTATTAACTAGATAAAAACATGTAAGTTATAGATATTTAGTTAATGATTTATACAATTTGATTGTTCTATATTGTGTTTTTATTATAGAGGTTTCAATTATTTTGGAATTATAATATTTTCAATTTTTTATAAAAAATTATCTTTCGTAGTTAGTTTTTTAAAAACCGACACTGAATTTTTTTTAAAAAAAATATTCGATTTTTGGTACCGGTTTTCCCAAAACCAATGTCGAAAATGATATTTTTTACATCTTTTTTATAAACATCGGTTAAAATTTGATGTAAAAAACCATGACAAATCATATTTTTTCACTAGTGTAAGTGTTTTTGTCTCACAATAATCATATTCATTTTAAACAACTTTTTGTTTTTATCAATAGTATGAATTCATTTTTATTGTTTTTATTTCTTCGGATGACTTATTATTATTACTATTGGAGTATTTTTCTAAATATTACACATATTCTTCCTACTTTTTGATATGAACTATATGATAAGAATCTCTATGACCTTATCAACCATCATCACTTATGTCACTATCAAACGTAACTTATTTAGTTAATGGTAAATTTCTATTGGATGATTCAGGTGAAAGCTTATTATTTCCCGTTGAATAGTTTTTTCAAAAGAATATTTAATACAAGTGTAATTTATTGTAGAATAATTATATTAATTTTCTTCTATTATTTTCACTTATAATTTTGTATTAAAATATCAAATCATTTCGTAATTAATGAATTTTTTGTACCCTTGGTGTTGTTGAAGTAGTTTTTATGGGTTTATATTTTTTCAATGGGATTATTGAACATGAAACTATTATTTAAGGTTGTCGATATGTTTTTGGATTAGTTTTAATTGATTATGAGTAGAATCTAAGTGGATAATGTTGATTTTGATGCATTGGTATTCTTAATTTGATGATTCTACAATTCATTGTGATTATTTACATGTTGTTGATCCATTGACCTCATGAAATATATTTATTTATTTACTCATGTTTCTAATTAGTTAATAATGTTATTGAATATTTTTTCATGCATTTAATAAATTACCAATGAACTCAACAAGTTACCCATACATTATATTAGTTTTTCAATTATGTTCTTGATTAATTATTTTCAAATATTTTAAATCAGTTATGCATCTGAATAATCAACTACACTTATTATTTATTAGTAGTTCAAGTGTTTGTATAATCAATTAATTTCTTAATCATACGGTTTATTAGAAGTTTTAACCTATGGTTTGTCCAAAACCTCATGGTCAATATCCATATCAACTCTTATATAATAGTAGGTTATATACTCCTGTATTTTTTTAAGGATCTGTCAGATGAAAATATTATTTTCCATAATTTTTATATTCTCTTGAAATTTATTATAAGGATGATATTAATATATTTAAATAGAACATTTTAAATGATATTCAACATATTTCATGCGAGATTTTTAAAATTGAGATTAATGATCATTTATGTTTATTATTAAGAGCTATTTTAGCTAAAAAGTAATTACATGGATTGAAGCTACATTTTTAGTGAAAAAAATTATTGATATTAAATCTAGAGTACTTTTGTAACAATGATTTTATGTTTTAGAGTTCATATAATCTCTAACATGTGGATATGTAGTGATTAATATTAATTTTTAAATGGATGAGTGTATAAGATATTGAGTTATTTTATTGAGGTGCTATTTTATGAGAGAAGGTTGGTGGATATAAAGTTTGATATTGTTTCAATATGGAATAAGGTGATGAGTTTTCTTGGAAATCAAAGATTAAATATTTTATTGAATTATTTTCAACATTGTTTGATGATGAATTATAATTATGATTTTTTGTTAATATTATAATAAATAAGAAGTGTATAAAAGTAATTTCATTGAATACATTTAGTTTTTATAATTTGAGAATATCGATTAGATCATAGTGCATGTTTTTTACACTAATAAAATAATGAAATATAACAGTTATAGATGTATATATTTATTGATATAAGAATCGAGAATATAGAGTTAGAAAGTGGGTTTCTGGAATCAAAATTAATAAATAGTTTTCAATATTGTCTAATATGAGATGTTATTGGAGAAATATATGGAATGTTTTTTTATATATCAATTCTATAGAGAAAAAATAGTGAATTCAAAAGAGGAAGGTAATAGATCATCATCTATATCTTGTGTAGATAACGAATTTAGTGAGATAATCTAATTAATAGAATGATAAGAAGTTTTACATTAGATCAAAATTGTGTGACCCATGATTCATTAATATACATTTATTCTCATTGAGAGAGATCAATGTCCATAGTTTCTGATGAATCAAAACACTCTTTAATATATTTTTTATTCTAATTACATATTCTATAATTTATAATTGTGAAAATACATATTTTTGTGTGACCTATATTGGCATAGTTTTACTCTCTCCTCAAAATAAATTATTCTACACTATTGTTTCTTATAATGAAGAATTTATGTTTGGGGATACTAAAGAACTATAATCAAGAGTAGGTTTCCATGATGTTCTAAGTCACATAAAAACACTCATATTCACTGTTCCATTATTTTATACATTCATGAGTGTGGTATAGGTTCTACAATTGAGTAAATCAAACTCTAAAATTATATATTGTTTTAATTAATTATGATGAAATTTGAAAAACTGGCCTGTAAGGATTCACCCCATCTTATAGGAGTAATATGATCCTTAAAAATTCTACTGGTATTAGATAAATTTCCCAACTATTATATACAAGAATGTTTTAATAATGGTTAACTAGAAATCTATGAACTGTAAGGGATTACCAAAAATTTATGGAAACAATTATTATATTTTTAAGAATAATATTATTCTATATCTTATATCCCTTTGTATGGAAGGAAGAGATGTTTTATTCATTAATTATCTACAAATTGTATTGAATTATAAAATGAAAATTTAATATAAAATAAATATTGATAATTATGGTATGGATATAAGATATTATTCTTCGATTATTGTTGGAAAATGTACTCACGAAATTTATTGGACTAAAATTAGCTAAATACCCCATACAAGATAGAAAGTAGCTACAAAGGTAATGTTTAAGTCAAGAGGCGAAATTATATATTTAGAGAAGAAATATTAAAGTCATCAAGATGGATTTGTAATATAATATTGTTGAATATTTAAATCATTATAATTAATTATTTATAAATATTTATGTGGTTGGTGAAAAATCAATGAATCAAAAATTGTTAATAATATCATGAGTAATTATCTGGATTGGTTTGATCCTAAAATATCATCACTAGAGGACAAAGAGGATCTTTCCTTGGATTAATTACATAATATTCTCATAGATTATGAAATGAAAAAAAATATTACAACCTCTAAGAAAAACTAAAACACGGAATGCTATTTTAGGTAAAGAGAAAGATGGGAAATTAATGAACATGTTGATAATTCATATTCATGTTACTCTAGTAATGAATGTGATAATATGTACTATCATAAAATCATTTATATTATATTTATATCATTAGAGAAGGAAAATTAAAACTGTAAATTCATGTTTCCACTTATATAATTGTTTTCGACGCTTTCTACGGGGTGTGCACCCATCTCTTTCGGGAGGACACCCAAATGTTTCCATGTATTCCTACTTTCCAAAGGTGGATGGCATCCATTTCTTATTCATATATTTTTTCTCCTTTATTGAAATGGGATTATGGGATTTTGGTTCCTCCTTCTGTGGATTCCCCCTCAGAACTCGTTACCTAGTCTGGGTCTCCCTCATAGACTTAAGAAGTTGTCCGCGAAACTCTTCCCAGTGCTATGTCTTCATGGATGTCAGTTAATTATATTGTTTCTATCAGGACATTCCAAGGGGTCTATTCAGGGAAGCAACCTTCGGTCAGGGGAGTATACACATTGGACATCGTTTGCGTGTCTGGATACTGGAAAAATGATGTGTTTTGGTTTCTTCTCCTCATGATATAGCTTTTCGAGGGCACGGAATCCCGAAGCATCCAACGTAGAATGCGAGGAATTATAGGAAATATGCATTTTTCTAAGGATTTCATCCTCTTATAATTTTTAACATAGGGTATCTTGTGATTTCAATATCTAGCGAAGACAGATCAGACAGATCAGAACACTGATGGGAGTGGACCATATGGGTACAACCCTAGGAGGGATCACTGATGCTAGGGATAATTCATGGTTAGATACATGATTACTGCATGGAGCAGTGAAAAAGTGGTTGACATGATCTTACTAGGATGTGGCATCCTAGGTAAGAATCAAGATAGATATAGATTGTTGAGAGTGGATGAAGAATGAAATGGAGCCAACTCGTGGGAGATGGTGATGTTGGGATTGAGCCTTAAAGATACTTCCTACATATCCTTGTGGAATGGAATAAAAGTCCACATAGTTCAGTGGGGTGATGGGGCATGGAATCAGGGTGTGGGAAGAGGATCGTGACCCAAAGGCATGTTGGGGCTTACTTGTAGTTAGCAGCTTGGGGTTGGTCTGACACTTGAGTGGCCGACCAGATATGTGGGTCCCAAAAGGGGGTACACCAATGTTTAACAGTGTTTGGGGTTGAACCTCCGGGAGGATTCCTACGTACCACGTCTAGGAGATGGGGATTAAACCCATGTAGTTCATCTTACAACGGCTTACCATCATGTGGGGTTGATAACGACTTACCGTTGATTGGGGTAAAATGGATTACCTCTAGATAGGGAACACAATGGCATACAGTCTATGGGGAACAAAACATCTTACCATCGATTGAGATACAATGGATTACTAGTGGATGGGGCACACAATAGATTACCATCGATTAGGGGACACAATGACTTACTATCGATTGGAAACACAACATATTACCATCCATTGGGATACAACGGATTATCGCTGGAAGGGGAACACAACAGGTTATTGTCAATTTGGATACACAATGTCTTACCATTGATTGGGGGACACAACTGCTTACTATCAATTGGGAACACAACAACTTACTCTCTATTGGTATTAGACCTCAGGGAGGCTTCTTGCGTACCTTGCCTTGGAGACAAAGATCAAAACCCACATAGTTTGAATGGGTATAGATTAATATCATGTGGGACGAGAGGGGAATACATTTTAATGTCCTGCGGGACAAGGGTGAACCAATGTAAAGAGGTAGAGATAGATGGGTGTTGGGATTCAAACTTAGAGAGGATTCCTACGTACCTTACCTAGGAGACAAGGATTTAATTCCCTGTAGATCGGAATGGGGGATATAGTTTAACATCATGTGGGACAAAAGTTAACTGACGTGAAGTGGTCGAGACAGGTAAGTGTTGGGCATGAACCTCAGGGAGGCTTCCTACGTACCATGCCAAGGAAAATATCAAAATCCATGTAGTTTGGGGTGGGGGATACAGTTTAACATCATGGGGAAGTAATTGAACTGATGTGAAGTGGTCGAGATAAGTAAGTGTTGGGCTAGAACCTTAAAAAGGCTACCTACATACTTATCCTTAGAAAGGATCAAAGTCCAAGTAGATCAGGGTGGAGGATTCAGGATTTTTCTTTAAGGTGGACTAGGAAGGATTCTATGGTCAATGCTTACACTATGACCACATGAGTCATTCTCGGTGTGAGAAACAAGAGGTGGCAAAGACCTGACGGTCACATCACGAAAGGTGCATCTGCGAGAAGTGGAATGGGGCTTACACGTGGTTATTGACCCAAAGAGAAAATAGGGGAATACATGTGGCTAATGGCCCAAAGAGGAAATAGGGGCTTAAACGTGGTTAGAAGCTCAGGGATATCGAGATTGTGACTTACTCCTGCATGAAGTCCCTGGGCCGACAAATCCTAGAGGGAGAGGGATGTGGTAACGAATTTCCATGTGCCCCTCTCACCTCCAGTATTTTTCACCAAAGAAGAAAGGAGGGGCAGGTGTGCTGCCTCCTGAATGAAATGATAGGGGCTTACACCATGATGGTTTCACTTCCCCATGGACATACACTACTCCATCAAAGAGGATCTCATTCTATATACAGAATATCTCGCTCTCATGGAGACGAGTGGGGGTGGATAATGTCTGAGATGGGGTGCCTCGCGTGTGTTGCACGAGGTGACACCATAGTTTAACGTCATGTTCTAAGGATGATGGTGCTTCGCGGTTTAGGGTCATGCATCTCGGAAGAGGTGGGTTCACTCCACACCCCTAGGAGTCTCCTTAACATAATTCTTTAACACTTGGTGAAGGGAAGGTATTGGCAATGTCGTGGTTAGGGGGTGTTGTAGAGTGATCCACTAAGGGCCCCGAAAATGTTGGGGTTGACGTGTGGTTAGCAGCTTGGGGTAGGTGTGATGCTCTGGGGGCATACTAGAGATGTGACTCCCAACATGGGTGACACCAAATTTTACTAGTGTTTGGGGTTTAACCTCTAGGAGTATTACTATGTACCATGTCTAGGAGACAGATATTAAACCCGTGTAGTTCATCTTACAATGACTTACCATTGTGTGTGGTTGATAACAAATTACCGTCGATTGGGGTACAATGGATTACCGCTATATGGGGAACAAAAAGGCTTACCATCGATTAGGAGACACAACGGCCTACCATCTATTTGGAACACAATGACTTAATGTTTATTGGGAACATGATGGATTACCGTCAATTGGGATACAACATCTTATCACTGGATGGGTAAAACAATGGATTACCGACGAACAGAAGACACAATGGCTTATTGTCGATTTGGGAACACATTATCTTATCATCGATTGGGAACAAAAATGGATAAAATTTTATTGGGATTGGACCATAGTGAGGCTTCCTATGAACTTATACTGAGATACAATGATAAAATCCCATGTAGTTCGAATGTGTACAGTTTAACGTCATGTAGGATGAGAGGGGAATATAGTTTAATGTCATTCAAGATGTGGGTGAATCGATGTAAAGTGGTCGGGACTGATGGGTGTTGGGCTTGAACCTTAGGGAGGCTTCCTACATACCTTTCCAAGGAGACAAGGATCAAATTCCACATTGTTCGGAATGGGGGATATAGTCTAACGTCATACGGGACAAAAGTTAACAGACGTGAAGTGGTCAGGAAAAGTATTTGTTGGGAATGAACCTTAGAGAGGATTCCTTTGAACCATTCCTAGGATAAAAGGGTTAAAGTTCATTTAGTTCAGGATGGTGGATTGGGTCATACGCTCTAGGGTGTCCCAGGAAGGATTCCATGGTCAATGTGCACTCTAATCTCATGTGAGTCATGCATGTTGTGAGAAATAAGAGGCATCAAAGACCTGATGATCACATCGCAATAGGTGCATCCACAACAAGTGGAATGGGGATTACACATGGATAGTAGTCCAAAGAGGAAACAGTGTAATATGTGTGGTTAGTGGCATATGTAGATGGAGGTTGGGACTTACTCCAGGATAGATGCCTGATGGCAATAAAGCTCAGAGGGAGATGGATGGGAGAACAAAGGTCCTTGTTCCCATCTCCACTGGTCTTTATCACTGAAGAAGAAAGGGGGAGCATGGGTTATACCTCCACCAAGAAAGGCAAGAGGTTTATACCAAGATGGTTTCCCTTCCCTACAGACAGACACTATGCTTGCAAAGTGGATATCATTCTATGTGAGGAAGATCTCACTCTCGTGGAGACGAGTGATAATAGAGAATGTTTGAGATAGGTACCCCATGTGCCTTGCGTGGGTAAAGGCTACAATTTAATGTAATGTGCTGAGGACGGTGGATCTTGGCAATTTAACATCCCACATCTCAGACTAGGCGAGTTCACTCATCACCCCTAGGACTTACATAATTGTAACGCTTTAACCCTTGTTGAAGGGAAGGCACTGACAATGTCGTGGTGAAGGGGTGATGTGGAGTGATCCACTAAGGGGACCACATTAGTGTGGCTATAAGATGAAGAAATATCCATTAGCGTGACTATGCAAAGAAGTATAAGTATAATCAATGCAATGTAAATCACCACCCAAGGGACCATAAAATAGCTTCGTACAAACTTGCAGGGTCATACGAGAAAAGGGTTTGCAAAGAAAGTGGGTTCAGCGGAAGGGACCTTGTGAAGCTCTAGTTCACCATATAATGGAGGGGTTTTGTGATGAGGTATGATTCATGATAAGTGGTGGTCTAGCCTAGGAATAGTTCATATGTGCATATGGGGGTGCTTCGAGAAGTGGAAAGTCTTTCGCAGAGTAGGACTTCGGGAAGCAGGGGTACCTTGGAAATCATAGTACTACGAAGCAATGTTCTTCGTGAAGCACAATGACCCTTCCTTAGTAAGGCTTTCATAGGTGTATGGATGGTACTTCACAAATCATTAGTGCATTGTGAATATATGAGTCCCCTTGAGGATCTCCCTCCTTCTTGGTGTCCTGTGGGCTCCGTGAAGGGAATCCCTACTTGAATAGGGGTCATGATTGAACTAAGGTAAGGGTACTTCACAATGATCAAGTACCTGGAAGAGATCATTTTTCTCAAGGTTTTTCAAAGAAGAAGATGCTTCACGATTTAATATTGGATAAGGGGAAAGGTCCAACTATCCCTCCTTTGGGATCGAGGGGAGCCCAGTATTTATAGGCAAGGGGTGGCATAAAGCCGGTACATTTCGGTGTGAATCCACATGGTGCTCCGTGATTGACCACATATTGCATAAAGTTCATCATAACTGCAGAGTCAACCGTCATCCACTCCTCATCATGGAGCTCTACTGAGTGCTCTGCACAGCACCTGTGAAGGCTTCTATCCAGTTTGATGGGATTGGGGAGGTCAATCTGGCTCCCTCTGCAGCATGAAGCCTCCAGTCATGTGCATCATAACTGAGGATCCTTCTGAATATTTTCTTTGTGGTGACTGTGGTGTGGGGCTATGGATTTGCGTTGGTTGTAGTGTGAGGCTCTATGAATGGTCCTTGCAAGTCAGTCTTTTGGGAGTTGTTTTTCTCTTTGTAATTCTTTTCCTCTGCCAATATTTTAGCTCCAAAAAATTCTCCCACTCAATCTTAGAGATGAGGAGAAAACTAGGGTCTCAGTTTGAGGGTCAATCCCCAATTTTTTTTGGACAATAACTATGCAAGGTCATGAAGTAGGATTACACTATGGAGAGGTATCATGCATTTGAGGGCTCTGAGAAGCTCACCACTGCCAGAATGACTGCAAAGAAAAGGGTGTCGTGGCCTATAAATATGGAAGGCTAACCTCCCATTTTTCATTTCTCACCTTCGTGTTTTGGAACCTTTTCTCTCAATTCCCAAAGCTCCATGTGCTTTACAGTTAATATTTTCGAATTAGGCCTTTCTGCTTCATGGCACACAACAGGTCCGTCAAATCCGAAAGTTTCCACTCTATGGCTTATGTATGCGAGGTCTATGGTAGGAATCTGTGACCAAAATTTGTGATCGAGCTTTGCAATTGAGCTTCATGATGGATCTCCATGATCCGGGGAAAAATTTCAAATATTTTGTAGACTAAATGTATCATCAGGAAGCTGGCAGGGGTTCCTTGAAGATAATGCTCAGGGAGGAGAAATAGAGAATAACATGGGTATCAGTGAACATATGCAGAGCCATTTGGACCATGAGTTACTCTTGGAGCAGCAATCAGAGGGTCAGAACATCTACCCACTATGAAGAAATCTTCCATTGTATGGATTCCATCTACAGGATGATATTTTCATTCTTTAAGCATGTAGATATGAGCTATTCTACTTGGTTAGGAGTACGTTGTGCTTGCGCCTTTGGTTCAAGGCGACTGGCATCCATACTTGGGAGAATTTCAAAACCATCAATGTTGATTGTCTGTACAACCATGTGAATAACGTTGATAGGAAGACATTACAGCTGGAGATATCACCTCCATTAAAACACACCATTCTAGAGGCAGCCCTGGGTAACCTGGAGAAGGGATGGAATGATGAGTGGGATTTATTCCAGGGTAGAAACACCATGGATGACTGGGCCTGGGCCTACTAGGTAGGAAGTTCGTGCGATGAGTTCGGGGTGGAGCTGAGGCAAGTGGGCATGTATGAGGTGGCTTGGGATTCCCAATTTCACATCTACCATATGAAGCAGCTTATGCCAAATTTATTGAGTAGGTGTTCGTTGAAGACCAATACCTTCCATCTTCACCATGGGGAGGTTGGTATCTGCCTCCAAGACATTCACCAGATCTCAGGGGTCCAGATACTGGGGGCAATGTATGACAAGTTCCTCCCCGCCACGAATATATTAGAATACCATAAGCCGATGTTGTCTCTTGAAAAGGCATTGATGGATCTAGTGTCGGTGGAGGATAAGAAATCAGTGAGGGTTGTCCACTTTAAGTGGTGGTTCTAGAAGTTCTTGAATTTCCAGGAAGATAGATTGTTTCTTGTGAGGCCTTAGACCTGCCCGTAGGGGGTTAAGCGTGGCAAGGAGCATTCATATTGGAAACTCATGGAGGACAGCCAATGGAAGACATGCGGATTCAGTGTCGGTACTAAGCAGCAAATAGTGGTTAGGTAGGAATCATTCATCTCTATGATTATATGTGGCTGGATTTCTTCAGTGAGGGACACAAACATGGGCATGTGACCTAGTACATTCATCACGGAGTCCGAATTGGCGACCAACGAATAGGTAAACCAAGGAATCTCGATTCTCTCCAAACTATATAAAGTATTGTGGCACATTAGGAAAGGTAATAATCCACATAGGATATATAGGTCATTCCATCTTTTATATGGGTGGATATTGGTGCATATTAGGGGCTTCTATGAATATCTGAACCCCATTTCCCCTCTAGGGTCGAACTTCTGACTGGCCATTCTGAATGCGGTGGGGAGTTTCCTGACCTAACTGATCTTGTAGTTAGTGTTGAACTAGATCTTGAAGGTATACATGTTAAACTTCCACCCTTTCCCACTACCAACTGTAGGGTTCCCTGATGATGGTCAGGGAAGAAAGGAAAATTTGTTCAACCTCTTGGCCTTTTGGGGTAGAGTCCTGGTGGCGTAGGTTGACTGCGAGACTCTCTGTGAAACGTACAACCTACACCACTTCATGAGGTAGTTTTGGTGAATGCAGTGGCTGACCCTACTAGTCTACATGGAAGTGCACCATAAGGAAATACCATTTTATGATGTGGAAGATGTGGCTCATGCACACATGGGATGATGGGAAGATGTGGAATGAGATTCCCCCACCTGCAACCGTCTACGGGGCGGTGAATGAGTGCACCAAGAGATGGGAGGTGGCCTACCTGGGGGAGATACTGAAGCAGCAGACTGTCCATGATTGTGAAGAGGTGCCTTCCCAACCTCTAGGTTAGGGTCAGAAGGCGGCAAGTACATCCCATGGTGGTGGGGCAGCAGTGGCGGTGAGACCCACACCGATCGAGAGGTAGGTGACAGTGGCAGACCCGGCAGTCATACCTAAGAAAAGTTATCTGAAGGGGAGGCCACCCATGGGATTCTGTAGGATACCCACCCAGGATCTAAGGAAGAGGGTTCCCCACATATAAATTCATGAGAACACTGTCTTCCTAGAGGCTTGGAACATCTTGTATGTCAACAGAAAATTCCTCAACCTATCTATGATGTGTCGACATCTGAATCATATCGGGGTGGATTTGTCAAGGATTAGTCCTATCAGGGTCAGCTTTGCAGTATCCCAGGTAGAGTGGGAGGAGTACCCTGCTGATATGGATGACATTGTGCACTCCTGTGGTGATATGTGTCCAATGACGGATCATGTAAAGGTGATTCTTTATCGAATGTCCCCTTCCCAGTTGTGAGTCGCCGAATTGAGAGAGTGTTTCCCTCTAATAGAATAGTAGGATGAATCCTCCAAGGGGGAAGACACAAGATGAGGGAGCCCTATAGAGGAGGGTGAGGTTAAGAACTCAGACCTAAAGTTGGAAGAGTTTTCATAGGCCCTTGAGGTAAACCATAAAACACATCCCCATAGTCTTCACCCTGGTTGTTTTGGACTTCTCAACTAACAACTGACCTGTGTAGGAGGGACGCAAACACAAAACCCACTCTCGCTCGATAATAGATGCAATTTTTTGAACTTTGGGACCCGTGCCTATAGCTATGATGGTCATTGTGCCTGGAAAGTATGCAACACCAGGGGTAGTCCTCCTGGAGTCTTCAGACTTCCCAAAAATATATGGAGGACCACACCTCCAGGTTCTAATGTAAAAAACTCAGAAGAGAGACTAACTGTTTGATCTCTTCAAGTATTCTTAAAAGAATTTGTAACTGTCATCCATCGATCAGATTAACTAATGTATGTGCACCTCTCTTATGGACAGTTATTCAAATGTTGTGGGCTACCTTGGTGAGGTTGGTTGGAGCTCCTGACACTACCTTTTCCTGAGGAAAGCTAGTGGTCGTGGAAGTAGATGCCTGAGCTTACCAAACTACAGTGCTCTTAATCATAGGTGGGGTCGTCAGCATGACCTATCCTAAAATCATTGTGGTGTAGTATGTCAACGAGTATTAGTCGGACAACATGCATCCTGGCCTACCCAATTAGACATTGGATGCAGACCCTGCTAACGAATTCCTAGAGGCGTTCCCTGCATATGAACTTGCTGCCCCTGCCGACTGGGATGAGATATCTTCTAATGAAGAGGATTTCCAAATCATTCATCAACAGTCATGGAAGCTGATAAAACGCTTCATCAGGGATATCCCTCAAGAGAAATGGATAGACTAGATGGAGAGGTTTTGTTCCCGAATGCATGATCTATGCACTGTGGGAGTGGATGACCAACGTACTCATATGCTCGTTCGAGACCTCATGTCGTAGAATATTCATGATCATGATCATAGCCTCGGTGTGGGCTGGCAACGAAGGAAATTAGTAAACCTCAAGAGGACCTAGGAGGCCAAAGTAATGTTTAGTAGTTACAAGCATGAGAGAATGAGCATTCTACTTTCCTCAATGCACAATCAGAGCTTGTGTCTCACCTAAAGGCCCACATGACAGAAGTTGAAGAACGGATGGAGTGAGCCTCTAAGAATATGGCTATCATCCGAACTAATGAGGAGTGAGACCGGATCATGGCTAATAAACTACACCCCATCACAGCCTAGGATGAATAGGTTACATTGGATCATGGATATGTGACAAGCCATAGAGTGGAAGAGATGGAAAGTTGTATTGTAGAGGTCAACCCATCCATTGGAGGGGCCGATACTTGGTTATTGTAATTCTTGTGAAATTATAAACATACTTTCACGATTTTATCATTTAGGATGGTTGCATGCATGTGTTCCATTATTTGTTTTGGTTTACTGAATTTCCATCATATTCATATAATATCTGGTGATCAATCCCTAATCTCACATGGGTCATGCCTGATGTGAGAAATAGGGGATGAATACATTGTTATTCCATCCAAAAATGAGGGTGTCAACCAAGCTTTGCGAATTCAAGGTTTGAACATCCAACACAGATTTATGGGAATATTAAGGGAGGACCGACTACAGGATAAGGTTCTCAGAATACTCAAATTGTAGTTTTCCCAATGTTCTCTGGTGCATGAGAGGAGTAACACTTGGGGCGTTAGAATAAATTGAAACATATGGGAGTGGGGAAAGTGTGAATCACGATACCTAAAATTCTGAACATAGTGGGGGTGGAATGATAATGAAGGATAAATGCTGACAGTGTTCGAAACACAGAATCCCTATTGCGTTAGCCTGAAATAGAGATAACAAATGAGGGCCGACCACTAACCATGTTTGAAACACGGGGCCTGACTCAAAATTTCATCCATTAATCTTTCAAAACATTGGCCCAAGATAGTAGGTGAGCCACAGGCCGAGCATCCTTAATGTTAGTGGGTTTTTTTAGACGTGAAAGATGTAGATGGTCCAAATAAAGGGCACGCAACTCATGGAGGGTGGTGTGATGGGTTGTTCGAATGGAATACTACAATCTTGAAATTATGCCACTGTGTTGAAAGCACATTAGGTGGATTCATCAGTCGGATCAGGGATCAAACTCTCTTCAAAATAGGACCTCTTGGGTAAGGACCTAAAATGCCCCTGGGGTTGGGCCACGAGGCGAAAGTCCTTGTAACATCCCAAGTAAGTAATGAATAATAGATATTTTTATCTATGTCTATTAATGAATTATATAGTGTTTTAGAGGCTTAAAATGAAAATAAATCCAATCTTAAGCATGGAATACACTAATATTTTTAAAAGATTGTTTTACTGCCTTTTGATGGAAAACCATTTTTAAAGCTATCTTTTGACAATTTTATAAGATATTTTTGTCAAAATAAAATTATTCTTTATGATTGGGACATTGAATTTTACATTGGATAAATTTTTGGTATTTTTCTGACAATGTTCATTTTTTAATGAATAGTGAAAAATACTGCATTTTACATCAAAACTGCTTTTTCATTTAATTTAATTATATGGTTAGATTATCTTTTGAATTGGTTTTGAAGTGTAATTATAATATATTTTTACCATTTGAACCAATGGTGGTCATTGGAATCAATTTCACTTTGAAATTGGACTAAAACTGGTGTCAATCTTTTGATACTTATTGTTTCATAAAAACACGCTATTTGTCATGACAGCGGGAATTAATTATTAAATTAATTAATGTGACTTATATGTTTTGAATTTTGTAAAATAGACTTCATTTTTGAATTCGTAATATCAAATATAGCTTAGGGTGAATTTTTGGTAATTTTCTGAAAAACTTCAATTTTTGATGAATAGTGAAACCACTAAGTGGTACTTATAAAAACTGATTTTTCCGTTTAAATGAAATTTTGCCATCATTGTGTTTTGAATTTCCAAAATCCGACATAAATGGTTTCCATTAAGAAGTAAAATGTGGTTCAATGAGATTAAAATAATTTTTTGGTGAATAGTAACTTATTAAGTTTTTAATCGCGATTAGTGGTAATTAGTGTAGTTTAAGGTAAAAATAATGCTTTAATAAAATGATATGAGCTTGACACATGTCCTACCCTCATTGGTTGTGTCATGGCCGACCAAGACAAGCCATGGGTCAACTTGGGGACCCCATGGATCCACTTTGGTTGGGAAATGACATAAATAACTTTTTATTTAATGTAAAAGTAAAAATGACACAAACATAATATGTTTTACAAAAACAATTTTTATATGGGGTTATACAAGTCAGATTTTTGACTATAAGTATTCATTAGAAATATAAAAATATTTCCTCCATCATATTTTTTTTTTATAATTTTTAGACATTAAATAAATTAAATTATTTATGACATCATGATGATGCAGCGATGACCTCATTATTTAACGATTTAAATAAAATGGAAAGTTAATGTAAAATCTAAAACCTACACATGGAAAAAACCAATTGGATGAGTGGATTTAGAACCCTTATCACCTTATCATCTAATTATATCAATGTGGGACCTTTGGAATCCGAAACTCATTTTAAAATAAAGTAACTTATCTTTACTTTCCAAGAGTGCCCCTCCTCTCCTCTTATAAAAGGCCCCCACCTCTACCTCCTTACCCACACTCCCAAAGCCTTTGACTCGGCCAAACCCCTGCCCATTTTGCCTCTCCACTTCCCTATATTACTCCTTGAAGCCTCACTTTGGGCATAAGTCTTCCCAAGGAAGCCTTTGAGCTCAAACCAAAGGGAGTTACCCGATTTTAAGGTAATGTCTTCTTTTGAGTCCTTTTGTTTTATTTTGTTTCTCCAACCCCTTAAACTCTTTTTATTCTTTTCTTTTGTAACAACTCCAGTATACTCAATATACTAGGATGTTGTTATAATATGGATTCGAGCTACACTTACACACACCTACATCTAATGGTTAACGAACATACTGTTTCCGTGGATGGTGAATTTATGCCTCCCAAAACGATGATTGTTCAACATTCTTTTAACACCTTCAAAGGTGGCCATTAAGATGTCACTATATTTATATATGATATATAATATGTTTATGTTTTCTTTAAGATTCTGTATTTTCCTTTTTGGTCATACCTTTATGGTTTCCATTATGGGTAAACGCGATATCTTCATTTAAGGAAGTGCGGACTACCGCCCCCTCAAAATGATTTGATTTGTTAAATACCATATGTGGGACGTATAAAGGATGGAACTATGATATTATATATGATATTATACTGGAATTATAATATACCTTTATATCATTATGATTCCATTCTATAAAATACGAAATAGAAATGAAAGTAGCGTTCATGCGTACGTACGACTTACCGTCTCCATGAACGGTGCATTTCATTTCTTACCTCTAAATGATTATGTAATATTATAAATGAATGCATGTACTGGATATATATGACATATATGATATCTATATCATGAATACCATTCTGGATATAATGGATACATGAACAACTTGTAATTATAAAGGGTTTATTTTTTACTCAAGTACCAATGATCGTTAAAATGACCGTTATTAACTTAAATAATTACATAGTGTTCATGACATGGTAATAAGTGATATAAAAGGAATAATGAACTTGAAAAAGGTTCTTAAGCAAGTAGAAATTAACTCAAGTTTATTATTCAGGACATTAAAGAACGATCGAGTCAAGTCAGACCCGAGGTATGGGACTTCGTCTCAATCTCCTTTCATTGAGGCATATTTTATTTTATACACAACCTTCTTTTATATGGTGTATAAACCCCTTTTACTTTTACGCTTATTCAAAAGGAATCTTTTTTATACGAAGCGTTTTACTAAACGACAAAAGGGAATGTTTTTGTCGTATGTATGCGGCGACAACGACTTCTCCGCCGCCGTGACCGTTATTTGAGTTTCGGCTTCCTCTACAAGCTATACCTTCTTTTTAAAAGAAAAATAAATACCATGTTTTACTTTTCTTTTATTTTGGTATCGAAAATGGTTTTCATAATGTTTTTATATCAATGTGTTGTATTGATATCTTATGATTGAAATGTGGGAATGTTATGCTTCCTTTATGCATGTTTTATGTGATATGATTATGTTGAGGTTCTTGGGAATTATTATGAAAACGGGTGGTTCTGTGATAAACTAAGGGCGGGTGAGCCCAATATAGCTCTCCAATGCATTGGGTAATGCGAAGGAGTGAAACGTTAAGGTTTCTCCGAAGAGATTTAGGGAATATACTGTGATGGGTATTCCAAACATAACCAAGAGGGTTACTCCCTACGTAAGAATGTTATGAATGCCTCAAGTTACCTTTATGTCTTATGATTTCTATGATTTATTCATGATTTGATGAGGTATGTTAAAGTGCTTATGTTTTATGGGTAAAGTATGATCTCATCCTTATATATATATGTACCCATGTTTCCTTTCCATATTTTTATATCCCTTACTGAGCTTTTTATGCTCATCCCAAGTTTTTTTGAAATGTTTTTCACAGGTCAAGGGAAAGGTACATGATATGATGATAGAGTCAAGGAAGTGTCTAGAAATAATCCATGTTTATTTTAAATATGTTTCCATTGATGGGAATAAAGAATACTATCTTTATGTAACAACTTTGTTTATATGTGGAATGTAATGCAAGTTTTATGATCTAATTCTCTAAAACTCTAAACCTGAAAAGATCCTAAATGTGTAATCTTATAATAACTCAAGATTAGGTAAGGTTTAAGGCTGGGGCCTTATAGTTGGTATCAGAGGTCGGTTTAGATAACTTTAGGGGTTAGAATTCTATTAAATGATTATCCAAAAATATTTTTTTTTGAAATGATATAGCATTTGAAGATTACCATGTTGCTTCATCTAAGACATGTTTGTTCAGAATGGTTTTTCGCAGAGGAAACAGGGAAGCAGTGCTAGGAAGTCATACAGAAGGAAATAACCTTCCGAATCAGCATCCTGAGATGGTCAGAATTGGAACTGAACATTTTGTTGCAGTAATGGCGCAGTTGACTCAAGCGATAAATGGTGGTGGTATCCATACACGCGATCAGCCAGATCAACCGCAGAGGAACATGTCAGTGGTGGAACATTTCATTAGGCAACATCCCCCATCATTCAGAGGATCATCTGACCATGTGCTAGGTGAAGGGTGGATTAAAGCACTGGAGAAGATTTTTTATGCCATGGGGTGTTCAGACAATCAAAAGGTTAGTCTTGCTATTTACCATTTGGAGGGTGAGGCAGATTAGTGGTGATCTATGGTTAAAAATATCAGGGACGCCGATGAGATTGATGCTCTTGACTGGGATGAATTCAAAGGTATGTTTCTTGAGAAGTATTTTTCTAAGGTTGTTCGACTAAGGATGGAAAAGCAATTCTTGGAATTGAGGCAAGAGGAAGACTCAGTGGCTACCTATGAAGAAAGGTTCACTCGATTGGCAAGGTATGCTCCAATTTTATCCGAGACCTTGATAGTAAAATCAATCGTTTTTACTCAGGATTAAAGCCAAAATATCTAAGGGCATTAGCTTCTCGTGAGTTTAAAAGTTATGAAAAGCTTGTTTGATGTGATGAGAAGGTGGAAATGGATTTTGTTGATGATCAAGTGTTCTATAACAACCAACAGAAGAAGAGACCGAGGTGGCAGGAGAAAGGTAAGAATTCTTCAAAAAAGTCTGATGGTAAGAAAACTAAGTTTCCAGTTTGTGATAAATGTGGCAAAAGGCATGCTGGGGAATGTCTTCTAAATTCAGGAAAGTGCTACCGATGTGGTAAGATGGGACATAAGTCTCGTGATTGCACTGAAAAGGATCAAGGTGAAGGTAAGACCAAATTTGATTTACAGTTAGTGAAATGTTATAAGTGCAATGAGATGAGTCACTAAGCAAACGAGTGTCCGCCAAAGAGCTTGAGTGATGGGAAGCAGTTAGACTACAAGCAGAAAGGGGTGGTGAAATCCTTTGCAACTACTTCAGCAGATGTCGGGCCATCAAATGAAGTTGTATCAGGTACTTTGTTTGTTTTTTCAGATTATGCCAGTGTGTTGTTTGATTCGGGGTCTACACATTCTTTCATCTCTGAAACCTTTTCTAGTAAAATGGGAATACCATCTCAAGAAATGACTCCTGAACTTTTGGTAAAAACACCTGGGGGAATGTTGAGGAAAAAAGAATTTATAAGAATCTTCCTATCCTTATCTGTGGAAAGAACCTACTTGCAAACCTTATTGTTCTACCTCTAGTAGAGTTTGATGTTATCCTGGGTATGGATTGGCTCTCTATTTACCATGCTAAGATTGACTGTATAGCTAAAGAAGTTTCTTTTCAGAAATACTTTCAGTTTGTGTACAATAATGAACCCTTACTATTGATAACTTATCAAGAGGCCGAGAAACTTGTAAAAGATGGAAATGAATGTTACCTTTCACACATCGTTGAAAATAAAGGAACTGTTCAGATTAATGATGTGCTAGGGGTAAATGAGTATCCTGATGTTTTTCCTGATGAGTTTCCTGGAATAATACTAGATCGGAAAGTTGAGTTTACTGTTGACTTAGTTCCTGATGCTAAGCCAATTTCAAAACCCCCTTATCGAATGGCTCAAATTGAACTTTTATAGTTAAAGGATAAATTGCAAGATTTATTAGAGAAAGGTTTCATTCGACCTAGAACATCACCTTGGGGTGCTCCTGTTTTATTTGTTAAAAAGAAAGATGGTTCTATAAGACTTTGCATTGATTATAGAGCCTTGAATAACATCACTGTTAAGAACAAATATCCTTTGCCTCATATCGATGATTTGTTTGATAAGCTCTAGGGAGCTCAGTTTTTTTCAAAGATTGACTTGAGATCGGGGTACCATCAGCTGAAGGTAAAGGAGGCAGGTATTCCAAAGACCGTGTTCCGTACGAGATATGGCCATTATGAATTTGTAGTAAATACTTTTGGTCTAACCAATGCACCTGCTATATTCATGGACTTAATGAATAGAATTTTCCATGAGTTCTTGGATAAGTTTGTGGTGGTTTTCATTGATGATATTTTGGTGTTTTCAAAAAGTAAAGAGGAGAATGAAAGACATTTAAGGGTTATCTTGCAAACCTTAAAAGAAAAGAAATTGTATGGGAAATTCAGCAAGTGTGAGTTTTGGTTGCAACAAATTTCCTTCCTTGGTCACATTGTTTCTAAAGATGGGATAACTGTTGATCCTGCAAAAACAAAAGTTGTGGAAGACTGGCCAAGACCCACAAATGTAACTGAGATTCGTAGCTTCCTTGGTTTGTTAGGATATTACCGAAGGTTTGTTAGAAATTTTTCACGGTTATCTAGTCCAATGACTAAGCTAACTCGGAAGGGTGTTAAGTTTATCTGGACAAAAGAATGTGATGATTGTTTTCAAGAATTGAAAAGAAGATTGGTGAATGCTCCAGTTTTGGCACTACCTTCCAGGAATGGTGAGTTTGTTATATACAGTGATGCTTCATTGAAAGGACTTGGTTGCGTCCTAATGCAGAATGATCAGGTAATTGCTTATGTTTCATGACAGTTGAAAACTCATAAGGTAAATTACCCTACACATGATTTGGAATTAGCTGCTGTTGTTTTTGCTTTAAAAATTTGGATGCATCATTTGTATGGAGTAAAGTGTGAAATATATACCGATCACAAAAGTTTAAAGTATATATTCACTCAGAAAGAATTGAACATGAGACAAAGGATATGGCTAGAATTAATCAAGGATTATGATTGTACAATTCATTACCATCCGGGAAAACCAAATAAAGTGGATGATGCTTTGAGTCGAAAAAGTAATGCTTCATTAGCAAAGTTGCGTTTGGAACGTGATCCTTTGGTTAAGGATTTGATGAACTTTGGCATAGAAGTTGTTGGTGTAGGAAGTTCTTCTGTTTTGTTTCAGGTATCAGTGAGATCATCTCTATCAGATAGAATCAAGCAAGCACAGAAGCAAGACAGTGAGTTGCAGAAAAAGGTAGAGCTGGTTCAGAAAGGTAAGTTGCCTTAATTCAACATTGATAATGATTGCGTTTTGAGATTTGGGAAGAGATTGTGTGTTCCTTGTGATTCACAGTTGAAGAGAGAGTTGTTATGTGAAACTCATAGTTCTCCGTTTTCAGTTCATCCTGGCAGTACTAAGATGTATAGAGATCTGCGGGAGTATTACTGGTGGGATGGAATGAAAAGAGATATTGCTGATTTTACTGTGAAGTGTTTGACATGTCAGCAGGTTAAAGAAGAGCGGCAATTACCGAAAGGGATGCTTCATCCTTTACCAGTTCCAGAGTGGAAATGGGAGAATATATCCATGGACTTTGTTGTGGGATTACCGAAGACATCTCGAGGTAATAATGCAATCTGGGTTATTGTTGATCGCTTGACTAAATCTGCTCATTTCCTTGCTATACGAGATACTTTTTCCCTAGATCAACTTTACCATTTGTATCTTAAAGAGATAGTCAGGTTACATGGAGTTCCCCTCTCCATTGTATCTGATTGTGATCCCAGGTTCACTTTTAACTTTTGTAAATGCCTTCAGAAGTCGTTGGGTACTGAATTAAATTTTAATACATCTTTTCATCCTCAATCAGATGGGCAGTCAGAACGAACAATTCATACATTGGAGGATATGCTACGAGCTTATTCTATGGATTATCAGAGAAGTTGGGACCAACATCTTTCTTTGGTTGAATTTTCATATAATAACAGTTTTCATTCCAGTATACAGATGGCACCATTTCAGGAATTATATGGGAAGCGGTGTCGAACTCCATCTTTCTGGGATGAAGTGGGTGAAAGGAAGTTGATGGGACCAGAATTGGTAGAAGAGATGGTAGAAAAAGATCAGCTGATTCAGAAGCACATGAGAACAGCTCAGAGCAGGCAGAAGAGTTATGCGGATAACCGGAGGAAGGATCTATATTTTGAGGTAGGTGATCATGTTTTTCTCAAGGTTTCTCCTTGGAAAAGTGTGATGAGATTTTGTAAGAAAGGAAAGATGGGTCCAAGGTTTATTGGACCATATGAAATTCTGGATAGAGTTGGATCAGTTGCATACTGGGTGGCTTTACCTCCGAGTTTATCTCAGGTACACAATGTTTTTCACGTTTCGATGTTGAGAAAGTATATGCCAGATCCATCTCATGTTTTGAGTCCAGAGGTAGTTCAGCTGGAAGAGAACCTATCTTATGAGGAACAACTAGTCCAGATTCTTGACCACAGGGAGCAAGTGTTACGGAATAAGGTGATTAAGCAGGTAAAGGTTTTGTGGAAAAACCACATGATGGAAGAGGCAACATGGGAATCTGAAAATTCAATGAGGGATAAGTACCCCCATTTATTTGATAACTAAATAAATTGCGGGGACGCAATTTTCTAAAGGGGGGAAGGATGTAACATCCCAAGTAAGTAATGAATAATAGATATTTTTATCTATGTCTATTAATGAATTATATAGTGTTTTATAGGCTTAAAATGAAAATAAATCCAGTCTTAAGCATGGAATACACTAATATTTTTAAAAGATTGTTTTACTGCCTTTTGATGGGAAACCATTTTTAAAGCTATCTTTTGACAATTTTATAAGCTATGTTTGTCAAAATAAACTTATTCTTTATTATTGGGACATTGAATTTTACATTGGATAAATTTTTGGTATTTTTATGACAATGTTCATTTTTTAATGAATAGTGAAAAATACTGCATTTTACATCAAAACTGCTTTTTCATTTAATTTAATTATATGGTTAGATTATCTTTTGAATTGGTTTTGAAGTGTAATTATAATATATTTTTACCATTTAATCCAATGGTGGTCATTGGAATCAATTTCACTTTGAAATTGGACTTAAACTGGTGTCAATCTTTTGATACTTATTGTTTCATAAAAACACTCTATTTGTCATGACAGTGGGAATTAATTATTAAATTAATTAATGTGACTTATATGTTTTGAATTTTGTAAAATATACTTAATTTTTGAATTCGGAATATCAAATATAGCTTAGGGTGAATTTTTGGTAATTTTCTGAAAAACTTCAATTTTTGATGAATAGTGAAACCACTAAGTGGTACTTATAAAAACTGATTTTTCCGTTTTAATGAAATTTTTCCATCATTGTGTTTTGAATTTCAAAAATCCGATATACATGGTTGTCATTAAGAAGTAAAATGTGGTTCAATGAGATTAAAATAATTTTTTGGTGAATAGTAACTTATTAAGTTTTTAATCGCGATTAGTGGTAATTAGTGTAGTTTAAGGTAAAAATAATGCTTTAATAAAATGAGATGAGCTTGACACATGTCCTACCCTCATTGGTTGTGTCATGGCCGACCAAGAAAAGCCATGGGTCAACTTGGGGACCCCATGGATCCACTTTGGTTGGGAAATGACATAAATAACTTTTTATTTAATGTAAAAGTAAAAATGACACAAACATAATATGTTTTCCGAAAACATTTTTTATATGGGGTTATAAAAGTCAGATTTTTGACTATAAATATTCATTAGAAATCTAAAAAGATTTCCACCATCATAGTATTTTTTTTATAATTTTTAGACATTAAATAAATTAAATTATTTATGACATCATGATGATGCAGCGATGACCTCATTATTTAACGATTTAAATAAAATGGAAAGTTAATGTAAAATCTAAAACCTACACATGGCCAAAACCAATTGGATGACTGGATTTCGAACCCTTATCACATTATCATCGAATTATATCAATGTGGGACCTTTTTAATCTGAAACCCATTTTAAAATAAAGTAACTTATCTATACTTTCCAAGAGTGCCCCTCCTCTCCTCTTATAAAAGGCCCCCACCTCTACCTCCTTACCCACACTCCCAAAGCCTTTAGCTCGGCCAAACCCCTGCCCATTTTGTCTCTCCACTTCCCTCTCTTACTCCTTGAAGCCTCACTTTGGGCAGAAGTCTTCCCAAGGAAGCCTTTGAGCTCAAACCAAAGGGAGTTACCTGATTTTAAGGTAATGTCTTCTTTTGAGTCCTTTTGTTTTATTTTGTTTCTCCAACCCCTTAAAATCTTTTTATTCTTTTCTTTTTTAAAAACTCCAGTATCCTCAATATACTAGGATGTTGTTATAATATGGATTCGAGCTACACTTACGCACACCTACATCTAATGGTTAACGAACATATTGTTTCCGTGGATGGTGAATTTATGCCTCCCGAAACGATGATTGTTCAACATTCTTTTAACACCTTCAAAGGTGGCCATTAAGATGTCACTATATTTATATATGATATATAATATGTTTATGTTTTCTTTAAGCTTCTGTATTTTCCTTTTTGGTCATACCTTTATGGTTTCCATTATGGGTAAACGCGATATCTTCATTTAAGGAAGTGCGGACTACCGCCCCCTCAAAGTGATTTGATTCGTTAAATACCATATGTGAGACGTATAAAGGATGGAACTATGATATTATATATTATATTATAATGGAATTATAATATACCATTATATCATTATGATTACATTCTATGAAATACGAAATAGAAATGAAAGTAGCGTTCATGCGTACGTACGGCTTACCGTCTCCATGAACGGTGCATTTCATTTCTTACCTCTAAATGATTATGTAATATTATAAATGCATGCATGTACTGGATATATATGACATATATGATATCTATATCATGAATACCATTCTGTATATAATGGATACATGAACAACTTGTAATTATAAAGGGTTTATTTTGTACTCAAGTACCAATGATCGTTAAAATGACCATTATTAACTTAAATAATTACATAGTGTTCATGACATGGTAATAAGTGATATAAAAGGAATAATGAACTTGAAAAAGGTTCTTAAGAAAGTATAAATTAACTCAAGTTTATTATTCAGGACATTAAAGAACGATCGATTCAAATCAGACCCGAGGTATGGGACTTTATCTCAATCTCCTTTCATTGAGGCATATTTTATTTTATACACAACCTTTTTTTAGACGGTGTATAAACCCCTTTGACTTTTACGCTTATTCAAAAGGAATATTTTTTATACGAAGCGTTTTACTAAACGACAAAAGAGAATGTTTTTGTCGTATGTATGCGGTGACAACGACTTCTCCACCGCCGTGACCGTTATTTGAGTTTCGGCTTCCTCTACAAGCTATACCTTCTTTTTAAAAGAAAAATAAATACCATGTTTTACTTTTCTTTTATTTTGGTATCAAAAATGGTTTTCATAATGTTTTTATATCAATGTGTTGTATTGATATCTTGTGATTGAAAGGTGGGAATGTTATGTTTCCTTTATGCATGTTTTATGTGATATGATTATGTTGAGGTTCTTGGGAATTATTATGAAAATGGGTGGTTCCGTGATAAACTAAGGGCGGGTGAGCCCGATATAGCTCTCCAATTCATTGGGTAACGCAAAGGAGTGAAACGTTAAGGTTTCTCCGAAGAGATGTAGGGAATATACTGTGATGGGTATTCCAAACGTAACCAAGAGGGTTACTCCCTACGTAAGAATGTTATGAATGCCTCAAGTTACCTTTATGTCTTATGATTTCTATGATTTATTCATGATTTGATGAGGTATGTTAAAGTGATTATGTTTTATGGGTAAAGTATGATCTTATACTTATATATATATGTACCCATGTTTCCTTTCCATATTTGTATATCCCTTACTGAGCTTTTTATGCTCATCCCAAGTTTTTTTGAAATGTTTTTCACAGGTCAAGGGAAAGGTACATGATATGATGATAGAGTCAAGGAAGTGTCAAGAAAGAATCCATGTTTATTTTAAATATGTTTCCATTGATGGGAATGAAGAATACTATCTTTATGTAACCACTTTGTTTATATGTGGAATGTAATGCAAGTTTTATGATCTAATTCTCTAAAACTCTAAACCCGAAAAGATCCTCAATGTGTAATCTTATAATAACTCAAGATTAAGTAAGGTTTAAGGCTGGGGCCTTATAGTCCTAGATGTCAATATGTATACCATAAAGATGTGCATCGATCCAAATGTAGTTCTTAAATAAAAACGTGGTCAAAGACCAATACTGGTAGGGGGAACCCTCTCTGGTGAGAAATATGACGCATACCACGATTAACATGGGGCTTCCTGAACTTTTTTAGGGAAGAACCGCAGTTTATTATCATGCGTCGAGGACATATGGACTCATGCAGTTTAACATCATACAATAGGACGAGGAGTTTTAAGGGAGATCCCTAGAAGGTGGCATGTGATGCGGTAGCTATAAACCTTATGTGAATTATGACATAAGAAGTAAGAAATGTGCCGTGTATCCCTGGAGGAAGTTTTTTAGGCCAAGGGACTGAAATAGAAAGTAAGGTTGGTCCCGGGGAAAAGTCCCTGGGCATTTCTAGATACCCCATTAGGATGGGAATCAGGACAAACGCAGTTATGAAATCATACTTTAACATCATGTGGGACAAAAGTCCTACGTGGTATAGCTTCACTAGTACATCCCCCACAATAAATACTAAGACCACGTGAGTCATGATTGATGTAGGAAATAATGAGAAGCAATGACAATTTCCTTGATGCAGGAGGGAGGAACACATTAGGAGTGATGGTCTGGTAGGTGAGTAACGTTCCAATATCACTGACTCCTTCTTAACGCACCTACATGCTCGGGGGAATAGAACAAAGTGTATTGGGATTCCACCTGAACATAAGGAGGTGGAAAGACGTGAATCATGATGCCTGAGATCTGTATCATAATGAAAGAGTTGTGATGATAGAGGATAACTATTGACCATGTTTGAAACACATTATTCACTTTGCATTGGCCTGAAATGGGGACAGACAAATGAGGGTTGACCTTTGACCATGTTCGAAACACGAGACATGTCTCAAATGTTATCTAAGGCCTTCAGGGGTGTTTTCCCAAGACGGTAGGTGAGCCAATATGGCATGAGACCAGGGCATAAAAGGGGGTCCCTTCAGACATAGAAGAATATGGGAATCCAAATAAAGTGCTCATGAAACATGGACATGAAACGAGGAACTTTCTATATGAAAAATCTACACTTTGGGTTATTTTTTATGACACATTTGTGTATGATAATAATACATATCGTATAGAGAGAGTCAGATCACTTTATGAGGACAAAGGGTCCCAATGGCGCATGCTCCTAACTTTAGGGTGTAGAGTGGACCATTTAGAGAGGACCTAATTTAATAAAGTACTCAAAGGGTGGTGAAGTATTTGAACCTGATGCGTAGTTCCAATAGGTATATCTTAGTTTATGGTCATAGAACTCAGACCAGGCTAGGAAGAGATAAGGAAGAAACATGGTGCGGCTGTTGCAAAACCTGATGCAAATGAGAACCCAAGAGGTGATCGCCACCCCACATTATTCCAAAGGAGTTCAGTCCAAGGGGATGAAAGAGGGGGTTGGATTTAGGATTCCTAGGTATGGACCTGCATATTGAATTTATGGGCCTTCCTACACACCCCATGTGGATGGGAATCAAGCCATACGTAGTTCTAAAAAATGTCACTCAATTTGGTGTTATGTGACAAGGATGGGAGAATCTTAGTTTAAAGGTCTTAGAACTCAGACCTTAGATAAAAAGGAGGTAAGGATGCAAGTGGTGCGACATTGAAAAACACGACCTGAATGAGGATGGTAGGAATCCATATCACACCATGTTCTCCATGAGGAGGTTATAGGTCGAGAGACCAAAAATGAAAGTTGGGCTGGGCCCAAGGCAAAGTGAATAGGTTTTCTTATATTCCCTATTATGATAGGGATCAATCCATACATAGTTCTAGAAGTGGCATGGTAGGGTACTAGTGCTGGGGACAATGCTGTCATGCGGGTTTGGCCCACTCACCAAAAGAAGCGGCATTTGATAGGTCTTGTTTGTTCTTTAGGATGGATGCATGTTTTTTTAGGAATCAATAAACCTAAGACGGATAGTACAGGCATTGCTACAAAAATCAAACCATATGCAAGCATTGAAAAATGGTATGGTGGATAACCACTACCAAACATTATTCTCCTAGAGTGAGGACATCATGATGTAGTTTAGTTTTTCGTCGTGTGGCTAGGATGATGATGTCATAGTTTAGGGTCATATGATTGGACTGACCAATGCATTTTAACATCATTCAATAAAGACGAAATAGTTTAATGTTATGTGGGACTAGTCATCATAGTTTAAGGTTATATGGGATGGAAACATATAGGAGAAATGAGGTTTTTAAGGTAATGAATAATGCGTGATAAAGTATACCCAACGTGCACGAGGACGTAAGCCCATACCCTACCACATACAATTTTGGGGAAGAAATATCTGGTCGAGGGGCCATAAAAGGTCATTGAATATGGTGATGGACCCGAAGATGAAATGTCTAGGTTTTCCTACATATCCAATGATTATGGGAATCAATCCATACATAGTTATGAGAGTGTTGTTCCTGTGTCTTGCAGAAAGGACACAAAGATATCTTAGTTTGAGATCTTAGAGCTTAGACCATGGAGAAGAGAGACTCTTCCAAATCGGAGAAAACCTCTACCAAATCCCAAAACCCACATGAGATATGCTCGATGTGGGAAACAATGGTAGAGGAGGCCTTTGCAACACATGGAATACACGCAAATGGGAAATCGGTGAGGGGGCCCGAATGATGCCCCAGCATGTCTTTGTCCTTCAAACAATAAAATTTGCACTGAGGGATAGTACCAAGAGTGTCGAATTTCTTATTGAACCTGATAGAGTGGGAAATGATGTGAATCATGAAACAGACATTTAGGGGTTGATGGGGATGGTGTAATGATGTAGGATAACCGTTGACCATGTTCTAAAAATAGTATCCATGTCTTGTGACCTGAAATGGGAACAACAAATGTGTGTCGAACATTGACCATATTTACAATGTGTGACTTGTATCGATTTTTCGCTCGAGGTCCTTGAGTATATTGGCCAGAAATGATAGGAGATCCCTTAGTCTGAGCATCTTTTCCGTTCGGGGGTCCTTTTGGACATGGAAGATGATGAAATCCCTAATTAAGGGACACATAAAGCCTAAAAATTAGTGATAAAAAATCTTGAAGAATCCAACACTCTAGGTCCTAAACTAGAGTGCTTCTAGGAACATCAGTAAACTGCCAAAGAGGGTCGAGGGGCATAACTTTAGAGTAGCTGACTGGAAAATATTAGTATAGAGTAGCAAGATGAAGAGATCTCAGGATAAAGAGGTATGTGGGATGGTTGTCACAAATCGGACATAAATGAGGGAATAATCCAATACCACACCGCATTCCCCTCTCCTAGGATATCTCAGGCCAGGGGGCCAGGATGACAAGGAGGTTTCAACAAAATGGAGCTGGACCCAAAGGCTAAATGTTCGGATGGTACTACTGTGTCTGACGCTTTCTCCGGGGGGCGCACGTTCGTCTGCTTGTGCATGACAAGAATGTATCTTTTTTATTACCCCGCATTCTTGCTTTCCAAAGGCGGGCGGCATTCGCTCCCTATTCAGGGATGTCTACTCCTTGATCGAAACCGGGATGATGGGATGTTGGTTCTTCCTTCCGTGGATTCCTCCTCGGAACTCGTCACCTAGTCCGGGTCTCCCTCATAGATTTAATAAATTGTTCGTGAAACTCTTCCCAGTGCCATATTTTCATGGATGCTAATTAATTACACTACTTCTGTCAGGACATTCCAAATGGTCTGGTTAGGGAAGCAACCTTCAGTTGGGGGAGTAGTCACGTCGAGGCATCATTAACGTGTCTGAACGCTAGGGGATTGGCATTTCTATTGTTGGTCCCTTATTATAGGGCTTCTCGAGGGTGCAGAATCCCGAGTCATCCCACATAAAATGCGGGGAATAATATTCCATAGGCATGTATCTGAGGTTTTCCTCATCTTCCCATGTTTAACACGGGGTATGCCGCAATTTTAATGTCTAGCGGAGACGGATCGGGCTGATCAGAACACTAACTGGAGTGAATCAGATTGAGGAACCCCTCTTGAGGGAACACCGATGTCGAATCCATCCTGTGGGCGGCTTTCCGGATGCTGTGGAGGGAAGTGGGGGGCATGATCTTCCCAGGATGTGGCGGCCCGGGTAAGAATCAGGGTGGATGATGGAGAAGGGCGTGGAGTGGAGGGGTATGATATGGGTCCGTCATTGAGGTGATGGTGGTGATGGGATTGAGCCTCTAAAAGGATTCCTACGTATCCTCATGGTAGGGAATCAAAGTCTGTGTAGTTCGATGTGGAATGGGGCTTACACACTGAGGCAGCCCAAGGATATGGGGTTAGTGAACTAACGTGAAGGGACCAGGGGTCCAGGTGGGCTTGAACCTCATGAAGGCTTCCTACGTACAATGCCTTATCATGGATCAAAGGCCACGTAGTTCAGGTTAGATGCCAGAAGGACAACATGGAGGAGGACATTGGTTCAATGGGTGGTGGGATTAAACCTCATGGAGGCTTCCTACGTACCACGCCTTAGCACGGATCAAAGACCAAGTAGTTCAGGTTGGATGTCGTAAGTCCGACATGGATACGGACCTTGGTCTGATGGGTGGTAGGCTTGAACCTCATGGAGGATTCCTATGTACCGTGCCTTAGCAAGGATCAAAGGCCACGTAGTTCCAGATAGTCACAACGGCTTACCGCTGGACTGGAATGCAGTTTAACATCATGTGGGATGAGGGTGAACCCAGATGTGAATAAACGATGGGCGGTGGGCTTGAACCTCATGGAGGTTTCCTACGTACCATGCCTTGACATGGATCAAAGTCCTCATAGTTCGGGTGGGGATTTTATCGGAGAACCGACGTGAAGGTGAACCCAGGGGGTATACTAGTGGTGGGATTGAACCTCATGGAGGCTTCCTACATACCATGCCTTGACATGGATCAAATTTCTTGTAGTTCGGGATACAGTTTAACGTCATGCTGGACGAGGGCATACTGTTTAACGTCATCCTAGATGAGGGTGGAACTCAACGTGAAGAAATGACCGAGTGGTGGTATTGAACCTTGTGGATGCTTCCTACGTACCATGCCTTGATATGGATCAAAGTCCATGTATTTCACTCGAAGTGGGGGTCAGGGTCAGTGCTCACTCTAAGCTCATGTGAGTCAGGCTCGGTGTGAGAAACAAGAGGTTGCAGGGACCTGACGATCACGTCGCGAAGGGTGAGTCTGTGGGAAACGAAGAGGGGCTTATGCATTAGGCATCCCATGGTGGTGGGACTTACTCCAGGATGGAGTCCCGAGGTGCAACAAAGCGCAGAGGGAGATGTATTTGGGACCAAAAAAAGGAGATGCATTGTTCCCTATCACACCCTCCCCTAGCCTTGGCGGTGGGTAAGTACAACGGTGCATGGATGCAACCTTCCGCAAGAGAGGCTAGGGGCTTACGCTCTGAGGTAGCCCTTCCCCTGTGGACAAACGCCACTCCAAAAGGGAGGATCTCATTCCATGTGAGGAATATTCCATTCCCATAGAGACTAGTGGCGTAAATAATGTCCGAGACGGGGGGACCCTGCATGCGAAGCACGGGGTCAGATCACAGTTTAACATCATTTGTTGAGGACGAGGTGCTCGGCAGTTTAATGTCCTGTAGCTCGGACGAGGTGGGTTTACTCCACACCCCTAGGACTTACATAACCGGTACCCCCTACTCCTTGTGGGAGGCAAGGCATCGGCAAGTCCGTAGAGAAGGTGGTCACAGAGTGAACCATCGAGGGGTCCACGTTAGCGTGGCTATGCGAAGAAGCAATAGCCATTATCATGCCTATGCAAAGAAGCATTTGTCAAAGAAATCCTATGAGTGTTGTCATCCAGGGGACTTTGAAATCACATCGTGCGAACCTGTAGGGCCGCACTGGAAGAGGAATTTCCAAGCAAAGGGGTCCGCAGGCAGGGACCTTGTGGAGCTCGGTTGCTTTGCTTGGTGGAGAGCACTTGCAAAGGGGTGTGCTTCGTGAAGTGGAGTGCCTTGGCCTTAGCATGGGGAAGAGGTTCAAATGGGAGGTTCTTCGCGAAGTTTAATAGCATTCGCGGAGCACTGCCTCGTGAAGCATAGTCCTGTTCAGTAATGTGCTTCGCGAAGTACAATGATCCTGCCTTGGCATATGGATCACATGTACAGGATGGGTGTTTTGTGAATAATGAACGCTCCGCGACTGCCCGGGTCTCCTTGGGGATCCCCTTCCTTTGTGAAGTCCCTTAGGCTTTGCGAAGGGAATCTTTCTCGGAAGAGGGGCTCAAAACGAGACAAGGCGAAGGCATCTCGTGAAGCAAAAATACCTCGCGGAGCTCATGATTCTCGGGGCGAAGGGTGCTTCGCGATTCAAGAGATGAGAAGCTGAAAGGTCAGATTGTCTATTCGGATTGCTCAGGGGGAGCCCGGTATTTATAGGCAAGGGGTGCCGCGAAGCAGAGCTCACGCGGCGTGAAGGGGCGGCGGTTTCTTCACGGCGGGTCGTGAATGTCAACCGGGTTCACAGAGGGTTACTGCCTCCTCTGCATCACGGCGGGCTCGCGAATGTTAGGGGAATTCATAGAGCATTACCGCCTCTTGGGATTCGCGGTGGGATCACGAACGTTAGGTGAGTTCGCAGAGCATTACCGCCTCTGGGGCTTCGCGAAGTCCACGTTTCTCAGGGGCCCTCCGTGTTTGAGCTTCGCGAGGCAGCGCGCGGGCTTCTTTTTTCTTCTTCCTTTTTCATCCAATATTTTAGCGCCAACAAATGCCCCCCCCCCTCAGACTTGGAGCCGCGGAGGGATCAAGGGTCGATGTCTAAGGGAAAATCGCCAAAAGTATCTGTAGTTCGTGGTGCTGGATCATAAAGGGGGTGCGCGAGGCGGACAGTGGCCGCACGGTCCGGACGCACCACGATGCTCCGTGCGGGCGGTATGCACCGCGAAGCTCCGGGGTTGCCGCCTATAAATAAGGGGTTTGACCTCTCTTTTTTCCTCTCACACATTTTTTCCTTTTGCGCTCTCAACTTCTCGAAGCTCCACGTACTTCGCATCTGCTCACCGTGAATCGAGCTTCACGGCAAACCGCGAGTCTTTGACTCCGCGACTGCGCCAAGAGAACGTTTGTTTGCAAGCCGAGACCAGGCTCCGCATATTGGTTTCGCAAACAAGCTTCGCGATCAATCTTTTCGATCAACCTTTGCGACCCGACCTGAAATTTTTTCGAGTTTCGAAACCGTAATGGCCCATCAAGAAGCTGTGTTGGGGGTGCTTTCAGACGCCGCCCGAAGGGATGAGATGGCCAACTGTCTGGGCCTGGGGGAGCTGGTCCGAAGCCACTCAGACCATAATTCTTTGACAGACCTTCTATCAGAGATCCAAAAGAACTATCAGCTATGTAATAAACTACCCTTGAATGGCTTCGGGATAAGGGATGACGTCTTCATACCTGAGGCGAGCAGGGAAGAACTGGCTTGCTGGTTCAGGAGCATGCCATGTCAGCGCCAATAGTTCAGGGAGGCTAATGGTCACGCGCAAGAGGACTTCATGCCTGTCACCGCCGACTGTCTGTACAACCATGTGAACAACATCAATGGGAAGCCCTTAAAACCGGAGACATCCCCTCCTCTATACCACACTATGCTGAAGGCGGCTTTTCAGGATCCATAGAAGGGGTGGTCCGATGAGTGGGACCTGCACCAGGGCGGCAACTTTACCAATGACTGGGCATGGGCCTACTGGGTAGGTGCCTCGTGTGAATAGTTCGAGGTCGTGCTGAGGAGGGTGGGCTTGTACGAGGTGGCATGGGCCTCCCAATTCCACATTTATCAACCAAAACAACTGATGTCGGAGCTGTTGAGCAGATTTTCATCTAGGACCAACACTTTTCACCTACTCCATGGGGAGGTGGGCATCAGTCTGTGGGATGTCCATCAGATTTCAGGGGTCCTGATCTTGGGGGCCATGTATGATGAGTTCCTTCCCGTCCTGAGTGTGTGGGAGGATCCAGATCAAATGACGCGGCTGGCGCTGGCACTGATAGCACTAGTTCCTGGAGAGGACAAGGAGGTGGTGAGAGATGTCCACTTTAAGAAGTGGTTTAAGCGGTTCCTAAACTTCTCGGAGGATCAATAGTTCCCTCGGATGCCTTGAAATTGTCCGAAGGGGGATCAACGGGGTAAGGAGCACTCGTATTGGTGGCTCTTGGAGGACATCCAATGGAAGACCTGGGGCTTCAGTGTCAGCACTGAACAGCAGCCGATAGTTAGGCTGGCGGTGTTCATCGCGGACCTTATCTGCGGTTGGATCCTGCCGGTGAGGGATACCAACATGGGGGTGCGGCCCAGCTCATTCATCATGGCGTCCATGCTGGCCAAGGGATAGCGGGTCAATCTGGGGATCCCGATGCTTTCTAGGCTGTACAAGATGTTGCGGCATGTCAGTGAGGACAAGAATCTGCCGAGGATATGCGGGCCTTTCCACCTTCTGTATGGGTGGATCGCAGCGCACATCAGGGGGGTTTATGAATATCCAAACCCCATCTCTCCACCGGGGTCAGACTTCCGCCCCTCTATCTTGAATGCGGCCGGGAGCTTCCCATTCAAACTAACTGTACCGATGGTGCTGAACCGAGTATGGAAGGCGAACGAGTTTAACTTCCAACTGTTTCCATTGCCAACGGGGGTGCTTACCGATGACTGTCAGGGAACAGAAGAGCATCAGGCCTATCTTCTAGCCTCTCAAGGTGGAGTTTTGGTGGCACGGGTGGATCATGAGGCGCTCTGCGAACCGTACACCCCGCACCAGTTTGCGAGGCAGTTCTGGTGCCTGCAGCGGCTGACCCCGCAGGTCTACTGGGAGGTGCGTCCTGAGGAGCACCCATGTGTAATGAGGCAGTTGTGGCTCATGTTCACATGGGAAGATGGGAAAATGCTAATGGCATTGCCTCCACCGACTTACGCCTTTGGACTGGTGAAGGAGTATTCCATCAACTGGGAGGCAGCTTATCCCAGGGAGATGTTGAGGCAGCCAACCATTCGAATTGGTGATGGTGGGCCTCCCCTATCCTGAGGTTGGGGTCGAAGAACGAAAAGGGCCTCTCGCGGTGGCGGGGCTGTTGTGGCGGCGAGACCTACACCGGCCGATGGCGTGGCAACAGTGGCGGATCTAGCGGTGGTAGTGGACCCGGTGGTCTCGGAAGACCATAGCCATCCGGAGGGGCGGCCACTGAGGGGATTCCGTAGGATATCCACTCAGGCTCTGGGGAAGCAACTGCGCCACATCGAAATGTCAGAGTATTCTATCTTCCCGGAGGCCTGGGACATTTGGGACATCAACCGGCAATTCCTCAGTCCACTCGAGATGTGGGAACACTTGAATCGTCTTAGGATGGAGTTGTCGGGAATAGGCCCTATCTGGGCTAGTTTCACGGCGTCTCTGGCGGAGGCGGAGCAATAATTGGATGAGCTGGAGGACTACGTTCACTCCAGTGGTGTCCCACGCCCAATGACAGACCGGGTGAGGTTACTGCTGGATCGGACGATTCCCCCACAGCTGTCGGCTGCCGAATTGAGAGAGTACTTCCCTCTGCTGGAAGAATCAGACGAATCCTTCGGGGACGACGAGGCCAGCGGAAGGATCCTGTTAGAGGAGGGCGAATTCGGAGATCAAGACTAAGATTCCGATGATTTCGCAGAGGCTCTCGATGTAGCATTCCGAGATTCTTTCCTCATGGTCTGCTCTCAGGCCATCATGGATTTCTTACCAATATTTTAACCATGCAGGAGGAACTTGTACGCAGGCCTCACTCTCACCCTTTGGCGGGTGATGACATAGGACCTTCAGAACCCGCGCCTACGGCTGCATCCGGTTCTGTGTTTGGCGAGGCTAGGGAACCCGAGGTGGCTCATCTAGAATCTTTAGACCTTCTAACAATACACGGAGGGCCATGCCTTGGGGTTCTGTCAGCATCGACTCAGGAGCAGCACCAGGAGTTCGATCTCCGTAATTCTTCTCCACTGAATTCTTTACTTGGCATATGTAGATCGTGTCAACAGACATCGATGCCCTCCTCTGTCGTGTACAGTTCTATGAATGTCTAGGGCTGTTGTGGCAAGGCAGATTGGAATGTCTGGTGGCATCCTTCCTAGGGGCATGCCTATGATTGTGGAGATAGTTCCCCCACCTACCCAAGATGCAGCACACACTATCATTGGCGGGATCACCGGCAGGGCTATGCCCGAGGTTATTGAGGTGGAGTCCGATGATGAGGATCAACCGGTCGACCCAAGTCCTGCCATGCCTGCTCTGACACCAGATGTCGTGCCTGATCCCACACCAGATGCAGATCCCGCTGAAGACTTCTTGCGGGCATACCCCGCGTACGAGCCCGCTAATCGCACGGACCAGGATGATATGGCCTCTGATGAAGAGGACAACAAAATAGTCCACCACCGATCATGGAAGCTAATCACACGCTTTATCAATGAAGCCCCCCAAGCGCAATGGCTGAATGAAATGAATAGAGTTCGCTCGTGGTTGCGCGAACTGTGTGCTGGGGGAGTGGCTGCCCAGTGCCTTCATCTGCTCATCTGAGATATTATGGCGGAGAAGATCTTGGAGTATGATTGCGGGCTCAGCGTGGGCTGACAGCGGAGGAAAGAGACGAATGTCAAGAAGCTCTAGGAGGCTGAAAACAAGGTCCAAAAGCTGCAGTCGCGGGTGGACGAACACTCCGCCTCTCTCAATGCACAATCTGAGATGATCTTGTGATTGAAGACCCAGCTAGCAGAGGCCGAAGAGGGATTGAAGCGGGTTTCTGGGGAGATGGTCGGCATTCAGGCTGACGTAGAGAGGTCCCAAGCTAAGGCTGATGAACTATGCCCCATCACTGCTGAGGAGGAGCGGGAGCTAAGTTGACGGCAGTAATTCCTGGATGCCACCAGTCGAAGGGTTACGGAGCAGCAACTCTCTTTTGACGGGGTCAATCCATCCATAAGGGGAGTTGACCCTCGAGTACTGTAATAATTACAAACCCTTTAATGGTACTCTTGTGCTTTGATTTTTTTTTGTATGACATAGCATGCATGATTTCCACTATTCGCACCGGTTCATTGCATCCTTACGATATTTTTGGAACGTCCATCGACAATTCCCTAAGCTCACGTGGGTCGGGCCCTATGTGAGAAACAAGAGATGGTCGCCTTATCGCCCCACCCAACATAGGAATGTAAACCAGGATTTGGGCATCCGGGGTTTGGATAACCTGTCCAGATTTCCGAGAAGTAGGAGAGACCTGACTGGAGAAGGAAGTTCTCAGAACAGCCAAATTATCGTTTTTTCAGCGTGCTCTTTGTGCACGAATGGTGCAACTCCAGGGGTGCTGAAATCAATCCGAACAGACGGAAATGGGAAGTGTGAATCACGATACCCAAGATTCGGAACATTGTGGGGGTGGAATGACAATAAAAGGACAACCATTAGTCGTGGCAGAGAAATGGTATCCGTACTACATTAGCCTAAGATGGGGACAACAAATGAGGGTTGACCGTTGACCATGTTCGAAACACGGGACCATGTCACAAATGTTGTTGGTCAATCCTTAGGAACATTGGCCCAGGACAGTAGGTGGACCATAGGTCAGGCATCCATACTGTTAGGGGGCTCCCCAAGACATGAAAGAGGATGGGAGTCTGAATAAGGGGCACGCAAAGCATGGTAAGTTGAGTGATGGTTTGTTCAAACAGAATCCAACACTCATGAAATTATGCCACCGTGGTGGGGAATATTCTAGATGGGAGCATTGGTTTGATCATGGATCATTCCTTCTTTCAGATAGGGCCTCTCTGGCGGGGGAGTATGTCGCTTCCCAACATCATCTTGGGGCATCCTAAACTAGTTCAAGGAAGATTTTTGGCTATTTTGTTCCCTACGAGGGGTCCGACCAAGGGGCCGAAAAAGGGGAAGAATAGGTTTTACAACTCCTTAGGGCTGGACCCTGGGAAAAATGTCGGGGTGTCTCTACATATCCCATAAGGATGAGAATCAAGTCATACGTAGTTCTGGAGGCACAGTTTAACATCACGTAGGATGATAAGAAGCCTGGTTGCATCGGTATATATCCCACCAAAACTAATAAGCCCACGTGATTCATGCTCGATATGGGAAACAAGAAGTAATGGAGAACTTCCCGACATAAGAAGGGATATGGTGGGTAAAAGGGAAGCTCGGTAAATACCATCCCAATGATGCTAACACGTCCATGTGGTGCACCTAGATGCACAAAGAGGTAGAGCCAAGTGTGTTGGAATTCCACTTGAACATGAGGAAGTGGAAATGTGTGAATCATGATGCTCATAATTTGGACCACAATGATGGCGGCGTGACGATGGAGGATAACTGTTAACCGTGGTGGAAACGCAGTGTCCAAATCGCACTAGCCTAGAATGGGGACAGACAAATGAGGGTCGATCGTTGACCATGTTCGAAACACAGGACCATGTCGCAAATGTTGTCGGAAGTCTTCCGGGGCATTGGCCCAGGATGGTAGGTGAGACGATGTGGCATGGGACCAGGCCGTTAGGGGGTGCCTTCAGACATGGAAGTGGATGAGGATCTAAATAGCGAGCACACGAAACTTGGACATAGAACAGGGGAATGTCCCCGTGAGAATTCCACACCCCGGGCTCTTTGTCAAAACGCATATGGATACGTTAATGAGAGTATCAGACAGAGGGAGTTGAGTCCCTTACCATAGTGAGATCTTAGTTTAGGGTCATAGAACTCGAACCATGGATGGGAGGAAGCGCGAGATACTTGTGGCGAGTAATTACAAAGACCTGAGATGAATGGGAACTGGGGATGTGTACGACGCGGTGAAAAACCCGACATGAATGAGGAAATAACCTCATATCGCACCGCACAACAAACCCTGTGGGAGAGGTTCTAGGTCAAGGGACTGAAAACTAGAGTTGATCTGGGCCCGAGGCAAAATTCACAGGCGCTCCTACGTACCCCATGGGGATGGGGATCAAGCTACACGTATTTCTTGAGAGGGTCTTAGTTTAGGGTCTTAGAACTCGGACCATGGCTGGAAGGAAACATAAGAGGCACGTGGTGGGATAATTACAAATACCTGACGTGAATAGGAACTGGGGGTTCCAACCACCACATGTTCCTTGGAGAGGTTTTAGGTCAAGGGACCGAAAATTAGAGTGGAGCTGGGCCCGAGGCAAAATGCACAGGCATTCCTACGTACCCCATGGGGATGGGGATCAAGCTACACGTAGTTCTTGAGATGCACAACACAATAATCCACCAGTGAAAAAGATGAGAGGGGTGAACGGGTCTATCCCTCACACCAAGAGAAGCGGTATTTGATAAATCTTGTTTATCCTTTAAGGTGAGTGGTTTTTTTTATGAAGCGATAGGCCTAGGGTAACAAGCCCTGATGTCTCCACCAAAATCAATCTGTGATAGGCGTTGAAAAATGGCATGGCACGTGACCAATACCAAACGTGATGTTCCCTATGATGGTGTTAGCACAATGCAGTGCCATTTTTCGTCGTGCGGCCAAGAAGATAATGTCACAGTTTAGGGTCGTGTGATAGGACCAAGTATGCATTTTAACGTCATGCAGCAAAGAATTAGCAGAGATGATGCTAGGTGGGGAATGGGTACAGTGACATGAAACATAACCGACGTGAATAGGGACATGGTCCCACATCACACCGTACGCAATTCCGAGAGGAGAACCTCCGGCCATGGGGCCTATATAGAGGTAAGAGGTGAAAGGGGGAGAAACTGGTTCTTAATGAGCTGAACCCAAAGACGAGATGTCTGGGTGGTCCTACGTATCCCATGAAGATGGGAATCAATCCATACGTAGTTCTAGATGAAGATCTTAGTTTATGGTCTTAGAGATCGGACCATGGGAGCCTCGAAGGACACTGTATTGCAACTTTATCCCCTGACATGCAAAGGTGCACTGAGGGATAACGCCAAAAGTGTCGAGATTCCACCTGGACACGATGGGGTGGAAAATGATGTGAATCATGCAACCAACATTAAAGGACTAAATGGGTTGGCGTGACTACAGAGGATTACTACTAACCATGTTCGCAACACAACATCCTGTCACGTTAGCCTGAAATGGGGACAAGCAAATGAGCATCGACCACTGACCATGTTAGCAATGTGGGATTTGTATCAATTTGTTGTCTGAAACCCTCGGGGGCATTGGCCCATATCACTAAGATATCCCTTAGGCGTAGTATCCAGGCTTTTCTTGGGGGTCCCTTCGGGTATGAAAGATGATGAAAGCCCTAATGAAGGGAAACACAAAGCTTGAAAAGTTGAAGGAACTTGGCCAAGTTAAATCTGACACTCTTGGTCCTAGACCAGAGAATTCTTAACACATAGGCGAACCACTGCAAGGGGTCGAGGGACTCAACTTGAGGGTGGCCAAGAGCTGGAGGATTCCCAGGAAAAAGGGGGAATAGTGCCAAAAACCATGTATCTCACCTATATATCCCCCTCCTGGAGAGGGTCAGGCCAAGGGGCCTAGGTGACTGGGAGATCGGGAGATCTCTAAGAGGTGGGGCTGGACCCGAAGTCTGGACATTCGGGTGGTCCTACGTATCCCATGAGGATGGGAATCAATCCATACATAGTTCTGGAGGGAGCCTTTTAATGTCATGTGGGACAGGAAATAGGATGGCTAATTCTTAGAACGGGGTGCGTGTGGTGCAACTATTGAAAACCCGACGTGAATGAGGACATGATCCCGCACTACGCCACACAGTCTCGTAGTCGGGGTCCTGAAGGTAGGACAGAAGAGAAAAATTAGTTGAACTCAATATGGACCCAAAGACAGGAGGTTTGGGCATTCCTATGTATCTCATTAAGATGAAAATCAAGCCAGACGTAGTTCTGAGAACATCTTAGTTTATGGTGTTAGAGCTTGGACCATGGGTGGATGAAAACCTTATGAGTAAGCGCGGACCTCAACCCGATCCCTAAGCCCACGTGAGTTGAACTCGGTGTGGGAAACAAGGGAGGAAGACCCTCATCGGAATACCCAGAATGTCCATTGAGGGGAAGTCGGTGAAGAGACCTGAAGGATACCTTTAATGCGGCTTTATCCCCGTAACGTGCAGACGCACACTGAGGGATAATGTCTAGAGTTTCGAAACTCTACTCGGACATGACAAAGGGGAAAATGATATGTCCAAGTAAAGTCCGACATTCCAGGTAATAAACCAGAGTACCCTTAAGCACATTGGTCGACTACCGAAAAGGGTCGACGAAACAGCTCAGGAGGGAGAGGTACATGGCGTGGTCATTACAAGACCAATGTGAATGAGGACATAATCCTGCACCACACCATATAATCCCCTCGTGGAGGAATGGTAGGCCAAGGGGCCAAGGTGGGATAGAGATTCCTGAGAGATGGGGCTAGACCCGAATCCTAGACATTTAGGTGATCCTATGTATCCCATAAGGATAGGAATCAAGCCATACGTAGTTCTATAAACACATTTTAACGTCATACAGGACAAGAAGGGGGGTAAGATAACCCCAAGAATGGGAAGTGTATGGTACAGCGAACAAAACTGACATGAATGAGGACATAATCCTATACCACACCATACATACCAGGTATAAACTGAGGCTAAGTGGCCTGAGAATGCCAAGGGGCCTGAGGCTAGGCCTTGGTGAGGGAGGCCTGAGGCTGCTTGCAGTTTAATGTCTTGCAGCAAGGATGGGGTTCGTGGGCCCGGAAAGGCTGAGAGGCCTGAGGCTGGGCCCCGGTGAGGGGAGTGCGTATGGCATGACAAGAAACTCGACGTAAATGAGGATATAATCCTACACCATGCCGCACACCCCCATGAGAGAGGACTTGGGTCGGGGCCCGAAATAGTCCAAGGGGCCTTCTAGTCGGTGGTTTGGTCAGGAGGGTCTGGCCGGCTTGCAGTTTAACATCTTGTAGTAAGGAATAGGAGGGGAGTAGGACTCCCTAGATAGAGGAGGTGTAGGGCGTGGCGAGCAGCCTGATGTGAATGAGGACATAGTTCCAAACCACACTATACACTCCGGGTAAGAAGTTGGGAGAAGGGTCCCAAGAAGGCCAAGGGGCCTGAGGCTAGGCCTCAGTCAGGAAGGCCTGACTAACTTGCAGTTTAACGTCTTGTAGCAAGGACGGGGGAAGAGATAATTGTATCTCGTCTGGGGATGTGTACGGCCCGACGTTAATGAGGACGTAATACCACACCACACCATATAATCACCTCATAAGAACCTGGGCCAGGGGCCCAAAAAGGCTGAGGGGCCTGATAGTTGGTGCTTGGGTCAGGAAGGCCTGACCAGTTTGTAGTTTAATGTCTTGCAGGGAGGACGGGGCCAGGGGACCAAAAAGGCCAAGAGGCATGAGGATGGGCCTCGATCAGGACAGCCTGACTAACTTGCAGTTTAACGTCTTACAGCAAGGACGGAGGGCCGTGGACCCAACCGTTGGCACCACCCAGAGGGAAATTTGTTGCTTTGGGATGGGGCAGAACGAATCACTACACTCGATGTTTGGGACATCTTGGGGTGGACCCAAAGATCCAGGACACTGTTGACCTTGTTCGAAACACATCGTCCCTATGGTGACCTGATATGGGAGCAACAAATGAGCATCGACCACTGACCAAATTCAAAATGCGGGATTTGTATCAGCTTGTTGCTCAGAAACCCTCAGGGGCGTTGGCCTGTATCGGTAGGATAGCCCTTAGGCGTAGTATCCAGGCTATTCTTGGGGGTCCCTCCGGGTGAGGAAAGTGATGGAATCCCAGTCAAGGAGTGGGTGAAGCATAGTTGTACCCATCTACAAAAGAGGCGAACATCTCCAGGGAGGGGGACATATACCCGGGTCGAGGCTTACTCAACGTAAATTGGGGAAAAAGTGTGCACCTTTCCATATGTCTTGACCCAAGGAAAAGATTTTGGCTTTCGGGCTGGGCCAACGGATGAAATGTCTGGTCGTTCCTACATATCCCATGAGAATGGGAATCAAGCCATACATAGTTCTTGAAGGCCATGCAGTTTAACGTCATGCGGTAAAGATTTGGGAGAATAGAATAATGGGAGTGGGAACATGGTGTGACCATTATAATCCTCGTATGAGTGGGGCTAAGGAATCCTATTCTGCACCATGCGAGGACCCTCCGAGAAAACTATACCCAGGGGGGACATTTAAAAATAAAATCTCATGTCTGGGCTCAAGACGGGACGTATGAGCATTCCTACGTATCCCATGAGGATGGGAATCAATCCATACGTAGTTCTAGAAGCACATTTTAACGTCATGTGGGATGAAATGTAGTTTAGCGTCATGCGGGACGGTAACACACAGTTTAGGGTCATGCAGGACCGTGCAGTTTAAGGTCGTGCAGGACCATGGGGATCAGGAAAAGTATTGCTTGAGAAACTTGGCGTTGGTGGGAGGAGTTATACGCTCACCATCCATGGTCACTAAGGAGTATACTCCATTGGGGTAAACCTTATGAATGAAATAGGGTCCTTCCCATTTGGGCTCCAGCTTGGGTAGTTTCCTGCCGGGGATCATTGGCGCTTGGAGGGCCAACACCAGGTTGCCTTGCACAAAAGAGCGGAGGTGAACCTTGTTGTTTAAGGCTCTGGCTATCTTATTCTGATGCCTTTCCAGATTGTGCAGGGCACAAAGCTTGTTCTCATCCAGTTCTTCCAATTCAACTAGACAGATTTCAGCCACTTTATCTGGCGCCTGCTGGTCATAGACCGCAGTGCGTAATAATGGCAGCTGGATCTCGATGGGCAGGACAGCCTCAGCTCCATACACCAGGGAGTACGGGGTCACCTGGGTGGAGTTACAAGTCGTCTTCCGATAAGCCCAGAGGGTGTTGGGGATCTTGTCCGGCCAAATTTTCTTATTCTGACCAACCATCTTCTACAAAATGTTAGATAGGGTTTTGTTGAACACCTCGATCTGTCCATTCTCCTGCGCATGATAGCGAGATGTATGTTTCGAACGGATGTTGTACTTGGCATAAAATTTCTTCAGCTCGGCTGCATGGAAGTTAGTGTCGTTATCGGTGAGGACAGTGTGAGGGACTCCGAATCGGTGGATGATATTGGAGATCATGAAGTCAACGATGGAACGAGACTTAACCTCTTTGAGTGGAACAGCCTCCACCCACTTGGAGAAGAAATCTGTAGTAGTCAGGATGAACCTTCATTGGCGAGCTATCGCTGGTGGGTATGGTCCCATGACATCGAGTCCCCACACAGCAAATGTCCAAGAGTACTTGGTGGAGTGGAGAGGCTCTGGCGGCCGATGTAGGAAGTTAGCATGAACTTGGAACGCATGGAATCTCTTGGAAAACTCAATACAATCATGGATCATAGAGGGACAGAAGTACCCCAGTCTCTGGATTTGTTGGGACAACTTTGGCCTAGCCAGGTGGGCACCATAGGAACCGGCGTGAACCTCTTGCATGACTTGAGAAATCTCGACTCCTTGAATGAAACGGAGGAGAACATCATCGAAGCTCTGCTTATAGAGGATCTGCTCAAGACTAGGACCACTCTGAAGGGTAAACTGCAATGCACGACGTCGGATTCACTCACGCTCGGCCCGATCATCTGGGAGGCAACCGTTTTGGAGATACTAGACAAAGGGTTCCCTCCAGTCGGGAGTGGCCTTGACCACTGCATCTGAAGAACCTGAGGCTCCGGGCGTGGAGGATCCGGCAATAAGATGGCTTACCTGCGGGTCGTCGTCATCCTTTGGGGTGACGGGGCAATGAACCTCCGGTGTGCCACATGTATGATCAAATCATCTTGTTCAGGTTCTGCAAGTGACGCAGCTAAGCCGGCCAAAGCATCTGCTCGACCGTTCTGTGATCGAGGGACATGGGTAACCTCTGGTCGAGAAGGAAACTGGGCTATTAGTCGGAGGTTTCACTCCAACAATGGCATGAGCTCTAGCTTCCTGACGATATAATCTCCATTAACCCACTTAATGACCAGTTCGGAATCCCCCTTTATGTGAAAATGGGGCACATCGATCTCAAGGGATAGCTCGAGGCCAGTGATAAGAGCCTGATACTCTGCCTCGTTATTGGTGCATCCTTCTGAAAATAGGAATGAGTATGGTAGAACGGATTGCGCCGGGGTGATGAAGACGACACCCATACCCACTCTATTGAGCTTAGGATCGTTGAGCCTCCTACCGGTGGGGCTCCAGGAGACACTGTTGAAGTGCATTTTCCAGCATGAGGCGGCATGATCGACTGAGAGGATTGCCTCATCAGGAGAATCTAGGTCCAGGGATTGATCCGCGGAGGTTGGATGGGTAGCTAGGTATTCTGCCAATGCATGTCCCTTGACAGCCTTCTGAGGCACAAACCTGATGTCAAACTGCTGGAGTATCACTGCCCACCGTGCCAGTCGGCCAGTTAACATGGGGCGGTTCAGGATGTACTTTAGTGGGTCTACCCGAGAGACCAACTGTACCTCATGGTGTTGCAGGTAATGCCTCAATTTCTAGACGGCGAAAACGAGCTCAAGGCATCTCTTCTCAATGGGGGAGTACCTGGTCTCCGTTTCGTGGAGCATGCGGCTGAGGTAGTAGAGGTTGTTTTCCCTCCCCTCGTTGTTCTTCTGGGCGAGAAGTGTGCCAAGGGACCGTTCCAGGGTAGTCACATAAAGGACCAGCAACTTTCCAGAGATGGGTGGCATCAAGACCAGAGGTTGGAGCAGATACTTCTTGACTTCCTCGAAGGCGGTTTAAGATTATTCATCCCACTCATAGGCGGATCCTTTCTTCACGAGCTGGGAAAAGGGCTTACACCTTCCAGCCAGATTCACGATGAATCGGAATATATAGGCCAAGTGGCCTTAGAGACCTTGAAGCTCCCAAATATTTCTTGGGGAGGCATTTGGTTGATGGCCTTGATCTTCTATGGGTCGATCTAGATGCCTCGGTATCTGAAAACAAATCTATGAAACTTCTCGGAGGTGACCCCGAAGGTACACTTCAGCAGGTTTATCTTCAGGTGGCGGGAACGAAGGAAGTCAAACACTTTTTCAAGGTCCTTGAGATGGTCCTGTCGCTGATGAGATTTGACCACCAAGTCATCCACTTAGCACTCCACCAGTGTCCCGAGAATCGGCTTGAATATGCGGTGCATGGCCCGCTGATAGGTGGCACCTGCATTTTTTCAGGCCGAATGGCATGACCTGGTAACAGAAAGTACCTTGGGGAGCCCTGAAGGCAATGGACTCCTCGTCTTTGAGGGCCATCCAAATATGGTTGTACCCAAAATACCCATCCATGAAGGAGAGGTCTTGGAACCCGGCCATAGCGTCAATCAACAACTCTGTCACCGAGAGGGGAAAATCGTCCTTCGAACAGTGGCAGTTGAGATCGCAGAAGTCGATTCGGACTCTAATCTGTCTGTTCTTCTTCCTAACTGGCACGATGTTGGCCAGACACTTGGGGTACTGGAACTCCTTGATGAAGTTGGCTTTGATAATCTTGTCAACCTCGGCCTCAACCATGGCACTGTGAGAAGGGTGCATCTTTCTGGGTGGCTGCTTAAATCCACGATGGTTTGTCGGGAGACCAAGGCGGTGAACAGATACCTGAGGATCTAGTCCTGGCATCTCGCCATAATTCCAGGCAAACACGTCACAGTGTTGCTTGAGAAATTCCACATACCGCTACTGCTCCTCGGGGGACATGGCGGCACTGATCAATGTGGGTCTAGGATCTGCCTCACTACCGAGGTTCACCTGTACCAGTTCATCGACCGTGGTAGCAATGCCTTCTTCAAAGGCGGGGGGATAATACTCTAGATCTTCTTCTCCACTTGTGGAGGTATCTTCCATGGAGGGAGTTGCTTCTGACCCACCAGGCTCTAATGGGGAATGGTGACGGCTTGAGTGGTGGTGGTCATCACGTCAGGAGACTCATGCTCTACTGAGACCATGGCGATGAAAGTGGTTGATCCAATTCCATATGGCCTTAGTCCCAAGGGGCCACGCTTGATGGCATCGAAGCAGTGGTGGCGCGTCGGCTTGAGCCAGTTGATTCCAGACCAACGGAAGAGACACGTATGACGTACTGTTGTTACCATGAGCCTGACATTTTGGTACTGCACAGGGGTAGGAGGTTCTGGGATTACCTGAGCCTGGTTAGTGTAGGAGTACGAGGTGATTTCCCAATGTCACTTGGACCTGGGAATATGCCTTCCCCTTGCACCCGAAACAACAAAACACTGCCCCATGTTGGGGTTCGTGGCCTCCAACTGATGGATTGGGAAAATGTAGGTGTCATCCAGACCTGCCCAGGGATCACTTGAGGTCAGGGCAGGTTCAACCTCGCTTTCCAGGACTTTCTTGTCCTTGATATTATAGTAGTCAGCATCCAGATAGTAGGCTTCACAAGAGGCAAAAGGATATGAATCTCCTTGGAGCACGCCTACTCGACCGTTGAGGGAGTATTTGAGGCATTGGTGATATGATGAAGGGACCACTGCATGCAAATAGACCCATGGCCTGCCCATCAATGCGTTGTACGCGGTATCCTGGGAGACAACCATAAATTCGGTGCTGGAAATTATGCCACCGAACTGGGTCTTCAAGTGGATCTTTCCTAATGGAGTCTGCTCGGTACTGTCATATCTCTTGATTCTGAGGTCGGAGGGAGTTAGATCGCCCTCTGACAAGCCCATCTTCTGTAGTGTCCGAGTCGGGATTAGGTTAATCCCAGAACTCATGTCAATGAGGTAGCGGCAGACTTCCACGCCGTTGAACCAACCAGTGATGTACAGTGGGCAAATTTTCCCCTGTATGGGAGGGTCTTCTTCTTCACTAGAGAATGAGATAACTGCCTAGCATTCGGTATTCTCAATTACCTTAGCATGGAAGGCTTCTGTAGCTGCTACATCCGTCTCAAACTGGAGGGGGATCCTTAGGGCCTCAGCAAGTTCTTCACGCATTTCAGATGATAGGAGAAGAGCCTCAAGGATAGAGAGCCTTTCTGGAATGCCAGAAAGGTGCTTCAGAACATCATACTTTCATGCCAAACGCGAGCCTCTGCTTACAGGAGGTCATTCCGTAGTTGGAGGCATGGCGGGCCCTACCGGTCGAACCGGCGACTAGCTGGTACTGGGTACATCCCGCTTCCTACTGGTTGAGACCTAGATGGCGGCTGTCGGATGAGGACCGGACAACTGAGGTTGGTTTATAGTAGGGAGAGGCTGCCCGCGGTTCGGACAAGAAAGCTATGCCTGATCTAACAGCACGAACGGTGGTGGAGGTAGATCTGAGGGAACCAGATGAGGTTGTGCATGCTGAGCTCTGCACTGGGCCTGCTGTCTGGTTTCAGTGGCATGAATGACCTGGATGAGAGTGCCTGCTGATGTTCCTTGACGACCCACATGGTCACTGTTTCGCTGACGTTGACGTTGGCTGGGGACGTTGGGGAGGCTCGTCAGGAATTCCCCCTCATCGGGAGTCATGTAGGGATTTACCAGCTCCACGGTATTAACGGAAGCGTACCCCTGACTGTCACTTAACGAATCATCCACCACTAGGTGTATTCTGGAAGGTATCTCTATATCAGGGGGTGTAAAGTTGCCAAGAGTGCAGGATGACGACGGTAGTGGGGGAGCGTGATGCTTCTTCTTATGTCGCTGCTGCTTGCCCTTTTGGGAAGAGGCCGGATGAGATGACGACGTAGAAGTACTGGTTGCTTTCTCCGAAGGTTCCGGCTGATTCAGGCATGCCCGAATGATACCATGGGCACGAGCGACTGTTTTACAAGCCATCCAGCCATCGTACTTCTGGGACCTGCGGCTGGGAACCTGCTTCCACTCGCCTTCCTCGTCACTACCACTTTCTGATCTGACAAAAACACCCGCCACTTGTGTTGAAGTTGGGCCTAGCCTGACTATGTTTTTGTTGACTTGGTCTTGGATCCAGTCTTTAAACACAAAGTACTGCTTGAGGTTATGCCCCAGGATCCGATGATAGGGGTAGTAGTTGGGGAGATCGGTAAGATTCGCCTTTGTCGGCCTTCTGCACTCAGGTAAGCGCACAATCCCCTGCTCTAGGGAACTTCGGAAGTAACCAGGGACCTGATTCTCATTGAACGAGTAAGTATGGTTCCTTCTTTCCAGAAAGGGAGCTATGGGGGCCTGGCCTTGGCGAGGGGCCTGAGGGGCTTGTCGAGGGGGAGGAGATTGATTATCCTGCCTAGGCAGTGGTAGCGCATTGCGCGGGGGAACCTGTCGGTTCTGAGGCGGTCGCTGCTGGGAAGGAGCTTGTGCCTGAGGTGGAGGGTCCCTATGAGGTTGTGGAGCTGACGCCACCGGCAGCAATTCTAGTTGCCTGGGGGCTTCTATCTAGGCCACCACAGTGGGCTTGACTCTGGCAGCCCTCCTGGCTAGGATCACAAGGGGCAGCGGGCGTGCCTGACTGGCCTGTTGCAGAGCTTCCTCGAGGCGCTGGGCCTTATCTGAGAAGTCCCGGAACCCTTCGGGGTAGTTCTGGGTGATCAGGGAAGGAACCAGTTCTGTTTTAACATTCTCTACGCACATCGTCAGTAATTTCTCTTGAGTCGGTGGCATGTCGAGGGAGTATGTAAGCCCCTTCCACCGGGCGATGAAGTCTGCGACTCACTCATCGGGCCTTTGTTTTCACTTGAAGAGTTTTGTGATGTTGGTCTTTCGCGTGGTGGAGCTGAACTGGTATAGGAACTGTCAGCGGATATCCTCCCAGCCGGTCACTGATCTGATAGGGAGCTGGCTGTACCATACGAATTTAGGGCCCTCCAATGTCTGCACAAAACACCGGAGCTTGGCGACCTCTTGCTGTGCTGGGTTTCCCAACATGGGGCCACACCTGGAAGAAAAGTGGGCCAAGTGTTGCGGCAGGTCCCCTGTCCCGTTAAAGGGCGAGAAAGTGGGGTTCCCAAAACCCGGAGGTGTAGGCATATCATCTACCCACACGGGATATGGCTTGCCATCTGGTGGGACTTCCACCTGCCGTGTTTCCAACTCCTCGAGATGGACGATGAGTACTGCTATAAGATCATCCGGGTGGGGGTCCCTGTCTTGATGGGGATCCCTAATCATGAGTGAATTGTCGGGCTCTTCGACACGGTACACAGCTCCGGTAGCTCGTGGAGCGACTGGCGGAACGGCCTGTGGGACGGCTGGGGGAACCCGGGATGGATTCCTCGGGTTGCCTCGCCATTCAGGAGGGTTTGGAGAGATGTATTGTGCCCTCTTGTCGTGAGTTCCAGCTTCTGCCCTGTCCGCGGAAGTAGCATGATAAGGGTTGCCCAAAGGCATCTCGCTATGGGAAATTTTTCCTGCCCCTGCTGCCCCGGCTTGGGATCACCATAGTCGGGTCGCCTCTCGATAGCGCGCTCGGCTAAGAGTTCATCGATTAGCCTCTTCTGCTAGGCAAGTTGTTGGCGCAACGTGGCCTTCTCGGAGTTTTTGTCTGTCCTCTACACTGAGGCGGATGGGTCGGAGTGCTTGACAGCTCCGGCATGTTCTTTACCCTTACCGGAATTTCGGTTGAGTACTAGCGACTCGGTGGGTACAGGGAGGCCTAGAAGGTTCCTTTGCTGACGGGTAATCCTCCCTGATGGGTCCAGCAGTGGTGGTATACCCTCAGGGGGTAAGTCTCCATCAAGAAACTCCATCTCATCCTCTTTGTCCACTATGTCAGCCATGTGGATCGTGACCCCTCTTGGAGGCACGTCCTCAATGTCGCATAACGAATCGGGCTTGCGCCAGATAGGACTGAATAGGAGGGCGACATACTGTCCCCAACCACGGACTTGCACATGGGGGGTAGCTTCCCTGATGATTTTGTAGAGTACATTGAAACTCTGAACGCATTTGTGTTGGATGGCACTCTAGCGACCTGGTGCTTCAGGGTGCTGGGCCACGGGGAGTGCGGCCAAATCGACCAAGCAGCATTGCTCGCCGATTTCCTAAAAGTGATCTCGGCTCCTGGGGTACGCCACCCAATCATAACAAAGGCAGAAGTGTGTCGCCCATAGGGTTTGGCAGAAACACTCTACTTCCTTCGGGGTGAGGGATTCCGGTGCACAAAAGTTCAATAGTGCCGTTGGCCAGAACTTCTCTGGGAATTGGCCCGTCGCGAGAATGTTCCAGAAGCTCCTAGGCTCGGATTCAGGGTCTGGCCCCGTATTTCCCCACTCATCAACTGGGGGCGGCTGAGGAACCAGTAGCGGTACCAAGGCGGACCGCTGGGACAGTAAGCTAGGCGGTGGAGAATACGGCAAACGAGTCGACTGACCGCCGAACTCTGGGCCATCCTTCAAAGAGTGAGGTGACCTAACCATAATGTCGTGATACGACGGACTAACTATCATAGCTTCTGGTGTAGGGATTATAGTCACCAGTGATGGGTCACGCCATTGCTCAACTGCCATCGGTCCCCAAAATAACTCTATGTGATCTCTGGTAGAGGTAGAGGGCGCTTTGGGTGACGACGGTGGTGACTACATGGTCGGAACCTACGGGATTCCCACGATTTGATCCTCCTGAATGTACCTGCGAAGAGAGGCAGGAATCCGATGGACTTCGCATTCTGGGAGAATGAGGCTGACACGCCTTGTTCCATCCCCGGTCCTTGACACAGAGGACCGAGGAGAAGTTTCCATCGTTGAGTCGCATTCCGCTTCAGAATCCGTGAAGCGGTCTGGTTTGATCTTCGCCTGGGCCTTCCCAGGATTCTTCTTGTGGCGGCGACGACCCGCTCTCCTTCCCCTAGATGGCTCTTTGGGACAAGGCTGATTCCTAACATGTAGTCTCAGGGTCGCTCTGGTGCCAGGGCGGAGAGGACTTCCGCTTGAGACGGCCGGGGTGCGAGGGTCACCAGGGCAGATATCGAAGGGTACATGGGGAGGACCTCCATGCTCAATGCGGGTGGAGTGAGGTTGACCTTCACCCCTCTAGTCGCCAGGGCGAGGTGGACCTTCTCCAGCTGCGGAGAGAATATAGGGAGGATCCCCACGTTGGAGAGGGATCGGATGGTCAGTACCTTCACATCAACTGTCGGGGGTAGGAGGAGGAACTCCATACCCGGTGTGGTGGGAGCGGGAGAGGCTTTTGCGCCGAGTATCACTGTCGCGAGGAAGGTCTTCATTCAGGATGGGGGTAGCACGAGGCATACCTCCATGAAAAGATTCGGAGCATGGAAGACCCATGCTCTATGGAGTGGTGGTATGGGTAGGGCCTCTGTATGGGGTGACACCACCACGGATTGGTTCGCGGCGATCACCACTTGAGCCTACGACCCGGAGAGTCAACCCAACCTGCCCATGGGGTGGTTGGGGCCTCGATCCCGATCGGGCGTAGGAGTGCCCCTACTCGGTGAGTGCAGGGGATTCACGGTGTACGCCAGTGGTGGATCGGGCCATAGTAGTCGTTGAAGTTAACGCCCCTTGACGGGCGTCCTCAGCTCGGGCCCAATGCTGGCGTCGGGTCAGACGAGCCGGTGCAGGTGGTGCAGGGGTGTAGCCTCCTTGCTCCTCTGGAAAAGCCGGAAGGTGACGCTGACACAGTCGGGTGGGGTCCCTTGTTTGGAGTCCTTGGACCGAGGCCCTGGCAGGGCTGAGCTGGAAATCACCCACCTCATCAGCGTAAGGCAGGGAGTCATCGAGACGTTCCGGGGATAGGCTCCTGAAATGATTGAACGTTGGGGTGGGGAGCAGGGTCTCCATGCGCAGACCTCGAGGGCAGCATTGACAGCGGGGCCTAGATTCCTCCAGGTCCAGGCAGGCCATATCCTGGGTTGGGATGACCCCTTCCTCCTCGTACCTATGTACAAGGTCGTTGATCACCCTTTGTTGGATAATCTTCGACGGAGAGAGGAGACGTGGGCGTCTCGCATTCATGGACGTATATGCCATTGTGGAGACAGTATATCCATGCGGAGCGACTATGCTGGTATTTCCCCCGCCCCTGCGTAGGCGAGAGGGCGTTGATCGTGTCTCCATAGCAGCAATCTGGTTTCTGGGATGCATGGAGATTAACTCGCCAGCACTGCGAGGAAAGGAATCAAAAACTAGTGCCCCAGTGCCATTCCTTCTTTCGTGGCCAGTAAGAGGGATCCACGCCAAAAATGTTGCAGAATGGAACACCCCATGTTCTACTGCCCCAACTTCTGGTGAGTTTCATGCCAGGCCCACTGTTTGCTTAGCAGGGCCCAGTGCTGGATATCTAGATCTGGTGACACATCAATCTTCTGATGTCTCGAGTGCTACTAATATCCACATTGAGGAGAAGATATTCACGTTGGGTTCATCAATTCTGTTTCCGACACTTTCATTGGGGGGCGCGCGTCCGTCCACTTGTGCGCGACAGGCGCGGATTTTTTTTATTACCCTGCATTCCCGCTTTCCAAAGGCGGGCAACATTTGCTCCTTATTTAGGGACGTCTTCTCCTTGATCGAAACTGGGATGATGGAATGCTGGTTCTTCCTTCCGTGGATTCCTCCTCGGAACTCGTCACTTAGTCCGGGTCTCCCTCATAGATTTAATAAATTGTTCGTGAAACTCTTCCCAGTGCCATATTTTCATGGATGCAGGTTAATTACACTGCTTCTGTCAGGACATTCCAAAGGTTCCGGTCAGGGAAGCAACATTCAGTTGGGGGAGTAGTCACTTTGACGCATCATTAACATGTCTGAACACTGGGGGATTGGCGTGTCTATTGTTGGTCCCTTATTATAGGGCTTCTCGAGGGCACGGAATCCCGAGGAATCCCATATCAAATGCGGGGAATCATATGCCATAGGCATGTATCTAAGGTTTTCCTCAGCTTCCCATGTTTAACACGGGGTATGCCGCAAGTTTAACGTTTGGCGGAGACGGATCAGGCTGATCAGAACGTGAACTGGAGTGGATCAGATTGAGGAACCCCTCTTAAGGGAACACCGATATCGGAGCCATCCCGTGGGCAGCTTTCCGGATGCTATGGAGGGAAGTGGGGTGTCATGATCTCATCAGGATGTGGTGGCCCAGGTAAGAATCAGGGTGGATGACGGAGAAGGGCATGGAGTGGAGGGGGATGACATGGGGCCGTCATTGAGGTGATGGTGGTGATGGTCTTGAGCCTCGAAGAGGTTTCCTAAGTATCCTCGTGGCAAGGAATCGAATTCCACATAGTTTGATGGGGAATGGGGCTTACACACTGAGGCGGCCCAAGGATATGGGGTCGGTGAACTGACGTGAAGGGACCAGGGTTCCAGGTGGGATTGAACCTCATGGAGGCTTCCTACGTACCATGCCTTAGCATGGATCAAAGGCCACGTAGTTCAGGTTGGATTCTGGAAGGCCGACATGGAGGAGGACCTTGGTCCAATGGGTGGTGCTCTTGAACCTCATGGAGGCTTCCTACGTTCCATGCCTTATCACGGATCAAAGACCATATAGTTCAGGTTGGATGTCGGAAGGCTGACATGGATACAGACCTTGGTCCGATGGGTGGTGGTTTTGAACCTCATGGAGGCTTCCTACGTACCATGCCTTAGCATGGATCAAAGTCCACGTAGTTCCAGATAGTCACAACGGTTTACCGCTGGACCGGAATGCAGTTTAACGTCATGTGGGATGAGGGTGAACCCTGTCGTGAATAAATGACAGGCGGTGGGATTTAACCTCGTGGAGGCTTCCTACGTACCATGCCTTGACATGGATCAAAGTCCTTGTAGTTCAGGTGGTGATTTTCTCGGTGAACCGATGTGAAGGTGAACCTTGGGGGGTCCACAGGTGGTGGGATTGAACCTCATGGAGGCTTCCTACGTACCATGCCTTGACATGGATCAAAGTCCTCATAGTTCGGGATACAGTTTAACGTCATGATGAACAAGGGCATATAGTTTAACGTCATGCTGGATGAGGGTGGAACTCTACGTGAAGAAATGACCGATTGGTGGGCTTGAACCTCGTGGAGGCTTCCTACGTACCATGCCTTGACATGGATCAAAGTCCCCGTAGTTCACTTGAGGTGGGGTTTAGGGTCAGTTCTCACTCTAAGCTCACCTGAGTCATGCTTGGTGTGAGAAACAATAGGTTGCAGGAACTGACAATCACGTCGCGAAGGGTGCGTCTATCGGAAACGAAGAGGGACTTATGCGTTAGGCAGCCCATGGTGTCGGGACTTACTCCCAGATAGAGGCCCGAGGTGCGAAAAAGTGTAGAGGGATAGGGATTTGGGACCAAACAAAGGATATGCCTCGTTCCTTATCACACCCTCCCCTAGCCTTGGCGGTGGGGAAGTACAGAGGTGCATGGGTGCAACCTTCCGCATGAGAGGCTAGGGGCTTACGCTCTGAGGCAGCCCTTCCCCCATGGAGAAACGCCACTCCAAAAGGGAGGATCTCATTCCATGTGAGTAAGATTCCATTCCCATGGAGACTAGTGGCGTAAAGAATGTCCGAGATGGGGGGACCATGCATGTGAAGCACGGGGTTGGATCACAGTTTAACGTCATGTGTTGAGGACGAGGTGCTTGGCAGTTTAATTTCTTGCAGCTCGGACGAGGTGGGTTTACTCCGCACCCCAGGACTTACATAACTGGTACCCTCTTCTCCTTGCGGGAGGGAAGGCATCGTCAAGGCCGTGGAGAAGGGGGGTCACAGAGAGAACCATCGAGGGGTCCACGTTAGCGTGGCTATGCAAAGAAGAAATATCCATTACTGTGCCTATGTGAAGAAGCATTAGTCAAATCAACGCTACGAGTGGTATCATCCAGGGGACTTTGAAATCACATCATGCAAACCTGGAGGGCTGCACAGGAAGAGGAATTTCCAAGCAAAGGGGTCCACAGGCAGGGACCTTGCAGAGCTCGGTTGCTTTGCATAGTGGAGAGCACTTGCAAAGGGGTGTGCTTCGCGAAGTGGAGTGCCTTGTCCTTAGCATGGGGCAGAGGTGCGAATGGGAGGTGCTTCGCAAAGTGGAATAGCATTCACGGAGCACTGCCTCGCGAAGCATGGTGCTGCTCAGCAATATGCTTCGCGAAGTACAGTGATCATGCCTTGGCATATGGATCACATGTAGAGGATGGGTGTTTCGTGAAGCCTGAACGCTCTATGACTTCCCGGGTCCCCTTGGGGATCCCCTTCCTTCGCAAAGGCCCTTAGGCTTAATGAAGGGAATCCCTCTCAGAAGAGGGGCTCAAAATGAGACAAGGCGAAGGCATCTCGCAAAGCAAAAATACCTCACAGAGCTCATGATTCCCTGGGTGAAGGGTGCTTCGCAATTCAGGAGCTGAGAAGCCGAAAGGTCGGATTGTCCATCCGGAGGGCTCAGGGGGAGACCGGTATTTATAGGCAAGGGGCGCCATGAATCATAACACACGCGGAACGAAGGGGTGATGGTTGATTCATGGCGGGTCACGAACGTAAACTGGGTTCTTAGAGGGTTACTGCCTCCTATGTTTCGCGGCGGGCTCGCGAACGTCAGGGGCGCCACCTCTTGGGCTTCGCGATGGGTTCGTTAACATCAGGGGCATTCACCAAGTTTTACCGCCTCTGGGGATTCGCGGCGGCCGCGTTTCTTGGGGGCCCTCCGCGTTTGAGCTTCGCGAGGCAGTGCACGAGCTTCTTTTTCTTCTTCCTTTTTCATCAAATATTTTGGTGCCAACACCTACGTATACCATGAGGATGGGAATCAAGACACACATAGTTCTAGAGGATGTGGTGTAGTTTTACGTCATGTGGTAATGATGCATATAGTGGAAAGGTATCTCAATGAGGGATGTGTATGGCAGAGTCAGAAACACCACATGAATGAGAACATGAGCACATACCACACCGTACAATCCCAAATGAGAGCTTGGGCCAGGGGCCAAAAATATTTAGGGATCTATGATGGGAAGTCCCAACTAGTTCACAGTTTAATGTCATGCGGTGAGGACTAAAGAGGTGGAAGTCTCCAGGTATAGGGATACATGGCGCGGTCACAATGAACTTGATGTGAATGGGGGAAAATCATGCACCACTCACTGTGTTTCGACACAAGGGGAGACCCTGAAGTTTGGTCTAGTCCTATGGATGAAATGTATATGCATCCCTATGTATCCCATAATGATGGATATAAATACATACATAGTTTTGAAAGGATATTGTAGTTTAATGTTGTGCGGTAAGGATGTAAGATAATAAAACAACTTTTAGGGTCACATGGTAAACTTATTGTAATCCCAACATGAGTGGGGCCAAATAATCCTACACAACAATATGTGGGGACCTCCATAGAAACTACACCTAGGGGGAATAGTCAAAGAGGAGACTTGGGGGTGGACTCAATATGAGTGGTCCCAGTGTTCTTTTGTATCCCATGAGAATGGGAATCAAGCCATACATACTTCTTGAGGGCTCCATGCAGTTTAAAATAATGTTGTGAGGAAAAATGCTGATTAGTTTTACATCCTTCAGTCTGGATGAATCACACATTTTAACATCATGTGGAGAAGACGGAATAGTTTAAGGTCATGTAGGACCGTATAGATCTCAGTTTATGGTCATCGATCTTAGACAATTTTTTAGTTTATCATCACATGGGATGGTAATGTAGTTTAATATCATGCAGGACGTAATAGTTGTAGGTCATGTAGGACCATCAATGACTTGAGAAAAGTACTGTTTGGGGAATTAGGTATTGGTGGGAGGAGTTATACACTCGGCATCTATAGTAACCAATGAGTATGTGTCATTGGGGTAAACCTTGTGAATGATGTAAGATCCTTTGAATTTGGGCTCCAGCATGGGTGGTTTCCTACCGAGTATCATCGGTGTTCTTAGAGCCAATACGTGGTCACCTTGCAATAAAGAGAAGAGGAAAACTTTCTTGTTGAAATCTATGTCTATCTTGTTCTAATGCTTTCGATATTGTGCAGGGCATGATTCTTATTCTCATTGAGCACTTCTAATTCATCCAAATGGATTTCATCTACCTTATCTAGTGTTGGATGATCATAAAAGGCTACGTGTAATGATAGAAATTGATTCTTGATGGGTAGGACGTCCTTCGTTCCATACACTAGGGAGTATGGGGTCACTTGTGTGGAATTGTGAGTCATTGTCCGATTGTCCCAGAGGGCGTTTGGGAGTTTTTCCAGACAACTCTTCTTGTTCTGACAAAGAATTTTCTTGCAAGATGGTAGATAGGGTTTTTTGAACACCAATATCTTCCCATTTTCTTGTTCTTGATAATGAGAGGTATGTTTAGAATGGATGTTCTACTTAGCGTACAATTTCTTCAACTCGGCTGGCTAAAAGTTTGTTCTGTTGTCCATGAGGATGGCGTGAGGGACTCCAAATCAGTAGATGATGTTGGAGATCAAAAATTCAATGATAGAATGATCCTTGAATTCCTTGAGAGTAATTTCCTCTGCCCACTTGGAAAAGAAATCCATAGCAGCTAGGATGAACCTTCACTGGCGAGATGTTTCCGGTGGATATGGCCCCATGACATCGAGTACCTAGACCACAAATATCCAAGAGTATTTGGTAGTGTCGAGAGGTTCTGGTGGATGATGAAAAAATTTGTAATGGATCTGGAATGCATGAAACCTCTTGGAAAACTTGATGCATTCAAAGATCACAGAGGGCCAAAAATACCCCAACCTCCAGATCTAGTGAGACAATTTCACTCCGGTCTGATGAGCCCCATAGGAACTGGCATGAACCTCCTGCATGACCTGAGAAATCTCAACTCCTTAAATGAAACAGAGGATAACCCCATCATACTCTCTCTTGTAGAGGATATTATCAAGACCTGGACCTTTCTAGAGGGTATACTGTAATGCGTGACGCCGGATTCGCTCACGATCGGCTCGATCTTCCATGAGATTAACATGGTGGTGGTACTTGATAAAGGGGGTCCTCCAGTCAAGATTCACTTCCATCACTACATCAGGGGGACCCGGGGGTCCTGACATGGATTCCCCAGTGGTAAGGTGACATTACTACAGGCTATCATTGTCGTCTGGAATGACGGGGGCAATGACACTTTGATGTGCCACATGGATAATCAAATCATCTTGATCAGGATCCGTAAGTGATGTATCTAGGCAGTACAAGGTGTCAGATCGATTGTTCTAGGATCGAGGTATATTAGTAACCTTTGGCCAAGATGGGAATTGGTCTATGAACTGGTAGGTACTTTCCAACAACGGTATAAGATCTGGATTTCTGATGACATCATCATCATTAATCTTCTTGATAACTAGTTTGGAGTCCCCTTGCACATGAAAGAGTGGAACGTCAATCTCTAAGGCTAGCTTGAGGATAGTGATGAGAGCCTAGTAATCTGCCTCATTATTGGAACAAACTTCAGACAGCAAGAATGAATACAGAAAAACAGAATATGCTGGAGTAATTAAGATGATACCCAGGCCTACTCTGTTGAGTATGGGGTCATTGACCCTTCTGCCGATAGGGCTTTGGGAAGTTCCATCTATGTGAATTTTCCAACACGAAATGGCTTTTTCTACCGAGAGAATTGACTCATCTGGAAAATCAAGGTCCATAGGCTGGTCCACGGGATATGGAAGGTCCGAAAGGAAGTCGAGAAATGCTTGTCCCTTAATACCCTTCTAAGGGACAAACCTGATGTCAAACTACTGGAGGATAACTGCCCATCGAGCTAGACGACCAGTCAATATTGGGTGGTTCTGTATGTACTTCATCAGATCCAGCTTGGACTCTAGCTGCACCTCATGGTTCTGCAACTAAATTCACAATTTTTTCACTGCGAATACAAGTTCAAGGAAGCTCTTCTCGATGGGGGAGTATCTAGTCTCTATATTGAGGAACATGTAGCTGAGATATTAGAGAATATTATATATTCCCTCTTTGTTCCTCTAGGCGAGAAGGGCACCGAGAGACCATTACAGGGTGGTCACATAAAGGACGAGTGACTTTCTGAAAACAGGTGGCATCAGGACCGGAGACTGCAACAGGTACTTCTTGATTTCCTCAAAAGTAGTCTAACATTCCTCATCCCACTAATAGACATTTCCTTTCTTCATGAGTCGAGAAAAGGGATTACACTTTCCGGTCAAATTCACAATGAATCAGTGTATGTAGGACAAGTGTCCTTGAATGCCTCAAACCTCTCAAATGTTGATCAGAGGAGACATCTGACTGATGGCCTTAATCTTTTCTAGATCGATCTCAATACCCCTATTTCTAACAAAGAAGCTGAGAAACATTCCAGAGGTGACCCAGAAGGAACAAATCAATGGGTTCATCTTTATATAGCAAGAACGGAGGAATCCGAACACATTCTCAAGGTCTTTGAGATGTTCTTGACACTGGCGAGATTTCACCACCAGATCAACCATGTATCATTCCACTAATTTCCCGAGGATTGGCTTTAATATGTGGTGCATGACATGCTGATAGGTGGAACTTGCATTCTTTAGTCCAAAGGGCATTACCTGGTAGAAAAAATTAACTTGTGGTGCTCTGATGGCTATATACTCTTCATCCTCATGGGCTAATCAGATCTGCTTATACCCAGAATACCCATCCACAAAAGAGAGGGCCTGGAACCCAGTAGTGTCTATCTGATCCCATATGGTCTTCAGCCCAAGGGTCCACATGTGATGACATAAAAGTAATAGTTATTAATTGGCTTGACCTAGTTTATCCTAGCCCAGTGGAATAAGTAGGTATGGCGTATTTTCATTTCAATAAGGTGGACATCCCAATACCTTATGGTTGTATGGTGATCTAGGATCACCTGAGCCTGATTTTTGTAAGAATACGAGGTGATCTTATGATGTCTCTTATACTTTGGAATGTGATTCCCCATCTTTCAAGAAACAATGATGAATTTACCCATATACGGGGTTATTACCTCCAATTGATGGATTGGGAAAATGTAGGCACCATCCAAGTCTTTCCACGGGTCGGTCAATGTCATAGCGTGTTCAACCTCATTAGCCTGAATCTCCTTGTCCTTGATCTTGTAATAACTAGCATCCAGGTATCATGCTTCACAATAGTCAATGGGAAATGCGTCACCTTGTAGTATGAACACTCGAACAATAAGGGAGTACTTAAGGCACTGGTGATACGATGAAGGGACCACCACATGCAGGTGACGCCATGTCCAACCCATAAATGCATTATAGGCAGTGTCATGGGATACAAACATGAACATGTCATTGGCTACCAGACCACCGAACTAAGTTTTCAGCCTGATCATGCCAACTTTTGTATATTCTATTATATCATATCCTTGTATTTTCAAGTCAGAGGGACTCAGATCATCCGAGGACAACCCCATTTTTCTAAGTGTTTGAGATGGTATTAGGATGATCCTAGAGCATGAGTCAATAAGGCAGCGATAAAACTCCGCACCATTAAAATGTCTGGTGATGTACAGTGGGTGGATGTTCCCCTATATGGGATAGCCTTCATCTACTATAGATAATGAGATAATGGCCTGGCATTCAGCATGCTCGACTACCTCATCTTGGAAGGCTTCTGCACCTACTACCTCCATCTCAAACTGGAGGGTAGGACCTCCCACATATCCACTGATAGGAGAAGGTCCTCAAGGATATAGATCCTCACAGAAATTCTAGAGATATTCTTACGGACATCATACTTACATGCTAAGAATGGACTTTTGCTTACATGAGGTCGTTTTGCGGTAGGGGGGATGACTATCCCTTCTGACTGAACTGGCAGCTGGCTGGTGCTGGGAATGTCCCATTTCTCGCTATTTGATGCTCATGGAGTGACTACTGGATGTTCTCCAGATGAATGAGGCTATTCTATAACATAGCGTGGCTGATCACAGCATGGTCGGGGTGGCTATGTCTAATCAAGTAACAAAAACAGTGGTGAAGGCGGTCCTAGTGACACCGAATAAGAAGGTTGTTCATGGTGAGATCTACGTTGGTCATGCTATCTGGTTTTAGTGGCATGCACAGAATGTCTGGATGTACTAAATGAGGTGCTCCGGTGACCCATATATCCATGGCCCCATCGACACTAGTGATAGATGGGAACATTTGGATGATCCATCTGGCGCCCTTTGTCATCAGAAATAATGTAGGGGTTTACTATCTCTAAGGTGTTAACCAAAGCGCACCCTTAATAGTCACCTAAAGAATCCTCCACTGCTAGATGGATTCTAGGGAGGATCTCCATCTTCGTGGGCATGAGGTTACGGAGAGTATGGGATGACGAAAAAATCGGCAAGGAGCATTGTTTTTCCTTTGTATCTCCAATGAATTCACTTCTAGGAAGAGGAAGGATGAGTCGTTGATGCATAAGTACTAGTTGCAGGTGATGTGGTGTCTTATGAAGGCTCGAGTTGATTCCAACATGCAAGGATAATACAATGGGCATGGATGACTTCCTTACATGCCATCTAGCTGTCATACTTCTTGGCCCCGCAGTTAGGAACCTGATGCCACTCACATTCTCTGTCACTGCCACAATCGGGTTTCACAAATACACATACCATTTGTTCCAAATAGGGTGGACCTGACTATGTTGTTATCATATTAGTCATAAATTTAGTATTTAAACACATAGAAATGTTTGAGGGTGTGCCCCAAGATCTGGTGGTAAGGCCAGTAATTGGGAAGATCAGTGAGATTGGCCTCTTCCGGCCTCATGCATTCAAGAAAATGTAGAAGTCAATTTTCCAAGGTGCTTTAAAAATAACCAAGGACTTGAGGCTCATTGAATGAGTAGGTACTGTTTCTTCTATCTAGGAAGGGGGGTCTAGGAACCTAACCCTGACGAGGGGTTGGAGGATCCTGTCAAGGAGGTGGAACCTGGTAATCTCTCCTAGGTGGTGGTGGCACGTTACATGGGGGCGCCTGCTGATTCTCAGGTGGGTGTTATAGGGCCGGAGGCTATGCCTGAGGTGGAGGGAATCTGTGAGGATGTGGAGGTAGCTACAATGGTAATATATCTAGTTACCTAGGGGCCTCTATTTGGGACACCACGGCAGGCTCATCCTTAGTAGCTATTCTCATAGGAATTGCAGAAGGCAACAGACGTGTCAGCTTGGCCTGCTGTAAGGATTCCTCTAGATGCTGGTCCTTAAAAGATAAGTCTCGGAATCCCCTAGGGTAATTATATTTAATTATATAGGGGATTTTTTCAGTCTTTACATTCCCAAAACAAATTGTCATTAGTTGTTCTGGAGTCAGCGGTATATCCGAGGAGTATATGGGGACTTTCCACTGGGCGACAAAGTCAGTGATGCGTTTGTAAGGCCTCTACTTACACTTGAAGTGGTCAGTGATACTCATCTTCCTAGTGGTAGAGCTTAACTAGAAAAGAAACTTGTTAATATGATCTTCCCAACTGACGAATGATCATATGGGTAGCTGGTTGTAATAGACAAACGCCGACCTCTCTAGTGTCTAAATGAAACATTGGAGTTTGGCGGCCTCCTGCTGCACTGGAGTTACCAGCATGGGACCACACCTTGAGATGATGTGGGCTAGATGCTACAGAGGGTCACTCATCTAGTTAGGGGGAGAAGGTGGGATTTCCAAAACCCAGGGGTGTTGGCATGTCATCCACCTACACCGGATATGGAATTCCATCAGGCGGGATTACCACCTGTCGTGTTTCCAATGCCTCAAGTCAAGAAATGAGCACCGCTATCAGATCATCTGGGTTCGGGATCCTCTGTTGATGAGGATCCCTAACCACCAATGAATTTTAAGGCTCTTCAACATGACAATCAGGCCTATAGGCTCATGGAGCGGCTGGTGGGATGACCAGTGGAGAAACTGGGGGAACCTAAGATATATCCCAGGGAATATCATGCCCCTTAGGTGGATTTGGTGATACATACCACACCCTCTTTCCATAAGTTCTAGCCTTTATCATGTCTACATGGGTCGGACTTTCAACGTCCCCCAAGGCTAACTCGCTGGGGGGGATTTTTACCTGCCCCTGCTTCCCCGACTGAGGATCATTATAGTATGTTCGATGCTCCGTGACACATTTAGCAAGGAGTTCATTGACCATATTCTTGTGCTCCGTGGTCTGTTGGTGTAATGCATATTTTTTCGAGATCATCGTTTGTCTTCTGTACTAAGACAATATATTCAAAGGGTTTTACGGCTCTGAGATGCTCTTTTCCCTTATAGGAATTACAGTTAAAGACCAATGCCTCAGTGGGCACGGGAATTCCCAATATATGTAACAGCCCAAGATTTTTATGAAAAATATTCTTTTTAATTTCACTAATTTCTTGTGTTGTACGCAACACAAAAAGGAGCTTGCACAACACGCATCCTTGACTTTCCTTGCATTACACGCAATCACAACCTTCCTCGATAGTGTGTGTAGTACGCAATACTGAGTTTCACGAAACAACGATATGCTATTAAAATATTATTAAAACTAGCCGTTATGAATAGTAATAACCACTTTTTAAATTTTAGAAATTTTATCTCTCAAAATGGACTTCATTTTTGGATTCAGAGTATCGAATTTAGCCTAAGGTGAAATTTTGGTACTTTTCAGATAACTTTCATATTCTGATGAATAGTGAAAATTACTAAATTATAATTAAAAACAACTTTTTTTAATCGAAATAATTAATAGTGATAAATCATTAATTTGAGTAGTTTTAAAGTATATTTAGAATATATTTTTACAATTTAATACAATGTTGGTCATTGGATGTAATTTCACATTTAAACCAGACATAATCAAGTGTCAATCTTTTGATAGATATTGTTTCTTAAAAACACGCTATTTGTTTTAACATCGGGATTTAATTATAAAATTAATTAATGCAATTTCTATGTTATGAATTTGGTAAAATAGATTTCATTTTTGAATTCGGAATATGAAATATAGCTTAGGATGAAATTTTGGCATTGTTCTGAAAAACATCAATTTTTGATGAATAGTGAAACTACTAAGTGGTAGTTAAAAAACTGAATTTTTCAAAAAACTTAATTTTACCACTTCTTTGAATAGAATTTCAAAAATTCGAGAGACACGGTTGATGTCAGTAAGTAAAATGTGGTTCAATGAGATGAAAATAATTTTTGGTGAATAGTAACTTTTTACTTTTATTTACCACGGTTAAAAGTAAATAGGGTAATTAAGGGTAAGAATGATATTAATATTACCCTAACACATGTCCTAATTCAACCTTAAGTGTAAAATATTATCATTTAGGCCCACTTGGATTAGATTAGGACATTTATTATTATTTAATTCAAAGAAGAGTTAAAAGAGTTAAAATCAAAGTATATTTACTAAAATATTTTTAATATAGTGTTTTACATAAGATAAATTCGATTGTAAATATTCATTAGAAAGCTAAAAATATTTCCTACATGATGGTATTTTATTTGTAATTTTTAGACATCAAATAATTTAATTTATTTATGACACAATGATGATGCAGTAATTATCTTATTAATGAAATATTGACATAATTGATATTATAAATACCAAAATAAATGTAATTTAAGACTTTTTATGAATTAAACTAATTTTATAGGTTACTATGATATATTAGTGTTGATTTAATCAACTTTGTTCGAACATATAATTCTGTTATGACTTTCACAAAAATCATATTTCAAATAGTGTCAAAATTGACACAAAATAGTTTTTAAATCAAATATTATATTATTAATTGTTATTTTATTCCTAAAAATCTAAGGTTCGGCCAAATGACTTATATAAGGATATATATATTAATAATAAACAATTTGGGGTTCGTTTGGCATGTTATAGTAAGTGTATTAACCATATAGTGAAAGAAAACAAAAAGACACGGTAAAAGTTAAATTATTTAACTTAGAGTTAAATCTAATTGATAAGGTTAAAATAATACCCTAAACTTGTCTAAATCCTATTGGATGATAGGATTTCGACCCATCCCAACTTTAGCTTCGAAATAAGACCCTTTGGAACCACTAGAAACAGATTTTGACTTTAATATAAAATAATATTTTGAGATATTCCTAAGGTGCCCCTCTCCTCCCTTATAAAAGGGTACCTCCTCCCCCTCCTCCTCACACCAATTTGAGCACTCAAGCTCGGCCAACCCCTGCCAAAATCCCTTATACACTTCCCTAGAATAATCCTAGAGGTCCTGGTCTTCTTCAAAGACCAATCTTAGTTCCCTAAGTGGAGGATTCAAAGAGGCGTTTCAAAGAAGAGGTAATATCCATTACCGATCTTTTCAATTTCTTTCTTCTTCAACTTCTTCTTCTTTAGTTGTTTCATGATAAAGTAATAACATAAGTATTTCTTATATACTGATATGTTATTATAAATATGAAACAACTCTAATTCACCTTCTATCCATCCTACGGAAAAAGAAAATCACTGCGCGTGCGTACGTACGGAATACCGTCTCCACGCCGTGGTGTAATCTATTTTCCGCCACCCCCTTAATTGGATGGGTATAATGGTGTAATGAGTAACTATATATGATTATTATAAAGTGATATTTATACTTAAATAGTATACAAATACTTCAACACAATTCCACAACCATGGGAACGATTTCATCACTCGTGCGTACGTACGGACTACCGTCTCCACGATGCGATGATATTCATTCTCAATGATTAACCATTCATGAATGATTATAAAGTATATATAATAAGTACTAATGAAATATATGACATAATAATGATACTGGATTTATTTATATTTATATGTATGTCATCTACTTAATTCCATTCAAGACAATAAGGAAAGGAAAGCAGCGTTCATGCGTACGTACGGACTACCGTCTCCATGAACGGTGTGTTTCATTTCATTTATCTATCTATTATATATATATATATAAAGAATATATATGATATATAAATCATAATTTATATTCTGGAAGTAAGTAAATCATGATATAAGTAATAATAATGTCAAGAACAACAAGTCCAAACACCTACGATAAATGAAACAATTTTACCCAAAACGCTTCTTTAACATGAATTTACAAAAGAATGGGTAATATAAAGTCATAAGGGGACCATATATGATATAATAACAATGAATATGATTCTTGAATAATTCAATAACATGATTTAAATCATTATACAGGAGGTTCGGACACGTACAAAGCAAGTCGGACCTAAGGTAAGGGAAATATCACAATCTCATTTTTATCCGAGATTGTTTATACTTTGGTATTTACTGGGGTGTATTTTATCATCCACATCCATGTTCCCTCAATATGTAATATTATTTCCATCCTTCTACAATAGTTTATAACCAATTTTACCCTTCTATGAGTTTTTTTGTAAAAGATATGAAAGGAATCTTTTGTTGTTTTTTCGTACGAGGTACTTTTTGACTTTTCCGAAAAAAGTACGAAGAATGTTTTTTTTAACTTATACAGCATGAATGGATTTTTAAAACAATATTTCCAAGAATCTTCCTTTATAAGTTTTCATGTTTATTTTTAATCAAATTCTTTTAGTTTAAAACGGTATGACATGTTAAGAAAGGAAAAGTATTTTTGAAGTAGAAAGGATATTTTCCTCAAAGTTCAAGTGTTTTATCAAAATTATTTTCCATCTAAGATAATAAAGGGTTCTGTTTTTATCCCTATTATTACATTGATTTGATTATGTTGAGATGGAATTATTTTTATGAATTCCTTTATCTTATATGAATTGTTTTATGATGTCATGTTGTTTAAGAATCCCATTTTTATTACATGGGTTACGCTATGATTTATGATTTATGATTATGTGGCACACATAAGAACGGATTCATTATAAGATGGGTGGGACCTATATCTCCCTCCAATGCATTGGGTAAAGATTTTATATCTCATGAGATAGACATGGCGGGAATGGTAGGTTATACCGGTTCAGTGAAACCGGACTAAAACGAGGGTTACTCGATTCAGAAAGGGACTTTGTCCACTAAGATAGTCTTGGCAATGAGTCTTGACTAACAAGAAATGATTCTCTATTATTATGTGTGAATGCCACAAAGTTTCATGTTTTAAGTTATGATTATTGTGATTACATTTCACTACCATGATTTATCCCATGTTATGAAATTATGCTCTCTTTTGCAGGTTATGATTTCCAAAATGTTATGTTCTTATAAATACGATGTGATTGATATTTCTTTTGTTTACCCTTACTGAGCATTTGAGCTCACCCTTTTATGTTTTCTTTTCCCTAGGATATAAAGAAAGGTTTTAGGTATAAAAAAAAGGAAGTTCTTTATGGTATATTTTGAAGATCTTTCACCACGATTAGAAGATTTTATTCCGAGTTTCCAAAGACACTAAACTATTACGATCCTTGTGTGTGTGTTTTTGTTATGTACTAAGTATTCCGCAAAATTAATGTAAATTCCATGTAAGTCAGGCTTCGGGTCTCTACAGTTGGTATCAGAGGAAAGGTTTAGTCAACCTTTGGAAACTAGGATGCGAGAACTTTAGTGAGATCCCTAGAGATATTTATAAGGTATGTCTAGGGATGTCCCTAAGGATAAGTATACGTATAGGATAAAGTCCTAGAACTACGGTAACGATCATAGAATTTAACATAAGATGTTAGATATTAAGGGTACTCCCCCTTTACTATGTTGTTTTCCTTATCATTATTTTGCCTCTCACACTATTCTTTTTGGGTTTTAGAAAATGGCTGGAAACAAGATGATTCACGATAATGGAGGATATGATGGACAATGGAATGATATTCTTTATGAGCAACCAAATGAAATGGGATTTGGAAGTCCAAACATCATTATTATGCCGAATCAGCAATCTCATAATATGATCAATAAAGTAAAATTTGGTAAGTTTCCTGACTCGACTAATAAGAGAAAGATGGAGTTTCATGATGATCATAGAGGAAAGAAAGTTCAATTTCCCCTATGTAAATCATGTGGGAAGAGGCATCAAGGAGAATGTTTCAAGGGAACTGGAAGATGCTTTGGGTGTGGAAAAGAAGGACACAAAGCAAGTAAGTGCAAAGGAAAAGGTTCAGTTAACACCATGGATGAGGATAATGGTATTGCTACGACATCAAAAATGGTTAAGTGTTTTAAATGTGGAATGTATGGGCATTATGCAAACCAATTCCCTAAGGGAAAGACTCATGAAGAGAATCAGTATGGTCGTATGGGTAGTATTTATGTGGATGATGATGATGAGACTACAAATGATATGTGAGATGAAAGAATTGTTGAAGCTCGGTTAATGGTTTAAGAATGTAGTGAAATGATTACATGTTTATCATGTGTAATGTTGTATAAGAAATCTCATGGTACTATGGAATAAAGAGACATCTAAGGATTGTTACATTGTTGTCTTTCCTTGAGTTTTAAAAGTGTTTTATTAATGTTACCAGTATCCATTGAAGGTTATTCAGATATTTTTGGAATGTAGATGATATGCGCATAATGAAGGGACAAGGAGAAAATTAAATGTTTAACAGTATTCATGAGCTCATGATTGATATAAGGACTAAGTGATATAATGATTTGAGTATATAGAATTTTGAGGATTTTGGTATGTGGAAAGTGTTAACTTTTAACTGCATTCATGTTTTCACTAAGGTATTCAAGAGAATACATGATTAAGGACTTTGAATGTTTGGAATGTGACCAACAAAACATATCTTATGATATATGGGGATCGACGATGGTGTTAAATCTCTGGTAATCGTTTTCACTATGTTATGAGAGTGGACTGCAGTATTATGGATAAGCCTAAAGATTGTAATGGATTATTTTGGACATAAGTTAGTATTGTTTAAGGATAGAAGTTTTTTTTCGATGGGATGTTATAGTAATATAGTTTTAGAAAAAGGACAACCTGCAGAACGGGCGACAGCCCATCGCGTCGGACAAGGCTGTGGGAATCAAACCCACAACCGAAGTGCGACTGGCCTTTATTGCCTACCACTAGCCTACAAGAAGTCCCTATTTAGTAGAAACTAGTTTTATTATATTAAGCAGTATGATATATAAATTATAAGTCCATTTTAGGAACCATATATGATTAATCTCACTATAGATCGACTTATGTATATAAATTTTGCTAACCTTTTGAGACAGATGGAATGACCCGTCATTCTATCACATGATCTGCTAACACTTCACGAATAACAAATTCAACTTCATTTATTTAAGAGATGAAGTGGAAATTGTTAAAGGCACGAACAACAGTGAGGTTGTACCAACATAAAGTAAGTATTTATTCTAATTCAAATTTTCAACTTTAGGGAAATGATCTTGAAAACCAAAAATGTTGTCCTAGTGATCTTATACCTGATGAATCGGATGGTACCTTAGATCGTCAAAAATTTATGGATTTGTGATTGTTGGCTTTTCCATAGCCATGTTCTCTACCACTCTCCATCAGAACATGATGGTTAGATTTTTCTTCCATATCCATATTTTCACCTATGTGGAAACCCAATGATTAGTTTATTTGGGTAACCGTCAAGTTTCATACTTTTGTTTTAAAATATTGGTTTTGGTATTCCTTTTTACAATGTGGGTTTCTATTAAAGAAACTTTTGAATAGTAAATCATTTATAACCCCGACGAATTTCGAGGGCGAAATTCATTTTAAGGGGGGTAGAATGTAACAGCCCAAGATTTTATGAAAAATATTCTTTTTAATTTCACTAATGTCTTATATTGTACGCAACACAAAAAGGAGCTTGCACAACACGCATACTTGACCTGCCTTGCATTACACGCAATCGCAACCTTCCTCGATAGCGTGTGTAGTACGCAATACTGAGTTTCACGAAACAATGATATGCTATTAAAATATTATTAAAACTAGCCGTTATGAATAGTAATAACCACTTTTCAAATTTTATAAATTTTAGCTCTCAAAATGGACTTCATTTTTGGATTCGGAGTATCGAATTTAGCCTAAGGTGAAATTTTGGTACTTTTCGGATAACTTTCATATTCTGATGAATAGTGAAAATTACTAAATTATAATTAAAAACAAATTTTTTTAATTGAAATAATTAATAGTAATAAATCATTAATTTGAGTGGTTTTAAAGTATATTTAGAATATATTTTTACAATTTAATACAATGTTGGTCATTGGATGTAATTTCACATTTAAACCAGACATAATCAAGTGTCAATCTTTTGATAGATATTGTTTCTTAAAAACACGCTATTTGTTTTAACAGCGGGATTTAATTATAAAATTAATTAATTCAATTTCTATGTTATGAATTTGGTAAAATATATTTCATTTTTGAATTCGGAATATGAAATATAGCTTAGGATGAAATTTTGGCATTGTTCTGAAAAACATCAATTTTTGATGAATAGTGAAACTACTAAGTGGTAGTTAAAAAACTTAATTTTTCATAAAACTTAATTTTACCGCTTCTGTGAATGGAATTTCAAAAATCCGAGAGACACGGTTGATGTCAGTAAGTAAAATGTGGTTCAATGAGATGAAAATAATTTTTGGTGAATAGTAACTTTTTACTTTTATTTACCACGGTTAAAAGTAAATAGGGTAATTAAGGGTAAGAATGATATTAATATTACCCTAACACATGTCCTAATTCTAACTTAAGTGTAAAATATTATCATTTAGGCCCACTTGGATTAGATTAGGACATTTATTATTATTTAATTCAAAGAAGAGTTAAAAGAGTTAAAATCAAAGTATATTTACTAAAACATTTTTAATATAGGGTTGTACATAAGATAAATTCGATTGTAAATATTAATTAGAAATCTAAAAATATTTCCTACATGATGGTATTTTATTTGTAATTTTTAGACATCAAATATTTTAATTTATTTATGACACAAAGATGATGCAGTAATTATCTTATTAATGAAATATTGACATAATTGATATTATAAATACCAAAATAAATGTAATTTAAGACTTTTTATGAATTACACTAATTTTCTAGGTTACTATGATATATTAGTGTTGATTTAATGAACTTGGTTTGAACATATAATTCTGTTATGACTTTCACAAAAATCATATATCAAATAGTGTCAAAATTGACACAAAATAGTTTTTAAATCAAATATTATATTATTAATTGTTATTTTATTCCTAAAAATCTAAGGTTCGGCCAAATGACTTAGATAAGGATATATATATTAATAATAAACCATTTGGGGTTCTTTTGGCATGTTATAGTAAGTGTATTAACCATATAGTGAAAGAAAACAAAAAGACACGGTAAAAGTTAAATTATTTAACTTAGAGTTAAATCTAATTGATAAGGTTAAAATAATACCCTAAACTTGTCTAAATCCTATTGGATGATAGGATTTCGACCCATACCCACTTTAGCTTCGAAATAAGACCCTTTAAAACCATTATAAACCGATTTTGACTTTAATATAAAATAATATTTTGAGATATTCCTAAGGTGCCCCTCTCCTCCCTTATAAAAGGGTACCTCCTCCCCCTCCTCCTCACACCAATTTGAGCACTCAAGCTCGTCCAACCCCTGCCAAAATCCCTTCTCCAATTCCCTAGAATAATCCTAGATGTCTTGGTCTTCTTCAAAGACCAATCTTAGTTCCCTAAGTGGAGGATTCAAAGAGGCGTTTCAAAGAAGAGGTAATATCCATTACCGATCTTTTCAATTTCTTTCTTCTTCAACTTCTTCTTATTTAGTTGTTTCATGATAAAGTAATAACATCAGTATTTCTTATATACTGATATGTTATTATAAATATGAAACAACTCTAATTCACCTTCTATCCATCCTACGGAAAAAGAAAATCACCGCGCGTGCGTACGTACGGAATACCGTCTCCACGCCGTGGTGTAATCTATTTTCCAACACCACCTTAATTGGATGGGTATAATGGTGTAATTAGTAACTATATATGATTATTATAAAGTGATATTGATACTGAAATAGTATACAAACACTTCAACACAATTCCACGACCATGGGAACGATATCATCGCTCGTGCGTACGTACGGACTACCCTCTCCACGATGCGATGAGATTCATTCTCAATGATTAACCATTCATGAATGATTATAAAGTATATATAATAAGTACTAATGAAATATATGACATAATAATGATACTGTATTTATTTATATTTATATGTACGTCATCTACTTAATTCCATTCAAGACAATAAGGAAAGGAAAGCAGGGTTCATGCGTACGTACGGACTACCGTCTCCATGAACGGTGTGTTTCATTTCATTTATCTATCTATTATATATATATATATACTGAATATATATGATATATAAATCATACTTTATATTCTGGAAGTAAGTAAATCATGATATAAGTAATAATAATGTCAAGAACAACAAGTCCAAACACCTACGATAAATGAAACAATTTTACCCAAAACGCTTCTTTAACATGAATTTACAAAGGAATGGGTAATATAAAGTCATAAGGGGACCATATATGATATAATAACAATTAATATGATTCTGGAATAAGTCAATAACATGATTTAAATCATTATACAGGAGGTTCGGACACGTACAAAGCAAGTCGGACCTAAGGTAAGGGAAATATCACAATCTCATTTTTATCCGAGATTGTTTATACTTTGGTATTTACTGGGGTGTATTTTATCATCCACATCCATGTTCCCTCAATATGTAATATTATTTCCATCCTTCTACAATAGTTTATAACCAATTTTACCCTTCGATGAGTTTTTTGTAAAAGATATGAAAGGAATCTTTTGTCGTTTTTTCGTACGAGGTACTTTTTGACTTTTCCAAAAAAAAGTACGAAGAATGTTTTTTTTAACTTATACGGCATGAATGGATTTTTAAAACAATATTTCCAAGAATCTTCCTTTACAAGTTTTCTTGTTTATTTTTAATCAACTTCTTTTAGTTTAAAACGGTATGACATGTTAAGAAAGGAAAAGTATTTTTGAAGTAGAAAGGATATTTTCCTCAAAGTTCAAGTGTTTTATCAAAATTATTTTCCATCTAAGATAATAAAGGGTTCTGTTTTTATCCCTATTATTACATTGATTTGATTATGTTGAGATGGAATTATTTTTATGAATTCCTTTATCTTATATGAATTGTTTTATGATGTCATGTTGTTTAAGAATCCCATTTTTATTACATGGGTTACGCTATGATTTATGATTTATGATTATGTGGCACACATAAGAAAGGATTCATTATAAGATGGGTGGGACCTATATCTCCCTCCAATGCATTGGGTAAAGATTTTATATCTCATGAGATAGACATGGCTGGAATGGTAGGTTATACCGGTTCAGTGAAACAGGACTGAAACGAGGGTTACTCGATTCAGAAAGGGACTTTGTCCACTAAGATAGTCTTGGCAATGATTCTTGACTAACAAGAAATGATTCTCTATGATTATGTGTGAATGCCACAAAGTTTCATGTTTTAAGTAATGATTATTGTGATTACATTTCACTACCATTATTTATCCCATGTTATGAAATTATTCTCTCTTTTGCAGGTTATGATTTCCAAAATGTTATGTTCTTATGAATACGATGTGATTGATATTTCTTTTGTTTACCCTTACTGAGCATTTGAGCTCACCCTTTTATGTTTTCTTTTCCCCAGGATATAAAGAAAGGTTTTAGGTAAAAAAAAGGAAGATCTTTATGGGAGATGTTGAATATCTTTCACCATGATTAGAAGATTTTATTCCGAGTTTCCAAAGACACTAAACTATTACGATCCTTGTGTGTGTGTTTTTGTTATGTACTAAGTATTCAGAAAAAGTAATGTAAAGTCCATGTAAGTCAGGCTTCGAGTCTCTAAAATATATTTCTCTACTATAGAGTAACCCATACCAAAAAATCCAATAGTTGTATCCCTCTCCAGGGGGTATGTTCTGTTCAAGGATCTCTAAATCTTTCTCCCCCTCTGATTTATCAGCCATGTTAACCACGACTCTACCTGGGGGAATATCCTCAATATCACCTAGAAAGTCTGGTTGGCACCAGATGTAAATGAAATGGGGGGAAGCATAATTCCCCCAACCCTAGACCTGGACGTGTGGGGAATCCTCCTTGATAATTATGTGGATCACTTTAAAGATCTGAGCGCTTCATTGTTGGAGGGTCAGGTGGAGACTGGGTGACTCACTGCGATGAGCCATAGGGAGCACAACCAAGTCAACCATATGGAATTTTTGGACAATATCCTCAAATTGGTCCTGAATTTTGGGGTAAACCACTAACTGAAAATGTATATGGAATGGAATCACCCATAGGGTTTGGCGAAAGAACATGACTTCCTCCTGGTTAAGCGATTTCGGCGCACTGAACTTGGAAGTCACAATTGACCAGAACATTTTTAGGAAATGATTTACTGCAAGGATGTCCCAAAAGATCCTTATTCTAGACTCAGGATCTTTCCCTTGGTTTCCCCAATCATCAACTAGGGAAGGATGGGTAACTGATAGTGGCACTAAAGCTGACCGCTGTGATAGTAGACTGGTCAGTGGAGAATACGATGAATCAGATAACTGGAAGCCACATCTCAGGCTGTCCAGCAATGAATGAGATGAATGAGCCATTATATCTTGGTAAGATGGTCTGGCGACCACGATTACCATTGTAGTGGAAATAGTCACTGATTGTGGGACATGCTATTGTTCATCCTTTATCGATCCCCAAAATAACTCTCCATGGTCTATAGTTGAGGTAGAGAATGACCCTATTAATGATAGAGAGAATTGCATGGCCATAACCTGGGAAGGGGAAAAGTCTTCCTCCTCATGGATGTATTTTGTGATGGGAGGTGGGAACCCGGTGTACCTCACATTCAGGAAGGATGAGGTTGATATGTCATATTCCTACCCTGGCCCTCAACTTAGAGGATCAAGGTGAGGTTCCATTGCTGAATCGCATTCCACCTCAGAATCCTAGAAGCAAATGGGATTAATTATAGTATGAATATTTTCAACACTCTTCTTATGGTGTCGACGACCCGCCCTCCTACCTTGAGGTGGATCTTAGAGATAGGGTAAATTTTTGGCTCGAGGTGGTCCTTTGGCCAAATTGACGTTGGGGCGGAGAGGACATCCGCCTAAGTGAGATGGGGTGTGAGGAGCACCTAGACATATGTCAAATGGAATATGGATAGGACCTCCATGTCCACTGAATAATTCTTAAAGAGAATCTCCACGTGATGTGCTGGAGTGGGTAGGACCTCCGCTAAAACTAGTGGGAGCATGGGTAGGGCCTTCATGCTTATTTCCTTTGGTAGTGTTGGTGAAAGGAGGTTTTTCATACTGGTTGATCCAAACAAACGAAGGACCTTCATCTTGGGATCCCATGAAGTGAGGAAAACCTATGCTTTGATGATTTTGGGGATGAGGAAGACCTTTTTCAGTTTCTGTAAAGACATGGGGAAGACTCCCACACTAACGGTTGACTAAATAGGTATCATCATCGCATCTGTAACCTATAACATGAAGAACGACTCCATACTAGAGGTCATGTGTGTGGGAGAGGCTTTCGTGTTGGGTGTCAATGCCCTTGGGATGACCTTCATTTGTATTGAAGGTGGAATGGGGAGGACCTCCACGTCGATCTTAGGAGTAGGGAGGGACCACACTCTCATTGGTGATGGTACGGGGAGGACCTCAATACTGGATGTCATCACCACGAGTCGGCCCGCGACAGATGCCACCTGTGTTAGTGACCGGGGGAGTTGGCCAAACCTGCCTATGGGGTGGTTGGAACCTTGATCCGGGCCTAGAGTATGAGTACCCCTGCTCAGCATAAATAGGGGGCTGATGGTATGCATCAACGGTGTCACGGGCCACAGTAGTCGTTGTAGTTGACGCCCCTTGGAGGGTGTCCTCCTCAGCCTACACCCAACATCGGTGTCTAGTTAATCGGACCGGGTTCGGTGGCGTAGGGGCATTGCTCACCAGCTCCTCATCCAGTGGGGTCGAGTGGCAGCGCTGATGTGGCTTGGTGGGAGCCCTCTTTGGGTGCCCCTAGAATAGGATCCCAGCTGAGCTGGCCCAGACATCCTCACCTTATTGGCGCAGGGGTGGGATTCATCGAAGAATTTTAGGGAGAGGCTCTCGAAAAGATTATATGTCAGAGTGGGGAGTAGTGGATCCCTACGCGACCCTTGGGGGTGGCAGGTGAGACAATGCATAGAAGCTTATATGCCTTAATAGTCCATATCCTGGGTTAGGATAATACCAACCTCCTCGTATCGTCGAATGAGGTCATTAATCACCCTTATCTGGATGAGTTTACATGGGGAGATGGGGAGGGGGAACCCAGCATCCATTGAAAAGGAAGCATCCATGAGGGAGATGAGTCCACGCTGGATTTTCATGTTGATGTTTCGCCTGCCCCTGTGTTGGTGGGTGGGCAGTGATTGGTTTTCTGTCTTTATAGCTTGGGTCCTAAAAATAATGTAGATTTAACCATTGTTGTTGAAGTAATGAAAGAGAAGTTCAGTTCCCCATGGACATTACATCTTCCATGGATGGTAAGAGGGATCCATTCTGATAACATCACAAACCAGGATGTCCAACATTCAATTGCCCCAATTTTTAGTGAGTTTCATGCATGGACGACTATTTTCTTAGTGGGTCCTGGCACTGTATAACTGGATCTGGTGACATCTTCTAATCCACTGATGTCTCAATCACTACTAATCTCCACATAAGGGAGAAAAATTAATGTCGGGTTCACCATTTCAATTTCTAATGCTTTTGTCATGGAACACACCCATCTCTTTTGGGAGGATTCACAACTGTTTCCCCACATTCCATCTTTCCATAGGCAGGTGTCATCCATCACTTATTCAGGGACATTTTCTCCTTGTTCGAAATGGGATGATGGGATGTCGGTTGTAATTTCTGTGGATTCCTCCTTGGAACTCATTTCCTAGTATGGGTCTCCCTAATAGATTTAAGACATTGTTTTTGAAACTCTTCACAATGCCATGTCTTGATGGATGCTAGTTAATTATGTTGTTTCTATCAGGACATTCCATGGGGTCCAATCAGGGTAGCATCCTTTGGTCAGGGGAGTAGTCACATTGGACATCACTGGAATGTCTGGATAATAGAACACTAATGCATCTAGGTTTCTTCCCCTCGTGATAGGGCTTCTTGAGTTCATGGAATCTTGAGGTATCCCACATCGAATGTGGAGAATTATAATCCATAAGCATGTCTCTGTTGTTTTTCTCAGCTTCCCATGTTTAACACAGGGTATGCTGTGAGTTTAACATCTAGAGGAGATGGATCTAACTGATCAAGACACTGACTAGATTGAATCAGATGGGCGTAACCCCATGTCGGATCATTGATGTTGGGGATAATTTGTGGTTAGTTACCCAATTACTGCTAGGAGTAGTGATAAATTGGGTGACATAATATCCCAGGATGTGGCGGCCTAGGTAAGTGTCATGATGGATATTGATTTTTGAGAGTGGATGAATAATGAGATAGAGTCAACGCGAGGGTGGCAGTGATGTTGGGATTGAGCCTCGAAGAGACTTCTTACATATCTATGTAGAAGGGAATCAAAGACCGTGTAGTTTGGTGGGGTGATAGGGCATGGAATCGAGGTGTACCTATAGGACATCGACCCAAAGTCATGTTGGGGCTTACACGTGGTTAGAAGATCGGGGTTAGTCTAATGATCGAGGGGTGGACCATAGATGTGGGTCCCAATAGGGGGGACACCAAATTTTACTAGTGTTTGGGTTCGAACCTCAAGGAGGTTTCCTACATACCATGTCTAGGAGATAGGGATTAAACCCATGTAGTTCAACTTGCAACAGATTACCATCATGTGGGGATGATAACGACATACCATATATTGGGGTAAAATTTCTTACAGTTGGATGGGGAACACAATTTCTTACCATTGATTAGGAGAAACAATGACTTACCATTGTTTGGGATCACAACATATTACTGTTTATTTGGATACAATTGCTTACTGTAGGATGGGGAACACAATGGCTTACCATTGATTAGGATACACAATGACTAACTGTCGATTGGGGGACACAATTACTTACCATTGATTGGGAATATAATGGCTTACCATTTATTGGGATAAAACGACATACTGCTGGAAGGGGAACACAATGGATTATCTTCGATTAGGAGACACAACATCTTACCATCGATTGGGGGACACAACGACTTACCATCGATTGGGAACACAACAACATACTGTCGATTGGGATTATACCTCGGGGAGGCTTCCTACATACCTTTACTGAGAGACAAGGATCAAGTCCCACATAGTTCAAATGGGTATAGTTTAAAGTTATGCAGGATGAGAGTGGCATATATTTTAACGTCATGCAAGGTGAGGGTGAATAGACATAAAGTGTCCGGGACCAATGGGTGTTGGGATTGAACCTTTGGGAGGCTTCCTATATACCTTTCCTTGAAGACAAGGATCATTGTCAACATTGTTCGAAAAGGAGGATACTATTTAACTTTATGTGGGGAGAATGTGAAATGACATGAAGTGGTTGGGACAAGTAAGTGTTGGGATGGAACCTCAGGGAGGCATCCTACCTACCATGCCTTGGGAAGGATCAAAGACCACGTAGTTAGGGTGGGGGTTACAGTTTAACATCATGTAGGAAACAATTGAACCGATGTAAAGTGGTCGGGACAAGTAGGTGTTAGTCATGAACCTTAGGGAGGCTTCCTACATACCTTAACATGTCTAGGATCAAAGTCCACGTAGTTTGGGGTGGTGGATTGGGGCTTATGCTCTAGGGTGGCCAAGGAAGGATGCCATTGTCTATGCTTTCTCTAAGCCGACATGAGTCATGCTCAGTGTTAGAAACAGGAGGTAGAAAAAACCTGACGGTCACATCATGAAAGGTGCATCCACGGGAAGTGTAATGGGGCTTACACGTGGTTAGCAGCCTAAAGAGGAAATGGGGGATTACGTGTGGTTAGCAGCTCAAAGAGGAAATGGGGGCTTATGCATGGTTAGTGGCACAAGGAGATGGATATTGGGACTTACTCTATGATGGAGGCCTGGTGGTGAAAAATCCCATTGAGAGAGGGATGGGGTAACAAAGTTCCCTCTACCCCTCTCACCTCTAGTCTTTGGAACTGAAGAAGAAAAGAGGAGCATGGGTGTTGCCTCCTACAATAATGGCTAGGGGCTTACACCAAGATGGTTGCCCTTCCCCATAGACAGACACCACTCCAACAAATAGGATCTCATTCCATGTGAGGAAGATCTCACTCCCATGGAGATGAGCGGGCATAGATAATGTCTGAGATGTGGCACCCTGCATGTGTTGGGTAGGGAGAGGCCACATTTTAACGTCCTATTCTGAGGACAATGGTTCTTGTAAGTTTCATGCCCTACAGCTCAGACGATACGGGATCACTCTACACCGCTATGACTTACATAACCAGAATGCTTTAACCCTTTGTGAAGTGAAGGCACTTGAAATGCTATGGTGAGGGGGATTTGTTGAGTGATCCAATGAGGGGACCGAAAATGCTGGGGCTAACACATGGTTAGTAGCTCGTGGTTTGTCTAACACTTGAGGGGAAGACCAAAAATGTGGGTCCCAACAGGGGGCACTGAATTTTACCCGTGTTTGGGGTTGAACCTCAGGGAGGCATCCTACGTACCATGTCTAGGAGATAGGGATTAATCCCATGTAGTTCATCTTACAATGGCATACCATCATGTGGGGCTGATAACAACTTACTATTGATTGGTGTATATTGGATTACTTCTTGATGGGGAACCCCATAGCTTACCATAAATTAGGAGACAAAACAGATTACCATCGATTGGACACACAATCGCCTACCGTCGATTGGGAACACAACAAATTACCATCAATTGGGATATAACGCCTTACCACTTGATGGGGAGCACAATGTTTTACCATCGATTAAGAGACAAAATGACTTTCCATCGATTGCGGGACACAACGGCTTACTGTCGATTGGGAACACAACGACTTATGATCGATTGGGATTGTACCTCAGGGAGGATTCCTATATAGATTTCCTAGGATAAAAGGATCAAATCCCATGTATATTAAATGGGTACGGTTTAACATCATGCGCTGTGAGAAGGGAATACAGTTTAATGTCATGTGGGAGGAGGGTGAACCGACGTAAAGTGGTCGGGACTGATGGGTGTTGGGCTTGAACCTCATGGAGGCTTCCTACATACCATTCCAAGGAGACAAGGATCAAAGTCCACATAGTTCATAATGGGGGATACATTTAAACGTCTTACGGGATGATTGTGAACTGATGTGAAGTGGTCGGGACAAGTAGTTATTGTGTTTGAACCTTAGAGAGGCTTCCAACGTACCTTTCCAAGGAGATAAAGATCAAATTCCACCTAGTTTGGGGTGGTGGATTAGGGATTATGCTCTTGGGAAGCCTCAGAAGGATTTCATGGTCAATGTTTACTCTAATACCACATCAGTCACGCTCATTGTGAGAAACAAGAGGATGAAAAAAAAACAAAATGTCACATTGAAAAAGGTGCATCCGCAGGAAGTAGAATGGGTATTAAATGTGGTTAGAGGCCCAAAGAAGAAATAGGGGATTACACATGGTTAGCGACCCACATATCTAGATATTGGGACTTACTCTAGGATGGAGGCCTGATGGCAACAAATATTTGACGGAGAGGGACAGGAGAATGAAGATCCTCGTTCCCATCTCTCCTATGGTCTTTGGAACCTATGATGAAAGGAGGTGAAGGGGTGCTACTGCCTGAAAGAAAGTCTAGCAGCTTAAACAAAGATGTTTTCCCTTCCCCGTGGAAAAACACCACTCCAGCAAAGAGGATCTCATTCCATGTGATGAATATCTTACTCCCGTGGAGATGAGTGGGCGTAGAGAATATCTGAGATGGGGAAACTCACGTGTCTTGTGCAGGGTGAGTTCATAGTTTAACGTCATGTGTTAAGGAGGATGGTGATTGTTTGTTTAACATACGACATATCATATGAGGCGGGTTCACTCTGCACCCCTAGGACTTACATAACCATCATTCTCTAACCCTTAGTAAAGGGAAGGCACCGACAATGCCCTGGTGAAGCGGTGTTGTGGAGTGATCCACTGAGGGGCCCAGGTTAGTGTAGATATGAGAAGAAGCAATAGCCATTAGCGTGCTTATGTGATGAAGCATAAGGATAAGAAACACAACGTAAATAACCACCCAAGGGACCATGAAATCACTTAGTTCAAACATGGAGGGTCATATGGGAGAAGGGTTTGCGAAGCAAGTGGGTTTACAAGAAGGGACCTTGTGATGCTCTGGTTCTGCATATAATGGAGGGGCTTCGCGAAGGGGTATGCTTCACGAAGTTTGGTGGCCTCTCCGAGGCATTGGTAATAGGTGAATATGGGGTGTGCTTCGCAAAGTGTAAATACTTTCTTAGAGTAGGACTTCACAAAGCAAGGGTACCTTGCAAAGCACTACACTGCAAAGGGCATCCCTGCTTGAAGAGGGTTTGTGTTTGAGCTTAGGGAAGGGTACATAACAATGATAAAGTACCTAGAAGAGCTCATTTTTCTCAAGGTTTTTCAGATCAGAAGGTGATTCATAATTTTTGATTGTAGAAGGAGAAAGTTCAGTGTATCCATCTTTTGAGATCAAGGGGATCCTTGTATTTATAGGTGAGGGGCGGTTCGAAGTATAGTGAACTCAGTGGGAATCCATGTGGAACTCCGCAATTGGCTGCAGATTCTATCAAATTATTTATAAACACTTATTCAACTGTCATCCCCTCCTCGACACGGAGCTCTGATGGGTGCTCTATGTGGCACCCATGAAGTCTTTGGTCATGTTTGATGGGATCACTGATGTCGATCTAGCTTCCTTCATGGCGTGAAGCCTCCTGTCAAGTGTGCCATAACCGTGGATCCTCCCACCTATTTTCTCAGTGGCGACCGCGGTGTGGGGCTCTAGCTTCACACTGGCCGCGATGTGAGGCTCTATGAATGGTCCTCACAAGGTAGCCCCTAGGGAGTTGGTTTTTACTTTGCGATGCTTTTCCTCTTCCTATATTTTGGAGCCAAAAATAATAAAAATGTAATAATATTGGTATCTTTTCAATTTACAATCCTAAGAATAAATTTAATGAAAAATAAATAATGATATTTCTACCCATATATTAGTGAATCTAAAATTGATTTCGAAGAGAAATTTACAAATTGGAAAGATAATACTAGAAATGAATTTCAAACTTCATTATGTGAAAAAGATTACTTAAGAAAAATTAAGCTATAAAAATGATAAAGGATGATCTTGAATCCTATATTGATAAGTATGACATGATCATGAAATATAAGTAAAAGAAAAGGTAGGAAAAAAACTGATATATGGGTTGAATGATTCTTAAATGAAAGAAGAATCGGTTTTTAGTGAAATAATTAATTTCATATTTAAATCAATGGAATATGTGAAAATGATTTATGATCTTGATGATAGATTCTATTTGGAAGAAAAATAATTAACAAATTAATAGTATATGTGTCTTGTGTTAGAGAATGTGCTATAGAAGTTAAATGAGGTCTTAAAACATTTTGTTCAATTAAATATTAAATTATTTAAATATTTTGAGATACCTCATATAAAATTCCAGGTTAAATATATACCTTATAAATAGACATTTGATTCTTTTTCAATAATAATTTTGTTTTAAAATCATAATTTGGTAAATCATTTTCCATGAAAAATGTAGTAAAATAGTCACCCATATTAGTATAAGAAAGGAATAACTCCACAAGTCCTTCATCTCCCCCAAAAAATAAAATATAGTCTAAGTATATACAATAATAGAAATTCTTTTGGATAGTACTATAATCTATAATTTCATAATAAAAAGAAATTTTGGTTCCAAGGGAAGTATTAGTGTTGTGGATTTTCTTTTAGGAATAATGCATTCACATGATGGTAAAACATTTTACTACATGGAATGAGGCATGGATTAAGGGGGATACATCCAATGTAGAGGAGCCAAGATATTCATATAATATAGGATGTGATGAAAAATACCTCAATCTATCCATCTCAAATCATATTTTAGTCCCTTGTGTAAATGTGTGGTTGATGTGAGTAATTAGGTCATTGTGCATGGAAATGAATGAAAATTATTCTTGAACACGATGGCTATTCGAAAAATAAAATGTGTATTTATAATATGAATAATTGAAAATAATATCTAGTATAAATTTCATTAATTCAATGAAAATGATCGAAGACATCAGTTCTTTAAAATGGGTTCTCTTACCACATAATTTCTTTTCTTAGTAATATTAAAAACATTGAGAAACATGACAGAGGAGCAGTCTCCTTTTATAATTATTGTTCATAAAAAATAAGGGTTTTGAACTTATAAATATTGAAGCACAATATCTAAAATTGATTTATGTATTACATATGTAATGGCCGATGTTTTTTTATAAAAAGGACTTACTTATCATTTAAACATTTAGGATAGAGTATTTATCACTCCATAAAAATGAAAAAATGTCAATATGTTTTCTAGACAAGTTCAGGATATCCTCTATTAATTATCAATAAAACAAATTCTTTTCTTTTTATAGGTATGGTGGAACCCTTTATATGAATTTTAGGTCCTTTGGGCATTAAATCCCAATAAAACGTTGTCTTTATAGGTTGATGACATTCATACGCAATGTCTATTATCATCCTTGTGCTCACCTAAACTGATATCATAAGAGGCATTCGACAACTGGTGCCATCCCTTCCACCCAAAGTGTAGCACCATTGGATCCACCCCTACTATCATACCTATTCACCTGGACTACCCACATATCCCCACCATCATCTTGTGTGCCCAACATTCATAGCCATATTCCATCCACCAGAAACCCCATGTTACCCATGTGCTACCCACATACAGACAACCCCTTGTGGGGCCTTATTTTTCATTACACATTACACAATCATTCAAGTTTTCTCCATGCCGCCAGTCTGTTTTTAAATAGTTATCCAATGAATTTATGTGTTGTTGGTGAAAAATATATGTTCATACTATAGAACAAGAGGATAAGTCAACTCAATGATTGTAGAAAATAAAAAATTAAGAATCATAATATTGTGAGTCGCCTCCCAAATCTGAATATAGTATGTAATATTGTTTGTAGAACTTTTCACAAATGGGATATTACTAGAAAACCAGACAAAAAGGTTTTCATTCTCTCTATGAGACCACTATCATTAATTCACACTGAATGGTGTTTTCTTTGAATAAAAATGTATAGAAAGGGTTATTTTTATTTTATATCATTAATTAATGATTAAAATTGAATGATCAATATTATGTTAGTAAAGAAAAATTAATAATCTATTGATATGTTTATAGTATTCAAAGGACATGTTGAAAACGTGTTTGGGATATTCATTAAGAAATTGAGATATGATATTAGAAATTAATATGCAAATAATGATTTTGAAATTCAATTATGAAATCATGGAATAATGAAACAATATATAATATTCTATTTTCCAAATAATTATGGTTATTTAGAGTGGAATAATATTAAAATACAAAAATAAGAGGAAAATTTTAAGATGAAAATAAAGTCATTGAACTTTTTTTGTGAGAATACTTTTTTACTGCTATAAACATTCATGAACAATGTATTCATAGATTTAAAACACATTCAAATAATTATGAGTTATATTTCATGATGATTCTAAAATTAAATGAAAAAAAAAATCATTTAGATGTCCATGGTTCATTATGATCAAAGTTAGCTAGATGACAATGCTTGAAGAGACTCTTGTTGAATGTGTCATTAAGGGCTACCAACCTCTAGTAAATGGGTAAAATAATTATAAAAATATTCTTAAAATAATATTTAATTTTTTAGTGTTAAAATATGTAAAAATCAATAGAATAATGAAGTGTTTATTGAAGATGAATGGGATGAAATATATGCCCCTAATGTGAAATTTTTTGACCAAATTTTCACATAATAAGATGAATCCAAGTAAATAATTATTGAAATTTATTTTGATGAGACTTATGATTATTATGTAGTTGTAAATTAGGTTGATAAAAATTAAATGTTATGATATTTTGTTGTTACTAATTATTTATTGGTTAATGAAGATGCACCTGTGAAAATAAAAAATTGGCTATGAATAGAAAATGAAACAACTCTAATATCACATGTTGATGGAAAACAATGGTTGAATCCTTTAATCATTATTAATTGGTAAAATATATGAATTATGATTAGGATAAAATTGAAAATAACACCATATGGAAATTAATTCCAAGTCTAAATGAAAAAATTGATTGAAAAAATAGTTGTTCTAGAAAAAATGAATGAGAAAGGTGCTATGAGAATAAATATGGTCGGGTTGGTATGGAAAGAATATATTAAAATAGAAGTATGATACATTGAATAAAAAAATTTCCAAGAAAAAAACCTGATGCAATTAGGAATATCTAGTAGTTTTGGTAGGAAAGAACTATAATCTGTTTAAAATCAACATCAAATCAATATTTTTGAATAGTGACCCTTACAAGATGTCTTTATTATAAAGCATATGGTTTTACTATTGATATTGGTTGATGTATAATTTGAATACTATGAAAGGAATTAGATAAATTTATGAATGATCCTAGATATTGGTACTATAAACATGATGGCTACCTTACAAAAATGTGTTTCACTAAAGTAAAAGTTGATAGTAATTTTTATATAAAGGAGTTATCTACAAATGTAATACTTTTCATAGTGTTTTTTTATCATATAATTTTCCCTAGTGGAAAATTTTACCTTGGTGGGTAATTTTTTGAGATAATGAAGATAAATTGGGTATTTACAAAAAAAGGTAGATTTAATTAATTTTTCTTGTTATATTTTGAGAAATATTCAAATTTCATATTTATTCACATTAAAAATATTCCAAAGTGGTACTAAATATATTTGGAATTGAAGAATATAGAGAGGTTTCAAGAAAAAATATTTTTTAAAAATGTTATACAATGATAGGAATAGGAGATTTATTTCCCAAAAAGATTTTAGAAACCTATTGGAATAATTTTTTTCTTAATATCTTCATAACCTTTCATTTCTTTTTATGTGACACTTATAAATCATTTTGTAGTGACCCAAGGGAGTCACATATGCATGTATTAGAGAGAGTTATAAAATATATCGGTGATGGTAGTGGATCCGGTCTTGGTCCCTCCTCCCCCATTGGGGAGGGACCTCCAGCTTCCTTTACAGAAATGGATCTATCCATTTCTCCCTTCTCAAACCCCGAATTTCTTCCCTCCTTAACTTTGATTTTAATTTTCCCTAAAGTTCTGGACTTGATATATGGTCATCCAAACCTTTTGATCTAGACCTCAGAGTTCAATGAGGCTTTGGGTCTACTGAATATCTCCCTAATTGTGCACTTCAAGCAGCAGAGTCCCTCGGTGGATTCATTTGACAGGTATATCTTCGGATCGTGGGATTTACATGATAGATAAATAGTAGGTTTGCTCAATTCTAGGTATATTTGGATTTGATTCTCAAATGATGAGGATCTGGTTAAAGCCTGGTCAAGTGCCGCACGAAGCTATGATGGTATTTGATTTTACCTCTTCCACTGGTCGTATGACCTCCACATGCATCGTGACTCCCATACAATATTGTTTTAGATTATTTTTTCACAACTCCATTTACTATTTCAAAACACCTCAATTTTAAGAATTCTAGGAAACCTTGTGGGTAGATTTCTGTGTGCTGGTTCAAGAACCAGGGCACTCCATCACTCGATCTACCCCCATATATGTGTGGAACTTTATGTCCTGAAAATTTCCCATGAGTTTGTGTCAATTATAGTGGAGGGAGAGTTTCGGAACAAAAACCTATAGTATATGAAAATTGGTTTGACTTCTGTAATTATTGTAAGAATATGGGTCATCCTGGGGTGTCCTTCAAACATGGGAGGATGGCTCTTATGTAGGTAGCAGACCCAAGCGACGGCAGAAAGGGGTTGTGTAAGGTTGAAGGTAGTAGAAAATCTTTGGAAGTTGAACCATTATGCACCAACAGTGGTACTAAATATGGAAAGCAATAAGAGATGGAGGTGCCAAGTCATAGTCCTGGTCTTACCACAAAGGATTCTATGAGGAAAGTACTGGCCCCCTCTCCAAACCTGAATGTTTCTATAGTTTTTGATAGATTTTAGAGAGACCCATGGGGGTGCATCCCAAAGGCAATGGTGATCAAAGAAACTTTATCCAACATGGGTGCTAACGAGGTGGTACCCTATGATAATGAAGTTTCAATGTGTGGTAATGAGGTACGAAAATACCTGCGCATGATTTTGGAAGGTGGCTCAACTAGAGGTAACAATGACAGAGTGAATGAGGCCCACCTTGAAGAAACAACAATCCAGATTGTTCCAAAAAATACAACCAATGTTACTAAGGTGATTGAGGGACTTTGTAAGGACCATGAATCCAGTGGGTATTCCCAGTTTATCTTTTTAGAGGACACCTCAATGCAATTTCAATATATGGGACAAGGTTATCAATAGGCAGGAGCGGCCAATGTGCCAAATCAGTCCATGCATGAAACCCTTTCTTATGCGGAGAAGGTTATAGTTTGGAGATAAAACATTAACCTTCAAACCTGGTATGCAGTGTTGGGTGATGATGACTTCCAAGATAGTGGTGATATGAACAGGAAGGAGGTTACCCATGGAGAGGACCACTTGGTATATGTGGGTGAGTCCCAAGAGGAGATGGACGTTGTTCTGGACACCTCTGTTAAGACCAAGAAAGTGACCATTGCAGAGGAATATCTTAGATCATCCTCACAGAAGGGAAAGTTCACTACTATTGATTCTGATGGCTTTATCAAGAACAACCAGAGGGGGTGATGTAGGAAGGATTATTCTAACCTATATATTCCTCCTATCACAAGATCTGCATGTAAGGGAAAGTAGCTCCCAAATGCTCCTGTTACTACGAGCAACTCGAATGTAGTGGCCAACAAATATAGTGACTTGGTGTCTGCAGATGGTGAGATTGGTGTTCCTACCACTCCCCTAACGAAGATGAGGGATCCTAGATAGCAATGTGAGAAAATATTCTCTCGAGACCCTCAACAACAGATATCCTCAGTGCTGGAACACATGGATCAACTTTTTCACTCAGATGATAAAATGGGAGAGGAAGATATGGATATTAAAGAATTGAAGAAGACAACAAGAACAATTCGTGTGATCACTACTAAGGAACAAGGTGATTGGATTGATAAACAGACATGTATTCTACTCATAGGATTCAATATGTGGAAGATTAACATGGAAGAATTCACGAAAGATTGGGACAACATGGCACATCAGTATGGAGGCATCTTAAAGGGCTACCCAGACTCCCAGGTAAATTATATTCCCTGGATATAGTTTATGGAAATTTATTCCAATCGTCTCAAACTATTCATCAACAAATATGTAGTTTCTTTTGGTGTTTAATGTTGTTAGGGTTCTCACTATCCCCTTAAAAGTGTTTGAAAAATAAAAAAGTAACATTTGATGGAATGGTAATATCAATTATGGTGTGATATAGATATATTGTACCCTTTGATGTTATCTATTAATAAATATATATATATTGGAATAAGGATCATATAGATAAAAGATAAAAATATGGTGGGACATTCATCATTGGTGTGGGATGTGTGAGTCGGTATAGTAAGAAGAAGAATTCAGTGAAACTCTATAAAAATGTGCTAGAATATGTGGTATCCACTCATACATGAACATTGGTTTTAAGTGTGGTTATTCTACTGGAATATTTTAGTTTTGAAACAAAGATTAAATTCGATGTTTTTTATGATAAATATGTGATATTTTAAAGAATCATGTGAACACATATTATTAATGAAATTTTAAATAATAGAGATATCCATTTTGAATACATTTCTAATGAGAATCATATTATATATATCATTATAAACACTAATAAAAGTGAGGTTATTTGCAATGAAACTGAAACTACATGTTCAGATATTCCTTATCACTTGATGGTGTGTGTAAAATCCTCCACTATACTACTAATTATTTAAAAAAATTAGGACAAAAAATGAAAATAATCCCTTTTTGAGGGGGAAATTATTGATAAAAGGAAAGTGGTCTCTACATTATAATATGATGATGGGAATACTTTTTTAGGGGGTGGAAGGATAGTGACCCAAACTTTACATAAATTGATATTACAACATTTTAGATGAATATTAATCATATTACATATCTAAATGACGATGGACCATAATATTTTACTATCTTTGGAAACATGGAACATAATCTAAAAACATTGTGAAGCATCATAAACATTACCCATAATGGTCCAAAAATTTAGTACTCTTACTTAATGCCATTATTCATAACCTAGTGAAAGGAAATATAAAATATAGTGATCTCAGATTATGAATAATGGTAAACAAAGAGATACATAACATTAATGTGAAATGAATGGTATGAGATCATGAACAAAAAATTTAAAGATTGTAAAATTCTATCAATGATTATAATATTAAGTCATAACATATGGATTGTAAACTGATAAGACATGAATCATAAGTAAATTAATGAATTTGAGTCATGAGATAATATCATTTGAATAAGACACAAACTCAGTACATACACATATGAATATAATATTGATCCCTCTATGTAAAGGCTCATTACCAAACCTAATCAGGGCACTTCATGGGGGATGTTATGATAGGTGGGAAAAACACCATCCATATTCAAATACCATACCTTATATTGGATCAGGTAACACAATCTTCCCGGAGTTGGTCAAGACCATTGACATGTTTCTAAACTTAGTAGTCAAAGTACACTCCTATGTCTAACAAAGTACTCAAGGATCAATCCCAGGACCATCCTAGGTGTCATATTTCAATCCCAAGACCATATTAGTAGTCAAGGATCACTCCCAATACCTTATTAGTAGTCAAGGTTCATTCCCAAGACCATATTAGTGGAGAAAATCCATTACTAAACCATTTTCAATCTCTATTTCACCCATGTATATCTATGGAGAAACAAATCTTTACCTAATTAATTTGAGGGTGATATACATCCAACCAATCACATAATGAAATAATACATATGTGTTCCAAGAAATAATAAAATACTTATCATATCATGATCCATAAAAAAGATGGGTTTCATCAATTTTAAGTCATAACCCATGAAATGAAATGGATGTCATAAAAATGTATTCATATGTGAACTAGTGGAAAAGTGGATGGGTTAATATTCGTTATAGAAAATAATAACCCATGAAAATAAGTGGGACCCATAAGTTTTTAATCATATTATAAATTATGGAAGATAAATTTTTTTACTAAACATCATTCCATCATAACAGAAACTAGTTAGAGAATGAATATGAATGGTATTCATGGATCATATCAAAAATAAGGAATATGTTACACCAACGAGTGTATTCTTAGATGGAAAATAATATCCAAATATCTATTAAAAACACATCTTATGGAAAATATCCTTTCTAATTTGGAATTTTTTTATAAAACATAAAACATAAAACATTTTCAAAATAATTTTCATTGAAAACAACTTTGAAAAAATATAAAGTATGCTTTGAAATTATTGAATTCATTTTATTTGAAAATAAATATTAAAATTTTTAATGGATGATTTAAAAAAAATGTAAAAAAAATCTTAAATATAGTATATTTTAAAAAAACTATCATCATAATAGAAATTAATAGATCATTTAAGAAAATTTGGGAAAAAATTTCTATAAAAATGTGTTTTTAATTAAAAAATGTTGTTTGAAGAGAGAAATAAATTTTTATTTTCTAAACAAACTAATTATCTTGAGTATCAAAGAGAGGAAATGGTACTTTTTCATGATGAAATCCCAAATAACCATTGGATAAAAACATAATGTGTTATATTGATATATATATCATAATATTTCATCAATGGAAGGATAATCACAACCAATCTTGATAAATGATGAGATTATAGTAGTAAACTCATACCATTTTGGTAACTTTGAATCATAATACCCATGAAATAATAACATTACATGATCCTTATAATTTAATTAAATGAATTTTATTCAATATATAACATGTAAAATGGTAGTATATACCTCTCTTAAATGAATATGGGTTCATAAAATGACATGTGTCTCAAAGAAGAAAAATTTAGAAAAAAATATGTAACTAATTTGGTAACATTTTAATTATAAACCTCATAAAAGAGAAATCATCAAATGAATATTTAACTAAACAAATTATAGATAATAATCATATTATACATTCATGGGAAGTATATACACTATATTTAAAGGTGAATATAGAATATGTTTTTCATAAATAAAAGTGAGATTAGAAATCCCCTTACTACATGAGTTGTAATATCCTCACCTGATTGACCACTATAATGTTATCCAAACTGGCGAGTCACATGGCCTAATGAGTACCTCCCCGTTAACTAGAGGCTTCTAACTAAAAACAATGGTCTAAGGAGGTGATATTGGGTAGATAATTCCCTAATGACCAGATTATTAAAACTATATATCATTTAATAAATAACCACAAATAGTGAAAGTAGTAAGAAACGAAAGATAACTAATTTGAAGAATAATATAAAAACCCAAATATAAAATTTGTCCACTTCTAACACAACACAATGCATACATGTCCAGATGATGATATATGACTAAAATAGTAGATATACAAAAGGAAATTAAATACATTAAAATATATGTAAAATAAAGGAAAAAATCCCCAAGGTTGTTTCCCATGAGAATCTTGAGCTCTAGCTCAGTCGTGTGCTCTTAACATCTAGGTAAAAGTAAGATAACACATTAGGAGTTTATTGTCCTATGAAAAATTAGATCTAATTCAGTACCATAGTGAAATGGTGGCCCAAGAAAGGTTTGATATATGAATCCTAGTAGGTTACTGCCCATGGTTTCTACAACTAAATCCAGTTAGTGATTATGAAGAAATGTAGTGCGCAAGTAATATAAATAAATAAATAATACTGAAAAAATAATCCCTAGATGGCTCAGGTTCCATCAAGAAACCTAGACATCTCTACCTACATCATCTTATTGATGGAATGAAGTATGATATATAACCATATGTGAATAATAATAATAATAATATATACAATGTATTGTTATATATTTCATCTTCTAATATTGATCGAGTGTGTGACAATGCTAATTTCTATATACCTAGAATAATTATTACTGACTAGATCAAGTAAAAATTAGACATCTATAACAAGTCTAAACAAGCCTATAAGAAAAATCCTAATGGTATATTTCATAAATCCCATATTGAGTGGGATACATAATGCTCATCACTTGAGATGGTGAGTGTTATGTCATGTCAGTATCCAGAGAAGGGGTGGTGATGTCATCATTCCAACACTCACCCAAGAACTTAGTGTGTGATTCCCACCTCCCAAAAGATGTCAACGGTGTGAGACGCCATGACTCAACACCCAATGTAAGGGAACGTGATTCCTCCATTCTTAATAGAACCCTTAATGTCACTCCACATCAAGAACATAAGGTGTAATTATATTTACAATACTATCCATATGGTAATACCTATCATTATTTAAATTCATTAATCCCATTATAACCTAGGTCGACATGATCATTCTTATTCAAATAATATGTTATTACTAAATTATAGTTGGAGGCATGGGCAGACCACCCAACTCTATTCCATTTCAAATAACCCATATGAAACAATCAAGGAGAGAAATCTATTATGGACAAACCATTCCAATTATATCATACAAATCATTTAAATAAAACAACAATCATGAGTAAACTATTCAATTATGGGATTCCATTAAATCTACCAAAACATGAAAATTGATTTAAAAAGTCTCAAAGAGGTACATAGAAGGTACCATGGTCATATTGGTGATTTAACTACAAGGGTAATCCCATTTATAAATCAAATAAATCCCTTAGGATGAGATTGGTTCATTGCACATTTATAGAAATGGAGGGAAACATTATTTTATAAATCCAAAAAATTCCATGTATCGAACATACCTTATACCAAGCAATGATGTCAATTTATCAAAGAAGAACTAAAAATTATAGCCAAGAACACTAGAAACCACTACTCATCACTTTGTAATTTCGAAGATAACGCATCTCATCTGAGGGGTTTTATTATAAAAATATTACATTATTTTTAAAACAATTAATTTAACATATCATAACATTATATTAAATAATAAAATATTAATTCACAAAAAAAAATAATTTAAAAATGCTAAAATATATGGAAATTCAATTATAAGGTTCAACTTGGCACCCAAGAGGTTTCATTTCCATTTGGGAAATTGATTACAATGGGAAATTTCATTATCAATCAATCTTGAATGCTTAGAAGGCATTTCAAGAATTTAATCAATTAATTATAAAGGGGAAACATAATCCAACACAACCATAGGGAGGACCGTATTCATGGTCTACATCCTCAAACATCTAAAAATGTTTAGAAAAATTATTACATTGAGAAAAAACCATTTATATTAAAGAATTTTTTAAAAGAAACATATGGAAAAGAATGGTGTGTACTTCCATAATGATATTTTTAAAAATAATGAAATGTGGGGGGAAAGCCATGGACCACCAACCTCATACGTATGATAATCCATTCATCTAATATCAATATCTAATTTGATCCAGTTTGGAAAAAGTATATGAAACTGACATTTCCCTTGAAAATTGGGAATATAATCATCCACAAAAATAGCAGAATATTTTTGGAGAGAAACATAAAATGATTCAAGAAGAATAGAGAGCTTACTGATTAGGATCCATAGAGACTAACAATGTTTTATTTAGACTTTGGATGGAGGACATCCATCAAATCATAAAATAGGCTTGGGAGAGACCCATGAAAGAGGGAGATTTTCACACTGGAGAAGAATAAGGAGGAAGAAAATTGAGTTTTAAATATCATTAATGGAAAACATTTAATTTCACCCTCAAAACTAGGGTCACATTGTATAGACACAGATTTTGGCCAAACCGTGCACCAACTGCATGACAACTTCTTCCAAGAAATCCAACCTCACATCGTTGTCCCGTATAGTTTTCCCTAACCATGCACAAACCATGCAATGAATAGTGTGAGGGTACTTCTTATGTGTCACTAACCATGAAAGCTAAGTTAATGGTTAGGATAAACAGTGCATATACCATGTGACACCAACTTCAACTCCGGTTCAGTCCGCCTAGTTTTCTAATGTGGGTCTCATGGTTTCATACAAACTGTGTGCCCTATTAAGAGCTCCCAAATAAGGTATTTTTGGTTCTCAACTATCTTGAAACAAAATGAGGCACCTAGTTGACCCCTCAGGACTTTTCCCAAGTCTAAAAAAACATGTTCATGTGTTCAAAATCCCATAATTTCTTTTCAAATCTTGGTTCAAATAACGGCCTATCCACCAATGCCAGAAATTAAAATTCCTTTGTAATTTTCATCTGGTTCAAAAACACAGATCATTACAACCTCCCCACCATAAAACATATCATCCTTGATATGCCTTGATGAAAAATAAAAACATTAATTACCTACACTACAAGGGCCATGAAGTCTCTTTAAAATGGTCACCTTTCATTTACAAATGCATGACACACCTCCATGCAATAGTAATGATTACGACAATTTAGCCATCAAAACTGATGAAAAAATCATTTTTTATATAAGACACTAAAATGGTTCTTATTAGATCCCCTATATCAATATACATGATCACATCATTGTAAATTTATTATTTTTGGTTTATGTTTCTCCCCACCAGAATTTTAACATTTAACGACCATTCTAAAACCTGACACACCCAACCTATCAGAATTTCATTAAAAAGAATTCCTACAAGAATTCTAGCAATTCTCATGGAATGATATTAATAGATAAAATATTTGATTTTATACTAACCACATTTAGACTGGTCAATCCAAATTTTCTAGGAAAATCCCCAGTTGAAACATACTACACTTTCATCCACTTGACAACGTGAAAAAATTTATTCCTCACCAATTGCACTCCTTAAAAAAAAGGAAACAGTCCACACCACATCCAACTGACCATTTCCAAAATGAAAATATTAGATTAATGTTGTAAATAGAAACTGAATAGAAACACCTTTATATAAGGAATATTTCACTTAATCCAAGCATGTTCACTGAAGACCACAACTAACTTCCAGTGAAGTTCCCAAATCAAACCATTCATCACATGGGAATTGTTACCCCTTTAGAAAAAACAAAAAGACTGACAAAAAGTCTAGGTGTACCTATAATTCATCAAAATGGAGTCTATGTAACTGACCTATGGTAGCCCATACTCCATTATTACATGTGAGACATCAATTTAAGAACAATACTTCTACATTACATCATGGAATGAGCCTTGAGTGGCATTTTTCTGATGGTCAAGTCAAGGAAACGAATGGTGTCCAAGAGTCTATCCAATGACTTTCTATATTGGAACATAGGTATCACTAAATTATTTCAATTACTCAATAGAAACCACATTTATAGTGTTCGATACTGATATGTCACCGAAAACGGTCAAAAAACTTTAAACATTAGCATGGATTATTACTGACACTCTCTTAGTTCATCAAGAATGATGTAAAGATAATGGAAAGGCTTGTCTCTAAGAATGAGTACACTAAGTGGTTATCAAATATTACAAATAGGATCATAGACACCTTAATAATAGTCAAGACCTAGTTCTTAGTATGGTTTCCAATGGACCATGCCCATTTAGAATAAGGAATAATAGATACACCACTACTAGTCAAACATTTTGAAGAAGCTTGGCGTCATACATAAATTCATCATCATTTAACAGATCACAATTCCTTTACAACCAGATAAATTTCGTGATCACTCAAATATAAACCCAAAACCACATCCAAAACCAAAATTGTTTGTCAAATGATTCATGAAAAGACAACCATAACAATATCATGTTGTCGATCAAGTGCCAATACATTTCTACTAAAACCAACTCGATGCTCCCCACCATAGGAGTGGCCTAGTCATAAAAAGTAGAGATAGAACAGCCACTCACAAGAAATATTGATCAAAATCTATAATAAAACTTGAATAATAGCTAAAAAACATGAATAACAGCTAATTGAGTACCATGTATTAATTATAACTTATTTATTCCAAGTACACAACCATTAGAAACCCTGAAAACTCAAAAAAAACATTGAACTACTCATAGATATTAAAATTATTACCCTATTCATACCATTCCAAGGTAAAATAATTTATCAAAGTTTATGGACAAATTCCCATATTATTTTTGACCACATATCATTTTTAAAATGGAAATCTCTATTTAACAACAATAATTTGTAGGCATCACATACCTCAACATAATATTGTCCATATGTTTTCATTTTTTTAGATGATTGAAAACCCAATTAAAGAAATTATGACACCAAATATTAACCTCTGAATTAGGGAATAATTGGCTAAAAACATGATAATATAGATAATAATAGTATTATTTGGGAGAGGACTGGTGTTTGTACATCTAGCGATCTACCTCGATATGCAGCATGTTATTTTGATCATAATCGTAGTAGAACCAACATTGGTCAGAGAATAAATCCAATAGGAAGAGGAGAGGACTTATACAATACATGCAATTAAAATGGGGTATTCCACATTTAATAAAAATTTAACTAATTAAATAATTAGTTAACACAATGTTTTTTTTTTAAAAATGGCTAATGGGCCTATTAGCTACCTATACTCCTACACTGCATACTCAACACCCCATTAGGTTCCCACATTGAAGTCGTCAACCACTAAATTTCCCCTATGGGATTCCCTATTTCTTCATGTAGCCATCAAGAACCTCATGCCATCTATTAAAAATGATAGATGACTTGTAATGGGATGAATATTTGAAAAGTGATCCCTACCTTCGACAACTCTTATAAAGATAAAAAATAATAAAAATACATGTGTTAAAAAAATTATGTAAAAAATAACATAAAACTTGTTTGATATTCCATTATATTCATCTATAAAATCTAAATTTACATAATCTTTTTTGAATGGAATCAAAATATAAAAAATATGTTTCAAAGTTTTAAAATGATAAATATAGCCTAGGGAAATATATAATTGAATAATAAATGAATAAAATAATATAAATTTATTCTAAGTCTGATGAATATATAATCATTCTAAATAAAATAAATAAATCTTAGAAATATGATCACCATAATAGTAATATGACTTTAAGAATAGTAACATAAAAAATGGAAATATAAAATTACAATGATGGTAAATGATAAATTGAACTACTATGTAATGTTTACCAATAGTTTAATAAGTAAAAAATATTTATCAAAATACAATTAAATAATTTATTAATGTATCATAATGTATGTATAATTGTACATTTTTAGTAATATATTTATTTCATTAATTGAAAAAATATACACTTTTTACTGAAAAATAAATATAAGAATTAAATAATTTATAAATTTATTTTATTAAAATAAATCTCCTTTTTTAGTCATCATGTCAATATTATGTAATGGTTATTTTTTAAACTTTTTATAAATAGTGAAATTCATATGTGAATAATTCAATATAGAAAAATATTATATTTTTCAAGCTAAATAAATATTTAATTACATATGAGAAAATTTAAGTAAAATTTTGTTTAGTCTCACGTGAATTAATTAATAATTGTTATTTTATGAATCAATACTATTCATTATCTTCAATAAGAAGAAAAAATTAATAAATATTTTAATTGGAAACCCTATTCCCATCCACCGATAAATACTTCACTTTTCCACATACTAATTATCAATTACAAAACTACTTCTCCTTCGAATAAAATTCCAAATTATCTCTCTAAATATATAATAAAATAGTATTAATAAATTTTTCTAACCAAAAGACCCATCCTAAAATACTTAAGGTTTATTATAATGGAGATGACACAAAGAGGGAATGTATGGTTTCTAAATCTCACCCTAGTTAGTTATTTTTTACTTTTTACTTTCACATATTAAAAATATTCCTAATATAGTATTTAACAATATAATAAATTTTTTAATTTTTTTTAATATGTTTTATATCATCATTTATGTAATTATATAAAATTCATAACTGTTCATAACAATTATCCAATAAAGGACTGTTTTAACCACTTATTTTAAAAAAATTATGAATCAACGAATGCCTCCATTCAGGGATGGTTATATAATTATATTTCTTTAAAAAATATTCTATTTATAAAATTATAAATTTTAAGAATTATTAAATGATAATTATATAAATAATATTGATAATAAAACATCATGGTCATTATAAGATCCTAAAACAAGTGCATGAAGACATGTTTAATTATTTTCAAATATTTTTCATCATCATTTGAACTGTGAAGCTTCTATATTGGTAGAATAATGAATACTCCCCATCATTTCACATGGGAGGATTATGAAATAATTTCACTTCACATTATACAATTACAAATATATAAAATTATTCTTGTAGAACATGATTGAATAACTATATATGAGAAACATGGAAATCATCATTCTAAAAAGTAAAAAGAGTATGATGATAAATGAATTGTTATGTATGGGAAAAAAATTAATTATATTATTTAGTAGTAAATAGACAAATTAAATTCAATTAGTAACAATGTTAGAGGAGTTTACAAATTATCCAAGACTTAATGAAATAAAACTCTCTCACTTTTAATATTTTTATCAGGTCAGGATCTCTAACTTTAAAATTACCTTTATAACTTTTAGTTAATTTATTTTAGTTTTTAGTATAAATAATTCATTGGTGTATAATATTTTATTCTTACATTTTTTAGGGGAACTTTTTTGATTTCATGTTCCCATTCTAATCTATTCTTTAAAGTAATACTGATAAAAGTGTATTATTCTATTTTGTTCTTCCTTTTAATGTGACACTTTTATTTGGAGTAATTTTGATAAATTCTTTATCATGTTAAAATATATTGGTTTGGATAATTATTTATTGAAATCCAATACTCATATCATCATGAATGGATATTTTACCAATTTCATAGAAATTTTTTAAAGTGATAAATTTTAAAATGTCTCCATTTCACTTTTTATGATACCTTCTTCACATTGATCTATATCATCATAATCTATGATTATTTATTCAATTAATAATGTACATAAACGTGTTGTTGGGTTACGAGGTATTGAGATGGTCTGCCCACCTGCGCACCGCACGTCCCCAGCTAGGCCCAAGGTGGCCAACTCTTGGGCTTGGGCCAGTTCCACATGGAGTCGAGGGGACGAGAGGATCGCTGGCGTATAGTGCGCATTGCCTTTGCGAGGACTCGAACCCGGAACCTCGATGATAGGACGCCACTGCCTTGAACCAACTCACCTAGTCAGGGGATGCGTGCAGATAATGTGGGTGATAAGAGGCCAGGCATTGAGCCGATCAGTCACAGGGAGATGTTCTCAATTGCTAGGAAAGATGAAATTTTCAATGTGGTCTCTTCGAGGGAACCTGCGAAGATTAAGAGGAATTTTGCGAAAGTGGTGTGTAATGCAGCGGGACCATCCTTCTCAGACTTTGAAGCACTCCCACCTGGGAGAGTGATAAGGAAGGGGAGGATTTCCCATGTTTCGGACAACTAGGAAGCAGTGGAGGAACGGGTAAGTATATGCTGGTATTCAATTATCGTGCGGGTAATTACCCCAAAAGGTGAGCATCTGTGGAAATTTTAGGATCTGAATAAGAGGATTGTGGAGGTCTGGGGCTTTGATGACTGGAGAATGATTGCGATGGGAAGGGGATATTACCATGTGTTATTCCCCACGGATGAAGGTAAGCGGAAAGCATGGATCAAGGGCACAGTCTCTTTGAACCCTGGATTTTTTAATGTGCAGGAATGGGATCGAACTTTTAACCCTATGAATGTCATAAATTCTCATACGCAGTTATGGATTAGAATTTACAAGTTGAATTGGCTATATTGGCATCCAAGGATCCTCTGAAACATTTCCTCCTATATAGAAAATCCCATTCGTATGGACCAGAAGATAGATAATCCGAGGCTTGGACACTATGCGAGAGTCCTAGTGGAAGTTGACATGTCGAGCACACTGGTTGAGGAGGTAATTCTTACCACAAGGGATGATAGAATGAAGCTTTATATTTTTTATGAAAGGAAACCCAAGTTCTGCATGAACTGCTTATTCTTTGGTCATATGACGTCTGAGTGTAAACCGGACAAGGAGTGCAATGTTTGTAAGATGAAGGGTCATGAAGGGAGCATGTGCAGAAGAAGGAAGGGGAAGGAGAAGAATTCTCTAGATCCCTCTGAGGGCCTGGATGATGGTCATGGCAGTAGAGCTGGGAAACATGAAGTTCTGAATATGGGAGGTTCTACATCTGCTTCCAGGGCTGATCTGCCTAGAAATGGAGTACAAGTTGGACAGGTGGTAGTTGGGCCGGCCATCTTACCTCAGTGTGACTCTGCAGAGCTGGATGCACCGGATGTGTTGGGGGATAAATCAACCAAACTGACAGAATCTGAAGAAGTTGGCAGAGGTTTGGGTTGTTATCCATCTTCTAATCCAGGAGGGAGGTTCATCCAAAAACCACCATCCAAGGCTGCCCAAAGAAGGTTTTCGGATGTCAGTGATCTCCCTCTCAAATATGGGAACACTTCCATGCCCCTGGGTGGCCGTTTATGGGCTGATGAAGTGGAAGGTATTGAAAAATCTGTTATGCCCATGGCAGGGGGTGGATTTGATGCTTCCAGTGATAGATTGGATGGGTGTCTGGTTTCTGAAAAAGGTACTAGGAATAATGAAGGCATAATATGCCCAGAAGTGAACGTTGTTGCATCCAGTGGTGGTGGCAGTGATGAAATGATTGGGAATGTGAATGTCGGCAGCAAGGTCGAGCTGGTGAAGGGGAGTGAAGGTCGGGCTTCAGCTGGTCCAGGTTTGGAGCAAAGTGTTAACACTGTCCCACCGAAGGAAGGGGACAGTGGGGCATGCCAGGCGATCAAAGATCCTCATAACATTACTGCCACTGGATAGCAAGGGCAGAGTGGTCAGGGGAAGAATAAGCAGAAACAGATACAGGTGGATAGGAAAGGGGGGCCTCTGAGAAGAGGCATGACTGGTAAGAAATGAAGATCCTTTTTGGAATTATCAAGGGATGGGTAACTCCCGCACGGTCAGGGCCCTTCGACATTATCTCATGACCTATAAACCGATGTTTGTTGGTATTGCTGAACCAAAACTACTCTTTGAAAACTGTAAAGGATTCAAATGGGGCTCTCTAGGATACAGTTTCATTTCAAACAATCAGCATGCATCTCATATGGACCACTTATGGGTGTTAATGCATGATGGCATTAAGATTACTTCCTGTACTAATGGGAGCCAAAGTGTCCTGATTAACTACATCTTTGCTGGGTAGGATTTTTCTGTCTCTTTTGTTTATGCCTCCAACTCTTATATAAAGAGGAGGGAATTATGGGAAGAGCTTAAAGCCACTTCTAGGAGGATGATGCTAAACTGGGTGGTTATTGGTGATTTCAACACAGTACTAAAGCCTGAGGAGAAAACTGGTTCAAACTTCAATAGGGCTACTGCTGCTGATTTTTTGGAATGCATTGACTATTTTAATCTGGAACAAGTTACCATAGCTGGTGCAGATTTTACATGGTGAAGGTACACGTGGGAGGGGAATCAAGCAAGCAAGCTTGATACATGTTTCATCTATATTGGTGATCATGATACGACTCATGGGGTTTCTGGTTTCACGCTCCCTAAGCATCATTCTGACCATAATCCGATGGTTATTGAGGTTAATACCTATCTCACAAGGTCGGTCCCTATTCCCTTCAAATTCAACAATGGATGGATTGTGACTCCAGGTTGCAGGGAGATTATCTTGGAGGCATGGAATTCTGAATTCATTGGGAGTCCTCTTCACCGACTTTCCATGAAGCTCAATAACCTTAAGGGGCTTCAAAGAGAATGGAGTAAAAAATCTTTTTCGAAAATTGATGAGGACATTAGGAAGGCAGAGGAGGAGCTGGCTAGGATTTAGGTTTGTCATGATCAGTGGCCCACTATATCCCGAGAGGAAATAACAGCCCATAATAGGATGGATGACCTCCTAATGTTAAAGGAAAGGCTGGTTATAAATCAACTGAATGTGAAATGGTTAATGGATGGGGATAGAAATTCCAAGATTTTCAATAGGTTACATAAGGAAAAGAGGGTGCGGGCAGGGAAGAGGGTGATCAGCATTGATGGGCACCTGTACAGTGAAGAAAATGAGATTTCATAGGCTATTGTTGAATACTTCAAAGGTATATATTCTGATAATGGGAAGTCCAACATTCATCGCATGGTTGATAACATCATCCCCTGTATTGATGATCACATGAATCAGCTTTTACTTGCTTGCCCATGCAAAGAGGAGATCAGATCTGCTCTCCTGTCCCTTAATCTTGAGAGTTCCCCAGGTCCTGATGGGTTAAAAAATAAATTTTTTATGTTCTATTGGGACATCTTGCAGAATGACATTGTGAATGGAATTAAGGACTTCTTTTCACACTCATATATGCCCCATGGAATGAATTCCTATTCCATTGCTCTTATCCCCAAGAAAGAGAATTCCATTGACATCAAGGACTTCAGACTGGTTTCTCTTGAGAACACGATACCCAAAATCATTAGCAAGGTTTTGGTGAACATGATGGGTGGGTTGGTTAATGGCATAGTCACTGCGAATCAATTTGGTTTTGTCCCTGGGAGGAACATTCAAAAGTTCCTTTTTATGGCCTTGGAGAGTGTCAATCTTATGAGAAGGAAGACAAAGGATGGAAATTTTTCCATCAAAATTAATATTTCCAAGGCTTTTGACACTCTTAAGTGGAGCTTTCTTCTTGATGTCCTTAGAAGGTATGGCTTCTCAAATGACTTTTTGAATCTGATCCATACCATTCTAGAGTCTTCCAGGTTATCAGTTCTTGTCAACGGTGCCCCGAGGGGCTTCTTTCCTTGGACCAGGGGGTGCGGCAAGGTGATCCACTCTCTGGACTACTTTTTCCCATGGAAGAGGATTACCTGAGTAGGTGTATTAATGATCTTGCTCAAATGGGTCTTTATAAAAGAATTAGGGCTGGTGTGAGTGAGTATGCCCCGTCTCATTTATTGTATGTAGATGACATCTTGCTCCTTGGTTAGGAGTCAAGGAAAACTATCTCCTCTATTAAAGCCCTCTTCAGTCATTATGAGGAGGTGTCTGGACAATCCATTAGTTGGGACAAATCTTCCATTGTTTTTGGAAATGGAATTTCAATTGGGAAACGAAACATAATTTTCAGACTTCTTAGGGTGAGGAGGGGCTCCTTACCCTTCCAATATCTTGGGGTCCCATTGTTTTGGGGAAAAGTGAAAAGATATCACCTTGAAGGAATCTCTGCTGGAATTGTTCATCAGATGGCCAGTTGGAAGGGGAAAGCTATTTCCTTGGCCGGAAGGGTCTGCCTTGTGAATTCAGTTATCACATAGAAGTTTTTCTACTCCTTCTCTATTTATCGATGGGTGAGGGGTCTTCTCAAGTAACTTCATAGTATGGTACGGAATTTCATATGGACGGGGTCCCCACATGAGACGAAGCTAGTTACAGTGGCATGGAAGGAGTGCATCAAACCGGTGGAGCTGGGGGCCTAGGGATCAAGGATCTCCAGACTTTTAATGATGGTTTGATTGGGAAGTTCACTTGGAACTTGATTACTCATCAAGCTGACGATGACTTTCTTTCAAACAGGATCACAAGGAGGCTCTTAAATGGACACAAATGGCACCTTGCCTCATCAGTTTGGACCTCTATCAAGCAGTCTTATGTCAGAATCATGCACGATAACTGCTGGTTGGTTTGTAGGGATTCCACACTGAATTGTTGGAGCACAAGGAGGCTCACACAACCTCTTTGTGATTCTAATGTGCCACCTGAGGTAGCCAATTTGACAATTTCCAGTTTTCTCTCACAGCTACAATCTGCTTCTATTAGTGTTCCTGTGCAGGGGGAGCATGATGTAACTGGTTATGGCTTTATGGAGAAGGATACTCTGATCTGGATGCATAGTAGAACCGGGAAATTCAATAGCAGGGATTATTACAGGACCCTCTGTGGGGACCATTCCCCTGCACCTTCATGGTTGCTGAATTACAGAGCACGTTTCATCAGACCTTCTCGGTTTTCTCTGATCTGAAGGATCTGGAAAAATTGTCTACCCACATCGGATGCTCTCAAGAAGGTTGGGTTTCACATGGCCTCCATGTGTTCCATGTGTAAATCTGATGAGGAATCAGTTCAGCATGTTTTTATGGGATGCTCTCATGAAAAACAACTGTGGGATTACATTGGTTCTGTGTTTGGGGTGACTGTTGACACCTGCGGGCCGGTTTGTCAAGTGTTTTCTGCTGCTTCCCATGGCAGGTTCAGCGAACAGATTTTTAATCTATTTTTGACTGCCATTGCTACGACTGTTGCTGTCCTTTGGGAAGCCCGAAATGCTGCTACTTTCACTTATTTGCACCCCACTGTTCAGCAAGGTGTGAGGGCGATTCATAGGGATGTTTAGGCAGCATCTTGTGTGCAGGATGGAGCAATGTCTAACACAGTTGTGTATCTTCAAATTCTACGTACTCTTGGTGTCTCGGGGCAGCCTCTCTTGCATCGGATGCTAAAGTATATTCGATGGATCCCACCCATCGGACCCTACCTAAAGGTAAATGTTGATGGGGCTGCGTTGGGTGCTCCTGGCCCATCGGGTTGCGGAGGCGTGTTTCGTACCTACCGTGGGTTCGTTAAAGGATGATATCATCATGCCATTAGAACCAATACCGTGTTTGAAGATGAGCTTTGGGCCATGATTTATTCCATCAGGTACGTTGTCCGCTTTAACTGGAAGCATATATGGATTAAATCTGACTCTCAGATCACGGCCCATGCCTTGAGCACCAAGACGTGCCAGGTCCCTTGGCGTGTACTGCCGCAATGGGTGGGTTGCCTTAATGATATTGCGTGGATGTGGGTGGAGGTCTCACATGTCTACCGAGAGGCTAATCAGGTGGCGGATGCATTGGCAAAGCGGGCGCTCACTGATACTGGAGAGATGTGGTCTTTTATGACCCTGGACTATTGTGCCCCACTGGTGGAGGTAGATAGGTGTGGGGTGGTGCACACTCATTTTTGTAATATTCCCCTATATGCTTGACTCTTCTCACTTTCTTTCTTTATTTAATTTTATTAGGACTGGCTTACACCGGCTCCTGGATTTTCTGGTAATAATGTACATAATTACTTAATCCCTTATTTTATTAGGAAATTTATGATACTTCATTTGATTATTTTTTGTAATATTATTATGTATCATATTTCATTCTCAAGTGTTTTTATCTTTGTTATGATTTATGTATGATTTTTTAGTATATATAAGTCATAAGAATGGAACATTATGAGGTGATGGGTGGGACTAGAATTATGCAACCCCTTTCTACTAGGTAATGATTACATTGCAATATATACTATATATGTTTCATGAGATGTTATCAAACAAATTATCTTATGATTTTTGGTATGTGAGCCTCAAAATATTTTTATATTGTCATAGTTTAGGATTACGCTACATTATTATGATTCTCCTGGTTCACATGTTCTTATTAAATCAACCTTATTATTTCATCCTCCCATATTTGGATTTATTTACATTCTATTATATGATTCTATGTTATGATTTTTGAAACATTTTAACACACTAATTTAATGTATTTCCTTAGGATATATGATGTATTTATAGTAGTATTATGATACATGAGAGAGTAAAAAAGAATATATAAATAATGGATGATATTTTCAATTTAAATATATTTAATTTTGTTACTAATATCCCAATGGAACTGGAACTCTAGATTTTTGGGTGTGTTTATAAACACATTTATGAATAATAATGTAATATTATGAATTTTACATATGGTTTGTTATAATATACCTACTGGTTATTTTTTCCTATTTTATAATAAGATAAGAAGTTTTAAATCAATATCATAGTCTTCAAACACAATGGTTTACCGATTTGATTAAAATAGTACATGAGCAATGTAAAAAAAACATCATATGATAAAATATTTCTTTCTCAATATATATCTAATTCCATCAATGACTTTTTTCATTCCCCAATTCATGATTTAACACTTATGAGAACACTAAGATATTTAAATGAAATATCATGTTTCTTGTAGCAATGATTCATGATGCCTCTTTATTCTTCACTTTCTACTTTCCATGGGAACATCCATTATGTTATGAGAGCCTCAAAATTACAGTTAAAATATATTAGATTGAATGTTTCATGATAACTTTATTAAGTGGAATATGTTTAATATGTTATTATAAATGGATGGTGAAGTGTTTTATTTATAGTTAAAGAGGGGGTGTTTGAATAAAAAATTATATATACAATTTTTCCCCAAAATTAAACATAGTATTATGTCTAATGAAAAAAAATTGAATTATATTTTTCAAAAAAAGTTTATTTACTTGTATACACATTAAAAAACAATGGTATTATTGGAAGTGAGTATACAATATACGAAATAAGAATTTTTTTTTGGAAATAAAATATTTTTTAACATTTTTAATCTATATTGTGGGTTTATAAATTAAATTTAATACTTTTAAATAAATTTATGAACCCATTAAATATATTTTGAGTCATTAAATCTATTTTTAAAATTATTTATTCAGTTATATATCAAAATTATGTTACAAAACATAGTGCATACATGAATTGTATATTACTATTCACCTAAAAATTCAACTTTTTTATGAAAATACTAAAAAATAACTTATTAAATATGATTTCATTTTAACTACATTTTTTAAATAATTTTTTTTAAATAAAGATGTAAATGGTTGGAATTAAATAATTAATTTGAGTATAAATAATCTAGTGACTCATAAATAATCAAAGGTATATTTTTAAAAATAATTATATCATCATACTTTATTTCAATTAAAAGTATTATAGAGTTATATAAAATATTTTACATTTTTATTAATAAAATTGAAATTTTAAAATATTTTAATTATATAAATTTTATTTATTTACATATATAAGTTTCTCAATTCATACACGCAATGGTACCTATATTTTTTCAATGATAAAATTTCTATTCAAATGTTAGTATTTCCAAGGGAAAACTTACAAACTAAAATGATCACATTTCTTCCAACCACCCTATGTATATACCTTAAATATTTTACTTTCCATTAAATTATATTTCTAACAAAGTACTATATATTTTATTTAGAAATGTTTTTCCTAAGTATGATAGTTTTCAATCGTTGTACAATGTTTTTCATAGCATTATTATTACTGAGTAATGTTGAGCCATAAAATTTCATACTTCTAGTAATTGTATTTAATTTTACTTATTTTCTCATTGAACATGATTAATCATATATAATATAATGTGTATTTTTATGAAATTTTTAAATCTTACATAACAAAATAATGATTATTTTAATACATGTTTCACAAGATTTATTCATGGTGTGACACATATATGTTTTGTGGATAAAATGTTTTCATAGAAGAAATTTTCATTATAGGTTATATCTGAATATAATTTTGAAATAGCATCTTTAATTTATTATTGTATGATATGTTACCAGCTTTTCATTTACTTGGGTTCAATTTCAGGTTATGATTTCTTAACTACATAGGCTACACCACAATTACGCATTACATCATATATATACATATATATCATTTTTTGATCTTGATGAAAACATCAAGACATAAGGTAAATTAAATTTACTATAATCTATACTTAATTGATAAATTTCATCTCCTTCATGTCATTGATCATGTTTTTATGACATATAGAGGATGTCTATATCACGGCCCATGTTATATTTCTTAAAATTATAATTGTGGATCTAAATTATTCTAATAGAGTTAGAACAAATTCTATATGAAAAAATGACCATAAATATAAAACATTTAATGATTTTAAAGATAATATTATTACTTAATTGAAAGAAATGAAAATTTGGAAAATATAGTAACTATGTCAATAAATATTACTATAGAATCATATACAATGATGTTTTGAGTGATTTGTGGGGTTGAAATTAGAGGTGGTGAATCAGTTTGAACAAATATTCCTAAATTAATTTATATTTCAATTTCATATCTTTATAGTTGAACCTCATCCCATTTTAGGATGAATAGATATGATTATGAATTCTTAATTCAACAAACCACATATAAGTAGTAAATAGACTAGAATAAAAACACATAGTCTTTTACAATGTTCACCACTGGTATTATTGAAAAACAACTATGTTGTGTATATATTGATTCTAAGACATGTGTTATACAGTAATATAATAAATAAAATACATATAGAGAAGATATCATCCTTAACCCTGATGATATCTCTACAAAGATATGTAGTCTCAAAATTAGTTTTCCTACTAGCCCCGATATGTTTATAATAAAACTCATAGTCACATAGTTGGATAATACCTTCTTCTTTGTTTCTATATTTAACTAAAAAACCTATAAATATATGATTCATCAACAAATTTATTTGGATATAAGATATCTTTTATAATAGTAACATGCAAGTATTCCATCAACTCTTTTTTTTCAATTTCCAAACGGTTAACACTTTTAAACAGTAGATTCCTTGTAATTTCCATATCACTTATTCACATGTGGTGTTAAAAATATAGAATATAATCAAAATTATAGAATTTAATTGGTATTACCTCATTCCACATCTTATTATTCAAGATTCTTAACATATATGTTGTGTAGTGGTTGTAGTAGTGTTGAGTTCCCTTTGGTTTCACACTCAACCACTTCATCAACCTAAAATAAAGGTTGATCTTATCATCTAATTTGTTTTTTTATCCATTGATAATAAGAAGAAATGTGAAATATATTCATCATTGACCGACAAAGTCTCTATAACCATTCTCCTTCAATAAATTTTGAATATCTTGATGACATTGTTTCATCTACTCCAGTCACACCATTACTTTCAAAAAAAATTGAACCACTTTCTATTAACAATAACACCAAATCTTATCTACATTAATTTGAAATTTTTGAACCAGTTTATATTAACATGACATTCCTTTTATGTTAATAAATTTATTTTTACACAAATGAAATCCCTCCCACTTATAGAAGAACCCAACCACCAAACCCTTCAAACATACACCTAAAATTAAAATTCCCCTCCAAAATCTACATTTTTTTCTTGCTAGAAGTTCACTATCACTTTGTGGAGTTTATGGTCCCTATAGATCCCCTACAATACTTCAATACTAGATGGGTTATTAGTGAAGAAATGATTTCTTCTTTGTAAGTCATGACTTGTTAGCATTATTTTTCATTTTGATTCATCATTAAAATATTCAAAATTTTCATTTATCTCTTTAAAACATATAAATAAAATAATTATTCAACAATAATTATTATATTTTAACAAAATAACCTCATAATCACACATATCCATTGATTCTATCATGTTCAGGTTTGGGTTTGTTTAATCACCCCCACAAATGATGATTTAAATTTTTTTCAGGGATCATCATTTAAACTTAATTACTCATAATATATGATTTTATTGTGTGAATAATGTTTATTGGTTTTTCATTTGTAATATTTTGATTTAACTCACTATGAATACACCTACCTTTATTCATTAAATATTACAAAAATAATCACCTTATGAATTTTATTTTGGAGAACCATATCCAAAAATCATAGTGAATAAACTAGGAACTTCAGAAATCATTATGAGACATAAATTATTGTATCGTGAGTTTTTTTGGAGATTTTGAACTCATGAAAATAGAAATATTATAAAAATAGTTATTTCAAAACTGAAAAATAATTTTTGAAATTACTAATAACTGGTGATCAATATTAACTAACAATTAGAAATGCCTATACAATAAAATATTTTTAATGTTTAACAAAAAATGTAAAGAATATGAACATGGTTCTTTAATAAAATATTAATGAGTCTTATTTTTCTATACAGAAGTTTATGGACCATCTGAATACATATGTATATAAGTTAGGGGTTTATTATATCAAAAAAAATTCATTGAGACATGTTTCGTATTATACACCAATTTTCAATTTTATTTTTTATATAATTCCTTGTAGACATGTTATATCATTGATATATTTTTATTACTTTTGTAAGATAAATTTTATGTTCTATTCTAAAATAGATTTTCAATTGATAGTTACCAAGTATATATGGTTTCTTTGTCAAAATTATAATTCCTTGAGAAAAGCATCATATTTTACACCAATTTTTAATTTATATGGTTCAATTACTAACATATTGAATGCATGTATAATGAATTATTTTATATAATTATATTTTAAATTATATATCATTATGTTTCTTTCATTTTATTTGGATTTACAAAATTCCAATATTCATAGGGGGTTTTTGACACAAATTCATTTTCATTGGGTCATAAATATTATTCATAGACTATGGTATTATAATACTATATTGTCTACAATTTTATTTTTTATGGAATGTTATCTTTTTCTCGATGGATATTAAATCATTACATCAATTTCTTTTTATTTAGTTGTTTTAATTATCATTGTAATTTTATGGTGTTCATAATAATTCAAATCATTTCTAATGGTTCTTTACCCTTGTCCATATTGTTTGTAATTTTTCAAAAAGGATATTATATATACTTCAATGACTTTTTATTTTAATTTTTCAACATCATTTACATTCATTAAAATAGTTTAAAATGAATATTCATAATTTTTTTCTCATAGGTAATCTTAGAATTTATTTAAAAAAATATGAAAAGAATCACATTTTTTATATTTATCGTGTTACCATCTTTCCAACATTAGAAACCATTTTTCATAAATATGATTTATAGTCATTTTTTAATTTTTTTCCATATAATTGTTTATGCTCAATTTTTTTGTGCAATTTTCATTTTAAAAATAATTTGTAACATTCTAGAAGTATAAATAATGTGATTTCAGTTCCCTTATGTATTTTTATATATTCCACTCAAAATTGATTTTCATTAAATTAATTTATATTCAATGTTTTAATATTATTGATTATATCAAAAATATTGTTTCAAATTTATATCATTCATAACCCTAAAATGTATTTTTTTTGGTATCTTATAGGTTTGATTCAACAACCACATCACAAAATATATTTTAAAAATATTTTTATGTTTTCACATATATTTTCCTCTATAACTCAAAAAATATCAATTATTTTTTGATGTTCATAATCAAACCTAATTTATTTTATATCATTTCTTTGATTTTAAATTTCAGGTATTGATATATATATTATGAATTTATTGTTATTTCACCCTGCTTGAAAAGGATATGGAACACATTTTATTTAAATATTATTTTAAAGATGATATATATGATTCATTTAATGAAGTAATCATTCGTATAATATTTTTTTATTTATGGGTTATTATAAAACCCTCTAAATAATTAGTTAGTGGTCTATATGTCATTTTATAATTATGATAACTGAGTTTTGATACTTAACCCACTATGAGAAAAAATTTGTGACACATGATACAAATTGATTTCATAAAAAGGTTGTGTCGTCTAATTCAAAATGTTAGGGGAATCAGTTATTTATTCTAGATTTACTATGTTATGCTAGTCTAAAAAATTTTATTCACAAGTCTATGCATCGACATGATTTCAGGTTCCCTTTTTCATAATTTTGTGCAAAAACCTGGCTGTGGATAGATTTATCTATTATGTTATGGTTTTATTTTCTTGTGTTTATTCCAATATTCTATGTCATACTACACACTTATGTTATTGATATATGTATCTTGATTATTCATTCATTCTTACACACCCATATGAATTATGTCTTATGAAAAAATAATTATTACATGATTCATTATTTATGATATGTGATTTATTAGTTATTATTTTCTTGTAATAATTCTATGATTCAAAATTTTTTTTCTCAAACCTAATAGTTTATCTTATGCTCACTTTTGTTAAAATATTATCATCACTTATTTTTACCCTTATAGAGTTTTTGGGCTAACCCTTATTTTGTTTCAATTTCCCCATGTTATGATAAAGAATAATATATATGATATATATATATATGGGTATCATGTACATATATTATTATGTGAGATACTGACTACTTATCTTGTAATTTTAAATTTTTCATGTAATTGGAGAAATGTACATTGGTTGAAAAATGATTTAGTTTTGTAAAGGTGTTGAAAATTCTCTAAAACTCTATGCATTGAAGGGAATGGTTGTTTAAGTGACCTAATATTGGTATATAATATTTTAATAATATAATGTTAATCTTAGGGATTATTAGATAGTAATAGATTAAGTGTGTGAATAATTTGTTTTAGAACCAAAATTGGGTGTATGAGTCTGGGGTTTCTTTGTTGGTATCAAATCGATGTATGAAAAACATTATAGGTTGGGATGCTATTAGATGTGGATAATTTAAGAGTCATTGAATCCATATTGGGTTAATAGGTTTAATTTATATTGTAATTACAAGGGAATATATATCTTTTTTAGGCCTTACGTGATTGTACACTAAGGATATTATTGATATTTTTGGAAATTTTATTGGGGTTTGGGAAAGAAAGATGATTTAGGTATCAATATTCCTTAGGGATTGTATGCGTTTTTATGTAACGATAATTATGATTGATGGGACCAAGGTGTAATTTATTTTTATAATATATGTTCAGATTAATAGAGAGATTTAAATGTAAATAAATATAAAGTAAATTTTGGTGATTTTTGGGAAAATGTTAATATTTTTGAGAGTATATATGTATATGGTTTATATTTACGGTTATGCGATTAATATTATTGGGGATTAAAGTTATATTATGTTCTAGGAGCATAGGATTCTAAGATTTTTAGGTTTAGAATATATTAATAATTTCAATTCGTTTTTGGGTTATTTTACTTCAAGGGACTATGTTATTGATATTATGATTATAAAACATAAGAAATTTTTAGTTGAACTAAATTTATGATGAGTTGAAATAGAGGTTTCAAATTATTATAAAAGTCTAATTTATTATTCGTATTAATATTGTTTGTGATTAAAACTTAGCTATTTTGGTTTTATTAGTTGGTTGATTATTTGATCATGATAATTATGCTAAAAAGGTATGTCTCTAGAAACTCTTATGCATTATAACCAACTGAGGATTTATAATTAAAAAAATTGATATTATGTATGAAAATATAGATATGTGTATATTACAAGGATAATGTTGAGTTTCTTAGTCTTGATAAAGACAAGGAGGTTCATATATCATTATAAATTATATCATCAGTATTGCATATCTTAGAGATTCCCTGTTTTTTCGGGAAAAATATACTAAGTGTGGTATAATATTATGCCTCGATATTGTAGTATGAATTTCATTTAAATTAATAATATGTTTAATAGAATATATCACACACAAAAACAAAATAAAATGAAACATAATATGTTATAGTATATATATATATAGTCATTAATATATTATGATAATACAATGTATAATGTTATTAAGAAATTTATAAGAATAAAAAAACATCTAGTTTGTAAATAATTGCAATAAAATAAATTAATTTGCAATAATTAATTAATTTCAATTCATTATAAGTAATTATTATTTTTTAACGAATAATTTTATGGGTTGTAATACCATTTAATTTATTATTATTCAATTATAATAAGATTAATATTCACAGGATGATATTAAATATAATATTTTCAGAGAACCCTTATTAAAGTTTTTTTTATTTTTATGTTAAAAAATGAAACATTTTAATGTATTATTCTTAGTAAAATAATTCAAAATAAAATTAAATTGATGAATAGGCATTTAATTATCAATTAATATAAAATAAGTTTAAGAACTTTTAATATTTTAAAGGATATTTGTTAAAAATAATTTCATTAAATTTTAAGTTTTCATTTAATCATTAAATTCCTATATTTTTTTGAAATTTAATATGATATATTGATTTTTTTTCAAAATTTCAACATTTTTATTGGTTGAATTTTTGGATTTTTTAAAATGGATGATTTTTTAGAGAATAGTAAAATACATTTTCAATAAATACCAAAAATTTTATAACATCATTAAAATATAAACATTAATTAAAAATCTGTGGATATTTTTTTCTACAAAAAAATGTATTTAAGGTGTAAGGTAATTTATTTTAAAGTAATATGTTGAATTTAAGAAAATATGTTTGGAACTTTGGCACCTGTATTATATTTTATTCTTATAAGAATCTAATTTTGGACATTTTAATTTAATTAAGAATAAAAAATATTAAATTACATTTTGGGTTAGATTGAAAATCAAAGAAGAAATTTTTTTATTCATACACTAATAAATGTAAGGGTATTCAAATTATATTATCTAAAGAAGTATGAATTCATTCATATGTTTAAAAATACATTTTTTAAAAAAATATTTTTAATGCGTGGTGTATAAACATATTAAGATAATTTTTTATCAATTTAAAAAGGTAAATAGAGTAAAATATATTTTTTATTTAAATTCATAATTATCTAATTAGATTATAAATTCAATTTCATGTTTCTTCATAATAACATGTTACCAAGGTAAAAGTTAGTGATTGTGGTAAAGGCTAAAAATAGACCTAAAGTGTTACATTAAGTGAGAAGGTTGCAAGATATAACATAAAATTTTCATTTACTAAATATGTGAGAGTATTATCAATCAAAACACATCTTATATTACTTAATTTTCCATTTTTAGTGATCATTTCTTGAGTATGGAATACCAATTATATTAAGAAACTAATATTTCAAAAAAAATGACACACCTATCACTTAAAAAAGGACCCCTCTACCATCCCTTCAGATCCCCTCATAAAATTTTAATTCCCCCACATAATCATCTATATTTTAATTCCCAATAATATTCTCCCATGTTAGTTGGATTTATGTCCATAGAAAACACCAAATACTATTCAAAACCAAGAAGGTTTCGAAGAGGATATACCATTTCATTGTTTTTGTAAGAAATAACTTCTTATCTATCATTTTTCATTTGTATTCTTTAAAAAAATACAAAAAAATTATTTACATATTTATTAATGTCTAAATAATATAATTCTTTTTATTTAATGATGATATTAAAAAAATCTTCATTATCTTACTAATCCAACAACTATAGTATGTTCTTGTATAGCTGGGTTTACCCACACATGTAATGGCTCGGACATTCTAGTTCCATTACTTTGCCAAATTCTAAGTGTTGGGGTGTCCTAGACACCATCGATGAGTCGGGAGGAGGTAGGTGTCGGTGGAAATGTGTCACCATGGTGTAACTTATGGGTTTCACTGATCAGTCTCACCGATCGGTTTTACCCATTAGTCTTACATATCAGTTCCACCCATCAGTATCACCCATCGGTTCCACAGATCGGTCCACCAATTGGTTTCACCGATCTGCTCCACCAATCAGCTTCATCGATCTGCTCCACTGATCTGTTGCACTGATCGATTGCCCTGAACAGCTCCATTGACCGGCTTCATCAATCAGATCCACCGATCATTTTCACCAATCAGAATCGTCGATCAGCTCTACCGATATTCTTCACTAGTCATATCTACCGACTAGTCTAACTGATCAGGTTCTCATATCATCTTCACTGATCACTCCACCAATTGACTTCACTGATTTATCTCACTAATCATCTCCACCGATTTTCTTCATTGATCTGCTCCACTTATTAGTTCCACTGATCGGTTTCACCGATCCACCGATCCGCTTCACCAATCGTTCTCACTGATCCGCTCCACCGATCAGCATCACTGATCTGCTCCATTAATCGGTCTCCCTAATTAGCTCCACCTATCGGTTTCACTAATCATCTCCACTGATCGGCCATAGATGGGTGTTGGGGTTTCATTCCCCAGTTTTCTCGTAACGTATACTTTAGGTTTTAATGACACTTAAATGTATATTATGCTATTTTAAATCCCATAAATGAAAATTTAAATCCCTTATAAGTGGGTCAACCCATGGGATACCAAAATGTGCTACCTATCACCCCCCCCCTCTTTACCGCATTTTACAGGTTCCTGTGTTTTCCATTTTTTCCCATGTTATGTGTTTTCTCCATTTAAAGGAAATATCTTAACTCGCATCTCTTATCCCCACCATCTCTGAAGAGAATTATTAAATATCAATAAATTATAATGTGTGAAACTGCCTAGCTATGTGGTCAAACCACTTTCCACTTTTTAAGCACATAGATATTTCATAACTCATAACTCTAGGATCGGCCTTTTAACACACTATTATCTTCTTCTTACTTGGTCCTTGTCTTTTCCTTTGTGCACATGGAGTCCCTATTTTGGAGATGAATCATGTGTCTATGATGTAGCCCTTCCTGATCTAGCTTGTAGTCCTGGGAGTTGTTCCTCTTCAAGTCACACATCCCTAGTTCTTGGCGCTTGGAGAAAACATTGATCCTTGATCATACATGTATGTGTTTTTCCTTCATCTCACTTTCCTATGCATCATGCGGAGTGGGTATGATGGTGTTCCCTTGGGAAATAGATGAAACTAGATTTAATGAATATAATAAATGGGATGTTAAAGAATGAATGGGTGGGAAATCTGATGATTTTTTCTATGTTATACCATTTTTGTTGTGAATTTTATGGGATTATGTCCACTGATAATCATGGTTGTTGGTTGTCCTTTCTGGAATACTAAGGAATCTCGGGTTTTTTATATAATCTTGTGATTAAATGACCCCAAAATGAAAACTATTTAATCTTGTAAACATGGATGATTAAATGGATTCCTGGTGAATAATAACCCATGTGTGATCACCCCAGTTAACCCAAAAGAAGAAAGAAACTTAATGAATGGTTTTGGATAAATCTGAAAACTTCTTTCTTGTTCTGGTGATATGTACGGTTTATCTTTTTTATGCTTAGTGGGGTGATGTAGGAGATAATTGAACCCCTGGTTTAGGGGTTGTTGGTTTGTGAATCTGAGGCAGTGTGGAGCCCATATGTTGGGGCTTGGTTTATTTTTCATTACTTTGAGGGATCTCATGACTCCCTTTTGATGTTGTGACATTACAAGAGAAGCAGACGTGAATGCTTAAAATCATGCTTGGTAGTTTCTCCTTCAGTTGTTGTTTTTTATTGTGGATATTCCTATTAGTTTCCTGATAGTGAAGGGATATTGAAATGGAATCACTTGAACATGATAATCAGAATAGGTACAATGGGGGATTTTTTTCTAGAAATGGGTTGTGCTCTGGTTATGGATGTCGTGTATTTTTTCACATAGGGAGAGCAGTGAGAGTGTTTTTGTATGAGATGGTGTTCTGTTTCGAAACTATTAGGTTGGGATGAGTGTTTTATTATCTATATGTATAATGTTTACTTCATGTGTTTCTTATATTCACCCTACTCAAGTTGAGAATTTTGTAACAAACACCCCCCTTTCATGGGGGATGGTGTTTTTTGCAACATTCTTATGAGTGTCTAGTTATTATCTTAATTTTTCTCCCTCTCCTGGGTAGCTGAATATTCTTTGTGCAAGATGTGATGGTCTAAGGATCATTATGGTCAAGAAATTTTTTGGAAGGGCGTGTTGTGGTGGTTGGCCCAAGTGTGTGTTGGCAGTTTTGTTTTCCTATGTTTCTTCGAGGTGAGGCCAACATGTCTTTAGATGTGGTAGTGGTTGTCCTAGCCCAGAAATATTTAGGCGTGGTAGTGGTTGTGGTGTTCTAGCTGTCTAAGGGTGTGGTTATGTGTGGTTTTGGTGTCCCAAGTGTTTTTGGGCGGGATGAACGTATGGTTGGAATGGCCCATATGGTTGTTTTTTAAGGCTATGGTGGGACTGAAGTTGGATCGGTGGGAGAGGTCTGACGTGTAGGATGTTCTAAATAACCAGTGGGAAATCGGTGTGGGGTACCCAAATATCAATGATTTATTACCATTACTTTATCAAACTTGTGTTATTTGGGAAGTGTTCCTTGGTGAAGATGGGTGGATAGTTTCCTTGTTAGGGTTTTTGGTTACCTATTTTCTCATGGGGCATTAGAATGTCTCTCCACTTATACACGAGATCATTTGGTTTTCTCTATTGATTATACCTGTATAATCACCCTACGTATATAAAACTACATTTTGATTTCCAAGAGTACTTTGAGGACCATGCTTAGATCAAGCTTTGGGAGTTGTCATTGTTGCTTTTCTTTTTTTGGATAATTTTCATTCGAGTTTTCTTGTACCATGAATCAGTTTATTTTTAACATGCATATGGGAACTGATTGATGGAATTAATTTTACCTTCAAATTTTTTTTGAGTTGTGTGGGATTTACTATATTATCTTCTGATCTTATTAAATAAAAATTTTATTACCTTCCATTTTATGTGAGATTCTATACCCTTGGTTCTAGTTACCACTCTGGGGCCTATTAATGGTGGGACTCGGGGTTCATTATCTCTCTTTCAACTTGAAGAAGAAAGGGTCTAGCAGTTTGTTTTCCCTTTCCTCGTCATGGTGAAGTCGGGATGTGAAAGAATGGTATCTGAACTGATGTTTGAGAGATAATATGGAGTTCGGGGATTTGAATAATGAGGATTGAATGGGATGGTAGGGAAACATTGTGAGGAAATCTTGGTGCGTGAAACAGTCTAGGGAAGACTAGATAGGACATGAGATCTTAAGGCCCCCATGATCTAATGCAAGGACTCTAGGCCTACTGAATGACCAGGAAAGGTTACACTGATTGTAGGGTAGAGGCCCTAGTAAAGTTACATGAATCACAATGACTTGTGTTCTTTTGTGTCTTGAATATTTTGGTAATTTAAAATAAATAAAAAGTTTAAGGAAAATTTAAAAGGAATATTATACAATACTCAATCTTAGAAATTAGTTGTTTACTATATAGCTATGAAACCCAGATGACATCTATGAGTAGTATGGGCGATCGAGTCCTCGGAGGCTAATCTAGTTGATCAGTAGAGGATTAACCAAGATGAATAGGGGACATGTGGAAGAAGAATCTATGTTCATTCCAAAGGTACTACCTCCAAAAGTATAAGGGATGTGTTTCCAACATGGAGATAGATATCTGGCTTGAGGAGATGGAGACCACCTTTACATTGATCTATGCTCCGAGAGTGTAATGGGTTCCTCTAGTAGTCACTCAGATGAAGGGAGTAGCATGTCAGTGGTGGAAACTCTACCTCAGAGAAAGGATATAGACTAAGGTTTGTGGACTAACTTTGATAAGGATTTTTGGGTAAAATTCTTTTCTTCTATGATAATGTATAAAAATAGGAAGGAAATTTTCTCCCTACAGCAAGGGTATATATCATTATGGGAGTTGAGGATCAAGTTCAAGGATCTCCTTCATTTCTCCCTAGTCCACTTCTCAGATGAGGATTCATGTGCAATATTCTTAGAGGAGGCACTCTGACCTTCTCTACAGTTTTTTGTTACTCCCTTTACTCTACCAATGTACTTTGAGTATCAGAAGAAGGATGAGGTATTAGAGAGGATGCACACATTGGGAGGTGATTCATGAGAGGGGAACCAGTTGAGATCATCAGAGGGGAAGGAAATCAGTAGTAGGCCTCTAGCATCATGGCCTACAAGGTTTCGGTCAGTGGCGAGCAGACCTCAGCATTTCCAGTTTTGGTCTCCCGGTCATCGCCCTTCCACCATAGGCTCGAGACCGAGGTGATTTTCCTGTGGAGGTTTTGGGAACATCCAGATCCATTTCCTAGTTCGAGCTTAGTACAGTGGGGGTAAGAAGGTTCAGTGTCCACATCAGTAGCACCAGTTTCCATCCAGACCTTTTCTACAGCAGATGGGACAGCAAGCTCCCACTCCACTGAGAGCAAATGGTGATGGAGGAGGCCAACCTCATGTTACTCCTCAGGGACCTCGATAGGGGAATGGTTGGGGAGGTGACCAATAGCGAGGGATAGAGGATCTGGGTGTGGGAAGTTCCATGTTGCCAAGAAAGTATCTCCAGAAGGGTCGGAGGTCATTCGAAGTATGATCATCTTGTTCAAAACTCTTTCTTGTGCCTTGTTTGATTTAAGATCTTATCACTTTTTTTTAACCCAGTCTATCCTATGCCTTGGGACTAGACATAAAGATACTCTCTATGCCCTTGGATATATGTATTCCAATTGGTGGTCAGACCAGATGGTTTGATTTTTTTTTTAGGATGCAGACTGATGTTGGGGCCATATCATTCTAGTGGGGATCACCTTCTGCTGAAAATTAATCCATACAATGTCATTCTAAGAATTGAATGGATGTTTTTTGGGCATGTTGTTATTATCTTATTCAAGAGAAGAGTCATTTTATCTAATGAGGATGCTCGGTGTGTGGATTTTTTCGGTGAATGGAGTTTTCAAGTGGGGAGATGGTGTGTGGAGCCTCTTCTTTCTATGTTGGATGAGCTTTCAAAATAATCAGTGGATGCTAAGATGATGGAAGTTCTAGGAGTTTTCAGTGAGTTCCAAGATTTTATTCCTAAGGAGGTTATAACTCTACCCCCTTAATGTGATTTTTAGTTTGGGATAGACTTACAAGATAGTGCATGTCTTATTTTGATGTATCTTTATTGGATGGCGCGTTCTGAGTTGTGGGAGTTCCAGATTCATATTGGAAATATAATGAAGAAGGGTTTTGTCCAATCCAGCGTGTCTCCATGGGGTGATAATGTCTTTTTCGTGAAGAGGGAATATGGTGGTATTAGGCTATGCATATCCTACCATAGACTTAATTAGGTTATGTTCAAGAACCATTACCCTCTCCCGAGGATAGACGATTTCTTTGACCAGTTGAGGGGAGAAGGTTGGTTCTCTAAGATCGATCTACGGTCTAGGGATCACCAGTTAAGGGTGAAAGATTGTGATATAATAAATAATGATTTCATGTGAAGGTATTTTCACTTAGAGTATGTATTCATTCCATTCATTGTTACGAACACAGCTTTTGTGTTCATGGGGCTCATGAACTCTATTTTCTGTGAGTTTCTGGACCGGTTAATTGTTGTATTCATTGAATACATCCTGATCATTTCAAGATCAGAGGAGGAGCATACTGAGAACCTTAGGATGGTCATGGAGATCCTTCGACACTACTAGATCTATGGGAAGATTTCCAAGTGCAAGTTCTTGACACAATAGGTGCACTTTCTTGGACTCATGGTGTATCACCAAGGGGTAGCGGTGGATCCGTAAATGGCTGAAGTGGTTTTTTCTTGGGAAACACAAATAACGTGATGGAGGTTTGTAGTTTTCAGGGTATGGCATGCTATTATCGAAGGTTCGTACCCGAGTTCGCTTGATTTGTAGCTTCATTAACAGCATTCACTAGAAAGGACCAGGCCATCATGTGAAGTGAGCAGTGTTGGGCATGTTTTAGATATCTAAATGAATGGTTGGTCAATGCTCTGGTATTCAAGTTTCCCAAGAAGGGGTGTTGTTTGAGGTGTTTTTTTATTCTTTTGGTCTTGGATTGGGGTGTGTGATGATGCAGCAGTGGAGAGTGATCTCTTATGGTTCTAGGCACTTACGTCCTCATGATTGTAACTATTCTACCATGACCTAGAGCTTGGAGAATTAGTTTTCATGTTGAAGTTGTGGCGACATTACCTCATCGGGGAGAACATTATGGTCATCACAGATCATAAGAGTATGAGGCATATCATTACCTAGTGGGACCTGAACATGCAAAATCAAAGGTGGGTGGAGTTTTTTCATGACTATAACTTCATGATCTCTTACACTGAAGGTAATCGGAGTTTTTTGGATGATTCCTTGAGCAGGCTATTGCAGAGGGAAGTTGTTCGGGAATCTATGGATGCCTGGAAGGTGATGGCGGATTTGGATGCCTTACACCCTAATGCATGGGTGGATGGTGGTAGATATTGTCTTTTTCATATTAAATTTCAGTCATCACTGTTGTGGTATGTGGAGGAGTCTTAGTGGGGAGACTCATAGGGTAATGTGATTGCGGGATTGGATTGACCATAGTAATGTTCTGGAAGGGTGGTCGGAGGATGGTTAGAATCAAATGTTTTTTCATGGGAAGTTGTTTTTCCCAGAGAAGATGTATGAGGGAGTTCTCCATGAGTTCCTTAACTCACCCCTAGTAGTACACCCAAGAGTTTCCAAGATGTAAGGATGCATGAGGGAACAATTTTGGTGGCCTGGGGTGAAATAGTCAGTGGCTGAGTGTGTGGAAATATTCTTAGTGCGTCAGCAGGTGAAGGCTAAACACCACGTCCTAGGAGGTTTGTTGCACCCTTTAGATGTCCCTCGTATGGAAGTGGGATGAAATCTCGGTGTATTTTGTCTCAGGACTACCTAAGGTTTAGGGAGGCTAAAATGATATCAAGGAAGTGGTAGACTGGATGATGAAATCATCTCACTTCCTAGCGATCCAGGAGTCGAGTGCAGTGGATGCCTTATCACAAAGATACATGGATGAGGTGGTGCAGTTTCATGGAGTTATGAGGTCCATAGTCTCGGATTAGGATTCATAGTTTACCTCATGAGTCTGGAGGGGATTGTAGCATGCTTTTGGAACCTAGATACTCCTTAGCACTACTTTCCACCCCCAGAAAGATGGGCAGAGAGATCAGGCCATCCAGACATTCGAAGATATGTTATAGGAATGTGTTTTGGTATTTTGGGGATCATGTGTGTCACATTTTCTCTTAGTATATTTTTCTTAAAATAATATATATCACTATAATATAGGAATGGCACTTTTTGAAGCCTTGTATGATAGGTCGTGCCGTTGACCCGTGTGTTGGACAAAGGTTAGGAAGGTAGGTGTTCTTGGCCTAGAGGGAGTGCAGAGATAAACGGAGAAGGTTCAGCTTGTGCATCAATGGATAAAATAAGCCCAAGACCTGAATAAGTCTTATGTCAATCGTAGGAGGAGGCCCTTTGAGTTCAAGTTTGGAGTCTATGTGTTCTAGAAGGTTTCTCGTCGATGTGATCAGAAAAGGTTCGTAAAGTTAAGAAAGATCTCTCCAAGGTTCATCGGGCCATTCGAATTTTTGGGGTGATTCAGTGAGGCGGCATATTAGTTGTCATTTCCACCTCAGTTGGAAAGGATACACTATGTTTTACATGTCTCCTAAAATCATCTATATCTACCCTATTAGTCCTATATCATTGACTGGGGAGAGTTTGATATAAAGTATGACGCTACGTTCATGGAGTGAATTGTAAGGACCGAGTATCAAAATGACAAGTTGCTTCGTGGATGGAACATACATTTGGTTTGTGTTTTGTAGAGGCATGTTGGACTCAAGGATAGTACTTTGAAGAGAGAAGCTCATATGCACACCCAATACCCATAGCTATTTTGAGTTCTTGTTTTGAGCCTTCTTTGATATTCAAATTTTTGTGACTTGTTGTGATGTAATGGTGACCATGTTTGGTTATGAGATTAGTTGTTTCCTTAACATTTTTAATGTGTATGAAAAGTACAGATGTGTGGGCAAGGTAGAACCTGATTTCTAATCAAGATGCATTAACGTGGATGTGATTAAACTCATTTGGGTGAGTTAGTTCCCTTTAAAGAAGATAATATCATTACATGGAGGAAAGAGATCCATGATCCATGTGTTAGGAAAATGTGGTCCTTGGGGTTCGTATGGATTTTGGGGTGGTATCTATGGTGAGTTGTTCCTAGATGTTGAGGTTTTGTTCCAACCATGGAACAACTCAGTGTGGTTTTTCCTTGAGAGGTTTCTTACAAGGTGGTTGTTCAGACCCCTCTCTTTTCTTCTTGTTTACTCTTAATTCTCAAGGATGATAATAGTATGATAGGTATATGATGTAATGGTTCAGATATTCTTTTTCCATTACTTTTCCAAATTCTAACTGTTGGGGTGTCCTGGACACCATTGGTGAGTCAGGAGGATGTCGGTGTCAGTGGAAACGTGTCACAATGGGGTCACCTATGGGTGACATAGATCATTCTCACCAATCAGTTCCTCCCAACGTTCTCACCAATAGGTTATTTCTATCGGTCTTACCAATTTCTATATCATCGATCGGTCTCACCAATTAGTGTCTCACCGATCAGTCTCACTAATTGACTCAACCATTCGACTTTAATAATATGTTCCACCGATCACCTTCACCAATCGGTTCAACTGATAAGATCCACTAATTCGCTTCATCGATCTTCTCTACAGATTGGTTTCACCAATCAGTCTCACTGATCTGCTCCACCGATCGGCTTCACTAATCAGCTCCACCAATCAGTATCACTCATCGGCTTATCTAATAAGCTTCATCGATCAGCTTCATTGATCTGTCTCACTGATCGGATCCACGAATCCACTTCACTGATCTACTCCACTGATTAGTTCCACCGACCAGTTTCACCGATCAATCTCACTGATTGGTTCCACTGGTCAGCTTCATTGATCTATCTCACTAATCTGCTCCACCGATCTGCTTCACTGATATGCTCCACTAATCAGTCCCAGTGATCATCTCCACTGATCATTTTCACATATCAGCTTCATCGATCAGCTCCACTGATCGGTCATAGAGGGGTGTCAGGGATTCTTTCCACGGTTTTCCCATAACGTCTCCTTTATGATTTTATACCTCATTAAAGTATCTTACAACCATTTTAATTCCCAAAAATGATATTTTTAATACCCTATGAGTGGGGAGACCCTTGGGTTAACAAAACATGTGGCCTGTCACCTGACATTTTACCACATTTTCCAGGTTCCTGTGTTTTCTGGTTTGTCTTATGTTACGCATTTTATCTGTTTAAAGGAAATCTATTAACTCATAGTTGTTATCTCTACCATATCCTAGGAGAATTATAAAATCTCAAAAAAATATAATGTGGTAAACTTCCCAGTTGTGTGGTGAAACCACAATCATATTTTGAAGCACTTGATGATTTCACATCCTGTAACTCTAGGATCGGTCCTTTTGACACACTGAGATCTTCTTATTCCTTAGTAGATTTCATTTCCTTATTGCAGATGGTTTCCCTCTTTCAGAGATAAATCATGCGCTCATTCTAGAACCCTTCTCCTTAAGCCATGGAGTCTTTGTATTTCATCCACAATATGTCTCGCATCCCTAGTTCTTTTTGTCAGGAGAAAACATCGATCCTTGATCATCCATTAGGGGTTTTTTCCTTCATCTTTATTTCTTATACATCATGTTGGGTGGGTATGATGGTTTTACCTCATGATCTAGATGAAACAGTCTTTAATAAAGATAATATGTGGGATGTTAAAAAATGAATGGGTGGGAATTTTGATGATGTTTTTTTGTTATACCATTGTTTTTATGCTGTGAATTTTATAGGATTATGTCCACTGAAAATCATAGTCATTAGTGGTCCTTTATTACACACTAATGAATCTTTGTTTTCAATATATTCTTGTGATTAAAAGACCCCAACATAGAAACTAGTTAATAATGTTAACTTGGTTGATTAAATGGATTTATGGTAAATAAGAACCCATGTGTGATCACCACAGTTAACCAAAAAGAATGAAGGATCTTAATGAATAATATTTTCTAAATTGTAAAACATCTTCCTTGTTTTGGTGATATGTATGGTTTCTTTGTTTGATGCTTTGTGGGGTGACGTATTAGACAATGGAACCCCTTACTGAGGGGTTTTTGGTTTGTGAATCATAGGTCGTGGGGAGACCGTATGTTGGGATAGGTTTGGTTCTAGTACTCTGAAGGATCACACAAATCCCTTTTGATGTTGTGACATTACAAGAGAATCAGGTATGAATGCTTAAAATAAAGCTTGGTTATTTTTCCTTCAGTTTTTGTTTTACCTTGTGGTTATGCCTATTAGTTTCCTATTAGTGAAGTAATATTTATATGGAATCACATGAACATGATAACAGGAATAAGTACAATGGGGTATTATTTTTCATAAATGGGTTGTTCTTTGGTTGTGGTTGTTGTGTATTTGTGCATGTAGGGATAGAAGTGAGGGTGCTTGTGTATGAGATGGTTGTTTGTTTTAGAACCCTGAGGTTGGGATGAGTGTTGGATTACCTATATGTATACTTTTTAGTTCTTATTTTTCTTATACTCACCCCACCCATGATGAGAACTTCATGTTGAACACCACCATTTCAAGGGGGAGGGTGTCTTTCCCAACATTCTTATGAGTGGATGGTTATTAACTCCTTTATACTTCCACTCCTAGGTATCCCAAGATTCTTCGGTCAGGCTATGATGGCCTAAGGATCATTATGGACCAAGACTTTTCGGGAATGGTGTGTTGTGGTGGTTTGTCGAGGTGTGTACGGGCAGGTTTTTTTTCTCAAGTGTATTCAGGATGAGGCCTAGGTGTCTTCAGCCATGACAGTTGTTGTTCTAACCTAGGTGTCTTTGGGCGTGGAAGTGGCTGTTGTGGCCCAAGTGTCTATGGGCATGGTTATGTGTGGTTGTGGTGGCCCTGATGTTGCGGGTAGGATGAACATACGGTTGGGATAACCCATATGGTTGTTGTTGGGGGCGGTAGTGGGACTGTAGTTGGATTTGTGGGGGATGTCTGATGCGTATGATTTTCTAAATAACCATTTGGAAAGAAGTGCGAGGTACCCAAATATCGATGTGTTATTACCATTACTTTATTTGACTTTCATTCTTTGGGGAGTGTGCCTTGGTGAGGTTGGGTGGATAGTTCCTATGTTAGCTGTTTTGGTTACCTCTTTTCTCACAAGGCATTAGAATGTCTCCCCACATGTGCATGAGAGATTTTGTTTTTCTATACTGATCATACATGTATACTCACCCTATCTATATAAAACTATTTTCAAGTTTATAGGTGGATTTTTAGGACTGTGTCAGACCTTACTAGGATGTGATTCGAGAGTTTTCATTGCTGCATTTCTTTTTTTGGAACTTTTCATCAGTGTTTTTGTACCTTGTATCTATTTATTTTGAACATGGACATGGGAATGGATTTCTGGATTTACTTTTACTTTCTGTTTTTTGGGGGTTATTTGGGATCTACTATATTATCTCATGATGTTATTAAATAAAAATGGTAATGCCTTCGATTTTATGTGAAATTATATACCCTTGGTGCAAGTCGCCACTCCGGGTCCTATTGATGGTGGGACTCAGGGTTCATTATCTCTCCTTATACTTGAAGAAGGAAGGGTTTGGCGGTTTTTTATCCATTTCCTCATCTTCGTGAAGGCGGTTCATGACAACCTACATGAAAAGTGATAAAATTTATAACCATGTATGGTTATAGAAATAAAATTACATGTAATATATGATAATAATATATAAATGATGTTTTTATTTTTGTGTTCTAATGTTAATATTAATTTTTAATCCATAATTAATCTACCAGTCTTTATTCATTGATGATTTCTGAAAAAACACATTATGAATTTCATCCTGGAGAATTGTAATAAAAAATACCATAGAATGAAATGGGCAATTAATAATTATTTATGGATATTATGTTAAAATAAAGTGACTATTATGAACATTGTTAACTCATGAAAATGGAATAATAACACAAAATTTCATATAAAAATAGAAAAAGTATGGTTGAAATAGCATAAAACTAATTATCAGTATTAACATAAAAAAAGAATAAATATGTAGTAAATTATTGTTAAGTAATAATATATAGAAAAAAAATGAATATGATTTTTAAATAAATTATTGATGAATCTTAGTTTATAATATAGGAGTTACAACATGTCCCACTAAAAGGGAATACATGTTAAGGGTTTCTATTTTGAAATTTCCTTCATTGAGACATGTTTCATATTATATATATATTTTCATATATATGATTTAAACCAACCTTATTTACATATTATGTCATGATTCGAATTTTTTTAATTGTATATAAGGTTCAATTATCTTTTTAATTCTAAAAGGATTTTAAATAAAAAGTATCAAAAGATGATAGGGTTCTTTGTCACAATTTTACATCCTTAAGACATGATTCATATTATACACCATGTTTTTTATATGGTTTAATTGTAAAACTATTCAATTCATGTATAATTAAACAATATAATTTAATATGATTTTAAATTCCATATCTTGTTATATCTTTTGTGTTCTTATGATTAATATAATACTAAATTTCATATGGGTTTTGTGGACTCAATTTATTTTTTTTCTCAATAACAATCATTCCATGTTGATTATTCTCTTTTATTCCTCTTATATTCCACCACATTTTTATTGTATTCTATATTTTCTATTTATAACTGAGCTAGTAACTTATTTTCCTAATATTCATCTTGTTCATTGTATTATATTCTATATAAAATAATAATTTATCATAATAATTCCCATAATTTCTAATGATACTTTTACCTCCATCGCCATATTCTTAATAAGGTTTCTAGATGAATCATTGATATACTTGAATGATTTATGGCGTTCATTTTCTACTATCATATAATTTCATTCAAAAAAATTATAATGTATATTCTTAATATTTTTCACATGGGTCATCCTTCAATCTGTTATCCAAATTATTAAAATAATATAATTTTTTACATTTATTCCTAGAAAAATAATTTTCAAATATTATAATAAAATTTCTCAATGATGCTTTATCAACATGTTTTCATGGAATTCTAATGAAATTTCTATTTTCCATTATTTGTAAAATTTTCATTTTAGAAATTAAGGAGTGCATTTTAGATGAATAAAAAAATATATTTCATTACACTTATGTATATTTTTATCCTATACAAAAAATTTCTTATTAATAACATCATTTCATTTCAATGATTCAATATTTGGAAAAAATAATTTGATTTCTGTTTTATATTTGATCATTTTACTCTATTAAGTTGAATTTTTTAGGCAATGTATAAGTTTTTAATAGAATGTATGAAAACCTCTATGGACATTATTTTTACAATTTTACTTCCTTTTAAAATGTACCTTAAATGAATATAGATATTATAGATTAATGGTAAGGATTATCCTCTAAATGATTTTATAAACATTAATTTAATTTGAAATTTTTGGTATTAATTAATATATTCTTGATTTAATGGAATGTTATACTCTTTAAAAATGATACAAAACCCATTTTATTTCAATGTGATATTTCATGATAACATGTATGATTGGTTTCATGTTGAAAACATCAGTATTGTTTATCATTTTATTATGAGTGGGGTCCTATATAGGCCTACAATGAACTGGTTAATGGTTTGTATAAAATTTTATAACTATAGAAAGGGAATGGTAATGCTCGATCCACTATGAGAAATATTTAGTGATGGAAAATCCAAAACCTTATTTGAAATATGTTGTGATACACAATCCACTATGTTAAGTGTAAGTGGTAGTGATTTCTGGTCTATAATGTCTTGATAGTTTTGGTATAATTGGGTGAAATGTTTTTCATGGAAATGATTGTGGGAATGTTTATTCATATGTTTAAACATGGACGTGATTTCTGGTATCTTTTTCCATGGTGTTATGGTTTTTTATATATATTTTATTCAGTGTTTTTATTCCATATCACATGTCTTTTATTGATCCATGGATCTTGATTATTAAATAATTTTTCTACACCACTTTGACTAATGTTTTATTCCAAATGGTTTATTCTATGAATTAGGATTTATGATCTATGATTTTTTAGGTATGATTATATTATAATTTGAACATGCAGCTTAATTTTTTTATTGTTCAAACATATTCATCTAATTCTAAATTATGATACTCGAATGTTATCTTTCATTTCTATCCTTACTGAGCATTAAAGCTCAAAAAATTTATGCCTATATTTCCACAGGTTGTGAAGAAGAAAAATATTTAGGATAAGTCTAGAATTATAGCATGTGTGTATAACTTTTGAGAGATGTTAATGAATTATTATTGAATAATAAATTCATGGTATTGTTGGTAAAATGTATAATAGGTGAGAAATATATTCATTTCATAAATGACTCTCAAAATTCACTATAACTATAAACATAAAAGGTAACTATTATGTAATTGGACCAAAAGGGTATATTAATATATTAATTATCTGTGTTTAGGTTTGGGTCACATCAGTTGGTATTGAATGAACAATGTAAATAAAATGTTTTATGAACTAGAACTAGGTGAGTGGGAAAGGGTTTTCTCATAGAAGATATTTAATCTTATATATCTAGATATTCAAGAGATAGAATCTCATGCAACTTATAAATTCTATATCTTTTATTACACAATGAAATAAAACACAAAATTTAATCACATGCATGAACTCTATCCTTCTCAAAACTTTTAAAAAAATTATTCATATCATCCGTTCATGATAAGATTCATTCAAATCATTCTATAAAAAATCCATAAAATATCATTTAATGTCTCACGAACAATATTTACTGAGGAAACAATCATCAAAGAGAGATAACCCAATGTCATTGTAATCATCAAGTGTGAAATACACATGGATGGTTACCCAAACTATTCAAATTAATTATAATTAAAATCAGTAATATGTAATTTAAAATAATTTCACCATCATAATAAGTAAAAATCTTATACTCATATTAATTACATCTAAAAAAATTATCATATATATAATATTTTTTTATATGAACATATTTTTCCAAAAAAATGACGCATCTAATCCTTCCCTTTGTTAATAAATATTTAAAACATGAATAGATCCCTAATATACAATAGGAGATAATAAGGTATTTATTCTAGTGGAACAGTAATCTAAAAATAAACCCATCATATTATTCAATCATTGGGATCCTTTTTACCAACAAACAAATATTGACCACCTATATACATATTGATTACAAATAAAATCATCACAATTGATTAGGATATTCAATTTTATAATTTGATTTATTGTGAATATCATTAAAAATCTTAAATACCATGGTGTCTATAGTCTCTTGATATTTATCATTTTAACATTATTTTATTGAAAATAGTCCCAAAGGATCTTATGGTATGGGTGTTATCACACATAAAATAAGAAATGACCAGTAAATTAATCATCACATAATCTACCTATTGTATATAAGTATAAAAAAATATGGATTATCATAGGTATCAAATTTCTCATTAAATAATTTAATGTGTAGCACCGACTAAATAATATTTTAATAATAGTTGTTTATGTATATTTTCCATTCATAACCTACACTCAAATCATCAAATAGATTAAATAATTATAAAAAATAAGATGTATCCCCTTAATGTTAATTTTATTATTAGTTTGCTTTGCACTCTATCCACATTAATAATCATAATTAATTCAATATGAATAAAGTGATTAGAAGAGTGTGTAAACTCTCTCATAAAACATAACTATGTATAAAATTTTAGTTTTCCAAGTGAAATAATAAATTCTAAGAACATTTCAAAAAAATTATCTCCCAATGGTTAAGATTTACGAATATTAATTATGGTTTATACCAATGGTTATTTTATATGAATAAAACAAATCAATTTGTTTATAACACAAAATAATGGATGTCTGCTCACACTATATAATCATCATCATTTCTACAGTGTTCTTTCTCTACATGAATGCATTACATTCAATTCCTTTCATATAAAACCTGTAACGAACCAGGTATTTATGGAATAATACATTTTCATATATATTATTATTTTTGAATTAGATATTAATTTTATTTTAATGTTGAAACTTTTTTCGATAGCGTACTCATCACGTAACAACAGGTTTCTTTTAAATAATATGATGCACCCCACTTTGAGTTATACAAAAAAATAATATTATAATATTATTATTTTAAATGATAGTTGACACCTAGACATTGTATTGGAATCAATGAACAAAACTAACTAAAATATGATTATTAAATGTCCTAAAATTTATCCAATAAATTTTAGAGGCTTAAAATAATAATGAATCCTATTTTAAGCATGAAATACTCTAATATTCTATAAAAGGACGATTTACTGCCTTTTGATGGAAACCAATTTTTAAATCTAGTTTTTGTCACTTTTATATTTCTTATTTGGAAAAATAAAATTCATATATAAAAGAGGAACATAAAAATTTACTTTGGATGAAATTTTGGTATTTTTCTAATAATGTTCATTTTTTAATTAATAGTTAGAATACTGCATTTTAATTCAAAACTTACTTTTAATATAATTTATTTATATAATTATATTGTAATTTTATTTGGTTATAAATTTTAATTGGATTGTTTTTTTACTATTTCATCCAATTTTGGTCATTGGAAGTAATTTTTTTCTTTAATTGGACATAAACACATGTCAATCATTTGATGGTTTTTATTTCTTAATAATACATTTTTTGGTTTTTACAACAGGAATTATTATTAAATTAAATTCTTAAAATATTGTGTTTATTATTTTAAAAAATGGATTTTATATTTGGAATCAGAAGGTCTATATTGTAAAAATAGGTAACTTTTATTTTTAGACATTATGAATAGTAACTTCAATAAATATTTTATTTATCAAGGTTAAAGGGTAAATTTGGTAAATAAGTGTAAAAATAATATTATAATTAAATTAAACTACCCTAACACGTTTCCTAAACCTATTGGATGAGATATGTCTGACCACATGCATCTATGGGTCAATTTTCGGACCCCATACAACCACTTTTGTGTGAAAATGACATTTAATTACTTTAAATTTAATGTTAAGGAAAATATAACCTAAACATAGATATTTTAATAAAACAATTTTTATATGGGGTTATATAAGTGATATTTTTTACTATAAATATTCATTAAAAAGTTAAAAATATTTCCAACACTATGGTATTTTATTTACAATTTTTAGACATTAAATAAATAAATTTAATTATGACACAATGTTGATACAGTCACTACTTAATTAAGAAAGGATTCAAATAAATGATATTATAGAGGTTAATATAAATGTAAATATGTTTTTTTTATGTCATACCTAAATTTTTTGGATGATAGTTACATGTTATATTTTCTTTAATGAAGTTTTTTAGAAGTAATCTTGTTGTGATGTATTTTTAAAAAAGTCGTGATATAAATAGTGTCAAAATTGATATAATTCATATTTTAAAATATAAGATATTCTATTAAATTTTATAAAATTCAAAAAAATATAAGATTTGGCCCAAAAAGTTATCATAAGTTTAAAATTTTATTATTGACTATTTAATTGTATATTTATCATGTTTTGGTAACTATTTTGAATCTCAATGTATTGAATGATAGATAAAATGGAGAGAGTAAAAAAGGGTTAAATAGAAAAAGATAAGGATTAAAAAATATCCAAAACCAATATAATTATTATTGAATGATTTTATTTATATGTTTATTAATCTTATATTTTATTTAACATAATTTAGACTCATTTATAATCGAAATTGAATTTATAATAAAATAATATTTCAAGATATTCCTTAAGTGCTCCTCCTCCCTCTTATAAAAGGCCACAACCTCTAACCCTTACTCACAACTCTCAAGCCCCCTTGGACCATCCAACATCTGCCCAAATAATCTCAAAACATCTATATCTTCTTCCTATAATCCTTACATTGGGTAGAAGTCAATTAACATAGGCCTTTTAGCTTAAATCAAAAGGAGTTACCCGATTTGAGGCTATGTCGTCTCTCAAGCTTCTTCCATTTATTTTCCTTATCCAACCCCTAGAAACTATTTATTACATTATTTTATAAAAAACCAGTATCTTAAATATATTAAGATGTTTTTATTATAATTATTATAAATAAACTTCCACACACCTCCATCTAATGGATACAAACATACTGTTTCTGTGGACGGTGAACTACAGCCTCACGAAATGAGAATTGTTCAATAATCTCCTACAGCCTCTCATGGTGTCCATTATGATGGAACTATATTTATATATGGTATATTATATATTTATATTGTCTCTATTATTCATTATTTTTCATTTATAGCATACCTTTATGCTTTCCATAATGCATAAATATGATAATTTCATTTGAGGAAGTGCGGACTACCACCCCCTCAAAGTGATATGACTCGTTCATTCTATACCTAGAATGTATAAAGGATGGAATTAATGAAATTATGTAACATATATAACATATATATTATTATTTAATTATGATATACCTATGTATCAAATAGTTTTCATTCCCTTAAATATGAGAAAGAAATTAAAGTAGCATTCATGTGTTTGTATGGATTACCTCTCCATGAATGGTGCATTTAATTTTCTTATATCCAAATGTTATTGAGTATTATAAATACATATATACTGGATCTAAATACATATATATTGGATATATATGATATTTAAATCATGAATACAATTCTGAAGATAATTGACTTTTAACAACTTGGACAATATTTAATTATAACAAGTTTCATTATGACTCAGGTATCAAACATCGACAAAAGACCGATATGAACGTGAATACTTATGTGATTGTTATGTAAATTTAATAAGTGATTTAAAAGGAATAATAAACTTGAAAAGGGTTCTAAAGTAATAATAATTAACTTATGTTTGTTATTCAAGGAGATAAAAAATAAACAAGTCTAGTCGGACACAAGGTAAGGGAACTTCTTAACCCAATTTCTATTCATTAGGTTGATCTTATACATCATGATTATGTCATGATATTGTTATGTGAGAAATAGATTTTTATGTTCTATCTTGTATTTATACTTGATTTATGTGTATTAATAGTTAATACACTTAATTGATATATTTTATTTACAAAACAATCTTTGTAAGAGAACCTGTAACCATCCTCTTTTAGTCAAAGACTTCATTTATGTTATTTTCCATTTTCTTATGCAGGGATATGTTCTTATATATCCTTATTGTTGTAAATTTTATTCCCATATGATGAGATACCCTTTTTGGTCACATCAAATCATTTTCTAATTTTTTATGTGATGATGTTAGGCTGCCAAATTTTTGTAAGGGACTTCGTCTCAATCTCCTTTAATTGAGGAATATTTTGATTTAGAAACTAATTGTTTTTTATGGTGTATAAACCCCTTTTAGTTTTAATTTAATTAAAATTAAATCTTGTTTCTATGTAGTTTTTTACTAAATGATAAAGAAAATGTTTCTTTTTAACATTAGCGGTGACAACAACCTTTATGGTTCCGTGAGAATTATTGTATATTTGGATTCCTCTACAAGCCGTTGTGATTTTTAAAAGTAAAATAAATACCAAATACCCTTTTTATGTATTTTGGTATTTAAAATGGTTTTGATTATTTAATTATTATATCAATATCTTGAATTTATATCTTGTGATTTCAATTTTTAAATGTTATCCTTCCTTTATGTGTTATGATTATGTTATGGTTCTTGGGAATTGTTTACGTATATGAGTGGTTGTGTAATAAACCTAGGGTGGGTGAGCCAGATATAGCTCTCTAATTCATTAGGTTGCATGAAAGAGGTAAAATTTAATGTTTTTCCTAAGATATTTAAGTAATATATTGTGATGGTTATTCAAAATGTAACTCCCCGCATAGCTATGAAAGATACAATATAAGTATGTTTTAGATTCCAGAAGTTACATTTATGATTTATGATTTCTATGTGTTATTCATAAATCATATTACTTCATAAGTAATGTTAAACATATTATGTTTTATTATTGAAAAGTATGATTTCATTGATTGTATGTATTTATGGAATAATGTTTTCTTTTCTTATTATATAACCCTTACTGAGCATTTTCTGCTCATCCCATGTTTTTGAAATGTTTTTCAGAAGGAATAAGGAATGGTAATAGAATTAAATAATTTTAAAATATTTAAATCAAGAATAGAATTCTTGTTTTATTTAAGGATTATTATTATTTTGAAAGAAATTGGATAGAGTATAAGTGTATACTCTGTAATATTTTGAGATGTAATGTCATATTTATGACCTAATTCTATAAAACTCTAAAACTGAAAAGATTCTCAATGTGAGATATTGAATTAACTCAAGATTGTGTAATGTATAAAGATGGGTCCTTATAGTTTTGATCATAGGTAGGTTTAGACAACTATCAGGATTAGGAGTTTTTTGTTAGACACATAGTTAGTCTATATGTCTAAATAACCATGTTTTCATGTAATCCTAGTATGTGTTATCTTAGGTGACCTTTTTGCTTCTCTTTATTTTTTTAAAGTGATAGTTTTATTTACTCTTTTTCCAATGTGAGACTTTCAATGATGTTTCCAAGCCCAATATTAAAATTGCGAGGATGTAATTTCTAAAAGGGGGAAGGATGTAACGACCCAGGTATTTATAGAATAATACATTTTCATATCTATTAATATTTATTAATAAGATATTAATTTTATTTTAAAATGGACACTTTGTTTAATAGCATACTCAACACGCAATAACTGGTTTCTTTGAAGTCTTATATTGCACATAACTTTGTGTTATACAAAAAAATAATATATTATTATTATTATTTTAAATGATAGTTAATACCTACCCATTGTATTGGGAATAATTAAAATAACTAACTAAAATATGATTATTAAATGTCCTTACATTTATATAATAAATTTTAGAGTCTTAAAATAATAATGAATCTGATTTTATGCATGAAATACTCTTATATTCTTTAAAAGGTCGTTTTACCTCCTTTTGATGGAGAACAATTTTTTAAATCCAGTTTATTTTTAATTTTATATGTCCTATTTTACAAAATAAAACTCTTATTTGGAAGAAAAAAATAAAAATTTACTTTGGATGAAATTTTGGTATTTTTATGATAATGTTCATTTTGTAATGAATAGTGTAAAATATTGCATTTTAATTCAAAACTGCATTTTAATCTTATTTATTTATAAAGATAGATTGTACTTTTATTTGGTTATAAATTTTAATTGGATTTTATTTTACCAATTAATCCAATATTGTTCATTGGAAGTAATTTCACTCTTAAATTGGAAATAAACATATGTCAATCTTTTTCATGTTTTGACTTCTTAAAAACACACTTTTTGGTTTTGACAATGGGAATTAATTTTAAATTAATTTATGAAACTTCTGTGTTTTGAATTTGGAAAAATGGATTTTATATTTGTAATTATGAGGTCCAAATTGTGTAAATAGATAACTTTTATTTTTAGAAATTATGAATAATATCTTTAGTTAATATTCTATTTACCATGGTTATAGTGAAAATCTGGTAAATAAAGGTAAAAATTTAATATTATAATAATATTAAATTACCCTAAAAAATATCGTAACCCTATTGTATGATATATTTCTGAAAATGAACATCTTTGGGTCAATTTTAGGACCTCATGGAGCCACTTGTGTGTGAAAATGACATTTAATTACTTTTAATTTAATGTTAAGGAAAATATAACACAAGCATATATCTTTTAGTAAAATATATTTTATATGTGGTTATAAAAGTGATGATTTAAACTATAAATAGTCATTAGAAATTTAAAATTATTTCCTACATCATGGTATTTTATTTATATTTTTTATACATCAAATAAATAAATTTAATTATGACACAATGGTGATGGAGTGATTACTTCATTAATAAAGGATTCAAATAAATGATATTTTAAATGCTTAAATAAATGAATTTTTTTAATTTTTATGACATAGAAGAATTTTTTGGATGATAGACACATATTATATTTGTATTAATGATGTTTTTTCTATGTAATCAAGTTTTTGTGGATTTTTAAAAAATTCATGATATGAATAGAGTCGAAATTTACATTATTAATATTTTAAAATATAAAATATTCTATTAAATATTATAAAATTACCAAAAATACAAAATTCATCCAAAAAGTTATCATAAGTATAAAATTTTATTATTAACTCTTTAATTGAATATTTTTCATGTTTTGGTAAATATTTTGATTCTCAATGTGTTAAATGCTTGATAAAACGGTAATAGAAAAAAAGGGTTAAATAAAAATGATAAGGATTAAAAAATTTCCAAAACCTATATAATTATTATTGGATGATTATATTTAGCCTCATATTAATATTTTATTCTAACTAAATTAGTTATTAATAATGTATATTCTAAATAAAATATATAATAAAATAATATTTCAAGATATTACTTAAGTTCCCCTCCTCCCTCTTATAAAAGGCCACCACCTCTAACCCTTACTCACACATATCAAGCCCCCTTTGCTCGTCCCCCATATACCCAAATAACCTCCCAAAATTCATCTATTACTCATATAATATTTAAATTGTGCATTAGGAAATTCCAGAAGGCCTTTTAGCTTAAATCAAAAGGAGTTATCCGATTTAATGTAATGCCTTCTCGCAAGCTTCTTCCATTTATATTCCTTCTCCAACCACCCTAAAATATATTTATTCCATTAATTTATTAAAAACAGTATATTAAATATACTAGGATGCTATTGTGAGAAGGATTAGAACTACACTTCCTCACACCTCCATCTAATGGATACAAACATATTATTTCTGTGGACGACAAACTATTGCCTCACAAAATGATGATTGCTCAATTATCTCCTAACGCGTCTCATTATGGACATTATGATGAAACCTTATTTACATATGGTATATAATATATTTATATTTTCTTTATTCTTCTATATTTTTTATTTATGTAATACCTTAATTCTTTACATAATGCATAAATACGATAATTTCCTTTGAGTAAGTGCGGACTATCACCCCTCAAAGTGATATGACTCGTCCATGCTATACATGGAACATTTAAAGGATGGAATCAATGAACTTATGTAACATATATAACATATATAATATAATGGAATGATAATATACATATGTATCATATAGTTTTCATTCTATTAAATATGTAAAATAAATAAAAGTATCGTTCATGCGTACGTACGTCTTACCATCTCCATGAACGGTGCATTTCACTTTCTTATATTCAAATGTTGTGGACTATTATAAATAAATATATACTAGATATAAATACATATATACTGTATATATATTATATTTAAATCTTGAATAAAATTCCAAAGATAATGGACTTTTGACAACATGGACAATTTGTATTTATAACAAGTTCATTTATGACTCAAGTACCGAACATCGACAAAAGACCGATACGAACATAAATAATTATATGATTGTTATAGAAAGGTATTAAGTGATATAAAATAAATAATAATCTTGAAAATGTTTCTGAAGAATATATAATTAACTTGTGTTTATTATTCGGGGAGATAAAGAATGAACAATACAAGTTGGACACAAGGTAAGGGAACTTATTAACCCAATTTCCATTATTTGGGTGGGTCTTCTACTTATTGATTATTTCATGATATGATTTTGTAAGAAATATATTTTTATGTTCAATCTTATATTTTTACTTAATTTATGTTTATTCATAGTGAATACAGTTAATTGATCTATTTTATTTACAAAATGATCTTTGTAAGGGAACATTCCACCCTCCTCTTTTAGTCAAAGACTTATTTTATGTTATTTTCCATTTTATTATGTTGGTATATGTTCATCTATATCCTTATTGTTGAAAATATTATGTCCATGTGATGATATACCCTTTTCGGTCTCATTAACTCATTTTCTTATTTCTTAAGTGATTTCATTAGGTTGCCAAATTTTCATATGGGACTTCGTCTCAATCTCTTTTAATTGAGGAATATTTTGATTTATACACGACTTCATTTTATACGGTGTATAAACCACTTTGAAATTTAATTTCAATCAAATGGAATCTTTTTTCTACATAGAATTTTACTAAATGAAAAAGGAAATGTTTCTTTTTAGCATACGCGGTGACAACGACCATTCAGCCACTGCAGGCATTATTTGATATTTGGATTCCTAAACAAGATGTAGTGTTTTTTAAAATATAAATAAATACCATATACCCAATTTATGTATTATAGTATTGAAAATTTTTTTGATAATGGATTGATTATGTTAATATCTTAAACTCATATCTTATGATTGTAATGTGGAAATGTTATCTTTCCTTTATGTGTTGTGATTATGTTATGGTTCTTGGGAATTTTTTACGTATATAGGTGGTTTGGTGATAAACCTAGGGTGGGTGATCCTGAGATAGTTCTTCAATGCATTGGGTAACATTACATAGGTAAACGTTACTGTTTCTCCTAAGAGATTTTTTGAATATACTATTATGGGTATTCCAAAAGTAACTCCCTACGTAGCGATGAAAGCTACAATATAATTATGTTATGGATGATAGAAGTTACCTATATAATTTATGATTTCTATGTGTTATTTATAAATCATATGATTTAATGAGCTATATTAAAGAGCTTATGTTTTATGATTGAAAAGTATGATGTCATTGATTGTATGTATTGATGGACAAATGTTTTCTTTCCTTATTTTATAACCCTTACTGAACTTTTTATGCTAATCCCAAGTTTTTCAAATATTTTTCACAAGGTATAAGGAAGGGTAAGAGAAAGAATAATTCAAGAAGATTTATATCATGGAATGAATTATTAATTTATTTTATGAGTATTATTATTGTGAAATAAATTTGATAGAGTAGAAGTGTATAATTTGTAATCTTTTGAGATCTAATGTTATGTTTATCGCTTAATTCTCAAAAACTCTAAACCTGAAAAGATCCACAATGTTAATTCTTGAATTAACTCAAGATTATTTAATGTTTATGGCAGAGGCCTTATAAAACAAAAACCAAAATTATAAGAATTTGGTGGACACATTATGTGTCATGATGGGGAGAATCAATGTTAATAAGTGTTAATCTAAGATAGAACTTCATTATTTTTATCCAAAAATGTGGTATAAATCATTGTTATTATTCCCATGGCCTTCCAAACATGATATTATAAGGTAACTTGGTATTCATACACCTTGAAGATTTATAATTATGTGGAATAGGATTTTTCACATTAACTACCTAGGAATATGCAATCTTTTAAGATTCCTATATATTCATTACAAACATCATTATGGTTGGATAAAAACTCAATCATTAATTATAGAAATTACAAAAAAATGTTATTTTCATCATATATTCTCAATAATCCTTTAGTCTTCCATATTTTGAAAATTCATTAAAACATATGTTTGTTCTGCATGGATGTCTTCTACTAAATTAATATTTTTTTATTTTTTTATAATTATCTATTATAATCTAGAATTATTTCTATATATTTGATATTCATGGTCCTATTTCAATATTCCATGATGGTTCATCCTATTACACAATATACGCATATAATTTATGTTGTAGCATCCTTATTTATATTTTTTTTGGGTGCGTCTTGTATAGTATATTAATTATTCTTACATCCTAAGTAAGACTCACTTTATTTTCCATAAATTTTTCCTAAGAACTTATCTTTTATATTTACATTTTCTCATCAACTAACTATTTTAAATAATTAAAAATTTATCATGACCTTATTTACCCATCAATTATTTATATATTATTACCATAATTGATGGATTTTTTAGCAACCTACCGCAACACCAACATTATAAATTATGAATGGTTTTTTTTGGAATTTTCATGAAATTTGGAAGTCATTGAATCCTTTATTTTTTTAATATAAACAACCTTAATTTTTTACAATATTCATGGAAACATAACCCATTGTAGTAATCATATACTCTTAAGTTGTTGTGGTGTATTTATCATCAAATTATTATCATATATTTTCCCATATTTTTTAAATGAAACATTAAATTTTCATTAAAGTAATATTAGTTCTAGAAGAATATTATTTAATTTTTTAAACCATTTTTATGATCATACAGTAGATATATTAATAGAAAATTTCAATATATTTTTAGAAATTAAGGAATATGTTTTAATACAATGTCATCCATTGATAACTTTGATGGATTATATTATTTTATCTACTTCACATGAATATTCATCATCATCAACTTTTATATTTGTAAAATTATATTTTATATAAAGTAACATTATATATATAGTGTTATTTTGGTCTTTAATAGATGTCAGCCTGTCTTGAAATTCCTTTATAATCTTCTCAAATAAATCATTTGGAAACATTAATATTTTTATAGATATTCAAGAACCTTTATACTTTTATCCTTGACCGATAAATATATATTTTTGACATCCATGGTCCCTCATTATATATTTTTTAGTATATTGATATTCTCTTCACAATATTTTATTGTCTTGTATATATCATCATAATTATTTTGAAAATCCTCTTCTTCCATAAAAAATTTTTCCAAAAACCATTGGATTGTCTCTTTGAACATCAAATAATTGATGTGAGTGTAATCGTTTTTTAGTTTTCATCAAAATACATCATTAATTAATCGGTCATTATCATCATCTATAGTTTCTCTTCATAGATATCCTATACATTTTAAAATATGAATGCTTAACCATTAATAGTGTTTTTTATATAATCCTTAATTTTTTAGTGGAAAGAAAATTTTGATTTAATAATAAAAAACTCATTCGAGAATGATATTTATTCATTAATATGATAATTCTAAATAGTTATAAGAGATAAAATACCAATTTGATCTTCTTCAATTATTCGTGTTCCCTCTTCCTCATTTAAGACATGTCTCATCTTCATATCTTATTTCTTATACCTATTCACCATGTTTTTGGATGAAATATCAATGTTGTTATTGATTGGTATAAAAACCATAATACTCTATGCTCGTATAGGTGTGAAATCTCCAAAGGGAATTCAATATTTTGATATTATTAGGTAACCTTTTTATAACAATTTTTTATTATCAAATTATGGGAATTATAATACATAAAAAAAGAGTTTTTAATGAGGAATGGTTATAGAGGGACATCCTAGGGTCTCTAGGGGGTCCTAGGAGGGGATGAGGTTGTTTTTCATTAAAGACTAAAGTAAAAAACATTCTAAATGGTGGTGTCATAAATTAGTAGGTGTTATTTTGTCTATCCATCAGCTAGAAAATGGTATTTAAATGGGTAAATGTATTTTTCCCCTCTAAATTATAGTTATGGGGAAACCCATTGTTCCCCCATTTTTGTGTTCATGAGAAGTGGTCAGCATCCCATATTTCTCCCATATTTTTCTATATTAATAGTGGATTTTTGGGGATATTTAATGATTTATGGAATTTATACGATTCCATATATAATTTGAAACATTCCCTAGATTTTGGGAATATTTTTAATATGTTTTCATTATTTAAGAATTGGTATTTTCACTATAGTATAGTGAAATAACTTGATTCCATAATGACATTCATAAAACATGGGTATGGGACATTCCGTAATGTTGATGGTCTGGCTCCATCAACTGAAGCATAAATTATAATTCACTGTTGTTAAGTTATATAGTTTTACATTTTATTTTGTTAATTAATTAATTTATTTAATTAGTTATTAAACATATAGGATATTCCCAGGTCACTACTGGGGCACACTTTCAGATCACCTATAGGTTATTGGACTTGGTTCCATTATGACTCAATGTCCTAATAAGTATTCATCAATTACATAGGATTAAATTAATTTTTTTTATTAAATATAAATTAAATAAGTAATATAGTTGGGTTTCATGCATAAAATTGGATTTTTATAATTATTGTATGTTTGGTTGAACATGTGGGGACATCGAGGGGCCATGGTCAAGTTTTCAGAACATATAAATAAACCTAAAATATTCTTAAAAGGATGGTGTTCTCAATTCATTCGTTACAGCTTATGCATTTTCCTTACTTACCTAGGTCTCCAAATGCTAATATTTTAGTAATTATGATACCTAAATACATTGGACCCCCATTGTGGGGTGTTTCTAAAATAAGAGTGAAATAGTTATTACTTGTTGTCTCCTTCTTAGGATCCTCAAACAGAGCCTAGACCTATTTTGAGATAACTAGATTTTATCAGAACTAGTATTATTTGTGTGGATATTAGAAACACATCTGAGCTCCATGGATTATTGAGTTTGTTTAGATAAAATATCAATGGAGTGACCTGAGTATTAATATGGGAACTAATCCATGTCATGGGACATATTCTGATTAGTCTTCACATCTAGAGATGATAATGTCTCAACCCATTGTGGTGAGACATATGGGAATCATGTAGGTTCCCTATTAAATACATATCCATAATTTGTTTTATCTTAACATGGGTAATGATAGATGTGTAAATCACCATAGTTCCCCAAACAAACTACAAGTTCCAAGAGTCAATCTATTATTTAGTTATATTAATATAAATTAAAAACAATTCTGGTAATGATAAGATGGAATAGGAGGCCTGAGGATGGTAGATTCCCCCATATACTTTCTTTTTCATCATGAAGACTTGATGATGATTTTTCCCGAAGATATCTGGATTTTCTATTTATTTAACTATTTTTTAAAATAAATGTCTTAAAATAATTTTGAGGCTATGACTATATTATATTTAAAGAAATATCCCTTTGGGAATGATGTTATATGATAGATTTTTTGTATTCCTATTTGTCCAAGTGGCATGTATACCAGATGTTTTAGCTCTGAGTCTGTGATATATTTTGTTAAGAAAACACTTTTTCGGGTATGTATGTGATAACTAGCCCATAAAACTCATTAATGAGTGGTAAATTTTAATATCATTGGATTTTACAAGGAAAAAAAGATAAAGTTGATATGTTATATTAGTTTGGATATTTATAAGATCATTTAATAGGCCCTTAATAATTGTATGGTTATTTTCGGGTTAAAAAATTTTCTTAGGGGAAATATATGATAAATTTATGTATAATAGGTAGTTCCAAGTCTTTTATTTTTGAAGAAATGGTAATTAATACATGCTCATATAATTACAAACACTAGTCGATGCAAGTATGGTCGATGGGGTCACAAACATAAGGGTTGATAATTATAGGGGATGAGGTAAATGGGTTTTCATAGTTTACCTAACCTGCTCAGAGGCATTCCATAACATTCCAATGTTGATATTTTTGTTTAATTATTTAATGAATTTTTTCATTTTTATTTATTATGAGGAAGATAGATTCACATATCACAACATTATAAATCATGTGTGAGACTTCATTGTTGTTTCCCAACTGAGTAGTGTAATCACGCATTTCTATAATTGCCACTTCATTTGGGATCCTGAGAAGACTCTCAATTTGTTACAAGAACATGTTGGTATTTGGCCCAAGTTTGATTTATTGGGATATCTTGGGTGTGTATGTGTATCACAGTATAATGTATGTTATGGTGTAATAAGTGGATCATGTGGTGTTTTTACTATTTTGTTTAAATTATATATATGTATTCAGATTGTTGGGATATCAGTCTTTCATTTTAACTCTATGGTTCAACATCATTTTATTATTAATGATTTTTGTTTATTTATTTTATTATATGTACTGTTAGGGATTCTTATTTTCTATGTTTATGTTTTGATTATTTCATTTTTATTTCTCAATCTAATTTTGGGGGTATTCCCTCACCATTATGAAAACATAGATGTAAGGACCTATGCGTAATCGTTGAATATTATAGTGTCTATATAATAGAATTAAATTTAATATAATCCCATGATAATTTTGGATTATAGTATTAGATAATTAATTCATTAATCATGCATAATAACTCTTATATAACAAAGTTGACACGCCTACTTAATATCAATTATTTCACTATACAAAATTTTTAAACAAAATATGATTTTTTATCATAAAAAATTATTCAACACCTTAAAAATGAATTATCTATTTCATTTAACCATCCATAAACCATATGATTTTTTTTATAATGTTGTATGATCACAAAAATCTCAATAAGAGACAAAAAAATAATAAATTCATTTGTCTACCAAAAAATTGGAAACAAATGCAATTTTTACCTTTATAATCAAAATTATTTGAGTGAATGAAATAAGAAATTTACACATGAAGAACACACACTCCTTTTTGTAAATGAAAACTGTTCAATACTATGGAAATCAAATAAAATCACTTCTGGAATCATTGATAATTACATTCATAATATCCTCTCAATACTCATAAAATTGGAATAACCATACTAATGACTTCCAATATAATTATTCAATAAACTTCATTATTTAAAAACTCAACAGAGACCACTAATTGTTCTAAATATTTATATAATCTATATTATTATCACTTTTTTTAAGATCTATAAAGGGGCTTAACCATTTTTATAAGAAATATCAAGCTCACCCATGAGATTTAATGTTGATCTACCCAGCATATAAGTTGTATTGAGATCAATCATTTTCCACATAATGATAAACTACCATATCATTGATAAAAAATTAATTCATTCAACTTTCCATCATAAAACCATTTTATAAACACTTTTAAACCCAAATAATAACACATTTGGATATCAAAATAAAATTTTCTTTTAAAAATGACTTATGAAAATATAAAAACAGTGAAAAACATAATAAAATAATTTTTATTAAAAATAACCATACAAAAATAAAATTTAAACTTAAAATCATTAGGGAATTATGATGGAGGGAAATTATATTCATGTTTTATATGTTAATAAACTTTAATTTTGATTTTACCAAAATGACTTTAAAGATGAACTTCAATAGAGGATTTCAAAAAGAAGTACTTTACCTCGAGTCTAAAACATCATGTATATTATTTATCCCAAATAATAATAAATATAAATTACCTATTTAAATTATTTAGAACAATTTTCATTTTAATTATTCTATTATTTTATTTAATATCTTTTTTTATAAAATTACAAAATTAACTAAGTTCGCTTCAGATATTTTGATGTTATTCAATTTATAAGTCCAACATTACATATGTATGTTAACTATGGTCAAAGTAGTCATTACTCCACCATATTATGAATAATATTCATGAAATAATTATCATTTTCATAAATAAATTGTACTTTTAAATCAAACCATTAATTACAGTTTTAAAATTGATCTATTTAACAATCATGGAGAGAGTAGGTCATACGTACACATGGGTAACATTTCCATTATTCAACGATCATTATTGAAAGAAACTAAAAATTAATTTATTATTTTCAAATTCTAATAGTATCATATATATATATATATTATTAGTTCAGTAAATATACTTGTATATATTATCCATGTCTTATGATGATGAAAAATGAATCACATCACTTCATGGAGGTGGTAGTCCAAACTTACGCACAAACGTCATTATCATTTTTCTATGCACGGAGAGGTAAGAAGGTAAATCATATATTATCATTTGAGAATGCTATATTAGTCATTAATAGAATATATAATCATTATTTCCATTATTATAACCATTATTTAGATGTGGTTATGGAAAATTTTGATCTTAAGTTAGTGAGGAGGAAGACTGTGGTACAAACCAATAATGATTTTTATTCCCATTTGATGGAAAAGGGGAAATATATATATCATTAAACAAACATAATAAAATATAATTATATTGGTGATAATGTATTTATTTTTTAATCATGGTTGAATATGTTTTCAGGGATATAGATTAAGAACCAAATCTAAAACATGTAGATAAAACTACAACTCTTATTTGGAAAACCTACTTCAATTATCTCCTTGAGACCTAAATGTTTCATATTACCACTAAACCAAGACAACTATAATGTTGTTAATGATATTAATAAATATTTTGGTAGGTCTTGGATGATCCAAAAGGGTTTGGAAGAATTAGTAAATGAGAATAATGTCACGACCCTTCCTCGGGGCCCGTGCCGTGACTACCCCAAGCCCGCCTTCCATAGGCCAGGGGCTGGCGACTAGCACCAAGGCGTAAATTCCCGATAAAAAGGGAAGGCATTGACTTTGTAAAGTAAACAAACACCATATAGCAAGCAAGCAGAAGAAGTAAACACTAAGTAAAAGTTGGTACAACAGTAAGTGTGGAAAAGCAAGTGGGCCAGTATACAAACCCAAATTGAAAGTAAAGTACAACTGGAAAGGGAAAACAGCAACTGAAAAGTAAAGCCACAACGTCGAGCTGTCCACTGGAAATCCCACCTGAAGGGTGGGTACAGATAGCCTTCACTGCTCCTTGGGTCCAGCCGACCGCTCCGAGTACGTCCCGCCCAGTGGTCCACCTCCAGGTACCGTCCTGCTCCGCAAGCCTCAACCACGATCAGCGTTGTCCGTCGTCTGCAACCAACACAACGTAGTGCGGGCATAGCCCGTGCAGGGGTGAGTATAAGCTACTCAGTAGGGACCCCGAGACCCCCGAAGGTCTCCCAGAATCCACAAAGCATAATCCAAAATGGAAAGATACAATCACGAAGTAACATCCGATGTCGCTTAGGTATATTCCCATACATATACCTAAGTCATCAATTCTCGTTCGGCTCCAACATCCGAACCCAAGTACAACCCAGTCCACACAGGAAAGAAAAACGTCAAATCCACACAGGATAGCACAACGCAATACACAAAGGAAAGAAAAATAGGATTCAGCTCACATAGGTATACTTCTTTATATGACGATAAAGATGACCAGATATTTCCACTGATTCATCTAAGCTGTCGGAACCACAAAGGATCGATAGGTACTAACCCCCGCAATGACCCACAAAGGATCGATAGGTAACTAACCACCGCAATGACCCACAAAGGATCTGACCCACAAAGGATCGATAGGTAACTAACCCCCGCAATGACCCACAAAGGATCGATAGGTAACTAACCCCCGCAATGACCCACAAAGGATCTGACCCACACAGGATCTGTAGGCGCTGGCCCACACAAGACCGTTGAGCGCTGACCCACACAGGATCGGACCCACACAGGATCGGTAGCACTGGCCCACAAAGGATCGCTGAGTGCTGTAGTTGTCGCCGTCAAATCCACTGAGGATCTCTGCACAGTCGTCATCAAATCCACTGAGGATCTCTGCACAGTCGTCGTCGTCGTCGTCGCAGCCAGCTCTAGGGTTCCCGCACACAGCAAGCTCGTTCGGGAGGGTCCGCTCCACGAGCCGAGAGGCTGTTACATCAACTGAAACATAGTCTAGAGATGATGTATCCAAAAGTTACGTATTGTTAACCGGAACTCAACGTTGCAGATGCCGCGTCAATCGGACGCCCGGTCTGAGAGTTATTAGCTTTTTCATTCCAGGGGCCCGGTTGGTTTTTAAGGAAAAACCAACCCGACTGTACTCCACCTGCGTCCAAACCTCGGGTGGAGTAAGCCAAAAGATCTGTCTCAATTAGAGGAATTCAACAAATCCTACGGCACGTCAATCGGACGTCCGGAGCTTAAGTTATGAGCGTTTTCTCTCCGAGGGCCCGGTTCGTTTCGTGTACGAACCAACCCGGCCGAACCCAAAGTATTCTGAAACATTGAGTGTGATATAGTGAAACGACCGTCTCGATCCAAGGATCGTATCGCCATTGACAGCGCATCGTTCGGACACCTGTAGCTCAAGTTATGAGCAAAAGACCGAAAAGGTCCGAAAACGGGGGTATGGGCCCAGACCGACCCGGCCCAACCCCCCCCCCCCCCCCCCGGGTTGGCCCGAACCAGGTCGACCCGAACCGGGTCCGGGTCCGACCCGACCGTCGCGGCCCGGCCCGACCTGGGCGCGATACGGCCCGGCCGGCGCGGGCACGGCCCGGCCGCCGTGGTCGGCTCGGCCAGTTACGGCCGAGCGGCGCGGGGGTGCGCTGCCCCCGCGTGAAGGAGAGTCGCGGCCCCGCGTGGGGCTGCTCTGTGTCACCGGACGCGGCGCAAGGCCGCGTCCCTTCCTCCGCAGTCCTGCGCGTCCGCGGGACTGGCCAGCGCCGCCGCGGCTTCAGCCGCGGTGGTTCTTCCCGGCGGCGCACCGGGTGCTGTCGGCTGCCGTCGTGCCGGCGAGCCGCGCTGGTAGGGGGTTCCACGGACCACCGGACGTGCTCCGGTGGTCCGTTTTGCCTGCAGTTTGCGCCTATGGCTCTCCCAGGATCCGAACTCTCCTGCGAAGGCCTCCAATCTCCATTCCGATCCCATTTCGTAATTGCCGTTAATCCACGCATCAACGAAAAACTGCGGAGGGTTGCCGGGACGTGTTTGTTTGGCCTGCACCCTCCGCGTTAGGTGATAACAATTGGGAATAATATTCAACACATGAAAAACAAAACAAGGCACGATTTTAATAAATTAAAATTGAACTTTGATCCGGGTTCTTTTTTTTAGAAGGAACAACCATGGGAATAGAAATTATTCTCAAATAAAACCCCTACCTCGTAGCTGTCGTCGGACGAGAGTTCTTTGCGGAATTGACCGTCGCGGAAGGAGAGGATCGTCGCGTCGCGAAAGGTCATTGCGTCATCGCGGAAGGGCGTCACGTCGACGATCTCCAAGGTTTAAATAAAACACACGGATTTAATTTCACGAATTAAATCCATGTTAAGGATAAAATCCACAAAGGAAATTTAAAAGATCTGAAATCTCCTACCTCAAGCAGTTGATGATCGGAGATTGTTGCGGGGAAGAACGTCATGGAAGAAGCATAGTGGAAGGAGAATCATCGGCGTCGCGGAACACGGCGTCACGTCATCGATCTCCGAGGGTTCGGCGTTCTTCACGTTCTTCGTGTTCTTCACGTTCTTCGCGAAGGAGGATGAAGGTACAGATTCTCCAAATCCTCTCAACAATCAACCCATCAACAAAAAGAAAAGGTGTTGGTATTATTTTATTATTATGCCAACAGTTTGAAAACAGGTTAAGAAACAAACCATTAATTCGGTGAATTAATGGTAACGTCTTTACAGTCCAATTAATAGGAGCGTTAAGAGTTTTAGAAGACGCCCCAATTGACTTTCATTAATGAGGAGTTTTCGCGGGTGCGTTACTTAGAGGAAAAGAAACGGTGGGGCTCGTGCGGGCCCCACCTCACAAATATCCTACCAAGAGGGTAGGATATTTTGGATTTCACCCTATCCGCTTCAACTCAGCTTAAGAAGCTTTAAGTGTCTTTAAGTGGCTTTAAGTGAATTAAAATAAAGTTGTCGCACCACTTTATTTTATTTTCTTCACTTAACTCCCAAAAATTAAAAACCACACCCGAGAAAACGCAACTCCAGAAGAGGCGTTTCTATGCAATTACTGGTGCTGCCATTCCATTGGTGCCCTCAGAATTCGATTCCGAGCACCGGTTCAAAAGTTATAAAAACCTGCTCGTTCGTTCAGTGAACATACCCGATCCAAACTTCGGAAAATGATTCCGGGCACACCGGGCCTCAGAATCAGGTGCCGTCAGAAACTACATTCTTGTAAAATTCCAAAGAAAATTAAGAAAAAAATTTCCTTGAAATTACGGGTCTTTACATCACTCCCACCTCAGGGCTTTACATCCCCGTAAATATACATCATAAACTAGGGAAACAAATGTGGGTACTGAGCACGCATTTGTGCCTCCCGCTCCCAAGTGCTCTCTTGGAGGTTCCCGTGCTGCCATCTGATGCGCACTAGAGGAATCGACCGTCCACGTAGGACCCGCTCCTGTCGATCCTCGATCTCCATTGGGACCTCCGCAAAAGTCGCCACATCATCAAAGTTTAGCTCCCCATGGTCAAAGATGTGTGTCGGGTCGTGCACGTATCTCCTCAGTTGGGATATGTGGAAAACGTCATGCACCCAGTGCAACTGAGGTGGTAGAGCCAGGTGATGAGCCACCTCGCCAATCCTGCTGAGGACCTGGAATGGTCCGATGAAGCATGGAGACAACTTTCTGCCTCATCCAAATCTCTGTAATCCACGTCGAGGTGAGACACGCAAGAAGATGTGGTCGCCATCCTCGAACTCTAGTGGTCTCCACCTCCTGTCAGCATAATACTTCTGTCGGCTCTGAGCTGTCCTCATCCGCTCCTGGATGACCTGGACCTTCTCTGTCGTGGCCTGGACCATCTCTGGTCCCACAAGTGCTGACTCCCTATAGCATCCCGTCTTTTTATAACATAACTTTTCATTCCATTACACGGAACTGAGGATCTTTAAGGTTTAGTGTCTTGGAAACAAGGAACATAAAACATGAAACAAAAAAAAACATTCTTCTTAAACACTTGAAAGGCTTCTCCTCATGTTCACCCTAGGCTCATTACTTCATCTCATAACCTGGGGACATACATCAAAAGGAAGGGTGAGCAGAAGGCCCAGCAAGGGAAACAAGTGAAACATTTTACATATGAACTTGAGATACATCAATAAAGTCATGAAAAGAACTTTAATGCATGAAAATGAAATCATGAGGCATATCATAATAAAAATAAAACTTTTTCATAACTTGAAGATGTGGCTACATCATTTAACATAGACAATCATGAACATATCACCAAGGTCCATCCCCAAGGTGTCATTTTAAAATTACCAAGGTTATTCACCAAGGTATCGTGAAAATTGTAATCTCTAGTGGTTACATCATTACCCAATGCATTGGAGCGCTATCAGGGCGCACCCTTAAATTTGCCTTTATTATCATGTGAGCCACATATATCATCATCAAACATTTCATAAATAACCCACATAGCATAAAATAAATGGGTTTCATTTCATAATCATAACGTTTTAAAAACTGATTTAAAGACATGATCTTTACGTCACTTTAAACCCACGGAAAGGGAAAGCGGGTCTCATGTATGTAAATCCCAGAATTTAAAATGGAACATTTTAATATATATGTGAATACCTTTGTAGAAATAAGAGCTTTGAGTATTCACTTTATAACATAAAATAATTTTTGAGAAAAGAGAGAGGCATTTTGAGACGAAAAATTCTACAGCATAACGGCTATGTTACAAGGTTTTAGAAAACATTGAAAAGAGAGGGGACATGGGTCACCCACTCATAAATGATCCATAAAACAGTAGGGGGAGAGAATAAGAAGGATATATGTACATGGTAATGAAATTTTAAGGACATACCATTTGAAATGGAAATCATGGAAGGAAGACAAAAATTAGATTTCTCTTATGGAAATTCGGCAGCCTAACGGCGTCACTTAAACTTCAACAAAATTGAATTGACAAGGTCAAATAGGGTCTCTCATCATATGAACATAAGAGTCCAGTATGATAGATATAGAGATCATACCCCAACATAATAGAAAGGAACTTGAAAGAATTGACATGAAAGTAGAACTTCAAAACGAGAAGGGTGAAGAACCACTTAAAAATTCGGCAGCCTAACGGCGCCACTTAAAACATCAAAATACTGAATTGAAGAGATCAAATGGGGTCTCTCATCATATGAACATAAGAGTCCAGTATGATATATATAGAGATCATACCCCAACATAATAGAAAGGAACTTGAAAGAATTGACATGAAAGTAGAACTTCAAAACGAGAAGGGTGAAGAACCACTTAAAAATTCGGCAGCCTAACGGCGCCACTTAAAACATCAAAATACTGAATTGAAGAGATCAAATGGGGTCTCTCATCATATGAACATAAGATTCCAGTATGATATATATAGAGATCATACCCCAACATAATTAAAATGAACTTGAAAGAATTGACATGAAAGTAGAACTTTGAAAAAGAGAGAGGTGAATGAATCCCTTGAAAATTCGGCAGCCTAACGGCGCCACTTAAACTTTCTTAAAACGAAATGATGAGAGTAAGAGGGGGTCTTTCATCATATGAACATAAAAAGGTCAGTAAGAGGAGTATAAAAGAACATCCTCCAAAATAAGAACATGGAGCATAAAAGGAATGACATAAAAGAGATCACTTGAAAAGAAAGAGAGGGGTCGGATCCCTTACCTTAAAATGTAACTCTTAAACCTCAAAGGTTGGGACCTTGAGGGCTTGGGGGCACCTTGGGAGGACTCCTTGGGAGGTAATGAGACCAGAAATTCGTTGGGAATGAGTGGGGAGTCGAATGGATGAGAGGAGGGCTTGGTATTTATAGGGAAAGTGAGGGGACAAGGCATTAATGGCCAAGGGGCACCTCACATGTGCTTTTCTCAAACCCATGTGCTCTCCCTTGTCATTTATCATGGAGTTAGGCCACATGGGGCCCCCAAAACAATAATTCATCACCCTTGGCCGGCCAACCCTCAAAAGATCTCATGACATCATCATGACACCGTTATGATGTCATTAAACATACCGAAACCCTAAAACTGTATTTTTACTATTCACTGAAAATTCAACTTTCTCAGAAAAATCCCAAAATTTCACATTAACCAAATATCAATGCTCTGATTTCAAAAATGAAATCCATTTTATAAAAATAATTTTCTAAATATTTTTAATTTAATTTTTAAATAAAAACACTATTCATCGAAAATTCATTTTTTTCAGAAAAAACCCCAAAAATTACCATAACATAATATCGATGCTCTGAGTTCAAAAATAAAGTCATTTTTATAAAAATATTTTTCTAATTATTTTTAATTAAATTTTTAATTAAAAAACACTATTCACCCGAAAAAACTAATACTTGAATAATAATTAATGAAACTGTTATTTAACTATTTTATTGAATCACATTACTTAATCAAGGTGCCTAGATTATTTTAAAACTTTCTTTAAGTGAGATTACTAATCCATTTGGTCATATTACTAATCCTAATCATAAAATCACTATTCATAATTTACTATTCATCAAAAATCAAGTTGATCTTATTAGACTCTAAATTTAGTACTGAACATAATTGCAGAAGACCATTTTTTGAAAATCATTACACATTTTTAATTATTTAGGCTTTACATAAACATATTTAAAATATCCTTTTTCTAAAATTCATCAAAAATATGCATACTATATTTATCCGGTCATTTCAAAATTCATAAACTTCATCATAAGAAGAAATCCCAATTTTTATTTAAAACAAGGATTACACAAGGTAGTTACGGTCTCGTTACATAACCCCTTATAATACCAGCATAGGACCTAAGAGTAAGGTGTGCTAGGGTGATAGAAGCTTGGGGCGGCTCAGTCAACATTGCCCGAGTAGTAATTTCTATCAGTTTGAACTTCTCACGAAGGCGATTTCGTTCCAGCTTCACATGATGAAGTTCGGCTTGGATTTGATCCAGAGCAAAGCCCAGTGGTGCTACCTCCTTCCCAATCTCTGTTAGATGGGCTTCGATCGGTCCAAGACTACTAGGTGAGGCCATCGAATCTTCTTTCTATAATAATTAACCAAGATTACTTATATTTAGAGACAATAATCAAAACATTTTGTTCATAGCGGTCATGTTGACCGATGGTTATATAATAGTCAAAACCCACTGATCTCATTTTAATTATAATCATGTTTATCAAATAAAACATTTTTGTTGAGTATAACAATAACACATAAAATTAGGAAACAAAATTTATTTAAAAATTTCGGGTCGTTACAATCTTCCCCCCTTAAGAAATTGCGTCCTCGCAATTTTAAAATTGGGTTTTGAAATTTCATTGAAAGTCCCACATCGTAAAAGGAGTCAGTAAAACTATTAATTTAAAATAAAGAAAGGGAAGTACAATGGTCACCCGAGTTAACCCACACTAGGGTTCCATGTAGGAAAACATGGACATGGAGGAAAAAACAAAGGGTCAAGTTCTGAGGGAGAGTGATAGAGAACATGATTAGGAGAAAGTTAACCATGAGAAAATCCCAAACTTATGATGTGTGTAAACGGTCTTTGATTACCTAGTAGGAAACGTAAACCAACAACATTTTTGTTTTACGTTTCTTTTCATAATTTTGAGGATTTCATTTACTACATAGAACAAAAACATAAGAAAATATACCTACCTTCAAGTAGAGTCTCATCCTTTAACAAGTCCCTACCAACACTAATCTTTTCTCCAAATGATGGGAATTCAAAAACACTTGGTCTCATAAAAGCACAAGAATCATCTTCTATAGAATCACATAATCTACAAAAGATTAACTATCTATTTCTTCTATCTTTAAACATTATCCCAAAAACAGAAAGGTCAAGGTAAAACAACTCTTCAAAAAGAAAGAATCCCATAGGAATGGAAACTACTTTTAAATCATCAAAGTTCCATGGTACTACCCAAAGTTCATCATAGACCATTCCATAAATAACGGTCCTTAAAATTCCTCAAAACAAACCAAACTAAGATTGAAACCCAAATACAATAAGGATTTGATAACATAGTCTTCCAAAACAACTTCATTGTTCATCTCCAGACAACATCAACCACTCCTAACATCTTATAAAAAAGTAGCTAACCTAAACATATTTTACCCAAGATAGGTTAGTCATTCCCATAAGTAACCTAAATTACTATAAGTTCACCTTAAATTCATCGATTCTTCAAAATATAAGTCAACCTTACTCCTCAATGAAAATACCGTAGTAATCTATTTACCTCGATCAAATATGGTTCCCAAAATAATGAACGTCTTCCAAAATAATAATCATATTTTAATCCCCTAATCATCCCTGTCATATTAATACGAAAATCGTCGCATTTCCTATCACATTGGTTGTCGGAACATGTTCTTCCATTTCCCACCATTAACTAAGAAGAGAAAGCATAATTAGGGGCTTAAGTACTTAGCTAATAATCATGAAAAGGAACTGAAAGCATATAAGGATAACTTGTATATGAAAGGTATACCCTAACTTGTGATCTCCTAGGTTCACATCTTGGTTATGAATGATCATATATTCTTATGTGAACCTTTATTTTATTTTATCTTTGTTCCTTTAACAATGGTTCATACCAAGCTTATGAATTTACCAAAGCATATCCCCCGGGAGTGTCGTAACCAAGAGTGCAGCAAGGCCCGTTGTCGTGTACCAGTTCCCGTTCGAGTCTAGCTCAAAGCGGTGTTTTCGGGTTTTACCCCTATGTACATCTGTGCCAGAGCCACCTCTACCTGCTCGTATCCAGACAGGGATGTATTTGCTTGGCAACCCCTTACTCAATACTCACCAAAATACCAGGAAGATTTCCTATATTAAACTTTTCTATATGGTTCCTCCTAGAGTTTTCATATCCTAATTTCCACAAATAACTAAACCATCCTTTGATACCAACTATAGCATCCCGTCTTTTTATAACATAACTTTTCATTCCATTACACGGAACTGAGGATCTTTAAGGTTTAGTGTCTTGGAAACAAGGAACATAAAACATGAAACAAAAAAAAACATTCTTCTTAAACACTTGAAAGGCTTCTCCTCATGTTCACCCTAGGCTCATTACTTCATCTCATAACCTGGGGACATACATCAAAAGGAAGGGTGAGCAGAAGGCCCAGCAAGGGAAACAAGTGAAACATTTTACATATGAACTTGAGATACATCAATAAAGTCATGAAAAGAACTTTAATGCATGAAAATGAAATCATGAGGCATATCATAATAAAAATAAAACTTTTTCATAACTTGAAGATGTGGCTACATCATTTAACATAGACAATCATGAACATATCACCAAGGTCCATCCCCAAGGTGTCATTTTAAAATTACCAAGGTTATTCACCAAGGTATCGTGAAAATTGTAATCTCTAGTGGTTACATCATTACCCAATGCATTGGAGCGCTATCAGGGCGCACCCTTAAATTTGCCTTTATTATCATGTGAGCCACATATATCATCATCAAACATTTCATAAATAACCCACATAGCATAAAATAAATGGGTTTCATTTCATAATCATAACGTTTTAAAAACTGCTTTAAAGACATGATCTTTACGTCACTTTAAACCCACGGAAAGGGAAAGCGGGTCTCATGTATGTAAATCCCAGAATTTAAAATGGAACATTTTAATATATATGTGAATACCTTTGTAGAAATAAGAGCTTTGAGTATTCACTTTATAACATAAAATAATTTTTGAGAAAAGAGAGAGGCATTTTGAGACGAAAAATTCTGCAGCATAACGGCTATGTTACAAGGTTTTAGAAAACATTGAAAAGAGAGGGGACATGGGTCACCCACTCATAAATGATCCATAAAACAGTAGGGGGAGAGAATAATAAGGATATATGTACATGGTAATGAAATTTTAAGGACATACCATTTGAAATGGAAATCATGGAAGGAAGACAAAAATTAGATTTCTCTTATGGAAATTCGGCAGCCTAACGGCGTCACTTAAACTTCAACAAAATTGAATTGACAAGGTCAAATAGGGTCTCTCATCATATGAACATAAGAGTCCAGTATGATAGATATAGAGATCATACCCCAACATAATAGAAAGTAACTTGAAAGAATTGACATGAAAGTAGAACTTCAAAACGAGAAGGGTGAAGAACCACTTAAAAATTCGGCAGCCTAACGGCGCCACTTAAAACATCAAAATACTGAATTGAAGAGATCAAATGGGGTCTCTCATCATATGAACATAAGAGTCCAGTATGATATATATAGAGATCATACCCCAACATAATAGAAAGGAACTTGAAAGAATTGACATGAAAGTAGAACTTCAAAACGAGAAGGGTGAAGAACCACTTAAAAATTCGGCAGCCTAACGGCGCCACTTAAAACATCAAAATACTGAATTGAAGAGATCAAATGGGGTCTCTCATCATATGAACATAAGATTCCAGTATGATATATATAGAGATCATACCCCAACATAATTAAAATGAACTTGAAAGAATTGACATGAAAGTAGAACTTTGAAAAAGAGAGAGGTGAATGAATCCCTTGAAAATTCGGCAGCCTAACGGCGCCACTTAAACTTTCTTAAAACGAAATGATGAGAGTAAGAGGGGGTCTTTCATAATATGAACATAAAAAGGGCAGTAAGAGGAGTATAAAAGAACATCCTCCAAAATAAGAACATGGAGCATAAAAGGAATGACATAAAAGAGATCACTTGAAAAGAAAGAGAGGGGTCGGATCCCTTACCTTAAAATGTAACTCTTAAACCTCAAAGGTTGGGACCTTGAGGGCTTGGGGGCACCTTGGGAGGACTCCTTGGGAGGTAATGAGACCAGAAATTCGTTGGGAATGAGTGGGGAGTCGAATGGATGAGAGGAGGGCTTGGTATTTATAGGGAAAGTGAGGGGACAAGGCATTAATGGCCAAGGGACACCTCACATGTGCTTTTCTCAAACCCATGTGCTCTCCCTTGTCATTTATCATGGAGTTAGGCCACATGGGGCCCCCAAAACAATAATTCATCACCCTTGGCCGGCCAACCCTCAAAAGATCTCATGACATCATCATGACACCGTTATGATGTCATTAAACATACCGAAACCCTAAAACTGTATTTTTACTATTCACTGAAAATTCAACTTTCTCAGAAAAATCCCAAAATTTCACATTAACCAAATATCAATGCTCTGATTTCAAAAATGAAATCCATTTTATAAAAATAATTTTCTAAATATTTTTAATTTAATTTTTAAATAAAAACACTATTCATCGAAAATTCATTTTTTTCAGAAAAAACCCCAAAAATTACCATAACATAATATCGATGCTCTGAGTTCAAAAATAAAGTCATTTTTATAAAAATATTTTTCTAATTATTTTTAATTAAATTTTTAATTAAAAAACACTATTCACCCGAAAAAACTAATACTTGAATAATAATTAATGAAACTGTTATTTAACTATTTTATTGAATCACATTACTTAATCAAGGTGCCTAGATTATTTTAAAACTTTCTTTAAGTGAGATTACTAATCCATTTGGTCATATTACTAATCCTAATCATAAAATCACTATTCATAATTTACTATTCATCAAAAATCAAGTTGATCTTATTAGACTCTAAATTTAGTACTGAACATAATTGCAGAAGACCATTTTTTGAAAATCATTACACATTTTTAATTATTTAGGCTTTACATAAACATATTTAAAATATCCTTTTTCTAAAATTCATCAAAAATATGCATACTATATTTATCCGGTCATTTCAAAATTCATAAACTTCATCATAAGAAGAAATCCCAATTTTTATTTAAAACAAGGATTACACAAGGTAGTTACGGTCTCGTTACATAACCCCTTATAATACCAGCATAGGACCTAAGAGTAAGGTGTGCTAGGGTGATAGAAGCTTGGGGCGGCTCAGTCAACATTGCCCGAGTAGTAATTTCTATCAGTTTGAACTTCTCACGAAGGCGATTTCGTTCCAGCTTCACATGATGAAGTTCGGCTTGGATTTGATCCAGAGCAAAGCCCAGTGGTGCTACCTCCTTCCCAAGCTCTGTTAGATGGGCTTAGATCGGTCCAAGACTACTAGGTGAGGCCATCGAATCTTCTTTCTATAATAATTAACCAAGATTACTTATATTTAGAGACAATAATCAAAACATTTTGTTCATAGCGGTCATGTTGACCGATGGTTATATAATAGTCAAAACCCACTGATCTCATTTTAATTATAATCATGTTTATCAAATAAAACATTTTTGTTGAGTATAACAATAACACATAAAATTAGGAAACAAAATTTATTTAAAAATTTCGGGTCGTTACACTCCCTAGGGTCTGTCCAGCACAAAGGAGATCTGTAAAGTCTGCCGTACAACGCCTCGTATGGTGCCATCCCGATGGTGGAGTGGTAACTATTTTTGTACGCAAACTCCACCAAGGGTAGGTGGTCCTCCCAGCTACGACCAAAGTCGAGGACACATGCGCGGAGCATGTCCTCGAGAGTCTGAATGGTCCTCTCCATCTGACCATCCGTCTGAGGGTGAAAGGTGGTGCTCAGACGTAGCTGAGTCCCGAACGCCTCCTGCAACCCCTTCCAAAGCCGGGAAGTAAAGAGAGTATCTCGATCAGAGACGATAAATGATGGCACACCGTGAAGCCGTACAATCTCCTAAATGTAGAGACGTCCCAAGCTCTCCACTGAGCCCTGCTCTCTGATGGATAAGAAGTGAGCCGACTTGGTGAGTCGGTCGACAATCACCCAAATGGATTCGTGACCTCTGGAAGTGCGTGGAAGTCCAGTCATGAAGTCCATAGATATCCCATCCCACATCCACTCCGGGACCTCCAAGGGATGTACCAAGCCTGTTGGAACCTAATGCTCTGCCTTCACCTGCTGGCAGGTGAGGCATCGATAAACGAACTCCGCCACAGCCTTCTTCATGCCTGGCCACCAGTGTAGTCGTCTGAGATCCTGGTACATCTTCGCCACTCCAGGATGTACCGCCAAAGGAGAAGTGTGAAACTCTCTCAGCACCTCCTCCCGTAAAGAAACTGGTACCAAGGTACGTCCTCTGAAAAGGACTTCGTGCTCTGCTCCAAAGGAGAAACCATCAGGTGCCTGTCCTGAGGATATCTGTGCACACCGCGTCTCACAGTCAGCTTCCCCACGCTGTGCCTCTCTGACCCGCTGTAGTAGTGGAGGGGTGACTGTGAGATACTGAAGGAAGGTTTCTCCATCTCTATCCACAAAGGATATCTATAAGGTGTCTAGTTTCTCTGTTGCCTCCTCAAGTAGCTGAATGCCCTTCCTCCTACTGAGAGCATCGGCTACTACATTCCCCTTCCCAGGAGTATAGACTATCTCAAAGTCATAGTCCTGGAGGAACTCGAGCCATCGCCACTATCTCAGGTTCAGGTCCTTCTGAGAAAATATGTACCTGAGACTTTGATGGTCAGAAAAGACTGTAAAGCGCTCGCCCATCAGATAGTTTTGCCATGTCTTCAGAGCGAAGACCACTGCTGCTAACTCCAGGTCATGGGTAGCGTAGTTCTGCTCATGCGGCCTCAACTGACGTGATCCATAGGTGATCACTTCCCGCTCCTGCATCAGGACACATCCAAGTCCGGTTCCTGATGCATCACAGTAGACTACGTACCCTATCCCCTCCTCCGGCAACCTCAAGATAGGTGCGCTGGTCAATCTCTGTCTCAGCTCCTAGAAGCTCTGCTGACATCTGTCTGACCACACAAAGGGTTTCCCCTTCTTCATCAAAGCTGAGAGTGGTGCCGCAACTCTGGAGAAGTCTGGCACAAATCTCCTATAGTATCCAGCTAGTCCCAAGAAACTTCACACCTCCGTCACGCTCCTGGGTGGCTCCCAAGCTAGCACTGCCTCGATCTTCGCAGGATCCACTGCAACTGCCGCCTCAGAGATGACGTGTCCCAAGAAGTGGACCTCACGTATCCATAACTGACACTTCGAGAGATTTCCATAAAGCTGGTTCTCTCGGAGAGTGTCTAGTACAACCCGTAAGTGGTAGACGTGCTCCTCCTCAGTCGTCGAGTAAATCAAAATGTCGTCGATGAAGACTACGACAAATCGATCGAGGTATGGCTGAAAGATCCTATTCATGAGGCTCATGAACACCGCTAGATCATTGGTTACACTGAATGGAATAACCAAGAACTCATAGTGGCCATACCAACATCTGAAGGTCGTCTTCTACACGTCCTCATCCTGAACTCTGAGCTGATGATAGCCTGACCTGAGGTCTATCTTCGAGAACCACCGTGCTCCATTGAGCTGATCGAAGAGGTCATCAATCCTCGGTAGCGGATACTTGTTCCTCGCCGTTACCTAGTTTAGGTGACGATAGTCGACACAAAGTCGCAAGCTCCCGTCCGCCTTCTTGGCGAACAATATCGGGGAAGCCCAGGGTGAAACACTGGGTCGGATGAATCCCTTGCCCTACAAGTCCTCCAACTGTACCCGTAGCTCTCAAAGCTCAGCGGGGGCCATCCGATACGCTGGAGTCAATATCGGGGTTGTCCCGGGGTACAGGTCAATATAAAAGTCTACCTCTCTGTGAGGAGGTACCCCTAGAACGTCGTCGGGAAAGACGTCCGCATACTGATCCACCACTGCAGGAAAACTAGGACTCCGCACGTCAACTGCTCCAAGGATGAGGCTAGACAACTGATGAGTGATGGGTTGTCCTCTCCTCTACGGAAGTCCATCCTGTGTTGCGAAGGCTCCCTTCTCGCCGGTGAAGGTGAACATGCTCCCGTCGGTGCGTACACATCGCACCTTGCGCCTAATACAGTCAATCTGTGCATGGACTGTAGATAACCAATCCATGCCCAAGATGACGTCGTAAGGCCTCGACGCCGCTACAAGAAGATCCCAGTCGAAGCTCTCACCTTCTAGAGTAAGATCACACTGCCGGCACCAGTGCGTAATCGTCGAGTCTGATCCCATAGGAGTCTCTAGCCGTAAGGATCGAGCCAACAGCTCTATCGGAATCTCCGAGCTCCGAACAAGGGAAGCGGCTATGAAAGAGTGACTCGCTTCTATGTCTATAAGAACTGCAGCAAGGGTGGAATAGACACAGATAGTACCTCGAATCATCTCGGGCACGCCGTGGTCGTAGGCCTCCGCTGCCTGGAGTTGTGCCTGTCTCTGCCCGCCAGCTCCCTGTGGTCGGGGTGGACCTCCTGGTGGTGGTGGTGGTGGTAGAGCCTCAAAGCGTCGCCCACCACCTGCTGCTCGGCCAGCTCCTCTTCCTCGTCCGCCTCCTCCCTGTGGACCGCCACGGTCGACCCTCTGCCTCTGCCTGGGTGGCCCCTCAACCGTCTGCTGCTCCTCGGCACGGTGGTTCGGGCAGTCACGATCCATGTGGCCCTGCCCGCCGCATGTGTAGCACTGCCTGCCTCTCAAAAGACTGGCTCCATGCTGTGTACCTCGCACTGCTAAGCCAGTGTCCTAAGGTCGTCTGCGTGAGGGTCTGGTCTACATGGACCCCTGAGTCATCCGTCGACTACCTTCCGCAGAAGACTCTACTACGTGTCACCCCGCGGTAGGTCTCGCTGCTGATGAAGGCTCAGCAAGGAAGCTCTCGATCAAAAGGGCCCGCTCCAGTACTCATGTCTGAGTCGTAATGCTGAGGGAGATTAGCGATGCCCTGATCTCATGTCTCAATCCCTGCTCAAAGGTCCGGGCCCGGAAGAATGGGTCTCGTACCATTTCTGTCGAGTAGCGAGAGAGATTGGTAAATCTCGCTGAGTACTGGGCGACCGTCAAGCTGCCCTACTGCAGTTGAATAAGCTCTTGGATGCGCACCGCATGGAGGGTGGCCGGGACGAACTCTGAGCGGAAGAGGCCCTCAAATTCTATCCAGAGAAGAGATGCCTCATCGTGCACCTGGAGCATCAAGCTCCACCATCGGCCCGCTGCTGCGTGCAGTAGTCTCACTGTGAGGATCACCATGAGGTTTGCTGATATCCTCACTAACCGAAAAACTCGCACCACTGCCTCCAGCCAGTCCTCGGCTGCCTGGGGGTCCGTCTCCCCGTGGAACCTGGGCGTTCGCTGGCGCTGAAACTCATGCAGTGCACTGAGGCGACCTGCATCATCAGCAGCTGGTGCTGGAAGCATCGGTGGCTTGCCGGGTAAAGGTACCGCCGGTGCCTCAGCTGTCAAATGGCCCTGCACCGACGCCTCGTTGCTCGGTGGTCTGTCGTCACGTTCAACTCTCGGAACCCTAGCTGGCTGCCATCGTGGGGGCATCCTTAAAAGGAAACAGATGTGTCACAGTCAGAACAATATACCTGGTGAGCTGACACAAATTAATCACAAATAAAACTTGAAACACACACGCAATCAATGTTTTCATTAATTAAGTCAGAAATCAGAAGTCAGGGTCCTGGTGTACGGATACGTCGGCCACCGCACCAACACTGGACTCCCTGGACTGATAACCACACCCAATACACTAAACACTATTGCTTCACATATAAAAAGATCAGAGTTTGCGGTAGAACCGAACTCCTCTGATACCAATCTGTCACGACCCGTCCTCGGGGCCCGTGCCGTGACTACCCCAAGCCCGCCTTCCATAGGCCAGGGGCTGGCGACTAGCACCAAGGTGTAAATTCCCGATAAAAAGGGAAGGAATTGCCTTTGTAAAGTAAACAAACACCATAGAGCAAGCAATCAGAAGAAGTAAACACTAAGTAAAAGCTGTTACAACAGTAAGTGAGTAAAATCAAGTGGTCCAGTATACAAACCCAAACTGAAAGTAAAGTACAACTGGAAAGGGAAAACAGCAACTAAAAAGTAAAGCCGCAACGTCGAGCTGTCCACTGGAAATCCCACCTGAAGGGTGGGTACAGATAGCCTCCACTGCTCCTCGGGTCCAGCCGACCGCTCCGAGTACGTCCCGCCCAGTGGTCCACCTCCAGGTACCGTCCTGCTCCGCAAGCCTCAACCACGATCAGCATTGTCCGTCGTCTGCAACCAACACAACGTAGTGTGGGCATAGCCTGTGCAGGGGTGAGTATAAGCTACTCAGTAGGGACCCTGAGACCCCCGAAGGTCTCCCAGAATCCACAAAGGATAATCCACAAAGGAAAGATACAATCACGAATTAACATCCGACGCCTCTTAGGTATATTCCCATACATATACCTAAGTCATCAATTCTCGTTCGGATCCAACATCCAAACCCAAGTACAACCCAGTCCACAGAGGAAAGAAAAACGTGAAATCCACACAGGATAGCACAATGAAATCCACAAAGGAAAGAAAAATAGGATTCAGCTCACACAGGTATACTTCTTTGTATGAAGATAAAGATGACCAGATATTGCAACTGACTCATCTAAGTCATCGGACCCACAAAGGATCGATAGGTACTAACCCCCGCAATGACCCACAAAGGATCTGACCCACAAAGGATCGATAGGTAACTAACCCCTGCAATGACCCACAAAGGATCTGACCCACAAAATATCGATAGGTAACTAACCCCCGCAATGACCCACAAAGGATTCGACCCACACAGGATCTGTAGGCGTTGGCCCACACAGGACCGCTGAGCGCTGACCCACACAGGATCAGACCCACACAGGATCGGTAGCACTGACCCACAAAGGATCGCTGAGTGCTGTAGTCATCGTCGTCGAATCCACTGAGGATCTCTGCACAGTCGTCGTCGAATCCACTGAGGATCTCTGCACAGTCGTCGTCGTCGTCACAGCCAGCTCTAGGGTTCCCGCACATAGCAAGCTCATTCGGGAGGGTCCGCTCCACGAGCCAAGAGGCTGGTACATCAACTGACACATAGTCCAGAGTTGATGTATCCAAAAGTTCTGTATCGTCAACAGGAACTCAACGTCGCAGACGGCGCGTCAATCGGACACCCGGTCTGAGAGTTATTGGCTTTTTCGTTCCAGGGGCCCGGTTGGTTTTAAGACAAAACCAACCCGACCGTACTCCACCTATGTCCAAACCTCGGGCGGAGTAATCCAAAAGATCTGTCTCACTTAGAGGAATTCAATAAATCCGACGACACGTCAATCGGACGTCCGAAGCTTAAGTTATGAGCGTTTTCGCTCCGAGGGCCCGGTTGGTTTCGTGTACGAACCAAACCGGCCAAACCCAAAGTATTCCTAAACCTTGAGTGTGATATACCGAAACGACCGTCTCGATCCAAGGATCGCATCGCCGCTGACGGCGTGTCATTCGGAGACCCGTATCTCATGTTATAAGCAATAGACCGAAAAGGTCCGAAAACGGGGGTATGGGCCCAGACCGACCCGGCCCAACCCCCCCCCCCCCCCGGGTCGGCCCGAACCGGGTCGACCTGACCCGGGTCCGGATCCGACCTGGCCGGCGTGGCCCGGCCCAGCCTGGGTGCGACCCGGCCCGGCCGCCGGGGTCGGCTCGGCCAATTACGGCCGAGCGGCGCGGGGGTGCGTTGCCCCCGCGTGAAGGAGAGTCGCGGCCCCGAGTGGGGCCGCTCTATGTCACCGGACGCGGCGCAAGGCTACGTCCCTTCCTCTGCGGTCTCGCGCGGCCGCGGGACCAGCCAGCGCCGCCGCGGCTTCAGCCGCAGCGGGTCTTCTTGGCGGCGCACCAGGCACCGCTGCTTCCTGGCGGCCGGCCGCCGGCGCCGCCGTACCGGCGTGGCGTGCCGGCGGGGTGTTCTGCAAACCACCGGACGTGCTCCGATGGTCCATTTTACCTGCGGTTTGCACCTACGGCTCTCCTAGGATCTGAACTCTGCTGTGAAGGCCTCCAATTGCCATTCCGATCCCATTTCGTAAATGCCGTTAATCCACGCATCAACGAAAAACTACGGAGGGTTGGCGGGCCGTGTTTGTTTGGCCCGCACCCTCCGCGTTAGGTGATAACAATTGGGAATAATATTCAACACATGAAAAACAAAACAAGGAACAATTTTAAAAAAATAAAATTGAACTTTGATCCGGGTTCTTTGTTTTAGAAGGAATAACCATGGGAATAGAAATTATTCTCAAATAAAACCCCTACCTCGTAGCTGTCATCGGATGAGAGTTCTTCGCGGAATTGACTGTCGCGGAAGGAGAGGATCGTCGCGTCATGGAAGGGCGTTGATTAGTCACGGAAGGGCATCGCGTCGACAATCTCTGAGGTTTAAAGAAAACACACGGATTTAATTTCACGAATTAAATCCATGTTAAAGATAAAATCCACAAAGGAAATTTAAAAGATCCGAAATCTCCTACCTCAAGCAGTTGATGATCGGAGATTGTTGCGGGGAAGAACGTCGCGGAAGAAGCGTCGTGGAAGGAGAATCATCGGTGTCGCGGAACACGGAGCCGCATCGTCGATCTCCGAGGGTTCGGTGTTCTTCGCGTTCTTCGCGTTCTTCGCATTCTTCGCGTTCTTCGCGAAGGAGGATGAAGGTACAGATTCTCCAAATCCTCTCAACAATCAACCCATCAACAAAAAGAAAAGGTGTTGGTCTTATTTTATTATTATGCCAATAGTTTGAAAACAGGTTAAGGAACGAACCATTAATTCGGTGAATTAATGGTAACGTCTTAACAGTCCAATTAATAGGAGTGTTAAGAGTTTTAGAAAACGCCCCAGTTGACTTTCATTAATGAGGAGTTTTCGCGGGTGCGTTACTTAGAGGAAAAGAAACGGTGGGGCTCGTGCGGGCCCCACCTCACAAATATCCTACCAAGAGGGTAGGATATTTTGGATTGCACCCTATTCGCTTCAACTCAACTTAAGCAGCTTTAAGTGGCTTTAAGTGGCTTTAAGTGAAATAAAATAAAGTTGTCGCACCACTTTATTTTATTTTCTTCACTTAACTCCCAAAAATTAAAAACCACACCCGAGCAAACGCAACTCCAGAAGAGGCGTTTATAAGCAATTACCAGTGCTGTGATTCCATCGGTGCCCTCGGAATTTGATTCCGAGCACCGGTTCAAAAGTTATAAAAACCTGCTCGTTCGTTTACTGAACATACCCGAGCCAAACTTCGTAAAATGATTCGGGGCACACCGGGCCTCGGAATCAGGTGCCGTCAGAAACTGCGTTCTTGTAAAATTCCAAAGAAAATTTAGAAAAAAAAATTCTTGAAATTTACGGGTCTTTACAAATAATATATTCCTTATTATAAGATAGGGGTGGGAAACTTTTGGAATTTCCAAAAATATAAAATTAGTATGAATTAAAATTCAATTTGAAATTTCTCCCAAGTGATTTATTTAAAATATATGATTCTTATTGGTAAAAATATAGACATAAAATAAAAATTAGAATAGTTTTTTATATATTTAAACCATTAATTTTTTTAGCCAATATTTAAACTCTTCAACTCTTACGGCGACAACATGGATTTTTACACTTTGAGGGTAAATACAGTTAAAATAAATAAAATAAGAACCATAAATATACCGTGTCTAATATTTTAAACATAACACTAATCAATTTTATAAATTTATGTATTACTGGAATTTTATATTATTTAATAAAATATTATTTACTATAAAATATCTATAATATCATCTTTTTAGAACTAGTCATTTCTTTGACAAATAAAATATAATATTGGAAATAAATATTACCTTATATAAATAAAATTTCATTTACATATATATAATTCATTAATAATATTATTTATCTAAAATTAAATTTATTTTTATATGTTTTACATCATTTATTTTATTTTTCAACTAAATAAATAATTACTACATCAACATTGTGAAATAATTTTAAGGTATTAATTATTCAACAAATATTAAAAAAAGTTTCAATGATGAAGATGAATATTTTCACTTCCAAACCACTATTTATATTTGAATATATCCTCTACATTACACCATATTAAAAATATTATACTTATTGAAGATTAGAATTTGGCATGCTTCACATTTCATTAAATAAAATATTGTGGAGGTTATAATATCATCCTAGTGGCCCAAAAAGGTGAAAAAGTAAACCATTGGATGACTATGGTCAATATATACTCTCACAATAAGATTTAAGAACACTTTTGGGTAATTTATTAGTTCTTTATATTTTATATTTAATCAAAATTACCTTATTAACCCTTTAGCATGGTTATAAAAAGTACAAATGTAATAATTCATATTCACTAAGAATAAAATGGAAATATCTAATTAATTTGAAAAAAATAAAATCAAAATATGAAATAAATATTTCAAAATTAGAAAAAATAGAATTTTTTGGATTTTATTTAAAATTAAAATGACAAAACACAATGAGAAACATATATTCATAAAAAAATTATATTAAATATAAAAAGTTTTCATAGTTAATTCAACTATAAAATCAATTTCGAAAACCATAATTAGATTATTTTAAATAAAAATTAACTAATTATATATTAAAAAAATGAAATTATTTTTCTTTGTAAATAAGTTAATATAAAATACATTTTTCTATAAAAATGAGTATATTTTAATATTCCATGAAAAATCAATAATTAAAAAAAATATTTAAAAATCATCGTAAGATAATTTTGAGATGATGGATTTAAAAATGAATTTAGTTTTTTTCAAATTTAATCTCTATAATTTTAAAATTATATTTTAAATAAAATATTATAGGAAATGATTTTAATATAACCATATAATTTTTTGATTTTATGAATGACATATATATTAGAATAAATATAACTACATAATTCCATAATAGTAATAAATATTAAAATTATTTATTCTATAATTTAAATGGTTTATTACATTATCCCCCATTTGGTAACAATGTCCTCAAATTTTTGTGCTTCGGCTTGCTAACTATAGTTTGAATTCTCAAAATAACATTTTTGAAATCCCACATTATAAAAAGGATAAAAAAGCATAGAGAGAAAAGTGATAATAGGGAAGTATGAAGGTCATATGGAATAAAACAAAACTAGGATTTTGTGAAGGAATACATGCAGGATAATGAGAAATATAATTCCCAAGTACTAATTTAGGGTGATAGGAAATACAGTCCTAAGAAAGTTAACCACCACAAATCGGTAAATCTATGTCAGGTTAAAAGGCTATAGATTTCAGGGTATAAAAATTAAACGAATAATGTTTTTATTTTAAAATCCATTTACTAGATATTATGAAATACACAACTTTATTGTATAATAACTTTACAAAATATAATTACTTTAAATTTATAGTTTTATCCTTTAATAACTTTCTACCACAAAGTCATTTTTTCTCCAAATGGGAACTATTCAACAAGAATATTTTCATGCATGAAGCACTATAATCAACTTATTTAGATACAAATAATAAAAAAATAATATAAATATATTTCTACAATATTTAAATATTAACAAAAATAAAATAGGTTAGAACATTATGAATAATTTTTTTTTAATCTTAATAATTTAACAATAATACCCAATATTAAACATAGATCATTCATTATATGTATTTCAATAAAAGTCCTAATGAATATTAAAAAATAAGATTGTAATCCAAAAAATTAGAATGATTTGATCACATTATCTTAAAAGAAAAAATATATCATTTATCTTTAAAGGACATGAATGAATCTTACTATATCACTCTACAATATATATGACCAAATCATATCATCTTTATGATATGATAATCATTATATAAGTAAAATGAATCTCCATAAAACTAAATTAAATAATTTATTCTTACAAAATACAATTCATCAATAATTTATCCTATAATAACTCATAATATCATTTATGTTTCTGAAAATTATAGTGTTCCTCTTCCAAAAAAATTATTCAATTTATCACCAAATAAATTTCTAATAAAACACATGTTTCTAAACTGTGAAAATCCTTAATTAACAAAACATTAGATATAATATAAACCATAAAGGCTACCAATACCTTTATGCTTATATCCACCAAAATTATAGGCATTGTTCCACAAATAAAATTTTTCATACCACAAACTTATGGGTTACATGTAACTCATACATTAATAAAAACAAGATAAATTTATGCCAATTAAATTACATTACTTAAGTCAATAAAATATTTGTGCCTAAGAAAGTGATCTTAGGATCAAACTTTGAAAACAACTTATCTACTTGGGGGTGTCACTGATTCACCAGATAGACTAACATCATCTTTAGTTGTATAAAATGATTGTTTCATACATGTTTGATACTGATAATGATGATTTACATTTTAGTAAGAATGATTGGAAAAAGTGTAATATACTTTTTCATCAAATTGAATATATAAAATCCCTCCAATGAAGGGATATATTTTAACCCATTATTTGATTATTTGAGAAATTTTTATTTCTATTAACAACCCCTAAGAACAAACATAACACACTTGTAACACTTTTCAAATGAAGACAGTCAATCAAAAAAATCTATGTTTCCTCCCTTGGAACATGTTTGGGGTTTACCTCTAAACATATTAGTTAGATTCCATTCCATTTCCTTCCACATTGATCATTTATAACTCTTTTCATCTCATGGTACATAATTGTGAAAAAACTCGTACTGAAATTTATTATTGCAAAAAAAAACATTCTCATAACTTTTTAATTATCAAACATCCAATGATCTTCTAATGTATGGTATAAATCCTGAGTAAACTCTATTAATGTTTTTAAATGTATTGAGTAAATTCTGTTACATACCATGACGACCATGTAAAATTTTATTCATATGAGGCCAAAAAATCATCATCCTTTTTTCTCAATTTCATGAATAGTTTCTCCACCCTAAGTTGAAAAAACTTAGGGAAATTTTTATTAAGAAAAATATTCTTAAATGTGTCCCATTACACAACATCAAGATCATATTTCTCTATGGTTTTCTTAAAAAAAGTCCACCATTGACCAACTTCATCCTTAAAATGAAAAATGGAATGAGTTTAATTTTGAGGTTATGAATATCCCATGACTTTAAATATATTTTCCAGAGCATTGATCCATCCTTCATCTCTCATTGGGTCAAATGATCTACTGAATTATGGGGGATTTCATCTCATAAAATGATCCACTATTGACATATTCCTCTATGGTAAATCCAACATCTCCTAGTAATGGTTGAAAACACCATTTATATCTTGTGTCAGCTGATCCATTAATATAAAAATCTTCTTAGTTCTGAATCCAACCCTTATAGGGTCAAGTCTTGTAAGGGTATTGTCCTCTTGGTGTATTTTTACAATATCTTACCTATTTCCTCTATAAAAAATATTTATGAAAAAATATAATCTAGAATGATCAAAATTGTAATCTTCAAATGTTATATCATTTAAACTTAACCAAAAGGTGAAACCATATATGAAAATTCTATTATGATTATCCTAACTTATAATTTTTTCATTAACCTGCCTATGATAAAAATTGTAAGGACCCCACAGTAATCATTACTTATTCTACTATCTTTTTAAACTAATTAATTGTCTTATAATCATGATGATCATTTAGGTTTATAGTCATAGATAATTAGGTCATAAATCATATATACCAAATCTTATATTATAATGTATTCCCTTCTATAAAATATCCATTTTTTCAGAATTTGAAACTTTTAAAATAAAACATGGTCTATATTCATTAAAATTATTAACCACCTTATACTTTAATTATTATTTTCCTTTAACCATCCTTAATCCCTATGATTTTTTTTAAAAAGGTGGTATGAGCACAAAAATCTCAATAAGGGATATAAAAAAAGATAAATCCATTATTCTTATAAAAAACATGGAAACGCAAGTAATGTTTACGTTTGTCATTAATGTTCATTGAGAATAAAAAATAAAAAAATTACACATGAAATAAAACACCTTATTTTTATCTAAAAAAACCTATAAACCCCTAGAATGAAATAAAAAATTCTTTTTGAAAACATAGAGCATCACATTCATAAGACCCCTTTAAAACCACAACAATTGAAATAACTATATGACTAACTTCCAATATAATTATATATATATAAAATAATTATCCAATGAATTAGAGAGCTATAATGGGACTTCCCCTTTATATAATCCATAATGGGATCACCCATTATTCTTGATCTATAAATGGGATCAACCCTTTTTATAAGCTATATTAGGCCCACCTATGAGTAATAATGGGGATTAACACATAAAATAATATTTATTGAGCTAAAATATTATTTTGATAATTATAAATTACCATATTATGAATAGAAGATTTTTTTAATTCACCATTTCAACATAAAACTTTTTTAAAAATACTTTTAAACCTAAATAAACACACGTTTGGAAATAAAAAAAATCTTTTAAAAACAAGTTTCTAAAATATATAACATGTACACATCATAAAGAATACATTTACATTAATAATAAACATGGAAACTTATAAAGGAAACATCAAGTAATTTAGCCACTATGATGTAAGGATGTTACGATCCTTCCATATATTTAAAAAACATTCCTTTTTTTTTTTGTTAATAAAGTTGAATTTAGAACATTAAAATGAATTTTGTGGCTTTGTATGATGGTAGTCCATTCTACACGTGAAAGATGAATTGTTTTCAGATTTTATGGAAGAGGATATGGATATTGGTCATTCCACTAGTATGATAAAATCTTAGAATAACGAGTATACAATAATTATAATTTTAACATTTTTGATGAATGTTTAAGGTATGTGGAAGAAGAAACAAATCAAAAACATGAAGATAAAACTGTACCTATTTTTGGACAAGCTCTATTTCATAACATATTAAGACCTATAAGTTAGTATTATGACTAAAATAATACCTATATAATTATTTTTTAGATTATATAAAATTTTATTGGTAGGTAATGGATGAAAATTTTGTTTTTAAAAGTTAATAAAAAAGAAGAAAATGTGACCTTTTATTAGAGAGTGATGTGGTACTCTTGGAACTTCTCAAAATATTAAATTAATATCAATTAATGTTCAATTAACAATGGATTAAAAGTGAGTTATTTGTAATATAATATCATTATAGGTCGATATATCCTCATCCAATTAAATTTGGACAATTTTTTAATATATTTGATTTATCATATTTTTTCTTTAATCCCTATCATTCCCTTGAACTTGTACCATAACAACATGGATTTTTACTCATTGAGGGTCAATATATTTACAATAAATTAAAGAAAGATACATAAATGGAACATGTTTAAATTATAAACGTTATCCTAATAACTAGTATTTTTTTATTTTAATTCATTTTATATATTTTAATAAAATATTTTTTAATATATAATATCCACAATGTCAATTTTGAGATCTATTCATTAGATTTAAATTAATAAAATCAATAATGAATGAAAAAATAGAAAAAAAAATATTTATTTATATCCATAACATGTCATTTTAAACAATAAAATTGACTGGACAAATTATTTATCTAAAATTATTTTTATTTTAATATACTTATTATCATTAAATCTATTTTTCCATTAATTATACAATTATTATATCACCGTTCTCATGAATTGAAAGTATTTATATATTGAAAAAAAAATTAAAATAAATTACCATTATGAATATAAATATTATATCTTCAAAAAAACTATATATATTAAAACATATCATCATAATGTCACCATATTAAAAATATTATATTTTTTATAGATAGGGGTGTGACATGTTTAACATTTAATTATATAAAATACTATAAAGAGTGTAATCTCATCCATACGGCCCCAAATATTCATGTATTCATTAATTAGACTATTATAGTCAATATGTACATATAAAATATGATTTAACTATTCTGGGTCATTTAATATTTATTATCATTTTATTTTTTACCAAAATTGCCTTATTTTCCCTTTTCCATGGTAATAGAAAGTATTATGGGTGCTATTCATTTATTCTAAAAATCAAAGGGAAAATTTTACTAAATTTTAACCCTATATTTAAAATATTGAATCCATTTTTAAAAAAGAAAAAAAATATTGAACAATTTAATTTAACATTAAACCGGTAAAACACAACAAAAACATAGTTCTTTTTCTAAAAACCATTTTAAATATAGAATAATTTTATGATAAATTCATGTAATAAATATATAAAAAATAAAAAAAATGTCTTATTTTAAATAAATACTAACTAATTATATTTTATAACATATAAAAATAATAATTTCACATTGTATATACATTAATATAAAATACAGTTTTAGATTAAAAAAACATTTTTCACAATCTCTTAAAAAATCTACAATTCAGAAAATTAACCAAAATTTATCTTAAGATAATTTTGAAATTATGAATTTAAGAATGAAATTAATTTTTTCAAGCTAAAATTATAGAATTTTAAAATTAAGGATTTAAGTAAAATCTTATATGAAATGAGTTTAATAAAGTCGTTTCCTTTTGGATTTTAAGAATATATAGTTTATTAATAATTAATATAACTAAATAATTCAGGAATAATGATAGATACAAAACAAATTTATCCTTTCATTTAGCAATGTTTTTATTATATAACCCTACTACTAGTCTTAGTCCTCTTTCATTCTAGGAGATACATTTGAGGTCACGTGACACCACCCTTATAGATATTATGATGAGTGAGGCTTGCTGGGACATTATAGTAATAATATTATTCATATGAGGAAACTCCAAACATTACTCAAGTGTTAAATTATTGTATAATAAATAAGTAAGCAACTAGGAAAATGAATTATATTTAATTATTGGTGTATCTTTCTACTCTATTACTAATTTAAGTCCCTAGTAATTTTGTTAGTCATATTGATATGGGTGAATTAGTGTGAAAGAATTTTATAAAATTCCTTTATATTTTATTTACGCCACTTTATATTCAACCATAGAAAACTATTAGGATGAATGGATTTACTAAAAAAATTATAAACATAAAAAATGTATTTAACAAATAAAAAACAAGAAATGTACTAAATATTTTAGCATGGTTCACCCACAATGTGGGTGACTACATCCATAATGTGTTTGTGTTGAGTATGTGACACATGTGATATACTAGTATGATGAAGTTAATCCACATAAAAATGTAATCATATATAACCAAAAATATATCTCTTGAAATACATACAATCTCCTATTTAGTATTTAATACTAGCTCATTCCTAGTTATAGTGAAACACCCAATTGAAATATTGGTAAAATTCATATTCAGTAGTCCAAGATGTCACTACATCAGCTGATAAGATCTCCATCCTCATAAAAAATCTTCAAATTTCAATATATTTTACATTATATTTTTCTATGTGTATTTTTTTATCCCAATATCATAACGATCATTTCATGTTAATAGAAGATTTATTCATGTTTTCTTCTTCATCTATTATATAAAATCTTTAATGTCTATAAGATAATTAATTAAATGGTAGCACATTGGTCATACCTCAATATTCATATTTATCTTCGTGTGTTTTAACATAAAATATGTGTAGTAAAAATAGTAGAGTATGTCAACCTAGGGTTTCACCTTCCTCTAATTCATAAATAGAATTATTGGATACTTCTCTCATATTATATTTTATATAGATCATTTAAAAATTATATAATATTCAAACAATTTTCTTTGTTGGTGTTTTAATTTCCTCTCAAATTTATATTTATTCAAAATTCTTAATTTCTCCAATATTTTACATAATCAACTCCTCTCACTCTTTCAATTTCACTTATTCTTCTTCTATTTTAAACTAATATAAATATTTCGTTTGTTTAACTATAGAAACACTAATTTTGAAACATCTAATGATTGAAGAATTTTTAAATCCCTCAACTAATCATCTGGTATTTATCCATTCATCTTAAATTTATAATTGTCTCCCAAAAACTCACATTGGTCCTTTCCCAAAAATATTCTTCTTCATTAAACTAATTATGTGGGTATATTCCCTCATCCACTCAAAATATTTATCAACTAATTTTCCATTACAACCCATGATCCTTTCATTTTAATTGGTTAAATAATAAATTATAGTAATATCCCAACTTTGATCATGTTTTAGGAATTTTATATATATTTTCATTAAAATATAAAATATAATCACTCATAGATCTAATCAACATTTCTAATTTAATTTAACCTAATTTTATGTAACACTAGGTCTTCAGGATTTCCCCACTAATATTTATAATTGCATACTGGAATGTTATTAAATCATGATATATATCATTTTAGTTTGGGAAAACATTATTATAAAACATATCTTAATTGGTTATGGAACACCAGTCATAATAAAATATGAATTCATCATTTATCATAAACTAGTTTCAAATTATTTTTCCTAGATTGTCACAATGCTACAACACCATCTCATATTTTTTTCTACATCACTCATTCTGGTTCATATTTCTCACTAAATCATGTATATTAATATTTTAATAGAACAAGATTATAGAATGGTACATAAAATCAGACATTCCATGATGATATTGAAGAATGATATTGTTGGTCAAAGAAGAGTACTTAAGAGGGGGGTGAATTGAGTATCTATTCAAAATTTATGTTTAAAAAGTATTCATAAAAGGGTTCCCCAATAAAGTTAAATACAACCCAGTTAATCAAGGTTATATTGTTATGAAAGTTTGACTATTTAAATAGCTTCTTATAAGATTGATTAATTCCTAGTAATCTTAATATTAGTTATTAACATTACTTCTGAATCTATTCTAATAAGGAAATGAAATTATAACTTTATTCCAAGATTAACTATCAATGTAAATTTAGTGATTTCGGAATTAAATAGTAAAATAGAGATAACTAAAATTAAACAACACAACAGATATAAAAAAGGTGGTTCAGTCTTAAGTCGAGACCTAATCCACATCACTCGGTGATCACTATCCACCAAAGAAGTTTATATAAATAAACTAGATACACAGCTTGTATCAGGATTTAAAACAGTACACAAGACTCTCCAGGTCACATAACCTCTTCCACAGATCTTCGTGGGTATGAACTAATAGGTTACACATGACCTCTTACAAACTTATCAATGGAAATACACAAGTGTAGAAATATGGAAGAGAAAGGATATCTTGTATCCTTCAGTTTGATACAAGAGACAATGCATGTTTAATACATATACACACACTTCTTGAAAGTTAATAAAAAAATAATACACAACAGAGCAGAAATGATGAGATATGGTTAGAATTTCTCTAAGTGTTTCTCTATGCATCTTTTGACTTCTCAGATGTAGCAGATGAAAGAATCGAGTCCTCTCGGGGGAAATAGAGTATCATATGTCAACATGATTTGGCATGTGTTCTTCAAGGAATTTTTCAGTGCTAAGATGTTCTCAATGATTCTGATCTATGATGTCTAGCTTTTGGATTCAAGAATTCTTCTGTGTTCTTCAGATGTTTCGAGTTACATGTATCAGTTTTTTTCTTAGGAATGCTCATCTGTTCTTCGTTATTACTCTCTCTATTTGTTTCTAGGCCGCACTTCTCTTTTATTCATGGAGTGCATGTGTTGGGGTTGGCATGATGCATGTATTTTGCACCTCGTACCTTGTACTATCAGATTAAATTTCTACAAAGAAATATTAATTATGTCAGTGAATTTAAAAGCTTCAAATATTATAGTTATAAATTAAATTGAAAAACGACTAAACAGATTAAGAAACGGTGTCACAATTTTACTATAAACTGTGTCTCCATAGAATGGTGTCTCCTTCAAATGGTGTCTCCTTGAAACGGTGTCTACTTGAAATGGTGTCTCCTTAAAACGGTGTATAGATGGTCACGGTTTCTTGATGGTCACAGTGTCTGAATGGTCACAGTGTCTAGATGGTGATGATGTCTAGATGGGGAAGGTGTCTGTATGGTCACAGCATCTAGATGGTCACGGTGTCTAGATGGTCACAGTGTCTGGATGGTCACAGTTTTTGGATGGTCACGGTGTCTAGATGGTCACGGTGTGTGGATGGTCACGGTGTCTAGATGGTCACGGTGTTTGGATTGTCACGATGTCTGGATGATCATGGTTTCTGGATAGTTATGGTGTCTGGATCCTTTTCAAGAAAAACACAACTGATGGCAGACTCATGGTTTCTCAGACTTTTCCAAAAATCTCTGTATACAAACTTAAATAGTGATATTCATAATATGGTTTAGACTTATTCATTCATCAAAGAAATCATTACAAAGTAAATTAAATATAGTGTACAATAATTAAACTTAATGTATAGAAATTAAGATCTTGGATAGGTTTATTTAAAGCATAATGATACTAATCATCTGTAGAAATGATTTGAGATAGATTAAATAGGATTAACATGTTTCACAGAATGTGTAGGATTTGTGATCATTAAAACATGAGTAACACGGGCTGAGTCAAACAATCACGCCCATTTTGATGATCACAAATCATGTGAGTGAGATATTTATTCTTAGGCAGTGTGTCTAATATTTAATATGCCTTTAGTGCGTATATAATACATATTTCACCCCCTTTTGGGATTATCAAAAAGAGTAAAATAAGAAAGAAACAATAAAAGTGCACATTTCATTAGATTGAGAAAGAGTGTTATTACAAACAATAAAGAATAAGAATACATAAAATATCCCTATCAAAAGATAGTAAACACTATTCTTCAGCACTTTCTTGTCTTCTCTTTTCCCTTGGTAGCAGCATCAGAAGAAGAATCCATAGGAGCATAGGTAGAAGTAGAAGAAGGGAGTGAACTAGTGGATAGAGAAGGTAAAGGAAGTCCTTCAAAAACAGAAGGGGAATAGTAGGTGCAGTAGAATACCAAGGCAACTATTGATCAGTGATTATAGGCCTGATCTAACTCAGAGCCTAAGAGATTGACATAGATGTGGAGGCAAGGGAAGAGGATGAGAAGGTAGGAAAACCAGATCTCAGGGGTGCAGCTACATGACTGAAAATTGCATGACTCTGGACATGAAGATGAGGCCTTAAAATCTTGATAAAATCATCAATAATATCTCTACCCTATTGTATGGATTTATCAAAGTCATATTTTTTATCCATAGAATTATCCAACAAAGGAGTGAAATATTTGAGCTTTTGGACTTGAGTTTTGAAATCTTGAGTTACAGGAGGAATCCTCAGATTCTCTACAAGATACTTGAAGTGGTTGGTCATGTCATTCTTGGAGAAGATCCAATTGAACTAGAAGTATAATTTCTTATAAATTTCTTGGTGGGAATCATTTTTAATCTTGGAAATAATTATTACCAAATCAAGAACTATTTCACTATTCTTGATAACTTCATATAGATATTCGTTATCAATGCTACTAAGAACAGCCTTAAGTTCTTCTTGGACAACTGTTCAAAGTAGATCACTATCTAAAGAAGGTTGAGATGATTGTCTAGAAGTATAAGAAGTAGTGACATCTGAGGTAAGGGATTTTAGTTTATTTAGATCTTTCTGGAGACAACCTTTATACTCATCAGTTATCTTGTATAGTCCAATAACAAGGTCACACATCTCTTGAACAATCTGCTTTTTTCTTTCAGCTAATTTCTCAGCTAATGATGTCAAATGAGGTTGAATTGGGGAGGATACTTCCTATGGGGTCTAACTAACATCCTCAATAGTATGAGAAATGTGGTTTGGTCTTGAGGTTATCACTCTCTCCATATCTTCAACCATACCTCTTATAGTTTTTACTTCATCACAGAGCAGTTTGTTCTCAACTCTGACTTCATGAATATCATGAAGCATCTTGGGTTGAATATGCCATATGACTATTCCCAGTTATAGTGAATAATCTCCTTCACTCATATTTGATAAAATATTTGGTTGGGTATTTGTGAGCTTTTCAACCCTAGCCAACTAGGTTACTCTAAAATCTTTCAGATAATCCTTATTCACCATGTTTGGATATTCTTGTGAGGGCTCAGAAATAGGAGCTGAGACAAGCTCAGGATTCTTTGTAGAGATAGGATCAGAAACTGATTTCAACTAAAACATAGTAGTCAGATCAAGACCTTTGAATGAGACTTCCTAGGAATCAGTCACATCAAAATAACTGAGAAATGTATACGAAGTATCCAGTGATCTTGGATCAATTAGATTAGGGACTTCAACAGATTCTATATTAGGGGGCTTCTCCCCCACAATAGGGGCATCTGTCTCAGAACTGAGAGATTTAGATCCTTGATCTATTTCCATGATTTCATCACTAATTTCCTCATACATTTCCTTTTGATCCAACTAAAAGGCTTTCTCCGTTATCTCTTCAGTAGAAGGAATAACTTCAGGAACATCTCATTCCTCTATGATTTCCTCAAGGTTAGCTTCTTACACAATAGGATGATCTTCTTCTATATGTTCTTCTGAAATATCCTTTTCTCTTATCTTAGCAACATATTCTTCTTTGGTTTCAAGTTTTTCTTCCAGATCAACAAATTTTACAGGAATACAAACTTCCTTTTCAAATAAGACTTGAGGAGCAGGTGTACAACCTTCCTTATCAAGAACAATTTCTTTTGAAGGTACAACAACCTCTTATTATTCTTCCTCATCAGAATACTCAAAAAGTTCATATGGTTCCAAACTAGGATCAGAAATATCCTTAGGTTTTGAATCATGTTTCATCGGATTAAACATTTCATAAATTCTGTCATTATCTTCCACTCAATATTTTTCCCGTGTATTCCAATTGATTTTCATTCTCTTCACTGTAACTTTTGAAAGAGAGAACTAATAATCCTTAATGGATTCTTCATTTGGTCCAACCAATCCCTTTTCATGAAGAATAGTAGATATAATCCTAGAATAAAACATGGAAGTTGACTTAGAGGTGGTTTTGATCAATTCACACATATGGTGTATAACATACTTACAAATATTGATCTTATGTCCATTCTTCATGAGATGTATCAAAGATACATCCTAATACTTTATTACAACAAAATCTCCTTTTATGAGGCTAATCAAATTTTGAACAAACATAAACAAGAGTCTGGATTCTCTATCCAACTCAACATCTATGGATCTTCTCTTTGTTTTATTTCTAGTTGAACTTCTCAAATCGTTTTCCAAAACGAAAATTTCACTTGGAGGTGGATGACCTCTCTGTTATTCCTCAAAAATACCCCCATGAGGTATCATAAGGCATGAAACCCATAGCCTTGAAGAAAACGTGTATCTATGGCCATTGATCTAGCTTCACACAACATAGACATCTTCTATATCAAAAGAAAATTGAACATAATGGTAAAACTGTGCAACTAGATTTGGGTAGATAGGCCTATACTCCTTAGTGAACTAATCTATCCAACCTTTCTCTGTTAGCACTTTCAACACCAAAGACTTAATTTTCAGATTCCACTTAGGTAATATATCCTTTTCAGGTATTACTATTTTGTTTACTAGATTCGGATTTAGTGGACCCTCAGGTGCTAACTTCGGTGTTGTATTCAACTTCATCTTTGAATTGCGCTTCTCGGGAGTTTAAAATGAAGGGAGTTTCATCCAGGGCATTCACCGAAGGATTAAGAGAGAGAGAAAAGCTTAAATACGGGTTACAGTTTTAGGGAAGAGAATAGAGCTCAAGTGAAGAACAAGTGAAACTTCTTTTATTTTATCATTTGAGGATATCAAGAATCGCGGGATTAGAAGCACGATAATGTAAAAAAATAAAACAATGAATTACCACGATACAAGTTATAATGTATAAATAAAAAAATAAATCATCTTTATGGTGAGACCGTAATCAACTTTCATGGTGAGATTGTAACAGGCATTCATGGTCAGACCATAAGAATGTGATTTCTAAACTATGCGACCGTATTGTTTGAGATAGTAAGTGTCAGACAGTAACTGAGTGATTGTAACTGTTGAGAATGTAAACATTAAACAACAAGTCTTGAAAATGTAAAATCATAGAACTGTTATAGTTAAACAGAAATCTAAAGATAGTGACTTGTGAAACAGTAAAGTGGGAAACAGTAAGATATGAAATAGTAAGATATGAAAGAGTGTGATATGAAATAGTAAGATATGAAACAACATGATATGAAACAGTAAGATTACAACTTAAGATTTATCATACTCAATTCATGTATGATGTAATATATTCTTTCATAATTTAATGGTTTGGTGAATATATCAGCAAGCAGATATTCAGTTCCAATGAATTCCAAAGTGATGTCACCTTTCTGATAATGATCTCTCAAAAAGTGATGTTTTACATCAATATGTTTTTTCCTAGAGTGTGAAACATGATTTTTTGAGATGTTAATAGCACTTGTATTGTCATAATTTATAGGAACATGCCTTAATTGATATGAATAATCTATTAATGTGTGTTTCATCCATGAAATTTGTGCACAACAACTGCCATTAGCTATGTATTCATCTTCTGCAATAGATAATGCAACATAGTTTTGTTTCTTACTACACAATGATACTAGTAACTTGCCTAAAAAGTGACATGTTCCACAGGTGATTTTTCAATATAACTTACAACCACTGAAGTCAACATCAGAATAAATCACTAACTAAAATGATTTCCCTATGGAATAGAACAATCCTAGATTGGGTGTATTCCTGAGGTATTTGAAAATTATCTTAACAATATTTAAATGATATTCCATAGGATTTCCTTGAAACTGAGCACACATACACACACTAATAATAATGTCAGGTCGGCTAGCAGTAAAGTACAATAATCTTCCAATCATTCTTCTATAAGTGGATTGATCAATGGTTTTTTCATCTTCATCAAGATCCAACTTACATGTAGTACTCATTGGAGTCTCACTACTTTTAGTGATATCCAATAAAAAAAATTTAGAATATATCTAGTATGTTTACTTTGATTTAAAATAATACCATCATTATTTTGAATGATTTGAAATATAAGAAATAATTTGAGTTCACCTATTAAAATCATTTCAAATTTGGTTTGCATCATTTTAGAAAATTCAACACAATGAATTTTTTGAAGGTCCAAATATAATTTCATCTACATAGATTTGAACTACTAAAACATCATTGGAAATTCATTTTATAAAAAAAGGTAGGATCATCTATTCATTTTGTAAAACCTTTAGAAATAAGAAAAGTATGCAATCTATCATACCATGCTCTTGGAGCATGTTTTAAAACGTATAAAGATTTTGATAATTTAAAAATATGATTTGAAAAATTAGGTTTTTTAAAACTAGGGGTTGCACCACAAAGACATCCTCAGATATATACCCATTTAGAAATGCACTTTTGACATCCATTTGATATAGTTTGATGTTAAGATGTACTGCATAAGCAAGCAGAATTTTGATGGCTTCAAGTCTAGCTATTGGTGAAAAGGTATCTTCATAGTCAATTCCTTCTTCTTGATTGTAGACTTGTGAAACCAATCTAGCCTTATTTTTATCTATATTACCAGCTTCATCTACCTTATTTCTAGACACCCATTTAGTGCCTATGGTGAATCTAACTTTTAGTATTTCAACAAGTTTCCAAACATTGTTCCTTTCAAACTGATTATGTTATTCTTGCATAGCCATCACCCAAAATTCATCATTTATAGAATCATTAATGTTTTTCGGTTAAAGTTGTGAAAAGAAGACTTTATGTTCAAACTGACTTCTAAGAGAATCTATAGTTTGAGTCCCTTTGTCTAAGTCTCAAACAACAGCATCTAAAAGATCGTTCATAAGAGTTCTAAAATCTCTAGAAATAGAAGGACTAGAGATTTCAGTTTCTTCAATAGGATCTAGTTCATTGTGATCAGAATCTAAAGAATTTCCAAAAATAGAAGTTTTCATAGATTATTTTATAGGATGGTTAGGGGATTTTGATTTAATGTCAAGATTTGATACATCATCCTCCAGGTTCTCTAGAGTATTCTTAATCTGATGTGGATCTATTTCATCAAATTTGACATGGACAGATTCTTCCACGCATTTAGTTATTTTATTAAACACTATATATGCTTTACTAGAAATTGAATATCCAAAAAATATTCTTTCGTCACTCTTGGATGAAAATTTGTCAATATTATCTTTAGTATTAAATATATAGACTTTACAACCAAAAACTTTGATGTAGCTTACTTTGGGTTTTCTATTATTCCACAACTCATATGGAGTTATTTTAAGGGTGGGTCGAATCAATACTATATTGATTATATAGCATGTTGTATTTACAGCTTCCGCCCAAAAGTAAATAGGTGATTCATATTCACTGAGCATGGTTCTATCAATATATTGCAGGGTTCTATTTCTTCTTTCTACAACTTAATTTTGTTTTGGTGTTCTAGGAGAAGAGAAATTATTACTATAGACATTTTGTGAGTAAAAGGATTCAAAATCTTTATTTTCAAACTCACGACCATGATCACTTCTTAAGGATTTAATTTTATGTCCTGTATGATTATCTACAGTTTTGGAATATTTGGTAAAATGAGAGCTGGATTCACTTTTTGTGAGCCAAAAATAATGTTCAAATATATCTTAAAAATTCATCTACAAGAACATACACATAGTGCTTCCCATTTAAACTAGAATATAAGTTAACAGAATAAACATTTTCATTTATTTATGTAAAAAACACTAATTCATATTTAGAATTAATAACATTACAAACATAATTTTAAAATTTAACATGAAATCCATCATCACATAACTGTGAAATACTAAGCAGATTATATTTAATTCCATCAACAAAAAGTACTTTTGAAATCAAAATTGAGTTATAGTTGCCGATTTCTCCAAGGACAATAATCATTCCTTTGGAATTATCATCAAATGTGACATGTCCTCCATCATTTTTTATCAAATTCTTGAAGCATGAATAGTATCCTATCATGTGTCTTGAACACCCACTGTCTGGGTACCATAAACATTTAAAGGAACTCTTTAAGCATCTTTCCAATAAAATAATCAAATAAAAATAGATTTTGGTACCCACACTTATTTGGGTTCGTTAATATTAGTGACTAGTGTCTTCGGAATGAATATTTGCCTCATAGGTTTCCTATATGCATTAGGAAAAGTATTTGAAAAATTAACTCTATTTGGTCCAGAAAAGCTTGAAACAATAGAGAGTGTGTCATAACTTGAACTGGCTGAATGTTTTCCAGAACTGTGAGTAAAGATGTATGTCCTAGATTTAGAAACAAAATTAGTTCTTCCAAAATTCCTTTTACCAGGTTAATATCCAATTCCTGTAGTATATTTATGATCAATATGTTTACCTAGAATTTTTACCATGGTATATTTTCCATTAGTAAACCATTCAATATCCTTTTTCAATTTCTCATTAGATAGTTTTAGGTCATTTTTATCTTTGAGTAATTGAGCATTTTTCTACCTTTCTACAGTGAGTTTAGTTTTAACAGTTGAGGTAAAAGAATGTTGTTTCTTCAAAGAAATTTATCTATCTTTTAGTTCATTGCATGTATCTTCAAGCATATTACAATACTCAAAAATTTCATCATTAGATATATATATTCAGATTCATTATCATCTCCAGAATAATAATAGTTGTATACAAGAGATTCTAGTGTTACCTCAGATGTGTTTTTCATAAAACACATGTTGACTTTGTTATCTTGTTCATCATGTGATGATTTTAAGTCACTTGAATTGTTATCCAAAGCACTCCGTGTTGGTTTAATTTCATTTTAATAATTTATATCTTTGTCCTCATATTTTATTTTGTACATGAGCTTGGGATAATCATCCTTGATATGTCCTTTTAATTTACATTCATAGTAGACAATCTCATCAGACTTGTCACTTCTTTTCCAATCATTATTCTAACATCCTTTTTAATCATATATTCCCTTGATGTTAGGATTTCTGAAAAAGTTTTTCTTCTAGTAAAATCTCTAAAACCTTCTGGATAATTATGCCATCTTCTCATCACTATCAGGTGACAATTGTTCACTATTGGAACTTTCTATAGAAACATCCAATTTCACTTTTTCTTTATGTTTAGAGATGGTGGTCTTGAACACTGTAGATTTTATTTTGGGTCCATCCTCATCTTCTTTGATGACATTCATCTCCTATTCATACATCATATGTTTTCCAATGAGTCCGTTTACAGGTAGCCTGCTAATAACACATGATTGTCCAATAGAGACAGAGGTTCCTCTCTATTTATTAGGTAGACATCTGAGAATATTCATGATATGTTCTTTGTCAGTGACTTCTCTTCCAAGAGAAATCATGTTGTTGAAAATTTCATTAAACCTGAGATACATGTCAAAGATAGGCTCATCAGGTTTCATTTTAAAGTTATCATATTTAATATTATAAGTATTAAGTCTCATTTCTTTCACCCTTGAAGTTCCTTCATGTGAAACAAATAAGGTATTCCAAATTTCATGGGTAATTTTACATGAAAAGATCATATTAAATTCCTTATCTCCTAGAGAGCAATATAAAGAATTCATAGCTTTGCAATTTTTATTATAGGAAGTTTTGGTAGGTTCATCCCAAGTGATTCTATCAGTAGTAGTAATCTTATAATCATCCATAATCGAAGACCAGATTTCAAATATCATACTTTTTAAATGAATTTTCATTTTAATTTTCTATTGAGAATAATTGGTTCCATTAAAGAATGGTGGTATGTTTGTTGCAGCACCTTCCATGTTGTAGCTGGAACTCATGTGTCAAATACAACATTCATAGGTGCATGTTGTGGAGTACCATGAATGGACTACATCAGATAAAAAAAACTATCACGATCATGTCTGTCAGTTCCTAGATCAGGTACCAAAGGATGTTCCTAATGGGGAACACCTGGTAGTAAGACTAGTGGCTCTGGGCCACCACGTCTAGAGTGTGGTCATCACCACCTTCATGGAACACAACACAAGGACATCGTGGAGGCATTTTTCGACAAATGCCAAGTACACCTCTTCAAAAAATCATTAAGAAGATAGAAATAAACACTAAAGGAATCATAATGAACAAAAAAGGAACACTATCCATGGTATACTACCCCAATAACCCAATTAGAAGTCCATATATTGGTATGTTCTCAGTATTAGTTAATAGAGTTCTAGTAGATGAAGGGTCAATAGTACATTTCCTCATCAATTATTGACAACCATTTCATTCCAATTTTTTATTTAATTTCTAGGTTCAAACCTATACCTTTCATAAACATGAAAATATGGGATAGGGACATGCAACCATTACATTTTAGAAGTAATTTTTCAATTTCATAGTCTTAATTTTTATATAATTTATATGAAATTTCATTTAAAATTAGTTATCCACCCAAGTGAATAAGGCCTCGTACCCCTTATCAATTTGGTTAACAGAAATTTTAATTTATAATTAAAGGATTGATTTCGTAAATTAATCATTCCATATAATGATGGACCTTAAAACCTCATGAATTTAAATGGGAAATCACTCAATCAACCTCGAAAAGTAGTACAAGAATATATATACAAAGTATGGCTCACATAATAATCACATTCATATTTTTTAGTGCAAAGAGAAAAATTAAATAATATCGCATGGTAATATGTGAATTATATGTGCATATGATAATGCATATAACCATGATTTATTCCACCATTTCATCGGTCAGAGGATGAAATATGATTCTCAATCAAAATAATAGTCAATAACACTATATAGGAAGTGTGTCACCCAATGGTGAAATGATATAAATTTTAATTGGAAAAAGCTGAACAATAATTATAATCTAAGAAACACAGCCTTTAAACCAGAAATGAGTTCACAACACCCAAGCCAAGCTTATGAATATTTTCTTGAATTCCTAATCTCTAATCCATTTTCATGAATTATTAAATCAAGAAAGTAATGGATCTTAGACATCTCTGTGACATCCTGATCCTTGATTCCACATAGAGGTGCCCAGAGCCCAGTTGGCTACATGGACTCAAGAGAATCTCACCAAATTCTAGAGGATGTTGACTAGTAGTGAGGGCCTTGGGTGTGCCCATGGGGAGACTATTCCATCATTAACAAACTATAGCACATCAGATAAGTAATAAAACAGAAGTGAATAATTGAAGAAATATAAGTAATAAAATGGATGAGTAAAGAGACAATAATGAAAATAGTTAAAGAAACTGATATAAATATACAAAAGATGATGATGATTTGTTATGTATCTAGAAATATGGATATCATATATACAATTAGTTGATAATAACACAATACAAATGTAGAGATAAGTAATCACTAATGATCTATATCATCCAGAGCTCCAACTTAACCATATGCAACTTGCTCCATCCAAAGAAATTAGAAAATAATTTGTCTGAAGCATGGAACTTCACTTTGTCAACAACTACATACATGTAATCTTCCCAGGTTCCAAATCCACCTTGATAGGTTGTGATATATATCTCAATAGAACAAAACCAAAAGTTCCTATAACATCAAGTCTATGTTATATAAACTGAAATAGTTTGTAATCATGCATATATAAAATCAATTAAGTAAAATAAAATAAATACCAAGGTTTGTGATTTATCAGTCAGGTGATGTTTGACCATTTAACCAGTTCATTAATTAATTAATTTTTGGTTTATATACTTAAGTCACAGGAGGCATATCCATCACTAAAACCACATCGTGATAGTAGTATTAGAGGTTCCAAGATGTATAAAGGAAACCTATAATGATATTTATAATAAAATGGTTCCAAGGTGATATACAAGGAATCCTAGACCTCAAGGGTTGACCTATCAACATATACTATAGCCTGAGTAATGGGTGAGAGTGTAGTACAAGGATCCTTGTCCAAGGAATTCCAAAATAGTCTGGTCAAATTGAGTTGATAGAATACATCCATTATAAATCATGATATGCTATGAAAAATCCCAAGGTTATAACCAAGGCACTTCAATTCTGTAGAAGCCATGCTGGATACAATGTGTGAATCAATGGAATCCTATAATAGTAATGAAGGGAACCTATGATATCATATGAGGCATCCATCGATAAATGAGGATCAGGTTCAAAAGTGGGTATCAACAAAATAAATCAACATCCTTGAATTGGAATGGTGGCTACAAGCGCTCAATGAATTTCCTCAGGAATCGAAGAACTAACTAATGTATCACCATCCCTATAATGTTTTAATGTTCCATATGTATAATTAGGCACATTACATTCAATTAATTTTATTTATTAGACCATTAAATACTCAATACATTTAATATATCACGAGGATCGATCCATTTCCTTTCATTATTGTGACAAGTCCAATTGATGATGAAACCATTTCATAAATCCATTTAATTCATAATAACATTAATTGGTTCATTATACAACATTCCATAATAATCATTAGGGGTTGATATGGGATACAACCAAAACATTCAACTGCATTCCTTTGGCCAATTCATATGTATAGAACATACTTTTCTATTCCATTTACATTTAATTCATCAAGTGATGTACTTAACTTAGGTGGGCCTAGTGATTAGAATATATGGTACATTCCATGATAAATTTGAAATTAAAAAACTTTTTATTACAAAGATTATTACGACTAGAATGGTCAGATCAAACACACCATAACAATGGCTCAAAAGTTTTAATACACTAAAAACCCAATTACAATACATCACCCTACATGGGGTGATATAAGTTGTGGATGTAACCATCATCATTTAATAACATGTATTGAATGGTTCTTAGAATATGTTCCTAATAACTACTATAATTTCATATAATTTTATTAGATGACACTCGATAAAATCAGCGTGAAGATATGGTAATTTAAAAAATGGTGGAAATTGATGGATAATTTGTAGACCACCTACCTCATACTCATAAGAATATCCACATCTAGTATTAACCTCCACTTCATCATGAATTGGTATAGATCTGATGAGTGGATCGATTACTTAAAATTGGATAATATAAGCCAATATCTAAACAACCTCATTGATAGAATGAAGAATGAAAAAAGATGAAAGAGGAATCGAGAACTCATTGGTATAGATCCAATGGCTCAAATGACAGTCGATTCAAGCTCCGGATGGATGATATATATAGAAAGATAGATTAAGATTCAAAAAATCTCAAAAATATAGAAAATTGAGGGGGATTTCTACTGGAAAACCAAAAGAGAATAAGTGTTGTTTAAAATATATCATTAAGGAGAATACATATAATTTCAACCAAAATTACCCTTCACATGGTTTGGCCACACATTTTGGACCAACATTGCACAAATAATAAATGCGATGTTGTATAAAGGATAACTAGTATGGTTAGAACACATAAGTATGAAATCTGTATGCCATCCATGTGATAAACCTCTATTAAAATTCTAGAAATTCTTACATGGGCATGGGGCTCAACTCACATGATTAGATCAACCCATGCGCCCTATTCCATACCCTTATCGATCATCACATGGTTTAAACAAGCTGTGTTTCCTTCCCTATAAAACATAAATTAATCATTCCACATTCCTTTTTCTCCCTAAAAGCTGGGGTCTTAGCTTTGACCAAGCCCCATAAAACCTTGGTACCTTCACGAACTCATTAGGAATCAATTTTAGGTACATAAAAGGGAATTAAAACAAAATTTAAAGGATCCATACATGAGTTAAAAACTAGGTTCTTACAGAGATATTCATGTGATCGACCTCTTTATGTATCACTTTCTCTTGGACTTGGATTCTTGCTTCTGAGTAGGCTACCCTGATCATTTATCCATGTAGAATGCGATGGTGGCCTCATTTTCCTACTATAGGATACGAGGAGGATTGTTTTGACAAATACACTTTTGTATCAGTGTTTAACTCATAGAGGAGCATCATATTATAAAAATGAGGCCACAGTTGGGTTCATAATGAATTTTTATCCTAGGTTTGACATTCATTTTTTTAGTGTCAGGTTTTTTACTGGGGGTGGGGTGGAGTTGGTTATGAGGTGTTAAAAATAGTTAAATTATTTATATTATTTAAAATAATTTTATTTTATATCCTCCCCTACCCCAATGTTGGGTGAAATACACATAGAGGAGCCTTTATTTTCTCCTCTCCCCATTTGGTGATAATGAAGATAGGGATGAATGAACACAATGAGGTGCTACTGATATTTGTTTCTGATGCTAATCATCACCAGATCAAGGAGAAGAACTATTCATGTGTTGTTCTACACTTTATGCTTTATTGTTTCTCCCTCGAGGTATTAGGTTTCGATTTTTGTTTCTGGTCCACTTAATTTTTCATTATTTTATGGTTTTAGAGACTAAATAAAATTTATAGGGATGCCTTATAGGTTGATCTATAGTTATCATAGTAAACTAAGGTGAATCATGTATTTTTTGGAGTTGATTATAGAATGTATTTACTTTCTACATGGTTTGTAGACTAGGAAGACACTTTTTTTAGCCCTTACTATTCAAGTAAGAAGACTTTTTGTGGACTACACACCGTGTGCTGAGGTTACAAGCCATGTAGTGACCCAATCCTTGTGACCACAAGACACATCTTGGGATAGTCATGTAATAGTTCATGATTGTGTAAAATTATAGGACTAAAGTAGATGGATAAGGGGTTCTAGACATGGTAGTGGTCAAACCACATGTCTACATGGCCGTTTAGCCTGAACACGCCATGTACTACAGGTTACATGGCATGTGAGGGACATGGTTGGGTGACCATATGGATGAAGAACACTTTCAGATGTTGGGTGAAGTGGGACATGTCGTGTGTAGGTTGTACATGTCGTGTGCTTCTACATGGGTTGGAAAATCATGTAGAGGGGATACACTGCTAGGTGATAGGGTTGGATCACATGACATGTGTACCCCAATTCATGTCATATACTCCTCAAGATATTCATGAGATCATATGAAGTCTGGATCTCCTTCTCTATGACTCGGATTTAGGCTTCTGATTAGGATATACTAAGTAATTTTATGTGTATAACATGATGGTGTCCCTTTTTTGTCCTCTAATATTCAAGGATGCATGTCTTGAGAGATACACTAATATAGTAGTGTTTAATCTTGGGTAGTGATTGGGGTTGATCAATCTATTGATGTTGAGGTAGGTACCCTTCCATTATGACTTAAAACCATGCTCCCCTAGACTTTTTGAAAAAATAGAGCGGTGCCCCATTGTTTTAATAGGGCATGGCTCACCTACCCATAACAATGTTATGATAGGAAGTATGATAAACGTGACACTCCTTTCAGGAGTTATTAAACAATGTTGTAGATATTTGTTTTTCATTAATGATAGAAGCTTAGACTAGTGCTCTATTGTGGAATCAGGGTGCGGGTGTTCCCTTACATCACTTCATTGGTAGAGATGAGACTAACCATGTAATGTCCTCAGGTTATATAAATTTGGGTAGTTCTTTTAGATTCAGTACCCCCCTTATAGATTAGGGCATGAGTTTCCCATATCCATTGTATAATTGGACAATGCTCCAATATCAGTCCAGGCCGTGGGACCTCTATATTTGTCTTCCATATAGTTTAGTTACTTCACTGTTGGACCAAGGTGTGGGTCATCTATCCTTAGAGGTTTTACTCCCCTATCGTGTCAGGGAGAGGATACTCCATATGTAATGTATAGATAGAGTGGTTACTTCACTATCATGTTAGGGTGTGTTTACTCTATCATTAGAGTGGGAACTCCCCTGTCATTCCAAGGTATGGGTCCTCCATGGGTATTGATCTGGAAGAGTTAATACTCCCATATCGTACCAGTGAGCGAGTCCTCTATCCTAGGGTTGGTACTCCTTTATTGTATCAGGGTATGGGTCCCCTATAGTAATTTTGTTTGTAGAGTGTCACTATCTTGTATTTCTAGGTTTTAGGTTCTCTAAACACAGATTTGAACTCCCCACATCATGGGCATCAGTTTTTTATCTTTTTATTGGTACTCACCTATGATAGAAGGGTGAATATCCTCACTTACAGATTAGTAATATCTTATATCTAAGTAGTAGTGAGGAGTAGGTAGTCCATTGGAGTTAAAACTTCCATGTATAGTCAGTAGATTTGAGAGGTGTGGTCCCCTCCACTAGTTACATCTGACACCTGGTTGGGAGTTAGCACTCCCTCAATAGACAGAGGAGTAGGTAACTCCATATAGGAGTGAAAAAGATTTTAAGTGTCAGTTAAGATAATTAATCCCTAGATTGTAGGGTAGTGAAGAGTTGTGGGTCCATGTATTCTCCCTTATTAATAGAGAAACTACCCTTAGATGTTTCATTAGTAATGGTATAGTTGTTAATGATTGGTTGTATCTCTCATATGGGTTCCATCATGGATGGTTGAGCTTGTGATGTGTGTTCTCTTGGTTTTGTGTTACCTTTATAAAATAGAGTAACATATTATTGATGTATATGAGGTCAGAACCTCATTAGGTATTGTGTATGAAAAAGTATATATGTGTGATTCTGGGAGACCTTGTGGTGTTCTCCTATTCAGGGTTGAAACCCCTTGTGTACTAATTAAACATACTTCAATCACGCAAACACCTTAGTTATTGTTACTCTCTTTTGATGGGAGACAATGAAGCACGGTGTACTCCATGTGGTCTCTGTGTTTTTTTTTTTCTCATGTTTGGATGATATTACACTATTATTTGGGATTGGAATGACTCAATGGTTATATCATATACTCACCATGTTGATCCACTTATTCTTAGATGAGGTTACTTCTTCCGGGGTAGTGCTCTAGAACAGAGTTTTCTTTACTGTTTCATTTGGGTTTCTTCTGACATATCTATGTAGTCATTTAAAACCAAGGATTGTTAGAGATAGACTTTCTATCTCTATGGGTTACCCTTTGGCTAGGTTGATAGTACTATTTCCTTTCAAATTCTATCTTTTATATTGGTGTTTTGGGGTTTATACTGAGTATTTTTACACTCACCCATGCACAATATTTTTCCTCAACTATTTTGATTTTTGAAAACCACATACCATTCGAAGGAGTCCCCATAGGACCCAAGGAAAGATGAATATAGCAAGCTAGACCAACCAAGGAGTTTACCAGAGCTAGTCCGAGGATCATTTTGGAAGTTGAATTTGACATTGATCCCCTCATATTGAGTAGTTTATATGGATTTATAGTTTTCTAGGTGGGCATGTGTTTTTACCTAATATATGCTTTCATTACTTTTGATGTAATCTATTTTGGGACAAATTTATACTTGAATTTTAGTTTCTATCTTTTTATATCACTTCACTATTTCATTTTGGTGTTTGTGACTACATATGTACATGAAATTTATAATAATACCTCCCTGAGATTAGTTATGCCTTCAGCACTTGTCACCACCCCCTGGCCAATGGATGTGGGCCTATGGTAGTTGCGGCTCAAGCCCTGGCTTTGTTAGGGTTGTGAAATATTTGTTATCAGAGAATTTTTATTCTTTGGAATATTGTTTAGATGTATACCCTTAAGAGGATTAGGTTGTGTTTAGTTCAACAATGTCGTAGTGTCTCAAGAACATCTCTTAGACTAGGTAATCCATTGGTGGTGTGGTGGCCAATGTATCCATTCACTAGGATCCTGAATACCTACTTGTCAACTTGGAATGCGAATAACTATTATATGTGGATCAGTTTTACATGCATAATATAAGATTGGGATTTTTTTTATATTTCCATTTCCTTCTTGACTCATCCCCCCAGATATAATATTTGATCAAGGATCATCTTGAATTTCTTTTCAGGATGCCACTGTGATGGCATCAATATAGGGTTCCTTGATAGGATTGTGATGGTGATAAACCCCATAGAGAGGATTTAGTATAGGGTAATGGTTATAATACATTCCCTCTAGGAGGTACACCAGTTGAGCCACCACTCATTGAGTAGCTGGTTGTGCTAGAAGTTCAGGGTGAGGATGATGTAGGCTGAGTGTGCTACATGAGTTTTAGAGGTAATGACCTCAAAGGTACCACCATGATCTAGATCCTCAGGAAGCTGATGACTAGTATGAGGTAGTCACATGAGTTTTTCACCTATTGAGGACACCTCCCGGTCCGATGGGTGCCCTATTGGTGAGCCTACTGCATGGTTAGGTCGGGCATTAGTATATTTTAGTGACTTTGTCCCAAATTGCGAAGAAACTCACCTGGGTAGAGTTTGAGTGACACTTTAGGGAATAGTTTTACTCAACCATGTTGAGTTTAGGGCATATCTAGGAGCATTAACACTTTCAGTAGGGTTTCATGACTATGGATGAGTACATGGGAAGGTTCACTAACTTGTAAAATTACTCCCTATATATGGTTAAGGATCCATTTTTAGGGATCGTACCATTAAGAAAGGCCTATGTAGAGATGCATGAGTAGGTTTTTTCTCAATGTGCCTTCCCACATACACATGGTTAATAGAGTGAGATTTTTTATTAGATATCTTACTCGAAAAGGGACATACAAACATGGCCTATTTTGGTTCTCATAAGGATGAGGTGTGTGAAACAACTGGAATACAAGAGATGATAGGATCATGACCTGTGAGGCATATTGTAACATTCTAGGTAAATAAAGAATATAATATTTTCATATTTATTGATATTTGTGAATTAAATATTAATTTTACATTAATGGGGATTCTATGTTTAATGGTGTACCTGACACGCAATAATTGGTTTCTTCAAAATCTCATGTTTCACAAAATGCTGAGTCGTACTGAAAAAAATATAATAATATAATATTATTTCAAATGGTAGTTAACACCTAGCCATTGTATTGGAGGGAATGAATAGAACTAACTAAAATATGATTGTACATGTTTTTAAATGATTTTACATTTATCCATTAAAATTTATAGGCTTAAAATGTGAAGAAATCCTATTTTTATGCATAAATACACTAAAATTCTTTAAAAGGTTGATTTACCGCATTTTGATGGAGAACCCTTTTTAAATATAGTTTTTGTCACATTTATATGTTCTATTTTAAAAAATAATATTCTTATTTAGAATATATATCTCAAAATTTACTTTTGAAGAAATTTTGGTATTTTTCTGATAATGTTCATTTTTTAATGAATTGTGAAAAATACTACATTTTAATTCAAAACTACCTTTTAATATAATTTATTTATATTGATATATTTTTTTTAATTAGTTTTAAAGTGTAATTAGATTATATTTTTTCCATTTAATACAATTTTGGTCACTGTAATTAATTTCACTTTGAAATTGAACATAAACATGTGTCAATCTTTTGATAGTTATTATTTCTTAAAAATAGTCTTTTTGGTTTTGACAACAGGAATTAATTTTAAATTAATTTCTACAAATTCTGTGATTTGAATTTGAAAAAATTGATTCCATATTTGGAATAAATAGTTAAAAATTGTGTAAATAGGTATCTTTTATTTTTAGACATTATGAATTGTAACTTCAGTAAATATTTTATTTACCATGGTTAAAGGATAAATCATGCAAATAAGGATAAAAAAATATTATTATTATAATATTGAATTACCCTAAGATTAGTCCTAATCCTTTTGGTTGGTAAATATTCAACCATTGGCATCCTTGTGTCTATTTTGGGACCCTGTGGAGCCACTTGTATGTGAAAATGACACTTTATAAAAATTAATTTAAAGTTAAGGAAAATATAACATAAACATATATCTCTTAGTAAAAAAAATTATAATGGGTTATTAAAGTGATATTTTAGACTATAAATAATCATTATAAATTTAATAATATTTACAACATCATTGTATTTTATTTATATTTTTTAGAAATAAAATAAATTTATTTATTTATGACACAATGATGATGTAATAATTACCTCATTAATGAATGTTTTAAATAAATGAGATAATAAATATAAAAATAAATTTATTTTGAAACTTTTTATGCCATACACGAATTTTATGTATGATTATAACTCGTTATATTTTACATAATTTAGTTTTTTATAAATAATCAAGTTGTTATAGATTTTTTTTTAAAAACTTTATATGAATAGTTTATAAATTTACATTAATGAGTTTTTAAATCAATCAATATTTTATTAAATGATAAAATAGTAATAAAAATATAATATTTGGAAAAAAGAAATTTATTATATTACTAATGTCATTAATGATCCATTTTTGGGTTTCTTGGAATTTTATAGTAAATATATTAACCATATAGTATGAATATATAAGAGGACACGGTAAAAGTTAAATTAGTTAACTAAATGGTAAAGCCAAAAGATATGGTTAATTTTATGCCCAAAACTTGTATAAACTGATTAGATGAGAGTATTTCTAACAATATTCACCTCATCTTCAAATTAAATGAGTTGGGGACCTTTTTTAATCAAAATTCAGTTTATAATAAAATAATATTTTCAAACATTCCTAAAGATCCCATCCTCCCCCTTTTAAAAATACATCACCTCTAACCCTTACTCACACCTCTTAATCACCCTTGGATCGTCCAACCTCTGCCCAAATAATCTCCCAAAATCCCCCTATTCCATCTAGAAGTATTAACATAGGCAAAAGGCTCTTCAAGAAATCCTTTTGATTCAAACCAAAGGGAATTGCCCAATTTAAAGGTAACATCTTCTCTCAAGTTATTTCCAATTATTTTCCTTCTCTAACACCCTAAAAACTATTTATTAAATTATTTTATAACAAAAAAAGTATCCTAAATATAATAGGATGTGGTTATTAGAATTATTTGAACTAAACTTCCACCCACATCAATCTAATGGATACGAACAGACCGTTTCTGTGGATGGCGAACTACTGCCTTAGGAAACGATGAATGTTCAATTATCTCCTACTGCCTCTTATAGGGGACATTAAGTTTGAACTATATTATATTTATATTGTCTCTATGATTCTTTATTTTTCATTTATAGCATACCTTTATGATTTCCATAATGGGTAAATACGAAAATTTCATTTGAGGATGTGCGGACTACCACCATCTTAAAGTGATATGACTTGTTCATGTCATACGTGGAATGTATAAAGGATGGATTTAAAAAAATTATATATTATATTATACTATAATTAAAATATACTTATGTATCATTATGTTTTCAATCCATTAAATACAAAATATAAATGAATGTAGCGTTCATGCATACGTATGGTTTACCGTCTCCATGGACAGTGCTTTTCATTTCTTATCACCAAATATTATGTACTATTATAAATACATATATATACTGGATAAATATGATATCTAAATCATGAATATAATTATGGAGATAATTTATTTTTGACCACATTTACAACTTGTAATTATTAGAAGGTCATTTTTTACTCAAGTACAAAATATCGACAAAATAACCGTTATTAACTTAAATGATTATGTAATGTTTATTATGTGGTAATAAGTAATATAAAAGGATTGATAAAATTGAAAAGGTTATTAAGAAATTATAAGTTAACTTTTGTTTATTATTCGAGAGATTAAAGAAGGAACGAGTCATGTCAGGCACAAGGTAAAGGACTTCATCTAAATCTCCTTTCATTGAGGAATATTTTGATTTATACATGACTTTATTTTATACAGTGTGTAAACCCCTTTTAATTTTCATTTCATTCAATTGGAATATTTTTCAACGTAGTGTTTTACTAAACAAAAAAGGGGATAAGGGGATGTTTCTTTTTAACGTACATGCTGACAACAACATTTCCTCCGCCACGATCATTATTTGATATTTAGCTTCCTTAACAAGTCGTAATGATTTAAAATGAAAAAAAAATACCATATAATCTTTTATGTATTTTGGTATTGAAAATGGTATTGATAATGGATTGATTATGTCAATATATTTAAATGATATATTGTTATTTAAATGTGTAAATTTTATCTTTCCTTTATGTTTGTTTTATGTGTAATGATTTTGTTATGGTTCTTGGGCATTGTTTATGTATACGGGTGGTTTCATGTAAAACCTAGGGTGGGTGAGCCTGAGATAGCTCTCCATTGCATTCAGTTACATGGAAAAGGTAAACATTAATATTTTTACTAATAGATTTAGGAAATATACTGTGATGGGTATTCCAAATGTAACTCCCTACATAGCTGTGAAAGCTACAACATAAGTGTGTTATGGATTCTACAAGTTACCTTTATGATTTATGATTTATATGTGTTATTCATAAATCTTATGATTTCATGATGTGTGTTAAAGAGCATATGTTTTGTATGTATTGATGGACTAATGATTTATTTCATTATTTTTTAACCCTTACTGAGCTTTTTATGTGCATCCCTTGTTTCTGAAATATTTTTTCAAAGGGTATAAGGCAGGGTAAGAGAAATGAAGAATTCCAGAATATTTATATTTTGAAAAGAATTCTTATTTTCTTTTAAGAGTTTTTATTTTATGATAAAATGGATATGGAGTAGATGTGTCTACTTTGTTATATTTAATATGTAAATTAATTTTTATGACCTAATTATCTAACACTCTAAACCTGAAAATATCCTCAATGTGAATTATTATCATAATTCAAGATTATGTAATGTTTAAGGCTGGGGCCTTATAGTAGGTTTTATAGGTCAGTTTAGAAAACTTTAGGAGTTAGGGTATTGTTAAATTAATATCCATAAATTAATTTATGTTATGATTGAAATGATATAGCATTTACAGATTACCATGTTTATTCGCCAAAGATATTTCTGTGTTCAGAATGGTTTTCTATAGAGGAAACAGGGCAAATAGGATGGGACGACATCAAGAAGAAAACAACGTTCCAAATCAGCAACTTGAGATAGTTGGAATCGGAACTGAGCAGTTTGTTGCAGTAATGGAACAGTTGAATCCAACTATAAATGGGGGTGGTATCCATTCATGTGATCATCCATATCAACCACAAAGAAACATGTCAGTAGTGGAGCATTTCATGAGGAAACATTCGTCATCATTCAGATGATAATCTAACCTTGTGCTATATGAATGGTTGATTATGTCGTTGTATAAGATTTTTGATATCATGGTGTGTTTAGAACATCAAAATTTTAGCTGTGTTGTTTACCATTTTGAAGGTGAAGTCAATTAGTGGTGGTCGATAGTGAAAAATATCAGGGATAGTGAGAAAATTAATTCTCTTTATTGGGATGAATTCAAAGGTATGTTTCATGAGAAATATTTTCCTAAGGTGTTTCATCTTATGATGGAAAAAAATTCCTAGAATTGTTGTAGGAGGATGACTCAGTAGCTGCTTATAAAGCAAAATTCACTCGACTGGAATGGTATAATTCAAATTTAATAAGAGATCTTGATAGTAAAATCAACCATTTTTACTCAAGATTAAAGACAAAGTATCTAAGGGATTTAGCATCTGGTTAGTTCAAAATTAAAACATTTTTGATGTGCGGAGAAGGTGGAAATGGATTTTTCCAATGATGAAGTGTTCTCTAACAACAACAGAATAAGAGGACGAGGTGACAGGCGAAAGGTAAGAACTCTTAAAAAAGTATAACGGTAATAAAATTAAGTTTACAGTTTGTGAGAATTGTGGTAAAAAAGCATGTTGGGGAATGTCTTTTGAATTCTGGTAAATGCAACCAATGTGTTAAAATGGGACATAAGGCTCATAATTTCACTGAAAAAGATCAGGTTAAGGGTTAGACAAAATCTGATTTATAGTCAGTAAAATATTTTTAGTGAAATGAAATGGGTCACAATGAAAATGAGTGTCCAATGAATAACTCAACAGAGGGAAAGAAGCTAGACTACAAGTAGAAATGGGTGGTTAAATCCTTTTCAACTACTTCAGTAGATGTGGGGCCATCAAATGAAGTGGTATTAGGTTCACTGTTTGTTTATTCAGATTATGACAATGTGTTGATTGATTCAAGGTCAATACATTCTTTCATTTCTATAAAGTTTTCTAGTAAATTGGAAACTTCATATCAATATAAGAATCATGAACTTGTGGTAAAAACACCAAGAGTAAATGTTGATACAAAAATAAATTAGAAGAACCTTCTTATCCTTGTGTTCGGAAAGAAAATACCTGTAAACCTTATTGTTTTTTCAGTAGTAGAATTTGATGTTATTTTGGGAATGGATTGTTTTTCCATTTATCATGATAATATTGACAGTAGAGCTAAAGATGTTTCTTTTTATAAAGAATTTTAGTTTGTGTACAAACATGAACCCTTACTTTTGATAACATATCAGGAAGCTGAGAAAATATTAAAATTAGTAAATGAATGTTACCTTTAACATATGGTTAAAAAACAATTGAAATGTTTATATTAATGATGTACCAGTTGTGAATGAGTATCTTGATGTTTTTTTTTGACGTGTTTCTTGGTATAATACCTATTCAGGAAGTTGAATTTACTATTGACTTAGTTCCTGATGCTAATCCAATTTCAAAACTCCCTTATCGAATGGATCAAATTGAATTTTTAGAGTTAAAGAAGCCATTGCTAGAGTTATTAGGTAAAGGATTCATTTTACCTAGCACATCGCCATGGGGTGAAACTGTCTTGTTTGTTAAAAATAAAGATGGTTCAATGAGACTTTTCATTAATTATAGAGCCCTAAATAACATCAAAGTTAAGAACAAGTATCATTTTCCACATATCGATGATTTGTTTGATCATCTCCATGGAGCTCATTATTTTTCAAAGATTGACTAGAGGACGGGGTACCATTAGTTGAATATAAAGGAAGCAAACATTACAAAGACCATGTTTCATAATAGATATGTCCATTATGAATATGTATTTATTCCTTTTGGGTTAACCAATGCACCTGTTGTATTCATGGATCTTATGAATAGAATTTTCCGTGAGTTCTTTTATAAGGTTGTGGTTCTGTTTATTGATGATATTTTGGTTTATTCTAAAAGTAAAGAGGACCATGAAAGTCATTTAAGGGTTTTATTTCAAACCTTAAAATAAAATAAATTGTATCATAAATTCAGCATGTGTGAGTTTTGGTTACAAAAAATTTCATTCCTTGGTCACATTGTTTCAAAAAATGGCATAACAGTTGATCCTGCTAAAACAAACGTTGTTGAAGAATGGACATGGCCCACAAATATAACTGAGTTCTGTAGTTTTCTAGGTTTAGCAGGTTATTACCAGAGTTTTGATGAAAATTTAGCATGGTTTTTTGGTCCATTGACTAAGTTAACTCGAAAATGTGTTATGTTCATCTGGACAAAATAATGTGATGATTGTTTTCACAAATTTAAAAGATGATTGGTGAATGTTCCATTTTTGGCAATAGCTTCTAGAAATGGTGGGTTTATTTTCTATGGTGATGATTCGTTGAAAGGACTTGGTTGTTTCCTTATGCAGAATGATCAGGTAATTGCTTATGCTTCATGTCAGTTTAAAACTCATGAGTTAAATTACCCTACACACGATTTGGAATTAGCTGGGTTTTTTGCTTTAAAATTTTGGAGGCATAATTTTTATGGAGTAAAGTGTGCAATATATACTGATCACGCAATTTTCAAATATATATTCATTTAGTAAGAATTGAACCTGAGACAGAGGAGATGGCTGGAATAAATCAAGGATTATTATTGCACAATTCATTACCATCTAGGAAAGAAAAATAAAGTGGATAATGCTTTCAGTCAAAAAAGTAATGCTACATTAACCATGTTATGTTAGTAACAAAATCATTTGATTAAAGATTTGTTGAACTTTGGTATAGAAGTTGTTGGTGCAGGAAATTCCACTGTTTTGTTTCAGGTGTTAGTGAAATCATCTCTATTAAACAGAATTAAGAAAGCATAGAAAGAAGATAGTGAGTTGAAGAAAAAGGTATAGTTGGTTCAGAAGGGTAAGTTTCATTATTTTATTATTGATAATGATTGTATTTTGAGATTTGGCATGAGATTATGTGTGCCTTGTGATTCACAGTTAAAGAATGAGTTGTTATGTGAAGCTCATTGTTCTCTGTTTTTAGTTAATACTAGCAGTACTAAGATGTACCAAGATATTCAGAAGTATTACTGGTGGGATGTAATGAAAAGAGATATTTCTATCTTTACTGTGAAGTTTCTGAATTTTCAATAGGTTAAAGAAGTGTGATAGTTACCAAGAGGTATGCTTCAGCCTTTACCGGTTCCAGAGTGGAAATTAGAAAATGTTTCCATGGATTTCATCATCAGATTACCAAATACATCTCTAGGTAATAATGCAATCTGGTTTATAGTTGATCGATTGACTAAATATGATCATTTTCATCCTATTCGAGATAATCTGTCTCTAGATAAACAACCTTAGTTATATAATAAAGAGATAGTTAGGTTAAATGGAGATCCCCTCACTATTGTATCTGATCATGATATGAGTATCACTTCTAACTTTAAGAAATGCCTTCAAAATTCATTGGGTATAGAATTATATTTCAGTACAACTTTTCATCCACAATCAGATGGGTAATCAGAATGAACCATTCTGACATTAGATGATATTTTACGTGCATTCTCAATGGATCACTAGGGAAGTTGGGACCAACATCTTTCTATGGATGTATTTTCTTATAATAATAATTTTTATTCCAGTATACATATGGCTCCATTTGAGGCATTATATGTAATGTGGTATAGAACTCTAGAGTTTCTAGATGAAGTAGGTGAAAGAAAGTTGATGGGACCAGAATTGGTAGAAGAGATGGTAGAAAAAGTTCAGTTAATTCAGAAGCACCTGAGTAAATCATAGAGAAGGTATAAAAGATATGTGGATAACCAAAAGAATTGTCTTTCGTTTGAGGTAGGTGATCATGTCTTTCTCAAAGATTCACCCTGGAAAAGTGTGATGTGTTTTGGTAAGAACGAAAATCTAAGTCTGAGGATCATTGGACCCTATGAAATCCTAGAGAAAGTTGGATCAGTTGCAAAATTAGTTTCATTACCTCCATTTCTATCCTAGGTACACAATGTTTTTCATGTTTCAATGTTGATAATGTATATACCAGATCCATCTCATGTTTTGAGTCCAGAGGTAGTTTAGTTGGAAGAGAATCATTCTTATGAGGAACAACTGGTCTAGATTCTCAACCGAAGAGAGAAAGTGTTGCGGAATAAGGTAATTCATCATTTAAAGGTTTTGTGGAAAACCCATATGGTTGAAAAGGAATCATAGGAATATGATAATGCTATGAGGGATAAATACCCTGACTTGTTTGATAAGTGAATAAAAATTTCGAGGATGCAATCCCCAATAGGGGGAAGGATGTAACATCCTAGGTAAATAAAAAATATGATATTTTCATATTTATTAATATTTTTGAATTGAATATTAATTTTACTTTAAAGGGGATTCTATGTTCGATGGTGTACCCAACATGCAACAATGGGTTTCTCTAAAATCTCAAGTTTCGCACAATGTTGAGTCATACTGAAAAAAATATAAAAATATAATATTATTTTAAATGGTAGTTAACGCCTAGCCATTTTATTGGAGGGAATGAATAGAACTAACTAAAATTGATTATATATGTTTGGTAAATGTTTTTACATTTATCCAATAAATTTCATAGGCTTAAAATTTGAATGAATCAAATTGAATCATAAATACTCTAATAATCTTTAAAAGGTCAATTTACAGCCTTTTGATTGAGAACCATTTTTAAATATAGTTTTTGTAAATTTTTTATGTTTTATTTGAAAAAATAATATTCTTATTTAGAAGCAGGACATAAAAATTTACTTTGGATAAATTTTGGTAATTTTCTGATAATGTTCAATTTTTTATGAATAGTAAAAATACTGTATTTAAACTCAAAACTGCCTTTTAATCTAATTTATTTATATGAATATATTGTCTTTTTAGTTGGTTTTAAAGTGTAATGTGATTATATTTTTACCATTTAATCCAATGTTGGTCATTATAATTAATATCACTATGAAATTGATCATAAACAAGTGACAATCTTTTGATAGTTAGTATTTCTAAAAAACTCGCTTTTTTGTTTTGACAACGGGAATTAATTTTAAATTAATTTCTGCAACTTCTATGTTTTGAATTTGGAAAATGAATTCCATATTTGGAATCAGGAGGTCCAAATTGTATAAATAACTTTTATTTTTAGACATTATGAATAGTAACTTTAGTAAATATTTTATTTACAATGGTTAGAGGGTAAATCTGGTAAATAAGGATAAAAAAATAGTATTATAATAATATTAAATTACCATAACACATGTCCTAATCCTATTAGATGATACATTTCCGACCACGGGAATCCTTGGGTCGATTTTGGGACCCCATGGAGCCACTTGTAAGTTAAAATGACACTATAAAAATTAAATTAATGTAAAGGAAAGTATAACATAAACATATATCTCTTAGTAAAACAATTTTTATAATGAGTTATATAAGTGATATTTTTGAATATAAATAGTAATTATAAATATAAAAAGATTTCATACTTTTTGGTATTTTATTTATTATTTTTAGACATCATATAAATAAATTTCATTATGACACAAAGAAGATGTAATGATTACCTCATTAATGAATGTTTTAAATAAATGAGAATATGAATATTAAAATAAATTTATTTTGAATCTTATTAGGCTATACATGAATTTTATGGATGATTATAACTTGTTATATTTGAATTAATTTAGTTTTTTTGAATGAATCAAGTTTTTATTGATTTTTTTAAACGAATTGATATGAATAGTTTATAAATTGACATAAATGAGTTTTAAATCAATCAATATTTTATTAAATGATAAATTAGACCTAAAAATCTAAGATTCCTAAAAATGAAATATATGATGTTACTAATGTCATTAATGATCCATTTTTTTGTCTCTTGTAATTTTATAGTAAATTTATTAACCATATAGTATGAATATACAAGAGGACATGATAAAAGTTAAATTAGTTAATTGAAGGTTAATGTTAAAAGATAAGGTTAATTTTATGCCCTAAATATGTCTAAAACACATTTTATGAGTGGAGTTTGAAAAATAATCACATTAAATTTGAATTAAATGAGTTTGGGACCTTTTGAAATCCAAATTATGTTTATAATAAAATAATATTTTCAAACATTCCTAAAGAGATCCTCCTCCCCCTTATAAAAAGACATCACCTCTAACCCTTACTCACACCACTCAATCTCCCTTGGATCATCCAAATTCTACCCAAATAAGCTCCCAAAATCCCTATCTTCCATATATAAGCCAAAACATAGGTAGAAGGCACTTCAAGAAAGCCTTTTGGTTCAAACCATAGTGAGTTTCCCAATTAAAAGTCAACGCCTTCTCTCAATTTCTTTTTTTTTTATTTTCCTTATCTATCACCATAAAATCTCCTTATTTCATTATTTTATAACAAAACCAATATCCTAAATATACTAGGATTATGTTATGAGAAGTTTTCAAACTAAACTTCCACACACCTCCATCTAATGGATACTAAAATACTATTATTGTGGACGACAAACTACTGCCTCACGAAATGATGATTGTTCAATTATCTCCTACCGCCTCTTATGGTGGAAATTATGATGGAACTATATTTATATTTGATATATATTATATTTATATTATCTCCATGATTCTGTATATTTCATTTATAGCATAATTTTATGGTTTTTATAATTGGTAAATACGATAATTTCATTTGAGGAAATGAAAACTATTGCCCACTCAAAGTGATATGACTCGTTCATGCCATATGTGGAACATATAAAGGATGGTGTTACTAAAATTATATATTATATTATAATGGAATTATAATATACCTATGTATAATTATGTTTTAATTCCATTAAATACGAAATAGAAATGAAAGTAGTGTTCATGCGTACGTACGGCTTACCATCTCCATGAATGACGCATTTAATTTATTATCTCCAAATGTTATGTACTATTATAAATACATATATATAATTGATATATATGACATATATGATATCTAAATCACTAATATCATTCTGTAGAAAATGGACTTTTGACCACATGGACAATTTGTAATTATAAGAAGTTCATTTTTGACTTAAGTACCAAATATCGAAAAAATGACTGTTATTAACATAAATGATTATTTAATATTTATAACATGGTAATAAGTAATATAAAAGAAAAAATAAACATGAAAAATGTTCTTAATCAAGTATAAATTAACTTTTTTTATTATTCAAGAGATTAAATAACAAATGATTCAAGTCAGACGCGCGGTAAGGGACTTCATCACAATCTCCTTTCATTGAGGCATATTTTGATTTATACGTGACTTTATTTTATACAGTGTATAAACCCCTTTGAATTTTCATTTCATTCAAAGGGAATCTTTTTCTACATAGTGTTTTACTAAATGACAAAGTGAGTGTTTTGTTTTAACGTATGCGGTAACAACGACCTTTCTTCCACCACGAGCGTTATTTGATATTTGGCTTCATTAATAAGTCGTAATGTTTTTAAAATGAAAATAAATACCATATACTCTTTTACGTATTTTGTTATTGAAAATGGTTTTTATAATGGATTGGTTATTTCAATATATCTAAATGATATGTTGTGATTGAAATGTGGAAATGTTATCTTTCCTTTATGTTTGTTTTATGTGTTATGATAATGTTATGGTTCTTGGGAATTTTATACATATACAGGTGGTTCCGTGATAAACCTAAGGCGGGTGAGCCTGAGATAGATCTCCAATGCATTGGGTAACATGACATAGGTAAATATTAATGTTTCTCCTAAGATATTTAGGGAACATACTATGATGGGTATTTCAAACATAACTCCCTACGTAGCTATGAAAACAACAACATAAGTATGTTATGGATGCCACAAGTTACCTTTTTGATTTATGATTTCTATGTGTTATTCATAAAACTTATGATTTCATGAGGTATGTTAAAGATCTTATGTTTTGTATTTATTGATGGACTAATGGTTTCTTTCTTTATTTTATAACCCTTACTGATCTTTTTATTCTCATCACATTTTTTTGAAATGTTTTTTCACAGGGTATAAGGTTGGGTAATAGAAAAAAATAATTCAAGAAGATTTATATCAAGAAAATAATTCTTATTTTCCTTTAAGAGTTTTTATTTTATAAAAAAATGTATACAATTTATAAGTGTCTACTTTGTAATATTTTTTATGTAATGTAATTGTTATGGCCTAATTATCTAAAACTCTAAACCTGAGAAGATCCTTAATGTGAATTGTTAACATAATAAAATATTATGTTATGTTTAAGTTTGGGTCCTTATACATACCCATTAATAGACTTGGGCACATGTTCCTATAGCACATGAGAATCTTCATGGATGAGGTGAACTACAGGAGAGGTGGGGTTATTGTTTTGACAACCCATATGTATTTGTAGAGATTTTAAGACCCATTGTGCTATTGAGAGGGATACAGTCGATAGGCCACCTTGGATGAGGCATAGTTTGAATATGGTATTTCTATAAGAGGGAGTAAATGGTGGAGGATTGATGATATTAGTGGGAGGTGGCAGATGGATTGAGGTATTTACACCACCACCCATAGGTGATTCATTCTAGTCTCAGTGAGCTAGAGGATGGGGTGAGGACTTCTACAAGATGTAGAGGCATTTGAACCAAAATATTAGTGGATGAATATAGGTACACTCAGTATCCATTCTACTTTTTTTAGTATTAGTTGTTAGACAATGTGTGAGGCACTCTTTTCTTTATTTCTCTTGGTCAATATTTAACCAGTGTGACATAGGTTGTCATTAGAACCTTGTATTTGTATTTTTCAATGTTTCTTATAATGCACAAGGAAGAGATTTCCTTTCCACACTGAGATGTGTTTTATTTTGTGAAAAAATATGAAAAGAATTAGTTCCACCCAAAGTGGATATTATTGAGGTTTGGTGGATGATTCCTTATAACTTATCTGATTATGGATGGGTGAGATGTTTTTTGTTACTACAGAGGGCTCAATAAGACCCATTATGAGATTTTGGTCAGCCCATTTGTTGTTCATTGGCACCCTCATTTGTATTGAATCAACTTTTTATATGAGGTGCTTGAGGAGGATGTGACATGGGTGGATTTAGATATGATCTCATGAGAAGGAGGGATGATTTCTCCACCAAGATACATTTTTTGTGATGCGATTAAAACCATGCAGGTGAGTTAGTGACTCCCAAAGAGGATAATATCGAAGTGTGGTAGCGATTCCTATAGACATGTGTATTCAATTTGAAGTCACACAGTGGAGTGTCAGAGTAATACCTAGCCTTGCTATTGGAGTTTCTCTTCTTGAAAGCTTTTTTCATGGCATCCCTATTGGAGATATATCCTTTCATAGAATCATTTTGTAGAATTGAAGTTATACCCTATGTTGTTTCCACAGTATAGGTAGGATGCCTACCATCTATACTTATTCAGGATTCCACTAGTGGGTGTGGTAATTTTTCAATTTTGGATTGATTTTTTATAGATGGTGGTTCATATATGAAGGTCCTAGTAAGACCTAATGTTTACATGTGGGAAACATTTTCTTGTTAGTTTTTACCCTCGCATATATGGCATAAACCATGAAATAATGACACTCGATGAGGTTTTAGTGCAGTTTATCCAGGGGTGGATGTGAAATGTGGGGTTTCTTTGGTGTTTTTGTTAGGTTAGCGAGGTGGTGTACCTCTAGAACATATGAAAATAGATGGATTATGGTTTTTCTCACTTCTCCACCTATAGTATATGAGAAGAAATTTTCTTACTATTTTCACTATTTGGAGATGTTTGGTGATGGATGTGAGTGTGGTTATCCCTTGGTGGTTCCCATGAGTGTGTGACTGAAGGTGGTGCAGGATCCACTAGTGATCTCGTTGGTGTGGGTGTTCCAATGTAGTTCCTGGTTTCTTTTCCATATTCCTAGGATTTATTCATTATTGGGATGAAAATAATTAAGGTTATAATGATGGAGTGACTCAGGTTTTGACCTATAATTATTTGGAATATTCCAAAGAGTATTTTGGAATCTAGGTGCTAAGTCGACATGAGAATCTATGGCCAGATAACCATGACATTGTTTTTTTAATAATAAATATATTTTTCCATACATGCACATTTTATCTTGATATGTGGGAAAACTACAAATAGGAGTATCATATCAAAAATATGAGGCCAAATTTGAGTTTAGAATGTTGCATTTACCCTAAGTGAAACATTAATTTTGTTAGTTCCAGTTTTCTGAAGGGGAAGGGGGTGCAATTTGGTGATGAGGTGTTAAAGAGGGTTAAATGATTTAAATTAATTAAAATAATTTTATCCCAAATTGTCCCCTACCCTCATTTTGGGTGCAAAACTCCTCATCTATTATTCCTTTTCTTCTCTCTCCCATTGGAAATAAAGAAATTGATGATGAATATACGTAATGAGATGCTGCAGATCTTGGTTTCTGATGCCAATCATTATCAGATCGAGGAAAAGAATGATCTAGGCATCATTATACACAAAATTATTTTGTGTTTCATCCTAGTGTAATGGAGTTTTTTAGTTTTGTTTATGATCCCCTTAATTATGCATTGTTTTATGGTTTTTGATTGTAAATACAACTGTTAGATATCCATCCTATGTCGATCTATGTTTTTGGGGGGTAAACTAGGGTGAATATGGTGTTTCCGAAGGTGATTCCAGAATGGAATGACTGTCTACATGGAGTTTAGTCTAGGGAGACAAGCCATATAACCCTTCCAATGTATATAAGAAGAATTTTTTGGACTGCACACAATGTACTAGGGTTACCTGATGTTTATTGACTGAAACCGTGCGACCACAGGACATGGATTGGGATAGTCGTGTAATAGTAAATGGACATGTAAAAGTACATGGAAAATGTACACTGGAAAATGGTTTCTATGAATATGCACTAGAAAACCACATTTCCATGTGGACATTTATACAAAACACACAGTTTAGTATTGGATACATAGTGTGTGAGTGAAATGGTTGGTCGACCATGGGGAAGAACAACACAGATAGAGGCCGAGTGAAGTGGGTCACATAATGTATGGGACGTACTCACTCTATACCCCTACAAGGGTTGGTAATCCATGTTTATAGGATACATTTACTGGTTCTATGGTGGTATCACACGTCGTTTGGACTACAGTTCATGCAGTGTACTCCTTGAGAACTCCCGCCTTCATTATATCCTTCTTTTGGACTTGGATTCAAGATTGTTAGTAGAATATCATAAAAGTTTTTATACATAGAACATGATGGGGGAATCCATTTAATACTTCAATAAATGATGTGTCATGTTTTGATCATGAAAATGGGTAGAGGAATTTACCCTTTGGCAGTGAGCTGGGAGGATCATTGGGTTGACTTCAGGGGCTGGTACCTATCCCTTCAATATTAGGATGTGGTACTCCTAAACTATTTAGATTAGTAATGTAATGATCCCATGTTAGATTATGTCATGGTACACCTACTAGTAATGACGCATCAATACGAATTATGGTAAGAGTTATTCTCCTTTTAGCAGTTATTCACTGATGTTCTAGTTTGGCATGGTTTATTAAAGAGAAAATTTCGGGCTTGTACTCCTCTACACCATGAGGTAAGGGGTTTTATCTTACCTATCTTATATGGAAGATATGGGACTACCACATCATGGGTATGGGTTTTATACCATTTTTTATTTCATCTGAGGTTGTTACTCCCCCAATGGATTAGGGCGCGGGTACCCAAAATTGTTCGCATAGTTAGACAATGCTTCCCTACCGTACAACGAGCAGTCCCTCCATACGTTTTGGCCAAATAGAGTAGTTACTCCCCTATAAAACCATGTTTTAGGTCCCTAGTATGTGGTGTTGGAACTCCCCTACCATTTTGAGGGTGTGATTCATCCAAATTTGGTGTATTTAGAGTGGTTACACCCCTATACTATTAGGGCTTGAGACCTCAATCCTTAGATTCAAAACACCATTAACATTCCAAGGTGTCGGTCCTCCATACATGTTATTCTAATAGAGTTGGAACTCCCCTTTCATAAGAGTACTGAGTTATCTATCCAAGTTTTTGTACTCCAATGTCTTTTCATATTGTGGGTCCCACATTGTAATCAAACTCATAGAGTAGTAAACACATTTTGATCCCGGGTGTGGGTACTCTAGACATAGAGTTGTACTCTCTACATCCTTGGCATGAGCCCTCTATCCTTTTAGTGGAACTTTACAATCATATCAAGGTGTGGGTACTCACTTACGAAGTATTACTCCCATGTATCTGAGTAGTAGTAGGGAGCGGGTCCACCACTATAGTTAGTTCTCCATCTTTGGTGGAGTAAAATTATGAGGTGTGGGACCCTACACTAGATACGTGCAATACCTAGTTTATAAATAGTTATCCCTCAATGGATATAGGTGTGGTTAACTCCATACACTAGAGATAGAGGTTTTATTGGATAGTTAGGAGCATTACTCCCTTGACTGGAGGGAAATGGTGTGGTGCATGTCACGACCCGTCCTTGGGGCCCATGTCGTGACTACCTCAAACCCGTCTTCCATAGGCCAGGGGCTGGCGACTAGCACCAAAGGCGTAAATCCCGATAACTGGGAAGGCATTTTCTTTATAAAAGTAAACAAAACACCATAGAGCACAAGTGAAAGCAAAACACTAAGTATAAAAGAAAGTGCTGAAAAGTAAATGGGCCAGAATACAAACCCAAATGAAAGTACAACTACAACTGAACAAGTACAACAGAAAAAGACAACAGCTGGAAGAAAGGAAGCAGCTCCTGGGTCGTCCTCGTCGGATCCTACCTGAAGGGTAGGTACAGATGGTGCAGCTCTTGGTCGTCCACCACGGATCCAACCTGAAGGGTAGGTACAGATAGCCTCCTCAACGCTTTCGCTCGTCAACCTCCTCTGTGTGTCGTCTCATCATGTAGTCCACCTCTGGGTACTGACTCGTCGTGCAGTCCACCTCTGGGTACTGACTCGCCGTGTAGTCCACCTCCGGGTATCGTCCAGTCATCGAACACTCAGCCTCCGTCATCACTTCCCGTCGTCTGCAACCAACACAACGAGGTGCGGGCATAGCCAGTGCAGGGGTGCGTATAACGATACTCAGTAGGGACCCCGAGACCCTCAAGGTCTCACTAAAACCAACAAGGATAATAACAAAGAATATCTCAACAGATAACCTCTACTTAGGTATATTCCCATACATATACCTAAGTTATCAATTAACCCATCTCAAACATAAGGTAAACACAAGGTCAAAAGTCTCAGCTCAAACCAGGATTTTCATTATCGAAACCGCAACTGCTGAAGAGCCCCGTCTCTGGAGTGTACAGTGGTCCCATCACGACTCCAAGGTACTTCTCACTAACCTAAGACTGCTGAGGTACTCCTCCTGTCAAGTACTGTGGGCCTACTGCTACAACCAAGCGCTTCCCACCATGGGTCTGCCGCTACAACCAAGCGCTCCCCCTCATAGCCTCAAGAGGTACTCCTTCTGTTGAGTACCGCGGGTCTTCCGCTACAACCAAGTGCTCCTCCGCCGTGGGTCTGCCGCTACAACCAAGAGCTCCCCCTCATAGCCTCCAGAGGTACTCCTTCTGTTGAGTATCGCGGGTCTTCCGCTACAACCAAGCGCTCCTCCGTTGTGGGTCTGCCGCTACAACCAAGCGCTCCTCCACCGTGGGTCTTCCGCTACAACCAAGCGCTCCCCACTGGGCTATCCAAAACACACCGAGTTGATCGGTCAAGCAGTCGTCAGGTCTCAACCGGCTACACGGTCTCCGTATTCCGCACGCTCGTCTCCGGGAGGGTCCGCTCCACGAGCTGTTGGTCGATACTACAAGTATCACAAGGTTCCACGAAGAAGTATCTCAAGGGACCGCCTCGTCACAGGGGTCTCAACACAATAGACGGCGCGTTAATCGGACGCCCGGTCTGTGAGTTACTAGCCTTTTCGTCCCAGGGGGTCGGTTGGTTTCATTTGCGAACCAACCCGGTCGTATCTCAACTATACCCCGAACTCCCATAGGGTATACTCAAAGGGACTGTTTCTCAACGTGATCACCAACGCCGTTGACGGTTCATCAAACGGACGTCCGGTCTGAAAGATATCAGCTTTTCTGTTTCCAGGGGCCCGGTTGGATTTCGGGTACAATCCAACCCGGCCACTATCCAAAAGCAACCAAAACTTGGGCGAAATATGCCAAAAGTTCCGTCTCTTCAAGAGGAATTCAACGAGACAGACGGCGAGTCAATCGGACGCCCGATCTGTGAGTTATTGGCTTTTTCGTTCCAGGGGCCCGGTTGGTTTTTAAGGCAAAACCAACCCGACCGTACTCCACCTGCGTCCAAACCTCGGGCAGAGTGAGCAAAAGATCTGTCTCACTTAGAGGAATCCACCAAAGTCGACGGCACGTCAATCGGACGTCCGAAGCTCAAGATATGAGCGTTTCCGCTTCGAGGGCCCGGTTGGTTTCATGAACGAACCAACCCGGCTGAACCCAAAGTTTCCCGAAACCTTGAGTGCGATATACCGAAACGACTGTCTCGATCCAAGGATCACATCGCCACTGACGGCGTGTCGTTCGGAGGCCCGTAGCTCAAGTTACAGGCAAAAGACCGAAAATGGTCCGAAGACGGGGGGTCTGGGCCCGGACCGACTCGGCCCAACCCCCCCTGGGTCGGCCCGAACCGGGTCGACCCGACCCGGGTCCGGGTCGGACCCTGTTCGGCGCGACCCGGCCGGTCGGACCGGCCTGGCTCGGCTCGGCCGAGGGGCCGACCGAGGGAGCCGCGGGGCGCTGCCCCTGCGGGATGAAGAAGCTGTGGCCCTCGAGGGGCCGCGCTGGAGTCAACGGACGCGGCAAAGGCCGCGTCCCGTGCGTGTGAGCCGGACCCGTGCGGTCGCGGGTCCGCTGGCGGTGCGTCGGTGACCCGCACCGCCGGAGGCTGCCGCGGGCCACCGGAGTTGCTCCGGTGGTCCGTTTTCCTTCCCGTCTGCGCCGCTGCTCCTCCAGGGTCCCGTTCTTCACTACGGAAACATCAAATCGCCCTTGTGTCACATTTTATCTTCGCCCTCCAAATCCGCACAATAACGAAGAACTGCGGAGGGTTGTCGGCCCGTGTTCGTTTGGCCTGCACCCTCCGCGTTAGGCGGTATCAATCAGGAGGATTAATCAACACATAGAAAACATAACCAAAAACAATTTTAATGAATTAAAATTGTTCTTATGAACCGGGTTCTTCATTTTAAAAGAAACGATCACGGGAATATAAATTATTTCACAACAACCCCTACCTCGTCAAGTCGTCGTACGCGCGTTCTTCGCAGATTTGATCGCCGCGGAAGGAGGCGATCGTCGCGTCGCGGAAAGGCGTCGCGTCGTTGCGGAAGGGCGTCGCGTCGTCGCGGAAGGGCGTCGCATCGTCGCGGAAAGGCGTCGCGTCTTTGTAGAAGGGCGTCGCATCATCGCAGAATACGGTGATGCGTCGACGAACTCCGAGGTTCAAGAACATGAAGATTTAATTATATCGATTAAATCCATGTGTTGTTATAAACCACAAAGAAGATTTAAAAGAAACCCGAAATCTCCTACCTCAAGCAGTTGGTGATCGGAGATCGTTGCGGGGAAGAACGTCTCGGAAGAAGCGTCGTCAATCTCCGAGGGTGACGGCGTTCTTCTTGTTCTTCACGTTCTTCGCGTTCTTTGCGTTCTTCGTGAAGGAGGATGAAGGCACAAAGTTGTCAAAACCTCTCAACGAGCATTTTTTTCCAGAAGTCGTGCGTTGGTCTTATTTTATTATTATGCCAACGGATTGAAAACAGGTTAAGAAACGATTAAATTAATTAATCGAATTAATTCAATGAATAAAACCGCCCAATTAATTCAACGAATAAAACCTCCCAATTAATTGGTGCGTTAAGAAATTAAGAAAATGCGTCAGTTGACTTTCATAATGACAGGTTTTCACGGGTGTGTTACTTAGCGGAAAGAAACGGTGGGGCTTGTGCGGGCCCCACCTCACAAATATCCTACCAAGAGGGTAGGATATTTCTGGATAGAACCCTATCCGCATCAACTCAGCTTAAGCTGCTTTAAGTGGCTTCAAGTGGCTTCCTAGCGGCTTAAGTGAAATAAAATAAAGTTTGTCGTACAATTTATTTTATTTCTTAACTTTAAGACAAAAAATTAAAAACCACACCTGAGCAAACGCAACTCTGGAATAGGCGTTTCTAAGAAATTGTCAGCGCTGTGATTCCATCGGTGCCCTCATAATTCGATTCCGAGCACCGGTTCAAAAGTTAGAAAAACCCGCTCGTTCGTTCACTGAACGTACCCGAGCCAAACTTTGGAAAATGATTCCGAGCACACCGGGCCTCGGAATCAGGTGCCGTCAGAAACTGAATTCTTGTAAAATTCCAAATAAAATTAATAAAAAAAATTCCTTGGAATTTACGGGTCTTTACATTACTCCCACCACAGGGCTTTACGTCCCCGTAGAGCTTCACCACAAACTTAGGGATACAAAGGCGGTACTGAGCACGCATCTGAGCCTTCCGCTCCCATGTGCTCACCTGGAGGTTCCCGTGCTGCCAAAGAAAGTGCACAAGAGGAATCGACCGTCCTCCTAGGATCTGCTCCTGTCGATCCTCGATCCCCACAGGAACCTTCGTAGAAGTCACCTCATCTCCATCGTCCAGCTCCTCATGGTCGATGATATGCGAAGGGTCGAGAACGTATCTCCTCAGTTGAGATACGTGGATGTTGTCGTGCACCTGGTGCAACTGAGGTGGATGGGTCAGCGGTAAACCACCCCGCCTACCCAGCTGGGGACTTAGAAAAGGTCCGTTGAACCTCGGGGATAACTTGCCGCCTTGGCCACATCTCCGTAAACCTCGTCGAGGTGAGACTCGTATAAGGACATGATCATCATCCTCGAACTCCAGAGGTTTCCAATTCCTGTTAGAACTGAAACTCAAAACGACTGCTTCCATGAGGGTAAGGTTGACCGACTCAAGAGTGATCGGTCACACCCTCCTATGCAAGAGTTTATCCTGTGCTGCCTGGGGTTTCCTTTTCGCCGACCAAGGAAAACCCACCCCGACGTTGTAGTTAAACCACAACCTTTTTGCCTAATACTGTCAATTTGTGTATGAACTGTGATTGCCCAGTCCATACTCAAACCAATGTCGTAAGGCCTCGACGCTTCCACCAAGAGATTCCAACCAAAACTCTTGCCTCGAGGGTCTGACTACACTGTCGGCATAAGTGAGATTATCGAGTCTCCTCCCAAGGTATCTCCAGACGTGAGGGTCAAGTCCACGGCTTACCGGAAACTCTAGGTCTGGGACAAGATTTGTGAAAGCGAGGAATGATTCATATCGACGTCTGTTACTACAGCAGCTAGTAGTGGACATAGACTGTCCCTTGAATCATTTTTAGAGCCATTGGGTCACACTCCTTGACCGCATGCAGCCGCACTCTTCCTCCGACCTCCAGCTCCCAGAGCCTGGCATGGATAACTAAGGCGGGTGGTTGTAGCATGTTAAGATGTACACCACCTCATGCTGCTCTCCTAGCTCTGCCTCCACGTCTGCCACTTCGTAGGCTCATCTTTCCTTTAAGCTTCCTCTTATGAAAACATTTAACATGCCCGAGTCTCCAAGACTGGCGCCAGTTTCCTGTTTCTTACTGCACTGTGCAGTCTTCATCCGCTCCTGGATGATCTGCACCTTCTTTGCCTACGATCTGGAAGAGCTGCTAAAATTTATCCTTTGCCGAAAAGAGAAACTCGGTCTCATCCTCTAGATGAACCACGCCCATTGCCTAATACAGTCAATCCTGACATGAATGATGCATTCATGCCATGGATGATGTCGTAAGGCCTCGACGTAACTACCAAGAGATCTAACTGTCACTCTCGCCTCCAAGGGTCGAGTCACACTGTCGGCATCAGTGTAAGGTCACTGGGTCTCCTCTAGTAGAAATCTCGAAAGTGAGGGTCAAGTCAACAGTCTTAACCAGGACCACTCAGTATCAACCAAACAAAAAGGACAGGAAAGAAAACATCACAAAGATAAGTGTCTTTTTATTATTGCAGCTCATAGTACAAAGACACGAATACAACAACAAAATGGAACTAGAAGTACAAGGGACATATCCACTAGTTCCTCTCCTGTCCACCTGCTCCCGGAGCTCTACTGCCTTGTCCACTGCTCAGCTGTTGCTCAAGCACCCGCCGCTGCTTCTGCCTCGGTGGCTCCTCCAAAGCCTGCGGATCAATTGTACGAGGAGTCGGACAGTCACGTGCCAGGTGACCATTTCCGCCGCATTCATAACACTTCCTGCTCCTCGTACGGCTGGCTCTGGTCCTCTTGGACCTCTTTATCATCTGTCTACTGCCCACAGATGACTCGGCTACTGATCAAAAACCCTGCGGTAAAGGCAGAAGCTCCTATACATGCTCGGGGTGTAGAGCTACTAACACAAACTCCACCCTGAATAAGGTCTCGAAGTCTTCCCATGTGAAGGCCATTCCGTCGCAAAACTGGAACAAGTGGCTCCACCACCTACCTGCTGCTGCCTGAAGAAGGCTGGCAGCAAAGATCACCATGAAGTCTGCAGGCGTCCCCACTAGCCTGAAGACTCTCACCACTGCCTCCAGCCAATCCTCAGCCGCCTGCGGGTCCGTCTCTCCCCGGAACCTGGGTGGTCTCTGGCGCTGGAACTCGTGCAGCGTGCTCAAGTGGCGTGCTTTGCCTACTACTGGGGCTGGTGGCATCGGTGGCCCAACATATGGTAGTACTGCTGGTGCCTCCGTTGGTGCCTCAATTGCAAGAGGGCCCTGTACCGAAGCCACGTCGCTCGGAAAGCTGTTAGTACGCACGTCCCTCTAGGCTCTAGCTGGTCGTCCATGAAAAGGCATCATGAAAGAAACAATGTGACATGGTCAAACGATTATACCTGGTGATCTGACCTGGTTTGAGCTGACATTTAAAAACTTCTGGAAACACACATGCAATCAGTGTTTTCGTGCACAGAGTCGGAAATCGGTTGTCAGGGTCCTGGTGTATGGATACGTCGGCCGCCCGCACCAACACTGGACTCCCTGAACTGAAAACCACACTCGGTACTCTTAACACTATTACTTCACAGAAAGGGAAAAAAGATCAGAGTCCCAAGTTCTGCGGTAGAACCGAACTCCTCTGATACCAATTGTCACGACCCGTCCTCAAGGCCCGTGCCGTGACTACCCCAAGCCAGCCTTCCATAGGCCAGGGGCTGGTGACTAGCACAAAAGGCATAAATCCCAATAACTGGGAAGGCATTTTCTTTATAAAAGTAAACAAAACACCACAGAGCACAAGCGGAAGCAAAACACTAAGTACAAAAGAAAGTGCTGAAAAGTAAATGGGACAGAATACAAACCCAAATGAAAGTACAACTACAACTAAACAAGTACAACAGAAAAAGACAACAGCTGGAAGAAAGGAAGCATCTCCTGGGTCGTCCTCGTCGGATCCTACCTGAAGGGTAGGTACAGATGGCGCAGCTCCTGGTCATCCACCACGGATCCTACCTGAAGGGTAGGTACAGATAGCCTCCTCAACTCTCTCGCCCGTCAACCTCCTCCGGGTGTCGTCTCGTCATGTATTCCACCTCTGGGTACTGACTCGTCGTGTAGTCCACCTCTAGGTACTGACTCGTCGTGTAGTCCACCTCCGGGTACCGTCCAGTCCTCGAACACTCGGCCTCCGTCAGCACTGCCCGTCGTCTGCAACCAACACAACGAGGTGCGGGCATAGCCCGTGCAGGGGTGAGTATAACGATACTCAGTAGGGACCCTGAGACCCTCAAGGTCTCACTAAAACCAACAAGGATAACCACAAAGAAGATCTCAATAGATAACCTCTACTTAGGTATATGCCCATACATATACCTAAGTTATCAAGTAACTCATCTCAAGCATGAGGTAAACACAAGGTCAAAAGTCTCAGCTCAAACCAGGATTTTCATTATCGAAACCACAACTGCTGAAGAGCCCCGTCTCTGGAGTGTACAGTGGTCCTGTCACAACTCTGAGGTACTGCTCACTAACCTAAGACTGCTGAGGTACTCCTCCTGTCGGGTACTGTGGGCCTGCTGCTATAACCAAGCGCTTCCCACCATGGGTCTTCCGCTACAACCAAGCGCTCCCCCTCATAGCCTCAAGAGGTACTCCTTCTGTTGAGTACTGCGGGTCTGCCGCTACAACCAAGCGCTCCTCCATCGTGGGTCTGCCGCTATAACCAATCGCTCCCCCTCATAGCCTCCAGAGGTACTCCTTCTGTTGAGTACCGCGGGTCTGCCGCTACAACCAAGCGCTCCTCCGTCGTGGGTCTGCCGCTACAACCAAGCGCTCCCACTCATAGCCTCCAGAGGTACTCCTTATGTTGAGTACCGCAGGTCTGCCGCTACAACCAAGCGCTCCTCCGCCGTGGGTCTGCCGCTACAACCAAGCGCTCCCAACTGGGCTATCCGAAACACACCGAGTTGATCGGTCAAGCAGTCGTCAGGTCTCAGCCGGCTACACGGTGTCCGTATTCCGCACGCTCGTCTCCGGGAGGGTCTGCTCCACGAGCTGCTGGTCGATACTACAAGTATCACAAGGTTCCACGAAGAAGTATCTCAAGGGACCGCCTCGTCACAGGGGTCTCAACACAACAGACGACGTGTCAATCGGATGCCCGGTCTGTGAGTTACTAGCCTTTTCGTCCCAGGGGCCCGGTTGGTTTCATGTGCGAACCAACCCGGTCGTATCTCAACTGTACCTCGAACTCCCATAGGGTATACTCAAAGGGAACGTTTCTCAACGTGATCACCAACGCCGCTGACGGTTCGTCAAACGAACGTCCGGTCTGAAAGATATCAGCTTTTCTGTTCCAGGGGCCCGGTTGGATTTCGGGTACAATCCAACCCGGCCACTATCCAACAGCAACCAAAACTTGGGTGAAGTATGCCAAAAGTTCCGTCTCTTCAAGAGGAATTCAATGAGACAGACGGCGCGTCAATCGGACGCCCGGTCTGTGAGTTATTGGCTTTTTTGTTCCAAGGGCCCGGTTGGTTTTTAAGGCAAAACCAACCCGACCGTACTCCACCTGCATCCAAACCTTGGGCGGAGTGAGAAAAAGATCCGTCTCACTTAAAGGAATCCACCAAAGTCGACGGCACGTCAATCGGACATCCGAAGCTCAAGATATGAGCATTTCCGCTCCGAGGGCCCGGTTGGTTTCGTGAACGAACCAACCCGTCCGAACCCAAAGTTTCCCGAAACCTTGAGTGCGATATACCAAAACGACCGTCTCGATCCAAGGATCGCATCTCCACTGACGGTGCGTCGTTCGGAGGCCCGTAGCTCAAGTTATAGGCAAAATACCGAAAACGGTCCGAAGATGGGGGGTCTGGGCCCGGACCGACCCGGCCCAACCCCCCCTAGGTCGGCCCGAACTGGGTCGACCCGACCCGGGTCTGGGTCGGACCCGGTTCGGCGTGGCCCGGTCCGGCCAGGGCGCGACCCGGCCGGTTGGACCGGCCTGGCTCGGCTCGGCCGAGCGGCCGACCGAGGGAGCCACGAGGTGCTACCCCCACGGGATGAAGAAGCCGCGGCCCTCGAGGGGCCGCGCTGGAGTCAACGGACGCGGCAAAGGATGCGTCCCGTGCGTGTGAGCCGGACTCATGCGGCCGCGGGTCTGCTGGCCGCCGCCGCCGCGGCTTCAGCAACGGCGGCCCGTTGGGGCGCCGCCGCCGGAGGCTACCGCGGGCCACCGGAGTTGCTCCGGTGGTCTGTTTTCCTTCCCGTCTGCGCCGCTGCTCCTCCAGGGTCCCATTCTTCACTGCAGAAACATCAAATCGCCCTTACGTCATGTTTTATCGTCACCCGCCAAATCCGCACAATAACAAAGAACTGCGGAGGGTTGTCGGGCCGTGTTCGTTTGGCCCGCACCCTCCGCGTTAGGCGGTATCAATCGGGAGGATTAATCAACACATAGAAAACATAACAAAAAACAATTTTAATGAATTAAAATTGTTCTTATGAACCGGGTTCTTCATTTTAAAAGAAACGATCACGGGAATATAAATTATTTCACAACAACCCCTACCTCGTCAAGTCGTCGCACGCGCGTTCTTCGCGGATTTGATCGTCGCGGAAGGAGGTGATCGTCACGTCGCGGAAAGGCGTCGCGTCGTCGTGGAAGGGCGTCACATCTTCGCGGAAGGGCGTCGCGTCGTCGCGGAAAGGCGTCGCATCGTCGCGGAAGGGCGTCGCGTCGTCGCGGAATACGGTGACGCGTCGACGAACTCCGAGGTTCAAGAACATGAAGATTTAATTATATCGATTAAATCCATGTGTTGTTATAAACCACAAAGAAGATTTAAAAGAAACCCAAAATCTCCTACCTCAAGCAGTTGGTGATCGGAGATTGTTGCGGGGAAGAACGTCTCGGAAGAAGCATCGTCAATCTCCGAGGGTGACGGCGTTCTTTGCATTCTTCGTGTTCTTCGCGTTCTTCGCGTTCTTCGCGAAGGAGGATGAAGGCACAAAGTTGTCAAAACCTCTCAATGAGCATTTTTTTTTCAGAAGTCGTGCATTGGTCTTATTTTATTATTACGCCAACGGATTGAAAACAGGTTAAGAAACGATTAAATTAATTAATCGAATTAATTCAACGAATAAAACCGCCCATTTAATTCAACGAATAAAACCGCCCAATTAATTGGTGCGTTAAGAAATTAAGAAAACGCGTCAGTTGACTTTCATAATGACGGGTTTTCGCGGGTGCGTTACTTAGCGGAAAGAAACAGTGGGGCTCGTGCGGGCCCCACCTCACAAATATCCTACCAAGAGGGTAGGATATTTCTGGATAGCACCCTATCCGCATCAACTCAGCTTAATCTTCTTTAAGTGGCTTCAAGTGGCTTCCAAGCGGCTTAAGTGAAATAAAATAAAGTTTGTCGTACAATTTATTTTATTTCTTAACTTTAAGCCTAAAAATTAAAAACCACACCTGAGCAAACGAAACTCTGGAAGAGGCGTTTCTAATCAATTGTTGGCGCTGCGATTCCATCGGTGCCCTCAGAATTATATTCCGAGCACCGGTTCAAAATTTAGAAAAACTCGCTCGTCCGTTCACTGAACGTACCCGAGCCAAACTTTGGAAAATGATTTCGTGCACACCGGGCCTCAGAATCAGGTGCCGTCAGAAACTTTGTTCTTGTAAAATTCCAAAGAAAATTAAGAAAAAAATTTCCTTGGAATTTACGGGTCTTTACAGTGTAGGTCCCTATATTAAATCTCTTCAGAGAGGATTCACATGGTGCATAGTGTGGAGTATTACTCCCTCAATTGTGTGTGGTGTTGAGGGGTAGACCTCTCCACTTGGGTTTCTTATAGTTTTTCACAGGGTATATGCTAGAGATAAAAGGAACTCTGGTGTTGGTCACTATACCTATACCAAGTAGGTTGTTCTAGATGGAGCATGTTCTCTCATACATACCATTAGGAATGGTACAATATTTCATGATGGAGTATATCTCCCTAATGGGTGCCATATAGGATGGATAAGCTCATGGAGTGTGTTCTCATAGTTTTTTGTTACCTTTAAATCATTAATTAGAACCATGTTGCTGACTATGAGTTCATAACCAAATAAATCATGGTTTCTTAGGCAAGTATATCTATGTTATTCTAAAATCCCTCATGGTGATTTCCCATTCTGGGTTGATACCCCTTATGGAATGAGTATACATTCTTCTTCCATTCCCACACCTGAGTTTTGGTTACTCTCTTTTTATAGGATTTAAATATGCATTGGTTATTCGATGTGATTTCCATGTTTTGTTTCTCAAGGATGGATGAGATTACGCTTCTAATATTGACAGAAAGGACTCTATGTGTAGTTCATTTGACATAGATGGATATCCATGTACAACCAAGGATGGATGGATAGGGAGTCTATACCTCAATGGGGTTCCATCTGACTAAGTCGAGGAGACTTTTTCCTTTCATTTGATCCCTTTTATTTTGGTTTTTTGGGATCCTTCTGAGTATTTTTATACACACCCCTTCACGGACTTTTCCCACATGTTTTGTGTCTTATAAAGACCACATTCCTTTCGACAGATTCCTTGGAGGACTTGGTAAAGGGGGAGTTTTGCGAGCTAGATCGATCATGGTGTTTACCTTAGATGGGTCAATGAGCTTTATGAAAATTTCATTTGACAGTGATCCCCAAATTCTATGTATATTGGAAACTTTTAGATTTTTCATTAATTGGATTGTTTTTATTCCCTTTCTATGCTTTCTGTACTTTTCTATACTAGGGTTTGGGATATTTGTATACATTAATTTTATTCTCTATATTTTTTGATTTCTACACTATTTCATTGATTTGTTTGTGGGTGCATGAATACATGATATTTAGGAAAACGCATCATTGAATTTTTTTATTCCATCGCCACTTGTCTCCACCCCATGCCTATGGAGGCAGTCTTGGGGATGTTGTGGCTCGATCTCCAACTTTGTTTAGGTTTCAACATGGGGATACACCTATTTCAATGTATTCATATGGAATTGACACAATTGAGTTATAGGAATTGAATAAAACATTTAGGAGAATCTTGATAATTGATTCATATATCCATGTTTGTCACCTTGGGTGAACCTATTGTTTTTTGAAAAATAAATATGCATCACTATGATAGTACATTGATTACTATGAACTAAAAAAATATCAAAATCAAGTGAAAGTACCCTTACCTCATATTGATTGCTTTTTTGATCAACTGTGTAGATATCAATACATTTACAATATTGAACATCATTGTGAATATCATCATTTATAAATATATAAGGAGGGTATACCAAAGAAATAATTCCATATAAGGTAAGGACACTATGTGTATATAGTGATGCAATTTTGTATTAATAATGCCCCCGATATTGTCATGGATTTTTTGAATATAGTCTTTAGATATAAACCTGCTCAGTTTGAGGGAGTTTTTTTTGTAATATATTATTATATATGAAAACATAATGTAATGGAAAGAAGATCACTTTACAACCATTCTAAAGAACCCAATGAATAAAAAATATATTTAAAATTTACAATGTTTTAATTTTTGGTCACTAAATGATTCAATTTTGGGGAAATATAATATCAAGAGTGTGTATATCAGTGGATCTCAAAATGGTAGAGGCTGTTAAATTTTTTAGTAGAACAAAAAAATTAACTTTGATCCATAGAATTCTAGGTTTGGTTGGATATTGTTGATGATTTGAGGAGAATATTTCAATACAATCTAATCCACTAACAATTTTAACTCAGAAGGGATCTATGTTCCTCTAGATGTATGAATGTGAGGAAAATTTAAAGGAACTAAAGAGAAATGTAATTTGAGAACCTATTTATAAATTAACCTATAGAGTAAAATTATTTTAAATCTGTAATGATGATTCCATGAAGGGATTATGATATGTTCTCATACATAATGATGTGGTTGTTTCTTATTGTACACAATAATCTATGCTTCATGAGAAAAATTATACTAATAATTATATGTAGATATCTCAAGTATTTTTTTCATTAATGATATATAATAATTATATTAATGGATAAAGTGTGATATATAAACTGATAACAAAATTTTATAGTATATATTCTCATAGAAATAGACTAACATGCGCTAGTGCAGATGATTTGATATGATAAAAGAGTATGAATACCCAATACATTACCACCCATGGAAAGTTAACACGATGGCCAGTGATTTGAGTTCAAAGGATAATACTATCTTATCTATGATGATGAACATAAAATATTCTATATTTATGGGTTTTCAATGTAAGGTCATGAAATCTTGGAGGAAGGGGAGAAATCATATATTTTCAGATATGCGATTAATCATTAATCTATGGGATTATTAAAGAGGTGCATAAGGATGGTGTAGAGATTTAAAAAAATGTTTGAAATATTCATGAGTATAATCATCGATTATTGTAGAGTAATAGATTTCCAGAATTTCTTTTATATCCCCACAATACCAGTTTTTAAAAATGTGCTATTAGAGGATGATCATAGTTCTTCATTCTCTATTAATACTAGATGTATGGAGATGTATATAGATTTAAAGAAGAAATTCTGGTGGGTTGACATGAATAGATATATCACCGAGTTGGAATCTCAATGCTTTCTATGTTATAATTTTTTGTATAATAGAAAAATGTATTAGTGAATGTTGGAATCATTAACCCCAGAAGAATGGGAAATGCAAAACATCACCATGGATTTTTTCATTCGACACCAAAAAAAATTAAAGGGCCTAATGCTATATGGGTAGTATTTGATCACCTTATAATGTCAACACACTTAATTACTATCAACGAATGTTTATCTTTGTCACATCATTCCAAAATATACATAATGGAAGTGGTAAGGTTATATGTAGTACAACATTCAATTACATCTAATAGAGATAATATGATTAGCTCAATTATTTGGGGAATTATTTTGTAATCTATTGATGTTGAGTTATGATTCAGTACTACATATCATATTCAGATATATATTCAACTAGGTCATTATAAAGACCAACATGAAAAAAAGTTTATAAATACAAAGAGTTGGAATGATGTTTGAGAAAGAAATATATTGTGACTACATAAAGTTAATGATACATAGGTGAAGGTTATTTCCATTCAGCAACACATAATGGCATCATAATTTCTTTTGAAAAGTTAGGATGATAATTTCTGACACATTTAGGAATTTGAAGTTGTTGAGAATGTGATTTAATGAATATATCCAGGATAGAAGATTATGATATTTTGAAATTTAGTGTAACACCCCGGTTTTTATTTTCCTAGTTTATCATTGATTAACTTTTTGTTCATGGGACTTCCCTTGGAGTTTTGGAGGTATTGGGTTGAAATTATGAGTTTTGAGTGGTTTATCTACTATTTCAGGGTTTATAAACACAATTAAGAGGAAACTGTGTGACCTCCTAAGGATGAGTACCTTTTTATTTAATTTTATAATTTCATGGGTTGTGCATGGTTTCATCCAAACCATGAAGTTCCAAGGAGAAACTATACCAGACATTGGGATTCTCTAGTCAAGGGTGCATGACCTGAGCACAGTTATCCAAACTGTGTAGGAGGCATGCAAATAAATCTATAATTTTATATAGAACCAAGTCAAAATATTGGTTCCCGGTTTTTTAAACCATGTGTACATATCATGAGTTTTCTTAGTGTATCCAATAAAGGGTTCACATTTAGCCCCTGGAATGGGAAAGTGTGTGGATATGTAAGAACCTGGACCTTCGTTTCAGGTATGTTTTTCCTTTTTCTGGAGTTTTTGAGAAAATAAGAGTTTCTGGAAATTTTTGAAGTACATGCTATGTACTTTATAAGTACAGGTCGTGTACTTCGATGTTGCGTGAGGCTGTGTGCTGGCCATGTCCGAGCCACACACACGGTCATGTGGGGTGATGTGGAGGCCGCTTAAAGCAGAGTACGGAAAAGCCTAGTACATGCCGTGTACCCAAAAAAGTACACGTCGTGTACTTTATTTTTTATTTTTATTAAATGGATCGGGCTCACGTCTGACCACCAGAATCATCTTCTTCTAGGTCTCATTCGACCGAGAGAATTCGTACGGGGCCGGAACTTCTCTGAGCCCTCGTGCCTCCATCCGTTATCCAAATAGACCGTTGTTGATTGCATTGGAACCACAGCGGTAAGCTATTCCTTCTTCTAGAGCATCGTTTTCCAATTCCTCCTCTTTTCTATGTTATCTTGGGTTGAACATTTTGTGATTTTTTATAGATATACGATGTTATAAGGAGATTCAAGCCTCGTGGTTCAAGTATATTGATCTCCTAGCATCAATGTAGGTGGTTTGTGCCTTTCCATTCAAAGTACTTTGAGTATTATGCACAAATTCCACCAATACCCTTGAACGGGGTATTGCATGATTACTGTTTTACCCCTGTCTTTTTCTGCCTTGCTTGTATGCTTGTGTAGAGGTAATTTGTCTATGTATAATGATAATTTCTATGCTTGTATGTTTTGGCCATGCCTTGTTCTGTTTACGACCTTTTGGTCTTGTTCAGCCTTTGGTCGTTATACCTGTTTTTCATGCCTTGTTACTGTAGGATGGAGTGTTGTTCCCTGACATGCTTATTATGGTGTATACTATTTATCCAAGTAGCTCTGTAGGTTTACTTTGGCCTTATATAATTATTATTCACTGACTGGCATGTGGCCGTGAGAACCTGGTGTTATAGACTATAAGGGGATAGACCGAGTGAGCTTCCTCAGAGAGTCTTGGACATTATAGATTATAGGGGATAGATCGAGTGAGCTTCACAGAGAGTCTTGGATATTATAGACTATAGGAGGATAGACCGAGTGATCTTCCTCAGAGAGTCTTGATCTTTATAGACTATACGGGAATAGACCGAGTGAGATTCCTCAGAGAGCCTTTGTTTTGTTTGAATTTCCTTAAGCCATTCCAGGCTATAGGAGGAATTGATCGAGAGAGCTTCCTCAGAGAGTCTATGATTGACCTGAGGCTATAAAAGGAATTGACCGAGTGAGATTCCTCAGAGAGTCTATAGACCTTGGGGCTATAAAGGGATTTGACCACGTGATCTTCCTCAGAGAGTCCCTGACTACCTTAGACTATAAGGGGAATTGACTGAGTGTGCTTCCTCAGAGAGTCTTATATTTTTCGTATGACTAAACTAGAGGGGTTAGGATGAGTATACTACCAAGAGGGATATTGTTACTTCTTGGATAGGATCATAGGGGGTGGCTGTGAGTACTTCCCAGAGGGATTCTTGTTTGTGGTTAGCTGTTTGCTTCACTTGTTTGTTGATCTGTGGATTGTTTACTGTTGTGTATCATCCTATTTACTGCTTACTATTTACTGCTTACTGTACTATTACCTACCATATACTCACTGACTGTTAGGAACAGAACTTCAGGTGGTTTCCTATTGGGATTTAGTCTCACACCCTATTTGGGTCATGCTTTTGGGCCCAAACAGATTATATTGTTACAGTTATATACAAGGGAAAGCGCCCTTCTACTTCAGGTACTTGATTGCATTGGAGCTGGAGAGCATGGGAACAAGCCGAGGCTTGCGATGTTGAGGAGTTTCTTATCTGTTTTCTTTAGTACTTTGGTTTAGTACTGTATTCATCCTTGTGACTTGTTTGTCTGTTTTCCTAGACATATATGTATCATGCATCATTTATATATATACATATGTGCTCTTACTGTTTATCATATTTAGTCTTCTGTTGTTCACTTGTGTATGGATTTTTTACTACTTCTGCTATTTTTTATTGTTTTCTCTTTTGTTGTGTACTCTGCCAATTAGCGCATAGTTTCCCCACTATCACACTTAGGGCCCTCGCTGCTAGTCGGCAGCCTCTGGCGTTCGGGGAAATGTGCTTAAGGACATGTGACCAACTGGGTACAGAGCGCCTCTAGGTGGCTTCTAGAACAGGGGTGTTACAAAGTGGTATCAGAGTAATTATTTTCTCTTGACTTACTATTTGGAGCCTATAGCCAGGGATATGACGGAATAGGTACTTGGTAATAAGTTGTACCTGGGAGTAGCTAACCCGTGTACAGGGAAAAGCCAATCTACCTCATTTATTGAAATTTCATAGGTTTTTCAATTTGTACAGTTGATATTATTTCACCGTTGGGTGATTTACATGCTTTGTGTTGTTACCGTTGTTGTTATTGTGGTTCTATTTCTGTCGCAACCCGATGAGATGAGGGTATTCCATCTCATGCATCATATAGGCACTTGTTAGAAATCAAATTCCATGCATTCTTGCCATGCTATCTAGGATGCATTAGTGATTGAATATTTTTGTGATAGACGTTGTGTAGATTATGCATGCTATTGTGATAGATTCTCTGATAGAATCTCTGTTGTTTGATAGAGAATTTGTTTGTATAGTACTTTTCTTAGATGGACACCAAAATTTGGTTCTGGAGGTGTATGGGACCTCATGGACCATAATTTTGTGGATCATTTCCTGGTTGCCTTGTTATAACTTGTATAAGATTCCAAGATTTGATTCTCGGGGAGTATGGGCCCTCACGGATCGGAATTTGGCACCTTAACTCTTGTTTTCTGTGTTTCTGGGATTCAGAGCAGTTTCTGAGCTACTGCACAGAAAAACCCAGAATACACGGCATCTACTTTATTAATACACGTCATGTAGTTTTTAAACCATGTCACTGACTGTGTGGGCAGAAACACGGGGTTGTGAAAAATCTTCAGGAACACACCGTGTACGGTAAGTACATGCCATGTTGTAGTGACCGTGTGTCTACCCATGTGACTAACGACATGGATGGATGAAACTTTGACTATACACGCCATGTCCTATTATCACATGTTGTGCCATGTAACCTAAGTACCCAGTCGTGTCATGAACAACACGAGTTGGGGAAAACCTTCAAGTACACGCCGTGTTCTCAGGGATCACGCCATATAGATTTAACTGCTAAGTCGGCCATGTAACTAACAACATGGATCGTTGAGACCTCGACTAGTACACGCTGTGTCCTTTGTGAACACGTCGTGTAGTCTAGGATTAAGAGGACCGTGTGGGTTAGTCATGTTAGGAGACTTGGGCAGGGTAATAGAGTTCGAGTACACGCCGTGTGTGGGGACAACACGTCGTGTGGTTGGGGCGTTACACGACCAGTTGTGGCAGAAGTACACACCCATGTGAATGGCTTCAAAGAACATTCCATGTAGTTTTTATACATGTCGTGTAGTCATGCTTTGTAAAACTTGAATGTTTCCTTCTCTTGTTCCCCTCTTGTACTCTTGTGTTCTTAGTATTTGATAATCCTGATCTAAGGTATTCTTTTGACCTTTCAGATCTATGCCACCGAGATGTCCTCCAGTTGTACGTCAGCTTCCAGACAGTGATCAGACACCGGATATGGTCAATCAGGGACCTCCTGCAGATCCTCCTATTGTTCCAGCCTTGGCACCAGTAGTTATACCAGTTGTAGGCGCCGATGCATAGTTTAGGGAAGAATTTCTGAGGATGATGCAGAACTTCCAGGGATCGCCACCTCCTACCCCTTCAATGGCAGAGTTGACACGAGTTTTCCAAAAATATCATCCTCCTACTTTATCAGGGGATAGAGGACCTCAGGCTGCAGAGTCATGTCTAGAGTCTACGCTGACAATTTTCAAGAATCTGGAGATACCTCCAGAGAAGAGGGTGAAGCTTGCTACCTATATGCTCTGAGACTCCACCAAGAGGTGGTGGGAGGTGATCTCATAGTCAGGGCGCCAGAAGAGTATGACCTGGGATGAGTTTCAGTGCATCTTCTATAATTACTTCTACACGGAGACCTTGAGGGCTGATCGAGCCCCGGAGTTTGTGAGTCTGGAGTAGGGTACTCTTTCTGTTATGGAGTACCTGTCTAGATTTACTGAGTTGCAGCGTTTCACGCCTATTCTAGGAGGCGATGAGTTGTTCCTTGTGTGGAAGTTTGAGGATGGTCTGAGGCACAACATCCACTCGTAGGTGAACATCTTTAGGTTGACTTCGATATCATCTATCGTAAACCAGGCGCTGATCACTGAGTGTAGTCTGAGGGATTCTGAAGTAGTGATACAGGGCGGTTCGACATCTAGAGTCAGTGTTCCTCCTACTGATAGCAAGAAGTGCCACAGAGAGTCTACTCGAGGAGATCAGAGTAGGTGGATTGTATCTTCGGGTAGCCAGGTAGTATGCTACCAGTGCGGGAGGAGTGGGCATACTAGGCCTCAGTGCTAGAGAGACCCGATGGAGTACCAATCTTGCGGCAAGATAGGCCATCTTTAGCATTTTTGTCAGATATTCTCACCTACAGCTGGTGGTAGGGGTTCTTTTATGACCCCGTATTTAGGAGATGCATCGCCGGTTTCTCACCAGTCTAGGAACTGGAGTTCTTCCAGTCGTTTGGGCCAAGGTGGAGGTCACGGTCGTGGTGGTCAGTCACCAAGTTACCAGTGACAGCAGAGTGGATTAGCTCAGAGTGGCCAGCCAGGGTCACAGGGCCGTGGTACAGGCCAAACTTTTACAGTAGAGCAGACCCATTAGGAGCAGGATCTCGGCCCTTCTACAGTTCGAGGTACGATCTTAGTAGCCTCAGTTTCATCTTCATCTCTTTTCGACACTAGTGTTACGCATAGTTTTATCTTTGTTGCTGTTGTGGAGAGCCTTGGGATCTACATCTTTTCCTCTGCTGATACCTTGATTCTAGACACACCATTGGGGACTAGAGAGGTTAGTGCAGAGAGTTCCCTCTTGAGGTTGCAGGGTGTCACTTCTTATGGGACCTCTATGTCCTAGAGATGACGAGCTATGATTTCATTCTTGGAATGGACTGGTTAGTCCCCTTCCAGGTATTCGTCGATTGCTATCGCAGCAGGGTGAGTTTCGTATCACCAAAGGGTAGATCCTTTCTTTATAGAGTCAAGTGGGATGTCCAGGCAAGCAGAGCGGGTCCAGAGCATCATGGTTTGGGAGGAGTTACAGCCCAGATTTCTGGTCTTTATCTGGATGACCAGGGGACTTCACATTTATACTTTCCTCCAGTGGTGGATCATTTTAGGTATGTTTTTTCAGAGGAATTTTTGGGTTTTCCTCTGGAGCGTGAGGTAGAATTTTCTATTGAGCTCGTGCTAGGAGTGGCACCAATTTCTATTCCTCCTTATAGGATGGATACACCTGAGTTACAGGAGCACAGGAAGCAGTTGGAGGAGTTGCAGGAAAAGGATTTCATCTGACCCGGTACTTCTCATTGGGGTTCTCTTGTCCTATTCGTGAATAAGGAAGACGGTACCCTTAGGCTTTATGTGGACTATCAAAAGTTGAACCAGTTGACAGTCAAGAACCGATATCCCTTGTCGGGTATTGATGATCTCTCTGATCAACTTCGAGGATCTTGAGTGTTCATGAAGATTGACTTGAGATCCGGTTATCATCAGTTGTGCGTTAGACCATCTAATATACCTCTTACAGCTTTCTGGAGCATGTATGGTCTATACGAGTATATGGTTATGTCGTTCAGTCTCACGAACGTGCCTCCAGTTTTCATGGCACTAATGAACCGCGTGTTCCATCCATACTTGGATTCCTTCATGGTGGCTTTCGTGGATGACATCTTGGTGTACTTTCACACTCTACACGACCATGGTACCCATCTTGAGATTGTACTGATTACACTGAGAGAGAATCAGTTATATTCTAAGCTCTCGAAATTCCACTTATGGATGGATCAGATTCACTTTTTGGGTCATGTTATCTCAGAGACAGGAGTATCAGTAGACCCAAAGAAAGTGAGGGCAGTAGTTTTCTGGGAGAATCCAAAGAATGTATTTTAGGTACGGAGTTTATTAGGGCTAGATGGATACTATAGACGCTTCATACAGGACTTTTCATGCCTAGCAGCACCACTGACAGGTCTGACCAAGAAAGCGGTGAAGTTCTTATGGTCAGATTCTTGTGAGTCAGCCTTTCGGGAGTTGAAAGTGAGGTTGACGTCATCACCAATACTAGTCTTTCCAGAGTCGGGAAAGATATTTACCGTGTATTGTGATTCTTCAGGTATCGGGCTGGGATCTGTGCTTATGTAGGGAGATGGATTTGTTGCACACGGGTCTCGGAAGTTGAGGCCACATGAGAGAAACTACCCAACGCACGATCTGGAGTTAGCAGTATTTGTTCATGTTTTACGCTATTGGAGACATTATCTTTTGGGTGAGAATTTTTTGGTTTTCACTGACCACAAAAGTCTCAAATACATCTTCACTCAGCGCAATCTGAATCTGAGACAGCACGGGTGGGTTGAGTATCTTCAGTCCTTTGACTTTGAGTTTTCCTATACACCTGGAAAGGGCAATGCAGTGACTGATGTGTTGAGAAGGATAACTAAGATACAGGCAGTTCAGGAGGCCAGTAGTGAGTGGCAGTTTAGGGATTTGTTCTCTGAGATGCATTTGGAGGTGCACGAGAGACAGGGGCAGACTTTTCTATCTTCTGTAGTTGTTAACTCTACTCTTCTTGATCGGGTACGAATGAGGCAGCTATCAAACTCAGAAGTCCTAGTCCTGTGAGAGAGTGTGTCCGTAGAGGACCCTCTTCCTAGATGGACAGTAGGAAATGATGAGATCTTGCATTTCCAGGGATGCGTATGGGTACCAGTAGACATACGCTAGGAGCTGATGTGGGAATTTCATTCCTCGGTTTGGGCAGTTCATCCTGGCGTCACCAAGATGTATCATGATCTACACCGCCAGTATCGGTGGCCAGGTATGAAGAGAGATATTGTTGGTTTTGTCATGAGGTGTTCCACTTGTCAGCAGGTGAAAGCAGAGCATCAGCGACCAATAGGTATTTTGCAGCAGTTACCCATTCCGGAGTGGAAGTGGAACGATGTTGCAATGGACTTCATGACCGGATTACCGAGGTCACCTTAAGGGAATTATGTTGTTTGGGTTGTCATTGATAGGCTTAAAAAGGTTTCTCACTTATTACCGATCAAGGAGACCTTCAACGTTGATGAGCTAGGATGGTTGTACATCCGAGAGATTGTATATCTACATAGAGTTCCACACTCCATTGTTTCAAACAGAGATGCGCATTTTACTTCTCGGTTCTGGAAGGGGATTCAGAAGGCTTTGGGTACACAGGTACTTCAGAGTACAACATACCATTCCCATACAGATGGCTAGTCCGAGCGTACGATTCAGGTGCTTGAGGATATTCTTCGAGCTTTCATTCTGTACTTTGGAGGTTCTTGGGAGAAGCATATACCTCTTGTGTAGTTCGCCTACAACAACAGTTTTCAGGCAACTATTCAGATGGCACCTTATGAGGCTTTGTACAGTAGGTCATGCCGATCACCTTTATGCTGGCTGGAGGCAGGAGAGGCAGATTTTCTGGGACCTCATCTTGTTCAGGAGACCTCAGAGTAAAAAGAGTTGATTCAGAAGAGGATTTCTACGGCACAGTCTTGACATAAGTCTTATGCTGATCAGCAGAGACGACCTCTGGAGTTCGAGGTCGGAGATCAAGTTTTCCTGCATGTCGCAATGTGGTTGGGACACAAGAGGATTCAGAGACAGGGTAAGCTTTCACCACGGTACGTCGGCCCATTTGAGGTGTTGGAGAGATTTGGTTCGGTTGCCTATCAGTTGCAGTTACCTCCAAGGTACTGGGCTATGCATGACATCTTCCATGTTTCTCAGCTCCGACGTTACTTTTCAGACCCATATCATGTCTTTCAACCTGAGGAGGTTGAGCTCAAACCGGATGTGTCGTTGAGGAGCATCCTATCCGGATTTTCGATCGTAGTATGAAGGTTTTCCATGGCCGGTATGTTTCTCTGGTATGGGTGTTATGGAAGCACAGGCGAGTACAGGACAAGACTTGGGAGAGGGAGGCCGATGTACGATCACAGTGGATGGAATTGTTTGGGGTTTCTTCTTCCACGCCTCACTAGGGAAATTTGGGGATGAATTTCTTTAAGGGGGAAATTTTGTGAGAACCCGGACCTTCGTTTCAGATATGTTTTTCATTTTTCTAGAGTTTTTGAGAAAAGAGGAGTTTCTGGAAATTTTTGAAGTACACGCTGTGTACTTCGATGTCGCGCGAGGTCGTGTGTTGGCTGTGTCCGATCCACACACACGGTCATGTGGGGTGATGTGGAGGCTGCTTAAATAGGAGTATAGAAAAGCCTAGTACATGTTGTGTACCCAAAAAAGTACACGTTGTGTACTTTCTTTTTTTTATTAAATGGACTGGGCTCGCGTCTGACCACTAGAATCGTCTTCTTCTAGGTCTCATTCAACTGAGAGTAGTCGTACGGTGCCAGAACTTCTCCGAGCCCCTGTGCCTCCATCCGTTCTTCGAATAAACCACTGTCAATTGCGTTGGAACCGCAGCGGTAAGATCTTCCTTCTTCTTGAGCATCATTTTCCAATTCCTCCCCTTTTCTAAGTTATCATGGGTTGAATGTTTTGTGTGTTTTCATAGATCTAGAACGTTCTAAGGATATTAAATCCTTGTGGTTTAAGTATATTGATATCCTAGAATCAAGGTAGGTGGTTTGTGCCTTTCCGTTCAAAGTCCTTGAGTATTATGTGAAAATTCCACCAATACCCTTGAACGGGGTATTGCGTGATTACCGTTTTACCCCTGTTGTTTTTCCTTCCTTGATTGTATGCTTGTGTAGAGGCAATTTTGCTATGTATAAGGATAATTTCTATGCTTGGTTGTTTTGCCCATGCCTTTTTCTATTTACGATCTTTTGGTCTTGTTCAGCCTTTGGCCGTTATAGTTGTTTTCCATGCCTTGTGACTGTAGGATGGAGTGTTGTTCCCTGACATGCTTGTTATGTTGTAGACTGGTTGTCCAAGTAGCTCTGTAGGTTTACATTATTCTTATATCATTATTATGCACTGACTGGCATGGGGCCGTGAGAAACTGGTGCTATATACTATAAGGGGATAGACCGAGTGAGCTTCCTTAGAGAGTCTTGGACAGTATAGACTATAGGGGATAGACCGAGTGAGCTTCCCAGAGAGTCTTGGATATTATAGACTACAGGAGGATAGACCGAGTGAGCTTCCTCAGAGAGTCTTGAGATTTATAGACTATATGGGGATAGACCGAGTGAGCTTCCTCAGAGAGTCTTTGTTTTATTTGAATTTCCTTAAACCATTCCAGGCTATAGGAGGAATTGACTGAGTGAACTTCCTCAGAGAGTCTGTGATTTACCTGAGGCTATAAGAGGAATTAACCAAGTGAGATTCCTCAGGGAGTCTCTAGACCTTAGGGATAAAAGGGTATTTTACCACGTGATCTTCCTCAAAGAGTCCCTAACTACCTTGGACTATAAGGGGAAATGACTGAGCGTTCTTCCTCAGAGAGTCTTATATTTTTCGTATGACCAAATCAGAGGGGTTAGGCTAAGTGTACTGCCCAGAGGGCTGTTGGTACTTCTTGGATAGAACCAGAGGGGATGGATATGAGTACTTACCAGAGGGATTCCTGTTTGTGGTTAGCTATTTTCTTCACTGCTACTTGTTGATATGTGGATTGTTTACTGTTGTGTATCATCATGTTTACTGCTTACTGTACTATTACCTACCATATACTCACTGACTATTAGACACAGATCTTCATGTGTTTTCCTACTGGGATATAGTCTCACACCCTATTTGGGTCATGCTTTTGGTCCCAAACTGATTATATTATTGCAGGTATAGACAAGGGTAAGCTCCCTTCTACTTCAGGTACTTGATTTCATTGGAGCTGGAGAGCATGGGACCAAGTCGAGGCTTGCAATGCTGAGGAGTTTCTTATCTGTTTCCTTGTGTACTTTGGTTTAGTACTGTATTCAGCATTTTGATGTGTTTGGTTGCTTTCCTAGATATATATGTATCATTCATCATTTATATATATATGTTCTCCTACTGTTTATCATATTTAGTCTTCCGATGTTCACTTGTGTATGGATTGTTTACTGCTTCTGCTATTGTTTGTTGTTTTCTCTTCCGTTGTGTACTCTGCCAATGAGGGAATAGTTTCCCCACTATCACACTTAGGGACCTCACTGCTAGTTGGCAGCCTCTGGCGTTCAAGGAAATGTTCTTGAGGTCATGTGACCAACTGGGTACAGAGCGCCTCTGGGTGGCTTCTAGAACCGGGCCGTTACAGGATAAACCATGAATAGAGCCCAAGTGTCTTGAAAATGTGAAACAAACATTCTAACCTCTCAAAATTTTAACCCCAATGCCTCCCTTTCCTCCCATTTTGTTCATAAGACTCATATAGGGATCCTCCCTTATCCTCCAAGATCCCTCTCCTCTTCAAAGGTTGAAATCAGAGGATTCCATCAAGATATGGGTCAAATCCTGAAGGAATTATCCTATTATCTTCTTTTTATTTCTTCTTAATCCATTTTATTTTGGGTTACTCACCTCACATGGACTTTTAGGTCTAGTTATCCTTTTTCATTTGAGTTTAAATTATGGGTTTTGTCTCCATAGTGTTCCTTATATATATTCTTACTTCATGGAACTGTCTTGGTGTTATTTTAGGTTAGCGTTGTTGATGTGCATGTGGGTTGTGGTGGGATATAATTTTATTTGGCCACTATGTTTAAGAATACATTGATTATATGTTTTCCCACCTACCATAGATATAATGTTTTGATATGGAACTCTTATAATTTTTTTGTATGAGAAGATGAAATTTCCTTCTTATTTCAAAGTGTATGAAATTGTTTTACTAATCCATGCACATAATGTGTTTGAAAAATTTCCCAAAATTCATTAATAAGTAATTTGGGGTCTCTAAAATTTGGTTTTATCTTTATAAAAGTGTTTTGGTAGAGAAATAATGGGATTTGTTTCTTAAATGGATTTCAGAATGGTGTGGGTTTATAAATGTTGTGTTTGATTATTTTTGGAAATGATTTAAGTCAATGGTTTCTTGTGGCCCATTTGGTACTTTAATAAAATGAATTACATGAAAATTATTCGTTGGATGAACCACTTTACCTGTTGGATTCTAAAGGGAATTGGAGTTCCATGAATGGGACTTCAGTTAGTTTTCAATGGTTGATGGGAAGAGGGGGAAGACCCCTTAGAGTGACTTGGGGATGATGCATCATTGTGTGTTTGTTTAGTGGTTATTTTTTATATATATTCTAATATTGGTTGGTTTTTAGCATGAATTGGATCATTTGAGTCTTTATACATGACATGTGAACCCATAATGGGTAGCATATTCTCCAATAATGGTTGATGCACTAACTTAAGATTATAGTCTAGCTAGTGCCCCTTATTAGGGACATTGTACTACTTTGGGATTGTCCTCTCAGTTAGTCTATGTATGTAAAGACTAAGTGTGTGGGTGGATTGATTTCATTAGGTGGTTCATTCTAGAAGGATGAATCAGATATCAATATGTTTTAGATATTCCACTATTCTTGTAGGTTGCCTATTTTTTCTCAACACTAATTTATCTGTGGTAGATGATTTGGGTTCTCTTGTTGGTATTCTTACACATGTGTGTTATCCTTTACATTAACGATGTGGTGTAATTATTTATGCTAATATTTTTTATAGTGTACATCTTCTCCAATGGTGATTAATTGGTTTCAAATGATTTTTAAAAAAATCTAATAATGTTTCACCCCCCCTCTCCTATTTTTAGAAGACCACCATTCTCCATACTTCCTCTCAATTTTATTAAAATTATAAGGGTCCATTTCGTGAAATAAAAGATGTTTTTAAATTAAAAGGTATGTGGACTATGGATTTCATTAATGAGAAAATTTTAAAAAACCAATGTTCCATATATAATGTATTTTGAACATGAAATTAATAATTTTTTTCTTAAGGAAATGCATTGGGAATAGATTATTTGGGTGTTACTATTGAGTCTTAATACTCATGATAATAATTATATATTGATTTTATCTTATGTTGTAGGTTTCGACTTTGTTTTGATCATCATGGGTGATGATGGGTTTTAGGATTAGATAGTGACCAAAGGGGTCACATTGAGATTTAGTTGTTTTTGGGTTCACTTTGGTTTTGTTTTTCAACCTTATTATATTTTTTAATGTGTACATATTGTTCAATTTTTTTACTTATTTATTTGGATTCTTTGATTAGTTTCCACTACACCCATTTATTTTTATTGGGATAATTCATTCTCGTTGTTACACTATTGATACCTTAGCACTAGTTGCCAGCCTGGGAGGATTAGGAATCCCTATCGTTTCTTGTTGTAATCTGGATCGGTTGACCAGATTGGGGTTGACCCGATGTGGATCATGATAGAATCTAAAACATATCCCAAGGTATATAATCTATTTTTAAATTATTGATCATATCATGACCATATATTATCACTTGGCACCACCACCGAACATATCTCAGTTTCACAATGTGTTCCATCTATCACTCCTAGAGAATTACATTCTTGATCCATTATATTTACTAAACTCACAGTTCGTACAAATAAAGTATGATATTTCATATATATAAGTAATAAAGAGTTGATATTCTATATCATAAAATTATTTTCCTATCAAACAATTCCTATAACAACCCTTATCTTTATTACACATTACTACAAGATTTATAGCATAAAATTACATTCAATAAAACTCAAAAGATTGATAATTCTAGGGTCTTTGGGAATTAGGTACATAACGTAATATCTTAATCATGGGATACACAAAAATTATTAAAAACATAGTATTTTTAATTGAAATATTATTTAACATGCTTAAAATAATCCTTCGAACACAAAAATTCATGGCCTAACCTGGGGGAATGCATGAAAATGGGTGATCTATAAATCCTACAAAGGGAATAAACATATCATAATTGATATATGTTATCCAATGGGCATATCAATGATGGATAAAAGAATCATGAATAATAAGGGATGATATAGCATGAATATCATAACATGGGAAATGTGGAAGAAATTTAAAATAATAAATAATAAATATTGGTAAATGCAAAACCACCTAGAATACATGGTGGAAAACGTACCATAAAGGAATCAGGTAACCCCTTCCCAACATTTTGTATCAAGACAATAAACATTACCCAATTCATTGGAGAAATATTTTCTTGCACTCATCATAATCATTTCTCTCTTATATTTAAGTGTTTCACATAGATCATTCGACATGGATTCATTCATAATCTTAATTTATATCACAATAAAGGAATTTTTTAAACATACAAGTATGTCCAAAATTAATATATATATGTTCAGAAAGGTGAATACCCTTGATTGAATAATGTGTATGGTATCCACTACACAATTTTGTTTTGGAATAGAAAACTATAGTGAAATTTCGCAACATAACGATATTAAGTAAAAATTGGTAAAAATGGTTGATGAGAGTTAAATGGGTATCTCATTATTTGAAAATAAACATGGAATTAATATGGTCATGGAAAAAATATCCGAACATTAAAATTTTTTAAATAGAAGGGCTATAGTAACGGAGAAAAATGAATAGAGAAAAGAATCCTTAAGAAATTTTGGCATGGTAACAGGTGTACATAAAAGATTATTGGAGGAATAATGATAGTTAAAGGAAGATATCATAATTTATAAATCAAATGGACTATTATAATAATATTAAATATCTTATCTCATCTTAATAAAATGAAATGTAAAATACATAATGTAAAAGGAGTTCTTGTAAAAGAGGATAGGGGAAGATCCATTACTTGAGTGTGTGATTCCAAATCTTGGTAGGTGCTTCTTGAAATAATTTAGGTGAATTTATATGATATAGAGATGTTATGGTAGTGTTTTAATGTGCTCCCAAGAGTTTTAGAGAAGATAAATTGGAACATGGGTGAGTTTATATAGGAAAAGGGAGAGATTTCTTTATTATTTTTTGGACTCTGCATAATTATATATCAAAGACCACAAACCATCCCATAGTTTTTTACCCATATTTCTAATAAAGGGGAGTGGTTTTTATTAATTAATAAGTAAAAGGGCCTATAGTATTGAGATATTACCCTTGGTGATGAAGAGGTGTGTCACACTCTTAAAAAATGATTTTGAAATATTAAAGTACATTATAAGTCTAGGAGGATTCATAATGGCAATATAAGAAAACTCAAATAAAAAAATAATTAAAGGTAAAACATATATTTGGTATTAGATCTCATTTATATTACATATTAATCACATTTGGTCATTTTGATGTGACAAATCATAGTGTATTTATAAGGTAATAAATTTTTACCCAAAAATTTGATTGTCTCAGATAATTTTGAAAAATTCATTATTTCATAATTTTGAAATCATACTTCCAAATAAAATATTCATCTTATCTAAATAATTTTATTAATATTTGATTATTTTACTTTTAATATAAAAAACAGACATTTATTCAAAATGATGGGTTTTTTGACAATAACATTTTTTTGAAACCTTATAAAAGTTATATTTAACATCATAAAATTTAGATGATAATTTATATTTAATAAAAGTTATTTAATAATAACATTGTATTAAAATATTAATTATTTCAAAAATACATTAATCCATCAAAATAGATTTCTCAATTGAATATTAACAAAATATACTATTTGTTTTTATTGAATCAAAATAAAAAAATTCCAACATAACGATAATATGAAGGAAATATATTCATTATTTCATAAAAATTAATATAAATACTCATATTTCTATGGTATTATTACATAACCATTTAATACATAAGAAAACTCCCTAAGTGTAAATTGTGTGATAGTGGGAATTTTATGGGGTGGTTCAGCGAACATGGTTTGGGTGGTGATCTCGATGATCTTGAACATATTCTATAAATGGGTTTTCTTATGCTTAAGCTGTTGTATCTCACATTTGGATTGGTTAGTGGAGAATTCCAAAAATTCTATCTCCCTCAAATTCTGAGATAAATAGGCATCATAGGGTACGATCATATTAGTTGATATCGTCACTTTATTTGTATGTGAGAATTGGATTTGTTAAAACCCTATATTTATACTAATTGTGTGATCAATATATATCTATATTTTCAATGGTAATGATTCATAATGATCAATTGAATCTAATGGAATGTAATATTAAAAATAGGTTTATGTGTTTTCTAATACTATATTACTTAATAAGACATTTAATTAAAACAATATGGGACATTTTATTTATAAAAATTCAGGTCATTACATTCATCCCCACTTAAGAAATTTTTCCCTCTAAATTTTCTTTTCCCACACTAAAATAGATGAGGGTAACTCAACTTCTTCAATTCCTCTGGTTCCCATGTTTCTTCTTCAAACATGTGGTTTCTCCACAACACTTAGACTAGGATAATTATCTTATTTTGTATAAATTTTTTTCTATGATCGTAGATATTCCCCAGATTATCCTCATAAGAAATAGAATTCTCCAAGGTCACCACCTCTGGATTGAGTACATATGATGGGTCTAGAATGTACTTCTTCAAGAGGGATGCATGGAAGACATCATGTACTTGAGATAGGATCAGTGGGAGTGGTAGTCAATAGGCCACTGCTCTGATGTGATAAAGGATCTCTAAAAGACCAATGTACCTTGGAATAAACATCCCCTTTTCCCCAAATCTAATCCATGTCTTCCATGGATATATGTGGTGAAATTAAATGTCTCCAACATAAACGTATCGGTCTCATCAAGGATTTTCATCAGAGCTCTTTTGTTGACATAGGAATCCATGATGTGGAAATTAATTGTCTTAACCCTTTCCAATATTTCTAAAACCATTATAGGACCTAGAAGTTTTTGTTCCACAACATCATCCCATAAGTCAGGTGTTCTACATGTATTAACGTAAAGGCCTTCATAGGGATGCATTTCGATGCTCGATTGGAAACCATTATTCTAAGATGATTAGTCCAGAGTAATATATTGATCCCATCCTCTATTTAAGTTAATCGATCATTCTCTCAACATATCCTCAAGTTTTTTGATAGTCCACATATATTGGCCATCAATTTGAAGCTAATAATCCATACTGAATTTCTATTCAGTGTTTAGATCATGCTAGAAACGTTTTAATAACATAGAGGTGAAACTTGTATCTTGATCATACACAATTTATAGGGGTAATCTATGAAACATATCTCTAATTTATATTAATGAATGTGGATCTAGTGATAAATCCTACTAAATCATAATAGAGTGTGAACTCATTGTAATATGAGCCAAAAAAAGTAATCTAAAAATGTTTCCTTTGGATGTCTTTGAGATTCCAGTGAAAACATCCATGGTGATGATTCCCATTTCCATACTGATATGGGTAAGGGTTCTATCATCCCCTAGACTTCGACCTTTTATCCTTAACTTGTTGACATGCTAGGAACTTTGATTTATATTCAGCCATATCCTTCATTATGTTGTCCATCCAATAGTGCTCTTGGAGATCTTCATACATCTTTTTGTTTCTTGGGAGAATGGAAAAGTCGAACTATATACATAATCAAATGGTTTATTCTTTAACAATGGATTTTATGGAACACGTTGACTTGAACAAATTCTCACAATTCAATCTTCATTAACTTTAAAATCCTATTATTTCCATTTTTTGATAGTTTCCACTTTCTTCTGAATTCCCAAATCATATTTTTGAGAGTCCATTAAACATTCATGAAGAGATGGTAGAGAAATAATTTTTGAATGGTTTGATAGTGTTCCTTCATTTATGATTCCCAAGTGCGTCATTTTCAAATCAAAAAATATTGGATCATTCTCAATTCTCATTTCTGATAGAGTTTCTAGATCCTTTATAAATTTATCATCCACAACATTGTTCACATTCATAGGTTAGTAATGAATTATTCATTAATAGTCATCGACAATCTCTAACCATCTTCATTGGAACCTATTCAGATATTTATATGTAAATATTTACAAGAGGCTTTTGTGATCCGTATATATTTCATAGATATCCCCAAATATATAACAATATTTTCAAATTCAGTATCACTAAATCCAACTCTAGATTATGTGTTAGAGAGTTTTGTACATGAAATTTCAACGGAATTGTGGAAATGGCAATGAATTTTTTATTCTGCATCAACACACAACCCAATCCCTTCATTGAATCATCACTAAATACAAAGAAAAGTTCTCAACTTGTGGGTATTTTGATCACATGGGTAGTGATAAGCCTCCTTTTCAAATCATTGAATCTTTCTTAACATTCATCATTCCATGAAATCAGGGCGCCCTTTCAAGTTAACTAGGAAGAGGGTTTGGAAATAAAAAAACACAAAAAAATGATGACAATACCCACCTATCCCAAGGAAACTACATATATCTATCATAGTAGTTGGCATCGACCACCCTTAAATTGCCCTTTTCTTTTAAGGATACATAGATATACTATTTCTTATGATGATATGCCTTAATAATTAGTCTTTTTTCTACCATAACTCACATCTTATGTACTTTTTATAAATATTACCTTTTCTCAAGGCCAGTAGCACAATGCACAGAATCTCCTCATACTCCTCCATGGTTTTTAAGTACATTATAATATAATCTATAAATACTACCACAAATTTGTTGTGGTATTCTCTAATGAATCTAATTAATCATGTCCATAAAGATTGTTCAACCATTATTGAGTCTAAATGGATTCACTATGAACTCATTGTACCTATACCATTTTTGAAAATAGGTCTTGTGTATATCATTAATAGTTACCCTTACATGATAATATCCCTACTGAAGATCCACCATGGAGAAGTATTGTGCTCTATGTAGCTGATTGAACAAGTCATCCATCCATGGATGTGGATACTCATTTTTTATTATGAACTTGTTGAGATCACGGTAATCAATTCAAAATCATATTGACTCATACTTCTTCTTAATGATAGGACTGGTGTACCCCATGGTGAGGCACTTTAGATAATGAACCCTTTATCCAGATTCTCTGGTAATTTTTTTATTTATCTTTTCAAGTTAGACAACATCCATTATATAATGAGTCTTGGTATTGGAAATTCCCCTAGTATAATCATGATTAATAATTCAACCACTTGTCTAGGAGAATACCATAAAAGTTCTCAAGAAACACATCAATGTATTACCTTACAAATAAGAATGTATTCGGGGATGGTCCTTTACTTAGACTCAAACATTTGATCTAGATATGCTAGCTTGTAGGGAAATAATATCCATGTTTGGGATGTTGGTGGTAAATAATTTTCATCCTCTTTCGTTCACTTATAAGGAATCAGGGTTCAGTTCAAAATACAGGGAGTGATTTAATTCTCATGTAAATTTATGTTGGATCTATATATTGAAATCCAATCTATGCCTATAATTTCATCAAATTCCGAAAAAGGGAGTATGACAAAGTCCATTGGGAAATTCATCCCACAAATTGTAATAGTGGAGGAGTTATATACTTGGGATGAAATAATTTCCCCATTATTTGTTTTAAATGGAATATTTTCTTCCATGATTTGTTGTTGTGTTTGAATAGTTCTAATAAACGTGTGTGATGTTAAGGAATGTGTAGAACCAGAATAAAAAAGTATTCTTGTTATTCTTGAATGAATAGCTAGAATACCTATCACCACTTCATTGTAGGGATCCAATTCCATGGAAGTGGTGGAAAAATCTCTCCCTTTTTACCTTGGATATTTTTTTTCTTTCTAATACCATTGTCATAGGGCATTGGATTTTAAAGAGACATAGATCCTAGTAGTTGTAGAAATTATTAATATGCTATGGGTTGAATGGATAATTCCATTAATCCATAACATTATTAGTTTTCTCTTATCATTTATTATTTTCTCTTTGTACATTATTTATTCACTTAAAACATTCATTCACACCCTTAGGTAATTTTCCTTATACTTCTTTATGCACCTTTGACAAGTGGGATGTGGAAATTTCTTAGCACCGTTAGATTTCTCCACAGGACCACCAGAATAAAACTCCACTTTGCAACTCGTATCCCCATGATACCCTTGTGATTCAATGATCTCCATTTCTACTTTGACAGCACATCAAAAAATTCCCTCATAGCTACAAAAGGCAAGAGTCACCAAGTATTTTCATAGACTAGGTTTTAACTCACCAAATAGGAGTTCAACCTTGCATTTAGGGGTAACAAAAAATATGAAGTCATATATTGAATGTCAAGTGAATTTTTTCTCATATGCCCAGATTGATTCATCCTCATTTTTACTTGAGTTAAAGGAAATCCATTTCCATTTTAATATGGAGAGTTCAAGTAAAATATTTATCAAAAAACACTTTCTGGACTTCCTTCCACTCCATCGCTTTGATATATTCCTCGAGTTTCGTATAATTGATCAATTACCACCACTGATCAGCTTCTCCCTTCATATGATAAATATTCAGCAGAACATTCTCTTGCTCATAACATTGAATAATGGTGATGATGTTCTAAATGGAATTGATCCTTTGTTTTGCAATTAAGGTATTAGATGATCCATTGAATGTATGAGGCCTTTGTCGCATGAAGCTTTTGATTGTGACTTGTTCTATCTTAGGGGGGTTTGGGAATATATCATGATCTATGATTCTATTCAAAACATGACTCATATAAGATATTTTTGTAATGAATATTCCAATTCATTGTCCAATTGAATTAGGCATCTCATTAGAGAAGTCGTCACATTTCCCATCACATTGATTTTTTACCCAATTTATCATAATTCTAGACATTGGTTAGAATAAAAGAAAAACTAGGGAGGTGTATTTTAAATAATTAAACACCTAATGGGGAATACAAGGATATTGATTGGATAACTTATAAATTATATTCATATCCTTAACTTATGAGTTTGTAGGCTTCTATCTATGTTATCCATGATCTATTTCATAACATGTTTTTTATTTGATTTTTTGTTCCAATATTAATGTTTCATAATGGGAATATGAATTTACCAAATAATATATGTCGTGAGTTTTAATCCAAGTGCACAGTGAGGCCCATTTTCATGTACCAGGTTACACTAATTCAGGTCCAGAACACCTTGTCTGATCTGTTACTCCTTGTTACCTCTATTCCAGAACCATGTACACATGTATCATCCAAAGGGGGATTTATTTTATTGATAAAACATTTAATCTATAATCACAAAAATTTAGGGATGGTTTCATGTAATTAATATTATACCGATGTTTTTTACTAGGGATTTGTAATCCTTATCCAAAAAATAACAAATCTTTTCTTTGATACTGACTATAACAACCCTGCTATATATTACACATTGCTACTTGGTTTTTTACATAAAATTACATTTAATACAAAAAATATATTTATATGTATAGTGTATCTATGAATTAGGTAGATAAAATTACATCTTAAACATGTGATACAAAGAAATTATTAAAAACTTTTGTATCATGATTTATATTCAAACTTCTTTAACATGCTCAAAATACTCCATCGAATATAAAACAGCATGGGATATCCTAGGGACATACATGAGAAAGGGTTGAGCTATAAAGACAATTAAGGGAATAAACATAACATAAGTGATACATGTTAGACAATAGGAATATCAATGATGAATAAATGGAACATGAATGATAAGACATGATATATCATGATAATCATAACATAGGAAATGTGGAATCAACTTAAAACACTGAATCATAAACATAGGTCAAGGATGAATCCTTATGAATTAATGGTGGAAATGTCCAATGAAGGAATAAGGTACACACAATTCCCAAAATGGCGTATCATGATACTGAACATTACCTAATGCCTTGGAGTGCTATTTGGGTGAACCCATCATAATAATTTAATTCTCAAGCTTAAGTGTGCCACATAAATCATATGACACAAATTCATTCATCGTCATAATTTATCTGAAGATCATGGAATGTGAAAACAATCATTTCCATACTCAATAAGTATATTTTCATTAAGGTGAATACCCTTGATAAAATAACAAGTATGGTCTCTACTAAACAAATGTAGTGTCATGGAAAAGAATAGTTAAATTTCGATAGCATTTCAACATTACATAAAAATTAAAAAACAAAATTAGTGAGAGTGAAAGGGTTTTATCAATATTTATAAATAAAATGGTAAGTAATATGGAAATATAAAATCATAACCCAAAATTATACATTTGTAAATAAAAGGAATACGGTAATGATGAAACATGAATAGAGAAAAGAACCCCTATAAAAGTTTGATATGGTAACGGGCATACATAAAAGATCATGGGGGGATTGATGAGAGTGAAAGGATTATCTCTAAATTTACACCAAAACTGGATATTAAGGGTAATATTTGATATCATATCTCATCATATGTAAATGAAAATTAAAATACATAACAGAAAATGAGTGATTGGAAAAAGAGGAGAGTTGAAGATCCATTGCTTGAGTGTGAGACTCCAAAGGCGGGGAAGGGGATTCATAAAATATTAGGGAAACCATGGGAGTACTATAGGGATTATAGGGGGGATTGTGGACATGCTTTAAATAATTTTAGTGAAGAAAAATGGCATCTTGGGTCAATTCATAAAGGAAAAGTGGTGGATTTCATTATTATTTTTTGTTTTGAACTCTACATAATAAAATATCCAAAACCACATACCATCCCATGGGTGTTTCCTATGGTTGATACCAAAGGGGGTTGTTTTTTTATTATTTTAAAACGCCACGGGCCCAACATAGTAAAATATTACCATTGGTGATGTGGTGGTGTGTTTCACTCTTAATGTAATCATTTTATAGTTTTATAATATATTATATGTCTTGGAGGATTCATAATGGCTTCAATAAATAAATCAACTAAACAAAAAATAAAATAAATTTAAAAGGAAAACACATATTTGGTTGTGGATCTAATTTATATTACTTATTACATCCCGTTTTTAATTTTCATGTCATAAAACACAAAGTATATTTATATGGTATTTAATATTTACCCAAAAATTCAACCCTCGAAGAAAATTATTAAAAACTCACCATTGGATAATTTCAATGTCCTGAATCCAAAATAATATAATTTTATCTAAGCAATTTTATAAATATTTAATTTTTCACTTTTAAAATAAAAAACTCGTTATTTATTCAAAATGATAGGTTTTGTGGCAATAACATATTTTTGAACCCTTATAAAAATTACATTTGACTTAATAAAAATTATATGGACATTTATATTTAATAAACATTATTTAATAATAATATTTAAGTAAAATATTATTTATTTTCAAAACATATTAATTTAGTAAATTAGATTTCTTAATTGAATATTGACCAAAACATAAAATATTTTATTGAATAAAAATGAAAAACATTTATAAAGTAATAATAATATGATGAAAATATAATCATTATTATATAAAACATAATATACATACTCATATTGTTAGGACTTTGTTAAATATCCCTTTATTGCACCAGAAAGTACCCTAAGGGTAAGAAGCGTGATGATGGGACTTTCATCGGGTTGTTCAGAGAATATGGTTTGGGTCATGATGTTCATGAGCTTGAACTTCTCTCATAAATTGTTTCTATAATTCTTAAGTTTTTGGATCTCAACTTGGGAACAGTCAAGGGAAAACTCCAAAAATGATAACACCCTTAGAAGCTCCGATAAATGGGATTCATAGGGTAAGATCCTATGGTTGAATCCATCACATCATTTGTTTACAACAATTGGATTTTTCAAAACCTTATACTTATACAAATAATGTGATCACTATACAAAAAATATATTATCAATGGTAATTATTCATAACATTCAGTTAAATCCAATTGGATATACAAACCCAAAATAAGATCATGTTTTTTCTATAAATATATTACTAAATAAGTCATTAAATTAAAAGAAGAAGGTGAATTTTATTTATAATAGTTCGGGTCCCTAAAAGACCACTCACTAGGTCAATGTTTTGGGGAGAAACAATCATCTTAATGTTGTTAGGTGGGAACCTGAGGAAGCAGCGATGAACAAGTATACATAGTTATTTATAACAATGTGATGGAATTTAGCAATTGAAATTAATTTGATATTTTTTTTAATGTTACACCCTGAGATTTCATGAAATTTTTTTTTTCTTAAAATGTTATTGTTTTCTATATCAAGCATTACACACAACACCATGTTTTAACGATCCATGATATACTATTAATATAATTATTATTTAAAGTAACTATTATAACCTAGATTATGCATATTTTCATATGAATATGAAAAAATACATTTTTAAAATTATTTATAATTTTTTAGATAAATAATATATATTTATAAATTAATATTAATTTTTATTTAAGACATTATATGCTTCAAAAATACATTTTTCCTAAAAATGATTTTTTTTTTATTTTTGTGAACAAATAATTTTTTTAATATTTTAGATAATTTATTTGAAAAAATTAACTTCATTTTTGTAATTAACAAGCCAAAATCATATTAGGATGATTTTTTTTGAAATTTCCGGAATATGTATGTTTTCAGTGAATAGTGAAAAATGCTCATTTTTATTAAAAAATTGCTTTTCATTTAAGGAATTTAAAAATATTCTTTTTGTAAATTTTTTTAATTGTAATATTAGTTTAGTTATGTAAAAATTAAAATAATTTAGGAAAATAAAATCAAAATAATATTTACTCATGATATTTTTTCATTGTATAATTATCTTGGGAAACAAGTTTTTTCCTCAAGTTTTCATGTTTAATTTTAAATTTAATTCTACCAATTCTATGAATGGAATTTTTGAAAATATATTCCATATTTAGGATTCGAATAATTAATATTATATTATAATTTTAACTTATGTTTTTTTAAATGAATATTAAAAACATTAGAAAGTAATTATCATCGTTAATGTTAAAACTAGTTTGCTCGAGGTTAAACTAAAATTATATGGTATAAATGATATAAAAAAATTTAAAAATTAATTTGTGTGTGCATATTATTCCTCATATCCATTTAGGATTGGGTATGACTAGTTTTGAATAATTTTTGAATGTTTAAAACAAGCGTAGACTTTTTTATTTTTTAAATTTTCAAGTGTGCATCTCCAGCCCTTATAAAAGGGAACCCACTATCCCCTACCATTAAAACTTCCCAAACCCTTTGGTTAGGATAATAAATACCAATGAAACTTCCTTAAATCACTACCCATGTCATAATGGACTTATTTGGAATAGGAAACCATCCTAATAAGTCTTTATGTATAAACCTAAATTTTTTCTCCAAATAAAAGGTAAAATTCATAAACTTGTGTTCAATTATTTATTCCTTAAAATCCATAACATCCATACAAATATAGTGATATATTATAATATAATATTCCATATACCAACATTTTATTATGTTAATTTATTACACTATATCATCCTCATCTTCAAACAAATTGGAACCAAAACTGTCAATCGTGTGAATGGAGGACTATCACCTCATGAACTGATGAGTTCATTTTCCAAAATCCCCTCTCAACGATGGTTTTAATGATCTATTTAACATAATAATTTTATGTTTTTGAAATAATTAAACTTTTTAAATTAATATATCACAAATTAATTCTTAATTTCCATTCTTTGACAATACTATAATGTCGCTCATGTGTACGACCGGCTACCACCTCGCAAAGCACTGTCATTTTTTTCACTCACACCTTAGATGAAAGGTATTAAGGAAAAAATATTTGATATAGGTGATTTAAAAGTAGTCAGAGTGGATCTTTAAAAATTACATATGATTTACCTTCTTTTATTTCATTCTACAGAGAAAATGGTATCACCATTTAGGGGTACGTAAAACATACCATCTTTCAGAACAATTTAATTCCATTTCAATATATAATTTTAATGGATTACTCTAAATAATTACTAAAATTATATATTAGATATATATATCATGGATAGAATTTAGGAGATAATGGAACCACGATCAGTGTAAAAGGATCTAAAATAAAAATCAGAAACATACAGTGAATACAAAGCAATTACTACCCAAAACATGATTTTAACATGGAATTGTTAATAAAAAAGTAATAAAATGAGGTCAATAATATATGGAATGATTCATGTAATTATGTTTCAATAATATATTTATATTAAACCTATTTTTATTTTACATGATGTTTGAATATGTACAATGGAATCAGAGACTTATGGTAAGGGATTTTTGTCTCACTTTTTTTTAGGCGGGTCTTATGCCTTGTACACCAATTTTTTCTTTTCGGTCATCTATATACAATTAATGAAAATATTTTATTATTAATATCATCAAAATTTTGTGTTATAAATATTTTTCTAATGTTATTTCATTTGATTGTGTTATTATTCAGATGACACAAATGTGGTAAAAACATTATTTTACAATCTTAGTGTTTATTGGGATAGTTTATGATTATGCTTCCATTGATGAGATCTTATGACATGCCTCTCAAGAAACTAAGTAATTTTTTATTCCTCTTGTTATATTAGAAAAATACATGTTTTCCATTCATTTTCTTCTCTTTATGGACTCAATATTCTAGAAGAATTATATTAATTAAAAAAGTGATTCTATTTATCTATTCGGTCAAAAACATTTTTCTTCCATGACCATGCTTTCTTGAAATTATTTAAAGAACAAATTCATAATTATCAGAGTATTTTTAATTAAATTTTTACCAGTTTATTAATTTTTTTAAAAAATGGTTTAAATGTAATATTCTTATGTTTTTTCAAACCAATACCTTTTGTATTTTACCAAAAATATGAAATGAATATTCATTTTAACATGTGAGACATGAATAGTACTTTCAACAATCACGACCACTAAATGATTTAAAGATTACATTAAAAGTTTTAGAGGCTATTTTAAAATAAAATATTTTCTTTTAAATTTGGGATGTTTTCATATTTTAAATGAATAATTTTTTTTTGAAAATTGTATTTTACTCAAGAAGTTACCCCCGTGTGATATTTCAAAAAACAATTCCATCTAAGATGGCATCATTGGTTGTTACATTAGCATTACTAGGGATATCCTAAAAGTATGCCATCATTATTATTTCTCCAGATGGTTTATGCTTATAAGGAATAGTTGATTATGATACATCTTTCGTTCCCTATTGGTTATGTTATGATGAAAAGATGAAATGTTTATAAAATAATTTTCACTTTCACAGATATACTATGGTGAAATGTTTGTGAAGAACATTAATTTTCATGGGTTCTAATATGATGAATTTTTAGTATTTTATAGATCAATTTAGTATGCTTTTCATTATGTGAAGTCGGTTAAATTATGACCAAGGTTTGTGGTAACATTAAAAAGATAATGGTGGGGTTGTATATCTTTATTAAATTAATTGGTTAATGATTTATATCTCATTAGATAGACATGATAAGAAGGAAGAGTGAACCATGTTAAGAAAGGGACTTTTTCCACTATTATTGTCTTGGGTGAGAACATTGAGTTCTATGATGGATCGGGATGTGAACTCATTATACTATGATATTTTTTTATAATGATCCTTGAATACTGAGAAAATTGTTTTCTATACATGTGTATTCTAAATATTTGTATATTATTTCAAAGTTATTCTTTCATGAGCCATGTTCTTCTATTCTATTATAATTCATGACTTATGATGGGGAATGATTTACCCATGACACATTTTTTGGATCTATGATATGTATGGTGTGGGTTTCAAATTTTATTCTCTTATTTTCATACCCTTATGACAATGTTATATTCATATCTCCATTATTTACCATTTCTGAGAGTCTAATATCTCTCTTACTTAGGATTCTTTTCCCTAGGTTATGAAGAAAGGTATTATGTATGATTTGTATTTAATGTTTTATAATTATGAATAATTTAGTGTGAGATTATGTAGTTCGTCTTTGAATCAGTAAATTTATGTTCCAATTATTCAAATGGCACAACAACTAAATTATTTTTGTGTGGTTACTTATGTTAATTAATGAATATTAATATATTAAGACGTAATATTTAGTTATGAAAAGTGTGTTCCATTACATTACTCAAGGGATATGCAAAAATATCGGTCTTTTTTTTTACAAAAAAAACAACTAAATTTTGTTTTCCTCCAACGTCTATTTATATATGCATCAAAAAAAACTTTACAATGGCACTGGTGATAGGTAACTCTCCTAAAATATCAAACATTAATTGTGATCCATTTAGATGGTCGTTTGTTTTATTCATGAATAATTACTGTGAAGAGTCATCCATCCAACAGCTCGAAGACCTTCAGATTTTATAATATAAACAAGCCCACTTTTAAAGGATGATGGGGGAGAACCCAAACAGCATGACTTAAGACATTACATGACCCAAAGGACATAGAGGTTAAAACTAAACTAACAACATAGAACTACCCCTCCCCATAATTTGATCTTGAAAATGCTCTCCACCATTGCATTGATGTTTGGTTGGAAAGTGACCTGTTTCGATGTACAGACCCAATCCGATGGCTTATTAAATACCATCTCAAACATTATAATCCGTAAAGCTCTGCAAAGATAAATGGGTAGCTCTAGAGCCTCCTCTTGGCCCTATTACATGTGGTCTATTTTGGGTGCATACCATTCCAACAGAACACTCAAAAACCATTCCACCAATCCAAAAAAATCCACACTGATTGAAAATCAAATAGTGGACTTCACAACAGAATGATTTTAGCTTCTGCTTGTAAGCATTACAAGATCTCGAGACTTCCCTTCCATGTGAAAACATACTTAATGGGTGAAGACGAGAAGCTGGACTCTCCCGCTGTAATGTGACACATGAACCGAAACCAGAGGAACCCCTTCCCAACCACGAGGCACCCTTCAATGACATCTGCAGCAACATGAATGGGAGGAAAAATCAAGGGCCATGGATCAGATTCTTCAACACACAAGACTAAAAGATTCAACAACACGTCAATTGAGCATCACTGTTGAGGGGAACCAAGCAGATCTAAAATAGCTACGGTGCTCCGGGCTGGAGCTGACCAGAACGAAGCCGCGGCAGAACCCTTTCCAACTTCCGAATCAGTGAAGCCATGGGAAGCAGAAGGGACCGGCGAGGAAGGAGAGGGACACTCCGGCGATGAAACCACCGCAAGAACGCCAACACTACATAACAGAAAAACATTCAAAACGAAATTGAAACCAAAAGCCTATGATCCAAAAACCACCTTCGTCATCCAAAAACCCGAAAATCCTCCCCCCTCCGAGCCACTTCGAAGCTGACGCTGAGCCACACAGGAAATCACCCGAATCCGAATGCCATCTGAGACCCGATCCCAAATCTGGAAGCCATCGCCAAACCACGTCAACATTTCCCCGATGTCAAGCCGCACTAGAATCTAACAACGAGATCCAGAAAACCGATGCCCACCGAGTCGAGAGTTCGAAGCATCTCACCTCACAAACGCTAGCCATGATAATGAATCATCAGCTGGCCACGCGGCTGCCGATTCAGGATCCAGTCTGCTGATGCCAAGCCACACCGATGCGCCGGAGGAGGGGAGGAGAAGTCAGCGTAGAGGAAACCCTAGGCACGCGGGCGGGGGAGAAAGACGATCTTCAGAGGATTCTTGGTTGAATCATCATCTAATTTAATAATTATACATGGTAGGTTCAGGAACAAAGGAAATAAAATCTGCGGACGCGGAGACTTGAAGCCAGGACCTCCCCAACGCACCACCACAGGTACAGCAGGGGCAGAACCACTGAACTGCACCCTATGAGGCAATTTAATAACTATTAATCATAACATTTTTCATTTATTCTATAAAAAACTCAACATTATTACATCCCGTGATCGTAAATGTCCAACAAAATTTGATGATGGTTATATAGAGTCCAATGAAAAATAAGAAAATAAGAAAATAAGAAAATAAGAAAAATGATGGTTACACACAACATTTTTCATAGAGTCCAATGAAAAATAACCATCATCAAATTGACTGACTTACACACAACTGACTTACACACAACTCAACATTTATCATCAACTGACTCAACTGACTTACACACAACTCAACTGACTTACCATCAACTCAAAATTTGTTGATGGTTACACTCAACATTTTTCATTTTTCATTTATTTTTCATTATTAAACTGACTTACACACAACTCTTAATGATGGTTATATAGAGTCCAATGAAAAATAAGAAAATATCAAATGACTCCAACTTTGAGTTTAATGGATCAAATGAAAATCACAACGATTCATACATTTTCTAAAATCATCCACATGTAGATCGTAATAACTAATATGCACAATCTAATTTTTTTCAATTTTCACTATGTCAATGTAAATGAGTATTACATTGATTGGGTGACTCATACACCTTTTGACGTAATTATTCCTATAGAGCACAAGTGGTTTTCAAAGGATTCATGTGAAGATATAAATGACTCATAAGTTTTGGTGAAATTACTCTTTTTCACACATGGTCCACTCTACACCTTTTCTTCTTTTTACATTTTTTGATAATTCTAGATTGTACTCAATTAAAGCTCATTCAATACATTTATATGCACTCTGAATTGACTCAAATGAACTTAAAACATTATCTTAATTAGTTTCTTTCACTGGATATATCTTATTCACATTGCCTTGACACTATCTTCTATATAGAACTTCCACATTATCTATACTTGTTTTGATCCTTGATGTATAGAAAAATTGATTAATACATATAATAATTATTGAAAAAAATGAGGAATCATTCTCAAGTGGGTTTATAAATATCTCCTATGGAGTTTTTGTAAATACAATCCCCCAACATTTTAGTTCCCAATCCATATCAATACAACAGATCCAACATAATCAAATATAATAAAATGTGACTCTTTATTTTTCCCCCTTATAGGAAATGAATCAAAATTAAATATGAAAACTGTGTTACCAAAAACAATAATAAATTATCCATGAATCAACCAAATCTACATCTACAAGATCCATTTGTGGTGTGAAAAGCTAGGGTAATTTATGTAGACATATGCGTTGCATATAAACAAAGAGATACCAACCCAGATTTTCAGTCTGGAAATAAGAAATTTATTTTCTACATCATTTTGAAGCACAAAATTAAATAAAATTAAAAAAAATAAAAATAAATTTTCATAGTTCTCTCCAACTACAAGTTCCATATACACATTAATCAATGAATTAAAAATAATAAAAGAGTGGATTAAAAATAAAGAAAATAATACCTGAGTATTGGGATGTGGAATACCATCTAATTGATAGTCTCAACATCATAAAATAATGAGTGGTGAATGGATTAAAACAATGTCACTAATATATTCCACTTATTGTAAGAATTCCATCCATAGAATTCCTTCATCCACCTTTTCATTTCGAATGTGGTATTTTCTGTATATTTGATTATATTTGGGATGTAAATTTATATTTTTTGGATAGATTAAAGCCTCTATCAGTATCATTATGTATAATCGGAGGATATTTATTTTAATTAATTAAATCCAGAATCTGTGATATCATAAAAATAATATGTGGTGTATCCTTTTATGTAACCACATATTCAGACTCTGTTGAGCTTAATGTAATTGATTGTTTTTTATTTGAATTCCATGAGACATAGATTCTAAAATTTATAAACATTTCACCAATATTGGACATTTTCCTATTGAATACTCTTTCCTAATCAGCATTTGTGACCCCATTTAACTTCAATGTATATTTTTTTCTTTTACATCAATGCATAATTTACATTATTTCTGACGTATCTCAATATCATCGTTTTATCCAATAGATTTTATTCTTTAGGATTAGACAAATCTATAATATAAAACGTGATTTATCCGCCGCTCTGTTGTACCTTTTCTTTCTTTTAATAAATGGTCAAAAGCACTTATGGCTGGACTTGCCTGGTATAATATAAAACGTGATATCATATATAGTGCTTGGAATTGATGTATTCATGTACAAGAGACATATAATTACAATTATGGATTTCTTCTCTTTAACTATTTTTTCTTTTATCATCATTTCATAATTTGGTGTCCACTTGATTTGTTGTGAAAACTCCCCTAGAATCCAACATGTCCAACATCTTCAAATATTTCTTTATCAAGTATTCATTTTTTGAAATTACTATAATCGCCTTCTTGGGAAACTTTTTAACCCAATCAAAATTCCCTTTCTATAGGCATGGAAATTTGAAAACATTATTTTACATTCCTTGAGTATTATTTAATCATACATTATTCAATGATAGAAAAAATAATAATTTCATCAATATACACAAAAAAAGTGATGTTGCGTTGGTCATTTTCATCAATAATTTTTTTCAACTGGATTGTAATTGAAATTAATGAGCTTTAGCTTTTATTCAGGCATAAAATACTACACTGTTAGATATTTCTTCAATCAAAATAGAACCATATTCTTCTCTCACACCCTACATCCATATGATTCTAATATGAATCCCTCATGTTATTATATGTATACCCCATCATTAAACCTGCAATTAAAAAGGCCAATTTAATATCCATTTATAATACATAACCACGCCATCTTTAACATGCAACTTATTCTAGAAAGGCCACATTACTCTAATCCCATAACTTCCCATATTCCCAAGAAGATGTTACAATGTTTCATTCATTACAATATTTTCCAATTAATCATACACAACCTGATTAATTTATTTTTACACAAATCTTCTTAAACATCATTAGATGCAACTTTTGGTTGAAAAATTGTGTTGTTTGTTTGCCCCACCATTGGTGGTGGGGTGGTAAGGGTTTGGGGGGGGGTGAGGGGAAAGTCGTGGGGTCAAGTCCTCGGGCTTGCGATTTAATGTAATTTTCTTCCTTGCGTGTGTGCCGCTTTCGCGGTTGTACCCAATTTTTTAATAGTGTTGTTTGTATCCCTAATCTTTCTTCATGTATGGAATTATTTATTCTAGAATCAAATATTATTTAAAACATCTACAAGTCCCCTCAACCTAGAATTTACACCACTATAATTTTGAATCTCCACATCAACACTTATATACGTAGGATGTGCATCATCAATTTGAATTTGTGTATTTAATAATGTTTCTCTAATAAGCTCATAAAATACAATATCTATTATACTGTCTGGATTGATTATTTTCTTTATCCATTCATTATTTAAAACCATGACATCATCACGATCAAAATTTATTTTTAGATCTATTATTGAACACATATGGGAAATCCCATTTGGCATAGGTCCAATGAAGAATATATTGTTTTATATTTTTCATAACATTTTTCACAAATTATATCTTTATTATCGATCAAACTCCCAAAACCCCAAACAATTAAATCATTGGGATGCTTCTGGAATAACATGTCATAGGGAGTTATGTATGATTTCTTCCTCAAAATAAATTTTCTTAGAATTATTCTAGCACATGAGCCTCAGCCCATTTGGTGAGGTATCCTTAAGTGCATCCACAAGACCCTGGTTCAAAACCAGGTAGAGGCATATTTCCAATACTGTAGCAGACACTGTAGCAGTTACTGTAGTAGTTACTATTCGGTACTGTAGTAGCTGGAACTATTCACCTTGGGCCACCAGTTTGGGCTTGGAGTTCTTAAGGCTTTCGGGCCACCCAGGCCTTCGGGTCAGTAGGGCTTTCGGGCCACCTTTAAGGCCCTCAGGCCACCTCAAGGCCTTCGGGCCACATGCAGTTTCCCCAGACACACTACAAAAAAGGAGCAGCCCTAGATGCGGATTCAGAGTAATTGCACTCACCAGAGCAGAACCAAATGGATTGTCAGAATGAGAGGGTATGGCTATGCCATCGGTACCAGCCCGTGCTTGCACGGGAAGCCTATCCAAGTGGCCATGCAAAGGTGCAGAGCTACTATCATGATGTAGATGCTGGGGAGAGGCAGTTCCTTGTAGATAGTCTGGTTGAATTCCCTAAGACCTTTGGGTCATGTAATCTCCTAAGCCTACGGGCCTTGTAATCCTTGAGCCTACAGGCCTTGTAAGGGCTCCCCCTCATCCCTTGAAAGGGGGGTTATCAAAAATCAATAAAAATGAAGGCCTTTGGGCCATTCGAGCTTAGAATTATTCCAGCTTATGTGAAGGATTATAACAGAAAAAACCTTGAGGTTCCATGTTCAACCATATTAGTCAAAGTTATATGAACCAGTATCATATTCTTCATTTCTACCATTAAATTTTGTTTGGTTTACAAATAAAAATGAACATCTTCATAATTCCACACTTTTAATTATATTTAGTGAAATATCTATCGGTATACTCACTAGAATTATATTATCTCAGTGTATTCAAGGAAAAACCTATTTGGTTTTATGAAACTCTTATAAGATTTTTACTCCATCAAAGGCCAGTGATTTATGTCACATGAAATTGATACACTACATTGACTAGAATTCATTTAAAAATGTGAAAAACTATATTGTTCATCTTATTTACTTCATTATCATAGATCTATACACATCAGAGTGAATTGACTATAGTGTTTTTGTATTTTGAGTATATCATTCTTTTCAGATTCTAATTAACTATTTCCCTCCTTTAATAGTTTTTAAAAATAATGTAATTATTTATAAATTCCCAACATAAAAAATTACTTAATCTTTATTAATGTCCATAATTTGACTTTTAACTCTCTTTGAAGATCATTTCATGTTTGGAGACGTGGAGAATTAGGCCATAACTCATACATAACAAAATAATAGTAATACTATGTCGACCCTTCCAATAGTATCCATTTCTTCTATAAAACAAAAACATTTAATATGAAATGTAGTTTATTATAATGTTTAATCATAAATTTCCCCTGATCCCATCCTTGACTATATTCTCCTTTAAATCTTATAAAAAAAATTCAAACTTGGGATGAGCATAAAAAACACAATAAGGGATACACAAAGAAGGAAAACTGTTAGTCATGAAAAAACATGTAAAACATGAATTCTTTATCATAAAGTAATATTTTTAAACATTAATAAATAGTAAATACACATCACTGAATATAATATCATTGATTTCTAATTTTTTATAAAAAAATATGACCTTAAACCCATTGAAATCAAACATAACATATAAAGGTAACTTGGGACATAATCATTCTTAAATGGAATAACCATACGGTCGAATTCCATGCATATCACTAAATAGAATAGTCATACCACCGACTTCCACACATATCACTAAATAGAATATCCATACGTCTAACTTCCATACAAACCACTAAATTGAATTTCCATATGGCCGAATTCCAAACCCAATTCATTGGAGGTCATAACGTAACCACCCGTCCTTGGTTTATTATAGAAGCACCCATCATTGGTTAATCATGTACCCTCCCATACTTAGATTATTAGGTAACCACCCATCAATTGTAGAAGTACCATTATATAATCAAAACACATAAAAGATTTAAATTATCGATGTTTCGCTCCAAAACTCTCATTTTCAACCACAAGAAATTATTTCAAGATATTAAATTAATCAATCCTTTTTTAAAACCATTTAAAACATTTAAAAATAAAATTTTTGATTCCAAGTTTTCCAAACCACTATGAAACATTTGAAATAAATCAACATTTTAAAACATTCTTCTTCATATAAATGAATTCATAAAAACAATATTGAAAACATGGATATGAAATTGATGGTTTTAGAATAATACATCTTTAAAATATTTAAAATGATGTTTTTGCTAAAGAGTCCCTTGCAACTAATGAATCACTTGATTAAAAATAATTAAGGGATAATATTAATAAAAAATCTAAATATAATGAGGATATATTATTTAATGATATAACATGTCAATAGGGTTGTATATGCACCTTATTGGATAATAAAGGAGTATACGTCACGACCCATCCTTGGGGCTCGTGCCGTGACTACCCCAAGTCCGCCTTCCATAGGCTAGGGGCTGACGACTAGCACCAAAGGCGTAAATCCCTAAACTGGGAAGACAATGCCTTTATAAACTAAAACACACACAACATAGTACATGCTGGAAGTAAAACACTAAACAAAGTTGTATACAAAAGAGTGCTAAAAAGTAGAGGGGCCAGAAATAAAAGCCCAATAGGAAAGTACAAGTACAACAAAAATGCAAGTACAACTGAAGAAAAGTAAAGTAGCTACTGGGTCATCCTCCGGGGTTCCCACCTGGAGGGTAGGTACAGATGACCACCTCAGCACTCCACGTCCGTCCGTCTGCTTCGTTCACCGTCACACCGAGTGGTCCACCTCTAGGTACCGTCCAGTCCTACTACTCTCTGCCTCAGTCAGCGCTGTCCGTCATCTACAACCAACACAACGAGGTGCGGGCAAATCCCTTACAGGGGTGAGTATAATGATACTCAGTAGGGACCCCGAGACCCTCAAGGTATCACTAAATCCAACAAGGATAAACCAAAAAGGTATGAAATCAACGAATAATCATTACTTAGGTATATGCCCATACATATACCTAATTTATCTAGTAACTCATCTCAATTATGTGGAAAACTCAAAAGTCAATGACTCATCTCAAACCAGGATTTTATTCTAGGGGGTAGTATCAAGTAACATCCCCAGTCACACTGACGGAACCTCAGCTAATGGTGTACTCCTCCTCTATCAAGTATAGTGGGCATGTCGCATCACACATAAGCGCTTCCCACCTTCATGGACTATTGTGGTACTCCTCCTGCCGAGTACCTTGAGTCTGCTGCGTCACACAGAGGCGCTCCCCACTGTGGGTCTGTCGCGCTCACACAGAGGCGCTCCCTCTTGTAGTCTACTGAGGTACTCCTCCTGTCGAGTACCGTGAGTCTGCCGCGTCACATAGAGGCACTCCCCACTGTGGGTCTGCTACGTCACACAGAGGTTATCCCCACTGGGCTAGTCAAAACACTCTGAGTCGAAAGGTCAGCAGTCGTCACGTATCAGCCAGCTACTAGGTCTCCGTACTCCGCTCGCTCGTCTCTGGGAGGATCTGGTCCACGAGGTACTGGTCAATAATCCAACTATCACGAAGACCCGTTTAGAATTATCTCAAAGGTTTGCCTCGTCATTGGGGTCTCAATGCAACAGACCATGCGTCGATCAGACACCCAGTCTGTAAGTTATTGGCATTTCCGTTCCAGGGGCTTAGTTGGATTTTAGGTTCAAACCAACCCAACCATACATCAACTGTGTCGAAACCTCAAGTGGGGTATGCCAAAAGAACCGTCTCGCTCCAAGCCTTCCGTCACCGTAGACGGTTCGTCGTTCGGACACCCGTAGCCTAAGATATGGGTGAAAAGGTGAAAACAGGACAAAGCGGGTTTGGGTCAGGACCGGAGTCCGACCCGATCCACGGGTCCGACCCAGTCCGAGGGGGCGGCCCGGCTGGCTGGCGGCCCGCGTGGCCTAGCTAGCCACGTGTGTGGGGGGGGGGTGCCACGCCTGCCCGCCTAGGCCACAGCTCACCTCCACCGCGCGACGCGACGGCGCCACGCCACCTCCACCGCAGCCCGGCCTGGCTGGGACCTCCTGATCCTCCACACGGCACGACGACACCATGCCACCTTTACCGCAACCTAACCAGGCCGCGACCCCCTTCTCATCCATGCGGCACGTCGGTGCCGCGCCCTTTCGGCGACCTGGCGACCTTGCGCCACAAGTTTCTTTCGCGGCCAGATTTCTTTGCGGCCGGTTTTCTTTTGCAGTGGGCCCGACGCCGGCCGCCGTTGCTCCTCCCCCATCATCAAAAAACGAGGAAAACAAGGGGGAGGGTCGGGCCGTGTTCATGTGGTCCGATCCCTCCTCGTTATGGTGATATCAATCGGCAATTCACATTCCATAATTTGAACGACGTATAACGGGAACAAAAAATCAACTCAAATCCCCTACCTCGTATGACGATGATCATTAACGAAGTCACGGAAAGGCGACATAGATTTGTCAATGTCAGAAAAGTAAGAGGATATTTGTCGTTGGCGGATGAGCATTCGAAGGTGACGAAGTCGAAGACGGCGTTCTTCGTGGTCGACTCCTTCTCTTTTGGCACGATTGAAGATCGTTCTTCGTTGGAGAATTAGTTTCTCCAAAGGTTCTCCAAGTTCTTCTAAGCCCTTTCTCAAAGCTCCACCAAAAGAATTGCCAACCAAAAATAATGGGTTAAGCTAACCCATTATTTAATTTGTTGGCCAAAATATTCAAAAGAATTTAAAAGGTGTTTTAATTAAATGAGTTATATCACTTAATTAAATGGGTGGAGTTGGCTCAATTAAATGGTGGGGAAGGTGAAGAGTTTTCTCCCCCTTTATGGGGAGTTAAGGGGGTTTAAATCCCATGTGGTCCCCACCAAGAATATCCTCCCAAGGGAGGTTATGTGCAGGTGGGACCCACCACCATAACCTCCCATGGTAGGTTAGGATGTGGTGGACCCCACCACTAACCACCTCTTGGATGTTTTAACCACCTCAAAAATAAAAATAAGCTAACACTTATTTTTATTTAACTTTATTAAAAACCCCAAAATCTAACTTCCATTCTCGACCATCTACCATCGAGGAAAAAGCCTTCTTAAGCGAATACCGGCACTGTGAGTTCAACGGTGCCCTCAGATTTTAGTTCCGAGCACTAGTTCAAATGTTATAAAATCCTGCTCATACGTTTACTGAACGTACCCAAAAAAAACTTTAGAAATTGATTCCGGGCTCACTGAGCCTCAGAATCATGGGGCATAAATTTTCACTGACTCATAAAATTCCCATGTATTTAGAAAAAATTTCCCACTAAAATTTTTGGGTCTTTACATTCTCCCCATGTCAGGGATTTAAGTCCCCATAAGCTACAACTCGAACTAAGGAAACAAATGGGGGTACTGAGCATGCATCTGAGCCTCTCGCTCCCATGTTCTCTCCTGGAGGTTCCCATGCTGCCAGAAAATGCGCACTAGAGGTATCGACCATCAACATAGGACCCACTCATGTTGATCCTAAATCTCTACTAGAACCTCCGTGAAAGTCTCCCCGTTATCTATGTCCATCTCTCCATGGTCGATGATGTGGGAAGTGACATGCACGCATCTTCTCAGCTGAGATACATGGAAGACGTCGTGCACCCGGTGCAACTGAGGTGGAAGATCTATGCGATAAGCCACCTCACCTACTCTGATGAGGACCTGGAAAGGTCTGATGAATCACAAAGACAACTTGCCGCCTCGGACAAATCTCCATAGTCCTCGTTGAGGTGAGACCCGTAGAAAGACGTGGTCGCTATCCTCGAACTCTAGAGGTCTCCACCTCCTGTAAGCATACGAATTCTGTCTGATCTGTACAGTCTTCATCTGCTCCTAGATGATCTGCACCTTCTCCGTGGTAGCTCGTACCATCTCTGGTCCCACTAGTGTTGACTCCTTTGAGTCTATCCAGCATAGTGGAGATCTGCAAGGTCGACCATACAAGGCCTCAAAAGGTTCCATACCGATGGTGGAGTGATATCTATTGTTGTAGGAAAACTCTACCAACGTTAAGTGGTCCTCCCAGCTACGACCAAAGTCGAGGAAATAGGCTTGGAGCATGTCCTCGAGGGTCTGAATGGTCTGCTCAGTCTGACCATCTGTCTGAGGATGGAAGGCGGTGCTCAAGTGAAGCCGTGTCCCAAAAGCCTCCTACAACCCCTTCCATAGCCGGGAAGTAAACCATACATCATGGTCGGAGACAATAGAAGAAGGTAATCCATGTAAAAGCACAATCTCCCACACATAGAGGCATCCCAAGCTCTATACTGAGCCTTGATCTTTGATCGGTAGGAAGTGGGCCAACTTGGTGAGTCGGTCAACGATCACCCATATCAAATCATGACTCCTGGATGTATGTGGAAGACCCATCACGAAGTCCATGGATATCCCATCCCACTTCCACTCTGGGACCTCTAAGGGATAAACCAAGCTTGCTGGTACCTGGTGCTCCGCCTTCACTTTCTGACAAGTGAGGCACCGTGACACAAACTCCACTACTTCCTTCTTCATACCTGGCCACCAATGCTGTTATCGAAGGTCCTGATACATCTTCGCCACTCCTGGGTGTACCTCTAGAGGGGAAGTGTGGAACTCCCTAAACACTTCCTCCTGAAGTTCTACTGGTACCATAGTATGTCCTCTGAAGAGAATGATGTGCTCCCCACCTTCAGAAAATTCATCAGGTGCCTGCCCTATGGATATCTGAGCACGTCGTGTCTCACAGTCAGCGTCTCCACGCTGCGCCTCCCTGACTCGCTGAAGAAGTGGAGGAGTGACTATGAGAGACTATAAAAAGGATGCTCTATCCCTATCCAAAAAGGATATCTGTAAGGTATCCAGCTGCTCTGTCGCCTCTCCTAGTAGCTGTATACCAAATCTCTTACTAAGAGCATCTGCAACAACGTTCCCCTTCCCAGGAGTATAGACTATCTCAAACTCATAGTCCTGGAGGAACTCAAGCAATCACCGCTATCTCAGGTTCAGGTCCTTCTGAGAGAAGATATATCAGAGACTCTTGTGATTAGAGTACACGGTAAAACGTTCGCCCATCAGATAGTGTCGCCACATATTCAAGGTGAAGACCACTACTGCTAACTCTAGGTCATGGGTAGCGTAGTTCTGCTCATGCTGTCTCAGTTACCAAGAACCATACGCGATCACAGTTTTCTCCTGCATCAGGACACACCCGAGTCCGGTCCCTGATGCATCGCAGTAAACTACGTACCCTACACCCTCCTCTAGAAGCCTCAAGATGGGGGAACTAGTCAGCCTCTACCTTAGCTATTGAAATCTCTGCTGGCATCTCTCTGACCACACAAAGGGTTGCCCCTTCTTCGTCAAGGATGATAGTGGTGCAACAACTCTGGAGAAGTCTGGAACGAACCTCCGATAGTATCTAGCCAAACCCAAGAAACTTCGGACCTCTGTCACACTCCTAGGTGGCTCCCAAGAAAGTACCGCCTCAATCTTCGCTGGATCCACTGCAACTCCAGCCTCCGAGATGACGTGACCCAAGAAGTGAACCTCTCGAATCCAAAACTGGCACTTTGAGAGCTTACCATAAAGCTGGTGCTCTCGGAGTGTATCCAGTACTACCCGAAAATGGTAGGAATGCTCCTCCTCAGTAGTCGAGTAGATCAGAATGTCGTCGATGAAGACCACAACAAAGCGATCGAGGTATGGTTGGAAGATCATGTTTATGAGACAAATGAACACTGCTGGAGCGTTGGTTATGCCAAAGGGCATAACCAAAAACTCGTAGTGGCCGTACTGACACCTGAAGGCCGTCTTCTGCACACCTTCATCTCGAACTCTGAGCTGGTGATAGCCTGATCTGAGGTCTATCTTTAAGAACCACCGTGCTCCCTTGAGCTGATTAAAGAGGTCATAAATCCTCGGGAGATGATACTTGTTCTTTACGGTCACCTGGTTCAGGAGACTGTAGTCGACAAAGAGCCTCAAGCTCTCATACGCCTTCTTGGTGAATAGAATTGGGGCTGCCCAGGGAGAAACACTGGGCCGAATGAATCCCTTCCCCTGTAAGTCCTCTATCTGTACCCTCAGCTCGCGAAGCTCAGCAGGAGCCATAAGACATGCTAGAGTATATATCGGTGCCATCCTGGGGTACAAGTAAATGTAGAAATATACCTCTCTACGAGGAGGTAGTCCCGGGACATCGTCTGGGAAAAAATCCGCCTACTGGTCCACCACTATAGGATAAGTCAGACTCTCCACATCAACTACTCTAAGGGTAAGGCAAGACAACTGGTGAGTGATCGGCTGCACCCTCCTCCGAGTAAGTTCGTCCTGTGCTGCAAAGGTTCCCTTCTTGCCGGTGAAGGTAAACCTGGTCCCATATGTGCAGACACACCACACTATTTTCCTAATATAGTCAATCTAAGCATGGACTATAGATAACCAGTTCATACCCAAGATGACGTCGTAAGGCCTCGATGCCGCTACGAGGAGATCCCGACCGAAGATCTCACCTCCTAGAGTAAGCTCACACTACCGGAACCAGTGCGTAATTGTCGAGTCTGCTCTCGTAGGAGTCTCTCACCGTAAGGATCAAGCCAACGGCTCCGTTGGAAACTCCTTGCTCTAAATGAGGGCAGTGGTAATGAAAGAATTACTGGAACTTGTGTCTATGAGAACTACATCTAAGGTGGAGTAGACACTGATAGTACCTCGAATCATCTCCGGAGCGCTGTGGTCGTATGCCTCAGCTGCCTGAAGCTAAGCTCTCCCCTATCCACCTGCTCCCTACAGTCGGGGTGGACCTCCTGGTGGTAGTGGTGGTAGCACATCGTAACGTCGTCCACCACCAACTACATGACCAGCTCCTCTGCCACGTCTGCCTGCTCCTTGCGGACCACCTTGATCGAACCTCTACCTCTACTTGGGAGGTCCCTCAACTATCTGCTGATCATATGAATGGTAGGTTGGACATTCACGATCTATGTGACCCTGCCTGCCACATTAGTAGCACTATCTACTCCTGACATATATGTCACTGCCCCGGGTGCCCCGAATAACTGATCCTGAGTCATGCGGTCGTCCACCCGTGGGTCTGGTCCTCTTGGACCTCTGTATCATCTGTCTACTGCCATCTACAGAAGACTCTGATGCATGTTGACTAGTAGTGGGTCTCGCTGCTGGTGACTGCTCAGTAAGAAAAATCTCTACTAGGAGGGCTCTCTCCAACACCCCCACCTGCATCGGGATGTTGAGTGAGATCATCGAAGCCCTGATCTCTCACCTGAGCCCCTACTCGAAGGTACGTGTCCTGAAGAATGAGTCTCATACCATATCCATAGAGTAGCACGAGAGGTCGATGAACCTCGTTGAGTACTGAGCTACAGTCATGCTGCCCTACTGCAGATGAAGTATCTCCTGTATCCGCACCACTCGAAGGGTGGATGGTACAAACTCCGCCCAGAATAGGCTCTCGAAGTCTACCCATAGTAGTGTAACCTCGTCATGCACCTGAAACATCAGGCTCCACCATCTGCCTACTGCTGCCAGAAGGAGTCTGGCAGCAAGGATCACCATGTAGTCTGCTGGTGTCCCTACTAGCCTAAAAACTCTCACCACAGACTCCATCCAATCCTCATCTACCTGTGGGTCCGTCTCTCCCCGGAACCTGAGTGTCCTCTGGCGCTAGAACTCATGCAACACGCTCAAGTGGCGTGCATCGTCTGCTACTGGGGATGGTGGCATCAGTGGCTCAACGAGAAGTGGTACCGCTGATGCCTCCACTGGTAAAGGGCCCTGCACCAAGGCCTCTTCGCTCGATGGGATATTAGAGCATACGACTCTCGGGGCTCTATGGGGAGTCATCTTGAAAGAAAAAGATGCGACACAGTCAAAAGATTATACCTGGTGATCTGACCTGGTTGAGCTGACTTAGGAAAACTTTTTAAAACACACACGCAATCAGTGTTTTCGTGCACTAAGTCAGAAATCAGTAGTCAGGGTCCTGATGTATGGATACGTCGGCCGCCTGCACCAACACTAGACTCCCTGAACTGAAAACCACACTTAGTACCCTTAACACTATTTCTTTACAGAAAAGAAAGATCAGAGTCCTAAGTTCTGCGGTAGAACCGACTCCTCTGATACCAATTCGTCACGACTCGTTCTCGGGGGCCGTGCTGTGACTACCCCAAGCCCTCCTTCCATAGGCCAGAGGATGGCGACTAGAACCAAAGGCATAAATCCCTAAACTGGGAAGACATTGACTTTATAAACTATATACAAAAGAGTAAAACCCAACAGGAAAGTACAAATACAAAAGAAATGAAAGTACAACTGAAGAAAAGTAAATTACCTACTGGGTATTACTTCGGGGTTCCTATCTGAAGGGTAGGTAAAGATGGCCTCCTCAGTACTCCATGTCCGTCCGTCCACTCCATGCACCATCACATTGAATGGTCCACCTCTAGGTACCGTGTAGTCCAGCTACTCTCTGCCTCAATCAACACTGTCTGTCATCTGAAACCAACACAATGAGGTGCAGGCATAGCCCGTGCAGGGGTGAGTATAACGATACTCAGTAGGGACCCTGAGTCCCTCAAGGTCTCACTAAATCCAACAAGGATAAACCACAAAGGTATGAAATCAACGGATAACCATTACCTAGGTATATGCCCATAAATATACCTAAGTTATCTAGTAACCCATCTCAATCATGAGGAAAACTCAAAAGTCAATGACTCAGCTCAAACCAGGATTTTATTCTAGGTGGTAGTATCAAGTAACATCCCCAGTCACACTAAAGGAACCTCAGCTGATGGTGTACTCCTCCTCTATCGAGTACAGTGGGCCTGCCGCGTCACACAGAGGTGCTTTCCACCTTCCTGGACTACTGTGGTACTCCTCCTGTCAAGTACCGTGGGTCTACTGCGTCACACAGAGGTGCTCCCCACTCCGGGTCTGCTGCGCTCACATAGAGGCGCTCCCCCCTTGTAGTCTACTGAGGTACTCCTCCTGTCGAGTACCATGGGTCTTCCACATCACACAGAGGCACTCCCCAATATGGGTCTGCTGCGTCACACATAGGCGCTCCCCACTTGGCTAGTCAAAACACTCCAAGTCGAAAGGTCAGTAGTCGTCAGGTATCACCCAGCTACTAGGTCTCCGTACTCCGCTCGCTCGTCTTCAGGAGGATCTGATCCACGAGATACTATTCGATACTCCAACTGTCACGAAGACCCACATAGAAGTATCTCAAAGGTCCGCCTCATCATAGGGGTCTCAACGCAATAGACGACGCGTCGATCGGACGCCCGGTCTGTGAGTTATTGGCTTTTCCGTTCCAGGGGATCGGTTGACTTTTAGGTTCAAACCAACCCAAACGCACCCCAAATATGTCCAAATATCAAGTGGGGTATTCCAAAATAACCATATTGCTCCAATACTTCCATTTCAGCAGACGGTTCGTTGATTGGACACCCATAGCCCAAGATATGGGCGAAAAGGTGAAAACAGGCCAAAGCGGGTCCGGGTCCGGTCCGACCCAGTCGGACTGACCCGCCTCTACCAGGGTCCGAACCAGAGTCTGACCCAGTCCGTGGGTCCGACGCAGTCTGAGGGGGTGGCCCGGCCCAAGGGCGGCCCGGAGGGCTGGCGGCCCGCATGGCCCGACTGGCCACGTGTGGGGGGGGGGTGTCGTGCCCCCTGCTTGTCGAACGGAACCGGCGCTAAGCACTAGTTCAGAAGCCACGAGACCCCGGAGTGTCCCGCCTTGTCCAGCTGGCTAAATGGCCATCCGGTTCCATACCACCAGCGTCCGGACCAACACCGGCCGCCCTTGCTTCTCTACCGTGGCACACCATGGCTGCGGCTCACCTCCACCGCGCGACGCGACGACACCGCGCCACCTCCGCTGTGGCCTGGCCTGGCTGCCGTCTCCTGCTCCTCCGCACAGCACGACGAAACCACGCCACCTCTGCCTTATCCCTCTTCTCATTCACGCGGCACGGTGGTGCCGTGCCCTTTCGGCGACCCGACGACCTTGCGCCACCGGTTTCTTTCGCGGTCAGATTTCTTTGCGGCCGGTTTCCTTTTGCGGTCGGCCCAACACCAGCTGCTGTTGCTCCACCTCCATCATCAACAAATGAGGACAAAAAGGGGGAGGGTCGGGCTGTGTTCATGCGGTCCGATCCCTCCTCATTATGGTGATATAAATCTGCAATTCACATTCCATAATTTGAACGACGTAGAACAGGAACAAAAAATCAACTCAAATCCCCTACCTCATATGATGATGATAGTTGACGAAGTCGCAGAAAGGCGGAATTGATTCATCAATATCGGAAAAGGAAGAGGATATTCGTCATTAGAGGATGAGTTTTTAGAGGTGACGAAGTCAAAGACGACGTTCTTCGCGGTTGACTCCTTCTCTTTTGGCACGGTTGAAGATTGTTCTTCGTTGGAGAATTAGTTTCTCCAAATGTTCTCCAAGTTCTTCCAAGACCTTTCTCAAAGCTCCACCAAATGAATTTCCAACCAAAAATAATGGGTTAAGATAACCCATTATTTAATTTGTTGGCCAAAATATTCAAAATAATTCAAAAGGTGTTTTAATTAAATGAGTTATCTCACTTAATTAAATGGGTGGAGTTGGCTCAATTAAATGGTGGAGAAAGTGAAGAGTTTTCTCCCCCTTTATGGGGAGTTAAGGGGGTTTAATGTAACGCCCCGACCCCAGTTACCCAGAGTCAGTACATTATTACATATCATTGAAATGATCATAATAATGATCAAGTCTCGAAATACCGATTAGTTTAGTAGCCTTGAAATAACTAGATACATTCATAAAGTTTACATTACATCATAAAGTGAAAAACTACTACAACAACATATTGTCTTCATATCCCCTCATATTATCCCTATAGGTCATTCATAGATTACTTCTTCACATCCTGGGAAAAATAAAACATTGAAAGGGGTGAGCTCAGATGCTCAGTAAGGATAAAAATATACCTGAAACTTTCATAAATAAGAATAAACATTGAAGGCAATGTATAACTAAAACAAAAGCCTTTTAAAATTGAACTTCAACATAATATGGCAGAAATAAAATGAAATAATTCCATTTACTTATTCTCATGGATATTCTACTAATCTAATAATCACATGCAATATCAATAACCACTTTCATAATGAGGGAATGCATAATGCCAGACTATCATAACCACATAGCCAAGGCCTCATACCAAGACTACAAATAAGATTTTGCCAAGTCCTTGTTCCAAGACACTAGTTTGTCTCATGAGACCTAATGATTCATCGATGAGCTATAGCGGGCTCCACCCGTCACTTATTAAGTCCAATGGATTCCTCATATGAACAAGTTTAAACATAACATAAACATTCGTATTAAAACTAGCATACAAAATTTAAATACTTTCACCATAAACCATGAATGGTATAAAAATAACACATCCACAGTCAAACATATCACAAAACCTTCAATAATATATGGAAATTTTGTATCATAATAAATAAACTTCAAATAAGCTTAAAATCCATCAAAGGATGTTGGCATAGATGAAATCAAAACTATTTGAGAGAAATATCTCTTTTTTTAAATCATTTAAAAGTCACATAATTATAAAATAAATCATTTACTTTGAAAATATTCTTATAATCTTGTAATGGAAGCTTCGACGATTTTATAACGGCGGAAAATAGCCACACCCACTGTATAAGTTAAAAAAAGACATTCTTACCTTAATTCTGTCGAAAAGGTTAAAAAGGACCTTGTTTGGAAAACGATAGAAAGATTCCTTTATAAACTTCTTATAAAAATTCAACAAGGGTATAAATGACTTTATCCCATAGTCTTTAAAATAGTAAGAATGATTTGAAATACATTTTTAAGAAACATGGATGTGGATGATAAAGAGGTCCCAGTAGATAATCACGTATAAACAACCTCGGATAATGAAGAGATTGTGAAATAAACCCTTACCTTGTACTTTTCCTTAGTCGATGGTATGTTAACCTCCTGTATAATAGTTAAAACATTTTTATTAAGTTATAAAAGAACCATATACATAATTATGATATCATATATGATCTTCTATTAATACTTTGTTAATAATATTTTAGTATTATCGTCGTTTCAGGTGTTAACTTAATCGTTTTCTTTTATATGTTTTGTTACATAAGGCATGTTTGTCATGGATATGTTGTATTTTATTCATATCAAGAATTATATCAAGTCCTTGAACATTATTTTTAATCATAAAATGATAATTAGACTTGAATGGATACAATGGGGAATGAATCTCATCGCGTTCGTGGAGACGGTAGTCCGTACGTACGCACGAGTGACAATATCATTATTTTGATATTAAAATAATATATAATTGGATAGTATATCATATATACAGAATAATTATCATGTTATATTTATTATTTAAATGAATTACACATCCTTATTATACTGATCCAAATAATAATATATTGAATAAAAATTACACCACGACGTGGAGACGGTAAGCCGTACGTACGCACGTATGGTGACATGTCATTCAAAGGATGGATAGAATACTGAATATGGTTGTACCATATTTATAATAATATCACAGTATATAAGATATAATGGATTTATTATTTTAGAATGGTAATAACAAATAAAGAAGAAGTTGAAGAAGAAATGAATTTGAAAAAGGGTGGTCAAAACATTACCTCTTCTTCGGGTTCTTCCTTTTGATTTGATCAAAAGGGATCCTTAGGTTGGCTTTCTGATCAAAATAATGACTCTAGGTTGTAGTGAGGGAAGTTTAGAGAGTATTTGGGCAGGTTTTGGCCGAGCAAAAAGGCTTTGAATGTGTGAATTAGTGAGAAGGGGAAGTGCCCTTTTATAAAAGGGGTGAGGGCCCCTTTAGAAAAACTAGAAATATTATTTTATAATAAATTCATATTCGGTTTCTAATGGCTCTAAAGTGGATTATTTAAAGGTTAAGGTGGGTATGGGTCTAAAAAAACTCAACCAATATGAATTATATAGGTTTGGGTCACTATATTAACCTTATCTTTAAGTATTAACTCTTAGTTAATTAGTTTCACTTTTACAATGTCTCTTTGTATTTTTATATTATATGGTTAATAAACTTACTATATACATCCAAGAGACCCCCAAGTGGTCCATTAATGATACATATATCATTATATAAGTATCTTGGCCAAACCTTAGATTTCTATGAATTTAATATTAATTAATAATATAATATTTGTTTTAAAAACTCTTTTATGTCAATTTTGACACTATTTAGAAAATTGATTTTTGTGAAAATCATAACAGAATGATTACTTCAAAAAAAGTTAATTAAATAAATTCTAACATGTCATATTAACCTATAAAATTAGTTTAATTCATAAAAAGTCTCAAATTATATTTATTTGGGTATTTATAATATCAATTATTTTAATTTTTCACTATTATGGTAATTACTGCATCATCATTGTGTCATAAATAAATTAAATTATTTAATGTCTAAAAATTATAAATAAAATAAAATTATGTAGGAAATATTTTTAGATTTATAATGAATATTTATAATCGAATTTATCTTATGTTTAACCCTATATTAAAAATGTTTTTGTTATAAAACATTCATTTTACCTCTTTTAACTCTTCTTTGAATTAAATAATAATAAATGTCCTAATCTAATCCAAGTGGACCAAAGAGGTTCATATTTTATTCCTAAGATTTTTTTTGGTCAAATTAATCTTATCCAATAGAAATAGGACATGTGTCATGGTAATATTAATATCATTTTTACCCTTAATTATCTTATTTACTTTTAACCGTGGTAAATAAAAGTAAAAAGTTACTATTCACAAAAAATTATTTTCATCTCATTGAACCACATTTTACTCGTTGATATTAACCGTGTCTCTTGGATTTTTGAAATTCCACTCACAGAAGCGGTAAAATTAAGTTTTATGAAAAATTCAGTTTTTTAACTACCACTTAGTGGTTTCACTATTCATTAAAAAATGTAGTTTTTCAGAAAAATACCAAAAATTCACCCAAGGCTAATTTCGAAATTCCGAATTCAAAAATGAAGTCCATTTTGAAAAATAAAATTAATAAATTTCAAAAAGTTGGTATTACTATTCATAACGACTAGTTTGATTGGTTGTGGTGTGTTAGAACTTGATGTTGCGTACAACACATGCTATTGCATTATTCAAAGAGAAGTGTACCGTAGAAGCTTGGGGTGTTAAATTTAATCCTCGTGTGGTCCCCACCAAGGATATCCTCCCAAGGTAGGTTTTGTGTGGGTGGGACCCACCACCATAACCTCCCATGGGAGGTTAGGGTGTGGTGGTCCCCACCACTAACCACCTCAAAAATAAAAATAAGCTAACACTTATTTTTATTTAACTTTATTAAAAAACCCAAAATATGACTTCCATTATCGACCATCTGCCATCAAGGAAAAAGCCTTCTTAAGTGAATACCGGCGCTGTGAGTTCAACGGTGCCCTCAGATTTCAGTTCGAAGCACCGGTTCAAAAGTTATAAAATCCCGCTCGTACGTTTACTGAACATACCCGAACAAAACTTCAGAAATTGATTCTGGGCACTCCATACCTCATAATCATGCGCTGTAAATTTTTACGGACTCGTAAAATTCCCATGTATTTAAGAAAAAAAATTCCACAGAAAATTCTGGGTCTTTACAGCATAACACCAAAATATTCCTCAATGAAAGGTGATTTAGAAGAAGTCCCTTACCGAGATCATATCATTAGATTTAGTATAAATAAATGACATAATTATGTGTGAAAATATAAATAAACCCAATGTAAGTGGATATTCAGTGTAAAAAATTTAGAGTTCATTCACACATATTCTTGAAAAAATGATTCAAATGACAAAGATATTTAACTCATTTAATGGATATTGAGTTAAAATTTCTCTTACCTTGAGTCCTACTTATCTCATACGTTCTTAATTTTATTTTATAATAACCTTAGGTTAATTTCTACTTTCATGAGAATTTTTTTCAACATTTTTATTCCATTTACATCACTTATTACCATGTTATAAAAATTACATTATTATTTATGTTTATATCAAACATTTTGTTGAGATTCTGTACTTGAGTTGAAAAATGAACTTGTCTGGAGTTAAATTGTCCATGTGGTCAAAGTTACATCATATATAGAATAAAATTCATGACATAGTAATAATTTTTATACATTAATCATACTTTTAAAATCAAACCATTAATTATGGTTATGAAAAATTAACAATGTTATATTCATGGAGATGGAAGGTCGTACGTACGCATGAGTAACATTTTCATTGATCATTGATCATTATTAAAATAAGGCACTTATCATTTTATCTTTAAATAATTATCCTAATATTATTAAAATCATAATAATCATTTAAATATACTTATATATACCATAAAAGGGATTTTGTTAATCAAAACGATTCACATCGCTTCGTGGAGGTGATAGTTCACACGTACGCACAAATGACGTTATTGTTTTTATGTGAATGGGAGGTAAGAACATAATCAAAATATTATTATTTTAAAATGATAAATATTTCATGAATATCACATATAAATATTAGTTCCATCATTATAACATATTGTGATATACAGTAAGGGGAAATAAACTAAATCAGTTCGTGGAGATGATAATTCACACGTATGCAAGAATGATTAATTCTATTCCCATTTGATGGAAATTGAGATGGATTTCAGGGGTGATTTTAAAATAATAACATCTAAGTATGTTTAGAATACTCGAGTTATTATTTCAACTTGGAATTAGATTATTTAAAGGATGTTGAAAAATAAATAATATAGAAACTCTTAAAAAATGATACATCTTTTTCAGCTGATCAGTAATGAAGAACACCTTAACACCTATAAGAAGGGTGTTATGCCTAAAATAAGTCCTCAATTATGTGGGGAGATATTCTAGGAAATGTTTTGGGAAGATCTTGTCTAAACCAAAAGGCTTTGTATGTGTGAGTATTAGATAAGAGATGGTACCTTTTTATAGGATAGGGGAGGGTCACCCTTAGAAACTTTTAAATTATTAAATTAATATAAATTAATTGTTTAATTAAAATTTCTACAACATGGGATATGTCAAAGAAGAGACGTCGATTGTTTGAAATCCTCTCATAAAATAATTTTTAGATATGTATTTATTTTATTTTAAACCTTATCTGTTCGGTTTACCCTTCATTATTATCTTTTAATTTTAATTATGGTAACAAAATTTTAATTATTAAGAGGTTATTAATTTTACATATATTGGGTAAAAATCCCATTATTGTACACTTAATTAAATTTTAGACCATATCATAGCCACTTTGTGATTTGAAATTATTTTTAGTATTTTTAAATAATTTAATAAATTACTATTTTTATAAAACACCAATTTTGCCAATTTTTAAACTATTCATTTTATTGAATTTAAATAAAACTTAAACAAAGAGGTAACATAGAAAAAAATAATTCAATAGTCTTATAACATGTAATATTACACTAGAAAATTCAAGTATAAAATAAATTATTTCAAAATAATATTTATTTTATTATTTATAATATCATTTATTTGATTCTTTCATTAATAAGGTAATCACTCTATCATCATTGTGTCGTAATTAAATTTAATTATATAATGTCTAAAAATTATAAATAAAATACCATGATGTAGGAAATAATTTTATATTTCTATTTACTATTTATATTTGTTGAAATCACTTACATAAACCCATATTAAATTTTTTTTTGAATGATGATTCATGTTTATAACATAGTTTCCTTTACTTTAAATTTAAAGTTATAAGTGTTATTATCACACACAAGTGGATTCCAAAGGCCAAATTTTCATCCCATGAATTTTATTGATCAGATATATCTCATCTAATAGAATAATGGCATGTGTTAGGGTAGTTTAATATTATTATAATATTATTTTTACTTACATTTACATGATTTACCCTTTAACCGTGGTAAATAAAAATAATTACTGAAGTTACCATTCTAAATGTCCAAAAATAAAAGAAAACTATTTAAATAATTTGAAACTTATGATTCCAAATATGGAATCCGATTTTCCAAATTCAAAACACATATGTTTCCATAATTAAATTAAAATTAATTCATGTTCTCAAAATAAGAAAACATGTTTTTTAAAAGTAAAAACCATTAAATGATTGGCATGTCCTTATATCAAATTTCAATGTGAAAATACCTTAGATGACAAAAATTGTATTAAATGAAAAAAAATTAATCCAATTACAATTTAAAATCAATTAAAAGGACAACTTAACTATTTAAAAAATCTATATGTAATGGTAGTTTTGAATTAAAATGCATTATTTTTCACTATTCATTAAAAATGAATTTTATCAAAAAAAATACCAAAATTCAACCATTTAAATTTTGATATCCTAATTCCAAATGAGAACATTATTTTGAAAAATATAACCTATAAAAGTGTCAAAACTAGATTTAAAAAAGGTTCTTCATCAAAAGGCGGTAAAACTATATTTTTTTTTCTATAAAATGCTTATTTTATCCAAAAAAATTGAATTTGTTCTTATATAATATATACAAAACATATATGTAAAATTATAAATAGTAAATTTAACATATTACATATATTTTTTTAATAAAATCCATAAATATTTATTTAATTATTTTGTAAACTTTCTAATTATCATTTAAATAGTTTTTTAGAAAAACATTTCTTATTAACTTAAAAGGGTTTTGTTTTCATTTATAAATAATTGTTCACAAATGAATTAATAAAATACATGTCTAAACAATGTTTTCATAAATAATTTAATATTTCTCATTCCCTCTATATTAACAGCTAGTTTATAAGGTAAAATAATAATATGTAGTTGTTCTGTTATGTTCGATATGGCCTATTATGTACGCTATCGAACATATAGTCTCTTTTTAAAAACTTGTGATGTTATAATATCTTATTTAAAAATAAAAATATCCCCACATAATCTCTTATAATATGTTTATATATATTCTAATGGTGAATAGTAAAATTTATTTTGTGACATAAATATTTTTCTTCATTCTGACATAAATAACTGTGTCATATTGCTTCCCCCACATGAAATAGAATTCCCCGTGTTCTAATAAACTTTTTTACAATAACCACCTATTTCAATCACATTACAATGCTCCTATTCTCCATAAAGTGATATCATTTCTAGAATAAACTAGCTATTATACACTCAACAAAATTTTCTTTGCCCCATTAATAAGTATAATATTATCTCTTTTGATTCTATTTTTTCAACATTTTATGTTTTGACTCTTTTTTGAATTAGATATCTATAATTTAAAAGTTAAGATCCCAAAATTACAATGTACATATAATTTTTATATTATTATGATAATTTCTATTATTTGATCAATACATATTTCAAATGATCCAATGATTTTTTAATTTGTAAAAATAAATTTGAGTACTATTACACTAACTTCTTTCCTTAACTAACTTTGATCTTGTAAAATAAATTTTGTTAAAATATATTTAGTTTAGATAGAATTAATTCCACATATATATATAATTTATGTCTTTAGTTATCACACCATCCACAAACCACATGTAATAATCCAATGATGTTAATTGCTTTAACCACATTTCAACATTATTGACGCATCTACTGAGCTCTCATATATGATTATTGTATCCCCATAAGTTCATGCTTCATTCTCAATACAGAAAAATTCATATTTTTTTCAAAAAAATTATATATAAATAAAAACACATCACATAAAAATTTTTACTCAGGAAATATTATGTTATGATAAAAATTTGGTTACTGAATGGGTTGTAGTTTTTATATATTTTTATCTATAATGTGGGTATACCCCCAAAAAATATTTTTGGGAATTTTTATTAGGAATTTAAAACATGTATATATCCATTTAAGTTTATTATATTTATCTATTTTTGATTGTTCAGCCTTTTCATTTAAAATATCATATTTTCCATATTTTAGTATGATATTTTATTTTTCAATAGATATGGTTTTCCTTTTATATGGACCTTTAAGGGGATTTACCCTTCCATTTCATACATGGTTTCTATATATTCTACTTATTGTAGGTTTCTTAAAACACTTATAATTTCATTCAAAAAGTTTATTAGAGTGACATATATTTCTATCATTCTTCTTCTGAACTGTATATATGTTCTTCCTTAGTTTAACAACTTTCTTAACCAAGTGGGAAATAGTAAAAGTTATATCTATAATTTTTTATTTTTTTAGTCATATACAGAAGTAATTAAATATGTCAAACTCAACTAAATCTTTCAACATAGATTTTAATTTGAATTTCTAAAAATTATTTTATCTAACATTTTTCATCTCACAACCATTATATCGATTTGAAACGATTTTTTATTTTTCCATTTAGTATGATTTTTTTATTGATTCTCTTTCTTCTGAAGAATAATATTTAATATTATTGGAGTATTTTTATAAATAGTATACCTATTCTTCCTCCTTGATAAGCATTATACGAGAAGAAGGTATTTGAACTTATCAACCATCCTTACTCCCATCACTATAAGACATAACTTATTCAGCTAATGGGAAATTTATTTTAGAAGATTTTATGTGAAACCTTCTTCTTTCCCTTTGAATGGAATTATTTAATATAGTATTTAATTTTAGTGGAATTTGTTGTAGAATAATTATATTAATTATTTTATTTTATTTTACTTGTAATTTTATAGAAAAATGTCCAATTATTCTTTAATTAATGAATTTTATGTACCCTTGGTGTTGTTGAAGAAGTTTTTATTGGTTTATATTTTCTCTCAATGGGCCTGTGGAACAAGAAAAAGTTATTTAATGTTGTTTATATGTTTTTTGGATTTGTTTAAATTTTTTCTAATCTGAATCACAGTGGATCAAAAGGATTTTGATGCATTTGAATTCTCTATTTTATTATTATAGAATTCATAGTGAGTATTTACATGTATTTTATCCATTGACCTCATGAAATATATTGTTAATTAGTAACTCATGTTTCCAAAAAGTTAATAATGTTCTTGATTGTATTTTCAATCATTTATTAAATTACCCATGAACTCAATAAGTTACCCATACATTATATCAGTTGTTCAATTACGTTTTTGATTAACTATTTTCTAATAGGGTTAATTAGTTATGAATGCAATCAATTAACTAGGCATATTGTTGATTAGTATGTAAAGTGGATGATCAAATGTTCATGCAATTAATTATTTACTTAGTCATATGGTTGGTTAGATGATTTATCTTATGTTTGATCCAAAACCTCATAGAAAATATCCATATCATCTTTGTTATCATAGTAGTTTATATACTCAGGTTTTTTTAATGGATCCACTGTTGAAGATATAATTTTACATAATTTGTATATTCTATTGAAATTTATTATATGGATGATATTAAGGGATTTAAATATCAAATCTAAAATTTTATTCAATATATTTCATGTGTGATTTTAAAAATTGAGATTAATGATCATTTATGTCTATTATTCGGAGTTAGTTTATCTAAAAACTTATTATATGGGTCCAATCTATATTGTTTTGTGAAAAAATTGTACTTATTAATTCTGGAATACTTTATTAATATTATTTTATATTTTGGAGTTCATATAATCTCTAACATGTGGATATGTAGTGATGGACAATAATTTTCAAATGGATGATTGTATAAGCTACATGATTATTTTATTGAGGTTCTATTTTCTGAGAGCAGGTTGAAGGAAGTAAATTTTGATAGTGTTTCAGTTAGGAAGAAAATGATGGGTATTATTGGAATTCAAAAACACAATATTTTTTTGAATTATTTTCAACCCTATTCAATGAAGAATAACAATTTGGAATTTTTTTGTTAATTGTCTAATAAATATGAAGTGTATAATATTAATTTTATTGAATTAATTTAGTTTTTAGAATTTGAGAATATTTAGGATATCACAGTGTATGTTTTCTACCCTAATCTAATAAATAAATATAATGGATCTAGATGTATTTATTTATTAATAGAAGAATCGATAATGTAGTATTAGAAATTGGGTTTTTATAGTCAAAATTAATAACTAGTTTTCATGATTCCCTAATATGTGATGTTTTTGAAGAAATATGTGAGAATTTTTTTTATATCAATTATGTTGAGAAAAATATTGAATACATAAAGAGGAATGTAATATATCATCATCTATATCTGGTGTAGATCAAGTATTTAGTGGGATAATGTGATTTATAGATTTATAAGAAGTTTTACATTAGATCTGCATGATGTGAACCATGATTATTGAATATACATGAATTCTCATTGGGGAGATTAATGTATAGAGTTTCTAATGAATCAAAACAATCTATAATATATTTTTCATTCCAATTTCATATTCTATAATGAATCATTTTCATTCTACATATTGTTGTTCAAACTAGATTGGCATAGTTTTAATCTATCCTCAAATTAATTTTTTGAAAACAACTATTTCTTATAATGAGTAATTTATGTTTGGGGATACTAAAGAACCATAATAAGGAGTATGTTCCCCTAAAGTTCTAATTCACATAATAATATTCATAATAATTGATCCTTTATATTACTCGTTTATGAGTTGGGTTTAGATTCTACAATTGAGTAAATCAAACATTAAAATTATATATTGGTTAAATTAATTACAATGAAATTGTAAAAAATTGTCTATAAGCATTCACCCCTTCTTATTGGAGTAATCTGACCCTAGGATATTTGACAGGTATTAGAGAAATTTCCCAATGTTATATACAATAATGTTTTAATAATGGTTTATCTGAAATCTATGAACTGTAAGGTACTCAAAAAATGTTTTAGAAACAATTATTATAGACGAAAGAATAAAATTATCCTATATATTATATCCCTTTGTATGGAAGGTAGATATGTTTTGGTTATTAATTTTATACCAATTTTAGTGAATTATTAAATGAACATAGAATATAAAATAAATATAGATAAATATGGTATGGATAGAAGATAATATTCTTCTATTATGGTTAGAAAAAGTATTCACAAAATTGATTGGACTATAATTAGATAAAACCTGAGACAATCTTTAATGTAGCTATGAATGTAATGTAAAATCCAAGAGGCTAAATTATAGATTTGGAAAAGTAATATTAAATACATCATTATGAATTTGTAAGATAATGTTGGTGAATATTTTAATCACAATAATTATTTATTTATAAATAGTCTTGTGGTTGGTGAGATTCAAAGAATCAAAAATTATTTACAATATCATGAGAAATTTTCTAGATTTGTTTGATCCTAAAATATCATCACTAGATGATAAACATGATCTTTCATTGGATAAATTGCACAATATTATCATAGCTTATTAAATGAAAAAAATTACAACCTCTAAGAAAAATGAAAATATTGATTTTTTTAGGTAATGAGAAAGATGAAAAATTAATGAACATATTGATAATACATATTCATGTGACTCTGATAATGAAATTGAGAATAAGAACTATCATCAAATCAATTATATTATATTTATATCATTTGATAAGGAAAATGAAAATTTTAAATTCTTGTTTCTAATTGAATAATAAAAATATAATAATATTGGTATCTTTTCAATTTACTATCCTATAAATAAATTTAATGAAAATGAACAAGGATATTTCCACCCATATAGTAGTGAATCTGAACGTGAGTCCGCTGAAAATTTTAATAATTGGATGGATCATGCTGGAAATGGATTTGAAACATCATTAGGTAATTAATATTAATTAGGAAAAAATGAGCTATATCAAATGATAAAGTATGAGCTTAAATCATATATTTATAAGTATGACATTCTAATGAAACAGAATTAAAAACTAGGGAAGGAAGAAAATAAATTGATATATATAAAGAATCGGTCTGAAATAAAGAAAGCACCATATTTTTGTGAAATAATTAATTTCAGGTTTATTTCTATGAAATATGAGAAAATGTAATGTGATATTCAAGATAAATTCTCATTGATCGAAAAAGAATTACCAAATTAATAATCTATGTGTCTTATATAAGAGAATATGCTAAAGATGTTAATGTAGGGCTTACAACTTTTTGTTGAATTCAATGTTAAATAATTTAAAAATTTTGAGATACCTCATACAAAAGGATAGGTTAAATATATACCTGATAAATATACTTATATTTATTTTTTCACATCCAATTTACTTTTAACATTATAATTGGGTAAATCATTTTCCATGAAAAATGTGGAGAAACATTCACCAGTATTAGTATAAGAAATGAGGAACTCTATAATTCTTCATCTCCAAGAAAAAATAAATTTAGTCTAAGGATATACAATAAGTGAAATGTTTTTAGAGAGTTATATAATCTATCATTTTACAATCAAATGACATTTTGGATCTAAGGGTAGTACTGGTGTTGTGGAGTTTTTGGGAATAAATCATTCAAATAGTGTTCCAACATTTTACTACATGGAATGTGGCAAGGATTTAGGGGGATACATCCAATGTAGAGGAAAAAAATTATTCATAGAATATAAGATGTGATGAAAAATACTTCAATCTAGACAACTCAAATCCGATTTTAGTCCCTTGAGGAAATGTGTGGTAGATCTGAGTAATTGGGTCATTGTGTAGGGAAATGAATGAAAAGTTTCCCTATAGAAGATGCATATTCTAATAAATAAATGTGTATAGATAATATGAATGATGAAAAATAATATCTAGTATAAATTTCATTAATTTCATGAAAATGATCTAAGTCATCAGTTCTTGAAAATGGGTTCTCTTCCCACATGATTTATTTTTTAGTAGTATTAAAAAAATTGAGAAACATTATAGAGGATGATTCTCCTTTTATAATTATTGTTTGTAAAAAATAAGTATTTTCAATCTATAAATATTAAACCACAAAATGTAAAATTGAGTGATGTATTCCATATAAAATGGTTGAGGTTTTTTTAAAGCACAAACACATCATTTAAATATTGAGGATGGAGTAGTTATCACTCTAGAAAATAAATAATTTCAATATGTTTTTTAGTCAAGTCGGAGAGACCCCCTTTAATTAAACAATAAAACAAATGATTTTATTTTTTAAGGTACAGTTGAACCATTTATATGGCTCGTAGGGAATATAGTCATTAAATCCTATTAAAACACAACCTGTTTAGGATGATGAAATTCCTACACAATATCTCTTATCATCTATGCACTCACCTAAACTGATACCACAATAGGTATTCGAAAACCGGTGTCATACCATCCACCCCAAGTGTAGCACAACTAGAACCACCCCTATTGTCATCCCTATTCACTTACACTACCCACATATCCCACCATCGTCATTTTCACCCATCATTCATGACATTCCTCCATCCACCAGCAACCCAATGTTTTACATGTGCTACCCAAATACACACAACACCTGGTGGGGACCTATTTATCATTTCACCTAGAAAAATAATGCATGTTTTCTCCATTCCCCAATCTATTTTTAAATAGTGATCCAACCAATTTATGTGATGTGGGTGAAAAATATTTGATTATGCTATGGAATATGAGGATTGGTAATATCAATAATTGGAGAAAATGAAAAATTCAGAATCATGATATTGTGAGTGGCCTCGCTAATCTGAATATAGAATGTTATATTGTTTGTGGAACTTTTCAGAAATGGGAGATTACTATAAAACCACACAAAAAGGTTTCCAATATCTCTATGAGACCACATTCATTAATTGACACTAAATTGTGTTTTCCTTGGAGGAAAATGTCTACAAAAGGTTATTTATATTTTATATCATTCATTAATGATTATAATTAAATGAAAAATGTTATGTTCATAAAGAACAATTAATAATGTATTGTGATGTTTATAGTTTTCAAATGACATGATTACAAAGTGTTTGTACCCTTCATCAGGAAATTGAGATATGATAATTGAAATTAATATACATATGATGATTGTAAAATCCAATTATGAAATCAATGAATTATTAATCAATTTATACTATTTTATTCTCCCCAGAATTATGGTGCTTTAGAGGGGAATAATAATGACATAGAAAATATGAGAAGAAAAATTTAAGGTAAAAATAAATTCGTTAAATATTTTTTGAGAGAATACTTGTGTACTACTGTAAATATTCATAAACAATGAATTCATAAATTTAAAACACATTCAAATTGTTATGATAAATATTTCATGATGATTCTAGTAGTAAACTTAAAAAAAATTCTTTTATAAGTCCATGCTTCATTATGATCAAAGGTATAAAGATGGAAATGCATGAAGAGGCCATTGTTCAATGATTCATTATAAGATACCTATCTTAAGGAAGTGGGTAAAAGTAATATAAAAAGAGGAATTAAAATAATACTTAATGTTTTAATGTTAAAATATTTAAAAATAAAAAAACAAATAATGAAGTTATTATTTAAGATAAAGGGGATGAAATATAATCTCCTAATAGGATTGTTTTTAAGAAAAATGTTCACAAAAGAAAAAGAATATGAGTAAAAAATTATTTTCATTGATTATAATGAGACTTATGAATATTGTGTTGTTGTTAATTAGGATGATTAATATTAAATCCTTTAAAATGATGTTTATACAAATAATATAATGTGTAATGAAGACACACCTGTGAAAATAAAAAAAAGGTTGTGAATAGAAAATTAAACAACTCTAATATCACATGTTGATTGAATACAATGGATAAATCTGATAATCATAACGAATTAGTACAAGATATTAATGATGATAAGGATAAAATTAAAAATAATTCCATATGGGAGTTAATTTCATGGTCAAAAGTAAAAAATATTGACTGAAAAATGGTTGTTCAGGAAAAAATGAATGAGATAGGTGCTATAAGAATAAACATGGTCAGGTCAGTATGGAATTAATATACTAAAATGGAAGGTAAATATAGTGAATAAAAATTTTCTCCAAAAAAACTAATGAAATTAGGAATATTTTGTAGTGGTGGTAGGAAAGAACTATAATTTGGGTAAAATAGACATCAAATCAACATTTTTGAATAGTTATCCTTGCAATATGTCTTTATTATAAAACAAAATAGTTTTACATATGATATCAATGGAATCATAATGTGAATACTTAGAAAGGAATTAGATGGATTTATGAAGGATACTAGATATTTTTTCTCTAAATAGGATGTATACCTAATAGAAATGTGTTTCACCAAAGTAAAAGTTGATAGAAAATTTTCTATAAAGGATTTATCTACATATAAAATAGTTTTCACAGTGTTATTTTGATCATATAATTTTTCCTAGTTAAAAATTTTATAATGGTGAGTAATTTTTTGAGACAATTAAGAGAAGTTAGATATTATCATACATTGAAAATTGAATTACTTTTTTATGATATATTTTGAGAAAAATTCTAATTTCATATTTTTTCACATTAAAAATATTCCAAAGTGGTACTAAAAATGTTTTGAATTCATGAATGTAGAGAGGTATCAAGAAAAATTCTTCTGAAAAATATTATATAATGATAGAAGATAAAAATATGTTAGGACATTAATTATTGGTGAGGGATCTGTGAGTTGGTATAGTAAGAAGAAGATTCTAGTGAAACTCTTCACAAATGATGTGGAGTTTGTGGTATCCACTCATACATGTACACAATTTTTAGGTATCGTTATTCAATTAGAATATTTTAGTTTTGTAACTGAGAGAAAATTTCATATTTTTATGAAAAATAGGTGATTTTTTTAAAGAATCATGTGCATAAATATTATTAATTGAATATTAAATAATAGAGATAACCATTTTGAATACATTTATAATGAGAATAATATTATATATATCATTTTAAACTCTATACCAAAATTAATTTTCTTTTCAATGTAATTGAAACTACATGTTCACCACTTATCACTTGATGGTGTGTGGAAAATCCTCCACTATGCTACTAATTATTTTAAAAAAATGGGGAGAAATAATTAAAATAATCCTTTTCCAAGGGAAAAATTATTGATTAAAAGAAATTGATCTATACAATATAATATTTTTCTAGGAATAATTTTTAGGGGGAGGGGGATAGAGAACCAATATTTACATACATAAACATTACAACATTTTCTATGAATATTCAACACATTAAAAATATAAATTACCATGGACTATAATAGTTTAGAGTCTTTGGAAACTAGGAAAACAATCTAAAAACATGGTGAATGAACATAAATGTTTCCCATAATGGTCCTAAAATTTATTACTCCTACTTAAAACCATTATTCATAAACTAGTTAAAGGAAATATAAAATATGATGAGCTCAGATTCTCAGTAATGGTAAACAAAGGGGATATGTAAGCATAATGTGAATAGAATGGTATGAGAACATGAACAAAACATTTGAATATAATACCCTTCTTATGAATGATCATAATATTATTTAATGACACATGTATTGTATACTCACAAGACACGAATAATAAGTAAATCGAATTGTATGAGTAGTGAGAGAATATTATTGGAATAAGACATAGAATCATGACAAACACATAAGAATATAAAATCAATCCTTCTAAGTCTAGTATCATTGAAAAAACTAATTAGGGAACTTCATGGGGGGATGTTCTAATAGGCAGGACATAACACCATCCACAATCACATCACCTTCCTTATATTGGATCAGGTTAAAAAATCTTCCCATAATGGGTCAATACTATTAACCTTTTTCCCAACTGAGTAGTAAAATTTCACTCCTAAGACCATATTAGAACTCAAGGATAAATCCTAGGATAATCCTAGTAGTCAAGTTTCAATCCCAAGACCATATTAGTAGCCAAGTTTCACTCCCAAAACTATCTTATTAGTCAAGTTTCACTCCCAATACAATCATAGTGGATAAAATCCCTTACTAAACCAGTTTCAATCTACATTTCATCTATGTATATTTATTGAGATATAAATCTTTACCTAATGAATTGGAGGGAGATATATATCCAACCCATTATGTAATTAAATAATACATATATATTCTAAATGATAGTAATAGACTTATTATATCATGACCCATAAAAAATACAGGCCTTAACAATTTAACATCATAACCCATGAAATGAAATGGATGTCATAAACATGTATTCATATATTAACTTGTGGAAAAGAGGTTTGATTTATAATCATTACATCATATAATAACCCATGAAAATAAGTAGGACCCATAAGTGTTTTACCATAGTATAATTAATGAAAGATAAATAAGTATAATCATCATCATGCCATCAAATAATAAACTATTTATACAATGAATATGAATGGTATTCATGGATCACATACAAAAGTAGGAATATGTTGCACCAAAGAGTGTATTTTTATATGGAAAATAATATTGAAATATATTTTAAAAAAATATCTTGAGGAAAATATCCTCTACTATTTGAAATTTTTTTTGTACAACATATACCATTTTGAAAATAATTTTCATTCAAAATAGCTTTGAAAAAATATAAAGGAATCATTGATATCATTGAAATCATTTTATATGAAAATTAATTTTAAAATTTATAAAGGTTGTTTTGATAACCATTTAAAATAATTTATAAAAATAATAAACTGTAAAAAAACCATTCCTTGATATGTAAATTAATATATCATTTAAGAAAATTTGTGAAAACAATTATAGAAAAATGGGTTTTGAATAAAAAACTTTTTTCTGAAGAGAGAAATAAACATGGATTGTCTAAAAAAATATAATTATATTATGTAATAAAGAGAGAAAAAATGGTAATATTGCATGATGAAAGACAAAATAACTATTAGATAAAAAATTTCATGTGTTTTCTTGATATATTGATCATAATATTTCATCAATGGAAGTACAATCACAACCAATCTTGATAAATGATGAGATTGTAGTAATAAACTCATACCACTTTGGTAACATTGGATAATAATCCCCATGAAATAATAACATTACCTGATTCTTCTAATGCCATTAAAATATGGTGACTGATTATATAACATGAAAAAGGGTAGTATATACTCCTCTTAAAATAATATTGGTTCATAACATGACATGTTTGTCAAAAAAGGTAGATTTAGAAAAAAAATATTTAACTAATTTGGTAACATTAAAATCGTAAACCTCATCAAAAAGATATCATGAAATAGATATTTAAATATAAATAAATTTAAGGATAATAATCATATTATACATTCATGAGAAGTATATACACCACACAAAATAAATTAATTATGAATATGGAATAAGTTTTTTCATAAAGAAAATTGATATTATAAATCTCCTTACTATATGAGTTGTAACAACCCAACCCGATTGACCACTAGAATGTTAGTCAGACTGGTGGGTCACATTGCCTCATGAGTCCTTCCCCATACACTATAGGCTACCAACTAGAATCAAGGGTTTAAGGAGGTAATAGAGGGGATACTATACCCTCATGATCAGAGAAACACAATAGTATATCAAATAATAAATAAAAAAATAGAGGGAAATTATAAGAAATGAAAGGTAGAGATATAGAATAATAATTGAAAAACTGAATATAAAATATGGACACCACCAACACACCAAAATGCATACATTCCTAGATGATGATACATCACTAAAATAGTATACATACAAAGGAAAATGAAATACATTACAATAAATGTAAATGAAAAAAAAATTACCAAGTGTAATTTCCACGAGTATCATGAGCTCTAGCTCAATATTTTTCTCTTAACATCCAGGTAAAAGAAAAACACCATAGTAAGAGTATGTGGTCCTATGAACAATGAATTATACTTCAGTACCCCTGTGAAATGGTGGCCTGAATAGGGTGTTAAATATGAATCCTAGTAGGTTACCACCCACGATGTCTACAACTGAATCCGGATATGGATTATGAAGTAAAGTAGTGTGTGGGTAATATAATAAATAAATATTACTCAACAAATAATCCATGTATGGATCAGGTTCCATTGGGACACCTGGTCATCTCTACCTACTTTGGCTCATTGATAGAATGGTGTTTGACCTATAACCATATGTGTATAACAATAATATATACAAAGTATAGTAATATATTTCATCCTCTTATATAAATCATGTGTGTGATGATTAAAATGTCCATATACCTAGAATACATATTACTAGTTGGGTCAAGAACAAATTATACATCCATGACCAGTTTAAACAAGCCTATAAGAAAAATATGAATGGTACATTCCATAAATATCATAATGAGTGTGATACATCATGCTCATCATTCGAGATGGTGAGTGTTCTTTCATGTTAGCAGTCAGAGAAGGGGTGAGTGTGTCATTATGCCAGCACTCACCCAGGAATGTGGTGTGTGATTCCCACCACCCAAAAAATGTCAATGGTGTGAGACGCCCAAAATCAAAACCCAATGTAAGGGGGCATGATTCCTCCATGATCAACATAATCCTTAACACCACTCCACATGAATAATATAAAGTGTAATTATATTTACCATATTATCCATGAGTTAATTCCTCTCATGCATTAAATTCATTAATCCCATTATAAACTAGGGAGACATGATCATTCTGATTCACACAAGAAGTTATTATTAAATTATAACAGGAGGCATGGTCGGACCACCCAACTCTATTCAATTTCAAATAACCCATATGAAACAATTAAAGAGAGCAAGATATCATAGAAAAACCATTCATTTTATATAAAAAATAATTTAAATAAAACAACCATCAAGAGTAAATTGTTCAATTAAGTTCATGCTATTGAATCTATAAAAACATGAAAATTAATTTAACAAGGCTCAAAGAGGTGAATAGAATGTACCATGGTAAAATTTGGAATTTACCTACAAGGATAATCCCATTAATAAATCAAGACGATCCCTTAGGATGAGCTTGGTTCATTTCACAATTATAGAAATAGAGGAAAACCTCATTGTATAAATCCATTAATTTCCATGTCTCAAACATGCCTTATACCAACCAATGACATCAAATATTAAAAGAAGAACTAAACATTATAGCAAATAACATTATAAACCACTACTCATCACCTTTTAATTTCAAATATAGAACACCTCATCTGAGGGGATTTATTATAAAAAAGTAAAATTGTTTATTAGAAAATTCATTTAACATATCATAATATGACAGTCTATAAAAACATATCAATTCAAAAAATAAAATAATTTTAGAATGCTACAATACATGGAAATTCAATTATAAGGTTCAACATGGAACCTATGATGTGTCATTACCATTTTGGGAGATTGATCACAAGTGGAAATTGCATTATCAATCAATCTTGAATGCTTTGAATTCATTTAAATAATTTAATCAATTAATTATAAATGGAAAACATAATCCAATACAACCAAAAGGATTACTGTATTTTAGGTCTACAGCCTCAAACATCTAAAAATGATCAGAAAAAGTAAACATTTTTCAAAAACCATTTAGATTGAAGATTTTTTAAAAAGAAATATGCGAAAAAGGATGGTGTTCACTACAATGATGCTATTTTTAAAAATAATTAAATGTGAGGAAAATTCCATAGAACACATACCTCATACATTGGGTGATATAATAATATAATATCAATCTCTAATTTGATCCACTTTGCATGAAATATATGAAACCAAAATTTCCCTTGAAAATAGGGAATATCATCCTTCTCCAAAATAGAACAATAGTTTGGGAGAGAAACATAGAAAGGATTCAAGAGGAATATATAGCTTACCGATGAGGATCAATAGAGACCGAATTTTTTTGACTTAGACTTCAAATGAATGAGATCCATAAAATAATAAAATAGGCTTAGGAGAGACCCATAAAGAAGGGAGTTGTGAACATTGGAGAATAAGAAGGAGGATAGAAAGTGAGTATTAAAAATTATTAAAGGAAAACATGTAAATTCACCCTCAAAATGAGGTTCGCATTGTTTAGATGCACGGTTTGGCCAAACCATGCACCAACTTCATGACACCTTCTTTCTAGGAAACCATCCTCACTCAGCTATCTCATACATTTTTCCCTAACAATGCACAAACTATGCGATGAATTGTCTAAGGGAACTTTATAAGTTGAACTCATCATCATAGCTAGTGTAATGGTTTAGGTAAATTGTGTGCAGACTGTGTGACACCTACTTCAACTTCGGTTCAGTCCGCATGGTTTTCTACTGCCGGTCACACTATTTCATACGAACCGTGTGCCCATTTAAGAGCACACAAACATGGGATTTTTGGTTCCCAACTCTCATTAAACTCAATGAGGCACCTGATCTACCCCTAAGGAATTTACCCAAGTCTAAAAAACACATTCATGTGTTCCAACTCTCATAATTTAGTTCCAAATATCGGTTCAATTAATGTCCTGTCCACTAACACCATAAACTCAAATTCCACTATAATTTCCATTCGGTTCAAAATCACAAGTCATTACAACCTCCCCAATATAAAACATCTCATCTCTGATAAGCCTTAGGGAATAATGAAAATATTAATTATCTAATCTATAATGGTCGTGAAGTACCCTTCAAATGGTTACCTTGAATTTCCAAATGCCCAACACTACTCCATGCATTACTAATGAATACGACACTTAAGCCATCGAAACTTGACCTGACAGTCATTTGTTATAGGTGACAATAAAATGATTCTTATAATTTCCCAAATAGCCAGATACATGAACACATCATTGTCTATTAATTATTTTTGGATGATTTTCTCCCCACTACAGTTCTTTAACGACAATTCTGAAAACAGACACAACCCACTTGTCAGAATTTCCTTAAAAGGAATTACTACAGGAATTCTAGCAATGCTCCTCACATGATTATAATAAATCAAATAGTGGATTTTACAATAACCCCATTTAGCCAGGTCACTCCAAATATTCATGTAAAATACCTAATTGAAATATACTACACTCACCTCTAAATGAAAACATGGAAAAATGAATCCTCACCAACTACACTCCTTAATAAAAGAAGGAAACATTCCCCACCACATCCAACTGACCATTTCGAAAACAAACATATGAGATGACTGATGTAAATAAAGACTAAACAACAACACATTTATTTATGTCATCTCACATTTAATCCAATCAGGTTTAATAAATCCCATAACTAACTTCCGATGAAGTTCCTATATCAAACCATCCATCCCATTGGAATTGTTACACCTTTATAAAAACCTCAAAGCCTGAAAAAATTTCTGATATATCTTTGGACTCATCAAAATGGATTCAAAGTAACTGACCTAAGATATCTCATACTCCATGTTTACAAATGAGACATTAGTATAAGGAATAAAATTCCATATTACATCATTGAATGAGCATAGAGTGGCATTCTCCTAATGGTCAAGTCAATGAAATGTCTGGTGTCCAAGAGTCCATCCAAGGAATTCCTATATGAGAATATAGGTGTCAATAAATTCTAACCAATCTCTGATAGAAACCCAATTTATAATGTGAAATGCTGATAATGCACCAAAAGTAGTCTAAAAGCATTAAACATTATCATGGCATATAAATGACACTCTCTTAGTGCGTCAAGGATGATGTAAAGAATATGTACATGCTCATCTCTAAGAACGAGTACACTAAGAGGGTACCAAAGATAAAAATATGATCTGAGACACTTTTATCACAATCAAAACCATGTACTCAATATGGTTTCCCATGAACCATACCCATCTACCAAAATGAATAAAAGACGCACCACTACTGTTCAACTTCTTTGAAGAATAATAGTGTCGCCCATCGAGGCATCATCATTTTACATATCAAAATGCCTTTACAACCTGATAAATTTTGCAATTTCTCAAATATAACCACCAAGACTCATCCAAAACCAACTTAGTTTGTCAAAGGTTTCATGTAAATCCAACCATGATAATGTCTTGTTGTAGAGAAAGCATAGATACATTTTTACTAAAATCGACCTGATGCTCCCCACCATAAGGGTTTTTTATTTGTCAAAAGGAGAGATAGGTCAACCTCTCACAAGAAAGATTGATAAAAAACCTTAAAATTAAAACATTTAAACACTTTTTATGGAAAAAATGAGACTGAACATCTTGTAAAAACACCTAATCCTAATGACTCTACATCTTGAGAACTGAGATGAATTTACACCTTTAACTCCCATGTCACTCTACTTAGGAGATGACATGAGAACATACTAAAGAATCCAAGTATTCACGATTTCACTAAACACAACCAGTATATCACATCATTTAGTAACTCAATGGGTACCACACGTATTAGAAAACACTACCTCGAGGGTTTAGAAGCAAGTTGGCACAACCTCAATACTATCCATAGGCTTTCCACCCCATGCATAGGAGTATCAGGTGATGTGTACAAAATATTTCACCCAAATTCGTATTTTCCCATATTTACACTAACCTAGATGATGACTTATCCCAAGTCCTATATTACTGAGAATTATGAGAGGATAAAATGACATACCATGTAGGTGACCATTCCCTTGGAATGTAGAACCTTCTAAAACCAAGCATTACGGGATGCTTAAACCCATAACAAAGGTTGATGATACCATGACCACCCATTTGAACAAGGGTTTCATTTAGAAGCTAGGACTTTTACTAGGGACAATGGAAACCAAAAAAAACTATAAAACTAAAACCTCTTGTCATTTATAAAGGTATTAAATCAATAAGGGTGATACCTACCTCGATCTAGACTCATTTAGAAGCATTAGTGTTGACTCTATCAGAAATTACCTAGGCCTAAGATCCCATTATTTAATCCATTTCTATGAAGGAGTATGGCCTATGAAAAATGATCATGTTTTTGTTCCTTGGCAACATATATTTTCTAAAATACCCTTACACAAATATCTAAACTAAGGATACATTATATTGTTCCATTTTCAGGTCTTTTCATTGATTCACAATCAATCTTTAAAAATAAAAAGATTAAAAACCGAGCATCAAGTACCAATTATAAAATAAATAACTTGGTACCTGATTTGACCAATACATCAAATTAAAACATGAAAGAATTATCAAAATTATTTTTTAAACATTAATCATTTATTTATATCTAGTCTATTTCAGAAAATTTATCATATAATTTCAATGTAATGTTGGAAGAGATAAGGCAGCCTACTAGGGTATCATTAAGCCAACCTGGGTTCATCAGAAAGAAACCCACTAACATTTTTTAATTACTAAAGCTCCAAAAAACCCATAATAGGTTATATTATAAGAAACTTGACCCTATTAACCTATTTGGGTCAATTTATACATTTAAGAGGTTAATCACCACATTTGAGATCAAAATTTAACAAATTCCACATTTATTAACATTTAAAAATATAACATTACCATATATAATGATTTATTTATATAGGTTTCCATATACCAATCCATAATGTTCTCATACACGTTATAGGTTTTAATTTGGCACCCATTAATTGCAATAATTCTACATTAAAAGTTTCATCATTAACAATATTTAAATTTTAATTAATGTATATATATATATATTCACACATGCCTGAAATATGGTTTGAGTATATGGGTTACCCTTCCCCAATTTGATGATTCCCATACACCTTACAACTAATGAATGCTTCCCATTTAATCACAACTAATAAATTATACCCATGAAACCAAATATATATATATATCTCTCCCTCTAAAAAACAAAAAAATATTATTATCATAAGAAATATACATATAGAAATGTGGTAAATAAGTATAGAAGTGTGACACATAGAAAAAAATTCTAAATTATTAGGGAACATTGAATTTTATCATCTATTCATGTCATCTAAACATGCATGCTAAATCAAATAAGAGAATGGGATAACACTCAAGGAAAACATTCCAAATCAACAAGATTCTTATAAATGCAACTACAAGGCCTGGAATATGAATGACATGTGAATTTACTATGTTCATATAACGATTCATGAAATAATTCTTCCATTCCATACTTGGACTAGGAAAAAATATCATAAATTCCAAAAATAATAAGTAGAGGAAATTACATCATTCACTTGAGGTGAAATAATACTAAACTATAATGTCAAATACAATAAACAATTGTTGAATCCTTGGACACTAGGAATTTCCCCCGAAAATGGGTTAATCAATCCTAGAAATAGTTTATTACCAGGATCTATCACATTCCTTGTATCCTATCTACCAACCCCAAACAATAAGACATTGGGAAAAAGAATTCTTGGATTCCACTTTGTAATATCTCAGCCCGACTGACCATTAGAACGATTGCTAGACTGATGGGTCACATGGACTCAAGAATACCTCCCTGTATTCCAGAGGCTTTTGAATAGTAGAGAGGGTCTAAAGAGGAGATATTAGGGAGAATATACCCTCATGAGTATATTCTTGCAATGGAAAATCAAATAAAAACTAATATAAAATAGTGGATGTCTTATGAAATGAACAAAAGAGTATCCTGAAAATAAAACAAAAAAATGAATATAAATGATGTCCAATTTCAGCATACCATAATTCATGAATGTCCATATGATTAAACATATCTAAAATAGTAGAAATATAATAAGAAACAAAATATAATGCAGTATATGTAAAATATAAAAAATTTTCAAGGGAAATCTCCATGAGCATCCTGAGCTCTAGATGAGTTTTGTGCTCCTAACTTCTAGGTACAAGAAAAACAACACAATAAGAGTCCATGGTCATATGAATAGTGAGATCTACTTGAGTATTCTAGTGCAATGGATGACCAATTAGGGTATGAGAAATTAATCCTAGTATGTTACCACCAATGGTCTCTACAACCGAATCCAGTATGTGATTATAAAGTAAAGTAGTGTATAGGTAATACAAATAAATAAACAATACTGAATAAATAAAAATTAGATGTCTTAGGTTCCACCGAGACACCTAGAATTATCTGGAATCTTTATCTCATGGATGGAATAAAGTCATATATGTAACCATATGTGTATAATAAAAATATATACAAAGTATATTTATATATTTCATCAACCTATATAAACCAAGTGCGGGCCAATGCTAATGGCCATGTATTTGGAATTCCAGTTACTAGTTGGATTGGGTGTAACTCAATTATCCATGACCATTCTAAACTATTATATAATATCAAACCAAAGGGTAGATTCTGTAAATCTCATAATCATTGGGAAACATCATTCTCATCCCTTGAAATGGTTAGTGTGTTTCCATGTCAAAAATCAGATAATTGGTGAGTGTGTCGTCAGGAAAACACTCACTAGGGAATGTGGTGTGTCATTTCCACCATACCAAAATGTCTATGTTGTGAGATTCCATGACTCAATACCCAATATATGGGAGCATGATACAAACATGCTAAATAGAACCCTTATCATTATTCCAAAACCTGAATATAAGGTGCAATTATATTTACACTACTATCAATGAGGCAATACCCCTTATTCTTTACATTCATTAAGTTCATTATAACTGAGGGCGTCATGATCATTTAAATTCACATAATCCTTAATTATTTAATTATAACAACAGGTGTGTCCAAACAACCCGACTCAATTCCATTTAAAGTAAACCATATGACTCATTCAAGGAGAGAAAGCTATCATAAATATAACTTTCCTTTTATACTAAATGATTTATTAGGAGAAAAAATAAATCATGAATAAACCACTCAATTAATAACAATCCATATAATCTATCAAAAACATTGATATTCATTTTACTAAGATCACAGAGGTTATTATAAGGTACTATCTTATAATTTGAAAATTACCTATAAGGTAAATCACATTAGTAAAGAAACCCAAGCCCTTTATAGAATATTGGTTCATTCATATATAGAAAATGATGGAAAATTCATTTTATAAATCAATTAAATGGAATGTATCAATCATTAAATATACCAAAAAATGACTTCAAGGAATATAATAACCACAACATTACATCCAATCAATTTATAAACCAAGATACATCACTTTTTAATTTCCCAAATAGTGCACCTCATCTAAGGTGTTTTATTATAAAAACATAAAATTGTTTTTGAGAATTTTAATTTAACATATAAAAATTTCACATTCAATAATCACAATTAAATTTAACAAATAAATATTTTTTAGAAGTCCAAAATACATGTATAATTCAATTATAATGTTCAACATGAAACCTAATAGGTACCATTACTAGTCAGAAAATTGATTACAATGGGTAATTCCATTATCGATCTTAGCCAAATGATTAGAAGGAGTTGTGGGAAATTAATCAATTAATTTTACATGGGAAACACAAGTTCTCACACCTATAGAAGTGTCCATAAACTAGTTCAACATCCTCAAACACCTAAACAATGACCAAATGAAGTAAAACATTATGTGAACCATTTTAGATTGAAGAAAAAATAATGAAATGCGTAACACAGGACAACATGTGGCATAATAGTGCTATTTATAAATTTTTTTAAATTTGAGTAAAAATAGATAGGCTACCTACCTCTTACATATGATGATATACTCATCCAATATCAATCCTTGATTTGATCTAGTATAGATGAAATTGAAAAAACCAACATTTTTCTTTAAAATAGAGAAAATGAGCTCACACTAGGATTACATAATAGACTAGGAGAAAAAATTATAAAGGATTAAAGGGGAATACCGTGCTTACTAGTTAAGATCCATAGAGACCAACTTCATTCAATTCAAATATTGGACGAAGGAGATCCATAAAATCCTAGAAAGAGATTGGGAGAGACCCATCGAAGAGGGAGCTACGCACGCTGAGAAGAAGAATGTGGCATGAAAATAAAATGGGTTTTAAAAATCATTAAGGGTTGAATTTTAATTTGACCCTAAAAAACAGGGTGTATGGGTTTTCCAAACATTGATCCAACCATGTGCCACCCTCTTCCTAGGAAACCAACCTCACACGGTTGCACCTTGCGATTTTCCTTAACTATGTGCATATCATGTGATGAATAATGTGAGGGTACTAGTTAAGTGGCACTAACTATGATGGCTAGTTGAATTTTTTAGGTAAACCATGTGTAACACTTGAGATACCTACTTCACCTCTAAATCAGGCAATAAAATTATCAATTGGGGGATGCATGGTTTCAGACAAACTATATGCCCTATTCATAGCATCAAAACATGGTATATTCAGGACACCACACTCCCTACACTCAATGATACACATTCAAGTCCCCTAGGGACATTACCCAAGTCTAAAATAAAAACCCTTATGTTTTCCAACTCTCCTAATTTCAATTCTAATCATGGGTTAAAGAACAACCCATCCACCAATGCTAAAAATTCAAATTCCATTGTAATTTTGGCTCAGTTCAAAAACCCTAGTTGTTACATGGTTAACTTTTGAATCATGATACCCATGAAATAATATCACCAAGTATAACATTTAATATAATTTAATAAAGTAAATTTCTGATATAACATTTCATAGGTAAGTATATACACCACACATCAAGAATATGTGGTGAATATAGCATATATCTCACATAAATAAAAGTGAGATGAAAAACCATTACCTTAAGTCTTGTAATGCTTCATACTCTTTTATGAAAAATATAATTATATTATATATAGTTTATATAAACATATAATTATATCTCATACAATATATGATTATACTAACATTTTATTATCAATTCCATTTTAATGTTACGTTTCATGTAATATCCATTTTGTTTTTCATATATGTCTTGACTTTTTATTCTTGATCGACATTATTAGATAAAGATTTAAATATTTAAAGAATGTAAAATATATATAAATATAATATTTTTTTATTATATATGTGTTTATAATAATCTATTAAATATAGGAATATGAAATTAAATACATCATTCATATAGACAATAGGTTGTACGTATGGATGAACACAATTTCCATTTTCTTGTCGAGTTAAAAAATGAAATTAAATGAAATATAATTATATATATTTAAATTATAGTAAAATTATAATTTCATATATATAATATTATTTTGGTAAATCCATCCTTAATACATTCCGTTTAAAATGTTAAAGAATCACATAGCTTTGAGGAGGCGCTAGTCCACACGTCCACAAATGAAGTTACCATTTTAAAAATTAAAATTCTGAATGTATATATTATATAATAAATAAATAAGAATAAATAAATCATAAATATGAAATTTATAACATAAAAATAGATATCCATAAATATTCTCAATCATTATTGGTAGTAATGGAAGAATAAACGACATCGGTTTTTGGGGCGATTGTCCACCGTACACACAAACGATGGTTGTGTATCCCATTTTTTTGGAAGTGTGCAGAGATATAGGTCATATCCTTGGAATAAAAAATATAATATTTTCATGACTTTTCCCCGAGGGCTTGTTCCATGACACCCACAAGTATGCATCCCGAAGGACAGGGGATGGTGACTAGCGTTGAAGGTGTCAACCCGCAAATGGGAGTCATTTTCTTGAGTAACTGTATGCACACACACACACAACCAAATCAAAAAAAAAACTAGTATGGTATAACTTTCATAAAACTAAATGACCACTGAGTAAAGTTACATAATGTAGGTTAAATGTACTAGAATAAAATCCCAACAAAATTCAAACTAAAAAACAGGAATGCATAGAAGATCCTTGAAAAGAAATGTGCTGAAAACCCCACTTAATGGGTAAGTGTAGAGTTGCTTTAGGATGCCGTAGAAGAATGTCCTACCTAGCTGATCTCACTAGGCACCACCGGGTCCTATGACACCAAGTCCTCCATCAAGGTGGTAGTCTCCTGCGCCAGACACAACATATGCAGGCAAAGACCGTGCATGGGTGAGTAAAAAAATACTTAGTAAGGACCCCAAACAAAAAATGAATGACCAAAAAGATATCCATAAATAAAACCATGAATAATGATCATGAAGAAAGATAGATCACACATTTAGAATCTAAAGTGTAGAAGCAAGACTATAAATCATGACCCTGAACACCTTGGACAGTTGAGGTACTCATCCCCGATGAGTGCCGTGTGTCTGTTGGTTCACACAGAGCCACTTCCCACTTAGGTCATCACAATTGGTCCACATAGGGCCACTTGTAGCTGATCCACACAGGGTATCTTATTGATGATCCACATAGGTTTGATGGTAGATGATCTGTTGGATCGATATATAGATGTATATGTATTTTAGACGGAACAATACAAGAGGGGGGGGGGGTGAATTGTATGTTTAAAAACTTTGTGTTTAAACACTTAAGAAATTAGTTTAAAAGATCTTAAACTAATACAATTCACAACAAAAACAAACAACCACAATTGTATTGAATATAAAGGTATGATATGATTTAATAATATAAGAAATGTAAAGCAATTGTATTCAAGATGAATACAATAATCGGAGTAATACAATAGTGAAGTATTCTAACATAAAGCATATAGAATCAATTGATATAATATGTAATAATATTATTGTAATTGAAACAATTACAAATGAATATGGAATGAATAAAGGAAACAATACAATTCCCTTTCTAAAACAGCAGCGGAAATGTAAAAGTATTACAATTATTTTGACCCAAAGAGAAGGGTTATCCTTTCACCTAAGATAAGAGGTATGTCTTACCACCACCTTGGTAAGCCCTTGATATGATGATCAGTACATCTGTCTTGCTATCCCTGTAAGCCCTCGATACGATGATCGGAACGTTTGTCTTGTTATCCCCACAAGCCCTTGATTTTGCAGGTAATCAGCACCTCTGTCTTTCAAACACTTGAAATCCCTCAATACGATGATCGGTACCACAGTCTTCCTATCCTCAGCAGCCCTCGATCTTTATCACCTGATCGGTCGCACAAAGTAGATCAAAGCACTTAATGAAATAAAAAAACTAAGAACAAGCCATTCACGTTTTGTAATCTCAAGGATTTCGCACGAAGCAAGAGAGAAGTCACATCATCTCTCTCTAGAACTTTATAGAAGAAAAGAATAATAAAAGTCTCTCATTTAGTTTCTCAGCTTAAAATGACCTCCTATTTATAGGCCTTAGGTTCCAATGGTTATATTTCCTCCAACAGTCATATTTCTCTGGAAAACTCAGAGGGACTTGGACACCTGGAATTATAAAGACCACATTGAAACAGAAAACATGATATCATTTTGATTAGTTTATAACTAACTCCACAACATCGTTTTGGTTAAAACAAAAGATATATGAAGATTATAAACATGAGTACGATTGACATGTATTGATAAAGGATAAAAACAAGCAAGCAGTAGAAGTAAAATATGAGTATTATTAGTATTAATTAGTGTAATGTATTGATATGATACAAAGTGAGTATGATTCACAAAAGTCAGTACGATTGACATAGTCAGTACGAATGACAGATTCAGTACGATTGACAGAGTCAATACGATTGATAGAGTCAGTCTGACTGACAGAGTTAGTATGATTGACAGAGTCAGTACAATTGACAATGTTAGTATGATTGACATAGACAATACGATTGATAGAGTCAGTACGATTGATAGTGTCAGTATGATTGACAGAGTCAATACGATTGACAAAGTCAGTACGATTGATAGAGTCAGTACATTTGACCGAGTCAGTATGATTGACAGAGCCAGTACGATTGACAGAGTCAGTACGTTTGACAGTGTCAGTACGATTGACAATGTCAGTACGATTAACATAGTCAGTACGATAAACATAATCAGTATGATAAACATAGTTAGTATGATAAACATTGTCAGTATGATAAGCATGTATGAATACATTTATGATTTCAAAAACAAGTCATAAAAGTCAAAAATAGAACTTTTGACTCAACAATATCTCCCTTTTTTGAAAGCACAAAACATGAAGTAAAAACAAAAAGAAATAATTATCTCCCCCTGAGTTATTGAAAAATATTATGAATATGAAATTGAATACAACTAAATCCCCCTTAGGTATGTACTTTCCTAAGGATTGTATTCGTAGATTTTCCTTGATTTATAAGTATTTGATTAAATCATTCTCCCTTTAAAAAAAATTCTCCCCCTTTATAAAAAATTCTCCCCCTTTGCGATTTACAAAAAGAATGGGGTAATATTGAGTTACCTGAAAGAGTTAGAGAAAATAAATGCAAGACAATGGGAAAGGTAACATAAATCTCATTGAGATAACAAAAGTATATAGAATTCTAGAAAAGAGAAAAGAAAGATACAACAACACTCATTTGTTTTCTCTTTCCTTTTCTTTCTTGATCAGCTCATGAAGAACGACTTTCATATTTTTGATTTCTTTCTTGTCTTCTGAGATAGAATCACCCTGAGATATGAGAAGCTCTTATTGATCAGAAAAAAGCTGATCCTGATTCTTGATAGTCTTTTCTTGGACTCTGATTACTTCTTCAAGGGTATCAATTCTGTCTTGCAAATTCTTATTGTCTTTAGATAGCACAGAATTTTGCTTCTTCAATAAAACTATTTCATCTTTGAAAGATGAAACCTTCGAAAAATTAGACTAAAAAACATTCATTCTCTCTTGCATCTCTTTTCTTGAAGGGATATCGGCTCAATGAGTATTTGATAATAGATTCATCCTTTAAAAAGTTTCTTTGTCAAGATTATTGAAATCAATTTCAAGATCATTTGAAATTCTCCTCAAGTCTTTAATTGATATTTCATGATCATTCACTGAGATATCTGTTTTGTATTACCACTTAGTAATTCTATTGCAATCCTTATAATGAGCAGCCGAACTTTCAGACATAACTTTCAAATAGGATTCAATTAAAAAAACTCTCTTTCTCAGTTCTCTTACAGAACCAAATTTCTTCCTCTGATTGTCAGTGATGAAATCAATTTTGCCTTCAAGTCTAGGAAAATAAGGAATGGTCTTCTCAATAATTATCAAAACATGAACAATGTAATCACTCCTCTTGAGAGATATTGTGTGTTCTGAATCAGTATCCTCATCGTATGAATCCAGTTCATTTGATTGGATTGAGTCATCAACTGGCCGTTTTTCTTTTTGACTCCCATTCTTTTGGTATTATATCAATAATTTTTTCAACAAGGGCTTCATCATCAAGACCTTTTTCTCCCATAGATTTTAAGCTATTGACAATTGTCATAAATTTTTGTTGCACTTTACATACTGTCTCTCCATAAGGAAAAAGAAAACCATGATACTCTTCTCGAAGCATTGATCTTCTTGTTTCTATAACCTTCGATGTAACAAAATGCGTGACTTCTAATTTCTTCCAAATACAGTTGGATTCTTCATAATATGATATTTGGCTGTATATATTCTTGGTCATAGAACATAGAAAAGTATTGCGTACCTTGTAATTCAGTTGATATTCTTGCTTCTCTTTTTTGGTGAAAGTACTGACTTCTTTGTCAGGAATTTTGTAACCTCCAGTAAGCATAATAAAATTTTCTACACCAGTATTGATAACAAATGTCTTCATTCGATCTCTCCAGTACTCATAATAATTCCCATCAAAGATAGGTGGTCTAGTAGGATTTAGATTGTCAATTTATCCAATATTCATTCCTTCCATCTAATAGAACAAAATCTTTTCCACTCCACACGTTAGTGCAGTAAATAGTTGAAACAAAAATTTGAGAGAAATAGAGCTATTAATATAAACCAGTGGAAACCTCCTCTGATACCAATTGTTGGATCAATATATAAATGTATATGTATATTAGATGGGACAATACAAAAGGGGGGGGGGGTGAATTGTAGGTTTAATTTTTTTTTGTTTAAACACTTAAGAAATTAGTTTAAAAGATCTTAAACTAATACAATTCACAAAAAAAACAAACAACCACAATTGTATTGAATATAAAAGTATGATATGATGTAATACTATAAGAAATGTAAAGCAATTGTATTCAAGATGAATACAATAATCAGAGTAATACAATAGTGAAGTATTCTACCATAATGCGTATAGAATCAATCGACACAATATGTAATAGTATGATTGTAAATGAAACAATTACAAATGAATATGGAATGAAGAAAGGAAAAAATACAATTAAATTTCTAAAACAGCAGTGTAAATGTAAAAGTATTACAATTCTTTTGACCAAAAGAGAAGGGTTATCCTTTCACCTAGGATAATAGGTCTGTCTTACCACCACCTTGGTAAGACCTCGATATGATGATCAGTACGTCTATCTTGCTATCCCCGCAAGCCCTCAATATGATGATCGGAACGTCTATCTTGCTATCCTTGCAAGCCCTCGATTTTGTAGGTAATCGGAACCTCTGTCTTTAAAATGCTTGAAAGCCCTCGATACGATGATCGGTACCAAAGTCTGCCTATCCTCAGTAGCCCTCGATCTTTATCACCTGATCGGTCACACAAAGCAGATCAAAGCACTTAATTAAATACATAAACTAAGAACAAGCCATTCACATTTTGTAATCTCAAGGCTTTCGCACGAAGCAAGAGAGAAGTCACAACATCTCTCTCTAGAACTTTATAGAAGCACAGAATGATCAAAGTATCTCATTTAGTTTCTTAGCTTCAAATGACCTCCTATTTATAGGCCTCAAGTTCCAACGATCATATTTCCTCCAACGGTCATATTTCTCTAGAAAACTCAGAGGGAATTAGACACCTAGCATTATAATGGTCATATTGAAACAGAAAACACGACATCGTTTTGATTAGTTTATAACTAACTCGATGACATCGTTTTGGTAAAAAAAAGATATATGAAGATGATAATCATGAGTACAATTGACATGTGTTGATAAATGATAAAAACAAGCAAGAGATAGAAGTAAAATATGAGTATTATTAGTATTACTTAGTGTAATGTATTGATATGATACAAAGTGAGTATCATTCACAAAAGTCATTACAATTGACAGAGTCAGTACGATTGACAAAGTCAGTACGATTGACAGAGTCAGTACGATTGACAGAGTCAGTACGATTGACAGAGTCAGTACGATTAATAGAGTTAGTACAATTGACATAGTCATTACGATTGACAGAGTCAGTACAATTGACATAGTCAGTACGATTGACAAAGTCAGTACGATTGAAAGAGTCAGTACGATTGACAGAGTTGGTACGATTGATAGTGTCAGTACGATTGACAGAGTCAGTATGATTGACAGAGTCAGTACGATTTACAGAGTCAGTACATTTGAAAGAGTTAGTACGATTGATAGAGTCAGTATAATTGACAGAGTCAGTACATTTGACAGTGTCAGTACGATTGACAGTGTCAGTACTATTAACATAGTCAGTATGATAAACATAATCAGTATGATAAACATAGTCAGTATGATAAACATACTCAGTACGATAAGCATGTATGAATACATTTTTGATTTCCAAAACAAGTCATAAAAGTCAAAAAGAGAACTTTTGACTCAACATGATCCACACAGGGTCACTTGTAGCAGATCAACAAAGGGTCTCTTCGAGCTGATCTAGAATGGATCGCTTGGAGTTGATCCACATAGGGTCGCTTGGAGTTGATCCACATTGGGTCTCTTGGAGATAATCCATAGAGGGTAACATGGAACATATCCACATAGGGTTTTTAGAGATTTTCCACATAGGGTCACTTGTATTCTAGTCCTACAGGGTCACTTGGCCCATCTTGTTAATAGTCTTTGGGGGTCATCCAACCACATGATTTTTGCATGTAGCACGCTCGATTTAGGGTAAAGCCACTCCTAAATCCATGTGTCACATTTAAACATCTATGAAATCATCATTTGAGTATTCCAAAATAGACTCCTCTTTATGAGAGTTTGAATGTCGCAAACGGCTTGTCAATCAGATGCCTGGTCTGAACGATATGACTGTTTTTGTGAATAGGGACCAATTGTGTTTGGGTCTGGGCGCTTCCGGTCAGACCAACCTGACCCAATCTAGCCTGGGTTCCACCAACCTGATCTGGGTCTGCTAACCCAAATCAAGACTGACATGATCTAGATCTGACCCAGCCCGTTGGGCCACGGGTCTGGCCTACTAAACTATTGGGCAACAGGTCTGGCCCACCTCCTGCACGACCAGCTAGTGTGGTCCATTTCTTCTTCATCCAGATGCCCATATGTATGACTTTCAACGTGTCACTACCAAGTTAGCGGGCCGCCTTTTCTCCCACAAGAAGTCCCACTAGACCGCATTCTAGTAGGTCATCGTGGCCCACGTGGGGAAGTCTGCTCTATCAAATGTGGCCGGGTGGCCCCATCCTATTGCGCCAACTGCCGGACCTCTACCAGAAGCTCCTGAAGCACCGACATTGCCCATGCTGGCCACAACTGTTTCCTCAACACATCTTTGTGGCATGCCCCCACACCGTGGGCCATGGCTGGCGTATCTTTTTCTGGACCACTGGGTCCGCATTGGTGGTCCATTCCCTGAACTTTATACACCAGCGGTCTTCTCGGGTCTTCGTCTTCTCTACTACGGCCTCAATACCTTATTTACGTCAACTTAGAGTTGTGTTCATGAAGAACACACAATAATGCACAAAGGTAGAGGGGCTTGACCCTTGTTCGTGTTGAACCACACCCTTTGTGTTAGAGGTTTAGAAACATAGGGAAGGATTAAGGCATAATCAAACTTCTATCCTGATGAAAAAACCACAATGAAAATCACCCTCCTGATAGAAAAAGAAACCTGACGATAAACCTGTTTTGGGCTGATCCCCATTCATTGTTTTAGAAAGAAGAGTGAGGAAATCAAAATCCAAAGTAACCCATACCTAGAGAAGGTTCATTTTTGGTGTCAATTTTTTTTGAAACCATTGTAATTTGTCGATCTCTTGTGCTAGATCCTTCCTCTAAAGATTTGTCACCGCTATTCGATCTACCGACATTCTTCATTGGAGATAAAATCTTTCACCATTCATCAGAGAAATTCCCACTCTTATTTACCAACCCATTATTCCATTAAAATATAAATTTGTTTTAATGTTTCTATAATGCTACATAGTCATGTCATTACATTGTTTCATTTATGAATCATTATTTTTGTTACTATTCAATTAATGAGTCATTATGCTACAAATTTATGAGCCTCATTAATGGGTTTCGTCATCGCCTCATCACCGCACCACAGTGCTGGCATGCCACTGCTCAACAGTAAGAAAAAGAAAAATAAAATAAATTTTTAGTTTATTTTATTTATCTTCTAAAAGGCCCAAAAACTATCTTTCTTGATCGACCCTCACCGGTCGACTTTAGGTCCTTTCTAGGTGAATATCGACGTTCTGAGTTCAGTGGTGCCCTAATATTTTTTATCTGAGACCTAGTTTAAATGTCATAAAACCCAATCTATCATTTATTTAAATGAATTAAAAAAGTTCAAAAATCTATTATGGGCTCACCGGGCCTCAGAATCAAGTGTCATCAGAGTGTCTGGTCATAAAATAATCTCATATAATTTAAAAACAATTACCTAGAATTTTTGTGACGTTACATTCTCCCCACCTTTGGGAATTATTTCCCAAAAAGAGAAAACAAGGGATAAACCAAAAAATGGGGGTACTGAGCATGAATCTGAGCCTCATGATCCCATGTTCTCACCTAGAGATTCCCATGGTGACACAGAATGTGCATCAGAGGAATTGATCGTCCACAAAGGACCCACTCCTATCGATTATATATCTCTACTGCGAACACCGCAAACTTCACCCCATCATCAATTTCTAGCTTTCCCCAGTCGATGACATGCAATGGATATTGAAAATACCTCCTCAGTTGTGACACGTGAAAAAAATTGTGCACCCATGGTATATTTGGGGGAAGATATAGGAGGTATTCCACCTTCCCATCTCTACACAAGATCTGGAAAGGACCGTTGAACCTTGGAGATAACTTTTTGACCCAACCAAATCTCTACAATCCCCATCTGGGTGAGACCCAAATAAAAACATAGTCTCCATCCCCGAACACAAAGGGAATATGTCTCTTATCATCATAAGATTTGTATCGGCTTTTTGTAGTCCTATTCCTCTCCTGAATGATTTGAACCTTCTTAGTGGTAGCCCATACCAACTCTAGACCAATGAGTGCTAACTCCCCTGGGTCTATCTAGCATAGAGGTGATCTGCATGGCTGCCTATACAAAGCCACCAATGTCTCCATGCCAACGTGGGAGTGATAACTGTTATTGTATTCAAATTCCACCAGTGTAAGGTGGTCCTCCCAACTAAAACCAAAATCAAGGATGGATGCATGAAGCATGTCCTCCATGGTCTATATGGTCCACTGTGTTTGACCATCCCACTGTTGGTGAAAGGCTATTCTCATGTGTGTTTGAATCCTAAATGCCTCCTGTAATCCCTTCCACAAATCAGATTTAAAGTGAGAATCATGGTCTGAGACGATCGTCAATGGCACCCCATGAAGTCGCACTATATCCTGAATGTAGAGTCATCCCAATACCTCTACTGATTCATGATATCGGATGGGTAGGAGTGTGCCGACTAGGTGAGTTGGTAAATGATCACCCATATAGAATCATGGACCTTGGACATATAAGGTAACCTCATTATGAAGTTCATCGAGATACCATCCCACTTCCACTCTGGAACCTCAAGTGGTAGTGCCAAGCCTACTGGAACATGATCCTCAACTTTAAGTTGTTGACAAGTGATGCATCATGAAACGAAATCGTCCACCACTTTCTTCATCCTTGGCCACCAGTACTAACCTGGGAGATCCTAGTACATCTTCTATTTTCCAAGATGTAACTTCAAAGTGGAGGTTAGGGAATCCATCAAAATATCTTCTCACAACATCACTGGTACTACTGTGTGTCCTCTGAAAAAGATGATGTGCTCTCAACTTATCAAAAATCCATCAGGATACCATCTTGCGGATAACATAGGATATCGGGCCTCAAAGTCAACATCTAGTATATGTGCTACCCTAACTTGCAGAAAGAGTGGGGGAGTGATAGCCATCGACTGATGGTATGCTGCTCCATCATCATCCATGAAGGATATCTACATTGTGGCTAGCTACTCCGTCCCCTCACTAAGAAGTTACAAAATGGACCTCCTACTGAGTGCGTCATCCACCACATTCCCCTTCCTAGGAGTATAGACTATATCGAAGTCATAGTCTGTAGGAACTCTATCCATCGACGCTAACTCAATTTTAAGTCCTTATGGGAGAAGATATACCTGAGACACTTATGGTCAGAGTGGAAGGTAAACCATTCACCCATCAAGTAGTGTCACCACATCATCAAAGAAAATACCACTACTTCTAAATCTAGGTCATGGGTCACATATTTCTGGTCATGTTGCCTTAACTGATGTGAACCATAGGCGATCACTACTCGCCCCTACATCGATACATAACTCAGTTCAGTCCCTGATGCATCATAGAAAACTGCATACCCAATTCTCTCCTATGGTAGACTCAAGATGGGGGCACTCGTCAGTCTCTGACTTAGCTCCTGGAAACTATACTAGCACTACTCCACCCATACGAATGTTTTTCCATTTCGTGTTAATGCCAATAAGGGCGCTGTTGATCTAGAAAATTTGGGCACAAGAATTCGGTACTATCTAGCCAAACCAAGAAAATCCACACCTCTGTCACCCTCCTGGGTGAATTCTAATAACGAACTACCTCTATTTTCTCCAGATCCACAACAACTCCTGCCTATGAGATGACATGTCCTAGAAATTGGACCTCCCGAATCTAGAACTAGAACTTGATAGAATACCCTAATGATGGTTTTCTTGGAGTGTAACCAAGACTATCCATAGATGTGTAGCATGCTCCTCCTCAAACACTGAGTACACAAAGATGTAATTAATGAGTACCACCACAAAAATATTGAGGTAAACCTAGAGGATCCTGTTCATGAGTCACATGAACATGGATAGGGAATTGTTCACACATATGGGAAACACCAAGAACTAAAAGTGGATATACCAACATCTAAATTTTGTCTTCGTTACATCATCATCCAATACTAGAAGCTCGTGATAGCTTGATTTGAGGACTATTTTTGAGAACCACCTCAATCCCTTCATCTGGTCGAAGAGGTCATCAATTCATGGTACTATATATTTTTTCATCATGACCTCCTAGTGAAAACATCGGTAGTCCATTCACCTCTTTGATCTTCTATATGCCTTATTGAAAAACAACACTAGGGCGGCCCAAGGTGAAACGATGGGCCTCATGAATCTCATCCCCTGCAAGTCCTACAACTATACCCTCAACTCATGAAGCTCTATAGGATTCATCTGGTATGCCGGTGTGGATATTAGTGTCTTATCAGTGTATAGACCAATAAAGAAGAATAAATCCCTATGAGGAGGTATTTATGTAACATCCTTGAGAAATACTTCTTCATACTCATCCACCACTATAGGAAAGCTCAGACTCCGCTCGTCCACTGCATAGAGAGTCAGGCTAGCCAACTAGTGAGTGATTGGATACACCCTCATTTGAGAATGTATGTGTTATGATGTAAGAGTTCACTTCTCACAAGTGAAGAAACATATAGTCCCATCTTTAGGGACACACCACACTCTACGCCTAATACAGTCAATCTATGCATGAAATGTGGATAACCATTCCATACCCAAGATGAATTTTTAAGGCATCAAGGCCACTACTAGAAGATCCCATCCTAAGATCATGCCTCCAAGAGTTATCTCACACTACTAGAAATAGTGTGTAATAATTGAATCTCCTCCCGTATGAGTCATTAATCATATGTATTAAGCCAACAACTCCACCAAAATATCTGAGCCTCAAACGAGGTCTGTGGCATGAAAATAGTGACTGTAACCTATGTATATAAGAATTGAAGCTAAGGTGGAGAGGACATAGATAATACCACTAATAATCTTTGGAGAACCATGGTCATAGGCTTCCAATACCTGAATCTAATCTCTCCCCTATCCACATGCTCCCTAAGGATGTGGTGGGCCACCTAGGGTGGTGGAGGTAGTACCTCGAACCGTCACCCACCACCAGCGGCTCGGCCCACTCCCATGCCATGTCTGATGTTCTGCGGACCTCCTAACTCAAACCTCTACCTCTGGATTGGAAGTACCTAAACCGTCTGTTGATCGTATGTGTGGTAGGTCAGAAATTCACATTCCATGTGCCCCTACGCACCGCAGGAGTAGCAAGCCCTGCTTTTATGCTGACCCCACTAACCTGGTGGCCTCACACCCCTATCTTATATCCCAAGGTCTCCCTCCAGATGGTCTGGCCCTCTTGGACCTCAGTTTCATTTAATGGATTCCCTCCATTGATGACTCAGGCACCTATAACCCAGTGGTATCTCCCACCATTGGTGCCTACTTTGTGAGGAATCTCTCTTCTAGTAGATCTCCCTCTAGCACACCAACCAGAGTGGGGATGATGAGGGAAATCATTGACACTCTGATCTACCATCAGAGTCCCTGCTTAAAGCTCTGGTCCTTGGAAAAAGGTCCATTTACCATATCCATAGAGTAGCGGGAGATGCCTGTAATCCTTGCAGAGTACTCAAACACTGACATGATACCCTACTGTAGGTGAAGCATCACTTGTACGCGCACTTAGCTCAAGGTCACCAGGATGAACATATCCATGTAAAGACGATCGAAGTCAGCCTATGATAGGCTCATCTTCTCCTGAGTCTGAATCATCAAGATCCACCACCTCCTTGCTACTCCCCGAAGAGGTCTTACGATAAAGGTCTTAATCTAGTCAATTGGAATCCTTACTAAGAGGAAGACCCACATCACCACCTTCAGCTAGTCCTCAGTGGCCTGTTGATTTGTCTCTACCCTGAACCTATAGGTCTTTGTCTCTAGAACTCATACAAGGTTCTAATCCTGTATGCATCCTCTACCAGTAACACCACTAGTAACTACTAATCAATAGGTGTGGTAACAATGGTGCACTAACCGATGGGGCCATATCTGGAACAGGTCCCTGAACCGACACCTCATCTCTAGGAATGTTGTCCCCACAGTCACGAATCAGAATCCTAACTAGCGGTCTGCGTTTAGGCATCCTAATATAGATCCTGATGCACTATGGTAAATAGATTATACTTGGTGAGATAACACTAATTCATGAAGAACACGAGGAAATAGTCAATTCCTATATGATGAAGGCAACCATTGGTTTTATGTATAGATCTAAAAAGAATAATTCAAGCTCCTAGTGTATGGATATGTCAGTCGTCACACCAACATTGGACTCCCCGAATATGAATGTAAAACTCAAAACATTTAACACTCTGACCAAGAAACAAAAAAATGGACTCCTGGTCTTTGTGGTAGAACCGAACACCTTTCATACCACTTGGTTGCGACTTGTCCCCTAGGGCCTATTCAGTGACTCCCTCAAGCCCGCCTCCCAAAGTACAGGGGTTGGCGACTAGCGCCTAAGGCATCATTATGCAAATAGGAGACATTTTACTATGTACCTGTACGCGCACACAAACAACCACATCCCAAAACTTTAAAGGAAAAAATCCATTCCAAAAAAAAAAACCATTGAGTAAAGATACACGCTGTAGGTCAAATGGGATAGAATATAAACCCCCCAAAAGAAAAATTGAAAAATAGGAAAGTATAGAAGATCTCTAAAAACCATCTGATGAAAATACCACCCGATGGGTAAGTGTAGAGTAGCTTCTGGAAGCCATAGAAGCATTACCCTCCTACTTGATCTCACTGGGCACCACCATGTCCTAGGCCACCAAGTCATCTGCCATGGCGACAATCATTTTCACCACACACAACACGTGTGGGTGAACTCCGTGCATCGATGAGTAACAAAACACTGAATAGTGATCCCAAACCATAAAGGAATGACCACAAATCAAACCAAAAAGAAAATGAAAAAGCATGATCATGAATAAAGGCAACTCACATATGTATAATCTAAAGTACGGAAGCAAGACTATCATCCATGACACTGAACACCTTGGACTGCTGAGGTACTCATCCATGATGAGTATCGTGGGTTTTCTAGGTAACATAGAGCCACTTACCACTTAGGACATCATAGATGGTCAACATATAGCCACTTATAGCTGATCTACATAGTGTTTCTTGGAGCTGATCTAAACAGGGTTGTTGGTAGCTGATCCACATAGGGTCACTGGTAGCTGATCTACACATGGCTGCTTGGAGATGATCCACACCGGGTCACTTTGAGTTGATCCACACAGGGGCACTTGGAGTTGATTCATATTGGGTCACATAGAGATGATCCACATAGGGTCTGTTGTCTTCATGGCCTATATGTCCTTTGGACCCACTGATATATTCAGGTCTCAGCCAGCTGTAGGATCCATACACGTAGCACACACGATTCTAGAAGAATCTACTCCTCAGGCCATTATTCTCACTTCAACTTCCATGAAAGACTCCTTAGAGTACTATAAAAGAACCTCCACGTTGCGAGGGTTCCAACAACACAAAAACATCTTCAATAGAATTCTTGATAAAAAATATATAACCTTTTTTTAATAGGGGGATGGTTGTATCCAGGTAAGGTCTGTCAGGGAAGGACTGACCCAACCCGACATGGGCCACCCACTTGACCCCAGTCCACTATCCTGACACGGGTCCGCCAACCCGAATTAGGTCTACTAACTTGATTCGGGTATGACCTAGTCCAGATCCATCCCGGAACATTGGGTCGTGGTTCCGACATGTTGGGTCGTAGGTCTAACCTACTGAACCGCAGGTCCAACCTACTGGTCCATGTTTCCAGTCCACTGGACTTTGGGTTCGGCCCATCTCCTACCAAGACCACTAGTGCAGGCAGGTCCGTCTCTAGCCAGATTCCCACACGTCTAGATTTCAATGTTCCACGATAGGATTATCCAACCACCTTATCTCCCATATGTGGTCCTACTGGACTTTATTCTAGAAGGTCGTTGTGGCCCGTACTATGTGAGATGCCCTGTCCAACGCGGTCGGGTGGCTGCGTCCTTGTTCTCCAGCCGCTAGACTGTTGCCGACCGATCTTGTATCACTACCACAACTGCTACCTTAGCACCCCTTCATGGAACACTGCCACCCACCCACAGCTGTTGGCGCACTGACGATGCTTTCCACAGACTATCGAGTCCACTCCGGTGGTCTATTCTGTGAACTATCTATTCTAGAAGTCTTCAGGGTTACCTTCTTACCAGCTAGGGACTCGGTATCAACTTACAGTGAATCCGTAGTTTCCGCCACAAATAACAGACCAGAGTGCACAAAAGAAAAGAGGATTAGGCCTTTCTTGTGTAATCCTGCACCCTCCATGTTAGAGTTTTAGAAACATGTGGAAGGGTTCAGGCCTTAACAAAGTTCTATCCCAATGAAAAAAGACCCAATTTAAATCACCTGACCAGTAGAACAAGAGACCAGCGGATCTACCAGTTCATGGGTCAATCTATATTCATTGTTTTAGAAAGAGGAACAAAGAAATCAAAATCAAAAGTAACCCCTACCTAGAGATGGTTTGTCGTTGGTGTCGATCCTTTCGAAGCTGTTGGCATTCATCGATCTCTAGTCCTAGATCCTTCATCCAAGGTATCGTTGCTGCTTTCCAATCCATCAATGTTCTTCATTAGAGAGGAAATACTTTGCTGTTTATCAAAGCAATTCACGCTCTGATTCAACAACTCATTATTCCATTAAAAGTGAAATGCATTGCAGCATTTCTGTTATGCTGTGTCTTCATGTCATTATGTTGTTTCATTTATAAAACAACATTTCTATTATGCTTTAATTAATGAGTCATTACGATGCACATTTACAAGACACATTAATGGGGTTCATCGTCGCCTCATCGCCACACCACAGTGCTGGCGTTGCCTCCACTGAAAGGTGTGGAAAATAATAATAAAAATTAATATATTTTCTTTATCTTCTGAGAGGTATGAAAATTATCTTTTTTAGTCGACAATTTTCGGTCGATGTTGTTGGATCTGAATCTACAGATTATACACAAGAGGGGGGTAAATTGTGTCTTTTTCAATTTTTCAATAACTCTTTTCTTGAACGAGTTCTGTCCTTTATTCTTTATCAGATTTGATCGTGCAGCGGAAAAAGTAAAATCAAGAACAAAAAGATGTATAGTGGTTCGGGGAACAGAAAGCCCTTAGTCCACTCCACCAATGCTCTACTCCACGAGCTTGGTGATTTTCACTATCTGGTCCTCTTTTCCACAGACCGATTAACAACTGAGTACAGGTAGTTGACACCTTTACAATCCACGGTGAAACAAAGCCTTCTACTTCAAACACGAACCTACACATCTTAGAAAGAGAAGCTGGTTACTCAAGAATAAAAAATAATTTCAGAAAGAAATTTCCAGTTGATCTTCACAATTGCAACAGAATGCAATTGACAGCAGATGGATCGACGTCTCTAGAAATATTGATCTTCAAGATGAAGTAGTTCTGAGTTGATACAGTTTTAGTAGATATAGAGATATAGTTCACAACCTTAGCAGTAGTATATCCACAGTAGATATTCGATGTAGAACAGGTGAATCTTCTATCGAGTTCCTTCTTCTTGAACAAACAGAGCTTTTACGCTCCTTTTGAATCAGCAAATTAATCGTGAATAGTTTCAATATCTGTTTTCCACCTTCTTCAATAATAGATCGATCAAATCCACTTGTACCTGGTGTTTCATAGAGAACATATATAATAAAACATATCTCCTGCATATTTAGATCCATAAAAGTCGCCTTCTAATTCGCAATATTCAAAAATTTGAATTTACAGAGAAGTCGCAACTTCCCTTAAGACTCAGCATAAAAAGATCCTTTTAATTCGATCTTAAATCCATTAATAAAATGGCTTTGAATCAGTTAAAGTCGTACCATAAAAATGACTTTAAATTCAACTTGAAATCCGCCTAGAAATCAGCTTACTGATCGTTGCACATAAATATCGTCTGTCAAAATTTCTGACGCCAAACGTAAGGTTGATGACGTGGCCTCCAAACGTAGGGTTAATAACATAGTCTTCAAACGTAAGGTTGACAACGTAAGGTTGAACACAAACGTAGGGTTGATCATCCATAATTTTTCTTCAACAATCAAACGTACGGTAAAAGATCCATACTTTTACTTGATCCATACTTTTCGAAGAACGTATGGTTGTTCACAAAAGTAAGGTTGATGAACCATACTTTTGAGAAAAAAATGTAACATTTAGAATTTACGTATGATTCTCCTTCCATACTTTGATAATAACCAAAACTTAGGGTTCCTTCCTAACGTAAGGTTCTTCTTCCATACTTTGTTGAAAACATATGGTTGTTTAACCATACTTTTCTCTTATCTCAAAAAGTATGCATGCTTTTCATCCTTACGCTACGTTTATCTACGTAGGGTATGAACAGTGATTCCAGAATGCACTAAAATAGATTCCGCGCTAAGTAATAAATTCTCGTTATTTCAAGAGTAAAATAAATTAATAAACTCATGAAAAATACTAAATAAAATCATTAGTAAATAACTAAGGGTATTTGTGAGCATCAAAATTATCATAAAGAGACAGAGTATTATTTTCAATAATCCACCCCTTTAAATAAAATTAATACCTATTGTTGAAAACAATAATTCTCTCAATAATATCCCCCTTTTTGATGATCACAAAACCCATAAAATAATTAAAATTATTTAAACAAAATTAACTTTCAAAATTCGTTATAAATTTTTAAATAAAAACTTCTCCACCAAAATGATAATTATAAATCAAAATGTCTCATTTAATTTTCTCCCTTAATAAAATGAATTATGCCCATAAATAAAATGTAGGTTTTAATGTTGTTTTTATCCAAATTATCCCCCTTTTTGTGATATAAAAAAGAATGAAAAATCATGGATTTTAACACGTTTAATATTGCACTGAACTGTTAGTAAATGCTATTATGAACTGTTTATCAATAATTAAATCTGGAGTACTAGCATATTAAAAATAAATTCAGTAAATAAAATAAAGAAATAAATAAATAAACAATGAAAGAAAATTTTCATTAAAAAACAGTAGTATATACATGACAATTATATACACATGAATCAAGGTTTGGGTAAGATAGACAACAAGGTCTATCTCCTCTGGATTGAAAACTTGATTTCTGTAAACTGTTCCTGAAGTCTCTTCATCATCCCATCTCCAAGCTTGATAATGAGCTCTCTGTTCTCTTGAGTCATATGAATATCCTCAATTAAATTGACTCTGAAAAACTCATGCATCCTTTCCTATTTTTTAACAAATACTGACAGCTTCTCTGATAACTGATCTAACAGAATTCTGATCGATGGCTCACTAGATGTCAGTTGATCCACTAAGAACTTCTGATTGGCCAGCAACACTGAAAAAGGAGCACTGTTACATTGAAGATCTTGTATCCTATCATTCATATTGCTCAACATAGCTGTGATAGCCTGAAACCTTCTGATTAAATCAGGTGAAGTACCTGATCCACTAACAACATTATTTGCAACTGATGCAAATTGGTTCTCCATAAACAACTTTAGATCTGATAAATCTGACTTCATAACCATTTCAGATTTTAATTGTGTAACAGCAGTCAGCATATCCTCTTTAAACATTTCAACTTCTTTCCTTGAAACTATACACTCCTTCAGCTTTTGAAACTTCAAATGTTCTAAGTCTAAGTCATTTCTCAGAGAAACATTCTCAGATTCCAACTGAGATACTTTTCTGTACAGTTCTTCAACTTCTTCTTTCCTTGAATATGATGCACCCTGTGCTTGATTCACAGTCTCAGGTTGATGCATTAGTACCAAAGGCAATGATTCAGCATCAGATTTTTCTTTTTCTCTGTCCTGATAAGGTTTGTCCATAGATTTTTCCTTAGAGTTTTCAAACTCCTCCACAGAAAAATCCTCTTGAAGTACCTCTGTTTGAGCTTCAGAAGCATGCTCATCACATTCATCTACATCTTTGTCTTCCACTGGAACTTCAAGAACAATATTTTCAGAAGTTTCTTGAGGTCTGGCCACTTCTTCACCAGGCACTGCCTCTATCTCTTGTTCCTGTTGAAGTGCAACTTCAACATCAGCTACAATCTGTTCTTGATTTTCCCTTTGATTTTCTTCTTGAGCTCCTGATTTCTCTACTGGATCCGTTCTCTTAGTAACATCTTCCATGGTTTTATCAACATCAGCTTCCCTTACAAAATAATAAGAAAATAAAGCTTCTGTTGTAGTTTCCAAAGCAGTGGAAGTTACTTCCTCATTTACTGGTCTTTTTATTCTTGATTGAATTCCCTCCTAACTTCTGTCTTCCTCAACATCTACCACTTCAAAGCGAATCCTTCTTGCTATATTGCTGACTCTAAATTCAGCTTGTCCCTCCTTGGACTTAGTAGGTTGAGCCTGAGCACTCTCTGAGTCTTCCTCAGCTCTTACTGGCAAAAGTTTTCCTTTAATTGTGCTCCAGAAATATCTAAATTTCCTCAAAGTTACAGCATTAAACATATTACTGTAATGACAGTTAACTCTTGCATCCACTAATCTCACCATGTCTTTCTTAAACAACAACTTAGAAATAAATCTACCAAAGGGGTAGAAATTCATCCTGGCCTCGCTTTGACAGCAGTAACTGAGATACATTATCATGTATCTTGGAAAGTTTAACTTAATATAACTTAACATAAGAAACATTATATACATATCAGGGTACAAAATCTTCTCCATTTCTGCCATCCGTGGAGCTTTTCCGGTCTGAATAAATTTTACCAAAATCTTCTGATCAGGCTCCAAATCTTTAACAAACATTTTATTTATTGTCTTGGTACCAAAAAGAAAAGACATTATGTCTTCGGATTTATGAACAGAATATCCTATATTCTTCAAGTCAAAATGAAAAACTACCTCATGAGGTCATTTGAGAATATGACTAATCTCTACTGAAGAGATTGAGAAATCCCCATCCTCTATTTTATCCATTATACTATCTTTGGTATCTCCCAGACTAAACTGTACAGATTTGTAGAAGTATCTAAGTTCTACTTCATACAAAAATTCCATATTTTCACTGTTGAACATCTGTTCAAGATTCTGAATTGATAGTGCTTGATTTAACAACAAATTTGTCTGAAATAACGAGTCGAGATCAATTACCTTGCCCTGTAAGATTTTTCTTCCCTCGGTGCATTGTCTCTTGGCATTGCTTGGCTCAGCCTCACTGGCTCTTTTAGTCCTTACCATTTCCGCAAGAGTCTCTGAAGGTTTGAAGGTTAGGGTTTCAGAAATTCAAAGGTTAGGGTTTCAGAAGAGGAAGTGTGATTTTCAGATTTCGAAAGGGTTTCGATAGAAGTGGAAGGGTTTAGAAGTCGAAAAGGCTCTGACAGCCTAGATTCCCGTGTAATCACTAATCATTACATATATTTAAAAAACAAATAAAATTTTTATATGACGAAAGAAAGAAAATCTTAAACAGTATTCAATAAACAAAATAAAATTTACATAAATAAATAAAAGTAAATGAAAATAAGAAAAAAATTATTTAAAATTAAATAAACCCAACTCCCCCTTAATAAAATCAAACCTTACAGTGGGAAGTGGTTTAGTAAAAATATCTGCTAATTGAATTTCAGTATTTATAAATTCTAAAAATATATCTTTTTTAATAACATGATCTCTTAAAAAGTGATGCCTTATATCAATGTGCTTAGTTCTAGAATGACTAATAGGATTTTTTGAAATATTAATTGCACTCGTATTATCACATAAAATAAGTGTATTATTAAAATTCAATCCAAAATCTATAAGAGTGTTTTTCATCCACAACACTTGTGCACAGCAACTGCCAGCAGAAACATATTCTGCCTCAGCTATTGACAGGGCAACTGAATGTTGTTTCTTACTAGACCATGATACTAAAGATTTTCCTAAAAAGTGACATGTACCTAATGTACTTTTTTCTATCTAATCTAGAACTTCCAAAGTCAGCATCTGAATATGAAATAAAATTAAAATCAGAAGTTTTAGGATAAAGAAGAGATTGAAAAATAGTTCCTTTTAAATATCTAAAAATTCTCTTAACAGCAGTTAGATGAGATTCTTTAGGATTTGATTGAAATCTAGCACAAAGACATACTGAATACATTATATATGGCCTGCTAGTAGTAAGATATAACAAAATACCAATCATACCTCTATATAACTTTTTGTAAACTGACTTCCCAGTTTCATCCAAATCAAGTTTTATATTAGTACACATAGGATTTGTAAATGACTTGCTGTTCTCAAGTCCAAATTTCTTAAGTAAATCATTAATGTATTTTCTTTGATTTAAAACATTTCCAAAATATTTTTGAAATATTTGAAGACCCAAAAAGAAATTTAATTCTACCATCATACTCATTTCAAATTATTATTGCATTAATTTTGAAAATTCATGACAAAGAGTTTTATTTGTTGATCCAAAGGTTACATCATCAACATAAATTTGAACCAATAAAACATTATTTTTCACAGTTTTCTTAAAGAGTGTTGGGTCTGCCATTCCAACAGTAAAATCATTTTTCAAAAGAAAAGAACTTAATCTTTCATACCAAGCTCTAGGTTCTTGTTTAAGGCCATAAAGAGCTTTAGTAAGTTTAAAAATAGAATCAGGTTTTTGAGAGTTTTCAAAACTAGGAGGTTTCTCAACATAAACTTCCTCCATTAAATAACCATTTAAAAAGGCAGATTAAAAATCCATCTAAAATAATTTAAAATTCATATAAGATGTATAGGATAAAAGGATTCTAATGGCTTCTAACCTTGCTACAGGTGAAAAAGTCTCACCATAATCTATTCCCTCTTCTTGATTATATCCTTTAGCTACTAATCTTTCTTTATTTCTAGTTATTGTGCCTTGGTCATCCTGTTTATTTCTAAAGACCCATTTGGTTTCTATTAAAGGATAATTGTTAGGTCTTTCCACTAATTCCCAAACTTCATTTCTTTTAAACTAGTTTAATTAATCTTGCATTTCTATTACCCAAATTTCATCATCTAAAGCTTCTTCTATAGTCTTGGGTTCTTGTTGAGATAGTAAGGCAAATAATTCCACTAGGTTTCCTAAGTTTCTTTTAGTTTGAACACCAGTTTCTAAGTTACCTATTACAGTTTCTAAAGGATGATTATTTAGGATTCTTGACTGTCTAGGTAATATATTTAAAGGTTCTTTAGTATCATGTTCCTCTAATATGGACTGAATTTCTTTTATATCATTTTCAAAATCATTATTTAAATTCTCAAGTCTCATGTTATCATTAGAGTCAAGTTCATCCATTTGTTCTGTCCTTTTCTCAAAAGGATCAGATTCATCAAATTTCACATGAACTGATTCTTCAAAAATCATTGAATTCTTATTATAAACTCTATAAGCTTTGGAGGTAGCATAATATCATAAGAAAATACCTTCATCAGATTTTGGATCGAACTTACCAAGATTATCCTTGGTATTTAAGATATAAACCTTGCATCCAAAAACTTTAAAGTAATTTACTTTAGATTTTCTATTATTCCATAGTTCATAGGGTGTCTTTTTCAAAATAGGTCTAATTAAAACTCTATTAATTATATAACAAGCTGTATTCACAGATTCTGCCCAGAAATATATAGGTAGACTATATTCATTTAACATAGTTCTAGCCATTTCTTGAATTGTTATATTTCTTCTTTCTACAATCCCATTCTGTTGAGGTGTTCTGGGTGCATAAAAGGTATGTTTAATACCCATATTTGATCAAAAGGAATTAAATTCTAGATTCTCAAATTCTCCACCATGATCACTTATCAATGAGATAATATTGAAACCTTTTTCATTTTGAACAGATTTGCAGAACCTTTAAAATAAAGTAAAAGCTTCATTTTTAAATTTCAAAAAGAAAATCCATGTAAATATTGAATAGTCATAAACTAAAACATATACATATAATTTACCAGCTAAGCTTTCTACTCTTGAGGGTCCAAACAAATCCATATGAATAAGTTCTAGAGGTTTAGATGTAGCAACCTTATTAACAGATTTGAAGGATGATTTGTGTTGCTTTCCAAGTTGACATGCATCACAAAATCTGTCACTTTCAAATTTGAGACAAGGTAAATCAGAAAGTAATGTTTCTTAGATAAGTTATGTAAAACATATACATTGAAATAACCAAGTCTTCTATGTCAGATCCAGTATTCACTTACTTTAGCAGTCAAGCAGTTTACTTGTTTCTTACACAAGGAATTTAAATCCAAAGTATAGACATTTTCAGTTCTTGGTGATTTAAATTTAAACAGTTTATCTTTAGAAACAATACAGAAATTGTTAGTAAAATCAACAATATATCCATCATCACAAAGTTGAGAGATACTTATCAGATTGTGTTTTAGTCCTTGTACATAAAGTACTTTGTTGATTGAGACTGTTTTTGGATCTCCAACAGTTCCAATGAAAATGATTTTTCCTTTTGCATTGTCACCAAATGTGAAAAGTCCTCCTTCCTTTTGAGTGAGTGAATAAATATTATAAGGACCCAACCTTAAACATTACTTATTATTGAATTAAATGAATAATTCACATTGAGTATCTTTTCAGGTTTAGAGTTTTAGAGAATTAGGACATAACTATTACATCTCAAAGATTACAAAGTAGACACTTCTACTAAGTTTCCATAAATAAAAAAAAAAACTCTTAAAAGAAACATGTCTAGTTCCATGTTATAGATAGCATGTATTTTCTTGATCCGATCCTTGACCCTATTCATCTTTAAGTCCTGTGTAAAACATTTCAAAAACTTGGGATGAGCATAAAAAGATCAGTAAGGGATATAAACATATGGAAAGGAAACATGAGTACATGTATACATAAGAATCAATGAAATCATACTTTACTCTTTAAACATAAGAACTTTAACATACCTCATAAAATCATGAATAAAACATAGAAATAATAAGGCATAAAGGTAACTTGAGGCATTCATAACATTCTTACGTAGGGAGTAACCCTCTTGGTTATGTTTGGAATACCCATCACAGTATATTCCCTAAATCTCTTCGGAGAAACCTTAATTTTTAACCCCTTCGCATTACCCAATGCATTGGAGAGCTATATCGGGCTCACCCTCCCTTAGTTTATCACAGAACCACCCGTCTTCATAATAATTCCCAAGAACCATAACATAATTGTATCACATAAAAACATGCATAAAGGAAACATAACATTTCCACTTTTCAATCACAATATATCAATACAACACATTGATATAAAAACATTATGAAAACCATTTTCAATACCAAAATAAAAGAAAAGTGAAACATGGTATTTATTTTTCATTAAAAAAAGTTATGGCTTGTAGAGGAAGCTAAAACTCAAATAATGGTCACGGCGGCGGAGAAGTCTTTGTCGCCGCATACGTACGACAAAAGCATTCCCTTTAGTCGTTTAGTAAAACGCTTTGTATAAAAATATTCATTTTAGATAAACGTAAAACTAAAAGGGGTTTATACACTATATAAAATAAGGTTGTGTATAAAACAAAAATATTCCTCAATAAAAGGAGATTGAGACGAAGTCCCATATAAAGACGGTATCCTTGGATTAAGGATAAATCAATTACATAATTATGTGTGACAAATGAATAAACCAAATATAAGTAGATATTAAGTGTAAAACAATCATATGTTATTCACACATATTCATAGAATTACATATTCAAGAAGTACAAGTTTATCTACAAGAATCAAAATTGGGTTAAGAAGTTCCCTTGCAAAAATTCGACAGCCTAACGGCATCATTTCAAAATTCATAAAATGAGTTGATGAGAGATAAAAAGGGTATCTCATCACTTGGAAATAAAATTTACATCAATAAGGATATAGAATAACATATCCCAACATAATAGTATGTGAATTAAAATACATAACAAAAGAACTCTTTTAAAAAGTGGAGGGTGAAAGGTTCCCTTACCGACTTGGGTAACTTTCGAAATGTACACCCCATTGAAGAAGGGTTGTAAAATGAATATGTAAGTAACCATAAATAAAATTATATTAAAAAAATAGTATAATAATGGGTAGTATATACTCCACTCAAAGTAACTGGAGGAAAATGTAGCATAAATCTCATGGGAATAAAAGTGAGATGAAAAACCCCTTACGAAAACTCGGCAGCCTAACATCGCCACTTAAAACTTCCAAAAATGGATTGATGAGATCAAATAGGGTCTATAATAATATTAACATAAAATGTACATAAAGAGGAATATAAAATAAAATCCCCCAACATAACAAAGAGGAGCTTAAAATAAGTGACATGAAGAAGAGTACTTAAAAATAAAGAGAGAGGTTGGATCTCTTACGAAAATTCAGTAGCCTAACGACGCCACTCAAAACTTCCAAAATGGATTGATGAGAGAAAATATGGTCTCTCATCATATGAACATAAAAAAATTACAGTAATATTAATATAAAGGAACATCCCAATCATAAGAAATATGAGCTTAAAAGGAATGACATAAAAGAGTGTACTTAAAAAGAAAGAGAGGGGTAGGTTCCCTTACCTCAAGTCTGACTTGTCTTTTCGTTTCTTTATATTCCTGAATAATAAACTTTGGTCAATTTATAATTTCTTAAGGACCTATTTTAAATATTATTATTCAGTTTATATCACATATTATAATTTTAAAATAATTGGTTAATAATGTGAGTTCATATCAGATGTTTTTGTCGATGTTTGGTACATGAGTCAAAAATGAACTTGTTTGAAAATGATTGTCCATGTAGTTATAAGTAAATCATCTACAGAATAATATTAATGATTTAAATATCATATATATACATTAAATATTCATTTTATAATACTCCATAACATTTGGAGATAAAAAGAAATGAAATGCACCGTTCATGGAGACGGTAGGCCGTACGTACGCATGAACGCTACTTTCATTTCTTTGTCATATTAATGGAATTAAAAATAATTGAGATATATATATATTATAATTTAATTATAATATATATGTTATATAGGTCACATATGTTCATTAATTTCATTCTTTATACATTCCATGTATTGCATGAACGAGTCACATCACTTGAGGGGGCGGTAGTCCACACTTCCTCATATGAAATTATCGCATTTGCACAACATGAAAAGCTAAAGGCATGTTTTAAATATAAAATTCAGAAGAATATAGAAAACATAAATACCATATATATCATATATAAAGTATAGTGACATCATAATGTCCACCATTAAAGGTGTTAAAAGAAGATTGAACAATCATCATTTCGTGAGGCAGAAATTCACCAACCACAGAAACAATATGTTCTTTAACCATTAGACGAAGGTGTGTGTAAGTGTAGCTCTAATACTTCACATAAAAACATCCTAGTATATTGAATATACTGGTTTTTTTACAAAATAAAAGAATAAAATGAGTTTAGAGGGTTGGAGAAGCAAAATAAAACAAAAGAACACAAGTGAAGACATTACCTTAAAATCGGGTAACTCTTCTTGATTTAAGCTCAAAGGCTTCATTGTAAAGGTTTCTTCCAAAAGGTGAGGCTTCAATGATTAATAGAGGGATGTGGAGAGATTAAATGGTCAGTTTTTGGCCGATACAAAGGCTTGAGAGGTGTGGGTAAGGTGGTAGAGGTTAGGGCCTTTTATAAGAGAAAAGGAGGGGCACTCTTGGAATTTTATAAAATATTACTTTATTATAAAATGATTTTTGGATTTTAAAAGTCCCAAAAGGATATATTTAAAGGATAAGGTGATAAGGTTTATAAATCCACCCATCCAATAGGTTTGTGACAAGTTTAGGTCTTATATTTTACATTATATTTTCATTTTATTTAAATCGTTAAATAATGAGGTAATCGCTGCATCATCATGGTGTCATAAATAATTTAATTTATTTAGTGTCTAAAAATTATAAAAAAAATATCATGATTTAGAAAATCTTTTTATCTTTCTAAGGAATATTTATAGTCAAAAATATGACTTTTATTAACCCATGTAAAAATTGTTTTAGTAAAACAACACATGTTTGTGATATTTTAATTTTAACATTAAATAAAAAGATATTAATGTCATTTTCCTACCAAAGTGGCTCCATGGGGTCCCCAAGTTGACCCATGGATTTTCTTGGTCGTCCATGACACATCCAATGAGGGTAGGACATGTTTCTAGGTCATTTCATATTATTAAAACATTATTTTTACCTTAAATTACACTAATTACCTCTAATCGCGATTTATAAAACTTAAAAGTTACTATTCACCAAAAAATTATTTTAATCCCATTGAACCACATTTTAATTCTTAATGACAACCATGTATTTCGGATTTTTTAAAATCAAATCATATAAGTGGAAAAGTTTCATTTAAACAAAAAAATCTGTTTTTTTAACTACCACTTAGTGGTTTCACTATTCATAAAAAATTGAAGTTTTTCAGAAAAATACAAAAAATTCACCCTAAGCTATATTTGATATTCCGAGTTCAAAAATGATGTATATTTTACAAAATTAGAAAAATATAAGTTATATTAATTAATTTAATAATTAATTCCCGCTGTCAGAACAAAAAGCGTGTTTTTATGAAACAATATATATCAAAAGATTGACACTAGTTTAAGTCCAATTTCAAAGTGAAATTAATTCCAATGAACACTATTGGATTAAATGGTAAAAGTATATTCTAATTTCACTTTAAAACAAATTCAAAAGATAATCTAATCATATAAATAAATCATATTAAAAAGAGTTTTTAAGTTAAAATTCAACATTTTTCACTATTCATTAAAAAATGAACTTTATCGGAAAAATACCAAAAATTTACACAAAGTAAATTTTGATGTACCGATTCTAAAGAAGAATTTTATTTGTTCCAATAGAATGTATAAGAGTGACCAAAACTATATTTAAATAGGGTTTGCCATCAAAAGGTGATAGTTCGGCCTTTTAGTGAATATTAGAATATTTATGCTTAAAACTGGATTCATTTGCATTTTATGCCTCTAACATTTATTGTAAAAAGTAAAAATATTTGACAATTGTATATAATAATTTTTTAGTTAGTTATTTTCATTACCGTCATTACAATTTCTAGGTGTTATCTACCATTTAAAATAAAATTATTTTATTATTAGAGTGCAACACAAGATTTCAAAGGAACTTATTGTCGCGTATTGGGTACGCCATCGAGCATAGCGTTCCATTTAAAGTAATATTAATATTTCATTCACAAATATGGATAAATATGAAAAAGTAATATTCTTTATTTACCTAGGATGTTACATCCTTCCCCCCTTTTGGGAATTGTGTCCTTGCAATTTCAAAATTGGGCTTGGAAACTTCATTGAAAGTCCCACATCGGAACAAGAGTCGGTAAAACAATCACTTTAAAAGAAAGAAAGAGAAGTGAAGAGGTCACCTGAGTTAAACCATACTAGGATTCCATGTAGGAAAACATGGATATGGAAGAAAAAGCAAAGGGTCATGTTCTGAGGGAGAGTGATAGAAAACATCTTTAGGATAAAGTTAACCACAAGAAAATCACAAACTTGTGGTGGGTTAAACGGTATTCGATTCCCCAGTAGGAAAAGTTAATAGAAAACATTTTTGTTTTAAGTTAATTTTCATTGAGGAATTTATTTTTGTTCTTAAGGAAAAATACTTACTTTTCATGTTGACTTTAAACTTTTACTAGATTTCTTATACAAACTCATGCTTTCCCCAAAAGATGAGTATTTTGGAAGACTTGTTCACATTAAGAGTACTATAATAAACTTCTAGAGAATCACCTAATACAAAAAATAGAACTATATACTTCCCATGTCTTTAGACCTTAACAAAAACTAAAACAAAAAAGGATAGTATGAGATTAGATAATACCCAAAAAGGATAATCCATTATAAAAAAAAAATCTATTCTTAATCTCCAAAATTTTTCAAAAAATACCCAAAGTTCAACAAAGACCATTCAATAAAAATATATCCATAAAATTCTTCAAAGTAATAAAAACTAAGACTGAAACCCAAATCTCTGAAGGATTTAATCACAAAGTCTTCCAAGATAAACCTTAACATTTATCTCCAAATAACATCAGTTACTCTTAAAGTCTCATATTGAAAAGTAATTAACCTAATCACATATCCTCCATGATAGGTTAATCATTTCTAAAGATAACACAAAATAAACTTACTCTTGATTCCTAAAATCATCTAACTAAAAATAATTAGTCAAACTAACCAGGGACTTCACGTAGTCCAGTGGTAGGTGATAAATACCAGTCGCACTTTGGTTGTGGGTTCGATTCCCACAGCTTTGTCCGACGCAACGGGTTGTCACACAGTCTGTGTGTTGTCCTTTTTCCAAAACTACATAATTCTTAAAAAATTCCCCAAAATGAGATAAAATCTTCAAAAAAGATCATAACATATTTTAACCTCATGTTTATCTCATGCCTTTCATTTTCCATTATAACATATAGTAACCCATAATTACCTCAAAAGTAAGGATCATATAAACTCTAATGGTTACCTTTATAATTATTACATGAACTTCCACACCGAGTTGGTCATCTCATACATGATGCATTAGAGAACATACCATGGTTCAAGTGGTTGATCACTACTCCTTGATAGTTGGTTTAGAACAACCACGAGTTTCCTCATTGAATCCCACATTTGATCCAGTCTCTTAATCAGAGAACCAACACAGTTTCCTTCAAACCCATTGTCACTTTGGTTCCTACTAGATCCATCCATTTACTAAAACCAAAAATATCAGTGTGAGTATATCAACAAAATTATCATGTACTAATGAGGAAGATAAACACTAAGGTATACTTACTCATTCACTTTATCTAAAAACTATGACTCTTTATGAAATAATTTCCATTATGGTAATGTCACTTATGCTTAGAGAATACCCTAAACTCTAAAGTTATCTAAACCGACCTCTAATACCAACTATAAGGACCCTAACTTAAACCTTACTTATTATTGAATTAAATGAATAATTCACTTTGAGGATCTTTTTAGGTTTAGAGTTTTAGAGAATTAGGACATAACTATTACATCTCAAAGATTACAAAGTAGACACTTCTACTAAGTTTCCATAAATAAAAAAAACTCTTAAAAGAAACATGTCTAGTTCCATGTTTTAGATAGCATGTCTTTCCTTGATCCCATCCTTGACCCTATTCATCTTTAATTCCTCTGTAAAAAATTTCAAAAACTTGGGATGAGCATAAAAAGCTCAGTAAGAGATATAAAAATATGGAAAAGAAACATGAGTACATATATATATAAGAATCAATGAAATCATACTTTACTCTTTAAACATAAGCACTTTAACATAACTCATCAAATCATTAAAAAAACATAGAAATCATAAGTCATAAAGGTAACTTGAGGCATTCATAACATTCTTACGTAGGGAGTAACCCTCTTGGTTACGTTTGGAATACCCATCACAGTATATTCCCTAAATCTCTTCGGAGAAACTTTAACGTTTAACCCCTTCGTGTTACCCAATGCATTGGAGAGCTATATCGAGCTCACCCGCCCTTATTTTATCACGAAACCACCCGTCTTCATAATAATGCCCAAGAACCATAACATAATCGTATCACATAAAAACATGCATAAAGGAAACATAACATTTCCACTTTTCAATCACAAGATATAAATACAACACATTGATATAAAAACATTATAAAAACCATTTTCAATACCAAAATAAAAGAAAAGTAAAACATGGTATTTATTTTTCATTAAAAAAATGGTATGGCTTGTAGAGGAAGCCAAAACTCAAATAATGGTCATGGCGGCGGAGAAGTCGTTGTCGCCGCATACGTACGACAAAAGCATTCCCTTTTGTCGTTTAGTAAAATGATTCGTATAAAAAGATTCTTTTTGGATAAACGTAAAAGTCAAAGGGTTTTATACACCATATAGAAGAAGGTTGTGTATAAAACAAAAATATGCCTCAATGAAAGGAGATTGAGACAAAGTCCCATACAAAGACGGTATCCTTGGATTAAGGATAAATCAATTACATAATTATGCGTGAAAAAAGAATACACCAAATATAAGTGGATATTAAGTGTAAAACAATCATATGTTATTCACACATATTCATAGAATGATATATTCAAGGAGTACAAGTTTATCCAAAAGAATCAAAATTGGGTTAAGAAGTTCCCTTGCAAAAATTCGACAGCCTAACGACGTCATTTCAAAATTCAGAAAATGAGTTGATGAGAGATAAAAAGGGTATCTCATCACTTGGACATAAAATTTACATCAATAAGGATATAGAAGAACATATCCCAACATAATAGTATGTGAATTAAAAGACATAACAAAAGAAGTCTTTTAAAAAGAGGGTGAAAGGTTCCCTTACCGACTTGGGTAAGTTTCAAAACGTACACCCCATTGAAGAAGGGTTGTAAAATGAATATGTAAATAACAATAAATGATATTATATTACACAAAAAGTATAATAATGGTAATTACATACTCCACTAAAAGGAACTGAAGGAAAATGTAGCATAAATCTCATGGGAATAAAAGTGAGATGAAAAATCCCTTACGAAAACTCGGCAGCCTAACGGCGCCACTTAAAACATCCAAAAATGGATTGATGAGATCAAATAAGGTCTCTAATAATATTAACATAAAATGTAAAGTAATAGGAATATAAAATAACATTCCCCAACATAACAAATAGGAGCTTAAAATAAGTGACATTAAGAAGAGTACTTAAAAAGAAAGAGAGAGGTTGGATCTCTTACGAAAATTCAGCAGCCTAACGGCACCACTCAAAACTTCCAAAATGGATTGATGAGAGAAAATAGGGTCTCTCATAATATGAACATAAAAAATTTACATTAAGAGTAATATAAAGTAACATCCCAATAATAAGAAAGATGAGCTTAAAAGGAATGACATAAAAGAGTGTACTTAAAAAGAAAGAGGGGTAGGTTCCCTTACCTCAAGTCTGAATTGTCTTGTTCATTTCTTTATATTCCAGAATAATAAACTTTGGTCAATTTATAATTTATTAAGGACCTATTTTAAAGATTATTATTCATTTTATATCACATATTATAATGTTATAATAATTGGTTAATAATGTGAGTTCATATCAGACGTTTTTGTCGATGTTTGGTACATGAGTCAAAAATGAACTTATTTGAAAATGATTGTCCATGTAGATATAAGTAAATCATCTCTAGAATAGTATTAATGATTTAAATATCATATATATCCATTAAATATTCATTTTATACTACTCCATAACATTTGTAGATAAAAAGAAATGAAATTCACCGTTCATGGAGACGGTAGACCGTACGTACGCATGAACGCTACTTTCATTTCTTTGTCATATTAATGGAATTAAAAATAATTGAGATATATATATATATATTATAATTCCAGTATAATAAATATGTTATATAGGTAACATATTTTCATTAATTTCATTCTTTATACATTCCATGTGTTGCATGAACGAGTCACATCACTTGAGGGGGCGGTAGTCCACACTTCCTCATATGAAATTATCGCATTTGCACAACATGAAAAGCATAAAGGCATGTTTTAAATATAAAATTCAGAAGAATATAGAAAACATAAATTAAATATATATCATATATAAATTATAGTGACATCATAATGGACACCATTAAAGGTGTTAAAAGAAGATTGAACAATCATCATTTCGTGAGGCAGAAATTCGCCAACCACAGAAACAGTATGTTCTTTAACCATTAGACGAAGGTGTGTGTAAGTGTAGCTCGAATAATTCACATAAAAACATCCTAGTATATTTAAGATACTGATGTTGTTACAAAATAAAGGAATAAAAAGAGTTTAGAGGGTTGGAGAAGCAAAATAAAACAAAAGAACACAAGTGAAGACATTACCTTAAAATCAGGTAACTCTTCTTGATTTGAGCTCAAAGGCTTCCTTGGAAAGGATTCTTCCCAAAGGTGAGGCTTCAATGATGAAGAGAGGGATGTGGAGAGATGAAATGGTCAGGTTTTGGTCGATAAAAGGCTTTAGAGGTGTGGGTAAGGTGGTAGAGGTGGGAGCCTTTTATAAGAGAAAAGGAGGGGCACTCTTGGAATGCTATAAAATATTACTTTATTATAAAATGATTTTCGGATTTTAAAGGTCCCAAAAGGATATATTTCAAGGATAAGGTGATAAGGTTTCTAAATATACCCATACAATAGGTTTTTGACAAGTTTAGGTCTTAGATTTTATATTATCTTTTCATTTTATTTAAATCACTAAATAATGAGGTAATCGCTGCATCATCATGGTGTCATAAATAATTTAATTTATTTACTGTCTAAAAATTATAAAAAAAATATCATGATGTAGGAAATCTTTTTAGATTTATAATGAATATTTATAGTAAAAAATATGACTTGTATAAACCCATGTAAAAATTGTTTTAGTAAAACAACACATGTTTGTGACATTTTAATTTTAACATTAAATAAAAAGATATTAATGTCATCTTCCTACCAAAGTGGCTCCATGGGGTCCTCAATTTGAACCATGGATTGTCTTGGTCGGCCATGACACATACAATGAGGGTAGGACATGTGTCTAGGTCATTTAATATTATTAAAACATTATTTTTACCTTAAATTACACTAATTACCTTTAATCGCGATTTATAAAACTTAAAAGTTACTATTCACCAAAAAATTATTTTAGTCCCATTGAACCACATTTTACTTATTAATGACAAACATGTATGTTGGATTTTTGAAAATCAAATCACAGAAGTGGAAAAGTTTCATTTAAACGAAAAAATCAGTTTCTTTAACTACCACTTAGTGGTTTCACTATTCATAAAAAATTGAAGTTTTTCAGAAAAATACCAAAAATTAACCCTAAGCTATATTTGATATTCTGAGTTCAAAAATGATGTCTATTTTACAAAATTCAAAAAATATAAGTTACATTAATTAATTTAATAATTAATTCCCGCTGTCAGAACAAAAGGCGTGTTTTTATGAAACAATATATATCAAAAGATTGACACTAGTTTAAGTCCAATTTCAAAGTGAAATTAATTCCAATGACCACTATTGGATTAAATTGTAAAAGTATATTATAATTTCACTTTAAAACCAATTAAAAAGATAATATAATCATATAAATAAATCAGATTAAAAAGAGGTTTTGAGTTAAAATACAACATTTTTCACTATTCATTAAAAAATAAACTTTATCGGAAAAATACCAAAAATTTACACAAAGTAAATTTTGATGTTCCGATTCTAAAGAAGAATTTTATTTGGTCCAATAGAATGTATAAGAGTGACCAAAACTATATTTAAAGATGGTTCACCATCAAAAGGTGATAGTTCGGCCTTTTAGTGAATATTAGAATATTTATGCTTAAAATTGGATTCATTTGCATTTTACGCCTCTAACATTTATTTTAAAAAGTAAAAATATTTGACAATCGTATATAATCATTTTGTATTTAGTTCTGTTCATTCTCATAATTACAACATCTAGGTGTTATCTACCATTTAAAATAAAATTATTTTATTATTAGAGTGAAACACAAGATTTCAAAGGTACTCGTTGTCGCATATTGGGTACGCCATCGAGCATAGAGTTCCCTTTAAAGTAATATTAATATTTCATTCACAAATATGAATAAATATGAAAAAGTAATATTCTTTATTTACCTAGGATGTTACAAAAATTCAATGAGTTTCCACTCATATGTCTTGAGCAGCCACGGTCCATGTACCATATATCTTTTCTTCTCTGGTGACCTGCTACATGCAAAGACATTCAAACAAGTTGATTTGGTACCCATATTTTTTTGGGTCTAGGAGTGTTAGCTAGCAATGATCTGGGTATCCAGATTTTCTTTGTTCTTTTAAAATTAGCTGAATCATATAAGACTTTTGAAACATAGGCTTTCTTAATACCACAAATTTGAGGTTGTCTTAAGAAACTGTTTTTAGCTACATGTCCCTTTACCCCACAAAAATTACAATTAACCTTTTTAGAGCTAGGAACAAAATAATTTTTATATAGTTTTGGTTTTTCTCCTTTAATGCTAATTCTAAATCTCTCCTTTTTAATGAAAGTTTTTCCAAGAATTTCATTTAATAAATTCTCTCCTTTTTTAAAAACCAATGCAGCCTGTTTGTAAGATTCTACTTCATCCTGCAGTGTTTTTATTCTTGATTCAAAATTAATATAGTTAGTGTTAATCAATTTGTATTTATTAGTTAATTATTTATGTTGTTTCATCATTGTGTCTCTTTCATCTGAAACAGATTTATGTTTATTTTTTAGTAACTTATGTTTCTTAAATAGTGAGTCATATCTTTCTTCAAGAATATTGCAGTAGGCTGCAAGTTTTTTATTTGTGTAGATTGATTCAGAATGTGATTCAGTGAAGTAATATGAGTATACCTCATCAGTTTCTTCCATGAAACACATTTTTTCATTTATATTGACTTCTTATTTCTATGATCTTGATTCAGAAGAGATACTAGAGTCTTCAGATACACTCCAAGTGGCTTTCATAGCTTTCTTGTCTTTCTACTCAAAGTCCTTTCTTTTGATGAATTTATTCTTCTTTTCATCCTTCAATTGTGGGAAATCTGGTCTGATATGTCCCATATTTTTGCATTCATAACATCTTACTTCCTTATTATCTCCCTTAAAGGATTTTTTGAAGCCTCTTTTCTTGCTGTAGAATTTTCTAAATTATATGGCTAGTTGAGCCAGTTCTTTTTCTGAGTTGGATGAGTCAGAGCTTTCTGATTTAGCTTTGACTTATTTACTCTTCATCTTTCTATTATTCTCTTGTAAAGTTACCTTCAAGTCAGTATCTTCTCTTTTGATAAGCACTTTATGTTCATTAGCCTCATCTTGCATTTCAGCTTCATACATCATTAGTGTACCAATCAGCTCTCTGATAGTTAGATCTTTGACAGGTGTTGATTTTCTGATTGCAGCATAAATACCATTCCATCGAGTAGGAATAACTCTCAGTACTTTTAATGCTTGATCATCCTGCTTGATAGGTTCTCCTAGAGCAGTTATGTTATTGAAAATTTCTGTCAATCTAACATTCATTTGAGTAATGCTCTCACCTTTAACCATTATGAAAGTATCAAATTTCAGTTTTTCAGTTGCATATCTCATTTGTATCACATTGTCTGTTCCTTCACATGCCATAGCTATTGTTTTCCACATCTCATATGCTGTCGGGCACTGAGATACTCTGTTAAATTCATCTGGTCCTAGACCGTAGATAATTTCATTCATAGCCTTCGAGTTCATATCGTACTCTGCTTCTATAGAAGCACTCCATGTCTCAGGATTTTCAGGAATTTCATAAGGAGTCATAATCTTTGAATAGAATCTATATCCGAGGTTTTTCATATATATTATCATGCGCAATTTCCAGCAACTATAGTTGTCTCCATTAAAATATGGTGCTCTGACCATCGACATCCCTTCTCTTGTATCATTCATGGTGCTCTGTTATATAATCCTTAAATTATTCTAGCTTTCTAAGGATCTATCAGAAGCTCATCCTCTGATACCAATTATTGGATCTGAATCTACAGATTATACACGAGAGGGGGGTGAATTGTGTCTTTTTCAATTTTTCAATAACTCTTTTCTTGAACGAGTTCTATCCTTTATTCTTTATCAGATTTGATCATGCAGCGGAAAAAGTAAAATCAAGAACACAAAGATGTACAGTGGTTCGGGGAACAGAAATCCCCTAGTCCACTCCACCAACGCTCTACTCCACGAGCTTGGTGATTTTCACTATTTGGTCCTCTTTTCCACAGACCGATTCACAACTGAGTACAGGCAGTTGACACCTTTACAATCCAAGGTGAAACAAATCCTTCTGGTTTAAACACGAACCTACACAGCTTAGAATGAGAAGCTGGTTACTCAAGAATAAAAACTAATTTCAGAAAGAAAATTCCAGTTGATCTTCACAATTGCAACAAAATGAAATTGAAAGCAGATGGATCGACGTCTCTAGAAATATTGATCTTCAAGACGAAGCAGCTCTGAGTTTATCTAGTTGTAGTAGATATAGAGATATAGTTCACAACCTCAGCAGTAGTATATCCATAGTAGATATTCGATGTAGAACAAGTGAATCTTCTATCGAGTTTCTTCTTCTTGAACAAACAGAGCTTTTACGCTTCTTTTGAATCAGGAGATTAATCGTGAATAGTTGAAATCTCTGTTTTCCACCTTCTTCAATAATAGATCAATCAAATCCAATTGTACCTAGTGTTTCAGAGAGAACATATATAATAAAACATATCTCCTACATATTTTGATCCATAAAAGTTGCCTTCTGATTCACGATATTCAAAAATTTGAATTTACAGAGAAGTCGTAACTTCCCTTAAGACTCGACATAAAAAGCTCCTTTTAATTAAATCTTAAATCCATTAATAAACCGACTTTGAATCAGTCAAATTCGTACTTTAAAAATGACTTTAAACCAGCTTGAAATCCGCCCAGAAATCATCTTACTGGTCGTTGCACATAAATATCGTCTGTCAAAATTTCCGACGCCAAACACAAGGTTCGTGACGTGGCCTCCAAACGCAGGGTTAATAACATAGTCTTCAAACGTAAGGTTGACAATGTAAGGTTGAACACAAACGTAGGGTTGATCATCCATAATTTTTCTTCAACACTCAAACGTACGGTAAAAGATCCCTACTTTTACTTGATCCATACTTTTCCAAGAACGTATGGTTGTTCACAAAAGTAAGGTTGATGAACCATACTTTTGAGAAACAAATGTAACATTTAGAATTTATGTACGGTTCTCCTTCCATACTTTTCTGATAACCAAAACGTAGGGTTCCTTCCTAACGTAAGGTTCTTCTTCCATACTTTGATGAAAACATATACTTGTTTAACCATACTTTTCTCTTATCTCAAAAAGTATACATGCTTTTCATCCTTACGCTATGTTTATCCACGTAGGGTATGAATAGTGATTCCAGAACGCGCTAAAACAGATTCCGCGCTAAGTAATAAATTCTCGTTATTTCAAGAGTAAAATAAATTAATAAACTCCTGTAAAATACTAAATAAAATCATTAAGAAATAACTAAGGGTATTTGTGAGCATAAAAATTATCATAAAGAGACAGAGTAATATTTTCAATAATCTCCCCCTTTAAATAACATTAATACATATTGTTGAAAACAATACTTCGCTCAACAGATGTTTGGTCCTTTCGATGCAAATCTCGACATCCTGAGTTTGACAGTGCCCTATGATTTTTTATCTGAGCTCCAGTTTAATTGTTAGAAAAACCCAATCATAGGTTTATTTAAATGATCTAAAAGTTTTTCAAAATTCTATTCCATACTCACTGGGCCTCATAATCAAGTGTCTTCTGAGCGTCTGGTCTTGAAATAATCTCATATAATTTTAAAAAAGTTACATTGATTTTTTGTGAAATTACAAATATATTGATCATAATTATGATATTATATAATCATGAGATAATAAAAAATGATGGTGCGGGGAATGAAATAAAACAATGTGCTCGTCGAATAATGTTACCTCTTCTTCGGTTGGTTTGCATTAAATGGATTCCTTGGTTGGATTTATTCACAAAATTTGGATTCTATTTTGAGAGGATGAAATTTGTGAGATTATTTTTGTAGAGTATGGATGTGAAAAAGGGAATGAGGGGTGTGAATAAATGATTGGGTGAGTTCCCTTTTAACAGAAACGAGCAGTGGCATTCTAGTAAATATAAAATTGTAAACAATATTTAGATCCATCACTTCAATCATGTATCTCCAATAAAAGTCCATTTTTGGTAAAACGGATGATGTGGTATAAATATGTATAGAAAATATATTTTGGACATTATTCTATTTTATTTGACCCCATTAGATTTTGTTTAACAACTAAGTAAACTGATTTTTAACTTAATCACTGTAATTAATTTTAATTAATTACACTAATAGGTTAGTTAAAAAACTAATTTAACATTAATAAAAATTACAAAATATGTTTATTAAGAATATAGAATACAAATTTTCAAATTCTAATAACATAATTGGAATAAATTAATCTAATATTTATCCCATATAAGGGATGAGCTAACATGTTTTTAAAGTGAAATGTCCAAAATATAAAAATGTTTTTATATCCAATTTCAATGTGAAATTGATTAAAATGATATAAATTATTATAACATTTGAATAATTAGTCTAAATATAATTTAAAAATGATTTAAAAAACAATTTAACAATATAAATAAATTATATGAAAATGTAGTTTTTAAATAATATTTTACTGTTTTCATTATTTGTTAATAAATGAATCTTCTTGCAAAAATGAAAAATATGCACCCATATTTAATTTTTATATTATGATATAAAATTGAAGGTTATTTTTTCAAATAAAATTGATAAGGCAGTCAATATTAGATTTAAAATAAGGCTTCTATAAAAAGGCATCAAAACATCATTTTAGAAAAATATATCTTTTTTGCCTAAAACTGGATTTGTTATTATTTTATGCCAATAAATATTATTGGTTGAATGTAAAAACACTATTTAATTTATAATATAAAATTTAAATTATGATCTCTCACTAAAAGATATTAATTTTATTCATTGAGATAAAATTATTTTATAGGCATAAAAATAGTTTTTTTTCATAAAAAATCATTTTTTTATATTCAATTTTTTTTTCATTTTTTTCTAATTAAATTGTAAGAAAAAAAATTAATTCTAAAAACATGTGGAAACCATATTTTCATAATTTAGTTAATATTATTCATATCTTCCATTCTAATTGTTTGGATATATCTATAATAGTATTTTAATAATAATAATATATTATAGTTCAGTAAAACACAATTTTTCATGTAACGCAAGCCATCAAAGGAACTCAACATTGTGTGTAACACAAGAGAAAAATTGTGTTTTGTTTTCTAAAAATTAATGTTAGTGCTTTTTTTTTAATATTAACTTCGGTTTTTATGTTATTAAAAACATACATAGTGCTTTCATATAACAGAAGTTATCTTCAGTGTTAGGGGAGATGAAAAATATAAAATAATTTAAATTAATTCAAAGAAATATTTAAAAAAACCATAGGGTGTTACATTCTACCCCCATTAAAATGAATTTATCCCTCTAAATTATTCTAGGTCATCAATGATTTAGTACCTAAATGTTCATTTCATATAATCCTACATCATACAAATTAATACTAAACCATCCTTTAAAAATAGAAAGTTGGAAACTTTATACTTACCTAATGTAACCGATAACTCAGTTTACATGTAGGCAAACATTGGTGGAATGAGAAAATGTGTACATAAAAGAAAATCCTAAATAATTATATAGCTTCATTGAGTTCATTGATCACAAGAAATTGAATGATAATTGGAAATTTAAGATCCTACAAACCATAAATATATGATTATTTAAAAGACTATCCTTTCAATATAAATAAAGATATTAGGATAACTATTTTTCAATATCCTTTTCATTGTGGGTTGGAATTATTTTACTATCTAAGAACATAAAAAAATATAATTACATTATTTCATTCCTTTATATATACAAAATATCAATATTTTGTGTTCCCCAACTCAATTTCCATTTCATCTATTACTCCAGGAAATGTAGGTGAATTTCTCATACCTGAAGCACTAATAGATCATGAGGTATAATAATAATTAATTCTATATATATTTAGTTTAAATCATAAAAAAATGTCTACCATTGGTTATCCAATATGCATAAATACTCATATGGTGAGACAATACTATAATATATAAAACCTCATCTTAAGTTCGATATAAAATCTTCCATAAATTGATACCCATATAACATTTTAAAAAGTGGAAAAATCAAATATTTATAATGAAGGTCAGTATATTTATAAAAATAAATTCAAAATTGATCCCCCAAATATCATAAATTAAATCTTTTATTTCACATTCCAAACATTTGATTACCTTTGTCACATATTCCCTTAAAACATGGTAATAACCAAAAGTACCTTAAATACTTTTGTAGAACATAAATCCTTCCTTATTACAAGGATTACAAGATATATTAATTAAATCCAAGAGGTCTTAAACATTATCCATGATAAAATAGACCACATTTAAACAAGTAAATAATCAATTTTATAGTAATTAGTATTATCCAATTTATATTATCTATATCTATCAACTCTTTATCGAAGCTAATTTTTTCCCTCAAAATTAGAAACACATTAAGGTTCACCTTATATTAATAAAAATATCATATTTATATTAAATTACATTTCTTGGTCGTCATATCCATTAAATAGATTTTTGAAAATCCCTAATTGGAAACATATACCTCCTAATTTATATAATATAATTCTTGAATTACAATATATATATACATCAATCATCCAACATTTTTCTTAAACCACTATATAGGCTTCATCATCATATTCCTTAATACCCCTTCTCTAGAATATAAAATATTAATCATGTATTTATGTTTCTCAACCTCAATTAAATCCGTATTTTTATGTTTTTTGTAAATAATACCATTAGAACATCACATACCTTTCACATGTCATTCAAAATATCTTTATCTTATTCTGTATAAACACTACTCGAGCCACCTTCATGATTGTAATCATGATATTTCCACTTAGGGAATCAATTTTCATAATGCACATAATTTCCACATCTAAAACAGTTATGATAACCATGTTCCTTATGGTTCCCACCATTTACTAAAATAATAATGAATGGGGTGGGAAACAATTATCATAGAAGAAAACCACATTATCATGAATAATTACTTATAAGATGTATAAATAAAAGTACCTTATTTTAAATCTATGACACATTAGACATATCCTTTGAGAAATCCATATACATATCTTTAGAAACATCCTTAGGGATCTCATTATGGTTTTCTTATCCCAGTTTCAAATCATTGACTAAACCATTCATTTGATACCAACTATAGAGACCTAGGATTAACATACATGGATATTACATCATTTTAGATTTACATTAATCTCAATAAAAAAGTACATGCTTAATGAAAATTAATGTTTTTTGTATTTGTAAATTTGGATCACAATATTTTAACTTGGGAAAAAATACTAAATATTTTTCCAAAAATAGAATCCCATTTAGTACTCCTATATAAAACCATTCTTCATAACATGGGTAAAGGAAACATAATAAAGGGTGATATCAGATGCTCAGTAAGGGTTAATAATAAAGATACAAAAGAATTAAATGAATATAATGCTATGAGAATATTACCATAACAATTGAAGATCATACCTTTCATATCAGAGAATACTAAACAAAGTCATAGCATATGAGCTGAAAGATCATAATACATAAATCATAAGGAAATCAAAGATAATGTGTTGTGAGATAATATCATTTTAACAATGTATAAACTTTTGGCATACAAAAAATCATATAAAACCATTCCTTATAAATAAAGGATAATTTCAAAAATTTATTATGGAACTTCATGGGGGATTCACCTGCTAAGAGGGACACACCACCATCCCTAGTGACTACCCTTTCTGTATAGTGGGTCTAGTTACACCTTCGTCCCATAGTGGGTCAAGACCATCAACTTGATTCACATATTAGTAGTAATTTTTCACTACCAAGAGTAAATTATTAGTCACAATTCAATACCAATTGAATATTAGTAGTGAATGTTTAACCCCAATACCATCTTAGTAGTCAAGGTTCACTCCCCAGACCATCTTATTAGTCAATGTACACCCCCAAGACCATCATAGTCAATAATTTACCTTAATGAACTAGGTTGACCCCTCAATTCATAAATTTATATCTAAATATATATAAATAATTACACAATGCATTGGAGGGAGATATAGGTCACAACCATCACATAATGAAATCATTCATACATGTGCTACAAGATAATAAAACGTTCATCATATCATGAACCATAAAAAAAATACGTCCTTCATCAACATCAGATTATAACCCATGAAACGAAATGGGTTTCATAAATATCTCATTACACAATAACATGTATAAGATATTCATGTTTCATAATCATTTCATCAAATAATATCTTTCAAAAAGAAGCAATTTTCATAAGTGTTTAATCATGGTATAAGCAATAGAAGTGAAATGGGGTTCATAAGTATCATGACATAAAAATATAAACCATACCAAGAAATAAATACATTGTGATTCTTGTTATATTTTGAATGTATGAATATATGAAGTATTGAGTTATTTCAAATTGGGTTTAACATCATTATAATATGTAGAAGAGTGTATATATTGATGATTATTCAGTAAGGAGGAAGGTAATCAATTTTCTTATAATATAAAAATTCAGTATTTGTTTATTGTTCTCAATTGTGGTCAAGGACAAAAAATTCTATATAATTAGTGTTTTTCAAATTTCTAATAAAAAAATTTATAAGAGATATTTCACTGTAGTCACGAAGTTATTAAATATTTATAATATATAGGTCATTTTTTTGCTTGTTTATGTGGATAATTGAATATAGATACGACTAGGATCATGTAATATGACTTTTAAGGGATGAATTTTGAATATTGAGATGGAAAATATGTTTTTTTTAATAAAAATAAAACATGGTTTATAAATTTCTCTAATATGATATTTTTTGAAATAAATAAGTGAGTTTTTTCTGTATATAAAACAAGACTAGAAAATAAAGTGAAATTGAGAGATAACCTGAAGAAAAATTTCCAAGATTATATTTTACATACAATGGATCATGAGAATTAATTGAGATCACATAACTCTGATGTTTAGATTTTATTCTACATAAGAACATCATGAGATAAGAATATGTTATTTAATATTCATGAATTCTCATTAATATAGATCTACTTTGATAATTTTTCAATAAAAATATCAAGAATATATTTCTCATTCCTATTTTGTATTATATAATGAATCAATATGGAACTATATAGTCCAGAATGAATCAGAACTGGCAAATTGTGACTCATTTTAAATAATATATTATTGTAATCTTTTGCTTATTTTAGTAAATAATCCATGATTTTGGAGACTGACCAAACATGGAAAGGAGTAGGATCTCATGAAGGGGAGAACTGAGTAAATATCCTAGTGTTCAAAATTCATTTATTTTCTATACACATGATTGATGTTAATATTATAATGGTGAGTGAATCCATAATTAATGGGTTTTAAAGGTTTGGTTCATTAAGAGGGAGTTTTAAAAACCTGTATGTACTGATTAATTCCTACATTCATAGTGAAGTAATCCTATCATAGGGAATTCAATGTCATGAAGTATGTTTTATATGTACTTACCTCATCCTCATGTTATTTTTTTGAAATAGTGTTTATTTTATAAAACTCTTTCATAAAATCATATACCACTCAGATGTCCCCCTAGTTATTCAAATAAATTAAGGATTTAAAGGTTATTTACATTTTATTTTTCCCTTTTCTTGTAATTGAATATCATATTCTCATCTTATAATTGATGATAGTTATATATAGTTCATCAGTGGTGTAGTTATCAATATATCTATCATTTAGTACTAAGATATTGGAATCAAAATTATCTGGTAATATTCTCAACAATATCTCACTATATAGAATCATTAAGAGTTTCTCCATACCCTATAATTATGTGGAAATTCATATTAATCACGGTAATGAATTTTTCAACTATTTCTTTTTTCCACATTATATTGTGATGAATCACCATTCAACTAGTATTTTTATCTTGTTATTATATATATTTTTTACCAATAGATATTATATAAATATTTTTCCATATATAATTATAAATTATACATCACATAAATTTTATCAATAATCACTAAGATAGATATGAAGATAAATAATTTTAGGATTTCTCAATGATTTTCTTATATTTCATGTCAATAATGGGCTATGAAAAGGTAAAGCATGGAAACAAACATATTGGATAGATTAAATAAAATCATACCCAATATTGAGTGGGTAATGTAATTTTACCTCTTCTTAAATTTGAAAAAATCTTCCATCAAATTTTGTTTTATATTTCTTTTTCACCGTGTTATTTTGATATATATAAAATACATGATTTGAAACATTATGTGTGGATGTGATATGATTCATATTTGAAGAATCACATATATTTTTAGAAACACTGGGGGAATCAATATTTATAATTTTCTGAAAAAACCTTATAACTCAAGAATTTTGAAAATCATTATCTCTAGATACTCACTGATACAAAAATATAATTTCGAAAAAAAATCTTTTTTAATGTGTTTTTTAGAATTTAAATATGAATATGTCTTAGGTGTTTCATGGATATTATCTCCCACAAAAAACATCTATTATTACCATTAAAATACTAGGAATGTGTATTTACTTGGACTCATTATCACGGTGGTATTTAACAAGTTACAAAATATACATACATAAAAAATGAATAGTAATATTTTAATAGATGATCACTAAGTAATATTCAATCTATTATGTTTTCCTGAGATGATTCTGATCTTATTATATAGAATCAAGAATTACAATTATTAAAATGCATTATCATCCTTCGATACATTAGATCTTCAACATGCCATGTATGAGGCTCCCATTTCTTATTTCAAGTACCCTCATGTTCTTCATCTATATCATTTATATTAATAATATTATGTAAATATTACTTCAGTATTAGTTTATGAATAATTTCCCTTTTTTTTACTATATTTATATTTTCTCAATAATAACAATATTTATCCATGAGAATAATATCAAACATTCATAATTGAAATTTACAAGAAACTCATATTATATTTTAATTTATTCCTAGATGAGTTATTACTAAAATCCACAATATGAATCGGTTTGTGAGTTGATTAAATTTTGGAACATTTAATCCTTAATTTTATTTGAAAAAATATACTTTATTTGATTATATAAATTTCTAATTTTTAGTATATAGGGAAGTATATAATCGTTATATGGAACGTATTTTTTGGTGTGGTAAAATCCTCAATTTTCCTACTTGAATTATAATATGTTTGTATGATCATGCTTGTTTATCAACGAAGAAAATATTCGGAGAACCTTCTGATTGAATACATATTTTGTGAATTCTATTTTTATTCTATAAAAAAATTCACCCTTAAAATTTTCCTCGATCATACATTTTTATAAAAATTTAAATTAGGTTGACTTTCATGTAGCTATGAATGATTATTATATAGAGTATAGTTACTTATACTATGATTTAAAATGACTCATATATTAATTCTAATGACACATACATATAGATCAATGATTCTTACATAGATTATAATCACTCATACATAGTCTATAATTATTCATATTCTCTCTCTACCTTTTATAATTTTCATTTCATAAGAATAATGAGTCTTATGTTGATCATGATGAATTATATTATGTGTATGATATTGAATTTTAGGAATTTGAGTTGTTTTTCAAAAGATTCAAATTTATATGTCAACAACCCTTTTTGAGTTTGCTACATCACCAATTTTCTAGTACTAGGTCACATAATGAACATAACCCACATGTGTACCACCCCATGACATTTTATCTTTAATGATATCCAGAAATTAGAGATTCCACCCAATTATGCTTCCTCAAATCTATCACATAACCTTCTCAATTGAATGAAATGAACATCAAACAACATACAAAGTATTTTTCCTCAATTGAAGTATATTATTGTCATCAACTCATCTTTAAAGTTTATAAATCACTTCTACAAAATATGTTCCTGCCTTGGAATCTTGAAGGTCAATATAATCAATCATCACATATAAAAAATTGTTGTCTACATATAAAAAATCCTACTCTATTGGGTTCAAAATAACATATTTTTTTAGTGAAATTATTTTTTCCAAAACATCTAGAAATACCACCTTAACCTTCTCAATATTCATTTACCACATGAATGGATCATCAAAACACAATCGAATACATCAATGTACACAACATAAAGGAACTCATAACCATTTCCAACAACTTAAAACTCTTCACTAATTGTTCAATTCAACATCAGTCTAAAGATATTAGCAATCAACATATATATTAGAAAAATAAAATGAATGTAATCAACTGGTATCTTCAGTCTACTTTTTTGATCTCGATACAAAATATGTTTGGGATATGGAAGCATTACATTAAACCATAGAACCAAATTATCATTATAAGATAATTTTTAGTCAGGTTTTATATTTTTTGTTTTTCTAAATCTATAATTTTGGTTCCCTAGAATACAATAATTATTAAAACTCACTATAAATATATGGATTCACTGTCATCTATGTAATTCATTATTTTATATTTAAATACTCTTTTATTTATTTTCATTCATTTATGGAACCAGAAATTATTGTAAAAAATTATTGTTAAATGATTTTTCTAAAAAAGGAAATGTAAATATTGATCAATTTTATAGATTTGATTCAATTTTAAGATAATTTAGAGTAATTAATTTCGAATTTTAAAAATAATTTTTTACTAGTTTTATTTGTAAAACTAAATTTTTTTTTTGGAAAGCCATAAATGATTAAAAGAGTGTGCCTTATGAAGAAATTATTTATATTCAATTTTTTTTAAGGGATGATCATTATTGATCAATTGAATAAATCTACCACTATGAAATGTAAATTGAAATCAATGAGATTTTTGATAGATGAAGACATATGTGAACATGTAATATTTTATTTGTAATATGAATGTTGGGAAGTCTCTCAAAAAGATAAGAGTATCTCTTCAATAAATAAAAATAATTTTTTTAATGATATAATATATATAATTATATCTGAGGGTATTTGAAGAATATAATCAAGATGATTATTTCTGTATAGATTGGTATAATACTGAAATAGGTGGATTTATGTAGTTGTATAAATATAGTGGAATATTAAAATCAAGATCAATTTAATGAAAAAAATAAAATTTTATTAGTCTTGTATATATATGTTTTCAAAATAATGGAATTATGAATATTGTATTCTTGAAAAAGAGGAATATACATGAAAATAATCTAATAAGATATCAGTTGTGGGTAGTGACAATTTTTTTCTACTGAGTTTGGATTATCCCACAGAGTTTTAGATTCTCGTCTCATGTGAATATTTCTATTCCAGGTAAAAGTATATTTTCCTAATAAATAATTATTTAGGAAATTTATCAAAGTTCATCTTATAGATATTGAACCACTAGAGATTATGGTAATGTTATTTGAACATATCAAACTGTTTTGTTGAATTTTTTTCCTTTGAAATGATTTTTTGTATATCTTTGGGGTGAGACAAAATATCATAGTCGTTGGGAAACATAGTGATGTAGGATTTTAATCCACTTTCACTTGTGGTACATGATATATTACAAGTGGATCTATGGTTATAGATTATTGTGTGATGAATATAACACTCTACAATAACTTAGATAATTTCATGTATATTATAGAATATGTTATGAATATTTTATAATATAAAATTTAATTACATGTTCATAATTTTGGAATTTTTTTTAGGATACTTGAGTTAGAATGTGATTAATGAATTTGATAAAAAAATATTTGGTATGAGAGTTTTCTTCATAGAGTTAGGCCATGAAATTACTATAAATTTAAATTTAAAAGAAAGTTTCCTTTTATGAAATCGGATAAAAAAGGTTAATTTTTTTACATAGTTCATACTAAAGTATAGGTACCTATACTAAATTATTCCATTATAATATCTCTATATTATGTAAAATTGTACTAAAAATCAATAGTAAATAAATGTGATAAATTTTTAAAAATAGGAAAATGTGTTTTTTTTCATTTGAAGAATATTTTAATTAATGAGTCATGTTAATTGAGAGAATGACTATATTTAAACAATAAAGGAGAGGGTAATAATATAAAATTCAAGAAATTATAGGCCACTAATTGAATATTAGGAGGGTAAGACTATTCTTGGTGATTCATATGAAAATTATGAGGTTGGAAGTATGGATATTACCTTTAATAAACATGAACTGAGAAAGAATATTGACATGATACTACACGAACCATTCTATGTATAAGTAGTGAATATGGTTGTGGATCATTTTAATTGTAGTATATCTATGTTAATGATAGAAATTTTACCTGAGTATATTTATTCTGTAAAATATGAATGACTCTATTATTTACGATTAATTGGTTTTCTAAAAAATATACAAATGGATTCTTATTGGTAGGACAATATTGATTGAAGTTTATAATATTTCTTATACTAGCTACGATATTGAAATGTTTGGATTTTTCTTAAGTGATAATGGAAATATATGTATTTATAGAAAATAAGAACGTATATTTAATAAAGTATTTATATAAAAATATTTTTATTTATTTGAAATTAGATGTTGGAGGGATGAATCAATTTACTATGGATAACATGATCTTGGAGATTCATATAATAATTTCAAAACATATTTGATGGAGAAAACTCTACCTGTATAGTTGAACATTTATATTGAAGTAAGAATAACCATATTAGTGTACCCAGTATGCTTACAATTTTATTAAATTATATTAATTATATTTGAATATATGAATAATTAATGAAAATAATGATTCCAAAAAGTGGGAGTCAGAAAAAACATTTTAATATCACCTCATGGTAATATATCATAACATGAGTTCTCATTTATTTTCCCCATGTCAAGAAAGAATTATATGAAACTGTATATACTGGATCTGTAACACCCCGAGATTTTATGAGATATATTATTTTTAATTTCTTTGATGTATTCTATTATATAATACACCAAGATTACCTTGTAATATATGCAACACCGTATTAGCTTGCAGTATACGCAACACTATTCTTGGCTCGTGTTACACACAATTTCAAGTTCGTTTTGTGGAAATTATTCTACGCAACATTAAGTATAGATTTTGTATAATGTATAAACGAAATAAGTTTTGATTATGTTATACGCAACACCAAATGGAGTTTTCACTACACGCAGCCTTGACTTGGCTTTCATTACACGCAATCAAGATCTTCCTCGATAGCGTGTGTAGTACGCAATACCGAGTTTCACTAAATGAGATATTATTATAATATTATTATGAACTAGCTGTTATGAATAGTAATACAAACTTTTTGAAATTTTATAAATTTTATCTTTCAAAATGGAATTCATTTTTGGATTCGGAATATCGAAATTAGCCTAGGGTAATTTTTTGGTATTTTTCTGAAAACTTTCAATTTTTGATGAATAGTGAAAACACTAGGTTAGTATTTAAAAACCGAATTTTTATTTAAATAATTATTTATTTTATTTAAATTTATTTTAGGTCAAAATTGATACATAATACCTCTATAAGTTCAATGTAATTAATTGAAGTCATTTTCTAATAATTTTAGATATATAAAAATTTTATTGAACTTTTCACCGTCTTTTACCCACCTCCTAGGAGAATTTGGAAATTCACATAAAACTTAATTTTACTACTTCTGTGACTGTAATTTCAAAAATCCGAGAGACACGGTTAATATCAAGGACTAAAATGTGGTTCAATGTGATGAAAATATTTTTTGGAGAATAGTAACTTTTTACTTTTATTTACCATGGTTAAAAGTAAATAGGGTAATTAAGGGTAAAAATGATATTATTATTACCCTAACATATGTCATAATTCTATTGTATAAGTGTAATTCGACCAAAAGCAACCTTAGGAATAAAATATGACCATTTAGGTCCACTTGGATTAGATTAGGACATTTATTATTAATTTATTTAAAGAAGGGTTAAAATAGTTAAAATCAATGTTTAATAACTAAATCATTTTTAATATAGGGTTATACATAAGATAAATTTGACTATAAATATTCATTAGAAATATAAAAATATTTCCTACATAATGGTATTTTATTTATAATTTTTATACATTAAATAAGTTAAGTTATTTATGACACAATGGTGATGCAGTAATTACCTAAATAATGAAATATTAAAATAATTGATGTTATAAATACCAAAATAAATGTAATTTGAGACTTTTTATGAATTCAACTAATTTTATAGGTTAATATGACATCTTATTATTTAATTAATTAAATTTTTTTGAACTAATCATGCTGTTATGATTTTCAAAAAAATCCATTACCGAATAGTGTCAAAATTGACATAAAATAGTTTTTAAAACAAATATTATATTATTAATTGTTATTATATTCCTAAAAATATATGGTTCGACCAAGATACTTTTATCATGATAGGTGTATCATTAATGGACCACTTGGGGGTCACTTGGATGTATATGGTAAGTTTTTTAACTTTATAATTTAAAAATACAAAGTGACATGGTAAATGTCAATCTAATTAACTAAGAGTTAAAACTTAAAGATAAGGTTAATATAATGACCCAAACCTGTCTAAATTCTATTGGTTGAGACGATTTATACCCATACCCACATTAGATTAGAAATAAATCAATTTGGAGCTATTACAAACAAAATATGACTTTATTATAAAATAATATTTTAATTTTTCCAAAGGTTCCCCTCTCCTCCCTTATAAAAAGGGCACCCCTTCCCTCTTCTCTTCACACCCTTTTGAGCCTTGAAGCTCAGACAACCCCTTACCATTTCTCTTATCCACTTCCCTAGAAATATTATGGAGGTTCTGGTCTTCTCAAAAGACCAACTCTACTTCCTTAAGAGGAAGATTAAAGGAGGTGTGTTGAAGAAGAGGAGGTTCAGATACATACGAAGCATATCAGACGTAAGGTAAGGGATAACTTATCCAATCTCGTTTTTACCTGAGATGGTTTATTTGTAAGTATTTACTAGGGTTATATTTATCATCCATGTCCCTGTTTTCTAAAAATGGTTTCATGTATGTTCAAAGTCCTTTTTACCCATTTTTGACTTTTACTACATGGTATGTAAGGAATCTTTCTTTTGTTTACGTTATGAGGTACTTTTTTGACTTTTTTGACAAAAGTACGAGGTGAATGGTTTTTTTAACTTATACGGCATAAACAGATTTTTATGGTTTCATAAAGCCTTATTTTCACAAAGCTTCCTCTACAATATTTCATGACTATTTTCAACAAAATCCTTTTATTTTAAAATTGCATGGCATTTTGTGAAAACAAAATGATTTTGAAAAAGAAAGGATATTTTACTCAAGAATTCATTTCAAGTGTTTTATCAAAACTATTTTCCATATAAGATGAAATTATTTAGTATAATTATGTTTCTAGTATAATGTCTCTATTATTTACATGGTTTGATTTTTTATGATTAAATGATATCCATTTGTTTTATATGGATTACGTGATGATGAAATGATGTTTATGAAACCCATTTTATTCTTTGGGTTATGATGAATGATTTATGTTTATGTTGTGGCACAAATAAGAGTGATTTAATTATGAGATGGGTGGGAACTATATATCCCTCTACTGCATTGGGTAAAGATTTATATCTCATGAGATATACATGGCTGGAACGGTAAGTTAATCCGGTTCAGTGTTACAGGACTGGAATAAGGAGTGAACTCCATTCAGAAAGGGACTTTGTCCACTAAGATGGTCTTGGAAGTAATGCCTTGGCTACTATGGAAATAATATCATGTGATTAATGGTTTTCCACAATTACATGTTTTATTCCCATTCTATTTTATCATGATTAATGTTTCTTTATGATCTATGCCTTACGTACTGCCATGTTTTATGTCACTGCTTAATATTTTGATGTTTAAATATTATGTTCATGTTTTTAAGTTCAAATGTATATGGTTTGTTTTATTTTCTCCATGCTTACCCTTAATGAGAATTTGAGCTCACCCTTTATATGTTTTCTTTTCCCCAGGATATAAAGAAATGTTTTAGGTAAGAAAAAAAAGAGAGGAAGATCTTTATGGGAGATGTTGAAGATCTTTCACCAAGATTAGAAGATTATATTCCGAGTTTCCAAAGACACTAAACTATTATGATCCTTGTGTGTCTGTTTTTGTTATGTATTAAGTATTCCAAAAAAGTAATGTAATGTCCATGTACGTCAAGATTTGGGTATCTACAGTTGGTATCAGAGGAAAGGTTTAGTTAACCTTTGGAAACTAGGATGCGAAAAACTTTAGTGACATCCCTAGAGATATTTCTAAGGTATGTCTAGGGATATCCTGAAGGTTAAGTATAAGTATAGGTTATAGTCCTATAATTATTGTAACGATATTAGAATTCAAGCTAAGATGTTAGATATTAAAGTTACTCCCCCTTGATTATGATTTTTTCCTCTCACACTATTCTTTTTGGGTTTTAGAAAATGGCTGGAAATAGGATGATTCACGATAATGGAGGATATGATGGATAATGGAATGATATTCTTCATGAGCAACCAAATTAAATTGGATTTGGAAGTCCACATATCGTTATTATGCCTAATCAGTAATCTCATAATATGATCAATAATCTCAACTTTGATAAGTTTCCCAACTTAGCTAATAAGAGAAATATTGAGTTTAATGATGATTATAGAGGTAAGAAAGTTCAATTACCCTCATGTAAATCATGTGGGAAGAGGCATCAAAGAGAATGTTTCAAAGGAACTAGAAGATGCTGTGGGTGTGGAAAAGAAGGACACAAATCCAGTAATTGCAAAGGAAAAGGATCAGTTAACACCATGGACAATGATAATGGTATTGCTAAGACATCAACAATGGTTAAATGTTTTAAATGTGGAATGTACGGGCATTATGAAAACCAATTCCCTAAGGGAAAGTCTCATGAAGAGAATCAGCATGGTCTTATGGGTAGTATTTATGTTGATGATGATTAAGAGACTACAAATGATATGTGAGATGACAGAATTGTTGAAGCTCGGTCAATGGTTTAAGAATGTAGTGGAATGATTACACGTTTATCAAGAGTAATGTTATATAAGTAATCTCATGGTACTATGGAATAAAGATACATCTAAGGATTGTTACACTGTTGTCTTTCCTTGAGTTTTTGAAAGTATATGATGAATGGTACCGGTAACCATGAAAGGTTATTCAGATATTTTTGGAAAGCGCCTAATATGTTCATAAATAAGGGATAAGGAGATAATGAAATGTTTGATAGTATTAATGAGCTCATGACTTATATAAGGACAAGGTGATATCATGGTTTGAGTATATATATTTTTTGGGATTTTGGTATATGGAAAGAGTTACCTTGTGACAACATTCATGTTTTCACTATGGTTCAAGAGAATATATGATTAAGGTATTCAAATGTTTGGAATGTGACCAACAAGATATATCGTATGATATATGGGGAATAAATGATGGTATTCACATGCTTGTTATATGACCTTTTTAGTAATCGTTCTCTTTATACTATGATTTTGGAAAAAAGTATTTTGGATAAGCCTAAATATTCGAATGGATTATGTTGAACATAAGTTAGTATTGTTTAAGGCTAGAATTTTTTTTGATACTATTGATAGAATGTTATAATAGTATAGTTTTAGAAAAAGGACAACCCGTAGGATGAGCGATAATCCGTCGCGTCAGACAAGGATGCGGGAATCAAACCCACAACCAAAGTGCGACAAGCCTTTATCGCCTACCACTAGCCTACAGGAAGTCCCTGGTAAGTAGAAATTAGTTTTAATTTATTAAGTGGTATGATATATGAAGTATAAGTCCATTTTAGGAACCATATACGATTAATCACAGCATAGATGGACTTATGTATATTTAATAAATTGTGCTAAACTTTTTGCGATAGAAACAGATGGAATGACCTATCATTCTATTGCATGATCTGTTAAAACTTCACGGAAGGCAAATTCAACTTCATTTTTTTAAGAGATGAAGTGGAAATTGTTCAAGGCACGAACAACAGTGAGATTGTACCAAAATCAAGTAAGTATTTATTTTAATTCAAAAATTATTCAGCATTAGGGAAATGATCTTGAAAACCAAAAATGTTGTCCTAGTGCTCTTATATCTGATGTATCAAATGATACCTTAAATCATTACAAATTTATGGCTTTGTGATTGTTGGATTTTTCGTAGCCATGTCCTCTACCACCATCCATCAGAACTTGATGGTTAGATTTTTCTTCCATATCCATATTTCCACCTATGTTCTCCTATGTGTAAACCCAATGATGAGTTAATCTGGGTAACCATTACATTTCATACTTTACTTTTTTAAAATTAAGTTTTAGTATTCCTTTTACGATGTGGGTTTCTATGAACGAAACTTTCAAGTAGTAAATGATTTATAACCCCGATGAATTTCGAGGGCAAAATTCATTTTAAGGGGGGTAAAATGTAACACCTGGAGATTTTATGAGATATATTATTTTTAATTTCTTTGATGTCTTCTATTATACACTACACCAAGATTAGATTGTACTATACACAATACCGTATTGGCTTGCAGTATACAAAACACTATTCTTGGCTCATGTTACACACAATTTCAAGTTCGTTTTGTGGAAATTATTCTACACAACATTAAGTATAGATTTTGTATAATTTATAAATGAAATAAGTTTTGATTATGTTATACAAAACACCAAATGGAGTTTTCACTACATGCAAACTTGACTTGGCTTTCATTACACGCAATCCAGACCTTCCTCGATAGCGTGTGTAGTATACAATACCGAGTTTCACTAAACGAGATATTATTATAATATTATTATGAACTAGCCGTTACAAATAGTAATACCCACTTTTTGAAATTTTATAAATTTTATCTTTCAAAATGGACTTCATTTTTTCGATTCGGAATATCGAAATTATCCTAGGGTGAATTTTTGGTATTTTTCTGAAAACTTTCAATTTTTGATGAATAGTGAAAACACTAGGTTACTATTTAAAAACTGACTTTTTATTTAAATAATTATTTATTTTATTTAAATTTATTTTAGGTCAATATTGATAAATAATACCAATATAAGTTCAATCTAATTAATTGGAGTCATTTTATAATAATTTTAGATATATAAAAATTTTATTGAACTTTTCACCGTCTTTTACCCACATCCTAGGAGAATTTGGAAATTCACATAAAACTTAATTTTACCGCTTCTGTGAGTGGAATTTCGAAAATCCAAGAGACACAGTTAATATAAAGGACTAAAATGTGGTTCAATGAGAAGAAAATAATTTTTGGTGAATAGTAACTTTTTACTTTTATTTACCACGGTTAAAAGTAAATAGGGTAATTAAGGGTAAAAATGATATTATTATTACCCTAACACATGTCCTAATTATATTGGATAAGTTTAATTCGACCAAAAAAAACCTTAGGAATAAAATATGACCATTTAGGTCCACTTGGATTAGATTAGGACATTTATTATAAATTTATTTAAAGAAGGGTTAAATTAGTTAAAATCAAAGTTTAATAACTAAATCATTTTTAATATAGGGTTATACATAATATAAATTTGACTATAAATATTAATTAGAAAGATAAAAATATTTCATACCTAATGGTATTTTATTTATAATTTTTAGACATTAAATAATTTAAGTTATTTATGACACAATGATGATGCAGTAATTACCTAAATAATGAAATATTAAAATAATTAATGTTATAAATACCCAAATAAATGTAATTTGAGAATTTTTATGAATTAAAATAATTTTGTAGGTTAATATGACATGTTATTATTTAATTAATTAATTTTTTTTGAAATAATCATGCTGTTATGATTTTCACAAAAATCCATTACCAAATAGTGTCGAAATTGACATAAAATAGTTTTTAAAATAAATATTATATTATTAATTATTATTATATTCCTAAAAATATAAGGTTCGGCCAAGATACTTATATCATGATATGTGTATCATTAATGGACCACTTGGGTGTCGCTTTGATGTATATGGTAAGTTTATTAACTATATAATATAAAAATACAAAGTGACATGGTAAATGTCAATCTAATTAACTAAGAGTTAAAAATAAAAGATAAGGTTAATATAATGACCCAAACCTATATAAATTCTATTGGTTGAGATGATTTCGACCCATCCCCACCTTAGATTCGAAATAAATAATTTTGGAGCTATTAAAAACTGAATATGACCTCATTATAAAATAATATTTTAAGTTTTTCCAAAGGTGCTCCTCTTCTCCCTTATAAAAAGGGCACCCCTTCCTTCTTCTCTTCACACCCTTTTGAGCCTTGAAGCTTGACCAACCCCTGCCCATTTCTCTTCTCCAATTCCCTAGAAACATTTTTGAGGTTTTGGTCTTCTCAAAAGACCAACTCTACTTCCTTAGGAGGAAGCTTAAAGGAGGTGCGTCGAAGAAGACGAGGTTCAGATACATACGAAGCATATCGGACGCAAGGTAAGTGATAACTTTTCCAATCTCGTTTTTACCCGAGATTGTTTATTAGTAAGTATTTATTGGGGTTATATTTATCATCCATGTCCCTGTTTTATAAAAATGGTTTCATGTATGTTCAAAGTCCTTTTTATCTATTTTTGACCTTTACTACATGGTATGTAAGGAATCTTTCTTTTGTTTACGTTATGAGGTAATTTTTTGACTTTTCCGACAAAAGTACGAGGAGAATGTTTTTTTAACTTATACGGCATGAACGGATTTTACGGTTTCATAAATCCTTATATTCATGAAGCTTACTCTACAATATTTCATGACTATTTTCAACAAAATTTTTTAATTTTAAAATTGCATGGAATTTTGTGAAAAGAAAATGATTTTGAAAAAGAAAGGATATTTTCCTCAAGAATTCATTTCAAGTGTTTTATCAAAACTATTTTCCATCTAAGATGACATTATTTAGTATGATTATGTTTCTAGTATAATGTATCTATTATTTACATGGTTTGATTCTTTTTATGATGAAATGATATCCATTTGTTTTATATGGATTACGTGATGATGGAATGATGTTTATGAAACCCATTTTATTCTTTGGGTTATGATGAATGATTTATGTTTATGTTGTGTCACACGTAAGAATGATTTCATTATGAGATGGGTGGGACCTATATCTCCCTACAATGCATTGGGTAAAGATTTATATCTCATGAGATATACATGGATGGAATGGTAAGTTAATCTGGTTCAGTGTTACAAGATTGGAATGAGGAGTGAACTCGATTTAGAAAGGGACTTTGTCCACTAAGATGGTCTTGGCAGTAATGCCTTGGCTACTATGGAAATCATATCATGTTCTTAATGGTTTTACACAATTACATGTTTTATTCCCATTCTATTTTATCACGATTAATGTTTCTTTATGATTCATGCCTTACGTACTGCCATGTTTTATGTCATTGCTCAAGATTTTGATGTTTAAATATTATGTTCATGTTTTGAAGTTCAAATGTATATGGTTTGTTTTATTTTCTCCATGATTACCCTTACTGAGAATTTGAGCTCACCCTTTATATGTTTTCTTTTCTCCAGGATATAAAGAAAGGTTTTAGGTAAGAAAAAAAAGAGGAAGATATTTATGGGAGATGTTGAGGATCCTTCACCAAGATTAGAAGATTATATTCTGAGTTTCCAAAGACACTGAACTATTACAGTCCTTGTGTGTCTGTTTTTGTTATGTATTAAGTATTCTGCAAAAGAAATGTAATGTCCATGTACGTCAAGATTGGGGTATCTACAGGATCATGAAGGACCATGATGATATTAGGAGGTAAATGAAGAAATAGGTATTTAAATGTTTTCGACATAATGAAAAAATAAATTTAATATTCATTATAGCATATTTAGTAAAGATCTATTCCATCTGGATGGTTTTTAGTTTTATTTAATTAAAGTTTCTTCATCTTTAATAGATTGATATGAATAAAAAAAATAATTGATATAGATCTATATAAGGACAACTATATGTAGTTGTTTTATAGTTTTAGTGGTTCAAGAAGGAATGGTATAGTTTAAATTTCTAAACAAATTTTTATGGATTCAATCAGGTTCCTATTTAATTAAACATGAATTTTGATTCATTTATGATTAAATAAATATATATATATACATAGAATTTATATCATGGAATTTTATTTACATTAATATTTTTTTAATGGATACATTTTATTTATTTTCAATATAGATTACATATTTATTTAAAAAAATTAAATTCAAATGATTTATAATACATTAGGGTACTTGGATGGGGATTTGAAGATAAAACATCATTTAAAATAATGAAATATTATATGGATATATATTTAGAGAATGAATGATAATTAAATCTTTATGTTATAGAAAATTTATAATATTAGAATGGTTTAATTAATGTTTAATATAATATAATCCATTTTATTGTCCATAACATTGGAACAATAATTTTTATTTACTGAATATTAATTTAAAAAAGAGGGGTGAATGCGATGGTTATAAGAAACATATTTATTATATATTAATAATAGAAATCTTGATGTATATGATGGATTTTATATTACTTAATATTGGTAATGTATTGGAATTAATTAGTTGGTACATTGATAGTTTTGGAAATCAACATTATAATGATATAAATTAGATAGAATGGTATTTATCGGGTACCAAGGAATTATCGTTTTATTTTAAGTATGGAAATTATCTATAATATTTTAAGGATTTTGATATTGGTGGTGAAGTATATAGAAGAAGAAATACCAAATATTATTTATTTACACATTTATTTAAGACTATGACTCTTTATTATCAACCAAAAAAGGAAAAAATAATATATACTATAAGATAATTCAATATAGATCTAAGATATTTTGTAAACGAGATGATTTAGATTAGAAAATTCTTCCCATATTTTTGATTAAATAGTGGGAAAATAAATTACAATATGATATTCACTTTGTGAATTTTTTTTGAATATAATCCCAGTTTATTATAATATGAATCAAATTTAGTAGAAGTATCAAATCATTTATGGTTTTATAGGATGGGTCATTGACATTTTAGAAGATTCAAGGAACCGACAACAATTAAGATATATAGATGAAGTGAATGGTCATTTAGATGTTAAATGATTATTATTCCTTTTTTATAATTTATTAATGGACAAAACATTTGAAGAATAATCGGGAGGGAATATTATGGGATCATATATAATAGGAAAATTTCATTAATTTTCTTTTAATTGGGCATTATTGAAATTATGGATCCATCTCAATTTGACGGAGTTAGTAGAACTACTTGAGGCCCTTTTTGAATGGTAGTCTAGTAAGTTACATGGTTCAACATTCACTACTATATAATCATGGAATACAATCTTAATATCTTATAATAAACTTGGTAAATTAAATAAACAATTTCACTCCTTATTGAAATTTATTAATTAGATTATTTATAATTATAGTGATTATAAGAAGAGTAAGTAGTTTTTCAGTCATAAAGGAAATAATTTTATTATCATTAAATTAATTTTCATTTTTTATAAGGTTATATTTAGAATAATTTTTTTTAAAATCTTACTAAAATTAATCATATTTTAGTGAATAATGAAAATATATATTTTTGTAAGAATGTAATTTATCATCATTAAATAAATTAACATGACATATCAATTCAATCATAATTTTAAAAATGTATCCATTAACTAAAAATAATTTAGTCAATTTCTTCTAAAACATAATTATACTTTATTTTTTAGAAGATGTTATTTTTTGGGCTCCAAATTGTATTGTTCTAAAATATATTTCTCATCCCATTTTTTGTTTTTAGCTTAAATTAATTTTTTCCACTTCTAAAATTTGAATCAGGAAAAATGGATTACATATTTCTAATTATGAAGATTTTTTTTGAAAATAGTACCCTTTTATTTTGTGACATTATTAATAGTAACCTTAGTAAATATTTTTAACCTCGTTGAGGGAAAATAGGTTAATTTTTGTTAAAAAATGTGATAAAGCCTGATAATCACCCTAAACCATTATTTTATTTTAATTTTTAATTGTTTTTATACCAGGAACTTTGATGATTAGGAAAATTTGAAATTTCATTTCACAATACTTTTATGACGATGTTAATATAATTTTAAATAATAAATAATAATTTAATGTCAGGGTCTTTATTTAAATTTATTTTTATTTATTTCATAGTAATAAAAATAGTTTATATTTTTCAATAGATAATTATTTAGAATACAAATTATTTTTTTCATGTTATATACATTTAATTTTTTGAAATTAAATAATTATCATTGTTTCTTACTCAAAATCAACACAATGCATTTTCAAGAAATAGAAAAACTAAGTAAATAATTTTAAAAAAGAAAATAGTAATATTTTTAGTGGAATTTTTATTTTCCCATGAATTTCATAGATCAGAATAACATATTTATTTTTTAGTGGAATATATTCAATTTCTATTACTATTTTTATGCAATTAATGTCATTATAAATGAATATTTAATAAAATTATAGAAATGATATTTTATTATAAAAATATTTTTTTAAATTATTTAAATTTAAAGAAATCATATTTTTTTTACCAAGTCAATTTTATATGGTTTAAAATTTCATTCATGGTCTATTTATGGGTAACTTTACCTTTTATATTATCTTTATATTCCACTAAATCATAAAAACAATTGATATCACTATAATTTTTGAAAGTGTTAACTGAATGTTAAAACAAGGATTTAAGGAAAAAATATTCTAAACTGGTGAAAATTTTATTTTATGATGATATTTAGACCCATAATCATATTATACTAAAATTACATAAAATTTTATCCATTTTTTAATGAGAAATTATTAATATTAGTTTAATATTTTATGAAATTCCAAGAGTTCCCCTCCACTCATTTATAAAAGGGCACCTACTCTCCTATATTCCTTAGCCCTTTGGAGAAGAATAGAATAGAAAAGTTCATTCTAAGTATCTTCAAATCAACACCCACCACATCACTGATGTCTTAGACTCACCAAAAGTCAAATCCTTTGAGGAATGGGATGTAACCCAAAGAGGTTGTCTAAGGTGGAGGTATAAGTCCTAAATGACCTATTTCATATTTATTTCTTATCCACCCCCATAAAATATTATTTATCCACTATTAAATAATAAATTCATTAACTTAAATTTAATAATATTTTATATTGGTTTTAATAAAATGATTTTCATCTCTATTTTCATTCTATGGGAAATAAATGTAATGCTCGTGTGTATGAGTGGATTAACTCCTCCACAAAGCGATGTGTTTTGTTTTCCATCAACGTCATTCATGGTGGTTTATTATGATTTATTTATTAAATATATATGAAACTAATTTTATAATTAATTTTTATAATTATAATATATTATCTAATTTCTCTCCATTTTATGAGATAATAAATGATAATGTTGTTTGTGTGTACATGTGGACTAACAGCTCCACACAACGATATTATTATTTCCATGACCACATCAAATGGATGATATATATAAGTACATTTAAATATATAAGTTTTATTTATTAAATAATAGTCATTATTATATTTTTAAATAACACATAACTTATTTACCTCATGAATGTTGAAAAGTGGCAACATTACTCATATGTACGTACATTTTACATTTCCATATTTATAACATAGTTAATTTTTTAAAACCATATTTCATAATTGTTTTTATATATAATTTATGTATAAAAAATTATAATTATTGTAGTATTATTAATCTATATATGTAATATTATTGATTACTTTTACATTAATAAACATACCAATGTTATTTTGGACATATTTTCACAATATCATCAAAACATATGAAGTGAACACAATTGTTTAAGTAATTGTATATAACAAAGTAATAAAATAAATAAATGTAATAATAAACTTCAAAACACATATCAATTATCTAAATAATTAACATATGTTTATTATACAAGATACCAAATAATACGAATGATGGGCCTGAATCACTGTAAGGGATACATTAACATTAGACCTCAATTTATATCTTTTAATGATATTCTATAAAAAAATTATCTCATGTCTATATTCATTAAATTATTTTGTGTTTATTTTTTTATGGATATAAAAAAATCACAGGGTATTTTTTTATTTCTTTTCATTTGAAGCAAATATTTTCAAAAAAAGGACCATTTTAACAAGTTTATATTTAAAATTTTGAGTTTCATATCAAAAGGAAAAAGATATGTTTTATTTTAACATAATTGGTGTCAAAAAAATTTCCTAACACTACAACCGATATTTGATTTTTATTTATTTATATGATTCCATGTTTTAATCAATTAAATACCATTATTTCATTTTTTCTTGGAATTTAAGTTTTCATAATGGTCTTATAAATGGAAATGGTATCTCAATTTCCATTTTTTTTCATATGGGAAATAATGAGTTTTAAAGGGTTGTAAGATGAAATGGTGAAATGATAAGGTTTTTTATGAAATGGAACTTGAATATTATATATAAAAATTTGTTAGACCGATATAGCTTAATCGATGGGCTATATCAATACAGAATATATGAAAAGTGATTTTTATATTTATCATCAATGCATTAGGTAATGTTTCTTGTCTTCCAAGGAAAGTATGAGGTAGTTATCAAGGAAGGTATATCCTATAGATTTACCTAGGATCCAATTATTTCTGACATGATTATAACACATGTTATGAATATAACACTATATTTTTCCTAATATGTTTTAATTTTTTTCTATGGGTTTTAAATGAAATCACTAAGAAAATGTGTTTTTACAAGTGGATATGGTTTTTTTCATAAGATCAATGAAAATTTTTATAAATAATTTTTTTTTATAGATTTTCATGTTCTTCTCTAGACTAATGAATTTTTAAAATATGTGTCCCTTAGTTTTTAATACTCAACCATGTTTTAAAATATTTTTCACATGGATAAATTTTGTGTATGGTAAAATAAGTGGTCATGTTAAAAGTTAAGATTAATTTTCATGAAAATAAAACATGATTGATTTGAAAAAAATTATATTATAGAAAACTTGGTACTATGTATATGTGTCCACAATGTAGTGTATGGTTTTATTATGTCAATATTATGAACTATTTCTATAAAACATTAAACCTAAAATAACATTGTGAATATATGTATGGGGTTTATAGTATAAATACAATTGATTATGTAATTCTTTAGAATAGGTACATATAGTTGGTATCATAAAAAAGGTTTAGATAAATTTATAGATTAGGTTAATGTTAATAAAATCCTTTTTTATGATACTAATTTATGGTTTAGAATAAATGATATATCTATTGAAGGTTACTATATTGTTTCATCTATCATATGTCTATACAGAATGGTTTTCCATAGTGGAAAATGGGAATATGATGTAAAAATTTTTAAGAGGGAAGTTCCCTTTAAAATATATAACTTGGAGTGTTATATATTTTAATGGTGAATTTTTTTAGTGATGACATAGTTCACGCATGTTATATATGGAGGTGGAATCCATTTTAGAGAGAATACGAAACTACCCAAGAGAAATATGTTAATATATTTGGACTTGTAGGAAAATCATCCTATATATTTTAGTCTAACCATATATCTAGTGGTATTAAATGGATGGATAAATTTCATGTAAAATATATTAGAATTCAGGGGACTTTAACAACATCAAAAGGTAACTATTAGAATTTATTATTTTAAAGGTGATGGTGATTAGCGATGATTATCAATTATGAATACCTGAGAGAGTGACTATATTTCTCCAATAGAACGACATAAATTTAAGAATATTTTCCTTAAAAAATATTTCACTATGTTTTTTAAAATGACGATGGGTTAATAATTCTTGTAATTGAGGAAATAAAGAATTATTCAGTGTCTATTTATGAATAACATTTTACATGATCGGAAAGGTACACACTAAATTTTATTCAAGATTCTTAATTTAGTTTTTCTGGATTTTAGTTAGGATTAAAACTAAGTTTATGTATAGATTTTTATTCATGAGAATTTAAAAGATATGTTATTGGTGTTTTTTTGAACTAAGAATATTGATATAGTGTTTGCTAAAAATCATGTCCCTCGAGATGACAATGTAAGAAGCAGTCAAGGTGAAAAGAAATGGGGAAGTACTCAACTAATAAATCTAATTATAAGACCATAACATATTCCAAGAGAGGTAAAAACATTTTAATGAATGTTTGATAGTATTTTGAATGTGTTACTAGAATGTTAAGTTTGTCCATAGGGCACATGACTGTAAAGAAAATAGTCTTGAATAAACCACGAATGGGGTAACAGATATCCTGCAAATAATGATATGTTTTAGTGTAAATTAATTATGGTATTATGAAAATGTTTGTAAGAAGTTAGTTTCTAAAGGTGTATGTCATCAATATTGAAAGAAAAAATGTATTGGAAAATAATTTTCTACTACTACAAATGATGTTGGGTCACCTAATGAGGTGGTGAAAATTATGTTACATGTAGATTTAAATTATTCTGATGTTGTATCTGAATCTAGTTCTTCACATTCCATCATTTATGATTAATTTTATTTTAAAATTTCAATATCACCTCATGAAAGGACGATGTAAAATTTGGTCAATTCTTTAGGTGGAATTATTAAAGCAACCATGATTTATAAAAGTCGTCCTTTTGTTATCAATTAGATGGAATTTCCTATAAATCATATTTAATAGAACATAGTGGAGTTTTATGTTATTATTTGTAATTATTGGATTACCATTTTTATTTCAATGATATATTCATGATAAAATGAATATAAATTGAGGATTTCATACCTTTAATATCATATCAAGAAGCTAAAAATTTTATTTATGATTGTAGTGAAAATTACCTAACTCCTGCTATTGAATAGAAATAAATTGATAACAATATATATATTATAGTAGTGAATGAATATATATATACATATTAATTTCTTGATGATTTTCCTTGTGTTAATCCTGATCATGTGGTTCAATTTAGTATTAACGATTTACATGTAGGTAAGACTATTTTGAAAACCCCATTATCAAATAGATCAAGTAAAACATTTAGAATTGAATTATAAATTCAAGAGATTATAGATAAAGGATTCATTCATCCTATAACTTCACCATGAGGTTCTCATATCTTTTTTAAAAGAAATTTGGAATAATGAGATGTTTTATTAACTATATAGCCATGAATAACATCTTAATTATGAAAAAGTATCCTTTACATCATACTAAGGATTTATATAATCAGAATCTAGGAAAAACGTATTTTATAAATATTGATATCAAGTTACGGTATCATTATTTGATGTATAATTATGAGTTTATTCTGTATAATTTTTTTGGATATGATATATGAATTATTAATTTGTTGTTATACTTATTATGTTGTCTAATGAACCAAATGTATTGATGGATCTTATGAAGATTATCCAAAACTATTTAGATATTTTTTTTGGTTATGTTTTTTATGATATACTGGTATATTTTAAAATTCAGGAGGATTATGAATGATATCTAAATAGATTTTTTAAAATCATGATAGAAAGAAATTTATATGGGAAATTTTGAAATGTAAAATTTTATTGAAAATATTTCATTTATTTGGAATATTACTTAAATATATGAATAACTACTGACAATTACATATATAAGGATTTCAAATAAAGGAAAAGATCAAAATATGTAATAGATATTTTATATTTCTTTAATTAGAGGGTTACTAAAAACTATTTGGTGATAAATATGATCGTTTTTTAATAAAAAATATTTAGGTAACTTAAAAATGTTATTAAATTCGTATTGTTGAATGAGTGGGTTAATTTTTTTAGGAAATCAAAAAACAATTGTTGAATACTCTAGTTTTAGACTTAACCCCTCGAAATGCCAAATTAATTTTCTTCATTAATCATTCTTTGAATGATTGTGGGTTTTTTCTATTGTAGAATGATCAAATAATTACTTACTATTTACATCAACTAAAACATCTGGAGTTAAAATGTACTAAATATGAAGATGAATTAGTTTCTGTTTTTTTCCTTAAAAACCTAGAGAAATAAATTAAATTTACAAATGTATGAGTTATATAATCATAATAACATTTTGATGTATATATTCACTCAGAAATTATTGAACATAAGTAAGAGAATATGGCTATAAAAAATTAAAGAATATGATTTCAAGATTCATTTCTATGCTGGAAAATAAAAAAAATATTTCTAATAAATTATTTCGAAAAGACAATGAATCATTAACCATAATACATTTAGAACACATTCATATTTTAAATGATTTATTGAATGATGTCCTAGAAAAATATCATGTTGTAACTTCATCTATTTGGTTTAATGTTTTAGTGTATTCAATATTGTTATATAGAATTAAGAGTGCATGGAAAGTGGACCATGTTTTACAAGGAATGGTGGAATTGGTAAAGAAATGTAATTTAAATTAATTTACCATTAAAAAGGAACATTTTTTTATTTTTTAAAAGATATTATGTGTGCCTTGGGTCTCCCATTTGAAAATAGAATCATTGAGGGAAGCACATAGTTTCCCATTTTTAATTTTTCTATGAATTATTTAAATGTATAGTCACCTTAAAGAAGTTTTTGGTGGGATGGAATGAAGAAATATATTGAAATTTCTACCATGAAATATTTGACCTGATAATAAGATAAATGATAATTAAAATTACTTAAAGTGAATATTAATCATTTTATAGTGAAAAAGTTGAAATTGATAAATATATATCCTTGGATTTTTGGTTGGATGACCAAAGTATTCTTGAGGTAATAACTCAATTTGGGGTATTGTGTTTCTAAAAAATAAATATTTTCATTTCCTTCACATTTGAGACACTATATCATCAGATTATTTATAACAACTATATTCCATTGAGATAGTCTTATTAAATGGGGTTCCTATATCTATTGTGTCTTACCACGATCCCATGTTCACTAATAATTTTTAGAAAGGATTTTATAAATCATTGGAACTGTATTAAAATTTCGTACAATCTTTTCATCCTCAATATGATGTCTGATCTAAGAAAACAATTATTATAGTAGAATATAAGCATCTTTCATGTTTAATCAATTACCAAAGAAGACGACATAAATATAATCCATTAGTTGTGTTTTCTTATTATAATTTTTTATATTCGGTTATAAAATGCCACTGATTGAGTTATTATTTATTAAATGGTTTTTGACTAAAACTTATAGGGATGAAGTTAGAGAAAGGAATATATAAACAGGATTGAGTAATATACGAGTATATAAAAGACAATGTAGAAGATCTTTGTGGATAATTAGAGGAACTATAATTTTTTTGAGGTAAGTGATCCTGCTTTTATTAAAGTATCTTAATGTAAAGTGTTATGCATTTAATAAAATGTGGAAGCTAATTCCATGGTTCATTAGAAACTATAAAATCCCATAAAAATTTTATATCAGTTTCCTATAAAGGGATATTTTCTATATTTTTATCTCTTGTATATAACATTCTTCATGTTTCTTTATTTTGAAAATATGTGATGGACTTCTCTCATATTTTGATACCTATTTTAGTTCAGTAAGAAGAAACCCATTATTTGTAGTATAACCAGAATATATTTATAACCATAGAGAGAATATTTTTCTAAATATGGTAAGTAATCATGTTATGATTTTGTGAAAAAACTATATGGTTGTAGAAGAAACATTGATATTATATATTTCTATAAAGGAAAAATATCCCCCACCTATTTAAGTAATGAATATATTTGAGAAGGCATAATTTTCAAAAGGGAGAGAATGTAAAAACCTAGGTAAATTAAATAATGAATTTCATTACTTATTAATATTATATAATATTATTTTATAATGTTATATTCATTATATAAATACAATTTAATTCATGAATGAAAAAGGAAATGAATTTATTCTTATTAAATTTTATCCATTTTTTAAGTTTATATATAAATTTTTAATATATAAATTTTATAATATGAATTTCATAAATTAAACATCATTTTTAAATCATAATATCAAAATTTTCATGTAGTGAAATGTTGTTAATTTTTTAAAAAGTTTTGATTTTAATTGAATAGTGAATATTATTGATTTCTCTAAAACAATCATCTATTTTCATTACATAAAGTAATTTAAATGGTCAAATTGATATTGAAGAAATATAATTATTATTTAATTATAAATAATATAAATAATTACATAATAATCATAATTATATTGTATTTTTTTGTAGAAGATAATTTTTGGGTTTATAAACGCATAATTTTGAAATATTTTTTTGTTTTTAATTTTGAATTATAATATTAATTTAATTTCATCCACCGCTAGAATTTGAATCATTAAAAATAGATTCAATATTTGGAATCATGAGGTCCAAAATTTTTAAATAGGTACCAATTATTTTGGGACACTATGAATATTTACCATTGTAAATAATGTCTCATTGAGTTTAAATCAGGTAATTGAGGTTTAAAATGATGTGATAAGGCCTCAAAATCTCACAAAACAATTATTAATTTAATTGGAAATGTGTGTTTAGACCATGATGATAAAGATTTTTAAACTATGAAAAGTTTTGTCTGCATTTCATAGATAATGAATGTAATATAATATTATATAAATAATAAAACAAATTGTCACGATAATGGTTTTAATATATCTAATTTATATTCATAGTTTTAAAAATGGGTTATGTTCAGTTATAACTATTTATTCTAAATTTAAAATATTATTTTTAGAAATTAATTAATAACCTTCCATGCTTACGCAAACACATTTAGTGGTATTGTGAAAGTAGAATACAAATCAATTAATTAATATTAAAAATAATAAAAGTAATATTTTTGGGAGATACTAAGGTCTCATGAATTTATAAATCATAATAACATATTATATATTTTTGAACATTTTATATTCAAATTATATTACTATATTGATACCTTTAATGTCAATATAAATTAATACTTAAAAAATGATCTTAATTGTATTTTTAAATTTAAAAAATCTTTTAAATGATTTAAAATTCATAAAAGTGAAATATTTTTTCACTTGGATATGATATGGTTGATAATACCATCCATGTTCCATTTATAGGTCATTTTATTTTTATTTTAACTTTTTACCCATAGAGAGTAAAAAAATGATATCACTAAAATTGTCAAAACGGTTAATGGGATGGGGGTGGTGAAAAAAATTAGATAATAATAACAACATAATCTAAACATTTGTGATTATTTTTGGATAAGTGGAATTGAAAATAAAATCATCTATTATTTGAATGATTTGAAATTTTTTCAATTTTTTCCCATTAAAATTAATTTTTACTAATTTAATAATTTATGTAATTTTAAGAGTTCCACTCCCCTCAATAACAAAAGGGCACCTGATCTTCTATCTCCTTTCCAAAATTTTTTCACTATAGTTTGGAAAATATCTAGCCACATCTTTACCAAAATTCAATCCCAATATCCTATTAGTCATGGTATCTTTAAAAGACCAATCCCATGAGGGTTTAAATTGTAATACAAAGTTATTTTATATGGATAATGTATAGGTCCAAACCAACCTATATGATGTTTATTTCTTATTAAAACTCCATAAAATATTAATTAAGCGGATGAAATAAAATATTTATTATATTACATAGACTGATATGTTATTATTATTATTATAAAGTCGTTTTTTCATCTCCTTTTTATGGAATTGTAAATTAAAACATTCTTTGCAATTAAGCGTGGATTACTAAATCTATAATGCGATGTGTTTCTTAATCTCTGACCGCATATCCTGGATATTAGTTTTGATTTATTTAATTTATATATACAACATTAATTAATTTTTTAACATTATTTAATTGGAACATGTCATATGATTTCTTACCTTTTTTTGTCAAAAAATGATACTATCATTAATGACTACATGAGAACTACCACCTTCACGAAATGATGTAATTCATTTTTCATCATCACATCATAGGGATGATACATATATGTTTATTTAAATAGATGATTTTATATTTAATATATAATAATCTATTTATTCTCATAAAATAATACTAAATTGTTTCAATCATTTTTGTTCAAAAAATAGAAATGTTAATCAAGAGTCACTATGGCCTACTACATCCATGATTGTAATGTAGTTCATTTACCTAACCATATTTCATGGGTTTTTATTATAATTGATTTTTAAAAAAGGAAATTATATCATGATTAATATACAATAGATGATAAAATAATTACCACTGTAGACATAGTAAACTTACAAAGGTCATTTTGGACATATGATCCAAACATCCTTAAAACATCCAACACAGACATAATTTATTATGTAATAATATATAACAACGTAAAAAATAAAATAAATGGTTTATTAATGATTTAAATGGACCTTTAGGAAGTAAATAACTAACATATATTTATTATTTAGGAATATAATTAACATAGGTGACATGTCAAACTCATGGAAGGTGACACATTTACAAAAAGCCGTTATTAAAATTGTCTTGAAATTATTATGGAAATCCTTTATTATATGAATATATTAATAAATATATGTTATCGGTATATTTATATGGATAAATATGAATTATAAATGAATTTTTTTTCCTTTTAAATTTAATATGATGTTTTGATATAGGTATATTTTTAATATTTTATAGGAAATGTTTTGAATTTTTCTAAAAAGGAAAAAGGATTGTTCTAATTTAACGTATATGGAATCAAGAACATTTCAATCCACAAAAAGTGTTATTTGATGTTTCAATTCAATTACAATATTCCATGTTTTATTCAATGAACAACATTTCCTCTCATTATTATAGAATTTGTTTTATTAATATGGTGTTCTAAAATGAATGGTTATTTCTATTTTTGTAAATGTTTGGTATTAGAGTATCAAAAGAGATCTTCAATTGTTTTAAGAATAAATTATGCAATACTAAAATGTTTTAATTGAGATATGGTACTTGGTCATTGTATATGATTATGCAGGATACTGATACAAATCATATGATGGGTGGTCCAAATATATCTTATATAATGGTTAAGACTGATTCTTCTTAGATGAATAGTGATCCCGATATAGATCTCTAATGCATTTGGAATTTATTATTTTAAACAAATAGAATTATAAGGGAGTTAGCTATGAAGGATTATCCTATTATTTAACTAGGTTTTAGTGATTTTTGATATGATTTTAAAACTCGTTATGAATAATTATTCTATCATTCAAAAAAAGATTTCCCTTTGATTGATATGGATTTTAAAAGTATTTTATGTGGAAGAAGGGTTTATTTTTCAAGTAGTTATAATTTGATTCATATTCTCAATAAATATTTTGATTATGGTTAAAATTTTAATTTTTTTCATTTTCCTTACTGGACTAACAGATTTATTACTTTTATGTATGATACATATCTTTTTGTTCTCATCTCTTGTTAATAAATGTTATTCACAAGTTTTAAGGATAGGTAATAACAAATAAAAATTATAGTTGTGTGTTATAAAAATTTATAATCAATAGAGAATGTGTTTTATATTTAAATTATTATATATTTTGAGAAATCAAAATTTAGTGGCGGTGACCACTTTGAAATGTATGGGTTAATTATGTAAAGTTTATGACATAATTATCTAAAACTATAAACTATAATGATCTTTGAGAATTCATATAATTAAATTCTATTCTAAAGATATCAGATTACAAAATTATTAAGGAAGGGTCCTTATATATCTTTGCTATAGTTGTTACATAGATTATTAGCATTATAACATATTGGAATGATATATAGAACTAGTAATTTTTGTAACATGCTATATTATAGTAACATGTGTTATTTTGAACATATTTTTTATTATATAATATGAATATGGGGTTTCATTGTATAGTTTTTTGGATTTATATGTTTGGATCCTAAATATAGTAAACTTATTCCATTTATCCATGGATATATGTATTATTATCAACCATATAAATCATTTTGTTCTATTTATTTCCATTTTAGAAATTTTATATCATTACAGAATCACTCATTATTAGTAATTTTATACTTATAATAAAAAATATTGTCACATGATACATTATATATGTCATAGTACAATGAAAAATGATCTTTTATTTAGGATCACAATCTATCTATTATTAATTTGAAATTATTAACCAAGTGTCATTATTTACATTATTAAATTGGTATATGACTTAGTAGATATCACTACATATGATAAATTAGTTTTGCAGTCATGTAATACTAGATACATATATGATTCCCATGTTTCATCCAAAATATAAAATCACATCACCAGGAAAATTCCTTTAACTGTGAAACCATTCAAAATATCCTTATCCATATCATTTGTGAGGGAAAGAAAATAAAGGTTGATATCATTATTAAAGTTATGTTTTCAAGGAATATTAGCAATATTGGGTTAATAAGGCATAATAAATATGTAATATTGGATTATAAAAACACATTCCATATAATAAACAAATTGATTTCAAAGTAATTCCCTTTATAATATGACATGTATACTATTTAGAATCATGAAAACTATTGATGCATCAAGAATTTGTCTATAATTTTTACCCACTCATCACTAAAATATCCAATTAATTACTCATATATTTAATTATCAATACAATTTAACATCAAAATTTCTTATAGATTAATAATTATATAATTTGAATGGAATATATATTATATTTCCCTAATTGATGAAATAAATCAATTCCTTTAATTGAATCAATATATAGAAATGATATACAGGTGAAACATTAAAAATGTAATATATATGACACTAAATTGATAAACAATATTGAAAATATTAACATGAAATAGAAAAAGTACCCATTTTGAATAACATAGTTTGATAGAGAATATGACCATAATAAAAAGAGACAAAGAACATGTACCCAAGTGGTAGAGGCTCCTTCTTGGCATAAAAAAGTCCCAGGATTAAATCCCAGTAGGGGAGGACTTCCCAAATACTATAGAAGTACTATAGTAGTGGTGGAATTGTAGAAGCTATAAGACTATGGAGGTGGAGGGTACTGTACCAGGACTGTAGTGGGTATTGTAGCAGCCTGAGTATTGTAGAAGTATAATACAATGAAGGGATATTTGGGCCAAAAAATAGGTTTTTGGGTCTTGTATTCAAACCACTTGGTCTTAAGACTTCAACCTACGCAATGGGTCTCCCTCTTCCTAGTCATAAAGATGTTTTTTCTTTAATAATAAAAAAGAGGTTCAACCCCAACCTTTAAAAACAATGATCATAATAAACATAATGATTTCAAAATAAGGTATAATTCATAAACCATTAAAGGATGATAGTAGACTACTGATTCACAATAAATGATGGTTTTATATTAATGACAATACTTTATAAAAGAAAATAAAAGAAACTTATTCAGTATATAATCCATGTAATTCTTTATAATAATTTTTTTATAAGTCACATAAAAATTATTTTCATTCATTTAAGAAAATAATACAATTTTATTTCAATATAATTATAAATAAAAATTACAAGAATGTAGGAAAATAATTTTCTTTGAAAATAAACATGGAAACATTTAAGGGAATATTGAATTTAATGAAAGTTATTGTAACATAATATCACCTTAGACCACTGATCAGTAATCAAACCCACTATCATTGTTTTACCTCAAGCACCCCTCGTCATATGAAAAAGGCTAATATGTAGTTGTAAGTTTCTAAGGTTATATTGTTATAAGAATATACAATATTTATTAGAGTGTGAAATAACAAAACAATTATACAAACATCATATTTTTTGTAGAAAAATTACTGCACACAGATAAATAAAACATATAGGAAATAATAATATGAATTTAGAAAATAGATATTTCAATATTGACCCAATTAAATTCTAGTATAATATAATATTCTGAACAAATAAAGGAAATAAAATTAATAGTATCTACTGTAAATATGGGATATACCTCATCCCAAAATCCATATAAATGAAAGATATATCCTTGATGACCAATCCCCATCCTATACCCAATATATGACTATATCCAAGTGAGGATCTGCATAGGTACTAAAGTGAAATAAAAGCTGAGTAGGGTGTGTGTAATGAACCAAGAGTCTTAAATGATATTTGTTTTCTAAGAAAATGTGTGTTATATTATATTATATTTAAATTTTTTTTAGAGGAACTGAATAAACCATATCTCATTAATAACGATGATTACATTAGTTAAATATGACAGAAATTAAAATTTCAAAAAACACAAATGAAAAAAATATAAAATAAACAAGTTAAAATGAGAAAATATAGATCCCCCAATCCATTAGAATCATTTAACCAATTGAAAAAACTACAGAAATGAATGAAAATATTATTAATCCAATAAAAATCATATAAAATGAAAATATATAACCTTGGGATAAATTATAATGAATATTGAGTGAAATAATGATATAGTATTTGTAGCGCATGTGGTAAATGTTACTATTGGTAGTTGACCATTATATGGACATTGGTCAAATATGACTTTTGTGAATAAAAACACTGGTCAATTTGACCATTATGAACTATACCGAATGATAACAATTTTACCATTCTAATTTTTGTTTAAAAGTAGTAATGACAAAAGATAACTGATACAAATTGTAGGAATGAAGACCACAACTAGTAGAGTCAATCAATTTGAATCTCATTTTTCATAACATCAGAGGGAGTTAGTGTCACTGGGGTTCACCCAAGACCAAGCCCTATCCTATCATTAATAATATAATCTTTAATGAAATAATGTATTGGATATGTTCATGTTAGGGGAGATTACCACTCTGTCAATGTTAGCCAATCCACCCAATGAAACTACCCCCATCGTACACCCCACCCCTAGGGCATACATGGGTGTTATAATGGGTAATTTATCTATTATATAGATACTCAATGTGTATTTCTATTTTATAAATTAATTTTTTATTTCATCAATTATATTTTATGAATTATTTTTTTTAAATATATATTTTAAATTGAGACTAATTTTGTAAATTGAATTATGGAAATAATTTTTTTTTGAAATTTTATATTTTTATATAATTAAAACGGTTTTTTGAAAAAATATATTATTTAATTAAATATTCTTGTAAAAAATTTATTTAAATAAAAATGATAAATTAATTTATTATTTATTATGAATTTTTATAAATGTCAAAATTTTTACCGCACCATAAAAAATGATATTTTAAAATAAAAAATTCTTTTTATATTTAAATGTTAAATATCACATATGTAGATAATTATTCTAATTAAATATAAGTTATATCTGAAAACAATATTTTAAATTACCTTGGGGTAAATTTCTAAGAATTTTCAAAAATACAATTTTTCTATGTGTAGTAAAAAGTCTCTTTTTGGGGTTTTAGTATGTTTTATGATATCTTCTTTATCTCATGATGATGTAATAATTAATTAAACACATTCCATGAGATAAAATATATTAATTTATTAATATTATATTTTTCACAATTCTTAGTCAATTTCAAAACCCATAAGTTACTTTCCAAAGTAAAAAAAGGGAAAACTTGATTTTTAATTCATTATTTTTTGGAAAATGTAATATTCCATATCCAAAGGAGTATCGAAAATGGTTTCAGATTATAATGGATTAAAATTTCATAAAAAGAGACTCAAATTTCCAACCCATGTGAAAATACCATGGGCAAGACAACGAATTTCCACTTTCTACAACCAATATTCCAAAGAACTATATCTTGAAATTATTAAAAATAATCCACCAATTTGTTTTATAAATAACAACACATTTCACCATTCACCTTCACTCAAATTCATCTTTTATGAGGTTATACTACATTTTACACCCCATTTGTCCCCAAAAGTTTCCTTAAAATCCAATGGTCCCATCCTTATGTTTTGGGAACAACTCTTCAAAGTAATAGAGATATCCACTAATCATTTTCATTCTAGTTTCCTTTTTATGATATGTATTATATTTTCCAAACTAAGTCACCTTTGCCACTTTATATTATCCTATTACAATAAGAATCACATTAAATGGAATACCATTTACACTCTCATTTTATCTTTATTTAATTTATGTTTTATACATTTTATTCTATTCAATTTATTTCTCTCTTTTACTTGAAAATTTATTATTTATTTTCTTTCTATCAGTACCCTAACCTCATCTTTTTCTCGGGGTATCCACCAAGATTTTAAATTATTATATTTATTCAATTATTCATATATATATGTATCCACAAATTTCCCTTTCATGGGTTAACAATGATGTAATGATTCATCCTTTAAGAAATTTTCTACAAAAGGAATATGATAAGAAACCACTTTGTTATTTTATGTGTGTTTCTAATGAAATGATTTATTATTATCAATGTTGATGACATTAAATTAAAACATACTATGGGTTATCTATTATAACTATATGATTAATTGGGTAATTAATTTAATCTCCAGATATGACATGTTTTATGATTAATTGGTGAATAACATTAGTAATTTTTATTTATGACACTTGGGTTATAAACAATGGTGTTATGATTATGAACGCCTCATATTTATGTTGTATAAAAATTTTCATGTTCTTAAGGATCCTATTATCATTTTAATATTCCTCTTGTTCAAGTTATTTTTATAAGAATTTAAATGACCCCCCTATTCCCATTGTCTTGAGAACACAACAAACCATTACTTGGAATTATACAACATCCCCAAAATTCCAATGGCTTGCAATAAATGTTTAAGGGATTCAAATACAATTGGGCGACAATGTAACCTTTAATAAAAAACCATTAACTCAACAAACCATAACCAAATAGGTCACTATATGATGCATGAACAAATTTAATACAACTCAAACATTCCATTTATATCAAAACAATTCAAATTTCGCATCATTGGGAGACCAATAAACTATAAAAGTAAAAAGTGGAAGAATAAAAAAAATATTCATATAAGACTACAAGTCTCCATTCTAAATAAGCTCCATGATCCACAATCACCAAACAAACTAGGTATCATGAGGTGGTGCTAAAAATATGTGATAATTTACCTTTTCCTAAGTCCCAAAAGATAGAATATTAAAAATCAACCAAGTGACAATGTTGGGGTGAGTATAAAACTCATTAGGTTTTCCCCTAATGACTTCCCAACTCATGCCACTAGGATAGAAATGTTATCCACCTTTATATAAAACCATTTGTATAAAACAATTCTAAAAAAAAATTTATAACACAACAACAAAAAAGTTACAAAACCAATTGTAACCAAATGAAAACAATTTCTCATTAAACCAATTTATAGAAAGTTACAATTCTATAAAAGCAACCAAACATAGCATTAAAACCAATTCTCATATATAATTTTGGCATACCCAACCCATGGATCACGACAGGCACCCATGCATGCTTTATTCGACAGTTCCATACTCATAAGTGGTCACTCGTCTTATCACCTAATGTCACACTAACACACTCACCTTATTTAGGGTCAAATACCTTGTACCCCACTACTACACATTACTCATTTAGGGCCCATCAACATGAACTCACACAACACCCGATATGCTAAACCATTTCAAATCTCTAAAACAATATGTTTCAATAAAACAATATTTTTATTAAAATCCAAATAACAAACCAATTCCAAATCATCCATTTCATTTCATGAAAAAATTCTATTTTATTGAAAACAACTAATCCAAAAAAATGTTCCACAATTTAAGAACATCCTCATTTTAAAATCTATATTTTAAAATCAAGAACACATGCAGTTTATTTAAATACCCAATTTTCCATATTTCCCCAATTTTCCAAACCATAACCAAGAATGAATTCCAACAATTTCTAAATAGAAAAATAAAAACTAATTCAATTCAAGATATTCAATTTTAAGGCATTAGAATTTGTTGAACTAATTAGAGTTGAGATAGAACCATCTTACCTCAATGGTTTTGGCGAAAAATGACAATGGACGAAGAATGCTTTAGAAACCAAGTTTATTCGCTACAATAAATGGCCTTAGATCCCTTATAATATCATATCCAAGAACAAATATCATTATATTTGGGATCCAAAATCTAATATTTATCCATAAAGAGTGTATATCTAAGAAATAAAGAGAATATGAGAATTATATCTAAGTAGATCTAAATAAATGTTACGAGAATGAAGAAGAACATCACTTACAAAGAGACTCAGGATTTTAAACGCAAAGGGAAGGCTCTAGATCGGTTTCTAAACACTTTGGAGAGGTTCCCAAACCTTAAGTGGAGAAAAATATCTAATTAGGTCCATTTAGGAGAAAAATAATGAATGTTTGAGCTAAAATTAGTAAGATCATAAAAAATATGATCTAAATTTTTCCTTGTGCATGGTTAGTCTACACGGTTATGAAAAACAAGTGCTAACCATTCATTTTACACTATCTTGAAACTACATGTGTGATCGGTTCCTCATAGGGAATCCATACTATTTAGAAAAACTATGCACAGACCACACACCACTCTTTTGGCCCAAAAAACATCTTGAATGTTTACCAAACTCTACCATCCTAAACCCTTACACTTTATAATCAAAAAAAGCATCAAGTAAGGGTTACATACTAGAAACTAGGGGTACTAAATTCTCCCCACCATTGGTCATTCTGTCGTCAGAATGTAGAAAACCCTCAATTACGTAAAAATGTTTCATCCATTGCACATTCATTTACTTATTGCATTCCCAAGTCTCTCCCTGAATTTAACCATGTTTCCATAAAACCCGCACTAGACCAATGCTCTTTCCACACAAGTATTTCTCTTGCCTATTCAAAATACTCACCAAGATATATACCAACAAAGAATATGTCTCTAGGACAATGTTATCCCATATGATCACATGTTAAGGATCTGGTTTATACTTTTTCAACAGAAACACGTGAATCACATTATGCACCGAACAGAACTGTGGTGGAAATTCCAACTTATATGACACCTCTCTAACTCGTTCTAGTATCTCAAAAAATCAAATATTCCTTGGAAATAAATTTACCAACTTCCCAAAATGACAATGTAAAAGCATTGGAGAGATCCTTACAAACTCGTGATCACTCATGGAAAATGTCAACAATCGTCGACGATGATCCACATAATATTTCTAATGACTCCGATCCATCTCTAACCTCATTCTGATCAACTGGATATTCTTCATTATTTCTTGTACAAGACTAGGACCAACTAATGAAGTATCCCCTATTTCTACCTAGAACAGTGGATAATTACATGGACACCTATACAATGCTTCAAATAGATCCAAATGTATCAAGGCCTGGTAGCTGTTATTATACAAGAACTCTACTAAGGGTACATGATCCTGCCATGAGCCTCCAAAAGCTATTAAACAAGACTGCAATATGTCTTCCAATATCTATATAACCCTTTTATATTTCTTATCAGTATGAGGATGATATTTCATAATCATGTCTAACTTAGTCCTAAGGATTTTCTGTAAGGATTTCCTGAGAAGAGACGTTAACCTCATATCTCTGTCTCTGATGGTTGAAACTCGTATTCCATGTATCTTTACCACTTCTCAGATATATATTTTGGATTGATCCTCCACTATATGTGTTTCATTAATTGGAATGAAATGTGGTATCTTGGTAAGATGATCCACTATCAAACATATGGAATCATGTTTCTGAACCATTCTTGGGAGACCTGTAACAAAATAAATCTTTATATTCTCCTATTTCTACATTGGGATAGGTAAAGACTACAACATACTCAATGTTCACTAATTCTCTACTATAACTTGTAAAAAATTTAACCAAATTGAAACAAACTCAACCAAATTTCATTTCATTCTACTCCACAAAAAACAACACCTTTGAAGCCTTATAAATATTTTATATACCTAGATGTATAACCCCTGTGGAATGGTTGTAATCATGAAGAATTTATTCTTGAAAATTCATTGGTAAAGCCATCCTAACTCTGAACCACAAAACTGAACTCCCATAAAGTTTCCATTCCTCAATGTTCTCCCCCCATTGTGTTTCAAACTCATAACTAGGTATTTTCCATCATGTTTTTGTGCCTCTTTGACCATCCTTACCAAATCAGGAACCACTACAACTGAATGAAAAACCACAACATCGCCTCGATCTTCACATTCCACATTCATGTCGACTAGGACTCACATAAATTTTTATTCATCTGAAGATTCATTTTCTAATTGAGTGTATGACTTTTGGATTAATGCATCATCCACCAAATTACCATTTCCCAGTGTATACATAATGTAAAAGTAAGTAATATATAGATACTCCATCTATCTCAATTGCCTTAGATTCAAATCCCATTTTCATAAAATATGTTTCAATCTTTTTTGGTCTTTGAGCACAGAAAATTTCCCATCAAAGAGATATTGACACCATTTCTTAAAAAAAATATTGACTGTTGTTAACTACAAGTCTTTTGTTGGGTAGTTATTCTCATTCACTCTCAACCACCTTGAACCATAAGAAACACATGGTTAGCTTACATGAGAGCACAACCCAATCATGATCCTGAGGCATCATAGTAAACCACAAGTCAATTAATGATATCTAGATCGCATGTAAATTTTAGAGAACCCCTGAGATCCCCTCAATTGATAAAACATATCATCCATGAATGGTTGTGGATACAAATTCATTATCATAACATGGTTAGTCTTAAGATAATACACACACTACCTTAGAGTTCCACCATCTTTCTACATGATTAAGATTGGTGTTTCCATGGAGATATACATCTCCGAATGAAGCCTTTCATTTCCATCTATTCTAACTAAAAATTCAATTCCCCTAAATCTATTTGTGACATCCTTTAGGATGGAAGTGAAATAGGACAGGTCCCCTTAAGGAGATTAATTTTAATCTTCACTACACTTATAGGTGGTAACCATGATAAGTTCTTGATTAATATATCTAGAAATCAATCAACAATCGCTGGAAAACTATTTTATTCGGTATCTTCCTTTGATTCCAAATTAAACACCGCCAGATTCTAAGATATCATCCCCACAACTAGTTATAAAAATCTCATTTTACCTTTATTTACAACCTTCTATCCGCTGAAGAGATGCTCAATGCCGTCCCCAGTCATGAAACTCACTATCCTTCTATAATAGTCAATGTGAGCCGTTAACATTTCCAACCAATCCATACCCATTATTACATCATATACATCCATGTAAAACACAGAGAAGTCCCACTTCATCTCAAATCCAAGAACAGTTACAAAACAAGCTCTACAAATGAAATTTCTATATTCTCTTTCCCTGATAGGATTTTGATGTTTTATTGTATAAGGCCTCATATCATGTTTTAAACATAGAAAATTAACAAAATGAGAAACAATGAAGGAATGGGATTCACTAGTATCAAACAACAGTTTCATAACGGTATAATTCATAATAATCATACTTCTCACTGTATATGGTCTGACCTGATCATCCATAATCATCTACTCATATCCATAAAATTGCTTCATCACTCCACTCCGATATTTATTGCCTTTCTGAGATTTCCCTTGTTGAGTGGTCATGGTATTCCATGAATCACCATGGATAGATCTTCACTATTGAAAAGATTAATTCTTCTGACCTTGTCCTATCAAGTCATAGGATGCCTGTGACACTTGAGTAGTGTTTTGAGCACCTGACCTTGGAGAACTGTGATAATAGCACTAACGATGCCCCATATTATTGAAATTTTGTATTGATCTGGGTTGTTTCATGAACTCTCTATTTATGTGGTTAAGAAAACCACATTGGAAACAACGTTCTTTTATCTTGGGTTGTGGGGGAATGTTCACTGATCCAAATTTATAATTTTATGTCCCACTCCCACCTTGGAAATAAGAATCTCTCTTTTTCTTGCTCTCATCATTACATTTACCACCATTTCCCATAGGTATCATCATACTACCTCCTCCACATTTCCTGAGATATCCTGCTCATCCACTGTCTCTATATTCACCATCTCTATATAATATGTAATACAGAGCACCACTATCCATGATTCAATCAATTTCCTTATCCTTGATTCGAAGATGCATTCCTTCAAGGCTGCACTTGTTGAAACATCATGTTCCAAGAAGACTAAATGAATGAATTTAGCCTCATACTTGGTGACATAGATATTTTCCTGCTTCAGGTTGAAGAAGTTCATTATCTCTTGGATCCTCAATATATGGGGACATAATTTTTTGTTAAAAAATTCCACGAAATCCTCATATGTAAGGCCTTGATCCCCTTTAGCATGATGCAGAAGTTCCCACCACTGGTGTGCAAGATCATCGGGCATATACATTGCCAACATGAATTTGAGCTCTGTTGGTGTGCTGATGAATTAAAAGATACAATTCATCAAGTTCATCAATACATCATCCATTTCTAGTTTTAAATTAACCACGCATATGGGTGGATTCTGCATCATGATATGGATAGAATTATTTACATGCCATAGCTCATCCCTCCGGTTCCCCATATCCATAGCATGAAACACTTGGACTATACTTTGAACCAACTCTTGGTTCTCCTGTGGCTCAGGTGCAACTAAATTTTCTACAACTTCATTAAGTTGGTTTCTACGACGCATAGAGGGTGCCATTTTCTAAAGAACAATCTAGGTAAGTCTCATTCCTTAGAAATAGATGGCTTCACATTTAAAATTCTCTCACATCAACTCTCACAAAATTATTTCCCCAAAAAAACTTTTTATGTTCAACAATTTTTCAAAAATCCATTCTTTCTTTTGAAAATCAAACCATTTCCAAAATACACCAAGTATCCATTTTTTATAATCCTTCATTTGAAAAGAAATTAAGAAATTTTCATAAATTTTCACCTTTACACAAAATCATAAATAATTACTACAAATGGAATTTGCAATCTTAGTGGGAAGTAATTCTTCCAAAATGAATATAATTATTATCTCATTGGATAAAACCTTGACAATGAGATTCCAAGATCCTATAAGTGTCTCCAAAACACTTATGTACCCAACTCCATGGTAATTTGAAGTTCATCATAAATGATTTTTCTATGTTCTTTTATGCTATACATTTCAAGTCCCGACAATGATACTCCTTTCTATGATCACCACCCAAGGAATAAACAAGAATTAATTTCAACTCCAATACCAATAAAACTAAATACTAGTTGTTAGGTATGTACCGAACAAGCTAATAGCATTTGTAATGACCTTTTTATCCCCATTGGCTTGAGAACACAATGAATCATTACATGGCCTTAATCGTCATCCACAATATTCGAAAGGTATGAAATAAATTTCTAAGGGAATCAAATAAAATTGGTGAACGATTTAACCTTTATGAAAAAAACCATTAACTCAGCAAAACATAACCAAATATCTCACTATATGATGCATGAACAAATGAAAGAAAACTGAACCTTTCCATTTATATAGAACCACTCCAATGTGTGAAAAACTAGAAGACCAAGAAACTATCAATATAAATAGTATAAGAACAACTATATATTCCCAAAATACCACAAGACTCCATAGTCCACAAGATCCATGCTCCACAATCACTATACAACCCAAGCATAATGTTGTGGTGCTAGAAACATGAGATACATTACCTTTTCCCTTGTCCCGAAAGATAGAATCTGAAAAGTCACCCAAGTTCCAAAGTATCTGTGTGTATAAAGATTAGTAGGTTTTCCCCAATGAATTACCTACTAACTCCACTTGGATAGAAAATTTATCCACATTTTTATAAAACAATTTACATAAAACAATTTTGCAAAATAGTTTATAACATAAAAGTAAACAGGTTCCAAAACAAATTGTAAAAAAATGAAAACAAGTGCCCATTAAACAAATTTATAACCAATTTAATTCCAAAAAACAACCAAAAAAAGAATTAAAATATATTATCATTTATCATTTTGGCATACCTAACCCATGGTTCCCAACACACGCCCCTGCATGCTTCATTCGATAGTTCCATACTCGTGATCGGTCTCTCATATTATCACTTTGGGTCCCACCGACATACAGACCTTATTCAAGGTCACATACCTTTTACCCTAATAATACTCTTCCCTCATTATATTCCCATAAACTTGAACTCACACTACCCTATGTTTTCCAAACCACTTCAAATTTACAAAACAAACTGTTTTAGTAAAACTGCATTTTTATTGAAAACTAAAAAATAAACCTATTTGAAAGGATCCATTTGATTTAAAAAAAAAATACCTTTTATTGAAAAAAATATAATAAAAAACATGTGAAATAATTCCATAACATTCTCATTTTAAAATATCTTTTTTAAATTCAAGAACACAAGAACATTATTGAAATACCCAATTTTCCAAATTTCCCCAATTTGCATAACCGTCACCTAGAAGGGTTTCCAATGATTGATAAGCAGCCAAATCAAAAACAATGAAACAAAAAATACTTAATTTTAATGCATGGGAATCCATACTACTATTTGGATTTTATATATAATCCACCTACATTGAAGGTTTTGGTGAAAACTGACAACAGTTGAAGAATGCTCTAGCAATCAGTTGATTCTCTAAAAAAATAGCCTTAGTTTCCTTCTCCTATCACATCCAAGACTGAATATACTCATATTTGTCTTCCAAAATTTTAGATCTAACCATAACCACTGTAGATATTTGAAAGGAATAGAAGAGGAGAAGTTGATCTAAGTAAATCTAATGAAACATGATTATAAGGAAGAAGAACATCACTTATTGAGAGAATCAAGATTTCAAACGCTAGGGGAGGGATCTTGGTCGGTTCCTTAATTATTGAAAGAGGTTCCCTAACCTTCAATGGAAAGAAATCTATAATTAGGTCTATTTAGGAGAAAAAAAAGAAATTCTGTGAAAAAAAGAGTAATATCCTAAAAAACAGGATCTAACTTTTTCCCAACGCATGGTTAGGAAAACCATAGACTAACCATTCTTTTTCCACTATAAAAAACTACATGTGTGCATGTTTCCTCCTTGTACCTAGAAAGGTTTTTAAAAACCATGCTTAGATAGTACACCACACTTTTGGACCCAAAAACCTCTTTAAATTTTACCAAACTCTCCCATCCTCCCCCTTGCACTTTATAATCAAAAAAAACATCAAGTATGGGTTACATACAAAAAAAATCAGGGAACTACATGCATCATTTACTTTTTGATATGGATCATGATCACATTCTATATGTATACCTTTCATATTCCTTTACAAGGATTCATTCTCACCATTTTCTGCTAATGTATGTCTGCAAGATATGAGATATAGTAATAGTAAAATAGGGTGAACATATAAATATATATTTCATGTGGAATATAACATTGTTTTTATATTTTCATGTATTAGGTACCTGATTCCTTGAAACTAATCCTTAAAATATGATTTGTTTTATTCCATGCAATGAAAGATTCATGTAATGAAATGGTGATATTACATAGTCAGTATGAGAGAATATTTCAGTTATTTGTGGAAATTTGGATTGGAAATCAATAATATTAACTCTAGAAAATGCTAAAATATTGGAAAAAATACTTGTATTTTGGAGAGTACAAAGGAAGTCATTTATAAGTAATTAAATCCATATCTGGATACTATAATTAGTTGTGGAAGTGGCACATATTTAACTAGGGGTAACACCTAAAACACCTCATCAGTGTAGACTTTATCAGGAACTAGTTCAGGATAATGGGGAATGCTGCATACCTTGTTTTACAATCCATGTGGATATGCTTTTTTAATAAAATATTTTTATGATCCATTTTTAAGGATATAAAAAAAAATATATGTTATTGTAAAATATTAATAACATATTAAACAATCATGGTGTTGCATATAAACTACCGTTATAAATATAAGATTTTTAAAAGAAACTTGATTCCCACCATGGTTTTCTTCTTTTAGAACAATTTTGGAAAATAAGAGGAACCACATAAATGATGAGTGTAGTGGAATATGCACTCATAGACATCTAATGGAAGATATAATGGAAATATTATTGAGTATGATGAATCATATATCTCATGTTATGAGTAATAACATGAATTTAGTTGAGAAACCAGATTCACCTTGATGGGAACAACAGTTCATTGAGTCGTTCATGTGTCAATGAACAACTTGTTTTATTGGATCTACATAACCCTTAATTTTATAAAAATGGATTAAATCTATAGAAATTTTATTTTATATAATCCAAATTTTAAATATAGATAATGTCTCTCTAGCACAATAATGATTAGAAGGAAAAGTTTATTAATGGTGGACATTGATAAAAAACACAAATCTAGTAAGGGATATTAGTTGTGGAAGTGGAACATATTTAACTAGGGGTAACACCTAAAACACCTCATCGGTGTAGACTTTATCAGGAACTAGTTCAGGATAATGGGGAATGCTGCATACCTTGATTTAAAATCCATGTGGATATGCTTGTTTAATAAAATATTTTTATGATCCATTTTGAAGGATATATAAAAAATATATATGTTGTTGTAAAATATTAATAACATATTAAACAATCATGGTGTAGCATATAAAATACCATTATAAATATATGATTTTTAAAAGAAACTTGATTCCCACCATGGTTTTCTTCTTTTAGAACAATTTTGTAAAATAAGAGGAACCACATAAATGATGAGTGTAGTGGTATATGCACTCATAGACATCTAATGGAAGATATAATGGAAATATTATTGAGTATGATGAATCATATATCTCATGTTATGAGTAATAACATGAATTTAGTTGAGAAACCAGATTCACCTTGATGGGAACAACAGTTCATTGAGTCGTTCATGTGTCAATGAACAACTTGTTTTATTGGATCTACATAACCCTTAATTTTATAACAACGGATTAAATCTATAGAAATTTTATTTTATATAATCCAAATTTTAAATATAGATAATGTATCTCTAGCACAATACTGATTAGAAGGAAAAGTTTATTAATGGTGGACATTGATAAAAAACACAAATCTAGTAAGGGATATTGTGGATATGGAGTGGGAAGCATTTAGGGGAACCTTTTTGAATAAATATTTTCCCCATTACATGTAAACTAAAATGGATAAATAATTCATAGAGATAAATAAAAATGAAATTGAACCAGTGGGAGGAAGCGAAATTAACATTACAATTCTTTATCGATACACCTATTGCATTTTTAAGGATTCTAAAGGAAAGAAAGAAAGATTATTTGGTGGAATGAGACCCCATATGAGAATGAATTTATAAAAAATATATAATGAATGTGATGAGAAGATATTTTAATGTTCTATGAAGTTTGAATTCAAGTTTGGAGAGATGTTGTGGTCACATATGTTGAATGAAAAGAAAATATAAATCATACGAAACTCATGTAATATTTTTGATCACAGAATAATGGGAATGGAATTGATACATTATAAATGGAATAAATAACTAAATGTGAATTCATAAAACAATTTTCTTTGTGAGTGGAAAGTGGTGTAAGAAAATAAGAGATGAGAATGTATCTCGGAACATTTATTGTGTGATAAATCCAAAATATATCAATACTAACGATAAAAGTAATATGGTACTTTCCATTAATGATGATCAATAATTCATTTTTTAACAATTAGGGAACATTTAAATTCAATTTGAAAATCAAAAAATAATTAAGTGAAGCCTCAATAAACTTCAACGTAATCTATGTCAGAAAGGTCAGACATTTTCTATCACGGTGGTTGAGGTAGAGGCTCCAAATAATGTGGTGGATGGTAAACTCATTGTGATCTCAAATATATCAAGTACTTGATTTTATTCTACTTTGATACATTGGATTGTTACATCCAATTTTTAAATTAATAAAGAATAAATCCCTATGATTATATAAGTAGACTTATTAATGAAGACTCATGGAAGGATTATCCTAGAATCAATAGTTTATAAAAAATATTGTATTATATTTTGCGAGTATAATATCATTGAAATTATATTAGTAATTTCCATGGAGTAATTTGAAACAATACTAGTAATTGAGTAGTTATAAATGTATAACTATAACATAAAATATAAGAAAAGATAAATTTGAATTGTCTTGAATAGAAAAAGTGTCGATTATTTTCAATAGAGAGATATCTTGGCAAGATATTTTTCTAGAATAACATCCTATAAACTTCATTAAGGAGGTTATCAGTGAAGGGGGAGAAAGGTATAAAATTATAAAGATGAAAAAAGTCTACATAATTAATAAATACGTTTACATATATATGAAAGAGTTACATGGAAATCCCCAAAAAGGGGGTCAGAGTTATCCATTGATCTGATACATGGTTCCAATAAGATATCAAAGACCCTATATATAATGGAAAATGTGGAGTTATAATAATTAAATAAACAATGTCATGATCTTATGGAGATGATAATTATCTAATCAATGGTGCCTCTATAAGGATCGCCTATTCTCATTTTGAAGAATAAGGATGGATCATGCAGATATGACATGATTATAGAGAACATAATGCGATCATAGTGAGGAACAATTATCCTTTCAAAAGAATTTATGATTAATTTGACCAACATTGTGAGGCTCATTTTTTTTTAATATTGACCACTATTCTAAGAATAATCAATTAGTAGAGATGAAATAAGATAATCCAAAGACTATCTTCTAAATTGGATTTGGGAATTATGAGTTTGTTTTTATTCCCTTTGGATTTACTAATTCTCATTTAATATTATGGATTTCACGAATAAATTAATTAAGTAAATCCTCGATAACTTCATTGTAGTTTTTATTGATTATGTTATAATATACTCAAAATGTATAGAAGAGAATGAGGATAATATAAGGGTTATATTATAAACTCTATGGAATGAAAAGGTCTTTGGAAAATTCAGAAAATGTGAATTTTGGTAACAAGAAGTTTCATTCTAAAGGAACGTCGTAATCAATGAAGGAATATCAATTTAGAGTCCAATGTTGTAGATCACAAAGAAGTTTCCTCATAAAACATCAGTAACTAAGATTCATAATTTACTAGTATTATTAGTATATTATAGTATGTTTTTTAAAAAAATTCATAGCATTCAATTCCACTAACAAATTTAACTCGAAGAGGATCCATGTTTATCTTGATAAAGGAGTATGATGAATGTTTCCAAGAACTGAATAAGAGATTCATTATTACCCTTGTGTTATCTATAAAATCTATTACATAAGGATTTGGTATTTATAGTGATTCATATTAAAAAGGGTTTGTGAGACTTCTCATGAAAAAATAAATGGTTATCTCTTACGAATCTCAAAATTAAAAGAATCATGAGAAGTATTATACTGTTAATTAACATGAGTTAACTATAGTTGTTTTTTCTCTAATAATATGGTGGTATTATCATTATGGTGACAAATGTGATATATACACATACCACTAAATTTTTAACAATATATTCAAACAAAAGGAATTGAAGAAAAGGCAAGGGATATGGTTGTAACTTCTTAATGTACATGACTATTCAATTAATTATCAACTTGGAAGAGAAAATAATATCACATATGAATTATGTAGGAAATAAACTATTGTTCTAGAAGTAATATAGATTCAATAATATACATTCATTATAATCCATGTATGGTAGGTCATGGGAATCATGAAGAAAGGGACACCATAAATCATATAAGAAATGTTTTCTAAACCATAATTACAAGATAATATCAAGATATATCAAAGAGAAGACCCTTTGATTCCATGAAATATAGAGGCTATAAAGAATTATATGATTCCTGAGTTCAATATTGATCAAGAAAATGTATTGAAATTTCATACAAGTATATTAATCTCATATATCCTAGAGTTAAATAAGGATTTTAATGGTGAATCTTATAGTTCTAGATTATTTATAAATAATAAAATCACTAAAATGTGTAAGGACTTTAATGACCATTGTTGGTGGGAAAATTTGAAAAGGGGGATGGTTAACTACACTACAAGGTGTTTGGTGTTTCAATATGAGAAGGTGGAGCAATAACAACCTAAATTGTTATTTCAACCATTAATAACACTAACATGTAATTGGGGAAATATCACTATGGTCATCATCAATGGTCTCCTAATAACATTCAAAGGAAACCATGTGATGGGACTATAGTGTATCAACTCAACAAGACATCCCATTTCATTATTAATCAGTAATATTTCTCTCTTTACCAACATTCCATGATCTACTAAAGGAACTGGTGAAGTTAAATGGGGAACCACATTCAACCATTTCAAATCATGTTCCAAGGATCACATCAAAATTCTAGAATTTTCATCAACAAGCTTCAAATACTAAATTTAACTTCTGTATGGCCTATCACTACGTAACTGCTAGCCAACATGAAAAGACATTTAAGTCACTTCAAAATATATTGAGAACATGATAAATATAATATAAAGGTGGATTGTAAAAACACCTCCATAGAGTTTAGTTTCCATAAAAAACAACTTCTACTCAAGTATTAAAATGTAAACTTATGATTATATATTTGGGTTGTGATGTAGAACTCTTAATTGTTGGGATAAAGTTGGTGAGAGAAAGATACTTGGATCAGATATTATTCAATAGATGGTAGTAAAGGGTCATACCATCCAATAACATATAAAACTTACTCATAGTCAAAAGAATATTTGTTACATTATCCATTTAGGTTTGTTGAGTTAGATTACAGGGAAGAAATATCACATTGGATATCACCATAGAATAGAGACATGTTATTTGGGAAGAAATGGAAGATTTTCCCCGCATACATTATCCCTTTAGAAATCTTTGATCGCATAGGAGCAGTGACCTATCATCTTGAAATTACACCACATATTTCTAAAGTTCACGATGTATTCCATGTATCTCTCATATGTATTTATATACCTCATTACTCACACATACTGAATATGATGTTCAGAAAACTAGAACACGACCTCTTTAATGAGGATTAGCTGGTGTAGATCGTTGAATATAGAGAAAATTTTCTATCAAACAAGAAAATAAAACTTATTATAGTGTTTTAATAGAACCATAAGTATGAAGATGCAATGTGGTAACTAAGTAAAATAAAAAAACAGAAGTACCCTAAATTATTCTCTATAGAGAATATGAGTTTATACTTTTGGGTAGAAATTTCTAAAGAGGGGGAAGAATGTAATGACCCAATATTATTAAATAATTTTTTTATTGAGAAAATTTTCATTATATTATATTATATTAATCATATACAAAATATAGAGGAACCAAAAAAACTTTATCTCATTGATAATGATCATTACATTTTTTATTTATGAAAATAATTAAAATTCCAAGCGTTATAACAAGGAAATAATATAAAATGGAAACATAAAATTGGAAAATATGAATCTCCCAAATCAATTATAATCATCACTCGCATGGAAAGAACTATAGAAATGAAATAAAATATTAGTAAACCAATGAACATATTAGAATATTAAATTTCATAACATTGAGATCTATTATAATTAATATTGAGTGAAATAATGAATTGGTATTTATAGGGTGTAAGTGAAATGTGACCATTGTGATTTGACAATTTTATGACCATTGGTTAGTATAAATGTTGGTCAATTTTAAAATTGTGAACTATACCCATTGGTGAAAAATTTAACATTATAATTAGTGTTCATATACAGTGATGATAATAGATAATTGATTCAGAAAAAAGAATCAACATCCTCAACTAGTTGATCTATGCCATTTGAAGCTCATTTGTCAGAATATAGGAGGGAGGAAGAATAATATGGGCCCCCCCTTAACCAATCCCAAGAAGAGATTCAACAAGTGAAGTGAGAATGAAATCTCAAGTGATTGATTTTCAAGTTAGTTTAGATTACCACTTAGTTGGTGTTAGCCTATCAACCCCATGAAACTACCACCATCACACACCTTACCCTTAGGGTGTAATTGGGTGTTATAAGGTTATATATGTCTAGGAATTCTCTAAATACAGAGTACATTAATTATATAAATAAAATTTTTATTCCACAAATTCTATTTTCAGAATATTTTTTCATAACAAAATATATGCTTAACTGAAATGAATATGAGATTTTGAATTCTGTAAACCAATAAAAAAATTGTATTTTTTGAAATTAAACAATTTTTTATAATTTTTATGGTATAATAATATTTTTTTTAGAAAAATAATTTTATAACACTCTTATTTAAATACACTTGATAAAATAAATTTTCAATGTCCTACAAAATGTTTATAAGTGTAAAAAATATGATTCTTCCTTTAAAGATGATATATTTCAAGAAATAAGGATATTTATATTTGAAAGATAAAATTATATAATTTAGAGAAATAATATTTTAAAATAAACATTTTAAATGAAATAAACACATCAAAATTTAGTTAGAGTGAATTTATGAAAATTTTCTAAAATACATTTTTCCATGAATACAAATAATTCAGTTATGGGTTTTCAGTTTTTTTTATGAAATCATATTTATGTCATAATGTTGTAATATCTAATTAACCAAAATCCATGACCTAAAATATTTTATTATATTAATATTAATTATTTTAATGTCTTTTAATCAATTTCAAAATCCATAAGTGACTTTTCAATGACTAAAATTGTAAATTTTAAATGTATTATTTTATTGAAAATATAATATTCCATGTCCAAAACAGTATTAAAAAATAGTTTTAGTTTATAATGGATTAAAATATCATAAAATTTGACTCAAATTACCAATACATGATAAAAAATCATTGGTTATCTATTGGTTTTTCATTTTCCACAACCTAGATTTCCATGACCTTTATTGGAAAATTATTAAACAATTCCTCCACTTTTTTAATAAATACCCACCCATTCCTCCATTCCCCTTTACTCAAATTCATACACCATTATATTCATCTAAATTTACCTCCCCAATAGTCCTCCATGGTTCCCTTGAACTCCCATAGTTCCATACTCATGTTTTAGGAATAACTCCTATTTAAAAGGGAAATCTTTACCTCACTTTTCCATTCAAGTCAACTTTTTATAGCATGTCTTCTATTTTACAAAAAAAATTATATTTATTCTTCTTTATGTTTTCCTATTACTATATAAATAGTCATTTAAAATTTGGATACCCTTGTCCCTTCTATTTTTTCATTTCCTTAATAAATGTTTTATTCTCCTCGTGCGACCAATTTTATTTCATTCTTTTAATTGAAAAATGATCATTTATTATCTTTTTATGAATACCTATCATATTCCTTTTCAATGGGTATTCAAATAAATTTAAAAATAGTTATTGATTCTAGAACATACAAATATGTAACCCACATTCCCTTTTAATATATTTATAATGATGTAATTATCAATCCTTTATGAGAATTTCTATGCTAGGATTTTGAAAAGAAAGCTATTCGTTAGTTTCCATGGGTTGTTAATGAGAATATTTATTATGATCAATGTGGTCCACAAAAAAATTATAAAAATAAATGGTTCACCGTAAAATATTTCCTATGATTTTTAAAATGAATTTAATCTCTAGATATGAAATTTATTTGGATACCTTGGCTAATAACCATAGAAATTTTTATTAATGACACCGTGGTGATAAAACACGATGGTATTCTTGTGAATGATTAATTTTTATGTTGTAGAAACATTTTCATATTATGATTAATATTCATAATATTATGATACACCTCTTATTCATGAATTATTTTTATATCTCTTGATATTATTAGTATGTATTCTGACCACATGCTATATTTATCCCTTGATTATTCCCATAATGGGCTTCACACTCACCCATTTCCATTGATTTATTTCCCTAGGATATGATATGAAATAACAATATTTTTTATATTTTAATTTATTATGTACTTAATATCAAAGATACATAACATTTAAATATAGTTTATTTTGACCCATATAATGAAAATTTTATGTAATAAAATTGATAGAAAACATAGTGTGAGTATAAAATATAATAGGAAACAAAAAATGTGGTCTAGTAAATATTATGAATTCATTGATATGTTCATCTTACATAATCCGAATGATAATATCTATTGTAAATAAATAGGTTAAAATTAACCACCATCTATCCTTACTTTCGTGACCCAAATTAACCATACTTGTTTGGTCCGATGTTGGATTTTCTCTAAGCATTTCAGTTTTATTGTGCTAGAAAAATTACTATACGATTTTCCTTATAATACAATGATCATGAAATGGGTGCTACTATAAAATCAATATAAGTTATAATCACCTATTTTAACTCAATTATAGTATTGAAACCCTTGTACTACTCCATCATAATAAGTTGTTGTTCAGGTAGTAGATCCCTAGTAGGGCAGGAGATCCCAACCACACCCATAAAATTACCCACAAGACATTATATAATGAAATTTTTATGACCTATCCTCATTCTAAAAAATATTAAATTATTCCTCTAAAACTATGTTATCCCCACTAGGTTTATCATAGGATACCCCTACTATTGTTTTTCACATAAAGTAGCACATACATCCCATAAAAAGTTTTCGTAATATGTAACATAGAATAATCCATTTATTATTTTATCAGTCATGTATCCATGACTTCTCTAATGTCTTTTTCAATAACTAAATAGACCAAACCCAAGTAAATTTTACAATCCATATTACAACTACCCTGACGTTTTATTACAAGTCCCATAATGGAAATGAAAGAATAATGGGTTAGTTGAATTCCTAAATCATAACCATTATCTATATCCAAGAACACACTCTATTGAGAGTTATTATGTAATCAAGGAACACAATAGGTTTCCCTAGGTCACATAAATCTAAAAAAACCTCATACAGGTCCCATAAACCCAAATCCTCCACAAGCTCTACAATCACCTCCATGGTTATGACCTATATACTATACACTTCCAAAAGCACTATAGGTTGTCCCACATACCAAACCTATCTAGTCATCTCACCATGGTCCACTAAACCATATAAACATGTTCATCGCAATGATATAAATGGATCCAAGTCATTAAAAGGGTCACATAGAGATAACCAATAGACCGTTTATCATAAAACACCACCCACCTCTACCTGGGGATTGATCAAGGATTATACCCTTGGACATTGGGACATTCATTCAATTACATTTTAAGTAAAATCTTCACGGGTTTCATGTCTAGAGATTATAAAACTATGATGAAGCCTCCAATATTGGAGGTCAAGGATATATGTTTGATAACCAAGGGCCCAATATGAGCCTTAGATTTATTTTTCACTCAATAAATTCCATGGTAAATTAACTAATTAATACACTACTGAAAATAAGGCCATTAGCGACCGCCATTGGCGGTCGCTAAAGGCCTTTAGCGGCCGCCACTGGCGGTCGCTGTTGCCTCGTCGCTAGAGGCTTTGAGCGACCGCCAATGGCGGTCGCTGAAGCCCCCTTCCGGGCACCCTATAGCGACCGCCTATGGCGGTCTCTATTCTAATTTTTTTTTTAATTTTTTTTATTGAATTGAATATATATATATATATATATATAAATATTCATATATATACTATTAAATAAAATATTTTAAATATATATATATAATATATTTTAAATGTTTTAATATATATTTAATATATATATAATATCAAATCATTGTGATATAATAATTTAAAAACTTCGATTCAAGAAATAATCACATTTCAGGTCTTTCGGAGCACGTTTGATCCGAATGGGACCGCCGCACGCCGTTTTGGTGTTTTATGGCGCCAGAAACGCATTTCCGGCTGCCGCGGTCACATGGAACCTCCGAATGAGGTGCCGTCTGGCCGACCATTTCACAATTCATGCCCCGGATGTTGTCATACGGTTTCGTGGCATTTGGAGGTCCTTCGGGTGGTTTTGACCCCCCAACGCGCCATTTCAGCGCGCACAGCGCTGCTGAAAACGACACAATCAGACGTGCCACGCGCACCGCACGTCCGATGGACGTTCAGCCTCCTCCTACATCTCAGGAATAATATTTCTATTGTTCCCGTGCGGTTTCAGGTCGTTCGGAGCACGTTTGCTCCGAATGGGACCGCCGCACGCCGTTTTGGTGTTTAATGGCGCCAGAAATGCGTTTCCGGCCGCCGCGGTCAAACAGCAACTCCGAATGAGGTGCCGTCTGGCCGAAAATTTCACAATTCACGCCCCAGATGTTGTCGTACGGTTTCGTGGCATTCGGAGGTCGTTCGGGTGGTTTTGACCCCCCAACGCGCCATTTCAGCGCGCGCCGTGCTGCTGAAAAGGACACAATCGGACGTGCCGCACGCACCGCACGTCCGATGGACGTTCGGCCTCCTCCTGCATCTCAGGAATAATATTTCTATCGTTCCTGTGCGGTTTCAGGTCGTTTGGAGCACGTTTGCTCTGAATTGGACCGCCGCACGCCGTTTTGGTGTTTTTTGGCGCCAGAAACGCGTTTCCGGCCGCCGCGGTCACACGGCACCTCCGAATGAGGTTCCGTCTGTCCTACCATTTCACAATTCACGCTCCGGATGTTTTCGTACGGTTTCGTGGTATTCGGAGGTCGTTCGGGTGGTTTTGACCCCCCAACGCGCCATTTCAGCGCGCGCCGCGCTGCTGAAAAGGACACAATCGGATGTGCCGCGCGCACCGCATGTCCGATGGACATGAGGCCTCCTCCTGCATCTCAGGAATAATATTTCTATCGTTCCCGTGCGGTTTCAGGTCGTTCGGAGCACGTTTGCTTCGAATGGGACCGCCGCACGCCGTTTTGGTGTTTAATGGCGCCGAAAACGCGTTTCCGGCCGCCGCGGTCACACGGCACCTCCGAATGAGGTGCCGTCTAGCCGAACATTTCACAATTCACGCCCCGGATGTTGTCGTACGGTTTCGTGGCATTCGGAGGTCGTTCGGGTGGTTTTGACCCCCCAACGCACCATTTCAGCGCGCGCCGCGCTGCTGAAAAGGACACAATCGGACGTGCCGCACGCACCGCACGTCCGATGGACGTGCGGCCTCCACCTACATCTCAGGAATAATATTTCTATCATTCCCGTGCGGTTTCAGGTCGTTCGGAGCACGTTTTCTCTGAATGGGACCACCTCACGCCGTTTTGGTGTTTAATGGCGCCGAAAACGCGTTTCCGGCCGCCGCGGTCACACGGCACCTCCGAATGAGGTGCCGTCTGGCCGACCATTTCAAAATTCACGCCCCAGATGTTGTCGTACAGCTTCGTGGCATTCAGAGGTCGTTCGGGTGGTTTTGACCACCCAACGCGCCATTTCAGCGCGCGCCGCGCTGCTGAAAAGGACACAATCGGACGTGCCGCGCGCACCGCAGGTCCGATGGACGTGCGGCCTCCTCCTGCATCTCAGGAATAATATTTTTATCGTTCCCGTACGGTTTCAGGTCGTTCGGAGCACGTTTGCTCCGAATTGGACCGCCGCATGCCGTTTTGGTGTTTTATGGCGCCAGAAATGCGTTTCCGGCCGCCGCGGTCACACGGCACCTCCGAATGAGGTGCCGTCTGGCCGACCATTTCACAATTCATGCCCCGGATGTTGTCATACGGTTTCGTGACATTCGGAGGTCGTTCGGGTGGTTTTGACACCCCAACGCGCCATTTCAGCGCGCGCCGCGCTGCTGAAAAAAACACAATCGGACGTGCCGCGCGCACCGCACGTCCGATGGATGTGCGGCCTCTTCCTGCATCTCAGGAATAATATTTATATCGTTCCCGTGCGGTTTTAGGTCGTTCGGAGCACGTTTGCTCCGAATGGGACCGCCACACGCCGTTTTGGTGTTTAATGGCGCCGGAAACGCGTTTCCGGCCGCCGCGGTCACACGACACCTCCGAATGAGGTGCCGTCTAGCTGACCATTTCAAAATTCATGCCCCGGATGTTGTCGTACGGTTTCGTGGCATTCGGAGGTTGTTCGGGTGGTTTTGACCCCCCAACGCGCCATTTCAGCGCGCGCCGCGCTGCTGAAAAAAACACAATCGGACGTGCCGCGCGCACTGCACGTCCGATGGACGTGCGGCCTCCTCCTGCATCTCAGGAATAATATTTCTTAAACAAAGCTGTCTAAAAAAATTACTCATCTCAATCAAGGGCTGAACAACATTGGGGGATAAACAATCACAAATTGCGATTGGAATCAACTTCTGAAGTAATATGTGATTGTCATGACTTTTCAACCCTTGCAATGTCTTGCTCGTCAGATTCACACACTTTGAAATATTAGAAGAGTAACCATCAGGCACCTTGACCATCTTCAAAATGGAAAGAAATGTCTCTTTCTCCTATGTAGTCATCGAATACTGTGCAGCAGGCATATATGCCTTGTTTCCCTCAGCTAACTGTAAATGCAACTGTTTCCTTAAACCCATTTCTTCCAAATCACGGCGTGCATTAACATGGTCCTTTGACTTTCCACTGACACCTAAAATGGTCCACAATATGTTATCACAAACATTTTTTTCAATGTGCATGACATCCAAATTATGCCTCAACATGTTAGTTTTCCAATACGGAAGACTATAAAAAATACTTTTCTTTTTCCAATTGTGACTGCGCTGCCTACCCGCAGCACGAATATTACGTACTGGAGGAGCCACCAAATCCTGAATTTCATATACCGTGTGGATGTTTTCTTCCTCAATCTGCGATAACATTTCGACTCCTGTCATGATCTTTGGTGCTGGGATGAACTCTCTAGAACCATCAAATGCCACTCTGTCCTTTCTGAACCTGTGCTGGGGAGGGAGAAAACGCCTGTGACCCATGTATGCCCATTTTTTGGAATGTTTAATCCATACAGATTTTTTTACTTTTATTGCAACAAGGGCAAGCAAATTCCCCTTTCGTACTCCAGCCTGATAAATTTGCATAAGCTGGGAAGTCATTGATTGTCCATAATAAAGCAGCATACAGTTTGAACATTTCATTCGTTTCGCAGTCATAAGTCATCACACCATCGCCCCAAAATTCATTCAACTCATCAATCAATGGCTGAAGGTAAACATCAATCTTATCCCCCGGACTTTTAGGTCCATCAATAAGAGTGGAAAGTAATATAAATTTTTTCTTCATACAAAGCCACGGAGGAAGATTATATGGAACCAACACCACGGGCCATGTGCTATGAGTTGCACCAACCATAGACTTGAATGGATTGAAACCATCTGCTGCCAATCCCAATCGGACATTACGAACATCTTTATCAAAGTCGGGATGTCTCTTATCAAAATCCTTCCATGCATGAGAGTCTGCCGGGTGGGTTAACATGTCACTTTCATGAACTCTTTCTGCATGCCATCTCATTAAATTAGAAACTTTAGATGACATAAAAAATCTTTTCAACCTCGGTTTAAGGGGAAAGTAACGCATTTGCTTTACGGCAATCGGTTTCCCCTGTATCGCAATCTGACTTTGATGAGTCTTATTTCCCCTGTTCTCTTTCCACCTGGAAGCGCCACAAACCGTACAAATATCCAAATGAGCAGTTTCATTTCTAAACAACATACAGTTGTTTGCACATGCATCTATAGTCTCATATGTAAAGCCTAAGTTCTCTGTCAACTTACGAGCATAGTAATACGACTCAGGAATCTTAGCGTCGACAGGAAGAACTTTTTTCAATAAAACCAAAAGCATGTCGAATGATGTGTCTGAACAATTATTCAAAGTCTTCAAATGCAACAACTCCACGATAAACGACAGTTTATTGTAAGAAGTACATCCAGGATATAATTTTGTTTTCGCATCATCAAGTACTTCATAAAACCTCCTCGAATCACGATCTGCACCAGAGCGAAGATTTATCTCACCAGTCTCAAGATTCTGGATGTCAATGCCTTCAGGATCAAACCCACATACCATTTCAGTAAGCATTTCATGCATTGGATCAGTCATCCTTGCATCAACATCCATCTGAGATGCATCTGTATTTTGACAACGAACATATTCTTCTCCATGACGAGTCCAACTCTTATAATTTTTCAGAAATCCATTAAAGAAAAGGTGCTCCCTCACAGTATCCCGTGTGAATTGATATCTTTTAGCACATTTTCTACATGGACAACTAATATAGTCACTTTCAAATCCTCTCGTGAAGTCAATAAACTGCATAATTCCATTGAAATATTCTCTAGACGTTCGATTTGGAAGATCAATCCAACTCTTATCCATAATAATATCTGTATAACAAACATTTACACAATACTTATTACATTTACATTTTTCAAATCAACTATATTCAAAATAAATATTAACAATTTGTTTATGAACCATTGATAAAATAATAATGTAACTGAAAGCTCATGTTACCTGATTGAGCTACAAACCTGAAAGGGAGGGGAGCCGAAGGCGGTGCTGCGAGGGAGAGGAGGCAGCGAAGGGGAGCCGGAGCCAAAGGCGGTGCGGCAAGGGAGGGGACGGGTGGCGGCGGCGGCGGGGAAAATAATAATTGAAATCTCCATCATAAAAAATCATTCCTTAAATTCTTATGGGACTATAGAAACAAATCAATGAAATATGATGAATTTAAATCCATATGGTAGGTCACAACCCACAACTAGATACTAGTTTAGTTCTCACTATTTATATTTACATATATCGTTCATGTAGTGAAACCTCAATGGGTTTATCTATAGGCATACAATAGATGGATTCCATGAGTTAGTGCCTAATGAAAATATAATATAATAGTATCTTTTTTTAGACACTGTGATAAATTAAGAATAAATTTAGTATTATTTATTTCTTCATAAAATTTAAGTAGATAAAATTCAACATGATCAGTAATAAAATAATTTATAATACACCTTAATAAAGTGTTATTTTATTAAAATATTATAATTTTCATAAAATTGTGCATTGTAAAAATTTTCAACTACATAAATATATATATCTGTGTATAAAATAGGATAAAATATTTCATTACACAATATGTAATTATGTTTTAGAAAAATATAAAAAAATATTTATCAAAATACTTATTTCAATTATATAATTTAAAAATATAATTATTTTATATATAGAAAAATTATTTGAACTAATATGAGACCAAAATACCCGCTGGTAGCATGGGGTTGCTACTTCTTATAAGCTATTGTCATAATGATATTTAGTTGGTGTTGAATGATAGAATATTATACCATTTACGATCATGATCTTATGTTATCCAGGGGTACTTTGATCAATTTTTTCTTCACTATTCCGAGTAGTAGATAGATCTATGATTGGTTAAAGGTGATATTCCATTGTGGAAGCACAATACTACTTTTAGGCATGTAGATACTGTTGAGAAGATAAGGTACTACCTTCTATAGAAGGTTAACGGTAGAATGTTGATAGATCAACCATGGAACATGGAGGAATGGTTCAATGGTGGTTTCATCTATGGTTAACCCGATATGTATCATCAACATATGATTTACCAATGAGTAGTGGTAGATTGATCTACCAATGTTTCATGGAGCTACGTTTTGAAGTGCAGTGATATTTCAGTAATGTTAAATTGTGGTCAAACTTGTTTTGGAGATGACCATCAAACTAAATGTGTCAGAAGATAATAATATTGAGCTTTAGGAATATATATTTCAAATGATTAGTATGAATTCATTCGGTTTAAATGACCTCTAAATCTAGTATTTCACCCAACCTAATCTATATAACCATTGGGATACCAGTAGTGGATCATCACCCACATGTCCTTATCCGCTTACGTATGGTTCGACCCACCGGTATAACCTGCTCACTCCCTACACCTTTGGGCATGCTCTCTGAGCCCTTATACTTGGCCCCACTACTAAACCTTTGGATGGACCTTAGCCTATCTCTCCCATGATATTGACCCATTAGGCCCCTTATGTAGATTAGGGTAAGATCTGGTTAGCCATGGTTGGGAAATTTTTTAACTGAAAGCCAAAAATTAAAATAAATAAATAAATAAAAAAATAATAAATAAAAATTATAAAAGTCTATAAATTATAATAAAAAATGAATATATAATTTTTTTAAAATATTGAATTTTAAAAAAAGGAAGAGAAAGAAATTTATCCAAACAAAATTGATAAAAAATTAAGGAACTAATTCAAAATATAAAATATCACCCTTTTTGAATTGTAAAACCAAACATTTATAATCATTGAAAAACATTTCTCCCCAATTTGGAATTTTTAAATATATACATTAAAATAACATATTAAAATAATTATTGATCTTTAATGATGTAAACTACTTAGAATTATCATATAATAAATATTTTTTTAAAAAATATAATTTTTTTATTGTATATATGTAAAAAATGTAAAATAGAGTGTAATTTTTCATGATAATAACTATATTAATCAAAAAAATTAGGATTCAAGCATACCTAGTTAAAACTATATTTTATTAAAGTAGAAATAATATAATGATTTAGTGAAAATATCATATAATTGTTTTATAGTATTATAAAATTTTAAATATATATAAACGTTATTTTAATGATCCCATTTAAAATGAAATATGACATATATTTATTTTTTATAGAGTGTTGTATAGAGTTTTTAGATTTTTTAATTTCACTCGAATTATCAAATAATATTGGACCATCATCAAAATATATATTAAAATTAGTGAATGATCATTTTATCCATAAAATTTTGAACAAAAACTAGTACCATCAATATGTCCATCCATAACTATAGATAGTTCAACAGAATGATTTTTCATAAAACTCCAAAATATTAAATTTTTACCTAGAAAGTGACACATAATTGTTGTACTTTTTTGGTCAAGTATACAATCACCAAAATTAGAATATGGTTAAGATGGTAAATAAAAATATTTACCATTAGAATAGAATAATATTGTAAAAATATTAAACATGATATATCTAATTACTCTCTTAATAGATTTAAGATGACTTTCTTTAAGGTTGGACAAGAATCTTGCTCAAAAATAGAATGAGAACATTATGTTTCTTCTAGATGTAGTGAGATATAATAAACTTCCTATCATAACACTATATAGTTTAATATCAACACAATTTACATATTCATCTAAGTCAAATTTGGAATTATTACTCTTTTGAGTTTTTTTATATTTACTTGAATGATGACCTATTAACTTAACAAGTAATTTAGAATTCCTAGATTGATTTAAGAAAACAATATATTTTCCTTGAATAATTTGTAACCCAAGGGAAAATTTTAGTCCCCACATTAAGGCCATGTCAAATTCACTTATTATGAGTTCAAAAAATACATTAGAAAATATATAATTTATTGATCCAGATATTATATCATCAACATAAATATCTATAATCAGTATATCATTTGATAATCATTTTAAAAATATGTTAGGATAAACTTTATCATTAAAAATAAATTTTAATTAAAAATATAGTTATATTTTCATACCAATCTCGAGGAGCTTTCTCAGGACAATATAAATCAATATTATAAATAAAAACTTGATTTTGAAATTTATCATTTTCAAATCTAGGTGTTGTTCGACAAAAAATTCCTCTGAAATTATTTCTTTTAAAAAGAAAATTTTACATTTATTTGAAATAATTTAATATTTTGGAAACCGAAAATATATAATAGAATTATAATTACTTCCATCCTAGAAACAAGAGAAAAATAATCTTCTATTTCAATTCCCTCTTCTAGGGAATATCCTTTGGATAATAGTCTTTCTTAATTTTTGAGTTTGATTTAATATTAGTCAATATAATTATAAAAATTGATTAAGTTCATATTACAGTCTTATGATTTAATAATTCAACAAAATTCAAAACTTTATTTTATTTTTATTTTTTTAATTAATTATTATTTTCATCAATCCAATTGGAATTAACTAAAGAACTATCAACATTAACAGGAACAAAATTAGTTTAAAAAATTAGTGTTTCCATAGTAAATTATAGTGGATTTTCTACTATGTATATAAAATTTATACATTTCCATTAAATTTTTTAGTTGGATGATATTTAACTATTCTAAATTCTTTAGGATGAGTATGAGAAGAGATATGATCCCCTGTTCACTAATGAATTCCCATTACCATGGTCATTACTATTAGAAAAATTAATTCAATGAATTCATCATTGTCTTCATTTGAGTCAAAAAACTTATATTTAAAATTATTTTAACTAATATTAACAATCATAGAAAATAATGTTAAGGCATAATTATTATGGGATAATAAATAAATCAGTAAGAATCAATAATAACCATCTACAAAAAATAATATATACTTCTCAACACAACAACTAATAGGTTTTCTAGGCCTAAATAACCCAATATCTAATAGTTATAATCATATTATAGTATTAAAATCATTACCAGATTTAAATATTTCTTTGTGATGTTTACCATTTATACAGAAATCACACATAATGTATTTGTATGTAGGTATTGAAATTTTAGAATGTGTTCATTCTTTGTTAGCTTGTGGTACAATATAAAATTTTCATTCTCAATCCTCCAATGACACAAAATTTCATCATATTCTACATAATTCAAACACATAATTATTTTTGGTTATATATTGGAAATAAATATTATAAACATTCTCATTTTTATTTTATGAAAATAATACTGAAATATATTTTAGAATAATAAATTTAGCAGTTTAAAAAAAATACTCAATCCATCATCACGTAGCTATGATATACATATTATATTATGTTTTAAACCATTTATATGTAATAATTTTTTTAATAATAATGATTTTATAAAAAAATATCACCAATAAATTTAATATGACATTTAGGGTTGTCTCCAAATATCCCAAGGCCAACATCATATTAATTAAAGGACATAAATTTTTAAATATCACATAATAATGTGTCTTGAGTAGCTAATGTATAAATACTAAGAGAGTTTGAGTCATATAAGTTTTATTTCATGAATTTATACAATTTAAACAGACTATTTTGATACCCATTCTAACTTGTGTCCTATTGGATTAGTTGCAAAAAATTTTGCAACCCAAATCGATTAAATGTTTTTTTATTAGCGGGCTGTTTATAAAATAAATATCTAAAAACGAATGTTCTATTATTTCCAAATTATTTTTTAAATATCAGTAAACAATCATTAGAATAATTACCTTTCATTAAATATTTAAGATATGTTACACTAAGGATATTTCCTTTTGAGGTTTTAAAAATGATTTTATCATTTAACTTTGGTGATAGAATGTTATAAGAAAACCATTCTTATTTGTTTTTATTTTCATTATTGACATCATTTTATAATATTTTTCTTTACCTTTAACAAATTAAGATATAATCTCTTTAATATCGAAATATTCATTTTTAAAATTCATATTATCTTTTTAAATAGTCTCTAAATCTATATAATCATTTTCATCAGATTTAGAAGATGTATTTCTTAATTTCTTATTTTCTCAATTATGATTCTTAAATTCATTTTCAACATTTATAATATCATCCAAAACAAAATAAAATACTATTTTTTGATATTTATCACTCACTTCTAATTTTTTTACTATTTTATTTTCTTATTTTAGTTTTAACAACATAGAGTAATATATATATTTAGATTTATCAATTTGGGGAACAATGATTTTCATATTTTCACATTCAAATTTTATTTTATTATTTTATTTAATAAAATTAATTTTTTTATGTGAGTATACTTTTCAATTATCTGTAATCCATCATTTATTATTTATTTATTTTATTTATGCAATTTTCAAAAATTTCAATTCACAAAATTAGATTCATTACATGAATTAGAATCAATTTTATTTTTTATATTAGATAATGAATCCTGATCTCCAATAAAATTATTAATTAATTTAGTAAAATGATGATCAGTTACCTCACACTGTTCCCCCATTATAAAAAGGTTTTTTTTTCTAATCTTCACTCCCTGAATCACTAATTGAATCAGACGTACCTGAGAAGTACAAACATTCAAAAAACCATGCTTTTCTTTCCTCATTCTCTCTTTTTATTTGTTTGTATTTTTCAGTTTGGGGATTTTTTTTTCAAATGTTCACTTTATTCTTTCAGTCATAACATGTTAATTATGAGACATTATTAATATTACTATAATTAAATTTCTTGTAAACCCTTTTTTATCTTTCTTATAAAAATTATATTTCCACCTTTTCTATCCATGAACATGAAAAACCTATTGATAAAGTGAGACATCTCTTTGTAACATTCCTATAAATCTTATTTAGAATTATTAGATATTTTATTATAATTATTCTAAAAATATAAATATTTTCTGTTTTTAGGCTCCCCAACAAGAATTGTATTAAACACTAACTCATCCTACTGTATAGATCTTATTTGTTAATCTAAGTTAATTTCTTTAAAATTAATACTCTCATCAATAGACACCATTTTTTTCATGCAATATTGATGGAATATTTCTATGTACTCTTTTTTATGTTTTCTATGTTATCCATGAATTCTCCAAGAGAACTCATACCATTAGTAATACTTGTAATTAGATGGAGCATATGGTTAGATAATTCATCATAACCCATCTTAAAGTCCTCGTATTCTTCTCAATGAAATCCTTGATTTGTTATTTGGAATATGTTAGTCCCATAATGAGTTACTTAAATTAATATCCATATATCTTGTATTGTCTTACAAGATTATACATGTCTATATACACTTCTACTTATCACATAGTAAAACATTTTTTTAACTTCATAATTCAAAAAAATGTACCATGCCATTATCTGTAAGTGTCTCAAGATAAATATTGGGTAGCTCATATTGTTTTTTTATAGTCCATTGATCCAAACATAAATATTACAGGTACGATTAAATTCTATTTTTCTACTATTTTTTGTCACTTATATAAAAAATATGGGCTTTTGTGAAATGTATCAATCTTTCACATTTACACATTCCATCATAAAACAAAATGTTTCTTTTCTACCATGAACCATTAAATCTATGATATCAGGTTCATAAAAATTTCAAAATAAACAACATAAACAATCAGAGACTCTAAATATACATTTAAGGAATAATCTCCTCTGATACAAATTGTCTGATCGACAATGATGAAAATAATGATTTGAGGGGGCTGAAAATTCATTTAATTTTTTCACTAGAAACTAATTAAATTTGATAAAATAATGATATATAATGAGTGTCGTGTTCATGAACTAATTTTTAGTTGAAATAAAAATATAGAACAAAATGATTTATAGTGGTTCACATCACAAAACAAATCATGTTTACTTGTTAACCTTATCAACTCCTAGAGAATATTGGTACACACTAATAAGATTACATTTAAATGTGTGAGAACCTATTATAGACTCTTCCTTTTACAAATATCCAGAGTCACAAACTAGTCTTCTTATAGGAGACTAGAAATATACTATGACCTAAATTATAATCATGAGTAACAAAACAGACATCCTTTTTATCGGTGGAATAACCAGGCAATGAAAGACATTATTTTATTCGAAAAAACATAGACCAAACATAAATAATTATAAATAGAAGAAATAATAAATAATATGATGAAGATAAAATAAAAAATATTCATTTGATACAAAATTATATTGAATATGTTGAATATAGATGATATTTGATGACTTTAGTGGAATAAGGTTGGATGCTAAAGTTATTCTGGGACCTCATCCAAGTTAGAAAATTTGAAGAAGTTTCTTGATGGTATTAGTGCATCAAGAACTATGTTATGGTTTTCTATCCAAAAAAATATGAATGAAAGTTTTTATGTGTATCAATTATGAATCTAATGATATTATATAACTTAATTAAAAGATAATATTCTTGGAGTGACTACATTATCAATTTTTGGATTCCATGAGTTAGCAAATAATAAAAATATATTATAATTTTTACCTTTTATTGTAAAATTCTTATGGCATAACTTAGAAGTTTCACTATATTTATTTATTTGGGATATGTTGGTATAAAACAAACAAGTTTTTTAGTAGAACAATAATATATAATACATGTGAATAGACAACCATTTTTTTAAATATTAGAAGATTCCTAAAACAAAGCATCATGAACAATTTTCGGTGCATGCATATTTTTATATGACATATGACAAATTTTTTTTACACAACATATATTATTATTTTATAAAAATATAATAAAAAATTTATCAAAATACCAATTTTAAATATTTAAATTTTCATGATAAGAAATATAATCATAGAAAAATTATTTTGACTAATTATAGATAGAAACACCTATCCATAGCATGATGTTGCTACTTCTAGAGAGATACCATTATAATATTCTACAATTGGTTTTATAAGGTATAATGATCTATCATTAAGGAACAATATATACATTTTTTTAGAAGTATATTATTTCGTTGCTTCATTTTTTCAAGTGATAGATAGATCTACCATTGTTGCAATGTGATCTACAGTTTTCGATACATTGAACTACCATCGGTACCGGGCCTGTGCAATTTTACACACAGGATAGCTTGCTGAACTGCGATGGAAAGGGGGAAGCTGGTATTAATGTTTTTGATGTTGGGAGAGGATTTTTCTTGTTGTGAACTCAGGTGCTTTTGGCCTTGGACTTGTGGAACGCTGGGTTTTTTTGTTTCAAGTCATTGAAGTCTTGTTGGGATCCTCCTTAGCCTTTAAAAGGGGTTTATCTTAATTAAAAAATTAATTTTCAGTTGGATGCATTGAACTAACATCATGAATGAAGACGCTAATATGAAGATCAAGTGCTACCATTTGTGGATACTGAATGGTTAACCCTTAATGGATCAACTATTTAACAAGGTGTAATGGTTTAATGGTATAACAATGTTGTTATCTACCATCAAACTGAGATTAGTCATCAATATGTGATCTATTAATGAGAAATAGTAGATTGAACTGCTAATGACATAAGGGGATACTTGTTAAATCCAATGATCTACCAGTGATGTTAAAGAGTGCTTGGAGCAATGATATAAATGAGATTTAAAAAAGAGGATCTGGATGATGTTGATAATGATCATGAGGATGTTGTTCTTCTAATGATTAGCACACATTCATTTGGTTCAATTGATCTAGACTTGATCCTTTGGTATGAAAACATTCAGCCCATCCATGGTAGCCTCGATAAGAATAGATTTAGAAAAAATCTAGTGAATAGTAAAATATCAAACAATTTGTGAGGAAGAAGATGAATTATTTAAAAAAACGAGACTCATGGGAGATTAAACAAATCACGAGAGATAAGATGACTCGTGATAAATAGATTGGAAGGTAGATCACATGTTTGTATCTTTATAACAAATGAAAAATGACGTGAAAACCATTATCCCACATTAGAAATGTGAATTTACTGACCTCCAGTATATCAAAGAACCCACACCATAGAACCTTCGAGTTTACATTGGGGAATCATCACTAACAACCCCTTATCTAGTTAACTGGGATTTTTCCTATTGGAATAACTTACCCACTCCATGCAACTTCAAGCATTCTCTCTTGGTCCATATAAATGGGACCACTACTACCATAGTGGCTAGCCCATGGGATGGATATCCCATGAGGTTGACCCATTAGGCCCCCTATTTGGTTAAGGCCTAACCCAGGTTATACATAGTTGGATAATTTATCACTAAAGGAATCCAAAAAATATATAGAAAATAATCATTAGACATGATAAACAATAATACATTTAAATAATTTTTTTCAAAAAAAATTAAAAACCAATTTAAATTTAATAAAAGTGTGAAAATAATAAATTATAAAAAAAATATTATAAATTATGTCATAGATTCAATGTATAACACCAATGAGTTAGGAGGAAAAATATAATGATGAGAATCATAATCATTAACATCAAATCATCATATAAGATGATGACATCAAGGAATTATAGAAATGTATAAACAACATAAATCATGACATCGTAAAAATAAATCATGTCTAACAACCATGAAATTATAACCAATTGTGATTAGGTTAACCACCCATTCACCATACATGGTAACTCATGTGATAAAAACATCACCCAATGAATTGGAGTTCTATATCATTTTGGTCCCACCCATCACATTCATATTGTGTACATACATTCCTATTCCACATAGATCATACAACATAAAAAAATATTTCATGATGATTAATCCCAATATTAGGAATGTGTATTACACACATGGAATCCCCGATAAATTAAGGATAGTTAGATATAGCTAAATTACCATCAGTGGAAATGAGGATTGGTATTCACAATAAAGAAGTTGGGCCAGGAAAATCATTAGATAATATTAGATTCTTAATTTGTTTACATAATGGTTTATGGAAGGGTTTAATGAGAATAAAATGTGGTCTCTCATTACTTGGGAATAATAATTATAGTTAAAAAATGTTTAAATTTAGCATTACAAAGTCAAAAATTGGTAAAACATTTTTTATTACAAAGCAAATACATGAATAAAATGAATGATGAGGGAATCCCTAACCTTGAGAGGGTTCTTGTAAAAGAATGAAAGTAGATTATTAATATCTTGGGAACACCATTGGAGTTTTTTAGATAGAGATAGAGATATAAAATTAATGCTCAATGGGTTTTGAGTGGAGTGGAAAGGGAAGTTGGGTGGGTATTTATTGAAAATATATGGGAATTATTTTTTAATTTCTAAACATAGGTTTTGGATTCGAAGTGTAAAAATAATAAAAACCATATACCCCACAGTGATTTTTTCCATGGTCTAAAAAATAGATGTGGTTTTAAATATTACATTAGTATTTTAATATAAATCATGAAAATAATATCATTCATAATGTGAAGTTACTCAACTTTTGAAAGTAATTTTTTAAAAACCTTAAAATATAATATGGGTTTGGGAGGATACATTATTGTTTTTTAAAATTAATCAAATAAAATAAAAAACATTTTTTGAAATTTAAAATTTAATTTTTTGTCTTGATTTTCCTTTTATCGTATATATTACATAACTTTTTTTCTATTATGACAAAAAAATACATATAATATATCAACACCACAATTAATTCTTACCCAAAAAATTGACTATCTCAAAAAATTATAAAAAATGCACCATTGGACAATATCAACATGTTGATTTCAAAAACAAATATTTTTATAAAAAAATATTTTTTTCAAAATTTGAAAATTTACACTTTTAAATGAAAATTCTTATTGACACGAAAATTCTAGTTCTTATAATAGTAACCACTTTCTGACCATTATAAAATTTTCATCAATCTTCATTATATTAGGCAATAATTTATTTTAAAATTATTATTATTTATTAAGATTATTTCATAAAAATATAATATATTTATCAAATTATTGAATTTATCAAAATATTATTTTGATTGAAATTATATATTTTCCAATAATAAATTTTTTGTTTCATCATATAGAAATCAAATTTTTATCAAACATTCAACATAATAATTTATAAATAAATAAAAAATGGATCAATACAATAACTATTTTATTAAAAATAAAATATTCATATTCATATTATTGGGGTCTCTATATATAACCACTAATTACAACATCGTATTCCCTAAGGCTATGGTGAGCGATATTAGTACATTTTTAAGGTGGTTCAAAGAACATGGATTGGGTTGTTATATCTATAAGATTGAAATTTTCCCATAAATAGTTATTCATCTATTTCATTTTCTGGATCCCAGATTGAATTTGGTCAAGAAATAAACCTAATGATTCCATTTCACCCAAAATCTTCAAAAAATAGGGTTTATAGGGTATAATTCTAGTAGTGAAGTCCATCATTCCATCTGTATGATTCAATTAGAATTTATCAAAACCATTAACACATATTAATATTATTAGTCATAATATAATGACTATATTAATACTTATTATGATCCCAAATGGACTATAAATATAGATAGAAAAATTATTGCCATATTTAATAATGGTCTAAAAAACAATTGAAATATAATCCACGTTTTATCTATATAAATTTATTTATTTAGAAGAAAATTTAATTTATAAATGTTTTTTTCATTATATTCATCCCCCTTAAATAATTATTTAATCCAAATTTCTTTTCATACACTACAATATATGAGAGTAATTTTTCATGATCGCCTCTTTTCTTTCCCATGTTTCCTCGTCAAACTTGTGGTTCATCCACAGTTCTTTGATCTGGTGATTTATATTATTTTGTAAAACAATTTCTCTACAATCTATGATTTTTACCAGAAACTCCTCATATTAAATATCATTCTAAAATGGTACCACCAATTGATTGAGTATATTTAAGGGTTTTTGGTATATACTTCCTTAAGATGGATAAATGGAACACATAATGTACATGAGATTTATTTTGTAGAATTTCTAGTTGATAGACTATATCATTGATGAGATCAAGGATCTAAAAAGGACTACTGTATCTATGACTAATATCTATCTTCTTCCCAAAATTCATGAAATTATTCCACGATTATACATATAAGAACACATTATCTATAGTCTCAAACTATATATCTCATATATTATTATATAGGATGATTTTCTGTCAACTTTTAGTGTATTTAATATGATGATGAATAGTGTGAAACTATTCTATAATATCCTGGAAAATATAATGTACCATCAGCTTACACTCTTCAAATTCATCTCAACATATTGGAGTGCAACCCCTATTCCCACACAGAGTCTCAAAATTTTACATTTGAATTCTAGAATGGAAACTACTGTTATATGATAACTCCATTTGGTAAAGTTTCTAATACAAACATCCTTTTAAATCCATTGAACATGATCATAGAATTTCCAACAGTGTTTGAAAGGTTTTCCTAGACTGACCACCCATCTGAGTGTGATAAGTAGTACTAAAACTCAACTTTTCATCCAATTAATTCCAAAGGATTCTCTATAACCTCAAGATAAACCTCAAATATCAATCATATACAATTGAAGGTGGTACTCCAAGTAGTCCTACCACTAATATCATGTGAATCATAGTGAGTTATTCCAGAGAGATATAATCCTTTATAGAAAAATAAAAACAATGAAATTTTAAGGAGATTGAATACCTCTCAAATGATATTATTTAATTTATATTGAATAAAGAGTCTCATGAAAAAAATACATGGTTATGTTTACAAATTTTCATTCTAGAATGTGTAATAGTTGAATCATATCCTTATGCTTATATTTTTCATCATTGAGTTATTGGACTATTTAGAACCAAGATAAAAATTCCAGAATATGTCTCTTTATGTTGTCTCAAAAGTTATTTTTCATCTGATCTCTAAACATCTTATTTATTCCTAGATTAATAATGAATAGTGAGTTATGCACATCATCCATATGTTCCCATTTATATTCTGATTTTTAGGGGAGAAATATTTGAGTTCCAAAACTTATAACTCCATATTTATCAAAGTACAACTCTAGAATATTCATTGCTTTTCTATATAGATCCTCAAAAACATTTTTTCTCCTTGATCCTCTGAGGAATAAAGGGTCGATCAATTATTTTATAAAGGTAATATATCATTACTTTTATGATTCTCATATTTTTCCATTACATATCATAGAATATTGGATCCCTTTTCATCCTTATCATGTATTGGTTTGGAGGATCCTTTTTACGTAGAGAATCTACAATTTTATTTTCCTTCCTAGGATGTTAATGGATTGAAAAATAATAATCCATTTTAAAATTTAATAACCTTCATTGGAACATATTAAGCTAATCCAATGTGAATATTTACTTTAGGGTTTTATGATCTGTATATATGTCATAATTTTTCTCATAAAGATAATGTCACTAAATATTCAATTTGAATATCACTATATCCATTTCTAGATCATGCATAAGTTAGTTCCTTTCAATGATCATTAATTAGTGAGAGGCATATGATATCAATTCTTTATTTCTCATGAGAACATAAGTCACCCCCCTTTTTTGATGCATCACTACAGATAAAAAAACATTCCCCACTAGTGGGTATTGTGAGAAATTGTGTATTTATTAGACTTTTATTTAACTCCATAAATATTTCCACACCTTAATATGTATATACATTATTTACTCACTTATGAGTTATCTTTTTTATTGGGATTCAATATAATGATAATTTTCTCAAAAATTGATGATAACACACAACTAATTTAAGAAAAATATAGGTTTGTGTCATAAATATTGGTATGGGTAATCCATTAATTGCCTTTATCTTCAAAGGATACATAGATATCTCTTAACTAGTGATAACATTCCTAATTAATGTTGTCTTATTAATTTAGAACTCTCATTTAATCAAAATTATATATAATTTCTCAATTCACATGGACTCTAATTCAATAATAAAATGCTCCCCATGTTCGTCCTTGATTTTTGAGTAGAAAAGAATATCTCATATAAATATTATCACAATTTTTTTTGATGTAATCACTAACAACTCTATTAATTATGTACATGAATATAGTTGTGTCATTAGTGAGTCTTAATGGAATCACTATGAACTCAGGACACCTATACCATTTATGAATATAATTCTTAGGGTCATTATCTTTCACCTTTACATGATAATACCCTAATTAAAGATCCACCTTAAGGATGAACTAGGATCAATATAGATAAATGAAAAAGTCATCAATTCTTGTTCAATGAGACTTTTTATTTATCACATTATTTTTGATCTCATGGTAGTAATCACATTTTGTTCATTAACCTAATATTATTCTTGATAAAAACGGACTGATGCACCCCATGGCGATGTACTTTGTAATATAAACCCTTTATCAAGATTCTCCTATAGTTTCTTATTCATCAATTCATGTTTAAATGTTTCCATTTTTTAAGTATTATTGGATTTTAGAAAATAATCTTGTATAATTTTTATTAGAACGCAACCTCTTGGTTAGAAGTAAGACCATATAATTCTCTAAGGAACATATCAACATATTATCTTATAATGGGAATATCCTCAGGGATGATATTTTATTTAGTCTTAATAATTTGATCTTTTTATTCATTCTTAAAAGGAAAAAATATTCATTATCAAGATTATGATTCCAAAGGGAATCCATCCACTTCATCACATGAGTACTGAATAGGAGGGTGACTCATGATACATAGGGTGATTTACTTCTCTTGAAATTTTTTATTGGCTATATACAAGAATGTCCAGTTCATATCGTGGACAACATCAAATTCCAATAATGGGAATATAAAATTGAATTCAATTATATTTAGACAAAAAAAATTAATTGTGAAAAGTTATACACTAGGGATGCAATGATTTTCTCATTTTATATATTCAATAATAAATCAATTTCTATTTTTTGAGGTAGTTTTTGAATATTTCTACTAAAAATTTATGATATACAAGAATGTATAGAACCAGAATCAAAGTGAATGTTCTTTATTCATGAATTAATAACCAGAGTACCTATCATCAACTCATTATCATAATCTATCTTAGTAGTGTTGATGAAATATTCTCAACCTTTATCTTTTGGCCGGGTAGGTTGTTGTCATCGATTATCTTCAAAAACCCTTCACATAGTTCTTTGGTTCATATAATTTCCATGATCATTGTGGTTGAAAATTTTTACAATTAGATAAGGGTAAAATAGATAATTCCTTTATTCCATCACATTAGTGGTATTCTTATTTTGGAATTCAGTAGCTTGGTTCCACTCCTTTCCATGTCTAAAGTGGTTCCTTGTACCCTATAAGAAAATTTTAGGATGTTACTTCCAGCATTTTTGAAAATGGGACATTATAATTTCATACCATTGTGACAATTCTCCATCACTCTACTAAAAATAAAATACTTTCTCTACTTCCTATATCTATACCCATTGGAACCCTTAGATTAAATTATCTCCAATTTAAATTTGAGGGAACATCATAAAATTTCCACATAGGTATTAAAGTATCAAATCAAAAAATATTTTTATAGATTAAACTTTATCCCATTGAAGAAGATATAAACAATATATTTAGGGTAAAAAAATGATAATGTCATATCATGAAATCAGCGTGGTGTTTTCCTCACTAGACCTGTTGGATTCATCATAGTTTTTCTTGAGGGAAAGGAAATCCCTCTCAATATTATGTTGAGGAATGAAAGGAAAATATTTATCAAAATTTTTTTATAGGATTATTTATACTTTATCGCATTAATTTATCCCTTAGGACTCATATTCTTAATCATCACCCATTTTAATTAGCCTATCTTTCCATACAATAAACATATATCTTGAACTTATATTATATAGAGTGGTGATGTATAGAGAACACATTTTCTATGGAGTTGATCCATTGTTCCTGATTAAGGTATAATAAGATCCTCTAAATGACAGAGACCTTTATTACATAAAGGTCTCAATTATAACTTTCTCTTCCTTTTGGGGATGTGGATATTCTCCCTGATTCAGGTTTATATTACAAACATAATTTAATTAAGAAAGATTATAATTATATTCTTAAATCCTTCTCTAATTGGGTTGGGAATCTCATTTAGGATGTTATTACATTTCCCATAAAATTGGTTGTTGAATAAATTCCTCATATTTCCAACCATTGTCCATATTAAATGGAAAATTGGGGATTATATGTTTCAAACTATTAAACACATTAAATTAAAACTATGTACATTGAAGTGATAAAAAATTAATGAAATAAATTTTAAAAACATTGAATTTTTATTTTTTAATATATTTTAATTACCCTCTATTTCATAATAATAAATTTCATAGGAATTTTTATTTCCTTTATAGTGGTTTGTAAAGAGCCCATGATTCACCAAAACAAATATTTTAGTTTGTCCGACCATGAGTGAAATCTTAAGAGTACTTTTTCATACACCAGGTTCAGGTCGAATTAATATATAGAAATCCCTTCTTTAGATATTACCCCTAGGTATATCTGTTCTAAAACATCATCCAATTTCCAATATTTTTATATGGATTTTTTTCTCAATAAAATGATTCAATATGTACATTATCAAAATTTAGGGAATTTTTCCAATGTTTAATATTACCCATATCTTTCACTACGCTTTTGTAATCCCAAACCCAAAAAATAACTAGTCCTTTCTCTGATATCAACAATAACAACCCACATATTTTATAAACCTTAAATAATAATTTATCACATAAATACAGACATAATAAAATCCCTAAAGATTGAGAAGGCATTTTTATTTTGGTAAATATATTCATATCATTGTACCTAAAAATTATGATACAAAGAAATTATTTAATAAGTTTATAACATGCCATTATATTTACATTGATCTTATAAAATTATACACGATAACCTAGGGGAATACATAAGCAATTAATGTTCTATAAATAATAATAATGGAATAATAAAATCATATGAGAAATTAAATGAGTACACATGATATAAGAGGCATAATATAATGGTAAGAATCATAATCCTAAACATAAAAGCATGGTATAAAATGATAACATCATGGAATCATGGGAATATTAAAATAATGTGAAAACTAACATCTTAAGAATAATTCAAGGTTGAAAATGAATAAATTATAACCTACATTACATGGGCAATACATTCACAAACACCAGACCTGGTATCTAATGATATAAAAATATTTCCTCGTGCATTGTAGGTCTATATAAATTTGGGCCCACCAATCACGTTTATATCATGTACATGCATTTGTGTGACTCATAAACTATACAACATAAGAACATATTTCAACTAGATTAATACATGATTCTGGAGTGTGTTTTATATAAAGATATGTACCAAATCAATAAATGATAGTTACATCACCGTGAAAACCCTTGATAGTAAATATAGAAGAGTATTCACAGTACAAAAGTTGGTCATGAAAAATCATCGGATAATTTAAACAACACAAAAGTTATACATAATTGTGCATGGAAAGGTATAATGGGAGTGAAATGTTATATCTCATTACTTTGGTATCATAAATATACTAATGGTATGTGTAAAAACACTTTATGAAAAGAAAAAATTGAAATAAAAAATCTTAGTAAAAAGAATGTACTTGAATAAGAATACATATGAGAGAATACCTTACATTGAAGGGTGTTTCTAAAATATTTGTAGGAGAATCTTAGGAGTTTCAAATTTTTTTTTGGGGGATTTAGAGAGGTATCTATAGAGTAATTTCATGGTCACTGGGGTTTTTAGGGAAGAGGCAATGGATTTTGGATGGGTATTTATAGAAAAATAGGGGGTAATTATTTACTAAATTCTAATGATATATTTTAGAATCTAACTGATGAAATAATAAAAACTATAAACCATACCTTTTTCCAATTGTTTAGGGTAAATTTTAGTGTTTTTAAAAATTTCATTAGTCCAGAAAAAAAAATCCTTAAAAATAGCATTTATGACATGGAATTGAGTCATGTTCATAAATAATTATTTTAAATGCTAAAAATATAATATAAGTCTTTGAGGATTCATTATAGGTTTCAAAAATTGATCCAATAACTTAAGAACATTATATTAATGTGGAAATATAAATTTGTTCATTTATTCAATTAATATTTTTTATTACATCACTTTTGTGTGGTTAAGATGTCATAATACACATCATTTATTTATACCATATCTTATTTTTAACCACAAAATTGATTATCTTATAAAATTTAAAAAATACCAATTAGATAATTTCAACATTATTATTTCAAAATTAATATTTATTTTAGGAAAATAATTTTATAAAAATGATAATTTATAATTTTAAATAAAAATCCTTATTTGATGGAAAATAATATATTTTAAAAAACTAATAACACTCTGAAACTTATAAAAATTACTTTATATTACAATGAATTATATTATAACTTATAATTTGATATATATATTTAAATAATAATCTTTTATTTAAATAACATTTATTTAAATAATTATTGAATTTGAAAGATGTGTGTTTTAATTGAAATTATTAATTTACAGAAAATAAAATATTGATTTCTTTGTATAACAGCTATTTTTTCAAACTAATTATATTATCAAATTTAAATTAATAATAAGGAGGTATAAATATAATCATTATTTTATTAGAAATAAAATATGAAAATTCGTACAACTAGGGTTTTGATACGTAAACCATTATCACACTAGTGTATTCCCTAAGTGTATGATGTGAGGTTTTGTTAATTTATTAGTGTGGTTCAATTAACATGGTTTATTAGGTGATATCTATAAAATTTAATTTATCCCATAAAAATTTTACCTCACATTTTAGTTGTTTACAAATGACATAGTTTTGGTCAAGGGATGAGTGGAATGATGTCATCTCCTTATGAAGCTATTAGAAATGGGCTTCATAGGATAAAATTATACTGGTCGGGGACATTTCTCTTCTTTTTGTGTCAAATAAACTTTATCAAAACTCATAATATATAATAATATTAATTATAATTATAGAATTATTATATTAACAATGTTCAAAATTATTAATAGTCTTTGAAGCCCAACAAACAAATTATGGCAATATTTTATAACGGTCCAATATAACAAATGAAATACAGTTCATGGGTTTTTTATGATGTATGTTTTAATTTACATAGGAAATAAATTTATAATTCTTTGGTCATTATAAAGACAAATTTTAAAACCTATTAATAGGTTGATCAATAATGAACCGTTGTAAATTCAATTTTTCATAAGAGCATTGTAAGAGGAAAAAATGATTTCTTTATACTATGAAGTAACATCATATAGTTTATACTATTTTTATTTTATAGTATTATTATAATATATTATACTAAAAAACCCTAAATAGTATCATTATTCTTATGGTATAAAGAAATTACAACTAAATCACTTCATAATAATCAATTAAGTTTGGTATGTTCTTGTATGAGTTAGTTTGACTACCAAACCAAACAATACTATAGATCTATATCATGGATGAATATTTGTATTTATTTTCCTGGAATATGAAATATAAATATGTAAATAATTAGTTTTTTTCTTATATAATAGTCATATACCAATTTAACTTGTTATTTTAAAAAACACCCACATTATCTAATGATCGTCCAAACAAGATCATCACCAAATTCATCATTAATGACCATAAAAAACTCTCATTAAATGAAAATATAACTTCATAAAATATAAAACTTATTAAATTAAATTTACTTATATTATCAAATAATGATTAAATTGTGGATAATGATAAATAACAACACATCTGTTATGAAAGTAGTTCAAAACGATCAATATTACTCACAAAAAATATAAAAAAAAGATAATAATTAATACGCATGATGAGAATAATTATAAATTAAGTTTATAAAAGTTTATATACATGAATAATGTTTTGAAATAATATATTAATATTTTTATGTTTGATACATAAGAGGCTAGAGTGAGATCATCTAATAGGGAATTCATGGTTAGGGTTTCTTTGAAACATATTCGAAACCCAATTCTCATTCATTGAGTTATGATTGTTTTTATTAAACATACTACATATAGACTGGGTACATTCGTATATCTAATAGTATCATATATTTATTTTTTATATGTATATACATTTTAAACACATAATCCCTTTATAAATGTCCCTTTACTCATTAATTATGACTTCTACAAGGGATTTTCTTAACTCAAATTCCTTTTTTTTCGAGTTAAAATGTTATTCCCTGATCATAATTCATCCATTATTGATAAATAATTATATTTAATATTTCATAATATAGTAATAATTTAATCACTATGGGAGATGATTTTTGTAACCCAAATATTTTTGATGGATGAATTCATTTCTAGTAAAAGTGAAATATTTTTACGAAAAAAATATTGTCTTCTTTAAAGATGGATTTTCTCTAATTTCATGTTTATTATTACCAAAAATGTTTTTATTTTACTATTTTCATACCCAAATATTTTTTACTATTATGTTCTTTATATTTATCTTCACTTATTTGAAAATGGATGTTTTACTTCCACGTTTTTGTTATGGATTTTTAAGAAAGGAATTTCTAAATATTTAAATGTTTTTCCATACTTTCAAAATTAGAGGTTTTATCTTCCACTCCAAATATTAGTTTGATATACATTATAAAATTTAAATGATATATAAATTATTTTTTTAATAATTTAAATGTTTTTGAATGATTTAATATCACCTTTTTGAGACCTTGATGAATTTTTCAAGGATCGTTTTAAATGATTTTTTTAAAAGGTAAATGTTTCCAAATGTATTCACATATACATTTTAAAATATTAATGTCAATTTCAAGGTTTCATTTTTTAAGAATACATTTAAACATAATGGGTCTTCAATATTTTTTACCTCACCATTCCAAAATTAACTTATAAATGTGATTCACACCTTCATCTTTTATAATAATAAAAAATATGTTTTAAAAAAATCTATTTAGTGGATTCACTTACATTTTCCACTTTATATTTAAATTTATTTTTTCCTTGGATGATATTTTTCATGAACCAATGAATATATATTTATATTAAATACTATTTATTGGTGAATTAAGTTTTCTTATATACCATTTATATTATTGACATCAATTTTTTTGATAAAGTTTTGAAAAGATATGCAATACAATTTTATTTACATGGGTTATGTATGACGATTTAACTGAATTATTTCATGTGGAACCATATTTATGTTTTATTGATGGTTGGGGTCATACATAATCCTCAAATGTATCAACCAAGGATTTAAATCTCAGGATACAAATATGTTAAGTATTGATAGTTTCTTAGCAACATGAAGTGTGTGCTTTTTATTTGTTAATAACATGAAGCATAAGAATTTTAAAAGCTCAAAACATGAAGTGTGATAATTATTTTATTCACTAAATTATTTGTGGAATTTTTTTAATACTATAATTATTTCATTATTGTTATATTTTTTAAAAATTCCATTCTTAAGGTAGTATTTAAGGTAATGTTAGATTTCCAGGATATATACTTACGATTACACTCTTATGGATCATATTTATTGAATCATGTTTCGATATTCATATGAATAACTTATTATTATATTCCAAGACAAATTAAATGATTTTTGATCCATTTTTTCTATGTTCCTTTATAACCATGATTATACCCATATGCCCATCATATAATCACTTATGATATTTGATTGCTATCACTTATGTTTACCCTTACTAAGAATATGATTCCACCCATTTACTTTGTTTTCATACCCTATATTATGATGATAGTAAATTTATGTAATACAATGATTAATTTTTTATGTGGATAATTTGTGGGTTATGTTGAAAAATTGTTATAGATTAATAATATTCTTTTATTGTGGAATAAACATCCATTAGGTAAAATGTAATGAGTTTTTCTAGTTAATGTTTTTTCCTTATCTTCGAAAATTCCAATCCTAAAATGTCTTTGGAATATATTGAAATGAAATATTTTTTTAATTCATGTAATTTATATGGTCACATATTTGAGATTCTATTGTTGTTATCAATGATTAGGTTAAATAAATTTTTTGATTAGGATGATATTAGTGGACGATCAATTGGGAGTTTGAAATGCCAACAAATGTTTAGAATTTAATGTTGATTATAATTTAAAAATTATAGATAACCCTTTAGGTTGGTAGATGTAATATTCTTGGGATTATGATAACATAAAATTGGTGAAAACCCTATGGATAATTCCATAGGTTATGTCTTATTACATGATATTATATTGAATTGTGGGTAAATTATAGATTATATGGTTTTCCTTGAAATAAAATATCTTTATAGATACTATATATAACTTTTGTATCTAAAACCGATGTATGAAGAGGTAATCACCATAAAAAGGTAACTTTGGTTTTAACATAATCATCACATGGTGCACGAAAAAGTGGCCCGACTACACACTCATTTGAATATCCTAGGTGATATGAATTTTTGAATCAAATTCTCCTCATGAATAATTATGAAATATTTATTACCAAATTTATTTTATAGTTTGGGTTAAAAATTAAGAAATATCCTAACATAAATTAATATAGATTTAACTAAATGTATCGTAGGATGAAATGAAGTTGTAAATAGAGAATACATATTAAGATTTAATTTTAATATTCATATTATCATTTAAATAGATTTTTCTAATAAAAATTTTGGATTTATTATTTGGTTTAAATAGAATCTATAATATAGAGAATATAAATGAATGAATCTAGAAACCATTATGTATTATAACAGAATAAAGTAACATATTATATTTCTTGAGAATATTAATATATTAATTTTATGATATAAAATGTTATTATCCTAATCTTATATATTGTAATGAGGATAATGTCTTAATAGAAATTATTTCATGAAAATTTTATTTATTTTTACTAGGGAGACCCATTTAGTGGTTATTTTATATCATATTATTGAATTTAGAAGAATTATGTGAAACATATAAGGAATTTTCTCCATTTTTTTTATTTAATGTATTATTTACATTTATTAAATGGAATCAATAACCATGATAATTGATTTTTGGACATGGGTATATTTTGTGGAATACTATTGGAGAACACATGATTGAGTTTTGAACAACTCTTAAGTTTAATATATGATTGAGAATTAAGTAATAAAGGGTTGATTTATTTTTATAAAACTGAGTTATATTTTATTGATATAAAAATAATTCATTTTTTATTTAATGAAAAATTGACCCATGGTCTATTTGGTAGTGTTTATCAGTATTTTTTGGATTATGATTTAATGTATTAGTTTCTATCATTATGAACTAGTGACTAATAAATTTATGGTTTAAAATAGAGAGAAGTTTTATAAGAATATATATACTCATAGTGGTTTAATGGAATGAATATTAAAATGGTTTTGGGAGAGGTTTGTAATGGAGAATATATGATTTTGAGTATAATTGTATAGGGGTACATGATTGGTTGAATGATCAATGTTGTCTAAGGAAAGTTACGTAATTTGATATAGCTTATGAAACTAAGGAGGATTCCATATTAGAAATTATATACTAGATGATGAATAAGTCAAGAATACACTCATATAATTTAATTAGTTATAAATAATTAAGATTGCAAGGATTCAATTTATTTAAGTAGGGGGGAGGTGAGCGTAACGACCCGTGATTATAATACATGTTTTACCCAAATTATGTAAATTATTTTCAATAACATGATCCACATGAAACACCTAATAAAATGAAACAATAATATATTTAGACTAATAAAACCAATCCATTATTTTAGTATACATGAATAAGAGTAACTAAATTAGGATATATATTAACATATATTTATATATAAAGGTTATTTTATATGAATTTACTCATTTCATTATTATGTTTAAGAATATATCAGTCTATCAGATAAAAGTTTTGTTAAAGGAAACCAAGTATATTATTGTTAATTTATTAGTTTAATAAAATATAATTTTTATTGACTTATTATTATTTTTATTTTTTATTGAAATTGTGAAATAAAAATAAGTAGTATTTTAATAAGTTGGTTTCTTATAAAAATTGTTTTCCTTATTCAATATAATATAATTTAAAAGATAAATTATATATATATATATATTAGAATTTTAAATTAATAAAAAAAATTATTTTTGGATTCATCATAATAATATTAAACAAATTCAATTTTTTTTAGTTTTCTATTAAAATTGATTTTTAGATGAATAGTGAAAAATACCATTTTTACAAATAACATGAATTTTATGACAATGTTAATATATAATTATGAATTTGAAATCAATGAATCATTTTTGAAATCCTAAATACTTTATATATATATATTTGATTTTATTATTTTAAAAATGTTTTTTTAATTTAAAAAAACAAATTTTACATTATAGATATGAAGTTATGTTTTTTTAAAAAATTCAATACAATATGCATCATATATTTTAAAATTTATTTTTTTAGTTTTAAAAAATAAGTCAAATAAAATGAAATTTTAATTTTTAATTAGTAGTTACAAATTATTTAATAAAGACCATTTTATTTTTTCGAATAATGGACAGGTAACCCTATGTAAAAACTAGTTACCACAGAAAAAGTGAAAATGATAAAAGTAAAAAATATTAGAGTAATCGACCTGAAACATGTTTAAAAATTTGTGATATTGTGTGTTTGAGTACCTTATCAACCTTATCATTTCCCTAATCCATTGTTTAAAAAATTTGGTGCCACTTTCCTTGATAGTGACTTCCCACTATCATATAGTTTTGGGCATTTACCAAAATGCATTCCCTTTTAACATATAAAATGAAAAATTAAATCCTCATTTCCCATCACCCCACACCCCAATTACATCATCCCACAATATAACCAAATATATCCCCAATAATACTATCCACCTAAACATGGACTTGGTCATCTCAAAATATTATCCCTCAATGTCTTAACCCCCTTCACAAAGAGATAATTCAATTGGGGTTGTATGAATTTCGAACAACTTATTTCTCATTTATATTTATAAATGGGAAGTCCCAATTCAAATTAAATTAAAACTTATTAAAATGATATAATTGTTGGATCCATGGTCATCTATGCATGAATTGGAGAATGATTTGTGTTTGTTGTCAATCCTCAGAGGAAGTTTAGAATGTGTGCCAGAAAAGTACTCATATAGGTCAAGAAGATAACAACATTGAAGATAGCACCATTTTCCAGTGTTTTCCAAATTTATGGACCTCAAATTTGTCAAAAGGGAAAAAAATGTTTTTTGGTAAAGGGACTTTCACGCCATACATGTGTCACACAAGTGACTTGCGCGCCGAGAAAGGACTTGTGCGTCGATGCCTAGGAAGATTGGAAAGTTGCGCGCCATATGTTTTTCATGATCAGATATTCAAAATATGGAAAAGGAAACAGAGTCGCACAAGTATTGGTTTGGTTGCGCAAGTGAGTAGCGCGACAAAGGCTTAGGCGATTGGAGTTGCATGCCGGAACATGCATGCTGAGAGGAGGCTTGCGTGCCACCGCTCAGGGTGTCCAGTTTTACTATAAAAAGAGGACCACCCCTCCACATTTGTAACGAAGTTTAAGAGTTAGAGAAATTCAGTGCTCACGTCGCGCATGTGTAGTGGTCGCACAAGTGGTTGTGGGTCGCACAAGTATAAGCTGCGTGACAGTTGTTTGCTGCGCGTCAAAACCGGTTTGGGTTAAAAGGAATGTGAGTCGAGCAAGTTTGAAGTTGTAGAAGTGAGTGTCATGCAAGTGGTTGCGATAGACTTGTGCGCCGGTTATAACTTGTGCGCCATCTTTGAAACTTACGTGTCGGCCTGGAGAAGCGCACCAGGTGTAGTTAAAGTACGCCTGTCTTTTTGAAGCTTCACAAAAGCTGGCAGATTGCCCGATACCTTCGGTGAAAAGGGATATTATTCTACTGATGAGAGTTGGACTTCAACAGAGTATCTACATACAATAGAGGATGCATTCTTTTTCAATGAGGAAGAGATATTCACTTCTATAAATCTAGTGGGTCTTCACCAAAAGCTGTGAGCCAGGGGGAGTCAACGGGAGTGACCCGAGGGATGCAGTGAGCTATCCATGAACCTTTGTAAAGGCAGTGAACCTGGGACATAGTAACTGTGCCCGAACCATTGTAATCCACAACTAGTGAAGAATAGTGGAATTTGGTATAAATGACAACCTGTCGGTGTATGCTCCTTAGACGTAGCCCTTAGTGGTGAACCAAGTAAAAAGTGTTGTGTCATCTATCTACATGTGAATGTTTTCTTTCTAATCATATTCATCATATAGGTTTAACAAGTTCCTACTAACGTGGGAACAAGATCCATCTCTTTAAAAGAAAAAGTTGCCACCATAATTCACCCCTCCCCTCTCAGGGTGTCCCGTGGTCCTACAAGTGGTATCAGAGGGTAAAGTTTGCTGGTGTTTAATCTGTCCCTTGTCATCATAGAGAATGTAGTCAATGTCAGGGGAGTCCCTCTCTTCGATGGAAGTAATTTTTAGATTTGGAAGAATATAATGAGATCTCATCTAAGATCCCTTGGAATGGATGTTCTGTTTTCCACCATGAAAGGTATACATGTTACTGATTCAACAGGGCAGGCTATGACTAATGCCGATAGGAAAATTCTTGATCCTGATGCTAAAGAGCAGAATGCTCTCACCGCAACCCTTTCTGATCAGATCTATCTAAAGGTAATGAGTTTCATTTCAGCAAAGTCCATGTGGGATAAACTTGAAAATATTTATGAAGGAGATAGAAAAGTGAAGGAGGAAAAACTAAAAGTCCCACACAATATTTTTGACGATCTAAATCTCCATCCTAATGAGAATGAAGATTCATTCTTCAATCAAATTACTAAAGTTGTGGGAGAAATTAGAGGTCTTGGATAAGAAATCAAAGACATTGATATCGTAAAGAAAATCTTGAGAATAATTCCTCCTATGTACAATGAAAAGGTGTTAGCCCTTGAAGAAAGAGATCTATCTAAACTATATCTAGATGATGTTTTAAGTAGTCTAGTGGAATATGAGATAAGAGTCAAACCTAAAGATTCCACAACTCGTGTAATCAAGGAAATGGAATTCAAAGCCATGGAAAAACTGAAAATTTCAGAAGATATTGGTGGTGAAGATGAAGAGGAAAAGGAAATTCTTTATCTCATCACCAAGAAGCTGAAGAAGGGAAAAGGTAAATTCAAAGGTAAGATACCTTGGCATGTTTTCATTGTGCAAGAGTCGGGAAAATTGCCTCTCAGTGCCAAAGAAATTTTGATGATGATGAAAGTGAAGCAGAAGACATTGAGAAGCCTTCGAAAAGGTTTTCAAAAAGGGAGACTTCAAATCTAGGAAGAAGATACAGAGGAAGAGTTTTGTCTGTGAAGAGGAAGATGATGATATTGAATTTTGTGATGAGAAAGAACCAGAATTTAAAACTGGGAACCATGCTTCCATGATGGCCACTGTTGAAAAATCAGAAGATACTGGTGGAGAAAATTAGTTGAAAACTAGTGCAGATCCCGAGTTGCAACTGAAGGATGCTGTTAGTAAGCTCAAGATTAAATTTAAGAGTTGGAATAAGTGGAAATAAATTGTACAAGAATAAACTGAATATGTTGATCAAATTTAATCTGAAATTGAATGACTAGAAGAATTAGTGAAGGTATAGTCTAAAGTACTTGAAAGCAATGATGATGTAGTGGATCTGAAGCTGAGAATTGAAGAGAAGGAAAAGTTCATCAATGACCTCACATCCAGACTAGAAGAAAAGTCCAATACTACTGAGCGTCTTGAAGAGGAAGTTGTTATTATTAGGAGTAAACTTGAAAAAGATTCAATTTCAAAATAATCAAGGAAGAAAATACAATTTCGAAGGTTCTCAGATGTTGAGCTGTTGGAGAGAGCAAAACTTAGCTCTAATGGAGTTTAAAAGATTTTAAATTATCAAAGACCTGCCTGCATAGGAAATAGTGGAATTGGTTGTGAGGCAGAATCATCAAATACTGCAAATAAAGGTGACCAAAATAAAGGCAAGATGAAAGTGGGTGATGTGGGAAATTCTTCTGAAGTGATGAAGCAAAAACCCCCAATTAAATATGAAAGAAGAAAAGAAGATTATCCTCGAGCCTTGTGGAAAAAGGATCCCTCATACAATTATCCCACAGAAGAAGGTTTGAGGAGAAATTCAAGTGAGAAGAAATTTCCTCTCATAAAGTGTCAGTTATATGTCTATTTGGGCCATACCATCTCATATTGCGAAGAAGCATGGAGCTACTTGAATGGGGAAGATCTGGGAGTTCAACGAAGGAGAACAAATTCATATCCTAATTCTTTTAGAAGAAAAAAATTCTATGGATATTGTTTTCATTGTTCTAACTTTGGTCATAAGGCTATTAATTGAAGGCAGAGAAGGGACATGGACACCTCATACCGGATTTCAAGACAAGTCAAATCTCGTCATCAGGATATTGTTGCTCTTACAAACAGGTTTTCTCCTCTCGAAGAAGTCTTCGACTATGAAGAACCAATGTACGCAGATGAGATAATTGAAAGGCCATCAGTTCTCTATACTCAATCCAATGTCTCATGGAAAGAAAGGAACAAAACTGAGAAATCCAACCTTGAAGAAGTAACCCTCAAAGTTACAAAGAGCAGTAGCACCTGGATTCTTGATAGTGGATGCTCTTCCCATATGAAAAGAAATGATGACCTTCTAAAGGACATTAAAAAGAAGGTTGATGGAACAATGAGGTTTGGTAATGATAAGGATTTGAAGATTAAAGGCAGTGGGAATACTTCTCTCTCCAATGGAGAGCTAAAGAAGACTGAAGTTCTTTATGTGGACAGTTTACGTCATAATCTCCTCAGTGTGAGTCAACTCTGTGATTCAGGGCTCGTAGTAACTTTCAATCAAAAAGGCTGGACTATAAAGGGAAAAATAGGGAATTATCTTATGAAAGGATGTAGAATAGATGGAAACTTATGTCAGGTTGACAACAAAGTGAACTCCTGCTATTTTTCTGTTGAAGAAGAAAACAATTTGTGGCATCGAAGGCTGAGGCACATTAACCAACAAGACATGGAAAATATATCTAAGATGGATATTGTCATGGATATCCCCATTTTGAAGCGTGAGTGTGAAAAGTCTTGTGATGCTTGCATTCATGGGAAGTAGGTCTACAGTTCATATCGGCCAAAGAAGAAAAGAGCATCTCATCTTCTTGATATAATTCATACAGATATATGCGGGCCGATAAATGTTTCCAGAACTCATGGAGAGAGGTACTTTTTCCTCTTCATTGATGATTACAGTAGAATGGAATGTGTTATGGTCATTCACAGTAAATAAAAAGTTCTTGAATGCATGAAAACATATCAGCGAATCACCGAGAATGATACTGGATGAACAATCAAAGTTTTGCGATCTGACAATGGAGGGGAATACATGTCCATTGAGTTTGATAATTACCTAGAAAATCATGGAATACAACATGAGGTAGTTGTTATGAGAACCCCACAACAAAATGGAGTTGTTGAGTGCCGGAATCGACAATTCAACAATACGGCCAGAACTATGCTGATTGAGAGTGGTATCTCTTTCCATTACTGGAAGGAAGATGTGGAAGCTTCAGTGCACATTCAGAATCAAACAGGGATTTATATGGGAGAAAAGAAGACACCATATGAATTGTGGAATGAAAGGAAGCCTTTGTTGAAATACTTTCTTGTTTTCGGAAGCAAATATTTCATTCGTAATAAAGAAGTAAATCAAGAGAAGTTTGGTGACAATGCTGATGAATGAATTTTTCTTGGTTATCCAATGAACAACGAAGCCTACAAGTGTTTCAACAAGTGATTAGGAAGGATTGTTGAAAGCAGTGATGTTAAGATAATTGAAGATAAAACCAAAAATACTTCAAGGACGTCATATACTGATGTGATAGAAAGTGAGGAAGAAATTGAATGTGGAGAAAATTCAAATAAAGAAATAGAGGAAGCTGTACAAAACACTTAGCAGTCACATCATGATGTTGACTCAGAAGAAGAATCTGAAGAAGAAACTGTGGCTGGAGAGAATGCACCTGAACCGCACATGAGAAATCGTAGAACTAAGATTGATCCATCTAATATAATTGGGGAAAGGAGTGCACCCACACAAACAAGGAGGATGAGGAATAAAATGCAATCTGCATTTCTGTCAGTTGTGGAACCATCCTCATTTGAAGAAGCTGCAAAGGATGAATCATGGGTGAAAGCCATGAATGAAGAGTTAGATCAGATTGACAAGAATCAGACATGGGATCTTGTCCATAGACCCAAAGGTCACAATGTGATTGGTACAAAATGGATCTTCAAAAACAAGTTTGATGAGCATGGGAGTGTTATTAGAAATAGGGCACAACTATTATGTAAAGGATACTCCCAGATTGAAGGCGTTGATGTTGAAAAAACCTTTGATCCAGTGGCTAGACTGGAGTCAATCAGGATTTTCATTTCCATGGAACTCCAAAGAGGATATAAGTTATATCAAATGGATGTCAAGAAAACATTCTTGAATGGTGTCCTAGAAGAAGAAGTCTACATTGAACAACCAATGCGTTTTTTTCTTGGTACTGATGAAACAAAGGTCTGCAAACTGAATAAAGCTCTATATGGTTTGAAGCAGGCACCATGAGTGTGGTATTCCCGACTGGACTCTTATCTCAAAAAGCTGGAATTCAAAAGAGGAGGAGTAGATCACAATCTATATGTGAAGAATTCTCCAAAAGATCAATTAATGGTTCTAGTCTACGTTGATGAAATTATATTTGGTGGCAGTAGGTAGAAATAAATGGATGAATTTTCCAATCACATGAAATCAGAATTTGAAATGTATATGATTGGGGAGCTCACATATTTATTGGGGCTGCAAGTGATTCAAAAGAGGGATTTCAATTTCATTTCTTAGGAAAAGTATGCAAGAGATATGATGAAGAAGTTTAATATAAAAGACTCCAAACCAATGTCAACTTCGAATGCATTTGGAACTAAACTTGGAAAGCATGAGGATGGGACCTCTATAGATCCCACCATGTACAGGAGGATCATTGGAAGCCTACTGTACCTGAAAGCGACACGACCAGATATTGTCTTTGCCACATGTCTTGCAGCCCGCTTTCATAGTAATCCAAAGGAGGAACATATGGCAGCAGTAAAAAGAATCATGAGGTATATTCAAGGTACTCACAATTGTGGCTTATACTTTGCTGCAGGAAGGAATAGTGAATTATCATCATTTTTGATGTTGACTGGGCTGGCGATGTTGTGGATAGAAAGTCCACCAGTGGTGGAGAATTCTATATTGGGAATAAATGTGTTGGATGGTTGAGCAAGAAATAAGAAAGTACTTCTATTAGTACTGCTGAAGCGGAGTATATCTCTGCCAAAAAGGCATGCACTCAACTGCTATGGATGAAGCAATAGTTAACATATATTGGTGATGAGTTGAAGCAACCAATGGTTATTTACTATGATAACAAGAGCAAAATTGATCTTACGAAATATCCAGTTCAACATTCTCATAAAAAACATATTGAAATTCGGTATCACTTTAGAGAAAGTTGAACAAGGCATGATTAGAATGGATCATGTAGGAACTGATGAACAAGTGGATGATATCCTGATCAAGCCACTATCAATGGCTATACTTGTGAATCATTAGTTCAACCTTGGTGTTCAGCCACCTCCCAATGCATAAAGAGGTTACGAAAATTTCCTCTCCCCAGTTATGTTAATTGTTTTTAATTTGTTTATGGATGTGATACAAGTTTGTGGGGGAGATACTATCCAGGGGGAGTGTGGTTTGAGATGAAAAAGGAACAATTACTGGTCTTTGGGTTTATTGTTAATGTGAGAGAAAAGAATAAATCCAGGAATGTTTAGGCATGTAATGCTTCTGTGACACTGTAAGAGAATTTCTTGGGCGTCATTGAGAATTTCAAAACTCGGGAACCCAATTCAAGATTTCTCTCTTATTTTCTACTCCGAGCATTGCTCATGTAGACTTAGAGTGTTGGATGAGTTGATTCTTGCGTTTTTGGTTTGCATGTGGATGGTGATATATTGAATTTATTTTCTGATTTCCAAAAAACCCAAAGGGGGAGATTGTTTGAACCATGGTCATCTATGCATGAATTGGAGAATGGCCTGTGTTTGTTGTCAATCCTCGGAGGAAGTTCAAAATGTGTGCCAGAAAAGTACTCATACAGGTCAAGCAGATAACAAAATTAAATATGGAACTGTTTTCCAGTGTTTACCAAATTTCTGGACCTCAAATTTGACAAAAGGGGAAAAAATGTTTTTTGGTAAAGGGACTTGCACGCCAAACATGTGTCGCGCAAGTGACATGCGTGCTGGTGCCTAGGAGGATTGGAAAGTTGCGCGCCATATGTTTTTTGGGATCAGAACTTCAAAATATGGAAAAGGAAATAGGGTCGTGCAAGTATTGGTTTGGTCATGCAAGTGAGTAGCGCGACAGAGGCTTGGGCGGTTAGAGTTGCATGCTAGAACTTGCGCGCCAAGAGGAGGCTTTCCCGCCACCGCGTAGGGTGTCCAGTTTTCCTATAAATAGAGGACCACCCCTCCGTATTTGTAATGAATTTCAAGAGTTAGATAAATTCAGTGCTCTCTTTGCACAGGTGTAGTGGTCACTCAAGTGGTTTTGGTTCATACAAGTATAAGCTGTGCGACAGTTGTTTGCTGCGCGTCAAAACCAGTTTGGGTGAAAAGGAATGTGAGTTGCACAAGTTTGAAGTTGTAGAAGTGAGTTTCACACAAGTGGTTGGGGTAGACTTGTGCGCCAGTTATAACTTGCGCGCTTTCTTTGAAACTTGCGCGCCAGCATGGAGAAGTTCCCCAGATGTTGTTGAAGTACGCCCGTCTTTTTGAAGCCGCACGAAATCTAGAAGATTGCCCGATACCTTCGGTGCAAAGTGATATTAGTCTACTAGTGAGAGTTGGACTTCAACAGAGCATCTACATACAATAGAGGATGCATTCTTTTGAAATGATTAAGATACCTTCACGTCTATAAACTGAGTGGGACTTCACCAAAGGCAGTGAGCTAGGGGGAGTCAACGAGAGTGACCCAAGGGACGCTGTGAGCTATCCCTGAACCTTTGTGAAGGCAGTGATCCTGGGACAGAGTGACTGTGCCTGAACCATTGTAATGCACAACTAGTGAAGAATATGGAATTTGGTATGACCGAAAACCTGTCGGGGTATGCTCCTTGGACATAGCCCTTAGTGGTGAACCAATTAAAAAGTGTTGTGTAATCTCTCTGCATGTGAATGTTTTCTTTCTGATCATATTCATCATATGGGTTTATCAATTTCCTACCAACATGGGAACAAGATCCATATCTTTAAAAGAAAAAGTTGCCACCCTGATTCACCCCTCCCCTCTCAGGGTGTCCCGGGTTCCTACAATAATCATTACTGTTAGTAGACAATTATGTTATTAAAATGATTTACATGAATTGTCCACATTTATCCCATTTATATTAAGAAAAAGGAAACTATTAACTGTGTATTGTGTGGACTACCACCTCTATAAATTAACATGTCCATTTCCTTAATCACCATACAACGATGATGCTAATATAAAGTTTAATATATTATTTTTTAATAAAATATTTTATTTTTTAAAATTATTAACATATTACTAACTTACCCATCCTATGGAAATTGAAATAATCATCCATGTGTACACGTGGACAACCGCCACCACGAAATTTTTAATTTAATTTTTTATTCATTTCATCAGCACCTTTAAATGATGGTCATGAGAATGGGTTTAAAGGAAAAATATAGCTTTTATAAAATTATTAATTTTCTAATAAAACAAATTGGAAAAATTATTAATAATACGATAAATAAATAATCATGGTAAATTCAACCTTCTAAAAGAATGTTTTAGGAGAAAAAATGATTTACTCATATTATGATGTAACATTTTATAATTTATACTATCAATTTAATCCATTAATATTTATATATATCATACTAATAAAAACTAAATAATATCATAATCATTTTTTATAATGAAATTAAAAATAATCTGTTTATAATCATCCTTTAATTACAGCTTGCTCTTAGTTTGGATGGTTTATCCCCTTAATTGAACAATGCTATCAATTTATTTCATGGATGAATATGTGAATTTATTTTTTTGACAATTTATTATATAAATATGTAAATAATGAGTTATTTTTGGTTTTATAATAGTAATATAAAAATTTAACTCTTTATTTAAAAAAATCCCATTGTTCACTAAGAGTCATTAAAATAAGAACATCGTTGAATTCATCATTAATGATGATAACCAGAACACTCATAAAATGAAAATATAAATTTATAAAATCTGATAATACATAAATTAAATTACATTATATTTTATATTAATGAGGAATATTGGGAGAATAATGATGAAAAACATATATATTATGAAAGTAGTTTATCAGGATCAAGATTACTCAGACATGATATTGAAAATATATATTAACCAGAATAGAAACTTGTTTAGAATAATTATAATCTATGTTTATAAAAGGTTATATTAATGAATAATGTCATTAAATAGGTTATTATTATGGTATGTTTGTTATAGATATGGTTAGGGAGAGACCATCAATGTGGGAATTCCTAGTTTATGTTTCTTCCCCACATTTGTAAATCTATGATACATGTTTGATATTGTGCACCGTAATTTATTTGTTTGATGATTTCATTACTATATTACATTCAAGTATAATTAATATATCTAATTTCAAGATTATTTAATTTCCATTTTTTTGTAACCTTAATATTTTTTTATTACTATTAACATTATTGTTTTTGGAAACTCAATTCTCTTTTTCGAAGTTATGAATGTTCTTCTTGATCTTATTTCACATATGTTTGGAACATTCAACCATTTAATTATAATATGTGTCTATTTTTATTTTTTGTCTATCTATTTTCAATTTACCTCATAAATCCTTTATATATTTCCCTTTATTCGTGAATTTTGATATCAATAGGATATTTGGTAAACTCAAATTTCATTTCTTTGAGTTAAAGGGATATGCATTGGGTATCATTCATCCATTTTTTTGTAAATACATTAATTTAGTTTTTTAGAATATATTTCCTCTTTTATCTAGGGTAAAAATTATATTTTTAATTCCAATATTTTTTAGCAATTATTTTACTTCTCATAATAGTGAAAATTTTTTATGAAAAAATATCAACCACTTTAAAGATGGATTTTCCACCATTTCCATGTGAAATATTGGTAAAAAATGATACTAATTTTTTTATTTTAATACCAAAATATGTTATTACCCATGTGAACACAATATTTACCTTATATTATTTTAAATGGGTTTTTAATACCTCTTTTATGTTTTGGGTTTTCAAAATACTGATTTCTAAATATTCAAAATACTTTTCATCATTTCAGAATAAAATTTTTATTATTCCACTAGAAATTTCATTATGATGAAATATATATCATTTCAAGTATTTATTATTTAATATTATTTTTTTAAAATTAAAATTTTCCAATTATTTCTTATCGTCGTTTGAAATAATTATATCATTTTCAAGGATCCTTTTAAAAGATTATTATTTTTAAAAACATTGATGTTTTTAAAATGATTTTTATGAACTTTTTGAAATCCTGATTTCAAGTTTCATATTAAATTGAATGTGATTTATTTAAAAAATAATTTTTTTATAAATGTTGTTACATAAAATAAAAAAAATTTAATTAATATTGTGTGCTATACCTACAACATTTACGATAATGATAAAACGTTTTATAAAAATTCATTAATGGTTTCACTTCTATTTTCTAATTCTTGGTAAAATGTACTGTTTCCCAAGGAGTTATTTTTCATAAACCATCCAATATATTTTATTATGATATAATCATTATTGGTGATTTAATTTAGGTATTTAAAATTTACATTATAGATTAAAATTTTGGTGAAACCATATGAAAATGTTTTAGAACCCATTCTTTCCATGGTCCATTTATGATTTGTTTAATGATTTTTTATGTGGAATAAGATGTATAGATGTAATATAGGTGGGTTTCTATATAACCACACAATTATTTGGTTAATTATTTATTTAAATTTAGAAAAGGATGTTACTTGGGGTTGTTTTTAAAAAAACGTGAAGCATGAAAATGTTTTTGTTCACGACATGAAGAATGATCGTTTTATTTTTACACGATAGGAAGTATGGGTGTTTTGTTTGTTCACACATTAAAGACTAGATTTTATTATTTACAATGTAATTATTTACCTATTCTTATGTTTTTACCAACATTATGTGTTTTAATAGTTTTCATGGTCATGTTACACTTCTAATCCATATTCATATGATTAAACTTTCATAAATCATATTTATTGACTCATATTTACATACTCTTTTGGTTAATGTCTTAGGATATTCCAAAACATATTTAATGATTTATAGTCCATTAATTTTTGGGATATGTTTCTTATGTATCCCTATTACACCCACATTCTCTTTCAATGTTAATATATGATATTTGATTGCTAATGGTTATATTTACCCTTATTGAGCATATGAGATAAACCCTATCTTATGTTTCTATCCAACATGATATTAAAATAATAAATGAAGTAATATATAGAAGTGTTTATTTTTTGGGGAATTTTTAGGTGATATTTAACACTCATTAAGTATTAATAATTTTCTCTTGTAGTAATAATAGTCATAAAATTTCCATTTGTTAAGGGGACCTAAGTTTTGTTAGCTGAAGTTTAATAAATTTATTCTAATACTATAAATCTAATAGGTCTTGGAAATGTAATGTAGTGAAATGTTTTATTAAATTCAGGTAATTTATATGGTCATGTCTATAGTAATATCTATGTATGAACCAAAATACATTGATTGGAGTGTAAAACAAGTGGAATGGAGAAGAGAGGGATGAAAAACTGTGACTTGGATGATCTATCTTTAAATCAAAAGGTAATAGTGTGAAATTTATAATGGAAGAGGAGACCATATGAGGGATATAGAATTTATGGTATAATTATTAAATAGGGGAGTCTTGGGATATAGAGGGAAATATGTAATGAAAAAAGTGTTTTAATTTGAGGATAAATTTTTTTATGTCTTTTAAATAAAATTATTTTGGAATGATTGTTGGTTTCCCTCTTAGTTTTTCAATTTTTTTGGTGAATTTAAAACCCTATATTTCATTTAAAAAAATTCCTTACATGGTTTCACCTAGGACCCTAAATTTTTTATCTAACTTTGAGATAACCATTCCAAATGACATTATCCCCAGAAAAATCCAAATGAATCGTTTTTGCATGTTTTTCTATTCGTGAGGGTTAACTATGAGACCCCTTTAAATCCATTAATATTTTAAAAATTGAAGGAATAAATTAAATTATGGTAAATATTGATTAAAATAATGAAAAATAATATAAATTAATAAATTATGGAAACATGGGTTGTTACGATATCCCAACCCTAAAAATTTATATTCACAGAAATCATTTACAAATATATGGAAAATAAATTACAACTATGACTCAAATACACTAAGAAATATGTGGATGATATGAGAGACTAAGATAGATATTAATGTGGTGAAACACTATCAAAAATCATTCATCAAAACAATATATCACATTCTTATACAACACACGACATCTCAAGGAGAAATTCGCCTAACTAACATGGGAGACAAGGATTCACTATTACTAAGGACTATTATAGTCTCCCAACCATTTAAACACTATATAAAATGGTTCTTAAAAAACACAACTAGTCTCCAAGAGACATCAATATAAAAATAAAGCACTCCTAAGAATAAGTTAAACATATATTGGTCTCCCTACAATTTATAATTTCTTTAGAATGATGGAACCATTAGAAACCATAGAGAAACACATCCACAAGATATCCTAGAAACCATAAAATAATATCACCCTTAACCCAAAAAATATGTTCATATCACAATAACAAGGAACAAACTACTAATATCATCAAATTAACAAAATGTGTTCTAATCTTGGTACATTTTACATCATGATAACCTTGGTCCATCAGATGGTGGATCTATACAAATCCAAGCCAAACATCGTCGAATGCATAATCCATACTGGTGAGTCACCCACACCCAAGACCATTCCTCATACATATCTAGAAATTATCCCAAAATCTTATCTACACCAACCATCGTGAGCCCAAAACCATGTAGGATATAAACCCAAAGCACAAGTTATTCCAAAATAAAATCAACACGCATAACCAAATAAACCTCAGTAAACTATATTCCACAACTCAGAGAAATCCAGAATCATACAAAAAACAAATTCTATAGGCTTATAGAACACCCAAAGATGTTCTTACAAGACAAATATGATGAAACAAGATCAATATAGAAATATAAAGACCAATAAATCAAGAAACATTGAATATGATCCGAGAGATATAGTGACTCATGAATTACCACTCAGTCATGAGTCTGGGAAAGGACACCATCTAGATAAACTGAACCTAAATGAATGAGGTAATCACTATAATGATCACCCCTTGATACAAATTATCCTTACTTTTTAACAACCTTCCAAGGAGGAAGAATTTAAATAACATGATACATGAAATCAACTAGATCATATGTCATCCATCAAAGAAAAGATTCCCACTGTAACTAAAGTAAAAATAAAAAAATAATAAACTTTCCAAGAAAAACACATAAAGAATTTTACATGATAATGAACCTTATTTTGAAGAATTTAATCAAAATACCCCATTCATTTGAAATTAATTTATATTTTTTTAAAATATTATAATCATTCAACACTCCATTTTTGTTCATATTATATCATTTTTTTGAAAAACACCCCAAGAAAGTCGAAATCCATTATACTAAAACTATTGTACAATTATAAAAAACACATTCAAATATTAAACATGAAATAAAACATTTACGATTGTTTTCCATTAAAACCATTACAGATTGAAAATTGATCCCTAAGTATTATTTCAAATAAGAGATATTTTTCATAAAATTAACCTTTTTATCCGAAAATAAATTTCCCAAAACACACATATGAAAAGGAAAACCCCAATACAAGACACATTATTAATATATCAAATATATTACTTGATTAATTTTCCACCACTAGGAATCCCTAAATACAACCTAAAAAATAAAACATGAAATATAACTATTCATGAATCAAACATATGGATTGAGGGACCACATTATAACAAATAAATAAATTAATAATATGTATCAATATTGAGCATTGGTTACTACCGAGCCTCTCATCTAATGGAAGAAAACCTCATGCCTCCAAACAATATTCCATTTCATTAAGTTAATCTAATAGAAACCCCTAAGTAAACTCAACCATTCCAATGGATATGGACACATCCCAACTGAGAAATCTAATAAAATTTCAAAATCAAAATTTAAATTTCTACTTTCTATAGAAAATCATGTGCCATCATGATAGTTGTTTATTAGTCAGTCACCGTAAAACCCTATGATTTTGAGGATTATTTTTTTCGAATAAATTTATCTTTTCACTATTTTGTATTTCACATGAAACTAGAAAAATTTATTTAAATATATATATATATATATATATATATATATATATATTAAAACACTAATTAAAAAATTTATTTTATACACAATACCTATATGGTTTGAGATACAATATATACTAACTTGGCTTGCGCTATAGGTAACACCAACTAGGCGGACAATGCATGAAATATATAGTTTTTATGATACATATCTTTTTAATTTTTAATTATTTAAATATGATAAGTATAACTACACCGTTAAACTTAGTAATAAATAATTTTCAAATATTTTCATTTTATATAAATTAAGAATATATATAATAAAAGATAATATTTTTGGTTAAGACCTTTTGTATTGTTTTCTAGAATGAATCAATTTTAATAATAAATGTAATTTTTGACACATATAGAAATTGAATTGGATAAAATAAAATTTATTTCTGAATCCTCTTATCTTCATCCATTCCCTGATGAAATTACCACCCAACAAGGAAAATTTTGACCTTGAATATTCCCTTTGGGAAGAAACACTCTCAAGGAATCCTTTTGGCACAAACCAAAATGAGTTACCCGATTAATAGGCAATGTCTTCTCTCAAGATCCCTTCCATGATTTTCCTTCTCCATCCCCTACACTCGCTTTATTCCCTTTTAGTGTGACAATAAAGTACCCTACTTATACTAGTATATTGTTATGAAAAATTTATTACCTAAAATTACACACAAATCCATCTAATGGATGTTAAACATACTCTTTCTATGTATGTTGAACTACGTCTTCACAGAACAATGATTTTTCATTTCTTCCTTAACACCAATCATGGTGACCATTATGATGGATGTTATATTTTTATATGTAATATATTATATTTATTATTTATTTAATATTCTTTATTACTTTTTCAATACAACTTTTTTTACTTTCAATTTGGTTTTAACATGATATTCTCTTTTGAGGATGTGTGGACTACCACCCCCTCAAAGCAATGTGATTCCTTCACAAACCACATGGAATGTATTAAGGATGAGTTTAATAAAAATATATGATATGTATAATATATTAATTCTAATGGAATAAATATATGTAAATATATATATACACATTTTGTGTTTACATACATTCTTTCAATACGACAATAAAAATATAAACAACGTTTATGCATATGAACGAATTACCGTCTCTATGAACAATAAATTACATTTCATACAAAACTATGGTATAAAATTTTATAACATAAATAATATAGATATAGATGATATTAATATCTTTTTCTTACTTTTAAAATCATGATATATGTATAAGGACCAATTCCATAACAAATTAAGACACATGCAAAGAACAAAGCGAATGATTACCCAAAGTGAAACATTAACATAGGATATTTAACAAGAGGGTAATGTAAGGCCATAATAAAACCATATATTGTTCTATGGAAAAGAATATTCTTCTACATAAGATGTATAATAAATTTATATTTATTATATAGGAATCTTGTCTGAGTATAGAGAGAGTCAAGACACAAGTTAAGGGGATTTCATCTCACTTTTAATTTTTGTGAGATACAAGATATGTTCCCCGCTATTTAATTTTGTTTAGTGTATGTAATAAATTTGATTGTATTTTATATATCATGTAAATATTCTTATGGGAATTCTCATTACAATTTTATGATCCTTCTCTCATGGGGTTTAATTTTAAAAAGTTTCCAAATTGGTTAAAATGTTTTTTCTAAATTTTCCTTCATTGAGACTCATGTTTTTTATGCACCTAAACTCTTTTTTAGGGTTCATATACTTCCATTTTAAATTTCATATCATTAATATAAATATTTTCTTGATATTTTATGGCTAATGTAATTAAATTTCCATACATGGAGAGAGTGATCCCATGATACCATGTTATAAGATTTTATTGAGTCATTTTCATTTCTTTTATAGATTGTTTATATTTATGCATCCTTTGATGAAATATTAGTATCCATCATTCAAGAACATTCATGAGCTTAAATATCCTATTTTATTTCATGATATACTCTTGTATTGATACCATTTTATACTCTTTGGTAAATAATATAGTTAATAAAGAGTTTTTAGGAAATCCCAACTTTACCCTCCCTTCAGTTAGGATTTTTTTCTAAAAAAAGTTTCCAAAAATATTATACCTTTACCCTATAATATCTATATGAAAATTTTACCATTTTAATCTGTTACAAATATCTTAAAGGTAATATTCTTATCACTTTCCTAATAAGGCTTTTTTCTATCCCTTTTAACGTTCAAAAGTAATGTTTTTTGACCCTGTACGACATGCATAAATTTACCCATCATCATTTCTCTAAGGATCCATTTTCATATTTATAAAAGATTAATATTTAAGAAAATTTTAATGTATTTTTCATATAAAATTATTTTCAAATTTTTTTCAAACTTCTTTTACAAGTTTGTAAGGAAAATTGTTTTCAAAATTATTTCAAGCTGTATTTATATATTTTCAAAATATTTACAGATAAATTGTTTTCAAAACATTTTCAAGATTCTTTTAATGTTTTTATGGAAAATTATTTTCAAAACGTTTTAATTCTTTCTTTATATGATTTAAAATTATTTTCAATGAAATGGTTTTTAATAGATTTTCAAGAATTATTTAAAATCTTTCAAGTGTTTTCAAAGAAATGGGGTTTTAAAATGTTTTGAAGATTATTTTAATTTTTTTAAGGAAAATTGATTTCAAAATGATTTCATATCTTATTTATAAATTTTTTATGGTATTTTCGAATAAAATATTTTTTAAATTTTCTTCCTTATTAAAAATTATTTCATCAATAGGAAATGATATTTTCCTCAAGAAACATTTTTCGAGTATATTTCAAAATTATTTTCCATCTAACATGACATCTATTGATGTTACTAATGTATTTCTCATAAATTTTGTAAAATATACATTCATATACTTTCTATGAATTAGTTATACTTAATATCAGGGTCTTTATGAATCCCATTTCTCTTTCCTATGTAATATATTTATGTAACCAGTTTATATTCCTTGGGTTATATGATTTTGAAACCTAATTCATATCAAGGGTTGTGATTATGATAAAATAATTATGAAACATGTCACTTTCCACAGGTTCTGATATGTTTACATGTTTATGATATCCATTTAATTTCATGGGTTATGATATGTTATTTATGATCATGTGGCACATCTACATGTAATTTCATTATGTGATGGGTGAGACCTATATATCCCTCCAATGAATTGGGTAATGATTTAAATATCATGAGATATATAGGGATAAAATGAGGGTTTACTTGGTTCAGTAATATAGGGATATAATGAGGGTTTACTCAGTTTAGTAAAAGCAGACTGAAACAAAAATTTACTCTGTTCAGTAATATAGGGATGGAAAAATGGTTTAATTGGTTTGGTAATATAGGGATGGAATGAAGATTTACTCATTTTATTAATACAAGGATGGAACAAGTGTTTACTTGGTTCAGTAATATAGGGATGAAACAAGGGTCTATATGGTTCAGTTATGTAAGGCTGTAGTAAGTGTTCACTCTGTTTAGTAATACAGGGCTGGAATGAGGGTTCCATCAGTTCAGTAAAGGTATTTTTCCACTAATATGGTTTTGGTACTGAATTATTGGATAATATGGAAATCCTTATATTCATATGTGTTGCCATAATTCTATGTCTTAATCCAATGTTATGCTTTCATGGATTATGTCCTTTATTTCCATTTGATTTTGGACTTATGAACTGCCAATATTTGTGACATGATTCATGTATATAATCTTTGATATACAGGGTATGATCTTTTATATTCATGATCATGTTCTTGTACCCTTATTCTCATGTTTACGACTTTATGTGTCCCTTTTCTACCCTTACTGAGCTTTTGAGCTCACCTTTTTTGTTTCCTTCCCTAAGTTATGAAAATATGTATTATGTTTGTTGTATCTAAGAATGGTGCTAGTAAAAAAGTACCTAGTGGGATATATTGTAGCGCACATATGTACAAGTTCTCTATTTCCATGTTTTCAAAGGTATTATACTAACTACGGTCATTGGGGGTCTTTCTATACAATGTTTAAGTATTTCACAAAATTTATGTAACGTGTTTGTTTGTAAAGAGAGGTACACTACAGTTGGTATCAGAGAAAAGGTATGGGTAACATTTAGAATGTAGGATGATAAATATTTAGTGACATACTTAGGTTTATTTATAAGGATATGTATAGGGATGTCTCTAAGGATAGGTATAAGGATGAGTTAATGTTTAAGAATATGTCATGAAATTTTGGTAAAAGATACTGTGAGTGGATTTCAAGCAATACATCTTTGTCTGGATTCTAAAAGTGGATGGTTCTTTGGAACATATGTATCTAGGGGTAAAAACATTAACAATATGTTTTGGGCTTCAGTTGGGGTAATCTATTATATGTTAATGGGCCTTACTTCACACCTGGTTAAACACTCATAGAGGATATTCTTTGGTAATTAAAAAACTCTTCATGAACCATAATGAAGGATTTAGATATAAGATATTTATGAATAATGGTGGATAGAACCATGGTGTCAAATATTATGTAAGGATTCATGATTTATAAATCTTATATATAATTATTTTCATTACTATGTGGTTTTATGGTATGATAATTAATGTTCACACTATGATTTTGGTTTTAGTCAATGGCGAGAATCAAAAGGAACTAGATTAATTTTGAATGTGATTGATGATTTTCTAAGGAGTAGTCAAGTGGGTTGATCAATTGAGTGAAAAATGTCGCGATCATGCATAATAATTTTTCACGGAACATGATTAATAATGTCCACCTTAACCAACTCTTAGACTCACCAAGGAAGAGAATGATGGATTTCACTGAGAGTTTGGGTAGTGAAGGCCATGTAAGAAAGAAGATTCAGTTTCCTTTATGTGAGGAATGTGGAATGAATCAGCTAAGTGAATGTCTTAGAGGAACAATAAGGTGAATTGACTGTGGAAAATAAGGACACAAGGCAAGTGAATATAAGGAAAAAATGAATAGTTTAGTCAACGAAATGGATGGGGATTTTGGTCTCCCTAGGTAGTCATAGAAAGTAATGTGTTTTAAGTGTGGAATAAATGGTCATTATGCCACTCCATGTCCTAAGAGGAAAGTTCCTGATGAAAATCAACATGTTAGTGAGTTTAATGGATACATTTAGAATGATGATTGACCACAGATAAAATGGGATGGAAAAAAGTACTATCTAATAGTATGAGGTGACATTGTTAATGGACTAAAGAAGAAGTAATTGAAGTAATTATTGGTTATTTAGTTTATGTTTTGATAAGGATTTACAAGAATATGTTGAATGGTCATGATAGACTATAAAGGTTATATCATGAAAGTTAACATTTTGACTAAGAAAAGGTACCCCTTAACATGTTATTTATGTTAAGATAATGTTGTATGGATAAAGATATGTGGGATATTAATAAGTAAATTAGATATTATTGATTACCTTGTAACTATATAAGGACCAGTGTATAGGTTGTTTATGCTACCACTAATGAAGTTTACAACTTTTTTTGTATTTAATAAGTAAGTCCAATATACATTGAAATGGGGAAGCATGCATGTTTTCTAAAAGGATTTATAGTAATTCAAGTTGTTAAAATGTTTCAAGAGAAGATATGATGAGGTTATTCACATGTATTGAATGTGACAACCAATAGAAACTTTGTGTTATACATTGGATTCAATGTTAATCTAATTTTGTGACTCTCATTCTATGGTTTTGGATTTTAAACATTATGAATGGTTATAAGGTTAACCGTTCATGAAATGTGAAAGTTAAACTTTGGAATAAGTATTTGTGCACGGATTTTGTGTTCAAAACCTTAATTAAAAGGATAATAATTGATTAACCTTATTTAAATGATTTCAATATTATATATTAGTGTGGTTTATAAAAAGATATCATGTATGTCAGGTGATAACCAATCAAGTCCATCATGGCCAGAAGTCTTGAAACCATTACTGAAGGACGATAAGTGTTTCACGGCTACCACTAGCATACATGATGTTCTGGTAAATGTGTATTTATTTGTAATGAATAAATATTAATTATGAACTATTGGTGATACTTTTAATTTTAATATATTAATGCATGTTGTTTTTTAGAGATATATAGTTAGACTTTTTATTCTTTATGGGACTTAAGATCCTTTAAAAGCACATTTTAGTTATTTATTCCTCAAATTTAATTTCTAGTCATTGATTCCATGATGTGATGGATTTATTAGAAGATTTTCAAAGCACACCCAAAGAGTTAAATTTTAGAAATTTACCAAGAATTACCGAAAAATATGAAAGTGATTATAAAAATTATTTTTTCGAGTACTATAATTTTTGTTTAGCTGATGGCCTTTTAAATCATTATATAGTTATGAATTCGAGGCCCTCAAAATTCCATGGATCATTCACTTGTTTTTGATTTATTACCTCAATCACCCCTATGAATATCTACTCATTTCCTCTATGTCCAATCTTCACTCCCAAACTATGTTCTCATATATGGAAACCCAGTTATATGTAACATTGGGTAACCGTTAGGGCTCCAAATTTCCATTTTTAATTGATTTTTTTGTAACACCCCGCCACTACCTCATTGGCTTGAGGAGGCAGTGAGGGATACTTGGCCTTAAGCGACGTTCCCAAGATGCCAAAGGCTGGAAATAAATGCCGAGGGATTCAAGATCAATTTGGGGAATGATTTTCTCTTAAGACAAAGCCAACCAAACCATCCACTAACATCCACTATATGATGCATATCAAGAAAACACCCAAACATGTATTCCCAAAAATAACCAAGTTGTTCCACAATTCAACCCCACACCAAAATAACTAAACATGTCCAACAACATTAGAGTACAAGAGAAAACTAAAAAACCAAAGCACCGTGAGCCATGACACCTCTATAGCTCCACACCCAGCTCCAAGCTCCAAGCTCCACCAAGACATCACAACACACCACTAAAGGAGGTTGATGCCCTACCTTTGCCCACGTCATGGTACATGACATCTACAAAGACACCAACGTCCCAAAGCAGGGGGGTGAGTACTAAAACTAAGTAGGATTTCCCCAAATGACTTCCCTACACACGCCACTAGGATAAAACCGTTAGCACATTTATATAAAACATTTTATATAAATTAAATCACAAGTGAAACCATTTTCGTAAGCCAAACATGCCCTTACCAAGCCATCACACCCAAACCAAGCAACCAAGGGAAAGCCAACCAACATTCCACAAGTCATCTCATCATTTACACGATATCAAAAGAACTTCCATCTTGCAAAGAAATGAACAAAAAACAACCAAAACAATCAAACAACCAAACGGTGGAGCTTCTGTCCAACCCGTTCACCCATTCAAACTTTAGTGGTACTTCCCATCCACTTACCATTGATGGTGGCCCTTCCATCCACTATCCATCCACTTTTTATAGTGATACATCCCGCCACTTCCACACAACATTCCAAATAAGCCAAGCTAAGCATATAACCCACCAAGGTCACAACCACATGTAATCAAACAATTCCATTGCATATCAATCCATTTAAATAAATTATCCATTTATTGAAAACCATTTTCCATGACAAACAACATTTCAATAAAACAAACATTTTTATTGAAAACCATTTCCATAAATCATTTTCACAAATAAACCATATCATCCCATTTTAAAATCTCTATTTTAAAATCCACAACAATAGCATTTCACCACAAAACACTCCTTTTCCCAAAAATCCCCAAAACATCACCCAAGGTATTTCTAATCAATTTCACACATAAAAAAACAATTAATTTCAAGAACAAAAAATTAATTGAAACCAAAACCACTATCTCTAACTAAGTGGAGTCAAGAGAGAATCCACTTACCTTTAGGGTTCCCAAGAAATCGACCCACAATCCACCGCACCTCAAATCCGGCGAACGCACCACCGAAACCTCTCTAGATCCCTTCTCCTAGCATCCATAAGCCTTAAAATCATCATTCAATGAAACCAAAACCCTATATCTACACACAATAAGTGTAGATCTAGAAAACCAGGAAAGAGGGAAGAGAAGATCTAGAAGAAAACACAAGAGAAACAAGAGGAGAGACTTACCCGCGAGAAACCACCTTCAAACTACCTTGAAACCCCTTTGAAACGCTTCCAAATCGAGTGGGAGAGCACCCTTAATCCATGAGAACCCAAAATCCCAAGTGAGGATCGAGTGGGAGGAAGTTTGGATTGACGTAGGTTAAGCCTGAGGAAGCTCGGAACTTATAACCCTATTTTTAAGTGGTCACATGGTTAGCACGCACAGTTTGGAAAACCGTGCGCTAACCGTGCGCACGCTACTACCTTAGGAGCAAGGGTCCGCACAGTTGCCTCACACGGTTTGGAAAACATTGCGCAGGCCGTGCAAAGACTACTATCTCCCTTGCACGGTTTCATGGGGAATCCGAACGGTTTCCACTAACCATGCTCAAACCGTGCACCCCTTTAAAAGCCTCCAAACTCATCTAAAACCATTCCAAACTCTCCCAACCTCTTCCCAACTCATCCCATGCACTTTAAAAACATAAAAATTCATAAAAAAGGACACATACCTCAAACCGAGGGTGCTATATTCTCCCCACCATTGGAATTTCTGTCCTCAGAAAGTAGTGAACCCGCTCTTTGCCGAAAGAGCTCGGGCCACTGCTCGACTATCTCTTTCTCCTGCTCCCAAGTCACCTCTTGAATCTGACCATGCTGCCACAAAACAAGAACTAAACTGATGCTTTTACCACGCAAGACTTTATCTTTCATATCCATAACCCGCACTGGCACGTGCACCAATGAAGCATCTGGTTCTAGCTTAACATGATCCCATCAAATCACATGGTCACGATCCGGATGATACTTTTTCAACTGCGACACATGAAACACACTGTGCACCGTACTGAACCTAGGTGGCAAAGAAAAATGATAATCCACCTCACCAACCTACTCATGAATCTCAAAATGTTCAATATACCTCAGAGATGACTTTCCCTACTTCCGAAACCGATGATGTCCCAACCTAGGAGAGATACTCAAGAATACATGACCACTCACCTCAAATGACAACGACCGTTGAAAATGATCAGCATATGATTTCTGATGACTCTGATCCGTCTCCATTCTCTTCCTAATCAACTTGATCTTCTCCATCGTCTCCTAGACAAGGATCGGTCCATCCATCGAGGACTCACCCTTTTCCACCCAACATAGTGGAGAACGACATGGCCACCCATACAATGCTTCAAATGGAGCTATCTGTATGGATGCTTGATAACTGTTATTGTATGAGAACTCAACCGATGAAAAGTGATCCTCCCACAAGCCACTAAAATCCATGACACTAGCCCACAACATATCCTCCAGAGTTTGTATCTACTATTGGAAATCTTACCTTTCCCAACGCTTCTATACCAACGGTTTATAAAAACGGTTGGTATATGTCCCCTTTCCCAATGGTTTGGAAAAACCGTTGGGAAAGACCACTTTGAGCTCACTTTTCCCAACGGTTTGGCCAAACCGTTGGGAAAAGGTATGTCTTTCCCAAAGGTTTGGCCAAACCATTGGGAAAAGTCCCCCATCAACCAACGTACAGTCCAGAATAAAATGAAAAAAGATAACCTATACCAACGGTTGTCAAAACCGTTGGAATAGACCTACACCAACAGTTTTGACAACCGTTGGTATAGGTCCTTTGATTGTTTATCCAATATTCTTACTGATAACATTATATAAATAAAAATTTAAAATAATTATGATAATATATATACATATTGATGAAATTATATTAACAAAATTCATGTTAGGTTAGTGGTTAGGTCGTCGAAAGATAAACTAGTGGTCCTGGGATCAAATCCCACCGAATGTTTTTTTGAAATACATATACCAATGGTTTTATGGAACCATTGGTATAGATTTTCATATTACTTATACCAACGGTTTTGAAACCATTGGTATAGACCTATCCCAATGTCTTACTTCCCCATGGTTCTCCAAACCGTTGGTATAGGCTATACCAACGGTTTGGAGGCCTATACCAACAGTTCCAAACCATTGGTATAGGGTATTTTTCCAGTAGTGATCATCCTCTTAGATTGACCATCCGTCTGAGGGTGATATGCCATACTCATCATCAACTGTGTCCCCAGGGCTTGCTGTAAGGATTTCCAGAAGCGAGATGTAAGCCTTATATCTCTATATGATAAAATCAAAACTGGAACACTATGCCTCTTTACCACCTCCTGGATAGATTTTGGACAGATCCTCAACCGTATGAGATTCACGAATTGGAATGAAATGGGCCGACTTCGTTAGCCGATCCACTATCACCCATATGGCATCATACTTTCTGACCGTTCTTGGGAGACCTGTGAAAAAATCCATCACCATATGATCCCACTTACAAACAGGGATTGGTAAATACTGCACCATTCCTGCTGGCCTCTGATGCTCTGCCGTGACCTGCTAACAAGTCAAGCATCTTGAAACAAACTCAGCCACACTTCTTTTCATGCCAGCCCACCAAAACTGCGCTTTCAACGTTTTATACATTTTCTGAATTCTAGGATGAACATCCCACCTGTAATGATGATACACCCTAATAAGATCCTCCATATATGAAACTGGTACAACCATACGATTCTAAAAACACAAAACTGAATCACCATTTAGTTTCCAACCCTCAATGGTCTCCCCACCATTGAGTCTTGAACCCATAGTCACACACTCAAAATTAGATATCTGTGCCTCTCTAACCAGTACAACCAAGTCAGGAATCAACAAAACCAGAAATAAGACCACTCTATCGTCCTGGTCCTCACATTCCAACCGCATATCGGCTATAACCGACATCAACTACCACTGGTCCAATGCCTGTTTTACCACCCGTGCATATGATTTTCTACTTAATGCATCCGCCACCGAATTTCCCTTACCCGGTGTGTACATCAAGTGAAAATAAAACATTTGGAGATATTCCATCCATATCCTTTGCCTCAAGTTCAAATCCATTTGTGAGAAAATATGTTTCAAAATCTTATGATCTATTTATACAGTGAATTTATCACTGAAGAGATAATGACGCCACACTTTCAAAGCACGGACCACCACTTCCAAATTAAAATCATGAGTTGGGTAGTTCTTCTCATGAACTCTCAACTGCCCTGAGCCATTTGCAACCAGATGATGCCCTTTCATGAGAACACACCCTAACCCTGATCCCGATGCATCACAATACACAACGTACCCTTTTCCTAATTCTGGAAAAACCAAGGTTGGTGCTGATGTAAGATGACCCTTTAGCTCTTCGAAACACTGCTAACACTGTTCATTCCACTGGAATGGAACATTATTTCTTGTCAAAGCTGTCTTCGGTGAAGCCAAACATGAAAAATCATGAACAAAATGCCGATAATACCCAGCTAGACCAAGAAAAATCCATATCTCAAACACATTCTTTGGGGTTTGCCCCGAGATAACATCCTCTATCTTTTCTGGATCCACTGAAACACCTCTTTCAGAAATCACATGGCCAAGAAAACAAACTTCCTATTTCCAAAAGTCACAATTTGACAATTTGGAATACAACCAATGATCCCTCAAGATCCCCAGAACTGTCTCCAAGTGATTCTCATGCTCCACCCTTGTCTTTGAATACACCGGAATATCGTCTAAAAACACCACCACAAATGAATCCAGATATATCTGAAATATCTGATTCATCAATGCCATAAACACTACTGGTGCATTCGTTAGACCAAAGGGAATAACCACTTATTCATAATGGCCATATCTACTTATGAAAGCTGTTTTAGGAATATCCTCCTTCCTCACCCGCAATTGATGATATCCCGAACTCAGGTCGATCTTGGAGAACCACTGGGCTCCCCTCAACTGGTCTAACAAATCATCAATTCATGGAAGTGGATATTTATTCTTTATCGTAACTTGGTTAAGTATATGATAATCAACATAGATCCTCAATTTTCAATCCTCCTTTTTTACAAACAACACCGGCGCTGCCCATGGAGATGTTCTAAGCCAGATAAACCCTTTGTTTTCTAACTCGTCCAACTGGACTTTCAATTCCCACAATTTAGCTGGTGCCATCCGATAAGACGGAAGTGAGATAGGACTGGTCCCTAGAAGGAGATCATTTATAAAATCCACCTCTATTACAGGAGGTAACCCAGAGAATTCTTCAGAAAAAACATCCATGAACTGATCCACCATTGCTGGAAGAACATTATTCTCAACACCATCTACCGATTCCAATGACAAAACCGCCAACTGATACGATAACATACCCACTGCTGGTGCCAAAAAACCCGTTGCACCCTGCCTTTCATGACTCTCTCCTCTAAATAGATGTCTAACACCATCATGTGTCGTAAAAGACACTTTTCGTGCATCACAATCGATGTGGGCCTTAAAAGCCACCAGCCAATCCATTCCCAGGATTACATAATACCCATCCATCTCAAGCATTGAGAAATTCCACACTATCTCAACCTCGCCTACAGTAATACAACATTCTCTACATAAGAAGGCTCGAGACTCTCTTTGACCCAGAGGAGTTTGAAGTTTCAAAAACGACGATATCATTTCTACCCATAAACCTAGAAAATCAACCACACGTGCAGTAATAAAAGAGTGTGAATCACCCGTATCAAACAATACTTTCATCAAGGTAGAATTTAAAAGAATAGTACCTCGCACCGTGGATGGTCCTGAATGATCATCCACCACAACCTGCTCAGCTCTGAACACATGTTTTCTTGCCCCACTCTGCTCTTTATTTCCCTGCTGATGCGTCGTGGTATTCTGAGAATCACCATGACCCACTTTACTCTACTAACAAGGGGTGTGCTTCTGTCCCCGTCCCGTCGAAGCAGAAGACGTCTGCGATCTTTGAGGAGTATCATGCACACCTGAACTTGGAGCATTCCAACAATAACGCTATAGATTCCCCATCTACTTACAATTATGACATGCTTGAGGTTGTTCCATACAATCCCGCTTGATGTGGTTTGTAGAACCACACTAAAAACATCCCGTCTTGCTCTGGGACTTCAGAAGAAGATTTACCGATCCTACCGTCAGATTATATTCCATATTCCTGCCCTGGGAATAAGTGTCCCTCCTTCGCTTGAACCCAGCGTTAGAGTTCCCACTATTCCCCATGGGTACCACCATGCTTCCTCCGCCCAGAGCACCCAAAAATCCCGCTGAGCCACCAAGGCTATATTCACCATCTCTGTGTAATCGTTTATACACAGTACTACTATCTTTGAATGGATTTCTTGCCTTAACCCTACTTCAAATATCCTTGCCTTAAACGAAGTGCTACCCGCCTCCTCGGGTGCAAACCGCACTATGTTCATAAACTTAGCTGCATACTCCGTCACATACATAAGCTCTTGCTTCAAACTGAAGAAATCATTCATACACTGAATTCTGAACGTATGTGGGTAGAATTGTTTATTAAAAAATTCCTCAAAGCCTTCCCACATCATACCCTGGTCCGTCCCTGCTTGGAATACTAACTACCACCAATAAGGGAAAGATCTTCCAAAATATATGTGGCCAACTTCACTTTTAACTCTACCAGTGTTCCCAAGAACTTGAAGATCTTGTTCATTCTATTCAACCATGCTTCTTCCCTCTCTGGATCTAAATCACCCCTGAAGATGGGTGGATTATGCTTTTGAAACTGAACCGAAAGATCAATTTGCCTTAGTTCATCCACTTTGTTTCCACTTTCCACAACTTAGAAATCTTTTACTATGATTTTCACTAACTATTGGTTCACTTGAGGCTCAGGTGCTACCACATTCTCAGCATCCTCCTTCGGTTGGTCTCTACGATGCCTACCCGGTTCCATTTCTTAAACATAAAACAAACAACCATGAGTCTCACTTACGTAGAACTCAAAAAATCCCATTTCAAATCACATTACACAATAATATCACAACAAGGCTTTCCACCAGTTCACATTTTCCACGTGTGCCATGTTTCACCATTTTGAAAACCAAACCATTTTCAAAATACCATATTTATTCACATTACAATTTCACACATTCACAAAACCATTTCTCAATTAAGCCCATAGATCATTATTCCCAATGAAGTATGTATCCTAGTGGGAAGTCATTTCTACCATTCATGCCATGCTTATCTCATTGGCTACACCCACGACAATGAGATATCCAATGCCTATAAGTGTCTCCAAAATACTGATGTACCCAAATCCCTGGTAACTTGAATTTCAGCATAAAAGGGTTAGCTACGTCCTTTTATGCTATACATTCCAAGTTCCGACAATCCTATGCCTTGCTACCATCCTGACTCAAGGAGTATACCACAACGAATGTCAATACCAAATCTGAGAATCAACTCCAAAGGACTGAACAAACTGATACCACTTGTAACACCCCGCCCCTACCTCATTGTCTTGAGGAGGCGGTGAGGTCTACTTGGCCTTAAGCGACGTTCCCATGATGCCAAATACTAGAAATAAATGTCGAGGGCTTCAAGATCAAGTTGGGGAACGATTTTCCCTTAAGAAAAAGCCAACCAAACCATCCAATAACAACCACTATATGATGCATGTCAAGAAAACACCCAAACATGTATTCCCAAAAACAACCAAGTTGTTCCACAATACAACCCCAAACCAAAACAACTAGACATGTCCACCAATATCAGAGTACAAGCAGAAACTAAACAACTAAAGCTCCACGAGCCATGACACCTCCAGAGCTCCACACCCAGCTCCAAGCTCCAAGATCCACCAAGACATCACAACACACCACTAAAAGAGGTTGATGCCTTACCTTTTCCCACATCACGGTACACAACATCTACAAAGACACCAACATTCCAAAGCAGAGGTTGAGTACTAAAACTCCTTATGATTTCCTCAAATGACTTCCCTACACATGCCACTAGGATAAAACCATTAGCACATTTATATAAAATAGTTTATATAAATTAAATCACAAGTAAAACCATTTTCATAAGCCAAACATGCCCTTACCAAGCCATCACACCCAAACCAAGCAACCAAGGGAAAGCCAACCAACAAGCCACAAGTCATCTCGTCATTTACACATTAGCACAACAACTTCCGTCTTGAAAAGAAAAGCACTACAAACAACCAAAACAACAAAACAACAAAATGGTGGAGCTTTCGTCCAACCCGTTCACCCATTCTCACTTTAGTGGCACTTCCCATCCACTTACCATTGATGGTGGACCTTCTGTCCACTATCCATCCCCTTTTTACAGTGGTACTTCTTGCCACTTCCACACAACATTCCAAACAAGGAAAGCCAAGCATATAACCCACCAAGGTCACAACTAAATGAAATCAACCAATTCCATTTCATATCAATCCATTTCAATAAATTATCCATTTATTGAAAACTATTTTCCATGCCAAACAACATTTCAATAAAACAACCCCTTTTATTTAAAACCATTTCCATCAATCATTTTCAAAAATCAACCATATCATCCCATTTTAAAGTTTATATTTTAAAATCCACAATAATAGCATTTCACCAAAAAACCCCCCTTTTCCCAAAAATCCCCAAAACATCACCCAAATGATTTCTAATCAATTTAGCACATCAAAACACAATTAATTTCAAGTAGAAAAAATTAATTGTAACCAAAACCATTATCTCTAACCAAGTGGAGTCGAGAGATAAGCCACCTACCTTTAGGATTCCCGAGAAATCGACCCACAAGCCACCACACCTCAAATCCGGCGAACGCACCACCAAAACCTCTCTAGATCCCTTCCCCTAGCATTCATAAGCCTTAAAATCATCATTAAAGGAAAAAAAACCCTAGATATACACACAACAAGTGTATATCTAGAAAACCAAGAAAGAGGGAAGAGAAGATCTAGAAGAAAACACAAGAGAAACAAGAGGAGAGACTTACCCAGGAGAAACAAAATTCAAACCTCTTGGAAACCCCTTTGAAACGCTTCCAAATTGAGTGGGAGAGCACCCTTAACCCCTGAGAACCCAAAATACCAAGTGAGGCTCGAGTGGGAGGAAGTTTGGAGTGAAATAGGTTAAGCCCGAGGGAGCCCGAAACTTATAATCATTTTTTTATGTGGCCGCACGGTTAGCCCGTACGGTTTGGCAAACCGTGCGCATGCTACTGCCTTAGGAGAAAGGGTCTGTACGGTTGCCTCGCACGGTTTGGAAAACCATGTGCATACCGTGCAAATCCTACTGTCTCCCTTTCACGGTTTCCTAGGGAATCCGCACGGTTTCCACTAACCGTGCTCAAACCGTGCACCCCTTTAAAAGCCTTCAAACTCTTCCAAAACCATTCCAAACTCTCCCAACCTCTTCCCAACTCATCCCATTCACTTTAAACACATAAAAATGCATAAAAAAGGCCACATACCTCAAAACGGGGGTGCTACATTTTTAGTATCCATTTTTATGATATGTTTTTCTATGAATGAATCTTTCATTTATTAAACCTTTGATAACCCAGATGAATTTCGAGGTGATGTTTAATTTAAGGGGGTAGAATGTAACCGCCTAAGATTTCGAGAATTTTGTTTTTCAAATTAATTTATCTTTTCAATATTTTTCATTTCATATGGAACTAGATATTTATATATATATATATATATATTAAAACAATAAGTAAAACATTCCTTTCACTTACGATACCAACTTGGCTTGCACTATACACAATACTAACTTGGCTTGTGCTAGAAGCAACACTGACTTGGCTTACGATGCATGAAAAACTGAGTTTCTATAAAACATATATTTTTATTATTTTAATTATTTAAATAAGATAATTATAAAATACCCATTAAACTTAGTAATAACTAATTTTCAAATATTATTTTTTTTTAAATTAAACATATTGATAATGAAATGTTATATTTTTGTTAAGGTCCTTTTATATTTTTTCTTGAATGAATCTATTTTAATAATAAAAGTAATTTTAGACACAATTGGAAATTTCATTAGACAAAACATACTTTATTTTTGAATTCATAGCATCAAGATTAGCAAAGGGGGAATTTTTGATATTTTTCTAAGAAACTTCATTTTTTATGAATAACAAAAAAAATTACTTCTTAGTTAAAAATACCTTTTTTTATAATTAATTATTCATGATAAATGGGTTTATAAAGACTTATTAATGTAAAATTAGATTAATATTACATATTATAATATAATTAAATTCATTGGGATCAACTTCACTTTATAAAAGAATAAAAAATATTAATAAACCTTTAAACGTTTTCCTACATTAAAACCCTGCAATTTCATCCCGTTTGCGGGGTTATCACTAATATTTATTTGTCCTATTATGTGTTTGGAATTAACAAAACTACACACACCATTTTATTTAGTCTAATTTTTGGAGTCTAATAATTCCATGGTTATTTTTTACCAAAATGATTTGTAAAAGTGATTAAAATTGATTATAGTGGTTAAGGTCAAATTGAGATCAATTAGGGACTAAACCATAAAATTAAGGCCCCAAATTACTTAGTAATATTTCCAATACCCATTGGATGTCTATATTTAAGCTTTCCATTATTGAGTTTTATTAGTTTGGTATTGATTTTTTTATGTAAGAACATCTGCACGACTAATTTGTTTCTTAAAATTCCACGTGAGTTCTTTTCCATCCATATAAAAGGCCACCACCTCTACCAATTCCTCACACCACTCAACCCTATTAAGATCGGTGAGTCATGAAAAAAATAACCTCCCAAAAATCTTCCGTTCATACTTGAAGCCTCCCTTTGGGAATAAACCCCCTTAAGGAATCCATTTGGCACAAACAAAAAGTTGTTTCCCGATTAAGTGGTAACATCTTCTCAAAAGATCCATTCCATTATTTTCCTTATGCACCCCTTCCACTCACTTTATTCCATTATTGTGTTACTAAACCAGTATTATCAGTATACTAGTATGTTTTTATGAAATTGAAATGACCTAAAAATATACAAACCTCTTTCTAATGGATGTTGAATGTACTATTTTTGTGTACAATGAGCCACTGCTTCACGAAACGATGATTGTTCATTTCTCCTTTACCACAAATCATTCTATCCATTATGTTGGAAACTATATTTTTATATGTAATACATTATATTTATTATGTATTTTATATTATTTATTACTTTTTCAACACACCTCTTTTTTACCTTCTATTTGGTGTTAATACGATAATCTCATTTGAGGAAGTGTGGATTACCTCCCCCTCAAAGTGACATGATTCATTTAGACACCACATGGAATGTATTAAGGATAGGTTTAATGAACTTATATGATATATATGATATATTCATGAAACTTCAACAAATATATATATATATATATATGTCATTTACATATTTTCTTTCAATATGATAATAAAAATGGAAATAACGTTCATTCTTACGAACAACCTACTATCTCCATGAATGGTGTATTCCACTTCATACATAATTATGAAATAAAATATTATAATTTAAATACAATAGATATACATGATATTTATATTATTTTATACCTTCTGGAATCATGACATAATTATAAGGACCAATGCTATAACATATTAAGACACATGCGAAGAACAAATCGAATGATTACCTAAAGTGAAATAATAACAGAAGACCATTAAAAAGAGGGTAATATAAGGTCATAATAAAACCACATATTGTATCATGTATAAAAATATATTTCATTAAAATATGGATAATAATATTATATTTTTATTACAAGAATATTGTATGAGTACGGAGAGAGTCAAGACACAATGTATGGGGATTTCATCTCCCATTTAATTTCTCTATGATAAAAGCTATGTTCACCACTCTTTCCATATGTGTTGTATATGGGATTAATATGATTGGATTATATGTTTATTTTAATAAAATTTATAGGTATTCACATTCCAATTTTATGGTCCTTCCTTCACGGGGTCTAAGTTCCAAAATATACCAAATTGGTAAATATTTCTTTTTCTAAATTTTCATTCTTTGAGAATCATGTTTTGTTATGCACCTAAACTCTTATCCAGGGTGCATATGATTTCATTTTATATTACATATAATGAATATAAATCCATTAATGATATTATATTCTTAATTTAATTACCTCTCCTTACATGGTAAGCATGATCCCATGATACAATTTTATAAAAGTTTATTGAGGAAATCTCATTACTTTTCAATGTTGTTTATGGTTTGCTTCCATTGATGAAATATTATTATCCATATCTCAAGAAAATGCATGAGCTTCATTTTCCTCAAATAATTCATGATATACTCTTGTATTGGTACCATTTTACACTATTTGGTACATAATATAGTTAAGAAATTGTATTTAGGAAAATCTGACTTTACCCTCTCTTCGGTCGGAAATCTATGATTTCTAAAAAGTGATTCCAAGAATATTATTCAATTCTCCTATAATATCAAAGAGAAAATTTTATCCTATTTTTATTTTACCAATCTATTCAAGGGAATATTTTTTTCGCTTTCTGAACAAGGAACTTTTCTATCCCTTTTACCGTATAAAATGAATGTTCTTCTGACCTCATAAAACATGCAAGAATTTACCGACCATAATTTCTAAAAAGTTATCTTTCCATTTTTAAATGGTTAAACATTAAGAAAAATGTTTTATAAGTAATTTTCCAAGAAAAATTGTTTTTAAAATTTTTTTCATACATCTTTTACAAGTTTCAAAGGAAATTTGTCTTCAAAATGTTTTTAATACTTATTTATGTGTCTTCAAAATATTTTAAATTAAATGGGTTTCAAACGATATTTAAGATTACTTTAAATGTTTACATGGAAGATTATTTTCAAAAAGTTTTCACGATTTCTTTAACAATTTTCAATGTATTTTCAAAGAAATGGTTTTGAAGACATTTTTAAGCTCTTTTTAAATGTTTTCAAGTGTTTTGAAAGAAAAATGTTTTTAAAATGTTTTGAAGCTTATTTTAAATTTTTTAAGGAAAAAGTTTTTCAAAATTATTTCATGTCTACTTTACATATTTCCAAAGTATTTTATATGAAAATTATTTTCAAATGGTTTTATGCAATAAAAGGTACTTTTCAAATTATAAAGCTTATTTCCTAAAAAAAATGTTTTTTGATTATATTTCAAAATAATGTTCCAACTAAGATGATATTTGTTGATGATACTCATGAATTTCAAGGAAATGATCTAATGGTTCAATTTGTATCCTTTATTTGAATGAGTTATGCTTAATTCCATGGTATTTATGAAATCCATTTATCCTTCATGGGTAATATTTCTATGAAACTTGAATCTATTTCAAGGGTAATATGTTTTTGAAACCTGATTCTTTTCATAGGATATGTTTATCATGAAATGTTTATAAAACCTATATCTTTCCATAAGTTATGATATGTTTACATGTTTATTATACCCATTTAATTTCATAGGATATGATATGTTTTCTATGATTGTGTGGCACATGTATGTGTGATTTCATTAAATGATGGGTGAGACCTATATCTCCCTCTAATGAATTGGGTAATGATTTATATCTCATTAGATATATAGGGATTGAATTAGGGTTTAATCGGTTCAGTAATACATGTATGTAATGAGGGTTTACTTGGATCAATAATACAAGGTTGGAATAAATGTTTACTCTGTTAAGTAATACATTGTTTGAATGAGGGTTTATTTAGTTCGGTAATACCAAGATGGAATGATGGTTCAATTAGTTCAGTAATACAGGGTAGGAATGAGGTTTTAATTTGTTTAGTAATATAGGGTTTGAAAGAGGGTTTACTCAGTTTAGTAATACAGGTATAGAATGAGGGTTTACTCGATTCAGTAATACAAAGCTAGAACGGGGGATCACCTGGTTTGTTGAAGCACTTTTTCTAATAAGATGGTCATTGTAGTGATTCCTTGTATACCATGTAAATAATTATTTTCCTATGTGTTTCCAAAATTCCATGTCTTACTCCTATGTTATGCTTTAATAGCTTATGTCCTTTACTTCCTTTTGATTCATGACTTATGAATTTCCATGATTTATTCCATGATTCATTTATATGATCTTTGATATGCAGGTTGTGATGTAATATTTTCTTGATAATGTTCTCATACCCTTATTTTCATGTTTATTCTTACTTGTCTCCCTTATTTAACCTTACTAAGCATTTCAGGTCACCCCTTTTTATGTTTCCTTACACAAGTTTTGAAGATATGAATTTTGTTTGCTATTTTTTAGATGGGTTATAGTTATGAATAACATAGTGGGAGATAATATATCTCATATATGTAATAGTTTTATGTTTCCATGTTTCCAAAGGAACTATACCAACTACTGTATTTGGGAATCTTTTTGTAAAATGCTTACGTATTCCAAAAATATTATTTAATGTCTATGTTTGTAAAGAGGGGATCACAACACTCACATGTGTAAAACATCCCGAGTTAAGTTGACCATAATATATATATTTCTTGAAATTACACCGCAAATAAAAATATAGAAACTCACAAATATAGTCACCCACCATAGAACCTAGGTTTTGATTCCATTAAAAACATACTAGCTTGGGATAATACTTGAATCTGAACCCAACCATACATTTTAATAACCTGAACGATGTCCTCAACCCCAATTGGATGCGATAAGTGTCAAGGAATCTGATATAGAAAATAGTAATGATTTCACCAAAAAATCAATGTTAATTCAAAAGAGGATTTTAAAAATAAAAATTTATTTTGACCCATATGTACGTCAAATTCCCATTCCACATTAGATATACAAAAATAAGAAAGTAGATATAAACAGATGAAAATAAATCCCTCCCTTCAACCCTAACTCCATCTAAAAAAATAATTTCCCCCATTAACTCCATTATACACATATATAATGTAAATCCACCGATTACCATAACTAAATGTAATATAGGCCTAATTTTTTGTGTGGAAAATAAAAACAAAAGAAACAACTAAACTCCCAAGCCCTAAAAAATCAACTCTCTATGAGTGGTAAAGAGATAAATTAAGTGTTTAGAACTGAAATGTAATAAGAATGATTATAAACATACACAGTAAGACACCACTATCCAAAAAGCATGACAAAATTTCATTTAATGACCAATTTTCAAGATAGTTTAATATAAATAGAAATGTTCATTTTTCATTTTTGTTTATAAAAAACATAACATAATGGGAATCAATAATTTCTAAAAATTTATTTTAATTCAATTGAAATGAAATAAATCAAAAAAATATTTCAAGGCCAATAAACCTCTTCAAAACTATCATACACATTTCAAGTCAATCATTCATATAACTATGAAAACCTAACATTTAAATCCCTTAATAAAAAATAGTTTTTAAAAAATCATTTCAAAGCCATTTAATATAAAATTCTAAACAAAAGAAATAAATCACAGTATTTGGTCGGAACCAAAAGTCGATATCTATTAATGAAGGAATGTAGAATAAGATCTCTTTTAATAATATAATAGGGGGTGAAAATCATGTGAATGATAAAAATACCATACATGATCCAATAATAAATAACATAGGTGTCATGGGATCTAACCTAATAACTCAAGTAATACTATGTAATTTTTTTAAAGGCCCCTTAAGACAACATAGAAAAATTATACATCTCAGTAGTCTTATTTAACTATCTTATCCCAATCCCATCAACCTAGTTGTGTAAAGACTTTATGAGTAACCATTCTTGTTCACCCAGTAACCCATACCCTATCTATAAAGATAGACAAAAACTAGAGTTTTCTCTTATCTGAGAATCTATTTAGTGGCCTTGAATTATTTTAAATTATAATAATATAGAGGTGAGGAAGCATAAATCATTGAGGAATATGATAGTAATAATAACTCACCATCTCCTATGATGCCCTCACATAAAAAAATCCACTTTCCAAACATCACCAGTCACTACATACAATACATAACTCAAAAGAAGGAAATATTAATTGAGGATCATTAATGGGTCCAAAACCCCACACATTTGGAAATTTAATTTAAATTGTTAAAAATCATTCTATAAATTGATATATATGGACAGAGAAGTCCCTTTTCACATTTCAAAACTCATTTATAAACTCATTCTTGAAACACTATATTTTAAAACCATTCCATGGAGTTCAATGAGAATTATACTCATATCAATTTAAAACATCCAAGGTTCCAAAAAAAATAGGTAGTTTTATTCCATGACCCAAACTGGGTCAAATCATTTTCAAACAACCCAATTGATGGAAAATAATTCATAATAAATTTTTTAGAATACTTGTCATTTCAAGTATCACATGATATTTATAGTAATATCTGTAAATAATATAATTGAAATGCCCATTTTTTTTATAAATTTCATCATTAATTTATAAAATCTAGTGGGAAAATTCAATTAATAGCTAATGTGCATAATTAAATAACATAATATTTTTAATATGATCTATAATAAATAAAATTATCTACCTTGAATTATAGTCAACTAGAAAATTATTTTCATTTCCAATCAAGTTTAAAAATATAAAATACTATTATTTATAAATTAAAACATAAATTAAATAACTATCTAATCTATAGTTTTGAATTTAAAATCAAGAACATGCAGAAATCAAACGTCATATCAATGATGGAAGATCCAAGACCATGATTTGGGGTTATATGATACCAAAATAAGGTATTACACATCCTATAAGTGAGGAAACCATAGAAATTGGTCAACCATTCAACCTTAGGGTTTAGATGAAATATAATAGAAAATTATATGGGAATAAATAAATAGGAAGGGATAATAAAGTTAATATAAGCCTTACCTAGGATGATCCGTCCATGAATCATTAATAAATAATGTAAAATCACCAATTTAAGAGAAGACCATAGAGGGGGAAGGCACATGAAAGGGATAGGTCATAACTATGTGGTTGACTAAAAATATAGGGAGGGGGAATTGAAAAAGTAGTTTAAATCTGGGTATGGAAAAGAGTAAATTATCAAAATATAAAAATTTGTTATTATCACACTATTTACTCACATGGGTTTCAGAACCATGTTGTGACCACATGTCTCATATTTCCTAGATAATAAGAAATTTCAATGTTTCTCCTAGGATAGAACATGGTTGGCTGTGCCGTATACTAAACATTCCAAATTGAATTTTTAAGGATGGATCCAAAAACATAGTTATTTAACGGTTTACAAACTGAGTAGGCTAACTGTATGACCCCTTTGAATGATGTAAAAAATAAAATTTGAAAGAATAAAATGACCAAAGATCAAAATATATTAAAATGTTATTAAATAGTATAAAATAACATAAAATAATATAATATTAAAACACATTTTTTGTTAGATAAATACATAATTCATTTTTTAGGATGTTATATTACTAAAATTTCAGTTTCTAAAAATTGGTTCATTGAAGGTACATAAATTAGTGGGTGGAAACTGTCATCTAATCTCTTATAAGGTAGCAGGACATTCTTAATTTCATATATTATGACAAAATCAAGGAGTTAAAAAATGTTAATAAAATTCAATAATTATAATGAATTAATTTTCATGAATAGTTTACTGAGGAAAGTGATTAATGTCAATGGAGTTACTACCAATATCTAATTACATTCCATTTTTAGGATTCTATATGAAATTGTAATGGTGGTGGATCCTAGACAACTGGACAAGTTTTCTTAAAAATGGAAGTGGGGACCTATTAGTATATCAATGATATGAATAGTACATTATGTTTACATATAGTGTTATTGAGAGTTAATTATCTATAATGATGTCTTATTGACTGTGTTTTTAGTTGAATATAATATTTTATTTTGATCAATAAAAATAAGGATGTAGTATTTTTCTCACACACATAAGTCAATTTTATGGAGGACTATTTATCCTTTTGTGTTCTTTAATTCGTTATGTATTTTTTTATATGTAATTTTCTTTTCATTGAATATTTGTTAGAGTTGAATGATTTTTATGAGAGGTTAACTTTATATGGTTATTAGAATATATATGATGCCTTTTTTTTGATATACATAGTATTGGGAAGTGAATTTAAAAAGAATTGTTTCTCTATTTCATTTTTATATATACAAACATCTTATGGAATGAAATTAATACTTTCGATGGTTTTATTAAAAGTATATTTGGTTTTGGTCAAGGTGGTTTCCCATCAAGTGATATCAAATCATATAGATCAAGGTGTGCCCAGAAAGCTAGTGGTAGATTAGTATTATCTCTATATTGTCTTTATATTATTGTGTTTTTAGTGGGAGTTTAAATTTACTAGAATTTATACTATGAAATCAAGGAAATATCATAATTGATAAATTCAATGGAATATCTTATGGCTATTGGAGAATGTTGTTGGAGGAAAATATAATTTAGAAGAAACATGATATGACTTGATCTACTAAAGGGTTGGTGAAAATAGAGAACATGTAATGGGAATAATTATAATTGAAAGCAATGGAAATGTGGAGTATGTCAATGATATAGAATGTTTCCATCAACATTCAGGAAATGGAAAGTACTTGTGAAATGAAGAAGGTGTGAAATGAAATGTGTGAAAACCCAAAGGCTCTTAAAAATGTTTTTAAATTCTGTAAGTTGTTTAGCATAATGTTTTCATAAGGAAGGGTAGTGTATATTAATGTGAATGAATTATAAATATTATTTGGGAATATTGAATATGTGATTGTAACTTTTATAGATGATGTATGGGAAATACTTTTGTTAGCCTTAATTATGAAGAGATTAGATGAAATGGTGATAATGGTCAGAAATTTTAATAATAAAAAAGACATGGTGTATGAAGATATTTATAATATAATCTTAAATAAGGAAATTATGTGGAGAAAATTCCAATTATCATATAATTATGTGATCAATGCAAATGAATGAGGATGCTCAAATCAATAGAATAAATCCTGTTAGACGAAATATTTGGAAGTTATGCCAGAATAAAAAAGTTACAGTAAGTTATCCCATATAGGTCCTACTTAGTAGAGTTATGTAAATAAATTGAATATTAAGAATAATTTCAAGTGTCACAAGGATTACACTAGATGACCATAAAGTTTTGGTAGCTCAAATTTAATCTCATTAATCGAACATAATAAAATTTTCTTATGGAGTGAAAATACACAAATATATACTTGGGTTATTATCATTTTTTAATCCTATCATTCAGCTGGTGATCAATGATTCATGGTCAATTATGTATCTGCGAAGCTGGTAAATTTTCATCAAGTTGATGATGAATTCCTAGATGTTTTTAGTAAAGGAAAATTTAACACAAAGATGAATAATGAAAGATTCAGGAAGCTTCTAGAAGTATGACACATCCCTAATCTATTGAATAATATTATTAACTTTGGACATCATTTTTGTGCTGGTTTTGGTATTAATTTTTTCCATGTGTACGAAAAGTTACCCAAGGATCCATGGTAGTTATACGATGATTCAAATATGGTACTCTTTACATGACAAAAAATCTAGATGAGGTTACTATTTCTGAAAGTATAACATCTGGAAATTTGAAATCATAGAACTATAGGTTCATTCACCTTAGAGTAAAGAATATAAAATTTCTTATAGACAAGTGGACATTTAATCTTAATTTTATGGAAAATTGAATGTGTGAATGTTTTGTTCTAGGGAGATAGAGAAGGGTGTATTCAAATATAAATGTACTAAAACCCACAGAAAAAATGTTAGATTTGTTTCACTCAGAATCATGTTAAAATATCACTGTTTAGAATCACATGGGCTCCCTATACTTTGTAACATTAATTGATAATTATAAAAGGATGGTATGCGTTTACTTTTTAAAGAATATATATCTAAATTATTTTCTATTTTTATTAAATTAATATACATTGAGGAAATAGAATGCTGATGGAAGTTAGAATTTCATTTTACAGGAAATATAGGAGAGTACACCAAATATAAAATTTATAAATCCATCGAAATATGGGAAACATTATTGAAAAAATGATTCTGGGAATTCTAATACACGATAGAGTGGATAAGAGTATTAATTAAACCTTGATTGAAAAGGGTCAAAGTATGAGATTTCATTTAGGAATGTCAAAGGAAATATATAAAGAGGTAGTCAATAGATTAACTTATCTTTTTAAATAAATGTATCATATAAATTGCTGGGAAGTAACATCTGGAGGAGTTATGGTCTAGTAAATGAATGAAATGTGGCCATATTAATGTTTTTATAAGATTGGAACAAGTTCATATTTATTCTAAGGACAATGATAAGACCAAATAAAAATTCATGGTTTGATTTTGTATCGATAATAAAGTTTAAAACATGGGATATCAGTTATGGTATAATGATAGATGATAAATAATCCATTGGAGCAATTTTTTATTTAATGATAAGGTTATTTTGAAGGATTAGAACATGAATGATAAATATCTCTTGGAAAAAATACAATCAGAGTCTACGTTGATCAATGTAATGACATTAGAATATTTTAACTTATATAGAATTTAGACAAGAGAACTAAAAACTTCATAAGTTTAAAAATTAGTCCATTGGAAGATATTCAAGAAACTTCAAGGTCATCAGAATATCTAGTGAGAGTAACAAAAATTAGGTCTCCACATGTTAGTATAGATCTGAGCAGTTCAAATCATATATTTCAGTCGAGGAGATCATCTAGAATCATAAAAACAATTTAGATTATTGGTATTAATATGAATTATCCACTCTTAATAGAAGTAGGGGACCTATAATTTCAAGAAGAAGCAACATCTCTAAAACCAAAACATTCCAAACATAATTTTAAATTTTTTTAGATGAATAGTCAATACAATTTATAAAAACACACTCAAGAACCACATAGGTTTAGTTTATTCTGAGACTAGATGTTCAATATTTTTATTTCATGAAATATCTTCAACATCTCCCATAACGATCTTCCCATGTATTACTCTTCATAGTCATACCCAACGTAAAACAATTATTCAGAAACTTCAGAAAGGAAACATAAAAAAGGGTGAGCTCATATTCTCAATAATGGTATACATTGGATATATCCTCATAAAATGATCATAAGGGTATGAGAACATGATAAAAAAAATTAAAACAATACCCTGCATATCGTATATCATAAACCTGAGTCATGAAATAAATCTTACTAGTTCATAATACATGAATCCTAAAGTAATCAAAGAATACGAGACAAAAGAACATAACTTTGGAAGCTGACTTTGATTTATAGAAAATTGATAAATTCATAACACTGTGGAAATAAATAAAAATAAATAGGTTCACTCTTTATGTTAAGAACATTAAATGAGAAAATCGCATAAACATATAGACATGACACCACATCCTCACATAAAATTATGTACATGAATGGAGACCAATGCATAACCTTATGTACATGACATATGGTCCATGAAAAACATTTTGGAGATAAAATAATGTCCACACAAGACATTGTGAACATGAAATTTGGTTCATGAATAAGATAATTAACTAATGAGTTATTCAAATTTACCAAATGCATTGGAGGGAGATATAGGTCTGACAAATGGAAGGTGAGGAAAGGAAAGTATGAAAAGGGATAGGGGGAACCTTCATCCTACCATTCATCCAACATAATACTAGCGAAGAAAGGTATGTAATGTTGGGGATGAGGGGGAACAACCATCCCGCCATGTGTCCCACATACCACCTTTAGATATAACTCAACCATAGTGAGGTATCCAATCCACTTTTAAATAAGTTATTTCAAATATAAAATTTCTCGAAATATTAAAGAAATATTTTATTTGAAAATAAAATTGGAAACATTTATAAGAATATTGAAATACTTGAGTAGTCATGATGGTGGGAAATTTTGTTCATTTAGTACATGTTATAACAAAAATACATTTAACATTTTCGGTAAAAATTAAAAATTGCATCATCTAGAAAAGCAAAGAAAATTTATTTTAAGTAATTTTGAAAATTTTAAAAAATGATTTAATTTTTATATATAATAATTTTGGAATAGTAAGAAATTTCATTAAAGAAATTTTAGAAAACATTAACATGGAAGAAAATTTATTTTGTACAGAAGAGATGAAAAAAGTTGATTTTTCTAAAAAACATCCATTCCAACTATTTAATTTTTATAGAGTGGAAAATAAAATGAAACAATTTATTCTCTAAAAATAACTAGAAGAGAATATAATTCAGATGTTTCTTGAGAAATATATCATAATTTTTCATCATCGGAAAAATATTCATAAAAAACCTAATAAACAATGGGATTATAACATAAAAGCATTACCACTTTTGTATCTATTGAATCATTGGATTCATGAATGAAATAAACATAGATTAATATTTAAATACTCCTAAAATTCATAATAATAATCATAAAATACATTCATGGAAATTATATACACCATAAAAATATATAGGTGGAGAATATGGAATGCGACTCATAGAAATAAATGTGATATGAAAATCCATTACAACTTTTGTAACTTTTCAATCGTAATACTCAATAAATTTTAAAACCAAATAAAACATTAGACATCATGAATATAAAGAGATTCATGATATAAATTGTCAATGTGGAAGTATATACATCAAAAAATGATATGAGATGTTAATATGGAATATGCCTCCTCTAAATAAAAGTGAGACTATAAATCCCATACCATATGTCTCGACTTCCTTCGTAGACGTTCGATCCTCCCTCACATTGAAAAAATATCCTTTGGATATCTTATCTAGGAATATAGGTTAGTTATTTTGGGAATACAAGTACCTTAAAAATGTGGATAAGGATGTTGGGGAGAGATTAATTTAGGGGTATGTCAATCTAAATATCAAATGATGTGTAATGAAGTGAGAGAAGAAGTTGTATTTTTATAAATAACCAAATCATTTCAATAATGGGAAGTCACACTCAATATATTTTCGATGAAAATTTATAAATAATGGATTGGAGAGATTATATAGTTGATCCACACCTTCACAATAAGAAATAATATTATAAACTTTTTATTACCTTAGCCTCTACCTTTACTAACATTTACAATTTGAGTTTTCAACACAGTAACTAGTCTGTTTTTATTTACATAGGAAATTTACCCTTTATGTCTAAAAATTGAACTATAATTATTATATAATTTTGATCCATTATTTATAAAAATTAAAATAAAATATATTAAATAAAAATCATATGTTTTTTTGGAAAATTAATTTTAACACAATCACATGCAACGAGAAAAATTATATTTTAACCTTAAACTTGTTAATTTATTTTAACTATTTTTACTAATCAATATGACCAGAAATTAACCTGAACAGATAAACTAATATAAACTATAATGATTATAAATATTTAATATATTTTTTCAAATTAATTTCAAATAAATATCAAAATTTAATTTCACACTAAACCTAAAAGATTGATGAAAATAAGGGTTTCTGAAGAAAAGGTTTTCTAATGCATAAAAATTCTATTTGTAAAAATACAACATAATTTTTTTAATTAAATCAATTGAATTATTCATAATGTTATTAAACTAAATTTACTTCTAAAATAATTATAAAACAAATTGGAATTCTTTAAATTTTTAGACACAAATGATGTTTAAAAAAAACAGTATTTTCACTATTCATTGAGATATTATCCTTTTTAGAAAATTCTCTAAAATTCACTCTAAGATAAATTGGTGATTTTTTATTTAAAAATTAATTCTTTTATTCAATACAGTTTTCTAAATGTGGGAAATATAGTTTTCAAATAATTTTGTAAAATGCGATGAAAGAAATATTTAGAGAAAAATATTTATTAAATATAAAATTGATTTCTTATCCAATGATTTGAAAAAATATTAAATGAAGGGTAAACATTTTTATTGAATATATAATATAAAATTTTCAATAAAATACAACGTTGATAATTTTAATTATTAATATTAAAACAATTCATGTTAATAAATATTGTAGTTTTACATTTAAATGATTTTTATTTTTATATCTAATGAATTGATAAAAATTGAATTTATTTTATTCAAGTGTAAGACATATAATTTCCATAATTTTGTTTTTTATATTAATTCAAACAAATTTGACTTCTAGGTTATGATTTTCACGATTAATATAATAATATTAATATATATTTTAGTTCTCTAAGACTCGAGGTTGCATGTAATATAAGACATTGAAAATTATTTTTATTTAAAATAATATTTCATAACATCTCGGGGTGTTACATTCTTCCAGCCTTTAATAAATTACATCCTTGTAATTTGAACTTATTCTCAATGGGTTTTACACATGAAAATTCCTTCTTGGTAAACCCAAATTGTAAAATGGGTTAATAGAAATTCCTTATAAAAGGAGGGAAATGAAATTATGAAGGTTATTTGAAATAACACCAAATTGTTTTTCCAAATAGAATGAAATTAGTGGAAAGTAAAAATATAGACATGGAAGTGAAATGTAAAAACCCAATACTAATATAGAGTTAGAGATAACATGTCTAAGATGATTTTAACAACCACAAAGCCACAAATCTTTGATATGTGAAAATGAGATTCATTCAACATAAATGAATATAGATGGATAGTGTTTTTATTTCTAGAACCTTTTCATAATGTTTAGTAATTTTCATAAGAAGATATAATTTATTGATTTTTTTATAAGAACAATATCGTCCTTTGATTGTTCTCTGATCAGTCTCCACACCATTTCTTACTCCGAAAATTAATATTCACTACTACAAAATCAGGCTATAGCCACAATATTAAACCATGGCTATAGGCCCAAAAACCGTGGCTATAACTTATAGCCATGGTTCCCACAATTGTGGCTGGTATTGGCGTGGATATAGGGTAAAACCTATAGCCACAGTTTAAACCGCGACTATATCCCTATAGCCACAGTTCCAACCGTGGAAACAACCCTAAAGCCACGGTTTTCAACCCATGGCATTGGATAAAATCACTCATCTCCTAGATCCACGGTTGCAACCGTGGCTATATACATAGATCCACGGTTAGGAACCGTGGCAGTAGACCTATAACTATGTTTTAAAATCGTGTCTATAGGCCTAAAAATTCCATAAAAAAAAACCAGCACCGTTCAGCCGGTGCTGGGCCCTTGCATCCTCCCCACTGCCCCTGAAAATCCCCCCACTCTCCACCTTGCACCCCACCTGAACCTTAAATCCCCCCACGCACCCCTCCCTCTACAGCCCCCCTTCCCACCCTGGACAGACCCCACTCACCCCCCTGAATAGACCCCCCCCGGACAGCCCCCCCTACTGGACACCCCTTGCACCCCCAGGACAGACCCCCCTATAGACCCCTCCCTCCTGGACACTGGACACCACCACCCTACATAAAAGCCCCTCCCCTAAACAGCCCCCTCTCCCCTGGACATCCCCCCTACAAAGCCCCCCTCCTGGACAGACCCTGGACACCCCCCCTAGACAGACCCTAGACACCCCCAGACCCTAGACACCCCCAGACCCTAGACACCCCCTAGACAGACCCTGAACACCCCCTAGACAAACCCTGGACACCCCCTGGACAGACCCTGGACACCCCCCAGACCCTGGATACCCTCAGACAGACCCTGGACACCCCCACCCAGACCCTGGACACCCCCCCAGACCCTGGACAGACCCCCTAGACAACCCAGACCTCCACTCCCCTAGACAGCCACCCCCACCCTCCTGGACACCCCCCATACCCCCCAATACCCTAGACACCCCCTAGAACCTGGATAGATCCCCCTGGACAACCCAAATCTCCACTCCCCTGGACAGCCACCCCCCTCCCTCCTGGACATACCCTAACCCCCCCCAGACCCCCCAGTCCTGCCCCCCCTACCCCCACCCCGCCTGTTTCCCCTCCCCCCTGCCCCTGCCAGCCCCCACATGAACCCCCTACCAGCCCCCACTTGCACCCCCTCCCAGTCCCATCCCCTCTGCCAGTTTCCCCCTGCCCCCTACCGGTCCCCTCCAAATTAAATTATACACGAAATCTACTTACATAATAAGAATTAAACAAATCCAAATATAAAAAAACACATAACTACACTTACATGAGTCTCCCTATAAGACAAACTATCAAAGAAGTCTGGAACCAGCTAAAAAGTACCTACAACACAAGGTATAACATAGTAGTGCTCATCCCTTAAAATTATGGTAAAACAAAACATCTTAGAATATTCACAAAGAATATAAATCAATAAACAAGAATTGTGCAGCCCCCCTGCTGGACCCCCCTGGACAGCAGCCCCCCGTGGACAGAACCCCCCACCCCCTGCTGGAACCCCCTGGATAGCATCCCCCCAGACAGAAGACCCCCCTGGACAAAAACCCGCAACCCCCCTGGACAGCAGCCCCCCCCGAACAGTAGCCCCCCCGGACATCAGCCCCCCTTGGACAGAAACCCGCAACTCCCCCTGGACCCCCCAGGACAACAACCCCCCTGGACCCCCTGGACAGCAGCCCCCCTGGATAGATCCCGCAGCCCCCCCGAATAGAACCCCCCCTGCTGGACCCCCCTGGACAGCAGCCCCCCTGGACAGAACCCCCCTAGACAGAACCCCCCCTGCTGGACCCCCTGGACAATAGCCCCCCTACTTTGGATGCTTCTTAAGGTTGAGGCTGGGAGATGCTGGGTTTATCCAGTATAGACTTACAGAGATTCTCATAGTGGGGTTATAGGTTTCTTGTGGAGGATTTAGGAGGTGCGGTTGTGAGTTTAGTGTTGCTGTTTGGAATTATAGGACCTTTGAAGATGGGTTTCAGCTGGGGGTGTTTCTGTTTGGATTTTTCTACATGGTATAGTACATGATACACTTACATGGTCCATGGTGCTGATTGGTTTGTGATTTCTACTATGGTTGGTAACATGTTTTGGGTGCATAGGGGTTGGCTTTCTGGTGTGTCTTCTTTGTTTTGGATTACTATTGTAGGCTTCTTGTTCTCTCGATTGTCTAGTGTGGTGGATATAGTTTAGGGTGGGTCTTAAGGTGGTGGTTTGGAGTAAGTCCAGTTGGCTTGTGCCCGGTTTCCCCATCTTCTGTATTCTGGTTGTTGATGGTGTAGGGATTTCTATGGTGGATGTTCTAAAATTCCCTTGAGATGATGGATGCTACAGGTTGGGAAGCATGTTTCTGGTAGATGGGTGGTTCTCTTTCTAGGGTGGGTGCATGTTGACTACTTGGTGGGTCTAGAGGTGTTGGATTCAGGATGGGTATTAGCTCACATTTGGATCAGGGACTTCTTGGGGATTCTTAAGGTTGTATGATGGGTTAGGCGTGGGTGATGCGGGGCACTTCAGATGGATGGTACTACATAGGTCCAGTCCGTATGATATTTGGAGCTACATTTTTATCATCTTAAATGTTGTGATTGAACCCATTATTAAAGATTTATTTTTCCATATTTATCCTATGATGGAAGTAATAGTGTTTTATGTTGTTCTTGTATAAAATATACCTATGCAGGTCTAACTCGTATGCAAGGAGGGATCATTTTCATGTTGATTGTTATAAATGGACCCATGATTGGAGATCCAATCAGACCCAAATATCCTATAATTAATGAAATATATCCACATGAAGTTCTTGAATGGGAAACTATCTATACAAGTCTTCTCCATACATAGAGAGGGTCATTGTTCCCATTAATTATTGTAGCTGGACACAAGATTGGAGATTTGGGTGTCACTCTATATCCTGTGATAACATAAATAAATCCACATATAGTTCTTGAATGGGAAACTATCTATGTAGGTATGACCCATATGTAGAGGGGGATATTGTTCCTATTGATTTTTGTAGCTGGACCAAGTATGGGAGCTTTATGCATCACTACATATCATGTGATGACTGGAATCAAACCACACATAGTTCTTCAAAAACCATGTAATTTAATGTCATGCATAAAGGATGTAGGTTCCATAGCATGAAAATGAAATATTGTGGCTGGACCCAAGACAATAGATATGGGTGTCACTATGTATCATGTCATGGGAGAATTAAACCCACATGTAGTTCATGAATGGGTTGTTCCCTATATAGGTCTGTCCCAAATGTAGAGTTTTCCACAGATAGCTATTTGTAGCGATGGAAACTGGACTTCAATGGGAAAAACTAGCTCAGTTTTGTGTACGGTGTCTCTTGGGTAGTAGTTCACATGGTGGTATGGTAGGCCCATAAATCATGTAGGAGCTTGTCCGTCTAGGACTTATTCTATTTTTCAACCATCTTCTACTACTTATTCAATAGAGACTTATTAGAGGCCTGAACTTGTCCATTTGTTGCTACATGATAGCAGTATGAGTGGTTAGTGATAGGTGTTCAAGTTAGAGAGAGAATAAAAACAATAGTTTCTGTTTATTTCTACTACAATAACGAGCATAATTTATAGTAGCAAAATAGAAGAACAGTTGAATAAAGGGCTCCCCGTGGTCGCACCGCGAGGCCGATGGCCACTGCCCCTGTATCTGCACAGCAGATCCTTTTTCTAAAAAAAAATATCCCCCTTTTATTATTCCCCCTTCCAAACAACATCTCACAATAACCTACTTTTCAGCATTTGTTGGCTTCTATCAGTTAGACTCAATGGTATACTCCTGGTACACTTTCTTTAACTATCTATAGAAGAATTTGGTCTCATTTTCCATATTGAAGAAGGATTTTTTTTCTTTTGGGCTATCCTGAAGCGTAAATCTCTATTCCTGATGCCAAATTTATTCCCTTCCAACTCGCTATATCAGGAGGGTCCCATTTTGAAGATAATCAATTATGCGCACCTTCCATCTAGGGGTGGATATCAGTTCATCAGGAACTAGGGAAGTTTTGATCTGATTGATTTCCTCCATGTCACAGATGATGATATATGAGACCATCCTTTGATGCAAAATGTGGTAGAAAACCTCATACTGATCAGGGTCGTCTAAAACTATGATTTCACTAGACATTACATCAGTAAAATCATTTTTTGATAGGGTAAAAGATAGAATGTGGGTTCAAAATGGAAATCTTCAATCAATCTTCAAACATATCCAGTGAGAGGGGCCAGTTAATCCCTTTTTATTGCATATTCATCATCATATATTTTATCACTAGCTTTGAATCTCCTATGATATTTAGGTAGTCTATTTTCAGCTATAGTGCCAGTTCCAAGATAGAAATTAGGGCTTCATATTCTATCTAATTATTTGTCCATCCATCAGATAGTGAGAAAGAGTATAGAAAAATTACTTTTTCTAGAGAAAGTAATAAAATCCCTAGACATACATAGATAATATTTGGGTTCTCCATACTTTTGTTGATAGGACTCTGGGAGGCAGAAAAAAATACATATCCTGTGTTCGGGGAGCTTCATGGGAATGGAAAACCTTCTAATCTAGAAGTTTTATTTCTAGTAGTATACTTTATTGGGAAGGATTTGCCATGAGGAAATTAGATAGGTCTTCCCTTTCACTAACTTATGTGATATGAACTGGATATCATGTTTTCTTAAAGTGACTGATCATAGGGAAAAATTCCCAGTCAACATAGGGCAGCTAAGGATGTACTTGAGCGGGTCAATACGAGTGACCAGGTGAACTTTGTAAGGATACAAGTAAAGCCTCATATTTTAATTGGGAAGATGAGTGTGAGGTAGTTTTTCTCAACATCATAATATTTTGTCTTAGTACCTAACATAATTTTACTAATGTAATAGACACTTTTTTCACTCCCCGCATCATTCTTATGTGAAATGAGAACACTGAGAAACAAATTTATGAAGGCCACAAATAAGATGAGTGGAATTCCTTCCACCAATGGAATAAATACTGGTCAATGCAGTAAGTATTTATTTAGAATCTCAAAGGCTTCATGGAATTCCTCATCGAAATGGAAGGTGACTCCCTTCTTCATTAACATGGTGAAGCATAGAGACAAGTCATCCAGGTTAGCTATGAAGTTATAAATGTAATAAAGGTTCCCCTAGAGTCCCCTCAATTCTTTAAGAATCTGAGGGAGTGAAATTGATAAAACTGAACTTTTTTTATTAGATTCAAACTCAATTTCATGGTATCACACCACAAATCTATCGAATTTCCCCAGCGTTACCCTGAAAATGCATTTTACCAGATTCATGTTCAGGTTGTGCTACTGCAACTTGTTAAATATAGTTTCAAGATCTTTGAAATAATCACATCTCTATTGAGATTTGATAACCATGTCATTAACAAAATCATTCATAAATTCTTTCTAAGAAGGTATTAATGATATAATGTGTATAGTGTTGGTATGTAGTGTCATCATTATTTAATCCAAAGGGCATGAACTAAATGGTGCGAGATGGATTGCAGGTGGCTGGGGGCTGGTGCGGGCTCGAATACAGTTGGAAGGGGGATGGAATGCTGGTGGAAGGGGGATAGTTGCAGGTGCTGGGGGGATGGTCTGGGCTGATTCGAAGGTGGAAGGGGGGCTGTTGCGGGCTGGAATGCTGGTGGCAGCGGGCTGAAATGAAGGTGGAACGGGGCTGGTGTGGGTTGGATGTGGCTGGAGCAGGGCCAAATCACAGCTTTACCACAGTGTGACCGCAGAGTGACCACGGTGTGACCGCGACGTGACTGTGCCGTGACCGCGGCGTGACCGCGGCATGAACGCAGTGTGTTGGCCCGGTCCAGCGACATCCGCGGGGCCGCATCTTCCACTTAGTTTGAAATAAGATGATATGGATGGCATGAGAGGATGTTTTATCAGAATATTTAAAGAAATGAATGCTAATCTATGATTACTAGAGGATTGGATAACCCCTAATATACCTAATTCATTGAGGGATCGAATGCTGGTGGAAGGGGGCTGGTTGCAGGTACTAGGGAGATGGTGCGGGCTGATTCGAAGGTGGAAGGGGGGCTGTTGTGGGCTGGAATGCTGGTGGCAGCGGGCTGAAATGAAGGTGGAAGGGGGAAGGTGTGGAATGGATGTGGCTGGAGCAGGGCCAAACCGCGGCGTGACCGCGACGTGACTGCAATGTGTTGGCCCAGTCTAGCGACATCCGCGGGGTAGCATCTTCCACTTAGTTTCAAATAGGATGATATGAATGGCATGAGAGGATGTTTTCTCAGAATATTTAAAGAAATGAATGCTAATCTGTGATGACTAGAGGATTGGATGACCCCTGATATACCTAATTTGGTGAGGGCTCGAATGCTGGTGGAAGGGGGGTGGTTGCAGGTGCTGGGGGGATGGTGCGGGCGGATTCGAAGGTGGTAGGGGGTCTGTTGCGGGCTGGAATGATGGTGGAAGCGGGCTGAACTGAAGGTGGAAGGGGGATGGTGTGGGCTGGATGTGGCTGGAGCAGGACCAAATCATGGAATTACCATGGCGTGACCGCGGCGTGACTGCAGTATGACCGCGGCGTGACCACGGCGTGACCGCGACGTGACCGCGACGTGACTGCAGCGTGACCGCAGCGTGTTTTCCCGGTACAGTGACATCCGCGGGGCATCATCTTCCACTTAGTTTCAAATAGGATGATATGGATGGCATGAGAGGATGTTTTCTCAGAATATTTAAAGAAATTAATGCTAATCTTTGATTACTAGAGGATTGGATGACCCCTGATATACCTAATTCGGTGAGGTTTGGAGATCTATCAATGTGTAGGAATACCTAGAGGAATACCCCATGGAATCATGAAAATCACAGGTTACATAACATGTAATATGACATTACTAGTACTGTGGGACCCCTGGGCTGTTGAACTGGGATTTTAGTTGGATTTAAATATAACACGCCATGTGACATGGTCACACAACATGGGACCCATCTTAAAAGTCTAACGGCACTTAAAGAGTGTCTTGGTTCAAAAAACTGTTTTAATAAAAAGAGGGAAACCCCCTACATGGATATAAAAAGGGTCAAGTACGATGTGTGATTTATGACTAACAACAACATCAAGTATAAGTAAAACATCAATGCAATAATGTTAAGCAAGGTATACCACTTTGAGTTTTCATAGACAGCGCACCTCCGTTGGAGGGGTTTTATTACAAAACCATGACTTATTTATCAAACGAAACAATTATCTTAACTAACACTTATTCATGAATTACAATTTAATATAAACATGCAAAATTAAGAAGGCAACTAATTGCAATTTAAAACATTCTTGAATTAAATAGGTCAGGAGAGGGACCCTACCTCAACCTCAAGGCATGTTTGCTTTTGACGACGACAACTCGAATCTTCATTTTTTCCACTTGCACGCATATGAAAATTAACATATATATAAGGACACCTAGCCCTTATGTACATATTTTCATGGACAAATATGCACAAGTGGGTCCTCAGAAATATGTTTATACTTTCATATACCCATTTACACTTACACACGTATGCATTTTTCATATCTATATATAAGCACACCTAGCCCCAATATATATATTCATATTGCCATGAGTGAATATATATAAAGGGGGAACTTATATATGAATATGACTACCTATACATACACATGTAATCCTTCGTCAACAGCGACTCGAATCCACCTCAATGAAATCCAAAACACACAACAAAAATATAAAGAACCCAACAATCAAAAAAGCCCTAATTAAAATTGGGCCAAAGAATAAAAACGGAATAAACGTTACCCAAATCTTGAACTCATTGTCTTCGATGGTGGTGGATAGAACCAGTCTTATCATAAGAAACCACCTATAAGAAAACAGTGGAAAAATAAATGAGATATAACAACTTCTTATATATATGTGATTAGTGTGTCAACTGTAGACAGAAAAAAAGTACACATTTTACACACTTTAGGTAATTATACAGATTTTCCAAAGATTAAATCATCTTAAAAAATGATGAAAAATGGATTATTGAAGCTAATATATTGAACAACCTTCAATTACAGGACATACCTGACCATAGAGACTTTGAGAGAGCTTCCCAAGCAGGATTTTCAGCATGAAAAAATAATAGGGACCATCTTCAATCAGGAACGTTCCTAAAACCGATGAAGAGTTTAGCCCATAACTTCTACAATACCAGAAACTACTTAATAACTAGACAATTCATAACTATATATTAGAATAATACATGAATGATTGAAGAAAGGGACAGAAAAAAGAGGCATAAACACTTACATAACACTGTTTGGTTCCAAGTGTAGAAGTAAAGAAAATAGATGACATGAGAACCCATCCAACCATTCATAAAATTAGATCATTGGTATGAATGATAAACCATCATTGTCATCTTCCAGGGAAGCTATCTGTAACAATGCTCAAATGAAAAAGAAGTTTTCTTCTCCATGTAAAAGCACATGTATCATGTTTTTTTATGAAAGCTAGTTCTTACATTGGAATATATGGAGCCAATAAATTTCATGGTTGCCAATGTTTTAAGAGGATCATTGGCATCCATACCAAGCAAGGAATTGGATAATGAAATTGTCAAGATATCAATGTATGCATCAGCAACAACAAAATCATCAAACTTTTCATAAGAATTAGACAAGGAAGAGAATAAATATGTTCTCCCAGAAAAGGCCACTAATGTTACATGAGTTTTCAACTAGTGATTGGTTGTAATTTGTGAGAAGCTACATGGATACGATTTCCAACGTATGGTCTTAAAATAACATGCAAAACTCATTTAACTCTTCTATAATTGAATATGGAATAAGTATTACTAACCGACTCAAGATCCATATGGAATCCAGATGCCAAAATTGGAAGAACCAAAGAGGGATCCACATGAGAAAAATTTGAAAAAAAACAAGAAGTGCTATAGAACTTTCTCAGAATGTACTAATGATCAAAGTAACTTACCTAGAGAAAAGGAGAAGGGGATAATATAGGATAGATATTTCGGAATTTAGAGAAACTAAAAAATAATAAAGTTCTATATTGTTAGACTCCAATCAATTCGACCATCTTGAGCAAAAATTTCCAAAAATTATAGCATGGATTGCCGCTAATGATGTATGCATAGAACCAAAACAACATAAAAAAGTTTCAACACCAATGGTGAAAAAGAAATAATGCATGGAATCCAGAGTCATAATAAATAATTTTAAAAAAGTGGGTGACAAAAATGAACAATCGATCCGATAAAAAAGTAGTAGTGACAGTCTTCCCAAAAGTAGTCTCTACAGCAATGCCTCTATCTTGTAATTGGTTACTGTTAGGGGAATTTAAATCAATTCTTAGTCTTGATGAAATAAATCTATATAATTTTTTCATTTCATAGCCATAGACTTTTAGAGATTAATTGATCATGGAAACTTTTATGAAATTTATTCTTAAGGAGCTGAGTTCACCTGGACCAGAAACACTGTTAATAGAAGACAGTCTAGTAGGATTGATAAGGCCTTTATTTACCTTAATGACCTTGATATGGATTCTATCTTATCCTGTATAGATCTTCACAATGTTTACTCAGATTACCACCCACTTCTAATGTGTTTATACCCTAATGAAATGATACATGCTATCCCTTTTAAATTAATTAATTCTTAGCTCTATTTTAAGGAATGCAGTGAAATTTTACAATAGAAATGGATGAGGAGATTTGAAGGAAATTCTTTCCAAAGGCTCATGTTAAATCTTAAAGCTACTAAATATTCTATCAAAGGATAGACCAGGGATAAATTCACCAAATTTAATGAGTAAATAAAGTAGTTTATGGATGATATTTTGGAATGTCAAAACAGTTCTTCTAACCTTGATACCCCCTCATCTGAGGAATTTCTACTGAAATTTGAGATTAACGAGCTCATTCTTACACATAAGAGGATTCTTATAAAGTATATTCATTTAATATGGTTCAAATAGGGTTATAGAAACACTCTATTTTTTCACATCATGAATAAGAAAATAAGGAATATAAAAAAGTTCACCATCATTAAGGTGAATAGAGGGACTCTTAATAATTAGGGGAGTATATCTAATGCCTTGTTTAGTAACTTTGAACCTCTATTTAATATTTCAAGTCTTGAGTAAAAATTCCCTTCTCACTGCCTTACCTACTAAGGATGAAATTAAATAGGTAATTTTATCTCATAATAAGGATAGTGCAGCTGAACTGGATAGATTATCTAATCACTTCTTAATTAAATTTTGGGATGTGACTCATTTAGAACTTGTATAGGTTGTTCAATAATTTTTTAGACTAGAATTTCTTCCTTTAGGTAACAACTCTCAATTAATAAACATCATTACAAAGGTTGAACATTACCTTGATGTTGGAGAATATAAGCCTATCATTGTGAAAAATAATCTTCATAAGCTCATCAGTAAGGTGACTATTATAATTTTGGGGGCTATTATAAGTTCCATTATTTCTCTAAATTATTTGGTGCTTATACATGGAAGTGAAGGATTATTTATATACTAACTCTAAATGTGTGAATATATTATAGAGGAGATCCAAGCCTAGAAATATTGATTTAAATATTGACATTTCTAAAGATTTTGACACTCTTAGCTAGGATTTCACTTTTTAAGTACTTGACAGTTTTGGTTTCTCAACCATATTTATTAATCTTATTCAAGACCTTATCTACAGATCAAGACTCTCTTTTATTATTAGTGGGTCTCACAAAAGATACTTCGGTCATACCCAATGGGTGAGATATGGGGATCCTCCCTCAACTTTTTTATTTGGAATTATCATGGATTAACATATAAAATGACTCCTAAAAGATACAGATTATGGGGTTTTATCACCAATTAAGGCCACTAGAAAGATAAGAGCACCCACCCACTTGTTTTATGTTGATGTAATTCTCATTTTTTGTCAAAATGATGACTGATCACTTTCTTTCATCAAGGGTATTTTCGAGCATTATGAATCTGTCTCAAGACAAGCCATTAGTTAAGGAAATATAAGCTTTATTGTAGCAAGGACATGCATGTTTCCAGGAGGAATCAAATTACTAAATTCTTTGGAGTTATAGCTAGAAAAATTCCTTTCTCCTTGCTTGCTTAAAAAGTTTAGAAATAACTTCATCGTGTCATCAAAATTTATTTTAATATGGACGATATGGAAAAACATTATTCCTATGGATGATCAAATTTATTTATTTTATCTTCATATTATCTCAATTTTCTTGATCTATATGAACCCCCAAGATGATTCTCATAATTTATTTCCGAAATGTCACATATGAAATGATGATGTCCCGAGACTGCATGAATTCAATAAGATGAGGTCTAGTGAATTGTAATGTTCTTCGCCTCTATATGTTCCACCAAACATCATCTACTTGTCCATCAATTGTCCCATTCTCACCTAAAACTCAAAAAGGTAATTAACCTAAATTTGGGAGGAGAGGGGGAGGTGAAAGATATGACAAGAACACATTTTTCATGCATCATCATGTGTTAAAATAAAATATATGACATCCCATTTAAATTGAGTTTGGTAAAACTTATTGAAAATCACTTCCAGCACTTATCACCTATGATACATGCTTCTATATAAGTATTTCTAGATTACTTACAGAAAAATATTTCTGCGTCACTTATTTAAGGCTCTGTTTGAGAACAAATATGAAACTGTTTACAACAATTATTTCTTGTGATTAATAGTTTGAGAAATTGAAAAAACACCACTTATTTTTTTTTCACTCTATCACTCAGCCTTAAATAAGTGTACAAGATGTACCCTTCTTCATGAATAACACACCATATAGAAGGGATGATGATGATACCCACCAAAAAGTTGACTTAAATTCAGGGGTAGGGTTAAGTGATACATGAATATATTTATTTACCCTAAACCCTACCCCAAATAATCATACATTGGGTTGAATTTATTCCTTTATGGTGTAGTGAAGATATCTTGTTCAAATACTGATCAAAGATGAGAATAAAATTCTTTCCTAACATTATTTGATCTTAAGGAAATTTCAAGTTCAGGATTCTATCTTTACTCACCAGTAATTATCACGTCCTCAACTTTTCTTGCATGGATAAAGCTCGTGAACCTCTCTTTGGGACGCTCTCTCCCTATCCATATGATGGTAATGATGCAATTGAAGGCCAAATCCTTGCATACTTTAACATCAAGAGACCAGGAAATTTAGAAGACAATGGGCATGAAATTATATGTTCATCAGGGCTTAAATTAATGTTTCCATAAATACTATTCAAAATAAGAAAATAAATTAAACTGTAGATAATTTTCATGAGAGAAAAATTTGGACCCAGGATAATCAGAATCAGTGAGTACGTTTCAAATTGATTAATTAATGAATAATGAATAACTTTCATCGGTCTAAAATTAGAATATATCATATAAATATTTGTTTTGATGAGCTACTGCAACAAAAAGGTATTGATATCTGTGATCAGTAATACTAGAAAATAGGGTTATTCGCCAACATAAGTGGTTGTTGTTGGCGAAAAATACACTCAGTGTATAAATATAGTAATATGATCAATAAAAAATCTAAAAAAAATTCAATAATGTTTTTCTCCTTAATATGTATACACAACACAGTAAGAGAATTATTGACCTATGTGTAAACAAAATACAATAAGGTTTAATTCAGCATACTTACTCATTCAAACCCTAGGAATTGAATAGCAGTGTGGGAAATACTGGAAAAGAAATACCTATACAGAAAAACATGAACACAATTATTAATATGAAATAAATGTATTTTTAGCAATTGAAATGTTCGTAGTAGGGGGAAGAACCTTGAAAATCACAATCGACTATAGAGGTATGGTCGTACGATCACTGGAGATAGTATGAATTTCTTTGGAAAGTAGATTTTGTGAAGGAGTAACTGTAGTAATCTTTAGATAATGTGTAGGGGTCAACTCGCATGGATCCCACTCGTGGAAGGTGTCGGTTCGGCCGACGCACCGATTGGAGGAGGAATGCCATACGAAGGTAGTGGAGGAGAAGGACGTGCGATGAAGGGGATGAGAGGGATTGTTCAAGGGATGGAGGAACCAAATGGAGAATCCAGCGAGGATTGGCCGTGGGAGAATCGATCGGTCGATGACGAGGGAGGATGGTTTCGAGGGTGGGAGATGAGTTGCGACGAGGGAGGGGATTACGGGTGGGAGATGAGATGAGTCACAATGAGGGAGGGGATTACAGGTGGGAGATGAGTCACGATGAGGGAGATGAGTCGCGATGAGGGTGGAATCACTGTTTCCACGAGATATTTTTTACCGTGTCTTTATCTATTCTAAAACTATGGTTTTCTAATAATCGTGGCTATATCTTAACCTATAGCCACAGACCAACTAAACCGTGGCTATAGGCCCGTGGCTATAGGTTATTTTTCTAGTAGTGATTCAAGATAATTATTTTGTATTATTTTATTCCTAGGGAACTAAAATTTACTTTTAAAAAATTATAATATCATTAAAAGGTTGAAGATTTATTCTAACCCCATTTATAGATATATACAAAAATGAAAATAGTTAATACAAGGTATCCATATTTATAAGAAAAAATAATTACATTATAAATTTTTATCAATAACACCTAATAATAAACATAACCTATTCCATAAAAAATCATCATTAAGGCTCATATAACATACGTTTGACCATAATTGAATCCAAAATATTAGAATGATTTGATCTCAAATCCTTCCACGATAAAATTTTTAATTTTCATGAAAAAATTACCACCACACATAAATTCGAATAGTAAATGTAAATACTCATATTTATTTTTGAAATAAAATAAAATAAACCTTTAAAATATAATTCTACCTTTATTCCATAAATAAGAACATATCATAGATAATAATATTTTAACATGTGTTTTGGTACAATAATAGTTTGATTAAAAATATCAAATATCATTTCCTTTTCAATAAATTAATAATGAATATATGCAAGGAGATATAATAAATGCTCAAAATCACATCAAATTTTACTAAAGGTTAAGATTTTCATAGGGATCATTCGTAAAAATATTAATTTGGAATCCTGAAATCTGAATTGATGCGTAATTTTTCCCTTGATATTATAATTTCTTCCATATATTGTGATTTCTAAAGAATAATCTTTTCTCTCCGACATAATATATTGTTTTGGATTATTTTCCTTATTATCCCTTGGATTAGGGAATTCATTTACATAATTCCCAAACTCCTTGAATTTATTGCACTAAAGTGTGGGGGTGTATTTTGTAATGATATTTCTCTCTATTCATTTAATTATCTTTCCCCTTTATATCAATTTGATATTATTTCGTTCTATGGACATGCTTCCCATTCTTAACACATTTTATTATTCATTTTTTAAATTTGGATGAGTACTCCTTCCTTCATTTTTGGAATGTAGGTGGATGAATTTTTTTTCTTAACACTATTTTACATACCACTAGATATTAAAGGAAATTATATATTCATTTTTTTCAATATAACCATGGGGGTTTTTAGCTTCAGTTTTCACTTTCAGTGGAAATTAATTTTACTATTCATAGCTTCCAGTTTCCCTTAGGGATAATGACTTTTAAACACTTTATTTCAAATGAATAAATAATAAATCATTTTTTATTTCATAGATGATCATTAAAAATAATGCATACCTTTAATTTTTTGTGTAACATTCCTCCTTAGTACCAATTAATTTATTATCCATCTTCATAATCTCAAGGAATTGCATCTCCATTTTCTTACATCGAATACAAGGGAAGTAATTAGTATAAAATATTCCTTTAACTCATCTTATTAGATGGATTAAACTTCAAATTTTTTCCACATATTCATAATAATATTATGCCATTGATATGTTTCAACTTTAAAATGATAAACATATTGGATGTAGATTTAATGGTTCTAGAACTAAATAATGGAAATTATCTTTTCCATAATATTGATACATTTCTCAGAAATTAGTTGATCTGAAGTCCCATAGAAGTAGTTTATATGTAGTCCCATGAAATATTAAATTGTTTGTTTCTCCTTCTTTGTTAAAATCAGAATTTCACCATTAACCATTTTACTACTTATTATATTATAGAGTTTTGTGATAATAGTAATAAAATATTTCATCCCCATTTCTAATCCATTTGGTTTCTTATGAGGATGGATATTATAATGAATATTATATTCATTATTCACACGATCCCTCTAGGTTATATACTTTTACTAAAACTAAAAAGAATATTTCTGTCAACAGTAGTGATTGTGTAGTCCTTCTAATCATTAAGAATAACTTATAAGGTGTCTAAATCATGATACATTCATTTCAATTTATTACACCTTTTGTTTAAAATTGTTCATTCATGGTAAATATATCTTCAAATACATCACAATGGTTGGAAATAAGATTATGAATTTTCAAAACATATCCACCTAGAGATTTAATCTTGGTGTGAAGTAAGGACTATTTTTGTGGACTAGGTAAAAATTGATTTAATGTCTAGTTCACCTTTTTTTAGTTAATACACCTTTTTACCACTATGCCACATCCACATCCACATGTATTATCCGGATAGAGATTCAATTTCATGTAAATGGTTTGCTCTATCACTATTCAAAATTCCAAGATATATTGGTATACTTTTAATGATCCTTATAGATCACATTAGTGTTTTCTAATTAATGATCTAAAGGATAACTAAACCAATCCTTTGATTTAAACTATAGTGACCAAAAAAATTCATACATAGATATTACATAATTTTAGATTAATATTCTATACATTTTACAAATACATTTTTTAAGATCAGAATGGATTACTATCTTTGGAAACCCAATATAGCATATTCTTATTTCATGAATGATATTCAACATCTTCTATAAATAGCATCCCACATTGTACAAATTACAAAAAAACCTGACTAGAAACCTTAATTTATGAAATGGGTAAAGGAAACATAAGAAATAATGATATAATATTCTTATTTAGGATTAACATGGTAGATATCAATATAACATGATTATTAGTGAATGAGAGAATTGGAATAAAAAATGAAAACCATAACCTGCACATCAAAAATTATAAACAAGAGTCATGTAATAGATATGTGAAGTTCATAATTAATGAATCATAAGGGAATCAAAGAACTTGATCCATGAGAAAATAACATTTTTATGTGATATAGATTTTTAAAATTCATGTAAGATGGTAATATTATGAACATATTTAAATAGAAACAAGTTTACTCTTTATGTTAGGGTAATGAATTCATACCCTAACATAAACATATAGATATGAATCAATGACCCCACATGACCATATTTATATGAATTTATGTCCCTATATAACCTTATGGTTATGAAATTAGGTTAACACATACCATTATGGACATGAAATCATGTCCACACAAAACATTGTGTACATAAAATATGGTTTGTGCATATCATAATTATGTTACGAGTGATCCATCATTTCAAAATGAATTTGGTAAGAGATATAGGTCCCACACATAATATAATCCATAAATTTTCATTCAATAAGGTCATAAAATATTCACCATATCATAACATTAAAATCCCTGAAAATTAAATCAGTTTCCTAAACTTTTTATAATAGTATAACCCATGGAATGAAATTTATTTAACAAAAATCATTCCATCATAATAATAAACATTCCAGAGAATGAATATGGTTGGTATCATTGGATCATATCCCCAGTAAATATTAAGTGTCATCAAATAATTTCATCTTATATGGAAAATGATTTTGAATGTTCACTTGGAACATTTATTAAGGAAAATATACTTTCCACCTTTAAATAACTTTCTTAAAATCTAAGAATTTCTAAAATATTAGAGAATAATTGTATTTTAAAATAAAAATTGAACTTTTAATAGACACCTCAAATAATTTAGCAGTTATGGTGGTAGGAAATGTTTTTAGGTGTTAAATTTTAAAATAATGATCCCTTTCATATTTTGGGTAAAATGTCCAAAGTACCTCATCTGAAAAATGACAAGAAGATTCATTTTGAACTAGTTTTTGTAAATTACGACATGGGTAATCATGCCTTTAAAGAATAATGTGAGAATAGTAAAAACAACCATCGTGTTCTATTTGAAAACATGGGCATGTAAGTGAAATGATTCTTTGGTAAACGAGATAAATAAGGTTGTTTTTTTCTTAAAAAAATTATTTTGGTATCATTAGTTTCTAAAGGGTAAAAATCAATAAAAACATGTTTTCTCTAGAAATAATCACATAAAAATAAAATTCATGATTTTACATAGAGATATATAATAATATTTCATCTTTAGAAATATAGTCCTACACAAACTCAATAAATAATGTTATTGTGACATCAAACCATTTCCACTTTATTAACATTTTGAATCATAATACCCATAAAAGAAATAACATTAGATGGATATCTAAATACAAAAAAAATCACATGAATCATCATAAAATACATTCATGGTAAGTATATGAACAAACAAAAAGGAAACAAGTTGCGCCTTTTTCATGATTTTGAATGAAATAAATGTGAAATGAGAGTCCCTTACCACTTTGGTAACTTTTGAATCATAATCCTGAATAAATAATAAAACCAAAAGATACATTAAATATAAAGAAAATAATGATATTCAACATATAAAATTATAAAGGGGATATATAAAAAAAGAATGAATGGAGTGGTGAATAAGGAACATTTCTCTCAAAAAAAAGAGAGACTATAAATCCCTTATTCTAGGTCTTGACATCCCAAGTACACATTCAAGCCACCTTCACTAAAAAAAAATAATGTTGATCTCTTTTAAGGACCCAAATATTTGTATTTTTGGAAGACTAGCATATATATATGTGTCTAATGATGTTAGATAACGATTTCGTAAGGGGTTGGTCGATCCAAATTCATTAATATGTTTGATGATGTGAGGGGAGCATGTTCCCATTTATAATGGAAATGGATGGGAATTTATGTAAATCCTAAATAATTTTTAATAATGTAACCACACATATTCAATATTCAACAAAAATTGATAAATTATTGAGTGGATGTAATATATGTTCAATACATATCTCATCCACATAAAAAAACACATGTTTTAAACATGTTATTCCCTTAGCCTATAAGTGTATTAACTTTTACTGTTTGTGTTTTCACCACAATAATCATTATCTTTTTATTTACCTTAGTATTTTATCATTTAAACCTAGAAATAAAATTATAATTATTTTTGAATATTAATCCACTAATTATAAATATTAAATTAATTTTTTTTACATAAAATTCTACAATTATGGACAATTAATTTTAATGAAAGCACATGTAATGTGAAAAACCTTGTTTTAAGCAAAACTATATTAATTATTTTTTATTAGCTTTAATAATCATTTTTAATAGAAATTATGTTGAAATTATATAAAAATATTAGTTCCTATGATTCCAAATATGAAATAATTTTCACCCAATATAATTCACATATCAAATAGAATTTAATGTAAAATTAATCCTGCAAGCATGATGAAAAATTATTTTTCTAAAGTATAAACATATTTTGTTTATTAAAATTATACATATAATTTATTCTAATGAAATCAATTTTATTATTCTTAATATAATTTAATTAAGATTAATTTGAAAACTATTTAAAAATAATTTGAATTTTTTTAAATTTTTTAATTAAAAAGGAAATTTCCATTAAAAAAATTAAAACATTCACTACTCATCAAAAGGTTACTATTTTTGAAAAAAAAATCAAAATATAAATATATGATAATTTTGAAATGTTGATTTCAAAAATGAATTATATTGTGTCAAATACCTTTTCTAAAAGTATAGATAATTATTTTTAATATAATATCACAAAATGTGATGAATCTTCTTTTTAGAGAAATAAAAATTTCAATTATAAAACTAGATTCATATCAAATTATGAGAAAAAATATTACATGATTGATAAATTTTTTTATTGAAAATATCAGGTATAAATTTCATTAAAATCATTCAAAAATAGTGTATAACTTAATATATTTATATAAAAACACTTTAGGCACATAAAGATATTTTTTTAGAAAGAAAAATTAATTTTAATTTAATATGCTTCTTATTTTTATTTAAAAACAGTTGATCCTAAATGAATTTATTTTATTAATGTCTAAAGGATATAATTTTCATTTTTCAGATAGTCTTATTTATACCATCCAATCTAATAGACAGGTTTTAAAGTTTAAGTTTAAATAATAATATTAATCATGTATTGTGGTTTTATAAAACTCAGTTTTTTATATAACACAATATATAAATGAAATTAAATATACTTGAAGAAAATATTTCATAAACCATCGGGGTGTTACAACATCACTATGGGAAAAAAATTTAAATAAGCAATTGATAAAAATTTCATTATAAAAGTTCATCATAACATGGGAACATATTGATTTAATGAATGGGGTAAGGGAACTTGAGAATAAATGACTTTAAATTTTGAAATAATCATTGGATGGAATGTAATGATACCACGATTTTTTGGTTGTAAAAATAATTGAACAAAAGGAAAGGGTTGATTTCACTGATATATTCTCATCAATAGTTCATCATTAAACAATAAGGATAATGCTATGTTTTATAACATCATATTATCATTACATATCACATATGGATATAAATTTATTCTACATTCATTCTAATTTGGAAGAATAAATTTACCTGAATCATCCAATAGCTTCCACAGATGAAAGGAAACAAAATGTCGTATATAGGTTAACGAAATGTCCTTATGGGTAAATGTAAGAATCACGATAGTGGAATCATAATTTTATGGATTAATGTTAATTAAAGGATTTTAGAAGTAATATTATAATCATTACATCTTTCAAAAGAAATGGAACAATGGATCTTACATCATTTTAATCATGTACACCAATGACATGTTACATGTTGGCCCATATGAAAAAATGATTTGAAAATGGGTGTATAAGTTTTACAAAATCATAAAAATTAGTGATCTCAGAAAATATAATAAAATATTATGGATAATTATTGATAGGGGTATAAAGTTCCAAAATTTGGTGTTATCTTAGAGATATTAAACTTGAAAGGTCATTGAAAAGTTTCAAATGATCGAGAGTAAGGCTACATCAACAACTATCACAAAACAACATCAAATTTTCTAAGGCTTGACCACTATAAATGAATGAAGAGAATTTATATATGGATAATGTGACACTTGAATAATATATTGGTTGATTAATATATTATATGATATGCACTCATATGGTTAAACTATTTTGATTGGGTGTTGTAAGTCTATTTATGTCAAATCCTGGTAGTGAAAAAATTATAGGCCACGAAGAACATAATCAATTACTTTAATAAACTAGATTATATGTATCATAATTTTGGGAGTAATATTCATTGAAAGGTTTTTAGGATGTGAAATTCACTAGAGATTATTATATTTGAAATAAAATAACCAGTTTTTTTCCTAGAGACAAACAATAATCCGTTGGATGCCACCACTACTAAATACCATTACAATATGTGAAATAGAAGATATGTATATGTCTATAATAAAATTATGGAATGACTTGGTTTGGATGAAAGGTTTTTTAAAAGTTATGTTGAAGAATTCAGGTTTCTATTTTTGATAGAAAAATTTTAATACACTTGGTTAAAAATTAAAAATTTCATGCTTGAAAAAAACACATTGACCTAAAATATATCTTTATCATAAAAATTATAGAGGAGAAAGTGTTGGATAGACTTCAGATTTCAAAAATCGAAATTATGAGGGTCATGTTCACTAAAACTTGTGGTCAATATTTTATATGGTATTATTTTTCGTCATTTTCAAATTTTTGAATAAAATAAAGATGGTGAATCATGGAATATGATGAAGTAAAGAAAGAAAATTTTCACTTGTGATCTATCGTAGATTCCCCAAAACAGGACTTCATGTGGGTGATTATTTAGATGGTAAGTCAAGATTCAATTTATTAGAATTTATACTATATAATATAATTCACTATAAATTAGAATTTGGAATTTATTTTCAATAATATGTACATAACAACTGTATAATCTCTCCAAGAACTAGTAGGACCATTATAATTTCGTATCTTTTAATGGTATTAAGAAGGTCCAAAATGGTCATAGAACTCATGAATTTTATAGAATGATGCATCTAAAAGTTTTTTCTAAGAAATTAGTTGAGTTTAATGAACTTAATAGAAATATCCATTCACATTCCATTCGGGGGTATCTCTATGAAATTGAGAAGGTAGTGGACCTTGGAAGAATGAGTGATCATTATTTTAAAAGGAAGTAGGGAAAAATATTCACAGTATATCAGTGATATGATTAATACATCCTATTTTTTTATAGTGTTATAGAGATTTAATCTTATATGATGAATTCACAATGAAAATGTTTTTAGGTGAATGTAATATTGTTCTTATGGTTGATAGAAAGAAATCCATATTGTTTCTACCATGAATTCATAACAACTCATTAAAAGCATGGTAAAACTTTTGGGTTATTTACATATTAATACACTTCCATTGCTGAAGATTTATATTTCATTGAATATTTTTTTATCATTTATTGAGTTTTATTTGAGGTCAACTTTGTGCAGTGAGTAGGGTTCATCAGATTCCAATGTTTAGTACAATTATTCATTCGAAGAAAACTTCTAAAAGATTATATTTTCGGCTGTGATACTCTCTAAGAGAACCTATGGAGGATAAATGAACATACATAATATGATTTTTTTGGAATCACATGTTGTGTCATGAATAGTGGTTTTAAAACAAATAATCTTCCTACCACTGATCGTTTAACATAGAAAAATTGATCTACTTTCATAACATGAGGGTACTAGTTTACCAAAGTGTTCCTAACATATTCACATTGTGATAAATAATATTTTGAGAAGGGGGGAATTTTAATTTTTTTATGACATCAAACATACCAATAAACAAAACTCATTCTCTTTTATAAATTCCAAACCCAATACTATTAATTTAATGATTCACATCGGCCTCTAAGACATACATTACATCCATTTTGGTTAATTAATTGAACTCCTTAAATCAATGAACAAGACATAAACAATCCATCTCCTTGATTCATAACTGATGAAACCATGTGGGAGTATTTGGTTGAATTCATGGACTCCAGGCCATAAGCTCGTGTGTGATACATAATCACAAATTTCATCGCATGAAAAAACATTGTTAGAAGCATATATTCTCATTATTTTTATAATGTTTAAGTTAAAAAAATACCCTAAAATTCATACTTAAGGGTAAATTGGTGAAAAGATATTATCAATCCATATGAATCACATATATAAAGGCCCAACCAATATTGATGTATCACTGAGAGGGGGTGGGGTTTAATTAGTGATACCACTTTCTTTTATGTTTCGTTTCATTTGATACAACCTTTTCCACCCGTTAAATAATTTCTCTTTACAAAAAAAATATAAGAAACATCCAAATATATTTTCAAGGTTTAATACTCAAAAAGAGTATATGTATCCTTGGAATTGGTTGGAAGCAACCCAATTCTACACAATACAATATAAAACAACCATTTTTAGTGGATAAATCAAATAGTATATCCCCTTACACATTATTAGATCGGTGATCAATAAAATAGTGCATGTGATTCATTTAGAAGTATTGAAGCAATACATGTTTGTGTGACAAGTAATGAGTCATTCACCAGTTGGTTCACAACAAATCCCTTTTTTTATTCAAAAAAATTATCATATATAAAGATACTAGAACCCCTTTGATGACATATCTATGTCAGTATGCATATGATGCATCGGTCTTCGAATCCTTATAATGTATCATTGTCAAGCATTGTCTGATGAATTGGAACCACACCTTTCCTGATGTCTCTTGAACCTACTAAAAAAATGAAAACTTTTTTTTATCTCTTGTACCATTTGAGGATGAATGGATAACTATTTTACTCATTACCAAATTGAAGACAACCAATATTAATATTTATGCTCTAGACCCACCGAAGAACAAATAAGAGCATTTGAAAATGGTTGACTACATTGTTGATCTTCATATGGTTGATAGTATTTTGATTCCATTCGGATTATTGGTCCTAATAATTCCATCTATACTAAGATATATGTCACGCAGAATATGATGGATTAGTGTTAGCGCCAAATTCCATCATCTAATTTGACTATAATTATCGATTGATCTTTATGATATATTCATCTGGTGATACAGAATGTTTAATGGATTAGACAACCCATTTGATTTTTCGATCTTCACATCATCAACATCAAACATCCCACACTTTAATCTTTTAAAAACTATTTCTTATATCATGATATCTTCATGACATTTAGAACATTAGGATTGTCATAGAATCGTCAAACCTTAGGTATTGAAGACATCTTCTACCACTTTCATTCATAAGGATTCTATCCCATGTTTACCTGACAAATTATGATGATTGATAACTTAACCTAACAAAAAAACATTGTCATATTTATTATGGAACCATTCATACTCCAACACAACATCTCATTATGATGGAAAATTTTATTCCACACACAAGGTGATTCTACAAAATGTTTTCTCCCAGAAATAATATTTATTATAGGAAATTAAAACTATTTTACTTTCCAATCATTTGAGCATATGATATTATGATTATGAGTCACCTTTTTTCATATCATCCAATCACTAAAAAAAACAAGGTGAATTTATTTTGTCTTATTACAACAAAATAAAAAACAATCAACACATTCTTTTTTCAGTATAAAAAACCACTTTGAGCTAACTTGGTCTAAAAAATATTTCCATTTATATTTTCTTCCAATCAAGGTTTATAATCCCCAAACATTATATTCTAAATTTATGGAGCACTAATAAATAATTCTATACCTATGTGAGAGTGTTCATTATAGGAAACAAGAGTGATTAAAGAAAACCATGATGGTCATGATTGGTTAATTAAGAATATTTTTCTTCAAAAATTCTTCTTCTCAATGTCATTATTTCAATATTCTTATAAAAGATTGTTTCCTAGAGCTATCTAAATAAACTATTTGAAAATTTACACATATATATACTGAGTTCACAGAATACCCACAACCCCCCAATATATATGCTTCCTTAAAAGTTTTATCACATATCAATGGGCAGATTTATGAAACAATTATCCCCCAAGAAAAAACCATCCAAAGGAAATATGAGATAGGGTATAGAAACACAGACCTCAACCATGGAGAGAAATTCGTTGCAAACCCATGTTCAAAAATAGATTGAAAATGATTCCTTTAGTGAAGATATTATAAAAATTTCAACAACATGTTCTAAAATGGAAACATACTTCAACATGAATCCATTCTTCTCAATCTGACCCATTTCTTCTTTCATATATTGAATCCACTCATGATTCATAAAAATATCAATAATATCACATGATTAAACATTTGAATAAAAATATTTATTTTCATATTTTTTTTCTCATCCTGTTTGAACCATTGATTTTGATCTCAAATACTGTTTCTAAAATCCACCCATTCTTTCCGCCTTGGATGTAGTTAACAAACTTATTATTTTTCACTATAAATTGTTTACATTTATTCTCTCTCTAGAAACATTCTATTATATCTCTAGAACATATATCCTAGACTTTTATGGAACGACTAATTTTTATTCATCATTACTAGATAACATTAGTTTTATAAATCACCAACATGAATAAAAATCCCTTTGTATATAGGCCTCTCATAAATTATTTTGTACCTTTCTCTCTTTTCACAAAAAAAAATTTTGTAAAAAAAACTCTATTACAATCATAAAAAGTATTGAAATATTCAAAATTATGGGTTTCACCCCATCTACAAACAATTATTTCTTGGATTTCAAATTTTCTTCCTCATTGATGGGAGATAGAAAAAATTTGATTCTTAGAGGTCCTTCATTTCCAAATGTCATTGTACCTTACTTGTATCCTTTTACATTCATCAGAAATTTAAAATCCCGTTTCATATGTGAATAAAACCCACTATGAAGGATCTAGGGTCACTATTCTTTTATTTCTTAGAGATATGTTTCTACAACAAGATCTTTCTAATTCCATTTAACATCTTTCTCTACTATGTTTTAAGGATTTTCGAAAATATCTTTTTATGCCAATAATAGAAGAATTACCCCTTTTTCATGATATCCAGGATGTTCAATCCTTTCAAAAATAGTTATCAAATGTTAGAACCTATTTAATCTTTCAATACATCTTTCTAAGATTTAATTTATTGAGGGGATTGAATCTTCCTTGAGCATTTCTTTCTATAACTCATGGGGTAGTTGTAATGTTCTTGATTAATAAAACACATTTTTTTCTATATAACCAGTCCACTAGAATTATAGAAGTACCCATAAAATGAATATTTACCTCTGTAATATTCATACTCTCTATAATTGAGAATGCATCCCTCAAAAACTATCATATCTTTCACATCATAACACTATTGAGCCCCAAAAATTCTTTTATCACATGAAATCTTTTTTTTCATTTTGGATTTCACTACCACCTTATTAGTGTAAGAAGTTTTAGGAACTTTTGTTTTGTAATCATAAATATTATAAACATATAATTTACAACTTCATTATCTATTTCAAAATAAATTATTTTCTAAAAAAAATCATCTTAGGAGAAACATAAAATTCCATTCAAACCATTGAAGTTCTCATTTCATCCTTATGAGGTTCAAACCATCCATAACCTTGACCTAATTCAAAGATATAGTTCATTAAACTTGTAACTCATTTCACATATTTAGAATACTTTTACAAAATAATTTCAAAATCTTCCTCATTTTCCTTCTACTTTACATGAAGATGTTCATTCTGATTCTTTTCCTTCTCAAGAGACTTATTCAGAAAATCAATTTTCTCATGTAATGAAGCATCATATTCCATAAAATAACGATTATTTATTTTTGTATAAAACATTCATTATTTAACTTCTTGATTTACTTTTCATGTCTTTAATTATTCTTTATAAATTATTTCAGTTCTCTCTTTTGGTGAAACTATAACTTAGTATATTCTTCTTTAGAACTAATGATTCTAAATACTTCATCATTAAATATTGAAATAAGCATATATTCTTCAGAAAAATTAGTATATTTTTTAGTTTCTACCTCACAATAATCAATATTTGAAAAAACATCAACTTTTGTATTTGAATAACAATGTATCATTTTCATTATAGTAAGATTATTCTTGATGTTTCTTCCATGATCTTATGACTCACTTTCTACTTAATCACATTCTTCTTCAACAAATTCATAATCGTTAACCCTATGAGGAAATTTGACAGCAATGTGACCGATTTATCTTCATTAAAAACATATTTAATGGATGTTTTCCTTAATACCAGATTATCCATATTTTCACATTTTTATAAAACAAGGATTAATGTCCTCCAAGATTATTACAAACCACATTTTTAAATTCCATGTTAGCGACATATTCTTCTTATATAATCTTCTTAGAGATTCATTACTTGGAATATTTGTAGGAAATTTATAAATAAACATTTGATTTGTTTTCATAACTTCCACCATTCTCATTTAATTAGTAATGAGTGTACTATAAAGATCATCCAAATATAGAGTATCAGGATCTATATCTTCGAAACTTGAACCATTTACATCAAAAATATCTGGAATAAATAATAAGGTATTTTTTAATAATAGTTGTGTAATAAAACTTCTTACCAAGACATATTATGGTGCCAAAAATATCATTCAAGACTGTAAACAAGTCACCAATAGATTCAGTCCTTAAAACATCTATGAAATAGTTACTATTCAAACAATTCAAAACCACTTATTATTTCCAAATAAACCTACATATTATGGATCTATCTAATCCAGTAAATCCTTACACTTCTTATGCTCTCTAGAAAAAACCCTTTGGAAAACCTAGTTTGGAAACATATTATATCATCTAAAATAATCAATTTAGTATTTATCTCTTTCTCTCTTCATACATAAACAATACAAGTGTAAAAATGAAAAATGTACTTCCTTATATTTATTGGTGTTTTTGTAGAGTAATGGTTGAGAAACTAATTTGACATTTACTCCTAACTTTTTTTCCCGAAACTCAAATTTTACATTTATTTTGAATTTATATTTGACTCTTTCAACACTTCTTCGCTCTTATTGATTATTCTCTAACTTTTTCAAATATTATCAGGCCATCATCTTTTTTTATTCACTCTAACTATTATTTAGTCTGAAACCATTTCATGTTTTGATAAAATTATTCATCACTATTGAAATATATGGTCACTCAAATTTTTTTAACCCCCATGAAAAATTATAAACAATTGAAAAATTCTCATTACAATGATCCATACCATTTGAAAAATACTCATTCTGATGGTACATATCAAATGAGATGCATTGATCTATTATTTCATAAAAAATATTTCAAATTTTAATGATACGAGAACACCCTAGACCGTACCTTGACAATAACATGAAGACTTCTTTAATGAGACTTTGTCAACAACTTCAAAACGCACTTTGAAAAAAACTTTTGCAGACTTCTTCAAAACAACACACAAATTCATTAAATATTCACAACATCGATACTCCATGTGTGATGACGTAAAATGTCCAATTACATAATGGTGTTAGAATATTTCTAATGGATCGGTCTCTGACCCATCCTATAGATCAATGTCATGAATTTTTCTATTAATTGAAAACACTCCTTGTACGATGATTGTTGACTGAACTAGAAAATAAAAAATAGTTCATCTGTATCTTTTGAACCACTTGAGAAAGAATCATGACATATATTAATCAATACCTAATAGAAGAAGATCAATATTTCTGTTTAATATTTTGACCAATAGAATAAAAAAATCAAATCCATTGAAGATGGTTGAATGCATTATTGATCATTATATAGTTAATCTGTCTCTAATTCCATTTGGATTCTTGGTCCCAAAAATTAACAATTTAATATTCTGCATCTGATAGATTGGTGTCATTTTACATATGACCAAAATATGTCAATGTTAACATTATTCTTCCTATTTCTCTACAACTGTTAGTTGATCCTTATTAGTTGTTCATCCGGTGAATCTGATAGTCTGACAGATCGAAAAATAAGATGGATCAGTCAATGAACACATCAATAAGATCAAACATCCCAAATATTGTTCTTCTAAAATCTCTCTCATGTATCATGACATCTTCTAAAAATTTTGAACATTATTATTGATATATAATTAGATGACTTAAGGTATCAAAAACATCCTCCACCACTTTCATTCATAATTATTTCACCACAAGTTTCTTAAAAAAAACATATGATATTTGAGAATTTAATCAAATAGTAAAGCATTATCAGATTTAGTATGGATCCATTCATAATCTAAAACATCTTATACTTATGATTGAATTGTTCATTCATGACCCAAGGTGAGTCCAAAAGGCATTTTCTACGATAAATAAAATTCAATATAGAAAACCAAGACTGATATGATTTTAAATAATTTGAGAATCCAATCCTTTTATTATGATTCACCTTTCATTCATATCATATGATCACCAAAGCATAAAAAGTGAATTGATTATTTTTTAATCAAAACGAAAATACAAAGAAATAAACAAATTCTAATTTCATCATCCAAAAAACAAATTCTATCCAAATTGGTCCAAACAATATTCATATACATTTTAGTGTACATCTAAAAATATACCACATTCACTAAAATATCATATGTACTTTTTATTAAACATCAAAACTCTATATTAATCTATCAAAAACACTATTTATTATGTATTTATCAAACTCTCTTCATTGTTATACAAAATCATTGTCTAAAACATAATCCCCATCTAAACGCCTAATTTTTTGACCTTAGGAGACTTAATATCATTGAAACAAAAAATAAAATCATTATTTTGTAGTTGAAATCAATGAACAATATGTAGCAACACATTAGTGTTACTCAAGATACTAAAGATTCAAGTGTGATATCTATCATGAATACTCATATCTCTAAAGAAACATATCCACCACAATATATATCATATAAATTATATATATACTAATATTATCATTTTTCCGTGAAATTGAGTGACCCTTAGACATGGAATAGTTAAATCTATTATAGACCATATTACCTTTTATTGATTCTCTAGAATAGACTTATCTGGTTGATGAATACATAAAATTTCATTCATCTAATAGATAAGTAAATAACATGTCTCTTATAGATTTATTTGAACACATTATTTGTGACTCAACTGACCATGGACATGTATTTCCATAGTCTAATTCAATCAAGTCTCCAAATGTATTAACTCATCATACAAGTGGAAGAATATTATCTTGGTTATATTCTAACCAAAAAAATTTAGAACCACCCCTTGATTTTAGAAGACAATATTTTTGGAAAATATAAGTATAAATGAATGAAAGTTTCCAATCCTGGTATCTCATCAAGATTAACTAAGAAAAATTGATAAAATGTATACCACCCTAATTATATTGATGACTATATAAAATTATATGAAATATAATTTTGTGGCCCACTCTATATAATAAGTTTTTACTTATTATTTTATGAATTTATTATCATAATCTTTTATACAACCCTTTGAAGTGAGTGTGAGATTCCATACATGCTAATATTAATATATCATTATAACCCATTGTACTATGTGATGATCTTTAATTAGGTATAACTCAATATAACACTATAGAGAGATGTTATTATTCGAATATTCTTCTAATGTAATTATTATATACATGAATGTAAGATAAATTTATTTTTTCTTTTTTTATTATAATCATGATACATTGATAAGAATTACATCAATCAATTCTATATTATATACAAATATATTTAACATATCCACCTTGTTATGATTGAGTTAATCATTTCTTCAATAGATATTCTAGATTATCCTCTATAAACACCCATAAGATCATTTTGACACCCCTCTTAATGATATCTAATATGATGTGGTATTTGAGATAGATATATTCATCCATTTGGTGAGAACAGGGTTCCATAGCCTGAGCAATATATCTATTGTTATCATAGTATGTCTCAATTGCTCTATCTATGTAAGGAACCATTCCAAGATTAGTAATGAACATATTGAACCAAAAAAAACTTTCATAGTATCTGAGGAAACAATGTACTAGGCCTCTATTTTTGAGTCTGTCATAATGGCCTGTTTAGAAATCTCTTAAGAGATTCCTCAATGATTTAGGAAAAACAAAACACAACATTGAGATATTATATTTTTCTGTTGGATTAGAAACTAGAATATGATTATAAATTTACACAAAGATAATTTTATCTTATATATATGAATAACATATCCTTATTATATATCAAGTTTTTCAACATGTTCTAAAAATTAATCCAGTGACTCTCACTATGATTGAATTGATATCCATTGGTTAAGCTTAGAGCTTATATGACATTAGTTCAAGTATAAAACATGAAATATATGATAGATCCAATGGAGGATTTATAGTGAATTATACCCATAATTTATTACTCCATATAAGTATCCTTAATATTTAAAATATAAATTCCCTGCAATATTGAAAAAGATCCATTTTTGGTGATCTCTATGTTAAATAACCATCACACATTACTGATGTAAGTGTAGAGTCTGAGTCCAAAAAAACTGGTAGATATATCTCATACCACAACCATTATTTTTCATCTTGTTTTACATATATTCTAAATTTTATCCTTTATCTAGAGCATAATATTATTTTTCTTAATTATTTTTAAAAAATACTTTTATTATAAGGAAGATAATTTGTCCACAGTTTGTGAAAACCATGAAGCTTGTTTGAAAAAAACATAAATCAAGTGGTAGAGGTGATTCAAAATATTAGAACAATATTTTTAATACCATGTGGCCAAACCATAAATTTCTACCTAGTGTAATCAGGGAGGGGAACAAGTTCATTCATGTTTTAGCGAACCATTTGTCTAAATTATACGACTTGCATAATCATTTAAATATGTAAATTTACTAAAGTACCCATATTTAATTTAAAAACGAAAAACCAACCACCTTACCTCACTCATGAGATACACCTCTAGGGTTATACTAGGTTATCTCCCCCTCCCCCTTCATTTTCTTGGATTCTTCCTTACATTTCAGATGATTTCCTCATGGTTGGTCCCCAATCTCCTTTATTTTTCTCTTTATTCCATTTATTATCTTGCTTTTCCTATTTCAATTGACTTAGGAGCATTGTTGGTAAACAAATGGTGTGAAATTTGACTAAATTCATTTTAAATGTTTTTAGAGTGTTCATATGTCATTTTGAGTTATCGTGTCCTTATATTTAAAGGATTTATAGTTTCCATGATTGATCTTATATAGGTTTTCTCCATGCATAAGTATTAAATTATACGACAATTATTTCTTAACATTGACTATCAATGTTTTGAATGTTAAATTATTAATAAAAAGGCTAATTATTGGACATTCAATAGAAATTTGGTTTTTTGTTAGTTAATGTCAAACTAAAAGGTTTATTTCACATAATTTTAATCTTTAAATCTATTTCCATATAACCATGCACACAAACTGTATATAAAAATTCCCAAATGACTCTTATAACTGAATTTATAATAAAAAAATAGAATTTTAGACTTAAAAAATTATATGTGTTTACACATAAAATTAGGATTGTTCTAGGGTTTATTTAATGGTGTCATGTTCTTGTTATTTTTTTGAGACATGATATGCAATTTAGGTGATTTATTTTCTATAAACAGTTTTATAACTTTGTTTCTATTTTTTTTTTTCAATTTCCATATTGGATTTTATAATGAAAATTTTATTAATTGAAAACACACCATTAAAATATGACCCTTGAGTTATTTATTTAATTATGATCAAAATTTACTTTCTATAGGATATGATTGTTACATTATTATTTTTAATGAATGCGACCATTCTAGGAAGGGTTCTCATATGAGAGTGTGGAATATTATAATCCTTGTCTATTATACATTTTTGTTTGTGGATACTCAATTACAAACCTACATTTTATATTTCATGGGTGTAATGAGTGTATATGGTGGGATGTCTAGATACACATTCTATACAAGATTCCAAATATTCATGGGATATTTCCCCTTTGTTTGGATTTTAACATGCTTTGGGAATATACACCCCAATTCAGATAGAGTATAAGAATTTGGGTTGTTATATTTTAATGGATACAAAATTATGATAGATCCTATTTTAGTGTTGTTCTAGAATATTCCCTGAGCTCCTATGTTTTCCAATTACAACTGGTTTTTTATGTACATTATTATAATTATGTTTAAATTTTTTAATTACTAGAATATAAATGAATCTATATTTCCCTTCCTTGATTTTTTTATTATCATTGATTTATATTATTATTTTTATCTCTACTTTAAAAATAATAATAATAGATTATTCTATAATTTAAAATAGATATTTTCAAAAAAAGGACTATTCCCCAATTTTCACTACACATGAGAAATTTTAAATGGAAACTCTAAAGCTGTTTTTCTATACTATGAGTTTTTTTGTTTATATAATTTATTAAAGAACATTTAGTATAAAATTAATGAGTTACATATTTTGATATAAAATGGATGAAATGAAACCAATCCAATATTTCTTTCAATAAAAGTGAAAATTCATAAATTTGTAGTTGTATTTCAAACTAGTATAAATGTATTTATTTTTAAAGATTATACATGGGGTGTGGTGAGGATACATACTAGGATTTTGTTCATAGGACAATCACATTTTTTTCATTTCAAATTTTCCATAGATTCCATAGAAGCTGATTGTGTTTTTTGGTCTGTTGGAGGTGGTAAGTTATGATGATTGACATTGCAAATATAGATAGTTGGTTATAATTTTTTTATTTTGATATTTTTCTTCGAAATTCATCAAGCCACAATGAATCCTATCTTTTTTTCTTCTAATTATGTAATTACCTTATACCTGATGTCTTATTTAATTAATATTTTCATCTTTAGCAGATGAGTCATGATTTTATTCTTATTCCATGTTTGGTTTTGTTTATTGGTAAAAACAATTATATTTACATATATAAATAATTGGTTTATAAATTGGAAATATAAGAAACATATTGAGATTATATGTGTTTAAAATTATTTATTAGGTGAAATATTTACCTATTATGTCTGTTTTGATTCCCTGTCACTTGTTGTTATCTCTGAGGATCAGAAACACCCTTCAATCCATTCCATGGGCCATCTCAAGTGCCCTGTTGAAGGGTAACCAAGGTTTGTTCATTGAAAAATAATATCAACTCACACTCTATTATTTATGGACTAATGGTATATTGTATATAAGACTGCAATGTCTTTGGAGGATGGTATGGGTAGATTCTAGCTAGGTCATTTCAATTCCAAACCCTACATTTCCATGGTATAATGAATTGAGTCTTAAAATTAAAAATTTTATTTATTTTTATATAGTATATATTGACATATTTTAAGGTTATTTTGGATTTTATGTTTGTTTTATGGGCAATTTATTAGTTTTCTATGTTATAAAGGTCAAAAAGGAGGGAGAATTGGAGGTGAACATTAAGCCCATGGGATCATGAATAACTTGTAGAGATAGTGTGTATGGTTTAGTTTTTCTCTCTAGTGGTAGTTTCATGGTGGTTGCACATGTTAACTAATCTTGTTTCCAAACCATGCACAACCACTAGCTTCATTGAATTTTTTATTTTAGACTATAATTTATTTTTAATTGAATTAGTTTTTTTTTTATTTTTACATATGATGAATAAAAGGGTGTTTTATGGTCGAAGATAAATAGTCCTCTTAAATAAATGTTTATTTTATTTAAAACGGCGAAAGATAATTTTATAATTTAATAGAGAGGGTTTTGGAAATACTTTGAAATTTGACAGATGAAATTTGTAAGTGTTTTGAGATAATAACAATATTTTTATGGTATGTGATAAGAATTGAAATTGAAAAAATAGGGTTTCTATAAATATATTGAAATCGATATAAGATTTTATAAATTTAAATTTCATTTACATAATGGATTTTTCAAATTGTATATTAATTTTTAAATGGTTTTTTAAGTTAATAATGTAGTATTTCAAGATAAAATTGGAATAGATGTAAATTTTTTGGGACTCATAAGTTTTTTAACAATGAAAATTATGATTTCTAAATTTCTTTTTTAAAATAGAAATTTTAAATTTAAAAACAAAGAGAATGATTTTGAAATGGTCTAAAATGTAAATTATAATATTGTTTAGAACATGATTCATTCTTTTCAGTAGAATATTTGATGGTATATTTAATTTATTTTTTCATTTACTGTATGCCTCAATATATTCTCAATGGGACATAAAGATGAAATACCTTGGAGTCTTCTTCAAAATAGAATATTCTCAATTTCACGACTATACTTTATATTTTTGGACCCTTCCAATACAGTGAGTGGAGTGGTAGATTGAAAACCCTCCCTTTTTATGTGACATTACATTTGTTTTTTATTTACATCATGCCTCTAAAAATAGTCTCGAAGGATCATAGAGGGGAAATAACATCTTGTTTTATTAAAAATATTATCTTCTAAGATTCAAGAGTATAATTTATAGTTTCTTTAACTTACCCAAATTTCGAGTGGATTGGTAAATCAAAAACCCTCCTTCAATTTGTTTTTTTGTAGGTGTTCATTTTTTTTACCTTGGGGTGAACCCTCTTTTCCATTTGGGAATGAAAATACTTTTAAATTGGAATTTTTATGACTATAAATTTGATAGTTGTATGAGTCCTCTTCATGTGTTCTTAAAATGTGTTCTAGTAAACTACACTCAGGTAGAAACTTGAGGGAGTTTGTTCAAAATATTTTTTTATTTCTTTATTTGATTCCTTGTATTTGGCCAAATTTGTTTCGGTTTATTTTTACCATGCAATTATTTGGAGCATAAAATATTGGTTCCATGATATAACAGACACATCATTGATAAATAATTCAATTTGGGAATATTCTAAAATAAATACATGTCATGCTTCATAGTTATTCCAAATATCTTTTATATCTACATAGTTTTATATAATTGGGAGACTGGATATCTTCCCAAGTTTCTTTTACTATCCCCTCTAAATTCATTTTCTCACGTTTTTGTGTTGTGGTGATTGGGAACAGATGTAAACCATGGATTTAGGATATGTGGACTATTTTGGTTAGTTTTTTTAGTTCCAGTATTGATTTTCTATCTCCTTGCATTATAAATCAAGTTTTTACACATTGTAATTTTTTTAGAGGGGATACAAAATCATTAATGTGTAGGATGACTTATTTTGAAATTTTTTAATCATTATTAAATTCATTTAATATTAATTTATCTTTTTAAATGGTTGTACTCTAGGTATGTGAGGACATGGATAGTGAGGTTAGTATTTAATTACCTTTCTTTGTTGAGTATTATATTCTTCATCATAATTCTTTGGTGTGACTGATAATTTTAATGAAATGGTATTTTAGAGAAATTATAATTTTTTGGGGTAGGAAACCAAATTTTATTTTTCTTTATTAATCGTTCCTTTATTAACTTTTTGTGTAATGGTTAAAGGATCCCTATTTTAGTGTTCATTTTCCCCAACACTTGCCTCAGATCAAGGCTTGGTAACCCAGAGTCATCCCTATAATTTGGTTTTGAGTTTCTTATTGTTTAAAGACATGAATATGTTGAGTCTCTTTTTTAAATGTTTTGTTATTGTTATTTAATCATGACCTTGTATTAGTCCTTCTCTTGGTGGATGTTAGGATGATCCTTGGTTTACATTTAGGTCATGCTTGTGAGGAGGGTAAACTTATCCACTCCTTGTCTAACATGTTCCCATGAGGATTTGTTTGGGGAAGATGGTGTAATAGGGGGGATAAATTTCAGACCCTTATATATTTTTTACCTTTAATTGTATATATATATTTATTTATTCCCTTCATCTAAACTATCTGGTCATTTTTATTCAATTTTATTAGAAATATGGTGTTTCATATTATGGAACATGGTTTTACTATGACTAGTAGAAATCTTGTTCTAAACCATGAGACCTTCATATTTATTTAAAATTTTAAATCTACTAAATTACCTCTCATTAATATGTAATCCTATAAACATTAGTTCCTCCCTCACTCAAGCGATGCACCTCCAAGGACAACCCATTAGATCTATTTTTCACCCTCCTTTATTTTATTGGGGGTTTCCTTAAATTTCTAGTGACTTCATACAGTTTATGCCATTATATTATCCCTTTTACTCTATATTAAAATTCTTATCTAGTTTTTAATCCTCCCCTTTCCTTGGGAGACTAATTTTCCAATCACTGGGTGTGGTATTTGACAAAATCCATTGTAAATGCAACTAATTAAGCTTTTATAAGTGGAATTCCATTCAGAATGTATTAATTTTTTATTAAGTAATGTAGTAATAGAAAACTCATGAACTAAATTATTCTTTTAAAGACATTATAAAATTAATCCATAATAACCTTTTATATTTAAAGGCCCATGAATCATCATAACCATTGACAGTATAACAGTTCAACAAATGGATATTATGATTAGAATATATTCGGTTTTTTAATGATATCTAATTAACACTAGATGAAGTAGTAATGACCTAAACTATTAGGATATTACCCTATTAATCCCATTTATTGGAGATTTTTAGGAATATGACAACAATATGCTTTACCATCGACCAATCCCATGGCGATATTCCACAACCAAAACACAAGCCAAACCATTTAGAAGAGAAGTTCAAGATTATAGATTTCATTTCTCAAACCATGTTCATAGAACCATCCAAAGAAAGTATCACCATTGAAAACCTTACCTTTATGGTGTACACTAGTTTAATTAGGGTTTATGCATCTAGACCCTAGTAGTAAAAATTTATATATTTTCATTTTTAATAAAATAATTATTTTATTAAACCCCTGGTTACTGTAACATCTCAAGTAAATAAATAATATTAAATTTTAATATTTAATAATATTTGTGAATTAAATATTAATTTTACTATAATAGGGATTCTATGTTCGAAGGAATACCCGATATGAAACAACAGGTTTCTTTGAAATCTTACATTGAACACAACAATAGGTCATACTGAAAAATAATAATATAATATTATTTTAAATGGTAGTTAACACCTAGTCATTGTATTGGCGGGAATGAAAAGAACTAACTAAAATATTAATATACATGTTTGTTAATTGTTTTTACATTTTTCCAATAAAATTTGGAGGCTTAAAATAAGAAAGAATATGATTTTAAGCATAGATACTCTAATATTCACTAAAAGGACGATTACTGCCTTTTCATGGAGAACACTCTTTAAATCTTGTTTTGGTCACTTTTATATGTTATATATATCAAAATAATATTCTTATTTTGAATCAGGACTTCAAAATTTACTTTGGGTATGCTTTTGTAATTTTTCATATATAATTCATTTCTTAATGAATAGTGAAAAATACTGTATTTTAATTCAAAACTGCCTTTTAATATAATTTATTTATATGGTTAGATTATATTTTAATTGGTTTTAACATATAATTAGATTATATGTTTACCATTTAGTCCAATTTTAGTCATAGGATGTAATTTCACTTTGAAATTAGACATAAATAAGTGTCAATCTTTTGATATTTATTATTTCTTAAAAACAAGCTTTTTGTTTTGATAATAGGAATTAATTTTAAATTAATTTATAACACTTCTGTGTTTTGAATTTGGAAAAATGAATTCCATATTTGGAATCATAAGGTCCAAATTGTGATAACATGTAACTTTTATTTTTAGACATTACAGATATTTTCTTTAGTAAATTTTTTATTTAACATGGTTAAAGGGATAATCTGGTAAATAAGGGTAAAAAATATAATAATAATAATATTAAATTACCCTAACATGTGTCCTAATCCTATTAGTTGACACATTTCTAACCATGGTCATCCTTTGGTCGATTTTGGGACCCCATGGAGCCACATGAGAGTGATAATGACGCTTTATATTAATTAATTTAAAGTAAATACAAAAATGACAAAAACATATATCTTTTAGTAAATAAATTCTAAATGGGTTATATAAGTTACATCTTTGACTATAAATATTCATTTTAAATTTAAAGAAATTTCCTCCATCATAATATTTTTTTTATAATTTTTAGACATCAAATAAATTAATATATTTATGACACTATAATGATGAAGTGTTTACCTCATTAATGAATTATTTAAATAAATAAGATTATAAAGATTAAAACAATATCCAAAACCTATCCAATTCTTATTGGATGATTTTATTTCAAAAATTAGTCATCTATTATTCTACTTTAATGTGTTTTGGACCTTTATAAACCGAAAATCATTATATAATAAAATAATATTTTCAAACATTCCTAAAGAGCCCCTCCCCCTTATAAAAATACCTCACTTGTATCCCATTCCACACCCTTATCAAGACCCTTGGATCATCCAAACTCTGACCAATTAATCTCTCTACATCCCTCTCTTCCTCCTAGAATCCTTCCACTATGAAGAAGGCAATTCAATTAAACCTTTTGGTTCAAACCAAAGGGAGATACCCGATTTAAAGATAACGTCTTCTCTTTAGTTATTTTGTTTTATTTTACTTCTCCAAACCCATAAAATCTTTTTATTCTTTTATTTTATAACAAAAACCTTATCCTAGTTGTACTTGGTTGTTTTTATGAAATTTATTGGAACTACACTTACACACACCACCATCCAATGGGTAAAGAATATATTGTTTCTGTGGATGGTGAACTACTGCCTCACGAAACGATGATTGTTCGATCTTCTCCTACCACCTCTTATGGTAGTAATTAAGATGAAACTATATTTATATATAATATATTATATATATATATATATAGTTTCTATTCTTCTGTATTTTTCATTTATAGAATACCTTTATGGTTTCCATAGTGGGTAAATACGATAATTTCATTTGAGGAAGGGCGGTCTACCGCCCCCTCAAAGTGATATGACTCGTTCATGCCATATGTGGAACTTATAATGGATGGAGTAACTAAAATTATATATGATATTATACTGAAATAATAATTTACCTATGTATCTTTATGTTTTTTCCCTTAAATATGAAATTGAAATGAAAGTAGTGTTCATGAGTACGTACGACTTACCGTCTCCATGAACGGTGCATTTCATTTCTTATCTTCAAATATTATGTACTATTATAAATACATATATATACTGGATATATATGATAAATATGATATCTAAATCATTAATTTCATTCTAGAGATAATGTAATTTCAACCACAAGGACAATTTATAATTATAACAAGTTCATTTTTAACTTAAGTTCTGAACATCGACAAAGTGTCTGATATGAACTCAAAAAATTAACTAATTGTTATTGCAAGGTAAGAATTGATATAAAAGGAATAATAAACTTTAAAATGGTTTTCAATAAACCAAAAAGTATCTTTAGTTTATTATTCAGTAGATTAAAGAACGATCGAGTCAAGTTGGACATGATGTAAGAGACTTCGTCTCAATCTCCTTTCATTGAGCCATATTTTGTTTTATACACAAATTTCTTTTATACAGTGTATAAACACATGTGACTTTTAATTTCATTCAAAGGGAACCTTTTTCTACAAGTCATTTTACTAAATGAAAAATAATGAATGTTTCTTTTTAATGTAAGTGGGGACAACGACCTTTTCCGTCGCCGCGAGTATTATTTGATCTTTGGCTTCCATAACAAGCCGAAATGTTTTAAAAAGGAAAATAAATACCATGTACTCATTTACATATTTTGGTATTGAAAATTATTTTGATAATGGATTTGTTATGTTAATATATTTAAATGATATATCTTGATTTAAATGTGGAAATGTTATCATTCCTTTATGTAGGATCAAAAAAATGATGTAGATGCTCAATATACAAGAGGGGGGGGGGGTGAATTGTACACTATAAAAATTTCCTTAGATAAGGAAGATTCTAAGTTTAACAAAGTTAAACTAAGCAAATTCACAACACCTCTAATTACTAATTAGAGAATTGGAACCAAAGTTTACAATATGAGATTCTACCTTAAAGCGTATAGAATCTAAACTAATCAGAGTACAAGTGTAAGGAAATATAAGAAGGTTATACTTTACTTACAATACAAAAAAGTGCCGTAGAAAAACAAGTAGTAAAACTACAAGTAACAGGATATAAGTCTTTTAACCCAAAGAGATGGGTATCCAACAATCTTAGAAAAATGTCCCTTGATTTATACTTTCAAGAAAGTCTATCTTACCTACACCAGGGTAAGCCCTCAATACGAAGATTAGAATCTCTATCATGCAATCCCCGCAAGACCTCAACTTCAAGGTAGTTGGAACCTCTGTCTTGCTCAGTAAGGAAGCCCTCAAACTTCAAGTTAGTCGGCACCTCTGTCTTCATATCCCTGGAAGTCCTCGAATGTAATCACCAACATTCTGAGTCGCACGAAGAAATATGAACGAGCAGTTCAGTACGCACAAGGCATGAAAAGCTTCTCTCTCTAGAAATCACCTTAACAACATGTGGTCTCTAGATCGATCAACTTGTTGTTGAGATCTTTCAAATGACCTCCTTTTTATAGGAAAATTTCCAACAGTCGGCTCCCTCCTCCAACAGTCATATTTTCCATGAAATTCGGAGGGACCTGTATAGGTGTAACTCAACCAACAGTTAATTAGAAACAGAATGGACGACATTGTTTAATAATAAATCATGTATAACTGAATGCACGGCATCATTTTTAAATGGAGCATATGTAATAAAAATCCATAAAAAATTTCGGAGTGTAAGAAAATTAAAAGTTCGGAGTCTAACCAAAATGAAATTCGGAGTCTATGTTAAGAAATTTTCGGATTCTGTTTTATAGGAATTTGGAGTCTGGTTTCACCAGAGTTCGGAATCTAAACTTATAGAAGTTTGAAGTTGAACTTCATAGGAGTTTGGAGTCGAACTCATGAAAGTTCAGATTCAAAATCATGAAAGTTTGGAGTCGAACATCATAAGAGTTCAGAGTCGAACTCATGAAAGTTTGAAGTCGAACTTCATAGAAGTTCGCAGTCAAACTCATGAAAGTTCGGAGTCGAACTTCATCAGAGTTTAGAGTCTAACTCATGAAAGTTCAGAGTCAAACTTCATAAGAGTTTGGAGTCGAACTCATGAATGTTCGGAGTCGAACTTCATAAGAGTTCAGAGTCGAACTCATGAAAGTTCAGAGTCAAACTTCATAAGAGTTCGGAGTCGAACTCATGAAAGTTCGGAGTCAAACTTAATAAGAGTTCGGAGTCGAACTCATGAAATTTTGGAGTCCAGAATTCGGATTGGAACTTCATTACAGTTCACATCCAGAATTCGGATCCTAAAAACAAAATGCTCCAAATCTGGACATTATATGACTTCTGGGATTTTGGGTATGAATCCGGTTTTTGTACTTAAGAAAAAATATTTCTATGTATAAGAAAATCTAGGTTAGGGTAAATTTCCTTAAAGAAGTAAATTTTCCTTATGGAGGTAAAATTTATATTTTCTTAAGTATAAGGTGTTTGTGATTTTCAAAACAATAACGAATGGAAAATTCATAAGGAAAACCTTATTGACTCAACACTTTATGTTTGTTTTATGAGTTATGAATGTGTTATGGTACTTGGGAATTGTTTACGTACAATGGTTGTTCATTGATAAACCTAGGGCGGGTGAGACCAAGATAGATCTCCAATGCATTGTGTTATGTGATGGAGGTAAACATGAATGTTTCTCCTAAGAGATTTAGGGAATATACAGTGATGGGTATTCCAAATCTAACTACCTATATAGTAGCAAAAGATACAGTGTAAGTATGTTATGGACGCCACAATTTACCCTTTATGATTTATGAATTCTATGTGTTATTCATAAATCTTATGATTTAATGAGGTATGAACTTATTCTTGGTATGTATTTATGGACTAATTTTATCTTTCTTTATCTTATAACCCTTACTGAGCTTTTTATGCCTATCCCATGTTTTTGTGAAATGTTTTTTCATAGAACTTAAATATGAATAGTTCCAAGGATGAGATTAAGGAAAAGTCATGTTTTCTAAAACATGGAACTTGACATGACTGTTTTTTCAAGAGTTTTTATTTTATAAAAAATTGGAAACTAAGTAGAAGTGTCTACTTTGTAATTTTTTGAGATTTAATAGTTATGGACTATTTATCTAAGACTCTAAACCTAAAAATATCCTCAATGTGAATTATTCATTTAATTCATGATTATGTAATGTTTAAGGATGGGTCCTTATAGTTGGTATTAGTTGTCAGTTTAGACAACATTAGGAGTTATGATATTGTTAAATAAATATATATAATTTTTTTAGTTTAAGTTATTATTGAAATGATATAGTATTTACATATTACAATGTTTCTTCTCCTAAGATATTTCCGTGGTCAAGATGGTTTTCCGCAGAGGAAATAGGGAAGCTTTGATTGGACGTCATCCGGAGGAAGGCAGCCTTCCAAATCAGCAACCTGAGATGGTTGGAATAAAAACTGAACCGTTTGTTGTAGTGATGGAACAGTTGACTCAGGCTATAAATGGTAGTCTTATCCATGCAAGGGATCATCCAGATCAACTACAGAGGAACATGTAAATAGTAGATAATTTCATGAGGAAACTCCCCCATCATTTTGAGGATCATCTGACACTATGCTAGTTGAAGGTTGGATTAAATCATTGGAGAATATTTTTGATGTCATGGGGTGTTCAGAACATTAGAAGGATAGTCTCTCAGTTTACCGTTTTGGAGGTGAAGCAGATCAGTGGTGGTCGATGGTTAAAAATATTAGGGATTGTGAAGAGATTGATGCTCTTAATTAGGATGAATACAACAGTAATATTCTTGAGAAATATTTTCCTAAGGTGGTTTGTCTTAGGATGGAAAAAAATTCCTAGAATTGAGGTAGGAGGATGACTCAGTGGCTGATTATGAAGAAAAATTCACTCGGCTAGAAAGGTATGCTCCAAATTTTATATGAGTTATTGATAATAAAATCAATCATTTTACTTATTATTATATCCAATGCATCGATTGGATTTAGCTTCTAGTGAGTTCAAAATTTATGAAAAACTTGTTTGATGTGAGAAGAAGGTGGAAATGGAGTTTGTCGGTGATCAGGTGTTCTTTGAAAAACAATAGAATTAGAGGTCGAGGAGGCAGACGAAAGTGAATAACTCTTCAAAAAAGTATGATGGTAGGTAAATTAAGTTATAGTTTGTTGAAATTATGATAAAAATCATGCTGGAGATTGTTTTTGGAATTCTGGTATGTGCTACTAATGTGGTAAAATGGGACATAAGGCAAGTAATTCCACTCAAAAAGATCAGTGTAATGGTAAGACAAAATATGATTTACAGTCAGTAAATTTTTTTAAGTGAAATGAAATGGATCATTATGCAAATGAGTGTCTAATGAAGAACTCAATTGAGGGAAATCATCCACACTACAAGAAGAAATGGGTGGTGAGATCCTTTGCAACTACTTTAGCAGATGTTGGGCCATCAAATGAAGTAGTATCAGGTACACTGTTTGTCTGTTTAGATTATGACAATGTGTTGTTTATTCGGGGTCTACACATTCGTTAATTTATGAGAAGTTTTCTAGTAAATTGGGAATTACATCTCAAGATATGAATCCAAATCTTATAGTAAAAACACCCGGAAGAATGTTGAGATAAAAATAAAACATAATAACCTTCTTATCCTTGTGTGTAGAAAGAATCTACCTACAAACCATATCGTTTTTCCTCTAGTAGATTTTTATGTTATTTTGTGTATGGATTGGATTTCCATTCATCATGCTAAGATTGACTGTAGAGCTAAAGAGGTTTCTTATTAGAAATATTTTTAGTTTGTGTACCAGAATGAACCCTTACTTTTGATAACATTTGAAGAAGATGAGAAACTAGTAAAAGATGGAAGTGAATGTTACCTTGTACATATTGTTGAAAACAAAGGAATTGTTCATATTAATAATGTTCCAGTGGTAAATAAGTATCATGATGTTTTTTCTTATGAGTTTCCTAGTATAATACCTAATCGGGATGTTGAATTTACTGTTGACTTAGTTACTGATGCTAAGCCAATTTCAAAACCCCTTATCGAATGGCTCAAATTGAACTTTTAGAGTTAATGAAGTAATTTTTGGAGTTATTAGATAATGGTTTCATTAGACCTATCACATCACCATTGGGTAATCTTGTCGTGTTTGTTAAAAAGAAATATGGTTCAATGAGACTTTACTTTGATTATTGAGCATTGAATAACATCACTGGTAAGAACAAGTATCCTTTGCCTCATATCAATGATTTGTTTGATCAACTATAGGGAGATAAATATTTTTCTAAGATTGATTTGAGGTTGGGATACCATCAGTTGAAAGTAAAGGAAGAAAACATTGCGAAGACCACGTTTTGTACTATATATGGCCATTATAAATTTGTACTTATGCCTTCTGAGTTAACCTATGCACTTTTTGAATTCATGAACTTATGAATAGAATTTTTTGTGACTTATTGGATAAGTTTTTGGTTGTGTTCATTGATGATATTATAGTTTTTTCTAAAAGTAAAGTGGAGCATGAAATTCATTTAAGTGTTGTTTTATAAACCTTTAAAGAAAAGAAACTGTATGGGAAATTCTTCAAGTGTGAGTTTTGGTTACACCACATTTCTTTCATTGGTTTCATTATTTCAAAAAATGGAATAACTGTTGATCCTGCCAAACAAAAGTTGTTAAAGAATGGCCAAGACCCACAAATATAACCGAGATTTGTATTTTTCTTGGTTTGGTAGGTTATTACCAGAGGTTTGTTGAAAATTTTTCTCGGTTATCTATATCAATGACTAAGTTAACTTGAATAGGTGTTAAGTTTATCTGGACAAAAGAATGTGATGATTAATTTCAATAATTGAAAATAAGACTGGTGAATGATACTGTTTTGGAAATGTCTTCTAGAAATGGTGAGTTTGTTATCTATAGTGATGCTTCGTTGAAAGGACTTGGTTTTTTCCTAATAAAGAATGATCAGGTAATTGATTATGATTCATGTATGTTGAAACCTCATGAGTTAAATTACTCTACACATGGTTTGGAATTATCTTCTATTGTTTTTGCTTTAAAAATTTGTAGGCATCATCTATATGGAGTAAATTGTGAAATATATACTGACCATAAAAGTTTGAAGTATATATTCACTTAGAAAGAATTGAACATGAGATATAGGAGATGGCTGGAATTAATCATGGATTATGATTGCACAATTCATTATCATCTAGGAATGGAAAATAAAGTGGCTGATGCTTTGAGTCAAAAAAGTAATGCTTCATTAACCATGATATGTTTGGAACAAGATCCATTGGTTTTTGATTTGATGAAATTTGGAATATAAGTTTTTGGTGCAGAAAATTCATATGTTTTGTTTCATGTTTAAGTGAAATCATCTCTGTCAGACAGAATTAAGAAAGCGCAGAAGGAAGACAATGAGTTGTAGAAAAAGGTAGAGATGGTTTAGAAGGGTAAGTTTCCTGATTTTAACATTGATAATGATTGTGTTTTGTGATTTTGGAAGAGAATATGTGTGCCTTGTTATTGATAGTTATAGAATGAGTTGTTATGTGAAACTCATAGTTCTCCGTTTTCATTTCATCCAGGAAATAATAAGATGTACGTAGATCTTCAGGAGTATTACTGGTGGGGTGGAATGAAAAGAATTATTGTTGATTTTACTATGAAGTGTTTGACTTGTCAACAAGTTAAATCAGAGCGGTAGTTACCAACAGGGATGCTTCATTCTTTACCGGTTCCAAAGTGGAAATGGGAAAATATATCCATGGACTTCATTGTGGGATTACAAAATACATCTCAAGGTAATAATGCAATCTGGGTAATTGTTGATCAATTGAGTAAATATACTCATTTCCTTCCAATTTGAGATACTTTTTTTGTAGATCAACTTTCTCGGATGTATGTTAAAGAGATAGTTAGTTTGCATGGTGTTCCCCTATCAATTGTATCTGATCGTGATCCCAGGTTTACTTCTAACTTTTGGAAAGTCCTTCAGAAATTGTTGGGTACTAAATTAAATTTTAGTACAGGATTTCATCCTCAACCAGATGGGAAGTCATAACGAATAATTCAGACCTTGGAGGATATGTTACGTTCTTGTTAAATGGATTAACAGGGAAGTTGGGACCAACATCTTTCATTGGTTGAATTTTATTATAATAACAGTTTTCATTCCTGTATACATATGGCTCCATTTGATGAATTATATGGGAAGTAGTGTCGAACTCGAGATTTTTGGGATGATGTAGGCGAAATGATGTTGATGGGACCAAAATTGGTAGAAGAGATGGCCGAAAAAGTTCAGTTGATTCAAAATCACATGAGAATAGCTCAGAGTAGAAAGAAATGTTATGCAGAAAACCGGAGGAAGGTTCTTTCTCTTGAGGTAGGTGATCATGTCTTTCTCAATATTTCTCCATGGAAAAGTGTGATGCGTTTTGGTATGAAAAGAAAGTTGAGTCTGTGGTTCATTGGACCTTATGAAATCTTGGAGAAAGTTGGATCAGTTGCATACATAGTGGATTTGCCACCAAGTTTATCCCAAGTACACAATGTTTTTCATGTTTAAATGTTGAGAAAGTATATGCCAAATCCATCTCATGTTTTGAGCCGAGAGGTAGTTCAGTTGGAAGAGAATCTCTCTTATGAGGAACAACTAGCCCAGATTCTTGACCGAAGAGAGAAAGTGTTGTGGAATAAAGTAATTAATCTGGTAAATGTTTTGTGGAAAACCCATATGGTTGAAGTGGGAACATGGGAATTTGAAAATTATATGAGGGATAAATACCCACACTTATTTGATAAGTGAATAGAATTGCGAGGACGCAATTCCCAAAAGGGGTGAAAGATGTAACATCCAGGTAAATAATGAATATAACAATTTCATATTTACTAATATTTGTAAATTAAATATAAATTTTAAATTAAAGGGGATTCTATTTTTGATGTCATACCAATATGAAACAATGAGTTTCTTTGAAATCTTACGTTTCACACAACGCTGTGTCACACTGAAAAATAATAATATAATATTATTATAAATGGTAGTTAACGCCTAGCTGTTGTGTTAGCGGGAATGGATAGAACTAACTAAAATATGAATATAAATGTTTGTTAAATGTTTTTACATTAATCCAATAAATTTTAGAGGCTTAAAATAAAAAAGAATCTCATTTTAATCATAAATTCTCTAATATTAATTAAAAGGTCGATTTACCGCCTGTTGATGGAGAACCCTCCTTAAATATAGTTTTTGTCACTTTTATATGTTCAATTTGACAAAAATGAAATTATTCTTTAGAACCAAGTCATCAAAATTTACTTTGGGTATATTTTTGTTATTTTTCTCATAAAATTCATTTCCAAATGAATAGTGAAAATACTGAATTTTAATTCAAAACTGCCTTTTAATATAATTTATTTATATTGATAGATTATATTTTTAATTTGTTTAAAAAAATAATTAGATTATATTTTTACCATTTAATGAAATTTTGGTCATTTGAAGTAATTTCACTCTGAAATTGGACATAAATAAGTGTCAATATTTTGATAGTTATTATTTCGTAAAAACACGCTTTTTGTTTTGAAATTGGGAATTAATTTTAAATTAATTTATTCCACTTATGTGTTTTGAATTTGGAAAAATGGATTCCATATTTGGAATCAGTAGGTCCAAATTGTGTAAATAAGTTACTTTTATTTTTAGACATTATGAATATTTACTTCAATAAAAATTTTATTTACCATGGTTAAAGTGTAAATCTGGAAAATAAGTGTAACAAAATATTATTATAATAATATTTAATTTCTATAACATGTATCCTAATCTAAATGGTTGATACATTTCTGACCATGGGAATCCTTGGGCCAATTTTGGGACCCCATGGAGCCACATGGGAGTGATAATGGAACTTTATATTAATTAATTTAAAGTAAAGAAAAAAATGACATAAACATATATCTTTTAGTAAATCAATTTTAACATGGGTTTATATAAGTTATCTCTTAGACTATAAATATTAATGTGAAATATAATAATATTTACTACATAATTATATTTTCTTATAATTTTTATACATCAAATAATTAAAAATATTTATGACACAATAATGATGCAGTGTTTACCTCATTAATGAACGATTTAAATAAATAAGATTATAATGATTAAAACAATATCCAAAACCGGTCCTATTCTTATTGGATGATTTTATTTAGAATTAAAGTCATTTTATATTCGACTTTAATGAGTTTTGGACCTTTTGATACAGAAAAACATTATATAATAAAATAATATTTTTAAACATTCCTAAATACCCATCCCCCCCATATAAAAGCCTTCACTTCTAACCTATTTCACACACTTCTCAAGCCCCTTGGCTCATCAAACATTAGCCCAGTTAATCTCCCTATATCCCTATCCTCCTACTAAAATCCTTCCCCTCGACAGAAGGAAATTCAATTAAACCTTTTGGTTCAAACCAAAGGAAGATACCCTTTTTAAAGGTAACGTCTTCTCTTAAGTTCTTTTGTTTCATTTTACTTCTCCAACCCCCTAAACTCTTTTCATTAAATTATTTTGTGACAAAAACAGTATCCTCAATATAACAGGTTGTTGTTACGGGAAGGATTTGAACTAAACTTACACACACATCCATCTAATGGGTAAAGAACACACCGTTTCTGTGAATGGAGAACTACAGCCTCACGAAACTATGATTGTTCAATCTTCTCCTACCACCTCTTATAGTGTCCATTAAGATGGAATTTCATTTATATGTGATATATATTATATTTATATTGTTTCTATTCTTATGTATTTTTCATTTATAGAATACCTTTATGGTTTCCATAGTGGGTAAATACAATAATTTCATTTGTGGAAGTACGAACTACCGCCCCCTCAAAGTGATATGACTCGTTCATGCCATACGCGGAACGTATAAAATATGGAGTTACTGAAATTATATATGATATTATATGGTAATTATAACATAACCACGTATCAATATGGTTTTATTCCATTAAATATGAACTATAAATGAATGTAGCGTTCATGCATACCTACGACTTACCGTATCCATGAACAGTGCATTTCTTTTCTTATATCCAAATGTTATGTACTATTATAAATACATATATATAATGGATATACATTATATATATTATATATTTTATATCTAAATCATGAATATAATTCTGGATATATGGGAATTTTGACAACAAGGACAATTTGTAATTATAACAAGTTCATTTTTAACTCAAGTTCTGAACATCGACAAAATGTCTAATATGAACTCATATAATTAACTAATTGTTATAGCATGGTAATAATTGATATAAAAGGAATAAAAAACTTTAAAAGTATTCTTAAGATAGTATAAATTAACATTAGTTTATTATTCAGGAGATTAATGAACAATCGAGTCAAGTCAGACAAGAGGTAAGGGACTTCTTCTCAATCTGCTTTCATTGAGGCATATTTTGTTTATACATGACATTATTTTATACAGTGTATAAACACCTTTTAATTTTCATTTAATTCAAAGGGAATATTTTCCTACGAGGTGTTTTACTAAATGATGAAAAAGGAAGGTGTTTTTAATGTAAGTGGTGACAATGAACTTTTCCTCCGCCGTGAGTATTATTAGATCTTTCATTTATGTTTGTTTTATGTGTTATGAATGTGTTATGGTTCTTGGGAATTGTTTACGTATATGGGTGGTTCCGTGATAAACATAGGGAGGGTGAGCCCGATATATCTCTCCAATGCATTGGGTAACGTGACCGAGGTAAATGTGAATATTTCTCATAAGCGATTTAAGGAATATATTGTGATGGGTATTCCAAATGTAACTCCCTATGTAGCTGCGAAAGCTACAACATAAGTATGTTATAGATTCTACAAGTTACCCTTTTGATTTATGATTTCTATGTGTCATTCATAAATCATAAGATTTCATGAGGTATGAGCTTATGCTAGGTATATATTTATGGACTAATGTTATCTTTCTTTATCTTATAACCCTTACTGAGCTTTTTATGTTCATCCCATATTTTTTTGAAATGTTTTTCATAGTACTTAAAGATGAATAGTGTCAAGGATGGGATCAAGGAAAATTCACGCTGTCTAAAACATAGAACTATACATGAATATTTTTTTCAAGAGTTTTTATTTTTTGAAAAAAAATGTAAACTGAGTAGATGTGTGTACTTTGTAATTTTTTGAGATGTAATAGTTATGGCCTAATTTTCTAAAACAATAAACAAGAAAAGATCCTCAATGTGAATTATTAATTTAATTCAGGATTATGTAATTTTTAAGGCTGGGACCTTATAGTTACTTAAAATATGCACATGACTATATAATGAGTTTGATAAAAATCATATTTATATATTATGAAATCAAAATTATATTTTTATGGATGTCATAGTTTAAATTAAAATATATATATTTCTAAATTCAAGAAATTTTAAAATAAATGTTAATTCAAATAATATATTTTTAAACAATATATTTTTTAATTTAAATGGTAATTTAATTTCATGAAGTCCCACGTAATTTTTATTAGTGTCATAATGCTGTTTGTGCCATTAAAATTGATAATTTATTATAAATAATTTTTTTAATAAATGATGGGAATTATTATATTTAGATAATAAATTAGTTTAAAGTAATATCAATTTTCAAATCAAAATGATAATGTTTACCAAGGGTTCTTTTTTCATACTTTTATGATATAGTAATTTTTTTGGGTATAAATTAAATATCGTAGTAATATAAGATATGTATTATAACATCGTAATAGCCCAAAAGTTGATGTAATAAATACTAAAAAAAATATATGGAAAAAAATATATTTCCCCTTTAAGATAATGTTTTTTGATGTTATTTTATTAATTTTACAAACCTATAATGAATATCGGGAAACATATTTTATATTTTAAGCTTTTAAAAATGATTCAATATTATCATGACCCAGTTTATCATCATGAATGGTATTATTTTAAGGTATCTAATTCCTAGGCTAATTAAATATTTAAAACTACTTCTATTTAGTAGAACCCATTGGGAAAATAATGGTATGGTTGGTGGTTTTGATTGTTTTTTCTCATTCTAAAACATGTGTTCAGAAATTAAAATAAAAATCCCCTCTTTTTTCTATAATTACCCTAAAAATCCAATTAATAATCACATTAAACACATTTATAATGCATTTACTCTCCCTCTCTATCTCTATATACCTCTAATGGTGTTTCCTTTATCTTTAGTTTCTTCTCTAAAGAATTTTAAAAAAACCTTCTCAAGGCAAGGGATACTCTTCTCTTTCTTATTAAAGTAAATTATTTGCATTCATAATTTTGATTTCCCATTGTTCATGTTGAAATATGTTCTTAAAAAACCCTTTATAATACTTATAATTAATATGTAATTTGATACAACCTTCCACTCTCATTAATCCCTTCCATGAACCATTTGGTACACTATTTATTTTCCTGAAAGTTTTCTATTATTTTCAATGACAAACCATTATGTTGAGAAAAAATATCACCATTTCTACTTAATAATACTCACCATGTTTTAATTAAATTTTATTGATTTTTTTATTAAATATACAACCCAATCTTTGGAATCTAATTATTAAGTGTGATTAATGATGTACTTATAATTTATGATCTATGTGGCACAAAAATGTATTCCCATGATATGAATGTGATGGGTGGCCCAAAATTGTATAGCCCAAAAAATTGTGTAATGTTTTAATCACATCTAATTCCATTTAATGTGGATAGAATTTTATAAAAATAAAACTATGTTATAATGTCTCAATGTTTAACCTTGACTTATTCTTACAATGTCATGTTTAATTTTGTTTTGATGTTCCTATAATTCTTTTATGTTATCATATTATACCATTAATTAATGATCATGATTATGATTCCCACGTTTACATTATAAATCTTTACTCACATGCACTACATTATTTTTATTCACTTTTTTTATTATTCCATTTCTGGGATTTATAGCCCATCCCTTACTTATTCTTGTCCCTAGGGTTTCCCATGCAGTTTTAGAAGATAAATGGAATCTAAAGGCATTATATGTTGTTTTTGAATAACATAATTATTTCCCTCATTGATTTTATTGTGATATGTATATAATTAAGAAATTAAAATACATATATTGATCTTTTTCCAATGTATTATGTATATATTTATGTAATAAGTCACGAATTAATGTTTTTAAAAAGATATTCATTGACATAGTTAGTATCACATAAAGGTCTAGTTATTACTATGGATTACGATTAGAAACCCATAGTGAAAACCATATGGATAAGGATGAATATCAAAAAATATTTTTAAAGTTTGTTAAAGTATAAAGTAAGTGATTTACAACCAATAAAATTCATTTTAGGATAATATTAATGGATTTGGATATGGTGAATTTGTTCCTAGGTGAAATAACAACGAAAATGGGGGATTGGGTATTAACTCAATCATCACTTTGTGCATGAAAAAGAGGCCCTATTTTACATATTGTTTGGAATTCTTATGGTATATTATTTGGTAACTTTAAAATATATTTATGAAACATTATATATAAAAAAATTCATAGAATTTTTTTTGGAAATAAACCATGGAGAACGTAGATTGAAATTATGAAATACCTAAATTATGGAATATATTTTATTTATGAGTTATCCGATAAATGTTCATAATTTATATTTTATGTGATTAATAGTTTTTAATTTATCACCCTCGATTTTTCTATTATTTTATTCAGTGAATGGAAATTTGAGGATCTATGTCAACAAATAATGTGATGGGAAATGTGATCAATGCCCATATGAGATGCCAAACCTAACAGGACAAGGATATGAGAACTCTATAAAAATAATTACGGAATTAAATTTTTTTTAATAGAAACATGCATCATGGGTAAAACCAAAATCCACATATGAAATATTATGTTTTAATTGAGACATTTATATGAAAAGGACTAAATCTTTATACGAATCTTATGGACACTTAATCATGGAACAATGGATCTAATCCACTAAAAATCACCAATGTCCTTTAATTGACTAAGAGATATAAATCCATTCTAAATGTTTAATGAATGTAGTAAGAAGATGATTAATAGTGAACATTGATTAGGAATATGATTCATAAGGAAAAAAGTGAATTGGTTGAGGGGAATGAATTTAGGAAAAAGATTTTCCATAAATATTTTCCTTTTCCTCCCACACCAAAGATGGAGTTCCTTGGCCTCAATCCATTGATAAATAATCAATCAGTATGTATGAGGAAAACATATTAAGACTTTCATGATACTCATATGACATTATAATTGAATCCAATATTTATGTTGGACACTACTTCATGGGATAAAAATAAATCTATGAAAATCATTATTGATTCGATAATTTTAAATCTATGGGGAAAATGTCTGATGTTACCTCAAAGATGAAATAGATATCAATGAATATCACGGGTATAAAGGGTCTATAGATATGAAGTGGAGAATGGATTTTAATTTTTTCAGAGTGATAGAGAAATCTCACTTTAGAATTAAATTCTAATATCCCACATGTCAAAAGTATATGAAGAATTGACCAAATTATTTTTGAAGGGTATAAGGAAACGATTTATGTGTGGTTAGGATGGGTACCAAGCTACGAATACCAGTGAGAGAAATGCACTAGTGTGACAGATGAAATAAATTCCTTACTCAACCCTCAACTAAATGTCTAATATTTAAACTTTAAAGAATACAGACACTTTGAAAACCAATTAACAATTCTAGGGTTGTCAAATATAACAAAATAAAACAATATCCATGTCCTAGAGAGGATGAGGAATCATATTTCATCAGAACATCCATGTTAAATGCTGATAACTAAGTGGTGACAGGTGCACTGGTTATTCATTCAATGAATTAAAACATACTATTTGATGTTTAACTATGTATTCTTTTACATCACACAATTTTAGTAAAAATAATCAAACACCACCTCCAAACATGTATGTTGAATTATCAATGAAAACAAAAAATGGGTCAGTTATTGCTTCCCTTGAATATAAATGCTACCCTATAAATATTTTTAGACAGAATATTCCAATAATCATTGTGATACTCCCTTTAGTAGAATTATATACTATTCTGGGCATGGATGGTATTTCCTTACATATATCCAAAATAAATTTATCGGAGAAGAAAATCAACCTCTATACTACAAATTAACCTCTAATTCTACACAATAGTAAAGTGGAAGATTAATCTCCTTTGGAATCATAAACTATAGCATGGTTATTACAACCTAATGATAAATAATATCTAGCTCAAATGATTTGTAATAAGAAAAATATCATCCTTTATGACATTCACATTATTCGAGAATACAATAATGCGTTTCCCAAATAATTTCATAGTCTTCCCCCAGGATGAGTGGTTGATTTCCCAATCAAACTTATACCTAGATATTTTATAATATTTATTAATCCTTATAGAATGGGAACTATTGAACATGAAGAGATAAATAAACCACTATATAAGAATATGAAAAAGTATTTTTTCCCTATGTTCTTCACAAAGGGGTGTATCAATACTTTTCACCATGAAATGGGATGGGTCAAATACACTATTAAATGATTATCATGAGCTCAAAAAGATCATGATAATGAACAAGTATCATCAACTATATATTGATGAGTTTTTCAATCAGATAAATAGATCCCCATACTTTTATAAGGTGGATATTTAATTAGGATATAATGATGTAAAGATAAATAATGAATATATCCTCATGACAATATTTTATATAAGATTCGGGAAGTAAAATTTTAATGTGATTCCATTTTGACTCCTTAATATAGTATATATTTTTAGGGAATTAATTTATATATCATTTAGAGATTATCTCTATAAGTCTTTATATATAATATTATTATATACTTCAAATAAAGGAGGAACTTTAGGATCATTTGAATGTTGTACTCATGACCTTGTGAAAGGAAAAGTTATATTCCAAGTATAGTAAATGTGAGTTTTGGATTGAGTGGGAAAAATTATAGGTGTATGCTATCACTCTTAATGAGATATTTGGGGATCCTATTATGATAAATGATAATAATGGATTAATCATACCATCATTTTTCATAGATAACCATAGTTTCCTTGGATTATTTGGGTATTATAATCCATTTTGGGGAAATTTACCATTATTTTAAAACCCACTAACCAATATAACATGAAAGGGTGTGAAGTTTTGTTTTAATGATGAAGAAAATTAGAGGCATAATGGGTTAAATAAGAGTATAATCCTTAAAATTATTCTCCAATTACCCACCAATGGGGAAGGATTTTTGATCTACATTGATGTGTCAAAAAATGTATTTGGGTATGTACTCATGCAAAAGGGAAATGTGATTGCCATTTCCTCTCACCAATTAAATATTATTGAGAAGAACTATCTAATTCTTGATTAATAATGGGCTATAGTTATATTCACATTGAATATTTGGTGAAATTATTTTTATAGGGAGAAGTGTGACATATGTATGGATCAAAAACTACTCAGGTATATATTCAATCAAAATGATCACAATATTCACAAATTAATGTGTTTATAGATGATCAAGGATTATGATTATTCAATATATTATTATCCTTGGAAGGTTAATTATTGTCTATATTCACCCAGTACAATGGATATAGTAACCATATCTCCGATAAGGACCAAAAGGGATCTAGTCTTCTTTGACATTCCCATGACATGCATGGGAATTATAAAAATAACTACATCCTATAATAAAAATAATAATTTCTCAACCATCCATTCATCAGAGGATTTGTGGTTTCTAAAAGGATTATGATGTACATATAAAGGTAGTGAATATTATGGTGTTCAACTTTTCTAAAGGTTGAGTCATTAGGTTTGGAATCTAGATAAATGGAACATAAAATCCAAATCTGAATAGGGAACTTCTAGAAAGTTATTGCAGCACATCCTTCTATATTCATTTTAGAAGAACAATTATGGTGATTTTTTGTGAAGAAAAAATTTTAATAGGATAAAATTAATAAATAATTTACATAATTTATATATCTATGCTTTGTATGACAATAAGACTTGGATGATTGATAGAATTATAAGGGTATGATAAATCCATTACGTATACTTGCATGTAAATAGTAAAACATAACCATGGATTTCATCGCAGGACTCCCTAGGAAATCTAATGGAAATAACTCCATTTGGGTGGCAGTTAATCACCTTAAAAAGTTATCACATTTCATGATATCGAGTAATATTTCAATCTCAACCAACTAACCATTATATATAGAATATATGTGGTTGGACTATATTGGTCCCCACTATCCATTATATATAATTGATATTAATAGATTACTATGAGGTTTTGAAAAATCCTTCACCAATCATTGGATATAGTGACGTGTTTCAGTACGGATTATCACCCTTAAAATGTTTGTGAGTCTGAGAAAACCATTCAATCTATATAGGATATACTGATATCATGTTCAATGGATTTTCAAGGATTTTGGGACCAACACCTTCCCCAAGTGGATTTTTCCTATAACAAAAGTTTATAATCCAACACTAAAATGTCACCTTATGATGAATTGAAATGGAAGAGGAGAAAAACTACAACATGTTGGGATAGAGTTCAAATGAAGACGATGATACATCTATGTCTTATCCAAGAGATGATAGAGAATATTCAAACTACACAGAAGCATATTAAACCCAGACAACAAAAAATCAATGTGTTAAACTGTCGATGTGACCAAGAATTTTGGATCTGAGATAATGTGTTTATTTATATATACCCATGGTATAAATTCATGAGGTTTGGGAAGATTGAAAATCATAGTATTAAATACATCATACACTTTTACATACCTGATTTCTCTACAGGTGTGTCCTATTAACTAGCACGCCACCAAAGCTATCTCTCATACATGTTGTTTTCCATGTATCCATCCTAATAAAGTACTTAACGAACCCATCATAGTACTAAATAAAATGGTGGTATCATTGGAGAGTTATATTTCATACTAGCAGTAGCCGATGGATATCTTTTATCGTAGAGATAACATTCTATGAAATATCACAACTCACTTGGTAAAAGTACTATGATATAACCACATGCTTGAGAAGGCTAATTGGGAACTAGAAAAGGTAATGAAATAGAAGTTATATAATCTATTTTATAGTATGAAATAAAATTTTGACAGTGAAATTCCTAATATGGGGATAAATTTTATGACATATAATTTTATAAATAAAATTCACTTCTTAATATATAAGTTACTGACATAATGTAGTTATAGAAATTACATTCCCTATATTAGATATTTTGGACCATTATAAAATATATTCCTAATAGGATGTTAGAAGTAAAAAACCATTAAAAATAATAAATATTGAAAATTTAGCTAATCTAAAATGGATTTTTATATTATTATATATTATGTGTTAGAAAAAATCTAATAAAAATTGAATAATGGACCTATCTTCTCGACCAATAGGATCATACCCTATGAAGCTTAATTATCATTGGTTTTGAGGGATATGACATCACTGGTATTTTCTCACGAAAAATTACAAGATGATATTAAATAACTAAATCACGAGAAAATCATTTTACAATAGAAGTTAAAGATCCTAGATACAACTATCCAAACAATATTCTTAGAGCCACCCCCAAAAAATACCTCCATAACACACCTTACCCTTAAGATAGATGCTAATGTAATAGGTGGTTATGTATCTTGATCCTCGAATAATTAATTTTAATAATATCATTTTTAATAAAATTAAAATTATATTTATCCATTTATTTATTTATATATATAAAAGATTATATAATGAGTTTGACAAAAATATGATTTTGATAGGATGAAATCAAAATTGTTTTTCTTAATAAATAGTTCATATAAAACACTATATTTGATAAATTCAAGACCATTTGAAATATATATTATTTTAATGAACTAGTGTTTTTAAATAATATTTATTTAAATATATATGGAAATATAGTATTATGTAGTCCAATTTAATCTTTATAAGGGATATAAATTTGTTTGTGTTTTGGAAAACTAATAATTTTTAGTAAATAAATATTTTTATTTACAATTGTAAAGTACTTTATTTAGAAAATTATTTTTATAAAATTAATATATTTGTGAAATAAGCATGTTAAAATTAGGTAATGGTTTTTTTTTCATAATTTTCTCATAAAATCATGGTTTCAGGTAAATATTTAATACGGTAAAAATATATGTTATGTATTGTGGCATAATAATAGCCCAAAGGTGACGCCATAAATACTATAAAAGTAATAATCAATATAAAATAGAATTATAATTTAAAATAAAATTTTCTTGATGTTATTTTATTAGTTTTATGAATCTATAATGAATCCACTAAAACCTATATTATATATTATGTTTTTAAAAAATTATTTAATAATATGAATCACTTCCACAATAGAAATGGTATTATTTTAAGGATTCTGATTCTTAGTAAACATTTATATATAAAACCACTTAGGTGATTGTAAAAACCATTGTAAAAAACTAGGTAATGGTTTTTAGGTTTTATTATTTTATTAATTAGAATAAAAAAAATCTAAGTATTGAATTGATAAATAATTCCTCACTAATTTTCTATAAAGATCCTCCCAACCTCCCATTCTAAATCACGAAAATCTCATTGAGCATGAAGTTTATATCCCCCCCACTTTAAGCCCCATGGTGATCTAAATATCTTGAGATGATCCTACTAATATTTTAGAATCACCCTCTGAAGGTAAGGGATTCACTTCCCATTGTTTTTATTCAAGTACTTTCATTATATTAAGCATTTTTATTTCCAATTGTTCATATTGACATATTTTTTTAGACACAAAATTGAATTAATTATTATTTTCAAATAATGACAGACCACCATTCACTCTCATAAAACCCTTCCATGAACCTTTATGTACACCTGTTTTGTTGCCGAAATTATTCCATGATTTTACAAGCCAATGCTTTGTATTCTAAATAGCCTTCACCATTTTAACTTATAGGTATTCACCTAGTTTTACATATCATTAATAGATTTTTTAACTCTATTAATGTAACCCACACTAATTAATCATGTGATGAGATGTGATAATAAATGATCTTATGATGTTTGATCTATGTAGAAATTAAATTCAGGTACATGATAATAATGTTACATGTGGGACCATAATTATATAAATTCTCAATGAATTGGGTAATGTTTTTATCTTATGAGGATCCATTAATGGTTTCTATGTGGTTGTCATAAGAACAATATATAGTGATGTCTCACCTTATATATGAGACTTTTACTTATGATGTTAGGTTTTATGTTGTTTACAAAATCCCATGATGTCATCATGTTATAATATTATACAAGAATTAATGTTCATGAATATGATTCTGACATTTTTGTTATTCATTTTGTCTCATGTTTAGTAAATTAACGTTTTCTATGTTCTGATTATAAACTTACTAGTATATATAGATCACCCCATTCTTAGGTATTCCCCCATGTTATATTGTACAATTTTATAAGTTCAGTGGAATTTGAAGAAATGTTATGTAGTTTTAAAATAATTTCTTTGTATCATTAGTTAAATTTATTTCACAACAAATCTAATTAACCCAATACACTAGGCCTCATGATTATTTGGGGTCATATTATATTTGTCATTAGGAAATAAATATTGAATTTTAATTTTTAAAAGATATATTTTGTCATAGTAAATCGTGACATTATGTACTACATACCTCCTTTTGGGTTCTATTCTCCTCATTTTCGAAGTATCCATATCGCCCAAAAATTATTAAATGTTGGTTTACTCAATGAATAGGTCTATAAGCCCAAAACCATTATTTATTTCCTCTTTTATCCAAATTTTAATCATTTTATATTTTTTAAATGTGGATGGATACTGGTCATTCTATCGAAACATGTTTTACATTGTTTTATATCAAATTGAAATGGGTGCTTCAAATATTTTGAAGTAAAAAATTTATTTCAATAAATTCGTCTGAAAAATGTGTATTTAAAAAAAATACTTGAATGAATACTATAATCTTATATCCAAAATAAGAGATATTTGTATGATTTTAAACTGAATTTCAAAGGATTTACATGAAAATTCCGATGTGTGATTAGTTATATTTAATGATTTCATGTGACTTAACATTTTAGATGTAATATAATGTATAAGTGATTTTTTTTAAAATTGTTTTTATAACATGGTTTATAAATTTGATATTTCAAAGAATTATATGTTACTTTTAAATAAAACATTTTTGATTAATAAAATAACCTTGGAATGAGTCCCTTGAGTCTCTTATTTAAAGTTGTTAAAAATATTCCTGTTATAAGACATTATTGTTTTATTATTATTTATAATGAATGGGTTTGTTATGAGAAATGTGTTCATAAGTGAGTGTGTTTTCTTATTCTCCTTAGATATCTATGTTAATGTTTTTCACTATTTGATTTCACACCTCTATCTTATAAATCATAGAGAAATTCATGTTTCATCTATGTTTTTTGGATAAAAATGTTTTAACAGCTTAGTACTATGCACACAAAAGTGACCCTTTGTATTGATTTCACACTACAATAGAAATTTTTCCCTCGATTTGTCTATATGTGGTAAGAACAAGTTTTATGGATGTTAGATTTCATTAGGCACATAGATGTGATGGATCTTGTTTTAGTATTATTCTATAATTTCTCATGAGATCTAGATTTTTCCCATGAACATTATTTTTTATCTATGTAATGATTGTATGTTTCCTTTTTCAAGTGAGTAGAGAAAAATTCTCATTGAAATTAGTTACTGTTACTATAATTAAAATCATTATTTGTTATTTTGGTTTTTTTTCTTTTTATTAGGATCTCCATTAATTTACAATGGACTATTTTTCTAAATATTTTTAAACCAATACCTCACTGTCACTACACATGGTAACTTTTTAAGGGAAAATATATTGATTTATTTCATTAAAAATTGTTTATCGACTTTATAAAGTTTTTAAAATATCATTTAATATAATTTATATAACTTATTGTATTTTTAAATTAAATTGTTCAAAATTAAATTACCCAGTTATTGGTTTTTACTAAAAGTGAATATTCATAAAATTATTGTTGTAATTTAAACTAGGATGAATGAATTTATTTTTAAAGATTATTCATGGAGTGTTTAGAAGAAAAAAACTTCTATTTTTTACTCAAAGTACCATATTTCATGTTTAGTTTAGATCACAAATGGACGTAGAAGCTAATGATTGGGTTTTACTTGGGTTTGTTAGAGGCAGTAGGTGAATATGATTCACTTTGAATTTGTATATGGTTAGTTGTAGATTATATTTATTCATATAAGTCTATTAACATTATATAAAATTGCTTCATCTCTTATTTATTTTATTTTCATTCATTTTGTGGGTTCATTATACCTAGTTGTGAATTTATATATCAGTTTTGTTATTGTTTTATGAGTTATGATTTCATGATTTGGGGATGATTGGTTTGGTTTTTTTATAAAACTACATATCTATTCATTTATAAATATTTGACATATCAAGTTTATATAAAGGACATCCAATTGGTATATCTATGTTTATAATTATTAATTGGGAGATATTATTACCTAGAGTGTATGTCTTGTTTCCCCGTAACTTGTTTTAAGCATGTGGGGTTTGGGAATTCGTTTCTTATCTTTCCCTCTACTAGATCATGTTCTTGAGAGAGGGTTAACCAAAGTTGGTTAATGAATATATATATATATATTGATATTCATACCATTATTTTGGAAACATCACCCATGTATTTCAATCATGAGTATTTACCCACCCACACATACATAGAGAGAAATGTTGTAATTTTATTTCCAATCATTAGTATGTCATCCAAAGAAAATATAAAAAAACTATACATACACTAATAACATTATATAGAAATTAATTATATAAAATATTGATGAAACCAAACTCATTTATTTCAACATAAAACTGAATATTCTAACTCCCAGATACTAGTTTCATCCCACAAATGAGTTGTTATAACTTTTATACCTTACCAGACATAGTTTTTACATAAATTCCTTTAAGATGTGTCATACATAAGTCCTTTAATAAATTACCTTGAATGAAATCATATTTCACATCCATTTGAAATATCTCATAATATAAATGGGCTTTATGGAAAGAAAATTAAATATAAACATAATCATATCTATATAAAAAGGCCTCTCTGTAGTTAAAAAAGTAGTTTTTTTTGTAACCATTGTCCATTAGGAATTCATTATAGATAGATAATATACTATTCATATAATGTTTCTTATAGAAAATATATTTTCACCCTATAGGACTCACCCATTTAGGTGAATTCACTAAATTTTAAACTTGGTTAGTGTATATGGAGTCCATATTAGATTACATGTATTTCAACCATTTCTCAGAATTTGAACCCTCAATGGACTCATTGTAAGTTGTAGGTTTATTTCTTATGAATGTCATTTCATCAAAATTATCTATATAAAATACTTATCTCTTAGGTTCATGATGACTCTTACTATATATTTGATGTCATTAAGTCATTTAATTCATTTATTATAGGAATCTATATAGAATTGCCTCAAGATACTTGTCAGGAAAACATCGTGATAGTTTTTCTTGAAATTATCCATATTTAACATTACATCCAATGACACCTCACCTTATATTTTTTTTCTCAATAATTTTTTTTAGTCTATAGACATTTTCTATTAATTGGAGTTTTGGAAATAATATACCATTGTTTCATTCTGATAACAAATAAATAAGAACTTTTATTATTAATGGACAATATTAAAAGAATCCAACAATTGTATGAGTTCCTCACAGTCCAAATAATCATGGAAAATATTTTAGGATGTTTACAAATTCATATATCATATGGTGTTTTCATGAAAACATTATATTTAATGTGGTTATGTATGAAGGCAATAGTCTCTAGTGCATAACACAATAATAAAATAGGATGGTCCCAATGAATCATCATTGATTTAACCATGTCTAAAAGATTATAATTCATCCTCTCATTCTCATAATTCCATTTTTGTTTCTAGGATGATTGTTTTGTGAAATATTTCCATAATCCATAAGTCTTCAATGAATTCATGGATCAAGTATTCACCACCTTTATATGATCATATGATCTTAATAAACATGTCTAATTGATTCTATACTTTATTTTGAAACTCATTAAAATTTTCAAATTTTTCATACTTATCATTCATTATAAACACATAACCATGGAAAATAAATTCATCCATAAAAGTAAAAAATTTAATGAAACCACTAGGTACATATATACTATTTTTTTCACATACATCATTATATATGAGATCTAATAATACACTTGACCTTTCACATTTCATACTAAAAGGTGACTTGGTCAATGAGTATGTTGCACCTTCACACTCGACACTACATTAGATTCTTATTATAATTGTGAGTAACGATTTAAAATATGTTATGACTTATGGACATGTTTAAGTTATTGATGGGATTATGTTAATGATTAATGTAAGGGAATATTTGTGTGCCATTTATTATGTTTTCATGCAATGTAATCTCAATTTTGAAACTTATCATTATGTTACCTAATAACGTAATATATAGCTGGGACTTCAAGAATATATTATGATAAACAATTTCTTCACTAAAATATATATTTAATATATCAATCCATTAAAATAGAATGATTTGAAACCACTAATGGGTTTTTAGTGCTAAATATATAAATATTGGAAGTAGAAGTAAGGCTATATATGCTTGATTTACCATCGATAGTTTCAACATGAAAAGAAATTTGATGAACTTAAAACTAGTATAAATAATGCCTTGTAAAATGAAAATTTTACACTTTTTTATTCACATTGTTGAGATAAAATAAAAATAAATCAAAATCTTTTTACCTCTGAAGGTGGTAGACTGGTTATTGGATCCATGTATGTAATTTGGGGATCATGGTTCCCTAAAGTGGTTATAAACCATCAATAATTGATGAAGAGTGTTTTAGGAAGATGTTTTTTATGGAAGGATAGAAAGAAATTATTAATACCAATGAAAGGAAATCCTCCAATTTTAAATATACCATGTATGATTCTCTTTATTTAATTAAGTGAACTGGCTAAAATCACAAATGTAACATCCCATTGAGATAATTCATTGAACTTCTTTAATGAATGTGTAATTCATAAGTGAATCAACCCCTTGATTCATAACCATTATAATTATTGTGTATGATGTATCTATACAGATGCACTATAATCCATAAACCTATAATATTTTGAGTGTAATGTAGTTTAAGTATGTATCACGAGTACACTAGACTATATTGACACCAACATATTCCCTGACTTGAGAATACTAATATATTGGAAATGTATCCTCAAGCTCCTTTATAAGGATATGTTTCTGAAAACATGTTATTAATAAATATGAATCATATTTATATAATATTTAGTGCACATCCAACATTATTTTGAGTTCCTTAGTGAAATAAATATAATTTATTGAATTTATAGATAATCGAAATCAGTTTTAAAAACATTTGTGAAAGATCGCACCTAAGAGTGATTAGGTAGTGGGAAAATTAAAAATAAGATTAACAATGATATTAATCAATCATAACATGAGGCCTCAATGATAATTCTATAGCCTGAATTTCAATTAAAGGATGAATTTTAATATATCAAATAATATTAACCAATATCTTAAAAAATTTCAAGAAGAATACCTTGCATATAATATTTTTTTGTCTCCATCTATCACCAACTAAGGTAATTTGTAGAAAATTATTCATAGGTTAACGTGTATAGAAAGTATAAATTTTTTATTGGGACAATAAATAATCATATTGGAGATTTAACAGTATTAATGTAAAAATTATTAAGAATAAAACATGATTTGAGTGAGTTGAACAAGTTAGAAATGTTATGGAAGAGGTTGGTTTTGACCCATCATGAAAAGATCATTAAAGATTAAATTGTGAAACTATCGAGGAATTTGAAGTCCCAAAATAGTTTGAGAACTCTATATTTTGAGATAACATATTTTCATTGATATTGCCTTTATATATAAGAAAATTATAATTGAAAAAGATGTGATTTCACTAAAGAATCATAATCATTTGTATTAGCATTTTTCAACAAGTATAAAAGGTGACCCATGTGGTCTTAATATACAATGAAAAAGTGATATTGACTATGATGTCCAAATATATGCGACACAATTTTTTTTGTAATATTATTTAATAGTTTCGACATATCTGGAATACTAAGAGGATTTATAGATCAGAAGCTAGTATGAAATTGTGGTGCACATGGAATTTGAGGTGATATATTCAATCTAATATTTTAGTGACAATTATCAGTGGGGTAGTTTAATTAAATACCCATGGGGAAAGGAAAATTGGGTGAATGAAAAAGGGTTCAATGATTAATGATTTGATTAGGAAACATTGGTTCAAAAAATTATTTTCAAGATACGGGTGGTATAGATATGGATTAAATCCATAAATCATATAATGTTTTTTGAAATATCATATTTTCAAATATGAGTATGTAGTAATTTAAGACATAAAAATTAAAAATGGTATAATATAAACTATTGGGCATATCATTTCATATGGTATAGATACATTTTATTGGACCTTCTTAGGAGTAATCATAGTTCAGAACGTAGGCTTTTTATATGGAAGCGTTATTAAGGAAATTGAGTTGAAAAATTATCAAAAGACCGCATGATTAATCATTGTAATCCAAAAATAAATAGTTAATTTTCGTATTTATCATATAATGGTTATCATTAATAATAATTTCATTAGATTAAATTTATGGGATTCAATCGAGAAATGGGATGTATAGACTTTATTATAGAATACATTTCTCGTATGGTTTATAATGTAGGAGTAAGTGCATGAAAATTAAGAAGAGTGTCTTGAGTTCTATATAATGTGTACAAAGACAATGATAGGGTGTGTTGAGTTCTCATATAGTTCACTCATATATTAGTTCCTCCTTTATTTAACAATAGAGATACTAGTATTTCATAGAATAATATAGGGTCATGCAAAAATTACTGAGTGATTCTGATCAACTCATGTCAAACCTTGCATGGGAATAGTCATTTGGTTGTTCCTCAGTGATCATCATCAACTATAGAAATTAAAGAAAAGTGTATAACCATCATTGTTAAATTGTATATGTTTTTAATTTATAGTTTTAGGGTTTTAATTTTTCATATATGGGTTATCATGGGTTTATGGGGTCTCTAATGTCTTCCGTTATTTTGAACAAGTGTTTTATGATTCTTGGAATCATTTTAGTAGTAAGTGATCCTTACTAAGATTCTTGATTACCAAAATAATATTGAAAATAAATATTTTTTTTATTTCAAATTAGATATTGTTAAACATGACATAGATTTTATATTGTGTCTATTCTTATAATATAAGAAGTCATAAAGTATGACAACACCTCTTTTCTCATCTAAAACAAATAATCACATCATTAATTAAAAAAAACCAAAATTGTAACATAAAATATTCTATTTAAAATGGTTTTCCCTCAATTGGGTATTATATTTCATAAAATATGATAGATAATGAAGAAAAAAACATTTTATGATATAGGGTATATCATAGAATATGATATAAATGAAAATATAATTTTTTTAAACTTCAACTATTACTTGAATTATATATTTATTAAATTTCATTTAAATTATATAAAAATACATTTTCATTATATTTATTTAAATTATTATTTTATAAATTAAATAATTATGAAATGATATGATTTAATTTTTGAATGTTTAAAAAAATTATTAATGAGATAATAATAATGATATTATATTTTAATCCTTAATAACATTTTTAATTATATAGATTTGATTTTAATTTGGATATAAAATGGTTATACAAAAATTATAAGGGTAATTTATATAGTGTTTGAAAATTAAAAAATAAGGAAAAATATAAAGGTGTTTGTATTTAAATTTTATATTTTCTTCATAATTATTTAATTTGAATTGGTGAAATTAAAATAGATTTTTTGATAATATTATTTAAAAAATATCAAATGGGGTTTGTATAATTGACACGACCGGTGTCTAAATAATATTAAATTTGTGATATTCATAATATTTACATAATATATGGATAATTCATATATATAAACTTTATATTTTAGTTTTCGTTATTTTTGATGTGGCTTAGATCCATGTTCATTTTGATCCAATGAAGACTTACTCTTCAAAGGAAGGTCACCACTAGGGATTTACCATAAATGATTTGAGTGAGAATTGGTTTATATGATGGGATTTTGGGATCATATCACTATTTTGGAGTGGAATTACAACTTACTCAATGTATCTATTAAATATTTAAGACATGTTTTATAATATTTCCAAATACAATTGTCTTAACTGTTACCTCCATGCCATTGATTGATCCTGGACATGTATCTATTTGAAGATCTATATTCATTGAATATTTTACTTCTATCTATTATTAGTTAATCTTTTTATGGTTTAAAATCAAAAAATTGGATGCATTGGAATTTAACTCTACTTAGGTGGTGGTAAGTGTTGTGAAGTTAGTTTAGAGATCATAACATGGGCTTATTATATATCATAATGATTGGAATTATATCATTCATAGTTCTAATCTATATAATGGTACATTCCAAACCTTTTAATATAATGCAATGAGGACCAATGTGGGTCATTTTAATGTCATATGGCTAGGACCAACTAAAGTGTCTTTTATGGTCGTGCATCCGGGACAATGTGAAGTTCCCTTTAATGTAATGAATTTAATACACATTCTCTGTTGTTTAACATCATTTCGAATAGAATATAATCAATGTAGTTTAAATTCATCTATATATTACTATTAGGGGAGTGATAACTAGGAATTCTTTTGGGACTTATGTTTGAGTGACACTTTCTCACTTGTCTTGTTTGTTGATAACTAGAAAGGAGATAGTTTGGTTGGACTCATAGGGAATTTAGACTATTGAGGGATGGTTCACTAGGAAGATTACCCAGTGAATATGGGTTTCATGAGGAATATACCAAGAATATGATATGTTTCATAGAGAATATGTCCCATTAGGGATAGGTTTTGATATGTTAGGTCTAAACTATATCATGGAATCATACATATACTAGTTTTTAAGAATCAAATACCATGTAGTTTGAGTTTCACAATATATGTCTTTATGGTATGATTGTACCATATAATTTAATGTCATGTGATAAATTTTTTTTTCAGGAAATGGGAAATAATAAGGGATTGAGTGGGGTTTATGTGTGGGTAGACCTTTCCATTTCAACTTTTTGAATTAATCATATGAATGTAGTAATTAAGGATTACACCATATTGGAACCCCATGCATAGATTTCCACCTCATACATATTAGATGATGAAGGATTATTCGACTCATGGGTAATATGGTCATGTGAGGAGGATTTGGGGCTTAAACTTAATAGGAAACTCCTGACCAACTGGGGGAGTGAGAAGGATACATGTGGGGATTATTCATTTGATACATAGAGGTTCCCATCATGGTAAACATATCAACTAAAGTGGTTTTTAAAGGCTTACACATTGTAGGAGGAACAAAAAAAAATATATCTATATCTTATTAATGATTCATAGAGATTAGATAATCAATGTGGGGAAATGTCATTGTTTTTTACCTTTGAATGAGGACCAAACATGTAAGGATACTTTACTAGACTAAGGAGGAAAACTCGACACATGGCTAGTGAAGATGATCAAGCTGAGTTAGTTGAGGTTACATGACTATTAACTCAATAAAGACCATTGTTTTCAGGACAACATGTTATTTTTATGACCATAAAGGTCATATAATCTATTCAAGAAAACATGGTTAAGGTTCCTTAAAATAGGAATGGTCATTATTATCAATGTAACATGTGATTTAAGGAGACCATGATAATTTTCATTTCCCAAAATGATTTTTTTGAGGTTATGTAAGAGTATCCAATTGGTAGGTAGCCATGTTAGAGGAAAAGTGTGAATTGATTCCTATGTGTGAGGATTAAGGGGAAGTGGAACCTAGATATGAGGTTTTAGAGAATGAGCATCCAACTAGGTGGCCAATGTGAATTGAAACCTAGGTGTGAGGACTCTGGTGAAGTGTTTACCTTGAATGATTCCTAGGTGAATTGGTTTTCTAGTATAAGGATCAATAAATTGGTTCCCTAATAGGCTACAAGGGAGAATTATAACCTAGCTACGATGACCTAGGAAATTGGAACCCATATTTGAGAATTGGGTGAATTTTCACCCAAGTATGATATTTAGGAAAATTGGCACCCTATAATGCAGGTAAGGAAAAAAATTCCATTTTATGAATCCCCATAAAATAAACCTCCAGGTTATAGGGGATGGGAAATGGGTATACCTGATTTAGGGGGAAGGGTGAAGTGTGTCACTATGTTGGAGACAAGGGAGAAGTGATTCCCTAGTGAGGAATGAACTGGATAGGGTCCTTCCCCATATTCCATAATTAACATAGGGGAAGTTTTATTTTGTTAATATTAATATATACTAATTTTTTCTTATGATTTAATTAACCTTAATTTTGATTAATTTTCCAAGGTTTTTTATGATTAAGTCACTTGAATAAGAATAGTAATGAGTATGTGCATGAAGATCATGTTTTGTTTAATCGCCCCCTATATACCTCCTTTATGAGTGTCTAAAATAGAGACCCATGATATCAATTTAGAGACAAACATGGAGAGTATGGTGTATAAGGCTTCAACACAAGAGGTGGGTCACACATGTTAATAGGAATGAAAGATTGTAGTGAAAGTGAAATTATGCAGATGAGTTTCATCAAGGGGACAAAAGAACTAATGCACATTCATATGCTAACCTGAGCCTTGCATTAGGGTGTTCTATGAGACCTGGGAAATTGGACTCAAGCATGTTCTTGGAGGCCCGGGAGAGGTGTCCTAGGTGTTTTCATATGCATGGGAACTTTTCATTATTCTATTTTCTAAAATATTAATTCTCAAACAGAGGATTTCATTTACTGAAAAAATTACTAATAATAAATCCCCCATTAAATGTATGTTAAATATATGATTAGTATAAAGTGGTTAAAAATATATGTTAAATGTCACTATTGAAGTAACACAAAATTTAAGGTGGGCTCATATGCTTAAGGTGGGGGGAATGTGTATCATTATTGCACGTACCTATGTGAAAAGAGTATTCATGATCCTGGGTACTGAAAATGGACTACCCTATAAATAGTTGGAGCACTTCATTTGAGTGAAGAAAATGACATTAAATAGTTAGCGGATTCTGACTCTTTATTTTTTATAAACATTTTCTCTACTCACTGTAAGTGTGAGAGTTTATCCTTTTCTCAGGACTTAATATAATCATGAGGGGCATGACATGACTAGTCACATGATGTTCACTTGTGTAAATACACATGTGTAAAGGGAGATCAGTGAAAATACCAATGTTAATATCCCTGAGTGGTGATTACTGGGTGATGTAGCTTATGAGAAAATATTCATTCTCTTAAATTTTAAACTAGTTTTCTTTGTGTTGGGATCCATTTTATATGGAATTTTCCATTAAAATCCTTTCTTTAATTAACTATTTTTACTAAATTTTTCCCTTTCAAAACCCATATGGAACACACTTCAAATAGTAATTTTTATATAAAACCTTCTTCCTATGTTTGTTTTCTAATCCAATATGTCAGGTATGTATACACGGCCAGTGAAAACCACTCATGTATTATCTCACACAAGTTAATATAGAGAATTACTATATATACAAAACAATATATTTCCTTGTAATTTATGATCATGACCTCTTGAAAGACCTGGTTTATTTAAGGGTTGATATAAATCATCCAAAATCTAGGGTCATGGGATATTCCCACATAGGGAGTTATGATATATCATTATGGTTTTATACATCAATAATGTGGAGGTTACCCCTTCATACATGATTAAATTCTCTAATGAATCCTTATAGAATCGTTACTATATATTATATCCCAAAAAACTACTACTCTTTAATCCTCCATCGATCAACCACATACGAACTCTTCAGTTTGAAGAGGATTGAGACCAGTGTCTTTATGAAGTTGCTAATCTTGAGTAGATCCGTGCATACTGGGTTTTCATAACTTGTTTGGAGTTAGATTATAAATTGATGGTTATAATTATATTTGAATTTATATGGATATGTTAGACATATGTAGACATGAATGTCGATCTGATTCTCAAATTGATCATCCATTAGAGACCAAAAAGAAATATGTTTCACTTGATTCTAAGAAAAGTACATATAATCATATGGGATTTCCACAGAATCTCTAGGGAAATGATTCTTAGTATCATGTATGATAAAATCATTAATCCAAAGGAATACTGTGGTGAAATACAATGAAAACACTTATTATATTAGGAATTATTGAGAGAATCTATTAATGTTATGGTGAAGGATCCCCACACGTGGGTGAATGTCATAATTTTGATCTGGATAAATATAATTCTATATTCATAAGGAAATATACCAAACTTAAGACTCATAATGGGGTGACCCACTATGTATAAAAAAGGATCCCCATAAAAATACTAGGTAGACTTAGATAAATTATATCATAAAGAATGGGATTATGATGTCTATCTTTCAATCACTATCTAGAATAAACTAGAATATTTCCTTTCCATGTGGCTAAGTGTGTACCTTCTTTTGATCCATGACTCACATAATGGTGATAGGCCATGTAAATTTGTTATAACGACCAATATAGAATAGAGGAGGCCTATCATCCTAGAGGTATCAGTATTTGAAACCATACAGAAAATTCTTCTACACATTGTCATTCCCATTCCATAATAGGAAACTAGAGATACATTTATAGTCTTATAAGATATTTCATGATAGCTAACCAAGGGGTCGGTCACAATTATACTGTTTCACTCACCCTAGTGATTACTCAAAAAAATTAATTTTTAAACTATTTTGTATGTGGTAAATAAAAAATGTTGGAAAAAGGTGAATCGTAGTAAAAAGTGGATAGAGTGTGAACATGATAAAAGGAGGAATAATATTCCCTAAAATAGGGATGAAAGCAAGAAAGAAACATTCATTGACCTAGTTTGTTCAACTAAGACTACTGATCATAAATTTTAAATGGATTAATCTACTTGTTACAATCCTTATCCAATTCATGGTCATCGTAAAATCTTAACACCTCTCTTACCTATAACATAGAGCACTCATACACTAGATGGATTCCAACGGAAGATCCCTCTCCATAGAATGAAGATATTACTCAATCTAACCACCTTATCTAAGAATTTATTCCTATCCAAAATTATATTCATGAAATCATTAATCATAGATCATATCATAATAATAGATTCATATTAATCCAAAATAAGAAGTGTACATAGATCAATAGAGATAGTAGTGAATAGTTAATGCGAGTAGACCTGATCTTTCATCTCCAATTTACTGTCATTATCTAAAAAGTGTGAATAATAAAATTTTTTATCAATATGGTGTTATGAACTATAGGATGTATCATTTATCATAACGTATCTATGGATATATATATTTTACACCTATTTGTGGAACCTTGAGATCACAACATATGATGAATAATAATGAAGAACACTACATTTTCAGATTTTTCCCAAAAAACATATATAAATGGGGGATAATAAGAATTAATTTGATCATGTGACAATGAATCTTTAATAATATAGATAAATAACATTACTAAATTAAAAAATAATCATAGAGACATCCTCACTAATTGGATGTGATATCCATGTTTCATGCTCCCAGGTACATTTCATCAACTTCCAATAATGTACCCATGGACATGTTTAAGATTTTCTAAAAAAATGTGATAGAATTACATGCTAATGGATTAGTGAACATGAATTCTTAGAATATATCCATCTCTTCCAATGAGATTTAGAACCGTATTATATATCATTGACATAAATTTCAATAAAAGTTTTACAGTTCAATGCATATAAAATTTCTTTCTATACATTGACATAGACATATTACCACATGATGTATACTTCATAATTCAAATACAATGAAGTTAATAATGATTTATAATTCTATTGATGTTTAATTGTGAGCATGACCTTCTAACATTCCTCAGTATAAAGTTTCTTCCCATTCTAATCCAAATTTGGTATGAAAAATTACACATCTTTTGTGATTCACTGATTATATAACAATCAGAATATTTGGGAGCATCAAGTAAACACATGTATTTAAATAATAACTAAAATAAGAAATAAAACACAATTGAACAAAAATCTACAGTCTCACTAGGATGATTTATTGAACATCATCATTTAAATTATTTATGTAAACCAAATCTGGAATACTCATCTCATTTTCTCACAAATCATTCTTCGTCTCAGCAAGCATTGAAAATATTTAGTTATTATATTAGGTGATATCTAGAGGTATTATTCTTATAAAATAGTAAAAAATAACTTATATTATGATCATTATCAATTAATAATATTCCTTGAATGAACAGACTCAAAAAATTCAATTATTTATTATTCAATACTCAGCTCGGGAGAAAAAAGAATTTTATTTCTTGGAGAATAAATCTTTTATAAATGAAATCGACTGAATTTACATTAAAAAATTTCATAATTCATAACACTATAGTATCATGGGTAGAAACCCTCCTACAAGATAAGAATCTGTATTCTCTTAGATTTTTATATAATCAATATCATAGTCATTTCCTAGTATGGGGACTTCAAATGGTTATTTCATCGATCATACATTGTGAATCCTTATATGATTGGTTTTGTAAGGAATAATGAGGCATATGCATTATTTATATAAAATATTTAAAACAATTGAAAAAAGTCTCCAATTCCCCCACATTTTGTATCAGTAAAATAGTTAATTGGATCCTACTTCATTAAGCCCATGTTTCATTAGATGTCTCCCTAAATTTGGTCTATAATGTTTTTTATTTACCCTTTTTTGGCTCCCAAAATCGTGATTTTGGATTGTTGTTGTCTATTGTTCCTTATAATCTGGAGGACCCTTAGGGGGAATAAATTAATAGTGATATTTTTACAATTTCAATTATTTAGGAATTAGTCCCTGTAACTTGTTAGATATTTCTCCTTATCAACATTATATATAATCATAATATGCAATGATAAGAATGTATGGAAATGAACACAATAAATACGGGGATCAACCCTTGTTTGGGTTACTACATCCTTTCTAAGAAAACTCTAATTGGTCCATGGAATTAACTATAATAGAAAAATGAATCCTAATTAATAAAAACCATTTAAAATTATTCTATCTCTTAATATGTATGATTATATTGATTCTATTCAGTTTAAAATATTTTTATTATAAAAACTGATCCAAAACCAAAAATGTATAACTTTCTAAATAACACCAAAAAACATCATTCATAGATATCCACCCAATAACTATATCTAGTAAGAGTATATCTAGTCTACACTTCCCTCATTAGGTAAATCCAACGTGCGCCTCACTGGAACTATTCCTATTTTTCTATCCTATGTTCTTTCTGAAGAACATAACCAATTCGAATCAATGGTTTCTTAAAAACTCTATCATATTACTTAGTCTAGGGTTTTATTTGATGTCACTATTCATTAGACCTCCATTTAGTAATTATGAATGGAAAATATTTCTAGTGTCTTAATAATGAATCATTTGTCTGATTATTTGGACCAGTAAGTTCATTTTCATCCAATTCAGTTGGAATACAATTTTTCTCAGAATCATCACCTTGTTATCATTTTTCCCATATGGATAGTTTCATGTACGTTTGTACTTGCATCCCCTTTATATAGGGGCGATGAAAGTAAAAGATATAGGAACCAAATTTGTTTCCATGCTCACTGAGAACTAAAATACTAAAAACATCCTCTCCTATGAATTTTTCTAGACACTTCTCAATCATTCTAGAGAATTCATGAATATTATTGAAGCCTCGTGAAAAATTCGTATCTCAAACATTCCTAAAATTACTTATCCTCATTGTAAGGAAATTGATTAAAAAATCATTATATCCCCAAGATAGGTAAATATTTATAGATTATTGTTTAATCACCTAATTTATGGGATTCACAATGTTTTATAATGCTTCTCAAAAAACTACATCTAGTGGATGTTTTCTAATAACATTTTTAAGAACATTCAATTTGGTTATACTCTTTCTTTCTTATATCTAATCATTCTGACTCAACACTAACTCATATCAAACAAAAATTCATAGAATCATCTTTCTGATGAAATTATGATTGTTTGTATTATGTTTATCCATCTAATGAATTTTCATCTAAAGGACTTTCATCTGATGGAATTGATCTGATGAAAATCCTTTAGCATCTCACTCATTTACTTTGTAACCTTAATATTTGTAAAAACAATAACAAAGATTGTTCCCTTTAACAATATAAATAATATCTGTCTATAAAAAATCATCATTTATCTCTATCTAGTACAGTCAAGTAATTGATGAACATTGATATTATGGAAAATTATAAAAACTTCTATCATTAAATAATTTCTCTACATTTTTAAAACATCTATATTCCATCATATGTTGTATCCTCGACATTTAACCACAACTCAAACCTTTTATTCTTACAAAAATAATTGACTACTAACAGTAACTATATTTTATCTATTATCTATGATCATTTTATTTATCTATTATAATTCATTCACCTTTATGCATTAGGAAATATACCCATACAAAGTTCCTGTATTAGCATTACATAACCATCACAAACTCATATTGACCCTTAGATTAGATTTTGGAATCCAGAATTATATAGTGCCTCAAATATCATTATATATGTAAAGAAAAGAGCGAGTTACATTTATGTGGCTTTTATAACCATATCACTATACATTCTTCTCTTAATTTTTACCAATTCCACAACATATCTTTTTTCTAATCACCTCAGTCCAGTTACATTGTGAAATATTAAAATTTCATTTTGTTATCCATCTAGTAACAGTGTTTATTTTCAATTTAGTGATCTATATTAGATGTTCTACATTAGGAAAATTATCATTGGGTTTTCCGGTTAACAGTTGTACTTTTCACATTTCATAAATAAATGTAAAAACACAATCTGGGATCATGTATTTTTTCATGATATTGGGAAAATTGACAATTGATTTGAATCATCTGACTTATGAATGATTCATAAAATTATTGTGGAAACTTCTATACCTCAATAAGAAACTCATTGAATAATATGTACTCACTTTTAAAAGTAAAATATTCTTAATGATTTCAAATAATATTTATCAAAAATTTAAAAAAATATTCATAAAAAAATTATCTATTCCAAAAATAAAATTTTTTTTATAAAAACTTTCAAATGGTTCTTGAGTCTCCACCTTTATAATTTTCGGAAACATTCGTAAACCAATTTTAATAAATCCAAATTTCTCAAAACTCACTTTTTAACAACTATTTTTCTCATTATTTATAAAATTTTATAAAACTATAGTCCTTTCCATATAGAATATACATAAACCAAATTGTTTTATAATACATTTTTTTTGCATGAATTACATCCCTTGATGTAAATAAATTTTGTCGCCACATTAGGATAAACTACCCCTCAATCTTATCTTTAATCAAAATTTTCTTCTACCCATTTTATGATAAGAACAAATTTAGGTTCATTCAACAAAGTGTTGTACATATACATTCGAAATATTACTCACTCCCTTCCCAATTTTCTACATAATTTAAATAATTATGGGTGATCATCCTTAAATAATTTAGGAAGTTATTATTGGAGGTTGAACATGTAGTTGCTTCCTTAATTTCTCAAATCACCCCATATCAATGATTTGGTGAAAAAAATCAATGATTTGATACTTTTTTAATTTTTACTGCTATATAATATCTCTAATAGAAAATTTCACATAAATATAGTGACACATAATATTAGTATTCAATGATTATAAATGTTTTAGAGGGTATTTAAATGATTAATAGAACATTGATTATCACAAAGGATATTTAATGTTTTTCTAAAATTTATTCTCAAATACTTAGGCTAAACATTCATACTAATAATTTTCATAAAATCATGGGTAGAAGAAAAATATTTAGCACACACTATAATCAATAGAACTAAACATTGTTTATTACTATGCCAACTCACACAAGATTATCCTAAGAAATAAGTTCATCCTATTTATGATATTATATTTTTGTAATGTCCATCCCAATCAACATAGGTATATCATATAAATTTTATATCAAAAAATATTTTATAAAAAATTCAATAAAGAGATGTTCCTTTAACAAGCCTAATAAATATTTTTTATTCATGAATATTTGATTTTTTGAATCATTATGATATCTTGAACATGAGGTAACAACGTAAAAAATGTATGGCTTTGATGTTTTGAGATAAATAAAGTTTCCTACAAAATTATGGAAATTATCCTAATATAATATATCCCTAATATCATCTTTTCTCAAATATACAGCAATAATTACATGTGTTAATGTTATTTTTATTCTTCCATGTTATCATTTTGTAACTATACCTTGGAATACGTTTCATAAGAGATGAAGATGAATTTTTTCTTTTATTTAATTTATAAACCCAATAGGAATGTTAATTATATTTGCATTTACATCACAAAATATTCCTTAATTTTATAATAAATTATTCATATATTTAATCCCTTTCACCTAGAAAAATATCATCATTTAAAAAAATCAAAAGTAGGGTACAATCCATCATTTCCTTAACATATAAATTTCTATCAGAGTCTACTTTTTTAAATTTCAATTTCATTAAGAAACTATATTGTTCAGAGTATAATTACCAAGTATCATATTTCAATCCCTAAAAATATTTCCAAAACATACAAACCGTTGTACTATAATTTTCATGAAAAAATAAATTGAAATTATTAATGTATCTTATTATTTTATCTCACCATTTACTAATGCTAACACTACATATATATGGAAAACTTTGTGACATTGATATGAAATTACTACCAAGAATATTAGTAATGGTGTTAGTCTCATGATTGGGTACAAATATTCTTCAAAAAAACAACGTCTACCTGTGAGTGATGTTTTTAAACTAGTTGAACATTGTTTCTTGAAAATTACTACTGTTTGTTGATTTTGTTTTTGAACACACACATTATTATTATTATATGCTTTCATACATGTGATAGAATAAGATACCCTGTTTCATGTTTCTTAATTTTATTTAACTACTAATTCATAGAATAAACCCACTCTTTATGTTCAATATCTACTAAAACGGGCATTGGTTCCACCTATGAAATAAGGGTTGTATGATTATCAAATCTGCATTTTCTTCAATTCAAAATTTGATCTTTTTTTAATACTATTTCCATATTAGACATATTAATGTAGGGTATATGATTCTATATTTTCCCAACCAGGCAAACATTATTCATCACATAATTCATCTGAATCATTTTTTGCATGTTTTACTTCATATTCATCATTCCATTTAAAATATTTTTTTATATAAACATTCTCTATTTATGAAAATATTCCTTATTACCAACAATATTTGTTAAGGAAACATTATTTTCAATGAATTTCTCATCATAATAATCCCATAATGATTGTAATTATTAATTCCATTATTTGAATCTTCTTCTATTGGATTAAAATATCAACAACATTTCTTATTTAGTTTTTTCATAAAATTTTATAGGATCCAAATATTTTATCATCATTATGTATGGAATCCAAAAAAAAAATCATTTCACTGAGATAGTTTTACTATAGCACATATTATAAGGGTTATTTAGGATTCTATCCCCAATAAATATCTATTTTCCACATGAACACAAGTATTAACAACTTATCACTATAAAAACATATAATTTTTATATTCAGTGACCATAATTCATCCAATTTCTACTAAAACATATGTTTTTTGTTTTCTATTCCATTTTATTAAAAATATTATGAAGAATTTTTTGGTTTAAAATTCTATTTCTATTTATTTAGAGTTTGAAAGCATTGAATATTTACACTTATTCATTCTTAGTTATTGGTTTCATTATAAAATCACCCATCTCTCTTTTAACTCTCGTTCTAAAAAATCAAAACATATTTTTTACCTTTGATTTGTTATTTATAAATATTATATTGGTCATCTGGGTGAATTCGTCAACAAAGGGTATAATTTATAAATATATTTTTATAGATTCATGTCTCATCATTTTAAAAATATTATAGTGAATAAGCATAAGGGTTATCAGAAATTGGAATTAAAATTTCTTATGTTTTCCGATGATCATATTTCCATTCATGAATGTTTTAAAAACTATATAATAAATTATACATAGATTTGGTAAGATTATTAAAACATAATTTTTATGAAATGTTTACATAATCTTATAGAAAATTTTCACAAGTATTTGATTAAAAATTTATTTTCAACCAGATTGCTTAAGTAAGTTTTATTATAAGGATCTCCAATCTAGAAATTAATTCAACTATCTCTTTATCTCTTGGTAACAATTATTATATATTTTATACATGAGATGATGAAATATTGCCTCTTAAAGAAGAAATACTTACCATTTTCATAATTTTTCCACAACTCATTTAGCTATATTTGTTCCCTTCAATATATACAACTTCCTTTTACTTTTGCCTCTGAACATCAATCTCAACTCTTCAAATTTCTTTAAATTTTATTTAATAATTGTTTCCAAAAGTACATACTCCACAATAATGTTCCAGAAATTATTTCATGATTTTTACATCACATATAATATTTTATGAATGACTAAAATAAAGAAACAAATTCATGTCAATTTTTTCTATCATTTAGATTTGTCTCATAAAAAACTTCTATTTGCTCAAATTTTTTCTCTTCCATATCTATTTTCTTTAATTGGGTATAAAACATATCATGAACGAGTTTCCATAAATTATTCTAAATAGTGACCCAGTTGGTCCCATATTCAATATGAATCCTTTACAAAATCAAATTGGTCTCTCACTGTAATTGTTTTAACAATGGATGATTTTTATTTTATTTATCCATAATCGATGTTAAAAAGAATAAAACAGACATGTTGTCAATTCAAAAAAACATGGAATGAGATTACAATTTTATATTTTGAAACAAAAAATACATTAATTCAAAAGGATGTATGATAAATAAAACCTGGCCTAATGTCAATTTTAATAAAAGAATGTTTACATTAATCAATTGGTATGAATTAATATCTAAAAAATCGATGGTATGTATATCAAATCAGAAAACTCATAGTACCATGGTCAAAATCCCTATGGAACATTAGTTTTTGGATATAGGATCCTCACATATCTCACCAGTGATCAAAGAAAAATTTTCACTCCCAATAAAGGTAAAATAACTCTCCTCCACTCCCACTTAAGGGAAAATTACATCCACACCCAATTAATGGAAAATTACATTAATTCCCACATAATGGGAAATTACATCCTCTACTACCTAAGGAAAAATTATATCAACTCCTCTTAAATAGAAAATAACATCTACCTACTTACTAACCATGCTTCAATGTAGTTCAATAAATCAATTAATAAATCCACGTTCACATTAATCATTAAAAAAATTAAAATACAGTTTCCCAATTTCAATTTTAAACAATCATTTTCCAATTCAAAACCAAATAATAGATTTTCATCATTTTATACCACTTCAAATAACATATAAATTTATGAAATTTATTCCAGATCAATCATATAACCATTTAATCAAAACCATTTCTAGTTAAATGACAATTTTTTATAAATCCAACCCAAAATTTCAATTCCATTGAAATTATGCTTTTCATAAATTTCCATATCTCTTTCAATTCAATAAAAAAATAATCATAATTAAATGGTTTAAAATAAATTTAATACACATTTAATTCTAATATATCAGTTTAAGGATTCAATTATAGGTAAATTAATTATAGAACCACCTACCTTTCATCATAGTTAATGAATCAACACCATAATGGGAATCGCCAATGAAAAACAAATGCATAGCATATATAGGAAAAAACCTAGAATTGATAACCATTTAAATTGTGATTATATCCATTAAATAAGATACAATCGATCAAAATCTATGGTGGAAGAAAATAGATATTGGAAGAGACTAAATGAGAGGAGATCCATTTTTTCAAGGCGGGATCAGATATTTCACCTAGACATTGATTCTTCAAAGAAGAAGCATAGAGAAGCCCAAATTGTTTATATGGAGACTTTTCAACTCTAGACATCATAATATGGTCAAGAAGGTAGTTTAATAAAAGAAAATGAGAGGATTTGTATTTTAAAATAAATTTTTGGAGTATTTAAAATTCATGCACATGGTTTCCAAGGGGGCGCATGGTTAGTCTAACCATGCTTCCTAATTATGTGCCTCTATTATAGGGTACACTGTTTATCATTTTTGGGTGTCCATTTTTTCAATAATTTCACAAACCATAAAAATTTCACAATATAAGGTTTTACATTTTTGAGGGTTTGGTAATAATATTTTGACAAAATATGATCTACCTCTAGAGAAAAATCAAATGATGCATAGTTTTCTTTGAAAAATCACATGGTTTTCCTTAACCATAAAGTATCCATGAAAAGCCCCTTAGGCTTCCAAAATTTTCCAAATTTCACCTAAAAAAACCTATGACAAACCCTAACCAATGAATAATAAAAACTACAATTTTGGAATGCCTAAAACCATGTAATGAGATGTTAAAAACTCCCCACCATAAGAACATATGCCCCCAGAAATCCTAGCAAGATTGATCATATAAAAGAGATAAAACCACCAAACTCTAATAAATTCATCACGCTCCCATGTATTGGGAGAATCAAAACCATTCTTACATAAGACACGGGAAAAGGGTATTGTACTCCTATGATGTACCTTTGTATTGTAATAAACTATCTTTTCCAGGTGCTATGTCATGGATAAATTAGGCTCAACATCAAGACCCTCTTATCTCAATACATGAGATGGGTCATAAACATTCTTCTACAGCTATGATACAAGGGTCACTATATGTATCAACATCGATTTTTTATGAAGAGATAAATGTAAAAAATGTTTTCCCACCTACCCACCAACCTCAAAAGGTACCACAAAATGAGGATAAATATTTTCTTGCATACCCAGCATGCGGTGACCCAACGTAGGTGAAACACTCAAGAAAACCCAATCAAGCCAAAAATTTATATCGGATATGTTCCATAAACATTATTCAATGAATCATTTTAATCTTTAATACTTTATCATGGACCAAACATGGAAAAAATATGAAGAATCTAAAATCTCCAACCAACACAATAGAGATTTACATGGCATACCATACCATTCCTCAAAGGTATCCATTCTTACCACAGACTGGAAAATATTTTTATAAGGAAATTGAACCTATCCCAAATTGTTATCCCAAGATCCACCAAAATCACAGATGTATGTACGGTTGATTTCCCCATGAATTTATATAGACTGATCTATATGGACATCAGTATGTGTATTATATGTTAAAGTCAAACAAACCTGATCTCCCATCACCAACTGAACGCCACTCACAAAATGGGAGGTAAGAGGGGATCTCTAGCAGATAATATAGTAGAAGGAACTCAGTTCAAATGAATAATATATTTCATATATATATTTTCAACTCCTCAGTATTTGTTTTATATAGAATGTGTATATTGTGATATGATTTCATCATACTATCTATCAAAAACCATATCACATTCTTCATTATTGTGGTATGTGGAAACCCGACCATAAAGTCCATAGAAATATTTTCCCACTTTTAACTCATGATTGTATCTTGGTGAAGAAAACCTGATGGTGTCTAGTACTCAGACTTGACATTATGATATGTATAATAATGTGAATCAAAGTTAGCGATGCCTCATATCATTCCCGACCATCATAATCACCACTACATGACATGAAACATCATTTTGGTTTTTAGGTGCACATCACACGAGGAATTATCAAAATACCCCCATCACAATTTTTCTAATTAACAATGGTACAACATATCGGTAATGAAAACTTACTATACACTCAAAAGAGAAATACCCCTCAATAATTGTATCCCTAAAATTAAAAGAGTATATAATGATATATAAATCATCATCAAGATTTTTTTTATAAATATTCATTTCAAGAATAGAATAAATCAACTGAACACTGGACAAGAAAAACATGACCTCCTCTTCAAAAAATCCTAAATGAAACATTGATAAAAGAGCCTTTATGTCCCACTCTTATGATAATTAATTCATGTAATAGGTTATGAGGTTCTTGTTCAAAGCAATAGTAATGAAATTTAATTTTCCTAGGGTATAAGAAATGTCAAAATAAAAAAGTTTCGGTTACTCCACCCAAAATGCTATTCTGAAGGTTATAATATTTTTGAGATAATTTTTAACTCAAGAACATATTGTTTTAATACATGGTAAACCTTTCTTTGAATTCAAAATGTTGCCAACTCTTAATCATTTTCATAATAGATGTCAGTCGAAGGTAATGGGAAGGATAATTCAACTCATTTATCCTAAGCTATAGAAATACATAGGCGACTATATGATCACCCAACAAAAGGAAACAACCCAAACTTGAGCCTGTGGTGTGAAAAAGTACCATATAGCAATTCCTGGCCTCTAGAAGAGTCAAAACCATCAAATAAGTCAAAAGGAATTTTATCTCAATAAAATAACTTTATCATTATCATCCAAAAAAAATCATCACTCCCTTATGAGTGAGAGTAGTCAGCATAGATTCCAATTTTTTAAATCCTCCCCAAACCATTTATAATACCTCAACAATCCCAAGAAGCTCTGAATCTGGAAAATATTTCATAGGTATTTCAATTTCATAACATCTTTTACCTTCTTATAGTCAAATGAAAGGACATTTTTTGAGGCCATATTTCAGAATAAATTCACTTCATGATTAGAGAAATTAAATTTTGATAGCTTTTCATAATGTTAGAAATATCCTAACAATTATATAACTAATATTAGATGACTTAAATTATCCTGATCCGAATAAGAGTAAACCAACATTCCCTCTACAAAGAACATCATGAAAGTTTATATATAATCATGGAAGATTGTGTTCATCAAACCTATAAAGACTTCCATATCATTAGTTAGACCAAATTACATGAAAAGAAACTCATAATGCCTCACCTTCACTAGAAGTTGTTTTATAAATGTCATATTATTTTATTCACAACTAGTGATAACCAGATCAATGATAAATCTTCAAGAAACAAATTTCCTCTATCAACTGGTCAAATATATAATCAATTTATGTTAAAATATACTTTATATTTAACATAAATGTGTTGATTTTTTTTTGTTATCAACACATAGGTGAAATGTTCAATCATATTTATTCTCATGAAGAATAGGCACTACCCAATGTGATATTGTAAGGCATATAAATCAATTCCCCAAGAGATCATCCAAATGAGTCTTGTACTCTTTCAGTTCATTTGGTGTCATATGGTATAAATTTATAGATACTAACTGTGTTCTAGGTATTAAATAAATATAAAACTATATATCTATTACCAGTGGGAAACTAGAGAAATCTGTAGAGTTTTATTTTGAGAAAATCGTGAAAAAATAGAGGGATGTCATCACTAAATACTCCCACTATAGATTGAAAGAAACCAATGATATAAATTTCACCAACATTGGATAATAAGGTCAGGCAAAACATAAAAATAGATCCCAATATCCTTTATTTAAAAAAAACTCCCCATCAATCATAGTAAAGGAGGCCCATTGAAGATAGAAGTAAATTTTGGCCATATTTTAAATGATCCAGTCCAGTCTAAAAAATAAATCAAGAGGTATTATATTGAAGACCCAAAATTTCCAGCTAAGATTGATTTTGGTTAAAGAGAAAACCTAACTAGGACAATGGAGTCCCTACTCTCTCTTTCTTCTGAGGGTTGTAATAATTTCCATCACATTTGATAAAATCACTCTAAGAAGAATTAATAGTCTTACAATATGATTAAATATAATAAGTATAGTTATGCGAGTATCAAATAAATTTGTAACTAACCATGAAGCTAGAGTGATGATACATCTCAAAATCACTTGTCCTATATTAGGATCCTCTAGAGACTCTTATACTGCATGAAGAATCCTTGTTCTGGATTCTTATGGCTTGAAAATTTTTGACCACAATGCTTTTAATTGTAGTATATTACTTTTTGGTATTGATCATCCAGATACTTTAGAAAGAGAAAAAAATAATTGAAATAATTTATATAAATATCCTATGAAACCTAATGAATTATATATCATTAGAGCCATATTATAAAGTCATCTTGAATGCCCATGATTTCCACACATTTTGAAAGTGAAAGGGCCTATTACAAGAACTATAGGAGGTCTAGAAGAACCCTGATGTTAATATCTACTGTGAGAGTAATCCATCTTCCAATTTCTATTAAAGGAACTCATAGAACTTCCACTATGTGAAAAAAGAACTCTTGTCAACCCTAATATATCTGCTCGATCAAGATCAACCATTAACTACATATTTAGTAAATCATCATAATAAGTTATATTTAATAATAAGAAATAATAAAAAATATTAGGTTCATGACCAATTTTAATCTATTGAGTCTTCATCTCCTCATTCGATACAATCTTCGGAGAAAACTACATAAGCTCTAAAAAACATTATGTATATTCTATCATTGTCCTATCAGTATGCCTGACTATGAAAATCTCCATAGCCATATCCATCAACATATATTCTATATCAAACTTATATGTGTAATAAACTATGAAGTAATTCCATTTTAAGCCCCCATGATTCATTATCATAACCATTAAATACCACCATCTCCTGATAGGTCCATCTAGCTTTAATGTGGCACATTTCACCTTAATTGAATCAATAATTTATAGGAAATTAAACAGAAGATCAATCCTCCTCAAAAAAATAATTATCTTATTGAGGTCCATTAGAATCATGGAATTCTAGTGGATTATGGTGAAGGAACTCCTAATAATGCTTTAGATTTTATTCCCTCTGAAGATCCACAACGGGATCCTAAATAAGAACAGGTTCATATGCTTGTCCAAAATTTTGGACTAAACACATAATATTCAGAATAATATTCTGGTCCATATGAGTATCTTCTCACTCTAGTTCACCAGAAGATTCCCCTGGGAGCCTATTCGTATGTATTCTCAGAAGAATGATTTAAAAAACATCAATAGACAACACTAAAGACATCATAAGATTACTCATATCAACAAATCATACAAGTGTAATGGGGATACTAATCCCATTAGATAAGATGTAAAGATAATGATTTCCTCAAAAACAAATAAAAATTATATAAAAGTCAAAATTCAGATCAAATTATTCCTCATGTCAACTTTCACATACCACCCATGGTTAATTAAAGCTAGTTACAATGAGCGATTTCCAGACACTCGCTCATAAATACCACTTATATCCGGAAAGAACATCCAAAACTACATACTAAAATTAAGGAAATATTCTCAACCTACACATTTGATACCAGTTTTTCATGAACTAGGTCAGATACCCAAGTACCCCGATACCCGAGTTGACCTTAGCATATCCCTAAGAGCATTCCTAATCAACACAAGTTGGTGACTAGCACATAGAACCATACAAGATTAATATGGAATGAACTTTCCTAAAAAATATGATTATAAAATGTTTACATGTTAGTATTATCAACACTATTAAGAGATAAATTACAAGAAAAAGAATAGGTAAAACCAATACAAATGAAATATGTCATAACATTATGGGACCATTAGAAAGATAAAACTCAAACACCCCAATGGAAAAATCATACCACTCCATGGTCCAAAGGATCAATAATATCTACTTAATCAAAGTGGAAAATTACCTTTTCTCATATCTAGGATTTGAAAATCTATAACATCCCAAGGGAAAATCTAGGATGCGGTCTATAAAGCTCATTAGGGTCTCACCTTGTGTCTCTTAATCGATGACCAAAAAATATACCAGATATGTTGTTATATAAAATTAAACTATGTATTATAATACCCACCAATGTTTTTTTATCAAAACATGTTTTCGTTCAAAGGCTGGTAGACAAATCAACCATTTATTATATAAATTTTTTGTATAAAACAATTTATATAAATAAATTGTAATAGATTAATGAGGTAAAAAAATAATCGGCATGTATATCAAATCAAACAACACATAACACCATAGAGAAACACACTTTGGTACATTAGTTATTGGCTATAAGATGCACACTCTTATAAAAAAGTGATAAACACTGAATATACACACCCCTTAAGGGAAAATGAATGTCATCCACTCCCATATAAGGGAATAATACACCAACTCCCACAAAAGGGAAAATTACTTCCACTTCCACTTAAGTGAAAATTACATCCTTTCCCAGTCAAGTGAAAATTACGTCCACTCCCACTGAAGAAAAACATACATCCAATTAATAACTACCAAGGATCCCAAATACGTTTTTCATTGAATGAATCAATCAAATTTTTAATAAATCATTTTAAAAAATTTTAAAATATAATTCCACTATTACAATTTCCAATATGCATTTTCCATTTCAAAACCAAATCGTAGGTTATCATCATTTCATTTCATTACAAATCAGTTTTTGATTTAAACCATTTTCTCAAGATACATAATCAAATAATTACATCAAATTATTTCCATATCAGTATAATATTTTTTATAAATTCTCCATAAAATTTAAATTAACTTGAAATTGGGGTTTTCATCAATTTTTAAATCCATTTCAAATCAAGAATATATCATCAAGAATAAAATATGTGTCACTTTCTAAACATCCCCCTAAAAACCTCATCTAAAATTCTTCATTTGATAACTCTATCTAGTTAGTGTCTCTCCTATGATCCCTATCATCATCTGTTTAATTCCATCATGTGTGAATCACTAAAACTATTCTTGTTTATATAACCTTAATTTTATCTGAATAATAGAACTACTTTGACTAACAAACATATTAAAAACACTAACTGAACACTACATCTAGTGATCCTTCTAATGCCAAAACTCAATAATATTCATTCTAGTAATTATAATTTTACATTATTATACAATATATAGGTGTGATTGAAGGAGAAAAGTATGGATATTTTTTACCCTTTCATTGAAATATAAAATACCAAAAAATCCTACTCAGATAAAATTTACTAGAAATATCTCAAGCATTCTAGGTTCTTCTTGAATATTCTCAATGGTTCATGAAAATATTTCTTCTCCAACCTTCCTTAAATTTATTTTACCTTAGTGATAGAGAGCATCTTCTATCATCCTTATTTATGAGAGGTTTCTGAACATTGATTGATTGGAATTTAATAATCAATGTTATGGACTTTTGAAGGAAATGTAAATATTCTTGAAAACTTCATATAGTGGATTTTTATGTGATAAAATTATTAGGAACATTTCATTTGGATATTATATATCTTCCATCAATCCAATCATTCTGCCTCAAATCAAAATCATCTAAAAAAACTTAGTCTCATTATTTATAAGGAAATATTTATTTTTTGTTTGATGTTTTTCTGAATGGTAATTTTTTTTACAATGGATCATTATTTGATAGAAAAATATGATGGAATTCCTTCAACAACACACTCCATGAATTTTCACTGTCAAACATCATACATATTATAACAAATATTTGCCTCTAGAAAAATATAAAAATTTTCTATGCCAAAAAATCAAATTCATCTTTATTGTGAACTTTATCCATTGATCTATGATAACATTATTGGGACATCTAAAATATTCTTACATAGAAGACTTACCCTATTTAGTTACATCTTCCATGCTTCATCTCATGTTTCAAAATAAACATTGTACTATCGATCAAAGAATAACTTCTTAATTATATTTTACTAAGAACAGTAAATATGTTTCATCTTTTAGTTCTATAAAGTTTATTTTCTCACTGTACAACAGTTACATTTATGAATTGGGTATAATACCCTTACATAGAACATGTGTTACCTTTACATAACAATTATAAACCTAGGGAAATCGTTATATAGGATTTAGGAATGTACCACTATGTAGAACCTTTGATACATTTATACATGTAATGAAATTTTTTATTTATCTTTATGTTTCCTTGAAACCATATCACATTATATTCATCTCACCCTTTTTTCTTATTTTAACACCTTTTATGAACTCAATATAATCTCTTTGTCTAATCACCTCAATACAATGTTCTTATCCACTAAAATTTTCCAATATTCAAATTAAATATTTTTCTCTATCTAGTTACAATGTGTATTATATTTGTAGTGATATATGACTACTGATATTGTTTTAGAAAATCATCATTGGTATGTACTGTGATGATTTTAAATTTTCTCCTTTTGGATGAAAATGTAATAACATAATCTTGGATCATTAATTTCCTTGTTATGTTTGGAACATTGTGAATGGGATTGAGTCATCTGATTTCAACAAGTATCCTAAATTATAATGTAAAATTCCCCTCCTCCCCTAATTACACTTTAAAAATACTTTCCCTATATTCATATGGCAATCATTCATAATGAAAACATTCATAAAAATTTCATTGACTATTCTTCAAAAATTTGGAGAAAACATTTATAAAAAATTATGTTGACAAAAAAAAACAACACATGTTAATAAAAAATCCAAATGATATTCATTTTTAATAAATATCTATATCATCAATGAATTTTAACAATCACATCTCTGATAGTAAACCTATTATTTCATCATCTGATCATGTTATTGATCCTTAAATTGAAATCAATGGTTTGGTCTTCAACTGGTCAAATATGTTCATCTATATTCAATATTCAGATCTATAATTAATTCAAATGTGGTTTGATATTTAGATATATAGTTGTAATCATTATTATTATAGTCTTTATGTTGTATTTATCACCAACTGTGGTACCTATTGGGCCACGAATTCATCATACGGTTTGAAGGCCTGACATACTATTGATATCCATACAACATGTTGAAAAATTCATGTGGTAGCTTCATACAATCATTTGTACAATTCACCAATGTGGATGATTTTATTATCATGGAATCATGGGATGGATTTATAATGGTTAACTATTAAGAGATTAATGATAACTTCAACACCCTTATAGTGGTATCTTTGTGTTTCTCACATGGTAAATTAATAATATTGGGTATGGTATCATGGGGACATTTCCAATACATCACACATAGTAGGTTAAAAACTCATTATGGTAAATCGTGGTATTTATTTACATGGTCATTGAATCCATATGTGAAATTTTTAATATGTTGGAATGGTATCTTTGTTTCTTCTCTTTATATATATATTTAGGGTTAATATTTCAGTATCTTATGACTTTTTATTGTAATATATGTTTCCATTGGATAATATAATACATTTGGTCTTTTGAGTTACTAAACTACCAATTATTCTTGGTTGGTTACCTAAAAACCATATGATCTAGAACATGGTGAAGAAAATTAATTTAAATAACATAATAAAAACTTCCAATAAATTAATTTCAAAATGAAAATAAAAGATAATTTTATAAAATATATTAAATATATTCATATTGAATTTGTTAACAATAAGTTTCTCAATTATAAAAAATCATCATAATTAAATAGAAATCATTTTTTAAATGAAAAATCATTAGTTTTATTCCTCACAATTGTTTACAATTAAATTTAAGAAAATATAATACTTTTTTATCTAAAAATTTAAAATTATAATGATGTTTTATAGATCATAAATTAAATATAAAATAATTCCAAATTCAAAACATCATCCAAAAAAGTTCATTTCCATTTATAAACTTATTTAATTCTAGATTACAAAAATTTACATAAATAAGACCACATCAAATTCCAAGAAACACAATCTTTTACACTTATAAAAAATAAAATAAATTTTATTCTTTCAAAAAATATTCTTCAAATAAATTAATTACACTTCCTAGGTTTAAATACACAATGAAAATAAGAGAAATAGAACACACATCAATTATTTGAATTTTCATTCCTCATATTTGAGTGTTACTCACTATCCCCACTTGAATTTATATTTATGTGCATGTCTTGGAAAAAAATATATGTTTTATGCTGACTTATACTATAATAAGTAACCCTATTCGTTATCAATCTTCCCCTTGTTGCTCAAACAAAAGAAACATTTTACACTTTATTGATAAAACTAAAATAATTTTCTTATAATTTAATTACCCCATTCCACATTTGGGTTCAAAATTACCGTCACCTAAATGAATTAATTTGTAATAATTAGTAATTTTATTGAATTTTTCTTATCTATTAATTTGTAAAACCATTACCAAATTTTCAAATGCCTTTTCTTTTTTTATTTTTTATTTACTCACTCACCCAGTGCCTAATGGATCAAGAATTCAATTTGGGGTTCAATTTTCCCATTTTACTCTAGATTAAAAGAACTTATATGAATATCATTTGAGTTTGCACATTGAAGTCTTCTATTTCACAGATACTATGTTTCCTATATTATAGTTCAAAAAATTAGTTTATTTAGGATATGATTCCAATTCTACAAAGGTTCATCCTTTCAACGTCTCTTTCTATGATTACTAAAATATATAAAAATAGTGGATAAATTCACTCAACGGTCATTAAATTCCATCAGTTTTAGAATCAATGCACTCCCCAAAACTATCAGGAAATTATTTATATATAAGAACACAATTAACGTCCAATTATCCTAAAAAACAAAAAAAAAAAAAATATTTAATGAATTATAGATAGCCCAATATTTATAAATCAATATATATATAAAATTATTATTAATATTATTTGTGTTTTTTAGTTTTTTGTAATTTTTTATTATTAGGGTGTTCGGATCTATAAAACATTGAATCACATGTTAAAAAATTTAAAGAAACCTCCCCCACATATAATATCAATAATTTCCACTAATTTTGATTAATAATGTGTTATAATATTATTGAAATTATGATCAAAATAAATTATTAATTTAATGGTGAAAAATAAAACATAAGGGTCAAAATTATTTTCAAAAGAATGTTTCCCCTAAAAACAATAGTATTAAAATTCACAACATGCACAATAATTCATATAGAAAACTATTTATACATTTTATTTTAGAAACATATTTTTAGAAGGATTCAAACTTCATACATTAAGTTCATAATTTGTTTCCAAATAGAGTACCATAATAGTCATTAATGAATAGGATATCAACTATTAATGGATATCAAACAATAAACACAATTTCTAGCATGTTTTTGAGTTCATCTTTTCATGAATAAAAAAGTAAAAAAATATATAATCTTTCATCATCACTAAACCATCAATAACACTTTTAAATTAATATTGGTGGAATTTTAGAGAATAAAATTTAGTCAAAACTCCCATGAATATAGAAGCATGAGAATCAATATCCATTGGAATGTAACCCCCCTATTTTCATTATGGGTTATCATTTGATTCTTTTTTAAATTTTGTAAAAGTCACAAAAAAATTAACATTAGAATAAAACATATTAATATAAATTTTATTAAAAAAAAGTTATAATTAGGAAGCTTATTCCTATAAATTCCAACTTGAAGATCAATTTTGTATTTTATATTTATTTTTATTTATTTATATAGGTCATGGCTGAAAATTGATTATCATATTTTATTTGGGAATATTATATCTTTCATGCCCCATATAAATGCACATCCTATTTATTTTAAACATGAAGAAATTTATAGACTATAAAAAATTAAAATGAAATAAGAAGGTGAAATACACCATAAGAAAATCCTCGGATAACCCCCCAAGGAGTGTTGTATTTAGATAGTCCAAAGAATGAAATTCATTTTTAGTTAATCACAATTTAATGGAGGTTACATATTATTATTATGGAACAACCATATATAACTCCTTATAGCCATAATTATTTGTTACTCTTAACAATTATAGTGTCATCCCTGATCAGATTCTTTAATGCCTCCCTCTACAACATTTAACTTTTACAATAGAGTGGGGACAGAAAAAAATATAGGGGTTCTTCCCTTATTTGTAAACATGAGGTTTATTGTTTGTAGGTCATATAAACTGAAATGTGTAAATATCATATTTTATAGATGTTCATAACTGCAGAAAATGTCATTCTTTCACTATATCCAAATGATAATTTATCATAAAATCTGGGAGATGCAAAATTTCCATCATTAGTATAGTTATGGTTCATCCAGGGACTATAGGAGACCAAAAAGGTGATATAACTCTTCAATATCCACATAGATAAAATCTAAATTTAATTCACCTCTAAAATAATTAGAATAAAATAAAAATAGAATCACATTAAGGAAATTAGAATCTCCTTATAAATTATTATCTTGATTTCTTTTCCCTATTGAACTTAATTATTTTTTTTTGAAATCTTGTACATACATTTGTATCATCTGATGAGAAAAATCCCATTCATCATTTTTTATCTATAAAATTTTTTTTCTTGTTATTTAAAATGATATGATGTTACATCCTTGTAGTGTTCTTTTACTACAGAGTACTCTAATATTTACATTGAATTAGAAACATTAGTGTCCATCATTATTTATGTCGGTAAATATAATTAAAGTAGAAATTAAGAATTACTATGAAAATAATTTCCTAACTAGAAATGATGAAAAATATGTTTCACCCTTACTACATAGGGTAGCCTGAGATACACTTATAATCACCCCAGATAAAATAGAACTTCTAACCTAGAAGTCATTCTTAAAGAAGATGTCCACCCATCATGGTGATGCATCAACAAAGTTTTTTACTATTATGAAAAAATTAAACAGAGAATTTATAAACAGAGGTGGTAAATGTTTTAAAGGGTATGAGATGATAAATAAATAAATATAGTAAGAAGAATCTAGAAAAAGTGGGAAACAATTTATTAATAACCATACCCAGATCTTGGTTGATCAAATATTAAGTACCTACCATATATATTCATGTTATTAAATAACTTATTTACATCTCTACTGAGTGCTTGATCACTTTATTAACCAAACACCTATCTTACCCAAAAAATTCACCACTCATGAATTTGACAGATTCAAGCACATACGAACTCTCCCAAAAGTGAAGTAATAAATCAACTGAACCACTTCAGCTAAAAATTTAATCTCTTATTTAATGATATTTTTGGGAAAAAATGTCATAAAATCTATCTTTTCCACTGGTATATTGTATTCAATGATAATAATGTGATAATGATCAAAGGAGGGTGATTTTAAAATAGTTCATGTGAGAAGATCTGATGTCACATAACTATATCACCATCACTATCTACCAAGAGTGACTATGAAAAATGTTGGCTAGCCTGATATTCACATCAAAAGTAACATCAAGCTTCACTTACAAGATCCAGATCAAAAAATAAACGCTCAATGTGTGGAAGAAATAGATCATAACACGTTTGATAGAATAATTAATAACACTACATTTATAAATTGGATTGAGAATAATATATATAAATGAGGGATAAGAATATGGAATCCAATATTTTGTCTAAGAATCTCAAATAATAGATATCAGACCCCCTATAAAATTGAAAACAAAACATGGTGAATTACTAACTAACTAGATGTTATATATATGTGTATTTATACCATGTTCATATCACCAACTTCCATTCATGTCTCAGTGATTATGACGAAGCACCTATAAAACATTTTGATAGACACACATGCTCATGGATTAAGCATAAAGTATTACAAACATATCAGTGCCTCTTCTAGTAATCCCTAGAACCCTATTTTATCTCCATGTCTTTGATTTCATCATTTTATAATTTTGAGGGATTTGTGTGTATAAAATTACTATATGGACTATGATATAGCCATGTGACTTTGGAAATTATACTTCTTAATCCTAGCATAGAGTGACCCTAGTTGGGATACCCTGTATGGATAATTAATTGTGTACATGGATTTTTCATTAATCATTGGTCTATATTGAATTTCTATTCCCATTTTCCTTTATCACAAATGATCACACAACCTATGTTCATTAAGAACTCAAATCACCTTAAAAAATTTAGGAGCAAAAAGGTCTCATCATATTCAAATCAGACATGTAATAAGGAATAAAACACTAGTGAATACGATTATTTAATCCTATATTGATGATATTAATTAGTGTTATCAATTACATTATCTAAAAAACCACTTCTTAGGTTCTGATCATAATTTAACTCAAATCATTCTTATTCTTGGTTTGCAGTTATAATCATAGATGATCATTTTAGGTGAGATAAGGTGCATTACACATTAAAACATTATCGGTATTTCATAGCTTGGAATCATATTTGGTAAACCATATTACTTACAAAAACATGACTTGTTAACCTTTAATTATCTATTTATAAATAAAAATCCATGAAATTGACAATTGTTCTTCCTGGGAGAATGCATCTCATATGAATGGTATAAATAAAATTTTAGTTTATCAGAATTACTAATACAAGGATCTCTATATTAGTGGGTAGAGACCATTATACAAGTTGATATTTAGGCATCACTCAAGGATTAATATGATTTATAATTTTATATTATTTGTGGTGTAGAGAATTTATAGGGGAATTTCATAAAGCATGAAATGTTATTTTGTCTATTATTATATAATCAAATCATTAGGGTTTGAAATGGACCCTAAATTCCTTTTATTAAATGTACATTAGAAAAAATGACAATGAAAAAAATCTTCTTTTCCCCTAGAGTTGAATCAATTGATCCTTCAAATTCTCAATTGTTTGTTGTGATAATGTTGCATCAGTAGTATCCATAGCCAATGTTTTCAATTTTTTCCATTTTCCCTTTTCCAATACCAATAATTCTCAATTTTAAATTGAACTATATATGAAATATATCTATCATCAATTAATTTTTAAAAACATAGATATTATGGTCATCCCTTTATTTTTCCATCAAGGTTTAATATTGATCTCTCAAACATATTCTATGGATTCATCATCAACTAGTAAAGTATATTATTTTTAATTCTATCTTTAGTTCCAATATTCATTTTTAAAGGGTTCATTATGATGATATATTTTAGTATTTAATGGATATTAAATATTATTTATTGTGTGATCATCAACTTCAGCCCCCATCGGGCCATTGATTTTTATTATTGTAGCTTGGAATGTCTGAACAAAACTCTCCCCATCATGTTTTGAGAACCCAATGTGGTAGATACACCTCTTCTTGATGAATCTTCAATAAAATAAAATATTTTATAAAAAAACATATTGGTATGGAATTATTATAGTTGACCATGATGAGAGGCATGCTGTCTTCAAGACCCATATTATGGTAGTATAATATTTGGTCTTATGATATATTGAGAGTATTAGGAATGGTATATGGGTTAATTTTACAATAAATCATTCATGGTGTATTGAATATTCATCATGAATAATCTTGGTATATTTTTTATTGGAAACTGAACCCCTTTATGAATTTTCCATGTGTCAACATGGTAAAATGGTTTCTCACAATATGGTATATTTGTATTTATTTTTAAAATGGAATAGGAATTTTTTTGTGGTAGATTTTTTCTTTTAAATTTTTTCTATATATGGTTTCTTAAGTGACCTAACAACCAATATTTCATGGATGATTACCTAAAAAAGTCCTAGATCTTAGTGAAAATAATTTATTTAATTCACTAAATCAACACTTAAAATAAATATATTTTTAAATTAAAATATTAAATAATTCCCTAAATTATGTTAAATATATTAATTTATAAATTATAAATAATTACATTTTCAAATATAAAAAATAATTATAATTAAATTGAAAAACATATATGAATTTTTTTCCTAAATATTTGATGAAAATAACTGTAATGACCCAAAGTTTCATTAATTGAAATCCCTCTTGATCTAATTAAATGTCTCTTTATGTTTATATAAAATTTCAACTTCTTTGGTTTTATGATTATAATTTTGACCGTTGCTAATATAGACATTGAACAGTGATCACATGATTAGTATAAATATAGGGCTTTAATAAATCCAAATTTACTCAGACAAAAGAAGCGATGGCATCATCCAGTAGAATTGCTCCATACAAAGACAATTTGTCATAGCTCGGAAAAGAGGTGGCATACTTGGGCTTTTCTCTTGACCAATCCCAAGCTGAGCTTCATCATGTCAAGCTTGAACGTGACAGTCTACGAGAAAAGTGGAAGTTGATTGAAATTACCACTCGAGCGATGTTATCCGAGCCACCCCAAGAGTCTGTCACCATCACACACCATACCCTTAGGTCTTATGGGGTTGTTTTAAGGGGTTATGTAACAAATACGTAGTACTATGTTCATTTACATTATTTTTTTATATAATAATGAATATAATTTCTAGTCATTTTTGATAAATTGTAAATAGTTTTTGAAGTACAAATAGTGTTTTTAGTTATTATTTAATTATGAATTCTATTTTATTAAATTAAGGGATTTTTGAATTAAATAATATTTTAATAAAATATTATTATTATTATTAAATTATTTTTTATTAAATATAAATGATCTTATAATTTTATGAATGCAATTATAAGTTTTATTAAGGTTTGAAAGCCATTTCGGTCAAAACCTGTGAATTTTCGATAAATGTCGTTTTTATTTTAAAAGTTAAAATTAACATATTTAGAAAATTATTTAGATAAAATAAATTTTATTCCTGGAATCAGGACATCGGAATTATCCAACGGTGAATTTTTCATAATTTTCTGAGACAGTCAATTTTTTGGGTAAAAATTAAATACCGTTTAAATATAAAATGTGTTTTATGACATCATAATGACCCAATAGTGATGTAATAAAATAATATAATCTTTATGTTCGGCCAATATATTGTTTACCATTAAAATAATGTGATTTTGGGTTGGTTTGACTTACTTTTCAAAGCATTAATGGACCCCTCAAGACTTATTCAACACCTTGCCTTTTTAAATTAATTTCCATGGGAGTGTGACTCACCTCCACATAAGCAAACCTAATATTTTAAGAAGTTCGGACTTTGTCCATATAAAATATTCTTTTCCTATTCCCTTTGAAAAAACCGTGGGGAAAAAAATGGGATGATTTGTGGTTTGGATTAATTTAATGTAAGGGGACCGAAACGTAAATAATAAAGAATTCTGTCACCTTTCCTATATAAACCCACCCAAGATCCCACTTCCTCCTCACTCAAATCCCTTGGAGTTCGTCCATCCTCTTCCCTAATCTCTCTAAAATCCTTCCAAGGTTCCCCAAGCTCCCAAGAAGCCTCTCACAAGCCTCTCTCTAGCCTTTGGATGCACACTTCCAAGTAAGGGTTTTTTCTTCCTTTCTATTTTTTGTCCAATTTTCATTAAGTTGTTTTGCCCTTTTAATTTCAATTATGAATGTTGGGGTATGATTTTTCACCTCCCTTATACTTCTCTATTTATGTTTTAATGATGGGAGACCCCTTTCTCTCTCATTAAATGCCTCCCATGTACACCCGTTACTATGCCGAAATTCCGAAAGGAACTTCTCTCTCCTCATTTACATTCAAGAAATAATTTTGTATCATGAATCTAAATTCCATTACAATTGTTGGGACATGTATCTTTATGACCTCATTACTTTCCATTACATGTAAATATTATGAGTAACCCCTTTCCTTCTCATCAACCGTTTTTATGAATTCTTATGTCACGCTGTTACGCTGCCGAAATCACACCGATTTTCTAAGCCAATGCCATTGTGTAGTGAATACCATTCCCATTTCTCCATCAAGGGTATTCAACTTTATGCACATTTACTTATTGATTTTAACGTTTCAAGTATGAATTCCACATTCCTTTATCTTGGAATAAATTATTATGTTTTATGAATCCATGTTTTATGATCCATGTGGCACACTTATGCATGGAATGAAATGTTTAAGAAGGGTGCGCCCTTATAGCAATCCAATGCATTGAGTAAAGTATAGTATCATGATACGTCATGTGCAATGAGTTTTGACTCATGATAATTCAATTTCAACTAGGGTTTACTTGTGCTTTATTTGCAATGAGGATTTACTCATACTCCCTGTGCAATGAGCCTTGGATCATGCTAATTCCATGATAAGTGTTGTTTCCACATTTCCATGTTATGATTATCATGCTTTATCATGCATTTATGTTCATGTTTCTTTTATTCTCTATTGATATACCTCTTTTTTAACATGTATTGTACTCCTCATGTTATTCCATGTGTACTCCCTTACTGGGCTTTATATCTCACCCTTTTCTTATGCATGTCCTCAGGTTATCCTATGCAATGCTAAGTACGAGAGAATATAGTGGTCATGTAAAGGAAGTTTTCAATAAAGATGTTGTATTTCATGTTTTATGTTTTTATGTAATGATCCTAAGCCCCAAAGACACTAAACCTATTAATATTCTTTGTTGTATCAAGTGAAGTTTTATGTAATAAATCATGTTTAATTTTGTAATAAAAGTAGGGTTGTCATAGTTGGTATCAGAGGGAGGTTTAGTTATTTTTTTGGATTAGGATTAGAAAACCTTAGTAAATCCTTAGAGACAAGACTAAGTATAATAAAAACATCCCTAAGTTTTGGTGAGTATTGATTAAGTGGTTTATCAAACAAGTACATCCATGTCTGGATACGAGAAGGTAGAGGCGGCTCTGGCACAGATGTATCCTAGGGTTAAAACCCAAAAACACCACTTTGATCTAGACTCGAACGGGAACTGGTGCATGACAACGGGCCTTGATGCACTCTTGGTTACAACACTCCTGGGGGATATGCTTTGGTAAATTCAAAAGCTTAGTATGAACCCTTATTGAGGGAATTAAAAAAAATTCCCCTAAGAATATATGTTAGAATGTAAATCATGAAAATCCTAGATTGAAGCCTATAGACTCATGAGTTAAGGAAACAAAAGTTTATTTATAAGTAATTAACTTTTGTCTTTGGATTAACCTTTATGTGTTACTCATAACTTTCCTTTTATTCCAGCCAATGGCCGTTAATAGGAGGACTTGGGCTAACAACCGTTGTGAAGATCAGTGTGATGACTGTACTAATGAGATGCCCTATCCAATGGGAGTGGGAATCACGAACTTTGTCACGCTTCTCTCTCAGATAACTCAAGTTTTTAATAGAAACATGAGTCAAGAGGAACGTTCAAACCCCCCTAAGAAAGAACAAGTCACTATCGAGAGCTTCATGAGACAAAGGACTCCTACTTTTAGTGGATCATCTGATCCCACGATCGCTGAACAATGGATCAACTCCATTAAAAAGATATTCTCCATCCTTCAATGTTCTGAACAGGAGAAGGTTATCTTTGTGGATTATCGTATGGATGGTGAAGCTGATCAATGGTGGACGTTGATCAAAAATATGAAGCCTGAGTAGGAGATCGAGGCGTTGGAATGGAAGGATTTCCTGAAGATGTTTTTCGATAAATATTTTCCGCACACCCTCCAGATTAAGATGGAAAGGGACTTCCTTTCCCTCATGTAAAAAGATGAAGAATTTGTTGGAGAGTACGAGGAAAACTTCACAAGGCATGCACGTTATGCTTCCAACTTTGTCGTTACCCCCGAATTCAAAGTTGACCGCTTCTTTGGTGGGATGAATCCTAGCTTGCGGAAAGCATTAGCAATCCGTGACTTCGACAGCTATGAGGAAATTGTTCGATGTGCCCTCAAGGTCCAAATGGAGATCGGGGAATCATAGGGGTATCATGAGGACAAGAAGCGTAAGGTTTACTTCAATGCTGGTGCTCCAATGGACAAATCCAATGGTGCTAAGAAGATCCAGCACCCCACCTGCCAAAAGTGCAGGAAGAAGAACCCTTGAAATTGCCTTATGGGGAAGAAGAAATGATTCAAGTGTGGAAGAGAAGGGCACCTAGCTGTTAATTGTCAGAAAGAAAGACCCGTGACTGCGACAGAGGATAGGAATGCTCCGTTCGAACCTCAACGCATTGTTCAATGCTACAAATGCAATGAACCGGTTAATTTTGAAAATCAGTGCCCTAATCCATGGGTTTTCGGAGACAACCAACAACCTACAAGGCAGCAAGGAAGAGCTTTTGCCATCACTTCTGCCGAAGTGAACCCCGAAAACAAAGTGGTGACAGGTACGCTAGTTATTCATTTAAGAATAGAGAACGTACTTTTTGATTCATGTTCTACGCATTCTTTTATATCTCGAAAGTTTAGTAGAACAATCCCAACACCACCACAAATCCTGGAAGTAAAGATGTCTGTGAGTACAGAAAAAGGGGAAATCATTGCATCCCATCAGTATAAGTCCTCACCTATTATAATCTGTGGATTGAATTTCCTGGAGAACCTCATCATACTCCCTATGGTATAATTTGATGCAATTCTTGGAATGGATTGGATTTCCTTATATAGAGCCAACATAAATTTTCGGGAGAGGGAAATCACACTCCATATGGAGAATTGACCCCCGATTCTTTACAAGTGTCAGGAGGAAGATGAATCTCCTTTAGCTCCATCATCTCAAGCATGGATATTACTACCCTATGAGCATGCGTATCTGGATCAGATGATTGAGTCCAAAGAAGAAACCATCCTTGAAGAAATGCCTATCGTGAGGGAATTCGCGGAAGTGTTTACCGAGGAACTGCCCGGTCTTCCTCCTAGAAGAGATGTTGATTTCTGAATAGAACTTATACCTAGAGAACTATCAATATCCAAGACTCTTATAGAATGGATGTTTTTGAGCTTAAAGAGATGAAGAAACAACTACAGGAGAATCTGGATAAAGGGTTTATATGCCCAAGTGCTTCACCATGGTATGCACCAGTCCTCTTTGTCAAGAAGAAGGATGGGTCAATGCGGCTTTGCATCGATTATCGTGAACTTAACAAAATCACAATAAAGAAAAAGTATACTCTCCCAAGAATTTATGACTTGTTCGATCAGTTACATGGAGCACAATACTTCTCCAAGGTGGACTTGCGGTCGGGATATTATCAAGTAAGGGTGAAGAAGGAAGATATCCCCAAGACTTCTTTTCACACAAGATACAAGCACTATGAATTCAAAGTAATGCCTTTCGGACACACTAATGCTCCAGAAATATTCATGGACTTAATGAATAGAGTATTTAGAGATTACCTCGACAAATTTGTAGTAGTCTTTATAGATGACGTTCTAATATACTCCAAAACCAAGGAGGATCATGGGGAGCATTTAAGAACTGTACTAGATACTTTGTGCAAGGAGAAGCTCTATGCAAAGTACAGAAAGTGCGAGTTCTGGTTGAAGGAAGTATCATTATGGGTCCATATCATCACAAGCAATGGGATATCTGTGGATCCCTCCAAAATATATGCAATTGAAGGATGGCTGAGGCCAACATCAGTAACAGATATCCATAGCTTCTTGGGGTTAGCTGGATATTATCAAAAATTTCTGATAAATTTCTCACGATTGTCCAACCCTTTTACCAAGCTAACTCGAAAGGGATTAAAGTTTTCTTGGAGTGATGAATGTGAAGAAAGCTTCAAGGAGTTGAAAAGGAGGCTTATCACTGCACCTGTGCTCACTTTACCCAAAAGTGGGGAACTTTTTGTTGTTTTCAGTGATGTTTCAAAGAAGGGCTTAGGCTGTGTGCTGATGCAGAATGATAAAGTTATATCCTATGCCTCAAGGTAGTTGAAAATCCATGAGAGAAACTATCCAACACATGATCTGGAGTTGGCGGCGGTGATATTTTCCTTGAAAATCTGGCGGCATTATCTCTATGAAGAGAATTGTGAGATATATACTGACCACAAGAGTCTTAAATATATATTCACACAGAAAGAGCTTAATATGATCCAGAGAAGATGGATAGAGCTCATCAAGGATTATGACTGTTAAATACATTACCACCCTGGGAAAGCAAACAAGGTGGCAGATGCCCTAAGTAGAAAGGATCCAGTGATTCTATCAATGATGAGAATTGATAAGCATCCAATCTTCTTAGACTTGATGAAGATGGACATGGGAATCATATAGAAGGGAACATAATCAATCCTTTCACAAATGATTGCTCAACCATCTCTTTTGGAAAGGTTAAAAGATGCTCAAAATGATGATGTGGGAATTCAAGAAAAAGTAGGAGCTATCAAAAAGGGGAAATCCTCATAGTTTAATGTTAATGAAGAAGGAATTGTGTGGTTTGTGAAACGACTATGTGTTCCATAAAGTCTGGAGCTGAAGAAGGAACTTTTGGATGATGCACATAGTTCAAATTTCTCTATTCACCCAGGGAGCACAAAGATGTATCGAGATCTCCGAGAAAATATTTGGTGGGATAATATGAAGAAGGAGATCGCTGAATATACATCAAAGTGCCTGGTGTGTCAGCAAGTGAAGGCAAAGAGGCAGAAGTATAAGGGTATGATGCAACAATTTCCCATACCAGAATAGAAATTGGAGAACATCACCATGGACTTTGTCACCAGACTTCCATGGACATCCAAAGGTAACAATGTAGTCTGGGTTGTTGTGGATCATCTTACAAAGACTGCACACTTCATTGCTATTCGGTAGGATTTCTCTTTGGATCAACTGGCACAGATATATATCAGGGAAGTGGTAAGGTTACATGGAGTACCACTATCTATTGTGTCTAACCGAGATCCAAGATTCAACTCTATGTTTTGGAAGAGTCTTCAACATGCTCTGAATACTGAACTGAACATCAGTATGGCTTATCATCCTCAAGATGATGGCCAATCCGAGTGGACAATCCAAACACTTGAGGATATGTTGAGAGCGTGCTCAATGGACTTTAAAGGAGGATGGGATCAACAACTTCCTCTGGTTGAGTTCTCTTATAACAATAGTTTCCACTCAAGCATCCAAATGGCACCATATGAAGCCCTATATGGGAAAATGTTCAGAACACAGGCATGTTGGGATGAGGTCGGTGAATGTAAGCTGCTTGGAGCAGAAATGGTCGAAGAAATGGTGGAGAAGGCGAAAACCATTCAACAGCATATCAAGGCAGCCCAGAGTTGACAGAAGAGTTATGCAGATAATCATCGACAAGACCTTGAGTTTAAAGTTGGAGACCTGGTGTTTCTACGCATATCTCCGTGGAAGAAGGTCACGAGGTTTGGAAAGAAAGGGAAGTTAAGTCCAAGGTACATCAGCCCCTTCGAGATTCTTGATCGTGTCGGGGCTGTGGCCTATCCACTGGAACTTCCACCTACCATGGCCAAAGTGTATAATGTCTTTCATGTATCCCTCTTAAATAAGTACATACCAGACCCTTCACATGTACTCTCTTCTGAGGGGGTGCAGTTGGAAGATGATCTCTCTTATGAGGAGAAACCAGTGAAGATCTTAGATCGTAGAGAAAAATTTCTACGAAATAAGACAATGCCCCTCATCAAGGTGTTGTGGAGAAACCAAAAGTTTGAAGAAGCGACTTGGGAATCAGAGGAAATTATGAAGCCAAGTTACCCACATTTGTTTTAGTGTGGGAAAAAGGAAAATTTTGAGGGCAAAATTTCTTAAGGGGGGCATATTGTAACGACCCAAAGATTCATTAATTGAAATCCCCCTTGATCTAATTATATTTTTCTTTATGTTTATATAAAATGTAAACTTATTTGGTTTTATGATAAGAATTTTGACCATTTCTAATATAGCCGTTGAATAGTGATCACATGATTAGTATAAATATAGGGCTTTAATAAATCCAAATTTACCCAGACAAAAGAAGAGATGACATCATCCAGTAGAATTTCTCCATACAAAGCCCATTTTTCGGAGCTTAGAAAAGAGGTGGCATCATTGGGATTCACTCTTGACTAAGCCAAAGCTGGGCTTCATCATGTCAAGCTCGAATGTGACCATCATGGGGAAAAGTGGAAGTTGATTGAAATTACCACTCGAGTGATGTTATCTGAGCCACCCCAAGAGTCTATCACCATCGCACACCTTACCCTTAGGTCTTATATGGCTATTTTAAGGGTTTATGTAACAAATAAGTAGTACTATATTCATGTATATTATTTTTGTATATAATAATGAATATAATTTCTAGTCATTTTTGATAAATTGTAAATAGTTTTTAAAGTACAAATAGTGTTTTTAGTTATTATTTAATTAAGAATTATATTTTATTTAATTAAGGGATTTTTGAATTAAAAATATTTTAATAAAATATTATTATTATTATTAAATTAATTTTTATTAAATATAAATGATCTTATATTTTTATGAATGCAATTATAATTTTTATTATGGTATGAAAGCCATTTCTGTCAAAACCTGTGAATTTTCAATAAATGTCGTTTTTATTTTAAAAGTGAAAATTAACATATTTAGAAAATTATTTAGATAAAATAAATTTTATTTATGGAATCAGGACGTTAAAATTATCCAACGGTGAATTTTTCATAATTTTCTGAGACAGTCAAATTTTTTGGTAAAAGTTAAATACCGTTTAAATATATAATGTGTTTTATGACATCATAATGACCCAATAGTGATGTAATAAAATACTATAATCTTTATTTTCGGCCAATATATGTTTTAACATTAAAATAATTTGATTTTGGGTTTGTTTGACTTACTTTTCAAAGCATTAATGGACCCCTCAATACTTATTCCACACCTTGCCTTTTTAAATTAATTTCCATGGGAGTGTGACTCACCTCCACATAAGCAACCCTAATATTTTAAGAAGTTCGGACTCTGGCCATATAAAATATTATTTTCCTCTTCCCTTTTCCAAAAACCATGGGCAAAAAACAATGGGATGGTTTGTGGTTTGGATTAATTTAATGTAAGGGGACCCAAACCTAAATAATAAAGAATTCCCTCACCTTTCCTATATAAACCCACCCATGCTCCCACTACCTCCTCACTAAAAGCCCTTGGAGTTCGTCCAACATCTTCTATACTCTCTCTAAAATCCTCCCAAGGTGACCCAAGCTCCCAATAATCCTCTCACAAGCCTCTCTCTAGCCTTTGGAAGAACACTTCCAAGTTAGGATTTTTTCTTCCTTTCTCTTTTTTGTCCAATTTTCATTAAGTTGTTTTTCCGTTTTAATTTCAATTATTAATGTTGGGGTATGGTTTATTACCTCCATTATACTTCCCTATTTATGTTTTAATGATGGGAGACCCCTTTCTCTCTCATTAAATTCCTCCCATGTACACCTGTTACTATGCTGAAATTCCGAAACGAACTTCTCTCTCCTCATTTACATTCAAGCAATAATTTTCTATCATGAATCTAAATTACATTAAAATTGTTGGGACATGTATCTATATGACCTACTTACTTTACATTACATGTAAATATGATGACAAACCCTTTTCTCTCTCATCAACCATTTTTATGAATTCTTATGTCACACTGTTACGCTGCCAAAATCGCACCGATTTTCTAAGCCAATGCCATTGTGTAGTGAATACCATGCCCATTTCTCCATCAAGGGTATTCACCTTTATGAACATTTACTTATTGATTATAATGTTTCATGTATGAATTACACACTCCTTTATCATGTAATAAATGATTATGTTTTATGAATCCATGTTTTAGGATCCATGTGGCACACTTATGCATGAAATGAAATGTTTAAGAAGGGTGCGCCCTTATAGCACTCCAATGAATTGGGTAAAGTATAGTATCATGATACATCATGTCCAATGAGTGTTGAATCATGATAATTCAAGTTCAACGAGGGATTAATAGTTCTTTATGTGCAATGAAGATTTACTCATGATCCATGTGCAATGAGCCTTGGCTCATGCTAATTCCATGATAAGTGTTGTTTCTACATTTCAATGTTATGATTATCGTGCCTTATCATGCCTTTATGTTCATGTTTCTTTTATTCTCTATTGATATGACTATTTTCTATCATGTATTGTACTCCTCATGTTATTCCATGTGTACTCCCTTACTGGGATTTATAGCTCACCCTTTTCTTATGCATGTCCTCAAGTTATCCCATGCAATGCTAAGTACGAGGGAATGTAGTGGTCATGTAAAGGAAGTTTTCAATAAAGATGTTGTATTTCATGTTTTAAGTTTTTATGTAATGATCCAAATCCCCAAATACACTAAACATATTGATCTTCTTTGTTGTATCAAGTGAGGTTTTATGTAATAAATCATGTTTAAGTTTGTAATAAAAGCAGGGTTGTCATAAATGATCTATAAATTTGTTCATTTAAATACCAAACACTCAAAATTAAAAATATTTTAAATGAATTAATAATTTAGTGTAAAATAATTACAAAGTAAATAATTTTTTTAAATAAAATGTCATTATGGAATATAAAAACTCATTTCATATCAATATAAGATTTGAAAAAATGTTCCCAAATAAAGTGACATCACACACATATAGATGTAAATCTTCCAATCACAACTCAAGGTCATTCCAAGTGTTATGGGGATGGGTAATAACACAATTCAAATCATATGAGCTCGTGGATGATTTATAGGTCACTAGGTGTAGGTTTAGGCCATTCATCCATGTTTTTATGCCATCATGCCCTTTTTTAAGATGGAAAAGTCATCAAGGATCCTTAATACATGATCAGAATTGAAATTTCATCCATATAGAAATCCTCCCACTGACAAAATTAGGGTTTATTTCAATGTAAACAATTAAGTTTAGTTGTAGAATATGGTCACGAGGTATTTCAGTATAGTGAGTTGTCTTAACTATGATATAATTTTTTAATAACAAACATATTATTGAATTACACATCAACTCTGGTGCATAAAACATCAATTAGTGGCATCACTCAATGATGGAATGATAACCTTAGATGACAATGGCCTAAGAGAACACACAGTTCAAGATCATGCTACCTCTCAGGGATTCATTCTTTAGGATGACATGTAGGTATTCTCCATATTGCTAATCGTTTTACCATTATGGGATACTAGAACGAAACATCCCCTGAGTCACAAATTACTCCACTCTAGAGAGATGGAAGAAGCCATAGGGAAGGCCCATAATAGATGGATGACTATAGAAATATATAAGCTTCCAAATATACCTTACCTATATACCACCTGAAAAAATCATCAAAGAGCCTCCATGATAAGAGTTTGAGCAACTTTTGTCTAAACAAAAATAGTGGGGTGATTTGTAGCTAGAATATGAGAGGCTGTGAAAAAAGTTGATGTCAAGGGATCCTATGTCTTCATAAATACCATATGAAATGTCGGTTTGCACCACTTTGGACTATATATATATATATATATATTTTGGATACTCACTTATTTATATGTTGACCCTAGACTACAGACCTCAAAGACATATTGGTTTCCTATAATGGTTGTGTCAATCAACATTAGCATTGAAATTTGAAGGCAAACCAATACATAAAAATCAATAATAGTATCAATGACGCTTGAAAATATTGTGGAGTATTTTAAATCAAAATATTATTAACTGATCATCATGTCCTTACCAAAGGATACATGTATTATTTTTAAAACCATGGAAACACTGAAGGTGTTATCAACCAACACAATGATAAGGAATTAGATAACCTCGTTAACCCAAACCAGGTATGGCAGAGATCCTCCCCAATAAGATTATATTTAACCATAAAACTTATCCAGATAATATATAATTTTTCATTCTTGTAGAGAATGGGAGTGGCTCATTCCCTTGTAGAGTCTCCCATGTACACCATTGGAGGAACCCAATTGTTTTTTGGGACTAGATACCCTAGAAGAAGATGAGATATCTTCTAAATAAAGAGTGATGAATAAAGAGGAAGAGATAGATCAACTTTACATCTTAAAATTTCTATGATTTTATACCATTGAGATGAGGATGAATACCCCTATTAATTTAATAAAAAATTAAATGAAAAGAAAAATAATAAAAAATCACATTCTGACAGCAAAAATATTCCAATACTCAAACTCATACTTATTTTTAAATTAATTCATTTCTATCAAAATTCCCAAATTTTAGATTCCCATTTTTTAAAATTTCTCCATATGAGTTGAACCTAGTGGGTTATTAGAGGGAGTTTATTGTTCTTCTCCCACCCTCCAACTAAGGATAAGAAATACCATGGGTATAGGGAACATAAAAAAACCACTTTGACTGCCCCAATGGATAGTAAAGAAAGTGGATTAGGTTTAGATATTATATTAAAATTTAAAATTTTATATCACCCTTTTGAATATCTATTATATGTTTGGGATAATAATGATTTCTAAATCCATGACCACATTGGAATATATGTTATTCATGATTGGAATCCTAACCTTGTAAACTATGTTTTGAATCATTAATAACAAGCTTGGTGGACCAATGTTTTCCCTTTATAGTCACACATGGATATTTTAATATGTGAAATATTGATTTATAAACCCAGATCATACATTTTTATGCATAAAAAATATGTATAATCGAATCTATAAAAGGGATATTAGAGATATCTATCCTTTTTGATGTATTAATTAATGACTCGAGATCTAATGTGGGTAGATCTCTTTGACCATTCCTAAAGTGAGTCATGGGAGTCCATTGAATACTTTCCCCATTATGATATACCTAACCAATAAATTTAGGAGTTTACCATCATGTGAGAGGGTCAATATCCACCACCCAATATGGATTATTAATGGGTTAATGTCACTCCTAAGATTCAAAATAATGAGGTGATGAAAGTATACGAAGTCCCTATCAGGATAATCTTCAGCACAACTTCTATAGATAACACTCATATAGAAAGATTAGAGTAAATGGATCTTGTTGAAGAGGTTAATGTTTTAATTCAAATAAGTGATAATATTTGATTTTTTCTTTTGAATTTTATATCCATCTGTTTATGTATAAATTTTCTATGACACCTATAACACTAACATTGGAAATAGAATATGTGAAAAAAGTGGTCACCAACCACACACAATAGTTTTAAGAGTGCACTAAGGATGGTCTTGTTCTAGTGACAATGAGAACTGGGGAGTTAACTTCATGATATCATTGAGAAATATTTTCATAGAAATTATTTCAATTTCTAGGTGTGACTCTATCTTAGATCAAGATTCATTTGAATCCTAACTCAAAAAACTGAATCAAAGATGGAAATATATCTAGACAAAAATCAAAACAACCCATATGGATGATCTACATATGAAATTTCATAGGCCCGAACATATGTTCACGATTATCAGATATGGGTGTTGACTATGATGTTATGAACACCCTCATGAATGTTGTTTCCCCTGAGCGAGATCCAGATTTGGTGTCTTAGTTTTGTTTTTCCCTAGTGAAATTAACTTCATGTTATGAAAACATCAGGGATATGGAAATTTAGGAGTAATTACACTATATAATGATGGTGGTAGTGTATAAACAACTTATTTATGGGTGGGTGCCTATAGTAGACCATCACCATTGGGATTTGATTCTAATCTTGGTTTATGTTTCAGAACCTCAAAGGTTTCTTAAATATTCAAAGGATAGGGTGGAAAATTCTATTTCTATGGTACAAAAAATTTAACTTAATAAGGAATTTAGATATTTGGAGTTAGCTAAAATCCATTAAAAATTTATTAGTTAAGGATATTAAATTATATATTTTGAGCCTCCGTGAAGCATATTTTTAATGGACTATCATTTGTCACCTTTTCCCACCCTTGTCCATGATTAACAGAGACTCCAATTCATGGATTTCCCCTTATTTTTTTTAAATGAAAACAATTATTTTGTCCTTTTACTATTCTCAATTCCTATGTATCATATCTACCATTTATCCATGATAATATTTGAAACTAATGAGGATTAATTTTAAGATAACTTAATCCATTTGAATATAGAATAATAATGGATCAAGTAAAATCAAAATCCTTAATTTCACGAGTCAATGATGAAATGTGGATCAACCCATTACTTCCAATACATGTTCCCTCATATTAATATTAGAGGGATAGACATGGGGTCATATGTTATATCACTATAATACATGGATATTCTTTGAGATAATGTACTAAGAGATTTTTTTTCCACCTAAATCTGCATGCCCAGATAGTTTTAGTCTATTAAGATATAGTGATATATACTTAATCATCATAAGATATGGTAAAATCTCATGGATATGATATATGGTTTCATCCTAGATCTTTGATCATAGATTGGTATACTAGGTAAAAATATTGAGGTATATACAACATAATTGTATACTAAGCTTATCTATTTCAATATTGGATTTTTTAACGGCATTACATGATGAAAATCATAAAGGTGAATTTTATAATGGGGTTTCTAATTTTCATTAGGGATTAATGGTTCTGAATTCAAACTTTAATATATTTTTTACAAACATATAAACCAAAATACAATTAATATAGGTGTTCACTAAACTTTTCCAAGTATGAGGGACATAAAAAGAATAACCTATCATATTCATGGGCTATAAAGTGGGATATAAAACCATTATGTTTTTTTATATTGTCCCTATAATTTTCTTGATCCATGAATAAGGGAGTTTTAGTGATAGGAAATTGGATTTTTCTCATTAAACAATTTATTAGTTTTCAACTTGAAATGTTTTTTTTCATATTCTCAATTTTTTTCTATGCATTGTAGTGAAATATTAGAGAGAGAAGTATCGAGTTTTTAAAAGGGTTACTTCCTTAAGTTTTGAACATGGTGAATACCTTTTCTCTTTCCTCAAGTTTTTCTTGAATATATGATTTTTTCAAATGAATCTGGTGTTTATGTATGTGTAGCTTTAAAAAACATGAGTTAGTCTACAAAGAGACACGAGTCGAGAAAAGATTATGTGAATGGAAGACTAATTCCACTATTGTCAAAATATTTAATGAATTGTGCATAAAATTTAATTTCATAGTGTTTAAACAAATATTTCATGTCGTTTAAGGAACATGTGACAAGGACCCATAATGGTTTAAGAATGGGATGTTGTATTCTTACTTAAAATGTGCATACAATTCACAAATGTAAAACATCAAGGTAATTTGAATGCACATGAACACCTGAGATACAGAATGTGTAAACCATAGCACGAGACATTTGAATTTGATATAATGGGTTTGAGTAAGTAAAAAGTGGATAACCATTTATTAAATTTTATTGATTTATTTTATTATAATATTTTTAGTTTGTATGAGGTTAGTGGAATTTATACATAGGATAAAAACATGCATCTGGTTAGTAGTATTGGATATGGAAGAATGAAAACCACTTCCATGTTGGTGAATACTATGAAACTAAATGTGATCATTAGTGATAGGAATGAAATGTTTGTGAACCCATGGGGTGTTAGCCGAGTGGTACCCACTGGTTTTACCCCTATCTCTCCACGGTAACTGGCCTAGGCTCAAGTCCCGCTATACTTGGACACTATGCATATTATGCACAGGGCGATTCAAAGCCATCTTCCTAGTCAGGGAACATGTGGCGCACTCTGGGCAGGGCGGGCCCCCCTGTGGGAGGTGAGCATTACCCTACACACGTTTTTTAGTTGGGATTTGGATTAGTTGTATGCACCCCGTAATCCTACATGAAAAATGGGGGTTCAAAACCCATTGGGTGCTGGGTACTGTAGCAATACTGTAGTGTACTGTAGCAGTGGTGGCCTGTAACGACAACGGGTATTGTAGTGGCGGGATGGTACTATAACAGCAGCAGGTACTGTACAACAGCGTAACAGGCATGTATTGTAGAACTATTATTCAAAAAATTGGCTTTGGGCCAAAACATTGAGCCTACAAGCCATGTAATGGGCTAAATGACCACTGGGACTTCAGGCTATGTAATGGGTCTCCCTCTACATAGTTAAAAGAGGTCTTTGCTTTGATTTAATAATAAATGAGGCTTTGGCCCCAACCTTTGAAAAAAATGAAATGTTTGTGAAGATTCAAATAATTGAGGAATGAAGAATGGTTATGGAGTAAAAGAAATTTATGAAGGGTTTTATCACCCTTAAGGTTTTTCCACCATGCATTGAATGTATTCTCAGGGTAAAGAGTATAACATGAAATTTCTTACACTAAGTGTAAAAGATATGGTATAACATATAATTCAACTCTTTCATGCAATAGTGTGTCCAATTAATACAAGATGAACTTTTTTGGGTTATATGGTAGACCTCATAATCATTGAACCTTTTTTTATGTTTCACTTTAAGTCTTGCATAAACCATACCACAAAATGGTTTAGTGAGAAGAGATATGACACTTTCTTATATTACCCATACTGGGTTTCCAACAAAAAGTGACTCTATAGCTTTTTAATTTTCAGTTTAAGGGTATTGTAATTTAGAAATTTGATGGTTATGTTTTTGGGTCATATAACCTAGCCCAACTAATGCTATGGTATATAGTTATATAGTGATGACCCGCTCATTCCCATTTTCTTGAGAGTACAATGAATCATTATTGGGGATTATGCGACATCCCCACAACACAAAAGGATGGAAATAAATTCCAAATGGTTCAAGTAAAAGTGAGGGACAATTTACCCATTATAAAATAAACCAAAACCAAAAAATCATAACCAAACCGTTCACTAAATGATGCCTAAACAAAATAAATACAACTCAACAACATCATGTATCTCAAAAAAACATTTAAGTTTGAAACAGTGGAAGACTAAACAAGTATCAATTTAAACAATAGATAAACATATAAAGACTCCAAGAGACCATAAGACTCCATGTTCCAAAAGATCTAAGATCCACAATCATAGAATAGTAAAAGTATCATGAGTTAGTTCTAAAAACATGTGAAACGTTACCTTTTCCCCTATTTTGGAAGAAAACAACTTCAATTCGACAATTTCAAACCAAGAATTTCATTTCAATAAAACATTCCTTTTTATTGAAAACATCTAATCCAAACTATGTTCTAAAATTCTAGAAGATTCCATTTTAAAAACTCTATTTTAAAATTAAGAACACAATTACTTTATAAAAATACATAATTTTCTAGAATTCCCCAATTTGCAAAACCATCTCAAAGAAGTGTTTTTAATAATTCCTAAACAGAATAATCACAACAAATTCGACCCAAGATGTTCAATTTTAAATCATTCCCATCAGTTATAATAGGTTGAGTTATTAGAGAATCCTCCTGCCAAGAAGGTGTTGATTAAAACAACGACGAATGAACAATTCACAAGAAAACTGGGTCGATCCTCCCAGAACTCACCATAGATATCTTCTCCTAGAAAGATAAAGACCAAAAATCATCATATTTGGAATCCAATAGCCTAGATTTACCCATAATGGGCATAGATCTGAGGAACCAAGAGAAGTGGATATGTATATCTAAGTAGATTTTAAAAACCAATCAAGAACAAAGAAGAACGATCACATTACTCAAATATCTAGCTTCGATTCAAAAGGAGAAGCCTTTCTGATCACATTCAGATTTATGGGAGTACCTTATTTGTCCTTAAGAGAAGAAAAATCTCGAGTTTGGACCAGTTTGGGTAAAAAACAAGAAATTTTTGGAAAAACAAGTGAGATACTTTTTTAAGGATCTCATTTTGACTTTGTGCATGGTTTGACGGCATGGTTAAGAAAACAGTACACTAACTATATAGTAGGAACAACTTGAACAAATTAACCTCACACGGTCTCCCACACCATGCTCTAAATCTGCTAGAGCTACTGCCTCAATAGGAACCCTTCACACGGTTTGGCCACACATTTGGGAAAACCGTGTGCCACTCGTTCTCCCTTCACATTGCCCCAAAACCCTTCCAATGTTCTCCCAAATATCCCATCCATCACACTTACACCTTATAACCATATAAAGAGCCATGTATGGGTTACATGCCCGAAACTAGGGGTACTAAATTCTCCCCACCACTGGTATTTCCATCCTTAAAAAGTGGAAAACCATCACCAATCTGAAAGTGATCTGGCCATTGCTCTTTTATATCCTTCTTACACTCCTAAGTATCCTCTTGAATCTGAACATGCTAGCATGAAACCCGCACCATGAAAATGATTTTTTTCATGCAAGAATTTATATTTCCTATCCAAAATATGCACTATGATATGTACCAATGAAGCATATGACTCTAGATCAATGTGATTAAATCTAAAGACATCAGCAAGGTCAAGTTAATACATTTTCAAATGATATATGTGGAACACATTACGCACTGAATTGAACCATGGTGGTAATTCCTACAAACATTCCACCTATCTAACCCATTCCATTATCTTGAAATGGCTAATGTATAAAGGAGATCACATTCCTTGCTTCCCAAAATGATGATTTCCAAGCCTTGGAGATATCCTCTAGAAGAAAAGATCACCCATAGTGAATGAAAATGACCTTTGATGATGACCAAGAAAATATTTCTGACGACTCTGAGCTATCTCCATCCTATTTCTAATCAAATATATCTTCATCATTGTTTCTAGGACATGGCTCGACCCAACTAGTGATGTTTCACCTACTTCCACCCTACATAGTAGAGAACATCAGGGACACCCATATAGTGCTTCAAATGAAGCCATATGTATCAAGGACTGATAGTTTTTATTATATGAGAACTCCACTAAGGGTAAGTGATCCTCCCATGAGCCACAAAAATCCTTCACACAAGTCCGAATCATGTATTTCAATGTTTTTATCATCCGCTTAGATTGGTCGTCTGTCTAAGGATGATATGTCATGCTCATATTCAACTGAGTTCCAAGGGATTTGTATTAGGATTTCTAGAAATGAGATGTTAATCTTGTATATCTCTCTAAGACTATTGAAACCGGTACACCAAGTCTCTTTACAACTTCTTCGATATAGATTTTGGATTTATTTTCCACCGTATGAGTTTCTCGAATCCGAATGAAATGTGCCATCTTGGTAAGATGATTCATTATCACCCATATGGAATTGTGTTTTTGGACAGTTCTTGGAAGACCTATAACAAAATCCATTGATATCTGCTCCCATTTCCATAGTGAGATAGGTAAAGACTCCAACATACCAACTGGTCTCTGATTCTCTTCCTTAACTTGCAGAAAAGTTAAACACTTTGAAATGAACTTGGCCACCTTCCTTTTCATTCATTTCCACCAAAATTGTTCCTCACATGCCTTATACTTCTTTTGTGTACCTGGATGTACATCCCATATCTAATAGTGGTACACATAAAGGAGTTGTTCCTGAGAATCCATAGGTACAAACATCTGATGCCTAAAACAAAAAACTAAACTCCCATCATGTTTCTAGCCCTCAATGTTCCCCCACCATTGAGTATTGAACTCATAACCAAATATTCTGCATCAATTGTTCTTTCCTATTTGGCCATATTTACCAAATCAAGAACTAGAATAGCCGAAAAGAAAAATGAAACTTCACCTTGGTCTTCAAATTCCACATGCATGTCAGCTATGATCGAAAACTGCTACCATTCATCTAAATCTTCTTTCACCAACTGAGCATATGAATTTCTACTCAATGAATCTTCAACTAAATTACATTTTCCTTATTTATACATCAAGTGAAATTAAAAACATATGGAGATACTCCATCCATCTCATTTTCCATATATTTAAATATCACTATGATAAAACATGTTTCATTATTTTTTGGTCTATGAAAAAAGTTAATATAACACCAAAGAGATAGTGTCTCCATGTTTTCAAAGCATGGGAAAATTCATCTAACTGTAAATCATGTGTGGGGTAATTCTTTTCCTGCACCCTAAAATTCCTTGAATCATGAGAAACCACATGTTCTCCTTGCATGAGAACACAACCCAAAAATGATCCTGATGCATCATAGTACACCTCATACCCATATCATAATTCTGGAAAAATCAACATAGGTGTTGATGTAAGAAGAAATTTTAGTTCTTGTAAATACTTCTGGAATTACTCTATCCATTGGAATAGAGCATTATTCTTTGTCAGATATGTCATTGGAGAAGCTATCATAAGAAATCACACACAAATCATTGGTAGTAACCATATAGAAAAAGAAAACTTCATATCTCGAAACCATTATTCAGTGGTTTCCACAAGCTAACAACATGTACCTTTTTAGGATCAACAAAAACACCTTTCTCAAAAATTACATGTCTAAGAAAATGAACTTCCTGTATCCAAATCTCACACATTGATAATTTGGAATACAAATGATTATCTTGTAGAATTATTAACACTATTTATAGGTGTTCCTCATGTTCATCCCTTTTATTTGAATACACCAAGATTTCATCCACAAACACCACAACAAAAGAGTCTAGATATCAATGAAATATCTGATTCATCAAATCCATGAAGACTGCAGGTGAATTCATTAGATCGAAAGGCATGAATACATATTCATATTGTCCATATTTTCTTTTGAAAGGTGTCATTCAAATATCTTCCTTCCGAACTCACAATTAGAGATATCCTGATCAAAACTCAATCTTGGAGAACCACTGATCTCCCCTTAATTGATAAAATAGATCATCAATGTGTGGAAGTTGATATCTATTCTTTATCATAACTTGGTTAATATTAAGATAATCAACACACAACCGAAGTGTTCCATATGATTTCTTCACGAACAAGATCGGTACTGGCCACAAAGATGTACATGGAGGAATAAAACATTTTCTTTCTAGCTCCTGCAACTTCACATTCAATTAATGTAACACTATTGGTGTAATCCTATAATAAGAAAGGGAATATGACTTTTCCTCATAAAGAGAACAATCATAAGATCAATTTCCCATAGAGGTGGTAACCCATATATGTTTTTGGGAAAGACATATACAAATTGATCCAAAATAGCTGCAAAACAATTTCCCTAGATCTCTTCCATTGCTGTGAAGGTCAATGCTACCAAATGATAAGATATTGTTCCAACCATTGGTTCCAACATGATCTTTTCACCTTTTGTTACCATCCTCTCTCCTCTGAAGAGATATCTGATGTTTTCCTCAATCATGAAACTAACTATTCTCCTATTACAGTCAATGTTAGCCTTAAACATTTTCCACCAATCGATACCAAGGATTACATCATATACATTCATATCCAACACTTATAAGTCCCATTTTAGCCTAGCCCCATTAATAGTTATAACACATTATCTACATGAAAAGGCTTGACATTTCCTTTCCCCAAGAGTATTTTGATGTTTTAAAATAGAAGGCATCATTTCGAACTTTAAACATAGAAAATCATCAGTATGAGAAGCAATGAAAGAATGTAATGAACCAGTATCAAAGAGAAGTATCACATAGGTGGAATTCAAAAGAATCATAACTCTCACCATAGATGGTCTAGCCAGATCATCGACTATTATCTACTCAATTCCATACAATTTCTTCATCGCTGTAGTATTATCATTGTTCTGGTGTAGATATTTCCCTGGTTGAGGAGTCGTGGTATTTCCAGAATCAACAAGTCTAGATTTACTCTATTAACAAGACTGATTCTACTATCCTCACCCTATTGAATCATACGATGCTTACGATTCTTGAGAAGTGTCTAGAGCATCTTAACTTGGAGCACCACAACAATAGTGCTTAAGATGCCCCATCTATTTTTAGTTATTCCATTCTCTAGGTTGTTTTGTAAACTCTTTATTTTTGTGGTCAAACAAACCAAATTGAAAACAAATTGCTTTTCTCTTAGGTTGTGTTGGAAGGTTCACTGATCCAACCATCTGATTTAGATTTCCACTTCCACAATGGAAATAGGTGTCCCTTTTTCGCTTGATCTCAGAATTTGAGTTCCCATAGTTCCCAGTAGTTATCATCTTACTTCCTCCCATAGACCCTAAAATATCACTTTTATCCACATTCTCTCTTTTCACCATCTCTGTATAATTAGTAATACAGAGCACCACATTCTTCAATCAAATATTACTTAGCCTTGATTTGAGTATTTGTGCATTCCGGGTCGCACTTTAAACAACATCTGGTGAAATGCTCACTAAATTCACGAACTTACCTACATATTCCGTGATATAGAGATTATTTTGATTTAGGATAAAGTAGTCCATCATTTTCTATATTTTGTATGTGTAAGGATAGAATTGTTTATTTAACAATTCATCAATGTCCTCCCATGTAAGGCCTTCATCCAATTTAACTTTCACCGCTAAATCCCACCATTGGTGTACAAGATCCTTAAGCATATATGTCTCTATATTGACATTAAGATTATATGGTGTGATGATGAAATCGAAGATACGATTAATCCTACTCAACCACACCTCCACTTTTTTTGGGTTCAGCATCACCACGGAAGTTAGGTGGACTCTTCTTCATGAGCTAGATGGTATGATCCACAAGCCTTGGCTCATTACTCTACTTCCCTGTATCTGCAACATTACAAGCATTCCCAATAATCTAAACAAAATCTTAGTTCACCCATGGTTTAGGTGCAACCACACTCTCCGTAGCTTCTTCAAGTTTGTTTTGATGATGCCTATTGGGTTTAATTTTATAACCAACAACAACCTCCGTTAATATCACTCTCTAGCAATTGATGGATTAGAATATCAAATTCTTTCACATCAACTATCACAACATTGTTTTCCAAAAACAACCTTTTTCATTTTCCAAAATTTTTGAAAAATCATATTCATGTTATTGAAAGTCAAACCATTTTCAAAATATATCAACAATTCTTTTTCGAAGTCTTTCATTTGAAAATCATTTCATACTTTTTCAAAAATATACACCTTATACACAACATGAATCATTACTCAAAAGATGTATGCACTCCTAGTGGTAATTAATTCTTCTACGATACATTTCATGCTCATCTCATTGGATAAACCAATGACAATGATATTTTAAAATCCTAGAAGTGTCTCTAAATACCAATGAACAGAAATCCCTCGTAACATGAAGTTCAGCATAAATATGTCAGCTACATCCTTTTATTCTATAAATTTCATGTTATGACAGTCCTAATACTTTATATGATTTCAATCCAAAAAATAGGCAAGAAGTAATTTCAACTCCAACACCAGGAATACTAATGACTACTTGTTAGAAAATTATCGAACAAACTAATACTATATGTACCTCAAAGGAGGAACCAGACTGATACCATATGTAATGACCCTCTCATTCCCATTGACTTGAGAGTACAACGAGTCATTACTAGGACTTAAGAGACATATCCAATATAACAATGGCTGGCATTAAATTCCAAAGGTTTCAAATACAGGTGGGGGATGATTTACCCTTTAGGAAATAAACTGAAACCAATAAACCATTACCAAAATGTTCACTAAATGATGAATGACCAAAATAAATACAACTCAAAAACTTCATTTATCTAAAAACCACATTAAAATGTTAAAAAATAGAATAATATACATGTATCAAAGTAAGAAGCTGATAAACAACTAAAGAATCTAAATAGACCACAAGACTCTATGTTCCACATGCTCCAAGCTCCACAATTACCAAAGAGTCCAAGTATCATGAGGTAGTTATAAAAACATGTGAAATGATATCTTTTACACTGTACCAAATGATAGCATCTAAAAAAGCATAAATGTGACAAATTAGGGGTGATAAAAAAACTCATTAGGTTTTTCCAAATGAATTCCCTACTCACATTACTATGATAAATGGTTAGTACATTATATAAAGTAGTTTATATAAATTTTTTTACCAAAATACTTTATAACCAAATATATACAAGTTCGAAATCCAATTATCACCAAGTGAATACAAAAGTAAATGAAACTAATTTCAGAAAGTTATTTTTATAGAAAATTACAAATCAAGGTTTAAAATCCAATTCTTAATATCTTTTTTGCATACCCATTCCATATTTAACAAAAAACCCACACATGCATGCTTTGTTCGACAGTTACAGACTCATGAGTGGTCTCTTATCTAATTACCTTCTCTCCCAATGACACATGCCCCTGATCTAGGGTCAAACACATTGTACCCCAATTGTACACATCCCTTTTTTAGGGGAACTTCAATCATGAACCCACACCACCCCATCTATGTCAACCCATTTCATATCACAAAAATAACCCATTTCAAAAAAATACATTTTTATTGAAAACCAAAAAACAAAAAAATTTCAAACTAGACATTTCATTTCAACAAAACATTCCATTTTATTGAAAACTTCTCATCCAACACATGTGCCCCAATTTCTGAAAATAACCATTTAAAAACGTCTATTTTAAAATTAAGAACAAAAGTACTTTATTCAAATACCCAATTTTTCAGATTTCCCCAATTTTCCAAACCATCACAAATAAGTGTTTCAAAATATGGATAAAAAACCAAATAATAACCAATTCAACACAAGATATGTAATATTAAATCATTACCATCATTTCTACTAAGTGGAGTTCAGAGAGAAACCTCCAACCTTGAGGGTTTTGACAAAACCACAATGAACATAGAACACCCAAGAAAACTGGGTCGATTCTCCATGAACCCACCTTAGATCTATTATACTAGAATTCTCAAGACCAAATCTAATCATATTTGGATTCCACTATCCTAGATCGACACATAACTAGTATAGATCCAAGGAACCAATAGAAGGGGAGAAGTATATCTAAGAATCCGATCAATAAAGAAGATGAACGATCACATACCTCTAGAATATGGCTTCGATTCACCAAGGGAATACTTTAGGTCACCATTGAATCAACGGGAGAAGCTTCTTAGGCCTTAGAAGAAGAAAAAAACTGAGTTAGGGCTGGTTCTGGTCAAAAAAAGAGTGAGATCCTATTTTTAAGGATATTATATTGACTCTGTGCATAGTTTGACCGCACGGTTATGCAAACTGTGTGCTAACCATGGGTAGCCACTTCCCGTATGGCCTACCCTTTCAAAGTATCCCAAACCGTTCTCCAACCACACTGGAGATACTACCTCAATAGGACCGTTGTGCATGGGTTGATTTCACGGTTAGGCAAATTGTGCGCCACCTGTGCACATTTCACTTAGGCTGCAAAACACTTTCAAAGTTATCTCAACTATCCCATCTATCACCCTTACACCATATAACAAAAAGAAATAATGATGTGAGGGTTACATACGAAAAACCGGGGGGTACTACACATATAGTTTTTACCAAAGGGTAAAATGGTTCACTTAGGTTGGGTGAAGGAATCATGACATGAATGAAGATATTAATTTTGAGTATAATTTTTCTTTAGATGGGGATTTTATTTTTGGTATAGACATCATAATGATACATCAAATAATTAGTTTCCAATATAGTAAAAAACCAGATTTTTTGTGGTATGTATCAGTACTGTAGATCTATAGAAATTTAGGTGTTATATAAGGTAATGTAACAATGGAACCATTCATATAAATTATGTTTTTGTGATACGTGTCTTGCCCTTTGGGCCAATAGTCCTTCAAACCATTGGGCCTTAAATCCATACAGGCTGGCCTCTAGGATTTGTATAAGTGGATATTAAATTATGGTGGAGTAAAAATAACACAACGATAGTCAATGTGGGGAGTGTGGTTATAGAATGGATATCATATAGTGAATTATCCGAGACACATATATTGATCGTACATGGAGTGGTGATGGAAGATAACATAATCGACATTAGGGATATTTACTTGTGTTAAATGATAGAATGGTGGGGTGGGATATTCTAATGTATGGTATATGGGTTACCCTTCAAGGCCTATGTGCATTCAAGACTTCATGATTTGTATTCATCATTTATTTTGAGCCTCTGAGCCGATATGTCATGTTGTCATTCTATATCAACCAAATTAATAAGAGTGTCTGTTCATATAATAAAAACTTTAATTCCCTTTTTACTAGAAAACTTATAAACATCCCCACAATGTGGTGCACATAGTTTAAGGTTATAGTGATTAGATTGATGTTGGGGATTTGATATGAATACCAAAATGGGTATCATAAGCTAAGAGTTCCCAATGAATTTTAAATATGGAATGAAAGTGATGTTAATCATGTATTGATGAAGTTGAAACAAGAATTGACGATAAGAAATAAGTATTCCTTGGTTGATTACTGGACACATTAAAATGATGGGTTATAAAAAAATATTTTTGTGGGAAAATGTAGTTAGTAAAACTTCTCCTTAGAATGAAATATACATATGGTTATCAGTGTTGATTATAGACGCCTGATTATCATTGCAATGCATTGGTGTCCCTTGTAGATAAATGTGCACATTACTAGTATCCATGGGTAGTTTATAGTTTTTCAAACACTAAAATATCGAATTGTAGTATATGGAATGAGATAGTAAATAAGTTATTAGAACACTAAAGTCTAAAGGGTGACCAAAGTAGTTTTTTTTGTCATATTAAAATGGTGTAGAAATGGATAACGATTTAAATATGGGTCTAATTTATATGGTATAAACATCACTGAACATCATTAAGTAATATTAATGATACCAAACATCATTCTTAATATATAATTTATGTATAGATCTTTCTAATTTCCTTGAATGTGAAATTATTCTTATGGTATATGATTAAAACCGAAATTATCTACATTGATTATACAAGGGATAAAATACATGGTTTGCCTTTATAATAGTTAATTTTACCATTGCATATTTTGATATACATGGAACACATTCTAAACACCCTCACAAGGCTCTGGAATTTATATTGGGAACTTAGTCCATTATATAAGAAAAAACTCTATGTATATTGTGTACTTTCATGATGAACCATATTACCTTGAATTTAACGTCCTATAATAATAAATCCAATATTCTGTAGTTTTTAGTCATATGATGATTACCTTTTAGGATGACTCTTATCCATGTATCATATAATTTAGATTTCACTATGTATTGTATAATTAAAAGAATCACAAAAATTTTGTTTTGGTAAGGAATATTCATAGATCTAGATCATGTTTTAGTGAAAATGGGTGGTTTTGTTTGAATGGCATACTGTTACGTGAAAATCAATTTGAATGAGTAAGGGCATGATCATTGAGAGTAAAACTTATGGGATTTGTGTTTGGGCCAAAAATATAGAGTATAAGAATCACAACATATCATGGAACGATATGGATAAAACCATATTTTGTTTTTTAAATAATCTTTATATATCTATCTCATGTATTAAATATATTAAATTATATCATCTTAATATTGAGCTAATGAAAGAAAAAACAATATGAATGGAGAGGGTCCAAACATATGGGAATTTTTTAAAATTTAATTGAATTTTATCCCATCATGAGATTATGTTTAAAAATCCATGAACCTATAAAATCATACTTAAATCTATCAATTGTGTAATAAAATCTTACCATACATTTTAGGTTTCCCTAAGTAGCTTAAGATCATATGTGTTGGAGAAAATGATACACAGTTTATCATCATGTGGAAAAGATGATAGTGTCATGCAGTTTATGTAATTATGAAAATGACTTCTATATAGTGGTATTTATACATATCTAAATCATATAAGAAATGAAATGACCTTTTATTTGTGCTAATAGTGGATAGAAAACTCAAAATGGATGTATAAATGCTGCAATATAAGGTGGGGGTTTGATTGGAACTTGTGATTGGGCCTAGGATATTGTATTTGAGCATCACTACATATCCTATGATGTTAGGTATTAGGCCACATATATTTCTTATAAAGCCTCCAAAAAAATATTACTCATGTTTAGGGGGATACTTGAATGAAGTGAATGGTTATCCAAGTGTGTGAGGAGAAAACAATCGATGTGAATTTACGAGGTCCTCATTAGTAAAACTTAACCATGGTTGGAAAGAGGATCTATAATTGGGCCTAAGATAGGGAATCATGGATTCACTACATATTCTAAGGAAGGTAGAATCATGAAAAATTTAATTCTTATAATGGAAAATTTTATTCATAGGTCAAACCAACCATGTAATTATGATTTTCTACAATAGTCATAACCATTTAATACATATTTAATGAAATAATCATATGTATACTAGAATCTTACATAAGAGGTAATATATCTTATTATATGTCTATGTAAAATTATTAATAATCTGGGGAATCTTATATAAATATGTCTTCTACATAAGGGATTTAGGTCCCTTGGAATGGATAACTCTAACCATAAAATTTGATCTAGAATATTATAAGGATGGAAGTTGTGTTTGTTTCTAAGAATGAAAATCTATATATTGCAATATATACAATAATGATGTGAATCAATACTTATGTAGTAGTTATAATATAATATAATTTAATTCTTTAGTGTCGGTTCATTATTAGTGAAATATATGGGAACTAAAAACATTTACATGAATTTGGATATCATGTAAGGAAAACATGTAATTATGATAGCCATCTAAAATAGTTTTCAAGGATAGGCATGGTAGACCACATGTTATGTATATTATCTTTATTCCATAAGGATGTTCACATAGATATATTTTTCACAGATTTGACTCATGCATAAAATATATTGGCATCATCATAGCACTAAGTAAGTATTGAGAACATAATGTGATAGAATTAATTTCTATAAACTAGGATGAGCTGAATTTTGTTGGAAGAATGAATATGGTTTGTTATGATATGGGTTATCTAGATATCACTACATATCCTGTAATAATAGAAATAAAAAAACATATAGTTTTTAAAATAATAAAATAATTTTACTTAAATGTAGTTTATATAATGGTGAAGAACATACATTTAGAATTATTACATGTATCCAACCCTCATGAGAAATTTCATGCAATTTTTTATAAAGAGACTATAAATAGAAAATTTTTTAGTTAATGTTTATATAATGAGGATGTTATTAATTTGAAACTTATAGTCATATATCCAGTACATAAGTAAACCTACCAAGAAATTATGATTTTTTTCTTCATAAACCTTTTTTAGAGGTAGGCATGACATACTCTCTATCCACTATAATCAGTGGGAAAACATTGTTGAAGTAATCTGTATTTATATCATAAGATCCTTTTTATTTTTTTTCATGTTTTTTATGATTCTTACAATGAATCATGTGAGTTATGAAGTCCAACAATAGTTCTCCTAAGATAAATGAGTGGAAGTGAACCTTTTTAATGCTCAAATGACATAGTTATGATGGATTTAAAATATCTTTTGATATTTATTTTCAATAATATTATTTTAAATTATTAAACATTAATATGGGTGGGTTGCCTACATGTATTGACTTTTTCTTTGATGGTGTATCGATGTGAATCCCCATAATAAAAAATAAAAATAATGAATAACTCAAATAATATTTTTAATAATTTTTTTTAGAAAAAATTGAATATAAATATTGGGCTATATATAATTCATTCATTATTTTTTTTGAATTTTTTTATTAGTTTTTGGAAAATTGAACATTAATGTTGTTATTACTTATAGATAGTTAAATTCTAGTGTTTGGTATTTAATTTATTCTAAAACTAATGGAATTTAATGATTCATGAGTGAATTTATCCACTATTTTTAAATATTTTTTTAAAAAAATGGGAAGAGACCGTGATAGGATAAAAGTTTTTGGAATGGGAATTATATCCTGAATAAACATTATTTTTGAACTATAACACATAAAACATAGTATAGATGAAATAAAACACTTTAGGGTTCCAACTCAAATGATATTCAAATAAGTTCTTAACTTGAGTAAAATGGAGGCAGAAAACTAAAAATATTCTATCAATTTTATGTGATGGAATATAAATATCTTAGTGATATTATAATTCCAAAAATCGATGAAATCCTTTGATCTAAATTCCAGGTCAGACCAAGATTCATCCCACTTAACTATGAAATAAGTTGTAATAAAATATTACTTCAACTAACTTGGTATTTCTTGGGGATGTGTCCCCATGTTATCTACTCCCCATAAGGAAAATAACTAACAATATTTTATGGTATGAAATAGTTTTTGAGGTTGATAGATGAAGATTAACATTATCTCAAATGCATGGAAGATTTCCAAACTCCATGAATAATTTCATCATTGATGGATAGATACATTCACGACTCTTTATTTGATGGAATATATTGGATCCCAACATATGGTAATTTTAGGATCTAGTTTGGAATTTTTTCATGGTATTGGAGGTATATTGTCTTATAATGTATCTAAAGATAAATCCAACACAACCTTGTCTATATAAGACTTCCTATAAATTTTAGGTGTCGGAAATAAAAAACGTTACTCTCGCTACCAGATCACTTTTTTCATATTTTTATCGAGTTATAGAGTTAATTTTTGGAGGAAGTCCATTATAGGGGACATTCATCTAATTGTGGAATCAATTTACAATTTTATTAGATCACTTGGATTATGGGTTGCTATTAAATCATTAATCTCTTTCATTAAACTGCTATCAAATAGAGAGACTACCCTATAATATATCATAAAAATAATCATCTCATCATTTTCTGGATTGGCTAGGGACATAACTACATTGGATAGTGCAACATCTAGAGAATTATATGAACATTAAACATTGTATAGTGTTGAGTTTTCAGGGTTTTTAGTTATCAAACCAAATATATAATCAAGAAAAGGAACTAGTTCCTCTTTATTAATGTAATATTCACTATAAATTTACATAATAACAGACATTGAGTAACACATGTTATTATATTGGGATACAAATATCTACAGGGATAATTCTATGTCTATAATGTGGTCCTAATATTCTGCCTAATTTCAGGTGCAATTTTTTATAGGATTGAATATGATGTAATCTATTTTGATGAATAATTGAGTATAATTCTCAATCCTACTCTATTGAACATATATTTTTCCATCCTTCATTATGTTGGGATCCTAAAGTCACCATTAAGTGTATATTTCATGATTGGGGGGTTTCATGGATGGAAAAAAAATTCATCATTAGGTAGATACCTATCAATTTATTACTTTCCGAAGGTAGGTTGTGTTGTGAGTAAATATAATAGTGTTTTACCTTTTATATCATGATGATACCTGAAACAGATATCAAAATACTTCATTATGACTTCCCTCCATTCATGATTACCTATTAAAATTAGAAGACAGAGAGTATATGTGAGTGGGTTAATATAGTAAATGAGGTGGACCTCATGGTGCTTCCAATTGTTTATCGACTTATTCATTTTGAAATGAAATGAAGTGAAGGTTTTTTTATAATAGAGCATATGTTAATAGTGTCTAGTATCATTCGACTTAAATTGTATAGATTTTTCTTATTTCCCATATTATTCATTTGAATATGGAGGTTATGAAGTGATCGTTAGTGGGATTATATATAAAATATTAGTGTATTCCCTTATAAGAGTGGAATCGAGATTAATGGAAAAAGAGTATACTTATTAAGGCCATCAAAGGCTTGTTGGAAAATTTTATCCTTCTATAAGGTTATCTATTTAATCAGATATTTTTTAAGGAATAAACATTTTCCCTCATTAATAGCTATAAAGTGTCTTATGTAGGTGTTATTTCCATTAATTCCTATGAAATATTTGTGGTTTAGTGGGGGAGGAATATCATGTATTCCCATAAGCTTTTCAAGGTTTATTGTAATGCTAAAATTTCATACCATGAATCCAATAAATTTTATTTATATAACCTTTAAATTATATTTCATTGGGTTTATTTTCATGGTATATTTTCATAGTTTGTTGAAAAAAATTCATGAATGGAAATGTAATCACAAAATTATTGAGATTTGACCACTAGATTGTCCATGTTTCATTCTAATTTATAGTCCACAAGGTTTATAAGGATATAGTTCATGTAAAATTGGTCTGTGATGCCATAATTTTTCAAGCCATGGAGAATTACTATGTCGATAAATTACCTTATGGGGGATCTAATGGTATTAAACCCTTCATATTTAGGGGTTATTCAGTTCTGGATGAAGTTAGAGTACCCATCCATTAACAAGATGGTCTGAATTCCAAATTTTATATTGATAAGATATTCAATGATTAGTCATAGTAGAAAAATCTCTGTGATATTATGATTGAGATAGCTAAAGTTGATCCAACCTCTAATTTTCATTTCATTCTTCTCAATGGTGGAAATAATAGTAGGTCACTTTGGGTATTGAACATTATAAATGAGAGTATCCTTTATGATCTTATCAAAATAATTTCTTTTGCAGCACGGGTCACATAGATTCTCCTTTCCATCTACTTAAAACCATGATATTCATCCACATGACCCAAATGATGTGTATTAGCAATGGGATCCAATCCTTGAATTTCCATATTTTTCTAGTAGAAAACATCTCAATGTTGTTTTAGAGAGTATATATACTTTTCCAATTACTTAGGTTGCATGTATTTCATAAACAATGTCATTCGTAATCCTACTTTTTATGAAGATTAATTTTTCCAAGACCATAAATAGTGGTTGATATGCCATCCTACAAAGATGTATGGAAATCAATGAGATCTTATTATTCTCTTTCTACAACTTCAACTTTAGAAATATTGGAAGAAGAAGGAGGGTGGGTATTTTGAGACCTTGGAGTTGATATTGGGGCATCATTATTCCTCGAAGAAGATATATGGGTATTTTATTTGTTCCCATTAGAATGAAATTTTTTCTTTGAATATCTGGAATATTTTTTCACAATCGAAATCATGATGATCAGTGAGAACATGCCTGATAAATTGATTTACTTCTTATCATATGATTCATATCCACTTTATTGAAGTGACTTTGTTTTGTTGAATGAACATAAATCATGCTTACCATAGTCTAAATATGTTTATGGGTATGGTTGATAGACATGAAATGTTCAAAGTTATACTTCGATGTTTGCGATGGTTGCTCGAAGGGAACATCTACCCACCCATAATATCTTAGGAAAGTGAATTAAAGATTTGGTATGTTATCAAATGGATCCCACATAACTCAATTTATTTATATGTTAAGAGTTTTTTCCACAATTTAGTTGATGGAAAAAATATATTCCTCACTAAGTTCACTCCACATAATTAAGGGAGGAATTTATAAATCATTAGGGGAAGAAACATGGATAGTTTTATTTACCATTGGTTAACTCCCCACCATTTTTTTGAATCATGCATCTATGTAGTGGGGCACACAATAATCAAAGTGTGGAATTAACAACATTAAATACCCTCACTTTTCTAGTAATAGAGAATTTTTATAATTTTTTTCTAATGGGGAACTACTTAATATATATATGGTTCCAAGTTAATCACTCTAAGATGTTGAAATTATTGTCTTGGTGAACAATCATGAATTTATAGGAAAACATTAGGTCACCAACTTCATCTCTAAGCAAGGTCCTTTAGAGTGGTCTATATTACTCATATTATTAACCAATTTTTATCAAATTGGAAGGGTATATGTCATATTTGATGTATCCTAGTCACATGAGGGATTAGATAAAGATATGAGTGATCTCTAAACAATTATCAATCTAGGTTATTTAGACAAAAAAATTATAAATATTTCCTAATATTTATAAACGAATGATTTTCCTAGGTATGGGAGAATAATGTCCTTCTCCCATGTAGGAAATGATAGTGTTGTATTTGATTCATATACTCTCTCTGTGGTATGTTTCAACACAATATTTCAGTATCAAACCCTTGAGGTCTTAAAGAGGACGAAATTAGGGTTTATTCGATTTTTATTAATAAACACAGAGAATCCAATATTGAAAAACTGGTTAGAAGTAGGAAAATTTCATCAATATTTTAAACTTTTGGACTATGGGTAGATTGTTCTTATAGTGATGATGATCTCTGTCTTGATAAAAACAGATCAAAGTTGGTCTCACTAGTAGATTGTTTCCCCAACCATGGTATGAGTAATTATTTTTGTGTGTTAGAGTAAACTTACAATCATATATTTCAATATTTATTAAAAAGTTGCATATATTTTTTCTACTCTTGTAGAATTATTGGATCCAAATGATAATTGGATGACTTAGAATCAAATTTTTGTTCTTTGTGAGCTTTTTTTAGTGAATTTCTATGGGGTTCAAAAAGTTATATAGACTCCATGGAAATAGTTCATCAACATTAAAGAATTTTATTAATTAAACTTCTCCAACAACATCAACCACTAAAAATTCCTCCACAATTATAGATGGGGAACATAGATTGATAAATATTCTCTTCATTTGAGAAGTGTCCTATTAATTGGATAACATTGAAACATCCATTTTGTACTATTTTTCTAGTGAGAATATTGTTTTAATGGGTCTAGATCATTCTCTTCTTGGATGGGATGGTTACCATCTTTTATGTTCTCGGTGTAAGAAGTTATCGTTGGTTTAAAACATCTTGGATTCTATTATCTTCTCCGGAACCTTTAATATAATTCACCGATGTTAGTTTAATTGAATCTGGGATGATTGTAATGATAAAAGGGCATATTAGATACTGCATAGGAGAATAGTGTTATAATGTTTTGGTTTAGTTTTTCCTATATTTATGTTTATATGGTTGAATATATTCATGGTCATACGTTCATAAAATTTTGAATTTTTTTTTATTTGGGACTATTTTATTCCCTCTATGTCCATTTACTAAGGTGGTGGAAACACATTACACATACACCATGAATATTTCAAACATGAAATATATTGAAAGAACCATATTTTGGATTATATATTTTGAGGAGAACAAATAGTTACGAACAAAAATATTACATATCATTACATGAATATTCATTAAATTTTGTTATGATCCATGCTGAAACTGTAAAGGCTTTTAGATATTAGAAACCTTGATATAAAAATATAGGTAAAAAAGATTAACATGATCTCCCATTATGTTCAAAAAAAAACTCTTACCCTTCTTACACATATAATACATAAAACCACTCTTTATATCATGTTGAAAAGGAAATATAGTAATGAGTGAGCTCAGATGACCAGTAAGGGAAAAAAGGGAGATATCAATAAATAACCATATATAAGAATATAATTAGTATAGGGGAATGAGAAAATTACATTAACAATGAAAATATATGAAAAAAACTCATAAATCATAATCATGATTAATTGAATAAATATTGGAAGATCATATGACATGAATCCTAATGGAATTAAAGAACATGATATATGATATCATAACATTCACATAATATCCTATAATTTAAGAGTGTGGCATAATCATAATACAATAAATCATATTCCAATGATAACCACAAAGATGTTACTAAAGTTTTATTCATAGACTAACCACTAGTGTACATTCTATTGGGATTGGAATAAAATCCCATGTATCCTTTTTCATATTTGTAAAATGTTGTGAACAAACCATCAAGGTAACAATGCATGATTTTTGGGTTGGTTGTGATTGTTGACAAAGAATATTTTAATGGTGACTTGTTGAGTTCCAGATATGTTGTTGACAATCCATGTCGATAAAGAACCATGACAAAGGAATAAAAGATCTGGAGGTGGTACAAAAGAGTTTATACAAGGTGGCATCATTTTTCAGCGCTTTCCAATATTTTGGGTTCCAAAATTTGGGATTTGGTGAGCATTGTGAAAAGTGGATTTCCTTGAAAATATCATCAAAACATGGAAAAGGAATGTGTTTTGAAAATATGGGCTTCATGAATTTTATTTTGAAAAGACAAGAAGAATGTTGACGATGAGCTCTTCAATTATTATGAGCATTACAAACAATAGAGGTGGAGAAAAATATGAGGGAGAATTGTTGTGATGATGCAAAGGATTTTATGGAATGCTCCAAAATTACGACAAGCTCTATGATCCAAAAATTCCCATGGTGCTTCACGATATCGGGATAATTTAATAGGATTATAAAAGCTTTAAAATTTTAGAAGATGTTGAACTGACTTTTCTTGGATGGTTTTCAAGTCGGGGAAATTGCCTATAAATAAGCATCAAACCCCATGAGAAGAGTTGAGAGTTTTTCAAGAAAAAAATTTATCTCTCAAATCTAAAAGGTGGTTCACATAGGCAGTGTTCTTTGCAAAAGGTTGGAAAATCGTGACAACTAATCTATCACCACAAAAGAAGTAGTTTCGACATTGTCTCAGTGAGGTTCACGAAGTAATTCTCTTTGCGATGGTTTGAGCTCTACAATGGCCTAAGCTATACAAAGGTGTGCGATTTCCAAAGAAGTAGTGACTTCATAGAGGCTAGTTTAAGCTTTTCTAAATTGGGAGCTTTGCGAAGTAGAGATATTTGCAAAGTTATTTCCAAAGGTTGTTGCCCAGTGATCAGTGGAAAATGGTTATTCATCACTGGATGAAATTTGGACATCAACTAAGCATCTACATACATTGAAGGATTCCCTCATTAGAGGTAATAAAATGACCTACAAGTATTTAAACTATGATTGGATGTTTTGAAGAAGAATAGAGCACCCATAATTTGATAGAGTAGCGGGATTTTATTTTTTATTGATTGTAAACCAAGAGGGACAATGAGTTAACTCAATAATTTTTAAACAGTAGTGAACTTATAGTGGATTTGGTAAATCTACACAACATCGGCGTATTTTCCTTGGACGTATCCTAGTGAGGGTGAGCCAAGAAATTTGTTTATTTCCTAAGCATGATTTAATATTTGTTCATACTTTTTAATGGGAATGAGATAGAAGAGAGTTTTTTCTAACAATGAAATAAGATCAGAACGGTCGGTTGTTTTAATCTTTCATACCCTGAATCACTGCCATCCCCTCTCAGGGTATCTAGAGTAGTGGACCTAACAAATATTATTAGAGGGAAAGGTTTATATTAGTGTTTTTCTCTGAAATAGATGTCATAAATCATAATGGGATTCCAATCATTGATGAGAAAAATCTTATTCTATAGAATAATTCTATGCAAAACCACATCTAATATTTGGAAATGGATGTGTTTACAATAGAAATACATGGTATAATATCCAATATTTATAATGGTGCATTATCAAAAGCTGAGCGAAGAGAATTGGATGTTGACGCCAAGGGAATTAATGCTTTATGGCTTTCGCTATCTGATGCTGTCTATATGAAGGTGATGTCAGGAAAAACATCACATGCCATGTGGAAAAAACTTTTGAACATATTTGAAGGAGTTTCCAAGGTCTGAGAAGAAAAGATGAAAGTGAGTTGGAGTAAGTATGAAGATCATATAATGAACCTAAATGAGTATGTTGATCCATTCTTAGATAGGGTAAATGATGTAGTGGATGACATGAAAGGTCATTGTGAATTCATTGAATATATAAATATTGTGAAGCGCATCCTAGGGAAACTTACACCTTTCTTAAATCCAAAGGAATCAGTATTGGAAGATAAGGATCCGAAAAAGATGGAACTGGATAACTTGCATAGTACAACTGTAGAATATGAAATGTTAAATGATGATAATGATGCTATGAAAAAGGGGAAATACAATGAGGTGTTTTTCAAATCCATGAATAATCTCACTATTGAAGGTTCTCTAGAAGATGAAAAGACATATGAGGTGATGTCATTTTTTTTCAAAAATCATCAAATAGGAAAAGGAATGTTTAAATGGAAACTTCAACTTGATTGAATTTGATGTGGAAATCTTTTTTATCTTGTGGAAAGTTGTCCCAAAACGTTACAAGAATATGATGATGTCGATGAATCCAAAATTCCCAAGAATAATTCTTTAGCACATGTGAAAGGCAATAAACAGTTCAAGAGAATTTTATTTAGGAAGAAGAATATTCATTCAAAAGAATGTGACAGTTTAGATGTGTCATATATTGAGAAGGTAGAAGATATAGATAACTCCAATGATAGTGGAAAAAATGATATGGTGATAGTTTTCAGTAGTACTAAGAAAAAAATAAGAAACCAACATTGATGATGAAGAAGAAGTTGAAGGAATATTTGATATGAAAGATGAGTTATAGGATGATCTTGAAGAGATAGATGTTTGGAGAGCCAAAACAAAGAATTCCAACAATGTAGTTCATGATGCCAAAATCTATATGCAATAGTAAGAAGAAGAGATGTATGAGTTGATGGAAGAAATTGAGAAACTCAAGTCATCAACACTAGAGGACTCAGAATCAGTTAGTGAGTATAAAATCAATGTTGAATAACAAAAAATGTAGATCAATGTCTTGGATAACATAATGAAAGATCAAATCAAGTATATCAAAGAAATTGAAGAATAAGTTGTCGGTTTTCATTAGAAGGAAAAGGATCAAGAAAAACTCTTGATTCCTTCTATGACATCCTGAAAGTAGATCACTCAAAAAACTAAGAAACTAAAATTATAGAATAGTGGTTCTGATGAAAGGAAGCATCAATTATGTTTAGATTCTCAGGATAGTGTGGGACAAGACCGAAAATAAAAAACTGTAACAAATGATGTCAGACCGCATGGATTTGTTCCGATATTGAAGGTGGATTTTGGTATGAAGGAGAGTTCAAATACTCAGATAACCCAATGGAGACCCAGTAATGTATATGTGACATATATAAATTCACCCTATATCATGTGCTATTCCTTTGTAAAGATGGGACATTCACATTATGTGTATTCTATAGCCAAGAGATACCGAAGGGTAGAAGAACAACAGTGCCAGCCAAACATCACTCGATATTATAGGACATAATTTGAGGGACATTTTTTTGGTAAGGGAAATTTCGGAACATGGAATGATATTTTATATCAACCATTCCGAGGAATGTACCCAAGAAGAATCAAAGTAGTTTCAAGAAGTGAATCAACAAACCAACAGGTGAGTTGAAAATAAAAAATCCATTTTCACCTATGCAGGATGAAGTTGGGCCATCACACATTAAGGAAGATCAAGATTTTAAAAATACAACAATTATGAGGTCAAATACATGTATCAAAAAGAAAAATGATGAGAATGAAATGTTGGAAAAAAATTCTTATAAAGCATCAGACCGTTATTGTGTATGGATACTTGACACAGATTGCACATCTCACATGACTGGAAATAAGGATCTTGTCACATGCATAAAGAATGAAAAATAAGTATTTTTCATGTTTGTAAAGGATGAAGGAATGATTATTATTGGCTTAGGATATTCTAGGATTGGGGGAAAAGAGATGAGATGCACTGATGTCTTAGTAGTATAAGGTATTAGTCATAAATTTCTTAGTGTCAGCAAAATATGTGACTTATGACATTCATTAATATTTACTAATAATTTTTTTATCATTAAAGGAAAAGATGTTGCAGTGTTTCTAAAAGGAAAAAGAACAATGGGAAATATATACATGGTTAGTGGGGACGAATATACGTTCTTTTTGTTCAGAGAGGAAGAAAACAACCTATGACATAAACAATATAGTTACATATTCCAACCATCCATGGAAGATCTGGTGAAATATGATGTAGCTAGAGACCACCCTAAGATATCACGTGATCATACACATACATTATATTCTTTCCAATAACAGAAGATTATGAAAATGGCATGAAAAGAATAGGAAAAGAAGTCAACAAGAGTGCTTGAATTGGTTCATGATGATGTATATGGAACTGTCTCACCAAGAGATATTGATGGTAGGAGGTATTAAGTACTTTTAATTGATGATTATAGAATAATGGAATGATTATTCATCATTTCCCATAATTCAGATGTGTTAAATTTCCTAAAACAGCACCAAAGGGAATCTGAAAGGATGCTTTGGGATAAAATTATGATGTTTTTTTACTGAAAATGGTATGGAATTCACAAATAGTCTAGTGGAAGACTATCTTAAGAAACAAGGGATTAATAATCATGTTTCTATAGTAAAAACTCCCCAATATAATTTAGTGGTTTAGAGGTGAAATCAGATCATCAAAAACATCGATAAAATGAAGATCATTGAAAAATTCCTATGAGAGAAATTTTGGAAGGAAGTAGTTTTGACCTCAGTCTACATTTCTAATAAAGATCTATTATTTCTGAAAGAAGGAAAAACTCTATATTAGATGTGGTACTGAATGAATCCAATAGTGAAGTGCTTTAAAATCATTGGAAGTAAGTTCTTTATTCTTAATAAAGAAAACCACAAGAAATTTCATCCACAAGTAGAGGAGGGGAAATTCCTCAGATACTTAGGAAAAAGAAAATAATAAAAATTATTTAACAATATGTTGGGGAAAGTAGTTGAGGGAAATGATGTCACTTTTTTGGAAAATTAAGAGAATAATCAACAACACATAAAACAGTTTCTTGATGAATGTGATGACGGGGAAAGTAAAATATGGGGCACAAAAGTAGTAGATATAAACTCAGAAGAAGATAATGATAATGAATAAGAAGATGTCAAGTCTATATCTGCAAGGATTCCAATGAATCAAGCTGAAATTCAGAGGAATAATATTATTAGTGATAAGACAACTGAAATTCATATGAGAAGAATGAATTTACAATAGAAGACATCTTTCCTATCTCAAGTAGATCCCAAATGATTTGTTTATGTAGACGAGGATAGAAACTAGGTACATTCTATGAATGAAGAGCTCAATCTTATTGAGAAGAATAAAACATGGGAGATTGTTTCGGGGCTAGTAGATAAGAATGTCATCAGTACTAAATGGGTCTGTCACAACAAAATGAATGAAGATAGCACAATGATATGAAACATTGCAAGACTAGTGTGAAAAAGATACTCCCAGATAGTGGTTATAGATGTGGATGATACATTTTCACCGGTTTCATGGAAGGGGACAATAAGATTATTATTAACCATTTTAGTGCAACAGAAGTTCAATGTGTTCAATATGGATGTCAAATAATCATTTTTAATGGGGTTCGAGAGGAGGATGTTTATATTGAGTATACATATGGTTTTCTCATTCATGAAGTTGATAATTTTTTTTTGGTTGATTAAAGTGATATATGGGCTTAAACAAGCACTGTGAGAATTATACTCGATGCATGATTAGAATTTGAAGAAGAAAGGAATTTAGTGTGGTGGAGTTGATTACAATCTCTATTTTAACAATGATAGTAATCAAATGATGATGGTGCTGGTTTATGTCTATGAAATAATATTTGGTAGATCAGATGAACCTTAGTGCAAATAGTTTTACCAATTCATGAAAACTAGGTTCGAAATGTCAATGATTGGAGATGTGACATTTTCCCTTGGTTTACATATGACGCAAGGAAGGAATAGAAATTTCATTTCACAATAAAAATATGCCAAGGAGGTTTTGAGATGATTTGGAATGGAAAATTACAAGGAGATGAAGACTTCGGTATCTACCCAAATGAAATTATCAAAAGATTTTGATATCAAGGGAGTTAATATCATAGAATACAGGCCGATTATTGGAAGTGTGTTATACCTAACTTCGACAAGACATGATATTATTTTCGACACATGTAAAGTAGAGCGATATCAAATAAATCCCAAGGAAAGACAGATTGTTGTGGTGAAAATAATAAATCATTATATCAAAGGAACTACGGATTTCAGTTTTATGTATAATGAAAAATCTCAGCTAGAGCTATTGGGATATACAGATGGTGACTGGATCAATTCAGAAGATGATAGAAAATTAACACCATGAGGTGCTTTCTATCTTGGTGGATTGATAATTTTTGGCTAATAAAGAAGAAAATATTACTTTTCATTGAGAACTGTAGAAGAAAAGTATATTGGGTCCACTCAAGCATTCACATAGTTATTATGGATGAAGTAGATGCTTGATGATATTGGCATTGAAGTGAAGTCTCTGATTGGAAACTAGTGTGATAAATAGAGTTCTATAAATATTATCAAAAATATCATCCATCACTCAAGGATAAATAAAATTGATATAAAGTATAATTTTATCAAGGAGAAGGTCGATCATTGAATCAGGAAGTAGGAGTATGTGCCTATAGAACTACAAGTTGTAGAAATTCTGGAAAAGGCCTTACCCAAGGAAGCTTTTGGTTGGCATCGATTGGCTCTGGGATTTCACCCAACTCCCCGCACTTCAAAAAGCATGGATGTAGGATCTATCCCCTTACTGAGGTACGGTTTATTTTTTGATAATTTTCTGATCATTATTCTCTACTCTATTTCAGAACACAATGGAGTGACCTTTGGGTTCATTTAAAGAGAAACTGTGGCTAAATAAAGGAGAAATTTTCTTATTCAAAGACATGGGGAGAAGATAACTGGTGGATCGGGGAGAGAAGGGGAGAAATAAGATATGGGGAGTTTTAAATTTGACGATTCTTGAAGTGATCAATTAAATAGATATATCATGAAAACAGAGGTTTATAATGAATGTAGTATATTTTTATCATAATGGTTTCCACAATTGGTGTCAGAACTGAAGTGATTCATCAATGAACTTTTTATACTACTCTTTTTTCTCACACCGATCATTGCTCATGTAGGTTTAGAGTATCTGATGAGTGAATATTTGGTTCCAATATTAATTGTAAGAGGCGAATTATGGATTATGATGGGAGGATATTTAATGAGATCTAATTGTAGTTAATTGTTTTGAGAAGTGGTTTCAACAATCCCAAAAGGGAAGATTGTTGGGAAAAAATCCCTAAAAGTAACTTTGAGACATTTTTGGGTTGGTTGTGTTTGGTGAAAAAGTGGGTTTTCATGGTTAATTGACATGTTCCAGAGATGTTGTTGACAATCCATGTCGATAAAGAACAATGATAATGGAATATAATATCTCGAGGTGGTACAAAAGAATAGATACAAGGTGGTTCTATTTTCCAGTGTTTGCCATATTTTTGTGGTCCAAAATATGGTATTTTTTGAGAATCATGAGAAGTGGATTTCCATGAAGATCCCATAAAAATATGTTAAGGGAATGAGTTTCGCAAGATTGTATTCATGAATTATATTTCGCAAAGCCAAAAATAATGTAAATTGTGAGCTATATGAATATGAATATCTTCACAAACAGTATAGGTGAAGAGAATTGTGAGGGATCATTTTGGCAACGATGGAAAGGAATTGAAAAAATCCTCTGTGATTACGACAATATATGCAATCAGAAAAGTTTCATGGTGCTTTGTGATATAGAGAGAATTCTGGTGGAATTTTAGGATCATTGAAATTTGAGATGACGTGGTGCTGACTTTTAAATGATGGTTCTTGAGTAGGTTTAATCTCCAATAAATATGCCTCGACCCCCTTGAGAAGAGTAGAGAGTTTTCATGAAAAATATTTTTCTCTCAAATTGTAAAGGAGGTTCACGGTGCTAGTGTGCTTCACGAAATGTAGGAGCCTCACAACAGCCAATCTAGCTCTGTGAAAGAGTTGTGTTCTATGTTAGCTTATTTAGCATCCCAAAGGAATTATCTTTGTGACATCTTGAGGTCTGTCATGTCCTAAGCTCTATAGAGGTGTGTTCTTTGTGAAAAAGGATGGACATCGTGAAGTCTTGTTTAAGCTTTGAGAAATTGGGAGCATCGCAAAGTAGGGATCTTTACGAATTTATTTCCAAAGGTTGTTGACCAATGATTAGTGGAAAAGGGGTATTAATCAGGGGATGGAATTTTGACTTCTATAGAGAATCTACATATTGTGAAGGATACACTCATTAGAGATAATGAAAGGACCCACAAGTATTTAAACTATTATTAGACTTTCTGAAGAAACAGTTGGCACAGTTCTACTTAGAGAGCAGTGTGCGGTCATTTGTGATTGGAGGTAAATTAGGAAGGATGGTGATTTCACTCAAAAAATTGTAAATAGAAGCACACTTATAGTGGATTTGTTACATCATCACATTAGATGTATGCTCATAGGACATATCCCAGTTAGGGTAAACCAAGTTAAATTGTTGTATACTATGCATGCTTTAATTTTTGTCCATACTCTGCAATGGGAATAATAGAGAAGTTATTTTTTTCTAACAATGAAATAAGATCAAATGGGGTAGTTGTTTTAATCTATCATACCATGATTCACCCCCCACACCCCTCTTAGGGTCTCTAGGCTAGTGAACCTATCACATTGACACAATTGTTGTCCTTTTGGTCTTCGGATAACCTCTTTTGTAACCCTTTGAGCTCAATAAAAATAATCATTACACAGTGTATCAGATGGATATAATGGAACCTCCCATCACATAATCATAATCCATTCATATATATTCAATAATATCCTAAAAAATTGTTTAATTTCACCATAACATAACCTTTGGAAAGTAAATTATCTTTCATTAATACTTCACAACCATAATACATCCATAGAAAGGATACAAATGGTGAAATTTTATCCTATCCCCAATAAATCATAAGAAATTTCCATGAATGTTGTTATAGAAAAAAATACCTTGACAAGTTCAAGGGAAATTTTTTTGAGGAAAATAACATTTTTATTTTGAAATAAATTATTTAATGTATAATTTTTTTCATAATATTAAGGAATAAATTTTATTTGAGAAATCCATGGTATCATACGAAGAAATATTTAGATCATTTAATTAGTGAATGTAAATATAATGAGTCATTTCAAATTTCAGTCTAGAGTCATAAAATTAATGAATTTGTAAATAACAAAAAGATTAGAGTTAAAAGAATTATAGAAATTAAATCATGGGTAAAAAATAGTTGATACAATCATTTGGTAATAGTATAAAAATTATGGAACAAATTTAAAAATAAAATTTGGATATGGAAGATAAAGATTCCTCGCCAAAAAAAGAAATAAATTTGATTTTCCATAAAAACATTCTTTTAGACTTTTGAAAACATACAAAAAGAAACATGAAAATAAATATGTAATGGCTAGAAATAAATAATGGAGAAGAAATTTAATATTATTTTATTAAATGTTGAAGTATAAATAATCCCCAAAAAAGTGATATTGTATCATAAAACCCTTACATCATGTTCTTCTTGTTTCATAATCACTCTAACCTTATTTATAATAAATTTATATTTTTTATAATTATACAAAATAATAATATTCATAACAATAGTACAATATATTTCGCATTTATAACATTTGAATTCCTATTAAATAATAACTTTTTATCTAGACATCATTAGAGGGTGTTAATTGTTTCATTTTTCATTCATGTTTCATATCACTAGTTATGTAAATTACAATTTTAAAATTGTTCTATCATATCTATAATATTAATTATGGAACAATTAATTTTATTTAATAATTATATAAACATTTATAACTATTCATATGAAGAGGTGATGAAAAAAATGACATCACTTCATGGAGATGATAGTTTGTACGTACAAAAAACTACTGTTTTACTCATTATGATTAATGGAATGAAATAAAATTAAATAATAAATCAACTTTACATAATCATATATATAATATACATACATCAAATCCATCATAATTACCAATCATGAAGGAACGTTATGGAAGATGAATCATATTGATATGTTGAGGCGGTAGTCCATACGTACACAAGATTGATAATTAAATTTTCCATTAGACAGTGAAGATATGAGAAATGAATATTAGATAAACATAATAGTATCTAATTATATTGATAATTATAAATTTAACCTGATTTTATGGATAAATAATGTTTATAGGAGTTGAATGTATTGAAATAGAATGGTTAATATTTATACATCTTCAATGAGAGACCACATTTTCCTTACACCTTAAGCCTCAAAATATTGATCTTAAAAGAGTGCTTGAGGCTCAAAAAATAAGGGAAGGATTATAGAATAGATTTATATTAGGTATTTACATATTATAGGAACATTATGTGAGTTATGTAGTATAAGAGGTTCCCTTTTATAAGTGAGAGGATAGACACATAGGTAATTACTTGAAAGATTTCAATAATAAATGTTAACACTCATTAGAAAGTAAAAAAATCATAAATTATTTGAATATAAAATATTATAAGGTTTAAATATCTTTATAAAGTAGGAATTAAAAATGTTTATGTTGCATTGATTCCCTTTATCTCTTAGTTTAACCCTTAGTAAATTTGTTTTAAATTTAACTGTAGTAAAATAATTTTTCAGTTTTTACTATTTATTTTTTCCAAACATTATTTTGTTTTATTAAATTATTTTAGTTATGATCCTTAAAAATAATAAATCTATTTTGATTGATTAAATTTATATAAATGGATGAAATTATTTTTAAATTAGTGCACAAATTGTAATTAAAACTCATTTTAATAAAAATCCATTTTAGTTATAAATTTAATTTTACATCCATTTTTTCCCTCTAAAGACCATATAATTAATATAAATTTTTTATTTAATATATAATCATAAATTTCATTAAAAAATACTCAATATATATTTATTTAATTTATTATGATAAAAATAGATAATGAACATAAAAACATTTTTTAGACGAATATGATTTTTTGCCCAAAAATGAACTTATAACAAAGTAAAGAAAAATTATAATTCCCATATAATTAATAAGATTATTTATAATTAAAGGTAGAATATATAAATTTATCATCAAATTAAAAACATAATGGTGATTTTAAATTATATTATTTACTAAAAACAAATTTTTGTTTTACAAAAACATATAATTTCACTATTCACAAAAAATAAATATTTTCAATAAAATCCTAAAAAATTACCCTAAGATAATATTGATTTGATAATTTAAAAAATTATATTAATTTTATCTCAAAAAAATTATAAAGGTTTAATAAATATTTTATTATTTCCATATAAAAAATGTAATAAAACATATTTTTGAAAAAGATATATATTTGAATCATAGAATGACTTAACAGAAAATTTAGTACTTATTTATTTTTCATGGATCAATAAATTTCAATTATTTAAAACTATTATACTTATTTTTTATAGTTTTTATGTTAATATTTGAACCTACTAATTTAACATCTTTGTTATAAAGTATTACTATATTACAATTCATCTAGACTCGAGGATGAATATAAAAAATCTATTGAATACAACTAGTATATTTTAATTGAAATGAATATAAAATCTTGGGGTGATAATGTATACACCCTTAAAATGATTTTTTTACCAAAAACATCATCACATGGATTTTAAAAAATGATGATATCTCTTATTCATCACTTACATGATTTCCTATATAGATTCCTCGAATTTAGGTTCTCACCAAAAAACAATAACAAGGTGAATAATATTTTTTTTCATAACTTTATCTCTTCAATCCTGAATCTCTACTAGATATTATTCTTTAGAGATGTCATTTTCCATTGGTATAATTTTTTATTTTATAACATGTTACAGATCAACAATTTACTAATTCATGTTAGATACATGGAACATATCAAGAGCATGAGATATTAGAATAACTCTAATTTTTTAGGTATTATTTTTTAAAATTATATGGATTAATTTTGAGGCCTGATTTTCACTAAATAAATGTTTGAAATATATTAAATATTAATTATAATGTGGGTGTAGGTTTCCTGAAAAAGTGGAATAACATCTTAATGGGTACTCAAATCATAAATCTGAGGGAACTATTGAGTTCAGAACAACATATTTACCCTAGGAGCAACCTAACAATGGTTGGTGTGGTTTGATTGATGAATGTAGTCTTGAGAATTTTACATGAATAAAATAAATTGATTAAAAATTAATTTATTTTATATCATTTATGCAGAGACATAGAGACACAATTTTCCTTAAATAACCCATTTATCATAAATTTGGGGATAATATCATAACCATGGAATTATCTGGAGGCACTAGCATGAATCCTTTGGAAAATCCTCTTGATCATGTGATAATAGAACCTTAGATCAATGATCGATGAACAATGATCTAAGAAGATATCACCAATAGAAATGATGTAGTGACCTATCTTCATCAGTGAGCAATCCGAATCCTGGTAGAATGTGTTTTTTTCCCCTTCTTGATTTCTACGATGAATGCGACTAAAAGAAAAACATATTAGATCACAGATTGATTGATTATAAGGGATGTTATTATTATGTGAGATTTATGGGTGATAATTCTTGTAAATAATGGTTTCAATTCATTTAACATTTTTATAGGAACTGATAAAGGCTGGAACGAGCAATAACCGAGGAACATTTCTCAAGACTGTTCGTTTTGAACATTCTCCCCTGATTTTCATGCATTTTTCATTCACTTTATTTGTTCTTCCCACAACCTTGAACAATGAATCATTTCACCTTCTATTCTTGGCACAAAAATTTGAAACAAAAGATCTGACATTGGGATGACTCAACAGATGTGAAATGACAACAACATCATACAAATCAAAGGGATTTTGAAGCACCCTTTCTTCTTGCGAGTTGTGTCGGGATGGAAGAAATCATATTTCTGTGTCGATTGAAGGCTCAAAACCCATCTATTTGGTGTTAGTGTGGTGAAAAAACCTTGGATATGGTGTTTTGAGGTGAAAAGACCAATGGAATGAGATATTAAATATCATCCGATTCATGGGGAGGAATAAGTTGGGTTTCTGAAAAACATGATACACATGATGATAGTCCATACTACACGGCATGTGTTCATTGTTGGATGAATCTACCTATACATGGGAAGTACATGGACATGGAATAGAGTAGAAGAGATGACTACATGATGTGTACTCCCCCATGTGGCATGGCATGTACCATGTACACAGGATACCCCATGTACTGGTACATTAGTAAGAAACACATGGGTTGACGCTATATACAACCACATAGCCATAATACACGACCTTGAATGCAAGGAAGTGTTGTGTGAACCATTCTACATGTTTTTTACACCTATTATATATGACATGTTCTAAATACACTGCCATTCATACATAGGAAGTACATGGGATCAAGTGACACTATGTTTGACCCTACTACATGTAGTGTACCTCTTCCTACATGGATTGAGCCAGTTTTCCTCCATATCATTGACTATTTTCATTATGGTTCATTACCATATTATTTTCCCTAAATGTTGGTAAAAATATTTTTATACTCATATGACTATGATCCCTTAAGAAGTAATTCTTGGATAGTGTTGTTGGAATCCCCTAAGAGGACCAGAGTGAGATCCCCTATTTATTCTTCATAACCTAGGTGGATTTATTTGCATCGACGTGAAAAAAACTACACGGGCGTTGATCATCTATGTAGAGGGTTAACCCAGATTTAGTTGTTGGTATCACCCTACGGATCTTCTTGTGTCCCTCGACTATGTGTCGTATCGCTCTTTAGATTGATCAGCATATCTCTCTCATGGTGAGACCCGATGAGTAGAACCTATCAGATAGATGCCATCAGTGATATCAGGATCCGGAGTGTGTTCTCCTTGATATGTGCTTTGTGAAATATTCCTGAAGAATTCTTAGGGTTGGTATGTAGTTTTTCTGAATTACCACTATACTATGTGTCTTGGTTGAGTATATCTAGATAATCTCGTTATATGTTCTATAGACATATACCTATGCAGAGATGACTATTCATTCCCTTGGTATATTGATTTTTTGTTTTAGTGCGTCCTACTGTGTATTCTTATACACACCCCCACTTAGCTTTTCCCTCACATGTCGTGTGTTGTGTAGAAGAATGATCCATTAATGGAGTCCTAGGTGGACCAAGACCATATGGTGATTCGTGAGACTGCACTGACCAAGGTGTGCTATTGTAGTGTTCCTACAGCAATCCCAGCACCGTTTTCTTACTTGTTGGACTTGTGGTTACTTGTGGTTTGTTGGTGGGAATGTATTCAGGACCAATTTAATTTTAAATACATTTTTTCAAATTCAAGTTGTGGGATACAGTGGTATGCATGAATTGTATACATAGTGATTTTTAACTTTCAATATTTTTTTAGGTAAGGAGACATGTGGGTATGTTCATGTACGTGTGAATTTCCTCCAATAATAGTGGTATTCCTACTCATTTCTACTCACCATACCCTTCCCTATTGGAGGCGGGATTCAGGACTCACAACATGGGATCAAATGGGGAGGGTCATGAAATAGTTGTATCAGAGGTTGTGGGTTCTACATCAGGAATCAAAGTATGTGATATTGGTTTGGGGAAATATTGTTATGTGTTCGGAGTTCGTATTTCATGATATAGACTTCATTTTTGGTGTGGAGACTGAGGAATCCACAAACCCTAACTCTGATAACCTATATGTTGAGATGGTACATGAAAACATAGGGATTTGGGAAAGTAATGGTACATGCATCATATATGAATGTGTTGCATTTTCCATTTCCATCTTGAGTCATCTCTCCCGATATAATTATTATCCATTGTACATTTTTCTTTCCTAAATTATAAATAAACAATACATACAATCTAAGACTAAGCAGCTTGATCAGGATGATGACCCCCCCTCTGTGAAGTGTCTTGATATAGATACCAGTTCCCCATATGTAACCTTATTGTGCTGAAGCATACATACCACTACCTGTAGAGAGGCACACAGTACCCCCAGTAACAGTTGATGAGGATAAAATAATGATATTTCTTCACATGTTTCAGTTAAAATGACCCCTCTTGTTCCAAGGTGAGCCCGACCCACATGAGGCTAAGAACTGTCTTGAGTCGGTGACCCATGTTTTCCATCTAGTCAGGACACTAGCAAATCATATGGTGGTCCTAGCAGCGAGCCTTATTCTTGGTTGAGCTAGAAAATGGTGGAGTTTGGATATACAGACTCACGATGAGGTGAATATTTCAGGGATAGAGTTTGATCACCTCTTCAGATAGAAGTTATAATGAGTTGGGTAATGGATATGCTTATTCAGAAGCTTCTATAGCTCAATAGGGTAGCTTGTCAGTGGGTGATTATTTCATGAGGTTCCCCATCCTTTCCATATAGTTAATGGATATGGTTAGAGATTAGTACATCAGGGATAAGACCATATAATGATGTATTAATTGATATAAATGATCCATTTTTATCCCTCTTATTCATTCGGTCAATTACTAGGGTACTTGAGTTGGTTTGGTTTTTGAAAGTTTCTTGGATGATAAGATACAGCTTGTGAGAGTCAGTAGTGTTCAAGAAGGAGCATATACCTCGACAGTCGGGAGGCGACCAAAGGAATAGGGAATTGGACATGGGAGGAGTTTCAGGAGGACATACCATGATTGATGATCTATAGTTTAGTGCTTACATGGTGGGTTTAGTCAACATAAATAGAGGTGATTGTATTAATGTGACCAAAGGGGAAATATCGCTCAATATTTTCCAACCCACTGTACTACTGACAGGGTGACTATGGATTGACCACTGAGGTATAAACAATTAAAAGAGACGTAAAATTAGTATCACATCATATTTGGAAGAAGATCTGGGAGATTAGAAAGGGGTGGTTGATGTTTAGACTTTCTACCACTACCACCCCCAGGTGCTACACACCCAGATCAGGGAGTTAGAGGACATGAGAGGGGACAACTTCATTCATTCGAGCCATATGTACAAGGGGCACCATGTATGATTCGAGTTATTATACATTTATTTTATAAATTATATTTCATACAAATAGACACATGTTTTAATCATTACTTTATCACCACATATCATTTACAAGACCTAGAGATTCCAGTTGAATAGTTAACTCATCCCTTACCCTTAGAGACACCCTCTAAAAGAGACTCAATGATCAAATGCGTATGCCAGTAGTTTCACCTAACCCAAGGAGGAAATATTTTTGGTTCTATCATCTTGGTGTCGGTGTCGAGGACTAATAACATCATTATTGGTATGGATTGGTAATCTAAAGTCCATTCCCAGATTGACCTTTTTAGGTGAAGGGTGTTGTGTGTCTGTAGTGATGGAATGAGGTTTAACTTTTTTAGTGAAAAGAAATCATGGGGAGTACAATATGGAATCATGAATAGGAGGGTGCATCTGATCACTCATCAGTTGGTTGGCCTGACCCTTGGTGCAGCAGATGTTATGAGTTCATGTTTCCAACAGTGGTGGTGGAGTAGGAGAACATATTTCCTGAAGAAATTCCATTATTACCTTCTAGTCTAGAGGTATAATTCTAAATTTATTTACAACTAGGTAATACACTGATATATATACACTATAATATAGTATGTCTCTTTCAGAGCTTCACGAGTTGATGGTGCGGTTAGAGGACTTCATTATGAAGGCCTTTGTGAGACCCAGTGTTTCAACTTGTGCAACCCATGTTTTATTTTCCAAAAATGAAGACAGGGGCTTGAGGTTGTTAGTAAACTACCAGTCCTTGAACCAAGTGAACATGAATAAAAAGTATCTACTATCAATTATTTATGAACTATTTGATAAGTTTAAAGTGTCATTATTGTTCTTGAATGATGACATCAAATCAGGCTATCATCAATTGCGATTAAAATATGAGGATATATCGATGATGGCCTTCAGATGTTGTTATAGTCAGTATGGTGACTTGGTGATTCCCATTAGAATGATGTAAATCTCAGCACTTTTCAAGGGTTTGATGAACTAGATATTTCAACCTTACATAGACCGGTTCGTGGTAGTCTTCATCAATGATGTATGTGTGTACTCGGTGTCTATGGATGATAATGTGAGACACTTAATGATTTTTCAGGATGAACACTAAGAGAAAAATCATTATGATAATATCCTAAATATCCATTTATAGATTCATTCAGTCAACATTCTGAGACATGTTATCTCGATGGATGGAGTGATAGTGGAACCTTCCACAGTCAAGGCAGTGTTAGCATGGGAGCCACCTATGAACGTGACAGAGGTGAAGAGCTTCCATGGGATAATATAATATTATCAAATATTCATACATGATTTATCTAGGATATCTGAACCAATGATATCTTTGAATCAAAAGGGGTATCCTTTCATGTGGACATATAACTGCCAGTAGGATTTTCAGCAACCGAGGAAGAGTTTGACGAGTACTTTCATCTTGAGATTTGTGAAGGAGGGTGTCTAGTACCTAGTGTTTTGTGATATATCAGAAATTGAAATTTGGTGTTTCATGATGAATAGGCGAGTGATGATTGCCTATGGTTCTCTCCAGTGGATACCACATGTGAAGAACTATGTGACCAATGAAATTTAGTTAACAGTGGTATTCTTCACTTTGATAATGTGGTGACACTACCTAGTGGGAAAGTAGTTTATCGTCCACTCTAATCATAAGAGTCTCATGTATATCTTCTCTCACAATGATCTATACATGAGGTTGAGGTTATGGATTGAGTTACTCTAGGTGTATGATATAGTTATATTATATAGTTTTGGGAAGGGGAACATGGTGGTATATTCTCTCAATAGGAGATCTAATTCTCAGTTCTCGAATGAGTTGTTATAGAAATTGGCCCCTTTGTAGATATCGTTTATGGATAAGGATTGACCATCTTACCTATAGTCGATGGTGGTTGCCCCTCCAATAATACTGTGATCCTAGGAGGCACAACATGGGGATGATGACAGTGAAACATTACATGCTCATATATACATATGGCATGCACCTGATGGATATTCAAAAGATGGGGGGCACAACATTATTTTTTGGGGATGTAAAATAGTACCAGTGGAGTTTTGGGAGGAGGTTCTAAAGGAATTTTATACATCCAATTTGGAATTACATCTAGGTGTGTCGAAAATATACCACAAAATATGACATAAGTTTTGGTGTCTAGGGATAAAGAAGAGAGTGGTAGAGTTTGTTTATTTATACCTTATTTTTCATCAAGTGAAGACAGATCACCTAGTTCTTGTGGTTTTAACATAACCCATTGAGGTGCTAAAATGTAAGTGGGATGAGATAAACATAAAATTAATTTTTGGATACCATTTACATCGAAAGGACATGATTCCATCTATGTAATTGTTGAACGAATCACCATATCAGCCAACTTACTATCTATCCTATAAAATATTTTAGTAGAGAGCATGAGATGCCTCTAAGTGCAGGCAATCATTTGACTCGATAGTGTTCCCTCAAAATTTATTTCAGATCTTAATGATCATTTTACATAACTATTGTAGAAAGGATAATATGAGTCTTTTGGGATAGAGTTATGATTTATCATAGTATTTCACCCATAAACAGATGACAAGACAAAGTGGACCAATCAGGTTATGGAGAAAATGTTGTGAGATTTCATGTAAGACTTCAACCATCATTCGGAGAATCACCTACCAATGGTGGAGTTTTCATACAAAAATATCTAAAATTCCACCATTGGTATGGAATGATTCAAGGCCTTGTACAAGCGACCCTATTGGTCACCCCATTACTGGACTTACCTAGTAGAGTCAGCACTCATGGGCCCTAAGTTGGTGTGAAATTCTACCAAGATGGTTCATATCACCCAATAGTATATTAGGACTATGTAGATCTGCCATGAGTCTTATGATGATAGGTGGCGAAGGACTCTAGATTTCGAGTATGGAGAGAATGTATTCCTAGAAGTTTCACCTCATCATGGATTATAGAGATTTGATCAGGACAATGAGGTATATCTATGGTTAATCCCACCTTTTATTATACTATGTATTTTTGGTGAGGTGGAATACCACATAGATCTATTCCTGTAGTTAGACTGGATAAATAACTTCTACTATGTGTCACAACTGAGGAGGTACATACATGACACATCACACGTCTTCTAATGGGTGAGTTGGACATTAAGAATTGAGAGAATTTTACTAAGTACCCAATTGAGATCGAGGATTGGTAGGAGAGGATCATTTGTTTCAGATCGATTACCTTGGTTGTTGTCTAGTAGCTATACAGGAATCTACAGGAGAGAACTTTGGAGTGGGAGACTAAAATTAATTCTCAGAACCCTAATTTTTGTGTAGCCTTTGTTTTGTCTTCTCAAAGACGTAAATCCAAAATGTGGGGAGAATTTAAAGAGTTGAATTTTCCATTTATTATTTTTAAATATTATATGGATTAATTTTGAGACTATGAACAGATACTGAGTTCAATACTAATTCCCAGTGTACCCAATATAAAAGTTTGAAATATATTAAAATATTAAATAATAGGTGTGTGAATTTTTCATGACAAAGTGGGTTTACATCTAAAGAAGTTCCCATATTATAAATATGATGGTCCCAATGCTTTTAGAATATCTACTTTACCTAGGAATGACCTAACATTGGTCGGAATGGTTCGAGTGTGGAATTTTGTCACAAGCATTTCAAATGAATAAAAAAAATTGAGAAAAAAATATTTATCTGATTTCATCAATATTGCAATGTATAGATATTTCATTCCTTAAATAAAACCTTTAGTAGAAATTTAGGGTTAGTCTCATAGACATGGAATTCTCAAGAGATGCATGAAAGAAACCTCTAGAGAATCTTCTCAAGTAGGCGATGACAAAACCTCGTATCAATGATCGATGAACACCGATCATGGAAGATCTCACCAACAACAATGACGTAGTGACCGATATTCATCAGCGGGTGATCAAAATCTAGGTAAGATTTGTTATTTAGATTTTACTTTCAGATTATTGATTCGTGTGATGAGTGCCAACTAATAAATGAACATATTATCCTACAGATAGATTTTATATGTGGTATTGGATAATTATAGAAGGTTGAAGGGTTATAATTCTTGTGAATATTGGTTTTGATTCATTTATCTTTGTTACATTAATAGATCTAGTTTGGAACAAACATGGATCGAGGATTATTCCGTAGGATTTTTAATTGTTCAAAATTTCCCTTGATTTTCTTGCATTCTTCATGTGGGTTATTCATACCCCCACATCAATGAAAAATTTCTTGTTACACCTTTGATTCAAGGAGAAATGATCCAAAATTAGAGATCCTCCATTGGGATGACTTGATGAAGGCGTGTTTGTGATGACAAGAGATGGAAATAAGCAATTCAAGATCAAATATTTTTCAAACAAGTTTCATCATGCTGGATGAAATCAGATTTTTGATCAGATTAAAGGAGTTAAACTAATCTATTTAGGGTTAGGGTGGTGAAAAAACTTGGATCTAGAGTTATATGGTCAACAAACCAAAGGAACATGATCTTGATGATCAGAAAAGGTGTGCGGATGAAGAAGATTGTTTTCGGAAAAAATTGATGCACACGGTCTGTAGTCTCGACTACACAGTGTGTGTTCATCGATGGATGAATCGGTGTATACCTGAGATGTACACGAACATGGGTTGAAGTATAGGTTTTACTACAAAGAGTGTACTCCCCCAAAAAACATGTCCTATACCATTTACTTTGGATACCCATGTACTGGTACATGGGAAAGGAACACACGGGTTGACGTCATGTACTGACACATGTACGGAGTACACGAGAGGACCTCAGATTCAAGGATTCAGTGTGTGACCCATTCTACATGTCTTGTAACCCTCTTCTACACAACATGATCTAAATACAATTTTTGTTGTACGTGGGTTGTACCCAGGGTCAAGGGATAGTTTGTGTGACCCTACTACATGCCGAGCACCACTTCCTACATAGACCGAGCCACTTGTACTATGTATCTTGGATATGATTCATTAGGGTTCATCTCCTTCTTTATTTCCATAAAGGTTGGTAGGAATAATTTATACTCATAAGACTATGATCACTTTTGTATGACTTCATGGATAGAGTTTTTAGAATCCCTAAAGTGGCCCAGAGTAGGATCCCCTATTAATTATTCATTCCCTAGGTGGAGTTCTTGATATTAATATGAAAACACTATGAAAGTGCCATTACTCTACATATCGGGTTAATCTAGATTGAGTTGTCAGTATCACCCCATTATCATGGAAATTATCCAAATATTTGTATCGTATCTCTCCTCAGATATATTAGTGTATACTTCTCATTACGAGAGCCAACGAGCAAAAACTCTCAGATGACTGTCATTAGTGCTATCAGACCCAGGATTGTGTTCTCCCTGATGAGTGTTTCATGGAATCTTCGAGCTAAATTCACAAGGTTGGTATATATAGGTAATCTTATTATATGTTTTATAGAAATATACCTATTTATATTTGACTATTTTTACCCTATTCTATTACTTTGTGGGTTTAGGGTGTCCTACTAAGTATTTTTATACTCACCCCTGCATGATATTTCACCACATGTGTCATGTCTTGTGCAGAAGATCGATCCTTGGATGGAGTCCTAGGTGAACTAGGACTATATGGTTCATTGCGAGACAATACAAAACATGGTGTGATATTGTAGCTTTTAAATAATAGTCTCATTACCTTTTCTTATTGGTTGGACTTGTCTTTATGGACTCTTTTTGGTGGTCTTGTATTCTTTCCCTATTAACTTTAATTTATTTTCCATAATACTGTAGTTGTTTTATCTAATAGTATGCATGAATTGTTTACTTTGTGATTTTTTCATTTCAACATTTGATGGGATGGGAGTGTGTTCGTGGGTATATGTACATAGCCAATTCCTCCTTTTTTAGTGATATGCCAACTCAGTTCTAGTCCCTATATCCTAACCAGTTGGAGGAGGGATTGGGGAGTCATGGAAGGGGCCCCACTAGGATGGGTCATGACACATATACTTAGTATAAGAAGGAAGTGATAATAAACCATCCCCACTCAATCAAGATTCTCAAATGGTCCAACATAACTATGTCTTAGCATTCCTTTTTTTTAAATTTCATAAACTTATTTCATGGAGAAATTCATAGGGATGTCTTCTCACAACCATCAAATTTTAGATCTCACCAATGATAATTAGCGTAACTTTTCTATGAAATTAAATTTATATTGATGTAATATTGAATAAATCTAATAATCTATGCCCTTTTATCACCTAGATTAGGCCCCAATAACATTATTTCTTTAATATAATCCCATCATCTCATTGTTATGCACTTCATTCCACACAATCCTTTATAAGGATCCATCATAATTCACAAGTGAATGTTATCACTCAATGAGTACTCAACTAGAAGAAGCTTTTGACCCCAAACAACATTAAAATTTAGAGATTACGTTCTTAGCATACCTTATATGATTTTAATGGGTTCCTCATACTGAGAATAAATTGGGGGATGATAGACTGTATGAAAACACAACTCAATATCTAGAGCTTATAGAATACATCATAATAATATAGAGACCCACTGAAAATCTTGTTTAAATACTATAGAATGTGGTACTCCTAGAAACCTTACTAGTTCCATAATATATATCTGGTCATGATGATAAATATGGAAATATTCATTTATAATAATGAAATTTATTGACTACTTGTGTCGATCAATTATAAAACAAATGACATTATGACTATTTTATTTTTGTGGGAGTCCATTGAAGAAATACTTTGTAACGATTTCCCATTTCCATTCACGTATGTGTAGTGTTTATAATATCTCCTTCATTAGTAAGACAAAATGGGATCACTATAAATTCCTGGTGTCCATACCTTGTATGGAAATCCATAGACTTCTATTTTTCATCCATAACATGTAAGATACCAAGTTTCAGGATGAAGACTATGAAATATCTCATATTTTGTTTCTACAAAATAAATTCTATTTCATATTTCTATAACTCTTTATAAATCCATGATTATTATAGAATTATTACCTATAATATTAATAATCCAATATACCTTCAATCATGTATGTTATCAACAGGACACATACATGGTTCATAAGCATCATCATTCAATCACAATCATGGTCGATCTCATGAAAATTTATCACCTTATTTTATTGATCTAAATATTTATTATTTTCTTCATATATATTCACAAGGATAGATGGTTAAACACCCACTTGAAAAAGATATGATTTATTCCTTATATTCATGATTTAAAGGTATACTCTTTTAAATTTCATAAATTTGTTCTCATTTATAGATATAAACAATGAAATGAATGTATGATCCTATCGACTCAAATCATAAGACACCTTATATTCTTTCCCAAAGTGGTAATGTATTTAGAATGAATAATTATTAACTAACTCCAACCATCTTCTCTAATGAAAAATCTACTATTTATGGGTTAATATATAATTTAAATACTAATGATTATTGTATATGTCACACCTTTCTCTATAATGATAATGCCTTTATATCATAAATTCAATGATTAGGGATTTAAACTAGAAATTAAGAGTAGGGTAATTTTCTAATGAAGAATTAATTAGCTTGATTCATAATCTAACACCATATCATTCTACAAAATATCACATCCCAGCTCCTTATTTGATGCATCACTATTATCATAGGTTCAATGACAATACTTTTTTAAATTACTTGAAATTTTCATAACATTTATCAGTCTAACAGAACATCAATCCCTTTCGAGTTAACATAGTGATTTGATTATATATACATGATAAATTCATGAAAATTAATCCATAATACCCTTAAATCAATGAAAACACTGGATCTTAGTCATAGTGGTTCGTTAGGACCAATGTTAAATAACTTCAATCTTTGATGGATTTACTAATATACCGTTGTTGATATTATAAGACCGAAAATGGAATTTTATGTATAAAAATTTAATACATTATAATTTTTTCATATACATTTTACTTTCCTACAATCTTCAATTTAATACTCACGGGATATTCAAGATGCTCATTTATCTTTGAATATATAATAATATCATTTGTAAAGGCCACCAAAAACTAATTAATGTAATCTATAAAGATTCTACTCTTTAAATATATGAATATATAAATGGAATTAGTAATTCCTAATGGAATTACTATAAATTCATAGTGTCAATACATTGAATGAAACACTATATAAGTTATGTATTAACATTTTAACCTCAACTAATAGTACCCAAAACAAAGATAAATCTCGGAAAAATAATGATCCCATCATAATTGATTGAAAAAATTATTAATACATGGTATATATTACTTATTATTTATTAAAATATTACTATGTTATTTTCAATAAATACAAAGTGACATTGATCCATCATTTTTCTTAATAAAAGAAAATTTGAACCCCAAGGTGAAAAACATGGCCAAATTAATACTTTTTAAATATTATCATATAGTTGAATATTAAATTCATGAAACTAAATTAGGTCCATTCTATATAGAGTATTAAATATATGTGTATAACCATGTGTTAGTTTTATTTAAAACATAACTTCTTTATTTACATGAAGAATAATAAACTCCTTAAAAAATACATCAACAAACTCTTATGAAATAGGTATTTCTTTTTTATTTTTTGCTACTCAAATTATTGAGTAAAATACCTTATTTTAATAAGAAAAAAATATCATTCAATAGATGTAATATCATTTGAAAGTTTATATTAATACTTGAACTGATAGTTAATCATAGGTTGGTTTTCAATTTTAAACAAAACATAACTTCTTAATTAATGAATATGTGATCTATATAAATAAATCAAATCTGATCCCAAAATAACATCAAATTTAACTAATGGAAAAATTTAAAAATTTTGATAAAGAACATTCCAAGAAACATTAATTGGTGATGAATCAAAGACTTTATATGTGGTCAATGCACCATTAGGATTTTTTACTATTAATTAAAAAAATAATTATATTGGTAATATGATAACATTTATTAAATTATATAGATATAGAAGGGTAGGTAAACTAAAAATAATATAAGATAATAATCACTCTAGAGTGTATGGTAAGTTACTTTTCACCACTTGGTTGTTAAACCTTACAAAAGAAATATGGATTACATGATATTCCCCTTTATCTTGTGGATTAAGAGGTCCCTGATGTTAGTTATCACCATTGACCCCAAAATTTAGGGATTGGTATGCATCATTCCCATAATCCTTTTATTTGAAACATTGTAGTATGGGTGGTTTATTTTTTTAGGGATTTCCCTCCATTCACATCATTACCTTACATCTTCTAATTAATTTGACATTTAATTTACTAATGACCATCCATTCTATTATTAATGCATTTAGTACTCCAATTAATATGATTTAATCCATGTTTCATTCCACACTTCTCAAATAAATTAAGACTTATAATCTTTACTCCATGGGTTTTTATATGAATTTCCATTAAATTTTATATTTATTTTCTTATTTAAACCAAGATATTGATGGTTGAATCCATTCTCCATTTTTACCTTGATGAAAACATTAATAATATATTTATATATAGTAATGGAAATTATGGTCAATGATCATTTGATACCTAGTTTTAAACCACATATGAATTGAATAATCCTTCTTCCTAGATAAAGGATAATATTATAATCATAACTCACAAGTCTAATAAAATCTTCCTCAAAGGAATTAACAGATTTATCATCCACCTAATTTAGCTTTCAGAATACCATCTCATTATTTATATTAAGAATGTAGGGAAAATATTAATTGAGAAAATATATCTTAAACATATCCCCTCTATGGAATCAATTTATTCTTTTTTCATAATATTCCTGATAAGTTTCCACCACTGATCCACTTATACTTCCAAATTAAAAATGAACTAGATAATTTTTTCATTCTATGATCATAGGATAATGGGAAATAACATTTCTGTGGTAATAATACATTTCATAGAAATTAGTGGTTAAATGATCCCACTGAATGATGGTGGTTGTTTCCTCATGAATGCATGTATAGAATATTGTTCCCTCCATTGCTCATTTGTAATTTCAACATGATTAATATCCTATGAAGCTTGCATAATCATGGGAAAAAATATTTTTCTTTCATACTCAAAAAAAAAAATTTGGTTACATTGGAGGAAAATAATTTCATTTTTCCTCACATTCAATGTTGAAATGGTTTCTTATATTTCAATAAATTCAATAAAACCAAAAAATATAGTATGAGCAACAATAATCATAGTCGAAAATAATATAAATAAGAAATATCATCCATATAAGGTTAATATCAGGACTCAATATTTTCAATATATTAAACCTAAGGTTTTACCTAGGTTATCCAAGTCATTATCTATTGAAATACTCATCAATTATTCATAAGGATGATGAGAATTAACCAAATCCTATTTCCATAGTTTGTTTATCCAAGTGTGTAGTATTAGGCTTATTGATCATGCACTAGTGATGAGTGATATAATACACAATACACCCTATTCAATGTTGTCACCCATACTTACATATATTCCATAACAACATCCACTACATAATATCCAAACATGGATGTATTTTCTAGGAAAACCAGACTCTTTTCATGACCATAAATTAGGATATTCTTTAAAACATAGGCTTCTCCCAAAGGTTCTCACTAAATTTTTCACATTTTAGATTCCAAGATTTAATACACATTTGTATGATGTGAACAAAGGTGGAACACCAATTATATAAATAAACATTACATCAAATTAAATGAATATTAATTGTATTTAAATACGATACATTCCAAAAGAATAATGGTTTAGTGAATTTGTAAAAATAGATACATAAACAACTTGTACACAAAAGATCCATATAATCTCCCATTAATATATTAAAAACTACAAACCTTATTATACGTATCATAATAAATACCATTTTTCATATCCTATGGAAAAGGAATCATAAGAAGGGTTGAAATCAGATGCTTGATATGGGTAAACATGGAAGATATCAATCAGTGATCATATGTAGTAATATCACATAAAAGATTGTATGAGAGAATGATAATAAAATTTGAAAATCATACCAAAAAATTAGTAGATCATAATCAGGAGTCGTTGAATAATGATTGACAATTCATAAGACATGAAACATAAATGAATTAAAAAACATGAAAAGTGAGAGAAAAAACTGGGCATAATATCATGTCAAAAGAGTGTGTCATAAATTGTTAAATATTCAAAATCATAGAAATATTATGTTAGGGATATCCAATAAAACATTAATCACGTGTTTGGATTGAGATTACTACCCTTTTACCAGGTTTGGGCTTTGTGTAATCTCACATTTACCCTTACTTGGGTTGGGATATACATATGTGTACCATATTTTGGGGATCGGGATAACCATAAGCTTAACCTAATAATATCAGAAAACACTAATCATTACCCAATACATTATAGGTATATAACATATCCACCCACTAGATAACCATAATATAATCATATGTATTCCACAATTTCATGCAAATACTTTTCATTTCATTACAGCTTAACCCATGAAAAATACAATGTGATTGAAAAATATTGTAAAATCATAAACCATATGGAGAAAACATAAATATGGTAACATTAGATCATATCCCCTGTATACTATAATAAAAATCAACATATTTAGTTATAGATGAAAATACCTTGAAAATATCACTAGAACATTTAATAAATAAAACACCCTTTTCATTTGGAAATCACTTATTTATAATTTAACAAATTTAAAATAGTAAGGAAATAATTGTTTTTGAAAATTTCCTTAACTTTATTTTAATTAAATGTAAAAAAATGAGTAGTCATGATTGTGAGAAATTGTGTTTATACATTGTATGTTAAAAACATTCATTTTACATTTTTGGTAAAAAGAAAAATGTATATAATTCAGAAAATGAAAAGGGGATTGCTTTTAATTATTTTTATAGAAAGTAGATAATGGGTAAAAAAATTTATATAATAAATATGTAATGGTGAATTTTTTTTGATAATATTTTAAATAAATATTAACATTGAAGAAAAACATTCTTTACTAATGATAGAAATAAATATATATTTCCATGAAAAAATTATTTGATGCTTTTGCATGCATAAGGATAAGGAAATTAAATAAAAGAATTTAATATATTGAAATAAACAATGGATTTGAAAATTAATAACATTTTGGAGAGATATATCATATAACTTCATCATATAATGTTTAGTAATAAAAAATCTTGGTAAAAAAGTGACATTTTACTGTAAAACCATTACCTCAAGTATGCATTACTTCATAATCTCTCTAAAATTTTGTATAATAAACATTAAATTTATTATAAGTTTATTAAAAACCATATTTATACATATAATACTATATAAGGTAAACTTATACTATTCTAACACTGGTTTATTAATAATTATTTATTATAAATGCCCTTTTTTGGTGATAAATCTTTTATCTGTCATGTATGTTTCAGTTCTAATGTAATCATCCTAACATTTTGATCATGGTTCCATAATTCCAAACATATTATTAATTTTATATTTATAATATTTATTCATTATAAATACTTTTTTATGGATTCATATATAGTGGTGATGAAAAATGAATCACCTCACTTTGAGGAGACGGTAGTCTATATGGACACACGAGTGACGTTTTCAGAATTTCGATGGATCGAATGAGAGAAAGGTAAATAATAAATAAAAATTATAAAATCATAAATATAATATATATAAATTAAATCCATCATATAACCACCAATTATATATGGTTATGGATAATGAAACATATCACTACGTGGAGGCGGTAGTCCACACATATACAGAACAAATATTTTCATTTCTCATTTGATGCAAAATAGATGAGAAATTGTTTCTACATAATCATAAAAATCTATCAGTGTATTTGTGACACAATATTAATCATGTTTTTATGGATAATTTTTTTATATGTTCTAATTATAAATAAAATAGTATGATCTTAGTTAATATTTATACCTCTTCTTTGAGAGACCTCCTTCGGTTTACACATTGTGCCCTGAAAGATTGGTATTGGTAGAAGATAAGGGGGTCAAGGATGAATGGAAGGAATCATGGAGGATTTTTTTAGGACTTGGATGATCAATTAGGCTTATTTTTTTAAATAATTTAGTAGAAGGTAATATTTTTTATGAGTGACGGGAGATACCCCCAAGGATTACTTAAACGATTTCAATAATATAAGTACAATTTTATGAAGAATTGAAGAGAAAAAATAAGATTTTTGGAGATAATATAATTTAAGGTCTAGATATCTTAAAAAATTAAAATTATACATGTTTATGTTTCATTTTTATCCTTATATATTAGTTTTACACCCATGTTAAACTCGTGTAACCTTAACTGTGGAAATTTTGTTTTACTATTTTTAATATTAATTATCACCAAAAATTATGTTAGGCCTATTAAATTCTATTAATTATCATTATTAAAAATATGGAATCAATTTTACCTAATTTAAAATTTTGTATCTGTAACAATTTATTTTTAAAAAAGTGTGTAAAAACCATTAAAACATGTTTTTAGAACAATTAACTTTTAAGCATACAACAGAATTCACATCCATTCCATGGCTTTTAAAAACAATAAAATGAATGTGAAAATATTTTATTTAATATATATATATATTAATTAAAAAATTAATCAATATAGATTATTTTATTTTATTATGAAAAAAAACACATTGTGTGCATAAAAACAATTTAGCTAAAAAATGAGTTTTCAATGCAAAAAATGAACTTATACCATAAAAAAGTATAATATTCACTAATATGTTCTTAATTATATTATTTTTAATTAAAATATATTTATATTAATTTGAAATCAATATAACAAATGTTTATTTTTAAATACATTATTTATTGTAACAAATTTAATGTTTTACCAGAATCGTTTCTCTCACTATTCAATAAAAAATTAATGTTTCTAGAAAAGTCCAAAAAATTCACACTAATAAAATATTGAAATGATGATTTAAAATAATAAATTAATTCCCTATAAAAAAGTTTCAATAGTTTTAGAAATTAATTAATATATTTGGCTACGAAATACATAAAACCGACTTTTCCTGAAAACATATTTTTGAATCATAAAATGAAATTACTGAAAATTGAGTGGTTAATTATTGTGAATTAATCAATGAATTTTAATTATTTAAAATTTTTATAATTTTGTTTCTAAATTTTGTTTTTACTATTCATACATTCAAATTTAATTACTATATTTTAAAGGATTACTCTATAACAATTCATCTAGACTCGATGTTGTGTTTATGAAAAGATATTAAATACCACATGTTTATTTGAAATGATATATATATATATATATATATATATATATAATATTGGAATGTTACATCCTTGAATATGAAGAAGACATGGAAATTGTGTCCCAATACCCAGTTAAATTGGAATTAATTTAGAGAGTAATTTATATATACCTCATTTGTTTTTCTAACCAATGGAATCTTGAGTAGTAAATATTACATGGTATTAATGAAATTCCCATGAAAATTATCTATTCTAAATTAATATAATTCATTACTACAATCCTTAGTCTTTGGAAAATTATTTTATATATTACCATTTATAAAAATATATGTTTTCATCTTTTTCCATTTAAAGAGAAGGAAAGTGTAATATTATCTAGGGTTTAGAGTTGTAGATTGTACAGATGATGGATTTTGTGTGACAGTTGTAGCCTCATATCTAATAAGTTTATTCTCATATACTTATAGTTTCAGCAAATATTTATTTATGTAACCCAAGAAATATTCTTCTAGTCATTTAATTAGAGTGGAGAAATCTCAAAAACTAGTGGGGTTCCTTATAGAAATGTGATAAATCTGATCAGTATGTAAATATTAAATAAAAATTTCTAGAAGATTATCTTATAGAAGTTTCACATCTAGGGAATAGTAATGTCTCCTCGTCATTGTGATTATGTCTTAGTCCCTCTAATTTCATTTATTTTTTAAAATCAAGAGATAAATGATCATTACCTTACACATCAACAAAATATTATTTTAGTGGAACAATCACTATAGTTCTTCCCAAATGAAGATCAACCTACCAAGTAAATTATTATACAACATTAAAAAATGGTCACTTTTGTTTTTATATGAAACACTAATGTTTCATAGATTCATTTTTCTCATTCCTTCCTGTTTTGGGATCACAATGAGTTAATAATTTATTAAGATGTTACTCCACATCTCCCATTTCATTGAATGTTTTTAAATAAGGATTTATCTCTAACTGTATTGATACCCATCACAAATACATAACTTACATTTACGTAGAAAAGTCTCAAATATGTTGAGGATTTTTATTAGAAATCTATTTTCTAATATATCAAATTATAGGTTGTTTAAGAGATTGATATTTCTGGTTAACTAGCATATACTATTGATATCTTGCATCAATCTGCATGGGGAAGATTACATGAAAAGGTTTTGGTTTTTCCCCACAGAATTAAATTCTTAATAATCCACATATGGTAGAATCATGTAAACCAAATTAAAGGAACATGGGAAAATTGGATGAATGGATTCCAATCTAATTACGGTAATGGATACTTCTTATTGGATAATTAATGAAGTTGGAACATTGGCTTATGACTTGGTTTTGAACTCTATAGGAATGATAACTATTTGTAATTTGAAATTGATTCACCTTAATATTTTTAACACATACCCATATTATGGTATATCTTATTTAAAAAGGGGTTCAATATTTCTAGGTGGTTGTTGTGATATATCAACACTTTTACATTTATCATTGGTTGAATCCCATATTTTAGGTGATAGATGAATATTTTTAGGAACCACTATATGTTAATTTTTCATTTGATTGTTGGTTATAAAACCATACTTACTTGTATTTGTTTGAATAATATTTTAAACATAGCCTTCATCATCATGGTATTCCATTTCTATTCCATTTTTTGTTTTATTTATGGGGATGATTCCAATGAAATTATCTAATGTGTAGTATTCCATGAGAATCATATCCACACTAATATTATCTAGTTATTTTTCATCCATTGAAAATTTACCAATGGAAAAGTCATATTCATCCTAGATATCTAATTTTAGAGTTGATAATTTGGGATTAAAACCCCAAAAATGATTTAACTTCCTTATCTTGTGGCCCCTAGTAAGTAGTTTGTGGATAATGACCTGATAGATTCTTCAATGTGTTATAGTAGTTATTCTCTTAATAATGGAGATAGATCATAAGTTAGAAGAAACTAAGTGGTTTTTTTGTGATTTTTAACTCAACATAATGAAAAATTAATTTTTCAGGGGAGGATGAGGAGTTATTAATAATTATCCCAACTCAATGGGTTGGTGTTAATGTTTCTTTTCCATGATTATGTTCCAATTTGTTTTTCCAGATTTGATGATCCCAGTGGTGGTGGTGGTTGAAACAATACCCCAAGACATATTGAATGGGATTTCTCACCATAATTTTTATGGTATATTCTACCATATCCTTCTTAAACATTTTAGAATCTATTCAGGCATGATATATATGTATCTCTAGTTCTAAGGAAGATTTGGATTCCACTGAGGATCAATCAATAGTTTTAGGATTTTATTTCCTTAATCAGGACGGTTGGTTAGCTTGTTTGGCTGCCTAATGCAGAATTCTATTGATGATTCTTTGTCTCAGGGTATACCACTTTGGGTATTTTGGTGTGGAGGGATTTATATAGAAATGTTAGTTGGATTAGGAATACCCAATTATTGATACTTGAATGATATAATGAAATTAGAATTTTGAACCCCCGATGGTTCTTATTGGAAAACAAGGGGTAAATTACATCGCATTTTATTCACCCCACCCTCTAATATGAATGTTTACTAGGGCTTTGGCGATTATCCAGTACTGAGATATTATATTTTTTGGAAAATAACCTTAGAGAAATTTATTTTTCTTCTTAGACATTGGGTTCTAAGTCAATATAAAAGTTTCCTGAAATATATTATATCATATATAAATTATTTATTGAGATAATAAATATAAAAATTATAAGTTTGGTATCGGGAAAAAAGATATACAAGAGTGTCCCAATGATTTTGGAACATATAGGTTTTAGGACCAAGCTGATGATGAAGGTGCTTGTTTTAAATTTTTATCTTTCATTGTCAATCAATATTTTTGAACAAAGTAAATCACCTCACAATGTATTTGGGGAAAATAATTTTCAAGAAAATCGAGCTCACAAATTATTTTTTAGAAAAATCAGACTCACATTGTTTAAGATAGACCATCGTACCGATAAGAAGTTGTTTGAATGAAAAGGGTCGATTGTGTTGAGAATAAATCTTTCTAAAATGAAATAGTCATCAGATTCACTCTTGATCTAAAACGGATAAAGTAATAGTAATGGGTGAATCAGAGTCTTCTGAACTATGGTAAATCAAATGCACTGATTCATTTTTGATTTTTATTTCACACAAATAATATGTATGTTGGAAATATTGTAAAGTAATATTGATGAAAAACAGGGAGTGAAATAAATAAGGTTAATTGTATTGAATTTGATAGTTTTTTGGAAATTCATATTTAGGATGAGTAGGAAAGAATGGTTCTTCCAATCATATTTAGTATTAATTATATCTGGATGGAAATAAAAAGTGTGTTAAAAATATTAATCTGAATGATCATACTCAAAAAAATCATATTCGAGAAAATTGTACTCAGCTAGATTGTATTTGGTCCAATTATTTTATAAAAAAACTTACTCGGGCTGAGAATGAGATAAAAGAGTTGGAATGAATGGCATTTTATGATACTTTCCATTGTATGTTTTATTATGCTGATGATGTTATAAAATTTATTCAAAGTAATAATGTTTTTTAGGAAGAATAAATTTTTTTTAAATGAATAAAGTTTCTGAAGTTGAATATGTTAATGAAAATCTGTTGTATTCGGCATACCATCATACCCAGTCAGAATTGTTTTCAAAAAATACAAATGGAAATGTAGTTGAGATGAAGCTGATGAAAATCATAATGATAGAGATTAATCCAAAATCTAATCAACCATTTAACAGGGGTTGAATTAAATTATTTATATTCAGAGGAATATGGAGATTTTCTAATGAAAAGGGTTAAATGTCGATGGGGAGAAATAAATTCAGAGTCTTTTATTTTCTATATTAGATACAACACATTGTATTCAGCAATTGGAGTAGAAAATTGAAATTATAATTGAACATTTATATGAAAAAAAATATATTAAGAAGTGAGGAATTTTGAATAAGATTTTAGATGATTCGAGAAGAACTGGAGAAGTCCTTAATGAACCCAAGATGTTAGGGAAAATTTTGATTTTTGTGAATTTGGTTGAGCAGGAATGATTTAGGGATATCCTCCTAAAACACTCAAGGGTCTCCTATACAATAAGAAAAGAACTTTTTTACTTTCTTTGACTGATATACTATTCACAATATAAGAGAGAGAAGCTATGACTTTCTAAGTAGAGAAGAATTTTTCCATATTGAGCTTTTGTTAAAGAAGTTACAATGGGGAGAAGTGAAAGGATAAGAGAAAAGATAAAAAAGTTATATTCATTTGATCATTGTATTTAGTGATCGTCATGTTCAGTGATAATTTTATTCAGATATCTATCATATTCATATAATTAATCATATTTGGTTGATATTCAACTTAGGATATATAATCTGATTGGAATTTTTGTGTTGGTATTTCCAGACAGTGAAAGAAAGTGTTCTGAATTGTCTCAATTATAATCAAATAGTTCTATATTTTTTCATATTGAGAAATGTACCTGGGATAATCATATTAGGAAGAATCCTACTTAGGAGAATCGTACTGCAAAGAATATTACTGAGAAGAATTGTATCTAGAAGAATCATAATGGGAAGAATTGTTCTTAGAGGAATCAGATCGGGGACAAAACTAGGAAAATCGGACAGAGTCTTCCTTATCAAATTATGTGAAGAACTTACCATCTTCTAGGTAATAAATTGTAGAATTATTTTAAAAGGAATAAATTTGTGAAGTTCAAATGAATCATAGTTAAAATTATTTGTTACATTAATATTTTCTCTTCCCAATTTCTGCTAAGAGGCTGCACACAAACTATTGGAATTGTTTACATTGTGCCACATTAATGAAATAGTGTATCATACTCCTTATACATGTATTGATTTGTAGAGGACTTTTTGGTATCATATCATTTCCAAAAAATACCAAGAATGTTGCTATTCTTATTGAATAGTAAACCTTGTAAATATTTGTGTTCCCTTGGATGTGGGTTTGAATAGTTTTCAGTAAGGAATGAAATATTTATATAGAGGAGAAGGTTGTTTCAAGGAATCAAAAAAGAAAAATTATCACTGATTAACACCCTCCCACTCTTAGTGAGACAATTATCATGGCTAGTAACTTTCAAGTGGTATCAGATCCAAATAACCATCTCTAATTATTTGTTGATGGGGAATTTGAAATGTGTGATCATTAAAGGTATTTTATTTTTTTAGGGAATTAATTATCAAATCTATAAAGATTGAACGTTTACATATCTCATGTATATTGGATATGATGTTCATAAAGCGGAAACAAATCAGTTTCTTATTATTGTTTATAAAATTCATCTTACATTTGTCGATAAGAAGAAACATTATAGTGATGGAAAGGATAAGAATGTGTTACTATCATCACATTATGAAATACAATTCCTAATAGTGAAATGTGTTTCCACATCCAAAGGTATATGGTAAAAATCTAAAAACTTATATGAAGGAAATAAAAAAGTAAATAAATAATAAAATTCAAATATTTATATTAAAGAATGAAAAATTGAGGATGGGTGAGTAAGAATTTGTTATGGAATTATTTAACATAGTAAAAAAAATTTGTGGAAGTATCAGATCTGTTGGTGAAAGGTTAGATGATTATACAATTGTTGAAATTATTTTTAGAATCCTTCTTGAAATTTTTTATGAAAATGTTTCATCATGGGTTAAAAGATATCACGAAACATTATCTCTTGATGGATTTTATATCACTCTCATAACTTTTGAAAAGAGAAGAGAAAAATATATAAAGAGAAAAAAGGTTGATAGAGAAATGTATTTCAAAGCTATGAATAAAGAAAAATCAAGGAATATTATTATTGAAGATTATTCTAGTGAATCTGATTTGGAAAATGAGGTATGTAAAACTTTTGATGATATCATATCCATGTTTTCTAAAAATATTAGAAAATTTGTAAATAAATATAAAGGGAAACTTCCCTTGATTTTTTGGAATGTGGGGATATTGGGAATTTTGAGGCCAATTTCCCTCAATGAAATGACGAAGAGGATAGTGAAGAAGAAGAAATAATATCTAGTTTATCATGGAAGAAATAATTAGTTAAAGGAAACTTGTACTCCTTAGGGAAAGAAAGAAAGTCTTCAAATACAAAATAAGAAATTTGTTATCTGAGTATGAATAAGTAGAATGTAGTGATGATTGCTATGAAAAATCAATTTTCTATGGAATTCAAAATACATTTATTGAAACAATGAATGATGAAGTGTTTAGATGCAGAAGTTCTGAAGAAGAAGAAACTCAATAAGATTATCATTTGAAAGAAGAGTTGAAAGAATGTCTATAGAAGTTTAGAAGGAATATAAAACAAATGAAAAATTTAGAAGATAAATATTTATCAATAAGTAATCAAGAATATTTTTTTGATTATTATGTTAGGATGATCAAAGAAATTGATAATTTGAATAAATATCTTGAGTAATAAAAAATGAACATCTGGAAGTGAAGTTGATGTAAAAAGAGAATTAGAACATATCCAACAAAAACATTGAAAAGAGGAATAGAGAAATATAAGTATAAAAAACACTATCTCTGAAGTTGGTGAATATTCTTGAATGGATAAATTTTATAAGTATCAACAAAATATACCATCAAAGGTTGAAAATAAAAATAGCGTTATTTCTGAAAAGAAGAAATCATAGAATGTCATGTTTGTGGACAAGACCAACAACGTTGGGAATTAAAAATTCTCAAAGAACCCTGAATCTGAAAATGTTTTGAGACATTCTGAATCCGAAAAGGATTCAAATACTTCAGTTTCTAATAAATATGAAAATAAAAGGAGGACTCATATTTATAACAAAAACATTAGCGGCTCTGAAAATTAGGAGAAAATAGTGCCTAAGAAGGGTTTTCCCAATTATAGTCAGTATGGAAGTTTCAGTAGTTAATAATATTTCTATGGATATATCTAGTATTGTGGTGGATTCTTAACCAAGACTAAAATGTGTTTTTTCAATCAAAAAAATTACTATTACTCCAAAGGTTATTTAATGAATAGTTTGCGGGGGAGTCAATTCCCTCAAAATAAGAAGTCTGAGAAATTTGTTTCGAAGAAACCTGATAATGTTGGGGTAAGGGTTGAAGATAGGATCCAACCTTTGGAAACTATTTTTGAATGATATGAACAACCTGGAAACCTAGAAAAATGATTAATTTATTTATTATCGGTACATCAAAATACTATTAACAATTCTTAGAAGCTGAAAGTGAAGAATGAAAAGAAAGAAGAAAAATCACTTGTTATTGAATCTTATTTAAAAGATACAAAAGGAGAATGCCCATGGATTATTGATATTGGATATTATTATCATTTTACATGATATTATAAATTTTTAATGTATGTGAAATACTATATAGAAGGAATAGTGACATTTGAAAATGATGAATCCTTGAAAATCGACGGTGTTGGATTGACCATCATTGGGAAAGAAAATATAAAATCTATGAAAAAATTGTATGTTGATGGGATAAAACACAATATTCAAAGTGTTTCAAATTTTTTTGGGAGAGTTAAGAAGTTATCTTTGTAAAATATTAGATTATTATGAATAGTGAGGAAGATGGAAAGAATGTTAAAAGAGTTGAACATACAAAAGCAAAATTGATTCCGGTTGTTGAAGTGCAAAACACATCTTACATGAGTATGGTGGAAGAGAATTAATTGTGTCATAAAATTATAGGACACATGTGTTAATGTAACATGAGAGAATTTAAAAAGTGAGATAGTTATTGAGACATTCCATATTTTCCATGAAGAATATATTGGAGTTGTGCTATTTGTGAGAAATATAATATTACACGTGTTGTGCACAAGAATGTTAAAATTTGTTCAAAAAACCCTTGGAGCATATACATTATGATATATTTGGGCCAATGAGAAAACATTGAAAAAATGGATACAAGTATTTCATCACATTCATATATTATTATTCTCACATTACATGTGTCGTGTATATGAAACATAATGAAAATGTTTAAATACTTTCCAAATGAAAGCTAAAAAGTAATGTGAGTATTCTGTGAAGACATTGAGAACTGATAATGGAAGTGAATAGAGAAGTGAAGATTTTGAAATTTATCTGGTGAAGCATGGAATTCAGAATGAGTATATCCCCATAAACACCTCAACAAAATGTATTATCTAAATGAAATAATATAATATTGGTGGAAATGTGAAGAACTATGTTACTTGAACATGATCTTTCTCATTACTATTGGAGGCAAGAAATGAGCACTACTATTTGTATTAAAACCCATCATTTCTACAAGAAAAGATTATTTATAACTCTATACAAATTCTTTTATAACAAAACACCAATTTTAAAACACAGAAGTATTTTTAGGAGTCCATGTATTTTAAAAAGGGATGGTGAAAACTATGGAATGTTTGAGTTGAAATGTGAAGATTTAATTTTTATTGGCTATACTCCAGAAGGAAGAGGATATAAATGTTCCAAAAAAATAAAAATGAATAAATGTTGATTTAGTTTATGTGAAATTAATTGAATGATCTTTGGAGGAATAATGTATTTTGGTATATAATGAAGTTGATAAGGATAAAGAAAGGTTTGAAAATTTTTTTGATACAGATACAGACAATTGTATTCTATCTCTATAGAAATAATTAGACTTAGAAATTTAGGGTGATGATGAAGATAATTGAAAATATTATTCTTGGATAATGAAGAAAGTGTATTCCTCAAATACAATTGGAGATTCACATCTGAACGTTCAAACAAGAAGAAAAAATAATGATATAACACACACTTCTTTGTTTTGATAAGTGGAGATGAATAATGTGAAAGATGATTTTTTGATTTCAGAATGGGTCTATGCCATAAGTTATGACCTGGAACAAATTGAAAAGAGAAATAAATTGGATCTTGTAACCATTCTTTAAATAATAAAATAATTGGATAAAGGGAGGTTTTAGAAATAAGCTGAATGAAGAAGCTGAAGTGATAATAAAAAAAATATTTGGGTATAATGGTTATTCAAAAATTTAAGTTATTGATTTTGATGAATCCTTTTCTCCAGAGAGAAGATAGACAAAATCATAATTTTTGTTACTATTCCTTCACCTGAGGGTTATAAAATCATTAAAATGGATGTTAAATCTACAATATTGAATGGTGATCATGATGAGGATATTTACATTAAACAACCCCGTGGATTTTTTGTTTGAAAAAAATCAACGATATGTATGTAGATTGATGAATGAATTGAATGAGATAAAACTAGATTTGGGAGAATGATATTCACACATGAATACTTTATTAATGAGGATGAGTTTCATAAAGGTAGGAGTTGATAGAAATATTTATGTTGGATAAATTCATGTGTATTACATCATTTTAATTTTTTATGTTGATGACATTATCTTTTTATAGAAATGATGAAAGAAGTTGTGATAGATTCTCAGAAGAAACGAAGAGGGTTTTTGAAATGTCCATATTGGGGGAAATGAAATACATTCTTTGTTTATAAATTCTACAAAATAATAATTACAGTTTTATTTTCAAGAAAAATATTCTAAGGATCTTATGAAGAGTTTCACCATGGAAAAATCAAAACCTATTTCCATACCAATTACATTAGGAAAAAATTCGAATAAATATGGAGATATAAAATAAGTTGATTAGAAAAAAATTTGGAAGCTGATTATATTTTTAGGGTGTTGGACTTCTTCAAGTCCTGACATTGCTTATGATATTACCTTATGTCCTATATTGCAGATTCTCTAGAAGAATCACATTTAATTTCTAGAAGATGAATTCCTAGATACACTAGAGGCATGTCAAATTTCAAAATCAAGTATGAAAACATAGATTGTATTGATTTTTTGGGTATTCTAATATTGATTTTGCAGCAAATGATGATGATTGAAGATCCACAACTAGTTAAATATACTTTCTAGGAAAGAATTTTTTAGTTAGCATATATGAAATTGAATTTAGTACCTATCAATTTTTCTGAAACTAATTATGTTTCATCCACTCAAGAAACTACTCAACATAGATTGATGAAATCACAATTATAATAATTACTTATTAATGTAATGATACCCTTACTATTGGATTGTAGAAATAAAAGTACATTCAGTCTCATCAAGAATCTTATACACAATACTCATTCAAAACATATTGAAATAAAATATCATATCATCAACGAGCATGTGGAGAAGAATGAATTGAAGCTGGACTAATTTCAAAAATCAAAACAAATTATTGAAATTTTTACAAAACAATTACTGAATGAGTCCTTTTTTAAATTGAGTTTTACAATGAGCATCAAACCTATTTCTCATCAATGTTGAGTTATGTGTTTCCTTACCCTCTCCCATGTTACCTTTAGATTGTGTTTTCATGGGGGATAGTTGTACTGTTTCATCAATCTATCCTTAAAATGAATTTAAAAAGGGGGAGTTTGGGGTATGTTTTGATTTCAGTATTTAATTTTTTGTGATCTATTATTACTATTTATTAGATTAGTTATATGAAATGAATTCCTTTGTATTCCAAGAACGTGGATAAGCTGAGAAAGAAAGTTCAAGATGTTTTCATAATAACGTTTTTTGGAATACATTGTTTTACTTTTAATTATTATTGTATCCTACAATGTGTTTGTTCACATAGTCTTGGAATTGTCAATAAGTGATCCATTTATTGAGAATTAGATGTTCATAGATTTACAAAACTTGTATGAAAAATGAAAATAAAGGGAATATTGTTATGACCTAGATAATAATTAAGGTGGTTATTTTAAAGTTTTATATTTTTATCAATAAATGTTTTTGAAGAAAGGAAATCACCACACCTTGAACATGGTGAAAATTGTTTCCATGAAAATTGCACTCACAAATTGTTTTTAGAAAAAAAAAGACTCACTTATTTTAAGGAAGTCTATTGTATCATCAAGAATATGTTTGAATAAAATGGGTCGATTGTATTGATAATGAATCTTTCTGAAATAAAATGGTCATAATATTCTTTCTAGATGCCGAATTGAAGAAGTAATCTTAATGGGATAATCCGAGTCTGTGTAGCTCTGAAAAATCAAATGTGATGATTCTTTGCTAATTTTTATTTCACATAAATCATAAGTTTGTTGAAAAACATATGATGAAATATTGATGAAATAATGAGGGAGTAATGGAGATTAGTCTATTAGTATCCATTCAATTTGTTTTCTATAAAATCATATTTGGGATGATTTGGAATGAAAGTTTGTACTAATCATATTGAAAATATATTGGATCTTGGTGGAATGAAGAAGGGTGTAAAAATTCATAATTAGGATGATCAAACTCAGTAAGATTATTCTCATGAAAATTGTATTCTTCCAGATTGTATATGGGACAATTGTTTTCTAGACAATCATACTCGGGATGATAAGAGGAGAAATAACCTAGAATAATTGATAAGTTGTGATAAATTCCATTGTAAGTTTGATGATTCTGAATCCATTCTCAAATGTATTCATTGTTATGAAGGAATTATTAATACAAGCATATATTTGTAAATTAAGGAAGTTGTAATAGTTGAAGTTGTTGATAAATTTATATCATATTTGGTACACCATTATACTCATGAATATTTTTTCAACAATGTATAATGGAAAAATAATTGAGCAGAAGCTGATGATAATCATAATGACAAATATCGATCAATAACGTAGTCAACCATTTAATAGGGCGTTGAATTGCAATGTTTCTTTTAAATTTAATAAATATAATTTCTAAATAAAAGAGATGAATGTTGAGGTAGAGATTAATATTCAAAGGGATTCATTTTCTTTATATGGTACAAAGCATCGTATTCATTAATTAGAGTAGAAAATATAAATTATAATCAAAATATCATTTGAAAAGAGAATATGGAGAAAGGATGAAATTTGAATAAGATTCGAGAATATTTGAGAAGAATTGATGAAGTCCAAAATGCACCCAAAAGTTTCAGGGAAAATGAGATTTGGGTGAATTTGGTTGAGTATGAAATAATTTTTGGATTCCCACCAAAACCACTCATTGGTCACCTATAAAATGTGAAAATTACTTTTTAATTTCACTAATTGATTTTATTTTCACAAGATAAGAGAGAGAACCTCCAAAATTCGAGGTAGAGAAGAATATTTTCATATTGTCCTCTTGTTGAAGATGTTTTGACGGTGAGAAGTAAGTAGAGAATATAAATGATCACAATGTTGTATTCAGATGATCATCATATTCAGTGATCATCATATTCAATGATCATTTTATTTATCTTTCTAGGAAATTCAACCTATCAATCATATTTTTTTGATCATAATGTGGGGCTGGATAATCAGATTGGGATTTCCGTATTGGGATTTTTGGAATGATAATGAAGGATTTAAGAGTGTTCTCAACTGTATATAGATAGTGAAATATTTTTCATATTGAGAAATGTTTTAGGTAGAATTATACAGAAACGAACCATACCAAGTAGAATCTTATCGAGAAGAATCATACCGAGAAGAATCTTATTTGGAAGATTCATAAAAGGAAGAATAGTATAGGTAGAAATCAGACTGAGAAACATTTATTGTGAAAATCGATTTGCGTTTTCCTTATAAAAGAACTAAAAGGTCTAAATATCTTCTAGGTATGAAAATGATGAATTTTTTTAAAGGAATACATTTTTGAAGTTGAAAAGATTCACATGTAACATGCGTTGTTACAAAAATATTTTTTCCCTCTTTGTGCTAATAGGGTGAGCACACACTATTAGAATTTCTACATAGTCCCACCTGAGTGGAAGGGTATATCCTACTCATTATAATCTAAGGATCGATTTCCAGTGGATTGTATGGTATTAGGTCATTTCAAAAACATACTAAGGATGTAGCTATTCTTATGGAAAAGTGTTCCATGTAAATATTTTGTCCCTTTGGATGTGTGTTTTAGTTTTTTACAGATTGGTATGAAATCTTTAACAGGAGGCACAGGTTGTTTCAAGGAATCATAAAAGAAAATGTATCACTAATTCAATACCCTCTAAGTAATATAATTATCCTCTCTAGGAAATTTTAATGGGGTATCCATTGCACTATAAATTAACTAATAAGGTCATAATGTGGAGTAGCTATGGGCCAATGCATGACTAGAATTCCATCCTTGGATAATTAATACCACATTAAAATATGATTCTCATAATATTCTCTGAGTAATTTTTGATCCTTATCTGTCCATAATTGTAACACCTGAATATTTTATTTTATTTTTGTCTTTAAATAAAACAAATGTCATTGATAGGATTATTTACATGAAAAAAACGAGTTTAAATGAATAAAAAAAATAAATTTTATTATCTGAAAATTATATAATTTTTTAAATAATCATGTTAATATTATCATAATTTTAATTTTTTGGATAATTTAAAAATATTTATTTTTCATTGAAAAGTGAAAATACCATTTTTTATAAATCTATCAATTTTTTAAACAATGTAATCTAGAATTGAAACTATATTTTGATTTGGAATTGAATTCATATAAGATCCATATTAATTAAAATAATATAATTAATTTCATTATAATAATCATTTTACATTTTTTTTAATAAGTCAATTCTTAGGCTTAAAACACAATTTTTTGGAAAACAATTTTTCATCGTATTTTGAGAATTTATTTTTCAATGAATTTCTCTAAATTATTGGAATTTAATTTGATAAAATTTATTCTATATTTAATATTTTGAGGGTGATGTTCTATAAATAGGTCCCTTTTATTTTAATTCATTATGAATATTAATTAGGGTTATATTTTTCACATTAATAAATACTAAATTAGGTAATTAATGATAAAAATTAACATGATAATGAAATAAAAATAAACGAAATAGTTGAATTTATTTCATTTTATAAGATTAATTATACCATACCCATACTAAATTTTAATATATGTCATTCTTCTACCATTTTACATCTGTAATTAAATTAATATTATTTTACGTAAAGAAAATTCCTAAATGGTACACTATTTCTATTAATTTATTTGATATATTCCCAAAATGAAGAGAATATGTTATGAATGAATATAAAATTTTAATTAGAATATCATTGATTTTTTTATTATGGTAAAAATAATTATTTTTTATTAATTGTATAATTACCTTAAATTCCAATGAAACCCCAACACAATATTTTTTATGTAATAGAAAAATAAAATAAACAATTTCAAAAATATTAAATATTACACAATTTGGATTAATTTTAGTTTTCCATAAATTTTATATTTAAATATAACATTTTAGTGATATGTTGAAGGATAATATTCTAATTCAATGTTTTTCTTGATTTATTTAATGTCAAATTAAAATAATATTTTCAAAAATGACATTAATGATATTTTATCATATTAATATTATCTTAAATTATTAAACTTTTATAAAAATATTTAAATAGATAAATTTTTATAATAAATGATTTAAAATTTCATCCCATTTAAATTTAGTATCCAATTGTTAAATTATAAGAAAAATTAAAACCAATTAATTTTGACAAAGTCTTTACGAGGGTTAATGTTTGAATTGGTTAACCAAGGGGTAAATCAAAATGACAGAGTATAAATGATATCAAGACAGGTATAAATGTAATTTTATTATTATATTAATTACATATCCTCCTTATATTTTAATCCATGTCATTTTAAAATCATTTTTGAAGAGATCGACACATATTATATTATAATATTTCTTGAATTTTTAGAAGTGCCCCCTCCCCTCACTTATAAAATTCATACCTTATCAATTATATTTACACCACATTGAGCCATATATCTTAACCTAAAACCTAAAATTTTCCACTACACTTCTATATCAATGAATTGTAGTTTGTAGTTTTATAAAAAGATGATTTAAAGGCCCTTAAATGGGGATCCACGAGAAGTTTACTGAAGAAGAGGTCGTTGTCTTTACCGACTCTTTAACGTATATATCTTCTTTAATATTATATATATATATATATGTTTTACCCATCCAAAAATAATAAATCCATTATCATCAATATACTGATATGTTATTATGATTATGGTACAACCATTTTCTATCTATTTTCTGACCAATGAAAATTGAAACAATATCTCATGCATATTTATGGATTATAGTCTCCACATAGCGATGTAATTCATTTTTCATCACCAGTTTATTTGGATGATACAAAAGATTTAAATAATGAATATATATTATATTTATGAAATAATTAAAATTATTTTATTATGATATTATACTTAACTTCTTACCTTGTATTCTATTTTAATATGGTAATGCCACTTGTGCGTATGTGTGGATTACCACCCCCATGAAGTGATGAAAAAGTTTTTTTTAAAATTTATTCTATACATGGATGGTGATAAGGATAAAATTAGTGAATAAATAATATAAAAATATTATATATTAATTATTATTTAATGTTGAATTATTATTTTACTTTCATTCATTTCATCTATTTAAAAATGAAAACATTGTTCATGCAGATGTACGACATATCATCTTCATATACAATGTGATTAATTTTCTATCTCTACAATTTATAGATGAATATAAACAAAAATATTTAAAAAATATTTTATTTATATAATTATTAACATTATGAATATGATTTAACTATAATCTATGCACAATTATAAGAACTACCGAACCAAAATTTTCATGACAAATAAAGAAGTTGACACTTGGAACAATGATAATAATAAAATATTATTAACAAATAGGTGATAAGATGTTATAAATGGATCATATATAAAATTATAGGTACATATATATATGGTTTTGTTATGTAGGTATAATAAATCTAATTTTTTTATACAAGAAATTAAAATCACTTATGTGGTAATATTTACTTGAGGTAAAGAATTTCATCTTAATTTCCACTCAATTTAATCATATTTGTTAATATTCACTGATTTATTTTTATAAGATGTTTATAGTTTCTATTTGAGGTATTTAGTGTAATGAACAAAAAATCATTAATGAAAATTCTTCTTGGACTATTTAAATGAATATTTATTGTTATGTAAAACGTATGGACTTATTTGGTTCTATGTTTTGGATTTTAAAATGCCATTATGAATTTTGACCACTACAAATATAGACACTGAACAATGATCACATGATTAGAGTAAATACAGGGCTTTAACAAATCCAATTTACTCAGTCAAAGGAAGCTATTTCCTTATCTAGTAGACTTTCTCCTTATGAAGTCCATTTTTTGGAGATTTGAAATGAGGTGGTGTCATTGGGATTCACTCTTGACCAAGCCAAAGCCTAGTTTCATCATGTTAAGCTCGAACGGAACAACCTACGTGAGAAGTGGAAGTTGATACAGATTACCACTCGAATGATGTTATCCAAGCCGCCCCATGAGTCTATCACTATCGTAAAACTTACCCTTCAGTTTTATTCAGGAGCCTTAAGGGGTTATGTAACAAGACCCTAGTACAACTATTGTGTACATTATTTTTGTATAGAGAATATACATTAATTTTATTATTTTTACTTTGTAAATCGTTTTTAACGCACAAATAATATTCTTAGTTAATAATCAACTAAGAAATATATTTTAATGAATTAATGGATTTTTTAATTAAATAATATTTTAATAAATTATTATTATTGTTATTAGATGGATTTTTATTAAATCTAAATGATCATATAATTTTATGAATGCAATTATAATTTTTATTAAGGTTTGAAAGATGTTTTTGTCAAAACCCATGAATTTTTGATAAATGTAGATTTTTTAAATGTAAAAAATCACATATTTAGATAATTATTTAGATAAAATTAATATTATTTTTGGAATCAGGATTTTGAAATTATCCAATGGTTAATTTTTCATAATTTTCTGAGACAGTCGAATTTTTGGGTAAAAATTAAATATCATTTAAATATATAATCTATTTTATGAAATTATAATGACCCAATAGTGATGTAATAAAATACTATAAATATAATTTTATACCAATATATGTTTTACCATTAATATAATGTAATTTATAGTTTCTTTGATTTATTTTACAAAGCATTAATGGACCCTTAAAAGCTTATAAAACATTTTGTCTTTTTAAATTGTTTTCCTTGAGAGTGTGACTCACCTCTATATAAGAAACCCTATTATTTTAAGATGTTTGAACATTGGTGTCACGACCCGTCCCCCAGGGCCCGTGTCGTTACTTCCCCAAGCCCACCTTCCATAGGCCAAGGGCTGGCGACTAGCACCGAAGGCGTATTCCATAAAATTGGGAAGGCATTACCTTTAAAACCCGGTACACAGACAACCAAGCACAAAAAAAGATACGAACTCAAGTAAAATAAATAGTAAACAGAGTGAGTAAAGTAAGTAAAAAGGGGATATAAGACAAGACCAACTAGAAAGTATAAGGAAAACTTGAAAGTACAAGACGACTGATAGGTGGAAAGTAGCTCCTGGATCGTCCACAATGAATCCTACCTAAAGGGTAGGTACAGCTCACAAACGGTCGTCTCTGCGGTTCGCCTTGTCTAACATCCACCTCCGAGCCACCTCCAGTCCAGGTACTCTCATCCCCAGTCAGTCCTGTCCATCTTCTGCACCAAACATAATAGGGTGCGGGCATAGCCCGTGCAGGGGTGAGTATAATGATACTTAGTAGGGACCATGATACCCTCAAGGTCTTACAAAATCCACCAAGGATAAACCACACAATATGGAATCAACTGACAACCCTACTGAGGTATATGCCCATACATATACCTAAATTATCAAGTAAACCCATCTCAATCATGAGGAAACACAGATTCCAACTCAAAGCCCAAAGCACAACTATTCTACAAAAGAAGGAATACCATGAAGGCAAGTACCACATAGGTACGCCACATAGAAGAATACCACCAAGGTATTTCCATGAAGGAAAATTCCACAAGGAATAGACTCATCTCACAATAGGTATAACTTAGGTAAAATAGTATTGATGATTAGATGTAACTACTAAATCATCTTACTCCATTAAGAGGAATACCAACGAAGGATCGCTAATCCTCATCAGACCTGCATAGGATCTATAGGTTCTGACCAATAAAGGATATCTCGATGCTGACCAACACATGATCGCTCGGTACTGACCCACACATGATCTCTTGGTGCTGACCCACACAGGATTGCAAGGTGATGACCCACACAGGATCGCTTGCATAGTCCTGCATGGAATCCTAGAGCGGTTCCATTTGGGACCCTCAATCACAGACCCACGAAGGTTCTCTTCCTCAAGTACTAGCCAGCTACTGGGTTGCCACACTAAACTTGCTCCTCTCCGGGAGGGTCTGCTCCTCAATCCACTGGTCGATACTCCAACTGCCACGAATTCCAATGAAGAATTATCCCAAAGCACCGCTATGCTATAGGGGTCTCAACGCAATAGATGGCACATCAATCGGATGCCTAGTCTGTATGTTATTAGCCTTTTAGTTCTGAGGTCCCGGTTGGATTCATGCTCGATCCAACCCAACTGTTCCCCAACTTAATCCAAAAATCTAGTGGGGTATACCAAAGTGAACGTTTTTCTCCATGGTTTTCAGAGCCATAGACTGTTCATCAATCGAATGTCTAGTGCCAAAGTTATGGCCAAAAGGGTGTAAATGAGTCGAAGGGGGTCTGGGTCTAGTCGGACCCAGTCGGACCAACCCTGCCCGACCCATGCTAGGCATCCCAGACCGCACTGGGTGGTCCGACCCGCTAGGAGCCCCGGCCTGGGCAGTGGCCAATGGGGCGGCGGGGCTGCCGTTGAGGCCTTGGGGGCAGCGCGAGGCCACGAGAGCTGTAGGGAATCACGAGGCCACGAGTGCTGCAGGGCGACAGAGGCCGCGTGGCGGCGTGGGGCCTCTGAGGCCGTGGGGTGGTGGAGGCCGCAGTTGCTGCGGGTGCCGCACTGCAGCGCGCGGCTGCGGGTGCCGCGGGTCAGTGTGAGGCCGCATGTGCCGCGGGGTGGCACAAGGCCATAGGTGTCGTGGGGCGGCGGAGCGTTGTGCCTTCGCCGGCGGCCAACATGACCGACCACCCTTCGTTATTCACCTTCATCGCGGTTCTCAAGTTCCACTGGTGCCAACTGCCGACACCGGTCACCATCACCCTCGTGAAGATCACACAAAAGATCCCCAAGATTTCCAGAGGGGTTGGTCCATGTTTGTTTGGCCCGTACCCTTCACGTTAGGGGGGTAGAATATGGCTCAAGGAAGATGATTCAATGTGAGAGGGAATATAACATTGATCAAATTGAAACACACCACTACCTTGATTGCTCATTGACGTCAAAGAGGATGGAAGAGCGGACGTCGATAGCGTCAGTATTTCCTCGATCGTCAGTTCGTTGTCGTCGAAGACATTCTACGTTGGTTGCCTACGCATGGTGATTCAGATCCGGATCAGGGTCAGTTTCCTCATTCTACGATCTCTGGTGGTCGTTCTTCATTGGGAGGTGATGTTCTTCATTGGAGATGAATTTCCCCAAGCTCTCCCAAGCACTTTACCAACCCTCTTCCCAACAAAAGAATAGCCAACATAATAGAATATGTTGTCTATTTAGTTTTGTTGGTATAATTTTAAATTGTCTTAATTAATTAATTGAGTTGGTATAATTAATCAAAGGGGGTGGCACCATTAAGGGGGGGGGGATACCAAAGGTTATCTCCCATGAATGGGGAGTTCAAGAGGTTTCTCCCATTATATGGGTTCGGGTGGTCCCCATCTTTAGGATTCAAAAATTGAGGGCTTTAATCTCGGGTGGTCCCCACCACCATAATCCATGATGGAGGTTTTAGTTCTGGTGGTACCCACTTGTGAAACATCCACATGGGAGGTTTCAAAAAAAATAAAATAAAATATTATTTTATTTTATTTCAATTCCCACGGAAAACCCAAAAACTATTTTTTACCCTCAACGTACTACAGTTGAGGTGAAGGTCTCCTTAAGAGAATATCGGCGCTACGAGTTCAACAGTGTTCTCAGATTTTAATTACAAGCACCGGTTCAATAGTTACAAAAACCCACTCACACGTTTACTGAATATACCCAAAAAAACTTCATAAATTCATTTCAGGCACACCGGGCCTCAGAATCACGCGCCGTCAATTTTCGCAGACTCGTAAAATTCCCATATATTTAAAAAAAATTACATGAAAATTATAGGTCTTTACATTCTCCCCACCCCAGGGCTTTGCATCCCCAAAAGCCACATAAAAAAACTAGGAAAACAAGTGGGGGTACTGAGCACGAATCTGAGCCTCCTACTCCCATGTTCTTTATTGGAAGTTCTCGTGCTGCCAACGAACACGCACCGTAGGTATCGAGCACCAACGAAGTACCCGCTCCTGTCAATCCTAAATCTCAACTGGAACCTCTGCAAAAGTTTCTGAATCGTCAATGTCCAGCTCGCTATGGTCGATGATGTGAAAAGGGTTGTTCACATATCTCCTCAGATGGGATACATGGAAGACGTCGGACATCCGTTGCAACTGAGGTGGAAGAGCCAAGTAGTAACCCACCTCACTGACGCTACTGAGGAACTAAAAGGGTCCAATGAACCTCAGAGATAACTTTCAACCTCAGTCAAATATCCATAAACCTCATCAAGGTGAGACGTGTAGAAAGGCGTGGTCCTCATCCACGAACTCCAGAGGTCTCCGTCTCCTGTCGGCATATGACTTCTGCCTACTATGTGCAGTCTTCATCCACTTCTGGATGATTTTCACCTTCTCTGTGGTATCCGGTGCCATCACTGGTCCCATGAGTGCTGACTCCCCTGGTTCAGTCTAGTAGAAAGGTGATCTGAAAGGTCTCCCATACAATGACTCAAATGGTTCCCTCCAAATGGTGGAGTGATATCTGTTGTTGTATTCAAACTCCACCAAAGGCAAGTGATCCTCCCAACTGCGACCGAAGTCGAGGACGCAAGCACGCAACATGTCCTTGAGGGTCTGAAGGGTCCGCTCAGTCTGGCCACCCATCTGAGGATGGAAGGCGGTGCTCAAACGAAGTTGCATCCTGAAAGCCTCCTGCAACCCCTTCCATAGCCAGGAAGTAAAACGTGTATCCCGATCAAAGGATACCGACGGTTTTCTCCCACTAATGGGGAGTTCAAGAGGTTTCTCCCATTATGTGGGTTCAGGTGGTCCTCACCATAGGATTAAAAAATTGGGGGTTTTAATCTCAGGTGGTCCCCACCACTATAACACATGTGGGAGGTTTTAGTTTAGGTGGCCCCCAATTGTGAAACATCCACATGGGAGGTTTCAACAAAAATAAAATAAAATAAAATTTTATTTTATTTCTATTCCCCTGGAAAACCCAAAAATTATCTTTTACACTCGACCTACTACAGTCGAGGTGAAGGTCTACTTATGCGAAGACTGGTGCTGCGAGTTCAACGATGTCCTCATATTTCAATTCCAATCACCAGTTCAATAGTTACAAAAACATGCTCACTTGTTTACTGAACGTAATCGAAAAAATTTCATAAATTCATTCCGAGCACACTGGGCCTCGGAATCATGCGCCGTGAATTTTCGCAGACTCGTAAAATTCCCATATATTTTAAAAAAATTACATGTAAATTCTGGGTCTTTACAATTGTCCTTATAAAATATTATTTTCCACTCCCCATTGGAAAACACCATGGGAAAACACCATGGGCCGGTTTGTGGTTTTGATTAGTTTAATGTGTGGTGTCCCATACCTAAATAATAAATAATTTCCTCTACTTTCCTATATAAACCCACCCAAGATCTCGCTTCCTCTATACTTAATGCCTCTTTAGTTCATAAAACCTCTTACCCCCTCTCTCTATAATCCTCCCAAGGCACCCCAAGCTCCCACGAAGCATCTCTCAAGCCTCTCCCAATCCTTTGGTATCACACTTCCAAGTAAGGGATTTCTTCCATTCTAAATTTTGTCCATGTTTCTTTATTTTGTTATATTCTTTTGATTTAAATTACAAATGTTGGGGTATGATTTAGAACCTCCCCTTACATCCCTCTTCATGTTTTAATAATGAGATATCCCCTTTCTCTTTCATTAATGCATCCCATGTACACCTATTACAATGCAGAAATTCCGTAAAGAATTTTTCTCTCATCATTTACATTCAAGCAGTTCTTTTATATTATGTATCTAAATTCCAATACATTTGTCAGAAAATGTATCTATATGACCACCATAGTGTCCATTTCATGTACATATGATGATACACCCATTTCTCTCTCATCATCTATTTTTACGAATTCTTACATCACGTCATTATGCTGCTGAAATTGCACCACATTTTTCCAAGCCAAAGTCATTGTGTAGGGAATACCATACCCATTTCTCAATCAAGGGTATTCAACTTTATGCACATGTACTTATTGATTATATAGTTTCATATTTGAATTCCACATTTCATTATCATGGAATAAATGATGATGTTTAATTAATCCATGTTTTATGATCCATGTGGCACACTTATGCATGAAATGAAATGTTTAAGAAAGGGTTCGCCTTGATAGCTCTCCAATGCATTGGGAAAGTATAGTATCATGATACATCATGTGAAAATGATTGTTTACACATTATAATTCAAGTGAAACAATGGTTTACTCATGCTTCTTGTGAAATGATGATTTACTCATGCTCCATGTTCAATGAGCATTGACTCATACTAATTCCATGTTAATTGTTATTGCCACATCTCCATGTTATGATTTTCATGCTTTATCATGCCTTATGTTCAGGTTTATCTTATTCTCCATTGATAGACCTATTATATAACATTTATTTTATTCTTCATGTTATTATATGTTTAATCCCTTACTGTGCTTTATAGATCGCCCTTTTTTATGCATGTCCTCAGGTCATCCCAAGCAATGCTAAGTATGAGGGAATGTAGTGGTCATGTAAATGACATTTTCAATAAAGATGTTGTGTTTCATGTTTTTAGTGGTTATGTAATATTCCTAATCCCCAAAGACACTATACCTCTCGAAATTCTATGTTGGATCAAGTGAACAATTTAAGTAATAAATCATTTTTAACTGTGTAATAAAGAACAGGGTTGTTATAGTTGGTATTAGAGGATAGGTTTAGTTGTTTTTGGGATTAGGATTAGAAAATCATAGTGAAGCCTTAGAGACAATAATAAGTATAGTAAAAATATCCCTATGTTTTGGTGGTCATTGAGTTAGTGGTTTGTCAAAAAAATACATCCCTGTCTGGATACGAGCAGGTAGAGGCGACTCTGGCACAGATGTACCCAGGGGTGAAAACCCCGACAAGGAGTTTCGAGCTTGACCCAGGGTATCCAAGTACAAGACAACAGGCCGTGCTTCTCTCTTGGTTACGACACTCCCGGGGGATATGCATTGGTAAATTCATAAGCTTAGTATGGACCATTATTAAGGGAACTAAAAAAATTCCCCTTTGAATATATGTTAGAAAGAAGATCATGGATAACATAGATTAAAGCCTATATATTCATAAGTTAAAGTAATAAAAGCTATTTATAAGTTATCTATTTTGACTATGGATTACCCTTTATGTGTTACCCCTAACTTTCCTTTTATTCCAGCCTATGGACGGTAATAAGAGGACTCATGATAACAAACGATGTAAACATCAATATATTGAATGTGCTAAAGAGATTCCCAATCCGATGGGAGCGGGAATCGTGAACTTTTTCATGATTCTCTCTCAGTTAACTCAAGCTTTATATAGAAACATGGGTCAAGAGGAACGTTCAACCCCCCTCCCAAGAAAGAACAAGTCACTATCCGGAGATTCATGATACAAAAGCCTCCAAATTTTAATGAATCATATGATCCCTCAATCACTGAACAATTGATCAACTCCATTGAAAAGATCTACTCCATCCTTCAATGTTCCGAACATGAGATTGTTCTCTTGGATGCTTATCATTTGGAGGGTGGAGCTGATCAATGGTGGACATTGATCAAAAATAAAAATCCATAGGGGGAGATCGATTCATTTGAATGGAAAGATTTCCAGATGATGTTTTTCAATATATATTTTCCGGGAACCCTCTGAATATAGATGGAAAGGGACTTCCTTTACCTCAAGCAATAAGACGACGAATCTATTGAAGGGTATGAGGAAAACATCGCAAGGATTTCATGATACACCTCTGGCTTTTTCATTACCCCTAAATGAAAGGTTTACCTCTTCTTTGGTGGGCTGAAACCTAATCGGCGGAATGCCTTGGCGATCCGTGACTTCGACTGCTATGATGAAATTTTACGATGTGTCCTCACAGTCGAAATGGAGATTAGTGAATCTCAAGGGTATTACGGATATAATAAGCTTAACATGGACTTTAATTCTGGTGGTCTGATTGATGAATCAAATAGTTCTAATAAGATCCAGCACCTCACTTACTAAAGGTGTAGAATGTATCACCCCAAAAATTTCCTGAAGGGGATGAGGAAATGTTTTAGGAGTGGAATAGAAGGACAACTAGCTGTTAACTGCCGAAAAGAAAAACCCGCAGCTTGGAAAGAGGAGTGGAATGCTATGTTCGACTCTCAACGTGTTGCTCATTTCATCAACTACAAAGAACTAGGGCATCATACAAATCAATTCCCTAAGCCAAGGGTTTTCGGAGGCAACCAACAACCTCCAAGGCAGTAAGGGAAAGATTTTTCAATCACTACTACCGAAGTGATCCCTGACAACGATGTGGTGACAAGTACACAAGTTATTCATTCATTAATAGCGAACATACTTTTTGATTCAGGTTCTATGAATTTTTTATATCCTAAAAGTTTAGTAGAACAATTGCAACACCACCATGAATCATGTAAGTAAAGATGTCGGTGAGTACCGCAAATGGGGAAATCATTGCATCCCATGAATATAACTCATCCCCTGTCATAATCGGTGGATTGAACTTCCCAGTGAACCTCATCATACTCCCTCTAGTGGAATTTGTGGCAATTATTGGCATGGATTGGAATTCCCTATATAGAGCCAACATAAATTTCCGTGAAAGGGAAATCACTCTCCATGTGGAGAATCGACCCTCGATTCTGTACAAGTGCAAGGAGGAAGATGAATCTTCTTTACCTCTATCATCTCAAGAATGGAAATTAATGCCCTAGGAGAATGCGTATTTGGATCAGATGATTGAGTCTATGGAGGTAACCATTCATGAAGACATTCCTATTGTGAGGGAATTCGCTGAAGTGTTTACTGAGAAATTGGTTGGTCTTCCTCCTAGAAGAGATGTTGAATTCACAATTGACCATATACCTAAGGAAATGCCAATATCCAAGACTCCATATAGAATCGCTGTTGTGAAGCATGAGGAGTTGAAGAAACAACTATAAGAGAGTCTGGATAAAGGGTTTATACGCCCATGTACTTCACCATGGGGTGCACCAGTCCTCCTCGTCAAGAAGAAGAATGGGTTAATGCACCTCTGCATCGATTATCATGATCTTAACAAAATCCTGATAAAGAATCATTATCCTCTCCCATGAATTGATGACTTGTTCGATCAGCTGTATTGAAGACAATACTTCTCCAAGGTAGATTTGGTGTTAGGATATTAACAGGTAATGGTGAACAAGGAAGATATCCCCAAGACTGCTTTTTGTTCAAGATACAGGCACAATGAATTCATCGTAATGCCTTTCAGACTCACTAATGCTCCACCAATCTTCCTAGAATTAATAAATAGAATCTTTAGAGATTACCTCGAAAAGTTTGTGGTATTATTTATAGATGATATTCTAATATAATCCAAAACTAAGGAGGATCATGAGGAGCATCTTAGAACTGTACTAGAGAACTTTCTAAAGGAGAAGCTCTATGAAAAGTACAACAAGTGTGTGTTCTAGTTGAAAGAGGTATCATTATTGGTCCATATAATCACAATCAATGGGATATTTGTCGATCCCTCCAAGGAAGCTGCAATAGATGGATGAACGATGCCAACATCGATAACATATATCCGTAGCTTTTGGGGGTTAGCTATATATTATCATCGATTTGTGAGAAATTTCTCATGATTGTACAACCCTATTACCAAGCTAACTTAGAAGGGAGTAAAGTTTACTTAGAATGATGAATGTGAAGAATGCTTCAGGGAGATGAAAAGGAGGCTTATCACTACACCCGTTATCACATTACCTAGAAGTGGAGAACTTTTTTTGGTATTCAGTTATTCTTCGATGAAGGGCTTGGGCTGCATGTTGATGAAAAATGACAAAGTCATTGCCTATACTTTAAGGCAATTGAATGTTCATGAGAAGAATTATCCAAAAAATGATTTGGAGTTGGCTATGGTGATATTTTCATTAAAAATTTTGTGTCATTATCTCTTTTGGGAGATGTGTAAAATATATTCGGACAACAAAAGCCTCAAGTATATATTCACACTGAAAGAGTTGAACATGCACCAACAAAGATGGTTAGAGTTGATTAAAGACTATGACTGCTCAATCCATTACCACCCTTGGAAAGAGAACAAGGTGGTGACTGCTCTAAGTAGAAAGGACCTTGAGATTCTATCATTGATGAGAATTGATAAGGATCCAATATTCTTAGATTTTATTAATATCGAAATGGGAATCATAAAGAAGGGAACATCATCATTCCTTTCACAAATAATTCTTTAACTGTATCTTTTAGAATGGTTAAAGGATGCTCAAAAGGATGATGTGGGAATTCAGTAAAAAGTGGAAGCTATCAAAAAAGAAAAATACTTAGTGTTAAATCTTAATGAATAAAGAATTGGAAGATTTGGGAAAAGACTATGTGTTACATCATGTCTGGTGCTGAAGAAGGAACTTTTGGAAGATGAACATAGTTCAAATTTATCTATTCACCTAGGAAACACAAAGATGTATCATGATCTCTGAGATAATTATTGGTTGGATAATTTTAAAAAGGAGATTTATGAGTATACATCAAAGTTCCTGATGTGTTAGAAAGTGAAGGAAAAGAGGTAGAAGTCTAAGTTGATGATGAAACCATTTCCCATACCAGTATGGATGTGTGAGAACATCACTATGGACTTTGTCACTGGACTTATGATGACATCCAAAGTCAACAATGCAATCAGGGTTGTTGTGGATCGTCTTACAAAGTATGAACCCTTCATTTCAATTCATAAGGATTTCTCATTGGATCAACTGGCACATATATACATATATATATATCAAGGATGTGGTAAGTCTGAAGGAATACCAATATCTATTGTATCCGATTGAGATCCAAGATTTACCTCTATGTTTTGAAAAAGACTTCAACATGCTCTCAATACTAAACTGAACTTCAGTACAGACTACGATCCTAAAACTAATGGCCAATCTGAGTGAACTATTCTTACACTAGAAGATATGTTAAGATCATGTTCAATGGAAATTAAAGGAGGATGGGATCAACATCTTCCCCTGGTTGAATTATTCTATAATAACAGTTTCCATTCAAGCATCCGAATGACACCTTACGAAGCTCTGTATGGGAAGAGGTGTAGAACACCGACATGTTGGAATGAAGTAAGTGAGCATAAGATGCTAGAACCAGAAATGTTTGAAGAAATGGTGGAGAAGGTGAAAACCATTCATCAACATATCAAGGAATCCCAGAGTCTATGAAAGAGTTACACAGATAATTGTCGATGATACCTTGAGTTTAAAATTTAACACATGGTATTTCAATGAATATCTCCATGGATTAAGGTCATGAGGTTTGGAAAGAAGGGGAAGTTAATTCCTAGGTACATCAGCCCCTGGATATTCTTGATCATGTTAGGTATTTGGCCTATCGACTAGCACTTCCACATACCATGGACAAAGTACATGATGTCTTTCATGTATCCCTCTTAAGGATGTACAAACCATACCCTTCACATGTCCCCTCTTTAGAGGTAGTATAGTTAGAGGATGATATTTCTTACAAGGAGAAACCAGTGAATATCTTAGATCGTAGAGAAAATTTTCTACGAAATAAAAAATTACCCTTTTCAAGGTGTTGTTGAAAAATCTAAAGTTTGAAGAAGAAATGTGGGAATAATAAGAAGTGATGAAGAAAAGTTACACACATTTTTTTTACTGAGGGGAAAATAAATTTTGAGGGAGAACTTTCTAATGGGGGGGGGGGAGATTGTAACGACCCAAAAATTCATTAATGAAAATTCCTCTTTGTCTATGAAATTTTTTTTATGGTTATGTAAAACATATGCACTTATTTGGTTATATGTTTTGTATTTTAAAATACCATTAAGAATTGAGACTATTTCTAATATATTCATTGAATAGTGATCACAAGATTAGTATAAATGTAGGGATTTAACAAATCCAATTTACTCAGACAAAGGAAGCAATGACCTCATCTAGTAGAATTACCCTAGATGAAGCCCATTTTTCAGAGCTTGGAAAGGTGGTGGCATCAATGGGCTTTTCTCTTGACCAATCCCAAACCGAGCATCAACATGTTATGCTTGAATTGAACTGCCTATAAGAGAAGTGGAAGTTGATAGAGATTACCACCCAAGCGATGTTATCCGAGCCACCCCATGATTTTTTCACCATTGCACACCTTACCCTTTCATATTATGCTGGTTTTATAAGGGGTTATGTAACAAGATCCCAGTACTACGATTATGTAATTTATTCTTGAATAGATAATAAAAATTCATTTGATTATTGTTACTTTGTAAATAGTTTTTAAAGCGCAAATAGTATTTTTAGTTAATATTCAACTATGAAATATATTTTGATGAATTAATGGATTATTGAATTAAATAATATTTTAATAAAATATTATTATTTTTATTAAATTACTCTATATTAAATCTAAATGATCTTTTAATTTTATGAATGCAATTGTAATTTTTTAAGGTTTGAATGTTGTTTTTGTCAAAACCCTTGAATTTTTCATTAATGTCTATTTTTATTTTAAAAGTAAAAATTCAGATATTTTTAAAATTATTTAGATAAAAGGAATATTATTTTTGGAATCAGGATATCAAAATTATCCAGCGGTAAATTTTTCATAATTTTCTGAGACAGTTGAATTTTTGGGTAAAAATTAAATACCTTTTAAATATATAATGTGTTTTATGACATCATAATGACCGAATAGTGATGTAATAAAATACTATAAATATTATTTTCGGACAATATATTGTTGGTCGGAGTGGACACTCAAGAGGGGGGTGAATTGAGTTCCAATTAAAATTTCTGTTTAAAAACTTTGTCTTAAAATCCCCCAAATAAAACACAGAATTAAACTGTAGTGAATTTATATCAAAATAAAGGTTCTATTAGGTTCTCAAAGGATTGATTATTTCCCAGTTAATCAAATCATAAGAATTGATTAACTTTTGAAAATAACTTACTGATTTACAACTAATATAAACACTTGTGAGTTTAATTGTCAAAGTGACTTTAAAATAGTTTTGGATTTAAAGTAGGTTGCAGCGGAATAAAAACAAACTTTGAAAATAAATAAGCACAACCAGTTTAACCAAGTGGTTCAGTCTCAAGCTGAGACTTAGTCATCTCAAAACATTATATAAAAGTGATCCACACCCTGGATCAGGGTTTACAATAGTATATAACTGTCCAGGTCCAAGACCTCTACCACTGTTATCTCTGGGAACAAAAACAACAACAAACTAGTTGTCCAGGTCACGCACGACCTCTACCACTATCCTAGTGGGAAATAAAAGATGTAAGAGTTTGAGTGAGGATTTACATATCCTCCAGTTAAGTTATAGGAGACCGTGTGTGTGTTAAATACAGCAGATAACACACACTGCTCGAAATGTAAAAAGTAAATCACAGAGGCAAAGATTTAGAGTTGAGAAATAGCTCTAGTGATTGCAGTGCAGCTCTGGACTCCTTTGGATTGATCATAATTGGTTCTGAGTCCTCTTCTGGTTTTTGTCTTGAAAAAAGAGTGTCGTCTGCTTCCTTGACTTCTAGGTGTAGAGACAGAGAAAAAGGTAGTCGATGAAGTTTTTGTGTTATGTTCTCGTTCTCAGCTTTTCACAGGTATGCAGTAATGAATGAGTTCTTCGTGTAAGTTCAGTCGTCTCTTTGCATTCACACTCTGTTGTTATTTCAGCACACCTTGTGGTATATCTGTCTCTATGTTCATTCACTATCTTTTGTAGCAGCACATCCTTCATTCATTTAAAGCACGAGCTCCGGCAAAAGAAATGATTTATTTTTGCAGGTACGAGGTACGGTTCCCTGACATCCAACAACACACATTAAATAAATGTTAGTGTATTAAAATATACCTGATATAACCATTGGTTAGATTAAATAATGATAAAGAAATTAAAGTAGTGCCGGGTTCTGTCTCTGGAACGGTAGCTTTGATATCAGTAGGTAGATATCACGGTAGGCCTGAGTAAAGGTAGCTTCTTGTGTAACAGTAGACTTGAGTAATGGTAGACTTGAGTAACGGTAGACTTGAGTAACGGTAGACTTGAGTAATGGTAGCCTTTCTATCGGGAACCTTTTGAAATCGGTAGGCTTAGTATATCGGTAACCTTCGAGTATCGGTAGACTTGCATATTGGTGACCTTCCAGTATCGGTAGGCCTTGATGTAATAGTAACATTCTTATATCGGTAGCGGTAGCTCTGTCTCGGTAGCGGTAGCTCTGTCTCGGTAGCGGTAAGTATGTCTTGTATCGGTAGCTTTATATTGGTAGTGGTGACTCTGTATCGGTAGCGGTAGACTTGTCTTATATCTGTAGCGGTAAGTCTCTATCGGTAGCTGTAGACTTTGATGTATCGGTGACTTGTCTGTATCGGTAGGCTTTGCATAACGGTGATCTTTATGTATCAGTAGACTTCCTTTGATAATGGTAGCTTCAACATATCAGTGGACTTGTGTGTATCAGTAGCTCTGTTCTGTAATGGTAGCTCTCAGGTATCGGTAGACTTAACTGTATCGGTAGCTCTGTTCTGTTTAAGCATTCTATTGAAAGAATAGGTTAAGTCAGAGTGTAAACATCCAGTAACCGAAAGACTAGTATTTAAACATAAAATAATAGAACAATACTTAAAGCAAATAAGTAGCTAGATTCCCAAATAAGTATTTAACCATTGATCAAATATGTATTATCAAAATACAAATAATCATAATTGGGATTATCAAAATATAATAAAACAACTAGATTCCTAGAGGGTTCAACAATCTCCCCCTTTTTGATAATCACAACTTATGCTAAAAAAATGAAATAGTATCAGAGGAAAACGTGGAAAAGAAATTAGGTCTCATTTCTTATTTTCTCTCATTCCCCCTTTGTTAACTCTTAGGTATCATTTATTATTTGCTCTCATTGGATCATTTTCTTATTTTCTCCCCCTTTGTGATTAACAAAAAGAAGGGTAGTAGAGAAAAGATAAAGACTAGCAGAGAATAAATGACAAGGTAATAGAAACTCAGTAAAGCAGAGAATGAAGAGGAATTTCATTAATATAAAAAAGATACAATGATAAAATCAGAACAAAAAAAATACAAGTGAATCCTATCAAAAAGATCTAGAAACAGTCAATCGTCCGCTTGAATAGGAGTCTTTCCCTTAGGATCAAAGAGGCTGCAGGGTCAGGTTCGGTAGAAGGCTTAGGAATAGCTGAAAGAAAAACTGGTGGTTCAGCTACAGAAACTGTACCGGAACTGAAATCTGTACTCCTTTGAGTGATCAGAGGTGTCAGGCTCCTGATGGCTTGAACTGGATTCAATTGAGGGGTACTCCCAGAGGCAGAAGCAAGTAGGGCAGGAGGTACAATTACTAGCCTGACATCCACATGCAAGAAGGGAAACAACAGGTTCCTGAAATCCATTATAATGCTTCCTCCTCTCTCCATTACAGACAAAAAATCATCTCAATTTTCAATGAATTTATCCAAAGAAGGAGTAAGCTCCCTGAGCTTACTAACCTGTTCTCTGAAGGCATGGGTAACTAGAGGCAACTTCATATTTTCCAATAAGAGCTTGAAATGGTTGGTCAGCTGATGCTTGGTACAAACCTTTTCAAAATAAGCATCCACCTTATTCTTTATTACCTCTTGAGAAGCAGTAGCTTCCTGCATGTGATCACGAACAAAACTACTAACTTCCCTAGTGGTTTTAAGAATCTGAGTATCTGATGCACCACTGGAACTGGCCTTAGCCAATTCTTCCTGAATAATAGTGTGGATATGGTCAAGGTTCACACTGGAGCTAGATGAGGGAAGAGGTGTCATTGATAAGGCCACTGTCTCCTTGAAGGACTGAGTTAGACTACTCACTACCTTCTGAACAAGTGTATCCTGACTATTCAGATGTTCTTTGACTAAATTCTTAAAGGCCTCAAAAATGTCCACAAATTGCTTGACCAGTTCTTTGATATATTGAATGTCAGAGTTTACTTGAGTTTGAGAGCTATGCATGGAAGTCAGAGAAGCAATCGATTGTCTCAAGGAAACTAAATCTCCTATCCAACTCTCAATCTGAGTGTGGCACGCTTTAATTTCATCCATCATTTCTTTCACAAGACTAGATACACCATATCCAATGGATAACTCAAGGGATTTCTCCACGCTTTTCATCTCTTCAACCATACTTTTCTTCATATCTGCCACTGATTCCCTTAATGCTTCTTTCAATTCATCTTTTAAGGACTCAAGGTCTTCCTTAGTTTCCACATTTTCAGCCACAGCAGGTAGGATAACTGATTCCTTTAGGGGCTGGTATTCCTCATCCGAATCTCCATAATAAATTCCAAGAACCATATATCCTGGATCTTATGTCCAACCTTCAATGTCATATAGCACTGATACTGAACCAAGATTCTCCCCCTCACTTAGAACATTCTCCTAAGGTATCTCCTCCAATGGTTCTGCTTGATGTAATTCTACAACTTCTTCTACAACTGCAGCAGATTCAATAGCCATTTGTTCTGAGTCATCAATGACTCTCTCATCAACAGATGCAGCTTCTCCTTCCTGATCAGGCATTGTCCTGAATGTACTGTCTATCAGAGGGCTCAAACTGAGCTCTTCTTCTTCATTTTCATTATAATCTGCTTCACCAGAAGCCTCCTTTTCTTCATTAAAAACATGATCGGATTCAGTTGCCTCATCCTCCTCAGAGATTTCCTTAACAACATACTGACATGATTCTTCTTCTTCTTCTTCAGTCTTAGTGTCATAGTCCTTCAAAATAGTTTCTCTTCTTGGTAGTTCTTCTAGAGGGATAGCTGCTCCATAAGAGATATTTTGAGGCAAAGGACTAGGAGGCAAATCAGGGTCTCCTCCTTCATCGACCGATGTCTCTTCCACCTCAGCTTCATTATCAATATAGACCGGTTCTGGCTCATCTGGTCCAAGACCAGGATCCCTCAAATCATTCGGTCTGGAAGGATGATCCACAAGAGTATACATGTCATAGATTTTTCCATTATCATTAACCCATGATTTCTTCCAAGGATTCCAACTGACTTTCATGTATTTACAGATAGTCCTGGTGATGTAGAAGTTATCCTTAACTACTATCATTTCATCCTGAGGTCCATCCACCTCCTTTGCTTTCATCAACACAGAAATCAACATTGAGAAGAACAGTGCATTTGACTTAGACTTCGGTCTAGTCATATCCTCAATCTGAATCATAATCAATCTACACATATTTACCTTAACTCCATGCTTCAACAGATGTAGCAAATAAATGTCCTGGAATCTCAGTGTAGCAAAGTCTCCTTTACTTTGACTAATCACATGCTAAATGAACATGAAAAGTAGTTTATCCTCCCCTGTCATCTCTACAGCGATGACCTTTCTAGGAGTTCCATCTCCTGTCAGCTCTAACAAAGCATATTCATAATTAACCACATCATTGGTTGAGGGAACAAATTTTGAATAGAAAGCACAATCTCCTTCATGTGGAACTCTTAAGTTCCCAGCCCATTCCACTGAAGTAAAAGAAACTTCCTGTCCATTCACATAAGAAATTATTCTGGTTTCTTCTTCAGTCTTCTCAAAACGAACAAATTCATAGAACTGTTTCACCAGTCCTGGATAATAAGGTCCATTGTTATTCGTGAAGCACTCGGTCTAACCTTGTTCTTCTAAAACTTTAAGACCCAAGGACTTCCTCTCCATGATCCATTATGCACATACTTCTTTCTCAACGACAATCTCTCACTTTGAGAGATGCGGGTTTACTCTATTCCTTCGAGCTACACTTCCACTTCCACTGGTACTAGCATTCGTTGCTTTCTGTCTTTTCGCTTGCGGCTCATCACTCCCATCTGTAACCTGGGGTCTCTTGACACGGGCCATTATAGATTCAAGGTTTAGGGTTTTACGGCTTTAGAGGGTTAGGATGGATGGATTCTAACAGAGAAGTTCGCGGTGAGATTGAGTGAAGTCTAGACTCGGTTTAATATCATTTAGGATCCAAAAATAAAATAAATCATAAAAAAAATTAAAAGTCTCGGCTTTACAGATGTTTAAAACAGCACGAGATGTACCGATAAAGTCTCCTAATGGTGAGGTCTTCTAACGGTGAGGATTCTCTAACGGTGAGGTCTCCTAATGGTGAGGTTTCTCTAATGGTGAGGTTTCTGATGGTGAGGTTTCTAACGGTGAGGTTTCTAACGGTGAGGTTTATAACGGTTTAAGGGTATGTTATCATTCCTAATTCGTGTCTAATGAAAATTAATCTTTCTTAATTTAAAGGTTTAGTGAAAATATCAGCTAATTGAAGTTCAGTGCTTATAAATTCAAGTGTTATATCACCTCTTTGATAATGATATCTTAAAAAGTGGTGTCTAACATAAATGAGTTTTGTTCTAGAGTGAGACACAAGGTTCTTAGAGATGTTAATTGCACTAGTGTTGTCACAGTTAATTGAAACATGATTAAAATTAAATCCATAGTCCAGTAAAGTGTGTTTCATCCACAGAATCTGTGCACAGCAACTACCAGCAGCTATATACTCTGGTTCAGCAGTAGATAATGAAACTGAGTTCCGTTTCTTACTACACCATGACACTATGGACGTTCCAAGTAAATGACATGTTCCAGATGTTCTCTTCCTGTCTAACTTGCATCCAGCAAAGTCAACATCTGAATAACTTATTAAATCAAATGATTTTTCTTTAGGGTAAAACAGTCCCAAATTAGCAGTACTTTTAAGATATTTGAAAATATTTTTAACAGCAAGTAAGTGTGACTCTTTAGGGTTAGCTTGAAATATAGCACACATACATACACTAAACATAATATCATGTCGAATAGCGGTAAGATAAAGTAAACTCCCAATCATACCTCTATAATTAGTTTGGTCAACTGGTTTCCCAGTTTCATCAATATCCAATTTACAGGTGGTACTCATAGGTATATTACTTCCCTTAATACTATCCAAACCAAAACGTTTTAATAAATCCTTAGTATATTTACTTTGATTTAAGATAATTACATCTTTAGTTTGAAAGATTTGAAATCCAATAAAATACTTAAGATCTCCCATTAAGCTCATTTCAAATTCATTTTTCATAACCTTTGAAAAATCAGTACATAAAGAATTTTTCGATGATCCAAAAATAATATCATCAACATAGATTTGTACTATTAAAACATCTTTTGAAATCCTTTTTATAAAAAGAGTGGGATCAGAAATTCCTTTTGTAAATCCTTTTGAAATAATAAAATTTGTAAGTCTTTCATACCAAGCTCTTGGAGCTTGTTTTAAACCATATAAATCTTTAGAAAGTTTAAAAACATGATTTTGAAAGTGAGGATTTGAAACACCAGGTGGTTGTTCTACAAAAACATCTTCAACAATAAAACCATTTAGAAAATCACTTTTCACATCCATTTGATATAACTTGAAATTCAGATGTGATCCAAAAGCAAGTAAGATCATAATAGCCTCTAATCTAGCTATAAGAGCAAAGGTTTCCTCATAGTCAATTCCTTCTTCTTGATTGTAACCTTGTGCAACTAGCCTAGCTTTGTTTCTAATGATGTTTCCAGATTCATCAACTTTGTTTCTAAATACCCACTTTGTGCCTATGGTTAAAGTGTCCTTAGGTCTTTCTACTAATTCCCAGACTTTATTTCTTTCAAATTGATTTAGTTCTTCTTGCATAGCCATTACCCAAAATTCATCATTGATAGCATCATTGATACTTTTAGGTTATAACTTTGAAAGAAAAGCTTTATGTTCAACCTGATTTCTTAGAGAAGCTCTAGTCTGTGTTCCTCTATCTAAATTACCTACAACAGAATCTAAAGGATGGTTCTTTAGAGTCCTAGTTGGTCTAGAAAAGGTAAGACTAGAGATTTCAGGTTCATCTACAGGTTGGGGTTCAACAGAAGCAAGTTTTGGAAAATTTCCAGAACTGGATGTTTTAACTACAGGTCCACTGTCCTTATCATTAAGGTTCAAAACAGAGAGATCATCTTCAAGATTTTCAAGAGAGGTCTTAGGTTCATGTGGATCAGTTTCATCAAATTTTATGTGAACAGATTCCCCCCCACATTTGGTTCTCTTATTAAAAACTCTATAGGCTTTACTAGAAATAGAGTAACCTAGGAAAATTCCTTCATCACTCTTGGATGTAAACATGTCAAGATTATCTTTAGTATTAAGAATAAAGACTTTACAACCAAAAACTCTGAAGTAGTTAACCTTAGGTTTCCTGTGGTTCCACAACTCATAAGGGGTCTTCTTAAGAATAGGTCTGATTAAGACTCTATTGATAACATAACAAGCTGTATTTATAGCATCAACCCAAAAATAAACAGGTAGGTAATACTCATAGAGCAAAGTTCTAGCAATTTCCTGAATGTTTCTATTCCTATTTTCCACTACACCATTCTGCTGGGGTGTCCTAGGGGAAGAGAAATTGTGACTATATCCATTGTGTGAGTAGTAGGATTCAAACTCATGATTTTCAAACTCACGACCATGATCACTTCTCATGGTTTTGATCTTAAGTCCACTAAGATTTTCTACATACTTGTAATAATTAACAAAGTAAGAACAAACTTCACTTTTGTGAGCTAGAAAATATACCCAAGTATATCTAGAATAGTCATCTACAAGAACATAGACATAATGCTTCCCATTTAAACTAGAAACTCTAGAAGGTCCAAACAAATCCATGTGAACCAACTCGAGAGGTTGAGAAGTTGAAACTTCTTTCTTTGATTTGAAAGAAACTTTATGTTGCTTTCCCTTTTGACAGGGATTAAAAACTTTATCAACTGGGAATTCAAGTTTTGGTAGGTCTCTAACTATGTTCTTCCTAGTAAGTTTTCTAAGTTAATGTACATTATAGTGTCCTAATCTTCTATTCCAAAGCCAAGACTATTTATGAAATGCATTTAAACAAGTAATATTTTTCATAGCTAAATAATTTAAATCAACAGCATAAACATTTTCATTTCGTAAGGCAGAAAATACTAATGCATTTTTATAATTAAAAACATTACAAAAATCATTTTAAAATTTAACATAAAAACCATCATCACATAACTGAGAAATACTTAACAGATTATATTTCAGTCCATCAACGAATAAGACTTTAGAAATTAATACCGAGTCAGTGTTACCAATCTGGCCTAAGCTGATGATTTTCCCTTTAGAGTTATCACCAAAAGTGAAAAACCCTCCATCAACTTTACTAAACTCTTAAAGCACGAGAAGTCTCCTGATATATGTATTGAAAACCCACTATCCAAATACCAAGTCTTTCTACAGGAGCTCTTTAAGAAGGTTCCCTACATAACAGATTTAGGCAGGAAATGATTTTGGTACAAAGATTTTCTTGGGTCCAGACAGGTTAGCCAATAAAACATTAGGTACCCATATTTGTCTAATGGGTCTCGTAAAATTTGTAGAATCAACAGATTTTGAAAGATAAACTTTATTGGGTCTGTAACTATGAATATAACTGGTTGAAGCATATGAAGTTCTAGAACTAGCTACATTCTATCCAGATTTAGGAATGAATTTAGTTTGGGTAATTTTCCTTTGTCCAGGTTGGTATCCGATCCTAGTAGTGTATGTAGGTGCTATTTGCTTACGTAGCATCAGAGTAAGAGTATATTTACCATTTGTTAACTTTTCTAAGTCTTTCTTAAGTTGCTCATTAGATAATTTTAGTTCAGTATTATCTTTTAGCAACAGAGCATTCTTTTCTATTTCAATATCAATATTAGATTTATGTTTAACAGTTAAAGCATACTATTTCTTTAAACCTTTGTATTTTTCTTTCAGATCATTACAGGTGTCTTCTAACATATCACAATATTCAAACAATTCAGTTTTTGACATGTTTTCTGAGTCAGAATCATCTCCAGAATAATATGAATTTAAAGCAGGAGTTTCAGCTGTTACCTCAGATGTGTTTGTCATAAAACACATGTTTTCCTTATTTATGTGTTCAGTTTCAGAAATTTCAGATTCACTAGAGCTATCCTCAGAATCACTCCAGGTAGCCTTCATGGATTTGTTATACTTATTGTCCTTGTATTCATACTTCTTCTTGTACTTAAATTTTGGACAGTCTTCTTTTATATGTCCTTTTCTTTTGCACTCATAGCAGACAACTTCATCACTTTTATCTGGATTTTTCCAATCCTTCTTCCAATGACCCTTTCTGTCATACTTACCTTTGTAATTTGATTTTCTGAAGAAATTATTATTCCTATAAAACTTATTAAACCTTCTGGAAATGTGAGCCATCTCGGCATCACTATCAGAATCACTTTCACTGTCTTCACAGCTTGAACTCTCATTTATATCTTGAAGCTTATCCTTATCCTTGTTCTTTGAAGTTGAAGTCTTGAAAGAAACTGAATTACTTCTAGGTTCATCTTCTTATTCTTTATTTACCTTAAGTTTTTCTTCATACATCATTAGATTTCCAATTAGTTCCTTTACTGGAAGTTCACCAATATCACACGATTCTCTAATTGAGACAGAAGTTCCTCTCCATCTTTCAGGTAGACATCTCAGAATTCTCATGATTTGTTCCCTTGATGGAACATCCTTTCCCAAGGAGATCATTGTGTTGAAAATTTCGTTGAACCTGAGATACATGTCAGAAATGGGTTCATCAGGCTTCATCTTAAAATTATCATACTTAATAGTATAAGTGTTCAATCTCATTTCCTTAACATTAGTTGTTCCTTCATGAGAAATAGCTAAGGTATCCCAAATTTCATAAGCAGTTTTACAAGTAGATATTCTATTAAATTCCTCATCTCCTAAAGCACAGTACAGAGCATTCATAGCTTTACAATTATTATTTTAGGCTGTTTTAGTAGCTTCATTCCAAGTAGATCTAACAATAGTAGGTATTTTATATTCTGATTCTATAGCAGTCCAAATATCAAAACCCATGCTCTCTAAATGAATTTTCATCTTGATTTTCCATTGAGTATAGTTAGTGCCATTGAGAAAAGGAGGTCCATTGGTAGCAACACCTTAAAGTGTGTTATCCATGATAACTTACTTAAAGCAAAGATTTTAAAGAGATTAAAATTTAGAAATAACAGAAATTTTAAGAAATTTAAAATAAAATTAATATCACAGTTGAAAAACAGATTACGTTCGAAAATATTTTAAACAACCTTTGATACCAATTGTTGGTCGGAGTGGACACTCAAGAGGGGGGTGAATTGAGTTCCAATTAAAATTTATGTTTAAAAACTTTGTCTTAAAATCCCCCAAATAAAACACAGAATTAAACTGTAGTGAATTTATATCAAAATAAAGGTTCTGTTATGTTCTCAAAGGATTGATTATTTCCCAGTTAATCAAATCAGTAGAATTGATTAACATTTGAAAATAACTTACTGATTTACAACTAATATAAACACTTGCGAGTTTAATTATCAAAGTGACTTTAAAACAGTTTTGGATTTAAAGTAGGTTGTAGCGGAATAAAAACAAACTTTGAAAATAAATAAGCACAACAGGTTCAACCAAGAGGTTCAGTCTCAAGATGAGACTTAGTCCTCTCAAAACTTTATATAAAAGTGATCCACACCCTGGATCGAGGTTTACAACAGTATATAACTGTCCAGGTCCAAGACCTCTACCACTGTTATCCATGGGAACAAAAACAACAACAAACCAGCTGTCTAGGTCACGCACGACCTCTACCACTATCCCAGTGCGAAATAAAAGATGTAAGAGTTTGAGTGAGGATTTATAGATCCTCCAGTTAAGGTACAGGAGACAGTGTGTGTGTTAAATACAGAAGATAACACACAATACTCGAAATGTAAAAATTAAATCACAGAGGCAAAGATTTAGAGTTTATAAATGGATCTAGTGATTGCGGTGCAGCTCTGGACTCCTTTGGATTGATCAGAATTGGTTCTGAGTCATATTCTGGTTTTTTTCTGGAAAACATAGTGTCGTCTACTTCCTTGAATTCTAGGTGTAGAGACAGAGAAAAACGTAGTCAATGAAGTTCTTGTGTTATGTCCTCGTTCCCAGCTCTTCACAGGTATGCAGTAATGAATGAGTTCTTCGTATAAGTTCAGTCGTCTCTTTGAATTCACACTCGGTTGCTCTTTTAGCACACCTCGTGGTATATCTGTATCTATGTTCATTCACTGCCTTTTGTAGCAGCACATCCTTCATTCATTTAAAGAATGAGCTCCGGCAAAAGAAATGATTTCTTTTTGCAGGTACGAGGTACGGTTTCCTGACATCCAATAACACACATTAAATAAATGTTAGTGTATTAAAATATACCTGATATGACCGTTGGTTAGATTAAATAATGACAATGAAATTAAAGCAGTGTCGGGCTCTGTCTTTGGAACGGTAGCTTTGATATCGGTAGGTAGATGTCATGGTAGGCCTGCGTAACAGTAGCTTCTTGTGTAACGGTAGACTTGAGTAACGGTACACTTGAGTAACAATAGACTTGAGTAACGGTAGCCTTTCTATCGATAAAATTTTCATATCGGTAGGCTTAGTATATCGGAAACCTTCGAGTATCAGTAGACTTTCATATCGGTGACCTTTGAGTATCGGTAGGCTTTGATGTAATGGTAACCTTCTTATATCGGTAGTGGTAGCTCTGTCTCGGTAGCGGTAAGTATGTCTTGTATCAGTATCTTTATATTAGTAACGGTGAATCTGTATTGGTAGCTGTAGACTTTGATGTATCAGTGACTTGTCTGTATCGGCAGGCTTTGCATAACAGTGATCTTTACGTATCGGTAGACTTCCTTTGATAACTGTAGCTTCAACATATCGGTGGACTTGTGTGTATCGGTAGCTCTGTTCTATAACGGTAGCTCTCACATAGCGGTAGACTTAACTGTATTGGTAGCTCTATTCTGTTTAAGCATTCTCTTGGCAGAATAGGTTAAGTCAGAGTGTACAAACATCCGGTAACTGAAATACTAGTATTTAAAAATAAAATAATAGAACAATACTTGAAGAAAATAAGTAGCTAGATTCACAAATAAGTATTTAACCATTGATCAAATAGGGATTATCAAAATAAAAATAATCATAATTGGGATTATCAAAATATAATAAAACAACTAGATTCCCAGAGGGTTCAACATATATGTTATACCGTTAATATAATGTGATTTCAGGTTTGTTTTATTTATTTTACAAAGCTTTATTGGACCGTTCAAGGATAATAAAACATTTTGTCTTTTTAAATTGTTTTCCTTGAGAGTGTGACTCATCTTCACATAAGAAACCCTATTATTTTAAGAATCTCTTCTATTGGGATTATAAAATATTTTGTTTTTTCACTCTTCTTTGGAAAAAACCGTCGGAAAAAAGCAGAGTCTGGTTTGTGGTTCTGATTAGTTTTATGTGTGGTGTCCCAAACATAAATATTAATGAATTCCCTCTCCTTTACTATATAAAACCACCCAAGATCCCTCTTCATCACCACTAAATGCCTTTGGAGTTCATCCAACCACTTACCTTCTCTCTCTAGAATCCTCCCAAGGCACCCCAATCTTCCATGAAGCCTCTATCAAGCCTCTCCCAAGCCTTTGGGATCACACTTCCAAGTAAGGGATTTCTTCCTTTCTAAATTTTTTCCAAGTTTATTTATATTGTTATATCCTTTTTCTTTAAATCACAAATGTTGGGGTATTATTTATCACCTCCCCCATACTTTCCTATTCATGTTTGAATAATGAGATATCCCCTTTGTCTCTCATCAATGCCTCCCATGTACATATGTTACCATGATGAAATTTCATAAGGAATTTCACTCTCCTCATTTACATTAAAGCAATTATTTTGGATTACATATCTAAATTCCCTAATATTTGTTAGGACATGTATCTATATGACCCCTTACTTTCCATTTCATGTACATATTATGAGACACCCATTTAACTCTCATCAACCATTTTTATGAATTCTTATGCCACACCGTTATACTGCTGAAATTTCACCATGTTTTTTCAAGCCAAAGTCATTGTGTACTGAATACTATGCCCATTTCTCTATCATGGGTATTCACCTTTATGAAAATTTAATTAATGATTTTAGAGTTTCATGTATGAATTCTACATGACTTTACCATTTAATAAATGATGATGTTTAATGAATCCATGCTTTATGATCCATGTGGCACACTTATTCATGAAATGAAATGTTTAAGAAAGGGTTTGACCTGATAGTGCTCCAATGCATTGGGTAAAGTATAATATCAGGATACGTCATGTGAAATTAGTGTTGAAACATGCCAATTGAAGTGAAAAGAGGGTTTACCTATACTTAATGTGCAATGAGGATTTACTCATTCTCCATGTTCATTGAGCCTTGGTTCATGCTAATTCCAATTTAAGTGTTGTTGCCACATCTCCATGTTATTATTTTCTTGCTTTATCATGCCTTTATTTTCATGTTTTCCTTGTGCTCCATTGATATACCTATTGTCAAACATGTATTGTATTCCTCATATTATTACATGTTTAGTTTCTTAATCAGATTTATAGCTCATCCTTCTCTTATGCATGTCCTCAGGTTATCCCATGTAATGCAAAGTAAGAGGGAATACAGTGGTCATGTAAAGGAAGTTTTCAATAAAGATGTTTGTTTAATGTTCTAAGTTGTTATGTAATGTTCCTAATCCCCAAAGACACTAGACCTCTTGATCTTCCTTGTTGTATCAAGTGAAGAGTTTATGTAATAAATCATGTTTATGTGTGTAATAAAGAACATTTTTGTTATATTTATAATGAATATCTACTTAGTAATTACGAATGATTTTTTTAATTTTTATTATTATTTCAAGAGGATAAAATTTTACTGTTACCAAAGAGGTGTGAATTTATTTTATAATCTCATTGTTTGGGATTGATCTTATTTTCATTGAAGGAATAAAAAAATACATCCTAAATAAAGTTAATAAATTAACTCAATATATTGATATTTAATTAGTTTCCATGTTTTATTCTAACTGCTCCCCTCTTAGTAACATTTATGATCCAATTTAATTTTTTAAATAAAATCCAATTTTTTTTCTCTTGTATCTGGATTTTTTTTCACATATATATTTTTAGAAACTGTCTGACAAAAGTCATTTTATCTACTCAAATGATTTATTAATGAAATTTTATGTTATCCATAAATCATTTTAAGGTTTTAATGCAATGATTTTATTTTTTCCTTAATATTCATTTTCAACTTTCATTATAATAAGTCAAAAAAGTGTTTTTTTGACACTTATGGAGTTAAGGAATTTTCCTTCCAATATGGTTATTTTATAATCATTAGCTTCTTCTATAATATTATAATGGTTCTATAAAGAAAAATATTTAACTAAATATTATTTTAGTGTTGCACTTCCAATTTCATTATTTCTAAAAATGACATAATTTTTCTAAAAACCCTATTTTCATGATAAATCATCAGATGCCTTATATACCTTATTAATTTTGTGGTCATTGAAATTATCCTTTAAAATTATCTTTATTGTTATCATTTTTAATTAAAATTAGGTTTCTCATAAATGTTGATATACATTTTATCATGTATATGGTAATTCATCAAACCATATACCATTTATATATATTCTGTTTTAATATAAAAGTTATTCTATTAACTGGGAAAATCATAATATTTTGTTACCATTTCTCTATAGAGATAGTTATTAATAAGGCATATTATATAGGAATTAAATTGATTATTAAAAATATGAGGAATGAATTGCACATGAAATGATGGGTGGGGCTTAGACATAGATAGAAACTCTATTTATTAACATGTCTCATAGGAAAACTCAGTTGGCTAACCTTGTTAAACTGGTTTTTGGTGTATGCCTAAACATATATTAAACAATCTTGGCATAATGCATTGATGAAAAATATATCAAGATGTATATGAGTATGAAATAAATTTTTAATCATTTACATAATTGAGAATTCACTTATTATTATCCATGAGATACAAACATTGATATTATCCATAGATGAAATTTGTGATCCTTTTATTGATTAAAAGGATTTTATTTTTAGTTATTTAACTTTTTATATTGATTATGCCTTATTTACCCAATATTTAATTTTCTATACATAACCATTACTAGGTATTTGTGATCACCCTTTATTTTTTTCCTTTCCCATTGAAATGAAGAAATAATTTATTAATAATATCATGTGCATGTGAAGTTTTCTTGTAAATTTATTTTTTATTTCTAATGTAATATTAGAATTATGTATATATATGGTTGTTCATTACTATTAAAAATATCAATACATTGAGATTAGTTCCCATATATCTAATATCAATACAATAAATAATACATCAACTCTGGTTTACTGAGGTTGGGGTTATTGCAATAAAGGTTTCTTATATATTTCTTTATCGAGAGGTTCAATTTTATTCAGAATCTCTTTAGTTTAATCAGAGTATACGAGATCTTGGTGAGGTATAGATGATGACCGTCACCTTAAACTATCCTTTGAATGATAGGAATTTTCTTCTATCATGGATGTAGGGCTTTATGTCACTTGAAATTATTTATAATGTTCCTCTCATAATAAGGTAAAACTCTCAAAAGCATTGACACATGTAGATATCCATCCTGAGTAAATAAATAATTTTATAGAGGACCTTAATAACAAGAATTGGGAAGGTAACTTCCTTGGCTAGTTTTTGGGTTACCTTAATTGGTAAACAATCTATTCCAAAATTTTTATTTGTCTCATAAAGGAGATATTTGACATGTAACATGGTGAGGACCTATGGAGATATCAACTTTGTTACCACTGGGAGGGCTCAATGGTTACCTGTTATTGATGGGTTATGAAGGGTATTACCTTCTAAATTATTGATATTCATACTCTGGGGTAAAAATTTGTTTCCTACACTATAGGGAGGATATCTATGGGAATTCAATAAATTTATATATGGAGGAACATCATGATTAGTACTCTAGGGAGGAATTAAAATGTTATAGATTATAAATTAATGAAGAGGAATTTATTGACTATAGATGTTACCTTTTTCTGTTTTGAAGATGATATATTATTAGCATTCCATTCTCATGTGTTAATGTGAGTGCATCATATCAGTGGGAATAGTGTATGAACCTTTGATGGTGAACATAAATATGATCTTCTAGAAAATCGGAAGAATGTGCATAACATGCCTCCACTTTTTCAAAATGACTCTATTGTTATAGAGGATTTATCTATCTCGGAGTTCCATAACTGATCGATCTTTATCCTTCTCTTTCTTCGCTAGATTTGGGGGTGGTTTCTCCTAGAAATTAGGAGACTTGGCCCCATTCATAGGATTCAGATATGAATTATAGATATCCAATGAAGGATTATTTTCTCAAAGGGACTTATCTTCAGTATTATCCCCAATATGTTTTCCTAGTGGTTTCTATGGGTTCTTCCATAAGGGTTTTAGAGGGAGATAATCATGTGTTGACTTTCTCATCGTTGACCTTCACAGACACCTATTGTTTTTCCAGATGGACCTTGGTGGAAATTTTTGGTTTTGATAAACCCCCAAGGATTATTTCAAATGTTTTTTCATTCTTGGGGTCCTGAGTGGTCAATGAGCTCTCTGATCAAAATAGAATTTTTTATATTATTCTACATTCTATTGAGTATTTCAACTAGACCAGGGATTGGAGCCATAAATGTATAAATATGTTGTGGATCAAACTTTATTTATAGTATATGGAGGAACATCATGTATGAGAAATATCTTTAGCTACTGTCTAGATTAATCATCAAATTTTACCTCATAATTTTCAAAACATCACTTCTTGGAAAGAATACAAAAGCTATTTGGTGAGTTTTTGTGTGTGGATGATCTCACACATCATCACTAATATTAATCCTCAGCTCATATTTGTGTCTCTATGAACCTCCCCATTTCCCAACTTGCATAGATTCCCCCCCAGGGTAAATATGATTTGGAATGGTGGTAGTCCCTTCTCTATGAATCGGATAATCAGTACTTTTCATCGTCTAACCTTCACATTCTTTCTATCACAGTGCAAGAAGCAGTACCTTCACACAATGTAAGAGAGTGAGGGAATTTCCTCATCCAGTGAATGATGATATTCATAGATCCATATAGATTTTCACCTATCCGATCATCAAGTTAGTCATGCTTCTAGTGGGTTTCAATTGGTTTCATCTCCTCCAGGCTTGTCTCTCTATTTTGTTTATGTACATCAAATGAATGAGGTGTTTCCAAGGATGACCATCATTTTCTTTATGTATGATGTTCTGAATTAGCTCTCATGTTTTTAGTATTAACTCCAATCTTCTCAGTCTCGATTGATTGAAGCTCAAAGGAAAGAAGATCATTAGGAATGAATCTCATCATCGTCATCCTCCTATTCATAACCACATTTCTTCATATGGTATCTTGTTCTCTAATTCGAATAGGTATAATGCTTCATTTCATGTACATGAATGCTTGGATCCTCTTTCTTTGGTATTTTATGGCATTATGGATTACTCCCTTCTAGTTGAAGGTTGGTTTTCCCACTCTTCTACTTCCCAAATGGTTGGATCTATGACTATGTAATATCCTTCTATAAAATATCGAATAGATGATGATTCGACTCAAGTATCCAATTACCGCAACACACCTATCATTGGGATGTGTACCATATATCTCACCTAGAATGAAATTATTCTATCCTTTTTAGTGGTATCTTCGAGAAGTGAATCCTATGTGGCCAAATATAATCACCCACCCTTAAAATGATTCATATTCTAATCTTGAACACTTTGGGTATGGGTTTACATGTGAAAACTGGTCTCCTTTTTCAGTAAAGGAGGTGTTCAATGGTTTCATTTCAGTACCCCACAAGTGGGTAATGTAAGTGCTCAGGTTTTATCAATGCTAATAAAAAAGTGAGGATAAAAGGGGTAATTATATCAGTGGTAGAAAAAAGCACTGAAAAATCTACCCTTTATCAGCGCATACATTAACGTTGATAAAGTCCCCCTTTATTAGTGCTAACAACAAATGCTGATTAAAGACACCTTTATCAGAGCTAATAATAGCACCGATAAATGTTTTTAATAGGAAATATTATTAATTTATATAAAAATATTTTAATTATATTAAAAAATGTTTATATGTAAACGTTAAATAAAAAACACTTGTCTATTATATTTATTATGTTTATGTTTTATTTAGGTTTATTTTGTTTATTAGTTTTTGTTATGTCTTTATTATATATTTATTATACTATATGTTTATAATATTATATATAAATACTTCTTAATATATATATATATATGTATACAAATAATAATTAAATATATATATATATATTTAGTTAAATAAATTTATGTTTCCAAATGAATGTGTTAATTGATGCGTACATTCTTTTCATGAATATATGTTCACTGTTTTCCATAATATTGGCCATATATACTATATTACTATATATTCTTGGCATATTCATTCATTTCCTATATATACGAAGCTCTATCTTATGATAAATAGTTAAAATCACTATAAATATATTTAAATAAACAATAAATGTATTTATTATATATAAAAATATAAATATTTAGTTATATATAATTATTTAGTTATAAATAAATTTCATATTTGAATATATACATTGAACAGACACACACACACACACATAATTAAATAATTAAGAAATTAAATTTTAAAATAATATATAAATTTATATTTATATATATTTAATTATAAGTTAAATTATAAAATTATTTATATAAATATTTAATTATAATTTATATAGAAACACAATATATATATATATAATAATATAATTTATTAAATTCTAATTAATATTTTAATTACATATATTTATAAAATTATAAATATAATTAATAAATTGGTTATAATATTAAAATTATGAATAAATGGTATGTTTTATGAGCACTAATTAAAAAGTTCTGATAAATAATCCATTTATCAGCACTAAAAAAGCTCTTATAAAGGAATGTTTTGTTAGTGATTTCAATTGTATTACTGATAATTGCATGTTTTATCAATTCATTCAATTTTATCTCAAATAAAACAGAATTTTATCAGCAATTTTTATCTAGCACTGATAAAAGTGTCGCCGAGTTTTACAAATTAACCCTAACTTTCTCCTCCTTCATCGTACCCTCATGCTATCACAGAAGCTGATCCATACCATCATTGTTGTCTCCGCTGCCGCTGCTATTTCCATTGTCTCTGTTGCCACTACTTCCACCACCGAGTCCTCTCCTCCCTTCTCTCCCATTGTCACCACTGTCTCCGCTGCCACTATTACAGCCTCCTCTCCTCCCTCCTCCCCTCCCTCCAATCCTGCATCCTCCTCCTCCTCAGCCACCATCTCCTCCACTGCCGCGAACTGAAATCTTATTATGGTATGGATTTATTGTGATTTTTACATCATAATTATTATTTCCAATGAAAATTATGAATTTTTATTATTCTTATGGTGAATCATTTACTGAACAACCACATAAATTCTCAATGGTTCTTTTATTCCCTTAGCATGCATCAACAAATGACCCCTTAATGATAAATTTGTGTGGAAAGGTTTCCATTGGTCATGATTATACCTCCTCCATTGTTCTTCTTGATCCCTTATATTTTTATGTATGAGGAGACTTCATCATAGATTATGTATGAAGGTGTGGGTATGGATTATGAATGAACAATGGTATGAAGAGGTGATGTTGGGAAAGTGGGATAGTGGTCAATGCAGACAAGGTGAATTTAGAGAAGATATTTGGAATGGATTTGATCAAGGTATGATAAATAAACAATGAGGGTTGTGGCTAGGAGGATTAGATTAGCAGGAAAGACCCATGGGTCCGGGATAGAAATGTGGTGAACTATGATGTTATTCTTGGAAATTTAAGGTGTAAACGGCTTGAACTATGGATGAATATAAGAATATGAGTGATGAACATGACTCCGCAATGTACAATTCAAAGGAATACATGATATGTACCTCCTTATATGTGGTGGTAGGGTTTTAGGAAATTATAATTGTCACACAGCATACTGTATGGATTCACTCACCATGTAGTATATATAAAATTAACATCCATGTTCATGAGATTAAGTTGGTAGTCTGAGTACATAACTAGCCACATTAAGTGTAGTTTGAGTACATTCCATGTATTACTATATTAAACGATTCAGCTATTAGTACCGACTAAAGGTGACATCCATATAATAAATAACATGTATCAACAAAGACATATTTTGTAGTTAGGGAATACATCTATTGACTATCCAATAATACACACTAAGTACTCACATGGGAATGACACACTGTGTATCACCTCAAAAATTCCATGTACATCGAGACGACATGCATCTATTTATTAGTGATACTTTTCACGTACCTATTGGTCTCAAAATTTCTACACATCCTTGTGAAAGATATGTACATTGACTTCACATGCCATGTGAAGAGAAAATACAAGATAATACTATTTTGAGGGGATATAAACTATGTACCGATATAATACATGTCATGTTATTTTTCTAACCTTCATGGGTTTTTGTATGAACTAGTTCATGACCCAGATTTAGGTGCATGAATACATCATGTTAATTTTCTATATTCAATGTAGTTGTGAGCTTCTATTCAACATCACAGGTTGTATGATAGGTGATTCATTCAATTTAATCATCTTAGTTCTATAGGAATGATGATGGGGATTGTGTATAATGATCAAATCATTCTTGGGGTAGGGTTTTCCCATAGTTATGTGATGATGGAAGGGTGTAAGTCCCCCATATTATTCATGAATATTGGAAATCCTCCACACATATAAAGAAAAATCCTATCAAATAGAGCAGGGGGTCGGTACTCCTTCAACACTGTTGAGGTATTGACCCCCCACACACAGGTAATAGATTTCATTACTCCCCTACATATCCATAATGTTTGGTAATCTATCTTTTAAAGAACACTCCTTGATGTGGAGAGGGCCCTCTATTAAGGATTGAACCTCCATTGACCAATGTATATACTTCACCAAGGTGTTGGTCTCTTTGTATAAATTTTTATAAGTGAAGTGGGTTTTCTAATAACTTGGTTGTTATAATAGAAGGTTTTAATATTCCCTTGATCAAGATCTATCATTAGATAAGGCATGGGTTCCCCTATAGTTTTCTTGAAAATTTATTTGATAATGGTGGGAGACAAGGTATGGTTCTCCCCTAATTTATTTTCATACCTCAATAAAAAGTGGGATCCCCTTAATCGATTTTGGTATTGTTTTAGAATAAAGGTTGAACATATTAGTTACATTAATACATGGGACTCCTAAGGTACCCCTTGGTTTCCTTAGAGATGTGACTGACAACTGGGATATCAACTTCAAACTTCATGAATTTTTAAATACAATGAGAATCCCTTGTTTCACATGAGATACATACCTAATGGATTTGTTCCAAGATGACTAGGTCTTATTAACATCAATGAGTCTTATAGTGGAAGAGAATGTATATATATTTTTATGTCTTCCTTCTGATCATTTTCCAACACAGGGGGATGATCAGAGTGGTTTTTTATATTTACTTTTTTATTTTATTACATCATACTGATTATGTTTTTAATCAAACATATATAGGATTTATTCGTACATGTGTTGTGTCCATGCAAGAAGAAATAGGGTTTTATGGAAGTCTTAGTGAACATGGAGATGGTATAACTAGTTCGGAGCTAAAGAATGATGGTACCCAGTAGATATTGTTGGTCTATGGTGGTGTTGAATAATATTATATTTGTAGGATAATCTAGGAGTCCTTACATTATAGAGGATATATCCCTTTTTCCTTGTTCACTGGGTTTTATGACCTTGAAAGATGTGTAGTACCTATGGTGTTTTCTCTATGTGGTGATGTAATCACTATGTGATGTCTCATGATTGCGTTGTATGCATATTTTTTTATTATATATATATATATATAATATATTATGATTCTTATTATTTTATGCATTTTAGGCATGTTTTTGTTATAGGATGATATTTTCTATGGTCTCCCATATTGTGTGATATGCCTACTCAGTGAAATCCACCAGCCCCAAGCCTATTAGAGGTGGTATTAGGGTGGAACGCTCTGATAAATGATGGCATGGATGAGGCATAAGTGGGTTTGGTAATTTTAGAGTAATATAATAGCTATTTATTAATAGGGGTTGAGTTTCGTGTTTTTAATCACGTGATTAGTGGTTTGAGAATTTAGGGAAATAATGTTGAGGAGATTTTGAGTTTGGTTATATTGACCATGGAGACAAACAGAGGTGTGGAAGCTGACATATCATTTCTCTAGAACTATGTTAACCTTTTAGTTAGACCATATATCTAATACATTTATTACAAGGTAAAATAATGTTGGTAAATTCGTAATATAGTGATATTTATGATCTTCCCAATCCTTCATATTTCTTCTTATATAGATATACTATAATCCTCTTGAGTTTATCCTATAAAATAATGTACGACACATACTGATAGATGGATTATGTGGAAATATATATCCAAGATGATTCTACTCTAATATTTGGACCTCTTTCTAAAAATTAGTGAGCGATGAGGGATTTTCGAGACTCAGTTGAGATATCTTTTTGACCAAAAATCTGAATTACTTCCTATACCTTCCATTATTAGTATAGACTTTCTTATAGAGAAGATGGTATATCCTATTGATTTGGATAAGACTAGCCATATAGTAGATATATTTTATGAGTTTTATCGATAGAGGTATCATGGTTTTTTATAGAAATCTTGAACCTTATGAAAAAGATGTTTGGTTAGAGTTTATGACTTTTTCTTTCATTTATTATAGACTCTCACTCACCAGTTTCCATTTTTTTCTTTAAGATCCATATTTAACACAATAATCCAATAGTGGATGACCTTTTTCTAAAACACATGATATGAATAACTTATTATGGTTTTATTTTGATCCCTTGTTTAGGATTGCGATTTATCTAAGGATGATGTACCATTTATAATGAATCTGGATCATGTCTAAGTATGTATCGAGGACAATGGACCTACTAGGGTATGCACTAGTCATGTTATAATGTGGAATTTTTCATTCTCAGTGGTTTTGGTGGATCCATTGAAGGATGTTATTGCATGTAATTATTGTGTTTTCATGCAAAATATCCTATGATGTTTTCCCCCAAGCGAGCATCGATAGATGAGTGTTCTTAGTGAGGATGAACCCTTTATATAGGAGTTGGTTAGTGTTTCAAATAAATACAACTATAGGGATTCATGGGATGGAACTCAAACTATAAGGTAACATCCATATTATATACCCACCTATTGTAGGACTAATTTACAACTAAAGAGATATTCAGTGGAAGTTTCAATGGTGCAAGAGTAGTTGGAGATGAACTATTCATTGATATACTTGCATAATCACTACATTTATTTACTTCTTTTTAAGAATAATTTATTTTCATTTAAATATGGGGAAATATATGTGTAATGGAGGACCATGGTTAGGAATCAATACGTGTATATTGGAGTTCAATTTGTGTACTCTCTTGATAAACCCTTATACTAGATGTCATTGAAATGAGTTATTCTTTCTACACCATATGTTTGGGAGTTATAGATTCCATTGAATCTCATAGACACACCCTTATCATCTATAAAATTTACAATAATAAAGACTAAATTTCACTCACCCCCACATTGTAAATTGATATTATACTTATTATAGAAATATGTATTTAATGATATTACTCTATGTTAGATGTGAGATCTAAAGGTATATACCTCGTTATATATTAGATTCTAATGATAGTACTATGTGGTGATACAAAATTGAGTAATATAATTGAGATCCACCCCATTAGTGAGTAGGGTTTTCCTCAGGATTGGTGAGCAGATCCCACCCTCAAGGATTTGTAGTCAAATAACCATAAAATGATAAGCATGGATTTATGAACATAGTGTGTTGAATATTTAAGATCACTATTTACTAATCATTTGAGAGGCTGTGGAATTATTTCACATCTCACTCCTACCAGAACACAAAAGTGTAAAAATTTATCTTGTAGGAGTAATCATACATTTTTGGAAATATATTGATTGATTATGAGTTAGTATAACCTTCCTATATCATTTTAGGAACATGACCTAGAAATTGGTATACAGTTACTTAATTACATTCTATATAATGTCTTCATAAAGACATAATATGAGATATAGAATGGGATGAATCCTAATTTTTATTATTATTATTCAGAGTGGTGAGGTATACATACCACATGTTGTTTTTGATAAAGTGAATCTAAATCCAAAAATTGATTAGTTATTGGTTATCCTAACGAAACAGTCTGATATTATTTCTATAATCCTATTAAAAATAATGTGTTTGTGGAATGATATGGTATTTTATTTGAGAATGATTTCCTTAACCATAGTTTCAATGGGAGTAACAATAAATATAAATAATTTTATAACCAACAAGTTGGAATTTATCCTTATAGAGATAAGAATCTAGTTCCACATTGGGTTGTGTAAATAAAATCGACCAAGTTTACACATGACCCTAGAAGGTTCGATAGGATTCATTAGGAGATCAAGAAATATGAATTAATTATAGTAAGTTATAATAATGAAATTTTCATTGATGATGAGTTTAATACCTATAAATATTTAATTGAGAGTTTTTATTTTGAAAAATAATTAGAGGACAAGAAATCAAAGATGTACTTCATATAAAAAACCATGTATTGAACTTAGTGGATCTATTTGAATGTTTGAGACCTATAAGGTGTGATTTATTTTTTCATAACAAAATTGACATGGATGGAATAGTGTATACCTATAAATCATGATTTTGTAATAACATTTTTAAATAATTCATGGTATTGAAAATGGAGTGAAATTTTCACTTGTTGTGATGATAAATTCTATTAAGATATAACATGTCGTAACAACTACTTATGATTATTTGTTATTTAAAATGGATATTATAACCAATTTACGGAATGGGAGTTTATTAAAGGATTTTTATATGATGTAAAATAATTTTTTTATGTGTTAAATGATTCTAATATGGTTTGAAATTTTCAATGCCCCATTTATGGTTTCAATTATGTTTCCTAGATTTAGAATATCCATTTTTAAATGTGGACAATGATTATGGCCTCATCAATAATATATATGACTATTATGTGTATAAACAAGATAATGGGAGTGTCGTACAATTTATAATGTTTTATGAATATAAAAAAACTATCTTTATAAATGACGCATCAACTTTATATTCTGCAAAGCTATCATTGGGAAGATGATTCTTGATAAAATAAATGGGAAAAGAACATACATAAAAGGTATGAAGAAAATTTAATGTCAACAAATTAGGTTTCATGGATTGTTTCAGAATACATATATTGGTAAAATGATAAAGTGTTTTTTAATGTATAACTCCAAGGATGGGTATTTACTGGTGTCACATGTCATGAGTCTTATAATGACACAATTTTATTCTAATTAGTTTGATATTAGAAACAGAGATAAAATTATTTATAAATTCACTATAGTATTTATCATGTATTCTATGTTGTGAAATTGGAATTATATTTACTATTATTTGGGTTTAATAAGTAGATACTAATCTAATCTTGGTGAGATTAACTGAATTTCTATCTAAAAGTTAACCTAATTATATGTTTTTTATCTTTAGTATTGAGGATGAGATCATTTCAAGGGGTTAAATTAATGCTAGTTTTCAATCTGAAAAAAATGATAAGAGATCATAAAACTGTTTTATGTTCTAACTCAATTGTAGAGATATCAATTGGAATAATTCCAAAAGATACACTATGAAACACTTGACTATAGAATCATAGTACATAACTGCATAAAATTCAGTGAAGGACACTAGTTGGATTAAGAAATTCATCACTGAACATGGGGTTATTTCAATAATTGAAGGATAAATCGACCTTTAATATGAAAAATATGAAACTATTTCTTATAAAAAAGTGTGATAGATAACCTGGAGTTATCCTATCCCAACATTGAAGTAAACCCACCAAATGTTTTTTAACCTTGGTTAATTTTTATATCAAGATTTTGTATATTTATTTTGTTAAATATTAATATCACCAAATCAAATAGAATGGATATGAATAAATAATGTATGGATGCAAATCATATTACAAATTATTATGAAGATATAGAGAAATAGTTCATCATGTTTTCAAAAGATCATGAAAATGATCTTTCCCAAATTATTTTTCCGTGTTTACATTGTTGTTATTCAAGACTAGTTAGTCTATAGGGGTTGGAAGAACACTTGATCTATCACAGAATATATAGAATTTATAAATGTTGGAATAAACATGGGTAAAATATTAATGTAGTTAGTTATTGGGATAACACTACATTTTATAGATCATTTGATATAATTACAAGCATGGACAATAAATAAGACTATATCGAGTATATGATTATAGATGTTCATGATGATGAACATCATATTTAGAAAATGACAAGGACAGTTGAAGATGAACTTCATGATCACCCAAAATTGTATGAGCCATTAAAGAGTTGTGCAAAGACATAATTGTATGGTGGTTTCACTAAATATATAGCATTTTCAGCTGTACTGAAGATGTATAATTTGAACGAAGCAAACAGATAGTGTGACACCAGTTTTACGAAATTACTTGCTCTCTTGAATGACATGAACCCAAAGGATAATGAGATACTTAGTTGAACATAAGACACCAAACGAATGCTAAACTTGATGGGAATGATCTCTGAAATAATACACGCTTTCCCAAATTACTGTAAACAGTTTATCAAGGACCAAAAAACAATTAATTAATTCCCAATGTTTGGTTATTCTTGATACGAGAATGATGAATCTGGTCCTATAAATGTTTTATAGAACTTTACAATAATTCAAAGGTTTAGGTGCCCATATATAAGTGCGGAGAATATAGGGAAATTGATGTGGAATATAGAAAGAATAAATAAATATGGAAAACTACAACATCCAGCAGACTCTCCTCAGTAGAAGAGAATTGATCATGAGTATCCTTAATTTGGAAATGAACTGAGAAACCATCATATTGCGTTACCTATAGATGGAGTGAATATTTTTGGTTTTCAAAGAAGAAAAAAAATTATATGGCCAATTATGTTGGTAAATTATAACATTCTTCTATTGTTATGCATGAAACGAAAAAACATCATGTTATCTATGCTTATATCTGGAGAAAAACAACTGCGTAATGATATTGATTATTATTTGGAACCACTGATCAAGTATATGAAATTATTTTGGGATTTAGGTGTTACGATGTATGAAGCTTACAGAAATGAAGATTTCACATTGAGAACCATGATGTATGGGATGATAAATGACATTCCAGCTGATGAAATTTTTTTAGGATATTGAATTATAGGAACTCTTGGGTGTCCCATTTGCAAACAAGGTACACAATCAATTTGGTTGAAACATTCATCGAAAACTATGTTTTTAGGACATCGTGGATTTCTACCCCAACAAAATAAGTTCAGATATTGTATAACATCATTCTATATATTTTCATAAGAATGTACACCACCGTCTCCAATTATAGTTGATCAACTGTTGGATAATGTTAATAAAGTAGATTCTACTTTTGGTAAACTATTTAAAAAAACCATATGAAAACCGATTGAAAAAAGAAATCATTTTTTTGGTAATTACCATACTTGAATTTTTTTTATGCCAGACATTTTTTTAATGTTATTCCTGTTAATAAAATTTATATGATAATGTCACTGGTATGTTTCTAAATGCACCTGGTAAACCAAAGGATGTAACTAAGGCTAAGTTGGACTTTGTTGACATGGGAATGCGATAAGAGTTGGCCCTAGTGACAGGTGAGAAATGAGCATTTCTTCCTCCTACTTCTTACACTGTTTCCAGGTAGGAAAGATATCATTTTTCAACTTCTTTAATGAAATATAGGTTCTAGAGGGGTATTCATCAAATTTCAGGAATATAGTTTTAATACACAATTTAAAGATAAAAGGTCTGAAATCACATGAATGGCATGTTTTGATGGCAGAAATAATTCCTATAGTTTTACATTGATTTTTTTAATAATTTCTATCATGCATTAATGAAGCTCTGTTTTCTCTTCAAATATATATGTAGCAAAGTTATAGACCTTGGGAAAATTATGACAATGGAAAGTGAAATTTTTATCAAATTATGTGAATTGGAAGTGGTTTTCAAACCAACATTATTTGATATGACGGTTCCTTTGATGGTTCAATAGGTGAGAGAGATTCAGATATGTGGTCATGTTCACTATATATGGATATAACCCATTGAATGGTATATAAGTATTTTAAATCGGTATGTCAAAAATCAAAGTCGGCCAGAGGGTTGTATTGTAGAGCGATATGGTGTTGAGGAATCTGTTGAATTCTGTACTGAATACCTATCTAGTGTGAAACGAATTGGTCTAACGAAATCTAGTTGCGTTGGGTGACTTTTCGGTGAAGGAATTTCTGAAAATGAGGACATTAGAATCAATAATACAGATTAGGAGTAGACCCACCTTTACATTTGGTACAATAGTTTAGATGTTGACCCATATGTTGACACCCACAATGAAATTATTAGGAATTAAAATCTATCAGGGGCTAGAAAATAGATATCAAATAAACATAATAAATAGTTTATAGGATGGTTTTATGAATATTTTTGTAGGATTCAAATTAAAATCTAGACTCAATTTCCGAATGAATTTGATGGCTAGCTGGAGGACCAACTGTGTGTCTGTATTAACTTATAATACTTATGTAATTAATGGATATACATTCTATAATAATGAACATGATGAATAAAGTACTAGATATATTAGTGGAGTTACACTTATGGCTGAAGCAACGATTTTTGTGTTTCTAAGGTCATAAATCCAATTTACTTTAATATGTTATATTTTGGCATTATAGAAAAATATAGTAGTTGGATTATATGACATTCCAAGTGCCTATTTTTCAATGAAAGCGGGTAGATAATATAATTGCTGTTAAAATCGATGAGTTGGGATTTGCGAAAGTTGATTTCAATAAAGAAGGTTATAAATATTAATCGTTTATAATGGAATCATAGGTAGTAAAGTATATTATGTTCCAAATTCGGAAAAAAAGAGGTCAATTTTTTTGTTATCGACTAAAACCACTGAAGAGTTGAATGAAAATTCAATGGAGGATGTCCATTTTATTGGGACATCACAATCATTTCATAGTGATCCCAATGTAGATGGCATTTTTTATGTTAGAGGATACCACAATGAAGGGATTTGGATAGTTAATAGAGAGGTCAAATCCCTTCATCTTTTTTTTAAAAAGAGAGTTCAATAATCATGTTATATTTTTTTTATAATATACACCATGTTACTTTATGTTAATATATGTTCACTATTTTTTATGTTATCTAAAGTAAATGTTAAACCAGTTTTCTAGATAATTAATTCTTCATGTGATGATGCTCCCAATCCATAAGAACAACAGGTCTCTCAACCTGCTACTACTCGAAGTGCATACGATCAACTAGTTTCTTAACCTGTTACCTTATGTTAATATCAGTTCTTTTCTACATTTATGTTATCTAAATTAAATGTTAAACATATTTCTCAGATAATGACTTCTTCACGTGACGAGGATCCCAATCCCTAGTCACAACAGATTTATCAACCTGCTGCTGCTCACAGTACAGACGAACAAAAGGTTTCTCATCATGTAGCCTTGTGTTTATATCTCTTCATTGTTGATTTTATGTTATCTAAATGAAATGTTAAATAAAATTTTGAGATAATGACTTCTATATGTGATGATTCTCCCAATCCCCATGCATAACAGGTTTATTAACCTACTACTGCACACATTTTAGACGAACAACATGTTTCTCAACCTATTGTAGCTCTTAGTGCAGAGGTACAACAACCATTTTCACATGTCGATGCTAGCCCTCTGGAGACGGAGGAACATATTGATGATGGTGGATCCAAGGAAATTAAAGGTGAAAAAATACCAGTGATGCAAAAAAATAGGATCATTGTAGTTTGATGGTATTCAACAAAATAATTCAGGATAAAGAAAAAGGAATCAAATATGAGATTATAGTGAATAAGAAGGGCTATCATGTTAACCCCAACATGACCATGTTCATTAGTTTCATTAGAATCATCACTCAGAAACATGTGGCGATTGTTGTAACTTCATGGAACCATGTTGTGGCTGGGATTAAGACACTGATGTGGGGAGATATAATGGTAACATTATGGTATCATTTTTTTAATTTATTAAAAATGAAATAATGAAACATTGACCTACACTTCATTATCTCTTGCAGAGTGCATTAATAGTAGATGAATCTCACAAAGAAATTGTCTTTTGGGTTTCTGAAAGAATTCAATGGATATTTATCTTACTTTTAACGAAATATCATCTTAAATATGATTATGTGAAAATAAAACCGCTCCCACCTCTTATTTATCCAAAATTTAAAACCCAATCACTGTGGGATGCATTTACTGGTCATCATGCAAAGTTATCTTTTTTAGGTACATTGTTTATGAAAATATGTTGTTTGATGGTATGTTTATTCATCACTTTGATTGACAGTGTTTTGTTTATGAAACAATAAATGAGTGCTGAAAATAAAGAATGGGAATCAAAACCAACGTACCCCTACTGTAAATTAAAGATGTGGTACACATCCCTTGAAATAATTTTGGTACAAATTTCAAATTGGCTGTAATAATTTTATGTGACATAAAACAACACAATAAATATGTTCTTTTGTTTATATGCATCTTGAAGATTCCTAATACACAACCACTTCCATCCAACACCATGTGCTATAGAAGGAGGCACACATATCTAAATATGGGAAACTAATAGATGAAAACATCCAAAAAGTGTGGGAAACATTTTTACGTATAATATAATAAAAATTTGTTTTACTTTAAATTGAAATTACATAACAAAGATTACTTATTTTCCAATATATTCATTCTGACATAGTCATAAGAATCAAGAACAACCACATCAGATGTATAAATAATTTCTGTGGCCTCGATGAATCAAGAAAAGTATGGATGCATCAGAGGTGCAGGTTTTGGTGTGACACCCCAAACACATTTTGGAAAAAAACAAGAAGAGGATCAGAATGATGGAATGAAAAATATTTGAGAAAGATTATCTCTATTTCAAGAATAATTATAGTACCAAAGAGAGATGATATCATGTTTTTTGGGGGGGAGGTAGAGATAAGAAACAACTCAAGAACTACAGGCACGTGAAGCTCCCACCCCACCCCCACCAGTTTTGAGGAAATCCATTCCCCCTAAAAACAATTCTTAGTTGAGGTAATTAATTTTAAAATTATTGTTTCTGTAAAATATGAATGAGATAGACACTAGAAAATGATAAATTTATTATATTTATATTCGACATGGTGAAAATAACTATGATTTATATGTTGGGAAGAAATCCCTCAAGGTAACATTGCATCATTTTTGGGTTGTTGGTGTTTGTTGACATTGCAGGTTTCCATGGTAAATTGTCGAGTTCCAGATATGTAGTTGAAAATTCATGTTGATAAAGAATCATGAAAAAGGAACAGAAGATCTAGAGGTAGTACAAAAGAAAAGATACAAGGTAGATACGTTTTCCAGTGTTTTCCAAATTTTCGGGGTCCAAAATTTTGAGATTGGTGAGCATCGCGAAATATGGATTTCCTTGAATATCTTATCAAAATATGGAAAATGAATGAGCTTCACGATGATGATATTCTTAATGTGGATTTCGTGAAGACATTAATAAAGTTGACAATGTTCTTTGTGATTACCTACACCTTCACGGATGGCAGAGTTGAAGAGAATTGTGGCAGTGTGGGGAATTTTGAGTGGAACATTGCAATGAAGGCACAAAAAATTGACTGAATGCTCTCAGAATGCATCGAGCTCTGTGATCTGAAAATATCTATGGTGCTTTTCTATATAGAGAGAATTTCGGCTGAAATTTCAGAGCTACGTGATTTGTGATGATGTGGCACTGACTTTTCATAGAAGGTTAGAGGGTCAGTGGAATCACTTATAAATAGACCTTGACCCCCTCGAGAGAAGCAAAAAGTTTTCCAAGAAAAATTTGTTTATATCAACCAATGAAGGTGGTTTGCGAAGGTAGTGTGTTTCACGAAAGAAATAGCTTCATTTTGGATACTTTATCTATGTGATATTGGTGTGTTCTACATTAGATCAGTAAGCTTCGCGAAAGAAGTTGCTCGACCCCGACTTGAGCTCTATAAAATCCTAATATTTGCGAAGGCATGAGCTCTGCGAAGTTTTGAGCTCCACTAAGTAGTAATCTCTATGAGGTAGTGAGCTCTGTGAAGGTGTGTGCTTCACGAAGAGGAAGGAACTTCGTGAAGGCTTGTTTTTGATTTGCAAAATTGGGAGCTTCGCAAAGTAGGGTGCTTTGCGAAGGTATTTACAAAGTGCGTGGCCTTATGATCAGTGGAATGGGGTATTAATCATCAGAAGAAATTTTTACTTCAATAGAGAATCTAGATACAATGGAGGATGCATTCATTAGTGATAATGAAGAGGCCTAAAGGTCTATAAATTGTGAGTGGATATTCTGAAGAAGCACTGAGATCACTTCCATTGAAAGTGCAGTGAGTTATCACGTTTTGATTGGTTGTAAACCAGGAGGGACAATGAGTCCACTCCAAACGTGTAAATAACAGTGTGCTTATAGTGGATTTGGTACATCGACACATCGCTAGTGTTTGCTCGTTGGACATAGCTCAGTGAGGGTTAACCATGTAAAATTGCTGTGTCATGTGCATGCTTTAAGATTAATTCATACTGTTCTATGGTTAAGAGAGAGAGAAGAGGGGTTTTTTTCTAACAACAAAACAACATTTAAAGGGGAAATTGTTTTAATTTGTAATACCCTAATTCAACCCCCCTCTCAGGGTATCTAGCCTAGTGGACCTAACACTTGGTATCCAAGGTAATGGTTGATATCATTCTTTCTTTCTCAAATAGAGGTCATCAATCACAACGGGATTTTGATCTTCGACGGGAACAATTTTTAGCTATAGAAGAATCGGATACAACAATACTTTTGATCTTTGGGAATAGATGTGTTCACAGCAGCAATGCAGGTCATAACTGCCGATATTAACCGTGGTGCATTATCAGAAGCCGAGCTGAGAGAATTAGATGCTGGAGCTAGAGGAATCAATGCTTTACAGGGATCCCTATCCAATGCAATCTAAATGATGGTGATGTCATGAAAAAAATCACATGCTATGTGGGAAAAGCAATTGAACATTTATGAAGGAGATACAAAGGTCAGAGAGGCAAAGTTACAATTATTGTGGAACAAGTATGAAGATGTGCGAATGAACCCAAATGAGTTTGTTGATGAATTCTTTGACATGGTATATTATGTAGTGGAAGACATGCAATGTCTTGGATAATTTATATAAGACATAATGATTGTAAAGTGAATCTTGAGGAAACTTCCACATCGGTTCAATCTGAACGTTTCAGTTTTAGATGATAAATACTTGAAAGAGATGGCGTTGGATAACCTTCACAACACCCTTATGGCATATGCAATGAGGAATGATGATAATGCCACTGTGGAAAAGGGGAAATCCAAAGAGTGGTCATTCAAGGCCATGAAGAACCTCACCATTGAAGATTCTTCGGAAGAATAAGAGACATATAAGGGGATTCCATCTCTTTCCTCGAATCTGTAAAGAGTAAAATAAAAGTTCAAAGGTAAACTTCCACTTTATTGCATTAGATGTGAAAACGTTGGTCACCTTGCCCCAAGGTTCCCCAAAAAGTTTCATGAAGATGAGGAAGATGAAATCTAAATTCCTAAGAAGAAGAATTCTGCCTATGTGAAAGGAAAGAAACAATTTAAGATAAATTTATTTAATAAAAAGAATCTTATCTCAAAAGAATGTGGTAGTTCATATGAGTCCATGACTGAAGAGGTTGAAGAGATAGAGAACTACACAGATCTAAGAGAGAATGCTATGGTGGAAGTTGTCGGTATCTCATAGAAAAAGGAAGAAATTGACAACAATGAAGAAGAAGACAAAATTGAAGGACGAGTCAGCATGGAAGCTGAATTAGAAGTAGATCTTGAAGAGATAGATGTTTGTAGAGAAAATAATATAAAATCCAACAAGATTGTACATAATGCCAGACTCTATATGTAAAAACAAGAAGAAAAGAAGTCTGAGCTGATAAAAGAAATCGAAAACCTGAAGTCTGCTAGGCGAGAGAGCTCAGAAAAGGTTGATGAATATAAACTCAAGGATGAAGAATAGAAAAGGGATATCGATGGATTGAATAACACAAGAAAATATCAAATAAAATGTATTTAATAACTTGAAGGAGAAGTTTTCGGTCTTCAGTAAAAGTTTAAGGATCAAGAAAAACTCTTGACTCCAACTGGTACATCAGGAAAGTATATTACTCAGAAAACTAAGATGCTAAAAGTGGAGCATAGTGGTTCAGCAGAAAGGAAGCATCAATTATGATCATATTCTAAGGCCGATGGAAGTCTTGATAAAAAAAAAGCGATGAAAGTTGAAGATAGACAGCAAGCACCCATTCCAAGATTAAAGGATGATTTGGGAACAAATCAGAATCAAAATATTTAGAGATCCCAAGGGGAAACTAGTAGTGAAAATGTGACATAAATAATTGCACCTGGTATTAGGTGTTATTGTTTTGGAAATATGGGACATTCACAATATGTGTGTTCTTTATCCAAGAGATATCGAAGGGCACAATAACAGAGGTGACATCCAAATAGTGAACGGTTATCTAGAACATATTTTTAAGGATACTATTTTTGGTGCGGAGGATTTGGGAACATGACTAGGTACTTTACATCGATCATACGAAGAAATGTTCCAAAACAGAATCAAAATGTTCGCAAGCAACAGATCAATGAAGAAACAAATGATTTGAAAATGAAAAGTAGATAGGAATCTTTGTAAGATGAAGATGGACCATCATACTCTGAGAAAGATCAGAAGTCTCAATCCGTGTCAAGTGTGAAGGAAAAAATATAGACCAAGAAGAAAAAGGATGAGAAGGTAGTGGTGGTAGATATTTCCCTTAAAGCATCATATCAATTTGGTGTGTGGATTTTTGATAGTGGTTGCACCTTTCATATGACAGTTAATAAGTATTTTGTTACAGGCATAAAATACAACATAGAAGGAGTAGTGATGTTTGAAAATGATGAAGGCCTGAAGATTATTGGCTCAATAAAGGACATGTTTGGGGGAAACGAGATGAGACGTGTTGATGTATTAGTAGTAGAAGACCTTAGTCACAATTTTCTCAATGTTAGTCAACTATGTCACTCAGAACATTCTATAATGTTTACTAAAAAGATGTGTATTTTTAATGTAAGAGACATGACACTAATTCTATAGGGGAAAAGAACAAAGGGAAATCTCTACATAGTAAGTGGAGAAGAAGATATTTTCTTTCTCTCTAGAGAGGATGAAAACAAGTTGTGGAATAAACAACTTGGTCATCTATACCAACCATCCATAGAAGATCTCATAAATTTTGATGTAGTAGGAGACATACCTAAGCTTTGACGTGATCATACTCACATGTGCGATGCATTCCAATAAGGGAATATCATCATAAAGACTTATAAGGCAAAGGAAAAAAATTCAACAAGAATGCTCCAATTTGTTCATGCTGATGTTTGTGGGCCTATCACAGCAAGAGAAATTGATGCAAAGAGGTACTACATTATTTTCATTGGTGACTATAGAAGAAAGGCATGGGTATTTGTAATTTCCCATAAGTATGATGTGTTCAGTTGCTTAAAATAGTACAAGAGGGAGTGTTAAAGGATTCGTGGACAAGACATGTGAAAACTGAATAGGGAAATCCCATCATGCATGGACCACCAGAATTCCCTAAAGACAGCTCAACCATAGAGAGGAAAAATATCATTTTTTCCTCCCCCCAGAAGGACACCACCTCAACTTTTACAGAGCTAGTGAATACACCAAAAGATCTTTCAGAAAAAAGCTTGAGATCGAATAAGATGCACACTAAACCACCAGATCCCGACCTTGATCCATAAATGACCATGACAGACATCCTAACAAATGATAATGATGGAAAGACATGGAACTTCACCACCAGGCCCAATCACCCGTAGAACTTGGAAAAGGGTGAAACAAGAAGAAAGAGATGATAAACTGGAAGACCCTAAACCCAGGGAACTGAAAAGATGAATTTAAGGCGGGGGACCCCCCTAAAATATGGGAAATAATGGGTGGGAAAAACAAGTTCGGAGGACTCAAAGGCGGAGGCGGGTAAGACCCAGCCTCGCCTAGATCAATGATCGTCTTGTGCTGGAACTATCGTGGGCTTCGAAACCCACCAACAATTCACATTCTCCAGTGAAATTATGCCCAAAGTCGCCCTGATATGGTTTTCCTATCTGAAACCATACTAGAAAACAAGGACACCACAAGCATTGATCTAAAATGCGGCTTCCAAGGCTACCTCCTGATCTCCAGAAAAGGCCACTATGGGGGAATCTATCTCCTATGGAAGTATTATATCGAAGTCAAGATCTTGTCCTTCTCCTCTCACTATGTGGCTGCAACTGTTCTTGTGGACCACACCCCGCCATGGACTTTCGTGGGATTCTATGGTTGGCCATCCCATAGCGAGAAGTGGAAATCATGGGATATTCTATGCAAGATGCATCACGATATTCCGAGCCCTATTGTCTTTGGAGGGGAATTCATTGAGATTATGTTTCAAAAGGAAAAAATATGCAGAATTTTCTAAACATCTTCGTCGATGTAAAATTTTAAGAAGGCGGTCTCTAGGGAGGACCTAGGTGATTTGGGTTACGTGGGTAATCCTTTCAGATGGTTCTGGAGTAATAAAGATCGCACCCGCATCATAGAGCGACTTAAAATATTTTTGGGGTCAACAAATTGGACAAATCTCTACAGTATGTTCCACATTGGCCACCTGACGCTCAACTGTTCAGACCACTGCCCAATTGTCATTGACTGCAGTCAAGGCGAACAGAACAGGCAATCCAGCAGACCCTTCAAGCTTTTGGTCAAAATAATAGGAATGTGAATATGTTATCCGACCAAGCTAGAGGAGTAATCACGCAGATGTTGGACTCAATCTCCAACAGGTCGCATCCGATCTGAGGTTATAGAGCGACAAAAAATTCTGTCATCCCAATAGGCACTGTGATTTCCTTGAAAGGAAACTACATAACCTTCTCAAGAAACCCCCATATAACTGTAATCTATCTTCTATTAGTGCCACTCAAAAAGATCTAGATGTGGCCCTGCACGTCAAGGAAAGCTTCTGGGCTATGCAGTCGCGGGACACCAACATAACCGAAGGGGACGATAATTTACATTATTTTCACAAAAAATCATTATCTAGGCACCGGAAGAATTCTATTACTTTCATCTCTCAACCAGATGGTAGAAAAGTCTCTGACACCGATGGAATCCATGAAGCTTTGACCTGTTACTTCCAGAACCTCTTCTCTACAGGAACTCCTCTAATTTATGCTGAAGTGGAGGATTGAATTAGACATGTGATCAATGATGAGATCAATCTACAACTTACCAAAGATGTGATGGATGAGGAGATATGTCTGGCTCTGAAATATATTCACCCCACTAAGGCCCCGGGCCGAGACAGGTTCCACACCCACTTCTTCAAAAAAAACTGGCACATTATTGGTCCCTACATCTGCAATATGATGAGGAATATTTGGGTCGATAAAAAAATAATTTTAGCCATCAATGAAACTGTCCTCGTCCTCATTCCCAAAATAAAAAACCTTTTGCAGTCCCTGACTTCAGACCTATCAGCCCATGCAATGTCTGTTATATTTTTTTCCTCAAAGATCTTAGTTAATCGGCTGCGTCCTTGGTTTCCTAACATCATCCGGGAAAACCAGAGTGCCTTCATGGCCATGAGACTTATCACTGATAATGCAATTGTTTCCCATGAATTGTTCCACTCTATGAAAACACGCTCCACTGCGAAAAGAGGAACAATTTCCTGGAAACTGGATATGACTAAAGCCTATGATAAAGTGGAATGGCACTTCCTTAGAGTTGTTATTATGAAAATGGGATTCTACTATAAATGGGTAGATATGGTCATGCACTATGTCTCGACCGTCTCTTTCCGAATCAAGGTCAATGGGGAGCTCACCTGATGATTAGCCTCATCCCGGGGCCTTTTCCAGGGATATCCTCTCTCCCCCTTTCTTTTTATCTTGGTGGCTAATGTTTTTTAACCTTATTTCCAGGGCTACATCCTCTAAATCTATAAATGGGGCAATGTTTTTCCATGTAATCCCACCGGTTTGGCATCTCTTCTTCACCGATGAGTGCCTCCTTTTCACCAGAGCAACCATTAATGAATTCCGGGTAATCATCCATGCGATCCAACAGTACGAGAGGGCGTCTGGTCGGTCTATCAATTATGGCAAGTCAAAAATCTGCTTCAGTACAGGGGTACCTCCTTATAAGAAAGAAGAAATCTGTGAATCTGTAGGCATCCATTTGGTCGAAAAAAAAACAGAAGTATCTCGGGCTTCCCACAGTAATTGGCCGCTCCAAAAAAGAAATCTTTGCTTAATTAATGGTCAATATTGAGAATAATATTTAAGGATGGACCCCAAAGAAAATTTCCAATGTCGGTAATGAGATCCTCATTAAAGCTATCATCCAGTCTATCCCCAACTATTTTATGTCCCTGTTTAAGCTTCCGGTGGCCATTGTCAATCAAATACACACACACAAAACCAACTTCTGGTGGAGGATGAATAATGGAAGGAATAGAACCAACTGGATTTTCTGGGAGAAACTGTGAAAACCCATGGATGAGAGAGGTATGGGATTCTAGAATCTCTTTCAATTCAATGACGCACTGCTGGCTGAGCAAGGTTAGCGCCTGATTAACCGTCCATCATCTCTATGTGTGCACGTTCTATGAGCCAAGTACTTACCCCACAAGGACATCCATGTCTCCTATCTTGGCCCCCATCCAAGATTCCTATGGAGAAGCATTTGGGGGGCCCGAAGTCTCCTGGATAAAGGGATGGGATGGAAGATTGGGAATGCTCAAACTATTAACATTTGGACTGATCCCGGGCTGATTGATGAGGAAGGTGTGCGGGCCTCATCCCATGCCCGACCAGGTTTTGAAGATGCAACTGTCAGGTGGATCTTTTCCGACTAGGGTCCAGGATGGTGTTTGGAGAAGATTCACACATGGTTCAATTAAAGAGACAAAAGAATTATCCTGAGTACCCCCTAGGTCCCAAGCATTGGCCCCGATCATCTATTCTTGATCAACGACCTTTCGGGAGCCTACATGGTGAAATATGGTTACCAGCTCACCATTGGTAATCAATCAGTCGATTGGGATGGGGGACCCCGGAAGTCAATTTGGAAAATCAACGTCCCCCCAAAAATCCTCCACTTTTGGTGGCAGGTGTGCACGAGCACCCTTCCTACCATGAGCCTTATCGTCATCTGACATATTTCCAGTGACGAATCTTGCCCTTTATTCCCGAACATCCTAGAATCTCCCTTGAACGCCATCATCCAGTGCCCAAGGGATAAAGAAATTTCGAAAAAATGGGGCTCTGCTTCAGACTCTTCACTGGCCATGGCCTCTGACCTCCCATATTTCCTGATGCGTTGGTGGTCCTCCTTCTCGTCGGCTAAAGTGGGTTCACTTTGCACCCTGTCCTAGATCATTTGGGTCCGTCACAACCAGGCAGTTTTTAACCACATTCCTAGACCCCCCGAATTCTGGATTGAACAGTCCTTTTCATGGATTGAGTGTTGGAAGCACCACAATGGACAACATATGCCCTTTGGAACCCCCTCTTTTCTCTCCCACTGGTGTCCGCCAAGAGAAGGGATTATTAAGATTAATGTGGATGCGTCTCTCCCCAAGGATGGACCTGTCACCCTCAGTATCCTGGCCCGGAACTATCAAGGGAAAGTCGTTGCAGCAAAACATGAATCACACTATGCTTTTTGGGAACCTATGGTGGCCGAGGCTACTGCCATCCTTGCTGGTATGATGCTCGCCAAGGATCGCGGATGGGATAAAACCATCCTCGAATTAGACTGTCTCACCATTATCAATGATATCAATTTCAACGACCGTGGCCTCCAGTCATTTGGATCCCTCATTAGGCGAATCCTTTCTATCTGTTAATGCTTCTCAATTTGAAAAATCTCCTTTACTAAAAGGGAAGGAAAAATTGATGCCCATCAGTTGGTATCCTCAGGCCCCTATGATGTTAACCAGCTCTAGATGGACCATTTACCTTCATGGATTGCCATTTGTATGACCGCTGATCTTCGAAATTAATGATTCTATCTTTAAAAAAAAGGATTCATGGAAAACAAATTCCGAAATTTCGTATTGATAACAATATGTAATTCAAAAACAGTTAGGTGGAAGACTATCTTGAGAAACACAGGTTAAAGAATCAAGTTTCTTCTATAAGAACCCCCAACAGAATGGAGTAGTTCAAAGGAGAAATCCGATCATCAACCACATGGCCAGAACAATGCTTATAGAAAAATACCTACCAGAGAAATTTTGGAAGGAAGTAGTATTGACAATGGTCTACATTTCTAAGAGGGATCTGTTCTGTTCGAAGGAATGAAAGACTCTGTATGAGATGTGGTATGGGAAGAATCCAACAGTGAAGTAATTTAGAATCTTTGAGAGTAAGTTCTTTATACTTAACAAAGGAAAACATAGGAAATTTTAGTCACACGAAGATGAGGGAATATTCCTTGGCTAATTAGGAAAACGTAAATCATATAAATGATTTAATAAAAGGATGGGGAAATTAGTTTAGATCAGTGAAGTCACTGTTGTGGAAAATGATGATAACATTCAATAACACTGTAAAGAATTTCCTTATGAAAGTGATGAGGAGGAAAGAAACATAAGAGAAGCATAAGTGGCTGATGAATATTTATAAGAAGACAATGATGATGAAATTGAAGATGAAAAATATATACTTTCATAGAAGGCAAGGATTCAAGCTAAAATTGACTGGAAAAATATCATTGGTAATCAATCTGCTCCAATTCAGAAAATAAGAAGGAAATCACTGCAGAAGACATATTCCTTATCTTATATGGATCCTAAATTCTTTGCTGATGCAGTTGAATATAAATATTGCCTTCATGCCACGAATGAAGAGCTAGATCAGATTGAGAAGAATCACATGTGGGAGATTGTTTTGAGGCCAATAGATAAGAAATTTATCGTGACTAATTGGGTCTTTCACAACAATATGAATAAAGATGGAACCATGATTCGAAACAAAGCACAACTAGTGTGCAAAGGATACTCCTAGATATAGGGAATTGATGTCGATGAGACATTTTCACCAGTTGCAGGCTGGAGACAATCAGATTATTCCTAGCCATTACAGTGAAACGGTACTTCAAAGTGTTCCAGATGGATGTCAAATCTACATTCTTGAATGGGATTCTAGAAGAAGTGAATATTGAGGAGAAATATGGTTTTATCATTCATGAGGATGAGAACAAGGTTTTTTGGCTGAAGAAGGTGTTATATGGGATTAAACAATCACCAAGAGCATGGTACTCAAGGCTTGATCAGTATTTGAAGAAACTTGGTTTCCATCATGGTGAAGTGGATTACAATCTCTCTTTCAACAACAATATTAATCAAAGGATGATAGTGAAAGTTCATGTCGATGAAATAATATTTGGTGGATCAAATGAAGCACTATCCAGAGAGTTTTTTGAATTCATGAAACATGAGTTTGAAATGTCTATGATTGGCGAGCTGATGTTTTTCCTTGGTTTATAAGTGACCCAAGGAAGGAATGAAACATTCATTTATCAATCCAAATATGCCAAGGAGGGTTTTAGAAGATTTGGAGTGGAAAATTCCATAGATATTAAGACACTGGTTGCTACTCGGATGAAATTATTAAAAGATGATAATGGCCTGGTAGATAATATCACAGAGTACAAGTAGATAGTTTGGAGTTTTTTGTACCTGACATCGATGAGACTCGATATTGTTTTCACCACACGCCATGAAGCGTGATATCAATGTAATCACAAGGATAGCCACATGATTGAAATGAAAAGAAAACTTCATTATATCAAGGGAAATGTGGATTTCGGCTCAATATATAGTGAAAAATATTAGTCAAAGTAATTCAGATATACTGATGTATATTGGGTCGGTTCAGCGGATGATAAGAAATCAATGTCAGAAGGTGATTTCTATTTTGGTGGATTTTTTATTTCATGAGTAAGCAAGAATTAAGATTTCATTTCATTGAGCATCACAAAAGATGAGTATATTGCTGCAACTAAAGCATGCACTCAATTATTGTGGATAAAGCAGCAACTCAATGATATGGGAGTTGAAGTGAAGTCTTATATTAGAATCCAATGCTATAACACAAGTTCTATAAATCTCATTAAAATTTTGACCATCATTCAAGGAAATATCACACTGAGATAAAGTATCATTTTACCAAGGAGAAGGTTGAGTAGGGAATCGTGAAGTTGGAGTATGTCCCTACAGAACTAGAGGTTGCAGACTTTCTGATGAAGGCCTTAACCAAGGAAACATTTGAGAGGCATCAACTGGCTCTGAGATTTCAGTTGACTCCCCGCACTTGAAAATGTTTGGATGCAGGCCTCCTCCCCCTCTCCCTGTGGTATGGTGTGGTTTTTCTAAAATGTGTTAATTTGTGTCCTCTCCAATGTCTCAGACCACATAGGAGTGACCATTGTGTTCATTGAAAAGGGGTAGAAATAGCAACTCATCATAGAGGAGGAACTGTGGCTAAATAGAAGAGAAAATATCTTAGTCAAAGACATGGGGAGAAACTGATAGGCGGAGTAGAGAGGTAGGGGGAGAGCAATGAGATAAGGGGAATGTTTTGAATATGACGATGCTAGAAGTGACCAATCAATGAATGGATATCATGATAGCTGAGGATCATGATAAAATTATAAGAGTGGCATTGTAATGGTGTGAGAAGTTTTCCAATGATTAACAATTAGTATAATTTTAGCAATTCGTATTAGTTTAGTGTCAACAGTTGGTGTATGAATTGAAGTGATTCATTGATTATATTTTCATACTACTCTTGTTTCTAACACCAAGCATTGACCATGTGGGCTAAGATTATGTGGGGAGTGAATCTTTGGTCGCTATCTGCATCGCATGAGGCAAATGATGGTTGATGATGGAAGAAGACTCAGCGATGTATCATAGTGTAGAAAATCATTATGAGAAGAGTTTTCAACAATCCCAAAAGGGGATATTGTTGGAAAAAATCCCTTAACGTAACATTACATCATTTTTGGGATGTTTGTGTTTGTTGACAATGTAGGTTTCCATGGTAAATTTTTAGGTTCCAGATATGTAGTTGATAATTCATGTTGAAAAAAAACCATAAAAAGGAATAGAAGATCAAGAGGTAGTAAAAAAGAATAGATACATGGTGGATCTATTTTCTAGTGTTTGCCAAATTTTTTGGGGTCCAAAATTTTTTGTTTGGTGAGAATCTTGAAGTGTAAATTTCATTGAAGATCTCATCAAAATATAGAAAAAGTATGAGTTTTGTGAAGATGGGCTTCTTGATGTGGATTTTGCGAAGACATGAAGAATGTTGATGGTGTTCTTCATGATTAATACTAGTTTCAAAAATGATAGAGTTGAAGAGAATTGCAGTAGCGTAAGGCATTTAGAGTGGAGCTTCCTGGCGAAGGCGCAGAGGAATTGATGTAATATTGTGCGATTATGGCATTCTGGACAATCTGAAAATTTTCATTTTGCTTCGCTGTATAGTGAGAATTTCGGAAGAAATTTTGGAGCTTTGAGATTTGAGATGATGTGGTGCTGACTTCGCACGGAAGGTTCGAGGATTGGTGTAATCGCCAATAAATAGACCTCAACCCCCTCGAGAGAAGTAGAGAGTTTTCCAAGATTTTTTTTCCTCTCAACCAGTGAAGAATGGTCGTGAATGCATTGTGCTTCTCAAATGAAAGAGCTTCATGATGGATAATTTTGCTTCGAAAAATTCGTGTGTTCCGCATTGGCTCAGTGAGCTTCGCAAAGGAAGTCATTGTGTGACGACTTGAGCTCTACAATGACCTATGATTTGAGAAGGCTTGAGATTTGCAAAGGTCTGAGCTCCATGAAGTTGTGGGCTCCGTGAGGTAGTGAGATCTCCGAAGGTGTATTCTTCGCGAAGAGGCAAGAACTTCGCGAAGGCTAGATTGAGGTTCAAAAAATTAAGAGCTTCACTAAGTAGGGTGATTTACAAAGGTATTTCAAAATTTTGTTTCCTAGTGATATGTGGAAAAGGGGTATTAATAAGTGGATGAAATTTGGACTTCAATAGAGCATATACATACAATGAAGGATTCATTCTTAGTGATAATGAAGAGACCTACAGTTCTATAAACTGTGAGTGGATATTTTGAAGAAGCAGTGAGCTCACTTCAGTTGAGAGAGCAGCGAGTTCTCAAGTTGCGAGTGGTTGTAAACTAGGAGGGACAGTGAGTCCACTCCAATCATGTAAACAACAGTGTGCTTATAGTGTATTTGGTACATCGGTACATTGCCGGTGTATGATCCATGGACTTATCCTAGGGAGGGTGAACCATGTAAAATTGTTGTGTCATGTGCATGATTTAAGATTCATTCATACTCTCTAACATGTAGGAGAGAGAGAAGAGGGTTTTGTCTAACAATAAAACAAGATCAAAAGGGGTAGTTGTTTTAAATTTTCATACTCTAATTCACCCCCTCTCATGGGTATCTAGACTAGTGGAACTAACTTTATTTCTATCAACATCCACCCATCAACTTGAAATGAGGGCTAAAATGTTCAATATCTAGAATGACATGCTGCACAACAGACCACTTTAAATAGCTCATGTCAGGGTGTCAATTACTAAATCCCTAGATGTGAGCACTGAGATACCTGTTCCAATTGATGATGCAGATAATCATATGGTCCAAAAATCTCTAGGATCATTCATCGCATGGCCATCACATCTAGTAAAAAAATATGTCAACAATGAGGTATTCATTTCCAATTTATTTTCCAGGTTAAACCTTAAACATTTATTAATGAAAGGTCTAAACTGATGCATGTTTTTCTAGACTAAAAAGGGAAGAAATTAAGATGAAAGACTGATTCCAAACCATATCAAGGATAAACTAATTGATCAAAATGATCTACCCAAACCACCTTAACCCATCCCTTATATATCTATATTTATTATCATTGAAGGATCATGAGAATACAAATTTGTATGATGGTGGTAATCACATTATTGGGTTTGAATAAAATATGTACAAAGGGGAAGATCCAGACTTCATTGGTGTTGAGAGTGGAAATAAAATCCTCAACTATTAATGGTTTGGCGGCTCATTTTTAAATGTTTTCATATGGTATGTTTTCATGATTTGATTTTCCAAAAGATGATATACTATGATAATTGTAACTAAATAAATTCCATATTTTTCACAGGCATATATATGAAAAAAAATTGATGGGATTTCCCTATAAACAAAAATTTGGACCGATTAATCCTCAAATTACCTCTACAGAACAAGAAGACATAACTTCCATGAAACATGGTGAAATGGTGGTTGGACAACTCAAATCGTTTAACACAAATATTAAATATTGTAGATTCTTCATAACTTTATCAATGCATGGGTACAACTATACAATTTAATCATATAAAATATATTTTAATTTCTTTCACTACATATTATTTTTTATGTTCAAGGAAGCATTGGATTCTCATTACAGTAAATTTGGATACCCCAAAGATTTATTTTTTGGGATTCAATGCATGGATATCCAACAAACAAACCATAAATGTATGTGTTTTTTAATTTTTAATACACTACACCCAACATTATCGGACTAAACATCCTATAATATAATTTATAATATCTTTTAAGGAGGATTATATTATGATTGGGCAGTGCGTGAATTTCATCTACATCACGGAATGTGGCCAGGGGAAAACGATAAGAACCATGACAAGTTCTACAACTGGATAAGTATCAGGGTATATATAATAATATATCAAAATCCATAAAAATATAAGAAATTACTTATTTTATAAATGTTTTTGCAGTTAATGAAATAAGATAATTGTAAAGAATTTTTTTTGTTATGTTTTTAAATTTATGAAAGAAATCTTATTCCATGAACAAACCAGCATCCCTAAAGAGGTATTTTAGAAGATAAAGTCTATTTCATTTTAAATAATTATTAATACTTTTTGTATTTATATTTTTTCAGTAATACAATTGGTGTTTAAAATAGTCATATTAGCTAGATGATATAGATATATTCTTTGAAATGAATGTGCAACATACCTAATGAACGAATGTACAAATAAGCAATGAAGATCTAAAAATTATCAAATAATTTGAAATTTAATAATATTTTCTATCTTATATTTACCATTATTTGATGGTAATGTTGTGATTTGTACGGGATAAACACCAATATGAAAATCATGGTTGTCGGTGGTCCTTGATAGTGCACTAAATGAATTACATGTTGATTGGTTTTTTAAAAGAAATTGGTGGTTCTCATTTACAGGGTATGGGTGTTGTTGATAGAACACAAAATATAATGAGTATCCAGAAGGATTTTCCCAATACCTTGAGTTTTTTCTGACATATTTATTCAAAACAGGCACAGACGTTTACTCCACTCTTCTCGTTTTCATAAATGAGAATGTTTTTTCTCCAAAAAACACCGATTAAATCTGAAACTTTGGCAGTTACCCTCTTTATTAGAATCAGTGAGGAAAAAACTGTCATATATTCATTCTGTGGTCCTGAATATATGATAATTGGTTCTTCACTAGTCCGAATAAAGATTTGATGCATAAAGAGGATGTTATTCAATTTCAACTGTACAAGGATCCATGGTTTTCCATAATCATTCTAAATTGGTAGACTGGTCATATTGAGCAAGTCAAGTCCTTTTTTCAAGGTTTAGAGGCAAGGTTGCATAGATATTTAGGCAGAAAAATGCACTTAAAATGTGTTCTGATACTTTAGTACAATGATTCTTGAGTCATCTATGACATGTAGAAATCAACCAAACCTAAATCCGATGCACAATGTCATCGGTATGACTCCAAATGTGTCTTTATTTATAATTGACCTTGATACATTTATGAAAACAGAAATAACATACTAAAAACAAAAGAAGATATTTCTGATTGTTTTTACAATTTAGGACAATGATTTATCAGTCATTTGTGATGTGTAGGAATAAATCACACCTCAATTCAATGCTCGGTGTCTCTGGTATGACTCCAAATGCGACTAGTTATTTAAAATTGACAGTAAATCAAGTAAAAAACCCAAATGACATACTAAAAACTGAAAAAATGCATTAATATTGTTTTGATACCTTGATAAAACGATTCATGAGTCATTTTTTGAATTCATGAATCAACTATACCATAATTCGATGAATGGTGCAATCAGTATGACTAAAAGTGTTCGCTATCAGTTTAAAATTGAAATTTTAGTTAAAAACGTGTCACTCAATGAAAACATAGAAAACATGCTCAAATTGTTTTCTAAATTAATGATAGCGGTTCATAAGTCTTTTGTAACGTGTATGAAGAAATATGACATAAAACTAATTCATGATACAGTCAGTTTGACTCAAATTGCTTGTTTTTGGTTTGAAATGACATTTTAGTTTAAAACAATGTCATACTGAAAACCAAGGAAATTAATTCTGATTTTTTTGATAATTTATTACAATGATATCTGTCATTTTTGATGGGTCGGAATCAAAAAAACCACAATTTGATGTACAATGTCCCTTGTATGACTCTAAATGGGTCTTCTTATTTAAAATTGACAATAATTCAAGTAAAAAACACAGCTGACCAACTGAAAACTAAGAAAACTCATTCTGATGTTTTTTATATTTTACGGAAATAATTCATGAGTCAATTGCGATCTGTAGGAATCAACCCCACTTAAATCTGATGAATGGTGGGACCAATATAACTAAATGTTTTTGTTATCATTTTAAAATTGATATTATAACTCAAAATGTGACACTCACTGATAACCAATCAAATACACTACAATTGTTTTCCAAATTAAGGATAGAGATTCATATGTCCATTGTGAGGGTTATGAAGCAGCCTCAGGTCAAACCGATGCATGATGTGATCGATATGACTCAAATTATATGTTTTCAATTTGAAATGACATTTTAGTAAAAAAAATGACATACTGAAAACTGAGGAAATGATTTCCAATTTTTTTGATACTTTAGAAAAATGATCCATTTGTCATTTGTGACGTGTAGGAATAAACCACACCTCAATCCAACGCATGGTGTCACCCACATGACTCCAAATGCGTATTTTTATTTAAAATTAACATTAATTCATATAAAAAACACAACTAACATACTGAAAACCAACCAAAAACATTAGGATAGTTTTTATATTTTAGGAAAAAGATCCATGAGTTAGTTGTGACTTGTAGTAATCAACCCCCCCTAAATCTAACAAATGGTGTGACCAGTATGACTAAAACTTTATGGTATCAGTTTAAAATTAACATTTTAACTCAAAATGTGTTAGTCATTGAAAAACAAACAAACACGTTACGATTGCCTTCGAAATTAAGGAATATGATTCATAAGTCCTTCTTGATGTGTATGAAGAATTCACACATCAAACCGATGCACAATGTGACCATAATGACTCAAATTTCATGTTTTATGTTTGAAATGACATTTTAGTAAAAAAACATAACTGACCCAATGAAAACCAAGGTAATTCATTCCAATTGTTTTGATATATTAATAAAATGATCGATCAATCATATTTTACATTTAGGAATCAACCACACCTTAATTTGATGCAGGATGTCACCGATATGACTCCAAATGTGAATTGTTATTTAGAATTGACTTCAATTCAAGTAAAAGAACACAATAGACATAATGAAAACTGAGAAAATGAATTCATATTGTTTTGATATTTTATGAAAACGATCCATTAGTTAGTTATGACATGTAAGAATAAACCCCACCTCAATCTGAAAAACAGTGTAATCGGTATGAATAAAAGAGTCCGCTATTAGTTTAAAAGTGAAATTTTAACTCATAACGTTTCACTCACTAAAAACAAAAAAACACACTCCAATTGTCTTCCAAATTATTTAAAGAGATTCATATGTTCTTTGTGACTTTAATGAAGTAGTCTCACATCAAACTGTCACCCGATATGACTGGTGTGACTCAAATTGCATGTCTTTTATTTGAAATGACATTTTAGTTAAAAAAACAAAACTGACATAATGAAAATTGAGAAAAAAACATTCTGATTATTTTGATACTTTAGAAAAAAGATCCATCAGTTGTTTGTGACATGTAGGAATCAACCACACCTCAATTTGACACACAGGGTTATCAGTATGACTCCAAATGTGTCATTTTTATTCAAAATTGACATTTATTAATGTATTCTTTATATTAGTGTTTAATTAATTTCTTTATAGTATTAATAACATAATATTTTATTTCTTTTATCAGTAGAAAAATTGTGTCATGTTGGGAGTATTTTTTCAGAGACTATTTCCATCGAAGTGCATTTTTTAGAGGGGACCACATACATCAAAAGAGAAAACATTAATGTTTTTTACTGTTTATTGGATATTTGTAAATGTAATTTTATAAAACATTGTTCCAAATGTATATCTAATTATTTTTATGGTATATACCATTAGTGAATATTATTTATTCATGATGTCAATTAAATGAATATTGAATTGTCTGCCAATGTTTTTTGTGCGCTTCTTCTTTTTTCATCATTTCCATCAAGTATGTGGTTATTTTGTATATATATACTATGAGTGATCTTTTAGTAGGTTTTTAGAGGTTTTTTCCTAAAATTTTTACTAGTTTGATTTTTTTAGTCAGATGTTTATTTTTTTTGTAGGTTACTAGATGTGTTTTTATATAAACAACATGCCTTGATAGGGACGCCTTTATTAGGGCTAGTTGAAGCACTCATAAATGGAGAATTTATCAACTCTTCTAATAGTGATGCTTAAGGGGGTCCTTTACCAATGAATTTTTAGCACAGATAAAGGGTACCCCATTTAACAATGGCTCAATTAACAGACCATTTTAGGAACTTCTAAATGCCTATTTCAGCGTTGAGGAAATTTTATTTTTTGGTAGTGTTTATCACTATTCTGTAGCCCAAATAGCTTTTAGTTAAGATACAAGGTTTTATTCAAAGGATTGGTCTACATTGTTACATGCATGGAGATCTAAAAATCCATTACATTTTTATTTTCTAGTATAATTCTTCTTAGGTGGTGAAAATTGTGGTTTCTAAAAAACACATCACTCTGAGAATTTTTTTGGTACTCATTTGGAGATCCGATAATCGATTACATTTGGATTTTCATGGATAAATCTTCTCATGTGGTGGAGCATGGGGTTCCTATAAAACACATATCTTTGAGTATTTTTGTTGGTACTCATTCATTCCCCATTTATTTAATTTATTGTAAATGTGATGTGGTGGATAGGGAAAGTCTTTGGAGGGATCCTGGTGAGTTTAGTTGATGGGATGAAGATTGGATTGTGTGGAAGAAGGGGGGGGGGGGGGTGTTTCATGCAATCAAGGACCCTTCAAAGAGGACAGGTGGTGGTCCTAGATAACGGAAGATAATGCATGATTTTTTCTCATTCACTGATCGTAATAGAATGCTTGATTTGGGGTACTATGGGGATAAATATATATGGTGTTACTATCAGGAAGGGAGACGATGAACTTGGTGTAGACTTGATTGGTGTTTGGTTAATTTTCACGCAATTTATTAATTACCTGGATTGAAGGTTTTCAACCTGGTTAGAATGTTATCTAAATATTCTCATAAATTCATCATTCTAGAGGATATTGGAAGTAGGAATAAGATATTATTTTCCTCTTGCAGTTAGATCTTATATCCAACTTTTAGTAGTTTTATTTGAAGGTCTTGGATTAAACCCACAAAATAATCATCATTAGTGAGTTTTCATGGTAAGATGAGATAGATTAAAGAGTATATTATTTTGTGGAGTTTGAATATCTAATCATTGTATAAGGGTTTGGATTACAAAAAATAAAGGGTTGAGATTACTGAGACAAAATTGAGGAGGTATGGGATGTAAAGATTTTTAGTGATCTCAATAATATGAAGGGATGGTTTTCAGAAATGATTCTTGAGGAGTATTGGATGGCTTGTGAACTCTCTAAGGCATAATGGGTAAAATAGGTTTACTATAACGAAGGATTTTTTTCATTCCTGCATCAGAGAGAAGAGGTGTCCCTTTACTCATAATCATTGGTTGGAGGATGATACTTTCATTGATGTTTTGAATGAAGTTAGATGTTTTCTAAAAACTCATTTCAATCATCTCCTTGCTAATTTTAGTCCTTCCATTCTAGAAGGTTATATGATAAGAGATTCTGTTCTATTTTATAACATACCAAGGTTGGTTTCTGATTAAGTGAGTTGTTTTTTAGCAACATACATGGCGAGGATGATGATTGGGAGTTGGTCAAATCTATTAGTATTGAGAGTTATTAGGTACGTAATGGATTTTCAAGACCATTCTAGGTGGAAATTTGGAATATAATTAAAGTAGAGTTGTTCAGAATCATTCATCATTTTATATAGGGTTTATTCTTCCAAGGGTGGCTTATCATACTTCTATGGTTCTCATTATAATAGTAATTGATCTTGCCTTTATCAATCAATTGAGGAAAATAAGTATGTGGAATTTCTCTTATAATGTCTTGGCTAGTATTATTAAAATAATGCTAGAACCTCAATTGTACAAGTTGGTTACAGAAGAGAAACGTGGTTTTCTTCAAGAATGGAATATTTAGACAGCTTTAGGCTTGGTGAGATAGATAATTTGAGACAACAATGTCAAAAAAATGGGGTATAATATTTCTATTAATGAGGATTTTGAAAAGGTATAAAATATGTTGGAATGGAGAATCATTTTCAAGGTCTTGTCTGTGATGGGATTTTCCGAGTTGATGATTGATCTTCTTTTCAGGTGTTATAGTTGAACATGGTTTTCTATCACACTCATGGGTAAAATGTTGATTATTAAAGTCTATTTAGGGTATAAGATAGGGATACCCACTATCCCGAGGAATCATTATCCTTGCTAATTATGTTCAATTTAGACACATCAAGAGGAGTACTATCAATGTATCCATTCATCCATATCATTATGAACCCATCATTCTTGGTATCATTGATTAATGTTTTGCTGAAATTATTCTTTTTTTAATGGGAACATCAGATCATTCAGTTATATCATGAAGGTCCTTGAGGAGTATAGCAAGTGGATTGGGATGATTACTACTAAACCCAAAAGAAATTATTTCATTTCATGGCGTAGTTAAGAAAAAATAAATAGGAATACTGATAATTGTCTTGGTATACCAGAAATCTTTTCCCGATATTCTATTTTGGAGCCTCTATTTACCCATGTCGTGTCTATATCCATCAATTTTGAATGGACCCAAGAGAGAATCTTTTGTTGAATCAACAATCGGAAAACTATGTTTCTATCATATTGAGGGAATATTATTTTCATAAATTGTGCGAATTCATCCATTATTATTCATTTTTTTCAACCTTACTTATTCCCTATAAATTGATAAAAATAATGGTGAAAATATTTGTGAAATTTTTGTATAATTTTGGTGATTAATTGAAGTGTAATTTGGGATATAGGGAAATGTCATCAAATAAGACTGAACCAAGGGGAATTAATGTGAATAATATTCCTAATTCCATGCATGGAATACAATCAAGGATTTCATAGGATGCTCTTCAAGGACCTTTACTAGGAGGAAAAAATATTTTCTCATAGGTATAAATATGTTTTAGGATTTTAGAATGACCTGGTGATGGGAATATAGAAAATGTTTCAAGTCCATGCTACGAAGATTCCGTAATACTCTCATTGATTATTTTTCATGGTAGTATAGGTTTCTGGAGCCATAATTGGTTAGGTATGACCTTGGGGTTCCTGATATTCCCCATGTCTAATATCTCTTTCAGGGAGGCTAGAAAGTAACCCTGGGTTATTAAATCTTTTCTTGATTAGTGAACCACATTTTCCAATATTAGGATAAAAGATGATGATTATATAATAGTGCTCACAAAATCAGTATTCCAAATACTACTATAGACTATGAAATGGAGTGGTAATGAGGGATAAATGGGGGGTTATTTATTGTCTATATACACCTTCAAATTTTGTCTCATTGGATAGGTGAATCATTTAACATAGCATCCCAAAACAAAATTCAATAGAAATGATCTCACCTTATCTTAGAATGATCATATTTCATCCAACCTAGTGGATAATGGACTCATGATCTCTTTTTTCAGGGGGATTAGTAGAACACTATCTAAATGAGGCTTGGGGACTTCTTTGGGTTTTGAGTTTATAGTGGATTGGGTGATTTCTTCTCATTAGGTTTGGTGTAGTGGAAAAAAATATGAACCGAGGTTACAATCAGTGCTATATGTGATTGGATGTTGGGACATATGAGGGGAACTGAATAGATACTAACATGGGTGAATCTAGAGCTCATAGAATGATTTTTCCACAAGGTCTCATAGTATGTTGGTAGATCTCAGTTTACTACTATTGAACTGTAATATAGAACCATTGATGAGAAAATTCATTTATGGTAGATACGTAACATCCCTCATTCATAAGTCTATGTCCCAAAGATAGTTTAAGAAATGGATATCGGCTCATGATGGTATTAATTTAAATATTAACAACTCTTTTATGAATGGATTATCATGTGGTGGTGGTGTAGTACCTGATGACAGAGGCTTGGTGCTGCTTACTTTTTTCACTAATTATGCACATGGAGACTCTCTTTTGGAGGATGCCTGATCTTTTTTTTCGGTGGAATGGAATTTTTTAAACTGGAATCTAAAGCTAGATGTAGTGGATTATTTTATATTTAATCATATAAAATTCTCTTCTCAGTCATTTGTTCATCCCTTAGATTATCAGTTACATAATCAGAAGCATAAATCCACTCTTTAATGAACAATTGCAGTTAATAAACATATGGAAAGAAGGTAATAAGGTTTTAGATTTCCTTGATTTTCAGTGCCATTTTGAATGAACCCCTTTCATTATTTACTTGTATGAGATCTCTTCTACCAAAATTTGTTCGAATTGTGTGAGCTGATGCTATTAGTATTTATTTCTTTCATCAGCCATGATGTTATAATGATGTAGTTTCTCCTGATTTTTTTGAATAAAAACCCTAATTTTATTTCAATAGTGTATAAAACTATTTGTATATTTCCTATTTACCTTAAAGAGATCATATTCATAATTCTCATAATTGGGTGACCAGATATGGATGTTTAATCACAAGTGAGGTTGCACAATGTGTTAAACAACCTTTTTGAGTAGGTTCATATTGTTTTCACCATTCTATTTCTAAAATTTCTCAGACCTAAAATTATGTTTATCTAATGTAGGACAACTATCCAAAGTCATATCAATATGAGGGATTTACTATAAATTTGTCATGTGTACATTGGTCAAGAGGATTGGAGACCATGATCATAACATCCTTTTAGGGTGGATTCATTTCTTAATCTGAGACTCTATTAACGATATTAGATATTTTTCTAAATCCATCACAAATAAAAATTCATGGCTATTTACCTCCATGCTGGTCATTGATCATCGAAATTCATCAATGTGAGAACATGTATGCATGTGAGGTTATTCATATATCTTTTATTAGTTAGTCGGGCTAGGGTTTAAATACACAATGATAGTTTCCTTGCAATTTATCACCATACCATGAGTCTATAGGTATTGTGAATTTGAAATCAATCCAATCATAGGGGGTTCCTATGTGTCCCTATGAAGGGAATCAAAACCAACATAGTTCGACACCACATAATGAAAATAATTGTACCTTTTAAGGTTATGTGATAAGTTCCAATGTGGTTCATATTAAGATCGGATGACCATGATAAATTGATTTTAATTTTATGTCCATTCATCCACAACCAAGTTAAGTTCCTTTTATGAACTTATATACAAGTCGTATTTTGATTAGTTTAATGTATTTTGGAATATACTATATGTTATTTTGTTTAAACTCATATAACTATGACTACTAGGTGAAAGGTGACTAGAAATGGTTGGTGGGAATTTACACAAGTTTCCCTTCATAGCTTATATTGTATGTTGGTTACTAAGAATAGTTCAGTATAGTTTGACTTATAGGGAATATGGCCCATTGAGGGAAGTTTCACAAAGAATATGGACCAGTGATAATTATTATCATGTAGAATATAACCTTTAGAGGATATGATACATAGGGAATATGGACTAGTGGGGAATTTTCTTGGGATATTGGGTATAAAGCTTAAAGACACATCATTTGTATCCTAGTTAACAGTAATAAAAGTTCACATAGTTTTATTTTTATAGTTTAACGTCTAGTGGCAGTACTATACCATGTAGTTTAACATCTTATGGTAATGGAATTTGTGTCACAAAGTGGTGACAACAATGAATTAAGTGGGTCTAATTTAGGGGTGATCCTTTTCGTTTAAACATGACTAATGAACTAGCTTAATATATGATTTAGGGCCTATACATTTGTTTCCCACTAACGGATGATCACTTAATGTTTGTTAGATATGGAAGGGAGACTTAAATCATAGGTAATATGGTACATAGAGGAGGTGTTAGGGAATTTATCTGATATGAATCTAATTTATTGCATGGGGTGTTGGAAGGATACATGTGGGGAGTATGCATGTACTTTCAAGAGGTGGCCATAATAGTAACTGCCTTAGGTGAAGGTGGTTTTTATGGGCTTACCCTAAATCTGAATCCCATATATAGATATAATTGTCTCATTAATGAGTCATGGGGATGAGACTATCAATGGTGGTCATGGTTGGGGCTTATATCTAATATGGTGGCCCAAATATACATGTCTCATTGACTATAATAAGGTGTCCAAATAAACATTTTTCTAGCCAAGATGAGAAATATGGTCATTGTGAGTTTCCATCAATAATACCTCAATAGAAATAGAGTCAAACCAAGTATTACATATATAAATATTTCATAATTATAGGTAAAATATTAAATATATATCATAATAATACACATCTTAAAAAATGTTAATTTATTTCATGACTAGATACATAATCAAGTTATTTTATGAGGGATATTCAACAAATCTTAGAAATTTATTATCACAAAGTACTATTCTTATACATACCCTACTTAATACATTCCTTTGTAACCCGATAAAAATAAAATAAAATAAAAGTTGAGCTCAAATTCCTAGTAAGGGTAAACATGGGAGATATGAATAGATTATCATACATGAGCATGATATGAGACTAAATGTATGATAACATAATAATAAATTACAAAAAAAACCTAACATGTCATTGAACCAAAATCATGAGTCATGGTTAATGAATTTATCAAAAAAAATACATTAGTCATAAGAGTTCTGAATAATCAATAATCTATCATGATCCATGAGAGTATATCATTTGCAAAAAACCTAATTTTTTGAAATATATAAAAGAAAAAAATAATTTCCTAATCAAGGATCACTACAATGATTATCATTGTAGACAGTGTCAGATAGTGGATTGGGACCACTCCCCATTCCCATCATTTCCATAGTTAAGGCTCACTACTAAAATTATCTTAGTGGGGAGAGTCCCTCACTGGATTAAGTTCACTACTCATTATAGTTCCTATTATCACACTAGACATAAACAATTTTCAAATTACTTAGAGAGATACATATTTGCTGTCCCACCTATCACATAATGAAAACTATATAAAACTGTTCCACAATATCATAATAGATTCATCATTCCATTCTAGCAAAATTTACTCATGGGAAAGAAATAGGTTTCACGAAATCATACATAAAACATCACTATCATAGACATACAAATAAAGAATGTTTAATGTATAATAATAGCATATCCCTAGTGAATTACAATAATACTTAAAATCTGTTGACATATATAGAATATATCGTTCATAAAATCATTTAATTTACACTTTGAAATTAATTTAAAAATATAATTTTATTTAGAAAAAATTAAAATCATAAATTAATTATAATATAAGATGGGGATTTTATTAATAAATTTTTTGAATCTTTTAAAAAAAGTTTTATGAATATGGAATTAAATTAATACATGAAAATATATTATTTTCAAATATTTTAATAGAAGTATTTTTTCACACTTTTGTAAAATGTCTCTAATCAGAAAGATGAAAATAATTTGAAAACAATACATATAATAATTTTAATGAACATAAATGGTAGTGAAAATATAATTTTTTAAAAAATTTATGTATTAGTAATAACATTAACAACACAATTTTAAGATCATGTGTTTGGAAGATAAAGACTCTTGACTAAAGATGGGGAACACACTCATTTTCCATAATAACATTTTATAAATCATTTTAAGTGATAATGAGTGGATAATAAAAGCAAAAAAATCCCAAAATAATAATAATAGAATTAAATATATTTTTTTTAATGTTAAGGATAATATGATTCAATCATTGAAAATTTAACATAGGAAACCTTGAAAATTAATGAAAATATAATAGAAACCCTTACCTCAGGTCATGATATTCTTTTTTTGCAATCTAAATCTGATGAAAAATAAATTTATATTTATAATAAAATTATAATAAAATAATATCCATAATATTATTAAAATATCTAATTCCCATATATTTCAAAATTTCCCATTTTTAATAATTCTTCATTAAAAACATTAATTGGGTGTTAACGGTTCCATTTCGCATGCATGATTCAGATAGGAGGTTCTAGTAGTTTTACATTTGTCATGATTTCATATTTTATATAAGATTAATCATTTTCTAAATATAGTATTTATTTTGTATACCCAAATTTATAACCATTCATAGTAGGTGGTGATGAAAAATGAATAACATCACTTCATGGAGAACTTATTCCATATATATACATAAGTGATATTTTTATATTCCAAAGAATGGAAAGAATAAAAGTAAATAATAATTTATATTTACTTAATAATAATATAAAAAACTATCCTATATATTCATAAATATATCCTTATTACTATACATTTTACAATGATATAAAAAAAGAATCATATTTTACACGGAGGTGGCATCCCATACATACACAAGAACATCATTATTGTTTTATAACAGATTGATGGGTAAGAAGTTAGATAGTGTTTTACTTTAAATAATCATAGTTATTATATAAAATAAATATATATTCATTAAATACAATTGTATAACTATCCATGAGAGAAAATGTTGAAAAATAAAATACACATCTTTATATTAATAGTAGTATGTACGTATGCCCGGGTAATGTTTTTATTTTCCACATGATATTAACAAGATAGAAAAAAGTTATATCGTCAAAATAATTTTTTTATTATAGTAATTATAACGGTACAATCATGTGAATATAGTTATATAATATTTTTATGTGGTTAGGGAAGAATGAAAATCAGAATAGAGCATTTAATGTAATTACCTATTATTTGAATATATTCTTATTTGTTACACATTAAGCCTTCATGAGATAGAATTTTCGTGAGAAATGGTCATATAGGTTTTGGGGGTGGAATCTTTATAAGGTATTTGGGTAGGAATGAGTTAAAATAGACAGTTCATGTTTCATAGATATGTGATAAGAGAATGATACCTTTTATAAGTGAGGTGGGTGGAAAACATGTAAATATATGAAACATTATTATATAATAAATGCCTTACTGAAGTCATGTTGCTTGAAATTATCATATTTTCTATGATAATAAGGGTAAGGTTAAAAATAAATCAACAAATGGGATTTATTAACAAAATTTGAATTATTTTATACATTATATCATAGTTTAACCCTTTTTAAAACTATTTAAACCCTTACCATTGAAAGAAGAATTTTACTAAGTTAATTTTTAATTTTAGACAAAAATTAATATGAACATATTACCTAATATTAATTATTTTGATAAAAAAACATTGAATCCATTTTACTATATTCAATTCCTATAAGTGGTATAAATTAATTCTAATATGTTCAAACAAAACAAAAAAACCCAATTTTAGAGAAAATGTAATATTTAGCATAAAAATGATATCATTCTCATTCATTTCCAAGAAACAAACAATTTATGAATGTTAATAAATTTTATTGAATATAATATGTTTTATTTTAGCTAAAATCACAATAAATTCCTAGATTTTTATAGAGGTATGAACACATTTATTTCAAGATTAATTCCTTGGTTTTATCCTAATATGAATGTGTAATGAGGATATAGATATATTGAGGGTGTCCGGGCCTTGATTATAGCCCAGTGCACTAGGTTTTGGGAGTAAACACATGGGACACATGGTTAATTAAACTCTTCCACCCAGTTCACATTGTTTTTTAAATTGTGTAGAATGCTCCAGTGTACAATAGAAGGTTGTTCTATTTTTTGAAATGCCCAAACTAGGAAGCATGACCATTAAAATGTTAAAAAACTTGTTTCAACATAAAATTTCCTGGACTAAAAATGCTTTGTATAATTGTATGTCGTGCCTCTATGAAAGGGGGCCTTGGACAGTGGGTTTCACTTAGTTGACACATTTTTTGTCCAACAAAGCACCAAAACCATGTGACCTCCTTTTAATGGGTGAAATTCCATTTTTACCTACATTATTATTAAATATAGAACCTTATTATAGTCATCATTTTTCTCTATAAGTAGCCAAAGGGAAGGAATACTTCTCCACCTTTCATAGACATTGATAACACTTTTCAGATCGAAGTCTAATTCAAGTATAGTCTCTGACAATGGATCACTAATGGTATGATATTCGATCTGTGGAATTCATTTCATAGTATCTGCCATCTATTATAAGAAACTTATGAAGGATATTTTCAGTATTTTCTATGATTTTTTCTATTTATATATTTTATATCATTATTATATGAATATTATGATGATACTATATGACCAATCCTCTATATCCATTAGGTTGGATGCCCATAAATATTGCTTATGGTTTTTTCTCTTATTAAATTATTGTCACTATGAAACACTTTATACATTTTGAGCATTACTCCAAATATAAAAAAATGCCATAAATTATTATTTGAACATTAAATGTGATATCAAAATAGTATATTGACTTTCTTAAAGGTTTTAAACCTCAACCTGTGCCACCTTTGAAGTGGGTTCATTCATCTTCCAATGTTCAGAACCCCCCTTTGGGTGCGTGATCTTGCGACCTGATTGTGGAATCCAAATGTAAATTAATAAGTTAATGAATTTATTAAATATGGTTATGGTAATACAAGGAAAATTTTATTGTCTTATTCCCTATTATAGATAGTTAAATTTGGGTATTTAAATTAACATAACACATCGATATTATATTTTTTTTAATTATTGATATTACGGTACGACACAGATGTTGAATAATAGTAAACACCTGTCTTTATTAAAGTATGGAACCAATATTGTTTTCAGTTTGAAATTTATAACGGGGATTGAGGTGAGGAACACATGTCCTATGTATAAATATAAATCTTAGGATATTAGGACACCTCAACCATGGGACCAGAGTTCTTGGCCCATGTAGTTCTACACTATTTTAAGATCCCATGGACAAGTTCCTTGGTATTGAGTTGCTCACCCAGGTCCCTCACCTTGGGAACTCGACCATATAGGTATGATAATTTATATTGATTTGGTGCATGCAGATGCATGTGGGTATTTTCATATTTTAATTTTATATAGCTTGATTTTCATCTTTATAGTTTTATCATAGTTACAACCCTATTTATGGACCAGTTTATACCTTTCATTCATTATATATCATTAATTATTGTACCTGAAAATTGAAGTAGTTTTTATACATGGGATGAATTTATCATATAATATGTTGATGGTAGCCTACAGAGGATATATCACAACCATTCTATGCAAATAACTAGTACCTGGGCAGACAACATGGATATAGGCAGTGACAAGGGAAAGTGCCCCATCATGGATGCTCATTTTTTATGTAGCATGGAAGTGCATGACATAGCCTTGTATTGATATGATACCAGAGGAAGATTTTTGATCTTTTTAGTTATTTGGTTTAAATTTATGTACGTTTGAATTATTCCTTGTATTCCTTCATATTTTATAGCCCCATGACATGCTCATCATTTGGTATGTGACACTGCTTTTGTCTAGATTATTACTATTATCTGGGTGACTTAATTATACTACGCTATTTTAATTATTATTCTTCCATTATTTATTCATTTAATATCACTACAATTCTAAAATGATCAAGAGGGTATATTGTTCCCACTATACCACCTTATAATTTCGTTTCTAGTCAATACCATATGGATTATGGGGAGGAATGTTATATGCCATGGGGCCAACAAGGTTCATTTACACAGAAGTGAATAGGGCCTGGGATGTTACAAATTGGTTCCAATGTTTTTCCATTGCCATTATATATTGGGTTGTTATATATGAAAATATGATTTGTTATAAATTGGTATTGAGCCTATTCTTGGATGTACCTAACCCATGAATGGGTAAAATGATGAATTTTCTTAGAAGGCATTTTTTGTTATTGATTATTCTTGTTACTGTTATTTTGATTTCCCCATTTGGTTATGCAAATGTTGTGCGGTGTTTTTTAATATGAATATGGGATATGTTTTATCTTTTCTCAGTAGGACAAGGTATAATTGATCATGAATCCTTATTAGCACTTTAAAGGATTAATGTCTAATCTATTTTCCCATACCATGTAGGTTTCATTACCCGACATCATTGTACATGTTGTTTATTACTTGCTCGATATATATGTTGTGAAACTAATGTTTCTAGAGGAAAAGAGTATAAAATAATTGGTTATTAAATTATATGAATCAACATAAATGGTATTCCTATTTATATTGTTGATGAAACATTAATTAACAAATAATTACATGTTTGAGTTCCATAACTGAGGTTATATAGACTAAAATTTGAGTTTATTTTTAATATATTAATTTCATTTATAATTTAATGAGTGCATATAACACTTTAAATTGGGATTGTAGATTCATCTAGTCAAATCATCTTTTATTACATATTATATTTTGTTACTTATTATAATGGTTTGGATAATATTACATGAATTATGATTTGTAATTTATAAATCATATATTTATAAAAATTATGAATAGAACATCATTTAATTAGTCTATGATATAAATAAATGAATTGATAAATCATAACTCAAATATGGTTAACATTAATTCAATATTCTAGTTATAAAATAATGTTTTTATCTATTACTTGCAATTGACCTTCAATATTCTAGGACTCCTGACTAAAATAGAGTGCGTGACCAAGACCTGAACATAGTAGTAAGAAGTAGTCATAATCTATTGGGTTTCCTTATGGTTTAATATGCCACATATAAATATAATTAGTTGTAGTAATATGGTTTTGATTTATGCATAGTAAGGATTATACATATAAAATTATATATATAAGGTCCTTGATGTCTAATATTATTTGAGGCATGTTCTTGAAATTTGTAGATCTATTCCATCATTATGTACTCATGTCATCTAGTACGAGGGTGGCGAAAACCATGCTTTGGAGGTGGCGGTCCTTGAGACACATGTTTTACCTCCAGTAGTGTCACATGTTCCATCACCTTCCATTCCTAAAGTAGGTGATGATTCCATGTTTCAATATGAATTCATGTAACATATGAAAACCATACATAGAGCTCTCTATCCAGCCACATATATGGAAGAGTTTATGAGAGAGTTTAAATAGAAATATCCCTAAAAATTATTAGGGATATTAGACCATAGGATATCAAGTTATGGTTTGAGACCATATTATCTATCCTCGATCATCCGTGGATGCCTTTATAAAGGTGGTCCAATCTCAAAATGTATATTCTTTATGGATCTGGAATTGTTTTTGGATATCTACAATCCTGAAGATTAGTATTTGGAAATTCTTTATATGGATTTAGAATCTATATTTTCTGAATAAGTTTTACATGAAACTATAAGGGATGATCATTCAAGGAAGTTTATGTACATGGAGTAGAGCACTGGTTATATTATGTATTACATATCTCACTTCATAGACCTTTAGTGCTTCGTGGATATCAATATCACTAATGACCTATCAAGAGTGAGATTATTTTATGATGAGATTAATGAACCTATACAATCTTAAATGAATTTTTACTAGTTAAATATCATTTCAATGATAGTAAGATTGTCTCTTTATACTTGGAAAACCTGAGGGAAAATAGAAGTACAAATTAGAGTGGTCCAGCTTCTCAACTCAATGATACAATACCTAGTGGTTGGAAGGTTCACTTAAAGTGATCTTATGAGGGAGGTACCAGTGAGAGTACACATGATGGTACTTTTTTAGTTTTTCATCGGTGTAAAAAGTAATGGAATTTGAACCCTCAGTTAGTTCATTACTGCACCTATGTTGATTTCTATCAAAATAGTATGTCATTAACATAATAAGAGGGTGATAGATATAATCACAATGGTGAATGGGAACTTCCAGAATATAGTGATAAGATAAAGAATGTTGGGATGGGTGCATTGAGAGCCAGTAATTCTAGACTTTTTATAGATGAGTAGGGATTGTGTCGGGATAATTTTTCTCATATGGTAAATGATTTCAGGGATTTTCCCTAATTAATTTTATGGAATACCTCATGATAGGAGGGAATTTCTCTCTTGATCTAGTTCTAGTATTTTCACTAGTTTGTATTATTACTTACCGGATTATTAAAAATTTGTTGCGTGAGCTTAATAGATAGAGAGAGGACTTGGAGGGAAAGGGTCTTATATGTTTTCGTACTTCTTCATGCAGTTCATCGATACATTCAAACATGACTGCAGATAAGAACCTTTAGATTTATGTGGATAAATATTATTTGAACCTAAATTTTATTAATAATTGGTATCCACTACTTCATATGGATGACCTATATGATGAGATTTGAGGATATCATAATATTTTCTGGGTGATCATCGACATGCTCACAATGGTCACACAATTTTTACCAATCTAGGATACATTTCTGATGGATGTGATTGGAAGGATAAATATTTGAGAGATTATTCGACTACATGGACTTCCATGAACTATTGTATTATATATAGGCCCATGTTTAACTTATTGGTTTTGGAAAGGCTTGTATATGTAGTTAGGTACATTGGAATTTTTGAGTACAAAATACCGCACATTGACCGATGGGAAGTTCGAGTGAAGAATGTCGGTGTTATTGGACATTCTTATAAAATGATTCAATGAATTTGGAGGTTCATTGGAGAAAAATTTACCTCTATCTGAATTCTATTATAATAATATCTTTCAGTAGAAAATTCATATTGATCCATCAGACGACATTTATTGTAGGCCATCCCAATCACATATATGCTGGCTATATCTAGGTGATGCAACACTTATTGGACCTCATCTAGTTTGTGAGAATTCAGTGTTGGGTCAGTTGATTAGGACATGAATTTTTATATCTCAGTCTAGGATAAATTCATAGTTTAACCTATATCACTGACATCTATAATCCAAGGATGGGGATTAGGTATTTTGGCATGTTTGGATAGATTTAGGAGACAATGATTCAGGCATCAATGAAATATGACACCTAAATTATTTTAACCTTTTAAGGCTCTAAATAGGGTTGTATTAGTGGATTTTTGGATTTCATTCCCTCAAGGACATAGATGTACACATGAAATATTTTATTTTTCCCATTTACATCCTTACTATTCAGATCCATTTCACAACACTATTCTTGATGAGGTTGAGTTAGTGGTAGATGAATCATTTGAGGAGAATCCTATAAGCATTATAGATTGAATCATAAAGGTTATCCAAGGTAGTTAACTTCCATTATTATGGGTTTCATGGATTTAAATTCATGAAAAGGGTGATAATTGGGAATGAGAGTATGATGTATGTGCCTAGTGGATTGAGATTTTCATAGATAGTATTTTGTTACCCTTAGGTGGGAAACTATAGGATGAGTTGTCTTAAGTGGGGGAGGATAAATCATACTAGATTTTATAAAGGTATGTAACCCTTAAATTCATTTTAATGATTCAAATAGATCCTAATATGACTTCCAAATGTGGTTTTGGAGGTTTTGATGGTTTGTGGAGATTATTCGAAGCTTAGAGCCCCACGTTTTCAAAGGAAATAGGTGGGACAGATGGTTAGATTAAACCATTTATCCTAGTCAACAAAGTTAGTTCAAATCATGTGGGGTGATCCAATGCATAAAAGATGGCCACATTGTTTTTTATAAAAATGAAATCAAGGCCGTGTAGCCATGAAAATTCTATAATCGTTTTTTCATGGTTATTTTTCATGGTCTTTGCATAGTTAGTGTAATTGTGCACCAGGCCCATGTGAGGAGTATACTTTGATAGTGGTTATCAAAAGGATAGTGCATGGTTTTTAAAAATGGGTAGACACACCATGAAACACCTTTAAAAAGGTTGTAATTACATTTCTCCTTATTTATTCTTATATCTAAAGCCTTATTTTATTCGTCATTTTTCTCTAGTAGCAGTAAAATAGGGAGAATCCTTATCCACCTATCTTATGATTTGATCCATGTTATAAGATTAATGTCTAAATAAAGTGTTATTTGTCATGTTGGATCATCATATGTATGATCATTGATAAATTACCTTTTTCCCTAGTTTTTCTCTCCATATATTGTGAAATATTAATGTAGGATTATTTTACATATTTTCAAGGTTTTTTTCTATTTCTACATTTCTACCATTCTTCTCCATTTCTGAAGTTGATACTAGATGAGTTCTCCTATAACACCAGAATGTAAGTGGTCCTTACCTTTTCCCTATAATTGTTTTTCTCATATTAAATTATTTTTATGGTGTTTTATGTTGAACATTCTGGAAATTTCTAATAAAATAAATAAATATATTAAATTATTTGTGCGAACATTAAATTTGATTTTCACATATCTCATTGAGTTGGTTTGAGGTTTTCATCCCCAAACTGAACCACCTCCGTGGTGGAATGATTTATCTTCCTATACTATTGACCATACCATTTTTTATGTGATATTTCCACCCAGTTATGAAAGATTTAAGTAAATTAAACGAGTTAATGAATGGGTTACCTATGGAAAATGGTATGTAAATTAATATTCTCTTGTATGGTACCTTTTTATTGATGATTTAATTTGGGTATGTACACTAACATAATCATTGGTTATTATATTAAATTCCAAATTTGGATATTACAGTATGTTAGAAATATTGATTAATGTCATGGAACTGATTTTTATTAAATTATGAAATTGATCTTATTTGTGGTATTAAACCTATTAGCGGGATTGACGTAAGGAGCCTATAGGCTCTGAATAAAAATATATCTTCAGATATTTGGATTCCTAAGCCATGGGACCTAGTTACTAATACCATGAATTTCTATACTATTCCATGTTACGTTGGATGAGTTCTATGGTCTCAAGGAGTCTCCTTGGTCATATGCTTTGGGACATGTACCATTTAGCCCTAATAGTTTATATATATGGGGCATATGATGAAGCAGATAGTTACTCTCATACATTAATTTTATATAACATGATTCTCATCTTTATATCCCACTCATAATTACAACTATCTTTATAGACATGTTGATATCTATAATTCAATACATAACATTACATGTTATTCCTTAATATGTTTATAATTTTTATTAAAAAGATGGATTTGTTATAGTGGCCTACTGAGTATATATCACACACTATTTGGGCCACTAAATTAAACCCAGATAGACATTTGAGATGCATATAGGGAGAAGGGAGATCACCTGATCAAGGATAGTTTATTAGTGAATATCATGGGTTCATTGGACCGAGCCTTGGTTCATGATATTATTATTTAGAGATATTGATTTGGACTTTTTGGTTCTTTTGATTAAAAGTCTATATATGTGTCTTCTTCCATGTTTTCCTCCCTTTTGTATAGCTCCATGACGTACTCATCAATTTTTATGTGACACCACTTTTGTCTTGATAGTTTATATTTTCTATTTGACTTACTTCCACTTCTTGATATTTATTATAATTATTGTACTATATATTCATCTACTTTCACCACTCTGCTATTATGATCATGAGGGTATAATCTCCCCACTATACCGCCTTTGACCCTCACAACTAGTCAGAAACCCATGGAATATGGGGAGGTGTTCTTGGGGCCATGTGACCTACCAGATTCAGCTTCTCATAAGGGAACTAGGTCTGGGACATTACAATCACAGAAAAGTAGCATGTAATTAAATTTTTTTAGTTAATATACCTTGGACATATTTTTTTGGAAACAATATCTTTTTTAAGTTAAAATGATTTTATATTCATTTCCAAACAATTAATAATAAATTTATAAATGATTATTTATCTCATAATATATAATATCAATATACATTATCATTGATCAGTACTATTACATATTTTTTATTTAGATAAAAAAATACCAAATATGTAATAATAAAATAATTTGAAAATTAGTTCTTATATTATTTTTCTCTCATCAATTTAAAAATAGTAAATATTTCATCATTAAAGAAAAATTTTATAAATATTTTTCATAATTTATTTATTATATTCATATAATCTTATCCCCAAAATAGATATAATACTCACATTTAATAATAATATTTTAGTAGTATATCAGTGTTGTTTTAAGCTCAGTGTTATTGTAAAGAAACCTATCAACCACTTGAAATTTATTAAATAGAAATATATATTCTGAAATATTGGGGTGTTTTATTATAATCTATTATAATAATTTAGTTATGAAAATTGAGATATAATGATAGAATAATTCTTATGCCTCATCACATCATTATCCTCCAACATAGATTTCTTGATATTATGGGTTCCCTATAGAACATTGACCAAAATAGGGGTCTTGTTTTTTAGAAACAAATCTCATAAATCATGAATCTCCACCAATTTCAATTCCTTTTATATACCATGTTCAAGTGGTACAAATTCTTAGTTTATTACATGTGAAGGATTAATTTTTTACTTCCTCAAAATAGATACCTAGAACACATCATTAAATTGGTATAATTCACTAGAAGGAAAAACATTAACTTACTACCACGATACATTCAAGGAACTTGAAATAATTGATATATATCAGGAATAGAATTACATTTTTACATACCTCATTACAATCTTCCTAGGATATATTTAAAGCAATACCTTATCACCTAGTTCAAACATTAGATCTTACCAATGATTTTCAACTTGAATATTCAATTTACATTAAGGTATCTTGATTTGAATATAATGGTTATAACTTTATCTTTCATTTCCCCTACCATCTCATGTCTCAATATATTTGATTCTACATCCTCATCAAAATATATAGGAGTCTTCCACTTACTTCCATAGAGAAATCCTAAAGTAGTCATATGATTTATTGAGTGAAAGTTATTACTGTAATAAAATTATACCAAAACAGGTTTTTGATCATAAAAACCTTTTAAATACATATTTAAATATCTCTCTATATTGTATAGGTAATGAATTTTCCAATCACATTGGCCATATATTTGAGGAGATATGTAGTACTAATGTTTAACTCTATATTTAAATATGTTTTAACAATTGAATATACATTTCAAGTAATCCTTTGATCTTGATTAGAAACAAATGAATGTGGTACTAAACTATACCATTTCGATAATATATATCATTCCAATATAATAATGAGCAAAATATTATTCAATAAAAATAAAATGGGATTAATTTATAGGGACTACAAACCAAATGGCGTTATGACCTTCCTATGTCATGGTGATTCCTATGATGAATTCCAGGGTGACATGTTCCCATTAAAATTATATTTGGGTTAATGGTTAAAATACCCCCTTGTACTTTTATTATCAAACTGTAACTTTCAGACTTACGGGGAATCAGGATACATATATTGCATTATCCCTTACCATATTTTCCAAAAATAAATACTCTTAGATATCTCTACACATCTTTATGCTTCAAGGATTAATAGAGAATGATGATATATAAAGTTCATCAAATAACTCATTTTTAATTATATTATATATAATAAACATAATCAATTCATGAATTTGATAATTCCATTGTTATAATGGTTGACACTCGAAAAAATCCATATCATTATTATAGCTTCATGTATCCCTACCACACCTCTTTAATCATCAAATGAGTGGACAACCAAATATTCATCTATGAAATTTATAATATTTCCCCATTCAATATGTTTATTATTTGTTATTTTATATGTATTGAATTTATTTCAGTTTCCATCTTAGACAAACAAGCATTTCTATTCCAAATGAGGGCATCTACAACCTTGTTTTCCTTTTGAGGGTGGTATTATATCGAGTAGTAATAATCATTAATAAAATCTAATATTTTCTTTTGATTAATTATAAACTCGTTTTGTGTGAATATATACTTCAATATTTTTTTTAATAATATATATATTGATCCTTCCACTATATAGATAATTCCTCGACATATCAATGAGAAAATAACTATTTCCAGTTCAAAATTAGGTGACCGCTAATTTTTTTATCAATATAAAAGTATCCTAAAGAATATGCTATCGTCATATATTTTTAGATATATAAACTTTAAAACACCTTATTTTATGCATAACTATAAATCATAAATCCTTATACACTACAGGGAAGTGTAAATAGAATTTTACTGAATAAATTTCTCTTCATATCCTAGAAATTTTATTCACATTAATCTATCTAAAGAAACATAGATCCCTTCCGTGAAATAATTTTTATTGGATTTTAATGTTTTGGGAAATTTCTCACAATGTTCTGGTATTATCCATATAACCTAAGAAATAAATGGATTTTGGTCAGAATGGTATTTGTAGAATATTTTCAATAACATCCTTATTTAATGGATAAATCAACATACCATTTATTTAGATTACATGAACAAAGAATGATGATTTTTTTATACCACATATTTTTAATATATAAATTTGAAATTCAATTTATTCGTCTTCAAGGTCATAAAACAAATCACCATATGATCTTCATGTTCTTCCTTACTCATTCAATATATAATAACTCCATCTATACAGATTAAAAAAAAATTTATAAGGTAATCATTAAGGGCTATATTCAATGAATCAATTAATTTTTTTTGACAAAATGAATCAATTAAGATAATAGAGGAATTAGTAAGTCTAAATTGAATCACTATAAATTCATAATGCCTATAACTCACATGGATGGTTGTCATGGGTATATCCTCCTTCATAACTCTAATTTGATGATATCTAGAATGAAGTTCAACCAATGAAATATATTGAGTTACATATAACAGATCAAACAAGTCAATAATAATGGTAAAATGATAAATTATCATGATAGTGATTTTTTTTATTTCTATATAATAAATTCAAGGACACATTAACCCATAATTTTTACTACCAATAAAATAGGTGCACCAAATGGTGAATTACTTGGTTGAATGAATCTATTATCAAGATTCTCTTAGATTTTGTTCTTTCATTTTTATAACTCAATTGGGGATACTCTCTAAGGATTCATTGAAATTATTATAACACCATGTATGTATTATATTGAAAACTAAACATCAAGATTTGGTTTAATGAAATGTAATTATTTAAGAAATACATGAACATATTCCCAAAAAAGATAAATTTGTTCAATGTTATGTTTCTCCCCAACCATTTGAGACAATTACCCCTCATGAATAGTTTGCAAGACCCATATAATGTAAGTAATTTCCATTATACATCCATGTTCATCCTATCACCAATAAACAACCATATTTTGATTTGGAATATCAAATTCGATATCCCATACTTAGAAACTAATATGGGCTCTATATTTATAGAGGTAATACATTCCTAATATCTCTTCAAATTCAACAAGTTGTGTGGGAGTAACATTGTTTTTATAAATCACATTCTAATAAAATTATATTCAAAATGAAATATAGACATGAGATGTGATCATCAAATTTAATTGAATATACATAGATAATTCAAATTTAATCATTGAGGCTGTGAATTAATATCCCTAAATTCTATTCATGATATACACGAACTAATTTGAATAACACATAGGTGATACTTCAACATTTAAGCATAAATTTCAGCACCTTAACTTGATCATTATATTTTTAATCCCTCACTAAAACCAAAATGATTGATTAGAGAATAATGCATCATTAATCAAAGTTTGAAATCACAAGGTAAATAAATCACTTCAAATATATTCTAAATGATGAAATGTTCTTATTAAATTATGTGAATTTACGTTCATCCTATATCACATTTAGTTTATCAATGGGTTTTTAGGTACTATACACATTTTACTCATATCCTAATGTCAAAAATAACTAAACCCAACCAAGATACCATATGTTGTTACCTGGTCATTACATATATTAATATTATATCATTTAAGATGAATATTAAAGACATAAAAAATAATACATTCCATATAATGACAAATGATTAGTTTCTTTAAAGAAAAAATCCATAATAAACATATTTCAGAACATGTCTTCAACATATCCTATAAATTTATGCACACATTATCCCCTTCATATAATATCAATAATTAATATATTCCTTCATATCATGGGGAAGAGGAAGCATAAGAAAGGGTTAGCTCAGATGCTCAATAATAATAAACCTGGGAGATATCAACTAATGATTATCAATGAGAATAAGATATGTATAATGGTATGAAAACATTATAATTACTTATTAAAACCTACCAATTATATCATAGATAATAAACCATGAGTCATGGTATAAATATTTTTCATAACAAAATACACGAGTCAAAAGAGTGTGGAATCATTAATAATCAATCATGATCCATGAGGGAATATCATAAGAATAAATCATAATATTATGACATAAAAATAAATGAGGAAAACATTTCCTTTGTTATGTATCAATGAAAATACAATTATTGTACAAATAATACCATACTGGATTGGGTCACTCCCCAATCCCATCATTTTCTAAGCCAAGGATCACTATAATACTATCATAAAAGACATAGACCCTTAGTATACTGGGTTGGCTCCTTATTCCATTCAATATTATCATATGAGATATAACTAATTAAACACTTTATTTGAGGTATCTATAGTTTTGGGACCACATTATCACAATAAAAACCAAACATATCTACACCATAAGATCACAAAAATATCATTATTTCATTATATCATTGTTTTCATAGGTGATAGAAATGGTTTTAATTAAATCATACTAAAAAAATAATTATAATTAGTGGTCAATTGAAATAAAGTGGGTGGTATTATAACATACCCAAGGATTTATTATAATCCTTAATGGATTTTTATATTTATGAGAAACATATTTTACAAAATAATTATATATATATATATTGAAAATTAACAGAAAACATATCTTTTAGTTTGGAAACATTTAAAATCCAAAATTCCCCAAGAAATGGGAATATTATTTTATAGTAAAACAATTAGAACATTTTAAATAATGATTCACAAGGAAGGATGGAAGTTATTATTGTAAAATATATTAAGGTTTTTCTAGAAAAAAGAGAACTTCATTCTTACACTTTGGTTGAAATTTAAATGTGAGTCATTTAAAAAATCATGAAAATATTTAATTTAATAATTTCTAAAGAATATAAAAATATTTGAAAATTAAATTAATTAAAAAATTAATTATAGGTAAATAATTCCTCTAAAAAACATAAGGATCAGGGATATAGGAGAAAAAATATTGATTAATAAGAGAAAACACGACCGTTGTTTCCTAAAAAATATTGTACCGATCAATTTATGTACCAAAGAGGTAATAATGAATGAAATAAAATAGAACCCATAAAAATAACCATAATTTAAGAATATATTTTTTGATTAAAATATAAATATAATATAATTTCCCTTATTTTAAATTAAACATTAAAAATACTGAAAATAAATGATATAGGAACATATACCTTTACCTCATGTCTGGGATTTCTTCATACATTCTGTTAACCTCTTAAATAGTAAATATAGATTTATTATAAATTTAATAAAGAATAATATTCATAATTGTGTTAAAATTTTATATTAATATATATTATTTAATTACCCATTTATCAATAACTTTTTATCAAAATCAATACGTGGGTGTAAACTGTTCCACTTCCCAACCATGTTTCAGATCGACAGTTCCAATCCACACAAATTGGTCATAATATCATCATATAGAGAATATTAATCATGAAAAAAACATAAAATTTATTCGTTATAATCAATTTTATAATAATTCATTTAAATTAAAGATGAAATTTTAATTACATCATTTTTTGATACGACAGTCTATACATACTCATGAGTAATGTTTTCATTATCCAGTGAATGGGAGGGAAAAAATAAAATAATAATATATCCTTACATAATCATAATAATATAATAAATATCACACAAAAATAAAAACATATTTATATACTCAAAAAACATTAATTTATTACCAACATTGTTATATGGAAATAAAAGATTAATCGCATCGCTTAATTTAGGTGGTGGTCCACACATATGTGGGAGTGATGTTATCGTTTTATAATGGACGAGAGGGTAAGAAGGTACATAATATTTTATATTTAAACCCCCATAATTATGTTATAAAAACTATATTAATCTATTAAATCCACCTATATAACCATCCATGAAATATGATGATGAAAAATAAAATGCTTCGCTTCATGTAGTCAATAATTCATACGTACAAAAGAGAGACATTTTTAACTTAAATTATATATACTAGAGATAAAAATGGAAGTAATATTAAATGAATAAATTATATTATAGTAATTATATTGATGATATCATTTAAATATGGTTGTATAATATTTGTAAGAGGTTATGTAAGAAAGAGACTTGAAAAAGATTGGTAAATAAAATTACATCATCTTCAGGTTTCATCTAGTAACATACACATTTAGCCTTTATAAGATGGTTATTTGGTGATTATAGAACCTCTAGAATCTGGGGATAAAATGTGGTATGGTTTTTGATTAGGTATTGGATTAACTAAAGTGATCAAGTTGTGTGTGGATGTGAGAAGAGGAGTCCCCTATTACAAGTGAGGTGGATGAAAAAATAGTAAATATATGAATCATTATTATATAATATATGTGTTATTGAGGTAAAGAGAATAAAAAGTTTCATATATTAGAGTATAATATGTGTAGATTTTTAATCCAACAAAGCAACATGTTTTAAGAATGTGTTTTTATTTTTAAATGACGCCTATTAGGTTAACCACTCTTCAAACCCATTTAACCCATAATACTATAACAAAATTTTTATCAGGGTAACTATTAATTAAGGATAATAATTAAGTTAAACATAAAAACTACAATTAACTATTATAGTCAAAAAATATGTAATCTGATGAATAAGTTCAAATTCTTAGAAGTGAGATAAATTAATACTAATATCCGCACAAAAAACACTTAAAACTAGTTTTGGATAAGTTGTATTTTAAGAAAAAAATGATATTCTTCACATTAATTACCTTTTAAAAACTATTGTATAAATAATTTTTTTTTATTAATTTTTTTTCTTAAATTTTAGTAAATATCATTAATAAATTGCGATTTTTTAAATTTATTAAGATAAAATACATTACAAACAAAAGAAATTTTTTTATGAAAGATGATCTTTTTCCTTCAAATGATTTAATCGTAATTTATAATCAATTAATAATAAATGTAAGACTGATTTTTTTTTATTTGGTTATATATACAATCAATAGTTTTCATCAGTGATCAGTATTTATCAATATATTTTGTTTAGGAAAAAAATACATAACATATATAAAAACCAATTCATTAAAAAATTTGTCAAATATAATTCTATACATTTTCCTACATAATAATAAATAAATTATTATTAAAGAAGGATTTTATCGATAATTATCAAAATTCTATTAGTCCTACTCATACATAGAAATCCAAATATTATTCAAAACTAATTATATTTAAAAATAATATTTCAATATTATATCGTAGTTCTTTTATGGTTGGTGATATGTGTAAAGAAATATTTCATCCACTTTAAATTTGTTAAAGATAAATTTATATTCTGAAATATTATGGTTTTATAGGTATATTCAATATTAGTGAAATATGTTCTTGTTATTAACCTAAGGTTCCTAATTGAATTGGTGGTAAATACATTGAATACCTCATATAAGAGGACCACACCCTCTAATCAATGGAATGAATGATCAATGGAGTGCGTGTTGATGTACACAACTCGATCATTAATTTTTGGAGGCTTTATATATATGTTACCATGGTTGGGTACTACGATAAATTTTCACCCCTATGTGAGGACTTGGGTGACGTCATTCTTGGTTGTGAAGAAATAGGGACTTAGGACTAATTAGGTACAACTTAGAGGGGAGGGGTGAAGTTGTGGTATTCACTCTTTTATAAATTCTTCTTTTATTGATTTAAATATTTAAATTTTTTAGATTTAATATTCTACCAAATTTGTATCCCAAATCCTCACCTAATGTTTAATATAAATAAGAGAGATATTTGGACATAAGATTTACATGGTTTGTCATAAAATCCTTCTTCATACCATGTTGGTTAGATATCCCAATGTGAATTATCTACTAAATCATACAATCAATTAAAATAGTCTATGAAACAACCAGTTAGAACCCAGATTTGATAATTTGTAGTTATCTTTAGTTCTACAACCCAACTACCAACACATCTACATTATATGGTTAGACACATGAACTATTATCCTCACCTACAACAGAATTGATACCACATCCACAAGACACTTCAATGACGAGTTCGACACTCTAGTCAAAAAATATTCTTATTAGTGTTGATATAATAATAGAAATATCTTTTTTATTTTGATGATCCTACTCCAAGAGACTATAGGACAAAGGTTGATCATGTACACCATCAATATCTTAAACAAATTTATGTAACAAGTTTTTTGTTTTGAAACTCTTTTACAATTTGGTACAATATGAATTCTCTACAGCTTCATAAAATAATTAGGTATATCTCTCTTAGATATTTTTAACTTCTGATCACATTTTTCTCCCCTTGGTATTATATATATTGAGATTTTAGAAATCTCCTCACATAATGTTTCATGCTCTCAATTCTTCTACATCACTCTTCTATTAAATATTTTTTAAAAACATACATACATATATACATACATACATACATACATATATATATATATATATATATATTAATTATCACATAATACTATTATGTGAATATTTTTCTTCCATTCTTATGTTGAAACTTTTCAGTCTTCAATAGTCACAATATACATTAATTCAAATTGATCAAAAATATGCTTGATTTATTATTCATTTGAATCCTTGATCAATTATCATTTTAAACATCCAAAAGAATCAGTTTCATTATTTATTGTGATACATAAACATCCACATCCTCAAAAATTCCTTAAATATCACTATTCTAAAATTACCAATGGTCATGGTATTTCATATGATTTATTTCCAGTCTTATCAAATAATAGTAACCACCTTTTTATTGGAAACATGTAATATTCTATTTTCTTCATGTATCATAATGACCCATTGATCAATATTTTCCTCCAAAAATGCTTAATGGAATAAAATAGGTTTGTTATCTGATGAAATGAGACCATGAATAAATATAATGTATTTTCTCTTCTCTTTCATGATACCCCATAAATGATGCAACAACATTTAAACAGTACCTAACATTTATCCTCATTTTTTCATGCCTGGAAGTTATCATGTATACAACATATATTCTATCATGTTATATTTATATACACACTTTTCACTCATTAGGATCATTTATTCATATATACATGACATGTTATGTGACCTTTATTATTCCTTACTTCAATTTTATGGAGGATTTATAACCATAATACAACAATTACCTTTTATGAAATCAAATTACATTCAATCAAGTGGAACTTCATGAATGTATTGAAATTTCGAAAACATCCCATTCATCGATTGACTCCCCTTTGAATGTTTTATTTCCCCCACAAATATTTAAAGTGTGTAATATTTACTTCTTACATCCATTTTATTTGTCATGTGGATTATTTATGGTCACTTATGTTCAACTTTAAGCCACATGGTTGGATCCACTGTTTACTCATATTTTTTTTGTGACATGTGGTCACTTTATGGTCTTCATGCATTGAATCAACTGATCATATTTATATCATATTTGATTCAACATTTATTACATGGTCACAGAGTCATAGTAACTCTTTATGGTTACATGATTATCATACATGATCTGTCATATAATAATACTTTTTTCATGGTTTGTTGAAAACCCATCATGTGTTTGGTATAATGACCATGAACAGAACACATGTGGATGATCCGATATTATTCTAGTAGTTAATCACCAGCTTGAATGCGTGGCCGATAAACCAGCATCGTTGATCCCCATCTTAAATATGTGGCCAATTCATTAAACATACTAGAAAATAAAATCCAAAAAATGTAGTATAATATATAATTATATAATATTTATAAAATAAAAATAAAAAATTTCATTTTAATTAATTTATCTTAAATTCCAAACATTATTTTTGAAAAAATATTTACATAGAATTCTCATAAATTTATTCATGTTGAAATCTGTTCTTCCCTAAAACATCACTATCACATGTAATGATTAATTAAATAATAGTTTAATAATATTCAGATAAAATCTCATTTTATCTTGTAATTCTTCAAATATGTTCTCTAAGCAAAAATCCAAACAAACCATTTCCAAAAATAATGGTTTAACCTTTGATATCTTATAGAATTATAGAGATTCTTTATCATAAAGAATATCCCAAACCATCTCATGAATCAGTAACCATCCTCTAAGAATATTCACCACTACAGTAAACTCATATAGAACCATTGAAATAAAATAAATTACTCATATGGGAACATTAATCACCCCCATTGAATTTATTAAAGATAAAGTACCCCCCCAATTCCAATATGTATGCTGGGATGAATTGTTTCTTATCCTAACTATTAATAGTTTAATGAAAAGGAATAATATCAAGGTTTTATCATTTATTCTTATATCTCTCAAGACAATCACAATATAATCCCCTTTTACGTTTGGAGACAAGGATTATACTCCGTGGTTCCACTATCCATGATCCTCTAATTATTCATCTCTAATTGAATTTGGGCAAGCCTAATGTATAAAAAAAGAGACATAAAATCTAGGTTTTATATGCTATCCATAAATTATCATTCATGTGATACCATGATCCAAATATTCACATTTATAAAATTATGTATGTATAAATAAAATTGTTATAAAAAAAATGTAACCTGACCACATCCTAAAAAACCCCCAAATAGTTATCTATATTCCATGAAACTCTAAATTTTTTCATAATTTTATGAAAAAACTCCACTTTAATTAATAAATTTGGTATAGTCATGATCAAGGATTTTAATTGAAATTTAAATACCATAATAATAAGTTTTTCAATATTTTCCTGATATTTTATATTTTATAGAAATAATAAAACTGTAGACAACTTATCAGTTTTGATACCCTTAAAGTGGTTCACTTTTTTCGTTTTCATTAGGGAGATTTTTCGTTAAACTAAAACCATGAGATAAATCATATTCCATGCTATCTAGAGGCCAGAATAATAAATTTTTTCCATATTTATATAATATACACAATACTAATGGAACTCCTTTAATTACCTATATTTTTGCCAATAAATAAATAAATAAAATATTGAATAAGGAGGTGACTTGTTTTTAACTTTATAAGAAACACCCAAGTTGATAATTTATTCTCAACCTAATATTGTTGGCTAAAAAAATATCATAATTCATCTCTATATTGATAACATGTATTATTTTTCTGCTATCTAACTTATCTTGAACTAGTTTTAGGTGTACAATAAATTTATTCACCTCAATAGTTATTAAAAACACAATGAATTTTACTGACTTCATCCTCCTGATATTCTATTCTTAGGATGTTTGGATATTCATATACCATGTTCCCAAATTTCTCACATCATTTACGCTTCTTGTTTTGGAATTTTATGTCACCACATGTGGGAGAATCATGAAATACTTAAAACTTTTCTTTAGTTACCACATTATTTCATTTGGATTGGGAAATCACATGTGATTTCTCAATTTAATTTATATTCTTAGCCTTATTTATTTGATATATCCATTCTATTTGGAAGTCTTTCTCAATATACCAATCATACACTGACTTTTCACGTGAAATACCACTATTTTTCATTTGAAATATATTCCCATTAAAAGAGTAGTGAAATTCTCAAAATAAAATTATCATTTATACCTCATATTTGTGAGCTTCTAAACCGAACCATCCCTATACATATACTATAAACTAAATTATATTTTATTTAAATAGCTCTAGTATAGATTTGGTAATATGTTTTCTCCTTTAAGATATTGTTTGTATATGTTACCTAAAATTACCCCTTGTTTCTTTCATATTTCATGGAAAAATAAAATTGAAAAATTAACAATAGTATTTATATTCAAGCTTACCAGTACACCAATAATACAATTAAGACATTGAAATTTCAGATTAGTTCCAAGTCTATCCATTTTTTACTATTTCCCAATTACAATGTATGCGTACTTTTGTGTTGATGGAATTAATACCATTGTCTCATTACATTATTTATTTTGTGTGGGAGGTTTTCTCTCATTTATAATAATCTAAAAAATAATTTTTTTATCACCTACTTTGTTAGATTTGAAATATCTATATTTAGTCTCAGTTAGTGCAGTTTTACCACATTATTTTGAATATTTATTCTCAAAATATTGATTAGACTAAGGATTTCCGTGAACAAATTTTTTGAATCCTTTTATTTATGTTTTCAAATTATGTTGAACACCGAGACATATTTATTGTGTCTCAAATTATTCTTCCTCCATTACATCAATTGTTAATAATGACCCTAACCCCATTATCCCAGAGATGGTGGTTATATTATTACATTGTCATAAGATACAAGTGAATACAACCACACAGAATTTTTTTTAGTATTATTCATAAATTAGGTACATAATTTATTCTCATATTACATTTGAAAACATAAAAAATACAACATAGTGAAATAAAATATCCTATATACTTTAACATATTCAAAGATACTTTTTTTATAACCCTGGGAGAGGAAAAAATTAAGGGGTGTGCTGAAATAAATAGTAAGGATTATGTGTAGTGTAATCTATCATGAGTGAAAAATGAAAAATTAATATATCATGGTCAATAACTAAATAAAGATTCTATTTAATCAATAACTTGATAATGATGTATAATATGATAGGAATAAATATTGATCAAAGAACTCATTATAATTAATCAAATGACCTCTAAAAATATATATAAATATTATAAATATTAAAATAATTACATAAAATAAAATAAATAATCTCATAATTAGGGAATGTATAATTTCAGACATCCAAAACATTATTTCATGTCATTATTCCATGATATCATTCAAAAAATGTTAAGGCCTTAAACAAATACACAACATAGTCTGTCTCATGAGAACTAAAGACACACTAAGTTAGTAAAGTGGATCCCACCCATAAAATACTAATTACAATTCAAATATCATATGAAATGGGATATTAACAGTTCAACATATATTCAATATTAACAGTCAAAATGGAAAACTATCATATGAAATGTTCACATTTCCATAGTCAAACTAATCGTAAACAATTAACGAAAATAATAAGGATTGAATCACTTCAACATATACCCAATGGATAATATATAACCTAAATTTTTTCTTATTTTGATCTATAGATATACCATAACTGATTATTAAAAATATCAAGGAAAATACAATTTTCACTTTGATACCCTCTTTTAAAAACAATATAAAATTCATGAAAATTAAAGACAAATATTAATTTGAAAATAAACCTATAAAATTATAAATTAATCTTCAAATGATGATCCATACTAACAAAAATAATATTCTGTTCATGCTGAGTATGATAAAATAAATATCACTATTACATTTTTAGAAAAAGGTAAAAAATACCTTATTTAGAAAACGATAAGAAGTTTCCTTTTAAACAATTATTTTAAAATTAAAAATTGTATAAAAATTTATTTAATATTTTATTAGAGTATTAAAAATATTCATAAATCCATTTTATGTAAAATATTGATATAGAAGACAAAGAATTGTTGACCAAAATGAGAAATGAATTTGGATTTTCATATCAATGTTTTCTAAATCATTTTAAGTACCAAAGAGAGCTAACATGTATTATTACATAAAATTATAAATAGAAAATAGAGGAGAAGAAAATAAAATGGTATTTTGGGTCAATGATCAGATAATTTCATTCAATGGAAATTCAAGGATAATCAATCCTGATTAAAATGACATTGAAATATAAAACCTTACAACTTTGGTAACTTTTTTATCATAACTGTCGAGATATTAATAACATAAAATTGAACGTAAAAAATAATGAATATATATAGGTTAATGATATAAAATATCCAATGGGAAATATATACACCTTATAAAAATAAATAGTATTATTATACCATATAATCCTTAATGGTGTTAAAATTGTGAAGAAATCTCTTACAAAGATCATACCATTAAAGTGAAAATTAATCGATGAATTGATTCTTTATATCAAATATAAATACAAATAATAATGTTTTATAAAAATAATGAAATAATATAATCTAAATACACACATAATCATAGAATATAAAAGATAATTAAGATTTAATATAACTCAATTAAAAGAACCAGAGTTATGAAACATCTTACCACTATGTTATATTAAAATCACATCTTGTTTGATGAAGTAAAAATAATTTTTAGAAAAAAGAAAATCTATTATGAATGATTAATTATATAATATTTAAAATGGGAAACATATATAACATCCAAAAAATTATTTTCATAACATTAAATTATGACTCAATGAAGGGAAATTGAGTAAATACCCTTACTTCAGACCTGACTCTTATTGTAAATTATTTTTTTCCTAAATTATTATTTTTTAATTATTTAATTTTTAGTAACATTTTTCATGTTCATTATTCAATTTATTTTATTTAAAACCATGTAATATTTAGTTACATATGATATTAAGTTCTTGAAGAATATTTTGACTATATTCGAATAATATGTCGAAAATGGATTTTGTAATATTGAATATGGTAAAAGATTTCATTGTTACATAATCTATAGAATAAAAAAAATAATAATAATAGTTTTTATTCATCAATAACATGTTAAAATAAAAAAATGATATATATTGTTTTTTTTAAAATGTACTACGTTACAATCATGTAGGTGGTAAGTTGTACGTATGAATGAGTAACTTTTCTATTTTTCAACGATCATTATGGGAGGAATGTAAAAAACATTTTTTATTTAAAAAAATTATAATTTAATCATAAGTACCATAATAATTAAAAATATATAATTATATATATATAATTATATATATAATCCATGTGATATGGGGTTGAAAAACGAATCACATTGCTTTGTAGAGGTGGTAGTCCACACACATAGTTGAATGAAACTATCATTTATTAATGAATTGAAATGTAAAATATAAAATGATATATTATCTTTTAGGAATGAAACAATTATCAATAATATCATATATATACATTAAATCGATAATAACAACCATTTATAATAGGATGTGATGGAAAATGAATTACATTGGTTCATGATGTGGTGGTATTCTGTAAATATGAATGATAGTTTTGTTTCCAATTTTTTGGAATATGTGATTTATATAGGTTATTGAATTAAAATAATAACATAAACATATATTTAATACATTTATGTTATTATTTTTGTAATTTTGGATAATATTTTAAGGGGTATAGAAAGAAATAAATTTAATATATAGTGTTAAAAACTATACATTTTTTCCAGACAACCCCTTTAGGTTTTTACCAAAAGCCTTCCAAGGATGGTTTTATATTCAAAAATAGAGTCTACAATGCATGAAAATATATTAAGGAATATATTTTGGAAGTTATTAAATTATATGAATGGTTCTTGATGTGTGGATAGGATATGAGAGTCGGTGACCTTTTATAAGTGAGAAGAAGTGACATTTTTTAAAATAGCCAAAACTATTCAATAATTGGAAGTCATTCCCAGTCCAAGTTTACCTAAAATTGATAAATAATGATTTGTTGGGATGAAATGGTCTATAAAAAACCTACTTATTAAGAATTAAACATGTTTGAAATAGTTTATTCCTTTAATCTATATTGTTACTCACTGTTACAATTTTATTTTTCACCAGGATAACTAGTATTTTTACCAAGATAAATTTTAATTTAATCCTAAATTAAATCATCAATATAAGATAATTTGGACCCAAATATTATAAATTATAAATCATTTTCAGCAACTAAACATTGAATATGCGTGGAAAACTATTTAAAAAAAGACCATGTAATGCTAAAATCTCTAATTTAACATTATCCTATGTAACACCTTTTAAAAAAAGAGTTAAAAATTTAATTATAAGATAAAAATTGAATTTTAAATTGAAATTTTATTCAATTTATCATCATAATTTATCTATTTATTGTATTTTCATAACTTAATAAATTATTACTTTACATAATATTTCATTAATGTCATTTTATTGACACTATTCATTAATTTTGACATTAAAAACCTGATTGTAATAGTTAAATTCTAATATAATTCATGTCATGATTAATAATACATAAATAAAACTATATTATTTTTTTAAAATATAACTTACTAAAAATAAATTACATTTACACATTTGTTTTTAAATTATGTACATTGAGTTTTCAACAATTTTGATAAGCAATGTGTTAGTGATGTACAAGCACTTAGTGTAATTATATAATCACAAAAAATTTCTAATCCAATACTCTAAATTAATTTAATTACATTATTCAAAAAATAATCTATAATATTAATTCAAAACTAGTTTTTATCGCAATGTGAAGATTTAAGATATATTTAAAGAAATGGGACCAACATATTGCCTCTTTCATTATAAAAAATATCAAACATGTATGTTTCAGGAAAAAATGTTCCATAAATAAATGAATCATGAACCTAAGGTGATAATGGTAAAAATATATTCATTTCATAATATTTAAGGCTAAAAATGGTGGCCTTATAACATAGTTTTGACCTAGGTTAATCTGATTTACCCTTTTTACTGTGGTGGTTTTTTTCTGTTATTAATATTCATTATAACAAAATATTATTTTTTTAATTTTTTCCTAATATTAATTATTGTAATTTAAAATAAGTAATCAATTTTATCAAATTCATTTCTCAGATTTGGAAGAATTTAATTTAAAAATTAACCTGAAAAATTAGTTGAAATATTGGTTTTTCGGAAATGTATATTTCACCCATAAGATTATATTACATCAACTTTATTACTAATAATCCCCATTATATGTTACTAAATACCTTTAATAAGATATGTAATATATAAAATTCATTTAAAATATTCTTTATTGGGGTTATTTTGATTAATTAAAATGTGGAAACAATATCTCCTTAAAAAAGTTTTCATAAAATGCATTTTAAGGGAAAAAATGAACATTTAACAAAATATCATAAAAAGATTGATCAAATATAAATTTTGTATATTAAATATAACTAAATAATAAAAATTAAATTTGAAATAAAATTAATATCGTAGTGATAATTTTATGATAAATAATTTATTTAAAAGGAATGAATGTTTTATAAAAAGTGGTTGTATAAACAATTCACTAAAAATTCACTCTTCTTAGAAAAAATCGATATTTTAATCATAATTTTTTTTAAATTTATATTTTCAAAAATTATATCCTATTTATCAAATTAAATTTCTAAATTTACTGAAATTATTAATAATATTTTCTCCCAAAAGCAGTACAATTTTTTTAATGAAAACATAGGTTTAAAGATATGATGAATTTACTAAAAGTCAAGTTCTTATTTACTAAGAATTTATGAATAAATTTATAATTAATAGGACCATTACAAAAATATACCATAAATATGTTAATCTTAATCATACCTACCTGATTAAATACTTTGTTATAATGGTCATATAAAAATAATATATTTCATGGGTCCTTAATGTTTGATGTAGCATTTCATATATGCTATTGGGCACAATATTATTCTTTTAAAATATTTGGGTGTTACATTCCCCCAGAATTCAATAAATTTAATCCTAGAAAATTTAAATTGACATTTTTAATAAATGGTTTAACATTTGAATAATCCTTTTTAATGAATATGATATCATAAAAAATAAAATAAAACATTTTCTTGAAAAATGGAAGATAAATATAGAGGTCAAATAGGATAATATATAATTATTCTTCCAATTAAGATAACATTAGTGAGAAATAAAAATATGGACATATAAGAGAAAACTAGTGTCCAAAATAATGATGAAGAGTGCTATAGAAAATTGATCACAATAAATTGAATTATCATGAGAATGTTAAAAACCAAAAAATTTTAATCAAGGGGCTTTGATAAAGAACCTCGATTTATAAAAAAAATATTAATAGGAATGTATTTTTATATGATCATTTTATTTGTTTTGAGGAACTATTTCACAATAATGGAAGGGAAAATAATAAAATATTCTTTCAAGATAACTTTTTAAAAACATAATTTCATCCTTTTGTTATACTTAAATCAATTTTCACCCCATTTATTATGCCAAGAAATGAATATCCATGATGATGTTTTTAATTAAAAAATTACTAAAATATACTTCTATATGATCACATGATTCCACAATATAATAACAAGTTATTACTCAAATCTATAATAACCCATAATAAATTATCACACTATAATATACTACCAATAATGAATAAACATTCATATAATTAAATAATGCATTAGTATCAAAAATTTAATAACAAAAACAAAATCTTTAAAATATATAATTCCTTAACTAAATATTTTTATATACCAAATAAACTCAATAACCTCCAATTTAATGACATTTTTAACCTGAAAGGTTATTTCATACCTTATAAATTATATAAAAAAAGAGTAATAACCTAATTCCAAATAATCAAACACTTTATTCCTAAAGGTTATATATAACTAAACTGAATAAAATACCTCTGAAAATATCATTAATAACTTCAAAATCATAAAAATTCAAAAAATTTCAATCCTATGAAATTTCCCCCCAAAAAAATTAACATTTATACATAAATTTTTTTTATAAAAAATTATACTAATGAGGAAATCATGTGGGACATTTGCATGTGTTTCACCCTTTTGCCTTTTATTGTGGGTTCAAAACCTATTTCATTGGATGCTGACACTAGTTATCACATGAAATTTAGTTTTTCATTATTCTAAGATTATATTAATACAATTCTTATAAAATTACCAAAAATATGATGAAAATACTAAAAAATATCATTAATCATTTGTTCTCATTTTGATCACTATATATTTCTATACATATTTGTTTTTTTCACAAAATGAATTAATCTAAATTTAATATTATTCCATTAACATCCATGATCATATAAACCCTAATTATTATCACAAATTTTGAGCATATATCCATAAACTATAAAATCATTATTCCTTAAAAACATTCTACCTAACCACATGTTATAAATAAGGGTGCCATATTCAAAAAAATATAAATTTAAATACAATAAATATCCCATTCTACTTCTATAACATATAACATTAGAATGGGCGTCTTTTCCTTTAATATGATTATTATCTTTATAATTATTATCCCATGATGGTACATAAAAATCATTAAGACTCCACATCTAAATAATTATATAAATTGTTTATTGATTATCCTCAAAGTATTTTATTGGGTTGTGTTACATAATCTATGTTTTTATAAATATAGTTTCTAGTTTTCTAATAAAACCACTGAAATACCAACTATAAACTACCTGACCCTAGTAGCCCAAAACTGGTGGTTACAATAATACATTTCTATAATATAGAACTGACCACATCCTAATGTCATGAATAGTTTATTAGTTCCGGAAAACTATATACATAGTTGAATATTAAATTACCATTGAAAACATAAAAAATAAAATATAGTGAAAATAAATATAATAAATCATCGAACCCATTTAGGGATTAGTTCTTTATGTCATGGTGAAAGAAAATAAACAATTAGAGATATAATCTTTTTAGTGAGGGTTATGTCTAATGTAATATACCATGATTAAATAAAGCATAATAAATATGACGAGGCAAATAACTGAAAATACATTCCATTTAATCCATGATTTGAGCCTGAGTAATAATATGGTTGAAATAATTACAGATCAAATAATTCCATATAACCAATCAAATAAGATTTAAACCTATCCATTGATATCATAACTATGAAAATTATCGTATGGATATCAATATTTAATCTCATAACGATATAATGAATAATTTGGTAAATGAAAACATACCTTTAATGACTATTTCTATGAAATCATACATAAATGGGTAAGATGTCAGCCAAATACACAAGTTAGTCTGTCTCATGAGACTGATGGATGCATTGAGGGTCTATAATTTGAACAACCCATCACTTAATATGACCAATGGTTTCTTCATATCAATGTGGTGATAAAAAATTCAATAGATAATCAACATTGACCATCATTATGGAAAAATGGAATAACATTTGTCATAATTCCCCATTCAAACTAATTATTTCCCATCCATAGAATGAATGTGGTTGGTATTATTAAAATATACCATTTTGGGTCATAAGTAAAATAATGGAATTTTTATTGATTAACATAAATACCATTAATTAAAATTAAAACATTGTTGAGGAAGACATACTTTTAAAACTTAAACACACATAAATTAACTATAAATATCCTAACAATTTGGGAAAATTTGCTTTGAATGAAACATGTAAACATGTAATTAATTATTAAAATAAATGATCATCCATGATGGTGGTAACATTATATTCATATTTAGTATGTTAAAACAATATTTACTTCTACATTTTTGGTAAAAATTCAAAATGTACCATGTTCGGAAAATGATATGATCATTAATTTTAAACCATTTTGTAAAAATTTCAATAATTGTTAAAAATTTATTTAATTTTTCATTTTATAATATTAGAAATATTATTTATATTTTTTATGGAAAATATGGATATGTATGAAAATTTATTTTCGACTGAAAAGAGAAATAATGATGGCCTTCATTTAAATATAATTTTAGTAATTTTTATTACCAAAGAGATTAAAATGATACAATTACATGAAAATTTACTTAGTAAACATAATAGAATATGTTTAAAGGTGTTTATTAGACAACGATAAAATAATTTTCTTCAAATGGTAATTCAAGCATAAATAATCCAAATTTAAATGATATTGAAGCATAAACCCTTATCAATTTGGTAATTTTTGAATCATAAAAAACCTGAAAGATGTAAATTCAACTTCAAAATTAGATACCATGAATATAATGATATTCATGATATAGTATATCAAATGATATGTAGATTCACCTCATAAAAAATAGATGTATTATACCAAATATGTCTTAATTTAGTGGGAATCGAGCTGAAATATCTTACAAGGATCATACATTTGAAGTGACAATTATTCAATAAAATGATTATGTAAATAAAATATAAATAACAATAAATTGTGATGAAATAATACATGAAATAGTAAAATGTACTTACATACATAATCTTATCATATATATGATAATGATGAAGTAACATGACCTAATGAAAGAAATAGAGTGATGAGACATCTTACTACATGGTGACATTCTAATAATATAAAATTGGTTGAAGTAAAATTAAATGTTACATAACATACCATTAATTATGGAGTATTAATTATATAATATGGAATATAGGCAACATATTCAACATAAAAAATAAAATAGGTGCATAATATTACAATATGCCTCAATGAAACTAAATTGCAGAAAAATCCCATACCTCATATCCAAATCATCACATACATTCTTTGTCATAATGAATAATAAAATTATGTTAGAAATATACTAATGAATTCTTGTCATGTTTATTATTCATTTTATTTAATATAATATAATATCATATTTTATAACTTAATCAATTAACTTCACAGTGATGTTTTGAAGATATCCAATTCACATGTCCAAAAAGTCTATAGTAATTTGGAATTTGGTAAATGTGGTAATTTTTTCTTTATATTCAAAATAATTGTAATTAAATAATTTTAATTTTTAATTATTAAATTATAATTTTAAATCCAACTCTAAAATAAGGTTATGAAAAATTAACTATATTACAATCATCAATCGGGTAGTGGTACTTACAGAGGAGTACCATTTAAATTTTTAAAGAAAACTTTGGAATGAAGTTAAGAATTATTTTATCATTATAGAATAATAATTATACAATAAATACGATATTATTAATTTTAATATAATTATATATACCATCTATGTGATGTAAAGATGAATAATGATTTACATCGCTATGTGAAGGTGGTTGTCTACACTTATGCATGAATGACATTATCAATTTTAAGGAATAAAAAATAATAAAGTAAATAATATATTATATTTATGTAGTGATAAATATTGGATGAATATAATTTATATTTATATACATCTTCAATCGATCATTACATCATGCCATAAAAGGAGATGATGGTAGACAAATTTATTCGGTTCAAAAGCTTGTAGATTGTCAAACACATGACTGATTGTTTCATTTCCCATTTAATGGAATTGGAGATGGATATTGTTTATAAAATCGACATAATAACATATCAGTTTATTTATGATGTTGGATTATTTTTTTATTTGGAGATGATTTGAAGGGGTATATGAATAAATAAAATAATGATACAATGTTATGAAAAATACCATTCTTCGAACTAACTATTTAGGTTTACACCAAAATCCTTTATAGGAATAATTCATATTAATAAAAATGACATTAGGATGTGGGAAGGGATTTTTTATAGTTATTTAATCAATCATGTTCCATACAAAATTATTCTTGTAGTGTTTAGAGGAGAGAAGAGGGGGTGGATTTTATAAGAGAGAAGGGGTGATTTTGTGTAAATACCCCAATTTATTCAATAATCGGTACTCAAACTCAATTCATGTTCATAAGAAAATTATTAATAATTTATTTTCGGTAATATAAGGTAAAGAAAAACCTCTACTAAAAATGTAAACATTCTGTAAACATTTCATTCCCTTAACCTATATGGTTACTCAATTTTACAATTTATGTTTTCTCCAGGATGACATGTATTTTTAGGAAGATAATATACCATTTAAGACAAAATAAAATGATACTTATTTGATAATTTCAACCCAATTATTATATATATGAAATAAAATTTCTCCAATAAAATCTTATTTTTGTTGAAAATTAATTGTATCATAAGAACATGTAAAGCACACAACATAGTATAAACCTTAATCATAGTAACAAAATTTTCAAAATTAAAGAGTTATAAATTACATAAATGATACAATTTGGATCATAAATGGAAAATGGATTAAAGTTTATACAATTTTTTCCCCACTTTTCCAATTTAAGGACTCAAATGATAGTTATATAATTTAATAAAATATTATGAATATAAAATATAATTTATTTAATTTGGACACTATTCATTAAATATTATATTAAATACTTGATTAAGGTAATTTATTTATAATATTTTTAGTTTAAAAACATATTATAAATCTTTATTAACCATGATATTCTCAAGGAACTAGGACTCCTCCCAAATACATTACTATTTATGATTTTTTATTTTATTTTTATTGAGTTTTCCACTATTAGCACAGACATTGTGTCAATGTTGTAAAATATTTTAAAGAAATTTAATAATCACTAAAATTGAAAATATATTATCATAGTTAAAATAATTTATTTATTCTAAAAATACATTTTAAAACTCAATCACCGCTTATTTTTATCCCAATGTGAACATATAAGATTTATTTAAAAGAATGAGGGTGACAATTTGTATCTTTCATTACATAAATTATTATATATTTCACATTCATATAAAAGTATCCTAAAATAATTGAAGCACAATCCTACAATAATAAGAGTATAAATAAATTTATAAATAATAATAATTATGAAATATCAAGGATTTTTCACTAATTATTAACATAGGATAACTAGATTTACCTTTTTACTGTGCTGGAATTTTATCTATTATAACTATAAATAATAACATAAAAATAAATTAAATTATTACCTAATATTGATAATTATGATTATAAATATGGAATATGTTTTATAAAATTTAGTTCACTTATCTTAGTGAATAGAATATAAAAATGAACACGTAAAACATGTCAAAAATAGTTTTAAGGAACTATATTTTTCAAGCAAATGATGATCCAATGTTAACACTTCCATTAATAATAATCATTATAGGAATATTAATTCATTAATATATATATATATATAATCTAAAAATTACATTTATATAATTCCTCATTATGTGTTATTTTAATTAATTTAAATAAATAATTATTATGCACTTAAAAATACTTTCTGAAAAATATGTTTTAAGCCTAAAAAAACATGCCAAAAAATATAGTTTAAAAATTATTCAAATATAATTAATTGGTTATAATCATACTAAATAATAATGATGTTAATTTTAATTAAAATTAAATTTTCAATGTGATGTGGAAATTACTTAATTTGTTGAAAATAAATGACATTTTCACAGAAAAACAGTAGTTTTCACTCTTCCCTGAGAAATCATACATTTCAAAAAAAATACTAATAATTAACAGTAATATAGTTTTGATATTCTAATTTTTAAAGTCAAATCCTTTTTATGAACTAATATTTATGAACCTTTTATAAATTAATTATTTTATTTTCTAACTAAATCATTAAAATCTATTTTTGAAGAAAACATGTTTTTGATGAATAAAATGACTTTACTAAAAATTGGATAGTTATTTACTATGATTTTATCAATTTTATTATATTTAGTAATATAAATATTTATATCATACATTATATAATCATATTCATACACAACAATTAATCAACAAGTTTATAAAGTTCATATTTAAATAATATTTTTGCAGATCATTCATGCTCAGTGTTTCATATCATATATGCTATTGAAACTAATTTTATTCTTTTATAATCTCTCGGTGTTAAAAATTTTGTTCAATATTACTCATCCTATATTAAATATGAATTATCTTATAATAGCATACATTTTTCTCAACAACCAGAAGGTTTTATTTTAATTAGCAAAAAAAATTTAGTATCTAATTTTTTTATTTTATTTTTCTTATGATTTGTTTTATTTATCGAATTTTGAAGTATCATTGACACATGACTCTAACTCATTACTAACATATCATTTATGTTTCTTTTTCATTTTCATCAAAATTACACGATTAATGAAAAGATTTTAAAATTTTAGCATTGAAATTTACCTCATCACAAAAATTTATACATCATGATGACTCATGATTACCATTATTTATAAAAAAATGTGAATTTTTTCAAATATAATGTTTCTTATCACCTTTATCATTTTTTTCTTTTTTGATGATTCCCATCTTCTTCATCATATTCTGATTCTCCCACATTATTTTTTTTAAAATCATAGGCAATGTGTCTTATTATATTACAATTACCTCATATTGATGATATCTTAATTTATTCCTTCTACTTTACATGTATGAATCTTTTTGAAATAAGATAAATAATCTTATTGAATTCATCTTCCCCTTCTTCATCTGACGATTCACTTGATTAAAAAAATCTTCTTCATTGATTCTTCATTTCTTCATGATCTTAAATGATATTTCACTATTTTCATTCTAATTGAATGTTGTATATTTCTTTAACAATTTTACAATTACTGAATAATCTATCTTCTAACCAAAACCCTTGAAGTTAACAACATTATCATTTACCATTGTAATTATTCATCGATTGAATTGCCCACATCCATATGTATGACTTCAATTTGGCCCATATATTGATGATATATAGCTTCCTTGACCTTTAAATTACCTTCTTATAAGATTTTTAATTTATCCTAGATATATATAGTATATTAGAGATCTATAAACTTTGTATATATATTATTTTATTATGAAATCTAGATGGAATTTTGATCTTTTCCATATATATCAAAATTCATCTTGTTTTATTGATTCAATGTATCCCATTCAATAATGGTCAAAATCCCACTATTGTAGAATCTATCACTTTCAAGAAAAGATATATGAGAAAGGGTGGTATCATATTCTACCACATGTGAAAATTATTCCTATGAAAATTATTCACCCCTCATCTATTGAATGAGTTAAATATCTTCCATGTCTAAAAATTTTTAATGGAAATTTTGATGGAACCTCCAACAGATATCAATTTAGGGTTCGATGACCGATTAGGTACTATTGAGAGGGGATGGGTGGATTAGTGGACTTCATAGTTTTATGAATTCTTCCCTTAATGGTTATAACCTCTTGAAATAATGAATGTTCTCCATAAACTCAAGTTGTATCTCACATACTCACCTCATGTCCAATAGAAAGGATAGAGAGATCAAAACATATAATTTTCCTCATTCCATATAAAATAACAGTCCCTGATATGTTGTTCAGACACCCCTCCTGGATTTTCCACTACAATACTAGTAAAAATTATGGTGGATAAAAAAACAATTGTACTCCCCTAGTAAAAGAACCATTAGTTATACATAGTAATACCCATCATCCACCAACAACTCATACAAGGATAGTTAGACACCTCAATATTTCTTATTCCATGCTACTTGTTGGACACCCAACTGTGAGACTCTTTAGAAACCAATTTGAAACCCTAGTTAGAAGTTATTATTATTTTTTTCATCTAATAATATAATAAAATCCTTCATCTTCATATGATCCTCCTCCATTAGATTATAATATCAGAATTTCACATGTACATAATTATGATATTCAATAACTTCTAGAATTTTGTTTGTTGGTCCAAAACCTACATTCATATATAGTGTGAACATAATTATCCATTTATTCTAGTAATACTAAAATATACTACTTTAAGGAATCCATTATTTGTCTCGTGACCTTATCTTAATAGTTTGACATGTATCATGATTTCAGATATCCCTTCACATAATGTATGTGATCTCCCAATTCCTCCTTATCTCACTTCTCTTTATTATTATTTTTAAACATGTATATATATAACCATATAAAAATGTTATGATAATATTAAATTTCCATTAATATTTGAAATCATCTCAATCTTTTTTAGGTTCGATCTTCTTCTACTAAAATCAGTCAATAGATTTCTTGATTCATTATTCATTTGAATTATCAATCTAATCTCATTTTAATCATGAAAAATACTTAGTATCACTCATTCATGTGATATATTAATATATATATCAGTAAAAACTCCAGAAATATCATTAATAATAAATTCTAAAACGACACATGCTTTCATATTAGTTCTTCATGATGTTATTAAATAACTGTAACATCATTTTTTCATGAAATAATGTAATAATATATTTTCCTTATAAAGCATATCAATCTATGGATCAATATATTTCATAAATAAAAATTATGTAATAAAATAATTATACTTCCAAAAAATTGTAAAAAATACATGATGACTATAAATTTATATTCTCTTTCATAGAACCACATTTTTCGATGTCACTATTTAAAAAATAAAAAACATGTCTCCAAATTTTTTTATGAATGAAGGTTATAATAAATGAAATATTTCTTATATTATGTGAAATATGAGTTCACATTTCTCTAATTAGGTTTGTGCATTAATGTATATATGAATTATCATGATACCTCTGTTATTTACTAGATCAATAGTATAGAGGATTGTTGACCTTGATATCATGATTATCTATTAAAATTTCATGTTACATTCATGTATGTGTACCTACATAATTTTAGCAAAATTAAAAACTCATTCATGGTATAAATCGTCTTTCCTTGGATTTCTCAATGTTAAACGTCGTTTTTTTGGAATGTAGCATCTCCTTATTTTGGTCACATATAATACTATGTGGATAATTTTAATTCACATGATATAATATCTAAGATATACGGTCTATATAATGTTTACTCATTGGTCAGTTGTGACATCCAGTCTTTCCAGGTGCTTCAGGAGATCACTAATATGACCATGTGATGCTCAAAATAGAGACATATTCTATGTTATAGTAACTTGAACAAGGAAAATACTTATATCCAATTGAAATTAATCCATTTTCTATCAACTAACCATTGAATATTCATATTTGGTTGTAAAATCATCATGTGATCAATATAATAATTGTGAAGTGTACTCATGTGGCTGGTTGAAACATATTCTTTTGGTTGATCATTACCTTCAATGTTCTCCCGATTTGTTAGATAAACTCATCATTGACCCTCATATTGAACATGTGATTTACACATAAAACATAAATCAATATAATATTAAAAATAATTAGTAAAATAACTAATAAAGAGAGACTTTATTTATTTACAAGTTGCGCCCATATTTTTCACTTTAATTCATTAATCAAAATTTCAGAACTTTTTACAAGAAAATAAAAATTTGTTTCATCTTCTCAGAATTTTCTTCATGTCAATGAATGTACATTCCTCAAATATCACTAGAACATTCTATCATTAAGTAAATAAATGTTAATTAGTCATTAGATAAAATTCAAACCATCCTTGGAGTTCTCTAAATAACTTGTTCAACTTAACATCCCCTAAAACAATTGACATGAATCATGTAATCACCTCAGATATCATATGGAATTAATTGGATTATTTATCAAGACCAAAATCCAATTCCCTATTTTTATTCCATTAAAATACTCCCACTATCATCACCACCACACTAAAAACATATTTATCCATTAAAAACTAATGCAACAATCACTATAATATTTCACCATAGTTAGAAAGGTTGTTATTCACTACCATGAATCAAATTTAAACACTAAATTATATAAAAAATTCCCCTAAATGTTCTTTATCGTATTTGAATATTCCAATAACTACGGTGTTAATTCATAAATGGGGTGAATCTTCCCAATATTGTTACAACCATGATATTTCCCACTTTTGTAGATAACATGTATAACATTGTATTTCCTGGACCCCAAACATCTAGAAAAGGTCTCATGACTAGGAAGCATTTGATATTTTTATATTATATTAATCAGAATTACACCCACTCCAATGTGGTAATTTTGACCCACTATAAGATCACTTCGCTAGTAGAAGGTTGGTTTGTCCATATCAAAAATACAATGGAAGGGATGAAATGGACACAACAAACTCACCCACAATGTTAGTCATGGAATTCTAATATATACCTTCCACTAAAACACATATATGAAGAATCTTGGGCGGAGAAGTTCCATGAAGTTAGTATGTATATTTCCCTCATACATACAGGTCATAAAATCTCTAATCATACAGGCCTTGTAAGGGTTCCCCCTCATCCCTTGAAATGGTGGTTATCAAACAATTAATAAAAAATAAGGCCTTCGGGCAATTAATGGGTGGGATAATTATTACCATATTTTGAGGTCTCGGGCGAAGTAGAAGAAAATTATATGTATTTAGATAAATATCTATCTGGTATGATTCCTATGAAAATTTAAACCATAGTAGGTAACAAGAAAAAATTTCATCCTAGACATTGATATATCCTGATGGATTGGATCACTCAGGGGGGATAGGGGATTGATTAGTGTCCATTTTTTACAAGTTATTAAATTTTAACCCCACATTTTGTTATATTTGAGGATCTCAATATATTTTTTTATTTCAAAAATCCAAATCTAATGTGAAATACAATTAATAAAAAGAAGAACACAAAATATTAACATGTGTTGGATAAAAGTCATACTCTTTTCTATATTTGTTATACCCCAAAACATGAATTTTCCACTATATAAAAACAAAAATCTACAATTGAGAGTCTGTTGTTCTCTCTAATAATTTTAGAGTTTTTCGTATGATAAAAAAACAATAAAATGAAAGATCTAGTAATGTTATAACATCACCTCACGGTGTTCTTATATTCCTCTGGATGCTAGTCTTCTTCCATGATTAGATGGATAAGTAGGTATGAAAATTTAATTCCTTAAGAGATTCAGAATAAATTATAGTTCAATGAATGATTCCTAAAATTGAGTAATTTTTATCATTATCAACATGAAAAAAAATTATTGGGTACACAATAGATCTTATTCATCTTATTCTTTAATGTATATCTGCTTCGAATCCTTATCTCTATATAACAAAAAAGTGTACCAGGTTATAAAAATTATTACATAGTGTATACAAGCACTCAATATTCCTAAATAACTATTCATTCAAAACCTGTATATATTTATAAAATCTTAATATCATGTGAATCATTAGTTTCTATTCATATTTAGAAATTTCCTCTATCATTAGTGTTTGTTATCTCCATATACAATGTTCTTTAATTATATATCCAGACTCCTATTTTAAATCACCTGAATAAATGGGTGTTTCTATCTATAAAATCCCCTACAAGATCAAATTCATTCATTTTATTCAATGTACTCACATTCATGGAAGTATGTGTTCTTTACATGTGGAACTATAGCTTGATATTTTGGACTCATCTCAACACTTTCATTATTTATAAAAAAATATAATTTTTTTTATGTCATAAAGATTTACATTAAAGCCTTAAGATGAAATAAATTTTCCATTATCAAGTCTTTATGATTAATATTTACATTCTATGTCCAATAAATATCATAAACCAAGAAGAAATATGATAATGGATATTTAATTTTTTTGATCTACAATAATTATTTCTTAAGAAGATTTATGATTAGCATAAAAAGAGTTACAATCAGTGACTTTTACATTTTTTGTTTTCTAATCCAAATATTATACTTATTTTAGAATACTTTGGGTCATGTTAAAGAAAATACAACCCTTCTAAAGCAACTCAAAAATCTCTAACATGATTTATAATGTTCTTCTTTATGAACAAATACATTATTTTAGTTTATCTAAAAACTATGACATTAATTTTCACATTCATATCATTGAAGATGAAACCCATAACAATCCAACAAGAATAATTTCCAACATTAAAAACCATATTGATATTTTTACATTAAAATAAACCAAAATCCGTATGCGAACAATATTAGCCTCTTTGTAACTGTTGGAAATACCTATAAACATTTTTAAATACAATACATGTTCTCATATCATTCAAAAAATTATTGATAGTAAAATGTAAGGGGTTAATGGGGTCCATTTACACTAATTTTTATAACATGTTATTATAATATAATGAAAATTTTGATCCATATACAAGGTAAGGATTATAACACATGATTTTCTTAAGAAAATATAATTATTTATCCAAATATGTGTCTACTTTCGAAAAAACAATGTAAGAAACAAGAGCGGTATGACCAATGTTGTCAATTCCGTCCAAAAATACACATGTGATATCAAACTCAAAATCTTATATTATCTGATACTTATATAGATGTAAAAAAATGTGTATCATTAATCCATAGAGAAAAAACATAAATTTTTTCCAATTTAAATTTATCCCCCTTTAACTCATTATTTTATCAATCAACTGTAATTTATTGGGATCTTAATTTATATTTTACTTTAAACCCTAATTTATTTTATATATTAGCTCACATGTAACACTTGACTAAAATATTCCATGATATAATATATTAATATTATAAATAAAATGTTTTTATAAGGCCCTAGCCTTAAACCTTAATTAATCTTGAGTTGTTACAAGATTACACATTGAGCATCTTTTCGGGTTTAGAGTTTTAGAGAATTAGATCATAAAACTTGCATTACATTCCACATATAAACAAAGTGGTTACATAAAGATAGTATTCTTCTTTCCCATCAATGGAAACATATTTAAAATAAAACATGGATTCTTTCTTGACACTTCCTTGACATTATCATCATATCATGTACCTTTCTCTTGACCTGTGAAAAACATTTCAAAAAAACTTGGGATGAGCATAAAAAGCTCAGTAAGGGATATAAAAATACGGAAAGGAAACATGGGTTCATATATACATAAGAATGAAATCATACTTTACACATAAAACATAATCACTTTAACATACCTCCTCAAATCATGAATAAATCAAAGAAATCATAATACATAAAGGAAACTTGAGGCATTCATAACATTCTTACGTACGGAGTAACCCTCTTGGTTACGTTTGGAATACCCATCACAGTATATTCCCTAATTCTCCTTAGAGAAACCTTAAAGTTTCACTCCTTCGCGTTGTCCAATGCATTGGAGAGCTATATCGGGCTCACCCACCCTTAGTTTATCACGGAACCACCCGTCTTCTAAATAATGCCCAAGAACCTCAACATAATCGTATCACATAAAACATGCATAAAGGAAACATAACATTTCCACCATTCAATCACAAGATATCAATAAAACACATTGATACAAAAACATTATGAAAACCATTTTCAATACCAAAATAAAAGAAAAGTAAAACATGGTATTTATTTTTCTTTTAAAAAAATGTATGGCTTGTAGAGGAAGCCGAAACTCAAATAATGGTCACGGCGGCGGAGAAGTCGTTGTCGCCGCATACATACGACAAAAACATTCCCTTTTGTCGTTTAGTAAATGCTTTGTATAAAAATATTCCTTTTGAAAAAACATAAAATTCAAAGGGGTTTATACACCGTATAGAAGAAGGTTGTGTATAAAACAAAATATGCCTCAATGAAAAGAGATTGAGACGAAGTCCCATACCTCGGGTCCGACTTGACTTGGTCGTTCTTTAATCTCCTGAATAATAAACTTGAGTTAATTTCTACTTTCTTAAGAACCTTTTTAAAGTTCATTATTCCCTTTATATCACTTATTTCCATGTCATGAACACTATGTAATTATTTAAGTTAATAACGACCGTTTTAACGATCATTGGTACTTGAGTAAAAAATAAACCCTTTATAATTACAAGTTGTTCATGTATCCATTATATACAGAATGGTATTCATGATGTAGATATCATATATGTCATATATATCCAGTACATTCATGTATTTATAATATTACATAATCATTTAGAGGTAAGAAATGAAATGCACTGTTCATGGAGACGGTAAGTCGTACGTACGCATGAACGCTACTTTCATTTATATTTCGTATTTTATAGAATTGAATCATAATGATATAAAGGTATATTATAATTCCAGTATAATATCATATATAATATCATAGTTCCATCCTTTATACATCCCACATATGGTATTTAACGAATCAAATCACTTTGAGGGGGCGGTAGTCCGCACTTCCTTAAATGAAGATCTCGCGTTTACCCATAATGGAAACCATAAAGGTATGCCCAAAATGAAAAATAAAGAAGCTTAAGAAAAACATAAACATATTATATATCATATATAAATATAGTGACATATTAATTGCCACCTTTGAAGGTGTTAAAAGAATGTTGAACAATCATCGTTTCGGGAGGCATAAATTCACCATCCACGGAAACAGTATGTCCTTTAACCATTAGATGTAGGTGTGTGTAAGTGTAGCTCGAATAATTATTATAACAACATCCTATTATATTGAAGATACTGGAGTTGTTACAATATAAATGAATAAAAAGAGTTGAGTGGGTTGGAGAAGCACAATAAAACAAACGGACTCAAGTGAAGACTTTACCTTAAAATCTGGTAACTCCCTTTGGTTTGAGCTCAAAGGCTTCCTTGGGAAGACTTCTGCCCAAAGTGAGGCTTCAAGGAGTAATAGAGGGATGGTTAGAGACAAAATGGGCAGGGGTTGGCCGAGCCAAAGGCTTTGGGAGTGTGGGTAAGGAGGTAGAGGTGGGGGCCTTTTATAAGAGGAGAGCAGGGGCACTCTTGGAAAGTAAAGAAATGTTACTTTATTTTCAAATGGGTTTCGGATTTTAAAGGTCCCACATTGATATAATTCGTGGATAAGGTGATAAGGGTTCGAAATATACCCAACAAATAGGTTTTTGACATGTGTAGATCTTAGATTTTACATTATCTTTCCATTTTATTGAAATCGTCAAATAATGAGGTCATCGCTGCATCATTATGATGTCATAAATAATGTAATTTATTTAAAGTCTAAAAATTATAAAAAAAATACTATGATGTAGGAAATCTTTTTATCTTTCCAATTACTCTTTATAATCAAAAATCTGACTTTTATAACCCAATTTAAAAATTGTTTTAGTAAAACATATCATGTTTGTGTCATTTTTACTTTATCATTAAATAAAAAGATATTTATGTCCTTTCCCAACCAAAGTGGCTCCATGGGGTCCCCAAGTTTACTAATGGATTTTATTGTTCAGAAATGACACATCCAATGAGGTTAGGACATGTTTCAAGATCATATCATACTATTAAAACATTATTTTTACCTTAAACTACACTAATTACCTCTAATCACGATTAAAAAATTAAAAAGTTACTATTCACCAAAAAATTATTTTAATCTCATTGAACCACATTTTACTTCTTAATGACAACCATGTATGTTGTATTTTTTAAATTCAAAACATATAAGTGGAAAAATTTCATTTAAACGAAAAATCAATTTTTATAAGTACCACTTAGTGGTTTCACTATTCATCAAAAATTGAAGTTTTTCAGAAAAAAACCAAAACTTCACCCTAAGATATATTTGATATTCCAAATTCAAAAATGAAGTCCATTTTACAAAATTCAAAACATATAAGTAACATTAATTAATTTAATAATTAATTCCCGCTGTCAGAGCAAATAGCGTGTTTTTATGAAACAATAAGTATCAAAAGATTGACACTAGTTTAAGTCTGATTTCAAAGTGAAATTAATTATAATGACCACCATTGGATTAAATGGTAAAAATATATTCAGATTACAGTTTACGACCAATTCAAAATATAATATAATCATATAAATAAAGTAGATTAAAAAGCAGTTTTGATGTAAAATGCAGTATTTTTCACTATTCATTAAAAAATGAACATTGTCAGAAAAATACCAAAAATTTATCCAATGTAAATTTAAATGTACCAATCATAATAAATATGTTTATTTTACAAATATAGATTATATAATTGTCAATAGTTTGATTTAAAAAGGGTTTTCTATCAAAAGGCAGTAAAACAATCTTTTAAGAATATTAGTGTATTCCATGCTTAAGATTGTATTTATTTTCATTTTAAGCCTCTAAAACATTATCTTAGCCATTAATAGACATAGATAGAAATATTTATTATTCATTACTTACTTGGGATGTTACATCCTTTCCCCCTTTAGAAAATTGCATCCCCGCAATTTATTTACTTATCGAATAAATGGGGGTACTTATCCCTCATTGCATTTTCAGATTCCCATGTTGCCTCTTCCATAATGTGTTTTTTCCGCAAAACCTTCACCTGATTAATCACCTTATTTAGTAACACTTTCTCCCTGTGGTCAAGAATCTGGACCGGTTGTTCCTCATAAGATAGGTTCTCTTACAGCTGAACTACCACACTACTCAAAACATGAGATGGATCTGGAATATACATTCTCGACATCGAAACATGAAAAACATTGTGTACCTGAGATAAACTCGGAGGTAAAGCCACCCGGTATACAACTGATCCAACTCTCTCCAGAATTTCATATGGTCCAATGAACCTTGGACTCAGCTTTCCTTTCTTACCAAATCACATCACACTTTTCCATGGTGATACTTTGAGAAAAACATGATCACCTACCTCAAAAGAGAGATCCTTCCTCTTGTTGTACGCATAACTCTTCTGCCTGCTCGGAGTTGTTCTCATGTGTTTCTATATCAGCTGAACTTTTTCTTCCAACTCTTCTACCAATTCTTGTCCCATCAACTTCATTTCACCCACTTCATCCCAGAAAGCTGGAGTTCAACACCGCTTCCCATATAACACCTCAAATAGTGCCATCTGTATACTAGAATGAAAACTGTTATTATATGAAAATTCAACCAATGAAAGATGTTGGTCCCAACTTCCGTGATAATCTATCGAACAAGCTCGTAGCATATCCTCCAAGGTCTGAATTGTTCGTTCTGACTGCCCATCTGATTGAGGATGAAAATCTGTACTAAAATTTAATTCAGTACCCAACGACTTCGGAAGGCCTTTCGAAAATTTAGAAGTGAACCTGGGATCACGATCAGATACAATGGAGAGAGGAACTCCATGTAACCTAACTATCTCTTTAAGATACAAATGGGAAAGTTGATCTAGGGAAAAAGTATCTCTTATAGCAAGGAAATGAGCATATTTAGTCAAGCGATCAACAATAACCCAGATTGCATTATTACCTCGAGATGTCTTCGGTAATCCCACAATAAAGTCCATGGATATATTCTCCCATTTCCACTCTGGCACTGGTAAAGGCTGAAGCATCCCATTCGGTAAATGCCGCTCTTCTTTAACCTGTTGACATGTCAAACACTTCAGAGTAAAATCAGCAATATCTCTTTTCATTCCATCCCACCAGTAATACTCCCGCAGATCTCTGTACATCTTAGTACTACCAGGATGAACTGAAAACGGAGAACTATGAGCTTCACATAACAACTCTCTCTTTAACTGTGAATCACAAGGCACACACAATCTCTTCCTAAATCTCAAAACACAATCATTATCAATGTTGAATTCAGAAAACTTACCTTTCTGAACCAGCTCAACCTTTTTCTCCAACTCACTGTCTTGCTTCTGTGCTTTCTTGATTCTATCTGATAAAGATGATCTCCCTGATACCTGAAACAAAACAGAAGAACTTCCCGCACCAATAACTTCTTTGCCAAGGTTCATCAAATCCTTAACCAAAGGATCACGTTCCAAACACAACATTGTTAATGAAGCATTACTTTTTCGACTCAAAGCATCAGCCACTTTATTTGCTTTTCCCGGATGGTAATGAATTGTACAATCATAATCCTTGATTAATTCCAGCCATCTCCTCTGTCTCATGTTTAACTCTTTCTGAGTGAATATATAATTTAAACTTTTGTGATCAGTATATATTTCACACTTTACTCCATACAAATGATGCCTCCAAATTTTTAAAGCGAAAAAAAGAGAAGCTAATTCCAAATCATGTGTAGGGTAATTTACCTCATGAGTTTTCAACTGTCGTGAAGCATAAGCAATTAACTGATCATTCTGCATTAGGACGCAACCAAGTCCTTTCAATGAAGCATCACTGTATATAACAAACTCACCATTCCTGGAAGGTAGTGCCAAAACTGGAGCATTCACCAATCTTCTTTCCAATTCTAGAAAACAATCATCACATTATTTTGTCCAGATAAACTTAACACCCTTCCGAGTTAGCTTAGTCATTGGACTAGATAACCGTGAAAAATTTCTAACAAACCTTCGTTAATAGCCTGCCAAACCAAGGAAACTATGAATCTCTATTACATTTGTGGGTCTTGGCTAGTCTTCAACAACCTTTGTTTTTGCAGGATCAATGGCTATCACATATTTAGAAACAATGTAACCAAGGAAAGAAATTTGTTGCAACCAAAACTCATACTTACTAAATTTCCCATACAATTTATTTTCTTTTATAGTTTGCAAGATAACCCTTAAATGTCTTTCATGCTCCTCTTTACTTTTAGAAAACACCAAAATATCATCAATGAAAACCACAACAAACTTATCCAAGAACTCATGGAAAATTCTTTTCATTAAGTCCATGAATACAGTAGGTGCATTGGTTAGCCCAAAAGGCATTACTACAAATTCATAATGGCCATATCTTGTACGAAACGCAGTCTTCAGAACGTCTACTTCCTTTACCTTCAGCTGATGGTACCCCGATCTCAATTCAATCTTTGAAAAATACTAAGCTCCCTGGAGCTGATCAAACAAATCATCGATATGAGGCAAAGGATATTTGTTCTTAATAGTGATGTTATTCAAGGCTCTATAATCAATGCAAAGTATCATTAAACCATCTTTCTTTTTAACAAATAAAACAGGAGCACCCCATGGTGATGTGCTAGGTCGAATGAAACCTTTTTCTAATAAATCTTGCAATTGCTCCTTCAACTCTAAAAGTTCAATTTGACCCATTCGATAAGGGGGTTTTGAAATTGGCTTAGCATTAGGAACCAAGTGAAAAGTAAACTCAACTTCCTGATCTGGTATTATTCCAGGAAACTCATCAGGAAAAACATCAGGATACTCATTTACCACTGGCACATCATTAATATGAACAGTTACTTTATTTTCAACGATGTGTGAAAGGTAACATTCATTTCCATCTTTTACAAGTTTCTTGGCCTTTTGATAAGTTATCAATAGTAAGGGTTCATTCTTGTACACAAACTGAAAGTCTTTCTGAAAATAAACTTCTTTAGCTCCACAGTCAATCTTAGAATGGTAAATAGAGAGCCAATCCATACCCAGGATAACATCAAACTCTACTAGAGGTAGAATAATAAGGTTTGCAAGTAGGTTCTTTCCACAGATAAGGATAAGAAGATTCTTATAAATTCTTTTTGCCTCAACATTTCCCCCAGGTGTTTTTACCAAAAGTTCAGGAGTCATTTCTTGAGATGGTATTCCCATTTTACTAGAAAATGTTTTAGAGATGAAAGAATGTGTAGACCCCGAATCAAACAACACACTGGCATAATCTGAAAAAACAAACAAAGTACCTGATACAACTTCATTTGATGGCCCGATATCTGCTGAAGTAGTTTCAAAGGATTTCACCACCCCTTTCTGCTTGTAGTCTAACTGCTTCCCATCACTCAAGCTCTTTGTCGGACACACGTTTGCATAGTGACCCATCTCATTTCACTTATAACATTTCACTAACTATAAATCAATTTTGGTCTTACCTTCACCTGGATCCTTTTCAGTGAAATCACGAGCCTTATGTCCCATCTTACCACATCGGTAGAACTTTCCAGAATTCAGAAGACATTCCCCAGCATGCCTTTTGCCACATTTATCACAAACTGGAAACTTAGTTTTCTTACCATCAGACTTTTTTGAAGAATTCTTACCTTTCTCCTGCCACCTCGGTCTCTTCTTCTGTTGGTTTTTATAGAACACTTGATCATCAGCAAACTCCATTTCCACCTTCTCTGCACATCAAACAAGCTTTTAATAACTTTTATACTCATAAGAAGATAATTCCCTTCGATAGTTTGGCTTTAATCCTGAGTAAAAATGATTGATTTTACTATTAAGGTCTCGGATAAAATTTGGAGCATACCTTTCCAATCTAGTGAACCTTTCTTCATAGGTAGCCACTGAGTCTTCCTCTTGCCTCAATTCCAAGAATTTGTTTTTTCATCCTAAGTCGAACAGCCTTAGGAAAATACTTTTCAAGAAACATACCTTTGAATTCATCCCAGTCGAGAGCATCAATCTCATCAGTGTCCTTGATATTTTTAACCATAGACCATCACTGATCTGCTTCACCCTCCAAACGGTAAATAGAATGACTAACCTTCTGATTGTCTGAACATCCCATGACATCGAAAATATTCTCCAGTGCTTTAATCCACCCTTCAGCTAGCACAGGGTTAGATGATCCTCTGAATGATGGGGGACGTTGCCTCATGAAATGTTCCACCACTGACATGTTCCTCTACGGTTGATCTGGCTGATCTCGTGCATGGATACCACCACCATTTAACACTTGAGTCAACTGCGCCATTACTGCAACAAACTATTCAGTTCCAATTTTGACCATCTCAGGATGCTGATTCGGAAGGTTATTTCCTTCTGTATGCCTTCCTAGCACTGCTTTCCTGTTTCCTCTGCAGAAAACCATTCTGAACATATATGTCTTAGATGAAGCAACATGGTAATCTTGAAATGCTACAACACTTAAAAAAAATATATTTTTGGATAATCATTCAATAGAATTCTATCTCTTAAAGTTATCTAAACCTCCCTTTGATACCAACTATAAGGCCCCATCCTTAAACCTTACTTAATCTTCAGTTGTTACAAGATTACACATTGAGGATCTTTTCGGGTTTAGAGTTTTGGAGAATTAGATCATAAAACTTGCATTACATTCCACATATAAACAAAGTGGTTACATAAAGATAGTATTATTCTTTCTCATCAATGGAAACATATTTAAAATAAAACATGGATTCTTTCTTGACACTTCCTTGACAATATCATCATATCATGTACCTTTCCCATGACCTGTGAAAAACATTTAAAAAAAACTTTGGATGAGCATAAAAAGCTCAGTAAGGGATATAAAAATACGAAAAGGAAACATGGGTACATATATACATAAGAATGAAATCATACTTTACCCATAAAACATAAGCACTTTAACATACATCTTCAAATCATGAATAAATCATAGAAATCAAAAGACATAAAGGAAACTTGAGGCATTCATAACATTCTTACGTAGGGAGTAACCCTCTTGGTTACGTTTGGAATACCCATCATATTATATTTCCTAAATCTCTTCGGAGAAACCTTAATGTTTCACTCCTTCGCATTACCCAATGCATTGGAGAGCTATATCGGGCTCACCCGCCCTTATTTTATCACGGAACCACCCGTCTTCATAATAATGCCCAAGAACCTCAACATAATCGTATCACATAAAACATGCATAAATGAAACATAACATTTCCACCTTTCAATCACAAGATATCAATACAACACATTGATATAAAAACATTATGAAAACCATTTTCAATAACAAAATAAAAGAAAAGTAAAACATGGTATTTATTTTTCTTTTAAAAAATGGTATGGCTTGTAAAGGAAGCCGAAACTCAAATAATGGTCACGGCGGTGGAGAAGTCGTTGTCGCCGCATACGTACGACAAAAACATTCCCTTTTTTCATTTAGTAAATGATTAGTATAAAAGGATTCCTTTTTAATAAACGTAAAAGTAAAAGGGGTTTATACACCGTATAGAATAAGGTTGTGTATAAAACAAAATATGTCTCAATAAAATGAGATTGAGACGAAGTTCCATACCTCGGGTCCGACTTGACTCGGTCGTTCTTTAATCTCCTAAATAATAAACTTGAGTTAATTTCTACTTGCTTAATAACATTTTTTAAGTTCATTATTCCTTTTATATCACTTATTTCCATGTCATGAACACTATGTAATTATTTAATTTAATAACGGTCGTTTTAACGATCATTGGTACATGAGTCAAAAATAAAGCCTTTATAATTACAAGTTGTTATGTATCTATTATATCCAGAAAGGTATTCATGATGTAGATATCATATATGTCATATAAATCTAGTACATGCATGCATTTATAATATTACATTATCATTTAGAGGTAAGAAATGAAATGCACCGTTCATGGAGACGGTAAGCTGTACGTACGCATGAACGCTACTTTCATTTCTATTTCGTATTTTATAGAATGGAATAATAATGATATAAAGGTATATTAAAATTCCAGTATAATATCATATATAATATCATAGTTCCATCCTTTATACTTCCCACATATGGTATTTAACGAATCAAATCACTTTGAGGGGGCGGTAGTCCGCACTTCCTTAAATGAAGATATCACGTTTACCCATAATGGAAACCATAAAGGTATGCCCAAAATGAAAAATACAGAAGCTTAAGGAAAACATAAACATATTATATATCATATATAAATATAGTGACGTCTTAATGGCCACCTTTGAAGGTGTTAAAAGAATGTTGAAAAATCATCGTTTCGGGAGGCATAAATTCACCATCCACGGAAACAATATGTCCTTTAACCATTAGATGTAGGTGTGTGTAAGTGTAGCTCGAATCCTTCTTATAAAAAACATACTTGTATATTTAAGATACTGGAGTTGTTACAAAGGAAATGAATAAAAAGAGTTTAGGGGGTTGGAGAAGCAAAATAAAACAAACAGACTCAAGTGAAGACTTTACCTTAAAATCGGGTAACTCCCTTTGGTTTGAGCTCAAAGGCTTACTTGGAAAGCCTTATGCCCAATGTGAGGCTTAAAGGAGTAATATAGGGATGTGTAGAGACAAAATGGGTAGGGTTTGGCTGAGCCAAAGGCTTTGGGAGTGTGGGTAAGGACGTAGAGGTGAGAGCCTTTTATAAGAGGAGAGGAGGGGCACTGTTGGAAAGTAAAGAAATGTTACATTATTTTCAAATGGTTTTAGGATTTTAAAGGTCACACATTGATATAATTCGATGATAAGGTGATTAGGGTTCTAAATATACCCACCCAATAGGTTTTGGATATGTGTAGGTCTTAGATTTTACATTATCTTTCCATTTAATTTAAATCGTCAAATAATGAGGTCATCACTGCATCATTATGATGTCATAAATAATGTAATTTATTTAAAGTCTAAAAATTAAAAAGAAAATATGATGTAGGAAATCTTTTTATCTTTCCAATTATTATTTATAATCGAAAATCTGACCTGTATAACACCATTTAAAAATTGTTTTAGTAAAACATATCATGTTTGTGTCATTTTTACTTTATCATTAAATAAAAAGATATTTATGTCATTTCCCAACCAAAGTTGCTCCATGGGGTCCCCAAGTTGACATATGGATTGTCTTGGTCGGACATGACACATCCAATGAGGGTAGGACATGTGTCAAGCTCATATCATATTATTAAAACATTATTTTTACCTTAAACTACACTAATTGCCTCTAACCGCGATTAAAAACTTAATAAGTTACTATTCACCAAAAAATTATTTTAATCTCATTGAAACACATTTTACTTCTTAATGACAACCATGTATGTCGGATTTTTGAAATTCAAAACACAGAGGTGGTAAAATTACATTTAAACCAAAAATCAGTTTTTATAAGTACCACTTAGTGGTTTCACTATTCATCAAAAATTGATGTTTTTCAGAAAATTACCAAAAATTCACCCTAAGATAAATTTGATATTCCAAATTCAAAAATGAAGTCCATTTTACAAAATTCAAAACATACAAGTCACATTAATTAATTAAATAATTAAATCTTGATGTCAGAGCAAATAACGTGTTTTTATGAAACAATAAGTATCAAAAGATTGACACTAGTTTAAGTCCGATTTCAAAGTGAAATTAATTATAATTACCACCATTGGATTAAATGGTAAAAGTATATTCAGATTACACTTTAAGACCAATTCAAAAGATAACCTAATCATATAAATAGAGTAGATTAAAAAGCAGTTTTGATGTAAAATGCAGTATTTTTCACTATTCATTAAAAAAATGAACATTGTCAGAAAAATACCAAAAATTTATCCAATGTAAATTTCAATGTCCCAATCATAATAAATATGTTTATTTTGAAAAATATAGATTATATAGTTGTAAAAAGTTTGATTTAAAAAGGGTTTTCCATCAAAAGGCAGTAGAACAATATTTTAAGAATATTAGTGTATTCCATGCTTAAGATTGTATTTATTTTCATTTTAAGCCTCTAAAACATTATCTTAATCATTAATAGACATAGATAAAAAATATTTATTATTCATTACTTACTTGGGATGTTACAGTTTTAATAATAAAACCAATATTGTAATGAATTATAAATTCACGAAATATAGGTTTAATTGAAGTCAATTAGAAATTCATGAGAAATAAGATTAATAACTCCTAATGTTTTAAAAGGCTATATTTAAATTAATATAGTTTTACATTATATAAAGTATTTTAATTTAGGAAATATATAAATAAATTTTATAATTTCTTCTCTAAAAATGGAGAAAATAAAATTCTATTTTTCAATATTATAGTAGGATTAATTTATGATATTTTTCTAAAATAATTAATTTTTAGTTAAATTGTGAAAAGTTATGAATTTTAAAATAACATAACTTTTATGAATTTATCATAATACATAAAAAACGAAAAATTATGGGAAACCTTTTTTATATAAATCTATAAATTTATAAAGTAAAATAAATCATTTAGAAACTATATGTCAATATAAAATCTCTTGGTTAACATTTGGTTATATAAGTAATATTTTACTCTAAAAACTTGTTTTAATTGCTAATTTTGAAAAGAAATATTAATCACTAAAATAAAATATTTTATAAAAAATGGGTTTTTAATTTAGGATCAATGTGTTCATATTATTTGGTATGGTCAATTTAATTTGTATTTATAAATATATGATTACTAGTATTAAAGCTAACTACAATGATTAACGTTAAACTGCTACTTTCAATGAATTGTTTTATTTATATTTTTAAATTTATATCTTTTAAAATTAATTAATATCTTCTCCACAATTAATATAATTTAAATTCTAAACCTATCTATAAATATATTACAACTTATACTACATTTAATAAATACTAAGTACGATTAACAACAATTAATTATAAAGGAAATTTTATCTACAAACATTATATATATATTAGATGTTTGAAAGTAAAATTAATTTTATATTAATTTTAAATTAAAATAGATTAAATTGACCAAAAAATTTATGTTTATAGAATAATTAGTTTTTATGTTGGGTTAATTTATATTTTTGATAAAATTTAAATTAATTTGGTATGAAACTAGTTACCAAGGAAGTCCCAAAAATGTAAAAGTGAATAATACAATTGTAAGGAATTATAAATGTTTTAAAAATGGAAATGAAATAACATTAGAGATATTATGGACCTCAAATAATCCCCAATCAATTATTTTCAATTTTGGAGCCTCTGACCCATTAAAAGTTTCATACAAGAATTAAAAAAGTAATTGGTACTTTCAAAATTTCAATTTTCATCACTTATAAAAAGAGACCACTTTCACCAAATTTCTCCACCCATTTAAAAAATTTAAATATACCAAAATACTCCAATATATTCTCCTCAATTGTCTCCCCATTCCCTAGAAGAATTGGTGTCTTCAAAATACCAATCCAAAGTGACCTAATTGGTTGCCGTTGGGAGAACATCCAAACGGAGTGGTAATGATCTCAATCAACCTATTAGTGTAAAATTTATTTTACAACACTAATATTATCAATACAAAAAATTATGATAAAATCAAAATTAATTATACAAAAAACTATATCTATACTAAAGTAATATCATATTTCTTCCACGATCAAATCCATTCAGAAAAGGATGACGTCGTCATGCATTTTTATGGACTACTTCCACTATGAATGGTGTGTTATGTTTTTACAACCACTTTATAGAGATTGTAAAAAACATTTTTTTAAATAAAAAAATATAATAACAATAAAATTACAAATATTCTAAAATATTTTTTTTATTATTCCCTACACCTCCCATTCTACTAAAAATGAATGTTTCATATGTATAAGTACGGACTACCATGTCCACATATCGATGAATTTTATTTTCCATTAAGAGATAACATGGGTGAAATAAAAATTACTTTTAATATATAAAAATAATATTTATTACACTATTAATATTATGGAAAAGGAATATTTGATATGTTATAAGTGATATTAAAAATAAAATCTCATATTAAACTTAACCTCCTTAAAATAACATATCAAACCACTATTTTTAATTTTAGTCCAATTGGGACAAACTATGAAAACTATAAATATTACATTAATATTATTTTAAAATAAATAAAAAGTTTATATTTTTAATATTTTGGAGATATTTTACAACACCTTAGTCCATACCCAATATACTAAGAATGTATTAGATAAATTGATTGAACCCTCTTAAAAAACTAACATAAGAAAAAAAACTATTTAATTAATTAATATCACATGGAATTGAAAAAAATATAAAATTAAACATAAATAAAAAAAATATTTTTTTGATTTTTTTAATAAATTAAATTTATTTTTTCAAGATGATAGGAACATATAAAAAATAAATCAGAACTTGTGTTATGGGATTTTTGAAGTCAATTTTTCCTTATGGATACATAATGAATATTCAATAGTTGTTTCCTTTTTGGGGGTGTATATATTATCCATGAAATTAGTTTATCCTAATTTTTTATTAAATATAAGGCAAAAAAATCTATATACTACCTTCTATAGGATTTTAATGAGAAATATTACAACATTATAAGAGTTTTTACAAACTCAATTCTTATTCATTGAATTATGAATGTTCTTTCTAAAATTATTTCATATATGTTAAGAAAATTATATTATTTAAATTGATTATGTGTTATTTTCTATAATATTATAGATATTAAATTTTTTTTCCACATAAACACCTTTCTAAATGTGTCATGATTCAATTATTTCTATATCCATATGTGATTCAATTAACTAATGTATCTTCTATTTTTTTAAATTGTTATTCCTTGTGCGCCAATACTATTAGTTTGATAAATTTTTCTATTTATTATTTCATAAGTTATTTTTTACTTTCTCACTAGGAAAAATAATTTTTTAACTCAAATATTCTTTCTCATTTAATTTATTTACCATAATAGTAGACCTTTGTTAGAAAAAATCTCATCATTAATAAATATAGTTTTACTCCATTTCTATGTTCATTCTTCCAAAAAAAGTATTTCCATTATTATTAATAATTCCAATTATGTGTCTAATCATGTGAAATTTAAATTTAAATTATGTTTTTTCAAATGGATGTTTTTTACATGTTTTACAATTTATTAGTTTAACAAATGTATTTTAAAACATAAAATTGGATATTGAAAATAATTGTAGTTACTTTTGGATCACATGTTCTCATTAATTTTTTATTTTTATTTTATATTATTCTCGTGTACTTAATACATATTCTATGTATAATTTAGTTATATATATAACTAGATTAATTAAGATTTCTATTTTTTCAATAATATTTATTTTATGGTTCCATCATAATTTATCTTTTATATAAACACGATTTAAGGGATCTTCCATTATTTTTATTTCATGGAAAATAGAAAATAAAATTATTTTTGTCCATGGATATTTATTGAAAATACATATTATTTTATGTAAAACACCCCATTTATTCTATTTTAATAGAAAATGATAATTCTCTTCCATATTATAAAAATCATCTCCCCATTTCTTAAAGAATCACCTACATAGTATGTTTTTGTTCATGCTTTTCCAATCCTTCTCATGAATATTTAAATATTGGAAATTTATATTCAAGACCAATGATTCATTAGTTACAAATAATCATCCGAAATGATTTAATTCCCAATTCCTTGGGTAATTATTATGATATATGCAATTTCTCATTTATACAGGATTATGAAGTCCAGTTTCTTTGTATGAGTTTTTTTCAATCATATTTTTTATATGTGTTTTTTTACTCCAGTGAAATTTGTATAAATGTAAATAATATGATTTTAATTATTTTACAAATGGTAATGAAATTATATATCCCTCTAATTAATTTGAGAAAGACAAATTTCTCCAATGATAATAAAAAAGAGATTGAGGCGTTAACCCATTTTACTATGGGTCTCTATTCTCTTTGTTTATGAGAATTGGGAGTGAAACAAAATAAAATATGAAATTGTATCCACTATGATAGTCTTGTAAGTGATTTTTGAACTATGCTTATGGTGTCATTTTTATCTTTTTTCTACATATATATGATTCCCTAAAATTTTGTTAGCATTTTTTGTTCTATGTTTCTATGCATATCTCACACTCTTATTACATGGTACATGTTTTGTTATATAAGAATACATGTTCAATTGTCATGACTTATAGTGAAATATTATTTTTCAATGTTATTTTTAATAATAATTTTCCCTCATGCCTATGTTTTCTCATATTATTTTGACCTAATCCTCAATGAAATAATTTACCTTACTGAGAATTTAGTCTCCCATTCTTTTTATGATTCTGTTCTATAGTTTATGAAGCTGAGTATGATTTATGAGAAGTCTGTAAGGGATTTTAGTGTGGATACATTATATAAAAATGTTCAAAAACAATGTAAAATAAATTTCATATATATATCTAGTCTTTAGAGACTCTAAAACATGAATTATCTGGATTGTTATAATATATGGTTAGACGTAATATTTATCTTTTTTAAATGAAGTAAAATAATGTAATGTTAACACCGATTATTTATAGTTAAAATCAGATAAAGGTTTAGTAGTTTTTAAGCATTATTTTTTTGGGAATTGGGATAATAGAACATTAGTGATAGCCCTATGAATATGTTTAAGGGATTAGTCTATGTTTTAGATAAAAAATTGAATTTTAGTGATGTTTTGAGAATGTGATTAAATATGAAATTAAGTCCATATTTGGATTAGGGAAAGTGGATACGGGTTTGAAAACAATTCACCTAGGGGTAACGATATAAAATAGACTGATTGAGTATAAACTATATTTTTACTCACTACATGATGAGTGGGATTAATACTGAACACCTGGTTAGACACTCCTCGGGGAATTGATTTGGTTAATCAAATTATCTTTATAACCCATTATCAATGATTTTTTTTGATAATGAAATTTGATTATTTGTAAATCGGAAGTCAACCTGTGTAAATCTAGATAGATCTATGAGTGTTTTGGGTCAAATTGAATGATAATGTGATGGTTTTAAAGAGTAATAAATGTTAAGGTTTATTTTTTACAAGATAATTTATAATAAATATCTTAAGATATTAATTATTCATCACTCATCTTAACCCCTTCTGGTTTTGGAAATAATTTAATCCCTAAGCTACCAATTTAAAAATATATTACATAGAAAAAAAGATATAATCCAATTGAGAAACCTAACGTGGTGAGATTTTGAATCATAAATATTTTGGTTTAGAAAAAAATATTATGAATTACTATTAACAATATAAATTTTGTTAAAATTTAAAACACATTAAAGAATATAACAATGAAGTCTCATTGAAGTTCAAGTGATAACTATGATGAAAGAATTAGTATTCAAGATCCTTTATGGTAAAAAAGTGTGAATAAGAACATAAGAGAATATCTTAAATTAACTAGATGATGTTTTATTTAGGTTAATAGTGGGAATCATGAAACAAATTACCAAGGGAAAAAGAATAATTTTTTTAAACTATGGAGGAAATTAATGTTATTATTATGGATCCATTATAATTTTTATGTTTTAAATGTGAGTAATTCATGTATAATGAAAATTAGTGTACTAATCTATGGATTAACATGAAAATTGATAACAATATCATTATAAACCAAGAAAATTGGGAAAATATTTTTGAATGAATACTATTTAAGAATATATTTATCATAAGGTGGACATAGGTACACTTATTCACCACAAGAGATTTATGGATGTATTATATCATGCAATTTTTCTATAGTTATTAGCTATTGAATAATAATTAAGCACACATGGTGGTATAATTATTGTATCAGACATATATGAATTTCCTTCATGGGTTGTTAGATTATGAATGATTCATGTTTTATTATCCATCCCATATATGAATATAATATAATTTTTTAAATATAACTTAGAATGAACATTAATTACTAAAATATAAAAAATTTATTTCCAACCAAGTGCTAATCATCTACCAGGGAAAGGATGTTCGTGATCTATATTTGAAAACTAATTCTAATATTAGAGTAATGATATATAATCACATGGTAGGTTTATATCAAATGATTGGGAAAAATCAAAATTATGATTGACCGATTCTAAGAGAGAAATATGTATTTTTTCTGTTTATAATGTTTGTATTGTTAGGTCGGAATAGGGAAATGGAAGATGGTCTAGTGGGGCTGAATAGACCAAATTAGTTTTTTAAACAATTCAATTGATTATTAAAAATATCTATGAATGTTAAAATGCATATGATTTTATAATAAAAAAATGTTTTTTTATAGTTTTCCATTCTATTGTGTACCTACTCTACTCATACAATTCTCTAATCGGTGATACATACATTTTGCACTAATAAGATTTTTTGAGGGGGAATCATAGCCCAGTTACAAGATCTTTTTTAGTTGATGGATAAACACGACACATAAATGTTTTTTTGGGGATTCACAACCCAATTACATATTTGAATATACAATAGATAATTCAAAATATTAATGTCCCAATCTATAGAATTATGGTGTCAAAACCGAATTAACAAAAAGGAGAATAATTATTTTGTATGTAAAATAATAGAAAATAAATAGTGTGTGCGAGTGAGAGATAATATGTAGGGTTATAGACAAAGAATCTATATGATAGAGAATAAAAAGAAATAAATAAAATATAATAGTTCTTGAGAAATGTGGATGTATTGTTAAGGTATTAGTTGTTATATAATGTTTCATTTGACATGATATATCATCCAATAGGTGAAACCAAATATCACACATAGAATCATAATTTAGCGTCGTGTTTTGATTCTCAAAAGTTTGGGTACACATAGTTCATCTTTGTATTGTGTGTATTTTAATGAATATTAGGGCCTTTAAAGAGAATCTATGATGTTAAAAAAACTATTCTCGATCTAGGTAAAAAAATCATATTCAAATAAAATAATTTTCCAAGAGATATAATTTTATCGTTGCGAATAATGGTAATAAATAAATGTTTGAATTAGAAAATTAAATATCTATTCCAAAACATTCCAGATAACCCATTAAATGATAATAATGATTCAAATAAACCCCATAAAAATCATAAGTTAACATTATTTTTTAAGATAAAATATTAAATATATTCCAATTTAATTTAGTATGTAATTATTAAAAGTATTAATCATCCAACATAAAATATAAAAAATAAATTAGAATTAGTTGGGAATCATGGAATGTTAATTTAAAACATAATAATAAAAATAAATCAATTAAAAATATAGCAATAATAAATATAGGAAATGAATTTGGTATATGTTATGTAAGAATAATTAATTTTTCCTTTGAAAAGTATGTTCTGGATAAAAATCACTACACCTGAATGATTTCCAATGAATTTGTTTATGGAAACAGAAATGACTAATTGTTATATATCCAAAGGGACCTTCTATCCAAAGGAATTATTTAATAGGTTTTATGACCTATGATACGTAATAACTTTCATTGGTATAGAGGATGGTAGGTTGAGCACATCACACCATTTTGGGGAAAATTATTTCATACTCAGGACTTTCGAAAATATCTAAGAAATGTTTATGAATCTTTATTAATTTACCTAGAGTAATGTAGGTTTCCCTTGAAAATTTCAATCAATTATTAGCTTGTGTGAAATTAAGAATCATCCATATTTTTTAGAGGTTCTCATCAATAAATAAATATTTGTGTATTTTAGGTTCTATATAAATGGTATCCTATCATATATTACTTATTTATTATTTGGTTATGATTATAAAAATAATGGGTTTTTGGCCACTCAATGGGGCACACTGAAATTTAAGCTCTTCCAGGGAGATGAAATTAACTCTGGTTTTTATTGTCATCTAGGGATATATAAGTTGTTTTGATGTTGGTATTGGACCCATAGGTGGGATTCCTACATCTCCTTGTGAAAGGAATCCGAACCCACGTAGTTCAGTGCCACTTAATTGAACACATCCTACCCTTTAAGGTCATGTGTTAAGGAACCAAACCTATTGATTAATGTCACGTGGTAAGGAAATCTTGGTGGAAGTTTCATAGTCAAATATTGGTATGGGACTTATGCCAATACAGGCCAAGTAACTTTGAAGGAATATAAGCTCTCAATATGAATTAGACCCCACTAGGGATATGACCTGAATAACATATGGTTGATTTGGAATGTTTGGATTCAACCCTATGGAGGATTACTATATATACCATTTGGATTGGAATCAAATACCACATTGTTGGTTATGTTTACCAGGGGAGTATGGAACTTTGAGAGAAATAGTGGGTGACTTACTCTTAAATATGATTATATTATAAGAGGGTCCATGAGAGATGTCTTAACACATATAGATTTTGGGAGGCTTTAACTTGGGGCTTATTCCTAAAGAAAAATCCCTGATTATGTGAATTAGGGTTAGAATCTTGAGGAGGATGTCCAGTGAGTTTAGGCCAAAGGTGAAGGATTCCTACATATCCTAGTTATGGTGGGAATCAGAGTTCTCAAATTTCATTCATTCTGGTGTATTGCATGGGTTTTGGTATCATTAAAAACCACTATGCTGACATGATTCATTCTCAGTTTGATAGAAAAGATGATGTAAAAGAGTTAACAAACCAAACCTTTTTTCTCCTTTGCCGGTGGAAGAGGTCAGACCTACGGGGGAAGATTCCATGGGTACAGGGCCACCCTCTCTTCAATTTATATTGAACATGGGTCCAATGTAAGGAAGGAGTGAAGGTTAAGTGTGCCGAGAGGAGTGAGATAGTAACATCCTACATGAAAGGATAGGGGATTACACATGGATGGAAGCCCTAAAATGGGTCCTTTATTGGGGAGGGAGACGTTTAATTTGACCATAGGAAATGAATGTTTGAGCCATACCCATCATACCAGGGCCCAAATGTTTTGGATCTTAGAGGTGAGAAGGGGAGGACATGGTCCATAAAAAAATCAAACAAAACAGGGAACTCCAAAACATTGTATTTGGGTTAATGATCATTATGACCATAGATATTAAAATATATGAACATCCTGATTATCCTTACCCTCCTGTAGGATATGTGTGGGAAACCTATGAAGATAGAGATCCAAATCCAATTGGGAGACACACTGATGTGCCATTCCCAAAGGTCAAATGAATCTGGAGGTCTTAGTGGAGTTTTCAACTTGGCCCCTATCAATAAAGGGAGATAAAGAATAGTAATCACCTCCATTAAAGTCTTAAAATATGGATTAAAGGATATATTATATAGGTCCTAAGTGTAGGTGGTCGACACTAGTTTTCCACATAGTTATTCCATGTAGATATTCCACAAAGGTACTTGGAGGAACTAAAAAATGCATAACACAAGTTGGGTATATCTTTTAATGCTTAATATTCCAAGGGAAATGGACTACATGGATAAAACCACTTAGGTGAGGTTTTAAATTAATAACCATGTGTGTCCTTTGATGTCATTAGAGGAATCCCTTGCAGGTCTTTACTTTAGAAAAGGACCATGCGTTGGTGGATTATTCTTATGGATGGAGGGTACTCAAAAATGTTTCTGGTATTTTATAGGTCCTCAGCATGGGTTTCCAGCATTAGAATACTACACAGGTCCATGATGAAGGTCCATTATGTAGGTGTCCCAAATAGGGTGTGGAAAACATTTAGGCCACTTAGATGGTAGGCACAACTTCCTGGTGTAGGTGTACCACACAGGGGGGATGGTCAAACTACCTTGGAGAACCAACATCTCCATACCGCGTGGTATGTTCCCCCACACACCGACTACAAATCACTCCTAGACAACAATATTTTCTCTCCAGTCTAGAACCTTTCCTACCATCACTAACACTCATGAAAAATGGAGAGTATCAATGAAATTTTTTTATCTCGGTCCCAAAAATTTGTTATCATGTCACATGGAAACCATATCTCTACTTTCTTCATCCATATGGACATATTTCACTCAATTATATCTTTTTCATTCTATGTGAGGTTCACATGTTCAATTCTATGGAAAAGTACCTGAAACACATTACTTGGTGTCTAAAAATCCCCTCAATAATTAGATTTACTCATAAATAAAAGGATATTTATATAAAGAAACATTAGGGAACCTTGATAAATTACAACATCATATTGTGGTATATGGATCTTTGTCAATATTAGAAAAATGATCGAATTGTTTCTGAAGGAATGGGTCTAGAGAGCATAGTTTGACTGTTTCTATGGTCATATGGACAAACCTATAAACATTGTGTCTTTTTGGTTATCACCCTTATTTTTACCTAAGATCAATATGAGTGGGACCTACCTATTTAGAATTAGCTTTTTCTTAGGATTTCCCTATTGGGTTTGTAGACGAACATGTTTTTCCTTTTATCGTTTTATAACACAATATTGTGTAAACCACACATAGTGTAGGAATAGAGATCTTAGACTCAACTATTGTCCAGGGTATCAACTGTGGGTTTTTAACCAGGTGAGTTATATTTATCTATTAATGGTAAATATAAATTCATTCATTTTGGACTAATAAAGATAATGATTTATGTTGAATAGATTCGACCATGGATTTGGAAATTCGATCCAAAACCAAACTTTAATGGCTGGGAATGTCCCAATGTTTCCTTAGATAATTCCAATTGGAATCTTAATTCATGATTTTTACAGTAACCAAATCTAAAAATTGTGGTATAAGAATAGGAGAGGTTTCTTCTAGGAATGAAGTTACTACTATTTTAAAAACCCACTATGGATACTGTATTATGCAGGGCCAGCTAGGGCATATGTTATATAGCCAAACACTAGAATCCTTTGGCTGATATGATCATTATGTAGGTGACTTATGCAAGGATAATTGGGGAACAAATTCATAGTTAGTTAACGGAGTCCCTAGTAATTTTTACAATCTATTACTAATTGACCAATGGGTTTAATATTTGGATGTCTGAAAACCATAATGGGTGGATTTTCAAAGGAATGTTTTATAAAAATAATGGGGTCCATCTGTGCTGATATATGCCACCAATGAGAAACAATTATTACAATAATTTAGTTCCTGGTGGGGGATATATTATTTTAGAAAGGTTATTTTTGATATTATGTTTTGAAATTTCATGTTCTGAAGAAAGGAAATTGTGTTGTTAAGTTTCATGTCATTCAGCAAGGGAATTGTGATGTGCAGTTTCAAGTCATGTAGCAAGGACATTATGATGTTAAGTTTCAAGTTGTGCAGTAAGGAAATAATGATGTGTAGTTTCAAGTCATGTTGCAAGGTAATTCTGTTGTGTAGTTTCAAGTCATGTAGTAAGGAAGTTAGGGGATTTAATTTATGGTCTTTAGATTTGACAACATATTTCATGGTTTTCCAATTCTTGGTAATTTTTTTTTGGAAATGAGCCACCATATTTAGGTATGTAAAGGGATAATTTTATGATGTTATTTGGAGATTTCCAAATCTATAGAATGGAATGATAAAGGGGATAATGGAATTTAGAGGAGGTTTCTTCCAAGAACAAGGTTACCCCTATTTGGAGAACCCGTTATGGGGATGTACTGTGAAGGGCCAATTGGGTCATGTGTTGCATAGAAAAACAGTGGCATCCATTAGCGAAATGCCTGTTATATAGGAAACTTTTATGCAAGGACAAATAGGGAACATACTACATATTCAGGTAAAGGGGATCTCTTGAATTTTGACAATCTATTTTCTAAGAAGAAATAAATTTTTAGGTAGATTTTCAATTCCTTAATAACAAAGATTTGTTTTATAAATATAATTAAATTAATACAAAATGGATATTTTTAGTCATGTTTTTCAACGAATTGGTGGAATAGTCTCTCTATGAATGTTTGACCCAAACATAAGACATATGGTGCCTTTAGTTTTATGCCTTATAACTAGGACTATAATTTTATGGAAACAATGGAGGATATGTGGTCAAATGGCCCATGTTCATTCCAATATTATTTGAAAATATGGAGATGGGAAGTTACAAGCATGGTCCTAGACACATTCAGGTCTTGAGAAATGATATGAGACATATATAAAAAGGATGGCCGCTTTAAATTGTGGGATCATACATACCCTCATTAAAGCATAAAGGGAAAGAAGAGGCTTCTCCAAAAAATTAACAAACAACTATTTGAAAATCCCATTATGTGGGATGTATTATGCAAGGCAAATTAGGGAATTTCCTGCATATCCAAATAGTGGAATCCTTTGGAAGGGCGACCCATTATATAGGTGAATTTTAAGAAATTAAAACTGGGAAAAATCCTATATAGTTAGGAAAAAAATAGCTCTCAGGTATGACAATTTATGTCACAAAAAACTGAAGAACGGTTACGAAGATTTGAATGTATTTCAAGATTAGGAATATGATGTGAAACTGGGAAATTTTCCAATGCATAATTGAAGTGTTTAGACCAATACTAGATGTGGATTTAGAGTCCCATACATAGATATAATTCATATGTATAAAAGGTTAAATATTTCATTTCCTTGATGGGTTCTATGTGTAGAGGGTCCAAGATAAAAGATCATACATATATTTTGATCGTATGTATGAGAAAGGGAACTTTCATTTATCCCTTTTTTGGGTCTATGATTTATGGCCTAGTTTTCAATACATATCTCAAATGGGATGAGAATCAAGTTATACATTGTTCTATGAATAAAGGTCTACGATATTTATCATTATGTGGTGAGGACATATAGTTTTCATTTTCATTTCTGATAGGTAGGATCATTGATAAACTATAATCAGTATTTAGAAACCTTATTTTTTCGAAGAAGATCATTACCCAATTCATATGACCACATGAGCCGTTCCAAATATTTGAAAAAAGGAATGTAAAATGTTTAATTTATAACACAAATGTAAAACTAGTGAAGGATATGGGTTTGGTGATTCTTTGGTGTCCGATTCAGGTTATAGGTCTTAGGAATGAATACATAACTTACTGGAGGAAGAATCAAGCCAAAAATAGTTCTTGAAGATGATTCCCCATTATAATTGGATTTTAATGTTAGAAAGGGTATAATGACCCAATATTTATATACATGGTAATGGAAATTATTTTTCGGAATAGATAATATATTACAAAATTCAACTCCCAAAGACGGTATTATTTTAGTTGCTTTGGAGAATCGGAATACATTCTTCTAGCTTGGTGAAAGTTCTTCAACATCTCCCAAAAATATCTTCCCCATTAGTTTTCCGACCAAAAACTTTTTTTATATCCTAGGGAAATGAAAAATATTAAAAGGGTGATCTCAAATGTTTAGTAATGGTAAACATAGAATACATAAAACAAACTATAAATATTTGAACATAAAATCAGGAACATAAAAATTTAACATCAAAATCTTGAGTCATGAAATAAATCTTTGTAGAACATAAGACATATATCATAAAGGAAAATTGACCAAGATAGAATAACATTGGAATAAAACATATAATTGTGGAAAAAATAAAGACCATAATATTATTTTTATAGTACCCAAGGCATTGTTTCCAAAACCGTCAAAGTGGAAAAATTCCATTACTGAAATGGGTTTACTTGCTGTTCGAGCCATGTATTACTGAACCAAATTTACTTGATGTTCAATTCATGTCTGTCACATGGGATATAAACCTTACACAATGCATTAGAGGGATATATAGGTCCCACCCATCTCATAATGAAATCATTCATACATGTTCCACAAAAACATAAATCACTCATCATACCACAACCCATAAAATAGAATGGGATTCTTAAACATCATTTTGTCATTACGCAATCAATATAAGTTAAATAAACATAATAAAAATAATAAAATCATAAAAAACCCAAATAAAAGTTAAAATAGGCATATATAAATAAACCTATGTCATTTTAGATCGATGAAAATTATTTGGGATAAAACACTTAAACTTAATTCATAAGGAAAATATCATTTCTTATTAAAAAATGTTTTCTCTTCTCAAAATGTGAGGCAATTTTAAATAAATATATTTTTTAAAAAATAAACACGAAATATTTTAAAGGAATAATTATGTAAATAATTCATTATTAAAGTGTAATAATTAATTGATGTTGTATATGTTAAAAAACATTATCCTCATACTTTTTCTAGAAATGTCAAAAAGATCCTCATATGGTAAAGAAAAAGAAATATTCCTTCCAATCCATGTAGTAAAAGTCAAAAAATGGGTAAAAATACATTAAACATACATAGAAAAATAATAAAACTTTTATAATAACATGTAAACATGGACATGGATGATAAATATATCCTTAGTAAATTCATATGTATAAATAATCTCAGATAAAAATGATATTGCAAAATTATCTGTTACCTTAGGTCTAATTTCTTCTGTATATGTACAAAACCATTGTATAGTGGGTTTCAAAATATTATTAACTTGTAATAGAACAATACTAATGTTTATTATATCATTTATGTTTTACTTATGACTTTATATTAGTCGTTCATTTGTCAATTCCATGTTAATGCAATGTTTTGGGTAATAATCATTTTATTTATCATACGTGTTTGGATTTTTTATTCTTGATATTATTAATTAGATAATGATTTAATTATATATAGAATGTAAAAAATGATATATATATCACATATATTCCTTATATATATTTATATATTATAGGTAAATGAAAAAGAATACACCATCTAGGGAGACGGTAGGTCGTCTGTATGGACGAACACCGTTTTCATTTCCTTATTGAATTGAATGGATTTAAGTAAATGAAAAATATATATACATAAATCTAGTAGAATTATTATGTCATATATTTCATGAGTATTTATTGTATATAATTTATAATCATTCTTGAATGGTTAACATGGAGAATTAATCTCATCGCGTTGTGGAGATGGTAAGTCTTACGTACGCACGAGAAATGATATTCTTCCCATATTTATGGAATGGTATTTATGTGGATGGTGTATAATATCTCAGAATTATTAAAATGTTATAATAATCATATATAGTAATTATTTACACCATTATATCATTCCATGTAAGGTGGTGGTGAAAAAAGATTACAACACTGTGTGGACACGGTAAGCGGTACGTATGCACGCGGGGTGATTTTGTTTTTCATAGGATGGATACAAGGTGAAAAATGGTTGTTTAATATTTATAATAAAATATAATTATATGAGTGATACTGATTTTATTACTTTTTAATGAAACAACTAATGAATATTATGTATAAGAAGAATGAAATTTGAAGGAATCAGTTGAAGAGATTACCTCTTCCCCAATGTGCCTCCTTTAAATTTTCTCTTATGGAACTAGAGTTGGACATTTGAGAATTCCAGGACCTCTAGAATATAACTAGGGAATCTAAGAAGATAAATGGTATTGTTTTGACCGATCATGAAGGCACAAAATCGAGTAAAGATGAGAGAGAGGAGGTGCCTTTTTACAAGAGAGGAGAGGGACACTTTAGGTGACCCCCAAAATATTAATTTATAACGAATTAAATTTTGATTGAAAATGTTCCAAAACATATTTAATTCTAAGATAAGATTATTTTGTTTTGAATTACCAACATACAATAATTTTTATACAAGTTTTGAATATTTTTTATCCTTATCTGTTTGGACTGACCATTATTTTACCCTTTTTAATCTTACCACGATATCACATTATTTACACATTGTAGGTTAATGTAATTATCATATCATATCATACAACCCACAAGAAGTTATATATGAAATTTTTGGACATACCATAACTATTGGTAAAAATATTTTATTTTTAGGAATTTAATATCATTTAGTAAACTATTTTTTGTTTTAAGTTTTGAATTATGTCAATTTTGGACACTATCCACACTTGTTTTTATTAAAATTAATAACATCATGATTCCTCAAATAAAATAAATTAACTAATCCCTAATATATCAATGTAATCTATAAAATTCGTGGATGACATAAAAATGTTCAAATTAAATTTATTTTAATATATATAATTTCTTTTATTTGAATTTTTTGTTAATGATGCAATCACTACATCGTAATTGTGTCATAAATAAACATATTTATATAATGTAAATAAATTATAAATAAAATACCATGATTTAGGTAATATTTTTATAACTATAAATAATATTTATAGATAGTGATATGAGTTATATAAATCTATATTAAAATCCATTTAGTAAAATTATAATTATATTTACTATAAATTAATTCTTTTAAAATGTCATTTTTACCTCCAAGTGAATCCATGGGGTCTCAAAATAGACCCAATGATTTCATTGGTGAAAAATCTCTCATAAATTATTATTAGGACATATATTTGGGTATTTTTATACTATTAAATTATTATTTTTACCCGTATTTACCAGATTTACCCCTTAACCATGGTAAATAAAAATAATTACTGACGTTACAATTCATAAGTTTCAAAAATAAAATGTACCAATTCACCCAATTTGGACCATATTATTCATAATATGGAATCCATTTTCCAAAAATAAAAAAAAAGTTGATGAAATTAATTAAAAAATAATAACCGTTGTCAAAACTAAAAAGTTGGTTTTTAAGAAGTAATAACTATCAAAAAATTGACATTCGTTTATGTCCAATTTAAATGATAAATTAATTAAAATGAGAAATATTTGATTAAATGATAAAAATATAACCCAATTAAACTTTAAAACAAATTAAAAAGTTAATCTACCTATATAAATAAATTATATAAAACAACAGTTTCGAATTAAAATGCTCTATTTTTCACTATTTATTAATATTTGAATTTTATCAAACAAATACCAATTTTTTTCAAAAGTAATATTACATGTCCATATTCCATGGAAGATGTTTATTTTTTCAAATTTAACTTATAAAAGTGTCCAAAATTATATTGAAAATGGATGTTCCATAGAAATTCGGTAAAACTGCATTTTTAAAAAAAGACTTCTTTTATCCAAAAAAATGATTTTGTTGTAATATCATGTTATAGAAAATGTGTAAGATGAATGATAATATTAAATAAAATTACCAATGTAGTGAATAATATTCATAATATCTATTTTATATCCCATTAAAGTTTTTTATTTTAAAAATATATCGTCGTGTAGGGAAACATTGTATCGCGTACAACACAAACTATTGAGGAAAGTTTCTTTTGAGGGTAATGAAGGAAAAGTTAGAGTGGAATATAGTTAAATATTCCAATTTTGGTTCATATCACATAATCCAAACATAGTTTATTTATAAATTGATCAAAATCTATACTCTGTGTTACTTGAAATGAATTCTATCAAAACAACTTGAAATTATATATAACACAACCCAAGAATAGTGTTTCACTTACTACTAGATAAGATGGTGTTTCATATATCGCAAGCTATTATTAATATAGCATACAACACAATTCATCCATGAAATTAAAAAAATATATCTCATAAAATCTCATGGTGTTACATTCTAGGCCCCTTGAAATGAAATTCTCCCCCGAAATTCGTCGGGGTTATAAGCGGTTTACTGCATTAAACTTCCATTCATAGAAACCCACATAGTTAAAAGGAATACAAAAAATTAATTTTAAAACACAATGTCAGAAAAATTAGTTTTATGCAAATTAACTCATCACTGGGTTTCCACATAGAAGAACATAAGTGGGAAGTGAAAACATGGATATGGAAAAGAAATCTAACCATCATGTTCTGATGGATAGTGATAGAGAATAAGGTTGGGAGAAATATTACTACTTGAAATCCATAATTCTTCGATAATTTAAGGGATAATCTGATTCTTCGGATAATAAGGTACTAGGATAACCTTTTTGGATTTCAGGATCATTTTCCAATAGTTGAATATTTTTTAATGAGGGTAAATACTTAGTTGATTTTGGTACAATCTCACCATTGTTCGTTCCTTGAAAATTTCCGCATCATCTCTTATGCAATGAAATGAAGTTGAATTTTTCATTCTCAAAGTGTTACCATATCATGTGATATAATTATATATCATTCAATTTGTCTCAATGAAAAGGATAGAATATGTTATAAAATATTCATAAGTCCACCTATGTTGAGATAATACATTAATATAACAAAATTAAACTGGAATATATCTTATACTATCCACGAATGGATAACATTAAAATCCTTCCAAAAAACTAAAAATATAAAATTTTAGAAAAAGGTGAACTAAAACAACATAATGTTTTTCTCCCATATCTTGTTTGGTAGTTTTTAGTTGTTACATTTCAAACATGTGAATACCTTAATATTTTATTGTCTTGAAACATGATATTAACTTGAATTACCATAGAACCTTAGTGAAAACCTGAATTTTGTCAAAAATAACTCTTTACACACTCCAAAAATACTAAAAATCATATATACTCAAAACCGAGATATCACTTTTTCCTTATATCTATCATGAGGTCATTATTACTATCAATCAACTCATTATCTATTTATCCATTCATTATGCGCATATCATGTGCTTTCCAAAAATATTTGAATAACTATTCACTGTTAATGGTACCATTTACTTATGGTAAACCACAATGGATCAATACATAGATATTACAATATTCCATAATACTATAAATGAGATAAAACAACACTATTTTGGAATCCCATTACATAAACACATAATCATTCCACCACTACGTTAACATACTCAACATCACTAATAGTGATCATATGTTATTTTCCATTGTCTTTGGCCATAAAATGTTTTTGGAATCGATAATCATCCATAACCCTAGGATTAGGGAATTGGTTAGCATAATGCCCCATTTCCTTACACTTGTAACTTTGATTTGTGGGAGGTGAACTCTTTAGATATTAATATTTATCCCTATTACATCGGCAATAAAATGCTCGATGACATTCTATCCAATAGTTGAAACATTTATCCATACCCATAAGAAAATTTCCTCCATGCGTCATTCCACGTTTTTAGCATAATGAAAATCTAATCTTCTATTCTCTATAATTTTTAATGTTTCCTTTTAATTCCATCTTTTTTTTCTTATCATAATCATGAGATTGATGAGAATCTGTTGTCTCCCTTTTTTAAGAATAATACAAGGAAGATACAAACTGAAAAATAAGTTCTTGAAGTCATCCCAATCCATGGAGTCAATTTCTTTTTGTTTCCTCATATTCATGATAAGGTTTCACCATTGATTCTCTTTACCTTCCATGTAATAAGATCCCCACTTAACCTTTTTGTAACACCCCACCCTAGTTTCCCAGATTCTGTGCATTATACAAAATATTTTCAGGATTAGAAGGGGTCAAATATCGAAATACGGATCAGTTATGTAGATGTCTAAGTACTAAATACATACATAAGTTTTACATTACATTATGAAATAAAAAACAGAAAAATTGTGTCTCTAGTGAACCCATTTATATCCCTTATACTATCCCTTCAAGTCATTTATAATATACTTATTCAAATCCTGGGAAAAATAATATATTGAAAGGGGTGATCTCAGATGCTTAGAAAGGATAACAATATAGCGGAAACGATCATAAATACACATAAATATATAAGGCAATGTATAAGAATAAAACACCAGCCTTTTAAATATAAACATCAACATAATATGGGAAAGATAAATCAAATAAATCTATTTACTTATTCACATGGATATTCTACTAGTTGAATAATCACATTAATATCAGTAGATAATTTCACAATGATGAAATGCATAATGCCGGACATCATAACCACATAGTTCATGCCTCATTCCAAAAATAAAATTAAGATTTTGTCAGTGGCTTGTACCGAGACACTAGTTTTTCTCATGAGTCATACCGATCCATAGAGGAAATATAGCAGGCTCCATCCATCACTTACTAAGTCCTATCCATTCCTCATATGAAAAGGTTGGAATATAACATAAAAATTCATATTAAAACTATCATATGATATGTTAATACTTTAACCATAATCCATAAATGCTATAAAAATAACACATCCACAGTCAAACATGTCACAAAACCTTCATTACAATATGGTAGATTGTATCATAATAAATCATCTTCAAACAACTGTAAAATCCATCCAAGGTTGTTGACATAGATAAATAAAAACTATTTGAGAGAAATATCTCTTTCTATTTTGAAATCATTTAAAAGTGAAATAATTATAAAAAAAATATATTTTGAAAACATTCTTATAAGATTTCATGGGAAGCTTCTAAAGTGTTATAATGGAGGAAAAAATCTTCACCTACCGTATAAGTTAAAAAATATTCTTACATTAATTTGTCAAAAAAGTCATAAAGCATTTTATTTGGAAAGCGGCGAAAAGATACCTTTCAAAATACTTTATAAAAATTTAAACAATGATATAAATTACTTTAAACCATAGTCTAGTAAATAGTAAAAAAAAATTGAAATAAATTTTTAAGAAACATGGATGTGGATGATAAAGAGGTCCTAGTAGATACTCACGTATAAACAACCTCAGATAATAATGATACTGTAAAATTAACCCTTACCTTGTACTTTTCGTTGGTCGATAGTATGTTAAACTCATTTATAATTGTATAATTATTGTTATTAAATTATACAAGAACCGTATATATTAATATAATGTTATATATGATCCTCTAATATTTATTTGTTAATAATATTTCAGTAGTATCATTGTTTTGAGTGTTAATGTTTTGCTTCATATGTTTTGTTACATTAGTAATAATTTTCTAGACAAGATGCATTTGATTCATATCCAGAATGTTATTAAGTTCTTAAACATTATATTTAATCATAAAATGAAAATTATTCTTGAATGGTTATGATGGGGTAGAAATCTCATCGTGTTTGTGGAGACGGTAATCCGTACGTACGCATTAGAGACAATACCATTCTATTAATCGTGAAATCGTATGTAATTGGTTTGTATATCATTTATACAGAATCATTATCATTTCTTATTTATTAATAACATAAATTATACTCTTTATTATACCAATCCAAATAATGAAGTATTGAATAACAAACTATATAGCGACGTGGAGACGTTAATCCATACATACACACGTATGGTGACTTTGTCATTCATATGCTGGATAGAATAATGAATATGGTTATACCACATTTTTAACCAAATAAAAGTATGTAGAAGGTACTGGAGTAATTATTTTGAATTAGAAACAACAATGAAATAGAAAGTGGAAGAAGAAAAGAACTTTGAAAGAGTTGATAAATTATTACCTCTTCTTCTTGTGCTTCCTTTTGATTTGATCAAAAGGTATCCCAAGGTCAGATTTCCGATCATAGCAAGGCATCTAGGTTAAATTGATGGTAGTTTATAAGATATTTTATTTTTGGTTTTCCAATCCATATGGATTTGGCGGTGTGATTTTGAGATAAGGGGAAGTTCCCTTTTATAAGAGAGGTGAGAGTCACTTTAGGAAAAGCTTGAAATATTAATTTATTATACAATCATATTTAGTTTATAATGGCTAAAAAAGGATTTATTTCGAGGATAAGGAGGGACTGGATTGAAAACCCATCAACCCAAAGGTTTTATATTGGTTTAGGTCACCATATTAACCTTCCATTTAGATTTAACTCTTACTTAAATATTTTACCATTTACCATGTATTCTTGTATTATTATAATAAATGGTTCATAATCATACAATAAAAATCCAAGAAAACCTCAAGTGGTTAATTATTGATATATATAACGTTATATAAGTCCTTTGTTAAAACCTTATATTTTTAGAAATATAATATCAATTAATAATATTGAATTTTATTTAAAAACTCATTTATGTCAATTTTGACACTATTTAGTTTTTTGTTTTTGTGAAAGTCTAAAAAACTTGATTACTTCGCACAAAATATATTAAATCAATCCAAACATGTCATATTAACCTAAAAAATTAGATTAATTCATAAAAATTCTAAATTTAAATTTATTTGTATATTTTTAATATCAATTATTTTAATCTTTCATTAATAAAGTAATTACAACATCATCATTGTGTCATAAATAAATTTAATTATTTAATGTTTTAAAACTATAAATAAAATCACATTATGTAGGAAATAATTTTAGATTTATAATTAATATTTATAGTATAATTTATCTTTTTAATAACTATATATTAAGAATGTTTTATTTATTAAAATTTGAATTTAATAATTTGAATTATTCATTAAATAAATAATAACAAATGAACTAATCTAATACAATTGGATCGAAGAGGATCATATTTTATTCCTATGGTTTATTTTGGTCTAAAAAACTTATCCAATAGAATTAGGACATATTTTAGTGTAATTATAATATCCTTTTTACCTTTAATTACCTTATTTACTTTTAACAAAATTTAATAAAATCCAAAAGATACTATTCACCCCAAATTATTTTCATCCTATTGAAAAACATTTTACATACTGATGTCAACTATGTCTCTTGGATTTTTGATATTCATTTCCCAGAAGTGGTAAATTTTTGTTTTATACAGATTTTCTAACGTGCCTAGAAGGTGGGGAAAAGGCGTTAAAAATTTAAATAAAATTTTATACATCTTATCTAATTATAAAATAATTCCAGCGAATTAATTTGAACTAATAAAGGAATTATGTATCTATTTTGACATAAAATAAAGTTATATAAAATAAATAATTATTTAAATAAAAAGATAGTTTTAAACAATAACGTAGTGTTTTTCACTATTCATAAAAAATTGAAAGTTTTCATAAAAATAAAAAAATTAACCCTAATCTAATTTTGATAATCCGAATCCAAAAATGAAGTCCATTTTGAAGATTAAAATTTTTAAATTTTCAAAAAGTCTGTATTACAATTAATAATGGCTATTTTGATTGGTCTTGGTGTGCTAGAACTCAATGTTTTGTATAGTGAGAGCAATTGTATTATTCAAGGAGAAAAGTACAATGGAAACATGGGGTGTTACATTCATTCCTCCAAATAATTTCTTCATCAAAATTTCTATAATATTACCACTTAAAAAGATTCGGGTGGTTCTTCATCATATGTTCCTCGGGTTCCATGTTTCCACCATGACCTTATGGTTTCCCCATAGATCTTTTACAAGATGAGTCGTCAGATTTCTCAACACTTGTTCTCTGGCATCAAGAATCATTATAGGATCCTCAAAATAAGAAAGATTGGGTTCAAGTTCTATTTCTTCATAGGTGAGTACATATGTTGGGCCAAACATGTATTTTCTCAATTGTTATATGTGGAACACATCATGATATTTGGAGAGACTAGGAAGCATTGAAAAATGGTATGCTACGAATCCAATTCATTATAGAATTTTGAAAGGTCTGATGTACCTAGGACTTAATATACCCTTCTTACTGAATCTTTTATCACCCTTCCATAGAGATACCTTCACGAAAAAATGATCTCCTACATGAAATTCCAAATATTTCTTTTGTTATCTGCATAACATTTTTTACTACTTTGAGCCGCTTCGATGTGGATTTGAATAATCTTCACATTTTCTATTGTTTTCTCAAGATGTTCTAGGCCTATGAAATTTATTTCACCAACATCATCCAAATAATTTGGTGTGTGACATATTTTTCCATATAATACATCATATGTTTCCATCTGTATACTTGAATGGAAGCTATTGTTAAGGACAATTCTACTGAAGGTAAATATTGATCCCATATACCTTGAAATTCAAGTGAGAAAGATCTCAACATGTCTTCTATGGTTTGAATAGTGTGTTCTGATTTTCCATCTGTATGAGGTTGGTAGGCAGTGCTCAAATGATATTCAGTATCCAGGGCCTTCTGAAGATTTTTCTAGAATCATGATGTAAAATGGGGATCACGATTAGAAACAATCTATAGGGGTACTCTATGAAGTCTTAAAACTTCATTAATATATAGTCTTCCTAAGCATTCAAGTGTTAAATCTTCTCTTATAGTAAAAAATGTGTTGACATGGTTAGACGATCAACAATGACCCATATTACATCATTCCTTCTAGGAGTATTTGGTAGCCCCATGACAAATTCCATCATAATATCATCCCATTTCTACTTAGGTATGTGAATATGTTGTTGGAATCCTCTTGGATGTTATCTTCTGGCCTTCACCTATTGAAAAACCATACAACATGACAAATAATCAGCAATCTCACACTTCATGTTGTCCCACAAAAAATGTTCATCCAAATATCTATACATCATTGTACTACTAGGGTGTATAGTGAAATTGGAGCTATGTGCATTATCCAACAATTCATTTTTAGATCAGGTATGTTAGGAACCCAAATTATCTTCCCAAATTTTAAAATTCCATCTTCATATACGAAGTCAATCAATCTCCTATAATTTATAGCTTAATTTTTTTTTGAAACCCTTCATCATGAGTTTGAGAACCTTTTATCCATTATATTTAATATGGTTTGGAAACCATTTGAAATAGTATTGATGTTTCACCTTCCATGATTATTCCAATATCTATATTTACTAGATCCATGAACATAAGATCCCTTTTAACTCTCATCTTGTTCAAAAATCCATGATCATTTCTGCCTAATGAATATGCGACATTATTTTCCTTCTCGGGTGGTAGTGTATAGTGTAATCATAATCTTTGAGTAGTTCAAGCCATCATCTTTTCCGCATGATGAGTTATTTCTATGAGAAAATATAAATCAAAATCTTGTGATCGGTATATATCTCACATTTTTTACCAAAAAGATAGTCTCTTCATACCATCAAAGAAAATATTACAGTTTCTAACTCAAGATCAGTAGTGGGGTAGTTTTTTTCATGAATTTTTAGTTGTCATTATACATAAGCAATAACTCTATAATTCTGCATAAGGACACAACCAAGTCCATTCTATAAAGCATCATGATAAATTACAAACCCCTCATTCCCTAATGGTAGAGTTAAGATAGGAGCATTGACTAATATTCTCTTAAGTTCTTCAAAACATTCTTCACACTCTTTTGTCCAAACAAATTTAACCCCTTTTTGTGTGAGCTTGGTTAATGGATTGGCCAATCGGGAAAAATTCTGGATGAAACACCGTTAATAACCTGCTAAAACTATTAAATTGTGTACCTTAGTTATACTAGTCGGTTCTTCCCATTTTTGAATTTCTCTTCTCTAAGAAGGAACAACATAGATTCCATCCGTAGAGACAATATGGTCATGAAAAGAAATCTCCTGAATCCAGAATTCAAAATTTCTAAACTTCCCATGTAATTTATTTCTCTTATGAGTCTTTATAAGAGTGCACACATGATTTTCATGATTTTCATCACTTTTGGAGTAAACCAATATATCATCAATAAATACTACTACAAAGTCATCATTATATTCATTGAATACTCTATTCATTAGATCCATGAGGACAAAGGGTGTATTAGTCAGTCCAAAAAGAAAAATTATAAATTCATAATGCCCATACCTGATATGAAATTCTATCTTTGTAATATCTTCCTTCTTCCCACACAACTGATAATATCCATATCGAAGGACAATATTTGAAAAATATTTATCTCCATGAAGTTGATCGAATAAATCATTAATGTGAGATAGTGGATACTTGTTATTTATTGTTATAGTATTGATCTCCCTATAGTCAATCCACAAACTCATAGATCCATCATTCTTCTTAACAAAAAGAACAGAGGATACCCATGGAGAAACCCTAGGGAGAATAAATCCTTTATTACTCAATTTCTCTTGTTGTTTCTTTAGTTCCACTAAATCCATTGTGGTCATTCTATAAGAGGTCTTCGATTAGGGACTTGAACCAGTAATTAAATCAATGAAAAACTCAATTTATCGTTATAAAGGATGTCCAGGTAAATCATCTGGAAACACATCAACATTTTCTTTCACAATTGGTACATGCTATATTTGAAAATTCCTTTCCGTACCCAATGCTATTTCAATATCTTCCTCCCTAATAATTGAATTTAGTAAAGCTATTGGGGGTGGATCTAGATGAGAATCATATAGTGGTGTTTCTTCTCTAAAGATAAGGTACTCATTATCATCATCGAAAATTGTAACCTCCTTATTCTTATAATAAATTTTTGTATCATGGTATAAAATCCAATCCATACTGAGGATTATATCATATTCAGTCATGGGTATAATAATGAGATTAGTAGATAAAGCACATTTATATTCCCTAATAGGAGGTGATTCAAAAAACAATTTTTCAATGATACTTCCCTTATGAGTTTTGACTGACAACTCCCTTGATAAATCAAATTGGAAATATCTAATTTTCTTATCCAACGGGGAAGATATGAAACAATGCGATGATCCAGAATCAAATAAAGCATTGGCTAAATATGAGGAAACCAATAAATTACCTGCCACCATGTCATTCAGAGCTCAACCTCAGTAGTAGTGATCACATAAGATTGTCCTTTCTCCCCAGTCCTTTTCTAAGGTAATTTTGCTTGGTGCTTAAGACATTCATTTACATAATTACCCATTTCTCTAAAATTGTATCATTCAACCTTGACAGCCTCTTTCTTTACCTTATAATAACAAGATTGGTGGCCTTCTTCACCACACTTGAAATGGACTACCATTCTTTTCAGGAAATTATGGGGTGTGTCTTTCCACATTTACCACCGGATGGGAATTCAACATTTCCCTTATTCCCCTAATTTCCATTTCCAGAGTGTTCAGTAGATCTTTTCTTCTTGTTCTTTTCTTTAAAGTCGTAAGATTTAGGGAATTCCTTTTCGCCATGATAGTAAATAAGAAAATATCTTCACACGATGAGAGGGATTATGAGACCAATGCTCGATAGAGAAATGGTTCTAACCCATCAATGAAGTGACCAGTCTTAACCCTTGGGTTATATATAAAATTTTTTACATGCCTTGCTAACGTAGTAAAGTTAGCCTCATACTTTGCAACATTCTCATCCCACTTTTTCCTTAGACTCCGAAATTTTCCTTCGATATGAGCTCAAAGGTCACAAGGAAAGTATTTTTCTATGAAAGTCACTTTAAACTCCCTCTATTACATATTTTATACTTATTCATCCTCATTTGTGTTTTGAATTAATGACCACCATTGATTTTCATCTCCCGTGAGGTGATAAACTGCGATGACAATTTTTCTCTTTCACTACTCCCCAAAGCATGAAATATTTTCTCTAAGGAACATATCCATTGCTCAGTTAAAAATTTATATATAGCCCCATTGAATTTTGGTGGTTGTTTATTCATTTAGTGGTCTAACATATAACATTTGTGTTGTAAATCAGGGTGATCTATAAGGGTAAGGTTATTATTCGTAACCCGCATGAGTTGTCCCAGTATGGTTATAAGTTGTTTAGAACCGGTTGCATCACCGGCTTCACTATAATTATCTTGATTAGGAGAAAAATACCTACATGGATTATGTGCATTGATACAGTTTCTATTCCTTCCACTAGGTTCCATTTCTAAACAATAGTATAAACTAGATTAGTTTATGAATAACAATACATAATTCCAAACTAGTTAAATACCTAACATAAATTGAACAGTTTATACATATAATCAATAATCATAAAAAAAATTCTTTGAGGAAGTATTTACTCTTAAATCCTTTATAATGATTTGTAAAGAAAATGTGAATTATCTTAATCACATTCCCCCGTAGTGTCGTAACCAACAGTGCAGTAATCCCCATTGTTGTGTACCAGGATACCCCAGGTCAAGCCCAAAAATCCTTGTCAGCTTTTTTAATCCTATGTACTTATATTCCAGAGCTACCTCTACCTACTCATATACAGACATGGATGTATTTCTTGGATAACACACGGAATATCTACATTAAAAAATTAAAGTAATTTCTTATATTCTAATCCTCAAAACTTATCTTAGGGTAATTTTATCTAATCAGCATTTTTATAAATCTAGATTCCATGGTTTGTACTAAAAATACTCTTATACCAACTATATCACCCCAACCCTAGTTACCCATAGTCGGTGCATTATTACATAACATTGGCATGATCACAAAGGATCAAATCTCAAAAGACCGATCAGTTTAGTAGTTGTGGACGTACTAGAAACATATATAAGTTTAACAATACATTATGAAATGAAAAACAAAAACATCATGTCTCCATTTAACACATTTATATCCCTTAGACTATCCTAGAAGGTCAGTAATAATATACTTCTGTTCCTCTTGGAAAAAATAAAACATAGAATATGGTGAGATCATATGCTCAGTAAGGATAACAATATAGCGAAAACTATCATAATTAAGAAAAAAAAAATTAATGTAATGTATAAGACTAAAACAAAATCTATTTAAATAGAAACATCAGCTTAATATGGAAAATTTAAATCAAATAATGCCATTTATATATTCACATGGATATTCTACTAGTCGAATAATCACATGAAATATAAATTTCTTATTTCATAATGATGGAATGCATAATACTGTACAACATAACCACATGGTCAAGGCCTCAGCCCAGGATTAAAAATAAGATTTTTAAGGCATTGTGAAAAGAAAATATACTATCTCATGAGACTTACCGATGCATCGAGGAGCTATATAGAGATCCACCTGTCACTTACTAAGTCCAATGCATTCTTCATATGAAAAGATTGAATAATTACACAAACATTCATATTAAAACTAGAATACAAAATGTTAATACTTTTACCATAAGACTTGAATGGTATAAAAGTAACTCATCCATTTCCAAACAAATCACAACAATAGAAACACCATATGGAATATTGTATCATAAAAATCAACTTCAAACAAGTGTAAAATCCCTCAAATGATGTTCACATAGATGAAATCTATACTATTGGAGAGAAATATCTGTTTCTATTATGAAATCAATTAAAATTAACATAATTATTAAAGAAAAAATTTAATTTGAAAATATTTCTATAATCTTGTATGGGATTCTTCAAAGGTGTTCTAATGGCGGAAAATAGCCACACCCGCCGTATAAGATAAAAAATATATTCTTACCTTAATTTGTCGAAAAGGTTATAAAGTAACTTATTTGGAAAATGACAGAATGATTTCATTAAAAGCATTTTATAAAAATTTGAGAAATGGTATAAATGACTTTAACCTATATTCTAGTAAATATTAAAAAAGTTTTGAAATACATTTTTATGAAACATGGATGTGAATGGTAAAGAGGTCCCAGTAGATACTCACATATAAAAAAACTCAGATAATAAAGAGATTATAAAATTACCCATTACCTTGTACTTTTCCATGATATAGGTTACTTTAACCTTCTGTATAATAGTTAAATAATTATTATTAAATTATTCAAAAACCTTGTACATAAATATGATATTATAAATGATCTCTTAATATTTCTATGTAAATAATATTTCTACAGTATCATTGTTTCAAGTGTTAACTAATTCGTTTTCCTTTATATGTTTTGTTTCGTAAGTAATGTTTGTTATGGATAGGATGTATTTTATTCATATACATAATGATATTAAGTTCTTGAAAATTATTTTTAATTATAAAATTAAATTATTCTAGAATGGTTACGATGGGGAATAAATCTCATTGCGTTCATGGAGACAGTAATACGTACATATGCACGAGTGAAAATACCATTCTATTGATGGTCAAATTGAATATAATTGGATGGTATATCATATATACCGAATAATTAAAATGTTATATTTATTATTAACATCAATTATACTCATTATTATACCCATCGAAATAATTAAGTGTTGAATATCAAACTACACCAAGACGTGGAGATGGTAAGTCGTATGTACACATGTATGGTGGATCTTTCATTCAAAGGATGGATAGAAAAATGAAAATGGTTTTAACATATTTATAAAAGAATCATAGTATGTAGAAGGTAATGGAGTTATTTTTTTGGTATGGAAACAACAAAGAAATTGGAAGTTGAAGTAGGAAAAAACTTTGAAAGAGGTGATGGAATTATTATATCTTCTTCGGGTTCTTCCTTTTGACTTGATCAAAAGGGCTCCATTGGTCAGATTTCTAATCAATGTGAGGCCTCTAGGTTGAAGTGAGGGTAATTGGGAATATATTTGGGGAGGGTGTTTTTGAGCCAAATGGCTTAGGAGGTGTGATTTTGAGAGAAGGGGACTTATCCTTTTATAAGAGAGGTGGTTGTCACTTTAGGAAAAGCTTGAAATGTTAATTTATTATACAATCATATTCGATTTATAATGGATCCAAATGGATTTATTTCATGGATAAGGTGGGGATGGGTCGAAAACCTATCAACCAATACGTTTTAGATAGGTTTTTGTCACCATATTAACATTAACTTTTAGATTTAACTCTTACTTTAATAGTTTATCTTTAAGAATGCATTCTTGTATATTTATAATAAATGGTAAATAAACATACTATAAACAGACAAGAGAACCCCAAGTGGATAATTATTGAAATATATAACCTTATCTAAGTCTATTGGTCAAAACATATATTTTTAGGAGTTTATATCAGTTAATAATAGAGTACTTTCTTTAAAAACTCATTTATGTCAATTTTGAAACTATTTATTATTTGGTTTTTGTGATAGTCAACAAAACGCGATTACATAAAAAAAATTAAATCAATCCTAACATGTCATATTAACCTAGAAAATTAGTGGAATTAATAAAAATTCCCAATTAACATTTATTAGGATATTTATAATATCAATTATTTTAATCTTTCATTGATAAAGTAATTACTACAACATCATTGTGTAGTAAATAAATTTAATTATTTAATATCTAAAAATTATAAATAAAATACCAATATGTAGGAAATATTTTTATAATTTTATTTAATATTTATATTCAAATTAATCTTTTGTATAACCCTATATTAATAATGTTTTTCTTATTAAAATTTGAATTTAACACATTTAACTCTTCTTTAAATAAAATAATAATAAATGTCTTAATCTAATCCAAGTGGATAAAATAGGATCATATATTATTAATAAGGGTGATTTTGGTAAAAAAAACTTATCCAATTGAATTAGTACATGTGTTAGGGTAATTATAATATCATTTTTACCATTAATTACCCTATTAATTTTTAACTGTGGTAAATAAAATCCAAAAGTTACTATTCACAAAAAATTATTTTCGTCCTATTGAAGCACATTTTACCTAATTCTATGAATCGTGTCTTTCGAATTTTTGAAATTATATTCCAATAAACAGTAAAATTACATTTTATGAAAATTTGTTAACGTACCTAGAAGGTGGGTAAAATATGTTAAAAAGTTCAATAAAATTTTATACATCTAATGTTATTGTAAAAAGACTCAAATGAATTACATTGAACTAATAAATGTATTATGTATAAATTTTGACTTAAAATAAATTTAAATAAAATAAATAATTATTTAAATAAAATGTCGGTTTTAAACAATAACGCAGTTTTTTTCACTATTCATCAAAAAATTGAATGTTTTTAGAAAAATATCAAAAATTCACCGTAAGCTAATTTTTATATTATGAATCTAAAAGTGAAGTCCATTTTGAAAAATAATATTTAGAAAATTTTAAAAAGTGGGTATTATTATTCATAACCACTAGTTTGATTGGTCGTGGTGTGCTAGAACTCGAAGTTCCGTACAACACAAGCTATTGTATTATTAAAAGAGAGTTATACCATGGAATCTTGGGGTGTTACAATTTTCACATTCTGAACAATATATAATTGGAAATATCTTTTCAACTATAGAAATCCATTTCTATGCAACTAGTGGAGTAGTTGTTCCACTAAAATAAGATGGATGTTTCCTTAAGAAAGATTCAAGAGAAAGTTGCTCCCACCTTTGGTCATTTGGGAGCCTAACTTGATTTTTGATCAAAGAAACAATATTCCTTACTTGAGATACTATAGAATTTAGTTGTTCAAGAGGTAAATGATTTCATTTTCCATTTCATCAAGCATTAACATGGTTCCTTTATATTTCAACCCTTGTCTAAAACCCAATATGAATAGTGTGAGAGGAAAAAATCATAATAGGAAAACAACATAATCAAGGGGGAGTACTTTAAATCTCCAAAATCTTAGGTTTAATCTTATGTTACTCATAATCATTATTGTAATTCTGTGATTGTAAAATATAATTCTACATAACATTAGGGAAATTCTATATAACCTTAGGGACATCCCTAGATATACCATAGAAATATCTCTAGAGATCTCACTATAGTTTTCCTATCCCAGTTTCCAAAGGTTGACTAAACCTTTGCTCTGATACTAACTCTGACAACCCAAGAATGATGTAAATGGGAATTACATTTCTTTTATGGAATTCGTAATATATTACACAAATATATGCTCAAAGATTGTATTAGATTAGTGTCTTTGGAAACTCGGAATACATTCTGCTTGTTTGGTGAAAGATTTTCAACATCTCCCATAAAGAAATTCCAGATTTTTTTCCTACTGGAAACCATTCTTTATATCCTGGAAAAAAGAAAACATAAAAATGGTGAGAAAAAATTCTCTGTAAGGGTAAATATGGAGAACATAAAACAAATAATAAAAATTTTAATATAGAAACATGAACATAATATTTAAACATCAAAACCATGAGTCATGAAATAAATCTTGGCAGAATGTAAGGAATAAAGCATAAATGAAAATTAACCATGATTGAAGAGATTTTTCATAAAACATGTATTTGTAGAAAAAACTTAAGCACATAATATTATTTCTATAGTAGCTATAACATTGTTTCCAAGACCATAATAGTGGACCATGTCCATTAATGAAATGGGTTTACTTTACATTCCATCCATGTATTACTAAACCAAATTTATTTGTCACTCCAGTAATGTATATCTCATGAGATATAAATATTTACCCAACTAATTAGAGGGAGATATTGGTCCCACCGATCTCATACTGAGATCATTCTTACATATTCCATAAAAACATAAAATATTCCTCAAATTATAACCCATAAAATAAAATAGGATTCTTCAACATCATTTCATCGTTACATAATCAATTTAATAAAAATAGAAATAATAAAAATAATTCCAGGATAAATACAACAAAATAAAAATTAATTATTGTGATAGAGACATAATCTTATGCTATCATAGAAGGAAAATAATTTTGATAAAGTACATGAACTTAATTCTTGAGGAAAATATTCTTTTTTTCTTCAAAAACATTTTCTTCTCTGAAGATGTCATTAAATTTTAAAATAAAAGAATTTAATTGAAAATAAAATTGAAATATTATAAAGGAAGAATCATGGAAATAACACGTTATGAAAATGTAAAAATCTGTTCATGCCGTGTAAGTTAAAAAACCATCATACTTGTAATTTTTATGGAAAAGTCAAAAAGTACCTCATATGGTAAACAAAAAAGAAAGATTTCTTCCATACCATGTAGTAAAAGTCCAAAATATGTAAAAATGTATTTTTTCTAAAGAATGTTGAAATGTCTTTAAAAATAAATATAATATTAATAAATATTTTATGATAAAATTATTAGAAAAAATGTACATTTATGTTAAATATATCCCAAAAAAACTTAGGTATAAACAATCTCTGATAAAAATGAGACTGCAAAAGTATCCTTTACCTTAGGTCCTATTTATTTTGTATGTGTTTTATCCTATTGTATATTGGGTTTAAAAATATTATTATCTTATAATAGAACCATAATAATATTTATGATGTCATATATGTTTTACTTATGACTTTGTATTACCCGTTCACTTGTCAATTAAATGTTAATGCAACGTTCTGGGTAATAATCATTTTATGTATCATACATGTTTTGACTTGTTATACTTGATATTATTACTTGTATAATGATTTAATTACTTCCGGAATATATATATATATATATATATATTATAAATTATATAAATATATATATATATATAATATAGATAAATGAAATAAAATATGCTGGTCATGGAGACGGTAGGTCGTACGTATGAATGAACGTTGTTTTCAATTCTTTATTGAATTGAATGGATGTAAGTAAATTAAACATATATATACATAAATGAAGTAACTTTATTATGTCATATATTTAATTATTATTTATTATATATAATTTATAATCATTCCTGAGTGGTTAAAGTGGAGAGTGAATCTCATTGCATTGTGGAGACAGTAAGATGTACGTACGAACAAGCGATAATATTGTTTCCAAAATTGTTGAATGGTATTGAAGTGGATGGTGTATAATGTCTCCAAATGTATTTCTTCTTCTACTTCATCTTAATAATTTGTTTTATTATAAATAAATAACATGAGTATCACTAATATACTGATATGTTATTATAAATATTAAACACTCAATTTAAACTTTTATCTATCCACCGAGCATGAAGGATCCAAATGGAGTGAAGCGCAGAGGGGGAGGTGTCTTTTTATTAAAGAGGAGAGGGTATCTTTAGGAAACTCTCAAAATATTAATTTATTTGAAATTAAATTTCAATTAAAAATAGTCCAAAACTAATTTATTTTATAGATAAGATGATTTTGGTTTGAATACTGATCATAAAATAATTTTTAAACCTGTTTTAAATATTTATTTATCCTTATCTTTTTCATTTATCCCTTAATTTACCCTTTTTAATCTTACCGTGATATCAAGTTATTTACATATTTTGGGTTAATGTAATTACCATATAATGTAAAAACTCCCAAAAAAATTATTTATGAAATATTTGGACTTATATTTACTATTTTTCAGAATCATATTTTTTTAGGAATTTAATATCATTAAATAAACAATTTTATGTTTTAAGATATGAAATATGTCAATTTGAAACACTTTTCATAATTGACTTTTTAAAAAAAATCATAAAAACCTAATTACATTGAACAAAAGGAATTATATCATCCCTAATATGTTAATGTCATCCATAAAAATTTTTGATGTCAAAAAAATGTTAAAATTAAAATAAATTTAATATTTATAAATTCGTTTATTTGAATCTTTCATTAATGTGGTAATCACTACATAATAATTGTGTCATAAATAAATATATTTATCTAATGTGTATAAATTATAAATAAAATACCATGATTTAGGGAATCATTGTATAAGTTAACTACTATTTATAGACATAGATATCATTTATATAACCCTATATTAAAATCGATTTAGTAAAAGATACATGTTTTTTTATAATTATCTTTACTTTAAATTAATTCTTATAAAATGCCATTTTCACATCCAAGTGATTCCATGTGGTCCCAAAAATGGACCCTTGGATTCCCATGGTTGGAATTATCTCATCCAATAGGATTAGGAAATGTTTTATTGTATTTTTATACTATTAAATTAATTATTTTTACCCTTATTTACCAGATTTACCATTTAACAATGATAAATAAAAATAATTTGTAATGTTACTATTCATAATGTCCAAAAATAAAAGGTACATATTCAAAATATTTGGAACTTATGATTGCAAATTTGGAATCCATTTATCCAAATTCAAACACAGAATATGAATTAATTAATTTAAAATTAATTCCCATTGTCAAAACCAAAAAGTGAGTTTTTTAAAAAGTAATAACTATCAAAAGATTAACATGTGTTTATGACTATTTAAAAAGTGAAATTACTTTCAATGAAAAAAACATTATATTAAATGATAAAAATATAATCCAATTTAAAAGTTAATCTAACTACAAAAATAAATTAGATAAAATGGATGTAGTGAATTAAAATGCAGTATTTTCACTATTTATTAAAATTTGAATTTTATTAGAAAAATACAAAAAATTATGCAAAAGAAAATTTTTATGTCCCTATTCTAAGGAATAAGTTTATTTTGTGAAATTTAACTTATAATTGTGTCGAAAACTAGACTTAAAAGCGGTATTCCTTCAAAAGGAGGAAAAACTGCATTTTTGAAAAAACACTTCTTTTATCTAAAACAATTGATTTTGTTCTCATATCCTATTCTAGAAAATGTGTTACATGAATGATAATGTTATATAAAATTAATAATGTGGTTACTACTATTCATAACAACTTTTTTATATCCCATTAAATAATTATATTTTAATAATATATTTTTGTTTAGTGAAACACGATATCATGTACAATACAAGTTATCAAGGAAGGCCACTCATGCGTGTAACATAAGATAAGTCTATGTTGAGTGTAGTAATTGCTTCCTTTGGTGTTTTATATCGCATAATACAAGCATATTTCATTTATGAATTTATACAAATCTACACTCTGTGTTTCGTGATATGAATTCTATCAAAATAACTTGAAATTGTGTGTAACACAAGCCAAGAATAGTGTTTCATATACAACAAGATAATAGGTGTTGCATATAGCACAATATAATCTTGGTGTATCTTGAAACACTATACATAAAAGAAATTTTAGAAAATTATCTCATAAAATCTCAGGGGTGTTACAAAGGGAAATTTTCCTTGTCAGAGACAGACTGAAGATTGGAGATTTGGACGTAAAAACAATTGCGGATAGAATATGGGATAAGACCCATGTGTCGCTACATATCATGATAAGGGGGAAAATCAAGACACATGTAATTCTTGATAGGTTCCTTGTGTTGATAAGATTCATAAATATTAATTAATGGGTATTATGGATTAATCATGGCTGGACCTGGGATTGGAGATATGAGAATCACTACATATCTTACCGAGGTAAGAATCATGCCACACGTAGTTATTAAAGGTTCTCCCATTACACATTTAATTAGTATTCACATGTGGTGAAGCTAAATTTTACATATTGCAGCTATACCTAAGATAGGAGATCTGGGTGTCACTACGTATATTTCACAAGCATGAATCAAGAAACATGTAGTTCATGAAAATATTTATGTTGTTTAACGTCATACTGTATGTACAAAGATGAAAGGATGTGAAAAGATCGATATATAGAAGTTAGACAAGGGGATATGAACTATGTGTCACTAAATATCTCATTGGAATGATTATTAAGCCACATTTAGTTATTTAGGATGATTTCCCACACCAATTGAAAGTTGATAGGAGAAAAGGGGGCTTTAATACCTTCCAGAAAAATGGTCAGGCCCAAATTAAAATATGGCATGGGAATCAAGCCATATTTTATGAAAGGGTTACTACTATAGAATTATACCTTATATTAATAAAGGGGAAATTGTGTCTTTTATGGTTGTGGGTTGTCCAGTGATTGGAAATCTGTGCGTCACTATGTATCTCATTAGAATGAGAATCAAGACACATTTAGTTCTTGAAAAGGGGTCCCTAAGAAAATCAGATTCAAATATGTGGAGAAATGGGGTTCACGTTCCACTTGGGAGTGTAAATGATGTGTGTAATGATTACACATGAAAGATACTAATATTTTAAGGGAACACGATGAGTTTCAATTTTTTTTATCTTGGGAGATTTATTAACATCAAATGGAGAAGACATTAATCATATAATTTAATGTCGTTTGGTGAAGAAAAATAGTTTTTTGATGTTTTAGGTAATGCAACTAGGACCTCATGTCATGTAGTTTAACATCGTGCGATGAGGAAAAATATACTGTGAATTTTAACGTCATACAGCTCCGATGTGTGTAGTGCTATGAAGTTTACATCATGTAAGTTGGATGTTGGCTGTTTTGTAGATTATCGTCATTCAACTAGGATGAATTTTGTGGAGTTACACAATGTAATTCTTCAGGAACATTACATTGGTTGGAGTTGTAGTAATTTATTTATCCATTGAGATTAAGTAATAATATCAATTTCATTAGACCTTATTTTGGGAATAAGGTCCTTCCCATTTTAGCTCATGCTTTAGTGTCTTCTTTCCTAGTATTATTGGAGTCCTAAGGAACAATACCGATTCTCCTTGGAGGAATGAATTGATGAAAGAATTCATGTTGAAAGCTCATTTTATTGAATTTAGATAGACCTCCATGTGATATATGATTTGAAATCTCTTTTCATAAAATTAATCATGCTCATCAAGTCACATCTAGGACTTCTCATCTATAGATAACTGATCACAAATAGTAACTCATAGTGAATGAAATTGAACTTCATTGCGAAAGACTTATTTTGTTCTGTATACCAATGAGTACATAGTTGTACATGTTTCAGTAAAGTTAGTAGGTTGATAATACCATAAGGAATGTATGTGTTTAATAGACTAATATTTATTACCTTTATTTCCAATTTTTTAGAGTATTTTGGAAAATGTTTTGTTGAAAGACTCTATTTTTCCATTTCCCTCAGTATGATAGTAGAATGACTAGTTGGATTTGATATTGTATTCTAGATATAACTGTCCAACCTCAGTAGAATATAAATTATTGTCATTGTCCATTAATATGGAATGAGGGATACCAAATATTGTAATGATATTATATTTTAAAATGCTAACAATGTTTTTGGCTCTGAATTGCATAATAGTTATTGACTCATCCCATTTAGAGTAGAAATAATTAATATTATAGATTTACATGAACTAATTTTCCGTAGATGGAGGATAAGGTCACACTACATCCAATCCCAATATAGAAAATGGCACAGAGTATATAGTTTTATGTAGGAACTCTAGGGGTTGATGAATGAACTTGGAATGAACATGGTAGGGACGAAACTTCATGGTGAAATATGTGAAATCTTGTGTCTTTATAGGCCAACAACATCTAAGCCTTTGAATTAGATCAGAATGTATGTTCCCAGACTATTGAGAACTACAGGCTCTTGAATATATTAATTTCATGATAGCCACAACCTCCTCTCCATTAATTCATCTGAGGAGAATTCATTCGAATCTTAGTCTATAAAGGATATTCTAGAGATTTTGTCCATCATAAATAGTGAAATTAATTTTTAGTTTCTAGAATTTATCTTTTCCAACTATATCCCCTGGAAGTACTCTATTTTGGAGATATTTCATGATGGGTGTCATCCATCCCATGGTAGGACCTAATTGCTTGGGAATTTGACTGATTTCATTGATTTCCTCTATCCCGATTTGACAAAATGGTAAACTATATGATGTTGAGAAAATCATATGAATGTTTTGTCCCATTATGGATATTCTAAGTCTATTAATATATTTTCCAATTCATTAGACTAATAATTTTATGACATTGGGACATAATACAATGTTAGTTCGAAGGGAAATTCTTTCATTAACCCTTTTATATAATTACACAAGGTAATTAACTCTTCTTTTTTGATGATGCAATCCCCATTAATCTATTTGATGGCCAACTCTAAATCATCATTCACTCCAAAGAGGTTCACTAGTACATAGTGTGCCAATTCCAATCCTATAACGAGAGCCTAATATTCTGCCCCATTGTTGGTACCACCCTCTGATAATAAGAATGAGTATGGAAACACTACCTTTTAGGGAGATATACACTATTCCAAACCCAAATTTTTTAATATTAGGATATTAATTCTCTACCCTATTGGAATTTTGGATGCACCATGAATTTAAATTTCCCATGTTTGAGGACTATCTTGAATAGAGAAGATTTATTCATCTTGAAATTTAGTACTCTATGATGTGTCTTCTGTAGATTAGTGTTCAGAAAGAATGTATTTCAAGGCTTGGACATTCAACTATTTTTGAGGAACAAAATATATATCATACTACTAAAGAATAACTTCCAACTAGGATAGATGTCTCGTCAATATAGGATGACTGATGATAAATTAGATCTGGTTATTGTGAGAGAAAAAGTGGGCCTTGTGATGATGAAGCTAGTGCCTCCACTTCTAAAGTGTGAATATTAATGCCTTGAGGGGATTTCAAGGTGGTAGATTCATCATATTCTGGGGCCATCAAGATTTGGTGGTACTCAGAGTATCCATCCATAAAAGAGGGAGCTTATTTGTAAGTTGGTGCATCAATTAAATGTGATGTGATTGGAACTAGGAATACATCATTAGGACAATACCGCTTAATCTCTTTGAAATCCAGGAAAACATTAATTTTCTTATTTTTTATTATTAGAACAATATTGGCTAACCTAATTGAATATTGCACCTCTTGGATAAAGTGAGATACGATAAGATCATCGAATTCAGCCTCAATTTTGGAGGGGGGGGGGGGGGTCCAGTGTTATCTTCTCCCTACCATCTTATATCTTCTATTCTCTTATGGAAAACTCAACTTATGGGTGCCCTTTTCAAGTTTAAGACCAAGAATTTCTGTAAAATTCTTTGAAAACACATCTGTGTTTTGATTCAAAAAAAATATACACCTCTATCACTTCTTGATTCATGGCCACACTAATCAAAATGGGGTGTATTTATTTGTCTGTACATAGATTTATTTTTTTCTTAGTTCATCCAAAGTGATGTAGACACCAACCCCAAAAGATGGTGGAGTTTCCCTGAGGTCTTATTCAACTTCTTCTTCATGTGTTTCTTCTTTTTCCTCTTCCTAAAGTGTCTATGATGAAGCTAGACATTCAGACACATGGGAAAATTATAATTTGGACACCCTAAAGAGGATGAAAGTTTCACTTTCCCATCTAATGATAACAACTCTATTTGAATCTCATAAGGTTAAATAATCGGTCTAGAATCGACATCCCATGTTCTTCCATTTTTGAGATAATTTCTTCTAGAATTGATGATGAAGCAAATAATTTTTGAATCTTGGTGGATGGAATGTTGAAATATCCATTAAGGATTTCATCACTAATTGTGGAATCAAATATTTATATTGTATTATCAAGAATTAGATTCCATAGTGGATATTATGGAAGCCATTGAATGAGTGCTTGGATCTTGAACAACCCATTCAATTTCATTAATGGGAAGCACATAGATATCATTGAGATTCTTGAATGGGGTATCTTAGATCATTTACATACCATTGAGAGCATTGATTCTTGTAAAATAATTTTCAATAGAAGGATTTACCATCACGTGATATAACTTTGCATCAATGTACTAATATTTAAAAGTTTTGAATAGGTATTTATCACCATGAAATGTCCTAATTTGAAACTTGGCATAATATTTAAGACATTGGTGGTATGATGAAGGAATAACCACATGAAGATGTATCCAATGTGTTCTCAATAGAATTTTAAACATTGTGTCCTATCAATCAACTATGAACTCTGAATCAGATACGAGATCTCCAAATTGAGTTCTGAGCATAATATTTCTAAGAGGTTCTTGATAATTCTTATTGTAACTATTTAGGATTAAGGTGGAGGGAGACACGTTGGATTTAGTGATTCCCAATTGGATAAGTGTCTAAATGGGAATGAGGTTCCCTGATGAGACTTTATCAATGAAGGATCGTTAGATATCAACATCGTTGATCTTTTAGGATAAATACAAGGGTTTGATGTTTCATTGTATGAAAGCATCCTCTTCCTGGTCTATCAAATATATGACTACATGGAATTATGATGGGTCATTCTCCATATAGTAATATTCTATGGAAGAAACCATGGTTTCAAAATCTTGAGGGCTTCACAATGCCTCTATATGTGCTTCCCAAGGATCTTTTGATAGATTCAAAGAATATAGGATTGATAGTTTGGCCGGTATTTGGGCCAATTTCTTTAACACGTCATACTTTTGATCCGTAGGTCTGCATTTTCTATTATGGTTATACTCTTTTGAAAGTTCCATATAAGATGATTATCATTATATGGATGGACCATTTTCCAGTGAAGAAGCTGGAAATACTTACGGTAACTGTTGATTAAGTAGGGTAGGTCTTCCCACTTAACGATACGTTGGTGGTATATCCCCAAATCAATCTTCCAAGATGATCATGTTTGGGAGGATACCATCATGTGATGGAGAATTTCCTTTTTCTTTCTGATCTTGTTGGAGGGCTCTCCCACATGTTTCTGCTGCATAAACTATTCGAGCAGAGGTGTGGTTGGAGTAGTGGATTATAGAATTCCCATGTATTCCCATATATCCTCAACCATGAAAGCCACTTCATCTAGTTCCCCAATAAAGTATATGAGGTTGATAATCAAAATCACCATTTTCATAAGGATCCATTTAGTGAATAATGTTAATAGAATTGCATATCAACTCATCATATAATGAATATTCTTCCTAATAGGTTGATTTTAATTTTTCCATTTGGAGGGGTGGGGCCCATACTTTTGAGATGAATGGCATAAAAGTTTCTAATGTTAATGAAAACTTTGACCTTGACAAAAACCCATCTTCTTCCATTTCCCCTTATTCATTCATCCATGTTGCTTCTTTGAGGACTGGACATCAAAGGACATGGAATTTGATAAAGATGGATTGGCTATAACAGAATCGACATGAGACATAGTTGGTTGATTCATCAATGTTTATATAAAAATGTGAGTTTTGTTGTAGTTTTTTTAACCATCCAATCATCTAAATTCTGAGCATTAATACTTTTGACATCCCACTACTTGCCTTCATCCTCTGGGTAGGTAGTAGTAACACATGCTACCAGGGCTAGTGAATTATTCATCTCCACATGCCCAGAGTCCTACATCTTGTTTAGGAGGACCATAAAAACAAAAAAACTCCAAGATGGGGTACCCCAACATTTGATGGAGGGAAATAGTTTGGGAGGTCTTTTCGGCTACTTTTTAGGCCTCTTTTCCTTTGGAAACTGAACTGAGTTGTTTTACTAAACTGAGATGAAGTGTACAGGGATAGGATAATTTCAAAAAGAATAGTCCTTGTTTTTTAAATCCTAAAAATATATACATATTTGAAATTTTCTATCATCTTAACAAGGTGGGTTTTTCTTCTAACGCTTGAGAGGTGGATCCCTAATATATGATGATGAATTTGACATATTATAGGGAATAAGGTCCTACTTATGTGTGACTGTAGTTGCCTATGATTTTTCCTCTCTTCTTCCTAGAACTAATTGGATTACCTAGGATTTGGATATAGACACTATTATTGAGTTTTCCACTTGTTGAGAAATCGATTCTATAACATGAAACCCTCATATGTATTTCACATGGATTAATGGTGTGTGCAACTCATCATGGAGATTTAACCAGAATTGGATAGAAAGTATTTCTTAGGGAGTTGTATATTCAAGGAGTTCTTAAATCATTTCCACTGATCAATGAAATCAAAAACTATTTCATTCTCCCTTTTCTTGTAGTTTTTGTGCTCAAAGACTATCATCTTCTACAACATTGAACTGAATTGGAAATGGAATTTCTGAGGGAGATATTCCAATATAGTAATAGATATAGACATCAAGGATGTATACCAAATAAAGGATTCCTATTTAATGATTGAACAAAACATCCGGGATTCACTACCTCTTGTTGTTTATGGGTTACCATCATAGGATCATAGAGAGAGATAAAATGTTTCATGTTCATATTTTGATCTCTCAAGCCATTGAAGATTGGAAATGTGGGAATCCCTTTATTTAGAAAAGGATGGGCATAATCCACGCATTTGGGATAAACCTACATCTCTAGATTTATTAGTGAAAACCATAATTCTATAGCTTCTAATCAAGTATTTAGTGACCCAATTGTGTAATGAGAATTAGAGGAATAATAGGATGGTCAATGATCAGAATGGGTGTGGTGGATAGAGCCTAAACTGGTGAGACAACTGGTAGGACCTCTGGTGGTGGAACCACTGGTATTTTCGAGGTATAATCCATGGGGACCGGCTTGTAAGGATGTGCTTGACCATATTATGTCTCTATATCCAATGGATGGAATTCATTATCCATTTTAGTGGTTTCAAAAACCTTGATTTCTGATGTGCTCAAACTAGAATTTCAAGATGGGGATATTCTTATGGGGTTTTTCTAAGAGGAATGCTACCTTGGAGTAACTCTAGATTGGGTCTTCTTAACAACTTAATCTTCTACTTTTTCTATGAATACCTTCACATTAGTGAAAGGGATTTAATGTCTCTATGGGAAAGGCGAAACATGGCTAAACAATTATTTTTCCCTTATTAGTTTCCTTTTGAAGAGGTGGAAGTTGAATATTTGTGGGGAAACCAGAATTTTGGGTAAGCCACTGATTTCATGTATGCACACATTCTTTATTTGGATATGTGTGGACCATATTATGAATAAGAACTCCATCCACTATCTGCCCTTGACTGGACTCATTTTCTAGAGGATCTTTGTGAAAACATTGATGAAATTCACCAATTCCTTATGCAGTACTGGCATTCTGTCAGTGTATTTATGAGATTATTTTTTTGCACCATCCATTATACATTTTTTCCTTTTTTTGGTTTTCTGAGAACTGTTTGGTGGGTTGTAACTTGATGTGTATCCATCGATAGTTTAGTCCTGTGAACATTTTTTTTATTCTTCATTAATCAGGATAAAAAAACATTCATTGAGAAGGGGACTGTGAATGTCAAAATGAACCCATCCCTACATTCTTGGGCTATTAATTTTCTTCATTCTCAACCATTTCGAGTCTGTTTTTTATCCTACAGGTTTGTTAAAAAAGTTCCCACCCCTGTAGGCAGGGGTGGCTCCTGGACAACTATAGATGACGCAACACAACTTCTCTTATTATTTTATGAATTCTCTTCCAAAAATTGGCTGGGTGCATTATTTTGAACCTACAGAAATTGCATAATTTGAAATACCATTTTATTATTTCTGATTTTTTTTTCAATTTGACATTTTATATCCTTTAAACAAGAGGCACACTCAATGTTTTTATATGATTTATGCAAATGTATCTCAATATAATTCCGTATTTGATCCTAACATTGGTGGAAACCTATAAAGGCCTATTCTTGTTGATCATATCTTTGTTCATGAATTGAATTTGCTTGATATATCTTACCTGGGAAAGTAAAATTTCTTGAGACCACTTTTTGTGGTCTTTTCTAGATTTGGAGAATAGTGAAATGAAATTCTTCGTGTACACCCTATCCTTTGATATGAACACTGGATGAGATATATAGGATGAGTCTTTGAAGCCTCGTTAATGCATTATGGCATGAACTTTGAAGGGCTCTTTATTACATCACAATTTTTGGATGTTAGGATGAAAGAAGAGATACCAAGTCAATATGATTTCGCAACCCTTCTCGTACCTTTTCATGACATTGATACTCGTCATATGATAATACCTTGTCTTTCCGATGAGGAAGAGTCTTATATACGTTGAGGAAAATTTCAGCAATACAACTTCTTCTAGAATCATTGGAATGTTTTATTGAATAGCAGTCAGAGGTTAGAACATGATTGATATTTCACTATTAGATAGTTGTTTCGTCATTTTCAATATATCCTCTTCATCTTTTTCAAAAGGATTCTCTACTTGATCAGATGAATGTTGGTATTTTCTTGTTTACTTATCAGAATCATTAAGATTTGTAGAGAGTTCCTCTATTGCATTAGAAGACAAACCACCCATCAGTGGTTAAGAGAATGAACAACACCTAAGGATGTGTATTGGTTGAGAATGAATTTAACCAACCAGGGAAAAGGCATCAAACATGACTGTCCTTGTATTTGAAAGTGCCAAAAGATAATAGGGATTTCTCATCACTACATTATCAGTTATAGAATTATCATGACAATTTGAATCACTACTGCAGAGATAACATTTAAAAAATCCATCATGGGGAGGACCACCATGGTGGATTATATAAATGGATAAATCCACTATATTCTTGGGATTCTGGCCACATGGATAGATTCAGTGGCTCTTATCAAAAGATAGGTTGTAGATATTGGCCGAATTTTTCATGAATAAAAAATTTATGATGAATTTTATGACAAGGAACTTAAGAGTTGCTTTATAGCTCCCATAATTTTTTAATGGGAGGGTATGATCTTGATCTATAATTGATAAATGCTTGAGGGATTCTAGGACTTTGGAATTGAGTGGAGCCAAATCACAAACGAGCTCTTGATTTTCTAACTGTGTTTGATAAGACCTTTTTTGGATGCCTTATTAAAAGAAGTTGGGGCCACATTCAAGAAAAAGTGGATATCATGGGTAGGTGTATGTGACTACCTTGGAGTGGCTATCAGAATAGTATAATTATCACTAATAGTAACGAGTGTACATTCCAGATCCAGTTGTTCATATGATATGGGGGAGTGTACATTGTAACCCTCCTGGATAGAAATAGAGGTATGTATCTACTCTGGGGTGACACATTTATATCCCAAACTATATAAGGGTATAGAGTTATGTTTCTATTCTTTAGGTTCTAATGTTTCAACCATGATGATATCCTGAAATTTCTCCAAGATATGGGTAGGAATTTACGTATTCCCTTCCACCATTTATAGGATATTCATGGTGACTTCAACAGCTAGAATGAGAATATACATGTAATTCCCCAAACCCAGTTACCTTGATTTGGTGCTTTATTACATAACATTGGCATGATACAAGGAATCATGTCCCGAAATACTGATCAGTTTAGTATTATTGGAAACTCGATACATACATAAGTTCAACATTACAACTTGAAAAATAATACAAAACTAATTTATTTCATTAGAAACATCGAAGCCTCTAAGATTATGTGTGCAAGTAACTGATAACTAACTTATTCATATCCTCGTATAATGAAACATAAGAAGGGGGTGAGCTCAAACTCTCATTAAGGGTAAGAAATACAAGAGAAGATAACATAAGAATTTGGCATGGTGAATAATTAAAAACACATGCCATTATAAATAATAAATATGATCACTTTTTGGTCAGAATATGAGATGAGTAAATAATTTCATATTAAAACATAGTCATGGGTATTCTACTAGTTAAATAACCACATGAACCATCAATATTATTTTCATAATGAAGGAATGTATAATGCTGGACATTCTGGAACATTTTTTCAAGGCCTCAGCCAAAACCATATATCAAATTAGGAAGGTCCTTATCCAATTCCACGTCTAATTGTCTCATGAGACCTACCGATGCGTCGAGGAGATATAGTGGGATCCTCCTATCACATACTAAGTCCAATACATTCCTCATATGAAAATTTTGAAACATAACATAAACATTCGTAGTGAAACTAGCATACGAATTGAAAACTCTTTAACCATAAACCAAAAATGGTATAAAAATAACACATCCACAGTCAAACGTATCACTAAACCTTAAATACAATATAAAATATTTGTATCATAATAAATCTACATCAAACAAGATTAAAATCCATCAATGTATGTTGACATAGATGAAATGAAAACTATTTGAATGAAAAACCCCTTTTTATTTGGAAACCATTTAAGAGTCACATAATTATTAAAAAAAATTTATTTGGAAAATATTATTATAATATTGTAAGGGAATGTTTGATGATGTTATAATGGTGGAAAATAGCTACACTTTCCGTATAAGTTAAAAAAACATTCTTACCTTAATTTTGCCGAAAAGGTCATAAAGTACCTTGTTTAGAAAATGACGGAAAGATTCCTTTCAAAAAATATAAGGTCAAATAAGGGTATGAATGAATTAAACCCATATTCTAGTAAATAGTAAAAATGTTTTGAAATACATTTTTAGGAAAACAAGGATGTGGATGATAAAGAGGTCCCATTAGATACTTACGTAAAAACAACATCAGTTAATAAAGAGATTGTGAAATTAACCCTTACCTCATACATTTCTTTGGTCGAGGGTACATTAACCTCTTGTATAATAGTTAAATCATTTTTATTAAATTATACAAAAAATATATACATAAATATGATATCATATATGATCCCCTAATATTGTTTTGTTGATAATATTTCAGTATAATCATCGCTTTGGGTGTTAACTGTTCTGTTTTCCTTTATATGCTTGGTTACGTAAGCCATGTTTGTTATGAATAATATGTATTTGATTCATATACAAAATGATATTATTTTCGTAAACATTATTTTTAGTCATCAAATGGAAATTATTCTTGAATGGTTATGATGAGGGAATTAATTTCATCGCGATCGTGGAGACCGTATCGGTACGTACGAATGAGTGAAAATATCATTATATTGATGGAGAAATCATATATAATTGGATGGTATATCATATATATAGAATAATTAACATGCTATATTTATTATTTACATTATTTATTCTCATTATTATACCCATCCATATAATGAAGTGTTTGAACAACAAACTACACCAAGACGTGGAGACGGTAAGCCGTACATACGCACGTATGGTGACTTTGTCACTTATAGGATGGATAGAATAAAGAATATGTTTTTACCATATTTAAAATAACATAATAGTATGTAGAATCTATGGGATATATTATTTTGGTATAGAAAAAACAAATGAAGAGGAAGTGTAAGAAGAAAATAACTTGAAAGAGGTGATGAAATATTTACCTCTTCTTCGGTTTCATCCTTTTGATTTGATAAAAAGGGATCCATAGGGTAACTTTCTATCCAAAGTAAGGCCTCTAAGATGAAGGGAGGAAATTTTGGAGGATATGTGGGAAGAGTTTGGCTGAGACAAATGGATTTGGAGGTGTGATTTTGAGAGAAGGGTCAGTGCCCTTTTATAAGAGAGGTGAGTGTCACTTTAGGAAAATCTTTAAATATTATTTTATAATAAAATAATTTTCAGTTTCTAATTTCTCCAAAATAAATTTTCTAAAATATAAGGTGGATATGGGTCCAAAACCTCTCAACCAATATTTTTTAGACCGGTTTTGGTTACCATATTAACATTATCTTTTAGATTTAACTCTTAGTTAAATAGTTTGACATTTAACATGCCTCTTTGTATTTGTATAATATAAGGTTAATAAACTTACTGTAAACTTCCTACAGAACCCCAAGTGGTTCATTATTAATATATATATAATTATATAAGTCTTTTGGTTGAACCTCATATTATTTTGGAATATTATATCAATTAATAATATAGTATTTGTTTTAAAAATTTGATTTTGTCAATTTTGACACTATTTTGTATTTGGTTTATGAAAAAATCATAACAGCATTATTAATTCAAAAAAAAATTATTTAATCAACCATAACATGTCAAATTAACCTAGAAATTTTATTTAAATTCATAAAAAGTCTCAAATTACATTAATTTGGATATTTATAATATCAATTATTTTAATCATTCATTAATAAGGAAATTACTAAAACATCATTATGTCATTAATAAATTTTAATATTTAATTTCAAAATATTATAAATAAAATACCATTATGTAGGAAATTTTTTTAGATTTTTAATGATTATTTATAGTCGAATTTAGCTTATGTGTAACCCTATATTAAAAATAGTTTAGTTATTAAACTTTGAATTTAACACTTTAAACTCCTCTTTAAATAAAATAATAATAAATGTCCTAATCTAATCCAAGTGGACCAAAGGGGATCATATTTTATTCCTAAAGTTGTTTTTGGTCAAATTAAAATTATCCAATAGAATTAGGTCTTGTTTTAGGGTAATTATGATAACAATTTTATGCATAATTACCCTATTTACTTTTGAATGTGGTAAATAAAAGTAGAAAATTACAATTCACAAAAATATTATTTTAATCTTATTAAACCATATTTTACATACTGATATTAACCGTGTCTCTCATAATTTTGATATTCAACTCGCAGATGTGGAAAAATTAAGTTTTATACATATTTTCAAATGCTCATAGGAGGTGGGTAAAAGACGGTAAAATGTTCAATAAAATATTTATATATCTTCTCTTATTATAAAATGAATCTAATGAATTACATTTAGCTTATATAGTTATTATGCATCTATTTTCACCTAAAATAAATTTAAATAAAATAAATAATTATTTAAATAAAAATTCTGTTTTAACCAATAACGCTGTGTTTTTTAGTATTCATCAAAAATTGCATTTTTCAGAAAAATACTAAAAATTCATCCTAAGATAATTTTGATATTCTGAATTAAAAAATTAATTCCATTTTGAAAAATAAAATTTATAAAATTTCAAAAACTGGATATTACTATTCATAATGGCCAGTTTTTAAAAAGGTGGTGTTCTGGTCAAAGACCAAAACACAAACTTTATTATAAAAGTAAAAACAAGAAAGAATTACATGAGTCTAAAGTAAGGAATTTTTTGAACATCCCTGACATAAAAAAGGGAGTAACTCAGGAGAACGGTCATCCCTCCAGGAGACCTTATGATTAAATCCCATGTTGGATAGTGCATTAGCGATCTTGTTTGCTTCCTCGTAAGTATGGGTGACAATGAAGTTGATTCCCGATAGAGAGTGCAATCAATCTATCCAGTGGGGAGTGAGAGTCCAATCTAGGTGAATGACTCCATTCCAAATGTCATGGTCTATTGTAGTTGAGTCACTCTCAATCCAAATTTTGTTCCAATTATGTCGCATGGAAAAAGAAGTAGCGTGAATCACACCCATCATCTTAGCTTCTAGGGAATAAGCGAAGCCGCAGGATCCGCAGAAGAAGCCAAGAGCCTGGTCCAGGTGGTTTCTGAAGATGGCCTCACTTCCCACAGGGCCTGGGTTTCCTTTAGAAGCCCCATCAAGGTTTATTTAAATCCCACATGGAGGTGGAGCTTTCCAAAAGACTTCCATGGTGTATTTTGGTCGAGGGTACCTCCCATCTACACTGATGCGCCTGAGAATCCCAAGATCTCTAACTGAGTTGTAACAATGATCCTTCGAACCATGTTTATTGGTCACAATGTGTTATAATATAAGAGTTGCGTAAAATGAAATCTATTGCAATATTCAAAGGATAATGTGGCGTGTTACGTTCATCCCTCCTTCAAATAATTTTGTCCTCAAATTTTCTAGAATACTACCACACAAAAAGATTCGGGTGGTTCGTCATCATAAGTTTATCTGGTTCCCACGTTTCCTCTTCCATCTTATGTTTTCTCTATAGAACATTACCTAGACGAGTCATCCAGTTTCTTAGAACTTGTTCCCTAGTATCAATAATTTTGATCGGCTCTTCACAATAAGACAAATCTAGTTTCTGTTCAATTTCCTCATAGGTGAGTACATGCATTGGGCCAGGAATGTCTATTCTCAATAGTGATACGTGGAACACATCATGAACTTTTGAGAGACTTTGAGGCATTTCCAAATGATAAGCTACCACTCCAATTTGTTCTAGTATTTTGAAAGGTCCGATGTACCTGGGACACAATGTACCATTCTTACTGAAACACATAACACCCTTCCGTGGAGATGCCTTCATGAAAACATGGACTCCTACTTGAAATTAAAAATCCTTCATTAGGTTATCAACATAGATATATTTCATACTTTGGTCTGCTTTAATGTGGGTTTGGATAATCTTCACTTTTTCCATAGTTTCCTTAACATGTTCAGGGCCTACGTGTTTTCTTTCACCAGACATCATCCCAAAAAGTTGGTGTGCGACATATCTTTTTATATAACCCTTCATATGGTTCCATCTGAATACTTGAATAGAAGCTATTGTGATAGGAAAATTATACCAGAGGTAAATATTGCTCCCACATAACTTGAAATTCATGTGAGAAACATATCAACATGTCTTATGAGGTTTGAATAGTCCATTTTGATTGTCCATCAGTTTGAGGGTGGTAGGCAGTGCTCAAGTGAAGTTTAGTATCCCGGTATTTCTGAAGAATTTTCCATAATCTTGATGTAAAATGGGGATCACGATCAAAAACAATCGATTGGGGTATTCCATGAAGCCTTGCAACTTCATTAATATACAGTCTTATTAAACGTTCAAATGGTAAATCCCCTCTTATAGAACGAAAATGTGATGTCTTGGTAAGACGATCAACAATGACCCATATTGCATCATTCCTTATAAGAGTCTTTGGTAGCCCCATGACAAAGTCCAAAATAATATCATCCCTTTTCCACATAGGTATGGGAAGAGGATTCATGACTCCTATAGATTTATGTCTTCCAACTTTCACTTGTTGGAAAACCATAAATATTGACACAAAATCATTGATCTCAATATTCATGTTTTCCAACAAAAAATGTTCTTTCAAATATCTATACATCTGGATGCTCCCTGGGTGTATAGAGAAATTTTTTCTATGTGAATAATTAAACAATTCCCTTTTTAGATCACGTATATTGGGAACACAGAGTCTCTACTAAAATTTCAAAATTTCATCTTCATATACGAAGTCACTCAATCTCCCACCATTTATAACTTTAATCTTCATTTGAAAATCCTCGACATCAGTTTGAGAACTTATTATACATTCTTTTAAATATGGATTGGCAACAATTTGAAAAAGTATTGATGTTTCACCTTCCAGGGATATTCCCATATCCATCATCACTATATCCATGAAAATTGGATCCCTTTCAAATATCATCTTATTCAAGAATACATGGTCCTTTCTACTCAAATCGTCTTCCACCTTATTTTCCTTCCCCAGGTGGTAGTATATAGTGAAATCATAATCCTTGAGTAGTTCAATCCATGTTCTTTGCCTCATGTTATGTTCTCTCTATGAGAAAATACACTTCAAACTCTTATGATTAGTATAAATCTCACATTTTTCACCATAGACATTGTGTCTCCATTTTTTTAGAGAAATGATTGTAGATGCTAACTCAAGATCAGGATAGGATATTTTTTCACATGAATTTTTATCCATCATGATTCATTTGCAATAAATCTATCATTTTTCATAAAGACACAACCAAGTCCTTTCTTTGAATCATCACTATAAATGAAAAACCCATCATTCCCCGATGGTAGATTAAGTATAAGAGCATTATCTAATATTATATTCAGTTATTCAAAACATTCTTTACAGTCTTTTTTCCAATCAAATTTAACCCCTTTATGTGTGATCTTGGTTAATGAGTTAGCCTACCGGGAAAATTTCTGGACGAAACATCGATAATAACCTACTAAACTAATAAAACTATGTACCTTAGTTATAGTCATCTGTGCTTTCCATTCATAGATTTCCTTGGTCTTTGATGTATCAACAGAAATTCCATCCTTAGAGTCAATATGGAAAAGAAAAGAAATCCCATAAAACTAGAATCCACACTTGCTAAACTTCCCATATAATTCATTTCTTCTAAGAGACATTAGAATAATGTGCAATTGGATTTCATGATCTTAGTAGATTTTGGAGTATACCAAGATATCATCAATGAATACCACTACAAAGTCATCAAGATATTCTTTGAAAACAGTATTCATTAGATCCATGAAGACAGAGGGTGCATTAGTCAATCCAAACGACATTATTGTAAACTTGTAATGCTCATCCCTGGTTCAAAATACTATTTTCACAATGTATTCCTTATTCACACACAACAGATTATATATAGATCAAAGGCCAATCTTTGAAATATATTGAGTTCCCTGAAGTTGGTCGAATAAATCATCAGTTCGAGGTAGGGGATACTTGTTCTTTATTGTTATATAATTGATCTCCCTGTTGTCAATGCACAACCTCATAGATCTATCTTTCTTCTTAACAAAAAGGAAAGGGATTCCCCATGAAGAAACACTAGGGTGAACAAATCCCTTATTACTCAATTCCTCTAGTTGTTTCATTAGTTCCACTAATTACACAGTGGCCATTCTATAAGGGGTCTTTGATATGGGCCATGATCTAGGAATTAAATCAATGGAAAATTCAATTTCTCATTCTAAAATATGTCCAGGTAAATCCTCTATAAATACATCAACATATTCTTGCACAATAGGTACATACTCTATTAGAACATTATTTTCCTCACCCATAATTATTTCATTCTCATCCTCCCTAGTAATTGAATTTCGTAGAGCACTGGGGGTGGATCTTGATAAGAATCAGATGGTGACATTTCTTCTCTAAAGATAAGGTAATCTTTATCATCATCGAGAATTGTAACCTCCTTCTTCTTAAAATAAAATTTCACATCATAGTCAGAAATCCAATCCATACCAAGGATTATATCAAATTCAATCATGGGTATGACGATTAGATCAGTAGATAAATATCATTTATAAGCCTTAATGGGGATTTATTCACAAAAATTTATTGCAATGATACTTCCCTTTGGAGTTTTTAGTGATAAATCCCTTGTTAAATCAAATTTTAAATATCTTATTTTCATAGAAAATTAGGAAGATATGAAACTATGTGATGATCCAGAATCAAATAAAGCATTGGCTAAACTTGAGGAAACCATGAAATTACCTACCACTACGTCATTCGAAGCATCAACTTTAGCAGTAGTGATCGTATAAGCTTGGCCTTGATCCCTTGGCCTTTTCTGAGGTAAGTTTCCTTGATTCTTAAGACATTCATTTGCATAGTGTCCCATCTCCTTGTAATTGTAGCATTGAACATTGGTATCTTATTTCTTCTCCTTAAAATCACTAGTAAGATGGAATTTCTATCCACATTTTTAGCACACTCCTTTTCCTTTTAGATAGGCACCAGGGTGCTTCCATCCACAATTATCATAGGGTAGAAATTCAAATTTTCTCTACTTCCCTGTTTCATTATTTCCTTTCCCATAGATTTCAACAGATATATTCTTCTCTTGATTTACTTTAAAGTCGTAAGACTTAGAGAATTCCTTTTTTTTGTGTTGATAGCACATGATACAATATCTTCATAAGATGAGAAGGATTGAGAGACTAATTATAGATAGAGAAATGGTTTTTACCCATCAAAGAAACAATATATTTTACTTCTTGGGGTACTTATATAATCTGCAGCATGCCATGCTATCCTTGTAATGTTAGACTCATACATTATGAAATTATCATCCCCCTTTTGCCCCAGACTCAGAAATTTCCTTTCCATATCTGCTAGATGGTCACGAGGAAAGTATTATTATATGAAAATATTTTTAACCTCTCTCTATTCCATGTTTGGTACTTCTTCATCTTACTTTTTGTTTTGAATCAATGATCACCATTGATCCACACCTCATGTGAGGTGATAAACTTCCATGACAACATTTTCGATTTCTCTACACCCCAAAGCATGAAATATTTTCTCTATGGAACTTATTCATTGCATAGCTGCTAATGGATTTGAACTGCCATTGAATGTTGGTGGCTGTTGCATCATGAAGCCGTCCAACATTGATCCTCCGCATTGTGGATCAGGGTGCTCCATATGGGTAAGGTTATTATTCATAACTTGAGTGAGTTGTCCCAGTATGGTGATAAGCTGATCAACACCAATTGCATCACCAGCTCCACTATAATTATATTGAGTAGGATGGATATACCTACATGGATTATATTCATTGATATGTTTTTCATTCCTTCTACTAGGCAACATTTCTAAACAATGGAATACAATAGATTAGTTTATGAATCACAATAAATAATTCTGAACATGTTAAACACTTAACATAAATTAGCAGTTTATGGATATAATCAATAATCATAAAAATGATTTATTTCAGGAGTTATATACTCATTAATCCTTTATAATGGTTTGTAAATAAAATTATAATTATCCTATTCTTATCCCCTGGGAGTGTCATAACCAAGAGTGCAACAAGGCCCATTGTTGTACACCAGTTCCCATTCGAGTCTAGCTCAAAGCAGTGTTTTCGGGTTTTACCCCTAGGTACATCTGTTCTAGAGCTACCTCTACCTACTCATATCCAGACAGCGATGTATTTCTTGGAAAACTCACAAAATCTCTATACTACAAAAATTTAGGGATGTTCTTCTATACAAACCCTCAAAGTCTATATTTGGGTTAGGTTCTCTAATCAGTGTTTTTCTAAATCTAGTTTCCGAGGTTTGAACTAAACTTCCGCTGATACCAACGGTTATGCCCCAACCCCAGTAACCTAGAGTTGGTGATTTATTACATAATATTGGAATGATACAAGGACTCACGTCTCAAAATACTGATTAATTTAGTATTATTGGAAAAAAGATACATACATAAGTTCAACATTACAACATGAAAAGAAATAAAACACTAATTTATTCCATTAGACACATCCAAGCCTCCTAGATTATGCCTAAAAGTCACTCATAACTAATTTCTTCATATCCTGGGAAAATAAAACATAATAAAGGGGTGACCTCAAACGATTAGTAAGGGTAAGCAACAAAACAGAAGACAATATAAAATTTACGCATGGTGAATAATTAAAAACACTTTCCTTTACAAATAATAAACATGAACACCTTATGGAAGGAATATGAGTTGGGTAAATAATGCTATAATAAATTATAGTCATGGGTATTCTACTAGTCGAATAACCACTTGAACCATCGATATTATTTTCATAATGAGGGAATGTATAATGCTAGACATCCTGGATCATTTTTTCAAGGCCTCGCCCAAGACGTCTCATAATGATTAAGGCCTCTGCCACAACCATATAACAAATTGGGAAAGGCTTTAGCCAATTCCATGTCTAATTGTCTCATTAGAATAACCGATTAATCGAGGAGATATACCATGCTCCACCCTTCACATACTAATTCCAATACATTCCTTATATGAAAAGGTTGAAACATAACATAAACATGCGTATTAAAACTAACATACCAAATGTCAATAGTTTAACCATAAACCATGAATTCTATAAAAATAACACATCCACAGTCAAACATTCCACAAAACCTTCAATATAATATGGAAGATTTGTATCATTATAAATCAACTTCAAACAAGTTTAAAATCCATCAAAGGATGTTGACATAGAAGAAATGAAAACTATTTGAAATAAATACCTCTTTATATTTTGAAACCATTTAAGAGTCACATAATTATAAAAGAAAACATTTATTTTGAAAATATTGTTATAATCTTGTAAGCGAAGCATTTATGGTGTTATAATGACTTAAAACAGCCGCACCTACCGTATAAGTTAAAAAAACATTCTTACCATAATTTTGTCGAAAAGGTCATAAAGTACCTTGTTTGCAAAAGGATGGAATGATTCCTTTCAAAACATATAAGGTAAAATAACATTATAAATGAATTTAACCCATAGTATAGTAAATAGTAAAAATGTTTTGAAATACATTTTTAGGAAAAAATTGATGTGGATGATAAAGAGGTCCCAGTAGATACTTATGTCATAACTTCCTCGGGTAATAAAGTGATTGTGAAATTAACCCTTAACTTGTACCTTTCATTGGTTGAGGGTACGTTAACCTCCTGTATAATAGTTAAATAATTTTTATTATTTTATAAAATAACTATATATATAAATATGATATCAAATATGATCCTTTAATATTATTTTGTAAATAATATTTCAGTAGTATCATCGTTTAGGGTGTTAAGTGATTCATTTTACTTTATACGCTTGGTTACGTATTCCATATTCTTATGGATAGGATTTATTTGATTCATATACAGGATTATATTATGTTCATAAACATTATTTTTAGCAATTAAATTAAAATTATTCTCAAATGGTTATGATGGGGAAATGAATCTCATCACATTTGTGGAGACGGTTATCCGTACGTATGCACGAGGAATAATATAATTATATTGATGAAGAAATAATATGTAATTGTATGTCATATCATATATACAGTATCATTAACATGTTATATTTATTATTTAAATTAGTTATACTCATTATTATACCCATCCAAATATTGAAGTGTTTGAATAAAAAACTACATCATGACCTGATGACGGTAATCCGTACGTACACACGTATGATGACTTTGTAATTTATAGGATAGAAATAATAACAAATATGGTTGTACCATATTTATAATAACATAAAAATATGTAGAAGGTACTGTATTTGTTATTTTTGTATGGAAAAAACAAATAAAGAGGAAGTGGACGAAGAAAAGAACTTGAAAGAGATGATGAAATATTTACCGATTCTTAGGCTTCTTCCTTTTCATTTGATCAAAAGGTAACTTTATGTTGGATTTATGACCAACAGAAGGCCTCTAGGATGAAGGGAGGAAATTTGGGAAGATATTTGGGTATATTTTGGATGATCCAAATGGATTTGGAGGTGTGATTTTTAGAGAAAGGGAAGTTCCCTTTTATAAGAGAGGTGATGGTCACTTTACGAAAATCATGAAATTTTATTATATAATAAAATCATTTTTGGTTTATAATGGATAAAAAAATATTTATTTAGAGGATAATGTGGGGATGAGTCGAAAACCTCTCAACCAATAGGTTTTAGACAGGTTTAGGACACCATATTAACATTACCTTTTAGATCTAACTCTTAGTTAAATAGTTTGACATTTATCATGTCTTTTTGTATTTTTATATTATATGGTTAATAAACATACTATAAAATTAAAAGGGAACCCCATGAGGTACATTATTAATATATATATATAATATTATATAAGTCCTTTGGCCAAACGTTATATTTTTAGGAATATTATATCAATTAATAATATAGTATTTGTTTTAAAAACTCAATTATGTCAATTTTGAAACTATATAGTATTTTGTTTTTGTGAAAATCATAATATCATGATTACTTGGAAAAAAAATTATTTAATCAAAACTAACATGCTATATTAACCTATAAAATTAGTCGAATTTGTCAAAAGTCTCAAATTACATTTATTTGGATATTTATAATATCAATTATTTTAATCATTCATTAAAAAGGTAATTACTGCATCATCATTGCATAATAACTAAATTTAATTATTTAATGTCTAAAAATTATAAATAAAACACCATTACATATGAAATTTCTTTACCTTTCTAGTTAATATTTATAGTCGAATTTATATTATGTATAATCCTATATTAAAAATGGTTAAGTTATTAAACATTGAATTTACCACGTTTTACTCTTCTTTCAATAAAATAATAATAAATTTCCTAATCTATTCCAAGTGGACCAAAAGGGATCATATTTTATTTCTAGGGATGTTTTTTTTCGAATTACACTTATCTAATAGAATTAGGACATGTGTTAGGATAATTATGATATCATTTTTACCCTTAATTACCCTATTTACTTTTAACAGTGGTAAATAAAAGTCAAAAGTCACTATTCACCCAAAATTATATTCATCTTATTGAACCATATTTTACTTACTAATATTAACTACGTGTCTCAGTTTTTTGAAATTCAAATAACAAAAGTGATAAAATTATGTTTTATGAAAATTTTTAAATGCTCCGAGGAGATGGGTAAAAGACGGTAAAAATTTCAATAAAATTTTTATATATCTAAACATGTTAAAAAATGACTCTAATGAATTAAATTGAACTTATATAGGTATTATATATATATTTTTACCTAAAATAAATTGAAATAAAATAAATATTTATTTAAATAAAAAATCAGTTTCAACCAATAACGCAATGTTTTTCACTATACATAAAAAATTAAATGTTTTTAGAAAAATACTAAAAATTCTCCCAAAGCTATTTTTTATATTCCAAATTCATAAATGTAGTCTATTCTAGAAAATAAAATTTATTAATTTTTAAAAAGTGGGTATTACTATTCGTAATGGCTAGATTGATTGGTCGCGATGTGTTAGAATCTCGAAGTTGCATACAATGCAAGCTATTGCATTATTTAAAAGGAAACGTACTGTGGAATCTTGGGGTGTTATAATAAATCCATTATATATCTATAGTAGGTAAATGTACCTACTCCTATCCTCCCTTTCCTATCAGTGGATACTAGATGTACTTGGATATTGGGGTAGAGAGGTGATCATGCCCTCTGCTTGTCATCATATATTTCTAACTAAGTGCTTTTATGGCTTCCAAATGAGGTAGTTGGAAGACTTGACGAGTGTAGACAGGTGTATCTTCATGATTACAGGTTTCCACCCAGTTGGGTTGGAAGGCTTATTAGAAAACTTTCAGATGAGTTTGATGGAAGGTGTTATGATTTTGAGAATTTTTATGTTCTTACTCACTATACTCCATCAGATTTGAATGGTGGGATAGCTTGGGCACCACCAATTGAGTCTTCTAGCCAAAAGAATGAAGGTAGTTGAGTGTATGTAATTGCTATCTATTTTCTACCAAATTGGGATGGTGGGATTATCTTGAGGATGAAAATGTAGAATGGTGCTCCGTATTAGTAGGCTGCAGTCCTCGATGGTCCATCTTTCATTCTCAGGTCTGAGGTACATGGGCTAGATAGTTGATGGAAACACCCTCAACATTGAGGGATTACTTTTTCTCGGTGTTGGAAGTAGCGATTGTTGGTAGGATCCTTAAAGAAGGACCCATGTTTCTTTTGGATCAGGCCATTGGTGGCCTATTGGTCGACCTCCATAGAATATGGGATTGTTTTTTGATTGAATCCTAGGGATAATCTACAGAAATGGTTGAAGAGGTTGGTTGTCCCCAATCTCTTTTTTACTACAGGACTTCATTGAATGAATGATGAGGGGTTGTTCTTGACATGGAGGGCCTGTCGGGTATCCTAAAAGGTTGGAATGGTACCTTGTTGATGGTACTATTGATCTAATACGTTAGAGATGCACCATTGAAGATGCTGAGTTAGCGATAACATCCTTCAAGTGACAAAGGATCTAGCTTGAGTACAAACCGAGGCGGTTACAGGTGTAAAAATGAAGGAAGACATTTGGAATGAAGGGAGTTCTTGTAATATAGTTCTTGTATATATGAAAAATATAGATAATGATCTTCGGAAAACAAACATTTTTTTGGATGAACACATTTTTGATTTATTTCCTCATATTTCCCTCATTTATCTATTGATTGGGGCTTGACATATGGGTAATACTATCATATTTGTTAATTTTTGACGTTAAGCTCAAAAAATTTGGATTCTATAGAAACCTGTGTTAGTGTTTGGAATAACTACTTTTTGATGATTCCAAATGGTTTTGTTAATGGAACCAGAAACACGCAATAATTCTATATCCAAAAGGACTTTCTTTTCCAAATGCAGGAGTGCTTTAGGTTTGATGACCAATGATACTTAATAACTCTCATTGTTCTAGAGGATGGGTGTTCAGGATCCTCGCACTCTTTTGGGGAGAATTATTACCTACTCTGAGACTCTCTTATATATTTAACAAATGTTCATGAATCCTTATTAATTTATCAAATGTAATGTAGGTTTCCCTTGAAATTTTCAATCAATTATTTCTATGTGTGGAATCTAGAATCATCCGTATATATTAGAGGTTCTTAATAAATAGAGGTATCTATATTTTTTAAAGGTTCTTCATCAATGGTGTGAGTTAATATAAAACATAGATATTCCTTGGTCGTTATTACAACAATGCTTGTTTATAAGCCTCTCAGTGGGTTACATTGGAATTTATGGTCATCCAGTTAGATGAAATTCACAATAGAGATTATTTTCATATAGGGATAAATAAGTTATTTTGATGTTGGGATCGAACCCATATGTGGGATTCCTATGTATCCTCGCGAATAGAATCAGAAACCAGGTAGTTCAGAGTTGCTTAATGGGACACATCAAACCTTATAAGATCAAATGATATAGACCAGATCAAATAGTTAAATGTCATGTGGTAAGGTAATCTAGGATGAAGGTCTCTAATAAAAGGTTAGTGTGGTACTTATGCCTAAGAATCCTAATGAACATGGAAGGAATATGAGCTCCCATATTGAATTAGACCCTTCTGAGGATATGAACTGAATAGAACAATTCTGATTTGGAATGTTTTCTTTGAATGTCATGGATTCTTCCTATGTATCTCGTTCGGATTTGAACCAATTCTCATGTAGTTTGGTACGTCTCACATGGGAGTATGGCCTCTTGGGTGAAATATGATTGGGCTCACTCCTAAAGAGGATTCCCTTAAAATAGGGTCTATGAGATATTTCATAACTCAAGATGTTTTGGGGAGGTTTTAATTCAAGGATTACTCCTATGTATAATTCCCATATTAAGGGAATTATGGTTATACTCCTATATAGGATGTCTAGTGAGCTTGGGCCCTAGGTGAAGGAATCCTACATATCCAAATTATGGTGGGAATCATAGGTCTCATAGTTCATTCCTATAGGGGGATTGTGTGAATGTTGGAATAATCATAAACCTATAATACCAGATGTGTCATGCTTAGTGTGGGAAATAATAGGATGTGAATGATTCAACAAAACTCATATTTTCCTCCTTTGCTGGTGGAAGTGGCCGAGAATATGATAGAAGATGTTGTTGCTACAATACTCCCTCTCTTCAATTTACATTGAACATGTGTCCAATGTAAAGGAGGGAAGGTTAATAGTGTATAGAGGAGAGAGATGAAATCCTTATTTGTGAAATGATATAGTCTTACACTAGGATGGCTATCCTAAAATGGGTCCTACAGTGGTGGGGAGACATTTCCTTTTTCAAATGGAAAAGTAGGTGTGAAATTTACACTACCTACCAGGGACCGGAGGCTATGGATCATAGAGACGAGATGGGGAGGACATGGTCTAATTCATAATCCTCCAAAACTAAGAACTCTTCAACACTGTATATAGGTTATGGTTCTATATGACCCCACCTATTCAAATATAAAGACACCCTAAAGATCTATACCCTTTGGTGGGAAATTTCTGGGAAGCCTTAGATCATAGATATCCAAATACAAATAGGAGACACAATGATGTTCCTTTCCCAATGGTCTGATAAATTAGGAGGTGTTCGTGAAAGATTCAACATGGTCCCTTTCAAATAAGGTAGACAAAAAAGAAGAATCACTACCACGAATATCTTAAAATAAGGCTTTAAGGATATATAACGTTGGTCTTATGCATAGGTGGTACACAAAGGTATGTCGTGTAGTTATGCCACATTGGTATTCCGCACAAGTCTAATGAGGTATTGAAAAATTCTTAACATAGTGATGATATGTCCATGAAATCATGATATGCCATTGAAAATGGACTACAGAAAAAAGAAAACTTAAGTGAGCATTTAACTTTAGAAACCTGGGTGTCCCTTGATATCCTTGGAAGATTCATGTGTAGGGATTTTCTTATGGAAATGACCTTGTGTTAGTGACTTCTTATTATGGAAGGAGGGTCCTCAAACAAGTATCTTGTATTTTAGGCCCTTAGAGAAATTTGATATTTCTTATCCATTTTAATTATCTATTATCTGGTGTTTTTGTGAGCTACTAGAGAATATTTTGGGGACTTGGGTAAAAGATCTAGACAATGAGAGACTCAGATATTCTTCCAAATATTCTATTCTGAAATAGGGGGCCTAAGGGTCCTATTTATAGACAAGCGTGGGACCTTGGTCAAAAGAGTATCTCCAATTAGGTTTTTGGAAAAATCCTATGGCGCAGTTCCCCTGTGTATTAGTTGAAAAATAACTAGTCCTCAGCATAGGTCGTAAATGATGTTCTACTACAATGGTCCATGATGTAGGTCCATGACATAGGTTTCCTATGCATGGGTGGAAAAATTTTGGGCTGCATATTTTGTAGGTTCAGCTGCCTGGCGTAGTTGTAACACACATGGGGGGGGGGGGGGCTGGTCGAACCACCTTGGCAGACATTCCTCTCAATACCATAGGGGATGCATCCCCCACCCCTACTCAGGTTCAGTACCGGGATACAGTCCCAGAATTTTAGGCCTATGCATTCCCTATAATCACAATACCACATCACAATTGGTGTATGTCACCACAAATGTTTTGATCTCGATCTGTAACTTTTTCAATCGCAAAAAATGGAAACCATATTTTCTATTTCTATCTCCATAAAAACATATTTTACTGAATAATATATTTTCCAGTCTATGTGAGGTTCTCATATTCAATTATGTGGAAATTTTATGGAAAAATTAAACAAAGGAAGAAACAAATTGTGCACCCAATGTTCTTACGGTCATAAATTTCACCGTGTGATGTGATTGGTTCAAGAGGCACACATTTAATATGACGAAAATGAAAATACAAAGTGGTGAATTCAAATAACGCTTGTGGTATGTAGATAAAACATAAAAAAACCTAAAATAACATGTGTTTACCATACTAATAGTGTGTGGTCAGTTAATTTATCATGTGTGGTAACTTCAAACCTTAAAATGAAATCTCATGATATAAGATTATGTATAATTTGACCCACATATCCAATAAGAAATTAAAATTCTATTATTGTTCTAGGATAAAAAAGAATGTGTGTTGTATGGGAAAACATCATGAATTGTTCATCTCCTTATTCAACATTTCATGTGATCTATCTAAATATATTGGGTAATCAAACAGAAAGTGCCTATGGGATATCATGAATGATGAGGTGGGTGCAAGGCTTCACACCAGGTCAGGCATTGGGATCAGCAAAGCTTCATCTGGAAAGTTTAGAACTCACTATAGGATGAGGTTTAGTAATGGGTTAATGTGGAAAATAGGTTCATGGTAAGTTGATTGTGAACAAACTATAAGGTGATGTAGTCTCATAGTAGGTAGGATTTAAAAGTGTTTCAAAACCTAAAAACCTAAGAATATAGCATGATAAACGACATTAGCTATTTTTATATTATCTAAAATTTAAAATTAACATTCTATATGTAATAATAAATTTTATATAATTTCAATATCTTTCTAAAGGATTAAAAATATGATCAATAAAAATTATATATCATAAGATATAATCAAAATATAAATAAAAATAAAATCGAGAAACTGTAGAAAAAATGATGATTCATATTTTATTTTATGCCTATTTTTATTAGTCTAAAAATAATTTTTAGACATTTATTTAGTTGAATAAAATATATGAAAAATTATTTTATTAATAACCCTACATTGATTGTGTGTGTTTTATGTGAATCTAATGAGATGTCAATGAAATAAACAAGAATTTTATACTATAAATTCAAGAATTTTATATCTCTGGTATACACTTTGAAAATTTTTTCACCACATAAAAAAATAAATAAGGCTTCCATTTATTATAATTTTATTTAGTTTTTTTTTCTAAATGAAATATATGTTGAATTATTTGACCTGTATTTTAAATTTTATAAAATAATAACAAAATAAAACATAATAAAAAGATAAGTAGAAATAATATTATTTATATGAAAATCATGTATATTGTTCAAACCAATATACAAATAACATAGATATTGAATTATGATTAAATTCGATTAAATAAAAAATATATAATATTTTACCTTTTATATTAGATAAGAAATTTAAAAATCCAACCACTACAACTTATGATATATCAAAAATACAGAAAGTTTGTAAAGCTATATTTTCACATAAAATGTAAAGAGGGTTCATAATTTTTGAAAATAGAAAATAATAATAAATAAAAACAAACTCCCAGAAAAATTCCCTTATAAAAATTATGAAACCAGTCATATAATGTTTCAAAATATCCCCATTTTTTGATATTTTTCAATAAGAAATTATTTAATAAATATAAAAAAGAATTTGGAAAATAAGGAAACTACCCATTCATAAATTCTTATTAAGGTATTTTAAGAATTAAATAAAATATTTTCAAACTAAATTTATTACATAACTAGTCCTAATTTTTGTTTTTCAAACATTTTAGAATAAATTTTTTTAGTGAAATAACTTTAAAGAAGTTTTCAGTTGTAATATAATCAAAAGTAATATCACCATTGTTTTTTTAATATCAAAGGAAATTAAAACCTAATTCTATAATATTAATTATATAATTCATTCAATGGTTATTTTAAAATGATATATGAGAGGAATTATCACCAAAAAACAGGAAATTTTTTAAAAATAAAACCATATTAAGACAATGTTTGTTTTATTCATAATGACTGAGATAAGAACAATAGTGAAACTATATACTCACTTTAAATAGTTTAAAAAGCTATGAGGTGTTATTTTATTGTGCTCCAAGAAACTATATTCATTCTAAGAAAGCGAATCATACCTTATATTATCTTTCTATCAAGTTTAAATCCTAAAAAATCATATTCAAAGTAGATAATTAAAAAAATTATCTAATAAAATAAGCCAAAATTTAAACTTACATTATCATATATAATAATATGTATAACATCTTTTATGTGGAATTACTTATGATTAAATTTCAAAATACCATATACAAACAATAAAGATAATATTGATTCTAGATGTATTCAAATACAATAATCTTATAGTAATTCATAAAAATAATTAATCACAAACATATTTTCTTGAAGCTTCATAATTTAATTTACAATAAATACACATATGGGTTAAATAAGATTTGCACGAATCAACACCAAACTGTTTAACTAAATATTTATCATATTTGTATTGATTATATAAATATTCCATTATTTCCTTTAAAAATTTAAATCCCTAAAAGGAATTTGAATTTCCACATAAGACTCAATTAAAATTCATTTTACATTAAAATTTAAATATATTTACAAAGAAAACCATTTGATGATCCAAAAATAATATCATCAACATCAATTTCTACAATAAAAATACTATTTTAAATAATTTTAATAAAATTATTTTATTCTAATTTACATTTATAAAAATATTATTTAAATAAAAATATTGTAAGTATATCATAAAAAGCCACATGTTCTTTCTTAAGACCTTATAGAAATTTTGATAATATAAAAAATTTAGTAGGTATTTTTTATAAAAAGAAGTGGGTTGGAAAATATTAACTTCTTTTCAAATAAAACCTCTTTTAAAGGAACATTTCACATCCAATTGGAATAATTTAAATCCTTTAAAACCATAAAAGTTAATAAAATGATAATTGATTAAATTTTAGAAACTTGTTGTAATGAATGAACAACAAATATGAGTTCTTTTTTACAATAACCTTGAGAAACAATTCTAGAATTATTTTAATATCTTTTTTAGATTAATATATTATATTTTTATAAATCCATTTAGTTCATATAACATCATTATATTTAGGGGATAAAACTAAACCATAATCTTTATTTATAAAAAAATAATTCAGCTCATCATTCAAATCAAAATTCTAATTATAATTATTTAAATAATCATCTTTATTTTTATGAAAAAGTAATAAATAAAAGTTGAATTTGAATAAAAACATAAAACCTACATTAGAGTTTTAATTCGAAAAAAATGTTACCAATAACAGTGTTAATATAACGATATCTATGTGTCTTCCATGATTTTTTATCTGGTTTAGATGGATTATTGTCTCTCTCAAATGATTCATTCTTATATCAAGGATTCTATATACCAAAAATAAATTCTCTAATATCAGGAAAAAAATAACTATCATTAGAAATCATTTTCACATTATGTTCATAAAAAATAACATGACTAAATTCTTAAATAATACCAATTTTATTATTATAAACTCTATACAGTTTACTATTGTTAGATAAACCATTAAAAATACATTAAAAACTTTTAGAATAAAATTTATCTAAATTATCTTTTGAATTTATAATAAAAAATTTATGCAAAAAAAAATTGAAAAACAATCTTTCAGTTTTTTACATATAAATAATTTAAAATGAATTTTCCACGATAATGTTTTAACAAGAATTCTATTTGAAATGTAACAAGTATATGAAATGGTTTCCTATCAAAAAATTAGTTTATGATTATATTCACTTAACTTAGTTCTATCAATTTCAATAAGGGTTATATTTCTTTCCTTTCCGCAACACCATTTTTTTTTGTGTGTTATAGGTCTATATAAATTTGGAATAGAACAAGTATATTAAAAAAATTCAAATTAAAAATAATTAAATTCGACTCCTTTATAATTATTAATAAAACAATTATATAAAAATATTCATTTTGAGTTAAATTACAGAAATAAATAGATATAGATAAACTATAATTGTTATGAGAGTTAAAGTAAAACCATGTAAATAAATATTAATATTCAAGAATAAATAATGTATAATTCTTTCCTCTAAGTCTAGAAAATTGATAATGACCAAATATTTCTTGGTGTACTAACTATAAAAGTTAATTAGTACTTCTCTGATTGATATATATAGAAGGCACATTATATTGTTTCCATTTCTTGAATGTGTCACAAATATTAAGTTTCTCTTTGCTGAAGGTAGGTTATTGCAGCAGATTCTCTTGTTTAGAAAGTGCATGTCACATTATGAAATTAGCATTACAAAATCATTGATGACAAATGACTCTATCATTCTACACTATATTCAAACATTTACCATGTTAAATTATTATTATAGAAAACATAAAAATATAAATATTTTCCATTAATTTATCATAAAATAAAAAATAATCATATACAAATATAAAAACTTTTCATATAGAAATATAACATTCATTATATCATAAAAAACTATGATATAATAATTAAATTATGTTGTGAATCATCAAAATTATAAAAATTAGAAATAAATGAATAATTATATATAACAACATTAAAAGAACCTTTTAATTTACCTTCATAATTGTCAGAAAATGTATCAGTTCCTCCATCATATGTGTTTCAAGTGCTAATTTTTATGGAAGTCTTTTCATATTCCTAGATAATCCATTATCCAGGTAATATATTTTATTCTTGAGACATCCAAGGCCTTTTTCAAATAAAAATTAAATTACAGGACAATTTGGGAACCCAATCTACTTTGGCTCTAGTTGGATTAGAAAAACAATTTTTATGTACCCACACAGAACATAAAAATGTATTATATGGTACTCAGGCTACAAAGGATATTGAAATATGAGTTTTTGTAAAACCCATAGACTATCTCAATCTAAGAGAACATTCATTTTCATAGTGACCTTTCATGACACATTTAAAACATGTAACATTAGACGTATGAATTTTTTTAGTTTAAAAAAATATTTCTATATTTGAGGTTATTTACTATGATATAAAATACATCATTATTTTTATTCAGTTCATTCTAAGTCATCAACTTAGGATATTTCTCATAGCCTCGAATAAATTTAGATAATTTTTTTTAAAACGTTCAATTTCATTTTTCAAATTTTCATTCAAATCGTGATCATATTTTAAATTATCATAAACTATAGAATGAGAAGTAGAGGGATTGTTTCTTACTTTTTTGTACTATGTGCAAAGCACTTTATTTTTAGAAACATGTTCTCCATTATTTCTGTCAATATTATTATATAAATCAGATTATTTGAAAACATCGTTCCTTAATCTCATATTTTATAATTTAATTCAGAAACATTTTGATTTCTAAAATCATAGGTAGAATCATAAAATATACAATAAAATATTGAGAAACTATCCTTATCTTGAGAATATGTAATGAAAAACTTAGAATATTTGTACTCATTTCCAAATTTTTCAATAGAATCAGATTCTTCTATAAAACTCCACCTATTTTTTCAATTTTTGTCTTTTCTACATTATTTCTATTTGTTTTTTAGTTTGGACAATCAATATTGATATTCCATTTCTTTCTACAGTAGAAATAGTTTTCATATGAACTATTATAGCTCATAATACTTTTATTATCACAATGAATTTTTTCCTTTTGAGGGTTTCTGAAAAATCAGTTATTAAAGACTTTATTATTCATTAAATTTTAAAACTTTTGACAATATGAGCCATATATTTTTTTATAGTATCAGGTATATCAAAATTAGAAGAATCATAATAAAAATACTCCCATATTTAAATGGTACACATTTTTTTTGTTGTCTCTTCTCCTATCATGTTCTTCAGTTTACGTTCAAATAAAATTAGCAATCCAATCAATTAATCATGACTGTAATATTTTAATTTTATTCTTTCCTTGATTGAAATATTAATTTAAATTGATTTATTTGGTAGTGATCATTTGGATTATTGAAGATGTATGGGGTTTTCCAGAGCTTTCCCTGGTGATTTCCTTCCATTCACAATGTTAGTGAATCAATGGAAAATTTTATTTACTATCTCTTATTCACTGAACATGAGGTCTTAGAACTCTTATTGAATTTTAAAATCATATTTAGAATCAATTTGAATGATCCAAGGGGAGAGACTTCTAGAATATTCCAAATATCGTGAGTTGTCTTACAAGTAGATACAAAACTAAAAAAAACTTATATTTATAGAATAATATAACTTATTAAAAACATTATAATTTAAAACATATTTGAAAACATTATTTATGTAATGTGTATCTAGGTAATATTTGGGTAGTGTGAGCTATATTTCCACGATGGACTAGCACTCTATGATTAATTTTTTTGGGTATTCACATATTCACGATCTCTAGTATCCATAATCATTTCAATCAAAGTGGGGAGGCTTCTGTTGAATCCAAGCGTCATTTGTATTCACTCCATCCATTTTAAACATAAATATCCTTATACTAAGATATTATTGAATTTTTTAAGTAATGTAAAATAAAATAATACTCTATAAAAGGGTGGTCTAAATTTTGAAAGGAATAAGAAATGATACCAATTTTTTGGTACTATAAAAAAGAATAAATGATTTAGAATTATCACTAAGAAAGGTTAGGCTTTGATACCGATTTCCAGGTATTGGGAAATAGAATAACATAGTTAATTTATTATTAACAGGATAAACCATGTTACCACGTGTTATATCAGAAAAGTGAGATGAAAGAAGGTATAATGGAGGTGAATATAACATATTATTTTTTAGGAAAATAAATTATTATTAATGTTAATTTTAATCAATAATTATAATTGGAAAGAATAAATAATAGAAATATTTTTTTATAGTATTTTCGTACAAAGTGAACATAAAATACTCTTATACCTTTCTACTCAATGAGAGATACATTTTTCCCTAATTTTATTTTTAATAGGGAATCATAACCCAATTATAAGATCCATTTCTAGTGGAGGGATAACCATGAAACACTAACTTTTTTTGGTTATTCAAAACAAAAGTATAAAACAAAATTTAGAATGCTAGAATCACAACTCAAATGGTCTTGAAAATAAAATCTTGGAGTCAAATCCCGAGGAATGAGATGAGGAATAATAAGTTTGTATGGAAATATATAAATTGGAAACAAATTGTGTGAGTCCAAGATTGGAAGTTTTGTTACAGACTATAAAACTAAAAGAAAGATAATATATAACTAAGGAATCACTTGTATTGGTTCTTTAGTAATGTGTATGTATCGTTAAGGTAGTCATAGTCGTAGAAGTTTTCATTTAGTTTGATATATCATCTAGATGGTAACATGGAGTAACACATAAGAATTCCATGCTCAGAATCATGCTTTGATTCTAAAAAAGATTTTATACACATAGTTTATCTCTATATTGTGTGTCATTGAATGAAACCTAATGAATAAACCTAGGTTTTAAATCAATTATCCATCCCTTAAATTTTGGTCTAATTGTAATTTATGGTCCTAATATTAATGCATAATACATTTGTGATGGTCTCAAGGGTGTCTAGGGCTGCATCTGAGAATGATCCCATATTTTTCATAGAAAAAGTCATGTCACATGGTTAGAATAAACCGTGTAGGATATGTCACACGGTGAGATATAACTTTGACATGGTGGAAAATGGGGTGGTATAAGGCACCTGATTTTCCTAGACCACGCATCAGGGTATACCAACTGTCTAAAAAGTCAACCATTTTTTATCAGAGGTTATTTCACACAGTTGGTGCATAATTTTCCAAATTTTTTCCTAACAATGTATGTTCACCATCCCATTAGTATACCATGCACAATTTTTATAGGGTTTGGGAAACCATGTGACCAGACCATGCGAGGCCATTTTTTAGTGAATTTACAAATTTTCACTCAAATTTATTTTTCAAAAAAAACCTTCTTTTCTTATTTCTATATAGTATATAACCCATCAAATTTTATTATGAGTAATAAAACCATCTAAATTAAGAATTGGAATCATGCATCTTCCCTTTGTATGATTGAATCCCAATTTGTCTCGTTAGATAATCACATGTAATATATCGATTCCCTTTTTTTATCTTTCCTTATTTATCTTCCTATCAATGATGCTATTTAAATGCTAGCTCATAGGCACCATTTTCTAGGAATTAGTCTATTAATCATATCTCTTCTATTCTAGTAAAAATTATAGACTGATACATGATGAGGCGACTTGTAATATTATGAGGTAGGTGGTCTATAAATCATAGACCATGATTCATCAATTTATAAACATTCGTCTGGTCATGCCGATTTCTTCCAGAAATATAAATTTAAATTATATACCATTTTAGTTGTTGTTAAAAACATGATCTATAATCCTTTCCATATATGTTATTTATCATTTGTGGATATGTCCACTAATCTAGCAATCCCTTGTAATTTTTTTTCCATAATTTGGTTTTAGTTCTATATTTGTGTGTTTGAGCCACCATTTGGGTGTGCATTGGCTTGAACCTCCTAACGGTATCACTTTCTTATTAAAATGAATTTTGAATTTATAAATTTAAAGTGCCATGTATTGTTATAATTGGAGTCACCTATGATATGTTATTCAATTTTATTAATAAATTTGAAATAGTTTTTGGTAATTGTAAATTAGATATTTGATAAGGGATAATTGAATAAAAATGAATGTTTGGTTGCATGTCGAAGTAGGCCATTCCAATAATGATAAATGGTAGAAAAATTAAAAAAGTTAAATGATTATGACTTATAAGAATTATAAATGGTTCCATGCCCTTGTCTTGGTCACACTATTGAAAGGAAAGGGTTAAAAAAATGAATTAATAAATTGTATGAGTATCATATGGCCTATCTTATAAAATGTTTATGACTATTATAGATTAAAAAACGGTTGTATTCCCCTTGACCTTCGCACAATATTGAAATGAAATTCTTGAATCAAATGATGTTATTAAATGGTACGACTATTAAGTGAAATAATTATTAAATGAATCAATTTTATGGTACCTAAATTTTTATAGACGTTGATATGAGTATAAGAGTTGTTACACTCGAATTTACTTTTGGATTCTAGAGGGGATTCCTTTAGCACTAGTGGGGTAAATTTTTATTTTGTGATTTTAGTTTCCAAGAGTTAGACCCCCTTGAAACATCCTATTTTTCTATCAGTGGATTCTTAGTATTACACAACAGGATCCCTCCTTTATTATTATAGGATTCCTTGGATACAATCCTTGGATCCATCATGGATATTATGGACATGATATATCTTAGTTACATCCTAAGGTCCACCATTTTCATATCTCTTTTTTACATTGGTGGTATTTATTTGACCCTATTAGAATTATATCATTGTGGAATTCCTTGGATGATGCTCCTTACATTACACTCTTACCCATACAACTATGATGAAATCACTAATGAGTTTGTGAACCTTGATATTTATGTTACATTGGTTTTTACATGGAATACTTTTATTATAAATAACATCATGTATTACTTGGTAACATTTTATCCTTCAATATTACCATCATATCAGATTTGTAGTGATGAAATTACCTCACATGACCTATTTATGTAAATTGGAACTTAATTAATTAATGATATTGTTACATGTTCAGAAATCAGATGCAGGTTGAATCGTGTACTTTAGTATTAAAATTTATATACTTATTTACATTTATATGTGCATGATTTCACAATATTTCAGTTTATATTACATTGAATGGTTATAATAGACTCCATGTTTGGTGGCTTACTGGGATTTATCTCACAGCCTATCTGGGCACCAATGGTACTTGGGAAGACTATATGTGTGAAGGTTTTTACCAACGAATGTTTGTTTATTAAAAAACTTAATTTATTGTTTCCTTAGTATGGAGTTTTTTTAAAGGTTGGGACCGAAGCCTCATTTATTATTAAATCAAATCAAAGACCTCTATTACTGGGTAGAGGGAGACCCATTACATAGCCCGAAGGCCCAGTGGGCATTTAGCCCATTACATGACCCGTAGGCCCATTTTGTTGTCCCAAAGCCCATTCTGTGAATAGTACTGCTACAGTACCACACTACTACAGTGCTGCACAGTACCCACCACTGCTACAGTGCTCTATCGCCACTACAGTGACCTGCCGCCGCTGCAGTGCCCGCTGTTGCTACAGTTCCGCTGCCGCTACAGTACACTATAGTACTGCTACAGTACCTACGCCCTATGGGATTTGATCCCCCATTTTCCATGTAGAATTAAGGGGTGCTTACCACTAAGCCAAACCCCAACTACACCTTAGTGTGGGGTTGGGTATTAGATGACTGAGATAGAGCTCGAGATGCATGGATAATAATTTGGATTCTTTTTTCTACTTTGGTATAGAGTGTATTGTTTAATTCTTTTCATGATGTTTTCTAGATTTATTAAATACATTAAATATCATCATCAGCTTTGGTATATGAATATCATTTGAATGAGTTATTTATTTCTTCACTGTATAATGTTGTATTGTTTACTATTATATTTATTCCCCCACATATCTCCAATTATATTATATCCATACGCTTTTCTACACCTAGTTAATAAAGGCATAGTCTTCTGGGGGAACACCCCAAGTCCTTGCTACTGTTTGGAAACCTCTAGAATCCTGGGAGATACCCCTGTGGCCATGTGTCCAACCAGTCATATGGAAAATTTATTGGCATTCGTGCCTAAGACTTCACACCTGAAGACATTAAATAAAATTTGTAATGAATAAAATACCATTCATGAGATGAATAAAAGAATTAAATTTTAAACACAAATAATTAAAAAGACGAGAAAACATTACCTTTATGAATAATTGTAGTAAATAAATCTCTGAAATAAAAATTTAATTATCGATTCAACCCATTTGGAATAACTTGTTAAATTATAATAACATGTAAAAGGAATCCCATAAAAATTTTATGTTAATTTGATTGTTTAAATTTGAATATTAAATATATTATAATTTAATACAACAGATAGTTATTAATGGTTTTAATTTTATACCATTAAAAAAATTTAATAATTTGTTCTTAAATTTTTATTAATTTAAGAAAAAAAATAATTCAAATAAATAAATATTTTTTTTGATAAAAGCAGTATATGTTGTACATGTTAGGTAAGTAAAATTAATATGATTTAATAATATTTATAAAATGATTAAAATATAATAATAACACTTATCATGTCTTATATATAATATATATGAACTTTGGAAATTTATAAAATTATAAAAGAACTGAAAATAAATATGTAGTCAACTAAATAATAAGAGTTATAAAACCCACATAGCATGCATAAAAATTATATTTAAGAAAAAATGGACAAAGGAAACAACTAACTATGCACTGAATATTAATGTGGTCAAAATGATTATAGAGTGTTTTTTTGTTCAAGTATGCACACATTCAGTATAATGATCGTGAAAATAGTGTGTGGTTTCTTAAAACAATTCTGAGTTAAGAAGATATGACATAGTGTATGTTTAACTAATATGCAGTAACCATACTAATTGTTCTCAAATAGTTGTGTTATTGTGCATGGTAGATTCAAACCACAAAATTAAATCTCATTATAGAATAGTATGAAAGTTTCTACCCATATATTATGTAAAAGATATATGAAGTATTATTATTACTAGACACGTGAGAAAGAGGGATATATGGGAAGAGCTTCTGGCACTCTTCATCATCTTATTCAACATGTTTTGGGAACTATGTACTTGTAGTGGGAAAGAACAATGAAGGCATCTCTGTGAAAACTTGAATGATGATGCAGGTGTGAGGCTTCACACTAGGTCATTCCGTAGGATCAAAAAAGATTCACGGGACTAGTTAAGAACTCACTATATGATCAGTTTTTCTCATGAGGTAAGGTGAAAAATGGGGTTACCGTAATCTGATAGTGTTTTTGAGGTAAGGTGACGCAATCTTACATTAGGTAGGATTTAAAAGGGTTTCAAAATATTAAAAACTAGGATATTAGCCTGACCAAATACATTGGATAATTTTTATCCTATCTAGATGGTTGAATTGTTATTATAGGTAGAAAATATAATTGTAGATAAAATTATGATCTTTACAACATGTAAATAAAATAATTAAACATAATTATATATTAAAATATATACTCAAAATATATAGAAAAATTAAATCATAAAACTAAAGGAACATACATGATAAAACAATAGAAATTTTCCTTATTTTCTATGTTAATAAAAAGAATTATTTGAAACTCATGTTTTTGAATTAAATTTAATAAAATTTATTGTATATATAACCCTATAAATTTTTTGTGGTACCAATGTTAATTAAAACATGTATTAGAGAAGTAAAAAAAATATTTATATAACTTGATATAATAATTACAATATTGTTTTATAAACTTCAAATTTTTTTATATAACATAAAGAACAAATTCATACATCTATTAATTCTAATTAAATGTTGATAAATGTGTTATATTTCCAAAAGAACTATTTTCACATTTATATGAATCGTGTTACAAAATTTATAAAAAATAACCAACGAAAACATAGCAACTCAATAAGAAGAAATGATATTTTACATACCAAATTCTTGTATCAAGTTTGGAACAAAATGAGAACTTCTTAGAGATAGAATTATTCCTTCTCATAGAATAATATAAGTTAGATATGATTTTTTTTTCATATAAAATTAAAATTTAAAAAACCATCACTATAACATAGGATATAACAAAAATACCTAAAAGGTGTAAAAACTATATTTTCAAATAAAATGATATTGGGGTTTGTAATATTTGTGAAAATAAAATACAAATGAAAATAATTCCCAAAATATATTTCACTCAAGAAATTATTAATTGAACTAATATAAAGTAATTATTAAATATTATAATTTCATAGATGCAATTGATTTAGGGGGATATTTAAAACCCTGATATTATTATTAATATACTCATTTCTATCATATTGTGTTCAATAGTTTTTATCACAAAGAACACCAAACTAGAATGACATAAATCATATTATCTGAATATGAGAAATAAAATATAATAATAATTAAACCACTAGTAGAAAAATAATATAATGAAATATAAATTCCCACAAAAAAGGATTACGAAGATTAAATGTTTTAAAAGGGTATCATTTAATAAAAAATGATTATCATTTTATGTTATATTTTAATTTAAAATATAAATTTTAAAATTTTAAAATTATAATTATAAAAATTAAATGAATATTTATACGAAAAATTTAATTTTTATATTAGATTGAATATTATTTGTATTTTTTTTAAAATTATTTTTATTTGAATAGTGAAAATACAAAAGTTCCTAATATCATTACTTTTATGAAATTATCATAAAAATAAAATGGCTTAAAAGTATTTAAAATGTTTTAAATAAAAAATTATACTCCAAAGTAACATAAATTATTAAAAAATATTTTTATTTTATCAACCAAATGTTAACATTTTTGACACATTAGTAATATTTTACCATAAAAACTTAATTATTCACCTATTTTAAAAGTAAGTTCTAATTACCTGTATAAATTAAATATAAAAAATGGATTTCATATTTTCAAAAAATATTTCTCATTTTAATTAATATTTTAATTAATATTTTTGTAAATTATAATCATAATAGTAGGAATTAATTTAATTTCCGTGATAACATAAAATTGTTTCATAGAAAGAATTGTTTTGTTAAAAATGAATAATTTATTTGAAAAAAAAATATATATTTTAAAATAATTACTCTAATATAATTTATAAATATATATATAAATATATTGACACTAATTAAATTGTTTATCAATACTATATAAGGTTAATAGCACTTCTTGATAAAACAAAAATTGTTCAACAAAACATTCTTCATATAAAATAAATTTTTTTATATAAATTTTAAGATTAAATTATTTAAATATATAATTTGAATATATATTACATAAAATTTGGTGTAGAAATCCAAAATTTGGTAAGAGGTGTTACATTCTATTTTTAATAACATATAATTGAATTGGGTAAAAACTATTTACCAAGGTAGAAAAATATAAATGTTACAAACCTAATGGTAAAGAACTAAAAATATATAAAATGGTAAAAATTAATGGAGGAGGGGTAATCAGCCTTATATCTTCCCTAAACCAACTATTTTATATTGTGGAACCTTTTACACTTGAGTAGTGTCATTCCATCATTGAAAAAGTATTGGGTTTTTTCAAAAGTGTTGTTTTCATTATATATAAAAGGAGACCACTTCCACCAAGTATCCATACACATTCAAAAGATTTAAATTTACAAAAATGAAGACCTTGTCTCTCTTAAACAATATTCCCTTACCATATAAGCCTTAGTCTGTATAAAATACTTGGACCATGAGCCTTAAGGTGTTATCCAAGGGAGAACATGGAAATGGAGAGTTAATGCTCAAAACTAGGCACTCTTAGTTCATTCCATCTCTTACACACTCAAATATTATCTATTCCTGATATTATTGATAACATCCATATTATCAGTATAGTCTACATTTATAATCCAACTGTAATAAAACTTTTCTACAACCCTCTAACATTATTCTAAAAATAAAGACTACGCTACATGTTTTTGGGGTATACCATTTCCATGACCAATGCGTTATATTTTATATAATCACCTTACATTGGTGGTCCAAGAGAGTTATTTAAAAACTATAACAAAAATATAAATTTTAGGGCACTAAAATTATTTTAAATTTTTTACCCTCTCTTATTATAGGGAAAATGAATGTGTCATCTATGTAAGTGCAGTCTATCACCCCCACAAAATGGCATATATCGTTTTCCATTAACACAGAACATGGAGAAATTTAAAATTTTATTTAATGTTTAAAAATGATATCTGAGACAAAATTTATCTTCTATAATAGTAATATTTTAAATTATATATATCATGTTGACTCAAAACATTAATAGAAAACATAACCTCCATAAATGGAGATATTGAAATACCATTGTTAATTAGAGTCTATTATGGTAAAACATATGGAACATTAAATTATTTCTTCTAATAAAGTCATTAAGGATATATAAATGTACAATTATAGATATTATGAATATATTTTCCAAAAATATAGACCATAGTAAAAATATAAAGGATTTTTTAGAGAAATTGACCGAACCACCTCATGTACTCAATATAAGTGAATAATATTTTATAAATGAAAACATATTGGATAAAAATTTAGATACTAATATGTAATGGATAAATATTATTAAATATTTTTTTAATAAAATAAATTTATTTTTTGGGATGTTTAGAAAGAATTAAGATCAAACCAGGATGCTAGTTCATGGTTTCTTACATTTCAATTTAACTTCATTGGGAAATAATTCATATCAATCAATTGTTTTTATTTTGTGGAGTGTACATTCTACATGGATTTATTTTATCATAAGTTATCATGAAATATATGGTATTTTGGAATACATACCATTTTCTAAAATTAATGGGTTTTCAATTTTAAATATTACGATGTTGTAAGGGATTATGAATACTTAATTTTTATACATTGAGTTATGATGGTTAGTATTGAACATATTTCATATAATCTGGGAAGATTTTGATCATTGATTTTATCTTTTGATTTTTTTTCCGGGTATTTAAATTTCAAGTACATAAAACATTATCTATATGCCTCTTGATTAGAGAATTATGACATTTGTAAGGGATTTGTTTAACTCAAAATTAAATTCTTTGAGTCAATTTTTTTATCCGTGAGTAAAAGCCTTATATGATTCATAAAATTTTTATATTTACCAATTTATAATATATTTCCTATTTTAGTTTTTGTGGAAATTACTTTTTAACTCAAAAATCATTCTTCATGAATTTCTTTGACACAAATATATTTAAAAAAAAATCAAATATCTTTTAAACAATGGTTTCCTCTATTTCGAAAATCATTATTCCACCCTAGAAAAATTATTTATTTTGTTGAAATGAAAATATTTTTTACTCATGTATATTGATTATTTATATTAACCTATATTCATATGGATGTTTGGTTACTACTTTTATGCAGTTGGATTTCAAAAATGTTAATTTGAAACAAAAAAATGGTTCTTCTGAACAACTCTATTTACATTTTGATTATGTTCTCTAAATATTATTCCCCATTTTAATATATCTTAATCTCATTTATTTTATCCTTATTATATATATATTCCATGAAAATTAACCAAATTTACATTAAATTTATTATTATGGGGAAATACTATTTTATTTTCATTTTAAAATTCATTCCTTCTTGTAAACTCAAATTAAGGTAACACCATGATTTATTATTTCATGTCAATTAACACCTCCTAAATTTTTTTTGACTATTAATTGATTTGGAAGATACTAATTATTTTTTAGAGATCCCTCCTAGTTAAATTAGAGTCTAATTGAAAATAATTTGGTCCATAATTCATTACAATCTCGTTTGAACCATGCCATAAAGAATCACAAAATTGGTTTGTTTTTATTATTATTTTTCCAATACATCTCATGATTTTATCTAAAGTATAACTCCCTATTTTAGTTAATTTCTTCATTTTTCAAACATGATTATCCAAAATAATTCCTTTTTCCCTTGTGAATCCTTACAATAGATCCATTTATTATTATTTTTCTATAAATTATGAAACCCAATTTTTTTATCGTTTTTATCATTATTATTATTAAAATAAACCTTATTTTCCTCATGTGGAACATGTATGCATGTAAAAATTTTGATTTTCATTATGTGATAGGTGGGAAAATAATTATATAACCCTCTATTTACTTGGGTAATGTATTACATCAATTGATATAATATGAAATAAAATAGGGAGTGAACCCAATCCTTTAAGGGACTCTGTAAACTATGTTTGGGGATTGAACCCAATCCACAGTTGGAATTTGTACACTATGATTGTCTCAATAGTGAACCATAAAATATATTGATGATGTTATATTTTATGTTATTTCTGCATATTTATGATACCATGAACATATGAAGTCCTTTTATATTTATATGTTTCCAAGATAATCTCCTGGTCTTATTCCATGTTACATATTTGTACATTTTAGATTTCATGTTTTGCTATAATGACTTCTAATGATCTCTTATTATTCAATGTTATTTTTAATAATAAATTTATACCCTATATATGTTTTCTCATATGACATTTAAATAAATGTCGTTGACATGTTTTACTTTAATAAGAATTTGAGGTCACCCCTTATTACGTTTCCAACTGATATGTTACAAAGATGTGTAGTATAGTTTGACTCAATTGTGGAGAAATGTTTTAATTATTGTAAAATAGATTACATTATTACCTAGTTCTGAAATATGAAAAACCTTCCATCCTTGGTATTGTGATATTATTTTGTGATATTTAATTTTTATATTATGTAAATGATATGAGATATAGAGTTTTTCATATTGGGTTGTCATAATGATAGTTCTATTGGTATGTGAATTTAATAAAATAATTACCAAAAGTTGTTAGTGTGATTTTCCTAACTCAAACATCATATGTCATGGGGATATCCATATTTTAAAAAATTTCCAAATCACATAGTTTGTGATAATTTGAAATTTTAATCTTCATTTTGGACCACTTAAGGGATAAACTCATTGTTATACTTCATAGATGTTAAAACACCATGAATCCAATAATTGCTTCTTTCTTCCAATTTAAACTCAACACCTATCCATTAATTATATTAATTATAAAAAAATAAAAATATTATTGAATATGGATTGACCTTATTGGTTCCTTAGATGATACACTTGTGTTTATAGTTTCCTTTCATCGTAGACTTCTATTTTTTTCCATCCTCAGCACATCCGTACTTGTTTATAGCATCAATGGTTTTTTTATTTCTTATTTATTTTAATCCCTTTGATTTTTTGAATTATTTTAATTTATTTAATTAACTTACAAAACCTAAATTCAGTATTAATTATTAAAATATTCACCAATTATTCAATGGAGGAAGAATATTAAAATAGTTCTTTATGTTTTCCCATCATTTCCATAACTTCCCCATGATTATTTAGGATTGTCAATTCATTAGTTGTTGAAGTAGTCTTACATAGTTCAGTAGTTTATGAAACCTAATTTCAGTATAATTTTATTTATATATTCACCAATTATTCTTGAGTGGTATGAATATTAAAATAGTTCTTTATGTCTTTTCCATCATTTACACAAGTTCCCCAATATTATTTTGGATCATCATATCACAAGTGGTTGATGATTCCTCAAGTACATTATTCTTTACATATATAACTATATTATTTATTTTAACACAAATAATTACTTGCGATTACTCCATTTTTCAATCCTTATTCAGTTATTCAAGCCTTTTGATGAAAAATTGTACCTTAACCAACCAGTTAATTACGGATTCTTGAAAATATCATTTTATGTATTAATTTTTTCTATAAACATTTTCATTGGTTTTATATATTCCCTTCAATTTTTTTGTATATGTAATCTATCTAGTTGGTATATTAATTAACTACCCAAATATATGGTTTTCTATAACACATCCCCCATATATTTTCTATAAAATGAAAATATAGTCTTAGCATAATTCCTTTTAGTTTTTTTCATTCTCTCATAAAACACCCCATCAGTTTTATTCTATTCCGTACAAAGACATATTATAAAATCAATATTATTGTTTTTTTCCATACCTCCCATATAATTAGAAATATCCTCCGAAATTTTACAATTATTTTGTTCATGAAGTTAATTGGTTTAGTATTCCTTCATCTTGAGTACTATTTTTCATTGGAAGAACTATACCTCTTCAAAACCATTATTCAATTGATCAGGAAGAGTGTCTCTTAAGAATCATCTTGATAAAAAATGATCTTTTTTAGGGCTTTTGAATTAATTTTTACATATTATATATTTATTAGGAGATAGATTGTGTGAAGATATGACATGCCATTCGAAAACCCTCATTTTATCTTTAACCTCAATATAAATTTTTTAAGTATTATCTAGCCCTGTTCAATTACGTTTGATCAACAAGACATGTTGATTTAGTTTTTGGAAGTAATTTTTCCATTTACTCTATAGTCTATTTAAGGTCAATATTAATCATTTATTTTTAGCTTCTCTAAGAAAATTATTCTTGATCTCATCAATTCATTCCACTTCTTCATGACATAATATTCCTTGTAAACATATAATTTGTTTTCATTATCAAGGAATATTTTTTTTCATGAAGTATTATTTCTTATCCCTATAGAATTAAATTCTATATTTTAGTTTCCACTCAATATTGGTACTTTTTTATCTATTATCATCACACCATTATGAATAAATTCATTTTCCAAAAATGTAAAAGAGTGTCTATTAATTAAATGAGCTACTGGAGTGTCATATAATCCATTATAATATTATTATTCTTCTAAAATTATACTTCATCATCTTATCATTTTTCATATTTTGTGTATCCTACTTATCAGACTCTTATTCTATAACTTTTTCCCTGGGAAACAATTTTAAATATGTATAATATCATCACAATTATAATAACCTAGTTATTTATTAAGTTTTACATTCCTTTATTTATTTCATGAATCTCATTGATAATATAGAAATAATTTTATTGAAGAAATTTTCATCAAAACATCATCCATATCACTTACTTCTAAAACATTATTTTATTTAACCTATCATTATTTTCCTACATTCAAAATTAATCATTATATTTTTTTTAAAGGTTAAAGCCTTTTTCAGCACATAATTTATGAGTATGTTGTGTGACTCATCTATTTTCATGTATTTTATTTCTTTCTGGGCTGGTATTTTTGAGATAAATCATTTTGTAGAATTTCTCATGAGACTTGTTTGCAAATATTAAGTCATTTAGTTCTCACAATACCCTTTAATATTGTTAACAGTCTCATTTAACTTAGTAAAATTTACAACGATATCATTATCATTATCCATTTAAATGTATTTTAATCTTATCATCCAAAGTTAATGTTTTTATTCCATGAAATTGATACTTCCATCATATATATTCTTATATTTATCCAATATCTTATTCGCAGTTGTAAGACCCATAAACATAGTGTAGACCATCTCCAATAAAGATAAAGGTATTGAATTTCGAGCTTTTTCATAAACCTATTTATTATTCTTTTATTCATATATAAAATAATTACCTTCAAAATTGTTTTAAAACTAGATATTGCATCATATATCTCTTCTACAATCAGTGATAGATGAATGTAATCTTCTTATTTCACCAGCTGTGATAAATATTTCCATCGAATATGGGATATTCTAATATATTTAAAAAATTGAGTTTATCAATTTCATGTAGAAATTTTCTTTGGTTCTTTGTAGGAATACTTGGTTAGATAAAAATATTTAGTCTAATATCTATTTAATCCCTTGGGATGAATTAGCGATATTTTTCTTTTTTAATTTATTCACTTTTAATCCAGCATCATGAACATGTCAAAGTTCCCAATACAATGAATTATTTATCAAAAAATAATCTTCATGTGTATTAATAGTATAAAAGGAATTAAACAAAATGTTTATAAATTTTAGTTAAAGTCCTTATCCTTTATTTATTAGATATACCCCAACATGGATTATTTTTTATATCTAATAAATATTTAAAAAGGATAGAATACTGTTCAACTCAGCACTTCTAAAACTCGTGGGTATAAATATAACAAATTTCAGTAAAATATCCAATAATGGAATACCTTTTTCTCATATTGTTCTCATAAAAATTTTCATATTGTTCATACTTCATGAGAATATGGATAAACAGTTTTGTAAGTGTACTCTCACAAAAAAATAATCAATAGTCCAAGACATGAATCAAATTCAAGATCATAAGTGATATTGATCATTATAAATATAACTGAATACATTGGAGCACCAAAAAACATATTCAACTTTTTCAATGGCTCTATGATTCGACTCATTATCTCTTAATGATAAAGAGAGTATTTTTTTTTTCATTATTCATACAATGTATATAATAGCTCCCAATATTATTCTATAATTATTCATTCAAAAAAATATTATTTTTACATACATAGAATTTTTTTTGAATATTTTGTTTCCATTTATATTTTAAAAATCCATTAAAATTTAGTAGTCTTTATATGATCATTCAAACATCTAGGATTCTTAATAAAGACTACACTTTTAAACCACTCGGATAATTGGGAGTTTCTTTATTTGAAATTATCTCCAATATCTACTTTTTTAAACTCATTGAATCCTCACATTCATAGAATTACATGTTTTTTCCATATATAATTCCATCTTGTGATGTGGGAATCATATTAGAACATTATTTTTTGATGTAAATATTAAATTCACTAAGTCTTAATTATTTATGTTGTATCTTTTTGATGAAAACTTTTGAACATTATCAAAGCATTAGGATGGATCTTTAAATTTAATATTATAATCACATTATTTCCCATCAAGACTTTTGATCATGGGATTTTATATTTTTCTATTTATATTAATTTCTTATGTAGAATAGTTAAGATTAGTTGGAAAAAACTCAATATGAGGGACATTTCATTTTTCCTAGTGTTAACATCAAATTCCAAACATCCTTGAAATTAATTTTAGTATTTTTAATAGAAAATATGTACCCTTACAATGAACAAAAACTCATCTAAAATATTCTAGAAAGTTTATATACATCAATCAATAGTCTAATTTATATTCCTAGAAGAAGGAAAACTAATTGTGACATTTATATCTGAGAATATGTAACCCATTGACATCCTCCAAGCATCATCATCTATAGAACCAAACAAATTTTGGCATATTTTTTAAAAAATGAAATAAAATATCCTTATGTGATAAATATTTGTGAGTCATTCAGTGAACCAACACCCATGTATGAGTCATGGAGGGATTTTTATCCCTATTATAAAGATAAGGTAGGCTAGAAAACTAGTATAAATATAAGTAAAAGTATCATCCCATTATGAAGCCATGGGTAAAGTTACAATGTAGTTTAGGGGGAATGGAAAAGTGTAACCCTAATTTAGAGTAAAAAATAAATTTCCCTATAATTCCCTAGATCATTTGGAATTCCTTCTTATTAAGTGTACTACTGGTGGAGAATTAGTAGTAACCATCACTATACATTTTAGATATTCATCCTTTTTTATAAGACCCATCCAGAAGTTTAAAGGTCTTAATCCACTCTTTAATCAACATCCATTTCTCATATGTGAGTAAAGAAGTAAAAATAAAATATAAGATATTTTTATATGGTTTAGTATAAATGTGTGAACCTACTCCATAATATGATCCATTTGTGGCCATTCCATAGATTTTAATATAACTATTAATTTTATTGATCACAAGTGATGAATAATTTTAACATAATGTTTAGATAGGTAATATCAACATCCTATAAATGAATAATGAAAGTATTTTTAATGGAGACACTAGTTCTTCAAATATTCTCCTTTACCTTGACGATTAATAATAACTTCTTCCAATTTTTGGATTTCATGTCATCAAATAGAAATATCTTCTTCAAATAAAATATCAAATGAAAAAATGATATTATTTAAATTTCTTTCTCATTGGTTTCTTTCCCAATATTTTTGGATAATCCTCTCATGCATGACAGTATACACACATGTGGACAACTTGAATCCTTGTTTAAAAGTAAAAAATTATATAATTTCATAAATTCATTTTTCAAATTTGTAAAAACAAGATATCTGGAATTTTCATTCTAATTCACAAAAAATACTTCATGTAGCTCTCAATTATGAGAATAACAATAAATTTTGACAATGGTACCCCAGTTTTAATATAAAAAAACTATATGTTTTTATCTATTTTTATTTTGTTGATTAAATCATTTATGAAATTACCAAATACCTTTAGTAACCATAATCTATTAAATTTTTAAACCCGATATTTAAAACTGGCCTCACATGTTCACGGAATTTGCAGATATTTAGAAATATCTCGAAATATGCTCATATATTCAAGTCTGGATACTATGATGTGACCTTTTTATCTGTGGTTTAGTAACATACATGTACTTAGAAACCCTCATTAATATATATTATCTTCATAAAAATATAGTGGAGATCATTGGAATTCAAAAACACGAAATAAAATCTCGAAAACATTTTTCTCATACCCGAAAGCTTAATGGTGAAACACCATGTTATATTATAGAACGATAACATATTACATATTTTATTGATTTGAAATTTCATAAACTACAGTGTTTCTAAATATATACTAAATTTAATTTTTTTTAATTCAAACCTTCTATAATATATGGAAAAGATGAAGTAGAACCATCTCAAAGTCCATGAAACATCTATGGGAAGGTGCTCATCCATGCGGTGTACCTTTTATCTAGATCAATACCCTTGTTTACCTATACATAATTTTCCATTACAAATAACCTTATACAGGATTTATAAATACATTTCCAACTTTAAAAAAGTTATATATACCCTTATGTGATTATTGAGAGACATTTATCACCTTTATGCAGTCACTAAATACCTTTAAGAATCACCCAGTACTCTTACACAATACACACATACCCTTATTTATGATAAAAACCATGTTGGACACCATTAAATATGATGATATATACCTTCATATAGAACATTGTAACCTAGGTTTACCCATATTTAATGTATGAATACCCTTATGCATTATGATTTTTACATTTATACAAATCATTCCTATTTTCTTTTACTCCACACATAGTCCCCTTTTGTAGTTTTTTATCATTTTGGAACTCCTAGGTAAGCTATCCATTATCCATACATAGGTAGTGTAAATACTGTCTCACCATTACAAATGATTCTAGATAACCTAATGTAGCATATGTAACCAAATATTCTCCAGTAAATATGTAGTGTAAAGTAAGACATACGAATAAAAAACTTTCCATTTTTTATCAAATATAAATATGGACCCCTAAATAAACATATTCTCAATTACTAAGGCCTTTCTACATAAATATCATGATGTTGGAATGATTCATTAATCCACCAAAACATTTCATGTATTCATATCAATATTAGAAAATCAATCATCATATTTTCTCATGGAATTATAGGAATATTTCTAGGGTTTCTTCTGAATAAATAATCATGAAAAATAATTAATATCTTTCATGGTCTTCTTCATTTCTATATTAATTTTTGAAAATAGCATTTCAAATATTTTTCAATATTGATACATGCATTAGAGATTTATGACTAGTTAAAAAATCATCACAAATAAGTGTCACTATTATGTATTGTGAAAAAATAAAATAAAGAAAATATATCCAATAGATCTTTAATATACACATTTGTATTTCATTGAATATATCCGGCACATTCAACATCAATCACAATGATACATCTAATGAAAACCTTAATCAAATGTAAATTTCATAAAAAACTAAGATAATGTGATGTTTTTGAGAGAATTACATCTCTTGGCGATGAATATTTTTCTCCATGTGACATAGATTCTTCTCCTCAATTAGCACACACATTTCCCTAATGTTTTACAACATATAAATTTTTATATTCACAAACCAATATAAATTGGTAAATAAGAGAATAAACTATCTCCCATTTTTAAAATAGAATCCAATGTGTCTAGGGAGTCTCAAACAAAGGGTTTTATTGTCTTAGTATGGAATAAACACCAATTTTTAGCCTTAGTTTATCAAAAATGTCCTTTGCGATAGCATTGGTGGGGATATTTTCTAATTGATCTTGATTTGGAATAAATTCCAAATTTATGAAAGATTTTTTACTTTCTACATGATAAAAAGAACTTATATATATTTATTCAAGGATATTTAATGATGAATATAATTTTTAGAATGAATATAAAACTTTTATTATAAAAATTAAATTGAAGATGATTGCAAATTTTGAACCCCAATCCATCCAATTGATCCTTCATCCAAACAATTTGAGTGAAATAACTATATGAAGTGACATATATTTCCTCTATAGAGCATTGGGTTAATTTTGTTTTTTAATATTCCATGTCACCCAACTATTTATTAAGATTAAAATTCTACCCAAGGTGTCACATATATCATCACAACCACTTAAACAATCAGAATATTTAAACTCAGATAGATTCAAAAAGTTTCCCTTCAAATAATGTATCCCAAAATTAATACTCTAATTGGTATATCTAAGAACCCATTTGGAATCCATATGTTTTTTTTCATTTGGATTACTATATTATATAACACAATGAATCAAAACATATATAATATGTATTTTAGAAGCTATGAAATTAATCAGTCTCCCAATTAATCTTCTAGATTCATTTTGATTAAAAAATTCACCATTGATAACCTTATATATAATTAGTCCCACTTGAAGGGTTGTAGACACTATAATTCATTCCTCCTTTTAAAAATTCTTCAACAAATCTCTAGTTTACTTCTCTTGTAATAAAAAATAAATATTTTACTTTTTCATGAAATATTATAGGATGAAGTATCTCATGTCCACAAGAATATAATTCTTAAAATTATTATTCATTTCGTTTTAAAAATATTGAAAATCATTTAAATGATCAAATAACAAAATATATCAACAATATACATAATTATAAAGACTGTACCTATCATCATGTATTTAATGTATAGATTTTTTTCTAAATATTTTTTATAGATTTCATCCCCTAATAAATGTTATCCATATTTTAATACAAGTAACTTGGTGATTGTGTTAATCCTTATAGATCATTATTCAAATTACATACTCATGTGTCATCATTTTCATGGAAAAGAGAATCTGGTTTTTCAATATACACTTATGATTCATGGTTAAAACTAAAAATGAAATATTTGAAAACCATTTAATATATGTTATATTTCATGTATGCGGAAATAGTAAAAAATATTCTAATAGCATAAAACCATGACACCCCATAAAATCTAACATGAAAAGAAACATGTTCAACATAAAAGTATATTTTTAATACAAGTTTGGATTTATTATTCATAATATTCCCATGTCATGTGGATTATATTTTAATACTCAAATTGTTCCAATGGTATTTTTATAATCATATCTTGGGACAATATCCCATGTGGACATATTTTCATTCTGAATAAAATCTCAATTCTTAGTCTCAATCAACAATTTGTTTTCCAAATGATTATGTTAATGATTTAGTATCAACTTGAGATACATGATATGACTAAGTTTTCAATTCAAACTTCTTTTAGTAGGATCTATTATATGGTCATCATATCTCATAATTATTGATATGTTTACATGTATAGACTATTATCCAATGATAGTGTTGGTATACAAATGTTTCTTTGAAATTATGTACATTTTTGAATATTCATATAAATATTCCAAAAAGTCTTTCAAATTTGAATCAAAACATTCTATATAAGGTTCAACTTCAGGTATCTTTTCACCAACTAATTCAAAAACATACTTGTTGATTACAACATCTTATTCAAAAATAGTGACATCATAATCTATATTTATGGTTTTATTATCAATGGTTCTTAAATAATAATGTTCTATATCTTTTTGAATTATCTTATTCAATTGTTTTTATTTTTTCATGTTTGAAAAATATCAAATATATAAACTCACTTCAGATTTGTCATCAATTTTATCATGATTTGAGTCTTTTATTGTAATTATGGATGTGATCCAAAATAATAAAAATTATAAAATTATATGTTTCATTTTATAAAGCATTTCATATGATGTTTAATTTGAGAATATATTAAGAAAACCTAGGTTCTGCAAGTTCATAATAGTATACAGAACTTCCATATAAATGAAATTTTATCTTCCAAACATACGAAGAATTTTTCTCCCCATTTCCATAATACATTAATTCATTTTAAAAAAAAAATATATTTCTAATGGTGTCTAAAAGGTTCTATATTTATTTATTATCATATATTTTTCATCATAAAATTCAAAATATCTTCCAGTGTATTCCATCACATGAATAGATACAAATTTCTTGATTCGAATACCAAGCTCTCTATTTATGTCTCTCGTATATATCATGAACATTATAGTATCCTATGACTTGTGATTTTGAGAAACACACTTGTTATTCTTATGAAATCGTCAATGAATTAAATAAAATACACATTAACGTTTTTGGATTGAAATATCATAGGCCCACTCAATTGCAAGTGAATTAAATATATATGCAATGTTGATTGTGTCTCCACTATCATGTCATTCCCATTAAGTGTATTCAATCTTTATAAGTTTATAAAAACATAATCTCTATCTCATATTATTTGACGAAAATATATAATAATATTATCATTAATGATATTACTGAACTTATTTTGAAAAATTTCCTAGTTTTCTATATCATATAATTTTTTATTCTATAGAACTGAGATAACATGAATTAATTGGATATCTAATATGAAATAAATTTCCCCCCAATTATAAGAATCCTTCCTTCTATAATTCTCTCAATTAGAAAAATATTATTACTGAATATTACCTCATTTCATTTGTTACATTATTTACTAACACAAAATAAATTCTTTTTTAACCCATTAACAAATAAAACCTTATATGAGTTCAGTTTAGATGGTTAGATTTTAAATGAACCAATTCCAATTATTTTTTAATTATCCCTAAATTATGAACATCATAGATATTCTATTAAGTTTCTTAATGTTCATTTGGATCTTATTATCTCATATTTTACGTGAATAGAAACCACTATTTGCAATATAGGGTCTATAGATTTTTTTTTTCATTTAGTAAAATTTCCATAATAAATGAACTTTCAATTTTTCTTCTATGTTGAATCATCTAATATTTAGTAACTTTATGACATTGATTTGAAATAATGTTCAAACAGTTTTATACATAGTGAACTTTCTGGTCACATAATCCACATGATTCCTCTTGTCCTTCAATGTTTTTTTGTCCAGACATCACATTTGAAATTTCATTCATTGTTTACCTTAGAAAAATATTTTTACTCCTGCCATCGTAAAATTCTACAATTAATTATTTCATTCGTGGATTCTTAGGGTGATACACGTTGAACCAGAATATTTTTTTTCTTCTATAAGTTTCAAAAGCCCAATAGTGGCCCCTGATGTTTGATATTCTATATAACCAATGAGTTCACCAAAAAATGTCAAATTACTGCATTGAAATAATACATTAAATATTTTCAAAATATTTTGAGAAATCATGCTTATTATGATAACTCTCAACAACAATAACTAATGTAGAAATCCAATATTGTTTTTTCTTAACCAATTTCTTTCCATAATTTCTCCTTAAACAAATATTTATATGATATACATATTTAGTATTATCATATTTAATGGGTGTAGAATTTACCTTATAATCAATATAAATATTCTTAAACCTATGATATTTTTTCATTTACATAAATAGTCTTAATTTGATAAATATTTTCCTTTAAAAGTGTCTTCCCAGCCTTTATACCCCTAAGATTAGTTTTATTATTGTCATCCACTTTAGTAGACATATTATTCTATTATACTCCTATAATTCTCTCTTTCTCTACAAATTTTACCTTAATAAGTATTATCTCCTAATTATACTCACCTTATGAGTAAAAAATTCATATTAAATTTTCTTTAATATGTCATGTAACACCTCGGGTAAATACAGAATATAACATCTTTATATTTATCCATATTTGTGAATCAAATATTAATATTACTTTAAAGGGGATGCAATGCTCGATGGCGTACCCAATACGCAACAACGAGTTTCTTGGGAATCTTATGTTGCACTCTAATAATAAAATAATATTATTTTAAATCGTAGTTAACATGTAGCCGTTGTATTGGCGTGAATGGATAGAAATAACTAAAATATGATTATATATGTTTTTTAAATGTTTTTACATTTATCCAATAAAATATAAAGGCTTAAAATACAGAAAGAATTCATTTTTAGGCTTTTATACCCTAATTTTCACCAAAGTTTCACTTATCGCCTTTTGATGGCAAACCGTCATTAAATATAGTTTTGACCACTCTTATACATTCTTTTGGACCATATAAAACTCTTATTTATAATCGGGACATCAAATTTTACTTTTTGAAAATTTTTGGTATTTTTCCGATAAAGTTCATTTTTTTAATGAATGGTGTAAAATGTTGTATTTTAATTCAAAACCTCTTTTTAATATAATTTATTTATATAACTATATTATCTTTTGAATTGGTTTTAAAGTGAAATTTTAATATATTTTTACCATTAAATCCAATAGTGGTCGTTGGAATTAATTTCACTTTGAAATCGGACTTAAACTAGTGTCAATCTTTTGATACTTATTGTTTCATAAAAACACGCTATTTGTTATGACAGCGGGAATTAATTATTAAATTAATTAATTTGACTTATATGTTTTGAATTTTGTAAAATAGACGTCATTTTTGAATTCGGAATATCAAATATATCTTAGGGTGAATGTTTGGTATTTTTCTGAAAAACTTCAATTTTTGATGAATAGTGAAACCACTAAGGGGTACTTATAAAGACTGATTTTTCGTTTAAATGAAATTTTACCACTTCTATGTTTTTAATTTCAAAAATCCGACATACATGGTTGTCATTAAGAAGTAAAATGTGGTTCAATAAGATTAAAATAATTTTTTGCTAAATAGTAACTTATTATGTTTTTAATCGCGATTAGAGGTAATTAGTGTAGTTTAAGGAAAAATGTTATTATAATAAAATGAAAATACCTTGACACATGTCCTACCCTTATTGGATGTGTCATGGCCGACCAAGAAAAGACATGGGTCAACTTGGGGACCCCATGGAGCCACTTTGGTTGGGAAATGACATAAATAACTTTTTATTTAATGTTAAAGTAATAATGACACACACATGAGATGTTTTACTAAAACAATTTTAACATGGGGTTATACAAGTCATATGTTTGACTATAAATATTAATTAGAAAAATAAAAAGATTTCCTACATCATAGTATTTTTTTGATAATTTTTTGACATTAAATAAATTAAATTATTTTTGACATCATGATGATGCAGCGATGACCTCATTATTTAACGATTTAAATAAAATGGAAAGATAATGTAATATCTAAGAACTACACATGTCCAAATCTTATTTTATGAGTGGATTTAGAACTCTTATTTCCTTATCCTATAAATACATCAATGTGGGACCTTTAAAATCCGAAACTCTTTTGAAAATAAAGTAACATTTTGTAACTTTACAAGAGTGCCCCTCCTCTCCTCTTATAAAAGGCCCCCACCTTTACCTCCTTAACCACACTCCCAAAGCCTTTGGCTCGGCCAAACCCTGCCAATGTTGTCTCTCCACTTCCCTCTATTACTCCTTGAAGCCTCACATTGGGCAGAAGTCTTCCCAAGGAAGCCTTTGAGCTCAATCCAAAGGGAGTTACCTGATTTTAAGGTAATGTCTTCTTTTGAGTCCTTTTGTTTTATTTTGCTTCTCCAACCCCCTAAACTCTTTTTATTATTTTCTTTTGTAACAACTCCAGTATCCTCAATATACTAGGATTTTTTTATTATAAGTATTAGAGCTTCACTTACACACACCTACATCTAATGGTTAACGAACATACTGTTTCCGTGGATGGCGAATTTATGCCTCCCGAAACGATGATTGTTCAAAATTCTTTTAACACCTTCAAAGGTGGCCATTAAGATGTCACTATGTTTATATATGATATATAATATGTTTATGTTTTCCTTAATCTTCTGTATTTTCATTTTGGGCATACATTTATGGTTTCTATTATGGGTAAACATGATATCTTCATTTAAGGAAGTGCGGACTACCACCCCCTCAAAGTGATGCGATTCGTTAATGCCATATGTGGGATGTGTAAAGAATGGATTAAAATTTATTATATATGATGTTATACTGGAATTATAATATACCTCTATATCATTATTATTTCTTTCCAATAAATTATGAGATAGAAATGAAAGTAGTATTCATGCGTACGCACGGCTTACCGTCTCCATGAACGGTGCATTTCATTTCTTATCCCCAAATGTAATGTACTATTATAAGTACATGTATATAATTTATATATATGATTAATGATAAATATAAATGATGAATATAATTCTGGAATTAAAATATACATACATCTCATTTAGTTTTAATTCCATTAATATGACAAAGAAATGAAAGTAGCGTTCATGCGTATGTACGGCTTACCGTCTCCATGAACGGTGCATTTCATTTCTTACCTCTAAATGATTATGTAATATTATAAATACATGTATATTATGGATATATATGATATATATTCTATCGAAATAATGAATATCATTCTGGATATAATGAACCTTTGACCACATGAACAACATGTAATTGTAAGAAGTCCACTTTCGACTTAAGAACCAAATATCGACAAAACAAACATTATTAACTTAAATGGTTACATGATGTTTATAACATGGAAATATGTGATAAAAAAGGAATAATGAAATATAAAAAGGTTCTTAATCAAGTATAAATTAACTCAAGTTTATTATTCAGGACGTTAAAGAACGATCGAGTCAAGTCGGACCCGAGGTAAGGGATCATACACCTCTCTTTCTTTTTAAGTACACTCTTTTATGTCATTCCTTTTAAGCTCATATTTATTATGATTAGGATGTTATTTTATATTAATCCTACTGTAATTATTATGTTCATATGATGAGAGACCCTATTTTCTCTCAGCAATCCATTTTGAAGTTTTGAGTGGCGCTGTTAGGCTGCCGAGTTTTCGTAAGAGATCTAACCTCTCTCTTTTTTTAAGTACTCTCCTTTATGTCACTTATTTTAAGCTCATTTTTGTTATGTTGGGGGATGTTCTTTTGTATTCCACTTTCTGTAAACATTATGTTGATATTTTTAGAGACCTTATATCCTCTCATCAATCCATTTTGGAAGTTTTACATGGCATCGTTAGGCTGCCGAGTTTTTGTAAGAGATTTTTCATCTCACTTTTATTCCTGTGAGATTTATGCTACATTTGCCACAATTTCCATTGTGTGGTTTATGTACTTACCATTATTAAAATCATTTTGTAATATAATTCCATTTATGGGTATTTACATATTTATTGTATGACACTTCTTCAATGGGGTGTACTTTTCGAAAGTTACCCAAGTCGGTAAGAGAACCTTTCACCCTCCTCATTTTAAAAGACTTCATTTGTTATGTCTTTTAATTCCCATACTATTATGTTGGGATATGTTCTTCTATATCCTGATTGATGTAAATTTTATGTCAAAGTGATGATATTCCCTTTTTATCTCTCATTAACTCATTTTCTGAATTTTTGAAGTGACGTCGTTAGGCTGTCGAATTTTACCAAGGGAACTTTTTAACCCAATTTCGATTTCTTTGGGTTCAAAATGTAGTTATTGAATATGTCATACTTTTAATATGTGTGAATGACCTTTTATTGTTTTAAACTTAATATCCAATTATATTGGGTGTATTTATATTTTTCACACATAATTTTGAGATTGATTTATCCTTAATTTAAGGATACCTTCTTTATAAGGGATTTCATCACATTTTACATCTCTATTGAGACTTCATTGTTGTCATGCACCAATTCACTCGTATATGGTGTATATACTATCCTTTGGAATATTATATCATGAATCCATTTATTCTCATGATATTATAAAGTTCTGATTAAATGTTATTCCTCAATTATTGTATTGAAGTGTCTCTAATTTTGGTAAAAACCCTTTAACCAAAATATCTCTTTAAATGTTTCAATGATTTGTTCTTATTAATATCCATGTTTTCAAAATGGTTTTAAGGATTTATTTATATGGATATTAATGGTTTAAAATTTTAAAAGATTCAAGGTGGTATGGGACACTTTGATTCAAGAATCTCCTTATTAAATGTTTTAAATGGTTTTGGAAATGGTTTCTTTTTGAACGGATTAATTATTTCAATATACTAAAATGTTATATTGTGATTGAAATGTGGAAATGTTATGTTTCCTTTATGCATGTTTTATGTGATACGTTTATGTTATGGTTCTTGGGCATTGTTATGAAAATGGGTGGTTCCGTGATAAACTAAGGGCGGATGAGCCCGATATAGCTCTCCAATGCATTGGGTAACACGAAGGAGTGAAACGTTGTGGTTTCTCCAAAGATATTTAGGGAATATACTATGATGGGTATTCCAAAACTTAACAAAGAGGGTTACTCTCAACGTAAGAATGTTATGAATGCCTCAAGTTACCTTTTATGTCTTATGATTTCTATGATTTATTCATGATTTGATGAGGTATGTTAAAGTGCATATGTTTTATGGGTAAAGTATGATTTCATTCTTATGTATATATGAACTCATGTTTCCTTTCCATATTTTTATATCCCTTACTGATCTTTTTATGCTCATCCCAAGTTTTTGAATTGTTTTTCATAGGTCAAGGGAAAGTTACGTGATGTGATGTTAGTGCCAAGGATGTGTCAAGAAAGGATCCAAGTTTTATTTTAAATATGTTTCTGTTGATGGGAAGAATGAATACGGTCTTTTATGTAACCACATTGTTTAAATGTGGAATGTAATGTAAGTTTCATGATCTAATTCTCTAAAACTCTAAACCTGAAAAGATCCTCAATGTGTAATCTTGTAATAACTCAAGATTAAATAAGGTTTAAGGCTGGGGCCTTATAGTTGGTATCAAAGGAAGGTTTAGATAACTTTAGAGGTTAGGGTATTCTCTAAGCACAAGTGACATTACCATAATGGTTAGGATTTAGGAAAGAGTCCTAGTTTTAGATAAAGTGAATAAGTAAGTATATCTTAGTGTTTACCTTCCTCATTAGTACATGATGGTTTTTTTGATATACTCACACTGACATTTCTGTTTTTAGTGAATGGATAGATCTAGCAAGCACCAAAGAGACAATAGGTTTGAAGGAAACTGTGGTGGTTCTCTGATTAAGATACTAGATAAAATGGGGGATTCAATGAGGAAACTCGTGGTTGTCCTAAACCAACTATCAAGGAGTCATGATCAACCACTTGAACCTTGGTATGTACTATAATTCATCATGTACGAGATGACTAATCGATGTGGAAGTTCAGGTAATAATTATAAAGGTAACCATTAGAGGTTATATGATCCTTAATTTTGTGGTAATTTTGGGTTATTATATGATATGATGGAAAATGAAAGGCATGAGATAAACTTGAGGTTAAAATATGTTATGATTATTTCTGAAGATTTTATCTCATTTTGGGGAATGTTTTAAGAATTATATAGTTTTGGAAAAGGGACAACACGCAGACCGTGTGATAACCCGTCGCGTCAGACAAAGCTGCGGGAATCGAACCCACAACCAAAGTGCAACTGGTATTTATCACCTATCACTAGACTACGTGAAGTCCCTGGTTAGTTTGACTGATTTTTTTAGTTAGATGATTTTATGAATTAAGAGTAATTTTATTTTGTGTTATCTATGGAAATTTATTAACCTATCATGGAGGATAAGTGATTAGGATTAATTACTTTTCAATACGAGACATTAAGAGCAACTGATGTGGTTTGGAGATAAATTATACGATTTAACTTGGTAGACTATGTGACTAAATCCTTCAAAATATTTGGGTTTCGATCTTAGTTTGGTTTACTTTGAAGAATTTTATGGACAATTTGTTTATCGAATGGTCCTCGTTGAACTTTGGGTTTTGATGGACAAATTTTGGAGATTAAGAATAGATTTTATTTTTATAAAGGGTTATCCTTTTCTGGATTATCTGATCTTGTAGTAACCTTTTTGGTTTTAGTTTTGGTTAAGGTTTGATGAAATGGGAAATGTATAGTTCTTTATTTTTGTGAATTAGGTGCTCCTCTAGAAGTTGTTTATAGTACTCTTAATGTGAACAAGTCTTCCTAAATACTCGCCTTTTAGAGAGAATATGAGTTTGTGTAAGGAATCTAATAAAATTTGAAAGTCAACATGATAAGTGATTATGTTTCCTTATGAATAAATTCTTCAATAAAAAGTAACTTAAAACAAAAATGTTGTCTATTAACTTTTCCTACTGGGGAATCGAATACCGTTTAACCCATCAAGAGTTTGTGATTTTCTCATGGTTAACTTTCTTCTAAACATGTTTTATATCACTCTTTATCAGAACATGACCCTATGTTTTCTCCTCCATGTCCATGTTTTCATACTTGGAATCCTAGTATGGGTTAACTCGGGTGACCTTTGTACTTATCTTTCTTTATTTTAAAGTGATTGTTTTACCGACTCTTGTTCCGATGTGGGACTTTCAAGGATGTTTCCAAGCTCAATTTTAAAATTGCGAGGACGCAATTCCTAAAAGGGGGGAAGGATGTAACACCCCGGGTAAATAAAGAATATAACATCTTTATATTTATCCATATTTGTGAATCAAATATTAATATTACTTTAAATGGGATGCAATGCTCGATGGCGTACCCAATATGCAACAACGAGTTTCTTGGGAATCTTACATTGCACTCTAATAATAAAATAATATTATTTTAAATGGTAGTTAACATGTAGCTGTTGTATTGGCTGGAATGGATAGAAATAACTAAGATATGATTATATATGTTTAATCAATGTTTTTACATTTATCCAATAAAAGATAAAGGCTTAAAATACGGAAAGAATTCAATTTTAGGCCTTTATACCCTAATTTTCACTAAAGTTCACTTATCGCCTTTTGATGGGGAACCGTCATTAAATATAGTTTTTATCACTATTATATATTCTTTTGGACCAAATGAAACTCTTCTTTAGAATCGGGACATCAAATTTTACTTTGTGTGAATTTTTGGTATTTTTCCGATAAAGTTCATTTTTTTAATGAATAGTGTAAAATGTTGTATTTTAATTCAAAACCTCTTTTTAATATAATTTATTTATATGACTATATTATCTTTTGAATTGGTTTTAAAGTGAAATTTGAATATATTTTTACCATTAAATCCAATAGTGGTCTTTGGAATTAATTTTACTTTGAAATCAGACTTAAACTAGTGTCAATCTTTTGATAGTTATTGTTTCATAAAAACACGCTATTTGTTATGACAGCGGGAATTAATTATTAAACTAATTGATTTGACTTTTATTTTTTGAATTTTGTAAAATAGACCTCATTTTTGAATTCGGAATATCAAATATAGCTTAGGGTGAATTTTTGGTATTTTTCTGAAAAAGTTCAATTTTTGATGAATAGTGAAACCACTAAGTGGTACTTATAAAGACTAATTTTTTGTTTAAATAAAATTTTACCACTCCTATGTTTTTAATTTCAAAAATCCGACATACATGGTTTTCATTAAGAAGTAAAATGTGGTTCAATGAGATTAAAATAATTTTTTGGTGAATAGTAACTTATTAAGTTTTTAATCGCGATTAGAGGTAATTAGTATAGTTTAAGGAAAAAATGATATTATAATAAAATTAAAATACCATGAAACATGTCCTACCCTTATTGGATGTGTCATGGCCGACCAAGAAAATACATGGGTCAACTTGGGGACCCTATGGAGCCACTTTGGTTGGGAAATGACATAAATAACTTTTTATTTAATGTTAAAGTAAAAATGACACACACATGAGATGTTTTACTAAAACAATTTTTACAAGGGATTATACAAGTCATATTTTTAACTATGAATATTCATTAGAAAGATAAAAAGATTTCCTACATCATATTATTTTTTTATAATTTTTTTATATTAAATTAATTAAATTATTTATGACATCATGATGATGCAGCGATGACCTCATTATTTAACGATTTAAATAAAATGGAAAGATAATGTAATATCTAAGACCTTCACATGTCCAAAGCCTATTGGATGAGTGGATTTCGAACCCTTATCACCTTATCCTCGAAATACATCAATGTGGGACCTTTATAATCCGAAACTCCATTGAAAATAAAGTAACATTTTGTAACTTTACAAGAGTGCCCCTCCTCTCCTCTTATAAAAGGCCCCCAACTCTACCTCCTTACCCACACTCCCATAGCCTTTGGCTCGGACAAAACCTGACCATTTTGTCTCTACACTTCCCTCTCTTACTTCTTGAAGCCTCACTTTGGGCAGAAGTCTTCCCAAGGAAGCCTTTGAGCTCAAACCAAAGGGAGTTACCCGATTTTACGGTAATGTCTTCTTTTGAGTCCTTTTGTTTTATTTTGCTTCTCCGACCCCCTAAACTCTTTTTATTCTTTTCATTTGTAACAACTACAGTATCCTCAATATACTAGGATTTTGTTATTATAAGGATTCGAGCTACACTTACACACACCTACATATAATGGTTAACGAACATACTGTTTCCGTGGATGGCGAATTTATGCCTCCCGAAACGATGATTGTTCAACATCTTTTAACACCTTCAATGGTGGCCATTAAGATGTCACTATATTTATATATGATATATAATATGTTTATGTTTTCCTTAAGCTTCTTTATTTTCCATTTTGGGCATAACTTTATGGTTTCCATTATGGGTAAACACGATATCTTCATTTAAGGAAGTGCGGACTACCGCCCCCTCAAAGTGATGTGATTCGTTAATGCCATATGTGGGACGTGGAAAGTATGGATTTAAAGTTATTATATATGATTTTATACTAGAATTATAATATACCTATATATCATTATTATTTCTTTCCATTAAAGTATGAGATATAAATGAAAGTAGCATTCATGCGTACGCACGGCTTACCGTCTCCATGAACGGTGCATTTCATTTTTTATCCCCAAATGTAATGTACTATTATAAGTACATGTATATAATTGATATATATGATTAATGATACATCTAAATGATTAATATAATTCTAGAATTAAAATATAAATACCTCTCATTTAGTTTTAATTCCATTAATATGACAAAGAAATGAAAGTAGCGTTCATGCGTACGTACGGCTTACCGTCTCCATGAACGGTGCATTTCATTTCTTACCTCTAAATGATTATGTAATATTATAAATACATGTATATGATGGATATATAAGATATATATGCTATCCAAATAATGAATATAATTCTGGATATAATGAACCTTTGACCACACGAACAATATGTAATTGTAAGAAGTCCACTTTCGACTTAAGAACCAAATATCGACAAAACAAACATTATTAAGTTAAATGGTTACATAATGTTTATAACATGGAAATATGTGATATAAAAGGAATAATGAACTTTAAAAAGGTTCTTAATCAAGTATAAATTAACTCAAGTTTATTATTCAGGACGTTAAAGAATGATCGAGTCAAGTCGGACCCGAGGTAAGGGATCCTACACCTCTCTTTCTTTTTAAGTACACTCTTTTATGTCATTCATTTTAAGCTCATATTTCATATGATTGGGATGTTATTTTATATTAATCCTACTGTACTTATTATTTTCATATTATGAGAGACCCTATTTCATCTTATCAATCCATTTTGAATTTTTGAGTGGCGCTGTTAGGCTGCCGAGTTTTCGTAAGAGATCTAACCTCTCTCTTTCTTTTTAAGTACTCTCCTTTATGTCACTTATTTTAAGCTCATTTTTGTTATGTTGGGGTATGTTCTTTTGTATTCCTCTTTCTGTGAACTTTATGTTGATATTATGAGAGACCATATTTCCTCTCATCAATCCATTTTGGAATTTTTACATGGCACTGTTAGGCTGCCGAGTTTTTGTAAGAGATTTTTCATCTCACTTTTATTCCCATGAGATTTATGCTACATTTTCCACAATTTCCATTGTGTGGTTTATGTACTTCCCATTATTACAATTATTTTTTAATATAATTACATTTATGGTTATTTACATATTTATTGTATGACACTTCTTCAATGGGGTGTACTTTTCGAAAGTTACCCAAGTCGGTAAGGGAACCTTTCACCCTCCTCATTTTAAAAGACTTCATTTATTATGTCTTTTAATTCCCATACTATTATGTTGGGATATGTTCTTCTATATCCTGATTGATGTAAATTTTATTTCCAAGTGATGAGATTCCATTTTTATCTCTCATCAACTCATTTTCTGAATTTTTGAAGTGACGCCGTTAGGCTGTCAAGTTTTACCAAGGGAACTTTTTAACCCAATTCAGATTTATTTGGGTTCAACATGTAGTTATTGAATATGTCATCCTTTGAATATGTGTGAATGACCTTTTATTGTTTTACACTTAATATCCAATTATATTGGGTGTATTTATATTTTTCACACATAATTTTGATATTGATTTATCCTTAACATGTGGTATGGCTAAAAAAATTCTGAGTGAAATCCAATTGACAACACCCAAGGAATTAAAATGTAAATATGATTCTTATTGAGTCAATGTAGCTCTTCCTTAGTAATATCAGGCTATGCATGACTGATAACAATTGGGTGAATCTATGGAGGAACATCTTTAAAGACGTAAAGTCCAATCCAAGGAGTGTATAAGTGGAATCCTATATCCAAATAATAGTGGAGGGAACCGACAATGTCATGTTAAGTATCTTATAACAGACAAAGACCATGTTTTTAGGGGGAAATTTCCCTTGGAAACCATATACTCAAATTAGAATGAAATCCTCTAAGATCACAAGGAAATAACACCGGAATCCAACACTTGATTAAGTATGACCACTCTTATAATGATAATAATGTCCATATGAAATAGTAACCTTATAATTATTTTATTTATATTTTATGTAATCTGGGGCCATGTAATTTTCATTCATGTAAATAAGTCATTTGGTTCATTATGTTTCCTTTCATACTAGGTGAAAAGGTTAAATAAGATATGTAATCATTTATAACATTAATTACAGAATAATTTACTTGGTTCAATCCCTTAGCTACCATATTCATGAAATTGTGGGATATGGACAAGAAATGAATTAATGTTCCATTACATGTAAACTATTCTAGTGATATATATAAATAATCATTCCATTTATCAATTTAATTATTCACTGAAAAATATTAAACAAAAACCATTGAAGTGTCAAGTTATACTATACATGATAGCCATTAAAAATTCATTTATTTGATTAAAATAATTACCTTTACTATGTCATGGTCTAACTCACCTGAATGGTTGTGTAGGTAAACCTATCATGGTTAACAAAGGCACAAACTATGAAGCAACCAACATGTAGAGGTCAACATTGAAGTCATAACCTATAATGATGCGATGAAAATATATAGAAATGGATTTGTAATACAAGAACACTGATTTTAAGAATTACATAACAATTTAATAAATAATTTCTGATGAAACTGGAATTCAAACAACTAAAATACTTTAAGAGATGGTAAGAGTTTTGGCATGACTCATATACCACCTTCCTAGAGCCTATAACACTCTCTTTCTGCGGTAACAATGCTTAGATTGACCTGGATCATAGAAAAATAATACAATGCATCAATTCCATCAAAAGAGAGAATATGAGACTATATAAAAATAATGTCATCGAAGGAATGAATAATTATAAATCAATCCTAATGACTGATGAGAATACCTTGAGGAATCCAGTGAGATCAAAAGATGTTGAATTGGAATTCAAATGGGTGAGATATAGAGAATAATTTGTTATTCTAAGGTGGGAGCTCCAACAGATGAGAAGAGGAGAATTTATTACTAAAAATGAGAAATTGTAGGGATGCATGAGGTTTATATATTATAAATGGAGAAAAATTTAATTTTACACAAAAATTTATGGGTCACATAGTTTGGTAGCATGGTTGGCCCAATCATGCACTAACCATGCACCTCCCACTAGATAAGGAAGGAACCCACATGGTTAGGATACATAGTCTAAGAAACTATGTTCCAATCTTACTATGTGGATATTTTTAATATTTTCAAAACAATTCACTTGGGTGTACGACCTTGTGACCATGGTTTGGGAAAACTATGTACCTTTATTTCCCATCTGAAATGCCTTTCATGGTTAGCGGAAATCATGTGGACTTTCCCACACAGTTTATAATAACCATGTGGTGGAGTTATTTTCTCCATCGATAGAGATTTTATTCTTTGAAAAATCCCTTGAAATAACCTAAAACATTTTAATCTTATTAAGAATACATAATATGTATAAAACAAATAATTAGACATATGTTGAAAGGTTCTATACCTCATAGAAAAATAGGGTTCTTACAGTGTTCCCCCATTAATAAACTCTTCCTTGAGTTGTCTTCCAAGAGAAGAAAAATGATATCTAAGAATTATTATTTCCACTGTGCATATATGTTGTCATACCTCTCGAAAGACTTGTCTTATACCTGGCCATTTTTCTATTTCACTCATAGTAAATGAATTTACATACCTTAGATAGCCTTCATGCTTTGGAAAATGATACATATAGAATACACCAAAAAAGAATCATCACCATCTAAGTAACCTCCTTAATATCAAATGTATGAGATGAGTCAACATGATAATGAAGAAGATATAAAATCTAGGATACATCTTTCATGGAATGGTACCTCATATGTAATAAGTACTAATAGGATACTAACCCAACCCTCTCTAGGATCTCAAACAACACTACATAAGAATGAGATATCATTAATTTCCTCCATATTCATCTATTACTTTATATGGGTGATACTCATAAGAAAAATTTATTGTCGCCATCAAACCCCAGAGATCATAGAATATGATTAACATAAGATTTATATCTATACTGAGATGTATACAAATGATTCCTGGCCAGTTGAACATGCTAAAAAGATTTATATAAGTGATGAGGACCAAGATGCACATCCTCTTCTTCCTTTAACCATAACATGGGTGATCAGAATGGCCTACCATAAAATTCCTCCAAATGAGGCATTTAAATAATTGTCTAAAATCTATTTCGGCAGGTGAAATATAATATTGGTATATCCTTATTCCAAAAACCATCAAAATAAAGGACACATGACTGATGAATTTCACCAAAACATGTATTGTATGTTCTTATAGACCATCAATCTGAGGGTGGAGGTCTATGACTAGAATCACTTGTTCACCCATAGATCTCTATAAACCCTGATAGAACCTCGATGTGAAATAAGCATATGTATCCATAAATTATAGTACTAGAGTCCTAGTGTAAAAAAAGAAAATCACACAGACATACAGTTTAATCATATATTCAACTGAGATGCTCATATTGGTTGTCTGGGATGACACCTACAGTACACCTCGTCTAAGGTCCCCCTCTAAGACACCCCCAGTCTTGTTACTCTCTTCCCCAGTCAGCGCTATCTATCGTCTGCACCCAACACAACAATGTGTGGGCCTAGCCTGTGCATGGGTGAGTATAACAATACTCAGTGGGGACCTCGAGACCCTCAAAGGTCTCCCTGAATCCACAAAGGATAAACTACAAATCATGAAAAAAAATTTCAAACCTACTCAGGTATATGGCCATACATATACCTAAGTTTTCAAGTATACCCATATCATTCAAGGGGAAATACAAGGTCCAAATCAAAAGGCCAACGCTCGACTGTTCCACAAATGAAGGAATACCATGAAGGTAACACCACAATGGTAAGTACCAGAAAGGTAACACCACACAGAATAATACCACAAAGTTATCACCAAAGAAGGTAAGAACCACACAGGTACGCCAAACAGAAGAATACCACTGAGGTATGCCCACGAATGTAAGTACCACAAAGGTATGCCACGCAGAAGAATAGAAAAAAGGTATCCCCCTGAAGGTAAGGACTCAGCTCACACTAGGTATAACATAGGTACAGAAGTACAGATGATTAGTATAAGGATAGATCATCTTATTCTATTAAGATTCACTACTTCTGACCCACACATGATCGATAAGTAACTAAACCACACTAACCCACACAGGATCTGATACTCACAGGATCGATATGCGCTGACCCACACGAGATCAACGAGCGCTGACCCACACAGGATCTGACCCATACAAGGTTCGAAATGTGCTAACACACATAGGATCACTGAGTGTTGACCCACACATGATCTGATAGATGTTGACCCACATAGGATCAATGTTCGTTCTTCACGTACAGCCGGCCACCGGGATCCCGCTCTAATAACGCTTGATTCCGGGAGGGTCCGCTTCTCAAGCCATAGGTCGATACTCCAACATGCATGAAGTACCATGAATAAGTATCCCAAAGTTCCATCACATCAAAAGGGACCAACCCAACTGAAGGTTCGTCAATCAGACTCCCGGTCTGTAAATTATTAGTGTTTCCGCTCCGAGGGCCCGGTTGGATTTGGGGTTCGATCCAACCTGAACACACTAAAAATTTATCCAAAACTCAATTGGAATATAGAAAATGGACCATCCTGATCCAAAGTTTCCGATTCCACAGACGGTTCTTCAAATTCAAGAATGTATCTCAAGATATGGCTGAAAGAACGAAAAAGGTCAACATTGGTACGGGTCTGTGCCGACCCGACCCGTCCCGGTTCCAGCCCTTGGTCAGAATCGGACCGTTGGGTCCAGCCCGGCCTTCCGGTGCGGCCCGACCCACTATGATGCCTATGCGAGGTGGTCCGCCGGGCGGCCCTGGAAGGCCGGATGGCCGACCGCTCCTTCACGCGGTGCTGTCGTGCGACATGCCATCGCTGATGGACGACAGCGAGCCAGTCGCCCCTTCACCGCTGCTGCGGCCTTGCATCATAGCTCATGCTCACCGGGCATCGCAAACATGTGCCACCACATCCCCATCATGCAGTCAACCATCATCATCCGCTAACCTTGCTCTTCCATGACAAACATGCCCCGACTCTTCTCTGGTGGCGTGGTTGCGCCGTCACCATCTTCGTGGCCGGTCGTGGTGCTAGCCGCCGCTCCCGAGTCCCACCAGTGCCAATTGTAATGCCCCGACCCTAGATTCCAAAATTCGGTGAATTAATTTAATACATTTTCATTATTACATGAAATCAATCCCCAAACAACCGATTAGTTTAATAGTCTTGGAAAATAGATTACATACATGAATGTTTCATTACACTTTCCAACATACAATACAAATAAAATCCGTTGACAATGCCATTGTTCCCCTAGCTTAACCCTGTATCTCAAACATTAAACACTTTTTGGGATCTTGGGAAAATAAATCATAATAAATTGGTGAGCTCAGATGCTCATTAAGGGTAAATAATTTAGCGGAAGCTATAAACTTTTAAGGCAATATGTGTAATAAAAACAATGGCCTTTTATACATAAACATGAAAAAATATGGAAAAAATAAATCAAACATTACCATATAAACATGTACATGGATATACTACGAGTCGAATAATCAAATGAAATATCTAATTTCATAATGAGGGAATGTATAGTACTTGACTTTAATTTCTATGTCAAGGCCCCGTGCCATGACCTAGGAGCTAACTGTAACCTAACCCCAACCCGAAGAGCCTCTATAACCGGACTCCAACCTGGAGAGCCTCTGTAACCGGACTCCATCCCGGAGAGCCTATTTAACCGAACTCTAACCCAGAGAGTATGATGTAACCAGACCCCAACCCTGAGGGCTTACTTTTACCGGTCCCCAAACCAAAACATACTAGTCCAATACATTCATCTTCAGAAAAGGTTGAAATATAAAATAAACATTCGTATTAAAACTAGCATAGAAAATGTCACTACTTTTACCATAAACCATGAATGGAATAAAAATAACTCATCCACAGTCAAACATATCACATAACTTTAAATACAATATGAGATATTTGTATAATAATAAATCAAATTCAAACAAGTGGAAAATTTATCAAAGTATGTTGACATAGTTGAAATCAAAATTATTTGAGAGAAATATCACTTTCTATTTTGAAATAATTTAAGAGTCGCATAATTATAAAGAAAACATTTATTTTGAAAATATTCTTACAAGCCTATAAGGTAATATTCGAAGATGTTATAATGGTGGAAAATAGCCGCACCCGCCTTAAAAGTTAAAAAAACATTCTTACCTTAATTTTTTCAAAAAGGTCACAAAGTAACTTTTTTGGAAAACGATGGAAAGATTCCATTATAAACATCTTATAAAAAATAAAACAAGGCTATAAATGACTTTATCCAATAGTCTAGTAAATAGTAAAAAGGTTTTGAAATACATTTTTAAGAAAACACGGATGTAGATGATAAAGAGGTCCTAGTAGATACTTACGTAAAAACAACCTCGGATAATAAAGAGATTGTGAAATTAACCCTTAACTTTTACTTTTCTTTAGTAGATGGTACATTAACCTCCTGTATAATAGTTAAGTCATTGTTATTAAATTATATAGGAACCTTATACACAATTATGATATCATATATGATCTTCTAATAATGCTTTGTTAATGATATTTTTGTATTATCGTCGTTCCGTGTGATAATTGATTCATTTTCCTTTATTATATTTGTTACGTGAGTTATGTTGGTTATGGATGGGTTGTTTCTTATTCATATCCAGAATTATATCAAGTCTTTAAAAATTATTTTTAATCATCAAATGAAAATTATTCTTGAATGATTACGGTGGGGAATGAATCTTATCACATTCGTGGAGATGGCAATCCGTACGTATGCACGGGCGACAATATCATTCTTTTGATATTAAAATCATATATAATTGGATGGTATAAAATATATACATAAAAATTATCATGTTATATTTATTATTTACATCAATTATACATCATTATTATACCCATAAAAATAATAATGTATTGAATAACAACTACACCACGACGTGGAGACGGTAATCCGTACGTACGCACAAGTGACAATATCATTCTTTTGCTATTAAAATCATATATAATTGGATGATATATCATATAGAAAGAATAATTATCATGTTATATTTGTTATTTACATAAATTATACATCATTATTATACCCATCCATATAATAATGTATTGAATAACAACTACACCACAACGTGAAGAAGGTATGTCGTAAGTACGCACGTATGGTGACATGTCAATAAAAGAATGGATAGAATAATGAATGTGGTTGTAATATATTTATAATAACATCACAATATATATATGATACTGGATTTATTATTTTATAATGGGAACAACAAGGAAATAAGAAGTGGAAGAAGAAAAGAACATGAAAGAGGTGATGAAATATTGACCTCTTTTTCGGGTTCTTCCTTTTGAGTTGGTCAAAAGGGATCCTTAGGTTGGCTTTATGACTAAAAGAGGGCCTCTAGGATGAATTTGGGACAGTTGAGAGGATATTTGGGCAGGGTTTGTCCAAGTAAAATGTCTATAAATGTGTGAATTAGAGAGAAGGGGGAGTGCCCTTTTATAAGAGGGGTGAGGGGCATCTTAGGAAAACATTGAAATGTTATTTTATAATAAAATAATATTCAGTTTATAATGGATCCATGTTGATTTATTTAAATGATAATGTGGGTATGGGTATAAATCCTCTCAAACAATGGGATTAATACTAATTTAGGTTACAATTTTAACCTTATATTTTATATTTAACTCTAAGTTAAATAATTTAACTTTTACCATGTCTTCGTGTATTCTTACACTATATGGTTAATAAACTTACTATAAACATCCAAAGGAATCTCAAGGGGTTTATTAATGAAATATATAATATTATTTAAGCACTTTTTCTGAACCTTAGATTTTTAGGAATATTATATCAACCAATAATATTGTATTTGTTTTAAAAATTAATTTAGGTCAATTTTGACACTATTTGGTATTTTGTTTTTGGGAAAGTCATAACAACTTTATCACTTCGAAAAAATTTATCTAATCAACCAAACATGTAATATTAACCAATAAAATTATTTTAATTATTCAAAAGTCACAAATTACATTTATTTGGATATTTATAATATAAATTAATTTAATCTATCATTAATAAGGTAATTACCGCATCATCATTGTGTCATAAATAAATTAAATTATTTAATTTCAAAAAATTATAAATAAAATACCATTATATAGGAAATATGTTTATATTTATAATGAATATTTATAGTTGAATTTATCTTATTTATAACCCTATATTAAAATGTTTTAGTTATGAAAACATGAATTTAAAACTTTTAACTCTTCTGTAAATTAAATAATAATAAATGTCCTAATCTAATTCAAGTGGACCTAAAGGGGCATAGTTTATTAATAAGGTTATTTTTGGTCGAATTACACTTATCCAATAGTATTAGGACATGTTTTAAGGTAATTATAATACCATTTTTACCCTTAATTAACATATTTACTTTTTACTGTGGTAAATAAAAGTCAAAAGTAACTATTCACCCAAAATTATTTTCATCTTATTGAACTGCATTTTACTTGCTAAAGTTAACCATTTCTCTCAAATGTTCAAAATTTAACTCACAGAAGCAGTAAAATTATGTTTTATACAAATTTTCAAATGCTCCTCAAAGGGGTTAAAAGGCGGTAAAAAGTTAAATAAAATTTTATACATCTATCTTTATTATAAAAAATATTCCACTGAATTACATTGAACTAATATTGTTATTATTTATTTATTTTTACTTAATATTAATTTAAATAAAATAATTAATTATTTAAATAAAAACTGGGTTTTAAACAATAACGTAGTGCTTTTCTCTATTCATCAAAAATTGAATATTTTCTGAAAAATACAAAAACATCACCCTATGATAACTTTGATATTCTGAATTCAAAAATGAATAATATTTTACCAATTTCAAAACATAGAATTTTCATTAAATAATTTAAAATTAATTTCCATTGTCAAAACCAAAAAGCGTATTTTTTATAAATAATAACTATGAAAAGATTGACACTTGTTTAAATCCATTTTCAAAGTGAAATTACTTACTATAAAAAACATTGGATTAAATGGTAAAAATATAATCTATTTATACTTCCAAACCATTAAAATATATAATTTAACACTATAAATTAATTTTATTATAAAAGTTGTTTAAAGTTAAAATATAGTATTTTTCATTATTCACCAAAACATAAAAGTTATCAGAAAAACACCAAAAATTTATTGAAACCAAATTCTTATATCCTTATTATAAAGAAGAAGTTTATTTTTTCAAAATGAATATATAAAATTTTCAAATATTAGATTTAATGAGGGGTCTCCATTAAAAGGCTGTAAAATTTCATTTTTTGAAAAATACTTCTTTTATCTGAAAAAAATGAATTTGTTCTAAAATTATATCTAAGAAACTCACAAATGGATTCTAAAATTATAAGGATTATATAAATTTCAAAATTCAGTTTAAACTATTCATAACCACTTTTGAATGGCTAGTTTGGTAAGTCGTGGTGCGTTTGAACTTGGTGTCACGTGAGGTGCAAGTTATTAAATTACTTTGAAAAAATAACGTACTATGAAATCTTGTGGTGTTACATTCTTTCCTCCTTCAATAAATTGTGTCCTCACAATTTGATATTGTTCTTTGAAAATAAAAGGTTTAATATAGAAAAAACATTTGTGGGAAAACCCACATCAGAAATTTGGTTTATAAAATTTAATCTTAATAAGAGGAAAGGGGAAATGAAAGGGTCACCACCAAATTATGATCTCGATTTGTAGAACATTGGTTCCAATTAGAGACACTTAATTAGAGGAGAAACATAAATATTTATAGGGAGTGATTCAGTCCATCAATCCCAAACAAGTGTAAAATTGAGGGCCTTAAATCCATCAATCTATGATGATTTAAAATACCATCAGTTCAACAATACATAAGGTATTGGGATATCACATTTTTTTTGTTTTAAGATCCATTCTCTAAAGTTTAAGAATTAATTTACCCATATAATTAGAGGGAAAAATTATATATTTGTATATATATAGACTTTACAAGTAGAGTTTCATTATTCAACTAATTCCTACCACAAACTAATCTTTCACTCTAAAAGATTTCAAAAAAAATGTTATATTTATCTTAATTGCATAGGGTCAAAAAATAATGAATTTATAATTCACCTATCAGACCCTTTAAAAAAATAAACTGCATTATACAATCCAAGGACATCACATAGTCCGGTGGTGGGTGATAAATCCCAATCACACTATGGTTGTGGGTTCCATACCTGTAGCTTTGTCCGACACGATGGGTTGTCACTAGGTCTGCATGGTGTCCTTTCTATAAAAATCCAAAAATAACCGTAACAATGATATCCAATTTCAAACTTAATCCATTCCAACCATGTGACTTATCCAAATTACTTCTATCCAAACTCACAATCCTAAATTTTTAAGGAAGTTAAACACAATGAAGATCCTTTTTTCCACGTAATAACATGTGAACACCATCATCATGCATTATTTTAAAACATGGTAACACCCTGAATTACCATAAAACTTTATTGATTAAATTCATGCTACCTTATCCTTTATATAATACTAGATATATTCCATATATCCCAAAATTTGGAATATTCCAACAATGTTGAAATAAACGAACTATTAATCAGTTCCAAGGAAGTCAAGAATATCCAATATAATTTATCCAAATCAACAATCTCTTATTCCAAAATCACTACCTCATTATCAGGACCATAGTAAGGACTACCTTTCCTTCAACCGTGTATTTTTTCAAAAAATTTAGCTTACTATTGAGTAACTTTTCTTAGAACCATATAATCTCAAATCCCTAATAAAATATTACTGTAGTCTAATCCTTATTTATCTCCATAATTCACATAACCAGTATATTGTTGATACAACACTCGAATGAAATAATTCAATAATAACAACATAAGAACTCTAGTCATTCCTCTTTATCTGAGGTAGTATCATAACATGATTATTATCTAATAGCATCATTTATGGTATACTCTGATGACTAGGAAATTGATTTGCGTTGTGTCCCAATGCCTTGCAGATGAAGAATTTTACATTTAAAACCATTTTCTTACCCATTAAATCATGTACTTGGTGTCCTTTTTCTACACACCTATAAAAAAATCTCATTCTCTTCAAGAATTTACCAAGGTGATTATTTCCACATTTATCACATATGGGAAAATCCTTCTTTCCCCTCTTCCCAATATCCATCTTTCTCTCTATCATCCTTTTCTTATGTTGCTTCCCTTCAACGCCATAGGACTTATATAATTATTTACTTATCTAATTATCACATGATATTATTTCTTCATATGTTGAGAAAAAATGGTATACTATTTACCTTCTAAATGTTGGCTTAATTCCATGAATGATATGATCCTTCATACTATTTGGATCATACATATTGCTAGAGTTCTCATTCCATCTATTGGGTGTCATTTCTATACAATGGCATACATTAGATCAGTTTATGAATAACAATGAATAATTCAAAACTTGTATAATACCTAAAATAAATTGAACAGTTTATGGATATAATCTCTAACCATAAAAATATTTTCCTTGAGGAGGTATATACTCATAAATTCTTCATAATAATTTTTAAAGAAAAGGATAATTATCCCAAGCACATCCACCAGGAGTGTCGTAACCAAGAGTGAAGTAAGGCCCATTGTCGTGCTCTAGTTCCCATTCGAGTATAGCTAAAAGCGGTGTTTTTGGGTTTTACCCCTAGTTACATCTGTTCCAGAGCCACCTATACCTGCTTGTATCTAGACAGTGTTGTATTTTCTTAGGAAACTCACAAAATCTATACATTACCAAAATTCTAGGAAGTTATTCTATACTAATCCTCAAAGTCTATCTTAGGGTAATGTTCTCTAATAAGAGTTTATCCAAATATAGTTTCCAAGGTTATTTCTAGACTTCCTCTGATACCAACTGTAACGCCCTAGCCCTCAATTCCTAGAGTCAGCGCATTATTTTAATACATTGGAATGATTTCAAGGAATCAAGTCCCAAGAGACCGATTAGTTTAGTAATTTTGGAAAATAGATTAAATACATGAACGTTACATTACACTTTCCAACATACAACAAAAACAAAGTCCTTTGAGAATGAAAATGTTCCCATAGCTAAACCCTACACCTCAAACATAAAACACTTCTTGGGATCCTCGTAAAATAAAACATAAGAAAGGGGAGAGATCAGATGCTCAGTAAGGGTAAATAATTTAGTGGAAGCTATAAAATTTTAAGGCAAGATGTGTAATAAAAACTATAGCCTTTTAAACATAAACTTGAACATAATATGGGAAAAATAAATCCAAAATTACCATATATTCATGCACATGGATATTCTACTAGTCGAATAATCACATGTAATAACTAATTTCATAATGATGGAATGTATAGTACCAGACATTAATTTCTGTGTTAAGGCCTCGAGCCATGACCTAGGGGCTAACTGTAACCAGACCCCAACCCGGAGAGCCTCTATAACTAGACTCCAACCTGAAGAGCCTTTGTAACCGAACTCCATCTTAGAGATCCTCTTTAACTGAAGTCCAACCTGAAGAGTTTTCTCTAACCGGACCCCAACCCAAAGGGCTTACATTTACCAGTCCCCAACCCGGAACATACTAGTCCAATACCTTCATCTTAAAAAGGTTGAAATATAACATAAACATTCGTATTATAACTAGAATACGAAATGCCAATACTTTAACCATAAACCACGAATGGAATAAAAATAACTCATCCACAGTCAGACATATCACAAAACCTTAAATACAATATTGGATATTTGTATCTTAATAAATCAACTTCAAACAAGTGTAAAATTTATCAAAGGTTGTTGACATAGATGAAATCAAAACTATTTGAGAGAAATATTGCTTTCTATTTTGAAATCATTTAAGAGTCATATAATTTTAAAGAAAAAATTTATTTTGAAAATATTCTCAAAAGCTTGTAAGGTATGATTCAACAATTTTATAATGGTGTAAAATAGTTGCACCCACTGTATAAGTTAAAAAAACATTCTTATCATTATTTTTTCGAAAAGGTCATAAAGTACCTTGTTTCGAAAATGAAAAAAATATTACATTATAAACATCTTATAAAAGTCAAAAAAGGGTATAAATTACTTTATCTCTTAGTATATTAAATAGTGAAAATGTTTTGAAATACATTTTTATGAAGACATTGATGTGGATGATAAAGAGGTCCCAGTAGATACTTATGTAAAAACAACCTCTTATAATAAAGATATTGGGAAATTAACCATTACCTTGTAATTTTCCCTGGTCGAGCGTACATTAACCTTATTTATAATAGGTAAATAATTGTTATTAAATTATAAAAGAACCTTATACATAATTATGATATCATATATGATCTTCTAATAATGCTTTGTTAATGATATTTTATTATTATCGTCGTTTCAGGTGTTAACAGATTCATTTTCCTTTATATTATTTGTTATGTGAGTCATGTTTGTTAGGGATTGGATGTTTCTTATTCATATCCAGAATTATATCAAGTCTTTAAACATTATTTTTAGTCATCAAATGAAAACTAGTCTTGAATGGTTATGATGGGGAATGAATCTCATCACATTCTTGTAGAAGGTAATCCGTATGTAGGCACGAGCGAAAATATCATTCTTTTGATTTTAAAATAATATATAATTGGATGGTATATCATATATACTGAATAATTATCATGTTATATTTTTTATTTACATCGATTATACATCATTATTATACCCATCAAAATAATAATGTATTGAATAACAACTACACCACGATGTGGAGATGGTAATCCGTATGTACACACGAGTGAAAATATCATTCATTTGATATTAAAATAATATATAATTGGATGGTATATCATATATAAAGAATCATTATCATGTCATATTTATTATTTAAATCAATTATATATCATTACTATACCCATCCAAAATAATTATGTATTTAATAAAAACTACACCACAACGTGGAGACGGTAAGTCGTACTTACGCACGTATGGTGACATGTCATTCAAAGAATGGATAGAATAATGAATTTGGTTGTAATATATTTATAATAACATCACAGTATATATAATTTACTAGATTTATTATTTTAGAATGGAAACAACAAGGAAAGAAGAAGTGGAAGAAGAAAAGAACTTGAAAGAGGTGATGAAATATTTTCCTATTCTTCGGGTTCTTCATTTCGATTTGATCAAAAGGTATCTTTAGGTTAGATTTATGACTAAAGGAAAGCCTCTAGGATTAAGGGAGGAATGTTGATAGGATATTTGTGTAGGGTTTGGCCGATCAAAATAGATTTTAAGGTGTGAATTTGAGAGAAGGGGGAGTGCCCTTTTATACGAGGGGTGAGGGGCACCTTAGGAAATCATTGAAATATTATTTTATAATAAAATAATATTCAGTTTATAATGGAAAAAAATTGATTTATTTCGAAGCTAAAGTAGGGATGGGTCTAAATACTCTCAACCGATAGGTTTTATACAAGTTTAGGTTACCATTTTAACCCTATCCTTTAGATTTAACTCTAAGTTAAATAATTTAATGTTTTATCTGTCTTCTTGTATTCTTACACTATGTGGTTAATAAACTTAATATAAACATCCAAAAGAAACACAAGTGGTTCTTTAATAACATATATAATATTATTTATGCCCTTTTTCCGAGCCTTTGATTTATAGGAATATTATATCAACCAATAATATAGTATTTGTTTTAAAAATTAATTTCTCTCAATTCTGACACTATTTTGTATTTTGTTTTTGTGAATGTCAGAAAAACCCTATCACATAGAAAAAAATTTATCTAATCAACCCAAACATGTAATATTGACCTATAAAATTAGTGGAATTAACTAAGATTCTAAAATTACATTTATTTAGATATTTTTAATATCAATTATTTTAATATTTCATTAATATGGTAATTACTACATCATTATTGTGTCATAAATAAATTAAATTATTTAATTTATAAAAAATATAAAAGAAATACCATTATGTAGGAAATAGTTTTATCTTTTTAATGAATATTTATAGTATAATATATCTTATGTAAACCCTATATTAAAATGTTTTAGTTATGAAAACTTGAATTTAACACTTTTAACTCTGATTTAAATTAAATAATAATAAATGTCCTATTCTAATCCATGTGGACCTAAATGGACATATTTTATTCCTAAGGTTCTTTTTGGTCGAATTAAATTTATCCAATATAATTATGACATGTGTCAGGGTAATTATAATATCATTTTACCCTTAATTTCCCAATTTAATTTTAACTGTGGCAAATAAAAGTCAAAAGTTATTATTCACTAGAAATTATTTTCATCATATTGAACCTCATTTTACTTTCTGAGGTTAACCGTGTACCTTGTATTTTCAAAATTCAACTCCCAGAAGTGGTAAAATTATGTTTTATACAAATTTTCAAATGCTTCTAGAAGGTGGGTAAAAGATGATAAAAAGTTCAATAAAATTTTATACATCTAATTTTATTATAAAAAAGATTCAAATGAATTATATTGAACTAATATTATTATTATGTATCTATTTTGACTTAAAATAAATTTAAATAAAATAATTAATTATTTAAATAAAAAGTGGGTTTTAAACAATAACACAGTGTTTTTCACTATTTATCAAAAATTGAAAGTTTTCAGAAAAAATACCAAAAATTTACCCTAAGATAATTTTTATATTCTGAATTAAAAAAGGAACTATATTATACCTATTTCAAAACATATAAATTTCATTAACTAATTTAAAATTAATTCCTGTTGTCAAAACCAAAAGACATATTTTTAGAAAATAATAACTATCAAAAGATTGACACTTGTTTATGTCCATTTTCAAAGTGAAATTACATACAATGACCTGAATTGGATTAAATGGTAAAAATATAATCTATTTCTGCTTCCAAACCATTAAAATGTATAATTTAACACTATAAATTATTTTTATTAAAAAGTTGTTTTTGGTGAAAATATAGTATTTTTCACTATTCACTCAAATATGAAAGTTATCAGAAAAACACCCAAAATTTACTGAAACTAAATTCTTATGTCCTGATTCTAAAAAAGATGTTTATTTAGTCAAATTTAATATATAAAAGTTTTAAATATTAGATTCAAAGAGGGTTCACCATTAAAAGGCTGTAAGATTTCATTTTTTGAAAAATAATTCTTTTATCTGAAAAAAATGATTTTTTTCTTACATTATGTCTATGAAACTCAAAATATGGATTCTAAAATTATAAGAATTATATAAAGTTCAAAATTTAGTTAATAAAATTCGTAACTTCTTTTGAACGGGAATTTTGGTAAGTCGTGGTGCGCTTGAACTCAGTGTTGCATGTAATGAAAGTTATTGAATTACTTAAAAAAATAACATACTACGAGATCTCGGGGTGTTACACCAATCGCCGACACCGGTCACTATCCTCCTCCGTTGCAAAAAATACAACAAAAAAACCACATGGATTGCGAAGGGGTCGGGCCATGTTTGTTTGGACCACACCCTCCGCGTTAGAGCGGTAGCAAACAATATATATGTTCTTAATTCAAGAAGGACGTCAAGAACGGAGAAAAAGGTATTCAAAAAAACATTCCCTACCTTGAAGGTTGCAAAGGAGGATGCACAAGGAAGAAGACGAATTCATTGAATAATGTCGGTGTCCGTCGTCTCTACAAGGCCCTTCCGATCCGGGCTGGGGGTTGGTTCCCTGTTATTCGATTCGTGGTTCGAGGTCACTCGTCACCGCCCGCCAGAACAGGCTCTATCCTCTATGTGTCGGGAGTCACGGAAATTTTGCAGAGCTTCATTGCTTGGTGAATTCATGCCAAATCCTCCCCTCCAAGCTCCATATAAATATGAGATAGGGAGGGTAAGTAACGATCATGGAATATATGAAGGTTCATTTAATATGAACCTTCCTAAATTCCAAAGATGATGTTACTTAGTATTTGACAGGTTTGTACAACTAATTTACATTGGTCCAATAATTAAATGGTTCAATTAAATAGCACTTTAATTAAGTGGAGTGTTGGAATAATTAATTACGGAATTCTAAGGGTCTTCCCCCCTCATTAATGAAGGGTTCGGGTGGTCCCCACCATTGTATTCAAATTGGGAGGATTAAAGCTCTTGTGGTCCCCACCTCCATAAATCAAAAATAGAGGTTAAAAGAAAAATACAAATGTTAAATATTTTATTTTTCTTCTTCCTCCACGAAAAGCACAAAAACTAACCTTCACTCCCGACCTACTGCAGTTGAGGTGAAGGTATCTTTAAGCGAATATTGGAGTTGTGAGTTCAACGGTGTCCTCAGATTTCATTCAGAGCACCGATTCAATAGTTAAAAAACTCGTTCACTTGTATAATGAACATACCTGAAAAAAGGTCATAAATTCATTCCGGGCTCACCGGGACCCAGAATCACGTGCTTTCGAATTTCGCGGTGTAGAAATAATTCCATATAATTAAAAAAAATTATATGGAATTTTCGGGACATTACATTTTCCCCACCTTAGGGATTTACATCCCCAAAATCCACAACAATGGAAAAACAACCAAAAGAGGGTATTGTGCATGAATCTGAGCCTCCCGCTCCCATTAGCTCTCTTGGAGGTTCTCGTGCTGCCAGCGTACATGCACCAGAGGTATCAACCACCCATGAAGGTCCCGCTTCTTTCGATCCTCAATCTCCACTGGACCCTCCGAAAACGACGCACCATCGTCTAAGTCTATCTCGACGTGGTCAATGATGTGAGATGGGTCGTGCAAGTATCCCCTCAGAAAGGATACATGGAAGATGTCGTGCACCCTCTCCAAATGCGGTGGAAGAGAAAAGAGGTATGCTACCTTACCTATCCTCCGATGTATCAGAAGAAGGACCAATAAACCTCAGTGATAACTTTCCCCCTCGGCCAAATCTCCATAGTCCCCATCGAGGAGAGACTCGCAAGAATACATGGTACCCCTCACAGAACTCAAAGGGTATTTTTATCCCGTCGGCATAAGACATATTACAACATTGTGAAGTCTTCACTTACTGACAAGCGAGACATCATGATACAAACTATGCCACTGCTTTCATCATCTCAAGCCACCAGTACTGATACCAGAGGTCCTGGTAAATCTTCACCACACCGGGATGTACCTCTAGAGGGGACATATGGAAATCTCTCAACACCTCCTCCCAAAGTGCCACTGGTCCCAAGGTACGTCCCTTGAAGTGGAAAATGTGCTCCCCAGCTTCAGAAAATCCATTAGGTTCCTTCCCTGCGGATATCTGAGCATGTCTAGCCTTGCAGTCAATGCCCCCCAAGTTGCACCTCCCTGACTTTCCGAAGGAGTGGGGGAGTGATAGTTATAGACTGGAGGTAATCAGCTTCATCTCTATCCACGACAGAAATATGCAGCATGACTAGTTACTCTGATGACTCACTCTGCAGTTGTAGAGAATACCTCCTGCAGATTGCGTCTGCTACCACGTTCCCCTTCCCAGGTGTATAGACTATCTCAAAGTCATAGTCCTGGAAGAACTCTAGCCACTCCTGTTGGGAACTGAAAAGTCAAAACTTCTACTGCCATGAGGGTGAGGCTGGCTGACTCATGAGTGATCAGCCGCACCCTTCTATGTAGGAGTTTATCTTATGCTACCTGGGTTTCTTTTTTCACCGACCAAGGAAACCCCCATTCCAACATTGTAGATAGACGACAACCTCTTTTCCTAATATAGTCAATCTGATTATGATCATGGGACATCCAGTACATACCCAAAATAATGTCTTAATGCCTCGATGTTTACACCAAGAGGTTAGAACAAAATCTCTCGCCATAAGGGCCAGATCACACCATCGGCGTAAGTGTGATTATCGAGTCTCCTTCCCAACGTATCTCCAGACATCAGGGTCAAGTAAACAGTTTAACCAGAAACTCTAGGTATTGGACAAGATTTTTGGAGGGAAGGAATGACTGGTGCTGTGTATATTGTTACGGCAGCTGGTAGTAGACATAAACCATACCTCTATTCATCCATAGAGCCCTTGGGTGGCATTCCTTGACCGCATGTAGCTACTATCTTTCCCTGTCCTCCAGCTCCCTGAGCCTGGTAGGGACCACAATGGGGGGTGGTTGTAACATGTCGAAATATACACCACCTCATGCTTCTCCCCTTGCTCTACTTCCACATCTACAACCCTACAGATTCATTTGTCCCTAAAACTTCTTCTTCCCGAAACAATTTTACACACCCAAGTCTCTGAGACTGGCGCCAATTTCTTATTTTCCCACTACTAACATTTACTCACTGTATCCACTCTGACAAATAACATTCCACCACAAAGGTACTCTCTAGAACCCCAACATAAGTAGGAATGCATAGATGAATAATGCTGGTTTTGACATCCATAAACACACTGCCCTCGAAATTCCAAGCCTCGAAGCACTGATCGCATAATATTCATCAAGTACCAGGAATGATCAGTACACCTTGATGAATACTCAGCTACCAATATGTCGTCCTGCCGAAGTTAATAGAAGATATTAGAGGTGGTACCCATCCTTAAGTGTGCTGCACTGCCTGGGTTGACATGTAGGGCCCACAATGAGGACATTGTGCTCTAAAGGGGGTGATTGTAACACCCCAGAATGATAAAGGGTTAAATGACTAAATGACACGACTCATGTCAACAAGGTGCTCCTTCTGTTTTGGGATCCTACCTGATTAGAACTCTATAGTTAAACATGCTTGACTAGGAGTAGTGGTCAGGATGGGTGACCTTCTGGGATGTTTCCCAGGGTGTGTGCGAGTGAGGAAAAAACACGCTGGAAAGGACATGTGTTGGCCTATGGGGACTATCATTAATCATTTGACCCATTTTGGCATGTGGGTGGGCCCATGGGTGGGGACCACGTGTTTTTGGGGCCACTTGTGGTACCTGGTGGGCCAGGACCTAACGACCATGATATAGTGGGGTGGTTATGCTATCACCAGGACCCAGTTGTTACAAATAGACTCGTCCAGAGGTGGGTCCTTTCTAGAAAAACTCTCCTAGAGAACCAAGACTCTATTTTTGAACTATATGGCCATTAAAATTTCTGGATATAAAGATTTAACTTCAAATGTTTTATGAAAATGTCAATTATTAATATCAAGAAACATCAGATGAATATTAGAAAATATAGCCATCAATTTAGATTCATTATTGGATTCATTAATAGATTGTTCCTGGGCATTATGACATAGTGCATCCAATGCCATATAAGCAATCTCATAATCAAGGTGATAAAGGTATTTGAACCATATTCTCTATTTTATATTTAATTCATAAATCATACTGATAAAGATGATTCTCTTATGGTTCTTATAAACCATAATGATCTCAAAACCAAAAACTGTTTCCAGAAATATAATGCATGGATAACTACTTCTAACTCATTATCCGGAATTCAATTATTTATCACATGAGTCCTCAATTGATGTGATCTGTAGTTACTGAATCGATTCACCTTCATCAGTACTACACCTAGACCGATTCATGATGCATCACTGTAAAATATATAACCTCTTCCTATCTCTATAAGAATCATAATTGGTGATGTGTTAATCCTTCATTTCTTTTCATGAAAGGCCTTCACACACACTTCCGACCATAGAAAAATCTCAAACTCATTTGTAAGATCAGTAAGAGGAGTAATAAAAAAAATTATATATACCATATGAAATAGTTATAATATCCAGCCATCCATAATAAAATCTATATTTCAAACAGTACCTTGGGATGCTCCCCTGAACCAAAAGGACTCACCGTCTCTAGGAAAATGGATACACCTGATTCTAAGATAATATAACCCAATAAGTGAAATTTCTCATTATAGATATGGTACTATATAATAAAATCATATTGAATATTCTCTATATGTTAATTCAAAATGATATCTTGGTTTTTAGAATGGACTCCTTAAATATGAGAATACACTATGAAGTTATCCACAACGACCATGACATAAGAATCTAGAGAGGGGTGGAAAACCATATTCATTAAGGGCATTAAATCTTTATGGTTCTTTCATAAATCCAAAGGATATAATGAGACACTCATATAAAATGTACCAACTACATAAATTTATATTTGGTATATCTAAAGGCCTAACTCACACAAAATGAATGCCTAATATCATGTCGATCGTACATAATACCCTAGGTCCTCAGAGATGGTCAAAGAGATCATCCATTCAAGGTAGTTGATTCTGGTTTTTAATCCTAATTAGGTTCAGCTATAGTTAACCCCTTAATATTCTAAGGGTTCCATAATCCTTATTGATGAAAATTATGGGTGAACCCCAAGAGGAAGTACTATGTCAGAAAAACCCTTTATAATTATAGAATCCCAACCTTTTCTTACATTACTATTACTTCATTTCAAATATAAACAACATAATAGTATTACACATAGAGGATCCAATGGTTTATTTTCTTGGGCAAACTAGGACCACACATAACAAATACAACATCAAGCATAAACATTCATTTAATTTCTTCTTCTATAGCTTCTTGTTGGAACTTGTCCTCTCCTTAGTACATGTAGCCACCTGAGGATATATATCAAAAGGGTTGAGCGAAAATCCCATTAAGAGGATAGATAAGAACAATATATCATGGGGTGAGCATAATCATAACATAGGTAAAAGATCATGAACATGAGAGGAGCATAAATAATAGACTTGAAATGTGGCAATGCATAAAAATGAAACATCGTGTCTTAGTGGTTAACTACAACACATACTTGTGAACCAAGCTAGAATCTTGTTCACTCATAATTTCACATTTACTCATGAGATTTATCACTTTACCCAATTCATTGGAGTGCTATATAATTCCGGTAACACCCGTCACATTTAAACATTCATATTGTACTATATAATTCTGGGCGCACCCGTCACATCATAACATTATCATTTATCATGCATGCCCCAATGAACATATACCATAAATGACATTACTAACCCATGAAAGGGATTGGGTTTCATCTCATAAGAAAAAATTCATAAACTTTGGGTTCCCAAAAGAAAGAGGTAACAACATACTTGATACAAGAACCATCAACCTTGAATGAGAGGTAAAAGTTGAGTTCTTAAGAGAAGAGTTCTTTCAGAAAACATTTTCATTGACATAAAATTCATTAGAAAACATGTATATCCTAGAAAAAAAAATAAAATGATGATCAAATGATCTTTAAGGAGTGACCATATCAAAAATGGAGTGAAAGAGGTAGAACCCGAAGGATGAAAGTTAGGTTCGAGAATTTCCCCTTACCTTGTACCCGAATGCTTCCTTCTCTTTAATGTCCTGTATAATGACATTATATTCATTAATTAGAAATTCAGAACTATGTTTGAATTAATAGGGTTTATTCTGGTTTCATTACATCATATTATGTTCCTTTGGATGACTTATTGAGTTTAAAGACATTGTTCGGGGATGTTCGTTTTTATAGTTTTTCTTGGGTGGTTCACTTGTATTCATAAATGGATGTCTGGGTAGAACATGGGTAAAAATACAGAAATGATATTAAATTATATTAGTGATATTACAGGAGATTTAATTATTTTATAATTAATTATATTAGATCCATGTGGGTGAATCATTAGATAAGAATTAAATGATGGTTCTTTGGGTCAATTTGGGTGGTTTTTGGGTCATAACGAACTTGTTTTAACTTTTCACTTAGTAATATGGCCATTGGTTATTTACAGAACGTAAAATTGAACATAATACATATACCATATTATGGTTCAACCATAAAAAAGGTTTCATTACCAGTTTTGAAGGTAGAAACGGAATAAGAGATCATGTCGTTTTTGAAGGTGATAAATTAACACCTCATGAACAACGTTCTCTTTAATAAAATAAAAGGATGTGGGAAAGGGGGTGGGGTGATATAATATCCCATTATAATCATAAAATTATAGTATATGTATAATAATGGAGTTACAAAACAATTTGGATGAATATAGGTGGGGAGAGATCAATAAAGGAACTTGAACTTGAAAGGAAATTAAAGGAGAAGAGGGAGGGAAATTACCTCTAGAATCCTCCTCTTGAGAACCTTCTTGAGGGACTATGATTGTTATTTTGATGAGACCAGCATCTCTTGGAAGTGGGGGAGGGGCTAGGGAAGGTTTTTGGGCAGAGTTTAGTGATTTCTTGGAGCTTGAGAGGTGTGAGGAAAAGAGGTAGTGAAGGGTGGCTTTTATAGTGGAGGGGAAAGGGGTTTCCTTAATATAAAATCCATTAGTTTATTATTTTCCCCTAAGAAAATGAATAGTGAGTCTTGGTTGACCAAGAATAGTAAATAAGGCATGTGAGTTCTGTATTTGGGTGCTTACATCACTTGTGAAGTCAGGAATAGTGGGTTTTAATTATAATGTATTTACATGGTAAATTAATGTATTCTACTATTCACAAAAAATTCAAGTATCTCGGAAAAATCCCAAAAATTTACCCCAACCATTTTTCGACGTGTATAATAAATAAATTATTTCCATTGTTTAAAAATAATTTTCTAAATATTATTAATTTAATATTTAATTAAAATCATAATTTACTAAAAAAACAATTTTTAAGATTAAAACTGATTTATAGTGCTTTAAAAAATTATGTAGGGTCTTATAAAGTTATCTAAAAACTATGAGACATTGATTAAATACATTTTAGGGAAATAAATATTCTTTTAAATTAATTAATTAATTATAATTAATTATTTATGACTTACAAAATACCAAAACGTTTACTAAGGTCAAATTGTCCCTTTCTAAGATGTCTAAATTTTATTTTATTATTCATAGGTAATGTTACTCTTATATTGGATGATTTACTATGTATAAGGGTCATATTAATATTCATAAGGGTAGGTTACTATTCATATGGGTAGGTCACTATTCAACAAAAAAATCATTTTTGTTTCATTAAACTCCAAAAAACATCTTGAACATGACCGTGTATGTCGGATTTTTAAAATTCCAAACATAAGAGTGAAAAACATATGTTTAAATGTCACTTATCACATAGTAGTTTATTATTTTTTGTTTTCGTGTTATTTTATGACATAAATGTAAGAAGGGAATTTTCCATTGAAAAACTTTGGGTCGTTACATTCTTCCCCACTTAAGAAATTTCTCCCTCAAAATTTCACTTTACACAAACAGGTGAGGGTACTTCTCCTTCATTGCCTCTTCTGGTTCCCAAGTTTCTTCCTCAAACTTATGGTTCCTCCACAACACTTTGACAAAATGGGTTGTCTTGTTGCGTAGAACCTTATCACTTCGGTCCAGAATCTTTACTGGCTACTCCTTATAGGAGAGATCATCTTCTGGCTGTACCACCTCTGAGTTTAGTACATGTTAGGGGTCTGGTATGTACTTCCTTAGTAGTGATAAATTAAACACATCATGAACTTGAGCCATATTTGGTGGAAGTGCTAAACGATAGGCCACAGCTCATATGCGGTCAAGTATCTCAAAGGGGCCAATATACCTTGGGATTAGCTTCCCTTTCTTCCTAAATTGCATGACTATCTTCCATGGAGATATACGAAGGAAGAATTTATCTCCAACATCGAACTCCAAGTCCCTTCGATGGTTGTCAGCATAGCTCTTTTGCTAACTTTGAGCAACTTTGATGTGTTTCTGGATAACTTGAACCATCTCTATCATCTCTTGAACAAGATAGGGTCCAGGCAACTTTCTTTCTCCAACTTCATCCCAACAGGTTGGAGTTCTACATCTCTTCCCACAAAGAGCTTCATACAGAGTCATTTGAATACTCGAGTGGAAGCTATTATTGTATGAGAACTCAACCAATGGGAGATGCTGATCCCAATCACCTTTGAATTCAAGAGAGCAGTCTATTAGCATATCTTCAAGCGTCTAAAGAGTCCTTTCAGACTGGCCATCAGCTTTGGGGTGATAGACCATGCTGAAATTTCATTCAGTACTCAAATCATGTTGAAGGATCCTCCAGAATTTAGATGTGAACCATGGATCACAGTCAGAGACAATTGAGAGTGGAACACCGTGCAGTCTCACCCCTTCCTTCACATATATCTTTGCATGTTGATCAAGCGATTTATCTTCCCGTATACAGATAAAATGGTCAGTCTTGGTGAGTCGGTCAACCACAACCCATATCCCATTATTTCCCTTTAACGTCCTCGGGAGACCTGTGACAAAGTCCATAGTAACATTTTCCCATTTCCACATGGGTATAGGAAATGGATGAATCATACATTTGGTCTTTTGTCACTCCTCTTTAACTTGCTGACATTCCAAGCACCTTGATATATATTCTGCAATCTCCTTCATCATGTTATCCCACTAGAAGTGTTCTCGGAGATCATGATACATCTTCGTACTCCCATGATGGATAGAGAAAGTTGAGCTATGTTCATTATCCAATAGCTCCTTCTTTATCTCGGGTGATGAAGGCACACAATGCTACGTTCCAAACCGAATCACACCATCATCGTAGATATGGAACTCTTGCAGCTTCTCTTCCTTTACTGCATTCACCCTCTTTTGTATCTCCACATCATCCCTTTGTGCTTCCTTAATCTTCTCATGGATGGATGGTTGCACAATCATTTGGGAAAGGTAGGATGTATCCCTTACCCTTATGATTTTCAAATCCATCCTTTTCATATCCAAGATGATTGGGTCTTTCTCAATCTGTAGCATGGATAGAGTAGTAGGTTATTTCCTGCTTAGAGCATCAGTTACCTTGTTCGCCTTTCCAGGATGATAGTGAATAGAGAAATCCTAATCCATGATTAGCTCTAACCATCTCCTTTGATGCATGTTGAGATCCTTTTGTGTTAATATATACTTTAGGATCGTGTGGTCAGTGTATATGTCACACTTCTCACCATAAAGGTAGTGCCTCCATATTTTCAAGGCAAAAATCATGGCTGCCCGCTCTAGATCATGTGTTGGGTAGTTCTGCTCATGGATCTTCAACTGTCATGAGGCGTAGGCTATCACATTATCATTTTGCATGAGTACACAACCCAAACCTTTCTTTGAAGCATCACTGTATATCAAAAAACGTTCTCCACTTTTCGGTAGTGTGAGTACATGTGCAGTGATCAGCCTTCTCTTTAGCTCCTTGATGCTTCCCTCACATTCATCCATCCAGACATACTTTACCCCTTTCCTTGTTAACTTAGTTAGAGGGCTTGACAATCGTGAAATGTTTCTCACAAAATGTCGGTAGTACCCAGCTAATCTAAGAAAACTACGGATTTCTATGACACTAGAGGGCCAGGGCCATTCCTCAATCGCCTTTGTTTTTTAAGGATCCACAGAAATTCCCTCACTTGTGATCACATGTCCCAAGTACGTGACTTGATTCATCCAAAAGTCACACTTTTTGAACTTTCTATACAACTTATCCTTTCTCAATGTCGCCAACACATGTCTTAGATGTTCTTAATTTTCCCCCTTGCTCTTAGAGTAGATGAGAATATCATCGATAAAAACTACCACAAATTTATCGAGGTAATGTCTAAAGACTCTATTAATCAAATCCATGAAAATTGTGGGGGCATTAGTAATTCCGAAGGGCACCACAAAAAACTCATAGTGCCCATACCTTTTACGGAAAGCAGTCTTATGAATATCTTCCTTCTTCACCTTTACTTGATGATATCCATAAAAAAGATCCACCTTTGAGAAGTATTGAGCTCCTCTTAACTAGTCGAACACGTCATCAATCCTTTGGAGAGGATACTTGTTCTTTATAGTGATTTTTTTGTGTTCTCGATAATCGATACACAGCCGCATTGTTCCATCCTTCTTCTTCAAAAAGATCATTGGCTCACCCCAAGGTGATGCACTAGGGCGTATGAACCCTTTGTCCAGATACTCTTGCAGCTTCTTCTTTAACTCCTCCAGTTTGATAAAATCCATCCTCTAGGGGCACTTCGAGATAGGAGTAGCTCTGGGTATGAGTTCAATTGAGAAATATACCTCACGATCTAGGGTAATTTTGGGTAACTCTTCGGGAAATACATCGTCTTATTCCCTCACGATGGGCATTTCCTCATGGTTGGAACTTTCCTTCAACTCAACCATTTGGGTGAGGTATTCTTCTTCATAGGGAATCAACACCCACACCACTGAAGGATTTTTCAAAGGAGATTCATAATCTCCCTTGCATTTTTAGAGGAGCATGGGATGGTTCAGAATATGAAAATATATTTCGTTTTCCCGACAGTTGATATGTGCTCTATATAATGAGAGCCAATCCATTCCCATTATAGCATCAAATTCCACCAAGGGAAGTATTATGAGATTTTCTGGAAGAATCTTCCCACATACACCAACATGAGAAGAGTCAAACACTTGGGTTGCAATGATTTCACCACTGGGTGTTTTTACAGATATCTCTACTTCAAGGTTTTGGGGCTTCAATTCTATAGTTCTAGAAAACTTACAAGATATAAAGGAATGCGTAGAACCAGAATCAAATAAGACTTTTTCTATTCTTGAGTGCATAGGAAGTGTACCTTGTATGAATTCATTATCATGCTCCACCTATGCAGTAGTGATGGCATAATCCTGCCCTTGTTCCTTTGGCTTTGGTGGTTGCTGATGCAGATTACCCTCTAGAGCTTGAGGTTTAGTGCACTGGTTTTCATAGTTCCCTAGCTCCCTATAGTTGTACCGTTGAACCACGAGTGGTTCTCTCCTTTCATCGGATACATTATCCTTCATTTTCATGTCTTTTCGACTCTCTTGAGCAGGGTTTCCTTATTTCCCACACTTGAAGCATTTCCCCGTCCCTTTGAGGCAGTTCCCATGGTGCAAATTCCCACATTTTTGGCATGTGGGTCGTTGATTTTTCTTCCCACCTTTTTCATTAGATCCACCAGCTTGAAACTCGATCTTTATTTTCCTATCACCATATCCATGGGAACATTCTCCAAAATCCATCTCTACTTTGAGAGCACACCGAAAAACTTCTTCATAACTCTCAAAGTCTCAAATTGCAAGAGCCTTTCGAAGGTGTGGTTTTAATCCACTAAATAATCTATCAATTTTTCTATCGTTGTTGATAACAAAACCCGAAGCATACCTTGCGAGCCTTGAGAAATTCGCTTCATAGTTTGTGACAGATTCTCCTTCTTTTTTCTTGTGCTCTATGAATTCTCTCTCCATCTTCATGTGAAGAGTTCGTGGGAAGTACTTATTATTAAACATTATTTTAAAGTCTTCCCATTCCATCTCTTCAATTTTCCCTCTTGGCATGGTGTTCCTAATCAAAGCCCACCATTGATCAGATTCTTCATCTAGATGATAGACGGCTGGAGTCACCTTCTCCATCTCAGAATAGTGAAGTACAGAAAAGATCTTCTCCATTGAGTTGACCCACTGTTCCGTAACTAGTGGATCAGAAGATCCACAAAACGTCGATGGCCGTTGCCTCATAAAACATTCGATAGCTAGTTTCCCCTCTTGGTGAAGGAGAAAATTCCCCATTATTATGGTTATTATTCATAACCTGAGATAATTGGGTAAGCATCGCCATGATGTTTTTAAATCCACCTCCCAAATCATTGGGTATGTTGTTCGGGCAATCGTTGCATTGGACCTCGCATGAGTAGTTGGCATGATTTCTCCTGGTTCCCACCATTTTCTAAAATATAAAGTTTAGAACAAAACATAAGTAAACAAGTCATGAATAACTTTTTAATTTAAACAATTATACTAAAAACATAACATATGGGATCCCTATGTATATGATCTTGTGAGCATATTTGTACTTAATCTCGTACTATAAGTTTTCTCTAGGGTTCACTAATCCTAATTCCCAAATTAACTAAAACATTACTCTAATACCAACTATAGCATCCCGGCCTTTTCTTACATTACTATTAAATCATTTCAAATATAAACAACATAATAGTATTACACATAGAGGATCCAATGGTTTAGTGTCTTGGGCAAACTAGGACAACACATAACAAATACCACATCAAGCATAAACTTTCATTTAATTTCTTCTTCTATAGCTTCTTATTGGCACATGTCCTCTCATTAGTACAAGTATCCACCTGAGGATATACATCAAAAGGGGTGAGCTAAAATCCCAGTAGGAGGATAGATAAAAACAATATATCATGTGGTGAGCATAATCATAACATAGGAAAAATATCATGAACATGAGAGGAGCATAAATAATAGACTTGGAATGTGGCAATGCATAAAAATGAAACATCATGTCTTAGTGGTTAACCACCACAAATACATGTGAACCAAGGTAGAATCTTGTTCACACATCATTTCAAATTTACTCATGAGATTCATCACTTTACCCAATGTATTGGAGCGGTATATAATTCCGGGTGCAGCCGTCACATTTAAACATTCATATTGCTCTATATAATTTCGGGCGCACCCATCACATCATAACATTATCATTTATCATGAAGGCCACAATGAACATATAACATTAATGAACATAACTAACCAATGAAAATTAATGGGTTTCATCTCATAAGAAAACATTCATTAACTCTGGGTTCCCTAAATAAAGAGGGAACAACATACTTGATACAAGAACCATCAACCTTGAATGAGAGGTAAATGTTAAGTTCTTAAGCGAAGAGTTCTTTCAGAAAACATTTGCATTGATATAAACTTCATTAAAAAACATTTATATCTTATAAAAGGAAAGACAATGTTGAAAAAATTCTCTTTATGGAGTGACCATATCAAAAATGTAGTGAAACAGGTTGAACCCGAAGGATGAAAGTTGGGTTTGAGAATTTCCCTTACCTTGTACCCGAATGCTTCCTTCTCTTTAATGTCCTGTATAATGAAATTATAGTAATTAATTTGAAATACAAAACCATTTATGCATTAATAGGGTTAATTCTGGTTTCATGATGTCATATTATGTTCCTTTGGATGACTTATAGAGTTTAAAGACATTGTTCGGGGATGTTCGTTTTTATGGTTTTACTTGGGTGGTTCACTTGTATTCATAAATTGATGTTTGGGTAGAAAATGGGTAAAAATCTAGAAATGATATTACATTATATTAGTTATATTACAGGAACTTTAATTATTTTAAAATTAATTATATAAGATCCATGTGGGTGAATCATTAGATATGAATTAAATGATGGTTATTTGGGTCAATTTGGGCGGTTTTTGGGTCATAACGAACTTTTTTTAACATTTCACTTAGTAATATGGCCGTAGTTTATTTACAGAACTTAAAATAGAACATAATACATATAAAATATTCTGATTCAACCATAAAAATGGTTTCATGACCAGTTATGATGGTATAAATGGAAGAAGAGAGCATGTCGTTTTTGAAGGTGATAAATTAACACCTCATGAACATTGTTCTCTTTAATAAAATAGAAGGAAGAGGGAAAGGGAGTGGGGTGATATAATATACCAATAGAATCATAAAATTACATTATATTTATAAAACTGGAGTTAAAAAAAAATTTGGATGAATATAGGTGGGGAGATATCAAGAAAGGAACTTGAACTTGAAAGGAAATTAAAGGAGAAGAGGGAGGGAAATTACCTCTAGAATCCTCCTCTTGAGAACCTCCTTGAGGGCCTAATCTTGGTCTTTTGATGAGACCAGAAGATCTTGGACGTGGGTTAGGGGCTAGGGTAGGTGTTTGGGCAGAGTTTAGAGGTTTCATGGAGCTTGAGAGGTGTGAGGAAAAGAGGGAGTGAAGGGTGGCTTTTATAGTGGAGGGGAGAGGGGTTTCCTTAATATAAAATCCATTAGTTTATTATTTTCCCCTAAGACAAGGATTAGTGAGTCTTGGATAAACAAGAATATTAAATAAGGAATTTGATATCGGGATTTGGGGGATTACATCACTTGTGATTTTAGGAATAGTGGGATTTAATTAAAATGAATTTATATGGTAAATTAATGTATTCTACTATTCACCAAAAATTCAAGTATCTCAGAAAAATCCCAAAAATTTATCCCAAACATTTTACGACATGTAGAATCCAAAAATGAATTCCATTTTTGAAAAATAATTTTCTAAATATTATTAATTTAATATTTAATTAAATTCATAATTTACTAAAAAAACAGATTTAAAGATTAAAACTGAATTATAGTGCTTTCAAAAATTATGTAGGGTCTTATAAAATTATCTATAAAATATGATACATTGATTAAATACATTTTAGGGAAATAAATATTCTTTTAAATTAATTTATTTATTATAATTATTTATTTATGACTTACAAAATACCAAAATGTTTACTAAGGTCAATTTGTCACTTTCTAAGATGTCTAAATTTTATTTTATTATTCATAGGTAATGTTACTTATATGCTGGATTATTTACTATTCATAAGGGTCATATTACTATTCATAAGGGTATGTTACTATTCATAAGGGTAGGTCACTATTCACCAAAAAAATCATTGTTGTTTCATTAAACTCCAAAAAACATCTTGAACATGACCGTGTATGTCAGATTTTCAAAATTCCAAACATAGGAGTGAAAAACTTATGTTTAAAGGTAACTTATCACATAGTAGTTTATTATTTTGTGTTTTCATGTTATTTTATGACATAAATATAATAAGGGAATTTTCCATTAGAAAACATTGGGTTGTTACAATAATCGTGATCCTCCGACCATCTCTTGAGAACCAGGAGCTTAATATTTTCCATCTGGCATAGAAGAATAGAAACATAGATTCTCCTAAAAAAATATAGTTCATGAACTATACCGTTATCTCAATATGTAATCCAGATAAATCACTAGGAAATATATATTATAAATGATCTATTAATAGAGGAAAATATTTAATATGTGATCCCTAATCCTTTAAAAAGTGATTATAAATATGACTAGCCACTCCAGCCATTCCAAAATCCTTTGGTCGAGCTCTACTATCCTAGACATTTTAACCATCATTTTGAAGACAACTTCTTTGTAAAGACCCAGAAATTTCAAGGAATTTTTTTTCTTAATTTCTTTAGAATTTTTTGAGTGCGCAGTTTTAGACAGCACCTGATTCTGAGGCCCGGAGTGCCCAGAATGATCCATGGAAGTTTTGTTAAACTTAAAATTAACGTGCATAAACAGTTTTCCTGAAAAAGTTGAATAACTCTTGAACAGTTTCTCGGATCAGAAATTCGAGTGCACCGTTGCGCTCACGATGGCAGGATTACCCTAGGTGCGACTTATGTTTAGTCGGTGCGGGCCTCCTATGAGAAATTCCAAAAATGGCATAACCGTAAATAAAATAATTAAATAAATTATTTTATTTTTCGAATGCTTATAACTCACAAACGGTAGCTCGGATTAAAAATCTAAGACCACCGCTGGACTCGTGAGGTTTTGCATTATTTAAGCAGTTACTAACTTTGGTCGGCGTTGGCCACCAGAAAAAGTTAGTTTTTGGCCGCAAATAAAATAATTAAGTGACAATTATTTTTTTGTAAAATTCATAACTTCTAAACGGTAACTCGGATTGAAAATCCGAGAGTATCGATGGGTTTGTTAGGGAGTGTTTTACTTAGGCAGAGCCGAACCTTGACCGGCGCGGGTCGAGGGTGATTGATAATAATTTTCCGAACTTTTTTTCGGGTACGTCAGTAAACGTACGTGCGAGTTTTTTCTAACTTTTTAACCGTTGCCCTGAATCGAATTCTGAGGGCACCGATGGAACCGCAACGCCAGTAATTGCTTAGGAACTCATGTTCTGGAGTTTCGTTATCACGAGTGTGGAAGGTAAAAATTGTGGAAGTTAATTTATAATTATTCTGCAAATTTTTATCTTTTTCTAAGTGTTTAGTTCTTGATTGAAGTTGGGTAACCACCCAACCTCCCTTGGGAGGTTATGAGGGTGGTGGGGCCCACACGAACCCCACCCCTTCATATCCTCTAACCCCTCTCAACTCCCATTAAATGTTGATAACTTAAGTTTACTTAACTTATGAAATTAATATGGTGAGTTACATGTACGTTTTTGAAATTCAAACAATTGGATTTCAAAAGCCTTTTTGTGTTAATAAAATAAGTTGAGAACTTATTTTATTTTTGGTTGGTGTTGGGTTGTTTGAGAGCTTTTTGGAGAAAAATCTAAGGAACATCTTCTTCTTCAACGAAGAACGCAAAGAACGAACGATCTCTGACGTGGAGTGCCGAGCCCTCAGAGACCGTCTTCCGCGACACCGACCCGCGACGCGACATCTTCTTCCACGACGTTCTTCTTCCGCGTCGTCTCTTCCTTTACAGTTTTCCGCAACGAAATCTCCGTCAATGTCTTTGAATCCTCGCTTCGCGACGTCGACGTTCTTTTTCCACGACGCCCGACCTTCGTGACGCTCGTTTTCCGCAGCTCGTTAACGTGCACCGTTCTTGAAACCGAGGTAGGGGGTTTTGTATAATGTGTATATGTGAATTATACCCTCATGCATGCATATTTTAATTAAAGGGTGTTTTTATAATTTATCTTGAATAATTTAAACCCTTGTCGTTGATGAGTTATGTATTGAGCTTTTAATGTGGAGGGAACGGGCTTACGAACAAGCCCGGACCCTCCGTTGGTTGTTCTTTTGTGCGCAGGATGATGGGCGACGAAGAAACAGGCCGCAATGGCAATTTGAAGCCGTCGCAGTAAAGAGCAGGTCCCGGGAGAGATGCAGGTGAAGACGGTAGGCGAATCGGACCACCGAAGTGCGTTCGGTGGTCCGCGGAAAGTGCTGCCGACGTGCCATGCCGGGATGACGGATGTCCGAAGGCGACATATTTCTAGCGGAGGAAGCAGCCCCCGGGTTTGGAGGAGAAGAAAGTGTGAGAGTTTGGGAATGGAGAATGAAAATTGGAGAGAGAAGAAGATAAAGAGAAGTAAATTAAAAGAAGACATAAAGAAACAATAGGAATTGATGGGGCATGAAGGCATGGAGTAAAGGGAGGCGCAACTTTTTGGTGGTGCGTGGATTTGAGGGTGTGGGATTTAAGGAATTAAATAAAAATAAAAATAAAAATAATATAATAATGTTATTATTATTTATGTTGGGAAAACTGTATTTTGATGGTATCTTCCTCATGCGACCTCGGTTTCACGAACCGTCAGCGGCAGTGTGACCCTGACTCCGAGACGGAATTTATGAGTCCAATATTGGATGTCTTTTTTGGGTTTTTGGATCGGGTACCTGAAGCGCTCGGAAAATAATAGATTTAATATTATTATTAAATCTTCGACCTGCTATAACTCATGCGTGCGACGTCCGATTGGCTTGTCGTCATCGGCGACGTGACCTTGTCTTTAAGACGGTCGATTCAAGTCTAATGTTGAATACTAAATTCTGGTTCGTGGCTTGGTCCCACGAAACACCGAATATTATTATTATTATTATTAAGGGATATTCTATCAGACATATCTCTATCATATGATGTCGGAATGTCGAACCGTCTGCGAGGTTGCGACCCAGGAATTAAGACGGATGTTTCAAAACAAATTTTGGATATTTAAGTCGAGGTCAAGGTGTGAGCCCCACGAGGCCCGGTTCGCGCGTGTTGCGGTGAAATGCATCTTTTTCACCGGCTATCCATTTTGGACCAATGGGTAGTCCATCTTGTGTGTTTTTCCGTATGGATCACAATGGTATGATCGGTTTGGTTAACCGGTGTCACATGAAGTTTGGCCGGGTTGGTTCGAACCCGAAACCAACCGGGCCCTCGGAGCAGAAACACTTATATCTTGAGCTCCGGACGTTCGATTGACGTACTGCCGACTTTGTTGGATTCCTCTTGATGAGACGGAACTTTTGGCATACTTCGCTTGAGATTTGGATGCAGTTGGAGTATGGCCGGGTTGGATTGTACCCGAAATCCAACCGGGCCCCTGGAACGGAAAGTCTAATAACTTTCAGACCAGACGTCTGTTTGACGAACCGTCAACGGCGTTGGTGATCACGTTGAGAAACGGTCCCTATGGGAATACCCTATAAGAGTTCCGGGTACAGTTGAGATACGTTCGGGTTGGTTCTCACACGAAACCAACCGGGCCCCTGGGACAAAAAGGCTAGTAACTCACAGACCGGGCGTCCGATTGACGCGCCGTCTGTTGCGTTGAGACCTCTATGATGAGACGGTCCTTTGAGATACTTCTTAGTGGGTCTTTGAGATACTTTGAGTATCGACCTGTAGCTTGTGGAGCGGACCCTCCCGGAGACGAGCGTGCGGAGTACGGAGACCGTGTAGCCGACTGAGACCTGACGACTACTTGACCGACTCGACTTGGAGTGAGTCGACTAGCCCAGTGGATGGAGCACTAATTTTTGAGGTGCAGACCCATGGCGGACGGAACACTACCTGTGTGACAGTGCAGACCCACGGTACTCGTCCAGAGAGTACCTCTGCAGGCTACTAGGGGGTGTGCACTACTGTGTTTGGGTGGAAAACCCCGGTGGGAAGCACTACTGTGTTTGGGTGGATGGCCCGCGGTACTTGACAAGAGGAGTACCTCAGCAGTCTTAGGTTAGTGAGCAGTACCTCAGAGTCGTGACAGGACAATTGTACACTCCAGAGACGGAGCTCTTCAGCAGTTACGGTTTCGATAATGAAAATCCTGGTTTGAGCTGAGTCTATGACCTTGGTGTTTACCTCATGATTGAGTTGGGTTACTTGATAACTAAGTTATATGTATGGGCATATAACTGGGTAGTGGTTATCCATTGATTCATAATCTTTGTGTTTCCTCATGATTGAGATGGGTTACTTGATAACTTGGGTATATGTATGGGCATATACCTAGGTAGAGGTTATCTGTTGAGATCTTCTTTGTTGTTATCTTTGTTGGATTTAGTGATACCTTGAGGGTCTCGGGGTCCCTACTGAGTATCAATATACTCACCCCTGCATGGGCTATGCACGCACCTTGTTGTGTTGGTTGCAGGCGATGGGCAGCACAGACAGAGGCCGAGTGTTCGAGGACTGGACGATACCCGGAGGTGGACCTCACGACGAGACAGTATCTGGTGGTGGACTTCACGAAGAGACGACAATCGGAGGAGGTTGAAAGGTGAAGGAGTTTTGGAGGCTATCTGTACCTACCCTTCAGGTAGGATCCTTGGTGAACAATCTAGGAGCTGCTTGTCACCTTTCCGCTGTTTTGTATTTTTCCTTGTACTTTACAGTTGGGCTCGTATTTCCGGCCCCTTTACTTTCAGCACAGCTTGTTTCGGTTTTACCTAGTGTTTTTCTTCTGCTTGTACTCTGTGGTGTTTTTTTACTTTTATAAAGGCAATTCCTTCCCAGTTATCTGGATTTACGCCTTTGGTGGTAGTCGCCAGCCCCTGGCCTATGGAAGGAGGGCTTGGGGTAGTCACGGCACGAGCCCCGAGGACGGGTCGTGACATTCTTCCCTCCAGTGATGTAAATGACACCTTTTGATTATATCTATATAAAAATCATTATATAGAACCATCCAATCCATTATGATAATGAAATAAAAACCTATTATCATAGGTATGAAGAAGTCCCACAATAACGATTAACTTCCTACGTCTGGGGGAGAATCCACGTATTGGTGTATAGCCTCTGATTTTACTCCCTATCACATGTCTACGGTCATCAACCAAAAGAATTACTAAATTAAAAAACATATAATTTACATTGTTGATAAAGAAATAAAGGAGTGTGAATCACCAGTGTTGAATAAAGTTGATACAATAGAATACTCTACAGAAATAGTTCCTCATATTATAGATGGTCCTACACTATGAACAATGGGTATCAGTTGTATGGAAGACAATTGGGTTGATCCATGACCTTGTTCCAAAACTGGACTACTCAGAGAGGTTATGCTCTGCAGTCACCGATGATCAGAAGTATGGCTACCATAGTAATGACCTCCTCCTCAAACTGTCATACCAGTGCTATTATAACTCCACACTTAACACGATGCAACAAAACATACCTTGAAGAGTGGATTTTGTGTTATCCTCTTCAACTGGATGTTTATGTAAAGGTATAATAGAATCTTTGAATATGTCCAATACAACCACAATATTGACCCTCAATAGTATCTCTATCAAAGAGAAGCTTCAAATTCCAATTTCATCCTCACAAATGGAATAAAATGGAGTTCTACATGCAGATACTCTAGTGGAAAATTATATAGTGAGAAACCTCATGGTGAAAAATCCTATAGTAGGAATAAATACTACCATGTTTTTGTTCTGAATCACTATGCCCAGTAATATCATCTTCTCTTAGGTTGTGATCATTGATAAGAGTCTAATTAGTTACGTCTAAAAAGTTAGGAAGGTTAATGACATTGGCCTGTGATAGGATTCTATACTTTACCCCATCGTTGAAACGCCTATGTCATGACAACTCATCATTGGGTATAGGTAGTGAAAATAACTTCTACTTAGTAAAAAATGTTGAATAGTTCATGAAATATATATCACCCTATTCTAGGTACATGAACTGCCTAGCTCAAAATTCACTTAACATATGAGGGGAAATTAATCATAGAAGGAGGTATAGAATCCTAAAAATATTATACCATTATAATGAAAAGCCAGAGTAATAACATCCCACCAACGTTTGGCAGAATAATAAAACTTATAGGAGGAAATATTTACCCTTCACTCTGGAAGAATCTACATGTGATCTACAATATATATATTGGCCACCATTCACGAATCAACGGCCTACAGACCTCCAACCACCACAAAATGGAGGGTGATACTACTGGAACTCCAAAGTTAGATTATCCATAGTAGGAGTGGTATATGGAAAAACTTGTATATACTGCATTAGATGTTGTAAATCATCCTAAGGATGAGTGTTAGTTCATTTTTCACTTATTAGAGGTGGTGCCTCAGCTAGAACTCCTAATGAAAATATTGGAGTCTCAAGGCCCACTACCTCTAGTGAGTGGTCATCTCCAAGCTTCTTTCCCATGACATGAGGATGTCATGGTGGAATATTTATTCCAATACCTATAAAATGAATTGTAAAAGGATTTATGTGTATATAGTTACACTGGTTGAAGAATATCTTGAGAATAAGGTTCTATTATGCAAGACACTACCCCAACTACATTCCTATAAGGAAAGGGTATAGGTAAGTGTTAATGTATGATTTACAGGGGTTATAACCTGTGATGGATCAATTATAACATACCTATTCATTTACTATGAACCATTTAATCTTTTAGAAAAATATTTTCAATTTCATTTTTTATTTTCTTTTATACAAATAATATTGTTCCATTAAATAGATTGTCATTCCTAGCTAATTAATACCCATACAAGTTATTACCAAAAGAAAAACCCAATTAATTATATTTAATCAAAACTATAATCAATCTTCGAAGATAATGGGTTAAATATTATGGCTCAAATCAGTAAATAACCCCTTCTAATCAATTATGGCCAATACACCATCTTATTTAGATTTGGTAGCAACTCAATCAAAACTATGGAGAATATCTTCTCACAATAAGAACATATCTAGCATGGGTAGAAATAATCTATTTTTGATTCCACCATCAACCTATATAGGAGAAAAATATTTACATTGATGATGACACTTTAAATAACTGCTTCCCTTACCCTGAAAATGATGTAATCAACACAAGAATATATAACAACCATATCTCACACATGTGATGTAAGTAGTGAATTGCATAATTATGAAATGGAATATTCTATCCATGAAAATTATATATCCCTATAAATATTCATGTAATAGTTCTCCTTACCATATCGGGGAATGGTAAAATTTCTATAAAGAATATCAAAATATCACACTCATGTGCATCACCGAATGGAGAAAGTATATGAACTTCAATAATAGAAATACATAACAACATTCCCATTCCCAAAAAACATGGTATTTTATCCATAACATGGGTTAGAAACTCCCAGAAATACCTCCTAACAAAATTTTAATATTCCTTCCTCATATCATGTCAAAATTTTTCAAACAATAAGACAAGATCAGAAAACCACTATAACTCCACTTTGTGACATCCTAACCTAGGTTCCACTCACTGGTTCCCTGATCTGGTGCGACACATTTCCTCAGGTGAACCTCACCATACGGTAGAGGCTATAGACTTTTAGTGCGGGCCTACTATGTGCCTATTTGGAGATTATTCCCTAATTTCATAGTGGTGAACAATAAATATAATATGATATAATAGATGAATTACTGGAAGCATGGTAATAGTAAAAACCCAGTGGAAGTGGGCATAAAATACCAAGTAATAGATAATAATCAAAATATGACTCACATACAAAATGATGATTGTGCATGTCATGTATTTATAATTCTCCAAAAACATGTAAAAATGGAAGCAAGAAACACATTCTATAAAAAAGAATAATAAATAATCCAAATACTATCATATATCCTAATAACTAGTCTTGTCAACTCTTACAAAGCCCTATCCTAATTCATGCAAGAATTTCAAGTGTTAAAATTGGGACACTTCCCCTTATCAAAACCGTTATATATATATATATATATATATATATATAATCATCTCGAGTACCATCAGCGACATGGATAGTGTGTAAGTTAAATCTGAGTAGGTGACCACCAATGACATATATACAATCCAATCTGTGAATATAAACTAAAATTTCGTGTAATAGTGTATAAAAGTAAAGACAATACAGTAATGTAAATACTCCAATACCCTCTTCATCCCCAGCTTGTGTTTGAACATGCAATCCATTAATTAATTATCCTCCCATCTATAATATGTGTCAACAAAATTTTATATGTTAGAGATAATCTAAATGGATCCTTTTTGTAACCATTTCAACATATATAAACAATAATCATGAAATAGGATCCAATGAAATAACCATGGCATCCCTATCCTCAAGTGCCAATCCAACTCAGTAATAATATGAAGTTTGGATAAAATAAGTTTGAGTGTAACCCAAGGGGTATCCCCCATGGAATAACACTAAACTTATGATTTTAATATATTTCATGTATCTCAGGCATAGTAATCATATCCTGTGAATTAGTGGGTTAAATGGGGGAAATACATGGATCAATGTGGCCAATTCAATCAATATAGATCCAATAAGTAAATATAAGGAATCCTATATCTAGATAATAATGAAGGTATCCTATAGAGTCATGTATAGAATCTGAAAGTATACAAGGATATTGTTCCAATGTTGGTATCTCCCTTGGAAACAAGATCCTCGAATTGAAATGATGACCTCTAAGTCCTCAAGGCATTCCCTCAAGAATCTAAGGCTAGCCCAACTCCGACTACTCCTATAAAGATAAAAATTTACATATTCAATAGGCCCCATTCCCTTATTACATTTATATCATATGTAATAATAGGTAATGTAATCCTCATTCCTCTAAATAATTCAATTGGTTAATTCCGTTTCCATTCAAACTAATCGATAAGGCTAAATAAGATATGAAACCACTTATAACATTATTTACTTAATAATTATTTGGTTCATTCCATTACTTTTAATAGTCATGAAATGTGGGGATAATGACATTGGACCAATTACAATTCCATTAAAATTTAACTAGGCCAACTAATATATATATATATATATATACACAATCCATTTATCAATTTAATGATTTTTTGATTAATTTGAAACACTTACCTTAGAAGGATCAATTTATATTCTACATTTTTTCAATTAAAAATTCATTTATTAAAAATACTACATTTATTAAAGCCAATCCTATCTCATCTGAACGACGGGGCATGAAACCCCATCAGGGGATAAAAAGGAATAAATAAGGAAACACCATACTTGAGGTGGTTCGGGTCAAGGTCATAACCACCAATTATGAAATGAATATATTTGTAAGGGGATATACAGTATGTCAACGTTGATCATAAGTATGACATATGAATTTAGGAAGAAACACCTGGTGGAACCATCTAGTGCACAATAAAAATAGTTAATGAAATCTACCGACTTGAGGGATGAGTCATAGACCACCTCCCTTGATCCTATAACACTATCCACATCCAATATTGACTTTAATATTGTCATATATTATGTAAAAATAAAATAATGGATCAAAACATTGAAAATTGGGCACATGAGCTCGTATCAAAATAGAATCATAAAAGGAAGGAAGAATGATGAACTGAGCCTATAGAATAAATCACTTACGTAGAGGAATCCAACGAGATGAACAAATATTGAATTAGGCATTGGGTTGGTGGGATATCAGGAATCCATCTTTAAACTAATATTGGAGATCCAATAGCTGAGAAGATGATCCTATTCTGGTGAAAATGAAAAAATTGGAGGGAGGGTAATGTTTAACATATTTTGAGGAAATTGTAATTTTTATTAAAAATAACTTGGTCGCACAGTTTGGTCACATTGATGGTGAAACCGTGCACTAACCATGCACCTCAAACTACCCAAAGAAGGACCCCACATGGTTAGGAAACACAGCCTGATAAACTGTTCTCCAACCATGCTATGTGACTCTATTAATAATTTCTAATAATTCTTAAAGGCATGTGGCCCTGGATGGAAGGCTTGGGAAAACCATTTTCCATTTATTCACATATGAAAAGATCTACATGATTAAGGGAATCCATGAGTACATTCTCACATGATTTCTACTAACTATGATACCATATTCATTTCTCCACAGACTAGGGTTCCAAGATCCAAAAAACCCCCAAACACCCCCCAAAACATATTATCCTCAATAGGTATCCTTAACATTTCAAATAAAAAAAATTGACTAAAATTTAAATGATACATTCATCATAGAAAAACTAGTTTCTTACAGACTATATGCTCATGAATATAGTTCATGATAATGTGGGTAAGGGTGTCTAGAGTTTTCTATATAGTGATTATAGTATGTGAGGCTTCCATGTGAGGTTACTATGCTGTTTTAAAGAAGAGAAGTGTTCAACACCACAAGGGTAGTACACGATGATGTGGGAAAATGGTTCATGGGAATTCTCTGATGTTGGTGTGTAATTTCATGAGGTTTGAGTGTAAGGAAGGAGTACACAATGATGGGTTTTCATGAGGAAAATATTTGATCAAGCTTAGAGATCAAGTGGTGGATTTGGAATGTTAATCAATGGTTCTTCCAATCATATAAGGATATCATTCATAGAGAAACAAAATTATTATATAGGATTTTTAGAATATTCAATGGCTATTCTGGATTTAGTATTCCAATAATTACCCACCTCGATCACATTATCATGTTTTGATCATGTGAGGAGTATAATATCTTGAGAATACATTATGATCCCCACTTGTAGAAACATTCATTTGAAAAGTTTATGAATAATGATAATTGAGATCCACATGAGGTTTAATATTAAAAGTAGAAGCGAGTTAACTGGATTATTTAGTAGCATAAAGAAAATGTGAGACCTTCATACTTGGTGTGAGAGCTTAATGTCTAGATCACTTACCTTTTGTATGAAACTCTATGGTATATATCATGGATAAAGGGAAATTATTTAGGCATCTCTACATTGAATATGATATTTACAAGATGCATTTCATATGGTTGTTTTCAGAAAAAACTTTGTTTTGAATGTGTTTGAATACAAAATCATTTTAATAAAAAGTTTATAGATGATTATGAGATGATCTCATAGTAAATAATATTATTATCAAGGTGTAATTTTCACCTAGAAGGTACACAAGAAATTATTTATAATTATACGTACTATGTAAAATGATACACCATTGTATCGAGAAGTGAGAAGAGTCTGAATATGGGAGGCCATTCATGTGGAGGAGAGACCTACTAACCATGTATTTATAAGGAAGAGAATTAATTTTTTTGATCAACATCCATAGTGATTTTTGAGATTGGAAGACCTTTTCAAGTATTTGTTGATGTTCTTGATGTTTATACAAAGGAATGCCTACTTATCCATTTGGTTATAAAGGGAGGTCAATTCACAAGTGGCATAAATGAATCTAGAAGAATAAAAAATCTTTCTACAAGTAGTTTAATATAACAACATGTTATTTTATAATATATTTTATCAATAAATAAATTTAATGTACGTTTTATCTTTCTTGAGATGAAACATTGAGTTGTAATGAAGCATGATATACTATTAAATTATGATTATTTAAATGTGATCTTTATAACAAGTTTTTAAATTTTCAGTATGAAAAATTGTAACCGCATTATGAAAAATATGTATAACAGATTGTGATAGTGAAAATCAATTGATTAATGTATAATAAATAATTACTCATTTTTAGTAAGAACATTATATGCCTAAAAAATATATTTTCATTCTAAATGGGATTTATGGATTTTTGGCATAAGAATTATAATTAATTTCTAAATTATTTATATATTTTATTTCATAAATTTAATATAATTTTTATAATAATTATATCAATATAATATTATGCTTAATCTTAAATATTTTTCATAAAATATTTATATTTCACTAAATAGTGAAAAATGTATTTCTTTAATATTGTCATTTATTTTCAATCAGTAGTCAAATTTTCTTTTGGTTTTAAAATTTTGGTAATATAAGTATAATTTAATTATAAATAATATACATAACAAAATAGTGATTAAAAGTATACATTAATTTTTATAATTAAATTTTATGGCTTAAAACACAGTTTTCTAAAAAATACACACAATTTTTTGAAAATTAATATTAAAATTAGTTTCTACAACTTTTAAAAAATAAAACCAAAAAAATGAATTAAAAAATAGGAATCATGATGTTTACATTTGGAAAATAGGTCCCTTTTATTTTTTTTCATTATTAAAAGTAAATTTGGAAAATAGTCTTAACCATAATAAAGTGTGAATGGGATTATTAAAGTTAATAATTATTTGAGAAGGAATAAAAATATTCCTAAAAGATTATTTCATCCTACTTAATGGGTGGTGTTCATCTATAATATTGGATTTCTAGAATTTATTGAATGTTTTATACTTTTTATTCGATAATGACCTGTATAATATTTTTATTAAAAAAATACAAAATGTCACACTCATTGTTTTATGTTACTTATCTATGTTCAAAAATGTGTAAAAATATGTCCTGAATTAATCTTAAAGGTTATTTTAATAATAATAAATTTTTTATTATCGTAATTGTTTCCAAATTTTTAGTGATTCTATAATTACTTTAAATTCTTAAACAATTCTTACACGGTGGTAGTGTATGTTGTAAAAAACAAATCAACGAAAAATTTTAAAAAAATTAAAAGAAAGGTTTATGGGATGATTTATTGAACAAAAAGAATTTTAATGTAAATTATAATGAATTATTGATGGTAAAATGTATTATTTTTGAGTTCCACTACATTATTTATGTATTTAAATATAAATAATTTGAATATTTTATAAAAATACTATAATAGTATTTTTTGTTAAATAAATATTTATTAAATAATTTGAAAATCAAAAAACCATGAAATTATACCAGTAGGATTATAAATGGTCTATAATGTCCTTAGATATACATTTTTTACCCAATTTTCCCTGATATGTAAAATTATAAACCCTTTAGATTTTGAAATTCATTACTTTTGTTGAGGTAAAAATTAATTAACAAAGGGGTTAAACCAAAAGATATGGTTTAAAATAAAACATCAACATTATATATTTCATTGGTTGAAGAGGTATCATCCATATTCTAGATTATATTATAAATTCATTCCTCATTTTTCCAAATTCACATTAAAATTAATTATTATATTTAAAAGTTTTAATTAATTATATGTGTGTCCTTTCCTTCATTATAATAAGAAACCACATCTCCTTTCTTCAACACATCATCTTGAGCCACATTGATCAAAAAGATAATTCCAAAATGTATTCAAAAAAATATAGTACATGTTATATAGGATATGGTATTACTAATATAACAATCCTATGGTTCTCAAGGGGATATTTATAGAGCTCATTAAAAAAAGTGTTAATTGTTTTAACCTATCACATTCATTGATATTATTTTACAACATTCAATTATGTGCTTACTATTCCAATATAATAACATTAAAATATTACATGCACTTACATGTTATTATGATAGTGGAATAATATTTATCCATATTATTCTCTTTATAAAGCTATAACAACCTTGGTACTGATAGTTTTTATAAAATTTATTAGTATTATTCAATTAAATAGTTAAATCAGTTTTTAAATATTTAATTAATTTTTAAAAAAATTAATTACATTAATCTAATTTTTTATATGGTAACATTTAATATTTTAATTTTCAATTTACATAATTTTAATTTGAAACAAATAATCTCAATTTGGAATTCAACATTTCAAAATTATCTTAGGATGATATTTTTGAGAATTTTTCAAACAAATTGATTTCTAATGAATATTGAAAAATATGGGTATTATAGAAATCTAAATTTTTTGGCACTGTATTTACCAGTTATTGGACTTATAGTTGAAATTAGTATAAAACATTTTACAATATAAAAAAGAATTTTTTTAGAAGAAAAAAATTATTTTTCTCTACATTTTTCATGATTAATTTTAATTAAATTTTGAAAAATTAATGATTTTGATTTTTAAAAATGAATTCAATATTGGAAATATATTTGTTAAAATTAATTAAATAATCCCCTTTTAATTCTAGACAATATGAATAGTAAACTTGGTAATTCCTATTAACATGGTAAAGGTAAATTGGGAAATTAAGGGTAAAAATAAAATTACTAGGACTATAAAATGACCCTAAAACTTACCACAATTTTATTGTATGAGTAAGGTTCATCAATGAGCATTAAAGATTATATTATATGACCATTTAAAGCCATATAGATGAGCTTATAACATTTATAAAATTTTTATTTAATGTAAAGTCAAACATGTCTTAATCTTGTTTTAAATAGATATAAATTTTTGATATGTAGTTATCTTGAAGACATTATAGAGAAATAGATTTTTAATTGAAAGGCTCTAAAATAAATCTTGTAAAATCTTTTGAGCCAAGCACTATGATGATTTTTGATTTGAAGGCCTAGTTTTCCCAATATTAATTTTTAAAAAATACACTATATATTTTATATTACTAGTGCATTGTTTTCAAGAAAAATGGCATAACCCTCAATAAGAGTATCAGATAGGAAATTCAATTCCAAATTTTCATCAAAACTATAAGGTTTACCCTAATAACTACATAATGTTTGTTAGAAAAGATTTTTCAAATAGGGATACCACTGAAGGGTGTGTTGAAATCTAATTAAGTAAAATAATTATTTATTTAATTTACATGACCAATTCAAATTACTCAAAAAGTAAACCATTCTGTCAAATATCTAAGGTTATCCACATAACCCTCTAATCTTTGACATGGCAGTTCTACCACATCTCATTGGAAAATTGGAATTATATGACAATGAGCCTCCAGATCAAGGAAAATCGAGGTGCATTGAATGTCACAACTTCACTCCATCATTGGAGAGTGGGTTCGTCATCGATGAATAATCCACATTAAGGTAGAACTCTTAATTTGTGTATTCCAATCCATATGATTAATGTTTTTTTCATGAACAATTTATTTTTCTTTATTTTCATTTATTATGATCCTTTTAATGATCTCCAATATAGATTTGAAACTTTCTATTCAATTAATGCTGTACTTTTCACCAAGGGAATCCTAATCTATATCGTTTGGCCAAGAAAAAATGAAAAAAAATAGATTCACCTTCATTTTTCCCTTACTATAAAATTATTCTTTTTAGTCCTATAGGTCTAATACTCATCATTTCTTGGTGGGTTGAGCTCAATCAAATCCCCAGATTCCCAACAGATTATAGTGAGGTGGATGGTTATGAAATAAAAGTATTAAAGGGGGTAAATCTTGGAAAGTGGGAGCTGTTTTATGGATTCAATATCTAATATCAAGAATGATTTGCAACGATAGGTGCTTGAGGTGCGTAAAATAATTAGATAGAAATTCAGAGATCCGATTTCTGGCCACTAGAGGTCTATATTTGATGAACAGAGTCTTTCCCTTCATTTTTGGGTGAACCTGAGTCATGTTTTGATGTAGCAGGTATGGATATAGAATGATAGTGAAGATCTGACATCTCTTTGAATAATCCAACAACCCACCATATTATTTGAGAAACGCATAGAATGTAAGGCACTGGCAGTGATGGATTGGGTTGTTTGGCGAGTTAAATTTCAAACATCGTGTGGGACCCCCACATACTATGTGATTCAGTACTAGAGATCCATCACGTACACTTGGATTAAATGGACATGAAGCACCTCCAGACACACAACTAGTGCTCATGGACACATCCATATGGCTTGGACAGTGATCACGTACCCCACTAGAGGACACTACTAGAGTACATAAACTGGACAATGAACATAGACATGGACAGAAGCACAAGATAAACCCCAGGTAGTTAAGCCATTTCTTGTAATCCCCTTACACACCATGAAAGGATATATGTGTACTGAGTCATATAACTATTGAGACACAACCATGAAAAATGGTGGGAGAACAAATTTTTTTCACTTATATGACGTGCACCACCTTCAATTTTAGGGAAACATCTATATCTCATATCCCATTTGTTTGGTATCGGATGTTTTTCTTGAGTATCCTATATAGATTATTTTTCTATGTTAAACATGATTGTGGAAATCACTATGAGTTTTTGAATTTGATTTATGATGTCCAAATCAGGGTGCTTCACAATGAGGAGTTCAATGAAAAAATTCATCAAGTATGATCCTTATATAGATTAGAGTTTCACCCACCATTTGGAATAGGTCATGGTCCCTCTATTAACTATTAGAGTGGAACCCTCATCCAATATCATTTCACAGGTTCTTAACCACTACAGTGACACCCACATTATGGGACATAAAATATGTCTTATATCTCTCCACTACAATAGAAATCTATAGATGGGACATGGAATGAGTTGTCTATCTATACACTTATATGGGATCCTCCTATTAAAAAATGGAATTAGACCTCTATCGACCATATGAGTGGCACCCTCCTGTGGTGTCAGAGCATAGTTCCTCTGTTGATAAATAGAGTCTCACTATCCTTCTAGGACGAGGCATTGGTTCTCAATCTATCTACTGAGTGGAACCCTACTGTGGATTTGAGGTATGGGTCCCAAATCTAATATATGACACCGTAATATTGTAGCAATGAATGGTTTATAAATTGATAGAATTTACCCAGCGACTATGTGGCATAATGGAGATGAATGGATCTACATGGGTGTTCTTTTTAACAGACATGCAAGATCCTAGGAATTAGTAGTGGACTCTTTAGAACCATTGTAAGTCATTCCTAGGATTGGTTGTGAGATATGGATCCATATTCTCTCTCAATTGGGATTATATTATAGAGATTATATATATATATATATATGTATATATATTAATAAATATTATGTTGTATTTTCATACTCTCTTGTTATGGGTTGATTTGTATATTTTTATCATGTCTCTTACTACCCCCTAAGATTTCGGGACATCCCACTATGTATGTATATACACACCCCAATGTGGTATTTTCCCAAATGTTTCATGTCATATATAGTTGATGGACATGTTGATGATGATTATAGTGGTATATAGGGAAACCCTGGTGAATTGGACCACATACTGTGGCTGGGGATTGGAGATTTATCATCGGTCTCTCTAATCAATTTAATTTTTAGTTAATGTTAGGATGGCACAACATTATGGTGGGTCATGTATTTTTCCCGTTTTTTCAGATTTTTTTTTTAATTTTTTCATACCCTTATACTCCATAGAGGACTTACATTCATGGTTATTATACTAATGTTGCATCAATTCTTTTTATTCCTCTTCACTTCTACATGGATATGGTTTTGTGTGTCTATATAGGTACTTATGGAAAGGTCTCTCATACTTGTTATGCCTTTTTGCTCCTGTTTGAAGCCTATGGAATTTAGAGGTGGGATTAGGGTAGTTTCAGCTCATGCCCTAGCGGTTTGGGTTATGAAAGACTGATATCAAATATTATAGTCTCATTGTAGTAGAGTTTGGAGCTATCCCCTTAGGAGGATATGGTTGAGATTTATGGAAATAGTGCAAATTTTTCTCATGTCTGGCTCTTTGGCCAGAGAACCTTAGGTTGGTATGGCATCCTATTTATCCATATATCATTACTCTAACTCCATAGATGTTGAATTGGAATACCGATACATTGGTTGAAAGGAACATCTGTATATGCTTTATATAGTATTAAGACTTTGGATTTTCCTTCTTGATTCAACTCCCTATATATAAATTCTCATCTTATGAAGGTATGTCTTGATTATGTTTTTAGGATTCCTGTGCATGGATAGCCAGCCATGTTTCCAATTTTTTATTGTTACAAAATACTAGTAAGTGATGAGGCTTCTGTTATAGTGACCCTACTATTTGATACATGAATATTACTTCATTTTAATGATAAAAAAATAATAGCTCTACAAATCTTTGATCAAATGGTTTACTGATTTTGGAAAATTGTGCTCAAACAAAAATTTTACATAAAATAAAATAAATATTTTTTTATTTGTTATTCTCTATCTTCTATGTGGCCATCAGTTTATCATTAGTATAATTTATCAGTTGAGGATATAAATCAATGAATGGGGTGAGATAAAATCCCTGTTAGGGGATGAATGAGGGATGTGAATAAATATACCATGGGTGAGAATAATAATCTTTATCACATCATAATATTAGGATCATCATTAACAAAATTATGGAAACATTTGATTTTGGAATGAATTGTTTCAATGAATTAAAATTATGCATGATATCTTATTGGTCATGTACCACACATAGTTCTGAAAAAATCTATGATCTTGCTCACAGATACCATATATGAATAATCCTTACATCATCCTTGTAAATAAAGCCATAATCATGTACTTATATAATAAATGTCATCTCATAAGACACATAAAATTACCCAATGTATTGGTGGGATGCATAATTATATTACCATCAATCATATAATAACATTTAATATTAATTCTTTCCACATAAAACATATAACAATCACAATAACATAATAACCCATAGAAAGGGATAGATTTCATAATAATTTCATAGAGAATAGATTCATGAAAAAATATTAGGGGTTACCACCGAAAAAATAGAAAAACATACATTTTATAATAGTCATCAATCTTGGGTGATGATGAAATAATCCCATGAGGATTCAAGATGTGTTTTTAGAAATAATAGTTTTTTTAAAAAACAAAACACTATATTAATCAAAAAAATGAGTTGTAACAAATTTATCCTAAAAAAAGAGTGATGAATATAATAAAATTAAATTTAGATAACCTTGAAAAAACATTCACATTGAAATATTCAATTAAAAGGATATAAAAAATAAATGGATTTGGGTTTGAGAACCCTATACCTTAAATTCAACATTATTTCATTTCCTTTGCGCCTACAAAATTATAAGGATATATTTATTAAAAAATGATCTAGAAGTGAATTATAGTAATTTATATATATATATTTATCCATTCAAATTATTTTATAATATTTATTAATTTCATTTCATAAAATGTATGATTTTTTATATCATGTTTTACTTAAAAATTTGATGTATTGCGATGATTTATCTACTTTATTAAATTTTATTTTCATGTTAGTATAATTAATTATAGAATATTATAATTCAAATAATTAATTTTATATATTATATATTTTTTATAATATCCATCCAAGATGATGGTTAAATATACTGACATGTCAATGTCATATTAGGTGGATTACTGACCTTTGACGAGATATTTTCAAGAGAGTGGAAATGAGAAGTTTATGATTTATATATATAATACTATGACACTTATTATATTTCAAAATAATTAATATATTGTTAAATTAATTTATAGTTAATTCATTTATGGATTGGATACGAATTTTTTGATGGAAAAAAGAAATATAATAGGAAGAAAAATGAAAAAGGGAGAGGAGTGGATTGTAACTTAATTAATCCCCTATGTTGCTTCCCTAGTACGATGTTATAAATCCTTGGCCATTGGATTTGGATTTTTCTATAAAGACATTAAGTGTAAAAATGGGTATTAGGGGGATTATGTTTGGTATATAATGGAATTTTTTATGTTTGTTTGGTATTTTTTCCAAGGGAAGGGAGAGTGGTTATTTATACATGAGGAGGGGTGAATTTTTAGAATAAAACATTGAATAAAATAATATAAAAAAGGTAAAACATGTAACAATGACATATTTAAAATATAGAAAATATAAAAATATCATATAATAGGCTAATTATTTTAAAATATTATTTATAAAATGAATTCTTCAATTTTTTAAAAATAAAAGTGGAAATAATTAAATATTGCTTATTTTAAGGTATCACTTTTGATATCGGGTTTTGGAATGTTTTTTTTGGTTTTAAAAATGAATTTATTTTATATTAATGATAAAGTTATGAAATTTAATATTGCATGGACAAATGTAATGTTATATAAAGGGTTATTTAATTATTAGATCATGAATTATTTAATTTCGGATTTACTAGTTATGTAAAAAAAAATTTATTACTATTCACCTAAAAATTGAAGTGTTTTAGAAAAATTATAAGAAAATCACCCATGGATAATTTTGAAATGAATATTTCTAAAATGATATAAATTTTATCCAAATAAATTTATAATATATGTGATTTTACTTTTAAATATTAAAATAATACTTTATTCTAAATAATTTAAAAAAATCATTTAAAATATGTTTACATTTTCATTGATATTTTTAATCATGATATTAAATTACTCACATTATAAAATTTATACTTAAATAAATTAATCCTGATAAATAATTTTTTAATAAAATTTATTATTTTTAGGTAAAATTATTATTCCAACAGTCAGGTTACTTTTCCCACTAGTCTGATTACTATTCCCAATGGTTTCTTTACTATTCTAATAGTCAAATTACTTTTACAACAATCACTTTAACTTATATAATACAACATCATTATTTCACTCAATTATAAACTCAATTCCTATCTGGGTTTAATATTTCCATTCTCCATAATATTTCTTTGTTTAAAAATATTTTTCTTCTTCTCTATAGTTTTTTTAATGGGGGAAAATATTCTAGTAGATTTGGGATATAAATAATTTCCCATTTTAGATTTTTTTTTTCATTTTTGGACTAGTTTTAATGTTTGTAATTTTAATTAGTTGCATTACTAATTAATATAATGGATTCTTTAATTAAACAATGTCTTTATTAGTTTCTTAGTTTTATTTATATTTATAATATTATATAACATAAATTTATACTGGAAAAATAGTACTAATGAACACCATATCGTTGAATTCTTCCACAATTTAGAAATTTCATCCCCTAAATTTTGACTAATATTCTTAGTTGAGAATGTGTGAAGGTACTTATCTCTCCTTGTTTCTTATGGTTCCTAAGTCTTGCCTTCACACATATGGTTTCCCCATAACAGTTTGGCAAAGTGAGTTTTCTTGTTGCATAAAACTTTGTCTCTATAGTCAATGATCATAACTTTTGGTTGTTCATATGATAGGTCATTCTCTAGTATTATCATCTCCTAATTCTGTACATGTGAGAGTTTAGGTATTTACATCATTATGAGAGATATGTGAAATAAATCATAAACGTAAGAAATATTTGGTGGAAGTGTAAGATAATAGTCCACTTCTCATATGAGATCAAGGATCTCAATGGATCCAACATACCTTTTTCTAAGCTTCCCTTTCTTTCCAAACAACAAGATTCCCATCCATGGTGATATAAAAACAAATAATTTGTCTCCAACATCAAACTCTATGTCTCTAGGATGATTTTAAGCTTAATTTTTTCTAACTCTAAGCATATTTAATATGTTGTTGGATGGCATAAAAATTCTATTTCATATATTGAAAATATATAGGTCCATGTTGCTTTTTTTGGCAACTACATCCCAAAAAGTTGGATTTCTACATCAATTCCCATGTAGTACATCATATGAATCCACTTGAATACTTTATTGGTTGTTTTCATTGGATGTGAACTCAACTAATGTGAGATAATGATCCCATTCTCCCTTGAATTCCATTGAGAAGGCTCTTAGCATATCCTCACATTTTGAATATGACATTCACATTGACCATCACTTTGGGGGTTATTAGCCTTACTGAAATACTATTCAATACTAAAATCATGTAGAAGTTTTCTATAGAATTTATAAGTGATCCTTGTATCATGATCTCAGATGAAAAAATGTGGTGCCCTATACAACATATCTTCCTCTTTCATGTATATCACAGAAATTTTTTCATCCAAGAAGTTTTCTCATAAAGAGATAAAGTGATAATTAGTTTTGATTTGATTAACCACACCCATATAAAATTATTTCCTTTGGTAATTTTTGAGAGAGATATGGCATTGTTAATAGTTATATTCTCTTATTTTCATACGGTTATAGGAAATAGTTGCATCATCCCTCTAGAATTCGGTCACTCTCTATAATCTTGATTTTATACCAAAAACCTTGATATATAATCCAAATGTTCTTTCTCCATTATGTCCCAACAAACGTTCTCTTGAAAATTATTGCAAATCATGGTACTTCCAGGATGAATGGAGAAAGATGAGCAATATGAATTATCCAATAGATGCTATTTTATCCAAGGTGATGAAGGTACACAAAACTAGGTTGAAAAAAATAACACCATCATCATTGATGTGTAAATCATGTATCCTTCATTATTTTACTATATTCACCTTCTTTAATTTCTCTAGATTATCCCTTTGTGCCTCCATGATCTTCTCTTGGATAGATGGTTGGGAAATAATTTGGGAAAGGTTGGATGTATGACATTATGTTATGGTTTCTAAATTCATCATATGAATATCTATGAAGATAGGGTCTTTCTCAATTTTCATCATGGATTGAGTAGTAGGGTCTTTTCTGATAAGAGAATCATCTTCCTTGTATGCCTTCCCTAGATTATAATGAATAAAATAATCATTTTCCTTGATCAGATCTAGCTATATTCTTTGATGCATGAGGAGATCGTTAACTGTGAATATATACTTTAGACACCTATGATTGGTATATATGTCACACTTCTCACAATTTTGGTAGTGCAACAAGATTTTCAAGGTAAATATCATATATGTTTTCCCTATATCACGCATCAGGTAGTTCTTCTCATGTATCTTAAATTTTCAGGATCTTCAAGATATCACATTATCATTAAGAATGGGTATATAACACAATACATTCTTTTAAGAACCAATATATATCACAAAACCTTCTCATGTTATTGGTAGTGTGATTATAGGTGTTGTGACCAACCTCTTATTAGGATCCTTAAATATTTCCTCACATTATTATATCTAGACATACTTTACCACATTCCAAGTATAAATAGTTTACAATCTTTACAATCATGAGAATCACCTAAAAAACTTCATTAGTATGCGTCAGATCCTGGATAACTATAGATTTTCATGACACTAATGGGTATGGACCATTCCTCAATTTCAATTATTTTTGATGGGTCCACAAAATGTTTTTCAACTATCATCATGTGCCCCAAGAATGTGACTTGAAACATCCAAAAGTCATGATTCTTGAACATATCATAAATTCTCTCCAGATTTGATTTCCCTAGCACAATCATTAGATTCCTTTTCATGATCCGACTTACTATGGGAGTAAATGATTATATAATTAAAAAACTAATAATTTTTGTGAGGTATCCTCAAAATAATCTATTCAATATGTAATTGAATATTTCAGGGGCATTCATATGTCTTAAGGGAATCCCTATGAACTCATAGTTCCCGTAAATTTTATGGGAAGCCGCCTTCTAAATATCCACCTTTTTCACTCTTAATTGATGATATCTAGAACAAAGATCCACATTTGAGAAGTATTTTGATCTATGTTGTTGATATAAAACATCATAAATCCTTGGTAGAAGATACTTCTTCTTTATAGAGATCTTTTTGATCTCATGATAATAGAAATATAGTTGCATTGATCCATGCTTGTTCTTGAAAAATAGTACTCACAAGCCCCAATGTTATGAAATAGGGCATATGAACCCTTTCTCCGAATGATATTATAGCTTCTTATTAATGTTTTCTAGTTTGATCGGGGCCATCTTGTAAGAGAATTTTAAGATATGTGTAACTCCAGGTGTGGGATCTATTGTGAACTCTACCTCATGATATAGGGGAAATTAGGGTACATATTCAAGAAATACAATAGTGTATTCTCTAAAAATTATCAATTCCTCAAGGTTTATACCTTCCTTTGACTAAACCATTTTGGATTTGAGTACTTCTCCATAGGGTATCAACACCCACACTATTTATGGATTTTCTGAAGGGGATTCATCATCGTTTTTTATTTGTAGAGGAGTATTAGATGATTTTGAATATCAAAAGATATTTTACATTCCTGGAAGTTGATGTGCTCTATATATATAGTGATCCAATCCATGTCCAGTAGATTATAGAATTACACTAAGGGATGTATTATGAGATCCATTAGATGAATAGTCTACAATACAACTATAAGAGAACAGTAAAAAACTTATGTTTCAATGATTGAACCACGGTATGTTTTTATAGATATATGTACTCTATGATATGAAGTCTTTGATTCAATAGTTCTATACTAATTTTAGGATATAATGGAATGTGTAGAAAAATAATAAAATAAAACATTGTATATACTTTAGTGAATATAAAGTGTAACTTTTATGATTTCATTCTCCTTCTCAACATTATATGTAGTGGTAGAATAAGATTTCCCTTACTTCATTACTTTTTTAGATGCTAATACTGATTAACCTCAATGACTTTGTGTTTAGTGCATTTAATTTCATATTAAATTTTTACCCTAATATTGAAGAAGTGAACCATAATTAGGGTATTAAGTGGTTCCATCGATTCCTCCATCATGTGGGAGATCTTCTTTATGTATCCTCTAAATTAATGAGCATGATGAACATCTCCCACACACTAAAAACATATACATATCTATTTTAGAAAATTTTTGTTATACTTAATCCCAAATTTTTCACATGTGGGTAGTTGGATCCACTTTCCTCATTTTTGTTTTGACCCACCGATTTGAACCTTTATTCTTCCCTTCTTATCTCTATAATCAGGTGACCATTCTCCTAGATCTCTCTCTACATTAAGAGATCACCTAACCACATATTCATGACTCACAAAGTTGATGATAGCTAGAAATTTTCAAAGGTGTGTTTTTAAACCACAATAGAATCTATTTATTTTTTATCATTACTAATTAAAACACAAGGAATATCGATAAATACATGTGAAGTTTTACTCATAAGATATGATAGATTATCTTTCATATTTATTTAACTCTATTATATATCCCTCCATATTTGATCTGGAATTTATAGGGAAATACTTAATATTAAAAAATTTCTTAATTTATCCCCCCTCCATGTATTCGATTTAATTCATTGGCTTCATGTTCTTTATCAATTCCCACCATTTATTGGATTCTCCATCTAAATGAAAAAAATATAAGAGTAACTTTCTCCTTATCAGAATAATGGATCTTAGAAAATGTATTCTCCATTGAGTTAACCCACCATTCCATTAGAAGTGGAGCAGAAGTTTTACTAACCATTGGTGGTCATTTCTACAAAAGGACACAATGTCTATTTTATCATTCATGGGTAAAGGAGGAGGTGACACATGGTTCATATTTTTATTCATATCCTGAGATAATTAAGAATGCATTACCTTGATGTGTTTACCTCCACCACCCATTTAATGGGAGATGTCATTCAATCAATCATTGAATTTTCCCTCAAATTTATTGTTTACACAGTTTCTCCTTATTACCAAAATTTTATATAATAGAAATGTATTTAACAAAATGTATATCAACAATATATGAATAAATATTTTATTCTTTTCCATAAATATCTTAAAACACATACCTTATTGGATACATATGTTTATTCATTTAAAAAAACTTATTATAGGATGTCTATACTATATAAATACTTATAATTATGGTCTTCAATTTTGTTTTATAATATTAATTCAAAAATTAACTAAATCATTCCTTCATACCAACTATATCTACACAACTTTTTTTTAAATGACTATTAGTTCATTTTAAAAATAAATAATACAATAACATTATAAATACAGTAAAAAATAATTCTTTTGTTGATAAAATTATGCTCCTACATAAATTTTACATAATAAAACATAAATAATATTTAATTCTAGATTTGGTATCATCTTAGTTGACCTCATGTTCTTATTAGTACAAGTAATCACTTGAGGATACACATCAATGAAAGGGGTGAGCTAAATTCCCAATACGATGATGAATAAGGTACACAAATCAATATAACATGCGTGAGAAAAATCATTAAGATCAGATCATAAGAATTATATGATCATAAAAAATATTAGGAAAACATGTGATAATGGTATGGAATGTGTTAATGCATAAAAATAAAACATCTTGTCTTAGTTTTCAAATAAATCACATAGTTTAGAGAAAATCTATCATCTAGTTCTCGAGTAACATATAATCATAATCATAAAATCATCATTGTAAATAGTTATAGAATCATATTCATTCATAATATTCATAATTTGATGAAATAAATCACATTGACCAATGCAATAGAGGTATATATAATTTTGGTCCCACCCTTCATATCAATACATTTACATGATCATTCTTTCCATCCAGAATATATACAAATCCTAGTCATAAAAAACAACATGGAAATGAATGGGTTTCATAAGAATTTCATAAATCATACATTAATAAAGAAAACCATGGGTGTAAAAATGAAAAAAATAAATCATTATTATTATAATAATCGTCAATATTGATTGAATAAGAAACAATCTCAAGGGGAGTCAACATGAGTATTTGGAATGAATAGTTCATTTTGGAGAATTTGTATATTTGTCTACAAATTGGATTGGAAACATGTATAACCTTGAAAAGAATATTAAATAAATTTAAATTATATTTAAGTAAAACTAGAGAAATAACCACAATAAAATTATTCAATAAACAGTTATAACCTGAGAAAGGGAGTTGGGTTCAAGAATCCTTTTACCTTAATTCCTTCTTCATTTCATTTCTTTCCGTCTCCAAAATAATAAGCATATATTTATTGAAACATTGATATATAATATAATTTTAGTCATTTATACATTAAATTATCAAATACAACTATTTTATGATATTCATTACTTTCTAATTAATATATTGATGCATTTTGATATCACGTTTTATGTAAAAAAAATTAGTTTTGCAATTATTTCTCTATTTTATTAAATTTAATTTTTCCATAAATATAAATAATTTCACAAGTTTATAATGCATATAATTAAATTTTCATATGTTATATAAATTTTATAATATCCATCATTTATGATGGTTATATTTGTTTACATGGAAATTTATTTATAGGTCATTAACCGACAATTGATGGGACATATTCGAGAGATCTGGAAAGAGAGGTCTAAAATTTATATATATAGTATTATGATAATTACCATAGGATATGATTATTAATATAATGTTAAATTACTGCCTAATTAATTTTTTATGGTTTAGTTGTAACTGGGTTAGCAGGTAAAAATAAATAGAAGTGGAAGAATACATAAAAAAGATAGATGAGTGGATCAAAATTTACTTAATCCTTGGTTTAAAATCTCTTGTACGACCCTATAATTTCTTGGTGATTGAGGTTTTATTACTCCATAATGAATCTATGTATTCTAAGTTACATAAGTGGGATTATTTGTGTAGATCAAGGAATTTGGAATGGGTGGTAGGAGTGGTTTTCCAAGGTAAGTGAGAGGTGTTATTTATACATGAATAGAGAGGGGTGTTTAGCATGACATATTGAATAATGAAATATGTTAAGTGTTAAACTTTTAATAGAGTGTTTTGGACGCTATAAATCATATATCAATATATATAATGGCTTTATGCATATAAATACTCTTTATAATCGAAATTCATTATTTTATTATAAAGGAAAGTTGAAAGAAATAAATAACTTTTTATTTTAAGGAATCAATTTTTACTTTATGTTTTTAAAACATCCTTTTATGTTTAGATATCGAGATTATTTAATTTCAATGAAATATTTAAGAAATTAAATATAAAATTTAAGAACCTAATGTTCTAGAGAATATAATTTCACTATTTTGTCATGAATGATGTAATTGGGGATACAACGGTATTGTGGAAAACTCTATTTTTACTATTAATAAAAAATTGATGTATTTTTGAAAACTACCAAAAAATCAACATTAGATAATTCCAAAATTCTCATATATAAAATTATAATAATTTATTGAAAATAAATTTCTACAATAGGTAATTTTAAATTTTAATATAAATATAATTATTTCTACAAAAATAATTTAAAATAACATTTTTTAAAAATGTGTATATTTTCTTTGAGATTCATAATAATGATTTTTTTGGAATTATAAAATTAATTTGTAAATATATAAATCAAGATAAATATTATTTTAATTCAAATTTTTTATATTTATGAAAAAATATTATTCCAACAGTCATGTTACTCTTCCCAACAGGCATGTTCATATTTCCAATGGTCAAATTACTATTCAAATAATCACATTACTATTCCAACAATAACATTAAATCAAATAAATACCACTTAATTATTTCAATCAATATTAAAATAAATTCCACTCAATGTTATGTATTATCATTTTCTATAATTTTCCTTGTTTTACTAATATTTGTCTTTTTCTCTATAGTGTTTTTAGTAAGGAAGATGATTCTAGTAGATTGGGGTGATACATATTTTACCATGTTAGATGTTTTATATTATATTCTATGTTATGTTGTAATGTTTACAATTTTATTTGGTTACATTACTAATTATTATAATAATATTTAGTAATAAAACAAATTCATTATTGGTTTCTCACTATTTTTAATGTTTATAATATTATATAACAAATATGTATTCAAAAAATAATTATAAATAATAAACATTGGTTTGTTATCGAAATTTAGGGTTTATACTATGAGATTATTCCACTTGGTGGATTGGTTGAAGCAACACTACTTGTTTAGAAGTACATTATACAAGTAGAGCAGGTTGGGGAGGTGTATAGCCTTAGCACACTCCATGAGTTCCACCACCAGAGTCCGATGAGGTTTCCTGGCAAGTCAGATCCCCAAAAAGAAAACGATCAGATAGAATTAGTTATTTCAGTTTCAGGATTATCTGTACATCGTCTATTTAGGTGGTTGTTCTTGAATCAAGACAATAGCATAGAGAAACTGGGAACTGGAGGAGTATAGTTACATAGATTCATGATTAGGAATGCTTATCCTAGAACGAATTAAAGATTCTATTTCATGAGGGGTACTTCTCCTCATGCTTGTGCTCAGTTCAGATTCAGATCATTTAGAGATTCATTAGGGGGATGATAGTTATTGAGTATTCTGTGAGGCTCATATTATTTACATCGTACTCCCTCAACATGGTTCAATATTTATAATTATAGGAGTAATATTTTTTAGCACAGTCTCTATAGAGACATATGTCCCAATGTTGTAGCACTATTCGATCACACTTATATTAGAGTAGTGGAGTGTGTTCTTGTGATGGTGATATTTATATCAAGGGGACTACAATAAGTTGGATATATTTGTAGGTTTTATATGGATGAGTGATCTCTAGAAGCTATCACACGTTAGTTGATAGGCCCTTGACGTGGGATACATTCTCAGGATCATAATTTGGCCCATGGTAAGAGATCACGCAGGGGACTATCGAATCCCGAGGAGGGGTGGTGTTATATATGTGACATGCTATGTAAAATATCTCTATATTTCCTTACCTAATCTGTTGAGGATGATAGGTAAATACCATATGGACAACCATTGAAGAGGTAATTCCCCGATGAAAGATCTCCCAGGAGAGGGTGGGGTGGCCACTAGAGAGGTAGTGTTGGAAGAGGAGAAAGTGTGTCTCTAGGAAGAGTATCCATGGGTGGTGTATGGAGATATCATATCCTTCCACCCCCACCACCAGGTACTCCATAACGGGATCCGAAATTTGGTGTTTCGGGTCAATGGTAGCTGTAGGCTTTTGATGCTTATGACCAAGTAACATGTGGTATGAGTTGAGTTATGATCTGGTTTTATTCTACTCTTTGTTTCGTATTAGCAGACAAGGGTGTGACTCATTACTTCATCTCATTACTCATGGTGTGAGAACTAGATCACCAATTTTATTCTTTAGTCCATCAATTTTGTCTTGAGGTTCTTAGGAGGAATTATTCATTTATATATTTTATCTAGTAGTAATGCAATAAATTTCATTGTGGATATAGGATATCATGGGACCTTTTGGTTTTAACGATGAAACCTTATGAAATCATCTTGGGTATGGATTATTTAAACATGTTATAAGGAAATACAGACTTTAATTGAAGAGGAATTAGATGCCTTCACACTAATGGGTCAATATTATCTTTTGTGGGAGAGAGAAATAATTTGGTTTCATTAGTGGGTTCTGTGAGTAGGATGCTTTATCCCAAAACCCATCATCTAGATAGTGGAGCCCTCAGTGTAGCTAGATCATCAGGAATATAGATTCCACCAGTAATGAAGGTTTTATGTATTTCTTCCGTGAGAACTTCCTAGTACTATCTCCATACTGGTAGATAATGTTTTTAATCAACCTTCATCCTAAGACACATCTTTTAAACTCAATGAAATATTTGGTGGCCCCTAATGAACTTAAAGAGCTTCCATTGTAGTTATAGGACCTTCAAGAGAAGGATTTTATCAGACCTAGTGGTTCCCCTCAGATGTACTCATTGTTTTTTGAAAACATCAGACAAGTGCCCCTAGATATGTGTGGATCATGTTCACGATAACAAAGAAGTAATAAAGATCAAGTACCCCCTGGATGAGAATTTATTACATATTTTATCATTATTGATGTGTGAGTTGGTTCCCTAAGATTGATCATAGGTCTGGATACCATGACTTGAGAGTTCATGCGGTCGATCTTCTGATTGCTAGTACTTCAATGTTTCTATAGAAACTATGAGATCCCAATGATGAATTTATGTGTGGGGAATTACCGCTTTATGGTCATTTATTAGATGATTTGAATATTCTAACTATAATTGGATATATTTTTCATTGTCTTCATTGATGGAATCCTTATATACACTTCATTAGAGTAGGAGCCTGAAGAGACCTTGAGGATGTTCTTAGATTTTCATCTGGAGCACCAACTTTATGGTAAGATCTTAAAGTTCTAGTTTTGGATCCATGATGTTCACTTTGACGGGTACTTCATTTATGATCACAAATTAACTTTAGACATGGTGAAGATCAATGTAGTTATTATTTTCACGAAAACCAAGAGTGTGTCAGTGGTTTGGAGTTTTCTTAACATGGAGGTGTACTATAGAATGTATATGGAATAAATATCCCATATTATAGCCCCTTCTACTACCATAAATTGGAAAGGGAAGTCGGTGAGATGTATTAAGTAGTTCTAGATGGAATTTTTAGAGTTTAGACTAACACTGACGAGTGTTACTCTTGTTAGACTATTGGAAGTGGGAGTGAAGTATGTATTGTATTGTGATTCCATAGGATTGTGGATTATCTACATGTTTATGTAGTGGTAGGTAGTTATCCAATATGGTACTACTGATTTGAGACCCCATGAGTATAACAATCTAAATCAAGTCCTATAGTTTCTTGTGATTTTCTTCACTCTAGGGATGTGGAGAAAATATATTCTAAGAGAGTGAATTTTTGTTTACTCAAACCATCAGAGTCTCCAGTATGTCATTACATATAGGGACCTGAACCTAATAAAAATGAACTTTTGGGAGTTCCTATAGGACTATTAATTACAGATAGTCTATTATCACAGGAAGGGTAATGTGGTGGATGATTCACTTAGCGTGAATTCCAATGATTACTTGGTGTAGGAGAAATCCTAATTGTTAGATTCCTAGAAAATAACCCTGGTTTATGAGGAGGGTTACACTATTATTCAGTTGATGAGGTTTACTCATCAAATCCTCTAGAATGTAAGAGAGTCTATGTTATGATACATTAGTACTGAGGTATTTCATTACAAAATATCCTCAATAGATTCACAAAATTGATTATTCAAATATGGGAGTCACAAAATCTTTTTCCTGGTATGGAATGTGGTCCCAATAATAATTCATGAAGGGGTAATGATATATATTCCCACATCTACCCTGGATGTACGTCTTAGTGTGTGGAAAATTTATATAGACCCTAATAAGTGGTTTTGATGTATTGGAATGAGACAAACCATGACTGATTTCATCTTTTAGTGTCACACTTGTTAGTAACTGAAGGATGAGAAAGAGTTTTCATGAGGTTTTTGTAACCTCTTGATATCAAAAAGTATAAATAGGATGACATATCCAGGGAATTCAAGATAGGGTTTCTTTAGATAGTGATAGGACATGACTCCATACGGGTTATGGTTGACTGGAACAAAAACTCATCTCACTTCCTGGCAATTAGGGAGCATAGTTTGATGGATATTTTGGGGTGGTTGTATGTATGATAGATTATACACCTTCATGGGGATACCTTGAATAAATTCTATGAATGTGATGAATGGTTCATGTAATAGTTTTGGAGAGGCCTACAAGAGTTATGTGGGCCCTTGATGAGCATGAGTATAGTCATTCAACCCAAATAGATGGAAATACTAAGCACACAATCTAGGTGTACAGGATATGCCGAGGGCTTGCATGTGAGATTTTATAGAACAAGGAGGATCTGTATCCATGGTATATTTTTCACAAAAAAATATTATAATTTCCTAGACCAACTGATCTTGAACTGGTGGCTGGAACAGTCATCACATGGCCATAAACACACCTCCCCAAATTCTAGAGGCTGCCGACTAGTAGTGAGAGTGTAATGGTGTTACATTAGGGAGACTATAGATTAATGACTAGAGTGGAAGAAAAAAATATCAAAAGAATCAAACATAGTATAAATGAATCATCAAAATGGAAAATGTCAAAAATTCAGATTAAATAGCAGAAGAAAAATATAATGACAGAGTAAAGGTAGAAACAACTAATGATATACAAGATGTATTCATGTCTGTGAGATTCCATAAATAATAAACGGAAAGACATGATAGGGGAATTGAATTCGTAGATATGATACAATACAAAATAGATTAATGAAATGTAGAATAAAGGCCATGAGGGAAATCTCTATGAGAATCATGAGTACCAGCTTAATCCCGTGATCCCAACTCCCATTTATAATCATAGAATAAAAATATAGAGAACATATTATTGTAGCCTTGAGGTCTATTTGAATACATCAATGTAATAATAACCGGAACATGGTGTGTGATATAACATGATTACTACCACTAATGTTGTCTAAAGCACAATCCAGTTTGAACATACAAAATAAGAAATATCCATGCATATCAAATTTAAATATGCAATTTGAAATAAATAAATAACTATTTAGGGATTAGGTTTTTGAAGTACACATTTCCTGACCATACATGATTATTATTAAGATTAAAATTTCACAACCAGTTGAAAAATGTACAGATGAGATACGGGGAAAGTGATAACAAAACATCTTGATGTTTGTATTAAGAGATAGATTAATCCCTTTAATGTGATTTGACATAGAGGATGATTATTTTTAATAAAAAATATGCATTATCATCTATTACTATAAAAGTAAATGCAATAAATAAGTAAGTATCCATCCGAGTTCATCTAAGGTGAACCTCAACAAGGATCCCATGTATCATGACTAGAGCACCCTAAATGCTCACTACCACTAAATTCAATCCAATGTGATCAATGAAAGGACTTACAAGTATGAATTGTAGATTAATTTGAGATAATGAACTCTGATCCCATACTTGGTATCTCACAGTGTAGACCGAGTCTCACTCATGAACTAGAGGAACCTTCTACCACAGAGCTCATCCAAGGTGTCTCCCCTAGGGAACTGATATCGCTCATTCTAAGGTAAGATAAAAACATGGTTAACCTTTCTTGAAATACTAGTATCATTACAATGGTTAAAAAAATCCATTAGATAATATTTTGATGAGAACACTAATCTATTCCTTGGAAGGAAACCATAGTATCCCTCATAGAGATAATAATTCATTATTTTATTTAATTTAATAAGACAGAAATCCATGTTCAAAAACATACCACATCACATGTAAATTTTACTGAATTAGGGTTATCCCACAAATCACTTCAAACACTATAAAAATAAAGTACATTTATGACAAATAACCCACTGATTACTTTATTTTTTACCTTAGAATTTAGTGAACTTCACATAGGGGGTATATTAGAAAACATGGTATTTTTATCAAAACTAATTCCGGTAGTAAAATTTAATTATTTTGTTACAAATGAATAAATCAAGACCACATAAAAATTGCTTCAAGTAATAAACAACCACTTCCACATAAATAATTTAAATTCTAACCCAAGGTTGGTTTGGACATAAGGAGTACCTGATAAATAAACTTGACCAATTATGTTAACCCACCCAAGTGGTGGTTTAGGGTGAGTTCATAACCTCCAAACATATATGGAGAAGTCCAAGATACATTCCAAAGTTTTCAATGCATTTATTTTAAGAAAACTGATTATTTAGAAGCAACACAAGGTAAGGCATGCACATGGTATAATGAGGCTATTTTATAAAATGATGAAACATGAGGGAAAAGATATATACCACCAAACATATATCATGGATGCTTCACTTTTCCAATATCAAGGATTGACTTGGTCTAATTTAAGAGAAATTGAAGAAAAATATAAATGCCCTGAAATTTGGAAAATATTATTGTGCAATAATGGATCAACAAATAATGTGATAAATTAATATGGGATGGAAGTGGAGTTGATATCATTCTGAGTTCTATCTAATGAAATAGATGATGGTCAGAAACTATGCTTGATGAGGATGTTACAAGGATCTCTAGGCATGGGGGATCTCTCCCATAAACATCCCTACTATCTGTTGAAGGGGAAGGGTGTTATAATGACCCATTATTAACGTACACAGACATTACATATTTTTTTAGAATACATAAAACATTAAATAGGAAGATTCTCAAAGATCCTATTCTTTTAGTTTCATTTTAATAATGGAAACATAAAAACTTTTATATAAAGGATCAACGTGATCTCCCACTTGGTTCTTCCTGACTAGAACCATTCTTAGACACATCAAGTATAATACATATATTCATAACTTAGGTAAGGAAAGATAAAAGGGGTGAGTTTAAATTATTTGTAAGGGTAATAAATGGAGACATGTAAGCCTAGACATGGGAATATTAGTTTTATAACATGATTATAACATTAAAATATCATACCCTTCTTATTTTATGATCTGAACATGAGTCATGGAATAAATATTTGTAGTTACTAATACATAAATAATAAGTTAATAAATTGAATATACAATGAATTCATTTCATAGGAATAAGAAATAGAAATTTTTCATAAATAAAAACTGATATCATTCGCATTTAGTCAAGTCACATTTCTAAAATTTATCAGGGCACATCATTGGAACTGCACTTACTTGGTGGGAAAAAACAACATCCCTAGTCGTAGTGAGATCCCTGGAAGGGATAATGATTTCTTATCATACAATAGTGTATAATGCTTCCCCATATTTCCATAGTGGATTTGGTTTCCCCATGTTCCATCTTTGCTGTGACTACACATATTTGGTGGGACACAATACCATCCCTAGTCACAATCTATTGCTTATAAGCGATCGGGTAACCCCATAAACCCATAGAGGATGACTCCCATGGACATGATTCCCATTAATATATCATGGTATATAAATCATTACCGAATTAATTAGTGGGTGATTTAGGACCCACAAATTTCAACAGAAAATCATTCATTCATATATTGTAAATACCCATAAATTCCATATAATTTTTTTAAATTATTTGAGATTAATAGGAGTCTGTGAAAATTGATGACGCTGGATTCCAACGCTCGATGTGACCAGAATGGATATTTTCCTTTATGTTAAGGTAAGATCAATAAACACATAGGTGAAATTTTCTATCTTTAGAACCGGTTCTAAGATTAAAAATATGAGGGCACCATTGAACTCGTGGTTCTGAGATTTGCTTAAGAGAGGATTAACTTCGACCGCAGTAGGCCATGTGAAAAAGATAGTTTTTGTGACTTTTAGAGAAATGATAAAATAACATACAAATTGTAATTTTATTTTCCTACATCATGTTGAGTGGCGTAGGTGTGACTGATGGGTTGTCAAAACATTTAATGGATTGAATCTTCAGTTGCATAACCACACCATTGGAATGTAATAGGTTAATTAATTAATGAACCTCATTAATTGTTTTTATGTGTTACTCACCCTCCCCCTATATTTAATTCAGGCTCGATATGGGGTTATGGAAATGATTGTGAGGAACCAACGGAAAATAATTACGACATCTTCCACCAATGGAGGACAGAAGTATGGGAAGCAACGATTTTGGATCGACGAATGCTGAGTACTTCATCCAATGAGGAATCTTATACCGCCACAACAGTGAAACCTCCAACATTTCTCAAGGTTGGGGGTTTTTTATTGATTAATTCTATGCAAGTTTTATTGATTAATTCTATTTTTTGAAGATAAATTATTCTCACCCATGTTATGATGCTAATGCGGAGGGCGCGTTCCAAAAAAACAAGGTCTGGACCCTATGATGCTTGTTTTATCGTTGCGTTCTTCGGGGGAAAATATATCAAATTGATGGAACCCTGATACTTTGAGGCACGCAATGATGGAGGTATCCCAAGAGGCCCATAGATGCAGAAGATAGTGAAAACGGATCTCTGGAGCATTGTTGGGCCCTCAGGGAATAAGAATCGGCACTAGAGGATGAGGGCAGCAACTTACAACTACCTGCCGTAGTGGAATGGTGGCGCAACATAGTGATGCGATAGACCGAAGGGGGCGTCCGGCTCTCAGCTAGCTGCGATGGCGGAGAGTGGAATATCGCCGCGCACCGTGGGCGGCAGCCGCCACTAAAGAGTCACATAAAAGGTGACCCGAGCCTCATGGGTCCTGCTTCTAGCCAAGGCAGTGCCACATGGAACCACCAATTACATAGCCTGAATAGCTTTTCCATTCAAGAATGGGGAACGACCCCCGTGTGGTCGCCCGACTGGAGGATCGCGCCCCGCCGAGGCTGGCCAGGCTGGCCCGTGCCCCTACCCATCAGGTTCAGGTCAGGCTGGTCCATGTCCCACATAGTTCAGACTAGGTCGGGATGGCCTAGATCTAGTCAGGTCGGGTCAGTCAATCTGGGTCGGACCGAGCTTGGACCCATTTTGGCCCAAATACGCTTAAAAGGTCATATCTCGCAAACCAGACGTCTGTTTGATGAACTGTCTGCGATGCTATAATCCTTGGAATGACATGTTAGTTTTATTTAACACCACATTAGATTTGGAAAATTTAGAGTATGGCCAGGGTGGATCGTACCAGAATCCAACCGGGCCCTCAACACTAAAATGCCTATAACACTTAGACAGGGCATCTGATTGATGTGCCATCTCTTTCATTGGAACCTTTATGAAATGAAATATCATTGGGTTACTTATTTGTGGGGCTTATTTCTAGTTGAGTACAACCATTTTCTTGAGGATCAGATCCTCCCATAGTAAATCATACTATGTACAAGAATCTTGTGGTTGGCTGAGACTTGAAGAATGAATTGCAATCCTGTGTGGATTAGCACATACCGATCCTCTATGAATCCAAACCTAGCAATACTGTATGTATTAGAACCTATCGATCCTGTTTGTATTTGCACCTAGAGATCCTATGTTTATCAGCAACTCACGATCTTGTGTGGATTAGCACCTCATGATCCTATGTGGATCAGCATCTAGCGATCTTGTGTGGGTCAGCAGGTGACGATCCTCTGCGGATCATCATCAGTTGGTCCTGTGTGGATCATCACTTAGGGTTATGAAGTGGATTATAACTGAGCGATCCTATGTGGATCCGTAGAAGAACCCTTGACAGAATAAAATTCTGTATCTTTACAACTAATCTCTTGTACTTCTGCACATAAGTAACACTTGGTCTGAACTGAGCCTTTTTATTTGTTCTTTGTGATAGAGATCAAGCTTTGTGGTTTTCCTTTGTGAAATTATATTTTTCATTAGGGGGTCTCGGGGTACCTAATGGGCGTTTTTGTACACACCCCTACATGGGCTTCTCCAGAAAATTGTAGTGTCTTGTGGAAATGACAAGAATCCTTGGCTAAGACTCGAGGAGCTGGGACCTAACGACAGTGAAGTTTGATGTGGGGATATGTGGATGCAATTTGTACCTAACCTTCAGGTAGTATCCTTGGTGGAAGATCTCAATATTTGTTTTCTATTTTTCTTCTATAACTATTTTTCTTCTAGTTGGGCTTTTATTCCAGCCCCCATAGATTCAGAACAATATTTTACTACTGCAGTTTTACTTCTTAGTTTCATCCTATTATGAACCTAGTCTTTGTGTGTATAGGTTTAAAGAAAATGACTTCCCATTTTAGGGATAAGCCATTCTAGTGCAATTCGGAAACCCCTGGCATATAGAATGTGGTCATGGGGTAGTCATTGCATGGGCCCTCAGCCAATGAGTCGTGAAAATGTGGTATCAAAGGAGTCAGTTCTACCAAATTACTATGACTATAATATTTCTAATGGAGAAATAGTGTTAATTGTATTGAATGTGGTTTTCTGTTCGAGGAGTCGAGTGTTGGTGCAACGTCTGATGTATCAATACACCAGGACCTTGAATTCTAATTTCCAACTCGGTGCAAGAAAACACAGATAGCACATGTTTTGTACATTTTTTTACTTTTAATCTCTTTAGAGTATGCTCACCAGGTATAACTTATTGACCATCATGCACCTGTTTCATTTCAGGTTTCTATAGCATAGACATCCATAAAGGATTATAGAGAGAGTACACGATGACGGCCCACTGAGTGACGAGGCTTTAGTGTAGGGCCCCCTTACTATGTTGACTCCTTTGGGTTGTGTACCAGCAAAAACACCACTCATAGGGAATTAGTTTCTACCATCTCCACTAGCATACCATGCACGCCAACTGAGCGCATTGCATGAGTTCTAAAGAGAGAGGCCTCTGAGGATTCAAGGAGAGACAAATCCCCAGGCAGCTGAGGACTGGTTGGAGGCTATGGAACGAGTTTTCCACCTAGTCGAGACCCCAGTATAGCAGATGGAGATCTTAGCTGCTAGCCTATTCTAGGGCACAATAGGGAGATGGTTGATTCTAACACTCTAGATGCATGAGGCTGTTACATTATCCTTGTTGGACTTTGAGACCATATTCAGGGCAGAGTACGTACTATCGAATTTATGCTTAGTGCATATCCAGGAGTTGCTGCACTTACTGCAGGGTAGCCTATTAGTGGACTAGTACTCAGTGATATTCACTGACCGCTCATACTACTCCACCAACATGGTTTGAGACCCATTCATTCATGCCCAGAACTATGACAAGGGTCTCCAGCAGAAGATTAGAGTGTTGGTGATATCACTCAATATCCCAAAGAAAGCTATAGTGCTCGAGCGAAAATTATTGGTGGAGAGCTTCTTAGCTGAGTAGGCACAAACAGTGAGATCAACCACTGGACGACAGGTTTCTGGGTCCTCTGCAACAGGCAGCATGCATATGATGTAGAGGTCTATGTGGGCCAGACCATCTGGTGGATGACTCCAGGGTGCATGGTTGGAGGTTCAAATCTCGTGAGGTAGAGTTAGTATTCTAATGTCTAAAGTCGGATACACTTACGATGGACATGGACATATGGATCCCGATTGTATGAATCACTTTATGGATGATCAGCATATGACTGAGGGACTGTTGAGGTAGCAACCAATGTTTGAGTGAGGGGGTCCACAGTGCGGCGGATGTGGAAGAGGAGGAGGTCGTGTAGTCGGTGGTGGACAACATTTTGAGGATCTACCACCACCACCCCTAGGTGGTCCACCCCAACCACTGGGAGTAGGTGGATAGGGGAGAGCTATCTTTAGGTGGCAGAGGATTACGACCATGGTGCTACAAATATTATTAGAGGTATGATATTTTACTTTTTATACTTACCTACCGTTCTAATAAACATAGGTTCCAGTCACTATTTTATTACCTAAACACTCGTTCGGAGCTCGTAGATTACGATGGAGCCGTTGGATCGATCTTTATGATTGGAGACTCTTACTGGAGACGATTCGATGATTAAGCATTGGTGAAGACCGTGTGATCTCACTCTAAGAGGCGAGATCTTTGGTTGAGATCTCATAGTAGCAGCATCGAGGCCCTACGAAGTCATATTTGGTATGGAGTGGCTATCCACAGTCCATGCTCATATTGACTGTTTTACGCGCAAATTAGTGTGTGTCTGTGAGTATGGGATCAGTTTTTCATTCACCGAAGAGAAGGGAACCAATTAAAGAGAGGATGGACTTACTCGGAAGAGGTTGTAGCCGATCACTCATCAGTTGGCTAGACATACCCTTAGACCAGTTGACGTGAGGAGTTCATGTTATCCTGTAGTGGTGGACCAGTATGCTGATGTCTTCCCTAATGATTCTCCAGGACTACCTCTTCATAGAGAATTGGACTTCTACATCAACATATACCCCATGAAAGCACTGATATCTACATGAGAATAATGGATGGCCCCCACGAAGCTTCGTGAGTTGCTGGTATAGTTTGAGGACTTGCAGAGGAACGGGTTCATAAGGCCTAGTGTTTTTCCATGGGCATTCCAAGTTTTGTTTTCCAAGAAGGTGAATGGGAGTCTGGGGCTTTATGTGGATTATCAGCACCTTAACTAGGTGACCATGAAGAACAAGCATCCACACCTTTGTATTATGATCTCTTCGACTAGATGAAAGTATCTCGATGGTTTTTGAAGATTTACCTCAGATCAGGCTATCACCAGCTCCGGGTACAGGGTGAGGGCGTACCAAACACGACCATGAGATATTAGTATTGGAATTAAGAGTTCACGGTGATGCCCTGCGGCATGAAAAACACTTTGGATGTGTTCATGGAGCTCATGAATAGGATATTCTAGCCTTACCTCGATCGCTTCATGGCGGTCTTCATTGACGACATCGTGATATACTTGGCGTTGGAGGAGGGGTACACCACACACCTACAGATAGGTCTGGATACACTCCAATAGCACTAACCTTTAGGAAATCTCTTAAAGTTCATGTTCTGGATAAAAGAATTAAATTTCCTTGGGAACATTATCTCAAAGGATGGAGTTTTTTTGGATCCGATGAAGATTAAGGCAGTGCATGCTTCAGTGACACCCTAGTGTGTGACCGAAGTGTAGATTTTCTTGGGATTGGGTGGCTACTAACAGAGATCTGTACCAGAATTTTCAGGAGTTGTGAAACCCAGATCTGCTTTGACAAAGAAGAGACAACCCTTCTTGTGGATAGAGATATTCCAATAGAGTTTTCAGGAGCCGAGGAAGAGAGTGACGAGTGCCCCTAACATGAGGCTACCAAAAGAGGGCGTTGGGTATGTAGTCAACTACGATGCATTAGGGAATAGATTTGGTTTTTTCCTAATGTAGGAGAGAGTGGTAACTTCCTACAACACATGGAAGTTGATAGATCATGAGAAGAACAAAGCTACCCATGACCTATACTTAGCATCAATGTTCTTTGCGTTGAAGATGTGGTAGCACTATTTTATGGGTGGACAATTTATGATTTACTCTAACGAAAAGTGTCTCTGGTATATCTTTTCACAGAAGCACCTAAACCTAAGGCAACAACAATGGCTAGATTTTCTCATGGTCTAAGACGTTTAGATATTCTACACTCCAAGAAAAGGGAATGTAGTAGCAGACACAATCAACAAGAGGTATGGTCTACAGTTGCTCAGTGAGGCGACAGAGTAGCTAGCCGCGTTGCAGTTATCCTTCATGGATATTGATGGAGTATCTTACATCCAGTCCATGGTAGTTACTCCCCCACATCGTTAGCGAGTCCATGAGGCACAACATGGGGATGTATACTGTGTGGCCCGGCATGCTCAGATATCCTCAGGATAGGATCCTGATAGATTTTATGAAGGTGGGTATCACATCATCTTTTTAATAGGATGCACTATGGTACTAGTGACTCTATGGGAGGAGTTATTGAGGGAGTTCCATGAATCCCCTTTGTCAGTACATCCAGGTGTGGCAAAGATGTATCAGGACATCCGATGATAGTACTCATTGCCAGGTATGAGTAAGGTAGTGGAAGAGGTCATATCGCGATGCATCACTTGTTAGCAAGTGAAAGCTGGGAAATAGGTACTAGTAAGCTTAGCTTAGCCACATGAGGAACCAAAGTGTAAGTGTAATGGAATACCCATAGACATCTTGATAAGGATACCATGTACATCTAGGGGCCAAGATTCCATCTGGGTGGTCGTTGAACGAATCACCAAGTCGGCCCACTTCCTACCCATCCGAGAGTAAGGATCAGTAGAGATATTGGGATGCCTCTAAGTACATGATATTGTATGACTTCATGTGGTTCCATCAACGATAGTATTATATCATGATGCATGTTTTACATGTTTCTTGTGGAAGGGGTTATAGGAGCGTTCGAGAATCATCTATGCTTGAGCACCACCTTTCACCCTCTGATAGATGGCCAGACAATGCAGACCATACAGACACTCAAGGACATGATTTGTGATTGTGCCCATGATTTTGGCTATAGTTGGTAGGACCACCTTCCACTGGTGGAGTTCTCATAAAATAATAGGTATCACTCCACCATTGGCAATTCACAATTTGAGGTCATGTACGGAAAACATTTCAAGTCACCACTATATTGGACATACCTAGGCGCGTCAGTATTTGTGGGCCTAGAGTTGGTACATGCTACAACAGAGAAGGTGGAGATAATGTAGTAGAGGATGGAGACTGCACAGAGCCTACCGAAGTCTTATGCTTACAAGTGATTAAGACCCTTAGAGTTTGATTAAGAAGACCATTTCTTCCTATGAGTCTCACACCGATGAGGATTGCCGAGGTTTGGCCAGGGTAGCAGGCTATCTTCGAGGTTCATTAGACCATTACAAATATTTAGCAGAGTAGGCAAGGTTGAATACCATCTAGCTCTTCCCCCACAAGTTCACGAGATGCATAATGTTTTCCCTGTGTCACAGTTGAGGAGGTACATGCATGATCTATCGCATGTTATCAATTAAGGCGAGCTAGGCATTGATGATGGGGCGATGTTTGTAGAGTTACTAGTGGAGATAGATAATTGATAGGAGTGGGTCCTTCATGGATAGTCGATTCCTCTAGTTCATGTTTTTTGGAAGCATGGGAATCTCCAGGAGAGCACATGGGGGAGGGAGTCTCCAACATCTGCTCAGCACAAAAAATTGTTCCCCTAGTTTTTTTGTAGCTTTCAGGGACAAAATCCCTAATGTGGGGAGAATGTAAAGACCCAAAAATTCCATATATATATTTTTTTAAAATTATTTCGGATTATTAAAAGTCTGTGAAAATTGAAGATGCTTGATTCTAAGTCCTAGTGTACCCGGAATGGATTTTGGACTTTTTTAAGGTAAGACCAGTAATCACGTGGGCAGAATTTTCTATCATTTGAACTGATGCTTAGATTAAAAATATGAGGGCACCGTTGAACTCAAAGTGCTAGGATTCACTTAAGAGAGGCATAAATTTGAATTTCTTAGGTCGGGTAACAAAGTTATTTTTGAGATATTTAAATAAATAATAATAAAATGTAAACATTGTTATTTTTTTCCTACCTCTTATTGAGCAGTGGTGGTGGGAACGATGAGTTTTCAAACAATTGAATGTCCTGACTCATCAATTGGGTAACCACACCATTGGTAATTAAGTTGTTCATTAATTAAAGAACCTCGTTAATTATTTTGATGTGTTACTGAAACTCCCCCTCTAATAATAAAAACAATATTTGATAGTTTTTACTTATATTATTTAATTACTAGTGATCCCAATTGATTTGTTTCATGTAATATAATTTAATTTATTATTGGTAATGAATTAGTTTTCATTTAATTTTTTGATTATTTTTTCATTGTATTTTTTTGGGAAAATATATAATGGAACAATGGACCAATCCTATCTATATTAAAACTAAGAGAAGAAGCACAAACATGAAGAACAATACAAACCAAAACAAAATTAGTAAAACAAATCCAACAAAAAAACCCAAAAAGGAAATAAAAACAAAAAAATAAATCGTATGAGTAAGTTTAGGACCCCAACCACCCCTACCATGGGGGGTATTATATATGGATGTCAGCCTCACTTTCATGTCTTCTCCCTCTTGTAGGGCTCATAAACCCAATATTAAGGGCTTACTTCCATTAAAGGCTCTATTAAAATAATAACATATCCATAACCAATATCATATGTCCTAAAAGAAGAAGTCCATATCAGGTCAAAACCTATTTGAACATTTCCATATTCAAGAGAACAAGTCCTAATACAATTCTCCAGTGAAAAAAAAATGTTTTTTATGTTGGTTTTTTTATTTTATTCACATTGTTTTTAGGGAAACATTGTTGCAGGTGATGTAAAAAATCACATTTTTTACCTTGGTTATTTGAAAGACATTAAAAAACATATTTTGGTGGTTTTTTAGGTTGGTTATTTTATAACCTATGTGATAGTGACTTCAGTAAACATATTTTATGTCGATTACTGGTATAACTAATTTAAAAAACATCTTACCGCATCAGTTAAAAAAACCTGATGTAGAAAAATCTGATCTCGATAAATTTTTTCACGTCGGTTGGAAAATAAAAAATTTAAAAATTTTATATCATGTAAGTTATAATAACACTGACATGGAAAACGTATTTTTTTAATGTTTATCACTAGTTAATAAATAATCGATGTAAAAAATAATTTTTATTTAAAATAATTTATGAAACCCTTTTCTCTCCACTCCAGAACCAGACCTAAAACAACAAAAACCAGACCACAAACCAAACCAAAAACAAACAAAAAAAATAAGAAATACCTGTAAAAATATACACATTATTATTTACTACATTCAAAATTTATATTATTCCCAAAAAATAACCGAAATATGACCAAAATATATTCCAAATACATATTTCTAATTATAATATTCAAAATTATAATATTCAGTAAAAACGTACTAAAATCCAATCAATACTATAAAATAATTTAACTATTCCACTTGTAAGTGTTTGACCACTTGTGAACTATAATGTTAAGGGTAATTAGATATCTAAAAATTAAAAAAGAAATCATTTAATAAGTATAGTGAAAAAATGAAATATTAATGAATCATTTATAAAGAAATAAATCCTAGTCGAACATCATAACTATTGTAGGTGAAATTACTTCATACTTAAATATATATAATATCCTCATTTTATGATGCCTTTTTGTTTATGAAAATTCTGTTTAAATGAGTTTTTCATTTAAAAATATCATATTTATTTAATGAAAAATGAACTAATTGTAAATTGATATTAACCCCTACATTTATATATTTGATCATGAAACTGTTTTTCTTTTTGGATATTAGAAAAAAATTCATTCCCATGTTAGAAAATAATATAAATGAAATAAATTTAAAATTAATTATAATATAAACAACTATTAAGAAATTAAAACTTACTTTACCAACATGTTCTTAAAATTTCATCAAACATCACCATGTACAATGAATTTCCAATAAATTGTTTTCTCCCTTGGAAAAAACACCTTTCATATTTTAGTCCCTAGTATAAAAGAAACTTTAATGTTACTGGTCATTATTTTAAATGGTAAATAACAATCTATAAGACATATGTCTCCGACCACCCAATAAAAAGAAACATCCAACACTGTGTAATTATATTCTGTTGAAATGTTTCTGCAATATAAACTAATTTTGGTTCCACATCCAATTCATGCCCTTTAGGTGAAATCAAATGTGGGTCCATCAACCCATATATATCTGTCTGCTCATTCTTCTCACAAATTTTATAAATATACCTAATAAAAAACATATAAGAATAAATTTCCAATAAATTTAACATAGGGAATGATTTATATTAAGACATACATAGAAAAACGTGTACCACGTAGATGACCAACTTATATCCAATAACAAGATCATTGATATCATTTTTTAGAATCCCCATATCTATTACTCCTCCAAAAACATGAGATTCCACTGGAAATGTATAATGTCCCGCCAAAAAATTTGAATATCTTGTCAATTTGTTAAGACTACAAGAATCTGAATTTGATGTCATAGCCTTTTGTCTTTTTTATTGGCTATAAAATATTTATTTACCTTTAAAGTATTCAGTTTAAAAAATAGAAAAATATATTAACATTAAAATTATAAAACATAATTAAAATTAAAATTCAATGAAATATATAACTTTCACATACCTCTATAGTAATATGTCAAAGAAGTCTAGATTGATAAACTATGAAGTGGACGATACATTGTAAAACTGTTGTCACCTCATCTAAAAGGAATTATTCCCCAGCTAATATATCTATAATATCATGCATAGTTACCCTACGTTTCCCTACCTCTATATATTGATGATGAATTGTATCTCCTATATAATAGATCATCCCGTATGAAATAATATGATAGTGAGGATCATCAATAGACAACTCATAATATGTAAGAAGTTGTGGCGGAAGGGGTGTGGGAGAAGGATATAAAATAGGGTTTGTATGAGGAGGTGGATGATAAATAATGGGGTCTCCAGGGAGTGGTGTAGGATAAATAATGGGTTCTATAGGTGGAGGGGGGAGTGGGAGCTGCTGGAAGAGGTGGAGTGGGAGATGTAGTATGAAATTGTTGTAGCATGACTTCAAACATAGATGGAACTGATACACTGATCTTTTCCTCCATAGTCACATTAATATTGTGGACATCATCCTACAAAGATGTTATTTATTAAATATACCCTCCATGTAAGAAATATAAGAATATTGTAAAAATTTTTATATTGATACTCCTACCCGGTATCCTCATACACAACCCAGGTGTTTCGGCTTTTCCAATACATTAGATAAAATTTCATTCCTCCCTTTATCATTAGATACCACACGTGTGATATGCTCCTCAAAAGAATCTTGTATGAATTTTTTAAACACATATTTATTTATTAAAAGTATATAATGAATTCAATTTACTTATATAAAAAAATTATCAATTTTCAATCCTCTCGGTTACAACCCTTGATTCCTCTGTAATATATTTATCTTTTTTCTCATCCATTCCCTCTTCAATTTTTCATTTCTAGAAATAGGGGATGGATGGGAAACCACTCCAGAGCTGGAGGACACAGTTCTATGTTTTTGTAATTATTTATTTATCCTTTTTTCTTCTAATAATGTTTACCCTCACCAAGATAAACTATGAGGGTATTTGTTTCTGGATTGGATCTTCTAATTATCTCCCCTTGATTCTTGTAAAGCATGGATATGAAATAATTAATAAGTCATTAATAAGATCATTAATATAAGAAAAATTCAAATGGTTTATATTTCACATACATAAAATTCATATTATCTTCTACATTCGACATGTTGTTTCCATGTGTCTCCATCTATATGAAGATATATATGACATGGACTGTCATGCTACCTATCCCAAAAAACGAAACATGATGTGTGGGATGATTTGAAATCCCTCAATCTCTCATCATCCCTCAACAACTATTTCCTACTAACTCATAAAGTGTCAGATATATCAAATTTCCATTTTTAAAGAAGATGTAAAAAATATTGTATGATAAAAATTTCAGGATTAGTCAAACAATTGAAAACGAGCATTCCAAAATGGTCTCCCACAATTGAGACTGTTTTGTTTTTTAACACTTATCCTATTATTAAACAAAATTCTGACTTTTATTTTACCCTTAGTTGATACAATACCCATGAACTGTTTTTCATTAGGACCTCTTGGAACATCATTCTCATAAATGTCTACAACTATCCTCTTGTCCTAGCTATGAGCAATTGATATTTTTGGTAAACACATGATGAAATGTTTACTAACCCTCAAACTATTATTTTCTGTTGTGGGAGAACATGAAGACAATTGAGGATCATAAAAAGAATCATGTGTATGTTCATACCTAAAGGTATGATCATGATTCTCATCTCAAGAATATTTTGGTTGATTATCTGATTGACCTCTCATTTTCCTTCTAATCACACAAACAAAAATTTAGTACACAAAAAATAATAATTCATTTATTATAATACTAATGTCAAAAAAATTATGTAACACCAAAGTAAACTAAAACTAAAACATTATTATTCATATTTTTTATAATTAACTAAAATGATAAAAACTGTAATTATATATCAAATGTCATATAAATGAATAAAAACAAATCAAATAATGGTATAAGAATATTAAAAGTGTTGCAACGTAATATATCATTTTTACACAAAAAATAATTTTTTTCGTATATTGATTTAAAATAATTGTAATTCAAGAAAATCCATATATATATAAGTAATTTAATGGTAAACATGGAAATGTAAATTAAAATAAACTAAAAAAACAATCATTTCTACTGATTCCTTTTAATATGTGTTTCTATAATGAAAAAATATAATATAATATTTTAAGAAATTAATAAAAGTAAACGAGATATAAACATATGTTACCCGCAATATTATGAATGTACTAAAGGATTGTTTACTAGAATTCCTTAACCATGATCGTTATTTATAGAAAAAAACCATGCTACAACATGCTCGTCATTATTATCAGTTAATAATTCCCTAGAAGTAGGGATCTTGCATAAATCAGAATCTTCATCAAGTTTACAATCACCAACATATTGATTTGTTCATTGTAAAATAATAGACCACCGCATGTCAGACTGGACAAGAACAAATAATTTTTTTAATGCATTTCCATTATAAAATAATCAGTTGTGTATCTCAATATATTCATATTAACAAGTGTTATTTCAAATTCATTATGTTTAGTAATGTTTTTAATGATAAACCATTTTTTTTAATCATAAAAACATTAATTTTAATGTAATAAACCTACTGTATTTTTTCAATGAATCCATAATATGCACATGATATTGAAATAGGGTTTTTTCCTCAGAAATCAAAAAATGCATTGCTTCTGTGAACACCAATACACCACTATTCTAAATTGAACTTCTATTATCCTAGTCTTTTGTATAAAATATATATCCATTAATTTCATACCCATACTATTTTATCCCATTTAAACTTGGGCCAACCATTAACAATCATAACTTATATGATGTATCTAATCTACCAAGAATGGACTTTTTAATCCATGTAAAAATTTTTTTTATACTCATTCAAAAACAACATTTCTTTATTCTTTTGATGACATTATTTCAACTCATTAACATGAAATGATATATATGGATGAGAGTAATCCATGTTTTTTCATGATTTATAAATGTACCTCCTTTATCTGTTCACCTAAAAATGATTTGAATTTCATGCTTCGAATCCCATTTCCCTTATTATTAACTCATTCATGGTGAGATAGAGGCAAACCAAAGTGCTCCTCCCAAGATAATTAGATCGTAGAAAACTCTACGACCTCATCAAAAATATAATTTTCAACATATGAGGCTACGGGTCTATATTCATTCTTATCATACCCATTTAATATCTTCATATACCTTTCAAACAGATACAGAGAACATAGATATACAGGTCTATAAAGCTTTATTTTTCTAACCAAATTAACCATAAACTTCACCATTATATCAAAAAACGTTCGAGGGGAATCCATTTCCAATTTATAATGTATAGTAATTTTTTTTTTCATTTTCCAAAATGTTCAAAGAATCCAGATAAATCAATATATTAAAAATTGAATGGAAAAAATAACACAACTTCATGATAGCCTTTCTAACACGGATAAGAAATAATCCACACAATGCAACTAGTAGAAGTTATTTCATCAGGACGTGATAATAATTAGATTTCATACCTATCAACTTCAAATCCTTCAAAGAGAATAAATTATTTACATTTGAAGAATAAATCTATGACACATCGATATCATGATGACACTAACAAAATCTAATTTTCTCCCTCTTGGATAATGTGTGAAAAGCTGGGGGAAGAAATGTTCATCTTCCATCAAGTGTGGGACCTAACTCCAAACATATTCAAATTTATAGTAATTCTAATCGTTCATTCAACCCATATTAAGTATTTCCTTTTAATATCTAACATTTTCTTAATTAAACTATAATGGATATTCTTATCGACATTAAAGACATCAATGTTATGTTTTATATTATGATATCTCCAATGTAGTATATACAAAAATATTGAAATTTTCATCCAAATATGTATATCATTACCTGAATTATGTGACTTTCCCAACATCACATCATGGTTTTTAACCCTATGAAAATACTCATCGGTGGATTAAGGTTTTGATGTAATATCAAATTCTTATGAGCCATTGAATTCCTTTTTCAATCTTCAATAAGGGTGATCTACCAGAAAAAATACTCAATGACCCCTGAGTAATGTTTTCCTCCAATGATGGAATTGACAATATGAAGTTTGTTGTTCGCAAATTGTCAATGATTTACACCGCTTAACACTATATCCATAAAAATATCCATACACTCAGATGTAATTTGTAGTAAACATTATCACTACATGTAGTTGAAAATATTCCATTTTATAAGAATCATACACCCTAATACCATCCTCACATAAGAGTTTAAATCATCAATTAGTGGGGAAAAACATCAATATCATTTCCAGGTTTCGTGGGTCTAGAGATCATTAAAAAAAACATGAAAAATTTACACTTCATACAAAATTTGTGAGATTGGTTGCAAATTACAAATAATACGGGGTATAAACTATGTGTCATAATGAGGCTTCGATATGGATTCATTCAATCTTTTCAGAAACCAAGTATGATATTTTTATCCTTAGTTTTTTAATGTAGGATACTACGTATCAATTTTCTTATACTGTGGACAATCATCTAGATAACGCATTTTCTATCACATATCTGCTATTCAGCATGGAATATTTATCTTTTTCTCTCCAATTGAATTAGGATATGAACATTTGAAATGAGGAATTACATGAAGATACAAAAATACATTGGTAGCGATCGTTGTAATCTTTACATCTGCCTATGATTTTTCTTTCAACTTATACTGTGATGTCCCACATTTAGAACACTCTAAGAGAAATCCATATTTTTTCCGAAATATCACACAGTCATTAATACATGAATGTATTTTCTTATATCCCAATCCCATAAGGCATAATATTTTATTTTCTTTATAATGTGAATTTGAATGAATGCTATCTTTATGAAGAATATCTTTCAATAATTGTATCTGTTCTATAAAACTTTTGTTAGTCCATCCATGCTTCATCTTTTGGTTAAAAAATATTTACACCAAAAATAAAATAGTAGAATATGTACAATAAGGATACTATGAGATTTTAGAATTACCATATATATTCTCAATTTTTTGATTCATTATATATTTGTTCTGCATTAATATCATGAATCATTTCATTAATTTCATCAATGTTACCATCTTGCAAAGCATCGTCACCAGAATATATGAAATTATTCCTAGTTTCACCATGCTAAATACAAGGGCCATAACTTGGATTAAAACCATTATGAATTGAATTATCATTTATATCTCTACTTTTCTACGTCTTCATATTTAAAAATTTCAGGCATGGATAGAAAATCATGTCCTTTTTAGGGAAAATTTGTTTAGAAAATTCCAACAAAATCATCAACATATTCTCCATATTCATTACACATTCTATGTGTCATAATATAACTTCAACTCATGATTACCATTAACAAATATCAAATTTATACATCTTATTAATATAAGACAATTTTATATTTATATAAAATATTTCATAATTTGAAATTAACAAAATCTTGAATTATAAAACAAATATAAACATATTTGTAAAATATAACTACATATTCTACACAATAAAGGGAATATATGTTTAAATATAAATCATAAATTACAATAACATATGCCTGAAAATAATTTTAAAAATAAAATATAAAAAGATTTTATATTTATACGAAATATTCCATAATTTGAAAGTAACATAATTTTTAATTATAAAACAGATATTTTATTTTTTTTAAAATTATAATGATATTTGTTTGAGAAATAATATAGAAAACCACTAAAAACATCATCCACTACTGTGATATATTATTAACCCACCACAATAGTATTTTTTATATAATTTTTTATCCTAATTTTCTACAACATCAACCTAATAGGTCTAAAGATTTTATTTCATTTAAATATTATCTTTATTTCATGTAAATTTTATGGTTACATTTATGGGTTTTAACATTCTTATTGACTTTGTTATGACAAATTTTATTGTGGAAAAAGGTATTGTAGAAAATGGTATTATGGGAAAAGGGTGGATAATAGTATTGTGGAAAAATGTCTTGTGTATAGGACTTGAAAGGAACCTAGACTATCTTTGGAAGGTTTTTGAAATACCCCTTATGCATAATAAGATCAAATAACTTCGTTATAAAGATGTAGAAGTACCGTCTAGTATCTCAATGATTTTCTTATCCATTTACAACAGATCAGGATACATAAAAAATATAGATATTGTGAAATGATATGCATATCTAATTAAAAAATCTATATTTAATTTTATCTCCCGAAAATAATCATTATAAATAAGGTATGTAACTAAAGGGAAAACATCATTGAATAAAAATTCCAAGATACAAATCATAAAAAAATATCAGGATACTAAACCACCTTCAACATTGAACAGTGAAAGACATGTTGAACAAAATCAAAAAACATAAATTTAGCGCCCGCGTGAATGGAGAATGATATATAACATAATGGATGGGTTGGATATTGGACTTAGCACCAATATGTGGTCAATCAAAACATCATATCATATACTATTTTTTGGATCTTTAATCTAATAAACACACACTCTAAAAACATTTGAGATTATGTGTGAGTATTTTTAATAAATAAAAATACTACCTAAAACCCACCCTCTCTAAAAAACAAAAATATAGAGGAAATCCAACTATTTCCTTTTTGAAAACATACTTATTTATAATTCAGAACAAAATTTCTTTAAGAAAAATGAAATCAGATTAAATGAATACAAATAAAACACAATAAGGCACCATAGAATCAATGTAATAATGGAATGAAACAACGTACCATGGTTCCTCACAAGCAAATAAAACTAGAGAATTTGATATATTGAATGATTATAATCCCCTATAATTTCATCAACCATCACTAAATATTAGGGGACGCTAAATAGGACCTATAGTGAAACTATCCTAGAAAGTTACAATGCAATTGACCAAATGATGGGTATTTTGTGTTCGAACTAAAACACGAACTATCCATCTAGTCCACACAACCATAATCAGGGCCCTAACCTTGGTATCACATATCTAGGGGAACTAGATCTTTTCTACACTGAACAACTATAGAATAAATCTGGACCTATATCATCGTTCGTAAGGTTCTAATGAATATAAATAAATTGGATATGTGAAACTAATGAATCAATAGATTATCATACACAATAGAAATAATTTCATATATATAATCACCATATCACCACTAATGCCCTTGATAACCCATTTTAAAATCAACCATGTCACAATTTCTAATAAACTACATCTCCCTTCGAGGCCACAATTCATATCAAGTATTATATAATTAGAGGTCTAAAAAACGGTGACATCTTTAATATGAAAACTCTATTATAATATTAAAAATGAGCCTTTACAAAAATGAACTCATAATTTTCAAATCATTCCCACCATTTAATATTCAAATTTTAAATTTTCCACTAAAAGAAATTCAGGGAAAACCACATACAAAACAATTCAGAATGTAAAATATATTTATTTTTAAATCAATTTTATAATCCTTCAATTTTCATCATTTCAAAATATTAAATGAAAACCAAACCTTTTTTATTCCAATGACCATAATGATTAAAAAAGTTTCCAAACATAAATATCGTTTATAAAATATATTTTAAATACTTTTATAATCACTTGGAATTTAGAACATATATGTAGATATTAGAAAATCGTTAAAATTTGATTATACTAAGTGACAAAAAGAGTAAAAATGTGATGACATGAATTTAGAATATCAAATATATATTTACCTTGAGAAACTTGTAATTATAAAACATATATAATTAAATGGAAATTATATTAAATGAATCATACCAAAACCCCTTCCTGTATCAAGTAGAAATAAAGATATAGAAATTATCCTACACTGACAAAGCTCAATAAATCAAATAAGATCCCTCTGTAATTTCCAAACACAAAAATCACTCCAAATTAGAACCATACATAAACCCTATTATCATCCACATAGCCACTATGGTTTATAATGATAGTCATACCAAGAATTAATGGTTGTTTGTAAGATTATAGATGATCAAAGAGAAGAAAAATGATACTGACCTTATGAATCTGCATTAGAGTTGCATGTCGAGAAGATTGAGGTTACATGAAAAAACATGATGAAATAATATTTCAAAATAATTTTGGAGGTTGTGGTATTGAGATTAGAATGTATTGTTTCTATGGGAGATAGACTTTGTCGTTGTCACTAAAATTAAATACATTTGAATAACATTGAACAAGACTTCATAAATTTTTTAAAATATTTACCACATCGGTTTATATATAAACGATGTGACAAAAAGATTATTTATATTTATCACATCATTTATATAATAACTAACATGATGATATGATTTATAACATTGGAAATTATATAACCAACATGATAACATGCTTTAAAAAATCAATTATTCTATAACTTGCAACATAAATAGGCTTTATCATGTCTGTTACAAAATAACTAATGTGACAAATCCAAATATTTGATCTATATGGTCAGTTATTTTATAATAATCGTGATAAATAAACCAAATTAACTTTTTTAGTTTTGTTATAATATAACTGACGTTGTAAAACGTTTTTTGGTATTTTCACGTCAGTTATTTAAAACAGACAAAAAAATTCCAATCTTGTAAATAATTTTTGTAATAGCTATTATAACAATTGGAGTCTCCATTAAAAGAAAAAAAATCTGAAAATAAAGGAGTATCCATTACAATGGAGGAAACCAAACTAATAATTTCACAAAATGTAGGATTCCCAATACATTTAACAGTTACATATTGTTACCCTTCCACATAAGTCCTTATATTAACAGCATCTACTAAGGAGGCAATTTGACTAGAGCATTTAGTAGCTACATCCGATGAGCATAGACTATACTATTGAAAATCTTGGTCAATCATTGGAAAAATACCAGAGTCATCCTAAATTGAATTTCAATCCTGAAAGGATGAAGAAACTTCTATCCCTGGATTGAGCATTTCTATTTCTTATCCACTCATCTATATGAATTTCATAATAGAAGGGGTTAGAGAAAAAATAGTACTTTTAGAACCTTAATGATGCATAATACATTCAACTGCCATATCTAGTGAACCAACCATAAAATACCTCATATTAATATCTTTTACATAAGATTCAATCTTCCGATAACATTTAGTAGCTACATCCTATGAGCGTGTCTCAGAATGGCTTATATTAACAGACTATTGTATAATATCAACCACTAAAACAAAAACCTTAGAAGAATCATCTTCCACTAGTATAGAAGTAGGAACATGTAATAAATAATCGATCAAATTTTGATTCTTAATTTCATATATACAAAAAATAACCTACTAAAATTCTGTATTAAACATTAGAGAAACACTAGAGTCAACAAAAAATGAATTTACATCTGTATATGATGAAGAAACTTCAATACCCTACCTGAGATTTCCTATTACATATTTATTCCTATTTGTGGACTACATAAAAAGAGTAAGTGCCTGAAATGAGCCCCATTTCTTTAATAAATGTCAGTATACTTGTTCAAACTAACATATCTAGTAGGAATAATTTCATCTATATTAAATGGTTAGGAATACTTATTTTTATTTTTTTATTTTTCAATCTCATGAATAAACCTCTTACAAATTAAAACATCTCAATCTTTTTTTTATTTATTAGTAGTGTATACAATATTGAAACACTTATGAGGAAAAGTAGGCATGTTTTCCTTATCAATATGAAACTGAAAGAGAAAATAATCATCCACTAGAAGAACCGTGTCAATGAGAGTCAATCACATATCAATCTCAACAAGAATATAAAAAATCAGCAAACCCTTTCATATTTAGTTCCATTATGGAATTTAATTTGTATCACAATAGCTGAAGCCACATCCCACTTGAATTTATGGTTCCATAGATACCAACTGACACTAAAGACATGAATCCATACCGATGTGGAAGAATTACCACATATGATTGACTGATACTAGGATCCCAATATTGAATCTGTATGAAACCAGTATTGAAAGGAAAAAATCCCATTCCCAAGGCCCTCACCTTCAAATCCAAAATAAGTGAAGAGAATGTGAAAGAACCCCTTATAGCGAGATGCTATCTCTAAGTCACAAAACCCCAAAAAATGAATTAGGAATACTTGAATATCCTCAATCATCTATGAATTATTCCTCTATTTCTCACCATATTTTCAATTATTTAATTGATACACTCAAAAATCATTTTGGATATAAGTGAATTATTTTCATCAATAAATGATAACATGTCATTTTTTTCATTCATTTAAATGATGAATTAATGAAACATGTATCAAAAATTAATCTAGAGGTGGTGCCCTGAGGTTGCTTCAAATAATAATGAACTATGGATGTGATGTTTTACACTATAAGATTCTCATTAGAAGATACATCTTTCTGATCGAAATTACCATTAAATTTAAGATAATTCTTCATTGAATGACCCGAACATTAGGTTGAGATGACCAAAACCACCTTAAATGAAAGACCATTCAAACCATCCTTCTTCAAGTAAATATTGGAATCTAAAAAAGGATCGTGAATGGACATCAAATCATATTCCTTGAGAATTATATGTGAATCTTCAAGGAGATCTCTACAATAGAACAAATTCTTGCACATATCTCAATTATAAAAATTATGTTTATTAGTTTTAATTTAATTATTGTCCAGTAATTGAATTAATTAATTGTTATGAATAATAATACTTTGAAATATTAATTATATTATATAATTATAAAATATACTATTTTAAAAAATGTAGAAGTAATAGAGATGAAAAACATATAATATACACATGGGTTATAAATTTATAAATAGCAGGAAATGTTAAAGTTTAAATTGAATCATAATATCTAATGAGCCTTATTTTTAAATCCTTTTGTATATATAGCTCCTATATTATGAACTTTTTTTGTGTCTACACTCTAGTTTGTTTACCTCCAATGTCGAATCTCTTATAACTATGTCCACATCACCCTATTTAATAGAAGGTGGATCTAAAGTCTCTTTCCCCATTCCCTATCATGGATTTAAGGAAAGTGTTGGATATCTAGAACTATCTCCCATGTGGGAATAATATGGCTGCTTTGTAATGTGTATCTCCAAACAACGAAAAAATATAGGTGAAAGGAAAATCTTGGGGATAGTAATTGTTTTATCATAAACTGAAAATGTAAAGGATTGTAGGAAAAATCACTTTCATAAGCATCATATAACTCTGAAGGAATATCATGTAAATGTGTCTTGTTAGTAATAATAATTTATGGACCACATATAATATCATATTGTGAATCATACCTATTTTTGAAATAATCATGTCAAATAACCATAAAAGGATCTTCACCCTCTAGAATATCCATATGAGGCTCATCACCCTCTATTACATAGATGTGGTGCTCAACTTCATATAGAATATCAAAGAACATACCATGATAGATGTCATTCGTAGGAAGAAGATATTGTATCATTGTTCCTTGTAAATTGTTCTAGTAAATTGATCTAAAAATTATGCGATTAGGGATGTGAATAAGGTGGACAATACGAGAATTCTACCAAAAAGTTTGGGATTTAACTCATTTAATAAAAGATCCATTCAAAATGTTAATAGGAAATTAATACAATGTGATGATATCCTTTCCCTTGCCACATAAGATATAATAATGAGGCCATGTGGTACTACGACACATAATCCAAATTAATAGATTTTTTCATATCATTATTTCCCCTCATAATCAGGACTCATTATTCATGTCCCACAAATATATATAGGGTTCATGATATTAATTCTAGTAAAAATCATGCATCCCTGATACCATTATGGATTGAAGTGAAGAAAACAGACTAGGAAGTGTGGGAATGTGATAATGGAATCCAAAATGACTCGTTACTCCATAAACATGGTTTCACTCATCCAAGTGATACTGAATAATAGGTATGATGATTGTGTGGGCCCCAATCTTCCCTTTAATGTAATGTGGGTGACTCTTGAGAATAGACCCAATATATGGTAGCCATGTAAATTGAATTATAAAAAATGAATATATTTTTAATAAATGAGATTATATATATACTACATAATAATAAATTGACTATATAATTAATAATCACTTACATCATCTGAATGAATATTGTATGATATATTTCTTTAAGGGTGAAAATCATTTTTTTCAGTATCAGAATATCTACGAACCTATCTCCTCCTACATATAATATTTTAGTTGGAATAGTTTGAAATAAAAATTTAAATATTTGATTTCCACATAAGTGGGAAGGAAAAACATACCATTATCCATGTGGGGAGTCTTATAAAATATCATCAGGAAATGGTGTGTGGGCATGTGGTGCGAAGAAATGGATACACTCTCATACCCACTTTTGAATTAGAATAATGGATAATATAATAAGTATCATAGTGATGTGACTTGAACTGTATAATGTTATGTATATATAATAAATAAATGAGGACCATCAACTGTACCTCCATGTCCAGTCCAGTACCTCATGTAATTTCAAAAACATTAAATACAATAATATCATAATTTGATCAATGAAGATAATGATACAAATAAGCTTTAGATTATATGTATGTTCGAATATTAGGATAGTTATGTCTTTTGTTTCATTTTCTAAATGGGTAAAGTGATCATCTTTCCATGGATTACGTAGCTAAATTCCAACAACATACTTACCATCTCCCATATCCATAATTTTTATTGGCCTATGAATTGATTCAATCCAATCACCACCAACTCTAACTTCAAATATAACACCCATGATAGGTATTCCCAACATATGGATCACACCGTTTAGAGTAATCATAACCTCTTCCCCGAATTGATGAAAAGTATGTGTATCAAGCCTTCATATATCTAAAAGAGAATGTGTGAGATGGTTATTGAAAATGTTGAAATCACACATCACAATACCCTTGAAACCCACACTTCTCCAATGAGGGATGATTTTAGGGGTGAAACATGATGTATGTGGTGTGAAAATCATATTCTATGTGATGGAACATGACAAATATTTACGAAAATATGAGAATTATGTTTTTCATATAAGGAGATAAAGAGAACATCTACCAGATATATATATGATATAATCATTTCAATTTATAGTTAATATAATATATTTTCTAAAATAGTTTTTTTAACCTGTTTAAAAAAACGAGGTACACATCCTAGAAAAACTATTAACACTCATGTCTTTCTAGGTCTCGAGTCAAACATATTAATTTTTATGTTTTACTTAAAAAATCGACAAAATTGATTTACCCTATCTCAACTGTAGCCCATTTTAATATGTTAATTCGTTATATGGTAACTAGAAAATTCATTACTAACTTGTAATTTTCTCAGTCTACTACTAGGTAATTGGGAATTTTATGTTCTCAAAATTGGATAACTAGAAATTTATTTAACAAGAAATTGGGAAATATAAAATTTTATTATGTTCTTATAGGGTAACATAAAATTTCATTATTTTTATTTCTCGTAACTAGATAAAATTTATATATACTGATATACTCTAACAATATATTTTATAAAGTGATAATAAATTAAATATCTAAATGGTATGTCACTATCAGATTACATACAATATGGTACATTACAATATAGTAACTATAAATTTCTTTAAGTTACACTTGGGTAACTATATATTTTATTAAGTTATTATAGGATATCTAAAAATGTCCTTAGTTAAAATATAGAAAATAGGAATTTTCTTATCTTGGGTCACCTTTTTAATTTTAGTGTTTTTCAAAAAAAATTGGAAGAATTGTATCCCATACAGTAAGTGTACACCTACTATATAGTAACATTCTTTAATGTTACTAAATATTTACTTAATTTATTATAAGGTATAATAAAATTTCCTTATCATCATCTATGATAAATGTTAATTTCTATACATTATTATAGGGTACATGAAATTTAATCTTGTTTAAATAGGGTAACTATATATTTATTTAATCTATAATATGGTAACTAGAAATTTTATTATAATATTATAGGGTGTGTTATCATAGGTTTTCTACTATTGATTATGTTTCTATAAGTTATCTTGAAATTTCGTCAACATGCTATAGGGTTACTAGAAATTTCATTATGATTCTATAGGGAAACTATAAATTTCATTTAGATTTTATATTGTCACTAAATATTTCCCTACGTTTCTAATGTGTAACTAGAAATTTCCTTTTGTTGTTATCAGGTAACTAGAGTTTTTTTTAAGTTACTACGTGATAAGTTCCTAATTATAATTTCTAAAATATTAATATATATTTAAAAACGATATTTGAAACCAGGTCTGTATGGGAATTGGGGTTAATAGTAATTCCTAAAATTGATGTAGATTTATTATCATGTTGAATGTAAGAGTAGAAAAAATGGTAAATTCGTCACAATTTTAAACCAAAAACATATAGTGAACCAAATTATAACAATATTAAAATATGATATTAAAATATAACATAGTTATAATTCATGTTTAAACAGGATAAAACTGTGATTAATGTAATAATTTTAAATAGTAATAATAAAATACCTAGAGATAAAAAATGTTGATGTGATGTTGAGCTCCCTCCTAAAATGTTGGGACATTTTTTATGAGAACAGTCTTCATGAAGACATGTTTTTATCATTGTACCCATCCCCATTGTCAAGGATATTCCCTCATGTCTCTAATATGAGTATAATTTTTCATTCCCAAGGGATGAAACCTTCTAATACTAGTAAAAAGTTCTATTAGATCATTCGGTAAGGTAAAATAATGAAAATTTCCAACTAGCATGCAAGGAGAACTACAATAGTCAACTAGAGGGCCCAGGTAAGATATTTTATTAAGAAAGTGTTCCAAGAATAGGGTTACTGAATCAAAATCTATGATGTAATATGAACTAGTATACCTCAATTCCTAGAGAAAACTGCTTTCAAAGGGCATCCCATGTTGTATCCTTTGATAAGGCTATTAGAAGCAGTCAACAATGTATTATACATGTGAAAATAATATCTATTTTATGAGGCTTTCGGGTGATATATTATGAATGGACATAAAGAAACCATTTATATACACTGCAATATTAGTAGTCATATGGGAATATCACCTTCCCCCACCACATGAAAATGATGAATTTCCATTTGAAAATTTCTTTATACAATCACATTCATCAGGATTAGCCATTTGAATTCAGTCTTTTCACTCATAAAATTTAACCATATTGTGGTTTTCATTCTAAAACAAGACGACATTAATGCATTTAACACAATAACAATAACTATTCAAAATACAAATAAGTTTAAAAAAACATACCCAATCTGATGATCAAATTATTAGTCATGTTGAATATAAATTTCTTATGAACATTACCTGAAATACGTAAGAAAAAATATTATGATGAGAATTTGGTTCTTTCCCTAAAAATTGATCTCTATTAATATCCACTATAACAACTCGATGAAGTGAAAACACCATGCATAATCATTGGCCTTCTGTACCATGAATTAATATACATCATAAAAACCTTGTAAATTATATATATTTTTCATTTTAAATAATGAAAAACGAATTGGGGACATCTGAATGATCACCATATCATGAGGTAATAATGACAGGTACACCAATATACATTCTATAAACACAATTTACACCAACATGATGATTATTTTAGTAATAAGGAAGTGTAAACATACATTGCATGAATTCCTAAAACAAACTATATAAAATCATTTTGGTTTGATGAAACCAAAAATCATTGGAGAAAAACTCAACATTGTTAAGATAATAAATGAACTGATTGTAGAGGGAAATAAACCACATCATCTTTGAAAAAAAATATTTTATTAAACCAATTTACAATAAAAATCCACAATTTCTTTCTATTTATAAATCCAATAATTTTCATATGATACCCTCTATTTGAAAAATTATGTACTCATTTTGGTTCAAAGGGAAATGTAATATATTAATAAATATTTATCATTTCTACCAAAATTATCGATATAAATTTTTCAACAGGTGAAGAATGATCCTATTGTAGGATTTTCTGTTTAAATGTATATGGGAAATCCATCTTATATATCTTAAAACATGGAAAAATATTATCCAATGTTTTTGGTATGAGGAATAATTTTTTTGGACCACATTTGTCACACCAAATTATTTATTTTCATTTTTTGGCACATTAACCATCAGTGAAAAATGACACTCTATTTGGCATTGTTTAACAAAAAATTTCAAATAAAATTTATATTCATACTCAATTACAAATATATAAGTTGTAAATATTTAAGGAAGACGTATTATATAAAATTCCTAGGAATTTCATACTTTGTGTAATAACATCCCAAGAAAACTTTTGAATTGTGCAATTCCATCCTTTATAGAAGTCAATAATGTTAGATTTTCTCCGCTCACTGGTTCTATATTATCATTTAAATGTAGTGAAAATTGTTCATTGATCACGTCTCTCTCACCAACATCGTATCTCATCACATCATCAGATACTTCCTAATTAAATAATGTATCTACTAGTAAATTTTGAGTGTTGATGGGGATTCTTTTTATTTTTAATCCATATTTTGATCAATATGTTCGAAATTAGTTGATGTTATTGGTGTTATAAGATAATATATTAATTTAAAATGTTATTAATAACTCACATCAATAGATATCTTATAGAATGATTCTTGTTATAATTAGATTTATCTCCAGAACAGTAGTAGTATCCACATATAATTGCATTAGTCAATTATCATACCATTATCTAAATATAGATGATCCATCCACTCAAACCTCGTAATCGAGTAGAGGACACCCAACATTTCATAAGAGATCGAAATATTTATGCTGACAATATATGATCAATAAAAGCTCACATTTTACTGGCTAGTAATTTTCTTAAAAACATCAAGAAAATCTATAAGATCTCTGATATTAACCCCTCTTATTGGTGGTAAATTATAAATAAGACCTTTATTATTAGAAATTACTTATCTACTATAGTATATTGATGTTAACATGATTTTAATTAAATGATTTTTTTTAATATTATATAAATTTATAAAATTTTATAAAAAGATAATATTTATTAATTAATTATTATTATAAAATGGTTTTTTGATCTTTGGTTTTTTTGGATTGCTTTGTCATTATCTGATAAATCACCAAACATATGTGGAACCTCATGATATTATTTTGTCTCATATTTTAGAAATAAACTTTATCAATTCATTCATGGTGTAGAAATGTAGTATCAAACATGAATTCCTCATGTATAACAGAATTTTTATACAATATTTCTCACATTAAAGTAAGAAATTATTGCAGTTGGGGTGGTATCTGAGTGGTTAACACACCCCATAATCTTCCATGAAACTCAGGATAACATACTAGTGGATGGATATTTCTATGGTACTTTATTAATACTCTAGCATGTCATATAACAATCGAAACTATTCATTGGATTTGGGATTTTGGGTCACCATTTCGGAACAAAGGGCCTTTGGGCCTTTGGGTCTACATTGGAATTTGGGCTACAAGGCCTCTAGGCCATGTCATGACTCATATCCATGGGATTTGTTTCAATAGGTCGATGAAGCTATCTGACAAGGCCACAAAAGATTATGACTTGGAACAGATTCAAAGAATGTTGTAGCCACTAAAGTAGAGCTAACATGGTTTAAGGGTAATGGGGTATGATTTCCAACATCATTACTAGGAACGATGTAGTTATGCATGGGTAATTGTTAGCTAATCAGCTATACATGGAGGAGAGATAGGTGCCTCTAATGATGCAGATTCTAGGGAGGGGTTGTTCTAGGGTAATTGGGTCTTTAGGGATTTAGGGCATATATCAGGACGCATACCTCTCAACCCTCATGACGTCTAATAATCCATGTGACTTTATCCCTATATTTCATGAAATAGTTCCCTATCAACCCTGTTTAAAAGTGGAATATCCAATAAATTAAAATAATCTAAGGACATTGAGCCATTCAACTAGTAAGTGAGCAGTTCAAACGGCTTGGAATACTCACTAATTTACCATGGACATGTAAGTCATTACATTTTTAGAGACATTGATGATATATAAGTCATCAACATATAATATTAATGTTATTATTATAAATAATGTTGTTAAATACCAAATGATAATAATATATGATTTCAATCAAACATTGGTTGGCCTTCTCAAGATCACCATTCAATCAGTTCACTCATCATGTTTCATATGAATAGTTCTTATTTTCTAAATACACTGAATACATAGAAATAATATTTTATAATATAGTTACATGCATTACTATATAGTTATGTAATATATGATATTATGTTTACATAGATAATAATATATTGCATATTAATAATATATATCTATATAATTATTTATTAAATTGATAATAGTTTTTTTTATTTTATTAATGATAACAGTAATATTCATTTATATTGTTGATAATGAATTGCAACTTATATTAAAATAATAAAAAATAAATAAAAATTATATATTTGTGTGTGTATATAATAAAATTTTTGTAATTAATAAGAAATTATAAAATATATAAATTATATTTTAAATAACAAAAAGATGATATAAATACATAATAATATTTTTAAAATTTTAATTATTGAATCTAATATTACACATATATATATAACCACCAAAATAATATATATTTAATTTTATTTAAATATAATAAATAATATATATATATATATATATTCTATTATAGTTTTTAGTATTTTTAAAAATACATAAAAGATATACACTTTTGAAAGAAATTATATTATCTTAAATATAAATAATATTGTTTTAAACCTAAACACCAATAATATTATTTATTTATAATTTATATGTAATTTAAAAAGACTTTTTGAAATTATTTTTTTTAATTTCAGTTATGAAAATAATAATATTTGTTATATATTGAATAATATAAAATAAATTTAATTATATTTAAATATGAAAAGTAATATATTAAATATAATTATATATAAATAAACGTAAAATTATTTTTTACCAAATATTGTCAAAATTAAATTTTTTATAAAATATTTATATAGAATAATTTTATTTACCTATAAATAAAATAATATACAATAAATTTATTTTAATATAAATATACTAAATAATATCATATATATATATATATATATTAAAATGTATTTTTAAATTTTCTAAAATATAATTATACATATATATATTGAAATTAATGATATTTTAAAAATATAATTGTTATTAATTGAAAATAATTATTAATAATCCAACACAATTTAACATTTCCAAACCATATATTTTTATTTTCCATGTCATTTAATTTAATATAAATCATTATAATGTCATATATCATAAATCATACCTTCATACAATGATACATTTATAATAAATAATTAAATAAAACAAAATAAAAAAGAACATTGAAATAAATTTTTTTAAAAAGTAATGTTACCACCCCAAAGTCCGAAATTCAATTGTTTTGAAAGAGAAATCAATTCAATAAAGATTCATTATTAAAAACGATTAGGGTAATTAAAAATTATGGGGAGTGTGGGGCTACTACATTCACGCTTACCATCGAAATGAGGATGCATGAACACCAATCCAACTTTTCGATCCCATTTTAAATATTATTTAAAATGCTAGCCTGATCATCAGTTTTTTTCAATGATTCGTTTTTTTAAAATTTATCATCAAAAAATGTAAAATCATATACAGTGATGGGTTTTATGTTGGATGAAATATAATTGACATTAAAACCCACCATGGAATGGGAATTGAATTCGGTTATTTGTATAACTGATGTTAGAACCCATACCACATTGAGTTCAATCATTGCTTATAAATCAACCATTATTAGAAACCTTATATCTGGGTTTCACAGTCAGTTATATACTAATAAATATTAAAAGTAATACTTCACATCACACATGTTTGATGTTTCAATTTTTTCAATAACATTCCACCTTAATTTTAAACATCCCAAATAAAGGTTATTATTTCATGGTCACAACACTTCAAGTACTATATATATATATATATTCATTTTTACACTTTTTATATTTCATATTTATTTATCCTTCATATCAAAGGTTCTTTATTCCACCTCTACTTCATTCAACTATTTTCCCATGATATATAGAAATATACTATCATTATTTACTTCTTTTTATGACTTTATATGTATTTTCCCACAAATTCCTTGTATTGTTTTTGACATATGGGATTATTTCGAGACTAGGTGCTCATATAGAACTTTATTCTAAGTCTTGATGATCTCGGAATAGGTGGTTGTACTTTTTTTTATTTAAAATAATGTGCGTCTGCCATTTTGGAAACATCTAAAAGAGTTCCTAGATTCAAAATCTAAGGGAATCATTGAATCTATAATGATGAATTTACCTATATAAAGACATAACATCGACTAGCATAGGTCGAGGGAGAAATTTATTTTTCACAATTTTTAAGAAAAATATATTAAACTTTTTCTTGATGAAAAGTGAAACAAACAATTAGTTTATTTTATTCTAATGTAAAATTTCGTTCTAGCGTAACGATGTTTCAAACCAATCATAACAGAAATGTTGTTTCATAAATGAAATAGTGTAATGATGCTATGACTTAGCATAACAAAAATTCTCATTGGTGTTTTCTCTATTTAATGAGTTAACCAAATATGGGATCGTTGGCATAGTCCAGTATTGCTCTAAACTATTGGAGATTTGGCATTGGGAATTCAAGATCAATGAATGGTCGCTAATGAAAGATTGAAAAATTATGAATGATAGCTGTGTGATCTTTTCCAATGAACAATCAAACCTTGAGGTGGGAGTTTGATTCTAGGGGACTATACTTTTTCCCTATTCATGGATTTGAGTAACGAATAGAGGTCAAACCATTAACAGGTGACCCACAAATAGATCACTTATGTTGGAGGTTTCATGATCTCAGGGTTTTGATTTGGAGTTATCCATGTTATATTCTTAAATCCCCAACCAACATGCTTTTAAATTCTAAAGTGGAGCGTTTAGGCCGACATGATCAAGCATCAGAACCCTTCGTTGGGGCGTTCTTCTATTATTCGTGATCGGAACCCCAAATCAATGGGGGGACACTCTTGGATCATGTAGGAGTGAAAATTGAGACCCGGGGATCCCAAAGCTGCTTGCAGATTGGAAATTGAACCAACTGACCATGTCAGGTGGCCCTTAAAAGAAACAGCTTGCTCAGCGCGGCTGTGGAGGCCCCCGTGGCATCGGTCACTGGGTAGTGACCGGGGTTGCCAATAATTAATAGTGGTGGGTTCTTTGCGGATGCAGAAAAGAGACATGTAACGTATCTGAAGGCCTGTGGTCCAGTAGGACCATGGCAGTTGTGCCCCCTGGCGACCCGCCGGGTGGTCAGATAGCCAAACTGCTATGTTGGATTAGAGCGGAATCAATGACTGCCACCACATAAGGGCATGGAATGCCGACCCGATCATAGCATTCTATTCTAGAGAAGGTGGTATGGGTTGGGCGTAGTGGGTAGAGGCCAACCCAGAACAAGTCAGATCTGAGTTGGGTTGGACCTGGGTCAGATCTGCCTAGACCCATGCCAAAGATACCCTTTTTTAGTAAACATGGAATAAAATCCAAACTGTTCTTCCATTTGATGATCCGTTTATGGAATTTGGGCCCTCATGATGAGAAAATACTTTTTGAATACTCCATGTGAGATTTAGTAGAAGTGAAAATATGACTAATGACTTTAGGATTAGATTCAATAGGAATCAAGCATGCTATGAGAGGGCCTCATTTCCCCACCAGACGATCAAAACTCAGTGGACAAAAAAATTCGGGGACCATAGTGTCCCAGCAGATGGTCACACTTCAGTGGTCCAACAAATAAGCAGACCTTAGTGGCTTAAGAGAGAAGCAGACCTCAGTGGCCTAGTAGACGAGCAGACCTCGGTATCCCAATAAATGAGTAGACCATTGTGGCCTAGAACACCATGGTAAATCATCATGGATTAGTCCCAAAATAGTAAAATGTGTTAAAAATTAAAACTAATATTCTTTATTTGTATAAATTAGGTTATACCTGTGTGAGATGACTCTAGTGACTCTCTCTCTTGACTGTACATCTTTGAGGCTACAGGTTATGTACCTATTTGGTAGTCTAGTTTGTGCTTACATTCATTTTCAGAATTACCTTTGTGTTTTGGGGTCCTTACCGATTACTGTGTTACTCAACCCCACACAAGTTCCTCCCACATGTCTTGTGTCTGGTGAAGATGATAGATTTTTCAATAGGGACCTATGTGGTCCAACAAGAGGTGGTGCCCAGTAAGATCTGAAATATGAGGCGTAATTCTATGACTTCTAGTGTCACTACCTTCAACTAGCTTTCTGGTAGGGTTCATGATAGAGATACTTCAGGATCTTGTACGTTTCCTTTTTTTGGTCATTTATTATATCCCCTTTAATTCAAATTTTTTGATTTTACTCTCAGTGGTTGTCTTAGTGGCATACTTCTTTACTTTTCAACATTTTTGGTTTGGATGTGCTTGTGTGTGCATGCATACAGGTACTTAGACAAATGCTTCCCACGTATGGGATAATGCCTTCGGCACTAGTCGCTAGCCCCTGAACATTGGGAGGTGGGCTAGGGGTAGTCATGACATGGTCCCCAGGGGATGAGTCATACAAAGTGGTATCAATTGAGGTCGGTTCAACCTTAATGTCCGAGAGTCTGTGGATTTGGTTTGGGGTAACAATGTCAAATGTTTTGAGTTCGACTTTCAGGCTCGGGGAGTCAAGTATTATTATAGGGGTCGACATATTCATACACGTGGTCCCTAAATCATTCTTTTAAACTTGGTATATGAAACACCAGTTTCTTGCATCATATAGGAATTGAGGGTGTTATCATGACCTTCTTGGTTCGTAGTCATCTCAAAATGTATAATCTATTGATCGTGGTTCATCTTGATCTATTTTAGGATGCCACCACATAGACAACTAGCCAAGATTCTGGTGTGTGACCATGAGGATGGTATTCCTTATGCTGAGGTGTCAGTATAAGGACCAGTACAAGTGATGGCCCCACTAGGAGGTGCACCGGTGTTTCCACAACCAGTTTTTCAGCTGTTACTACCAGCACTACCAGTAAAGGATACGTGGAGGCTTAGTGCCTTACACGAGTTCAAAGGCCGGGACCTCCCAGGTTCTACGCTGAGACAGACCCCTAGGTGGTCAAGGTTTGGATGTAGGTGGATACACGAGTCAGTGGCCCAGTGAGGATGCCTCTTGACTAGATAATGATCTTAGTAGAAAGCCATCGTTAGGGATCGGTAGTGTGATGGTGAAGCTTGATGATCTAGACACATGATGACGTGACCCTCACCTGGATATGCATTGAGCACCTCTTCTGGGGGGGAGTTATTTATGGTGAATTTGTGTTAAATTTGTATACATGATCTATTACACCTACAATATGGATTCATGACAGTGTCAGAGTACTCAACTAGATTCATTGAGCATTTTCTATAATCTAGTGACATAGTGAGAGACCTTTTCTTCCAGGATTGAGAACTTGAGCTAGGACTACAATGAGAGATTAGGGATTCCATTGTATCGCTTTTTATACCTACTCAATATGGGGTGCTAGATAGAGATCTACACATAGTCAGCTTCATGAAAGAGAGGGTCCTTGTTATAGGATCTACTAGTCAACACAATGCAGTGGAGACATCGAAAGTGGGTATTAGGCAGTTGGTGTAGAGACCCAATCAGGTAAATCCTTTCATAGGATGAACCCAAAACATAGGATCGGTGGTGCGGGGCCTATGGTAGATGCAGTTAGCAGAGGAACATGGTTTTCTACTCGTACGGTGGTCTGGGACACATGGCCTGGGATTGACCAACTTGTCATGCAGACGATCTACGAAATATTGAGGGACCACCGTGAAATATGCCGAGGGTCAACCAGGGTGGTCCGCATGGAGGTGGATGTGGTAGGGGAGTAGGAAGAGTGGCATGAGGTGGACATAGGTTTAAGGTGATTCCAAAAATACCCCTATGCGGTCCACCACGGGCTCCAAGAGTCGGTGGCCATGGTTGAGACTTACTTTAGAAGCTGGAGGCTTATGAACCCATCACTCCAGAGATGATTTTATGTACGATCAAGGTCTACTCAAACGTAACTATAGTTCTTATAGACACGGGTTTCAATCACTCTTTCCATTCCACAGAGTTTGTTTGGTGCTCAGATATTCCATTAGAGACTTTGGCTCAATCCTTACGATTAGAGACTCTAACATGAGAGGATTCAATGATCACCAACTGGTGCTAATATCATTATCTTACTTATGGAGGCATTATATTTTGATGGGATCTCCTAGTAATGGCATCTAGGCCTTATGAAGTTATTTTGGATATGGACTGGTTTTCCACAGTCAATGTCGAGATTAACTATTTTATGTGTAGAGTTTAGTGTGTCAGAAGATATGGGAACATGTTTTCCTTTATTTGTAAAACGGGAATGTTTTCAATATAGGAAATAATTTCTCATAGAAGGGTGTATCCATTCACTCCCCAGTTGGCCTACCTCACCCTTGGTACGATGTACAATAAAATTCCTCACATACCTATATTGGAGGATGAGTACAAAGAAATATTTCTTGAGGATGTTCCATGATTACCCCTCATATGGAGGTTGACTTATCCATTGTCCAATAACTCGAGAAGGAAATGATATCCACAAAATCATATCATATATCTCCAATGGATCTTCTTGAGTTGAGGTTACAACCAGAGGATCTATAGAGTAAGGGCTTCGAGAAGCCCAATGTTTCAGTGTGGGCAACCCTAGTATTGATTTCCCAGAAGGAAGATGACAATTTTAGGTTGTTTTTGGACATCTGGTGCCGGAATTAGGTGAACATGAAAAACCAGTGTCCTCTTCCAAGGATTGATGACCTATTTGATCAGTTAATGGGAGTGATATGGTTCTCAATGATAGACCACAAATATGTCTATCCTCATCTTCGTGTACGAGATGATGATGTATTGAAGACAGACTTGAGGTGTCCATATGGAAATTATGACTTCCTGATGTTTCCTTTTGTCATGAGCAATGCCCCAGAATTGTTTAGGGGACTCATGAACAGGATCTTCCAGCCTTATAATGACCGATTCTTCATGGTCATTCTTTATGAAATCCAAGTGTAATTAGAATCTAAGGAGGAGAAAACGACACACCTATTGATAGTTCTGGATACACTCCAAGGAAACCACCTTTATGGAAAGCTCACATAGTATCAATTTCAGATTTAGGAGGTCCACTTTCTAGGACACATCATTTAGGAGGCTGGAGTAACAGTGGATTTGGAAAAGGTAGAGGTGATGCTTTCTTGGGTGAACCCCAAGAGTATCACTGTGGTGAAGTATTTCGTGGGATTGGTTGCACACTACCAGAGGTTTGTGCCTTAATTTTACAAGGTACCATCACACTTATCATCTTTGACACCGAAGGTAAAACCCTTCATGTTGATGGAGATGGGCCATAAGAGATTCCAGGAGTTGAGGTAGAAACTGATGAGTGCCCCCATCTTGAGACTACCAAAGGAGTGAATTGGGTATATAGAATCCCACAACGCATTAGTTAATGGACTAGGTTGTGTCTTGATGTAAGAGGAGGCAATGATCACCTATGGATCACGGTAGTTGAGGTATCATGAGAATAATTAAGCGACCCATGTCTATGATCAAGAAATAGTGTCCTTTTATTTAAATATGTGGTGGCACTACTTGATGGGAGATCATTTTACCATATACTCCAACCAAAAATGTTGAATGTATATTTTATACCATAAGGACATGAACATGAGGAAAAATTGGTGGCTAGATTTCCTCTAGAACTATGATTGTGAGATAGTTTATACTATGGGGGAGGGAAACATGGTGGTTGATGCGCTCATAGGGAGATCCGACTTTTAGTTTCTGAGTGAAGCATCAGAGCAGTTAGAAGTGATGCAAGTATTCTTCATGGATAGAGAATGGGTATCTTATATTCAGTTTATGGTTTTAACACCCCCACTCTTATAGTGAGTTAGGTAGACACATCATGTGGATGTTTATTGTAAGGCATGCTATTCTATGTTATCCTTGGGAAAAGATCCTGATAGATATTCGATAGGTTGGGAGCAAATGATCCTTTTAAGAGGGAACACCATTTTACCAGTGGATTTGTGATAGGAGATACTGTGGGAGGTCTACACCTCCCCTTTGGTGGTACATCTAGGAGTTAAAAAGATGTACCAGGATCTATGATTTTAGTATTGGAGTACATGGATGAAGAAGGTAGTGGGGAAGTTCGTTTCGCGGTGCCACACTTGTCAAAAAGTGATGGAAGAGAATCAGGTTCTAGCAGGCTTGACTCAGCCACTCGAGGTGTCAGAGTGGAAGTGGGATGGTATCTTGATGGACTTCATGACAATTTTACCCCACAAATCTTGAGGGAACAATACCATATGGGTAATCATTTACCAACTCACAAATTTGGCCCACTTCTAACCCATCTAGGAGTAGAGTTTAGTAAAGAGCTTGAGATGCCTCTACACTCAGGAGGTTATACAGCTTCATGGGGTTCCTTCAATAATTGTGTCATAACGTGATTCTCACTACATATCCCAATTGTGTAAGGGATTATAGGAGGGGTTAGAGACTAAATTGAATTTTATAAAGGCATTTCATCCCTAGATGGATTGTCAGATAGAGAGGTCTATTTGAGTTTTAGAGGACATGATACATGCTTGTATCTTGGGCATCAGTCGTAGTTGGGATGATCAATTACAATTGGTGGAGTTCATGTACAACATATTCCAGTCAACCATTGGTATGGAACTATTCAAGGCATTATATGGGAGACCTTGAATATCACTATTATGATAGACATACCTAGGGGAGTCATCACCCATGCTTTCAAGTTAATATGGGCTACCACTGATATGGTGAAGATCATCTAGGAGTGTATGAGAACTACACAGTGTAGGAAGAAGTCTTACGTTGATTGGAGATAGAGGCCCATGGTTTTTGAGGAAGGATACCTTTTGTTTCTTCGTGCCTCACCTCAATGAGGATTACAGAGATTCGGATGGGGAGACAAGTTGTCTCTGAGATTCATTATCCCCTTTCAGGTTCATAGTAGATTTGGAAAGGGGCATACTACCTAGCTCTTCCCCCATAGATGCACTGGGTGCATAATGTATTTCACACATTGTAGTTGTGGAAGTACTTACAAGATCCATCACACGTAAACGACTGGGGAGATTTGGACGTTGATGATGGGGTTACATTTATATAGTTCCCGGTGGATAATGAGGATCTACAGGAGGGGGCCCTTCATGGATAGTTGACTCCTCCAGTGCATGTTTTTTGGCTGCACGAGAATATCCAGGAGAGCATTTGGGAGTAAGAGGATTAGATTCATGCTTAGTAACACTATTTGATTGTTTATCCCTTGTTTTGGCCTATGGGGGAATAGATCCTTAAGGTGGGGAGAATTTAATGTCTTGGAAATTACATGTAATTTTTTATATGTGGGATTATTTTTAGACTAGGCACTCAAATGACACTTGATTTTAAGAACTGGTGCACCCAGACTAAGTGTTCAAATATTTTTTAATTTTATTTAAAATATCACAAAGTATGTGGTTTTTTGAAAAAACTAAACGGGTGCCCAAAATAAAAATCTTTAGGGCATCGTTACGTCTGGAACGATGACTTTACCTAAGGAAAGACTCATCCTCGATCATCATAGGTCGGGGGAGAAAGATATTTTTCGAAGTTTTTAAGAAAAATATATCAATAATTTATTAAGGAAAAATATAATAATATTTTATTTTATTTTATCTGAATTTTAGAATTTGTTATATTGTATTGACGTTGAAACCTGAGAATAAAAAAATGTTTCATAAATGAAAAAGTGTAACGATGATACAAAACAGCATAATAGAATTGATGAAATGATTTTTCTCCATTTAATGGGTTAACTGAATATAGTATCATGGGAAAAAAATTAGTATTGCTCTAAACCCTTGTAGATTTGGTGTTGGAGAGCGATGATCGACAAACCACCACTATCGATGGATTGATGAACAATGAATGATAGTGGTGCAATAATTTTCAATGAACGATCTAACTTCGAGGTAGGGGTTTGATTCTAATTTATTTTTTATTTCCTCTATTCATGGAATTGAGCGACGAACGTGGGTAAACACATGAATAGGTTACCTGCATATTGATCACTTGTGATGGTGGGGTTTTGATCTCATGGTTTTGAATTGGATTTACCCAAATTAAATTTTTTAATATCCTCCAAACATTTTTTTAAATTCTAATGCGGAGCGATCGGGCTGACATAAAATATGCTCAGATCCCTCTTTTGGGGGATTTCTTGTGTTCTCTGTGATCAGACCCCTGGATTGATGGCGAGAAAATCTTGGACAACATAGTAGTGATCAATATTACCTGAGGATCATGAAGGCACATTGGTATCTAAAAACAGTCCAATTGATCATGTCTGGTGGCCCATAGGAACTGTAGGTGTGCAGGCATTAATGCTGATGGTGTGTGAGAGGAGTCACACATTGGCGACATGCCACGGTGGTGCAGCTCCTCACAACACCAGCCGCGAGCCGGCGATAAGGGCCACCAAAAACTTCCAGTAGTGGGTCCTCATTAGGTGTTGAAACAAGCCATGTCATGCAGTCAGAGGGCCGAATTCCAACATGATCGTGTTAGGTGGGCCCTGTAGAGACCTATAGGGTGGGATGGGGCAAAACTGCTGCATTGACCGAGAGCGGACACCATGATCGCAGCAGCATCTGGTCATGGAAATAAGGCCTGCTCATAGTGTGCCTAAATAGAGAAGGTGGGCTTCCCAAGGTGGCCCAGTGGGTCGGGTTGGACCGGACCCAGACCCAACCGGCCCCTTTTTTAGTAAAGAAGAAAAACATCAAAAGTGAGCATATGATTATTGAGCCATTTGTGGTTTTGGGACCCTCTTGATGAGAACGTACTTTAGTAACAATCCATGTGAGATTTTGTGGATGTCTAAATACAACCTTTGTGTTTTGGTGTAGATTCTCCCTAAATCATGTGCGCTACCAGCGGATCACAGTGGCCTAGAAGATGAGGGTGACTCATTAGGGATGAGAACCTTAGTTGTACAAAATTTTCAGCATTACAAGTGATAGTATTTCTTGCTATAACATAGGTTGTACCTTTGTGAGATGACTATAGTGACTCTATATATCGACTATACTTCTTAGAGGCTACACCTCATGTACCTATTTGGTAGTCTAATTTGTGCATACAATCCTCTGTGGTATTACCTTTATGTTTTGTGGTCCTTACTAAGTATTGTTTCACTCACCCCTACACAGATTCTGCCTACACGTGTTGTGTCTTGTTACAGATGATAGAATCTTTGATAAAGACCTTGGTGGTATAACACTAGATGATTCCCAATGTGATCTGATAGATGAGGCATACTTATACAACTTCATACAGTACCCCCTTCCCTAACTTTCTAGTAGGGTTCACCAGAAAAGAACATTCAGAGATTGTACTTCTCTTTTTATTGGGCATGTATTCTTCCCCATTTACTTTGAGTTTTGTAGTTTTACTCTTTGTGGTTGTCTTAGTGGCATTCCTGTTTACATTTCATCACCATGGGATTGGATTTGTGTGTGTCTGTGTGTGTGCACGTAAAGACACTTAGCGAAATGCCTTCCAATTACGGGATAATGTCTTCATTTCTAGTCAGCATCCCCTATCCATTGTGATGCAAGCTTGGGGTATTCACGTCATGTCCCCTATCTAGGGGACATGTCATGACATTATATATATATATGTGTGTGTGTGTATATATATTGATGATTTTTTTTTTCAAGTTGAACATTATTTTCTATGATTTATCAGTAATGATAAATATTATTCATGAAATTTATAGTTTATTGGTTAAAATATGAAACTAGGTGTACTTTAGAATGTCACCCATGGTCTTCCATAAAAAGAATATGAATATAATTAAAGGATATTTTGATTAGAAATATACAGCCACATGAATGGAAAAAAGCTAAAGAATTAAGTCACTTTTTCATGTTTTTAGTCTCCAAAACATTATTTCACTTCTATATTATATTACATTCCAAGGTAGTTATTCATTTTGAAATATTTCAAAAACAATATGACACGTTTTACATCAGTTATTTCGATTAACAACATATAAAGACACATATAGCATTAGTTATTAAAATAACTACCATCAACGGTCTTCAAATTCTATTGAAATACAAATTTTTATATTATTTTTATAATCAATGTTCAAAAAATTGCATAAAATATTTTCTGTAATTATTTAACCAAAATGTCCAATATTAAAACTAAAAAACAATGATATGATGGATCGTTCTACTAATTTATACCTCCATCCTATATCATCACCCCTCCCTCCAATCCCCATACTCATATATGACGTCATCTCCAGTCACTCTGCCTCTCTCCCATATTCTCATCAAATACCATCACCCTCCCTCTCTCTTATCCTCAATATGCTATCTACCCCTCTCTCCTGTCGTCTATCCATCCCTCTACCACTAATTCATGTGTGATGATAAGTTATTGTGTGGTGTAACTTTTCATGTAAGAGGTAGTATGAATTTACATGTTTTTTAATTATTAATTCGATAATAATATTGACCTCTCCATGTTATGTGTTATTGAAAATTATTAACCTCATAATAATTCTAACAAATCAAGAGTTTCTATTAAGATTGTATTTAACACTTTGAATCACTCAATAAAATAGTTGGGAAAACCCAAAAATATCCAACTCACACCATGTCCCTTACATTAGATCTTTTCTTAATCAGAACCCATCAGATCGGGATATATCTTTGCTATTGGTATCTCACACATTGGTCTTTCCTTGGATAACAATAACATCTCAAAAAAGATTTTGGAATTACTTTTATGTAACTTGATCTCTATTACCATTGATCTGTGTTATTGATATTTATCTCCTTCAATGGTTAGATCTTGATGTGATATTTTCCATTACATTTACATTTAACCCATTATATCCTTCCAAAACTAATCACTACCACAAAACTGGGCAAGGCCAGCGCCACCCTTTATCAGTGCTAACAAAAAAGCACTGATAAAGGGGGTACCTTTATCAGCACTTAAAAAAGCGCTGATAAAGGGTACCCCCTTTAACACTGCTTTTTAGCACTGTTAAAGGGTACCCCTTTATCCGCATTTTTTTAGTAGTGATGATAAAGGGGGGTCTTTATCAGTGATTTTTTAAAAACAATGATAATGGGTCAACATCCAAAAAAAATTATTACAAAAAATATATTAATATTTAAATATATAGATATAATTATATTGATAAAAATATAATATATATTTTATAAATATAATTTAAAAAATATCTTAGATAAGTATAAATATACAGTTACACTTAATATATAAGATATTTAGTGAAAATGGCTTATAAAAAAATTAAAAAATATTTTCAATTAATAATTTTCTAATTATTATTGAGTAATAGTCATTTAATAATAATTTAAAGACTAAAAAAAGTAAAAAAATTGAAAAAAGATCCAAAATATGTTAAAAACGCAACTGAAACTTCAAACGGCCATAACTTTTGATCCGTGTGTCCGTTTGAGCTCTACCATATATCCAATCGAAGCCTGTGACGAGCTCTAAACCACTACAATCAGGGCTACCCCGATCAAGGTAATTTAGAGGCCAAAAAAGGCCCAAAAGGCCTCAAAAACTATGTTTTTAATCGGGGTACCCTGATGTTTTAACATTTTGTGGAATTCAGTCTCGTTTAAGGGGGTATTATTGGATTTTTTTGTGGGAAATGAATTTATTCCTAGTTATTACAGTAATATTGATATTATGTCTTTGAAATTTTATTGTTTTTTATAATGCACTGCTATTTATAATCAAATATATAACTATATGTACATATTTTTTATATATTCACACCTAGACATTTAATTCTAAATATAAATAATAAAATATATTTTCATATAAAATATATTAGCTTTATCTAAATAATAACTAGTATCCATTTTATTTAAAATACAAATATATGAATATTTATATACCTATATATTAATCTAACTATATATATATATTAATATAACTACATATATATATTTATATAACTATAAGTATATATATTAATATCACTATAAATATATATTAATATCACTATAATATATATATATATATATATTAATATAACTATATATTTATTTTAGTATAACTATATATTTATATTAATATAACTATATATATTAATATAAATATATATTACAGTACGAATAAATATAACTAAATATATATATATTTATAAATAGATATATCACTAATAAGAGAAAAAATCAATATAGGGGAGTGGAAAAGGCTTCAGACACGCAGGGGGGAGGTCTCGAGATCAAATCCGGGTGGAGGCAGGGACGCACGCGCATGGGTGAATCTGGGGCTAGCGCTGATAAAGGGTGGAGGGGTGTGTGCGGGCACTAGAGGGGGCAGAAAAGCGTTTTAAAAGGGGGATCAAGCGTTATAAAAGCCCCCCCCCCAATTCACCCATATGCGTGCATGATTTTTTTAATTTTTTTTAATTTTTTTTAACTTTTATCAGCGCTAAAAAGAAAGCGCTGATAAATTACACTTTTATGAGTGCTTTTTTGAGCACTGATAAAGGGGAAACCCCCTTTATCTTCACTGGCATTAATAACTCTTTTCTAGCGCTGTTAAAGGCCATTTTTAGCACTGATAAAATCGGTATTTGTAGTAGTGAATGTGGGATAAACTAACACCATATTGGAGTGATATATAAAAAATCCATGATAGTTTATTGGGATTTACAATTTATATTAACAAAGAAATGATTTCATTCATAAATTTTAGTATCCATATAGGGTAATTTGTTTATTAACAATTGAATATCATCAATTTATGGTAAAATATTTCAATCTAGATAATCATTTTTAATGGTAAAAATGAATTCACTCTATTCTAATAATGAGCAAAGAAAAAAATTAACTCTTATAAGGATATTTATGTCCCTAAAGAATAAAAAATAGAGAAGAAATATAAAATTAGTTTTGAAAAAATAATATATGAGATATTTAATGACAAACAATATTTATTTACATGGGACATGATTAACATTATGAAACAAGAAGAATTATGGAACAAGTTTTAGAAAATGAATAAATATAATTCTTCCTAAAATAATTTAAATTCGTTGAATCATATGTCTTTTCCTTGAATCATCTTGAATTTATATTTATAAAAATAATTGAATGGGTTTAAAATAAATCTAAAAACATTCCTTCAATGGAAGTAGAGACTAATGATTATGACACCATGTTCATTGTTGAAAAAAAGTATAACATAAATAATTATTTTTAGGGTTTTGTTTTAAAATTAAAATGATATTATCATTAACCTATTATTATTTGATATGGAAACTTTGAATTGGATGATATAATTTCATTATTGTTGGTGAATGAAACTTACTGAATGAATGTTGATGGTGAATCTTTAGGTAGAAAGTCGTTTTTTCCATGAAATGTAAATGTAATTTTCAAGAAATACTATAATAGTAAAGGAATATATTTGAGAAGAGGAGATTAATAAGTCAATCCAAACCCAGATGTGATTTTATGTATTGAAAGAATGTCAAAAATCACTCAAAAAGTGTTTTATACCAATATTATTTTTTTAGAGAACATATTTATTGATGAAAATAAGTAATTGTAATGAATATTTTATTTTATTTTTATTATTTGTTATTATAAGAATTTTTTATCAATAAAATTATATATTAATTTTAATTTTTTTAATTCCAAAAATTATTTCAATAGAATTAAATTTATCATCATATCATATTTAAACATATCTTGCAATTGATAAGTATGATTTTGTTAATTATTTTTTTTAAAAATCATTTCTCATTTTAGTCAGAGATTGGAATAAATTATCCAATATCAAATAATATTTTACATATAATTTAATATATATATATATATAAACTAAATAATAAATATGTATAATTTTCCCCAAAATAATTCCATATAATAAATTCAACCTAAAAACACATAGTATTTATATCCCATAGTCTTTTTTTCTACCACAACATCCTTCCTTCAAACCCCCACTACTATTTAGTAGTTTTTCTTCCCTGATACCCCATTTCCGCTCAAAGTTTCTCATATATTTTTCCAAAAAATTTTCAATACCCCAACATCACTAACATTCACCCCTACATCACCTATAATCCATTCAGATTCAGTCATCCTAAAATAAGAAAATTTTTATAAATGGGTTTGTTTAATATACTTGGTTAGGGTTTAAAAAATTAATAATATGGGGGTTTAATGTTAAAATAATAGAATCATAACTACTTCATCAGAGAGGGTCAGTTCATTTGATTTTATATGTGTGTTATTTTTTATTTTAATGTTTAAAAATACTATATATCTATTTTATTTTAGATTCATAATGTTAAAATATTTTTATATATTTTTGATATTTTATAATCTATAAATGATTCAAATACTATGAAGCAGTATGTCTTAACACAAATTTTTTTTAGTTTTTTGAATAAGATATCATAGTGAAATTGTATAGGTATCAATGAACATTAAGAAGAATGTAAATAAGATCCTTAGAGGAATTTTATAAGAGTTGTGAGAAACAAATCACCATTGAAAGTAAACACCAGGGGTGACTTTATTTTAAAATGAAAAATCATTAATGATAATATACATATATATTTAACTTCTCTCTATTCTAAATTATTTTTTTGGTTCCCAATGTCTAATGTACCATCTTATTAGGGAACAAAGAGATGATTTCATCATGGAATTGTACGGATAGAGGCATAGACATAAGAACTCCATGATATGACAACACCAATGAGACAAGGAATGATATAATTTAAATGAAGATTATATATATAAATATAAATATATATATATATATATGAGTTTAATTATATTGTTCTATAAGAATATCTAAGGGTATTATGTGATACATATAGATGAAAAAATTGTTTTTCTTTTTTATTTAATTAATTTTTGAACATTAAAAATAATTCAACACAATGATAAATTGTAATGTGGTGATTGAGAATATACATACACACCCTTTTATAAGTTTATTTGAGTGTGATTAGTTTGCTTTTTTAGGGATATTAAAAGGTTATATTAATTATCTATTAGTTAAATGGTTTTAATTGGATGTTATGTTTCTGGTAGTTGGACTTTCAATGTATAATTTTCCATGTTTTCTTACTTATCACTCCATGTTTCATTTATTTTATGAAATTCATGTGGTTTTTCTATAAACATTGATTCACAATGTTCTTTAAGTAAAAAGATGTTGGGGAATTAAATTTTTTTTATGATATTATTAATTTATTAATTTATAAATAATCTTATCATTTACATGATTAAACCCTTGATTTCTATCTACATCACCCATATTATTAATGTTGTGATAGAAGTGTCAATGAAGGTAATTTCATTTCACCATTCAATGTGGAAATTGTTTTATTATTTGTATTAATTTTTTTCATTTTATTCATAATGGTTATATGTGTTAATAATAATCTACGTGATGAATCAATGGACTATAAAGTGAAAGTGTTTTATTTTATTTTTCATCCATATTAATGGATCACATTTTTTTTAATTATTATAATAAATCAGTGATTAATGAATGAGATTATGATAACTAAGTAGGACATAAATTAATGGAAATACATAAACGTAGAATCTAAAAATGGAATCACTCATTTTAAAAATTATTTATTTTATTAAGTAAAATGTTTTATAGAAGAAAAATTCAACAAAGATGACTCTAGGTACCACAACACAGTATATGAATGTCACAACCACTTTGTGGGTGGAAACTATTGGTATTCCAACTATATGGGTGGGTTTCTCATCATATGTTGTATTTATAATTGAAATATGTGTTCTAGAGCATCATTATGTTGTTATATTGGTGCCTCCTCATAGTAATAGGAAAATGAATTTCCAAAACAAGACATAGAGGAATCCATAACATCATATATGGATACATGTTTAAAAAATTATGGGTTCTCTATATGATTACATGAAAATGATGGAAATCATATAGGTACTTTAATAAAGTTATGACGGGATAAAATATGCCTAGAGTACTAGAAAATCTATGTAATTAGACCCAGGTCCCATTTAACCATAGGTTCATGGCCATCAGTTGTAGGATCCAAAGTTTTTAGTGTAGGATCCTTTACATGATGTGTATGATCTTTTTCTAATTTCACATGATCCTATACATGTGTTTTAGGAACATGTAAATGAGCCACTATCTGGAATTACTATCCATTACCTCTTCTTCTACCTCCCCAACATCCTTTGTTCATTGGTTGTTGTTGTGGTAGTTGTGTATCATCCCTAATGGTATCCTTAGGTACATATTATTCAACAACTACATTGATTATAACATGTGGTTGTAGACATGTTAGTTCTTTTTCTTTATATACACTCTCATTTAATAAATTTACTGAATTTCTGAGGGCCACCATCTCTACATAAACAAAACCTAAAATATGAACTTAATTCAATTTAGCACTAGTGATATGTATAAGATGATGTAACACCTCTGGATGAATGAAAATTAACATTTAAAAAAAAAATTAAAAAATATGAAAATGATCATGAATATAAAAATTAGTGAAGGTGTATCCAATTTCATGTAAGGTATAAGATAGTATGATTTTGATACCAATTCAAATACTCCTTTTGATTTTATAGATAGATTCATACTGTGGGTTATATGCACCCAACAAAAATATATTTTCCATACAAGTCCATCACTAAATGTAATTTTCATGGTAGCATAACTAATCAGTCAACTTCCTGTTTATGAGAATAATACTATGAAATGAATTAATATGGAATGATTTATTGGGGATGTTTTTTACTCACCAAAAACATTATGTGAAACCGTCTATGTAGTGATAAACAGTTCTATAAAAAATAGTTTCACAACTTCTCTATTATCTATAACCATAGCTTTACGATATGGTGGAAACAACGCCAAGACATGCTTTGAATATGGGATCTAGAAAAACAAAAAAGAAAAAAAAATAATATGTGACCATAAATTTGAGAAAAAATACAACAATGTTACCATTATATTATCAATGAAAATTAATAAAATAAATTATTGTTTATTTAAAAAAATAATGTTTATCTTATATCATCTTCTTGTAGAGTTTTTAAAATTATCATTAAAATTTGAACACTATACCCCAGGTATATAAATAATATTCGTCTCAATTCCATCTAGAAAAAAAATATAACGTTCATTAAAAAAACTATTAATATAATTTTAAAACAACTCATGTTTAGGAAATAAAAATTCCAGAATCCCCACGGGTAGTCCTATAAAGGGATATGTGGAAGTGGGATGATATTTCAAAGAGTGATTCATGGAAAACACTCACATTCCCACATCTATATTAAAATGAAATATACACCAATATTTCATTGGACTACTCAACATGTTAAACAGTGGTGTATATATAAATATGATAATACAGTTGACCCCAAACTATATATACATATACACTTTATAGATCCTCATGTATGGGTAGGTGCCTCAAGTGTTCAAATGTCATAGATTAACTAACACACAATGTGTCTTAAAACATCCATGTAATATATGAAAAAGTGTATTGAATTATTTTCTCCTCATTATAATTATATGGATTCATTACGAAATTCTCATAAATCCATCCCATGCATAATTAAAAACCCTAGAAGACCCATGGTTTGTAGACGAAGTTTATTATTAGTAAAAAATGCACCAACATATACTCATCTATTACATTCACATATGTAATGGACTACCCCTAGTTAGGTAGACCAATATGTGTTTCACATCCTCTAATATAATCATCATGTACCCCATGATTATGGAATATTTGTTTCTCTGGTATAAAATACATTCATGATTGCATCTTACATATCATGATCATTGGTATTAAAGACGTACATGGAAGCACTATAGAATCCAACAAGTTATAGAAATTGAATAATGGGAGTTTCAGGTGACCTGGGGTTTATGTGATGTGATCTATACAAGAAAATATATAGAATATGTCTCTATTCCCTGAAATTATATGACATGGGGAGATATTTGTGAATGTAGGGAAGAATCTCACATGTACATATATAGGATTAGTATATATTTTTTATAAGGAACCTAATCCTTAACATTCATAATATATAATTATATATTATGCCTTTACTGAAAAAAATATGTTATTCATATATGAAGTCCCTTTGGATTAATGATGTTTTTTTCAATTAGCAATTTTTTGTCAATGTTATAATGAAATGGGATTTTTAATATTCCTGAATAATAAAATTAAGTCATTATATTTTCAATATTTAGGTGTATTCATATAATATCCCTTTATTTGAAGAAAACTATCACATGAATCCCAAATGGATAGGCGGAAAGAAGTGTAAATGAAATTTATATATACAACATTCAAATAATTGGTTATTAATATAGTATAATTTATAAATATTATTAAACATTAATCAATTATATTGATTGATGATTTCCCTTTTTATCTTGGGAAACATATGAAGGTGTGACCATCCTACCCATATAAACCAAACCTCTATTAATATATCACTTCGATGGGTTAATACATCCAGTTAAGAATATGAGTCAAATTTAGCCTCTATTTAATTCATATCGAATTCATGTTTGGATAAATAATTGAGGAATCATCAGATATAACAATGTTTTTATATTCACATATACACATAAATATAGATGTATAATAGGCCCAAATACCCTATAGTTGATACACTAGATCAATGTTTTCTGAATATAATTTTTAATAATCACACATTGCAATCATAACTATGCAAGGATACCATACTGCTTGAAAGATAGATATTATTATATTTGTTTGAAAAACAATAAAATAATTATTAAATTTACAATTTATTGGAAAAAATTTATTTATTTATTGATTTCAATTCCAATATCTTAAATATACTATAAGAGGGGGTGAATTAGGGTGTCAAATTATTCTCATCTTTAAATAGATCTTATTTTTAAATTAGAAATAGGGATAAAAATCTTTAATAAAAAACTACACATCCTATAAAGTCATGTAAGATTGCTAATTTAAATGAAATAATTATCTTACATGCTTTAAAAATAAGGTTAAATGAAAATAATATACACTCACATTGTGTTGATATACCAGGGGATATAATTATGCACTGTATGTTATTACAATGTTTTAATAATAGTGAATATCAATCCATGAGTTACACTCTCTTTCTTCATATTAAAACACTAATTCATGAAATATATATTATAAATCCATAATATTCCCATGTTACTCAAAAAAAATCTGTATAAAGGAAGAAAACTAATTCAGTGAGGGATTTATAATAATGATTCAATTACATCTATCAAGATTCATATATTCAAAGTGTTCCCCAAGTATTAATTATTACCTTGAATAATAAATATGCAATACTTTTCCCTCTAAATTTCTCATAAATTCTTTTTTCCTGACATCCTCTTCAAAAATCAACACTTTGGGCATCCAGAATATTCCTATTTCGAATCAACACATGTTTTTAAATAATTTGATCTTTAATTAATTAATATTGAGTTAGTAAAAATTCCTAATTGAAATCCAATTAATGTATAAAATCTAAATAAGATATATTATATTATTTCTTAAAAATAATCATGAACAATGTTGTAGTTGAATCAATTATGAAAGAGTTAGTTTGGAGTCCCCCCCTAAATTTTAATGGTTTTGAACTATACTAACTCCATATCATTATATTTATCATCATTTTTAATTTCAAAATTTTTAATACCATTAATCACCAAAGAAAAAATATGAATTCAAAAAGAAATAGACCATCACCCTATGAAATTAATTACACCAAGATTTGTGTGGTGATGTTATTATCATTTCTAGTTCCTTCAAGTAAAATATAATTTCTAAAATGGAATGCATAATGGAATAGTAAAATCCACTTATGTGTGTTAGTTAGACGTATGTAAATGCATCCATGATTTTCTAAATAATCATTTTACCTCTCTATTTCTCAAGATATTTCATTCAACTCGCTATATAATAAAGCATGACGTTCACCCAAATCATCATTACATTCTACATCAACCACCATGACCAAGATCATCCGATAATATATAGTCCACCTATTTCCCCATTTCCATATTTCGAAATGAAACTTAAATCAGAAATATTTAGCTACCACAACCTCTGCTATAATATAAAATATAATCCTATTGCCAAAAGATACATTTAAATCCAAATAATCTTTCTACATTCCCACAAGGTTTTCTTATCCTTATGGGAAGCTTCACTATGACATAGTTCAAGATACCATAATGTGGATAATAAATCCTTCACCAAATTATATTTCAATATAAATAAATTTTTATCAAAACTTTAATAGTCATTGTTTCATGAAAAATAACATCATAAATTACAAATCCCTCTTTTAATTGACAAAAACAAAATTGAATCACTCAATAATTTTATTATCAATATTCATTTCGACAACATTTGTTTCAAATTTATTCACATTTATTTTAGTTGTTAATATATGATATCTTTAGTGGAATTAAAAATCCAAAAACTATAATATTAATTTAATAACTCATTCACCTCTATTGGTCTATATCATAAATACACTCTGTAGAAAATAAATTATAAAGAGAGAATTATTAAATCAATTCAGACCACTCATCACCCAGTAAATTCTTATTGTAGAATTTTGAACAAAACATAACAATTATCTTATCATCATCCAAGGGAATATTTTTTATGATCTTACAGATTTATTATATGTCTACATAAAAAGTATATGTCAATCCCTTTAGGGAATAATTTCTGTACTAAATCTTTATCGCCCTTTTTCCATGTTTTCATGTCTCCAAATTTCATTGGTGTACTTTATTTACCCCCTTCCAAAATAATGATAGATTTAAATGTGCATTATAAATTTAGGAACCAAATTAGACATTAAAATCATATGGGGAAAGGAAAATTCCAATCCTCCTCGAGTAAAGTGATATGATTGAGCATTGAGGTTTATTTGATTCATCCCAAACACTAATTTGGAGTATTGTTTCTGTGGAATGTTAGTAATTACTGATTAATGTAAATATAATCTATCTTAATAATTTTTCTCAATATTCGCTTTTAGAAAATGTAATAGGATGTTGAAATTTTTTTCTGATAAATTTGTTCCAAAATAATTATGAATTCAATAATTTTCTTTTTATCTCAATGGATCACTATAGGCATATTCCCATCATCACCAAGTTCCTCTTTTTATTTCACCATCTATAAAAATCATGTATACTAATTTATAATCAACATATAATATAATTTATTTATTAGGATATAATTTAACTACTTTTTCTTAATTAACCATCCAATAAACATGTTCCCTATGAAGCCCTTAATTTTTCTATTTTCAATCTACAATGTCCCTATATTGGTTTTTATGTAAATAAGAAATTTATTGGAAAAATATCCCTTAAGGTAACATTGACAATTTTTTGGGTTGATTTCGTTTATTGAAAAAGATAGTTTCTAGGGTCCATTGTGGTGTTCTAGAGATATTGTTGACAAACTATGTTCAAAATGAACCATGTAAAAGAAATAGATGGTCTAGTGGTGTTTCAAAAAGGCCGTACACAAGTTGGAATCGTTTATATGTGTTTATGAGGTTTGAAAGTTGCATAAAATCCATTTTTGAAGGTCGTTACATCAAAATATGGATAATTAATGAGGTTCAAATAGGTTATGATTTTTCCCAAATGGTGAGTTTGTGAAAATAAGACATAGGTCCTCGTGTAATGTTTGTGAGTTGCACGCAGGTTTAACACAATTTTTATAAATACTTTTCTAGCCCCCCCCCCCCCCATTTTTGAATGATCATATCCTAGAGGAATCAGAGTTGTGGATCTCACAAGTAGTGAGTTCTGCACATGTATGGAGTTTCTACACATGTATGGAGTTTCACGCAAGTAGTGATACATGTTAGAAGGGAATAACATGAATGTAGTGAGTTGTGTGCAATTATAAACTAGCGCACAAGTTGTTTTCCCATGAAAAAGGAACATATTGAAAGCAAGTCATTAATGCAGTAAGAAAGACACCCAAGATTTGGGAGGAAGACTGAAGTTTCCCAGTACACCTGTAGTAAAGTACAATTAATCAATTGGATGAAATTTGAACTTCAATGAATCATGTATCTACAATTGAGGATGCATTATTTAGTGGAAAAAAGTTACATTCAAGTCCATAAAAACTGTGTGGAACCCATCCAAGAGTTGTGAGAAAAGAAAGAGGAAGATCGTGATCTTTTCCACTGATAGTGATCCAGAGAAAGAAACAAAGGGGGGAGCCTTGGGAAAGTTGTGAGATCACCCTAAAATTTGTAAGGTAATGATCCTAGGCATATAAGTGATATATCACAAACCTTTTAATTGAATTTTTTCTTTATTGAATTCGTTACATTATATTATCTCTATTGTATTTTCCTTAGAAATATCCTAGTGAGGGTGAACCACGTAATTTTTTTATCTCATGCATGATTTAAATTCCTTCCATACATTGCAGTTGGAAATAGAGAGGAGCGTTTTGTTTAATAATAAAACTATATATGAAGAGGTCATTTTTTTAATATTTCATAAAATTATTCACCCCCCTCAGGGTATTCGACCTAGTGGATCAAAAAAATGTTATAAAAGGAAAGGTTGAAAGTCAGTTTTTCTCTCGTAGTAAATGTAATTGAGGTTCTCAATCACAATGGGATTACAATCTTCAATGTGATGAATTTTAAATTATGAATGGATATGATTAGGAACTACTTAAGATAATTAGGAATAGAAAATTTTACGTTATCTATTTTGGGAATATCAACTCACATCGATAGTGGTTCTTTATCACAAGTTGAACGATGATAAAAGGATATAGATTCTATTGGAATAAAGGATTTTGTGGGAGACCTATCAAATTTAATTTATATAAAAGTTATGTCACATTATTCATCACATGATATGTGGAAGAAGTTGTTGAATATTTATGAGGGTGACACAAAGGATAGAGATGGAAAACAAATGGTCCTATGGAAAAAATATGTGGATCTATTAATGTACTTGAAGAAGTCTAATCGAACATTATTTGAACATGTAAATATTGTAGTGGACAACATTAAAGGTCTCATATATATTATTAATGACATAAAAATTGTGAATCACATCTTGCAAAAATATCCACCTTGGTTGATTGTAATTGTTTCTATACAGGAAGGTAAAGATCTGATGGAGTTGACATTAGATAGCTTGAAATGTACTATTATTGAATATAAGATGAGAGATGACGATAAGGGGTCTTTGGGAAAATGGAAGTCCAATGAATTAGCATTCAAGGACATGAATAAGATCACCATTGACAATTGTTAATATGATAATGATACATATGAGGTGATTACATTCCATTCCTCAAATCTATGAAGTGGAATATGATTGTTGAAAGGGAGAAAATATCTTCCATGATTTTGATGAGGACTAGTTCGAAATATTGGGGCATGGTTCCCCAAGAGGTTTCAAGAAGATTAAAAGGGTGACTTTGAAATTCCAATAAAGATTTCATCATCCTTTGTGAAATGTAATAAATATTTTAAGAAAAATTTCTTCAGAAATAATAGTTTTCTTTCAAAAGATAATGATAGTTCAGAAAAATATTATGCAGAAGAGTTATATGTCTACAAATACCATAATATATAAGCTTCGGTGGAAGATGCAGGAAATTCCGAAACAAGGGAAGAAATACACATTAAGGAATGAGATGTATAAGAAAGAGTTGAACTTCAAGTTGAATAAATATATCTCTTGATGAAATAGATGGCTGGAGATCCAAAATGAAGAAATCCAAAAAATGTGGATCATGATTCCAAACTCTATATGAATTCTCAGGAAGAGGAGAAGTCAGAGTAGAATAAAAAAATTGAAAAACTGAATTTATCAATACCAATGAGATCAAAAAAGGTTTTTGAGTACAAGTTCAATATTTAAAAAATGGAAAGGTAAATAAATATATTGATTAACACTATAAAATATCCAATCCAGAATATTGGAAAAAATGTAGAGGATATTTTCATTCTAAGATAAAATGTTAAGGATTAGAAAAAACTCATAACTGTCAATATGAAATTGGGATAGTAGGGCATTCATAGAGTAGAGAAGATGATGGTGGAGAAAATATGTATAACAGAACAAAGGAAATAATCAACACCAAATGAGAAGGCTGGTATGCGGGTTAATCATAAAACAAATATGTGATGATTATTATCAAACTGCAATAACCAGCTATGAAATTGGAAATTGATTTGGGTATAATGTAGAGCACGAATATGTAGAGATCCCAAGTGATAACCAATGCATCATAATTTAAAAATAGGAATGCACATCACATCAGGTATTATTACTGTGGAAATATGGGAAACTCGTAGAATGCGTGTTCTTAGCCATGAGATATCGAATGCAAAAAGAATAAAAATGGAAGAAAAATAGAAATAATACTCTAAAATATATTTCTAGAGTCATTTTTTTTGGTGAGAAGAATTTCAACATATGGAATGATTTTTTATATCAACCATACAGAGGATTTTTCCAAAGAAGAATCAAATTGGCCACTAGATGCAATTAAATGAACCATCAAGTGAGACAAAAAATGAAATACCTGTTACCATCACTACAAGACTAACCTGTTAAAACATACACCAATAAAGATAAATTTTAACAATCCATACCAAGTATGAAGTAAAAATAATTGATCATAAAGAAAATACTTGATCATGTACTGGTTGCAGAGATTGAATTTAAGGAATTAGATAGCATAAGAATATGGATCATTGACTATGGATTCAATTCACATATGATAGGAAATATGGATCTGGTAACCATAATCAGACATTATAAATATGGTATTTTAATATTTGGTAATGATTAAGGATTCAATATTATTGGCTCTAGTAAATAATATTTAAAAGGAATAGACATGAAACTTGTAGATGTATTTGTTGTTGAAGGCCTCAGTCATAATATATTATGTGTATGTAAACTATGTTACTTAGGACATACCATAAGAATTTTCCAAGATGTTATGTTTCATCAAGGAATAATAATTGGCGGTTGTATTGTAGGGTAATCATTAAAATTGGAATCTCAACCTCATTAGTGGGGAAGAAGACATGTTATTTCTGAACAAGGAAGAAAAAACTTGTTATGTGATAAATTTATTTTGCATTTGATCCAAACATCCTTGGATGATATAGTGAAATATGATGCATTTTGAGACCTCAATATATTATCATGTGATCATACTCATTCCTTCAAAAGGCATACAAGGAAAAATATCAATAGTCTAAAAATTTATTTAGTTGGTACATATTGCTATGTGTAGACCTATATAACCAATGTATATTAATGGGAGGAGATATTATGATCTCTTCATTGATTATATTAGAAGAATGGAATGGATCTCAATCGTATCCCACACATTTGAGGTGTTTTGTTTCATTGTAACATATTGCTAAAAAGTTGAAAATATGCTAGGTCAGAAAATATAGATGATCAGAACATATAATGGAATTGAGTTCACAAATAGCCAAGTGGAATATTATCTTGAGAAACATGGGATAATGAACCATGTTTTAACAGTAAGAGCTCCAAAACCGAATGGATTAGTTGAGATAAGAATCTAATTTATCAATAACATGGCTAGAACAATTCCCATTTAGAAAGACTTGCCAAAATTGTTTTTGGAAAGAAGTAGTGATGACCTTAATTTACACATTAAATATTATATTATTGTATCCAGCTAAAGAGAAGACTATATCTGAGTTGTGGTATGGAATGAATCCAATGTTGATATACTTTCAAGTCTTAAAAATTAATATTTTAATTATCAATAAAGAGAAACATAAGAATTTTGAATACCATGGAGATGAAGGGATATTTCTTGGTTACTCAAAGAAAATAAATTCATATAATTTCTTCAATAAGCAGCTCGGAAAGGTTGTTGAAAACCATTATGTAACTATGGTAGAGAATGTGAAAAATATTCTACAAATACATTATTTGCAATGGGAGGACAATGATGAAGAGATAATCACATAATAGTATGTTCAAGTTCAATAGTCTGATTCATAAGTAAATTCAGATAATGAATAGGATGATCAGAATTTAGTATATTCACAATGACTAAAGAGGAGATCTGAAATTGATAGACAAAACATAATTGGTGATCAGATAGTGGGGAGGATAAATACTCAACAAAAAGAATCATAATTATCACATGTAGAGACTAAATATTTTTATTAAGGATATAAAGATGAAAATTGGGTTAAGTAAATGAATGAAGAGCTTGAAAAAATTAAGAAGAATCAGACATGGGAGAATGTTTCGAGACCAACAATAAAGAGTTTCATCTGGACTAAATGGGTTTTTTGAAACAAGATGAAAGATGATGGTGATGTGATTCAAAAAAAAATCACGTCAAGTGTGAATAGGGTACTCCCAAATATATTGTATCAATGTTGTTGAATCCTTTTAAATTGTTGTAAGGCTTGAGACAATATGATTTCTTCCATGGTAGTGCAATGAATGTTCAATTTCTTCTAGATGGATGTCAAATTTTCATTTCTAAATGGGGTTATAGGTAAATAATTTTACATTGGGAAGATATATTGTCTTCTCATTCTTTACGATGAGATAATATTTTTTCAGTTGAAGAGGCTTTATATGATTTGAAGAAAGAACCATGATCATGGTATTCAAGGCTAGATAATTTTGGAAGAATATCGGTTTTCATCGTGGTGGATTTGACTACAACAATTATGTCAACAATGAATGTAATCATTTGATGATGGTGCTGATGTATGTTGACGACATAATTTTTGGTTGATCAAATTATGTACATTGACGATACTTTTCTTAAGTCATTAAAAGTGAGTTTGAAATGTCAACGATTGGTGAACTGATGGTTTTCCCTGGTTTATAGGTAACACAAAGAAAGAATTGAACATTAATTTATCAACCCAATTATGAAATGGTGGTATTTAAATGATTTGTAATCGACAATTCCAAGGAGATGAAATATTTAGTGGCTACCTAGATGAATCTTACATAGGATGATGTAAGAAATGCCATCAATGACATAGAATATAGGAAAATCATTAAACGTCTATTGTACTTGGCAATGACAGGACTTGATATTGTTTTTTCCACCTGCCATGAAGTAAGATATCAATTTATTTTCAATGAAAGACACTTTATTTCGGTAAAAATAATATGACTTTATACAAGGGCATGGTGGATTTCATTTTTCTTAGTAGTGACAAATCTTAACAAGAGATATTGGGCTATACTGTTGCAGATTGAGCCATATCAGTTGATGATATAAAATAAACATTATGCTATAAATTTTATTACTGTGACTTTTCTATTTCTTGGCTTAGAAGGAAATAGGATTTCATTTCATTGATCACCACCAATGATTAATATAATATAGCTACTCAAGTTTGGAAACAATTATGATAAATGAAGCAACATCATGATGATATTGGGTTATATTTGAATTCTTTGATTGAAATCCATTTAGATAATTCATTTTCAATGAATCTATGAAAAAATCTCTTACATCACTCAAGGACTAAGTGCATTGAAATAAAATATCACTTTATTAAGGTGAATATGGAACAAGGGATTGTGAAGATGGATTATGTACCTATAGATTTATAGGTTGAAGACATTAAAAAAAATGTTACCCAACAAATCATTTGAAAGGAATTTAATGCCTTTTGGAGTTCATTTGACTCCTCACACTTTAAAAATTGTGGAAATAGGATCCCCTCCCCCTGAGGTATGGTGTGTTTTTACCCGAAAATAATTATCTATGTTCTATACCATACTGTAGACCACAATGAAGTTACCATCAGGTAGATTAAAGATGTGACCTTCAACATTATTGAAAATGGGGGAGAAATTGTGACTATATAAGGGGGAAATGTATTTTTCAAGACACATGGAGAAGCTAATCGGAGGACTAGCGAGATGGGGGGGATGAATGGTGGAGCAGTGAGATATGAGGAGAAGATAGTTAGGGGAGGTTTAAATATAACATTGATAAATCTGATCGATCAAATGTTATAAATCAAAGTATATGGAGTTTGTGAGGAAAGCAGTAGATAGGTTTTAGAATGAACTGATTCATTGATGAAAAATGAATTATACACTTTTTTCATACACTAATAATTACTCATTTGTGATTGTATTGTGTATTATGTAATTCTTTGATCTCTATATTAATTAAATGAATCGAATGGTTATAAAAGATGGAATAATCATTCATTAGGTATCAAAATATTAAGAGTAGTTAATAAACCCAAAGGGGGAGATTGTTGTGAAAAAATCACTCTGGGTAACATTGAGGCTTTTTTGTGTTGATTGTCTTTGTTAAAAAAGGATTCAATGGTTAGTTGTGGAGTTCTTGATATTTGGTTAATAAACTATGTTGGAAAATAAGTATGAAAAAGTGCTTTTGGTAAAGGATGTTGTGCATAATTTTTTAATAGGTTTTGAAGATTCACACATAAATTAGTTTACGATCATTGCATCAAAATATGGAAATGGAAATATGTTCACACAAGTTATGGTATTACATGAAAGGTATGTTTGTATGAATTAGAATTGAATTCTCTAGGAGAGTTACATGAGTTTCACATAGGGTCAAAAGATTCCTAAAAATAGTTTGATGCCCCCATGTTTTATAATTCCCACTCTTTGAGGAAATCAGAGCTATAGATCATGTAGGTAGTGAGTTCCTCATGAGTTGGGAGTTGTTGGGAAAGTATGGAGCAGTAAGCATGGCGTTAAAGATATCCATATGTAGTGAGATGCATCAGAAGGGAGTTTCTCTAATGTATTATGTTGTGTTTATATATAAAGTAAAGTTGAAATCATTTTTCAACTAAAAAGGCACATGTTTCACATAAGAAATTAAAGCATCATGCAAGACACCAAATACTTTTTCCAAATATATAATTTTCCCAGTACACCTGTGGTAATGTAGTATTCATCAATTGGATGATAGTGGAAAATCAACAGAGCATCTATCTAAAATTGATGATTCATGCTTTCATGAATATTAAGGGACATATAAGTATATAATTGGTTTTTAGATCACTTCCAAAGGTAGTGATCAAATGAAGAGGAAGATGGTGATCCATTTCACATTCAGTGATCCATAGAAAGGGAAAATGGGGTGACCCTAGGGAATGCAATGAGATAACCCTAAAACATGTAAAAAAGAGAGTCTATGTATATAATTGATCTTTCTTGGACCTTATAATTTGTAGTGAGATTTAGTGAATTCTCTACATCGGCACTTCGTCGTCATATTCTCCTCGAATGTAGCCCAGTGAAGGTGAAGCATGTAAAATTCGTATGTCTCGGGAAAGATTTAATTCTATTCATAAATTTCCTAGGGAATGCGAGAGAAGTGTGTTTTGTTTAACGACAAAACATGATATGAAGGGTTAGTTGTTCTAATATATCATACCCTAATTCACCTTTCCCCATAGGGTATTCAACCTAGTGGACCTAACAACATCAAATATTAATATTTCACTGTATTAAACACCAAGACATAGTTTAGAGTACCCTGTACATACGTCAAATTTTTTCACCAATCATAAAACATTTTTTCCATTGGACTACATTGAAACCAACCATTCAAATATTCTTTATCAAATGTTTCCATCCATTTCATAGTTATATACAAAAAATATCTAATAATAATCTGATAACATTTAGGATCAATAAATATTCATTCCTATGATTCTTAAGTTCGGTTATAACTACTAATTTTTTTAAAATATTTTTTTCATGTATTTTTAATTTATTCACAAACCCCCATGTATACTACTTTTAAATTATGAAAGGGTAATCCAAATTTCGATCCACTTATAGACTATGAAAATATAATATATATCCAATCATTGATATCACTTAATTTGATTTAATTATCCTATAAAATTGATTCAATCTTTTGAGCTAGTTTCTTTCAAATATGTTATCAATGTCATAGAAGAGTTACATGAACCACTCCCCATTGATTTATTTCATATACAAGTTTTGATTGGCACCACCAATCCCTAATTATATATTTTTTAAAAATTATTTCAAGTTAAGCATAATAATAATGTAGTGATTTATGTAATTCATTCAATTTATTCATCTACATAAAAAACTTTTCATTATCATCACTAATTCCAAATTCCTTGGTTGGTAAATATTTACTTTATCCTTGATAACTCTATCTAAAAATATCATTTTTATATCCATTTGAAAAAAATATAAGCATCATTGAATTTCAATGAAATAGAAGAGTATTATAGAATAAATTATTCCCAATGATGGGAAAATATCCTTCACATTCACGTAATTGATTTGAACAAAACCCTTTCATAACTATAATTACGTAATTTAATCACATTTCCCTTATAATCATATATATTTTTGGATACTAATTTTATCCTCATGATATTTTTATCCACTAGTGTTCTCAAAACTCACACATAGGAATCTTTTATATTTTTTGTAACTCCTAAATTATTATATATATTGATAAATCACCACTTTCCAATCTATTGTATATTGATGTTTCCATGTGAGATAAAAGTGTAGTGACCTATTCAATCCTCATCCATTGAGTTACCAATAGATATATTTTATCTCTAAAGATGTTAGAATAGTTGTCTTTAACTCTAATATTACATCATTGTGAAGAGAATAAATTGATGTCAAAGAGAAAAATCAGTAGAAAATTATATTAATATAAACATAAAGTGCAATAGAAAAAAAATAAATGGATGAGGATGATGAAGAATCATCGTCTATAGGTTCTTCAATCTAGAAAATTTCCACAAACCCCATTATGAAAAACAGAATTATATCCTAAAACAACTATTACCCCGCATGCTAGACCCAATAAAATTATTTAAAGGGGTCCCCAATAGTTAGAAGATTACAGACACTTGGTTCAGTCTATTTGTAATATAGATGTCCTCCCTTACCCTAAAATTTCATAGTATTTAATAGATTAACCAGAATTTACCTTGAATTCCCATAGTATTGAACCCACACACCCAACATGTATCTATAAACTCCTTTTCATAGCATGCAACCTGATCCTTGTATTGTAGTTTTACTTCACCTTTACACACCACCATATTCCAAACCATTAAACAAGACCCTTAAGAATCCAAACCCATCCACATATCAATTCATCCATATTTAAAACCTTATAATACCCAAGGTGATTATCACATGGCTTGGGAAATGGCCTTGGTATTGATGCATCATCTCTATTATGAGTGAAAATTCCAAGGCATTAATACCAGCCATGTAGCTTGGCTATATCGCAAGAAGAACATGTTTCTAGTACTACCATTCAACTAGTAGTCCACCACAGAATATTGTTCTTTCAATATAATGGATCATGAGGGCATCCCCAAACCTCTATAACTTCCACATTCCAGGATTTGTAGCCCATTAATGCATCTTTTTGAGTTTCTCATTGGAAAAGGAATTAATCATCAACAATTTATGGTCATATTTTGTGCCTCTTGATTAGTCCTTCAAGAACACAATAATCTCCAAAAAATATTCAGTCGAAAACCTATATAGTATAAAAAAATTCATGTACTTTGTAAAATATCATACCATGACATCATCTTTCAAATTGTACCTTCAAACACTAATAGTTTATCTGTGGGTATTTTTTCGGTGACTCATGCATAAGTTGGAAATTCTAGTTCCATAATAACCTTGAGAGTCCAATATTATAAAAATTGAATGGAATAATTTTTCTTTATTCAGTAAAGCTAGCTACATCTTCCTCAAAATAATATCCCCTTAATTGGTCAATAAGTTCCCAGTTAGAGCTCTTCTCACCAAGTGTTTGTGGAATATGATGAATCTCATTTCGATGTGTTGGTTCTTGAAGACAACCCCCATGTTCTATAAATGTCTCAATAAACTACATGTTTCTACCTTATATATCTAGTTTTACTTCATGTGTGTGGAAAAGTTCATCCTAGGATTTATTCACCGTCACCATTTTTCCATAATTTTTATCTTAAGAACGAATTACTACAATAAATTCATCCATAATAGAAATATTATTTTCCCTATAATTAGAAATATTACATACCCTATGTACTGGTCTCATTAGTTCATATATCTTGTTTATTATATTAATCTCAGGCTTCTTCTTTAACTTAACCACTGCACTGAGTATTTTCTAGCCACTCATATTACACATACATGCCACTGGTTCCTTACTAGAACTAAATTTTTGATCTACCACTTCATACGGAACTACATTTAAAACATATTAATCCATTGTTTCAATTATTTATACAACCCCTGGTTAGATCATAATCTTTCCACAGGTGATGGAAATTATGGTAGATCAAATCCAAAAATATCACATCACATGTCCTTGGCACAATTCCTATCCTGGAACAATTCCATCCAGGTTACTAACATCATCATCATGTTCTGAGGGCATTTCATCTAACTTGTACATGTAATAAATTATATATAACAACTACTAATACATTACCATTTCATAGATGATCTTATTTTTGGGTTAAAACAAAAGAGATTAGGCTTTTTCACTTCCAATGTGATATACCATTATCCAAACAAACCTAGAAAACTCAGTTTCACTGTCCAAATTTTCAAACCATCTCATGTTTTGAGAACATTAAAATAGCGATAATCCTTAGTGATTCAAGAATCATTGTATTAGATAGTAAAAATAAGCATTACCACTAGCATGGTTTCCTTCCACTCCTCCATACTCTTATCCAAAATGACATGTATCTCCTACCTTCTCATGAAAAAACTGACATATATCTTTTTGAATTCATTCATTAAAAATTTTTATGTATCCCCTTCCACACTCAGGAATGCATGTTTTTGTAACTACAACAATGTGTTTTCTTGAATCATCCCTTACATGGAATTTTTTTTTCAAAATTGAATGGAACATTAATTTCCCCACTTTAGAGAATACTCTCTTCAGGCTTTGGCTACAAGATAGACTCAAAATCCCTTTTAATATTTTGTAGAGTCTACTCATACTCCATGTATTTATGGACTTTTCATATAGTTTTGAACTACAATAACTATTGTAGTGCCATGTCAACCTATTTTGAGTCAGATGAATTCTAAAATGAGTTTTTTTTATTTTTTCCCTACTATATTTGAATATTCTATATCATTCGTCAAACCAAGTTGACAAAAACCATGAAGATCTAGGAAAGGTAGGGCATGCCATCTTAATTTTTTGTCGCATCACTACATCCATAAAAAATATCGTGTTTTCTATTGTTCACTTAGTTCAACTAAATTCATCTCATTTTCAAGATCAATAATCACATTCTTCTAGTTTTTATCACTATAAACCACTCAAAGAGAGGACCCATTGATTTGAATCAATTTTTTTGAGAGAGAAAAATTATTAGAATATTAAATTAACAACAACATGAATTATAATAGATTGAAAAAAGTAAAGAAAGAGAAGAAGATGAAGAATCATCCTCCAGAAGAATTTCTCTCTAAAACTAGCCATAACCCCCACTCAAAAGAGCGGAATTATCTCATAATGCAATTTGTACACCACATGATGATCCTATACAAATTAATTAAAGAGGTTCCCAACAGCTAGAAGCTTTTAGATTGATGGACACTCATATTATCAATACAACTGTCTACCATTAAACCAACTCTTCCCATCATTTATTACTCTACCCAACATTTATAATAATTTACCGTGGTATTGACCCCAGACACCCAACCTACCTCCTTACTCTCCCTTTCATAGAATACACCCCTAGACCTATCCAACACCAGTCCAACACCTTTACACACCATCATAGACTATCCACATGAATAGGAACCCTAAGTAGCTATCCTCATGTTCCTATAACTTTGATTCTATGTTCAGATTTCTTCAATAGATTCCTTATCCTCCTTTTAAAACTAAAAATTCTTATCTTATTGAAGATTATGGAAAAAGTCCAAAAATTTTGTCAACCATAACATCTTTATAAAAAAATTCAAATATAGACATCCAAATTTATTTCCATCATTCTCATCGATAAAATTCATATCATTTATCTTCACAATCTTGTTCAACATGTTGTTAAATCATTTTTAGTACATAATCCGTGTTGAGTTTCTTTAGAATAAATTTATATTCTACATAACCATATATTCATATTCTTACATACATATTCCGAGAATAAAATCTACTTCCAAAAACATTATCATATTTAAGTGTTGAGTCCTTCCAAACCATGCCGCATACAATGTTCTCTTCTCTAAAATACTTAGAAACTCCCAATTTAAGGAGTAAAATACCACTTGAACAACCTAATTCCAATATCATTAATAGATTACACTATCAATTAACTATGTTTTTCCTTTATTGATAACTAAATGGTTCTCCTATTTCATTAAACTTTTATGTTATTGTGTTATTACTAATGAAACCAGATATTTTATGATGTGATTATGGAAATAAAATTTCCAACTAAATAGAGGTGTAATCCATGATTTTTGTTGATAACCAAATTTTGATTTATATTAAAATTTCATTTTCAACTCACTTATAATTTTTTTTGATGAAGTGTATATTCTCCAATCTTGTTCAGCCTGAATATGATTCAATCCATTATTCTATAATAATATATAAATTTCATAACTGTACTTTTACTTTGAGTTCTAGGATGTGTTATTAGACAAAAAACATGGGTTTATATTAATTCCAACAGATTTGATTCCCCTTCCAAAATTATTCAGTGGGGATTTCACTGTTTTTTAATTATAATATACAAATTATAGGCATTCTATTAATAAAACATATTTCTTTAGAATATCTACAATAACCTTAACCTTTGATAAATTCTCCTAACTGTTTTGTAGAATATGTATGATCTTCCTATGACATATTTTTTCTCCCCATCAAATATAAGATGAAAATATTTCTTCTGTTTGTACACTTAGAATAAGTTTATATTTGTTCTTTGGCCCATTTTCCACAAAAATAATACATTTTCTTTTAATTAATAATTGATTTTAGTTTAATTTGACTACATGTCTGGAATCAAAAAACTTATCCATTTTTGAGAAAACATGTTGATATCCCACTAGATAAAGTGATTATATATTATTCAACCTATTAATAACTATCTTAGTTATTTTACATCCTATTATCTTCAAGTACCATTATTTATTAACATATCCATTACATTAATGGATCCATTCACGTTATTTAATTTAATCATGTTCTGGGAAATGAAAGATGAGAAACCACAATCTATAATCCCTCAATAGTTTTTATTTCTGTCTTTTAATGATATTTAGAAAATAATGGGATTCTTATTTTTCAATATTTCTTTCAAATATATGATAATTTAATATTAGATATATGATAGTATCTCCTCATTTTATTCATCATAGGAATTTTATTTATACTCTTCTTCATCCAATTAATAAAATATGTTTCACAATGAACATATATTCACTAATCTTCTCCCCATTCTCCTTGGTTATCAATTTGAAACATTTATCTTCTATCATTATTTGAAATCCATACTTGATAGACCAAAATTAGATAAATAAAAACATTATCTATAATAATAGTTTAATCTTTGATATGTTAGATATGTCCAAATCCCCCTTTATCAACATATGAGTGTTTAACCGTGAATATATATTTCTTTCTTATAATAACATTTCCCTGTGTTCCCTATGTAACTAAATAAATTTCACATCACTAAGGGAAATATTTTGTCACATCATTTAGTCCATATATTTATAGTCTAGGAACAATTTTTTGGTTTTTTAAATCCCTTAAATTATTGAAATCCATCTCCAACTTTCATCATTCTATTTGAATTCACAATCATTGTTCTATCATTAAAAGATTCATCTTTAAATCTAATTACACTTTTATCCTTGTAATATCATATTTGATCATTCATTATTTTCATGACACATATACTTTTTTAATACCTTTCCTTAAGTTCTTTATTCAATAACATTGAAAACATAAAATATTTTTATAAATAAGTATTTTTACACTATCGTTGAGTCTCCTTTTCAACGTTACCACTTTCATTTTAATCAATTTAACAATTATTCTTCAATTACAAGTACATTTATTTATAACATCAATCAATTTATATTGTTTTTGACATTTAGTTTGAAATTAGAAACATTTCCTCATGTTTCTATAACAATTTTTTTGAAGTATATAGTACACTATAATGACAATTTTAATGCAATAGAATATGACAAATACTATTTTTTTATTAGAGGAATAATGTATAGAATGAAATTGTCTTTTATTTCTCTACCAAGTTCAACCATAGAGTATGATTAGATTCTACCACATTGTGCATCTAATTTAAGTCATAAGATATGTTATTCCATATCATATACCATTTTTAGTTGTTAACTTTGATAGTTTTGGGTGAATTAATGTTAATATTCATCATTTTTGTAAATTATTACAGGTATTATGTCATTTATAGACCATTAAAATGATATAATGACTTAAAGATTGATTTATTAATGCATGAGAAGAATAATTATTCTATATAGTGATCTATATAAATTCCATACGAAGATAATGATGATAAAAATGGTGTTTCTTAATAATATATAGTATAGACACCACTATCCTTAAAATATAAATTTTCAGTTTCACAAGTTTCATTTACAAATCTTGGTGATCTTGGGTTTTGGAATAATTTATTATTTTTATTGCCTCTAATAAAGGTTATTGGATATGAACAAATACCATTAGTGGTATTAGTGGTTTATGTGTATTATTATTTTTTAAATTATAATGAAAATAATTGTTTTAAAATCATATTACATATTACATTATTGATTAATAATTTGATATATTAATTTTTCTATAGGTTTTGTATCACAACATATGATATATGAAATTGGCTGTCGCATCATTGTTTAAATACACAGTTCTATTTAGTTTGAGATATTGAAATATCATAAAATAAAAATGTAGCATTTTATTTTACAAAAATAGAGAAAAATATGAAAAAAATATTTTCTAATATAACATAAAATAAGATATAAATATCACAGGTAATTAATTGGTTATCAATCGTAAAATATGATTATTATTATGCACCAATATTTTATCAACTATCACTTATAAATTCACATGGATCATTGAATATAATTTTGATTTGTAATCCCTAATTAAGATGAATATGAAAATATGATTACTGAAGATAATTTTATGTTTTCATTAATTAAATTATTAATTTCATCTAAATTTTTAAATATTTTTTATAAATATTTACAAAATTCACTTTGGATATATATAAAAATATATAAAATATTAATAAGTTAACTTATTGTGAATAATATGCAACTAATTAACAAATTTTTATGAAATTTATATTATTAAAAATTCTATAATGTTAAATAATTATATTAAAAATACAATTTCCAATTTTTATGGAATGACTAATATATTGAAATTAAAATATTTATTTATAAATAATTAATAAAATTTACATATTATTTATAAATCACTACAAAAATTCCCAAATATAATTTTTCTATTTTTAAATTATGATTGATTCATAATTAATAATTTGAATTATTTAAATTGAATCCCTTTTTTGAGAAATTTTTTAACATAATTAAAAGGTTTATTAATCATTAAATTTATTGATATTTAGTTAATTTGATGTAAATAATATTTAGATTATTTCTATAGCAATAGATATTGTATTCTAAAATATGTTTATAATTACTAAACTTATCAAGTATTTAAACGGAAATTTTTTGTAATGTATAACATGAGGGTGTTTATATTATGAAATAAATATGATATATATATATATATATACATATATATATATATATATATTATTTTCTATAATTTCTCTAATGGATAGCTAGATTATAGTATATAAATAACATTTATTTAAGAATTATTCATAAATATATATCTCATGTTTAACTATTTTAATTTTCTAATTATATTAAATTTTTTACCTTGTTAACTATTATTGGATATAAGTATATAATATTATTAATATGTATATAAATTTTTTTAGTAGTTAAACTACATGTATATATTATCATACATGCTACTAGGGTGTTACATGCAAGGTATAATAAATAATTTATCTCATACGTACCATGAATTTATTTTCTAATTAAATTTAAAAGGTTTAATAGAGTTCATCATCACCATCATTACTTTTTTTTATTATTAGGAAGCATAACATCCCAAAAAAGAAAAAAAAATGAGAAACCACAAAAACCAAGATGTCAAGGGGGTCTGAAATGGTGAAGGACATAGAAATCCCATCTAATCAAATTGACTCTATCAGGGTTCAAAGAGAAAATATCATGGAGACATACCGGGTCGTGGCCAAAAACTTCCAAAGATGCTAGGTAATCTGCCACTTTTTTACCATCACGCCAAGAATGAATCACTTTGATGTGGTTGTTGATCATGCCTTTACCCTTTCCGATAATATAGATAATCGACCATAGAGGAGGGAAAAATCATTCAGGGCGTCATGGAGAATCTTTGAATTCGTTTCCACTTCAGATAAGATAAGACAGTGTTGGTGACAAATATTGATACCCATGAGCATAGATTTAGTTTCATCTTGGAGAGAAGAACCATATCCCAAATAGGAGGAGAATTCCAAGAGGACTGAAGCCCAGGAGTCTCGGGCACCCCCACCCCCTCTCAAGACACTCGTCCTCCAGGAACCATCAGTGTTGAGTTTAAGGCCCTTGGAGTGAGGATTCCATTGCACCTAGAGGCTGCGAGAGCTGCTGTCAAGAGCCTGTTCAAAGTCTGAAGTAGGGATCATCCACCACAAGGTGGGGGCATCCCTCCAGTTAGCAAAAATTGATCCAAAGAAAGGAGTTTGGTCTTGATTCTAAATATGATATACTTGCTAGTGGGATAAAACCATACCCATATGAATTTATTTCTAGCTTCCCAGATAGACCAATACCCCACCATAAGAATCACCGTGCACGCCATCTTCTCCGTTTCGTAATCACATGACCCATGGAACCACCTATCCAAGAATAGAAGCTCCACCATTTTAGAGTCCTACTATCCTGTGAACTTCCTAAAGGCACACAACACATCCCACACCCAACCTCCCTAGAAAAAAAGGTTATCAACAATTTCTTCACTGAAAACATTATAGCAGGAACACTGAGAAGCCAGAGGGTTGCCACAACATTTTATATTTTCGTCTGTGGGTATCGCCCAAAACCTTATCCTCCATAACAAAAAAAATATTTGGATGGGATCACCTTGGGACAAAGAGTGTCATTCCATCTATCATGCTTCTCTACAGAGACTCGAGACCACCGATAATCCCGATTGGAGAAATCACCTAAATTGGAAGGGGTTAAGACACAATGGTCAGGTTACTATGACAAAGAAATAAGATTGAAACCCTTTTGTTGTGCCTCATCCAGAACAACTTTAATGAATTCCAGGTGAAAATTGGCCTCCCTGAAAGAAATGGTGGGGGCGGGGCACCCTGAGAAGTCGATCACAGTCCCAGCCCACTTAAGTGGCCAGAAAGAAAGATCCCCCCTCCCGATGATCCCATGAGAGTGCAAATGGAGCTACGAAAATTGTTTAGGAATAGTGGGATGTAAGGAGGAAACTCAACCTTCGATTGGGGGATGGATACTCAACATGGCATGTATAATTTCCCCTCACAGCATACTCTGTTCCAGCACCTCCCAAGCCAACCGTGAATGCATACAACCAAGAGTACCGCTAAAGCTGTGGACATTAGTACCTCCCTCTCTAGCAGCCTTCTCAACCTTACCCCAAGAAGCCCAATGCTTCTTCCTTTCCACCAGAGGATCCCAGAGAAATCTAGCCAGGGGTTTCATAATACTGGAAATGACACCCTTCAGAACCTTGACATCAGAAAGAGTGTGGATTGGAGTGGCTAAGAGAACACTATTAATAAGAGTAATGCGTCCACAGAAGGAAAAAAACCTATTTTTCATGTTGTGAATGCGTTCCTCAATATTACTGGAGAGATAGACGAAGTCCCGAATCCACAATATACCAGGGGTTATGGGAGCTCCAAGGTATTGCAAGGGAAGGAACCCCATTTTCATGGTAAGAGTGAGATGAAAATCATAAGACCTTCTGGGGGAGAAGTTGTTTGGGATGAATAATAGACTCTTCTCCTTATTGAAATGTTGACCACTCTAGTGGAAGTAACCTTCCAAAATGTTGTTCAGGACTCGAATAGATTTCTTACTCCCATTGATAAAGACCCGGGTGTCATATGTAAACAATAAGTGTGAGATGTCCATAGACCTAAAGCTCCTCATATAGGGAAAAATCTGTCATTTACTGATGCTGCTATGAATGAGTAGGCTGAGCACCTCTGGTGTTAAGATGGAAATACTTGGGGACAAAGGATCACCCTTCCTTAGTCCATGAATGGCTTTGAAGAAACCAAAGGACTTACCCAAGAATGATACTGGCATCCATGGGGAGCTGAAACATCTGAAAAAAAGGACATAGTTATTATGAATTGAATTACTTATTGGCTAAATTATTTCTAGCTAGATCTAATTTGGGTCAAAATTCACAATCTATTGAATGATTATACCTTGTTCTAGAAAGTTGGTGGGTGACTACATGAGGAAATATTATTACAAATTATTAGATTGTAAATCAAATATAATTCTGAAAAATTAAATGTAATGATGATATAAAAAATTCAAAAAAATTATTTGGATATGTATAAGTATATGTCTCTTCTATTTCTAAGTGAGTAACATAGAATCTATGTTCTTTATAGAGATACATGTCAACAAGGATCAAACATATTAATTTTTTGTAGGGAATAATAGTATTCGAAACTGAATTACTTTAAGCATGAATTCATTGAGGTAATTACGTAGGATAAGATGGTGTGATAAAATAAAATTAAAATATTATGTGTGTGACTCCTTCTAATGTCGAAATTATTAAGGTCCCAACCATTGAATCACGTTGCTCATGATAATGTTGGGATCCCAAGTATTATCTTGTTTCAGGAATGTATGTAATCAGTAACACTGGAAGGAATATGATCCCTTTATTGGCCTTTAAATTGGTTACACTAGTCATGGGACCCTAATAGTATTTAGTTACCAAAATATTAGAGTAGTGATTATCTATTTATTGGATTAGATAAATATTTATCTTCTACATTATCCATGACTCATATAAGATATGACTACAAATATTCACTGCCTAAATGGATATGTGATGGGATAAAGGTATAGTTACATAAATTATAGTGAAATAAGGATCTTGGCACACTAAATTGTATAATTAATATTAAAGGGTTCATTATTTTAGTAGGATTGTATTTAATAAATTGGATGCCCCGGACCCAGAAGTCACCTAACCCATGCCCTGGGCCCAGTTAGCAACCTTACCCATGGTGCGTCTCCCCATAAGCCAGGGGCTTCCAACTAGTAGTGGGGGTGTGAAGGTAGTAAGGTGGGGATACTTTACCCCCATGTCATAGTACCGCGAATGATGCAATAATGATAAAAAAACAAGAAGCATGTACACATATACACATAAAATACAATGTATAAATATAAAAAGATATAGTGGAAGACTATATAATAAATCAAAATCCACATAGGCAGTGTATGATTCAAGATGTATGGATGGAATGTTTATACAAGATAAATAGGTAACAAGCAAGTAATACAAGTATAAAAAAATTAATAAAACAAGTCTACTCCATAGAATCTCAAGCCTAACATGATCCTTTGATCATAAGATCTTGCTAAGAAAAAGAGTTGTCAATCTATAGGGGGACTTTTCCCATTCTAGTACATAAAAAAATATAATATACTCAGGTTCCAAAGGTGGTATGAATAGGGTGTGAGATAAATATCAATAGGACACCACCAAAGGTGTCTATGTGTAATTTGAGTCGACTCTTTCAAATAAACTATGTGTAGCTAAAGGAAAGAAAGTAATGAAATTCAAAATTAATATACAACCTACCACTCAAGATCCTATGGGACACATGAGAGATTTACATTCTTCAGATCAATGCTAGTATAACTGATCTAGAGACCATACATATATATATATAGGTTATCATATATAATAGTTATGAATGCCTATCGTCCATTCATTTATATATATAGGACATATTTTTCATGAGGTAAGCATGCCTATTGTCCAAGGGAGATTATGTACATGGAATGAGGTAATAATTCCTCCCATCCATAGGTGATTTATAAGCATGCATGGGGTATGAATGCCTCCCATCTTCAGGAGATTATAAATTGCACAATGTAAGAATTACTCTCTTGCATAAGAGATTATGTAAATGTAATTAGAAAAGAATTCCACTCATCTATAAGAGATTATGTAAATGGAACAATTTAAGAATGAATATCTTCCATAAGAGATTGTGTAAATATCATGAGGCATGAATGCCTCTCATCCATAGAAGAGTATGTAAATAGAATGAGGTAATACTTAAATAATCCAAAATGAGATTATTTATATGGAACGGTGTAAGAATGAAACACTTCCATATGAGATTAGGTAAATGTCACAAACATCATGTCATATAATATAAGGAAAAATAATCTTATATTATTATTCAATTTAAATAAAATGAACCATTTCCTATCATGAAGTATGATCAAAGCATGGAATTGGTGAGTCCATGAAATTCCATGATTCAATTTCATTTCATGCCAAAACAATTAAATGGGATAGGGCTATATCATCATATTTAACCGATACAAACCAAAGCTTCTTGTTAACATTGTAAAGAATGTCCATCCCATAGAAAGGTGTCAAGGCTAAAGGATCAAGGTCAAATACCCATATGGTTAATTTTCCAATTCCAATTAAAAGGAGAAAATTAATCATTAAGACACCATTATATAATTCCAATACACATGAGGCTTGGGTCAATTCGACCTGAAGTTTATTTTGGAGATCCAAACAAGCTGTAGAAATTTTGTAAAAAATGGCATAAAGTGGCCTAATTAGTTGCAACACCTATTTTTTATCTATATCATGTATGGGTGTTCCCTAAAAATGTAAAAAAGAATCATTTAACATATTCCAATGAATTATGGTCATATATAAATTAGGGAATCAATGTAATAGAATATCTCAAAAAAATTATGTTTCATGAAAAAATAGTTCAAGTATTTAATGGATGAATCTCAAAAGGAAAACTATGTGACCACCAACCATAGGTCCATTGAAGATTCCTTTCATCATATCGATCTCATATTCGAGGAAGTTTGAAAGACATCTGAGTTTCAGACTAATTCCCTAAACATGTTCAAATGATCCTGCATCTAAATAACGTAACAGATGGAGAAATTTACCAAGATAGGAAGAGCACATGTGGCTAGACTTACATCAAGGGTTCCAATGATTATCTCATATCAACAATATGTCTCCAGAAGGGGGATTTTTTGGACACATAAGGATAAGGATATTTTGAGATTCAATGGAAATGAGGTGTGTGAGTTATGTTCGTTGGAGGTGAGGAAAATTGAATTTAAATAATTTAAAAGAAGGTAAGAGAAAATAGTAATTTTCTTCAAAACTGGGCTCTCATGGTTTCGATGCACAATTATTCAAATCATGCAAAAACCGTGCATGAGGGCTCTGTACACTTTTATAGCAGACCACATGGTCGTTCCCCTAGGTCCACATAGTTACTGATAAATCTTGCGGACATACATGTTCCCCTATATATAGTACAGTAGTTTTACCAAACCATACACCAATCCTACTACCCCAATCTCCAGACTTCATGGCACCGAAAAATCCCCAGATGCTCCTCAATCCCTCCCTATTCCATAGAACACATTTACCGTCATTAAGGTAAATATATGAAATTAAATCAAATTATTTGTACCTTAATCAAATGTTGGGTCTTTACATCCTCCCATATTTTAAGAAACTTATCCCCAAGTTGGACTTTTGATGGTAATGAGGTATTCTTTTCCAAGTGTTCTAGCCATTGAGATCGTATATTTGATTCCTTCTCCCATGTCATATCTGGATCCTAATCATGATTCCATAGCACCCATTCCAAAAGAACAAACCTGCCTCAGTATTTCTTAATGCCCTGATCGATAATACGAATTAGGTTTTACTAGAAGGAAGCATCCATATATAGCTCAACTTCATCATAATGAAATATATGATATGGGTCTGGATAATATCGGTGAATTTGAGACAAATGAATTATATCATGCATGGACAGATATCCAAAAGGAAGTGATAACTTGTAAGCCACTGGTCTGATCTTCTTCACAATCTCGAAGGGTCCAACGAATCATAAAAATACCTTACCCTGCATCTAAATACATCTATCCTGCATACATGGAGATACTTTAATGAAAACATTGTCTCTAACCTTGAATTAAAGAGGTTTACAATGTCTGTAGGCATAAGACTACTGTCTGGACAAAACTGTCACAATGTCATTCCAGATCAGCTGGACCTGCTCTAAGGTCTCCTTCAAGAGACAAGGCCCAAGAACAACTGATTCTCCTACATCATTCTAACAACGAGTTTAGTGAAAATTAATTATATACAAGGCTTCTCATGTATCTTTTCCAATTGTATCTTGGATGAAATTATTATAATAAAACTCTATGAGGGGAATGTGTATCTCGAAAGAAACCTCAAATTTGAGAATGTGCACATGAATTATATCTTCCAAAACCATAATTTTACTCTATTTATATACATTGTTATGTTGGTGATAGGTCATTCTCAGATGTCTCAAACTACCCAAGGCCTTCTCCAGCCCTTTCTTGAACCATGATGTAAAACGAGAATCTCTATCAGAAATGATAGAATGAGTTTCTCCATGAAGGTGTAACACATCCTTTTTGTACATTATCCCCAGCTTGTCAACTGATATTATCTCAATAGTATGTACGAGGTGTGATAACTTCATAATATTATCAATAAAAACCCACACTATCTTTTTTCCATGATGTTATCTAGGTTAACCAGTCACGAAGTCCATCGAAACCTCGTCCCACTACCTTTCATGAATGGACAATGGATGAAGAAGCCCTTCTGAAAACGGGGGTTCTACCTTCACCTTCCAACAGGTAGAACCTTACATATTGAAATCAGTTATCTCACATTTCATGAAAGGCTACCAATATTGACATAGTAGATCTCGATAAATTTTGCGACACCATGGTGAAATTCCCATATTGAGGCATTGAAATCTCTCATTTGCTCCTCTCTAATGTCTATAGGGACCCATACAAGCCCATATAACAATATATTATCATCCCCATTTAAATTCCGTGTCACATACATGACTTATTTTAAAGTTAAATTTCATTTAATTTCCATTCATGCTTTGTTTTTGGGGTTTCCCATGCTTTTATGGGAGAATGTGTGAGTTTTCCTGAATTAGGCCAAACTGTGAGCCCGATTCCAGATTTAAAAATAAATTTTCATTCCTTTATAACTACTTAATTTTTCAACTTTTTCATCCATTCAAAATTTTACACTTCTTCCCCTGATCTATTAACACCGCCATATTAATTTGGACTATTTAGTATTCGAGAATCATGTTTGATATGAGTGTTTATTTAAGGGATTGGGCCTACCCAAAAGCTCCTTTACTACAATTAATTATTTAATATCTTCTTCAATATTTACTTTTTTTCGGTGATGTCAACTCTCACCCGAGCCCACATACCCAAGGCGATCCCCCATTCTCTCCTCCCCCTATTTGGAGCACTGTTTCTTCACGAATATGGATGAAACCTCTCTATATTTTACAAATCTCCCAAATTTGAAGAGGTAAATTGATTATTTCTTAACTCCTTCATTTCTCACTATTTACCCTAATTTCAATTACTAAATGATCTCTTCCACCTTATTAGAATCTCACTTTAATTTTTAGATATTTTCAAATTTATATACTGTAGTAATTGGGGTGATTTCTTTAATATGTTTCAAGGTATGTGATTCCTTCTTGATTTCTTCCATTTCCCTAATTGTTTCTTCCCTCATTCATTATGTTATAAAAATTTAAGAATTTAGGGTTCTAACCTAGGGTTTTATTTGGTTTCTTTTTGGTCAAATATTGTGGTCTAGGTCTGGATTTAACTCCCTTGTGGCGTGGAAGTGGTGCGGTTGATGTTTGTCACCATGTTTTAAGGGATTCGACACTTTTGGTTGGTGATTCCATGGTTAACCATTCCTTAATGAGTTATTTCTATTTTTTTACTAGTTTTTCATGTTCCCCATATGTGTTTTGCGGTTAGAAAACCATTTTTGAGAGATTTGGTTAAGGATTTAATTTTATTATTTCATTTTTGTTGAAGTTGTGAACGTTTTGAATACAACACAAGTGGTAACTTTTTTGTTAGTTTTATAAAATAAGAAATTGATTTATTAGTTGTTGAAAGGGGCTAAAAATTATGTTTTTTTAATTCCTTAGTGTCATTTGGGCCTTTTAAATGGATTTTTGGAATAGTTTTGTTGTGTAAAACATTGTTATACTTCTTGGGAGCATTTTATGAAAAACGATGTTTTCATTTGTATCTTTCGTGGTATTATCCAAGGTGATTTTATGACAATTTAAAGATGTTTTATAAATGTCTCCAGGGATACCAATTCTAATTTTTTAGTGTTTTGGTGTGGTTTTGTCCTTGAAATATGGTTTTTAAATGGGTTTTATGAGAAAATATTGGGTATAATCTTTGGAATTGTTTTATGAAATATTTGAATGATTTAATGATTAATGTAAGTGGTGAAACCATGTTGGAAAAATATTTTGGAGTGTGTATATTCTGAATTGGTACATTTTAAATGTCATATGGGCTGTTTTTTGATGTGTTCCATATGGGAAATGTTTTACAAAAAATGTTTGAAGGATTTACTAATGTGTGTAAAAGATGTGAAAGTGATGTGGGATGTTTTGTGTGAGTGTGATGTGAAAAATGGATTTTGGTTATGAAAAATGGTATTGTGTAACATGTAATTGGGCTATTATGTGAGTTGTAATATATTATAATGGGTTTATAAAATTTTTTAATGTATTTGTGGAAGTTTTAATGAAAAGTGAAAATTGTTGTGGGCTATTTTGTTGTGAGTCAGATTTCAAATCAATTTGAATGAAAAGTGGAATTATATGACTTCTATGGTATACATGTGGGATTTTTGATGAATTTAGGATGATTAAATGATATTTTATTTTGCAATTTATATTTATTGACTTGTTTAACTAGTTTTAGCAGAAAGGGAAAACCAGGGTATCTAGGTTGGTGGGCATGTACTTGTATGCTAATGAATCTGTGGGGTTTTTCCTCAGTTTCAATTAGCAGGATTGACACTTAAAACTCTAAATAAACTAGGATGATGATGATTTGGGACCACTAGATTATGGGTATGTTCCCTTCTAGTGGCTCATTCACGAGAATGGATAGTTGTGATGGTTACTCTCACCGAGATGTGAGGTACTTGGGACCCACAATGAGGTAGTACCTAGGGGTTGCTTCTTATTGCTTGTTCTCATTAGATCCATTATACTTACTGTAGGCATACGGTATATTTTTATGAAAAATTTAGTAGATTTTTCATTTATTTTAAATTTTTTTATTCTTTAAATTATCAAACGAGAAAAATGTTTTTTTTTAACTTTCATCTTTTAGAAATTGTAACTAGAAATTACATGTTTTTGAGAACTTGCATTCTTTTCATCTTTGTGTGTTTATCGCATGGAATCTATTAGTGGATGTATCTTACTGGGAATTGGATTACACCCTACTTACACCCTTTGTTGTAAGTAGACTTGGATATTTTGGTTGTCGCAGGTTGGGTACGGTTTTTAGTTCCAGTATTTCATGTTTCTAATAGGACCTCGGTGGTGAAGTCTTGTAGAGATGGCTTGAGGGTGGTGCCCCTTTCAACGAGGGTTCTTGGGTTGTTTACTTTTTGGGTTTTACCTTTTTTATATTCTTGTTTAGTTGTTTTAAAATATGAAATTCAGTTCTTATTTTTTGTAAAAGATTGTTTGTTTTGAAAAATCCAGATTCATTTTATTTGATTCTTTTATTTTTTTTAAGTTTATAAACTCAAGTAAATCATTCCCAATTCTCATTTTATGATACTTGGGAACTTTTTCCAGACCATGGGGATTGGGGATGCACTTCTTTCCTTATCACGGGCTGGGTTTGGTGCCAGTTTTGATAGAAACCATATTTGATTCTTGACAAAATGGTATTTTAGGAGGTTCTGGTTAACTCTTTGGGTCACATTATTTGGGGAACAGTTGTGCTAGTCTGGAGTTAGGATTGCTGGGACTTCGTATTTCGGTTATGGGTAGTGTTCCTGATCACCACACCTAATGAAGGGATTCCATTTTCTTGGGGATGTCGGGATTTATATGAGTCCTTTGGATTTTTTGGATTGGTGATGATTAGGGGAAATGGAAAGAGAGTTGGGTAAATGGTCTCAGTGAGCTTGTAGGGCCTGGAAAGCCATGTGGAGCCGGGGATATTCACAAGAACATTCTCTGTGATAGTTAAGTGATTTGAATATTGAATCTAACCATATTTCCAAGTCACCCACTAAAAATAATTTCCTCTCTCATTGTCTTGTGTTCTTTAGTTTTGAAATCTTGGAACATTGGTTTTAAAGTGACTTTGTTTTAAGAAGCGTAATGTTTCTGTGAAATTATTATCTAGTAAAGAGGGAATGGTTAGATTTTTGAAAATGGAGAACTGAATATTTAAAATTGTATTGTAATGGAAAATGGTGTGTTTTCACCTTTTTTGAAATCATGAACTATGGAAAGGTTGGTTTTGAAAAAGTGTTTCCAATAGTGTTTTCTAAACTATTGAAAGGTATTTTAATGGGATGAGATGTTTTTGAGTTGATGTTAATAACTTGAAAGTGAGTTTCCATTGTAATGATTGTGATTTTTGAAAAGTTTTTTTAATGATGTAATTTGGGTTCGATTTCATGGTTAGCGATCTTGAGAAAAAGGATGTATTTATTGATTGTTTTGGTTTTGAAAAGTAGAATGAGTTTTTGTATTATCCTTTGGTATTTTCATGAGAAACCACATGCATGTGGTTATATAGGATGATGGATGGTTAATGGCATGACTGGATGAGTGTCGGGATGGATATGAGTAGGGTGGCTGATATGGCATGGAAACATGCATGTGTGGGGCCCATGGGGTACCATTGGGGGATACAGTAACCGCTGAACCGTTTGATTTCAAAGAAATGTTTTTAAAAGAAAAACTTGATGTTATGATGAGTGGTTTGGGATGGAGTGTATTATGTGTTTTTGGAAAATTTGATGTTTTGCAATGTTTTGAGTCCCAAAACCCCTCTTGTTTGAACAATGTTTTGTTTTTGTGTTTGGTCGGTAAGCTGGGATGAAGGGCTGGTTAGTGGTCTCCTCTTAGAATATTTTGGGAAGCCTTTATGGAGTTTCCCCTCATCACTTTGGATCTATTTGAGTTATGCCTTGACCAATGGAACATGTTGGTTGGGTCCTTGGGTTCTCACTTTGGATTAGTTACTCCCCCATTAAGGGTTAGTGCACAACTAAAGTGCATCCCAGGTTGTTTCTCCATTGGAAGATACCCCACTTGATCAATGTAAGGAATACTTTTTTGAGATTTTTATATTGAGTCTACACCGTTTCCTTTCTTGGTTTTTTTGTATCCTCGTGCAGCGGGAGAGTAATCATGGAAGGTTTAAAGAGACCTTAGCTTCTTAAGTTTCCTGATTTTCCAATGGTGGAAGTGGTCTAGGGTTGTTAGCATGGATGTGTATCTATAAGGTGTCTAAGAGGTTCTCTCAGTCCTTCGTAGTCTCTTATAACAAAGAGTTCATGTTAAACTACCAGTGTGGGAAATCGGGCTATGAGAGGATATTGTGGCCACTTTCTAGAATTGTGTTTTGTTTTGGGTTGTTGTATAAGGTCCCTCTAAATGCATTGTTTATATCAGTCGCCATGGCCCTATTCAGTGACGCATAGTGATTTCATGTGCATGATTGACCGTAAAGCTGAAAGTGGTGAAATCCTATGAGAGTCCCTATGATGTTGGGAGAATGTCCCCCTTGAAAAAACATCATAATCGTCCATTTTAGAGGAAGGTGAGTATATTTTTTATTTACTCCTATTGTTTTTTACTTGAAGAAACAAGGTGTGATGTGTGTGAATCGTATAAGCCCTTGTTTTAGTGAAATATCGAGTTAGGGTAAAGTGTGTTTGGAATGTGTTATGACTTGGAAATATTATCGAGGGATTTCATAGTAGTTGTTGGTGGCACCGAAAGAAGAATTCTCATTTAGGGGGTTTCCAAAGCCTTACTGCGAGGTCAAAGATGCATCAATCATTTGAGCTCCGGCCATAAGTCTCAGAGAGAATATGGATCATAGTTAGGGGAAATCCCAGGGTCTTTTAAACCCCGGTACAATGTCTTATCCTCGTTATGAATGATAGGAAGAGTTTAAACCTCTGGTTTAATCACCTTTCTTCCACTGTTCCCATTTGGTGGAAAGAGGTTGACGGCCTTGTACCCATGTCATCACCTAATGTCATCCCCCCCTTTGGTTTTCAATGAGTCATTAAAGAATTGTTGGAAATTTGGCTCGACAGACTGATCAAACAGTTTTTGCATGTTTATTAGTGACCATGTGCTATGAAGCAATGCAGAAAGACTGATCTTCATTGTTAGTGAAAAGTTTCCCAAACCTTGCAGACTAACCTTGCAACCTTCCCAAATCATTATTTTTTTTGGTTCTTTCTATGTCGGCCCATGCTGGTCGGTTAAGATGGTTGGTTGTTATGGTGGGGAGACCCACTATGATTCTCATGTACGTCCCTTTGTAAACTTTGAATGGAATTTTACCCTTTGTACCAGGGAGTCCATTCAGGCTTCCCCTGTTAGTGTCCTGATTCTGTCTCGGAAAAATATAGGTTGTCTCTAATGGTGGGGAGCCTATTTTTGTCCCCCAGTACCAATATCTCTAATTTATCCATGGTCTAGGCTTGTAGGTGGGTTTTCTTGTATGGAACTATCTAGCTACCAACAACTTCCTTGAGTAAACTTCGGGATTGGAGAGCACCCATTGGTTTATTTGAAGTAAGGTAAGTGTAACCTTGTTCGAAGTTGTAGATCCTTTGGGTGAATTGCTTCAGTCTTGTTCGGATATTGTTTGGGGATTTTTCTTTTGCGATAAAGTATGAATGTGATTGATCATTTCAGGAAAGTGGTGTATATTTTGGTTGTGATAGTAATCCTTCCATAATTGATCACTGGAGGTGTTTTGGCCCTTGGGGGTGAAGCTTGGCAATGAAGTACATCTTGGTTTGTTGGTTGAGTTTGGTTTTTTATTTGTCCTTGATGTGGCTTTCTGAGGATGGAATGTTTTCATGGTGGGAAGAATTGTCACATTCATGACTTATTTTATAGGTAAATTTCATTTAATTTCCATTCATTCTTTGTTTTGGGGGTTTTCCAAAATTTTTTGGAGGAATGGGTGAGTTTTCCTGAATTGGGCCAAACCGTGAGCCCAATTCAATATTTAAAAATATATTTTGATTCCTTTAAAACTTCTTCATTTTCAACATTTTTCATCCATTGCAACTCCTACTTTTCATCCCTAGACCAAGTAACACCACCATATTATTTTGGACCATTTAAGAGTCCATAATCACTGTGGATATGAATTTTTATTTAAGGGATTGGGCCTGCCCAAAAGAACATTTCCAGCATTAAAAATATTTTTTTAATTTTTTAATATCTCCTTCAATATTTACGTTTGTTCAGTGATTCCAACTCTCCCCTTAGCCCACATAAACAAGGTTATTCCCCACTATCTCTTCCCTCTCTTTAGAGCTCGGTTTCATCATGAATTGGGATGAAACTTCTCTGAATTTCTCAAATCACCCAGATTGGAAAAGGTAAGTTTATTATTTCATAACTCCTTCCTTTATCACTATTTCCCCCATTCTAGTTCATAAATGATCTCTTCCACCCTATTCGAATCTCCCTTTAATGGATGGATATTTTCAAATTCAAATACTAGTGTATTTGGGGTGATTTCTCCATTATGATTCAAGGTAAGTGATTCCTTCTGGGATTCTTCCTTTTCCCTTAGGGTTTCCTCCTTTCATTATGTTTTAAAATGTCCATAAGTTAGGGTTAGAACCTAGGGTTCAATTTGGTGTCTTTTTGGTAAAATATTGGGGTTTAGGGCTAGATTTATCTTTCTTGTTTAGCGGTGGTGGTGTGGTCGATGTTTTGCACCATGTTTTGAGGGATTCAACACTTTTGGTAGGTGATTCCATGGTCAACCACTCCTTGATGAGTTAGTTTTCTTTTTTTACTAGTTTGTCATGTTTCCCATATGGTTTGTGTTGTGAAAAAACGATTTTTTAGGGATTTGGTTAAGCATTAAATTTTAAATTTTCATTTTTTTTGAAGTGGTGAACTTTTAAAATGTAACGCATGTGGAATATTTTTTAATAGTTTTATAAAATATGAAATTGATTTATTAGTGGTTGAAAAGAGCTACAAATTAGGTTTTGTTAATTCCTTAGTGTCATGTGGGTCTTGTAAGGGGTTTTTAGAATATTTTTTTGTGTGTAAAACATTGTTATACTTCTAGAGAGCATTTTTTGAAAATTGCTGCAAGTTACTTTTTTTTATTATTCTTGGAAAGATAGAAACAACACAAGGAACCTCTCTTCATGGAGGCTGAAAATAGTGAAGTCCAAGAGAATCCCCTTGCACCAAAGTGAAGAACTCAAGGGGGAGGGAGTTCAAACTATCAGAGATCAAAAGTGGCTTCTCCTGTCTGCCCAATCGAGCGAGAGCATCTACCGCAAAATTAGACTCCCTAAAATTGTGATGAATAGACCTTCCATAGTTAGTCTCTGCCCTGCACCTTCGAATGAGATAAATCAACTCCCACAGAGTTCCATGGCCTCCCTGTAACATCTTTACTAGAGTCTCAGAATCTGACTCCACCTTTGTCACCTGCATCCCTCTCCGCCTACACACCACCAAGCTGGAAAGGAGAGCCCGAACCTCCGCACACAAAGAATTCCCTGAGCCATAAAAGGCACTAAAATCCCGTATAACAGAACCCCAACAGTCCCTAAGCAGACCACCTCCCCTCAAGACCCCCCCCCCATACAGGATCCATCAATGTTCATCTTCAGACCCTGGTTCGGAGGGTGCCACCTCACCCATCATTCTCTGCCTCTAGGCTGAATGTAGGGGCGACTGAGCAGATTGCACACTGCCACCAATGAGAGCCCTCCTTTGACAAGAGAATCCAGCTCAACAATGAGCGATTTAAGATGGACCTGGATAGACACCAAAGACCTTTTACATCCCAGCCGAACCTGGTACCTCGCCTCCCAAATAACCCAAAAGATAAAAACCAAAATGAGGATTCTGACAGCCCACTCCATTGTCCTGTTTTCGATACCTGGGGGCCAGATAGCCATGTAATCCTAGATACAGCAAGACTCACCATCAGGGAAAGGGGGGGTGGGTGAAGAGAGACCAGAGGTAGGAGGCCCATTGTCCATGAAAGAAAAGATGAGCCATCATTTCTGACTTCGGCTGCTCACAAAAGTAACAACGTGAAACCATGCATACCCCTCTTCTTTGAATATTATCCTCCATTGGTATCGCTCTGTTTAAAACCCTCCACACCAGAAAATTCAATCTCACAGGTATCTCCTTCCACCAAACAGCCGACCACCGTTCCCCCGTAGTACGTTCACCCTGAAGGATTTTCCTGTATCCCCCAACAGTGTACCTCCCAGTGCTTGCCTCCATGAAACAACACAAGTCCAGCTCATCACTCATCACAATGCTTCCAAATAGTTTGAGTTGGTTGGGAGTAAGAGTTTCATGTATTAAATCATACCTTCCACTTGCTTCCCTGAAAGTGATCCTCGACGAAGGGCAACCTGGGTATGCCAACCTTTCACCAGCCCAGTTTTCCTCCCAAAAAATGATTTCCCCCCAGCCAACAATCCACTTTACATAGCAATATAATCTTCTAATATGATCAAACATGCTCTTATCTAAACCAGTCACACCCTGCATGTAAAAATCCCCCTGCGAGCCATACCGTGCTTTGAAAAACCTTGCCCATAGTGTCTCCCCCACAATGACTTCCCAGGCTAACCATGCTTAAATTCCCATAATGGTATCCTCAACATCACAAAGACCAACTCCACCTTGAAAGTGGTTTTATAAATCTCTCTAGGGCAGCTATTTCTACTTTGGTAGTGTTTTGGTGTGGTTTTGTCCTTGAAATATGGTTTTTAAATGGGTTTTATATGAAAAGAATGGGTATAATCTTTGGAATTCTTTTATGAAATATTTGAATGATTTAATGATTTATGTAAGTGGTGAAACCATATTGGCATAATGTTTTGGAGTGTGTATATTCTGAAATGGTACAATTTAAATGTAATAGGTATTGTTTTGTGATGTGTTCTATCTTGTAAATTTTTTACAAAAATGTTTTAAGGATTTACTAAAGTGTGCAAGAGATGTGAAAGTGATGTGGGATGCTTTGTGTGAGTGTGATGTGAAACATGGGTTTTGGTTATGAAAAAGGGTATTATGTAACATGTGAGTGGGTTTTTATGTGTGTTTTAATATATTGGAATTGTTTTATATATTTTTTAATGGATTTATGGAAGTGTTAAAGAAATGTGAAAAGTGTTGTGGGCTATTTTGGTGTCAGTCGGATTTAAAATCAATTTGAATGAAAAGAGGAATTTTGTGATTGTGTGGTATAAATGTGGGTGGTTTGGTGAATGTTTTATGTGAAAATGATATTTCCATATGAATATTATATTTAATTACTTTTTTAATTAGTTTTAGCACAAAGAGAAACTTGGGTAACTAGGTGGGTGGACATGTACTAGTATGCTAGTGAATCCATGGGGTTTGGCCTCCATTTCACTTTGCAAGATTGACACTTACAACACTAACTAAACTATGATGATGATTATTGGGGACCACTAGGTTATTGGTATGTTTCACACTAGTGGCTCGTTCATGAGAACAGATATTTGTGGTGGTTACTCTCACTGATATACGATGTACATGGGACCCACAATGAGATAGTTCCTAGGGGTTGTTTCCTATTTCTTGTGCTCAATAGATCCTTTATACTTACCATCATAATACAGTATATTTGGATGGAATATTCAGTAGCTTTGGAAATTATTTTAAAAGTGTTTATTTTTTAAATTAACCCACCTGAAAACTGATTTTTTTAATTTTCAACTTTTAGAAATTGTAACTAGAAATTACATGTTTTTGAAAACTTCTTTTCTTTTCATCATTGAATGTTTATAGCATAGAATCTATTAGTGGTGGTATTCTACTAGGCATTTAATCACACCCTACTTACACCTTTAGGTGTAAGTATACTTGGTTATTTTTGTTGTCACGTGTTGGGTACACTTTTTAGTTCCAGTGGTTCGGGTTTCTAGTAGGTCCTTGGGGGTGAAGTCTTATGGAGATGGCTTGAGGGAGGTGCCCCATGCATTGAGGGTAATGGGGCTATTTCATTTTGGTTTTTACCCTTTTTATAGTCTAATTTACTTGTTTTAAAAAATGTAATTTAGTTCTAATTTTTTTTGAAAGATTGTTTGGTCTAAAAAATCATGATTCACTTTATTGTATTCTTTTATTGTTTTTAGTTTATAAACTCGGGTAAATTGTTCCAAATTATCACTTTATGATACTCGGGAACTTGTACCACCACTTGCGGATCGGTAATGCCCTTCTGGACTTGTCACAGGCTGGGTTTGGTGCCGGTTTCGGTAGCAACCAGATTTGGTTCATGACTGTCCATCTTGAATAAGCATCATCATTAGAGTCACATTCCTGTTTGAAATGGCCTTTAGGATAAGATAACTATCTCAACCACACTCATTCTAGAAGAGTAGATGTACCCTCTAAGGCTGAGAGGACAGTATGATCATGGTCCTCCTGAACCTCAACATTAATATCCAATAATAAGGCCATAAACAACCATTTGAACTAGATTCCCGAACAACGTGAGTCTCAGTTTTCCAGATCAGAGAATAAGATACTAAATTCCATTTCTATAGAGTGTAGGAATGTTTCAAATTAAAAAAATTCAGGTACTTCACCCACCTAAGATACATATGATTTATATCCTACTGTGTGAAGATTATTATGAGGCTTTTGAGGTTTCTAAACACCACAAAACACTCTCACACATAATAATGTCTCCAATAGCCTAAGTAATGAACGAATGTGGCAGGCTCGAGGTTGTGTGTCAGATAGTTATTCTCAATATGACTCAACTATCAAGAACCATACTCCATAAATCACTCATCGTGCATTAGGAAAAATAAAACTCTGATACCTAATGTGTCAAAATAATTTACATAATCCCTTCCTTGCTCTGGAAGTATCAGTATCGGCAATGAAGTAAGTCTTCCCTTCATCACCAGAATGCCCACTTCACAAGATTTAAAACATTTGAATTTCAAACCTTTGTTTTTCAAACCAGTATTGTAGAGACCCGAAGCCTGACGTACATGGACATTACATTACTTTTGCTGAATACTTAGTACATAACAAAAAAACGAACACACAAGGATCGTAATAGTTTAGTGTCTTTGGAAACTCGGAACGTAATCTTCTAATCGTGGTGAAAGATCCTCAATATCTTCCATAAAGATCTCCCTTTTTTTACCTAAAACCATTATTTATATCCTGGGGAAAAGAAAACATAAAAGGGTGAGCTCAAATGCTCAGTAAGGGTAAACAAAAGAAAATCAATCACATCATATTCATAAGAACATAACTTTTGGAAATCTTAACCTGCAAAAGAGAGCATAATTTCAAAACATGGGATAAATCATAGTAGTGAAATGAAATCCCAATAAGCATAACTTAAAACATGAAACTTTGTGGCATACACACATAATCATAGAGAATCATTTCTTGTTAGTCATGACTCATTTCCAAGACTATCTTAGTGGACAAAGTCCCTTTCTGAATCGAGTAACCCTCGTTTCAGTCCTGTTTCACTGAACCGGTATAACCTACAATTTCAGCCATGTCTATCTCATGAGATATAAAATCTTTACCCAATGCATTGGAGGGAGATATAGGTCCCACCAATCTCATAATTATACCATTCTTATGTGTTCTACAAAATCATAAATCATACATCATTGCATAACCCATGTAATACAAATGGGAATCTTAAACAACATGACATCATAAAACAATTCATATAAGATAAAGGAATAAAAATATTTCCATCACAACATAATCAAATCAATGTAAAAATATGGATAGAAACAGAACCCATTATTATCTTAGATGGAAAATAATTTTGATAAAACACTTGAAATGAATTCTTGAGGAAAATATCCTTTCTTCTTCAAAATCAGTTTCTTTTCACAAAACATCATGCAATTTTAAAAGAAAGAGATTTTATTTAAAATAGTCATGAAATCTTTTGGAGGAAGCTTCATGAAAATAAGACTTTATAAAACCGTAAAAATCCGTTCATTCCATATAAGTTAAAAAAACATTCTTCTCATACTTTTGTCAGAAAAGTCAAAAAAGTACCTCGTACGAAAAACGACAAAAGATTCCTTTCATATCTTTTACTAAAAACACACCGAAGGGTAAAATTGGATATAAACCATTGTATAAGGATATAAATATTAAATATTTAGGAAACATGGATGTGGATGATAAAATACACCCCAGTAAATACCAAAGTATAAACAATCTCAGATAAAAATGAGATTATGATATTTCCCTTACCTTAGGTCCAATTTGCTTCGTATGTGTCCGAACCTCCTGTATAATGATTTAAATAATGTCATTGACTTATTACAGAATCATATTCATTGTTATTATATCATATATGGTTCACTTATGACATTATATTACCCGTTCTTTTGTAAATTCCATGTTAAAGAAGCGTTTTGGGTAAAATCGTTTCATTTATCGTAGGTGTTTTGACTTGTTGTTCTTGATATTATTTTTACTTATATCATGATTTAATTACTTGCAGAATATAAAATATGATTTATATATCATATATATTCAGTATATATATATATATAATAGATAGATAAATGAAATGAAAAACACCGTTCATGGAGACGGTAGTCCGTACGTACGCATGAACGCTGTTTTCCTTTCCTTATTGTCTAGAATGGAAGTAAGTAGATGACATACATATATATATATATATATACATAAATCCAGTAGATTTATAATGTCATATATTTCATTATTATTTCTTATATATACTTTATAATCATTCTTAAATGGTTAACATGGAGAATGAATCTCATCGCGTCGTGGAGACGGTAGTCCGTACGTACGCACGAGCGATGATATCATTTACATAAATATTGAATTGAATTGGAGTGGATTATACAATATATCAGAATCAATATGATGTTGTAATAACTATGTATAGTTATTCTTTACACCATTATACCCATTCATGTAAGGTGGTGGTGGAAAATAGATTACACCACGGCGTGGAGACGGTATTCCGTACGTACGCACGCGCGGTGATTTCTTTTTCCGTAGGATGGATAGATGGTGAAATAGGGTTGTTTCATACTTATAATAACATATCAGTATATTATTGATACTGATGTTTTTACTTCATAATGAAACAACCTAAGAAGAAGAAGTGGAAGAATAAATAAAGATGAAAGAATTGGTAACGGTAATTACCTCTTCTTTGAAGCGCCTCTTTGAGACCTCCTCTTAGGGCACTAAAATTGGTCTTTGAGGAATACCATAACCTCTATGATGTTGCTAGGGAAGTGGAGAAGAGATTTTGGCAGGGTTTGGCCGAGCTTGAGTGCTCAAATTGGTGTGAGGAGGAGGGGGAAAAGGTGTCCTTTTATAAGGGAGAAGAGGGGCACCTTAGGAATATCTCAAAATATTATTTTATATTAAAGTCAAAATCGGTTTATAATGGTTCCAAAGGGTATTATTTCGAAGCTAAAGTGGGTATGGGTCGAAATCCTATCATCCAATAGTATTTAGACAAGTTTAGGATATTATTTTAACCTTATCAATTAGATTTAACTTTAAGTTAAATAATTTAACTTTTACCGTGTCTTTTTGTTTTCTTACACTATATGGTTAATACACTTACTATAACATGCCAACCGAACCCCAAATTGTATATTATTAATACATATATCCTTATCTAAGTCATTTGGCCGAACCTTAGATTTTTAGGAATAAAATAACAATTAATAATATAATATTTTATTTAAAAACTATTTTGTGTCAATTTTGACACTATTTGATATATGATTTTTTTTAAAGTCATAACAGAATTATATGTTCGAACCAAGTTGATTAAATCAACACTAATATATCATAGTAACCTAGAAAATTAGTGGAATTCATAAAAAGTCTCAAATTACATTTATTTTGGTGTTTATAACATCAATTATGTCAATATTTCATTAATAAGATAATTACTGCATCATCTTTGTGACATGAATACATTAAATCGATTGATGTCTAAAAATTAAAAATAAAATACCATTATGTAGGAAATCTTTTTATATTTCTAATGAATATTTACAATAGAATTTATCTTATGTACAACCCTATATTAAAAATGTTTTAGTAAATATACTTTGATTTTAACTCTTTTAACTCTTCTTTGAATTAAATAATAATAAATGTCCTAATCTAATCCAAGTGGGCCTAAATGATAATAATTTACACTTAAGGTTGTTTTTGGTCGAGATACACTTGTCCAATAGAATTAGGACATGTGTTAGGGTAATATTAATATCATTCTTACCCTTAATTACCCTATTTACTTTTAACCGTGGTAAATAAAAGTAAAAAGTTACTATTCACCAAAAATTATTTTCATCTCATTGAACCAAATTTTACTTACTGACATCAACCGTGTCTCTCGGATTTTTGAAATTCCATTCACAGAAGCGGTAAAATTAAGTTTTATGAAAAATTCAGTTTTTTAACTACCACTTAGTAGTTTCACTATTCATCAAAAATTGATGTTTTTTAGAACAATGCCAAAATTTCATCCTAAGCTATATTTCATATTCCGAATTCAAAAATGAAATCTATTTTACCAAATTCATAACATAGAAGTTGCATTAATTAATTTTATAATTAAATCCCGTTGTTAAAACAAATAGCGTGTTTTTAAGAAACAATATCTATCAAAAGATTGACACTTGATTATGTCTGGTTTAAATGTGAAATTAAATTCAATGACCAACATTGTATTAAATTGTAAAAATATATTCTAAATATACTTTAAAACAACTCAAATTAATAATTTATCACTATTAATTATTTTGATTAAAAAAGTTGTTTTTTAATTATAATTTTGTAATTTTCACTATTCATCAGAATATGAAAGTTATCCGAAAAGTACCAAAATTTCACCTTAGGCTAAATTCGATACTCCGAATCCAAAAATGAAGTCCATTTTGAGAGCTAAAATTTGTAAAATTTTAAAAGGTGGTTATTACTATTCATAACGGCTAGTTATAATAATATTTTAATAGCATATTGTTGTTTAGTGAAACTCGGTATTGCGTACTACACACGCTATCGAGGAAGGTCGCGATTGCGTGTAATGCAAGGTAAGTCAAGGATGCGTGTTGTGCAAGCTCCTTTTGGTGTAGCGTAAAACACAAGACATTAGTGAAATTAAAAAAAGATATTTTTCATAAAATCTTGGGCTGTTACATTCTTCCCCCCTTAAAATGAATTTCGCCCTCGAAATTCGTTGGGGTTATAAATTGTTTACTATTTGAAAGTTTCTTTAATAGAAACCCACATCGTAAAAAGGAATACCAAAACCAATATTTAAAAACAAAAGTATGAAACTTAACGGTTACCCAAATAAACTAATCACTGGGCTTCCACATAGATGAAAATATGGATATGGAAGAAAAATATAACCATCATGTTCTGATGGAGAGTGGTAGAGAACATGGCTATGGAAAAGCCAACAATAAAAAATCCATAAATTTGTGACGATCTAAGGTACCATCCGATTAATCAGATATAAGATCACTAGGACAACATTTTTTTTGGTTTTCAAGATCGTTTCCCTAAAGTTGAAGAATTTGAATTAGAATAAATACTTACTTTATTTTGGTACAGTCGCACTATTGTTCGTTCCTTGAACAATTTCCACTTCATCTCTTAAATAAATGAAGTTGAATTTGTTATTCGTGAAGTGTTAGCAGATCATGTGATAGATTGACGGGTCATTCCATCTGTCTCAAACAAAAGGTTAGCAAAAATTATATACATAAGTCGATCTATAGTGAGATTAATCATATATGGTTCCTAAAATGGACTTATACTTCATATATCATACTTCTTAATATAATAAAACTAGTTTCTACTAAATAGGGACTTCCTGTAGGCTAGTGGTAGGCGATAAAGGCCAGTCGCATTTCAATTGTGGGTTCGATTCCCACAGCCTTGTCCGACGCGATGGGATGTCGCCCGTCCTGCAGGTTGTCCTTTTTTTAAAAAAACTTCTATCCTTAAACAATACTAACTTATGTTCAACATAATCCATTCCAATCTTTAGGCTTACCCATAATACTGCAGTCCACTCTCATAATATAGTGAAAACAATTACCAGAGATTTAATACCATCGTTGATCCCCATATATCATAAGATATGTCTTATTGGTCACATTCTAAACATTCAAAGTCCTTAATCATGTATTCTCTTGAATACCCATTGAACCTTAGTGAAAACATGAATACAGTTAAACGTTAACACTTTCCACATACCAAAATCCTCAAAATTCTATATACTCAAACCATGATATCACTTAGTCCTTATATCAATCATGATCTCATGAATACTGTCAAGCATTTCATTTTCTCTTTATCACTTCATTATGCGCATATCATCCACTTTCCAAAAAATATCTGAATAACCATTCATTGTTACTCATACCATTCATCATAAACTTTCAAAACTTAAGGAAAGACAACAGTGTAACAATCCTTAGATGTCTTTTTATTCTATAGTACAACATTACACTTGATAAACATGTAATCATTCCACTACATTCTTAAACCATTGACCGAACTTCAACAATTCTTTCATCTCACATATCATTTGTAGTTTCTTCATCATCATCCACATAAATACTTCCCATACGACCATACTGATTATCTTCATGAGACTTTCCCTTAGGGCATTGGTTTGCATAATGCCCGTACATTCCACATTTAAAACATTTAACCATTGTTGATGTCGTAGCAATACCATTATCCTCATCCATGTTGTTAACTGAACCTTTTCCTTTTCATTTACTTGCTTTGTGTCCTTCTTTTCCACACCCAAAGCATCTTCCAGTTCCTTTGAAAAATTCTCTTTGATGCCTCTTCCCACATGATTTACATAGGGGAAATTGAACTTTCTTTCCTCTGTGATCATCATAAAACTCCATCTTTCTCTTATTAGCCGAGTCAGGAAACTTACCAAATTTTACTTTATTGATCATATTATGAGATTGCTGATTCGGCATAATAATGATGTTTGGACTTCCAAATCCCATTATGAATAATATCATTCCATTTTCCATCATATCCTCCATTATCGTGAATCATCTTGTTTCCAGCCATTTTCTAAAACCCAAAAAAGAATAGTGTGAGAGGCAAAAATCATGCTAGGGAAAACAACATAATAAAGGGGGGGTACCTTAAATATCTAACATCTTAGGTTTAGTTCTATGATCGTTAGCGTCGTTCTAGTACTATAACCTATACGTATACTTAACCTTAGGGACATCCCTAGACATACCGTAGAAATATCTCTAGGGATCTCACTAACGTTCCCACATCCTAGTTTCCAAAGGTTGACTAAACCTCCCTCTGATACCAACTGTATAGACCCGAAGCCTGACGTACATAGACATTACATTACTTTTGCGGAATACTTAGTACATAACAAAAAAACGAACACACAAGGATCGTAATAGTTTAGTGTCTTTGGAAACTCGGAACGTAATCTTCTAATCGTGGTGAAAGATCCTCAATATCTCCCATAAAGATCTCCCTTTTTTTTACCTAAAACCATTCTTTATATCCTGGGGAAAAGAAAACATAAAAGGGTGATCTCAAATGCTCAGTAAGGGTAAACAAAAGAAAATCAATCACATCATATTCATAAGAACATAACTTTTGGAAATCTTAACCTGCAAAAGAGAGCATAATTTCATAACATGGGATAAATAATAGTAGTGAAATGAAATCCCAATAAGCATAACTTAAAACATGAAACTGTGTGGCATACAAACATAATCATATAGAATCATTTCTTGTTAGTCATGACTCATTGCCAAGACTATCTTAGTGGACAAAGTCCCTTTCTGAATCGAGTAACCCTCGTTTCAGTCCTGTTTCACTGAACCGGTATAACCTACCATTTCAGCCATGTCTATCTCATGAGATATAAAATCATTACCCAATGCATTGGAGGGAGATATAGGTCCCACCCATCTCATAATGATACCATTCTTATGTGTGCCACAAAATCATAAATCATACATCATTGCATAACCCATGTAATACAAATGGGAATCTTAAACAACATGACATCATAAAACAATTCATATAAGATAAAGGAATATAAATATTTCCATCACAACATAATCAAATAATTGTAGAAATATGGATAGAAACAGAACCCTTTATTATCTTAGATGGAAAATAATTTTGATAAAACACTTGAAATGAATTCTTGAGGAAAATATCCTTTCTTCTTCAAAATCAGTTTCTTTTCACAAAACATCAAGCAATTTTAAAAGAAAGAGATTTTATTGAAAATAGTAATGAAATCTTTTGGAGGAATCTTGATGAAAATAAGACTTTATAAAACCATAAAAATACGTTCGTTCCATATAAGTTAAAAAAACATTCTTCTCATACTTTTGTCAGAAAAGTCAAAAACTACCTCGTACGAAAAACGACAAAAGATTCCTTTCATATCTTTTACTAAAAACACACCGAAGGGTAAAATTGGATATAAACCATTGTATAAGGATATAAATATTACATATTTAGGAAACATGGATGTGGATGATAAAATACACCCCAGTAAATACCAAAGTATAAACAATCTCAGATAAAAATGAGATTATGATATTTCCCTTACCTTAGGTCCAATTTGCTTCATATGTGTCCGAAACTCCTGTATAATGATTTAAATAATGTCATTTACTTATTACAGAATCATATTCATTGTTATGATATCATATATGGTTCACTTATGACATTATATTACCCGTTCTTTTGTAAATTCCATGTTAAAGAAGCGTTTTGGGTAAAATCGTTTCATTTATCATAGGTGTTTTGACTTGTTGTTCTTGATATTATTATTACTTATATAATGATTTACTTACTTCCAGAATATAAAATATGATTTATATATCATATATATTCAGTATATATATATATAATAGATATATAAATGAAATGAAAAACACCGTTCATGGAGACGGTAGTCCGTACGTACGCATGAACGTTGTTTTCCTTTCCTTATTGTCTTGAATGGAAGTAAGTAGATGACATAAATAAATATATATATATATATATATATATATATACATAAATCCAGTAGCTTTATAATGTCATATATTTCATTATTATTTCTTATATATACTTTATAATCATTCTTAAATGGTTAACATGGAGAATGAATCTCATCGCGTCGTGGAGACGGTAGTCCGTACGTACGCACGAGCGATGATATCATTTCCATAAATATTGAATTGAATTGGAGTGGATTATACAATATATCAGAATCAATATGATGTTGTAATAACTATGTATAGTTATTCTTTACACCATTATACCCATCCATGTAAGGTGGTGGTGGAAAATAGATTACACCACGGCGTGGAGACGGTATTCCGTACGTACGCACGCGCGGTGATTTCTTTTTCTGTAGGATGGATAGATGGTGAAATAGGGTTGTTTCATACTTATAATAACATATCAGTATATTATTGATTCTGATGTTATTACTTCATAATGAAACAACCTAAGAAGAAGAAGTGGAAGAAGAAATAAAGATGAAAGAATTGGTAACGGTAATTACCTCTTCTTTGAAGCGCCTCTTTGAGACCTCCTCTTAGGGCACTAAAATTGGTCTTTGAGGAATACCAGAACCTCTCGGATGTTGATAGGGAAGTGGAGAAGAGATTTTTGTAGGGGTTGGCCGAGATTGAGTTCTCAAATTGGTGTGAGGAGGAGGGGGAAAAGGTGTCCTTTTATAAGGGAGGAGAGGGGCACCTTAGGAATATCTCAAAATATTATTTTATATTAAAGTCAAAATCGGTTTATAATGGTTCCAAAGGGTCTTATTTCGAAGCTAAAGTGGGGATGTGTCGCAATACTATCATCCAATAGTATTTAGACAAGTTTAGGGTATTATTTTAACCTTATCAATTAGATTTAACTTTAAGTAAAATTATTTAACTTTTACCGTGTCTTTTTGTTTTCTTACACTATATGGTTAATACACTTACTATAACATGCCAACCGAACCCCAAATTGTATATTATTAATACATATATCCTTATATAAGTCATTTGGCCGAACCTTAGATTTTTAGGAATAAAATAACAATTAATAATATAATATTTGATTTAAAAACTATTTTTTGTCAATTTTGACACTATTTGATATATGATTTTTTTGAAAGTCAGAACAGAATTATATGTTCGAAACAAGTTGATTAAATCAACACTAATATATCATAGTAACCTAGAAAATTAGTGTAATTAATAAAAAGTCTCAAATTACATTTATTTTGGTGATTATAACATCAATTATGTCAATATTTCATTAATAAGATAATTACTGCATCATCTTTGTGACATGAATACATTAAATCGATTGATGTCTAAAAATTACAAATAAAATACCATTATTTAGGAAATATTTTTAGCTTTCTAATGAATATTTACAATCGAATTTATCTTATGTACAACCCTATATTAAAAATGTTTTAGTAAATATACTTTGATTTTAACTCTTTTAACTCTTCTTTGAATTAAATAATAATAATTGTCCTAATCTAATCCAAGTGGGCCTAAATGATAATAATTTACACTTAAGGTTGTTTTTGGTCGAGATACACTTGTCCAATAGAATTAGGACATGTGTTAGGGTAATATTAATATCATTCTTACCCTTAATTACCCTATTTACTTTTAACCGTGGTAAATAAAAGAAAAAAGTTACTATTCACCAAAAATTATTTTCATCTCATTGAACCACATTTTACTTACTGACATCAACCGTGTCTCTCGGATTTTTGAAATTTCATTCACAGAAGCGGTAAAATTAAGTTTTATGAAAAATTCAGTTTTTTAACTACCACTTAGTAGTTTCACTATTCATCAAAAATTGATGTTTTTTAGAACAATGCCAAAATTTCATCCTAATCTATATTTCATATTCTGAATTCAAAAATGAAGTCTATTTTACCAAATTCATAACATAGAAGTTGCATTAATTAATTTTATAATTAAATCCCGCTGTTAAAACAAATAGCGTGTTTTTAAGAAACAATATCTATCAAAAGATTGACACTCGATTGTGTCTGGTTTAAATGTGAAATTACATTCAATGACCAACATTGTATTAAATTGTAAAAATATATTCTAAATATACTTTAAAACAACTCAAATTAATAATTTATCACTATTAATTATTTTGATTAAAAAAGTTGTTTTTAATTATAATTTAGTAATTTTCACTATTCATCAGAATATGAAAGTTATCCGAAAAGTACCAAAATTTCACCTTAGGCTAAATTCGATACTCCGAATCCAAAAATGAAGTCCATTTTGAGAGCTAAAATTTCTAAAATTTTAAAAGGTGGTTATTACTATTCATAACGGCTAGTTATAATAATATTTTAATAGCATATTGTTGTTTAGTGAAACTCAGTATTGCGTACTACACACGCTATCGAGGAAGGTCGTGATTGCGTGTAATGCAAGGTAAGTCAAGGATGCGTGTTGTGCAAGCTCCTTTTGGTGTAGCGTACAACACAAGACATTAGTGAAATTAAAAAAAGACATTTTTCATAAAATCTTGGGCTGTTACAAGTATGTTTTTAAGCAAGGTGTGAGAAATCCTTACTGAAGCACCTGTAATATCTGGAAAGTCCTACGAAACTCTAAATATTAATGAATTTCATGAGATTCTCTAAAGAAGATACAACTCCCACATTATCTGAGTCAATAAAAACTCTTATCTCACAGATGATATGAACTAGAATGTGTACATTATCGATCCAAAAGTAGAATTTACTTATTATATAATAGATCTGATGTAATCTCTGTGTATTCATCATGATCTCAAGAAGAGTTTCATGGTCATGTCTGGAGTGAGAATTCCTAAAGACATCTTAAATGTATACAACCAAAAATGAATTTAAATATTGCTGGGAAACACAATTCATAAGATCCATAAATATAGTAGGTGAAATTGTGAGTCCGAACCGAATAACTAGGTTCTCATGGAGACCATACCTTCTCTTGGAAGCTGTGTGAGAAATGTATGAATTCCTAAAATGCACCTAGTGATATAATGACCTCAAATATACCATTGAAAACACCATACATCCTAAGATCTAATCCATGTGGTCATATATTCTAGGAAATGGATAGTAGTTATTGATTGTGAGACGATTTAATCATCAATAAGCCACATAAGGCCAAAGGGGACCATCATCATTCCTAAGAAATAAAAATAGTGAACCCCAAGGAGATGTGATGGGGAATATAAATCCTTTTGCCACTATATCATAAAATATATTCTTGAAATCCAGTAGGTCTTTCGATGCCATCATAAAACGATACATTTTCATCAGTGCTACTCCTAACACAAGTTAAATAGTAAACTATACATCTCTCATTAATGGTAGACTAGATAAGTATTTAGGAACAAAATATCTGAAATTATCTAATATAGTAGGAAATAAAATGGATAGTATCCCCCGATCATCGCATTAAATAATCGATACTTGAGCTATAAAACTAACCAATATCTGTTGGTTGGGTACCATGTTGTTTTCACTAAGATCCCATTATCCCTTATGCGCATGCATAACACACTTTGGGCATGTAAACATCACCCGCAAATTATAGAAGTCAATATGGTCTTTATAGAAAACTATCTCATGCATTTCAATGATTACATCAAATCTTTTTAGGTTAAGAACACTCAAGTCCCATAAGAATAGGTAATTGCCCACCTCAAGGGGACAATTATAATATAGGTGAACTCCCACTCAACGGATACCTAATGGTATACCTAGACTCATAACACCATGATAATACTTGATTGTTAGGAGTGATTCCCTTCAGCCTCACCATTTTAGGCCATATTATCTTGCTCGAATCTCATATAGTAACTTTTTATAAAATTTTAATTAAGAGATTAATGGGGGAGGCCCAGATTATTACTGATCACCTCAGATATAAAAGAGTGATATGTGGCTATATAAAACAATGTAGAACTAATGTCAAGGATACAAGAATAGTACCTCATATAATATATGGGTTGGTGTTCTACTCCTTTATCATTGGATAGACTTCTTATAGCATGAATGTACCATGTCCCGGAGTCACTTCCTAACTGCCCTAAGCAGACCCTATCTCCTAGAACTGTGAATCGTTAGTCTGGTTACCTCCACATCGACTGCCACCTTGGCTTAAATGACTGAAGTTATTCTAACTAATTGACTATCATGATCTAGTGTACCCAAGTCCTAATCAAGGAGTAGGTGGTGATCCCTACTCGCTACACACTAGGGGAAATGTTCTTTAGAAATTATGGAGATGAAACATCCTGCCATTTCCTTTTCACAGAACCGATTCCCATGTTCACTACCTTTTTTATTGTCCAGGAAGTCCACATTGATGACATATTAGAAAACAATTAGGGACAAGAGCCTCACCACCTCTAATTCCAATATATTCTCTAAAAAGTTACATTCGGCCAGAAGAAGATCCACAATAATCCTTAGGTGTTGAGCCACCCTGGCATGCAACATCCACCTCTCTTTGATTCTACATTGTAATTAGGGACTTTTTGAAGATCTCATAAATAGTCGGAAGACTAAAAACATTGACCTACGATGAGATTTCAAAACACAACTCATCATTTAATTTCATAGCATCCACTAGATCATCACCCACTAAAGAAGGAGAAAAACGTTGTAGCTCAGTGAAATAGGATGAGTAGTCCATAACTGACATTGTCTCTTACTGTAGGTTTATAAAAATGTCAGCTCTATCTTCCCCCAGAGTCTGGGGAAAGAATAAATTATAGAAGACTGTATGTAAGTCATCCAAAAACATCTCTCTACACTAGACTTCCTGGGTGATGACATCCCACCACCTCTTGGATGAATCACGTAGCATGTCAACAACTAGTTTGACTCTTTGCTCTGGAGGTGTCTTTAGGTGATGAAATATACATTGGATCGAATTGATCTAATACTCCACACTAAGTGGTCATCCATCTCCTCAGAAACTGGGAGGATGATGCTACTAAAATCAGGAGTCAACTATGTGATACTTAGGGCGGGTCACACTTCGACTTGCATATTTTCCATCATACACTAGAAACCCCCTTTAAACAATCCATTGGATCCCATATCAAGAAATGGAGGAGGATCAAAAGGTGGATTGAAATGAGTAATAATTTGCTGCTCAAGGCCTTCAACCTTTGGAACATGATCATTGTGGCCTTCTAAGAGTGCAACTTGATCACAACATGGAGGTATAATGCTAAATTTTCAAACAAATTTCTCAAAATGGATTCAAATAATTTTTAGGGTTTTATTGAAGAAACAAGTGATTGTACTCAATCCTTCATATAAGAACAAACATGCATCTTTTCTTGCTTCATAAACAAGGACTAGACACTAGAAAAAACCATAATGGGCCATGAAAACAGATAAAAACTAACTAACCACTACTAAGGTCGAGTTCGGATTATGTTTCTATGAAATCAACAAGAATTTATGTTTTTCTTATATTAAGAGTCATATTCCATTGAAAAACAAGAAATATTAAATGTTTAATAAATTTGAATTAGATAAATCCAATGATATCCCATTTTCCTACACATAAGGGCACATACACCTTATGAACCAAAAGATGATACACGCATGGATGTCTTTATAATTTAAATTTTTCTTATCCATATGATTATACTAAATCTAAATTGTTGTGCCATCTAAAATTCCATTTCTGGATCTATAAGGGCCCATATACCTTATGAACCAAAGAGTAACACCCACTAAACTCACCCGATTTCACAATTCAAATCCTGCAGAAGATATTAACACAATTTAATATATATAGGCATGAAAAAATAAATATGCAACAAGAAATGCTTGGTTTCCATTAAATGGGACATGGAAAAATTCATCACCTATTTATATAGTACATATCATGATGAATGTTCTGACACATAAGCCTCATTTCATTGGGTCAGACAATGAAATAAACATTCTATAATCATCAATATCAATAACATCACACAACATGTGAAACACCCAATGGTGAAATCGTATCTACAATAAATATCTGAATCAATAAAAATCATATGTACGGAAACATGGTCTTTACCTGGAACATGGGTTCATGACACCCATGAATGGATAGTGAATAAGTCCCAATGCATTTAAAATCTATAATCTATAGTCAGTAAATAGTAACGAGAGAATGGATGTAATCTAATACCACTTTGTGACATCTTGGACCCAGCTTCCACTTAACATATGCCCGAAGCCCTTTTGGCCACATGAACCCTGGTGCATCTCCCTATAATCTAGAGGATGCAGAATAGCAGTGGGGTTTGAAGGTTTTAAGGTAGATAGACTTTACCCCATGTTAGAGTAACACAACGGATGAAAAAATAATAATTCTAAGGAATATCATATACATACAGAAAAATATAATGTAAAGTGGAAATATAAATAGATAATAAGGAATAATGGATAATAAAACAAAATCTACATAGGCAGTTTCTGATTTAAGATGTATGCATGGCATGATGATACAAGATAAAGAGGAGAACAAGAATGCAATTCAATACTAAAAAAATATAATAAAAAAGGCTACTCGATAGCATTTGTAGCCTCTTCCCGATCCTTTTCTCCTATTCTCCAGTTAATAAAAATTGTCAATAACTTATAGGGGGCCTTTTCCCTTTCCATTACTTGTAGAAATATAATATTTTTATATTCCAAAGGTCACTCGAATAGGGTGAGAGATAAATCTCAGTATGCCACCACCAATATTGTCTACATGTAATCTTCAGCGCCACTCGTAAATAAATTATTTTTAGGTAAAGGACATAAAGTAATGAAATTCCAAATAAATAAACAACCTCCCACTCATGTTTAAATGGGTGACCTGGAGTGTCCACCAAAATCATCTAAATGTTTTTATATATGATCAAGTATCCATGTATATGTATATATACGTTATCACTGGGAAGATGTAAGTAAGACTTTAATACCATTTTGTGTGATTATTTATAGAGATGTTATCTTTTTCACAAGGTATGCATGCATCTCGTCTATGGGAGATTATGTTAATGGAACGAGGTAAGAATGAATCTCATCCATAGGATATTTATAAGTAGTCATGGGGTATAAATGCCTCCCATCCTCAAGTGATTATAAATGGAATGAAATAATAATTCTTCCCATCTAGAGGAAATTATGTAAATGGTATGAGGTGAGAATGCCTCTCATCTATTGGAGATTATGTAAATGACATGAGGTAAGAATGCCTCTTGTCCATAAGAGATTATGTAAATGGAATGAGGTAAGAACTGCTTTCATCCATAGGAGAGTATGTAAATGGGATGATGTAATAATGTATATCATCTATAGGATAATATTTATATGGAACAAACATCATGTCATATAATATAAGGAAAAACCATACTATATTATTATTCAATTTAAAGAAAACAAACCATTTCATGTTATACCATATTTATACAGCTTGTTAAGGGTGAGGCCATTCCGTCCATTGATTCTATTTCATTTTAAGGAAAAAAATTAAATTTTTTAGGGATATATCATCCTAGAAAACTAATAAAAACAAAAAAAAATTATTTTCCTTAAAATAGAAATCCATCCCAAGGCAATGTGTCAAGGATAAAGGATCACGATCAAATACCCATATTGTCAATTTTGAAATTCCAATGCCAAAGACCCAAACCATCATTTAGAGACATTTATATATGTCAAGTACACATGGTAAAAGGCTCAATTCAATTAGTTGATTATTTTGGAGATCCCAACGTGATTTGGGAATTTCGAAAAAATTAGCCTAAAGTGGCCAATTTTGTTGGAACACCTCATGTTTATTCATAGAAGGATTGGGTGTTCTTTAAAACCTGAAACATGATTAATTTAACCAATTACTAGGAATTAGGACCTTATAGACATGAATTAATTGATATAATAGAGATTCTCAAAAAAAGGCTGGCTCAAGACATAATAGTTCAAGTATGAAATTGACAAATCTCAAAATGAGCACTATGTGAACATGTAATTTAGGGTTATATAATATTTCTCATCTGATAGCGATCCCATATTCAAAGTATGTTGGAAGAAATAAGAGTTTTATTCAAATTCCTAGAAAATATGGTGAATGAGACTTCATCTAAATAGCACAATAGATGGTTAAATTTACTAATATATGAAGAGTATAATGGGTTAACTATACCTCAAGGGCTCCAATGCTTCTCTGAGATCACAAATCGGTTACTAAAAAGAGGAGTTATAGGAGATTAAAGGTAGAGGAGGGTTTGAGCTTCAAAGGGAAAGAGGTGTGTGGGTTCCATCCTCTAGATGTGATGAGAAAGGAATAAAAATAACATAAATGAAAGGAGGGTAAAATGGTAATTATTCCTCAAAATTAGGCTTGCATGATTTTCCAAATAGAACATAAAAGTATTTTTATCCTTCTCTAGAAGTCTACATGGCCATGATCTTGGGTCCTCACAGCCATGCGCCTAGGTCCACAAGGTTTCCAACAAACTATGTGGACTTATAGGTTCCCCTTCCTACAGCCACATATTTTTCCAAACCCATATGGCCTTGGTCGAACATTATACACTAATAGTGTTTCCCAACATGTCGCCCCTATCTCCTAACCTCCAAGATCCAATCCAACCCTGAACACTCTTTGGGACCTCCCTAGACTGTGGCACACCATTACCACAATTAATGTATGGATTCAAAATAAAATCCAATGATATGTACCATGGTCAAAAGATGGGTTATTATAATAAACATCATTACTATATGGTAATGAAACCTGATAACCATATAATAAAATCATTTCCATTATACTAATTTCCATGTCATCATCATAATCAACTCTGATATTAGTATTATAGGAAAGATACAGTTATTTTAATAAAATTCTCAATGATAACATAAGTAATGTTATTAATTTAAAATAGAACGTCTTTATTTGAAAAATCCCAACATGTTTAAATACATGTTGATGTTTTCAAAAAATTGAATGTAAATTATTATGAGTTTCATAAAACGATTAATTTTTTCTTTAAAACGAATTTCCTAAAATATAACATAAGGAATTATTAGTTTCTTCACATATATATACATTGTGAAGGGATATCATAATTACAAAGTGATATTAGAGGCCTCCCAATGTCTAATTATGATTAAAGAATTCATCATTTTGAAATTAATGGAAATTTCCAAATAGTGTGAAATATTTCAATTTATGTCTATATTTGAATCTAAATTTATTTATGATAAATTAAATAAGGATATGATGTTTAGGTAATGTTACTATGTCGATAGTATTGGAGGACCAAAATTCAATTTTGAAGAAGAAATATTAATTGGAAGTCTAACAATGCTTCTTCAAGTAGCACTTTAAGGTCATTAAAACCTACTATTATCATAAAAGAACAAAGATTCTCTTGGAAGGAATTATTTGGGGAATAAGAATGGGTATGTAAACTCTAGTGTATTTCCATATCAGTCATCATAGTTATTAAAATATTTTTTTTGGTTTTTAAGGATATATGATAAAAAATGTATACTTTACAAATGTTGTATGTGAAAATGGTTTAAAAATAAAGGGAAGAATCGACAAAGAAGGAAATTTTTATTAAAATTATGAATAAATTAATTACAACATAAAATATCTGAATGTAAAGAAGTTTTTAATGATCAAATTGATCTAATTAATGGGTGTGTATAATTATCTCATTTATATTATATGATAAGAATTACTTTTTATTAAAAAACTATTTTCTTGAAAAAAATGAGATAATTAGTTAAATGGATATGGTTTATTATTTAATTTATTCTACAAAAAATTATGATTATGATTTGTGGAAAATTGTTTTATCAATCATAAAACTATTTTATCAATATGTTTGTTAAAATATGGGGGAATATTTTCCTAGATCCCACTAATAGAATATTTTAATGAATTTTTTTTTGAGGAAAATTGTCTAATCACTTAGAATTTTGTGTATTATATAGAAAAACTTATTTATTAATTAGATATTACCAAAAAAAGAAAATAAATGTTATTTCCCAACACAGTGTAATTTTTGTATCTTTTAATTCTAAAATGAATAGGGTCAATGAGGCTAGTGTGGGTATCCTTACAATTATATAAGTTTAATGTCAACAAATAAAATATTATTCTAGTATTAAAAAATTGATTATAAATTAATATATTAAAATTTTCATTAAATTTCATAGTAACATGTAATGTAAAGGGTTAATTTAGTTATCGTAAGAAAGTTTACAACAATATTTTCTAATGTATTATTATAGTCCTCATATAAAGTGAATTTTATTTTATAACATAAAAGTGTTTTAGGGCATAGTACTAAGGAAAAAGGAAAAGGGTTAAATTTGGTTTTTATAAAAAAAGGTAATGACACTTCATCCTAAATTATTTATGGATGTGAGGTTACGTAATAATGAAAATAGTTCTATTATATATTAAAACATTTCATATAGATGTTTGATAGAAAGGGTTTTATTGATTAATATTTTAAACATATAAAAGTTATATGTTGATAATAGTAGTTATTAATGTTTTAAAACATGATTTAGTATAGTTATGGAGTTTGAATGTGTTCAATAATTTTAAAATTATTAACAGAATCCTAAAATATCACCATTATTGAACAATTATTTCCTTATAGATTTTTTTCAAACTAAAATTATTAGTGGGTTGGTTTTATCATATGGTCAATTGTGATGGGGTAGGAATTATAAATAGAAATAATTTGTAAACATAACTAATTTTTTTTTACAAAAAGTAATGTTGGTTATGAATTATATCATATAAAATACGATACACATGTGATTTTATATATTTTTTAAAATATTCAGAAAATAATTTTTTGAATATAAAATGTATAATATAGAAATAAATATCTACCTGTTTATTCATTCCTATTGATTTTAAAGGTGTAAATATTGATATAAAATTCATGAAATATAAGGATAATTGACTTATAAATGTATGAGTTGGAGTTATAACTATATGATATTCATAATGAATTATGGGTGATGAAACAATGTTACAGTGATCATGTATTCAATTCTTGTATTAGGATAATTAATATGCACGCTGGGCATGAAAACTATTTTTATTTTCTTGGTTGCCAACCAATTATACCAAATGGAGTGTTATGCATAATTTATTTAGTATAATTGGAGTGAATGGATCATATATTCCCCACTACATAAGTATTGAAAGATACCAAATTTGAGGACATTTATATTTTGATACATTTCTTATTCAAGACTTGAAAATTATATAACCGGGTCATGGTTAGGAATGTTGATGATTATGTCATTAGTTGGACATCAACAAAGATGAGAACAATCCACCTATATGTTGAGTGTGACATCTTGGTTAATGATAGATATACATTGGAGGAGGGTAAAATCACACCTTGATAGTAAATTTTATTTTCATATCTATTGGAATGAGAGTCATGAAATTTCCATATCCATAATGGTTAATTACATGTGATTGGTTTATCAACATGGTTAATCTATAGACAAACAATTGAGAATTTTTTAGTTGGATGTATGAAATTTACATACTATATTATACCTGGTTAACCAATTTCATGATAAATAGAAAATATTAGAATGCATGTTATCATGTGATGTGAATAATTTATATAGGTAAAGAGATACATGGGTTTGATAGAGATCCTTCTATCTCCACTTGTATCTTTTATAGCATTGATTCTTTTCTATAGGATTTCATTTATTTTCATTTATGGATTAATAGATATATTTTTTCATTTCTATGTTATAATGTCTCTTGGGGGAAATTTTTTTGGGTGAGTGAATAGGAATTGTGTTTGACCTAATGATGTGCTCAAAAAGTGATTTAGATTTAATCTGAAATGGTTGTGGATCAAAATTCACATGGAATTTCATATGATGTTATGAATGGGGATGTTTTTATATCATTCCAAAAGTGCTTTAGAAAATATAAAAAAGATTTTTGGATATGATTTGAGATTTTTTATTTTAATGTACAATATATAGTGAAATTGAACAAAGCCATATTTTATTTAGTACAAGTGGGAGATTATATGAGTCGATTTGAATAAAATCCCATTTATATATGATAAAATAAGAATTATCTTATCTTAATAGTTGGCTGATATCCTACGTCATGAAATATAATTTCATGCAATTACATAGTTCAATCATATTTTATGATTTGATTTTATTATAAAATGTTGACGTATATGATAAAGTGTACATCTTTCAGTACTATATGGAATTTCCATGATGCTATCTTTTGTTGTTTTGGATGAAAAATAGTAATTAACACTATTTTAGGGATTTTTTCTATGTATTATATAATTTATGAACCCTTACATAAAATTTAATTCCTAATAGGCGAACGAATAAATGCATGAGATGCATGAGTTGGATAAGTCATAAACTCATCATTATAACACATGAGTTAATGTATGCACTATCGAGGAGGGACATGAAGGATTCATATAGACTACTATTATATTATGATGGGTGGGTGTGGTTGTGCGTCAAACATGGATGAAAATATTTTCTTCCAAAATCTATATTTCTCCTATCTAGTTCAAATCACGAGGTTCTAGCAATCCATGTAGGATGGAGAATCTCATTTGAGCATATAATTATTTAGTTAAACTAGTGGATAACTCTAGAGGTGGGACTCCCTGTGGATATAACTACATTGATATTAATCAAACTCATACAACGATAATGAAGATAAAAAAATATTTCAGATCATTGGTATATGATACATATATTTTTATATTTGTTTTTATCTTTCCTAAATTCCAAATTTTATCTTTTTAAGCATAGTGGTAATGGGTTTGCGATTCTTTTATTTTTTCCAACTATATCAAATAATTTCTATTATATTCCTATGAAATCTAGAATTTATTATTGTTTAATTATATTTAACTATTTATTTTTCAACATTGAGTTTTTATTCATGCTCTATAGGATCTTTCAATAGTCCATTGATATTTCTATTATACTTTTATTGTATATCAAGGTCTTCCATAGCACCTTCATGTTCCACCTTGAGATCATTGACAACTTAAAGTTTATTCCATTTCTCATCATCTTATTTTAATTCTCTATCTTTTCCATAATATAATCATTTGAATCTATCATTAACTTAGTTTATCTAGATTTAACATTTCATTTTTAAAGACTTCTACCTGCACAAATTTTTTATCCACCATTAGATTATTTACTATCTTGCATCCTCAAATATATTACTATGATATGTCCTAATTTTTAATATTGATTTAAGGAAAATGAAAAATTTTACCATAAATATATATTTTATCACTCGAGGTTTCTACCAAATGTGATAAGAAATAATCATTTAGATCAAATAATTTATCTTTTGCTTTATAAATTTTAGAATTATCAATGACCTAAAATTTTATTTTGATATATTACTGACTTATTTTTTATTTTAAATTTACAATCAACTCAAATGAGTATTTATTTCTTTAAAAATCATCAATATATGACCATGAATTATTTCAATCATCTAAAACTGATACTTTATTATTGTATTATGGTAGAACACTTATTAATATTTAATTCATGATGATAAAATAAATCTTTTCATATGTAATTCTACACACACACACACACATATATATATATATATCTAAAAATATGAATGAAATTATTTAAGAAACCATTAATGTTCTCACTTGGGATCATTATCTAATCATTGATCCTTTTATCAATAACTTTTAACTTTTTCACTATCTCTTTGTATTCATCTTTATAAATATTTCATAATTTTTCTCATATTACATTAAAATATTTACAACACATCACCTACATATTTATATAATTATAATTATAATTTTTTAGATAAATATTTTTTTCCTTATCTACAACATTAATATATTTTCATTCATCTTCCTTCATAGATGATTCAATAATGTAACTCTCATAAATTTCATGAATAAAAGTTAGGAACAAATGAAGCCTAATTGATTATGGATGGGATCCCATTTTTTCATCCAAATATGATAATGTCATCCACCAAATAACATAATTCCTTTCACATTTTCCATGTTCTATGTATAAATGATATTCCATAAATGGATTCACCATGATTAACCATGTGGATTTGATACCACTTGTTACAAACCTTGATGTACCAAATACACCCAACTACGGGGGTGAATTAGGGAGTTGGATTATTCATTGATTTAGTGGAATATTATTCTCATATTAGAAACAATTATGTGATCCTACCATATAAAACATAAAATTTGATACATCAACATAGTAAAGATATATGTATAGACATGATGATTTTAATTAGTTAAGAACTAAATGACAATATAAGGTGTATAATCCAATTTTGTGATGAGGTACCATGGGATATAATTATGAACTATATACAATTATATTATCATCTAAACACACTGTATCAATCCAATGGTCACCGTAACATTATATATATTTATTCACCACTACCAGGAATAGATAAAAAAACAATATAATATGAATTTCATTCTTATGAATATATATAGATTAGAATAAAAACAGATTATAAAGGGTATAATCATTTTGATTTAATTTTATTTATCACAATCTAGATGTTCAAAGTGTTCATTCAATAGAAAATTTCCACTCTTAAAATCCAAATGTACTAGTTCTTTCACCCCATTAATCATAACTCTTGATTTTTTATATTTACTCTTCAAATATATACAATATGGAATTTCAAAACATTCCTCCTTATTATTTAAAGAAAATCATCTGTTAAATTTTCCCATTTATATTATATTAAATTATCCATTTAGATATATTTTTAATCAATACATGAAAACAATGTTTTTATAAATAACCATATATCATGGTGTGTTAGACTCCTCCACAACATAGAGAGGCATATGTTAACCAATAGCCTATAGAGAATTTTACCTCCATTAACTCCATGTCCTAAAATATTATCAAATATTTAATTTCAAAAATAACTTTATCACCACTCACCATGGAATAACCAACACTTTAACATGTTATATATATATCTAGATGAAATGATGTTCATAATATCATAGGTCAAAAAATTTAACCTATTTCTAGTTCTTTCTAGTAATACTTGTCATCTAAAAAACATGTTCCATGGAATAACCAAATTTAGATAAATTTTTATTATATATTAAGGTACTCCTGAATATCCAAATTTTAGTTTTCTTCCTCCCAATTTATCATATATATTTCTTCAACACACCGTAATATACACCATGCCTAGTTATATGATCACCATCAAGGTTTTTTTGCATTCACCAAAACCAAGATCTACTGAAATTCCATAAAACATATATGTAACATATTTCTAGAATTCAAAATGGAACCATTATTGGAGATCATTATCCCCAGTAACTAAGTACATTATATACAAAATAAATAACTGATATACACAATATATTTCTATCAAGAAAACTATTATTCCCCTAATAGATAAATTCACCATGACATAATTCATTCCACCACATTATGGTCTAATCATACATGAAAATATTTTCATCCAAGATACATTATTATTTATATAAACATATAAATTAATTTTTTAATATGAAAAAACATAAAAAATAATTGATCTCTTGGATTGATTTACAATTTTCATATCACTTGAAATATTCCATTATTTTTTGATCAATATCTACTATCAAGAAACATAGTTTAAACAATCATATTTTTATATTTTATATATTTTTTATTGAATCATTTTAAATTATATCACTATATGCGGAAAAACAAAATGGTATGGCATGGTTAATTGTGGTGTCAAATGTTCCAATATTTTATTTTTAATGATATTTCAAATTTTTCGATAGGGAGTTACAATTTAATATGATTTAAATATAGGATATGACTTAATGAGGTGTTCCACATGATATAATTAAAAAAGTTATATAGTGGCTTATAATATGTATATCACTATTTGAAAAAATAATTTCTAATGCATATTGTAATATAAAAAAAATTATATTTTTGTTATAGAAAACAACTCTAAATTCTAATTTCCAAAGATAATGGTTTTTATAATTTTGACATACCCAGTCCTAACTATATTCATGACATCATATTTTTCGAATTTTTGTATTATATGGTGTAAATTTCATTAATTTTTAAAAGTATTTGTCAAATTTTATTAATACAATATGAAACCCATGAAGAATATAAAGACATTTCCTTGGATTTTGATATGTATATCACAATATTCAATAATTATTTGAACAATTATGTTGCCTATGATATAGATAAAACACTATGTGGGATAGAAATATTATTAGTGAATTGAAGCTATGACATTTTTAATTGAATCATGAAGTATGAAAAGGGGAATTTTCCTTCAATGTGGAATTGTAAAAAAATCATTGACAATGATATAGATAAGACGAATATGAAATATAAATGTGATTTTTGTTCAAAAGAAATCATCATATGGGATTAGTCTGGGAAACAAAAATCACGTAATATAACTTGTTACATGTTATTAATTGTAATATTTCCATAATGTTTTATAATGTACACCATGTAATACTCTATAGATTATTCCAAGCTCCCATTCAGTATTTATGGAAATCAATGTGATAGAAATAATTTACAAGGATATTTATAAACTTTAATTCTGTCACATAAAGAAATAATGTGGTTATTAAACGATGGATTATAGTAATTAGAAATCATATATTCAATGAAAATTGTTTATAGTTATCAAATCATTGAGAAAAGAATAATAAATGAAAAAAAGTGAGAATAAGAGTTACTTACAATTGAAAGATAATTAATTTTGATGGGTTAAGCTAATGAATTTTGATAATGGATAAATTGTGGTCGAATTCATTCATATTCATCATTAATTAGGCTTCATTTTATATAGATTACATTTGGACTAAAGTATTTTTACATTAATTATTTTTCATACTCATTTATTTCATCAGTAATTCTTACATAAGATAATAGTTATTTGGTTGTTCCTTAAATTATATAATCCATTACACTAATATGTTTTCCATTAAAAGGAGATAATATTTGTAAAATTAATATAAATTGTATATATTATGTTATAACATGAGGGGTGAAAAATAAATTATATTTTATTCATTCAACTAAAATTTATATATGGTTATCTGATATGATTTGGTCATCAAAACAAGAAAAATTATTATTCTAACCTAAACTATAAAAATGAATTATTGCATTCAAGTGTTTTTTATAGGTAATGGATAAGTACTCACTGGTATAAAAATATTCAAAAGAAATATAAGAAAGCATGAAAAAACAAGTTTAATGTTTTCATAATTGTGATGCGAACAAGAATGATTCAATTAATGAAAAATAATTATAAATTTATACAGAATAATTTTGAACATACCTATTATAGAATAAGAGTTTAAAAATAAAATATAGAATAAAGGGACGTTTTTATTTAAGTAATTCAAAAAATATATTTACAATTATAAAAACTATTATCGATGAATTACATAATAGAGAATATAAGTTATTAATAAATTTAATGTAATTTTATTTAATTGATATGTATATATATATATATAATACCGTATCATGATATAAAATTAATCATACAAAACAATACATGAAGATGATAGTTATTTAAAAATTTAAGACATTTTTTAATTTTTAAAAGTTGACATCTAAATATTTCATCAAAATGAATCTTATGATATGTTTTTTAATAAAGAAAATAATTATTTCATGATTAAAATTTGATAAATTTTAGTCTTTACATTCCATTTATTTGAATAATGTTCAAATTAATCTATTCAAAATTGATAATGTATAAATAAAATTATGATGAAAATATTAATATTAAAATTCTCATGTAGGATCTTCAATATATATTAGAAAAAAATTACGTGAAAAATAATACATTACATAAATAATCATAATTATTTTAATAAAGTTAATAAGATTCTTGAAAATGTATAAAATCTATGTTACCATCCATTCTACCCATTTTAGAAGATTAACATAGATTTATTGGTTGTCAATTGTCATATTTGGTACACCCTTCTATTTATCCTCTTGTAATAACATATGTTACCTTAAAAATTGTTCCTCTTTTTCATTAGATAGGATTTCTTCACAATGATTCAGTCTCAATAATGTATCCCAATCACCCATAAGAAAATAACAAGTTATTATTCAATTTTTTTAAAATTAACTTATCCATATGACATATTAAATGAATCTCTTAATGAATGATGTGGTCAAATTTAATATAGACCAGATAAAATATTAGTATGGAAACAATTTATTTCATTTAGGGGATATCATCAATGATTTAATGGAAGATTTGTAATCGGGAAAGTTCAAGGCATTAAAAAGGATTCCCATCTTAAAAATATGGTGTTGGGGCGGACGTGCATTTGTGTTTTTTATGATGTTCTACCAAATCACACCCTTGAAATATTTAATAGAACAAAAAAGAATATAAATGAGATGTGTTGGAATATTTGGAAAATGGAAATTTGTAAATAATTTCCCAAAAATTGGTCAATATAAAGAATCATCTTAAATGGGAGATAAAATTTCAATGAGTAATACTACCACAGGTAGTTTCTTCATTGAAATTAGTTCAAATAAGTCTAAAGTAGTATATTTATAAAAGGTGTTTTTGAAATTACAGAATAAAAATAGTAAGTTAGAAGAAAAATAATAATTGAGAATCATAATGTATATGGATCCTCTAACACCCTAGTCTTTTAGATGAAGAATATTGGGTTATATAGAATATATAAAATGGAACAGAAATAATAAAAAAGAATTTAACATCGCAATACTTTATTAGATATGTATTTAAAAATAAATTCAATCCATTTGATAGATTTCCTTTTTAGAAACACTATGATTAAACAAAAGAACAATAATCTATTATAATATTATTACTTTAAATCTTACCATTATAACCTATTCATTATGTTAGTGGGTATGAATAGTAATAAATGAGTTATAAAAAATATATGGTTTTAATTTTTATAAACATTTTTTTGGTTATCAATTTTTAGAAATAAAATAAGAATCATTAAAAAAAATGAAATGTTGTATGAAAAATCTAATTAGTATAGAAATGGTTTAGTCACTCAATGTACACAAGATTTAATATTTATTTATATAAATTTTATACTATTTATTAGAATTTTTTTTTGAAATCTTCATGTCTAAATTATGTTTGGGTAATTTTTTGGATAATTTCCAAAAAGGAATAATTTTTTTATAAATTTTAATATAACTGATTTTCAATAGAAACATCCTATTTATATAAATTATTTTCAAATTTAAATTATGTGTTAATTTTTTTAATTTCATATTACATGAATTATATTAAAATTTACCTAATTATAGTAATTTTTATTAGTTTCGTATTTAATTTTGATATAAAATATTCTCTATTATATGAAGGTTTTTCTTTCAGAAAACTGTGTTTTCATTATGTATATGGGTTTAATTTGAAACATAATTTTGTATTATAATTAAATTTAATTTTTGAAAAAAATGATTAAATATTTAGATGAACAAAATTTATATGATCTAATAAGAACAATTTGATTTTTTACAATTTTGAATATTTAAAAAATTAAAAATTCTTATCATGGGTAAGGTAAAAATGAGTTTACTAAGTACGTAAACTAAGAAAATAATGGTTAAAATGACATAAAACATTTAAAAAACAAATTGGATGGCTATATTTATAATTTCTAACCTCTAAGGTTCTGTAATTCCACACATTTGGTCCTTTTTTACTACGATAAACTTCAGTACACTTTATTCTTCTAAGAATGTCTATGTGTGTCCTCTCCAAAACTTATAAAAGGCCTCTATCTATATTCACTTATCCACAGATCTAAATACCTTTTACTCAACCAAAACCTACCAATATGACTCCCCAAAATCCTTTCACACATTCATGATATGATTTTATTCCAAAAATAACAACCCCATGTCTCATAAAATATGTTTGATGTGAGGTTTCTTAAAGAGAATTTAATTGTCTTAACCAAAGTCTTTCATTATCATTATTATTTTACCATATTTATTTATATATTAAAACATAAAATATAATAAAAATGATCTCTCGACTACTTGGATGTTATTATGTTGATATCAATATTTTTCTCCATCTCCTCATATATCAAATGGGAATCTAAATCATCGATCATGTGTTTAAATAACATCCTAATCATGAAATAATATAACTCATTTTATATTAAAAAATACAATGACTGTATATAATTATTTATTTAATATATATATATATTATATTAATATATACTATTAATTATAATATCACAGATACATTGTTATATTAAATTCCTTTTAAATTACAATAACATCTCTCATGTATACGGTGGACTAGAGCCTCACGAAGCAATATGATTAATTTTTCACTTACACATCACATGGAAGGTACTATAGATAAATATTATTAATATAAGAGATATATTTGACAATAAATTGATTATTGAAAATTAATCTATCACCCACTTCTTTACACTTTCACCCATTATGTAAATGATAACATCACTCATGTGTACGTACGACCTACCGTCTCTACGACGTGATGTGATCCATTATCTATGTAAAAAATTAAAAAATTATTATAGAAATGTATCAAATGAAAAAAATGATATTACTAACATCTATATATTTATTCATATATTTAAAAAATATAATATTCTCATGAGATTGAACCATTCTGTCAAAACAAGCATGAGAAAATAAGATTGTTAATACCAAAAACAATATAAATAATGAATGATAAGTAATGAATGGGTGGAAATATATTATAAAAGAATCATATATGATATTATAAATATAGTTATGGTTATGGTATTAATTAATTACATTAAAAAAACTATACATGATTTCAATTCATGTTTAAAAAAACTGACGAGTATGATAGGGGACTACGTCTCAATTTCCCTTCATTGAGGCATACTGTAATGTTGTGCACCTAATTTATTTTATACAATGTATATAAGACTCATTTTTGATTTAATATAATGAAAAATTCCAAAATAATGGTATTTTAAGTTTTAATTTGAATAATCTCAACTTAGATGATTTAACAGGTCAATTACTAAGTGGAAAAAAATTTTGACTCTTATTTTAATTTCATTGGGTTTTATTACTTATTAATTATTATATAAATTATATGATTTTGTTTTTCATTAATTTTGAAAATATTATGATATATTTACATTTTTTGTACGTGGGTTCTAATTTTTTAGACAAAAAAAATTAATTAATTCTTACATCAATGATACTATCATTGTTAGGGTTTATTTCATGATCTTTTCCGTTGAATATTTTTATACATGAATTACCATTAATGTAAATTGATTGAAAATTATATAATAAACACATTTTTTTTCTTATCCTATGGTTACTATTGTTTTTTATGTAAAAGTACAATATTCTTATTGTTGATACATAAAATGATGGAGAAAATGTTTTCCATAAAATACAACATCATTTTACTCATTGGTAAAAAATATTTCTTCCAGAATTAAAATTTATAACTATTTTTTTCACTAAATATTGTTAATATTATAATAAAAATTTAAAAAATATGTTCTTACACGTTTTTTAGTTATCAGAAAAATGGAAGGAATATTTATATCATTTTCTAAATAAGTGTTGTTTGTATTTCATTGAAATTGTAAAAAAATCATTGTTTTTACATATATGGGACATATAGAATTTTAAAAAATAGCAACCAATAAATTTTTTAAGTACTCTATTATATTATTCAATTGTTATTTTTTATGAAAATTATTTTGAAAATATTTTCTGAACTTTTATTTCTTTAAAAAAATATTTTAATTATGAATAGGTTATTTTCCTCATGAATGTTTTTTTGAATATTATATTTTATTTATATTAATCAATGAAATTAACACTATTTTTACTTATGATCTAGTGGTGATTTGTGTCATTGATACCATTATTAATATTTCTCTCGGGGGTTTATGATAAATTTGAATTGGGAATATATTGACATTATATTTCATAATAAATTTTTGGAAGCATTAAATTTCCATGAAAATATTCAATTTATTGTTATCATTATAAATTATATATATCCTAAATATAAATATTATTTTACATATATATATATTTATTAATCATAACATATATCATTTCCATAAATAATATTGTACTATGAATGTTATATAAATGAAACGAAAAATTATTGTTAACCCACATTCCTCACTTGATATAAAAATTTATTGATATTTAATATTGTTCATCAATTAAACTGGTTATTTAATATATGAGGAATTATTTGGACATGAATATATGGATGAGGTTGGTTATTAATATCCCCTCAATTCATTAGTTGTATCATTAAATGAATCATTTTATAGCCTACGTAAAATGATTTTATAGTGTATACCAAACATTAAATTTTAAATTTTCTTATAAAAGGTCATGATAGTAGAGGTTTCATTATTCTAGAGCGAATGGTATATGATAATTGACAATTTCCTTCACTAAGAATAAATTTATTATTATCTGTGATATTCTCACAAGGTTATTATCTTTGTATGTATTTCATGCAATGTTTTTTTATATAATGGAATGTGTATTGAATCATTTTCATTTCTATATTGATGAATCCTTATCTATTCAGGGTCGTCTAGTAATTCAACTTCCATGTTTGTTTACTTAATTAAATTCATATATTGATTATGAATTATCTAATCATGAAATTAAAATAACTTAAATGGGTTTTTTTTCAATTACTTTCCTTTCCATATTTATTATTCATATTCATTCATGATATCATTCACATTACATAACTATTAATAAGAATTTCATCTCACCCTTATTTTATTTCCTTTCAATAGAATCTTGGAAGTGTGATATTAATGATATACAAGGATATTCTTGAGGCAATAATAATATTATCAAAAACAAATTATATTTTTATTTTTATTTTCAAATGTAATGAATGATATAAGTATGTATCAACATTACCAGGGGATATGATTTAGATAATTTATAGTTTATTTACAAACCAATCTAATGGAAATGAATATATGATTGCAATTAATAAACTAGTTTAAAATATATGTGTCATAAATTAAAAATAATTTTTGTCAAAGGAATTGGAAACTGTTTTATGTGTTTCAAATAAGGGAGTAAATAAATTAATTAATGAGAAAAAAGAAGAGTATAATGGAACCAAATAAATTTCATATTAAGGGTCCATTTTTTTCATTGGATTAAATGTGGGGAACCTGTATATTATCTTAGTTAATGCCATATTCTAATTTTTAAAACATAGACTAAGTAATTACCAATGTTGAAATAAAACTACTAAGGTATTTATGTATTTGGAATCTAGTACCAATGTTATTTTGGTTATTAGACTCATGAAATTTCTAATGGGTGTATTAAATTTTATTGGAATACATATCTTAATTAACATAGTAGTTATAGTTAGCATCATTGATTTATGAGTTAAATATTTATTATAGGTTCAAAATCACAGAAAATCATTTTTGGTTTTATGTGATGGTTTTTACTTAGATTAAGGATATTTTTGGAGACATTTATGGAAATTCAACGCATTGGTTTTTTATATGTTTTACTGAAAAATATATTTGATGAATACTGACAAAAATATTCCTTTTAGAATTGTGAATTAGAGAATTAGTAACCTTTAAGTCATTAATTATCATTGATATAGTATTAATTTTGGGTCACCACAATATGAAAACATTGTTGTAATTATATTAATATTGTTTTGGGGAAAGGGAAACCCACTTGATTTGTGATAATAAATCGCATCTGAAAATTTTGTGAGGATTGAACCCATAACCTAAGGAAAAAAGGGGGATAATCTTACCACATGGCTAAGTGATAGTATAGTTAATATATCATAGTTTTAATTATGTGATTTGATGAATAAATATTAATGTTGAACCAGTGGTGTTACTGTTGAGGATTAGCAATTAATGTATTATATTGGATGAATATTCCTAAAAATAATATTTCTTCAAAATAAATAGAGGTAAAGAGAAGGAAATTTTACTCTTTCATAGATTTTATGATCTCTTAAAATTTTATTTAATTAAATGGGGCATAAATATATTCATTATTTTTTATTCATTTATTAGATTATGTGATAATGCATAAATTTATTCTATCAAGATGAAATTGTGATAATGAAATTTTAATATTAAAATGAAGAAAATTTTCATATGTTCATAGTAATTATGGTAAAAGAATATATCAACTATAGTGAAACTTAACTTGAAATAAAAAAATTAACCTACTACCTTCATATATGATAAAAACCCTCATTTAAATAATCCCAGTTTTCTGGTTTTGAGGTCCATAACGTTCCATTAATCATTCAAATTGTTATGATCAATGATCGCTATCACTCTCTATATTTATTTACACTTTTCATTAGTGTCCATGACATTACTTCCCAAAATTTTTCCCTAATTTGAAAACATATTATGTGTTATTATAGAGGACCATCATATATTAACTTATCTATATTTATGGGGATTTCTAATTTGCGTTTTTTTAAAAAGTGGTGTTACAATAATTCTATTTTAAAATTCCAAACCCTTATTTTATATCATCAAAATTAAACTTCTGGGGATTAATTTATTTATGTGTGGAAAAATGTAACATCCATATATTTTAAAAGAATAAAATTCGGTTTGATAACTTGTATGATATGAAAAACATAGATTATTCAAAAATCATACACTGCAATACTATATAACATATTTATTTTTGTAAATAAATTCAATCTATATGTTAGATTATAATGGATGCAACCCCACAATTAAATGAAACACAATTGCCTATTAAAATATTGTGATTATAAAATGTCTGTTATAACCTAGCTGTTAAGTTGGAGTGTATGACTTATAATAATAATGTTATGAAAATTATAATTATTTAAAAATGTATAAAAATATCCATCAGTTACCCAATTATTAGAAATAAAATAATAATAATTTTAATGAAAGTGAAATCATTTCTGAAAAATTGAATTTTTTTTCTAAATGGCTATTTTGTTATGCTTTGTGTATATAATTCAAAATTAATTTTGATGTTTCAAAGGACCAGATTAAAAATTGGAGGGGGGTTGAATACATTGTTTATTTAATAAATATTTTAAAACATATAGAAAAATAACCCCTATAACCTGTTACGATACATTTCATTATAATATATAAGTAAATACTCATTCATAAAAAATTAGTAAAGAAATAAAAGAACATAATATTTACAAGGTTAAACCTTAGTGTGATAACCTACACCCCTTACATAGCCACTCCCATGGGTCTATTGAAATCCACTATTATGAAGAAGTGGATAAATTTTTTTCCCAATCCTGTTAGGAAACTTATATCTCATGATAGGAATGATTATACCAAATCCCATCAGTTTTCAATTTTTCTTATAAAACAATTGATCCCAAAAAATTAATAAAGACTTTTTTGAAAAAGATCCATAGTTTCATAGTTAGAATAATTATTCTGGTTTGGCTTGGTCTAATTTTCTCAATCTGAAGAGTCAGGATCTGATTCTATCAATACAATCAGTCTACATATGATTTTATCAATAAGATTATTTATGATTCTCTCATTATGATGGACCCAAGACGTTGAACCCACTATAAATCTATAAAACTCAATCTCTATGATCTTCTTCTGTCTGATTGACTCAATCAAATTTACTATATATGATTATATCAATACGATCTTTCTCAATAATTTAAACACACATTATGTTTTCTGATCCTCCTCACAAGATCTATCGTCAAAAATGACATTGTCTTGATTTATTCATCATTTGGACTTTTCCAATTTTGTAAAAGTTTGATTATGAATAAATTATATGAGAATGTATTCATAGGATACTCAGAAAGAAAAAGTTGGAAGCATGAAAACATTCCCTGCTTCCTCAAATTTTAAACACACCAAAAATCAATCGCATTTAAACTTCATTATTGGATTTATAAATCCTCCCTATATTTCTATGATATTTATGAAAATTTTAAATTAATATTTGACCTCTCCAACTCTTAATAAGAGTACAATAATTTTTTTTCAAGCCTTCATCATAATCACCCCATTACAAATTTTTTTCCATGTCATCTTATTATGATATGTTTCCTTCTTATCTCATTACAATATATGTTTCTTTCTCTAGTGAATACGGTTTCAACTTCCTCTTAATCTAATTATTATTTTTGTTTCATATTCAGCTAATTACAATTATAATTTAAACTTAAACTCTTTATGATTTTTGGTTCCTTCTTCATCACATTACAATTCATGTTTCCTCTTTAGCTTATTATGATAGAATTACCATTATGATAGAAATCCCATTAAAATGGCTTTTCCCAATATGATGGAAATATTATTACAGTGTTATTCCCATTATGATAAAAAGCCTATTGCGATGATTTTCCATAACAATGAAATGAATCCAATGATGAATCCTCTTAGAAACAATGAATTTCTTCAAACATCATCATCTTCACAGATTCTGATTTCTGTATACGATAGAGACATTTTCTTGACTTTTAAAATCGATGAAATCGTTATGATTCGTATCCATTTATTCAATTAATTTTGACACTGTTGATTTCATGATTCATGAGATATTCATGATTAGAAAGGAATCATCTTATTTTTTTAAATGTATGAAAAATTGCTATCTCCTGACATCACATTATTCGACAAACATATTCTATAACAATAAAAATTCTTCACCCATGAACATATTTCATACTATAATTATGAAAACATAAAGCATACAATAAAGAACTACATATGACTCAGATTGTTTTGGATATGATGATCAGAATATGATGCAGATGGATCCAATTATTTAAAAAACATATTACATGGTTATAAAATCTCATTATGATGCCCTAGTGCTGAATCCTAGATAATAATTACAGTCTTATACAAGAGGGTTAATCTCAACTATTTGTTGTAGTTTGTAACTCCAGAGGGGGTGATTTGAGTTCTGACTAAAAATTTCAATTAATTATTTTGTTAAATAAAATACCCTTAATGAAAAAATGGGATATTAATCAAAATAGCATATCTATATAATATTTTTTGCTTTTAAAATTTTTATCATTGAGTGATCAAGATTCATCTATAGTAATGTTAAGGATTTCCTTATAATTAGAAACCAATTTACATAGACAAAAAAAATATAAATATTTGTTATGATTAATTATCAATGTAATAGTTTTGTTTACATATTAAACAAATCTTTGTTTTGAAAACCAAAACAATAACTCAACCAAATAAACCAAAGGTTCGGTCTGAAGATGATAAAAATCCTCATCACCGAGAAATAATCTACCTCCAAGAATAGAATAATAATAATAATAAAATTCACAACCTGAATCAGGTAATCAAAAACCCACTTAATGATATATATGCTAAAGACCCTCTTCTATAGTTATATATGGGATGTAAAGATAACAAAGGTCACACAAGGACCACTTCCACAAACACTGTGGGAAAACATATGTAATGGAAGGAAATAACAACAAGTATTCTATAGTTAGGTACATGAGATAATGTGTGTTTGATAACTGAGTAACAACACACTACTCAAAAGAAAAACAATAAACAATAAGAGCAATAAATAATTTTGTAATAGTATATCTGGTATGCTTAGAATTTTTGATATCCAATGATCATTGTTGTTGAGAAGTTTGATCATTATTCATGAATATTGTAGGGGGACAAAGGATTGTAGTTATTTTAAAAAATATCATCGTAGATCTCTATATGTGTATCAATCAATCTCCATAATTAAATTTGTTTTTATGTTTCATTGATCTTTATAGAACATGAATTTGTAAGCTTGTGAGGATTCATAGGTCTAATCACACACTTTTCCATAAGTTAGTGTCCATCAAATTTATCATAAATGTTATGTATCATATACCAGGTATATAGAGAGTGTTATCCCACACGTATATATAGAAACATCATTTGGAGTATAGCAAAAATCCTTATATGGCCTTTTACTATGTCATCAATAGTTGGTCAAATATTCCTTGAATACAAATTGTCGTTTAGCCATTAACGCCAAAGTCATCAGATTGTAACTATAAAAAGAAGCTTGTGGTGACTCCTCATCTATTGGTCTCTAAAACTATTAGTGACTCAGATTATTACAATCTCTCATCTTAGAAGTAGCTCCTCTATCATTAACAAGTCTATAAGTGATAATGATAGCAGTGAATCTCCACCATGGTAGCTCCAATTTGATGGTAAAAAGTCCTGGTAGTGACTCCTGGAAAATAGTTACTTCCGTATTACTTAGTAGAATTATCATAAATACAATCTTACCTTATATTATGATATCATAAAACACATGAATCATTAGTACTGAGAGAATCATAAATTTTGATTGTTAGAATAAGAGAGTGTTAAACACACTTCACACAAGGAGATTCCAACATTATTCCCCTTTTTGATTATCACAAAACATGTAATTTTATAATACATTTATTAAATAAGTAAAAAATTATAATAAAAATGGAATTTAGTTTAAATATGGTGAACTTATCATTTCAGAAGATATACTTGTGATATAATCCAATTAAATAAAAAACATAAATATCCTAATATTACTGTATATAAATAAAATCCCATTTCATATCCCCCTTTGAGATAATCAATAATAAAATAATAATTAAATAACGAGAATAAGGTAAATTTTAATAAAAGTATGATATTCATTTAATTTGAGCAAAAAAGTTACTGGGGATAGTAATATAAGGGTAAAAATTACAAAAACAAGATCCCTATCAAAAAATAGCATCTAAATGTATTTTTTGGTTAAAGATTGGTGGTTTATCAATATTATCTATCAAAAGTGCCCTGAGCATGGTTGGCCACTTGGCCTCAATTGCATCAGCCAGCCGATATGAATTTTTCCACTAAAATCGAGTTCCTAGGTGGTTTACTTGGGGAGTCTATTCACTCATTACTATAGTGTATCATAGATTATAAGAAATAACATATAAATAACAGAAGTTTAAATAAAAATATAACATAATAGAAACATACACTATAATGATTAGACAAGTGACCCACCAAAATAGAAGAAGGCTTAAAAATCCATGAAATTATAAGAATCAAATAATTAGAAACTCAATCATATAAAAACTAATGATTATTTCATATCTCTATAAAACAAGGAAAACATATATACATGGACGTGTATTGTCACGACCCGACCCTACCCGGGCTCGAGCCGCAACTACCCCAAGCCCGACTCCATTAGCCAGGGGCTGGAGACCAGCGCCGAAGGCACAACAACTCGGGGAGGCCTTTTCCTAAGCACTTATACACACCCACACACAGCACACTCAATGAAAAAGTGCAGAGTAAAAAAGGGAAGTAAAAGGGAAACTTCTATAAATAAACCACCAGAGTGCATAGAACTCTAAACAGTATAGGGTAAAAACTAAAAAGAAAAGGGGAAAAACATGCGCCCAACCAAAAAGTACCACAACCCGGAAACAGGTAAACAAAAAGAAACAGATGACGGGTCTCCCACCTGGAACCCGGCCACGACCACCGCACGCGCTCCAAGCTCCCAAGCTCCTATGCTCCACTGAAGTCACGCTTCACCTGTCCATCGTCTGCATGGGCACACCAAGTGCGGGAAAATCCCAAGTAGGGGTGAGTATAAAAATACTCAGTAGGATACCCCGAAGGCTCGAGGGAGCAACAAAGGAGGTACCGAAGGGTGAGCAGTAGAGCGAATAGGGAGTAGAACCGAAGTACAACAGAGAGTGGAGTAAAGAGTTCAGCTCAACCCAAAAAAATGAAACAAGGTAGACTCGTCCAGACACAACGTGCTGGAAACGGTGAGAAGATGAACTTGTCGTCGAGTCTTCGCTACCTATAGCAGGAGAGTAGACTCATCCAAACACGAGAAGCTTGACACGGAAAGCACGTAGCATACCCCGCGCGTCTTCGCCTCTCATGGAAGGTGAGTAGCCAAAACCCAAGGAGTGGGTACTCGAACAAGGTATATACATATATGTATGCTCTACAAGAATCCCGTAAAAGCTCGTAAGAGGATCTACATCCCGTAGCTCAGCCCAAGAAAAGAGTATCCAACAGTCCCAGGAGTAAACTCCATTGATTCCCATCATCCCGCACGTCTTCCCCGAACCGCAAGCCAAGGGGCTCAATCACCGCACTTCGACACTATCCGCTTTGGGCGGCACAGACTCGCCCGCACGGTTTTAGATCGCATCACAAGAACGCGTCTTAGTAGGGGAAAGCGCTCCTCGTACTTGAGAGTTCGGGGGGAACGTCAACCACAACTCGTCACTGTCCTGTAGTCGAGAGGTCTGATCAATGTCAAGGACGTCACAACACTGACCCATAACCAGGGGTCCCGCTCTGGTAGTCATGGAGGAAAGCCACAGGCTAGCCTAGTAGAAAGGACTGAGCCTGGAATGCCAACCAGTGTCCCACTACCCATCCCTGCTGGAGGGTAATTCATAACCAGATATTGGGTGACCCACTACCCAGCCCCGCTGGAGGGTAAAACTTAATACATCATCAGGCAACCCACTACCCAGCCCCGCTGGGGGGTAGACCTGGAATAAGTCGACATGCGACCCACTGCCCAGCCGTGCTAGAGGATAGACCTGGAAATAGATGACGGGCGACCCACTGCCTAGCCCCACTAGAGGGTAGACCTAAAACTAGACGACGGGTGACCCACTGCCCAGCCCTGCTGGAGGGTAGACCCGAAGAGGTCGTCGGGTGACCCACTGCCCAGTCTCTGCTGGAGGGTAGACCCTAATAGTGTCGGGTGACCCACTTCCCAGTCTCTACTGGAGGGTAAACCCTATAAGTCAGTGAGCAACCCACTGCCCAGCCCTGCTGGAGGGTAAGCCAGAGGAAGTCGATGAGTAACCCACTGCCCAGCCCTACTGGAGGGTAAAACTCAGAACTGCTCTGGCCATCTCTATAGGAGGGTAAAACACTGTCCAACTGAACCTGGAGTGGGTGTCGCGCAACCATACAACTCTTGAACAACTCTCCCAAAAGAGGTTCAGTGCCTGTTCCATCACCAGGTGTCACTAGACCCGCTACCGGCCAATCCATCAAGAACGAACCCAGGCGGAGACCACTCAACCCTGCTGATCAAACAAACGAGTATAGAGCCAGGGGAAAAACTCCACCCTGCTTGTCAAACAAACACACAGAGGGACCCTCTACGTCGCGAGAGGTCAAAGTATGCAAAGAAGAACTCGGCACGCATGTGGGGCCCACACAACGTGTGGCCCCATCTCAACCCCAACTGAACGCACCAACGTTCTCAGGTACGAACAACCACATGAACCTCTATGCAGTTCCGTATACTCCCAGAGTATACCACAGTCTCAGCCCAAGGGCCATCGTGCACATAGCACCCAACGTCAACGCGAAGGCCTGATGTAATATCTCCAACTCAAAGGCCCAGGCACGGCCAACCAAATCTTGTGAACCATTTATATCACTCTCCCAAGAGTGCGCGATCACACGCCAAGGGTCCGCTACAAACATGGTAAGACGAACCGCCACCGGAGCACCTTTCATGCTTCCACATTTAATAAGATCGTGTATAAGGCCCCGCACAACCAAACGGATCACACAGTTGTAATCCTCACAGAAAAACACCCGAGATCGACTACTTACTCGCCTCCAACAGATATCCGACATGAAAAGTCACCAACACCGCCTCACGCCCGAACGGCGTCCCATGATCCCGAGCCTCAGCCCCGAAAACATTCGGGCGCATCGCACCATTGCGATCCCCTCGGGAAAACACGTCAAAAGCACTACTCACTTGAGTGCAACGGATATCATGAGAAAAAGATACGTTCCGGCTCCCCGCGCACGAGCGATACCACGTGGGACCCGCACCCCGGTCCCGAAGCGCTGCCAATGGATCGCACCATTGTGATCCTCTCGCAAAAGCACACAATGTGGACTACTCACTTGTCCAAAATGGTCACCTGGTGATAGAAATAGAATATCACCGTTGATGCCCAAACGTCCCTCGTGTGCCACGCACCATCGTGCCGAATTAGGGTGGGAGGATTGCACCACTGCAATCCCCTCGGTAAAACATCCAGAAACGACTGCTCGCACGCCCCGAATGGACGTCTGGTGAAAAAGTCGTGAAACGCTGCCCGCAGCACAAAAGACGGGCCGTGGGGCCCGTGCCTCAACTTCGGACTCAATGCCTGAAACCACATTTGAATGCTCTGCCTCGGTGCCAGGGTTCCAACGCCACTGACGGCGCTTAATTCGGACGTCGGACGCGTCCGCGCCGTCCAAAACAAAATTCCCGGAAAAACGCTCGTCCACTTAAAGACACGTCGCGCCTCCGCGGCCCCTCGTTTCGAGAATTAAAAATTCCCGAAACTATCTCAAAACATTCCCCTCGACTCAATGTCCGCGCTTCAGCTTACGGTGCGCAAAACGGACGCCCGTAGCGAACGCTACGAGCCTCAGAAATTCAAAGGGACACTCCCTTGGGCCGGACCGGCCCAGACCGGCCTGTCCACCCACAGCCGGCCCGCGGCCCGGCTGCGGGTCCGGTTAAATCCGCCTCGGCCAATCACCACTGACTGGCCTTCAAGGCCGGTCTCCGCTTTCCCACAGCGACCCGTGCTACGCGGGTCGCGGTCGCTCTGCACGGGGCCGCGCGCCTCGCGGCCCCCCCTCTGCCATACGCTGGAGCCGCCCAGCCGCCTTCGCCTGCCATCGCCCTGTAGCCGGCCCGCCGCCGCCTGAACACACCTGGCCGCCGCGCTCTACCGCCCACACTCGCCAGACTACCGCGCCGCCAGCGCTGGAAACCCGCTGGACCACCGTGCCGGCCAGAAAACCCCAAAAACCCGCGGATCTTCGCCGGGCTGTTGCGGAGGCTTCGGAGGTCGGATTTCAAATCCTAAATAAGCATTGGAAAGCTCGGAGAACGTACGACGTGACCTTGGGCATTGTTCAACGATCAGATAACAATTTGATGCTATAAATTAAGCTCAATGATTGCGGGAAATTAAAAACGAAACAAAAACGACTCCTACCTCTTGGGCGATGCCCGGAGCTTCACGTGGAGTCCGCCGCCGCTCCGCTGCCTTGCCGAAATTGGCTCGCTAGAGGTTTCTCGCCGGAGTGCTTTGCCGGAGCTGGAGGAGGAGAGGGGGGAGGCTGCCGCGCCCGGGAGAACAACCAAGAGGGGGGGAGAAGTGTTTAGAATAAAACACTTAAACTCCCACCTGTGGGCCCTGTAACCAAACTCCCGATGGGGTCGGGATTTAGCCTCCCCAAGTCTAGGAACCATGCTCTGAGCGCAACAGAGGTCTCATAATTTTATTCCAAGACTCCGTTCAAATGTTATTAAACTTAGCGACCAAGGCTGCCAAATTAGGAAAACGCCCCTGGGGCCATTTTTCACAGACAGGCCGCGCCCGCAAAACTTATACCCTTCCTAGGTTAAACGGCACTCTCCGAACTCAACGGTGCCCTCAGTTTTCCAATCCGATCCACCGTTTAAGAGATACGTGAGTTTCACCATTAAACGAATAAATTAATTAATTTATTTATCCATTTAACATTCCAGAAGCGGGCGAGGGATTCAAACGTCCCAAACCGACAAGTTTTATATCGTTCCTAGGGTAAACACCCCATTCTAGACCCATACGTACAATCGGATCTCTGATATGAAGCTCCGTTTAAGAGTTATCCCATTTATTTGGTGATTCCAGTGTGACGCACTGAAAATTTAATTCCGGCCACTCCAGGGCTTAGAATCGCACGCCGTCTGAAGGCACTACTCTGGAATATTATCAAGAATATTCCAAAGTCTTTCTCAGAAAAAACTGGGTTCTTATATCACTCCCTCCTTCAAGATTTTCGTCCCCGAAAATCAAAACTAGGGAGCAACACAGGGTACTAAGCCCCCACCTGGCTTTCCCATACCCAGAAGAACCCACGCACAGCTCCACGTCACTGCACACAGACCAAAGTATTGATCCGTTCATGCGAGGTTGGCCCATGCCAACGTCGTGCGCCCTCTTCGGACTTTGGGGTTAGGGCAAGGCGGTAGGGAACCTCTCCGTCCATTTTCACAGTCTCAAATGGCCCGAAGGCTCTCGGGGGTAGCTCACCTCCCCGAACGAACCTCTACGTCGCATGCCGCGACTGGAATCACTGCCCGCACCTAAAACAAGGCCCAGTGATTCCCTCCTTCAGAATATCCATATGGTGAAACACCCAAGGATATCTGGTCACGCAAGGTTCCACAGTCGATGCTATCTTACATGCTCGGAAGCGAAGGAGTCAACGCCATCGACTAAAGGAAAAGGTCTCATGCCTTTTTCCTTGCCAACACAGGGTTACACCCGATGCCCTGCGTCACCCTGGTAACACCTCAAACAGGGAGCAGGGATAAAAGACTTCCACACGCAGATCCTAACAATTCTACTGCAAAAAAAATTAGAAGAGTCGCAAGGGGTACCTCACACCATCCCATGCTCTGCAGGATCGTAGACATGCAAAACTCGCGGCTGTCCGTGGTCCCAACCGTCAGCTCCCGGAGCCTGACGTGGATAGCCTAGTGGTGATGGGGAGATCTCGTAAATCCATCCCCCACTACCAGCTCCTCCCGATCCTCTGCTAGCACCACCTCTCTGGGTACCACTCCGATCACGGTGCTGCCTCTGCCGTGGTGGTGCGCCTGTTGCCTGCCCAAATCTCCCAGCAACTCGTGTCGGGCAGTCTCGTGCCAAGTGACCTCGCCCATCACAAGCATATCACCAACTCTCTCTGGGATGCACTAGTGCCCTCCGGTGCCACTGTGGTGTACGACCATGCCCCTGAGTCTGGTTGTAAGAAATCCACCTACGTCGAGGTTCTTCTTGCCGACGCCCACTAGCCGCGGCAGACATCTCAGCTCCGACGTGCCTGCTGCCACCACCAACACTAGAATGTGACAGGAAGCCCTCTGTCACCAGCGCCTACTCTAGCACCCCAGCATATGTGGAAATGCCTAAGGGTACTCTGACAGCACGAATCTATCGGCGGAGACCCTGCTCAAACTTCCACACTCAGAAGTTGTCGTCATGGACCATGTCCGGGTAAAAGCGCGCACAATCTGCAAAACTAGCCGTGTACTCGGCCACCATCATCCCAGTCTGCTGAAATTGCAGGAGCTCCTGAATCCGAACAGAGCGCAAGCAGAAGGGGGAAAATTCCTCAGGAAAGAACAACTGAAAGTTGCCCTACAAAAGTGATGACTCGTCAAAAAGCTGAGTCACCAGACTCTACCAACGCCAAGATACTCCACGAAAAAGGGTGGCTGCCAAAGCCACTCTCTGATCTGTCGGCGTCCGCACAAGCCTGAAAAGGCAACCCACTGTCTCGAGCCAAGCCTCTACTGCCTGAGGGTCTGGCTCACCACTAAAACTTAGCAGTCTCTGCCGCTGGAACTCACGGAGCACGCTCAACCGGTGCTCAATCCCTTCCTGCTCTGCTGAAACTATCTGCTACTCAACAGGTGGGGGTGCTGCTACCATCCCACCCGGATAAGGGGCTCTCATGACGGGTCCTAGACTGTGGCCTCGTAGCTCACAGGGTCATCGTCACGAACCAAAGCTGGTATCCTACCTGGCTGTCTTCACGGAGACATCCTGAATATTATCAAGGAGTTCCGCGGTCAGATTAGCATATATGTATATACCAATAGAAATGATGGGTAGATGACTCAAGAAGGACAGTCAAAGACTCAATCCAATGTGATGCACAAACCAATTTTCCTTGCAACAAATGTCTTAGCATGCCAAATCGACAAGCGGGTTATCAAGGTCTTGGTGAATGAATACGTCGGCCGCCACACCATCACTGTACTCCCTGGCTTGAGAGCCACTCTCGAGACACGTTAACACTGTTTCCCTAAATCCCAACCAATTCCTCTTTTAGGGACTTCCGCACAACGTCCCAAGGAACGAACCAGCTCTGATACCACTTTTGTCCTGACCCGATCCTACCCGGGCTCGAGCCGTAACTACCCCAGGCCTGCCTCCAGAGGCCAGGGGCTGGCGACCAGCGCCGAAGGCACAAGAACTCGGGGAGGCCTTTGCCTAAGAACCTGTACACACCCACACGCAGCACACTCAATGCAAAAGTGCAGAGTAAAAAAAGGAATGTAAAAGGGAAACTGCTATAAATAAACCACCAGAGTGCATCAAACTCTAAACTGTATAGGGTACAAACTGAAAAGAAAAGGGGAAAAAAACGCACCCAACCAAAAAGTGCCACAACCCGGCAACAGGTAAACAAAAAGAAATAGCTGACGGGTCTCCCACCTGGAACCCGGCCACGACCACCGCACGCGGTCCAAGCTCCCATACTCCTACGCTCCACTGAAGTTACGCTCCACCTGTCCATCGTCTGCAAGGGCACAACAAGTGCGGGAAAAGCCCAAGCAGGGTTGAGTATAAAAATACTCAGTATGATACCCCGAAGGCTCGAGGGAGCAACAAAGGAGGTACCGAAGGGTGGGAAGTAGAGCGAACAGGGAGTAGAACCGAAGTACAACAGAGACTGCAGTAAAGAGTCCAGCTCAACCCAACAAAAGGAAAGAAGGTAGACTCGTCTAGAGACAAGGAGCTGGAAATGGTGATAAGATTAATTTCTCGTCGATTCTTCGCTACCTATAGAAGGAGAGTAGACTCATCCAACCACGAGAATCTAGACACGGAAAGCACGTGGCATACCCCGCACATCTTCGCCTCTCCTGGAAGGAGAGTAGACAAAACCCAAGGAGTGGGTACTCGAACAAGGTATATACATATATGTATTCTCTACAAGTAGCCCAAACAAGCTTGTAAGGGGATCTTCATCCCATAGCTCAGCCCAAGAAAATAGTATCCAACAGTCCCAGGAGTAAACTCCATCGATGCCCAGCATCCCGCACGTCTGCCCCAAAACCGCAAGCCAAGGGGCTCAATCACCGCACTTCGACACTATCTGCTTTAGGCGGCACTGACTCGCCCGCATGGTTTTAGATCGCGTCACAAGAACGCGTCTCAGTGAGGGAAAGGTCTCCTCGTACATGAGAGTTCTGGGGGAATGTCAACCACAACTCATCGCTGCCCCGCAGTCGAGAGGTCTTCTCAAAGTCAAGGTCGTCACAACACTGACCCGTAACCAGGGTTCCCGCTCTGGTAGTCACAGAGGAAAGCCACATGCTAGCCTAGTAGAAAGGACTAAGCCTGGAATGAAAACTGATGTCCCACTGCCCAGCCCTGCTAAAGGGTAATTCATAACTAGATATCGGGTGACCCACTACCCAGCCCCGCTGGAGGGTAAACCCTAATACATCATCAGGCGACCCACTGCCCAGCCCCGCTGGAGGGTAGACCTGGAATAAGTCGACAGGCGACCCACTTCCCAGCCGTACTGGAGGGTAGACCTGGAACTAGATGACGGGCGACCCACTACCCAGCCCCACTGGAGGGTAGACCTGAAACTAGACGACGGGTGACCCAATGCCCAGCCTTGCTGGAGGGTAGACCCTAAGAGGTCGTCGGGTGACCCACTGCACAGTCTCTACTGGAGGGTAGACCCTAATAGCATCAGGTGACCCACTGCCCAGTCTCTACTAGAGGGTAAACCCTAGAAGTCAGTGAGCAACCCACTGCCCAGCCCTGCTGGAGGGTAATCCCGAGGAAGTCGATGAGTAACCCACTGCCTAGCCTCGCAGGAGGGTAAAACTCAAAACTGCTCTGGCCATCTCTACAGGAGGGTACAACACTAGCCAACCAAACATGGAGTGGGTGTCACGCAACCACCCAACTCCATAACAACTCCCCCAAAAGAGGTTTAGTGCCTGTTCCATCACCGGGTGTCACTAGCCCCGCTACCGGCCAATCCATCGAGAACGAAACTAGGGGGAGACCACTCAACCCTGCTGATCAAACAAACGAGTACAAAGCTAGGGGAAAAACTCCACCCTTTTGGTCAAACAAACACACAGAGGAACCCTCTACGTCATGAGAGGTCAAAGTACGCAAAGCAGAACCCGACACACACGTGGGGCCCACACAACGTGTGGCCCCATATCAAACCCAACTGAATGAACCAACGTTCTCAGGTACGAACAACCACATGCTCCTCCAAGCATTTTTGTATACTCCCAGAGTATACCACAGTCTCAGCCCAAGGGCCATCGTGCACACAACACCCAACGTCAACGCAAAGGCGTGACATAACATCTCCAACTCCAAGGCCCAGGAACGACCAACCACATCTTGTGAACCATTTATATCACCCTCCCAAGAGTGCGCGATCACACGCCAAGGGTCCACTACAAAATGGTAGGACGGACCGCCACCGGAGCACGTTTCATGATTCCACATTTAATAAGATTGAGTATAAGGCCCCACACAACCAAACGGATTGCACCGTTGTAATCCTCATGGAAAAACATGCGAGATCGACTACTTACGCGCCTCCAACAGATATCCGACGGAAAAGTCACCAACACTGCCTCATGCCCGAACGACGTCCCGTGATCCCGAGCCTCGGCCCCGAAAACAGTCGGGCGCATCGCACCATTGAGATCCCCTCGAGAAAAGACGTCAAAATCACTACTCACTTAAGTGAAATGGATATCCCGAGAAAAAGATATGTTCCCACTCCCCGCGCACGAGCGGTACCACACGGGACCCGCACCCCGGTCCCGAAGCGCTGCCAACGGATCGCACCATTGCGATCCTCTCGCAAAAGCACACAATGTGGACTACTCACTTGTCCAAAACGGTTGCCCGGTGATAGAGATATAAAATCACAGTCGACACCCAAACGGCCCTCGTGGGCCACGCACCATCGTGCCGAATTAGGGAGGGTGGATTGCACCACTGCAATCCCCTCAGAAAAACATCCAGAAACGACTGCTCGCATGCCCCAAACGGACGTACGGTGAAAAAGTCATGAAACGCTGCCTGCAGCTCAAAAGACCGGCCGTGGGGCCCGTGCCCTCAACTTTGTCCTCAACGCCCGGAACCACCCTGGAATGCTCCGCCTCAATGCCAGGGTACCAATGCCATTGAAGGCGCTTAATTCGGACGTCGGACGCATCCGCGCCATCCAAAACAAAATTCCCATAAAAACACTTGTCCACTTAACGAAACGTCACGCCTCTGCGGCCCCTCATTTCAGGAATTAAATATTCCTGACACAATCTCAAAACATTCCCCTCAACTCAAGGCCCGCGCTTCAACTGACGGCACGCAAAACGGACGCACGTAGCGAACGCTACGGGCGTCAGAAATTCAAAGGGGCACTCCCTTGGGCCGGATCGGCCCGGCCCGGCCCGGCCGCGGGTCCAGTTCAAGCCACCTCGGCCAGGTGGCAACGACCCACCGCCAACGACCGGCCGTCAAGGCCGGTCTCTGCTTCTCCCGCAGCGACCCGCACTACGCGGGTCGCGGTCGCGCTACACGGGGTCGCGCGCCTCGCCCCCCCCCCCCACTCTGCCCTACGCCGGAGCCGCCCGGCCGCCTTTGCCTTCCGTTGCCCTGAAGCCGGCCCGCCTCCGCCTGAACACACCCGGCCGCCGCGATCCGCCACCCGCACTCGCCGGACCACCCCGCCGCCAGCGCTGGAAACCCGCCGGACAACCGTGCCAGCCAGAAAACCCCAAAAACCCGTGGATCTACGTCGGGCCGCTGAAGAGGCTTCAGAGGTCGGATTTTGAATCCAAAATAAGATTTGGAAAGCTCGGAGATGGTACTACGCGATAATGGGAATCGATCGACGATCGGATAATAATTTGATGCTATAAAGTAAGCTAAAATATTGCGGGAAATTAAAAACGAAACAAAAACGACTCCTACCTCTTGGGCGATGCCCAGAGCTTCACGGGGAGTCCGCCACCGCTCCGCTGCCTTGCCTGAATTGGCTCGCTAGAGGTGTCTCGCCGGAGTGCTTCGCTGGAGCTAGAGGAGGAGAGGGGAGAGGCTGCCACACTAGGGAGAACAACCAAGAGGGGGGGGGGGTGAGAAGTGTTTAAAACAAAACACTTAAACTCTCGCCCGTGGGCCTCTTACCTGAACTCCCGACGGGGTCAGGATTTAGCCTCCCCTAGGCTAAGAACCATGCTCTGAGAGCAACGGCGGTCTCAGAATTTTATTCTGAGACCCCGTTCAAAAGTTATTAAACTTAGCGCCCTAGGCCGTCAAATTATGAAAACGCCCCTGGGGCCATTTTTCACAGATGGGCCGCGCCCGCAAGGCTTATACCCTTCCTAGGGTAAACGGTACGATCCGAACTCAGCGGTGCCCTCGGGTTTCCAATCCTAGCCACCGTTTAAGAGATACTCGAGTTTCACCATTAAACGAATAAATAAATAAATTAATTTATCCGTTTAACATTCCATAAGCGGGCGATGGGTCCAAACGTCCCGCGCCGACTAGTTTTATGTCGTTCCCAGGGTAAACACCGCATTATGGACCCATCTGTACACTCGGATCTCTGATCTGAAGCTCCGTTTAGGAGTTATCCCATTTATTTGGCGTTTCCGGTGTGAACGCACTGAAAATTTAATTCCAGCCACTCCGGGGCTCAGAATCTCACGCTGTCTGAAGGCACTGCTCTGGAATATTATCAAGAATATTCCAAAGTCTTTCTCAGCAAAAATTGGGTTCTTACATGTATAGTTAGTACACAAAATAACATAAAAAGGTATAAAAATTCCAAAAAATCTATCCCAACATCCTAAGATCTAGCTTGTTCATCTTATACTAATATATAATCCTTATACATGAAAAATAATTCATGGATCTTTAATAGGACTCTTCCCCTTATAAATGCATAAAAATAGATAGTATTCCTGGGTACTATCGACGAACCAACTATGGTGTGATATAAACTCTGTAGGACACCCCTCCCCCAACAACTTCTATAATTACACAGTCTGTGGTTATATCATGGATGTATGAACATAAAATTAATGTAAAGTAGTAATATTAATAATAAAGGGGTTGGATATGGTTCCTGAAAGATGACCTAGTTGAAACTACCTGCTTCTTCTCATGACAAAATATCTAAAAATGAGTATGAATGGTCACAATGTTTGATATCACATTTATAAGGGACTCCTTTTCCATTATCATAGTAGAAAATGGGATTCCATTGCTAGTATCACATTTATATGGGATGTTAGGACCAATATCATCGAATAGGGAATCCATCATGTAAAAACCCGTAAAACTCAAGGGAAATGTTTTCTTAATTTTTTTTGGAATTTTACAAGAGGGCGATTTCTGACGGAACTTGATTCCGAGGCCTGGAGTTCCCGGAATCAATTTCCGAAGTTTGGATCGGGTACATTCAGTGAACGAACGAGCGGGAATTTCTAACTTTTGAACCGGTGCCCGAAATCAAATTCCGAGGGCACCGATGAACTCGCAGCGCCGATATTCGCTTAAAGAGACCTTTTCTGAGGTTGCGTTTTATGCGGGAAGGAAGTTAGTTTTGGGGGAATTTAAATGAAGTTAACTAAATTGTGGAAACACAATTTTTTTTAAACCATGTTGGTTATATCCTCCCAAAGGGAGTTAGAGGTGGGACCCACATCCACTTAACCTCCCTTTAGAGGATTAAGTGTGGTGGGGCCCACACGAACCCTAACTCCTCAACTCCCCTTTAAACTCCCAATAACTCCACTCAATTTAATGTTGACAACTTGTGTTATTAATTAAGTTGAGTTACTTAATTTCAAACCATTGAAATTCAAAGAGGTGAAATTGTGTAAATAAAATAAGACTTCAGCTTATTTTATTTTCGTTAGTTTTCTCTTGTCACCTTGAGAGGATTTGGGGAAGCTTTCTTCTTCTTCCACCACGACGAAGAACACGAAGAACACTTAGGCTCCGACGAAGAACGCCGTCACCAAAAGAAGAGAAAGACGTGTCGTCTCTTCTCTTCTTCGCAGCCGGTGTGTTTCTGAAGATCGACGACGCCGCTTCTTTCGATCTTCTTCTCGTGTCAACGAAAGGAGAAGCCGCTTCCTCCTCTGGCTTTCTTCGTCAGCTTATGAAGTTTCTCCAGTGACGCCCGACCTCCACGACGCTCGTGTTCCGCGGGTCGTTGACAAACACCGCTCTTGAAGCCGAGGTTGGGGATTATTTTATTTACTTATTTCCGTTCATGATTCTAGTTTATCGATTATCGTGGATTTTCAACTAGATGATATCGATTAACGAGAGGGGGGCCGGACCGCACAAACACGGCCCAACCCCCCTCATATGTTCATGTTTGATTCTTTGCGGATGGAACGGGATGGCGTGGTGTCTTCGCACCACGCAGGAATCACACGGCAAGTATTGTGGGGCGCCGTCGCGCCGCGCCGTGGAAAGAAGTTAAGAACACGACGTCATCGCGCCGCGTCGAAGAAAATCGAAGGCGCCACGGCCGGAGCGGGGCCGCGGTGGAGGGGTGCGGTGCCGTTGCACTGCGCTGGACGACAAGGGCCGCGATCGGTTCCGGGCCGCGGCAGAGCAAGGTGACCGGCTTCCGGACCGGGCTGCCGGTGTCGGCGAAGAAGGGGACCGGCCGTTGCCGCTCCCGTGGAGGCCGGAACAGGCCGGCCAGGCGGGTCGGCCGGACCGGTGTGCAACCGGGGGTTCAAACCCCCGTCCGGCTGGCCAAAACGGCCCCCCTTAATTGTGTGGGGCTGCGGTTACACAGGGGGCAGCCCCCCCCCCTTTGCCGAACGGCTCGGCCAAAGTCGAGCCAGACAGCACGCTGGGTGCGCTGTCCCTAGCCGGACCGGCACCCGGCCAGGCCTTGTCGGGCCGGGATGACCCTGTCCGGGGCGGGTCAACCCGGTTCGGGCCAACCGGGGGGTCTCGGGCCGGGTCGGCCCGGGCCCGAAACCCCCGATACCGAACTTTTTGTGTTTAAATGCCCATAACTCGGGCTACGGACCTCCAAACGACACGAAGTCAGCGGCGATGCGATCCTTGGATCGAGACGGTCGTTTTGGTATATCGCACTCAAGGTTTCAGCATACCCTGAGTTCATCCGGGTTAGTTCATACACGAAACCAACCGGGCCCTCGGAGCAGAAACACTCATATCTTGAGCTACGGACGTCCGATTGACGTGCCGTCAGCTTTGTTGAGTTCCTATTAGTGGGAAGAATCTTTTGGAATACTCCGCCCGAGGTTTGGACGCAGGTGGAGTACGATCGGGTTGGTTTTTCCTTAAAAACCAACCGGGCCCCTCGGACGAAAAAGCCAATAACTCTCAGATCGGGCGTCTGATTGATGTGCCGTCTGTTGCGTTGAGTTCCTGTTGACGATACGGAAATTTTGGATACATCAACTCTGGACTTTGTGACAGTTGATGTATCGGCTTCTCGGCTCGTGGAGCGGACCCTCCTGAACGATTTTTCTGTGTGCGGGAACCCTAGTGTTGGCTGCGACTGCTACTGTGACTGCGACGACGACAGTGCAGAGATCCTTAGTGGATTCGACGATAAAGACTACAACACTCAGCGATCCTGTGTGGATCAGTGCTACCGATCATGTGTGGGTCCGATCCTGTGTGGGTCAGCGCTCAGCGGTCATGTGTGAACCAGCGCCTATAGATCCTGTGTGGGTCTTTGTGGGGGTTAGTACCTATCGATCCTTTGTGGGTCCGACGACTTAGATGGATCAGTGATCATCTCTATCTTCTTCCGAAGAAGTATACCTATGTGAGATGAATCCTATTGATTTCCTGTGTGGATTGTGTTGTGCTATCCTATGTGGATTTCGTTTTGCTTTCCTATGTGGAATACATATACTTTCCTGTGTGAACTGAGTTGTACTTGGGCTCGGAGGTTGGAGTGTATTGGAATTGATGACTTAGGTATATGTATGGGCATATACCTAAGCAGTGTCGGTTGTTACTTCGTGTTTGTATCTATCCTTTGTGGTTTATCCTTTATGGATTTTGGGAGACCTTCGGGGGTATCGGGGTCCCTACTGAGTAGCTTATACTCACCCCTGCATGGGCTATGCCCGCACTACGTTGTGTTGGTTGCAGACGACGGACAGCGTTGATCGTGGTTGAGGCTTGCAGAGCAGGACAGTACCTGGAGGTGGACCACTTGGTGGGACGTGCTCGGAGCGGACGACGGGACCCGAGGAGCAGTGGAGCTATCTGTACCCACCCTTTAGGTGGGATTTTCTAGTGGACAACTCGATGAAGCGGGTTTTACTTTACAGTTTCTGTTTTCCCTTTCGAGTTGTACTTTACTTTCAGTTTAGGTTTGTATACTGGCCCATTTACTTTTCCGCACTTCAGTTGTACTCTGTTTTTACTTAGTGTTTACTTTTCCGCTTGCTTACTCTGTGGTTCTTGTTTACTTTACAAAGGCAATGCCTTCCATTTTTACCGGGATTTACGCCTTGGTGCTAGTCTCCAGCCCCTGGCCTATGGAAGGCGGGCTTGGGGTAGTCACGGCACGGGCCCCGAGGGCGGGTCGTGACAAATTGGTATCAGAGGAGTTCAGTTCTACCACGAACTCTGATCTTTTCTATGTGAGGCAATAGTGTTTAGCGTATTAAGTGTGGTTATCAGTCCAGGGAGTCTAGTGCTGGTGCGGCGGCCGACGTATCCGTACACCAGGATCCTGACTTCTGAATTCCGATTTAATTCAAGAAATCATTGATTTCCTGTGTGTTTCAAGTTTTTTTTGTGATTACTTTGTATCAGCTCACCAGGTATATTGTTCTGACCGTGGTTCACCTGTTTCCTTTTTTGGATGGCCCCACGACGGTAGCCAGCTAGGGTTCCGAGAGTCGAGCGTGACGATAGCCCACCGAGCGATGAGGCCTCGGTGCATGGCCCTTTATTTGCAGTGGCACCGGTGGTAGCACTACCTGCCGAGCCACCGATGCTTCCAGCACCAGATGCTGACGATGCATGTCGCCTCAGCGCACTTCATGAGTTTCAACGCCAGCGACCGCCCAGGTTTCATCGGGAGACGGACCCCAGGCAGCCGAGGACTGGCTGGAGGCAGTCGTACGAGTTTTCAGGCTAGTGAGGACACCAGCAGACCTCATGGTGATCCTCGCTGTGAGCCTACTGCACGCAGCAGCGGGCCGATGGTGGAACTTGATGCTCCAGGAGCACGATGAGGCATCTCTACTTTGGACATACTTTGAAAGCCTCTTCCGCTCGGAGTTCGTCCCAGCAACCCTCCGTACGGTGCGTATTCAGGAGCTTCTTCAGCTGTGGCAGGGCAACATGATGGTCGCTCAGTACTCAGTGAGATTTACCGATCTCTCGCGCTACTCGACTGACATGGTACAAGACCCATTCTTCCGGGCCTGGACCTTTGAGCAGGGATTGAGACACGAGATCAGGGAATCCCTGATCTCCCTCAGAATTCCGACTCAGACAGGAGTACTGGAGCGAGCCCTTTTGATCGAGAGTTTTCTTACTGAGTCTACACTAGCACCGAGACCCACCGCAGGCTGGCATGTAGCAGAGTCTTCTGCAGCAGGTAGTCGACGGATGACTCAGGGGTCTAGGCAGACCAGACCCTTAGGCAGACGACCTCAGGACACTGGCTCAACAGTGCGGGGTACACAGCGCAGATCCAGTCTTTCGAGAGGCAGGCAGTGCTACTCGTGCGGCGGACAGGGCCACATAGCTCGTGACTACCTGACCCGCCGTGCTGAGGAGCAGCAGACGGTTGAGGGACCACCGAGGCAGAGGCAGAGGGTCGACCGTGGTGGTCCGCAGGGAGGAGGCGGACGAGGTAGTGGAGCTGGGTGAGCCGCAGGTGGTGGGAAACGCTTTGAGTCTCTACCACCCACTACTGGAAAAAAGTCCTATACCCACGGTTCAAAACCGTGGGTATAGCCCCCAAAACCGTGGGTATAGGCTATACCCACGGTTTTGGGAACCGTGGGATGGAACGCCGTCGGTATAGGTCCCCATCCTATACCCACGGTTTTCCAAAACCGTGGGTATAGGTGTTCTGCCACCGTGTCAACAAAACATTCCCAATTGCCACGGTGTCAATGGCTTTTACCCACGGTTTCAAAACCGTGGGTATAGATCCTAAAATAAAGCTGCAGGCGGGTTTCGATCCCACGACCTCTTCGTTGCAAAGTACCGCGTCTACCACTACCCTACTATCAATTATGTGTATATATATATATTTTTAGTTAAATATAGTTATATAAACCGTGGGTATATAGGGAAGAACCGTAGGTATAGGACTCCCGCCAAAAAAAAATCTTTCCCACGGAAAAAAAAAATTTCCCGCGCACACATGGGAAACCTATACCCACGGTTTTTCAAAACCATGGGTATAGGTTTTTTATCCTTTACCTATCCCCACGGTTCTCCTCAAAACCGTGGGGATAGGTACCCCTATGCCCACGGTTCTTGAAAACCGTGGGTATAGGTCAATTTTCAAGACCTATCCCCACGGTTTTGGAAAACCGTGGGGATAGACCCCCCTACGCCCACGGTTGTTCAAAACCGTGGGTACAGGTCTTGAAAATTGACCTATACCCACGGTTTTCCAAAACCGTGGGCATAGGGGGTACCTATCCCCACGGTTTTGAGGAAAACCGTGGGGATAGGTCCATTTTCCAGTAGTGACCACCACCACCAGGAGGTCCACCCCGACCACAGGGAGCTGGCGGGCAGAGACAGGAACAGCTCCGGGCAGTAGAGGCCTACGACCACATCGTGCCTGAGATGATTCGAGGTACTATCTGTGTATATTCCAACCTTTCTGCAGTACTTATAGACATAGGAGCGAGTCACTCTTTCATAGCCGCTGCCCTTGTTCGGAGCTCGGAGATTCCGACAGAGCCGTTGGCTCGATCCTTACGGCTAGAGAATCTTACGGGAGCAGACTCGATGATTACGCACTGGTGCCGACAGTGTGAGCTTACTCTAGGAGGTGAGAGATTCGGCTGGGATCTTCTTGTAGCAGCGTCGAGGCCTTACGACGTCATCTTGGGCATGGATTGCTTATCTATGGTCCATGCCCAGATTGACTGTTTTAGGCGCAAGGTGCGATGTGTACGCACCGACGGGAGCAGGTTCACCTTCACTGGCGAGATGGGATCCTTCTCAACACATGATGGACTTCCGTAGAGGATAGGATAGACCATCACTCATCAGTTGGCGAGTCTCATCCTAGGAGCAGTGGACGTGCGGAGTCCTGGTTTTCCTGCAGTGGTGGATCAGTTTGCGGACGTTTTTCCCGACGACGTTCCAGGGATACCTCCTCGTAGAGAGGTAGACTTTTATATTGACCTGTACCCCGGGACATCTCCGATATCGACTCTAGAATATCGGATGGCCCCCACTGAGCTTCGAGAGCTACGGGTACTGTTGGAGGACTTGCAGGGAAAGGGGTTCATCCGACCCAGTGTTTCACCCTGGGATTCCCCGATTTTGTTCGCCAAGAAGGAGGACGGGAGATTGCGACTGTGTGTCGATTATCGTCACCTGAACCATGTGATAGTGAGGAATAAGTATCCACTACCGAGGATTGATGACCTCTTTGATCACCTCAAGGGAGCACGGTGGTTCTCGAAGATAGACCTCAGGTCAGGTATCATCAGCTCAGAGTCAGAGACGAGGACGTGCAGAAGACGGCCTTCAGATGTCGGTATGGCCACTATGAGTTCTTGGTTATGCCTTTCGGCGTATCCAATGCTCCAGCAGTGTTCATGGACCACATGAACAGGATATTTCAGCCATACCTCGATCGATTTGTCATGGTCTTCATCGACGACATTTTGATTTACTCGACGACTGAGGAAGAGCACGCCTACCACTTACAGGTTGTACAAGACACACTCCGAGAGCACCAGCTTTATGGTAAACTCTCGAAGTTCCAGTTCTGGATACGTGAGGTCCACTTCTTGGGACCCGTCATCTCTGAGGCGGGTGTTGCAGCGAATCCTGTGAAGATCGAGGCAGTGTTACCATGGGAGCCACCCAGGAGCGTGACAGAGGTTCGGAGTTTCTTGGGACTAGCTGGATACTATCGGAGATTCGTGCCAGACTTCTCTAGAGTTGCCACACCACTCTCAGCTTTGACGAAGAAGGGGAAACCCTTCGTGTGGTCAGACAGATGTCATCAGAGCTTCTAGGAGCTGAGACAGAGATTGACCAGCGCACCTATCTTGAGGTTGCCTGAGGAGGGAGTAGGGTACGTAGTCTACTGTGATGCATCAGGGACCAAACATAGATGTGTTATGATGTAGGAGCGGGCAGTGATTGCCTATGGATCACGACAGTTGAGGCCGCATGAGCAGAACTACGCTACCCAAGACCTGGAGTTAGCAGTAGTGGTCTTCGCTCTGAAGAAATGGCGACACTACCTGATGGGCGAGCGCTTTATAGTCTTTTTTGATCATCAGAGTCTCAGGTATATCTTCTCGCAGAAGGACCTGAACCTGAGACAACGGCGATGGCTCAAGTTCCTCCAGGACTATGACTTTGAGATAGTCTATACTCGTGGAAAGGGGAACGTGGTAGCTGATTCCCTCAGTAGGAGGACGGGCATTCAGCTACTTGAGGAGGCGACAGAGCAGCTAGCCTCTTTGCAGATATCCTTCGTGGATAGAGATGGAGCAGCCTTCCTTCAGTCTCTCACAGTCACCCCTCCACTATTGCAGTGGGTCAGAGAGGCACAGCGTGAGGACACTGACTGTGAGACACGACGTGCACAGATATCCTTGGGACAGGAACCTGATGGTTTCTCCCTTGGAGCAGAGCACAACATCCTTTTCAGAGGATGTACCATGGTACCAGTCGCTTTGCGAGAGGAGGTGCTGAGAGAGTTTCACACTTCTCCTTTGGCAGTACATCCTGGAGTGGCGAAGATGTACCAGGATCTCAGACAAAACACTGGTGTCCGGGCATGAAGAAGGTTGTGGTAGAGTTCGTTTCTCGATGCCTGGTCTCGCCCAAATTTACCCAAGTTTTAAGGGTCAAGCGGTCGCTTGTAGTGTAGCTTGGGTTGTCGAATCCTCAGAGACCTAAGAAGAACCTTTAGACACTCAATAAAAAGAGATGGATTTTTGGCTATGAAGTGGCCAACTTGGGTTGATTTTATATTGTTTTGAAAGAGCACTAAAATATCTATGTGAATTCAAATTATGAGAAAATGATTTGATCCTAGGTTATTTCTCAGGGTGGATTGAATGAATTCCTCTTTTTTTACGATTTTGATTTCATTAACTCGAGAAAGATTCATGCAATGAATTCAAACTAACCTCATCACTTACTGATTAAACACCTTAAAAACATATGATAATCACCTATACACTTGTAGGATCATTTTCATGAGCACTCCAAGGTAAAGGATGTAATTAGCACATGAAAGTGGGGTGAATAAATTCAATAAGGAAGAGGAAGAATAAAAATCATTGAATGAAAGAATCTCAATTAAAAGAAATTAATAACATTTAGGCATGAGAAATAACATTCAATCCAGCCCCTTGCTACTCCCTTGGATCAACCCATAAAAGAGCTAGCCCTCCATTGATGACAAGTTCTCAACGGAAGCGGAAAGTAGACTTATGAGGGTGGAATTGAAGAAGTAAAAACAACAAAAATAACTATCACTCCACCGTTGTGTGAACAAAATCACAAGGTTTGGTGTGAATAAATTCACACCTTGAGGCAATGGTATCAAGGTGATAAGGAGAAGAAAAGAAAAAGAGGAAATGAAGAACTTTTATTAAGAACTAATTTGATTCAAACAACTTACATGAGAATGAAGAACGATTACAACATCAAATGGACAGCATAACATTATAATGAAACAAAGCACCCAAGATCCCCAAATACCTCACCACTACTACCTTAAATAGGAAAAAATGAAGCCTTGGCCGAGCCCCCAACATCCCATTGCCTTGAATTAATTATGTTGGGAAAAGGTGGGTGGAACATTGATGATAAGAGACTTTTCCACTTCTTGCCCCGAAGTTGCAGCCAGCTTGCATCCACCGGAAAGAATCGCCTAAATCACCTTCTAGAAAGCAGAATTTGAGTGGGCCCTAGAAGACTTAAATGAATCCCCGGATGTCCCCTAACAGAATGTAAAATGGCAGCCCAAAATAATATTTGGTTCTGGAGATATGATGGAAATGGTGGGCTGTTTTTCCGGGCCGCAGACTCTGGCCCAAATTTAAATCTTCAACTTGGGCCGCCTTGATCACCACCATTGAGGACGAATTATCACTATCTCCAGAAGCCTTATTTGTTCCCCTATATTTCTTATAGTCTCCTGTAAAATTTTGGATTCATTGGGCCTGTATTGGGGGCCCCATAGTCCGATTAGTGGGATGATATCCAATCTTCTTTCTTCAGAATTGTTTCCTTTAATCGCCAAATATCTCCATCATAATTTATTAATAATCCATTGATCCCTGAATAAAAAATGTTCATAATTAAGTTAATATCCATTTAAAAAAATTTCAAATTAAAACATGGATAGTAACATTCTTTAAAATCAGATGAAACATTGGGCCTAAATTGGTGCACATTAGGCATGAAGTGCACAAATGATGAGAATGAGTGTTCAAAATGTAAAATGCACTAAAATGGTATTTATGAATAGCAAGGCACATGAAAACTACATATATTAGAAATGAATATTAGCCTCTTACAGTGGCTAATCACACCCCCCAACTTGAGTTTTTCTAGTCCCGAGAAAAATATATCTCACAAAAATGAAATTCGAATGACATTTTCCAAAAACATTTTAATACACATTTCTCACCCAAAGATCACATACCAAACAATTATGAAACCCATCAAAATCATTTAAAACAAGCTATGTCCATAAGCATATCCCAATCCCAAGCCCATTCCTTTGTTCAAATTCATTTCCTTATTTCATCCAAATTCAATTAAGCATGATGAAGTGTTGTGTGTCACAATAGACATGGGGGTTCATTTTTATTCGAGGGAGAAAAGATGGAAGCGCTAGGAGCAATCAAATTTTAATAATAAGATGAGTACTCATTTTTTTATTCTCTTTTTTTTTGTTTTTTTTTTTGCAATTTTTCCATGGTAATTGAAATTGAACTCAATCGAGTCAACCCATGTAGCAAGACTTTGCCGATGACTCCCAGGCTCAAAGACCTTACGGCACCAAGTGAAGCTCACATACTCAGGCATCATCTCGAGTTAACTCAATCAAAAACAAATTCAAATTACCAAAAATAGAGATAAAATGCCCAACTCTGGGCCAAACAACTATGGAGTCGCGATCCCCAAGTGCCTAAAGCCACACATTAGGTCAATTCATTGCTCTACGCGCAAATTTTTATTTTTATTTTTGAATACTCATGTTAAAATTAAAATGATCGCCAATCCTATGCTCTTTATTATGGGTCCCCAAAAACTCAAACTAAGACCCCACAATCTAGAGGACGTGTATTGTGTTTTTTTATATTAAATGGATGAAAATATAACAGCGAAAAATCACATCGGACAACCGCACTTTCCAATAACTATGCACATGAACATAAACTTGCATTAAAATCAGAATCAAGGCATGCAAAATTATTTGATATCCAATTTCAGAGTTTGGAATGTGTGTTATCATGGTCAAGGTTAATGACATTTTTCCTTACACACATTTTCATCTCCCCCCCTCCAACTTAGAATAACACTGTCCCCAGTGTTTAAAGAATTGAAATATAGAAGGGGTAGGATAGAAGTTCACCGAAGACATTGAAAATGAAAATTATGGAATGAAGTCACCTGGTGGTTGACGTTGAAAATGCATTCCCATGTATCCCTTCAATTCTGGTTTGTCTCCCAATGGCTTGGACGGTTGTGAACAGCTTTTCCCAATGACTTATGACATGCATTAATTTTTTTTTAATATATATATATTTTTTATTATTATTTTTTTAACCTGAAAAAAGTATAAATAACATAAACTGATGATACATTGTCTTCTTTATATTTTCTAGGTAAGGTATTACTCAGGGATCACACCGCGTGACACGGATGAATACGGTGCTCCCCTTTCGTACCCATCCTTACTCATAAAAGAAGAACAGGTCAACAATCTATTTTTTTTAAATACCAACAAAAATATAAAATAAAATAAAATAAAATAAAATAAACTGATGATACATTGTCTTCTTTATATTTTCTGGGTAAGGTATTACTCACAGATCACACCGCGTGACACGGATGAATACGGTGCTCCCCTTTCATACCCATCATTACTCATAAAAGAAGAACAGGTCAACAATCTATATTTTTTTTAATAACAAAATGCAGAAGAAGGAAAAAAAATGAGTCACAAAGATTAGAAAGATGAAGACCACGGGTTGCCTCCCGTGCAGTGCTTTTGTTTAACGTCGTTATCCCGACATGGATCCTAAATCTATCAATTTTTTCCTGGTTCATAGGTTGGCTCTGTTAACTCTACCTCTATTTCCTGTTTATTGAACGATTCAATGAAAGGTTTTAACCTATGACCATTGACCTTAAAAATGTTACCACTTGTGGGATCCTCAATCTCTACTGCCCCATGGGGGTACACATGATGCACTATGAATGGACCTGACCATCTAGACCTTAACTTTCCCGGGTGTAAATGAAGTTTTGAACTATACAAGAGCACATGTTTTCCTAGTTCAAATTGTTTGACTTTGATATTCCTAGATTGGTAGGCTTGAACTCTAGCTTTATTTATCCTTGAATTTTCATACGCCTCCATCCTAAGTTCCTCAAGTTCATTAAGATCTAACTTCCTCTTTTCTTCGGCTAAAGAAATGTCGAAATTCATTTTCTTGATTGCCCAAAATGCCTTATGCTCAATTTCAACAGGTAAATGGCATGCTTTTCCATAAACCAACCTATATGGGGACATTCCTAGGATGGTTTTGAATGCTGTACGATATGCCCAAAGAGCATCCAAGAGTTTCTCAGACCAATCTTTCCTAGAGGGGTTGACAGTTTTTTCAAGAATTTGCTTAATCTCCCTATTTGCTAACTCAGCTTGACCATTGGTTTGAGGATGGTAGGCAGTGGAAACTTTATGAGAAATTCCATACTTAGACATGAGTGAAGAGAATGGGAGATTACAGAAATGGGTTCCACGATCACTGATTATAGCCCTCTGAATTCCAAATCTAGAAAAGATATGCTCTTTTAGGAATCAGATCACAACTTGATGATCATTAGTCTTGGTGGGAATGGCCTCAACCCATTTTGAGATGTAATCAACAGCTAAGAGGATGTAGAGGTATCCCTTAGAGTTTGGAAAGGGTCCCATGAAATCAATTCCCCAACAATCAAAGATTTCAACGACTAGAATGGGAGTGAGGGGCATTTGATTTCTTTTGGAAATGGATCCTAATTGCTGACACTGAGGACAACTTTTGCAGTATTGGAAGGAATCCTTAGTGAGGTTAGGCCAGTATAAACCACTTTGGAGGACCTTTGCAGTGGTTTTCTTTGTAGAAAAGTGTCCTCCACATGCCTCTCCATGACAAAATTTTAGAATGGAATCTTGCTCAGACTCGGGAACACATCTCCTGATGTTTTGATCAGGACAGAACTTGAAGAGGTAAGGATCATCAAACACGTAGTGTTTGACATCAGAAAGGAATTTCCTCTTAGCTTGGGTCCCCAGGAATTTTGGAATGTCACCGGTCACCAAATGGTTTGCTATGTCAGCATACCAAGGGCAATCACTCACTGAATAGAGGTGCTCATCGGGAAATGAATCAGACACAGAGAGGTGGTGTGAGTTGTCTTTGAATTCCATCCTAGAGAGGTGATCAACTACAACATTTTCAACACCCTTTTTATCCTTAATGGTTAAATCAAACTCTTGAAGAAGAAGGACCCACCTAATTAATCTAGCCTTGGCATCTTGTTTTTGGAAAAGGTATTTTAGGGATGAATTGTCAGTGAAGACAATGATGGGTGATCCTAAGAGATAAGACCTGAATTTTTCTAAAGCAAAGACAACAGCAAGCAGCTCTTTCTCAGTGGTGGTGTAGTTTATTTGTGCATCATTTAAAGATTTGCTTGCATAAGCAATGACACATGGAGTTTTCTCACACTGTTGTCCTAAGACTGCTCCTACAGCGAAGTCACTTGCATCACACATGAGCTCGAAAGGAAGTTTCCAATTTGGATATTGCATGATAGGTGGAGATATAAGAGTTGACTTGAGTTTAGAGAATGATTCCTCACAGCTTTCTGTCCATAAAAATGGAGCATCTTTTACCAATAGAGCACAAAGTGGTCGAGAAATAGAGCTGAAATTCCTAATGAACCTTCTATAAAAACCAACATGTCCTAAGAATGTCCTCACTTCCTTAACAGTTTTAGGAGAGGGAAGGTGACGAATGATGTCAACCTTAGCTTTATCAACTTCAATCCCTCTACCAGATACTAGATGACCTAGAACATGTCCTTCCCTTACCATGAAATGGCATTTTTCCCAATTTAGTATGAGATTCTTATCCTCACACCTTGACAAAACCTTTTCAACATTTAGAAGGCATCCCTCAAAAGTATCCCCAAAGATGGAGAAATCATCCATGAAGACCTCTAAACAATCCCCCACCATGTCCGAGAAGATTCCCATCATGCACCGCTGGAAGGTACCAGGGGAATTACATAAACCAAAGGGCATGCGCTTGAAGGCAAAAGTTCTGAATGGACAAGTGAAGGTCGTTTTTCCTTGATCCTCTAAAGAGACTTCGATTTGATTATACCCTGAGAATCCATCTAGGAAGCAGTAGAATTGATGACCTGCCACTCGCTCGAGGACTTGATCAATAAAGGGCAAGGGGAAATGGTCTTTCTTGGTACAAGAGTTGAGCTTCCTATAGTCAGTACAGACTCTCCATCCACTACTAACCCTTGTTGGAAGCATCTCTCCATCATTATTGGTTATTACTGTGATTCCAGCCTTCTTTGGAACAACATGGATTGGGATAACCCACTCACTCTCAGCTATAGGATAGATGATACCAGCTTTTAACAATTTCAAAAGTTCTTTTCTCACTACTTCCATGAGATTAAGATTGAGTCGTCGCTGAGGTTGACGACATGGCTTTGAATCGGATTCTAGAACAATTCTATGAGTCCTGATAAGTGGGCTAATCCCAGGAATATCTGATAGGGTCCATCCAATGGCTTTCTTGTGTCTCCTAAGGACATCTAGAAGCATCCTCTCATGATTGGCTTCAAGAGAGGAAGAAATGACAACAGGAAAGGATTGATTGTCCCCTAAGAACGCATACTTGAGTGATGAAGGTAAAATATTAAATTCAAGATCAGAGTGGTTATCACTTTCCAAGAAAGGATGAGACTTTGTATTGAACTCAGTTTCTTTGGTCACATTTATTGACAAAATTGGTTCCTTGTGAAGAGAATTTTCATCCACTAAATTAGCTAGAGTAGTTTCATGAAGGGATATAGACTCGATGTTATTGATTTCACTCATGGTATCATTGATCAGTGATTCTAGAAAATCACCAATAGAGCAATCTGAAAGAGATTCAAGCCAAGGAGAAAAATTTCCCTCATGTGAACAAAGAAAATCAATCTCTTCTTGACTTAAACATCCTTCGGTAATTCTTTGATGTTCCTTGAGTTCACTATCAACAATACCCATCCAATTAACCTCATGGATCTCTTCATCATCCCCAATTTGAGAGTTTGCATTGTAGATGTTCAAGTCTAGACTCATGTTTCCAAAGGTGATGGTCATGTTCCCATTTCGGACTCAGATAATAGAGTTGATTGTTGCAAGGAAGGGACGACCAAGGATGATTGGGGTTTCCTCCCTAGGACCTAAGCTTGGGTGATTGTCAAGAACAATGAAGTCAGCTGGGTAAATGAAATTTTCAACTTTCACCAAAACATCCTTTAAGACCCCCTTTGGAACTCGAATACTACGATCAGCAAGTTGAAGAGTGACAGATGTGGGTTGGAGTTCTTCGAGCCCTAACTGACAATACATAGCATAAGGAATGAGGTTCACACTGGCTCCGAGATCACACAAGGCTTTGACAACTTTGTTCTCTCCTAGTTCAACATTTATGTAAGGGCATCCCGGGTCTTTCATCTTTGGAGGAAGGGTTCCCTGGATTGTTGTGCTAACATTTGCTGCCAGAAGGACTTGGTTCTTATGTGAGAATTTCCGTTTAAATGTGCAGAGGTCCTTAAGGTATTTTGAGTATGAAGGAATGGTTTTAATGGCATCGAGGAGTGGAATGTTCAACTTGACTTGTGAGAATATTTCCCTCAATGTTTCACTCAATTTAGGCTTGGTTTTCCCCCTCATGCGTTGAGGAAATGGGGCAGGTTGTGGGGTTGTTTTTTGAAGAGTTGTTTCCTTCACATTTTTATTAGTATCATCAGTTTGTTCATGTGTTTCATTTGAATTTTCATTAGAGTTTGAATCTTCAGGTGGGTTTTGAACTATTTGTTCAGGTTTCTCAATTGATTTCCCACTTCTCAAAACTGTCACAGCCTTTAGTTGTTCATGAGTTGTTTGAGTGCAACTTGTCTCCCCCCTTGATGTTTGTTGTGGAATGGCCTGTGTGGGCATGGGTGCCTTTCCAGTTTTTATGGTTTGAAGTTCTTGTTTAAGGGACGAGACTTCTGAGTTCATCCTTTCCATTTGTTTGCACAGTTGTTCAAGGATTGGGAGAGGGACAGATTGGGAAGGGGTTTGTGTTGGTTGGGTTATCCCAGGGGGATACTTTGGTTGTTGGATGGGTTGTTGGTATTGGACTGGAGGATGTTGGTATTGGATTGTTTGTGGTTGGAATTGGTTATGGTTTTGAAAATTTTGTGTAGGGTAGGGTTTTGGTCTTTGTGGTTGGCTAGGTTGTTGGTTATCTTTCCATCGGAAGCCTGGGTGGTCATTATACCTTGGGTTGAATGTGCTTGGGTATTGAGGCTTTTGAAAGTTTAGGGCATTCACTTCAGTAGGTGGTCCTCCTAAAAGAACATCCTTGATGGATGGAATGGTTGGGCAGTTGTCCGTTTTGTGGTCATGTTTGTCACAGATTGTGCAAACAAGGTCTACAGTTTGGATTTCATTGATTTTCCTATGGTCTATCTCTTCAACCTTCCTAGAGAGTGCTGCAAGTTTCGCCCTAAGGATTTCCTCTTCCCTAAGTGTATGCATTCCAGTAGTTCTTTGAGGCTTTTCATAGTAAGGTGATGTTCCCCATGTTTGGTTTTGTTCAGCAAGGATTTCTAGATACTCGTAAGCATCATTTGGGGATTTTTTTTAAAGGTCCCATTACACATCATGTCAATGAATTGTTTGTTCCCCGGGCCCAAACCTTCATAGAAAATTCTTACTTGTTCAGGAATAGAAAAACCATGGTGTGGAACCATGTTTAGGGAGTCTTTGAACCTCTCCCATGTTTCATAAAATGACTCTCCCTCTTTTTCAAAAAAATTTTGGATGCTCTTTTTTAGTGCAATGGTTTTGTGATGGGGGAAGTATTTTTTGTAAAATTCTCTTTGCAGTTGGTTCCAAGTGTGGATTGATGAAGGTCTCAGGTTGTTTAGCCAATTTTTAGCTCGATCCTTTAATGAAAAAGGAAATACCCTCATCTTAGCAGATTCTAGTTGATGTGGGGGACACATGGTTTCAACAATGTCGTTGAACTCTTTGACATGAAGGTATGGCATTTCTGACTCCATCCCGTGAAAGGTTGGAAGGTGGTTTAGGACATGGGGTTTGAATATGTAGTTGGTATCTCCTATGAAATTGTGTCTAATGCATGAGGGGGCATTGGTCCAAGCTGGAGTGAGGTAGTCGTTCATGGTTTGATCAACTACATTCCCTAAGTTTGGAGCTTCTTGGTTTTGGTTTCCCATTTGATTCCCCCCAGGGTTTACAATTTGATTTTGTGGATGACCCTCCATTGGACTTGTTTCAAGTTCTGACTTTGGGGTTTCAAGAGTATTTTAATCTGATTTAAACAATCCCCTAGGTGCACTTGACTCCCCAATCCTAGGACTATCCACCCTGACTAGTCTGTTTGAGAAATCGCGGGTGTAGGCGGACATGCGCCCAAAAAAAAGCGAGAAAGGGACAAGATAAGAGATCTTGGGTGAGAGTAGAAGAATGGGGGTGATGAAATAAGGTTTTTCTCTAAGGAACTTACTTGGTCCCCGGCAACGGCGCCAAAATTTGGTCTCGCCCAAATTTACCCAAGTTTTAAGGGTCAAGCGGTCGCTTGTAGTGTAGCTTGGGTTGTCGAATCCTTAGAGACCTAAGAAGAACCTTTAGACACTCAATAAAAAGAGATGGATTTTTGGCTATGAAGTGGCCAACTTGGGTTTATTTTATATTGTTTTGAAAGAGCACTAAAAGATCTATGTGAATTCAAATTATGAGAAAATGAGTTGATCCTAGGTTATTGCTCGGGGTGGATTGAATGAATTCCTCTTTTTTTACGATTTTGATTTCATTAACTCGATAAAGATTCATGCAATGAATTCAAACTAACCTCATCACTTACTTATTAAACACCTTAAAAACATATGATAATCACCTATACACTTGTAGGATCATTTTCATGAGCACTCCAAGGTAAAGGATGTAATTAGCACATGAAAGTGGGGTGAATAAATTCAATAAGGAAGAGGAAGAATAAAAATCATTGAATGAAAGAAACTCAATTAAAAGAAATTAATAAAATTTAGGCATGAGAAATAACATTCAATCCAGCCCCTTGATACTCCCTTGGATCAACCCATAAAATAGCTATCCCTCCATTGATGACAAGTTCTCAACGGAAGCGGAAAGTAGACTTATGAGGGTGAAATTGAAGAAGTAAAAACAACAAAAATAACAACAACTCCACCGTTGTGTGAACAAAATCACAAGGTTTGGTGTGAATAAATTCACACCTTGAGGCAACGGTATCAAGGTGATAAGGAGAAGAAAAGAAAAAGAGGAAATGAAGAACTTTTATTAAGAACTAATGTGATTCAAACAACTTACATGAGAATGAAGAACGATTACAACATCAAATGGACAGCATAACATTATAATGAAACAAAGCACCCAAGATCCCCAAATACATCACCAATACTACCTTAAATAGGAAAAAATGAAGCCTTGGCCGAGCCCCCAACATCCCATTGCCTTGAATTAATTATGTTGGGAAAAGGTGGGTGGAACATTAATGATAAGAGACCTTTCCACTTCTTGCCCCGAAGTTGCAGCCAGCTTGCATCAACCGGAAAAAATCGCCTAAAGAACCTTCTAGAAAGCCGAATTTGAGTGGGCCCTATAAGACTTAAATGAAGCCCCGGATGTCCCCTAACAGCCTGTAAAATGGCAGCCCAAAATAAATTTTGGTTCGGGAGATATGATTGAAATGGTGGTCTGTTTTTCTGGGCCGCAGACTCTGGCCTAAAATTAAATCTTCAACTTGGGCCGCCTTGATCACCACCATTGAGGACGAATTAGCACTAGATCCAGAATCCTTATTTGTTCCCCTATATGTCTTATAGTCTCCTGTAAAATTTGGGATTCATTGGGCCTGTATTGTGGGCCCCATAGTCCGATCAGTGGGATGATATCCAATCTGCCTTCTTCAGAATTGTTTCCTTTAATCGCCAAATATCTCCATCATAATTTATTAATAATCCATTGATCCCTGAATAAAAAATGTTCATAATTAAGTTAATATCCATTTACAAAAATTTCAAATTAAAACATGGATAGTTACATTCTTTAAAATCAGATGAAACATTGGGCCTAAATTGGTGCACATTAGGAATGAAGTGCACAAATGATGAGAATGAGTGTTCAAAATGTAAAATGCACTAAAATGGTATTTATGAATAGAAAGGCACATGAAAACTACATATATTAGCAATGAGTATTATCCTCTTACAGTGGCTAATCAATGCCTCACCTGCCAGCAGGTGAAGGCAGAGCATCAGGTACCAGAAGGCTTGGCACAACCCTTGGAGGTTCCGGAGTTGAAGTGGGATGGCATATCTATGGACTTCAAGACTGGACTTCCATGCACTTCCAGAGGTCACGACTCCATCTGGGTGATTGTCGACCGACTCACCAAGTCGGCTCAGTTCTTACCCATGAGAGAGCAGGGCTCAGTGGAGAGCTTGGGACGTCTTTACGTTCAGGAGATTGTTCGGCTTCACGGTGTGCCATCATCTATCGTCTCCGATCGAGATGCTCTCTTTACTTCCCGGCTTTGGAAGGGGTTAAAGGAGCCATTCGGGATGCAGCTACGTTTGAGCACCACCTTTCACCCTCAGACGAATGGTCATACAGAGAGGATTATTCAGACTCTTAAGGACATGCTCCGCACATGTGTCCTCAACTTTGGTCGTAGTTGGGAGGACCACCTACCCTTGGTGGAGTTTGCGTACAACAACAGCTACCACTCCACCATCAGGATGGCACCGTACGAGGTGTTGTACAGTCGACTTTGCATATCTCCTTTGTGCTGGACAGACCCTGGGGAGTAAGCACTTGTGGGACCAGAGATGGTCCAGGCCACGATAGAGAAGGTCCAGGTCATCCAGGAGCGGATGAGGACAGCTCAGAGCCGGCAGAAGTAATACACTGACAGGAGGCGGAGGCCACTAGAGTTCGAGGATGGCAACCACGTCTTCTTGTGGGTCTCACCTCGATGTGGTATACAGAGATTTGGCCGAGGCGGCAAGTTATCTCCGCGCTTCATCGGACCCTTCCAGGTCCTCAGCAGGATTGGAGAGGTGGCTTATCGCCTGGCTCTACAACATCAGTTGCACCGGGTGCACGACATCTTCCACGTGTCTCAGTTGAGGAGATACGTGCACGACCCGATGCACATCTTTGACCATAGAGAGCTTGACGTTGACGATGGGGCGACTTTTACGGAGGTCCCGGTGGAGATCGAGGATCGACATGAGCGGGTCCTACGTGGAAGGTCGATTCCTCTAGTGCGAATCAGATGGCAGCACGGGAACCTCCAGGAGAGCACTTGGGAGCGGGAGGCTCAGATGCGTGCTCAGTACCCTCGTTTGTTTCCCTAGTTTTGATGTATCTTTACGGGAACGTAAAGCCCTGAGGTAGGAGTAATGTAAAGACCTGTAAAATTCAAGGGAAATTTTTTCTTAATTTTCTTTGGAATTTTACAAGAGCGTGATTTCTGACGGCACCTAATTCCGAGGCCCGGAGTGCCCGGAATCAATTTCCGAAGTTTGGCTCAGGTACGTTCAGTGAACGAATGAGCGGGAATTTCTAACATTTGAACCGGTGCCCGGAATTGAATTCTGAGGGCACCGATGAACTCACAGTGCCGATATTCGCTTAAAGAGACCTTTTTTGAGGTTGCGTTTTATGCGGGAAGAAAGTCAGTTTTGGAGGAATTTAAATGAAGTTACCTAAATTGTGGAAACACAATTTTTTTTAAACAATGTTGGTTATATCCTCCCAAAGGGAGTTAGAGGTGGGACCCACATCCACTTAACCTCCCTTGAGAGGATTAAGTGTGGTGGGGCCCACACGAACCCTAACTCCTCAACTACCCTTTAAACTCCCAATAACTCCACTCAATTTAATGTTGACAACTTGTGTTATTAATTAAGTTGAGTTGCTTAATTTCAAACCTTTGAAATTCAAAGAGGTGAAATTGTGTAAATAAAATAAGACTTAAGCTTATTTTATTTTGGTTAGTTTTCTCTTGTCACCTTGAGAGGATTTGGGGAAGCTTTCTTCTTCTTCAACCACGAAGAAGAACACAAAGAACACTTAGGCTCCGATGAAGAACGTTGTTACCATAAAAAGAGAAAGACGTGTTGTCTCTTCTCTTCTTCGCAGCCGGTGTGTTTCCGAAGATCGACGATGCCGCTTCTTTTGATCTTCTTCCCATGTCAACGAAAGGAGACGCCGCTTCCTCCTCGGGCTTTCTCCGTCAGCTTACGAAGTTTCTCCAGCGACGCCCGACCTCCGCGACGCTCGTCTTCCGTGGGTCGTTGACGAAAACCGCTCTTGAAGCTGAGGTAGGGGATTATTTTATTTACTTATTTCTGTTCATGATTCTAGTTTATCGATTATCGTGGATTTTCGACTAGATGATATCGATTAACGAGAGGGGGGCCGGACCGCACAAACACGCCCCAACCCCCCTCATATGTTAATGTTTGATTCTTTGTGGATGGAATGGGATGGCGTGGTGTCGTCGCACCACGTGGGAATCACACGGAAAGTATTGCGCGATGCCGTCGTGCCGCACCGTGGAAAGAAGTTAAGAACGCGACGCCGTCGCGCCGCGTCGAAGAAAATCGAAGGCGCCGCGGCCGGAGCGGGGCCGCGGCGGAGGGGTACGGTACCGTTGCACCGCACCGGATGGCAAGGGCCGCAGTCGGTTCCGGGCCACGGCGGAGGAAGGTGACCGGCGGCCGGACCGGGCTGCCGGTGTCGACGGAGAAGGGGACCGGCCGTCGCCGGTCCCGTGGAGGACGGAACCGGCCGGCCAGGGCGGGCCAGCCGGACCGGTGTGAAACCGAGGGTTCAAGCCCCCGGCCGGCTGGCCAAAATGTCCCCCCTTAATTGTTGGGGGCCGCGGTTACACGGGGGGGGGGGGGGGGGGGGGCAGCCCCCCCCCCCCCCTTGCCGAACGGCTCGGCGAAAGCCGGGCAAGACAGCGCACTGGGCGCGCTGTCCCCAGCCGGACCGGCGCCCGGCCGGGACGACCCTGTCCGGGGCGGGTCGACCCGGTTCGGGCCAACCGGGGGGTCTCGGGCCGGGTCGGCCCGGGCCCGAAACCCCCGATACCGAACTGTTTGGGTTCAAATGCCCATAACTCGGGCTACGGAACTTCAAACGACGCGCCGTCAGCGGCGATGTGATCCTTGGATCGAGACGGTCGTTTCGGTATATCACAATCAAGGTTTCACAATACTTTGAGTTCAGCCGGGTTGGTTCGTACACGAAACCAACCGGGCCCTCGGAGTGGAAACACTCATATCTTGAGCTACGAACGTCCGATTGACGTGCCGTCAGCTTTGTTGAGTTCCTCTTAGTGAGTCGGATCTTTTGGCATACTCCGCCTGAGATTTGGACACAGGTGGAGTAAGGTCGGGTTGGTTTTTCCTTAAAAACCAACCGGACCCCTGGGACGAAAAAGCCAATAACTCTCAGACCGGGCGTCCGATTGACGCGTCGTCTGTTGCGTTGAGTTCCTGTTGACGATACAGAACTTTTGGATACATCAACTCTGGACTTTGTGACAGTTGATGTATCAGCTTCTCAGCTAATGGAGCGGACCCTCCTGAACGAGCTTGCTGTGTGCGGGAACGCTAGTGCTGGCTGCGACTACTACTGTGACTGCGACGACGACAGTGCAGAGATCCTTAGTGGATTCGACGACGACGACTACAACACTCAGCGATCCTGTGTGGATCAGTGCTACCGATCCTGTGTGGGTCTGATCCTGTGTGGGTCAGCGCTCAGTGGTCCTGTGTGAACCAGCGCCTACAGATCCTGTGTGGGTCTTTGCGGGGGTTAGTACCTATCGATCCTTTGTGGGTCCGACGACTTAGATGGATCAGTGATCATCTCTATCGTCTTCCGAAGAAGTATACCTGTGTGAGATGAATCATGTTGCTTTCCTGTGTGGATTTTTTTGTGCTATCCTGTGTGGATTTCGTTTTGCTTTCCTGTGTGGAATACGTATACTTTCCTGTGTGGACTGAGTTGTACTTGGGCTCGGAGGTTAGAGCATATTGGAATTGATGACTTAGGTATATGTATGGGCATATACCTAAGCAGTTTCAGTTGTTACTTCGTGTTTGTATCTATCCTTTGTAGATTTTGGGAGACCTTCAGGGGTCTCGGGGTCCCTACTGAGTAGCTTATACTCACCCCTGCACGGGCAATGCCCGCACTACATTGTGTTGGTTGCAGACGACGGACAGCGTTGATCGTGGTTGAGGATTGCAGAGCAGGACAGTACCTGGAAGTGGACCACTGGGCGGGACGTGCTCGGAGCGGACGGTGGGACCCGAGGAGCAGTGGAGCTATCTGTACCCACCCTTCAGGTGGGATTTCCAGTGGACAGCTCGGTGTAGCAGCTTTTACTTTACAGTTGTTGTTTTCCCTTTCGAGTTGTACTTTACTTTCAGTTTGGGTTTGTATACTGGCCCATTTACTTTTCTGCACTTCAGTTGTACTCTGTTTTTACTTAGTGTTTAATTTTCCTCTTGCTTACTCTGTGGTGTTTGTTTACTTTACAAAGGCAATGCCTTCCCTTTTTACCGGGATTTACGCCTTGGTGCTAGTCGCCAGCCCCTGGTCTATGGAAGGCGAGCTTGGGGTAGTCACAGCATGGGCCCCGAGGGCAGGTCGTGACACATTACCTGTATCATCTAATAAAGAATCAATGCCCACTATCCCAGTAAAGGAATATCATTCAAATTATCACATAATAGGGATTCCATGTTAGTATAAAAAATAGGGATGAAATTACAAGTTTCACAATGTATGGATTCCATTCCAAGTATCATAATATATGGAATCCATGCATAGTATCACATTTATATTAATTTTCACCATGATCTGTATCACATGTATGTAATGGTCCATCCTACTTGTATCACTGATACATGTAAAGGGTCATTATGCACATTTAGTATTAAGAAGAAGGCATATAATTTTTATTTATGTTTAACATAGACATGGGTCACCCTTCCTAATTTCCATAATTAATAAGTGTCTACATGCATATACCATTTGTATAAAAGAAGACTCCAGACCCTTACGTAACTATAAATAAATAAAAAATTATGTTAATATAAGGAAAGGTATAATCCACGACTTAATATGATTTAATATCAATAATGTAGTAACCATTGATCCATTTTAAACGTTTTACATGGTCGGATCAGCCAAATTCAATTCAATTCATTATAATTGATAGGGGTATTGGACATGCAGTACTTTTACAACCAACCACCACCATCATTGTATCATCATTTTATGTGATGCCAAACACGCCATTAGGTGTATTGTGTGTAATGTTTTTAAAGACAACTGCACATAAGGAGGGCACAAACAATGGGATGGATCACACTATGTTTGGAAATAACGATGATATTTTTTTGTTGTGTCAAGTATTTAGGATGCATGAAAGGAAACTATAACGACCCAATGTTTTTCTATGAAAATTCCCTTCATAAAAGTATGTCATAAAATCACATGAATGCACAAAATAATGAACAACTAATTGATAAGTGACATTTAAACCTAAGTCTTTCACTTATGTGTTTGGAATTTTGAAAATCCGACATGCACGGTTGTGTTCAAGATGATATTTGGAGTCTGATAGAAAAACTTGTATTTTTGTGAATAGTAACATAACCTTATGAATAGTAAAATGAATAGTAATATGACCCTTATGAATAGTAAATAATAATTTTATTTTATTTTCTTAAGGCAATAAGATAATGATATCTTAATTAATTTTTCAATGAGAAATAAAACTAAGTGCAGCTTCAAGATTGTTATTTCTCAAAGTAACTATGACTTTATTTAAAAATTAAATTAAGAATATTTAGAAAATTAATTTTGAAAAATGGACTTCATTTTTGAATTATACACGTCGAAAAATGATTAGGGTAAATTTTTGGTATTTTTCTGAAAAACTAGAAATTTTTATGAATAGTGAAATACGGTAAAATACAATATATACAATTAAACAGTTAAATACACTATTTATGACATCACAAGTGATGCAGGGCCACTTGGTTCGAACTCAAATGAACTTATTACTATTAGGGCTCCCATGAAACAACATTATTGGTTGTCTTGAGGGAAATAATAAAATAATGAATTAAATATTCATAATTTACCCCTCCCCCCTCCACTATAAAAACCACCCTTCACACCCTCATTCCCTCACACCTCTCAATCTACAAGACTTCTCTAAACTCTACCCAAATATCCTCCCTATCCCCTCCCCCACGTCCAGGATCTTTGGGTCTCATCAAAAGACCATTCTTAGGCCCTTAAGGAGGTCCTCAAGAGAAGGATTAAAGAGGTAATTTCTCTCCCTCTTCTCCTTTAATTTCCTTTCATGTTCAAGTTCATTTCTTGATATCTCCCCACCTATCTTCACCCAAATGGTATTGAAACTCTGGTATTATACATATAATGTAATTCTAAGATTCTAATAGGATTTTATATCATCAAACCCCCCTTTCCCTCTTCCTTTTATTTTATTAAAGAGAACGTTGTTCGTGAGGTGTTAATTTATCACCTTCAAGAACAACATGCTTTCTTCATCCATTTCTACCTTCAGATCTGGTCATAAAACCATTTTTATGGTTGATACAGAATATGATACATGTATTATGTCCTATTTTAAGTTCTATAACTGACTTATGAACATATTACTAAGTGATAAATTAAAACAAGTTCGTTGTTATTGAAAAAATGCCCAAATTAACACAAAAATTCATCATTTAATTCATATCTAATGATTCATCAACATGGATATAATATGATTAATTATAAGATCATTAAAACTCATTTAATCTCATTAATAACTTGTTATATCAGTTCTGAATGTTAACCCATGTTCTACCTAAACATTAATTTAAGAATACAGGTGAACCACTCAAGAAAACCATAAAAACAAACATTCCCGAGCAATGTTTTTAAACTCTATAACTCATTCAAAGGAACATAAAATCACATAATGAAACCAGAATTAACCCTATTAATGTTTAAAAGGTTATTTAATTTTTAATTAATGAATATAATTTCATTATACATGAAATGAAAGGAAAGAAAGCATTCAGATACAAGGTAAGGGGAAATCTCGAACCCAATTTTATTCCTTTGGGTTCTCCCTCATTCACTCCATTTTGATATGGTTACTCCTTAAAGATAATTTCTTCATAATTATCTTACCTTTTATAGGATATATGTATTTTATAATGAAGTTTTTGTCAAACCATATGTTTTCCAAAAGAACTCTTCTTTTAAGAACTCAACTTTTACCTCTCGTTCATGGTTGATGGTTCTTGTATCAAGTATGTTGTTCCCTATTTCTTTTGGGATCCCAAAGCTTATGAATGTATTATTAAGAGATGAAACCCATTCCTTTACATGGTTTAGTTATTTTCACTTTTGATATGTGTTCTATGTGGAAATCATGATAATGATAATGTTATGATGTGACGGGTGCGCCCAGAATTATATAGCGCAATATGAATGTTTCAAAGTGACGGGTGCGCCTAGAATTATACAGTGCTCCAATGCATTTGGTAAAGTAATGAATCTCATGAGTAAAAGTGAAATGATGTGTGAACAGGATTCTATATTGGTTCACAAGGATGTGAGGTAGTTATCCACTAAAACATGATGTTTCATTTTTATGCATTGCCACATTTCAAGTCTTTTATTCATGTTACTCTCATGTTCATGATTTCTTTACCTATGTCGTGATTATGCTCACCCCATGCTATATTCTTCTTATTTATCCTCTTACTGGGCTTTTATCTCACCACTTTTAATGTATATCCTCAGGTGGCTACATATATTAAGGATATGACAACTGAAAATAAGTAGCTAGATAAGAAGAAATTAAATAAATGTTTATCCTTGATGTTGTAATTGCTAAGTATGGTCCTAGTTTTCCCAAGAAACTAAACCGTTGGATACTCTATATGCAATACTATTATGTTTTTTACCTTTAAAATGATGTAATAGTAATGTTATAAAAGTTTGGGATTCTACAATTGGTATCAGATGAATGGTTTAGTTAATTTGGGAATTAGGATTAGTGAACCCTAGAGAAAAACTCTAGCATGAGACTAAGTACAAGTAGGCACACAAGATAATCTACATAGGGATCCCATATGTTATGTTTTTGGTATAAAATGCTTAAATGAACAAGTTATTCATAACTTGTTTACATATGTTTGGTTTGAACCTTTTCTATTTTAGAAAATGGTGGGAACCAGGTGAACTCAGGCCAACAACTCGTGCGAGGGCCAATGCAACGATTTCCCAAACATCATCCCCAATGATTTGGGAGGTGGAGTTCAAAACTTCATGGCGATGCTTACCCAATTATCTCAGATTATGAACAATAACCATAATAATGGGGAACACCCTCCTTCACCAAAAAGGGAGAAACTGGATATCGAATGTTTTATGCGGCAACGACCACCGACGTTTAGTGGATCATTCGATCCACTAGTTACAGAATAGTGGGTTAACTCCATGGATAAGATCTTTTATGTTCTTCACTATTCTAAGATGGATAAGGTGACCCTAACTGTATATCATCTATATGGAGAAGCAGATCAATGGCGGTATTTGATTAAGAACACCAAGCCAAGGGTGGAAATTGAAGATATTGAATGGGAAGACTTTAAGATAATGTTTCTTAAAACGTATTTCCCACGAACTCATCGTATGAAGATGGAGATTGAATTTATCGAGATCAAGAAAAAAGAAGGATAATCTGTCACAACCTATGAATTTAATTTCACAAGGCTTGCAAGGTACGCTTCAAGTTTTTTTATCAACAAATGATAACAAAATTGATATATTAATTAGTGGATTAAAAACACACCTTAGAAAGTCTCTTGCAATTAGCGAATTTAGGAGTTATGATGAAGTTGTTCGATGTGCTCTCAAAGTGGAGATGGAGTTTGGAGAATGGTCCCTTGGTTATGGTGATAAGAAAAGAAAGATGGAGTTTCAAGCTGGTGGATCTTATGAAAAAGGTGGGAAGAAAAATCAATGACCCACATGCCAAAGACGAGGGAAGTTGCACAATGGTAATTTCCTCAAAGGGACGAGGAAATGCCTCAAGTGTGGGAAAGAAGGATACCATACCCAAGAGTGTCAAAAAGAAATGAAAAGGAAGGAGAATGTAGCCGATGAATGGAGAGAACCACTCATGGTTCAATGCTATAACTATAGGGAGCTAGGGAACTATGCAAACCAGTGCAATAAACCTCGAGTTCTTGAGCGTAATCAGTGTCAGCAACCACCAAAGACAAATGAACAAGGGAAGGCTTATTCCATCACTACTGCGGAGGTGGATAATGATAATGAAGTTGTACGAGGTACACTTCCTATTCACTCCGTAATGGAAAAATTATTATTTGATCTTGGTTCTACGCATTCCTTTATATCTTTCAAGTTTTCTAGAACTATATAATCGAAGCCCCAAAACCTTCATGTAGAGATATCTATAAAAACACCAAGTGTTGCAATCATTGCAACCCATGTTTTTTACTGTTCTCCTGTGGGCGTATGTGGGAATATTCTTCCGGAAAATCTCGTAATACTTCCCTTGGTGGAATTTGATGCTATAATGGGAATGGATTGGCTCTCGTTATATAGAGCACATATCAACTGTCGAGAAAAGGAAATATATTTCCATATTCCTAACCATCCCAGACTATTCTGCCAATGCATGGAAGATCATGAATCTCCATTGAAAAATACTTCAATGGTGTGGGTGTTGATTCCCTATGAAGAAGCATACCTCGCCCAAATGGATGAGCTGAAGGAAATTTCCAGCCTTGAGGAAATGACCAACGTGAGGGAATACAGTTATGTATTTCTCGAAGAGTTACCCAGAATTCCCCCAGACCCTGAGGTAGAGTTCTCAATTGAACTCAAGTTTGGAGCAACTCCTATCTCGATGTGTCCCTATATGATGGGTCCTATAGAACTAGAGGAGTTAAAGAAGAATCTACAAGAGCATCTAGACAAAGGGTTCATACACCCTAGTGCATCACCTTGGGGGTGCACTAGTGCTTTTTGTGAAGAATAAGGATGGAACAATGTGGCTGTGTATCGATTATCAGGAACTCAACAAGATCACCATAAAGAACAAGTATCCTCTTCCAAGTATTGAAGACCTATTCGATCAGTTAAGAGGTGCTCAATACTTCTCAAAACTAGGATCTTCGTTCTGGATATCATTAGTTAAAGGTGAAGAAGGAAGAAATTCAAAATACTGCCTTCCGTACAAGGTATGGGCACTATGAGTTTTTGGTGATGCCCTTCTGACTTACTAATGCCCCTGAAATCTTCATGGATTTGATGAATAGAGTCTTTGGACATTACCTCGCCAAATTTGTGGTAGTGTTTATCGATGATATTCTCATCTACTATAAGATCAAGGAGGAACATGAAGAATATCTAAGACTTGTGTTGGTGACATTGAGAAATGAGAATTTGTACGCCAAGTTCAGAAAGTGTGACATTTGGATGAAGCAAGTCACGTTCGTGGGACATGTGATCTCAAGTGAGGGAATTTATTTGGATCCTTCAAAGAGAAAGGCGATTGAGGAATGGCCCAGGCCCTCTAGTGTCATAGAAATCCGTAATTTTCTTGGATTAGATTGGTACTACTGACGTTTTGTGAGAAATTTATCACAATTTTCAAGACCTCTAACTGACATAACAAGGAAATGGGTAAAGTATGTCTGGATGGATGAATGTGAGGGAAGCTTCAAGGAGCTAAAGAGAAGGCTGATCACAGCACCTGTACTCACATTACCATAAAATGGAAGAGTTTTGTGATATACAGTGATTCTTAAAAGAATTTCTTTGGTTGTGTACTCATGCAAAATGACAAAGTGATAGCCTACACCTCAAAGCAGTTGAAGATCCTTTAGTAGAACTACCCGATTCATGATCTATAGCTGGCAGCTGGGATTTTTTCCTTGAAAATATGGCGGCATTACCTTTATAGTGAGAAGTGTGACATATACAACAACCACAAGAGCCTAAAGTATATATTCACACAAAAAAATCTCAACATGCGTTAAAGGATATGGTTATAGCTAATCAAGTATTATGATTGCTCTATTCACTGTCATCCTTGAGAGGCGAACAAGGTAGTTGATGCTCTAAGCAGAAAAGAACATCCTACTCTATCCATGATGCGGATTGAGAAAGACCCTATCTTCATGGATATGCAAATAATGGATTTGGAAATCATAAGGGTAGGGGATACATCCTACCTTTCCCAAATGATTGTGCAGCCATCCATCCAGGAGAAGATTAAGGAAGCATTAAGGGATGATGTGGAGATAAAAAATAGGGTGAATGCAGTAAAGGAAAGGAAGCTGGAAGAGTTCCATATCGGTGATGATGGTGTGATTCAGTTTGGAACGCGACTTTGTGTGCCTTCATCACCCGGGATAAAGAAGGAGCTATTAGACAATGCACATAGATCAACATTATCTATCCATCCTAGGAGTACCAAGATGTATCTTGAACTCTAGGAACACTTCCGGTGGTATAACATGAAGTAGTAGATTTCAGAATATATATAAAGGTGCTTGGTATGTCAGCAAGTTAAAGATGAGTGAAAAACGTCCCAAGGTATGATGCAGCCATTTCCTGTACCCTTGTGGAAATGGGAAATTGTTACCATGGACTTTGTCACGGGTCTCCCGAAGACATCAAAGGGAAATAATGCAATATGGGTTGTGGTTGACCGACTCACCAAGACTGCCCATTTTATCGCTATTCGGGAAGATATCTTGCTTGAACAACTTGCAAAGATATATGCAAAGGAAGTGGTGAGATGACACGGTTTTCCATTCTCAATTGTCTCTGACCGTGATCTGAGGTTCACATTTAAATTCTGGATGAGCATTCAAAATGCTTTGAGTACTGAATTAAATTTCAGCACGGCCTATCACCCCCAAACTGATGGCCAATCTGAAAGGACTATTTAGGCGCTTGAAGATATGCTTAGAGCCTGCTCTCTAGATTTCTAAGGTAGATGGGATCAGCATCTCCCATTGGTTGTGTTCTCATAAAAAAATAGCTTCCACTCAAGTATTCAGATGGCTCCATATGAAGCTCTGTATGGAATGTGATGTAGAACTCCAACATGTTGGGATGAATATGGAGAAAGAATTCAACTTGGACCTGATCTTGTTCAAGATATGACAAAGAAGGTTCAAGTCATCTAGAAGAACATCAAATCTACTCAAAGTTGGAAAAAGGGCTATGCTGACAACCGTCGAAGGGACTTGGAGTTCGACATTAGAGATAAAGTTTTCCTTTGAATATCTCCTTGGAAGAGATTCATGCGATTCGGTAAGAAAGGGAAGCTAAGCCCAAGGTATATTGGCCCCATTGAAATCCTTGACCGCATAAGAGCCATGGACCATCGGATTGCAATTCCACCGAATATGTCTTGAGTTCATGGTTTTTTCATATATCACTCCTGAGGAAGTATATACCTGATCCCTCACAAGTATAAAACTCATAGGTGGTGCAGCTGGAAGATGATCTCTCCTATGAGAAGAAGACATTAATGATTCTGGACCGAAGTGATAAGGTTCTACGAAACAAGACAACCCACCTTTTCAAGGTGTTGTGGAGGAACCATAAGTTTGAGGAAGAAACTTGGGAACCAGAAGAGGAGATGAAGGAGAAGTACCCTCAGATGTTTTTGTAAAACAAAATTTCGTGGGTGAAATTTCTTAACGGGGGAAGAATGTAACGACCCAAAGTTTTTCAATGAAAAGTACCTTCTTAAAAGTATGTCATAATATCACATGAATGCACAAAATAATGAACTAATAAGTGATAAGTGACATTTTAACAAATGTTTTTCACTTATGTGTTTGGAATTATAAAAATCTGACATGCATGGTTGTGTTCAAGATGATTTTTGGAGTCTGATAGAACAAACTTGTTTTTTGGGTGAATAGTAACATACCCTTATGAATAGTAAAATAAATAGTAATTTTACCCTTATGAATAGTAAATAATAATAATATTTTATTTTTTTAAGGAAATAAGATAATGAGATCTAAATTAATTTTTCAATGAGAAATAAAACATAGTGCACCTTTAAGATTGTTATTTTTCGAATTAACTATGACTTTATTTAAAAATTAAATTAATAATATTTAGAAAATTAATTTTGAAAAATTCACTTCATTTTTGAATTCTACACATCAAAAAATGGTTAGGGTAAATGTTTGGTATTTTTCTGAAAAACTTGAATTTTTGATGAATAGTGAAATACGGTAAAATATCGTATATACAATTTAAAAGTAAAATACACTATTAATAACATCACAAGTGATTCAAGGACACATGGTTCGAAATCACATGAACTTATTAATATTAGGGCTTACATGAAACAATAATATTGGTTGTCTTGAGGGAAATAATAAAATAATGAATTAAATCTCCAAAATTTACCCCTCCCCTCCACTATAAAAACCACCATTCACACCCTCATCCCCTCACACCTCTCAAGCTCCAAGCCTTATCTAAACTCTGCCCAAACATCCTCCCTAGACACTACCCCACGTCCAAGAGATTTTGGTGTCATCTAAAGACCAAGCTTATGCTCTTAAGGAGGTTCTCAAGAGAAGGATTCAAGAGGTAATTTATCTCCCTCTTCTTCTTTAATTTCCTTTCATGTTCAAGTTCATTTCTTGATATCTACCAACCTATCTTAACCCAAATGGTATTGTAACTTCAGTATTATACACATAGTGTAATGTTATAATGCTGAAAGGATTTTATATCATCCAACCCCCCCTTTCCCTCTTCCTTTTATTTTATTAAAGAGAATATTGTCTGTGAGGTGTTAATTTATCACCTTCAAGAATGACATGCTTTCTTCTTCCATTTCAATATTCAGATCTGGCCATGAAAAAATTTCTATTTTTGAACCAGAACATGTTATATGTATTATTTCCTATTTAAATTTCTGTAACTGACTTATGAACATATGACTAAGTGATAAATTAAAACAAGTTTGTTGTGATCGAAAAACCGCCCAAATTAACCCAAACAATCATCATTTAATTCATATCAAATGATTCATCCACATGGATATAATATGATTAATTATAAGATCATTAAATCTAATGTAATATCATTAATAACATGTAATATTAGTTCTGGATGTTTACCCATGTTCTACCCAAACTTCAATTTAAGAATACAAGTGAACCACTCAAGAAAACCAAAAAAACAAACATTCCCAAGCAATGTTTTTAAACTCAGTAACTCATTCAAAGGACCATCAAATCACATATTGAAACCAGAATGAACCATATAAATGTTTAAAAGGTTTTTTAATTTTTAATTAATGAATATAATTACATTATACAAGACATTAAAGGTAAGGAAGCATTCAGATATAAGGTAAGGGGAAATCTCGAACCCAGTTTTCTTCCTTCGGGTTCTCTCTCCTTCACTCCATTTTGATATGGTTACTCCTTAAAGATCATTTCTTCATAATTATCTTAAATTTTTGGGATATAAATGTTTTCTAATGAAGTATTTTTCAAACCAAATGTTTTCCAAAATAACTATTCTTTTAAGAACTCAACTTTTACCACTCATTCATGGTTGATGGTTCTTGTATCAAGTATGTTGTTCCCTCTTTATTTTGGGAACCCAAAGCTTATGAATGTATTCTTATGAGATGAAACCAATTCCTTTACATGGGTTAGTTATGTTCACTTTTGATATGTGTTCTATGTGTAAATCATGATAATGATAATGTTATGATGTGATGGGTGTGCCCGGAATTATATAGTGCAATTTGAATGTTTCAAAGTGATGGGTGTGCCCAGAATTATACAGCACTCTAATGCATTGAGTAAAGTTATGAATCTCATGAGTAAAAGTGAAATGATGTGTGAACAAGATTCTAGCTTTTTTCATAAGTATTTTTGGTAGTTAACCACTAAAACATGATGTTTCATTTTTATGCATTGCCACATTTCAAGTGTTTTATTTATGTTCCTATCATGTTCACGATTTCTTTACCTATGTCATTATTATTCTCACCACATGCTATATTATTATTTTCTATCCTCTTACTTGCCTTTTATCTCACCCTTTTAATATATATCCTCATGTGACTACATAAACTAAGTAGAGGAAAAGTGACAATAAGAATCTAGAGAAGAAGATATTAAATAAATGTTTATGCCTGATGTTGTAATTGCTATGTATGGGATTAGTTTTCCCAAGACACTAAACCATTGGATCCTCTTTGTGTAATAATATTATGTTTTTTACCTTTAAAATGATGTAATAGTAATTAATGAAAAGGCTGAGATGCTATAGAAACCAATTTAAGGAAGGTTCAAATTATGGTAAGCACATTGAATCTTTCATGTAACATATATCAAATATTATAAAAAACAAATACATGAAGGCATGAATTATAGATCTCATAACTTATGCATGTATATCACTCCTCATCTAGTCAAAACCCTTTATTTGGTCCAGATCAAGTGAAAATGTAAGAATATAAGAATGCCTTGAATGTAGGGAATATGACCATACACCTCGATAACTATATTGAAATAAATAAAAATACAGAAAGGATCGGGATTATTGAATACCTTATTGATTTTGATCTAATGGGACCAACAACAGATGGACCAAACATTGGATAGATGTTATATTAACATACCAATGATAGGCCAATGAGGGTGTTCCTATGTAAAGAATAATCCATTTTCCACTAAAAATATGTGAAAAGATATGAGGGGTGAAATATATAACAATTTAATTGAAAATCATATTTTTCCCTATATGTTTTAGTTGATAGGTCTAGACACATAGTTGTTCATATTGTGCACCCAGCATGAACATTGAGTTGCCTCAGGGTGGCCATGCATGGTTAGGCCACATAGTTTCAGAATCACGGACCAACTGTGCTTTATACTCTACTAAATTTTTCATAGGTGTATGTATGGGAATGCAACCTCTAAAACCTACTTAGGAAATCTTGATTGCATTGTATTTTCCCTCTTCCAAGAACCAGAACAATTAGGAAAACAGTTCTAACTAGCTCATGTGGGTTCTACAAACTATTCAGCCGGTGAATTTCTCTAATCATCTTTGGTTCCTAGCTCTAAACAATCCCCAAAAACCCCTATAACCTCTATGAACACATCATAAATCCATATTAGGTCAAAAGAATAAGATTAACCCAAAATTTATAGGATATGTACCATGAAAAAAGTAAGTGTTCATAGAGTCTTCCCCATAAAAGGAACCCACCTATGAGTTCACCTTCCAATTGCAGAAAAGCGTAATATAAGAAAAAATCCAGCCATGAATCATGTATGTTAGGCTACCACCACCAATTCTTGTCTTATTTCTAGTCATGCTAACATATCAAATGTACTAAAGTGAAAAACGTCCTTGGAGAGCCTATGTTCTCTAATCATTTATTCGTATAAGATATTCCTCTAATGATGAAACAACCTGTTGGTCAACGTACTCATGATCATAATTATGAGATATATTGTTATGATAATGGGAAATAGATGAACTATAGAAGAATTCATGTGTTTAATGTTACCTACGAGGTAATTTCAACAAACATTCCAGTGTTCTAACACACTTTAGACTCTCAAAATAATTAAAAAAGCATAGTGATTGCTTCCCTTACCCTTATATCCATATATTCCAATGTACGATAGATACCTATAATAAATCATGATCCCTGACCATAAACTCTAGAGGTAATAAATGGTGATCAACATAAGATTTCAATCTAGATTGATTGGTATTCATCCACTTCCTAATCATCTAAAACTTCTCTAATGTCTCCTAAATTATATGAGGACCCGGTAGTGCTTCTTATCCATCATCCAACTAGCATAGGGGTTAACGACATGACATACTATATAGGGCCACATAAATATCCATATAAATCATATCCCGATAACTATTATTATAATAGAAATCAATGATCGTTATATTCTTAAACCATGAACCAAAAAAAATCAAGGATTCCTGATCAGTGCAAGTCTTATAACATCTATATAGTCCGTTCCGACTTACCATCATTCTGATGGTGAAAAGAAGTTCAAAGACACATTTATTCTCCCTCTTCCAGAACCAGGAACTAAAAAGTGTGTCCCTATCTAAAATTATTGTACAAGGGACCCCATGAATCTATATAATATCATGGATGTCTATTCCTCCTAACTCATCAATTGATAAAGTCTCACAGATAGAAAGTAAATGACATATTTTCTTCAATCGATCCATGACAACACAATGTATATAACTACATTGATGTGAAATCGATAAGCTGGTGAAAAAAATCTATCACAAAATCCTTCCATTTCCATTGTGTGACAAGTAATAGATGTAGCATTATTGTGTGTCATTACAGCTCCACATTTCCCCGCTGACAGGTAGAACACATAGTAATCAAACCATCTATCTAATGATTCATCCTTAGGTGCCAATACAATTCTAATGGATAATGATACATCATAAAAATATTCTATTTTACAACCCACTATAAAGAATATTTTTCTTTCATCAGCTCATATATTGTATATATGGGAACCCAGATATTCCCATGTATACATTGGATATCATTATCATTGATAGTCTAATCTATAGTTAGTTCCTCCACAAAAATTTATTTTTATTGGACCAAGACTTCAAGATATTAAAACTGTCTAATATTCAGATTCTACCTAAGTAAAGAGGTAATTAATAGTGATTCATGAATAGACTATCCATGACAGTAGTTCACCACATTGAGTATCTCTAAAAATCCTAATTCTTCCATTCACTATTGGCCTCCTGAAAATCCAATTTTTGAGACCTTCAACTCAATGAATCAGTAATAACATTGCCTCTCTCACATATATAAGAATTCTTCAAGTCAAAGAACAATAAATTTTCAACCCATCATTAATATCTAAGTATATTTCCCTACTTTATAAAAATATAACAGATAATTTTGTGGTTTGTGAACACCCCAAAATGCTCTCCCTTTAAGTAATTCCTCAAACAACGCAAGTCCTGAAAAAGTATATTCTAACTCAATATCATGCATAGGGGAATTATGCTCATAATACCTCAACTACCATGACCCATATGCATCGACTCGATATCCTACCATCATAACAGTTCCTATAATGAAACATGATGCTTCTAAATAGATTGTATTGCGTTTTCTAGGATATTGAAAAATTTGAATTGACACTGAATTTAATATCCCTTTATGCTCTTAAAAGGTTCAGTTGTAGGATTCAGACCAGATAATCATCACACCCCTCTTAGTGAAGACCCTTGTAGGTTCATATAAGGGTGAGAATTTTTGTCTAAAATTCTTGAGGATACCATCTTTCCCCATGAAACATTGTATTCCAATGACATTCAAGGGTATATTCCATTTAACTACAGTTTTCGCCATCTCTGGGTAAACTAAAAATCCTTCCTCTGAGGCAATATTTCCATGCAAGTGTACTCTGCCAATCCTTATGTGATATTTAATGAGCGCACATTACATTTGGTGTTATTTCATTGTATTAGAGATGGTCTCGTGATGAGTGGTATAGTAACATTGAGTAATAGAATAAACCAGGATTTCATCTACGAAGACTATGAAAAAGGTATCATTATTGGGATGGAAAACCAAATTCATCAAATCAATGATAATGGGAGGCACATTCAAACGACCTAAATGAATCACAAGATACTTATATATGTTATACCAACTATGAAAAACATAATGGAATATATAAAGGCCCAACATGAACTAGATGATATCCCAATCTCAGGTCGATATTCAAACACACCCTCACTCCTTTGAGAAAGTCAATAGGATCATCTATGTGAGGTAAATGATAATATTTTTTCATATTATGATGATTCATCTTCTATTAATCTATGCACAATAGGAGGTTTCTTTCCATTTTCTTGGTGGAAATGACTAGCGAACCCCCTGGAGAAGTATAGGTCCATATAGAACCCATGGACTATAAATATTCCAGTTTCCTCTTGAGCTCTTTAAATTAATTAGAATCCATCATATATGGAGGACTGTATTCTACTGATACTCCATGAAATAGCTCTAAAGTAAACTCTGAAACTATCTCTGAACGTATTAGAGAATATTCATTGGGAATGAAATCTCTATATTTATCAGCAATATAAGGAATCTCAGAATGATGTAATCCCTAATCCTCAATGTAAAGGATAATAATCTTGGAATTCAGTCCACAAACAACATGATTCTTTGGTCTAGATCAACCAGAATGGAAAACATAATCTTCTTTATAGAGATATGTACTATTCTCTTGTGATGTAATTGAAACACTCCAGGGATAAAAATTTACATAGGACTATTATAGAACTAACCAGTCCATCCGAAGAATGAAATCAAAGCCTGCCATCTTGATGATAAATGGTTATATAAGAATATATGGATTCTATCCTCAATAGGATTTTATTTACCATATTGTGAAATATATGATTGTATACACGAAGGTGTATAAAGCATCATAACTCATTAAGGGTAGTCCATATGAACCCAAAGGAACTCCACAAGAGGCCTAGTTATGAAAGAATGTGATGAACCATTATCAAATAAGGAATTAATCATAATATGGGCTTCTAGGATAGTATATTGAATTGTAGATGGCCCGACGTGCTTCTCTTATGGGATGGGATGCACTTAATAAATATGGAACAATTTGTGGCCCTGTGCTATAACTTAACTACCAAGAGTGGGTTCACCCAGTTGGGGTTGTGTATCTACAGACATGCTTCCATGGAAAAAAAATTCTCCTCTTCTTAAACGAAAATTAGTTATCTAACTTCCTTGGTGATGCAGTGATACTGAATCATCTCTTAAATATGTAGCTAGTAATGATCATCTACCAATTGAATCATATTGTTAGGACCCACAAAATCATTGAAGATTCCATATTCTATCACTTCCTCGACACTCGACAAGGTATCTGGGACATGGCTGTCTCTTATTACCAAGTATCACACAATGTTTAAATACCAAATTACTCTTTATGGGTGTCATCTGGATGACTCTTTTAAGAAACATAGTTTCAATGCATATCTTCTGACCAATAGTGAAACTGCTACACTAATTTTGTTCTAAACTGACATCGCTCACACCGCATGCATTATGTAGTCACATATCAGTGTTAAAGGTGATGGTTTAATGTATTAAATATGGTATCCAATTGAAAAACATTTACCTATCGACATATATGTTTTCTTACACCATCTTCTAAATGTCTCTCTTTCACTGGCTCATAAGTAGTATAGATGGGAGCAATGCCCTGAATCTCTATGATATGAGAATAATGTTCACTGGATATCATTAAACCCTACTATAGTATAATGAAATACCTTGATAGAGTATCCCTAAGGATCTTAGGGAATAAATAGTCATGTAATCTCAACTAGATGTCCCTCTAAGTAACATCATGTTACTGACTAGCATGATTTTGAATATACCACTAGTGTTTGGCGGATCCTCAAATCATGTAGGTAACAAGATTCACTCTCCACTAAGGAGTATTCTTTAGATTATATAATATATAAATAACCGTATTGGTCCATAATTCTCTAGTCATTGTTCTTCCATCCCTCAAAAATGATGGCGGATGCTTCTTTTGGAACTCCAAAGTCAACTCTCTCATGGAAGGGGTAGAGTGTCGAGCTCCCTATACCATATTCATCAACCCAAAAAAAGTCTTCAATACAAGTCATAATCTCCCACATCGGGAATAGGAATATTTTTCACATGAGGCACTACAAGATGTATAACTATTATATCATGGTCCCCCACCTCCGGGGCATGGTCGTCACCACCCTCCTAGCATATGACAAGAGGATATGGTGGTGCAATTTCAATACAATTTCCAAAAACACACCTTATATTTAAGGTTTTATAAAGTAATAATCTAGAGATATTGAAATATAACTGATACAAGGGAATTATATGTAGTAATCATACCCCTCATCCAGAAAAAAGAGTCATGTATGTGGGATAGAAAAATGTATATATAACAAAAATACTCTACCTACTACTAACTACTGAGGTTGAGACTGGTTCAATATTTTTGTTTTGTAATTTTTATTTCATTTAAAATTATGTTTATATTATCACTCTTTGTAAATGGGTTAACTAGAGGGGTCAATCCACAAATATGTGGGAGCTCGTTTCATACTACCATTACAATAGAAAAAGATACAAGTAAATCAATTCACAATGGACTGGAAAATTTAGTAGTTTAGGTAAACTAGATATATACATTATTCTTGTATTACAAATGAATACATAAAATTAAAACTTAATTAATTTTCTTTTTTGAAGATAATAACTTCATTCCATCTATTATTTCTTTTCATGTCTTTTTTGTATAACCCATAAATCACATGGAAATGAAACAAAATATGGGTGAGCTTAAACTCCCATTTATGGTATGTACAACATATAAAATAATTAATCATAGATCATAATGATAATTGTAAGGTATATTTCTAAACACACATTCTGTGTAATCAATAAAATAAGAAAAAAGTGTGTAAAAAATATAGCAATGTAAATATTGGAAAAACATAAATTTATATAATTTCATAATGGATGACCAGTATAGAAATGTATGAAACTGAAAACACATTTCCTTTAATCAATAAACTAAGAATGAAATGAATCCATAACCATTTTCAAAAGGAAATATTCAGGGATAATAAACATTTAATCATGGGGAATGCGTTTACTAGTCTCTAACCAAGATTGGTCTCATTAAATTTCCCCAAACCCTTCTATTTGATGTCTAAATTAGTCCACATATATTAAATAATCAATTTAAATTCGTAAACAAAGTTCATTATCCTATATCTCTATTGAGAAAAGGATACATATATTTCAATATCAACCTAGTAAATAAAACTACATTCAATGTAAACATTTTATGTGAATATGGTATAATGTTTTTTAAATTGAACAGATAAATGATAAATGATATGGATAACTATGTAAAATTAAATGTTCAATAATCATATGAAATTTAGTATTTCAAGGGAACTATGAAAGGAATCAGGGAAGGGAATTTCAATACTATCCGGGGTAAAATCTATTAGAAACCATCCATTGGAAGAATAAGGATGGTATCAACACACAATATCCCTTTTAGATAAAAAATAAAGGGTTTAGTCACTGATTTATATAAATTCAATAAAAATATCTAATAAAAACATATTGAGAAAAATATTCTTTTTATTTTGAAAAAAAATGAAAAAAAAATTATTTGAAAATAAAATTTAACAAAATGATTTTTTATATAGTATGAAAATTCCATTGAAAAATCATTTTTTAAAAAATAAAACTAGTTTTTAAAAAATTTTATAATCATTATTTTGAGTGAAAATAGATATCCGACCGAAGAGTGAAATAATATCGGGTTTTCTTAAAAACATTTTATAAAAAAATTCAACACCAAAGAGTGGAATAATTGTAATATGACATGAAATTTTAATGACTAAATTAAGGAGAATAAAATTAAATGGTTTATTTAACAATGTTCATCTAGTTTCTTTTAATAGAATTACAAGAATAATCATTCTTCAATAGAATGAAATTACGAAAGAAACCCTTAAAATAATCATAATGTTGTTGTTAGAATTAATGAATGAATTTGTTTTGTATATAAACTATAAATACACACATAATAAGTGTAAATACATCAAAATATATTTAAATAAATTATACACATAATCATATAATATAAATGAAAATGATGACCCACCATAACCCAATAAAACTGCATTGAGTTCAGAAATTTCCTTGCAAGTTAGAAATTTTATATTCAAATCCCCATAGATGAAATATTTTAAATTGAAACTAAAAATAAAATTAAAAATTATGTATTAATGATAGTACATGTCAATTTGGTGTTTAGTACAACATATATTATGAATTAGGTTCACAACAATAATGTATCCCTCAAATAATGGAAATTGATAGGAAGTCCCATACTTTTTGGTAATTTTTGAATTATAGTCACTAAAAAAGAAATAATTTAAAATGAAACAATAAATACCTTGAATATAAATTTAATGATTATTTAAATAGAATTGGATAATTATATATACCAAAAAAAAAAGAAATTCTTTGTGAAAATAGAGTATGCCTCTTGGAATAAAAAGTGAGAAAAGAATCCCTTACCTTGCATTTCCATTTAGGTGAACATATTTTAACCTCATGTATTATGGTTTTTAAAATCTAAAAAATTATTATTGAACCATAATCATATTTATAGTATCATATATGAGTCTTTTTTTAATATCTTATTAATTCTTTTTTAATAATCTTTCATTACTTACACTATTTCAGTTGTTAATTTCCATGTTTATTGAGTATGTTTTGACTTATTATTTTTGTTCTTAATATTTAGAACATCACTTAATAATATAAATAATGTAATACATGGTTTATTTATAATATATATTCATAATATATGTATTTATAATATTCCATAATGATTATATATAATAAATTAAATTCATTATTCAATGACATGGTAGGTCGTACGTACACATGAAAGCCACATCCATTTCATTATCATATTTATAATAGTAGAAATTAAATCATATATATATATACAAATATATTATTTAGATATCATATTTAATTCATATATTTCACATAGTTTTATTATAACCTATATTTTATACATTCATTGTATAGCGTGAATGAATCATATAACTTTGAGGAGACGATAGTCTACACGCCCCCAAACAATGTTATCATATTCTAAAAAATTGAAAGTATAAATGTATGAGGTACATTAATCATAAAAATGAATAAATACATAATAAATATAATATATAAAATATCAACCAAACTTTATTACTTATTTTAATGGTGGTAATAGTAGAATGAACGACATAAGTTCATAAGGTGGCATTACATCGTACACACGAACGACGACTGTGTATCCCATTTGATTGATGTGTGTGAAAGAATAAGTAGAAAAAATATCATAATAACATTAGAAAATATTTATGATTGTTATTTTATTATATAGTGATTATATAATAATAATTTAATTAGTAGTTAAGTCAGTGAAACCATAGAGATCATTGAAGAAAGGTAGCTCTTTTTAAGGTAACTCCTATTGGTTTTTACAAAAAGACATCCTTGGTAGGATTTCACTAAAAGTATAAGATTATAGGATTTTGGTAGGTATTTTAGAATATTATTTTTTATGTTTATAGATGAGAAAAACGGATTCATATGTTTGGATGAAATGGAGGGGTGGTTCCTTTTAATAGTGGAGTGACAATCTTGTAAATTTATAAAAATGGAATTCCAACAATATTTTTCCCGGTAATGTGGCCCCAATGAAGAATGTTTTTTAATAAAAGACAATAGGGTCAAAATATGGTTATAAATGGATTTTTTAAAAGTTTCTAGGTAATTTTGGCCCTTATGTTTTAGGCTTTGTTCATTCTACACCATGTTTTTCACTTAATCACTACAATTAATATTAATTTCTTTCACTAACATTTTCTGTCAAAATCAAAGACTAAAATATTATAAATTACTAATTGTTCCAATTATAAATATGGAATATATTTTTATATATTTAAATAACATATCTATAATGGTTTAATTTAAATTTAACCCCATAAGCGGGACGACAAAGTTGGTAATTAAATTAAAATTGTTCAAAATATTGCTATATTTTAATACACAATTTCATACTAAAATTGATTAAAATTAAATAAACATGATTAATTGAGGTAATTTTTATCTAATTGTACTTTAAAACAAATCAAAAACATAATTTAACCATATTAATAAATTATACAAAATAGTTGTTCTGAATTAAAACATAGTATTATTCACTATTTATCAAAAAATGAAACTTCTCAGAAAAATACCCAAAACTAACCCCCACCTAATTTTTACATTCAAATTTAAAAATATTAAGTTTATTATGACGTATAAAATTTATAAAAGTTTCAAAATTTGTATTTAAAATAGTTTCTCCATTGAAAGGTGGTAAAATTGCCTTTTAAAAAATATATTCTTTATGCCTAAAATTGGATTTTCTCATATATTTTAACTATAAAATATATTGGATGAATTTAAAACCACATGATTGGATATAATATATATATATTATAATTATTTATACTATACAATTCATAAATGTTATTTTAACAACTATTTATAAGACTTATTATATGAAATAATAATATTTTAATAATATATTGTTGTTTGGAAAAACATTGTTTTGCTTCTAATGAAAGTCATAAAATAAAATAATTATTGAATTTGACCCAAGATAACATATAATTGTGTGAATGAAAATATTTATCATATATTAAATTTATTTATAATAGTAATTATATTCTAATGTCATGGGATATTATATTCCCTTATGTGTTTTCTGTCGCTTTTCATACACGCTATCGAATAAAATGTTCATAATTGAGATTTTTTAGGCATTACATTCTCCATAAATTAAATAAATTATTTATTATAAATTTAATATCTATCTAGAAAAAATATTGATTGATATTTATTATATTTAAATTCCCCATCGTGAGAAGGGTTCCTAAATCATCTTTAAAAAAATATAGAATATGACTTACAATGGTCACATGGACTGACATAACACTTTGTCTCTAAGTAGAAGAACATTAGTGGAATGTGAAAATATAGACATGGAAGAAATTAATAAGTATTTATAGTGAGTGGATTATTTCACTTATCACAAACAATTGAATGATCAATGGCATGATCAGGGCCTCAAATTCATAAAATATGGATGACTTAAAAGACCCTCGATTCAATAAAAAGTAAGGAATTATGAATTTTTTTTCCTCATTATCCTAATGTAGTGTAATTATTTTACTGTATATGATTATAAGTAAATATAAATACATGTTATATTTCTATTTTATAAACATATTTCTTTATCTTCTTTATTTTGATCAATTTCCGATTTAAGCATTACATTAGGAAATGAATATTGAATAATTAACATTGATGTATGAAGAACTAAAATACACTTAAACAAATCATAATACCCATAAAAGACGTAATTATACTTTCCTCTAACTATTTGAAAAATGAAATATGGTTAAAACATTAATCTGTAAACCTAAAAATAAACATTATAGTTTCATAATTAATAATATTTTATCAAATTGTTTAACAAAAAACAATGTTAAATTAACCATGATATTATTTAGGAAATTGGTAGGCACTAAACCATTATCTTCATTTTGTAATGGGATCATATCCCCAGATATTAGTTTACATGATGGTTTTTCACCTAGAATACATGTTTCCTTTTTCAAAAACTTATTAATATAATTTCCAAAATAAATATTATGGGAATCCTTTAAATTTAACAAATAAAAATACTTTTAACTAAGGTTTTAAAGACCACACATTAATAAAAATACACTTATTCTCACATAGTTCTTTCCATGTTCTAGATTTTATAATTTAGAAAATGGTATTGACTCGGGTAATGCCCATATTCCACTAATTTAAGGAAATGAACCTTAAATGGATCCATAGGATGACTTTCATTTCCTACTATCGTATATTTCATTTCTCATTAATAATTGTTTTCTTTATGTCCTTCTATCCTATTGGCAAATAATTTCCTCATTCTATTGAGACACTCTCTTGGGTGTCTCCATCAATATTTCTTGCATAATAGAAAATGATCTTTATTTTCTCTATGGTCTCCACCACTCAATCTATTAGAAACCTCCATATTTTTCTTCCTTGGTGAGTTTGGGAGTTCCTTAAAGTATATTTTTTTAATAAAAGTGATGACATGAATTGGTCAAACAATTTATTCCCCAAGGGAATTTATTAAAAAACAAAAGTAACAGTATAAACATGTGGTGAAATGAACTTACACCAGCCAGGATTTAGAGAATTGCAAACCAAGAAACACCGAGGGAAATCCAGTAAAAACATGAGAAGGAATGTGCAAAGGGGACACCACCAATCTATGTGGTCTGAAGTAAATCCAACACCTCCAATTTACCAAACTTTATACTTTATCGTTTTCATCTTTAATCTATGTTTTCCAAAATATAGTTCAAATGGTTTCTATTAGACCTTATTTTATACCAAATGTATTGACCTGGCCCCAAAATTTATAGATCTAGTGTCATACCACCATTTAATTTGCATAAGAAATATGTAAATAATGTCCCAAAGGATCAAACTATTTAGTAGTCATGGTAAACAAGATACATAAATGAGTCTTTTTTTATAAATTAATACAAAAATTTCAAAATAATTTTCTTTCTTTCATGAGGTTAATAACTTTATTACATATAGTATATCCTCGTATATAATGCTTTTTACACTTCATGGAATCCTGGGGAAATGAATAAATAATTGTGGGCTCAAATTATATGTAATAGTAAGTATAGAAGAAGCAATAATGAATTAATGAGCATCATAATAGTGGTAAGGTAAATATAAAAACACACATTCAACAGAATAAATAAACTAATAAATATATGAGTAAAAAATATAGAAATGTACATAACTATGAACACAATCTATTAAAATAAAAATATTTTTCAAAAACAATATGGAAAGATAATAAACTGAAAACACATTCCATTTTATCAATAAACTGAGAATGAGATGCATGCATAGACATTGTCATAGTGAAAATTTCATAGATTATAAATACAAAATACAAATTAATGGAATGATTAATAATTAGATATTATTTATATGGATTATGAACCACTATAATTTCATGGTCCATGTTCAATATAGTTTATGTCTGTAGGTAGAAATCCATATATTATTCATGGAAATAAACTCAACGGTTTGGTAGAAAACTAGTATTATCCCATGAGAGTACTGATGCATTATAGAGATTGAATTTACCATTCCCCTACCCATGAGGAACTTATTAAATAGTCCCTAACCCATGTTTTTCATGTAAAAATCATTCCTCATATAATGACTAATCAATTTACCTTTATAAACAATGTTCCTTATCAAATAACCTTATAGAGTAATGAATATAGATTTATTAATATTACCCCAACTACTCCGGTAAATTTCAATGTGAAAACTATAAGTAAAAATTTTAAATGGTCTAGGAAATAAATATGTATATGATAAATGAAATTGAATAATACAAGAAATTCAATGTTAAAAAATGATCGAAAAATAAATATTTCATATGGACAAACAATGGAATTAAGAAAGATAATTTCAATTCTATCATTGGTGAAATCGATACAAAACCATCAAAATGATATATAAGGATTATATCATCCCAAAATTTCTAAATTAGAGTAAAAATAATTTTTTTCTACCCTTGATGTATAGAAATACAACAAAAATATGTTTTGAAAACATTATTAATGATAGTATATTTTAACACATTTGGAAAACCCTTTTCTTTGAAAATAACTTTTAAAAATATAAAAACATTTATTATTGGTTAAAATTACTAAGAAAAATCCTTTGGAAATGGTTAAAATAAATTTTTCAAAAAACAATTATAAAACATGGTTTTGAGAGAAAACACATCTCTGACTAAATAGAGAAATTATGTTGGATTTTACAAAAGAAATATTATAAAACATTTTGAGAACCAATGAGTAAGAAAATTTTTCTATTATATGAAACGTTAATTAATTAATAGTGTAGAATAAAATTAAAGGGTTTATCTAACAATGTTAATTAAAATCCCTTTAATTAAACTTCAAGAATAAGCAATCTCAATTAGAATAAAGTGGTCAAATAAGCCTTAAAAATGGTAAAAACATTGTAGTGGGAATTAATCAATTAATCGATTGTATGTATCAACTATAAATCCAAATATGACAAGTTTAAATACATAAATTGATTTCCAAATTCACTATATAGACATTCATTGAATATTTATTAAAATAATGATGTAATATAATCAAATAAATAATAATTTTGTGATGAAATTTCTTTACCACTTGATAAATATATGTTCAGAAACTATTAGTGGAGATAATTAAAATTTAAATGTAAAATTACACAAATAATGATTTTTTCATAATAATTTATATCTAATTGGTAGTATATACACTATGTATAAGAAATTATGTGCATAAAAAATTTATATGTCAATGAATGGAAATTGAGAAGAAATCATTTACTACTTGGTAACTTTTCAATTATAATCGATATAATGAAATAATATTAAATGACAATATATATACAAGAAAGATAAATTTACTCATATTATAAAATAAAATATTGTTGTTATATACCCTACAATAAATAAATATTTTGTGAATAATGGTTAATGCCTCCCCAAAAGAAAAGTGATACAGGAATCCCTTACATTGTAGTTCCTTTCATGTGAACATCCATTAACCTCATGTATAATGGTTGAAAATTTGTAATTAACTTATAATTGAACAATAATGATAATAATAATATCCTACATTATTATTTTATAATATTTTTTTCATGTTTGTTAACAGTATTAAATTATTTTCTCTATTTAGGTTGATAGTTGCCTAGTTTCTCGAGAATTTTTTTGACTTGTTATTTTTGGTTCTTCTTAATTTTTTCATGATTTAATCATCTCAAAAATCTAATACAATATGTAAATATCATATATATTATGTATATATTTATTAAAAATATTCGATAATATTTGGAGATAAGAAATCAAGTGCTCCATTCTTGGAGACGGTTGTTCATACGTACACATTAACAACTATTTCCATTTCCTTGGCTTGAATAAATGAATGGAATTAAATGATATTTATGTATATTAATATTATATTTATAATATCATATTTAGGACATATATGTCACATATTTTTATTAAAACCATTCTTTATGAATTCCATATGTAGCATGAATGATTCACATCCCTATAAAGAGGTGATATTACACACTACAAAAAAAGGAATTAGTGGTGGTTATTTTTTGAATTTTTAGTGGTTTATACAAAAAAATAATAAAATATTTAGAGTTACAAAAAATAAAAAATATTTCATTATCTTAAATCACTTAGTGGGAGTTTTAATAAAATCATGGTGGTTTTTTATGTGTAACTTTGGAGCCTGGAACGATAGTTTCTTTCTTATTTAGAGAAGGTTTTTTTAACAAATACCTATAATAAATAAATAAAATAAAAGAAACCACCACTGAAAATATTAGCGATGGTTCGTTGTAGCAGCAGTTGAGATTAAATGCCACTAAACATATATTAATTAATGTATATATTAGAGGATACTAAATACCACTACTAAATCATATTATATTAAAAATAATAATACAAAACTGAAAATATAAAAAAATAACATGTAATAAACTAAAAACGAATGTATGATAAACTCATCATACATACATCATTCATCCTAAGTCTCATATTCAAACATCCATAGTCATCATAACCTTAATCTCAGTCAAACCACAAATTATTCAACCAAAACCTCAGTTATCGCTATATACATTTAAAATATGTCCCACAAAAACCCATACCCAATATAAGTCCACATCATGACCCCCACTTAATTCATCTACCTCCACGTCATCTCATCAATAGAACAAGTCCATTCCCTCTCATCCAATATAATAAAAAAGGGTACAGAAATAGATATAAAACATTATAAACTAAAATTATAGTAGAATTTTTAATAAAATTTTAACATACAATTGAATAAAAGAACTATCATGACTACGTTCTAAAGAATTTTGTGGATAAGAATGGTCAACCTCCAACCAACTATGGGCATCAGTCAGATATAATTAAAGCCATAAAATTTGAGAAACCAAATGTGATAGAGAATAGAAACAAAATATATTCAATATGATGTGCTCAAAATTCATTATTTTGTTAATAAAATAGAATACATTTAATCATAACTCTAATAATATATAATTCATGACACTTTGAAAACATAAAATTACCTTTTTAAATTATGATTCAACATTTAAAATAGAAGAAGGGTATGAATAATTTATATGTAATTTTAAAATCGACGTGATGTTTTATTGAAATTTACATAATTAAAAAATTTATATACTTTCATTACACAACATGTCATATATTTCAAAAATAACTCAAAGGTGGTTTTCCCATGTTTCCACATCAATCGAGGTTCGTTTTCTATGGTTTGACTATTCTATGAATGTTTTAGTGTTTTAAAATGATAAAATTATATTCAAGGTCATCCTAAGAAAATCATAATTCAAAATGAAGTCATTGGTTCCTACATTTAAACATTAAATATATGGAATCATTATCCTAATTTAGGGAAATACAACATCATTATCCTATTTTTGACCCCCCTAAAACATATTTTAAAGGAATGTGTACTTTTAAGAAGTGTTTACCATGTAATTATGGCCACACCTCTGGTTATATTGACATGTTGTCATTGCATAGACATAAAAAATAACTCATTTATTGCTATTCTATGATTTCCTATAAATATGAGGTTCTTTCTATGATTTTGACCATTCCATGCGTATTTTAGAGTTTTAGAACAATAAAAACGTACTTATAGCCATCTACATAATTGCCTAATTTATACTAATATGATGCCAGTCTAAACATTTCAAAATTAAATCTATTTTCATTTTCATATGATTTTAAGCATTCTAACACCATTTTCCAAGTTTTGACCCTCCGACACATGTTTTTAAAGGAATTTTTACTTTTAAGAAGTTTTTATTGAGTCATTGTAACTGCAACACATATTGTATTAGAGTTTTTTATTCACATAAAAGTCAAAAAAACTCAATGTTGGATTTATCTTGATTCCACGTTAATCGGAAGCCATTATCTATGGTTTCGACTCATCCATGCACGTTTTAGTGTATTAAAACAATAAAAAAATATTTTCATTCATCTCGAGCAATCAATTATTTGTAATTATGTATATCCAGTTCCAATAATTTAGAATTATATATATGGTCATTTTCACTTGATTTTAAAGAAATCGAACATCATTTCCTCATTTTGACCGCCAACCCTTGTTTTTAAAGGCTTATGCACCTTTAAGAAGTGTTTATCGAGAAATTCCTTTCACACCTAATGTTTTGTTGATTTTTTTCTTCACATACCCATAAAAAATAAAATAGGGGTGGTTTCCCATGATTACACATCAATATTATGTCGTGTATTATTGTTTTGACAGTTCCAAAGACGTTATAGTATTTTAAAACTCTAAAAACACATGTAAGGTCATCTCCAAAAAACCATAATTTAGAATGATATGTTGTTGGTTAAAACATTTTAAAATACTACATATGATAATTATCCTATATTTTTAAGGAAAATAGATCTTTTTTCTAGGTTTTTACACCCTTTCCCACGTTTTTAAAGGCTTTTATACCTTTATGTATTGTTTACCAAGTCATTCTGACCACACCACATATCGGATTGGAGTATTTTCACTAAATAAAAATAAAAAATAACTCATTGGAGGTTATAACATTTTCCCTTGTCACTATGAGGAGTTTTATTTGTTTTAAAACCTTTCATGAACGTTTTAGTGTATTAAAAAAAATGAAAAACTTGTTTTCAATGATCTTGGTAAACTCGTAATTGTAATATCTCATCGTAAGATCCTAAATTTAAAAATCTATTATACTGATATTGAACCCTAACATCATGGAAATATGACAACATTTTCTAGGTTTTGACCCCACAACACATGTTTTCAAATGTTTTCGTCCCTTTAAGAAGTATTTTGGAGTCATTTTGACAACAATGCGTGTCAGATTGATGTGTTTTCTATGCATACACTTCAAAAATAACTAAACAATGGTTTTAAAACGATTTCATATAAATTTGAGTTTTTTATATATTTTTAACCATTCCATGGATGTTTTAGGGTGTGAAAATTTGAATAATGCACTTACAGACATCCTGGAAAAACAGTAATTCAAAATGATGTTTTATTGGTTCATATGTTTCATAATTCAATATACTATTATCAGCCTATATTTTTGGAAAATCTAAACCATTTTCCTATTTTTGACCCCATTGAACTTGTTTTTAAAAGATATTGTACCTTTATTAAGTGCATTCTAGGTGATTTGGATTACATTGTACATTGTATTGACATTATACCAATGCGTACACATTAAAAATCAATCATTAGTGGGTTTCCCATGCTTCTAAATTAGTATAAGACCATTTTTTATTCCTTTTTTTATTCTTCCTTGCACATTTTATTGTTTTGAAACACTAAAAAATGTTTACTTTTATATCTGGAAAACTATAATTCATAATACGGTTTCATTGGTTCCATGATTTCAAAATTCAACATACGGTTGTTTTCCATGATTTTATAGAAATCTCACATCGTTTTCCTAGTTTTGACTTCCCAAAACATGTTTTTAATGGATTTATCACCTTTAAGAAGTGTTTACCAAGTCATTACGATGACATAGAAATATGAAAATGATGTTGACACAACGAAAAATTGTTTTTAAAGCATTTTTTACCTTTAAGAAGTGTATACCATGTCATTCCGACAACACTCCATATCCAATTTCTGTTTTTCAAATCTTACATGTCTAAAATAAATAATCGGTGGTTTTACCATGATTCCACATCAATATTCTGACATTTAAAATATTCTTTACTGGTATGTGCAGATTTTAGGGTAATAAAACACTAAAACCTATTTCTACCCATCGTGAGAAAATCGTAATTCAAAATGACATGTCATTAGTTTCTTCGGTTATCTGCATAACTTTTCTGCCTGCTATGAGCTATCCTCATGTGCTGCTGGATCATCCATAATTTCTCAACCACTTCTTCAACTAATTCTAGCCCCATAAACTTTCTTTCACCGAATTCATCTCAAAATGTTGTAGTCCGACATCGCTTCCCATATAAGGCCTCAAAAGGTGGCATCTGAATACTAGAATGAAAACTATTATTATAAGAAAACTCACCTAAAGAAAGATGATGATCCCAACATCCCTGATAGTCCATTGAATAATCTCGAAGCATATCATCCAAAGTTTGAATTGTTAATTCTGACTGACCATCTGATTGAGGATGAAAATATTTACTGAAATTTAACTCTGTGCCAAATGACTTCTGAAGTCCCTTCCAAATGATAAAAGTGAACCTGGGATCTCGGTCAGATACAATGGAAAGAGGAACTCCATGTAACTTGAAATTATCCTTGAGGTACAATCGGGAAAGATGATTCAAAGTCATTGTATCTCAAATAGAAATAAAAATGTTCAGACTTTGTTAGCCGATAAATAATAACACAAATCGCATTGTTACCTTGAGAAGTATTTGGTAGTCCCACCACAAAGTCCATGGATGCATTCTCCCATTTCCACTCTGGCACAAGCAATGGCTGAAGCATCCCCTTCGGTAACTTCTGCTCTACTTTAACCTGTTGACACATCAATATTTTCATGGTAAATTCAGAAATATCTCTTTTCATTCCATCCCACCAATAATACTCTCGAATGTCTATGTACATCTTAGTACTGACATGATGAATAGAAAATAGAGAACTGTGAGCATCGCACAAAAAATATTTCTTCAACTGAGAATCACTAGGCACAGACAAACTTTTTCCAAATCTTAAAACACAATCTTTATCAAGGTTAAATTCATGCAAATTACCCATTTTAACCAATTCTACCTTTTTCTATAGCTCATAGTTGTCCTTCTTCACTTGCTTAATTTTGTCTGTCAAAGATACTACACTGAAACCTGAAACAAAACATATGTATTTCCTACAGCAACAAATTCTAAGCCAAAATTCATCAAATCATTAATCAGGGGATCATGTTAAAAACATAACATGGTTAATAATGCATGATGTTTCAGACTCAAGGCATCCTCCACTTTGTTTTCTTTTCCGGGATGGTAATTGATCGTGCAGTCATAATCATTTATCAGTTCTAGCCATATTCTCCACCTCATGTTTAATTAATTATGGGTGAATATATACTTTAGAATTTTATGGTTTGTATATATTTGGAATTTGAGTCCGTATAGATTATGCCTCCAAATTTTCAAAGAAAAACCCACAGATGCCAATTCCAAATCAAGTGTGGGGTAATTTATCTCATGATGTTTATGTTGTCTCAAAGCATAGGCAATTACCTGATCATTCTGCATCAAAACACAACCAATTCCGTTCAAATAAGCATCACTCTAGATGAAAAACATACCATTTCGAGATGGTAAGTCCAAAATTTGTGCATTCACAATTCTCTTCTTTAGTTCCTGAAAAGAAACATCACATTCCTCTGTCTAAACAAATTTAACCCCTTTCCGTGTTAACTTAGTTATCGGGTAGAAAACCGTGAAAAGTTCTTAACAAACCGTCGGTAATAACCTGGTAAGCCCAGAAAACTACGAATCACTATTACATTTTTGGGTCTTGGCCATTCATCGACTACTTATATTTTGGAAGGATCAACTGTTATTCCATATTTATTTACAATGTGCCCAAGAAAATAAATATGTTGCAACCAAAAATCACACTTGTTGAATTTTCAATATAGTTCATTTTCTTTCCATGTTTTCAAAACAACCCTTAGATGTTTTTCATGATCCTCTTTATTTTTAGAAAATAATATAATGTAATCGATAAATACAACCACAAACTTATCAAAGAAATCATGAAATACTCTATTCATAAGATTCATGAATACAGCAGGTGCATTATTAAATCCAAATGGCATAACTAAAAATTCTTAATGCCCATATCTAGTACTAAAGGATATTTTCAGGATGTCACCCTCCTTTAACTTCAGTTGATGGTATCTGGTTCTCAAGTCAATCTTGGAAAAGTACTAAGATCCATAGAGCTGATCAAACAAGTCATCAATATGAGACAAAGGACACTTGTTTTTAATAGTGATGTTATTCAAATATCTATAATCATTGCAAAGTCTCATGGAAGTATCTTTCATTTTAACAAAAAAACATGGGCACCCCATAGTGAAGTGGTAGGAAGAATGAAGAATTTATCAAGAAAATCCTACAACTAATTTTCTCATTTGAAGAAGTTCTATTGGAGCCATACGATATGGGGGTTTTGAAATTTTCTTAACATCATGAACTAAGTCAATTGTGAATTCGACTTCTCGATCAGGTATGACATCGGGTAACTCGTCAGGAAAAACATCAAGGTATTCATTTAGCAGTGGAATATCATTAATTTGAATAGTTCCCTTATTTTCAACAATATGAGCAAGATAAATTTCATTTCCAACTTTCAATAGTTTCTAAGCTTCCTGTTAATTTATCAATTTTATGGGTTCATTCTTGTATACAAACTGAAACTCTTTCTGAAAAACAACTTCTTCAGCTCTACAATCAATCTTAGCATGACAATCCGAAAGCTAGTCCCTTCCCAGAATAACATCAAACTAGAATAAGGGTAAAACAACTAGGTTTGTAGGTAAAGACTTACCACAAAACACAATAGAAAGATTCTTATAATTCCTCTTTGTCATAACATTTCCCCTGTTGTTTTAACAACAAGTTCGGGTCTCATTTGTTGAGGTGATATTTTCAAATTACCAGAAAATTTCTCAGAGATGAAGGAATGTGTAGACCCCATATCAAACTAAACATTAGCAAAATCTGAGTGAACAAACAAAGTACATGGTAAAACTTCATTGGATGTCCTGGAATATGCTGATGTAGTCTCAAAGGATCTCACTACACTTTTTATCTTGTAGTCTGGCTTCTTTGCATCATTCAGATCTCTCTTTGGGCATGCATTTGCATAACGACCCATCTCACCACATTTAAAGCACTTTATAGTATGCTTTTCCAGATTAGTCTTAGGATAATTTTCATTGAAATCCTAGGCCATATGTCCAAACTTACCACATTTAAAACACTTCCCAGTTTTGCTAAGACATTCCCTAGGGTGCTTCTTACAACACTTTTCACAAAATGGAAATTGGATTTTCTTACCATCATATTTTTTTTAGTTGATTATTACCCACCGCTTTCCATTTTGACCTCTTATTCTCTTTGGTTCCAAAATGCATGTGATCATCAGCAAACTCCATCTCTACCCTCTCGACACATCAGACAAGTTTCTCATAACGTTTCAATTCACGGGAGGCCAATGCCCATCGATACCTTGGATTCAATCATAAGTAAAAGCGATTTATTTTACTATCAAGATCCAGAATAAGATTTAGAGCATACCTTTCCAGGTGGGTGAAGTTAGCTTCATACATATCCCCTGAGTCTTCCTCCTATTTTAATTCAATGAATTTCTTCTCCATTCTAATTCTCACCACCTTAGGAAAATATTATTCAAGGAAAATACTTTTAAATTAATCCCACTCTATGGCATCAAAAACCTCTCTACCCGTGATATTACTTACCTTTGACCACCACTGATTATCTTCCCCTTCAAAATGATAAATGGAAATACTTAAATTTTGATTGTCTAAACATCCCATAACATCGAATATATTTTCAAGGGCTTTGATCCATCCTCCAGCTGCTACTAGGTCAGAATATCCATTGAATGCAAGAGGATGTTGTCTCATAAAATGTTCCACTACTGTCATGTTCTGTTGTGGTAACTCTATTGGTTCTATTTCATGGATTCCACCACAATTTATTTCCTATGTTAGTTGAGTCATTACTGTCACAAACTGCTCAATTCCAATCCCTACCATTCCGGGCTGTAGTTCCAGAAGGATGTCATTCTGTCAGTGTGTCTCTACTTCAGAATCCATGTTCCTTCTACGGAAAACCATTCTAAACAAACATGTCTTAGATTAAGCAACATGTTAATCATTAAATTCTATAACATTTCAAATTAAACATAGAGTGAAAATCATTTATGGTATTCCATTAACATCACCCTAACCCCTAAAGTTATCTAAAACATCCTCTGATACCAACTATAAGGACCCAACTTTATTACATACATAATCTTGAATTTAGTCAGGAAAACAATTCATTTTACATTGAAGATATTTTCAAGTTTATATCTTTATAGAATGAGGAAAATACATTCATAACATTACACATTATTACCAAGTTGATACCATAAAAACAGTTTCCATTTTTTTCAAAATATAAAACATTAAAAATTAAAACATAACTTCTTCACAATTATTCAACATTAACATGGATTCCTTAATTTCCTTACACATCTATTAACCTATGAAAATCATTTAAAAAATTGGGATGAGCACAAAATCTCAGTAAGGTATAGAAAAGAATGAAAGTTCACATTAGTCAATGATTACTTGTAACGTATGAAATTTTTTTCAAAAGGCATGCTTGTCACTCATATATACTTAATTAATGTAACATGAGATTTACACAAGATCCACACAAACATGAGAACATAAATATAATCATAAAGGTATCTTGGGGCATTACATACATAATCTTGTAACCATTCTTGGCTACCTTATAATCTGTAACCCTCACGGCTACCTTACTTTGTGTAACTATCGCAGTTACACATGGAGTAACCATATGGACGACCTCTAACATACACATACCCATTGAATTGTATGGTGATATAGGTCCCAAATTTCATAATAAATAATTCCTAGGAACCAAAACATTATCATACAACATGAATAATTCCATAAAAACATTACTTTCGAATTTTGTAAAAGAAGATTTTTAAAGAAAATCCCTTTATAAATATCATACAATTGAAAAGAGACTTAATAGAGTTGATGGAGTACGTATATATACTATAAATACACATAATAAAACATTATATAAACATAACCCATTACAAAAACGATTTAAATATCTCATAAATAATGAAGTTGAAGGTTAACCCAAAAAATGGAAATCGGGTTTAGAATTCCCTTACCTCGGGTTTGTCTTACATTCAACTTGTTTAAACATCATGTATAATGGTTAAAAAAGTTTTATTAGTATTTTAAGAAATATTTTCATGTTTATAACATATTATATTATCATTTCATAACATCATTTCAACCTCTAATTGTTAGTATTTTTCTCCTTGCACTGTTTTTGGGTGAGTTCTTAACATGATTTCCATGATTGGTTCATGTTGGATGTTCTTGTCGATTGGAAGTGAAATTCTAGAATTGGAATGGAAAGTTATTTACATATATATAGTACCATAATTTATTCCATTTATCATTTTTATTTTTAATATGAGGATGATTCATAAGTTAAAACATTAATGATGTTCGTTTAGATCACTTTTGTGGTTCTTTGATAATAACAACCTCATTTTGTCTTATAAAATAGAACCATGAGTACAAAATAATTATAGAACCAGGGGTCAGTCATAAAACATTTATGATAACTTAGTTCAACCATAAAAATGGTTTCATTACTGGACCTGAAATAACTAATGGAAATTGAAATCACATTGTCCACGATGTCGGTAATTCGACACATAACTGACAATGTTTTTATTCCTCAAATAAGTGGGAGAGGAGAAGAACAATGATGATAAATTTTCCATGAACATGATAACATCCATAATGTACATGATTTTGGAGATTTCATTCCACTTGGTTAAAAAGAGATGAAGAACAAAGAGAAAGGAACTCAAAATAAAAAAATAATTGAGAAATCCCTTACCAATATTTGGCAGCCTAACGGCTACAAAAAATGGTTTTAGAAAATATAAAAAATATATGGGACAAGTCTCACCCATAAATAAATGAATCATAATATCGATTATATCAACAATAAGAAGGAAATAAGATCATGGTATTGAAACTTGAAAGTTATACCACATAAAAGAGAACTTGAATGAGAAAAGAAAGAAATTGAGAATTTTCTTACCCTGTAGAGTAACCCTTAGAACCTGAAAATTGGGACCTTGGGGTCTTGAAGAAACCTTTGGAGGACTACTATGAAGGTAAGGAGGCCAGATCTTCATTGAGGAGGAATTGGTAATGAAGTTAATGAAGGAATGGGTTGGTATTTATAGGAAAAGTAAGAGAATATTTTAATAATTTCCAAGGGACACCTCATGGGTGGTATTTGCAAAACCATGGGTTTGACCCTGGTATTTTCCCATGGTATAATCCACTTGGGATAGCCCAAATCTTATTTAACTATACACAAGTCGAACCGATTTATGAAATAATTATTATATCATTAATGATGTCATTAACACACCAAAACTAAAAACTATATTTTTTACTATTCAATGAAAAATATATTGTTTCAGAAAAACTCTGAAAATTCACCCTAACCATTTATTGATGTGTATAATCCAAAAATGAATCCCATTTTCTGGAAATTATTTTCTAAATATTATTAATTTAATTTTAAAATTAAAGTACACTTAATTCAAAAATTAACAATTCTAATTCTATAACAACTTCGAAATCACGATGAAAAATTAACCACGATGTTATTATCTTAGATCCTTAGGATAATAAAATAATAATAAAATTTATTATTCATTAGTGTCATATTACTATTCATGTTAATATTCATAAGGGTATGTTACTATTCACAAAAAAACAAGATGGTTTCAATAGACTCTAAATAACATACTGAACAGAATTGTTAATGACCATTTGTTAAATAGAAAACATATAAGAAATAAAATTAGGTTTAAAATCTATTTTTAAATATCTACTTTAAAACAAAGTTCCATGTATTTCTATTTATTTTTAAAAAAACTTGGGTTGTTACAGTGGGAACCATCTCTAATTGGATTGTTAAACCTTAGCAAGAGTTTAGCTATTAAGATTTCGTCCTCAAATCATTTACTATGAATGGTGTGGTTCGACGACCTACCATATGTGATATGGTATAGAATGATGGTTTTTTCATTAGATGAGATGTTTATACCACCCTGTGTGAGAGAGTAACGGTACAGTTATTTTGTGATACAAGGTAAGAGATTAGTGATTCGTAGAACTCTGTGCCCAGAGAGAAAGTGTATTGGTCGAGGTATGGTATGAAACACTAATTTTAGTCTTTGGTTCTGTGTTTTGATTATATAATGATGATATATATTCTCATGTGATGGCTATGAAGGAATAGTCTAGTGTCATGGTGTCCTGGTTAAAACATGATGACCTAATATATATGTTTTTGTTATGATTTATATCATTCTAATTTCCCATGTATAAAAATAGTCATGATGTTATATATTAATGTCACATGGAGAGACCAAATTGTGTTATATTTATCAACACTTAAACGAGATCTCGAGTGCAAAATAAAACCACATATATATTATACAAGTCTGGCTGAAGGGTTTTCATTAGATCAAGCTATATTTTCTCTATTGGGACTAGATTCATGGTTGAGGTGAAGGCCATGGTTATATTAGAACCTCCTTTTACTATTTTCATTATTTACATTCTTATGTGATCAACCCAATGGTCAGTAGGAATTTAAGATTTTATGATTTCACAATCATTAGTTGTAGTAAGGATAAGTTGGTAATTTTTAATACTCTAATTATTCATTGTGGATGAATCATAGTTATTGAGTTTTGATACCATTGTCATAGTCTCTCCAATGTATGATTTAGGCCTTCATCACCACTGTAAATCCACTAATGTATATGGAGGTTCACTTGAGGCCTTCTGGAACACCGGATAGAAAAAAATTAATTGATTTTAGTCTGTGTGTTTCAAACTTTTATTGGAATAAATTTTAATTTTCCTTACTACATGGGGGATGGTATATAAACATAGGAATATGTTAGATCTATTTATGGAACTTATACAGGTAAGTCATGAAAATTATTTTTGATAGAATTCTAGGATATTAAGGTTGTGGTATAGTTGTGTATGGTATACACTATTATAGTTGAGATATTTATTTTAGTATAATGTTACTATTTGAGATAAATTTTATTTATTCATGTTGTGTTATGTCGTTTATGTAAATGCATCATATTTTGAATGTATGATTTATATGAAATAAATGTGATTTTTTTATTTTTTTAGTTAAAAATAGAATGTTTTCTTTAATGGTCTAGATATAACATATTTAATGATTTCCTATACAACTTGTTGGTGTAATTCTATTAAATTTTAGTATATATGGGAATATAAAATAGTTTCTTTATAAAATTTTATGTGGATATAATGGTGGGATGTTCTTTAGTTATAAATATGAAGTTTTTATTTGAATGGGTTGTATAGTTACCACTGATGTGTTGGTTTTGGAATCAGTTTCCCATTGGTAGTTTGGTATATGTGAGGTATGCCTATGTGACTTTCGTTATGATGAGAATAAATTTCCTTCATGATATGAGTAAACATGTGAGTGTAGGATAAAAATATGTGTATCATTCCTTTTTATTTTATGATATAAATTATTTTTTGTTCTTTTTTTATTGGGGTCAGGTTTGGAAGGTAGGATTTTTTTTTGATTTTATCCTTGTTGTTTTAGTTTTAGTTTATTATGGGATAGTGGATAATGATCCTTGATGGTTAAATCTAGGATATTTAAAGCATGGTTATATGAATATTTTTTATTTTTTAGTGATACATTTGTTTCTAGTGATCATGTAGTGGGACTTATTTTGAGTGATATGCCTTTATATTTTTTTTAAAGAAAGCAGTCTCAATGCTATCTTCTAAATGAGATTAAAATTTAGCGGAAGCATGGTAAGTTTTTTAGGAACTAAATCCAAAGTTTTATGTAATATTATTCATTGGATTATGAGTATTGTTGTATTATTATGTGGTATGAGAGTGGAATCTTTTTTGGGTTAGATGATGTTAAGATGGATAGTTAGTGAAAAAACCTATGAGAGTGTTCTTCCGATGTTTCACTCTACATTGGGAGGAGGTGAGTGAGTGATGAATTGTTTTTTAGGTAAAATTATCTATAACACAAGAAAATATCACACTAGTTATATGAAATTGTTATTTGGTTTATGGATTTTTGAGTAGGGTTTAAATGTACTATTTATTGTTTTATAGGTTAAAATGGAGCCTACTATATTTTTTGATTTTTGTGTGGTGATTAAGGCCCATAGTTTTGAATTCCAATGAAAGATTCATTGGAATTTAGTGGGCCTCAGTTAAGTGGTCAACCTTAGAATAATGAGACCACGATCATTGATGAAAAAACTATTTTAGAGATTTTGATGAGAATTTCATTTTATTTATAGAAAATTGTATGTAAAATTGGAGATGGATGATACTGTAGTTGTATGATCAGTCTGACCATCATCCATGATAAGGGTTTTCATGAATGGTATAGGCATGCCACATAAAGAGTGATATGTGTGTCATTTAGATCCAATCATGGATTTTTGATCTAATAGTATTGTTAGGGAATCTATATAGTGGGAGGGGACACCATTGGTAGATGGAGGGTATGAACCTCATTTAAAATATAATTGGTCGAATGGTGAGGACGAAATTCCCCTTAATCTAGTAAAATGTAGTGTTTCATGTTTCTAGATGGATCTCTTGTATGAGAATATTGGTCAGAACCCATCATTGTGTTCAAAAATAAAAATTATTATGCTTTTTGATATAATGTATTGTTGTATATATTAGATATTAATACAAAATTTATATGATGGGGAGTAACCAATCAGTTATGGGAGGGAAACTATCACATTATAATGTTCAAGGAAACGGTAAAATAGATTTGTTGGTGGTTGAGACGACATCATGATATTAGTGTCTAGGTTGATATTATTTTATCTTGTTCGATTATGTATACAAAATTTTAATATTTGGAGGTGGTTTTGAATGCAGTTCATGTGTTCACATTAGGCTTATTTTGGAATTTAATGGGAACTAAGAGTGAGTTTGGGATGGAGAATCATTTGTAATTGAGGGTATAGAAAGATGATGAATCTATTTTCTGAATCACAAACCCATTGACTTACTCCATGGTTCAATTCTATAAATTATTTTTCATTAAAGGATGATATATTGATGCCTCAGGTAATTAAGTCATTATGATCATGAGACTGATGACATTTTGATTGGAGTGGTCGGTCAATTTCAGGGGAAGTCCACAACATGTGGATTGAAAGTTATTGTTACATATAATTAGATACATCGAGGGGGAAACCACATTGAATTGATTTTATCAATAATTAATGGGGTGTTTTTGTGATAGAACTGAGTCTTTTTCGTAAAGACTATTGAAATTAGGTTCAGTGTGTCTGTAGTTGAGTTGTTACTTGTTTGGATCGAAATCAGGATCATGTAGAGGCAATAGATTTCAGTTAATGGATGGGAAGCCAGTATATGTTTTTTGTATTTTTAATGGCGATGAGAAACCTTATTTTGGCGAGATTTTAATTACCTTTATTGTAATTTTTTTATATTTTGAGGAAATTTAAAATTTTTATCTTAGATTGGGGTTAGGATTGCACATATATTTTAATTTTTCTATAGGTGGATAGTCATAATGTGATATATGTGGTTCATGAAATGGGAATGTGATGATATTTGATTAGTTAAAATCTAAGGGAGGAACCACAAATTGATGGTAGAAGGACACTCAATAAAAGCCCAGTTTCATCATGTGGTGGATTTTTGGTGGGGTGTGTATACATAAGGATCATAAGAAGTCACACCATGGGGAATTGAATCAATCCATAGTGAATTCCATTACTTATTTAATTTTTTTACTGGTAAAGGATAACACTATTAAAGAGGTTTTTATAACATGCTGATGATAATTTCATATTATATATAGTGATCCTTAGATATTAGCTATGAAATCACATCATGATGGTGGGTAGAATGTTAGTTCAATGTTTTACTGATATGGAGTTTTATATTAATTTGGGAGGTTGTTTTTGTTAGAGGCATAGCTTATTTATTTCAATTTTTCAAATATTACAATACTTCACAATAAAAATATGAAAATGTATTTAAAAATAATTTAAATGTTTTAATTAGATAACTATAATTTCTCATAGTATTGTTAAATAACATTTTGATTATTATTTTATTATTTTGTGATAATAATGAGTTTCTATAAGATTCTATAGTCACATTATTATTAGTGGTTTTTGGAATTTCAATTTTTTCTTATATGTTTAACGTAAAATCACTCTTTAAATGTAATATAAAAGGATTTTCATGGTCTTATGAAATTAGTTTTAAAATTCATAAAAAATGTGTTATTAAAATCCATAATAATTGAGATTCTCTATATCCTGTTTGAATAGATTTGTTTTATGGATACCAATTCTAGTTTTATGACTACTCACTTATATAATCATGTTTATGGAGACATAATTCATGTTGACACAAACAATATTTATGATTTCAATGATTTATAAAAATTTCTTTATGGATAAATTCATGCATATAGTTGAAAATGATCCTTACTTCTAAAATGTTGTCAAAGGAAAAATTTCGCTTATAGGAATACTGATACTTAAGTGAAAAATGATGTTTATGCATATTTAATATTCATATTTTTTTCATTCATACATAAAATGATGTTTATATATGTATATAAATGATTATTATGAAAAAATTACTTAATAATTTTAAGATCATTGGAATACCATATTTTCAAGACATTATAATATTTTGATTTACTACAGGTTAATATGTTTATTTAGAATAGTTTAATTTTATATTTGAAAAATATACACATGATGACAACTATATTAAATGTGTTCTTGATTATTCTGTAAAATAATTTTTTGTGGGATATTTCCATTATAAGAAAATGAAACTATTCTTTGTTATTATCATTTTTAACCAAAACAGGCTATGATGTCTTATCAAGAAACCAACACGGTTACGATGATAATGGATGTTAATACAAAAAGTACTAATGATTGGAAGATGATCAAATAATGTTTATAAAAACATAATATAGATTATTTGAGTTAATATATTTAATTGATATAATAATTACAGGCAGCTCAATCTTGTTGAGTCAAAGCCTCATTTTATATTCAGTTTTGAAAATTAAAATATACCAATATTATAATTTTTTTAAATTATGTTTTCTATTTATTATTTCCCACATAATGGAGTTATACCAACTTGATTATTAATGTTCATATTTTGATAATACAGAGGGCTAAGTTTCCTTTCCAAACTATTTTCATTTTACTTTTTAGCACTATAGTGCTACAAAATAAAGTTCATTTAAATATGAGAATTATTTCTATTTTCCTAGGAGGAAAATTAAGTTTTTTCTGATGAAATTAAAATTGATACAAAAGAACATGTAATCCATCAATGTAATGATTTTCTATAAATAGGACCAAATCATTGAGGACCTGACGATTAAAAAATAATAAACCCAAGAGCATGAAACCTCTTAAAGTATATAACAAATTGGGTCATGATATAACTTTTTATTGTAATTTATTATATTTTTCATAGAGATTGAATCATATATTTTCATTTTAAATATCTTTTCATCCCTTTTAATTATTTAGTTTTGATAATTTTGGTTAAATGGATTCAAAGTGGGCAAATATAGTTGATCTTCCATTTTTTTGCAGTTGGGTTTGTTGATGTTCAGTTTGATCAAGGGATTATATTAAAATGATAATTCATAGATTTTATTTTATAGAATTAGATTAATTCCTTCCAACTGATTATAATGTGGCTTTATAAGGTTTTTTAATACATTATTTTTTATATTTTATGATTAGGGAAACCTTGAACTAGGATTACAATTACCCTTATTATCACTAACCATCCTAGGTACCCTAGAAACCCAATAACCATGTCAGATGGAAATCTCCATAGGGATATTAGAAATCCCCACATATTGGAAACTAGGACATGGCATCATAAAAAATGAATGTGGTAATGAATTTTCCACAAACATCATGGAAAGAATATAAAAAATCAGTATACAGACAAATGAAAACCTAATCAGAGAAGTGTACTAAAAGTAAAATTGGTATGAAAAATACCGTGTAATAAAATAATATACTAGAAACAGGAAGATAAAAAATACAAGTCCCAATGGTAAAAACTATCAAAGTCTATGTATCAATAGTTATAACAACATCCATATGGTGATTTACCCCTTCTCAAACTTAGAAAGAGATGATCTAAAAACACTTAAAGGAACATTTAGGGTGTGAGTAAGAAGACCTATAGGGTGTCACCATGTATTCCATAAAAGGATTCCTATAGCTAATTAAAAAAATATATATATTTTAGTTTTCTAGTAAATATGTTTGGAATTTAATGATCTTATTCCAACAAATCGTGATTTTGATTTAAAATGATTGTAATAAATTTTATGTGATGGAAATACATTTTGAAAGAAGATATTTACACAAATGGAACTTTACCGAAATGGATGAAAAACATATTTTATGTAAAAAAATTAATATTAATTCTGATGGAAAGTATTGTATTTTACCAAAAGGAATAAAATTATATATCATATATAAATAAGTGAGAAAAATAGTCATCTTTCAAGAGATATGATAGTTCTAGGTTATGGGATCCACACACATTCATTTGATAAACTTTAATGTGTACACACATCCCCCACAAATAGAATGATAGGACTCATCCATCTCCCATTAGTGAAGTATGATGTACTGAAAATATATATTTTTCTAGGTTGTAATGTGTTAATATTTTGTTAGGTTAATTCAAACCCATTGTCTCTGTCCCAATAACTCACTAAGTACATAGGATTTCATGTTAACTAGTACAATTCATTAATGAACTATTTATTTAAAGAAACCTTAAAATACAATTATGTTATATTCCCTTATTTCAAAAATGTAAAAATACATTTAAAAAACAAAATAGGATTTAATAAAAATATTCTATTTCACCAAGATATAACACTATGGTTTCTATCAAAACAATTTTAATTTGTTATAAAAAATAGAGATTTAAAATCAACACACAATAAAATTTTATATTCTATAATAATAACTAAATTCAAAAATATAATTTCATAAATATATATCAATTTAAAAATATACCCCAAATTCAATAGAAGTGGGATTTTTATAATTTTTTTGTCATATATATTCCACAATTTAAATTAAATAATATAAATTTCACCAATTGCAATAAACGCACCCCAATTAAATGGAATTGGTTTTTTTCCAATTTCATGAAAAAAACTCATTTCAAAACACCAATTCAATAGAATTTCATATTTTTCTAAAATCCAGTTGAATGAAAACCAATTTAAATTCATGAAATTTTATTCAAATAAATAAATGAAATTAAATACTGCAATTTAGGGTTAACAAAAATTGGGAATCATGATGGAACCAACCTCCTCGAGATCAACAGATCTCCTAATACCAAACCCCTATAGGGATTCAGGAATGAATAACGATGATCAGGGATTATAGGAATCAAGGATCACACCATGGATTAATGGTGATTCATGAAACCCAATATAGGAGAATCGATATCATGGTATATAAATATTGGGGTGAAGAAACTAATCGATATGAGATCTAAGGGTGTTCTTCAAGAATAAAATCACTTATGGGAGGGATACAATGGGACTAGAATAGATCTTGGGGGATCTTGATTAAGAATAAATCATATGAATTCCTTATAGGTCCCTTTATAACTTGAAATGGGTGGGGGTGTTCGGGATTTTATGTAATATTTTCATATTAAGGAAATCATATGCACAATTTCTTTGGAAGATCTGTATTATTAAACCAAACTGTAAAGATTATTTGTGCACCTATTTTATATGGGTCACATAGTATCTCATAAGAGGGATAATAGTTTGACATACTAGATTCCAGCATTGAAAAGAAAACTGTATTAGGTTGTAATGTTTTTTTAGGTGGGCCTGTGATTTGGGAAAACCATTCACGAACCGTACACTAGCCTGGAATTTTCCAATCTCAAAATATTTCAACTAAAAAAACCCCAAACGAAACCGAAAAAATCCTAGTAACAAGAGAGTTTTAGGAATACATAAAAAGAGTAAGATGATATTAAAAAATCCCCACCATAGAACCATTATGTCCCTAAAAATCCTACCTATAATCTTCTATGCCAAAAATATGAGGAAACTACTCTCTCATCAGAGACCCCCTCTCACATGTCTCATGATTATCAAAACCGTGATGCCATAACATGAGAACCAAGGGTATCATCCTCCCACGGTGTACCTTGGTTTTAGAATCAGCAATCCAAATTGATCATTTAATCATAGAAAAATTATGTTCAACATCAAGATCATGCTAGATCAAAACAAGAGAACAGTTAGATAGATACATTCGTAACTGATATACGTGGAATGAATTAGGTATCTACGTCATCAATAGTGCATGGGACAAATGGAAAGATAATTTTCTCACATTCTAAACAACCTCAACAGGTCCCACAAAATGAGAAGAAAGTTTCTCTTAACACACAAGCTATTGATGACCCAACCATGGAAAAACATTCTAGAACACATAGTCACCAACTAAAAATTCCAACATCCAATGTTGAAAATCCGCATAATACTTATATCAGATATATCCCATCAATATTCTATAAAGAATCAACTATATATTTTCTATTTTCTCTTGAACCATGTTGTGTCCAACAAAATAACATTCACAAACCTCTGACCAACACAACAAATAGCGGCAAAGCCATCCATACAAATCCTTAAAAGGAATCATTCTGATCACAGAATGGTAAATATTTTTATATGAATGCTTAAGCAGCCCCAAATGATTATCCAATGCTCCAAAATATTCTAGAACACAAGAAAAAATCATATCCTAAATTATATATATATATATATTTTTTAATTTGGCCATCTGAGTATGGATAGTATATTGTAATCAAATGGTTGTGCGATACCAGTGCCTCTAGAAGGCCTATCAAAAAACAAGAATTGAACCTAGGATCACAATCAGAATCTACTGTAGGTGGAACTCCATTAGTATGAACTATATATTTCATATAGATATTTCCCAACTCCATAACATCGGTTGTATGATTAATGGGTATAATTTAAGCCTACATGGTCATCCTGTTGATCACAACTCATATCACATTCTTCTTTATCTAGGTACACAGAAAGCCAACCCCAATGTCTATAGAGATATAATCCCACTTCTATATTGGAAATGGAAGTGGTCTAAGTACACACAAATGTTTCTGGTGCTCAACCGTAACTTATTGGTATGTATATCAATAATAAGAAAATTCAAAAATTCCTCGACTCAAAACTGGAAACTAGGATTGATGCTGCATGTCATAGAATATTTTCATGTTCCTTGGATTCACCTGACATTATGAATTATGGAAATACCCAATAATATATTTAATTACATCTAATGGTACGAAAAAGTGATTCTGAGGGAATATAATTCCCTATTTTGAGAACTACCACATTGACATGGTCTACCCACAATAAAGAGAGTCTTTAATGGTATAGAACCCATTATCATGATATTTTTCATAAACAATAATCTTGATAATAGAGGATTTCAACTAAACACTTGACAAAGATACATCAAACCCTAATTCCTAGTCTCCAATATGAAACCATGCAAAGAGAGATATAAAATATCACTGTTTCGGACACTCTTTTACAACTAAGGTTAGAATATTAATTCTCAAATAATCTATAAATAAATTTACTTTCCCTAGGGTATATGTGATGTTGATGTCAAAAGATTATAGGTATTCCACCAGAAACCTCTAGTCGAGGTTCAATAATTATTTTTAAGAAGATATACATCAAGCTATTATGGCTTGAATACACAATAAACCTTTCTCTATAAAGGTAATGTCGCGAAATCTTAAGTGTGTGCATCACAACTACATTATCTGGGTCTTTGGTTGGATATTTATTTTTTGTGTACACAGATGAAGAGTTCCATACAAGACAACATGATTTTCATTTGTAAGAAAAATACCAAACCTAAACCTTATTCATCAGATGACCCCACATAGCCCTTCCCAACCTCTAGAAAATTCAAAATTAGAGTTGTAGTCAAAATAGGTTTCATCCCAACAAAAGAACACTCAAATTTTTCATTCAATGAAATCTTTACTCTCTTCCATATTAGAGAAGACATAAAGTAATCCTTTATTGAGATGTCCTTAATGGACTTGAGATAATACTCTTTTAGGCCCAATAATATCCTATTCTTGAAAGCATTCTACAATAGTTCCCTTGTAATAACTGCATTAACCTTTTCAGGTCTAGCTTATATTCCATGTTCTGACAACATGTATACCACAAATTTCACTACCCAAATCAAGAAATCAAATTTAAAAATCTTTACATTAAGTCAGTGATTTTTTAAAAATATCAAAACTATTCTTAGATGATGAAAATATTCCTCAGTAGACATAGAGTTAATGATAATTTCATCCACAAATACTACCATGACTTTACCTAGATACTAATCAAAATTCCTATTCGATAAATCCATAAATATTGTACAACCATTTGTTAGTACAAAGTTAATGACAAGGTACACTTAATAGATTAACCTTCTCTAACAGATGGTTTTTGGAATGTTAATTTATTTTAACCTCAAATGATTGATTCCAAATTGAAGGTAGTTATTTGAGAAAAAAAATTAAATTTTAATTGATTAAATACATCATCAATCCATTGAAACACATACTTATTCATTATCATTAATCAATTGATCTTTTAGTAATCAAACCATAGTTGTGTTGAACTATTAGATTTCTTATAAAAGGGAACCAGAGATACTAATGGTGACACACTTTAGTGTGAATTTTTTTTTCTAGAATATCATCTAATTGAGTATTACAATATTTCATTTTAGATAATTTTATGTTTTAGTAATGAATAAAAACTAGTTATGTACCAAGAAATAAGTCGATATAAAACTCACACTCCCTTACCAATTTCAGACAAGAGAAGTCAAAAAATACCCATCAGGAAATTTGATGAAGACTGGAGGGAGATCACCACTCAAAAATTCCAACTCCATATTAGATTTAATAAGTTATATTACTTTCTCCAACTATGGATAACAAGGTATCACTCTAATCAACCAAAAGTGCCATTCTCTATGAAAAAACAAGGAAAACATGGTTGGGTGTATTAAAGGAGACACATCAGAGATACTAATAAATTTTGGATTTATTAGAAATTATCCAATCTATAACAAATATTATTTCAAGTGGTTTTATGATGAGAACCATAAAACTCGAAAAACTCTCGACATCTAATAGAGAGAAAACATAAGAGGGACTATAGAGACGATGTTGTCTCTTTGTACCAAGGGGTGAAGTAATATTCATAATGTAAGAGAAATCTACATATGAAGTATAAGAATGTATACAATATATTTTGAAATAAATGTATCAGATGCACCAATATAAAATATAGCTATACCTAATGATTTCATAAATGTAATAGTTTCTTTCATGGTCACAAGACTCGTATACACTTCCATTGAAGATTGTTCCACTTTTTGAATAGTCTTATTTATAGATTCCTATGACTAAAAACTTATTATCCTTGAAGAATTTGATTTACACCTTAGTTTTAGATGGATATAATGATCACATTCCACTATACTAAGTAGAATTTACATAGAATAACTTTTATAAGTTTCGTAATCACCCACAAAAACCACATACCTTGGGTGCCTAAGTGAAAACCATATTTGAATTCATAATCTAACCACAATAGTGTAAAATTGATTTTATTCTTCTAGGAACATTAGAATGTATAAATATATGCTAATATATATAATTTCCATGATAATCTTCATGATTCATCATTTATTCGAAAGAACCCACTCTGCCATGGGGAGAGAAATAAACGATAGATAACTCTAAATTACCAGCCAAGTCCATTTTGACCATAAGTACTCTGTCAAACACATCATCATAAAAATGTACCTTCAACAAGGAAACCTGAGTTCATATTTCTTGAAGATGTTCCAAATCAAACCATCAATCCTTCATCTTCTCATTAAATAATATACTGGGTGAGAAATGTAAGAGCTTAGTAAGATGGTTTGCACACTTTATCATGGTCTTGTACACCTTCTCAATTTTGAAAAACTAAATATCCATGGTCAAAATCATCAAATATTGATATAACTAGTCTTTAAAAAAGCTATTTATTTCATTATACTCTATTACTTATTGCTTCTTCGATGTCACTATAGTGTCCCACCATCTCCTGCTTGGTTCTTCCAGTAATAATGTGGCACACTTTTGCTATATTTTTTCTCGTTTGTCCAAGAAAAAAAAAACAAAATTTCAATTTCTATCAACCAATCCTCATCCTCTTGGGGTTCCATTTATATGTGGAATTTTGTAAGATTCTAGATAAGGAATTATTGAGAATATATTTTTTATAACAGACCATTGAGGTTCCGCTGTTGGTATGTGGAATGGAACTGAAGGTGGGGCATGTCCTAGAGCGTGGACTGTATGAACAATCACCTCAACCAACTTCGAGTGGACTAGAGGATTAACTGAATGAGGTTTAGTAGCAGATTCCTAAATTATATGATTCACACATCTTCTCAATGTCATGATACTACACAACATCAGCCAAAAATAATAAAGACATCAGAATCACACTCAAACATAGAAACAAGGGGAAATTAATCCCAATATATAGACAAACATGATTTTGAATTAAATTAATTTGAATCAAAATTAGAGTAAAGACTAGAACTAATCCTCAATATATATTTACCAAATAATACCTGGTGACTTATGGTTCGTTACAATAGTATATGTCTAGACCCTCAGTCTTAACTACCTACTAAGCCCCGAAAAATATTACACAATGCATAATGATCTGAAGATAGAAACTCACCCTATAGCTTTGAAACCACGTTTTAATGATTCATGTTGGGTACGACAGTATCCTAATTACTGAGATGGTATGTGAAACACATTATTTGAGTTAAAATAGTTATTTATAATAACACTATCAATGGTAATTGATTTAGGTCTCTATACATTGTGTATTTTTCATTACTTTTATTCTTGATACACAAAGAATATATTTTTACATCCACAGTGATTTTGATTATGTTGATGGTTTATCAATATTGAGAAACGTAAAATATTCTAAAATAACTAACATTATTTTTTCAAATCATGAAGAAATGTCATGATTAACTCATTTCATGAAGTGTTCAAACATATAACTTCTTACATCACATTAAACATTTTAATCATCATTTTTTTATTTTTTTAACATTATAACATTAATTATATTTTTTATTTATGTTTCTAATATTTGTTTTATGTTTTTCACAATAAATATAACAAATTTTTTATACCTAAAACTAAAATTTAATTCCTTGGGTTGTAAATATTGAAAATAAAGTTATTGTTTATTGGTTTTTCTTTGGCCCATAGAAAGGAAGGATATAAAATATGGGTTCTAACAAGAGGAGATGAAAAAGATTTATCTATAAGATTTTATCACACTATTCAAAAAATTTGTTTCCAGTGATTAATTTTATCCACACTATGTTAAATTCCATGTGGGTCCAGTGGTGATGGGGATGAATTTGGCTATGATATATTAAAATAACTATCTCTTTGGGTCTTTTTTCATCAGTAATCATAACACTATTCAACCTTTTTCCTATAAAAAAGAATAAATTTGAATTAAAACATCCAAATGAAAAAAAATTACTTAGTTCACCCTCACTAGGATACATCCAAGTATTATAAATTGAAAATGTTAAAATCTATCATATCCAATAATGTGAACTATAAATACATGGTTATATATATGACATATTGTGTCTCCGTGTTAACAAAAATTAACAATATGAATGATCAAGTCTCTCTATGCTAACATAAATTCAATAATCTGATAGTATAATCTTCCTATAATCAATTTTTGAGATTATTCGCACTGATGTGTGTATTTATGATTTTACATTATTGAATGGTATAGAAACCAAATTCAACTGATACTTTTCTTCTTGGAGTGAGTGAACCCTGTAAAAAACTCCTTCATAAGACCCCTTGGTGAGATCCATCCCTGAAACCTCTATTCAAGGACTCTCTATGAGTCTTATCCATAAGAACCCTTTTGCAATATCAGTCTATGATATTCTTCGATGAGGCCACTCTGGGAGACCCCTTTGTAAAGCCTATCAACAGTACTCCTTCATGTGTTCCCTCTGCAAGACTCATCCAAATGTCCTTATATTCACACAATTCACATGACTTTATAGTCATACCCTATTCAGGTTATATATATCATGTGATAACAATAGGTATTCCTATGATCTTCACATACATCCCTTCACAAGAATCATTTGTGAAACTCCTCTTGTGTGGCCACTTTTAGAGAACCCTTCACAAGACATTGTTCTTATTACAAGGATAGCGTACATTAAATGAAATACATTATTTTTCTCATGTCATATAATTTGATTCTGATAAAAACACTAAAGAAAACTTTTGTAACACCTTATGTGTGGGGTAATGGGTATTTATAGGCCTAATTCATACATAATCACTATCAAAATCATTATTTGATGCATGTTACACCAGCTCCATAGTCGTCCTTACACAGTTCACATGATCATTTAAAGAATTTTGATCAACCATCATGAGATGTTGAAAATGATTCATGTGATCACATATCACACATCACGAGTGCTTTGTTTGATAAAAAACAATGCCTTTTATCCAATTGCATGATTAAATTTTGAGACTAGTTGAAAATCATGCCAGATTTGTGTGATCACAAATGACCAAAATATGAATTTGTGTTTTACTACATATTTATCTTGTTTCACATTGCATGATCTTCTCAAAAGATTCCATTATGACCTTGGAACATTATCTTGATCTTGTAGTGAGATCCACTAACAGTCCAGAAATGCATTAAACTTCTTCACATGATCTCACCGTGAGATCTTCTAATATCATTGCGGTGCTTAACATGACACCTTTATGTAATTGTTTCGAACTTCAAGTCAATATGTGATCACTCAATGTTACCGTTTCTTTCATATGTGATCTCTTGAACCGTTCATTTAATTACATTTGTCATTTGTAACTATGTGATCCCAATGCATGGCTAGTTCAAATATTTTGAACTATGTAAACCCTTTATTGGATCAATTTAGAATTTCATGCTTCGTGTGATCCTTTAAAAAATTAATGCTAAATATTCACTACACCTTATATAACTATAATTTTTCAAAAACTTATATCTACCCAAAATAACTATCAAGATGGATGTTTCCCAACAATAACCCCTGTTTTTTAAACACATCGAAAGTCAACCTAAATACCCATTTTCCACCTACCAATCTAGATAGTGATCAAGGACATCCATTTAACATACACTAATCCCATGTGAATCAAAATAATTGCGAAAAAAAAGACTATAGTGAATTAGTTCATTCTTGAACGTACCACTACAAACCAACCCGACCACAAATGATAGAACAATATTAGTTCTCATTATCAATTATTAACATACACTTATAAACCATTGGAATCAATAACCCAATGTAAATTACTTTATATTATTTTTCTTCATTTAATGATCATATTTATCATTAAAAAATTTATAACTCCCCATTTTTTATGATACAACTATAATTTTCTCCCATATTTTGATTAAGGAATTCTTGTCTCCCCCATTGTTAATTTACCCAATGATCACTATTATTGATCTAAAACATGGAAATGAAAAGATATGAACACATTGGGGATTAACCTACCATTCCTCAATGGGAGGGGGTCTCACATATATATTTATCAAGGGTTTGGAGCTAATTAAACTCCACGATTTTTTCAATGGAGATCAAATTCTTTTTTGGGTAATTTCTTCATTATGGTGTTTTGAACCTGTTGTTCTATAGGACAATACTACTGATTTACAAGTATATCTTCCACATTCTCCTTGATAATGTGATTTTTGATTTCAATTATATTTTTCCTTTGGTTATGGGTGGGATTTTTTCTATGATTTATTGAACGTTAATTATCATAATGGATTTTGACCAAAGAATTTACTTAAACTATATTTTCATCAAGATGCTTCTTTATACATAGTAACTATGTGGACCACTGGGTAGTCAAAATTTATTTAACATTTACAGTGATCAACAAAACGAAAGACTATTTCTATCTTTCCTAATGAGTACACAGTCCACCAGGGAAGAATTCACCACATGATGTTGAATTTAAATAACCCATTTAATAGACCTAATCTCAATCAATCAAACCTAATAAATCATATTGAGATTATTCATTCCATAGTAAATTGAATTCCATAGTTCCTTTTTTAAAACCAATTATTCATTTCACTACAAGTAAGCAGCATCATTTGGGGTCAAATTGATATCACACTACCTAGAATGTTGTAAAAACGTTGTTTGTGTTGATATTTAGTATAGCTAACTACCAATGATTTGTCTATATTATGTGATATTAACTATATTTCCTTCACCATCCCTTGAAATTTTCATCCTAAAAACTACTAGAGTTATCATTTACATGTAATTTTTCATTAAAAATATTTTCAAAATTTCCATCATTTATTTTTATTGAGAAATATATTTTCCTTGTCTTCAATGAATTTCCTATAAACAAAAGAAAAATTTTATTTATCCAACCATTGTTATTTTGAACACGAATTTCATAAATTCTAAAAAAAGTGTGCTATGATTTGTTTGATCCACAAAAAATTATTTCATCAACATAAACCAAAACCATAATCCCTTGAGTACTCTCATTATTAAAATAGAGATTATACTTAACTCCACCACACTAGAAACCAATATTCTTAAAATACTTATCAAGTCATAAATACCATTATTTTTATTCTTAGTTTACCCCGTAAGACATATTGAACTAAAAATATTATTCCTATCATCAATAATGAAAAAACCATTAGGTTTTTCAATATAAATGTATTCTTATATAACCCTATTTATAACTACTAAATTGTCATTTATCTGGAAAACAATGAATTTCCACTTCACTACTATTACCAAGAAAAATAGAATTGTCCCCAAACATGAAAAAATGTGAATATTTAATCACTATTAATACCTTATATCTTGGATAATCCCTTTCACCTCAATTGTTTGTTGTTTCAAATTATTGTTCCATCTTCATTCATCTTGTTATGGAAGCCCAATTTGGTTCTAATGACATTCATTACTATTGTCCTTGAAATAATATCCCATATCTTATTATATTCTAATTCCTCAATTAATCCATTCAATACAAGAAATTAGTTCTCATCCCATTACAATTATTCAAAACCCATTGGCTCAAACTATGATAGGAATGATTCTTCATGAAGTGTTTTCATCATCTTTATCTGTAGTGGAGCTATCTGAACACTGATTATGTTCCCCTTATAAAATTGAGATCACCTCTTTGGATTATGTACAAATATTGGTTTATTAGATCCTTATCACCATTTCAATCTTCTTATAAATAAAGATGAGGTATATTCCCTCCCCCAAGCTACTCACCTCTATGTCACTATCCTCCAAAGACTGTTCTTGGATTTATTGAAGGATATGTTCATTTTCCAATATAACAACATAATTAATCTCTTTAACTTTTCCAATCCACATACTAAATCATTTATTTATTTGGATTACCAAAGAAATATCCCTTCACATCCACGGGAATCAATCACCATACATTTACTTTATTTTTAATGAAGCAGTTGCTTATGAAAAATCAGAAGTATGTCAGTGTGGGATTCTCTCCATACCACAGTTGGAAGAGATTTGTCTCTTCTTTTAGAGACAATAATGATTTCTTATAATTATAGACCGATGTTAATATTGATTATTATAAAAACTTTTGTAGAAGTTATTTCTCAATATTATTTCTTCTATCCATGTTTTGGATAATCTAGTTTTTTCTCACAACAACTCCATTTTGATGTGAAGTTCCTTCGGCTAAACCTCAAAACCTCATACCATGTTTCTCAAGATAATCACCAACTTAAATAATTACAAAAACTATTTCATTATTATTTCATAACTTCTTGATTTTGTGACCAAGTATCTTTTAAATATCCTAATAATATTGTGTTATGAAACTGAACACCTTAAACATTTAAGATTTAATCAAAACCCATGCTATTCCGCTGAAATCAATAATGAAAAAGGCATAATATCTCTTCACATAATTTTATAGTGATGACAAAGGACCAAAAATATCAGTATATTCTTATTTAATCACACTTATATTCCATTAAAAATTAACAACATATGTTTACTTATAATCTCCCATAATTGGAAATTGTTCCATGTATAACTATGATGATATGATATCTCAGGGAAATTTCTAGAAAGATCACATTTTATTAGATATTTCATGCATGTTTGTTTCAGATGACCAAAATTTTTATGTTGTAACCTTTTATCATTTTCTTGGGATTGAAAGCACATGTATTATTCTTCACTCACAATTAAAATATTTTCTTTTAATAAGCTTTCAATTAAAAAAAACCTCTCGATGGTTTCCATTCATGATAGAAATCATGTTAGTAAATCATACAACATGTCCTGAGTCACACAGTTAACTTTCACTTAAAAAATTGATACTAATACATTCAATAACAAAGCAATATTCATGTCTTAAGTATTTTCTACCAAACATGAGTTTTCATGATCCCATAATCATTATACATTTATTATTTGAAATTATTAAAATACCTTTCCTATATTACCTAGTTATTATCAATGTATTATTAATTCATTCCATATGGGAGGTTTACTTACTATGAATGTTCCATATTCTAGTGTGATATTATTCTTTCAATGAAATATATTCAACAACTTTCAACTCAGATATTTTCATTACGATCTATGAATTTGACTTCATACATGATGTTGCCTGATATTCTTGATCTTCCTCAAAGTATGACGGTAAAAAATCAACTCAAATATTTGAAAATTGATTTTTCATTCCTAGCATGCTCAATAATCGCATGAGAATCTACATGAAAGTAGTTTTTCTTTACTTCCGCACAATCAATTGTATTGTTCATGAGATATATCTTACCATATTTCCAAATCAAATACACCAAAAATATTGACTATAAAATACTTCATTAACACAATGAACACATTTTGGATGCCTCTGTTTCAATTTTTCCCTTCAAAACCTATTGTATATGGATCATAAATTTTTATATTTCATCATATCCTTATTAAAATAACCCATAATAAGTGGTGAATTATTTTTTATCATTTATACACCATGTATTTTCCCTTGGTATCTCAAAATATTGGAATTTGGATTCGTTCGAAAAACAATATTATGCCAGAAAGTGGATTTTATACTCTAAATTAAACTATTAATATATTATTTCTACATTAAATTATATAACATATGTGTCATTTTTTGTGTCATTTTCTTCTCCTGGCATTCGATTTACTATTTACTAGACATTCGAACTATGATTTCACTTTTTCAAGGGTGTGACCTTATTTCATAATATCATATCAGGAGTCAAGAGTTTCACTTTGTAATTAAACATTTATTATAGTTTGAAAAATAAATCCACATGTTCTTTGATTTGTATGACCCGATCGTTTATTGGTTTAGTCATACTGTCAATGAAATGTTCTATTATTCAATGATGTTCTTTAACTCAATGATTTTGCTAGAGATTTCTAGAATTTATAGTATGATATTTTCAATTTGAGCCTTCATCTTGGCCTTCCCTTTATCTATGGGCTTCATATCGTGTTTGGAATCAAAAACCATCATCTAGTGTTTTTTATAGACCCTCCATACATATATCTCCTAAAGTTCATCTTCTAATACAAAAAAGTAGTAAACGCTTCCTCTAACTTCTACATCACCATTGTCTTTTTCTTCTATTGGTCATGAATTTTCCACAACTACCTATATGTATCCTCTCTATAATCCTTGTAGTCTTTCAAGTCTTTTTCTTAAAATTATTTTTAAGTACCATTTTATTATGAATGTACAATATTATTTCTATTGAAATTTTTCTTTTTAATTATCTTAATGTTAATCCTAGTTGAAGAATTATTTCCGAGTGTTTCTTCATTGTATTTAAACATCCTAGTACAAAAAACTACTAGATATAAGACATTTCAACCAAAAAAATAATTAAAGAGGAATTATCCCTTTAAAAATTCTTTTAACTACTGTAGTTTTGATTAATGAAGCGCAATAACATCATCCACCAAATATTCTTCTTGGAAATAATCTATAGTGAGACACTCCATGTCATTGAATGCCACGTCTTTATAGTAACCTTTTACAACATACTCATTATCCTAATTTCTCATGTCTTATGCCACTAAAGTACAACTTAATCTACTCAATTTCAAATCCATTAGATATTTATCTTCCATTATAGAAAATTTCGGATTTTACTGAGCTTTATGAATTCTATAGATTAACTTAATAATCTTTACATCATTGGGAGCCTCCCTAAGAGAATGCATGTATTCCATGGAAACATTAAACCGGTAAAATAATTCATATAAAGACTCATTAGGGTGGATTATTAGGTCCCTATATTTCTTCCCTTAAACCTATAATTTAGCTTCTTAGAATTTTTGAATCACCTTTATAAATATGTGTCATCTCTTTTCACATGGAATGTGATGAATTACATGACATAACAATCAGATAAATTTTTATTGATAAAAAAATCCCTAGGGAATTGATTCCACTATCATCAAAATCTATTTCTCTTAGATATATTTCTATGAATTCCCCATAGTCCATTATAGCTGAAATACCATGAGTTTACACTATAAACACATCCATATCTAATTATCAGAAGTAGTGCTGCATTTGTTTTATCAATAGATGAAAATTAATCCCATCGAATATCAAAAACCCTTTTATGATTAACATACTCCCTTGCTTCTAGTAAGATATAAACTCTATAATTAACCCTTTTCAAAGATACCAATTGGTTTCTCAACTAGGATAAATACATTGAGAAGGAGACAAAATTAGGGTAGGATTGAATAAACCATCTCTTTCATTGGATCATGTTTCATCCTTAAACAAAACTATATTCCATCAACTTCCTTTATCAGAAGTTAAATGGGAATTAAATGATTTATTAGAAATGAAAGTTTTAATTGGTTTATCCTCACTCGGTTACATCCAAGGAGAATACAAAAATTGTTGTTCTATAATAAGAAAACCTATAATGTTCACATTTTTTTAATGCTATGGAGCATACTCATTCCCCCTATTTAATAATAATTATGAATTTGAATACCCACTTCTCTCTCTTCTAATGTAAATTCACTGCTCCTCCAGTATAATAATCTAAAAATAAAATCTGATTTGACTCACACTAGTGTCTATATTTATGATCATATTTCAAAAATGAGGCTAAAACCCCATTTTTTGTATCTTTTCCTCATAAATATAGTGCCCTATGTGTAAAAAATCATTATAAGACCTTTACGTGACATCCCTCTGTGAGAAAGCTCTGTAATATCTCTCTATGACAATCCTCCATAGGACCCCTTCATGAGGTACCTCCATAATATTCTTCCTCAATACCTCTTTGTGATACTCCATCATGATTACATTCCATAAAAATCCTTTACGATATCCTTTCATGATACTAATCTATTAGATCATTTTCTATTCATGAGGATTAGTTGACTCTGGGTGATACCTTATTTAGGTTTTCTAGATTTTGTGACAACAAAAAGTATGCCTATGATCCGTAAATTCAACCCCTTTCAAGAAACTTTTGTGAGATTCCTTATTGGGATCCCTTGGTGCGAACCATTCACCAGAAATTATTTTCTTTTATGTGGATCCATTTATTTTGTTGCAATAAATTTTTCATCTCATGTGAAATAAATTTATTTATATGAAACCAATCAAGTAAAAGTTCTATATCCTCTTTTGGATGGATTAACGAGTCTTTAAAGGAATAAATCCACTTCCATAACTACATATATTGATGTTTTTTATTCATTACCCGGCTTTTGTAATTGGAATTATGTGCTTCCCATGATCAGTTTTGGAATTCATTATAGACATACTTGACATGTCGCAATAACTTCTCACGGTCACCTTTTACATGGAATAAGTACTTTTTGTGATCAAATGCATTGTATTTGAGTGCATCTTGTGATTAATCATGAGATCAATTGAAAATAATGTGTTCTTTCCATTATTCCAAACTAACATAGACTATGAAATTTCCATAGTATTTACCTTAATATGATTCATGTGATATCTTTGTGAGATCTGATGAAAACCAAGAATTCTTTTCTTGATTTCATCATGAGTTCCAATGGAAATAATTTGGTGTCTTCTACATGATATCATCATGATATCCTATGAAAATATAATAGTTCTTCGTGCGACACCTTAATATGATCAATTGTTACATTATGAAAATGTATGATCCCTCTAAATAATATTTTTGTTCATATACAATCACATAACCCCTTCATCCTATCAGTTCAGGCATGATATATTCTTTGATCCCTTCGCATAAAAATTTCGGTATTACAGAATCATGTGATCTGTACACATGATTTTTTTAGACATTAATGCTCTATATGATCCTTTATTACAATCTTGTTCTATTTTGGCACTTTAAAAAATTCATGATAACTCTTACCTCCACCTTTGAGAACTATCTTTTTTGAAAAAGAAAAATCAACCTAAAATAACCATAAAGATTGATTTTTTAAAAAATGTACCATTCCAATCACTAATTTGAAATTAAGGAAGTGTAAATGCAAAATCATTCGAACTAAAATAATATTACCGTATTTTTTCAATTATTTTATATTTCTATTGTATATATACATATGGTTAATTTAGATACTATAATATTGTATATCAAACCTATAAATGCTAGTAAATTTTATGTTGAACACTATCTTTAATTTCCTACTAAATTTTTGGATGTTCTATTCACCCCCCATATAAGAATGAAAATCATACATTGCGACAAAAATTGGTATTAGAGCATTTGATATAATTTCTGTTTCTCATATAATTTTAATTATACAAACCCTTTCATAGACCTAACTGTCTAATAAAAAATATTTATTAATGTTATAGGACTAAACATAAATGATATATAAATACCACAAAAATAGGGATGTATCATTAGAAAATATTATAGTTATCATTAATCTCAAGTAGAGTTATACCTAATGCATTTGAGTACTTTCCATTGGATAAGAACATTGAAACCATATATGTTTTTGTATTCTAATATAGATACATTGGTATATAATGATGTGGTAAAATATGGCTTAAATTACTATGTCATGAGTATAATATAAAATTCTATTAGTCTTAATTTTTTTATTCAATTTCTCAATAGGTAATAAAACTCTAAGCATATAGATTATTTTTTATGTTATACTCAATGCATAAAAAAGACTAAAATAAAAAATCATTTAATTTTATATGAAGATTGACAGGATATACAAAAGGGAGAATATATATCTTTGAACCAATTGTTCTATATATTTTTGGTTATCATCAATGGGATTAGTTCACTTATAGAGTCTCTGAAAAATAATGTATTGGTTGAAAGGGTGTTGTGGCCTCCTCTTTAAAAATTGCATGAAAAAATGTAGCAATCAACGTATTATGAAATTTAACGAGTATTCATTGTATGAAATTATTGCTCCTTTAATGTAGTGTTAACCTGAAGTAGATAAAATCATTGAATAAGAAACATTGAGTAATAATATTAAGAATTTAAAATTATTTATTATCAAATATAGTAACTATTTTGAATCTAAATCACAGATAAGTTACAATGGATAGGGAGATAATTTTACAAATGTGTTTTATAAATTTATGTTTGTTTAAGTGACTAACTCAAGGTGGAGGGGGAAATGAGTTATGAATATAAATTTTATGTTAATAAAAAATTATAAAAAATCCCCCATATTAATAAAAAAATGAACAGTTAATCCAAAAATTATAAATATATAAAACTTCTATATTTGAAATATTATTTTAATGATTAATTACATCTTGGTTAAATAAATTTTGGACATTAATTTTTGTTTTGAAAATAAGTTTATTAATTATATGATTTATATAAACATATGTTAATAATAACTATCAATGTAATATTTTATTATGAAATTTAAATAACAAATGTATTTTTTATTTGAAATAAAAAACATAAAAACCTAGAATACTAAAAAAACGGTTTTAGTCTCAAAAAAAACCTATCCACATGGAAATTAATTGCTTCCAAGAAGATTGTTATAATAGTAATTAGAACCACAACTATGATTAGTTTTATAAACAAATAGCACATGAGAATTCTGGGCTCATTGACACTTAAAATATAATACATTGATAGAAAATAATTCAGTCTATATAGGACCTATTCCATAGTTCTTATGGGTATACAGATAAAAAAATATGAGAGAGTATGTCTAAAACAATCTCTTTATGCATATGAGACAGTTTCTACAAATAAACAATTAAATAAAACACATTGCTCAAATGTAAAGCATAAATAAATAAATAGAAATAGTAGGGATGAGAGAAAATTATGTCGTTTGATTTGGATAATGTTTGATATTCATAATACTTCATGAATAATTGAGAAGAGCATGAACATATTTCCTTGAATGTGAATGAAAATTGTGTTTTGTAGAGTTTCGAATTATTGATGTCCTAAAAATCATTAACATTGGTGAGATATGATTAATAATCTATTAAACATATGATATCTCTTTATTTACCATTTATTACACACATCCACAATAGCATCAACACACACTAAATATTTTTCAACAACACACATGAGGGAGGTCTCTAGAATATATATTTCTAGCGGTACTGTTATTAGTTTAGAAATAATAAGAATGATATCCTAGATCCTCATACTTATCAATAAATATTTTAAAAATAACTTTATATTCAATGAATCCATAAAGTTTTATAGGAAAATTGATTAATAAAACCACATGGGACTATCTAAATTTAATTCTTTACACTAGAAATTGATGTAAATAATTTCTAGTGAGAGTTAGAAACAAAATAGTTGAATACTAGAAGTTGATCATTTCTTATAGTAATATAGAGTATATGTATATTTAGAGTAAGAGTATATTATCATAACTAACAGTTCATCAAATTAATGTTAAATCTTGTCTAGTGGTAGATCTGATCTAGAGGTAGATCAACTCTAGTAATAGATTTTCTTTAGCGAGAGATGATGTTCATCAGTAGATCTATCCTGAACTAATGATAAAACTTTTGAACTATATGTGTATGTACTCAGTGGTAGATCTATAATCACTAAATAGAGTCCGCTAGTATATATCATTGAAATAATGGTAGATAATCACAACCAATGGTTGACCACTTTCAGTTGATAGTAGATATTCATAATTGACGGTATATCTACACATTGCCTATTTGATTTTTAAAATGATATACTATCCTAAAAAATTAATCATATAAAGAACATAATTATCATGATTTTTGTACATTAAAATAAGGTGTTACTAATAATATTTCGATTTTTTAAGATAAAAAATCATGCTATTTTAGATCCATGTCCATAAAATAAACTGTAGATGGATTTGAAAAGTAATGGTACACTTAACATTGAAAATTAATAATTTCAGATACTATGGATAAATTTTTAAATGAAATTACAAAAATAAATTCCATCAAAAAAATTCTACCCATTTTGGGATTGTCAAAATTATAAGACTATAAGAGATATAATAAATAAAATAAACACAAGGAAACATTTGATGTGAAGGAACATATAAGATTCAATAAGCTAAAAGTAATTCAATTATATCACAGAATGAAATATTGGGAGAATACAATCCATATAAAATAGTAATCCTAGTCAAAATCACTCTTATCTAGATGGGATGTCGTATCAGTTGGTTCATTTCATTTTTGAACTATAGGAGTCATATCGGTATAATTTGAAGGTGAATATTTATGATTAGTAAGGTCATGGTTCACCCCTATCTTGAGATACTGAAGTGCTTTACCTATTGACATGTTAAAGGGATGATACTGAGGATGAATTTTTTTTGAAGATATTGAAATTGTGAAGGGTAACATAGGAATTTCTTCTAGTTCCTCCACTACTATCTTAGAGACATATAAAAATGGTTTCATCAAATTTAGAAAATCTTTTATGATGATTCCAATTCTCTCTATTACAATGAAAAATCAGTTATTATATTCACTAAACATTTTTAGTATAGGGGACAACACATTTAGTCAGTTCACTTATCTCTTGAAGGCCCTGGTTAAAGGAGTCATCTATAAGTTATCAGGAATAAATTTTAAAAAATAATTTATAACATTATTTATGTAAATTTGTAAAATGGCTTATTTTATTATATATATATATATTATATCTACCAATTATAGAATAATTCTTACACACACGAACCAATTTATATATATTCTCACTATGGTGGTTGATTTTTCAAATGTCGTCATGATAAGATATTGTGAGGTCACCCAATATGGTGTGAAACTCTTCCCTTACAATGTAACTGATCATATCAGCATCAATAGAATATTTAGGAGTTAGAGAACATGATGTAGAGGAAATAATAGGAGAAAATATTCCCAACCAATCTAGAATGGATGACTAGAACACATGAAAATTGGATCTTATGTCCTCCATGATAGACATCATAACATCCACCTAATTAGCCAATATATATTTATCAATATCAACTTCTTGAATGTTAAAAATCATTTTAGGATGAATATGAAATATGAATAGCTCAATGATATGACATGTACCTACTTCAAAATCTTCAGTTACTCAAGAATACTCATATATATAAACTCAACTAAAATTTAAAATCAACCTCTATTTGAAAGATTCCAAATCATATCTATTAACATTTTCTAATGCTAATGAAGATGGAACTTGGAAATCAATCTTCTCATGTGTTGGTAATAAATCCTCTACATTCTAATTTTTAAACATATAAGCATCTGAAAGAAAAAAATTCAAATAACTAGAATCATGATTTTTCTCTACTATTGATAGCTCATGATCATTTCCATGAGTAGGAATGGAAATTAAACCATTTATTGATGGAATACCATGTATATCCTCTTCACAATCACCCCCACTATATGAATCAGTTTATAAAATTCCAAGAAGCATGGAACTAAGAGATGGATCCCCTTAGATGGTGAATCATCACCATCGAAGGAAGATGGTTCATCTCTATAAATCAATATTTGACTGAAGTAATTTATGGACTCATCCCCTGAATAGATTCTCTAATCCCAAGTATTATAGTGCTAACATCATTAGATGTCTGAAAAGAGAATTGTAAATCCACTACCATAGAACTGCCTGAAATTGAAACAATAGGAGATTGATGTGATTTTTTCCTCACAAAAATACCATCATTATCATAACCTTATAATCAACGAGTTACATCACAATTCCAATCATAATAACCATTATAATAATCCAAGTCTTCAATATTCTCTTTTTAGTTTTCATAATAACTCTCAAAATGAACATCATTCTTTTAAAGATAAATTTAACTAAAAACCCACAAAATTTTACATTATCTTCATCAATCTCATCTTACAATACATTAACTTCCAACAGGCCTAGTTTAAGAAAAATATAGATCAATGAATTCAATTTAGATGATGATTTACTCATCTCCATCCCTTGTACCACCAGATATCATTATAGATTAATTTTTTTTCCTTTTTTGCATAGGTAATAAAATAAATAAATATATGTACCATAACAAGTTAAAATCCCCTTTCCTATGACATAGAATGTACTAAATAAATTTTAATAGAAGTCTACTCTCATTACCATGTTCGATAGTAGATGGGATTCACACTATACATTTTCTAGTTAACTACAAAAGAATATTATCCTAAATGAAATGGCCCATTTTCACTCAAAATAAATCCTTGATTGTCATATGAAATAAATAGAGGATATTGAATGATACATAGAGCCCATTGATTTGATGAAAAGTTGACCATTTAACAACATAAATACATTGAATAACATATTTATTCTCCTAAAATCTATAATCTACACATAGGTATAATTAATGAACCAACCATGGAAGGAATGATATACATTATTGGAAAACCATTATATCCATCCCCAGTCTTGAATCACCTTTAGCAAAAAATACATACTTCTAATTATCCCATATTAGTCTACCTATTTCTCTACAAAAACTACTCTGGTCACAAGTTGAGGACACTTTTGTTCTACTACATCCTCAATCAATTATCCTTCATAAAAATTTAGTGGACATGATATTTTCAGGAGATAAAATAGAGGGGTGCTTGATTCTCATTATTTAACTAAATTTAAAGGTGAAGGACAAACCTGAGAAAGGAAGAATGTTGGGAGAGAAGGGAAGTTGAAAGGTTCTAAAGGTAGGGATGAGAGAGACTATTCCAAAACCGGATTTAATGATAAATTTTATCATTTATTGTTATATGAATTTAAATTATAATAAAATATATAAATACATAATATTAAAATTTAATCATAGAAACTAGTTATGGAAGAATATAAAAATAGAGATGCGATTGGTGGATCACCAACAGTGTATCATTCAAGGGTGGATCACCCAATTGTGGATTTGCAATGTTGGATAACCAAATGATGGATCTCCAATGGTGGATCACTCAATGGTGAAACTTCCAATGGTAGATTTTACAATGGTGGATCTTCATATGATGGATCTTATAATAGTGTAAATTTGAAGATAAAGGATCAACAAAAAATTATATTACCTAATTCATGTTTCATTTAGTTTAATCCATAAGAATTTAATGGAATTGTAAATATATCACTATGTTGATGTTGTGTTCCTAAGAATTGATGAGTTATATAAAATTTGTGTGAAATGATATCTTATAAATTGATATATTATATCAATATTATTTCTCCCAGAATGTGATAAAGGATTATTTGAAATATTTATCACACATGTATTATTACAACTTTTCAGGACATGTTTAATTGATATTTATAGCCTATAAATGTCTATTTCATTCCTATGATATGAGAACTTAATCATATTGAATCTATGTATTCAGCTTAAATAGTAGGGGTGGAGCATAATTTTTCCTCTTACTATGTTTATTTAATAGAGACCAACAAAAAAGGTGAAATTTTCCAAAGGTTCTTTTTCTATATAACTTGAAACCACGAAATTTTGCATTGAAATAAATCACTAAATAAAATGATTTTACTCAAGGATATAATATTCCAAAATTGGTTGTATACCAGAGTTATATTAATATTCTTTTATTACAAGGAAAATAATGTTACTTGGTGTTTTCTTAAAAACAGACACACAAACATATTTTGAACATAATATGTGGTATGATAAAAATTATTTATAGAATGCTTCCATTCATACCTCTATAATTGGTTTGATCTAATAACATTGTATTTTTATTAATATCTATCATACAAGTTGTACTCATGGGAGTACCACTACTTCCAATGGTATACAATCCAAATATATTTAGAATTCCTTTAGTGTATATACATTCATTTAAATTAATTCTATATTTATTTCAAATAATTTGAAAACCAACAGAGAAATTTAACTCACCGATTAAACATATTAAAAATTCACATTTCATCATTTTTAAAAATTAGTACACAAAATATATTTATAAAATCCTAAAATGATATCGTCAAACTTAATTTTGAACTACTAAAACATATATCAAAATTATTTTTATATAAATATTTTGATCATAATTGTCTTTTAAAAATCTATTAGAATTAGAAAATATATAATCGTTTCATACCAAGATCTCAGAGCGTATTTTAAACCATATAAATATTTATTTAATTTAAAAATATTATTTTGAAAAAGGGGAATTTAAAATCCATGGGGTTGATCATTAGAAATATCATCAAATATATAACTATTTAATAATGAACTTTTAACACCAATTTGATACACTTTGAAATCAAAATGTGCTGCATAAGAAAGATGTACTCTATTGGAAGCATGTCCATCTACTCGTGAAAAATCTTCATCATAGTCAATGAATTATTCTTGTTTATATCCTTTTAAATCCAATAAAGACATATATCTAACAATAATGCATTGGTCATGATCTTTTTTTGCAAAACCCTAATTATTTCAAAAAGTAATAGTTTCTATAGGTATATCTACAAATATCTAATCATTACTCATTTGAAATTTATTTTTTGTTCTTCTTTCATTTCCAAGATCGTGAATTCACCATTAATTGCATCATTGATGTTATAATGCTATATTTATGATAAAAATGGTTGATTTTTAGATTGATATCAAAGATAATATCTATTTGTGTTCCTCTATCTAGGTCTCAAACTATATAATCTAATTAATGATATATATGAGTCCTAATAGTTATAGGAAATGAATGGTTGTTTATATCATTTTCTTTTATTGGTGTAAGTGCAGGTTCATGTTTTTCCTCTGAACATGATGATTATTTTAATTGTTTCATAGAAATTTATGAAGGTTTCCCATTTATATTCAAATTTGAAAGTTCATATACATGGTTTTATAAAGGATTATTATGCTCATGTGGATGCATTTCATCAAATTTTATACAAATTTATTCCCTTGTAATATTATTTATTTTGTTAAAATAACTATCAAATTTACTAGATGCTGACTATCAATAGAAAATTAATTCATCACTCTTGGAATAAAAATTTTCAAAATTATCCATAGTATTAAGAATAAATAATCTTCATCCAAATACATTGAATTAATTAACCTTTGGTTTTCATCCATTACATAATTTATAATGATTTTTCTTTACAATTGTTCTTATTAATTCTCAATTTATTATAGAACATGTTATATTCACAGCTTTGTCCAACAAATTAATAGACAAGATATACTTAGTGATTATGTTCTTGTAAATTTCATAAAGGGTGTTATTTATACTTTACACTACACCATTCACATATGGGGTCCTAGAGGTATAAAAGTTATTATTATAGCCATTTTTTAGAAAAAATGATCCAAAATTTTGATTTTGAAACTAATCACATTGATCACTTCTTTAGGTATTAATTATATTTCAACAAATATTTTCTACAGATTTAGCATACCTGAAAAAATTGGAAAAAAATCCACTTTTGTGAGCATGAAATAATAAAAAACTATATCTATAAAAGAACTCTAGATGAACTTATATATTGTTAATAAAATTTAAACAAAAGCTCTAGAAGGTTAAAAAAATACCACCAGAACCTACAAAAGTTGTTGAAAATATTGGGATTACATCAATTATTTGAAATATATTTTTTACAATTTCACTTTTGGACATGGGATACAAACTATATCATTCTTGGGATTCTATTTTAGAATGATCCTTGACTAAAACATTCCAAATGAGATTTCTATGTGAATGAATATTTTGATTACCTAGTATCCTATGTGAAATCCATGATTCTATTCCAAATCCACATAGGCATTAAATTTGTTTTTGAAAAAACAAGGAATATAAATTATCAAAAAATTCATTATCAATTATTAAAGCATTAAAAATTAAAATGACTTTATAATAAAAAACTTGTATGCATTTTTTCTAATTTAACATAAAAATAATCATAACATTTCATTGAGATTCAATGTATATTGTAATTTAATCCATCTATAAATAAAACATTATAAACAAAAATACTGTCAGAGTCACCAATTTTTCCAAGACCAATAATTTTTCCTTTGGAATTTCCACCCAAACTTAGATGTCCCCCATCAATACAGACAAGGTTAATAAAATATTAATTTTCAATAGTCTTGTGTCTAGAAAACCCACATTTCTTATACCATGTGAACTTACAAAATATTTTAAATTATGTAACCTTCAAAGAAAACTATAAAAAAATGAATTCGGTATCACAATATTCTAGAGTCCAGAAATGATAGTTATCAATTATTTTAGAATCTATTATTTCTTAATAGGTATCCTAAATATAGATTAGGGAATTTTAATAATAATAAAATTGTACATTCTATTAGAATAATAACTAGTATTAGATACATAAGAACTATAGATATGAATAAAACTATTTTTTAGTGATCATTCTTTCTGAAAGATAATACTCTATTCCCACAGTATATTTTGGAGAAACCTTCCTTGCATGTATCGGGACAAAATTATTTGTCTCATTTTTTGATTCATTCAAAATAATATTTTAATTTTTCATTAGATAATTTTAACTACTTTTTATCTTCTAAAATTTGACTATTTTGGTCCATTTCATTAGTAAGATATGTTTTAAAAAAATTAGTCAAGGATTTATTCTTCTTCAAGTGGTTGTATTTATATTTAACTTTATTAAAAGTATCTTCCTTCATATTTCAATATTCAAAAAATTATTCATTTTAACTTTTTATTAATTATTTAATTTTTAGAAGAATTTGATATATGAATATTAATTTCAATAAATACATTAGATACCACATATATGTTTGTCAAAAAATACATGTTGGATCTATTATGGTTGTCCTCATGGGATAATATTGAATTACCGAAGGTATCCTCTGATGTACTCCATGCTATATTCATGAATCTCTTATCCCTAGAATCCTTATCATCATATTTAATCTATAATATTATCCTAGGACATTCATATTTGATACGACTCTTCTCCTGAACTCAAATTATTTTATTTCATTAGTAGTATCATCCTTATTACATTCATTTATCCAATTATCTCTATCAACATACTTTCATTTTTAACTTGATTTTATAATGGAAATAATTTTTTTATAATTTTTGGAATCTTCTAGTGAAGTGGTTTATTTCATCATCACAATCAGTAGGTATATCTTTATCACATGATATGTCATCTTTGATCTTCTCTTTTTTATAAAGTCTTAGTTTACATCGGTATATATTTCAAATTTTGTTCATATTCATATTATTTATTCACATTGAGTTCATCCTCACACAATATTTGCATTCCTATCAAATCTATAACATGAAACTTTCATAAATTACAAGGCTCTTAGATTGAAATTTATGTTCTAATCCATTTTTCTAGTAAATACCCCAACTGGTGTATCACAAGATCTTTGTAAGGAACCTATTTTCCAATCTAATTAATTGTGATCACGATATCATTGAACAATAAATTAAAATAAGAAATAGGTTCATCATGTTTCTTCTTAATAATATCATTTTTAATAGTATAAATTTTTCATTTTATTATTTTGACATTAGATGTTCCATAATGAGAAACAACTAATGTATCCAAAATTTCAAATGAAATAGTACATGATGAAATTATATTAAACAATACATCTCCAAAAAATAATGAATTCATATTTTTATATATATTAATAGATCATTATTTAGTATAATCACTCCATTTATCTCTAGTAGTTTTGGGAAATTCATATTTTTATTCTAGTAAATTCCATATTTCAAAATACGTTCTTTCAATATGCATCTTTAACTTAATCACCCACTAGGAATTTTTTTCAATTAAAATAAGGAATCCAATTTTTTAAGATCCCTTTTTTATATTTTTACCCATAAATAATTAAATTTATAAATAATAGAAAATTGAGATTATTAAAACACGTTTACATTATATATGAAAATATATTTGAAAACCCATTGATACACAATGTTGGTCGGAGTGAGTAATTAAAATCTGGGGGGAGTGAATTGAGATCAAAATAAAAAATTTCTATTAATATTTAGTAAAACCAAAGCCATAAAATTAATTAAAAATTCCTTGTTAATAAAAACAATATAATTATATATGGTTTTTATTAAAATAATTTCTCAATGTGGGATTTTATATCAATTAAAAAAATATAATAAAATACATTAACTTTTAGACCTACATTACTTAATCTAACTATTTATATAAGCGGAGTTTGATACTAAATATCAAAGAAGTGTTTTGATTAAAAACCTAAATAAAAAATGAAATTTTATTTTTTAAAACTCAAACATAATATAAAATACACATGGAAATGAAAAAAGATTCAATTTCCATCCAAGATTTAATAAACACCACATGGAAACTACCTACATCCTTGTATATTATTAAAAAAATAACAAGATCTACAAACATTACTAGTTTTTACAAAAAAAAAAGAAATTGAATTCCTAGGTATAAAGCTTGTTCCAACATTATAAATGGGGTGAAAACAATAAATTCCACATAGGACCTCTTCCAAATTTTTTTTTGGGTATAAAAAATCAGTTTTGAGAAAGTGTGTCTAGAATAATCTAGTTTAAGAACATTAAACAGTGTATACATATAAAAAGAGTGATACAACACACTAATAAATGGTAAAATAGGAATAGAGATATAAAATGAGTGGAAATGATAGAAAAAGTTGTTTTACAATCAAGATAGATTTTGATGTTCATAGGTCTCCAATTATTTCTTTGACATGATCTTGAACATGTATCTTAGACTATGTGGGAAGATAGAGCATCATTGAGTCTTCAAAAATACATATCTTTTTACTCAGTTGATGTTATGAAAATATTCCACATAAGGGAGCTAGCATTGTTCCTCTCTTCAATGTATGAGGGTTCAGATTTTTCTGTCAGTTTTAAAATTCTACACAAACATCAACGCATACTATTTTTTCAAAAACACACATGAGGTATTTCTCTAGAGTATATAACTCTTTAGGTACAATTATCCATTGAATATTAATAATAAATATTTCATGAATTCTTACACTAAACCCTAAATCAGGTAGAACATAATTTCAACTCAATGCATATGTGGAGTTATTTATAAGAAATGATTAAAAAATCCACATGGGATTGTCTGCATTTAATTCCATAAATTGAATATTGATGGAATTAAATTCAAATGGAAAAAATGTAACAATATATATACTCCATGTTTGATAATTTTCAGATTTTGGTTTTTGGATATGGTTGAGGGAGGTTCCATGAGTTTTAACCAGATTTGGGGGTGAAACAATGTTTCTGTAGGGGTAACACATCGCATAAGTTAACTACCTAGCATGAAGCTTTGTTTCATGACTTGTTTGTGGTGGTTTATGTTGTTTAATGTTTAAAGGTTTGAAAAATATAATAAATTGAATGGTGATGGTTTTTTTAGCGAAAACTAACCTTGATGCATTACACAACGTGAAAGGTGATATCATGTTCTGTAATACCCCTCTCCTAGAATGTTTTATGATCTTCTTCATCCACTCGGGATGTAAAATCATATAACTGTAACTGTTGTCCCTCAACGCTGGGCAGCATAGTGACCCCTCTTTGATTATTTGAGGATTCCATCACCATGTATTGATTCTTATCATTTATCCTTCAATTGTTAGTGACTATTAATCGATCTAATGTTAGTTCATCACCCGTTCTTAAGGTTTATTCTAAGTTGATGTACCTTTTCCTCACATTCATCTTGAAATGTGATAGTTGATGATCTCCCTTGGTAATAATGGGGTTTTATTTCGGGTTTTTAAGAGATGGTGTCGTGGAATCCTTGGGTGGGTGCTGATATTTTGGACGAGGTGATTGGAGATCCATTACACGGTCCGTCTCATGGGAAAAACATTGACACCCTTTTCTGGTAGGATTTCATTCATTTCACTTCAAATGTGCATCATGCGGGATGGGTTTTCTTTTCTCTATCTATATATTTTGGTTGTTCCCTATTAATAAAAGATAATAATTGGATACATTAAATTTAAAAGGTGGAGGGGTTTTATATTCATTCCTTAAAAATCATTCTGAAACTTCTGATATTATGATATGTAGGTTCTAACTACCAACTAAAAACTATCGTCGATGGTGGCCCTTATTTTCATCCTAAATAACATAGGGAATGTACGTTGTAAGTTGTTTGTAGACATATGTACGAAAATTGGTTAATTATATATATTTGGGTAATTAATAGATTCCATAAGATCATATAGTTTCTATGATAAACCCTGAATTAACACGTGGAATTAAATAATGGAGGCATTATTAGATTGAGAATTATGTTCTTCGTTGGTATGTGTGGTGAAGTGATGTGTGTAGGATTTCTCTAGGTTGTGATGTAGTATTGTAATTGTCATGTTTATGTGTTAGGGGATGTCTGTTAAGGTTTAATAGATTCTCTTGTTGAGCTATTGATTGATTGTGGGTCGTATGAGAATTGTTGTGCAATAGGGCTACAAAATGGTTGTATGGTATTGTGTTACTAGGTGGGGTTGTGAATTGGGGGTTGGATCTGTTGTTATGTGACATAATTGGGTTGAATTTGAGTAAGGACAATAATGATTTTAATGGGGTACTTCTAATCTGATAAAATTTAGAAATTTTCACCCTGTATATAAAGATAGATATATGATATATCATTAATGGGTGTTAAACTTAGAGGAAATGTGACCACACCTTAATCTGTACGGGCTCTCCCCTTTCTAAAAAATGTGTTTCTTGTTGTGTGTTATGCATTTTATTTTCCCAATAGGATATGTAATGGAAAAATTAATTGTTTAATAAATAATATAATTCATTAAATAAATTGGTTGTGAATGTGAATCATGTTTTGTGGCTTGTTTTGTGGAGTTGTGCATTTAGAGGTAGCAGTAAAGGTGGTACTGTTGTGACTTGGTGGTTTGTCTAAGAAACCATTGGTTGGATTTGATTTTTGGACATCATATATGTTTTTAAATGTATTTTTCATTGTTATTTCAATATGAACCACACCCTAGTTGATAATTATGTTCTGTAAACCCCTATCATCAAGGGAGAACATGTTTTTCCGAACATCTGATGAGGAGTATGGATGGCAGGGTTCCTCCTCTTTTATTCTATATCTAATAGGAGAGGAAGTTATTGTATATGATATTATGGATGAAGGTATTTTATTTTATTTTATTGTGGTTGTGATTTCCATGTCCTTTTTGGGTGGGATGTGATGACCTGGGTGTTTTTGGGCGACGTGATTTGTGTTTTCCTATGTGTCTTCGAGATGAGTGGTGACATGCATTCCTAATGTCTTAGTAATGATATGTGGTGTCATATGTGGCCAAAATATGTGCTAAAAGTATGTTTTGTGATGATCGGGTGTGTGAGTGTATGTGGTATTTGATATGGTTTGTGGCCCAGGTGTGTGTGTGTGGGATGTTTTGTGAGGCCCAGGTCTGTGTGGGTGGGTTCTGATGTGGTATATGGAGGGAATGGGAGAACCAGGTTGTATGAAATATGGATAGAGAGGAAAACTAGTGGTAAGGTGGTGTTGGGTACCCTATAATCTATGTTCATTATATTACATTACTTGACATGCATTATTTGGTGAGTGAGCCTTGGTGATGTTCGTATGGTTAGTATACCTGCTAGGTGTTGTTTGGTAATGATTTTTTCTCACGTGGAAATTATTATGATTCTTCCACATGTGTAGGAGAGTAATTTTTTTCTAATAAGAATATTTTCATGCTCTCCCTGTGTATATAAAACTGTTTTCGGGATTCTAGGAGGATATCATAGACTATTCTCAACCCTACTAGCTCAGATCATGATAGTTAACATGTCACTACTTAGCTGTACTTTTTGTAATTTTTTTTCCTTTGGAGTTTTCATTGTATTTGTAATTTTTATACTTTAAGAATTCATGTGAGATTGTTTTTTGATTTATTATATATATATATTGGTGTTATTTTGTGGATGAACCATCTTATCTTCCGAACATGTTTCCAAAAAAGTGTAATGCCTCCCATTTTGTGAGATTTGTATACGCTTGGTGCTAGTTGCCAACCAGGGGCCTGTGGGAGGTATGGCTCGGGAGTCATTATCTCCCTTCCTTTATTTACATCTTAATAAAGGATTCTTTGGATGGATTTGGTTGTGATATAGTGGTATCAATTGGAGATAATTGAGATATATGATGGAGTTCGGGGTTAGGAAAAATGAGGATTGCATTGGTTGGTAAGAAAATTGTTTCATATGATCATGGTGTGTGAAATTGGATAGGGAAGACCACTAAATAAATTGGATTTTAGGGCCTTCCCTGATCTGATGCAAGTAATCAAGGCCTACCTAACGACCAAGTGTGGCTACACCATTTTCATGGTAGAGACACCAAGAATGGTATACACATCATAATGAATTGTGTTCTAGTTTGAATTGGTTTGTTTTAGGAAATATGAAATGAATTAATAAATGGGTTAATTGAGTTAAAATTAATATTAAATAAAAATTACATACTACATAGGCATAGGAAATAATTGTATACCTTCTAGCTATGACTCTTAGTCATCATCTTTAGGATGCTCAGGTAGATGAGGCTCAACACAAAGATCTGGTTGATAGATGGTGGTTGATCCACATTAAGAGAATGACTAGTGGAAGAGGATGTTGTGTGATTTCTAGAATCATGCTTTGGGGATGTAAGGGGGTAGTATTTCGGACATGGAGAAGGAAATATGGCTTGAGTAACACGAGAACACCTTCAATTTAATCTGAACCCTAATATATTGCTATGTTTTTTTGGTAGTCAGTTAGATTCGATGAGCTATGAATAAGTAGTGGATGTTATAACTATGGGAGAGGAATGATGTAGATGTTTTGTGGGTGAAATTCAAAAAGGATTTTTGAGCAGAGTTCCTTTCATCAACCATGAAAGTTGAGAAAGGGTAGGATGTACTCTCCCTTCAACATGGGAGTATGTTAGTTCGGGATCTTGGGATTAGGTTCAATGACATTCTTCTCTTCCCCTATAACACTTTCCAGATAAGGTGTCATGTTCCAGACGTCTTGAGGAGGTTCTCTTTCCTTCTATCCAGTATGTGTTACTCCTATTTTATTGAAAATGCACTTGGAGGTTCGTAAGGATCTAGAGGTGATCAATCGTACTCACATTTGAGGAGTTATACCCTAAGATTGGATCTAGAATATTTCTTTGAGGGGAAGGGTTTCCAGCCGTAGGTCTCAGGTAATATGAGCATCATTGTTTTTCCCCACAGGGATTCAACCTTAGTAACTTCCATTTAGGCCATCTAGTGGCAGTGGATCCCATTCATTTTGAGTGGTAATGGGGTTCAAATGTTTCTTCGTTTGAGTTCACTATCAAATTCAAAACTAGTGTCCATTAGTAATTCGTGATCAATATGGTAGAGGTCGACAAGTACTATGCCACCCTCCGTAATAATTTCTAGGAAGGTCATTTCTATAGTAGGGCCAGTAGGTTCATGCTTAGTCGAGGGGAGATGGAGCTGGTAGAGGCTTAACCTAGAATGTTCCTAATGGTTAGGGTCCCGACACGAATGTGGTCACAAAGGTGGTTGAAATTATAAAGTAATAATACTTGTGCATGGTTTATTGCGTGTAGTGAAGGTAGTCGATCTAAAGGGGAATAATATTGTCATAGGTATTGTCGGTTTGTATAGTACATTTTCTTGTGATTTTTTTTATTTAGTCACTTCACCAACCTTTTCTGCACCCACTCTAGTCCATGCTCTGAGACTAGACATATAACGACTTCATGTCCCCCTTGTGTTGACTATAACAGTCATAGGAAAGAACCTCTTGTTTGATGTGTGTCCAGAGTGTATAATGATTATAGGACCACATCAGTCCCTTGGATATCACTTCTTACTATAGATATAGCCATACTACATCATCCTTGGCATCGATTGGATGTATTCTGTAAGTGATGTTATCCACTTATTTCAGAGGAAGGTTGTGTTCTCAAAAATGGTTAGTCAACATGTGGTCTTCATTTCCAAGTGATGCTATCATGAGGGTAGTTGGTGTGTGGAGCCCCTTCATTACATATTGGGTGAGCTATTAGTGGAATCAGGGGATTCTAAAATGGTATTGTATCCCATTGTCATTTGGAATTTCTAGGATGTTTTTCCCCAAGGAGGTTGTGATGAAACATCCTCGATGTAATGTTTAGTCCAAAATAGGATCGCAACCTAGTGCTTCTACAATTTTGATGGACCCCTATAAGATGAAACCGTCTGATCTATGGGAGTTAATGATTGAGATATATGATGTAATGAAAAATTATTTTATCTAGAAATCTGTACCACCACGGGGTTCTCCAGAGTTGTTCTCAAGGAAGGTGTGTGATGGTTAGAGGTTGTGTATAGACTACTAGAGGTTACAATTAGGTGATGGTCAAAAAATATTGCACCTTATAATGACAAATAAATCTTTTAGACCAGCTGAGATGGGTGAGTTGGTTTTCTAATATTGATCTATGGTATGGATTCACCATTTGTGGTTGAAGGGGGATATATCTTGAAGGCTACCTTCAGAAGTAGGTATGGTAACTTCGAGTTTTCATTCATGCCATTAGATGTTACAAATGCACCATCTAGGTTCATGGCACTTATGAACACTATGTTCTATGATATCCTAGATTGTTTCATCTTCATATTCATTGATGATATCTTAATCTACTCATAGTCAAAGGATGGGCACACTGAGCATCTCAGAATTGTCTTTCCTATTCCTTGATGCCACCAACTCTATCAAAAGATTCTGAAGGTTAATGTTATATACATTATAGGTGAATTTCCTCGGGCATGCGGTGTCTCTATATGGGGTATCTTTATACCCATTAATGTTTTGAGTAGTTGTTTCTAGGGATTAAATCAATAACATGGCAGTGGTTCACCGTTTCCTTGGTTTTGTAGACTATTATCAAATTATTGTACCCAATTTCTCTTAATTTGTAGCTCTGTTGACCACGTTGACTAGAAAATACATTAATTTTGTGTGTAGTGATCGGTGTCAAGAAACATTCATTCACCTAAAGGGGAAGATGTTTAGTGCTCTTGTGCTATATTTTACTAAGGAAGTGGTGATGTTTGAGGTGTTTTGTGATGATTCATGTATGGAATCAGGATTCATATTGATGTAGTATTGGGTAGTGATTTCTCACAAGTCTAGGAAGTTATATCCCAATAAGAGTAACTATGCCACCGATGATCTGGATCTTACATCGGTTTTGTTTGTGCTCATGTTGTGGAAGCATTACCTCATTGTGTAGAACTTTTTGGTCCTCACATATCATATGAGTTTGAGATCTATATTTTCCCAATGATATAAAAAATTGTGATATCATAATTGTTTGGAGTTTCTTTAGGAATATGATTTTTATATCTCCTACACCTCTAAAAATGGTATCATAATGGCTGATGATTTGAGTAGATTGTCATAGAAGTAGTTTGTTCGGGAGTGTGTAGAATCCTGGAGAGTGATGGAGAAGTTAAAATCGATGCACATAGATGAATGAGTGGATAGTGGTAGAGGATATTTGATTCCTATGATAGTGCAGTCATCTATGATGTAGTAGGTGGTAGAGTCCTGGTGGGGAGACTCAAAGTTGGTGGTGTTGCATGATCGTGTTATCCATGGTGATGCTCTGGAGGGATGGTTGTAGGATAGTTAGAATTAGTTTTTATTCCATGGGAGATTTTTCATTCCATTATTGATGCACGGTAGAGTCCTTTATGAGCTTCATTACTCAAAACTAGTGGTACACCTAGAAATTTCTATGATGTATTATGGTTTGATGATATTGTTTGGGTGTCCCCTGATGAAGTGGGATGTAGTGTAGTTTTTTGGAAAGATACTTGGTCTTCTCATAGGTAATGGTCGATCAACATGTTCCAAGTTGTTTGTTGTATCCCTTGGTTATTATCGAGTGGAAGTTGGATGGAATATCATTGGATTTTATCACAGGTTTTCCAAGAGATTAGGTAGGCTATGATGTTATCTGGGTAATAGGGGATTTGTTGATGAAGTGGGATCAATTCTTAACAATCTAGGAGTCGGGATGAGTTGATACCTTGGAAAAGAGGTATATGGATGAGGTACTGTCGATATATGGAGTTAAGAGATTTATTTCTTGAATCGGGACATATGTTTTACCTCATGATCTGGGAGGGGAATTCAGTATGCCCTTGACACCCAATAATGCCTCAACACTGCCTTCCACCATCATATGGATTAGAATATGGAATGTACTATCCAGATGTTTGAGGAAATGTTGTGAGAACACATATTAGACTTTTGTGGATCATAGGTTTGAAATATTCCCCTGGTATAGTTTTATTATAATAATAGATACCACTCTTCCATTGGCATGGATAAATTTTAATCTTTCTATTGAATAATGTATTATTCAACATGGTGTTGGGAAGAGGCTGGGGAGATTTCATTTCTTAGACTCAAGGCAGTGTAGAGGATTCTAGTTACGTTTTAGCATGTTCAGGAGATAATTAAAGTAATACAGGACCGAAAGAAGTATTTTTGTCAGTCATATGAGTATTCCTTTGGAGTTCTGTGTTGGGTAATATTTATTCTAAATGAATTCCCCTCAATGTGGTCAATAGAAGTTTGGGAGATGGATTGATATTATCCCTATTTTTTTTACCCATTGAGGTTTTAGGGGAGTTGTAAAGGTGGCATACCAATTGTAATTTTCATCATGGTTTGAAAGAATCCATGTTGACTTCCACATCTATCTTCTCTACCATTATCTTCGTGATAGATATCATGCCCTTCACTATGAATAGTTGAATATCAATGACGATGTGTCATTTGGGGACTCAGTAATAGTGATCCAATACCATCAAGAGAAGGTGTTGTGTAAATGGACCATTATTTGCTTCATGTTTTATATTGGTAAGGTGGTTGGGAGGAGAGTACATAGGAGTAAGAATCGCATATTTGTTCCAAATACCTTAAGTTGTTTTTAGTTTTAGTTTTTATTTTAAATGTGACTTTTGATCCTTGTTTTATGAGATGGTCAATTTCTCTTGGTTTATGATTGTGCATGGTGTCTATTGTGAAAAATTCATGACATACATAGAGAGGAGGACCAGATTCCCAATAGAGATGCACTATCTGCAATGAAATTAAACCCATGTTGGTGAGTTAGTTCCACCCAAAGAAGATAATATCCTATCAAGGATGAAAAAATTACTTAATATGTGTGTTCTGGATAGTGAATTTTGTTGTCTATAGTATTTGTTGGTTTGGGTTGTGTAGAGGTTGAGATGGTTAAACAGTGGTTCTGTAGCTGCATGGTTATGTGAGAGGTGAAATTTTTTGGTTTTAGTGGTAAGTTTGGTAAGTATCATTGTGGTCATTTGGGTTGGCATATTTTACTGGTGGTTGTGCTTGAGGAGTGGTGAGACTCTTAAGAGGTATCAAGCAACATTATTGTTCAAACCAATTTTTCTTTACGGGCTTGGTTTTCGATTCACGAAGATGAGAATCATTTTAGCAGTATGTGATGTAATGGTTAGTGTCCGCCTAATCTAATATGTTTTTATTGTTTTGATTTTGGTGATTTTCATAGGAGGTTCTCAGATTTTCACTGGGGTTTTAGGTGCAACAAAGCTGTTACATGGGTTATACGTCATTTAAGTAGATTACACAGTATGATATTTGGTTTCACAGCTTCTTCTGGGTGTCTGACAATGTACATTGTTTTTGGGTTTTATAAATAAAATTAAATGAAATGTGATGGGGTATTTCATAGGAACCAACCTCGATGAATAATAATGACATGAAATGTGATTACACTTCCTATAATATCCCGTTGCTATAATGTATTGTGTTTTTTTCAACCACTCGAGTTGTCAAAAACTATGGCTACAATTACACTCCCTCAACCCTAGGCAACCCGACCACCCCTCTTCAGTTTTTTTGAAGATTAATTCATCAAATATAGATTCATATCTTCTCTCCCTAGATCCATAGATATCCATCTTCTATCTAAGGTGAATTTGTCCCCCATTCATGGTGTTTCTTCAAGGATGATATCATTTTTACTCTTGTTCTTCCTTCCATGTGATGGAAGATGAAAACACCTATTCTTAATGGGGATATCATAAGTTTTGGTGGATTTGGTGGTTTTTGGGGAAACCTCGGGTGGGTTCAAATCTTATGGAAGAGGTAATCAGAGATCTGTTACATGATTTTTCTCATGCGAAGAATGTTGACACCTTTTCAAGTAAGGAATTCCATGAATTCTTCTCAAATGTGCATCATGTGGGAGGGATTTTCAATTATCTACCTATAAATTTTTCTTGTTCTAAATTAACCACTAATAATAATTGGTTACATGTAATTTAAATGGGTATTGGGGTTTTATTTTCTTAACTTTATATCCTTATTCCTACTTATAATAGTGTAATTTTTATGGGATAATTAACCACTAAATATCGGGGTGATTGGGGGTGCTTGTTTCCACACTAAATTAATTATTGAATCTATGTTGTTCATTGGTTGGAAAAAATATATTAAAATTTTATAATCACATATGTTCTACTAATGAATGCATTCCATAGGATTATGTTGTTTCTTTGATGACATCTAAAATAATAAGTGGATTTAAATAATGGATGTCTTATTATATTTTTAATTTTGTTTTTCCATTGAATGTGTAGTGATGTTGTGTTTGATGGATTTCTCTAGGTTGTTCTATTGTAATATTATGATCAAAATTGTGTGTCATGGGATGGTTTGGGTGATGTAATAGAATATCATGTTGGGATACAGATTGATTGTGAGGTGGATTATAAGATTTGTGCAGTAGGTCTACAGACTGGTTGTGTGGTAACATGTTACTAGACGGGGTTTTGAGATGGAGTTTATTTTGTAGGCATGTGAGTTGAGTGGGATTACTTTGAAGAATGACGGTGGTGATTGTGATGGGTTCTTCTCAATTGATAACATACATCAATCCTCACCACATATCTAGATATTGATATATGATATATCACAAATAAGTGTTAAATGGGGAAGAAATCTGAAGACTCTTTAATTTTTCATGGATCTCCATCTACAAGAAAATGTTATTATTTTTGTGTCTTGTACTTATTTGTTTCCCCAACAGTGATGGAATGGATAAAGTAATTGTTTAATAAAGAATTAAATGTATTAAATAAATTGTTTGGTAAGGTAAATCGTGTTTTGGGGCTTGTTGTGTGGTCTTGCGCATTTAGAGGTAGTAGAAATTGTGGTAGTTTTGTGACTTGGAGGTTTGTTAGAGAACCGATAAGTTGGGATTGAGGGTTTAGTATCATACATGTATCTACGTTACTTTTACTTGTGATGTATATAAGAACCCCACCCAAGTTGAGCACTATGTGCCGAACATCCCCATCATCATGGGGGTGGGTGTTTTTCCCAGAATTTGGTGTGGAGTACAGACTGCTAGGTTCTCACACTTTTCCAATCTCTCCTCTATGTGAGGTAGGTATGCCACATTTTTTTATGGAATAATGTCTATTACTATCTTATATGGTGTTTTTATTAAAGAGGTGTCTTTGGGGGGGATATTATGGCCTATTTGTTTTCATGTGAGGTGGTTTCTCCTTTCCCAAGTGTCTTTGGGATGAGAGGTAAAATTCTTTTCTATGTGACTTAGGGATGATACGTAGTGTTATTTGTGGCCTAGGTCTATGCAGGTAGGATGTGTTATGAGGCCTATGTGTGTAGGAGTGGGCTATTATGTGGTTTGTATCCTAGGAGTGTGTGAGTGGGAAGTGTTCTCAGGATGATGTGTGTGCAAGTAGGTTGTGATCTGATATATGGAAGGTAGGGGAGTACCAGGATGTACGACATTAGGAAAGAGTAGCATACTAGTGGAAAAGTGGTTTAGGGTATCCTATCATCGATGTGAATTATATTTTGTTACTTTAATTTCATAATTTAGAGAGTATTACTTGGTGGGGTTGGGATGGTTAGTATACCTATTAGGTGATTTTTGGTTCTTTTGTTTTCTCATAGAGGGATTAGTATGATTCTTCCACAAGTGAACAATAGACTCTTTTCCTATTTATTATACTTGTATGCTCACCATATATATATATAAATTTTTTCAGGTTTTTAGGATGATTTGGCGAACTATAATAGACCCTAATAGCTCAGATCTTGACCGTTGTTGTGTCACTTCATAACATTACATTGGGGTTTTTTACATTGTAGATTTTATTGTATTTTTAACAGTTCTACTTTATGAATTCACGTGGGATGTTACTAGGATTATGTTTATATATTTATCTTTGTTTTTTTGGGGGATGAACAATTTTATCTCTAAATTTTGATTTATAATTATATGATGTTCACATATATATCTAGTCCTAACAAATTGTGGACTTGTTGAACAAATGGTCGATGTCCTCAATTGTAGATCCCACACTAGTAGAGTATGGTAATATATGATGTCCACTGGTAGATCTTACTGAACTAACTTTATATCATCACAACCAATAGTATATATATTTTCACTAATGATATATCTTCATAATTAACTGTATATCAATTCATATCCAATTTTCCTCAAAACAATATTTACTATCATAAATAATTAATCATATTTAGAACATAAGAATCATCATTTTGTATCATTAAAATTATGAGGTAACAATATTTATAAAAACATATTTAAATAGAGAAGTAGTACGAGGAAAATTTATAAGGAAACCAAAAAAGGTCAATACTAGTAATAATTATGATGTTTTAGAACTATAATGTTATTATTGAAAACTATAAACACATTATGTTTGATTAGTTAATGAATTTTTAAATAGAAATAATGATATAGAAAAATAATAAGCATGATATACATGGTAGACAGATCTAGTCTAATGATTTTGACTCAATCATAAATTTTGGAGGTGAAAAAGGGATTGGAAACCATAGGTTGATGGACCCAAGTTATAAGGTAAATAATTCATTATTTGCACAGTTGTTAAATCCTATTAATTTAAGGTTTACTACTATCAATGAAGTTGAAACTATCATATATTAGAAATCTATTTATACATATCATTTTAAATTTGAAATTATAAAATTAAATAATTATATGAAAAAAATATGAAATTATTGAAATATGGTTTGGGAATTTCCATTTTGTTTAAAGAACATTAAAAGAAAAAAATAAAAAAATAGTCAAAGGAAATAGGAAATTTATAGGTGAAGAAAATGAAATTTTCAATTATAATGGTTGAATAAGTTAAAAATAATGATTTTTATAGAGTATTAAACATTTGCTTAGAAATTAAGGAACATGATGACATTATTGAGAGAGTTAGATACTTCATTTATAATAGCATTAAAATTTAATAGATTAAATTCCTTATTATCTTTGATGAAATGAATTAAATATAAAAATAATGTATGAATGTTGTGATGGATAATTAAATTCTAATAAATACATTTTCATGATCAAATGACAATGAATGTGAGAATTTAAAATATCTTCTAAAACAAAATGTGAAATTAGAATTAACATAATAATTTTAAATGAAAATTTATATAATTTTTCTCAATGTACGGAAAAACATGATAACATGACATAAATTCTGAACTAATAAAAAGGTAGACCTTTTTTTCTAATAACATTAAAATATTTAAGTTTAATAAATTTATATATTTTAAACGTTAAAATAGAAGTATTTCATGTTTCATATGTTTTATGTGTAAAATTCATGGGGATTATTCAAATGGATTCTCATTAATATTTAATCAATATTTTGTTAATTATAAAATTATCAATTTTATAAAATTATAGTCTAGACTAAACATAAATAAATTTTTTAATTCTATTTGGCAGTGAAAGAGGTCTACTTCTAATCCTAACAACACATCTCAAAATTGGTACCAAAACAATTTTAGATATTTTCTTTTTTATTTTTGAAATATTATCTAAGAGTGTTGAGGATTCATGGAGCCTAGATAATGGATATTTTAGAAGCATGACTGATGAATGTTATAACCTTTTATACTTTGATTCATCTGGTGGGGGCTCAATTGTCTTAAAATATTACTCTAATCTAAATATCAAATTATAAAGGTTTGTAGGTTTTTCTAAAGATTTTTTTTAATGGTTTTATTTTTTGAAGGATTACAAAAAAATTAAATTCTATATCAAAAAACTTTGATGAAATAATGAATATAAAATTTTAAAATCCCAAATGAATAATTTGTAAAAATTATTTTTTAATAAAAACCGAAAAGAGAATATTAAATATATTTGTTTTGTTGATATAACTAGAAAAAATGTAATGTGTTTAAATGATATAGAAATTAATGATATTTTAACCATATAAGTCTTGTACATGAAAACATTAGGCTATTATGTAAACAATCAAGCCATGTTTGTGTTTTTGAATTACATTTACATTATGTATATAAATACATTTGTTTGAATAACATTTAAAAAGTAGTAAACATATAGAAACTGTTAAATATATTAATGATGGTAAAAATTATAGACCACTTGATCATTAATATCTTCATTTACATGGTCCTTTAAAAACTTATTGTTAATATATAAAGAAGTAATTTTTTGTAATTATCGATTATAATAGTATATAAACCAAGTATCATTTTATGAATAATAAATTATAATGTTTTTTTAAAAATTATCATTTTTTAAAAATCAGGTTTAAAAAATTATTATTTGATAAAATCATTTATAAGTGAATTAGGTGGTGAATTTTTAAATCCACAATTTGAAATGAATTGTGATGATATTGTATATTTTTATAATTTCTTCATCTTACAACACAATAATAAAATCATGTTTCTGAATGATAAATAATATATGAATAAATTAAATGTCTATATTAATGTTTACTGTATATAATATGATTAAATATTTTTGGGATTAATCAATTAGAATAACTATTAATTTTTTTTTAAAAATTAATTATAACAATATTATATAACATCAATTATGATTTTTTAAGGGATGTAAAACAGAGGGTTTAAATTTTACGGTGTTTTGATGGAATGTTTTTATCATAAATACTAAACATAATTTTGATAATTTTGATTATATAAGTGATGAAGATATATTAATAGTTTATTATAATGTCCATAAGGAATATAATTTTTTAACAAAAAACATTATAACATAACGAATCAGATCATGTTAGTCTTGATTGGAATAATAATAAAAATAATAAATAAAATGTAGATAACTTTGGTAAATAATTTATAGATTTTATCTTTTGTGAATATTAATATCAAAATGATAATGTATAAATTGTGGTGGAGAAAATATTTTCCCAGTATGATCTTATAAATTATTAATATCTTATTGAAAATCCATTAGAAATTTTATTTTCAAATTTGGTTGTTGAATTAAAACCAAAAGAATTTATTTAAACTTTTATGATAGCTCTAGTTTTGTTTCAAATTTTGTTCGTAATATTATTCGTAAAGACTTATCTGATTCAAATTGCATTAATTTTAGACATGGTGATCTCAATTAATTTTGAAGGAAAAAAATTTGATGTCAGGTTGAATCACCTAATGATTAAATGGTTATAGAAACTTAATGTATTTTTTGGAATAATTTAGGTGAATATAAAAATATAGTTAAAAATAATTATAGGTGATTTAGTAAAATATTATCTAAGGAATAAGTAATTGTTAATTATGTGAACTTTTAACTATTTTCAATGATATTAGATATTCGAACATTAATGTCATTACATTATTATTCAAATTGTTAAATTATTTTAAATGCGCGTTAGAAGTATATTTTTATGTGGTTTAATTTCTTAATTGGTGTATGTAAATAAAACCACTATATTTGAAAATGAGAAAACATAAAAATCATGTGGTTAAACTAAAAAATGTTAATATGGTCAAAATCAAGCTTCAAGAGAATGATATGATAAAATTACATTATTTTTGTCACAAAATGATTTTAATAATGGAAAATTTGATATAATGTTATTTATTAAAATTTTTATTAATGGTAGTTTATTTTATCATGTATATGTTGATGATATATTATTTAGTTCTTCAAATGATGTAATTTGCAATGAATTTCTTAATTTGATAAATAATGAATTTTATATGAGTTTAGTTGTTTCATTAAAATTCCTTCTATGTCTTCAAATACATCAAGAAAAAATGAAATGTTTTTAAATAAATCTAAATATCCTAATGATAATGTAATTATATTTCTTCTTGATTCATGTATAAACTTTAGAACCCAGAGGAATAATATTTATTGATCTGTTTTTGATGGATCTAAAACAAATGTATATAAAGAATTGTTTAGAGTAATGCTAAGATGTTTTCTATATTCAAAAACATCTAAAAATGATATCCTTTTTATAAATTAGTATGTGATAAAATATTTAAATTTAATCTCATGGAATTAAATCTAAAGTAAGTTCAAAAAATATTTAGATATGTTAAAGGAAGTTTCTATACTAATCTATTTATTCTAATCATAGATTTTTTAATTAAGTTTCTTGTTTTAATTCAGATTTTCAATGTTTTATGCATGATAGAAAATTTAATTAGGTATGTTTCACATGGTAAATATTTTTTTACATGAATTTATAATAATTAATTAGCAGTTCCATTATCGAAATATCATTTGGAGTATATTGATCTTGCTAATTTTTTTACCTAAATGTTGTTTGAAAAAGAAAACATTTTTATTTTTTTATTTTTATTTTAATAAAATATATGTATATTATGATACTAAATATTATATTTCAATACATATAAACCCATTATAGGATTCAAGAAAAAAACATATATATGTTATATTTCATTCAGTATGAGACCATGTTCATAAAAGAGATATTAGTCTGGAATTTATTTTAACTAAAAATCAACATGATGATATATTTATTCAACATCTAGATTCATTGAAATATTGGAACAAAAATTTTGAACATGTAATGATAGATATTTAGCTTCATTTGTTAGAATATTATGTGTTTGTCACTATATTTGTTTAACAGAACTATTATACAGATCAATTTAAAAGGAACACATGTTATTAATTGAAATATACTACTTTTATTTCTATTAAATTTTCTAGATTTAAATCATCTTTAGGAATGTATTGAGATGTTGAGAGGTATTTTATACATTATCTATTTTTTTAAAAAAATTATCATTAATTTAGGGGTAGCATAAAGTTTCTATGCTTACAATTGTTTGGGTATTAAAATTATATTATTTTAATAAAAATGATAAATATTTTAGTAATCATTTTCAGCATGTTATATCATATACTTATTTTACTTTTCTATTATATTTTGAAATTGTGAGATAGTTCATAAATAAATGGTTATTTGTTAACTTTTTTAGAATATTCCAAATGTGGGATAATTTTTTCAATTTTTATTAAATATTATCAATTTTTTTAATTTCCAAAAAGGTAAAAACAATTAGTGGATTTCTTGAATGTTATGGTGTTTATTAGAAATTAGGGATATTGTGTTTATTAATGTCATAGGTTATTTTATTGAATATTATTAATATTAAAATACCTCGTATTAAAAATATCGCTCATTATATTAAAATTCATCACTTGTTTAAATTAGATTATTATAATTTCTTTTGAAAGGTGTAAATTAGATGTTTTTTTCATTGTTTAATGTTTAAAATGTTTATGCAAATTAATCTAAATTCTCAATGTTCTATGTAGTTTTTTTGAATTTTATTTCATTGTTCTTTGTTCAGAGTGATATATTTTTATTGAATTTATACAAAACGGGTTTCAATGTAAAATGAAATGGATTCAAACTTTCATATGATGTGAGGTATTAAATTTCATACATACTGATATTTTTTATCATATGTTTATATAGAAATGGTTCATGATTATACATATTATATTTATGAATGTTAATATATAGAATCATGTTTTTGCAGACAAAGTACATGTTCATCCAAACTTGATTGATGATTATACAGAATTTTTAAATTATCATTATTGATGATTTCATTCATATGTTGGAAAATTATTGTTATATCTTAAATGATTCCTATAGTAGGACTATTATTATGGAAAAAATTATGCCTTCTAAAAAAATATGATCCGATATTTAATGATAAGGTTATTTTGATGCCTATAGAAAATGATATTCACATATATATATTTAATATGCTTAGTAAAAACATAATTTATAATTTTTAGAGAATTTTGATACAATGATTTGATATATTTTTAAAATTTTCATTTACCGTAGGATAATATGAATATTTTTTTATTATTTTAAATTCTTTTTAAATATATACACATGCATAAGATTCAATTAAAATTGATTTATAGTTTTCTAATATGGAATTAAGCATGGGATATTTCCATATCGAGTAGAATATTTTAATCTGTGTATTTTTCAGTTATAAATTTGGTAAGCAATGAATTATTCTCTAGAAATCCAAGGGATGAAAAAGATATTGAATGTTAATGAAGAGGGTATTAAAAATTGTAACGTGATCATGGGATGTTTATAAAAACATAACACTAAATATTCAGGTGAAGAGACAAAAATGAAATGTGAATTCAAAAGTGTTAAATATCTATTACTATGACTAAAATTTCATTATTTTCTCATGAATGAACACTATATTTCATTATTTTCTCGATATAATCAAATATACAACAAGATTCATCAACATAGAAATTTTAATCATCATTTTTATTATGGTTTTCAAAATTATATTTTTTTTTCAAATTTTTAATTTTTTTGTTAAATAGTTAGTTTTTTATTTTCCCTATTAAATTCAAGTATAAGGTAGGTTAAACATCCAAAAAAAGGTATATCCTTGGGTTTTTAATAATGAATAGTATTTTTGTCTCATGTTTATTCTTTGATCGATATTAATATAGGATAGATAGGATGAAATATTCATCGTTTTAAGAAAAATGACATTTCTGTAAAATGTTATGATAACATCCCAAGGTGATGTTTCTACTAAATAAAATTCCTTGCATTGATTTGAGTGGAGTGAAGAGTATATGAAATATTATTAAATCTATACTACATTAAAAATTTCTTGTTCTTTATTTTATATTTCTATTCTATTTTATCATGTGATTATTCTACAAATTTTAATAAAACATTTCAAATTTTCATTTGAAAATAAATTTTGATATTTAAAACTATTTTTTTATTTCCTATTAAATATTAATAAAGAAAATTAAACTCTTCCCTCAAAACATATTATACATTTCAAACTAAGGTAATATGGCATGTTCTTATGGTTTTCCTTTTGTATAGGCTATGGTAACCCTTACATATTTCATTTGAAATTTTTTAAAAGGAAGGCTAGTCATAATGTGACCCCAAGGGTCATGTCACAGTGGAGGTAATGTTGAGAGGTTAAAATAATGGATCCTAGATATAGATGGATGAAATGGTGTAAATTTATGAGGATTTACTATTATGGTTCTTGAAATATGGCTTTTGGTTCTGGTTATGAGAGGTATGTTCATACATAACCTGAGGGGCCACACTATAAGGGGTGTCATGTAGGGAATCGTGTCTTGGGACCTATTAGTCACGGCATGATGATTCCCCTTTATAGTTTTTTTAAAAAGTATAGTTCCATCATTCCTAGGTTATCCCCTATTCTATTTTCAAGGGAAAAGTGGTATACAATAGGCTATTTCATCTAACTCCATCCCCTTTGAACTTTTAATAATCCCTCTATAGTGAGGTTCCGTTCTTGTACATTCCTATGGTGATGGGAGGAATGATTTTAATCTTCTTATTCAATTCATATTCCCCTTTGATTCCCTTTTGCATTTTGATAATTTTTCATAGTTTTTATGACAATTTTTTTAGATCATGGTGAAATCAATCCAAGATGAAGATTATTTTTCTCATATTATCTATATAATATCCTGAAATGATAAACACACATTTTTATGTGTAGTTACGATGGCGTGGAATTATCTAGTATTTTTTATCTGATTATGGATCATTGGGACAAATTTTATAATTAAATATAAATTTAAATAAATAATTATTTTGATGTTTTTTCTTAATATAAAATATTTACTGTTGTAATGAGTATAGAAAAGGAATATATGGGCATGGATAACGATGAGAAAATCTTGGAGATATGGTAAATAATTTCATGAGGTAGGTAGTTCCTATTATATTGACCAATATGAATGTTTATGCAAGATTGTATTAGTCCACTTAAAATATTTTTTATGCAAAAGTGATAGGTATTGATAGTTCCCTAGGTTAAGAAAGACGGTGGTATTGAACCTCCATGAAATAGAGAGAGGGGTCCCTTAATGGTGGGGTATTTAAGGATCACCTGGGTACTATGTTGCCAAGGGGAGAAATTTGTATCGTGTTGTTATGAGAGACATATTTTTTCCATTTCTTTAGTATGAGTTTTGTATAGCCTATTTTTGATTCCCAAGGAACTTTGTTTATAGATTTGATTTTGTGGCCAAATGGTGATGGTTTAAATGGGAATATTCCACGTGTATTATAGGAAACACCCTCTTGAGGGATAGATTATATATTTCTAATGTGGAAATAGTAGGATAATTACTTTGGGTCTATAAACAGTGAGTCATGGGGAGTTTCCTCTAAAGGATGGGGTTAATAGATCTCTAAATGTATATTTGGAATAAGACCTAGAAGAAGGTCATGGAAATATCCCTCATTACTTGGAATTGGGTTACTAAGAGGGTTGTATTGTGTTATCTTACGATAGTCCATACATAGGACTAATTTGTGATGTATAAATGTTAGAATATTGAATATAGCTCCATGAGATTCAAATCAGGCATGGAATTCAAAAAAATAAGATAGCATGGAGTGATGAGTGTGTGTTGGTATTGATGAGAACAAAATGTTTTGGGTATGAGGAACATTGTCTATGTCCTTACATGCGTACTAAAAAACTTTTTTTATTTATTTTATATAATTATATGTTACAATCTTCTTGAGGCCAATAAGAAATGTATATACATTTTTTTGTTATAAAAATTTGAAATATTTAATCATATATTTCTACAGCTAGGAACTATGACGGTGTGTGACTCTGAGGCCTGGTGTAACCAGAAATTGTTTTATAAACATATTAAATATATTTTATAATATGGGTGCATATTTTCATTAGGAAATTGAGATAAATCATAAACAGAATCATAGATTGGAAATATGAGACAACTATTGAGTCTGGAACGCAATGTTTTCCCTGGTAGGAACCTATGTCATGTCAGCATGAGGCATTCAGACATCTTTCCCATTAAGGGTATATTTTGTGTGGTTAATTAAATTAATAAATAAAATTAATTTATTATTTTCTCCTAGAATAAATCCCTATAAAAAAACTGCTATGCAGGATCTGGTATGGCTAACCACGTAAATTGTGGCATTATTCCAGAGCTTCTCCTTCCACCTTTTGTTGGTGAATCATGATAGATGTTGACAAATCTCCATATTAGAGTAGATAAGAGTGAAAAACACAACGAAATCCTTCAATCATTAGAGAGTGTGTAGTTTGATGAATAATGGACGAATATAATGGTATGACCTATAGAACTATGGATTGTACTCTTTTTATTACATCGATAAGAAAAATCATCCTTTATATGGTTTCTACTAATTTTATGAACATTACATGGGATCATGTACTAGTTGAATTGATTATTTTTTGAGTTTCAAACCCTGAATATCCCTTTTCTTGATCATTGGATATGAATGTTTGGCAATGACTGATATAAATTTTTTAGGGCCTTTACCCCTCCATTTCATTGGGGTTTCAATGGTTGGGCCCCTTAGTCCTAGTTGATCTTTTCCTGGTGGCACTGAGGCTGATCAAACCCCTATAATAAATGATGATTTTGTGTGTCATAGATGGAATGATGAATCAATGATAGATATGGATCCTTTTAAGGTTTAGTGTGGTCAATTAACTAATCTTCTGTTCAAATCAAATATGGTGGAGAGTTATGAGGTGTGTGAGGGTTGTGACGAACCTATAAAGACTAGCAGGTACTGTCTTCCACCCATTAAATGGATATAAACAATGATCCATGGACAGGTCCTAAATTTTTAGGAAGTAATGATGCTAGAATCAAACCATAAAATATATAACTTATCTATTTATTTCAGATAGATGAAACTATAAAAAACATTGCTACACGTTGGGTATGGTGATAAACACAAAGCTAGTATCCCCTATGATGTAATGTATAAGGTTTTCTATAATTATAATGTTGGAATGGAATGTATATCTCCTACAAGTCGTGTATCGATTCCCTAAGTGTACTAGCCACGTGGCAGAGCTCACAGGTTGGACCCCATGTGAGTATGCAATGATAGGCACATGATTGAGTACTAATGTACCCATACATATCTTTAATACACACACACAACCATGCATATTAGTGGGACCCAAAGTGGCATGGTATCTCCATGCATATCACCTACAATCCCTCTATCCCACCACTATTTGAGAGATGTGTACCTCGGTGAACACATATAGGGGATGAATTTGGACCACACATCATGTGGTTCCCATTACACTTTGTGTACCCATTGGCTCAATTTTAGGAAACTCCAAACTCTCACATCTCTTTCATTTGGACTCTTATCTTGTCTTATGAGTAGCCTATCTTGGGTTTTTTCCACCATATACAATTATTTTTCCCTTAGATGTGGGTTTTAGGTATCATGTCACATAGTTCTATGCATGGATATTGTATTGTAGATTCTCAACAACAACAGTGATCAAATAAGATCACTAGAGGCATTTGGAGTGGATCCCACTATATGGGTTAAGCATGAGTCTGGGATGATTGGACCATAACCCTCTAATAGAGTAGCGGATGGGTCCCCTATAGACTCATATAGTGAAACCTTCTAGCTGGGATTGAATGGGTCCTCTATATAAATCTAATGAGGAACCATTAAGATGGGCTAGGAATGGGACCTCTACCATCCGAGTGGAACCCTCCTATTGGAAGATTTAATGGGTACTCTGTTGACTTATAGAGTGTAACCTCTAGATACTTTGGGAAAGCCTCATACGTCATCATAGTGGAACCTTAATCTTGGAATGGAATGGGTCCTCCAATAACTATTAGAGTGGAACACTCATATTGTAATAAAATATGGGTCCTCTATCAATCAACTCAGTGGAGTCCTTCTATTGAACCAAGGCATAGGTCCTCGACCTAGAAATGGTGGCCCCTCAACTGTGAGGCACAATTCCAAGGGGTATCTTGACTTAGATGTTGTATTTTGGGAAGATGAATGAGATGTTGGGAATTATTTTTGGACATCTAAAATTCTCAGAGGTTCTTTTGCTGAGCTAATCTATGAGAAAGAGATCTCGTTACCCTCTCATTTTGGGATTATTTTAGAAAGCATATATATACACATCTTTACCCAAACCATTGGATTTATTTACTCAACATCCATGGCTTATGAAAAGGCATGGGGTATGCCACATTATTTTTTTGTCTAACTTATCTTGATTGGATTAGGTTACACTCATACTATGTGGGGAAAATACTTGATGTTTTTTTCATCTAATCCTTGTGTTGATCCCTTCGTTCATGGGTGAGGTTACTATTTCTCTTGATTTATGTTGATTTATTTGATTTTTATTATCTATTTTATTTCTATTCGTATTCTATCTCTTACTTATCCAACTTTCGTCTTTTTTAGATCCATACATGGTATGTATGTACTAGAACCTTCATGGGATATTCCTGCTTATGTCATTTCTTATGCTGTATAAGGATAGGTCTGGGGTGACTTCAAATGACTGTAGGGACACTGGGTGTTGTGGACCATGTACGGTGTTCATATCATGGAGATTAGAAGATAAGATCTCTCAGCAATTTACATCAAAGTATTTTTTGTTTGGTTCATATTTGTTATTGGGTGTGTATTTTTCCCCTTTGGATTTCAGTTTATAATGACTTACTCTGGTACACCCTAGAGGTTTTTAAGGCCTGCTTTCCTTTATAGTTGTTTCATCATTTGATAATTATTCCACTACAGTTATTGAATCATACGATCATGTATGTGCTTATAGTAACATTAAGAAATGTACTACCATTTTCGATATAAATTTTAGATATTTCCTCCACTGCTGACCTATTGAGGAGAGCTTGGGGTAGTGATGGCTTGAGACCCGGTAATGGTCGGGTCTTGATATATTGGTATTATGGATGTTTATTCCATTGTATGTTATAGACTATTCTCCTTAAAAGTATTTTATTGGGACATAGTGGGACATTGTCACAGTGTCTCGAGTATGACTCTCAAGCTATGGATTTGAGTGATGGTACTAAAAAATAATGTATCCATTCACTAGGACCTTGACTAACTAATTTTCAGATCGAAATAATGAGTCACTGGTAGGATGGAAAAATGGTACATGAATCATATAGGATTGATTCTTCGATTTTCATTTTTTGTCACCTCCCAATTTTTTACATATGTATATTATCATCTGATTTTAGTACAACATAATTAAAATTTCAAGATACCTCTGTGATTTCATCTAGCTCGAATACTAGTTCCTGATACTGATGATGATTTTATGATTGATGATACCTATGTTTAGGGGCCATCCTACCAGATTCATCCACCACATTGGTAGGTAGTGGCACCACCACCTATTGAGCCACTGATCAACCCAATAGAGAAGAGTGAGGATGCGTGCAGGCTTAACCAACTCTATGAATTCCATATCCGGAGGCCGCTGAGGTACCATATTGAGAAATATCCAGAAGAAACAAAGGATGGACTACAGTCAATTGCCCTTATCTACATGCTTATTCATTCTCTGAAAAATCATGTGGTTGCATTACAATTTAGAATATTTCCCATAAGAGCTGGGTACTAGTGAATTATTTTTACATGGGTGCATGATGACTTGAAACATTCATGGATTGAAATCCAGCAGTTGTTCTAGGAGGAGTATTACCCCAAATGTTTGACTTAAATTCTGTTGTAAAATCTTTTATAGTTGTAGACTGGAGGAATGATAATGGATGACTATGAAGATAGGTTTACATACCTTAACCCATACTCCCCTGACTAGATACAAAATGGATACTTCTAATCATAGATTATTGTGAAGGGAATACATAGATATATCGATGTTGTCATGGTACCCTTGGACATCACCACCCATGTCAAAGGGATAGAGAATGCACTAGTCATATAGAGGTTCCTATTAGAGGGATTCCATGAAGATAGAGCTAGTAGGGTCCATCACCGAGTTGAGTCATTTGAAGCAGCAATGTAACACCCCAATATTTTATGAGATAGATTCCTTTTAATTTCATTGATGTCTTACGTTGTACTCTATATAAATATTATCTTGCACTTTATGCAATACCGTATTAGCTTTCATTATATGAAATACTATTCTTATCTTGTGTTACACACAATTTCATGTTCTTTTTCTAGAATTAATTTCAAGCAACACTGAGTATAGATTTTGATCAATGTATAAATTAATGAAGTTTGGATTATGTTATATGCAACACCAAATGATTCTTGCGCTACACGCACCACGAACTCGGATTGCGTTACACACAAGAGATTCCTTCCTCAATATCTTGTGCTGTACACGAAACCGTGTTTCAATAAACAATATTATATCAATAAAATATTATTATTTAATGGGATATAAACAAGATGTTATGAATTGTATTAACCAAATTTTTTATTTTATATAACATTATCATTCATCTTACACATTTTCTAGACTCTGATATGAGAACAAAATCAATTTTTCGGACAAAAGATGTAATTTTAAAAAATGTAGTTTTACCACCTTTTGATGGATCACCCATTTCAAATCTAGATTTTGACATTTATATAATTTAAATTTGAGAAAATAATATTTTTATTTGTAACAGGGAAATAAAAATTAACTTTTGTTGAATTTTTTGTAATTTTCTATAAAAATAATATTTAAATGACTTGTTAAAAATACTACATTTTAATTTGAAACTGAATTTTTAACTAATTTATTTATATATTTAGATTATCTTTTTAATTGCTTTTAAATTTTAATTGTATTATGTTTTTATAATTTAATCCAATATTTTTCATTGGATGTAATTTCCTTTTTAAATTGGAAATAAACACATGTCAAACATTTGATATTTATTACTTCTTAAACCCATGCTTTTTAGTTTTGACAACATGAATTAATTTTTAATTAATTAATGCAACCTATATTTTTGAAATATGAAAAATTGATACTATATTTGGAATCAGAAATATCATATTAGGAAAATAGGTACATTTTATTTTTTTCATTATGTATAGTAACTTTAGTAAATATATTTATTTATCATGGTTAGATGGTATATCTGGTAAATAAGGGTAAAAAATAATAATTTAATTATATAAATCTATGATAAAATGTATCTTAATCCAATTGGTGAGATATTTCTGACCATGGGAATCCTTGAGTTGATTTTGGAACCCCATGGATTCACATGGATGTGAAAATTACATTTTATAAGAATTAATTAAAATTAAATATAAGTATAACACAAAATTATATATTTTACTAAATAGATTTTAATTTTGGGTCATATGACTGATATCTATGTCTGTAAAAATTCATTAGAAATATAAAAAGATTCCCTACATCACGGTATTTTATTTATAATTTTTATATATTATAAAATTATATTTATTTATGACAGAGTTATGATATAGTGATTACCCCATTAATGAAAGATTAAATTTTACGAATTAATAAATATTAAAATAAATTTTATTTGAATGTTTCGATGTCATCTACATATTTTATGGTTGAAATTGACATATTATGGATCTGTTAATTTTCTTTTTTGAAATAATCTGTTTTTCATGATTTTCTTTAAAAAAGTCAAGTATTAATAATGTCCAAAATTAACATAATTCATAAATTAAAACATAAAATAGTTTATTAAATGATATTAAATTCCTAAAAATAATTGATTTTTTAAAATGGTAAATATATGTTAAAATATGTAATAAATAACTTTTTTTGGTTGTTTTACTGGATAAGGTAATTACATTAACCCATTATGTGTAAATAAATGATATAAAAGTAATATTAAAAAGGTAAAATATGGGTTAAACAAAAACGATAAGAGAAAAAAGTATTCAAAACATGTCTAAAAATTATTTGATGATGTGTATTCAAACCAAAATCATCATATATTATAATTAAATTTTATTCAGATTATTTTTAATTGGAATTTAACTTATAACAAATTAATATTTTGAGAGTTTCTGAAAGTTCCCTGCTCCTCTTTTATAAAATGGCACCTCCTCCCTCTCCTCTTTACTCCATATCTGAGGCTTAATGCTCGGCCAAAACCTTCCCATTTCTCATATAAACGTCCCTAGTCACATTCAAAATGTGTTTCTCTTCTTAAAAGACCATCTCTAGTGACCTATGAAGAAATTTAAAGGAGGTATGTTGAGGAAGAGGTGATATATTTTACCGATTATTTCAAAAAAATTCTTCTTCTAATTACACTTATTTAATTGCTTCATTATAAAGTAATAAAATCAATATCACTCATATAATAGTATGTTATTATAAATATTAAACATTCCTATCCCACCTTTTATATATCCTACAAAAAATGAAATCCCCGCGCGTGCATACGTACAACTTACAGTCTCCACACCGGGGTGAAATTGGTTATTCAAAAATAATTTATTAGGATGGGTATAATTATGAGTAAAATGGTATTAAATAATTAATATGACATGATAATTATTCAATATAATTAATATACTATTCAATTACATACCATTTAACCATCAATAGAATGATTTCGTCACTCATTCGTACGTACAACCTACCGTCTCCACGACGTGATGAGATTCATTCTCTACTTTAACTATCCAAGAATGATTATATATATATATATATTTGTGTGTACATATATGTCATTCAATTACTTCTATTCAATATGTCAAGAAAATAGAAACAACGTTCATGCGTACAAACGGCCTACCATGTCCATGAACGGTGTCTTCCATTTTATATATCAACATATTATATAGATTTATATTCTAAATATATATGATATATAAATCATATTATAAATTATTTTGGTAAGATAATAATTATCTTAGTAATATGATCAAGAGTAATAATTCAAAACACATATAATAAAGAATGAGATTTTACCCAAAATGTTCCATTAACTTGGAATTGTTAATAAACATGTAATATAAAGTCATAAAATAATCATATATGATATCATAAATAATATTGTTTTTCTGATATAATATGATAATATTTTTTTTAAAATATCCATTTGTTTTGTAAGCATACGGATTGTATCAGACCTACGGTTAGAGATAATATTTCAATTACATTTTACCCAAGATTGTTTATATGTAAGTATTTACTGGGGGTATATTTAACATCCATTTCCATGATTTATAGGAATATTCACGTTAAGTTTTTACTATTAATTTTTTTATTTTTATATTCATTTTCATCTATTTTTAATTTTACTGCATGGTTTGGTAGGATTCTTTCTTATGTTTACCATACGATGTACTTCTGACATTTCTAGAAAAAGTACGAAAATAATGTTTTTTACCTTATATGAGATGAACATATTTTTTACTCTTTCATAACACCTTATTTACCTTAATATACCTTTAAAATATTTCAATTGTGTTATTAAATAAATTATTTTCTTTTCAAATTGCATTGCATTTTGAGATAATAAAATGTTTTTGAAGAAGAAAGGATATTTTCTTCATGAATTAATTTCAAGTATTTTCTCAAAAGTACTTTCCTTCTAAAATTAAATAGTTTTAGGTTTATATCCTTATTATTAAATTCATTTTATTATGGTTATGATGGAATTATTTTTATGAAATCTATTTAATTTATATGGATTATATTATGATAGAATGTTGTTTAAGAAACCCATTTTATTTCATGGATTATGATATGGTGAATGTTTTAATTTTTTCATGGAACAGGTAAGAATAATTTCATTATGAGATGGGTGGGGCCTATATCTCCAACCAATGCATTGGGTAAATATTTATATCTCATGATATAGACATGACTGGAATGGAAAGTAAATCTGGTTATGTAATACATGGTTGGAACGATAAGTAAACATGGTTTTGTAATTTCCATTTTCCACTACGATGGTCTTGGAATCAATTCCTTGGTTACTATGGCAATCATATTATGTGATTTTTATATTTCCCCAATTAAATTTTTATTTCAATGCTATTAATTCATGGTTAATGTTCTTTTATGATCTTTTCCTTATGTACTACCATGATATATTTCATGACTCAAGATTTGGATGTTTAAACATTATGATCATGTTTTTACATTCAAATTTTTATTGTTTGGTTTATGTTCTCCATGTTTACCCTTATCGAGTATTTGAGCTCACCATTTTTATTTTTTCTTTTCCCCAGGATATAACGAGAGGATTTATGTAGGAAAACAATAGGGTAGGATCGTTATGGGAGATTCGTAAGATCTATCACCAAGATAGAAGATTATGTTCCAAGTTTCCAAAGAAACTAAACTGATATAGTATTTTGGAATATGTTTGTGTAATGTATTAAGTATTACTCTAATATAATATAATGTCCATGTACCTCAATAATTAGGTCATTAGAGTTGGCATCAGAGTGAAGATTTATTTAACCATTGAAAACTAGGATCAAAAATATTAGTGAGATCCCTAGAGATATTTCTAAGAATTTTTTAGGGATGTCCTAAGGATAAGTAATGTATATGATACTAAACTAGGTTTTTTATGATAATCATGACTAACCAAGGGTTAAACTGAATATATAATAGATTGAAATATTAAATGTTATTTACATTAATTATGTTTTTCTAATCTATGATACGTATTTCTCATACTTTTCATTCTGATCTTAATCAATAGCCGTAACTAAATAGAACATAGTTATCCAGTGAATGTTTAAGATGGGGAAATTATTGGGAATTATAAGGATCAATTCACAAAGTGAAAATTTCTTGAAGAGAATCATGACAACTGTATGGTTAGTTGTCATACTGATGAGGATAAAGAGATTGTAAAGGACATGGGAACAGTATGTGATTTTCTTCCAGTATTATTTACATTAATCCTAAGAAGATTGAGTTTGAGAAATATAAAGATCTGATACATATTTTAAAAAATATGGAGATGATGGATCCAATGTAATGGATTAAGAATAATGTTTAATGATTGAGGTGTACATGTTTTTTATTTCAAAGATTATGTTATAGGAATCACGAAATATATAAATGTTCTATGTATAAGTATTTAATTAAGGATTCGAAAGGATATGATGAATAATTCTATGGATATAGAAATGTTATTTAAGGATAAGGTGATATACTTGGAGAACACATGATTAAGGGAATGATAACAATTAATATGTCTCTGATGTTAAGATAATGATGTTTGGATAAAGATACGTTGGTTTTAAATAAGTAAATTGGATTATTCTAGATTCTTGAAATATAACTATGGAGTTATTAATAAGAGGGTTATGCTATCATGGATAGAGTATATAACGTTTTGGGACTTATAGAATGTATCCAATAAGTTTTGAAATAAAGAACCATGCATGTTTTCCATAAGGACATATGAAAATTCATGTTGTTACCGTGACACAAGAGAATACATGATTAAGGTATTCACATGTTAGGAATGTGACATCCAAGAACTGCCTTATGAGAAATGGAGATAAATGTTATTTTGATTTAGATCACCACTTAATAAAGTGTTCTATTTTCTTTTTTTGGAATGATTTTAATGTTATCCATTTATAGATAGTTGTGTGGACTTATGCATATTTTATTCCATGTTCTAAAATTTCTGTTGAGATAGATGGAATGACCTATCATTTTATCTCATGATCTGTTAACACTTCATGAATGACAAATTCAACTTCATTTTTTAAAATAATAGATTAAGTGGAAATTGTTCATGGCACGAAAAATGCACAGGTTGTACCAAAAATTAATTAAATATTTAATGTAAGAACACAGGTTTTTAGAACGAGTCAAAATCCTGACCCTGTTTCAAATTTTGACTTGTTCCTGAGGTAACTGGGAAAATTTGGGAAGTTCTGGAAATTTCTAGACTAAAATCTGTTTACTTTAAAAGTACATGCAATTTATGGGTTAGGCGAGTACCATCTGTGTGCTTGCTGAGTACATGTCGTGTGATGACAATGTAAAAATTTCTTACTACACGGCATGTAGTGTTTCACAAGACATCGTGTATCTTCTCTTCTCTGTACCAGCTGGGTTCAAGATGTGTGTCGACCCATGTGGAGTGTTCAAGCCATGTGGCTACCCCGCTTAAGTCGGAGTATGGAAAAGGCCACTACACAGCGTGTAGTTCTTAAATACATGTCATGTATTGTTTTTTTATTCACTTAAGTGCATGTTTGTCATGTCTTATTTAAAAAAACATCTTCTTCTTCCCCAACTTCGGGATCTCTCAATTCTGAAAACCTGAAGAACATATCTAGCTCTAGATTCTTCATCTGTCATCCATTCTTCAATCCGTCAGTGGCAGCAGGATCACAACAGCGAGGCTAACCCCATGCACCCTATTTTGTTCCCGATTATTTTCCTCAAGCGTCACAGTTTACAAATGAGTGGAATTGTCAGGATTTGGAAGAAATGTATATCTACGAAGATCGGCTTCGAATTTGAGGTCGATATTAGATGTGCCTATGTCTACAAGTCTCAAATAGTTTGTTCATACCCCTTTTTGTGATTTCGCAGACCTTTGGGTGGCATGACCTAATGCACGTATTTGGGAATTTTGAGTGAGACCCTAATTTAACTATTTCATTTTTCATTGACCTATAGGATACCTTTGGGTATGCCCTGTTACCTGTGTTTCTTGAGTGGGGTGGGGTGAGTGGTTGTTGCTCATTGGGGCATTCTGGTTGGGGCTGCTAATATGGTATTAATTGAATTGTATTGTTCTAAACTATTGAGTTTAGTTTATTGAACCATGATATGAATTGTTAAATTCATTAAAGACCTCAGTGTTATTGTTAGATAAATTCTGGGCCAGTGTAATTAAACTATTTATATTTTTTTCATGTTATTGTGTTTTGTTTAAATGTGTATATATGTAATTGGTGAATTGCGTATGCTGACACCCTATTGGTTTTGTTCGAAATGGACCAAATATTTTTGAGTGATGCTGATCACAGGTTGGTCTTGGCCCAGGTTACATTGGGGGGTTCCGACCATGGGATTGGGCGTCATGGACGTCGGCTTGAGACACAGTGACTGTCAGGTTGGGAAAGGCCTAGGATATATGGATAGTGAGGCCATCAGACATGAGCGGCATGGTCACAAGGACACGAGGTGTCAGAGGTGTTGGGTCTTGTGTAATATTTTGGTGATTACCACTCACCTAGAAATTTGAGTAGTGTGCACATAGAGAGGCTCTGTGATGAGGTGGTTTTCACATCTCGTGTGGATAGAGGCCCCATTAGATACAGTTTTGTTACTATTGGTTGGTAGTGCTTGTCGTAGAAAGCCACGTGGAAGTTGATGAGCCTTCAGGGGATAGCATTTAGGCTATCAGGTTGGGGGCAGAGGCTCGCCATTATTTGAGGGCAGTCATTGTTGTTCCTCTGGGTACTTTATTTGAGAGCAGACATCGATATCCCTCCAGTTACGCTATTTGAGGGCAGACATCGTTGTCCCTCCAGTTACTTATTTGAGGATAGGTATCACTGTTCCTCTAGGTTACTACTATTGGGCATGACTTCGGGACATTGGTATGTGCTACACGTGGTGTCATGGGGAACATGGTGCTGGGTTACATGACAGAGATTCTGACATTTCTCAATGGATGTGACACTCTATGGTGGCTGCTAAGCACCAATGGAGTTTGAATTTATTTGTGCAACGTGATTCTTACTGTTCTCTTTATAAATGCTTTCTTTCTTAAACACTTATATTAGGTATGAAATGTTGGGTGGTATCCTACTGAGATTCTTCTCACACCATGCATGGTCCCATAGGGACACGTGCAGAATTTATAGATTTGCATGCAGGAAAGAAGCCAACTTCAAGAGCTCAGCTACATTAGCTGTTTCATGGAGATGGTATGGACCATGAGGTCTTGCCTAGATGGAGTTACTTTGTTTTTCTTACTTTCTTGTATCATTATGCTTATTGTTTTGTAGCTAAAGTGGGTTATCCATTGGTTCCTTTACATATGGATATATATGACCTACTTTGGAATCATGTTTGTTGTTTAGTGGTAGTTACAAGTGATCAGAATTTTTTTTGTTTACTTTCCGCTGCTATTTTTTATATTTATTGTTTCCACTGTTTATCGATATTGAATGTGCTTCTACAATGCATGTCTGGTTTGGGTATGTTGAGTCATTTATTCTGTTGTATTTTTATTATTATACTCGGACCAGTACCATTACTATACTTCAAGAGTGTATAGCCTCCCCACTAAACCTAAAAAGACCCTCGCTTCTAGTTGGCAGCATTAGGAATTCGGGGAGGTGTGCATAAGGTAGTAACACCCGACCCATTTAACACTGTTTTGGTGGCTGTTCGGGTCTGGGTCATTACAAAGTGGAATCATAGGAGTTCTTGATAGAGATTTAGTAATAGTGTTTTCCTGGATACCAATGAGATTGATACTTCTCTTTTTTAATTAGTCTGGTTTTAATATTTGGGATATTTTAGACTAGAGATAGGTTTTGACTGGATCTGGTTTTCTATCTTGTGTTTGGGTGCCTGGAGCCCCAGGTACGTTGGATGGGTCATGTTTCCAGGGGTGGGAATTATGGTTGCCTTTTTTCTCAGATTACAGTCTATATGATTTCCATGTTGGTGTCTCACTTGGTGTGTGATGTTATTGATTGTGATATTTGACCCTTGACCCGGTGTGGTAAGGGAGAATTGGACCTTATCCTGGTATAGCAAGTCTTATTTGTTTGGATTTTGATTTTCACATTTTTAGGGTATTTCAATTTCATAACTACACGTATGCTTTTTGAAGTGATAATTTCATGTGAATAATATCAATTTTCCATACTTTTTATTCTTTGAAATGTGAATAGGTGAAATTCATGATAGAATTACTGGTTTATTGCAATGTGTTATTCCATGCCTTGTATATTTGCAGAATTGTAGGCTATTTGGGTCTGAATCTTATGAGAGCAGGCATGTACTATAGTTGAGGTGATTTTGATCACCAGGAATGGGTGAATCAGTGGTCAATTTGATGCGACGTTAGTTGTTAGGTCAGGCATGGCATGAGTTACTTTTGATACATGGCTTTGTTAAGGGTGGGTAAAGAGGCCACGAGGCCGGCATGCCGTGGGGCATGGTTGCGGTGGTGGAGAGTAAGGGTAGTAGTTATGAACTACCTTTTAAGGAATTCCTTATCTACATTATCTATGTATAAATTTTTATGTATGTGGGATGTCTAACCATTTATGGTATTCAGCGGGTTCCCTTTAGTCCACTAAGGTGGAGCATCAGGCAGGAGATGATATAGTGCCGCATGATCAGGTTCATGATCCGGCACAAGAAGAGTAGGAGACGTATGTACAAGCTCAGGGATAGGATCAGGTTTAGGATCTAGTGATGGTAGGACAACAAGTGGATTTGGCAGCGTTCGGAGCATGGTTCGACGTGCAACTCTGAGCTAGCTTGGTACGTTTCTTTCATGGGATCGAAAAAGGTGTGTAGTGTACAAATCCATCCATGGAATATCTAACGTGGAAGTTCCAGTCGCAGCACCCACTGCTTTTTCAGGGTGAGGGTGGTCTACAGGCGGCTGATAACTGGATAGAGATCATGCATATGATCTTCAAGTAGCTCGAGACACCTCTAGGGTAGTGGGTCAAGCTTGCGACGTACATGCTAAGAGGACCAACAAAGCATCTGTGGGGTGTGCAGGTTCAGGCTCATAGGAATGAGGGACTATCATGGAAGGACATCAAGGAAAGGTTCTTTTAGAAATTTTACCCCGAGGTACTGAGGGCCGAGAGAGCTCAGGAGTTCTTGAGCTTTCAGTAGGGAGACATGTTAGTCCTATTCAATGCAGCTACTTTCACTGAGTTGTGTCTCGCTTTGCACCTGGTATGGTTAGTGATGACATGATAAGGGTGAGTTGCATCGTGGATGGATTATGACATGCCATTCGGATCTTGGTGAATATATTCGGGCTGGGTTCATTCACAGAGTTGGTGAATCGAGCACTCATAGTAGAGCGAAAATAGAGGGTTAGGCCCCAGGTTAGCTGGGGAACTGTTTTAGGTGACGGTTCATAAAACAGGAAGCAAGGATGGGATGAGTTATAGTAGGGAGTGAAGACAAGGACTCATCTAGACCACCTCATAGGAGTTCTTCAATGGTTTTCTTTTGGTGTGGGAATCCATTCCATATTGGGACTCTGTGTGATAGGCCTCCAAAGGAGTACCGGGCATGTAGACTGGTCAGGCATCTTGTGAGGTTCTGCAAGAATCCTTCAAAGTTAGCTGGCACATAGGGACTGGGATAGCTGGTGGCATCTGGAGTTGGTTCAGGTTCAGTACTAGGAGAGGGTATATGAGGTTCAACTATATGCAAAGGACGTGATAGAGACAGCGGGATCCAGCTGAGGGGTTAGTGGCTGGTGACATGAGCAGCACCGCAGGGAGGTCTGGCACCAGACAGTCGTACATTAGGCCAGGTTCATGTTGTGGAGTTTCTAGAGGCTAAGCAGGTAGGTGAGTCGATGACGGTTAGAGGTACACTATGGGTGTGGCTGTGATTTCCTTGTTCTCTTTTGGCACGACCTATAGAGGCATGTCCATTTTGAGGGATGTGATGCACATGACATATGTTGAATGACTAGATTCTAGTAAATGGGATTAGCGCCATCGGGTGTGTGATATATTTAGATATTTGTATGAGTGCTTTGGGAATCGGGGCATTGATGATACAGGATACATGAGGTTCCATGGGCATCAGGTCATCGAGGATGTAGGTTACTTGAGGATCTGGGCACAAGGTTCATTATTTTATCATCCATGAGATGTAGGACCTCATAGAGATGGACACCGATGTGGTGCGAGGTACGTTTGGGTGTCAGAAATAACATGAGAGCACCAATGAGGCATAGGGGTGACAATGCATTATGAGAAAACCATTCATCTGGAAAACAGGTTAGTGAACCTTTACTTGTTTTGAATTTTGTTGGGTTGAGATAGATTTAGGCAATTCATAAGGTGGGGATCCCCTTAAAAAATTTAGCCAGAACCTTTGTGACTGGGGGAGTCCATGTTACTTTGATTGGGGTGGCATGTTCAGTGTCATCTCCGAGTTTTATTTAATAGCTCAGGGATGAGCTATATTAAGGTGGGGAGATTGTAAGAACCCGGGGTTTTAGAATGGGTCAAAATCTTGACCATGTTTGAACTTTTCACTTGATCCTGAGGTAACTAGGAAAATATGGGTTGTTCTGGAAATTTCTAGACTACAAGTTGTGTACTTTAAAAGTACACTCTGTGTATAGGTTAGGTGAGTACCGGCTGTGTGCTTGCCGAGTACATGTCATTTGATGACTGTGTAGAAATTTCCTACTACACAGTGTGTAGTGTTACTCAACACGCCTCGTATCTTATCATATCTGTACCAGCTGGGTTCAAGTCATGTGTCCACCTGTGTAGAGCGCCCAAGCCGTGTGGCTACCCCGCTTAAGTTGGAGTATAGAAAATTACACTTCATGGCATGTAGTTCTTAATTACACACCGTGTATTTGTTTCGCTTAATTGAAAGGTCGGCGCATCTTATTTCATAAAACGTCTTCTTCTTCCCCAACTTCAGGACCTCTCCATTCTGAAAACCTGAAGAATGTATCTAGCTCTAGATTCTTCATCTGTCATCCGTTCTTCAATGTGTCAGTGGATACGGGATTGAAACAACAAGGCTAACCCCACACACCCTATTCTGTTTCGATTTTTTGCCTCACGCGTCGCAGTTTCCACCCAAGTGGAATTTCCAGGATTTGACAGAAACATAGATCTACGAATATCGGCATCGAATTAGAGCTCGATATCAAATGTGTCCACATCTATGAGCCTCATGTAGGTGGTGCATACCTCTTTTTTTGTGATTTCATAGACCTTTGGGTGGTGAAGCTTAATGCACATATTTGGGTATTTTGAGTGATACCCTAATTTACCTGTTATTGCATGTTTAATTGTTCATTGAATTATGGGATACCGTTGGGTATGCCCTGATACCTGTTTCATTTGAGCGGGGTCGAGTTAGTGGTTGTTACTCATCGAGACATTTTGGTCGGGGTTCCAATAATGGTATTAATTGAATTTTATTGTTATAAACTATTGAGTTTAGTTTATTTAACCTTGATATGACTTGCTAGATGCTTTAAAGTCCTTAGTACTGTTGTTAGATAACTGATGGGCTAGTGAGATTCAACTATTTTGATTTTTCTTCATGTTATTGTGTTTTTTTAAATGTGTATATATGGAATTTCTGAATTTCATATGTTGGAACCCTTTTAGTTGTGCTGGGCATGGTCTGAATATTCTAGAGTGATGCCGATCACAGGTTGGGCATAGCCTGGGTTACATTGGGTGGTTCTAACCATGGGATTGTGCGTCATGGACATAGTCTTGAGGGAGGGTGACTATAAGGTTGGGCCAAGTCTGAGTTACTTGGATGGCGAGTCTCTCAGAATTTAGTGGAATGTTCGTAGGGACATGAGGTTTCAGAGGTGTTGTGGCTTGTGTACTATTTTGGTGATTACCGCTCACCCGGAACTTTAAGTATTGTGCACATAGAGCGACTTTGTGATGAGTTGGTTTTGACCACTCGCGTAGGTAAAGGCCCCGTTTGTTGCATTTTAGGTACTATTGATTGGGGGTTCTTTCCATAGGAAGCCACCTAGAATGTGGGGAGCCTTCAGGGGACATCTTTTAGGCAATCAGGTTGGGGGTAGAGGCTTGCCATTATTTGAGGGCAGACATCGTTGTCCCTCCGGGTACATTATTTGAGGATAGAAAACATCTTCCCTCTGGTTATGTTATTTGAGGGCATACATCATTTTCTATCTGGTTACTTATTTGAAGATAGGCATCTATATTCCTCTAGGTTACTAATATTGGGCGTGGCTTCAGGATGTCGGTACATGAGACATGTGGTGTCAGGGGGCACATGGTGTCGGGTTACATGACAAAGATTCCAGCATTGGCTGAAGCAAGTGACACTCCATGGTGGCTACTGAGCACCAATAGAGTTTTTATTTATTTGTGTAATGTGCTATTAATTTTTTTATTTATAAATTCATCATTTCTTAAATACTTATATTAGGTACACACCGTTGGTTGGTTTCCTACTGAGATTCATCTCACACCCTGTAGGGGCCCTTTGGGATGCCTGCAGACTTTATAGATTTACGTACAGGAAAGAGGCCAACTTTAGGAGGTGGGCTGCATTAGCTATTGCATGGAGATGGTATGGACCATGAGGTCATTCCTAGCTGGAGTTACTTTGTTTTGCTTACTTTCTTATATCAGCATGCTTACTTGTTTTGTAGCTACATTTGGTTATCCATTGGCACCTTTACATATGGATATGTATGCCTTTATTTGGATGCATTTTTGTTGTTCAGTGATAGTTACAGGTGATCAACATGTTTTTTTTACTTTCCACTACTGTTGTTTATATTTATTGTTACCGCTGTTTATTGATATTGAATGTTCTTCCTCTATGTGGGTCTGGTTTCAGTCTGCTGAGTCTTTTATTCCGCTGCCTTTTTATTATTATACATGGACTGGTATTATTATTATTTTCGGAGAGGGTATAGCCTCCACACTATACCTTAAAAGACCCTTTCTATTAGTTGGCATCCTTTGGCATTCGAGGAGGTGCACCTAAGGTAGTAACACCCGACACGTTCAGCACTGTTCGGGTGGCTGTTCATGTCAGGGTCCTTACATTTACACTCATGCGAAAATATTCAACTTTAGGGAGTATATCATAAAAAAAATTATCCTATTACCTTATTGTCTGATTAATCAGATGGTCCCTTAAATCATAGGGAATTTTGGGCTTTCTGGTTCTTGGATTTATCCAAAACTTATTCTTCATCACTGTCCATCAGAACATGACAGATAGATTCCCCTTCCATTTCCATGTTTTCACTCCCCACCTATGTTCTCCTACGTGGAAACAGATTAATGAGATACAACGGGTAACTGTTATGTTTCTATATTTCCTTTTCAAAATAAAGTTTTAGTATCCCTTTTTACGATGTGGGTTTCCATGAAAGAAAATTTCAATTAGTAAGCCATTTACAACCCTGATGAATTTCAACAGAAAAATTCTTTTTAAGTGGGATAGAATGTAAAACCCTAAGATCATATGAGATATATTCTTTTTAATTTATTTGATATCTTGTGTTTTACTATACACCAATATTATATTTCACTATACACAACATTGTATTAGTTTACAGTATATTCAACACTATTCTGGGTTTTTGTTACACACAAATTCAATTTCTTTTGATAGAATTTATTTCACGCAACATTGAGTATAGATTTTTTTTCAATATATAAATTAACTAAGTTTTGATTATGTTATATACAACACCAAAGGAATCTTTCACTACATAAAACATGGAAATTTCTTTTGTTGCATGCAATAGCGACATTCCTCGACAGCTTGCATTGTATGCGATAACGAGTTTCACTAAACAACAATTTATTATTGAAATATTATTATTTAATGGGATATACACTAGTCATTATGAATAATATTAACCAAATTTTTAATTTTATATAACATTAGCTTTCATCTTACAGATTATCTAGAACATAACATGAGAAAAAAATGAATTTTTCAAATAAAATAAGTATTTTTTTAAAAAAATGCAGTTTTACCGGCTTTTAATGGAGCACCGATTTTAAATCTAGTTTTTGAAACTTTTATAAGTTCAATTTGACAAATAAAATTATTTTTTGGATACAGAACATAAAAATTTACTTTTTTTCATTTTTGGTATTTTTCTAATACAATTATAATTTTAATGAATTGTGAAAAATAATAAATTTTAATTCGAAACTGCATTTTTATCTAATTTATTTATACAGTTCGATTATATTTTTAATTAATTTTAATGTGTAATTGGATTATATTTTAATAATTTAATCCAATTTTTTCAAATTGAATGTATTTTCACTTTTAAATTGGACATAAACCTATGACGATCATTTGATAGTTATTACTTTATAGAAACCCGCTTTTTGGTTTTGACAACTGAAATAAATTTTAATTTAATTACTAATTATTTTTTCAAATTGGAAAAAATGGATTCCATGTTTTTAATCATAAGGTTAAAATTGTGTGAATAGGTATTATTTATTTTTTGACATTATAAATATTAATTTTAGTAATTATTTTTATTTACCATGGTTAAAGGGTAAATATGGTAAATAAGGGTTAAATAATAATAATTTATTAATATAAAACTATCCTAAATCATTTCCTAATCCTATTGTATGGGAGATTTCTGACCATTTTCATCTTTGGGTCGATTTTTGGGACCCGATGGATTCACTTGGATTTGAAAAATGACATTTTATAAGAATTAATTTAATGTAGAGATAATTATAACATAAACATATATCTTTTTACTAAATAATTTTAATATATGGTTATATAACTGATATCCATGACTATATATAATAATTATAAAACTAAAAATATTTTCTACATCATGGGGTTTTATTTATATATTTTTTTTGACATTAGATAAATATATTTATTTATGAAATGGTTATGATATAGTGATTACATCATTAATGATAGATTCCATTAAAAGAGTTTATAAATTTTAAAATATATCTAATTGGAAAATTATGATTCCATACAAGACTTTTATGGATTACATTGACATGTTGGGGATTATTTAATGTGTTTTTTAAGGAATAATGTTGTTATGAATTTATAAAAAGGTCCAATAGGAATAATGTCAAAAATTGACATAATTCATATGTTAAAATATAAAATATTTTATTAAATGATATTAATTTCCTAAAAATATATTATTCATCCAAATGGTTAGTATAATTCCAAATCTATCATGAATATTTTTTTTGGTTTTTTGACATGATATGTTAGTTACATTAGCCCATAATGTGTAAATAGCATGAAATCACGGTAAGATTAAAAAGGGTAAAATGAGTGTTAAACAAAAAAGATAAGGATTAATTTTGTTAAAAAAAACTGGTCTAAAAATTATTGGATTATAGGTATTCAAACAAAAATCATCTTATATTCATATTAAATATGTTTTTTACCATTTTTATTCATAAATGATCTTATAATAAATTAATACATTGATTGTTTCCTAATTTTCCCCTCTCCTCTCCTATAAATGGGAACCTCCTCCCTCACCACTTCACTCTATTTTGAGCCATCATTATCAACCTAACCCAAAAAAGTCCTCTTAAAAACATATCTAGATGCATTCTAATGTTCTTTTGATTCTAAAAAGTCCAAATCTAGTGCCATGAGAGGAAATTTAAAGGATTCAAGTCGAGGAAGATGTAATCTCTTCTACCGATCCATTCAAATTTATATCTTCTTCTACTTTCTATTTATTAATTGTTTCATAATAAAGTAATAACATAATTATAACTCATATAATGATAAGTTATTATAAATATTAAACAACCTTATTTCACCTTCTATCCATTCTATGAGAAATTAAATCATTCCGCGTGCCTACATACGACTTACCATCTCCAGGCCAGGGTGAAATTTCATATTCAGGAATAATTTATTAGGATGGGTATAATAAAGATTTTAATGGGAACAAATAAAGAATATAAAATGATAATTATTCTGTATAATTATTATAAATTCCAATTATAGACCATTTAACCATCAATATAATGAAATTTTCACTCATGCATACGTACGACCTAAAGTCTTCACGACGCGATGAGATTCATTCTCCACATTAACCATCCAAGAATAATTATATATATATATATTATTCATAATTATGAAATATATGAAATAATAAGTCTATTATAATTGTGTATATATATATATATATGTATGTACATATATGTCATTAGTTACTTCTATTCAATATTACATGAAAACGAAAACAACACTCATGCGTACATACGGAAAATCATCTCCAAGAGCCATGTATTCCATTTTATATATCTATCTATTATATATATTTATATTATAAATATATATTATATATAAATCATATTATAATTTCTGGATGTAATTAAATCATGATGTAGGTAATATGATTAATAATAACAAGTCAAAACACTTACGACAAACAAAGCGATATTACCCGAAATGATTCCTTAACGTGGAATTGTTAATAAATAGGTAATATAAAGTCATAAAATAATATTTTATGATATCATATATATTTTTATGATTCTGATATGAGTTAATAATATTTTTTAAAACATTAAATATGAGTTTTGGACTCGTACAGAGAGGATCGAACCTAAGGTAAGAGATATTTTTTCAATATCATTTTCATCTCAGATTTTTTGTACATAAGTATTTACTGGGGTAATATTTATAATCCATTTAAAAGTTTTCTATTAATATTCTCATTAAATTTTCACAATTTTTCTTTTTATTTTTAATGTCATTTTCAACCATTTTTACATTTACTACATGGTTTAGAAGGAATCTTTCTTACGTTTACCATACGAGGTACTTTTTGAATTTTCCAGAAAAAGTACGAAAAGAATGTTTTTTAAAATTATACATCATGAACTTATTTTTTACTATTTCATAATGTCTTATTTACATAAAGATATCTTTATAATATATCAAGTGTATTTTTAATTAATTTATTTTCTTTTCAAATTTCATTGGACTTTGTGAAAATAAAATGTTTTTGAAGAAGAAAAGATATTTTCATTCAGAATTAATTTAATGTATTTTATCAAAATTATATTCCATATAATATGACATAGGGTTAGGTTTTTATCCCTATTATTACATTGATTTTATTTTTTTAATATGGAATTATTTTTCGGAAATCCATTTATTTTATATCGATTATGTTAGGATAGAATGATGTTTAAGAATCCCATTTTATTTCATGGGATATGCTATAGTGACTGTTTTAATATTTTTGTCGAACATGTAAGAAATATATCATTATGATATGGGTTGTACTTGTATCTACCTCCAATGCATTGGTTAAGGAATTATATCTCATGAGATAGGCATGACTTTAATGACAAGTATATCTGGTTCTGTAATACATGGCATGAATGATAAGTAAACTCGGTTCAGTAATGGACTTTGTTGACTATGATGGCATTGGAAGAAATTCCTTGGAGAATATAGAAATCATATTATGTACTTATTAGTATTCCACAATTACATGTTTTCTTTCAATGAAATTAATTCATGGATAATTTTCCTTTACAATTTATGTCTTAGGTACTACCAATATTTATTTCATGACTCATGATTTTGATGTTTAAACAATATGTTCTTGTTTTTACATTCAAATGTTTATGGTTTGTTTTATGTCCTCCTTGTTTAACCTTATTGAGAATTTGAGCTCACCCTTTTTATATATTTTTCAAGGATATAATCAAAGGTTTTAGGTAGGATGACCAAAGGGGAAGATATTTATGGGATATGTTGAATATCATTTACCAAGATAGAATATTATGTTCCATGTTTCCAAAGACACAAAACTAATGTGGTCTTCGTGATTCTATTTGTGTCATGTAATAAGTATTCCAAAAATGTAATTTAATGTCTATGTACGTTATGCTTAGATCATTAGAAGAAAGCAGGTGCCAGTCGGCATGATCTTGGCTTCATAGATCCTATCATGATCAGAATCAGATGCATGGTCATTTGTTAAATGATTAAAAAACCCACTAGGGTATCCTATATAGGGTAATTTAGTTTCTTGTGATTTTTGAGGTCACATATTCATGACTTTTTTCTCAAACACACTAAGGGGTACGTGCATATTGATAACATACACCACTATAGGGACATCATCGGGATCTGGGATCTCCCTGAAGATTGTAGGGAGGACCCCAGGGAGGTGGAGTTAGCGTGAGAGGAGGATGAGTTGTGGTTGGTGGGAGATGTTATGATATCCTTCCACCACAACCACTATGTGTCCAACATCAAGATCGGGGAGAAATTCATCTAGGATGGAGATCACCACAGAATATTGACTCTTATGACCCAACAACACATGAGATAATCATAGGTATAGTGTATTTTTTTCTACCCATTATTTATTATAATTCCGAATAGGTTCAAGTTATTTCATCATATCTATACTCTCAATTCATGAGATGGAGTTATAAATTATGTATATAGCCCAACATCTTCAGATTCAGATTCTTATAGGGAACACTTCTATTGTATCTTTTATTAATTTTTTGTGAGAGCTATATCTTAGTGGGGAGAGATTCCCATGGGACCTTTTGGTCCTAAAAATCAAATCATAATACATAATATTGTGTATGTATTAGTGTTTCATGGTCGGAGCCAAGATTGATCGTCACCGAAGATGATTGATATTCTACCACACTAATTGGATGAGATTCCCAATTATGGACTAGAGAGATCTCATGGTGGGATGAGTGTGTTCTTTGAGCTGGAGGCTATAGCACATAACCCATAAATTAGAATGTGTTTTCCTTATTGAAACTAGTTCTTGAGGAATTAAGATTATTTTTGTTATGGATGATTATATGGATGTTTTCCCAAAGGAATCTCTAGGAAACCCTCCAAGTAGATACATGGTGTTTATTATTAACTTTCATCATAGGATAGATCTGATAACATTTGTGACATATTAGATGGCCCCTACTAAGATCCATGGGATGGGGATGTAGTTGGAAGACCTTCAATAGAAGAGTTTCATTGGGCCCAGTGTGACCCTCTAGTGATCTTTAGTGTTTTTCATGAAAATATTAGACATCAAATTTCAGTTTTTCATGGGTAATAATTTCTTGAACCAGAACATAATAAAGAACATGTACCCTTTAATAAGCATTGAATACCTCATTGAACATATTTGAGGTGCAAGGTTGTTCTCAAATATGGATCAATGATTCAGATACCACTAGTTGTGGTATTATATTGATGATATTTCCAATATGGCATTCTATTATTGATCTCGACACTATGTGTTGGTGGTTCCCTTTGGTATGAAAAATTCCCCATCCATGATTATGAATTTGATGAACCAGATCATCCAGACCTACTTGGAACATTTTTCTGTTATCTTAATCAAAGAAATACTCATACACTATGAATCGTAGGATAATAATATAGAGCACTTTTGGGTGGTTATAGATTTATTTTGAGAGTACCATATTTATGGTAAGATCTCGAAGTTCATGTTCTGGACACATGAGGTTCAATTTCCAGGGCATTTCATTTCTGTACGTGGTTTATCCATTCACCCATAAGATATTGATGAAATTATTTCCTTGGGTCCACCTAAGAATGTGTTATTGTTGAAGAGCATTCATGGGTTGAAAAGGAACTATAGGAGGTTTTTTCAGTCTTGTTTAGGATTGAAGACCCATTGACCCCCGTGATGTAGAATGGAAACCCTTTTACCTAGGCCAAGTAGTTTTAGAGGTATATAGAGGATTTGATGAGGAGGATGGTAAGTTCTTCGGTGTTGATACTACCAGAGTAATTGGGCCTATGTTGAATAGTGTCATTAGAGATTACCTCTACAAATATTTGGTATCCTTTATTGATTATATTATGATATACTCATAGAGGAAAGAGGAACATGAGGAACGTTTGAATACTTTGTTAAAGACATAGTTAAAGTAGAAGATATATAAAACGTATAGTAAATGTGGGTTCAAGATGGAGGATGTATAAATCTTTGGATGTGTTATCACCATAAAAAGAATATTTGTGGACCCTTATTATGCACATGTAATCGAAGAATGGAATAGACCAAGATCTGTTACAGAGATCCATCGTTTTCTTGGTCTACCTGGGTATTAACGGTGATTTGTGAAGAACTTATCATGATTTATAAACCCATTTAGCAACATGACTTGGAAGGGATAAAAGATTTTTAAGACCAGTGAATGTGAAGAGTACTTCAAAATGTTGATATAGAGGCTTACCACTGCACCAATACTCAAACTTCTGGCTAGTGGGGGACACTGAGGTTTAGAGAAATGAACAAAATTTATGATTTTATAAACTAATTAATAATCTTAAATTGATACCCTATGCCTAAAGGAATTTGATAATTAATGAGAAAAAATGTCCCATGAATGATCTGGATTTGGTAGTTGTGACCTTTACATTGATAATATAGAATTATTATCTCTATATAGAGATGTAAGAAATATATACTGATCATGTGATTCTAAAATATACATTCACACTAAAGGATGTTAATATACACCAGTGAATATGGTTATAGATCATCATGGATTACAGCTTCTCGATCAACTACCATCTTGGTAAGGAAAACAAGTAGCATATGTTCTAAGTAGAAAGAATCCTACAAAATTATAAATAATTAAAATTAAGAAGGATCCAATATTCTTAGATTTAAAAAGGATGTGATTGGTAAACATTAAAAAATAATTATCATCAATAATGTCTAAAATGATTTCCCAACTATCCTTCATTGATAAAATTAACGATTCTCAAAGAAATGGTTTCCAAATTCATAAGAAGGTTGATGTTATGATAAATTGTAGATCCTTATAGTTTAAAACATTAGAGGAAGGATTTTTAATATTTGGAACATGATTATGTGTACCATACAATTTTGAGATAAAGAACATGATTCAAAATGATGCACATAACTCACCCTTCAATATTTAACCTCAGATCACAAAGATGTATCAAGATCTCCAAGAAAATGAATGGTGATACAATATAGAAAATGTGATCAATAAATATACATTAACATTTCTCATATTTTAGAAATTTAAGGTTGAAATAGAGAATTTTAAGGGGTTGACACAAACGTTACCTATACCATTATAAAAATAGGAAAACATAACCCTCGACTCAATCACCCGACATCTGAAGACATCTAGAGAAAACAATTCTATATGGTTTTTGTGGATTATCTTACAAAGAAAACTCAATTTTTATCAATTGATGAGGTATTATGATTGGATCAACATGCACGTATATATATCGAATATGTGTTAAGGCTGCATGAAGTACCACTATCGATTGTATCTGATCAAGATCCTATATTCACGTCCATGTTCTGAAAAACCCTCCAATATTATCTATACACTGAGTTGAACATCAGTATGATTTATCCTCCTCAAATTGATGTCCAATATAAATGAACTACTTTGTCCCTTGAATAAATATTGAGATCATCTTCTATGGACTTCATAGTAAGGTGGGACAGACAACTGCCACTAGTTGAGTTATCTTACAAAAAAAATAACAAATCAGGCATCCAAATGGATTTATATAATTCCTTTTATTGGAAATAATACAGATCACCGATATTCTATGATGAATTTAGTGAACGTAAGCTACCTAAACCTGAAATGGTGAAGAAATGCTAGAAAAGGTAAAAAACATTAAGCATTACATCATGGTAAACCAATGTTGACAAAATATCTATACAGACAATAATCGATTGGACCTAGAGTTTAAGGGTGAAAACATAGTATTCCTATACATATATCCATGAAATATGATGATGTGATTTTAGAACAAATGGTTGTTGTGTCCAAGGTAAATCGTTCCCTTCAATATTCTTGCTGGAGTCTGATCTATGGCCTATAAATAATCCCTTCTAACTACCATTCATTCCATGTAACCCCCTTGAAGAAGTACATACCAGATCCCTCAAATGTATTGAATCCATATGAGGTACAATTGGAAAATGATATATGTTATGAGGAGTATCCATTGAAGATCTTGGACCATAGAGATAAATTAATATGAAATAAGACAACTCACATGGTAAAGTTTCTAGTGCGGAACCATAAGTATGAAGACACAACATGGGAACTTGAGGAAGCGATGATGGAGAAGTACCCTCATCAATTTACAATAAGTGAAATTTCAAGGATGAAATTTAATAATGGTTGAAGAATGTAATGATTATAAGTTCAATCAAAGGAAATTCCCTTCTAAAAATTATTCTATATAGTATAAACCACATAAAATAATATTGATATCACAGTAAAAAAATTATAAATTAATATTTAACAAAATAATAAGTATTTCTAGATGTTAATGAACTTGTACTAATGAAATCGTAAAAAGACTGTTGGAATAGTAATATGAACTATATTTATAGGAAACCGACCAAATGAATAGTATACTCATTCATTAATGTATAAATAAAATGTATGAACCTTATAAATGAAGAAATGATATAATTATATCATAATATAAGTAATGAAATGTTTTAAAAATTACTAATTAAGAATTGGTATTTTTGTAAGTCAAGAATATTTAATTACAATTTTATGATTAATTTAATAATTTTAGGGAAATTTTATTGTCCTAAAATGTATTCGTAAATAAATAGTTCATTTTTTATTATTTTAAAAGAATATTATGGGACCTTAATTTAATTTTTAAAGTGTTATAAAATCATATATAAGTTTAAAATCTTTGTTTTCCAAGTAAATGATGATTTTAATTAAAATTTAAAATTTTCATATTTAGAAAATTATTTTTTAAAAGTGGTGTCTATTTTTGAATTATAAATGTAATTAAATGGTTATGGTATATTTTTGGGATTCATCTAAAATACACGATTTATTTATAAATAATGAAATACGATAATATGCGATAAAAACAAAATACACGAATTATTGAGTCATAGATAATTTATGTATGGTGTAATCATATAATATCAAACAATCCTTCCTTATGTTAACATATTTATTGATAATTCTTAACCAATTCATATTTTTGATCCAAAATAATAAACAAATTTATAAAATAATGGGAAAACTACTCTTTCCTCCACTATAAATACCACCATTCAACCCTTCCTCGAAACACCTTCCATGTTTTGCGACTTTCCCAAGTTCTACAAAAAATCATCCAAATCCCCCCTAATTTCTAGTATTCCTTGGTCTCATAAAAATACCAAAATCAATCCGAATAAGCAGGTTCTCATAGAGAATGATTTAGGAAGTATAATACTATTTATTTGCATTTAATTTCTTCTCATATTCCTTTCTTTCCTTATTATATCATAACCTCCCCTCATTAAAATGGAATTATAAATATAGTAACATACATAAAATAGAATTTTATTATGAAATTGTAATAATCCATCATCAATTCCCATCTCCTCATTCTTTTATTCTAAGAATTAAAATGTCATTCGTTAGGTACTAATTTATCAACATCAAGGACGAAAAATTTTCATATTCATTTAAAACTCTCACAGTTGATCATAAAAATACTATAATTTTTGAAAAGGGTTGTAAAAGTTATTTCGAAACACTTTTTTCTTTCTGAAACTAACATATATATAGAATAGTAAATGATAAAAAAATATGAGTTCATTGTGATCGAAAAACGAAAAAATTAACCTAAACAATTATTATCAACTATTTATGAAATGATTCACCATCATACCATATAAAAAATGAATTATAAAATAAATTATTCTTAATTAATTTAATTAATAACATATATTTTTAATTTTGGAAAATTATCTCCATTTTAAAAAATCTTCCATATATTTATACAAGTGAACCAATCATGAAATCCATAGAAACAAACACTCCCAAATGAAGAAATTGCATCTTATAACTCATAAAAAACACCATAAATTAACATTAAAAATATTATTAATCATATAATAATATAAAATTATGTTAATTAACTAATTAATGAATTTAATTTGATTACGCTAGAAATTAAGATCAAGTTTATAACATATTCTGACCTAAGTTAAGGGGTTCTTTTCGAACCTCCACTTTTCCTTTGGGTTATTTTTTATCTCTTTACCCAAATATAACTCTTATTTATTTTTTATAATTCTTTCGAATTATTTTAAATGTTCCAAACTCTTATATCTATATTATTAAATCCTTATTTTATGGGGAAATATTTTTTTAATAAGGTTCACTTCTCAAAATTTCTCAATAAGAAAGCCCAATTAAAGGGAACTTCTGGATTTATTACCAATTCTCAAGGGTACTCTATAATTTATTTAAATAACAAAATATTTTTATAAAATTACATAATTTTTCATAAAAAACTATCTTGGATCTTTTTTGGTTTTATACAAACAATTATACATTTTCCTTTTAATAAAATCTTGAAAAATTTCCTTAAACCGCAACAAAATGTTTTATTTATAATGATTCTTAAATACTCATTTTACATGTTTTGAATTTATTTTGACATCAATTATCAAGTTCAATTCATCTATTTTCCTTGTTAATTTACATGTATGATATAAATAAATTATATCATGGAAATCATTATGTTATTCAATTTTAATATTAAATTTCAATGGATTATGACACCCAATTCATTCATTGGGTAACCCTTATGTTTATGTATGATTCAATATGTATGATCATTTATGTGTAACACATATTCATGAACATTTTATGATCTGTATTCCCATATAGTGATCCAATTCATTGAGAAATGTTTAGTCTAATTAGACATAATGTGAAACGGTCATGGTGGTTATCCTTGACTCGTGCTCTAGGTGAAATAGTCTTTGTGGTTTGCTTCAAATCGTGAGATTCCTTGTGAAATGAGCCTTGAATCGTTCTTATGTCATGTTTTTTTTTCTTTCACATTACCAAGATTTGATTATTACATGATACAATGGTCTATATAATATTATTCCATATTTTTATTCACATTCCATGCCTTTTTATGACATTCCTTCTAAACCATGTGCTATTATTTATTATTATAGAAATTACCTTACTAGGATTTCTTTCTCATCCCATAATTTTTGTATTTTCTAGGTTATCCTATGTTTATATATGGTTTCAAATGATGTTAGGATATATTACTGAAGATTAAATAAATGATATTTTATTTTGGATTCATTTTCTATAATTATGTATGTACTCTTCCAAACACACTTGACTTTTTGATCATTGGTTTGAAATTAAAGTTTAATTATGCTTATAATAATCTAATAATATGTCTAAATGTTTAGGTTTGATATAGGGGAAACCTCATATTAAAACATGGTATGGGTCCTCTATATAACCACTGAGTGTGACCCTTCTGTTTTACCTGAGAATTGGTCCTCCACCATGTGAGATGATAGGCATCATTTTTTTGACTTCTGGAATTATTGTTGACTCTTTTGAAATGATAAGCAGTGAAATAGAGATCCCCTAAATATTTAATTGGATTCTAATTTACTGAGATTAAATATATTCAACATTATCCATTCATTTTCATTTGGTTACTCTACTATCATGGGTTTCCAAGATGTGTTAGGTACTCCATATTCTTTCAGGGTTTATCATCTCATGGTCACACAAGGATACTTTCTTTTTTGTGGAAGTGACTCAATTAATAGTTTATCTACACATATTGTTAATCCCCTTATGAATATAAGAGCTTATTATTTCTTTTGAATTGGGTTTTTCTATATCATATATAATAACTAATGTCATTATCTTCATATTATATATCATACATCTCTCCATTTAATATTTCAAGTCATCCTACTTTCTATCAAAATACTCACCCACATATGGGATTTTCTTATCTGTTTCATGTCTTGTATATATAATGTAAATGTTAGTGGTGTCTTCAGGGGAACTTTGGGATATTGCGTGATTTTTCAATGCATTTGGTGGTTCTAGTTTGGATATTTGGATCTGGGATCTTTCAGCATTTTACATTCCATCATATTTCAGGTAGGGACGTATTTATAGTTCGACATGTATTTTTACACTTTACATTATCGTTTACACTGTCGTACTCTGGTATATTCTAGATATTTCACATTCATGGTTTACTTTTTTGATATTTAATAATTTTTTATTATTCCTCCACCCTCCTGCATTGATATGGTTGGGTGTGTGAATATAGGTACATTAGTAAAAGGGTCACCATTTTTTAAATTCCCTTTATTAGTTTCCACCACCCCTGGCCTATGGTGGTGGGCCATGGGTAGTTATGACTTAATCCCTATTTAAGGACAATTTAATACATACATGATTTATATATGTGAAGAAGAATAAATTATTTAAAATTTATTAGAGTGTCCATGCAAGTTTATTATAAGAATAATAGAGATCACAAAAAAATTCCTAATTTTGAGTTACGTTTTGAATACTCTATGAGTATTTGAATACATCAAGAAATCATTGAAAATGTAATACACAATCACTATTTATTTTGAAAGGGGAAATGAAGTGAAGTGAGTGCTTCTAATGGATACACATGGATATCCATTAAATGTGAAATGATGTGTGAAGAAATAGATTTGAATTTGAGTAGTGGAATTATTCATGAAATTTTTTATGGAATATTTACATTCTTAATTTTGCTAATGTCTATCCATTTTTTCTTCATTGTGAATTTATATTATACTAGTGTTGATTGGATATTATTTGACATTATATTAGAGTAATATTAAATAACAAGATTGTTCTGTAGATATTTAGCATAAATGTTCTATAGTTCTGAAAATGAAAAAAAATACTTAGAGTACAAACATCCATAATCTCAAACCATATATTTTTTGAGTTAAAAATTAATGGAATTATTCATTTATTATAATAGAGATATAATTAATGTACCATGTGTTACAAATTACTTTATGAATTTTGATGAGAGGTACTAATATTATATTTTAAAATGTTAATTATAAAACAAATTTTTTTTATGTATTGAATGGGGAAAAAATATTCCAACTCCCATATGAAATCACTTCCAATAAGGTATACCTCACATGGAGAACATCCAATATTAATGGTGTAGTGATCCGGGAATGGATATAGGGAATCGAAGTGACTGAGAAAGTTTTCTCATGATTTAAGATCATCAGGTGGAACATGTAATGAACTAATAGAGTTTGGCAGGATATACTATTCAATTGGGATGTTCCCAATGGATTTCAAGGTTTCATATTGATTTCCTTGTTATATTGATAGGTGTATTCTTGTTTGAAGTTCTTGTGTGGGATTCTATGATATGAGTACATTTTATTATGTAAAAAATTACTTCATGTTTATTTATATGATGTACTTTTGATCATATCCTACCAAAATAATATAGGGTTCCCAACATAGGCCCAAATATATTATTTTTTTACATTGAATGAATTTTATGTATATGATTTTCCATAAAGTAGTAGTGATTTTGGAGATTATTCCCCCATGATCTGGACATTAGAAGCATATTATGTGTGAATGATATATTCTATGGAAAAGAGATATAATAATTCCATTGGTCACTGTAAAATGAAACAAATGTAAATGCATGTATATAATGGTCTGATAATTACAACTATATTTACAAGGATGAAGTGTGTTGTTCATTTGATTTCATTTGAAAAAATCTTAGGATGATGTTGGCTTTTTTCTATGAAGTGTAGAAGTTGTGAAGTTTAGACAAAATAGTATGGTGGTTATTTTAGAAGGGAGAATTACATGTTTTAGAAAATTGAATATGTTTGTTAGAATTAATATATAAATTACTCGGCAGTACCATTTACCTGAAAAGATAGAGTAAGGGAGAATGATAAAGATAATATTTGAAGAAGTGTAGATACTATGTCTATATTTTCACATAAGATTCATGATCTAATATTTACACAAATATCATGCAGGATGTGAAGTAGATCTATGATGTGTGAAGAATCACACATGAATTTATGTCTATATGAGGATGGTTGAACATATAGAAGAGCTAGATCAATAATATCCAACAAGTGGCTTTATGATTTCATAAAGACTATTGCATACATGAGTTGTTGAATATATTTGATGTTATCAAGGACATAATGTGAACCATTTATGTATGACATAATTTCATGAACATAATGTTTTATGAAGAACTATAAAGCTGAGTTTAGAAGAAATAAAAGAAACATGAGGGGGTATAATTTATGTTTAACAATGAAATTCTAAAAAAGAAAAATACTTTTAAGAAGTATTTGATATTTTCACATACTGATTAAGGTATATATGAAGAACTATATAGTGAGGTATTAGTTATGTGAACGATCATATATTACAAAGAATCATGTAATGAAAACATAAGAGATAAATTTAATGGGAAATTATTTGAAATATATATTATACATAAGAACTGACATATATATGTTCTGAAGATATTTTGGACCAAATAATTGATTATGATATCGAAAGATACTAAAGAAATAAATAAGGGGGAATGATCAATATTTTTTTTTCATGGTATTCATATTCTATAAATTGATGTTCTTAACATGTTTTGATATGTATATGAAGTCCCATTTTTCTATTATATAGTGACTTGAATTATGAATTAAATATTTCAAATATTTAGAAGAGAAATTGTATGACTTTAATGTAATATTTTTTATCATATTAATTAGAATTCAAAGACCGAGATACTATATTAAAATATATTGTATGTGTATCAAAGGAGTGGATATGATGTTTCATCCACATTGTGTATTATATGTTTCAATGAATAGGATATTAATGATCATATCTCTATTTATTAAAATTTATGTGATATGAGTAAAACGACTAGGCTATGATATTCTGTATCGTAAGGATCGAAACTTTTTGAGGCCACCTTTATTATTTTTTAAATTAAGAGATCACCAAAAAACCTTTTCATTATCAATGTTACCATATTGATTAATCAATTTATATGAAAATGATGAAATCTAGTGTCTAGTAGGGACACGAGACATTATTATTCATCTACCCCGATAAATTATAGGAAATATATTGTATACGATGAGATAAATGTGTTTTAATGCATTTTAATCAGTTGATACTGGGATAATAGGTCTAGAAACATACACTTTCTAGGGTTCTTCATAAAAATAAATGGAGAGATGTTTGAGGTGTATAAAAACCAAGAATAATAGGGGATGTAGTCATCCATACTTGGGGTGAACCTCATTAACAAAAAATAAATTCATTGTTCATCAAGTTTTCTATTTTATTTAAATTCATTAATATTTAACGTGATGATTGAGTGAGAGATTCCATACACTAAATAAGTTATGCAGAAAAGATGGGATAAATTTAAATTGGTTATAATTCAAACAATCTAATTAATCCCCCTAGAGATGGAATATCCCAATTTTATCATAATAATTGATATCATATCATCAAATCACTCCTATGATTTGATTTTCAATGTTTTAAAATTTTGAATAAGAACATATATATTAAAATTTATGTTCATTTTTGGAGAAGTTTTGTTGGGGGAAAATCCCTCTTGGTAACATTGTAGTATTTTTGGGTTGAATGTTTTTGCTGAAAATAAGGGTTTCCGTGGTATATTGTGGTGTTAATGATATATTATTGACAATATATGTTAATAAATAACCATGATAATGTAATGGATGATCTGGAGGTGGTACAAAAAATAACATATATATGGTGGAACTATGTAACACCTCGACATTTTATGAGATATATTCATTTAAATTTATTTGAAGTCTTCTATTGTACACTACACCAAGATTAGATTGTACTATACGCAACACCGTATTAACTTACAATATACGCAACACTATTTGTGGCTCGTGTTACACCCAATTTCAAGTTTGTTTTGTATAAATTATTATATGAAACATTAAGTCTAGATTTTGTTTAATTTATAAATGAAATAAGTTTTGATTATGTTATACGCAACCCCAAAGGGAGATCTCACTACACGCATCCCTGACTTGGCTTTTATTACAAGCAATCAAAACCTTCCTCGATAGCGTGTATAGTACGCAATACCGGGTTTCACTAAACAGTGATATATTGTTATAATATTATTATGAACTAGCCATTATAAATATTATTAATCATATTTTAAATTTTATAACATTATAATTTATCTTACAAATTTTTTGGAATGAGGTATGATAACAAAATCAATTTTTCAGATAAAAGAATTATTTTTGAAAAAATGCAGTTTTGCCACCTTTTGATGGCGCACCAATTTTAAATATAATTTTTGACATGTTTATAAGTTCAATTTCACAAAATAAAATTCTTCTTGAGAATCAGTATATAAAAATTTACTTCGGATAAAATTTTCATATTATTCTGACAACTTTCATATTTTAATGAATAGTAAAAACACGCTATATTTTAATTAAAAACAACTTTTTTCATCATAATAATTTATATTATTAAATTATAATATTTAATGGTTTTAAAGTATAAATATAATATATTTTTACCATTTAATATAATGTATGTCATTAGCATTAAGTTTACATTGAATTCATAGGTGAAATCATTTCAATCTTTTGCAATGTTTTAACTTTTAAAACTCATTTTCATAAAAAATGGATTAATTTTAAATTAATTAATGAAACTTATGCGATTTTAATTTATAAAAATGGATTCCATATTTTTAATCAGTAGGTCCATATTTTTTTAATAGGCTACTTTTAATTTTTGGGAACTATGAATAGTAACTACGGTAAATTTTATTTTCCATAGTTAAATATAAATTGGGTAATTAAGGGTAAATATAATATTATAAAATTACCCTAACACATGTCCTAATATAATTTGATGATTATATTTCATCCTAAAGAATATTTGGGTCGAAATTGAATCCATTGAAACCCACTCAGATGTGATTAAGACCATTAATTTATTTTATTTTAAATAAAGTGAAACATGTCTCACTCAAACCTTAATAATTAAAGAATTTTTAATTTAAGGTTATAAAGAATATACATTAGATTATAAATACTCATTTGAAATATTTTTTTTTTCTTTTTTATGTTAATTTATTTGTAATTTTTATGAAATATTTAATTACCTTAAGAGCTTATACATTAATGATGATGAAATTATTTAGTTAGTAAAAAATCAATAATATAGTTCTCATTACAATTATAATACCCATCCAAAGAACTAGAAAATTGAACAAAACATATTGGTAGATTATATATATACCCTAATCATCCAAGGGTCTAATTAAGGACCATTTGGAATCTTATAAAATAGATTAGGAAATTTATATTATTTTAATTTAAATGATGTCAAAGTTATTACGTTCATAACTTAATAAAGAAAAAATTTTAAAATATGGGTGTTTTAAAAGAAAAATTCAACTAAAAGTATTCTTATGAAATATATTATATTTATCCTCGTCATAGTATTTTATTTTAAATTTTTATACAACAAATAGGTATATTAAATAATTATACAAAAAGGTTGTATTAATTATTGTATTAAGAGAAATATCAAATAAATGATTTTAAATAAATAATATATGAACTAATTAATGTTCTACACGAATTTTTTAGATGAATATGACTTGTTATTAATATATTAAATAGTTTTTTTAGAAAATATATTCTGTGGGGATTTTATTTAAATTCAAATAAATGAATTGTGTCAAAATTGACACTATTGATATTTTATATTATTAAATTGTTTAAAAATCACAATAATATTTAAAAATTAAAAATTAAAAATTATATGATCTAACATGTCATAAATTATAATATTATTTATAATTAACAACACATATGTAAGTATTTATAACCATATAAAATTTATAACATTATTAGCACAAATAAGAATGAAATAGATTAAATAAGGATAAATCAAAATGATAATGTTTAAAATAAAATCAAATCGTGTCAAAATTTAATTGGATGAGGATATTACAACCCTATATTATATAATATCCTAATTTGAGTCACTTTGGAAGTTTTTATGTGGGGTTTGAGTTTATTATAAATTAATATTTTCGAGGATTCTAAAAGTGTCCCTCTCCTCCCTTATAAAAGGGTAGCTCCTCCCTCTCCTCCTCACACCACATTGAGCCTTCAATCTCAGCCAAACCCAGTGAATTTATCTTATCCACTTCCCTAGAAACATATTAGAGGTATTGGGCTTCTTCAAAGACCAACTTTAGTGCCCTAAGAGGAGGTTTACAAGAGGCGCGTCGAAGAAGAGGTAATATCCTTTACCGATTATATCAAGTTCATTTCTTCTTCTACTTCCTATTCTTTATTTGTTTCATACTAAAGTAATAAAATCAGTAGCAATCATAGGCTGATATATTATTATAAATATTATTCAACCATATTTCTCTCTCTATCCATCCTATAGAAAATGAAATCACCGCGCGTGCGTACGTACAGAATACCGTCTCCACGTCGTGGGGTAATCTGATTTCCACCACCGCCTTACTTCGATAGGTATAGTGGTAGAAATAATAACTATATATGACTATTAAAACATAATACAGATTCTGATAAAATATATCATCCACACTAATTCCATTCAATAATTATGGGAACGATATCATCGCTCGTGCGTACGTACATATTACCTTCTCCACGACGCGATGAGATTCATTCTCCAAGTTAACCATTGAAGAATGATTATAAAGTATATATAATAAATAATTATGAAATATATGACATAATATTGAAACTGGATTTATTTATATATTATTTACATACTTCCATTCTATTTAATTAGGAAACGAAAATAGCGTTCATGCGTATGTACGGCCTATCGTCTCCATGAACGGTGTATTTATTTCTATTTATTGATCTATTATATATATGTATATTCTGAATAAATATTATATATAAATCAGAGTTTACATTATGGATGTAAGTAATCATGATCTAAGTAATCATACAAATAATTACAAGTCAAAACACGGATGATAAATGAAAGGATTTTACCCAAAATACTACTTTATCATGGAACTGTCAAATGAAAGGGTAATATAAAGTCGTAAGTGAATAATATATGATAAAAAAAATATTATTATGGTTCTGTTAAAAGTTAATAATATATTTAAACCCACTATACAGGAGTCTCAGACACATACAGAAGAAATTGGACATAAGATACAGGATAATTTTGCAAATCTCATATTTATCCAAGATTTCTTATACGTAAGTATTTACTGGGGTTATGTTTTTCATCCATGTCCATGTTTTCTAAAAATGTTTTCATAAAATGTTTAATATTATTAAATGTATGTTTAAATTCATTTTTACCCTTTTTGGACTTTTTACCACATTGTATGGAAGGAATCTTTCCTTTGGTTACCATATAAGTCACTTTTTGGACTTTTCTGGTAAAAGTACGAGGAGAATATATTTTTTAACATATACGGCATGAACGGATTTTTACGGTTTCATAACGCCTAATTTTCATGAAGCTTTCTCTACAAGATTTCATGATTATTTTCAAAAAAATCCTTTTCTTTTAAAATTGAATGGCATTTTTGGAAAAGAAAATTATTTTCAAGAAGAATGGATATTTTCCCCAAGAATTCATTTCAAGTGTTTTGTCAAAAATACTTTCCATCTAAGATGAAATTATTTAGTATGATTATGTTTCAAGTATAATTTCTCTATTATTTAAATGGTTTGATTCTTCTTATGATGAAATGATATCCATTTCTTTTATATGGATTAAATTATGATGGGATGATGTTTATGAAACCCATTTTATTCTTTGGGTTATGATGAATGATTTATGTTTATTTTGTGGTACAAGTAAGAATGATTTCATTATGAGATGGGTGTGACCTATATCTCCATCCAATGAATTGGGTAATGATTTATTTCTCATGAGATAGAAATGGATGGAATGATAAGTTAATCTGGTTCAGTGATATAAGACTGAAACGAGGAGGTAACTTGATTCTGTAAGGGGCTTTGTCCTCTATGATGGTCTTGGTAGCAATGTCTTGGATACAATGGAAATCATATCATGTGCTTAATGGTTTTCCAAAATTACATGTCTTATTCCCCATGCTATTTTAGCATGAATGATGTCCCATTTTGATCTATGCCTTACATACTGCCATGTTTTATGTCATTGATCAAGATTTTGATATTAAGATTTTATGTTCATGTTTTTACGTTAAAATGTTTACGGATTGGTTTATGTTCTCCATGTTTACACTTACTGAGCATTTTAGCTCACCCTTTTTAAATTTTCTTTTCCCTAGGATATAAATACAAGTTTTAGGTAAAAAAAGGGGATGAACATTATTGGAGATGTTGAAGATCTTTCACCATGATTAGAAGATTTTGTTCCGAGTTTCCAAAGACACTAAAATAATACGGTCTTTGGGAATTTTTTTTTATATTTTAAGTATTCCCCAAAAGTAATGTAATATCCTTGTACGTCATGATTTGGGTCTCTATAGTTGGTATCAAAGCGAAGGATTAGTTATCCTATAGAAACTAGGATGAGAAAACTTTAGTGAAGTCCCTAGAGATATTTCTAAGGTATGTCGAGGGATGTCTCTAAGGTAAATTATAGGTCAAGGTTATAGTACTAGAATTACAGTAACAATCATAGAATTAAACCTAAGATGTTAGATATTGAATGTACTCACCATTATTATGTTGTTTTCCGCGCATGAGTTTTTCCTCTCACACAATTCTTTTTGGGTTTTAGAAAAAGGATGGAAAGAACAAATATTCATGTTAATAAAGAATATTATGGACAATGGAATGATATTGTTCCTGAGAATCCAAATGAAATGGTATTTGGAAATTGAACCATCTTTATTATGCCGAATCAGAAATCTCGAAATATGATCAATAATATCAACTTTTTTAAGATTCTGGACTCAGCTAATAAGAGAAAGATGGAGTTTCATGATGATCATAGAGGAAAGAAAGTTCAATTTCCCTCATTTAAATCATGTGGGAAGAGGCATCAGGGAGAATGTTTCAAAGGTACTTGAAGATGCTTTGGGTGTGGAAAAAGACACAAATCCAATATTTGAAAAGGAAAAGGTATAGTTAACACCATGGACAAGGATAATGGTATTGCTACGACATCAACAACGATTAAATGTTTTAAATGTGGAATGTATGGGCATTATGTAATCCAATTACCTAAGGGAAAAATCTCTTGAAGAGAATCAGCATGGTCGTATGAGTATTATTTATGTTGATGATGATGAAGAAACTAAAAATGATATATGAGATGAAAGAAGGGTTGAGGAATAAAATGATGAAGCACGGTCAATGGTTTAAGAATGTAGTGGAATGATTGTATATTTATTAAGAGTTGTGTTTTCTGGGTAATTTAATGGTACAATGGAATAATGAAACATCTAAGGATTGTTACACTATTGTTTTTTTCTAAAGTATTTGAAACTATATATTGAATGGTACCGGTAACCATGAAAGGTTATTCAGATATTTTTGGAAAGCAGATGATATGCACATAATGAAGGGATAAGGAGAAGATAATATTTTTGATATTATTAATGAGCTCATGACTGATATAAGGAAAAACTGATATCATGGTTTGAGTATATAGAAATTTTGGGATTTTTGTATGTGGAAAGTGTTAACTTTTGACAGCATTCATGTTTTCACTAAGGTTCTATGGTAATTCAGGTTTCTAGAGAATACATGATTAAGGTATTCAAATGTTTGGAATGTGACTAACATGATATATCTTATTATATATGGGGGATAAATGATGGTATTCATGTGCTTGTTATGTGACCTTTCTAGTAATTGTTGTCTTTGTACTATGAGATTGGATAGAAGTATTTTGGATAAGCCTAATGATTTGAAATGGATTATGTTGGACATCAGATAATATTTTTTAAGGGTAGAACCATTTTTTGATTTTATTTCTGGAATGTTATAATAGTGTAGTTTTAGAAAAAGGACAACTTGCAGGATGGGGGACAACCCGTCGCATTAGACAAGGTTGCGGGAATCGAACCCAAAAATGAAGTGTGACAAGCCTTTATTGCCTACCATTGGCCTACAGTAAGTCCCTGGTTAGTAGAAACTAGTTTTATTTTATTAATCAGGATGATAGATGAAGTATAAGTCCATTTTTTGGAACCATATACGATTAATCTCACCATAGATGGACTTATGTATATAACTTTTTCTAACCTTATGTTTGAGACAGATGGAATGACCTATCATTCAATCACATGATATGCTAAAACTTAAAAAAAGAAAATTTAAACTTCATTTCATTAAGATATGAAGTTGAAATTGTTCAAGCCATGAGCAATGGTGAGATTGTACCAAAATCAAGTAAGTATTTCTTTTAATTCAAAAATTATTCAACATTTGGGAAATGATCTTGAAAACCAAATTTTTGTTCCTAGTGCCATCATATATGATGAATCATATGGTACCTTAGATTATCAAAAATTTATTGCTTTGTGATTGTTGGATTATTCATAGCCATGTCCTATACCACTATTCATCAGAAGTTGATGGTTATATTTCTCTTCCATATCCATATTTTCACCTATATTATCCTATGTGGAAACCCAATGATGAATTAATTTGGTTAATCATTATGTTTCATACTTCACTTTTTAAAATTATGTTTTATTATACCTCTTTATGATGTGGGTTTCTAAGAATGAAACTTTCAAGTAGTAAATGATTTATTACTCCGAAGAATTTCGAGGGCGAAATTCATTTTAAGGGGGGTAGAATGTAACACCCATATATTTTATGAGATATATTCTTTTAAAATTATTTGATGTATTATATTTTACACTACACCAATATTATCTTGTACTATAAGCAACACTGTATTTTCTTGTATTATACGCAATACTATTCTTGGCTCATGTTACACCCAATTTCAAGTTCATTTTGTAGAAATTATTCTACGCAACATTAAGTATAGATTTTGTTTAATGTATAAATGAAATATGTTTTGATTATTTTATACACAACACCAAATGGATCTTTCACTACATGCAGCCCTGACTAGGCTTTCATTATAGGCAATCACGACCTTACTCGATAGCATGTGTAGTAAGCAATACCGGGTTTCACTAAATAATGATATATTGTTATAATTTTTTTATGAACTAGCCATTATAAATAGTATTAAACAAATTTTGAATTTTATCACATTATAATTCATCTTACACATTTTTTGGAATGAGGTATGATAATAAAATCAATTTTTCGGATAAAAGAATTATTTTAAAAAAAATGCAGTTTTGCTGCATTTTGATGGTGCACCAATTTTAAATCTAATTTTTGACATGTTTATAAGTTACATTTGAAAAAATAAAATTTTTTTTGGGAATAATTATATAAAATATTACTTTGGATAAAAGTTTCATATTATTCTGATAACTTTCATATTTTAATGAATAGTAAAAACACACTATATTTTAATTAAAAAAAACTAATTTCATCGTAATAATTTATATGGTTAAATTATAATATTTAATGGTTTAAAAGTATAAATAGAATATATTTTTCCCATTTAATATAATTAATGACATTATCATTGATTTTACATTGAATTCATAGGTAAAATCATTTCAATCTTTTACAATGTTTTAATATTTAAAACAAGTTTTCTTAACAACGTGATTAATTTTAAATTAATTTCTGAAACTTATATGATTTGAATTTGGAAAAATGGATTCCATATTTGGAATCAGTAGATCCAAATTATGTTAATAGGCTAGTTTTTATTTTTGGGAACTATGAATACTAACTACGTTAAATTTTATTTACCATAGTTAAATGTTAATCAGGTAATTATGGGTAAATATAATATTATAATTTTACCCTAAAACTTGTCTTAATATACTTGGATGATTATATTTCATCCTAAGGAATATTTGGGTCGAAATTGAATCCATTTGAACCCAATTGGATGTGATTAAGACCTTTAATTTATTTTATTTTAAAGAAAGTGAAATATGTCTCACTCAAACTTTATTAATTAATGTATATTTAATATAAAGTTATATGAAATATAAATTCTATTATAAATACTCATTTGAAAGCTAAAATGGTTTTATTTGTCAAGGTAATTTATTTGTAATTTTTATGAAATATAATATTAGATTAAGATCTTATACATTAATGATGCAGCAATTATTTATTTAGTAAAAAATCAATAATATAGTTTTTATTACAATAATAATACCCATAAAAGAACCCGAAACATGGCCAATCCTTATTGGTCGAGTATATATATACCCTGAGCATCCAAGGGTCTAATGATGGACCATTTTGAGCCTTATAAAACATATTATAACATTTATATTATTTTATTTTAAATGATGTCAAAGTTGTCACCTTCATACATTAATAAAGATAAAATTTTTAACGTTGGTTGTTTTAGAAGATAAATTCAACTAAATGTATTCTTATGAAATATATTATATTTATTTTCATCATAGTATTTTATTTTTAATTTTTATACAACAAATAAGTATATTAAATAATTATACAAAATGGTTGTATTAATTATTTTATGAAGAGAAATATCAAATAAATGATTTAAAAAATTGTTAAAATAAATATTATATTAACTCAATAATGTGCTCCACGAATTTTCTAGACGAATATATGATGTTAGTAATATATTAAATAGTTTTTTTTGAAAATATATTCTCTTTGGATTTTATTTAAATTAAAATATATGAATTGTGTCAAAATTAACACTATTGATATTTTAAGTTATTCAATTGTTTAAAAGTCACAAAAATATTTAAAAATTACAAATTAAAATTTACATGATCTAACATGTCATAAAGTATCAAATTATGTATAATTAACAACACATTAGTATGTATTTAAAACCATATCAAATTTACGACATTATTACCACAAATAAAACTAAATAGATTAAATACGGATAAATCAAAATGCTAAGGTTTAAAATAAAATCGAAGCATGTATAAATTCAATCAGAAGATGATATTACAACCCTATATTATCTAATATCTGAATTTGAGTAACTTTTGAAGTTTTTAAGTGGGGTTTGGGTTTGTTATAAATTAATATTTTCAAGGATTCCAAAAGTGTCCCTCTCCTCTCTTATAAAAGGGAACCTCCTCCCTCTCCTCCTCACACCACTTTGAGCCTTCAAGCTCGGCCAAACCCTAACTATTTCTCTTCTCCACTTCCCCAGAAACATATTAGAGGTCCTTTTATTCTTCAAATACCAACTTTAGTGCCCTCATAGGTGATTTAGAAGTGGCGCGTCGAAGAAGAGGTAATATCCTTTACCGATTCTTTCATGTTCATTTCTTCTTCCACTTCCTCTTCTGTGGTTTTTTCATAATAAAGTAACAAAATCAGTATCACTCATAGAATAATATGTTATTAAAAATATGAACCAATCCTATTTTACTTTTTATATATCCTACATAAAACAAAATCACCGCGCGTGTGTACATACGGAATACTGTATCCACGCCGTGGTGTAATCTGTTTTCCACCACCACCTTACTTGGATGGGTATAATAGTAGAAATAATAACTATATATGATTATTAAAACATCATACTGATTCTGATAAATTATATCATCCACACTAATTCCATTCAATAATTATGGGAACGATATCATCGCTCGTGTGTATGTACGGATTACCGTCTCCACGACACGATGAGATTCATTCTCCAAGTTAACCATTCAAGAATGATTATAGAGTATATATAATAAATAATCATGAAATATATGAAATATTAATGATACTGGAATTATGTATATGTTATTTACTTACTTCCATTCAATTTAATAAGGAAACTAAAACATTGTTCATGCGTACGTACGTTCTACCGTCTCCATGAACGGTGTATTTCATTCTATTTATCGATCTATTATATATATGTATATTCTGAATATATATTATATATAAATAATATTTCAAATTCTGGAAGTATTTAATCATAATCTAGGTAATCATATGAGTAATTAGAAGTCAAAACATGGATGATAAATGAAACGATTTTTCCCGAAACGCTACTTTAACATGGAATTGACAAATGAACGGGTAATATAAAGTCATAAGTGAATCATATATGATAACATAAATATTATTATGGTTATGTTACAAGTTAATAATATGTTTAAACCCACTATATAGGTGTCTGGGAAACATATAGAAGAAATTGGACATAAGGTACGAGATAATTTTGCAAATCTCATTTTTATCCGAGATTGCTTATATGTAAGTATTTATTGGGTTATGTTTATCATCCATGTCCATGTTTTCAAAATGTGTATTCATAAAATGTTTACTATAATTAAATTTATTTTTAAACTCATTTTTTACCCTTTGTTTACATTTTACCACATTGTGTGGAAGGAATATTTCCTTTGGTTACCATATAAGGTACTTTTTGGACTATTCCGGCAAAAGTTTGAGTAGAATGTATTTTTTAATTTATACCGCATGAACATATTTTTATGTTTTCATAAAGCCTAATTTTCATGAAGCTTCCTCTACAAGATTTCATGATTATTTTCAAAAAAAATCTTTTCTTTTAAAATTGAATGGCATTTTTTGAAAACAAAACTATTTTGAAGAAGAATGGATATTATCTCAAGAATTCAATTAATGTGTTTTGTCAAAATTAATTTCCATCTAAGATAACATTATTTAGTATGATTATGCTTCAAGTATAATGTATCTATTATTTATATGGTTTGATTCTTCTTATGATAAAATGATATCCATTTCTTGTATATGGATTACGTTATGATGGGATAATGTTTATGAAACCCATTTTATTCTTTGGGTTATGATGAATGATTTATGTTTATTCTGTGGAAAAAGTAAAAATGATTTCATTATGAGATGGTTGGGGCCTATATCTACCTCCAATTCATTAGTTAAATATTTATATCTCATGAGATAGACATCGTTGTAACAACAAGTTAATCTGGTTCAGTGATACAGGATGGGAACGAGGAGTGAAATCGATTCAGTAAGGGACTTTGTCCATTATGATGGTATTGGTATTAATGCTTTGGCTACTATGTAAATCAAATCACGTGCTTAATGGTATTCCAAAATTACATGTGTTTATTCCCCATGAAAGTTTATCATGATTGATGTTCCATTATGATCTATGCCTTACGTACTTCCATGTTTTATGTCATTGCTCAAGATTTTGATGTTTAGATTTTATGCTCATGTTTTTACATTCAAATGTTTATGGATTGTTTTATGTTCTCCATGTTTACCCTTACTGAGCATTTGAGCTCACCCTTTTTATGTTTTCTTTTCCCCAGGATATAAATAGAAGTTGTAGGTAAAACCAAAAGGGGAAGAACATTATTTGATATGTTGAAGATCTTTCACCATGATTAGAATATTTTGTTCTGAGTTTCTAAATACACTTAACTAATACGGTCTTTGGGATTATTTTTATGTATTAAGTATTCCACAAAAGTAATGTAATATCCATGTACGTAAATATTTGGGTCTCTACACACTATTTTGCAGGGTTCTAAAAAAATTTGGGTCCGAAAAGAGGAGAATGGAGAAAAGTGTTTTTGGTAATGGGATTGGTGTGACAGTGTCAAGGATCCCTTGGTAGCATTTCTCCATTCTTTTTTGACAACTATAACATCAAAAAATGGTAATGGAAATTGTGGAGAAAAAGTTATGGAGTTGCAAGAAAGATGAGGTTGCATGAATGTGAGACTAGAGTTATTAGGAAGGATTTTTTCTCCTTGCAAACTAGGTCGTAAAATTTCCCATATATAGATAGATACCCCACCATTAATTAAAAGATCAAAATTTATAGATAATCAGAGCTCTGGTCATCCGAGTGGTGAGGCCGCACAATTAGTGAGTTATTTATAAGATGTGTGTCAGATAGTAGTTTCTTGCCAACAGTGAGTTATACATAAAAGAGTTTGCGCCATGCAAGATGTGAGTATAATAAGGCCATGTCACACATTTTTGGTGTATTGTGCATGTTTTATTTAGGTGGTAAAGGTAAAAAGTGTGTTTTGTTCTTAAAGTAGCATGGAAGTCAACCTAGGGTAACAGAAAAGTTGGTTTTTACCAGTACACCTATGGTAGAGTTTTATTCATCAGTTGATGAAAGTGGGACATGAATATAGCATCTAAATATAGTATAGTATTCACTAATTTGATATAATGAAGGGACCTAAAAGTATATAAACTATGAGTTGATCTTCTGATGAAGCAGTGATCAACCATCTGTTAAGGGAGTAGATAACTTTGATTTTGTGATTGTTTATTAACCAGGAGGGATAGTGAGTCCGCTAAAATCATTGGAAATACTAGTTCTCTTTTAGTGTATTTCGTACATCAGAACATTACCATTTTAGGCTCCTTGGATGTAGCCCAGTGAGGGTAAAATAGTAAAAGGGTTTTGTCCCATGCATGTTTTTATTTCAGTTCATAATTTGTTGTTTGAAGGATATATAAGAGATTTGCTTTTGAAAAATGAAACTAGATAAAAATGTGAAGTTGTATTAATTTTTCATACACTGATTCACCCCCACACCTCAGGTTGTTTGACCTAGTGTATGTAACAAGTTTCATCTATTTCCCAAAAAAAGATAATTCATCATGTAATTTAATGAATGGGAAGTAGAAAGTGAAAAAAATGAATAAAAAGACAACACACCTCTTTTTTTATAATATTGAAGTTCTATTTTTGAAATTTATAAACTTTGATTGAGATTGATAAATCATTGAAAATAGTGATTTGGTTGTTCTATATACTACTAAGTAAATAGTTAACATTTATATCTTAGAAAATTAAAATAATTCATGTATTAATTAGGTAACATAAGTGACATAAAAAATGTGTCCCTATGAATAAACAATAATTAGTGTAAGCGATGACATTTCTATAAATACATAATATTAATTTGTTACATCCCTAAAATATATTCTACACATTTTCCCAAATAAATAGTGGATTTAGTTTTTGCATCTTTTTAATATATATAATAGTAGTTACCCATTATCATAAAGATTTTTTTAAATGTCATATAAATCAATGGAAGAAAAGAGGATTCCATGTGTTATGCACTATAAAAAGTTATATCAAGGAATAAATTAAATATGTAGTTATAACAGAGGTTCACCATTTTTTTAATGAGTAGTAATTTGAACAAAATTACTACAGTAAAAAAATTCATTATGAAATGTATTATGATTGATATCAAACAGCAAGATCAAGAATGTGATCAAGTCAAGTCATCATAATATTCCATGATAAGAGATAATACAACTTGAAATTTAATAGAGGGTTTTTTATGATCAAATTCCACTGTATTGTGGAAAGAAGAGAACGATTTCATCTTCTGGTCAATAAATTGAAATCTTTATGTTTAATTTACCATATTACTCAATTTTTTTTTTCTAAATATGATTTCTTGACAATATTTTTGTTAAATAAAATCCTGTATAATGATTGAAAAATAAAACATAGAAATAACTATCCACTATATGTGTGGTGAATTTATGAAAATTTTAGAGATTAGGTTCCCATAAAAAATATTGTTTGAATGAAAATGTTGTACAAATATATAAATATACCAAATTTTTACTGAATCATATTTTGAATAAATGAACATGAATGGTGGGTTATTGATTTATCTATAAAATTTTTCTTCATTAATAAATTTACATTTTTCATAGTATATTATCCTACAAAAATCAAGGTAATATTATATAATGTCCAAAATTATAAAATGAGGAATAGTTAGTAGAATTATAGGAATAATTAGTTGTCTTAAGTATATTTAAATCTTTAATGTATCATTGTGGTTATTTTATTCATTATAGTCATGGGAGTTGTTCTTGATCATTATACTAATCTTATCATACATAAAATGCATATGAAAATGAACAGCACAAAATTGTATGAATGTGGGTAATCCTATCTTGGGATAAAATATAGGGAAAATTCTTAAAATATTATAAACAAGATTCATGATTGGAATACAACACCCAAAATGAAGAGTTGGTTTTCGTGGAATAGGAGGACACATCATGGACTTTTTCAAATATTCCATGAGTATTATTATTAATAGAATCAAGCTCGAGGAGAATTGATGAATAACATAACTGAAAATTAAAAAAAAAACTAAATTGGTGATTTAAAAATCTATAAAACCATGTAAATGTACCACTAAATATTACCATAATTCTGAATAATGTTTGATTATTTCGAAAGATAAGTTGGAGAAGGTAATTAAATAAAGGAATTCATGGATAAAGAATGTTTTAAAGGTCAAAATGTTATTTCACATAAATAATATGATTTTCATTATAGATTAATAAAAAATTACGACTTAATAATTTCAAAACTGTTTTGTATATGTATAAATCTAGATGGAAATATTCCAAAGAATAACATGTTCATTGTTTACGATCAGGTTGAGATATTAAAAATATTTTATAATTAATATAAGGAAAATTTGTGTTTATAATTTATGTGAAAATGAAAATTCTATAAAAATACGTTATTTATGGAAGGAAATTTTAAATTCATCCCATGAAGAATAATGTATCGAAAAATAAAAAATAAGGCAATAAGGGATCTCCCAAACATGGAGATGAAAATAAAGATTTACCTTTGTTGAGAAGAAATTCTCAAAACTATTCATCAAATTATTCAGAAATTATGTTCAAAATTATTCCTATACATATTATGTTTGTTCTTTCTACATAAGGAGTTCTAGATGATGAATATATTCATTGGAAAAACAATTAAGGATGATAATTTTGTCAAAACAAGACAACAATTTGAAGCGATCACCATATGAGTATGATTTATTAATTGGTATCCTCAATATTATTAGGTGATACTCCATGATGTGGTGAAGTTGGATGATCATTTTAGGGGTTCAAATATGAAAACATGAAAAAATATAAATCTAATGAAAATTAGGAAAAATCTAAAATTTCAGGAATGTTCATAATAAAGAAATAATTGAAAGGTATATATTTATATTCACCCATCCATTAATTGAAATATTATGTTATGAAATTTATGGATAGTAACATATCTAATAAATGACATTGTTAAAAATAAAGGGCATTGACTAGATTCAAGGGATAATTTATAGAAGATAAATCTAACTAGTTGAATTTCAATTTTTTAATCGCAATGTTATGATCAGTGTAGGTATTTTGGTTGTTTGTTTTATGTGATCATATATTTTAACTAGTATCTATAAGTATAAATATAAAAATACTTAGACATTCATGAATTATCCCATGGAACCCCTTACCCATGAACCATAGCTGTATATTGGAATGTCCCGAAGAATATTCTCAATCCCCCAAAGGTAAAAACTATTTCATGTGAATATATAATTTTATTTGGGAATAGTTTTATTAATAAAACCAAATAGTGAGATTAAACCAATAACTTGGTATGACCATTCCATAACATGATATGTTTTTCTCAAAATAAATAAAACTAAACAAATTTTATAAAATAATAAAAACCCTAATAACACCAAACAAAAAATAATAACCAATACAATGATAATATAAAAATAATATATCTAATAACCTAATGGAAGATTCCATAGGAAATTCTTAAAAAAAATTAAGGGATCGGAAGCCAATGTGGTTATATATTAGAATAATAAAAAACCAAGATCAATTAAAAGTTTATTATATATCTACTCATCTTCATGTGACCAGAGTGATTGAACCGCAATATTTCACCACCATCATCTACACCCTTCTAAGATGTGTACCGACCTCCACCTAGTGGTGCCTTTTAGTTTTCTATATCTATAAATAAAGACTAGTATACTGCAATTCTGTGTACTTAGTGTGTGAGAAAAGTTATCCTAGTAGGATCCCACCAAGTGTTTCAAAACATATCTTTGTTAAATAAATCCCATCATATTACTTTAGAAATATATTATTTCAAAATAATATTTTAACATTTTTAATGATAAGTTAAGGATAATAGTTAGAAAATATTAAATTAGCTACAATGTAGGAAACTATTCTAAAATGATAACTATAAAAAATCCATAAGATATATGGGGTCTGAGTCATCGAGTATATTAAAAAAACACATTGATAAAACCAACTGAAATTTTGTGAATATAAACTCATAGAGTGAGTAATATCAAATAATTGGGGGAATGTTTCACCCTAGCATATGACTCCTTACAATCTCAAGAAAATTTACATATAGTGTTTTAATATGATTCCGATGCAAGGGGGAATACCATTTCGATAAACCAATTTCATCAACCAAATCAAAGGAAAACATTTCCATATCACTATCATGTGTATAAAAATATTCTAATGTTTTATAATATATTCTAAAATAATTTATTATACGTTCAATAAAACATGGAATAATTTAAGGAATAATAATCAAATCCAAGATATTAAGTCACTTACCAAAATCAAGCAAAATAACTAATATCCTGATGGTTTAAACTATTAATGGAGTGAAAATATATGATAGAACCAAGTAAATACATTAAAAGAAACATCAAATATATTGGGATTAGACAAAACTATAGGCAGGAGTGGCCTTTGGGGTAAAGAAAATCACATGAAAAAGTATAATGGGGAAAGAGGATAAGAGATGAATCATATTCCAAGAATTCAATTGGAAAATAATTTCCTAAGTCACACCATTATATAATCTAAATTGGAGAATAGAGTAGTGAGTCAGGTGTAAAAGGGGTTGGAGGATGAGAATGTGTGATAAAACTGGAAAAAAGGTGTTTTAAAATAAGTTCGGGAAACATAATAATTTTCATATTCTTAAAATTCAAGTAAGCATTCTTCATGGAACAACCCAATAGGAAGTGGCGTGTCTCTACCTCCCACGACATGGCTAAGAAGGTTGTGGTGTGTGATGGGGATCCACACCATATTCATGAGGGTTATTTAAAGAAGCATGCTACCATGAATTTTAAAAATATAGAAATTACTACATTTACCTTAGGGATTTTAAAACACCTCCCTCCCTTGTTTTTCCCACATTTTAGACCACTAGTGCCTACTATATGTTACACCCCCTCTCTTATCGCTTTCTAATAAAATATATGTGGGTTTTTGTGTGGAAAAATTAAATGGACATATTAGTAAGTGATTCAACTCTTATCCCCTTTCTCCATTATCATACATCATTATGATTTACATCAAAAATAATTCCATTGGTTCTTATGTATTTTTTCATTATGAATTTCTTGTTAATTTTATTCATGTTTCTGTGTTTCCATAAAAATTTGTGGTCATTTATCTCTATTAAAAGTTAATCCCATCTGATTATAAATGTTTTAGATTAATTATATTTGGTAGTTTCATAAGTTTTCTTTGTTTCTAAATTCATAATTTCTTTATTCTACATAGAAAGTGCAATTCCCACACCCCCACAGGCCAGAGTCTATGTATTATTGTTTCTGAAGCATTCGTTGGGGTTTGTATCCATCAATGGAGGGTGTTCTGATTGTTCCCCAGTATTCCCTCCTTCCAAAGGCAAGTGGCATATATTTCTTTTTCAGGGATGTGTTCTCCTTGATTTAAACGAGATAAGGGGATGTTGGTTCATCCATCTGTGTATTCCTCCTCAGAATTCATTACCTAGTCTAGGTCTCCCTCATAGATTTGAGTTGGGGTTTGTGAATCTCATTCCCAGTACCATATCATCATAGAATCCAGTTAATTACACTACTTCCATTAGGATATTCCATGAGGTATTGAAATGTTAGAAACCTTCAGTCCGAGTAGATGACTTCATCAAGCAAGTTCAAGCATCTTTGGACGTGTGGAGGTTACATAACCTGTATTCTTATTCATAAGAGGGAATCTCAAGGGGACAGAACCCAAGGAATCCCACATCGATCATGCGGTATCGTATGCTTGAATAATGTTTATGAGGTTTTCCTCTGCTTCACATTCTTAACATGGGGTATTTCGAAAGTTTAACATCTTACGATGACAGTTACACCCAAGGTGTGTCTTCCGAGGTTTTCCTCAGGCACCACATGTTTAACACGAGGGAGTCCACGAGTTTAATGTCAGGCAGAGATGGAATGAGAGTGATTAGAACATCCCCTAGAGATGGATCATATAGGTACATACCAAGGATGGAACACCAAAAAGGTTTACAATATGGATCGATTAGAATACCCAATTAGGACAGATCTGAGGTGGTGTGTCCCATAGAGGGAATATATCACACTGTTAAGGATGATCTGAACACCACGGAAGGAGGATTAGGGAAAGTGCACCCCAAAATAACGGACACCTAGGTTTACCATTGGCAGGGATTGATCCTCATGGAGGTTTCCTACATACCTTGTGTAGATGTTAGGGATCAAAACCCACGTAGTTCAGAGGGGTTATGAATCAGGGTGCACACAAAGAATAAAAACCTGAATACATGATGGGGATTATGCATGGATAGTATCCCATCAAAATCGGGACACTCTTTGTTGATTTCTTATGGATTGAGTTGGGATTATGCATGGTTAGCAACCCAAGGGAAGGGTATGATCCCACAGGGTTTTAGCGGCCTGGGGAAGAATCAAGATGGATGATGGAGAGTTGAATGAAGTGGAATGGAAATAAAATGGAACCGTAATGAAGGTGATGTTAGTGTTAGTTTTTAACCTCAGATTGGATTTCTACGAATCCCGGTTTCAGAGAATCAATGTCCATGTAGTTTGATGAGATGCTGGGAGACCTAAAGAGGTGACCCATTTGGATGGGATCCGGAGGAAGAGGAACCTCCAGATTTGGGAATGGACTTCCCGAAACACATAGGATCAAGGGAAAGACTATGATGAGACTTTGGGGGTGGTCTTGAACCTTAGGGAGGCTTCTTAAGTATCCCTAAAAAGGTAATCAATGTTTTTGTAGTTTAGGATGGGGGTATAGGATCAAGGTGTACATAGAGGACACTAAACCGATGACATGTTGTGGCTTATGCATGGTCAGTAGCCCAGGTTGGTCTGACACCCAAAGGGAGGACCAGAGATGTGGGTCCCCACAATGGGGACTGCAATGGCTTACCGTCAATTGCAGACTATGATGGATTTCTGCTGGTTGGGTGTAGCATCTTACCACAGACTGGGGTCGACCATGGCTTACCGCTGAATAGGTTTCCAACGGCTTACCACTGGATGGGTAACACAACTGCTTACAATCAATTGGGGTTGGACCCCAAGGTGGATTCCTATATACCTTTCCGAGGAAAAATTATCAAAGTCCATGTAGTTCATATTGGTTTAGTGAACCGATGTGAATGGGTCGGGACCAGTGGGTGTTTGGCTTGAACCTCAAGGAGGCATCCTACATACCTTTCCTTAGAAAGGATCAAATTCCATATTGATCGGAATGGGTTTGGTTAACTAACGTGAAGGGGTCATGACTATATGGTGTCAATCTTGAACCTCTAGGAAGCTTCCTATGTACCATGCCATGGAAAAGGTCAAAGAATATGAGGTTTGGTATGGTTTGGAGCTTACACTCTAGGGTATCCCTGGATGGACGCCCGGGTCAATGCTTACACTAAGCCTAGGTGAGCCATGATCGGTGTGAGGAACAATAGGAAGAAAAGGCCTGATGATCACAGTGCAAAGGTGAATCCATTAATGGTGGTGAATGAGACTTATGCAAGAAAGTTGCATGGGTGCCGCTATGGAGAGAGAATAGCTAATGGGGATTACGCATGGAAGCTACCAAGTGCTGCTATGGAGCAGAAATAGTGAATGGGGCTTATGAAATGAAACTTCCTGGGCGCCACTATGGAGAAACATTGGTGAATGGGGCTTAGGCAAGGAAGCTTCCTGGGTACCGCTATGTAGCAGCAATGGTGAATGGGGATTATGCAAAAAAATCTATTAGCGAACCTCTATAGAGTGGCAATGGTGAATGGGGATTATGAAGGGAATATTCCCAAGCGCTATTATGGAGTGGAATTGGTGAATGGGGATTATGTAAAGAAGATGCTCCAGTGCCGCTATGGAGCGGAAATGGTGAATGAGGATTATGCAAGGAATTTGCACGAGCGTAGGTATAGAGTGGCAATGGTAAATGGGGTTTACGCAAGTAAGATTCCTGGGTGCAACTCTTGAGTAGAAATGTTGAATGGGGATTACACAAATAAGCTGCCTAGGGGCCTCTATGGTGAAGAAATGGTGAATGGGCCTTACGCAAGGAAGCTTCCCAGGTGCCGCTATAGAGCGAAAATGGTGAATGGGGCTTACTCAAGGAAGGTGCCTGGGTGCTGCTATGATGCAGAAACAGTGAATGGGGCATATCCAAAGAAGTTGTCTGGGAGCCGCTATGGAGCAGTAATGGTGAATGTGGCTTACATAAGAATGTTTCTCAGGTTTCGCTATGGAGAGGAAATGGTGGATGGGGCTTCCGTAAGGAAGCATCACGGCTACCACTATGGAGAGTCAACAGTGTATGGGGCTTAGTAAGGAAGCTTCCTGGGTGCCACTATGAAGTAGCAATGGTGGATGGGGCTTTCTCAAGGAATTTGTCCGAGTGACGCTATAGAGTGGAAATGGTGCATGGGGATTACGTAAGGAAGTTGCCCGAGTGCCACTATGGAGCAGAAATGGTGAATGGGGCTTATGCAAGGATGTTTTTCCAGGGTGCAGATATGGATCAGTAATGGTGAATGGGGATTACACAAGGAAGCTATCCGAGTTCAACAATAGAGTTGAAATGGTGAATGTGGCTTACCCAAGGAAGCTTCCCGAGTGCCTCTGTGGAGTGGAAAGGGTTAAAGGGGATTACGCAAAGAAGCTTCCCCAGTGCCGCAATGGAGTAGCAATTGTGAATGGGGTTTATGAAAGGAAGCTTCTTGGGTGTTTCTAAGGAGTGTGAATGGTTAATGGAGCTTACACAAGGAAGCTTCCCATAATATCTTCCTCATATCTGGCCATGATGGGATGGAAACTCAATGGTGGGTTGAGGGATATGATTGTAGCCTACACCTATGCACTATTGCTAAAGAGGGATAATGCCAAGGGAATTGAAATCAGTCTGAACAAAAGGAGATGAAAAGATTGAATCAGATTCTTGTCATTCATAATGAGGTGAGGGTGGCATGACGATGGAGGATAACTGTTGACTATGTTCGAATCATAGCATCCATATCATGTTATATTGAAATGGTGACAAGCAATTGGGGTTCGATTGTTGTCCATGATCAAAACACTTGACCTAACTCGAAGTGTCATCCAAAGTCTTCCGGGGTATTGGCCCAGAGTGGTAGGTAATCCAAGGCGACACAGGAGCAAGTCGTTAGGGGGTCCCTTCAAACATGAAAGAGGATGAAGATCCGAATGAAGGACAAATGAAGCATGATGTGGAATTGTAGAATGATCGAACAAATTCCAATGCTCATGAAATTATGCCACTCTATTCATGGAATAAGTTATCTTATGCTTTTCACATAATCCATATCTTATTTGGAACAAGAGTCATCCTATTATTGAATTATAGGGAATACTACAGTTTATAGTCATGTAGAGAGTATTGTTGGCATCATATGCTTGGCGCATAAGGCATATCTTGTTTTGGGAAAGAGGTATCTTATGTTTTTAACATAGGGTTTACTAAAATTTATATTCATGTAGAGAGGAGTGTTTGGAATCTTATGCTTATCTCATAATGCATCTCTTCGTTGGTAAAAGATTCATCTTTTTTTGGTCACAAAGGGTGTACTAAAGTCTAAAGTCATGTATAGATAACTATTAGCATTTTATTCTTAGCACATAAGGAATCTTTTGTTTGGAGCAAGAGTCATCCTATATTTAAAACATAAGGTGTTCTACAATTTATAGTTATATAGAGAAGACTATTGGAATCTTATGCTTGGAGTATAAGGAATATCTTGTTAGGAACAAAAGGAATCCTTTATTTTTTATATAGGGTGTACTACAGTTTATAGTCATGTAGAGAGGACTGTTGGAATCTTATGCTTGGCTCATAAGGAATCTCTTTTTGGAACCAAAGGAATCATATATTTTTCATATAGGTTGTATAACAAATTATATTTATGTAGAGAGGACGGTTGGCATCTTATGCTTGGAGAATAAGGAATCTCTTATTTAGAGCAAGAGGCATCATATATTTGTCACATAAAGAGCACTATAGTTTATAGTAATTTAGAGAAGACTATTGTAATCTTATTTGTGGCACATAAGTAATATCTTGTATGGAGAATGAGGCATCCTATATTTGTTATATAGGGTATACTAAATTTAATAGTCATGAAGATCAGACTATTGGCATCTTATGTTTGAAGCATAAGGCACCTCTTGTTTGGAGAATGTGTCATCCTATATTTGTCACTTAGGGAGCACTACAATTTATTTCCACGTACAGAGGACTACTAGGCATAAGGCACCAAGCAGTGGTTGGTTATGAGACTTATGCAAGTGTGGAACTTTTAGGATCGACCAGTTATAGAATTCAGGTGACGAGATTTGGATGAGTTGCTTGAGAAATGGTTTGAATCAAGGTACTCGAGGAATTGAGGATGACAATGTCAACTCGCGACATGGGAAACGAACCAAGAGGAATATGTCGATTCAAGTCATTTGATGGTGTGCAGAGGGGTATCTCAAATCATGGTTTTCGATTGGAGGAAGGTGGGTGTGCATGAGGGAACAATGGAAAATGATGATGTCTCAACCCGAAAAGTTCACACAATAGGTATGGTTGGTGCGCAAAATGGAATGATTGCACATAGTAGGGAAGGATTGCATGCAATAGAAAAGGTTAGCGTGTAATAGGTAATTATTGCATACAATAGGGGAGGTGGGGGTAAAATTTCATAGGTGCAGCACTCAGGCTGAAAAAATTGGGTACTTTGGAACATTTTTGCGCAAAATTGATGTTTTCCGTGCAGGAAGGGGGGTTTTGCACACAGGCGCAGAAAATGAGGACTTACACCCATTAGAGTAGCAGATGACCTCTGGGGGCCCTCTAGAAGAAGGGGGTGCACATGTATTTATAGGAAAACCCTTGAACAGTAATGCATATAAAATTCCATTCCACTTTTGTGCCCAAATCCATTTTACGTGCAATATTTCATTTTTTCATCCAAGATTCCATTTTTTCACACAATCCATCCATTTCCCCAAATCGTCCTGGATGGAAATTTACTATAGTCTCCCTTCGAACAACCATAACTTCTAATCTGTAACTCTGTTTGGGTTCAACGGCAAATCAAATCAAAGCCTACAGAATGAGATTATTTCTGAGATCAGTTCTCACAACATTTTGTGAATTATATGGACGTGTTTTCCTATTACCACAATTGTTTTTTTACATTGTCATAATTTCTAGGAATCAATTCCTGAAGGAACTATCAGTTTAGTAGTCTTGGAAATCTATAATACATACATGATACCCATAATAAATTAATAAATGGTAAATAACTATCATGAAACAATAAAATGAAAACAACTACATCCGTGATTGCATATTCAAATATTTATTAATCATAACCAGTCGAAAGGAAACATAATAACGGTACACTCAAATTCAAAGTAAGGGTTATTAATAAAGACTAAATAATTAATAAATAGGTATAAATAAACATAGAAATATATATAACTGATACAATATTTCATTAAAATAACTAGATAAGGCAATATCAATGTGGAAACGTAAGAAATTGAAAACACATTCCACTAAATCAATGTACTCAAAATGAAAATCCTACATAGATTTGTCGATGAAAATTTTCATGAATAAATAATAAATAAATTTAAAATGTATTCAATTCTTAATTATCTAGTTTCATTTTTTCCATGCACATGATACCTTTACCCTCAAAAAATAGTTTAAACTATTAGGACAACTAATTTACCTCATGAGACTATTGATACATCAAGAGGATTTCATTAATCATTCCCCATCCTGTAAGGATTTCCATAAATATTCCCAAAACCTGGTATGTAATGTCAAAATCATTCTATATATAATGAATAAACAATGCGACTTAAAAAAATGAATCTGTTTTGAAATGAAGATATGAATTTTTCAATAATTTCGAGTTAATCAAATAAATGTCAGAACCATATGTGAAATGATATACAGTTAAGAAATAATATTATTAATTGTGTGAGAATGTGGATATTTAAGGTAATTTACAATGATAAATTATTAAAATAATCTTATTATTTTAATAGAAATTTGGAAATAACCAAATTAAGTGATATTTCCTAGATAATAATTTAAAACATTATTGGGGAGAATAATCTTTAAGCATTCCAATGAGTCACATACCAATTTGAATCATTTGAATCAAAATATATAGAATGTTATTATATTAAATGAAACCTATAATATCATTATTATAATTGGATTCATGTTATAACATGAAAAATGTTTCATATACACTAAATAAAAGTGAATTGGCCCATATTAACATACAAGTCTCAATGAAATGAAATTGAAAAGAAATTCCCCCAACTTATACTTAATTTTTGTTATGTGGTCTTTAGGATGAAATTTAGTGGTTTAAAATAAGTTATTAACTAATATCATAACCATACTCATTTTTATAAAAACATATATTAACATCTTTTAATATCTCATTACCCTTTTGTTAACAACTTTCATTAATTTTACTATTTTCGCTGTTAATTGCCTAGTATTCTCGAGTAAGATTTACTATGTTGTTTTTCTATAATTAATTAACCTATGATTCCATTATATAAATAATTTGAACCATGAATTAATTTTCATATATATTTAGTAAATATGTATTTTTAGTTTTCCATCATATATGGAGATTATAAAGGTAGTGCATCTTTCATGGAAACGGTAAGTAATACAGAAGAATGAACACTACATTTATTTCTTTGTTCTATTAAATTAATGAATACTATATAATAAATATTTATATTATAATTATATTATCATATTTATTTTATATATGTTACTTAGGTTTAATAAAACAATCCTTTATATGATCCATGTACTGCCTGAACATGTCATATCGCTTTGAGGGGGTGGTAGTCCACACTTCCCCAAATGAAATTATTATATTGACACAACATGGAAAGCATAAGGATATGATGTAAAAAAAATAAAATAATTATAATGAAATTTTAAAAAACATATTATATATATATAAACATATTTTCCATCATAATGGCCACCATGAGATGATGTAAATGAGGAATGAGTAACCATCGTTTCATGAGGTAGTAGTTCTATAAACACATAAATTGTATGTTTGTTACCCATTAGGTAGAGGTGTGGGTAAGTGTTGGGAAAAACTATAGAAAGAAAAAAATCCTAGTATATGTAGTATACTGTTTTTTTATAAAATTATATAATATGAATAGTATAGGGAGTGGGCAAAAAAGTTTGAGAGAAGATGCTACCTCTTAATCAGGAAACTTCTTCATATTTATACCAAAAGGCATTCATGGAAGACTTTCTGACTAAATAGAGACATAAATTTATAGGGGAGAGATTATAGGAAGCTATTTTGGAAATGATTTTATGAACCTATGTGTTTTGATAGGTTTGAGGAAGGGGGAGAAGTGGTGGCCTTTTATAAGGGAGAAAATGGACTCACATGGTATTTTTTAAAATAAATAAGTTTTACACATTATATTACCTAAAAAAAGTCATACCGAACTAAAAAAATCAGTAAATTGTTTTTTATGGCCGATTTATTTCAATAGTATGTGTGTTGGACTAGTGGATAGGTCATTGGGTCCCTTATGTTAATGGTGTTGTCCCTTATTAATGTTAATTTTTCATAAATAATTGTAGTTAGTTTTAATTACTTTCAATAATCATTTTTGTCAAACAACAGTTGTTCTGATTATAAATTATAAATTTGGATTTTTCCAAATATATAATCCATTTTTTCAAATTCCAATCACATAAGATTCATGCATTAATTTAAAATTTATCCTACATGCGGGACAACGATGTAGGTTTTAATGTAAAATGGTTCAAAATTTTCTATATATTTCTAGTCAATTTTGTGTGCATATTATCATGATGACCATAATTGGATTACTGGATAAAAATTTTATCTAATTAATAATTAAAAAATATTTTAAACTTTATTTAACCTTATTAATAAATTATATGATAAAGCAGTTTTAAACTCAAATTCAACATTTTTCGTTATTCATTTTAAAATGAAATATTTAAGAAAAAATACCGAAAATTCTTCCTAACCTAATTATTATATTTCTATTTAAAATATGATGTTTATTTTGAAATATTAAATCAATTAATGTTTCAATATTCATACTTAAAATGGGTTCTCCGTTAATAGGATGTAAAATTCCCTTTATAATAATATAGTTTTTATGTATAAAATAGGGTTTTTTCTCATCCTATACCTATCAAAGCTAGATGATTAATATGAAGAATATTTTACTGAGTATATAAAATATATATTCCATTATAATAATTTAATAATTGTAATTAATTATTTCTACTGATAAAAAAATAGCTATGGGAGCATAGAAATATTAATATTTCTTATTTAATCCAATAGATTCGTATTTTTGGTTCTCATTAATTGTTAAACCATGAATTCATTTTATATTTATATAAACAATAAATTATCAAAAGATACTTAATATAATTCATAACCCCTAACATAATTTCAAGGTTTTTTCCTATTATGTTAAATAATAATAATTTAATAATAAATTGTTATATGGTGAAACTTGTTCCTACATTTAATCAAGCCATTAAAGAAGGCCACCCATGCATGTAACAATTTCTACCATTTTGTTGTGTGAATTTACCAATATAAAATATATTAAATCTCTTTAATATAGTAAATATATTTCGTTCTATTGGGATATTCTATCCCCTTATGCGATTGGTGTCTCATGTCTAGCACACTATCAAATATAAGGGTTTTACTTTAGAATTTCGGGTGGTTACATTATCCCCACTTAAAATAAATCAAGTCCTCGCAATTTGAGATTATTTAGGGATAGAGGGATTAAAAATAAACTATTGTTTTAAAGGAACTCATTTTAAAAAGAGTTATTATCACACATTCTTAATTATATGGAAATGAATGTACAATGGTCACATATCAAGGTTACTTATTAGGATAAAATAGGTTCAAAATAGAAACTTGAATATATAAGAAAAAAATCTATCAGAAACGTTTTGATGGAGAGTGTTAGAGAACATTTTCTTATTAATGTTATTACCACAAAATCATAAATCATAGGTATCAATTGTGTTCATTGATATCATCAACAATTATGATAACATGACAACATTATTGTATAAAGAAACATTTTTTAATACATGTGGAATTATATCAATATATAAGATAATAATAAAATATATATTTCTATAAATACGATATTATCCTTTGTTAGTGCACTGAACTATTTCTACTTTTCTTATTAAATGATGAAGTAATAAAACAATATATTAAAACTTTTACAAAGCTCATATTAAACCATTTTATAAATGGAAAACTTTTTCTAAATCTTATGATCCAATACATTAGAAAGAATTGTAATAAATTTCCAAAAAAGAACTTATCATTATCCTTTAGTCGACCTGAAGTAGCTTTAAATTTTCACGATACAAACATGTGAATAACTATATCATCTATACTCTTGAAATATGGTAATAACTAAAATTATAATAAATAAATTTTGGAGACACGAATTATTCCTTATTATTGATGTAAGATACATGTTATGGGATATATTCATTAAATCCAATGGTGTTATAAACACTATTAATGGTATCATAGAACACATGTCAAAAATTCATTAATCGGTTCCAAGGTAGTAGGAAATTATCCAAATTAATCGTTTATTAATCATTATCTCAACATCAAGAACATATTAAGGGTTAGATTTTCCTCAATCATGTGTTTTTTGAAATGTTTAACTTTCTTCTGAATAAATTTTGTCGGTACCATTAAATATATGGTCTCAAATCATAAATGAAAATGTACATAAATACAAACCTTATATATTTCATAAATCATATGATGAAAAAATCATAAAAAATTTACACCATATTTCATAGATAAAAATAAAGAAGTAAATTAATCATTACACTTCAATTTTATAAAAAAACATTTACATGAACTTAACCCCTTAGCTTCTTCGAAGGTACATTCCCATGATGTTTGGGACATTTTTGGAATAGTTCCCCATAAACCTGTTGTTGTAACATTTAATTGAAGTGTTTTAATTCATTCCATTTCATTATTTTAATGGTGAATTATTTCCCAACACTTATAAATAAAATTCCAACCCTTTCAAAAAATTTCAAGGGATATTCTTTCCAAATTTATCACATGTTGGAAAATTATTTTCCCTTAAACATATAACACTCATTTCATTTTTAGTATTTTGTGAAGACATCATGTACTCTTTGATTACCATGATTCCATAGGAGCTGGAAATTCTTTCTTCATCTTGATGTCACACAAAACTATCCCCTCATATGATGAGAAATTCAAAAAACCTGTTCTCATAGAATATTTGGATTATGAACTTTAAAGAAGATGAAAATATCTCACTATATGTTATGTATGTAAACCATAGAATATCTGGATAACATTGTATTAGGATTCTCATAATATATAATAATCACTTATTCATTTTCTTTATTCTATGAAACATTCCCTCCATTTGAATTTTCTGATCATTAGGGAAGTATTTATCAAATAATGAATTCATAAATTAATCTATTCCATGAGATCAATTTCTTTTTCCTCTCTTTTATTATGGATCAGAGTCCACCGCTGACCATCATCCCCTTAGAGACAATACATCAAAACTATAACATTTTCCATTTCTTTTCATTCAATGGCTAAAAATATCTTCTTTAAACACATAATACATTGATTTTCGATAATTGTATTAGTATTCCAACTAAACCATGAATATTCCTTCCAGATAAAGAGATCCATCATAGAATACTATACTTTGTGAATAGGTTTCTCCATTTGAGAAAATTTATTTATAATAACCAGACAATTATTCCATAAAATATCCACAACAGACTATGTTCCAATGTCACCTATATTCTTTTCCTCAATAGGGAAATTTCTACATTTTCTATGAGTACTAATACCATTATTCCTTCTATGCACCATTTATATGCAACAACATATAATATATTAGCTCATAATTTTATTAATATTCTATACCTCTGATTATAACATAGAACATAAATTTATTCATCATGAATCCTAAATTCTTTAACATTGATTACATTTTGGAAATCATTACATTGAAATCCTTTAAAATTGAAGGTATAGAAAACGAGAACTATATTAAAAATATACCTTAGTATTTTCAATCTAGAGGAATATTAAGGCCCATTGTGATGTACTAGGTTAACCCAAGTCAGTCCTGGAACACGTTTTCAGAGTTATTACTCTTTGGTACATCTATTTTAGAACCACATTCACTTGTAGTATCCAAAGAGGGATATATTTCTATGAATACCCACAAATAATTTCCTTGAAAAATAGTATGATATTTTTTACACATATCATCAATGTCAATATTAGTTTTGTGTTCCCTAATATTTTTTTTATCAAAATATAGTTTCCTAGGTTGCTGCTAAACTTTCTCTATTGTGAACTGTAATGCCCCGACCCCAGAATCCCAGATTCAGGAAATTATTTAATTATATTAGAATGAATACAAAGAATAAAATCAAAAAGGAATAATCAGTTTAGTAGTATTGTAATAATAGATTATATACATGATACCCATAATACATTGGGAAATAAGAAATAGAAACATGATATAATAAAATGAAATAAATTACTTCCATGAATGTTGATTTAAATATTTCGTCTTCAAAACATGGGGAATGGAATCATAATAAGGGTGATCTAAAATTCTTAGTAAGGTTATGTAGAGTATAAGTGATAATGAATAAATATGAATAAATGAACATGGAATGGTAAATAACTTATAACACATATGATTCAAATAATAAGATAAGTCAATATCAATATGGAATGTTAAGAAACTGAAATCACATGACATTAAATCAATGATCTGAAAATGATATGAATCCATAGATATGTCGACGCAAAATATCACGGAAAAATATGAACAGAATTCTCAATAAATGAAATTATTAAATATCTGACATCATGTATCCCAGGGACATGATACATTTATTATCAAGTGATAGATTAAACTTTTTGGCCAAGTAATTCACCTCAAGAGACTACTGAGGCATTGAGGGGCTTGTATTAATCGATCTCCAGCCCATAAGGCTATCCTTAAACAGTCCCCAAACCATATATTCTGTGTTCAAATAATTCCTCATGTATTGAATATATAATATGAATTATCAAAATGTATCCTTTTTGAATGAGAGTAAACCATGTTACCAACTTGGGTTTGGAAGATTTTTTTTTCAATTTGAGATGTTTTTGAGGATTCTCCCAATGGATTATTCACTCTCACTCCTCCATCGTATGAGCCACCCAAACACCTATCTTTTTATTTTAAACCACACCAAGGTGAACTCCTAGTGATATATTTTGATCTATAAACTCATACTAAAAGGATTGGTCTTCACTTTCCTTATTCTATAAATTTATTCTAATTTATCACATCTTCCCTAACCATAATGAACTTTTTTAGAAAATATTCATCGATATAATTGTTCTTATTTCTGGGTTTTGATTTCAAATGGTTTTAAGTCATCATTGGAGGACTTTTCCATTGGTTTCATTTGAAGGACACATTATTTTTTCAGTGGATGAATGTGTTTAAATTCAAATTAATTCAAATAATGCGTTTCTTAAATTCATGGTATTTTAAAAGTGTTTTTCTACAAAGGAACATTTGAATATGATATATAGTTTACTCTTATCAATGGTTTTCAATTAATGGGTTGGTTTTTAAATTTAAAAAATTGGTAATTTAATTAGTTCAGTGGAACTAGGTTTTTAAAATGTATTTTATACATTCTAGGATTTTTATAAAATTTCATTTGTAGAATAATTCATGAAAAATGATTTGACATGATGGTTTGGGAAAATTTTGATTTATAAATTAATGTATTTCTTTGTTTAAAAGTGTTCCCTTAATTTTTAAATGTGGGATCATTGTTTTAAGGTGGTTGTTTTGTTTTAATGTGGTTTTCCTTGCTCCTTCTTGTGTACTAATTTGTTGATGTGATAGTTTTGTTATTTTATTATTTTGATTGAAAAAATAGGTTTTTATCATGGTGTGTTCCCATTTATTTACACTTTTTTTTTAACAAAAATAATCTTTATTTCTAAAGGTACATTACATTGTTCAAAGGAAGTGTCCCAATTGAAATATATTATGAATGATGGATTTTATTTAGTAATATTTACTCCATAGATTCTTACCAAAATTATCCCTTCATTATGCTTATGTTCATGTATTAATTGTTAAATGAATATTGATTCATGCCTTTTGGTTAATTTTGATGATGGATATAGAATTACATATGTTGGATGTAGGATTTATATGATTCTGGTGTTATATTTACATTGGTATATATCATTTTTATGTAATTGAAATTTTTTTGATAGTAGACATACATCATTATAAATGACATGAGTAACCATAAGTTACTATGTGGGTAGTAAATGGGAATTGGTTATGGTAGGTGAGATTTACACATTGGATAAAAACCCCAAGTTCAATGTTATGAACTAGATAAGGGGTGTAAAAGGTTGTATAGGTGAAAGTGATATAGGTGATAGGTTGTGAATCCATTAAACTATCACTAATTGGATCCAATTTTGCATATATAGTATTTCAACAAATAGTCCCTATGGTGTTTCCTAATGATATGTATCAATTGTTATGAATCATTATATTGTATTTCAATATTATTTTTATCTCATTATTTAATCCGACTTCAGTTATTGGTTATTTGTGAGTTTGAATTTAATTTTTAATTCTTTATAATCATTACTATTATAACTTTTGTTTTAAATTTACAAGGCATGTTTTTTATTAGTTTCAATTTTTTTCATTATTAAATTTTGTGAAGTATGTGTGTGAAAATTTTTTAAAAATAGAAATGAAGTTGTGGTTTTATATTCAATTAATTTTAAAATGTTACTTTTGATATGTATTATAAACTATGCGATTTTTTCATTTCATAAGTAATGGTTAAATGAAATGAACACGTTTAACTTCATTTCATGAAATGAAATTTATTTTAAATCTAATTGTTTTTTTTTAAAATGATATTTAATTTTTAGTTTAAATTCAAAGCATTTTATAAAAATGTTATATATTAAGATATGGTGTAATAAAATTTATATTTGATTCTACTTTGAATAAAGGAAAACATTACTTATTTCTATATTAATTATCATCTAGTTTAATTGGTTTATTTTTAAAAGTAATTAAATGGAATCGTAGTGTTATTATATTGGACTTTGGATGACACAATAAATAATCACATTAATGATTATCATGTCTTTATGTTTTATTCTAGTTCTCTAGTTATATAATTTAGGTTGGATTCAAACAACTCTATGATGGGAAGAAAGAAATTTTTTTATGGTGTTGAAATGACATTCATTTGGTGATGTTGGGGCATGTCTCTCAAGAATGATATACTAGTGGAGTTTTGTGGAGTTTCATTTTCTCTGACCTACTTCGTTATTTTTATCTTTACTTACTTATCTTATATTAAAAAATCATTTTACAAAAATTGGTTTCCATTATGTAGAATAAATTTAGGAACATGATTTTGATATATATTTTTTAATTATATGATATTTTAGTGTTACTATTCTATAATTTATTGTGTATTTTTTCAAGGATTCATAATTCACGGAATCCTTGGGATGAGTTCTCAGTTTGAACCCATTATTAATCAGGGTTTTATTATTGTTGAAATAATTCCCATTCATTCACATTTCACACCTTGGTAATTTTTTCCCTCTTAGGTTTATTGGGAAGTTTCATCGGGCCTTTTGGTGGAATGGTTTGGGTGCTGGTTTCGATGGAAAATTTATTCAGTGCACTAAACAATGGTATCGTAACCCTCCAATTATTTAGGGGTAGATGGAGACTAGAGTTACAAATGTTGGAGGATGAGTGGTGGGTGAAGATGAGTTATTTTTAATAACTTCCCCATGCTAGACCTCAAATTTGCATGAATTTTGGGAGTTTTATTTTTTCAATTTGGCTTTATGGTTGTTTATTTTTTAGATGTTTTGATGTGGTTTTCTAAAACTCAATGGTGAAGGAAGACCCTATAAGATGTCTTTATAAATTATTTATTTCAGATTGAAACGTTTTGTAATCTAAGGTAACATTAGTGGGGAATAAAATATATCAAATATTGTATAGTACATATACCCCCATTAAATAAAACATCATGTGGGTCAAAAATATTTGGTACATAGTCTGAAAAACCATGAATCCAAACAAAGCATAGTGGATAATGTTTTTTAATTTAATTGTATCCCTCCGTTTATGATTTTTTGAACACTCATGTTTGATGATGCCTGTTGTGAGTATTCACAATAATATTTTATTTTTTAAAATATTTCTTGATAAATTTTTATTGTAATGGTTTTTGATTTGGTATTTAGTTATATTTTTTAAACTATATTTTTTTGTTTCTGAGTCTCTTTTTGAAATGGTTTTAATCTCTATAAAAAGGATTTTGGATAATGATGGGTTTTTAGAAAATAATTTCCTCAATTTTAATCTTGATGATTTTCATGAAATGGGTTTGGGGTTGTGGAAATTTCCAAAGAGGGAATATACATAATTGTAAGAAAATGTCTTCATGTGTTTGGTTTGAAAGGGGAATGGATTTTATGAAATGGGACTCTTTTCACAATGGGTTTTAGATCATTTAAGGATTTCTAAACAGAATATTGAAATGAATTTTTATAAAGATATTGTGTTTGGAAGTGGTAATAATACTTTGTAAGGATCTTTTGAAATATAATTGAAAGTGTGTTTATAATTTTATATCATTTAAATTGTCATTTTATATCGCACGATTTATGACTATAATGGTTTGATTAATTGTTATATTTTTTATGTTTTATAATGCAAACACTAGAATTAAATTTAATATTAATGAAGTGAATCTACCATGTATTATTTTTGGGGGTCATTACCATTTTCTATGTTTCAGACTCATCCTAAACACTTGATTGGTCTTTAGGGAAACGGTCTTCTGTGCCGATGGATCATATGTGAGCATTTATAAATTCATATCTATTAGTGTCTATTTGTGGTTATGGATATCATGAGGTTATTGAGTGGCTAGGTAATGTTGTAGGGATCTTAAATTTCACTAGGATCTTCTGGAAGCTATTGGGTGGGATGTTCTACCCCTTTTTTGAAGGATTGGTTGTAGATTGGTGGATGTGAAATATCCCTACCCAATCATTTAAGGAATTGTCTTATAGATATTTCATGGCCTCAATAATCTAGTTATTTTATATTGATGATGTAATAATTTTATAGGCAATTGAATATTTTGTAATTCATATGGGTGATCAATTAGTGATGGATTATGTTGAATATTTCATTATTCATTCCCATTTCTCTCTTAAGTAGGTTACAAATGATATAAAATCGGATTAGTTCAATACTACAGTCCTTTATCTAGTTCATATAATTTTTTTCAATATATCGTAACTACATTTTTGGGAAGTGATGTATAAGGTATTTTTCATTGAGGAACACTTACTAGGGAAACCTATAAAAATTGATTCTCTGAACCCATATACTATTAATAATGATGATCTAGCTACTAAAAAGTATTAGATATTATTTTGATTATGGTGTGGGTTATATGAAAATAATATAATCTATTTTCTGATATCATTAATGATCATGTCATTATTCTAGTCATTTAGGTGATTTTTGGAGGGTTTTCATGCTCCACAGACCTTAGACAAGGTCTCAGTATTATATTTAATCTGATTAATGGTTTGTGAAATTTCTTAAATGGTAATGATAGAATCAATCTTTCAGGTTTTTTTTACATATTTTGTATCCATTGTTTTTTTGAATGTTTTCCCTATATTTTTAATTTCTTATCACTTTTTTTAATGAATTAAATAATTTTTATCTCATTTTGTTGACTTTTTATATTTTCGTGACTCGTTTATTTTGGAATATTTTTTTAAAAAAATCATGTTGTAGACCATGGTATAAGGTTTCGTTGATGAATGAAAAGTTTAATGGATTCAATGTGGGATGTAATAATGGTTATTATATTTTTTGTTTCCTAGTAGATCATGATACTTTGTGGTTTTTTTCTTCTAGATCATTGAGATTTTGTGTTCTCTGAGTTTGGATCTGATTTACCTTTGTGTAGTACCATGAACCAATGTTAGTGAAATTTCATTATTTATTGTGGTTGTTTATGACTGGCATGATTTTATATTTTTGTAGGGGGTGTTATCTTGGTGATCTTTTTCAGTGACGGTTTTGGTTTCTTCCCATGGACTTTATATATATTTTAATTTTTTACATTGTTTTTCATGGTTGAAAAAATATTGTTTCTTTACTTATTGAATAGTGTAAGTCTTTTTTCTTTGTCAGTGACCATTATTTAGGAGTTTGTTATCCAATGATTCCCAATTTTTTATTATTTATTAATAGAGGGGAGACTTATGGATCAACTCTATGTCTTCCCATAATTTATGATAGTTTTATTTGAGGATGTTTTTGATTTGGAGCTGTCATTGACTTTAGATATTATAACTTAAAATTTTTTTAATGAGTATGTGTTGGGTTGTGTTTTGTTCTATATTTGATACTTGGAAATAACTTATGAGTTTTTAATTTTATGTTTTTTGGATTTACCAAATTCAATGTAATGCATAAGTGTGGTTAATGAAACATTCTATTTGGTGAAAAATATTATTTTAGAATTCATTATTCTATGATGGATATGGAATTATAATTTTTTTTATATTTCCCTATGAGTGGGATGCACTGGTTATATGTTTATGGTATGAAGTCAGATAAGTCATCACCATAGTTTTGTCTTTTCATTAATTTCTATTGCCTTTAAATTTCCCTTCACTCTTATTGTCAACAAATGTTTTAGTAAAATAAATTGGCATGATGGGGGGAATATTTACACCCTAAAACATTACTTTTATTTCTAATATTTATGATACTAATTTCTCCCTTGATTATGGGGTGTCTCTTGATAAAGGCTTTGAGATTTTTTAATTTTTACAGAAGATAAAGGCGTAGGGGTATGGTTTGGGATACCATGCATAGGAAATCATGTATCCTGGTTATTTTTGGATAGTGGAGACCATATAGTCACCACCATGTTTAAAACACAATTCACATAAACTATATGACCTCTTTGGTATGTGAATTTTTTTCTTTTTGAGGGTTTTTATTTAGATATTTTTTCAAAATAAAACCCTCTTAGACCCCATCAACATAGGTTTCTCTAAAACAACTTTATCCATCTTTTGAAAAATGATGTGGTGGATCTGTTTCTGAATAATTAGTTTCCTTCCACATAAATGGGATCATTGGGTCTTCTCATTTCATCTCCTCTATGTTTCTTTGATTTTATTTGATCATAAATAACCATAATTTCTATTTTTGGCCTATTTTCATGGATACAATTATTTTTATTTGGTATTTTTGAATTAAAAACATTGTGGAAAATATTGGATACAATTATTTTGTGAGAAAATATAGGATACAATTATTTTCTGAGAAAATATAGGATAAAATTATTTTTTTTCATCCCATGAGGTTAGTGCTTCTATTTTTGTTACTTTTTTTAAATATTTCCCTGTATTCTTGATTTTTTTATTGTTTTATTACCTAATATAATGATAAATATGATATCTAGTTTTTAAGGGTTTTCTATTCTTAGATGGGTTTTTCATTTTGAAAAAGATAGTGAATTACATAGTTTAATGGAACATTCTAATAAAATTATATTTTATCCATTATAAGTATTTGATAACAATGCATTAGTAATTGTATTCCATATAAATGGTTGGAGATGATGTTTTTTTAATGTTTCATTAATAAATTTGTTTTTTCCTTTATTCAAAAAGATCTACTTATTAAAAATTTTATTTATCAATATTTTATATGGGTTATTTTTTCAAATCGTACTACCGTGTTTATTTAAGGGGTGTATTGACTTATGTGATCATTTAGTGATTTATTTGATTTCATTAAGACAATGATTTGGTCTCATTGTGTGTTAATATGGATTAAAACTATGTTTTCAAAGGTGTTTTTAAAAATGGACTTCCAAACGTGTAGTCTTTTTTTTCGTGGGAGAGTCTTGTTTACAATATTGTGTAAATTATGTGTTTTATTATCTATCCATTATACCATAGTTGTGATAAAATGGTATTCCTTTTTTTATTTTACGCATTTTATAATAGTTAAAATAATTTTATTTCATAAAATGTGGGTTTTTTGGGATCATTATTTTATAGGGTGTGTTAGAGATGGGGTGTATAAGATTGTGGTGTTTTATTTACCTTGGTTTTTTTGATTTTCATGCGATTTAAATTGATCTGATAGTGGCCCCTCATTATTAGATTTGAGAAGAAAAATGATAGGTTTGTAATTGGGAGTTAATGGAGGTTAGATATGGTAGATGATATTTACACAAACTCTAGTATACCTTACTTAAATGTAATGACTTTTCTATGGGGGTCTCATCGATGAAACGAGTTAGAGTTATTCAACTGATAGGTTGTGTGACCATAAACCTGCTGACCATTGGTTCTACTTATTCATGTCTAATAAATTTCCAATTATTACCCATAGTGTTTACTCATGATATATATAATATGTTATGCCTATTAATTATGTATTTTAATGCGAGTTTTGTATCTCTCTATTTGAGCTTACTTGAGGTGTTGGATATTTTTGATTTAGAATTTATATTGTAAGGATTTACCTATACAGTATTTTTCATTTAATTGTGAGTCTCCATGGATTATATTTTTTTTATTATTTTTCCATTTTCGTTTTACTCATTTTTCATGTGTGTGTGTGTGGTAGTGTTTTAAAAAGGGAAGGTAATTGATTTTATTAAGTGAAATTTATCAAAAAATTATTATTAGGAAATGTATTTTAAACCATATAATGTTTAGGTTTCAGATTTTATAGTTAAATAATAGTTAAACATTAACTTATTTACATGAAATTATTATTTTTTAAAGATAATGGTTTGTTTTTCAAATTAAATTACTTTGGTAGGTCCTGTTTCATTCATGACTAATAATTTGTGTAGTTTAATATGGGATATGAGGCATTGCATATTTATATTCATTTTGTATTAATGTAATAGGGAGTTAATTTTCTATTACATTCAAACAAGTAGACTAGGTTTAATTATAAAATAAATATAATGGACCCATAGTCGTAAACTATTCATCTATGGATCAAACACTACATACTCACTTTAGTATGTTTTTATTCTTCATATTTTTTGCAGGATCATAGATTATGGCTGACAAGATAATTTTCAACCACTTGACATTGTGTAGTGGAGATTACTAATTATGATAGTGAATTGAGATTCATATGGTTATGTTGGTTTTTTAATAATAAGTTTAATGGAATTATTGGGTTGTTTTCTTCTTTATATTCTCATACCCTCACTTTTCATTTATCTTTGTTTCATTTTAGTTGATTGTGAAAAGACTCATATTAAAATTGTTTTCATTTTTCATATTTTTTTTGAAAAATACTTCAATATAATATATTATTATTATGAAAAATTTGGTAATTATTATTCTCTAACTACTTATTTAGATTCACATGATTTCCCAATGCATGTAATCCTTGTGTTGGTTTCTTGGTTGGAACCGGTTGTTGGTCCATGTTTTATTGATGGAGGAATCATTTCCATCTATTAACCTTTAACATACCAAAACATTTTTAAATCCTTGGGATCTTAGGAATATAGATTCGGTCTTATGGAATAATGATTTCAGTTCACATTCATGTGGTAGTCTAGAATTATTTACTACAAAATCTATGCAACCATCCATCAAAAGGGAAGAAACTAGGATTGAAGGGGGGAGGTAGGAAAAAATATCTATAAAAGATTGAATCACTAGAATGGGTTGGAACATGAAATAAGTATATATAAAAATTATTGGCAAGAACCACTATATGTAGAGGTATGAAAAACCTCTTCTCTGGGAGAACATTATGTGTGTGCATGGAAGGTTATGAAACACATTATATTATTTGAAAGAGAATTTTTTCTTAATGTTTTACTATGGGACTTCTACGATGTGTGTAATATTCACATCATAAAAAACATGTGTTCAATATGTTTCCCTTAAAATATGACCATAAAATTAAATGAATTAGAGGAAATATTACATTACATTACAAACCCTTGATAATTTAGGTTTGAAATTTTATAGAATTATGAAATCACATTTACTAACCTAACTATTGTTTTTTAAGTATTGAAATTGATTCAATTATACTGGTGACTATTTAATATAGAACTACACAGAAAAATATCCAACTAATTCTTATATGATATAATCTTAGAGAAATTCAATAGATATAAATTTCATTAATTGAGTGGGGAAAATGAAACACAATAATTAGTGAGCTAAAATTCATTGTATGGGTAAGCATAAGAGATAATTGTAAAAGATCAAAAGTGACAAAAAGAAAGAATCACAGTTATGAGAATGTAGGTAAGGAACATTAAAATAAAATTTATAATTCATAAAAAATAATACATGGTTCATGATCCAATAAAGATAGTGTGAGGCATTAACATAAACAAAACAAAAATCAAATGATCATGAAATATTATGATTTTGACCAAATTATATTTAATGACATGATTAACATAAGTTATGGTTCACAAAAAATACCGTCATCTCATTGTGGAAAAATTCCCATTGTGGATTGATTTCATCCCCTAATCCCATACATAACATCTCAGGATATCAAAAGATTTACCCAATGCATTAGAGAAATGAATAATTTTTTACCACCTATCCTATCATAAAATATACATGGAAAAGTGTTACACAAATAAAAGAACACTAATCCTTACTTGAAAATCTCATGGAAAACCAATGAGTACTTATTGACATAACGTAACTTTATAAGTAAATACCTTTCAATCAAGATAGTATAACATATGGTATTTATACTATTTATATAAGGGGTGTTTGGATAAGTTAATAATTTTCCTAGTAAACTGATGTTTGGAATCTAGGTGAACATCCTTAAATCAAAGGAAATATATATAGATTTCATAAAGTGAAAAATATTTTAACTAATATTATGGAAATATAAACTACTAATTATTATGACTTTTAAAGGATGAGATAGATTATTCCTCAAAAATAAAATCATATAACATAAGAAATCCTGATAAATAATTCAGATGGTAACATTTATATAATTTAATTGATCAATAATATGTCATGTTAAATGATGTGGATTTAGATGGTTCCAATTTGGTGGAAAATTAGAAAACAATTCCTTGGAAATAAGAAACATCGATGATATTTTTTAAAACATTAATTTGGATATAAATATTTTATAAATCAAGTAGAATAATATTTCATTATTGAAAAAATATTAATCCATTGAATGGAAGTAACATGTAAAATAAAATAGATGGTGTAAAGTCATTCTCTCATAGAAAACATTAAAAAGAAATTCTATTGTATACATCAATGAAAACAATACGTACAAAAACATTAAAAAAATTGATTAAATGTTTTAAAAAAGATTAAGTAGTATTAAATTACCATAAAAATTTATTTAGAAGTAGATAATAAAATTTTAAAAAGAATAAAATGAAGTAAGCAATAAAAATGGGACATTCATAACATAGAGTAATAGAGCGCGTTATTATGATTCATAAGAAACAATTCACAGAAAATATGATTCATGTGGGAATGAAATTTTTGGGAAACATAAAAACCCCTAAATTTATTAATATAATAATGATATATTTATAAAATAATATGAATTTACAAAAAGTATTGTCATTATAACAAATTGATGTTTTAAAATATTATTGGGAAATATACCATTACATTTTGAGTGGCTTTTTAATCAAAACCTCTTTAAAATTTTGTATATATTGAACAAAAATCCATTTAAAAGAGAATATAAAATGGAACATAATAACATATGAATATAGTTAATGGTGTTAATTATTTGATATATGTATATTTTCAAAGAAACTGTGGTAAAAAATATTGAATATCTCTCATGGGGGGGGGGGGATTGTAACAAGAAATACTTACATTTTATATTGGTTTCCTTGATCGTGATTTACCATCATGTATATCAGATAGAACAATTTTAATAATTTTTTTAGAACCATATTGTTAAAAATACAATTTATTTATATATTTTTATTCTTTATTTATGTACTATTTAGATTTTACCTATTTCGAATATCGTTTATGTGTAATCTTCTCCATGTTGAACTTGCTTCATAATAGCATTTCCATTATTTGTTATTGTAAAAATGTTTAACAAAATTAGATAATTAGATGTACTAGAATTGATAATTTATAATTATTTATAAATTTAAAACTTCACTCAATGAAATATTCAGTTACATTCCATTAATTTGAAATTGATGGAAACCATATTTTGGTGATTTCTTTTAAAATAGTGATATTTTAATTTAAGAGTTTAATATAAATTTCACCATTTTAGAGAAAAAATCAAGTATTCATTTACTTATTTATATCACATAATACCATTAATTATGTTTAAATAGTCATACTTGATATAAATTTATAGTATTTCTTGTGTAGGTGTATAAAACAACCCAAACATGAACATGCCATGATTACTATAAAATTATTTGGTGGTCAGTAAATATATCAGTACACTAGTATCATAATTGAATTATTTATTTTTTATAAGTGTTGTATATAGTGATTATGTTGAATTACAATGAAATACCATAAGATTTTAGAAGAAAAAAATAATTTTAATGAAATAAAAAATTATATTAGAATATTATTTAACACCTTGATATATTATGATATACTTCCTTTTAACTAAATTGACTCTCTTCGATATCATGCAAAATAAGCATCCCCTAGTCTCAATTAATAGTAATATAGTACACCACTATAACCATGTCATTAAATTAGATATTATTAATAATAATAAATAAATCTGGAAATGTTTATGTTTTTCACATATATAATATGAAATTATTGGTTATATTTATATTACAAATCCAAAAAAAATATTTGAAATGTAAAGATATATTTTTTTTGGAAAAAACAGTATTTTTATAAATGCGAGTTTAGTCACACATTGTGATCATAATTTAATGTTATTTTTTACCACTTATATAAAAAATATTCTGGTAAAATAATGATTAAATTTTTGAATATACTTCAAAAATTATATTTTTGTATGTCTTTTAGAATTGTCTAAAAAAGATAACATTTTTCATGATTAGTGAAAAACAATGATTTTTATGGAAAACCATTATCTCATTTATTTTATCTAAAATATGAAATTATATTATAAATAGTTTTTAAATTAAAAATAATTAAATTATATTTCAATTGGTGTTACTTATGGTAATTCAGTCAATTTTAAATTATATTTTCATAGTAAAACATTTTAATCTTTTGGAAAAAAATTCGGAAAACCCTTCTATATACACATTTTTAGGATTTATTCTCCATTTATTTCAAAACATTCAATGAATTTAATTGGGAAAAATGAAATAAATATTTTTTATTTGAATAATATACATTATATAATTATTTTAACTTAATTTTTTACCTTAAATAATATAGAAAAGAGTAAAAACTATTTCCCACCGTTAAAGTGAAAACAGGTTTACTGGGGGATAAAATAAAAACATTTGAGTTAAAATGATAGAAACATTGTAAAAATTACATTATATTGTATTATATAGACCAAATTACCTCGATATTTATGTAATTTAGAATTTTGAATGTTTTTGCATGATAAAAACATGGGCATCCCATTATCTTTGAAAATTTTCCATGTGTGTCCTCTCCCACATTTATAAAAGGCAACCCTCTCTCCTCTCCAATTGACACGTCCAAAATATTTTTATTGTAAAATACCTACCCAAATATTTTCATTCAATTATAAAGCACATACAATTTTAATTATTTTTATTAGTTTATCCTTCTAAGAATTCTTTATTTATAAACATATAGAATCACTCTAATGAATGGGTAAAATTCTAAAGCATGCATATTTATTTTATTTCTTATTAAATATCATTAATTTAATTTGAAAATATTATAATATAATAAAAAATATACACTATGTAATGATATATTATTATGTTAATATTATTAACCATATGCATCTCCACTTTCGACATTTGGGAAATGAAACTGTCGATCGTGTGTACAGCAGACTATAATGAAGCTATGTGATTCCTTTTTTAGGTACCTGTTACATGGAAGATAGTAAAGATATATTAAATTAATAAATTCCATTTTTATTACCTAATAAATAATTATGTAAATACAAAATCTCATATTTATTCTTTCCATCCAATCCTTTGCAAAATAATAACATCGTGTGTGCATACGTGTGGACTACCGCCTTTACGTATTAATGAGAAATGTATTCCATTTAAATTTTTATATGGATGGTAATAAAGATACATTTGATTAATATAAAGGATATATATAACATATTAACTATTCTATAAAGGTTAATGAAATTTTTTTATCATTTCATTACATATGTGGTAAAAAATATAAGCAACGTTCCTCTGTATGTATGACTTACTGTCTCCATTAGCAGTGTAATCCATTTTCTATTTATAACTTATATAGATTACCATAAATAAATATATAATTTTTATATATTATATGTAAATAATATTTAACATTATTGTGATTATTTAACCATGATAAACATAAATTTAAATAGATTACCCAACCGAAAAATATATGACAAATGAAAGAATTATATCGTGAATGTTTTATTTTAACTGAAAATTACCAATAAAAGGGTCATAAAGCTATAAGTAAATTATATAATATATGAAATATGTGAGTATTTTTATGAAATATATTTATTATTTAACTATATTTATTATACAGGTGGTTGAGAAACAAACGAGATATCTTAAACTTGAGGTAAAGGTTTCTCGTCTAGCATTTTGTTCTGCAAGACATATGTCATCACCACATAGTTCTTTTGTGAGGTGTATATATTGTCCCTTTGTTATTTTATATAATGAATCCCTTTACCTTCAGTGTTTTTAACATCTAATTCAATCTATTTATTTCATGGGGAATATGATTCAAAATTTACCAAAGTGGTAATGCTTTATTTTACAATCACATATTTTATTGGGATTGATTATGATAAAATTTAAAAGGATTAAATATTATGATATTTCACACCATAAACCCAATAATTTTTATATCCTATAGTTATTTATTAAAATTCACTGTTATATTATCATTTTCCTCTCCTTGACACTTAATATTATTGTTAAAATATTTGTAAGTCAATTCAAATTTAATTTTCTCTTCAATTGAAAATATATTTTCTTCTATATCCATGTTTAATAAAATATTATTAATTGTTTTTAAAATTAAAATATTGTTTTATTAAAGAAATTCATACAAATATTTAACTTTTATAAATAATAATTTTAAATCAATTTCTTGTCATTTTCTAAACTAGGACAGTTTTGAGTTTAAAAAAAAGTGAAATGAATCTTTTCATTTACTAGTATGAAAAGTTCAAAAATTCCTACCATCATAACCACCCAATTTTTAAAGAAAAAATTATAATTTTTGAATGATATTTTCATATAAAATTATTTTAAAAAAATTAAAAATTTTTTATAGGAAAATATATTCAATGTCAAAAAGGATATATTTCAGAATAATTTTTGTTAATAAACTTTTAATGGAATTTATATTCATCAAAAACATAAACCATTTGTTATATATATGATCAATTTTGGAAATTTTATATCTGCATCATTTTTATTATTTCATTCAATGGTTTATGATCATTTTACTAGATGTACTATATTGATACTATTCTCTCTATTACTCTGAATGGTTTATGTTTATGTTTATTGATTGGGGAATATATTCATAATTCGTATTCTATTTTTTGAAATTAAAATGAATATATTTATTATTTTTCATGCATTTAATATGTGGAATTTACTATAATTAGTTAATGATTGGTTGGGGCCTCTATAGGCCCCTGATTCATTGGTTGCACTTATTATAGAAACTATCTTTTGTACATGGATGAGGCCTTACCAAATTGTATAAGATGTATTGGCTTCAATCCATCACAATATGGTTATGACATTCACAATTATACAATACATAATTATTACAATAGTAATTAATTTAGATTGTATTATTAAATTAGTTAAAATACCATTTTAAATGAATCAAGTCCATGTAATTATATACATTGAATTATTTTTTCATTATTTATTAATGCCATATCATGAAAAATTTAAGGATCAAATTGAATCTGTTTTAGTTATATAGCATTCCATATTATTGATAAATGGTGTAAAAGCTAACCAATAACAATCGCAACAGAATATTCCAATAAAATACCCAAAGGAAGAACAAGGTGACCAATTAAGAGAAAATTTCAAAAGGTAAACGAAAAAAGATTCATCACACCCCCCATGAAAGATAATGTAATAGTTTGATTGGTCATATATAATTTTCACCTGCTCCCAAATTTGTTTAATGTTTTGGTAGCACATCTAGTCATAGAAATCCTCCCAAAAAAATAAAAAAAGTGAGGGCAGACCGAATAATAGATGCCAACACATATATCCCACTTTAGATCCACCTACCTCATAATTCTAGTAAACATATCACAACTGGTCCACTTGATGTAACATAGCTCATGAAAAAAAATGCTTCACAAAATCAAAACAAGGAATTCATCCATCTAACAAGAAGTAAATATGGCTAGATGATGGGGGTCAACACACACATCCCTCTTTAGAGGCCCCCTACCAAACATTACATTAATAATGTAGATTTGATAACTATATGTAAGGAAACATAATCCCATACCATTAGATAAATATACAACCCATCAACCAATGGGTTGTTTATAATCAAGAAAAGCATACAAAAATTCACAAAAGTGTTCATACCCCACACAAATCATCATTCATTTTCTTCAATATACGTCAACTAAAGAAAAATAGGAAAACTGAAAAAGTCACAAACCCCACTAAAAATTCTTCCATAAAACCCCTATTGCATCTGGAAATAATTGTCCTGATCCACAGTCATGACCATAGGAAGGTACCTATCCACCCAAAAAGCTCAATAAACACCATTTGAGGTAGTAATCAGACGAGCACCCCCAAAATGAATGGCCACCACTGGAAACATATCTCTACCATGAATAGGAACCCTTGCTTGAGAATTGATCCATCAGAAGATAACCAAAACTATGAAGAACCCGGGAAGAATAATCCTGGAGACTCCACATATGAACCCCAATATTCCACACTACCTAAAAGGTTACGAGATATAACATACCCATCCCACAACCATCAAGTCCCACCGGATAACTCAGATCTAAAAATATTTGAGAGCATGGGGGAAAAACCAAAAACCCATATATAAATGTAGTGAATAATGATGATATATACACAATGAGTCAAACAAAAGGATGACTACGAGTGAAGAATTCATGGAAGAAACCAATTTAGAACAAATAAGAGTCAATGAGAGGCTTGAAAATGTTGAATTTGAAGAACCGTAAGCGAAGAAGAACCTCTTCATTGCGATAAAAAACTAGTAATTTTTTTATGATTGATATGTGTGGATATGATATTGGGATTAATGTAATTATCAATGAAAATAATATGGCATATTATGTGTTTTCAATTTTAGTATGAAATTCATGTTTGTATCCATATTACCAAGACATCTAAACTATTTAGTCCTTTTAGATGTGATATAATATGCCTTATTCCAATGTAATAATTTAACAATCAACTATAAGAAACTATGTTTGTGATAATTAAATATACGGAATTTATAATTTATATAAATCCATTACATAGGATGAAGATTTTATTTTCCTATTTGTGCGATTATTTTTCGATTGTTCTTTTTTGGATCAATACTTATTGTTCATACCATTAATAGTTAATTAAATATTTATTTATAGAAACATATTCATTACAAAAACATAATATTTATCCTTTAAACCCATCATTAAAACAATCTAAATAATGAGATCATGGAAAATTAACCTATTACATTATAAAGGAAGTAGCCTTCATGTATTAGTGAGTAATGATTTAATTTTTCATAATGAAAATGGGAAATAAAATTAATTATTTTCACATCATTATAATAATATGATATTATACTAGTGATATTGATGTTTTCTATAAAAACCAAGGACCCGAACACCATAGTCTTGTGCTAAAATTCATCTATTTACATTAATTTCTAGCTATGATGCTGATAATTTTGACCAAAATTATTCCCTCAAAACCCTGAAACATCAAAATTAAAACATGGATAAATTATAGTCTATAAGACCTTTTGTGTTAAAGATTTATAGTATTGGCACAAAATATTATATAAAAAATCACATGTCATAAAAATAAAATTAATTACATTTAACATAGATTTTCATTCTTCATAATATGTCATCAATATCATCCTTGTTTAACCCATTATATAATTAAATCATTCAAAATCATTAATATAAACATGGGGAAAATGAACCATAAGAAGGATGAGCTCAAACACTAAGGGAAAATGTAAAAATTATCAAATTAATGTCTTATGTCTATAGGAAGAGGATAAGAGTATGATTAAATTATAAAAATTCATTTTTATAATATAATAATATTCATATCGATCAATTGATATAGAATCAAACATGGAAACATGGAAAAAGTCTTCGATAAATGAAATATTCATAGGACTCGATAATCACGATCCATATGATATCAATACTAATCAAAAGAAACATCATAAAAATAGACAAACAATATATAATACATATAGGTATCTTATTACATTTTATGATTAAACCCTTACAAAACCCTTACAAATGGAACAACCAATATGGCCTACTTTCATCATCCGAGTACCCAAAGCATTATAGCACTATTCGGGAACACCCATATTATAAGTTATAATGGGATCACCCCATGCAATCTGAGTGCACCGAAAATTTATAATTTACAATAATAGAATACATATAGAATTAAAAATAACTTATCTGAAACACCATTATTCTTTACATATCATTATTTTCCCATTAAAAGGAAACCGGTTCAATTAGAACCTCTTTGAAACATGATTTACACGCAAAAAAATGTATACAAAAAATTTTCATTGAAACATGATTATCCAATGGAAAATAAATTTGTTTCAAAAAAATCATGGAAACACTGTTAAACAATGTAAAATGAGTGGGTTCAATAAAAATATATTTGGTAATTAATCAACCAAGGAAAAATAAATTGGTTTTATTATAATCTCTTTAGGACGTAATCAACTAATGAAAAATAAATAGGTTTCATAAAACTTTATTTTAAATAAACATAATTCATTCATATAATTAATAACGATAAAATCAATAAAAAATATCCCTTTTGAAGGATAAGTTAAAACTAAGGTATGGATGTTGATTAAAATAAATGAACATATAAAATCATTAAAATCATTCTTTATGAAAATAATCTTTAAACATTCCAAAGCGTCACATTCAACATTGAAAAAATTGAATCATTAACCCCATGAGTGGAATAGAAATAAACGAAACTTATATTGTTATTCATATATGTATATTCATGATATATATTATCAAATGAGAAGTATTTACAAGTTTTCAAATAAGATAGGTGTATTACATAATGAACACCTAAAAATGTCTTTGAGAAAAATCCATTACAGCTATGACAACATTGAAATCGTAAACCCCATGAAATAGTGATCATAAAAATGGAATTTAAAAACAAATAAATTTAAGGACAAGAATCATAAAATACATTCATGGTTATTTTATACACCACAGAAAAAAATAGTGGTGAATAGGGAATATATCTCACATAAAAAAATTGAGATGAGGAAAACCCTTACAAAGATCGTATCATTGGAGTGAGAATATAAATCAATGAAATAATTTTTTTTGACAAATTAAAATACCAAAAATAAAATTTTAATTACATAATAAAACTATTAGTGTTATTTTCTCATATATTCATGGCTTAACGAAACCAAGAATAATAAATGTTTAACCCATTGAATGGAATTTGAGTTATGAAATCCATTATAAATTAATTAACATTTGTTTCATGAGATTCATCAGATTAATAAATAAGTTGAAACATTTATTATAATTAAATAAATTAAAATAATTGAATAAAAATCCATATATCAGTAGATACGCCATAAAAAATCTGCTAGTTGCATAATGTCAAATATACGACACTCTAATGTCTATTAAGATGAAACCACTTACCTTTAGCCAAATTTGTAATTCATATCCTATATCTTGTTGAATAATAAACTTCTTTAAAAAATATAATTTTATAAAAACATTTTACTATTTTTTGATCAATTTTATTTTACTTATAAACATTTTATATACAATTTATAAATCAATAATGTTAAAGTCATATGTTTCCACCACATTTGTTTTATGTGTGAAAAACGACTTTGGTAGGTTAATTATGTTCAATGAGATAATTATAAAAACATATATAGAATAAAAAATGAAATAATTATAATTGAAATACATATGTTTTACTTTTAAAACCATTCATAAATTATTGTATTTAAAAATGAACCAAGGTTACAATCATGGAGACAGTAGGTCGTACGTGTGCATGAGTGACTTTCTAATTCATCATTGATCATTATGGGATAAGGGTAAGTAAAATTTGTATTTAAAAATTATATTTGTATCATAAATTACATTTTATTTATCCATATTTAATTATATACAAAATTATTGTGATGTAAAAGTAAATATAACAACTTGGGGATGCGGTAGTCCACACGTCCATGAAAGACGTTATTACCTTTTTAGTGTGTGAAAAGGGTAACAATTAATATGATATATTATACTTAAATAAATGTAATTATGTCATTTATATAATATATATATATGTAATTTATACAATATACTTTTATTAAACCCATCTTAAATAAAATCCATGTAATGTGTGAATGTATCACATCTTTTTGGGGAGGCGGTAATCCATATGTCCAAAAATGATGTTATCATATTTACAAAAAATTGAATAAATTAATGTTCATATCATATAAAAATTTAAAGACAAATGAAAATATATACATATACATATATATATATATCATATTTTAAAATAAAAATAATTTCTTCATCGTAATTCCAAACAATGAAATGTTGTAAAGGAAAAGGGAATGGCATCATTTTTGTGAGTCTGTAGTCTTCCATACAGAGGAGCAATAATTTTATTACCCATTTGATCTAAGTGTATTTATTTTACATATAAAACATAACATAAAAACATATCAGTATATTGTTTATAATTATTTTATTATATTTCCATGATGTAAGATGAATTTAATGTTTTTAGAAATAAATAAAACATAAAACTAGGGTGATGAATGTTACCTATTTTTGAGAAACTACATTTTCACTACCCAAAATGGATTCCTTGGATGATATTATTATCAAATTTAGGATTCTAGGGTGAGTGGACTGATTCTCGAAGCATATTCAGTCAGGTTTTGGACAATATAATGGGATTTACAGGTGTCAAGAAATGGGGGAGGGTGAGTTCCATTTTTAAAGTGGTGGGGGAGTGGTATCCTAGTAAATATAAAACTGAAACCCTTATTGAGAGGTCTCCCTTAGATAGTGTGCTAAAAATAATTATATGTATTTCATAAAAGAGGTTATATGGTGTAATAATGTCCATAAAAGGGGGTTTGGACAAGTCTATTGGTCATTTGGCCCCTTTAGAGTAATGTTTGACCACTATGTAAACTGATTTTTACCATAAAATTTGTAATTAATTTTAATTATATTCACTAATATTTTAAGTAAAACCCAATTTATATGTTTTCAGAAAATATAATTTTTTTTATAAAAAATAGTGAATAAATTTTATCCAAATTCCAATAATATAAGTGGTAGAAAATATTTTAAAATTAATCATGCAGATGCGATGATAAATATGGTTTTTAAAGTGAAAATGATCAAAAAATTTCAATGTTTTTATATAAATAATCACATTTAAAATTATTTAAATTTCCTAAATTAGATAAAGTGATATAAATTTTTTATTTATACTTTAAATCCAATTAATAATATAATTTCACTATTTCAATTATTTGAAAATTTATTTTTCCATTAAAATTTAGTGTCATTCACTATTCATCAAAATATGATTTTTCTCAACAAAATTCCAAATATTCATCCAAAATAAATTATGATATTAATATTTAAAAATAAAATTTTATTTTTTATAATATTACTTATGATATTATGAAGAATAATATTTAAAATATGTTGTCTATTAAAAGATGGGAAAATTAACTAATAAAAATATACTACTTTTTATTGGTAAAATTGGATTTATTATTTTCATTAACCAATAAATATGATTGAATGAATTTGAAAACATTTTATGAAATATAAAGAATATAAATTTCATTAATATCATTCACTAATATCTGTGATGTCATTTTCTTAATATAAAACTACATTCTGGTTATAAAAATTGTTTTCATAAGTAAACATCCTTTATATTCAATTGGTCCTTATTTTCATTTATAATAAATTGGAAACCAATGATTTATTTTTATAAACATGTGGAAACTATGATTTCATAATTTATTTAGTCATATTCATTCGCTCAATTCCAAAATCTATCTGATAACTATTATGTTAAATGAATAATATGAATAGTTTATTATTCTCTAGTAAGACTTTGTCTTGTATGCAACATAAGTTATAAAAAGAACTTTTTTCTGTTTTCAACACAATATAAACATGGTGTTGAGTGTGATTCATGATAAATCATGTACTGTGTTTAAAAAAATCTATTATATATTTTAAATTTATTTAAAATAATATAATTCCTTAAATTTTATGATGTTACATCTTACCATATTAAAATGAATCTATCCCTCAAAATTCACCTTTGTTGTTATAAAATTAACTTTTTCAAAAATACTTTATAAAAACCCACATCATAAAAAAGAATAATAAAACATCCTCATAAAAAGGGAAGATATGAATCATAAAATTATGTGGATGTTACACATAACTAGTATTCAATATTGGGATGACAATGGGTTGTAAATAAAAAATTTATTTTGAAGGAAAAACTAATTACCATGGACTAATAGAGATTGATATAGAATGTGGTCAAGAGGATATAGATGATGACAACACCAAAAACAAAATAGGTGTGGAAAAGGCCATTGATATCATCATAAAAGATGGTAAAAAGATATAATTTTATTTCATGATCTTTTTTCATAATTTTAAAGGATTTTTTGTCTCAATATGGAATGATAACATAAAGAAATATTCATTCAAGAAAAGTAAATTTCATCATTTACAAGAGTCTAATCTTTTTCTCCAAGTGATGAGTATTCAAGATGAATTTTTAACACCAGATGAAATATAATTAAATTTGGAATACTCCATAATAATAAAAGTGATTTTAAGCAAGTAAACCTGTCTTTAGACATTAAACCACAAAAATGTGGGCTCATAAAAAGATAATTACTAAAAATAATAAAAGTATATACGATAAAAAAATATTCAAAATTAAATAGGAATACCCAAAGTTGAAAATAGATAAATCCACAATTGTATATCCCAAATAACATAAAAAATCCTTAAAATTAAATAATGTATAAATTTAAAGGGTTATATCAAACCTTTAATACTTATATTCCAAAATATTCCTAAATTATTTTAAAGTAACATTTGTAAGTTAGTCACCAATTCACTTTTCAATCATGTGGTGTTCTATATGATAATGTGTGAGCTCCCATAATTACCTCAACATCAATTAAAATATAAACCCTAAAGGTTATAAATACCTTAAAACATATTTCTATAAAAATTAAAGGAATACGTCACATTAAACCAATGCTTTACATAGAATTAAACCCATTAAAATTTCTCCTAAAATATCATTTATAACATTAAAAAATTTATAACATATGATCTCAAACACCGTGTCTTAATTATTTTAACGTATTATCATCGTTAATATTATATCCCTATGATGGTATCCACAATGCTTAACATAAACTCACATGAAAACATCATAATCTACAAAGTAAACTAAAATGACCATTGATTCCAACTATAACAACCCAAAACCCACACTCTTGAATCCTTTTTTAAAATCCATGACTTTATATATCTGGATATGATGATGATAATAGTAACCTAAATTTTTCCATAAAAACCTTAAATCATTATAATTATACAATTTAATAACTTTCATTATGGAGAAAAATTAAGGTTTATAGTTTTAGAGAGTTATGAAAACACATGAATAAACAATTCAAAAGTCACAAAAACCAAATTTATTTCATTTATTCCATGTTTTCATATTTAATAATAGGTCATCAACATCATCATTTTTAATTCCATTATAGACATAAATCATTCATTATCACTCTATAAAAGATGGGGAATATGAAACATTATAAGGGTGAGAAAAAATGCTCAATAGGGGAAAACATAATCATTAACAAATGAATCTCATCAGTGAGAATAATAAAATAACAATATTATGATATCATAATAAAAAATAATTGTTATAACATAAGAATATTCGTACCCACTAATACCTATATCATAAGACTTGAAAACATGGCATAAGACATTCATAAAAGAAATAGTTAAAAGAATAGATAATAATGAGCCATTTTATATCAATACTAATCTAGAGAAACATCATAGACCCATATAAAGAGTATATCAAAAAATTGGTATCCTATAACATTGTCTCATAAAACACTTATGGTATCATTAGTACCTATAAAAATAGAATAACTAATTTGTTTGACTTTCAAATCTATAGAACTCAATGCATCATTGCACTATTTGGTCGCACCCATCATATAAGCTATAACATGATCCACAGGTTCTATCTATATGCACCCATCATTTATAATTCCTAAGACCCGAATACATAGAAATTTCATCCTAACTCATTTAAACAACATTTATTAATTTCATAACACGATAACCCATGAATAAGAAATATGATCCCCTTAAACCACTTTGAAACATGATTAACCCATGGGAATGAAACATGTTCCAAAATAATCTCATTGAAACATGATTAACCCATAAAAATGGGTTTTAAAACAATCTATTTGAAATATTATTAACCACTATAAATTATTTGGGTACCATAAAAATCTTCTTATGGATTAATCACATCATTGAAATAAATAGGATTCATAACAATCTCTTAAGTCATAATCAACCCATGGAAAATAATTATGTTTCTTAACAATATATTTGGAAAAACATAATCCATAAAAATAATTATTTATGATGGTATAAATTCAAAATATTCCCACTGTAGGATAATTAAAAACCTCTTCTGTTGACATTGATGAATGGAAATTATCATAAAATATAATTAAAATTATTTTTATTAAAATAATCTTTAAAAATACCAAAGCATCCCATTCCACTTTGAAACAGTTAAATAATTAATCCCGTGAGTGGAATATCATTAAATAAAACTTATAATATCAAGATAATAATTATATTCCTGATATAAAATTTCAATATAGAAGTATATACAAGTTATAAATATTGATAGGTGTATAATATTACAAATATCTCAATGAAGTAAAGTTGAGACTAAAATCCATTACTGGTTTGTTAACATTAAAACTGTAAACACCATGAAATAGTGATCAAGAAAAGGATATGTAAAACCCTCTAAATTTATGGATAATAATCATAAAATACATATATTTGAAATATATAAACCACACAGTAAATATTATTTGTGAATATGTAATATATATCATAGATATAATGTGTGATGAGAAAACCCTAAAAAAGATCATATCATTTGAGTGATAATAAATAAATGAAATAAATTGGTGTGGTAAATGTAAACTGAAAAAATAAATTTTGAAATAATAAATAATAAAATAAAATATTATTTAACTCATAATCATGTAATAAAATTACCAATGAAATCGAAATTCAACTTATGTAGTGGAAATTTAATTATGAAATCCCTTACTAATTGAGTAACTTATGAGTCATGAGATCCATGAAAGAATAAAATCAATTGAAAATTTGAATATAATTAAATAAATTAAAATCATGATATAAAAATTGATAAGTAATTAGATATTATACATACAAGTAACTAAGTTCATAATAAAAAATAAGTGTAAATGTAATGTATATTGAGACGATAACTATTCATTTAGTTTGATTTGTCATGACTTTCCTCTATCATCCATAATAATAAACATATGTTAATTATATATTTCATTCTAAACCATTTACATTTTTATTATTACATTTATCTGACTTATAAACAAGTTATATTCAATATTTTAATCAACAATGTTTAAGTCGTCTATTTTGACCTTATTCTGTTTAAGTATAAAAAACAACTTTAGTAAGTCATGTATATTCAAAGAGGTAATTACTAAAACATATACATAATAATAATCATGTAATCATTGTTACATTTATACATAAATTAACCTTTTAAAACTAATCATGAATGATTTTGGTTAAAAATGAACCATCATTACAATCATAGAGATGGTGGGTTGTACGTATGTAGGAGTGATGAACTCATTTTTGAGTGACCATTATAGAAAGACGGTAAGTAAAATTAATATTTAAATAATTATTTTTATATCATAATTAAAATTTTATTTAGTGATCAATACATATATATATATATATCTCTCTCTCTCTCTCTCTCTCTAATTTTCTTAATGTAAAAGTATTTACATCATGTCGAGGAGGCGGTTGTCCACACGTCTATAAATGAAGATATCACTTTCTTTGTCTGCGAAAGAGGTAATAATGAAAATGATATAATATATATAAAAAAGATAATAATTTCATTGTTATAATACATATTTCATTTATTTCAGTTATTTTTATTAAACCAAACCTTTATAAATTCCATATAATGTGTGAATCTATCTTTTCACCTTGAGGAGGTGGCAATCCACATGTCCACAAACAATTTTATCGTATATAAACAAAATACAAATATTGAAGGTTTGTGTGATATAAAAATCCTAGAAGTATTAATAAAACATAAATATAAAATATATATCTTATTAAATATTGTTTACATGATAATTTCTATCCAGGATAGGTTGAAAATGAAGAATGAACGACATCGTTTCGTGAGGCGGTGGTCTGCAGTACACACGAATGGTAATTTTATTACCCATTTGATGGAAGTGTGTATAGGTGTAGGTGAAACACATTACATAAAATAAAATTAGTATATTTCGGATACTAATTGTATTATTTAGTTATAATAATATTATGAGTTTTGAAATATATAAAACATTAATGCATGTTGAAGAGTGTTTCCACTTTTTCAGGTAACACCATTTAGTTTTTACCAAAGGGCTTCCTTGGATTGATTTATGTCCAAATTTGTGAATTGTATTAGGTTTAGTGATGCAGGACGATAATTTATATAGTTTTTGGATGAGAAATATGGATTAATAGGTGTGAAGAAATGGGGGAGGATGAGTTCCTTTTTATAATGGAGGTAGAGTGGTATTTTTGTAAATATGAAAATGTAAACACTACTGAGAGGTCTCCCATATAAACACTATTGAGAGGTCTCCCATATATTAGTAATATTTTTGTTCAAAAACTAAGTATAAAATATTATAAATTATAAATTATTCTGATTCAAAATACTAAATCTATTTTTTCAAACTCCAATTAAATATGTGGAGGAAATTAATTTAAAATTAATCTCACAGACGGGACTACAAAGCGTTTTTTAAAGTGAAAATGATCAAAGTGAAGTTTTGTTTTTAGAAAATAAATCACTATTAAAATGATTCCAATTAATTAAATTGGATTAAATAATATAAAATAGATATAATTATAATCTAAAATAAATTATAAATAAAGTTTTTTTAAAATAAATCTTTTAGTTGAAATAGAAGTTTCCAATTAAAATTTGGTGCCATTAACTATTCATTAAAATAATAAATTTCTCAGAAAAATTAAAAAATCCCCCCAAATAAAATTTTGATATTGATATATAAAGAGAAAATATTTCTTAAAATAAATTTCTAAAATTTTCAAAAAGTATATTTAAACTAGTGGTGCCATTAAATGGAAGTAAAACAGCCGTTAAAAAATATACAAAGTTTTATGATTAAAATTGTATTTATTATTATCTTAACTCAATTAATATTATCTGATGAATTAGAAAACAATTGATTAAATATATATAATATAAATTTCCTTAATATCATTCACTAATAGTGATGAATTTAATTTATTAAGATAATATTCCATTCTATTCTCAAAAATAGCCTTCATAAAAAACACATATATTATATTCAATTTTTCTTTGTTATCATTTATAATTAATTGGTAGCAAATGAATTAATTTTATAAACATATTTAATCTACAAATTCATAATTTTGTAATTATATTCAACCATTCATTCCAATGGCTATGTGATAACATTTATGTCAAATAAATAATATTAATAGCATATAATTGTGTTGTAAGACCTACACTTGTGTGAACATAAGTCATCAAAGGAACACGATGTTACATGAAATGTAAGATAAACATGGTTTTTTTGTGATACACACTATACCATGTATTTAATGTCAATAATCTATAAAATAATTTAATTTTATTAAAAAAATATTGTTAATAAAATATTTGGATGTTATATTATCAGTTTTACAAGGGTTAATGGAATTTGAGGACGAATAATTACCCATAAATAAAAATAAATAAGGAAGGTGTGGGTAGAAACTCATGTCTCACTTCTTGGGTAATATTCTGTTAAAAGTGATTTAGACATGAAGGGAAATTATTTTTGAGAAAAAAACATCTTAAAGGAATCCAAGAATGTGTATAAGTGGGTTGGGTTGATTCTAGGTTGAACTAATGGTGATTTCATGGGAGGGGAATGATAAGAGAACCTATTTTATAAGTGGAAAGAGATTTTATTTTTTAAATACCCAAAAAATATTCATAATGGGAAGTCAATATCAAGGAAATCTTCACCAAAATTGAGAAACAATAGAGATGAGAAGAGATACTATTGATATCAGGCTCAACCTCCCATTCACATAAATGTTTTAAAGTTGTTTTAAGAATGTTCTAAATTCATTAACAATAGATCTTTCACCATTAACATTTCAACTTTAACATTGGTAAATAATTTTTACCTAATATAACATCTACATTATCCCAAAAATAAAATAGACCTTATTACATATATTTGACCAATTATTAAAAAATTTAATCCATTTATATTTTTAAAATTTATAATATTGATAAAAATTAATTCCAAAAGAATAAATTTTTAATGACATTAAACATTTTTTTGTAAAAATATAACTTATGTTATGAAATTTTAATAATATTATTATAAAACAAAATACATATTTCATGGTTTTATAACTTCTCTTATAAAATAAAAAATTTATGAATAAAATGATCTCATAAAATTCCAAATTATTCTATAATACTGATAAGACCATCATAGGCATGGTATTTTAGAAAACAATACATTGTTCTATTTACCTTAAAATAATTCAAGAAAAATTTGAAACATTTATACTATGATAATATTGCTTTGGTGAATCATAAAATGATATATATTTTTTAAAATTTACCACTGTAAAATATGTAAATTTCTCTTTTAAATAAAGTTATAATGGATAGAGAAAAACTGTTTTAATTGGATTATAACTCAAAAAATAACCAGTTATTCATATTCAGAATTTATAGAAACACTAATAAAACAAATATTAATTAATCAATGTGTTATTCTTCTAACAAAATTATTCAGATATAATATACATTTATTTCTTTAATAAAAATAAAACTGCGAGAAAATATAGTTTCTTAAAAACTATTATGAATTCTATTAATTTTTATAAAATAACATCTATATAAAAATTTATATATTAATATAAATAATAATTTGGGTTCTTTTATTCATAAATACTAATTTAAGGGCTAGATGGTTCATCCATATTTAATATATATAAATATTTATACAATGGTTTTGTTTTAGTTTATTGTAATATGTAGAGAAAGCTATCAAATATGTTTTAATTGATTACATGAAAAAACATCAAAATATTGGGTCATTACATTTTCCACCACCCCCTAGATAAATTAAATCATTGAAAATTTAAATATCATGTTAATTTAGTAATTTCTAGAGGGAGCTCCTAATTAGAAATGCACAGGAATTTCATCCTGGGTTGGTTTAGGTTATGAGGTGAGATGTCCCTGTATTATATTTGATATAGCCCCTTTTTGAAAATGATAGAGTCTATTCCATATAATATCCTAATTAGTGAAGGATGTATAAGTCCAAAAGATGTATATTCAATAAAAAATTTAATAATATCCTTATAAGATACTTATACTAATTATTCCATGAAATTTCGTTATTTGTAATTTAATATCAAATAGTATTTAACATACACAACATTAGATGTACAAAAATATATTCTGAAAAATGACTTTATACTTCTTTAGAAGTAATCATATAGGATTATCCTTCTTCCAATGATATAGGTGGTAGATGTAAAGACCTAGAACAACCATGTAAAGTTTTTTTTGAATTAAATAGAAATTTTGGATGTCTTCCAAAACTGACAGCGCGTGATTTTGAGGCCCGGAGTGCTCGAATTGAATTTCTGAACTTTTTTTGGGAACGTTCCGTAAACGTGCGAGCGAGTTTTTCTAAATTTTGAACCGGTTCTCAGAATTTAATTCTAAGGGCACTGTTGAACTCGCAACACCGTTATTCTCTTAAGGAGACCTTCACCCCGACCGCAGTAGGTCAAGGGTAGAAGTTAGTTTTTCATTAATTCGTGAAAGAATAAAATAAAATAAAATTGTGTAACATTTTATTTTCATTTGAAACTCCCATGTGAGGTTATGGAGGTGGGGACCACCAAACCTAAAACCCCCCATTTTAATTTAAGGGTGGGGACCACCTGAACCGTCCTAATGTAAGAAACCTCTTGAACTCCCTCTTTAATGAGGGAGGTTACTTTTAGGTTTCCCCAAAATTTATTATGCCAAACTCAATGTAATTATTATACCAATTTAATTTGTGTCAATAATTAAATTTTTGAAACATATCATATTGGCTACCTATTATTTTTTGTGGAATTGGGGGAAGTGTTGGAAAAGGGAAATTGGGAGGGAACCTTGGAGTAATTCATCTTCTCCCATTAAGAACTCTCCTCCAACGAAGAACGATGATGCATGACTTTGACTTCTTCTTCAGGGCATCCAACAACATGGGACGTCTTCAATCGATGACTGTCCTTCCCTCCTCATCGACATCAACAAATGAATTAGGTATGGGTGTGTTTTAAATTGATCAATGTTAATTTTCCTCTCACATTGAATCATTCTCCTTGAGCTTCTTGCTTCCGACATAATGTGGAGGGTACGGGCCAATCAAACATGGCACGACCCCTCTGCAAACCTTATGATTCTTTTGTGTGTTCTTCGCAATGGTGAAAGTGACCGGTGTCGACATTTGACACAGGTGTAATTTTGTGTGTTCTTCGCAATAGTGGCGGTGCCTCTATGTCATGGCGATCCTTTGGGATACTTTTTCATGAGACTTCATGGTAGTTGGAGTATTGACTAGTGGGATGAAGAGAGGACCCTCCTGGAGATGAGCATGCTTAATGTGGGAACCCAGTATCTGGCTGTGACATGATGAATGAATATTGATCCTGTGTGGGTCAGCACCAAGAAATCCTGTGTGGTTTAGCACTAAGCAATACTGAGTGGGTCAGCACCTGGCAATCTTGTGTGGGTCAGCATCGAGCGATCCTGTTTGGGTCAGCACTGAACGATCCTCTGTCGATCCGCACTGTGCAATCCTGTGTGTCAGCACCTAGAGATCCTATGTGGGACATCATCTAGAGATCCTATGTGGGTCAGCACTAAGCGATCCTCTGTGGGTCAACAGCAGAGCCTCTTAACAGAGTAAGATGATTCAGTTTTTACATCTATTAATTTCTACTTCTATACCTAAGTTAAACCTGGTGTGAGCTGAGTCATTACATTTGTGGTATTCTTCTATGTGGTGTGCATGTGTGGTACATACCTTTGTGGTGTTCCTTCCTTTCTGGAATAGTTGATCATTGGGATCTTGAGTTGGACTCTGTGTTTCCACATGATTGAGATGGGTATACTTGATAACTTATGTTTATGTATGGTCATATACTTAAGTAGGGTTGTCACTGGTTTACATGATTTTTGGTTTATTCTTGGTGGATTTTGCGAGACGATGAGGGGCTCGGGGTCCCTAATGAGTATCGTTATACTCACCCCTGCACGAGATATGCCCACAACTCATTGTGTTTGGTGCAGAAAATGGACAACACTGACTGAGGATGGGAGTACTAGAACTGGAGGTAGCTCGAAGGTAGACCTTAGACGAGTCATACCATAGAGACGGCGATTCGATAGATGTACCTACCCTTCAGGTAGGATCCTTGGGAGGTGATCACAGGAGTTTTTCCAGTTTATTTGTACTTTTAGTTTCTTGTACATTCTAGTTGGGCCTGTATTCTGGCCCCTTTTTCTTTCTATACTCACTCTGTTTACTATTCAGTTAACTTGTGTTCGTATCTTGTTGTGTGCTTGGTTGCGTGTGTTTACATGTTTTAGAGGAAATGTCTTCCTAGTTTTAGGGAATATGCCTTCGGTTCTAGTCTCCAGCCCCTAGCCTATGGATGGTGGGCTTGGGGTAGTCACATCACGGGCCCTAGGGGATGGGTTGTGACAAATTGGTATCAGAGGAATCAGTTCAACCATAGAACATAGGACTTTGATATTTTTTATGGCAATAGTGTTATCTATAGTGAGTGTGGTTATCAGTTTAGGGAATCTAGTGTTGGTGTAGCGACCGACATATCCATAAACGAGGACCCTGACATCTGATATCCGACTCAGTGCAAGAAAACACTAATTGCGTGGGTGTTTTCAAAAGTTTTCTTTGTGATTTTTTGAGTCATCTCACCAGGTATATCTTATTTACTGTGGCGCACCTGTTTCCTTTCAGGATGCCTCCATGCTGACAGCTAGCTAAGGTTCCGGATATAGTACGCACTAACAACCCACCGAGCGATGAGGCCTCAGTGCAGGGCCCTCTTTCAGAAGAGGCACCAGCGGAGGAACCAGCAGAACCATTACCCGTTAGGCCACTGATTCCACCAGCCCCAGCAGCAGAGGGTTCATGCCTCTTGAGCATGTATCATGAGTTCCAGCACTAAATTCCACCTAGGTTGAGGGTAGAGATGGACCCACATATGGCTGAGGATTGGCTGGAGGCCGTGGTGAGAGGCTTCCTACATGTAGGGACACCAGCCGATCTCATGGTGATCCTTGCCTCTAGTATTCTAAAGCTAGCATAAGGAAGATGGTGGAGCATGATGCTCCAGATTCATGATGAGGTGACGCATCCCTGGGTAGACATCGAGAGCCTGTTTCGGGTAGAGTTTGTTCTAGATACTCTTCGCGCTGTAAGCATATAGAAGCTTCATCATCTGCAGCAGGGACGAATGATTGTGGCTCAGTACTCAGTGAGGTTCACTGTCCTCTCATGCTACTCCACAAATATGGTGTGGGATCCATTCTTCAGGGCCTAGACATTTGAGCAGGGGCCCATGCAAGAGATTAGGGCTTCAATTATTTCTCTTAGCATCCTGACCCAGGCAGGGGTGTTAGAGAGATCCCTCTTAGTGGAGAGTTTCTTTGATGATCAGTCACCAGCAGCGAGACCCACCACCGGACATCACGTAGTGGAGTATTCTACAACTATCAGAAGACAGATATTGTAGAGGTCTAAGACGACCAGACCTACAGGTGGATGACCACATGATTCAGGGACGGTTTGCAGGGCACCTGATACAGAGCCAGTCATGCGAGGATCATGAAGTGTTATGCATGCGGCGGGCATGGTCAAATGGCTCTTGACTATCCAACCCGCCATATAAATGATCATCAGATGGTCGAAGGACCGCCCAGTCAGAGAAAGAGGTTTAACCGAGGAGTTCCATAGGGAGTAGGTGGACGTCGTAGAAGAAATGGTCGTGCAGCTGGTGGTGGGTGAGGAATCCAGATGTTACTGCCACCTCCACCAAGTGGTCCACCCCGACCACAGTTAGTTGGTGGATAGGGGTGATCTCAGCTCCAGGAAGCTAAGGCCTACAACAATGGCGCTCTGGAGATGATGTGAGGTACGATCTATGTCTACTCCACCTTAGCTACAATACTTATAGGCATAAGTTCCAGTCATTTTTTTATTGCCACTACCCTCGTTCGGAGCTCAAATATTTTAGCAGAGCTGTTGGCTCGATCCTTATGGATAGAGACTCCTATGGGAGCATATTAGTAGATTACGCACTGGTTTCGATAGTGAGAGATTACTCTAGGAGGTGAGAGCTTCGGCTTGGATATCCTAGTAGCTGCATTGAGGCCTTATGATGTCATATTTGGTAATGACTAGTTATCTACACTCCATGCTCATATTGAATGTATTAAGAGGAAAGTGCAGTGTGTCCACATGAATGTGACCAAGTTTAACTACACCAATGAGAAGGGAGACCTTGCAGAATAGGATGGACTTAACTGGAGAAGAGTGCAGCCGATCACTCATCAGTTGGCTAGCCTTACCCTCAGAGCAATTGACATGGAGAGTATGAGTTATCCTGTAGTGGTGGACCAGTATGCAGATGTCTTCCCGGATGATGTTCTAGGTCTACCTCCTCACAGAGAGGTGGACTTTTACATTAATGTGTACCCCAAGACTCCACCGATATCTACACCAGCGTATCAGATGGATCCTATGGATCTTCTTGAGTTGCAAGTATTACTGGAGGACTTACAGGGGAAAGGGTTCATTCAGCCCAGTTTTTCTCCTTGGGTAGCCCCGATTTTGTTCGCCAAGAAGTCAAATGGGATCTTGAGGCTTTGTGTTGACTATCAGCGTCTGAACCAGGTGACCGTCAAGAACAAGTACCCACTTCTGAGGATTGAAGACTACTTTGATCAGTTGAAGGGAGAACGATGGTTTTTGAAGAGAGACCTCAGATTAGGTTATGACCTGCTCAGAATACGAGATGAGGATGTGCAAAAGATGACTTTCAGATGTCAGTACGACCTATACGAGTTCATGGTTATGTCAATCATTGTAACTAACTCTCTAGCAGTGTTAATATGACTCATGAAGAATATCTTTCAGTCATACCTTGATCACTTTATAGTATAATTTATTGACGAAATTTTGATTTACTCGGCTACTGTGGAGGAGCATGAATATCATTTGCAGGTAGTACTGGACACACTCCGATAGAACCAGCTTTATTGTAAGCTCTTGAAGTGCCAGTTATGGATTTGAGAGGTTTCCTTTCTAGGACACATCATCTTAGAGGATGGAGTTTGAGTGGATCTCACGAATATTGGGGAAGTACTTTCATGGGGGTTATCTAGGAGTGTGACAGAGATATGGAGTTTCCAGGGTTTGGTTGGATACTACCAGAGATTTATGAAAGATTTCCATAGAGTTTCAGAACCTTTATCATCATTGACGAAGAAGGGGAAACCCTTTTTTTGGTAAGAGAGATGCCAGTTGAGTTTTTAGGAGCTGAGGTAGAGGCTGACTTGTGAAACCATCTTGAGGGTACTAGAGGAGTGTGTAGGGTATGTAGTCTACTATGACGCATCAGGGACTGGACTCGGATATGTCCTAATGCAAGAGCGAGAAGTGATTGCTTATGGTTCACGACAGGTGAGACAACTTGAGCATAACTACACTTCCCAGGACCTGGAGTGAGTAGTAGTGGTCTTTTCCTTGAAGATGTGGTGACATTACTTTGTGGGTGAGAATTTTACAAAGTACTATGATCACTAGAGTCTCAGGTATATCTTCTCTCAAAAGCACTTGAAACTGAGACATCGACGTTGGCCTGAGTTCCTCCAAGACTATGACTTCAAGATAGTATATACTCTGGGGAAGGGGAACGTTGTAGTAGATGCACCCAGCAGGAGGTTTGGTATACAACTACTAGGAAAGGCGACGAAGAATCTGGCCACTTTGTAGATATCCTTTTTGGATCAGGATGGAGCAGTTTTTATTCAGTCTCTTACAGTCACTCCCCCACTTCTTCAGCATTTCCGGGAGGCACAACATGGGGACGCTGACCGTGAGGCTCGATGTGCTCAGATATCCACAGGGTAGGCACCTGATTGATTTTTTGAAGGTAGGGAGCACATCATTCTCTTCATAGGATGTACCATGGTTCTAGTGTCGCTTCAAGAGGAAGTGATGAGGGAGTTCCACACATCCCCTCTAGCAGTATATCCAGAAGTGGTGAAGATGTACCAGGATCATTTATGACAACACTGGTGGCCGGAAATGAAGAAAGTAGTAGTAGAGTTTGTCTCTCGGTGCCTCACATTTCAATAAGTGAAGGTGGAGCATCAGGTACCAGCAAGCTTGGTTCAGCCTTTAGAGGCCCTAGAGTGGATTGGGGGCAGGATATCCATGGACATTGTGACTGGACTTCCACGTTCATCTAGAGGTGATGATTCTATCTGGGTGATCATCGACCAACTCACTAAGTCATCCCACTTCCAACCGATCCGAGAGTAGGGTTCAATAGAGATATTGGGACACCTCTATGTGTAATAGATTTTATGGCTACATAGATTACCCTCGACGATTTTCTCGGATCCTGATGCATGTTTTACTTCCCGGCTATGGAAGGGGTTGTAAGAGGATTTTGAGACACAGATTTGTTTGAGCACCGCCTTCCATCCGTAGACAGATGACCAGACTGAGTGGACCATTCAGACCCACGAGGACCTGTCAAGTGCTTGCATCCTCGACTTCAGTCACTAATAAGAGGATCACATGCCTTTGTTGGTGTTTGCAAAAAAGAATAGCTATCACTCCTCCATTGGGATGGCACCTTTTGAGGCATTGTACGGGCGACCTGGAAGATCACCTTTGGGCTTGACTGACCCAGGGGAGTCAGCACTAGGGGAACCAGAGATGGTACAGGCTACCATAGAGAAAGTGAAGATCATCTAGGAGCATATGAAGACTGAACAGAGCATGCAGAAGTCTTATGCCGACAGAAGATGCAGACCTATAGAGTTTCAGGAAGGTAACCACGTCTTTCTATGGGTCTCACCCCTACGAGGTTTGTGGTTATTTTTATGAGGTATCATGTTATCTCTAAGGTTCACTGGACCCTTTTAGGTCCTCAGCAGAGTTAGCGAGGTGGCTTACCACTTAACTATTCCACCTCAGTTGCACCGGGTGCATGACGTTTTCCTTGTATCCCAGCTGAGGAGATACGTTCATGACCCTTCCCACGTCATCGACAACGGGGAGTTGGAAATAGACGATGGGGAGACTTTTATGGAGGTTCCAATTGAGAATGAGGATCGAAAATGAGGGTCCTTCATAGGTTTCTGATTCATCTCGTGCACGTTCATTGGCATCATGGGAACCTCCATCAATGAACATGGGAACGGAGGGCTCAGATACTTGCTCAGTACCCCCACCAGTTTTCCTAGTTTTGTGATGTGTATTACGGGGACAAAAATCCATTATGTGGGAAGAATATAAAGACCCAGAAATTTTATGTAACTTTTTTTATTAAATAGGAATTTTACGACTCCGCGAAAATTTATGGCGCGTGATTCTGAGGCCCGGAGTGACCAGAATGAATTTCTGAACGTTTTTTCAGGTACATTCAGTAAAGGTGAAAGTGCATTTTTTTAAATTTTGAACCAGTGCTCGAAATTGAAATATGAGGGCACCGATGAACTCGCAGTGCCATTAGTCACTTAAGGAGACATTCACCCTGACCGTAGTAGGTCGAGGGTAGAAGTTATTTTTTCACTTATTCGTGAAAGAATAAAATAAAATAAAATTGTGTTACATTTTATTTTCATTTGAAAATCCCATGTGAGGTTATGGAGGTGGGGATCATCGAACCTAAAACCCCCAATTTGAATTTAAGGGTGGGGACCACCCAAACCCTTCTAATGTGAGAAACCTATTGAACTACCTCTTTAATGAGGGAGGTGACCTTTAGGTTTCGCTAAAATTTATTATGCCAAACTCAATGTAATTAGGATGTTAATTTAATTTGTGCCAACAATTAAATTGTGGAGACATATCAAATTGGATACCTATTATTTTTGGTGGAATTGGGGGAAGTTTTGGAAAAGAGAAATTGGGAGAGAACCTTGGAGGAATTATTCTTCTCCAACGAAGAACGCTCCGCCAACGAAGAACGCTGACGTCGTACTTCAACTTCTTCCTCTTGGAATCCTCCAACGTGGGGCGTCTTCAATAAAAAATGGTCCTTACCGCCTCATCAACATCAAAAAAACGAACGAGGTAGGGGTGTGTTTTAAATTGATCAGTGCTAATTTTCCTCTCACATTGAATCATTACCCTTAAGCTTCTTGCTACCGCCCAAATGCGGAGGGTATGGGCCAAACAAACATTGCCCGACCCCTCCGCCAACCTTGTGGTTCTTTTGTGTGTTTTTCATGCTGGTGACGGAGACTAGTGCCGGTGTTTGGAACAGGTGGAACTTGAGAACCATGGCCGACACCATGTCCAGCTACGATGAAGTTGACAAACGGAGGGTGGCCGGTAAAGCCTGCCGACAGCGAAGGAACGGCCCGCGACCACGCCGCCCGACCAGCCATGACAGACCGCCGCACCGCGGCCTCCACCGCCCCATGACCTCACCATTTCATGGGCCTTCGTGGCCCCACGGCCTCACCGCATAGTGACCCTCCCCTACCCTTGTGACCTCGCCTCCCTGCGGCCCCCGCGGCCTTCGCCACCTCACGACCCTCCGCGGTCCCCGCGGCCTTGCCACCTTGTGGCCCTCCGTGACCCCCTCGGCCTCGCCGTCCCACACCCCTCTGTGTCCCACATGATCATCGCCACCCCGCGGCCCTCTGCAGCCCACGTGGCCTCACCGCCCCATGGCCTCGCGGCCCCCATGACCTCACCATCCCGCAGCCCTCTACGACCCTGCGTCCTTGCTGCCCCGCGGCCCCTGCAGCCTCGCCATCCCATGGCCTCGTGGCCCCCACGACCTCGCTTCCACATGACCCTTCACGTCCCTCGGGGCCTCGCTGCCCTCACGGCCTCTGTGCTTCCCTCGAGGCCTCTGCACCGCCCTCACGGCCTCCGCGCCACCCTCATGGCCTCACCCTACTCCTCAGTCGCCACACCACCTAGAGTAGGCAGGTTCACCCCAAACCGGGTCAGCTCGACCAAGGTTGGGATGGGTTGGGTCGGTTCGACCGGGTCAGATAGGGCCCGGACCAGCTACAAGCTTTTCGCTCTATCGGCCTTAACATTAGCATCCGATGTCTATTTGACAAACTGTCAACGACTCTATAAACCTTGGAGCGAGACTGTCCCTTTGGTATACCACACCTGAAATTTGGATAAGGTTGGGATACGGTCAGGTTAGATCGAGCATGAATCCAATTGGGCCCTCAAAACTAAATGTCTAATAACTTACAGATCGGGCATCTGATTGACGCATCGTCTGTTGAATTGAGATCCCTATGATGTGGTGGTACTTTGGGATACTTTTTTCATGGTACTTCATGGTAGTTGAAGTATCGACCAGTGGATTGAGTTGTAGATCCTCCTGGAGATGAGAAAGCTTAGTGTGGGAACACAGTAGCTGGTTGTGACATGACGAATGAATAGAGATCCTATGTTGGTCATCACGGAGCTATCCAGTGTGGGTCAGCACCGAGAGATCATTTGTGGGTCAGCACCTAAAGATCCTATGTGGGTCAGCACCGAGTGATCCTATGTGGGTCAGTGCTGAGCGATCCTGTGTGGGTCATCACCTAGGGATCCTATTTGGGTCAGCATCTAGAGATCCTATGTGGGTTATCACTGAGTAATCATGTGTGGGTCAGCAGCAGACCCTCTTAATAGAGTAAGATTATTCAGTAGTTACATCTAATCATTTTTACTTCTATAACTATGTTATACCTTATGTGATAAAAGTCATTACCTTTGTGGTATTCAACTATGTGGTGTACATGTGTGGTACTTAATTTGGTGGTGTTCCTTCCTTTGTGGAATAGTTGAGATTTGGGATTTTTAGTTGGACTCTATGTTTCCTCATGATTGAGATGGGTATACTTGATAACTTAGGTATATGTATGGGAATATACCTAAGTAGGGTTGTAACTGGTTTACATGCTTTGTGGTTTATCCTTGGTGGATTTTTTGAGACCTTGAGGATCTCGGGGTTCTACCGATTATCATTATAATCACCCCTGTACGGGCTATGCATGCACCTCATTGTGTTTGGTGCGGACGACGTACAACGCTGACTAAGGACGAGAGTACCAGGACTGGTGGTAGCTCGGAGCTGGAAATTAGATGAGGTGTACTATAGAGATGACCTTTTTAGAGTTATACCTACCATTTGGGTAGGATCCATGGTGGGTGATCACAGGTGCAGTTCTAGTTTATTAGTACTTTCAGTTTCTTGTACATTCCAGTTGGGCCTATATTCAGGCCCCTTTTTCTTTCTGTACTCTCTCTGTTTACTATTTATATTACTTGAGTTCCTATCTTTAAGTGTTCTGGGTTGCATGTGTTACCAGGTTTTAAAGGAAATGCCTTCCATGTTTTAGGGAATACGCCTTCGGTGCTAGTCTCCAGCCCCTAGCCTATGGAAGGCGGGCCTGGGGTAGTCACGGCACGGGCCCTGGGGGACGGGTCGTGACAGTAGCTGGCACCTATTTTTTTGATATGTGCTTGGATTTGGGAATTTATTTTTATAATATATAATTTCTTTTCAATTGAGGAAATATATATTTATATCTTCTCTCTTCTCCCTGCACATGTGAGTTTGATGGTATTCATCTCTATAATTTTAGTATCTACCAACCCCTTTATGTCAATTTCATGAAGATGCATTCCACATTTCAGACATACATAGAATTGAATCTTCTTTTATTTGATATATATTTCAAAATATAATCCACCAGAATCCATTCATTTCGAATTTGGTGTGTTTGGGACATCCACAATATTAATATTTTTCATAATATTTTACAATAGCTGGTTTGGGAAAATCAAAATCTTTTTCCATCAATCTCTCATTCTGATGTGTTATTCATTTGGTTAATCATCACATTGTCCCCCACACCCATGGATACATCAAAATTAATTACTTAGTGAAATGAGTGGTCATTAACATGAGTGGAAAATAATAATGACACTACCCATCTGGGCTCGTCTATCCTACAGAAGGTCAAGCCGTCAGATCACGAAACCCGCTTCCAATATTCCACAGGTGGGTATCAAGTGCTAATTAGGAAAATAAAATACATGGGAGGCATTATCCTATATTACATATACACACTCACACATAGATATACATATCCTTGAAACATTTCAGATATAAAAATACCATTAAAACAAAAAAATAAAAGCATATGTCCCACAATTAATGTATAGTAATCTATTAAATATATATAATGGGAAAATTCAAGGGCAGTAATAACTAAAACTAAATCCAACTATCTTGTATGGAGGGGACTACTATCAAATTAAACCATAATTACACACCTTAGTCTATCTATCTCACTATACTCTACTATCTTTGGGTCCTCTTAAGACTCTATTGAAAGGCATGACTTATGTATACTACAAGACATGTGTGGAAAGATCCTATGTAGGGGTAAATATAAAAATACATAGTAGGTGAAATAAAAACCCAAAATAAGAAGATATAAACCTAACGAAAACAGTCCATTCAACCCCATTCGTTAGGAATACACAAGATAGAGAGTATAAGAAACTTCATATCGACCATTCCTTGGATATGCATGAAATTTTGGCTTATTGTCACATTGTTTTTCAAAAAAAATCATTATAAGGGATAATAGAATAACCTTTATATAGTCATATCACACTTCCAGTCCCCTTGGTAATAACCATACAACCTCCACTATGATTTGACTGAATGATCGGGGTATCGCTCATCTTGGAGTAAACTACCACGAGCCATATCATAATCAATGGAACTCAGCCTTGTTATTTCAATCATCATCTATAACTAATATGATGATACATATCCACTATCCCAGATGAAATACATATGAGAGAACCTACTCATTAGGTATGTCCATGAAGTCATATTTGACCTAAGCCAAAATCAATAGTCAAATAGGGGATCCTTCACATCCCTGATTGGGGAATCTGGTTACCCTATCGGAAATCAAGAATATATCATCAAAAACATAGGGTATCACACATAGGGCCACAGGGAAACACCAAAAACTGAATATGGAGCTCCTATAACATAACACTCGGATAGGGGATCACTTCCAGGTTTGCTGGAGGATGCCCAAAACCATACTGAGACTCAAAACCATGATATGTAGTGTCACACCCAGACCCCTGGAGGACTCCATGAACCCAATTTGAAATCAATAAATGAAAATGGGATTGTATGTATGATGATACCACAAACGTACAGAAACTTCCCACTTAGTAGAGGATCATATTCATAATGATATGACAGCCCTGACTGGGCTATACTGCCATATAAGTAATTGACTCTCTATATATGATGGTCATGACAATACTTAAATGCCTAATTAGGAAAGGATATATGATGGAGGATCCCATATTGACCTTCTAATGGGATACAATAACTATATCAAAACATACACTATAAAGAGGATTAAAATCGACTACAGGGGATGAAATGACACGCTATACCAAAATAGGAATGGATAAAGGGAACTCACTCAATAGATAATGGTGAAAAGGATACTAAGAGTGGTTAACTACTAGCATCACATTACTTCATATATCTATCTCTAAAATTGTGGCCACAATCATGTGCAACATGAAATACTACTCAGGATAGGATACTCATGGGCCTCCAACCATGTCATCATGATGAATATGTGCAAGGGAATATTTTATGAGGGGGTATATGGTGTGTGCCCATATTACATGGTCCATCTATAGAAACTCACTATTTTCCATGTCCTTACTTGTTACATAGAATATATCATTAGAATACCCAGTGTATACTCCATGTCTCATGGAGTCTTCCATCCTCTAAACCTCTAGGAATGTCCTCTTTAGTACACGGACTGGATGACAATCTCTCCACACATTGTGTGTACCCTTTTTATGTAGGATGTTCCTCTCAGAATGAACCATGCAATTTTCCTTGGTCATTCTCTTGTATTAGAGCATGTGGTCATGTCTTCTCTCCATGTAGTGCCACATGTCCATGTCCATATACATGGAAGGACATTCAATGTGCTCATATGTTAAAAACAGGATCGCTGAATGATGTGTTCCCCATAGTACAGAGTTTGTTTTCCCAAAATATCTTCATTCCATATGGGAAGAATTCATAGAGTGTGATCTGGCACTATCTGTTGTGCGATCTGGATTTTTGAATAGGATATCGCTGTGAGTGACACAAAACTCCATATTTCCATTTGAAAACCACATATCAAATCCCAAGGGATATCTAATTATCGTAATAGGGATATAAAACCATAAAAACACATAAATTTTTATTGAAATGTAAATATTAAAAAAACCCCCAAAAAATCTTAGAACCCCAATTCTTCAGGTTGAGAATGATTCTTTAAACTTACTACACCACAACTTAATAATGATATTTGATATAAACAAGGTTCTTCAGTGTCCCCACTCCCTCTTCTATTTCATAGGTCCTCTATAGACATTGGTGAAAATAATCCTCTACCTTATTCTACCTAAGAATGAAAAATTTGGGAAGGGTTGTTTATTAAATAATTTAATTAAATTTATAAACCACCATTTAATTACCCACTAAGAGTCACCTCCAACCGGCTTCCCAACATTAATAAACATTATGTTGTTACTATGGTCAACCTATTGTTTTAAACTCAATCAATGTTTCATATTTTTTATTTGAAGCTATAATCAGGTTCTATTTATAATTTCTATAAAAATTACATATTTATGATATAAAATATTTTCTTCTTTTAATTTCACTTCACTGAGAATCTTTGGGCACCAAAATCCTACTAAAACTAAGTACATGGATTAAAAAATGATCCTCAGAATATTTTAACATTGTACCAATAAAACCGAGATCTATTACATTCACCCCAACATATGTATTTTCATCCAAAAATTGAAGCCTTCAAATGTTGGAAGAAAGTTGAGATCTCTAGATGGTTCTAGTGTTATCTACTAACACACACTCTGGGGAACCACATGCCCACCACCAAGTACAAAAAATATGGGTACTCCACATCAATTACCAGCTCATCTACATTTACATAAATGTGGTTTGAATATGTCTCCTCAGCTGTTAAATGTTGAAAAACTGAATGAACCTGTTCTAACTACGGTCACATGGTCTAGTGGTACACCACCAAGAAAAATTGACATAGAAACTGACGTAAACTAGTAGTCCTAGTAGGACCTTGGAAGACATAAACCACAACAGCAATCACTATCACTTACTGTATGCCCAAAAATGATGTATTACTCTATCCATGACTAGTACCACATTGACCTATATAGCCTCATGAACAGTGCCTTAGATAGTGCAATGTTGATCGTGGTGTGACAGCTACACAACATCAACATGAAAAATCATAGAATGTTCTATAGAACTCGAACAGTTCTTTCCACCTAAAATACCCCCCATATAGGTAATAATAATAAAAAATGTACCATTCTTAGTATGTTGATTCAGAAAAGGAATGGTGACATAGTAAATCCAATGAAGGTCGATTTACTTCCCATATTCAAAAAATCTATTAAAAAACATGTTTATTGATTTCTGGTCATGAAAAAAAATTCTTAATGAGGATATCTAGCCTATTCCTCCCTATTTCACTAAAATAGAAAAGAGGAACCCATTAACAACTAGAGATATAATGTGTTATCCTAAACCAAAAGGTTTAATAACAATGTTTTCAACTGCTTCGTTAAGGCACTAAAAATAGTATTTAGAAACCCTTGGTATGAGAATCCACGGCTACGACTACACCCTTAAGAGGATCCCTACTTATCAGGACCCATCCTTTTTCGGTTCCACTACCATTCCCATTTCAATGTGGATGTATCATAATATGTGTACCTATGGTAACCAAAACTATCTCTATGATAGATCCTAATGAAGTTGATACTCTCAAAGAATGTATAGTATTCATCCTTAACATTCTCTCATGAAAATATGACATCAAGAATATGTGGATAAAAATAAATATGAATCCAACAAATAATACAAAAGATGTAAGGATGCAATTATTAAGTATCTCATCTATCTATCCAGTGAAAATAGGTTTTCCCAAGTGTACACACTGGTCCTACCATTACCACCATTCCAAACTTCTAACTACACTAAATACCACAAATATCCATAGAAGTAAATATAATATGTTGTTGAAAATATTGGTGTAGTCATTGGGATCTAGTATATGCATAAGACTAAATCACATAGGGGAGGAAATAATGAAACAACATTGGGATATTGTTCACAACTCCACCACTACTAAAGGGAATAGAATGCTTTTGTCACTACTCCTCCCATGGTCATAAAAGACCTATGATAGAATAATTCTTCATATTTCAACACAAAATATTAACCTACCTAGCCTGATATCACTCATCCATAAATAAGGAACACTCCTTCCTAAAAGTTGGAAACACTTTCATTATTATTGTATGAAAAATATCTGAGCATGGATGGTTGCCAACCAATCCATACTGAGAAAATCATCATAGGGTCTCTCCCTACCACTACAAGAAGGGAATGTATCTCCCTCCCCCATAGTCGGGTCACACTATATATTAGGGTTCATGGCCCCCCACTAATCTATGTTGGTGCCTCTAAGAATATATTTTGAGACAAAGGGATACACTAGTATAACTAGGAGATGAACATGGGATATGATTAATGAAAAGTTTCACATGACTTTGTGATAACTATTTTTAGGGTTGTACAACCACATGCCATACCTCATACCACACTCAAGAAAATATAGAATAATTCCCTTATTTATAAATCTCATTCCTTAAAATCTTCATCTATATTCTACAAATAGGGAATACTCCAACACATACACAACAACATCCCTAAAAACACAAGTAAAATGAACTCATCCACTATACCTTAACTCTATCAAATTTGGGTGGCACCGAGTCTCCATTGATTATTTTATTGTGTCTCAAAAATTCATCTCAATGTGGGAATTTTCCCTATTTATTTTATTATGAAACCACATCAAACACACGCATCATAGGGATCTACCTATGCACTGTGTAACCCTGGATAGTCCAAAAGTAAGAAGTCGAAAGAATATTTTATCTCACAACATAGTCATAAATACTACTGAAAAATTAGAGAGAAAATATATTGAACCTCTAATCATACTCATATAGTTTGGATTATATGATTTTTTGGCCTAAAACATTCTTCTACCACTCATGTAAACTCCGTGAGCCTAGTGCATACCTCCTCATGGTGGTGGTGGAAATAGATTGTTGCATCTGCCATATCTTCCTGATTTTCCTACTCATCAACTATATCCACCATAATGACGTACTCTTTGATCATATATTGGTCTCTTATAGAGTGACTCATTGACTATATCCCTCTCAAAATCATGGTGGGTTAGACAATCTCACACAATATTCATTCATCCATCAAAAAAACATTGCATCTCCCATGAATGACTAGATCTGGCCTAGAAACCCTGAGCTGTAGACTCTCTATCATGGGATAATCTCCTACAATTTTTCATATTCTAGGATCCCTATGCCTATTTTAAACTACAATATTTATATGTATTATACCCAATGTTCACCACACTAATAGTCTGAGTCGACTCTGTTGGAAATATCTCTAATACCCTAGATTGTTTGGTCACTTTAGAACAAGTGGGAATGCATAGGGATGTCACTAAAGACCTAATATCGTAGCGTGGGACCTACTCAAAATTACATTTTTGGAAAAATTGATCTTCAACCATATCTATGGAGTATCCCAAAAGGTATGTGAACCTCACTATGTACTCTTTCACATTCATTCTACCCTACTGAATATGAAATATTTCATATATGCTCATCGATCATAATGTGGAAGGATAAAACTCTTCCCTGGAGAGATGATAAAACTATACCCAAGTGATCATAGACTCCTCATGTTTTTTAGTTAACAAAATAAATTATAAACTATATGATACATATTTTTGATTCACCACTATGAACACCTTTTGATCTATAGGTTTCATAACAAGGAGGAAAACAATTATTACTACCTCAAACAAATCATATAATTCCAAGGGGTCTGGATAAAACTAATACCTTCGGGTTCTATTCCTCATAAAATTATGCAGAACACTTATACTATGGGAATCCTTACATTGGAATAAAATCTAATAATTTTTTTCCATGGGTGGTGGATTCACTAAAAAACCACAATAAGATACTACCTCTTATGAAGACCTCTATGTCGAAGCCTCATCATTTGCTGGGTCATTATCACCATCCCACTGTGGAACCGTGTTTGGATTTCATTATGGTTAAATCCTCAAATAGAATGAAGAAACACCATGGTGCAATATTATATATAAGGAGGTGACTCTAGAATGACATGGATACTAATAATCAATTAGATATGATGAATGTTCTAATTCTTCCCCATAACAATTGTCTACATGTTCCATGTGAGAATTATGGTTCTCATAGTCCTAGTGAATCAATATGTCATCCGCCACAAAAAGAATATATTCAATTTCCAAAAAGACGATAATAGGAACTTTTATCAATGTTTCTATAAATCCCAATCCTAGTTCAGATAGAAAACTCTTAAATAGAGTCCTAATGATGTACTTCCTATTATACCACTCTATAACAACCCAACACACCAGGGACCACCTGGCCAATGGAAGGATGAGAAATCACAACCACTGTCTGACCACCAATATTCTATGGAATAGAATATAAAGATGATTTTGTATATCACAAACATGTGAGACTTAGCCTAGGTTAAATGTATACAAGAAAACACATCGATCTCCGAGAAATAATGATGAGATAGTAATGAACAAGAAAAAAATCATAAAGAAATCAATCCTCGAATGAGAGTATAAAATATTAATGAAAGAGAGAAAGTGAAAAATAAATGCCACTAAAAACTTTAGAAGATTCCAACATGCTCAGAAGTAGGGGGTTGCTGTCAAATGCAACCACTAATACACACCTTGATCTATCTAGATCTATATTCTCCACCTGATCTGGGTCCTCTTAGGATTTCATTGAATGAAATGTCATATGTATAATAAATTACATTTTAGAATAGAGACAATGTAGGGGTGATTATAAAAATACACAACAAGTGTCCAAATATCCCATAATATAAGAGGGAATAATAATGGAAATAGTCCACTTAAATCCATTCCATAGGAGAACCTGAGATAGATAGTACAAGAAACACTATCTCTTTCATTCTTTGTATATAAATGACTAGTAGTATTATCTCCACTATATATTTCAATAAAAATCATAGAAATAGATCCCATAATATCACAGATATAATCATCTCATATATTCGTGTCCCAGGGTTATATCCATATTGGTTTCCTAGGGATTCCACTAGAGGATCAATGTTTCATTAATTTCAGAGTAAACTCTTTATGATCCTTTATATCTCTGATAGAATTTATCCATTATATTTTACTCATTAGGAATCAAATATATGATCGATCATCCCCTAGATCTAAGATGGCACAGATCAAGCGAACTTTCACATCATGTATCGCCATGAAGTCACACTGAAACCCAGTGGATATTGATACTCAGATAGGTGATCCCTCCCATACATGATTGGTAACACTAATAGCCCAACTAGAAACCTAAAATATATCACCACATAGGAAGGGGATCAAACATAGGACCACAGGAGGAAACCATGTAACCAATGTGGAACTCTGAAGATCGTAACCCTTAGATGGGTGATCACTCCATATTCTATTGAGGGATAGTGGAAACATGGATGAGACTCAAAACCACAAGATATAGATATAGGCTCATATATAAGACAGTTAGGGGACACCACCATCCCAATTTAGAACCTACCGCTAAGTAGGGGATTTCATAAATGATTATACTAAAAACCCAATAAACAATAAACTATGTTTGGGATCATATACATGATGATATCGAAAAACCTACTTGGATACCCTTCTAGATAAGAGATTACTGACCTATGTATGATGGCCATTATGATTCTGTGAACCCCTCATAGATACGGTTATATGATAGAGGATCCCCCTCTACCTTATAGAGGGATAAAAAACATTATATGGATTCATCCTATAGAGAGGATAAAAATACACACCTGAGGATACAATTAAACCTTATACCATCATAGTAATGGATAAAGATATCCCAGTTAACCAATACTTGTCAAAATAAAATTTATATAATCTTCTAGCTAGTGTCACCTCACATCAAATAACAAATTATAAAACCATGGACACTGTCTCATTCAATTTGGATAACTATTCAAGATAGGATGCTTGTAGGACTTCATATGTTTCATGTAGACGGTGATTCATGTGGAAGAAATGTATCAGTGGGGTAAATAAAATATACCTCTAGAAAACAACATGTCTCTCAAAATCATATCTTGGACATGTCCTTACTCGGTACTCAATGTGTATATGTATAATACACACTGTGTACCCAGTGTCACATGTTGTGTGACCTCATCTAAATCTTGGGTGTGTCCTCACCCACACATGGACAAACTATCCATGTTTCCATACAAAGAATTTACCCTTTGTATATAGTGTGTTCCTATTGCCCTATCCCAAGGAAGTTTCCTTGGTTCTACCCTTGTATAAGAGAACATGCAATTTCTTCTGGTAGTGTACTACCACATGACCATATCTCTGGACAGAGAAAGAATCTCTATGTTCTAGGTGACATGGTTTGGGCCCACTAAAATGTGTTTACCCCTAGTATAGAACATGTATTCCATAAATAATATTATTCAATAAATGGGATGAATACACAACATGTGATCAAGTACTATACATCATTTTATCAAGATTTCTAAATAGGGAATCCCTAATAGCAAATCAAAAACACCTATTTCCACCTCAATCCCATATATCTGCCCCCAAGGGATCTTAATAAGTAATAATGGTTCTAGGAAATATTAAAATAATTCATAAATGGGAACTAGGAATGAAATTATATAAACATTTCTACCTCATGGAAGAATGATGAAGCATTAGGTACAAAATGTCACCTGGAAGATGTTTTATATTGATCTAGTGACAATCGATGTCAAAAACAATGTTCTGTGGTTCCTTCAATCCCTCAGTTTATCCTAATATCATCCATATCCATGGGAGGAAATACTTATCTATTTTATTTTATGGGTGAAACAAAATTAGAGAGGGTTTGTTTATAATATTAAAAAACCTCCATTTAATACCTCGTTGATGGTCACCTATAACCAGGAACAAAAATCTGTGAAACATAATGTAAAACCTAAGGCAAAACCCAGAGTATTAACTCCATTGTGGTCCATAATTTCTGATCCAAAACTCTACTCTATAGTTATTCGACATTTCTAATGAAATTTTCAATGTGAAATATAAAATATTTACTATTTTTAATATCACCATGATGTGGCTATCCAGGCCCCAAAATACCACACCATCTCAATTAATTTCTTTGGAAATATTCATAATAATTTTTAAAATTCATGCAATAAAAACTAAAGTCACGACATGAACGACATACATTATAATTTTACCGTCATAAATAGTCTTATGTAAAGTTAACCACAAGATATCCAATTTTATGATATTATGGATTTTTGAGATTTTTGTTTTAGTTCAAAACATCTAGATATTACTTCATCCTAAATAATTCATGATTCAACCTATAGTAATTTAACTTGATTACTAAAATTATTAATAATAAAATACCTTATAATAACCTATAAATTAGTCCATTATAGTGATTTTAAATGATAATACAATTAATAAATGTATGTTCCCCAAGAGTGCCTAGCTATGTGTTCTAATTTCGCATCATTTTAAATCATTTGGTGATGAATGATTTAAGAAAATATAACTTTGTCTTTATTAATCCATTATAAAATAGTGTTACAACCTTTATCTACTTATAGTGACCATAAAAATGATTTTATATCTTAGAAAACCATATACTCAAAATTATCAAAAATATCAGGATTTAGTCCTATATATAGACTTATCCCTTGGGTTTTCCCAAATGTTATTCCATCCTAATTAAAAATAATAATAAATATTACCTCAACTAACCAACACTCTTATCTGTTCCTTAGAAATTATGATCAATATCTTCTTATAAATCATGATGTAATTCTCAACTATCAGCATAACCTCTAATGTTATCTAATACCTACTATGATACCAACTAAAACAGCATGGATATGTTTCAATTAAATATTATGACCTAAAAAAATATTAGATAACAATAAATACCAAATAAATTTTAGTTTTAGAGTTTCTGAAAGTTAGGAAAAGATATTATGTGACATATTCGATGACTTTTTCAGCTAATGGATATTCTTTCGACTATATAACTGACAACTCAATCAATTGTATCCTATAAATTTTTGATTTAAGATAAACATCTATACATACCACATGTATTACTCTCCTTCATTACCTAGGGAAAATATAACACAATAACTTATGACCTCAAACACATATTAATGGTAAGAATAACCAATAATAATAAAGAATCACAAGTGAGCATAGGATAAACATATTTTTATAAGAATGTATGCAAGGAAAATGAACAGAAAAATAAAATTCATACCCAAAAACACATGGATCAGGACACAAGAATCATAGTTTGAGGACTTAGTATAAAGAAACTAATATGATAGGTTCATGTAATCTTATGATTGGAACCATAATATAATTCTTGGTATCATTTATTATTTTTAGGGTTCCTCCCAATACCATTATCACATAGTATAAAAATTCTAATGGAGGATTTGGTTTACTCTCTAATCCCATACATGACATCCCATGAGATAAAAGCTTCACCTATTGTATTTGAGAGATATATAATTTTAGTCCCATCCATAATATATTTTAATATACTTTTATAGGTTTTCGATGAAGAAAATATCAACAATCATAAGATGATAAACACTCACAAAATTAATTGGATTCCAAAGACATCATGTTACTCTATAGGTAAAAAATATTCAAACAAGATTATTAATAAATTTCTTTACCTACTATATTTAAATGGAATATGGTTTTTCTAATAATATCACCAATCAATTGATGTATGAAATCTAGGTTAAGACATTTAAGTCAAGTTATAAAAATTGAGAGTGTTCATAGGGAAAAACATTGGATGAAAGATTATGGTTATATACCAAATACAATTATGTAAGACATAGGTTGTTATAAAAAAATTACTAAATATGATAAGGATATAACGTTACTCATATTGAAAAATAAAATTTATGATTACATAAGATATTATACTAAATAAATCATAAGGTATTTTAAATGATATGGATTTATAAGAAAACTGTTTTTGAAGCACTAGGAAAAATCACTATAAAAATAAGAATGATCCATGAACATTTTGGAAATATTTCATTATAAAAATTTATAAACCATTATGAATAAGATTTAATTTGTTAAAACCATTGGGTTTTAGAATGTAATTTTCATAGAAAATGGTAAATATAGTGAATGTAAATGTTGACATAGATAACATTAAAATACAATTTTTTTACACATTGATGAGAACATATCATAATGGAAAAATTAAAATAATCCATTAAATAACTTTAATTAAGTTAAAGTACTAGATAATTACATTAATTAATAATTTATGTATTTATAAAGACATTTTATAAAGCATATGATGATTATAGAGATAAAAAATGGGAGGATCCCAACCAATAAGAAAAGATGGGGTTATGTTCACTTATAAGAAAAAACTTTTGGTAAAATTTGAGTCAAGAAGAAATTGAATTTTCGGGGAAACTGTAAAACCTCATAAAAATAAAAAATAATAATATGAGGTATTTTATAAATAATATAAATTTCCCTAGATGGATATCATTTCAAAAAAATGACGGTTTGGTAATATGATTGGATTCTAAACTCTTACTGTTTGAGTGACATTTTAATAGAAATTACATTTCAACCTTGATCTATTTTGAATAGAAATCCATTTAAAATAAAAAAATGATGTTGATATTAAAAAACATATCAACATGGTAAATTAAATTCAATGTGTATTAGAGACACCATTTTAAATAAAACATGGTATATAATTGGAAATATGTCACAATGGGTTGAAATTGGGACTTGAACACCCATCCATTTATCCGGATTTCCATGAAAATGATATGGAATCCTATATAAATAACATAACTATTTTAATAACTCTATCTATAGCCTTATTAATATCTAAAACCATTTAAAAAACTTATTTATATTTATTCTCTATCTTTGTACTAGTTAGTTTCTACCAATTTCATAATTAGGTGTGGGTAATCTTGAATGTTTTTAACTATTTTCATATCAGTGTGGTTAGGAAGTGTCCCTCTCCCAAATTACATCCTTACTAGACCATTAAATTTTTTATAAATGATACTTAATAATTTTTTAAAACTTTATAATTTCATTTTAGGTGATTATAGTTACATTACCGGAATTTGAAATTGATGATGGGTATGTTTTAGTGATTTTTTTGAATAAATAGTGATATATTAGATAATATTTTTAATATAAATTTAACCAAAAAAATCCCAAATTATTTATTATTAAGTGATTTATATCATATTATACTTTTAATTTAGTTCCCATAGTCAATCATGAAACAAATTCATTGCATTGATCATGTAAGTACTTAAACCGACCCATACATGAACATACAATGATTAATGGATATGTTTGTTGTGGATGTAGGATAAAAATGTATATGTAGATTGGTTAATTACAAGAGGGGTGAATTTTATCTTTAAAGACATTCATTTGTATCCTTAAGAAAATCTATCTTTTACATAGTTAAAAAATATGTATTCAAAAACCCTCTTTAGTTCTCAACAAAGAAACTAACATGATTTGGATTAGATAATATGGACCTAATAAGGAAACTTAAGACAAGTTTACATATGAGAAGATTTTACATTAAAGGGTATATAATATTATCTATATCAGAGTATGCAAGAATAAGAAAGTTTTAGAAAATTACACTTCCTATCTATAAAACAATACAATGGAATTAAAACTTGTAACAAAACAAGAAAATTATAAGAAATTTGTTAACCCAAAGAGAATTTTATCCAATAACATTGGATAGAGATCCCTTGATTTATACGTTCATGAAAGTGTGTCTTACCCACACCACAGTAATCCCTTAATACCAATATCGGTATCTGTATCATTATCACTACAATCCCTTGATCTCTAAGGTGATCACTACCTCCATCTTCTTGTCCCCCAAATCCCCCAATTGATAAAAGAAATAAATATATTCACACTAGGAAGGCTAAACAATATTTTCTCAGCTTGATCAAGTTGTTCAGAGCATTCACATATTAAATATTTGAGCAGAGGTCTCGCATAGCATCACTCCATTCCAGAGTTCAACTCACACATCATGTTGTGAACATTGAAATGGTTAGGTATTTATACGAATGAATTCCAATGTTTGAATTATCCTCAAACATTTATATTTTTCATGAATTTCATAGAGACCTGTACACATGGAACTTGGGCAACGATTAAGTTAAAATATATTAGATGACATCATTTTATATAACAAACTATGAGAAACATTATTATGCTTAAGAAACATTTTAAAATATATGATCTGATAAAATAAAATTTCACATTATGAAAATAATATAACTATAAGAAAATAATTTAATTAGTTTCTTAAGATAATGAAAATCAGAGTCTATAAATATTGACAATCAAATTTTGAAATGATAGAGAATTGGATTATGATTTTGGAGGAAATCAGAGTCTGTATTTTGAGGAGTTATGAGTCTGATTTCAGAATAAATAAAAGTATTATTTTAATACTAATAGGAGTGTAATTTATGGATAAATTATATTTTGAATTTAGGAGAAATCAGAGCTCATTTTTTAGGAGAAATTAGAGTCTGATTTCTATAGATTTCGGATTGCTAATTCTAAGGAAACTAGATTCTAAGGAACTGTAATGTTTTAGGATTGATATGAATTCAATTTTTTTACATAAGAAAATGATGGTTATACTTGTTTTGTTAAAACATTAGATAAGGAATTGAAATCATAGGTAAAATAAAGACTATTCTTAGGGAAAAAAATATTCCTTATGAAAAAATTTCTTAGTGAAAATAATATTCCTTATGAAAATGTGTTTGTGATTTTAAAACATAAAGGATCTAAAAAGTCATAAGTAAACATATTAACTCTACAATATCCCCATTATTGGAAATGAAAATCCACTTTTTATAAGAGAATATAAAGTACTTAGCTTTTAATTTATGAACATTAAAAGAAATACTAATCTCCATTTTTCATTATGACTCGTTATGAATATGACTACCTCCCCCTTTTCTTATGAAATCAATAAGGATCATATTCTTGTGTTTCATAGAGAAACAATTCCTCCTAAAATTATTATTTATTTTTTAGGTAATCTTCCCCTTATATAGGTGTCATCTTCTATTAATTCAATATTCCTTTTTATCATTCTTTTCTCCCCATATGTGATTTTCGAAAAAGGGAAGGAGTGAATGAAAACAATCATTGTACCTGAAAGGTTAGGGAACATACAAAATGAATCAATGGAAAGATAAAAAAATTCATTAAGATCCAAAATTTTATTACAGCAATAGATCATATTTGAAAATAAAATTAATCATTCTTATTTTTCTTCTCCTTTGGAATAATCATTTTGTTGGTTACCTTCATATCATTCAATTCTTTATGGACATTTTGAAATTTCTTATGTAACTCTTCCTGATCCCATTTTTTCCTTTTGAGATAATAGATTATTTATTCTTTGGAATTTATTATTTAATCGTGATACTTGATAAAATTGCCTTATTCTTTGAGTTTTTATCCATCTCTTCTCGAATCTCCCTTTATCTTTTCAGATTAAGAGTAATAGAATTCAGCTTCCCATTGAGATCTTTATCTTCTTGAAGGCAACTAGCTTGTTCTTCCTTTAGTTTCTCTGAAAACCATGTTAAAGAATTCAAAATCCAATCCTCAGAATTATCAAAAGAATCCTTTATTGAATCATTGAATTCATCAAAAAATTTATATCTTCAATGACTGACTTCAACCAATTCGTGATTTCATTACAAGATCTTCTATGACCATAAATAATCAAAAAAATTCTTGAACACTACTTCAGGTTTGATTAACATTAAAATAAGAATATTTATTGAATATGATTCTTGATTAACTGTTTCATGAAGTATCTAACATTTAGAATCAATTCTAGGAAGTAAACGATTGGAAATCACAATCTTCTTTAAGGACTGAACCATAAAATCATGTCCTGGAGAAGATGAAGACTCTGAGACATATTCTTTTTTAGGTGACGAATCTAATTTTATTCTAATCTACTTTCCTCTTAAATATACCAATAAGAACCTTCTTTGATTTGGAAACAACAACATTCTTAGGTTATTCAACTTCAACTTTCTTACCTTTTTCAGGATTAGTGATTTCTTTCTCAAATTTCAAAAACATGAATTATTTTATCATCATAAACATCAACTTATTTATAACAAAATTTACCAAAAAATCATCCTTGTCATTAAAATTTTGAACAATATTATCTTTACTTATTTCATGATCTAAAGAAAATTTATTGACTTCATCCTAAACAATATCATTTTTCTGAAAAAAATGTGTTTCAGAATTTATCTTGGTGGATTCAGCATGGGATATTCTTATTGACAGCATTCCAGAAGGGGTCTTATTCTCATGATATTATTAAACCATTCATTTCACATAATCACCTTATTCCACTTCCTCTTATTCTTCTTCTTCTTTTGAGAATTTTTCTTCTTCAACTAATTGTTCCGGAATTGAAATATCCTTATTTCTCTTATCTGGTACTAAAGTCTTCATTGGAACCTGATCTTGAACGAAATATTCTAGTTTATGAACATGTTTAGATGCCTTCTCAGTACACCTAAGTAAATCTGGGATTGTTTTAGTTTCTTAATTTTTCTTCCTCAGCCACTTTTCTTTATCATGCCTTTTAAACTCTTTGTCTCCATATATTTTTAAGGCCAAATCCTTGAAAAGATCTAATCCAAAAACTATATCAACTTCTTTCATTTTATTTTTCCACTCTCTACATTTGGAAAAAAATTCATCAAAAAATTCATTTTCCTTCTTAGGCTTGGGTGGAGAAGATAATGGTTCAGCAGCTGGTTCTTGTTCCTATGGTTATGCCTATTTGGATTTTCTTTCTTAGGGATGGGCTTCAAGATTTCTCCAATTTCTCATTTTGTACTGGGACCTTGGTCATCCTCATCAAAAAGTTCAAATAATTCTCTTGACTTAACAATAAAGAAAATATTCATTCTGCTCAATGTACCACCACTAAACATTGTGATCTATATGGTTTTGTACTTTTAGTTGGTAGGGATTTTGGAGTATCTTAAGCTTAAGACAACGATATTTGACAAGATCACAGGGTACATCATGATTTGAGACATCATTATTTAACTTTTATTACTATTGATAGTAAAAATAATGTCCTTGATGCGGTTAATCTTTCTTACATTCACCAAGAACTCCGTCACAATGATATCTCATATCATTAAATAAATTTTCTCTCCCATTCTTGGAATAAAAAAACCTTGCATCCAAAGGGATACCAATTTGTGGTTGGTTAAAATATGTGCAATCTTTGGCATCTTTATTCCCTTATTTACAATGCATTTAATAGCCTTAACATTCCCAAATGAACAATCCTTATTAAGAAATATGCGTGAGAAAAATATTTCTTCTCCTTAATAGGGTAGACCGGAGATATATAGAGCCTTCTTGTAAGATAAAGAATAATTCTTTCCATAAATATCAAAGGAATACATTTCTTTTTCACCTTGTCCACAAAGCAGAGCGGTATCATAAAAACCTATAACCAAATCGACATAAACCTGATCATGAATCTTTTCATTGGCTATACAGAGGCATTCCCATCTATTTTACGTTATGATATTTTAAATAAAAGAGTCATACATGAAAAAGAAATTTGGTTCCATGAACCTTTCACTAAATATTATCCAATCATTGATTTCCTTATTGGATTCCATCAGAGTCTGTGAGGAGACCTCAAGAGACATTATGAGATTTTGGAAAATGAGAAAACTAAATAAAAAATTTGAAGGGTGGGAGATCTATATTTCAAAAATTATGAGAAGACCGATGTCAGACACGAATAGGGTTTCCTTTATATGATATTTTTCATGACAGTTCAAATACCTAGGTAAATCCCACATTGGAGACTTACTCAATCTAATCTGGCGGTTGATATAAATACCAATGAAGGATCTGTAAATTCTAATCTTTTGATGTTTTAAGGAAAAAATATATTTAAGGAAAGTGAATCTGATAATGTTTTTTTAAATCAATATTGAAATACCATCGAACAAAAAAGTTATTAAAATTATATAAATATAGAAATATACCTTATGTATTGCTCAAAAATATTTGTTAGTATTGATATGGTTCCCTTTATGAAACATTGGTTATGAAAAGTTTTTTTAGGGAAAAAATATTTTAAGTTCTGGAAAGAATTTGGAATTATGAAATATAAAATAATAAACATATGTAATCCCTCTATGAAAAGGAGTCTTTTATTGTTAGGTGATTGGGTTCAATCGAATGTTAATGTGGACGATTACCTTACAGTTATCATTAATAAATTTTTTTTATTGTATTAAAATATATCAGAGTGTAGAGGATTTGTAAATATGTCAGCAAGATGATCTTGCATTCCGCAAAATCGATGAATTATATATCCTTTAAGTGTGTGATCCCTACGAATGTGATGACGAATTTCAATGATATTTTCATTAGAGGGATGTATAGGGCTTTTTCTTTGGGAAATGGACCTATTGTTATCATAGATTATCTATGTTTTGGTAAAAATCATGCCATAGTTTGTGAGTCTGTGTCATATCCAAAACAGTCAAGCAAAAGTCATCATACAAAGAGCTTTTTAAAACAAATTTTTTTTTGAGAAGAATAGAAAAGTCCTAATTCCATTGTTCCATTTAAAAAGTGATAAAAATCACCTATTTTATTTGGGTTTTATTATATTATATTTATATCGTTCAAATAAAAATACTGAAAATATTAATTCTAGACGCCTTGATGTTAAGTATAATAGACTTCCTATCATACCTGTAAAAGATTTTTGATCTACTAGTTTCCCAGCGTCATTATGATCAATAGTATTTGAGGTACCGATTCGAGTACTTGTTCATTCATTATTGTCATATCTATATTTCTTAAGAAGATATTTAATATACTCATGTTGAGATATAAATATTTCCTCTGTTTTTTTAGAAATTTTAATACTATGAAAACATGTTACCTCACCCATCATACTCATTTCAAACTCAAATTTCATAATATTTAGAAATGAATCGGTTATGATTTACTAAAATGATCTGAATATAATGTCATCATCATAAATTTAAACATTCAAAACATTTTTCTTATCATTATTTAAAAAAAGGTATGGATCCTAAATTCCATTAACAATATTTTTTAGTAGAAAAAATATCTAATTTTTTCATACCATGATCTAGGGGATTGTTGAAGTCCATATTAAGCTTTGGTAAATTTTCCAATAGGTTTAAGATGTTTTGGGTCTTCAATAATTGGAGGTTTTTCAACATAATCTTCTTCTAGATCATATTCATTAAGGAATGAACACTTTACATCCATTTGGAAAAATTTATATTTAAAAATGATACAAAGGCTAGTAGAATAAGAATATATTCAAATCCAGCTACTGGATCATAGGATTCTTAATAGTATATTCCTTATTGTTGATTATAGCCTTTGGGAACTAATCGTTCTTCACTTTTTACAGTGATTCCATTTTCATCACATTTATTTCTAATGACCCACTTTACCCCAATAACAGATTTTTTTAAGGTCTTCCAACTATGGTCAATATAGTGTTCCTTTAGTATTCATTTAGCTCATCTTGCATAGCTTCAATCAATTCATCATCACCTAAATAATCATCAGTATTTTTAGGTTCTAATATGGAAATAAATGATAGATGCTCTACTTCATTCCTTAAAGAACTTCAAGTACTTACAAGTAGATTTAAAAAACCTATAATACTATCACATGAATGATTCTTAAGAAATAACTAAATATTTTCTTGATTATTTTTCTTATTAAAAGAATATTCCATCAAAGGTTGATAAATATTTTTTTAAAAAACAATTGAAGATGTATGTTGGGGTTGTTTAAAAACAAAATGACAGGTTTCACCAAATGTAACATGTACTAATTCTTCAACATTACAAAAATTTTTTAGAAAACTTTATAAGCCTATGATGTTGTGGAATAGCCTACGAAAATTCCTTCATCATATTCAGGTGTGAATTTATGGGATTTAAATTCTGTATTCAAGATGAATACATTGTATCCAAATACATTGAAGTAAGAAATGTTGGGTTTTAGACCAGTCTATAACCCGTAAAGTGTTTTATTAATACAATTTTTGATTAAAATAAAATTTATAGTATAATAATAAGTGATATCTGCTTCATCCCAAAAGTGTTTAGTAATAGAATATTCACCCAACATGGTTTTTGTTATCTTTTAAAGAATAGGATTTCTTTGTTCAACAACACAATTTTTTAAAGGAGTTCATGGAGGTTAGAAGTTATGCAGCAAATCATTTTTTTTTATTTTCTAAAATCCGGTTTGAGGGTAGCCGGTTCCCTTGTACATCAAATTCAAATTCAAATTTCAATTAACCGCTCCACCGCCATCACATGAGTCCCGACACGCCGCTCACGCGCCGGCTTCGAAAACCGAGGACCATCGAATACTGCGTCACCTTCAGACGCTCTTCAGTCTTATCCGTGTCGCCCTCGAGACACGAGCCCTCGCGAATCCCAACGTCCCCTCCCTCTAGATCGCCGGCGAGACACGCCGGACCTGCACCATATCGAGAAACTCCGGCGAGATCCCGTCATCCCCGAACAAAACATAACGCCGACGAAAAATACCAGCAACCATCGTCTAACGCCGGCGAGATCCCGTCGTCCCCGAACAAAACATAACGCCGACGAAAAATACCAGCAACCGTCGTCTAACGCAGGTGAACCACATCACCGACCTTCATCATCTTCATCGTCATAGGAAACACGACCCAGAACATCACCGCTTCAGACTAAAACCGTAAGAGACGAGGCAGAAACCCTTGACACATCACACAAAAATCAGCAACGCACACACCACTGCCTGCAACCCCACAGCCCTGAACAAGGGTTTATTTGACAAAGATCCCGCAGTCGTCCTTGTCTGCACAAAACAAAACAAAAGAAAAAACGATCTCCCAACGCCACCATCCAACCAGATCACAGATGCAACTCAACCTCCAAAACACCCAGATCTAAGGCCAAAGTGGCATCTTCAAAACACCAGACCAGGGGCTCGGGCGCAGAATCAACATCGAGTCGCAAAGACCTCGATGCGCGCAAGAAAATGACTCAGATTTATTTTCTTGAAAATATACCCACGTAAATATTGTGTAATCATAAACTAAAAAAATATAGTATTTTCCTCCAATACTTCTAGTTTTTGTTGGACCAAACAGATCCATATTCACTAGTTGTAATGAATTATAAGTTTATAATTTACTAATTGATTTAAATCTTGAATTACGTTTCTTTCTATATTGAAAAGGATCACAAACTTTTGAAGAATCAAATTTATTCTCTAGTATACCCTTAATCAGTCATTTCTTTGATATTTTACATAGGTTAATAAGGTTATAGTGTACTAGTCTTCTATTACATATCCTAGATTCATCTTCCATTACACTTAGGCAGGGTAAGTCTTGGCTCCTAAGTACTTTAATGTTTAGTGTATAAAAAATGTTATTCTTATGGGAAGAGAGAATAAAATATTCCAGAGAATTTTGTATTAAGCATTTATTGATCCTAAAATTCAAAAATTTACCTTCTTCACATAATTTGAAAATGATTTTTAGGTTGTTCTTATGTCCTTCAACAAATAAAACATTTGAAACTAAATATTTTTCAATAAGCAGAATATTACTAATACCAAAAATTTATCCTCGAACCTTGTCTTTGAATGTTACTTTTACACATTTCATCTTAATAATATTTACAAAGAATACTTTATTACTAGTCATGTTCTAGGAAAATCCATTATCCATGTACCATGTATTTTTGTTGGCACTTCCTTTGTTTTCCTAAAAATGATATAGCTAAACATTCTATATCCAAACATTCTTGGATCCATAAACGTTTGAAATTAAAAGTTTACATATCCAAAATTGGATAGAAAAATGCGCTTTATTAAAACCTACGGATTGGGTTTTATTCATATAACAATTCTTCTCCCAATGTCCAACACATTAATGCTAAGTGAAAAAATGATCACATTGGGGAACAAAATTGTTGTGACTAAAACCTAGTTTTGAATGAGAATAACCAAATATTAAACTATTTCTAAGGGGGTGAAGTTGGGAATAAATTTTATCAAAACCTTCTTTCCCATGAGTAAATTTTGTCCAGAGTTTCATTATTGAAAATATTTCATATTTTAGTCTGATAACTAAATTCTTATTCTCATAGTCATTAGTATTAGGATTTGAAATTGTCTCTAAACCATTTTTCATATAAATAAAAATTTCAATATCTTTATAAATTTTATCATTTTATTAATTTACATAGATATGGTTTTTGGAAACATTTTCAAAATCGAGGGTTCTATGATCAAGATATTTTGAATGATCTGATTCATATTTTGTAAAAATACATATTCTAGAATTTTCCTTAACTAGTTCATTATTTATCTTAATATTTTCATTCTCAAGTAACTTGGAAAACCAAGATACTAATTCAAAAGAAGGTAGAGTATTATTTATTAATGAGTAATATTCTGAATTCAATGATTCATAACATTCATAATTTTGATAATTAGTACTTAATGAAATATTGGTTAAAGATTCAGTTGTATTTACCTTAGCTATAAGATATTTATTTTTTTGTAGGAATTGTTGCCATAAGAGAAATATTATTCTTTAAAAAAGATTCAATATTAGAAGATTCATCAGAAGAATCCCCACAACTATAACTCTAGGTTTCACTATCTTTTATTAAATTCTTAGACGTAGACACGTAGTACTTATTCTTATTTCCTTAGGAATTCCAATCCTTTCTTTTATTCCTTTTTATTAGAGTACAATATGGTCTGATATGACTATCCCTCTTACACTCATAACATATCAATTCTAAATCATTCTTATCATTTATTTCTTTATTCTCCTATCTATATTTGATATCATTTTATCACATGATCATGTTCATTTTTCGAGAAAAAATGGTCTAGTTCATTCTTAGAATGATCACAATCACTTGATTCAGATGTTGTAGTCTATTTCAGGGATTTAGAACTTTTAACTCATTCAGGAGTCTTTGTTTCATATTATTTGATGTAGTAGTCATATCAAACCTTCCATTGACATTATTTTTCTTAACTGTCTCTACTTCTCTCTTCATTCTAGTTTGTGTTGTAGAAGAGTCCCGAATAACTCATCCAGAGTGATGTTTGAAACATTCCTCTTCTCATCAATCATTGTTCCTTTTTATTCCCACTCATTGGTAAAAATATCTATAATCATACACAAAATAATCTCACCATCAAGATATTTATCAAACATACACTAAATTATGTTAACTATATCTATAAACCATTGTCGAAATTTGCATACAAGTTCTTCATAAGGAAATATAAAACAGTGGTATTCAACTCTAAGCATTTCTCTCCATGTTTTAATGACCCTGTATATTCCAATATGTGTTACTTATTATTTCTTCCAGGTGATATTTTATGATTCACAAGATGAAATATGGATATAGATATTTCTCTTCATAGAACATAATAAATTATTGTATCCCTTAATCTTATAATGATACTCTTGTTTTTTTTGATTTGTGAATTGTGTGATTTTTTTGTATGGAGTCTTGTAGTCTCTAGTAAACATTAAAAAGTTACCCACAATGATATTGGTAATTAAAGAATTCATCCATCCAATGGTATGAATGAATTAATGTTTTTTATTGTTGTGATGAATACCCCTTTTAAGAGAGTAAGGGGGAACCCAAACAAAACTCAAGACTTAAGAAAAATAACACCCAACGAAAAAAACAGTGAAACCAGACTCATAATAAGAAGATTCCCTTTTCTATAATATGATCATAATGAATCTATCCACCATCTTAAAGATGTTTGGAAAATAGGCGTCTTTTGTCAAAGCCCATGACAGACATGATGGCTCTTTCCAGGCCCCCTCAAAACACCAAATCTGTGAAGCTCTGCAAAGATGAACTCCCAACTTTGGATCCTCCTCTGAGGCCTGTTCCATGTGGTCAAGTCTAGATGCACTATTTTACCATTGTCATGACCATCATCAAAATCACCAAATATAATTCAGAAGAACATTAATCCATGAATCCAACCTCTAAGAAGATATAAATCTGGAAGACCCTCACCGCACTCCACAAGACTACCACCACCAATGTTGTCACCAAAGTCTGACGCAATCAGAACATAAAAGGGGAGAAGATCCTACGAGATACAGAATCAAACAGACCTCTTCATACCCATTCAGTATATACATCATACCAATAGATCTTCCATTCCACCATAAACAACAAATACTTAAATAAAAATAGAAATCAAACCCGTAGAATAAATTCATAAACACCGGAAGAACACCAAGACCCCCCTCCCCCTCCCTCCATGCCACTATGAGGCTAACGTCGATCTGAAGACCACACGCGAGACATACTAGGACTTAGTTTGAGACTCCACCGAGCCAACTCACCAGGGAGATGAAGCTGGAACATCGCAATAGCCTATTTCGAGCCAATAAAAAGCAGAGACAAAGTCAATGTATCACCTGAGCTAATGAAACTGGGAGAACAAAACCATGCCACCTCTGATCTGTAGGACGCCTACATGATCCATGCTCTCCCGAGAAGACAAATCCTAAATACACCCACATCTCCTCTGATCTAAATGATATGGGCACCGATCTACATGATCCATGCTAAATGAGGGAAGGGAGAGAACTAAAAAACTCCATATCCCCACGTATGAAGGTTCCCACGCCACTTAGAGGCTCCCTTATAAAAATATTCTACATATCTCTCCAAAATTCATATTCATTTCCTTCAAATATTGGAGGTTTGGTAGGATTGAAATTATTTATTGATCCAATGTTAATTTCTGTCATTTTATAAGAAAATAGTAATGATATTTTCTATGACACAAGTTAGTAGAAAAAGTTTATAATAATTTTTTTTAAGAAAATCATTAATAAAAACTTGAAGAAGTAAAGTTAGGAAGAAAATTTGGGAAAAAAACATATATTTTAGTATATGTATTTTGGATACCTCCTCGTAAACCAATCTTAGGATCGAAATGTATATGTAGATTTCTAAAATACTAGAGGTGATGGATTGTAGTTTTAAAAACATTAGTTTTAATACTTAAAAATTTCTTTATTTGACAAAGTAAAACAATATGGGTTCACAAAAACTCTTAGTTCCTAACAAATAAAATAAATTTCTTAGGATCTGATAATTTGTATATGATTATGAAAACAAATACATTTTTTCTAAAGGAATTTTTATAACATAAATCATTTAGAATCCTATCTATATTAGAGTTTTCAAGAATAATAAACTTTATGAAATTTACACTTCCTAACATTTTTGAAAATGTAGCAGAATTAAAAAAATTTAAAAAATAGGACAAGAATAAAAATTATTTTATCTCAATGATAAGGGTATCCAATTACAAAAAATAAAGGTCCCTTGGTTCATACTTACAAGAAATTTTGGCTTACCCACACTAGGGTAAGCCCTTGATATGAAGATTGATATATGTCTTGCTATCCCTGCAATCCCTTGATCTCTAAGGTGATTGGTATATCTCTCTTCATATCCCTAAATTCCCACGATTGATAACAAAAAAATAGGATTCACACTATGAAGGATAAAATATATTTTCTTATCTTGAACATGTTTTTCACAATATTCACACAAGGCATATTTGAGCAGAGCTCTCGCAATGTATCACTTTATTCGAGAGTTCAACTTTCACGCGGTGTTGTGAAAGTTGAGATGACTGGGTATTTATAATCATGAATTATATCAGTAGAATTATCCTCCAACATTAAAATTTTTCTTTGAATTTTGTAGGGACCTGTACATGTGGAACTCAGGTAACATTTAAGTTAAAATACATTACATAACAACATTTTATATAACTAACTATGAGAAGAATTTATATGTTTAAAAAAGAAATATCACAATTGGAATAATAAAATAACTAATGTAACATTGAGTAAATGTGATAACTATAAGAAATTAATTAAATCAGATTATTAAGATAATGAAAATTAGATTCAAGAAATATTTACAATCGGATTTTGAAATAATAGAGAATCATATTCGGATTTCCATGGAATTTAGAGTCTAAATACTGATGAATTCTAAGTCTGGTTTCAGAATAAATGAGAGTCTAATTTCATAATAAATTGGAGTATCATTTCAAGAGAAATCTTAGACTGATTTGAAGAGAAATCAATGTCTGATTTAAGGAAAAATTAGAGTCTGATTTTAGGAGACATCCAATTCTAGGGAACTTTAACGTTATGGGTTTGATAACAATCCGATTTTATAACGTAAGAAATAGATGGTTAGACTTGGATTGATAATGCATTAGATAATCCATTAAAGATCACAGGTAAACACTAGAATTATTCTTAGTGAATGAAAACATTCCATAGGAAAATGGTTCTTAGAGAAAGACAATTTACCTTATGAAAATATGATTGTGATTTTCAAAACCTAAAAGAACTAAAAAGTCATATGGAAACATTTTGACTCAATAGTGGATAGTAAAATGTCAATATAAAAATAGGATAATGACTTTATCTAGGGTTTATAAGTGTTATATATCATGATTTGAAATAATTTTAATGTGAATACAATTTATATAAAATTGTTACATTGAATGAAGATATTTTTTTCTTCTTAGAGTTCTTATTTTAAGTTGATTAATATTACTAAATTTATAAATTCATAATATCATTAATATATTATTAACTATTATTTAATATACCTTTCTTACTAAATAAACTGATTTATCTTTTAAACTCATTCATAAATCTAGAAATGAATGGCAGTGAAGGGAAATGAACACTTAACTTCATTGATGTGGTAGTCCACATGAATGCACTAATTAGGTTTTCTTATTCTTAATAGAATATGAAAAGGTTTTTATTTCTTATTATGTAATAACAATAACATGACGTGATATTAATTATATTGATGTTATCATTATAAGATGGATGAAATGAGTTTTTTGGGATAATAGTGTGCATAAATAAATAGAAATAAGGTTGGAATAGTTAGAAATTTATACCCTGTTTCATTTATTATCTCATTTTTATAGTGGCTAAGACATTAGGGTATGGTATAATTAGAAGAAAATAACCACCTAAATGTAGATATGAATGTGCAAGATAGATTTTCTTTGAGTTCTATATGTACTAATTAGTTTGTATTATGAGGGGAAGTGAGGAGAGGAGAGCACCCTTTTAAGGGTAAAGGCCTGTCATTTTGAAAATAACCAAAACATTTTAATAATGGAAAGTCACTCTCAAGGAATGTGGTTATGAAATTTGGAAATAATAGATAGGGGAACATATATGGTTTTTATTTTTCTCACCCACCAATTCCTATAAATATTTTCAACATGATTTCATCCCGTTACAATTATATTTTTCACTTTTACAATTTTATCTCTTTTCAAGGTAACTTTTTTTTACCTAAGGTAACTTATACGTTATGTCCACAAATAAAATGGAAATTATTACATAATTTATACAAAATAATGAAATTTCTTAAATCAATTTCAATTTTAATATTTGTAAAACTGATAAAAATAAATTTTAATATCGTAAATATAGGATGTATTAAAAAATTTAAAAACTGCCACTTTTTATATATATTATTATTTATGGTTTCAAAGAAAAAATTGAAAATTTAAATTAATAAAATTTCATAGATAAAATACATATTCTATAAAGAAAATCATTTCATAAATTTCCAATTTATACTCTTATACTAAAAAATCAATAAATGGCGTGATATTTTTAAGAAAACATTATATTGTAGCATTCACATTAAAATGAATCATTCTAAAAAAATACCAAAAAATTACAAAATGATAATTTTTTTGTTTACTTCAACAATTATTATTTTTCTGTAAATGTAATATTTTAAAATATCTATAAAATTTCAAATTAAGATTATAATGTTTATATATATGTATATATCAATTTATTTGAAAAAAAAAATTTAAAATACTTTTTGATCTAATTCAGAATTTAAAGAAACAACTAATAAAAAAATAATTTGTACATAAAAGTTATATTTTGTTAACATTGTCATTTAAGAATAATATATGAGGTTTTATTTAATAAAAATTGCATTGTATAAAATGATTGATTCTTAAACACGGTAATTAATTATGTAAATTTGTATAAAATAACCATATATATAAATTAATATATTTCACAATTTTTTAGACATTATTAATATCTATTAATTCATTGTCCTTTTATAGTGATAATATTATATTTATATATATATAGTCTTATTTTTTTAGTTTGATGTTGTGTGTGGACCATGATATGAATCATATTTATCTTAATTAGAGGAAAACATATATTATAATATCATATCCATAAAAGTATTTTTTTTATACAATATCATATAGATAATATCATGATTTAAGAAAAAATGGTTTTGATAGAAAACTATTGTTCCACATTGGTATGTATCATTCATTTCCTTCCAAGTTTTTAGTGAATTATCGAGTAGTGGATATTATTGAGATGATGTTTCCATGATCTCAAGAGTCGAGCCATACTGTGTCAATAGGTAACCTGATATGATGAAGGTATTAAGTACATAAAGTGTACTCTATAAATTAGAATGAAGGAAGAATATATATAAATGGTTTCTGAAAATGACTAGTATAACAACACCGAGTATGTAAGTGTTCCATATGAATGATTTAAATCTAATATAAGATGTCGTAGATGTTTTTTATAAAACTCATAACCACCATTAAGTAAATAATAATGAGTATTGTGGTTTATCAAGTATGTCAATGTTTAAGGATAATAAATGGAAATAACGTGGTTGAAATTAATATATAAGGACCTCAAAAGTTATATTTTCGTTTGAAAATAATGATAGGATGTATGACACTTAGAGGAAGTAATGTGGAGCGAAGGCTATCTCTTTGTTTTCATGTAATATTCAAGAGTAAATAACAACATTATTATCTAAAAAAATATGGAGAAGTTTTGAGATATATTATGAACCATGAATGAATTTACATTTACCTGAGGTTGGTTTTGTTTACAGTGATACTACATAAAAAATATCCATGTAGTTATTTTTCATTTTCAGGGAGGAATTTCATCTTTTGAGTTGTTGCATGAAGTAGAATTTTCAATGCCTATGATATACAACATGCATGCATGAAGTAGTTCCATGAACTAATTTTATTTCAAATAACATTAAATTATTTAATATATATATATATAAACAATGCATATATGCACAAAGTAAGATTTGAGAAAAATTTAAGGAAATTTTGAAACCGTCTGAAGTTGTTTTGGAGAAATTTGTGTAGTGATTAATCTCTTATTTAGGAGTAATAATACGAAATTTTAGGTGTGTGAAGGATCTTATATGATAACTAATCATTCGATTCAACTATAATCCATAAATATGTGTGAGAACTTATGTGAACTAAATGCTTATTGGAAGAAATAACATGCTTATGTTATGAAGACATCTGTCATTGATGAATTGATTTAGATACTTGAAGATACTTAGTCTAGAAATTTGAGTGTACAGAAAACATATTTTTTAATGTTTTTATATTCTATACATCGATGTTATTAACTAGTGTTGTAATGTATTAAAATTTACATATTTTCATTATACAGTGTATTGTATTGATATTTATATATTTTTAATATTGAAAAGAGTAATGGGATGAGGTGAATGTATTATTGTTGATTAGATTCAATGGTAGTGAAATAAACAGATAATATATTCATGGATAGTTTTTTTCATCCAATATATATATAGTGTATTACATCCAATATTCATATTCAATGTGTTCATGCTAAATAAAAATCATGATCCCATCCCTATTGATTACCTTTTAAGATGATCAAATAAGATGACTATGTTAGAATATTCTATATAACAATACCTAATGAAGTCAGTAGATACCTTCAATATTATTGAAAGTATGATAAATCCCATTATTTGTTTGTGACCAAGGAAATATTTTTTGTTATTGTTTTTTGAGGAATAAGATAAAATTTAAATTGCGCCAAAGAGACAAGAGCTATCAATAATTATCTAAATAAATGATACACAATCCAAATATTTTATCCAAATAGTAGTAAAAGTTTTATTACATTATACCATGTTAATATTTGTATTATGGGTCCATTCCCAAACCCTTTATTGAGTTCTTCTTGTTTATTGTATTTGATTTTTCATGTGTGGTATAGTAACCATCACAGATTGGGGATGTATGAAACCATACTATAGGTGAACCATATTAATAAACCCAAGTTTCCTTTTCTCATTACTTTTATCTTTTATGTTCATGAATGGGAACCAATGGTTAGGATTTAGTGAGAGATATCGATTCACCAAATAAGTGGATATGAAAATTAAGGATACAATTTAAATTAGAAATAAGGAATTTATCACTGATTCACCATCCCTATAATGTGTTTTATATACCACTATGTTATAAATAGGGTGAGATGAGAATGATAAAATATTCATCATGGTTTTTATGTATTCACAGTATAGTCATTGTTGATTGGCCTATTTGTCTTGATGGATGTTGACTTTTAGAATCTATGTGTAGACTAGATGTGGTCTTAAGATTCTATATGAATTTGGAAATGTTTATATATGATATTCCATGTGACCCACGTATATATATTATGGTTGGGATCAGGAAATAGGTTTGATATTCATATTCCATCCTATGTTTATTGAAATTTGAGAATAACTATGAGATCTACCTACATATGGTATGATTTAACATTGTACAATGTATTGAAATTATGATTCCTTCTATATATAAATTATTGATTGTATTATGTTTTGAGAGAAGTCCATAAAGACATACCCTAAGTCAGTGTATAAGAATTTTTTAGATGCTTTTTATTCATATTCCCTCTTTAGATCGCATGTTTTATGTGTTGTGATGGTTATAACCAATCTAAATGAGAAGGGATTAGTAAATGCGTTTTGATAATAGATGACATGTGAATCTCACCCAATTCTATTAGGTGTATGTTAAAATATAGTTATGGTATTAAACCCTACCATAATATTTATAAATGGGTTGGAATTTCCACAAAACATGAATTTTTCTCTAATAAATTTTGGTCAGGTACAGTAGAGTTTCTTCTTATCCAAGTTATAAAAATTTGACTTAGAATGTATTTCTATGTGTTATGTTTTTTTAATTTATCTCATTCTTGTATACACACATGTATGATGTCTTATGTTAGGAGAACTTATTAAGAACCTATGAATATATATTTCTCACACCCTTCCTGGGAAACTAAGATCATGTGATAATATTATTCCTATTATGTTGTTCTGATAATTGGTTGTGTAGTTTGTTAGGATGGAGAAACTCAATGTTGAATAGATTTAATATTTAGGTAAGGCATGGGTATTTAGTTGATACACATTGTTCTTTTGTATCATTCATTATTTTTTATGTGATTGAGATAGTGTGTGATTAGTTTGGAGGTGTAATTGTATAATTTCATGTTCATTTTTTTAGTATGGTTTTGTTATTGGTTATGATTACTCTAATTATTAAATATGTATTATCCCTAGTTATTTATATAAAAATGATTATTATAATATTGTGGGAATAGTATCCCTTCTGCATGATTCAAACCATGGCCACTATTAAGAATCTTATTGAATATGGGGAGGAATGTGTTTGGCCTTTGGGTGAATTGGAAAGTTTAAAATTTTCTTATTTTTACTGGGGTGTTACTTACTACACATATGAAAATATTGAACCATACCATTAACCCACCCCTCCCCAAGGGTTGAACCACCACCAATTACTCTAATTTATTATTCGAGAAAAATTCAATATAATAATAGGATGAATAAGAAGATAAATATTAAGTAATAACAATATTGTAACCAATTATATAATAGATAATGACATTTTTAGTTATTATCAAGATTTTAATTAAATGTAATTTTGAATAATAATGTATATTATAATAACTAACAAAATAATCAGGTCAAGAGTAATAGTATTGGGATCATGAGTGATAGGTTTGGTAGAAATTTAATACATTTAAATTATAAGAATCAAGGTCATTTGACCAATCAATGTGTGTTTTATATGAATTTGAAGGATATTATTACTAAGGATGTTAATATGAATGAAGAGGCCTGACCAACTATCAATTCCAAAAAATTAGGAACTCACAAAGCTCGGGTAGTTTTGGGGAAGATCAAATGGGAATGGTTACTTGTATCTCTTGTTTTCACCATATTTTTTGGCACTCAAGACGAGAAATTTCTTATATTGGTTGGGAAATTTCAAGGTTCCCTTATACCAAAAAGAAAATAATATCATGATAGTACCTGGGTTACATGAGGGATTGTAAGGATTCAAGATCAAAGGTTAATTGAGGGTGAAACAATGGTGCATAAAAACTTTCTAAAATAAGGATATTTAAGGATATCTAGAGATAGTAAATCTAAGATGACTACTAATGTATTACTTTTTTGTTCTTCTGTACATCCAAAAAATATTAAAAAGAAAAATAAAAACTTATATAATTAAAATGATAAATCTAATACTTTATTTCAAAATGATATTGATAAAGATGATATTAATGTAATGACTCGAGAGAGTGTCTTACATATTTCTAATATACTATATATTGTAAAAGTACTCAACTATTCAATTAGATCTAGTATTTTCAACTATGATGTAAAGTAGACTCTTGTGGATCATATGGTAATAAGGAACAAGATTTCTGCTATGTGGTTGGAGATACATTCCCATATTATAATGGTAAATATATTCCTGGAAATTATATGGAGAATGTTTCTCCTCCATTGTGAGATGAATCAATTAGGATCATAAAGGATAAGGTCAATCATAATGTTTCGAAGGATGTTTCAATGAAGAATTACTCTAAGATCAATATGATGCTCAAGAATGATATAAAAATATATACTCTTAATAAAAATTATATATTTGGATTAATAGATTAATTGATTGTTCTAAGTCTAAATTTAGAGTTCCACTACTGGAAAATTGTGTTTTTGGAACACTTTTATACCAACGGTTTTAATAAATCGTTGGTATACTTAATTTTTCCCAACAGTTTCTTCAAAATGTTGGGATAATGGGATGCGAATTAGATTTTCCCAATGGTTTACTCATACCATTGGGAAAATCATGGAAAAGATATATATATACCAATAGTTTTTAAAAACTATTGGTAAATAAAATTTTTCCTGATGGTTTTAACAAACCGTTGGGAATGTTATCCCCAAATAGCAGCACTTCCAAAATACCTCTGCCCAATTGCATCCATAAACCTAATCACTATCGACGCTCTCTCTTTACCACCAAGGTATCTCTCGAATCTCTCTCTGCAATCAGGTAATTATTTAATTCTACACTTCTAATCTGTAAGTGGAATGTTGTGCATATATTTTTGTTTCTTATCTATTTTGATTTCGCCAAAATGAGATTTGTGTGGTCTGCTTCTTCCTGTATTTCTATTTCTCCTATCATGTTCCCATGCCACAAGACCCTTCTGCAAGATCTGATCATGAGAGTGAGGTTTTATATTATTTAATGTGATGGGGGCCTTGGGTATAAGTTCCTTCAGGAAGAATCCTTTCCATTTGTACTATATGGCATTGAAGTGCGCCATGTGGATAGTGAAAACCCATTTGAGGTGTTGATTAATTGTGGTTCTGTTTTTTGTGGGTTATTTTATCTCAATTATGATAGGTATTGGTTGTATAATGAATTTAGTTTTATGGGGGATTTCATGTATAGTTTAGTTGAAATATGATTCATCGATTTCATGTATAATATGATAACCTATTTCGTTGATTTTTATTATTTATCTTACTGTCTCTATTGATAAATGTAAGATATTGTCTTAATGTGGTTTTGTTTTGGTAGAATTTTTGTAGTGAAACCTCTTCATAAGAAGATATATGGTGACATCATTAGTTTTTTTATTCATGTAGTACATAGAATGTGTTTGAAAGGTACAATGTTCTGAGTGACTCTTTGGGTAATATTATTGAGTGAGTTGGGAATGTTAGAAATTGTTATGTGAGTTCCTTGTGGCCTATGGGGTATGGTTACAACCTAGAGGGTGTTATGCGGGGATGTGGATGAGGTTGGCTGATGAGATTGTCCATATATCAATTATGACCTATGAAATTTTATATGACATTAAGTTATTTCTAAGTTATAGGGTATTCCATGGGTGGTATGGTATATGGTCAAATGGGATATGAAAATTGATGATGATTTTCTTATACAAATTCCACTTAGGAGGGGGTGTGGGTTGTCTAGGGAGGTAGGGGAGTTGTCCACCCCCCCCCCCCTTGAACAACCCCCTTGGACACCACCCCACCCCCAGACCCCCCCTGAGACACCCCCACCTCCTTGGACAGCTCCCTAGACACCACCCCACCCACTTGGAAAGCCCCCCCCCCTAAATACCCCCTAGGCACCACACCACCCCACCCCCTAGATAGACTCCACCCCCTGGATAGCCCCCCTGGACACCCCCACCCCCTGGACACCCCCTCCCTCGAACAGCCCCACATCCTTGGACAACCCCCCCCAGACACCACCCCACCCCCTGGACACCCCCACCCCCTTGGAAACCCCCCCCCCCGGACACCACCCCACACCCTGGACATCCTTACACCCCCTTAGACAGCCCCCCTGGACACCACCCCACCCTCTTGGACAACCCCCACCCCTAGAGCTATTTATAAGGATATACTTCTATTCTCAACCTTTCTCCATTTATTATACTATATAGAAAGATCACTGTCATTATTCCCTATTTCTAGGGATTTTTTAAAATGGTATGATTCACACTATTTGATTTTGAATCAATGACTAATACTTTATTGGTAGATGTCTATGAATATATAGAAGATGGTTTACAAACTATCCCATAAAAGTATCACTATTTTTGGTTCTTTATGATGTTAAGTATCATTGACATAATTTAGTATTAATCTCAAATTTTAAAAAAAATGTTTTTGTCTATACTTTATGAAATTAAACCTCTTTACGATCGATGAACAGTCTATTAGTGTAGAATCCTAAACCTTATCAACCCATGGGGTGCGCTTCACTTGGGGAACTTATTGGGTATTGAAAGGTATCACCATAGGTGTGCCAAAAATGAGTTATTGAACATGAGTGAATGATTTGGGAAACCTATAACACATAATGGGACATGAGGCATGTGCCTTTTATATGAGACCTATTGAAAATGCATGTATAAATAAATTTTATTTTAATTTTTGAGTACTTGTTATTGGATTAATGATTTGGAATTCCTTGAAGAAACCAACCAAAGATTCATGTTAACAACATAGCTTTTAATTCCATTTAGAAACCCCCATGGATTCATGAGGATTTGTTTTAGAATACCTTGGGGAAATCTACCTTGGATTTATAGTGATTATGATTAAGGATGCCTTGGGGAAGTCCCCCTTTAATTCTAAACTAGATGCCTCTCTCTATACATAGGATGGGAACTCCTTCCTACCAATAAAGCCATATTAAGTAAATAATTTTTTAGTTTTACACTCCAAATCTGTAAGGATTAACTTAGTTTTAATGTTTTTCATCTATTATTCTTTGTTTCTATTTTTATTTGACCTAAACCAGGTGGTGACGTGTGTATCATGACATACCCAATAAGTGTAGTTTGATTTGTTTTCTATTTTCGTTTTACAATTCATGTGTCATGATTATATGAATCAACTTGATTTGAAGTCTTCATAGCCACTCCTTTTAGGTGGTTTTCCTTTTTTGGTGGGGGTGATATGGTACTTTTTGTGGACTTTAGTTTGGGTGTTATGAAATGTACTAGCTTTTCACAATATTTTCATTTTTTAGCATATATAACTTATTTAAAAAACTCTCTTTACAAATTCATCATCTTTCATGAAAATCCTTCACTTTGTAATATCTTGAACAAATTTTTATCAGTTCTATGGTGTCTTCTTGGTATGTAATAAATGAAAAAATTACAAAAGACATCTCACCTCATATTTTAGGTACACATAACTTAATTAATTAGTATATCTTTACATTGTTTTAATAGTCTACTACATCAACTAGAAACTCCTTCATTTATCATTTACTTAAATATATTTTCGATTAAACTTAAATCTTATTGAATTGCTTATGACAAAATGACTTATAACAATTCATTTTATAGAATGGATAGAAGTTGGATGTATGAAACTGATCGGATATCAAGCGATTTTCAAAACAATTTGAAGAGATTTTTAGATTTAGCATTTCACAATTCTTCAGATAGTGGTCGCATACATTGACCATGTTTCAATTGTGTTGGTAGACCTTGGTTGAGACGTGAAGAAGTCGGCTACCACATAACCAAATATGGTTTTCCAGCAAACTATTATGTGTGGTACCACAATGTGGAGAAAATGAAAGTTCAAATTTTTGATGATCGAAATGACAGGACTAGACTAAGGAATCTATTAGATGAATGGTTTCCATTTATTATTCATTATGAAAAATAATGGATTTCAACTCAAGAAAACTTTGATATGAGGATAGATAATACATCCAATGAAAATGATGATATTGTAAGGGTGAAAAAGTTTACTAATGTTGCCACGACTCCAGTATATCTATAGTGCGATAAAATAAAGAAGATGGAATTTTTAATCCGATTGTTTCATGGGAAAAATGTATAGGATTTCTAATACATCAATCTATTACATTATTACCTTCTTAAAGGATTTAGTTCCAAACAATGCAGATATTCTCTCATACCACAATATGGCATGGAAGTTAGTTGAGGAAATTGGATTTTCAACAAACAAAATTCATGCATGCCCAAAAGATTGCAGTTTATTCTGGGAGGAAACCGCTGGAAGTAATGATTGTATAAAATGTGGCACATCCTGCAGGAAGTCATAATCTAATGGAACACTATCCCGCGTGCCACAGAATTTAATGTGGAACTTTCCATTGATCCCAAGACTCCAAAATATTTTTATTTCTGATGAAATAACAATAAAAACCTAATGGCGTTATACTGAGATAAAGAAGACTACTGATGAGTTGGTTCACACTACAGATGGATTTTCATGGAAGATATTTGATGCTCGGTATTATGATTTTACAGCTGATGTGTGTAATGTGAGGCTGGGTATTTCATGCGATGGTTTTAATCTGTTTGGGCATATGCTTACTTCGTACATCACATGGCCAGTTTTTATACACATTTATAATCTTCCCCCATGGTTTTGTATGAAAAAACCTTTCACTTTCATGAGTATTCTCATATCTGGCCCTTCTGATCCCATCATTGATGTTGTCATATACATGAAACCTTTAAAAAAGAGTTGAAACTTCTTTGGTATGTGGAAGTTTGCACATACGATGTATATTTGAAAGACATATTTCAGATCCGTGATACACTTATTTGGATGATCAATGATTTTCTGGCATATGCAATGATGCTTGGATAGATCACGAAGGGAAAACAATCATGTCCTATTTGTATGAAGAATACACGATCCAAAATACTGAAACATCAATGTAGTTTCATCTTTATGGGACATCGATGATTCTTTCCAATAGACAATCCATATATAAATAATCATCAAAGATTTCATAATACAATAGAGACCGATGATCCACCTCAGTGTATGTCTAGAACTGATGATCTTAATGAATTGAAGATTTTAGTTTTTCATTCAGGAAGTGTCAAATGAAATCTGGAAAGAGAAAGAATGTTTCCACTGAAACCCGTTACAATTAGAGGAATAAGAGTATCTTTTTTATTTGCCTTATTGGTCTACCAATCTGTTACGTCATTGCTTATACGTGATGCACATTAAAAAGAATATATGTGAAATTTTTCTTTCAATACTTCTAAATGTTCAGGGAAACATAAAATTTGATTTACGGTCTCTGAGTGACTTGGTGGATCGGGGCATCAGACCAGAATTGCATCCTTTGAGTATCAGTGCAAATAAATGGCATGTTCCATGTGTTTCTTATGTCATGAAACCTATGAAAAAAAATTTCTGGAAGTATTAGAGACTATTATAGTTTTTGATGTCTATTCAAGAAACATATTTAAATGGGTCAATAGAATAGAGTTGAAGTTAAAATCTTTGAAGAATCATGATTATCACATTCTTAGACATGAGTTGATTCCAATACCAATTCGTCATCTTTTTTCCAATAATGTAAGGGTGACTGTTATTCAGTTGTTCTATTTTTTTAGAGATATTTGAGCTAAGAATTTGTCCAAGTATTTCTTGCAAAAAATGTTGACAGATGCCACATTAATTTTGTGTGAGTTGGAGAAAATATTTCCTCCATCATTTTTCACATGCATGATGCATCCAACTGTCCATATTCCCATTGAAATACTTCTCAGAGGACCTATTTCTTTTCGTTGGATGTATCAAACTGAAAGAAATATGGACACATTGAAGTATTATTTCCAAAACAGGAATCATCTTGATGATTCTATCATGAATGGTTACTTGGATCAAGAATGTATGGTTTTCTCCTCAATGTATTTGTCAGATCTTACTACAATAATGAAAAGACCAATGAGAAATGAAGAAGAAATGTATGAGAAAATTGAAACCAGTTTTCCATAACTTCCTCAAATAGGATGAATTCTTGGATCATATACATTAAAGACATTAATCCTTGAAGATCGGGAGATAGCACATCGCACAGTTTTGTTCAACTTTGATTTGTTCGATGACTACATCAGGTAACTAAATTGAATATGTATATCTTATATATATATATATATATATTAAACTATTCATATTTTTTATCTACAGGGAACATAAATCAATGATAAATAGAAAGCATCGTTCTTTATCTTTGAGAAGGAGGGAGATTTTGCATAGCAAAGAGTTTTCTGATTATTTAAAATTGAAGGTAAAAATATTACTATTTAAAATAATTAAATCAATATTTAATTAAGTTTAATATTCATTTATATTACAGGTATTGAGTTTTCCTGCTGACTCTATCTCTGAGGAAATAAGAGCTTTTGATTTTGGTCCTAATACTGTGGTTCGTGACTATAAATCAATTGTTAGCAATTGGTACAAATTTATTGTCACTGAATGAGAAAAGAACATGAGAACACAACATAATGGTGTTATGGTTACTTCCAAAACAGATTGTTATGCCAGTGCATCAGATAGTAGACCACGATTTGAATATGTTGGCTATTATGGAGTCGTTGAAAAAATAATAATGTGGGATTATTACTCTCATGGATGAGTCACGATGATGAAATTTCATTGGTTTGATTCGATGATGAGATATTGCACATTTATTGATGATTATGGTTTTCGCGTAATTAATACGACTCGCACTATTGCTACCGAAGAACCATGTGTATTGGCAGCAATGGATAAACAAGTTTTTTTGTCATATTCCAACTTCGACCTGAATTTGGTGTCATCATTGATGTAATTCCAAGACATATTTTGGATGATGGTGATGATGGAATTGACACCATTCCTACTACCATTGGAATCAATCCATTTATTTATTTTGAGGATTCCAATAGCTCAATTGTCAAAGTAGACTTTCAGCCCGAAGTTGTGGAGGGAAATATATAAAATCATACATTCATGTTCTCAATTCTTTTGGTTTACCTCGAGTTGGGTTGTTAAGGTTGGTTCTATTAAAATCGATTTAATATTGAAACCTGCATTATCTACCTAAGCTAAAGAAAAAACATTTTTCTTTAATTTTGACAATTGCATTTCCACTTATGAATCTAGTAGAATCAATGTTCCATGATTTTAATATACTGATGACACCTATTAAATAATCATCCAACTAAAAATTAAATTTCAATATTATATCTTGTATGATTTATTGATGTCATTATATTATTTTTCAAGATCACCTAAAACAATGGTTAGTTAAATTATCCATGAATCCTTCTATTCCTTCTCAATTGTTATTTTTTGGGTTACACATTAGTTATCCTTTTAAATTTACTTCCATATTGTTTTTGAAATGTAGGAAATGAAACCAATTGAAGAGAGGCGACGAAAAACGATTATGGACAACAATCGTTGCACGACCGAGCTGGGCATTCCACCACTAGTTCCTGCAGTGAGTATTTTATTTTAAATATATTTATTTAAATTATATATAATGTCTTATGATTAGTGTTTTGTAAAAAAAAATTAGGATCCATCTATTAGGCGACAGTTATTTGATGAGAAGCTGTGTAGTAGTCCCAGTAATCGGCATGTTTGTTTGACAGGGGTGGTACGGGAGCTAGACGATCTAGTCAGCATACCCGATTAGACCCTACCCCTCTAATTGACATACCATCCATCTCACATTCTGATCCCGGTGTGCCGTTAGGGACATACATGATATTTAGGCCTCCCATTTTTCACCACCCTTTACATCTGTCCCTCTCCACCTGTCTGTATCATATCCAATGATGATTCCCACTCCCCATACAGTATTTGGATAGACATCCCTATCATATTCCTTTACTACTTCTTCAATATCTCCGAGCTTTTATATTCCATCCACTTTGACTCCTACTCCACCATATTCTATCAATGCGGAGCATACATTGGGACTCACTCCATCTGTAGAGGGTGTTCCTTTAGCTTATGCGGATCCAGCGGTGCCCATTGATTAGACTACCACAGGTATGCTTATACAACCCTAAAAAATTGTTACACCATTATTTATTTTCAATATAACATGTATTGATAAAATATATTTTTTTCATTCATAACAGATACATCTGCTGACATGAGGTGGGGAAGGGGCATACACACATGTGTGCGGTGTGAAACCACCGCACGCAGTTGATGGTGGACTATAATGAAGATATTCAGATGATTGAAAAATTAGGATAGTAATATCGGAGTTTTTTGGCGACACTTGCCAAATACTCCAACATCATTCCTTTCAGCCCGCTCTCTTAGAGACAGCTTCCAATTAAAGTCAAGGATAAACCCTGGGCATAGATATGGGTAAAAAATCTGTTGTATATAATGAAATATATTAATATTTGTATTTATATGAATTAATATTTTGGTTTCAACTGCGGTTTAATTTCCCCGATGGTGAGGGTGCATGACCAGCAAATCTAAAAGATTTAGGCGAGCTTTGGAGAGCATATAAGCATGAATTGTACATTGGATATCGTGATAGAGTGGGCATGGAGTTAGAGGCGGTACCTCCCAAGGATGATTTTCCATTAGAACAATACCGACAGATGAATACTCATTTGGGAACTAGACAATTTACGGTATTAATCAAATTAGATGTATTTAAATGAAAATTTTCATGTTTTTCATTAATAATAATTATTGAATTTTTTATGATGCATTTGGAATAAATAAAAAAAACATTGATGCTAAGAAATATTTCCACAAATTGGGACATACTATGATTCCAGATCATGAGAGATAGCTAGTATGACAGTTTATAATCTTTCTTTACGACTTGCACTTTCTTTGGATTCATCCGTCATTTATTTGATTGCTAAAGTTGTTATATAATTTTTGTTATGAAATTAATTTTCTTTTGGAATTATATTTTTAATTATGGTTTCCAACATTCAATTTCATTTTAGAGGCATAAATTGAATATAGAAGGATGTGTGCCTCCAGTAAAACTGTTTTGCTCGAGTAGAAAAAAGAAAGATGGAAGTGCGGTTAATGAACCAACTGAGAAACATAATCTAAGTTTTAATTTGTTGATTTAAAAATTTATACTATATTGTTTAACTTAATACTATATTATATTTGTAATAGGATGCTTCATAGGCCCTTCATGCCCAAAAACCTGAAAATTTTGGGCCAAATGATCATTTACATCAGGTGTTGGGAGATGAGCACCCTAGTAGAGTATGCTACCAACCTGAGAAGGGTATAGCTCTGATGAGGCATTGGAACTCCTCAGGTACGATTTTTAGTTCCACCGAGTTACATCAGGTTAATGCACAAGAAGAACAGGCTGAGAAAAGGTACACATAGACAACATCATAGTTTTCTAGGGAAAACACTACATTTAGGAAACAGATGGAAGATTTACATCCAACACTTCCACCAGAGGTCAGAACTGCTTGTGAAGAATATATTTCATGGATGTGTTTTATATATGGTGCACCAGGTGGAAGTTCTAGTGTTGGTCGAGACAATGGAGTGGAGGAGGCTAAAGTGGAGGTGGAGGAGGAGGTCGAGGCAGAGGAGGAGGGTGACCAGGAGGCCGAGGCGGAGGAGGAGGTCGATAAGGAGGTTGAGGATGAGTATGAGGGTGAGGAGGAGGGTGGGGATGATCATGGAGATGTCGATGAGGATGAGGGTGAGGGGGAATATGATGGTGATGATAGTGATGGTGATGAGGGAAAGATTGATTTGTGAAATTTTGAACTGATATTACTTAACTTTTTGGTTTATTGATTTATTATGCCTGAATATATGTGTGATTAGGTATGTCACATTATATTTATTATTTCATCTATAAATAATTAAATTGGGTTTGATGATTTGCTGTGAAAATCAACCTATCTTAATGAAATTGTAATGTTTTAGTGGAATTTAAAATATTGGTGGTCTGATCAGAATTTGATATAATGAAATTATTTTTTAACCTTAAAAGAATTTTCTTATAAAATATGTAAATACCATCCCATGATCCCAGGACATCCCCCCGGACAGCCCCCGAACCCTCCTCCTTGGAACCCAGACAACCCCCCCCCCCCCCCCTCGGATAGCCCCCGGACTGCCCCATGGACATCCCCCCTCCCACCGTCCTCCCAAGACCTCGGACAGCCCCCACCATCCTCCCTGGACCCCGGGAAACCCCCCCCCCCTCCTTCCTAGACCCTGGATAGCCCCTCACCCTCCTCCATAGACCCTAGATAGCCCCCAGAGACCCCCCCCCCATCCTCCCTAGACCCTAGACAGCCCCTCAGACAGCCCCCCCCCCCCACCCCCTCGACCCCAGACACCGCCCCAGACAACACCTCACACAGCTTCCCCACCCTCCATCCTGAACCTCGGACAGCCCCCGGAAAACCCCCCAGATAGCCCCCCCCCCCCAAACCTCCTTCTTAGACCCCAGACTGCCCCCCCCCCCCCTCCACCACCATCCTCCCTGGACCCTAAGGATCCCCCCAGACAACCCCCTGGAAATCCCCCCCACCCTCCTCCCTGGACCCCAGACAACCCCCACCCTCCTCCCGGGACAGAGACAGCCCCTCGGACAGCCCCAAATAGCCCCCTAAATAGTCCCACCACAGTCCTCCCTACACCCCGGACAACCCCCCTAATAGCCCCCGGACAGCCCCCACCCTCCTTCCTAGACCCCGGACAACCCCACTCCTTCCTGGACCCTAGATACCCCCCAACCCCTCCCACCATGCATAACCCTGCCGCAAATATCCTCATCCTCTAATAGGTACCTCACACAACTGTGTATCACCGACATCATCACACCAATCACTACATCAGAAGGTCACTGAGCCCAATCTAATCTCTCTTCAAAATTCACCCTAAATCCCAATCTAATTAACATTCCATTACTATTACATCAGTACCAAGCTCTGACCACCTACCTTGATTCCGAAGACAATCACACTCTAAATTCGGCATCTCAGATACCATTCTAAGATCTCTTCAAGATTCACCCTAAATCCAAACAGAAAAGATTGTTTTAGAGCTTTGGAAGAAGATGAGAGAAGAGTACAAACCCTAATCGAAACGAGGAAGCAACGAGAGGATTTTAAGTAAAAACAACAGACATTTAGAAAACTGAACAAACGTTTTATGATATTATTGATACTTTAGAACAAGGATCCTTGGGTCATTTTTTACGTGTATGAGTCATCCCCATCTTAATATGAGGCACAGTGTGGCCGGTATGAGTCAAAGTGTCTCACTTTTATTTTAATTGGAGAACATTTTAAGTGAAAAAAACAACTGGCATATGGAAAACAGACCAAAAACATTCATATTCTATTGATAATTTAGGAAAACGATCCATGGGTCATTTCTGATGTGTACAAGTTAACCCCCCCTGAGTCTGAGGCACGGTGTGGTCGGTACCACTCAAACTGTCTCACATTTATTGGAAATGAACAAGATTTTAAGTTAAAACAACAACTTGCATACGTAAAATAGACCAAACACATTCTTATTCTATTTATACTTTAGAAAAAAATATCAATGGGTTATTTTTGATCTGTATGAGTCAACCTCGCCTCAATCCAAGGCAGGGTGTGTCCGGTACCACTCAAACTGTCTCACTTTTATTGGAAATGGACAAGATTTTAAGTGAAAACAACAACTTTCATATGGAAAACTGACCAAATGCTTTATGATTGAATTTATAATTCAAGAAAACAATCCATGGGTCTTGTTTGACATGTACGAGTCAACCCCTCCTCAATATGAGGCATGGTGTGGTCGGTATCACTCAAAGTGCCTCTCTTTTGTTTAAAATGGACACTGTTTTAACTAAAAACAATAGACTCTCAAAAAACTAACCGAACATATTCTAATTGTGTTGATACTTTAGTAAAAGGATCCATGGGTCATTTGTGACATGTATGAGTCAACCCCATCACAATATAAGGGATGGTGTGGCCGTTACCACTCACAGTGTCTCACCTTTATTTGAAATGGATAACCTTGTAAGTGAAAACAAAAACTTGCATACAGAAAACAAACCAAACGCATTTGGATTCCATTTATACTTTATGAAAGCGATCCATGTAACATTTTTGAGATGTAAGAGTCAACTCTGCCTCAATCCGAGGCACGGTGTGACTGGTACCACTCACACTATCTCACTTTTATTTGGAATGGACATGATTTTATGTGAAAACAACAACTTGCATATGGAAAACTGACCAAACACTTTTTGATTGTATTGATACTTCTGTAAAATGATCAATTGATCATTTTTTACATGTATGAGTCAACCTTTCCTCAATATGAGACACAGTGGGGCTGATATCACTCATAGTGTCTCACTTTTGTTTTGAATTGGACAACAATTTAAGTGAGAACAAGAACTAGCACACAGAAAGCAAACCAAACACATTCAGGTTCTGTTTATACTTTAGTAAAATGATCCATGGGTCATTTTTGATGTGTAAGAGTCAACCCTTCCTCAATACGAGGCATGGTGTGGCTGGTACCACACAAATTGTCTCACATTTATTTGAAATGTACAAGATTTAAAGTGAAAACAACAACTTGCAGACGGAAAACCGACAAAAAAAATTCAGATTCTGTTGATACATTAGGAAAACGATCCATGGGTCATTTGGGATGTGTTAGAGTCAACCCCACCTTAATATGAGGCACGGTGGCCGAGACCACCCAAACTATCTCACTTTTATTTGTAATGGGCATGATTTTAAGTGAAAACAACAAATTGCATAGGGAAAACTGACCAAATGGTTTTTGATCATATTGATACTTCATTAAAACAATCCATGGGTCATGTTTTATGTGTATGAGTCAACCTTGTTTCAATATGAGGCATAGTGTGGCCAGTATCACTCAAAGTGTCTCTATTTTGTTTAAAATGGATACAGTTTTGTGTAAAAACAACAGACATTCAGAAAACTAACCAAACATATTCCAACTGTGTTGACACTTTAGCACAAGGATCCATGGGACATTTTTGAAATTTATGAGTCAACCCCTTCTCAATCCGAGGGATGGTGTGGTTGTTACCACTCAAATCTTCTCAAATTTATTTTAAATGGACAACATTTTAAGTGAAAAAAAAACAATTCTCATACTGAAAACTAACCAAATGCATTCGTATTCTGTTGATACTTTATGAAAAGGATCCATTGGTCATTTTTTATGTGTACGAGTCAACTCCGCCTCAATTAGAGGCATGGTGTGGCCCATACCATTCAAATTTTCTCACTATTATTTGAAATGGACATGATTTTAAGCAGAAACAACAACTTGCATACAGAAAACTAAACAACCTCTTTTTTATTGTATTGATACTTTAGGACAGTGATCCATGTGTCATTTGTGACATGTACGAGTCAACCCCACCTCAACAGAGGAACAATGTAGTTGGTATTACTCAAAGTGTCTCTCTTTTGATTAAAATAGACACTGTTTTATGTAAAAACAACAGACATTCGGAAAACTGACCAAACATATTCTGATTGTGTTGATACTTTAGCAAAAGGATCCATGGGTCTTTTGTGACATGAAATAGTCAACCTCGTCTCAATCCAAGGGACAGTGTGGTCGGTTCAACTCAAAGTGTCTCATTTTTATTTGAAATGGACAACATTTTAAGTGAAAACAACAACTGTAATACGGAAAACCGACCAAATGCCTTCGGATTCTATTGATACATTAGAAAAAAGATCCATGGGTCATTTGTGACTAGTACGAGTTAACCCTGCCTCCATCTGAGACACGGTGTTTCTGGTACAACTCGAATTGTCTCACCTTTACTTGAAATGGACTGGATTTTATGTGAAAACAACAACTTTCATAATGAAAACCGACCAAACGTATTCAGATTGTGTTGATACTTTAGCACAAGGCACCACGGTACGACCTCACACAATCCACTTCTCATGTGAGGAACTCCTACCCATATTCTAAAACACATGACATTTAATATTCCAATTCCTTCCTCAAACAGTGGGTTCTAGGACCAAACCAAAGTCCCTTTGGGAACCCAATACCAAAGATATTATTGAATATTCATACCCACTACCCAAAATGGGGATTCATCTCACATCACACATAGGAGACCAAATTAAAATTTTCCACATACCCCATTATTCCTATTGAAAAATTTATGAAAAACATGTAGTCTATTCTGGTAACCCATCCCATATGTTGATATTGGCCAATGTTTCCCACCAACACATCAGGAACCTTGTATACATGGATACATATTCATTAAAAGAATATAAACATCCCATTTTATTCCTATAACTCATCTTAGGTGTAAGAACATGACGACTAACATTGTCTATCTTATGGGTATCATGATCCTTGTCCACTCTACCAATGTTTTTCTGTTGGTTTTAAGATTGTCAACCCAAGACCATGAGTAAACATCTCATGTTCTTCCTATAACATTTAGTCTATTTCCCTCATGTGTATTGGTGTTGTGGATTGAGTGAGGAGTGAATTCTAAATTTTTTATACAGTTATGGGTGTTATTGTTTTTTAATTCTAAATTTATGAATATTAGATGTATTGGATTCTGGCTGTATTGGTAATGAATTCTAAATTTTGAATACTTTTATGTGTGTTGGATTCTGGATGTATTGGATTTTAATTTTGTGTTGGTGTTATAGGTGTTATTGCATTTCAATTATGGATGTATTGGATTCTGAATGTATTGGATTCTGGATTTTTCTATTTTGTTATGGTTTTAGTGAGGAATGAATTTTAAATTTCTTAATTTCTTAATTCTGGGTGAATTTTAAACATCCCATGTTGGATTTTGGATTCTGGATGTGTATGTGTGCTTGCAAGTCATGGAGAGTTGCAGGTTGGAGGGGGTTTCTGGCTGTTGCGGAGCTGCAGAATATGTATACTAACGGTTTTCAAAACTGTTGGTATAGCCTTTTGATGTATATTATACCAACAGTTTTGTTATAACTCTTGGTATAAACTTGTACCAACGGTTTTAAAAACCATTGGTATTTTATTTGTATGTAATTTTACTCTATATACCAAGGGTTTAGAACCATTGGTATAAGGTTAACATATACCAACGGTTTTTGAAACCGTTGGTATATCTCTTACTTTAACACATATACCATCTGTTTAGACAGAACCATTGGTATAAGTCTTTACCCACGACTTACTTGGTCACGGTTTGGGAAACCTTTCTTATATAATATACCAACGGTTTCCAGGCCTTTACCAATGGTTCTGAACCGTTGGTAAAGGGTAGAATTCCAGTAGTGTTCCTATGGGAATTATCACCAAAGTAAATAATTTGGGGAGGTCACCTTCCATTGTGTTTATATATGAATGATACATTGAGTGCCTATGAAAAAAGAGAAGTATACATTAATGGGGCTAAGAAAGATCAGAAAAATTTTAGGTATGACCTAATGTTCACTTAAAAATGTACAATTACTATAGGAGAAATTAAAATCATTAAAGTTAGATCTCATAGGTTGGATATTAAAAGGGATGAGATAAGATTATAGAAGGGTGAAGTTATTAATTAAATTTTTCCTGACTCGCATATGGTTAAGAAAGAGGAATGGTTCACTAATGATGTGGAGGATAAGAAAACTTTTTGTCAAAAATAAAAGACATAGACTATAATAATACACCTAAAAGTCCAGGGTAATCATAGGTACATAGAAATTAGATCCTAAATATTAAACCTCGTACTTTTTTTTCTTGATTATGTTACTACTTTTTTTTAGGAGTAGGAATGACGGGAACTTATAACATTATCATTTTTTCAATTGGTATTTGTTGTACTAGGGGTATATTTCTGTGCCACGAGACTTCCATTTTCAACACTCCTATATAATATTGGGATGGTTTTCTAAGCTCATGGTTCCACCCAATTTGAGTATCAATAAATATTTTACTAATATTTAAATGAAATAATTAATAAAAATATTATTAATTATTTTTCAGAATATTTATATACTAATAAAAATAAATTATTAAATGTAATGTATTTTATAATAATTCTATATTAAGTAATAATTATTATTAATTGATTACTAATAAGTGATAATGAAATTAATAATAAATAATAATGTAACTAATAATATTATAATAAATAATAAATAAAAAAAATAACATAATATTATATATGTAGTTATTATAAATTTAAAATTAAAAAAGTAATTAATATTATATAATAATATAAATAAATTTAATAGTTAAATTTGATCATTAGTTATAATAATTAATTAATTAAAAATGACAGTATATTTAATAATGTGATTAATAATATAATTAATAACATTTAATATTAAAATTAATAATAATAATATATGATGGTGTAATCCGCTAAATAATAATAAGGTTATAATTAACCTTATTTAAGATAATTAATAAAAAATAATATTGTATAAAATATTTTAATTAATCATTGTAAATAATTCAAATAAATAAATAATACAATTATTAATAATTAATATTTATAATGTATTTACTAAAACATAAGCATAATTTATTATTAATATTTAAAATATTTAAAATTATTAAATAAAATATTAATTATTATAAATTTGAATATTTTTTGGATTAAATTGTTAATTATTTTTTTAACAAGTTTGTTAAATATTTTTAATTATAATATTATGAATCATAATATATGACATTTTTAATTACATGAATATATATTTTTAATATTTTAATATTATAAATTACATAATTACCAATGTTCATGGAGGGGCATTACAAAGTTACAACGAGGGAACACAACAGACGCATACCGGAAGCTATAGAAACTTGAAACCAAGTACTCCATGACACCATATAAGGCTGCAACAACTAAGTCATAACCTATGGGTTTATTGATAATATAATTAATAGTATAATTAATTGACATTTTAATTATTATGTTATTAATTTTTATTAATCATTTTTATTTTAATTATTAATTATATAATAAATTATTATTAATTACCATTAAACATCAATCCCCTTGGTGAAGTGGTACAGGTTGGGTGGTGATAACCAAGAAACCAATGTTTGTTTATTATTGGAGATGAATTTTTGAAGTTATTCGAGCTGGTATTATAGGAAATACTATAGTGGGTACTACAAGAGAAACTATAGTGTGGTGGTTAAACTGTACTAGCAATTGGAAAGAGTAGAAAATTTTTAGTGGTCATTATTAAGTACACTTCCATTTACTGCCCTTAGGATCTTTGAAAGTGAGTTCAAGATATCTTGTTTGGATATTATTATAATGTATTAATGTTATAGAATAATGTATTCTATTTTTTTATTATTTGTCTTTATTTGGGGTTCTAAAATTGGATAGTCTTTCTTAGTTACTGTTAATTTTGGACTATTATCTTACATGACAAACATATAGAATATCTTATTGGAGAATGTAGTTTTTGGTATTTTCATACATATTGATTATAATGGTTGATCAATTTTTATTTTTAGTGTTGGGTGATCATAATGAGCTTCCAGTATACTCAAATTCTACGCCGATTGATCAAATAACAACATTCCATCTTCCCAATGACTATTGAGTTTCCCTAGCTAATTACATCATAGTTTCTATCATGAAATCCATCCATTGGAAAAAGAATAAATTCACTAACATTTTTTATATAAATGAGATTTTGGAATTTAACTATTGTTATCACTACACATTTGGAAAGATCATATCCTTAAAATAATTAACATGGAGGACGTATGAATATCTATCCAATACACCAGTGAGGATGATAATTAATCTGGGTATAATTCCCTCAATAGAGAGGCCTTGAATTTTCTTGTTCAACTATTCTCAAACCAATTCTATTAAAGACCAATATATCAATGGCCTGAAGACTCATGTGTTCATTACCAACTCTTGCCTTAGAATGTGTCTAGGGAAACTCTAGTCCAATATCTCTTGTTGTCATTATTAAACCACTAACTCTATTCCAAGATACCTGAAATTAATGATTTCAAATAAATAAAGAAAATATTTTTTTTATATAGGTGTAATGGAATGGGAGGAGTGATCGAATGTGGCTCTAGACTAGTCCATGATGGAATTTTCAATTTTGACATGTTAGTTGCTTCACGGTATATGAATTATTCCAATTTTTTGGTGGGATAATCAGGAATTTTTTAGGGGTGACTGGTGGATTTTGGATCCAATAAAAAATTAATACACTTATTATCATTTTATTGAAACCTCCTCTTTTCATGAAATGTATCACACCTTTATTATTTGTGGTCCTTGTTTGTCTTCATATGAAATGGGTGGTCTGCCTCTCTGGGAAACTATTAAATTTTTCTTGCATGCATTAAATTGTTCATAGATTGGTGGCCTATTAAGTATTAATGAGAAAATTTTAGGATACTGAGCTAATTGTAATTTTATAGGGGGAGTGGACAAGGTTTCATTAGTTATAGTAGGGGTGTAAAAATAAGGGATGGGAATTGGGATAATGATTTTTATATTGTACTGTTTGATCTACAACTCAATCAAACGCACCCAGATGATCTTTATCTCCACTTGAATGATATTCCATAAGGATTTTCTATTCAATGATGTTTGATTACATGAATCTAGGGGATTCTAATGACCATGTGACAAGCAACAGTTTGATATGATTCAGATGGAGTTGTGCGACACTCAAATGTATTGTCCATGAAATAAGATCACCAATACCATTCCCCTAGTTTTTATAATCAATTCTAGGGTACCAAAACAAATCATAAGAAATGAGTGAATCCCCTATTAATATTAAAATATTTATTTTGAATTATGTATATTTTTAATATCATTTTATACCTTTCTTTTCAACTAAATGGAAACTCATAAGACAATAAAAAAGGTTTCATAGGAGATTATGTTGGTCCGGTGGCCAATTTTTTTATTTTTTTAAAGGGTGAGGTGCACGGTCAACACATGGTAAGTGATAACCATTCTACACAATCATGTAGTCCATATATAGAGGATCATGGTTAGGGTAATGGTTAAAGGGAGGTACCGCGATAATGAAAGAATGTACATGGGTGATGGAGAGTTGGGACACATGGTTCATGCACTGTTTGTTAAACCATTTGAAAATAGTTCAACAGTTTTTTCCAATTGGAGAGTTCTTCCACAATGTTAGGGAACAGTTTGTCCAACCATGCATCCAAACCATTTTCCCCTTTAAATAGTTGGATAATTTTATTTTCCCACCATATTTCTTTAACCCTCTATCCCATACTCTTCCTCAATCAAAACTAGTATCCTCCCACCATATGATATGTCCCTTTACTCTACATGTAAGATTTGATCCATCTCTTTCATATGAGATTGGGATTGATCGTCATTCATCTTGTTGGATATCCAATAGTAATTATGTTATTTCCCCTTAGTTTCTCTCACCAAGTACAGTGATATCTCCTTACAAGTTAATATTTCCTATTTGTCATGTTTTTTGACTAGTTCCAACAATTCATCATAATATAAACTACAATTGAAGCAGATATCAAATGAGGATTCATCTGCTAGTATAAGGTAGCCAATATCTTACTTTTCCCTACAATTTCAAGAGTTTATATTATGTTATTGTTGTATCGTATACCATAATTTCCTAAAATTCTCCCAAAATTGTTAAAATCCTAAATATTTTGTAGGAATTTAATTTTAGACCTGTTGTGAGACCATGATAACCAGACAGGGATTGATTAAATCAACCTAAACCACTCAATAAGTTATTTTGATTGCATGCCATAATGACATCTGTTTTCCTTTTGACCTGAACAACACTATAGTGTGTTAGGATTGGATCATGCCAGTGAAATGTTATAAAGTGAGTTGATGAAATTATGTAGTGGAATATATTATACAACATGTCCACTATTATTATATATTATTTATGTGGATTAAATTATGAAATTATTTTAATAGTGGAAATCATTATATCCTTTATCCTTGGATGTAGTTTTCCATGTGTGTGAGTACATCATCCTTTGCTTCAGTAATTTAAAAGATGTTCCTTATTGTTTCCAATAATTTATAGACACTCTTTTATTCATTGTTTTCATGTAATTAATGGCCATGATTCCCTTTATTGATAATTCTAATTAATTTTCAGTACATTAGATATTGTTTATTTGGAATTAATAGATGCAATGCCACAATTATATTATAATTAATGTATATGATGTTCCAAATATTATAATCTAAATTAAGGGATATAAAATTAAACATCATTCAAGTTTTAATAAAGGGTCATGATGTTCTCTTTAACAATGCCTAATTAGTGGACACGATGACCACCATTGCTAGAATAATAATAAATGTGCAGAGATATTCATGAATTGTCTAAAGCATTTAATAGTGGATGAGTATCCCATGAAAACCCCAATTTGACACAGGTTTTATTAATTTCATTTATTAATTTTGTAATTATTATTTGCACAATGATTCTTAAAGTATTCCAGGAATGGATTAGTATTATACATCATTAGAGTAGGAATACTGAGTTTTACTCAAACCCTACTTGGGCCACCGTTTAGTTCCTAGATAGACTTCATTAATGCGGGTAGGGACAAGGGGTAACACCCTATTATGGACACTTTATATTATAAACTCATATGGAGTACTATAGTAGAGTAGAAAGAAATTTCTTGCTACCAAATTGGATAGATCATTTGGTATTTTGTACACTAGTTTATCAGGTTGTGCGTTCCTTCTACTATGTATCCTGAGTATCCATCAATTTTTACTACCATCATGACAATAATATTTTATATGTTATTAAATATTAATGAGTATTATTAAATTAATTTTTTGGACATTTATCATTTTTGTACATAGTTTATTCATCTATTATACCATTCTTCTCCACTTGGATCATGAGGTTACTGTCTTCCCACCCTACCATCACTAACAATAAATGCTAGTCATCCACCAAAAAAATATAAGGAGGTGTTATTGAGGCCATGTGGATAACCAAGATTGGTTACATATTACGTAACCAATTCTATGATATTAGAAAATATTATACTATGTAGACCATGTTTAGAACCCTAGGAAGGTGGAAATCACCGTGCCTTGGGGTTGGTGGTCCCTGAGCAACTAGTTTTTCCTCATATTCTGTCACTTATGGAACATCCCATTATACATGATTTAGGAACCAATGGTCTGTTTTGAGAGGGATTATTATGGTTAGTGTAGTCTATATGGGGATCTCTATAAGATTCTCCGTCTGTGGAAGATTTTTCTGGGGAGATCTAGCAAGAGAACCCTCCTAGTTTTTTCATGAGAAGGTGGTCCCCACGCTTATAAGTAGTGGATGAATACTATTTTATCTATCAATTAGAATCATGATAAACATCAGGAATTGTAAATAAATCACACTATGATCATGAATCATGGATCTACCATGACGTTTTGGGATGTTATCATTCAATAATATATCTATCGAGTTATGGTCAACATGGTTTTCCTATATAATTTATACAATTATTTCTATCTTGATATTTTGATAGTTGGTCAAGATTGGGACTAGATACACCTGTAATATGGATATATATCTGTTTTGGACTATTCGGATCACTTTACTAAGATATAGTGCTCTGAACTGATTCTTCTAGGTGACAAACTATTGTGGGCTAGTCAATTTGAGGATGGACTCAGGTATGCCATATGATAATAGGTGAATGTCTCCAGGATGACTACCATGTGTGTAGGAGTAAAAAAACCCTCATCATTGATTTAAATACAATGGAATTTGAATGTATGGAACATGTAGGTTTGTCATATAGACTGGTAATTACATTAACTTGTGGCGTGAGGCATTTCCTAGAGGGTTCTCAATAGAGTAGAGGAAGATATAGTACATGCACCATTAGTTAGGTGTACTTTCATCAGTGTGGTAATCCTTGTCACATAATGACATGGTACAACAGATACCTCATTAGGTGGTGAGAATGAGGTGGGATGGGGAATATTTTGTAGTTTTAAAATACCTTCCATTTTGTTCCAAGTGAAATAGGATCCGAACCAGCTCCACCTTCAATAAAGGGATCAATAGCTCCTTACTAGGAAAACAACTTGATTACTACCAACCATTTAGGCATGTAGGTAGTCGTATTAGATGTAGAAATACATGTTATATATTGTTACAACTAGGATAACCTACTCCAGGTAGTTATGTTGTGACTCAGGGAAATGTATCGCTTCTAATTTATACATTACAACCTACTCCTAAAAAGTATATTTTTTATCATTCTATAGTTTGAGGTAAAAAAAATTTATCCTCTAATTTAGTATATTCCTTATTTTATATAGGCTCATTTCCCACCATTTTATACATGAATGTTTCAGAATTTCGTACCATCGATATCAATTATTTTTATGGAGTGATGACTCTCGATTCTCGGTTAAGAATTAAATAGAATATTTTATGTCACTGAATGGAAATCCTTCTTGAGAAATGAATTTATAATTCCTTTTGGGATAATTTCACCCTTGAGAGTATGGGATTATAAATTATTATTGTAATGGATAGATAAATACCTTATCATGATCATTCTGATCGATATCACTAAAGGGTGTCCTTCACATCACCTGAGGGTGGAAGCTATATTAATAATGGAGAATGGGATGTTCAAGATAGTCGAGCTATATGGGACAATCTTGGGATGGGTTGCATTATAGCCTCAATTTACAACACTTATTTATTTGATCAGAGATTACATCATACATATTTCCCTCTTTTGGAGGATTATTTCATTTATGTCTTCATTGATTGCTTTTCTAGGGTACAACCATTGAGAGAGGTAGATTTTATGATAAAGTTAGTTTTAAAAATGACACCAATGTTTATCCCTCTATATCAGATGTTATATACTAAGATTAAAGAACTAAAATAAATTCTTGAGGAATTGGAATCTGACGGTTTTATATGACCCATTAATTTAGCTTGGGGTTCACCTATCATATTCTCCAAGAAGATAGATGGTTACTTTTTTATTTTCATGTATTATTTTCAATTTTATTATCTTAACATTACAAACTAATATCTTTTAACTAGAATATGTATCCTATTTAATCATCTCTAAGAAGCTCAAGATTCTTATAGATTTATTAAAGGAAGGGATATAATTAGGTATAAAATATAATCATAGATGTACCATGTACAAAATTCCAAAGTAGATTTGGATTAAATCAGTGATTGGTCATGTTTTTCATCCTAAATAATGAAATGATAATTTTTGAGGCTTCAATGAATTAGGATAAACAATTATACAAAAAAATCATTTATTGTAGTTTTCCAGGTTATTATCTTCATGTATTATCGTACTCAACGGGATTATATCAAACATCTTTAAATAATATTGAGTAAACTGATAGAGAATATGTTGTTTGAAAACAATAAAATTTAAAATTCTATATTGATAAATTTCACGTCAAAGGCACATAATTTCAAAGGTAAAAGTGTTTATAGAGCAACAAATTGTTGGTGTTTTGGTCTCTTTGGAGCATCACAAAAATTAATTTTCACATACGTATTTCTTTAGAGCTATATATAAATTATATGTGTTTTATTCATGACTTTTCATGCAAGGATTCATCACATACATGAATGAATAATATGATTTATTAGTTTTAATGGAAATAGGATAGAGAGAAAAATGTTAAAGAGTTGAAATGAAGGATGAAAAAAGATGATCCTGATTCTTCCAGAGTTTGGAAGAATCTAGATATATTATTGTGACATCTCATGGATTGGTCTAGGATTAGTTCTGGTGTATTATGAGTGGTTGATGGCATACGAGTCTGCTGAGTAGAGGCATCAAAAGGTAAATTTCCTGATGAAATACCTCAAGTTGGTAGGTGGTGTTCATGACATGCGTTGTTAGAGCCATTATCTTTTGGGGGATTGATTCATTATATACATTAATCACAATATAATTAAAAAAATATACCATCATCATGAATTAAATAGCATACAATGAATATTGGTGGAATACCAATAGTCTTTTACTTTGTTCTTACCTATATGTCTGGAAATGAAAATGTTGTGACTGATGTTCTGAGCCCAAAAACACATATTCAAGTAGTTCAGAATTTTAGTAGTGAGTGGTAGTTGATGGAATTTTTTGGTCAGAGCAGAGTACTCAAGTGGGGGGTGTGAATTTTATATTTATAAAAATTATAATTAAAATGTATTATTTGAGAATCCTGGAATATTTAGAATTATTTTTCCCTGTTATAGAGTAGTTAATTTATAAGAGGTTGTCTATTTGATTAATTACTCAGATGACTGATTAGTTCCCAGTTGTATCAATTTGATAATTAATAAAACTTTCGAAACTAACCTAAAAAGTCAATAATGTTATAAAAACTATCTAAGACTAACTTTCATAGTTCAGTTTATTTTTATGAAATATGTGATAAAACATAGTAAAACTAAGAGGTAAAAACAACGTGAAAATAAAACCAGAATTTAAGTCATAAGAAGAGTCTTAATCCTCTCTACTTGGTGATCAACTACCACCAATAATATTAAATAAATAAACAGTTTTATCCACACCCTGGATTGGGGTTCACAAAAGCACACACTCTATCTAAGTCTCACGACCTCTACTACAGTTATTCATGGGTACAAAAAACATGTTCACACTGGGAACTCTTCCATACATATATGTGTGAGTAAAAATATGTAAGATGTTATGAGTGGAAGGATATCATGTATCCTTCAGTTTGATGCAGGGTATAGTCTGTGTTTAACAGAATGTTACGCACACTTCTCAAAGGTATGTAAAAATGCACACAATATAGAAAATAAAAATGAGAAATGATTAAGAAGGATTTGTGTGACATAAGGTATAGTTCATGACTCTTTAGATATAGACTAAGTATCCTAATAGATTTTGACACAAAAAATCATAGTGTATTTTTCTGGCTTCTAGATACAAGTATGGTTCTCCAGGTTTATTCTTCTCTTTTTTGATATGCTGATGAATTTTGGGAATTAGTTTTTCAGCTCAGTTGAGAATGACTTTTGAATTATTCTTTTTCTATTGAGTTCATATTGGTTTCACGAGAGTTGAAGATGTTCTCCAGTATTTCTCACTCTTTCACTTAGGAATGCACCACTTGCAGTCATCTATATCTCTTATTTCTTTAAAAATGATTCTTATTTTTGAGGGATGAAAAAAATCATGTTGTTTACACGTACATAGATTCATCATACCTCATAATTTCTTCTAAAAGACTTAAAAATGATAATAAAATATGTCAGTATCCTTAAATGACACAAATATGACCATTAGAAATAATATTAATAAAACCATATTTAAACTGTCTATCGGTGACTCATCTCTCAGTGTCTCATTTTGTCGGTATCTCCTAATGTCGGTGTCTAAACCCATCGGTATGTCATTCTGTCGGTCTTCCCATACCTCAATGACTCATTACATAAGTGAATTTTTTCAACAGTGATTACTTCCTTCTGTCGGTGAGTCAACTGATCTATCGATGACTTATATCAACTGATGGTGAGTCCTTCCTTCTTTGGGATTGACACTTGATCTATCAGGGACTCATATCAACTAATGACTAGTCCTTCTTTCTATTTATGAGACAGTTGATCTATCAGTGACTCATATCAAATGTGATTCCTTACTTCTATAGGTGAGACAGTTGATCTATCGGTGACTCATATCAACGTCGAATCTTTATAGGTGGCACCATGCAACGGTAGGTCACTTGGACTGACAGTAGGTCTTCTGTGTTGGGATTCATCTAAAATGGAGAGTCATCCACGTCAGTGAGTCATATGAACATGTGAGTCCTTCCAATGCTGTTAGCTTCATAATCATAGAACAAATGCAAGTTTGAACTTTCTATCAGTGATTCATATGTCTATCAGTGATTCATATGTCTATCAGTGAGTCATATGTCTGTTAGTGTCAGTGAATCATACATAGATAATATTAGTTGTTTTGTCTTTCCTATAGTCCAGAAAATTTAGAGAGTGTTAATACCCAAAAATACACTTAGATAATCATTTTTAAGATTTTTTAGACTTAAACACACACAAATATTTATATGATTGAAATGATTTGATATTCAAGATAATTCTTTGACATAATTTAGGATCTGACATAAGGTATGATATATGTTAATATATTACATGATTTTTGATAATTAAAACCATTATAGACATAGATAGTGGACAATAATATCTATGGGCCAACAATATCCCCCTTTTAATGACAAAAAATAATGGAATTATTAAGTAACATTAGAGAATGATTAATGTAATCAACTTGATTATTAGTTATCATAAAGATGAATAGACTAAAAAAATAATTATGGGATGGGAAATGGATCAGATATAATAGTGTATAAACACCTAATAATGATTAATAAAGTTCTCCCCCATTTGGGATTAGCAAAAAATTGAAGGTTAAAACAAAACGAAAATAGAAAAATATAAATACTGAAATGTCATTCATAAGAAAAGTACACTAAAATACCAAAAGTAAAAGGACATAGCCATATTAAAATAAGATCACTCCACACTACATGGTTGGTTCAATGGGTTCCTTCAACTTATTAGAAGGATCAAGGGATAGTCTAGAAGAAGGGTTAGGTTGAGAAGGAGGAGGGTTAGAATGGATTTTTAGATGAGGTAGAGGCACTCCTTTTGGAAATATATAATCTAGGGAAGGCCTTTGTTTAAAATGAATATGAGGCTGAATAGGATCTATAAAGATTGGTTTGAACTGAGATAAAGCCTTAGAAACTGGCATCTAAGCTTGAGGAGGCACTGAACCAGCAGGGCCAAGTGGTCCAGTATAAGGTAGAATGATGGATTCACTTTGAACATGGAGATATATTTTTAATATCTTTATGAACTCTTAAATTATATATCCACCATATTAAATTTCCTTTTCAAAATCTAATTTGCTTTCTATAAACTTTTCCAAGAAGGGGGTGAAATCTCTCTGCATACGAATATGATCCTTAAAAACATTTTCCACTGGAGGAAGAGTGAGATCGGTGGCCAAATACTTAAACACATTGTTCATTTGATTCTTTGTAATGAGTTTAGAGAAAAACTCATTAATCCTTTGTTAATATCTTTAAGAGTCTGTGGAGCACTCCACATATAATAATTCACATGGTCATGCACCTTGTCTTAATTTTCCTCAACCATGGAAACAATTTCAATTAAATCTTGTAACTCTTCTCTCAAAACTGAACTGACAGTCGTAAGATCCATATACTGTGAAGGATAAATTGGTGGAGCAGCGGTTGATGTAAGAGTAAAGGAGGAAGTTTAGTTAAATTCTTTTCATAGTTTAGAAAAATCAAGAGCATTAAAATGAGAAACAAGATTATTATGTCCTTTCATGAAACATTTAATTCTATTCTTGTTCTTGGTGGTTAAAGCTTTGATGATAGTGGTAAAATTCTTCATATCATTCCCAAGCTTGGTATTAGTTGTCGCAATTTTTTCTATAGTTGTAATTATATTTGACTGATCTTCTTTTATCACCATCTTGGAAACTAAAGAATCGTCAGCTTGAGATACACTGGTTGAGGTAGGAGTAGAACTAAAAGTTCCAGATTTCAATACACCTTCAACCATAGACCATATAGCTTTAAAATGGTCATTTAGCTTAGTGTAATCTATACTAGATTCATCAATTTCATATCTCATCTAATATTTTTTCTAGTGTCTTATGGAGGAACTTATGTTTTTCCTGATGTTTTCAAAATTGGGCTTAGTGACATAGTCACTAGAAGAGGTCTCATCAACTGGTTCCCTTAGAGTAAGTGAAAAGACTTCATCTTCTAAATCCTTATAATCTAATCCTTATTCCACATACCTAGGATTACATTCCCATTAATCCATAATATCATAATCCATAGGAGTAACAGTATCAAGCCTTACTCAAACAATTTATGCACATCGTCAGCTTGAGATAATCTTTCCTGATTCTCCCCCCAGTGTTAGCCTCCATGGATGTTTTCTACCCCTCACATAATGATTCCTTTTAAGGATGATTTTCATTATATATATATTTATATTTATATATAAACATATTGTGAAACAGGTTCATCTAGAAGAACATTTTCATCTTTAACATCACCCTTAACAGATGCATCAACATTAGCTTCAACAATATCTATACTAACAGCATATAGATTACCATCAAGATGATTAGATTCACTAGGACTACCACATTCACTACATTCTTCATTATCACTATATTTTTCCTTTTCATTTTTATTCTCATCATCAACTTTCTCATATTCTTCATTACTACCTAATTCTAAACCACTTTAACCACATTCAACTTCCTCGTCTTTATATTTTTCATCACTAAATTCACTTATATATTCTATACTTCCTTTGACTTATATATCTTCACATCCACTAAATTGGAGAATATATTCATGGTAAGGTAAGTCCAAATCTTGACTTAGAGTTCCAATAGAAACCATTTTTGTTGGTCTAGTTGTGTCTGGGTCACTTCGATCATCAATTGGTGACCCCACATCTTTGATAGGAGTAGCAGTCTCCCCCTCCTCATCTGAAGAAAATATTATATGTTCATCTAGATTGAGGAAAGGATTCACTAGATCCCTTGGTCTAGATAGATGATCTATATGATAGAAAATTTCATATAGTCTATCTTCATCACCAACCCATTCCTTCCTCAGTGGTTTCTAGTTAATTTTAATTCACTTACTGATGTCAGAACTTAAGCAGATACCACTATATTCACTAATCACAACATCATCTATTTCACATACACATCCCTTCTTCATTTGTATTGATTAAATCATTATATAATATAATACAACATTTGACTTATAATTGGATTTTAACATCTCATTTATGTCCACGATCAAATATCCACCCATATTCCATTTAACTCCTCTCTGTAGCAAATACACCATGAAAACATCCTGATACTGGATAGAAGAAAAGTAACCTTTCCTAGATAAATCTGGTTCTGAATAAACGTAAATAATATTATTCACTCACCATTTAACTCTTATGCAATGGGTCTCCTATGTTCCTCATTTCCAGTAATCTCTTTTAGAGCTATCTCAAAAAATAATAATTCAATTTCGGGTGGAGAAGTACCATGATAATCGTCAAAACATTTATTAGAGAGGAACCTTAAGACAGTCTGCCCAATGTCTTGATGAGAAAGAGATTTTCATTCTTTTAACTATCAGCTTAACCTAGACAACATCATTTCCTTCCTACAAAAGTTCCATATTCATGTAAAATTAATGTACCAACTTCGGGTAGAAGACTCTGTTATTGTTTTTGAACCAATCCATCCATCCATTATCTTGTAGCACCTTTAAAAACAAAGACATGCTCTTTAAGATCCATTCCACTGTAACTTTATTCTCTGAGGTTACAACACAGCTTTCTAGACTAGGATTTCTAGGAGTTGAATATTTTCATAATTCAACTGTTTTCTTCTTAGAAGTGTGAGACTCACCATCTACTACTGCTCGCTTCAGATGATCTATTCCAATAATTTAAGTCTAGTGGTTAGAAATTTAATGGTCGAGGGTAAATATTGAGAGCGATGACTGAGAGAGTGTAGCAGTAAATGAGTAGAGTGGATTGATCCAAATTTATACCATTTAGGGATTCCGATATAACTTATTCATGAAAACATGAACAAGGTTCAACCAAATTAATGAAATAATGTCATATTGATAAAAATCTAAAATGTATAGAAACAATGATTCATCGGTGTAGACATGATTGATTATACATAATACTAATGGTGTTGGGATGACAATGTTGTCAACATGACTATAGTGTCAGCAAGAAAATGGTTTCGGCATGACACACTTTTCATAACACTATCAGTTTCCACATTAATGTCTTTGCATAACACTAATGGTTTCTGGATGACAGAGCGTTGGTGTCGGCATGAAAACTTCATAAAAAAGATCAAAGGAATAACAACACAATGACTTACAAATTTATTATTCTTAACTCATGTTTGATTTAATTCATTCTTTTAATGTTCAGTGGCTTAGTAAATATGTCAGCTAGCTAATATTTAGTGCCAATAAATTATAATGTGTTATCACCCTTTTGATAATGATCACTCAAAACTTGATGTATTTAATCAATATATTTAGTTATAAAATGAGAAACTGGATTCCTTGAAATTTTAATAGCACTTTAATTGTCACAATTTATAGGTACATGTAAAAATTGATATCCATACTCTAGAATAGTGTGTTTCATCCACAAAATCTGATCATAAAAGCAACATGCAGTTATGTATTCAACTTCGGCCATAGATAATGCAATAGAGTTTTTTTTACTACACCATGAAACCAAAGTCTTTCCGAAAAAGTCACATGTCATAGAGGATCTCTTTCTATCTAACGTGAATCCACGAAAAATCAGTATCATAATAACTCACTATATCAAATGCTTTTCCTTTAGTGTAAAAAAACCTAAATTTATATTATGTTTCAAGTATTTAAAAATTCTTTTAACATCATTTAAGTTAGATTTTTTGGATTATCCTGAAAAAGGGCCCACATGTACACAAAAAATAGTATATCTATCCTACTAGAAGTCAAGTAGAGAAAAAATCCAATCATTCATCTATAAGTGGTTTGATCAATACATTTACCATCTTCATCATGCTCTAACATATTAGTAGTACTCATTGGATTTTAACTAATTTTGATGCCATCAAAGTCAAATATTTTTAAAAGTTCTTTTGTGTATTTAATTTTATTTAAAATGATACCTTATTTATTTTGAAAAATCTGAAATCCATTAAATAATTTTAGTTTACCCATGAAACTCATATGAAATTTACTTTGCATAATTTTAGAAAAATCATTACACAACGAATTTCTAGATGATCCTATAATAGTATCATCTAAATAAATTTTAACCAATAAAACATATGTTGAAATTCATTTTATGAAAATAGTATGATCTTTAATTCTGTTTGTAAAACCCTTTGAAATAAGAAAACTAATTAATATATCATATCAAGATCTTGGATGTTGTTTTAAACCATATAAATATTTTGTTAATTTAAAAACATTATATTAAAAATGAGGGTTTTTAAAACCAGTGGTTGTTAAACAAAATCATCCTCAACTATGTACCCATTTAGGAATTCACTTTTAGTATCTAGTTGATAATGTTTGAAATTAATATGGGTAGTATAAGAAAGTAGGATTATGATGGCATCATGTCTAGAAATAGGGGGAAAAGTTTCTTCATATTTAGTTCCTTCTTATTGACTATAACCTTATGCAACCAATATAGCTTTATTTCTAATTATAATACTATATTCATCTACTTTGTTCTTAAACACGCACTTAGTTCCTAGGGTCAAGGTGTCTTTGGATATATCCCAATGTTTCCAAAAAATATTTCTTTCAAATTGGTTACGTTCTTATTGAATAGCAATCACCCAAAATTCATCTTTAATTTCATCATTGATGTTTTTAGGTTAATGATGTGCTAAGAAATATTCTTGTTCAACCTAATTTATAAGAGAAGATCTAGTTTGTGTCCCATTATCTATGTCTCCAAAAACAACTTCTAAAGTATGGTTCTGGAGTGTTCTAGTTGGTCTAGAAAAGGAGGGGATAGTTAATTTAGGTTCATCTACAAGTTCGAGTTCATCATGTCCAGATTCTGAAAACTTCTCATAACTACATGATTTAACAATTTTCTTGACAATAGGATAAGATGATTTCCCATTTATATCCATATTTGAAATATCATCATAAAGGTTGTATAATAAGGTTTTAGGTTCATATGGATCTGTTTCATAAATTTGATATGCACAGATTCTTCCACACACTTGGTTCTTTTATTAAAGACTCTATAGGCTTTACCAGAGGATGAGTAACCTATGAATATTCCTTTATCAATCTTGGATGTGAATTTGTCAAGATAATCCATAGTTTTAAGAATATATTATTTGAAACAAAAAACATTAAATTAACAATTTTGGGTTCTCTATTATTCCACAACTCATAAAAAGTATTCTTGAGGATAAGACTAATTGAGACTCTATTGATTATGTAGAAAGATTTATCCATAGCCTCATCTCTAAAGTAAACAGGTAGATTATATTCATTAACTATTATTCTTTGTATATATTATAATGTTCAATTCCCTCATTCCACAAATTCATTTTGTTGAGGTGTCCTAGGGGAAGAGAAGATATGACTATAGCCATTGTGTGAGAAAAATACTCTTAATATTAATTTTAAAACTCACATCTATGACCACTTGTTAAGGATTTTATTCTATGTCAACTTCGATTTCCACTATTTTACCATACATTGAGAATTAAATACATGCTTCACTTTTTTTAGCTATGAAATATGTACAAGAATACTTAGAATATTAATCTATAATAACACAAACATAGTGCTTCCCATTTAAATTAGAAACTCAAGAGGGTCCAAACAAGTCCATGTCAACCAACTCTTAAGGTTGAAAAGTTGAAACTTCATTCTTTGATTTTAAATATATCTTGTTTTGTTTAGATTTTTAAAAATTATTATAGACTTCATCATTTGGAAACTCTAGATTGGTCAGGTCCTCGACTAGTCCTTTTCTAGTATGATTTCTAAGAGAGTATTAATTACAGTTTCCTAATCTCTTATTCCAAAGCCAAGACTCTGTATGAAAGGAAATTAAAATAGAAACATTTTTTGAAACTAATGAATCTCATTTAACATAATACACATTTTCATTTCTAAAAATAGAAAATTCTAATTAATTTTTAGAGTTAAAAATAATTCATGTATAATTTTCAAATTTAACATAAAATCCATCATCGCAAAGTTTTGAAATACTAAAAAATTATATTTCAATCTATCAACAAAGAGTACAATAGAAATTTAAAATGATTTAGAGTTACTAATTTGGACTGAGCCAATAATTTTTCCTTTATTATTGTCACTAAATGTGACATATCCACCATCAATCTTGATTAGGTTCTTCAAGTTTGAATAATACCCTATCACGTGTCTTGAACATCCACTATCCAAGTACTATAAGCTCTTACATGAGATCATAAATAGATTTCCTACAGAATATTAAAAAAAACAGATTTATGTATCTAGAAATGTTTGGGCCCAGTGAAATTAGAAATCAATGCTTTAGGTACCCACATTTTCCTTATGGATATTTGAAAAATAAACTCTATTTGGTCCAGAAAATCTAGAGGTTGTAAAAGATGTTATAGAAATAGAATTCACATTAGAGATTTTATTTTTAGATAAAAAAATAGATTTTCCAGATTTATTTACAAAATCTATTTTAGATAGTTTTCTCTGTCCAGGTTGATATCCAATACCAGAAGTGTATTTATGTGTTATTTTTTTACCAGTAATTTGAGTAAGATTATTTTTCCCCTTGGTAAAATTTTCTAAATATTTATTAAATTTATCGTTATAAATTTGTAAATAATTGTTTTATTTTAGAAATAGACCATTCTTCTAGATTTCATTAGTATGTTCGGACTTAATAGTTATAGTAAAAGCATGTTGTTAATTAAAAGATTTATATTTATCTTTTATTTCATTACAAGTGTCATCCAGCATGTTACAGTATTCATATAGTTCATCACTTTTCATATTTTCAAAATCATTTTCATTATCAAAATAATAGGAATTGTGTGCAGGAGAATATAAGGTTACCTCGTCTATGTTTTTCATAAAATGCATATTTTCCATGACATAATTTTCATCATGAGATGATATGGATTCAGTAAAACTATCCTCATAGGCACTTCATTTGGCCTTAATAATAATCTTATACTTATTTTATTTGTTTTCATAATTCTTTTTGTATTTTAATTTTGGACAGTTAGCATTGAAATGCCCTCTCCTCTTACATTCATTGTAGACAATCTCTCTGATTTTTCATTTCTCTTCCAATCCTTTTTTCAGTTTCCTTTTTTATCATATATTCCATTGTAATTAGGCTTCCAGAAGAACTTTTTCTTTCTCTATAATTTATTGAATCTTTTGGCCACCTGAGCCATCTCTTCATCACTATTTGATATTGATTCATCATGACTAGAACATTCAACATAGGCTATCACCTTCTCTTTATTCTTATTCTTAAAGGTAGTGGTCTTGAACGCTACATATTTTCTCTTAGGTCCATCTTCTTCCTCTTTTTTGAATTTCATCTCTTCCTCATACATCTTTAGTTTTATAATGATTACTTTGATAGGTAGTTTTCTTATGTCATATTATTCTATAACAGAAACATTAAGTTCCTCTCTATCCATTAGTTAAGAATTTGAGAATCCGCATAATTTTTTCTTTGGTAGTAACATTTATTCTAAGAGAGATAAAAGTGTCAAAAAATTCATTAAACCTAAGATAGATGTAGGAAATAGGGTCATTAAGATTCTTTTTAAAATTGTAATATTAAAGAGTATATGTGCTATGTAACATTTGTTTAACACTGAAGGTTCCTTTAGGTGAAACAGACAATGTATATGAAATTTTATGGGATGTTTCACATGCATAAATTCTGTTAAATTCTTCATCTCCTAGAGAATAGTATAATAAATTTATGAATCTTCGATTACTGTTATAATAAGTCTTAGTTTATTCATCCATAGTATTCCTAATAGTATAAGAAATATTATATTCATCTAAAATTGAAGACCAAATTTCAAAACCCAAACTTTCCAAGTGTATTTTCATTTTAATTTTCCATTGATCATAATTTGTTCCATTAAAAAATGGAGGTCGGTTAGTAGAAGCACATTATAGCCTATTATCCATAAAACAATTTCATGGTAATATTTTAAAGAAATAAAAATTTAATATTAACTGAGATTTAATGATCTTTGAAATAAAACAAAAATCAATGTTGAAAAAGTTTGAAAAATATTTGAAAACTGAATATTCCTAATACCACTAATACAAAATGTTGGTTGGAGTAGAGTACTCAAGAGGGGGGGGGGGTGAAATGATTTTTTATAGAAATTTCACTTAAAAAGTATTATATGAGATTCCCCCAATATTTAAAATTCAATTTCCCCTTTAGCAGTACAGAATTTATAAGAGCTTGCCTGTTCGATTAATTTCTCAAATGAGTGATTATTTCTCAGTTATACCAATTTTATAATTAATAGACCTTTTTAAATTAACCTAATAAGTCAATACTATTATAAATACATGATAATACTAACTAGGAAAATTTAATTTAGATTTACAAAATTTGTAATAAAATATAGTAAAAATAAAAGGTAAAAAACACAGCAGAAATAAAATAAGAGATTTAGTATCAAGATGAAATAGAATCCTCTACACTTTTTGATCACCTTACACAAATAATTTTAACTAAATAAACATTTGGATTCTCACCCTGGATCAAGGATCACGACAACACACCGGCGGTCCAGGTCACACGACCTCTACCATAGTTCGTTGTAGGTACACACTACCAGGGTCCACAAAGACCACTTCCACACATATCTATAGAAGTAAGAAGATGTAATAACATATGAGTGGAAAGATATCATGTATCCTTCAGTTTGATATAGGAGACATTGTGCGCATAATAGATAGATACAAAAACTGCGCAAAAGTTTTTAAAATTGCAATCAACATAGAAAACAAATATGATAAATGATTTAGGAGGCTCTCTATGTCTTGAGATGCTACTCTTTACTCATTATATGTAGATGAGATGAAGTATGAATCTTATTTTGGAAGATAACACAAAATACAGAGTGTCGTATTCTGGTTTCCAGGAATAAATATGGTTATGCGGGTTAATTATTCTCTTTTTTGATACACTGAAGTAGTTCAGAAATTCTATGTTTTTCTTGGTTGAGAAATATTTCTAAATTTCTCTGTTCTCCATGAGTTCATAGTTGTTGCATGATATTTTCATGTGTTCATCATTATGTCTCTCTCTCATGCACATGCAAGCACCACTTTCACTCTTCTATAAAACGTCTTTCATTAAAATTGATTCATATTTTTAAGGCTGACAAAAATTATGTTCTTTCGACGTACATAGGTTCATCATACCTCATACGGTCTAGTAATATTCCAAAAAAATATAATTAAATTTGTCAGTATCATTAAATGACATAATTATGAACATTATAAAAAAATATTAATAAATGAATATTTAAACATTCTATCGGTGAATTGTATATCGGTGTATCGTTCTATCAGTATCTCATTCTATATGTTCCTCAACCCATTTGTATTTCATTCTATCGGTCTTTCCATATATCAGTGACTCATTACATTGGTGACTTGTTTCAATGGTGAATAATTCCTTCTGTTAGTGAGACAGCAGATCTATCGGTGACCCATATCAACTGATAGTGAGTCATCCATTCTGTCAGTGAGATAGATGATTTATCGGTGATTCATATCAACTGATAGTCATTCCTTCCTTCTATCAGTGAGACAATTGATCTATTGGTGACTCATATCAATTGTGAGTCCTTCCTTCTGTAAGTGAGATAGTTGATCTATTAGTGACTCATATCAATGGTCAGCCCTTATTGGTGGCACCATGCAATGGTAGGTCAATTGGAATGATGATAGGTTGTCTACGTCGGTGACTCCAAAATCATTTTATTTTTGATGAAATAACAATAAAAACCTAATGGCATTATACTGAGATAAATAAGACTACTGATGAGTTGGTTCACACTACAGATGGATTTGCATGGAAGATATTTGATGCTCGGTATTATGATTTTACAACTGATGTGTGTAATGTGAGGGTGGGTATTTCATGCGATGGTTTTAATCTGTTTGGGCATATGCTTACTTCGTACATCACATGTCCAGTTTTTATACACATTTATAATCTTCCCCCATGGTTGTGTATGAAAAAACCTTTCACTTTCATGAGTATTCTCATATCTGGCCCTTCTGATCCCATCATTGATGTTGTCGTATACATGAAACCTTTAAAAAGAGTTGAAACTTCTTTGGTATGTGGATGTGTGCACATACGATGCATATTTGAAAGACATATTTCAGATTCATGATACACTTATGTGGATGATCAATGATTTTCTGGCATATGAAATGATGCTTGGATAGAGCACGAAGGGAAAACTATCATTTCCTATTCGTATGAAGAATACACGATCCCAAATACTGAAACATCAATGTAGTATCATCTTTATGGGACATCTATGATTCTTTACAATAGACAATCCATATAGAAATAATCATCATAGATTTCATAATACCATAGAGACTGATGATCCACCTCAGCATATGTCTGGAACTGATGAGCTTAATGAATTGAAGATTGCAGTTTTTCATTCAGGAAGGGTCAAATGAAATCTGGAAAGAGAAAGAATGATTCCACTGAAACCCTTTACAAATAGAGGAATAAGAGTATATTTTTTATTTTCTTTATTGGTCCACCAATCTGTTACATCATTGCTTATACATAATGCACATTAAAAAGAATATATGTGAAATGTTGCTTTCAATACTTCTAAATGTTCAGGGAAACATAAAATTTGATTTACGGTCTCTGAGTGACTTGGTGGATTGGGGCATCAGACCAGAATTGCATCCTTTGAGTATCAGTGAAAATAAATTGCAAGTTCCATGTGCTTCTTATGTCATGAAACCTATGAAAAAAAAATTCTGGAAGTATTAGAGACTATTATATTTTTTCATGGCTATTCAAGAAACATATTTAAATGGGTCAATAGAAGAGAGTTGAAGTTAAAATCATTGAAGAATCATGATTATCATATTCTTCGACATGAGTTGATTCCAATACCAATTCGTCATGTTTTTTCCAATAATGTAAGGTTGACTGTTTTTCAGTTGTGCTATTTTTTTAGAGATAGTTGAGCTAAGAATTTGTCCATGTCTTTCTTGCAAAAAATTTTGACAGATTCCACATTAATTTTGTGTGAGTTGGAGAAAATATTTCCTCCATCATTTTTCACATGCATGATGCATCCAACTGTCCATATTCCCATTGAAATACTTCTCAGAGGACCTATTTCTTTTTGTTGGATGTATCAAACTGAAAGAAATATGGACACATTGAAGTCTTATTTCTGAAACAGGAATCATCTTGATGATTCTATCATGAATGGTTACTTGGCTCAAGAATGTATGGTTTTCTCCTCAATGTATTTGTCAGATTTTACTACAATAATGAAAATACCAATGAGAAATGAAGAAGAAATGTATGAGAAAATTGAACCCAGTTTTCCATAACTTCCTCAAATAGGATGAATTCTTGGATCATATACATTGAAGACATTAATCCTTGAAGATCGGGAGATAGCACATCACACAGTTTTGTTCAACTTTGATTTGTTCGATGACTACATCAGGTAACTAAATTGAATATGCATATCTTATATATATATATATATATCTATTAAACTATTCATATTTTTTATTTACATGGAACATAAATCAATGATAAATAGAAAGCATCATTCCTTATCTTTGAGAAGGAGGGAGATTTTGCATAGCAAAGAGTTTTCTGATTATTTAAAATTTAAGGTAAAAATATTACTATTTAAAATAATTAAATCAATATTTAATTAAGTTTAATATTCATTTATATTATAGGTATTGAGTTTTCCTACTGACTCTATCTCTGAGGAAATAAGAACTTTTGATTTTTGTCCTAATACTGTGGTTCGTGACTGTAAATCAATTGATATCAATTGGTACAAATTTATTGTCACTGAATGAGAAAAGAACATGGGAACACAACATGATGGTGTTATGGTTACTTCCAAAACAGATTGTTATGCCAGTGCATCAGATACTAGACCACGATTTGAATATGTCGGCTATTATGGAGTCGTTGAAAAAATAATAATTTTGGATTATTACTCTCATGGATGAGTCACGATGATGAAATTTCATTGGTTTGATTCGATGATGATATATTTCACATTTATTTATGATTGTGGTTTTCGTGTAATTAATATGACTCGCACTATTGCTACCGAAGAACCATGTGTATTGGGAGCAATAGATAAACAAGTTTTTTTTGTCATATTACAACTTCGACCTAAATTTGGTGTCATCATTGATGTAATTCCAAGACATATTTTGGATGATGTTGATGATGGAATTGACACCATCCCTACTGCCATTGGAACCAGTCCATTTATTTATTTTGAGGACTCTAATAGCTCAATTGTCAAAGTGTACTTTGAACCCGAAGTTGTGGAGGGAAATATATAAAATCATACATTCATGTTCTCAATTATTTTGGTTTACCTCGAGTTCGGTTGTTAAGGTTGGTTCTATTAAAATTTATTTAATATTGAAACCTGCATTATCTACCTGAGATAAAGAAAATAAATTTTTCTTTAATTTTGACAATTGCATTTCCACTTATGAATCTAGTAGAATAAATGTTCCATGATTTTAATATACCGATGACACCTATTAAATAATCATCCTACTAAAAATTAAATTTCAATATCATATCTTGTATGATTTATTGATGTCATTATATTATTTTTCAAGCTCACCTAAAACAATGGTTAGTTAAATTATCCATGAATCCTTCTATTCCTTCTCAATTGTTATTTTTTGGGTTACACATTAGTTATCCTTTTAAATTTACTTCCATATTGTTTTTCAAATGTAGGGAATGAAACCAATTGAAGAGAGGCGACGAAAAATGATTATGGACAACAATCGTTGCATGACTGAGCTGGGCATTCCACCACTAGTTCCTGCAGTGAGTATTTTATTTTAAATATATTTATTTAAATTATATATAATGTCTTGTGATTAATGTTTTGTAAAAAAATTTTTAGGATCCATCTATTAGGCGACAATTATTTGATGAGAAGCTGTGTAGTAGTCCCAGTAATCGGCATGTTTGTATGACAGGGGTGGTACGTGAGCTAGACGATCTAGTCAGCATACCCGATTAGACCCTACCCCTCTAATTGACATACCATCCATCTCACATTCTGATCCCGGCGTGCCGTTAGGGACATACAGGATATTTATGCCTCCCATTTTTCACCACCCTTTACATATGTCCCTCCCCACCTGTCTGTATCATATCCGATGATGATTCCCACTCCCCATCCAGTATTTGGATAGACATCCCTATCATATTTCTTTACTACTTCTTCGATCTCTCTGAGCTTTTATATTCCATCCACTTTGACTCCTACTCCACCATATTCTGTCAATGCGGAGCATACATTGGGACTCACTCCATCTGTAGAGGGTGTTCCTTTAGCTTATGCGGATCCAGCGGTGACCATTTATTAGACTACCACATTTATTCTTATACAACCCTAAAAAATTGTTACACCATTATTTATTTTCAATATAAAATGTATTGATAAAATATAATATTTTCATTCATAACATATACATCTGCTGACATGAGGCGGGGAAGGGGCATACACACATGGGTGCGGTGTGGAACCGCCGCACGCAGTTGATGGTGGACTATAATGAAGATATTCATATGATTGAAAAATCAGGATAGCAATATCAGAGTTTTTTGGCGACGCTTGCCAAATACTCCAACATCATTCCTTTCAGCCCGCTCTCTTAGAGACAACTTCCAATTAAAGTCAAGGATAAACCCTGGGCATAGATATGGGTAAAAAAATCAGTTGTATATAATGAAATATGTTAATATTTGTATTTATATGAATTAATATTTTGGTTTCAACTGCGGTTTAATTTCCCTGATGGTGAGGGTGCATGACCAGCACATCTAAAAGATTTAGGCGAGCTTTGGAGAGCATATAAGCATGAATTGTACATTGGATGTCGTGATAGAGTGGGCATAGAGTTAGAGGGGGTACCTTTCAAGGATGATTTTCCATTAGAACAATACCGACAGATGAATACTCATTTGGAAACAAGACAATTTACGGTATTAATCAAATTAGAAGTATTTAAATGAAAATTTTCTTGTTTTTCATTAATAATAATTATTGAATTTTTTATGATGCATTTGGAAGAAATAAAAAACCATTGATACTAAGAAATATTTCCACACATTGGGACATACTATGATTCCAGATCATGATAGATAGCTAGTATGACAGTTTATAATCTTTCTTTATGACTTTCACTTTCTTTTGATTCATCCGTAATTTATTTGATTGCTAAAGTTGTTATATAATTTTTGTTATGAAATTAATTTTTTTTTGGAATTATATTTTTAATTATGGTTTCCAACATTCAATTTCATTCTAGAGGGATAAATTGAATGTAGAAGGATGTGCGCCTCCAGTAAAACTGTTTTGCTCGAGTAGAAAAAAGAAAGATGGAAGTGCGGTTAATGAACCAACTGAGCAACAGATTGTAAGTTTTACTTTGTTGATTTAAAATTTTAATCTGTATTTTTTAACTTAATAATATATTATATTTGTAATAGGATGATTTATAGGCCCTTAATGCCCAGAAACCTGAAAATTTTGGGCCAAATGATCATTTACATCAGGTGTTGGGAGATGAGCACCCTGGTAGAGTACGCTGCCGACCTGAGAAGGGTATAGCTCTGATGAGGCATTGGAACTCCTCAGGCACGATTTTTAGTGCCACCGAGTTACATCAGGTTAATGAACAAGAAAAACAGGCATAGAAAAGGGAAACAAAGACAACATCACAGTTTTCTAGGGAAAACACTACATTTATGAAACGGATGGAAGATTTACATCCAACACTTCCACCAGAGGCCAGCACTTCTTGTGAAGAATATATGTCATTGATGTGTTTTATATATGGTGCACCAGGTGTAAGTTCTAGTGTTGGTCGAGACAATTTAGTGGAGGAGGCTAAGGTGGAGGAGGAGGAGGAGGTCGAGGAGGAGGTCGAGGCGGAGGAGGATGGCGACCAGGAGGCCGAGGAGGAGGAGGAGGTCGATGAGGAGGTTGAGGATGAGTATGAGGGTGAGGAGGAGGCTGGGGATGATGATGGAGATGTCGATGAGGATGAGGGTGAGGGGGAATATGATGGGGATGATAGTGATGGTGATGAGGGAAAGATTGATCTGTGAAATTTTGAACTGATATTACTGAATTTGTGGTTTATTGATTTATTGTGCCTAAATATATGTGTGATTAGGTAGGTCACATTATATTTATTATTTTATCTATAAATAATTTTACTTGGTTTGATGATTTTCTGTGAAAATCAAATTATCTTAATGAAATTGTAATGTTTTAGTGGAATTTAAAAAATTGGTGGTCTGATCAGAATTTGATATAATGAAATTATTTTTTTAACCTTAAAAGAATTTTCTTATAAAATATGTAAATACCATCCCATGATCCCAGGACATCCCCCCGGACAGCCCCCGAACCCTCATCCTTGGAACCCAGACAACCCCCCCCCTCGGATAGCCCCCCAGACTGCCCCATGGACATCCCCCCCTCCCAACGTCCTCCCAAGACCTCGGACAGCCCCCACCATCCTCCCTGGACCCCGGGCAGCCCCCACCCCTCCTTCCTAGACCCTGGATAGCCCCTCACCCTCCTCCATAGACCCTAGATAGCCCCCAGAGAACCCCCCCCCCCCCCCACATCCTCCCTGGACCCCAGACAGCCCCCCCACCCCCTGGACCCCAGACACCGCCCAGAAAACACCTCACACAGCTTCCCCACCCTCCTTCCTGAACCTCGGACAGCCCCCCGGAAAACCCCCTAGACAACCCCCCCCCCCCCCAACCCTCCTTCTTAGACCCCAGACTGCCCCCCCCCCCCCCCTCCACCAACATCCTCCCTAGACCCTAGAGAGCCCCCCAGACAACCCCCCAGAAAGCCCCCCCCCCCACCCTCCTCCCTGGGACACAGACAGCCCCTAGGACAGCCCCAAATAGCCCCCTGAATAGTCCCACCAATCTCCTCCCTGCACCCCAGACAACCCCCCTAATAGCCCCCGGACAGCCCCCACCCTCCTTCCTAGACCCCGGACAACCCCACTCCTTCCTGGACCCTGGATACCCCCCAACCCCTCCCACCATGCATAACCCTGCCGCAAATATCCTCATCCTCTACTAGGTACCTCACACAACTGTGTATCACGGACATCATCACACCAATCACTACATCAGAAGGTCACTGAGCCCAATCTAATCTCTCTTCAAAATTCACCCTAAATCCCAATCTAATTAACATTCCATTACTATTACTTCAGTACCATGCTCCGACCACCTACCTTGATTCCGAAGACAATCACACTCTTAATTCAGCATCTCGGATACCATTCTACGATCTCTTCAAGATTCACCAAAAATCCCAACGGAAAAGAGGGTTTTAGAGCTTCGGAAGAAGATGAGAGAAGAGTACAAACCCTAATCGAAAAGAGGAAGAAACGAGATGATTTTAAGTAAAAACAACAGACATTTAGAAAACTGACCAAACGTTTTATGATTTTATTGATACTTTAGAACAAGGATATTTGGGTCATTTTTGACGTGTATGAGTAATCCCCATCTTAATCCGAGGCACGGTGTGGCCGGTACGACTCAAAGTGTCTCACTTTTATTTGAATTGGACAACATTTTAAGTGAAAAAACAACTGGCATATGGAAAATAGACCAAACACATTCATATTCTATTGATAATTTATGACAACGATCCATGGGTCATTTCTAATGTGTACAAGTTAACCCCCCCTCAGTCTGAGGCACGGTGTGGTCGGTACCACTCAAACTGTCTCACATTAATTTGAAATGAACAAGATTTTAAGTGAAAACAACAACTTGCATACGGAAAATAGACCAAACTCATTCTTATTCTATTTATACTTTAGAAAAAAAATATCAATGGGTTATTTTTTATCTGTATGAGTCAACCTTGCCTCAATCCAAGGCAGGGTGTGTCCGGTACCACTCAAACTGTCTCACTTTTATTGGAAATGGACAAGATTTTAAGTGAAAACAACAAATTTCATATGGAAAACCGACCAAATGCTTTATGATTGAATTTATAATTCAGGAAGAAAAATCCTTGGGTCATGTTTGACATGTACGACTCAACACTACCTCAATATGAGGCACGGTGTGGAAGGTATCACTCAAAGTGTCTCTCTTTTGTTTAAAATGGACACTGTTTTTACTAAAAACAATAGACTCTCAAAAAACTAACCGAACATATTCTAATTGTGTTGATACTTTAGTAAAAGGATCCATGGGTCATTTGTGACATGTATGAGTCAACCCCATCACAATATAAGGGACGGTGTGGCCATTACCACTCAAAGTGTCTCACCTTTATTTGAAATGGATAACATTTTAAGTGAAAACAAAAACTTGCATACAGAAAACTAACCAAACACATTTGGATTCCGTTTATACTTTATGAAAGCGATCCATGGAACATTTTTGACATGTAAGAGTCAACTTTGACTCAATCCGAGGCACGGTGTGACCGATACCACTCAAACTATCTTACTTTTATTACAAATGGACATGATTTTATGTTAAAACAACAACTTGCATATGGAAAACTTACCAAACACTTTTTGATTGTATTGATACTTCTGTAAAATGATCCATTGATCATTTTTGACCAGTATGAGTCAACCTTGCCTCAATATGAGACACAGTGTGGCTGATATCACTCATAGTGTCTCACTTTTGTTTTGAATTGGACAACATTTTAAGTGAAAACAAGAACTAGCATACAGAAAACCAACCAAACGCATTCAGGTTCTGTTTATACTTTAGTAAAACGATCCATGGGTCATTTTTGACATGTAAGAGTCAACCCTGCCTCAATATGAGGCATGGTGTGGCCGATACCACACAAATTGTCTCACATTTATTTGAAATGTACAATATTTAAAGTGAAAACAATAACTTGCAGACGGAAAACCGACCAAAAAATTCATATTCTGTTGATACTTTAGGAAAACGATCCATGGGTCATTTGGGACGTGTTAGAGTCAACACCGCCTTAATATGAGGCACGGTGGACGAGACCACCCAAGATGTCTCACTTTTATTTGTAATGGGCATGATTTTAAGTGAAAACAAAAAATTGCATAGGGAAAACTGACCAAATTCTTTCTGATCATATTGATACTTCATTAAAAAAATCAATGGGTCATGTTTTATGTGTATGAGTCAACCATGACTCAATATGAGGCATAGTGTGGACGGTATCACACAAAGTTTTTCTCTTTTGTTTAAAATTGATACAATTTTGTGTAAAAACAACAAACATTCAGAAAACTAACCAAACGTATTCCAATTCTGTTGATACTTTAGCAGAAAGATCCATGGGACATTTTTGAAATGTATGTGTCAACCCCTTCTCAATCCGAGGGATGGTGTGGCTGTTACCACTCAAATCTTCTCACTTTTATTTTAAATGGACATCATTTTAAGTGAAAAAAACAATTCTCATACTGAAAACTAACCAAATGCATTCGTATTCTGTTGATACTTAATGAAAAGGATCCATTGGTCATTTTTTATGTGTATGAGTCAACGCTTCCTCAATTAGAGGCATGGTGTGGCCGATACCATTCAAATTTTCTCACTATTATTTGAAATGGACATGATTTTAAGCAGAAACAACAACTTTCATACAGAAAACTAACCAATCGCTTTTTGATTGTATTGATACTTTAGGACAATGATCTATGCGTCATTTGTGACATGTACGAGTCAACCCCACCTCAACCGAGGAACAGTGTAGTTGGTATTACTCAAAGTGTCTCTCTTTTGTTTAAAATAGACACTATTTTATGTAAAAACAACAGACATTCGGAAAACCGACCAAACGTATTCTAATTGTGTTGATACTTTAGTAAAAGTATCTATGAGTCATTTGTGACATGAAATAGTCAACCTCGTCTCAATCCAAGGTACAGTGTGGTCGGTTCAACTCAAAGTGTCTCATTTTTATTTGAAATGGACAACATTTTAAGTGAAAACAACAACTGTAATACGGAAAACCGACCAAACGCATTCAGATTCTATTGATATATTAGAAAAAAGGTCCATGGGTCATTTGTGACTAGTACTAGTTAACCCTACCACCATCTGAGACACTGTGTTTCTGGTACCACTCGAATTGTCTCACCTTTACTTGAAATGGAATGGATTTTAACTGAAAACAACAACTTGCATAATGAAAACCGACCAAACGTATTCTGATTGTGTTGATACTTTAGCACAAGGAACCACGGTACGGCCTCACACAATACACTTATCATGTGAGGAACTCTTACCCATATTCTAAAACACATGACATTTAATATTCCAATTCCTTCCTCAAACAGTGGGTTCTAGGACCAAACCAAAGTCCCTTTGGGAACCCAATACCAAAGATATTATTGAATATTCATACTCACTACCCAAAATGGGGATTCATCTCACATCACACATAGGAGACAAAATTACAATTTTCCACATACCCCATTATTCCTATTGAAAAATTTATGAAAAACATGTCGTCTATTCTGGTAACCCATCCCATATGTTGAGATTGGCCAATGTTTCCCACCAACACATCAAGAACCTTGTATACATTGATACACATTCATTAAAAGTATATAAACATCCCATTTGCTTCTTATAACTCATCTTAGGTCTAAGAACATGACTACTAACATTGTCTATCTTATGGGTATCATGATCCTTGTCCACTCTACCAATGTTTTTCTGTTGGTTTTAAGATTTTCAACCCAAGACCATGAGTAAACATCTCATGTTCTTCCTATAACATGTAGGCTATTTCCCTTATGTGTATTGGTGTTGTGGATTGAGTGAGGAGTGAATTCTAAATTTTTAATACAGTTATGGGTGTTATTGTTTTTCAATTAAAAATTTCTGAATTTTAGATGTATTGGATTCTGGCTGTATTGGTAATGAATTCTAAATTATGAATACTGTTATGTGTGTTGGATTCTGGATGTATTGGATTTTAATTTTGTGTTGGTTTTATAGGTGTTTTTGCATTTCAATTATGGATGTATTGGATTCTGAATGTATTGGATTCTGGATTTTTCTATTTTTTTATGGTTTTAGTGAGGAATGAATTTTAAATTTCTTAATTTCTGAATTCTGGATGAATTTTAAACATCCCGTGTTGGATTTTGGATTCTGGATGTGTATGTGTGCTTGAAAGTCATGGAGACTTGCAGGTTGGAGGGGGTTTCTGGCTGCTGTGGAGCTGCAGAATATGTATACTAACGGTTTTCAAAACCGTTGGTATAGCCTTTTGATGTATATTATACCAACAGTTTTGTTATAACTGTTGGTATAAACTTGTACCAACAGTTTTAAAAACCATTTGTATTTTCTTTGTATGTAATTTTACTCTATATACCAAGGGTTTAGAACCATTGGTATATGGTTAATATATACCAACGGTTTTTGAAACCATTGGTATATCTCTTACTTTAACACATATACCATCTGTTTAGACAGAACCATTGGTATAAGCCTTTACCCATGGCTTACTTGGTCACAGTTTGGGAAACCTTTGGTATATAATATACCAACGGTTTCCAGGCCTTTACCAACGGTTCTGAACTGTTGGTAAAGGGTTGAATTCCAGTAGTGTTCCTATGTGAATTATCACCAAAGTAAATAATTTGGGGAGGTCACCTTCCATTGTGTTTATATATGAATGATACATTGAGTGCCTATGAAAAAATAGAAGTATACATTAATGGGGATAAGAAATATCAGAAACATTTTAGGGATGACCTAATGTTCACTTAAAAATGTACAATTACTATAGGAGAAATTAAAATCATTAAAGTTAGATCTCATAGGTAGGATATTAAAAGGGATGAGATAAGATTATAGAAGGGTGAAGGTATTAATTAAATTTTTCCTGACTCGCATATGGTTAAGCAAGAGGAATGGTTCACTAATGATGTGGAGGATAAGAAAACTTTTTGTCAAAAAGAAAAGACATAGACTATAATAATAAACCTAAGAGTCCAGGGTAATCATAGGTACATAGAAATTATGTAACGCCCCGACCCCAGCTACCCAGAGTCGGTGCATTACTTCGTAACATTGGCATAATCACAAAAGATCATATCTCGAAAGACCGATTTGTTTAGTAGCCTTGTAAACACTAGATACATTCAGAAATGTTACATTACATGACAAAGTGAAAAACTATAATAACATAGTCTCCATAGTCCACACTTCTATCCTCTTTGGACTATCCCTGTAGGTCATTCATAAAATAATTCTTCACATCCTGGAAAATATTAAAACATTGAAATGGGTGAGCTCAGATGCTCAGTAAGGATAACAATATAGCGGAAGCTTTCATAAATAAACATTAACATTTAAGGCAATGTATAACTAAAACAAAAGCCTTTTAAACTTGAACTTTAGCATAATATGGCAAAAGTAAAGTAAAATAATGCCATTTACTTACTCACATGGATATTCTACTAGTCAAATAATCACATGAAATATCAATAACCACTTTCATAATGATGGAATGGATAATGCCAGACTATCATAACCACATAGCCAAGGCCTCGTGCCAAGACCACAAATAAGATTTTGTCAAGGCCTCGTGCCAAGACACTAGTTTGTCTCATGATACCTACCGATGCATCGACGAGCTATAGCGGGCTCCACCCGTAACTTATTAAGTCCAATGCATTCCTCATATGAATAGGTTTAAACATATCATAATCCATAACATAATCGTATCACATAAAACATGCATAAAGGAAACATAACATTTCCACATTTCAATCACAAGATATCAATACAACACATTGATAAAAATGCTTTCAAACCCATTTTCAATACCAAAATAAAAGAAAGTTAAAACTTTGTATTAATTTTTCATTAAAAAAAAGTTATGGCTTGTAGAGGAAGCCGAAACTCAAATAATGGTAACGGCGGTGGAGAATTCATTGTCGCCGCATAAGTACAGAAAGAAAAACATTCCCTTTTTGTCGTTTAGTAAAACGCTTCATATAAAAAAGATTCCTTTTGAATAAACGTAAAAGTCAAAGGGGTTTATACACCATATAAAAGAAAGTTGTGTATAAAACCAAATATGCCTCAATGAAAGGAGATTGAGACGAAGTCCTTAAAAAGATAATTTTTAAAATAAAATAGAACTATTATGTGTATTCACTATAGGTACACATAAATAAAGTAAAAATACAAAATAGGACATAATAATATCATGACATAATTTGAAAGTAGGAGATTAACCCAAAGAATGGAAATTGGGTTAAGAAATTCCCTTACCTTGTGTCCGACTTGATTCGACTGTTATTTAACCTCCTGAATAATAAACAAGATTTAATATCTACTTTATTAAGAACCATTTTCAATATCATTATCCCTTTTATATCACTTATTACAATGTTATGAACATTATGTAATTATTTAAGTTAATAACGGTCGTTTTGTCGATCATTGGTACTTGAGTCAATAATAAACTTCTTATAATTACAAGTTGTTTATGTGGTAGAATATCCATTATCTACAGAATTATATTCATGATTTAGATGTCATATATATCATATATATCCAGTATATACATTCATTCATAATATTACGTAACATTTAGAGGTAAGAAATGAAATGCACCGTTCATGGAGACGGTAAGCCATACGTACGCATGAACGCTACTTTCATTTCTATTTCATATTTAATGGAATGAAATAATAATAGTATGAAGGTGTATTATAATTCAAGTATAATATCATATACAATATCATTTACTCCATCCTTTATACATCCCAGATATGGCATTAACGATTCAATCACTTTGAGGGGGCGGTAGTCCGCACTTCCTAAAATGAAATTATCGCGTTTACCCATAATGGAAATCATAAAGTATTCCATAAATGAGAAATACCGAAGTATAAGGAAAACATAAACATAATATATATATCATATATGAAAATAGTGTCATCAAAATGACCACCATTATAGGTGTTAAAAGGATTTGAACAATCATCGTTTTGTGAGGCAGTATTTCGCCACCCACAGAAACAGTATGTTCCTTAACCCTTAGACAAATGTGTGTGTAAGTGTAAACCAAATCCTTATCATAACTGAATCATAGTATATTTTAGATACTGGTGTTGTTACAAAATAAATGAATAAAAGGAGTTTATGGGGTTGGAGAAGCAAAATAAAACAAAAGAACATAAGAGAAAACAATACCCTTAAAACGGGTAACTCTTTTTGATTTGAGACAAAGGCTTCCTTGGGAAGAATTATGCCCAAAGTGAGGCTTCTAGGAGTAATTTAGGGATGTTGGGAGAGTATTTGGGCAGAGTTTGGCCGATCCAAAAGGCTTTGAAAGTGTGAGTAAGGTGGTAGAGGTGGGGGCCTTTTATGAGTGGAGAGGAGGGGCACTTTTGGAAAGTAATAAAATATTACTTTATTAAACAATGGTTTTCGGATTCTAAAGGTCCCACACTTATATAATTCAAGTATAAGGTGATAAGGGTTATAAATCTACTCATCCAATAGGTTTTTGACAAATTTAAGCCTTGGATTTTACACTATCTTTTTATTTTATTTAAATCGTTAAATAATGAGGTCATCGCTGCATCATCATGATGTCATAAATAATTTAATTTATTTAATGACTAAAAATTATAAAAAAATACTATGATGTAGGAAATATTTTTATCTTTCCAATGACTATTTATAGTAAAAAATATGACTTGTATAACCCCATGTAAAAATTGTTTTAGTAAAACATTTCATGTTTGTGTCATTTTTTACATTAACATTAAATAAAAGGTATTTATGTCATTTTCCAACTAAAGTGTCTCCATGGGGTCCCCAAGTTCACCCATGGATTTTCTTGGTCGTCCATGGAACATCGAATGATGGTAGAACATGTTTCAAACTCATCTCATATTATTAAAACATTATTTTTACCTTAAACTACACTAATTACCTCTAATCGCGATTAAAAACTTAAAAGTTATTATTCACCAAAAATTGTTTTAATCTCATTGATCCACATTTTACTTCTTAATTAAAACCATGTATGTCGGATTTTTGAAATTCAAAACACAGAAGTGGTAAAATTTCATTTAAACGAAAAATCAGTTTTTATAAGTACCACTTAGTGGTTTCACTATTCATCAAAAATTGATGTTTTTCAGAAAAATCCCAAAAATTCACCCTAAGATATATTTGATATTCCGATTTAAAAAATGATTTATATTTTACATAATTCGAAACATATAAGTTGCATTAATTAGTTTTATAATTAATTCCCACTATCACAATAAATAGCGTGTTTTTAAGAAACAATTTATATCAAAAGATTGACAATTGTTTATGTCCAATTTTAAAGTGAAATTAATTCTAATGACCACCATTGGATAAAATAGTAAAAATATATTCTAATTATACTTTAAAACCACTAAATAGTATAATTTATCACAATAAATTATTTTGATTAAAAAAATTGTTTTAAGTATTTTTCACTATTCATAAAAAATTGGAAGTTCTCAGAAAGTTACAAAAAAATCAACTTAGGATAATTTTGATATTACAAATACAAAAACGAAGTCCATTTAGAAATTTATAAAATTTCAAAAATGAGGTATTACTATTCATAACGGCTACATTGATTGGTTGTGGTGTGTGTTAGAACTCGAAGTTGCGTACAACACACGCTACTGTATTAATCAAAGAGAAGAGTACCGAGGAAGCTTGGGGTGTTACATTCTCCCCTCTTTCAAATAATTTTGTCCTCGAAATTTCATATAATATCACTGTATAAAAAGACTCGGGTGATTCTTCATCATAAGTTCCTCGGGTTCCCACGTTGCCTCCTCTATCTTATGGTTTCTCCATTGAACCTTTACCAGACGAGTCGTCCCATTCTCAGCACTTATTCTCTTGTATCAAGAATCCTGACTGGCTCTTCCTAATAAGACAGATCGGGTTCCAGTTCTAATTCCTCATAGGTGAGTACATGCGTTGGGTCAGGCATGTATTTTCTCAATAGTGATACGTGGAATACATCATGAACTTTGGAAAGACGTGGCGGCATTGCTAAATGTTAAGCTACAGCCCCAATTCGTTCTAGAATTTCGAAGGGTCCGATGTACCTGGGACTCAATTTACCCTTCTTACCGAAACGTTTAACTCCCTTTCATGGAGATACCTTCAAGAAAACATGATCTCCTACCAGAAATTCCAAATCCTTCCTTCGGTTGTTGGCATAGCTCTTCTGCCTACTTTGAGCTGCTTTGATGTGGTTTTGGATTACTTTCACCTTTTCCATCATTTCCTCCACCAGTTCTGGGCCTACAAGTTTTCTTTCACCAACGTCATCCCAACATGTTGGTGTGGGACATCTCTTTCCGTATAACGCTTCATATGGTGCCATCTGAATACTTGAATGGAAGCTATTATTATAAGAAAATTCTACCAGAGGTAAATATTGATCCCACATTCCTTGAAAGTCTAGTGAGCATGATCTCAACATGTCTTCTAAGGTTTGAATAGTTCTTTCTGATTGTCCATCTGTTTGAGGGTGGTAAGCAGTGCTCAAACGAAGTTCAGTATCCAATGCCTTCGGAAGACTTTTCCAGAATCTTGATGTAAAACGGGGATCACGATCCGAGAAAATTGACAGGGGTACTCCATGAAGTCTCACAACTTCATTAATATATAGTCTTGCTAGACGGTCAAGTGTTAGATCTTCCCTTATAGCAAGAAAATGTGCTGACTTTGTGAGACGATCAACAATGACCCATATTGCGTCATTTCTTCTAGGAGTCTTTGGTAGTCCCATGACAAAATACATCGTTATATTATCCCATTTCCACTCAGGTATGAGAAGAGGTTGCAATACTCCACCAGGCAGTTGCCTTCCAGCATTCACTTGTTGACAAACCATACATCTTGACAAAAATCAGCAATCTCCCTCTTCATGTTGTCCCACCAAAAATGTCCCTTTAAATCTCTATACATTTTGGTGCTCCTAGGGTGTATAGAGAAATTGGAACTATGAGAATCATCTAACAATTCCCTCTTTAAATCAGGTATATCGGGAACACATAGTCTCCCCCCAAATTTCAAAATTCCATCTTCATACACAATGTCCCTCAACCGCCCATCATTCACCGCTTTAATCTTCTTTTTCAACACTTCATCATCGGACTGAGAACTCTTTATCCTTTCTAGTAAATATGGTTTGGCAACCATTTGAAAAAGTTTTGATGTTTCACCCACCATGGTGATTCCCATATCCATCTTTACTAGATCCATTAAAATAGGATCCCTTTCCACTCTCATCATGTTCAAAACTCCATGATCTTTTCTACTCAAAGAATCTGCAACCTTATTTGCCTTCCCTAGGTGGTAGTGTATCGTGAAATCATAATCCTTGAGTAGTTCAAGCCATCGCCTTTTCCTCATGTTGAGTTATTTTTGTGAGAAAATATATTTCAAACTCTTGTGATCGGTATATATCTCACATTTTTTCACCATAGAGATAATGGCTCTATATCTTCAAGGAAATGATTACAGCAGCTAACTCGAGATCATGAGTAGGATAGTTCTTCTCATGAATTTTCAGCTGTCGTGATGCATAGGCAATAACCCTATCGTTCTGCATAAGGGCACAACCAAGTCCTTTCATTGATGCATCACTATAAATAACGAACCCATCATTCCCTGATGGTAGGGTAAATATAGGAGCATTGACTAATCTTCTCTTCAGTTCTTCAAAACATTCTTCACACTCTTTTGTCCATACAAATTTAACCCCTTTACGTGTGAGCTTCGTCAATGGGTTAGCCAATCGGGCAAAATTCTGGACAAAACGTCGATAATAACCTGCCAAACCAATAATGCTGTGTACCTCAGTTATACTCGTCGGTGCTGGCCATTCTTGGATTGCCTTGGTCTTAGAAGGATCAACAGAAATTCCATCCTTAGAGACAATGTGGCCAAGAAAAGAAATCTCCTAAAGCCAGAATTCACACTTGCTAAACTTCCTATATAATTCATGCCTCCTAAGAGTCTTCAAAATAATACGCAAATGATTTTCATGATCTTCGTAGCTTTTGGAGTACACCAAGATGTCATCAATAAATACCACCACAAAATCATCTAGATATTACTTGAAAACTCTATTCATTAGATCCATGAATACAGAGGGTGCATTAGTCAATCAAAAAGGCATTACTGTAAACTCATAATGCCCGTACCTTGTTCGAAATGCAGTCTTCAGAATATCTTCCTTCTTCACGCATAACTGATGGTATCCTGATCGAAGGTCAATCTTTGAAAAGTATTGAGCTCCATGTAATTGGTCAAATAAATCATCAATGCGAGGTAGGGGATACTTGTTCTTTATTTTTATAGCATTGATCTCCCTGTAGTCAACGCACAACCTCATAGATCCATCTTTCTTCTTAACAAAAAGACAGGGGCTCCCCCTGGAGAAACACTAGGGTGAATAAATCCCTTATTACTCAATTCCTCTAGTTGTTTCTTTAGTTCAACTAATTCCCCAGTGGCCATCCTATAAGGGGTCTTCGATATGGGCCTCGATCCAGGAATTAAATCAATCGAAAACTCAACTTCTCGTTCTGGAGGATGTCTAGGTAAATCGTCTGGAAACACATCTACATATTCTTTCCTAATAGGTACATCCTCTATTTGAACATTCATCTCCTCATTATTAGTCATTTCATTCTCTTCCTCCCCAATAATTGAACTTAGTTGAGCCACTGGGGGTGGATCTAAATAAGAATTAGGTGGTGACAATTCTGCTCTAAAAATAAGGTGTTCCTTATCATCATCATCAAAAATCGTAACCTCCTTCTTCTTACAATAAATCTTTGCATAATAGTCCGAGAGCTAATCCATACCGAGGATTATATCAAACTCAATCATTGGTATGAAAATGAGATCAGCGGATAAAGAATAGTTATTTGCTCTAATGGGGACTGATTCACAAAACATTGTTGCAATAATACTTCCCTTAAGAGTTTTGACTGACAATTCTCTTGTTAAATCAAACTGAAAATATCTAATTTTCTTAGCAAACTGGGAAGATATGAAACAATGCGATGATCCAAAATCAAATAATACATTTTCTAAACTTTAGGAAACCATTAAATTACCTGCCAACACGTCTTTTGGAGCTTCAACCTCAGTAGTAGTGATAGCATAAGCTTGGCCTTGATCCCTTGGCCTCTTCTGAGGTAAGTTCCCCTGACGCTTAGGACATTCATTTGCATAATGTCCCATCTCTCTACAATTATAGAATTCCACATTCACAGCAAATTTCTTTCCCTTGCAATCATGAGCTTGGTGGCCTTTTTCACCACACTTGTAACAGACTCTCATTCCCTTCAGGAAAGTACCAGGTTGTTTATTCCCACATTTACTGCTGGACTGATATTCAACTCTTCCCTTCTTCCCCTTATTTCCATTTCCAGATTGATCAGAAGATCTCTTTATCTCTTGCTTTGCTTTAAAGTCATAATACATAGAGAATTCCTTTTCCGTCTTGATAGCACACGAGACAATATCTTTGTATGTTGAGAAAGATTGTGATACTAAAGCTCGACAGAGAAATGGTTTTAACCCATCAAAGAAACAATCAATCTTACTTCTTGGGTTACATATATAATCTGCAGCATGCCTCGCTATCCTTGTAAAGTTAGCCTCATACTTTGCGACATTCTCATCCTCCTTCTGCCCCAGACTCAGAAATTGCCTTTCCATATCTGCTCGATGGTCACAGGGAAAGTATTTTTCTAAGAAAATCTCTTTTAATTCCCTCCATTCCATATTCGATACGTCATCATCTTCCATTGTGTTTTGAATCAGCGACCACCACTGATCGGCATCTCCAGTGAGGCGGTAAACTGCCATGACAACCTTTTTCCTTTCGCTACTCCCCAAGGCATGGAATATTTTCTCTAAGGAGTTTATCCATTTCTCAACTACTAATGGATTTGTACCCCCACTAAATGTTGGTGGTTGTTGCCTCATGAAGCGGTCTAACATTGATCCTCCACGTCGTGGATCAGGGTGATCCATACAAGTAAGGTTATTATTCATAACTTGAGTGAGTTGTCCCAGTATGGTAATAAGTTGATCATCACCAGTTGTATCTCCAGATCCACAATTATTATCTTGAGCAGGAGGGAAATCCCTACACGGAGTGCGTGCATTGATACAGTTTCCATTCCTTCCACTAGGCGCAATTTCTATACAATGGCATAAACTAGATTAGTTTATGAATCAAAATACATAATTCCATACTTATAAAATACTTAACATAAATTGAACTATTTATGGATATAATCCATAATTATAAAAATGTTTTCTTTGAGGAAGTATATACGCATAAGCATTCATAGTGGTTTGTAAAGAAAACGATAATTATCCTAAGCATATCCCCTGGGAGTGTCGTAACCAAGAGTGCAGCAAGGCCCGTTGTCGTGCACCAATTCCCGTTCGAGTCTAGCTCAAAGAGGTGTTTTCGGGTTTTACCCCTAGGTACATTTGTGCCAGATTCGCCTCTACCTGCTCGTATCCAGACAGGGATGTATTGCTCGGAAAACTCACAAAATCTCTATAATACCAAAATTCTAGGAAGTTCTTCTATACTAATCCTCAAAGTCTATCTTCGGGCTATATTCTCTCATCAGAGTTTATCTAAATCTAGCATCCAAGGATAGTACTAAACTGCCTCTGATACCAACTATAATGCCCCGACCCCAGCTACCCAGAGTCGGTGCATTACTTCGTAACATTGGCATGATCACAAAAGATCAAGTCTCGAAAGACCGATTAGTTTAGTAGCCTTGGAAACAATAGATACATTCATAAATGTTACATTACATCACAAAGTGAAAAACTATAACAACATAGTCTCCATAGTCCACACTTCTATCCTCTTCGGACTATCCCTACAGGTCATTCATAAAATACTTCTTCACATCCTGGAAAATATTAAAACATTGAAAGGGGTGAGCTCAGATGCTCAGTAAGGATAACAATATATCGGAAGCTTTCATTAATAAACATTAACATTTAAGGCAATGTATAACTAAAACAAAAGCCTTTTAAACTTGAACTTTAGCATAATATGGCAAAAGTAAACTGAAATAATGCCATTTACTTACTCACATGGATATTCTACTAGTCGAATAATCACATGAAATATCAATAACCACTTTCATAATGATGGAATACATAATGCCAGACTATCATAACCACGTAGCCAAGGCCTCGTGCCAATACCACAAATAAGATTTTTTCAAGGCCTCGTTCCAAGACACTAGTTTGTCTCATGAGACCTACCGATGCATCGAGGAGCTATAGCGGGCTCCACCCGTCACATATTAAGTCCAATGCATTCCTCATATGAATAGGTTTAAACATATCATAAACCATAACATAATCGTATCACATAAAACATGCATAAAGGAAGCATAACATTTCCACATTTCAATCACAATATATCAATACAACACATTGATAAAAATGCTTTCAAAACCATTTTCAATACCAAAATAAAAGAAAGTTAAAACTTTGTATTTATTTTTCATTAAAAAATGTGATGGCTTGTAGAGGAAGCCGAAACTCAAATAATGGTCACGGAGGCGAAGAAGTCGTTGTCGCCGTATAAGTACGGAAAGAAAAACATTCCATTTTTTTCATTTAGTAAAATGATTCATATAAAAAAGATTCCTTTTGAATAAACGTAAAAGTCAAAGGGGTTTATACACCGTATAAAAGAAAGTTGTGTATAAAACCAAATATGACTCAATGATAGGAGACTGAGATGAAGTCCTTAAATAGATCATTTTTTAAATAAAATAGATCTATTATGTGTATTCACTATAGGTACACATAAAGAATGTAAAAATACAAAATAGGACATAATAATATCATGACATAATTTGAAAGTAGGAGATTAACCCAAAGAATGGAAATTGGGTTAAGAAATTCCCTTACCTTGTGTCCGACTTGATTCGACCGTTCTTTAACCTCCTGAATAATAAGCTAGAGTTAATATCTACTTTATTAAGAACCATTTTCAATTTCATTATCCCTTTTATATCACTTATTACAAAGTTATGAACATTATGTAATTATTTAAGTTAATAACGGTCGTTTTGTCGATCTTTGGTACTTGAGTCAACAATAAACTTCTTATAATTACAAGTTGTTTATGTGGTAGAATATCCATTATCTCCAGAATTATATTCATGATTTATATGTAATATATATCATATATATCCAGTATATACATTCATTAATAATATTACATAACATTTAGAGGTAAGAAATGAAATGCACCGTTCATGGAGACGGTAAGCCGTACGTACGCATGAACGCTACTTTCATTTCTATTTCATATTTAATGGAATGAAATCATAATAGTATAAATGTGTATTATAATTCAAGTATAATATCATATACAATATCATTTACTCCATCCTTTATACATCCCACATATGGCATTAACGATTCAATCACTTTGAGGGGGCGGTAGTCCGCACTTCCTAAAATGAAATTATCGCGTTTACCCATAATGGAAATTATAAAGTATGACATAAATGAGAAATACAGAAGGATAAGGAAAAAATAAACATAATATATATATCATATATGAAAATAGTTTCATCAAAATGGCCACCATTATAGGTGTTAAAATAATTTGAACAATCATCGTTTCGTGAGGCAGTATTTCGCCACCCACAGAAACAGTATGTTCTTTAACCATTAGACAAAGGTGTGTGTAAGTGTAAACCAAATAATTATCATAAAAACATCCTTGTATATTGTAGATACTGGTGTTTTTACAAAAGAAATTAATAAAATGAGTTTAATGGGTTGGAGAAGCAAAATAAAACAAAAGAACATAAGAGAAAACACTACCTTTAAAACGGGTAACTCTTTTTTATTTGAGCCAAAGGCTTACTTGGGAAGAATTCTGCCCAAAGTGAGGCTTCTAAAAGTAAGGGAAGGATGATGGGAGAGTATTTGGGCAGAGGTTGGCCGAGCCAAAAGGCTTTGAAAGTGTGAGTAAGGTGGTAGAGGTGGGGGCCTTTTATGAGTGGAGAGGAGGGGCACTTTTGGAAAATAATAAAATGTTACTTTATTAAACAATGCTTTTCGGATTCTAAAGGTCCCACACTTATATAATTCAAGGATAAGGTGATAAGGGTTCTAAATCTACTCATCCAATAGGTTTTTGACAAGTTTATGCCTTGGATTTTACATTATCGTTTTATTTTATTTAAATCGTTAAATAATGAGGTCATCGCTGCATCATCATGATGTTATAAATAATTTAATTTATTTAATGTCTAAAAATTATAAAAAAAATTACTATGATGTAGGAAATCTTTTTATCTTTCCAATGACTATTTATAGTCAAAAATATGACTTGTATAACCCCAGGTAAAAATTGTTTTAGTAGAACATTTTATGTTTGTGTCATTTTTTACTTTAACATTAAAGAAAAGGTATTTATGTCATTTTCCAACTAAAGTGGCTCCATGGGGTCCTAAGTTGACCCATGGATTGTATTGGTCGGCCATGGAACATCCAATTAGGGTAGGACATGTGTCAAACTCATCTCATATTGTTAAAACATTATTTTTACCTTAAACTACACTAATTGCCTCTAATCGCGATTAAGAACTTAAAAGTTACTATTCACCAAAAATTATTTTAATCTCATTGATCCATATTTTACTTCTTAATGACAACCATGTATGTCGGATTTTTGAAATTCAAAACAAAGAAGTGGTAAAATTTCATTTAAACTAAAAATCAGTTTTTATAAGTACCACTTAGTGGTTTCACTATTCATCAAAAATTGATGTTTTTCAGAAAAATCCCAAAAATTCACCCTAAGCTATATTTGATATTCTGATTTCAAAAATGATGTCTATTTTACAAAATTCCAAAAATATAAGTTGCATTAATTAATTTTATAATTAATTCCCGCTATCACAACAAATAGCGTGTTTTTAAGAAACAATTTATATCAAAAGATTGACAATTGTTTATGTCCAATTTTAAAGTGAAATTAATTCTAATGACCACCATTGGATAAAATAGTAAAAATATATTCTAATTATACTTTAAAACCAATAAATAGTATAATTTATCACAATAAATTATTTTTATTAAAAAAGTTTTTTTAAGTATTTTCCACTATTCATAAAAAATTGGAAGTTCTCAAAAAGTTACAAAAAAATCAACTTAGGATAATTTTGATATTACGAATAAAAAAACGAGGCCCATTTGAAAATTTATAAAATTTCAAAAATTAGGTATTACTATTCATAACGGCTACTTTGATTGGTTGTGGTGTGTGTTAGAACTCGAAGTTGCGTACAACACACGCTACTATATTAATCAAAGAGAAGAGTACCGAGGAAGCTCGGGGTGTTACAAATTAGATCCTAAATATTAATCCTCATACTTTTTTTTCTTGATTATGTTACTACTTTCTTTTAGGAGTATGAATGACGGGAACTTACAACATTATCATTTTTTCAATTGGTATTTGTTGTACTTGGGGTATATTTGTGTGCCACGAGACTTCCATTTTCAACACTCCTATATAATATTGGGATGGTTTTCTAGGCTCATGGTTCCACCCAATTTGAGTATCAATAAATATTTTACTAATATTTATATGAAATAATTAATAAAAATATTATTAATTATTTTTCAGAATATTTATATATTAATAACAATAAAGTATTAAATGTAATGTATTTTATAATAATTCTATATTAAGTTATAATTATTATTAATTGATTACTAATAAGTGATAATAAAATTAATAATAAATAATAATGTAACTAATTATATTATAATAAATAATAAATAATAATAATAAAAAATAACATAATTTTATATATGTAGTAATTATAAATTTAAAATTAAAAAATTAATTAATATTATATAATAATATAAATAAATTTAATAGTTAAATTTGATCATTAGTTATAATAATTAATTAATTAAAAATGACAGTATATTTAATAATGTGATTAATAATATAATTAATAACATTTAATATTAAAATTAATAATAATATATGATTGTGTAATCAGCTAAATAATAATATGGTTATAATTAACCTTATTAAAGATAATTAATAAAAAATAATATTGTATAAAATATTTTAATTAATCATTGAAAATAATTCAAATAAATAAATAATACAATGATAAATAATTAATATTTATAATGTATTTACTAAAACATAAGCATAATTTATTATTAATATTTAAAATATTTAAAATTATTAAATAAAATATTAATTATTATAAATTTGAATATTTTTTGGATTAAATTGTTAATTATTTTTTTAACAAGTTTGTTAAATATTTTTAATTATAATAATATGAATCATAATATATGACATTTTTAATTACATGAATATATATTTTTACTATTTTAATATTATAAATTACATAATTACCAATGTTCATGGAGGGGCATTACAAAGTTACAACAAGGGCACACAACAGACGCATACCGGAAGCTATGGAAACTTGAACCCAAGTACTCCACGACACCATATAAGGCTGGAACAACTAAGTCATACCCTATGGGTTTATTGATAATATAATTAATAGTATAATTAATTTTCATTTTAATTATTATGTTATTAATTTTTATTAATCATTTTTATTTTAATTATTAATTATATAATAAATTATTATTAATTACCATTAAACATCAATCCCCTTGGTGAAGTGGTACAGGTTGGGTGGTGATAACCAAGAAACCAATGTTTCTTTATTGTTGGAGATGAATTTTTGAAGTTATTCAAGCTGGTATTATAGGAAATACTATAGTGGGTACTACAAGAGAAACTATAGTGTGGTGGTTAAACTGTACTAGCAATTGGAAAGAGTAGAAAATTTTTAGTGGTCATTATTCAGTACACTTCCATTTACTGCCCTTGGGTTCTTTGAAAGTGAGTTCAAGATATCTTGTTTGGAAATTATTATAATGTATTAATGTTATAGAATAATGTATTCTATTTTTTTATTATTTGTCTTTATTTGGGATTCTAAAATTGGATAGTCTTTCTTAGTTACTTGTAATTTTGGACTATCATCTTACATGACAATCATATAGAATATGTGATTGGAGAATGTAGTTTTTGGTATTTTCATACATATTGATTATAATGGTTGATCAATTTTTATTTGTAGTGTTGGGTGATCATAATGAGCTTCCAGTATACTCAAATTCTACGTCTATTGATCAAATAACAACATTCCATCTTCCCAATGACTATTGAGTTTCCCTAGCTAATTACATCATAGTTTCTATCATGAAATCCATCCATTGGAAAAAGAATAAATTCACTAACATTTTTTATATAAATGAGATTTTGGAATTTAACTGTTGTTATCACTACACATTTGGAAAGATCATATCCTTAAAATAATTAACATGGAGGTCGTATGAATATCTATCCAATACACCAGTGAGGATGATAATTAATCTGGGTATAATTCCCTCAATAGTGAGGCCTTGAATTTTCTTGTTCAACTGTTCTCAAACCAATTCTATTAGAGACCAATATATCAATGGCCCGAAGACTCATGTGTTCATTACCAAATCTGGCCTTAGAATGTGTCTAGGGAAACTCTAGTCCAAAATCTCTTGTTGTCATTATTAAACCACTAACTCTATTCCAACATACCTGAAATTAATGATATCAAATAAATAAAGAAAATATTTTTTCATATAGGTGTAATGGAATGGGAGGAGTGATCGAATGTGGCTCTAGACTAGTCCATGACGGAATTTTCAATTTGGACATGTTAGTTGCTTCACGGTATATGAATTATTCCAATTTGTTGGTGGGATAATCAGGAATTTTTAAAGGGTGACTGGTGGATTTTGGATCCAATAAAAAATTAATACACTTATTATCATTTTATTGAAACCTCCTCTTTTCATGAAATGTATCACACCTTTATTTTTTGTGGTCCTTGTTTGTCTTCATATGAAATGGGTGGTCTGCCTCTCTGGGAAACTATTAATTTTTTCTTGCATGCATTAAATTGTTCATAGATTGGTGGCCGATTAAGTATTAATGAGAAAAATTTAGGATAATGAGCTAATTGTAATTTTATAGGGGGAGTGGAAAATGTTTCATTAGTCATAGTAGGGGTGTAAAAATAAGGGATGGGAATTGGGATAAGGATGTTTATATTGTACTGTTTGATCTACAACTCAATCAAACGCACCCAGATGATCTTTATCTCCACTTGAATGATATTCCATAAGGATTTTCTATTCAATGATGTTTGATTATATGAATCTAGGGGATTCTAATGACCATGTGACAAGAAACAGTTTGATATGATTCGGATGGAGTTGTGCGACACTCAAATGTATTGTCTATGAAATAAGATCACCAATACCATTCCCCTTGTTTTTATAATCAATACAGGGGTACCAAAACAAATCATAAGAAATGAGTGAATCCCCTATTAATATTAAAATATTTATTTTGAATTATGGATATTTTGAATATCATTTTATACCTTTCTTTTCAACTAAATGGAAACTCATAAGACAATATAAAAGGTTTCATAGGAGATTATGTTGGTCCGGTGGCCAATTTTTTTATTTTTTTTAAAGGGTGAGGTGCACGGTCAACACATGGTAAGTGATAACCATTCCACACAATCATGTAGTCCATATATAGAGGGTCATGGTTAGGGTAATGATTAAAGGGAGGTACCGCGATAATGAAAGAATGTACATGGGTTATGGAGAGGTGGCACACATGGTTCATGCACTGTTTGTCAAACCATTTGAAAATAGTTTAACAGTTTTTGCCAATTGGAGAGTTCTGTCACAATTTTAGGGAACAGAATGTCCAACCATGCATCCAAACCATTTTCCCCTTTAGAAAGTTGGATAATTTTATTTTCCCACCATATTTCTTTAACCCTATATCCCATACTATTCCTCAATCAAAACTAGTATCCTCCCACCATATGATATGTCCCTTTACTCTACATGTAAGATTTGATCCATCTCTCTCATATGATATTGGAATTGATCGTCATTCATCTTGTTGGATATCCAATAGTAATTATGTTATTTCCCCTTAGTTTCTCTCACCAAGTACAGTGATATCTCCTTACAAGTTAATATTTCCTATTTGTCATGTTTTTTGACTAGTTCCAACAATTCATCATAATATAAACAACAATTGAAGCAGATATCAAATGAGGATTTATCTACTATTATAAGGTAGCCAGTATCATACTTTTCCCTACAATTTCTAGTGTTTATATTATGTTGTTGTTGTGTCATATACCATAATTTCCTAAAATTCTCCCAAAATTGTTAAAATCCTAAATATTTTGTAGGAATTTAATTTTAGACCTGTTGTGAGACCATGATAACCAGGCAAGGATTGATTAAATCAACCTGAACCACTCAATATGATATTTTGATTGCAAGCCATAATGACATCTGTTTTCCTTTTGACCTGAACAAAACTATAGTGTGTTAGGATTGGATCATGCCAGTGAAATGTTATAAAGTGAGTTGATGAAATTATGTAGTGGAATATATTATACAACATGTCCCCTATTATTATATATTATTTATGTGGATTAAATTATGAAATGATTTTAATAGTGGAAATCTTTATATCCTTTATCCTTGGATGTAGTTTTCCATGTGTGTGAGTACATCATGCTTTGCTTCAGTAATTTAGAAGATGTTCCTTGTTGTTTCCAATAATTTATAGACACTATGTTATTAATTGTTTTCATGTAATTAATGGACATGATGCCCTTTATTGATAATTCTAATTAATTTTCAGAACATTGGATATTGTTTATTTGGAATTAATAGACGCAATGCCACTCATCATATTATAATTAATGGATATGATGTTCCAAATATTATAATCTAAATTAAGGGATATAAAATTAAACATCATTAAAGTTTTAATAAAGGGTCACGATGTTCTCTTTAACAATGCTTAATTAGTGGACATGATGACCACCATTGCTAGAATAATAATAAATGTGAAGAGATATTCATGAATTGTCTGAAGCATTTAATAGTGGATGAGTATCCCATGAAATCCCCGATTTGACACAGGTTTTATTAATTTCATTTATTAATTTTGTAATTATTATTTGCATAATGATTCTTAATGTATTCCAGGAATGGATTAGTATTATACATCATTAGAGTTGGAATACTGAGTTTTACTCAAACCCTACTTGGGCCACCATTTAGTTCCTAGATAGACTTCATTAATGCATGTAGGGACAAGGGGTAACACCCTATTATGGACACCTTATATTATAAACTCATATGGAGTATGATATTTGAGTAGAAATAAATTTCTTGCTACCAAATTGGATAGATCATTTGGTATTTTGTACACTAGTTTATCAGGTTGTGCGTTCCTTCTACTATGTATCCTGAGTATCCATCAATTTTTACAACCATCATGAAAATACTATTTTATATGTTATTAAATATTAATGAGGATTATTAAATTAATTTTTTGGACATTTATCATTTTTGTACATAGTTTATTCATCTCTTATACCATTCTTCTCCACTTGGATCATGAGGTTACTGTCTTCCCACCCTACCATCACTAACACTAAATGCTAGTCATCAACCACTAAAATATAAGGAGGTGTTATTGAGGCCATGTGGATAACCAAGATTGGTTACATATTACGGAACCAATTCTATGATATTAGAAAATATTATACTATGTAGACCATGTTTAGAACCCTAGGAAGGTGGAAATCACCGTGCCTTGGGGTTGGTGGTCCCTGAGCAACTAGTTTGTCCTCATATTCTGTCACTTATGGAACATCCAATTATAAATGATTTAGAAACCAATGGTCTGTTTCGAGAGGGATTATTATGGTTAGTGTAGTCTATATGGTGATCTCTATAAGATTATCCGTCTGTGGAAGAGTTTTTTGGGGAGATCTAGCAAGAGCACCCTCCTAGTTTTTTCAAGAGAAGGTGGTCCCCACGCTAATAAGTAGTGGATGAATACTATTTTATCTATCAATTAGAATCATGATAAACATCAATAATTGTAAATAAATCACACAATGTTCATGAATCATGGATCTACCATGATGTTTTGGGATGTTATTATTCAATAATATCTCTATCGAGTTATGGTCAACAGGGTTTTCCTATATAATTTCTACAATTATTTCTATATTTATATTTTGATAGTTGGTCAAGATTGGGAATAGATACACCTGTAATATGGATATATATCTATTTTGTACTATTTAGATCACTTTACTAAGATATAGTGCTCTGAATTGATTCTTCTAGGTGACAAACTAACGTGGGCTAGTCAATTTGAGGATGGACTCAGGTATGACATATGATAATAGGTGAATGTCTCCAGGATGACTACCATGTATGTAGGAGTAAAAAAACCCTCATTATTGATTTAAATACAATGGAATTTGAATGTATGGAACATGTAGGTTTGTCATATAGACTGGGAATTACATTAACTTGTGGCGTGAGGCATTTCCTATAGGGTTCTCAATAGAGTAGAGGAAGATATAGTACATGCACCATTAGTTAGGTGTACTGTCATCAGTGTGGTAATCCTAGTCACATAATGACATGGTACAACAGATACCTCATTAGGTGGTGAGAATGAGGTGGGATGGGGAATATTTTGTAGTTTTAAAATACCTTCCATTTTGTTCCAAGTGAAATAGGATCCGAACCAGCTCCACCTTCAATAAAGGGATCAATAGATCCTTACTAGGAAAACAACATGATTACTACCAACCATTTAGGCATGTAGGTAGTCGTATTAGATGTAGAAATACATGTAATATATTGTTACAACTAGGATAACCTACTCCAGGTAGTTATGTTGTGACTTAGGGAAATGTATCGCTTCTAATTTATACATTACAACCTACTCCTAAAAAGTATATTTTTTATCATTCTATAGTTTGAGGTAAAAAAAATTTATCCTCTAATTTAGTATATTCTTTATTTTATATAGGCTCATTTCCCACCATTTTATACATGAATGTTTCAGAATTTCGTACCATCGATATCAATTATTTTTATGGAGTGATGACTCTCGATTCTCGGTTAAGAATTAAATAGAATATTTTATGTCGCCGAATGGAAATCCATCTTGAGAAAGGCATTTATAATTCCTTTTTGGAGAATTTCACCCTTGAGAGTACGGGATTATAAATTATTATTGTAATGGATAGATAAATACATTATCATGATCATTCTGATCGATATCACTAAAGGGTGTCCTTCACATCACCTGAGGGTGGAAGCTATATTAATAATTGAGAATGGGATGTTCAAGATAGTCGAGCTAGATGTGACAATCTTGGGATGGGTTGCATAATAGCCTCAATTTACAACACTTCTTTATGTGATCAGAGATTACATCATACATATTTCCCTCTTTTGGAGGATTATTTCATTTATGTCTTCATTGATTTCTTTTCTAGGGTACAACCATTGAGAGAGGTAGAGTTTATGATAAAGTTAGTTTTAAAAATTAAACCAATGTTTATCCCTCTATATCAGATGTTATATACTAAGATTCAAGAACTAAAATAAATTCTCGAGGAACTGGAATCTGATGGTTTTATATGACCCATTAATTTAGCTTGGGGTTCACCTATCATATTCTCTAAGAAGATAGATGGTTACTTTATTCTTTTCATGTATTATTTTCAATTTAATTATCTTACCATTACAAACTAATATATTTTACCTAGAATATATATCCTATTTAATCAGCTCTAAGATGCTCAAGATTCTTATAGATTGATTAAAGGAAGGGATATAATTAGGTATAAGATATAACCGTAGATGTACCATGTACAAAATTCCAAAGTATATTTGGATTAAATCAGTGATTGGTCATGTTTTTCATCCTAATTAATGAAATGATAATTTTTGAGGCTTCAATGAATTAGGATAAACAATTATACAAAAAATCATTTATTGTAGTTTTCCAGGTTACTATCTTCATGTATTATCGTACTCAACGGGATTATATCAAACATCTTTAAATCATATTGAGTAAACTGATAGAGAATATGTTGTTTGAAAACAATAAAAATTAAAATTCTATATTGATAAATTTCATGTCAAAGGAACATAATTTCAAATGTAGGAGTGTTTATAGAGAAACAAATGGTTGGAGTTTTGGTCTCTTCGGAGCATCACAAAAATTACTTTTCACATACGGATTTCTTTAGAGCTATATATAAATTATATGTGTTTTATTCATGACTTTTCATGCAAGGATTCATCACATACATGAATGAATAAGATGAGTTATTAGTTTTAATGGAAATAGGATAGAGAGAAAAATGTTAAAGATTTGAAATGAAGGATGAAAAAAGATGATCCCGATTCTTCCAGAGTTTGGATGAATCTAGATATATTATTGTGACATCTCATGGATTGGTCTAGTATTAGTTCTGGTGTAGTATGAGTGGTTGATGGCATATGAGTCCCCTGAGTAGAGGAATCAAAAGGTAATTTTCCTGATGAAATACCTCAAGTTGGTAGGTGGTGTTCATGACATGCGTTGTTAGAGCCATTATCTTTTTGGGGATTGATTCATTATATACATTAATCACAATGTAATTAAAAAAATATTCCCTCATCATGAATTAAATAGCATACAATGAATACTGGTATAATACCAATAGTCTTTTACTTTGTTCTTACCTATATGTCTGGAAATGAAAATGTTGTGACTGATGTTCTGAGCCCAAAAACACATATTCAAGTAGTTTAGAATTGTAGTAGTGAGTGGTAGTTGATGGAATTTTTTTTTCGGAGCAGAGTACTCAAGTGGGGGGGTGTGAATTTTGTATTTATAAAAATTATAATTAAAATGTATTATTTGAGATTCCTAGAATATTTAGAATTATTTTTCCCTGTTATAGAGTAGTTAATTTATAAGAGCTTGTCTATTTGATTAATTACTCAGATGACTGATTAGTTCCCAGTTGTATCAATTTGATAATTAATAAAACTTTCGAAACTAACCTAAAAAGTCAATAATGTTATAAAAACTATCCAAGAATAACTTTCAGAGTTCAATTTATTTTTATGAAATATGTGATAAAACATAGTAAAACTAAGAGGTAAAAACAATGTTAAAATAAAACCAGAAGTTAAGTCATAAGAAGAGTCTGAATCCTCTCTACTTGGTGATCAACTACCACCAATAATATTAAATAAATAAATAGTTTTATCCACACCCTGGATTGGGGTTCACAAAAGCACACACGCTATCTAAGTCTCACGACCTCTACTACAGTTATTCATGGGTACAAAAAACATGTTCACACTAGGACCTCTTCCATACATATATGTGTGAGTAAAAATATGTAAGATGTTATGAGTGGAAGTATATCATGTATCCTTCAGTTTGATGTAGGGTATAGTATGTGTTTAATATAAAGTTACACACACTTCTCAAAGGTATGTAAAAATGAACACAATATATAAAATAAAAATGAGAAATTATTAAGAAGGATTTGTGTGAAATAAGGTATAGTTCGTTACTCTTTAGATGTAGACTAAGTCTCCTAATAGATTTTGACACAAAAAAACATAGTGTCTTTGTCTGGCGTCTAGATACAAGTATGGTTCTCCAGGTTTATGCTTCTTGTTTTTGATATGCTGATGTATTTTGGAAATTTGTTTTTCAGCTCAGTTGAGAATGACTTTTGAATTATTCTTTTTGTATTGAGTTCATAGTGGTTTCATGAGAGTTGAAGATGTTCTCCAGTATTTCTCACTCTTGCACATAGGAATGCACCACTTGCAGTATTCTGTATCTCTTATTTGTTTAAAAATGATTCTTATTTTTGAGGGATGAAAAAAATCATGTTCTTTACACATACATAGATTCATCATACCTCATAATATCTTCTAAAAGACTTAAAAATGATAATAAAATATGTCAGTATCCTTAAATGACACAAATATGACCATTAGAAATAATATTAATAAAACCATATTTAAACTGTCTATCGGTGACTCATCTCTCAGTGTCTCATTTTGTCGGTATCTCCTAATGTCAGTGTCTAAACCCATCGGTATGTCATTCAATCGGTCTTCCCATACCTCAATGACTCATTACAATAGTGAATTTTTTCAACAGTGATTACTTCCTTCTGTCGGTGAGACAATTGATCTATCGATGACTTATATCAACTGATGGTGAGTCCTTCCTTCTTTGGGATTGACAGTTGATCTATCAGGGACTCATATCAACTAATGACTAGTCCTTCCTTCTATTTGTGAGACAGTTGGTCTATCGGTCACTCATATCAAATGTGATTCCTTACTTCTATAGGTGAGACAGTTGATCTATCGGTGACTCATATCAATGTTGAATCTTTATAGGTGGCACCATGAAATGGTAGGTCATTGGACTGACAGTAGGTCTTCTGTGTTGGGATTCATCTAAAATGGAGAGTCATCCGCGTCAGTGATTCATATGAACATGTGAGTCCTTCCAATGCTGTCAGCTTCATAATCATAGAACAAATGCATGTTTGAACTTTCTATCAGTGAGTCATATGTCTATCAGTGATTCATATGTCTATCAGTGAGTCATATGTCTGTTAGTGTCATTGAATCATACATAGATAATATTAGATGTTCTATCTTTCTTATAGTCCAGAAAATTCAGAGAGTGTTAATACCCAAAAATACACTTAGATAATCAGTTTTAAGCTTGTTTAGAGTTAAACACACACAAATATTTATATGATTGAAATGATTTGATATTCAAGATAATGTTTTGACATAATTTAGGATCTGACATAAGGTATGATATATGTTAAAATATTACATGATTTTTTATAATTAAAACCATTATAGACATAGATAGTGGCCAATAATATCTATGGGCCAACAATATCCCCCTTTTTAATGATAAAAAATAATGGAATTATTAAGTAACATTAGAGAATGATTAATGTAATCAACTTGATTATTAGTTATCATAAAGATGAATAGACTCAAAAAAATAATTATGGGATGTGAAATGGATCAGATATAACAGTGTATAAACGCCTAATAATGATTAATAAAGTTCTCCCCCATTTGGGATTAGCAAAAAATTGAAGGTTAAAACAAAACGAAAATAGAAAAATATAAATACTGAAATGTCATTCATAAGTAAAGTACATTGAAATACCAAAAGTACAAGGACATAGCCATATCAAAATAAGATCACTCCACACTACATGGTTGGTTCAATGGGTTCCTTCCACTTATTAGAAGGATCAAGGGATATTCTAGAAGAAGGGTTAGGTTGAGAAGGAGGAGGGTTAGAATGGATTTTTAGATGAGGTAGAGGCACTCCTTTTGGAAATATATAATCTAGGGAAGGACTTTGTTGAAAATGAAGATGAGGCTGAATAGGCTCTATAAAGATTGGTTTGAACTGAGATAAAGCCTTAGAAACTGGCATCTATGCTTGAGGAGGCACTGAACCAGCCGGGCCAAGTGGTCCAACATATGGTAGAATGATGGATTCACTTTGAACATGGAGATATATTTTTAATATCTTTATGAACTCTTAAATGATATCTCCACCATATTAAATTTCCTTTTCAAAATCTTATTTGTTTTCTATAAACTTTTCCAATAAGGGGGTGAAATCTCTCTGCATAAGAATATGATCCTTAAAATCATTTTCCACTGGAGGAAGAGTGAGATTGGTGGCCAAATACTTAAACACATTGTTCATTCGATTCTTTGTAATGAGTTTAGAGAAAAACTCATTAATCCTTTGTTAATATCTTTAAGAGTCTATGGAGCACTCCACATATAATAATTCACATGGTTAGGCACCTTGTCTTAATTTTCCTCAACCATGGAAACAATGTCAATTAAATTTTGTAACTCTTCTTTCAAAACTGAACTGACAGTTGTAAGATCCATATACTGTGAAGGATAAATTGGTGGAGCAGCGGTTGATGTAAGAGTAAAGGATGAAGTTTAGTTAAATTCTTTTCATAGTTTAGAAAAATCAAGAGCATTAAAATGAGAAACAAGATTATTATGTCCTTTCATGAAACATTTAATTATATTCTTGTTCTTGGTGGTTAAATATTTGATGACAGTGGTAAACTTCTTCATATCATTCCCAAGCTTGGTATTAGTTGTCACAATTTTTTCTATAGTTGTAATTATATTTGACTGATCATCTTTTATCACCATCTTGGAAACTAAAGAATCGTCAGCTTGAGATACACTGGTTGAGGTAGGAGTAGAACTAAAAGTTCCAGATTTCAATACACCTTCAACCATAGACCATATAGCTTTAAAATTGTCATTTATCTTAGTTTAATCTCTACTAGATTCATCAATTTCATATCTCATCTAAGATTGTTCCTAGTGTCTTATGGAGGAACTTATGTTTTTCCTAATGTTTTCAAAATTGGGCTTAGTGACATAGTCACTAGAAGAGGTCTCATCAACTGGTTCCCTTAGAGTAAGTGAAAAGACTTCATCTTCTAAATCCTTAGAATCTAATCCTTATTCCACATACCGAGGATTCCATTCCCATCAATCCATAATATCATAATCCATAGGAGTAACAGTATCAAGCCTTACTCAACCAATTTATGCACATCATCATCTGGAGATACTCTTTCTTGATTCTCCCCCCAGTGTTAGCCTTCATGGATGTTTTCTACCCCTCACATAATGATTCCTTTTAAGGATAATGTTAATTATATATATTTATATTTCTATATAAACATATTGAGAAACATGTTCATCTAGAAGAACATTTTCATCTTTAACATCACCCTTAACAGATGCATCAACTTTAGCTTCAACAATATCTATAGTAACAGCATATAGATTCCCATCAAGATGATCAGATTCACTATGACTACCACATTCACTAAATTCTTCATTATCACTATCTTTTTCCTTTTCATTTTTATTCTCATTATCAAAATTCTCATTTTCTTCATTACTACCTAATTCTAAACCACTTTAACCACATTCAACTTCCTCTTCTTAAAATTTTTCATCACTAAATTCACTTATATATTCTATACATCCTTTGACTTATATATCTTCACATCCACTAAATTGGAGAATAGATTCATGGTAAGCTAAGTCCACAGCTTGACTTAGAGTTCCAATAGAAATCATTTTTTTTTGTTCTAGTTGTGTCTGGGTCACTTAGATCATCAATTGGTGATCCCACATCTCTGATAGGAGTAGCAGTCTCCTCCTCCTCATCTGAAGAAAATATTATATGTTCATCTAGATTGAGGAAAGGATTTAGTAGATCCATTGGTCTAACTAGATGATATATATGATAGAACATTTCATATAGTCTATCTTCATCACCAACCCATTCCTTCCTTAATGGTTTATAGTTAATTTTAATTCACTTACTGATGTCAGAACTTAAGCAGATACCACTATATTCACTAATCACAACATCATCTACTTCACATACACATCCCTTCTCCATTTGTATTGATGAAATCATTATAGAATAGAATACAACATTTGACTTATAATTGGATTTTAACATATCATTTATGTCCACGATCAAATATCCACCCAGATTCCATTTAACTCCTCTTTGTAGAAAATACACCATGAAAACATCTTGATACTGGAGAGAAGAAAAGTACCCTTTCCTAGATAAATCTGGTTCTGAATAAACGTAAATAATATTATTCACTCACCATTTAACTCTTATGCAATGGGTCTTCTATGTTCCCAAATTCCAGTAATCTCTTTCAGAGCTGTCTCAAAAAATAATAATTCACTTTCGGGTGGAGAAGTACCTTGATAATCATCAAACATTTATTCAAGAGGAACCTTAAGACAGTCTGCCCAATGTCTTGATGAGAAAGAGATTGTCATTATTTTAACTATCAGCTTAACCTAGACAACATCATTTCCTTCCTACAAAAGTTCCATATTCATGTAAAATTAATGTACCAACTTCGGGTAGAAGACTCTGTTATTGTTTTTGAACCAATCAATCCATCCATTATCTTGTAGCACCTTTAAAAAAAGACTTGGTCTTTAAGATTCATTCCACTGTAACTTCTTTCTCTGAGGTTACAACACAGTTTTCTAGACTAGGATTTCTAGGAGTTGAATATTTTCATAATTCAACTATTTTCTTCTTAGAAGCGTGAGACTCACCATCTACTACTGCTCGCTTCAGATGCTCTATTCCAATCATTTACGTCTAGTGGTTAGAAATTTAATGGTCGAGGGTAAATATTGAGAGCAATGACTGAGAGAGCGTAGCAGTAAATGAGTAGAGTGGATTGATCCAAATTTATACCATTTAGGGATTCTGACATAACTTATTCATGAAAACATGAACAAGGTTCAACCAAATTAATGAAATAATTTCATATTGATAAAAATCTAAAATGTATAGAAACAATGATTCATCGGTGTCTACATGATTGATTATACACAATTCTAATGGTGTTGGGATGATAATATAGTCAACATGACTATAGTGTCAGCAAGAAAATGGTTTCGGCATGACAAACTTTTCATAACACTATCAATATTCGCATTACAGTCTTTGCATAACACTAATGGTTTCTGGATGACAGAGCGTTGGTGTCGGCATGAAAAGTTCATAAAAAAATATCAAAGGAATAACAACACAATGACTTACTAATCTATTATTCTTAACTCATGTTCGATTTAATTCATTATTTTAATGTTCAGTGGATTAGTAAATATGTCAGCTAGCTGATATTTAGTGCCAATAAATTATAATGTGTTATCACCCTTCTGATAATGATCACTCAAAACTTGATGTATTTAATCAATATGTTTAGTTATAAAATGAGAAACTGGATTCCTTGAAATTTTAATAGCACTTTAATTGTCATAATTTATAGGTACATGTCCAAATTGATATCCATACTCTAGAAGAGTGTGTTTCATCCACAAAATCTGAGCATAAAAGCAACACGCAGTTATGTATTCAACTTCGGCCATAGATAATGCAATAAAGTTTTGTTTTTTACTACACCTTGAAACCAAAGTCTTTCTGAAAAAGTCACATGTCATAGAGGATCTCTTTCTATCTAACTTGAATCCACCAAAAATCAGTATCATAATAACTCACTATATCAAATGATTGTCCTTTAGTGTAAAACAAACCTAAATTTATATTATGTTTCAGGTATTTAAAAATTCTTTTAACAGCATTTAAGTTAGATTTTTTGGATTATCCTGAAAAAGGGCCCACATGTACACAAAAAACAGTATATCTATCCTACTATAAGTCAAGTAGAGAAAAAAAATCCAATCATTCATCTGTAAGTGGTTTGATCAATAGATTTACCATCTTCATCATGCTCTAACATATTAGTAGTACTCATTGGATTTTAACTACTTTTGATGCCATCAAAGTCAAATATTTTTAAAAGTTCTTTTGTGTATTTAATTTTATTTAAAATGATACCTTATTTATTTTGAAACATCTGAAATCCATTAAATAATTTTAGTTTACCCATGAAACTCATATGAAATTTACATTGCATAATTTTAGAAAAATAATTACACAAAGTATTTCTAGATGGTCCTATAATAGTATCATCTAAATAAATTTTAACCACTAAAACATATTTGGAAATTCATTTTATGAAAATATTATGATCTTTATTTCCATTTGTAAAACCCTTCGAAATAAGAAACCTAATTAATATATCATATCAAGATCTTGGATGTTTTTTTAAACCATAAAAATATTTTGTTAATTTAAAAAAATTATATTGAAAATGAGGGTTTTTAAACCCAGTGGTTGTTAGAAAAAATCATCCTCAACTATATACCCATTTAGGAATTCACTTTTAGTATCTAGTTGATAATGTTTGAAATTAATATGGGTAGTATAAGAAAGTAGGATTATGATGGCATAATGTCTAGAAATAGGGGGAAAAGTTTCTTCATATTTAGTTCCTTCTTATTGACTATAACCTTATGCAACCAATATAGCTTTATTTCTAATTATAATACTAGATTCATCTACTTTGTTCTTAAACACACACTAAGTTCCTAGGCTCAAAGTGTCTTTGGGTATATCCCAATGTTTCCAAACAATATTTCTTTAAAATTGGTTATGTTCTTATTGAATAGCAATCACCCAAAATTCATCTTTAATTGCATCATTGATGTTTTTAGGTTAATGATGTGCTAAGAAATATTCTTGTTCAACCTAACTTCTAAGAGAAGATCTAGTTTGTGTCCCATTATCTATGTCTCCAAAAACAACTTCTAAAGGATGGTTCTGGAGTGTTCTAGTTGGTGTAAAAAAGGAGGGGATAGTTAATTTAGGTTCATCTACAAGTTCGAGTTCATCATGTCCAGATTCTGAAAACTTCTCATAACTACTTGATTTAATAATTTTCTTGACAAGAGGATAAGATGATTTCCCATTTATATCCATATTTGAAATATCATCATAAAGGTTGTCTAAGAAGGTTTTAGGTTCATATGGATCTGTTTCATAAATTTGATATGCACAAATTCTTCCACACACTTGGTTCTTTTATTAAAGACTCTATAGGCTTTACTAGAGGATGAGTAACCTATGAATATTTCTTTATCAATCTTGGATGTGAATTTGTCAAGATAATCCATAGTTTTAAGAATATATTATTTGAAACCAAAAACTTTAAATTAACAATTTTGGGTTTTCTATTATTCCACAACTCATAAAAAGTATTCTTGAGGATAAGACTAATTGAGACTCTATTGATTATGTAGAAAGATTTATCCATAGCCTCATCTCTAAAGTAAACAGGTAGATTATATTCATTAACTATTATTCTTGGTATATCTTATAATGTTCAATTCCCTCATTCCACAAATTCATTTTGTTGAGGTGTCCTAGGGGAAGAGAAGATATGACTATAGCCATTGTGTGAGAAAAAATACTTTTAATCTTAATTTTAAAACTCACAGCTATGACCACTTCTTAAGGATTTTATTCTATGTCGACTTAGATTTCCACTATTTTACCATACGTTGAGAATTAAATACATGCTTCACTTTTTTTAGCTATGAAATATGTCCAAGAATACATAAGAATATTAATCTATAATAACACAAACATAGTGCTTCCCATTTAAATTAGAAACTCAAGAGGGTCCAAACAAGTACATGTCAACCAACTCTTAAGGTTAAGAAGTTGAAACTTCATTCTTTGATTTTAAATATATCTTGTTTTGTTTAGATTTTTAAAAAGTATTATAGACTTCATCATTAGGAAACTCTAGATTGGTCACGTCCTCGACTAGTCCTTTTCTAGTATGATTTCTAAGAGAGTATGAATTACAGTTTCCTAATCTCTTATTCCAAATCCAAGACTCTGTATGAAAGGAAATTAAAATAGAAACCTATTTTGAATCTAATGAATCTCATTTAACATAATACACATTTTCATTTCTAAAAATAGAAAATTCTAAATAATTTTTAGAGTTAAAAATAATTCAAGAATAATTTTCAAATTTAACATAAAATCCATCATCACATAATTTTGAAATACTATGAAAATTATATTTCAATCTATCAACAAAGAGTACAATAGAAATTTAAAATGATTTAGAGTTACTAATTTGGACTGAGCCAATAATTTTTCCTTTATTATTTTCATCAAATGTGACATATCCACCATCAATCTTGATTAGGTTCTTCAAGTTTGAATAATACCCTATCATGTGTCTTGAACATCCACTATCCAAGTACTATAAGCTCTTACATGAGATCATAAAGAGATTTCCTACAGAATATTCAAACAAAAAACAGATTTATGTATCTAGAAATGTTTGGGTCCAGTGAAATTAGTAATCAATGCTTTTGGTACCCACATTTTCCTTATGGATATTTGAAAAATAAACTCTATTTGGTCCAGAAAATCTAGAGGTTGTAAAAGATGTTATAGAACTAGAATTCACATTAGAGATTTTATTTTTAGATAGAAAAATAGATTTTCCAGATTTATTTACAAAATCTATTTTAGATAGTTTTCTCTATCCAGGTTGATATCCAATACCAAAAGTGTATTTATGTGTTATTTTTTTACCAATAATTTGAGTATGATTATTTTTCCCCTTGGTAAAATTTTCTAAATATTTATTAAATTTCTCATTATAAATTTGGAAATAGTTGTTTTATTTTAGAAATAGACCATTCTTCTATATTTCATTAGTATGTTAGGGCTTAATAGTTATAGTAAAAGCATGTTGTTAATTTAAAGATTTATATTTATCTTTTATTTCATTACAAGTGTCATCCAGCATGTTACAGTTTTCATATAGTTCATCACTTTTCATATTTTCATAATCACATTCATTATCAAAATAATAGGAATTGTGTGCAGGAGAATATAAGGTTACCTTGTCTATGTTTTTCATAAAATTTATATTTTCCATGACATAATTTTCCTCATGAGATGATATGGATTCAGTAAAACTATCCTCATAGGCCCTCTATTTGGCCTTAATAATAATTTTATACTTCTTTTATTTGTTTTCATACTGCTTTTTGTATTTTAATTTTGGATAGTTAGCATTGAAATTCCCTCTCCTCTTACATTCATTGTAGACAATCTCTCTTATTTTTCATTTCACTTCCAGTCCTTTTTTCAGTTTCCTTTTTTATCATATATTCTATTGTAATTAGGCTTCCAGAAGAACTTTTTCTTTCTGTATAATTTATTGAATCTTCTGGCCACCTGAGCCATCTCCTCATCACTATTTGATATTGATTCATCATGACTAGAACTTTCAACATAGGCTATCACCTTATCTTTATTATTATTCTTAAAGGTAGTAGTCTTGAACGCTATATATTTTCTCTTAGGTCCATCTTCTTCCAATTTTTTGAATTTCAGCTCTTCCTCATACATCTTTAGTTTTATAATGATTTCTTTGATAGGTAGTTTTCTTATGTCATATTCTTCTATAAGAGAAACATTAAGTTCCTCTCTATCCATTAGTTAAGAATTCGAGAATCCGCATAATTTTTTCATTGGTAGTAACATTTATTCTCAGAGAGATCAAAGTGTCAAAAAATTCATTAAACCTAAGATAGATGTAGGAAATAGGGTCATTAGGATTATTTTTAAAATTTTAATATTAAAGAGTATATGTGCTAAGTAACTTTTTTTTAACACTGAAGGTTCCTTCAGGTGAAACAGAAAATGTATACGAAATTTTATGGGATGTTTCACATGCATAAATTCTGTTAAATTCTTCATCTCCTAGAGAATAGTGTAAGAAATTTATGAATATTCAATTATTGTTATAATAAGTCTTAGTTTATTCATCCATAGTATTTCTAATAGTATAAGAAATATTATATTCATCTAAAATTGAATACCAAATATCAAAACCCAAACTTTCTAAGTGTATTTTCATTTTAATTTTCCATTGAGCACAATTTGTTCCATTAAATAATGGAGGTCGGTTAGTAGAGGCACATTATAGCCTATCATCCATAACATAATTTCATGGTAATATTTTATAGAAATAAAAATTTAATATTAACTGAGATTTTATGATCTTTGAAATAAAACAAAAATCAATGTTGAAAAAGTTTGAAAAATATTTGAAAACTGAATATTCCTAATACCACTAATACAAAATGTTGGTTGGAGTAGAGTACTCAAGAGGGGGGGTGAAATGATTTTTTATATAAATTTCACTTAAAAGGTATTATATGAGATTCCCCCAATATTTAAAATTCAATTTCCCCTTTAGCAGTACTGAATTTATAAGAGCTTGACTGTTCGATTAATTTCTCAAATGAGTGATTATTTCTCAGTTATACCAATTTGATAATTAATAGACCTTTTTAAATTATCCTAATAAGTCAATACTATTATAAATACATTATAATACTAACTAGGAAAATTTAAATTAGTTTTACAAAATTTGTGATAAAATATAGTAAAAATAAAAGGTAAACAACACAGCAGAAATAAAATAAGAGGTTTAGTCTCAATATGAAATAGAATACTCTACACTTTTTGATCACCTTACACAAATAATTTTAACTAAATAAACATTTGGATCCTCACCCTGGATCAAGGATCACAACAACACACAGGCGGTCCAGGTCACACGACCTCTACCATAGTTCATTGTAGGTACAGACTACCAGGGTCCACAAAGACTACTTCCACACATATCTATAGAAGTAAGAAGATGTAATAACATATGAGTGGAAAGATATCATGTATCCTTCAGTTTGATATAGGAGACATTGTGCTCATAATAGATAGATACAAAAACTGCACAAAAGTTTTTAAAATTGCACTCAACATAGAAAACAAATATGATAAATGATTTAGAAGGCTCTCTATGTCTTGAGATGCTACTCTTGACTCATTATATGTAGATGAGATGAAGTATGAATCTTCTTTTGGAAGATAACACAAAATACAGAGTGTCGTATTCTGGTTTCTAGGAATAAATATGGTTATGCGGGTTAATTCTTCTCTTTTTTGATACACTAAAGTAGTTCAGAAATTCTATGTTTTTCTTGGTTGAGAAATATTTCTAAATTTTTCTTTTCTCCATGAGTTCATAGTGGTTGAATTATATTTTCATGTGTTAATCATTATGTCTCTCTCTCATGCACATGCACACACCACTTTCACTCTTATATAAAATTTCTTTCATTAAAATTGATTCATATTTTTAAGGCTGAAAAAATTATGTTCTTTCGACATACATAGGTTCATCATACCGCATACGGTCTGGTAATATTCCAAAATAGTTAATTAAATTTTTCAGTATCATTAAATGACATAATTATGAACATTATAAAAAAATATTAATAAATGAATATTTAAACATTCTATCAGTGACTTGTATATCGGTGTCTCATTCTATCAGTATCTCATTCTATATATTCCTCAACCCATTTGTATTTCATTCTATCGGTATTTCCATATATCAGTGACTCATTAAATTGGTGACTTGTTTCAATGGTGAATAATTACTTCTGTTAGTGGACAGTAGATCTATCGGTGACCCATATCAACTGATAGTGAGTCATCCATTCTGTTAGTGAGATAGATGATTTATCGATGATTCATATCAACTGATATTCATTCCTTCCTTCTATCAGTGAGACAATTGATCTATTGGTGACTCATATCAATCGTGAGTCCTTCCTTCTGTAAGTGAGATAGTTGATCTATCAGTGACTCATATCAATGGTCAGCCCTTATTGGTGGAACCATGCAATGGTGGGTCAATTGGAATGAAGATAGGTTGTCTACGTCGGTGAGTTATATGAAACGACGAGTCTTCTGCATTGTTGAGTCATATAAAATGGTGATTCTTCTATGTTGGTGAGTCATATGAATCGGTGAGTCCTTCTAAAGTTGTCTACTTTACATACTAAGAAAAAAATCCTTTTTGAAATGTCTGTCAGTGAATCATATGTATGTCAGTGATTTATTTCTCAATTGGTTTTAGTGACTTCTACTTAGATAATTTTAGATTTTCTATCTGTTTTTTGGATTAACAAAGTCATAGAGTGTTAATACCCATAATTACACATAGATAACCAGTTAAAATATTTTTTATACTTAAACACACATAAAAAGTTATATTATTAAAATAATATATTTTTTAAAAAATGCATTAAAATAATTTTGTATCTTACATACGGTTGGATATATGTCAATATTCGACATGATTTGTGGTAATTAAAACCTTTATAGTCAGAGATAATGGCCAACAATATAAATGGGTGAATAAATTTTTTTAGAGATTCATTTAGATGTGCATGACCATCTTAGGAAACTTTTACTCGCATAGTTATTACTTACATCTTCATTTCAAGTTGGAGTTATGGTGAGGTATCTTTTTGGTCCCAAGGGATTAGTATTATTGTATAGTGTTTCATGTGAGGACCCAACAACTAGCTGGTCAATGATGGAGATTATATCTTTCACATTCATGGGTGTGTCTTTGTTCAAGTAAAGACATGAGAGGATTTGATGAAAGAGTATAATCCTCATCTTGGTTAGTATATCTCAATATTACCAAGATGTACTATGATACATGCTTTAAATATTTAAGTTTGATGATGAGAAGAGTGACTGCATCTTTCATCACTCGATGTTCTACCTGTTAGTAGTTGATTGCAGAACACAAATTTTCTGTTGGCATTTTATATTCATTTACTATTCTAGAGTTGAAATGTTATCGATTTACTATAGTTTTTTATGGGTTTATAGAAATACCCACTATGAAGTTATAAAGTATGGTTATCATGGATAGACTCAAATGTTCAACCACTCCCTCCCTATTAGGGATACAATCTTAGTGGCTGAGATTGGTAGGTTCCATGTATGATAGATTATACACCTTAACATAGTTCATTATACTGTGGTATCATATAGTATTATCTTTTACATAAATTGTTTTGGAAGGAGTTTGAAATTTCATTGGGTTAATAGTTACTTCTAAGTATGACATATCACCCATAGACCTATAGTTAGTCTGAACATACTTTTCATCTATTAGAGGCCATGCTCCAAGAACATCCCCTTGAGTTTGGAGTTTATTGGGAGAAACATATACCCCTAATTGGGTTATATTTTTATAATAACTACTACGTGAACATAAATATTTCTTATTTTGATGCCTAATATGTATTTATATTTTGTTCAACCCTGTGCTGGTTAGAGTTAAGAGATGCATTGCTATTATGACCACATCTCATTCAAGATAAATCAGAGTATGTACACTTGACTAGGAAGTGTATGTATACAAAACAGTGTAGGCAGAAGTAGTATGTCAGTCATCATTGATGACCTCTAAATGTCATTTTTTGGGATTAAGCCTTATTTCTTGTTTTGAATAGACTTGGGAATTAATGATTTTGTTGAAAATATACTCTATCACTTTTGTTCTTCTGATCATTTTTCATTTTGGAGAGGTTCCGACTAGTACAGTATTTGATAGAACTCCCAGGGAGATACATTGATATGAATCAGATTTTTCATGTTTCTCTCGTGCATAATTATCATTAAGAATCTTCTCATATCCTCTATCCTAATGAGATTGAGTTTGAAGTTGATGGATATTTTGAAGGGTATTATATTTGAATCATTGGTTAATGCATGAGTGATCTAACGGGTTGGAGAGTTTATCTAGTATGGGAGATATAGAGGCATGACCATGTAATGTTAATGGGATGGGAACAAGATGATGATATACATTTTTTGTTTCCAAAAACATTCTCATATTCTATTCAAACACCCTCATAGATACTTGGGGATAAGTAGTTTTAACTTGGAGAGTTTGTAAGATCTCACTTTATCAACTGAGGAACATATTTTTCAAATTTTAGATTCAACCCCTATAATGATGTAAAAGGAAATATATATATTATTGTATGTAATGTGAATGAGGATGTTAGGATTTTTTGGAAAAAGATGTTAAAAATTTTGGAATGGTAGGGTGTGGTGCATGGTTTGTGCATATTTATGTTTAACTATGTGTCTCAACCAAATAAATAATATATCAAGCATAACTATTAGGATAACCATGATAGAGAGGATATAAGTCTAGGAGGGAAGCTTAATAGGTGACTTAGTTGTGAGATTTTGGCTTGTCATATGTTCTTTCAAACATTCCACAAATTATTAAAGGGAATGTGCTATGTGAATAATGGTGGTGCACGGTTAGGGAATTGTTTGACTAAATAGGTGGTCAAATGATGTTCCCTTCAAAAAGTGGGGAAATTAAAATTTTACCCCTTATCCATTTAACCCTGTAACACATCCTATTCCACATTTATTTCTAGATACCACCCACCATAGGAGGGTTCCGTTCCAATCCATTCAATCTTTGATCCATCTCTCTCATATGATCTCAGAATCGAACACCAGTCATCATGTTTGATAAACAATTATAATTCTATGATTCACATGTGTTAACATAATAGTTCCTCTCTCCGAATTTATTAATATCTACATGTGAGCTAATATGAAATATTTTATGGTTTATTTTTCTATTTTCCCCAGTTCCACCCATTCTATACTAAATCTATAGCTGATATCAGATGAGGAGTCATCATCTTGTATAAGGTGGGTGGTCTTGTTCTTTTCCATAAATGTTTGGGTGTATATATTTTATTGTCATTTTATCTTATGTTGGACTTTCCTGGGGGTTCTGCAAAAGTTAATAAACCCCTAACTTAATTTTTTGAATTTAATTATATAGATTTTATGAGACATTGACAGTTGATTATAGGTTGATGGCCTCAACAAAAACCACTGCTTGATTGGGTTATATTACATCCCTTGATAATTTATTTTCCCTTTATGACATAAACAAAAATATGATTTGTTTTTCTTGCTATTATCCAATAAACTATGAAAATGTGAGTCTATAAATTTTTTTAGTGGCCTGGATTATACATGTTGGCCTCTCTTATTACACATATGTCATATGGATCAAATGATTAAATGAATTAAATAATGGAAAGAGTTATCTCCTTTATCCTTGAATGTATTTTAAATTGGATGAGATTACATAATGGTTATCATTTATAATTGAAAATAAGTTCTTTATTCTAATAGGTAATTTTTGGATAAGATATTCTTTATCGTTCACTTGAATGTTATAGGAATAATTTTCCTATTTGAAAATTCTAATTTAGTGATATGATAGTCCATATTGTTTATTTGGAGTTACTGGACATCAAAATATTATTTTTGTTCATAATTAATGGAAATGATGTTCTATATTATACAATAGTAATTAATGGACATGATGATCCACAATTTCTGATTTGTAATCAAAAGTCATGGAATTCCATATTGACTTTGGAAAATATATAGAACTGATTACTACGTTTTTTATGGAATAAAAGTTCAGAGACATTCCAAAAGAGTATGACGAAGGTAGAATCCAATGGGTATCCCTAGAGGAACCTGAGATGAAATACGTTTTATATTAGGTCATTTATTAGTATTTTAGTTATTATCAACACGCTCCTTCATAATGTGTACATATAGTGTATTACTAATATAAACCATTTTTAGTGGCCTATTGGGTTTTACTCACACCACATTTGGACAACCATTGGTCCCCAAAAAAACATCCTAGATGCAGTTAGGTAAAAGTTGAAGATCCCTACTGTGGATTCTTGATTTTATATAATAGGTTGGATTAGAGTAGTAGAGGATTGAGTTATACACATGGTGAAATGGGATATATGTTTTTATCTATTTTATTGTATTATAATATGCTTTATAAAAATGCTTATCTCTATACATATTATCCAAATATTTTGAGTTGTATAATTAAATCACCATTTTTATATTTTATTGAATATTGGTTATTTATATGTATTTACTTTTCTATAAATTTATCCTTTAAATCCACTTCATATTCATTTATTACTTTATTAGGATCCTCTTTGATCATGAGGGTAGTGTCTCCCTATTATACCTACACTGATCCTTACTACTTGTGAGTAGCCTCTCATGTATAGTGAGTCATGCTAAATTCTATATGTCCAATCGGGTTCTGAGGATTATTAGTGAACTGGGGTTGGGATTTCATACCCCTAGACATCCCTGGTTGTGAAATCTAAGACCTTCAAAGGAATTCCAAATTTTATTCAATTTCCATAAGGCCCCCTATTATATCCCTTCATCCCCTCATAATAATACATGACTGAATATGGGGTGTGAATTATTTTGAGGTATGATTGTGTGTTTTTGGGGTTTTACTATGATTCTCCTTCACTCAAACATTATGAATTCATAGAATTTTTCATGATAGTCCAATATTCCACAGTTTGATAGGTTTGAGGACATAGTATAATGTAGGTATTATCTATGGTTGTAAACTATGGGGATATGTCAAAGAGGTGAGTTTCTTTAGAATGGTTTGAAAGAAAATGTAATTATAATATAGGGAGAATTGAATAAATTCTAAGGAAGGATATAAATACAAAAAATAGGCCTTTAATAGTGTTAGAAAATGCCTTTATCGGTGCTAACAATGCACTCACTAACACAACATTGTTAAAAGGTCAAGGCATTTATCATCACTAGAAAAATAGTGATAAATAGTATATTTATCAGAAAAAAGGAAAATAAATGACCCCATTTATTTGTGAATTTACTTAGTGATGATAAGGTAAATATTCATTAGTTCTTTTACAATAGCTGATAAGGCAGTCCTTTATCATCACATTTACTTTCATTGATAAAGGGAAATATTTTTATGTGATGCTTCAGCACACTATAGCACCATAAGAATTGCATGAAATGTGTTGTGACAACACACTATATGACTAGAAATATAACCACAAACAATGGAAAAAAGTAGAAACATCAGATAAAAAAAGAATTTAAATGAAATAAAAATCACAATTATAGATTATTCCAATTTTTTATTTCTAATACTAAGGTCAATTTTGAATAAAAATGCACACTTGGAGTCACCGTGATCCCTATTTAGATGTGGATAATTCCAACATGTCACAAATTACTTATGCATTTTTTTAAATTAAAATATCAATCCAAATTTTTTTATCATCTTTGAGTATGTTTCTATTTTTCCCCTGAAATTAATGTTAATTTTGAATAATAATATGAACTAGGAGTCACGTCGGTCACACCATGTGCTGGATTGAGGTAAGTCTATTTCTAAAATGTGTGAAATGACTTATGGACATTTTTTCTAAAGTATTATAATAATTCCCAAGGGTTTTCACCATTATGAGTAAGCCACCTTTTTTTACTAAAATATCATTTTACACTAGAAACATTCACTTTTAGTCATACATATCACATCGTGTATGGTTTTGATATGGGAATGATTACTACATATCAAAAATGATTTATGAATATTTTTCCTAAATTATCAAAAAAAGTTAGCATGTTTTCTTGGATTTCATTGAGTGAATCCTTTTTGTATTAAAATGTCAATTTTAAACTGGAAACAAAAACTTTGAGTCATACCAGTCTTTCCATGAATTGGATTGTTGTGTGGCCACTTCCTACACATCAAAAATGACTTATGTATCATTTTACTAATGTTCCAAAAAGAATATGTATGAATTTTTTCAATTTTGTGTATCTGTGTTGTTTTTTCCACTAATATTATTATCAATTACGAATAAAAAGACATGCATGGAGTCATACAAGTCACATTGTTTTTTATAAGGAGGTACGACTGATACCGACACATCTAAAATGAATTTCGTATCCTTTTAAAAAAAATTCAAAACATTCTAAATGTGTTTCCTTGGTTATGAGAATCCCAATATGGGTTTTTACTGACAATATATTTTAAAGTTGAAACATGCACTTTTAGCATGCATGGGTTTCACAAGAGACTAATTACCACATGTCAAAAAATTTATTATGAATCATTTTTCAAAATTATCAAGACAATATGAGTGTGTTTTGTCATTTTTTGGTGTGTGACACATTCTTGTGTTAAAATGATAGTTTTAAATTGATAACATACACTTTGAGTCATATTGGTCACACCATGATCCAAATTGAGGTGAGGATTATTCCTACACATCAAAAATTACCTATGGATCATTTTCTTAATGTTCCAAAATAATTTGAACTTGTTATCTCATTTTTGAGTATATTGGTTGTTTCCCCCCAATATTAATACCAATTTTGAAAAAAATGGCATACATTTTCTCATACCGATCACACAATTTATCATATTTTTGTTCAGATGATTCTTACATGTTAAAAATTAATTATGGCTCGATGTCCTAATATACCAAAAAACTTAATTTCTTTCTTAGTTTTTAGTATGTCAATTATTTCGAGTAATAATAATGTCAATTGTGAATAAAAATACACACATTGACTCATACAACCCTCACTATGCATCAAATTGATATGCGGATGATTCCCAAACAACTCAAATGACATATAGATCATTTTACTAAAGTATCAATACAATAAGAATGGTTTTACATGGTTATAAGTACACCACATATGTTTTTTACAAAAAATCCATTTTTAACTAGAAATATGCACTTTTAGTCATTAACCTTGCATCGTTTGTGGGTTTTACCTGAGGTTGATTCATACACATCAAAAATAAATTATGAATAATTCTCTTAAATTATAAATACAGTCCTAGTGCATTTTCATAGTACTTAGTGAGTGAATATTTTTTGTATTAAAATTCAAATTTTAAATAGATAACTGACACTTTGAGTCATACCGGTCACATGATGAGTCGTATTGAGGTGGGTATAATTCCTACACATCTGAACTGACATACGTATAATTATACTAAATAATCAAAACAATCCAAATCCATTATCTCATTTTTAGTTATGTTAGATGTCTTTTCACAAAAATTAATGTCAATGTTGAATGATAAAAATATCAATAGAGTCTTGTCGGTAAAAACATGTGTAAGATTGAGGTGTGGATAAGTATGAAATGTCTCAAATGACTTGTCGATCGTTTTCTTAAAGTTTATAAACAAATACTAATGTGTTTCCATGATTTTGATAATGTCTCTTATGGTTTTTACTAAAATTTCATTTTAAAATGGAAACATGCACTTTTAGTCATATAGGTTGCATCATGTATAAATTTCACATGAGACTGATTCATACATGTCAAAAATTAATTATTTACAATTTTACTAAATTATTAGTACAATTCGAGGATGTCTTCCCAATTTTTAGTGAGGGAAATGTTTTATTATTAAAATGTCAATATTAAACTTATAACACACTATTTGAGTCATACTGGTCAAACTGTGAGTTGGATTGAGGTGCATATGATTCCATCATTTCAAAAAAGACATCTTGATCATTTTTTAATATAATAAAACATGCCAACTTAAGTTTCTATTTTTTGAGTAAGATTGGACTTTTTCAAACAAAATTAATGTCAATTTTAAATAAAAAGATGCAGTTGGAGTCATATGAGTCACACAGTGCATCAGATTGAGGTGAAGATGATCCAGAAATTATCTAATGACTTAATAATTGTTTTAATAATGTATAAAAATGATCCAAATGGTTTTAATAGTTTTTTATTATTGCTATTTTCTTTTCTATTGATATGTAATTTTGACCTTGAAAGATTCCCTTTTAGTCATACATGTTTCATTGAGTGTGGGTTTGACCTGAAATTGATTCATACTCATCAAAAAAGAGTTAAGAATAATTGTTCTAGATTATTAGAACTATTTGAGAGTGTTTCATCATTTTTCTATGAGTGAAAATGTTTTTTTAAATTGTCCATTTTAATCTGATAACAGACAAGTTGAAATCATCCCCCGTCAATGACCACAATATATCAATGATGGTTTTCCTCCCAGAGTTATCTTATACAACTTCTCACTTATGATTTTGATTAAAAATTTATTAATTTAGTCATTTATGTTGAATTATATACATGTTTGATAATTTGGGGTTGTACACATGTTGAATCAATAAGACTAGTGTAGAAATTAAATCTTCCAACACATAATGATCTTACATGTGGATTACTAATTTGTATAAAATCACATAATAAAGTGGTGAAAACAATTTTTCAATAATCCACCTGAAACACTTTAACAATTGATCTTATCTAATGTGACAATTGTTGTGTTAAAATTTCATCAATCGTTCTTAGACACAATCTTGGTAACACACTCATTATACTCCACTTCAAAAACATTTGTTTTTTTCAATCCAGCACTTCATCTCCTCCTCCGCTTAAGTCTATACCTCAGTCTTATCCACCACATGAGTCTCTAAATCCGAATCAGCCTCCACCTCCCCCTCTACCTCCTCCATTTCCTCCACCTTCACCATTTCCCTAAACTTTTATTGTTTGGAAGTCAGTTCCTTTAAAGATATTGATTTACTCCATTTTACTTCTGTTTTAGAAAGAGATGAAAATAATATATAAGTATATTGAAACTATTTCATCACACCCCAAATATATTTCAATGGTAATAAATATATCTAGATCACCAAAATTGTAATAAATCTCCAAAAAAATTGGCATACATTCTATAAAAATAAACTGACCACCTGCTTCTGAACAAATTTATATTTTCATTTGAGTATCTAGGATTTCAATAGCATTTATATTACTGAGAAAATATACTCAAACAAATTAATATGAAATATATTTAATGAAATTGTATTTATTTTCTAAAATACATGTTGTGGGATGCTTGTCTTTTCATGATTTATGATAACTCTCATAAATTTATATAAATAATATCAACAATAGATTCTATTATATTATTTCAGACACTACTAAATCATTAAAAGAAATAAGTGAATTTTTTTAAAATGTGTTGATAGTTAAATATTTATATTTATACATTAAAAATTTTCCATTTTAAAAAATTCAAGGGTTGTATCCCTTCATTCACCGACATTATGCAATCACTACTTGAAAATGGGTCTATACCCACAGTTTTGTGTAGAACCATGGGTATAGGCCCCCCCATATACCCTCAGTTTTGGAAACCATGGGTATAGGGATACTATCGGAAACTATACCCATGGTTCTGCAAAACCGTGGGTATATGTCCTTTTTACCCACAGTTCATGGAAAAACCGTGGGTATATGTTTTTTTTGAAGACCTATACCCACGATTTTTCCAAAACCGTGGGTATAGGTGTTGATATGCAGACCTATACCCACAGTTTTCAAAAAGTGTGGGTATAGGTTGTATATTTTTCAAAGACCTATACCCACGGTTTTTTAAAACAGTGGGTATATCCTTCCCGCGTTATGGCGGGAACAAAAAATTCTGCGGGATGGAAATTTTTTTTGTGAACATACTATCTTAAATAATATAAATTTATGGATACGAAATATTAAATCGTATAATATGTTTAGGTTAGTTTGTCAATCCCTCACATCCCTCATCACATGTCGCTGGTTAAAAAACCTGCGTATTATTTCTTTTCGATTATAGAATTTATATTTATTTAAGAAAACAATAGTATAATCATATATCAATTGGGTCGTTACCTCGGTTGGTCGCTGCGACTGTGCAGCGAACGGGAGGCACGGGTTCAAAACCCATCGAACTTTCTTTTCGATAATAACTATTATATTAATATATTAAAATTAAATTATCAATATATTCCAAATGCGGTGTTAGCCCGGTTGGTCACTTGGTGGGGCACAAGCTTGAGGCGCTGCGAGGTTGCAGGTTGATTCCCCCTCCATGTGATTTGTTGAAATCAAATACCCCACGGCTTGAAAATCGTGGGGTCTGTTGTGTGCCACGCTGTAACATTGGTGTGGCACACTTTGACCCCCCTATACCCACGGTTCTCCAAAAACCGTGGGTATAGGTTGAGACCCCTATACCGACTCCGTTCCAGCCCACGGTTCCCAAAACTGTGGGTATAGCCTATACCCACCGTTTTGGGGGCTATACCCACGGTTTTGAACCGTGGGTATATGTCGTTTTTCGAGTAGTGAATGATCTATCCTATATTGAGAGACCACCCTATCATAACAAAATTATTTTCAAAACACAAACTAAAACATATAAATTTAATTTATCTATAAAATATTGATTTCACTGTAATAAATATTCACAATACACTTCAGTTTGAAAGTTCCCATTTATGATAATTTTATCACTAAGAGGAGGAGGGGTGAATCCGTGATTATTTTTCATTCATGTTTCCTTGAAAATGTATCAAAATTCACCTACTGTAAAAGATTTCATTCCCTCATAAAAAATTTCAGACACACATCCATAAGAACATAATATTTAGAAGGATCACTTTTCAATAATAACATATTCATCCTTGGTTTGTTTTGGATGTAATTCAATACCACACAATCCACGGGAAAAAAATAATTTGTTATCGATTAAAAAGAGTAGGATATTCTCTTTCAGTCATGTAGAAATATGAAAAAAATCAGTATTGTGTGTGAACCCTCTAGAAAAAATGGGTTAATGCAGTGTTTTTTTAGAGAAACGTATTACCTATGTGTCCTCTTCAATATGCACCAATGCATTCTTTGGAAAAAAATTCTTTAATTTCATACCCATAATATGGTAAGAACATCATGGAAATTGTTATATAATTCCAATATGATTTCGCTATATGATCTTATAATATGATATTAAAATCAATTTTTCCAATATTATTGATATATATCTTCTATAATATGATCAAGAAAATTCAGAACTCCTTCTTCATTATTCAAAAAAATCAAAATAAATTAATCCCAAACTGATTATCCGGCCTGATACAATGGATAACTGAATATGATGAAAATTAGAATATGAATGTTAGATGAATACAATGATAATAAAATATGATGATCAATTGAATATGGTTCAATATTCTCTCTCCTCCATTCACTTCAATCCATCAAAATGTATTCAAAAGAGCTCAATAAGGAAAAAATCTTATCACCCTAGAATTGTGTATTTTCTCTCTCTTCCTCTTTTAATAGTACTTCTATCAGAAAAAGTACAAGGTATATTCAACCTGTATATGTGACCCCATAGTTGTTTTTTAGGAAATCATAAATGTTTTTTTAGTCATCCAAATTCCCCCAATATTTATGATTCCTCGAATTTCAGGTGCATCTCTATATTTTCTAGGCTTCTTGATTCTTCATGAATCTTATTCATGAATTTGGTTATCATTTATTCATTATTTTCAATAAATAGTATGAATCTCATTCCCAAACTATTTAGCTTAATCTAATTTCTTCATTATGATTATCCATACTAGTTAAACATATATGTATAATGAAATTGACAGCTTTCAAATTTTTCTCAAACATTATTATGATTTTTCATTATGAATCTTTGTACATATTGTGGAATCAAAACATATTCTTAGAAATTAAATCTCCCCCCTCGAAATAAAATTTAACTATTTCCTTCGACACTTTTCTTGATCCACATAAATGATATATATTATGTTAACAAACTCTTTAAAATGGTTGGTTACACAGTTGATTATTGTTTGGATTTATTCTTCTTATAGTACACCACATAATCCCCTTTTTCGTGGATTCATCGGTTCAATCAATTAATTCTCTTAAGATTATGAACACATTATTAGTCTGATAAACCACTTTTTCCAGCTTCTTATCCAGCACCATATCTCTCTTTTAAATATGATACCAATGACTTTTATTCACAAACAATTTTGTCTCTAATAAATTCAATGATATTCTAAATATTAAGGATAATTATTCAGAAACAATGACATCAAAAGAATCCTTCATTCATAAACTTATGATTGTATCATGACTTCTATCACGAATTTCATTACATTTGATATCAATTTTATCATTTTCTGACTAATAATGGTAGGTATTTCACATTCCCAAAACTCCAGAAACTAGCTTTCTTTCTAAATCAATATGAATATGATTTTCCAAGATTCAATTGACCAGAATACAATATATATGAATACGGTCAACAAGATTGTGATCAGGTTGAATATGATCTCCAATGTCTTTTCTATTTTTATATGGATACAATCTATTTTAATGCAATTGGCCGCTTCCCTTTTACTCCCCCATTATTTCTTAATGCTTGAATCATATTTTTTCCAAATACATATGATATATGTGAACTCCATGATGAAAAATGCATCATCACAATTAAATAGTCATCATGAAGACTCCAATTCTCCTCCAATACGATCACACCTTCCTTATCAGATCTATAGTGAATGTGATGACCATTTACTTCTAGAAATATTCTTTCTCAATACGACTATCCTCTTTATCCATTATGGGTATGATTCCTTAAATATAATGATCATTTAAATTAAAATAAAAAGTTATATGATTTTCCATTCTACTAAAACATCCAATCTTCTTCCTGAAAATTTCATGACCAAAAAAGACAACATCTAGATATGATCACCTTATTTGTCTTCGTGGTCCTAAAAATATCCACCTTTGTCTTTTTTGTCAACCAATTTTCATAAAAAAATGAAATTTATATCCTAAAGATTTATATTACATATCTATAATGAAGATCCTAGAAGATATAAATCATTGTAGGGAAAAAATTCAATGACCGCAAAACCATACTATCCAAAAGAATTGATTATGAACACTTCCTCACCTTTTCACCCCTTTATCCTTTCTTTCTTTACTTCTTCACCTTTCATGGTAAACAAAAATATTCCTACAAAATATTATAAAAGATCAAACACTTACAATGTAAATTCATAGCATTCCCACATCTCACCCTTTTTACATTTTTCTATATATTGATATCATCACTTCCTTTCTAAAAACTCATCTTCCTTACGAATGTATCCAAATTTGAATTCCATGTTCTCAAAGAAATTTTTATGCTATAAAATTCCTTCTTCAATATAAACACATAGCATCCATGCTTCACTATAAAAGGTCCACAATATTTTTCAATTTAAACTTCCTCATCAAGATCACGATTCAAGAATATAGATTAAACATCCATTTGAAAGATTGTGTAACATCATTGTAAAGTAGTGAAAATAAAAATTCTAATTATCTAAAATCATACAATGAGAGGAAACGTGTCATCGAAATAAATACCTTCAATTTGTGATTACCCTTTACACACTAATTTTTCTCTGTTTCTTATCACTTCACCTTCTTCATTCATGTTGTTTTGAAAATACAACTTTTATCTAATAATATTTTTTTAGGTTGGGAATGGGTTCCAATGTACCATTCCTTTCAATATAATCCATCTATTCATTTATTTCCTAGACCCATTATAGATACTCAAAAGATTCATTTACATCATTAAACTCCACTTTTGAATACAATGAATAATATTTAATTAGATTTTTTGTTCTTCTTGTTCGAACCTTCTGATATTGATCCCCCAATATATTCTAATATTGCACCTTAGTCATTATACTAGGTTGAGATTTTTTGAATATCATCCTCATCACAAGAATTATATGTTTTTTATTCTTCTATTTTAATACGGGTATAATGGTTTCTATCCTCATTGGGATTGTTATCAATCCATTCCTGCTCAACTTCCTTGTCGGCCTGAATATGTTTGAGTTATATGGATCTTTCAATGGATTTCAAACTAATTGAATAAAAAATTATTCATGTTTATTTATAGAAACATCTATATCATATTCCTTATACATCACAAAAAAGAATGATTCTATGGTCACCTTTCTGCTCATAATTTCCATTATTTCCACCTTTCTCTTTTATAATACACAGACTCCCAAAAACTCTTATGTGATTCAAACATAGAGTTCTCCCACAAAATAATTCATATGGAGTCATATTTGACATAGGTATGTAGAAAAAATGGTTTTAAATATAGATACCAGTGATCATGGATTTCCATAATTAGTAATAAAAAACCATGTTCATTTAACTTTATTCTTCCCAATTCCACCAGAAATCTATTATTTATTTAGGAACAACATTTTTTGGGGGAGTATATGGAGAAACATATTCATGATTAATTATCTTCTTCTCAATGTAAATTTCAATTTATTCACATCTACATTCACCACTATTATCAGTTCTCAAATTCTTTACTGATTACCACCATTCCTTCTCTACTTAACTTCTAAAACTTTTATACATTTTCAAAGTATCTAAATTATATATCATATAAATAACATTCACTATGTGAGTAAAATCATCAATGAATATAATGGAGTACATATCTCCATTTTATAAGTGTTTTCTCATTTTCACATAGATATCAGAAAGAATAAGTTCCAAGGGTTGTTTTGAACAAATCTCAACATTATTTTGCACAACATTTGTAATATTTCCTTTTTTTAGAAATAGTGAAACATAAATATCTTCTTCTTCAAAAATCAGGAATTTCTCGAACAGTGTCTCTCCTTTTCAATTTTCTCATGTTTCTTTGAAACATGTTTCCCTAACTTTTATGAAAAAGATGATACTATTTTACCACACTCATGTAAAAAGTGTCTTTTATTTCACCAACATGAAATAAATTACCTTTTTTATGTTGGCCTCTAGTAACTATTGTTCCATATTCTTCACTTATTTAAAAAAAGTCCATATTTTATGGAAGTAAATTTGTTACCTTGATCACAAAATTGTGACCCAGTTATTAAATTGTGTTTTAGACCATAAGAATACATATCTCTCATGGATTTCAAATTTTGTTTTCCAACAATGTTGATCATTATAGATTCTTCATTTCCAAATTTCACTATTCTATTTTTTATTTCAATATCATTTTTTAAAAACATTTAATATCTTTTAATATAAGGTTAACACAGACTATTAATATTACAATGTGGTTCTCTATTTGTATCTTTTAGAGTTGTTTCAATAAAAATAACATTTTCTTTTTTCCTTTTCTCTCACTTTTGGCCTATGATAATTGTTAAGTAACTTTTACTGTACCAGTAAAAATATGAGACACCATTTTTCATCGTTTATAGGTTTTTCACATATTTCAAAAATAGTTTCTAAAGGGTGGAATCTATTTCCAATTCTTACTCTATCCTTCTCATGTTTCTTTGAAACAATATTCTCAGAATTATTATTTTGAGGGAATTGGATCCACTACAAACATTTCATTCCATAAATTGTGCGATAATGGTATCGTTGTTAGTTGAAAAAATAAATTTTTTTCCATATTTCATAATCCACCACAATACATTATGTATCCATATAAAGATCTGTTATCACTTAAACAATCATACAGACTATAATTGGGAATATATTCCTAAATAACCTCCATGTATTAATTATTTGAGCCACCACCCATTATATTATAAATTAGAATATTATCTTTTTTTTCAATGTTATCAAAATAAAATTTATTATAAATATTTTCATATCTATACTATTTGGAAAACAATTTAGACTCATGGTATATTTGTAACTTGTAAATTCTAAAAATTTTGGTTTTTTTCATATACATAACTTTCCCAGCTTTCGTCTTTTGAAAAACAATTCCATATTTCTTCTAAAACATTGAAGGTAAATATTGTTTATATTTTTTAGTTATCCCTATTGGAGAACACCATCCAACATTAGAGATAGAGTTTCTGAAAATTGTATTTCTCTGTTTTACTTTAGAATTATTTTGTTGGATAGGTTTTGTCCCTTCTTCTATTTTCCTTGAGATCTATCTCTAGATTCTCATTACAATTATTTGTTTCCTCAATATATTTATTCAGATCATAAATTTACTTCAATAGATTCACCTTCTCATTATAAAACAAATTCTAGATTTTTGGTTTCAGATCATTAATCTATAATTTTTTTTATTGCTTCTCAAGCATTTTGTTCTTTCTCTAAAATTATTTCAACTCTTATTTTAAATAAAATTCTTATTGGGTTTCTTATTCATCCAAACTAATTCTTAAAAATTGTATATAAATCAATGTTTCAACAGAATTATTCTCAATACCATACTAAATATATTTTTTATATTCATCATCACTACCTTCTTCTTCATTAAATTTTGATAAGAAGAGTATTATTTTAGATTTGAATATTTTTATATCATTCCCTATGGAATAAAATTTTCCTTTATCACCCTATATCATCCAAAATAATCTTGGCCTTCTTTCTTATTCATCACAATCTGCTATTTATTTCTTTGAGGAAAAATAGCCAAAAAATCCCAATGGTTTTATATTAAAAACATTTCAAGGGATTTATCACATTGTATTTCCCTGTACTTAATTTTACATTTTTAGAATAAAAGGATAAAATATCATCAAAAAAATTTCATAACAACTTTTCCGAATTGGATTCACCAGCTTAATCATCAATGAGAATATTCTTTGAGTTTATTTATTAGCATCAATGAATGAAATTTCTATAAAAACTCTTGTCTTGGTTCTCATAGATTTCTACTTCTAATTTCATAAGTAATTTGAGTTTTATAAAAATAATATATATATAATGTTTTAGGATATTTTTCTTCCAATAAAGAAACTTTTTCATAAAACTTTTTTGGATGGATTCAGAAACTATTTTCCACATTTGTAGAATGAGCTTGCTTTTCCCCAACACAGTTTATAGTGTTGACATTGTCATTTTCTCTAATAAAGAAGTTCACAATAGATTCGTATTCACCCATATTTAAATTTCAAACATAAATCTCTACATTTTTAATTTTTCCTTCTTCAATTTTCTATTTTTTTATCCATCGTTTTCAATTTTTACCATATACACTTACCTGTGGAAACACCTTTCACCCTTTGGAATTCACATTCAGAAATTGATGATAATAAATTATTGTTTATTATTCCATCATTTTCAAGTTTCTCATTATCATTAGATATAAGAGGGTCTTTATATTGAATTAGAGGAAACCCATATGTTGTAGATTCTAGTACATTATATCCAATAAGAAAATGGTTCAGAAAAATTCTCTCATTCAAAATATTATATTTCTTTCCATTGAAAACCAAAATACCATTACTGATCAGAAAATTAAAATTCTCCATCAAAAAAGAATAAGGTAAGGGATACACCATCATATACCTATTCAATGCACCAAGTCAAAATAATTTATTCACAAAGATTGGTAGGGGTGAGTCATTAATTGGTTTCCTTTTATATGTCCATTATAATGAAATAACAATCACCTCATATTAGAAATTTAATTCACTACTAAAAAAAATTTAATCAAACATCCACATGAACACAAATATTTAAATGGTTCACTATTCAATAAGAATATCAACATCCTTAGAATGGTTTTGAAATAATCCAATACCTCATAATTCACTATAAATCCTTCCTTTGAGTTGGATTACAATGAGTAGGATATTCTCCTTCACTCATGTAGAAATATATAGAAAAATCTTATAGTGTGAGTTCACCCTCTAGATAACATTTGGTAATATATTGTTTTTGTAACAATGCATGTTAGCCCTGATTCCTTCTCTATTTCCCACAAATGTATTCTGTTGAATGAAATTCTTCAATTTATTTCTATGAATATGGTATGAAAATCAACGAAATTGATATTCAATTCCAATCCAATTTCCCATTTTGATCTCTTGATCTGATCTTCAAATATTATTATCCAATAAAATAGATATATCTCAGCAAGAATATGATTGACAAAATTCATAACTCATACTTCATCAGCACAGAAATTCCAATTTGGAAATTCTAATCTGATAATCGAGCTCGATACGATGTCTATATAAATATAATGAAAAGATGAATATGACAGTCAGCTAAATATGATGATCAACTAAATATTTTTCAATATTGTATCTTCATTACTCACTTTGAACCATTCAAAAATCATCAATAGTGGTAAACATGTAAAACCTCTTCTCTCCCTAGAAATGTTGAGGTTAACTCTCATCCTCTCGGAATACTACCTCTATCATAAAATGTACATAGTAATTTGACAATTTTTTGAGAACTAAGAGTTGTTTTGGTAGGAATATTAAATGTATTCCCACTCAAACAAATTCTCGGAATTTTCATGATTCCTTGAATTTCTGGTGTATCTATGACCCCTTCAAGGCTTCTCGATTCTTCTTGAATCTTCTACAGAACATCAGTTATCCATCACACATTCATTTCAATGACCAGTCCAAATCAAATTCCCATACAAATTAGCTTCTTCTGATATATTCATTATGTTTATATGGACCACTTCAACATAAATATACTAATAAATATACTATTTTCATCATTTTCTCAAAATATATTCCAATTCTTCATTAGGATTCTATATACCAATTGACGAATCAGAAAATATTCTTTGAAATTCAATCTCCCCTTTAAAAACACATTCAGATATTTCATTCAACTATTATGTTGATCAACTTAAATTGTAAAAAAAATTAAACCCATTTAAAATAGATTAATACATTGTTTATTGCGATTTAAATTTATTCTTCATATACTTCCCCACAAAGTCACTTTTTTCTTTTCATTCAACAGTTCCAATAAATTATTTCATTGATGATTGAAATTATATTAAAATTATAATGGAGGGATATCTGTAGTGTCTTGTTTAACACCTTATTTCTCTTCTAAATACGATACCAATTAATTTTCATTACAAATAATTATGTCTCAGGTAAATATGATGATATTCTAAATACGATGGATTGATATTCAGCAACATAAACATAATTAAACTCCTTAATTCACAAACTTTCTATTGTATCATGAATTTCTTCATGTATTTGAATTCATTTGATACCAAGTTTTTGATCTTCTGAATTACAATGGAATGTATTGAAGCTTCCCAACATTCCAAAAACTAGCTTTCTTTTTTAACTACCCTGAATACAATTTTCCATATTTCAACTGAATTAAATATGTTATATGTGAATAATATCACCATGATTACGATCGTGATGAATATGATATCCAAAAAATTCTCTTTCCACCAAGATATGATCATTCTTGATACAATTGGGAGCATCCCTTTAACTCCCTCATTCTTTCATCAATCTTGCATGACATGTTTTCCAAATAATTTTGATTTATGAGAACTCCAAGATTATAAAAACATCATCACATTTAAATCATATTAATGTACACTTTAATTTTCATATAATATGATGACACCTTCCATACCAGATCAAGAGTGAATCTAATGACCATTTACTTTGAGTTAGTTTATTTATCAATATGATTGATCTCTTTAACAATTGTGGTTCGAATTACATAAATATGATAATCAGTACAATTTATATACAATGTGTGGTTATTTGTTTTCTTTCTCAATCGTCCTTTATTCTTCCTAAAACATTCATGACAAAAAAACCTGAATATGATCACCTTTAAAATTATATTGGTTCTAACACATATGTGGTTGATTACTCTAATGTCCATTCATTAGATCCAAAAAATAAATATTCAAGGTTTCCATATTGATTGTGATCACAATCTAGTGCTCCCTAAAAAATAAAAAAATTAAGTAATGAAAAAAATAAAAATATATTTTATTTGAATACATTATAGAGTTTAACTTTTGAATTGTCTGAATAAAAATTTTTCTAACATATGATTCTTTTCAATTAATCATTTTGGGTAAATCATTTTTTAGTTATTAATTTTTTCATCATTCAAACTATATCCTTCCATAAAAATGATACATGGATTAATGAATCCAAATCATTCTTCACACGATATTGACATTATATAGTTTTATATAAACACTTGAAGACAATGTGAATAATCATTAACATTAATCAACATATTATCTCACAATATGGGAATAATTATTATGAAAATTCACCTTATGTGTTTATTCACAACTAAGATGCCCAACCATTCATGCTTGAGATTCTCATTTGGAAACTCCAGACCAATGACACCTATGAAGTAATTACCATATATTTCTTTTTCATATTCAATGTAAGACAATGTTTTAACTTTAAATGCATTCTTTTCATGATGTTTTAATGATAATAAATGTTTTATCTCGAACCAGTGGGGAGAATCACTTCCCGAAATTTCAAGTTGTTTTCATGGTTGATTCACTAGATTTTTTTGATTCAAACTTCCATTTACTCGCTAATTTATCTATATATAATAGTATAACACCCTTTATACCTTTTATAAACAACTATTACATTTTTTTCATATGTGAAATTTTGTTAGACATACCTCATGTATCATTAAAATATTATATGGAAATATTATGAATTCTCTAATTTCATCTTTGAATGTTGTAATATATTGATCATCAATAGGAATACGAAACTCAACATTTGACTCATGAGATATATCAGTTCCCACTCTCATGTGATCATTTGGGATGTATTGATTTTGTAGCTTGTCTCTCGATATATTATACACTATATCCATCACAACATGGTGGTACATGGGTGTTAGTAGAAACAAATCACATTCAACTATACTCTATAGAATTATATATATATATATAATGTTATCAGAAGATGTTTCATTCTCATTTATGATAAAGATTAGTTAGAAAAATTTATTATCATGGGTAAGATATGTGGTAGCTGAATGAATATCCTCGAAGATTGTGGGATCATTTTTTCCATGGGTTCATCATTTATCCCCTACTAGTTTTCTTCATCCTTTCTCATATATTGGTCTTCAAGCCCATATTGAACAATAATATCTTACTATGAGTCTATTTTTTTCTATAATAATCCCACCATATTATATGAATGATCGTGTATTTTTATCTTCTTGAAATATGTTTGAGCAAATACTAAAAAACTAATCCTATAACGTGACTATATGTTTCCGGCCACTTCAATGATACTAAAAGTAACTTGTCTTCTGGTACGGCTATTTTCGATTCCTATTTCTAAACATATAAAAAATTTAACATTAATATATATTTTTATTTAATATTGTTATAAAGCATATGGAATTAAAATTATTTCATATATACACATGTTTCCAATACTATTTATTCATTTTCATCTACTAATTTTCCCTAATTGTTTAGATGAGCCTCCTTCCATGGCACAAAACATGGGATGGAAATGGATTCATATTTTGATTCATCAATCTAAATATAAAAAAAAATATTTTATTTCAAATCACATTATTAAAATTTTATAGTTGATTTAAAATACATACCAAAATCTTATATAATGAATCATACCCCATAATTTATTTGTGATAAGGGTACATTGGTTTTGATGCAAATTATTTATTTCTGACACTCTTTTTTGATTCCTGAAATAAATTTTTTGAAGGAATTTGAATAAAATTAATGATTTTTACTAATATACTATCGACTATAATGAAATTGAAATGTTTTCTCATTGCAATGATCGAAAAAAGAAGTCCATGATTATTTCGTTATAATGTGTTCATAAAAAACTAGTGGATGGGGATCTACTTTCCCATCAGGATCCCTAATATGTATCTTAATATGAATATTTTGGAAGCCTCTATAGGGTTTTCCAGTGGCCTTTATGTCAAATTTATAAGTGGTATCTTCTAAAATAATCAATCTCTACATAGAATAATGAAAATCAATTAAATGTTTCATTATATAATTTTAATAGTAAAAAAAGGAAAGTATATCATAATAATACCATTATATCATTCTAAGGAAATTACTTCATTATAATTTGGATGTGGTTCCATGAATCAATATGAATAAACACATTAAACCTCATTGTGACCCCAATATTACTAATGAACATTGACTTGTTGGGTTCAATAGATGGTTGTGTTGATTGCTACCAATATCAAATTGTATACCCAGGATTCTTACTTTGAAAATTTTATTTACCTCTATGATGTTGGGTCATTGTTTTTTTCATCAACATATTGTTGATTCCCAAATAATTTTATAGTTTCTTCATTGAAAACTTATTTTTTCTCAATATTGGTAAATTCATCATATGAAATATGAATTGTCTATATAAGTAGTCCAAAATTTATTTCTTTTCATTGATAAATAAATACAATTCACTCCATGCATAATTGTCGACATTTTCATGCATATTTCATGAAATTTATTAATATCTTGAACATGGATATAATACTTCTATAGTCCAGTACAAATAACCACCACAACCATTAGTTAATCTATACTCATAAACATGATTTACATTCATATATAGATGATGGTTTGGACTACCTCTTTTAAACTAACCATCCACCCATAATTTTGGTTCCAATTTTACTTGACGACATACCTACCGAACAGTTATTATTACATGGTCATGCTTGATATCAATCCCCCAGATTTTCTAGATATCCACCTTTGTTACATTAACAAATCTAACCAAAAGTCATCCCATATCAAGTCTTGGTGATCTTTATATATGACTAGTTCCAAGAGTAGTTCATACAATATAGAGGATATGTGGTATCAGTCCCATGAAACAAAATGCAAAAGTAATTCTTTGAGAGATGAAAGGTCTCTGATAGTACCATGAGAACTTCAACTCATCCCCATAAACTTCTACTGACTCTAACCTATGTTAAAAGTCCTCTACCCTCACTTTTATCTCCAATATAAGATCTCTATATCCACTTAGGAACAAAAATAACCAAATTAAAATGTTATGTATCACTACAAACATAACACATTTTAGAAATGAAGGAATGAACATTCAAATACACATGTGTTCCACTCACAATGGATTTATCACTTATTGAATAAAACATTATTCATTTTTCCTTGTAGAAACATATATATCTTATTCCTTCTAGATCACAGCCAATAATGATTCCATGGTCACCTTTCTACTCAAAATTTCTACAATTTTCACCTTTCTTTTTTATGATACCCAGACTCCCAGAAACTCTAAAGTGATTCAAACATAGATTTTTCCCACAAAATAATTCATATGGAGTAAAATATGAATTAGGTCTGTAGAAACAATGGTTTTAAATATAGATAGCTATGATCATAGATTTCCATAATTAGTAATAAAAAACCATGTTTATGTAACATAATTCTTCCCATTTTCATATAAAAATCTATTATTTATTCATGAACCACATTTTTTGGCGTATTATACGGAGAAACATATTCATGATGAATTCCCTACTTCTTAATATAAATTTCAAATTATTAACTTATATATTCACCACCCTTATTAGTTCTCAACTTCTCTACTAATTACTACAATCCATTCTCAGATTTCCTTCTAAATCTTTTATACATATTCAAAGCATCTGAATTGTGTTTCATATAAATAACATTATATGAGTAAAATCATCAATGAAAGTAATGAAGTACATATCTCCATTTTATAATTGTTTTCTCATTTTCACACAGATATATGAAAGAATAAGTTCCAAGGGTTATTTTGAACAAATGTTGACATTATTTTTCACAACATTTGCAATGTTTATTTTTCTAGAAATAGTAAAACATAAATATCTTCTTCTTCAAAAATTAGGAATGTCTCGAACACTGTCTCTCTTTTTAAATTTTCTCATGTTTCTTTGAAACATGTTTCCCATACTTTTTTGCAAAAGAAGATCCTATCCCACAATACTCATGTAAAAAGAGTCTCTTATTTCACCAATATGAAATATATTACCTTTTTATGTTGTATAATAGTAATTATCGTTCCATATTCTTCAATTTTTAAAAAAATACATATTTTCGGAAGGTAAATTTGTTACCTTCATCACAAAATTGTGATCCAGTTATTAAATTGTGTTTTTGACTATAAGCATTCAAATCTCTCTTGGATTTCAAATTTTATTTTCCAACAGCATTGATTTTCATAGATTCATCATTGCCAAATTTAACTATTCCATTTTTGAATTCTTCACATTTTTCAAAAATATTAAATATCTTGTTGTATGAGGTTAACACCAACTACAAATAGTACAATGTGGTTCTCCATTTGTATCTTTTAGAATGGTTTCCACAAAAATAGATTTTTCTTCTTCCTTTTTTCACACTTTTGGCCTATGATAATTATTTAGTAACTTTTATTGTACCAGTAACATTAAAAGACACCATTTTTCATGGTTTATAGAGTTTTCACATATTTCAAAAATAGTTTCTGAAGGGTGGAATCTATTTCCAATTCTTACCCAATCCTTCTAAAGTTTCTCTGAAACAATATTCTCAGACTTTTTATTTTGAGGGAATTGGATCTGCCTCAAACATTTTCTTCCATAAATTGTGGGATGATGGAAATGTTGTTAGTTGAAAAAATAATTTTTTTCCATATTTTAGAATCCACCACAATACAAGATGTATCCTTATAAAGATTTTTTATCACTTAAAAAACCATACAGACTGGAATTAAAAATATGCTCCTAAATAACCTCTATGTATTTATTCATTGACCCACCAACCATTATATGATAAATTAGAATATTCTCTAACTTTTCAATATTACAAAAATAAAATTTATTATAAATATTTTCAAATCTACACTATTTGGAAGAAACTTTAGACTCATGGTATTTTGAAAATTGTAAATTCTAAAAAAAATTCGTTTGTTCATATACATAACTTTCTCAGATTTATTCTTTTTAGAAACAATTCCATATTTGTTCTAAAATGTTGAAGGTAACATTTTTTGATATTATTTAGTTATCTCCATTCAATAACACCCACCAACATTAGAGATAGAGTTTTTGAAAATTTTATTTCTCTGTTTTACTTTAGAATTATTTTATTGGATATGTTTTATACCTTATTTTTTTTATTCATATCCACCTCTTGATTCTCATTACAATTATTTTCTTCCTCAATATATTTATTCAGATCAGAAATTAACTTCACTATATTCACCTTCTCATTATAAAAAAATTCTGGCTTTTGGGTTGAGGATCATTAATCAACTAAATTTTTTTATTTCTTTTCAAGCATACTGATCTTTCTCTGACATTTATTCAACTCATATTTTAAATAACATTCTTATTGGGTTTCTTATTCTTTAGAACTAATTCTTCAAAATTACTCATTATTAAATGTTTCAAAAAAAGTATTCTCAATACTATACTAAATATATTTTTTAGCTTCATCATCACTACCTTCTTCTTCATTATCTTTTGATAAGAAGCGTATTCTTTTAAATTTGAATAATTTTATATAATTCCCTATGGAATACAATTTTTTTTATCATTCTATTTCATCCACAATAATCTTGGACTTTATTCTTCATTCATCACTATCTACTCTATATTTCGTTGAGGAAAATTAGCCACAAAATTATCTATGGGTCTATATTAAAAACATTTTAATGGATGTTTCCCTTCGTATTTCCATGTACTTAATTTCACATTTTTAGAAAAAAAAGGATAAAATATCATCAAAATTTTTACATACCTACTTTTTCGAATTGGATTCACCAGCTTAATCTTCAATAAGAATATTCTTTTAGTTTTCTTTCTAAACATCCATTAATGAAATTTATCTAAAAACTATTGTCTTAGTTCTCATATATTTCTCTTTATCCTTTCAAAAGTAATGTGAGCGCTATGAAAATAATATATAGATAATGTTTTAAGATATTTTTCATCTAATGAAGAAACTTTTTTATCAATATTTTTTCGAAGGATCCACAAAATATTTTCATTAATTGTAGAATCAGCTAGGTTTTCCCCAAGACATTCGATAGTGTTGACAATGTCGTTTTCTCTAATAAGGATGTTTCCAATAGATTCGTATTCACCCATCTTCAACTTTCATACATAAATATCTACATTTGTAATTTTTCCTTCTTCGTTTTTTTTTATTTTTTTCATCAATATTTTTCAATTATTACCATATACAGTTTCTTGTGGAAACACCTTTCACCCTTTGAAATCCACATTCAGAAAGGGATGAAAATAAAGTATTGTTTGTTCTTCTGTAATTTTAATGTTTCATATTATCAACATAAATAAGAAGTTTTTTATATTCAATTAGAGTAAAACCATATGTTGTAGCATCATGTACATTATATCCAATAGGACAAAGTTGTAGCAATATTACCTCATTTAAATTATTATATTTATTTCCGTTGAAAACCAGAATACCATTATTGATTAGACAATTCAAATTATCCATCAGAAAAGAATAAGGGAAGGGAACCTCCCTCTAATACCAGTTCAATGAACCCTGTCAAAATAATTGATTCACTAATAGGGGTAGGGGTGAGTCATTTAATCATTTCCTTTTGTGTTTCCATTCTAATGAAATAACATTCAGCTCATATTAGAAATTAAATTCCCTACTAAAAACAATTCAAACACACATCCACATGAACACAAGTATTTACATGGTTCACTATTCAATAAGAATATATGCATCCTTTGTATGGTTATGAAATAATCAAATACCTTACAGTTCACTATAAATAATTCCATTGAGTTGGATTATAATGAGTAGGATTTTCTCTTTCACTAATGTAGCAATATGTTAAAAACATCTTGTAGTGTGAGTTCAACCTTAAGAAAAAATATGGTAATACAATGTTTTTGAAACAATCCATGTTAGCCCTGATTCCATCTCAATTTTCCACAAATGTATTCTTTTGAAAAAAATTATTCAATTTCTTTTTCTGAATATGGTATGAAAATCAAGGAAATTAACATTGAATTCCAATCCAATTGCCCAGTTTGATCTCCTAATCTGATCTTCAAATTTTATGATCCATTATAATAGATATATCTCTCCAAGAATATGATTGATAAAATTCATAACATGTACTTCATCAGTCCAAAAATTCCCATTTTGAAATCCTAATATGATAATCGATTCAGATACGATGTCTATATGAATATAATGACAAGATTAATATGATAGTCAGCTAAATATGATGATCAACTAAATACATTTCAGTACTGTCTCTTCATTACCCACTTTGATCCATTTAAACATATTCAATAGTGGAAAACATTTAAAACCTCTTATCTCCTTAGAAATGTTGACGTTAACTCTCCTCCTCTTTGAATTGTACTTCTATCATAAAACATAAACAGTAATTTGACCATTTTATGAGAACCAAGAGTGGTTTTAGCAAGAATTTTAAATGTATTCCCACTCAAACAAATTCTCATAATTTTCATGATTCCCTGGATTTCAAGTGTATCTATGACTCCTTCAAGGATTCTCGATTCTTCATGAATCATCTACACAACTTCAGTTATCCATCACATATTCATTTCAATGACCAGTCCAAATCCAATTCCCATACAGATTAGCTCCTTCAGATATGTTCATTATGTTTCTCTGGACCAATTTAACATAAATGTTGGAATAAATATACTAATTTCATCATTTTTTCAAAATAAATTCAAATTATTCATTAGGATGCTATGTACTAATTGAATAATCAAAAAATATTCTTTGAAATTCAATCTCCCCTTTAAAAACACTATCAGATATTTCCTTCAACTATTCTGTTGATCAACCTAAATAATAATAAAAATCAACCAATTTAAAAAATATATATACATTGTTTATTGCGATTTGAATTTATTTTTTATATACACCCCCACAAAGTCACTTTTTCTTTTCATTCAACAGTTCCAATAACTTATTTCTTTGATGATTATGGTCATATTCAAATTCTAATGGGGTGATATCAACAGTGTCTTATTTAACTCCATCCTTCTCTTCTGAATATGATACTAATTAATTTCCTACACAAAGAATTATGTCTCAGGTAATTACGATGATATAATAAATTTGATGGATTGATATTCAGAAATATCAACATAAGTAAACTCTTTCATTCAACAACTTTTTATTATATCATGATGTTCATCATGTATTTGGATTCATTTGAGATCATCTTTTTTATATTCTAAATTACAATGGGAAGTATTGAAGCTTCCCAACATTACAGAAACTAGCACTCTTTTTTACCTAGCCTGAATAGAATTGTCCATATTTAACCTGACTTAAATGCATTTTACATGAATAAAATAACCATGATTATGATCAATATGAATATGATATCCAAAAAAATCTCATTCCAGTCAGATATGATGATTCTTGATACAATTGGGAGAATCCCTTTAACTCCCTCATTCTTTCATCAATCGTGTATGACATGTTTTCCAAATACTTTTGATTTATGAGAACTCCAATATTAGAAACCCATCATCACATTTAAATCATATTCATGTAGACTTTGATTTTCCTATAATATGATCACACCTTCTATACTGGATCTAGAGTGAATCTGATGACCATTTACTTCGAGTTAGATTATTTCACAACAGGATTGATCTCTTTAAGCATTGTGGGTCTAATTACAAAAATATGATAATCACTCTAGTTTAAATACAATGTGTGGTGATTTTTTTCCTCAAACAACCTTTATTATTCTTAATACATTCATGAAAAAAACCTGAATATGATTACCTTCTAAATTAGATTGGTTCTAACACATATGTGGTTGATTACTCTGATGTCCATGCCATAGATCCAAAAAATAAGTATTCAGGGTGTCCATATGGATTTTGATCACAATCCAGTGCTCCCTGAAAAATAAAAATATTATGTAATGAAAGACATAGAAATATATATTATATGAATACATTGAAGAGTTTTAATTTTGATTTGTATGGATAAGAAATATTCTAACATCTGATACTTTTAAATTAATCATTTTGAGTAACTCTTTTCTTATTTCTGAATTTTTAACCATTCAAAGTATGTACTTCCATAGAAATGATACATTGATAAATGAATCCAAATAATTCTTCACCTGATATTAACATTATATATTTTTATATAATCACCTGTAGACAATATGAATAGTTATTAACTTTAATAAACATATTATCTCACAATATGGGAATAATTATTATGGAAATGTACCTTATGTGTGTATTGAAAACTGAGTTTCCCAACCATTCATTCTTGAGATTATCATTTAGAATCTCGAGACCAATTACACCTCTGAAGTAATTCCAATATATTTCTTCTTCACATTCAATGTAAGACAAAGTTTTACCTTTAAATGTGGTCTTTTCATGATGTTTTATTGATAATAAATGTTTCTCTCACACCAGTAGGGAGAAGCTCTTCCGGGAATGTCATGTTATTTTAAGGGTTAATTCACTATATTTTTTTGATTCAATTTTTCATTTACCCATTAATTTATTTATATATAATATTATACCACAATTTAGACCTTTTATCATCTACTATTACATGTTTTCATATGAGAAAATTTTTTAGGCATACCTCAGGTGTCATTAAAAGATTAGATGGAAATGTTATGAATTATCCAATTTAATATTTGAATGTTGTAATATATAGATCATCAATAGGAATAGGAAACTCAACATTTGACTCATGAGATACATCAATCCCCACAATCATGTGATCTTTTGGGATGTATTGAATTTGTAGCTTGTCTCTCGATATATTATACATTGTACCCATCATAACATGGTGGTACATGGGTGTTAATAGAAACAAATCACATTCAACTGTACTCTATAGAATTATATATATATATATATAGTTATCAGAAGTTGTTTCATTATCATTTATGATAAAGATTAGTGAACAAAATTGATTATCATGGGTAGGATATGCGGTAGGGGAATGACTATCCTCGAAGCTATTGGGATCATTTTTTCCATGGGTTTATCATTTCTCTCCTACTAGTTTTCTTTAACCTTTCTCATATATTGGTCTTCGAAACCATACAGAACAGTAATATCTTACTATGAGTCTCTTTGATTCTATAATAATCCCACAATATTATATGAATGATCATGTATTTTTATCTTCTTGAAATATGTTTGAGGAAATACTAAAAAAACTAATCCTATAACAAGACCATATATTTCACACTACGGGAAAAATGACTATTTGGGAAGGGTTATTTGCGATGGGCTTTCGTCTCCCGTCACAAATAGTTTGGTGTGGCATGCGCGCCAAACCGCGCAAATATCATTTGCGGCGGGGAGATGCCCCCTGTCGCAAAATAGTTTGGCGGGACTTGCACGCCAAACCGTGCGGCTTGCGCGCCAAACCGCGCGGCTTGCGCGCCAGAACGCGCGGCTTGCGCGCCAAAATGGGCAGTTTGCGCTCCAACCCGCGCTGGGGTATTTGCGATGGGACCCGTCGCAAATACCCGACAGCAGTCAATAACTTTTTGCGTTGGGATGTCCTCCCGTCGCAAAAAGACGGTCGGAAAGTACTATTTGCGACAGGTCCCGTCGCAAACAACCTTTTAACCGCTGACAGTAATTAATGTGGGCAAGGGTAATTGCAACGGGCCCCATCGCAATTACCACCATTTGCGACGGGTCGCCCGTCGCTAATTACCCCGTCGCAACTAATCTACCTTATATATACCCCATCCAATTTTTTTACAAATCATTCAGATCTTGCTCTCTTTCTCTCTTCATTCTTTAGTTTTAAAGAAAAATTTTCTTTAAGTTGAATTTTTTTATAGAAGAGCAATCAGATGGCGTCAATATATTCAGATTATCAAAGTTTAAGGTATTTATATTTTATTTTTTTATATTTATTTTATTTTTTTATGTTAATTTTAATTGTTGTTTATTAGTTCTAATTTAATTACATTTCAATTGATTTTTATTTATATTTAGTTTTATTAAGAAATTGATATTATTAGTTATAATTATAAATAATTAGTTATGCTTAATATTAATTAGATATAATTAGGAACAAATAGATATAATTATCAATATAAAGTTATAATTAGAAACAAATAGTGACAATTAGAAAAAAATAGATATAATTAGCAATAAGTAGATATAATTAGCAATAAGTAGATAGAATTAGCAATAAGTAGATACAATTACCAATAAGTAGATAAAATTAGCAATAAGTAGATATAATTAGCAATAGGTAGATATAATTAGCAATAAGTACATATAATTAACAATAAGTACATATAATTAGCAATAAGTACATATAATTAGCACCAAGTACATATAATTATGAATAATTAGTAATAATTAGGAATAATTAGTAATAATTAGGAATAATTAGGTATAATTAAGAATAATTTGGTATAGTTAGTAATAATTAGGAATAATTAGGTATAATTAGTAATAATTATGTATAATTATGTATAATTAGTAATAATTAGAGATAATTATTAATAATTAGATATAATTAGAAGTAATTAGGAATAAATAAATAAAATTAGGAATAATTATTGATAATTAGATATAATTAGATATAATTATGAATAATTCGTAATAATTGGGAATAATTAGTAATAATTAAAAATAATTAGTAATAATTAAGAGTAATTAGTAATAGTTAGGAATAATTAGGATTAATTAGAAATAATTAAGAATAATTTGTAATAATTAAGAATAATTAGTAATAATTAGGAATAATTAGTTATAATTAGGAATAATTAGTAATAAATAGGAATAATTAGTAATAATTAGTAATAATTATTAATAATAAGTAATAATTAGTAATAATTAGGAATAATTAGGAATAATTAGGAATAATTAGTAATAATTAGGTATAATTAAGAATAATTAGGTATAAATAGTAATAATTAGGAATAATTAGGAATAATCAGGTATAATTAGTAATAATTAGGTATAATTAAATATAATTAGTAATAATTAGATATAATTAGTAATAATTAGATATAATTAGAAATAATTAGGAATAATTAGGAATAATTAGTAATAATTAGATATAATTAGATATAATTAGGAATAATTAGTAATAATTAGTAATAATTTGTAATAATTAAGAATAATTAGGAATAATTAGGAATAATTAGTAATAATTAGTAATAATTAGTAATTATTAGGAATAATTAGGGATAATTAGGAATAATTAGGAATTATTAGTAATAATTAGGAATAATTTTTCATAATTAAGAATAATTAGTAATAATTAGTAATAATTAGGAATAATTAGTAATAATTATTAATAATTAGTAATAATTAGTAATAATTAAGAATAATTAGGAATAATTAGTGATAATTAGGAATAATTAGGAATAAATAGAAATTATTAGGAATAATTAGAAATAATTAGCAATAATTAGGAATAATTAGCAATAATTAGGAATAATTAGTAATAATTAGGAATAATTAGGAATAATTAGCAATAATTATGAATAATTAACAATAATTAAGAATAATTAGCAATAATTAGAAATAATTAGGAATAATTAGCAGTAATTAGCAATAATTCGGAATAATGAGGAATGATTACGAATAATTAGAAATAATTAGAAATAATTAGGAATAATTAGGAATAATTAAGAATAATTAGCATTAATTAGTAATAATTATAAATAATTAGTAATAATTAGCAATAAATAGCAATAATTAAAAATAAATAGTAATAATTACCAATAATTAACAATAACTAGCAATAATTAGCAATAATTAGCAATAATTAGTAATAATTAGCAATAATTAGGAATAATTAGCAATAATTAGGAATAATTGAGAATAATTAGCAATAATTTGGAATAATTACCAATAATTAAGAATAATTGGTAATAATTAGCAATAATTAGGAATAATTATAAATAATTAGGAATAATTAGGAATAATTAGGAATAATTAAGAATAATTAGGAATAATTAGGAACTAATAGGAATAATTAGGAATAATTAGGAATAATTAGCAATAATTATCAATAATTAGCAATAAATAGCAATAAATAGCAATAATTAGCAATAATTATCAATAATTATGAATAATTAGAAATAATTAAGAATAATTAGGAACAATTAGCAATATTTGGAAATAATTAGGAGAAATTAGCAATAATTAGCCATAATTAGGAATAATTAGAAATAATTAGGAATAATTAGGAATAATTAAGAATAATTATGAATAATTAGCAAAAATTATGAATAATTAGCAACAATTAGGAATAATTAGCAATAATTAGTAATAATTAGCAATAATTAGCAATAATTAGTAATAATTAGGAATAACAAGCAATAATTAGGAATAATTATGAATAATTAGCAATAATTATGAATAATTAGCAATAATTAGCAATAATTAGGAATAATTAGCAATAATTAGCAATAATTAGGAATACTTAGCAATAATTAGTAATAATTAGCAATAACAAGTAATAACTAGAAATAATTTGCAATAATTAGAAATAATTATTAATAATTAGCAATAATTAGAAAAAATTAGTAATAATTAGGAATAATTAGGAATAATTAGCAATAATTAGCAATAATTAGAAATCATTTTTAATAAAAAATTATATTATCAGTATTTACGAAAAAAAATATTAATATTATCAAAATAATAAATTTTTTATAAAATATTAAAATTATTAATATTTGCAATAGGATTTTCTCTATTCTTAACATGTTCAAATCTCAAAAGGTCCCCAATTGTCAGGATATGTGCAATAAAAAGTTTGTGTCAGCCATGCCCAATGTAAACTCTATAATTTTCGTTGCTTTGCTGATTTTCCTATTGCAACACAACTTGCGAGGTGATCAACCATGAAAGTAAAATTATAGAGTTTACATTGGACATGATAGACACAAACTTTTTATTGCACATGACTTGACAATTGATGACCCATTTGAAAATGTTAAGAATAGAACAAAGCCTATTTTGAATATTGATAAATTTATTATTTTATAAATTTATTATTATTTTAATAATATTAATATTGTTTTTTGGAAAATATTGATAATATAATTTTTTTTGTTACTAATAATTAGTAAACAAAATCTGCTTGGATAATGAAGGAAATATTTGTAAACATCTCCACAACGATGATTACCAAATTTCCTTCCATTATTCAAGCACTTTTCCTTTTTCTATATATTGCTAAGTATTGATAAATTAGTAATAATTAGTAATAATTAGCAATAATTAGTAATAAATTGTAATAATTACTAATATATTGTAATAATTACTAACAATTAGTAATAATTTGTAATAATTTGTAATAATTAGCAATAATTAGGAATAATTAGGAATAATTAGGAATAATTAGGAATAATTAGGAATAATTATCAATAATTATCAATAATAAGTGTGAGAAAGATGCAATTAAATGTGCTGTCGGACAAAAGAGTAGCCTTCAACCCACTAGAAATTGTGTCGGCCTTAATTAATGATAATTATTAAATAATTGTAATTATTTATCTTCTTTTTCTATTAGAGTTTTTATAATTTCAAACTACTCAAAAACAATGATGATTTTATAATTTATGTAGAAAAATATGGAACAAGGATGTCGACATTAGTCATTATTAGATGATCGATCTTGGATAAATCAGTGTAGAAATCCAAATGGTTCTGGTTTAAATCTTGTATATATTTAGGGTGTTGAAGCTTTCTTAGCATTTTCATCATCAAAACCAGAATATATTTCAGAAGGCACAATTAAGTGTCCTTGTAAAAAATGTGCTCTGAGAATGTTTTACACATTTGATAAAGTTGGAGGACATCTCTTACGGTTTGGTTTTCAACTAGATTATGTTTTTTGGTATCAACACAGTGAACGCAGTTCCAGAGTAGATTCTAATAACATGTTTCTTGATCCATCACGGTTTCAAAATTTAGTACATGATGGTCTAGGTCCATCTATGAAACAAACTGAAACTCACGATAATATTGATTTAATTCCTAAGTTGGCACCATTCGAATTTTATGAGTTGATGAGGTCTTTTGAGGATACATTATATCCTGGTTGTAAGATAAGAAAATTAGAAGCAGTTGCGGGATTTATGGCTATTAAATCAGATAATGCAATGTCAAACAACTATTTTGATCAGATATTTTCTTTGGTTAAAACACTATTACCTGAAAGAAATGTGTTGCCTGAATATTACTATGAGAGAAAGAGGTTGATTTGTAATTTGGGCCTTAGTTATCAGAAGATTCATGCATGTCCAAATGATTGCATCTTATATTCTGGTGAAAATGAGTCATTGGATATTTGTACCACATGTCGAAAATCGAGGTATAACGAAGCTCAACCAGGGAATTCTAGATCGATTCTAGTAAAATATTTGAGATATTTCCCCCTTACACACAGGTTGCAGTGTTTATTAATGTCTCAAAACATAGCGTCAATGATGTCATGGCACAAAACCAAGATTTCAACTGATAAAAGATTGAATCATCCACTTGATGGTGATTCATGGAAACATTTTGACCGTCTGCATCCGTATTTTTCTATAGAAGCCTGAAACGTGCGATTGGTTCTTTCTACTAACTGTTTTTGTCCGTTTGGTTCTTATGGTATTTAGTATTCATGTTGTCCTATCATTATAACTCTATACAATTTTCCTCCATGGATGTTGATGAAGGAGCCTTATATATTTTTGGCTCTATTAATATCAGGACATCTAAAAAATAATATTGATGTTTATTTGGAACCATTGATTGGTGAGTTAAATTCATTTTGGATTGATGGTGTTAATACATATGATGTTGCTGCGAAACAAAATTTGAAATTAAAAGCTGCATTGATGTGGACGATTAGTGACTTGTCGGCATAAGGCATGTTACCTGGTTGGAGTAAAAATGGTCTAAAATCATGTCCTTAATATATGAAAGAAAACAAAGTCTTTATGCTGGTCAATGGAAAAAAACCTTGCTATTTTTATTTTCACTATAGATTTCTTCAAACTGATCATCCTTTTCAGAGGAACAATTCTCATTTCAGAAAAGGTACAATTGAAAGAGATGAACCTCCAAATATGATCTAAGGTACATAGTTAAAATTTGTTTTATTTTCATTACCCCCCATCACATTTGGACCAACAGTAAACCAATAAAAAATTCATGGCTTTGGGAAAGAACATAACTGGATAAATGGGGCTTTTTTGGGATCTTCCGTATTGGTCTTATTTGTTGGTCCTCCACATGTTGGATGTTATTCATATTGAGAAAAAATATTTTGATAATTTATTTCATACAGTTTTGGATACACCAGGTAAGACCAAAGATACTATAAAGGCACGACTAGATCTTACCCAAATTTGCAGGTGACCAGAACTTGAATTATTTGAAAATGTTAGATCACAAAGGTTAATGAAACCAAAAGCAACTTATACACTATCCAAAGAGATTCACTTATTATTTTGTCAGTGGATTGTAGAATTGAGACTTCTAGATTGTTGTGCTTCCAATTTGGACAGATGCGTTAAGAATGGTTATATTACTGGATTAAAAAGTCATGATTGTCATGTTATAATGGAAATACTTATGCTAATTGGATTTATAGGTTAGTTGAATTCTATGATTTTGGATTCTATAAAAGACATATCAAATTTTTTTCGAGACATTTGTGTAGCGACAACAGACTATGATGCGCTAAGCAAACTAGAAGAAGATGTTGCTATAATTATATGTAAACTGGAAAAAATATTTTTGTCGGCTTTCTTTGACTCAATGGAACATATGATATTACATTTTACACATGAAGCTAAATGTGGAGGTCCAGTACAGATTCGATGGATGTACCCATTCGATAGATGCATGCATAAATTGAAGAAAAAAATACGTAACAAAGCATCAGTTGAAGGCTCAATTGCTGAAGCTTATTTGCAAGAGGATATTGCTTTTTTCTGCTATCATTATTTTGAATCTCAATATCACTCAAAAAAGAATCTAAAGGGAACAAATGAGGGGAATGTTAATGACGAGATGGACAATCAATTAAAAGTTTTCAATCAACCAAATCTTGGTTTCGGTGGAGTTCATGAATGATGGCTTTCAGATGATGAACATCGTAGAGCTCATACTTACGTTTTTCTCAACTGTGAAGAAATGACATCATTTGTCCTGTTAGTGCTTCTATTACTTATTCTATAATTTTGTTACAGTATTTAAACTTAATTTATTTGTAGTTATATGATAATCATATCAAGAAACAACTTCCAAAAATTACAGCAGCTTCTCTTGAAGAACACAGTCAAAAAAAATTTCTCAATGGTTTCAAAAACATGTAACATAAATTATTAATGGTTTAATATCAATTCCGTTTATTATTTATTATATTGATAATTGTTTTACAAATTTTTAGGTGTCTCAATATACTGATAAAATTGACAAGCGATTGTGTATATTGAGTAACACATCATCCAAAATGGTTAAATCTTATAATGCATATGTGGTGAATGGTTTTCGATTTCATACACTTGCATATGGGGAATCAAAAAAAACAATGAACAGTGGATTTTTCTTGAGAGGATCACATCATAGAGAAACTGAAGTTGACTTTTATGAGATTTTGGATGAAATTATTGAGCTATGTTATCTAGGATATAATTACATAACAATGTTTAAATATCGGTGGTTGGATACTGAGAGAGGTTTGCGTGTTCATATGACTCTTGAAATCGCCGATATTAAATATAAAAGTCTCCTTGCAATAAATGAACCATTTTTAATAGCTCAATAGGCACATCAAATTTATTATGAAAAGTAATTTTCTACTTCAAGAGACTTGCGCGATTGTTATAGCATATTAAAAATGAAATCTCAGGAAAATCAGTTTACTCAAACTGAATGTGGTTACGCTGAAGTGGAAGGAATTGAATTTTTTTAAGAGACTACTCAAAATCCATCTAATTCACAAAGAGACGTGAATATCGATGATGAAACCCCACAATTAAAGATCGATGATGATGAAGATGTTAATGATGTTACAAATGAATTTGAAATGACATGATATGATGAAACTGAAACTCATATGGATATTGATGATGCTGAGGAGGAAGATGAAGATATTGACATTGACAACTATGGAGAAGAGGATGAAGATGTACATTGAAACAGTTAAATTCTGGTTATAATCATAGATAATATATATCTATATATAATAGTTATTTTCAAATATATACTAACACCAATAATTGTGTGTTTCAGATAGAATCTGATCTATTGCGTGAGTTAGAGGAGGTTGAGCTACCTTTGGATGGTGAGAATGTGGGATCAGGTGACCCTCACCCTACTGGTCGTTCATGAGGTACCCGGAGGGGGCACAGTCCTGCACGACTGATGATTCCTGACCCTATCCCCGAGTGATGTCCACATCTTGGTTTCGATCCACGCACACATAGGTATGGTAACCTCTAAATTTTAGTTAGATTTCTTTAATTTATTTATATATATACTAATTGTTTTATTAGTTATTCCTTTTTCAGGGTTTTCATCATGTAGCTATTGGACAGGGGAGCGCTATATTGCGCAATTATTTTCCTCAGCCATGGATCACATAGGAACAGATTCCCGTTGATGTGTGACGTGACATGTTCCATCATTGGATGGTACGTAAATAAGTAATATTTATTTTGAAATTTATTTTATTAAAAACTTGATATTATAAATTATTTGTAGGGTTTATGGCATCCTATCGATGGTAGCATGCACGATGCTATCCACACGGCATAGAAGGTTTCTATGCGTGACCGTTTCTGCCAGTTCTTAAACAATTTGAGAAGAACAACCATTAAAAAAGAAGGGGTGACAGAATTTGATGGGTCGTTTAGAGCCCACCGACCAGAGTACATTTCATCTCACATTTGGGATGGATTATGTTTACACTGGTTGGGTGGTGGATTTCAGAGGAGATCTTCAGTGGGACGACAGAACCGGGGGAGACAGGAGGTGACGCCTCGAGCTGGTAGTTGTACATTCAGTTCGCATAAAGAGAATCTGGTAAGTATATTTTTTAAATATTTTATATAACTTTAAATATCAACAGTTTATTTTATATTTCTTTATGCTGTCGAGCATCCCAATATTATGGAGTTTGACATTTATCGGAGGATGTACATTGATGCAGCCCTTGGAGAGATTAGAGGTGATCTCCAGTGTCAAATTATAGTTATTATTATTTTTTTAGTTTAACAATTAACTGCATATAATATTTTTACAATTTAAATTTTAAATTGGAATAGAAGGAGTCATACGAGGCTACGACCTCTCAGACACTGGCTGAGGGTCAGGACGAGAAGGTTGAGTAGACTAGTGCTCACCATTTCGATGAGGCCGCATGGATGCAGGGGACTCAATATGGCTTTGAGAAGGGAATAGTAGTTGGAATCAGATCTCATTTGACTCCATGTACTTATTATGGTTCCACAGCGATGTCAGTGTCCAGCTCGAGAGGAGCTCATGGAGAGGCATCACCTTCTGGCTCATAGTATCAGGAGCAGTTTTGAGCTCAGGTTGAGCATATGGAGACTATGCAGAAGTAGCAAGAAGAGGTGTGTCAGCTGAAGCAGTAGCAGGAGCATCATTACGAGGAGCTGAGCTGTCGATGGCAGTAGCAGGAGAAGCATTACAAAGAGAAGATCCATCGATGGCAGCAACAACATCACGAGCAGATGGAGTACATGTGTCGTCTGACTTATAGTTTAGGGATGAAGTTTCCTCCACCAGCTCCTTCAGCTCCACCACCTCCTCCAGAAGACGACCCCCCAGTGATTTTTTTATGTTACAATCATTTTCATTTTACATTGTAATATGAATTATTTACATTTTCATTCTTTTATATTAGTGCAAATATTACATAATTTAATTTGTAATATTTTATTATTATTTTAGATTTTTTTGTCAATTTTTAGAATTTTAATATTTTTTATTTTTTTATTGTTTTAATAATAATATTATTATTTTTTCATTAATCGTAATATTATTAAATTCTATTTTTTTAAAATTAATTTATTATTTGTTATGGGACCTTTTGCGACGGGACCCCATCACAAATAGTCTAACTAAATATTTTTAAAAACATATTTGTGATGGGAAATTAGTCCCTTCGCAAATAATTTGTTGTGATGGGCCCGTCACAGAAAGTTTTATATATTTTTTTTGCGATGGGACAAGAGCCCGTCACAAATAGGTTTTGCAACGGGCCCGTCGTGAAACCGTTTATGTATATATAATACATATAATCGGAGGCTTCTTTGCGACAGAGATGTTTCCCATCGCAAATAAGATTTTTTTCCAAGAGTCTGTCGCAAATAATTGTATTTGCGACACCGTTTCATGCAACAGGCCATTTGTGGTGGGGCCCTGTCACTAAATCCTATTTGAGACGGGATCCTGTCGCAAATAGGCCGTTGCAAATTCCTTGAATTCCAGTAGTTTTAGGCCGCTTCAATGATACTAAAAGTAACTTGTCTTCTGGTATGGCTGTTGTTGATTATTATTTCTAAACCAATCAAAAAATTGAACATTAATATATATTTTTATGTAATATTGTAATAAAAATATGGAATTAAAATTATGTCATACATACACATGTTTCCAATACAATTTTTTTATTTTCATCAACTAATTTACCCTCATTGTTTAGATGAGCCTCTTTCCATATCACAAAAAATGGGATGGAAATGGATTTATATTTTGATTCATCAATCAAAATATAAAAACAAAAGAAATATTTTTTTTCAAATCACATAATAAAAATTTTCTAGTTGATTTAAAATACATACCAAATTCTTCTCTAATGAAGCATACCCTATAATTTATTTGTGATAAGGGTACATTTTTTTTGGATGCACATTTTTTATTTCCATCACTCTTTTTTGTTTCTTGAAATAATTTTTTTTAATGAATTTGGATAAAATTAATGATGTTTACTAATATACTATTAAATTCAATTCACTTGAAATGATTTATCATTGAAATGATTCAAGAAATAAGTCCATGTTTATTTATTTATAATGTGTTCATAAAAAACTATTGGATGGGTCTCTACTTTCCCCTCAGCATCCCTAAGATTTATCTTCATATGAATGTTTTTGAAGCCTCTATTGGGGTTTCCAATGGCCTTTAAGTCAAATTTCTAATGGTTATAGTCTAAAATAAAAAATCTCTACATAGAATAATGAAAATCAATTAAATGTTTCATTATATAATTTTATTAGTAAAATAGGGAATGTATATCATAACTATACCATTATTCCATTCTAAGGCATTTCCTTCATTACATTTTGGATGAAGTTCCATGAATCAATATGAATAACCACATTAAACCTCATTGTGACCACAATATTACTAATGTACATTGACTCGTTTGGTCAATATAGGGTTGTGTTGAGAGCAACTAATATCAAATTTTATACAAACAATTCATACTTTGAAAATTTTATTTACCTCTCTGATGTTGGTCATTATTTTTTCCATCAACATACCTTGGATTCCAAAATAATTTTATAGTTTCTTCATTGACAACCTATTATTTCTCAGGATTGGTAACTTCATCATAGGAAAAATTCTTTTTCTGTATAAGTAGTAAAAAATTTATTTTTTTATTAATAAAAAATTACAATACACTCAGTGCATAAATGTCAACATTTTCATGCATATTTCATGAAAATTATTCATTTATTGAACATAGATATAATACTTCAATAGTCTAATACAAATTCCCTCCACAACCTTTAGTTAATCTATCCTCGGACATTTAATTTCCATTCTTATATAGATGATGTATTGTACTACCTTTTTCCAACTAGCCTTCCACCCATAATTTTGGTTCCAAAGTTACTTGACGACACATCTACAGAACAGATATTATTACATTGTCATGCATGATATCAATCCCCCACCTTTTCTCTACATCCACCTTTTTTACATTAACTAATCTAACCAAAATTCATCCCATATCAGGTACTTTTGATCTTTATATATGACTAGTTCCTAGATTGGTTCATACTATATAGAAGATATGTGGTATCAATCCCAAGAAACCAAATGCAATAGTAACTCTTTCAGAGATAAATGGTCTCTGACAGTACCATCGGAACTTCAACTCATCCCCATAAAGTTTCACCGACTCTTACCTATGATAAAAGTCATTTCCCCTCAATTTTTTCTCAAAATTAAGATCTCTATATCCACAGAGGTACAAAAATAACCAAATAGAAATTTTAATTATCACTACTAACATATCACATTTCAGACTTGAAGGAATGAACATTCAAATCCCCCGGTGTTCCACTTGAAATCATTTACTTCCACTCCCAAACAATCATTATTTTCCACTTATTCAAAAAACATTGTATGGATTATAGGAGATATAAACATGTGGTCTAATTTCTATGAGGTGGATGGGAGATCTTGAAAATTGGAAATTTATCCAAGCTTCATAGAGAATGTTTCTTGAAGATGAATATGAAAATATGGCCGAAGATATTTTGTCATTATGGGAGGAATACCTTCAAGAGTCCTATTGGAACACTTTTAAATTTTTCAAGGTTTAAGGGGGTGTGAATAAAAAGTTCATTTTACATGTTTCTTTTCACAAAAAATGTGCAACATTTGTATTTTCTGGAGGTCGCCCATTATAGTACTATTATCATCCAAGTATGAAAAAATTTGGAGTTCTAATAGGATCTAATGCGACCACACTCAAAAAAATGTAGTTTTTTGATGAATTGTTGTCAAATGTAACTAATTGAGTCATATAATAAAATGTATACCAAGAAAAAAGGAAAATTCAACCATTATGTTTTGATTTATTTTTAGGTGTCATTTTTTTGTTCTCATGAAGTAGTAAATAAGGAGGATGAAAGGATGAACGTGTTGAATAATTAGTTAGGATATGTGTTTTTGAAATCCTTGGAAATAGATTTTATGGAAATTAATGAATACAATCTGAGGGTTAGGTATGTAACTAAATAAATATAGAACCACAATAATGGGGGAAGGGTAGTTTGAAAAAGGAATTTCCAATCCAATATCAAGATATGGAAAGAAATATGGAATCTATAGATTGATTAAATAAATGTAGTGAAGTTTAGTTGTACTAAAGTATTGAAGTGTTGTATATAGGATCAATATAGTAATAATTTTCATTCAAGATTCATGTAATAGTATAATTTTATGCATGTTGTGTATTGTATTATATATATATGTTACCAAAATGAATCCTTATTTACACAACATTAATTGTGAAACCTATGGACCATTTTTATAAAATGATATTCATATAAATTAAGTGAACTATGTGTTGAACGTATTATTAAATTATAATATTGTATAAATATTTTCATAAAATAATAATGAGATACATGGTTTTCACGTCGATTAGGGGCCTGGAAAATATTTTGAGAAAACATACATAGTTACATTACTTAACCACTTTATGTGTATATTGGTTCACATATAGATAATGTTTCATTAGGTTTAAGGTTTCATGAATTGATTATTTATTGGATTGTATAGAGTATAAAGTTATTGATAGTGGATACCTATTGGGGTTTGTGTCATCAATGATAGGTTGGTTATTTGAATAGGGGGTTTTTTTTTACTTAGGATTTCTCAATTTGGTTTTTATGCATTTTGTCATTTATATTCATGGGATTCTATTGTATAAAATTTTACATAGAGGAACTTGTTAGGTGAGATGGTTTTTAAACTATTTCTCATGGATAATGTTGAATTCTACATATTTTTTATCAATCATTTGGAATTTGGTTGATGGCTTTGATGGTTGTGTTACATTTTGATTCATCTCATGTCAGGTTACGAATAGGTGTACTGTATTGTGATGTTACAGCTTTCTAAAAGATATTTTCATTGTTAATATAACAAACAAAAAAATTAAATAATTTTTCTTAAATCAAGAAACTTCATTGTTAGAGAGGAGTTTTTTTATAAAATAATTTTATAGAAAAGAAAACTCATATGTAACTTCTTCAATAGATGACACCATAGATGGAAACTCTTCTATAAGAATATAATCTGGTGTGTTCTACACGGAAATTTTTTAATTTAAAATTAGAATATTATGTAAATTTATAAAATCTATTTAATTTTATTCTATTAAAATTAAAACTTCATTTTAACTAATTATAAATTTAAAGGATAGGGGAAATTATTGGAAACCATTTAGTGATCATCCTAATAAATCGTACATCATTTAATGAAATCCCAAACCCATTGAATGTCATATTATATCATAATATTAATGATTTTGTAAATATATATTTCAGTAAATTTAGTAATAATTGGATCTTATCAATCAATTATAAACATGCCTCTTCTTGACAAAATATCACAACTTTTGAGTTTAGATCAAATAATTAACTGAAAAAGTATTCTTTTTTCATTTCAATTAAAATTTAAATAGTTTTCTCTTTATTAAATTATATTTATATGACATATTGATAAATACAAATCAATATAAAGTAGAAAATATAATATTTAGTTCCCTGAACTATATTAACTGATTCACATTAAAAATATATGGATACAAACCCACTTTATTTTATTCATATGAAATAGAATTCTCTCTAAAATGAGTCCAATATAATGTTATGTTTTTTCATATTGGTGTGAATTTAATACTATGGAAAAAATATTCAAAAATGGAAAAACCAGACTATCTAAAAGGTAAACAGAAATAAAATAATGGAAACATAAAAAAATACCCATTATATGAAATAGTATATGGAGATGCAGTTCACAATAGTCTAGTAAGATATTGGAATGAGTTTACAGAGTGGGGGCGGTGTTGTGTTGGTATAGGTAAGTGAGAGAGAGAGAGAGAGGGAGATGAGAAGTAGGTTTTTTCATGGTTATGAATAGTTAAAAAAAATGAAAAACTCAGAACCCAAAAAATTAATTATGGAGAGAGGAAAAGTAAAAAATAACAAATATTAAATTCTAACCTAAATTCTTCTGAGGGGACATAGAGGAGTCATGCCATCTTCATGGGAGTTCTCTAAGAGCTTGAGCATTGTGAGTGACTGAATCATGGTTTGGGTTCTTTTAAGTAGATCATGGACACTTTTAGTAGCTCTTGAAAATAATCGCTGATACAAATCAATTTTATCAGTGCAAAATTGATAAGCACTGATAAAAGGAATATTTATTAGTGCTAAAAACGTGTAGATAAAAGACATAATTATTAATGCTAATATTTTAGAGCTCAACAATATTTCTTTTAACGATTAATTTTTAGCACTGGTAAAGATTGATCTTTATCAATATTAAAAAAGTGCTAGTAAAGGATATATATTTAATTTTTTTAAAATTTATTAATATAAATTTTTATTTATTTAAATATATATATTTATTTATAAATAATTGAATAATACTTTTAAAAAAAATAATATTTATATATTTATATATTTATATATTTATATATTTATATATTCTTATATTCTTATATTTTTATATTTTTATATTTATATATAGATAGCCTCCAAGGTGTGGTGTAGTAGTAGCATCCCATGTGGGACTCGAAGAGGTCTCAATTTCAAGCCTTTCAAATTAAAATATTTAAATAAAATTATTATAATTTTTTCATTATTTCAATATATATTATTTCTTAATTATTTGTTTTTCTATATATTTATAAAATAATATTTAATCATTTAAAATAATTATAAATTCATAAATTTATAAATATAGTAAATAAAAATTTATAAATATATATATTTATAAATATAGTTTCAGCATTATTAGTGGATATATAATCTTAAATACGAGCATTTCAAAAATGAGTGAAGATGAATAATTCAAAATAAGTAAATGTTAAAAATATTGAAAAAATGGATATGATTTACTAATTAAATATAAATTATTAAAAAAATGTGGATATATATATATATGTATTGATGTAAAGATAAATACATATTGAAAATTTTAAATTATAGTTAATACTTATATATAAATAAATTATATAAAATGATCATATTAAAAACAAAGATAGAAAATGTTATAAATAAATAAATAATATTCAAACATTAATAGTATTAAAAAAATTGACCAATTAGAAACATAATTTATTAAATGTATCATGTTATAATGAAATTTTAAATTATACTAACGTTTCAATAAATTACATAAATATTTGGGTTATGTGTTTCAATATAAGATTTCATTAATTGTTTAAATTTTTTTATGTGTGTTTTTTATATAAATATGAATTAATTACACATATATATACATATGTAATTAAAATCAGGGTAACACATGAAATTTGATACATGTTAAATTTTAAAATCAAACAACATTAAAAATATATAATACATTAATATGTTTTAAATTATTAAATTTTTCATTTTCTATTTATTTATATTTGATATATAGTATTTATTACTATTTATAATGTATTTTTATATATATATTAAACTAATTATTTTTCATTAATAATTCTTTCATTAATAAATTTTAAAACAATTTAATCATTTATTCATTTTTAATTTTTTAGTTCAATTATTAGAATTTACTTTTGATACATATCTATATTTAGTATATACTATTTATTAATTTTTATAATATACATATGTATATTAAATTATTTTTTTTAGCAATAATTATTTAATTAATAACATGTCTAATATTAATCTTAATTTAATATTTTTTAATTTTTATTTGGTTAATATTTTATTTAATTAATTTTACATAATTATATATTTAATATATACTATCTATTTATTCTTAAAACTTTTATATATTTACACTCAATTTATTCATTTTTAACAATAAATCAGTAATTAATTTTATTGTTAATGATATTTTGTTAAATTATTTCATTATATTTTGGACCACTATTAGTGATACAAATAGTTCTAATAAAGGTTACACTTTATCAGTGCTAATAATAAAATGCTCTTAAAGGGTACCATTTATCAGTGCATTATTTTTAGTGTCGATAAAGTTTACCCTTTATTAATTCATTTTTTAGGCTGATAAAAGGCACCCTTTATCAGTGCTTATTTTCATACTAATAAAGATGGACTTTTTCAGTGTATTTTTCTAGCACTGATAAATTTGGTGCTATTAAAGGCCTCTTTTTAGTAGTGAATCTTCAAGAACCACCACATACCATCCCTTAAAATAAATGGTTTGAGTGTTTGATTCCAATTTATCATAAAACCAAGTCAAGGGGATGGAATGGTGGGAGTATTAGTATTTTCATAATTTTTTAAATACAATATCTTTAACTATATAGATAAGGGTCATAAATCATATTCCAATAAATTGTAATCAACTAATTGAAACGAGTGAGGGCTATGGAAATCCAAGAATATACAAAGAATGGTTTGAATGACCTGAAAGTGTTTCAATATGAATGATTGACTGAGATAAGTTGAAATGAATTCTATTTTATAAAACTTATTCAAAAATTAAAAAGATTCCCAAAAATCCCATTATTGTTTTTATGATCATATGATTTTGTGGGACACTGGAGGTGGGTTTTGAATTTGTGTACCTAAATTATATCAAGTTTTTAAATTCTATTAATTATATCCTCTTATTCTCAAACATTTTCCTTATTGAATATATGTGAATATATTAATACATACTCTACCATCACCATTGTATGAAATTGATAAAATATTTATAATGAATAATAATCTATGTTTTTAGAAGGTTTATCTTTAATGTGAAGGCATATACCTTATCATGTTCTACTATTTTTTATACATGTATTTTGAAATCACTAAAAATATTAGTGATTAAAATTTTAATTTAATTCACACAAAAGTGGCGGCCCTGTATCATCAAAATCCCAAATATAGGTATCATCCACTTCTTTTCTATGATGAATTGAATTGTTTATAATATAACTATTGGTTCTAAAAAGTAACATCATAAAAACCTAAAATTTATCACCCCATTCTACTTCAAATTTCCCTAAATAAACAATAATGATTTCTCCTTCTAAATGTTGTAGATAATCAAATACCCATATAATATAATCTTGAATTCATAGTCATTGGTCTGGTTGAATCAACTCAGTCACACTATGTATTTTTATCACTTTTGACACCCATAATATTGTGGTATTCAATTTTCTATCAAAGACTTCGTATGTGTGAATAAAATTAAAAACATTATCCTAATTTATATGAAAGAATAAATTATTGCATATTTAATGAAAATTGGATTGTTATTTGATTTATAAGGAAATGAATTCTAGGCCTTGATTGTAATCATTTTACATAGAATGTTATTATTATTATTTTTTAAAAATTATTCCATCCATCGGCCAAAAAATATGGCCACTACACTTGATAACCTAACCAAGGATAAAAAACTGGCCAATGTGGGCCCACGATCGACCATTCTTAATGGAGGATATCTTGAACAATAGGAGTATATGGGGAGTCATAGTTCTAGTTGGTAGTGGGTGGGCGTGTCTCTAAATCCCATGGTGCATGAACCTATAGGTGTACATAAAGTGGGACAAAATCCCATTGGGCCCTAGTATGGGTGGTGGTGTTGTAGACGATACAGGTACCAAAAACCATTATCATAATGAAAAAAATAGTCATGAGTTTGGTGATGTACTGGAAGGAAGGAGAAGTTAAAGACCGATGTGGGACAATGAAGTCATGGGTACTATTCAAATGTTGTTAAAAAGATAGATATAATCACAACCACATAATCATTATAATTTAGTTTTCCATTAAATTACCACAAGGTGGATTTTTAGATAATTTGATCATTTGTGACATTTTTTTGAAATTTGATAATCCCATGCACTTCATCAGGAACCTCCCTACGCCCTGGTTCAACGTAGTGAGACACGCCCGGTGCTCAATACCACCACCATCTCCAATCCTCTATTGATATTTTAAGGATCCTAAGAAAGACATTGTGGATTTCACTATGATAATAATCTTCCATACTTATTGGATTAATCAATCACATCAATCATGTCACAAGAACTAGTTTAATGTATCAATAACATCCACCAATACAAAAATCCACCATGGGATGATTTTTTGAAAACATCATCGAGTGAGGATAACCACTGAAGTCATCACATGATATTTATGACCATGTGAATCTCTTGTATTCTATATATATTATCATATGAGTTAATTGATATTATTGAGAGTATTTTTGTTGATCATGCAAAGGCCTTGAAATTAACACATGAAGGTCCAGTAGCTATTCATCATGCCATTGTGAGACACTATCTCATAATTGCATGATTATTTTCAAATAAATCTTCCACCACCTTAACCAATTCTCGTGGATTCCTCCCCATGACATGTAGAACCATCCTTAGCCTCACATTTCCAATATAAACCCTTCCCCTTTCAAAATAAAACATGCAACATAGAGGGGAAAGAGTGGTGAATAATGATAGGGAAATATAGCGGGGATTCATCACCACCTATAGAGAAATTCTTAAGGTAATCGCATAATACACCATGAGTTCCATTGTATGATTGTGTCGAATTCTCAATATATGATCATGATACCAAATGATGAGTTAAACATCATAAAAATAACCCTATTAGGAAAATTATTCATTAGAAAAATAGTGGACATATGTTTTTTCATGACGACTCTTCTTAGCATTCATGTGAACTCAGAAGTATTCCTTCCACTTTACTGATAGTGTTTTAGGTGGTGCGGTACTAACAAGGAACCTCAACCATGAAACCATCCTTTTGGACTAAAAAATTTCATTTTATGTTTTTCAGAGCCTATCACATGATCCTTTAGAGATCATGTGGTCACATTATGAAGATGTGACCTTTATTGTGTGGTGTGTGTACAGAGCTCGTATAGGGGTCTTTTAGCCATGAAGACATTAATGATATGATCCATTTGTCATTTGATGTATATTTTTATCATCTTTGTAAAGGACCTCAAATATAAAATATACCCATTATGTTTTCCATGGTCATGGACCAATGAACATTCAACACCTCATGTGATTCTGCAAACCCTTGGTCTTGCGATGATCGTACACATCCTTTCAAATGATTAGTTCAACATGCCAAATCTCGATTGATCTATGTCCAAACATCCCTCTATGCAATGTAGTTTTTGAATACACCCATGAACATGGATTCGTTGATGAAAATACACATGTAGATGACTATAGAATCCATCATAAGAACCCTTTGAAGACTTGAAAATCATTTGAACTTGCACCCACTTTACATTCCTATAATATCATTGAACTGCTGAAATTCATGTGCCTAATTCTCAATGAACCCTTATCCATGTGTATTGAATCAATTAAAAGCCTCTAAATATGTCGAAATCACTCATCATAAGATTAAATATAAAATCTCATGAACATTAAAGAACCATGTAATTCCGTCAAATGAAAACCCACTTAGCATGCATGAGGACCTAAGGGTATTAACACTATATTTACATGAAAAAAATAACACATTAACCTCCATAATGAGCTCTTATCCATGAATTCATTCAAAAAAATTGATTCCCATCCAGTAGAAGCATGATACATATAGTAGGAAACATCAAACATGTGGAAAATGCCTGATCATGTACATATTCATGATACACCTACACATTACTCACTTATGATCATGAGATTTCATGACTCTTTATTGGTCTTGTGATTCCATTATATGACCATAGAAAAATCATTTTGGTCCCAAGATATTCTATACAAATGATAATTTGATAACATGAAGTTGTTATGGAGAAGACAAGTTCATCAAGTGAACCTATCATGGACAATCCTAGTTAATCATGCAAATAATTCAAGGAAAATTCATTTTGATCATGGAAATGTGTCCTAGACAATTACAGTTGATCTCATGATAGATTATTGACATGTCACCATTATCATGAAATCTTCCATTGAACTATCAAATTTTATCAAGCGATAGTATGAGTATAATCCCATTTGATCTCATGAATAAATATTAACATTCAATCACTATAATGTGATAGCCCCTTGACATGTCTTTATTTTCATATGGAATTCTAGGGACACTCCCAGTTGATCATGTGACAATTCATCAAACATGTTTGTATTGTCTTGCAACCCTAGACATGTCCAACTTGATCTTGTGAAATATCTTAGACATGAAAACATTGATCATGAAATTAATCGTAGACATGACAGGTAGACGCCACTAATTTTGTCTTCCATGTTAGATTGACACCCCACAAATGTTTGGTAGAAAATCAGGACATGTCCAGCAGGATAGCCAAGACACATCAAGAAAATATCCAAGGACATGTGTTGATTCATCTGAAAAACACACTCTGACTCATACCATATTGACCCCTCAACTAAGAACCTTCATCCACATACCGACATTATAATGGGATTGTGCTTAATGGGTTAGGGTTACACACTTATGAGACCATATTTGTGTCATACTCTAAGGTGGGCCCTTAATGTCATACCAAGTAGACCATGAATGGTCCCTATATTGCTTTATCTATTAACATATATAGAATGAGTATGAAAAATAGAATCCATTTTGGTGAAATCCCCTAAAATTCCTAAAGTATTGGAGATAACTATAAGGTCTTTGAATGCGGTTACCCATCTCATCCCATCAGCTGGTTAGGGGGAAGCTAAACTATAGGAACTTTGATTCATGTCCAAAAAGGACACATTAGATTCCATACTAAGGCATGACATCTAATGTAAATCCATCCTGGTATAATACCCAAGAATTACTAATGCCTCAATGATATCCATAATTTCTCTGATCATTATCACACTCCTTATTCCATTAGTGTGTTAGGTGAAACTTGAACTACAATAACTCTGATCCATGTAAGAACATGATACGTATGATATATTCCTAAGCGAAAAACATCAACAGGAATCCACTGTAGAGTAATTACCTCCATATACAATAATTATACCATTATTCCTAATTCATCATCATATGAGAAATGGGGTTATACATGGGAATCATTGTATGTGTAATCCCCGACCATGCCAACGCGTACCTCAAACCCATAAGAAGGTTAGGGTTGATTCAAACTAAAATGACGATAATTCATGTTATAAACATGACACTTAGGAATCCTTCTTACAGCTCGATTACCATACCATATCCTACATGATATGGGTAATAATTCCACTTAAATGGAAACTTTAATGTGTAATTTCCATTAAAATATATTCTCATGAAATGTGTCTGATCTAATTTCTTCTCTTGATTGTCACATCAAGTATCATTCCTGTGGTATTGGAGGCTAGTGATGATTATACTAATAAAATGATGTGTATTCCTCAGTGCGGCCCCATCTGTGGGATGTAAGTTTGATTAAATTTCAACTTCATTCAAAGGGTTATAATTCTGATAAAAAATCATGTGCAGCATTATATGCATAAGTCCCACCCAGTGCCTCTATTACCATATCTCTCATGACACAGACATCTGTAATATGAACTAAATAGATTATGATAACAATATAAATAGTATACAAAAGATTCCTCTTTAAGGAATTTTCCCAACATTTATATCCATGCCACATGATGTTAAACTGCATGGATGGGTCGAGACATGTGACCTTAAATAGTGTTAAATGAACTATGTGGGGTTTGATTCCTATTTTCACATGATATATAGAACGTCTCGTTGAGGTTCAATTTTATCTTTAATAAACAATCGACCTACCGAGATGAAAATAAAATCTATGTTTTTCGAACATTACTATAAACTAATGAATCATAAATAAGTAATTAAATGATGGAGAACCCAGGATATGCACATAGTCGCTCCAATCAATACATGGTATTATTAAATTCATTGATATAGGGGTAACCAATATTTTATAGAGGCTTGGGATGGTTATTTCAATGATATTTTAAATATAAAATATATTCCCAGAGTAGGAAAGAATTACCCTAAAAAGGGTGTGATGAGCCCGACCTTCCATCCCCTTGACCAATCTATGTTCCAAAGTGCCATTGGGTTTTAATATCAATTGTAACACCTTATTTTAACCATAATCCCCATACTCAATTATTTATGTGGGAAAAATTGTGAGTTTCTATAAAAGAAAAAAATGTGAAAACTCTATGTGACGAAATGTAAACACATTCAATCCCCTTCACAAAGAAGCGTCGGGAAAATGAACATTCCATATTTCTTAGGAAATGATCACAGTAGATTCATCACTCCCCACAAGTCTCAAAATAATGAAAATAATGAATATTAAAAGTGTTTCTACCATCTATTAACAATATCCTTCTATGAAATGATGATATTGTTACACCGCATGTTTTGATGAAATATTTTTTATAATAATTAATTTTTTTGATATCTTGATTTAATAGGACAACTATGTTTTAAAAAACCCAAATATAAAATCAATATAATTATTTAAACATGATATTTATAACATATACATAAAACATGGTCGTATAAATAGGAATAAGTTTTTTAAAATAATTAGAATTGTTTTATATGAAGAAAATATATCGATAAAAATTAATTAATTTTTAGTTAATTCAACATCTTATTTCAGCATACCATTTTATAAAAAATGATTTATACAGCTTTATGTAAAAATATAATATAATTTACCTTTTACATATTTATAATTTATTTATAAAAATAGAAATGTTTTTTGAAATCTAAAGAAAAAATTATCTTTCACAGAAATTTTTATTATATTTTGTAATGATTAACATTTCTATGAATACAAATAGTGTAATTATTTTAATTATAAATTTCATTTTTGAATAATGAATTTTATGGTTACATTTACTATTAAAATAGTTTTGAAAAAATAGTAATATTTTATTTTTTTAATCCAATTTCGGTCATTTCAATCACATATATAAATAATTTTTCTATTAAAACATTATATACTTAGGAAACGTTTTTCTTTGGAAAACTACTTTTTTATCATGTTAACATGTTTAATTCTAAATTAATATTTTTCAATTATGTTAGTTGAATTTGGAAACATTTATTAATTATTATTATTAATAATGGTAATTAAAATTATATAAAAACGTAAAATTGTATTCTAGTCCAAATGAATAATAATATCAGATAAAAATTTCATAATATTACTTGCGTTTAAAATATAATTTTGGTGGTTAAACAAATAAGAAAACAAGTAAAATAACATAAAAACATTAAATATCACAATTTATAGCCATATTTTGACCTTATATAATCTATGGTTTGGTAATTTCTAATTTTAGTGTCTTTTGGTCTGTTTAAAATGTTTCTATACTTTATTTTGTAGAAAAATTTCATTTGTATCCTCTACCCCACTTATAAAAGGGAACCTCATCCTCTCTACATTACAAAAATCCAAAACCATTTATTTCAAAAATTACCTTCCCAAATCTATTTATTAATTCCCTAAACACATTACACATGCCTCATATTTTATTAGGAAACACTCTCAGTAGTGATTTGGCTATAAATCTAAAGGAGTTCTTTGAAGAAGAGATATAGTTATTAACCTTGTGTTTTTAATTTATTTCTTCCTCTAAATTCTTCTAATATTCAACAACCATTATGATATAATAACATCATTATTTCCAATATAAATATATGTAATCATGATAGTGTAATCACCTACATATATTTTCCCTTCCATATTGTGGGGTGGAAACTGTCGATCGTATGTACGGCTGACTGCCACCTCACAAACCAATGTAATTTGTTTTCCATCACTGCCTTTCATGGCTAGAAATAATGATATATTGATCATTTATAAATTAAATTTATGATATATTTAAACTTATATAATTTTTATATCACATATAACTAATTACATTCTATTCTGTGGGAATATGATAACATCAATCATGTGTACAGTAGACTACCACCTCATAAAGTGATGTGTTTTGTTTTTCCCTTAAGATTTAATGAAGAGGTAATAAAGATAAATTTTTTTAATATTATATATATATATATATATATATCATCTTAAATACTCTATAAATTATTTTCATTATTTAATTTTATTATTTCAATCCATTGGAAAAATGGAAACAATGTTCAAGTATACATTGAGATTTTTGTTTATATAAATGGAGAAATTCATTTTCTGTCTCTAATTTTCATTGATTACTCTGAATACATATATACAGAATAAATTTGATATTTTTTAATGAGTTTAATTTTTTATAATTTGTAATAATGATCAGAATAAAATTATTACATGTACAAAATCAAGACACACATGAAAAACAAAGCAGTTATTTCCCAAAGCATGATTTTGATAAGGATTTGTTAGTAAATAAGTAATAAAATGTCATAAGTAAATAATATATGGGGTGATATAAATTATTAAGGTTCTTAGACAGTTATATATTAAACTGATATTAATTATATAGGAGTTTTGAAAGAGAATAAGGGATGCTACTACTTAAGAAAAAGAATATTTGTCTTAAATTTTCTTTTTTCGGATGTATGTTCTGTTATGAACCAATATTCATTTAGGAGGTGTATATATAACTCCTTTTACATGTTAAAATATTAATTTATTTTAGCATCATAGTATTCACATTTTTCTTAAAGGTTATATTTCCTGGGGATTAAGATTCAAATGATACGAAATCATGTAAAGGATTTTTTCTCAAATCGTCTTCTTTAGGACACATGATTTATTATGAACCTGTCATATTTTATGGGGTTTATTTGAAAACTATTTGAGATTTTATATAACTAATTTATTATTTTCATGATATTCAATGTTACATTTAATGTTATTCTTGTAGGGCCCCAAAACACCCTGATAAGGGAGGGGTTAATCAGGGTGTCATCTTTTTCTTCTTAAGTGATGGATCTTATTCCCACATTCGTAAGAACTCATTAAGACTATCTGATGTAATCATGTAGTCATCAAGAAATCATATGAATAGATACAAAACATAGGTTATAATTGGTTCCCTACTAAGGTATATTCCAATGTCCTTATGCTGATATCTTTTCTATCATACCTAAATCCACTAATCTTTACTAGTTGTAGAATAAATAAGTTTATACACAGTCACTCTATGATAGGAACAATGCCTTTAGTAGATTTTAGGGACATCACACTACCTCACTCAAAACACATCCATTGAATCCCCCAAGCTCACTACTTTGGATTAATTCTTACTTAGTTTAATGACAGGATGGTTGTTTAATAGATTGGCATTTAATCCTTTTCCCCAACAAGTATGAGACTTTTCTTGCACTATATTGGTATGTTAATACATTTCAAGGAATTTTTTACATAAACTAGATGTTCAATATTTTTGTTCAAGAATTTCATTCAATAATCTCATTCATGATGATCACAAAATTCTTGAAGAAATCTTTATTCATGAAACACTTAGTCATCATGGAATAAGAAGTCATCATGAAACTTATTTTTATGATATACCTAATCATTGTTCAATACTAAGAATATATTTTCAAGATTCTCAGGCCCACAATGAATATCTGATTCAAAAGTAACTTATCCTTCTTAAATTCATAATGACTTATTATTTTCTCCAATTATATTCATGTGAAATGAATTGGGGTTATACACCTATTTATAAGCTCAACATTTCATGTAGATCTCACCCCTATGACATATTTTTGTTGAACCTCCAAATTCATGTTCGTGAAGCTCATTCATTCATGAATCTCTAGTGAAATTTATCATATTCCTGAACATTCTCATAGTCATGAAGAATCGACGTTAAATAATTTTTCACTATCTATGCATTTTCCTAGTCACAAATAATCACAATTTTCCATCATGCATTCCCAAAGCTCATTCGTGATGATCCATATCATTATGTTGAAAAACATTCACAAAACCCAGTCTTGGTGAAAACCATGAAATTATCATATTTGTAAAGGCTTGTTCCAAGAAAAAATGCATTATGATTATTTCTCCATCTTCAAAACATTAGGCCCAAAAAGTGTTAATACACCAGGAAATAATGCCACTTTCATAATTGTAGCCACATTTTCACTATTTGACCACATTACTTAAAAACTCTCTGATCAACCTAGTGTTGATTGATGATAAAAAAATCTATTACCACTAATGAAAACTCATTGTTCCAATAATCTACCCCTTTTTATTTTTTTAAAACTATATATCAATTTAATGAATCCCCATCCTCTATCAAAACCTGAATGGAGAGAATCAAATTAACCTAATCTATAATTCTACATCAGCACTAATTGTTGTAGAAAACGTGATGGGAAACATAAATTGGGATCTCATGATTTTTAATTATCAAGTATTTACAATATAATCTCTATCGAAATATAATTTTTTTCTCAAAAAATAACTCATCACTGTAAAAAACTAAAATGTGATAAACAACTCATCCAAACTATATGTCTATGTGAACCATTCTCAATGTAGAAAATATGATGGGAAGCATGAATTGGGTTCTAATTCTTTTGGATTTCTTATAGAATTCCCTGATATTCTAATAGAAAAATAAACTTTTTCCTCATAATACGTAATTTTAATCATTTCACAAAAGCAATGCATGGTTTGTCAAAATCAAAAGACCAATGTTGAATTTCTCTGTTTCCTCCCTTTGTAAATAAACCAACAAAACTTGAATATGTTATTTTGGAGCTAAAAATAGAATCCTTATGGACCGTATCTCCCAAAAAACCAACATAAATTCCATAAAAAAATTATTACACATAACACAAATGGAGAGAGTGGAAAAACTGTGACTTCTTCATATACTAGGAGGTGGATAAATAATGGGGTTCAACTAATTTTTCTTGAATACATGTGTTTCCAATGGATTATTCGGGATATCATCCACTTGGTCAACAATTCCAACATTATTATTTTTAATCACACCTTGTTCAAATTTTTTATTAATGAAATGATATCAAATTTCAAAATGTTTGGTACAAGAGTGTGGGAACATATTTTTTGTAAAAATTTTCTTATTCTTATTGTCATAGTGAATCAACTTATGCGGTTTCACCTTATCAGTGATATCAGTTAGTTGTTTTCTTATCTAGAATAGCATAGTGTAACAAATATTAGCATAGATATAATCTACTTCATCTATAATAAGAGAATTTATTTTCTTGTTTATTACTCAACCATCACAAGCATTTTTTTCCAATAAATAATTCTCCACCACTTGGGGACATTCTATCCACCACATCTCCAGGTTATTCATCATTATAAAATTCCAATAATTCATTATATATACGTACAGAAAATTATAATAAAAAAATTAAATGTACCATGAATATATGTCAAGATTCTTTTAATTAATGAAACATTCTCTTCTAAAATATTATATTGACATATGGTCGCTAAACATGTTTTAAATATTATATTTGTCCTGGTTACTATCATGTATAATAATCTTCCAATGATTCTATGATACATGGTGGGATCCATATATGTACCATTCTCATCCTTTCTATGTTCTGTCTGAACCACATTATGATTCCACATTGGTTTGTAGTAATGGATATTGAATTTCTTCAACAGATCGCTTGAATATTTTCCATGTGAAATGAAGGTGTAATCCTTCTTCTAAATCACTTGATACCCCATGAAGTATATGAGTTCACTAATAATTGAAATTTCCAATTTTTATTTAATGTGATTATAAAATTATTCCACTAATCCTTACCTTCTTCTGTAAAAAATAATATCATCCACGTACAGAGTCATCATATATTGTTATTTCTAAGAATTATTGAAATAGAGATTATGGTTAAGACATACTATTGTAAATCTGACCTTCTTCAAATAAGAATCCATTCAAGATTACCATTATCATTATTCCGTCTTCCGACAATAAAGTGCTTTCTTTAATCTCAAAATGTGATTTCATCATTTCCAATCAGAAAACCCACTGGTTTTTCAAGAAATACTTCTTCTTCAAGAATAATGTTTAGGAATTATATCTTTCACATTCATCTTATACAATTTTTACTCTCTTTAAATCTCTATGAAATGAAATATCCTCATTGACTCCATTTTAGACATTATAGAAAATGTTTCTTCAATATAGATTTCTTCAATATGTGAATATCTTTTACATGACAAGTGCACCTTATTTCTGACCATGTTTCCATGCTCATCGAATTTTTTTAATGGTCCACTTTGTTCCAATCAGATTGTGATTTTTAGGTCTCTTAATAAGATCTCAAGTCTAGTATTTTTCAATTTGATCTAATTCATTATTGATTCCCTTAACACATGACACATCCATCACTACATCTCCAAATAAGGTTGGTTCCCCAATTCATAGGAAGGAAAAATGTGATTCATTCCCCATTCTCATTGTTTGTGTGGGTGTGGTCCAATCCACAATGATGTTAGATCCCTAAATTTATACTATTTTATTTCTCATGTGAATTTTTTATGATTCTTCTTTATCCATGGTTTCATCATCTGGTTCATATTTGGAATAATAAATATTTTTTGATCCCTAAATATTTGTAAGGCTTACACTATTTTTTCATTTGAATCTATCCCTTTTCCACTTCTTTCTTCATCTTCTATCATACCAAAAAATGACCTCATCAAGGAATTTTAGGTTTTATCTGAAATTATCTTAGAACAATTCCTTAAAAAATTATTCCAATATGATTATGGTATCATTTTTATTATTTACTCTTTATTGAATATCCACATAATATTCCCTCATTTTCATAATCATAATACTTTTCTTGGTTGAATTACTTATTTCAAATAGAAAATTTACATATAAAAACATAAATATATTTCAAGGAGGGATTCTATCCATACCATAAAACATATATTATCTTGGTTTCTCCTCATAAAATTCATGTTTGATTTTTACTGTATATTTTTAATTGGATAGTCCTTTTCTAATAATTATGAGAAAAATCATTCTCTATCAACATTGTTATATATATATTGTTCAGCTGTCAATTTCTACCTTCAAAAATCCACTTTTATCTGGGGTTCTCAATATATCCCCCTAAAAATTTATTTGTTGATTTTTATCTAATTTTCAAATTTATTGAATCTGTATTCTCCTAAATTTTCAGATCAGAGAATCTTAATTGTGCATCCAATTTCATTCTTAGATATTTGATTATAACTCTTCATCAAATTAAGCACCAATTGTTTCCTCTACATAATAATTATAGAATAAATTATTCTATACTCATTAATAAAATGAATAAAAAAACTATCTCAATATGTTCGAGAGAAATTTATTACACCACATACGTCTGGGTGGACAAGAACTAGAATATTTGATTCCCTTTTTTTCGTCATCCTATATGAATTCTGAACTATCTTTCCTCGTATCCAATCTTCACGTGTATTTTCTTATTCATGCATAAAATTTAGAATATTGACGCATATATTTATCCTATATAAATTTTCCATGATTATTTTATTAATGTGACCCAAAATCTTGCACCACATGTTTTTTTATTCTTAAAATTTTATATAAGAAATTTTTTCTTTACTGGAAACATATAATAAATTTACATCTATTCTACATCATTTATTATTGGAATTACCTATATATCAATAGATAGTTCACCCCATTTCACTAAATGTCAATATCAATCCTAAGTCATAGAGTCGACTCACACATATGAGATTTTGATTTAATGAATCCCCATAGAGAACATCAATTTTACTAAGCTCAACATTTTACAATTCTATATATCCATTAAATTTTATCTTTAATAAACCATAATTATCGAAACAAACTATTCCATCAACCCCTTTCATAACATTATTCAATAAATCTATATTTCTCATCTTATGGGATGAGAACCCTCTATCAAGAATCTTGGTTCTTCTATTCTTTATAGCTTTTATAGATACTTCAAAAAGGATATATTTTTCAATTTTGTACTTTTCCATCCATAATATACATGATTCAGTGGATGCAAAATATTTAATTTCTAATCTATTTTCCATATGAATGGGTTCATCATACTCATACCATTTTTTCCAAAAAATAAATCATATCTTTAAGAGAATCTCTTCTTAGATGGTCTGTATAGAATTATCGTCATGTTTTTTGGTAATGTTACTCCCTTTACAATTCCTATAATAAATATATTTATAGACATAGTTAGAATTGTGAAAACAATATACAAAGAAGCTATTTCTTCTATAGGATTAAGGATATGGTATCATTCTCCTTTCTTGAGTTATAAGTGCTACACCATTCAAATTTTCATTTCCCTATTCTGAGTATGACATGGTATAGCCTAGGAAGCCATATAATATACATATTAAAATAGGAAAGGTCTTATCACATCTAGTCATCCTCATATCCCCTACATTAGTAAAATTATTTCACTAGAGATCATATCTGGATACATGAGACTAATATTTTTCTCACTTTTCTGCTTTATTTGAGGCTTTCTGTGTTATGAAATCTTGTTCATTTGTTATAAGTCCAAATTTCTACCCCTGTTTATTTTATATCATCCCATTTCTATCCTTTGACGATTCAACATCACAACAAAATCCATTTTTTCACATACACAAGGATCAATGAACATTCATGTCCTTCTCAAATCCCTATGAACCACGTTTAGATTTTTCTAATAGCTTTGAATCTAATAATATCGCAAAAAAATAATTTATTTTCTTTTTTCCTTCATATTTATTCAATATCTAGTTTACTCTTTAGAGTATAAAATATATTCTTTGTATCACTCAATTGTCTTATCCATCACCTATAATCTGAATTTAAGGTTATTGATGAATTTTTCTTTCTATTCAATCATGGGATTAAATTTCGAAACATATTATAAGATTTCAGGTGTTTCTTTGAATTTATATATGCTCTTAATTACAGAATATAAATTTCTACTTCATGCTAATAAAAATACTATGATGAATCATCACGAATTTCTCTCATATCTCTATTTTTTCATTAAATGTCAAGATTATCAACATCATCCCCAAATTCCACCTTGAGATCAACAACACCAATCATCTTATTGCATTTATAATTTCATGGATATACATTTTCAACATTACAAATCATTGATACATGGGTTTTAGATTTAAACTCTGGCCCTTTATACTCAAAAAATCATTATCATATCACTATTAATTATATAAGAAACTCTTTAATGTAAATTCGTTATTTATTTCATGTATCCAATTATAGGAAACCTCTTCTGATTCATCTATATGATTCATGATTCAATTTTTTCATCATTGAAATTCATCAAGGACTGATAGGATATGTCTATAACTCTACCACATTGAAAATAATCCAGGGGATGCATTCCTTCAAATATTGTTTTGTATCTCTTGATTTTTTTTAAAAATAGAGATAATTTCTTATTCTTCATTATCTTAATAAACATTATACCTGAAACATCATTTTTTACATGGTATTTAATTTTATTTTCTTTCTTTTATGAGTTTTCTATCTTCAAGTTTAACACACATTTCATAATCCATCAGGCTACATAGCAGATCATCAAGATAATTTATATATATATATTCATTTCCTAAATAGTTGAAAATATGGGATTGTACAGAGGTGGAAGGCTTCTCATGATATTATTCACAACATCAATATATTTAATTTCATCACCTTGTCTTCCAATTTCACCAATAACTTCAATAATTTGATTAAAACTATATCTTAATTTTCACGAGGATAAATATTTAGATCATCAAACCTATTTTGAAAGAAATTGTATTTTGGCCTTCATCACTTTATTATTACCTTTATATATAATATTATTTTTTCTAATATATATCTGGTTGAAGTGAAAAATATCACCTAAAAATATATTTGATCTGATATAGTTTTTGTGAGATCATTTTTCTCTTAGGCATCTACATCAAGTATTTTCTTATCTGTTTCGGTCAATGACCGAACTGTCTCATCAGTTACATAAGTCCCTTAATCAATAGAAAAAAGAAAATTTATACCAAGTGATATAATATGATCTATCATCATATTATTCCAAATATGAATTCTTATTTCCTCAAATAGGGTGACTTAATTGATAATCAATGAATTCAACATGAAAAAATTAGAGGAAAAATTTAACTACAACATTCTCTATGCATTGTTAACACTTATAGGACCCTAGAAAACCCTATGATAGGAAGCGTGAATAAGGGCGCCAACACATTCTTTTAATGTCGAATATCATATTCGGAAATTTTTAGGAACTTGTTAAACCTATTTGATTAAATCAAGCAGTAATCATGTATTCCCATGTAGAGAGATAGGGAATAATATATACATGGATCACCACTAAGGGAAAGTCCAAAGAGAATACTTCGACTATGTGTTAGTTATAACCATATCCTCTAATCTTCCCAAGTTGTTGAATACATAAGTTCAAAAATAGTTAATTTGTTCTAGGAACACTTCCTTTACATGATTTTGGTGATATCACACAACCTCCCTCATAACACTTATTTCGACTCCCCCTAGATCACTACTTTAAGAGACGTCTTACTCATTTTAATGACATTAAGGTTGGTTTAGTATATTAGAACATATGTATTTGTACCTAACTAGAAAAATGCATTTCTTTTATTACAGTCCTTATTTTATGAACTCGAAAGTACAATTCACTTAAACCGGATGTTCAATATAATTTTTTGTGAAGCTCCCTCACAAATATCCTTCATAAGGCTCACAACATTCATGAAGAAAACATCTTTCTCAAAACACTATGTCATTACAGAATAACCATTCATTGTGAAACTCCTTTATCTGAGAAACCTAATCATTTGTCAATATTAAGGCATCATGTTCACAATGATCAGTTTCTTGAAGAATTATTGATTTTTGATGCTCTTAGAATTAATGAATTCTAAATTTTTCATCCTTATATCCAATTATATTAATGTAAAATGAAGTGGGAGTATAATTATATATATAGGATTGACCTTTTTTAAAGATCCCACGCCTCTAATGGTTTTTTCATTAACCTAAATATCCATGTCTGTGAAGATCATTCTTTCACAATGTTCCAGTGAAATTTCACCCATTCATGAACATTCTCATATTCACAAATAATCATTTTGAACTCATCATTCACTTAATATTCTTTGATATATCTGTGAAGAATACCCGTATTTCTATCTTGCATTCATAATGATTGGTCATGATGCTTCATATCCCCAAAATTCTCAAGCTTCATGAAATATAGTCTTCCCAAAACTCATGACTTTCCTATATTTGATAATATTTAATCCTAGAAAACCACCATTCTCATAGCTTTATCCTTACTCATTATTTTGTTCTTAAATATTTTGAAAACATTGGGAAATGATGCCACCATCAACACTGTAGTTATCTAGTACTATTATATCAGTTACCTACAAACTCCATGATCAACCCATTGAGGATTGATAATAAAGAAAAAATACAATCCATTTGAAAAAATACAAATCCTTAGTTCTCAAAATTATTCCATGTGGATTGTGATTCATAAGTTACAAAATCTGGAAAGGAAATTTTTTCTCAAATTTCATTATTTGAGAAATATGTAACGTAATGAACCTATAATGTTTTATGAGGTTTATGTACATACCCTTTTACAAGTTAAATCGTTATATTATTTATTATAATGATATTAAATATTTCAATTAATGTTATTCTTTCCTAAACCTTATGATTCAAAAGTTACCAAATTATATAAGGGATTTTGATATCACTTTTATTTATGTAGGGAAGAAGGATTATACACCACTTGTTTATTTTTTGAAGTCTATATACTTCCTCTGAATATAATTTATGATTTATCTCTAGAATATTGTAGGATATAAATATCCATATAATAATATTTCTTTTTGGGGTATTATGATTCAAAAGATACAAAATTGGTAAAATATTAATGTTATAATCTGTTTTTGACATGATTATTTATGATTGTGCAACCCAATATAATATATTAAAATATAAATATAGATGAACAAGTTAATTTGATTAACCTATATTTATATTTGGAAAATAATTGTTTAATGTTAATATTCCACCCTTTATGTACTATGGAGCCTAGTGAATGTTTTTTAATAAAAATCACGTTTATTTTTATAATTATTTGAAAACCCTCTTTCTTACATGCCCATTTTTTCTAAAACACCATATATGAAAGATTTATAATTATCCAATGATTATTTAAATACAATTATACTCATGTATGTATTTTTACAAAATGGTAAAAAATGAATTTTTAGGTCATATTCCGATAAAGTCACTTTGGAATTTTTACCATCCAATCCATGTTTTGATATTTTATAAAAACTGTCATGGATTAATTTTGAACCATAGAATAAAGGTAAAACCACATAAACAATTCCAAAATCAAAATAGGATTTTCCAAAATAGTTCAAATATTTCAAATTTATAATTGACAATATCTTTTCCAATGTAAAGATGGATCCAAAAACCCCATTGAGCCATTCCCCTTTTTAAGTAGTCTGATACTGAAACAAACCTCAACCTCTTGACCAAATGCATCATATTTTAACAAAATATGTCCTCACTATCTCCACTATATGTTTTTTCCATCACTGCCACACGACATCCAAAATAATCATCACTAAAACCGCTACACATAGCGCAGAAGAAAATTACCCAAATCATCATCATCGACGATCTCCCAAAAACAATAAATACTAAAAGGATGAAAACAAAAAAATGGCCATCTCAAGACCACTATTAAAACTAGATATGAAACAAAAGCTATTAGAAGCAATAAAATATATCTAAATTTGGACCTTTTTCAATGAAACCACCACCATAATAGTCCTCCAAAAAATAATTGAATCCCACAAAACCACTTTCGAAGGAAAATATGAATCCCACAAAAGGAAAAAATGGATCATGGCACCAAAATTCCATTTAACACTAAATAATAACATCCCAAAACCACTATGAAAACCACATCATAATACTAAATTGATGCCTAATACCATACACTAAGAAGTCAGAGCAGTGATTGAGCTGAAGTAGGGCCTCAGTAGCATGGTGGGACCAGAGAGAAGAACAACCTAAAGCATAGAAGAGAAAAATGAATCACAAGAATATTGTCTTATATCAAACCCTATCAATCATTAACACTATCACACTAGAAAAATATGGGATCTTGTGAAATGTGATAGAAAAAATGTGAGGAGAGGGCCTGAATGAGAACCACATTTGCAGAGAACTAAAAATTTTCTTTAACGCTTACTATAAATAATTTAAATTTTCTTTTATAACATTTTAATGTTATTTTAAAATTAATTTTTTTTAATTAATATTTGCGATGTTTTCAATTTAAATTAAATAATTTCAAGGTGAAAATGTTATTTTACTCATTAAATAACCCATGTTATCTTTCGAAATCATTTTCTTTCTATGCTGAAAAACTGTGATGTTTTTTAACATATATGAGGGAAATGATCTGAAGATCCATCTTTATTATTTCCCAAGATGATTAATATTTAATATGTAAATATTTTTATGAAACGAATTCATTTTCCATAGGAAATATAGAATGTCTCGTTGATGTTCAGTTTTATCTCCCATAAACTATCACCCTTTCTAGATGATAATAAAATCCTGGTTTTCCAAACATTACCATAAACTAATGTATCATAAATAAAAAATTGAATGATGAGGAACCCAAGATATGAACACAATCAATCCTTTCAATAAATAGCCTTAATAAATTCATTTATATAGGGGTAACCAATCCTATATAGAGGCTTGGGAATGTTCTTTCAAGCATTTCATAAATCTAAAATTGATTCCAAAAGTAGGAAATTATTACCCTCAAAAAGGGTTTGATGAGCCTGAACTCCCATCCTCTTAACCAGTGTGAGTTCCTAAGCATCATTGGGTTTGAATACCCAATTTCACACCTTCCTTTAACAAGAATGTCCATACTCAATTATTGAGGAGGGAAAAATTAGGAGTTTTTGTAAAGGAAAAATATGGGAAAATTCTATGTGAATAAATGTGTAGCACATTCAATCCCCCTCACGACCAAGCATCGTGAAAATGATCATTCCATATTTTTTGGGAAATATTCACAGTAGATTCTTCACTCACCACGAGTCTCAAAATATTGAATATAATCAATAATAAAAGGTTTTGCCTCTTCTATTATCAATATTTTTCTATAAAAAGATGATATTATTAAACCCCATGTTTTGATGAAATAATTTTTAAAATAATTAATTTTTATAATATTTTGCATTAAATGAAATATATTTTTAAAAAACACAATATAATATCAATATTTTTATTTAAACATGGTATTTATAACCTATACATTAAACAATGACATATAAATATGAATAATTTTTTTAATATAATTTAAACTGTTTTATATGATGAAAATATATTGATAGAAAGTACTTAATTTTTAGTTAATTCAACATATGATTTCAACAAACCATTTTCTAAAAAAATGATTTATAAAGGTCTTTGAAAAAAGATAATAAAAATTACTTTTTCCATATATACAATTTTTTTTACAAAATTGAAATCTTTTTTGAAATCTGAAGAAAAAATTATTTTTGAGTCAAATTTTTATGATATTTTTTAATGATTAATTTCTATATGAAAATTAATAATGTAATCATTTTAAATAAATTTGTCATTTTTTTAATTAATTTTACAGTTACTTTTTCCTCTTAAATTGGTTCTGAATGAAAAATAAGTAATATTTTATTTTTTTAAAAATCCATTTTAGTTCATTTGAATCACTTTAATAATTAATTTTGTTATTAAAACACTTTATAAATATGAAAATGTTTTCTTTGGAAAGCTAATTTTTGATCATGAGTATAAGTTTAATTTTAAATTAAAATTTTCCAATTATGTTAGTGGAATTTGGAAAAATGGATTTAATAATTTTATTAATGATAATTAATATTATATAATAATGAAGAATTATTTTCTATTCAAAATGATTAATAAAAGATGAGAAATATTTAATTGTATTTCTTGTAGTTAAAACTGAATTTTTGTTGTTAAACCAATAAGATAATAAGTAAAATAACATAAAAACATTAAATCTCCCAATTTATAGCCATATTTTAACCTTATATAATCAATGGTTTGTTAATTAGAAATTTTAGAGTCTTTTGGTTTGTTTAAAATGTTGGTAAACGTTATTCTCTTGAAATATTTTATTTTTATCCTCTCCCCCACATATTAAAGGGAACCCATTATTCTCTACGTTTCACACTTTCAAAACCATTTTATTTAAAAAATACCATCCCAAATCCATTTATTACTTCTATAAACACATTATATTGGCTTAATTTTTTATTTGGAAATAGTCCCTATATTGATTTTCCTGTAAATCCAAAGGAGTTCTTGGAAAAAGAGATATAGTCGTTATCCTTGAGTTTTTAATTTACTTCTTCCTCTAAATCCATCTAATATTCCTAAAAAATTATGATATAATAAAATCTTAATTTGAAATATAATTATAAGTAATTATGATAATTGAATCACCAACATATGTCTTCACTTCCATAATGTGTGAAGGAAATTATCGATCATGTGTACGATAGACTACCACCTCACAAAATGATGTAATTTTTTTCATCACTGCCTCTCATGGCTGGTGATAAAGATATATTTAACATTTATAAATGAAATTTTTGATAAATTTAAACTTCTATAATTTTAATATCACATGCAACTTATTACTTGGTATTTTTTGGGAATATGATAACATCAATCTTGTGTACGACAGACTGCCGCCACATGAAGTGATGTGTTATGTTTCTTTATTATGATTTAATGAAAAAGTATTAAAGATAAATTTAATTAATATTATATATATAAAATCTTAATTTCTATATAAATTCTATTCATTATTTAACATCATTTTTTCCATCCATTGGGAAAATGGGAACAGTGTTCAAGCATACATAGAGCCTACTATTTCTATGAATGGTGTAATTCGTTATATGTCTCTAATTTTCATGAATTAATATGAATACATATATAATGAATAAATATGATATTTTTTAATGATTTTAGTTTTTTATATGCTAGAAGAATTATTTAAAAAGGATAAAATGTACTAAATCATGACAAACATGAAAAATGAAGCAGCTATTACCCAACACGTGATTTTGATAAGGATTTGTTAATAAATGGGTAATAAAAGGTCATAAGTAATTCATATATAGTTTGATATATATTATTATGGTTCTCAAATAGTTATATATTAAACTAATATTTATTATATAAAAGGTTTTAAAGATAATAAGGGATGTTACTACTTAAGAAAATGGATATTTTCTCAAATTTTCTCTTTTTAGAAATATGTTCTATTTTGTTCTTATCTTCATCTATGAGGTGCATATAGAACCCATTTTACATGTTATATAATTATTATTTTTAGTATCATAGTATTTACGTTTTCATTAAAAGGTGACATTTCATGTCTCTTAAAATTCAAATGATACCAAAGCATGTAAGGGGTTTTCTGTCAAATTGTCTTCTTTAAGACACATGATTTGTTATGAACACAACATATTTTATGTAGTTTATTTGAAAAATATTTGATATTTTATATAATGAATTTATTATTCTCACGATATTTAATGTTTCATTTAATGTTATTAATATAGGACCCTAGAACACCCTAAGAGGGGTGGGTTGAATCAGGGAGTCATCTTTTTCTTCTAAAGTGATGGGTATTATTCCCACATTGGTAAGAACATGTTAAAATTATCTAATATAATCATGTAGTAATCAAGAATTCTCATGAATATATACAACACGTAGGTTATTATTGGTTCCCAACTAAGGTATAGTCTAATGTTCATATGCTGACAGTTTTTCAATCATACCTAAACCCATTAATCTTTACTAGTCGTAGAATAAATATGTTTAAACATAGTCACTTTATGCTAGGAACAATTCCTTTAGTGAATTTTAGGTACATCACACTACCTCCCTCAAAACACATCCATTGAATCCCCCATTCTCAGTATGTTGGATTAATTCACACCTAGTTTAATGACCTGATGGTTGTTTAATAGATTGGCATTTAATAATTTTCCCCAGACAAGCACGATAAATTTCTTGCACCGTAGTCCTAAGTTGATTTATTTTAATGAACTTTTCACATTAACTAGATGTTCAATATTTTTTTCGCAAATTTCCTTCAATAGTATCCTTCATGATGATCACAAAATTCATGAAGAAATCTTACTTCATGTAACACTTAGTCATCATAAAATAAGATGTCATCATGAAACTCCTTTTTATGATATACCTAAGCATTTGTCAATAATTAGAATATATTTTCATGATGCTCAGGATCACAATTAATATCTAATTCAAAAGTAACTTATCCTTCTTAAATTCATAGTGATTTATAATTTTCTCTAATTATTTTCATGTGAAATGAAGTGGGGGTACCCACCAATTTATATTCTCAGCCTTTCATGAAGATCCCACCCCTCTAGAAGTTGTTTGTTGGACCTCCAAATTCATGTTTGTGAATCTCATTCATTCATGAATCTCTAGTGAAATTTAACTCATTCAGGAACATTCTCATAGTCATGAAGATTCACCATTAAATAATTTTCCATTTTCTATGCTTTTTTATAGTCACAAATAATCACCATTTTTCATCATGTATTCCTGAAGCTCATTCGTTATGATCCAAATCATTATGTAGAAAAACATTCAAAAACCCAGTCTTTGTGAAAACCAAGAAATTACTATATTTTTAAACGTTCGTTCCAAGAAAAAACCCCTTCATGATTATTTTTCCATCTTCAAAATTTTGGGCCCAATTTTTTTTAAAACACTGGGAAATAATCCCACTTTTATAATTAAAGACACCTTTGCACTATTTGACTACATTACTTAAAAATTCCCTGGCCAACCGAGTGTGGATTGATGATAAACAAAAATAATAATCTGTTACTAGCATTGAAAATCTATTGTTCCAAAAATATCCTCGTTTTTGTTTTTTTAACATATAGATAAATTTAATTAAGGACCAGCCTCTATCAAAACCTGAATGGAGAGAAACAAATCAACCAAATCTATAATTCTACATGAGCAATTCTTGTTGTTGAAAACATTATAGGAAACACAAATTGGGATATTTTTCTTGGAAATTATTAAGTGTTTACAATATTATCTCTATGAAAAAATAATTTGTTTCTCAAAAAATTACTCATCACTATAAATAACTAAAAGGTGATAAACAACTCATCAAAAATATATGTCTCTGTGAGCGATTCTCAGTGTAGAAAACAAGATGGGAAGCATGAATTGGGTTCTCATTCTATTGGATTGCTTTTAGAATTCCAAGATATGATAATAGAAAAATTATCTATTTCTTTATATTAAATAATTCTAATAATTTTACAAAAGCAATGAATTTTTTGTCAAAATCATAAGACTAGCATTGAATTTCTCTATTACCTCCATTTGGAAATAGACCCACAGAACTTGAATATGTACTTGTTCAGCTCAAAATTGAATCCCTATGGACCGTATCTCCCAAAAAACCCAACATAATTTCCATAAAAAAAATATAATAAAAAAAAATTGGGTGAGTGGAAAAACTATGAATTCTTCATGTACTAGGAGGTGGCTAAACAATGAGGATCCACTACAGTTTCTCAAAGACATGTGTTTCCATAGGATTAGTCGGGATGTCATCCACTTGGTCAACTATTCCAACATTATTCATTTTAACCACACCTTGTTCAAATTTTTCCATCTTGAAGTGATATCATATTTCAATATGTTTGGTACAAGAGTGTTGAACCGTATTTTTTGTAAATTTTTTCATGTTGTTGTTGTTATAGAGAATCAACATCTGTGGTTTCACCTTATCAGTGATATCAGTTAGTCTTTTCCTCATCCAAAATAGAATTATGTAACAAATATTAGTGGAGATATAATCTACTTCATCTATATTAATAGAAGATATTTTTTTTGTTTCATAATCAACCATCCCACACATTTGTTGTTTCATTGGAGTATGCCCCACTACTTGGGGGCATTCTATCCACTACGTCTCCATCCTATTAAGCATCATAAAATTCCAATAATATATTATATAAACCTACAAAAAATTATAATAAAAAAATTGAATGTACCTTGAATATATGTCATGATTCTTTTAATTAATGAAAAATTCACTTCCTAGATATTACATTGAAATACTACCTCTAAACATATTTTGAAGATTATTATTGGCCTGATTGCTATCATATATAATAATCATCCAATGATTCTATGATACATGGTGGGATCCATATATGTACCATCCTTAGGCTTTATATGTTTTGTCCCAACCACAGTATGATTCAACATTGGTTTGGATTAATGGATATTGAATTTCTTCAATAGATCACTTGAATATTTTCCATGAGAAATGAAGGTGTAATCCTTATTCTAAGTCAATTATTACCCCCTGAAGTATATGTGTTCACTAATAATATAAAATTCAAATCTTGATTTCACGTGATTATAAAATTATTCCATGGATCCTTACCATCTTCTTTAAAAAATAATGTCACACACGTACAAAATCATCATATATTGATATTTCTGAGAATTTTTTACTTAGGGATTATGTTTGAAACCCACAATTGTAAATCTGACCATCTTAAAATAAGAATCCATTCCAGATTACCATTATCATGGAACCCTCTTAAGATAATAGAGTTCATTCTTTAATCTAAAAACATCATTTCATCCTTTAGAATCTGAATACTAACTGTTTTTCAAGAAATACTTCTTCAAGAAAAATGATTATAATTTATTTGTTAATATTAATCATATAAAAATTTTACTCTCTTTAAATCTCTATGGAACTAAATAACCCAACTGACTCTATTTTAGACATAATAGATAATTTTACTTCAATATAGATGGTCTCCAATATGTGCATATCCTTTACATGACAAGTTCACGTTATTTTTGACAGTGTTTCCATGCTCATCAAATTTGTTTTTAGCGGTCGACTTTGTTCTAATCAAATTATGATTTTTATTTCTCTTAACAGGATCATGGGTCTAATTTTTTTCAATTTGATCTAATTCATTATTCATTCCCTTAACACATGACACGTCCTTAACTACCTCTTCAAATAAGGTTGGTTCCCTAATTCATAAGAAGGATAAATGTGACTCATTCCCCATTCTCGGTTTATATGTGGGTGCGGTCCAATCCACAATGATGTTAGATCCATCAATTTATAATCTTTTATTCTTTATGAGGGTTTTTGGGAATTCTTCTTTAGCCATGGTTTCATCTTCTAGTTCTTATTTTGAATTAGAATTTATTTTGATCCATAAATATTTTCAAGTCTTACACTATTTTTTCATATGAATCTATCCCTTGTCCACTTCTTTCTTCATCTTCTATCATATCAACAAATAAGCTAATCAAGGAATTTTAGGTTTTATCTTAAATTATCTTGAAATAAATGCTTTCCAAAATTATTCCAATATGATTATTGTATCATTTTTATTATTTACTCTTCATTGAATAACCACATAATATTCCCTCATTTTCATAATCACAATACATTTATTGGTTGCATTCCATATTTCAAATAAAAAAATTTCATTTAAAAACATAAATATATTTCAAGGAGGGATTACATCCATACCATAAAACAAATATTGTCTTGGTTTTTCTCAAGAAAATTCATGTTTGATTTTTATTGTACATTTTCACTTGAATATCCCTTTACTAATAATGATGAGAAATTTCACTCTCTATCAACATTGTTATATACATATTTTTCACCTATTAATTCCTTCATTAAAAAATACATTTCTATCTGGGTTTCTCACTATGTCCACCTTAATATTTATTCTATGATTTTTAGGTAATTTTCTAATTCAATGGATGTGTATTCACCTAAATTTTCAGATCAGAGAATATTAATTGTGCATCCAGTTTCATTCTTAGAAAATTGATTACAACTCTTCGTAAAATCAATCAGTAGTTGTTTCCTCTACATAATAATTATAGAAGAAATTATTCTATAATAATGAATAAAATGAGTAAAACAACTCTCTCCATATGTTCGAGAGATATTTATTGCACCACATACGTCTATGTGGAAAAGGACTAGAATATTTGATTCCCTTTGTTTCGTCATCCCATATGAACTATGAACCTTCTTCACATGAATCTAATCAGCACATGTATTTTCTTTTCCATTCCTAAAATTAAGAATATTGAAGCCCATATTTATCTTAGATAATTTTTCCCTGATCTGTTGATTAATGTGACCCAAATTCCAACGCCACAAGTTTTTTTATTCCCAAACATTTATGTAACAACTTTTTTCTTTACTAAAAACATAGTATAAATTTACATATGTTCTATATCATTTATTGAGGGAATTTCTTATCTATCCATCGACATTTCACCCCCATTTGACTAAATGACAATATAAATCTTGAGTCATAGAGTCGACTCAAACATATGAGATTTTGATTTAAGGAATCCCCATGGAGAACATCAATTTTACTAAGCTCAATATTTTACAGTTCTATATATCCACTAAATTTGATCTTTAATGAACAATCATTATCGAAACAAACTATTCCATTAACCCCTTCCATAACAACAATAAATAAATGTATATTTATCATCTTATGGGATGAGAACCTTCTATCAAGAATCATGGTTCTTCTATTCATTATAGCTTTGAGATATAATTCTAAAATGATATATTTTTCAATTTTTTACTTTCCCTTCCATAATATACTTGATTCAGTGGATACTAAATATTTTATTTCTAATCTATTTTCCGTATGCATGGGTTCAGAATACTCATATTTCTTTTCCAAATGAGAAAATATATCTTTAAGAGAATCTCTTCTAAGTTGGTCAGTATTGAATTATCATTGAATTTTATAGGTAATGTTCCCCCCTTTCATATTCCTATAATTAAATGATTTATAGCCTTAGTTAGAATTGTGAACACAATATACAAAGAAACTATCTCTTCAATAGGATAAAGAATTTGGTTTTATTCTCCTTTAATGAGTCTAAGTTTTACACCATTCAAATAGATCTTTTCTTCTTCACAGTATGACATGGTATGGCCCAAGAAACCATATAATTTACATATTAAAAGAGGAAATGTCTTATCACATCTAATCCTCTTAATATCCCCTTCATTGGTAAAATTATTTCACGAGAGATCATATCTGGAAACATGAGGATAATGTTCAGTTCACTTTTCTATTTTATTAGATTTTTTTGTTGATATATAAGACATCAAGTTCCTTTGTAATAAGTCCAAATTTCTACCTCTGTTTATTTTATCTCATCCCTTTTCTAGCCTTTGATGATTCACCATCACAACTAATTCTATTTTTTCTCATAAAAAAGGATCTATGATCATTCATGTCCTTCTTAAATCCCTTTGAACCATGTTTAGATTTTTATAATAGATTTTAACATAAGAATATTCCAAAAAATAATTTATTCTTTGTTTTCCTTTATTTTGATTCAATTTCTAGTTTACTCCTTAGAGTAAAAAACAACTTCTTCACATCCCTCAACTACCTTATCCTTAACCTATAGTCTGAATGTAAGATTATTGATGAATTTTTCATTCTCTTCAATATTGGGATTAAATTTAGAAATATCTTATAATATTTCAAGTGTTTTTTAATGTTTATATGCTACTAATTACTTTATATAAATTTCTACATCATTCTGATAAAAATAATCTGATGAATCTTCCATAATATCACTCATATTTCTATTTTTGTTTCATTAAATGTCAACATTATCAACATCATCCCCAACTTCTACCTTGAGATCAACGACACCAATCATCTTATTGCCTTTATATTTTAAATTTTATACATTTTCAACAGTATAAATCATGGATACTTGGGTTTTAGATTAAAACATTGTCCCTTTATACTCAAAAAAATCATTTTCAACTAATTCTTCTTTATAGAAGAAACTCTTTCTATGTAAATTCTTTATTTATTTCCTGTATCCACTTTTAGATAGATTCCATTCCTAAATGGTTGAAAATGTTGGATTGTACCGAGGTCAAAGGTTTCACATGATTTTATTGACAATATCAATATATTTAATTTCATCACCATGTATTCCAATTTCACCAACAACTTCCATAATTAGATTAAAAAATGTATCATAATTTTAATCAAGATACATTTTTAGTTCCTCGATCCTATTTTGAATGAAATTGTATTTTGTCCTTATTCACATTGTTATTACCTTTATATATATTATTATTTTTCCAACATAAATGTGGTTGAAGTGAAAATTATCACATTCAAATATATTTGATCTGATATGGTTTTAGTAAGATCATTTTTCTCTTAGGAATCTACATCAAGTATTTTTTTATCGGTTTCGGTCAATGACAGAGCTATTGCATCAGTGACATAATTCCCTTAATCAGTGGAAAAACGAACATCCATACCAAGTGATATAATATGACATATCATCATATTCATCCAAATATGGATGCTTATTTAATCAAATAGTGTGACTCAATTGATAATCATGGAATTCAACATGAAAAAATTAGAGGAAAAATTTAGCTACAATATCCTCTATGCATTTTTAACACTTATAGGACCCCAAAACACCCTAATATAAGAAGGATGAATAAGGGTGTTAACATTTTATTTTAATGTGGCATATCATTTTTGTAAATGTGTAGGAACTTGTTAAACCTCTTAGATTGAATCATGTAGTAATCTTGTATTCACATGTATAGAGACAATGAATCATTTTTACATAGATCACCGCTAAGGGACAGTCCAAAGAGAATACTCTAACTATGTGTTGGTTATACCTAAATCCCCTAATTGTTAATAGTTATTTAATACATAAGTTCAAAAATAGTTTATTTGTTCAAGGAATACTTCATTTACATGATTTTAGTGATATCACACTACCTCCCTTAGAACGCGTATTTCGACTCCCCCTAGATAACTGCTTTGAGAGACGTCTTATGCATTTTAATGGCCTGAAAGTTACTTTATTAGATTGAAACATATGTATTTCTCCCTAACTATCACAATACATTTCTTTCACTATAGTCCCGATTTGATGAACTAGAATGTAATATTCAATTAAACCATCTGTTCAATATTATTTTTTTAAGCTCCCTCACAAATATCCCTCATGAGGCTCACATAATTCAGGAAGAATACTTATTTCCCAAAACACTATGTCATTATAGAATAACCATTCATTGTGGAACTCTGTTCTATGAGATACCTAATCATTGGTCAAGACTAAGGAATCATTTTCACGGTGATCAAATTCTTGAAGAATTTTTTATTTCTGATGCTCTTAGAATTCATGACTTTAGAATTATTAATTCTTCTCTCCAATTATATTCCTTTGAAATGATGTCAAAGTAGAATCCTATTTACAAGATCAGCCTTTTGTAAAGATCCCACCACTCTAATAGATTTTTTATTAAACTAAATATTCATGTTTGTGAAGATCACTATTTCACAATGTTTGAGTGAAATTTCACCCAATCACAAGCATTCTCATATTCATGAAGAATCTTTTTCAACTCATCATTCACTCAAGATTCTTTGATGTAGCCATCAAGAATCCTTGTCTCTCTATTTTTCATTCATGAAGATCGGTTATGATGCTCTGTATCCCCACAAATCTTAGCCTTCATGAAACATGGTATTCCCAAAACTCATGCCTTTACTATATTTGAGAATATTCAATCCAATAAAACCACCATTTGAATAGCTTGATCCTTACTCCTTATTTTGATCATAAATATTTTGAAGACACTTGGAAATGGTTCCACCTTCAACATTGTTGTTATACAGTACTACTAGATCAGTTACCTACAAACTCCATGATCAAACCATTGAGGATTGATAATAAAAATAACCTATTATCCATATACAAAATATAAATCCTTAGTTCTAACAATTATTTCATGTGGATTATGATTTAGATGTTACAAAATCATGAAAGGAAATAGTTTCTCAAATTGTATTATTCGGGACATTTATTAAGTAATGAACCTATAATATTTTATGAGGTTTATGTACATAACCGTTTACAAGTTAAATCATTATTTTATTTATTACAATGATATTTAATATTTCAATTAATGTTATTATTTCATTCACTTTAGGATTCAAAAGTTACCAAATCATATAACGGATTTTCATTTCACATTTATTTATGTTGGGAATAAGGCTTATACACCATTTGTTTGTTTTTTAGTCTATATAATCCCTCTGAATTTATTTTATGATTCTTCTCTAGAAAATTGTGGGATATAAATATCCATATAATATTATTTCTTTTAGGGGGATTATGATTCAAAAGATACAAAAGTGGTAACAGATTAATTTTATAATCTGTTTTTTATCATGATTATTTATGATTGTGTATCCCAATATAATATATTAAGGTCTAAATTTAGATAAAATTATTAATTTTACTATCCTATGTTTATATCTGAAAAATAATTGTTTAATGTTAATATTCCACCCTTTGAGATTTTATAAACATCATCACAGATTAAATTGGAACCCTAGAATAGAGGAAAAACCACATAAAAAATTCAAAAAAAATATTAGGAATTTCAAAAAAGAGTTCAAAAATTTCAAATTTCAAATTTTCTGTATCTTTTCCACTATAAAGATGGATCCAAAACCCCCATTGAGCCATGCATCATTTAAGTAGTCGGATACTAAAACAAACCTCAAACAATAGAACAAATTTATAACATTTTAATAAAATATTTCCTCACTATGTCCATCACATATTGTTTTCATCACAGCCACGTGACATCTATAAATCATCGTCACTGAAACCATTATACACAGGGAAGAAGAAAATTACCCAAATCATCACCATCGATGATCCACCAAAAACAACAAATACTAAAAGGATGAAAACACAAAAATGGCCATCTCAAGACCACTATGAACACTAGATATGAAACAAAAACCATTAAAAGCACCAAAAATAGATCTAGATTTGGTCTATTCCCAATAAAACCACCACTATCATAGTCCTCCAAAAAATAATCGAATCCCACAAAACCACTATTAAACGAAAATACGAAGCCAAAAAAAGGAAAAAATGGATAAAGACACCATAAAACCATTTAACACTAAATCTGAACATCCCAAACCCCCAATGAAAACCACATCATTAGAGTAAATTGGTTCATAATACCATAGACTAAGTAGTCAGAGAAGTGATTGAGCTGAACTAAGGCCTCAGTAGCAATGCGGGACCTGAGAGAAGAACATCCTAAAGCATAGAAGAGAAAAAAATCACATGAATATTGTATCATCTCAAACACAATCCATTATTGACACCATCACACCAGAACAAGATGGGATCTGGTGAAATGTGATAGACAAAATGTGTGTAGAGGGCATGAATGTGAACCACATCTATAGAGAAATAAAATGTTTCTTTAACGCTTCCTATAAATGATATAAATTTTCCTTTATAAAATTAAAATGTGATTTTCAAATAAAATTTTTTCATTAATATTTATGATGTTTTCGATTTAAATTAAATAATTTCAAGGTGAATAATTTATTTTACCCATTAAATGAACCAATTTATCTTTCCAAATCATTTTCCTTCTAAGTTGAAAAACTTTGATGATTTTTATGATATATGAGGGAAATGATCCAAAGATGTCATCCTTATTATTTCTCAAGATGATTTACATTTAATATGTCAATATTTTTATGAATCACATTCTTTTTCCATGAGATATATAGAATGTCTCGTTAAGGTTCAGTTTTATATCCAATAAACCATCAAACTTCCAAGATGATAAAAACATCCTGGTTTTCCAAACATTACCATAAAATTATGTATCATAAATAAATTATTGAATGATGGGGAACCCAAGATATGAACATAATCACTCCTATCAATAGATGGTTTTAATTAATTTATTGATATAGGGGTAACCAATCTTATATAGAGGCTTTGGGAGGTCCTTTCAAGAATATAATAAATCTAAAATAGATTCCAAAAGCAGGAAATAATTACCCTAAAAAAGGGTGTAATGAACCCAACCTCCCATCCTCTTGACCAGTGTGAGTTTATAAGCATAGTTGGGTTTGAATTCCCAACAAAACACATTACTTTAACGAGAATGTCCATACTCAATTATGGATGTGAGAACAATAAGGAGTTTTTGGAAAGTAAAAAATATGGGAAAACTCTATGTGAAGAAATGTGTAGCTCATTTAATCCCCCTCACAACCAAGCGTCTGGAAAATGGTCATTCTATATTTTTTGGTAAATAATCATAGTATATTCTCCACTCACCAAGAGTCTCAAAATAGTGAATATAATCAATAATAAATGTGTTAGTCCCTTCTATTGTCAATAATCTTCTATAAAATGATGATATTTTTAAACCCCATGTTTTGATGAAATAAATTTTAAGATAATTAATTTTTTTGATATCTTTCATTAAATGATCTATATTTTAAAAAAACACAATATAATATCAATATTATTATTTAAACATGGTATTTATAACCTATACATTAAACATGGTTTAATAAATAGGAATAATTTTTTAAAAATAATTTTAACTATTTTATTTGAAGTAAATATATAGATAAAAAGTAATTAATTTTTAGTAAATTCATCATATGATTTAAAGATACCATTTTCTAAAAAATTGATTTATACAGCACTTTTGACAAAAGATAGTAAAATTTACTTTCCATATATATATAATTTTTTTTGAAAATAGAAATCATTTTTGAAATATAAAGAAAAAAATTATCTTTGAGTGAATGTTTTATGATATTTTTTAATGATTAACTTCTATATGAATAGTAATAATGTAATCATTTTAATTAAATTTTTAATTTTTGTTTAATGGATTCTAAAGTTAATTTTTCTCTTAAACTTCTTTTAATAGAAAAATTAGTAATATTTTTTTAAATTCAGTTTAGTTCATTTGAATTAGTTTCATAAATAATTTTTTTATTAAAACACTATATACTTATGAAATGTTTATCTTTGGAAAGCTAAATTTTTATCATATGTATAGTTAAATTGATATTTTCCAATTATGTTAGTGGAATTTAAAAAATTGGATTTAATATTTTTATTAATGATAATTAATATTATATGATAATGTAAAATTATTTTCTAGTTAAAATAATTTGTAAATGAAGAGAAAATTTTAATTATATTTCTTACAGTTAAAACTGAATTTCGGTGGTTAAAATAATAATATAATAAGTAAAATAACATAAAAACATTAAATATCCTAATTTATAGCCATATTTTGACCTTATATAATCAAGGGTTTGTTAATTAGAAATTTTACTGTCTTTTGATTTGTTTAAAATATTTATAAACTTTATTATCTGGATGAACTTTACTTGTATCCTCTCCCCCACCTATAAAAGGGAACCCCTTCTTCTATACATTACACACTTCCAAAATCATTTGTTTCAAAAAAATACCATCCCAAATGCATTTATTACTTCCATAAACACATTATAGAGGCCTCATTTTTTTATTAGGAAACACTCCCAAAAGGGGTTTACCAGTAAATCAAAAAGAGTTCTTTGAAGAAGATATATAGTCATTATCCTTGAGTTTTTAATTTATTTCTTCCCTTAAATCCTTCTAATATTCCACAAACATTATGATATAATAAAAAGATTATTTAAAATATAAATATATGTAATTGTGATAATGGAATCACCTATATATATCTTTCCTTCCATAATGCGTGAAGGAAACTATCAATCATGTGTACGGTGGACTACCACCTCACAAAATGGTGTAATTTGTTTTCCATCGTTACCTTTCATGGCTAGTGATAATAATAGATTTAACATTTATAAATGAAATTTATTATAAATTTAAACTTCTATTATTTTAATATCCCATGTAACTTCCTATATGGTATTTTATAGGAATATGATAACCTCAATCGTGTGTACGGTGGACTACCACTTCATGAAGTGATGTGTTTTATTTTTCACTAAAGATTTAATTTAAAGGAAATAAAGATTAATTTAAGTAATAATATATATATATATATATCATTTTAATTACTCTATAAATTATATTCATTATTTAACTTCATTTTTTCCATCCATTGGGAAAATGGAAAAAATGTTCAAGCACACATAGAGCCTACTATTTCTATGAATGGTGTAATTAATTTTTTGTATCTAATTTTCATGGATTAATAAGAATACATATATAATGAATTCATATGATATTTTTTAATGATTTTAATTTTTATAAGATGGAATCATGATTAAATTAACAGGATAAAACATACTAAATCCAGACATGCATGAAAAGCAAAGAAAATTTTACCCGACACATGATTTTGATAAGGATTTGTTAATATATGGGTAATAAAAAGTCATAAGTAAATAATATATGGTGTGATATATATGATTATGGTTATAAAATAGTCATATATTAAACTAATATTTATTATATATGAGGTTTGAATGATAATAATGGATGTTACTACTTATGAAAAGGAAAATTTGTCTCAAATTTTTTTCTTTTAGAAATATGTTATGTTATAATCCTATCTTCATTTGTGAGGTGTATATTGAACCCATTTTACTTGTTATATAATTATTATTTTTAGTATCATAGTATTTACATTTTCATTTAATGGTGATATTTCATGGTGCTTAAGATTCAAATGATACCAATGCATGTAAGGGAGTTTTTCTCAAATTACCTTCTTAAAGACACATTATTTGTTAGAAACCTAACATATTTTATGTAGTTTATTTGAAAACATTTTGCTATTTTATATAATGAATTTATTATTCTCGCGATATTTAATTTTTAATTTAATGTTATTCATGTACGACCCTAGAACACCCTGAGAGAGGTGGGGTGAATTAGGGAGTTATCTTTTTCTTCTAAAGTGATGGATCTTATTCCCACATTGGTAAGAACATGTTAAAACTATCTAACAGAATCATGTAGTAATCAATAATTCACATGAATAGATACAACACGTAGGTTGTTATTGGTTCCCAACTAATTTATTGTATAATGTTCATATGCTGACAGTTTTTTAGTCAAACCTAAATCTACTAATCATTACTAGTCATAGAATAAATATTTTTGTACACAGTCACTCTATTCCAGGAACAATTCCTTTAGTGGATTTTAGGTACGTCACACTACATCCCTCAAAAGACATCCATTTAATCCCCAAATATCAGTACTTTGGATTAATTCTTAATTTTTTAAATTACATGATGGTTGTTTAATAGATTTTCATTTAATCCTTTTCCCTAGACTAGCACGATACTTTTCTTGCACTGTATTCATAAGTTGATGCATTTCAAGGAAATTTTCACTTAAACTAGATGTTCAATATTTTTTTTCGTGAATCAATTTTAAGAATATCCTTCATGAAGATCACAACATTCATTAAGACGTATTTCTTTGTGAAACACTTAGTCATTCTGGAATAAGCAGTCATCAGGAAGCTTCTTTTTTATGATATACCTAAGCATTGGTCAAAATTAAGAATATATTTTCATGATGTTCAGAGTAATAATGAATATATGATACAAAAATAACATATCCTTCTTTAATTAATAATTATTTATAATTTTCTCCAATTAATTTAATGTAAAATGAAGTGGGGGGGTATCCACTAATTTATAAGCTCATCCTTTCATGAAGATCCCACCCTCTTGTGGTTTTTTGGTGAACCTCCGAAATCATTTTTGAGAAGCTCATTCCTTCACGAAGCTCTAATTAAATTTAACCCATTAATAAACATTATCATATTCATAAATAATCACCATTAAATAATTATGAACTCTCTATGATTTTTCATCATCAATAATAATAACCATTTTCCATCACGCATTCCCGAAGCTCCTTCGCGATGATCCATATCATTATGAAGAACCACATTCGCAAAACCCTTTCTTGGTTAAAACCATGAAATTACCATATTGGAAAAGGATTGTTATAATAAAAAACCCTTCATGAATATTTCTCCATCCTCCAAATTTCATACCCAAGAAATTGGAATATACTAGGAAATAATGCCACCTTCATAATTATAGTCACCTTTGCACTATATGATCACAATACTTAAAAACACACTAATCAACCCAGTGTGGATTGAAGATAAACAAAAATAAGAATTTGTTAATAGTAATGAAAATCCTTTCTTCCAACAATATCCCCCTTTTGATATCTAAGAAACATATAGATAAATTTAATAAAGCACCAGATGCTATCAAAACCTAAATGGCAAGAAACAAATCATCCAAATCTATAATTCTACACGAGCAATGCTAGTAATAGAAAAAAATATGGGAAAAAAATTGTGTTCTCATGATTTGTAATTAGTAATTACTTACAAGATTATATCTATGAAAAAATAAATGTTTTCTAAATAAATAACTCTCCACTATAAAAAAACTAAAAAGAGATAAACAAATCATCAAAATATATGTCTACGTGAAAAATTCTCAGTGTAAAAAACAAGACGGGAAGAATGAATTGGGTTCTCATTATTTTGGAATGATTAAGGAATTACAATATATAATAATAGAAAATGAACTATTTCCTCATAATACATAATTCTAATCGTTTCACAAAATCAATGCATGGATTTTTAAAATCATAAGATCTGTATTGAATTTATCCATTATCTATCTTTGGAAATAAACCCATAAAACATGAATATGTACTTTTAGAGCTCAAAATAGACTCCCCATGGACCATATCTCCCTAAAAACCAAGATAACATCCATAAAAAATTATAATACTTAACAAAAATGTGAGTGAAAAAACTGTGAATTCTTCATGTACTAGGAGGTGGCTAAAGAATGAGTATCTACTAATGTTTCTAGAAGATATATGTTTCAATTGGATTAGTCCAGATGTCTTATACTTTATAAAACATTACAAAATTAATCTTTTTAATCACAACTTGTTGAAATTTTTCATTCATGAAGTGATATAAGATTTCAATATGTTTTTTACAAGAGTGTTGGACCATATTTTTGGTAGTATTTTTCATGTTGTTGTTTTTATAGTGAATCATCATCTACGGTTTCACCTTATCAGTGATATCAGTATGTTCTTTCCTCATCCAAAATATCATAATTTTAGAATTTTTAGTATACATATAATTGACTTCATCTATATTAAGAGAAGTTATTTTTTTTTTCTTACTCAATCATCCCATACATTTTTTTTCCAATGAATAATGCTTCCCCACTTGGGGAAATTCTATCCACCACATCTACTTCCTATTCAGCATCATAAAATTCCAATAATTCATTTTATATACCTATGAACAAGTATAATAAAAAATTTAATGTAACTCAAATATACATTATGATTCATTTAATTGAAGAAGAATTTTATTCCTAAATATTACATTGAAAGATGGCCACTAAACAAGGTTTAAAGATTATATTTTTCTGGGTTTCAGTCATGTATGATAATCTTCCAATGATTATAGAATACATGGTGGGATCCATATATGTCCCATTCCCATGCTTTCTTTTTTTTCCCAACCACAAAAGGATTCAACATTGGTTTGGAGTCACGGATATTGAATTTCTTTAATAGATCACTTGTATATTTTCCATGAGAAATAAAGGTGTAATACATCTTCTAAATCACGTGCTACCCAAAAAAGGATATGATTTCAGTGATAATATATATTTCCAATTCTAATTTCTACTGATTATAAAATTATTCCAATGATCCCTACCTTATTCCATAAAAAATAATATCATCCACTTACATAATCATCATATATTGAAATTTCTGAGAATTATTTACATATATATTATGGTTAAAACCTACTATTGTAAATACGGACTTCTTAAAATAAGAATCCATTCAAGATTACCATTATCATGGTACCTTATTCAGATCATAGAGTTCAATCAAAAATCTTAAAAATTTCATTGTTTCATTTCCAATCAGAAAACTGACTGGTCGTTCAATAAAGACTTCTTCTTCAAGAACAATGTTTAAGAATTATTTTTTTCACATCCATCTGATACAGTTTTTACTCTCTTTAAATCTCTATAAAATTAAATAACCTGATTGACTCCATTTTAGACATTATAGATAAAATTTCTTCAATATCGACGTCCTTCAATATGTTCATATCATTTACATGACAAGTGCACCTTATTTTTGACCATGATTCCATGCTCATCAAATTAATTTTTAACGATCCACTTTGTTTTAATCAGATAGTGATTTTCAGGTCTCTTAACAATATATTGGGACTAGTTTTTTTCAATCTGATCCAATTCATTATTCATTCCCATAACACATGACACATCCTTCACAGCTTTTTTAAATTAGGTTGGTTCCCCAATTGATAGAAAGGAAGAATATGCTTCATTCCCCATTCTTGTTGTTGGTGTGGGTGCGGTCCAATCCCCAATGATGTTGGATCCATCAATTTATAATATTTTATTTCTCATGTGAGTTTTTTATGGTTCTCCTTTAGCCATGGTTTTATCTTCTTTTTATTATTCCGAATCATCAATATTTTTTTATCCATTAATATTTTCAAGCCTTACACTATTTTTTCATTTGAATATATCCCTTTTACACTTCTTTCTTAATCTTACATCATATCAAAAAATGATGTCATCGATGAATTTCATGTTTTTTCTTATATTATCTTGAAATAAATTATTTCTAAAATTCTTCCAGGATGATTATTGTATCGTTTTTATGATTTACTCTTAATTGAATATCCACATAATATTATCCAATTTTCATAATAACTATACTTTTCTTGGTTGTGTTCCTTGTTTCCAATAAAACATTTACAAATAAAAACAGAAATATAATTCAGAGAGGAATTCCATCCATACCATAAAACATATATTGTTTTGGTTTATCCCAAGAAAATCCATGTTTGATTTTTATTGTGCATTTTTACTTTAATAGACTCTTTATAATAATGATGTTTAATATCACTCTCTATAAACATAGTTATAAACATATTGATAACTTGTCAATTCAAGCATTAAAAAATATATTTTTCTCTAGGGTTATCACTATATCCCCTTCAATATTCTTCAATGATTTTTTGGTAATATTCTAATTCAATGGATGTGCATTCTTCTACATTTTTGGATCATAGATTCCTAATTGGGTAACCAGTTTCATTCATAAAAATTTTATTATAACTCCTCATCAAATCAAGCAACAATTGATTCCTCTGTATAATAATCATAGATGAAATTATTCAATAATACTTAATAAAATTAATGAAACACCTCTCTCCATATGTTTAAGAGATATTTATTACACCTCATACAGCTGTGTGGAAAAGAAGTAGAATATTTGATTCCCTCTACTTCTTCGCCCGATATGAACTTCTGACCATATTTCCATACATTATATCATTACATTTATTTTCTTGTTCATGTGTAAAATTGGGAATATTGAAGCCTATATTTATCATAGATACATTTCCAGTCATCTTTTGATTAATGTAACCTATAATCGGGTGACACATATGATTTTATTATTAAACTGTTATACAACAGATGTTTTCATTATTGGAAACCTTGTAAAAATTTAAATCTGTTCTATATCATTTATTAAGGGAATTACATATCTATCCATCGACAGTTCACCCCATTTGACTAAATGAAAATTTTAATCCCTAGTCATAGAGTCGGATCACACATAGGTGATTTTGATGTAGAGCATCCACATAAAGCACTTAAATTTTCCTAAGCTCAATATTTTATAGTTCTATATATCCACTACATTTGATATTTAATGAACCATCATCGTCGAAGAACACTATTCCATCAACCCATTTCCTAACATTATTTAATAAATCTATATTTATCATCTTATGGGATGAGCACCCTCAATCAATATTCTTGGTTCTACTATTCTTTATATCTTTGATAAATACTTCTAAAAGTATATATTTTTCAATTTTGTGATTTTCCGTCCATAATATACTTGATTCAATGGATGCTAAATATTATATTTCCAATATCTTTTACATATTCATGGGTTCATCATACTCATATTGTTTTTTCAAATGAGAATTCATATTTTTAAGAGAATATCTTCTTAGTTGGTGGGTATTGAATTATCTTTGAGTTTTGTAGTTATTTTCCCCCTTTCTTATTCCTATAATAAATAGATTTACGGCTATAGTTAGAACTGCGAAAACAATATACATACAAACTATTTCTTCTATAGGATGAAGGATATAGTCTTCCTCTCATTTCATAAGTTCTGAGTGCTACACCATTCAAATAGCACTATTAATCTTCAGAGTATGACATGGTATGGCCCAGGAATCCATATAATTTACATATTATAAGAGGAAATGTCCTATCACATATAGTCCTCCTCAAATGCCCTTTATTAGTAAAACTATTTCCCTAGAGATCATATCTCGATACATGAGGATACTTTTCTTCTCACATTTCTATAATATTTGATGTTTTATTTGTTATAACATCAGGTTGCTTTGTTATATGTCTGTATTTCTACCTCAGTTTATTTTATCTCATCCCATTTCTAGCATTTGATGATTCAACATCACAACCAATTATATTTTTTCACATAAACATGAATCTATGATCATTTCAGTCCTTCTCAAATCCCTTTGAACCATTTTTAGCTATTTCTCATAGCTTTGAATATAAGAATATTCCACAAAATAATTCATTACTTGTTTTTCTTCATTTTGATTCAATTTCAAGTTTTCTCTTTAGAGTAAAAAACATCTTCTTCACAACCCTTAACTGTCTCATCCTTCACATATAGTTTGAATGTAAGGTTATTGATGAATTTTTCATTATCTTCAATCTTGGGCTCAAATTTCAAAACATGTTATAATATTTCAAGATTTTTTTATTGTTTATATGCTCCTAATTTCAAAATATAAACTTCTACATAATCCTGATCAATACACTCTGATGAATCTTCCTATATTTCTCTCATATTTTGGTTTCTTTTCTTGAAATTTCAAGATTATCAATACCAAACCCAACATCCAAACTGAGATCAATAACACCAATAATATTATTGACTTTATATATTAATGGTTATACATTTTCAAAATTAAAAATCATGGATACTTTGGTTTTAGATTTAAACTATGGCCCTTTATACTCAAAAAATTCATTATCATCTCATTCTTCATTATAGAGGAAAATCTTTCTATGTAAATTCTTTCTTTATTTCAAGTATCCTTTTTTAGGAAACCTTTTCTTATTCTCCTAGATGATTTCTGATTTATTTTTTCATTATTGAAATTATTTAAGGATTGATAGGAAATTTTCATAACTCTACTATGTTGAAAATAGTTGAGGTGAAGCTTTCTTTCAAATCTTATTATTCATCTCTTGATTTTTTTTAAATAGGTAGAATTTATTCTTCCCCGCTGTATTTATCAAAATTATATCTGGAAACCTCTATTTTTTATATTGTTTTTAATTCTATTTCCTTTATTTTATGAGTTTTTGTATCTTCTAGTTTAACTCTCATTTCATAATCCATCTGACTATATAGAAGATCGTCAAGATAATGTTTATATAGATCCCTTTCCTAAAAGGTTGAATATATTGGATAGTACAGAGGTGGAAGGCTTCTCAATATTTTTTTTACAATATCAATATATTTAATTTCTTCACCATGTCTTCCAATTTCACCAACAAAATCAATAATTTGATTAATAAATGTATCTTAATTTTCATCAGGATACATTTTGAGATCAACAAACATATTGTGAAAGAAATTATATTTTGACCTTATTCAAGTTGTTACTGCCTTTATATATATTATTATTTTTCCATAAAAGAAGTGGTTGAAGTGAAACTTATCACCATAAAATATATTTTATCAGATATAATTGTAGTAATATCATTTTTATCTTAGGAATCTACATCACGTATTTTCCTATCTATTTCGGTCAATGATTGGCATGTCGCATCAGTGACATCATTCCCTTAATCAGTGGAAAAATGAACATCCATCCCAAATGATATAATTTGATATATCATAATATTATTACAAATATAGATGTTTTTTTCATCAAATACGGTGACTCAATTGATAATCAATGAATTCCAAATAAAAAATTAGAGGAAAATTTTAACTACAACTTCCTCTATACATTTTTAATACTTATAGGACCATAGAACACCCTAATATAAGAATGGTGAATAAGGGTGTCAATATTTTTTTTAATGTGACATATCATATTCTAACATTTATAGGAACTTGTTAAACCTATTAGATTGAATCATGTCGTTATCATGTATTCACATGTTGAGAGATAATGAATCAATTTTACTTAGATAACCACTAAGGGAAAGACCAAGGAGAATACTCCGACTATGTTTTGGTTATACCTAAATACTTTAATCTTCACTAGTTTTGGAAAACATAAGTTCAAATATAGTTAATTTATTCTAAAAACACTTCATTTACATGATTTTAGGGATATCACAATACCTCCCTTAGAACACTTCTTTCGAATCCCCCTAGATCACTGCATTGAGAGATGTCTTACTCATTTTCGTGACATGAATGTTGCTTTAGTAGATTGGCACATATGCCTTTATCCCTAACTAGCACAATACATTTCATGAACTGCTGTCCTGAGTTGATGAACTCAAATGTACTATTCTATTAAACTGGATGTTCAATATTACTATTCGTAAAGCTCCCTCAAAAATATCCTTCATGATGATCACAACATTCATGCAGAAAACTTCTTTCTCAAATCACTAAGTCATTACATAATAACTATTAATTGTAAAAATCCTCTCTCTGAGATACCTAGTGATTGTTCATGACTAAGAAATTGTTTTCATTATGATCAGTCTCTTGAAGAATTGTTAATTTGTGGTGATCAAAGAATTAATGAATTCAGAATGATTCAACCTTCTCTCCAATAATATTCATGTGAATTGAAGTGGGAGTAAAATCCTATTTATAGGATCATCATTTTTTAAATATCCCACACGTCAAATGGATTTTTTTACTAACCTCAAAATTCATGTTTGTGAAGATCCTACATTCACAAAGTTCTAGTGAAATTTCACCCATTCACGAGTATTCTCATATTCCTGAAGAATCATTTTTAACTCCTCATTCACTCAAGATTATTTGATGTAGCCATGATGAATCATTGTCTTTCCATTTTTCATTCATGATGATCAGTCATGATGCTTTGTATCCCTACAAATTTCAACCATCAAGAAACATAGTATTATCAAAACTAATTCATTTACTATATTTGAGAATAGTCAATCCCAAAAAAACCACCATTCGCATAGCTTGATCCTTACTCTTTATTTAGATCCTACATATTTGGAAAACATTGGGAAATGATGCCACCTTCAACACTGTAGTTATCTAGTACAATTATATCATTTACCTACAAACTCCAAGATCATTCCATAGAGGATTGATAATAAAATCAAACTACGATCCCTATCAAGAAAATGAAATTCCTTAGTTCCAAAAATTCTTTCGTATGGATAATGATTTAGAAGTTACAAAATCATATAAGGAAATTTTTACTCAAATTGTATTATTTGGGACTTATGTTTCGTAATGATCCATTCATCTTTATTAGGTTTATGTACATACCCATTTACAAGTTAAATAATTATTTTATTAACTCTAATGATATATAATATTTCAGTTAATGATATTCTTTCGTGAACCTTACAATTCAAAAGCTACCAAATCCTAGAATAGATTTTCATATCACTTTTATTTATATGGGGAACAAGGCTTATAAACCACTTCTTTGTTTTTTGTAGTCTATATACTTCCTATGAATGTATTTTATGATTCATCTACAGAAAATTGTGGGATATAGAAATCCATATAATATTATTTCTTTTAGGGGGATATGATTCAAAAGATACAAAAGTGGAAACCAATTGATGTTATAATATATTTTTTTGTCATTATTATTTTTAATTGTCCATCCAAATATAATATATTGAGGTAAAAATATAAATAAATAGATTAATTTTTTATCCTATGTTTATATATAGAAAATAATTGTTTAACTTTAATTTTCCGCTCTTTATGTAATCAGGAGTCTAAAGAATTAATTTTAGAAAAATCGACTTTATTTTTATAATTAGTTGAAAAACCTCTTTATTATAAGACAATGTTTTCTTAAAATAATTTAATGATATATTTTTAAATTATCCAATGATTATTTAAATAAAATTTTACCCATGTATGCCTTTTTACAAAACGTTTAAAAATAAATTTTCATGTCATATTTTGAATAAGTCACTTTTGAATTTTTACTATCCAATCCATGTTTTTATATTTTATAAACATTGTAAAGGATTAATTGTGAACCCTTACATAGATGTAAAACCACATACACAATTCAAAATTTAAATTACTAATTTCAAAAATAGTTCGAAAATTTCAAATATAAAATTGATAGTAACTTTTACACTATAAAACATGATCCACAAACCCCATTGAGAAATGCGCACTTTCAAGTTGTTTGATACTAACATGGACCTCAACCTCTTGACCGACCACATTTCCTTTTAATAAAATATTTCCTCACTATCTCCACTATATGTTTTTTCCATCACCACCACTCGACATCTACAACTCATCATCATCGAAACCACCATACACAAATCAGAAGAAAAATACCCAAATCATCACCATCGATGATCTCAAAAAAACCACAAATACTAAAAGGATGAAAACAAAAAAATGACCCTCACAAGACCACTATGAACACCCAGGATGAAACAAAAAACCATTAGAAGCACCAAAAATAGATCTAAATCTTCTTTTAGAACTATGATACCACCACCATCATAGTCCTCTAGCAAACAATGGAATCCAAAAAAACCACTTTTGAAGGAAAATATGAAGCCAAAAAAAGGATCATTCCAACAAAAAACTATTTAATGCTAAATAAAAACAACCCAAATCCCTTATGAAAACCACATCATCAGAATAAATTGGGGCCTAATACCATATTCGAGGCAGTCAGAGCAGTGATTGAGCTGAACTAGGGCCTCAGTAGCTCTGTGGGACCTGAGAGATGAACATCTTAAAGCCTAGAATAGAAAACAATCACACAAATATTGAATCATCTAAAACCCAATTCATCATCAACACCATCACATCAGAACAATATGGGATCTAGCACAATGTGATAGAAAAAATTTGAGGAGAGGGCATGAATGAGAACCACACCTGCAGAGAAATATAAGTTTTCATTAATGCTTTCTCTAAATGATTTAAATTTTCCTTAACAACTTTTCAATGTTATTTTAAAATAATATTTTTTGAGTAATATTTGGTGGGTTTTTTTAAATAAATAATTTCAAGTTGAAAATGTTATTTTAATCATAAAATGACACATGATATCTTCCCAAATCATTTTCATACTAAGATGAAAAACTTTTATGATTTTTCATATATACTATATAAATGATCCAATGATACTATCCTTATTATTTATCAAGATGATATATATTTCATATGAACATATTTTAATGAAACACATTAATTTTCCTTGGGTTATGATATGATGAAATGATGAAATTTTTTTGAAACCTATTTATTTTCCATGGGATATTTCATGATGAAGTGTTTATGAAACCCAGATATTTTTATCAGTTTCATATGGTGATTTTTTCCAATATTATAGGAAACATATGAATGATTTTAATTATGTGATTTTTGGGAACTAAATCTCTTGACAATTTATTCTTTAAAGATTGATATCTCATGAGATAAGAATGACTGGAGTATGGAGTGAACCCAATACCATAAGGGACTCTATCCACTATAAATAATGGTGTTCATAATTCTATGTCTCTGAATGGTTCAATTTTTTGAAGAGAATATACGGATATGTTGTATTTATCCTACGAAATAGTGTTTCATGTTTCTAGGTTCATAAATATATAATATCTATACTATTATGGAATGGAACATTATTTTTTTAATGAATATTCATCTATTACGATGTGATACTTTTGTATGAAAGGTATGGGTTATTATATTTTGTACCATAAAAATGGTTAACATAATCATTTGAAACAAGGATGATAAACTTTTTGCAAGAAATTTTAGAATAAGAATTTATATAGTAGAACTTCCAATGTTATTGTAATGAAAAGAGTGTGGTTTTCAAAGAAATTACATCTATGTCAAGATAATACAATTGGATGTTGCTCTGGAACATATGTACATAGGGAAAAACTTGAGAAAGGTTTAATTGAGCTAGACTCAATCATCACTTGAAGCATGATAATGGGTCTTTCTAAACACCTGTTTTGACACTCTCTATGGATATGTTTTAGAAATTCACTAACCATTTATGAACCATAATGAAGTATTTGAATAATCAACAAGAATGACCTCTATTTATCTTATGGTGTCATATATTTAAAAAAATATAATGACTTAAGACATCATATAAATTATTTTTCATGATTATTTGGTATCCAAATATGATTTTTATTACTCATGATAAACTTTTTGGTTTTTTCAATTGATAGAACTAGGAGGAATCGTGATATAACTGAAAGATTGGAAGATTCACTGATTTTGAGGACCCAATTTTTATGATGACTGGAGAGAAATATTTTTTGATTGTGAAATAATATAATTAACGATATATGATTAACATCATAAACCATGGTTATATTCCTAGCATGTCATATAAGTGGAAGATAATATTTTATGAGTGTTTTTGTGGTAATTAAATAGAGTAGAGGAGATTAGGTGTCCCATAATTCAAAATTTTGGGAACAATCACCTAGAAGAATATCTCCAATGGGTGGGATGATATCTTCATGGTGGAAATTAATGTCATAGAGAGACCATATTATATGTAATTCAATGTATTATATTATGGAAACTTTGGTATTACTTGAGTTATATCTCAATACTAGGGGTTATAACCTATACAAAGGAAGGATAAATGTTATAGCATATTATTTATGTAAATGATTTTGTGTATTTATTTATTGGATTCAAGATTTATAATATAAATGTATTTTTACCAATGGAATTTTGTCAAAAAATTCCAGAAACATATAAGGATTGTGTTAATTTTTGAAGCATATAGGTATTCATGTAAGAGTAAATTATGAGTTATGGATTTCACCAAGGGTTTATGAGTTTAAGGTCTATCAAAAGTTACAACTGTTAGAAACCCCTTGTTTGGTTCTATGTGTTGGGATACTAATTTGATTACTAAAATTTTGGTATATGTTTTATTGGAATAAGGTACACAAAAAATTTATGTTCAACATGAAGTATTATTTGAGGAAGAATAATATTTTCATTAGATTAAAGGTATCGATAAACTTAATGATTTATATGGAATTTGGAAAATAAGGATATTTTTAAGGATGTTCATAATATTTCTAGGGACATTAAAGGAATTATATTAATATAGTTTTACTCAAATGGAAAACTTGTGACATCAGGAAAGGCCACAGGGATTGAACCCACAACTGATAGACGATAAGGATGAAATTCTTACTAATGTAAAACATGATGTCTTTGTTAGGATGATATTTTTAAAATGATGTGAAATATAATTATTAAGTATATTTTGGGAGGATATGTTTTATTTTATAGAAACCCCTAGGATTTAAATATAATATGATGATATCATATGCCTCATGATAACTGAATGTTCATGAGAAAAATAACCAAACTCAAGATTGGGAGTTAACTAAGGTATGTTTTTTCAGTAGATATGTGGATTCAATATCATTATGAATAAATGTGTGATATATATAAAGATAATAAATTTTTATCAAATATGTTCTCATCAAAGGTGTTGAATATTCGTTAGAGGTGATTATTGGAATTGATTAATTATTTTTACTATTCAACACATTAACACCCTTGGAATGTGAAAAAAGTGGATGAAGCTTTGAGTCAAAAGGATCATGACATATTATTTATGTGGAGGATCCAAAAGGATCAAATACTTATATATCTTCAATTGATGTATTTTGATATATTTAAAGAAGGATGAAATCTTGTATTTCTCAAGTAACTATTCAAACATATATCAAAGTAAAGTTTAAGAGGATTAAGAGGATATGTATAGCTATATAAGAAATTGAGAAATAATCCTAAGTTTAACCACGACTATAAAATAATGATATGTTTCATGAAATATGTATTTTCACCATACATACTCAATTTGAAGAAGATTCTAGAGGAAGATCATAATTATTCATTTTCTATTAATCTAGGACATAAAAATATGTGTAGTTATTTGAAAGAGTATATATTATGGGATGGAATGACTTTAGATATTTTAGAGTATGTCCCATAATGCATCATATGCCTAAAAGTTAATACTTTTAGAAAAAAGTATAAGGGGATATCAAAAATATTACCCATATGAAAATGGAAATGGGAACGCATCAGTAGGTATTTTATCATCTTAATCCCCAAAATGTTTAAAGGGAACTATATTATATGTGTTTTAGTTGATTATAAAATAGAGTTAGTACACTTGGTTACCATCAGAGAAGGTTTTTCTATAGACAATATTTCCCGAATATGTTCTAAGAAAGAGGTAATGTTTCATGGAGTACCACATTCTATTATATCTAATTGGGATCCAAGTTTTACTACATTGTTCTGGAATGGACTTCAGTGTTATCGTAAAAAAGAGTTGTGTTTATGAAATATGTATCCTCATCATAAATATGGTCAATCAGATTGAATAATTCAAAAATATGGTGGAATTCCTAAGATATTTTTCTAGGTAATTGAAAGGTTGTTGGTATCAATACCTTCTTGTGCTAGATTTTTTTTACAATAATAGATTTCACTAAAGTATTAAGATGGATACTCATGAAGTTATTTATGGAAGGAAATGTATAAATACTACATGATTGGATGAATTTGGAGAAGCCAAGCTATTAGGACATGGGATGGTTATGGATACGGTAGTGAAACTAATATCCATTCAACAACACAAAAAGTTTTCTCAGGGTCCACAAAAATTTTATGATGGAAATTGTCAGCATGATCTTGTGTTTTCAGTATGTGAGAAGGTTTTTCAATTAATTTCTATATTGATTAATGTTATAAAGTTCCAGATGAAATTAAATCTAAGAACTATGTATATTTTACCTTTATTGAATCTTGGCGTAGTAGAGATGTTTCTTATCAATTGGTTCATTAACCGAACTGTCTCATGCCTATAGTGTGTTCGATGTATCTGTCCTGAAGAAGTACGTACCTAAAACATCACATTTAATAAACACTAACGTAGTTCTTCTAAATCTAGCTAACTACTAGGAGTAAAAAATAGTGGTTATTCAAGATTATATATGGAATATTATTCAAAATAATACCACTCCCCTAGTCAATGCTTTTTAGAAAAAAAACCAATTTGAATAAAAAATATCGGACCATAAGAATATGTTGTGCCAAACATATATTCTTTTATTTATATAATAGTGTTTCAGTTTTGAGGAGAAAATATTTTATTGCTGATTAAATGAAGAAATATAAGTTTTTATGAATTTTTTTATTAAATAATTTAATTTCTTGAATATATTTCTTATACACAACATTGAGTTTTAACAATAAGCAATATACTATTAATGTTTTTATATAAAAAAAGATAATAACCTATCCATTATACATAGAAGTATGAATAATAATAACAAAATTTTGATAATTATGTATAAAACTTTTATTTAAAAAACTCTATTAACTAGATTATTCAATTTTTATTAAAGTTTTTATATGAATCTCAAATACTATTTTCTGAAAAAAAAAATGTTTTTAGTTCTTTTTGTGAAAAAAATATTTCATGAATTTTTTTTAGTTTTGTAAAATATATTTTTAAAAGTAAAATTAATTTTCTAAATTTTAATGTATAATTTATATTTGTGTGAATTTTTGATAATTTTCTACACATATTAATTTTTCAGTGAATAGTAGAAAAATACATATTTTTTTTAAAAATAGCCTTTTGTTAATTGAATTTACAAGATCCATTTTATTTTATGATGGATTTAAAATTATAATTAGTAAAGTATATATTTATAAATAAAATATGGATTATTGGAACCAATTTCATATCAAATTTTGATATTGAAACTTTCTACACTTATGAAAATGTTCACTTTTGAAAAAAGATTTTTCATTTTGTCAATAGGTTTAATTTTAAATATAATTTTTATCTTATATGAATTAAATTGGTAAAAAATGGATTCTATATTTAGAATCATGATAATTATTATTATATAATATTTTCAACTTAATGTTATGAAAAATAATTAGTAAAACACGTAAAACATTTATTAATGTGATTATGGTTAAAACTTGTTTACGATGGATTAAAATTAAAACATAACGGGTAAAATGACCTAAAACTTATAAAAACACATTTTATGGACATATTGTAACATTAATTCATTAATTAATATTAAATGGACAATTTTTGTTCCTTTTTTATTTTTAAAATGTTGTGGGAATTTATTATTTTCAAAACATTCATGTGTGTCCTCTCTCCCACAACTAAAAGGGAAACCCTTCTCCTTTACTCTATACTCTATAAAAACCCTTTGGATCAGACAGTAGCTACTCACATCCATTACATACTTTACTCATCACCTAAAATATAACCTGTTTTTTAGTAAACCATCCTAGAAAAGCATTAGGTTTATACTAAAATAGGTTCTTTGAGGGACGTGTATTATCGTTACTCATGAGTTTTTGATTTATATATTCTTCCAAATCCTTCAAATTTTAATCAACCATGATGATATAAAAATATTATTATCTCCCATATATCTATATTCTAATATGTTGATATAATGGCCTAAATATATCTTTTACTCCATCATGCATGAAACAAAATTTTCAATCGTGTGTATGGAAGACTACCGCCTTTCCAACCAAAGTAATTCATTTTACATCAATGCTTGACATGGATAGAGAAAACGGTTAAATTAAAATTTATTAAATATATTTATGAAATATATTTTAATTTTAATTATAATATCACACATAACTTATTATATTCCATTTCTTGGGAATAAGATAATGTTTTTCTTATGTGTGGCATATTACCACCTCATAAAGAGCTGTGATTCATTTTTAACATAAAATTTACATGAAAGGGAATAAAGATAAATTTAGTAAATATATTTGATATATATGACATCAAAATTATTCTATATGGTTGATATATTATTTATCTTCCTTCTATTCAATCTGTTGAGAAAATGAAACAACGTTCATGAATACAAATGGCCTACCATCTCCATGAATGGTGTAATTAATTTTCAATCTACTTATTTTATATATTTATATAAATATAATTATTCTGAATATATATTCAATTTATTAAATTTTAAAAACTATAGTGATTATGGAACCATGATCAAAATAAAAGGACCAAAAATACCAGACCAAAAAAAACTTGAAAAATGAAGCAGTTATTACTTGAATCGTGATTAAATAAGGAATTGTTAATAAACATGTAATAAAATTTCAAAAGTAAATATTAAGTGGTTTGATATATTTGATTATAGTTCTAAAATATATTTATTATAATCCTATATTTATTATGATATATGTTAAATCAAATACAATATAATTAGAAATTTCAGGTAATAGAATTTTTTCTCTAATTGTATTCATTGTGACATTTATTTTGTTATACACCAAATATATTTTATGAGGAGGAAATATAGTCCCGATAAGATTTTATATCATGAAATGGATTATCCTAATTATTATTATTTATTAATTTAACATTATTCTTTCATTTTTCTTATGATTCAAAAGCTACCAAAGCATGTGATGGATTTTTGTCTTATATTTACATTTTTAGAACATAGGTTATGTTATTAACATATCTTATTTTATAATGTAAATTTATAGAACTGTAGAAATTATATATCAATAATTTAATTATTCTAATGATATTATATGTTTTATCTAATTTTACTCATTTTTGGGGATTATGAATCCAATGTTACCAAATCATGTAAGGTATTTTGGTCACAACATTTCGTATTTGGGACATATGTTATGTTATAAACCTATCCTCTTTTATATGGTGTATAAAAAGACCCATTAAAATGATATATCATGAATTTATTTATAATAATTATATTTAATGTTTCATTAAATTATACTCTTTCACAAGGATTATGACTCAAAAGTTACCACATAATGATAGGGATTTTTATCTCAATTTTAATTCAATGGGAAACATTTTTATACACCCATTGTTCCATTGGTCTGGTCTATATATTACCCTTAAATTTATTTTTTTATTAATGTCATAAAAAATATTGGATATATATTTCCATCTAATATTCATTATATCATGGGGCTTACAATTCAAAATATACCGTTATAGAAACACCTTTCTGTTACATTATCATTTCTCACCAAGATTGTTTATGATTATGCTTCCAATAATGAGATCATATGATCCAACACTAATGAAAAAAGAAAATATTCATATACTATTTTTATTTTATGAAAATATATTTTCCTTTCTATTCACCATTTTATGTATTCTTAAGTCCAAAAGAATGTTTTTAAGAAAAACTTATTTAATTTCTATGTTTCTTCAAAAATCATTTTCTTTCTATGACCGTGTTTTCTTAAAAAATAATGAAATATTTTAAAATTATCCAAGGATTATTTAATGATTTTTTTCCATGCATGAATTTTTGAAAAATGTTTTAAATGGAATATACTTTTCAAATTTTGATTGATGAACAATTAAATTTTTATTAAAACTGTGGAATAAATCATCATTTAAAAATATATTATATGAATGGTATTTGTTTCCTTTATGGATGTTCAGTGACTTAAAGATTAGATTAAATATTTTTTTGATTATTATTATACAAAAAATTCAAAATTTGGTATGTATTTATATTAATATAATTGATTTCAAGTTGGAATATCTATTTTCCTCTTGAAAAGTCTAAAGTAATCTTTTAAACTAACTATTGAATCTAATATTAAATTCATTAATGTTACATAGGATAGATTGGGAATAAAATCCAAATATACTATACTTATTCTTCCTTTTTATGATTTAAATTTATTAGTAATATATGTTAATGAATAATTTTCCTTTTAATGGATATTAATATGATAAAAAGATGGAATATCTTTGAAACCAATTTTTTCAATGGGTTATGGAAATATAAAATGTTCATGAAACCCATTTTTCTCAATGAGTTCTGATATGATTACTGTTTTATAATATAGTGGAAAAGAAATTTATTATTTTCATTATATTATGGGTCCGACCAACCTTTACTTCTAATTCATTTTTTAATGATTGATACCTCATGAGATAAAAAATTGAATGAGGAGTGAACCCCATTCAGCAAAGTACTCTATCAACTACAACAATCATTGGAGTGAACCATGACATATTTGATGGTTTTGGGAGTTAACCCATTCCACTATAAGATTTTTAGTGATATGTCTTTTTTACTAAGGTAATTATTTTCTATGATTACATTTCATTCAAAATTCAATGTCTTAATCCAATGTTATACTTCCATTTCTTATTTCCTCTAATTCCATTATGATTCATGTCTTTTATACAACCATGATTTATGACTTGAATAAAATTTATTATATATGATATACATTGTATGGTTTTAAAATTTCATTCTCATGTTATCATAACTTTATGCTTATGTGATCATTAATATCTCCATTATTTAACCGTATTGGGCCTTTGGGCTCACCCTTTCTTATGTTTCCTTACCCAAAGTTGTAAATAATGGTATTATATATGTAGTGACTATGAAGGGTGGTTGTTTTAAATAACATAGTGAGATATGATGTATTTAAACTATGAACCAGTTACTAATTTATCAATTTTTCGAATGAGACTAAGACTATATGATTATTTTCTGTATCATTATGTTATGTAAGGAATATTCATTTGTTATGATTTGATATCTATGTATGAAATGTGATGGTAATGAAAGATATTGAATGAATTTCCTTCTACTTATTTGATGTAAAGGCTTAATAAATTCAAGAATAAAGTAATATTGTACTCTTCGATATCTAAATTGTCTCTAAATTAAACCAGCATCGAATCCATATTATTTTTATTCATTGTAAGATTTTGTTTCATATTGGTGGAACCAGTTGATGTCCCCCAATAAAATTCAGCAACACTTCATTATTCTACATCAAATATATATTCCTAGATTTCATTGAGATAATTTGTACATATTAAATATGTAAACTACATGATTTTCTATATTAATAATTACTCATTAAATTCATTCAAAATAGACTCATCTGATATATTTTAGATTTTCCTTAAGATTTGGTATTTTTTATTTCCATAAGATCTCAAATAATATCACAATCTATTTCCATAAAAACTATATTTAGTATTTCCATTAAAAAATCTATCAGAATATCATTGAACTATGATTTTGAACCTCCCTTATGATGTAAGGGACCCTCTCAATTCTTAATTCATAGCATTGTTATATGATCCATGATGTGATAGTTATATCCTTTAATCACATTTCGAATCATGATCATTTGATATGTCATGATTTATAATCAGTAAAGAGTAACACATACAACATTTTATAAATAAGTTCAGTCACCATATAACGTGTTTTATATATTATGAAGAAGAACCTCTAATGAAGAAAACATCTTCTTTGATCAAAATATTTTACACAAAAGATATCTTTATTTATTGAATTATCTTACATCAATATTTTATCGTACAAGTATCATGTATATTATACACCATTGATATCTTATCAGCACTTGGGAAATATTATGAATTCATCATAGTATTTTTACAAACTCATTATGTAATTTGGTATTCTTTGTAGGCTATAAAAATTATTTTATCATACATATACAACACTTATGTGTTTACCACCTCTATAACATTGTATAATAGCAATCCAATATCCATAACAGGTTCATGTAAGATATCTGAATAGACTTTTCCTTAGGTCATCTTTATTATATTTGTCTTCTATCTTAAATGGTGGAACACATGTTTTCTCATGAATTATCTACTACGTCCACCATGTGGTAGTGAATATATTTACTTTTCAAAACCCTCGTGATCATGTAATTAAACTTTTTTGTAGAATATTATCATTGTTAATTTTAAATTAATTATATATCATTATATAAGTGAATGTTACGCATCATTAATTTTTATAGAATGAATTGAGTTGCAAGAAAAAGAAAACATATATAATGATTTATGATCCCAGTATTTCATAATATTTTAAAAAAATGAATAATTATTCAAAAACTAAATCCCACATAAAAATAATACCTATATAGAGTGATAAATATTAACATATTGTGAATTAAACACATTAAAAAAAATATCATGGTACAGATCCCATACCACAACCCCATTTGTCTTTCCACCCCACATTATGGATGTCTCCCTCTTCTTTACCAATACACTTCATAGCAATAACAAAAACCCAAGGTCTCTGTTTAATCATACATAACATCTACACTAGCTTGACTTTAATATTGGAAATTTTTCTATGATTATTTAATGCTTGGGTTGTTTTTTCTTGAGGATTTTAAATTTTTTATGAATAAAATATCATTTCATCCATTATTAAATTCCATATTCAAAGTAAAATAATAATATAAACATCAAAATCCCAAATCTGAAGACTCATCTCCCAAGTTAATTAAATTACCTTAGGTATAACCAAGTACATTTTTTACCTTTGAATAAAATTATGCGTCTTTACAAATTAAATATAAATTCATGTAACACACATTTCTTATAAAAGAAAAACAGTTCTGAAATCATTATATATTATTCACAATTCATCACACATTATAATTCCTTTCATTGAAACTCAATCCATTCTATAAAAAATCTTAGTCTCTTTATACTACTTCCAATTTTTTCTTATTTATTACAATGTTTATTCATTTTTATTAAAACATAATTTTTTTTAAAATAATTACAACAAAAAAACAATGTGATCTAAATAATCTCTATCATTTATTTATAATCCATAATAACTATAGCCGATATATTAATTGGGTTACATCATTTCACCCATTGTAGAAAATCATTTTTTACTCTCTATTTTTTCTCACAAACCATTCTTTTTTTTCTCTCTCCCTTGTTGAAAATTAATAAAAAGTGCATGAGGGGGTTTTGAATCACTTTAATTAAATTATCATCAATTAATCATCCGACAATAATTTTATTTGATAAATGAATGGTTTAGAAAATAATAGGGTTTTATTTAAACATAAAATCCATTAATTAAATGTTTTAATATGATACCACAGAAAACTACATTAACATTACCTGATATGTTATGAACCGCACCGAGATTTGCATCAAATGGACACCTGAATAGGATCACTGCTGATTCAAAACCACAAAAGGAGAACTAATACTTGAAAACTTTTATGGTATCATTAGATCATATCACCCAAAACAAGTCTTACACACATGGATCTCAAAATTAAAAACATTCCTTATTAAAAATTAAGCTTCTCTAAACTAAGGGTCACAAATGGGAAAAATTAGTGAATAATTTAACTCCCTAAAACATCATCGCATGGTAACATTGATAGAAAACATTGAATAGTTAAATATTTATCCCAATAAGAAACAAAAATGGAATATAATTATCCCAAAATGCTTGGAAGGGCTTACCCATATCTAAATAAATAATCCTAAAAAACGATTTTATGTAACAAGGATGGGAAGCAACAATCATCATGCAATTAGGTTCCATAAAATCATCAAATCATATTACTATATATAATGAAAAAATAAAGAAAATTTTGGAAAAGGCCTCATCAATATAAAAAATATTTGAAGCTAATTAGAACAAATCACAAAATTTTCACTCATCCATGAGAGATATAACCAAAACCCAAATGTCGTAAATTACAATGTCCACTGAAGCATGAAACCAAAAACCTTTCCTAGCCCAAATGAACAAACATCCCTAACTAGATCTTATATAACTGATTATAAAAATAAAATTGATCCCAAATTATCAATACATATACCAAAATTCATGGGTATAAACCACTATAACCAAAATATTTCAAATTAACCATTGATGGGATGCATCCTCGAATTGATTAACATCATGAAAATCCATGATGAAAACTACCCACATCACTCCAATTGTATCATGGAAAATGTTTAGTATGAGGAAGGTACCCCAATATGAACATATTAACATACTAGTAGACCATCCTATGATGGGGATCACATCCAATAAACCATGAAATAGACCCTCACGTAATCATGTTTCCAAAATCAAAACAATCATTCAGAAAATACACAAAAGAAAAAAAATAAAAGAATTTTTTAAATAGGAAAGTAATTTTTTCCCCAAATCCCTTTTTTAAACCTAGAGTACACATAAAATTAGTCTTTATTTCATTTAAAATCAAATCTAAACCATTTAAAAATTCACTCCCTAGGAACATACGTAGATTACATGATTTTAAAACATTTTCAAACATGATTTAAAAAAAACTTGTTTTAAAACTAGAACATCATCCTGGGTTTCATAATAAATCAAAAAAATTAAATTTTAAAAACAATTTAATGTAACATACCATTTTAAAATAAACTAAAAAGGATAAATCATAATCATTCCAAAAAAATCAATTTAAAAATAACTTTTTATTATAAAATTTGAAACCCATATTTAAATAACTAAAATAATTTTATTAGAAAAATAAATCATATGTGAAATATTTTCTAAATACCAAATGAAATCCACTTTTTTAAAAAATTCTTGAAACCTACTTCATTTTATAAACAATCCCTAAGGCCCTAATTTTATACCACAAATATTTTTCTTGTAAAATCCATTTTCCACCCACACAAAGTGAATTTCAAAACACATAAATGAAATATATAAAAAAGTAACAAAAATGAATGAATAAGAAATAAATCTAGTGTTTCAAATGTATCATATGATGGACCATGACTCATTTCCCATTATCCTAACATGCGCTAGGAAATCCAAGGGTTAATCGATATGAATAGAAAAAAATTGGTATGGAACAATTCCAAAATTTTCTATATAGTTAATGGACACATGTATATCCTGAAATGGTTCCTAAATCAGGTTTAGAGAAAACCATTTGGTTGCTTTATGGTTTTTAAAACCCTAGAAACCATACATCCTGGCTTCATTCATCATCATCATCCAAATCAGCACATGAAACCCCAAAGGAAACTAAATCCATACCAATGAGTGTCAAACAAATACATCCAAAAGCATAAAATATAATCCAACAACACTATAATATAGATATCCAACATCAATGAAAATTAAAACTACACGTGGAAACGCAATGATTGGGGTGTCATATAAATCTTAAGACTCTCCACGCACCTAAATCTTTAGTCCTGACAACCTTATTTTCCAACTATCTACACCCTAACAAATAATACGACATTTAAAAACCTATCCCCCACCAAGATTCTAGGCTTTGATTCCATTTATAATGAACCACCCTTGGTCATCCAACCGAAGTATGATGGAATTATCCCACCACCTAAATTCAGTGTGTTATCAATCACCATGGTCAATTAATTGGTTTATTGAAATCATAATAATATACATGGGAAGAGTTTTACACAATAATTAGAATAAATGTGGAAATATTAATATAAATAAATATTTAACATGACTAATATTTATATCATATTTCCAACCTGAAAAATCCAAGAAATAATAGAAAAAAAAATAAATATAAAGAAATAAGTAAATAGAATGAGTACCAAAGGGTTTTGAGTAAGGTGGGATTACCACTTGGAGACAATTTGGGAAAACTAACAAAAATTGGTGAAGGAATGAGATCTAACAGTAGGGGAGGAATCACTCAAGGAGGAGGAGGGTGATCATGGGGATGTCAGTAAAGTTTTTTGGTTTGAGTTTTATTTCTTTGAGACCCAATCCATGAATTTCAAAAACCATTTTTTCAAAAAAAAATCCAAATTGCATTTAAATATGATATTTTAAGTTTATTTCATTGAAAATTTATTTTAAAATTGATTTAATATTTTCAAATAATCTTTTATAATTTTTAAAATTGTTTACAAATAAATTTTTTTTCAAAATGTATTAAATCTTTTTTTTATAAGTTTCAATGTTTATTTTCAAAGAGAATTTTTTTCCAAACTTTTCTGTTTTAAACATAGTTTTCAATGAATAAAGATTATTCTCTTTATGAATGTTTTTTAAATATATTTCAAAATTATTTTCCATCAAAGATGAAATATATAGTTCTTACTATTTCTATTCTGTGGAAATGATCTAGAAGTTCTATTCGTATACATTCCCTTAATGGTTTATGTTTTGATGAAATGATATTTATAAGAACTATTTATATTTCATAGGTTATATTATTATAAAAAAAATCGTCTTCATGAACTATATGACTATAAAACCGACCTCTTTTTATGAGTTATTATTTGATAAATGATTATGAAACCTGTATTGTTTTCCGTAAGATAAGATATGTTTACATTTTTATGACACCCATTTATTTTTATGTGTAATGATTTTTAGATTTATTAAATTTTGGAATATCTATGTATGATTTAATTATTACATGGTTAGGGATTATATCTCCCTCTAATAAATTTTCTAAAGAATGATATCTCATGAGATATTGAGGGGAATCAAGTCAACAAGCTTGATCCACCTTGCAAGAGGAGGAAACCCAGTCGAATATGGGAAGATGGGGATACCCAATACACTATGGGAATATGGGAAACCCAATCCACTCTGGGAAGATGGGTAAACCCATCCACTATATGAATATGGGGAAACCTTATACCTTACAAGTAATAGACTACCATAGGGGGTGGTTGTGTGTCCCGCCCAATAGCTGTAGTCCTTATTATGTTTCTTAATAAGTTTTTTCAATGTTCACTAACCTATGAGGAATGGTATTATTTGTTAATGTGTCTTCCAGAATTCCATGTCTTATTCATTTTTTATGATTTCAAGTCTAATGCTCTTGATTCCCTTAAAATTCTTGTCTTATGAGCCCCCAATATTTATGTCATGATTTATGTTTATATTCTTTGATATACAAGTTATAATTTTAAAATGTTATTATCACATTCACATTCCCTTATTTTCTTTCTAATGCTCATATATATCTCTTATTCACACATAATGAGAATCTTAACTCACCCATTTTTCTATCCATACCCATGTTATGAAGATATTTATTAGGTGTGATTTGTCTAAGAATGGTGTTAGTCATTATGCTCCTAGATATAGATAATATATCTCCCTTGTATACCAATTATTTTTTTCAATATTTTCCAATGCACTAAAATAATCAGGTATTTGGTTGTTAATTTTTGTAATGTTTTATGTATTCCAAAATAATAATGTAATGTTAATGTGTGAAAATATAAGGTCAATGTAATTATCTAATTCCCAATAAATATTATCCAATAATGGATAACCAAGAAAAAATGTTCGGGGTGAAATAATATATATTCAAAATTATTTTATTATATAATATTTAACTTATTTCAAAAGTTTAGTGAATATCAATAATTACAAAAATATATTATTATTATAGACATGGGGTTCCACATGGATTAAATAATTAATAAAGGGAACTTTTATTAATTATTAATTTCTTAACCCTAGTGATATATAAACCAAATTATATTTTTTTATAATGATATATTGATTATTTGTTTGAAGAAAAAAATAAAGATGATCCTCTCAAATCCTTACAAAGATCCTTTATCTATGAAATATATTATGAATGATGAGAAATCATCCACCACTTTCTACTACTGAGTCAATAGAGTTAACAATAGAATCTTTAATAAGTGATTCTAGGAGAAATTAAATGAAAACGATTAAAGAAATTTGATAATCCATGCTAGCAAAAATATATTCCTATGATAACCTTCAAAAATTTGTGGAACATGTCTCGATCATCTCATAATGTAGTATAATCTTGATTCCAACTATGAAACAATGGTATGACCAAGATCTTCTTTCATATCCATCAATGATGAAAAAATTTCACAAAAGTTAATTCTTTAAATTCTTAAATTAATTATAAATAATATATGACGATCTTGCACTTTGGTTCTAGAAAATATCTATTGTTTGTAACGTCCCTATTCCAGAAGCCACCCAGAGGCGCCCCATACCCGGTTGGTCAGATGGCCTCAAGCACATTTTCCTGAATGCCAGAGGCTACCGACAAGTAGTGAGGGCATTGGGTGTGAATGTGGGAAAACTATGCCCTCATAGGCATAGTAATAAAGCAGAAAAGAAAAAATATACAATAGAGAAAGAAGTAAATATCCAACAACAATAAATAACGAAAGACTGGGATGATGATAACCTAGAACACATTTATATAAAATGATTCATGGTACACATGGTTAGGAAAATAGCCAAACAAGTCACAATGCTGAATACAACCTGTACTAAATCAAAGTGCAAAAGAAAGTAGATAAAATCCTCAGCATTTCAATCCTAAGCTTGGTCCCATGCTCTCTAGCTCCATAGCAAGTCAAGTACCTGAAGTAGAAGGAGGCTTTCCCTTTTCTATACCTGCAATAATATAATCTGTTTGGGCCCAAAAGCATGTCCAATATAGGTTGTGAGATGAATCCCAGTAGACAACCACCACCAAATCTGTGCCTAACAGTCAGTGAATATATGGCAGTTAAAAGTACATAATGCATTAAATTGGAAGTACTCGGTAGAAAAAACAATCCATTGTTTCAATATCAAGAAGCAGCTAAGAAAGTAACTAAAACAATAGGTAACCCTGTAAGCAGTACTCACAGCCTAACCCCAATGGTTCAACCCAACAATTACAAGCAACCCTCCAGGAAGAACACACAGTCTCAACCCTCTAGTTCAGCTAAAGTATAGACACTATGGGGAAGCACTAACGGTCAATTCCCCCTAAAGTCTCATATTGTACTAAAGGTTCTTTGGGGAAGCACTCAACCTCAATTCCCCATGTGTCCCACATAGAGGAACTACAGTTACTCTGGGGAAGCACTCAACATCAATTACCAATGTGGTCTCACATTGTATAATAATAAAGAAACTCTTGAGAATCCCTCAACGTCAATTCTCTCTATGGTCTATACACCAGGTTTTCATGGCCCTGTGTAGGTCAAGAAAGTGTAGAAACGCGTAACGGCCAATGTAAAACTCTAGAACAACTTGGCTAGCATTCTACATCATAAAAACATAACAGAACAACAGTCACACCATCCTACAATACTAGGCATGGGAAAGTAAACAACATCATAATAGGAAAACTAGACCCAAAGTTCAGAAAAGGCAAAACATGCATGGGAAACACAATCAAAGTACAAAAATTCACCCTATTCACAGTAAATTATCATCTACTCAAGCATACACACATAGAAGGAAAACAATAGGGATAAAATGGTAAACGTGCAATACCCCATTCATGGTTATTCGGAAACATTTGCACATATAACTCAATGAAATCCTATAGAAAGGCCCAAAACACCTGCCTTGGGGTTAGGAGATCACTATATTTGAACCTCAAAGCTTTAATCTCCTTAGAACATCAAAGATCTACAAACACTTCTAAAATGTTCAACCTACGAAAACTTGGAAAAGAAGAGAAATCATGAACAGAGGATCTAGCAGAGGGGAGAAATTTCTGAGGTGATTCCAGCGGAACTGACGATGTTCAATTTTGAGGAAGGACAAAGGCTTGGGGGTTTTTCAAAGATCTATGGTCGTAACCTCGCTCTCAGACGAACCAGATCTAGAAGAAGTTGGTTCTATCTATCAGACACGACCCTAAAGTGTTTAATGAAAAAACAAAGAAAGTACACGACGTGTACTTTTTAAGTACATGACTTGTACTTTCCTTTTCGGTAATCCACATTAGGCGGCCTCTAGGTCATCGCACATGACCTTGTGCAAGGCCGCTACATGGCTAGCACACGGCTACCTGCAGTAACAGAGTACACGACATGTACTTCAAAAATTTCTAAAAACTCTCCTTTTCTCAAAAACACCTGAAAAAAAAAAGAAAATCATATCTGAAATGAAGATCCGCATTCTTACAAACTCCCCCCTTAATTAAATTTTTCCACTAATTTCCATAGAAAAGAGGAATAAAAGAAGAAATCCCAAACATCTCTAGCCACTACGATCGTACATCAGCCCCCCTCTCCAAAGTCTCTTCTTGTACTCACCCGTGCTGTCGTAGCACCCGTACCAGAGGAACAGACTGGCCATAAAGAACCTTCGTATTTCAATCAACAATCCAGATAGGGTGCTCCTAGAAAGAGACATCCAAAACGAGCTCAACCTCCTCATGTTGAAAGTCATGAGATGGGTATGAAAAGTAACATCGAAGATGAGAAACATGGAAGACGTCTTGTATAGTTTGGTACCTCTAAGATAACTAAAACTGTTAGGAAATCGGCCCAACTATTTTCAACACCTCAAACAACCCGATGTACCTTGGTGAAAGCTTACCCTGTCTCCTAATCCTCTTGTGTACCAACCTCGGTGTGACATATAGAAAAACCCGATCCCCAACCTCGAACTCTAGAGGTCATCTCCACTGACCATCATAAGACTTCTGAAAAGAATGTACAATACTCATCCTCTTCTGAATCAACTCTATCTGCTCTATGGTCTCCTACACAAGACGAAGTCCTAGAAAAGCTACCCCTTGCCTCCATACAACATAATGTTGATTGGCATGACCTACCCTACAAATCCTCATAAGGGTCCATCTGAATAGTTACTTGAAAACTATTTTTGTAGGTAAACTCCACAAGAGATATATGATTCTCCCAAGAACCTTCATAATCCAGAATGCATGCTCAGAGCATGTCCTCAAGCACCTAAATTGTTCGCTTGGACTGGCCATCTGTCTGGGGATGGTAAGCTGTACTCAAAAGTACTTGTATACCCAAATCCTTTTTAAGCCCCTGCCAAACCCGAGAAGTAAAACCAGTATCTCTGTCTGAAACAATATAGTGTTGAACTCTATGCAGACGTATAATCTCACAGATATACAACTGTCCCAGCTCATCAACACTGAAGGTCTCCTTAATCGGTAAAAAGTGAGAAACCTTCATGACTATGTAAATGAAAACCCAAATTGCATCATTCCCTAAAGGCGACCTTGGTAAACCTGTCGCGAAATCCACCGTGACATCGTTCCACTTCCACTTAGGAATAAGAAACTGATGTAAAAGCCCTGCTGGTCATTGATGCTCTGCCTTCACCTGCTGACAGGTGGAACACTTCATTGCAAAAACAGAAACATATCTCTTCATACCTGGCCACCAATACTAATGGTGTAGATCACGATGCATCTTGGTGACACCAGGCTGAACTTCCCAAACTGAGGAATGAAATTCCCGCATCATCTCCTCGTATATGTCTGCTGGCACCCATATGCGCCGTTAAAAACGCACGATCTCATCCTCTTCCATGGTCCAACTAGGAATAGGGTCCTATCCTGACACAAAACCTCATAGGACTAGGCCTTCATAATCTGATAGATTTCTCATTCATACTCAATCAAGAAGGGTAGATGTAACTGCTATAGAAGAAAGAAAGGTATTCCCCTATCTATCATGCACCTCCAAATGCATCTCTGAGAACAGATCCATAAGCTGCCACTCACTGCTGGCCTCCTGAACTACCTGTATCTGAGTCCTCCTACTCAATGCATTAGGCACTGCATTGCATTTCCCAGGCGTATAGGAAAGCTCAAAGTCAAAAGACTGAAGGTAATCAACCCACCGTCACTGTCTCAAATTCATATCATGCTGAGTGAAGATGTACTTGAGACTCATGTGGTTGGTGAAAACCACAAAATTCTATCCAAGAAGGTAATGTATCCAATAGCGTAATGCATGAACAATGGCAGCTAAATCTAGATCAGGTGTCAGGTAATTCCTCTTGTGTGGCCTCAACTACAGAGACCCGTACCCAACGACTCTATCTACCTGCATAAGAATGACTCCCAGTACGTTACCAGAAGCATCATAATAAACAGTATAGCTCTGTTCTAGCTCTATAAATAATAGTATCAGTGCTGAAGTCAACCTACCTTTCAGCTCTTGAAATGTTGACTCACAAGAATCTGACCACAGGAACTTCGCACCCTTCTTAATAAAACTCGTCAGCGGTGCTGCTAAGCCTGAAAAGTCCTGAATGAAATGTCTGTAGTATCCATACATCCCTCGAAAAATCCGCACGTCAAGGAAATTGTTCGGATTATCCCAAGAAACTTCTGCTCTCACTTTCTCTCGGTCTACTGACACTCCTGTCTATGAGATAACATGAGCTAAGAAATGAATCTGGTCCATCCAAAAGTAACATTTTGAGTGCTTAGAATATAAATGATTCTCTCTCAGTGTACTCAAAATGATCTCAAGATGGTTATCATGTTCGTGTCGAGTGTGAGAGTACACCAAGATATCATCCATGAATACCCCCACAAAGGAATCCATGAATGGATGAAACACTCGGTTCATCGGTGCCAGGAAAACTACTGGTGCGCTCATGAGACCGAATGGAATTACCATATACTCATATAGACTGTACCTTCCCTGGAAGGCTATAATAGTTATATATGATGGTATAACGTGCAATTTATCATAATCTATCCTCAAGGCAATCTTCAAGAACACCCAGGCTCCTCGAAGCTAATCAAAGAGATCATTAATCCTCGGAAATGGATATCGGTTATTTACAATCAACTAGTTCAGATTTTGATAATCCATGCAAACCTTGAGACTAACATCTACCTTTTTCGCAAATAGGATAGGTGAACCCCAAGGAGAAGTACTGGGTTGGATGAAACCCTTTTCCTACAACTACTCCAACTGCTTCATGAGCTCCTGTAACTGTTGTGAAGCTATCTTATAAGGAGGAATGGAGACCAGTGCCACCCCGGGTACTAGCTAAATAGAATAGTCAACCTATCGCTCAAGAGGTAAACCTAAAAAGTCCTCTGGAAAGACTTCTTTGAAATGATCCACAACTAGAAAAATGTCTAATTTTTATGTCCCCTAATCATCTAGGTATAGACTAGAAATCTAGACTGTCACTCCTCCCAACCTGTGATGCTCTAGACCCTCTCTTCTCACCTGGGCATCCCATTCGCCGTTATGAAGAATATGTATGCCCTCTTCTGATGTGAAAATCACCCTACGACAATTATAGTTGACGAATTCCTAGAAGAGAACTAACCAGTAAATTCTGAGAATAAAATCATAGTCTGTAATCTCTAGGACATAAAGGTGTCATAGGAATTGACACCCACCAACCTCTAGAGGGCACTCCTTTCCCTATCGTACACTAGTCATTCTAGTCCCCAACTGAGTGTCTAGTGTCAAAACATTGGCAGAAGAAAAGATACAGAGGCCATGAATCTTCGTAACAGCAACAGATATAAGGCTATGGGAATCCCTTGTATTGAAAAGAGCTGAAGATAAAACTGAGGCATCTAGGATCGTACCTCGAAATGTAGAAGGTCCAGGATCTTGCTCCTGTTGGGTCTTCTCTACTACAATGGTCTGGCCTACTCCATGGACCTGTGACCCTACTTGACCACTCTGACCTAATCCACTCTGATGTCGCTGAAGGAAATGTGAATGATCACCATGGACACAGCCTCCACCTCAGCCTGAATGGCCAGAAGAACTCCAGTTCCTATACTTGTGAGAAACTTGTGGCACTTCTCTTGAACACAGGGTCATAGAAGAACTCATGTCACCATCTGCTGGTGAAAAGATGTGATAGAAACGCTGAAGATGTCCCAACTTTCTGCAATATTGGCACTCCACTGGGTCTCTCTAGCACTGCGGCCTCATATGCCTACTTCTCCCGCACTGCTAGCACACCATCTGGATACAAGAAGATGCATCCCGCCTACTCGGATCTCCACATGTAGTCTCCATACGGCGCTCCCAGATATCTGCTGGTGAAGTACTAACTATGTATGTCGAGCCGCCCTAGCTCAGAACTCTGGATTCCCTCAGATTCTACTCTGTGATCAATCCCTGGTTGATGATGGAAGCGATGGAAGTCAACCTGAAAATATTCACCTGAGAACGGATGTCCTGTCTGAGGGAATCCTTGAACTTCCTTGTCCTGAATGACCCATCTCTTCCTAGTAAGGGTGTCAAACACTGAAGATCAGTGAAATGAGAGGAATACTCCATAACGGATATGGTACCCTACTCAAGGATCATAAACTCCCAGGTTTGGTCGGCCCTCAGGGTCTCCAGATAGACGTAGTCATAGAAGATACCCGGGAACTCCTCCCATGCCATAACTTATTGTTGACCAGCCTGTAAGATCACACCCCACCATCTCTTGGCGGAATCCTATATCATATAGTTAGTGATCTTGAACCTCCTCTCTGGAGGCATCTCCATATACTCAATGATAATCAACATGGCTTCTAGCCATGACTCTGCTTCCTAAGGTCCTCATTTTCCTGAGAATGTGTGAGGATAGTGCTGTTGGAAGACCTGCATCAAATCATCCATTGACGGGGTAGGAGGCGGCGCTCCCTAAAAGGTCTGCATCATCCTCATGAAGCATTCCCTAAACTGTGCATCAGCACCGGTAATAGATATAACTGCTGGTGCCAAGACTAGAACAACATGAGGATCTGCTGGAATCCCCCGATCAGCTGTATCTGACGTCTAATCACTGCCCTGTAACTGGCGGACTGCTGGAGGACGTCTTGGTGGCATGAATCTGCAAGTTCAAGCGCAGACCTTAGATCATGATTAATAGGGACTAAAATAACGAAGTGTAAGAAGAGAAAAAGAGAAAGAAACATTCATGTTTAACAAAACATGACTACATGGCATGTACACTTCATACATGGCATGTTTCCTGAATTCATTCACATGGGAATGTACTTATGCCAAAACTGGTCTTGTAACACCCCAAACACATGGCGTGTTATCGTAACACACGATTTGTACTTGAATCCCTTTTCCCTGCCTGAGTTCTTATGCACAGTTCAGCCACACGACTTTCCTAAAAGTAGAATACACGGAGTGTTCAAGATAGAAACAACATGTACTAGACAAGCCTTAACTGGCCCGTGTTGTTAGTGACATGGCTTAACACACGGCTAACAATACACGGCATATTCCAAGAGGACACCACATGTATGTTGAAGGATAACACCAACCCGTGTTGTTAGTGACACGGCCGGGTACATAGGTCAGACTACACGACATGTACAAACCTGACACGACGTGTACAAGAAGAGACTCCACCGACCCATGTAGTTTGCTACACTGATGGGTTCCGAGGATCACACTACATGGTGTGTTCAACTCGTACACGGCGTGTTCCTATAAGAAATTCCCCATCTCGTGTCTCTGTCCACACGGCCTACGACATGGTTAGAGACTAAACGGTGTGTACATAGAGTACACGGCATGTACTTAAGAAAAAATATTTCTTCCCAAACAGAAGAACACATGGTGTGTACATAACATTACATGGTGTGTATTCTGAGTTTTTTCAGACATTAAGCATCAGAAACTACTCCAGAACCCATAAAACATTGAAAAAAACATTGAAAGTTTCGAATTACAATCTCTGAGGGCCCATACTCCACTCGAATAAAAGTCTGGAATCATATAAATGTTATAATCAAGAAAACAGTGCAATCATCCACCAAATTCTGGACAATGAGGGCCCATAAAACCTCAAGAACCAAATTTTGGCATTCATTCAAACAATACCTTACACACAAAACACTATCAAATAGCAGGTATTTCTATCAAGTCATCTGTCACAACGGCATGCATATTCTACACAACATCTATCACAATAACATGCGGTCGCTAATGCATCCTAGGTGACATGGAAAGAATACATGACATGTGATTTATAGCTAGTGCCTATATCATGGATGAGATGGAATACCCTCATCTCATCAGTTTGTGACAAAAAATAGAACGTCAATAACGTCAACAGTAATAACACAAAACATGTGAGTCACCCAATGGTGAAAATCAGATCTACCGTAAACTTGAAAAACCATAAGAAATTGCAATAAATGAGGTAGATTAGCTTTTCCCCATACACGAGTTACCTACTCCTAGGAAAAACTTATTACCAAGTACATATTCCTTCCTATCCCTTGCTAAAGGCTCAAAATAGTAAGTCAACAGAAAAGAACCCTCTCATACCACTTTGTATTGTCCCGGTTCAAGAAGCCACCCAGAGGCGCCCTGTACCCGGTTAGTCATATGGCCTCAAGGACATTTCCCCGAATGCCATAGGCTTCCAACTGGTAGCGAGGACCTTAGGTGTGATAGTAGGGAATCTATGCCTTCATCGTCAGAGTAACATAGCATAAGATAAAAAAAATATACAATAGCGGAAGTAGTAAATATCATATAACAGTAAATAGTGGAAGACTGAGATGATAAACAACTGGAACAAATATATAGTAATTGATGCATGGTACACATGTCTAGGAAAAAAGAAAAACAAGTCACAATGATGAATACAACAAGTACTTAATCAAAGTGAAAAAGAAAGCAGATAAAATCTTCAACATCGCAATCCAAAGCTTGGTCCCATGCTCTCAAGCTCCACAACAATTCATGTACCGAAGTAGAAGGGCGCTTGCCTTTGTCTATACCTGTAACAATATAATCAGTTTGGGCCCAAACACGGTGTGAGATGAATCCCAGTAGGCAACCACCACAAGATCTGTGCCTAACAGTCAGTGAATATATGGAACCTAAAAGTACAGAAAGTATTAAACATGAAGTACTCCGCAGGAAAAATAAAATCCACAGTTTCAATATCAAGCAGCAGCTAAGCAAGTAGCTAAACACAACAGGTAACCCTCTAGACAGTACTCATAGCCTTACCCCTTTGGTTCAACCCAACAAGTACAAGTAACCCTCTAGGAAGCACACAGAGTCTCACCCCTACGGTTCAGCTAAAGAATAGAATCTCTAGGGAATCACCCACCATCAATTCCCCCTATAGTCTCGTATCGTACTAAAGGCGCTCTAGGGAAGCACTCAACGTCAATTCCCTCTGCGACCCACATCAAGGAACTACATGCACTCTGGGGAAGCACTCAACGTGAATTCCCCATGTGGTCTTGCATCATATAATTATAAAGACTCTCTGGAGAATCCCTCAATATCAATTTTCCATATGGTCTATACACCAGGTTCTTAGGACCCCGTGTAACTCACGCAAGTGTTGTAGCGCGTAACATCCAAGGTAACCCTCAAAAACTTCTTGGCTAGAATTTTACATTATAACAGTATAACAGAACAATAGTCACACCATCCTATAATACTAGGCATGGGAATGTAAATAGCATCCTAACATGAAAACTATACCCAAAGGTCAAAACAGGAAAAACAAGCATGGGAAAAATATTCAAAGCACAGCAATTCACCCAATTCACAATCAATTATCATCTACTCAAGCATACAACCATATAATTCAAAAAATATGGCTAAAACGGCAAACGCGCAATACCAAGTTCAGGGGTATTGGGAAAATTTTCACATATAACTCAAAGAATTAATATAGAAAGGCACAAACCAACTACCATAGGATTAGAGGATCACTATATGTGAACCTCGATGCTTGAATCTCTATATAACATTGAATATATGCAAAAATGTCTAAAACGTTCAACCCACTGTAACTTGGAAAAGAAGAGAAATCATGAAATGGGGCTCCAAAAGAAGGGAGAACTCACTAAGGTGATTCCAACACAGCTGATGGTGTTCGATTTAGAGGAAGGACGGAGGCTCGGGGGTTCATCGAAGATCCACGGTCATACCCTCGCTCTCGGATGAACCAGACCTCGAAGAAGTCAGTTTTGGCCATCAAACGCGACCTCGGTGCATTTAATGAAAAAAAGTACACGATGTGTAATTTTGATGTACATGGCGTGTATTCACTATTTTCGTACTTCACTTTAGGTGGCCTCCAGGTCATCGCACATGGCTGTGTGCAAGGCCACTACAAGGCAAGCACATTTCGTGTACTTCGAAAATTTACAGAAACTCCTCTTTTCTCAAAAACTCCAGTAAAAAAGGAAAGCATACCTAAAAGGAAGATTTGGGTTCTTACATTGTTAGTATTATTTGAGTAAATTACATTGATCATTACATTTATCATCATGTAAATATAATATTAACCATAAATCAGAAAAGAAATAAATTTTTTGAATGTCCTATTACATGCTTCTTCTATGCTAAGAATATACCATATTTTAAAGGGTAAGGGCCTGGAGTATTGACATTGTTCTATTCTTTGTTGAGTTATGGTTGATAGATATTTGTTTTGATTTTATATATTTTATAGAATTGTACACCCAACTTCTAGTTGGTTATGCACCCTGGATAATGGGGCTTCTAGCTTGTGAGGTGTTAGGGTGCTCATGGAGTGGGTTTTGTTTTCCATGGATGTTGTGCACTCCCCATTATATGGATGTTGCATGCTTTCTATTTTCTAGATGAGACTAATGGGATAATTTACTACTCTGGACAATATAATGTTCTTGATTCTTTCTAAATGACTTTTATAAGTGATTTATTATATTTTTTCATTGACTAATGTATTATAGTCTCAATTTTAGATCAGGTTATCAGATTCCAATGTACTGGTAGATGAGTTTTGTTTTATGGAAGCATGAGGTTACGCCTTAATGTCTAATATTGAATAATTTTCATTTATATGACATGGATATATTATTATATCTAAGAAATGCACCTAATTTCATGTGGAATTGTGAGAAACATGTTCTAAGTCCTATGGAATGGGCCAGATTATGGGTATTTTTACCTCAGGTCCCCGGATATAACCCATGGTTGGTTGTTTTCATTGATTTTTGTACACATTTTTATATGATTTTGTTTGTTTTATCCTATCTATTTTTTTTCTTTTCAGCTATCTTGTTCATATCATGTGTTCTTGAACGTATTATGATATAAGAATATAGGTCAACCATTAGGGATGGATTATTGATATCTATTTCTCACACCCAATATATGCACCTCGGTGTACATACATATGTAATGTCTACATTCACGTTGGAGAATTGGTCACATAGTGGATCAGGATTAGGCCAAGTGTTTCTTGTTTGAGATAAGATTCTCATTTGTATCTAATGAATAAAAGATAAAGGATATTTGGTTCAACTCAAAGATGTTTGTTGATATTAAGGTACTTATTTTCATTTTTTTAATTTTCATTATGTGGTTGGCATTGTGGGTGACCGACTATTGTCTGTTTTGAAAGGCTAATTTTGTGTAAATTTATATTGTATATCATGTATTATAGAAATATTTAACATTGATTTATTCATTATGTGTACTGTTATGTTTATCAATGTGAATGAGTTTGGTTATTCTCCCAATTATTTTACTATGTGCATATGGTATAGTCTCCCCACTATATCGGTTAGACACTTTCCACTAGTCGGAAGAATCTAGAATTTGGGGAGATATGCTTGGGGATTTGGTATACAAGTGGTCTAACAATGTGTGAGAAAATTTTACAGATACTGGTCTGGTAATTCATGAATACCTTTTCTAATATTATGTACAAATTTCTAGGACATGGGGCTATTATTCATGGGTTTTTAATGTTCTGTGTTTTAACCAATTATGATGCGCATGGATTGGTGGATTTATTAGTTCTCATACTTTTTTTATTAATGATTGTGCAAAAGAGGTCGATTTTATTGCATCATTATAGGAAAACAAGAATCACATGAAATATTCTTGTTTTTTGTATTTTCACTGATGATGGAGGTTTAGTTGTTTAATGTGACTATAATGACATATACGATGTCACACATATAGAATCATAGAATAATTTTACGCAAATTATCTACACACACACACATATTATTCTAATTAAATGTAATTTGGATCTTTTTGTAGTTTTCCCTTTATTGATGGGGATATAGTTCTTTATAATGGATGCATGGAACGTGTTGTGGGTCGGTACGAGCTTTGAGTGACTTGTTTGTGGCGCAATGAGGGAATCGAGGCATGATTTTTCATTGTAGTGGGAAAGAGTTTCCTTAAAGAGATGGTTTCACCAAATTTATATGTTCATGTTTCATATGATGATGTTGGTCTTTCGAGGTTTTTTCTACAAGGTCATGCAGTGGGGCCCATGTGCATGTTTTCATCGAGGCAATGGGTGGATATTGCTATTTTTCCTATGTGGGGGAATTGAGGTATGTTTTCTCTAGGGTGTGGATAGAATTAAAAAAATCCTACTGTTTGAGAGATGGATAGTTGATAGTGCGTCAAGAATTGTGTCTAGATTTAAAGGGTAGGTTTGATTAAAAAATTAGGCCTGGTTATTTTGGTTGTGCTTTGGGAAGTGTAGTGAGAGTGTGGTTAGACACTTATAGAACTAAACTATGTGGGGAGAATGATTAGTTTTTTAGGCACATTATCCACGTTTTTTAGGTTTTATGATGTGTGATCATGTGTTCTAATGCTCATTGGGTAGAGTTTTAAAGAAGTTATTATGTGTTTGAGTTTACTGTATGATTTTTTTGGATGTGAAACATATTTTATGTAGTTTGTTGAGTATATAGGCTTATACTATTTTTGGGATGGGAATGATTGTTGGTTGTTTTTTTATGATGGTGCTCAAGTGTGGGAACATTGTCCATGTCTATCCATTGAATTTTATAATGGACATATCATGGGCCTTTTGGTTTTCCAATTGGGTAATTATGGTGATGATAAGGATACTCTTATTGTGGGTAGCCTCAAATTAGACAAGTATTAATGTATCTCATATTGGTAGTGATTTAGGGATATTATTAGGAGGTTCATTTTATGATCAAGATAGAATCAGTTGTATTGGTTATTGGGTGAGATATTGTCTCATATTAAAGTTCTAAACTATCTGGGGGAGAGAAGCATTTGTGTGTTAGATGTTTTGATGCCTCGCATCATCATCGTTTGTGAAAATTATTATAAATTTTATTTTTTTCCAATAATTTTTTCATCGGTAGAAATGTAATTTCTCATGTGAGTTGATCTAAGATAATTTTTTTGAAAAATATATTGTTTATCTTATAGTGTGTTTACCCATATTCATGATATTGGGAAAAGGACAAACCATTTTTATTTTCATTGAATATTTATTATATATTATTTATTATTAAAATATTAATTTATTTACAATTGGTTTCTAGAGATATATTTTAAATGGAGTGTTGGATTGATATTTTTTCTTTATGATTGAGTCTGGAATGGGAGGATTTCATAACTAAACTATAAACCCATCATGGGAAATGGGCCCAGGCCTGGAACACTTTTTATTCCTTCATCTTTTCATTTTTTTCATTTCAATTCCTCTTATATATTCGTAAGAATACCTCATGGGTTATCCCCATTTCAGGTATTCTATTAAAGGTGTGATAGAGTAGAATAGGGAGAGGGAGGTGGAGGTACCACCTAGGTATTTATTCCATAGGTAGATCAGCCATTGGAAAGTGTGTGGCATGGATATTGTGAAAATGATCAATGTTTTATTACATTACATAGGTCTTATTTTATATTTTTTCTATAAATACCAAGGTTTTTTCATATTTTAGTCCACTCATGGATTTTTTAGCCCCTTATAGGGGTTGTTGCATTCTTAATCAAGGATAAACATGGGTTTTGGGTCGGTTTGTAGGTTTTATCTTTGAAATAACCCATGTACATGACATATGGTTTAGAAAACACACATTGTACATTCTTCTTGTACATTTAGTATGATGTATTTGAGAGTACATGCCATGTACATTAAGTATATGATATGTAGGGTGGCATAGGGGTGGTCATGGGCCTGACCATATGTGTATTATACATGGATAATTACCACATACATTATAATTCTAATGGCCTTATTAGGTACAAGTTCATACCTACTGTAGGATATACAGCTCGATGCCCAATCAGGAGGATACATCAAGAATTTTTGGAACATGACATGTATTTTAAAATATTACATGCCTAGATGGGTTGGGGTATATGGGAAGGTGCCTTTATTATGTTACACACCATTTACATGGTAGGAACACAATGTACTCAAGTGATTTAAAAATTGAGTGGGATAATGTACACATACAAGATACCCTAGTAGGGAATACCTAATGTGTTGTGGCAACATGATGAGTGTCCCAGGGCATATATCCTAGAGGACCTTTGGGGGTACACATCAGGTACTTTTTCATGTCATGAACTGTATTTCGTACTTTTTTACTTGGAGTCAAAATTGGGTTTAAGAAGTGACCATTCTAATCATTTTTATACATGTATAAAAATGGTGGTGTCCTTTCGATGTTTAGAGACCATATATATAGTGATTTTATTTGGGAGAGTGTTTATTGGAGGATATCATTGATGTTTAGAATTTGATTCATTCATCAAGTTTATATGATAGAAATAAGGTCTTAGAGAGGGTTGAAATATCATTATTGGGATTAGAGTGTGGATTTTGGGCAGGTTTTGTTTTGAGGTTCTTTCAGGAGGATCCCAAAAAGTAGGAATAAGTAGTATATATTAGGATATCTTGGTTTATCCCTAGATATCAGTGTTGGATGCATTAGGTTAGAGCATTTGATGTTTAGATCAATTGTTTGAGGATCAAAATAGTTGAATCTTTTTTGTTTGGTTGATGATAAGGGTTGATGGTTATGGATGGGTTATAGTGTGATGTTGAGATGTGTTGGAGTAACTTTTGTGTAAACCCTTATGGGAAAGTTAGTAAATGTGAATGGGTTGTTTTACTATGGAGTTGGTTTGATTATTTCTATTAACATGCTTTTACCTGAGGTGTTTCTTGTGCTAAAGAGCCATTTTATGGTCCTACATTTGTGGTGTTCATAAGGACCATTGAAAATTAACTTGTATTAATGCTTTATATATTTATCCCCCTTCAGGGAAATTGTTGATTGAGGATTATTTGGAGTCTATTGAAGAAAAATTTTGGATATTTTCCCATTGGTCTTGTCCTTTCATTGGATAAGCTATAGGGATAAAATTTTCGGTATCCTTACCTTTTTGTATACTATAGGATGGATATAGATCATGTATGGTAATATCCTAAGAACATGAGTGTAGTAGTGGTCATCCATGTTGGGATTCACTTTATTTCGTGAAAATATGTACCATGGGATCCCTAGTATTTTTGACCCAGAGGTGGATCATTGAGAACTTGTTATGGATGTTTTTTTGTATGTTGATATAGAGGGGACCAAGAAAGTTCTATTCCTTTGTTGGAAGAGAGATGATTAGGGAAGTCAGATCCTCTTTTTAGATGTTTTGTTTGAGTATGGATTGACTCATGTTATGGAGGCATTTGGATGACATATTTAAGGAAATTTTTTCTCATGACCACATTTTTAGTAGGTGACCCTTCAGAAATCATGGATAGGGTGTTGGTCCTATGTTTTGATCATGTTATCTCCCCTATTTTCAAGAATTAATTGATGAGATTATAGAGCTGATGGTTCATCTATATGAGTACACACCCTCCCACTACTATTTGAGCATTCACCCTAGCTAGAGGGGCATCAAAATCATGAAGTTTTGTGGCACTCATAAATTGGGTTTTGTTTTACAAGGTTACTAAGTGCTCTTGATGTAGAGGATATTGTGAAATAATAGTTTTCTCAAAGGGGGAATATGGTATTGTATTGGTCAGACCCATATCTAGTGCCCAAATAATTATAAAAGACATTAGGTATTGACAGTTTGACAATATTTTTCATTCATGAAGTTATTTTGTCTAGTTTAGATCATGATATTAGAGTCCTATAGCATATTATATGCATTTTTTGGTGTTGAAACTTATTTTTAAACCATTACATTAGTAAAGTTCCCCTTATAGTTGTGTATACATCCTAGGTGTAGGGTAATAATACTCATGGGGTTTTGAGGTACTCCTGAATTGGTTTTAGTTTTCAAGGGATTCTTAGTGCTCATGGTGATGTGGATGTCATAAATTTCTAGTTTCCCAAAAGGGGGAATGGGTAGAATTATTTAAGCCTATATAAAGTGGTTGATTCATTCTATATGACCTTTATAAATGACATGTTTACTAGTCATGTTGAGCTAGAAGATCTTGTTTACAGTTCATATCATACTATTGGAGTCCTAGAGCCTTGTAGATGTGTGTTGTTGTGTGGACACATATTCTTACACCGTTAGATCAATAATTCATTCCATTGCACTTGGAATTCCTAGTTTACCTATTCATATTTATAATATACTCTTAGTGTCTTTCAAAAATAAATTACAAATATCTTTTATCCACCTTTATAAGACAGAAAGATTTTTGGCTTACCTTGGGTGACATGCTAGAACATGTGGTTGGATATTTTCATTATTTTTTATAACTATTAATTATATATATATATTTGGTTATATTACATACGTTATTATTTGTTGGATATGATAATAAACTCACATATTCATTCACATATTCTGATAGTAGATTATAGATCCACCATTGTGGGTTCCCTACTAAGAGATATTTCTCACCCACTATACATGTACCTTGGTGTGCATGTAAACCTGACATATTCTAACCAGATAGGCCATGGGTTACACAGTGCATTCTAAAAAGGCTCAATGTTTCTTATTCCTATATTGCTAAACATGTGGAGTCTCTAGATTGGGCTGGTGTAGTTCATAGATATAGATTATCTGGTATTGCTAAGAGTGGGTATTAGATCCTTGTGTATTTGTTTTCAATTTATTTGGTTTGTTTATATGGTCATCCAATTGTGTGACCAATTATTGTTTTTTTATTAATTATTCTATTTTACAATAAGCTTTATTTCATTTACTATATCATTATTCTTCTTTAGTTTATATATTATGTGTACTATAGTCTTTATCCATGCTAATGAGTTTGGTTATTTTCTACTATTAGTTCACTCTGAACATTGGTTATTGTCTCCCCACTACATCTATTTGACCATGACCACTATTTGAAATCCTTTTTCAATCATGGGAGAATAAAAAATGCCTTCTTAAAGTCTATAAAATGCTACATATATATTCTTTCTAATTTGGTTTGTTACACATGTGGTGAATTTTAATAATTTCAATGATTCTTTAGGAGGGAAGAGTGAGTTCTAGTTTGAGTTTCAATGATAATTTTGTAAAATTGTCCTTAAGTGTGGATTGAGTTAGATTCTTTAAATTATGAATTGCATTAGAATGAAAAGAATATTTTAAATAATTTTCCATCTTATCTTTTATGTAAAAAAATTTATAAATGATGTGAAACTATCTTGGTTACCTTATGATTCTTTTCTGATTTTGGTGGCTTATGGTCCCATGATCAGATTTTGGTTTTTATTCATTTTATAAACTGTTTATGATTGTAGATTAGGAAAATATTTTATTGTGATGGTTTGGGAGGTGAGGATTGAGTTAAATTTAAGCATTTTCATGTGATAATCAAAGTTGATTTATTGTAATCACCTCCTTTTTGACTCGTCCTGGGAGTCCAATGTAGATAATATGTGGCTTTTTGTGGGAAACCCCTATTGTGACAATAATATTCCTAGGTAATTACTTATTAGCAATAATGATATGGTTAGGCCACTAGTAGTGGTAGTCATGAATTATATAAAATTGTTTTTATATATTCCCATAGGAAAGGGGAACAATGAAAACCTTGTTGTTGGTCTAATGGTTAAGTGTTTCTAAGTTAAAATAATAACATCCTCATTACCATGGATGGATGTGTTGAATTGATGATATCATAGGTAGTTCTGTGGGACTCTTGGTGGTGGTGACTAGTTCGGTAGTGTCGACCTAGGTTCTTTGTTGCTAGTTTATATCCTTTATTACTATAGCCTTATAATGATTCCCATGAAACTATAATATTTTGGATCATATATGGGTATTATATTTGTTTATTCATTTTATCTATTATTTTCCACTTATTTGTTATCACATGTGTTTTAATCATTTTTTCTACTTATTGTATGACTTGGCATGGTAATTATTTATTGTGTTTTATATTATTTCTTTGTTTGGGTAACTTTTCAAATGTTTTGAAAAGGGATTGTAAAATAATTATTAAGGAATGAAAACAAAATCATGGGTTTCTAATATTTTCAAACTATTTTATGAGATGTTAATTTTGAAAGGGGTATTTGGGGAATGATTTTAATGTGTAACCTTAACATAGTGTTTTATCCATATGGTATAGGCCTAGGGAAATTGTTTTCCATGTAATGAAAATCCAGAAAAAAGTGTTTCTATAAATATTTATTATATTGTTGTTTAATTTTAAACACTTTATAGAAAAATTTTATATTCCATTTATATTTCATAATTTATTTTTTCGGGTGTAATAATGAAGTGTCTTCATGGATTATTCTGGTGGTTGTGGCATACAGAGTACTTATGTCCTCACACCTATATTATTATTTAAATTTTAGGTTCATGGATCAATTACTTGTTCTTTCTTGAGAGAATTGGATTGTATAAGGTCTGTATTTATTTAATGTAATTCATCCATCTATTCCTATTAATTTACTTTAGTTGGACCAATTTTTATTTTTTTAGAATGTTCGAATAACTATACCATTTAATTACATTACCCAATTAGGAATTCATTCATTGTTTATATGAGATGGGATATTATAGTTGTAAAGTACAAGAATCTAGTGGGAATATATTTTTTGTAGGATAAAGAGATCATGGTGTCTAGGGGGTGTTTTAGTAATTTTATTATTTACTAATCTCTTTATATTATATTGTTTGTTTATTCTATCTTGCATTTTATGGTGTGGATATATGATATATAGTTCTGTCATGATGATTTCTTTATTTTCTTATTTGTTAATTTACTATGATTGTTGGTTTAACACATTACTAAGTGTGTTCATGTGATTCACATAAACTAGTTTCTAGCCCAGGGTGATTGGGAACACTCTTCAGGGAAATGGCAGGCTAGTTCAGGAGTCCATTGGATAGACGACACATGAATATTCATTACAAAATCTCATTTTAATAATTTTATAGCATTAAATAAGTGGATTATAGTGTTTTTATTTTAATAATTCTCATAAGTTTTTTCAACATGATTTCCTACACCAACTTAAACAAATAGGTGAAATCATTTATACATAATGTGATTGTTTTTAATCTCAAAAATCAATATTGGATCAACATTAAATTTTCATTTTCATTTTATTTAGTAAAAAAAAGTATCCTCTATAATGATTGTAATTTACTCACGTAAAAAAAGAACAAGAAATTATGATTATATACCTTTATTAGTGGAGATTTTCCAAATCACCTTCCCGAAAAAAAAGAAATATATAATATGTGGTATGTTATAGATCCTTCAATAAGCATTCTTCACTAGCAATCACCTCAAGGAGACACTCTAAATAATTTTTAATTATGGAGTATAACTTCAAAAAATTACTATAAGACATCTCATATTAATAGTTATCCAAAATATAACATGGAAAACTACTTTTATCATGTCAGAAAAAATTGTTCCCAATTACTTATCATTACTTTCACGACTAGTTTTGATATATTACACAACATATTTTGTTTTAACCCTAAAAATAAGATCCTCCTTTATTTCACTATATGAAAAACACACATATATAACACACAATGTAATGGAATAAGGTGGAACACTTCTTTCTTTAATTTCATTAGAAGGGTTAAGAATTTCATCTCAACCCTGTTACTTCTTTCCATCCATCCATGAGACTCATCTTTATGTTTTTATAAACATTTTCCAAATTTATATTTTTAGGTTTTGTTTATGGAGTTCTTCACTATTTCAACTCCTTTGTGTGGGATATTCTTATTATCATAATACATTAAGTAAAAATCATCACTTAGTGTAATATTTATCTTCATTAAAAATTCTTCTTGTGCATGAAGTATTTTTAGTAAATATTAAACATTATGTATCTCCACATTTCACTTTTAATTTTACTAATGAATTTTGTTTTGGCATAATTTTTTGATATTATCTCTTTAAATTATACATTTTAATATGTAATTACTTATTTCATTTTTTCAAATTCTTACTTTTTTTCATTCTATATATTTTTTTCCCAAATCAGATGTCCCAATAATCAATAATTACTTGGAAATTGAATTATCTTTTTTTTTGAATTTTCACATTTATTCTAGGAAATATTTATTCAGAACATCATTATTCTTTTAAATTTATTATATTGATCACCCATTATGCTTTTACATTCTACTTATGATATATAAGTTAATGTAATGTTTTATGAGTCCATGGTGTAACATATTTCATCATAATATAAATAACTCTCCATTTGTGGAAACCCAAGAATTGCATACAACAATATTATATACTATTATAAACATATTCATTAGATATCATTAAGATTAATGTTGTAACATTAAGGTTTAATGTCTGTTAAAAATTAGATACATTAACATCTGGTAAAAAATATCCACACCATCTCCAAATATTTTCTTTTCATAAAGAACCCTTCATTGAAATTCCTTAAAAAATATTATCTATATCCTATAGAAAAGAATTAATAATAATAAGTGATCATATATGTTTATTGAATGTAAACAAGATAGATATCAAAAAATGATCATTTCAAAGAATAACATGAGTATGTGGGCATGGGAACATGAGTTATAAGTTTAAACTTCATACCCAAAAATCCATGGGTCATAGTCACTAGTCATTATATAATTATATGATGTTCATAAGGCATGAATCATAAAGTAAATTTTTAGTATGATCCATGAGAGTATAATATTTTAACCCTATCATGTCAAAAAATTGTGATATATAGTGTATTATAATCATAATCGTAGAAATATTATTTCATGTTTACCCTCCACCCCCATGACATTGATCACATGATTGTCATGTTATTACCAACCATGTACCTACTTTGGTCTTGTGATAACAACTCATGTACACTATTTTGGTCTGAGGATAAACTTCTATATACCCTATAATGACCTCTTATATACACTTTTTGGGCTTGCGAAAACCACTAATGTACCCTATTTTGGGCTTGTTCTAACATCTAATTAACCCTTTGATATAATTAATAATTAATCTTTACTCAATGCATTTGAGGGATATAATGGAACCACTCTTCACATAATCATAATCCATTCAATTGTATTCCACACGAATATGAAAAGAGATACCTTTTCATGATTACATAACACATGGAAACCAAAATGGGTTTAATCAATATGCCATCATCAAAATCATAATCAATCTAGAGAAATAATAATGATTGTTTCATTGTATAATATCACCATTAAATCATAGGAAATATCAAAGTATGTTATCCCAAATGAAAATTTCATTTGAAAATTCATTGATATATTTTTTTAGGAACAATTTCTTTTCATTTTTATATCACATTTTTAAGTAATAATAATTTCCAAAATATTAAGGGAATATTTTTTGAAAATAATCATAAATTCATATAAAATAATATTAAATGACATTATTAATCAAAATGTTGGTAATATTCATTCATGTCGTATACTTTGAAAAATTGATTCTATTCACACCTTTGTTAAAAAGTTACTCATTAATAAAATGAAATGAATATTCTCTTTAAACCTTTACTATGTGTTATGAAATTAGTGAAAATTTCTTTAATAAATCATTACAGAATGTTAAAAAATTTCAAGTTCTTTATAAAATATGGATGAGTATGAAAATGATTCCTTACTAAAAAAACATGGCCATTTTTAATAATAACATTTTTTCAAACTTTTGAGTACTTAGGGTATAAGGCCCCAGCCTTAAACCTTACTTAATATTGAATTAAATGAATAATTCACATTGAGGATCTTTTCAGGTTTAGAGTTTTAGAGAATTAGAACATAACTATTACATCTTAAAATATTACAAAGTAGACACTTCTACTAAGTCTCCATAAAATAAAAACTCTTAAAAAGAAAGATGTCTAGATTCCATGTTTTAGATAGCATGAAATTCCCTTGATCCCATCCTTGAACTTATTCCACTTTAAGTCCTGAGAAAAACATTTCGAAAAACTTGGGGTGAGCATAAGAAGCTCAGTAAGGGATACACAAAGGATGAAAATTGTTAGTTTATCAAAACAACAAGTAAACCATGTATACTTTATCAAAGTAATACTTTTCACCTTTATGAAGTAATAAAAACTCTTCACTGAATAAAGTATCATTACTTACCTTTTTGTAACCAAAGGATTACCATAAAACCCATATAAAGAACACATAACATATATAAAGGTAACTTGGGACATAAACTTACTTAAGTGGAATAACCATACGGTTGAATTCCACACATATCACTTAATGGAATAGCTATACGACCAATTTCCATACATACTTAATGGAATAGCCATACGGCCAACTTCCAGACCCAATGCATTGGAGGTTATAACGTAACCACCCGTCCTGGTATTCAGGGCACCACCCGTCATATGGTTTATAACATAACCACCCGTTAAAATGTCCAAGTACCAATATAAAATCATAAAACATAAAACCAATATAGTGGAATGATAACATTTCCACATTTCAATCACAATATATCATAAATATATTGACATAATAGAATCCTTTTTCAAAACCATTTTCAATACCAAAATACATAAAAGAGTATATGGTATTTATTTTATTTTAAAAACATTACGGCTTGTTGAGGAAGCCAAAGACCAAATAATACTCACGGCGGCGGAAAAAGTCATTGTCACCGCGTACGTTAAAAAAAACATTCCTTTTTGTCGTTTAGTAAAACGCTTCGTAGAAAAAGATTACTTTTGTATAAAAGTAAAAGTCAAAGGTTTTTATACACCATATAAAAGAAAGTTGTGTATAAAATGAAATATGCCTCAATGAAAGGAGATTGAGACGAAGTCCCTTACCTTGGGTCCGACTTGACTCGATCGTTCTTTAACGTCCTGAATAATAAACTTGAGTTAATTTATACTTTATTAAGAACCTTTTTAAAGTTCATTATTCTTTTTATATCACTTATTGCCATGTTATAAACATTATGTAACCATTTATGTTAATAATGTTTGTTTTGTCAATATTTGGTTCTTAAGTCGAAAGTTGACTTCTTACAATTACATGTTGTTCGTGTGGTCAAAATTTCATTATATCCAGAATGAAATTCCTGATTTGGATATCATATATATCATATATATCCAGAATATACATTTATTTATAATATTACATAATTATTTAGAGGTAAGAAATGAAATGCACCGTTCATGGAGACGGTAAGCCGTACGTACGCATGAACGCTACTTTCATTTCTTTGTCATATTAGTGGAATTAAAACGAAATGAGAGGTATGTATATTTTAATTCCAGAATTATATTCATCATTTAGATATATCATTAATTATATATATACATTATATACATGTAATTTTAATAGTACATTACATTTGGGGATAAGAAATGAAATGCACCGTTCATGGAGACGGTAAGCCGTACGTACGCATGAACGCTACTTTCATTTCTATCTCATACTTTAATTGAAAGAAATAATAATTATATAGAGGTATATTATAATTCCAGTATAACATAATATATAATAACTTTAAATCCATCCTTTACACGTCCCACATATGGCATTAACGAATCACATCACTTTTAGGGGGCGGTAGTCCGCACTTCCTTAAATGAAGATATCGTGTTTACCCATAATGGAAACCATAAAGGTATGCCAAAAATGAAAAATACAGAAGCTTAAAGAAAACATAAACATATTATATATCATATATAAAAATAGTGACATCATAATGGCCACCCTTGAAGGTGTTAAATGAGTATTGAACAATCATCGATTCGGGAGGTAGAATTTCGCCATCCACGGAAACCGTATGTTCTTTAACTATTTGATGTAGTTGTGTGAGAGTGTAGCTCAAATAAATATTATAACAACATCCTAGTATATAGAAGATACTGGTTTTGTTACAAAAGAAGTAAATAAAAAGAGTTTAGAGGGTTGGAGAAGCAAAATAAAACAAATGAACAAGAGAGAATGAATTACCTTTAAAAGTGTAACTCCCTTTTAATTTGAGCCTAAAGGCTTCCTTTGAAAGGATTCTGCCCAAAGGGAATCCTCTAGGATTAGGAGAGGGATGTGGAGAGAGTAATTGGGCAGGGTTTGGCCGAGCCAAAGGCTTGAGAAGTGTGTGAAATGGGGTAGAGGTGGGAGCCTTTTATAAGAGGAGAGGAGGGGCACTTTTGGAAAGTAAAGAAATATTACTTTATTTGAAAATGTGTTTCGGTTTTAAAAGGTCCCACATTGATATAATTCGTGTATAAGGTGATAAGGGTTCGAAATCCACTCATCCAATTGGCTTTGGACATGTGTAGTTCATAGATTTTACATTATCATTCAATTTTATTTAAATTGTCAAATAATGATGTCATCACTGCATCATTATTATGTCATATATAATATATTTATTTAATGTCTACAAATTATAAAAAAATTACTATGATGTAGGAAATCTATTTTTATTTCCAATGACTATTTATAATCAAAATTTGGACTTGTATAACCCCACTTAAAAATTATTTTAGTAAACCAATTTATGTTAGTGTTATTTTCACTTTAACATTAAATAAAAATATATTAATGTCATTTTCCTACTAAAGTGGCTCCATGGGGTCCCCAAGTTAGCCCATGGCTTGTCTTGGTCGGCCATGACACAACCAATGAGGGTAGGACATGTTTCAAGCTCATTTTATTTTATTAAAGCATTACTTTTAAATTAAACTACACTAATTACCACTAATCGCGATTAAAAACTTAATAAGTTACTATTCACCAAAAAATTATTTTAATCTCATTGAACCACATTTTACTTCTTAATGACAACCATGTATGTCGGATTTTCAAAATTCAATACACATTAGTGGTAAACTTTCATTTAACTGAAAAATCAGTTTTCTTGATTACCACTTAGTGGTTTCACTATTCATCAAAAATTGAAGTTTTCCAGAAAATTACCAAAAATTTACCCTAAGCTATATTTGATATTCCGAATTCAAAAATGAAGTCCATTTTACAAAATTCAAAACATATAAGTCAAATTAATTAATTTAATAATTAATTCCCACTGTCATGACAAATAGTGTGTTTTGTGAAACAATAAGTATCAAAAGATTGACACCAGTTTAAGTCCAATTTCAAAGTGAAATTGATTCCAATGACCACCATTGGATTAACTGGTAAAAATATTTTCTAATTTTACTTTAAAACCAATTAAAATAATAATCTAATCATATAAATAATTTAGATTAAAAAGAGGTTTTGAATTAAAATACAACATTTTACACTATTCATAAAAAAATGAACTTTATCAGAAAGGTACCAAAAATTTACACAAAGTAAATGTTGATGTCCCGATTATAAAGAAGAGTTATATTTGGTCCAAAATAAATTATAATAGTGATCAAAACTATATTTAATGACGGTTCACCATTAAAAGGTGATAAGTGGACCTTTCGTGAAAATTAGGGTATAAATGCCTAAAATTGAACTCTTTCCGTATTTTAAGCCTTTATCTTTTATTGGGTAAATGTATAAACATTTAAAAACATATCTAATCATATTTTAGTTATTTCTATCCATTCCCGCCAGTACAACGGCTACTTGTTAACTAACATTTAAAATGATATTATTTTATTACTAGTGTGCTACGTAAGTTTCAAATAAAATCATCGTTGCGTATCGGGTACGCTATCGAACATATCAACCCCTTTAAAATAAAATTAATATTTAATTCGTAAATATTAATAATTATGAAAATTCTTTATTCTTTATTTACCTGGGATGTTACATCCTTCCCCCCTTTTGGGAATTGCGTCTTCGCAATTTTATTCACTTATCAAAATAAGTGGGGGTATTTATCCCTCATAGCATTTTCAGATTCCCACGTTGCCTCTTCAATCACATGGTTTTTTTACAAAACCTTTACCTGATGAATCACCTTATTCCATATCACTTGCTCCCTGTGGTCAGGAATCTGGACCGGTTGTTCCTCATAAGATAGGTTCTCTTCCAGCTGAACTACCTCTGGACTCAAAACATGAGATGGATCTGGCATATACTTCCTCAACATTGAAACATGAAAAACATTGTGTACCTGAGATAAACTCGGAGGTAAAGCCACCCGGTATGCAACTGATCCAACTCTCTCCAGAATATCATATGGTCCAATAAACCTTGGACTCAGCTTTCCCTTCTTACCAAATCTCATCACACTTTTCCATGGTGAGACTTTGAGGAAAAAAAATGATCACCTACCTCGAAAGATAGATCCTTCCTCCGGTTATCCGCATAACTCTTCTGCCTGCTCTGAGCTGTTCTCATGTGCTTCTGAATCAACTAAACTTTTTCTGCCATCTCTTCTACCAATTCTGGTCCCATCAGCTTCCTTTCACCCACTTCATCCCAAAATGCTGGAGTTCGACACTGCTTCCCATATAATGCCTCAAATAGTGCCATCTGTATACTGGAATGAAAGCTGTTATTATAAGAAAATTCAACCAAAGAAAGATGTTGGTCCCAACTTCCCTGATAATCCATCAAACAAGCTCGTAGCATATCCTCCAATGTCTGAATTGTTCGTTCTGAATACCCATCTGATTGAGGATGAAAATCTGTACTAAAATTTAATTCAGTACTCAACGACTTCTGAAGGCCTTTCCAAAAGTTAGAAGTGAACCTGGGATCACGATCAGATACAATGGAGAGAGGAACTCCATGTAACCTAACTATCTCTTTAAGATACAAACGGGAAAGTTGATCAGGAGAGAAAGTATCTCATATAGAAAAGAAATGAGCAGATTTGGTCAAGCGATCAAAAATAACCCAGAATGCATTATTACCTCGAGATGTCCTCGATAATCCCACAACAAAGTCCATGGATATGTTTTCCCATTTCCACTCTGGCACTGGTAAAGGCTGAAGCATCCCTTTCGGTAACTGTTTCTCTGCTTTAACCTGTTGACATGTCAAACACTTCACAGTAAAATCAGCAATGTCTCTTTTCATTCCATCTCACCAGTAATACCCCCGCAGACCTCTGTACATCTTAGTACTGCCAGGATGAAAAAAACAACTCATTCTTCAACTGTGAATCAGAAGGCACACATAACCACTTCCCAAATCTCAAAACACAAACACAAACTTATCCAAGAACTCATGGAAAATTTTATTCATAAGGTCCATGAATACAGTAGGTGCATTGGTTAACCCAAAAGGCATAACTAAAAATTCAAAATGACCATATCTAGTACGGAACGCAGTCTTCGGAATGTCTGCTTATTTTACTTTCAACTGATGGTACCCCGACCTCAAGTCAATCTTCGAAAAATACTGAGCTCCCTGGAGCTGATACCACTTCATTCGATGGCCCAACATCTGCTGAAGTTGTTGCAAAGGATTTCGCCACCCTTTTCTGCTTGTAGTCTGGCTGCATTCCCCCAGTTGAGTTTTTCGTTGGACACTCGTTTGCATAATGACCCATTTCATTACACTTAAAACATCTTACTGTTGGCTTTTCATTTCCTGCTTGATCATCTTCCTTACAGTTACGAGCAATATGACCAGACTTAACACACCGAAAGCACTTACTAGACTTGGATAAACATTCTCCAGGATGCATTTTACCACACTTCTCACAGGATGGATATTTGGTTTTCTTACCTCCTTGCTTCTTTGATGAATTCTTCCCCTTTGCCTGCCAACTAGACCTCTTATTCTGTTGTTTGTCATAGAACACATGATCATCGGCAAACTCCATTTCCACCTTCTCCGTACATCGAACAAGTTTTTCATAACTTTTGAACTCACGAGAAGCTAAATCCCTTCGATACTTTGGCTTTAACCCTGAGTAAAAACGGTTTATTTTACTATCAAGATCTCGTATGAAGTTTGGAGCATACCTCGCCAATCGAGTGAACTTTTCTTCATAAGCAGCCACTGAATCTTCCTCCTGCCTCAATTCTAGGAACTATTTTTCTATCCTAAGACGAACCACCTTAGGAAAATATTTCTCAAGAAACATACCTTTGAATTCGTCCCAGTGAAGATCCTCAATCTCATCACTATCCCTTATATTTTTCACCATCGACCACCACTGATCAGCTTCACCTTCAAAACGGTAAACAGCAAGACTAAACTTTTGATGTTCTGAACACCCCATGACATCAAAAATCTTCTCCAGTGCTTTAATCCACCCTTCAGCTTGCACAGGGTAAGATGATCCTCTGAATGATGGGGGATGTTGCCTCATGAAATGTTCCACCACTAACATGTTCCTCTGCGGTTGATCTGGCTGATCTCGTGCATGGATACCACCACCATTTATAGCCTGAGTCAACTGTTCCATCACTGCAACAAACTGTTCAGTTCCGATTCCGACCATCTCAGGTTGCTGATTTGTAAGGTTATCTTCCTCCTGATGTCGTCCCAACATAGCTGCTTTGTTTCCTCTGCGGAAAACCATTCTGAACACAGAAATATCTTAGGCGAAGCAACATGGTAATCCGTAAATGCTATATCATTTCAATCATATTATAATTTAACACTTTTCTAACTCCTAAAGTTGTCTAAACCGACCTTTGATACCAACTATAAGGCCCCAGCCTTAAACCTTACTTAATATTGAATTAAATGAATAATTCACATTGAGGATATTTTCAGGTTTAGAGTTTTAGAGAATTAGAACATAACTATTACATCTTAAAAGATTACAAACTAGATACTTCTACTATGTCTCCATAAAATAAAAACTCTTAAAAAGAAAGATGTCTAGATTCCATGTTTTAGATAGCATGAAATTCCCTTGATCCCATCCTTGACCTTATTCCACTTTAAGTCCTGAGAAAAACATTTCGAAAAACTTGGGGTGAGAATAAGAAGCTCAGTAAGGGATACACAAAGAATGAAAATTGTTAGTTTATCAAAACAACAAGTAAACCATGTATACTTTATCAAAGTAATACTTTTCACCTTTATGAAGTAATAAAAACTCTTCACTGAATAAAGTATCATTACTTACCTTTTTGTAACCAAAGGATTACCATAAAACCCATATAAAGAACACATAACATATATAAAGGTAAATTGGGACATAAACATACTTAAGTGGAATAACCATACGGTTGACTTCCACACATATCACTTAATGGAATAGACATACGGCCAATTTCCATACATACTTAATGGAATAGCCATACAACCAACTTCCATACCCAATGCATTGGAGGTTATAACGTAACCACCCGTCCTGGGATTCACGGCACCACCCGTCATATGGTTTATAACGTAACCACCCGTTAAAATGTCCAAGTACCAATATAAAATCATAAAACATAAAACCAATATAGAGGAATGATAACATTTCCACATTTCAATCACAATATATCATAAATATATTGACATAATAGAATCCTTTTTCAAAACCATTTTCAATACCAAAATACATAAAAGAGTATATGGTATTTATTTTATTTTAAAAACATTACGGCTTATTTAGGAAGCCAAAGACCAAATAATACTCACGGCGGCGGAAAAAGTCATTGTCACCGCTTACGTTAAAAAAACATTCCTTTTTGTCGTTTAGTAAAACGCTTTGTATAAAAAGATTCCTTTTGTATAAAAGTAAAAGTCAAAGGTTTTTATACACCGTATAAAAGAAAGTTGTGTATAAAACGAAATATGCCTCAATGAAAGGAGATTGAGACGAAGTCCCTTACCTTGGGTCCGACTTGACTCGATCGTTCTTTAACGTCCTGAATAATAAACTTGAGTTAATTTATACTTTATTAAGAACCTTTTTAAAGTTCATTATTCTTTTTATATCACTTATTGCCATGTTATAAACATTATGTAACCATTTAAGTTAATAATGTTTGTTTTGTCAATATTTGGTTCTTAAGTCGAAAGTTGACTTCTTACAATTACATGTTGTTCGTGTGGTCAAAAGTTCTTTATATCCAGAATGAAATTCCTGATTTGGATATCATATATATCATATATATCCAGAATATACATGTATTTATAATATTACATAATTATTTAGAGGTAAGAAATGAAATGCACCATTCATAGAGACGGTAAGTCGTACGTACGCATGAACGCTACTTTCATTTCTTTGTCATATTAGTGGAATTAAAACGAAATGAGAGGTATGTATATTTTAATTCCAGAATTATATTCATCATTTAGATATATCATTAATTATATATATACATTATATACATGTAATTTTAATAGTACATTACATTTGGGGATAAGAAATGAAATGCACCGTTCATGGAGACGGTAAGCCGTACGTACGCATGAACGCTACTTTAATTTCTATCTCATACTTTAATGGAAAGAAATAATAATGATATAGAGGTATATTATAATTCCATTATAACATCATATATAATAACTTTAAATCCATCATTTACACGTCCCACATATGGCATTAACGAATCACATCACTTTTAGGTGGCGGTAGTCCGCACTTCCTTAAATGAAGATATCATGTTTACCCATAATGGAAACCATAATGGTATGCCAAAAATGAAAAATACATAATCTTAAAGAAAACATAAACATATTATATATCATATATAAAAATAGTGACATCATAATGGCCACCCTTGAAGGTGTTAAATGAGTATTGAACAATCATCGTTTCGGGAGGTAGAATTTTGCCATCCACGGAAACCGTATGTTCTTTAACTATTTGATGTAGTTGTGTGAGAGTGTAGCTCAAATAAATATTATAAAAACATCCTAGTATATTGAAGATACTGGTGTTGTTACAAAAGAAGTAAATAAAAAGAGTTTAGAGGGTTGGAGAAGCAAAATAAAACAAATGAACAAGAGAGAATGAATTACCTTTAAAAGTGTAACTCCCTTTTGATTTGAGCCTAAAGGATTCCTTTGAAAGGATTCTGCCCAAAGGGAATCCTCTAGGATGAGGAGAGGGATGTGGAGAGAGTAATTGGGCAGGGGTTGGCCGAGCCAAAGGCTTGAGAAGTGTGTGAAATGGGATAGAGGTGGGAGCCTTTTATAAGAGGAGAGGAGGGGCACTTTTAGAAAGTAAAGAAATATTACTTTATTTGAAAATGTGTTTCGGTTTTAAAAGGTCCCACATTGATATAATTCGTGGATAAGGTGATAAGGGTTCGAAATCCACTCATAAAATTGGCTTTGGACATGTGTAGTTCATAGATTTTACATTATCATTCCATTTTATTTAAATTGTCAAATAATGATGTCATCGCTGCATCATTATTATGTCATATATAATTTAATTTATTTAATGTCTAAAAATTATAAAAAAATTACTATGATGTAGGAAATCGTTTTAGATTTCCAATGACTATTTATAATTAAAATTTGGACTTGTATAACCCCACTTAAAAATTATTTTAGTAAACCAATTTATGTTAGTGTTATTTTCACTTTAACATTAAATAAAAATATATTAATGTCATTTTCCTACTAAAGTGGCTCCATGGGGTCCCCAAGTTGGCCCATGGCTTGTCTTGGTCGGCCATGACACAACCAATGAGGGTAGGACATGTGTCAAGCTCATTTTATTTTATTAAATCATTACTTTTAAATTAAACTACACTAATTACCACTAATCGCGATTAAAAACTTAATAAGTTACTATTCACCAAAAAATTATTTTAATCTCATTGAACCACATTTTACTTCTTAATGACAACCATGTATGTCGGATTTTCAAAATTCAATACACATTAGTGGTAAACTTTCATTTAACTGAAAAATCAGTTTGCTTGATTACCACTTAGTGGTTTCACTATTCATCAAAAATTGAAGTTTTCCAGAAAATTACCAAAAATTCACCCTAAGCTATATTTGATATTCCGAATTCAAAAATGAAGTCCATTTTACAAAATTCAAAACATATAAGTCAAATTAATTAATTTAATAATTAATTCCCGCTGTCATGATAAATAGCGTGTTTTGTGAAACAATAAGTATCAAAAGATTGACACCAGTTTAAGTCCAATTTCAAAGTGAAATTGATTCCAATGACCACCATTGGATTAACTGGTAAAAATATTTTCTAATTTTACTTTAAAACCAATTAAAATAATAATCTAATCATATAAATTATTTAGATTAAAAAGAGGTTTTGAATTAAAATACAACATTTTACACTATTCATAAAAAAAATGAACTTTATCAGAAAGGTACCAAAAATTTACACAAAGTAAATTTTGATGTCCCGATTCTAAAGAAGAGTTATATTTGGTCCAAAATAAAGTATAAGAGTGATCAAAACTATATTTAATGACGGTTCACCATTAAAAGGTGATAAGTGGACCATTCGTGAAAATTAGGGTATAAATGCCTAAAATTGAACTCTTTCCGTATTTTAAGCCTTTATCTTTTATTGGGTAAATGTATAAACATTTAAAAACATATCTAATCATATTTTAGTTATTTCTATCCATTCCCGCCAGTACAACGGCTACTTGTTAACTAACATTTAAAATAATATTATTTTATTACTAGTGTGCTATGTAAGTTTCAAAGAAACTCATCGTTGCGTATCGGGTACGCTATCGAACATAGCAACCCCTTTAAAATAAAATTAATATTTAATTCGTAAATATTAATAATTATGAAAATTCTTTATTCTTTATTTACCTGGGATGTTACATAGGGATAGTAAAATGAATGAAAAAATGTAATTTCGAAAAATAACTAAAGGAAAATAAAATAAATAAAATAAATGATTTTTATGAGATATAGGTTATATACATTCATCATTATCAATTTAACCATAAAAATCCTAATAAAATGTTATATTCTATCATAAAACCCTTACAACATCAGAAACATTGGAGTTGTATATTCCATGAAAGAAATAAATTAAATTCAACATTAAAATATATGACCATAATTATATTCATGATAAAAAATTTCATAGGGGAATTATATATAATTCATTAAAGAATATTTTTGGTAACATAACATTTGTCCCAAAGAAGAAAAATTTAATAAACAAATAGTTACCATTGGGTAACAATCGAATCAAATCCCCTGAGATGAAATAATTTTATTTCTAATAATAAATAAAATTGATTAAGAAGTATCCATGACATAAAATATAAAACAAGTAGTATATAAACCTCATATTCATTAATAGATGTATAAAATCGAACATATATCAGTGAAATAGGTTTTAGATGAAGTACCCTTACCTTAAGTCTAACTGGATTCGTAAACACACTTCCATCCTTTTCATGGATAGACCACTAATAGATTATTCATTAATATTTTTTCTATTTTCTTTATGGTAAGATGTTATAATATATGCTTTAAGGTATGTAATCTATTAATTATTTCGATCATCTCACGGATGATCATGATGTTTCATAATTATATAAAATATTTAGATAATATTTTTATCTAAAAATGTCAAACAATTAATATTTTGGACAAAATATGGTCAAAATCTCTTCAACCAATTATAATTATTTAGTTTTATGATCTATTACTACCCATATATGTAATTTTAATAGTGTGATAATTCATTTTTAAACTTAACTATGGTGATAATATTTTATAGTTTTTATTTAAAATTTTGAATATAAATTATGTTTACCATATATAATTATATTAATTACGTAGATTAAAAATATTTAATCCTCTTTAAAATATTAAAATTGTTTAAGTTATAAAACATCTTTTTAATGTAAGTGTAAAGAACACAATAAAATCTATTTGTTGAAGTATGCATTTTTATGCATATAACTAGATTTATTCTTCTTCCATTTCTAGTAAAAACCATCAATTGAATTCCAAAAAAATTTATTAATTATATAATCTATAAATTAATTTAATAAAATTAATACCTCATGATTTATTATTTCAATTAATATAAAAAAAATTCACACATAATTTTTTTTTATCAAAATGTGTTTTAGAGCCCAAAAAATGATCTTTTACCTAAATCTTGTATAATGTAGATTCATATGTAATTAATTATATAATTTTTAATTAAATAGAATTATTTTAATCATATACCAAATTTAAAACAAAATTTTTCATTTAAATTACATTATTTAATGAAAATAAATTGAAGTTTTACAAAAATCAATATTTCTACTATTCAATAAAAATAAATATTTTTATATAATCAAAAAAATTACACTAATATAATATTAAGATGTTTATTGAAAAAATATATTTATTATATCAATTAAATTTATAAAAATTCAATAAACTAATTATAATGTTGGAAGAAAAAATGTAATAAAACCATTTTTGAAGAAAATAATTTTTTAAAGAATAAGATGACTTTACTGAAAATTGAGTACTTATTTATTAGGCATCAGTAAATAAATTTTCATTATATAAAGCCTGTATAATTGCATTCATTGTTTAAATATTCGTATTCATAACTTCAATTCAAGGGAAAATATATATATATAATAATCAAATAATATTTTTATTATATATTGGTGTTCTCTTAAAGATTGATGTTGCATGTTAATAAAGCTACTAAAGATAGAAATCCATTATACCACATTTTTTTGTGTTAAATTCCCACCTCACCTATTAAATAAATTCTTTCTCAACATTTTTATCTTAGTAAAAATGTTTCAATATTTGAAAATAACAATCTTGAAAACCCACATCGTAAAAAGGAATAGTAATACATACTTTGAAAATGGGAAGTGGGAAACATAAATGTTACCTGAATTAACACAAAATTATGTTCGATGATAAGGGTTACATTCGAAAGATGTGAAAAATATGTGTGTTGAGAGGAAATAAAATGTAAGAAGAATAATACTGAGTGATAGAGAACATAGGTTTGGGATGAATAACGACCACAAAACCAAAAATCAGTATGGGGGTGAAATTGACCATCAATTCTTTAAAAATACCTATACAAAGTAAATTATTTTTATTTCAAAGATCATTTTTCCAATAGTTGGGAATTATTTTAACCTATATTAATAGAAAATAGACATACATTATTTCTTCAAATCAATAATCATAATTTCATATATTTTTTTTCATTTTTAAATTATTTTCCACCACATTCTATCCCATATTCCAATGACGAATGAACAATATGAATTATTCATTCCTAAAGCACTAAAATAAAATTTTATTTGATTATAAGGTCTTTAATAAGATGATAAATTATTACTCAAATCCCTGTCAATCGCTAAAATAATAAAAAAAATTATAGGTGAAGATAAATAATTTGAATAAGTCGTCATTTACATGTTTAATCTCAAATATTTCAATAAAAATACCCGATGATCAACATAATTCATTCCAAAAATAAATAAATTAAAAACTCCTCAAACTATGATTAACTAGTATTAAAAAAAATAAATTTAGAAAAATGGAAATAATATTTCAAAATTAGATATAAATTTAATCCTAAACTAACATAATTATAAGTGTCTGAATCTATTTAGTTCGACACTTTCCACATTAGGGAGAGAATTCTTCTTAGAGGAGACTTAGAGCAGGTTTGGAGGTGTTTGGTTCCTAAAATATAGAATAAAAGATAATTCATTATTTAAAAGGGTCTCACATCATGAATGTTAGGTTCATAGATTGTATAAGTAAATTTCATGGGGTTATTTTTTATGTGAAATAAATTAGTATTAAATGGTATAATGTATCACGTTTATCTATTATATTAAAAATATTAATACATTTATGATGTGAAACAGTTTTATGATATGAAAATATGATGTGTGGTGTGACATTATATGTTCTTGTTCCTTGGGGTTTCTCAAACCCTACAAATTTTCACCAAAACCCTAGGTGATATACGACACAATCTCCAAGCATCTTGGGATCCATTCAATAAGGATCGATTGTAATCCTTCTATCTTAAATCAATGGAGATATGAGATATGTTGTACTTATTCTATCATGATTACCGAGTTAATAACCTCCCATTTCATCCATACATGAAATGTATATTTATCCTCATAATTCTGGATATGTTTTCTTGTTTTTTTATGTTCATTTTTGTTATGTTATTTAGGAGGAATCCTTAGAGGGGTGTGTTTTCTTGCAGGGGAGGTGATTGTGATAAATGATTCTAGCCCATTCTCTTGGGAAGAATGTTGATTCTTTTGATGTAGGGGAATAATTTATTCTCCTATTTATTTATCTGAAATAAAAAATAAGAATATTTAATATACTTTTGATGGAAAAGGAATTTAACTAATAATTATTTACCCAGATTAATAAAGAATTTGTTATAGTGATTTTATGTCATTGCATTCTACCATGATAATAGTTTTCATATTGATTTTATATTATCTATGTTATTATTTTTAGTATGTATTGTGATTTTATGGATTACTATGTTGATTCCTATAAAAATTGGTAATGAACATAAATCCCGAATTTTTTTATTGGATAGATAAATATTTGAAGAAGATTTCTTTCAAAAGAATCCATTGTTTATAGTAATTTAGTGATAATAAAATTGATGCAATGAATATGATTAATTAAATTTTTTCTTCAATTTTAATGGGATTGGTAAATAATATTAGTCATTTTTATGCTTATTGATAATAGTGAGATGAAATGTTAATTAGAATGGTACATCTATATGTTTTTTGAAACCAGAATTCATTCTACGTGAATGTTTAAATTTATATATCTCATGATCCCTAAACATTGTTATTGTTGAAGCCTGTTAATTATAAATATTTTTATTAGAAATGTAAAAAGAACCAATTGTGTGATAAATAAAACTGATGGATTGCCAGTATCCTTTGTAAAGAATGATTTTGAAAAAAAATCATGAATGATAAATAAAATTGGTAGTACATGAGTTTTTTGTCTACTTAAGAAGGTTGAGTTCCATGAGTTTGGTGTCATGGGAGATCATTTTTGTGTGAAGGATGCATAAATTATTTTGAGGAAAAGTATGTGAAATTGGATATAATGTTGTTTTCTAAAATTTTAGTGATGTTATGTGGATATGATATTCACTATAAAATTTGAATTAGGTGGGAAATTTAGGATGTTTTATGAGCCTGGGATGGACTATGTGATCTTGGTGGGGAGGCTTTGATGATGTGGCAGTAGATGAATTCTACGATGGAGGGACATATCTAAATATTGATTTGGGTGTAAAGGATGTAACCAGAGATGATGGAAATGGTTAAATATGGAATTACCAATTGATGTGATTCTAAGATCATGGATTCTCAATTATGAATCTGTTTAATGGACAAGGGCAGAATATCTTTTTTTATCAGAATTCATTTTCCAACATCTTGAGGAATTAGGATTTGATGGGTTGCATGTTTCTAATTTTCAGCTACTTATGATGGTTTTCCCAGAGTACCTAGATTTTGGATTGATTCTAATAATGAATAAATAATTTCTATCCCATGGGGTTGGTGTTTATGGAATGAAAATGAAGAAAAGAAGTTAATCATGAGAAACTTTGATCTCAGTTTCGATTATTTCTAGAGGTAATGTACTTTATCTAGTGGTCAAATGATGTTTCTTGAAATAATGTTAACAGTTAATTTAATAGCTAAAGAATTAGTAAAAGGAAGGAAATTCAAAAATGGAAAGAAGTAATTAATTCATGTTTTTTAAATTATTATGTTCTTAGAGGGTATCTTGTGTTAGTAGTGGTTGTAGGTAGTCCAAGAAAAGTTAGCTACAGTTGAGTCTAATAATTGGTCTTTTCATTTGTGTGGTTTTGAGAAATAGTATATCTAGTATATTATTTTATTTTAAACACTACCCCATCAATATTATTTATGGAGGCTGACACCCAATAGACTCTAGGAGGGGTTTTCCCAAATATCTGAGTCACAGGATTATTGTCTTACTACCCCCTTAGGACCCACTCTCTTATCATGGTATTTAGTTATGTTTTTATGCACAAAGGTTATATTTTTCATATATGTGTGTTGAGGGATATTATGGATTATATTTTTTAACACACATTTATCCCTAGATATAGTGTCCAAAGGATTATTTTAGGTATAATGTGTATAGGTTTTGATTTCAGGATGTACACACTAGATGTATGAATTCTCATGGCTTGAGGTATAACATATGATGTATCATACAAATCAAATGAGATATGGAGGATCTAAAAATCAATGTTAATATATATGGTTATGTGATATGGGATGATGTGACTATTTAATTCAGACGGTAAATGTTGTGGTTCCATGACTATGTTTATTCAGGATAGATTGTTTTCGGAGAGAGATAGATCAAGACCTATGATATTAGGGAAGATAAAAAAACTACTGGGGAAGTAGGAGTTTGGTACCCTTGATGTTTTACTATTATATTATATTCTCTATTTTAAGAGATATTTGGAGATATATGTCCATGGTATGAATGGGAACTTATTATACCTTTTTAGGTGACAAGTTAGCTTCACAATTGTTCACTATGCTTTAACAAGATTTATTTATCCTTAACATTATAGGCTCAGGGGGGATCCTATTTCAAACACTATTATTCTAAACATAGGTATATATAAACTAATTTTCAGTTCATCCTAAGATGGTTGAAGATCACGATAGATATTACTAACTCATGTTTTTTTAGGATCTGTTTGGGTATCATGGTCATTGATGTCTTTACCTTGTGGTACTTGTGGTTTAACATTTAGTTGTTATAGTATTGTTTGGAACTCATGGTTTTCACTTGATATATATTTATGTATATGTAGGAATAGTTTTTTATTTGTATTTTGTTCTTATCTCTTTCTTCTTAATGTTCTATTTGAGGTTAATGTCTCTCGTTTCCATGTTTGTTATACCCTCAGTTCTAGTCGCCAAATTTGGATCTACTAAAGGTGGGACTCAGATTGTCACGACATCTATTATCTTGATTTCTGTTTAATAGGGGTACACTTATGGGGGAGCGGTTCATGAAAACATTGTATCTCTTAATATCACATACCAACCATGTGAATACCTTGATTGTATATTCTCTTAAAATATGTTAATAATTTAAGTCACCATAAAACCTAAATGAAAACATATATGCGTCCAAAAAATAACTCTACCAATTTTCCTCAAATAAAACCAAAGAGGACCTAATGTATTCCAAAAATGAAAACAATGTAACAAACATCATCCATGACATCATAAATCACTTTTTTAAAAAATGACTAATTAATTTCACATACACCAATGTTGTCTAACTAACATTAGCAATAATAGTTATCTCATTATCCCAACTAATCAGTATTATCTCAACATCTGGCACATATTAATGGTTTTATATCCCTCAATCAATTATTTTTAAAAAATTACACCTTATCACTAAATCACATTTCTTGCTTATTAGAACAATTCAATATATGGTTCCAAATCATTAACTAAAAACAACTATATATCAATTATTAAATTATTCATAATACATATAAAGTTTATAAAAGAACATAATAACATTGATAAATATTTTAATTTTTTAAACCCAAAACACACAAACTTTAACCATTTATCTTACTTCATAAAACTTTTTCAAAGAATTGTCATCTTATTTATTAATTAATCCTTCATATGTTATGGAAGATGATTCATTTCATTGCGTTCATACATTTTAATTTAATCAAGTTTCTTAATTTTAAATAATAAATTATAGTAGCCTGAGATATTTAAAAGATGATAATTTTTACAGCATATACAACACACAACAATTAGATCAAATAAACAATATTGTGTTATTATTTAAATATATCGTTTGTAAACTAACTGTAAAATTAGTGGGTATGAATAGAAGTGTCCCGATTAGAAATATATATCAACATACTAATCAATAAAATTTTATTTATAAATTCCTTTGAATTTTTTTTGTAAATTCCTTTTATGATTCAAAAAAATCTTTCTTCAATGAATATTTTTATCTCATTTTTAGTGAATATTATAATTTATTAATATATTTTATATAAATGATAATTTATAAAAAAATGTTTACTTTTATAAATAATAATTTCAAAATTAGCTGAGGTTGATTTTTTTAGAATTTTACGAAACGTAATATTTTCAATGAATAGTGAGTGTTTATATATTTATTGAAATCTGTATTTTCTTTTCAATTATTTAAAAAGTAAAATTATATTATGGATTAAATGTTAAAATTTAATTATTTATATTTGGTTCAAAATAATATAATATATTTTATTTCAATCAACATTATACTTTAATATGGTATAAAACATTTTTATACTAAAATAATAATTCTTTTAAACAATTGTTGTTTAGAACATTTTGTGAGTTAATTTTAAAAAATTATATACCACATATATGAATTTAAAATGATAAAAAGGAGTGCATATTTTTTATAATAATAATTAATATTATACAATCAATTCAATTTGATTTTTTTCATAATGAATTGTAAAAACAGTTAACATCTTATACCATTTTTTATGTCAAAATAGTTTACCATTCTATTAAAATAATCAATTAAGGGTTAAAATAACCTAAAAATATTTATAAAAATATTTTTTACCAATATATGGACCATATATCTACTAATGTTCAAAAATGAATCATTTTGAGTCCATTTTTATTGAGTAGTAAGTTAATATATTTTAATATTTTTAGAAATTCTAATTGTGTCATATTCGTCACATATAAAAGAAAACCTTCTATCCTCTGCACTCTACACTTAAGGATCCATTTTAATAGAAAATTAAATACTTAAATATCTTAATAGAATCACTACCCATTCAAATATTCCTTTTATCGTTAGAAAATTAACCTAGGAAGGATTTTGGTGTAAACCTAAGGATTTTTTATAAAGAATAACAAGGGTTACTAACCATGTTTTTTAATTTTATTTTTTCATACACCTCCCTTGAATTTCCAATAAGAATTATTATGTAAAAAAATTACATATAATGATATGATTTTATGTTCATTTCATAAACAATATCCATTTCCTATTTCATCAAATGGTAAATGTAACCATCGTTTTTCTGTATAGAGGATCATCACCTCACAAATTGATGTAATTCATTTTACATCCCCTCCAATTATATATGGAATGAATTATAGATTTTATTAAAGTATATTATATTGAAAAAATAAATATAATTATTTAAATATAATAGATTTTATATTTTCTAAAAAAAATTTATAGAAAAATGAAAACAACATTTGTCTGTATGTGCTGGTTACCACCTATAGGATGTGATGTGATTCGTTTTTCATCCCCACATCTGATGGATAATATATATAATTTTATTTAAAGAGATAATAAGATATTTATTATCTAATCATAATTCAGTAAATTTAAAATGATACTTACATTCGTTCCCTCATTATCATCAAAAAATGAAAATGTTACCCATGTGTACATATGGATTACCGTCTCAATGATTATAACATATTTTATTATTCAAATGCATATTATCTTGTTTGTTTTAAAAGTGTAATTAATGTTTAAAAATTATAATTATGTCTTGATTTTTATTCTAGTGATAATATAATAATTACTTGATTTACCATTGCCAACATATCAAATTTGTTTTCAAATTATAAACTAAAAATCCTCAACAAACCTGAGGTTGACTTAACCGATTCAGTAATTTAATATGTTATTAAAATAAATTAAATAATTTTTTTTGAGGTATTTAACCTATTAAAAATTTATAATAAATAAAATAATTTATATATGTTTATTATATAGGTGTTAAGGGAAATATATAGAATATATCGACTTGAGGTAAGGGATTTCATCTCATTTCCCCTTCATTCAGCCATGTTTTTATGTCATGAAACTAAATTATTATATATTGTTTACATACTGACCCTTTTAAATTTTATATCCTGAAAACCTTCATAATTCATGGTATTTTATGTCAAAATACAAAATAAAAAATTTAGTGGGATTTGACATGAATGTTACCCGGTGGTAAGGGGTTTCTTAAATCAATTTCCATTAATTGGATTCAACATATAATTCATTGAATTATTTATTCAATTAATATAAGTGGATTGATCTGTAAATTGTTTTATTCAATATTTTCAATTATTTTATTTATATTTACATATTTTTAAATCTTCACTTCAGGAATTAATTATAAATTCAAAAATTATGGCCTTTTAAGATATTTTTTTGTCTTCATTTCATGATTCGATTTTTTCACCATTATTTCCTTTTATGGTGTAACACCCTAAGATTTTAGAGAAGAAAACTCTTTTCGGTAAATAATTTCTTGTATGACAATGATCTTAAACAACACCGGAAAAATATAACCATTATAACCTAGAAAATAAATTACATGATATAAATAGTATTACCTAATTGATGTATATACATATATATATATATATTTCCAAATCAATATAAATTATTGGTAAATTTGTAATAAATAATAAATCAATTATATGTAATGTAATTTTCTTCTAAAAAAATTTATTTTCTTTTAAAATGTTTTTTATTAATTTTCATGAGAAAATATCAAAAATAATTTCTGGATCTTTTATAAAATTTATTTATTAAAATTAAATCCATTTTTTAAATCATAATATCTAAATATAATTTGAGTGAAATCTTGTGTTTTTTCAGAAAATACTGATTTTTTATGTATAGTGACAAATTCAGATATTTTTTAAAAAGATATTTATTTTCATGAAATCAATAAATTTAAAATTATCATTATGTTTTGAATATGATTTCATTTAAAATAAGAATTATTTATTTATATTTAATTCACTAAATATATTCTGAATCAACTTCATATGGGATTTTAATATAAGTTTGTCTTGGGTTTAAAAACATGATTTTTTTAAATACGTTCAAAAGTTCATAATATATATATTTTTTAATTAATTATAACAAACCATAATGAAAAATTATTTTAATAAAAATTTTATATTATATATCAATAAATAATAATATAAATTAATAAAGTAAATTATTTGCAATAAAGTTAATACAAATCATCATTTCCTTGAAAAATACACTTCTTGAAAACCCTTTTTTATTGCATTTGCCGATTTAATTTTAAATTAAAATTTTAAACATTGGAAAATGTAACATGGAAAAATATATTTCATATTTTTAAAAATAATAATTTATATTATCAAATAATTTCAACATAATTATTAGATAAAACCGTGAAAACAAATTTCCAATGGTAAGGTGAAAACGTGTTTAGTGAGGGATTAAACTAAAAAGATATGAGTCAAAAATGGCCTGAAAATTTATAAAAACAATTTTATAGAAACTTTTTCTCCTAATAATTTCTACATATTGAGAATTTTCTACTTTTTATTCCTTTATCATGTGAAAAACGTGGTTATGCGATTTTCTTTTCAAACATTACAAGTTTTCAACTCACCTCACTTGTAAAATGCCACCCAGTATCCCCTATTATTCACATCATAAACCCATTTTTGTTTCCCAATACCTACCAATGTGATTTAAAAAATTTGACACCCTCACACTAACACTTTTAAATCAAAACGATATTATAGGAACACATTATGAATAAACCGAAAGAAGTGGTTAGAGGTGAGGTAAAAATTTTATTTACGTGTTTTTTTATTATTTCTTCCACCTTATAAAAATATTGTTAAGAAATTACCATATTAAAAAAAAATATAATATATATATATATTTTATTAAATTAATTTAATAACCTAAATTCATCTATTTTCCCATCAAATGGGATATTAACTCATCACTTGTGTGTATGGCGGACTACCGTCATGCGAACTGATGTCATTAGTTATCCATAATCACCTCTCATGGCATATTTTAAGGCTGGATTTAATGTATATATATTATATAGATAACATATTTAAAATTATTTATTTATTATATCTCATCCACCTTTTTAAATTTCATGTTTTATTGGTCAAATGATAACGTCACTCGTGTGTACGAATGACTACCTCTTTATAAAGCGATGCAATTCGTTTTTCACCAAAGGATTAAATGTATTGTAATAAAGATAATTTTAATATGTTTTTTTACATAAATGAAAAAAAGAATGATATTAATAACATATTTATAATTATTAAAATATAATATATCATTTTATTTCTTACAATAGAAAATGATAACGTTATTTTGGCATGTGTTTACTACCGCCTTCTTAAAGCGATGCAATTTTTTTCATCATCACATAAAAAGAGTAATATAGATAAGTATATTTAAATAAATAATATGGTATTTTAAATGTTTTAATCATTATTTAAATATAAAATAATGCATAAATTATTTCTAAAAAGGTCATTGGAATATGAAAACATTACTCAAGCATTTATGGGACCTCCATGATCGTAACTTAGTTCATTTTTCATTACCATTTTTCATGATTGGGATGAAATTTATAATTTATGAATAAATAGTATATTAATTACAGTATTATAATTCCAGATATGTTGAAATAATGATCTCTTTGACCTTGCTCAATACACTGAAGCAATTTTGAAATAATAAACCGAACGTCTTCAAAATACATGACATAGACTTAAATGATTAAGTATTGGAATATGTAATTATAATTAAATAAAATAAGCTTTTCAATTAGAATTTATTAAACATTTAAATTTTTATTAATATATAAAATAATTGATTTAATCACATTAATCAATAGTTAAAGGACATACAATGACTGTTTGGACTCAATGTGAGGTATTTATGTCACACTTTTTACATAAGTGATACACATGTCATATTGACCACCTATTTAATTTTATGTTGACTATTTATACTACCCAATAATTTTATTATGGTTATATTTATGAAAATCATTTTTATTTACATGGACATTTGATTATATATCTTTTATTGGATTTATAGTTCCAAATATACCAAAGAGGTAAGGGATTTTAGCCCCAATTTGCCTTCTTTGAGGCATATGTTATATTATAAACCTATTATAAATTATAAGGTGTAAAGATATCCCCTTTGACATGAATTATCTTAAATTTTCTTATTTTCATTATATTTTATTGTTAATTTAATTTTCTAATTTATGGGGCTTTTGATTCAATGTTACTAAAGTAGTAATGGTTTTATGATACAATCTCATCGTTTATTAGGGGGTTTTATGTTTATCCTTTTGACAATGAAATATTGTGATCTATATCTCAATTAACTCATTAAATTTCATATCAAGAATTCATTTCATGGGAATACATTTTTTAACTCATTTGTCTCCCTTTATGTAATCAAGTGTTCAAAAGAATGTTTTTATAAAAAACATCATTATTATCTCTTCAATTAAAAACCATTTTTCTTGCAAATTTTTTTAAATGTTGTAATTTTTTTTAACATTCTTAAAATTATTTATTAAATACATTTTAATCCATTTTAACTTTTTATATAATATTTTTAATGAAATATACATGATATTTTACAAAAATAAACATTTTTTACCAAAAATATAAAAGGAATCATTGTTTTAACATATATGGAATGAAAGTAATTTTCCACCGTCATTACCATTATTTCCATTGAGAAAATATTTATATTATTAAATGTTAATTTTCAAATTTTTGGATTTTCAAAAAAAAATTATTTCCTAAAAAATTAAAAATGGAAGAGTTATTTTATTCATGAAACGTTTTATATAATTTTAAATAAAACCTTTTTATGTTTCCAAGGTTCTTTTAAAACAATGTATTTTTGAAATACATTGTGAAATTTTACTTTTTAAAAGAAAATGTTAATTGAAAATATTATTTTCAATAAACAATTAAGGATATTTTAATGTTATTTATATTCATAAACATAAAAAGACCTTTTTTCACATATTTCCCTATGGGTATATTTTATAATACTCCCATCCTCATTCTTTCTGTGAATTTTTTAAAAAACAATCAAATATATTTTTATTGAACCCATTTGTTTTCGATGGCTTATTAATTTTTCAAAGAGATTATTATAGAACCCATCTTTTTTAAATGAGTTAATCTTGTTTCAAATATATTCTTATGGAACTCATTTATTTACATGGATTAATCAAGTGTAAAAAATATTGTTATGTAACCCATTTCATTTCCCTGGGTTTATCATCTTTCAAAGTGAATTTTATATAGCATAATTATTTTCCATGTATTAATCATGATTCAAATAAATTGTCATGGAAACTATTTCATTTACAAGGGTTATTAATTTTGCATTAATATTTTTATAGAACCCATTTATTTTTTATGGTTAAATAATGTTTCTAATAGATTATTATGGAACCTATTTCATTTCAATAGGTTAATAATTTTTCAATGTAATTTTTATGGAATCCATTTCTTCTTCATGTGTTAATCATGTCTCAAAGGGTTCGACATGTAACACATTTTTTCCATGATTTAATCATGTTATAAAATGAATAAAAAAAATTCTATCATATTTACAATGAAATTCACGTTCTGTAAACTTTTTTATGGTTTTGGGAATTATATAGGATGGGTTCCCCCAAATAGAATCGTGAGAGCCAGATATAGATTATGTGCTCGGTGCACTGTGATATCGCTCCAATGAATTGTGTAATGATTTTGTTTTATGGATAATATAATTTAAAGTCATCTATAGGGGTTTTTAAATTATATGGATTTTGTAAGGGATCTATTATGATGATGTTTCAAGATACCAATAAGATTTATATATTCTATCTATGGGTTTATAATGGTTCTTAGGTTCCAGATTGATATCACATGGCTCATAATTATTTAATCTGATGAATATTATATTTATTAAAGTATTTTAAACTTTTTCACGTCTAATTATCCATGTATTTATAACTATGAATATTATAATTTTATACTCATGAACGTTTATTATTTCATCATAACTTTTTCTCTTCAAATTCTTAGTGATGACATTCAATTTTTAATGCTTACATTTACCATTTCTGATAATTTGAGCTCACACTTCTTATATTTATTTTCTCAAAGTAATAAATATTGAGGTTGAAAGAATTATGTATTTTTGTGTTTCATATGGATGATGATTATTATGATTAATTAATGTGAAATAAAAAAAATTAGTTAAGTCGGGGAAATTATCATTAAAATAAATGGGTATTTCTTATGTAATAGTTTGTACTAATTCACTAAAACTAAAAACCTATAATTTCCCTGAAAATGTAAGTGATCCAGTATTTCCTTTTGATATATTATTGTTCTAATAGTGAAAATTGGGTCCCCTTTATTGTTTTCAAATTTTGAAATGTAATGTTTATGATTTCTCCACTAGATTAGAGAGGGCGGGTTTGGGACTGTTATAGTTTGTACCAATGGAATGATTTAGAAATCTATTTAAATTGGAATTTTTTTATATGATGTTATATTAAGAGATATGGAACCATCATAGTTATATAAGATTGTGTATGACTATATGTTCATTGTCTTAGACACCCCTTTGAGATTATAAGAGATGACATATTAATGTGATTAATGAAAAATTAGTCTACATTTTATTAGGTTGAACTATATATAATGCTTCATTTTATTGTGAATTATTCCTTCACATTTTTCTAACATAATTTTTAAGCTATTTGTAACCATTAGGGTTTATGTGATCTTGGATAATATGGTATTTATAGGAACACAAGTTTTCTTATTTGGATAATCATGGGATTGAAAAGTTATTTCAGGACTAAGTGATTAATGTTATTTCAAAGAATGATAGCCATATTTTAGTGACTGTTATATTAATGGTATGAGATAAAATTTTGTGATAAAATAGCTATTAATTTTTAGTTTATTGATTTTATTCGAGATATATTGTTATAGAATAATTTTTTTCAACAATGGGTTTTACTATTGAATTTTTAAGATTAATGAATCATAAGAAGGCTTATTTATTTTCATAATTATCATACCATGTGATAACCATCATGGTTTTGGATAATCTCTAATGAAATAGTGATTATATTGATTATCCCCTTTTTGGTAAATCAATCTTTGAATGTTAGTTTTAGTTCTTATATCATGAAATAAGCATCTTTAATAATAATAGTTTGGAGAAAATATTATATTGGGGTGGAAATTGGATAAAGCATAAAATTATAATTGTAATGTATATATATTTCTCTATATTATCAGTCTAGATGGTGAAATAACTCATAAAATCTAGGAAAATGATCATGAAAATAATTTTATACAAGAAACTTCATTTTCTTATGATCTTTTGGTCTTTCTTCATTACATATTTTTGGTTTTGAGGAACTTAACAATATCTTGATGATTCACTTTCTTGTGATCAATGATTTATATCACTCAATATCATTATTTGGGTATTATGATTTTATCCCGTGTCAAAATCTTTACTTCACACATATTTTATCCTATTTGGAAAACTAGTATGTTTTATTCAAGATGACTATCATATATACTTTTCTCACTTATCAGTATGCTATTTTATTAGCACTTATTATGATGTGCGTTTCAAATAAAATTCCATTAAAATATCCAACATATGATTACTAAGATAAATTTAAAATTGTAAGGATAAATTTTTTAAATGGGTGATTAATGAAATTCCTTCATATTTTATAAAAGAAAACAATTTTTGATAGCGTATTAGACACACAACATCGAGCATAAATGACCTAAAAATACGTAATTGTTATAACCTAGTCATTAAATTATGAGGTATAAATAGTATTAACTAATTTAGGATATATATATATTACTTTATTAAATAATTAATCTATTTCATTAATGAAATTTTATTCTTTGAAAATTTGTTTTTTATCAAAAATTATTTCAATTTTCTTTTCTGGAAAAAAATAATATAAATAATTTTTTAAAATTTTTTAAAATATTTTAATGAAGAAAAATTCCTTATTCAGATCATAATACCAACATATAAGTTTGGTAAAATTTTGGGATTTTGTGGAAAATATTGATTTTTTGGTGAATAGTGAAAATACTGATTTTTATAAAAATTCAATTTTTATTAATTTAATTTAGAAATTTAATTGTTCCATAATGGTTTTAATATTATTTAAACTAAAACAATTAATTTTTTTTTATTTATTACACATTATTTTTTAAGTCAACTTCATATGGAATTTTAATAAAAGATTTTCCTTGGATTTGAAAAGATGTTTTTTTTTTGAAATTTTTTTTACAGTACTTAATTTTTCCCCAAATTAATTAAATAAAAAAATATAATGAATGAATAAAATTAAATTTATATATTATGTATCATTAAAAAAATTATATTCATACCATAATTATTTTTTTTCATCAAGTTAATATATATCCAAATTAAATTTTTTATTATGCCATTTTTAGAAAAATGGAAAAACCAAATAACACCAAATGATTACCACTACGTACTGAAATGGATTAAAAATTGTTAAACCCAAGGCTGATATTACTTGACATAGCTGTTCTGTATAGATCCCAATGCAGCATACCAACATGGATGTTAGGAACTTCTCTGATAAGATCTTCAATGTGGGTAATCATCCCTTCCATTCTCTGAATAAATTCATCTAAGTTGATTTTATCCTGATTAAATCCTTAAGCCAGAATTATATCTTCTTTATCTAACCACACTTCTTGATCCTTTGTGGAATAAACTACTAGTCTTCATTCATAAATTCTGTTGAGCTGTTCTTCTGAAACATTGGGTCATATGGCTTGCTCAATCATTTCTTCCTTGGAGTGATGGATACGGTTCAGGCACTCCCCATCCTTGTCTTCTTTGTCTCTTGTAAGCCTACTTGGTTCTTCACTTTCCCCCTCCTTAGGGATTGTGCTTACTTTCTTCCTTTCCTTCTTGGCTGACCTAGTCTCCATTGTTTTTGGCAGGTGAGAATAGTCCTTGAGTCCCTTAGTCTTTTTTCCTTGAACCACAATACATTTCCCTGAATCTATAGTAACATTTTTCCCTTTCTTTCATCAAGGGATATGAGGAACATTTCCTTTACATTAGTCCATGATATCCACTGAAAGAGTAATATAGTTGTCATCACCAGAAGATTAATCCTCCTGAGACAATGGATGTTCATGAACTTCTAAGCCATCAAAGTGATTCCCTAGATTTAACTGAGTGCCTTCATTGCAGGGCATCGGCTTACAAAGGGGTTGCTTCTGTTCTACCTTATTCTCCAAGCCATATTCCTCCCCCCCCCCCAGACCCAGCCTTCCAATGGGTATCACTTAGGGGGTTTGAATCTAGGGGCCTCAAGACAATCACATCAGACAACTTCTCTTGTCCACTGAAAGATGTCACAGTAGACAAGAAATATTTCCCCAGAACCAAGGCTGATCATGTGGATTACTCATATCCATGACCAACGAAATGTGGTTTCTTGTTATTGTCCATCCATCCTCTCCTAAGGGAACCACCTAGACCTTGAACCTCACTCCCTAACAAGCTTCCCTCGCCTTCCTCGGTCAGGAAGGGTGAGACGGGAGGATTCCCCGTTGTCACGATTAAGGACCTCCCCATGTCAACTCCCTTGACACCAAAATTTTTCTTCAACCATCCAAAAATATCAGCAACCCTCGGTTCTGGCTCCTTGTGTTTCTCGGACTTCACAACCCTCAATGAACTCAGGGGAGGACACCACTTCTGCTCCTCCTGAGAACTGACCTCTGCAATAAGAGAATTCTAGATCCTAACTAGAGCCATCTCCCCTGTAACCTCCCATTGAGCCACCTTGTGCTCACCTAAAGCCTCACTATCACGTGCCTGATGTTCCACCACTGGGACCACCAGCTCCTCCGATGACCTGTCCTGGTTCACACGATGACATCCAGAGGCCACATGGCTGAGCTTGATGCATCCCGAACAGAACACGGGCCATGGGTCGAACACCATCCGCTGCTTCCACCTCTCATCTCTTCTCCAACCTAAATTCAAAGCCACTTGGTGGGAGGTTTTGAAACATCAACCTCAATATAAGCGCGGGGCAGAATGGGGTGACAAACCGCAGAGGTTCGATTATCAGAACATAGATAGCGACCAACCAAATTTCAGAGAATAAAAATGATAGAAGGATTTTGGAAAGCTAGAGTAAAATCAGGAAAACTAACCCAGACCATCGCTGAAGGAAGATCTCGATACATGTTGAAGTCAAACGACCATCATAGGAGGAAAAAACCACACCCATCAAACACCCGAGGAGCATTGGACCAGGTGATGACCAAATCCTTCTCTGAAGCGAAGCGAACCATCAATTGATATCGGTCGAGCAAACCCACCACCACTCGGTTTTGGAAAATATTTAATATTATACTATCTATTTATTGATAATTTTATATTTAGGATCCTTTTGGAAAGTGAAAAACATGGGAACAGCTTTTTCATTTCAAAAAATAAGTGTGCAACTCGACTCACTTATAGAAGTGCACCATGATGCCTATATTTTTCAAACATTAAAACCATTTATATTTTGGAAATATCTTCTAAAATAATGTAAAAAATTTCAACCCATCATCTTAGAACAATTTTTTTAGAAATTCATTCTTGTTATTGTTTATGTATAATACTGAAGAGCTTGTCCAAGAATATGTACAATTCTTTACTATGTATTTTTGTTTTATTTCGTCATCCACCTCCTTAGTATATTCATAAAATATACTTATATAATAGAATCATTATATCGCATATATTTATATTTTATTATAATAATGTATTAACCATAATCCACCACATTTTCTATCAAATGGGATTTAAAATCATCATTTGTATGTACAGTGGACTACCGCCTCATGAACCGATGTCATTCATTTTCCATCATTACCTATAATGAATTATCTAAATCAGTGATTTAAACTATATAACTGTGATATTTTTAAGAAATATATAATTTTTCATTTATTATATCTTATATACTATTTTACATTTCATTATGTGGGGGATATAATGAAATCGATCGTCTGTACGGTGGACTACGCCTCATGAAGCTGTGTGATTCGTTTTTCACTAACTCTTTACATGGTAGGTAATAATGATAATTTCAATGAATATATGTGATATAAATTTAATAATAGTTATATAATTTTCATATATTTCATTATTATAAGATAATATGTCATTTTCTTTCCTACACTTAAAAATAATGATTTCATTCCAGTGAATGTGAACTACCCCCTCCATGAAGCGATGTGATTCATTGTATTCAATAAAAAATCACTAAAATGATATAGATAATTATAATAAAATAAATAATAAAGTATTTATAATACTATTGTCACTATTTAAATATATAATAATACATTTCTTTATTCCATAATGGTCATTGAAAAATGGATTTGTTATTCCTTCATACATATGATCGACCATCTCAATGATCGTTACGTTGTTCCTATTTCATAACCATTTTCATGATTGGTGTTTAATGTATTATTTATGAATAAATATAATAATTATTTAATTATAATTATTCTATATGTTTTTAAAAAATTTAATATCTGACCATGGTAAAAACACCGAATACGTTTTGAAATAATAAATCTAACGTCCTCAAACCACCTGATGTGGACTTAACATATATAGAATTCAAATATTTCATAATAGTGAAAAAATAAATGATTTATTTATATGTTATTAATCCTTGAAAGTTATCATATAAAATAAAATAATTTATTTATTTAAATTATATAATAGTTGAATGATATTGAGGTAATATATGGAATTGAGGTAAGGGATTTCCATCTCACTCTTTTCTTATATGAGACACATACCATTTCACCACCTTTTTCTTTTATGTTCTATATATATTTACCCGAAATTTATATTATAAGGATTATAATGAAAATATTTGGATTTTAATATCCGTTTTATGATCTCTATTTCATGTTTTTTATGGTTTAACAATTCCCAACTGGTATAGGATTTTGTCTCAGTTTTCCTTCTTCGAGATACCAGTTTTGTTATTCACTGGTCATCCTTTATGATGTGTACATATATCCCCTATGACATGAAATGTAATAATTTTTATTAATATAATGATTTTTTAACTTTAGTTTAATATTTTTCATCCATTTTTTTACGATTCATTTTTCCAAAAATTTTATCGGTTTTATGATACAATCACATTGTTTATTAGGATTGTTTATTTTTGTTCCTCCGATAATGAAATATTATGATCCATATCTCATGAAATTCATGAATTTTATTCTCCAATGGTTCTTTCATTGAACATTTCTATTTTATTTCCCTCTATTTATGAATATGGTTTGAAATTATAATTATAATTTATAACCTTATTGACTATAGAAAGATCAAGAAATTTGTTTTTAAGTGATATTGATCTTGTATCTTCTTTTTGATCGGTAATAACTTTTTCCTTCACAATTGTTCTAAATTATTTATAGGAATTATATTATTTATACATAATTTATTTGTTATGTTTAATTTAATGTATATTTTACTTTACATTAAATGGAATTAAAATGTATTTTGTTAAGTTTGTTAGCACAAATCATTTTGAAACACTTTACTAAAGTTTGAGGGGAATGTTTTATTTTACCATATTAAACATAACTACATTTATACACCATCAAGAATATTATTTCATTCAACAATACTTTAAAATTTCTTAATTTTATTTTCATATAAAATGTTTTCAATAATATTCTAGAATTTTTTTTAAAAAAAGTGATTCTGGATGTGCATAGGGTATTTTTCTAATGAATTTTATAAAATTTTTTATTGTATTTATATTATACTGTGATAAGAATAAATTATTTTACTTATGATCCATCAGGGATATATTTTAATGATACCATCATCATTCCTTTTTAGTATTATTTTTTTTATTTTAATGATATTTTCATGGAACTATTTTCTTTTCCATGGTAAATAATGTAACGAAAGAACAATGTTTAGTATTATGTTGAAAAATGAAATCTAATATATGTTATATTAATTTTATGGTTCTTGAACATTTTTTATAATGGTGCTTGATCCTGATATATCTCATAATCATGGGTGATCCTGATATAGTTCCCCAATGCATTGGTAAATGGGATAGATCTAACTAGTTATTGGTTTCTCCTGAGATATTATTGGAATTTACTAGGTAGGTTATTCCATTAGTAACAGTGATATGAAAATGATGTTCTATGTTTCCTAGATGTTTTCTTTATTCTTGCATCAGGTTCTAATGGATTATGTTCTCACGTATTTTTTTCATAACTCTCATGATTGTGGACATATAGGACTCTTGTATTATGTTTAATCATTGGAAAATGTGTCTTTTCTTATCCAGGTTTCAATAGCTATGTATTCTTTTAGGTTATGATCATGCACTTTGATTATTTACTTAGAACATTATGATAATTTCATGCTCATTGATGACATCTAATTATTAATTCCAATTTTTACCCATTTGATAATTTGATATCACCATTATTATGTTTCATTTTCCCATGGTTGTAAAGTCGAGTTTTCAATTTTTTATACCTAATAAGTTGACTATATGTGACGAACATAGTAAGATATTATGTATACTTTTATGAACCAATTTGATAAGTATGCTTGTATTTATATAATAGTTTTTTCAAATTCTATGAAAATGTAAACCTAAATGGTCCTTGGGTATGTATGTTATCTAATATTTTAGCTTGATGGAATTTTTTATGAATTTTAAAATTTAGGTGGAATTTATTTGTAACACTTTATGAAATTTAATAATTATGTGTTTTCTCTAAATATAGGTGATTGAGTTTGGGTCTTTCATAGTTCATATTAGAGGAGGGTTTAGATAAATTTGTAGATTAAGGTGTTTCCATTTGATGATATGTTATGATTTGTGGATACTATTATGGGTTTATAAATGTATGTTTTATTATATATTTAAATTTATTGGCATACCATTTGAGGTTTTATGTGATGGTATTTTAATATAGTTAATAAAATCCTGGGTGTTGATTATTGGTATGAGGTAACTATAACCCTTAATTTTAACATTAATGATTATTTCAAAAGAGTAATATTACATTTTTGGGATGTAATATTAAAGGTATGAGATTACTTTGAGGTTAAAACATTCTTTAATGTTGATGTCATTAAGTTCATTTAAGATATATGGTTATTCACATTTGAAAATATATAAGAAGAACTATTTGTGTTATTCTAGAAAATTTGAAGTTGAATTTATTGTTTGTTCATATGAATGATTTTGTTTATTTAATATTATATTAAATTTTTCTAACCATTTATCTTTTTTATATTATATTAAGATACGAGGAATTGTTTGATATCCTTTTTTGGATTATACGATTTGTTAGAAGTTGATTTTAGTATTTTGGGAATGAAAAGTATTCATTAATACTAATCGTTTGGAGAAAAATATGATAATTTAGAGTAAATTTATTATAGGATGAAATTTTACTTGTTAATTATGTATATTTCATTATCTTTTTATTCTAGATGATAAGAGAATTTCTCAAATCCATAAATTGGATCTTGAAACAAAAATGTTGTCCTATTAATCGATGGTATTTCTCACACCAAGTTGATTTATGGTTTTATGGTAACTTCTTATCTCAAGACCAATATTTTTGTTATGATTAATGTTTAGTAATGTGATGAGATACTATATATCAATTCTTTTCTCCAATCATGATTCGACTTGTTTTGAAAGATATTCTTGTGCTTAAAGAGGACTTAGGGCATGGAATGTTGAGCTAGTTTATGGGATGTTATAGCTATTTGAATTAATGTTAGTCAGGGTTATAATAGAAATATTTTATTTAGGGTAAGCATCTATCTTTTAAAAATGATTAAATTGGAATATTTCTTTTCATCTATGGATGGGGTTAACCAAAGTTCTTGAACACCATTATTCTAAATATTGTGTTGTATGATTGGTGGAATGAAGAAATATACCCATTCATCCCTAAAGTGATTGGATATAATTGATATTGGATTTATCTAACCAAGAGTCACAAATTCAGTGATGTGAGTTACGTAATCAACAAAGAAAGTGAAGAACTACAAACAATGTAGTGTGTTCAACCAAAACAACTAGATCAATCCTTATTGAAACATAATATTTTGGTACACCTTCCTAGTAATGGGAGGTAATTTTAGATTAACTTGATTTTTATCAATAAAATAAAACACCTAATAACTTATAATAAAGGTAAATGAGTTTTTTTTCTTAGATTCGGGACTAGAAATCCAAGGTGTGGATAGGGAATGTTTCATTAAATCTATAAAATAGGAGGACTAACTATATACCATGTGTTGGAGCTAATGAAAATATTATAGAAATAATAAACTCTAGTTTGTTTTCATAACTGTATTGATTTAGTATTGGCATGGATTATTAACTAATATTAAAAAAAATTGAGATATTGGAGTAGACTTTTGAGAAAATGAGGTTTGTGGTGACCAATAAATGTGGTTAATTTTCACCTACATATAATTTTCATTCTTCTTGGAATGTATCTTAAATGATCAATAGGATTATGTGTATTATGGATGTAATGGTGTAAAATTAGAAAAACATATAGGATAGTCGTAGGTATGATCTTATAAACCAGTTGGTCCTAGTTATGAATTGAGAGATACAACATCTAGTACGCCATTATACAATATATCACCCACCTTTGATGGCCCAATCACTAGGAAGAAAAAAATTTACATTTTGTTGAGTTTTATAATATCCCTATAAGATCCTACTAGAAATGGGAAAATAATATTAAATATTTTTTGGGTCATATGTTTACTAGGGTCAGTGGTTAGAGGGATACTAGGAAGCATTTCCTTGGAATATGAGTTTGAGGTGGTCTATGGGAGAACACCAATTTTATATCATTGATGATAGCTTGAATCACCTATAGATTTCTATTGACAATCACATTATAATTTTTATAATCATTATGGTTTGGAATTCCATGATCCAATATGTGTGCAATGGGAGTTGGGTATGGTATGAGTTACTTTGGTTCCCCTTTAGAATGGTAAGAGGGTTCACTTCTCATTCATATGACTCGAATGAGTTAGAAATCCAACATTTATCCCCATCCACTACTCAAATGAAAACCATTTTTTAGGTTGTGTCCAATACATATTGACCAAATCCAATAGCATTATCCTTAAATTAGATATTATTTTGGAAATTAATGTGGTCGGGAAAAGAAATAATAGATGTTGGTGGTTTGTAAATAGTTAGATTGATCATGATTAATGGACTACATAATGGTAATAGTGAATCTAGTTGACTATGTAATGATGTGGAGTGGTTGGTTTAATTTTTAATCATATACCATCCCATCAACCAAAAAAATCATCTTCTAAAGAAAATAGTAGGTTAGAACACAGATTTTGAGGGAATGACCCATGTTGTGCCATAGAAGGTTAGTCAACTAGCCCCATAAGTTGAAACGTAAGAAGAATGATATTCTAAGAATGAAAAAAATATTACCATAAACTAAGGAAACAAACCTATTAATTACACTTAGTGTTATTCATGACCATTAATTGATAAACATAAGAACCCAATGTTAGTATATTTTGTGAATTAAGGAGGAGATGATAGATAAATTTCTTTTCCTAAACACAATGCAAGGTTAAAATATTATCAATTATTATAGAATCCATATGATAGTTACTGCATTAAAATAGTTTAACATTTCATGTAGTATTTTATTCATCTAAATAGTCTCATACACTACATTTTTCTCTTGATCATTTATGTTCCCTCCCATAAAAGTGACCATAAAAATATTAAATATTAATCTGTAATAACACTTTTTATAGTATAGGATAACTCCCATATAATTCATCTGACAACCCTTTTATGATTTCCCATGAATATGATCATCTCATTAATTCAAAACATAACGAAAATATTTCCTTACAAACATTACTAACAGCTTTTAGGTTTATAGTTTTGGATAATTTAGAATAAAAAATAACTAATAAAACACATGAATTTTTCAAGAAATAGAATTTTTTCAACTTTATAAGCAACTAATTATTCCATAAAAATACATGAACATATCAAAAAACAGATCCACACATGATAAACTTCTAGACCAGTAAAACAAATTACATTTCCTCAAAACCTATAGAAATGAAAAAATTGAAAAGGGGTAATATCAAATGCTCAGTAGGGTAAAACTAAGAAATAATAATCAATGGTAATAATTTTGAGTGAGAGTATAATTACATTATAATCAGGATATAGAAAAATGTACACCAAAAATAATAGATCAAATACCCTTTAATAAGTAATAGTAGGACATAATAATATTCCTTGGAATTTTGTACTTATCAAAAATCATAGCAATAAAAATATTTAGTAGATTCCTAACAATTAATCCAAAAACATTTTTGTGGTATGGAATATATTATAACATATTCCTAAATTTTGAATCAAGCATAGCTAGAAAAAAATCATACAAAAGTGGAAGATTCATAATCATAGAAAAACATTTGTTTATACCCATTATATATATGCCATTGGGAATAAACTCATTATTCCCATATATTAAAATTTCAAAAAACTCATTATTTCCATGCCTTTGTGAAAAAACTATGTCTATCCATGCCTTAATATTTCATAGTATTTATAACATAACCAATTAATTGGAAGGTTATATAGAACCCCACCCATCCTCATCCATACATATTATTATCACTTGAAAATAATCATTTATAATATTAAAATGAACCCACAAAAATAAAATGGGTTTCCTAACCTTTTCAAATGGAAACATGTGTGGAAAACATTATCAATTAGATAAATAATTATAACATGAGAAAATTATTTTAAAAAATGGTTATCCAAATATATTCTATATCATTATTGGTAAATTATCTTCAATCAAATAAGGACATTTAATCTGGCATTCTTACCATATAGATAAATCATATAATGTTAATAAAATAATTTCTCCCATAAATATATGTATTAATTTTTGGAGAACATCATATAATCATTAGAAATAAATATAGAGTCTAGAGAAATAAAATTGGATGAAAAATCCTTAACATTCAATGATTTGGAAGGAAATAAGAGTTAATGTATTTCCAAAAATTTAGTCCCCAAAAATAGTAAAATATATATTATATGGTCATTCAATAAGGTAAATTTTTATGGAAATAAATATTTTTGATATAAGTATAAAAAAATAAATTGAAATCATAAAAAATTAAAAAAAAACATGTTTAACATTTTTATATAAGAAGATGATACAGATCGCATACAAATGATTTTTTTTTGAAATGTGTTGTGAAATCATTTTAACACATTTACCATCAAAAGGATTCCTCAATAATGGATCTTTAAGAATAAATAATGTTTACTTCAATTAAAATTTAAGTTGAAAATAAAATAAATTATAATTGATGTAAAAATACTTAAAATATCATTATTGAAACCCGCATTATAAAATGGGACAATGAATATTCATTTTGAAATGGTTATAAAGAAAATATAAAGTTTACTTAAAATAACATATAATTTGGTTTCCAAATATAGAGTATAACATTGAGAAGAAGTATAATAGATATGAGGATGATAAACTATAACTAAACAGGATGATAATTAATCTCAATAATGATATAATTTTTGAAAATAAGACCTTATCAAGGTAAATGTTCTTAATTAGAAGTCCATTTTCTACTAGTGGGGAAGATAATGTTCCATGAAATAAAATCATATGGTTTTTGAAACCAACATTGGATGAGAAATGATTATGAAGATTCATTATATCTCTATTAAGGTATTTTAGTTAAAAAAACCATTAAAACATTGTTATCATTTGAATCAACCACCATTTAAATAAATAGAATTATATAGATATTATTATTCCGTGAATTAAATGAATGTAAATGATATATGTATATATATTATAGAAGTAATTTTTTAAATAAAAATGATAATTTTTCTTACTTTTAATTTATTAACACTGATTAATTTATTAATATATTATTTTTAGTTTTTATATTTAAAATTACATTTTTGAAAAAATAAAATAATATTTATTTTAAAAAGGGAATTTTAACATATCAAAAAATGAATTCAATATTTTATACTTTTATATATGTTATTTTATTAATTGTAGGAAAATATTTCCTTTTACTGTATGGGAAAGGATAACATCATGATAAGATGAACCATAAGGTCTTCTATGCGGGTCATAGGATTCATAAGGTTGGACAAGGTGTTCATGCCATGTGTGAGTTGGCACAAGTCTGTGAGGAGTGTGTGTATAGGTGTACTAGGATCCCATCTCTGAAGTAGCCTTTTTTAGTGGAGTATAATCAATACCTACTGTTCAGAAAAAAACATCCTGAAAAAAAAATTGATGTGGGACTCAAACAAAGTATAGAAATGTGTTCCATATAAAAAAACATTCTCCCAACCTTTCATCATATGAACTAATAAAATAAAATAATTCATCTCTTTCCATCCTAAAACTCATTAGAATGCTAATGGATTTGCTAAAATCCCATATTCACCATTGGGAAGCTTGGGATTCTTCCAACAAGTCACTTCAAGGCTTGGGATTCTAATGGTTTAACACTATAACTCAATTTGACTACTGTGAATGATACCTCAAAGAATTAGGACCCCAATATGGATGAGAGTTGATTGATACATGAATAAGTAAAATGATAAAACATAGAGAGGGGAGCCATAGATCACAATTTCTTCTTTAAGATACTGTAATTACTAAAATGGGATGTTGTCAATGTTAATTTTAAAAATAAGGGAGAATTTCTTTTGAATTTTGAGAAATGATATGTTGTATTGATAGGTACCTTTTCAATAGATTTTTAATGATGAAATTTGAAGCCTTCAACTATGTTTCATCATTATGTATTAAAAAGTAATATTTTCAGACCGAAATTCCTACTAAAACTGCATGAATGTCATATTATGTGTCATGTTCAATGGAGAATGGCCTCCAAAATCATGAAATGACATATTTCATGTAGTAAAAAAGTAATTTCATGTGTGACCAAGAGGGATAAAAATAATTAAATACTGGGTCCTACAATGTGGTGAAAAAAATAACATGTATGAATGAGTAACCAAGGGGATTGAAAATGACAACCCAAATGTCATCGTTGAAGTATTTGTTGTTGAATGTGTGTTAAAAATGATTTGGGATGATAATACTTTAAATGATGTGAAACAATGAGTTACCATATTCCATGTTTTGGATATCTAGAGCGGATACATGTCTCAGTGCACCACACTGTCATGTGACCATGGAGATATATTTTTAAATGGGACACAAGAAGTTCATTAGTTATGATATCACATATATCTAAGGATAGTGTGTGGATGATTAAAATAAAAAGAAAATATATGCTGATATGGTCCAACATAGTTATCTCTTGGATAATTTAAAAGATATTATTTGGAAGAGATAAACGAAATTTAATAGGGTTTATCAAATGTTGGATTCATATCTAATTAAGTGGTAAATTCATGATTGAAAAATTAAAGTGAATAATGAATGAATCCAGGGATATATCTATGTATGATATCCTCTACAAATAGATGAGAGTAGTATAATAATGAAAACAATCTTTTGGGAAAACTGTGGAGAAATGTGTTGCTGCATAATAATACCACTACTACTACCTTCATTTCATGGTTTATTCTATTTATTTATGAATCCTCTCACTCCATGAACAATGTGGTACCATTCCAGTGTTCCAATTCATGTAATGTAATGTGATTTAATTAGTGTACTCTTTCTATTTTTTTAGTTTATTCTTCAGATTCGTGTTTCACATTATTATTCTTATATTCACCATCTTAAGTTATGATCATTTCCATTTGGATTAAGAAATAATTTTTTAAATCCATCACATATCACATTGATCCATGCATGATATTTGTATGGGTAAGAGTGATTATTTTTAAAAAAATTATTAAATCGCCTAAAATAATGATGACCCAGATTAATTGACCCTGAAAATAGAGATGTTGATTTATGAGAGAGAGAATACTAAGAAAAAGACCCTCTTAGATTTAACTCAAATAGAATGATAACAAGTGATACTTAATCATAATTCCACTACCAAATTAAGGTTAACTTCCTAAAATGGTACATCATTTCAAGTTGTTATTTCAAAATTTAATTTTATATTCAAAACATTCACTGCATTTTATTAAGACATTATTAAATGTTCTAGTGGGATCAACACTAAAACATACTAATTACTATATTAATTTAGTTAATAATTTTAGTAAATCATAGTTTTTAACCTCTTATATTTTTCATTCCTACATGAAATAAGGACACCCTCCAGGTTAGATGAATTATTCCACCATTTGTGAGGAAGGTTCCTAAGAATTTTTATTGTTGATATGAATGTGTCTTCTTCCTTTTTTAATTACACTTTATACACTATGTTATTAACACTATTTTCCCATTATATATTTAATGAACATGCTCTATACTCAATAGAAAGGAAATGTAGAGTAGAAACTCGACTATGATCCCAAGATTGAGAGGACTATTCTGAAGAAGAAGAAAATCGTCGATATGGTTAGACTAAAACGATTAAAAGGATATAACTAAGTGGTATAAAGAAGGGATCTAGAGAAAAGAACACTCATGGACTAGGTGAGAATAATTTATAGGGGGTTTTAACCAAGTATCCTTGTACCATATGTGGCATACAATCACTTTGAGATCAACATAAACATTATAAAAAAATATGTAAATTGGTTCACGTTTCTAGGATATAGAAGTAAGATTAAAATTCATATCATTGAAGTTTCCTTAAACACTGTTGTAATTTTATACTTTGTAATGTTTCAAGAGATGTGTTTAGGTGAATATTGTTTCAATTTTCCCTAACAAATAAAGAAAATTAATAGAATCAAATCCTTATAAGCAATTTTATTATATTGTGGGATTTTTTAAAAATAAAATTCATAACCTAATTTGTCCCTCTCATGAAATCAAGGAATATTCATGTTTAAATACATAATTTCAATCAAATAAATGATGAATTACTATATATTTGTTGGTAATGTTTTAAGTATATATCTCTAAATTTTTTACATCATGTCATTGAGATGTTGCTACTAATCCAAACATATAATAAATTGTAATATCCAGGAAATAAATAAATTACTTATGAAGATATTAGAGGTTAATTTATGAATAATTCACAAGAACAAATATAGTCCTTAATGAATGACATAGTAGTAAATATAATTAAATGGAAAACAATATGAACTTAAAAGGAAGATAGTTAAATTGATAGAATATTCATGATAGAGGGTGGACCAAATGGATGTAATGAATAAAACTATATATGTGATGATGGATCTCCAAAACCCTCAAAGTGTGTACTAAAGATTTCAATCTTGTTTATTTTAATATAAAAAAATATTTTTAATGAATGGAGGCCATAACAACCACAAGGTCAAGGGTACTAAGAACGCAATAATGGATTCCAACCAATACCCTGAGGGCATTACACACCTTAGAGTCTATCACTATCTAATAAAGACAACTCATTGGAATACATATTTTACAATTTCTGGTACATAATATGATCTCTTATACAAAAGTTAACAATGTATTATAATATATAGAGAGTGATATCAAAGGGCTTAAGATTCACAAAAAATATATATGATATTCCACGAGAAAATTTAAATTCTAGGTAGGTAAAATCAGTAATCTTGTTATGGAGAGGATGAAAGGAACGCTATCCGGACATATAAGGCCAACCCAATTAGACAACTAAATTCCATCAACATATGGAGTTGAAGAGAAATGGAAGAAATTTATTAATAGAGGATAAAATAAAAACATAAAAAAATCTATAAAGGAAAACATATTTTCATAATGAAAAGTTAAATAAGAGAAGAAATAAAATGGGGAGCAAGCTCCACCAACATAAAAACTGTTGTTTCTTTTTTCAGAAAGAATTTTGAAAGCTAAATTACAGGTAAAGTAAGGTTTTTTATGGATATGTTTAAGGAACATAATATAAAAATTACCACTACCAAATAATGAGATAATATGTATATTTATGCTATGTTCATAAATGAGTTATACTCATAAAAATAGTACTTAATAATTGAGCACAATAACACTCTCTTTGGAATGATTAGTAGTGGTGTCAAGGAATATACTAATGAATAATTAATACTCGGTTAACTATATGATTCATAATAACATTGGTTCTAGAGAGTCTTGTAAATATTAGTGTGATTTAGAATAAATAATGAATATAATTTCATACCTTAATTTCAATATAATGAGATAAGATGATATTAATCCAAATTAATTTGTGCTTTAACTTTTGAATACAATAGTAAGACATCCCCAATGTTTACTTGAAGATATTTTTATCAAAGATTATATGTTCTACTTGATGATGTATTTTCTTGTGATGGACTTGGATGAGGATACTACCACCATAATTTTTGGAATACAATTCCTATAAAATAGAAGGGAACTGAATGAAGTTAAAAGTGATGAGTTATGATTAAGAGTTCTTAGGTAAGAGGAAAATTTAAACATACACTAGGTAATATAAAAACATCTTACCGGATGATTTAGGGGGGACATCTTACATGGAGTTGAGGATGCTGATTTCTTTGAAAAAATGAGATAAAAAATATGGAATATAAGGATTTAGGTGATGAAACAAAGGTGAAAAATAAGATATATGTTCATTACAATATATGGAGATAGAGGAGGGACTACTATGAATTGAAATATTAAGGATAATCAACATGTTTTGGTTGTACAATATCTTGATTTTTTATTTTTAGCAACAAAAAAACATCCATGTGTTGGATAAATGGATGCAGAGAAAGTCCTACCAATAGGAAGAGTATAGTTATGTTCTGAGAAATTAAGGGGACCCATTTATGTGGAAGATTCACTTATACAACTAATCAATCATCAATCTTGGGTAACCTCCTTCCCTCCCTTAGTCACTCAACTTTGAGACCTACGGATGAGATTAATTACCACAGTATATGTTATTTTAGAATTTATTCCAAATATTTATATTATTTTAAGGATTTAGGATTTAATTTAGTTTTAATAATGTTTATAAACAAGTTTAAGATATAACCCCCTTAAAATTTTCACATATCAAGAGAATGGGTCAGCACATAAATTATTTAAATTTCTTTTTAGACCCATTATAATTCAAAGAATAAATACATAAGGTAGTAAGAAAGGGTAGAGAAGGGAAAGAGTTTAATGTCAAAGGAGAGTAGTATTTTTTAACTTAGTACATATTGTCTCCCCAATTTCTATTTTCATTTTATATTTTTAGGTTTAAATAGAGAATTTTCATGGCTAGTATTTAAGACATTTCTATATTATTGATGTAGAAAACATGATTTTTAGGAAATCCATGATGGAGTGTTTATATTTTATGTTGATGGAATTAAATAATTAAAATGAAGATATTTAATATATATAGTTATGTATAGAAATTTAGATTCAGTGAATCATTATTTTCATTATTTTAAGTCACATTTAGATGAAATATTCCATACCTTTTTTAAAATATCAATTATTAATTTTCATATTGATATGTTTGTTATTATTACGTATGCCTTGAGTGATTTCCTAAATATTTTTATTTCTTATTCCTAAGAGGAATTATAAGCCAATATTTCATATTTTTTTTTGAGTATATTTCATGAGAGAAATTGGGACATGTTTTCTACTTGTATTTGTATTTTATCTTATCAGTGTTAGGAATTAAAAAAAATTCATTTTAAATGATTGATGAATTTTTATTATTAAGAAATTATTAGTTGGCCCACCTTGACATTAATCATTACTTTATTTCTTAAATACTTTTACTAAACTTTGATAGGAAAGTGTCACGTTACTAGAAAATTATACCCTCTCCTACTCACATCTATGTATTTTTCATGATAATAAAGAGTTTATATATAGAGGATTGGGAATTTTTTATAAAAGGGGTGTTCAATATTTGTAGTAAAAATGTTTTGGGTGTTTCATGGGATTTTTGTAAAAAGTTTCATTTCATATTTCATGGTACTTTATTTCTTACACCTACATAAAATAATGAGAGAGAAAAAATTATAATAAATGGGTTTACTTATGGATGGTTAAAAATCACCACTGATTTCCTAATGATTTATATTATTTGAGGTTGGGTGGTGGATGTAATACTTTTTCTAAGCTAAAATTTCAAATGAGAAAGAAATAGTGAAAATTTAAAAAATGAGGTGAAAATCAAGGTGGTGTATGTTATTCATTTTTCCTTAATTTATTCATGACCTTTATATTGTGTTTTGTAAAAGTGAGATGGTGTTACTCTTTTAAGGGGATATTTATATTACATATTACTTTTCGAAAAATGAATTACTATTTAGAGATACCACAATTTTAGGAATAAATGTTGTTACCATCAATACCTACCTACATATCATAAACCTCATAATCATTTGAGCCTAATATAAAATATTTAATGATTATGTGTTATATCTTTCTCTACAAAGATGATAATTGAGGAATTATTACTATTAATATGTATGGAACATTTACATTAGGTATGAGCACAACTCCACATAATTGTTTCCATGTGTGATGATAGGGAGACAAATCACAGTGATGTAAATATCAACTTGGCATGCTTTATGATATTAAATTAAGATTCTTTAATTCAATAATGATTAGTTTTGTGGACCAGCTCAAGAAGGATCCTGAACATCCTGCTATAAATTTCCATCAACTTTCTCTAGGGATAGATCAAAATGACTACTGAGTATTTATTTAATTATTCATAAGTGAAACTTGAAAATTCATTCTTCCCAAATGAAAATTTTTTGTATTAATTTTTTTTTGGAATTTAAATATCAATATCATGGGTTCTATTTGTTTTTTATGTTATGATTTTATGCTTGAGGGAAACCATCTGTTTAACTTTGGGGGTACTTGATATTTCAATTTTATACATGGAATTTTTTAAATATAATGATAAAACATATTGATATTTAGTTGATTAATCCAGATTAAATCAATGATTTTTCACGTTTTTTGGGTTGTTATATTATAAGTAACATTTCTTAGAAAATGAAAAATATATATTTAAAATGGATTTTTTTACTTCTCAAAAATAATATATCATTATTTTGGAATTTTATTTAAGTTTTTTTGTATTTAAGGGAAAGTTATCCATTTATTGGATAAATGAAGAGGATAATATTTATATATTAATAATTAGGTCATGTAAATTGGCTATAAGATTCATAAAGTGGGCCAAGAGAAGCTGGGCACATTCAGGTCATCACACATCTATAAGGGGTGTGTGAATAGGTGTAGAGGGGGCCCATCCATGAGAAGGATTATAATAGAGGTATGTAACATCACTATTGATAAATAAATATATGATAACCTAATAAAAACTGATATGGGACTCTGGATTTTTGGTTCCCAATGTGATGATTACAAAAATGACCCCATTCAAGCCTTTAATCACACACTCCACTAGGATTTAAGATTCCACTACATTCCACCAAATAAATCACTTGACCACTAACAGATCTTTTGTAAACAACCAAATCCATCATAGGGGGTCATTTGGATTTATCCAATGAGTCAATATGGGTCCTAGGATTGTAATGGATTACCACTAGAGCTCATTTATGATACTGTGAAGGATACATCATAGAATAATAACCCATACCAAACTGATATCCTAATGATACAAGAATCAAGAAATTCTACTTCACATCGTGAGAACTAGTGGATCATAGAAGATTCCATATGAAAGTATTCCTATAGAAATGGGATACTGTCTATGTGATATTTCCTAAAAATGGATAAATGGTTTCAAATATTCTACAATTAGATGTTAAATGACATGTGACCCATTCTTGAAGATAATTTAGGATCAAACATGGAATCCTATGCTTGTGGATCATGTTCTTCTGGTGTATAAGAAGAGATCATTATCAAAAAACAAACTACAAAAACTAGAATGTAGTTGTGTTTTTCAGTGTCAAGGTACAACACACACTAAAATACATCAATGGTGTAGTATGTAATGTAGCTGGTTCTTTTCATGTGTGACCAAGTAGAGGGATTCAAATCTCAAAATTATGGATCACAAAACATGTGTAAGACCAATACATCCGTTAATGTGCAACAAATGTTCTTGGTAATGATGAACCAAAGAACATAGTTGAGGAATATATTCCTAAAAGTGATCCATATATGATATAGGATGATAGAAGGGTCAGTGAAATAACTAAAGAAGTAACCATATGTTGTGGTGTTGATGTTTAAAGAAGATACAAGTCTCTAGCTACCACACTCTCATCCAATCTAAGATATATATTTTTTTGAATGGGATAACATGAGTCAATTCATAAGGATCTCACATATATCTATGGGAAGGGATGTGTACAATTGGAATAAATAGAAAATATATGGATATATCTCCAAATAACTTTCTCCTTGGATAAATTAGATGATATTATTTAATGTAGATAATAGGTGTTTAAGAATAATTGTCATTCATAGTCTACTAAACAATTTATGAGGCCAATTCAAGATAGATAAATTCATAGAGAGATTGAGAAATGTCATGGAGACATCTCAGTGGAGTATCCTTTTTAAATATATGGGTATAGTTCATTAAGAAAAAAATAATTTTAGGAAAACTATCTACTGATGTGATTATGCACTAAAAATCTAATATTGTTTCCCTTAACAAGTTATTTTCATTTATTTTTTTTCATCCACTCATGGATATAATGATAGGGTAACGTTATAGTGTGCTAGTTCAGGTAACATAAAAGGTGTTATGTTAGTTTAAACTTATTATTTCATTTGGTTAATACTTGGTTCATGTGTTTCCCATTATAATTCATATTTATTAAACCATGATCATCACCATTTTAATAAATACGAACTTTTTAAATGCATAACAAGTCATTTTGATCCATGAATGAATATTATATAGGTAACTGAGATTATGTTTAACTATGGTATTGAATTACTATGTTTAGTGATAACCCTGGGAAATTGACCACGTGAATGGGGAAGTTATTACACTTGAGAGAGAATATCAAGACCAACGATACACATAGATTTAAATCCAAAAATAACATAACCAATTAAAATTAATCACGATTACACTAACACTTGAACATGTACTTTTTATACCTAGTATACCATTTCCAATGGGTTTTCCAAACATTTATTTAATTTTGAAAACATTTAGTTGATTATTTAAATATATTTTCAACTATCCTTGTGGTTTTGATAATTGAACTTTATAATTAATTCATTAACGTAGTTTCTAATTTTATTCAACATGAGTTTCTATAAATTTATAAATTCTTTATAACCATAAGAAATAATGAAACCTTCTGGCGGATACTAATGGAAAAATAAATTCATTAAAAATTAATCACCCATTATTAAATATATCATAGTACAAAATAAGAAATATTTATTGTCATGAACTGCCTTCTCCAATATGAGGGATGGAACATAAAACTGTCAGACCCTAAATTATTCAAGTTGAATAATAGATAATGACTATTGTGTCCCACCTTTGTTAGGCCTTCGAGTGGTGACTAGCATCAAGGGTATAGAATCTCACGTAATATGGAAGGAATTACCCTTTTTTATAGAACAGGATCGGGAGATATGTTTTTAAATCCAAAACAACTCCAAATACTAAATGTAAAAAAGAAAATTCCAAAAACCTTTTCCCTCATGAATTTTCAATGTAAATCTGATGGAAGTTTCAAAAAAAATCCAAAGTAAAGTACCGTAAGAAAAGAGACTAAGTAGCAACAACAACTAATCCTGATGCCCAGACATGTAAAGTCCAACACGATCCACAAAGTCCTCCTGAAAACTAGAAAACTGTTCAATATATGTAGGGTGAGTATACAATTATACCCATTAGGAAAATCTAAAGTCACCTATACATAAGTGAGGGATCATACAAATGTCCAAAAGATAAAATAGTAGAAGCTCGAAGCACCTACCAAGTAATACTAACTAGCCAGCCTCACCAAGGCACACTCACCAAATAATGCAAGTCATGTAAGGTAGTAGTAGTATTAGAACATCTATATTTGAGTACCACACACCACTTTCCCACTACATAGATGATCTTCTCTAATGACTAACTTCTTGATGTTACCACTCTTCACATATGCAGTACCACTACCACAACCTGCTCACACAAACCTGAGCCTCAAACCACACGCAGTCCCACTCGTAGACACTCTTGACACAACAACCACTCATCTCACCCGAAGACACCTAGGCCTCATCCCAAAGACACATGGGAAAACAAACTTGGCCTAAAAAGACCTAGGCCTCTCATCAACAAAAATCCATTTCCTGAAGAATGTAGGACTATGGTAAGCCTCAATCCATTACATCCTAATTCAATACACATGAGAGGTATGTACCTAGAAGAGGATGCGAGAAAGAATGTCAATAACCAACCATCCATCCTCCCACTAGGATGTCGGGAAAGACACCCTCCCCCATAAAATAGAGGTGTTTGGAACATAGTTCTCAACAATGGTGGGGTGCATATAGAAATCATAAGAAACTATAACATATATAGGTAACCAAACTCTCATCCCATTATATGGGGTTCCAATCATGAAATTGTCCCACAAAACCACCGTTGCTACTAACCCTATATGAACAGCCAAAAAATAGACAGTATCAAAGGAAAACCCAACCCCTTTTCATTGAACCAGTTTCCATTAATTTATTATGGGTGTTTACTTCAATTTATTCCAGATCTATCGGTAAAATACCAACCAAAACTATACCAAGGCAACAAGAAAACCCAAACTACGGTCCCACTAAACCACAAACATTTCTCAAAACTATACCTCAAAAACCTTCTCTCACAACCCTACTCTGTTGCCCTGCTTCCCAACAATTCCTAGATGTAGTCCAACTAAATACAAGTTTGTAACCATACCACAATCCCATTTCCTAACGTCACTCTGTGACCACAATAAAACCAAGGTAGTTTAGCTTCCTACAAGTTCATCCATTCCACAATCAATCAAACTCCCAGACTGGGATACCAAACGAACCACCTTTACAACCCCACACACAAAGACCATAGTAACTACCATTATCCCAAAGCCCCATGTCACTCACCTACCACACCCTTCTCGTGGAACCAACTCCTCTGTCCAACCTTGTACCCACAACTGTGCTCCCAGCAGCAGCACCACAAAACTCACACAAAGGCGCACAACCATATAGAACACAACACTCATCCAAAACTATTAACAAGATGTTCATATATATATATATATACACAAATATATTCCGATTTGACCAGTAGAGGTTATTTAATTCCAGTTAAATATAATTGGGGTGATCACAATGTATTCTTTATCCTGGGGAATCTATTTATTTAGCCAATTATACATGTTTAAGTAGTTTCCAGGTTATGGATGATTATCAAAAATCATAACAAAAAAACAGAACACCACTAGTTTCCAAGAAACAACCACCAATATCCATGATTTTAACAAGTATTTACAGCCACAAAAATCCATATAAGAATTAAAATAACAAATTAAATTTGTGATCAACATCAAACCACTCTATTCCTATTATTTTATTTACTAGTGTTATATTTTGATCAAATTAACTTCTCATTAAATTCTCATTTTAAGAAAATTATTCATCTATTCCTCATAAGAAATCACTAGTACACCCACCCTGCATGATGAAAAATTAAATATAGATAGAAGAAATCCCTACCAGATAATTAAAGGATTGGTGTTCTTTTTGAAGCAAAGAATAGAGGATCGTGCGAGCACCACGAGACTATATGAAAATTATAAAAGAGGGTATCTAGTATAGGAAGATGACTAATCTGGGGGGAAATTATCTAGGAGAACCATAATAAATGAAAAGGAAGAAGGAAATAAGAGTTCTTGATTTATGAAAGGGTGAGGACCTAAAAATCAGAGAGATTATTACAAAGTTCTTGAAAATCAGATCGTGGTTTGACCATGCAGATTGACAGTTAAAAGGATGGTGGAACATTACAAGATATGGGGTATTTAATAATTCCCCTTTTAAATGGTGGAGACCGACCATCTCATTGATTTAATTTGATATGTTACCATTTTATGGAGATAAACATATAATAGGGGTGACACTGGAAAAACTAGGAAACCTGGAAATGAGTCAGCGATGGGTGAGTCACTGATGCTAAGCCATCGATGTGTGAGCTGCCAACGTTGAGCCACCAATGTTGAGCCACCAACACCATGACCTACCAATACAATAACCTATCGATTCATTGACCTACAAACACTGATGCCCTCGACTCACCGATGTTGATGCCCTCGACTCACCGATTCAGATGCCCTCAACTCACTGATATCGATGCCCATGACTCACTGTCACCGACGCACCTGACTCACTGATGCTGACGCACCTGACTCACTGATGTTGATGCACTGACATACCGACACACTGACATGATGACAAAAAGACATAGTGATGCACTTACATGTCGACACACAAACATTTCGGCGCACTGACAAGCTGATGAAAAAACTAGACATTTGGAAAATGCTTGAAATGAGCCACTATTGAATCCCAGAACACCCTAAACACATGATTTTTACAAAGTAATGGCCTGGGGAAATCCAGGTTATTACATCAAATACTTGTTAAACTATTCCCATCTATAAGAATTTTAAAAATATCCCAGCAAAAAATTGGTCCGAACAACCATCCCTTAAGATACCTCTCAAGAGTAAACCACCTTGTGTTATTTGTATGGATAGAATAAAAACCCAAACCTCTCATAACACATCTTTTTCATCTATCTAATGAAAAACTATCGAAACACTACTTCTCCACTACCCCAAGAAACTGCACAAACATTGAAGGTCACAGTGTCTAGACACATGGATTTGGGAGTTACTCCCTCTATGATAAGATACTATTTGCATTGGGAAGTACTAACTCACCCGCATGGGTTCAATCGAATCCAAATTAATGATTCAGGATTAGGGATCAGGTTCTCCCATCCTCATAGTCAGGACTTTTCAAAAAAAATCTGTGAATAGGGAAACAACTTATCATACAACAAGTGAGGTCAAACATTACATAGTAAGAAAGTTACAAAGAAAACACACAAAGAGAAAAACTCAGAATAGCTCTGGGTGCTGGGCATGCATCTGCACTTCTCACACCCAAGTACTCTCCTCGATGACATCAAGTCTCAATAACACACCAACCAAGGGAATGGCCCATCCACGCATCAATTTTTCCTTACGGCCGTCGATCCTTATCGGTCACTCCACGAATGTTGCATTGTCCCCGATATCCAACTCTCCCCAGTTAAGGACATGGGTGTCATCATTTAGATACTGAAGGTGATGAGAGACATGGAATACATCGTGGATCCCCTCCAAATGTAGGGGAAATTCCAAATGATATTCCACCACACCAACTCATCCCAACACCTCAAAAGGTTCTATGAACCTAGGAGAGAGCTTGCTTCCTCATCCAAACCTCCACTGTTCATGTTGTGGGGAGACCATTAAGAACATATGGTCCCCAACCTAGAACCCCAAAGGCCTCATCCTAGGATCTTCATATGACTTCTATTGGTCCTGATCTACCTTTATCCTATCACGCACAAGCTAAACAATCCATGTTTTTCTATGCATTACCTCTTGTCCAATAAGGGCTTTTTCACTTACCTCTATCCAACACAATGGTGGGTGGAACAATCTTCCATATAAGTCTTCGAATGGTTCCATTCCAATGGATAAGTGATAGATATTATTATAAGAAAACTCTACTGGTGGAAATTGTTGTACCAATGATCCCCCAATGTCCCAAACACATGATAGCAACATATCCTCTAATATATGGATGATCCTTTATGTCTGTCCATCCGTATGAGGGTGGAAAGGAGTTCTAAGGCGTAACTGGGTGTAAAAAGCATACTGTAATCCCCTCCAAACTCATGAGGTAAACCGTGAATCCTGATCTGAGACAGTGGATCTTGGAACTCCTACAGCCACACCGCCTCATAAATATACCTCTTTTCCAAGGAATCTACTATGCTCTACTCCTTGATCTCCATGAAGTGAGAAGACTTCATCAATTGGTCCACTACTACCCTAAGAGAATATTATCCTCCCAAATCACTATGAAAACCTATGACAAAATCCATTGAGATTTCATCCCAATTCCACTCAAGAAAATTCAAGGGATGAAATAGATAGCTGGTAACATGGTGTTTAGCCTTCACCTAAAGACACACTTGGAATATTTCCAAAAACTCCACCACCTCCTACTTCACCTCGGGCCACAAAAAAGCTTCCTCAAGCCTTGTTACATCTTAGAGACTCTGGAATTCACCTCTAGGGGTGATCTATGGATATCAAGGAGAAGTCCCTCGTGCATTTCCACTAGGAAAAATAGGTTCCCATGGAACAACATACTATTTTCACTATCCTTGGACCTTCTCTCAAGTGCACCACCCTGTTTTGTGTGATCATGCATCAATTCAGCCTCAAGGTCACCCCACTGAGACTCCTCTACCTGCCACACTAGGGAAGACATCACTGTCATCCAAAATAGATAGCCTCTGCCACTTTCCTCCCCAGTGTCCAAGCACAAATAAGATATCCTCCCATTACATTCTAAGTATATGTGGATTATAAAACTACCTTATTATGTGACTTACTCTTCCATGCATAGACCACCACATTCCCCTTCCTCGGGGTGTAAAAGATTTTTGAAGTGGTAATCCTGGAGAAACTCCATCCACCTTGGCTATCTCAAGTTCAAGTCTCATTAGGAAAAGATATACCTCAAGATCTTATGATCCGTGAAGATCAAAAATTTCTCCCTGATGAGGTAATGCCACTAAAACTTCATGTTGAACAAAAACACTACAAGATCTAGGCCATGGGTGGCATAATTACATTCATGTGGATGTAATTTCCAAGAACCATAAGATATTTCTCCTCACTGATGAATCATTGTACATCTCAATCCTAGGATGGAATCCTAACAAAACACCTCAAACATCACCCCTTTTTATGGCAGTCTAAGCACGGGTGCACTGACCAGCTTCCCCTTCAGATTGTAGAAATCTTTTTAACACTGCACACTCCACATGAAGATATGGTTTCTTCTAGTCAAATCTATCAATGGATCTAAAACTCGAGAGAATTTGAGTACCATCCTTTGGTAATATCCTTCTAGACATAGGAAACTACAAACCTCTACCACATTTATGGGTGTTTCCTGAGAAAAAACCAATTCATCCTTTGACGGTTCCACCTTTATCCATTTCCAAGAAACCATGTGTCCGATGAAGTGCACCTCTAGTGTAATGAACATGCACATGGTCAACATTACATAGATATGGGGGCATCTGAGGACCTCCAAGACTATCCTCAGATTCCTGATGTGATCCTCTTGTAACATTGAGTATATGAAGATATCTTTGATGAACACGATGATGAACCGATCTAGGTACTCATAGAAACTAGAGTTCATGAGACCCATGAAAATGGATTGATAATTTGTGACTCTAGAGGGCATGGCCACAAAATCTAAGTGACCATACCTATACCTAAAATAAGTCTTTGGGATGTCACCCTACTTCAACCTAAACTAATGATATCTAGAATGTAAATCATTCTTAGAGATCCAACATTCCCCCTTTAACTAGTCTAAAATATCATTGATCCTTGGAAGGGGGTAAGGGTTCATGACCATCATAATATTCAGTCCCCGGTATTCTACGCATAGTCTCAAACCTCTGTTCACCTTCTTCGCGAACAAGACAAAAGCACCCCACAATGACACACTTGGCCGGATAAAACCCTACTTCATCAGGTCTTTAACCTGAATCTAAAACTCCTGCAAATCATGAGGCATAATATGATAGGGATCCATCTAAATTGGGTTGGAAAAGGGGTGAAAGTCTATCCATAACTCAATGTCATGTTAAAGGGGTAGATCCCCAACCTCTTCGAAGAAGACATCTAGGAATTCCCAGACAACCCCCATAATTCCCACCATTTCGGTATCTGCTGATTCTACTGAAAGCTCATATAAGAAAGAAATAAGTGGTTTTTCAAGCCAATATCCTTCGTAAAAGCTCATCTCTCTGATGAAAGTTATGCACTGGCCACCCATATCTAAGAACGTGACTCTTATATGGAAGTAGTCGATAATAGAATGCCCTGAAAATAGACAATTGATGCCTAGGATTATATAGTATGGTTGTATCTATAGTAGAAGAAGATCCAAACTGGACTGATATGGCCCTAACATGAGTCTATATTCTCGGAAAACATCAAACAGACTGGTCTGACCTGCAACAGTCATACGCAACAGTAGGGGCATGGTAAGTCTCTTTATGCCTAGTCCCAGATCTTGGGCTAGACTAGGTGAAACAAATGATTGTGAGGCTCTTGAATCAAACAAATCACGTGCAAGAGTACTAAAAAAACAGATCGTACCTCGAACAACCTCTGGACCTGAATGAACAGTTACCTATGTGGCATGTAACTGCCCATGCACGGCTCCTCTACCTCTCTTCTATTGACCTCCTCCCCCACAACACTCCAATAGAGGTCCCTGAGGTTCTCCCTATGGTCAGCCTCCCCTAGAAATTTCTACCCTTGGTGGAGTGGGAGCACACTACCCCTACTGTTGGAAGGGCTTGACTGGTAACTGCAGCTGCAGAAGTGGGAACTAAACCTTCCAACCACCATTGTACTAAGTCCTAACTAGGAACAGGTTCCAAATATGTACATGTCCTCAAAAGATAAGGCACATCCATCCTAGTACAATAATGAAAGGGAGAGGACCAGGAGATCGGAACTGGAACTAATGAGGCCTACTCCTCATAGGAAAAAACCTTGAAGACCCTGATGCTGGAGACCTACTGCTGACGAATTTACACTTTGATGAACTCAGTTGGATTCCCTCTTGTAGAAATCCTCCAAGACTTTGCGTCCTTTAATGTTCTTAGACCTTCTTTTGAACCTCAATGTATGTCGGTTGAGTGAATAGAGTAACAACATACTAAAGGGAAGTCAGGGTACCTCCTCTAAGCATCTCGCTCGGGACACCTCATCTGGGAAGACATCTTGTGTGATGCGTAGGAGATCATTCAACATGATCCCCATTTACCACACTGATATACTCCCCTACTAGAGGGAGAGTATCTCTTTCCTCTTCTCATCATTCATCGTAGAAGAAATGAATTCCACCTAGAACTCCCTTTCAATGTCATCCCATGAGACCTCAGATTCCTTCCACTCCTCAAGGTAAATCATCCACCACAAACATGATAATCCCCTAATCTTTATCACCACCATTGGAATATGATAATTTTTTGGACCTTATATCAAGATGAAATCGATCACCAGCTCCTCAATCCAACTCTCAGTCTCCATGTCAGAGATGCTCCCCTTGTACATCCCTAGAGTCTCCGTTGGAAGGAACGAAGAATATTCTTCCACTGTTTATACTCCTCCTCTAGATTATCCATCCACTAATTAATAGGGTCAACCTATTGGGCCTCAAATACTCATACCAAAAAGGCTCGATGTCCAGGCACCATAACTGAAAAATGATGTAGGGAGCTTCTAATCCCGAGTAGTGTGGAAAATTTCTTTTAAATTTTTTCAAACCCTCCATTTATTTTAAATTCCCAAAACACCAAATACAAAAAAGAACCCAAGTTATTATGATGCATGTACCTTTGCTATCGTATCTAGAATGAAATCATTTTAGCCTCACTCGGTCATTCAATAATTCCAGATTCAATTCATTGGATCATAGGGGGCCCTCAAATCTTGTGTCCTAGCAGGTCTACCCTATACTATTTCACACACCAATGTCACCTAACACTGTTTCCCTATGATCCCATGAAATTATCAATGTTCCTAACTTCTAAATCCATCTTATCCCTAAAACTCCCAATAATCTCCTCTCATACCATTTTGTCATGACCCTCCTTCTCCAAGTTGAGGAAAGGAACAACAAACAGCCAAACCCATCCATCTCCAAGTTGAAGGAGAGATAATGACCCTCAACTCCCACTATAAATAGGCCCCGGGGTGGAAACTAGCACCATGTTTATAGAATATCTTGAAATATGGATGGCATTTCCCTTTTTTTATAAAACATGATTGAGATATAAGATTGTAAATCCCAAACAACTCCAAATACCAAAAGAAAAAAAAATAAATCCAAAAACCATCTCCCACATGAATGTTCAAACATAATGATGATTCAATTTTCAAAAAAACTACCAAGTAAAGTACCAAAAGAAAAGATACTAAGCTGCAATAACAACTAATCCTGACACCCAAGCTAGTAATGTCTAGAATGATCCTCAATGTCCTCCTGGAAACCTGAAAATAGTTTTATAAAGATATTGTTAGTATACAAGTTTACCCAGTAAGAAAATTTAAGGCCACCCATAGACAAGTGAGGGAACATACTATTATCCCTATGAGAAAATAGTAGAACCTCAAAGCACCTACCATGTAATCCTAATGATCCAACCTCACCAAGGTACCCTCAACAAATAATGAAAGTCAAGTAAGGTTATAGTAGTATAATCACATAGATATTTTGGGTACCCTAAACCACTTTCCCACTACTTAGATGCTCATCCCTAATGGATAACGTATTGATGTTACCACTCTTCCCATATGCAGTCTCACTGCTATTACCTTCTCGCACACACCTGGGCCTCAAATCACACACAATACCACTCGCAGACACCTAGGCCATAACATCCACACCTATTTCCCAAATACACCTTAGTGTCATCCCAAATGCACTTCAAAAAATGAACCGGGCCTGAAAACACCTAGGACTGTCGTCAACCACAAACCCTCATCTGAATAATCTTGGACTATGGTAAGCCTCAATATATTACAGTCTACCCAGATAAAATTTAGTGGTATGAACCCAGAAAAGGGTGAGAGGAAGAAAGTCAGTAACCAGTAATCAATCCTCCCACCGATATGTTGGGAAAGACACCCTCCCCCATAAAATGGATGTGTTCATCAGAAAGTTCTCAACAAGGGTGTGGTGCATATAGAAATCAAAATAATATACAATATATATATATATATATATGTAACCAAACTCTCATCCCACCCTATGGGTTTCCAAATAAGATACCATCTCACACATACCACCTTTGTTGTTACCCATACATGCACAACCACAAAAAACAAACATAAAAGCATAACCCAAACCCATTCCATTTATCCTCTTTCCATGTATTGATTAAGGAGGTTCACTTTAATGTGTTCCAACACTACTGGTCAACTTGAAACCCCAACAATACTAAGACAACAAGAAAAAACAAATTTTGTTCCCACTACACCACAAACATTCTTCAAAATTATACCACACAATCCTTCGCTCACAACCCAGCTTCGCATCCCCACAGCACAACAATTCCCACAAACAGTTCCACTGCATACAAGTTCGTAACCACACTACAGTCCCACTTCCCAACGTCTCTCTGTGACCACAACAAAACCAAGGTAGTTCAACTGCCTGCAAGTTTATCTATTCCATAATCAATCAAACTCATTGACTAAGATACCAACACACCGCTTTTACCACCCTACACATAACGCCCACAGTAACTACCATTAACCCAAATATGTACTGTACACACCTACCACACCCTTCTCATTGAACCAACTCTTTTGTATAACCTTGTACCCACAAACTTCCTCCCAAGACTATCACCACATAAGTCACACAAGCTCACACAACCTAATAGAACATAGAACTCAGCCACACCTATCAACAGGATGTGAATATATATATTCAGATTTAACTAGATGAGGATATTTAATTCTATATAAATATAAATTGGGTGATCACACAATAGGATTGATACTAGGGTATTCATTTATTTATCCAAGTGTACATGTTTATGTAGTTTCTAAATTATGTCTCATTATCAAACATCATAACAAGACAACAGAACACCACCATTGCACAAGCAATGACAACCAATGGCCAAGATATTCAAATATATATGCAGCCACAACAATTTATTAAAGAATAAAAGATAAAAAATAAAATTGTCATTCAACATCAAACCACTCACTACCCATTATTTTATTTACCGTTGTTATCTTTTGATCAAATTTACTTCTCATTATATTCTCGTTTTATGAATGTTATTCGTCCATTACTAATATAAAATCACTTATACACCCTCCCCACATGATTCACAATTAAATATAGTCAAAATAAATCCCTACTAGATTATTAAAGGATCGAAGTTCTTCCTTGAACCAAATAGAGGGGATTACACGAGTACCACGGGACTCCAAGAAAATTGTGTAGGAGGATATGTAGCACATGTGCATGACTCATCTAGGTAAGAAGGCTGTAGGTGCACCACAGGAAATGAAAAAGAAGAAGAAAATAATATATCTCAATTTATGAAAGGGAGAGATCCTAAAATACAAGGAGATGATTTCAATGTTTTTAAACATCAGATTGTGGTTTGATCACACGGCTTGGCAGTTACAGGGTTTGTGGAACATTACGAGATTTGGGGAATTTAATAATTCCACTAAAAAATGGTGGAGACCGACCATCACATGGTTGTGAGTTGATAGGTTACCATTTATGGAGATAAACATGAAATAAGGGTGAAACTATAAAAATTTGGAAAAACTGGGAAAACTGGAAATGAGTCATTGCTGGATGAGTCACTGACACTGAGCCACCAGCGGGTGAGCCCCCAACGCAACCTACTGACGTTGAGCCACCGATATTGAGATACTGACACCATGGCCTTCCGATGTAATGACCTACAGATACCTTGACCTACCGAAATTGATGCCCTCTACTAAATTATGCTGACACCCTCAATTCCCTATTGTTGACGCCCTTGGCTTGCTGATGTTGACGCCTAGAACTCACTGATGTCGATGCAACAGACACACTAGTGCCGACATGCTCACATACCGATGCACTAATATGTTGATGTATTGACATACTGCTTCACTAACATGTTGATGCAATGATATGATGACGCACTAACATAGCAAAGGAAAAACTAAAAATTTGGAAAACACTTAAAATGAGGCACTGTTGCCTCTCAGAACACCCTAAACACAAGATTTTCACACAGGGCCTTGGAAAATCCAGGTTATTACATGTCACAAGAAATTAAATTTGAGACAATACACCCTTTAACTTAATTATTGATATCCAAAAATGAGATTTAATCTCCTATATAAAAATAATGATTATATTAATCATCTATTTCGGAACATTTCTCATTTTAATAAAATTTATAATCATTATTTATAATTATTATCGACATTTATATTAATTTGCAATTTTGTATTTTCAATATCAATTGTGAGTAATCTAAAACATTTTTAAGTAGTATTGTAATATCATTGTGGTTCTTCAATATTATCCAAAATTTAAATACACTTAGATAATGTTTATTACTACAATGGATTCCTTATAATTATTTTCAATTTATTAATTTATTCTTTTGGGTGTGTTTTTTATGATCCTTCAAGATGAAATTGATTATGGGAATTTTTCTATGATTTTTAATGAACATACATTGGTATCATAATAAATTATTTTGTTACTAATTTTACCATTACATAAAAAATTATGTACATATTTATTTCACACATTATTATTAATTATGATCTCATAGTCAACCATGAGATTATTTTATTTCAATTTTCATGTGGGTGGTTTGAATGGCCCAAACATGAACATGTCAAAATTAATGGATGATTAAAAATACATTTAGTTGTAATTTCATTATTCCTAAGGCATAATAATATTATTTTAGGTTTTATTGGAGTGATAAATTTTAATTTATGATAATTTGAAGAGGATATAATGGATATAGAAATATTAGATATGATGAATAATTTTTTTCCCTCTTATTTCACTCATTTTAGACAATTGAATTTATAACATCCATTTATTTATTTAATTGTTAATACATTATCCAATTTATCATCATAAATTTATAATAATTTTGAAAAAAATATATTTAAAAATTTAATTCATTATCATGTCCATCCTTGAAATGAGTTGATGAAATATAAACTACCCCATTCCATCGAGGAGGTAGACTGCATGAACTCATGAACAACACTGTCATTTTTCTTTAAGGGAGAGGGGAAAGGTGGTTAATTATTATTTTATTAGCATAATATAAGTTAATATATGACCAAAAATTATTTTATTTTACCATATTGATAAATTTATGTTTAGAAAGTTAAGCTATAAATTCAAATAAATAAATTATATGTTATCACTCACATTGGGAATTTGAGTTTTTGTGTGGAGGACTCCTTTGAATGAAGGAAATAGGATAACGTCTTGTGACCATAATCTAAATTAAGTGGATATGGTTATAAGTTAATGAAAAGGGGGATAATTTAAAGTGGAAAACTAAATTTATTGTGATTTTGAAAGAGTGTTGAGATTCCCCTTTTATAAGTTGTGAGAAAGACATTTTTTTATTATTTCGTCATATTATAAACAGAGTATATATTTCACAATATAAGAAAAATAAAAAATGGAAAATATTGTAGTTAAGATATTTTATTAATTATAATATTAAAAAATCAATTAAAAACATTTTTCATCATGTTAGGATTTTTACTACTTTGGTTAATCATTTTTCCCTTTTTTCCTTTACCGATGTATCCAGTTTTAACCTATGTAGTTTAATTTTGTATGACAAAAAATGTTCATTATTACAGAATTTTTAACTTATAATTGAAATTATGAAATTAATTTTATTATATTCATTTTATAATCATCATAAAATTTTAATTTTAGGATAATGAAGATATTAATATAATTTCAAAGGAAGCCATAACATAAGCTATGAAATGTAAAAAATATATTTATAGATTAATGAAAATATTTAAAAATTTAAAATTCTACTTATAAAATACGTATTTATCCAATAAAAATAATTTAATAAATTATATTTTATGATTATATATAAATATTTTATAAAATTCATAGTCTATATAAAAAATGGTATTTTACCCTATTCACCTAAGAACCAATCATTTTTGGAAAAAATCCCAAAAAAATATGATAAGAAAATATTGTTATAATTAATCTCAAAACAATGTTAAATTTTAACTACATTTTCTAAAATTAATTAAAAAAATTAATAGGAAAATAAATTTTAAAATACTTTCTATTATTATTTATATTTTTTTTAAAATGATAATAAAACTATAATTGATAACCACTGTTAAATTTTTTTAACATTATCATTTAAAAATAATATAATTATTTTTCATTAATAATATATTCATAGAATAAAAAAGAAAAAATTTAGTAAAACATATATTTTAGGCACAAAATGAACTGAATAAATTATTTTATATATATATATATATCATAATTTAAGGACACTTATTCATAACCTCATATTCAATGGCTCAACATTAATGGAATTATTTATTATAAAATTAAAATATATCATTTTTGTTAATTTTTTAATATATATAATAGGATATTAATATTATATATATTTAAAATAAATACATTGTGAAATATCAGGTCATTACATTCTTCCCCAAAAATAAATTTTATCCTTTTGATTTTAATTATTCCCAATAGATGAAATAGTTAAGGGTGTTCATATGATATACATGACTCCATATTTAATTTCAAATTATGTTTCATCCTTACTATCCATGATAATATTAGTGAAATAATATTTTCCCTCATAAGATAAACATAACTAATATTGAGTTTTCCATTAACAATTTGTGTTGAATACCCCAATATAATGGGAGTAGTTTTTCAATAGGGATTTTGTAGTTAAATTTTAATTACTACTTATTAATGTGTTAATTTATAAATGGTATTTTATTATCTTGGAAAGTATCATGTCCTCTTTTTCTAAAGACCTAATCCATTCCAAATGTCACATCATATTTGACTAATGAATCATAATATTATTTTATAAGAAGTATATTACTATAGACTTGCAATAAAAAGGAGTTATAAACATTAGATATAATAATTTTATAATTGTATGTTTTTATTAATAATTCAACATCTATTATTCTAGGTGGGAACTTGGTATTTTGGTATCCTTTATGGTATAGAGGAGTGTGTTGAAAAAGACATGAATATAACCATCATAGTTCTTGGGACGGTGATTAGGGTTCCTCATTATATATAATTTTTTTAACCTACTTGTATAGTTTTGTTTTCATAGTCTCTTCATTTTAATCGAGTTTTTTTTCTACTATCATCCTTTCTAGACCATGGATTAGGGAATTATCAGGGGTAATTCCCTAGGTACCAAAACTTAATAAAGTAAACTCTTTGTGATACCTCTGTACAAACTCTCGTTCCTTTCATCATGTAAGACAAACTCTTCAATTTTCTTTGAAAATTAGTTTCTTTATTCTCTCCTTCTTCCTCAAATAAAAAATCCCCCAATTCCTTTTAGACATAACCCTTGGTAATTCTTAACACATTTTTGAAAAGAATAAAATTTATTAATATTTCATTCTCTATATTTAACACATGAACATACATGAGACTTCATCCTTATCTTCCTTGGTGTGTTTGAAAACTCAACTATGTTCATCATGTTATTCATAATATGTGATAGCTTATTTGAAAAAAAATCATGTGATTACTCACTCTATCTCTTATCCTATTAGGTTTCTCATTGGGAAAATATCTATATTATAAATGTACTCTATTGTTAACTTGGTTACACAAGTCATCATAAATTTTTAAAATCAAAAGGAGTTAATAATGAGTTATGAACAATTAATAGCATATGTCAAATTTTTTATGATGTGGAAAATTAAATCTCAAAATATCTTACTCTTAAAAATTATAAAAAATCCTTTAAGTTCAATTTAAATAACTTTATGTTTAATCATGGATTCCTTATGTTTGATTCTATAATTTTCCTTAACCTAATTACATGACATAATAAATCCTTATTAATGTATTATAAATAGAATTTTATTAACCAATGAAAGTCTATTGGAAGTGTATAACCTTGTTTTTAGTCATAGAACCACACATCTTGAACCAAATTCAAGATTGGGATGATACTAAACTTTCCTTTTTCAGGTTAATTACCTCTAGGTGTCTCTATTACATAGTTATATTCACATTCTAGATTTTAAATAATGATATAATTTCTAGTTGAACCACACAATCTTTAATTTATCAAACAAATAAGATGTTATCTTATACATAGAAATATCCCATAGAAGTATCCGTAGGGTTTTCACTAAAGTTCACATATCCCAATCCTGAAATTATTTATTATTACCTCAAAAAACCAAAAGTATTATTTATCCTTTTAAATTGTGATGTACCATAAATTATCACCACTTTGTGATATTTATATCCTCAACTAATAAAATTTTTATACCAATTATTATCTAAACTCTTATATGATGCCTACTATGACAACACAAAAAATTGATCATCTCATGATTTCATGAGTTAAGAAAATATTTTATTACATACATTCCCAATACATTTTAGGGTTATTGATTTTGGGAACTATGACCTAAAATTAACAAAGAGAATCCATAATTTTTTTAATTATAGGATAATTGTAACAATATATAGGCATCAACCTAATCTATAAAAATTAATCTTGTTAACCAAATAATTTTACCCAAAGAATTATTTTCTAGACATAGCATATATAATGATTTCCTTCACAACATACAGAAATGAAAACATAATAAATTTATGAGATTATATACATAATAAGGGTAATAAACATGATAATAAACAACGATCATAAGTTATAATTAAATAAGAATATGAGTATAATTTGGATACATAAAAATGTAATAATAATTAAATAATAGACCATAAATCATTGAAAAATTCATGTAATAATATAAGAACATATCAGGGATTTGACACATATCAAAGATGCACAATAATAATAACATCACATAGATTCATAAAATAAAATCTGTAATCATGTGAGTAGTGTAGAATATCATAAAAATAGGGAGAAACATTTAATTTAACATAGAACGAAATTAAAATACACATTTGAATATTCCAAAATTATATAATAGGAATCCTTGTGAGAAATATAATTATTCCCACACATTTCTGAAAAATAAAATTATGTCGTTGTTTTAAAATGATAGAAAATTCATTTTTCTGAATAATTTGTAAACCCAATAATTATATACATGCCTTACTATATCATGATATATTAAGAAAAAAAATTATCAGGATATATAGGACCACAACCATCATCAACCATAAATATTAATTCCACTTAAAATCAATAATTCATCATATCATAATGAACCCATAGAAAGAAAATGGGTTTCATAACCTTTTTAGATGAAACCATATAAAGAATATAAACAAAATTCCATTATTAATAATAACATGATATACCCCTTGAAAATAAATACAAAAAAAAGATATTTAATAAAAATCTAGATAAATTCTAATAAATTAATATAATAGAGAATATGGTATTTATACAATATCGATAAAGGGTTAATAAATAAATAAATATTATCCCCAATTAATTTATGTATGAAATTTAGGTTAAAACCTATCAATAAATAGAAGGAAGTTTAGATTGTTTATATATAAAATTATTTGGATGAATAATCATGAATATTCAATGAATATAAAAGAAAATGTTATAATTTATTTTTAGGAGTTTAATTTACAAAAATTATAATTTAGAGGGTAATTCCGAAAATTATATTTCTAAGGGAATAAATCATTTTGAGATAAAGAGGAAAATGGAAGAAAAATAATAATTTTTTTAAAATAAAATTTTTATCATTTTAATTAAATAATAAGTTTCATGTCACATTCAAAACAAATTAAAAGGCTTTGTGAAAATATTATAAATTTTAACCTTTAAAAATAATCCAGAGTAATGAATCCTTGAAAATACAAGATGGTTTTTTAGGAAATATTGAAAAGAAAATAAAAAAAACAATCATGGAATGAAAACCATTTAAAATATCAATATTGCACCTATATTGTAAAAAGGGATAATAGAGATTCCCTTTGAAAAGATGAAATGTGAAATGAAAAGGTCACATGAAAAAAATGTGGTTCCAAATATAAAGAAGAACATTGGGGGGATATAAAATATAGAGAATAAGAGGAAACCCTCACTAAGGAGGTCAAGAATTGATCTCAACCTTGATGTAATTATTTAAAATGAAATTTTATCAAGGTAATGTATTTGAAATAAAAGTTCATTTTCTAAAAAATATGTAGAGAAATTTCCATGAAATAAAATATTATGGTTTAAGAAACTAATATTTGAAGAATAAAGTTTATGAATAATAATTATAACTTAATTAATAGAGTTGAGTTAAAAAAAACCTTACAACCTTGTTATCTTTTGATATCCTCAAATCCTTTATTCATTTTCTGAATAAAACACTTTATGGGTAAGTGGGAACCTCACAAACTGGTACCAATTTTAAAACACCACAGACCATCCTTCTCAAAACATTAAATTTCAAATTCAAATTTGAAATTCAAAAAACTGAGCCCACATCCAAAAAATCACACACAGCATCCACGATCCGCCACGAGCTGCACTCCATGATTCTTAATCAACCCTTCATCTTCATCACATCATTAGTAACCAAAATACACCGGAACACATCTTCATCATAGTTGTCAAAAATTGAAAACCCTCAAAATAGCAGGGGTCGAACCACGGAGCTTCAAACAACCAACACCAGAGACTCTTCAACCTCTCCATCGACATATCACGATTTCACCTTCGAATCGAAACAAAAAACCTCACCTATCATCACCACTAATAATCTGAGAGCAACGCCATTCATCACAAGCCAAATCAATTGTTGGATCCACCACAAAGCAGATACGAACATCAGAAGACACCTACGAAGAAACCTGAAGCAACCAATAGGAGAAAAAAAACCAAAGATCCAATCAAACAAGAGGAAAACCTCAACGTGAGACCTGCCACCATGCGCATCCATCAACACCATACCAATACTCCCACTCCACCACCGCGCCCTACTGGAGTGGAGTACGACTCGATGATTTGCTAGAAAGGCCAGAGAATGAGCATAGGGATAGGTTGCACAAAAAGAGGGAACGATGCTATGAGACTTCACCTTGAATCCCTCACCACGATCCCAAATCTGTCATCCACACCATCACCCTGACCATAGATGGGGGGAAACGTGATGGGTTGGACCGATAGGGCAGAGAGGAAATGCCGACAATGCCCTCCACAGCGTAGATGCCAACGCCGATCCAAAACCAAGGCGCGAGGTGCTCAGAGAGGCACCCGGAATGAGACTTGGAGAAAAGAAATCCAGACGAGGAAGAACGAATACAATAAGAAGAAGGGAGAAAGGAAACGGCGCTCATGAGAAATGGTGGCGCCCCTGGGAAGGAAGGGTTTCCGGGAGAAACCCTAGATCCCTCTAGCGCTGAGAGAGAGATAAACGGGAGGACATTCATATGCATGAGTTAAATGGATATGATAAATAAAATTAGTTAGGAATTAATTATACTATATTGGTGATATCATGGTGTTCAATAAGAATTACTCCTCAAGATACTAAATTTTAGACAAAGAACCCCTTACATTAGTTACTGAATTTTAGAAAATCCCTTGAATCTCTAGTATTAAAAATAATTATCTTAATAATATATTGAAAATCATTTTTCATATCAACAGGACTTTATCAAAATAATTTATAATTATTTTATACATGTATATTGGTTAGTTATTATCTATTTTCAGTATTAGTTGTGCGTAATCATGATCGTTTTGAAGTATATTCATAATATAGGTGTGATTCTTCATTCATCAACCAAAATAAATCATTAAAATCATAAAAATTAATAGTTTTAATTTCATATAATTATTTATAAAGTTATAATTTCATTATATGGGATTTTTTTCCACAATCCTTAAATATGAAAAATGTAATGAGCATGTTTTATAGATTTTTCATGAATGGATGTGGTATCATAATTTATGTGATTTATATTGATTTTACAATTACATAATCAAATTAAAAATAATTATTTAATTACTATATGGTATATTTCTTGTAATTATTTTCTAATACTATTAAATGTTATTATTTTATAAAAAATTTCATATAGGTGGTCATACCGACCCAAGCATGAACATTCCATAAATAACAGATTATTCTGAAGTGGTTTATTTTTAATAACAATATTCTAGTGTGATAATAATTTTAAAGGTTTTATTAATTCTATAAATTTAAATTAATGTTAATTATAATAATAATAATTGGTTAAAAAATCAAAATAGAAATAAATTTTCCCCACTTAATTATATCACTTAGATAGTTTAATTTATAATATTCATTAAGTTATAAAATTATTAATATGTTTTAAATTTTTTAAATGAATCATAACTAGTTCATAATAATCATATTTGTACGTTAAACCTATTTTCATGAACATACATTATTTTAAATGATGAAAAATAGAATACATTGTTCCATAGAGGTGGTATTATGGATATAATTATGAATGTTGTTTCTATTTTACTTAATGGAAATGTGGAAATTTGGTTAGTGATTAATCCCTTAGAATAATAAAATTAATTATCAAAATAAAATTAATTTTATTCTTTTCGAATGGAATAATTATTTTGGCTAAATTAATCTTGAATGGAAAATAAATTGAGGATGGATTATTGCTCATCTTGATAACTTGAGTTTTCCCTTGAAGGGATCTTTGAAATGGATGGATTTGGATTTATTCTTGTGACTAGAATCTAATGAATGTAGAAAATGTTATATAGGATGAAAAACTAGTATAGTTTCAAAAGTAAACTCATATATATAATGGTTTTCAATATGTGGTGAGAGGCCCCTTTTATAATTAGTGACAATGGGTTTTCTGTAATTAATTCAACTTTATATTAATAAAAAATAGATTTCACTTATTATAAAGACTCCAAAATTGATATAAATGTTCTGGATATAAGTTTTTTTCAATAAATACTTCAAATTCTTGATTATAAACTTTTTTTTTGACATCATAGGCCTTTGACACCTTTTTTTAACCCTTTTAACGCTTTAGGGTTTTAATGTCGATTCTAGTTTTTACCAAAGTTATTCATTTTTATGCCTAAAAACTTTCCCCTATTAAATAATTTATAAAATATAATTCCAATTATTATTTTAATTTTTAAATATATATTTTCCAAAAGTGATAAAAATTAATTTTTAAAAAATAAATGTATTAATAAAAATTTAAATAATGTTATATCTTACAAAATGAAAAATATAGGGTTGAATAATAATATTAAAATTTTTAAATTCATAAGTTTACATATAAATAATATATTTTTTAAATAAATATAATTTAAATATTTATATTTTGTGAATTTTTCCTGATTTTTTCAAAAGAGTCACAGTCATTATAAAAACAGTATTTTAAACTATTCCACTAAAAATATAACCTTTCAAAAAATCCCAATCAATTTACTAGTATAATAGTGTCATTATTAATCTAAAAATAATGCCTATATTTTTAAAATCAAGTATGAAATTTTATTAATTTAGACTTTTTATAAAATTTTAAATTACATTGAATAACTATTTTTATAGGAAAATAGATTTTTCAAATATTATCTTTTCTTATTCTAAATTACTATAAAAAAATATCAAAAATATAATTAATTAATAAATATTATATTTTATTAAAATAATTAAATATTAATAATATACTTACTTTTATTTAATGAAATTGTCAACCAATAAAATATGAAACATTTAGTAAAATGTATTTTTAATCCCAAAATAAACAAAGTAAATTTTTTAAATTTTATTTACATATATATTTCAAAATTATACATCTCCTATTCATACCTTCTAATTTAAATGGTAGGTTTTAATATATAATTTTTTTATATGTATAATATATCAAGGTTTTACATTAGTTTGGTTCTAAATGTAGAACAATATATTAAGATAATAATTATTTAAGGAAAATACATAGTGAAATTTGGGATCATTCCACATTTGATAAGACACCAGTTACAAGAAAAATTGGGACAAGTCATACTAAAACCTCGAAAATTGTTCCCATAGAATATCTGCCTTATGGTTGGTGGAGTCATCCAATTCAATTCATTTACATCGGGTCTCTTTTCCACCAAAACTGTGATTATTATCACATGAACTCAATCTTCATCCCTTTGGAATCGATCAACTCACATGGATGTCAACATGACCTATAAATGTATCTATAATATCTATCACTTTCAGAAATTGATTATCTATCCTATATACGGAATTATTGATACATTACATGAAAATATTTATATTATATATATTTTTTATTAATTTTTAAAAATTTGTGATCGTAGAATTCCATTTTTAAAATTTGTTTTTCAAAAATTGGTCTCTTTTGCAGGACATATGGATATGATTCTCATTCAATGTGGTAATAGATGTCTCTTATTTCCTTGATTTTGAAAAACAATGGATTGTGGTCTAGGTAAGAGTAATACAACATTTATTTCATAAGATAATGGTTATATTTCTCTCTATAAACAAGGATTGTGTAAACTGTAGTGGTATAGTACCAACTGCCATTATTTTATAAATTATGGCTATAAGTGTCTAGATTTAAAAAAACCCATAATATTAATATTGATAATAATAGAAATTTTCATACAAAAATTATCAATTTGTAAATAAATAATTAAATATATATTCCAAAGTGATCTATTAGATAATGGATAACACCCATTCTATAAACGTGATTTTATAGGTTAGATTCATTTCAACATTTATTTTAATTTAGCCTAATATAATAGTTCCAAAACTATAAAACTATGTTTCCAATTTAATTCCACATACCAAATTTCCATGGTTTTGAAATAGTGTGAAATATGATCCACAGCCATGAGGATAGAAATGTTTATAATGCCTCATCCCAACTCACTCTATAAAAATAAAATCAGAGTGTTATAGGACCTCAAACACTCCTCCCCATGCACTAGAGGCCTCTACCTAGCAGTGAGGGTATATGGTGACACATTTTGGTGAGTATAACCTTATATAAAAGTGTTAAATACCTTAAAAATAACCAAAATATTTAATCATGTTTATAATTAGAGTATTAAGAAATAAAAAAACATCAATAATTTGTCAAATGGATCTACACTCTCTTGGTTCTATCCCCTTTGTCACACTCTCTTCTTTCTACTGGTTCTCCCCTCTCTCTTGCTTGCTCCATGCTCATTCCCTATAGGGTTTCCTCTAGAAATCCCCCTTCAATCAGGGTTTCCTCTCCCTATTTTACCTCCCGAATCCTTCTCCTTTCCCCCAGTGTGGCTTCCTATAGGGTTCTTACTCATATTATCTCTTGTGGTTGGTCTTCTCCAGGTCTCACTCATCGATTTCTCTCTAATGAAGGCGTCATGGTTTATTCTCCTGCTACGTTAACATTTCTATGACCTCACATTCCATAACTCCTCTCAAGGTCGGATATGTAGTGATGGATACTCATAGGTTTTAGGATAAATGGTTTGGTGGTCGTGGATTTTCTAGGTGTCTGTTTTTCTTTTATTTTAGGTTTTCAGACCCTAGATTCCAATTTCATGTGTTTTTAGGGTTTCATCCCCAGTTATATCAGGGATTTATTTTAGGTTTTCTTTTCCTAGTTTCTTCTTTGAAGGTATGATGGTTATCATGTTAGTGACTTAATCGTCTCTATAGATCTAGTTTGGGTTTTGGGTCTCTGACAATGGTGTATGGTTGTGAATATTGTTCAGTTAAGGTTACATTTTAGGGTTGGTTCTGTTCATGTTTATGTGTTTAATATGATATGACAACCTTAGTCAATCTCTGACATGCATTTTTTTTATGATGGTGATGATTTCGTTGATAGTATGACATAGATTACAGTGTATGTTATTGATTTAGAGTAGATAGGAAATTGAGAATTTTCTAGGTCCTTGTCAGTGATGGTATTGGTTTGATGATGATGGTGACTATTGTGTATGGTGTGAATCTCAAGGAGGCCAACATGCTGTGATGATTATTATGTTTTTTGTTATTGAAAATGTTTTTTTAATTTTAATTTGTTGATGTAATATGATGTTGGACACATATTTTGTTATATTTATAGTCAATTAATCTTTGAACATGGGGTATTTTTGAGGTTCCCACTCATCCATAAAAGTAGATTTTATTTAGAAAATGAAAAAATATATTAGGAGTCAATAATTTATCAAATGAAATAAAGAATCATAAAAAAAATATCATGATTGGTCTCCCACTAGGCTGACCAAACTTGAAAAATAATAACAAAAATTTAATACAAAATAGGTTTTACTTCCACCCCATAGCCTCATCTCATCCAAATAATTGGATCCATCCGATCTATCTTGGCCAATCATATAACACTGTGTCTTTTCCCTACCAAAACCTATGAATAATGAAGTACATGTGGGTACCCAAGTGTCATGGAAACACTAATAGAGTGTGATTAAAATTGAATAGAGCAAAACCAATGGGATCCCATCATTTAGATTAAATAAAGTTTATATACCTGTTATATGATTAAAAATCAACTAAGTGGAATAATATTAATATATAATGTTATTTGTGCATAGGCTCTAAGTTGACACCTAGGATCAACAACACTTACATCATCTGTCATTGGAGAATCTATGATAATTCTATATAATCATCTAGATCCAAGACGTAGTCTCTCCCTAATAAGAACCATATACCAAATATTTTAAAATATAGAGGCAGGCTATCACTGTCAAAAAACACACATTATATCATTCAGAACCTAGGGGTATACTCTCTTTGTCAGGAAAGATACATCATGAATCAATGGGTGTGATCATACCCTAACTAGAAACACATATCATGTTATAAATAACATAGGGGGAGACTCTCTCTATCTGTAATAATATAAAAGTAACCCAAGGGAATTCCCTCACCCATCATGAAAACATATATAAAATCATTTGGAACCTAGAGGAAGACACTGCTTTCCATGGACCATACATAAAAATCCTAGTAGAATTCATGAACCCATCCTAAAATCACATATCAAATCATTTGGAACCATGGGAGAAACCTCATGTTAATAAATAAACATCACAAAATGAGGGGTTTCTCTCTATATTCTAGGAAACAAGTAAAAATAACTCATAACCTTGGGAAATAGACACAATTATTGAAGAAAAATGAGTCCATTCACACATTGGTGGTATCCCCTCACCCTAGGATCTTCACACCACATTTTTTTCCACCATCTTGATCCCCATACACAACTTGTAGACTGGACCATTGTGTGCTCAACTGATCCATGTCACTGAATTAATTATCATTCCATAGAACGTTGAGTTTTGAGATGAAACATGATATTTATGATACATATCTCCATACACTACCCCTCTATATGGTTAAAATATCACCTATGAATCCACCAAGGTCCTCTAGGTATCATCAGTATATGGAAACTCTATGTGTAATATGTTAATTCATTCCCAACACTAAGGACAAATATCATCAATCTGATGGAATTTATTCCCTTTGTATGCCCATAATAAAGACAATTCTTTATAGAAATTATAGGAAAATTCATTCTAATGTGACTCTTGAGTGATGATATAATTCTCATCTCACATCTTAATATCACTCTAAGATGGTCCTCACACACCAAATACATGGTCTACCCTAGAAATACCAACCATGGAATTCAAAATTTAGTGGGGTTGGGACTCTTTACCCACTCTTTAATCTTATATCCTATTTTATAAGAAATATAAAGTAATGAAAATCATATCTCAAGATTCTATGCTGACACATGAGTTTGTACAATCTTCTTCCATCCCTAATCCCTTCTCATAGAATCTAAGGGAACCTATCTCAGCTACCAATATGTTTTTATTTTATCTTAATGGTAACCTTCTTAAGTCCACATATCTCACGGAACATATTTATATTCAATCTCTCATCCAATGATGGTCGAGGATTTAATATAGAGATCAATAGTCCATTATAGACCTTGAATATTCATCAATCTACATGTATTTTACATTAATGGAAAAAATACATTTAATATTAATGGTCGATTTCTCATTGTGGTGAGTCCCCACATCACATTATACATAGAAAATACATAAAAAATTAAATTCGTAGGGACTGTCTACATCATATTAATTTCTTCCCCCTAAATCAGTCCCTACCATTCTCACCCAAGGTCTTTCAAGCCTCATCATTTCTCATATCATCTCATGATAACCTATCTCAATCCATAATTCCCAATTCATTTAACTATAATCATTAAAAATTAATTTTAAAATTAAATTTCAATTGTAATAATTTTCCAAAAACTCACCTGACCATATCTTCAGAACAAAGATATGATCAAATTCACTTGGATGGTTCATATAGTCCCATTTATTCCCTCCATAGTAAAATCTAAACAATTTATCACCCATTCAATAAATATTTCATCCAATTTAAGAGAAAATATTAAAAAAATATTCCAAATAATGTACCTTCAGTGAAACATCACGAAATGATATTAGTTTATTCTCCCATGAAATCTTTTTCCCACATAAAGAAATATCCCTTTTATATCAAACCATTTACAATACGGTGCATTCGAATTCATCTCAAAATACCGAGATAAAATTAAAAGTAAATCATTATAGATGAAGGTAATAAAAAATGAATGAAGAAGAAGGAACAAAATTCCTCAAAATACTGTAAAATCACCACCATGAACACTTTATATTGATGGGGATTAAGAGATGAAACAAAGGGGATAATTAATGGAAATAACCACTTTTGACGGATTATTTCTCCAAGATCCCAAGGGGGATATTTTTAAAATTTCATTATTCCCCAGATAAACAAATTCATTCATCAAATGTTCATTGTGTGGCTATAGGGGCCTTATTGTGAAACTCTATTAGGCAGAGGAGCAATACCCATGATTTTCTCTACTATGGTGTGATTCATCCTATGATAGAACCCCATAAGAGGCCCCTTAAACTTGTAATATGGCCTAAATATCCTCACAATGTGACACACCATGCTTCTCTCTCATGGAAAAATTCCTTAATCAAGAATCCCCTGATTATAGGCCATTTTTGTGTGACCTATGCGTCAATGTTCGACTTATATTATGCATCCATAAATTGAAAAGGGAGTCCAATATCCTGACTCGACTCAAAATCTAACTCGAACACTTGAATTTACTCTTATGACTCAATCTTAATCTTAAATCTACTACTTGATATATACATGCACTCATGATTTCGATTCAAATTCCAATTCTCAAAACATCCCTTAAATTGAGAAAAAAAATTCCCCCAAAATTTCACCACCCATAAAACATTGTTCTTTACAACCTCCCCATTATAGAACATGTCATCTTCAAGATTCCTATATTGTATTTCATCCATCTATCACTACCCACCCTATTATGAACTTCATACTAACTTCTCTAGGTTATATTCCAAAGCATCAAACAACCGTATGATGTGAAACTCTAAAAAAAGGTTTTCCTTCTATGCATACATGGTCCACATACTCACCACCATAACCAATCTAAATATGGATCTCAATCACAGCTACCATCCTATGAAACCCATGTGTTATTCTTTGATTCATATCCATGATTTTACTGTTTTCCACCACTAGATTCACTCATACATGAGAAATTTGATAACGGTTCTCCTCACATTTGATTCAACTACTAAAATTCAACCTCAGTTTTCCAACCACATAATCAGTTAGTTTCCATATCAAGATGTCAAATTATTCACAGACTTACTGATTAGTCCTTATCTAGCTGACATCTCTTTAAAATTATTGACCACTCCTTTAGACATGCCATCATATCTCCGAATAAAAATTCCTCAATACATGAATGCCTAATGGGACCATCAAAACAATCATACCAATTTCTGAACCCATCAATCATTATGAATCCATAGTGGGATTCCCCACCAACCACACCATTCTCCATGCTCTCACCTTGACCATCGACACACCACAAATATAAATCATGCTTGAATAATATCATGTTAATCATGATCATAATTATAATGACACAATTCAACTCGATTCCATATCTGGACTATATTATTCTATAAACCAAATAAAATATGATCTATCATTACACTGAAATACAAATGCTACTTCAATATTCAATGACTAGACCCATAAAACCAACAACCCTACAGACCTAATTATTATTCAACCATAACAGATATGACACCCCTTTCTATAAGTGTTTTCTTATCATCGCTATAATAAAATAAAACACTAATCTATGGGGCCTATACATTTTCCATTAGCACATGTTATCACTGGATAGGGTTTTACCTCTCATACTCAAGCTCCATGAAAAAAATTCATCCACACCCCATTCATAGCCCACTCAGAACATCAACCATTACATATTCCAAAATCTAACAAATAATAAGGGCCATAGCTTCTAAAATCGTATGGAAAACTTTCCACCATATGGATTTCAATATATTTTTCTTCGAGTATAGAACTAAATATTCTCTATCACTACATGTGTTTCACTATTCTCAATCCATTTTTAACTATCCTAACACCCAGTGTCAAAGAATAATCTCAAATCAACCATTCCACTTCACATTGATCCATTTTTTATACCACCTCTTGCCATAGTTTGACATTACCCATTCTCATAAAAAACCTAGGTTTTTCATGTAGAGACCAAAAATCTAAAAATTCTAGCTTCACAATCAATTTTAGGAGAAACTGGATTATAAATCCATTCATTTTTATATTGTAACATTGCACAAGACATCATTTATAATATTACTCAATATCCCCCATTTCCAAAATAATGTTGTTAAGACTAATTTGAGATTATTTTTTATTTTGTTTCAATAAAATGGAAATAAGTATGATTTCAAAATGTAATAAATGTAAACATATTAGATGGTATAAAGAGTTACCATGCATGTTGATGAGAAGATTATATCCCAAGAAAGATGGTCTATATTGACTAATTGTTAAATTTAGAGACACATATGGGGTCTTAGATGTAAGATTATGCTAAAATTGAATGTGACAAAATAAAATGATATGAATTTAAGTTATTTAATTAAGATGGATAAGATATGTTGAATGGTAAATATGTGTGAATATGTTTCTTATAGTTTGTGAGTAAAATTTATTTTATCATATGTGATTAGTTAAAGTAGGTTCTTCCAATGGGTATGTTTAGATAATAATTTACATGGAAAATATGGGTTTAAGATGTTTTCTGATGGTTTTATATATAATGATTTGAGACTAAATGATATATAAATAGAAAAATTATTGATTAATATTATTGACGATGTAGATACATGGGGAACCTTGAGATGGTGTGGGGTGAATCAGGGTGATAACAATATTAAAATTATTTATTACTTTTTCCCTTTCTTCTCACTTCTTCATGATCTTGATCCTTCATTATATAAAAGAATACTAAATATTTTAGTTATTATTCAAGAAAAAATAGAAATATGAATAAATGTAAAATAAATTAACATAATAATTTTACTTGTATGAACTATAAAAGGGTACCCCATAGAGAATACACTCAGTATTGTGTTGGTCTACCAATGATCCACTATAACTCACAATTTTTGTTGATATAGTGTTATATAATCTCACTCCTAAAAAATACTCACTATCTATAACAAATAAAAACTCCTTCTTCTTACACTATGCTCACTACTTTAGTTATTAGATCATTTTATTTACATTTAGGTCTCTTTTTTATATACATGAATGTCCCTTCATTAAAGGTACTCAAAATTTGTATCATATTCTACTATTTTTTCTCCTATGAATTAAAAATTGAACTACAAATTATCATATTGATATCAATAAAACATTGTAGTATGATTAGATATTTTTATTCCTCTCTCCTAGATTAATGATTAGTGACACAAAACTCTAGTTAATATTCCTAGTAATTGAAAAAATCACCAGTTTATTCTATCATCCTTTTCATTAATAAACTAGATAATTATTTGAAAATGTCTAACCTAGATTTTTAGTTATACATATTGGAAATTATTTCAATAAAATATAAATATTTAGATAAACACACATAATTCATCAACATCAAAAAATAACCTTCAATATAATGTATTCAAGAAAAAACTCTATCCCTTATTCGATCTGATCTTAATATGTTTCCATGTAATTTTAACCTTGTTTTTGTTATCATCCTATTTTAACACAATGTTATTCTTCTTCTCAAATAACACATAGTTCACTTCTCTCATTTTACAAAATTTATTTTGTCTTGTATATCTCCAATTCTATATAGAAGATATTCATATATACAGTGAATAGTTACAAATAAAAATTAAAAATTAAAACTATAACTACAATCCATTCTATCAAACTTCAAATTTAACCTTCATATTATTTTTCATTTAATATCTAACATTTATATTTGAAAGGGTCCTGAATTTTTGATTATTTAAAATACCAAAATCAAAATAGTGAATGATGTTAGAATGTTTTTTCAGTGTTTCGAAGCTTCTATATGTTGATGCATGAGAGGATATTCTATGGCATAGCTAGTTTCTTTCCAATAGTTATTCTTAAACTACATAATGATTATATGAACAGTATATTGTGTTTTGGGAGTCTATGATTTTCCAGAACCATCAAATCTCAATATATCATCCTTTATGGAGTAGTATGTTACATTATAGTGAAACAAATCATTCCACTTAGCTAGTTGTGGCATAGAGTCCCTATATGGTGCAACTCCCTGTAGCTTTGGTGAGAACCTTATTCGATTCAATGTCAAATATAGACACCCAGTGGATAAATATGTTTCAATATTGTAAAATACTTATTTTTCATTAATAATAAATCATGGACATTTATAAGTCTATAATGTTACTAAAAATATCATGGATATCGTTTAATATTAAAAATATATGCACTTCATGATGTAATATATTCTTACGATGTGGATCTACATGTAATATTCATACTACAACATAGCCTTTTGATTTTTTTGGTTAAACTAGTCTAGTACCTCCAAATTTAGATTCAATCACTTATAATATTTCAGAATGACCTCTAAAAAATATCATGTCTCATGATCTATTAACAACATCACCATATTCAAAACATTTAAATAAACCTCTATCATAACCATATCTTCAATTTCATCAATACAAATAATCTTCCATGTATACTTTTATCAAAAAGTAATTAATTCAAACATATTCAACTTATTCAATTGGCTTCCATGAAATATGTATCCATACATCCAATATTTAGAATCAAAAACCTTTAGTAATTTTTATAATATCAATCATTATCCTTCATCATCCATACCTCAAAAAATAATTCACCTCATTTCAATGACTCTCCTATATAAATATCCAATGCATATTTAATAACATCAAATTTTTATAATTCTAAAAAACATATTAGTAAATCCTTTAAATTCATTATGATACCATTCTACATCAAACCATCATAACACCATTCAATAAATAATTAATCAATAATATAGGTTTTCAACAAACTCAACTCAACCTTAGGTGTTTAATAATATCATATTTTGGAATTTTTTACAATATCCCATGATGATAAATTTTTTAAACTTTTCAATTAAGTATAAAGGGTTCTTACCCTTTATTTTTATACTTCAAGACTTTACCCAAGTCAACATACTTATATCACCAAATATTGAAGTGAAATTATTATCATATCACATCATTGAATTATAAAACCTTTAGAGGTATTGTTCCCCTCTTTCATAATCGCCTTCAGTATTTTGTGCATATCACATGTTGAATTAATATCAGAACCATTCAACCACTCTCAATAAACCTTAATTTAAATTTGAATCAATATACCTTGATATTTTTATTCTTCATATGAGACATAAATAAAGAGTTTTCAAAATGGATATTAATCATCAATAAATCCTCTAAGACTATTATTTCAGTTCTTGATGTATAAAATAAGATTCATTGTTAATAAGAACATTATTTTCCATATAACTCACTAATTCTCAAAACACACTTACAACTTGAGAAATTGGAGGCATTATATAGTACTCTTTCTGATATCTCAAACATATCTCACAAAAATATTAGTTCATAACTAGTTAACCACAAGGGTTAGGTATATGTAAGATTTTGAATCACCCAATGCCACTTATAAATGATAAAAAATTGATTCAACTTGATTTGAATTATATTCCCATCTCCTCTAATCATTGGGAAACTTTTTTAGATAAGGATAATCAAACTTTAAATGTTCATCATAAAATCCTATTACTTTTTTCAATATTGGAATATTATAAAATATTTAATTGATATTCCGAAAGAGGAAAAAAACTCAGCCAAACTTTGAATCCCTAAAGAAATCCATATTATTCTAAATTAATAGTTCATTAAAAAAATATAATAAATTTTCCTCGAAATATATTTTTTATAATTCAATAGGTTTTCCAAATAATTATATATTCACTACCATCACTTAATTTGGATTGATTCTATAGGTATAATTTTAGAAATAGATTGATACCATTTGGGAAATTCATATTTGACTTTGACACCTATTTTTCTCTTGATCAGTCTTTTATACCAACTTATATCTATCATTCAATCATACTCCCATTGATTCCACTGAAGGATAATGTTTAATAGTAATTTAGGATCAAGATATTTCATGAAAACAAATAAAACCATTTACCACCCACTGAATTTATAGATTTATCAAATTTTTTAAACCAAAAATGATACCACTTGTATGTAATACCACTTATATAAAAAAGATTTTTTTATTCAATCCTATGATAATCCTCTTCCAATACACAAAAAATATATATATATAACAGACCAACATGGATCAAAATGACAAGACACCCGAGATAGCGCATTATGGTGGTGAAGTAAAAAAAGATAACACAAAAAACTCATTAATATAATGATTCAAGGAATAAAAATATACTACTATGTAGAAGAAATTAATTTAACAATATATATAAAATACAAGAAAAAATATGACAAATCAGAAATTATTCTAAATCTTGATGTTCCATGAATCTCCTCCAAACTATCCTAATATGTAGTTAAAAGTTGAAGGAGAAGTTGAAATGCTACAACACTCCCGTAACCATTACATGTATCCTAAAATAAAATATATATATCCTCACAAGGTAAAAAGTAGGGTTTGAAAACAACGACAACTAGTATACCACCATATAGTCTATACAATTTCTAATATCAAGAATTCAACAGTTATGTACATAAAAATAGTTTTAAAAAGACTTTTTATAAATGAAAAATATTTTTTCAAATTATTTTCCATTTGGTTTTCATAAAAAATTTCTTATTATAAATAATAGAAATATGAAAATTCTAAATGATAAAATAAGAAAACATATCCATGTATTATAAGATAATCTTATAAATTTATATCCATCAAACACCATCATGTGATTTCATGTGATACAACCATATATAAAAACCATTGAGATAAAATCCCTGATAAAAAAACATAAGATAAATAACCATAAATTTCAAGGCATCTCATATTGGTCCCAATGAGATATGAAAATGTATACTATACATTAAATGTCTTAAACTGGCATGATGTTGGTACTAACCAATATAAAGTCAATCCGCATTCCATTGATATCTCAAATGATACCTCCAAGTGGTTCCACACATACTAAGGCTACCCATGTCTATCTCTCGATTCACCCAAGGTTCCCAAAGTTATAATTTTCCAAAGAAATTCCAAAACCATGCACACATATTATAAAACAATTTCAGAGCCAAGAAATTCTTCTACAGTGTTTGAAAACCCATTTCATAATCATGACAATACATTTTCAACAAAAAAAATTAAATACATTCTCCTTTCCAAGAAATCCTATTTTATTCCATATCACATAAATTCATTGAAATACCAAAAGGAGTTTATCAAAAATGAATAAAAATCATTGAATTAACCCATTATATAAAAATATCTTCCTCAAACATTATAATCCTAGATTCTATTGAAAATGGAGATTGGAAACCATGATATCGGCCTTTGAAGGAAAATTTTTAATAAGAAACTACAAAGGATTGATGTAAAATACTATTTGATAATGAATATAAAATATTACCAGATAATACGCAATAGATGATACAAAAGTAAGGAATATCCCAAATAAACTCTTACCTATAGTGGTTTTCCACTTTATCGCTAACAATCAATCACCAAATGAATCTATCTAGAAGGGAGACAATTAGCCAAAATCAACTAGGGATAACAATGGGCCAGGATTCAAAAGGCTATATGTGGACTGAAAAATAAATCAAATGACCATCACCTGATATCTAAATGCCACAAATTTTCAAGGCATGTAATCCCATTACAATTCATTTAATCCAATAAGGATAAAATCACTGAAAACACATCACCATTTTATAAAATCATTATTTTTTTTCTTACACAACGTGAACCCAGTAAATAGAGTATAAATTATTCACATCATAATCTTGTTTCACGACATCAATTTGATGACCATTAAATTGTGTTTATTCCCATAACATGGAATTTAATTTCCCAACAGACAAATTAAATTCCCAGTTTCCCATAGTAAAAATGATAGATCACCTAGGCCATTCCCCAACCATAGAAAGAACCCCTCAAATCTTATTAACGCATTTATACCCATGCACCATTAATCCAAAAAAAAATTCATCCCTGAAAATTAGCTCATTTTTTTCAATAAAGGCTCTACATCTAGTATAATCCCTCAAATTCACCAAAACAAGGATTATAAATAATTTATGCACTAGGCCATGCTAGAAAACCATAAAGGGATGTTATAATATTTAACGATGGACACTTTTATAAATAAAATTCCACTTATGATCTAACTAAATTTCTTATTATATATTATAAATATATTAAAATGTACATATTTAATTTTAATATATCCTATGGGATTGTAAGGATCATTAAGAAACATTACAGTTGAAAATATAGCCATTATAAAGAGATCTAATGGAAATATATAAAAATGTAATGGACTAAACCAGTAGTATTGTACCCTATTAATCCCATTTATTAGTGATTTGGTGGGTTATAACATCATTAGGATTTTCCCTCGACCAATCCCAAGCAAAGATCCAATAATTAAAGCCTAAGGAAAACCATTTGTGGGTGAAGTTCATGCACATCGAGAACATGGCTCAAACCATGTATGCTAAACAACCTGATGAAAGTATCATTATCACACACCATAATCTAAAAGAGTTTAATATTTTATTAAAAGGATACATATCAATATAATATTAATATAAAAATTTTATTGTATTTTTTATCAAAAATTGTTTATATTTATTTCTTATTTTTACTTTCTAAATGATTTGTAATTTTATAAAATAAAATAAAATTTTGATTTTGTATTAGAATTAAATTTCAATTAAAAAATTTCTTTTGATGAATTAATAGGTTTCTAAATAATTAATATTTTTACAAAATATTATTATTAAATAATTTTTATAAAATATAAATTATTTTATATTTTTTATGAAGTCAAATGTAATTTTTATAACAGTTCGAAAAATGTTATTGTAAAAAAACAGAGCATCTATGGATAAAGGTCATTTATTATTTTAAATTTGGAAATAAAATTATTTGTGAAAATATTTTAATAAAATAAAAACTATTTTTTGAATTATAATTTCTTAATTATATAATAGTGACATTTTTATAATTTTTCGAGATATTTGAATTATTGGTTAAAAATTTAATACCGCATAAATATATATGTTGTATTATGACATCATAATAATACAAAAGTAATTTATTAAATACTATTAATGGTATCCATGAACAAATATATTCTTTAATTTTAAAATGATTTCATTTTATGTATATTTTTAAAAATTTCTAAATCAATTATGAATCCTCCAAAACCTATAATATGTTTTATGAGTTTAAAATCAATCATTTGAGAGTATGAATCAAATCCACATCAAAAAGTGAATTATTTTAATAATTTAAGAACTTTTTAATATAAAATAAAGAAAAAGCCCTAATTTTTAAGAATCCGTGGTAAAAACATTGGTATATATTGTGGTTTGGGTGATTTCATTATATAGAGTCCAGAACCAATTTTTGGGACATAATAATGAACTCCCCTCTCTTTCCCTTTATAAACCCGCCAAAGTACCCTTTTATCTTCACTAAAAATAATTGGATCACCACTATACTCCTTAATACTATACCTATAGTCCTCCCAGTGTTCTTATAATCTCTTAAGAAGCTCTTCCCAATCATTTGAAATAACACTCTCTATATAAGGGATCGTCTCCTTCTCAACTTTATTCATGTTTCTTTTCAGTATTATGGCTTTTATTTCCAATTATTAATGTTGAGATATTTATTTTAATTCCCTTATAACTTTCCATTTTATTTATAAATTATTATATACACCTTTCACTATCATCTATCTTTTTATTCATTTTTATGTAATGTTGTTATGCAATCAAAATTTCCCCACGATTTTCCATGCGAAAAAAATATGTAGTGAATTTTCATATCCTTTTCCAATCAAGGGTTTTCAACATTTTTAACGTATAATTTATTTATTTTAGACTTACATTTATTAATTACACACTAATTCATTTTTTAATAAATTATTATAAGGAATAAATCTATATTTTATGATCTATGTGGCACCCTAAAGCATGAGAGCGATTGGAATGTGGTGGGTGTTCTTGAAATTATATTGTTCTCCAGTGAATTGGGTAATGTTTTAGTCCCATGATACATCATTCAAGGGAAAGGGAGTGAGATTAATGCATCATGGTACTTTTTCCATCATGATTTATTTGGATTTAGTGTTGACTTATGTTTATATTGTAGAGTCTTAAGTTGTTGCTACATTTCCCATGATACCTTCATGATTACCATATTATATATTTCCTCATTGTTCATGTTTATAATTATCACCCATTTTATGCCACATTTTTATGTCTCTTTTCTGGAATGTATTACCTTCATCATGTTACATAATGATTATTCCATTTCTGGTCTTTTTAGATCACCCCTTTCTTTTATATGTCCAAATGTTTTCTCATGAAATTTTAAGTATGATCATGTTAAGGAGGTTTTCATTAAAGATGGTGTATTTAGAATTTTAAGTTGTTATGTAATGTACTCAATACCCAAATATTCTAGACTTGTAAATATTTTGGGAATTACTATTATTTATTTTTTCAATAAATCATGAATTAATATGTAACAAAGAGATGTGCATTCATAGTTGGTATAAAAAGAGAACATTAGTTATTTTGGGTTTAGGATTGAAAAACTATAATGAAAGGATCAGGGATAAAAATAGTTATAAGAAAACATCCTTAATTTTTTGAAATTTTAGTTTAATTGGATTACCAATAGAATACAACCCTATCTGGATACAATAAGTAGATGTGGATTAGGCATGAATATTCATAGTGGTAAAAATAGAAAAAAAAATTGTGTTGAGCTTTACTCAACTATGAACTGGGGAACAACGACGGGCCTTATGGCACACCTAGTATAACACTCCCATGGGATATGATTTGGTAAATTCACAATCCCATTATGAACCACTATTAATAGAACAAAAAGGCTATAAGAGTATATATATGAAAATAGATCATGAATAACATAGATTGAATCACATAAATTCATAAGTTAAGAAATAAATTCCATTTATAACTTATACCTTTAATTTCATTAGATTTCCATTTATTTTTTTAATTTATTAAAAATAATCATCACTAATTTTTCCCTTTCTTCATATAAATGGTCATAAATGTGAGGAATTGGGTGAACAACCAATGTGAAGGGTGATTTGATGACTGGACAAACAAGATTCCCAACCCAATGAACGTGATAATCATAATCTTTGTGATGAAACCCTATTTGCTGGAATAGTTTTTGAATTGAAACCTATATTAGTATTATCTCCAAAATCCCACTAATAAATTAGAAGATCAAATTGATAGCTTTATGTGACCAAGGTCTCTAAAATACAATAGATCATCTAATACCTTAATTATAGAACAATGGATGAATTCCATTGAGATGATCTTCTCCATCCATCAGTCTTGGGAGTAAGATATTTTTCTACCATTTGTTTATTATAATGATGGAGAAGCTAATCATTGGTGTACATTGATCAACAACAAAAATCATGAGGAGGATATTGAAGTGTTGGGGTTTAAGGAATACCTATTTTTTCAATAAATATTTACCTTACTATATCCAATTTAAAATAGAAAGGGATTTCCTTTCCCTGAAGTAAATAGATGAAGAAACTATTTGGACATTAAATTAAAACATCACAATACTTTCATGATATGACTATATCTTTGTCATTACCCTAAAATGCAAGGTTGATTGCTTCTTTGGTGGTACAAACCCTGTTATAAAAAAATACCTATATATTTGAGACTTTGATAGTTATAAGGTAATTTGATGATGTTCCCTCAAAGTCAAAATATAGATTGGAGAATCTCATGGGTATCATGGTGATATGAAGTGGAAAGTGGAGTTTAATTTTGGCAGTATGATGGATAAATCTTACCATGAAATGAACATTCAAAATCTCACTTGTCAAAAGTGTGGAATGTATCTACCTAAAAATTTACTAAGGGGAATGTGAAAAATCCCCCTAATGCAATGGAGGAAATGAATTCTCCATTCAACAATGAGTTCATTGTTCATTGTTTCAAATGAATTGAATTCGGACACTCTTCAAACCAATGCACTATGCCAAGTGTTTTCAAGGACAACCAACAACTTCCAAGGTAGCAAGGGTGAGCTTTTTTCTTTCACAACTCCTAAGGAGTATCCCAAAAAAATGTGGTGAGAGGAATATAATAATTTCCTTCATGAATAGTGGACATAATTTTTTATTCTATCTCTACTAATTCCTTCTCATCACAAAATTTTAGAAAATTTATTCAAACACAACCACAAATAATTAAAGTAGAACTGTTAGTGAAATTGAAAAATGGTGAAATTATTCCATCCTAAGTATATAAATCTTCCCTAGTAAAAATTTGTGCATTGGAATTTCTAGCTAACCTTTAGATACTTCCATCAGTGAAATTTTACGAAATTAAAAATATGTATTGCACTTACCTATATTGAGCTGAAAAATTTCTATGTGAAGGAAATCACACTATGTATTGGGAATCATCCACTGATTCTATAAAAATTAAAAGATATGGATGAATAATACTTAGAACCAACATCTCAATCATAGATATTATTCCCCTATAAGGAATAATATCTAGGTTAAATGATTCATTCAAAGTAAAATATCATCCTTGAATATAATCCCTTTGTGATGGAATTTTCTAAAGTGTTTCCTAAATTATTTCTTGGACATACTCTTATCATAGAGGTTTAATTTTTTATAGATCTTATACTAGGGTCACTAAAATTATCCAAGTCTCTATATAGAATAGCTGTTGTAGAACATAAGGAGATGAAGAAAAAACTATTTGACAATTAGATAAAGGGTTCATACACCCAAGTGCTTCACCATGGGGTGAACTATCCTATTCATCAATATGATGGATGGGTGAATGAACATTTTCATTTATTATCATGAGATAAACAAGATCATGATAAATAATAAGTATTCTCTACTTTGGATTAATGATTTTTTTGATCATATATGTGGAGTATAATACATCTCCATGGTGGATCTGTAGTCATGTATTTTCAAATTATAGTGAAAGATAAGTATATCCACAAGATACTTATTCCTTTAAAGTAAGATCACTATTTGTTCATTGTAAATCCATTATGACTCACTAATAATCCTTAAATTATCATTCCCTTGATGAACAGAGTCTTTAGATATTTCTTCAATTAATTTTTGGTCGTCTTTATAGATGATATTCTAATATACACCAATAGGAAGGAGTATCCTAAGGGGAATTTGAGCACTATGTTGAAGACCTTATGAATGTAGAATATTTATACCAAGTACAAAATATATAAGTTCTAATTATATTATGTTTCTTTCATAGGGAATAATATCACATGTAATGGGATATTTGTATACCCTTCAATGTCAAAATAAATTGAAGTATTGTTTAGGCCAACATCTATGATAGATACCCACACATTCCTTGGATTATATAGGTACCATATTAAATTTTTGAGCACTTTCTTAAGTTTTTTATACCCTATAACAATGAAAAGCCTAAAGGTAGTCAATTATATTTGGAATATTTAAAGTTGATGATCTTTTTGGAGTCAAAAAAATGGATTATCACTACCCATGTTCTCATACTACCTAGAAGTGGAAAACATTTTGTGGTATTCAGTGATGATTCAAAGAATGGATTGTGATCTATATTAATAAAGAATGAATAAGTGATACCCTACGAATCAAGGTAATTGAGGGTTCACAAAAAGAACTACCCAATGCATGATTTAGAGTTGGTTTAGGTGATATTTATGATAAAAATTTGGAAACATTATCTTTTTGGGGAGAAGTGTGAAATATATACGAATCACAAGACCCTTCACTATATATTCACATTGAAAGAGATAAATATTCCCATGTGATTGTAGTTAGATCTGATCATTTACTATGAATACTCAATAAACCACTATTATAGAAAATATAATAATATGGAAGATTATCTAAGTATAATGGATCCAAAAAATTTATCATTGATGAGAATTGAAGTGATTGGATATTCTTAGACATAAAAATTTAAGACATGGGAAGAATAAAGCAATAAATATCATCAATAATTTCACAAATTATTGATCAATCATCCTTCTGTAGGGGATAATATATTCTCAAAGTGATGATGTGAGAATTTAAAAAAACAAAGATTTTAGAAAAGGGAAATCCTTGGAGTACAATGTTAATGACGGAGTTGTGATATTTGGTTCATGAAAATGTGTGCCATAAAATCATTATTTAAAGAATGGGATGTTAGATAATTCCCACAGTTTGACTTTATCAGTATATCTAGGAAGAACAAAGATGTATCAAGATATTTGAGTGCACTATTGTGGTGACAATATATTGAAGGGGATCACAGAATATACATCAATATATCTTGTATGTCAGCAAGTGACAGAAAAAGGGAAAACATCCAAGGGGATGATGCAACCATTACCCATACCAACATGGGAATGGAAAAGAATCACCATAGACATTGTCACTAGTCTTCTGAAGACATTAGGAGGAAATAGTGTTATATGGGTTGTGGTCGATTTTCAATCAAATATTGTTCACTTCATTTTTATTCGATAGGACATCTCACTTGATCATAGTTTAAGGATATACATTAGATAAGTGGTGAGGCTTCATAAAATACCACTTTCATTTGTATCTGATTGAGATCCATTATTTGCCTCCAAGTTTTGGAAGAGTCTCCAAATGGTCTAAATGATCAGTTGGTATTTACCAAGACTTATCACCCCCAAGGTGATGTTCAATCTAAGAAGACTATCCAGAAACATGAGTACTTTTTGAGAGAATGATAAATTGACATCAATGGAAGATGGGAACAACATCTTCCTCTGGTCGAGTTCTCATAAAATAATAGTTTCCACTTATGAATACAGATGTCCTCATATGAATCCCTTTATGAAAATATGTGTAGAATAAAAACAAGTTGAGATGAATTTAGGGAATAAACACTCCTATGTTCTGAAATGGTTAAGGAAATGGTGGAAAAGGTTAAGACTATACATTATACCATCAAGGATGATTAGATTTAATAAAAGTTCTATGTGGAAAATCATCGATGAGACCTAGAGTTTTATTTTAGAGACATGGTATTCCTATGAATATCTATATGGTAAAAATCATAATATTTAGGAAGATGTAAAAGCTTGGTCCTAGATACATCTGTCTATTTCCTATCCTTGATTGCATCGAAGTGGTGGACAATAAACTAGTAATACCACCTAAAGTATCACAATTACATGATGTGTTCTATGTATCACTCTTGAGGAATTATATATGGGACTCCTCATATATACTCAGTCTAGACTTTGTACCAATGGAGAATGATCTTTCATGTGATTAGAAACTAGTGACCATCATAGATTATGGAGAAAATGTTCTAAAAAATAATACAATGCACCTGGTTAAAGTGCTTTAGAGTATCCAAATGTTTGATGAAGTGACATGGGAACTAGAGGAGGTGATGAAATAGTGTTACCCTTGTCTATTTTAGTGTGGGAAAAAAATTTGGGGGTGATATTTCTAAAGGTGCGAATATTTTAACAACCCAAATTTTTTAAATAAAATTCCACTTATGATTTAATTAAATGAGTTATTATAATTTATGGATGTTGATAACACATGCAGTTATTTGGTTTTAATATATCCTACCATATTTAAAAGACCATTATAAAACATTAAAATTTATATTATATCCATTTTGAAGGGATATTATGACTTAAATAAAATATAGGTTTTTTATAAATCCAATCGGCACTATTAAAGGTATTAATGGACACAACCGGTAGGATTTTTACCAATGAATACCATTTATCCAGGATTTTATAGGATAAATAATCATTGGTAATTTCTTGTGATGAATCACAATCATAGATCCAATAACTAAAGCATGATAAAAAATTCTTATGGGAGAAGTTCATGCTCTTTGAGATCAAGACACAAACCATGTTCACTGAAAAACCCCATGAATGTCTCACCATTGTGCACCTTATTATTAAATAGTTTTTGGGAGTATTAAAATGATATCTATCAAGATAAAAATAATAATAAAATGTACATTGTATTTTCAAATGAATAATTTTTATATTTACTTTTTACCATTACTTTATAAATGATTTTTTTTATAAACTAAAAATATATATTTTATTTTAATTAAGTATTCAGTGTCCATTATGAAGTTTTTTGTCATGAGTTAATTAAATTTTCAAATAAATAATATTTTAATATTATATTATTAATAAATAATATTTAACAAATATCAATTATCTTTTAATTCTTGTTAATTCAACTGTAATTTTTATAAGGGTTCAAAAAAATTTATTGTAAAAAAACATAGAATTCCTCAATATATATTGATTTTTATTTTAAATATGAAAATAATAATATCTAAAAAATTATTTTGATAAAATGAGTATTATTTTTGGAATTATAATGTCAAAATTAATCAATGGGTAATTTTTCGTCATTTTCAGAGATTGTGAAATTTTTAGGTGAAAATTAAATAACATATAAATATACAGTGTGTATTATGAAATAATAATGGCCGAATATTAATGTAATTAATACTATAAAGGGTATATATGACCAAATATATGTTATACCTTTAAAATAATGTGATATTAAGATTATTTTATTAATTTTGTAATTTGTTTAGGAATCCTTCAAATCCTATAATATTTGTTTCGGTTTTAAAATAATATCATTAATAGTATGACTCACTTCCACATAATCAAGGTTATTAGTTAAATATATTATAACATTTTACATATAAAATAATTAAAACCACCCTTCATTGGAATAAACCATGTGCTAAAACCATGGTAATTGTTTTGGGTTTGGTTATTTTATTATATAGAGTCCAAAACATATGTTTGCGAAATAATAAAGAACTCCCCAATAATTTTCTATATAAACCTACATATAATAACATTGTTCTTCACTAAATATAAATGGAGAACGTGCATAATCTACCCACCTAATTTGATATTTTTTCCAAGGTTCACCCAAGGTATCTAGAAGCTCCTCCCAAGTAGTTGGTATCATACCCTCAAGGTAAGGGATCCTCTCATTATTCTCTTTATTTAGGTTTCTCCATTAACGTATGCATTATATTTCACATTACTAGTGTTGATATATGTATTTTCATGTCCCTATTACGATAAAATTTATATAAAAATAATTTAACACCCCTTTCACCCCCATCAGTTAATTTTATGAATTGTTAAATAATGTTTCAATGCTATAGAAATTACATCGTGATTTTTTATGCCAAAATAATGTGTAGTGAATACCCATACATTTTTCTTATCAAGGGTTATGACCAATATGGAACACATAAAGATGACAATGAAATGAATGTGGTGGGTGCATCCAGAATTTAATATCACACCAATGCATTGGGTAATTTTTTGTTCTCATTAGAAGTCATTCAAGTGATTTGGGTGTTAACCTAATTTATAATAGTAATTTTTCCATCATGATATCTTGGAATTTATCCTTGAAATTTTATATGATATAGTGTTCCAATGATTTCCCACATTTCCCATGATTCCTTTATGGTTATCATGCTATGTAATGCCTCACTTTTCAGTTTTATGATTCTCACCCCATTTATACCCCATTTTTGTGTATCTTTACTAACATGTATTACCTTATTCATTTTAGGCCATTTTTATTCTCTTACTAGGATTTATAGATTAACTCACTCTTATTTATGTCTATTGGTTATCCCGTTAAGTTTTAAGTATGATCATGTTAAGGATATTTTCAATAAATATGATGTATTTTATATTTTTAGATATTATGTAATGTAAATAATTACTAAGGAAATTATATTTCTAAATCCTTCATGTTAAAATTTGTGTAGTTTTATGTAGTAAATAATGAATTAATATTTAATAAAGAGAACGATTTTTATACAATCTCCCCACCATAAACACTTTCTGTCTGCTGAAATTCCACATATTCTTGGACTTGTAAAATGTGAATTCTAGTGCTTCCTCGTCAAAAATTACCTCTTGCATGTCTTGTAATTATCTTGTCCTCACTTCCCCAATACCAGGAGAAGAGGAATAATTTTACTACAAAGTTCCTTCTCTCAACAATCCATAATATGAATTAAAAGATCAACAAAAGTGTTTTCGTTCTCATTATAAATATATTAGAATCCAACCTCATGAGAAGGATCCATTATGTACCTCATTAACTAGAAAACAAGGGACACATCATTGATAGAGTTCCAATGTGATGGTAAGTCCAAAAGATATGCCACATTTCTTAGTGACTCAATGGTCTCAAAGGGGTTATCAAACCTCAGTGCCAACTTGATCTTGTTTCCAAACCCACGATGTCCTAAATGAGGTGAAACCCAAAGAAAACTTCAATCAATATCCTCAAATTTTAATAGCTGACGAGGATGGTCTGTATAAGAATTTTTTTGACTATGTACCATGACCAATCTCTTATAGCAAAACTACACCATCATTGTCATCCCCAGAATAAGAATCACCCAAAAAAGACCTCTCTCTCAAATCTTTACAGATAATGGGTGATCTACATGGTTCCTCATACAAATACTCAAATGGGTCAATCTTTATTAAGGCATGATAAGAATTTTTATAAGAAAACATGAAAAAATATAAATTATTATCCCAAGAACCTCTAGAATCAAGCACACAATCCCAAATAATATTCTCAAGATCCTAGATAACCCTCTTTATCTACCATTTAATATAAGAATGAAAAGTCATTCTCAATCTATTTTTGGAACCCATCACCTCATGTAAAACATTCTAGAGTCAATACATGGTCCATATGACCATGTCTGATACAACAGTGGAGGGAACCCCTTGAGGTCTCAAAGTCTCAGAAAAATAATTCCCCAATCTATTTGACCTTCATTATCACCTTAATAAGGTGAAAATGTGTCAATATGTTGATTCTATCAATGATCACCCATATCACATCCTACCCACTTGGATTACATGGGAAATTGACAATAAAATCCATTGAAATAACATCCAAACTCCCTTCTAGAATGGTTAGGGGATGTGATAAACTTATAGGTCACCATTGTTCTGGATTAATTCTATGAAACATAGGACACAACAACAAAAAATATGTAGCCAGCTTTATTATCCCCTACCGAAAATAAAATATCTCAAATAATGATACATCTGGGTATCCCTTGGGTGAATGGACCAACAAGATCAGTTCTCATTCCCCTCCAACTCCTACCTCAGCGAAAATGGAATAACCCACCTACTATGGAAGCAAAAAAATCCCTAAGGAGACCAAAACCACTCAATCAATGTCTCCCCACCATAAATGGTTTTACCCAAGCATTGTCACTCAATTTTTTTCAACTTCCCATGCTGAAAACTCTCCTCAAAAGACGTGTTAGTTTTTAATGATGTCAAGATCACCTATACACTAATATCCATCATCCCAAGATCATCCCAGTAAGAAAACTCATAAGATCCCAATCCTCATCTAAATCATTCATGGATTGTGTATGAATGTTTATTATCAATGAAAAGGAATCAATATTTCCCTTCCCATGGATTGATACAATATCAAAATAAAAATTCAAAAGGAATTCCCCCCAGCATATTTGTCTCAATTTCAGATCACTCTGAGTAAAAACATAATATAGCATCTTATAATCTAAATACACTTTAAACATCTCCCCAAATATATTGTGATTCTAGTTTTTCATTCCATGAATAACAACTATTAATTGATTAGTATGGGTAGTGTAGTTCTACTAATAATAAAATAACTAGTGACATTCATGTGCCACCACCAGGTTTCGTACATCAAGAAAAATCCTAAAGTTATACATGAATCATCACAATAAACAACATAACTCAAACAAAGTCATGGAATAATCAATATAGAGGATGTATTCAACCTCAAATTCATCTCCACAATAGAAGTCTAAGAGAAATCATTAAATTAAAACTTTACACTCTTATGGATTATTGTTTTCATGAAATATGAGATCTTGGAAAAATCATGAACCAACCATCTATTGTAACCCACTGAACACAAGAAGCTTTGAATTTCAATCACATTTATGGTCTGATCCTAGGAAATAACAGCTCATATCATTTTGGGATCCATTGATAATTCACACTCAGATATAAAATTATCAAAAAAAATCACTTTTCAGATCCAAAAATCGCATTAAGAGAGATTATAAGATAGATGATGTTCTTATTTGACTTGAATAATGATATCCAAATGTTCCATGGGATCCTAATATGTCTTAGTATAGTCCAAAATATCATCTATTAACATAAATACAAAATAGTACAAGAACCCATGAATGATTTGATTCATCAAAACCATATACACCATATGATAATTATCTAGACCAAATGGAATTAATAGAAACTCAAAATTCTAATATCAGCTCGTAAATGATTTCTTAGTGGTATACTCATCTCAAATTCTTAATAGGTGTCTGAAAAAAGTTAAATTTTTTAAAACCAACATGTTTCTCTAATCTAGTCTAAAATCACATCAATAATAGGAAAATGATATTTGTTGTTAACAGTCACCTCATTCAACCTCTGATAGTCAATATAATGTCTAAGGTTCCCATATGCCTTCTTAGACAAGGGGACATGAGAAGCCCATGGTTACATGTTGGGATGAATAAATCCTTCAGCATATAAGTCAACAAGATGGACCTTAAGTTACAAAAACATAGTAGCTTTCATTCAATATGATGGAAAATGAATAGAAATCATACTTGGGAGTAGGTCTATAGTAAACCTAACTTTTATATTTGGAATCAAACTTGAAAAATCATACAGAATCAACTCGGGGTATACAAACCACTTCTAATATTCAACCACCTAAACATGGGAAAACTATATCAAGAAACACCTCTAACAACTAGCTCAAGTTTAAACCAGCATAAGGAACAACATGCCCTTCCCTTCCTAATCTAGAGTCCCACTCACCTTGAAAGACCCGAGTAACCCCTTCAAGAGATAAAAATTAAACTTCATAGTGATAAAAGTATATCTAGGCCCTAGAATTGATCATCTAATTGATTATTACAATCAATTATATGATGTAAATATCAATCCCCAATAATTATCACTCTACCTCAAAGTCATATATTATCACCCAACATGTGGGGCAGTACAAAACATATTTAGAACTATTCCTTAAAAGTATGGAAGGATTCCAAAAACTAAATAAAATTTTATGAACACAAGACCAACACATAAAATAACATTGATATATAAAATAATGTGTATAGACAATATCAAACAAATCTAGCACTATAGAAGAAAAAATAAACATCATACATCTAATAGTAATGATCCCTACATCTGATTCTTCTGGTGAATACACTACCACATAAGGATGCCGGATCTCAAATCATCCCTAAGTTTTTATATCCACATAAACACCCCCATTATCCTAAGTATAGGAACCATCACATTGGAAATGATTTCCATAAAACTTTAAACTCTTATGGAATAAAGATCTTGCCTCAGTCCCAGTGATAGCTTATCAAAAAAATAAGATTTCCATATCTCCTGTGGAGATGAAAAGTCCTGGGAGCCTCTAAAAATTTAGGGTTGATATGACCTATCATTACACCATAATCGATGAAAACCTATTAATTCCCTAAAAATTCCCATGAAATGGGTGACAAATAAAATAGGCCACCCTTGAGATTCCTCTTTTAGACAAGAGACACACCATGTCTAAAAACTGAACCAATTAATGCTCCTCCAAAACCTTTCATCCCGACTATGTCTACGTCTGACAAAGCTATTATGGAAGCTAACTCGAAAAATATGAGAAGGAATATGATAATCATCATAACCCTAATATCAATACATTGTACTAACTCAATCCTTTGAGCCTTTAAGTGCTCATTTTTTATTAGATCTAGTCCCAAATGAACCAACTCGTAAATATGGGTGAAATAATATAGAATTATATTGTCTCCTTCCCCAGGGTTGGAAACTTATAGGTCATTTCATCATGTATTTCCTTTTGGTAAAAAAACTGATTAAATAAATTATTTAATAAATCCCATGTAAGGTACTTGTGAAACATATCTTGAACAATTGATTCCCATCATATCATTCCTTGTCCCTTGAGTATGTACATGGAATAACCAATGTTCAAGTTTTCAAGATTCTTTGAAAATTTGATGATCGTCTCAATCCACTCAAGCCACTCATCATATTACAACATTCCATTGTCCACAAATATGATTGGCAGATGCTTCTTACTAATATAAAATATTTTATTGACCATAAGTCCTATGTTCTAAACACCAACTATCCATAGGTTCTGAATGGTAAAGATTACTACTTCAACAAAAGAAGTGTAAAATTGAGGATTCACCTAAGGAACATGTCTCATAAAATCCTCTTTCAGGTTTGGAAGACCTCTCTTAAGAGGAATTTTCCAATAAATGCAATATGATAAATCAATTAGTTCGTGATCACATTTAAAAAATCTTATGAAAACATTAATAATTAAAACCAATGCCTTGAAATAAGGATAATTTAAAGAAATTATTAATTCTACAAAAGAAATACATTACATAAAAAGTAATGTGTAAATTTAATTAAACATACCATATGGTTCATTCGAATGAACTCATGACCAAAGTTACAAACCCAGTAAAAAGTCGCTAACCACCCATGGTAACTCGAGATCAGTCACATAATTCAGCTGGCCAAAAAACTTTTCAGAAATTACTATACGAATTACATTAGTCCTAACTCTTGTATACCTAAGACATAGAACCAAACCTAGGTAGTTTTGACAAACTTCTAGCTGATAATCCCTTTGATACCAAATTATAACATACCAACCTAGGTCAACTCGACAAGCCACCAAATCTATCCTGTTACGATGATTCAGTATAAAAAGATATTATAAACTAAACTTAAGTATACAAAAAAAAATTACAACTTGATAACTACACAGATGAATATAATACAACAAGAACCATACAATACAAGCTAAAAAAACCTAAACCAAAAAGTTTGACAAATCTCCATGTGACCATCAGTCACCACCGAACCTCAAAACACTAAAATAAAATTCCAAATGAGAAGTTGACATGCTATAATATACCATTCCAATTATGAGTATCCTAAAATAAAACATATACAACTAACTAAGGGTAAAATTAGTGTGTGATAACAAATCCCATTAGGATACCACAACAAATTCTATAGAAGGTCTGATATTAATGATGCAATACTTATACTTTAAAAAAATATTTTTTATAAAATAATTTTCAGAAATCCCAAATCCTTTTTTAATTCAATATTCCATTGGTTTTTGATAAATTCATTTAATTTTGACAAATATTGAAATATTACACGTAGAAGTGATAAAAAATAAATCATATCGATGCATCATAAGGTAATAAAGTAAACACAAATCCATGAAATATTATCATGTGATGTTATGTAATATAACAATATATAAAAACAAGTCAAAAAATTCTTTATAAAAACAGTCATGAAATAAATTGACATAAAAGAAAAAACACCATGTATTAGGTCCAATAATGTGGCAAAATGTGTAATTGATATTAAACATCCTAAGAATGAAAAATGTTAGTACCAACCCATATCTAATCCCACCACAGTCCATCGATGTCCAAAAGGATATATCCTACTAGTTTCACAAACACATTAAGTCTAACCATGAATATATCCCAATTAACCCAACTTTTCAAATGACCCAAATGTCAGAATAAATTTCAAATCCATGCACACAATTTTTTAAACAATTCAAAATCGAATCCAATATTCTTCAGTGTTTGAAAACCCATTTCCAAATCATGAAAATTTTTTCCAAGGAAACCCCCTTTTTAAATGTATTTAACTTTACTTGAAATCATTTGTACCACATATCACTTAAAATCATTGATTAAACCTATGTAATTTATCAATAATGAAAACAATTAATTGAATTAACCAATTTAATAGAAACAGCTACCTAAAATGGTATAAATATAGCTTCCTTCTACAAAGGTGATTGGAAACTATGAGATCATCCTTAAAAAGGCATGGTGCAATAAGTGAATGAAAAATATTAACATAAAACACTATAAAATCATGAATTTGAAACTATTCCACAACCAAAAAATTAATTGTGACAAAATGAAAGAAGAAAATATGGAACAATTGCTTATATAGGTACACTGCAATAACCCAAATGGTAGATCTCTGAATAATGCGATCCTAAAGTGAAAAAATCAACGAAAATAACATGGGGTGAGATCTGGATTGATAGTGCGAAGGTTTTATGTGGAATGAAAAATAAATTAGTTGGCCAGTGGATAAAACTTATAGGCCACGATATTTACATAGTGTGTAACCCGGCTACATATCTTGTATTCCATGAAGGTTGAAATCACTTAAAAATGTGTATCCTTTTATGAAAAATGATTTTCTCCATCACATGATGTTACCATAGTAGATGTTGTATAATCTACTCACAACCAGAAACATTTTCACTAAATCTTTTTGGGGACCATAACATTTTCGGTGATCCCTTTACACGACATATAATTAGACAAAAGACACCAATTATCCTACTTTCTTGTATAAAAACACCAAAGAACATGGGATATTATACGAACATGGGTTGAACCCCTCAAATCCTATTAAAATATTTATACATAGACTTCATTAATTCAAAAGGAATACATCCTTAAACCTTATTTTTTTCCACCGTAAAGGAACTCCATCACCAAGATTCCTGCAATTTCTCCCAACTGAGTATGTTAAAAAGAATGAATAAAAGACTACCTGATTAAGAGAACAAGGTTATTATCATATATTTCTATTTCATTTGAATCAATATTATTTGTATAAAAATACCCCAATATTAATTTCTCCCCCTAAATCATACATCAAAATAACTATTAGATGTAAAATTTATGTGCATGGGGAAATGGGTACCTCTAAATATCATCAACTAAATGATTGGGCTTGACATAATAATAGGCCAACCCAATCATTGTATCATCCTTTCATTCATTCTTAGTGAAATTACTTCTAATTAAATCACTAATTGAATTTTCCCCAAAATTTTTCCATTCATATACTTCTCATCTTTCATTTTTTAAAAGTTAATCATGTATAAATTTTCTCCTAGATTACACTTGAATAATATTCCTTATTTTCAATAATAGGACATATTTAACTATTTTTATATGACTTGGTATTTATTTCCTTAAAAAATTTCATATCACTAGAGAAAGTCCCCTTAGTCAATTCATTAATGGTCTATTAATTTCTAGAATTTTTTCTTCATTCAACGACTCCATCAGCCTTCTTATCTTTCTTTGTAGTGGTACTTATGAGGTCACTTAATAACACTTCATTCTAATTATCAATGATTTCTATAAGAGATTCATATTCTTCCTTATACATTCCATTAAAAAATAAATGATATATCAATATGAATATATCGTTATTTAGGGTATCCTTCTAAAATTTCATATCTTAATCATCAATGTCCATGTTTCTTTGGTCAGTTGAATGTGTGATTCTACTCTAAATTATAAATAAAATCACATCAGTAAACATATGATAAGGAATAACAGCTTGAAATTTCAAAATTTTCATAAATTCATTTTTATATTTTCGAAAGTTATTTCCACTAAAAAAATAACTTCACTATTGATGAAATAAAAAAAATCATCAAAATCCACCTAAACTATCATAGAAATGATGAATAAAAACGGATCATATTGGCTCAAATAAAACTATTAGGGACCTCGAACACCCTTAGTGGGTTCCAGTCAGTGTGATTATAGAATTAAAATTATATTCCCCTTTATGATATCTTCTTTAGTATCATGTTCCCTCATTGTAAGGGAAATTATTCAACCTTTGAGTTTTTCTTGACACACATACATGGAAGCATAGAAATTTAAATTCAAGGAATGTAGTGATTTTACATAGTTCACATATAAAAGGCTACTCCAATGTGCATACTCTCAGAATTGTGTTGGTGTACCGAGGATCCACTATAAATTACATTTTTGTGAATATATAATGTTTATTGATGGTCACTCATCATAAAGGATCATTTCCTATAAAATATTTTGGGACAAAAAATAATTTCCCAAGGATCACTCCCCCTTATTATTTCTTTCTCACTACTTTACTGAATGAATCAAATTATATATTTGGATATATATTAAATATTTAAGGACATAAAGGAACCTTAAATAATAGTACCAGAAATATGAATCAAATTCCCCTTTTGTTGATGCTCTTGTGATTTATAAATGTTGCTTTCAATTCTCTTCAAGATATGGACAATTATTTTTTAGTATATTTTTGTTTTTTATTCTTTAATAATATTTTTCATAGTGAAACGAAAAACCCCAGATCATTTTCCTAGTAACGAAAATATTATTTATATAATTATTTATATCATTTCCTCATTGAACTAGATATATCTTTGACATTCCCCATACCAGTTTTTCAATTATGCGTGCAATACATTATGTATTTCAAATATGAACATTCAGACATGCACATGGAATTCCATCATATTAAAGACCAGATTTTAATATTATGTAATATAGTAAAAACCTTATATATTCATATTTTTTATCTGAACTGACTTTTATGTTTTTTATCATTATTATTGTGATATTCATGTAGGAACACATATTTTTTCTTTTTTCCCTGGAACATAAAATTATTCTTCATTCATTTTCTTCACTTTCATCTGCCATATATATCTTCAATTATGAATAAAATATCCCCATATATTAATAGAATGTATTGAATCCCAAATTTAAAATACAAAATATACTTAAATTTCATCTACTCTCACTTCAATTTCAACCTTTGTATATTTTTTCAATTAGTCTCTACTATTAAGATTTGAAGGGGTAATTATTAGATGTTTTAAATTACTACCAAACTCCCAGTATTTAACAATGTTAGAATGATTATTCATTATTTCCCAACATCGAAAGGTTTTTGGGGGAATCAAGTTCTACTGTCTGTATAGTTGGTTTCCAATAGTTATTCTAAAAAAATTATGACATATGATGTAAACTATCTATAATTGTGTGAGAGAACATGATTTTACAGAATTAAAAGATATCATTTGAACTTTATTCTCAATATATAATGTTCTATTATATCATATAACTCCTTTTACATGATATATTGTGGTGTAGAGGTCCTCCTAGAATCAATTACCTATAGATTTAGTGTGCAGTTGATTTGACTAACTGTCAAATAAAAAAGACAATATGATGACATCACATTTGGTGGTGTAGAAGAAAAATTCATTATTCCAAATATATAATTGAAATATAAAAATCACTAATGTGACTAAAATTTTCCTCTATATACTTTCATCCCTAAAATATAGACCATCTATGGCATAATCTACTCTTGTGGCCTAGAGTTATGCAAGACATTAATACCACAATGTAACCCTATGAAATGTAATATAAAAATGGTATGCTACCTAAAAATTGATCTTCCATAACTTTTAAACATGATGAATGATATCCAATGAACATAATATCTCATGCCTAAAATTTTGACCTCAAATACATATAATGAACAAGGAAATGTTTCCATTAATAATATAACTATCTTTAAACAATTCCATGAAAATTCGATATCACCATATCTTCAATGTATTCAATTTGAATGTTTAACATTAATTAATTCTTTCAAACACTTGTTAATTAAAACATCTTTAACATTTTCTATTCAATTATAGGTTTTATGTATATTAACATAATACCTTCATAATCAACACCATTAAATGATTTACATAATAAAAAATAATCAATATCATCAGCCATACTTCATGCAATCATTAAAATTTCTACCATTACACTCTAACCATGATATATAGTTCTTATTCAGGAGTATTTCCTTTTTAAAAATCCTGAAGCATATTGATAACTACATGAAATTATTCATTTATCTTATATAACACAATTTATCATTACTCCCTTAAAACATATCAATTCATAAATTGATATTATTAACAAATCCAACACAACCATATTGTTTGAATATAAGAACCTGAAAAAATTAGTTGAGAATATTCAATATTTTGATAATTGTAAGTTGAATAATATATAAAAATATACCTTGATTATGTTAGAATGATAAGTGGTGATATTTGTTTATTATTTTTATGATGGATACTGATGATCAGAGTAATATCTACAATTTTTTTTAGGATTGTTGAATGGGGTCAACTAATGATGAACGTTAATAATTTCGTATTCCTAAAATGAAAAATTATATTAAAAGGAGAAGATCTATCTTTGGGTCAGCAAGAATAGAATTTCATATTACAAGTGATTAAATTCCTTGAGATGATTATTGAACATTTTTTAACATTTTTTACAAGGCCTCATTCTATGTGGAAGAGGGTCAGATTCAGTTTGGGGATATTTATAAGTGCTTCACAGAATAATAAAAATGGAAAATTGATGAACCCTAAAAAATATTAATGTACATTGAAGACATCATAAGGTATTCCCATATAACTTATTAAGGTAAATTATGTGCAGAAAAAGTTAAAATGGAAAAGCCATGAACCTTATGATAGACATTTTATTGCAAAAGAGACTTCATAATATACAACATAATACATTGATAGGGTTGAACCATAATACAAAGGGTATAATTCATGAACTTTTCTTTTCTTGAGAACAACATATCATAGGGTAGATGAATCCTATTATGAGGACTATATAGAGTATAAGAACATTGTAATGTTTTTTCCATAATCAAAAATGATATTTTCAAATATGAGAAAATTCTAAAATGTTTAGAATTACTAAATATTTTATTCTAAAGAAATATAAATTCTAATGATACTAAAGCTATTCTTTTAGTGTTATAGATATTATGATATTTTTGATCTTTTATTCAGAATTCATAAAAAATGAAGATGATTATTTGAAGAAACCTACAAATAATTATAGTTTATGTTGTTTAATCATAAGTTATGATTGAATATCTTCATATATTTGTGTTTTAATTGTATAACCTAAAGAATAATATTGAAGAAGAGTATTGTAGGGTATAAGATATGGATTTTTTTGAATTCATAAAAAAATTTATGGTACTCAAAAGATCTTCAAAGTGTACCACTAACCAACGAGTAACATAAGGCTTGATCCTTTTTGTATTTATTCACTATATTGTGTTCTCCATGCCATAATAACATGATAACAAAAGAGATACACAGTGATGGTCCTCGAGATCCCATGTAAATGTGAGAGTAGAATAAATGTTAAGGATATATTTATGAAAGGCTGAAGCTAATTCATCAAGAATATCATAGAACAAAATATGAAACATTGTTCAAGAGAAAAAAATGAAGATATTATGTTCTAAAGATGTGATATTTCATATGTTTTAAAATAAAAAATTTATGGAACATCAACTAATCAAATTTTGTAATAATTCAATAAGTATAAAAATATAATATAATTGTGATGAATAATAATTGATAGGATATTACTTTAATGATGTTGTATCTTCTACATGTTAAGGTAAAATATGGAGACCATAGGGAGAATGTTGAAACGTCTTAAACTTTCAGAAATTCTGTATATGAAAATGAAAAAATATCTAGTTTCTCATGAAATATATTATTCACGTACAATTAAGAAGATGAATATTACAATAAGAGAATACAATATGGCCCTACTAGTTAAAGATTATATTCCTGATGATGACAATTATTGATCTAGTCTACAAGACCCTTACATTAATGGTGGATAAAAAAGATTAACTAAGTACAAAAAATTGATACAACAATGGAGGAGTATCAAACATAAACTATAGAGGTGGTATATGTTATTCTCACTATCAATAAACATCAATACATACTAATTTAACCATATATCATATCAAAATTATAGAAAAAAATCATTTCTCTATTTTTACAAGGTCAGCTTCAAGATAGCATTTCCAATACCATACCCTTTATCCTTCTTATTTTGATAATAATAAGGATGTTCTGTGTAAGGGTTATAATAACAAACCTATATCACAGATGTAGTCATACTAAATTACGGTGAATTTTTTCATTAAATATTATATTTCTTTTAATGTTTAGCTTATATTTATATCTATATGAATATTAAAAAACTTGAAATAACGAAAGAGAGATAAATACATTCATTTTATAAGTGAAGATGTGAAGACAGATAAAATTTTAAATCGATAATGATTATACCAATAGTTATTCACTGCAACCCCTACCACTTATAGATTTGGACACATTTCATTTTTATTATATCAATTTGTATCAGAGCCTCAGGTCATACCTCTAAATGGAATCTCTTTCATCATAATTTTTTTATTTTTTTGATATTCTCATCTGAAGGAAATATAGACTAAAATCTTATGAGAATTATAATAATTAAGGATCTTATTTCCACCTCTTACAACACTCAATAATATTATACGGATGAATATTTTGATAATCAAGAGGAAGACTACCCATATCTATAGAGAAAAGTAGAATTTAACTTCTACATGCTATAATCATGATGAGATCAAACCCTAAATTAATATAGAATACATTTTTCAAAATTAAAATGGTAAGAATCATGTTAACTCCCCTTTAATAAGTGTATCAGATCTTATATTGGAATTTAAGGTAAAAATAAACTCTTTTGATAATAATTCCTTTCAGGAACTAAGAAGAAATTGATAAAATATATCTATAATGAACTACATGATAAAGAATAATTCAAATCATATGATTATTTTTTATGAATCCATAAAAGGGTTAACTAAATATGAATATACTTTAATTCTATGAACCATTATGTTTTTTTAAGGAAAACGAACCCATCATGAAAATTTTCCAAATTTGAAGGATAATTCCTTGCCCAAAAATTAATTATCATGAATAAAAATTCAAATCTTTTTATGGGAAAAAGTATATTGATATTGAAGATTTTAGAACAATGATCTATACATGTGATAGATTGACTAAAAAATAAAATATAAATAATAATATCTAATAATTATATAAGAAAGGAACCATGAATTTTAAGTAGTAATTTCTATCAACAATACCCAACTAGATGTCAAGGTAATGAAAATTAAATATCATGACTATGTAGTATACGAAAATAAAAAAATTCATAATGATTATTTTGATAAAATAAAAAAAATCAGTGAATACAAATTGAAAAAAAGGTGTATAATGAGAAAACTACTCTTAATGTGAAATTATTTGATTATGAAATTAAATTGAAGAATTTGGAAATTTACCGATCTATGTTTTCAAAATAATATATAGAGGAAAATACTTCTATATAAAATTTCATATATGATTTTTATTCTAAAATACCTACATTTAATATCAATAGGATCACAAGATCTTGTGATGATCATTATTTTACATCCCCATAGTAGGATATACCATCTATATTTCTAAATAGTGATTTTAATAAATCTATTTTATCCACAATGCATTCTTAATCATAAAACATATTAAAATGTGGGTTCATAAAAAAGAGTGGATACCACCACTATATCCAATGTAGTTTGATAAAATTTCTAGAAAATCACCTCCCCTGAATAAGATCATTTATTGATTGATATATTAGAAATACCATATTTAGTATCTCATGACTATACTACTGTGAAAAAGAAAATATCATGATTTCTCAGTCATTATTGATATTATAAGATGTTTAGGCATATAGATTTTGATTATTGGCATAGTATTTCCACCCATATATGAAATGGACAGTCTATATCAAGGGGTAAAATTAAGAGTCAATTAAATACTCATATAAGAATGATAAAAGACAATTTTACTCAAATATATATAAATGAATTTATATTTTTTTAGAGAATTCAATTATAATTGTCACACCAACCAGAATTATTATTTATCAAAACTAAAAATTATTCAAGGAAAATTAATAATGGAATACCATTGATGTTGAATAAAGGATACAATACTACCATGGTACATTTTTAGAAGGCTGATGTTGTAAACACTATTCCCAATAATTTTTCAAAGAGTATTGGTGATTCATACTTGTGAACAAAGGGGAAAAGGATTGAAAACCCAAGCCCAAGAAAAAGCTGAAGGGAGATAAATCAAAAAAAATATATCCAATCGTATTATGGGAGATGTAGAAACTCTAAGGATATATAGCCATAGGATGTGAAAATTAATATTTATGTATAAAAACATAAAAAACGAAAAATAGTTTTTAGAAAATAATAAAGGAACTAATTTGGTAAATAGTGCCTCTAAGAATCCATTTAGAAATTAAAAATAAAATTAGTACATTTTTAAGGAATTATTTTTCATTTGTAATGCTTAATTATAATAGGAAATTAAAATGGGCGAAGAGGAAGAAAGTAATGGTGAAAAAGAGAAATAAGTAATTCCAAATATAGAATACACATTTCATGATCGGTTTTCAATAAATAATGAAAAATGGGATTCATAGGTGCAATATGGGTGGTTCAAGAAATCTAGAAAAAATTATATGGATTTTTAAAAAATCACAAAAACTAAAGATCAAATTATGAGAATCATGAATGTTTTACCAATTGATACATATTCCATGATGGTTCTTATTAAAAAGAATTTCACACACAAAGAAATAATAAAATATAAATTTCATCTAATGTTAATGTTGATTTTAAAAACAAAATTCCATGCATGAAGGATACTTTCAATGTGGTAGTAGAGGAGAAAATGTTATCATGGTTTATAAAATATTATTAACCATGATTATAATTCAATGGAGATAAATGAGATATATAAATTTCCTTAATATTTTATTTCATATAATGTGCATTCATTATAAGGAATTGAAGGTGGTGGTAGTTCTGAATAGGACAACTAATGAAGAGTGATATGCAAGAATATCTATTATATATTAGATGAATGTCACCATATTGTTATGATTTTTCAATTGTTACTCTATAGAATATATGATAAAAAGGTTATCCCATAATGAATTAATGATGGATATCATCCCTTTAGGTGGAATTTTACATGAGATGTTCCTAGAAGTTCATAATTCAAAAAATACTAAATTCTTAAAGGTGGTTCAAAAACTACCATTGAAATGAAATATTTTTACACTACATTATCCTTAGTTTGGATGAATAAAATTATGTTATAGTGAGTGATAAATTATTTTTAATCAATGAAAAGTAAATAAGGAAATTTGAGTTATTCTCAAGGATGATTTCAAAAACATGATCTATATAGTTGACAAGTTTTGAAAAGAATATTGATATGAGTGTCATATCACATGACGAAATTATAAAATGAATTGTGATATTAAATTGGAATTATTTGGGTTCAGCCTTAGGAAACCTGAATGTATTTTTAATGATTTATGGTAATTTTTATGAGTAGATATTATATTCATTTAACTATGGAAAATATTGAGGTATAAATAAAACCCTCTAGATTTATACACTAATAATGTCTCACATAGACATTGACTAGAATTATTGATGGAAGGTTCTCTAAAAATGAAGGGATACCATTTTATACCATGAACATTCTATTTATTTTCAATAAGGGAGTGGGGAAAAAATTTATAAATTCAAAATGAAATGGGGATAGAATAAAATATGATGAAATAACAAGAATAGTTTTTTAATATGTCAAAATGATTTTCTATTATATATAACCAATACAAATGTGGATATTATTGAACCTACCATGTGTGATCATTTTATCTATCATAAATAAATATTAAAATATACATGATTTCAATATAGGATGATGTTAAATATATTGAAAGACGGATGGAGCTTCCATGCTTTTTTATAAGAAGAATGATTTCCAAGTATGACGGTTTACATTGAGTAATTGGGAATATTGAAGAAACATATTAGAGTTTTGATAAAAGGTACATCATACACTGATTACGTGGAAAATGGAATGTAATATAGTTATTTACATGTCATAATTTAGAACAATTTAATAGAAATGAAGGGTGAAGGTGTTTCTTAGTGCTCATGAGAAGAAGTAATTGAGATAGATTTTTTAAGACAAAGAAGGTTCTTCCATTGGGTATATTTAGAGATTAATTATCCAGGAAATGATAGGTTGGAGATGTTGTTGTTCAATTATTTATATACATATTTGGTTCAAGTGGTTGAGAATATAAAAAATAATTATAAAATATATGTTTATGTAGACGAAGTAAACTAATATGTGAGCCTTTTATGCATTTTTATTCTTGTAAAAAACTAGTTTTGATTATTAGGGTAATGTCTAAAATATTTATTCCTTGTCATTTGAGAATAAGAAGAAGAGAATTTATTCTAGACCTTCCAACTATATATCATATTTTGGTTAATCAGAGTGAGAGTTTCACCCTACAGTATCCTTAAACTATAGTTTTATAAAAGATATTGTGGCAACAAATCATATTATTGAAACTAAATAAGAAGAAGAAGATCATATTTATACTCTTTAGGAGGGGCATGGGATTCTCACTATTAATCGACTTTGATAGGTGGAGTTTGAATATTATATTCTATAGATATTACATATTATAATTTCATTTATTATATTTATTCCTTTTTAGTCCTTGGATTGAGGGTTCAATACCAAAACCTTTATCATGTTTATTTTTAAGAAACGAAGTATGTTGTGTGTGAGTGGGATAACAATTACCATACACTAATGAAGTAGTCTTTCTAAAAGGAGATGAATCTCATTAAAAATTATGATGTTATTTTTATATTTAATTCCAATTTTATATCTACTTGTATACTAACCAATGTTAAAATAACGATAGAAAACAATCTATTCACTGAATAAGTAAATAGGTGACAAGGGATAAATGTTCAAAATGATTAATTATAACAACACTGGTATACTCCCATCTACCCTCTTGGTTCAGGAAAGATTCCATTTGGATCCTTTGAAAAGAATTTAATAGCTAGAATACCCCCTGGTGTTACCCAAGTATATCATCTAACTAGGTTCATCGCACTTCTTGCTTTATCAAACCTATGCTCATGCACCAAAATCACTAAAAATAAATCAAAAAATATTTATCTCATCTAATGATAACAACCTATGTGCTTCCTTTCCAACAGACTGAATTCATCTCATCTATACCAACATCGGTCACATGATCACAAACCACTCAAGCATCATTCCAAAACCGGAATTGTCTGAAAACTCTGTAACTATCCTATATCCAAAAATTTAGGATCATAATCCACAACATCATCGAGAACCATGCCAGAATAAATATATCTATTCATCCAACTGATTCAACCCTTAAAATCCATCCTTTATACCAAAATCACCCCAAGTTATTATTATCATAAATACATAACGTGTATCCCATAACTATACCTAGATAACCATGCAATTTATCTTTTTCATGTATATCAAAGTAATAAAACCATCCAAGATAAAATGATCCCAATATCAAGGGTATCACTAGGATTATTTCTAATTCTCAGTAGAAAAACCCATGAATCAATCTCATAACCAAATCTTCAACTCATTATTCCCATCACTAAGGCACTTACATGTCCAGGAAAACCCCTATATTGGGTTACCCTCACATATATCCCTTATATCATCCCATTAAATTTAGAAAAACACTATGTTATTTGATCATAAGACTAATATAACCAATATATTGATCTAAAAATAAAATTCACTAGGTTATTCCACCAGTCCCATAAGTCATAACTGATAGAGGGCCCAACTCAAAGGGATTCACTCTTATTCTTATCTAAAAAAACCATGTTTCAAAAACCCCACTAAAGGTTTCTGATATAAATATAAATATAAATATTAAAATTCCCAATAATCTATCAAATCAATGGTAATAATACTCATTGGGAATCCATGTACTAGATTATGTGCTTGAGGATCAGTATAAAAATGACCCATTCTTTTAAACATGGATATTACATCATTTTTTGGAATCATTCCACACATTACACAAACGCCTTCCCAAATAAATTATTAGTTTAGTTCCTTTGGAAACATGGAAATATTAGCATCTAGTTAATAACACATCTACTTATTCTCCCACACATTTCGGTATAAATAAAACCCTTTTAACGTAATATAATTAACTACTTTCTTCATATCATTGGGAAATGAAATATAATAAAGTGTGAGATCATATGGACAATAAGGGTAAACAACAGATAGATCAATCATAACATAATAATAAAAAATATTTACATAAAAAAATCATTTCAAAATCATATCTTGTATATCAAAGATACTGGTATCCTTTCTTGGAATAAATCATATAAGTTCATAGAGAATCAAAAAAACAAATTCTATAAGAGCATAAATAAGATATGGAATTTTTACATACACATAAGAATATAAAATTATTCTCATAGTAGATAAGAAATCACAAAAAAAAATTATTTTTTTAGTATGACTTCACTCTCTATACAATCTTGGTCGTCATGGTTCACTCCCATGACCATCTTGATAGTCAAGTTTTACTCCGAATACCATCTTATAAGATAATGTCCTTTACTGAACTAAGTTCAATCCATGTTCCATCCATTTTGATCTCATGAGATATAAATATTTACCCAATAAATAAGTTGGAGATATAGGTCGTACCCATCACATAATGAAAATTGAACATATATGTTCCACAGTAACATAAATCATTCATTATATCAAATCCCATGGAATGAAATGTTTGTCATAAACATCATCCAATCACTATATAACCTTATAAAATAAATGGGTTTCATAATTATCATTCTATAATGAAGATAAACCATTATTATAAATAATAAGAATGAAATCATTGAGTCATATCCCCAGTGAAAAAATACATAACATCAAATACTTTCCTCTTAGATATAAAATACATTTGATATATCACCGGATAATAATAATTGATTAACATATAATTTTTTCTTTGAAAATTTATTATATTCTTAAAATTCAATGACATTTTAAAATAAATATTTTTTCCCAAAATAAAATTTTAATCATATAAGGTTATATTCAAATCATTCAGGCTTCTTGAAAGTAAAAAAATTGTGTTCATGTCGTATATGTTAAAAAACATTCCTTTCATACTTTTTCTAGAAAATTCAATGTGCCTCATTTGAAAAATTAAAAAAATATTACTTTCAAACAATGTAGTAAAATTTAAAAATGGTCAAAATAATAGTAAACATCTATAGTATAATAGTAAAATATTTTTAGATTACATGGACATGGAAGATAAATATTCCCCAACAATAAATTAAAACCAAACTATCCCAAATATTAAATATATTTTGAAATAAAAACTAATCACTTTATAACAAGTAGAATCATATTCCACATGATAGAAATAAAATTATATAGATATGAAAATACAATTATATTCTGGATAATACTCTTTAAAGGAATTCATGGGTAATATACACGCTGTGTAGAGTATACTAGTAGCGTATAAGGCATGCTTCCTATAGAAATAAAAGTTAGACATAAATATCTTACTTCTAGAGTGAATTTAGAATCACGAAAAAAATAAAATAATAAATTAAGTTAGAACATTTAATGTAATTTATTAATGGAAATTAATGCTACAACATGTTATGCATCTTTATATACAACACACAAATGAAGCGGGTGGTGAATATGGGATGTATCTCATCAAAATAAAAAGTGAGATGAAATTCCCTTACCTTATTTAAAAACTCTCATTTTACTAGTTCAAACATCCTATATAACAAATAGAACATTATTTTACATTTATTATATATCAATATTTTGTTATACCATACCATATATTAATCACTTATGAATTTATATTACCCATGATTACCAGTTCCATGTAAAGGAAACATTTCGAGTAATAAACTCTTTGTTTATTGTAGATGTTTTGTCTTGTTATTCTTGATTATCTTACACAGGTTATTATTTACATACTTCCAGAATATAAAATATTATTGATATATCATATATATTAATAATATAAATATATATATAATATATATATGTGTGTTACAAGGAATACATCATTCATGGAGGCAGTAGGTTGTTCATACACATCAACGATATTTCTGTTTTCTTATGGTAATGAAAGGAATAAGGGAAATAATATATATAAATATAAATATGTTATTACATTATAATTATAATGTCAACTTTTTCATATATGTTTACTAAACTCATCCTTATTACATTCAATGTAAAGTTCAAATAAATCACATTGCTTTGAGGAGGCGGTAGTCCCCACATCCACAAACGAAGTTATTGTATTTGCATAAAATGGATGTAATGATGGTATGATTTATATTATAATTACATAAGAATAGATACATAATAAATATCATATATATCATAAAAAACATTTTTTCCATCATGTTGGTCAGATTGGATACTCAAGAGGGGGGTGAATTGAGTTCCAAATAAATTTATGTTAAAAACATTATGATTAAAATCCCCCAAATTAAATAAAAATTAAACTATACTGAATTTATAAAGATTGTAAGTTTTCAATTATTTTTTCAACATATTTATTATTTATCAGTTAACTCAATATGAATATTAATTAACTTTTGAAACTAACTTACTAGATAACAAAAGTTATAAACACATGCTAGTTTAACTATCAGAGTTACTTTAAAATAGATTTATATTTAAAGTGCTTAGTAGTGGAATAAAAAAACATTAACTAAATATAAGATGCACAGAAAATATAACCAAGAGTTTCAGTCTCAAGCTGAGACTTATTCCTCTCAAATAGTTAATATAAAACTTTGATTCACACCCTAGATCGGGGTAAACAACAATACAAAGACTGTCCAGGTACTAAGACCTCTACCCCAGTTCTATGTGGGAAAACAAAAACAATAGCACACAGGATATCCACGTCACATTTGACCTCTACCATTATCCATAGTGGGATATAAGATTATAAGGAAAGATTGATTGAGGATTTATAAATCCTCCAGTTTAGCATAGAAGTTAGGGTGTGCTTAAAATACAGAACACACACTGCTCAATATGTAGATAAATGAAACACAATAGAGCTAAACAAATATAGATGAGTTTAGAGTGCTCTATGTATTGTGAGTGAAGCTCTGGACTCCTCAAATTGATGTAGATGAAGCTTTGAGTCCTTATTTAGAAGTTTTAAGGAAAACAGAGTGTCGTGGTTCTATTCTTTCACTTCCAATGTTGGTGTTCATCTCAAGTAAGAGATTATTCTTTGTAACACTTGAGCTTTTATTTGAAACTTATTCTTGATGTGTATGACTGTTCTTTGAGTTTGTATCGTGTTCTTATTTATGAATTTCACTTCAGGTGTCACATACTTGCACATATATTCCTCTTCTTTTTCTTCATTAGCATGATCTTCCTTTAATAACTTGAGCTCCGATAATGGGAATGATTAAATTTTTATAGGTACGAGGTATGGTTCCCTGACATGCCAACAACTATCATTAATTAATGGAAGAAGCATTAAAAACATCAAATATGACCGTGGTTAAATAAAACAATAATAATAGAGTTTAGAGATATAGTGATTGGTTTCCATCGGTAACTATTAGTATCAGTGAGCTTGTATAGGGGAACAGGAGTCAGTAGGTCTGTATCGGTAGCTGTTACTCTTTGTAATGGTTGGCCGCTTGAATCGGTATCTCCTTCTATCGGTGGCTCCTTTTATCGGTAGCTCCTTCTGTCGGTGGCTCCTTCTGTCGGTAGCTCTTACTATATCAGTGACCCATACTGGTGAAATTCTTGTATCAGTTGACATTGTAGCGGTAGCCGTCTGTCTGTATGTTTGTATCAGTAGATGTGTAGTTGTATCGGTGGACTTCATATCGGTAGCTATCTGTTTGTCTATTTGTATCAGTAGCTTGTATCGATAACTATGTAGCAGTGACCTTGTGTCACAGGAATCTTGGTCAATCATTGGCCTTTACTTATCAGTAGACTATATACTGGTAGGTCTGTATCAGTGACTCAACACCTAATACTTATCTTTTCTATGCAAATCATATTCATATTGAGTTAGCAATATTTATAAACATGTATAAACATATAAAACCATTGATTAACAAATTCCAATGATCATTTTGATATTTTATCAACATAATAATATTATGTCATAGATTGAACGAATAATTATTATAAAGATAAACATTATTTGGGATTATCAAAGAATATTAAAACATAATTGAGATTATCAATATAGGTGAGGTCAACACTTCATAATTCTCAACATGAGTGGTGGTAAAAGAAAAAATGAACATTCATCGTTTTGTAGGGCTATAGTCTGCCGTACACATGAATGATAAGTTTGTAACCCATTATATGGAAGTATGTGAAAGTGTAGTTCAAACCCCTAACATAAAAAATTTCAATATATATATTATATTTATGTTATTATAAATCCATGAAATAAAATTAATTGGCTGGTGAAATGATTAAAAATGTTTATTGATGAACGTGACCTCTTTTTGGGTATCTCCTTTTGATTTTTTAAAATGGACTTATTTTTTTGGATTTATATCAAGAGTAAGTCATCTAGTATTAAATAAATAAATTTGGTAGTTTTTTTGGGAAGATTTTGGACGATTCAAATGGTTTTATAGGTCCCATGAAAAGATAATTAGTGGGTCCGTTTTTTAAGAGAGGGGAGGGGCACTTTTGGAAACCTTAAAAATATTAATATATAATAAATTCAATCTCTTTCCAAAAACCTAAAAAATTTCTTTTATTTTAATATAATAAGAGATAAGTATGTAATATCATTAAAAAATGTATTTTATACTTGATTGGGTATTATTTTAAACCTTATCATTTTCATTAACGTATAGTTAATCCATTTAAATTTTAATTTTGGTAATAATGTTTTTAATATGAAGGGAATGTAATTTTTACATATAAAGTGCCAATTTTACCATGAATGAACAATTTCTTTTATTTTAGAAAATATATAATCCTCATGTCATTATTTTGTTTTTTATTTTTAATCAATTTAATAAATTGTTAGTTTCATAATATATCATTACTATCAATTTTGAAACTATTAATAACAATGAATTTAATAAAAAAAATCCAACAAGATCACAAAAAACCAATTCATTAACTATGCCCATAATAGTTAATGTGATTCTTTAAAATTAATAGATAAACTTAATTAACTCAAATTATATTTTTATTAATATTTATAATATCATTTAATTGAGTGTTTCATTAATTGAGTATTTAATACATCATCATATTGTTAATAATTAAGATAATTCATTCTTCAATAATTTTTTTTTAAAAATAATTCTATTATGTAGATAAAAATTTTTATATTACATAATAATATATATAGTTTGGAATTTTCTGTATTTAATCCCTTTTTAAAAATATTATATAATACATATTATGAGTAAGACTGTGATGTTTTGTCAATCCCTTTAATTTTAGTAATTGTTAAGTGATTTTTAGGGAAAAATGTCCATTAAAATATTAAAATTAGACCCTTATGTGTTTTATTTTGAATTAACATAATCCAATAACATTTAGGAAAGTGTGTTGTTATTTATCTAATATTTATCATTTTATTTTTACCCTCAGTTACATGATCTACCCTTAACCGTGGTAATAAAAATTGCTAAATTTACTATTTATATTAACCAAAATTAAAAGGGACCTAATCAATAAATTTCAAACTTATGATTCTAAATATTGGATCAATTTTTCATAATTATATATTAATAATTTGTAGAAATAAATTAAAAATTAATCCTATTGATGGGTAAAGAAAATGGGTTTTTAAAGTAATAATGTCTAAAAGATTCCCATGTTTTCATATCCATACTAAATGTGAAGTTGATTCCAATAACCAAAATTAGTTTAAATGAATAAAAAGTTTATCTAATTACACTTTAAAGACTCTGAAATAAATTATTAAACAAACTAAATGATTTAAATGAAAATTTTGTTTTCGATTTAAATTTATTATTTATCACTATTCATTAAAACATAAAACTTATGATAAAAATACCAAAAATTAAACCAAATTAAATTTTTATTTCATAAACTCAACTAATAATTATATTTCCTCACATAAAAATTATTAATGTGTAAAAAATATATTTAAAATGGGTTCCCCATTAAAATTCGGAAAAACTACTTTTTTAAAAACTGGTTTTTTATGTGTAAAAATGAATTGGTTGTTATATATCATGTATAAAAAACACATAAGATAAATGTTAAAAATTAAATTTAATATTATATATATATATAATTATTTTAATTAATAAAGATATATTTTTTATTTATTGGTTTAAAAAACATCTATTCATATTTAAATATTTTTTCAGCAAAACATTTCCTTTTATAAAAAAGGTTTTAAAATTATTTATTATTAAATGGTAAAACAATTTTGGAAACCATAATTTCATGATTAAATTATTATTTTCTATAACATTAATTCTAATTTTTATGATATAGTTGTGTTTTTTAAATAATTATTACTATAAAAATATGTTTTGTTTGAAGTTACTGTTGTTTGTAATGAAAGTTAAGTCGGTGTTGTGTGTAATGTAATAAATAAAAGAAAGTTTTTTTAATATATCTAATAAAAAGACTATGGCTTTATATTATACCCCCTTTAAAATGAATTTCACACTAAATAGTACTTTGGGTTATCAAAATTTTAATACATGTATGTTTATTTCTTAGATACCCACATAGAGAAATTAATACTAAAACATCCTTTTAAAAAGGGGATGTTTAAAAATTAATGGTTACCCAATTTCACTTTTAACTATGTTTCAAATAGTAAAACGTGTGTAAAAAGTGAAAACATGGACAAAGAAAACAAATATATCTACCAAGTTCTAATGCAGAGTGATAGAGAACATGGTTTATAGAAAGATAATGATCACAAATCAATAACCCATAGTGTCTTGAAAAAGGACATTGATATCATTAAAAATGATAAAAACATAAGAAAATTATTTTGAGCCCCTTTTCTAAATTGGAATAATTTTCATGACAAGATATAATTACCAAATTTTAGGAAAACCTCACACTTTTTTGTTCCTTTACCAATTTCAACGTCATCTCTTATTCCAAAAAATCGAGGTGAATTTTTCATTCTAGAATAATTTGCAGATCATGAAATCCATAGAATGATATATTATTACATATTTCATAATATAACAACAAAAATATTAATAACAGTTTTCTAATGTTTAAGATTCATCATATGAGATATAATATTTTAATCTCTTCAAGCTCATTCAAAATTTAACATAAACAAAATCATAAATGGTTGCATTTATCAACCCCTAAAAGGATTAAAATCTAAATCATTCGAAAGTAGTCAACTAACCATAAAAATAAACTCATAATTAATGCCCCAAACAAATTCATGTAGCTCTTAATTGTCACACAATAAACATGAGAATATCATTATCATTTACTTTCTTGAATCATGGTAATATCCTTAATTACCATAAAACACTATGAAAAACAAACGTGCATTAAAAAAATTAACTCTTTCCTCGTACCATAAATCTATTAACACAATACTATAAACATATTATTATAATATTAATAAATAGTTCTAAGTTCATTAATATAACCCCATTTTTCTAATCACATAATCAAAAATCTCTTTATCATGTTATTATCCAAACATTAAGGTTTATCCTTCCCTTAATCATGTGTTCTCCAAAAATATCTCCTTAACAACTTATTTACTTTTCATGGTTAATAATACCATTAAATATATGATTTCAAATCCTTGAGTAAAAAAATAATGTGGAATAATCCTTATTTATTTCATTATACTATAATACCATTAAACAATTTCACAACATTATTCTTGAATTCTAATATATAAAAATTTAATAATTCCAAAAAAACATTATTTTACTCCACATCACCAATATTGATCATAATAGATTTTCATTTACCATTTTATTTAAGAGGTTATTGATGTCGAGTATCATTAATAACCCTACGATTTAGGCACATATTACAATAATTCCCATTTTCCTTACACTTGAATCATCATAGTGTGGGGGTGAATTTTCTATATACTTCTCCATATTATCATCATTATAAAACATTTTCTCATTTATTTGGTAGTAAAATTCCCAAAAACATTCATTCCCAAAATTAAAAAAATCTATCAGTCCCCTTAAAATAATTTCCTCCATGTTTCTTTCCACACAGTGAGCATAAAGAAAATCTTGTGTCACTTTCTTTATGCTTTTATATTTTTATTTGATCTACTTCTTCTGTTTATTTTCAAGATAATGAGATTAATATGTCACTAAAACCTCCATTTAAACCTTTATATCGAAATGCACAATCTATTAATATATATAGAAGTATCTTAAGGCTGAAACCCTTTAAAGACTCAGTTTTATGAAACTGAATAATCTATCAAACTTACTTTATAGTTGAATGATAATACAAAAATGATACCTTAAAAGCCTTATAAAACTAACTTCATATGTACCAACAAAGTTATCATCCCTTATCTTTATCTCATGGAACACATTCTCCATATTTATACAAAGAACATGAGGAATATACTTATTGAGTAATAAGTTTGTGAACTCATCCCAAAACATGGATTCAATTTTTTGCTTGCCGCTATGTATTCTTGATTAGATTCTAGAACTTGATGGCTTATCCTTGTAAATTATTAACACCTAAATGGCCTTTTCATGTTCCAAATACTAAAGTATAGAAAATATATTTTCAATGGTACTGATCCATTTTTAAACAAAAAGTGGATCATAAGACCCATGGAAGGAAGGTGGATGTTTCCTCACAAATGCCTCAATAGAATGGTATTCCCTCCTTTGGTCATTTTAATGTTTATAATGATTCATAAATTGTGTGATTGTAGTGATAATATTTTTAATTCCTATCCCATAACATTTATTTTCTCAGGAGGATAATTGTTTCCCCCTTTCATCCATCATTATCATGATTCCTTTGGGTTCTACAAAATGGATGAAACAACTGTAAAATGTTATAAACACTATTAATAGGGGTAAAACTACATAATTAAGGGAAATTACATTCAATGTATAACATATTATGTTTAATCCTACGTTTTCCATGATTGTAACCAAACTTTTATAATTCCATCCTATACTTAGACTTATCCTTAGATACATCCCTAGACATATCCTTGGAAATATTCATGGGGATCACCCTATATTTTATTATCCTAGTTTTAAATGGTTGATTAATCCTTTTCGTTGATACCAACTATAAAGACATTTGATTTTCATACATGGATAATACATCATTTTTGTAGAACATTTCAAACATTACACACAAAAATTCAAAAATTCCATATTAGTTTAGTGCCATTTCAAACATGTTAACATAAAAACCCAAGTTTATAACTCATATACTTATTATCCCATGTATTCATCATATCAAGAACCATTTGTGACATACCAAACTTAATTCCATTGTTTGTTTCTGGGGAAAATAAATAAAAGAGATGGTGCTCTCAGATGTTCAGTATGGGTAAACTAGGGATGGATCAATTATAACATAATCAAAATGAGTATGTACATAAGAAATATTTTAAAATAGTATCATGTACATCACTGGTCATGATATCGTGTCATAGAATATATCAATGAAGTTAAAAATGAATCAAATAACATATTCAATGAGATAATACATAAGAAAGGTAATTATGTTATACACATAAGAATATAAAATGAGTTCAATATTAGCAAAGGCATCACTACTAAGGCTATATTAATAGTATGATTTCACTCTATATATCATCTTGGTTATCATGGTTCACTCTAATGACCACCTTAGTCATTAAGGATGACTCCCAAGACCATATTAGAAAACAAATTATTAAACTGAGTTCACTCCCTATTCCATCCATGTCTATCTCATGATATATAAATCTTTACCAAATTCATCGGAGGGAGATATATGTCCTACCCATCACATAATGATAAACATAAATATATGTTCTAGAAAAATATTAATCATTCATTATATCAGAATCTGTTTAATGAAATGGTTTTCATAAACATCATTCAATAATTACACAACTGTGGAAGAGAAATGGGATTCATAAATTTCATTAAATCAGGAACATAATCAATTATTATAAATAATTATTATTGAATCATTAAATAATATCCCCAGTGAAACTTACATAACATAAAATATTATTATCATTGATGGAAAATAATTTTTAGAGATCACTTGAAAATTATTCTTGAGAAAATTATCCTTTCTTCTTTGAAATAATTTTCTTTTCATAAAAATCCATGAAATTTTAAAATAAATATTCTTCTTAGAAAATAACCTTTTAAACATATAAGGGATGATTAAATGAATTAAAAATTATGACGATGTAAAATTCCACTCATATCATACAAGTTAAAAAACATTCATTGAGTACTTTTTCTAAAAAAAGTCAAAAAGTACATTGTTTGGAAAATGAAAAAATGATTCCCATCAAACCATGTTGTAAAAAGTCAAAATGCGTAAAAATTACTTTAAAATTACATATTATAATAGTAAACACATTATTGGAAATCATGTTTACAAATCATGGAAAAGGAAGATAAATATTCCCTAAAAGAGAATTAAAATTAAATAATCCCAAATATTGATGAGATTGTGAAATAAATACTTATAACTTTATAATCAGTCAAATTGTAAGCCCCTTTAAAGAAGTAAAATTATACATATATGAAAATACCATAATCTTATAGATAATTCTCATAAAATTCATTAATGGGGTCATATATACCACATGGATGAAACAAGTAGCAATAAGTCGTGTGTCCCACAGAAATAAAAGTGAGAAATAAATACGTCCCTACATGAGTAAAATTAGAATCATAAACCCCATAAAATAATAAAATCAATTATAACACTAAATTTATTTAAATAAATAATATTAATGATATAAAATTTCATAGGTTAGTATATACACCACACAAAAGAAGCGAATTATGAATATGGAATGTATCTCTCAAAAATAAAAAGTTAGATAATATTCACCTACCTTATGTCTTGAATCTCTTCATAATTAAGAAAAAAGTCAATTATAATAGATTTAATGAATTGTATTTTCTTGGTTTTACTTTTAGAAAATTTCTGGGAAAATTACAAGACCATGTGCCAAGACAAAGTGTGATTTCGTGGCCCGATGTGCCCAGAATGGTTCTAAAAAAATTGTTGTTTTTTTAATATCACGCATGAGGGATTTTCCTGAAAAATTGAAAGAACTGTTAAATTATATCTTGAATCAAAAATTTGAGGGCACCATATCATTTTTGACAGTGGGTATACCCTAGGAACAACTTAACTTTTGTCGGTATAGGGTGTTTTGTAGAAAAACCCAAAAAGAACATAATAATAAACAAAATATTAAAATAGAATTATTTTATTTTAAAATCCTAATAACTCATAAAGAGTAACTCGAATTTCAAATTTTTGAACACATTTGAATTCATAATGAGGTTTTTTCCATAGCTTAATCCTTTCATCGATTAGTACGAGTCGACTGCTAATGTGAATTTTTCAAAATTTTATGAATAAAATAACATGAAAGAATTATTTTATTTTTAATGTTTCAACCCAACACAACAATACTATGATGTAGAGACCTAGAGATGATACAACCCAGCGATGTGACAATGCTGAAATGCGGTTAGCACTGAATTTCCTTTTTCTTCCCTAATCGTTTGTTGGGACACAGTATTAGGTGACTGATCCTGAAAAATTTCCCTAGGATCACTAGAAAAGAGCCTTGGATAAATACTCTCCTTGGAGAACTATAGACAATGATGAGATGAATAATCGATGATCGAGGATCGATGAATGATGACAATGCAATTGGTCTTCATCATTGGTCAAACTGAATCCAGTTAGGGTGTGAGTTTTATTCTATTTTCATTCCCCATTCTTTTTCCCTATGAAAAACTTGGATTTAATCAACCAATGAATTAAAGCACGGGTCATGCATATTGCGTGTTGGGTTTTAGCTTTCCGGGTTTATTGGGAATTGTTTATCTTATTCCAGTTATTCTTTGTTGTGGATTTTCTTTAACCATTATAACAACAATGAACCTAGATCGACGGGATCATCGATCGAGGACTATTTCTATTTATTGGTTTATGCATTTCTCCCTCTGTTCTTTGTTCATCGCGAGCATTCTTTATTGGGATAGTGACCCAATAATTTGTGATCAATAAATCATTGTACACCCAATTCTTGATGCCATGATTTTACATCCCGGATCTGGGATGGACACGGCATGATGGAGGTGTGATGACGACTGTGGAGAATGGTTTGAGGCTGGTGCGGAAGAAATATCGGCTCGAACGACATTTCCCTATGAGTGATTGTGGAATGGATTAGATCCCACATTAGTGAAGTTTAAGACCTTAGGATCTCATAAATGGCTCCATCTCAAAAAATGGAGCAATAGGACGATGGTGGAGGCTCATAGAACGGGATTTTTTGGAAGCGCTTGTGGTAGAATACGGCGGTGCACGATGGTGAGGATACTCGATTGTTGGAAGATACCTATGGTAGAGGGTCCTATGGCACTATGGCCATGGGATAAAATGGGAATCTGCGGCCATGTTGTGTCATGGATTTGTGGACCCATGACGTGGTTGGGTGCCGCATCGGACTGGCTGGCATGCGGTCATGTGGAGCTCGTAAGGGAGGAGTGGCCAGCTCGACAACTGGCCGCATTCACCTGGCAGGGATGTAATAGCTGTCACATCCGGGTGGACCGAACCAGCCAGCGTTCAAGTGGGAATGGTCGGCGGCAGGCTGGGTTGGACCAATGGGTCAAGTCGGTCCGACTGGGTCCACACGGACCTAGACCCTACCGACCTCTTTTCAATAAAAGTCCCATAACATTCAAACCATAAGTCGATTTGATGATATTTTTGTGGATTTGGTACACTCGTGATGATTCGGTCCTTTTGATAAGGGTTGGTGGGTTTTTATTTGGACTAGATGGGGCTAGTAAGATTCTATTTTTGTTTCCTATGAGGGATCGATGCTGGATCCATATTCCATCATAGAGGGTGACACTGGATATTTAGATCACACCCCTAGTATTCTAAATGAAGGATCAATATAGTATCTCATTATAGTATTAGAAAATGACCCATATTTTAAAAGTGAGTTGTCTCATCCCGTCTTCGACAGTTTCTCAATGGTTTGGATCATGTATCACACCGAGAGGCCCAGTCGGTCCTCACTTATCTTCGTGGTAACTTAGATAGGGTTTGTGGGATATGTGTGACCAATATTTACATGGGAACCTGTCCTATATCTAGGGTTATGTTTCTAGTAGGTTCAGGATGTCCCCCAGTGAGCCATGGGCCAAGGAACCCCTATCTATGTATTGGGATCATATTCGTTCCTTCGTGACTTGAACTGACCAGGGTGATTTGGGTAGTTCCCAGTGTGTTCTCTTTGGGTGGGGCCCAAATTAGATTAACCTATTTGTGAGGGTCTCTGATGAATTCTTAGATCGAGGAGTGAGTTCTCTTAGAATGAGTGTACCTTGAGAAGAATCCAATGACTAAAGAATGGTTGTGATATTGAGACTCCTTGTTTTAACAACACCGTATGTCTCAGTAAACATTACAATGTATTGAGACCAGATTTTCTCATGGATACATTTGGTAGACATGTTCTTTGTTCTTACTATGAGATGGATCTATGAGTGAAATCTCTCAGAATTGAGCATGCTATGAGCAGAATTATATGGCTGGTAGTAGATGAGACATTGTATCCTGAAATCCTTTACGAGTTTACCTAGATGTTCTTGTTTTATATGATTTCTAAACAAACTTGTGTTGATCTAACTATATATTCATAGTGGTGTTTTCTTTCTGGTATTTTACAATTTGATTTGGGGTTCTCTACTTGGTATTGTTTTACTCACCCATGCGCAGTCATTTCCCGCATGCATCGTGTCTTATGCAGATGATATACACTTTGACAGATTCCATAGTGGAACGGGGCCAAGTGGTTCTTAGAATGACCCAACCAAAGAGGTCTACTTATGCATCTTCATATAACGGTTTTTGTACCTACCATTCCGGTAGAGTCTTCTGCGGAGGAGTTTTAGAGACTGATAATTTTTCTTTTTCTTTTTTTTTTGTGCTTGTTTCTTGGGCCATTTTACATTTTTTTTTTCTAATATCGTACCTTCACTTGTGCAAAAAACGTTTTTCTATAGCAGTTATTTTTTATTTTTTACGGCGGGTTTTGGGTGATGTTATTACATGAGACGTTATAAACATTGCTTTTTATGTCGGTTATTTTAAAACCGACGTAAAAAACACAAATCAGACGCATTTTTCACATCAGTTGATAAAATTGTGACGTGGAAAACGATTCAAAGTCATGGTTTATTACGTCGGTTATTTAATAACCGACGTGGTATATACTCTTTCACATCAGTTATTATATAAATGACATCATAAATCACTCCTCTAAAGCATTTATGACATCGGTTATTTTCATAAACGACGTGATAAACCTATCTGCCAAGAAATTTCCGATGTCAGTTAAATAATAACCGACGTGAAAACATATCTACTACATCGGTTATTTTATAAAGGATGTAAAAAACATTTCATTTCAATTTATTACATTGGTTATGAAATAACCAACATAAAAACCATTTCCCATGCATTTATTATGTCAGTTTCGAAATAACCAACGTTAAAACTAATATGAGTGCATTTTTTACGTTAGTTATAAAATAACAGACGTGAAAAACAATTTTTTTTTAAAACTCGATCAACCACTGCTATTCCCTGCCAAAAGACCTGAAACAGACCAAAAATAAACCAAAACATACCAGACCCCCACCCCCCAACTGGACAGCCCCTAGCACTGATCAACCACTATTATACCCTGCCAAAAGACCTAAAAAAGGCCAAAAACATACCAAAAACAGAACAAAACCGGACCAAAAACATACCAGACCCCCCCCCCCCCATTGTACAACCCCCTCCACACCCATGGACACCCCCCCACCAAACTAGACACCCCCAGACCAAAAAAGACCAAAACCCGACCAGAACCCCACCCCCCTGGACAGCCCCCACCACACTCTTGGACACCCCCACACCCCTGGACTCCCCCCCTGGATAGCCCACCCCCCCCCCCACCACCCCTGGACAACCCCCCCCCCCCACCAGACAACCCCCACCACACCCCTGGACACCCCCCCCCCCACACCCCCGGCCACCCCTAGATAGCACCCCACACCCCTGGAAAACCCCCACTCTCGTGGACACCACCCACCCCCACCCCCTAGACAGCACTCCCACACCCCCTCCCACACCCTTAGACCCCCCACCCCACTGGACAACCCCTACCACACCCCTGGACACCCCCCCCACACACACACACACCCCGGGACTGCCCCCACCCCCTACACATCCCCCACACCATTGGACTGCCCCCCAATCCTCCTGGACACCCCCACCCCCTGGATATCACTCCCATACCCCTGGATAGCCCTCCCACACGCATAGAACCCCCCACCCCACAGCAATGGACACCCCCCCCCCCACACACACACACCCCCCCCCCCTAGACACCCCCTGGACACCCCCTGGTCATCCGCCCACTCTCCTGGAAATCCCTCCCACCCTCCTAGACACACTCCCACCCCCACCCCACTGGACAGCTCCCATCACAACCTTGGACACCCCCCCCCCCCCCACACCCCACTTGACACCCCCATACCCAAAACAGACCAAAACCAGACCCGAACCCCCTCCCCCACCCACCCCACTGGATAGCCCCCACCACACCCCTGGACACCCCCCACACCCACGGACTGCCCCACCCCCTAGACGACCCCCACACCCCTGGACAACCCCCCACCCTCCTGGACACCCCCACCCCCAGGACAACACTCCCAGAGCCGTGGAAAGTCCCCCCCCCCTCACCCCACAAGACACCCCCACACCCATGGGAAGCCCTTCCACCCTCTTGGAAACGCTCCCACCCATGGACTTCTCCCCATGACCATGGACATCCTAGACACCCCCACCCCACTAGAGAGCCCTCCCACACCCCTGGAAACCCCCCTCACCCCACAGGACACCCCCACACCCATGGACACCCCCTGGACCCCCCCCCCCCCCCCACTCCCCTAGAGAGCCCTCCCACCCTTCTAGAAACGCTCCTACCCACCTAGACTCCCCTCCCCACCGGACAGCCCTCCCACACACTTAGAGACCCCCCCCCCCCCACTGGACACCCCCCCCCCCACACCCATGGACTGCCCCTCCCCCATCCCCTGGACTGCCCCCTACACCCCTAGTAACCCCCCCCCCCCCCACCCCACCCACCCACCCTCTTGGACACCCCCACCCCTTGGACAACACTCCCACACCCCTAGAAAGCCCCCCTCACCCCACAGGACACTCCCACACCCCTCAAAACCCCCTGGACAGCCCCCACTCCACTGGACAACCCTCCCACCCTCCTAGAAACGATCCCACCCCATGGACTTCCCCCCCCCCCCCATCACCATGGACACCCTGGACACCCCCACCACACTGTACATCCCTCTCACACCCCTGGAAACCCCGCTCACCCCACATGACACCCCCACACCCATGACACCACCTGGGCGTCCCCCCACTCCCCTGGACAGCCCTCCCACCCTCCTATAAATGCTCTCACCCCCTTAAAATTCCCCCCACTCTCATGGACACCCATGACCCCCCCCCCCCCCCCCCCCACCCCACCGGATAGCCCTCCCACACCCCTGGATACCCCCCAATGCACTAGACATCGGCCCACACCCTTCGAACCCCTACCCCAGACAAGAATCCATACCAAAAAAACCATCATAAGTTGACCAAAACTAGAAATAGTGAAAAATTAAACATTCACATATATAACATTCAAAAATTAAAATGTCAACTTAAAAAAATCCAACATAAACGACTACCAAATATACAATTACAATGAAAATATTCAAAATTTCATTTTACACAACAAACAACTAAAACTCAATCAAACCGGTAAAATAATTTCACCATTCCACTTGTAAGTGTTTGACATCGTGAGCATTATAGGGTTGAGGGTCATAAAATAGATATAGATTAAAAGGATAGTATTTAACGTGTAGAATGAATAAATCAAATGAAATATAATGGAAAAGTTGAAAAGGAAATATTAACAGGTCAAAGTTCACAACAGTTCCAGTTGTTATTATTTCATACATAAATCTTAAGATATATTATCTGCATTCTATGACACCTTGTTGTTCATGACAATTCTGTTTGAATGAGTGTAAATTCAATATATTATTTTTTTGTAATAAAACAAAAAGTACAAATTATAAATGGATATTTACCTTTACATTTTCATATTTCATCTTCTCACTCCTTTTCTTTGTCTTTTTTCTAAAGTAGACCCATCCCCTATTAAGAAATAATACGAATGGGATAAATTTAAAAGTAATTATAATATATAAAACTATTGAGAAATTGAAACATAATTTTCCAACATTTTCATAAAACTTTCCCACACATCGCCATGGACAGAGCATATCCAATAAAGTGTTTTCTACCTTGGGTAAAAAACACCTAACATCCAATGATCACTGATAAAAAAAATTATGGTTAGTAGTTTTTTATGTTAAAATATAATGAACTCTTTGAGAGAGATTTGTTTCATACCTCTCACAGAAAGTCATCATCCAACATTGTGGGACTATATTCTATTCAAATCTCTCAGCAATATAAAGCATTCTTTGTTCCTCATCCAATGCATGTGCTTCAGGGGAAATCAAATACGGGTCCATGAATCCATATACATCTATCCGCTCGTTCTTCTCACAAATGTTATAAAGATACCTAATACAAAACAGACATAAGTATACATTTTTAATAAATATAATGCAGGGAAAAGGTGTTAAGACTTACATGTAAAAAAATTGCACCCCCTTGACGCCCAACATATCTCCAGTAACAAGCTCCATGATATCAGTTTTCACAATCCCCACAGTTATTTCACGTCCACAAACATGATCTTCCATTGGAAACTCATAATGATCTGCCAAAAAAAATTTAATATCTTGACAATCCGTCAAGACTACTAGAATCTATATCGGATGTCATAGACATTTGTCTTTGTTGTTGTCTATACAGTATTTCATTACCTTTGAAGTATTACTGTAAAAATAAATAGAAAAATATATTAATTTTCAAAGGATAAAACAACTTTAATAAAAAAATAGAAGATATAATACACATACCTCTATGGTAATGAGTTGTAAAAGTCTGAATGGAAAAATTAAAAAATGGACGATATTATGTCCAACTGTTGTCACCTCATCTGTAGGTAATGGTACTCGAGCTGATCTATCTGTAATATCATGTAAATTGACCCTATGATTCTCTGCCACTATTTTATGATGATGAATTGTATCTCCTATACAATATACCAGCACATATGAAACTATATGATGTTGAGAATCATCAACATACAACTCGCAATAAGTAGGAAGTTGTAGTGGAGAAGTAGGATAAAAAATAGGGTCTGCATGATGAGGTGGTGGATTGGGAGCTACTAGCGGAGGTGGAGGATAAATAATGGGGTCTATAGGGGGAGGTGGAGGAGTGGGAGGTGAAGTTAAGAATTGTCTTTACATGTATGCAAACATAGACTATACCGATGCTTAAATCTTTTCCTCCATCGTCGCATTAATATTATGAACTTCAGCCTCCAAGGATTATATTTTTTTTATAAACACCCTCAACATAAGAATTTGAAGAACGTGGAAACACTTTTCTTACCAATACACTTGTCGGATATCCTTATACAAGACCAGGATTTTTGGGATTTTCCAATGCTGCAGATAAAATATCTTGCCTCCCAACAGCTATAAATACCCTCTTTGAGCTCTGCTCCTCAAGAGAATCCATTATTAATTAATTGAAAATTTCTGTAATGATTGAAATTATATGAAGAATATAGTTAACTTAAATAAATAAAATAGATATCTTACAATCCTCTTAATTACGATTCTCGATTCTTCCGAAAGATATTGCCTTTTTTTCCATCGGATCTCTCTTTAATTTTTCATGTCTAGATGTATGGGATGGAGGGGCCACCTCTCTAGAGATTGAAGACTCGGCTCTTATTTTTTTTACGTTTTCCACCATCATTTGTTCTTCCCATAATTTATACCCTCCCCGAGATAAACTATGATGGTATAAATTTTTAAATTGGATCTCTTGATGATATTTTCTTGTTTTATGTAAATTAATAATAATAAATCATTAACCAAACATTAATAAGACCATTTATATCAGAAATATTATAAAATTTTACATTTCCCTTACCAAAAATGAATATTTTCCTCTACTTTCAACAAACTATATCTATGTGTCTTCAACTATGAAAGGATATATATGACATGGATTTTCATGACTCCTATGACCAAAAATGAAATCAGTTGAGAGGGTTGATTTTAAATCCCTCCGTCTCCTGGCAGCCATTGACAAGCATTTTTTCCTGACTCATCCAGTGGCAGGAATATCAAATGTCATATGATAAAGAAGATTTTAAACATATTATATATACTAGAAACATTTAAAGAATAGGAAAACAATTGTAAAAGATATTACCAAAATCTTCTCCCACAACTGAGAGATTATCGCTTTGTCCACACTTCTCTAGTCATCATAAAAAATGCTTACTTTACTCTTACCTTGAGTTGATTCAAAAATCTTAAAATATTTGGCATTTGGACCTCTAGGAATATCATCCTCGTTAAACTCAATGAGTATCCTCTGATCCTGCGTACAAGCAAGTGATAATTTTGGTAAACGTGTACATCCATGTTTACCAACTATTGAACTATTTGTCGTAATGGGAGAACATGAGGAAGATTGGATAACATCAAGAGGAGCATATGAATGTTCCTCCCTAGAGGTATGACCAATATGCTCATCTTCATAATCATGTGGTCGATCAACTGATTGGTCTATCATTATCTTTAAAATCAAAAAAACAAACATTATTTCACAAATTTACAAATTCAAATATTACAATACTAATGTAAATAGAAATTAGAAAATTAAAGTAAGTTACGTAATAGTAAACATAGTTAATATGGTAAGCATGTTAAACAACGTTAAAGATGGTAAACATGGTAAACATGGTAAACATGGTAAACATGTTAAACCTGGTAAACATGGAAAACAAGATAAAATAATTGTCATTGAACAAAAATAATATATATATAATTTATGCTATGGTAAACATGATAAAGTAAACTAAAAAAAATTAAAACAAACAAAAACTTATACTTATTTGTTTTAATACATGTTTTAATAAAGAAAAAACATACAATATCTAACATTTTATGAAAATAATAAATGTAAAAAAGAAATAAACAAATGTTACCTGTAATTTTAGGAATGTACAAATAGATTGTTTTCCCAAATTCCTTCATCGTGATCATTCCTTATGGCACAAACCATGTCTTCAACATGCTCATCATTATGTTCTGTTAATATTTCCATGGAAGTAGGGATCTCACATAAATCAGCATCTTCATCAATTTCATCCTCACCAACATATTTTGTTTCCCTTGTAAAACAATAGCCAACTGCATATCTGATTGATCTACTACATAGAAAATTTGGTTTGCATGTGTTGACATTATAAAAGAATCAGTTGTGTGTTCCAATCTGTTCTGATTAATAACTGTCATTCCAAATTCATCGTGTCTGACACCGTTTTTATCGATAAACCATGAACAGTTAAAAATAATAACATTAATTTTAAAGTAATCAACTTCCCATATTTCTTCAGTGACAACATAATACACACTTGATACAGAAATTGGGTTTTTGTCGTTAGCACTCGAAAAATTCATTGCTTCTACAAACACTAATACACCACTATTCTGAACTGCACTTCTGTTGTCCTGAGCTTTCATATAATATTTATAGCCATAAATTTCATAATCGGACCATGTTATCACATTTAAACATTGACCACCCACTACCCATTTTAAATTCTCTTATACATCTGATCTACCAAGCACAGTCTTTTTAAACCATGACCAAAATGTTTTTTGGTGGTCATTCAAAATCCACATTTCATTCTTCTTTGGATGAAATTGTTTCAACTCATTAATATGCAATGTGATATACAATTGAGCATCAGCTATGTTATTATAGATGTATTATTCTAACTTCTTTATCTGTTCAGCTGAAAACTATTTGAATTTCAAGCCACAAATCCCCTTTCCCCCATTATTAACCCGTTCATGGAAAGATGGAGGTAGACCTATGTGTTGCGCTGCAGCCAAGTAGCTCGTACAAAATTCTACAACCTCCTCAGAAATATAATTTTCAATAATGGAGGCTTCATGTTGATATGGATTCTTAACATAACCCTTCAATATTTTTATATGCCTTTCAAAAGGATACATCCAACGATGATATAAAGGTCCACAAAGATCAGATTTCACATAGTTCTGAATGGGATAGATGTAATAGATGAAGTGTGAGGAGTTGTTGGGATTGATTCTCAATGAGGATTCCTACATACCCTATGTAGAATACTCAGATCAGATTTCACATAGTTCTGAATGGGGTGAAGAGAAACCTAAGGAGGTGACTCGTGAGAATGAAATGCATGGATAAAGAACTGAAATAAGTCTACCCTTTAGGCTGGGGAATGATCCTCCCAAGACATAATGACTTGATGGAAAGACCAGGATTTCAGTGGATGATTGGGATTGATCCTTGAGGAGGAATCTTACATACCTTTCATAGAAGATATGGATCAATTTTTATATAGTTATGGTATAAAATGTAGCTCAAAATCATATGGTAAGGATGAGAGTGAAACAACTTGAATATGATGGTGTCGGGCATGAATCTCAAGGAGGATTCATACATATCGTGTGTATAATATAGAGATCAAAATCCACGGAGTTCAGGTGTCCTATGAATTATACCATCTTATAGTAAGGATGAGAGTGAACTAACGTGAATATGATGGTGTCAGTCATGGTCCTCTAGTGGGTTTTCTACATACTGAGTGTAGAATACAGGGATCAATGTCCATGAATTTCTATTAAGGGTGTTGGGGCTTACACATAGTTAGTTTAACAATCATTTTATATGGGTATTAGACATTGAAGCATCTTATATAGGTGGAATATGAGGCTTACTACAAGATGCATGCCCAGAAGAAGTCTTTCATTGTCTCTACTAACCTCAAATCCCATGTGTCTCATAGTCAGTGTGAGAAACAAGAGGATGAGTATATGTGTCAAAAAATATGAATCAGTAGGGGATGTTGTGGGGAATAGATGTAGAAACTAACCAGAGAGTAAAATTAAAAACATCGATGGATGGGGTGTTAAGATTACCCTATTCCCATCTCACCTATGGTCAATACGTCTGGAGGAGGCAAGGTGGAGAAAATGTGATATATTCTAAAAGAAATAGTAGGGGATTATTCTATGATGGCTACATTTCAATATGGGAAGATGTCATTCCATGGAAGGAGTGCCTCATTTAATGTGGGGAATATAACATTCGTGTGGAGAATAGTGGGCATAAATAACTCTAATATCGGGGCACCCACTACGCATGTCACAAGGTGAGACTATAGTTTAACATCATTTAAAAACGATGATTGGTTTTTGGTAGTTTATCATCCAACAACTTGGATGGGGAGGAATCCATCCTCACCCCATGGACGTAGATGGCTAATACCCACCCACATGTGGGTTAGGGAGGGCATCAACAATTCATGTTGGTAGTGGGTGGAGGAGTGTTCACTCATAGGGTCCACGTTAGCATGGGTATTTAGAAAATAAAGAAACATTAGCATACCTATGAAAAAAAAGAAAAAGGTAACACATTTCCACAAGGGATACCACATGAGGGAACAAGAAATCACCATTCTCAAGCCTGCAGGGCCTCATGGAAGAGGATCTCATGAATAAAGGTGCCTCACCAAGAGGGGATTCATGAAACTTGGATTCATCATGAAGGAAATGAGCTTCATGAAGGAAAGGGACTCATTAAGAATGGGGGACATACCTTACCATATAGTCCTGACTTAATAGAAGAGTGATTCGAGAAGGTTTAAGGCTCTGTGAATCCTTGAGAAACCTGAAGGGGCTCCCTCCTTCGTGATGGGTGGAAGCCTTCATGAATGGAATATGTACCATATGTAGATCTTCTCATAAATGAAGAAAATCATGGATCATAATGCTCATATGCCTTGGGTGATCGATTTTTAGGTCTGGTTTGCGGTGCTCATGAGCATTGTGAGATTGGATTCTGGGAGTTAAAAGTTTAGGGTAATGATTCATTTGAGGTTGGGGCGACCCACATATTTATAGGTAATGAGGTTTGTGATCTTTGAGGGGCATGCCATGAAGAAAAAAAGGATGTCATGAATCTGCGGGGCTTCGTTGGACTCATGGAGGTTCTGTCAAAGATGCCCATGTGGTCCATGGGGCTCATCAGACTCTTAGACGTACCACCATCAACCTTAGTGCACACAATGGAAATGGTCCACCATGAAGGATCATAATGAAATAGACTCCTTTGATGAATTTTGTATTTTTTTTATCTTGTATTGGCTTTTAAACTACCGTGTATTTCCAAATGTCTCTAGTATCACGTATTTCGGTACAAAAATTCCACCCCCCCCCCCCCACACTGATAATCAGAGCCGATGGGAAAATGAGGGTTATATTATGAGGGTAAATCGCCAACAATCAAGACTGGATCGTGCAGATGGAAATATTTCTATGGGAATAGATTGTGTATATGCACATTATTCATGACGCTCGGGGGTTCTAAGGTCATTGTGATTCTCGATTGACCATAGACTATAAATATGGTTTGAGGGTCCCATTGTATATACTGGATCATTGAGAACAAAAATAGAAAATTTACTAAGTCTCGGATCAGATGAATACTCAATAATATTCCCATGATTTACTTGTGGATGTTACCGAGTGATAAGAAATTGAAAACAATATCATCAATGGGGAGTATTTTTATAGCCATTTAGACCATGAATCCCTTATTGAGATGGTTTTGGATGCTTAAAATGAAAAAACTTTATGAAAAAGTTTACATCATTACAGCATCACATTTATGGATGTTGTCTTCATCCCCGAGGAAAACAAGGACAACCCAATGTACATATATATTGGAAGACCTAGCTAGTATCGATTGTATAGGGCTGATGATTGCAAAATCAGGAAGGCTCACAAGGACATCATTGTTTATTGCCTCTATAATCACCTCAAAAACATTGATGTAAAACCACTAGTGAAAGAAATAAACCTACCTAAATATAAAACAATCGTCAATATGGGGCTAGGGAATCCATAGAAAAGATGGATCTACAGTTGAAATCTATGACAGGGTGGAAACTTTACAGATGGTTGGTCCTGGGCATATTGGGTGTGTGCATATTCCGTAGAGTTATTGATTGTTCTAAGTAAAGATAGATTGTTTAATGTGTCATGGGATTCTTAATTATACATCTCTCAACCAAAAGACATCGATCCTAAACTATTAAGCTTATGGTCACCGAACACCAACACATTCTTTCTTCATCACAAAGATGTTTCTATTAGCCTTTGGAATCTCTATCTGATTTTAGGAATCCTAATTTTTGGGAAATTGTATGAAGAGTTTCTATCTAATGAGACTGATTGGGAGGATGAATAGAAAATTCCACATCTGGTGAAGGTGCTGTTAGATTTGGTGTCAGGCATGAACAATTACAACCTGACTATAAAAGACTTCCATTTTATGCAACGATTTCACAATTTTCTATACATTTTAGAGAAGGTTCTAGATAAGGGTGGTGAGTGACACATGAAGATGAAAATAAGGATTTGTATACATCCATGAGGTCCCAATAGGGAAAACATGGCTTATACAGGTGGAGTTTTGGGGTTATCTAGTGGTAGTTGTGGGGGTACAGTATAGAGGATGAGAAGTGCCTCATAGTAAGGATAACTAGTTTTATTTCGAAACTCATCTGTTGGTGGATGCTGCCAGTGAGAGATGTGAATAAGGGAATTTTGACTGTAATGTTTGTCATAGTGTGATGATCACCACTAGGTAGAATATCAATTTTTGGATGCCAGTGAAAGCGAAGTTTTATAGGTTACGTTGTCATATCAGTGAGGGGAAGAAGTCGATGCGTGTGTGTGATCCATTTCACCTTCTATATATATAGGTATGTGCACACATGGGAGTTTATTAATGCCTCAATCCCATATCCCCCCCCCCAATACAAACAATCAATTTGCGATTCTGAAGATTGCAGTATGTTTTCCACTCAAGATGGGCCCGGTGGCAGAACTATGCAACATCAGGTATGCATATCAGTTAATATTTCACCTATTTATACTATTGATGGATTAATTTACTGATGATGGAACAAAAACCATTAATAATTGGTCAAATCATCTATCCTTTTGAGGTGGAGTGTTGGTGGAATGGGTGGACTACAAGCCGATATGTGGACAATACACCCCGCACAAATTTGCGATCCAGTTTAGCTGTCTGCATAGGCTAACCCTGTAGGAATACGTGGGAGTATGTCATGATGACCCCCCATGCATGATGTGGCAGATCTGGATAATGTTCACATGAGAATAAGAAAATATATATAATGAGATGTTGTTATCCACTATTGCATTCAAGCTAGTCCATGAATAAGAAAAGAGCTAGGAAGTATCCTATCCAGGTGAAATTTTGAAGCAGCAAGCATTCTTGGTCAACAAAGGAGTGGACCCTCCACCTCGAGGTTGAGGCTGAGTGAAAGTAATAGAGATTCATAGTGGTTTTGATGATGCACATCACGGTGATGAGGTTGTAGTATTAATGGAAATCTGTCCATGGAATAGTACTGATTGGAGGTGAGGGGATAGGGGAAGCAATACTAGATCTAGTGGTCCCATCCGAGCAGACCTGGGAGGAAGGGGGGACATCTATGGGGTTCTATAGGATGTCCCCTAAGGCTCCTGTTATAAAATTTCTCCATGTGTTACTTCCAGATGATTCTATCTATTCCCAAGTAATGGAAGACCTATGATACCTCTAGATAGTACCTCAACAATGATAACCTGTGGGATTAGAGGAACATTTATGGGATGCAGCTGGAATGGTTAAACATTTCTAAAGTTATCATCAACACATCTCATTCATAGGGGAGGAAACTTGTGATAGAATTAGAGGATCCAGTGCATTCCCAAGGTGTCGTGTGACCCATGACAGATCGAGTGCGGGTACTACTGAACATGAATTCTCCCTCAATGTTGTTAGTGGATTGGCTGGTGTAATAATTTCACATGTCCGAAGACTCAGATGGTTCTTGGGGGGAGGAATTATATGAAGAAAACTGAGGTAGTATCCTCAATGGAATACTCCATGAGGAAGGGATAGGTAGCTGCCTCAGGGGAAACATCCTTGGAAAGGTTCACTGAAACCCTCAAAGTAAGTGTTAACTCACCAACCTGTGATGTCATATCTTTTCATGAATTATATAGATTCTCAATTGATGCATGTTCTGTATAAGAGAATCTTGTATATTCAAACACCACTCATGGAGAAAATATGGAACTAATATAGAGAGACAAGTTGTAAGGTTTGTGCCTGAAGCATGATTAGCCGGTAGGCCAGATGGAGCTGAAAAGGATTGAACTTTTGACCTAGGGTCTCCAGATCCCTCTTTTATATACAGGGGACCACACCTTGGTATCCTAGAAAAATAACTTTAGATCATGAGAAACAATCACCTGGTCTTTATATGTTTCCGGATTCATTGTGTTTTAAATGTTTCCTATTTGACCAGATTGACTGAAATGATCCCAGTTTGAATAGTCCTGGGAAGAGTGGATTCCTTGATTGTAATATTAGTTTGAGCACCTGGGGATCCCTTTATAACTGGGTAACTAGTCCGTTTGGGTCTAGTTATATGAGCTAACTAGGCCATGGTTTTTTGTGGACAATAAATCATGATTGCGGGTGTCGTCACCAATGGGATGGAACCTTGAGGTGATAGGGACACTATTATAGAGATAGGATCCGTCAATGAGGATCAACCAAATGATATGGAGACTAACCCATTTAAAAAAATTCCATAGGAGGATCCTGCTTCTAGAATCCTAGATACATTTAGAGAGTACAAACTTGCTAATCTAGTCAAGTTGGACGAGCCTGATTCTGTTGTGGTGGAGGATGTCCAGGCTACCCAACACTGAGCATGAATGTTAATTAAAATATTCACTAACAAAACTATAGAATCATCATTCATAATATGATTGGGATCACTTCTACGTTATATGTGGGATCTATTCACTAGAGGGGTGGATGCATGAGGTCTACACATTCTAATAAGGAACTACCTTGCCGAGAAGATATGAAAAAGTAGTCACCTGTGGGATATCGCATGGAATCAAGAGAATTTCGTGGGAACTCGAAATATTCAAGAGGTGTAACTGGAGATACAACGTCTGGAGGAAGAGTTGTATGTGTGCTTCTCCTTTATTGATACACAAACATGGATTGTTGTGCAACTAAGGGCTCAATTGAAAAAGACCTCAGAGTAGATGAGGAAAACATCGCGCTAGGTGACTGATCTCATAGTTGAGTGGGACCGAGCACAAATTACGGTGGATGAGCTTCATTCTGACACCATCAATGATGAAATGGGGAATAGAAGGTGACAGAAGGCCTTTTAGGCCACACATAAAAAGTTGGCGGAGCTCAAGCACTCCATCGAAGGGGAAGACCCGTAAGGGACATATTTTTTCCATATTTGGAAACATACTTTCTTTGCTCCTCACACTGAATGGTGTGTGCAAGAAAATTCTTGTTGTCTAAATTATCACACTTAACATATCTGTGAAACAAACAATTACCGATAACTAAGATCATGTTGGCCATAACTGATGTGAGAAACAATGGACGACAACATAGTCATTCACTTTGTATGAGAGTATCTGATAATAATTAAATACATGGGGATTTCTATTATTGATAGAACACCAATATTGTTCTATTGGATAGATACATTGAATGAAAAATAGGTATCTTGGGATAGCCAAATCATTTTCCCAAATGTTTTCTAGTGAACAAGTATGGTAATTCTAAGGGCGTTGGAATCAATCTGAACAAAGGTAAATGAAAAGTTTGAATCCCAATACCCAAAATTCAGAATAGAGAGATGATAGGATCATGATATAGGAAGACTACTAACCATATTCAAAACAAAAAAATTTAATCACCTAGCCTTGGATGGGGACAAAAAAACGGTGGAACACTGACCATTTTTGAAACAGGAAACTTGTCTAGAAATGTCATCCAATATCTTCTAGGGTGTTAGACCAGGAATGTAGGTGAGTCGGAGATTCATGGTACCTGGCCATTAGGTTGTCCCTTCAGACTTGAAATAGGATGATGATCTGTATAAAGGGAGAATTCAAAGCATGTGATGGAGTTATGGAATATTCAAAAGGATTCAATCACTCTTGAAATTACAACACCATGTCTTAAAGCACAATGGTAAAAGCACGTTAGTGTCAATAAATATAAAACCTTTCATTTAGGGAGGACCTCTCTATCGAGGCACTTGGATATCGTGAATTTTTACAACATATAAAATAAGGATGATAAATATGAATTTCAATATCATATGATAAGGACAATGCATGGAAAAATTTAACATAATATGATCTGGATACATCTTATAGTTTAATGTTAGGTGATTGGGATGTTTCACATAGTTTAAGTTAATATTTTCTGGACACTGGTCAATAGTTTATATTCATGTTTCATGGAACATGGAAATGTAAGTTCATAAAATACTTACATAGAATGGGGGAAATAATCCTAATGTAAATGAGAAAGAGGAGTCTTGTGAACCATACATGTTTCTAGGAACATACATGACGGAAGAAGATGTGATAAAAAAAGGGATAAATATCATAGTGAAGCTCTTAGTTTAATGTCGTAATGCTCAAACTGTGAATTTAAGAATATAATATGGGTATTTTTGGTTCTTTATTATGATAAACCTGGAAGAAATGAGGGAAAGTGAGGAATTATTCCACAAAACACATCCTTTATGAAATCATGGTTCATAAAATCATAGTTTAGGGTCATAGATTTTTTACCATGGGGGTGCTCCTAGGGGAATACTTATATGTTGTGGCATAACAAACCCAATGTGAATGGTGACTTAGGAGACCCATATGCACCACATATGCATTCATGAGCAAGCTTACATGTAGTTTAAAATTGTGTAACTTGGAATATGATTGAGGAGAAGGGGTCAAGGGGTTAGGAGAGTTTGTGGTTGGGATGGATGATAAAATGTGTGTGAATCGCTGTATATCCCATAAGGATGGGAATCAATCCAAATATTGTTATGTAAGGGAAATTTCCATGTGTTGGTCTAACCTATACACATAAAGAGAGGTCATTAGATGTTTCTTATTTTTAAATTTTTTTGTTCTCTCTTTTTTTGAGTAGTTGGACCATGATGGAATGTTTTGGTGTCGATAAGGGAATCAATCCATGTATATGTACTAATAGGTGGAATGGTAGATGACCAATTCCTAGAGTGATTCTCTCTTATGCGAGAACATCCCAATTTTTTGATCTTTTCCATTGTGTTCCAGGTTGGAGATGTCGTAATTTATGGTCGTATGATAGGACCACCCTAAATATTTCATGGTAATACGGTAAGGATACTAAATGATGTGTTTCAAAAGATATAAGTATAGAGTGGATACTAGAAACCCAACCTGATTGGGAACCAAATAGTTCCACACCACAACACACACATTCAAGAAAACCATGAAAATGATATTATTTTACGGTTCTAGAGTTTTGATCCTGGCTATTCTAGTTTAAGGTCATACATTATGAACCATAGTTTATGAGTTTAACATCATGTCTTTGGGACATATCTATGTTTTTAAACAACATGTGGTAAGGATGAAGTGTTGTACATTTTAGAGTAATGTAGATTAGACTACATAATTCTTAGTTTAGGGTCATATAATTCATACTGACGGAGAACATGTACCTCTAGAAGACATATTTTGTACATAGGAACAATAAATTTGACATGAATGATCCAAATAGGCCCAATTATTCAAAAAATATTCCCAAGATAACAATGATAAGGCTATTGGTTTAATTTCATAGAGTTTGGGAAATAGGGATCCTAGTTTAGGTTTATAGAGTTTGGATCATTGGACTTCACAACTTTTCCTTATGGGTACAAACCCCCTTAAGACTCCTAATCACATGTGATCGATGCTCAGTCTAGGAAACAAGGAGTGATGTGAGGCTTTACCTATACCATGGGAACACACAAAAAAGGTAAAGAAATTTTGGGTGGGAAACTCCTAAACATATTAATATTCCCACTCAGTGTGTGAAGATGCATGTAGGGACAACAACAGGGGTGTGGGAGATCTGCTAGAATATATGGAAGTGGAAAATGTGAATCAGGGCGCCCAATATCTGTAACACAATGAGGGTGTCACAACGATGGAGTATAACCATTTATCTTATTCGAAACACAACATCCATATCATTTTACCAAGAGTGGGGATAGAGAAATGAGGGTCTACTTCTAACCATATTCAAAACACAAGATCTTTCTTGAAATGTAGTCCAATGTCTTCTATGGAATTGGACTATAATGGTAGGTGAGTCAATGCGGAATATATAGGTTGTTAAGTAGGTCACTTCATTTTTGGTAGAGTATGGGGAACCAAATAAAGGTATATGTGACTCGTGTTAATGGATTGGGGGAACAACTCGGGGGAATCTAGCACTACAGGTCTCATACCTCTATACATACAACCTTAATGGTGTGGGACATCAGTAAGTGTAATAAAAACATCCTTCAAGGATCGAATTCCTAAGCAAGTTATTGTGAATAGTTAAGGTATTTTTGATCATACCATATGCTCTTATTTTATGGTCATAAATTTTTGACCATATGTTCCAAGTTTAATGTCATGCATAGGGGACGAATCTCTTGAGTTTAACGACATGTATTAAGGATTAATATAGGAGTAATTATTTGAATGGAATATACGTTGTGAACCACCAAAACCCTACATCAATGAGGACAAAAGATATCAAAAAAACACACATTACTAAGGAGGAAGCCTAGTTTAAGGGGCCAAAATGGTTCATGATTATGCGGGAGGTCCCAATGACAAACTGCATGGGCATCACTATGTATTCCATAAGGATGGGAATTAAGCCATACATTGTGTTGGGATATGCAATGATAGATATCCAATGCCAAAAGGGGTGATATTCTCTCAAATGATAATATCTTGTTTGTTACGTGGTTTATTGATATGCGACTAGGACACTGATAATCATACTTTAATTTCATAGAATATAGAACGATTAATGAGGTGATGAATTGTGAGGCACCATGATTCATCCCAAAATAAATAAGGGATGGGGAGGATCACAAGACACACCATATATTCCAAAATGATACATAGTCAAAAAGGGAAAATGTTGAGTTTATGACTCTAGGGTTGGGATTGTGGACAAGATTCTTGGGCATCACTACGTATCCCATAAGGATGGGAATCAAGACAAATATAGTTCTGTAAGATGACATTGAAGAGTGAAAATGTCAAGGTGTAATGGAATCTTCTGTGAAGGGATCGTAGCACTATATAGTTTATCACTATACATCCTAGGATGTAGAATACGTAGTTTAACATCATATGATAAGGAAAATTGTTTTTATATATTTTATCATCATGAAACAAGGATTTTGGGGGTCTTAGTTTAATATAGTATAGTTTAGACCAAAGGATGAGGCTTTTAAAAAATATGTAGAATGACACTGTAAAGACGCCTGATATGAATGAGGACCAAGATGGACAAACAACATGTGGAACATTTGATCAAATTCCAAAAATGTGGCATCAATTCCTCAGGGCGTGAGTCAAATTAGGAATTTATATGGCTCCGAAACATTACTAACTACTAGGGTGTAGTATAGTAGATGTATGGGGTTGATCCCATGAGGAGGGTGTTATTCTTGTGGGGAAAATAAATCTTGTCTAAAATCCCTTATAAAAGTCCTTACTAGATTGTCTATGGTTTGTGTGGTGTATAACTAATTTTGGGTTTGACTTCAATTGATTAAAGAGGGTTTAGGATCAATTCTGAGTATCTAGACAAATCTGATCCTTGTTTTAATCTTGGAAAGATCCTAAGTGCTTAGTCTTTAAAGTAAGCAGTACTCTCTAGTCAACCTTGGTAAATTCTTCGAGTTATACCGAAGATGTAACTATTAAATGGACAGAAGGCTACCTACATTCCTAGATTCATTTTTTTCAACTTCTATTGTAGAAAGTTCCTTAAGCTAATGGCCATAGTCATAATTTACTTTAATTAGGATAGGGTCATTTGCTTGATTTTCTGATGGTCACGGTATAGTCTAACAAATGGGGTTAGACTGTAGCTTTATATCTGAATTACTAATCCATTTAGGTTTTCCAAGTTTCGAACTATAAGTCTAATTAAGCGTGTAGATACATATAATCTTGATCCCTACCCTGATAAGTTTAGCTAATCATGATAGTAATTAAAGAAATAAAACTGATAGAGGAAATCATGATAACAATTCTAAGGGAATTGAACATTTAATGATATTAAATGAACATGAAATAATACTTTAAATAAAATCTTACTTGAAATGAATGAAATGGAATTTAAATGAAATAGGTATTGAAGGCGTTGAAAAAAAATAAAGCACAGATCATTAATTGAAAATGTAAAGAAATTACAAAGAAATAAAATGTTTTAAGAAGGAAAAGAGCAGGTAATTACAAAGGGATTAGGAGTTGATCAAATCTTCCTTCAACGTGTTTCTGATCTACTCCTTATATAGGATAAAATGTTCATGATGTGTACTTAATCATCATGTCATGAACCCTTAATCTGCATTATTTCGATCAGGATCTCTGGTGTGGCATGTGGATCTTCCCTAGATTAATGATGTTTGACCATGGTCATGTCGTGTGTAGGTGGTTCATGACATGTAACCCACGGCCAGCTGGCTTTTTTAATTGAATCCTTGTAGCTTTCTTGGCATCCGGTTTGACTAGTGTCATGACGTGTAGAAGGGACTCATGATGTGAACTGAAAAATTATTAAGTCTTCGTGGTGGTTCATGACTTAGGCTTCATGGCTTGAGGTAGGTAGTTATTATCAAGTACATGATGTGAGCATGTCCATCACGATGTGTACTTGGCCATTTTTGCATCTTTTATGCCTTTCTTCCTTGGAACCTTGTGAATGACTATTTCCTACAAATTTGGACATCTACCAAGTTCATTATCTTATATATGAATGAAAAAAATGGAAAAGTGACAACAAAACATACATAAAATTTTGGCATATCAAATCCCCCCACACCATAATCATTACTTCTCCTCAAAAAAATATCTCAAAAAAGATTTCAAAAGGATAAGCAATTTACAAATCAAGAAATGTACATTATGTCCATGCATTTAAATTAAGTATAAGAAGAAAAGTATTCAAGTTCCAGTTTTGATCCTTCCTAGTCAATTATTCATGCCTCATAGTTCATATTTTCAAAACAAATTCTATTATTTTAATCATAATCTTTTAACATTTCCTTAAGCTGTATTCCCAGTTTCAATTTACCTCACCATGATTTTCTCTCATAACTCAGGGTAAAATGTAAGTAAGGTATGCTCGTACCCTTATTCCATGTTCCTTACCATAGGTATTCACTGGTTCTATTGTCTCCACTTTGTAAAGACAAGTATAAGAATAATCTTGGGTAATTTTACCAACAAGGTTCTGATTACTCTGAGGCTATAGTTAGGTTGGTAAACTGTAAAAATCAGTCTCAAATTGAGGGTATTCTTTCATGTACAATACAGATGCAACAAAATATGTGTGAAAAAATTCCTCCATCTAGTGAGTGAGGTCCATACTCTATCAGCTTAAGATATATCCATATATATCGCAAGTATGTTGATAAACAAATGATTCTATTCCTTTCCTTTTCCTTTTTCATTTTTATTTTTTGAAAGTTATGCCTATGATATATCTCACACCCATCAACTAACCACATATTATCCTTCAAGGGATTCATCGGTATATAAAATGGTGATTTTTGAACCTCCTAATACAAACCCCATAACAATTTTTATCATTTTATTTAAATTTTACAAAGGAATATAATATGAATGAGATACCAAAAAAGGAATATGGATCACAACCTGGTAGTCGGATGAGAACACAGTACATCTCTTAAATTGAAATCATCCCATGCTATCTGAATGCCTCCCCCACTGTTGTTCGAAAATAATCTTCAAGCATTGTACAAAGAGAAGGGTAGAAAGGGATATAGGCTTGAAATAGATTTTTTTCTAACAGGACATTTTGGAAACTACGGGCTAAATAAAGGATAGATGTTAGATGGGTCTTATGTAAAATGGTTATCAAATTCTGCCTCAATAATTTTAAAATTACACTTTTTCAATCATATTTTTGATAAGATCTCAATGAAATTTCTAGTAGGTTCCTATGTCCCATGTATCTCTAAATAAATATGCTCATAAATGAAAATGAGATTGAAGGCTTATAATCCTCTAAGGTAATGAGAATAAAAATAAAACTGGAAATTAAAAAGTGCATAAATCATAAGTAGTGAGTCAATTAATCATGATTTCAAATATTTTGAATTTGAATTAAACTTTTAGTCTCTGAAATCGTTCAAAAATTCTAAGCAGGGGAGAAACGTGGTTCTTAACATTTTTCTTTTGAACTTTATCTTTAATTTACTTGGTCATAATGGTTTTCAAATTTTTATTATGCTTATAAATTTGAAAAATGCCTCCTATAATAGTGAAAAAAACAAAAAATCAACTGTATCTTAGAAAAAATATCATAAGGACCCCCCCCCCCCCCCACTCTTAAAAGGAGAGAGTGTCCCCACTGTCAATAAATTAATGGGTGGGAGTGTTGTGGTATTGATTTTTGATAATTTAATTGGCATAGAGGTGATGAATGAATTTAAAAAGAGGAAATTGAGAGCTCCCTGAGATTAATTGGTATTCTATGGGGGTGTTTGAGCCATCTTAACATTGAATTTTTGATTCCCCTGTAAAATATGTTAGTATAAAAAATCATGCACTATATAAAAAAACAACAATCGATAGGTTTAAACATTTTAATATGTAATGCCCCAACCCTAGTTACCAAGATCCAATGCATTATTTTAATATAATGGCAATATTATAAGGAATCAAGTCCTGAATGACTGATTGGTTTAGCAGTCTTCGAAAATAGATTACGTACAAGAATGTTACATTACACTTTATAACATACAACACAACATAAATAATACTTTGATAACCACATTATTACCATAGCTTAACCCTACATATCAATCAAAATACACTTCTTGGAATCCTGGAAAAATAAAACATAAGAAAAGAGTGAGATCAGATGCTCAGTAAGAAAAAATAATTTAGCATAAGCTATAAACTTTTAATGCAAGATGTGTAATAAAAAACAACAACCTTTTAAAAATAATATTGAACATAATATGGAAACAATAAATCATAAATTACTATATAAACATTCACATGGATATTCTAATAGTATAATAATCACAAGTAATAACTAATTTCATAATGAGAGTGTCCTGACCCGTCCCCCAGGGCCCATGTTGTGACTACCCCAAGACCACCTTCCATAGGCCAGGGCTGGCGACTAACACCAAAGTATTAAATCCCTAAAACTGGGATGAAATTTCATTTAAAAATTATAAACACACACAACAGAGTAGCTGGAAGCAATACACTAAGTAAAACTGTATACAAAAGGAGTGCTGAAAAGTAAAGGGGCTGAAAATACAAGCCCAACTGAAAAATACAAGTACAACTGAAAAGGGACAAAAACAGATGAAAGGTGTAAAGAAGCTCTTGGATCATCCGCCACTGATCCTACCTAAAGGGTAGGTATAGATAGAATCTACAGTAGTCCACATCTGTCTGTCTCTTCCGTGTACTATCACGTTGTGTGTTCTACCTCTGGGTACCGTCCAGTCCTGGTCCACTCTACCTCGGTCAGCACTATCTGTCGTCTGCAACCAACACAACGAGTAGCGGGAATTACCCATGTAGTTTTGAGTATAACGATACTCATCAGGGACCCCGATACCCTCAAGGTCTCACAAAATCCAAAAAATATAAACCACATGGTAAGAAAACAAATTATAACCACACTTAGGTATATGCCAATACATATACCTAAGTTATCAAGTAATCCATCTCAAACATGGGGTAAAATCAAAATTTACTCACTCAACTCAACCAAGATTTTTATTCACATTATCGAAACCACAGATGCTGGTGAAATCCTCCTCTTTCGAGTACAGTGGGCATGCCACCACAACTAGTTGCTTCCCATTAACCTTGGACTGCTGAGGTACTCCTCCTGTCGAGTACCGTGGGTCTGTCGCACTCACACAGAGGTGCTCCCCACTATGGGTCTATCGTTGACTACTAGCCACTCCCCCTAATATCCTGTAGAGTTAATCCTCCTATAGAGTACCACGGGTCTTGCGCCAACTACCAGGTGCTCCTCCTTCATGGGTCTACCACTAACTACCAGGTGCTCCTCACTGGGCTATTCGAATCACTCCGAGTCAAATCGGTCAAGAAGTCGTTTGGTCTCAGCCAGCTACTTGGTCTTCGTACTCCGCTCGCTCGTCCCAGGGAGGGTCCACTCCATGATCTATAGATCGATACTCCAACTATCATGAAGTTCCGGGTAGAATTATTTCAAAGGTCCACCTCATCATAGGGGTCTCAACGCAATAGACGGCGCGTCGATCGGATGCTCGGTCTATGAGTTATTAGCATTTTAGTCTCGAAGGCCCGGTTGGATTCGTGTATAATCCAAACTAACTGTATCTCAAATATACCATGAACTCTATTGGGTTATTCTCAAAGGAACCGTTACATTCCAATAATACCATTGCCACTAATGGTTCATCAAACAGACGTCTGGTGCCAAAGATATGGCCAATGAAAGTAATGGGTCAGTAATGGGCTTGGGCCCGGTCCCACCCGGTCGGACCAACTCAGCCCCACCCACACTAGGCCGGCCCAATCTGGGTCGCCCAGTCAGCCCGATAGGTTCGGCCAAGTCTTTTGGGCCCGGCCCAACGAACTGTGGGGGAGATTCGGCCCGGAGGTCTTCGCATAGGCGGCTCGTCCCAGAGGGCAGGGCTGGTTCGTCCAGCATTGTGAGGGGCGCGGCTCGGGCCCCTAGGCCTGGGAATCAGGACACGGTTCTGGAAGGCTGGGTGGCGGCTGGGCGAGGTGCCGGGTAGGCCAGCAGGGCGTCAGGAGGGTTCTAGGCAAGCTGGTAGGGCGCCGGGTAGGCCGCAGGTAGGCAGTGTGGGGTGCGGGCAGGCCGTGGGTAGGCGGTGCGGGGTGTGGGCAGGCCGCGTGGGGCGCGGGCAGGCGGTTGTGGCGCCGGCAGGCCATGGACAGGCGGCGCAGGCCCCAGCTATGCCGCAGGCAGGCGTCGCGGGGCACGGGCAAGCAGAGGGAAGGCCGCGGGCAGGCGGGCTGGCGGCGGGTGGCGGTCGGGCAGGCAGGTTCGGCGTGGCGCCGGCCGGCGTGGGCCAGCGGTGTTTTTCCAGGAACACCGCTGTGCCACAGGGGTGTCGTAGTTCGCGGAGGCCATGGGTAGAGCGGCCTCTGTCATTGCCGCCTACGTCGCCTCGTTGTCGCTTCGAAGAACACCACAAGAAAGAAAAATCGATAGAGGATGTCGGGCCATGTTAGGTTGGCCTGCATCCTCCTTATTTAAGGTGGTATCAATTCGTTCATTAAGAAAAGAATATGAACAACAATTAATTACATCACTTTGCATCGATTCCTTTCATTCGATGATGAGAAGAAGAAAATAAAAGCATCAACATGCAATAACCCCCTACTTGGATTGTCGGGCGTCGATGGTGAAGTCGCAAGAAGAAGACGTAGTCGTCATTCATCGTGTCTTCTACACACTTCCACTTCCGAGTTCACACGTTGGTTGCGGAAGTGGCTCCACGTCGGTAGGTTTCCAGGTAAAAAGTCTAAGAAAGATCGTTGTCGGCGTTCTTCGTTGGAATAATGCGTTCTTCGTTCTTCGTTGGGAGGATTCTCTCTTCTCCCAATAATCTTCTTTCCCAACTTCCACCCAAATGCCAAACGAAATTAATAGAAGAAATTTTTTGTCTATAATTTTATTGGCACAAAAATTAAAATTGGAGAATTAATTTAAGAGGCTACCCCCTAGTTAATTCATGAGAGTTGGCACGAATTAATTAGGGGAGATTGGCACAAATTAAAAGTTAGGGGAGTTGGCTCCATTAAGGTGGGGGTTGTCAAGGATTTTCTCCCAAATTAATTAGGAGTTGAGGAATCAATAGGCCCTGCCTCATTAATGAGGGAGAGTTGAGATCTTTTCCTCTCCTCCCATTAATAGGGGGTTAATCCCTGTGTGGTACCCACCACATTAATCCTCTCATGGGAGGTTTAGTACGGGTGGGCCCCACCACCATAACCTCTCATGAGAGGTTATGGTGTTGTGGAACCACCTCCAACCTCCATGAGGAGGTATTAACCACCACACACCAAATAGTGCCTCAAATAAAATAAAGTGTAGCTACACTTTATTTTATAAATTTTTTTTGAGAAAACCCAAAAATTAACTTCTATTATCGACTCACAGCCGTCAAAGTGAAAGTCTCCTTAAGAAAATAACAGCACTGCGAGTTCAACGGTGCTCTCAGATTTCAATTCTGAGCACCGGTTCAAAAGTTATTAAAACTCTCTCATACGTTTACTGAATGTACCCAAACAAAACTTCAGAAATTGATTTCGGACACACTGGGCCTCGGAATCATGCGCCGTAAATTTTCGCAGACTCGTAAAATTCTCTTGTATTTAAATAAATTCCATGGAATTTCTGGGTCTTTACATTCACCCCAACTCAAGGCTTCATGTCCCTGTAATATATAACTTGATCTATGGAAACAAGTGGGGGTACTGAGCACGCATCTGAACCTCCTGCTCCCATGTGCCCTCTTGGAGGTTCCTGTGCTGCCAGTGAACGCGCACCAAAGGTATCGACCATCCATGTAGGACCCGCTCCTATCGATCCTCAATTTCTACTTGGAACTCCGTAAAAGTCACACCATCGCCGACGTCCATCTCTCTATGGTCGATGATGTGAGAAGGGTCATGCAAGTATCTCCTCAGGTGAGATACATGGAAGACATCATGCACCCAGTGCAACTGAGGTGGAAGAGCCAAGCGGTAAGCTACCATGCCAACTCTGTTGGGGACCTGAAAAGGTCCGATGAATCTCAGAGATATCTTCCAACCTTAGCCAAATCACTGTAGGCCTCGTTGAGTTGAGACCCATAGAAAGATGTGGTCACCATCCTCAAACTCCAGAGGCCTCCATCTCCTATCAGTATACAACATCTGCCTGCTCTGTGTAGTCTTCATCCACTCCTAGATGATCTGAACCTTCTCGGTGGTAGCCCATACCATCTCTGGCCCCACCAGTGTGGACTCCCCTGGGTCTATCCAGCATAAGGGTAATCTGCAAGGTCTCCCACACAACACCTCAAAATGGTACATCCCTATGGTGGAGTGATAGTTGTTGTTGTAGGAAAACTCCACCAAAGATAAGTGATCCTCCCAGATGCGACTAAAGTCAAGGACACAAGCACACAACATTTCCTCGAGGGTATGAATGGTCTACTCAGTTTGAGAATCTGTCTGAGGATGGAAGGCGGTGGTTAAGCGAACCAGTGTCCCAAAATCCTCCTGCAACCCCTTCTATAGATGGGAAGTAAATCGTGCATCACAATCAGAGATAATCGTCGAAGTTATACCATGTAAACGCACAATCTCCTGCACATAGAGGCGTCCCAAGCTCTCTATGGAATCCTGCTCTCTGATCGATAGGAAGTGGGCCGACTTGGTGAGTCAGTCGACGATAACCCAAATCGAGTTGTGACCCCAAGATGTACGTGGAAGACCCATCACGAAGTCCATAGATATCACATCCCACTTCCACTCTGGGACCTCTAAAGGCTGAACCAAGCCTGTTGGTACCTAGTGCTATGCCTTCACTTGTTGATAAGTGAGGCATCGAGAGAAAAACTCAGCTACTGTCTTCTTCATACCTAGCCACCAGTGTTGTTGTCGAAGGTTTTAGTACATATTTTTCAATCCTTGATGTACCTATATAGGATATGTGTGGAACTCCCTCAAAACTTCCTCCTAATGTGACACTGGTACCATGGTACGTCCTCTGAAAAGGATGAAGTGCTCCCCACCTTCATAAAATCCATCAGTGGCATACCCTGTGGATATCAGAGCACGTCACATCTCGCAGTCAGCGTCTCCACGTTGTGCCTCCCTGACTCACTGAAGAAGTGGGGGAGTGATTGTAAGAGACTGTAGAAAGGTTGCTCCATCTCTATCCACAAAGGATGTCTGTGACGCAGATAGCTACTCTTTCGCCTAGCCTAGCAGCTGTATACCAGTTTTTCTGCTGAGTGCATCCACTACAACGTTCCCCTTCCCAGGAGTAAAGACTATCTCAAAGTCATAATCATGGAGGAACTCAGGCCATCGCCATTTTCTCAGGTTCAGGTCTTTCTGAGAGAAGATATACCTGAGACTCTTGTGGTTAGAGTACACGGTAAAACGTTCGCCCATAAAATATTGTCACGACATATTTAAGGTGAAGAACACTACTTCTAACTCCGGTTCATGTGTAGCATAGTTCTGCTCATGCTTTCTCAGCTTCCGAGAACCATACGCGGTCACTACTCACTCCTGCATTAGGACACACCTGAGTATGGTCCCTGATTCGTCGTAATAGACTACATACCCTACGCCTTCCTCTAGAAGCCTCAAGATGGGGGCACTAGTTAGCCTCTACCTCAACTCCTGAAAGCTCTGCTGACATCTCTCCAACCACACGACGGTTTTCCCCTTCTTCTTCAAGGCTGATAGCGATGTTGTAACTCTGGAGAAGTCTGGTATGAACCTCTAGTAGTAACCAGTCAAACCCAGGAAACTCCGTACCTCCGTCACACTCCTGGGTGGCTCCCAAGCAAGTACCACCTCAATCTTCACTAGATCCACTGTAACTCTAGCCTCTGAGATGAAATCTCCCAAAAAGTGAACCTCTCGGATCCAGAACTGGAACTTCGAGAGCTTACCATAAAGCTAGTTCTCTTGGTGTGTGTCCAGTACTACTGAAAAATGGTAGGCATGCTCCTCCTCAGTAGTCTAGTAGATCAGAATGTTATTGGTGAATACTATGACAAAGCGATCATGGTATTTCTATAAGATCCTGTTCATGAGTCCCGTGAACACTGTTGGAGCATTGGTTATGCCGAAAGGCATAACCAAGAACTCATAGTGGCTGTATAGACATCTAAAGGTCGTCTTCGGCACATCCTTGTCTTGAACTCTGAGCTGGTGATAGCCTGATCTGATTTCTATCTTCGATAACTATTGTTATCCCTTCAGCTGATCAAAGAGGTCGTCAATCCTCGGGATTGGGTACTTGTTCTTCACGGTCACCTGGTTCAGGTGATAGTAGTTCACACAATTCCTCAAGCACCAATCCACCCTCTTGGCGAATAGAATCAGTGCTGCCCTGGGAGAAACACTGGGTCGAATGAATCCCTTCCCCTATAAGTCCTCCAGCTGTACCCGCAGCTCATGAAACTCATCGAAATCTATATGATATGCTGGAGTAGATATCGGTGTCGTCCCAGGGTAGAGGTCAATGTTGAAGTCCACCTCTATGCAAGGAGGTAGTCCTAGAACATCTTCAGGGAAAACATCTGTGTACTGGTCCACCACTACAGGATATCTCAGACTCTCCACATCAACTGCTCCGAGGGTAAGTCAGGACAACTGATGAGTGATCGGATGCACCCTCCTCCGAGTAAGTCTGACCTGCACTACAAATCTCCCTTCTCAATGGTGAAGGTGAACTGTGTCCCATCCGTGCGGACACACTGCACTTTTCACCTAATATAGTAAATCTGATCATGGGCTGTAGATAACTAGTCCATACCAAAGATGACATCGTAAGGCCTTGATGCCGCTGCGAGGAGATCCCAGCCGAAGCTCTCACCTCCTAGAGTAAGTTCACACTTCCACCACTAGTGCTTAATCATCGAGTCTGCTCCCGTAGGAGTATCTAGCTGTAAGGATCGAGCCAACGACTCCGTCAGAATATCTGAGCTCTGAACGAGGGCAGTGGAAATAAAAGACCGACTGGCACCTGTGTTTATAAGAACTACATATATGGTGGAGTAGACACATATCATACCTCGAATAATCTCTAGAGCACCATGATCATAAGCCTTGGCTGTCTGGAGCTGAGCTCTCCCCTGTCCACCTGCTCCCTGCAGTTGGGGTGGACCTCCTGGTGGTGGTGGCGGTAACACCTCGAATAGTCACCCACCGCATGTTGCACAAACATATCCTCTTCCATTTCTTCTTTCTCCCAATGGACCACCTCGATCGAATCTCTGTCTCTACCTGGTTGGTCCTTCGACCGTCTGGTGATCATTCGAATGGCGGGTCAGACAGTCACAAGCCATGTGACCATTCCCACCTCATGAGAAACACTATCCGCTCCTGGAATGTCTGGCTCTATCTCCACTTTGGGTTCCCCACAAAAACCGATTCTGATTCGTACGGTCATCCACCTATAGTTCTAGTCCCCTTGGACCTATGCAACATATATCTACTGCCAACTGCAGAAGACTCCACTGCATGTCGACTAGTGGTGGGTCTCGCTGCTGGAGACTGCTCAGCAAGGAAAATCTCTACTAAGAGGGCTCGATCCAACACCCCTTCCTACGTCGGGATGCTGAGGGAGATCATCAAAGCTTTGATCTCTCTCCTAAGTCCCTACTCGATGGTTCGGGCCCTGAAGAATGGGTCACATACCATATCAGTGGAGTAGCACGAGAGGTCTGTGAACCTCGCTGAGTACTGAGCTATAGTCATGCTACCCTGCTGTAGATGCAGTAGCTCCTGTATCTGCACCACTCATAGGGTGGATGGGACAAACTCCGCATGAAATAGGCTTTCTAAGTCAACCTAGAGTAGCGTCATCTCTTCGTGCACCTAGAGCATCAGACTCCACCATCTGCCTGCTGCTGCCTGAAGGAGACTCGCAATAAGGATCACCCTGAATTCAGCTGGTGTCCCTACCAGTCTGAAGACTCTGACCACAGCCTCTAGCCAATATTCAGATGCATGTGGGTTCGTCTCTCCCCTGAACCTGGGTGGCCTCTGGCACTGGAACTCATGAAACGCACTCAAGTGGCATGCATCGTCTGTTGTTGGGGCTAGTGGCATCGGTGGCCCAACGGGGAGTGGTACCTCTGGTGCCTCTGCTGGCGCCTCTACTTGAAGAGGTCCCTAGAACGAGACCTCATCGCTCGGTGGGATATATGCACGTACAACTCTTGAGGCTCTAGATGGTCGTCTATGGGGAGGCATCCTGAACGAAACAGATGCGACACGGTCAAAAGATTTATACCTGGTGAGCTGACTTGGTTGAGCTGACTTAAAGAAAACTTTTGAAAACACACACGCAATCAATGTTTTCGTGCACTGAGTCGGAAATCAGTAATCAGGGTCCTGGTGTATGGATACATCGGCCGCCGCACCAACACTGGACTCCTTGAACTAAAAACCACACTTAGTACACTTAACACTATTTCTTCATAGAAAAGAAAGATCAGTGTCATAAGTTCTACGGTAGAACTGACTCCTCTGATACCAATTTGTCATGACCTGTCCCCCGGGGCCCATTCCGTGGCTACCCCAAGCCCGCCTTCCATAGGCCAGGGGCTGGCGACTAGAATCAAAGGCATAAATCCCTAAAACTGGGATGGAATTTCCTTTACAAATTATAAACACACACAAACGTGTAGCTGGAAGCAATACACTAAGTAAAACTGTATACAAAAGGAGTGTTGAAAAGTAAAGGGTCCGGAAATACAAGACCAACTGTAAAGTACAAGTAAAACTCAAAAGGGACAAAAATAGCTGAAAGGTGTAAAGAAACTCCTGGATCATCCGCCACGGATCCTACCTAAAGGGTAGGTACAAAAATCCTCCACATCATTTCACATCCTTATGTCTCCTCCATGTACCATCATACCATGTGGTCCACCTCCAGGTATCGTCCAGTCCTAGTCCACTCAGTCTTGGTCAGTGTAGTACGTCGTCTGCAACCAACAAAACGAGGTGTGGTCATAACCTGTGTAGGGGTGAGTATAATGATACTCAGTAGGGACCCCAAGACCCTCAAGGTCTCACAAAATCTAACAAGGATAAACCACAAGGTAAGAAAACAACTGATTACCACACTTAGGTATATGCCAATACATATACCTAAGTTATCATGTAATTCGTCTCCAACATGAGGTAAACTCAAAATTTACTGACTCAACTCAACCAGGATTTTTATTCACATTATCGAAAACACAGCTTCTAGAGAACTCCTCCTCTTTCAAGTACGATGGGCATGTCTCCACAACAAGGTGCTTCTCACTAATCTTGGACTGCTGAGGTACTCCTCCTGTCGAGTATCGTGGGTTTGTTGCACTCACCAAGAGGTGCTCCCCACTGTGGGTATGTCACCGACTACCATGTGATCCCCCTAATAGCTTATAAAGGTACTCCTCCTATCGAGTACCACAGGTCTGCTGCCAAATACCAAGCGCTCATCCGCCGTGGGTCTGCCGCCAACTACCAGGTGCTCCACACTGGGCTAGTCGAATCACTCTGAGTCGAATTAGTCAAGCAGTCGTTGGATCTTAGCTAGTTACTATGTCCGCGTACTCTGCTCGCTCATCCCCAGGAGGGTCCGCTCCACGAGCTATAGGTTGATACTCCAGATGTCACAAAGTCCCACGTAGATTTATCTCAAAGGTCTGCCTCATCATAGGGGTCTTAACTCAATAGACGACGTGTCGATCGGACGCTCGGTCTATGAGTTATTAGCCTTTTAGTTCTGAGGGCCTGGTTGGATTCGGGTACAATCCAACCTTACCGTATCTCAAATATACCCCGAACTCCAGTGGGGTATTCTCAAAGGAACCGTCACATTCCAAGAATACCAGCGCCACTGAAGATTCATCAAATGGACGTCCAGTGCCAAAGGTATAGCCAAAGAAAGTAAAGGGTCGGTAATGGGCCTGGGACCGGTCCTACTCGGTCGGACCGACTCAGCCCAACACAGACTGGGCCGAACCGGTCTTGGTCGACCCGGTCAGCCTGCTAGAATCAGCCCAGTCCGTTAGGCCCGGCTCAGCGGACCGCGTAGGCGGCTCGGCCTGGAGGCTGGGGCCGGTTCGGCTAGTGCCGTGAGGGGCGTGGCTCGGCCTCCTTGTCCTGGGAAATGTGGCGCGGTTCGAGCAGGCTAGCTGGAGGCTCGGCAGGGCACCGGGTAGGCCGGTTGGGCGCCGGGAGGGCGCTGGGTAGGCCGGGTGGTGGTCTGTTCATGCCGGTGGGGTGCTAGGCAGGCCAGCAGGGCGCCGAGCAGGCCGCGCGCAGGCAGTGCGTGGCGCGGGTAGGCCGGCAGGCCGAGGGCAGGTGGCACGGGGTGCGGGCAGGATGACAGGGCGCCAGGCACACCATGGGAGGGCAGCATGGGGTGCGGGCAGGCGGCGCGGGGTGCGGGCAGGCGGGCCAGCGACCGGCGGCAGCCGTGCAGGCCGGGTCGGCGCGGCTCGGGCCGGTGTGGGCCGGCGGTGTTCGGTCGGGAACACCGATGTGCCATGGGGGTGGAGCGGTTCATGGAGTCTGCGGGTAGCACAGCCTTTGTTGTTTCCGCCTTTGTCACCTCGTTGCCGCTTCTAAGAACACCACACAAAAAAATCGATGGAGGATGTTGAGCCATATTAGGTTGGCCCGCATACTCTGCATTTAAGGTGGTATCAATTGGTTCATCAAGAAAAGAAGATGAACAACAATTAATTTCATCACTTTGCATCGATTCCTTTTATTCGATGATGAGAAGAAGAAAAGTAAAGCATCAACATTCAATAACCCCTTACCTGGATTTTCGGGCGTCGACGGTGAAGTCGCGGGAAAAAGATGTAGTCTTCATTCATCACATCCACCGCACACCTCCGCTTCTGAGTTCACATGACGGCTGTGGAAGTGTCTCCACGTCGGTAGGTGTCTGGGGAAAAAGTCAAAGAAGGATCATCATCGGCGTTCATCGTTGGAAGAACACATTCTTCGTTCTAGATTGGGAGGATTCTCTCTTCTCCCAATAATCCTCCTTCCCAACTTCCACCCAAATTCCAAATGAAAATAATAGAAGAAAGAGTTTGTCTATTATTTTTTTGGCACAACAATTCAAATTGGAGAACTAATTTAAGAGGCTCCCCGTGATTAATTCACTAGAGTTGGCACAAATTAATTAGGGGTGATTGGAACAAAATAAAAGTTAGTGGAGTTGGCTCCATTAAGGTGGGTGTGGTCAAGGAGTTTCTTCCCATTTAATGGGGAGTTGAGGAATCCAGAGGCTCACCCTCATTAATGAGGGATAGGTGAGAGGTTTTCCTCTCCTCTCATTAATAGGGGATTAAGCCATGTGTGGTCCCCACCACATTAATCCTCTAATGGAAGGTTTAGTTTGGGTGGGTCCCACCACCATATCCTCTCATGAGAGGTTAGGGTTTGGTGGCCCCACCTTCATCCTCCATGAGGAGGTTTTATCAACCACACACCAAATGGAAGCTCAAATAAAATAAAGTGCAGCTATAATTTATTTTATTATTTTTTTTGAAGAAAACCCAAAAATTAACTTCTATTCTCGACTCACTACCATCAAAGTGAAAGTCTCCTTAAGCGAATTTCAGCGCTGTGAGTTCAACGGTGCCCTCAGATTTCAATTCCGAGCACTGGTTCATAAGTTATTAAAATCCCCTTGTACGTTTATTGAACGTACTCGAACAAACTTCAGAAATTTATTCCGACCACACCGGGCCTCGGAATCATGCGTCGTAAATTTTCGCGGACTCATAAAATTCCAATGTATTTAAAAAAAATCCACGGAAATTCTGGGTCTTTACAGAGAGAATGCCTAATGCCAGACATCATTACCACATAGTCAATGCCTCGTGACAAGACTGCAAATAAATTTCATTTAAAGGCCTTGTGCCAAGACACTAATTTATCTCATGAGACCTACTGATGCATTGAGGATCTATAGCGGGCTTCGCCTATCACTTACTAAGTCCACTGCATTCCCCATATGAAAATGTTGAAATATAACATAAACATTCGTATTAAAACTAGCATACGAAATGCCAATACATTAACCACAAACCATGAAGTGTATAAAAATAGCCCATCCACATTCAAACATATCATAACTCGTTCAATAAAATATTGAAGATTTTATTTACAATAAATCAACCTCAATGAAGAATAATATCCAAAAATGATGTTGACATAGTTGAAAATAATCATTAAAACCCTTTGAGAGAGATATCTATTTTATCATGAAATCATTTAAAAGTATCACAATTTATAAAGGAATACATTTAAAATATATTTTTTAATCATACTATCCCATACCACTTTTAATCTTTTTAAAGGAATTAACTTTTACAAAACATTTATGTTTATATAAATAAATCCTTAAAATTATTTTGAACACATGGACATTAATGAAAAATATTTTGAAGAATAAATATTTAAAACATTTAAAATGGTGTTTTAGTTAAAGATTACCTTAAAAGAATCATTTTGAAAATTCTTTTATGAAACATTGACATTGATAATATATATTTCCTAGAAAATACTTACACGTAAACAATCTCAGATAATAATGAGATTGAAGAATTAACCCTTACCTTGTACTTCCCTTTGCTTGATGGTACGTTTAACCTCTAGTATAATGACCACAGTATGTTATTAAATTATACCAGATCCATATTCAAATTTATTATATCATACATGATTAATTTATTACTTTATATTACCCATTTAATAATGATTTCCATGTTAAATTAATATTTTGGGTAATAATCGCTTTCTTTATCGTATGTGTTTTAACTCGTTATTCTTGATCGTATCATTTGGATCATGATTTAAATACTTCTAGAATATAAATACTTATATATATAATATATATATATTTAGAATATAAATATGGATAATAGATAGATATATGAAATGGAAAACACCATTTATGGAGATGCTAGGCCGTACGTACGCATAAACGCGGTTTCTGTTTTCATATCGTATTGAATTGAAGTAAGTGAATAAGATATATGTAAGTACATACATATATATATATATATATCTAGTTTCATTATTATGTCATATATTACATACTTATTAATAATATATATTTTTATAATCACCGTTTAATGGTGAACCTGGAAATGAATCTCATCGCGTCGTGGAGATGGTAAGTCATACGTACACACGAGCGACAATGTCATTTTATTAATGATTAAAAGGTGTGTAATTGGATGGTATATTAATTATATAGAGAAATTTTCAGGTTATTTTCATTATTTATATACATATTACTCATCATTATATCCATCCAAATAACATAGTGTTGAATAACAAATTACACCACGGTTTGGAGATGGTAAGTCGTACGTACGCATGCAAGGTGACATTATAATTCATTAGATGGATTGAATAATGAGTATTGTTGTAACATATTTATAATAACATCACATTATGTAGAAGTTTCTGGTTTTATTATTTTGTTTTGGAAATAACAAAGAAAGATAAACTGGAGGAAGAAAAGAACTTTGAAAGAGGTGATAAAATAATTACCTCTTCTTTGGGTGTTTCCTTTTGATTTGAACAAAATGGCCCCATAGGTTGGATTTCTGCTCAAGAGAAGGCCTCTAGGTTGAATTGAGGGAAGTTGGGAGGAGATTTTGGTAGGTTTTGGCCCAGCCAATTGGATTTGGAGGTGTGATTTTGAGAGAAGGAGAAGTACCCTTTTATAAGAGAGGTGAGGGTCACCTTTGAAAAGTTTGAAATATTATTTTATTATAAAACCATTTTCGGTTTCTAATGACTCCAAATTGATTTATTTTCAAGAAAAGGTGGGTATGGGTCGAAATAATTTCAACCAATAGGTTTTAGACAAGTTTATGTCACCATATTAACCCTATCATTTAGATTTAACTCTTAGTTAAATAGTATAACTTTTATCATGTCCTCTTATATTATTATAATAAATGGTTATTTAACATACTATAAAACGCCAAGAGAGCCCAAATTAGTTAATTAATAATATATATATCATTATATATGTCCTTTGTCCCAACAGTAGATTTTTTGGAAAATTATATCATTTAATAATATTGTATTTGTTTTAAAAACTCATTTATGTGAATTTTGACACTGTTTAGTATTTGGTAATTGTGAAAGTCATAATAGCATGATTACTTTGAAAAAAATGAATTGAATAAACCCAAAATTTTCATATTATTCTAGAAAATTCGTGGATGGAATCAAAAGCCTCAATTTACATTTATTTGTATATTTCTAATATCAATTATTTTAGTCATTCATTGATTAAGTAATTACTACAACATCATTGTGTCATAAATAAATTTAGATATTTAATCTCTAAAAATTATAAAATTATATATGAACTTTGGCCCAATAGTAGATTTTTTGGAATATTATATCATTTATTAATATTGTATTTGTTTTAAAAACTCATTTATGTGAATTTTGACACTATTTAGTATTTGGTAATTGTGAAAGTCTAAATAGCATGATTACTTTGAAAAAAATGAATTGAATAAACCCCAAATTTTCATATTAATCTAGAAAATTCATGGATGGAATCAAAATCCTCAATTTACATTTATTTTTATATTTATAATATCAATTATTTTAATCATTCATTGATTAAGTAATTACTGCATCGTCATTATGTCATAAATAAATTTAGATATTTAATCTCTAAAAATTATAAATAAAATACCATTATGTAGGAAATATTTTTATATTTATATTGAATATTTATAGTCAAATTTATCTTATGTATTACCCTAATTTAAAAATGGTTTAGTTATTAAACTTTGAATTTAACACGTTTAACTCTTCTTTAAATAAAATAATAATAAATGTTCTAATCTAATGCAAGTAGACCAAAAGGATCATATTTTATTTCTAAGGATTTTTTTTGTCTAAATACACTTATCTAATAGAATAATACCATGTGTTAGAGTAATTATAATATCATTTTTACCTTTAATTACCCAATTTACTTTTAACTCTGGTAAATAAGTCAAAATTTACTATTCACCCAAAATTATTTTCATCTCATTGAACCACATTTTACTTAATGATTTCAACTGTGTATCTCAGATTTTTCCAATTCAATTCACATAAGCGGTAAAATTACATTTTATGCAAATTTGTAAATGTTCTTAGAAGGTGGGTAAAATACTTTAAAAAGTTCAATAAAATTTTATACATCTAATTTTATTATAAAATTACTCCAATAAATTACATTGAACATATATAGGTAATATATATCCATTTTGAGTTAAAATAAATTTAAATAAAACAAATTATTATTTAAATAAAAAGTCAGTTTTAAACAATAAAGCAGTGTTTTTAACTATTCATCAAAAATTGAATGTTTTCAGAAAAATACCAAAAATTCACCCTAAGATAATTTTGACATTAAAAATTCAAAAATTTATTTTGTTTTACCATATTCAAAACATAGAATTTTCATTAATTAATTTAAAATTAATTCTCATTGTCAAAACCAAAAAGCGAGTTTATAAAATATAAAAACTATTTGAAGATTGACATGTGTTTATGTCAAATTTAAATGTGAAATTACTTATAATGAACTAAATGGTATTAAATGATAAAAATATAAGCTAATTATTCATATAAATAATTCATATTTATAATTTAACCCTGTAAGTTATTTTGATTAAAAAAGTTGTTTTCAATTATAATTTAGTATTTTTCATTATTCATCCAAATATAAAAGTTAACAGAAAAGTACCAAATATTTATCCAAACTAAATTTTTATCCCCTTATTCTAAAGAAGAATTTAATTTCATTAAATTTAATATATAAATGTGTCAAATATTGGTTTTAAAAAGGTTTTTCCATTAAATGGTGGAAAATTTGTATTTTTTGAAAAATACTACTTTTATCTAAAAAAATGAATTTGTTCTTATATTATTTCTTAGAAACTCATAATATGGATTCTAAAATTATATGGATTATATATATTTCAAATTTTTGTTAATACAATTCATAACTGCTTTTTGGACGGTTAGTTTTGGTAAGTTGTGGTGCGCTCGAATCTGTTTTGCGTGTACCACAAGTTATTAAATAACTTTTATGAGAGAAAGTACTATGATATCAAGGGGTGTTACATTATCTGCTCCTTCAATAAATTGAGTCCTTGAAATTTTAAAATGTTTTTCTAAAATAGAAGGTTAAAAATAGAAAAATACCATTATGTAAAACCCACATTAGAAATTGGGTTAATAAAATTTAGTCTTAATAAGAGGGAAAATGAAATGAGAAATTCACCACCAAATTATAACCTCGATTATTAGAACATTGGTGGAAATTAGAGACACATAATTGGAGATAAAATGTAAATATTTATAGGGAGTTATTGAAGTCATCAATCACACACAAGTGTAAAATTGAGGGCCTCAAAGCCATCAATCTACGATGATTTAAAATACCATCGGTTCAACAAAACATAAGGTATTAGGATAACACATTTTTGGTTTTAAGATCTCTTCCATAAAGTTTAAGAATTAATTTATTCATAGAATAAGAGAAAAAAATATACTTGACAAGTAGAGTTCCATCCTTCAACTAGTTTCTACCACAAAATCATCTTTCACTACAAAAGATAATAGAATTCAAAAATATTCTATTTATCCTAATCGAATAGGGTTCCAAAAATAATTAATTTATTATTAATTTGTTAGGATATTTAAAAAAACAATATTATACAAACTAGGACTTCAAGTATACCCGTGGTAGGAGATGCACCCTTGTCACCCTTCGGTTGCGGGTTCAAGTCTCATGCCCTTACCAGACACGACAAGTTATTGCCCGACCTCCGTGTTTTCCTTTTTATAACAATTAAAATAGAATATTATGAAATTATTTAATCATAACAATAGTATCAAATGTCAAAATTAATCTATCCCAACCTTTAGACTTATACAAAATACTTTCTTCCAAACTCAGAGTCCAAAATTTATAAGGAAGATAATCACAATGAAGATCTTTTTCCCACATAATAACATTTGAATACCTTCATCGTGTATTCTTTTAAAACATGGTAACACCCTAAATTATCATAAAACCTTATTGATTGAATTCATGATACCTTATTCCTTATATAATACTGGATATACTCTTTATATCCAAAAATGTTGTAAAATCCAACAATAATTGAATAAAAAAAACAATTAGTTTCAAAGTAGTTAAGAATATGGAATATAATTTATCCAAATCCATAATTTCTTATTCTGAAATGACTACCTCAGTATCAGAACCGTATTAAGGTTTATCTTTCCTTCAACAATGTATTTTCCAAAAAGTTTATCTTTCTATTGAGTCACTTTTCTTATAACCATATAATCTCAAATCCTCAATGAAATAGTACTATAGTAAAATCCTTATTTATTTCCATAATTCATATAACTAGTACATCATTGATAAAACACTCAAATGAAATAATTGTTTAATAACAACATAAGAACACTAGTCATTATACTTTATCTATGGTAGTATCATAACATGATTATTATCCCATATCATCATTTGCGTTATACTCTGATGATTTGGATATTGATTCGTGTAGTGTCCCAACTCCTTGCAGATGAAGCATTGTACATTTGAAACATTTTTCTTACCCTTAAAATCACATACTTGGTGTCCTTTTTCTCCACAATTATAGAAAACTCACATTCCCTTCAATCATTTACCAAGGTTATTCCTTCCAAAATTATCACATATGGGAAAATCCTTCTTTCCCCTCTTACCTTTATCCATATTTCTCTCTACCATACCTTTATTCTTGGGCTTCCCTTCAAATCCACATAACTCAAATAATTATTTACTTATCTTATTAACATATGATACTATTTCTTCATATGATGAGAATACTTGGGATACTATTTCCCTTAGAAATTTTGGATTAAGACCATGAAAGATATGATCCTTCTTACCCTTTGGAACATTCATATTGCTATAGTTCTCATTCCTTATATCAGGCACCATTTCTAAACAACAGAATACACTATGTTAGTTTATGAATCGCAATTCATAATTCAAAACATGTAAAATACCTAACATAAATTGAACAGTTTAGGAATATAATCTATAATCATAAAAAATGTTTTCTTTGAATATGTATTTGCTCATAAATCCATCATAATGGTTTGTAAAGAAAATGTGAATCATCCTAAGAATATCCTTCAGGAGTGTTGTAACCAAGAGTAAAGAAAGTCTTGTTGTTGTGTACCAGGATACCTTAGGTCAAGCCTGAAACTCCTTGTCAAAGTTTTCACACCTAGATAAATCTATGCTAGAGCCGCCTCTACCTGCTTGTTTGTAGACAGGGATGTATTGCTTGGAAAATTCACAAAATCTCTACATTACCAAAATTCTAAGAAATTATTTTATACTAAGACTCAAAGTCTATCTTAGGGTACTGTTTCAAAATAGAAGATTATATAAATCTATTTCAAAGGTAGTTTCTAAAATTTATTTGATTCCAACTGTAACGGCCTAACCCTCGTTACCTAGAGTTGGTGAATTATTTTAATACATTTTTATGATTACAAGGAATCAAGCCCCGAAGGACCAATCGATTTAGCAGTATTGGATAATATATTATATACATAAATGTTACAATACGCATTATAACATACAACACAACATAAATAATCCTTTATTAATTCCATTATTCTCTTAGATTAACCATGAATATCAATCATAATACCCTTCTGGAAATCCTGGGAAAATAAAACATAAGAAATGGGTGAGCTCAGATGCTCAGTAACGGTAAATAATTTATCAAAAGCTATACACTTTTAAGGAAAGATGTGTAATAAAAAAACAATAGCCTTTTAGACATAAAATTGAACATAATATGGTAAAAATAAATCATACATTACCATATAAACATGCACATGGATATTCTAATAGTCGAATAATCACATGTAATAACTAATTTCATAATGAGGGAATGTCTAACGTCGGATATCATTAACACATAGTCAAGGCCTCGTGCCAAGACTACAAATGAAATTTTTTCAATGGATTATTCCAAGACACTAATTTGTCTCATGATACCTACCGATGCATTGAGAAGAAATAGCGAGCTCCACCCGTCACATACTAAGACCACTACATTCCTTATATGAAAATTTTGAAACAAAACATAAATATTCATATTAAAACTAGCATATAAATTGCCAATACTTCAACCATAAACCATGAAGGGTATAAAAATAGCACGTCTACATTCAAACATATCATTACTCATTCAATACAATATTGAATATTATAATTATAATAAATCAACCTCAATCAAGAATAATATCCAAAAATCATGTTGACATAGTTGAAAATAATTAGTAAAACATTTTGAGAGAGGTATTTTTTTTAAAGAAATCATTTAAAAGTATAACTATTTATAAAGGAAGACATTTAAAAGATATTTTTGAATCTAAGTGTCTCATTCCACTTGGAAAATTCTTAAATGAACTAACATTTGAAAACATTCATGTCCATATAAATAATTCCTTAAAACAATTTTGAAGACATGGAAATTAATGAAAAAGATTTAGAACAATAAATATTTAAAACATTTAAAATGATGTTTTAGTTAAATATTACCTTAAAAGAATCATTTTGAAAAAATTTTATGAAACATGGATATGGATAATATATATTTCCCAGAAAATAATTACATATAAACAATCTCAGATAATAATGTGATTGAAAAATTAACCCTTACCTTGTACTTCCCTTTGGTCAAGGGTATTTTTAGCCTCCTATATAAAGACCATAGTATGCTATTAAATTATAACAGAACCATAATCACGTTTATTATATCATACATGATTAATTTATGATTTTATACTACCCATTTAATAATGATTTACATGTTAAATTAACATTTTGGGTAATAATCACTTTCTTTATTGTTCGTTTTTTAACTCATTACTCTTGATCGTATCATTTAGATCATGATTTAAATACTTCTAGAATATAAAAAATTATTTATATATAATATATATTTTGAATATAAATATGGATTATAGATAAATATAATAAATATAAAACACCTTTTATGGAGACAGTAGGTTGTACGTACTCATAAACGCGGTTTCCATTTTCATATCATATTGAACAGAAGTAAGTGAATAAGATATATGTAAGTGCATATATATATATATATATATATCTACAGTAGAATTATTATGTTATATTTTACATACTTATTAATAATATAAATTTTTATAATCATCGTTGAATGGTGAACCTAGAAACGAATCTCATCGCGTCGTGGAGACGGTAAGATGTATGTACACACGAGCGATGATGTAATTTTATTAATAATTAAATGGTGTGGAATTGGATGGTATATTAATTGTACATATAAAATATCATGTTATTTCCATTATTTATATATATATATATATTACTCATCATTATATCCATCCAAATAACATTGTGTTGAATAACAAATTACACCACAACGTGGAGACGGTAAGTCGTACGTACGCACGAATGGTGACATTATAATTCATAGGATGGATTGAAAATTTATTATGGATGTACCATATTTATAATAAAATCATTGTATTTAGAATTTATTGGTGTTATATTTGGTATGGTAATAACAAAGAAATAGAAAGTGGAAGAAGAAAAAAAACTTTGGAAGAGGTAATGAAATAATTACCTCTTCTTTGGGTGTTTCTTTTTTATTTGAACAAAAGGGCTCCTTAGGTTGGATTTATGCTCAAGGGAAGGCCTTTAGGTTGAATTTAGGGAATTTTGGAGGATTTTGTTTCAGGGTTTGGTTAAGGAAAATGGATTTGGAGGTGTGATTTCGAAAGAAGGGGAAGATCCCTTTTATAAGAGAGGTGTGGGTCACTTTAGGAAAAGTTTAAAATATTATTTTATTATATAATTATTTTCAGTTTCCAATTTCTTCAAATTGATTTATTTCGAATATAAGGTTGATATGGGTTGAAATAATTTTCACGAATTGGTTTTAGACAAGTTTATGTCTCCATATTAACCCTATCATTTATATTTAACTCTTAGTTAAATAGTTTAACTTTTACCATGTCCTCTTGTATTATTATAATAAATGGTTAATAAACTTACTAAAAAATCCCAGATAACCCGAATTGGTTCATTAATTACATATATATCATTATATAATTCTTTTTTCCAAGCATTATGTTTTTAGGAATATTATATCATTTAATAATATAGTATTTGTTTTAAAAACTCATTTATGTCAATTTTGACATTATTTAGTATTTGGTTTTTTTGAAAGTCATAGCAACATGATTACTTCGATAAAATTCATTGAATCAGCCCTAACTTTTCATATTAATCTATAAAATTAGTGGATTGAATCAAAATCCTCAATTTAAATTTATTTTTATATTTATAATATTAATTATTTTAATCATTCATTGATAAAGTAATTATTGCATTATCACTTTGTCATAAATTAATTTAATTATTTAATCTATAAAAATTATAAATAAAATACCATTATGTAGGAAATATTTTTATATTTCTAATTAATATTTATAGTTAAATTTATCTTATGTATTACCCTATATTAAAAATGGTGTAGTTATTAAACTTTGAATTTAACACTTTTAACTATTCTTTAAATAAAATAATAATAAATGTCCTAATCTAATCCAAGTAGACCAAAAGGATCATATTTTATTCATAAGGTTGGTTTTGGTCGAAATACACTTATCCAATAGAATTAGGACATGTGTTTGGGTAATTATAATATCATTTTTACCTTTAATTTCCCAATTTACTTTTATATGTGGTAAATAAGTCAAAATTTACTATTCACAAAAAAATTATTATCATCTTATTGAACCACATTATACTTAATGATTCCAACCGTGTCTCTCAGATTTTTTAAATTCAATTCACAAAAGTGTTAAAATTGTGTTTTATGCAAATTTGCAAATGTGCCTAGAAGGTGGGTAAAAGTCGTTAAAAAGTTCAATAAAATTTTATACATCTAATTTTATTCTAAAATTACTCCAATGAATTACATTGAACTTATATAGGTACTATATATATATATATTTACTTAAAATAAATTTAAATAAGATAAATAATTATTTAAATAAAACTTCAGTTTTTAATAATAACACAATATTTTTCACTACTCATCAAAAATTGAAAGTTTTCATAAAAATACCAAAAAATCACCCTAATATAATTTTAAAATTAAAAAAAAATGATTTCTATTTTACCAAATTGAAAATATATAAGTTTCATTAATTAATTTAAAATTAATTCTCGTTGTCAAAACCCAAAAGTGGGTTTTTAAAATGTAAAAACGATCAAAAAATTGACATGTAATTATATCAAATTAAAATGTGAAATTACTTATAATGAATTATATTGTATTAAATGATAAAAATATAATCCAATTATACTTATATACCATTCAAATGAATAATTTAACACTAAAAATTATTTCGATTAAAATAGATGTTTTCAACTAACATTTAGTCTTTTTCACTATTCATCAAAATATGAAACTTATCAGAAAAGTACCAAAAATCTATCCAAACTAAATTTTTATGTCCCAATTATAAATAAGAATTTAATTTAATTTAATTAAATATATAAAAGTGTCAAATATTGGTTTTAAAAGGGTTTCTATTGAAAGGTAGAAAAATTACATTTTTTTAAAAATACTTCTTTTATCTGAAATAAATGAATTTGTTCTTATATTATGTCTAAGAAAAACATAATATAGATTCTATAATTTTATGGAGTATATAATGTTCAAAATTTAGTTAATATTATTCATAAACACTTTTTGAACAGCTAGTTTAGGAAGTCGTGGTGCACAGGAATCGATGTTGCGTATAGCGTAAGTTATTGAATTAATTTTAAGAGATAACAAACTATGAAATCTTGGGGTGTTACAAATAGCTAAAAAAATTTCAGTTGTAAAAAGAAGGAATAATGGTAACCATTTTATTTTTTAAATCAATGTTTGTACAAAGTGCTACAATGAAACACTAAAAATCCAAGACTCAAACAAAATTCAAAAACAACTATGGGTTTCCTCCCATAAAGCACTAACTTTAAAGTCATCATCTAGATAGGAGGACCAAAAATTCAAAGAGTGGGACCACCAGCTTAGTTTCTCCTTTCTCACTTGCAGCTATTGGTCGTCATGTCTTCGAGTTCATGTGGTCACTTAACTAGATTCAAAAATTCAGGAGCATCTCGACCGAATATTAAATGTTTTAGAAATGGGATCACTAGTGGGGGTGGTTGTTGATGCGGGTGGATTTCCAATGATAAAACTCGATTTAGATTGGCAATTTTGGTGACACACTGGGTTACTCTTTGTAGAAGAATGAACTGAGGAATGGGTCTGTTGATAACATCAGATGACTCAAAGGAGCTAGAAATTACTAAGGAAGAAAGGAAAAAAGGAATTGAAAATAAAAACACATGTATGAGTGAAATAAATCCAGAAACTGTATATAAAAATCCATGTAGAGTATAAAAAATGAATAAGAGCTCTCCCCAAAAAAATGTGTCCCAAATCCAAGAAAGTATAAAATAAAATAAATCAGAAATCTGGTCAAAAATATCCTCTATGGTCAGAACTACATCAGAGGAGGATGGATATGAGCTGCCAAATCTCCATCAATAGCAGTAGTGGTGGTGGTAGTAGTATGTGGGAATTAATTATATGGTAGAGTGGTGGAGGCGGTAATTTAGGATGGTGTGGGTGGTGGTGAGTCCATGATCTGTACAGTGGCCATTTTTCTGATAGATGGATCAATGAAATGGATGTCAGGAGTGGGCACAGTGGATGGTCACTTTCCCTTTCGAGCCTACTCTGCATGAAAATCCTGCTGAGCAGTAGGGTTCGTGATATCAAAAGGTAGGTCGGAGGGTAGAGATGGTGAGGGAGGAAGGGTCGATGAGGAAGGTTCAGCGGTAGTATGTGGTGGAGGGATGAATGAAGAAGGAAAAATTAAGGGTAGGTGGAGGCAGGTAGCAAGCTGGTGATGATTCTCCAGGATGCACTGGAGAAGTACCCAAAGGTCGGAAGGAGTGGGATGGGTAGATTCAGGCTGGGTGGATGGGGTGGTGGTTGGGGCTACTAATGGCTGGGTAGAAGGGTCTGCTACTACTGCTAGTGGTTGTTGCTCCTGCGGATCTGCCGCCTGTGGTGCATCTGGCTGAGGCACTAGCTCTTGGACTCCAGGTGCCCAGAAATAGATGCCACCCTTCTTTCACCAGTATCCCCATATTGTGCCTGATCACAAGATCAATCAGTTTGATTGGGCCTACTGAGGTGATAAGCTATGAAGCATCGAAAATGTGGAGGTATATGGCCAACATGGTGATGAATGATCTACCCATAAGCGTGCCTCGTCTCCTCTATTCCAGTACTCTATATTAAAAGGTGAATTGGGCAGCCATGTTTATGGGACGTACACCCATGGAAGTAGCAAGAATAAGAACATCAAGCTAGATAAAACTGCCATGGGTCTCACCTCAAGTGAACCACCCATGTGCCATGGCCCGTGCAGTATATGAAGAGAAGGATTCCTCATCCAGGTGGACTTCGCCCACCTGGGGTCATGGTAGGACTGTAGGTCACAAGCTAAAAGATTCTAATGCCTCGGTGCATCCTTTTCATAGAGCCTCGTCTATATGGTTGGATAGATGTCTGAGATAAAAAACTCATCGGTGTAGATACCTAGTCCTACACCAAACTCATCCATGGTGAGCTAGTGTTGTCTTCCGCCTATCCTGAAGTGATAGGAATCCACCAATGAGTCAAAGGTGTCTATGAACTCCAAGAAAAACTCCATGTATGTCTCTTCCTAGACATCAACGATGTCTTCTATGTAAAGCATCTCCAATAAGTGTTGGACCTCGTCAGTGACATTCATATTTTCACGAAATACCACATCCAGAGTCTTGTTGGTCCTCCTGGGTTTTTTCATGGATATGAATGAGATTATCCCGGTTATGTGGGCCAGTAAAACAAATCCCCAAGTGAAAATAAATATTATCGTCCGGAGACGAGGAGGATCTTGTGTACTGTATTATGAAGTGAGTATGCGGCCACTTGGAAGCATGTGGGTGGCACGCGGGGGATAAAGATGTGGATGTATAGGTGGAACTCGATTATGATGGAGAATGTTTGGGATATGACCTCTTGGTGCACGCCATGGATAGGAAGAGGATAAGGTCACGCACTGGAAGAAGGGTAGGTGGGTTTGGTTGAGGACGATGAGAGGAAGGAAGGAAGATGTACACATCTTGAGGAGAGGAGGGTAAGGGTCGTATGCCGGAGGGGAGTATTTAAGGAGGAGGATCTCGAGTTTGAAAGGGGGTTACTAGTTGTGACCCTTTTTTAATTTTAAAAATAGACCTGATTCATGTCACGACGTGTACCTTATGTTCATGTCGTAAACCATGAAAAAAATGGGTTTCAGAGTAACAAATGGGCATGTCATGACCTGTGGGTTCATAATGTGTACTTCAATGGTTTCCTGTGGTTTTTCCTCATTTCTTTTCCTACCATTTTATTCAAATTATTATAAGACTCTCAAAAATACTTGTCTAATTCTAACCTAACTAACTCTTAACCTAGGTTGCCTCCAAATCAATGATTCATTTATAGTCGAGATCTTCACTCACTTAAGGCTCATTTGATGGTATAGTTCTTGCGGAATAGTTCATGAAACATCTTAAATCCATGATCATGAATTTTTTATGGTGATATGTTCATGTATAACTCATATATGACAATAATAGTCAAGGAGGAGGATTCCACCAAAAATTATTTTTTAAGGTACTCGGCAAAATGATGGATGATGGCACAACCTCTCTAGTGAGTGGTACAATAAAGTTGAATTATTTGGAGTCACAGACTCCTTTATATGTAACAAATTCATCTCTTCATTCCTTATTATCCATGAAAGCTTCTTCATTCTGGGTAAGATATATGATGTTACAGTCCTTGTTTTCATCTGAGGGTTTCACATCTTGACTCAGGTTGAACACAACTTGTTCTTCTCTTACTCAGAAGATGAGACATCCTTGATTCAAATTGATTAGTGCCTTTCCTGTAGCTTGGAATGGTATTCCATGTATAATATAAATATCACCATCTTCTTCTCTGTATAACACTAAGAAAACAGCTGGGAAAATGAACTTGCCGACTTTTTACCAGCACATCCTCCAAAATGCCTCTAGAATGCTTGATCGATCGATTAGCTAATGGTAAAGCTACCTTTGTTTATTTGATTTCTTGGGGTCCTAGATTTTGAAAAGTAATCATTGGAATTAGGTTAATGCTTTCTCCAAAATCAAATAGTGATCTACTAATTTTTCACATGCCTATCTCATAGGGGTTTGAGAACCTTCTAGGGTCTCTCATCTTCTATGGAATTTTCTGTTGTACCATAGTAGATCATTATTAATTTAGGGAGATGACTCATAGGTCTTCTATTTTTCTTTTTTTTATAATATGTCTTTTAAGAACTTTTCATAAATTGGAATATGGGAAATATCTTCATAAAAAGGGATGTTGATATGTAATTTCTTGAACATATCCCAAAACTTCTTGTATTGTATCTCTTACCTAAGTAGTCTTTCTCTCTCCTAATAGGAAATAGGTGGATGGTATGGAGGTGGGGTGACATACATAGGTTCCTTTTGTTTCTCAAGTATATGTTCCTTCTCAGCTGGTACTTCTTCAATATGTAAGGTGGGATTGACTTTTTCATCAGGTACTGGTTGTTTTCTCGGCTCTTATTCTTACATCTTTGATTATTTGGGTTGTTGGAAGTCCAAAATATTTCTTCTGCTCAGCACTAAAACCTTATCTTCTTATTTTGGGTATGTCTCAGTGTTACTAGGTAGAGTACGAGGTAATCTCTCAGATAAGGTTTTTGAGATTCGACTTATTTTCACTTCAATGTTCCTTAGAGCTTCTCTCTAGTTTTGCATATCTATCTCATGGATCATCATTATTTGATAAAAAAATTTCCATAAATGATGCTAGGAGGCTTTCCATATTTCTTTTCATGGGTTCTTGTTGAGGTCTTGGCTGAGGTGGATGAAATTTTTGTTCTCTTTAAAGGCATGGTTTTTTTTTCTGATCTTGTGGTCTTAGTACAAGATTAATCAGAGGGTATACTTGTGTTCCTTTAGCTCTAAATTGGTTTATACTCCTATCAGTTGAAAAAAACTCTGATTTCTCTAAGTTTGTTGCAGATTAGTCCTCTCCTAAAAATATTTTTGCTGATAAAATGGATGGTTCAGTTGATTGTAATTGATGTAATTACAATCTTTTTGTGGTTCTTCATATTCAACTTTGCATTCTTGATATATATTCGGGCCACCACACATATTACATGATCGCAATTCCATTACAGGAGCAGGGGGTTGAGTAGTTGGTATTTGAAGTGCTTAAAACGTTTTAGTGAGTTCTTCCACCTGCGCTTCTAGAATTGTGGTCTCATAAATTTGGTGGATTCCATGATTGGGTGGTCCACGATCACTCTTCCATAGACTATCATTGTGAGATATTTCATATAGAATGGATCTTCCAGCTTCGGGAGTCTTGAACATGAGACCTCCATCAACAGATGCATCGACAACATTCTATGTCATTGGCTGGAGTCCTTGATAGAAAGTTTGGAGTTGTATCTGCATATCAAGCCCATGATGCGGACACTTCCTCATTAATTCTTTAAAGTGGTCCCACTCATCCCATGCAGACTCTCCATCAATTAGGTGGAAATTTTGAATGTCCATCTGGAGCTTCTCGGTTTGGATGGGTGGGAATTTCTTGACCAAAATATTCTGGGCTAGTTCGTCCCAACTCATAATTTACTCAGGAGCTTGACATTTTATCCAGTCCTTGGCTCTGTCTTATAAAGAGAATGAGAATATGTGGAGTCTTATTACATTAGATGAAAATCCATGGTTATTAAAGGTATCACAGACTTCCATGAAGTTGGAAATATGTTTATGGGGATCTTCTCTCTGAAGACTGATAATTTTCCCCACGTTCTGGATCATATGAATGAGTCGAGGTTTTATTTCAAATGTGTGTTCTTGTACCGAGGGACAAAAATATTAGGATTCACACCGTGGATTGATGTCAAGACATAGTCCCTGATTGTTTTCTCCTGGTTTATTATTGGGTGCTCTCCAGGAATGAATTGATGGTTGGGGTTTGGCAGGTTACGTATCACCGGTAAGTTGACTTGATTAGCCATTCATGGCCGGTGAAGAGAAGATAGATTCCTTTCAATCTCAGGATCGAATTCCAAAAGATAATATGCTTCATGATTCCTTGAACTAGTCAAAGGATATTGGTACATGCACGGGGTGAACAATAAAATGAAAAGTTTCAAGGGAATCTAGAAACAAAGGAAAGGGGTTGAGGGAAAGGTAATCCCAGATCTAGAACAGAGTCCTAATAATGAAGAAACAGTGTTTCCTCCATAGCATTAGGGCCAAAATATGATCTTCTATTCAAAATGTGTCATTAATTCTTAAGGGCACGAGTCATATTATAAATTTATATGTGTCCCAAACTTTACTAACTATTAGGTCATAGTATAATAGATGTTCGGGGTCGATCCCATGAGGAGGGTATTGTTCTTGAGGGGAAAATAAATCTAGTCTTCAATCTTTTGTAGGAGTTATTACTAGCTTGACTAATGTTTGGGAAGTGTCTAACTAATTTTTGGTTTTGACTTCATGTGATTAAAAAGGGGTCGGGATCTGAGTATCTAGATAAAGGTGATCCTATTTCTAATCTTGGCAAGGTCACAAGTTCTTATTCTGTGAAGAAAGCAGTAGTTTCTAGTCAACCTTAGTCTAGTCTTCTAGTTTTACCTAGGATGTAGCTATTCCTTGGTCAGGAGGCTAGATATATTCCTAGATGCATTACTTTTAGCTTCTATTGTAGAGTGTTCCCTAAGATTGTGGTCATAGTCATAGTTTACTTCAATTAGGATAGGGTTATTTTCTTTATTGTCTAATGGTCACGGTACAGTCGCACAAATGGGTTTTGACTATTGGTTTATATCCTAATTACTGATCCCTTTAGGTTTTTCATGTTTTGAACTAGTGGTCTAATTAAGTGTCTAGATACATTGAATCTTGATCCCTAACCCAATGCATTTAGCTACACATGATGGAAATTAAAGCAATAAAAGGGATATATGAAATCATGATAACAATGATAATAGAATTGAACATGTACTAATATGAAATGAATATTCAAGAAAAATTTAAATAAAACCTTAATTGAATGGAATGAAATGGAATTGAAACGACATGGGAATTGAAGGCATTGAAGAAAAAGGAATCCGCAAATCTTTGATTGAAAATGTAAAGAAATTACAAAGAACTAAAGTGTTTTAAGAAGGAAAAGATAAGGTAATTACAAAGGGAGTCTAAAAGGGAGAGAGATATGGTCTATGTTTTCTTCAATGTGATGTCGAGCTACCACTTATATAGGAAGAAATGGTCACGACGTGTACTTAATCATCATGATTTGAACCCTTAATCCATGTTATTTCAATCAGGATCTCCAGCGTGGCATGCAGATCTTCCATAGATTAATGATGTTTGACTATGGTGACGTCTTGTACAGGTGGTTCATGACGTGTACCCCATGGAAATCTGGCTTTCTCAGCATCTGGTTGGACTAGTGTCATGACTTATAGGAGGGAATCACGATTTGAACTGAAAAAATCTTCAGTATTTGTGGTTGTTCATGACTTGGGCTTCACGAGTTGATGCAGGTTGTGATTATCAAGTACACAATGTGAACTTGTCCATCACGGCATGTACTTGGCCATTTTTTCAGATTTTTTTCCTTTCTTCCTTAAAACCTTGTAAATAACTATTTCCTAAAAAATTGGACATCGACCATGTGAATTATCCAGTATATGAATGAAAAAAATGGAAAAGTGACAAAAATATATATATAATATATTCTTATCAACATTCCTAATGAGAAATCATACACAATTTAACATAATGGGGGATGAATAAAATGGTTTGGAAGAGTTTTCAGCTGATCCCAAAGACAAAGCGTCTAAGAGTCGATACATATCCCATAATGATAGGAATCAATCCACCCAGAGTTATGTAGTTCTACATAGTTTAACTTCATCTATTAAAGATGTAAAGTGCAGTTTAATTCCATATAGGATAGGGTGGTTTATCATCATGTAGGAAAAGGGGCACTTTCCATTTATGGTCAGGCATAAAGGACCACCAATTTTGTGAAGTTTGACTTCTTTATGTAAGGATGCAGTAGTTTTTCATCATGTAGGATGCTACCACATAAAGTTTAAGGTCATGTTTTCTAGACCTTGCAGCAATTTAAAACCATGTAGGATGATTGAGATCTTCGTTCAAGGTCATAGAGCTAAGACCAATGGGGGCATTATGTACTTTATCATCGTGCAACCAGGACACTAATTTTTTGAGCTATTTAACATCATGCATCAACATTGAGATATATATTTATCATCATGTTGGATGGGGTACCATATTTTTTGGTAATTTTTATTAGGTGAAAGATGGAGTTCCCTTGGAGGGGTGTTTACGGTGTAACCACTATAACCTATCATGAATGAAGACCTGAATGGTCCTCATGCCACACCATACATTCCTAAGGGGAACTTTCACACAGTTTAAAGTCATGATACTTGGTCTCAAGAAAATAGTTTACTGTCATGTTCCTGGGATTGGAACTCCTATTTTAAGTTCATTGAGTTCAGACCCTTTAATAGTTTAACGTCATACAGGATGAGTGCACTTATGTGAAGTACTTTTTGGTGAACTTGGAATTGGTGGGAGGAGTAATTCACTCACCATCCATAGTGACAAGATAGTTTTCACTGTTGAGATAGGCCATTTTAATGATGAAAGGTTTCTCCAATTTGGGCTCCAACTTTGGTGGTTTCCTACCTGGTATCATTGTCATCCTTACAGCTAACATCGTGTCACCTTGGAGGAAAGAGCGGAGATGAAGTCTATTATTAAAATTTCTAGTTATCCTTTTTTGGTGCCTCTCTAGATTATTAAAGGATCAAATCCTTTTCTCATTGAGAGCTTCTAGTTTATCTGGAAGGAAATCTACTACTCTATCAGATGGCTATGATCATAGAAAGTTGTACGAAGTGATAGAAATTGAATCTTGATGGGGAGGACTTCCTCTATGTCATATACCAGGGAATATATATTCTCCTAGGTGAGATTATGAGTCATCATCTGATAATCCTTAAGAGATTTGGGAAGATTTTTCATCCAACTTATCTTGTTTTGGTTGACCATCTTCTACAAAATGTTGGATAGGGTCTTGTTGAATGCCTCAATCTGTCCACTTTCATGTGCATAGTAGCTAAAAGTGTGATATACTATATACACTACATGGAAATAAATTTATTCAACTCATCCTTCCAAATTTATGTGTTTTTATTGGTGAGAACACTATGAGGGACTCCAAATATTTCAATGATGTTGGAGCTAAGAAACTCAACAACAGAATGAGTCTTAAATTCTTGGAGTATAATTTCATCTACCCACTTGGAAAAGAAATCCATTGTGGTCAGAATAAACCTCAACTAGCAAGATTTTTCTGGTGGGTATGGCCCCATAACATCAAGTCCCTAAATTGCAAATTTCCATGAGTACATTGTAATATAGACGGGGATCCTGTGGTCGATGAAAAAAAATTGCATGGAACTAACATGTGTGTCACTTTTTTGAGAAATTGATATAGTCATGGACCATAGTGGGTTATTAATATCCCATCCTTCAAATTTTGTGGGAGAGATTAATCCCTTCATGATGAGCACTACAAGACCTTGCATGGACTTCCTGCATAACCTATGGAATCTCATCTTCTTGAATGAAGAAATGGATAATTCCCTCAGACCCGCATCTATAAAGGGCCTCCTCTAATCTAGGACCATTTTGGAGGGTGAACTAAAATGCACTGCGACTGATTCACTCATGTTCGTCTATATTTGAGGGGAGATTACCATTCATGAGACACTTATCATATGGGGCTGTGCACTTGGAGGTTTCTCCAACTATCGAGGGATTCAGAGGAATTGATATATAAGAACTGGTGGTAAGGTGATTTACTTTTTGGTTTTCATCATTGTCTATACTAATGGGGGAAATGAATCTTCGATGTGCCACATGAATTAACAGATCTTTCTAGTTGGGCTGTATGATAGAAGCATCTAGACCTTCTGGACATTAGTTCAATCATTTTTTGAATGGTTAACATGAGTCACCTATAGCTAAGAGGTGAAAAAGGCCATTATATGGTGAGAATGCTTGATATAGGGAACAAGCTCAAGATTCCCGATGATATATTCACCATTAATTTTCTTAATGACTAGATCAAAGTCCCACTTCACATGGAGGTGGGAGAAATCAATCTTGAGAGACAAATAGATTCTAGTTATGAGAGACTGATACTCTGCCTAAATTTTGGTTCATCCCTATGATAAAAAGAATGAATAGGGTAATACATTCTATGTATGAATGATGAAAACAATGACCATGGCCACTGTATTGAGTCTAGGATAGCTAATACTTATATGTGTTGGACTCTGGGATGCATTGTTGATGTTCGTTTTCCCACATGGAATTTCTGGATCCACTAAGAGGATAGCCTCACAGAGAATTTCAATTTCCAAAGACTGCTAATCAAGGGCTGGATGAGTAGCCAAAAAATATACCAGTGCATGACCCTTAATGTCCTTCAATAGAACAAATATAATGTTTAACTATTGAAGAATCACTGCTCATCATTATAGCCATCCTATCAATGTGGGGATGTTTAGAATTTACATTACAAGATCTGTGTGGGAAACAAATTGTTGCTTGTGATGTTACAGGCAGTTTTGTAACATCTTCCCTTCAAAGACCAGTGTGATGAAGCTATTCTTGATAGGAGAGTATCTAGACTCTATATCAAGTAGCATACAAATAAGATAGTACAAACTGTTTTGTATCCCTTTATTGTTATTCTAAACGATATGGGTGTTGAGGGAACATTCTTGGCCAGTCACATAGGGGACCAATAACATCCTAGAGATGGATGGCATCATAACTGGAGGTCATAATAGGTGTTTCTTGATTTATTCAAATTCAATTTGGAACTCTTCATTCCATTAGTAGATGAAAATTTTTCATGATTCTATAAAAAGTCTAACACATTCTAGAGAAAATCATGATTAATCGACATATGTAGGGGATGTGGCCTTGAAAACATCAGAGCTCCTGATGGTTTCTCAAATTGGGAATCTGGATGATAGCCTTGATTTTCTTTGGATCAATATTCATTCCTCTATATCTAAAAATGATTTCAAGGAACATTATAAATCTCGCCCCAAAAGGGCATTTCACATTGTTCATCTTTAGATGGTTTCAGTTGATGAATCAAAATACTTTTTATAGATTTATGAGATGGTCCTGACTCTAGTAGTATATTACCACCAAGTCATCCACATAGAATTCCACTATCATCTTGAGGATTATTTTGACGATGTTACATATAGCACACTAATAAGTGGATCCTATATTCTTCAGACTGAAAGATGTTATGTGATAATAGAAGGTAACTTGTGACACTATAAAGATGGTAGATTCTTCATCTTCAGGGGCCACCCGAATCTGGTTATACATGGAATATCCATCAATTAAAGAGAGATCTTGGAATCTGGTGGTGGGATCAATCAAAAACTCTGTTACATAAAGGGGAATGTTTTTCTTTAGAAAGTGGTTGTTTAGATCCTAGAAGTTGATATAGACTCTGATCTATCTGTTCTTCTTCCTAATGAGAATGATTTTGCCAATTCATCTCGGGTACCAAACTTCATTGACAATGTTTTCCTTGATAAGTTTATCAAATTTAGACTCATCTATGGAACCATGAGACGGGTAAATCATCCTCGGAGGCTACTTTAACCCATGAGGACTAATAGAAAGACCAAGTCGATGGATGGATATTGAGGAGATAGCCCTGTAATCCTATCATAACTCTAGGAAAAAATGTCATGATCATTCCTCAAGAAGTACACAAACTGTTGTTGTTCTACTGCAATCATGAATGCACTGATCAATGTTAGAATCAGATCAATATTAGTGCCAATAATCACCCATACCAACTCATAGATAGTCATGGATACTCCCTCTTCTAATGTGGGAGGATCATCTTCCTAGTCATCTTCATTGCCGAACATGAGAGGATCATCAAGAGGTAGATATTATTTTGAGTTAGTTGACCCTAGAGGAACATTATTTCTACAATTAGTGGTGGTGGAATCTTCATTACAAGATAGCTAAACTTTTGACACCATGGAAACAAAGGATATCGCCTTGATTCCAAAACACCTTCAACCGAGGGGCCCACAGTTGATCAGGCCATAGTAGTGGTTGTGGGTTGGTCTGTGTCGACTTAGATTGACACAAACAAATAAGAAGGTATGGGGAACTACTGTAGTCATGTTGAGAACATCCCGATAACTCACATGGGTAAATGGATCTTGTAAAAATATACCTTATCCTATATAGGATTACAAAGTTATCTTCTGACGTTTCATTTACCTGAGAATGTGTATTACCCTCATTTTGAATATGATGAAACAATATCCCAATTCTAGAGTTTTGGCCTCCAACTAATGAATATAGAGTATACAATCATCATCCATGTTCATCTAGAGGTCGGCCACAATAGTTGTGTGCTCAATCTTGTTGGTATGAAGCCATTTTTACTTTCTCTTATAATAATCAGCATCCAAAAAGTGGGATTCAAATGACATGAGAGGAGATGTATCACATTAAAGCATTACCACTCGACCATTGAGGGTGTACTTGAGGCATTGTAAAAACCATTATCTTATATTGAGAATGGTATTATGGCCTTGCGTTTAACTTTCTTTACTTACTTGGCATGGAAGGAAATTGCAGCTTCTGCCTCTATCTAAAACTAGAGGGGTCACTTCAGGGCCTCTGTGAGTATTTATCATATCTCTTATGGTTTTTAAGGGGACTCAATAATCGATGGATTCAATGGAATGGTAGAAGGATATTTAATCATATAATATTTTCATTCTAGGCACACATTTCTACCAAGATGAGGATGATAATTAATGGGAGGCATGATGGGTGTTGCTGGTGAAACCGGTGGATGCTTGCTAATTCTGGGAATATCCCATCACTCATTAGTTAAAAATTGAAAAGATATTACCATATGATTGTCAGATGACTGAGTCCTAGCTATATCAGAGTACATATAATTTTTTTACGTTCATGATAACTCTTACTGGTCAAGTAGAACGAACATCAGTGGATGGAATCTAACAAGAAAGGGCGAAAGGATGATTACGGAAGAGCCTTATGTTTAACCTTATATCTAGACACAAGATCCTGAAAGGATTTCCATGAAGCACTATCCTAATAATATTGATGGTTTACAAGGCCATGTAAATGATGGCATCGATCAGGCACATTCGGAGGACCATTTTGACACTAATTGTCTTTTGGAATCTTATAGGGATTCACCAACATGATAGATTTCATAGAGGTATGCTCCTACCCAACATTAGTTAAATCATTCAATATTGGTCAGATCAAATGGGGTATTACCATCTCAAGAGGTATGAAATTACTGAGGGAGTGATATGGTTTCAGCACTGATGTAGATTTTTTATTTTCTAATGCACTATTGGTATCTTATCTTATGATAGGTATAAATCTAAGGCGTGAAAGAAGAATTGGAAATTGAAGGAGGTGTGACAACTTTAGGAGGCTCTGGAATATTCAAATGGGAACGGATAACACCATGGGGAAAAAATGGCCTTTTAGGATAACCAATAATCATACTTATGACACCTATTGTTAGATACCTGATTCCATAAACCATCACTATTGTTGTAAGTATTTATAAAAATGCAATCTACCTATGCCAAGGTAGAGAAAAATCTGAATACATTATTTTCAACCAGATCCAAGAGCCATTCCTTAACTGCCTAACATTTCTCAATGGTATTCCCAATGAACCTATGATCTAGACTGGGTAATCAGTGAGATCATACTCCTGGGATTTCATTCATTTTGGATGCTTAAAAATCCCTTGATCGAGGGAATTATGGAAATAAACAAGAACCTAAGCCTAATTGAATGAATTTGTCGAGTTTCTCCTATCCAGAAAGGGAGTTCTGGTGGCCTAACTTTGGAAAGGGTTTGGTTCCTAATGAGGGGATTGTGCATTACTTTTTCACCAGGTTGGTGGAGTTGTATTGTATGGTAGCGCCTACCAATTTTGTGTCGGTAAATGATGAGCCTAAGGCAAGATCTGAGGGTATTTCCCTTGGTGAGGTTGTCGAGAAGGCACTTTCGGAAAAAAAAATCTAATAGCCTAGGGGCCTCTATTTCTATGACATAGGTAGTCTCTGCCTTGGAGAATGTTCTTATAGGAGATGGATGAGGAAATCAGTGTGCCTATCTTGCTTGATATAAGGATTCCTCTAGGAACTGAGCCTTAAAAGAAACGTCATGAAAACCACTAGGAAAATTCTGAGTGAAGAGAGAGGGAACCAATTTAGTCTTAGAATTCCCCATTATCATCATCATCATCTACTCTTTAATCAGTAATATGTGAATTGAATATGTAAGACCCTTCCACCTGGTAAACAATTCTGAGACTCACTCGCCTAGCCTTGTTTTTCACAAGAAGAGGTCATAAATACTTTTCTTTGGTGTGGTGGAGCTGAACTGGTAGAGGCACTGTCTATGAAGATATTCCCAACCAGTGATAGACCCGATAAGTAACTGGTTGTACCAAAAAAACACAATCCCTTCCAATCTCTGTATAATGAACCAGAGCATGGTGGCATCCTATTGTGCTATTCTTCCAAAAATGGGTCCACGCCTTGAAATATTGTGGTCTAGATAATGTGGTGTGTTTGTCATCCTATTAAAGGTGGAGAAGGTGGGGTAGCCAAAATATGGGGGTGTTTTATGTCATCAACCTATGACAGATACAACTTACCATAAGGTGGGGTTCCCACCTCCTATGTCCCAGGGGCCTCTAGGAAAGCGATGAGAGTTCCCATGAAGTCTTCCTAGAATGGGTTTATATTGGGATGAGGATTCCTAACCACCAGTTCATTGATGGGATCATAAACATGATAGGTAGGCCCATTGACTCGTGGAGTAGTTAAAGGGTCTTGTGGGGATTTTATAGAAATGAAATGTGGGTATACTAGAGTATTGATCTGAATTGGGTCTCTAGGAATATTATCACACTGCTTAGGTGGATTCGGTGATAAATATCATGGTCATTTTCCATAGTATATAATAATTATTCTAGAAAGATGCACAGGAATATCAATATTGATGAGAGGAAACTGTCCAAGGATGCCCTATGGCTACCCTTGCTTCCCTAGTGGAGGAGGGATAGGATCATATTGCGGGTCACCATAGTCCAGACATCACTCCGAAAGGCACTAAACAAGGATCTCATCAATGAACATGTTATGTTCTACAAGATACTAGTGAAAGGAGTTTTTTATGAAATCGACCTCTATTTTCTACACTGAATTGTATTTTTTTTGGAGGGTTTAGTGGTCTTTGTATGTCCTTTACCCTTTTTGGGGTCCTGGCCTAAGGGAAATGTCTCAGAGGTATCTATAAGGATGAGTATCGATCTTTTCTAGTGAGTTATAATTCCCATATGAGTGTCTACATGGTACTATTATAACCCTAGGGGATTCCTCATCATTAATCCCAACCTTGGTATCCCTCTCCTTGAGTGGAATTAGGTCATCCATATTCATCATGAATAGACTTGGGGGAATATCCTTTATATCACCCATTATGTCAAGTTAGATTATGATGGGACTAAAGTGGATTGAAGAATACTTCCCCCAACAACAGTTATAAACATGTGGGGTTGCCTCTTCAATAATTTTCTAAATTATGGTGAAGCATTGATGCATTGTTGTTGAAGGTTCCAATGATAACATATTGATGTACAATGTTGATTTATAAGTAGCATTACTAACTCAACCATGAGAAAATACTGTAAAATGTTATTCCAATGCTATTGGATCTTTGGGTAAGCCAACAGATAGTGTAGAAGACCAAAATGTGTCGCCTAGAGAGTTCGGAAGAAGCACAAAACCTCAACTTGAGTGAGAAACACTTGAATGTCGAGGTTGGGAGAATATGTCTACCAAAACATCTCAGATAACTGATCAATGGAAAGAGTGTCCCTTAATATTCTTCTCTCATAATTGAGGTCTTACTCTTGAGTTTCTCACTCTTCAATTGTGGTCGGTTGGAGGACTGGAAGTGAAAATGATGCAGACGGTTGTGTCTGTGGACTTCATAGTGGAGAAAATTTTGTGTGAACTGACTGAAAACCACTCACTGGGTATTCTCTCAGAGGTGGTACTAATTTCATCACCATGTCCCTATAATATATGGTATTTACCAATAACTCATGTATGAGGGTAGTGGTTTTTGGTGTTGAACTTGGTGTGTTCTCACCACTTATCATGCCCCAAAATAAATCTCTATGTTCTCATGTTGAGGAAGAGAACAAATCTAGAGACGATAGAGATGGATGCAAGGTGAGACTCTTAAAGGGAGCCAAATCTTCCTCCACTTCTATATATCGGCAAAGAGATTCCATGATCTGATTCATATCACCTTCTAGGATAATGAAACTCACAACTATGGCTCCTTCTCTAGACTATAATGTAGAAGACTCAGTAAGTATTCATAAGTGGGGACCACTACATATCAGAATTAGAGAGGTGAATGGGATTCATGATAAAATGGGGCTTTCTAGAGTTATTCCTTTAGTGAAGACAATTTTTCCTTCTTCCCAAGTACATCTCATTGTGATAGGGAACTTTTTTCTTTTCCTTTGTATGGCTCGTTAGGATATGGATCTTTTTCGATACAAGGAGGACCTTCGTGCTACTAGTTGATTGCGAGGAGAGGAACTCCACTTTGAATTTTCGGGATATGGGGAGGACCATTGTAACTATTTTCATTGAAGTGGGGAGGACCTTCACCTGGACTACTGTGGGAGTGGAAAGAACATTCACTTTGATGAGATGTGGTGGGAGGACCACCTAAACTTATATCAAACGGGATACTGGGAGGACCTCCATATTCATCGTGGGATGTGCGGGGAGGACCTCCATGGTTGTGGGTGCTAGATCATAGAGGAAATTAACTACAGTAGGTGAGGACATATAGAGAACCTCCATGTTTTCTTCATATATCAGGGGGGCCTCCATACAGCTCATTATTTAAGAGGAGAGGAACTCTTTTTTGATGGGAGTTGGAGCAGGGAGGACCTCTAATTAAACTAGTAATAACACGAGATGGACCTTCACATTTATGTTCTATGGAACGATGAGTACCTTCACACAGAGAACCAAAATCACGAGGAGGACCGTCATTTTATAGGTTGAAAATCAGGGAGGACATCATCTCTAGCCAGTGGTGGTATGTGGATGGCCTCTATAATAGATCTTGTCATCAGTGGTTGGCATGTGATGGGTACTGTATGTGTCGGTGATTGAAAGAGTTAACCCAGCTAGCCCGTGTGGTGGATGACGTCTCAATCCAGACCGGGTTTTGTATTTACCCTTATTTTCAATAGTAGGTAATGGTTAGTATGCACCAGTGGTGGCATGGGCCACTAAATCTATGGAAGAGTATTCCCCCCTGATGGGTGTATTACTAAGATTAAGTCTGATGTTGGTGTCAGTTTTTCTAGACTAGCACTGTAGGAGAAGGGGCATAGAATGCATATTCTTCATCCTTAGGATCCAGTCGTTGAAGGCATTGACACAACCTGGTTAGAGCCCTTCGTGGTAGAACCCAATAATTTTTTTTGGTAGAGATGACTCAAATATCCCTTACTTCATCATCAAAGGGGATTGAGTCAAAAGATCACTCCTAAGAGAGGATCCTCAAGTAGTTTAACATGGGAGTGGGGATTAGAGGCTCCACGTGTAGCCCTTATGGGTGGTGGTGATGGAGAGGTTCATAATTCTCTATGTCCTTGTTGGAAATATCCCTCATGGGAATGTCCCACTTCTACCCATATCAACGAACGAGAGCATCGATCACCCTCCTTTGGAAAATCTCCAAAGGTCATTTGTATAGAGATCTTGTATTGACATACATGGATATTAAATCATTTTAGATGAATATTCTATACATTAAAAAAATACGTTCTTGGTGACAGTAATATTTTACCATATTTGGAAACATGGAAATAGAATCTTGTATCCTGGGGAAAGATCATAAACATCTCTTATAAAGTTATCCACCTTTAGTTCTTTTTCATAAAATTTTTTTTCATAGACTGGGGAATGGAATCCTAAGAAAGGGGTGAGCACAAATGTTGAGTAAGGGTAAATAATGGAGATATGTAAGCATAATTATGAACATAAGGGTATGGGAAAATGATCATGAAAATATAATATCATACCCTACATATCAAAGATCATATAGATGAATCATGGCACAATTAATGGATGTTCATAAGACATGAATCATAAGGAAATAAATAAAACAATCTCTGAAAGAATAACATAGGAATAAAACATGGAATTGTGTTAGACACATAAGACTATATAATTATTTATATAGTCATCAAGGAATTGCTACAGAGACCATATTAGTGTAAAATTACTTAACAGAATCGGGTTCACACCTCATTCCATCATTGTATTAATTAACTGAGTTCACCCCTCATTTTGGATCTGTATTACTAAACTGAGTTTATTTCTCGTTCCAACCATGTCTTTCTCATGATATATAAATCTTTACCTAATCAATTGGAGGGTGATATAGGTCACACCCATGTCATGATGAAATCATGCCTATTTTTTCCACAAAATGATAAACAATCATATCTAAACCCCTGAAATGAAATGGGTTTCATTAACATGTAATGATATCCTAACCTATGAAAAAATAAATTTTTCGTGATCATTTCATCATAAATATAACCCATGAATAGAAATGAATTTCATAAACATAAAATCCATGAATATATATATACTTTATACAAATATAATTCATGAAATAAAACAGTTTTCATAAAGGCCATGACATCAAGAACAACCATTCAAAAAAATAATATGTATGGAACCTTTAGAAAATTTAATAAAAAGGCATTAGTTAAATCAGTAGATGTTATCTTAGATGGAAAATAATTTTTAAATATCTATAAAAAATGTTTATTCAGAGAAATATTTTTTATTATATGAGAAATGGATCTTTAAAACACAAAAACCTTCTCAAAACCATTTTTTAAAAAATAAACACGAAATATTATAAATAAATATTAGAAAAACCTTTAGAATCCATTTCCTTTGAAAATATTTAAATAGAGATTGAAAATATTTTGAAAAACATTTATTTCAAAATACATTACACACTTATAAATAAGGCTTGAAATCATCCTGAAAATCATTTTCTATGAAAACTTATAAAAGGGGATTTAATAAATTTTGAAAATAAGTTTCCTCGAAACAATATTAATAAATATTGAAAATAATTTCAAAAACAATTTTCCATAAAAACTTATATAATAAACTTCAAAACCATTTTCCTAGTAAACATATAAAAGGATATTGAAAACATTCTAAAAACCATTTCCAAGAAAATACATTGAAATTTTATAAATAAGTCTTGAAATAATTTTGAAAACTCTTTTCCTTAAAAACATATCAAATAACCTTGAAAAATTTTAGAAAACAATATTACATAAAAGATTATGAAAGGATCTTGAAAACATTTTGATAACAATTTTTTGAGAAAAAGTTTTAAAAAATTTTGTTAAAAATTAAACATTAAACGTGAAAATAAAGCTTAAATGGATTGATGGTGGATAAATCCATAAATGTCATATGAGTTAAAAAAACATTCCATTTATATGATAAAAAGGTTACAAAATGCCTCGTTTAGAAAGAGAATAGAATTTACCTTTAAGAACATTGGGAAAATAAAAAAGGGTATTAATTTATTTTAATGATCATAGGATAATATTATAATATTCCTGGAAAATCTTTTTGGAAGACATAATTTTGAGGTATCCAATATTTCCAACCAAATAGAGGGTGTAGTTGGTCTTTCTTAAAAACACTTTCTTAACGATCTTATATAATAATGAGTGGAAGAAATGGTACCAATATATGAATAAATAATTAATAAACATATTATAATAATATTTATTAATGATTGTGAGATATGGATCACATGATTTCATAAAATTAAGCATAAACATAAACAATATTGTAAAGCAATACGATTTTCTCAATAAACTATTATAACTTGGTAAATTGGGATCACACTCTCCATGTGAGAAACGAAAATTTCATGAATCTTAAAATATCAAGGAAATAAGGAAACTCATAATATAACAGGAATTATGGAATTAAATTAACCTAAAAAGATAATTTAGGTTCATAATAAATAACAAGTCTCAAAAAAGGAAAATCCAGACCAAACTATTTCACCGATTTGGTAACATTATAAACTTATATCCCATGAACGAAAGATAATAAAATGGACATATTAATTCCCAAAAATGTAAGTTTAATATATATAGAATAAGATCAAGGGCATTACATTTACCAAACAAAATAAAATAGTGGATAACATAGCATGTACCTCATGGAAATAAAACGTGAGATGAAATTCCCTTACCTTTTGTCTTGACTCTCGTCATACTCAACCAAACCACCTGTATAATAAATATAAATTTATTAGAAAACATTTATAGAACCATAATCTTATATTTAATAAAAAATATGGTTTTATTATGACCATATATTACCTACTTGTTTACAATCTGATGTTAAGGTTTCACATCGGGTAACATTTTCTTAATTCATTGCATGTGTCTTAATTTATCATATTTATAGCTCTTATAGTTTATATCATTATTTAGAGAATTTAAAACATGATATAAATTACATTTATATATATTATATGTGTATTATAATAATCTATATAATATATAAATATGAAACTGAATACATCGTTAATGGGGATGGTATGTTATATATATGTATGAACACAATTTTCTTTTAATTGTCATATTGAATGAAAGAAAGTAAATGAAATATATATGTGTGTGTGTGTGTCTACATATATGTATATATCTCATTATTAAAATAGATTTATTATATAATAGTTTATATATATATATATAGTCACTAATCTCATTTTTAATACAGTCTATGTAGTGTGTGAACAAATCACATCGATTTGTGGGGCGGCTGCCCACACTTCCTCAAAAAAAATTAACATAATTATAGGAAATGGAATGTAAAAAGATATTTTTTTAAAAGTAATAATGAAGATAAATTAAATAATAAACATAAAATATAAAATAATTAAAAATATTTTCCAATATAATTTCCACCATTAGAGGTGGTAAAGGAAAAAATAAACAGTCATCATTTTGTGAGGTAGTGTTCCGTCGTACATGTTAACATTATGTTTTTAACAATTATATGGAGGTGTGTGTAAGTATAGGTTGAAAACTTATCCTAAAAAATCCTAGTATATTTAATATTCTTTTCTCGTTACACAATAATGAAAAAATGGATTTTTATTGGTGGAGAAATAAAATAAATGAAAAGAGCATGACAGAAGACGTTACCTCCTAATCGGGTAACTCCTTTTTCATTGTGCAGAAAGGGTTACATGGATTGAATTATGCCCAAGGTAATACTTCTAGTAGTAATAGAGGATTTAAATTTTGTTTATTTTTTAGATCATGGCTGAAAAAATAGGATTGATAGGTGCGAATAAGTGGGAGAGGTGCGGCTTTTTATAGGGAAGGAAAATGACTCACTTGGAATTTTTGAATACAATTTATGTGTTCTCATGTTAATACCTATTAAATTCATAAAAAAAACTTATTAAATAATGGAGGTTTTATGGTCTAAATAAATCTTGAAAGTGGGTTTTGGATAAGTGTATAGGTCATTCTTGCCCCTAAGATTAAGGTTTACTGCCTAATTAGGATTAATTTAACCTTAATCGTTATGATTAATTTTAATCACTTTTTCAAATATTTTTGTTAAGACATTTTGTTGATATTATTAGAATAAAATATTATAATGATTAAAATTGTGTATGTTTGTTTCTTGAAATTAATTTCAGAGAATATAAAATATTTAGATTAATGTTAATCCCACCGACGGGACGAAATTACGTGTTTTTAAAGTTGAAAGAAGCTCAAAAGTTTATAAAGTTTTTATATTCAATTTGAAAGTAAAATTTATTATAATGAACTAAATTGTGTTAATAAATTTATTATTTACTTCATTGTAAATAAAGAAAAGTAAAATATAATTTAACATTAATTATTATTTTAAAGAAAATACATTTTTTTAAGGCAATATTTTCACTATTCATTAAAAAATGATGTTTCTCAAAAAAATAACAAAAAATAATAGTAACCTAATTTTGAAATTAAAAATTAAAAAATGAATTTTATTTTATCAAATTATAATTCTAAATGTGTCTAAAATTAATTTTATTATTAATGAGGTTCATTCGAGAAAAAAATATTTTTAAATATAAAAATAACATTGCAAAAAATTATATCTTTCATTATAAATATGTTTTATTTCTATTAATACATTATAGAAAAATATTTCTAAAGTATTCATTAATATAAATATCACTATTTTTAAAATGGAGTTTATAATTATATCATTTCAAAAAACTATATTAAAATGTAGATTCGTAGAAACTTGGTGTTATGTGTAACGTATGTTGAGTCAGTGTTGCGGGTAGTTCAAGCCAAGTCGGTTTTTCTTTTTTCACATGAAAAGTAGGTATTTCATGTAGTGAAAGACATGTAAGAATTTTTTGTAGCTCAATCCAATATATTATTGTGTGTAGTAGAAGCCAAGATGGTATTGCGTGTAGCGCAAGACAAGTTAGTAGTGTATGTAGCGCAATCCATGTCGGTATTGTGTGTGAAAGGATTGTTTGACATAGGGTTTTAATATATATATATATATATATATATATATATATATCTGTGTGTTTATGTGTTAAAAGAATAAATTCTAGTGTCATATGAAATTAAAAATATCCAAATGATAAATTAATTTGAAAATAATAATTCAAAAAATCTTGGGGTGTTATATTCTACCCCCCCTAAAAATAAATTTCACCCTCCAAACTTTTCTGGGTTATCAAAGGTTTAATACTGGATGGTTTAATTCATATAAACTCAATCCAAAAAATTAATACTAAAAATTACCTTAAAAGGTAATGTTGAAATCATAATGGTTACCCAATGTAATAAATAACCGGGCTTCCACAAAGAAGAACATAGGTTGGGAGTGAAGATTGGACATGGAGGAAAAGTATAAATATTTATTGGAAGTGATTGAGGTCATCAGTCACAAAATAGTGAATGATCAAACAAAAGTTTAGGGCCTTGAATTCAAAAATCTTTTACGATTTAAAATTTCATCAGTTCAACAAAAATTAAAGTATTAGGAAAGTATTTTTATCATTATCTTATCATTGAGTAATTCTTTTATTCGCCGAGAATATAAATAAATATACTTACTTTATATATTTCTATAAACAAAATTCCCTTATTTGGTTATGATTTTTACTAATTCTAATTCATACATCACTTCAATAAATGAATGTCAAGAAATTAACTTTGATATTTGAAGCACTAAAATATAATTTTAGTAGATATTAAGTCCAATAAATGACTTAAAAGTATGTCTATTTGTCTATAACTATTCTTAAAAATCAATATTATTAATCTCTAACTGTGAACAATAACACTATTATTTCTTCATAAATAATTATTCGTAACAAATAATTAAACATAACGAGGACCTTTTGTGGGGAAGTGGTAGGCATGAAACACTTATTGTCCTTCTGTCATGGGTTCAAGATCCACAACCTTATTTGAATTGATTGGTTTGACTCATCATACAAGATGTAATTTTCTAAAACCATAATAATAAAATTTCCCAAAATAAATAATATGGGCATCCTGGAAATAAGGCTAATCACAAAGTATCCTTCTAACACCAGTTTTCAATACAAACTCAGGGTATCGATACTTCTTCTGAAGTTTTAATTAAACTATTCATGAATGGTTATCCTTATAACCATTCTTAATGATAAAAATATATAATATTTAAACGAAAATTGATGAAATAATAATAACATTAATTCCACCATATATCAAAGAGTAGCTCTGGGTTATCTCATTCCAAACATGTGAATACCAACCTGGTAAATCTATTGGAAGATGATAACAACCTGAATTACCATAAATACTTCTGGAACACTTGAATCCTTACTTATATCAATGATTACTGAATATATTCTTTAAATCCAAGAAGTCATAAACTTCATCCTTGATGGCATAGACCATTTTGTTAAAAATTAGTTCCAGGGTATTTCGTACAATCCAATTTACTTATTCATAACAGCATTATCTTAACATAACGAACATATTATGATTTTACATTACTTAGTCAAAATATCACCTTTTCACTACTCACTTAACCATTCCATCAGGAACATTCATCATAAACGTTTCAATATTGAGAAAAAAAACATAAGTAGGAAAATACTTGTATATTTCATCATTCATATAACATAATTTTTATTCAAAACACATAAAAACATGGATTATTCCACTTCACCCTTATTCCATTGACTTGGGTACCTCATCCTATTAGAAAATAACTCTTTCCATTCACATTTCATCTATAGAATCTGCATTATTATCAATGTCACCATTACCTGCACCACCTTGTCGGTTCCCTTCAAGAGCTTTCATATTGGGTCATTGAGCTGCATAATGACTGTTTACTCCACACATAATACACATAACCTTTGATGATGTATTATGAAGGCCAACATTCTCATTCATTTTGTTAACTAGAGTTTTAATTTTTCCCTTATAGTCACTTGATTTATATCCTTCTTTTCCACATAAAACATCTTATTGTTCCTCTAATACATTTACTTAGGTGATTCTTTCCAAATTCATGATGCAAATGAAACAAAATCATTTTTCCTCCATGGTCTCTATTACCCAAACTCTCAATGAACTCATTATTTCTCTTCCTTGGTAATTCCGAGAGTTAGTTAAAGTGCATGTTTCTATTAATCTTCTATGAAAATTGATTAGCCAAGATCTCAGCATATTTTACTCTAATTATCATCCCACTTGACTTCTCATCAACAAATAATCCATCACATTCAACATTAAACTAGTTCCTTTTGGTTCCCTCCATTGACTAAAATCATAAGAATAGTGTGGGCATTTCTTATTATAGTAAAAAACCACATAGTCATGAAATTATTTACTTATAGGGTTTCTCAATCGTGATAACTTCCTTAATCTATGAATCCCTAGGTTCATCCTAGGTTATTCATGGCCAACTTATATTTAAGTTCTTTAGGATGGTTCATGAAGAGTTTCTGAATTTCCAAAGCATATCATTGAGGAGTGTCAAACTAGGTGTGTAGCAGGGCCCGTTTTCAAGTACCTGATTACCCTGAGTTAATCCCATAACATTATTTCGGAGTTGTTTCCCCTAGGTACATCTATTCCATATCCACATCAACTTGTAATATACCGATAGATATGTATTTCTAGTAACCCAATAACTCTATCCTTTACCCATATTCCCAGACATTTTCCTAAAATTAACTCATATCTATACTTGTCCTTAGAGACATCCCTAGACATATCTATAGAAGTATAGCTAGGTATATCACTAATTTTTCTCATCCAAGTTTCAAAAGGTTCACTAAACCTTTTCGTTGATACCAACTATAGCGACCCTGAGCTTAACATACTAAGATATTAAATCAATTTAGATGAATATTTGGTACATTACAAAAATACATGCTTGATGATCGTAATAGTTTAGTGCCTTTAGAAACTTCGAAACAAAATATTATATCCATGTGAAAGATCTCCATCATCTATCATTATAATCTCCACCTTTAGTAATTCAACCTAAAAACATTTTTCATAACATGGGTAAAGGAAACAAATAACTGGTTAAGCTCTAGTGCTCAATAAGGGTAAATAAGGGAGATATATAAGCATAATTATGAGAATAAGGTTTTGAGAAAATAATCCTAAAAATAGAATATCCTACCATGCATATCAAATATCATATAAATAAATCATGAAACAAATCATGGTAGTTCATAACACATGAATCAAAAGTAAATAATGAAGATAAGACACGAAAGAATAACATAGGAATAAAACAAGGAATATTTGAAGACACATAATCATATATAATTATTTCTATAGTAATCAAGGCATTTATATCGAGACAATCTTAGTGGAAAAATTCCTTTATTTAACTCGGTTCACACCCCATTACATCCCTATATTACTGAATTTAGTCCACCCCTCGTTCCGGGCTTGTAATACTGAACCGAGTTCATTTCTCATTCTAGCTCTCTCTATCTCATGAGATATAAATATTTACCAAATTTATTGGAGGGAGATATAGGTACCATCCATATCATAATTAAATCATACATACATGTGCCACAAAATGATAAACAATCGTATCTTGAACCATTAAATGAAATGGGAACTATAGAAATGTAATCATATCATAACATGTGGAATAAGATAGGTTTCATAATAATTGTTTCATAAACATAACCAATGATAACAAGTAGATTTCATAAACATATAACCCATGAAAAAAAAGGACTTCATAAACATATAATTCATGAATGGAAATGGGTTTAATAGGGACCATTACTTCAATAATAACACATTTAGAGAAAAAATATGAATGGAACCTTTAGATCATTTCCTAGATAGGCATGAGTAACATCAAAAGATGTTATCTTATATGGAAAATATTTTTAAAATGTCATTCAAGAAAATTTCTTGATGGAAATATCTTTTTTTATTTGAAAAAGTCTATTTAAAATACTAAAATCGTTCGAAAAATAATTTTCATGGAAATAAAATTTCAATATTATAAACAAATCCTTGAAAACATTTTAGAAACCATTTCTTTTGAAAATTTATAAATAGATTTTTAAAACATTTTGAAAACTATTTTCCTTGAAAACTTACAAAAGGAGCTTGAAATTATTTTGAAAACCATTTCTTTTGAAATACGTTGAAATCTACAAATATGTCTTGAAATAATTTTGAAACCATTTTTCATTAAAAAATTATAAATGAATATTTTAAAAAATTTGAAAACAATTCTATTTAATAGCTTATAAACAATGTTTGAAAATATTTTGAAAACCATTTTCCTTAAAAACAAATAAAAAATTATTGGAAATCATTTTCTTTAACAACTTATAAATGGAGATTAAAATTTTTTTGAAAACAATTTCTTTGAAAATACTTTTAAATCTTATAAATGGGGAATAAAATCATTTTGAAAATCATTTTCCTTGAAAACTTATCAATGAAGCTTGAAACAATTTGGAAAGGAGTTTTCATTAAAAAATTATAAAAGGATCTTGAAAACATTTTGAAACTCTTTTCATTGAAAATACCCTTTAAAACAATTTATTTAAAATTAAACATTAAATATGAAAAGAAAACTTCAATGGATTGATGCTGGATAAATCTATACATGTTTTTTCAGGGTAAAAGGAACTATCTTTTATTCAATAAAAAGGTTTGAAAATGCCTCGTTCAAAAATCGAAAATAAGATTTCTTTAAAAACATTTCAAGAAGAAAAAAATGGTAAACAGTTATTTTAATTATCATAGGATAGTAGTATAATATTATTGGAAATAATTTTTTGAAAACATGATTTTAATGGAACATAGATATCTGAATGAAGAGAGGGTTAAGTCAGGCTTTCTTAAAAAAATTCATAACTATCACATATACCAAAGAGTGGGAGAAATGGTAAAAATATATGAATAATTCATTAATAACCATAGTAAAATAAAATTAATGAACTTTCTTGAGTGGTGGATAATAATATTTCATCAAAGGAAACATAAACATAAACAATCATGAAAAGCGATAACATTATCTCAATAAACTCTTATAACAGGGTAACTTGGGATAATACTCTCCATTTTAGAAAAAGAAATTACATGAATCTTAAAATATCATTAAAAGAAGTAAATTATTGGTATAACATGTAATATGAAATTATATACACCTTGATATAGAATTTAGACACATAACAAGGCATGGGTCTCAATGAAGGAAAATTGAGACAAAACAATTTCACTGATTTGGTAAGTTTTTAAACATATACCCCATGAAAGAAATCTCATAAAATGGATATATCAATACCCATAAATTTAATTATAATATAAATAGAATACAATAATGGTAATTATATACACCACACAAAATCAAATAGTGGTGAACATAACATGTATCTCACGAAAATAAAAATGAGAAGGAATCCCATATCCTTGTGTATTGACTATCATCATACTCATTAAAACCACCATTTTAATAAATATATATTTTATTAAAAAAAATTAAAGAATAATAATATAATATCTAATACCATATATGGTTTTATTAATAACTTATATTACCCACATGTTAACAGTACTATGGTGGGTTTTACTTCGGGTAATATTTGCTTTACTCTTCGCATGTGTATTAACTAGTTATATCTTTGATCGTTATGCATTATATAATGATTTCTAGAATATAAAACATGATATAAATATCATTTATATACATTATATGTGTATTATAATAATATATATAATATATATGTATTAAATAGAATACATCATTCATTGATACGATAGGTCGTACATAAGCATAAACGTTATTTCTGTTTAACAATCATGTTGAATGAAAGAAAGTAAAAACAAATATGTATATATATCACTATTACTGTATATTTATGATATCATATATATAATATATATTCACTAAATGAATACTTAATACATTCCATGTAGTGTGTGAAAGAATCACATCGCTTTGAATGGGCGGTAGTCCACACTTCCTCAAACAAAATTATCGTACTTACACCAAATGGAAATTAAAAAATATATGTGTTGTAAACGTAATAAATAAGAATAACTATATAGTAAATATAATATATAAAATATATAAATATATTTTCTATCATAATATTCACCATGAGTGGCGGTAAAGGAAAAATGGACAATCATTGTTTAGTGAGGCGTGTATTTCAAAGTACCCATAACCAAAATGTATGTTACCCATTAGATGGAGGTGTGAGTAATTTTAGGATGAAACATTAGCATAAAAACATCCTATTATATTAATGATACTTTTTTATACATGTTTGGGAAAAATAATGTGGAGGGGTGTAGAAATAAAATAAAATAATGGAGCTTGAGAGAAGACATCATATCTTAATCGGGTAACTCCATATTGTTTGTTGTGAAAGGATTCCATGGATTTCCTTCGTCCCAAGGAAAGGGTTGAATGAGTAATGGGGGATTTATTTTAAGTTTATTGGGTTGATAATTTCCAAAATTAATAGGTTTTAGAGGTGGGAAGAAGAGGTAGATTTGGTGGCCTTTTATAGGGAAAGAAAAGGACTCACTTGAAATTTTTTAAAACTAGTTTGGGTTACAAATGTTATTACCTAAAAAATTCATAAAAGCAAACCTAAATCTATAACAGAAGTTTTATTTCAGAAATAATTCCTAAAAATGGGTTTTTTACAAGTTTATAGGTCATTGAGGCCCATATGATTATTGGTTAGTCCCTAATTATGCTTAATTTGACATTAATCATTGTGATTAATTTTAATCATTTTTAATGTTCCTTTTGGTAAAAAACTAAGTTGATATTTCTATAAACTAAATATTATATAGATTAAAAAAATTATGTATTTTTTTTAAATAAATTCATAGAATCATAAATATTAGGATTAATGATAATCCTGCAGATGGAATGAAATTATTTGTTTTTAAAATAGAAAGTAGTTCAAAAGTTTATTAAGCTTTTATATTAAATATCTTAGTAAAATTGATTCTAAAAACCTAAATTATATTAAAATATGTATATTTTATATAAAATTACCTTAAAATAAATTTAAAATATAATTTTACATTTATAATTATTTAAATAAAATTCAGTTTTTAGCTAAAAAATAGTATTTTTTTACTATTCTTTAAAAAAAGGAAGTTTCTCAGAAAAATACCAAAAAATAACCCTAAGATAATTTTTACATTATAAATTAAAAATGATTTTAATTTTAATAAACTTAATTTTTAAATATTTCTAAAATTAATTTTATTATTAAAATTAGTTTATTTGAGAAAACTGTATTTTAAAACATAAAAAGGACTTTACTAAAAATTATACCATTCGTTATAAATCTATTTTATTTCTATAAAAATATTATAAAAAAATATTTTAAAAGTATTTATTAATATTAATATCACTATGTTTAATGTCTAGGTTATTATTATATCATTTAAAAAATTTATGATAAAACGATGCTTCGTAGAAACTCGTTGTTGTGTGTAACATACACCAAGTTTGTGTCGCAGGTAGCACAAGCCAAGTAGGTTTTTCATGTAGCGCAAGAAAATTTTATATATCATGTAGTGAAAGAAAATTAGTTATTGAGTGTAGTTCAATCGAAATTGGTATTTCCTGTAGCACAAACCAAGTCGGTATTGCGTGTAGGGAAAGACAAGTCGGTATTGTGTATAGCGTAATCCAATTTGGTATTGTGTGTAGAGAAAGCCAAGTTAGTATTGTTTTACTTATCATTTTAATATATATATAACTATTTCCAGTCTCACGTGAAATGAATAATATCAAAAATATAAATTAATTCAAAAAATAATAATTCTTAAAATCATAGGGTGTTACATGGTGGGGCATGGGAATCCAGTAGTTATGGTTGTGGATCAAATTATGGCTGAGATGGAATCATGAAGGGTTTCTAAATTGTTTCTCCTCTTTCCCCTATGTCTTTAGGTAGATGGTGATTGATTTATAATTGATTGGGTCTTGAAAAGTAGGAAGATTCATCAATTCAGTATAGATAATGGTAAAATAATTCTCAATGCCCCATTTGCGTTCAATATTCTGTGGATGGGGATAGAGCTCTATGTTAATGATGCCATGGATCGGGATGTCTAATGATTAATTTCCCTAATCGCTTGGGAGTTCTACTCCAGACCCAATATTTTCTTAGAAGAACCTGGTTCCAGATATCTGGTTATGGTGACATGTTCATTTGCTAATATCTCTAATGCTACTAATCTCATATTAAGGAGAAGAGTTCACATCAATTTTAAAATTTATGCTTCCGATGAATTCCACTAGGGCATGCCCTCCTCTTGTTCTATACCTTTATGGTCATTGCATTTGATAATCCAAATTCCTTGTTTCTAAATGCTGGTGTAATTCATTACTTCTTCAATGATGTCTTCTCTTTGATTAAAATGGATGAAGGGATCTCAGTCTCTCCTTCCATGGATTCATCATAGGAATTTTTCAATTAGTCCAGTTCTCCCTTTTAGATTAATAATTTGTTCATGAAACTCACTCCTGGGGTCATCTCTTCATGGACGCCGGTAAGTTACGCTGATTCTATCAGGACATTCCTTGGGATTTTTCAGAGCATCAACATTCGGTCAGGGAAGTAGTCATATTTGGAATCAATGTCATGTAAAGAATATAGAGTATTGGTACACCTATATTATTTCTCATAAGAAGGATTCTCAAGGGTATGGAAACCCGACACATCCACTATTGATATCAGGGTATATTATTCATGGGGCATGGATTTTGAGGTTTTCCTCATGTATCCCATGTTTAACATGGTATAGGCCACAAGATTTACATCTAGTGGAGATGGAGGGTCACAAGATTAACATTTGGAAGATATGGAATGGGATGATCAGAACACTTGCGAAGGTTGTTCAGATATGTACATATAAAGAAGGTAGAACTTAGGTCACCAGATGGATGGAACAAAATTCCCAAAGGGATTGGACCCGAGGTGGTGTGTATCAGAAATAAACGGTGTCACGCCATAGATGGGTTTGTCTCTAGGATAGATGCACTATATTTTATAATTGGATGGTTTAGAGCACCTCTAATGATGAACCCAGGTGGTGTATCCTATAAAGGGATATATTTCACACCTCGATGCCTGATCTGAATACCAGTGAGGGAAGATCAAGAGGGTGGACCCCAATGAGGTGACCAAAAAAGTTTACCATTGGCTGTGATTAAACCTTGGGTAGGCTTCCTATGTACCCAGTGTAGAGGACATAGAACAAAAAACAAGTAGTGTGAATGGGTTATTTGGGGTTACACATGGCTAGATGCATATCACAAGAAGAAAACTCTTGCTTGGATGAATAAGGATTGTGTGGGTCCTACGCATGGTCAGTTTTCTGGGTGCTTCTAGTAGTAGCCATAATTTGGGGGGAATGATCTCACTGAGATGTGGCAGCCTGTATATGAATGTGGATGGAAATTGAGGAAGTGGAGAAATTGGATGGACAAAATGGATGCATTGTGAGGGTTTTTTGGTCTTGAACCTCAAGGATTATTCTTATATACCATGTGTATAATATAGGGATCTAAGTTCCTATATTTTGGAATGGTGTGATGGGACACCTAAAGAGGTGACCCGTGAGAATAAAATGCTTGGATTGGGACTTGATATAAGTGAGACCTATGGGTTTGGGCATGATCATCCCAATACATAATGAATCATGGGAAAGTAAAGGATGGGGATGGATAATGGGTCTTGAACCTTGAGGAGGTTTCCTAAGTAACCTTTATAGAATACAGGGATCAAATTTCACATAGTTCTAGTATCCTATGCAGTTTAACATCATACAGTAAGGATGAGAGTGATCCAACATGAATATGATGGTGTTGAGGTTGAACCTCAAGGAGGCTTCTTATCTACCCTATGTAAAAGATAATGATCAAATCCCACACATTTCTGGTATCTTATGATTTTTAACATCATATTTTAAGGATAAGAGTAAACTGATGTGAATATAATGGTGTTGGGATTGAACGTCAAGGAGGATTCCTATATACCCTATTTGGAAGATATGGATCAATGTCTATATAGTTAAGGTATGGGTATTGAGGCTTACATAGAGTTAGTGGCCCAATCATGTGGTGTGGTTCTTATGAATTGAACCTACCCATGTAGGTGGAAGTGAGAATTACTCTAGGATGTATGCCTTGAAAAAGGTTTTTGTGCTCACTACTAACCTCTAATCTCATATGAGTCATGATCAGTGTGAGAAATGAGAGGATTCAGTAGATGATATGGTTGTTCCAAAAAATATACATTAGAAATGGATGGTGTGGGGATTATTCATATAAGTGGACCATAGAGACAAATCTGAAAGGGAGAGATATGGAGAATTGAGTGTCCCATATTACCATCTAACATGTGGCCTTTCAGTCCAAAGGAGGCCAGGAGGAGAAACAGTAGTATGTCCTCCATGAAAGGCTAGGGGAATACACTAGTATGGTTGTCCTTCCCTACATGAAGATGTCATTCTGTGCAAGGAGGATCTCTTGCTATGTGAGGAAGATCTTACTCATGTGGAAATAAGTGGGCATGAAGAATTCCCATGTTAGGGAACCCCATGTGCATGGAACAGGGAGAGGCTACAGTATAATGTCATGTTATGAGCATGATGTGTATTTTTAGTTTGTCATCCAATAGCTCAGACGGGGAGGACTCACTCCTCACCCCTTGGACCTACATGAATGATACCCACCCACACTTATGCAATAAAAGGCATTAGTAATACCCATCAAGAGTGTGGTGGAGGAGTGGTCACTCATGGGGCACAAATTATAATGGTTATACCAAATATAAAGACCCATTATATTAACTATGTGAATAATAAAAAGGTTGGACATTTCAATAAGGGATACAACATGAGGAACCAGGAAATCACCACATGAAATGATGAAGGGCTACATGAAATAGGATCTCATGAATCTAGGTGACTCCCCAAGAGGGGATTCTTTAAGCTTAGGTTCTTCATAAAGGAAATTGATTTCACATATTAAAGGGCCTCATGAAGCACAGTTCCCCTACCTCATCAAATATTTCTAAACCAATAGAAGAGTTATTCGTGATGGAATATTGCTTCATGAATCCTCAAGAAACATGAAGGGGATCCCTCTGTCATGAAGTGTGGAGTCCATTATGAATGGAATCCATACTATAGGTTGAGGCAATTTAGAAAAATAAAAATCATGGATCACAATGCTCATGTACCTTGTTTGATAAATTTTTTGGGCCGGTTTTTCGTTGCTCGAGAGCTTCGTGAGATGGGAGACTGAAAGTTGAAATGTCTGGGAAAAAATTTCATTGAGGTGGGGATGAGACTCATATTTATAGAAAATGAGTCTCATGATGCTCACATAGTGCCCCATGAAGGAAAAAGGATGCTTCTAAGTGGTGGGGCTCTGTCAGACATAGGGAGGTTCCCTCAAAGATGATTGCGTGGTCCCGGGGCTCATCAGACTTGTAGAGGTATCGTCATATTCCTTCATACATGCATTGGTGAGTGGTATCTAAGAGGTAGCTTCTTGAAATAGACTCTTTTTATTAATTTTGGGTTCATTTGATCAAAGATTTTATTATATTCAGCTAGATCAATATTTATTTCACCAGTATCACATGTTTTAGTGCCAATAGTTACTCTATGTTGATCCACATTCACCCAACCAATCCATAGTCTACCCAGGGCATACCCATATGGGAACTCGCATGTCAGTGGGGAAGGATCACTCACCCAAATTTGTATTGATCTATCCCCAGACTCTATGGTATCTCTAGTCTCAGACAACCTATCCTCGTGTTTAAATGAGACACATTATGATGTCTATACCTTTTCCATAACTTCTCCCTACTCAGGGGAGCTAAGAGAACATATCTGAATTTCATCTAAATTACAATATCTTATTTTTTTACACCCCTAGAAGAAATATTTATCTCATGTAATGTATTTGTTGTTATTACCTCATCCATGGGTGTCCAAGACATCACAGTAGTTCTCCATATTCAATCATAGACCATGGATATTAATCTATCCACATACATTTTACATTAATTGGAATAATTTATTTAATTAAAAATGTCGATCAACAGTTGTGGTATGACCACACATTTCATGATATATAAAAGATTCATAAACCATTGGAAATACATAGTTACTATCTATATAATTTTAACTTATTCCACCAAAATCAATTCTAACCATTCTCACTGATGCTCGAAAAATATTATTCCACACTCATATCACCTTTCAAGTACCTATCTCAAGAAGCCAAAACCTAGTTCATTTAAATATATCATTTTTTTAATTTTACAATTTAATTAAAATTTGAATTTTTGCATAAAAACTCACCCATCCATATCGCCACACTGAAACCAATAACCAGAAAACTGGGAAGGTTGATATAATTCCTCCAATTTCATCCATATAAAAAGCGAAAAATAACAAGATAACTTAAATATATTATTTTATTCATTTATTAATCTATTATTTTTTATCCCTTCTTGGGTGGGGATTCCTTGTATTTATGGTTTTTTAAATTAAGTGCATGTCACGTGGCTTTCACACAGTTAGTGAAAACAATATAGATCCAAATCACATGGTTGTTCCTTAATTTTTATAACATTTTATAGTGATATATGTTCCTAGTATAGGGAACATGGTTGGCACGTAGTTTGAAAAATGATGTCGTTAAACCCTATGTAGTGCCTAGATTCATTAAAAAATTATTTAAATTCTTATACCCCTACTTATTGTTTACTAAAATTACACTACCCTCTAATTTTATTTGAACTAAGTCTCACCTAGGTCCTTCACCCTTTATTAAGTATCCTTACAATTTATTTTCTATTTTATTTTTTCATGTATTGAGGAAATATACCCAATGTATTCTCTATCTAGTCTCCTTATCTCCCTCTCCCTCTCTCTCTCTCTCTATCTCTCTTTTCTTCATTTTTTTAACATGACATATCTATGTCTTGGGGACGTGGAGATTTGTTGTAGATTTGTTCTAACATGGGTATTTATCTTAATTTTGTTCAATCATGGTACTTTAGTTTTCCCATGGATGATTGATGTGGATTTATGTTTTAGTTTGAAATATATAAAGGATTAAAGGTATATTGTCCTATCACACAGTAGCCCATGCTGCCAACTTAATAATCACCTAATATAGCTCACCTTTATCATGGGAAGAATTCAGAATCTAACCAGGATGAAAACTAGAACCAATGGAATAAATTTTTTACAATTTTAATGATTTATCATGAATAATTAATATAATGAAACAGTTTTCCACTTGGAAGCCAGGTGTGAAAATTCTAGATGTTTGATGGGAATGTCACCAAATAAATTTTCATGAAATAATTACAAACCAAATGAAGAAATAAATAATTTAAAAATCTCACATGAAAATAATATAATCTATAAAATGAAAACAACTCAATCCAACATTGGCAGAAAAAAAAGAATAGAAGAGATATAAAGTGCATATAGAAAATACTAAAAGGATAATACAAAAATGTTACAAAAATAAAACAAATAACCAAATCCAAAATCACAATATCCATGTTCCAAGTGAAACATGTTATATAAAATCTATCCCATATCAAAATTGTAACATGATTGTCATAAAATGATGCTAAACCAAGCCTGAGAAACATTTAATGATGATTGGAATGAGCTATACAACCCGGAAGAAAATCACCAACCAGTACAGGCATGCCCTTTAAAAGAAAAAGCATTTCATGATAGTTTGAACTTAGATAGTAATATGTTTAGTATATTTTCTTATAAAATGAAAAAAAAATGATTTAAATTTTTTAAAATAGGTTTTTAAAAAAAATTAAAATGGATGAATGATATCATGATTTCTGTATATAAAAAGAGAATTTATATCCCATGAGTTTGTTTAAAAAACTATATATTTAAATATCCATAATTTATATCATTAAACATGATTAATTTGAAACATAAAATCATAAGAACCTAGATGTTATGTAGACAATCTAAGATAATTCTATACAACTACAAAACTATACTAATGATGGATATTAAAATCCCACTCTAACACTTGGTATTTACCGAACTGGCTTAACCGAGGGGTGTATCCCATAACAAAATTAAAATCAATTTGGGCCTCTGTATATAGGTTAATTTTACACTACTGTAACATGTGTGCCTATATATACCACTTAGAAACCATTGGTTACCTATGAATACTAAATTAGGGAAATTTTATAACCATTTAAAATAAATATAAATATTTCATTCGATTTAAAAATAATTCAAACCCCCAACACTAACTGCATTATTAGACATAAACCCTGACATCTTTTTGAATATTTATAATATATATATGTCCCTTCATTAAAATCCATCACAAATATAGAATCAATAAACATTCACATTAAATATTCATGGGAAATGTTTTAAGGGGTTTTTATTTTAGCTAAACCATTTTGATAGTTAAATTTAGACATCGAGAGTATTTATTTATAAAAATATACCATTAAACATATTTTAAAAAATCATCAATAATATTTCAATCAATTAGTTTAAATATTCAAAAGAGAATTTATATAAATACTTTTTAGTCATATATTTCAAAAATATCCATCAAACTTTTAAAATTAAGAAATATCCTATGGGAATTTGATTAAGCTCATGGAAAACTACTTCTATTTTTAAAAAATACTAGTTATACTTCAGGAAATTATTAATACACGAGAAATAAAAAAATAAAAACACCAAGAATTTATAGTTATAAATTTAATGATCTATGAAAGGGACATGACACACCCTGACTCTGATTAAATATATTATATGATTTATGATTTATTCCCATTTCTTTATCTTATTGAGATGTTTTTCATTATTTATTGGGGTTTTTTACCATGTATTTCATGTCACACAATTTTCACATGGTCAGTGAAAAATGAGTGGAAACTGTGTGATATTACTATGATTATGAAAAGATCTAAATCATTCATTTGGTTCATAGATGTACTAACCTTGTATCCTTCCCATGAGTATTGTCCTTGGAGCACAATTTAGGTTAAAATGTTTGGTCATACATGTTTCCAAACAGAGCACAGTTCCTAGATTCATTATATTTGTGTTTTTACCTCAATACCATTGTTTAATATTTATCCCAATTGAACCCCATTATGTAAGAACATGATATTTCATTATGTTTTTTCCTTAACTAAATATTATTTTAATAAATTTTAATACATGAAAAAAATATCTAAAACTAAATAGTGATATGTTTAAATAAAATTTGATCTATAAAATATATCTATTAAATTATTGGGTATAAAAGTGGTGACAATATTATAAAAAAAAATGTAAAGGAAATAAATGTAATCTAGTAGTGTAATTATTTGAAATGAAATTCATTTTTCCAATATTTGATATGAAAAAACTATATTAAGGTTTTATCAAAACCAATCTCTAGTCATGCTAGAATAATTATTATGTGATAAAAATTGTATGCGAGTTAAAGTCAAGCTCATAGAAATTTCTATTTGATATATTCTTAATGATCACCACCCTCGGCTTCCACGAGGGAATAAATAATATTTATATCATATAACAAGATCCTTATGAGAAATGTAAATAATTTGTTTATATCATTTATTTTTTATATATCCAATTTTTACATTTGAAAAAAATGATGTTAATTTTCAATAAAATTAGGTTTCTTTATATTTTATATTTCAAAAATAAATTTATAAATTTTAAAAAATGAATTATATAAAATAAATTTTATTTTGGATTTATAATTTCAATATTACCATAAAATTTCTTTTTTGGATTTTTCTAAAAGCATTTTTTAGGTGAATAGTGGGAAAATAATGATATTGTTTAAACCATAAATTTTATGACTCTGTCATATTAAAATAATGGATTATATATTTTTTAGGGGAATTAATATAAAATATTTATATTTATAAATAAAATAAATCATTTAAAATTATTATATTATATTTATAAAATCTAGTTATATTTTTTACGAAATAAATGTAATATTTTACAATAAACATTGATTTAGTCTCTTATATTAAAAACATATCTTCCATCACTTATATAAATAAAATATACAGAAATAGATTTCAAATTTTAGATCCAAATTATAATAATATTTAATATGGTTACCTTTATTTTTTGGAATAAAATTATTATTAATAAGATTAACATTAATGACCCTGAATATAGTAAAACTATAATTTTAAAATAAATTTTTTATTAATATTTTATATATTTTATTTAATTAAGTAAAATAATCAATTATAAATAATGATTATAATATAATTTTTAACCTCTTTATAAATATATTAACTCTCATTCATATAGTAATTAATAATAAATATTATTAAAAATACCTAATTTTAAAAACATCATTTCATTATAAATATTTTTCCCATATATTAAATATTTTAATTCATAAGCTAATTATCTAATTTTTTTAACTTTCATAATATTAAATTGAGATAATTTTTTCTTTTAGATGATAATTTTTTTAGTATGAAAAGTTATTATATATTTTTAATAAAATATTAATTACATTGTTCAAAACTAGTTATCAAGGTAAAATCAAAAATGGTAAAAGAAAAAAATATAATGGTAAAAATCTAAAAACATGTGTTGGAGTTATTATTTGATGGTTGATCGATTGAGTCTCACCCAAAACACAATTTTTTATCACATTTATGGTTTTTGATCTAGGAATAGTGTAATGAAATCATTTAAATGTAAATAGTGTTCACAAAATTGACATCTTCTTCACGTATAAAAGGATACACTTCCCCCACTTCATGACACACCAATTCTGTAAAATTCCTTCCAGAAAATATGGAATTGTTCACTTGATATAATACTCCCTCATGTTCATAGTCCTTTTGACTTGATATTCTATCATAATACCTTAATTTCCAAGGACACCTTCAAGAGAATGTTCAAGGTTTGAAAGAGAGTATTACTTACTCCTTACCTTTTCATATTAATCTTTATCTCCCTATACAAACCAAAACTTAGTAATATAATGATACTGTTATCATTATTACAATTATTTTTTATTGTATTAATAAAAAATATATATTTTTCTCCTTTCAAACAACATAGAAAAACAAAATAATGTTAATCGTGTGTTATGTGGACTGTCGCCTCCACAAAGTAATGTATTTTATTATTCATATTGACATTGAATTTTTGTCCAAAAAAATTAAAATATTATTCAAAACTTATATAAATATAAATAATATTGTTATTAATGTGATAATAATATTATATAATTCCTTAACTACACTAACCCATTGAGATATTGCATTTCATGTTTAGGATGATTTAATCACCCAATTGAATTATTATATAAAACACTATCACAAATGAATCTAGGAACATAAATACTAAAAATATTATAACTGAATAAGAAATTAATTATTTTTTTGTTCTATAATGGTTTATTATGTATATTATATATCATTAAAATATCATCATTGATTACTGAAATTACTAAAATAATCCAATACATATTCAATTTTCACACAAACAAATGGAAAACTATATAAAAATAAATATATTATTCCAATAAATGTTCCATATTAAATTAATTGTAGAATAATAATGTTCTCTAGAATGTATATAATAAACTTTTTTTGATTATTCCAGATGTTAGGCACATGCATTGAATGAATAAAAACATATGGATGGTTTTGCATTAACTCAATTTTATTTAATTAAGTTAAAACCTTTATTATTGATATATACTGTTCAAATTTTGATTTTTTCTACCAAATGATTAATTTATGTTGAATTTAATAATTCTTTTCTACATTTTTACAATTCTTCATATATCAAAATTATCAAATGACTCTTACCTCTAAGATTATGTTACCTCTAAGGATTTCTTTTCTATGTTTTGACCCTCTTAAGATATATTTCTTGTTATACCATATGTTTTATAATGATATATGTATATAATAACATTAAATACATTTTAAAATAACTATAAAATATTTCATGATATTGAATTTTATATTCAATGTTCATTATCTCATTGTGTTTTTATTCAAAAACATCAAATTTCATTTGGGTTTCTATCTATATCACACTTCATTGAGTTATGTTAGGATATTATAAACAAATATTTATTTTATATGTTGTAACTTCTACCTCTTAAAATATAACAAATTAAACTATGGGTTTTTATGTAAAAATTACATGAATTCATCATTTTTATTTTTTGGACAATTATTGATATCTTCCCTAATTGCTATTTTTATATTTTAAAATAACACTAGTTTCAAAATTATCTTTATTGATAATTATCGTCCTTTTTTAAAATGACACTATGTTAAGAATAATGATCATCCTATAAAATTAGATTTAAATATACATTTACCTATTTTCATATTTCAAACAAAATTTTCCCACAGTATTTGGAATACAAATCATGATTTATTTCATATTTCATTCATAATAATCCTTATCCAATTTAGAAAATATTATTTCTTATTGTTTTCATGATTTGGTTTTTCAATAATTTCCTAAAGAGGTTGTTTTCATCCACTACTTAATCAATAGTTAGTATTCCACTCTACACTTCATCATGATAAACATTTATGTCACTTTAAAGTCACAATTATTGATTTTCTTTTTAAAAATTAGTTTTACATGGAATTTCACTACACGTTTTTGAAAATGGATTTTGGAAAATGATATATATCATCTTCTTTTACACTAATTTAAAAAGAGTTTTCTAAAAACGCATTTATATTTTTTCATCTAATTTACCTTTTTTTATTTTCCAAAACAATTACCCTTGTGAGGTATATTTTTTAATATTTATCAAATGATTTACTTGATACTACATTCCTTTTGGGAAACTAAAATCATGGTATCCAAATAACTCAATTCTTAATCGCTTATGTGGTAATGTTTCAAGTAATATTTTTGGAAGGGGTTCTTCCATCTACTCCAACATCCTTATAAGATTCATTCACTAAAATGGGATATGTTCTTTTAGAAAAAACCACTTCATTTCTATAGATGGTTAAAATTTGTTTTTTTTGGAAATAATAATGAACACCATTTCTATATAAGGTTAATATTGTTTTAATGAAATGATTAATTTTAAATATGTGGAACACTTATGAATTTATGTACTAGGGTCTTAAAAATAGTCTATAATTATATTTTCCTATGATGCATTGCGTGATGATTTATTACTCTTATGGTGTTATGTGGGGGATTAGGGAATGAACCTAATCCATTATAGTACTTTGTCTACTGTGTGAAAATGGACATGGTATGAACCATGAATTATGTTAAATATGTCATTCATTATGTTGTAGTAACAATATCAAGATTCAAATATCCATTGATGTCATATTATTTATAATAAAGCCTGACAATGTGATTTAGGGATTATAAATCATATGTTATTGGGTATGAATTTTATTTTTTACGTTCTTGTTAATTTATAATATTATCATACCCATATTTTTATATTATATGAACTTATGATCATTGATGGTTATAAGTTATTCTTCCCTTTACTTAATTTTTGAGTTATCCATATGTTATGTTTCTTTTTACCTAGGAAATGAAGTAAATTAATTTGTGTGTAATGGATAGAAGATTATATTATATAGAAATTTAATGGGAGATGATAAAGAATTAATATAGATAAAATAGTTTCTTATATAGTAGAGAAAATTTCTATTAGTGGAAAAACAAATTACTTTTTTTAGATAATATTTTATACAAATTCCATAAAACCAAAAACCTAAAAAAAATTGTCATGTATTTCAATACAATATTTTTTTCAAATACAGTAATTTTGTATTCATTTTATTAGGGCATAATAGTTTGTGTTGATGTCGGGTTTTGATAACATTATAGGTTATGATGTTAGTTGAGGATAATTTAAGGTTTGATATTCTTTTATTTATTATAATGTATATGGTACAGATAAGATGTTTACTTCTTTGAGGCTATATTGAATATTTTGGAATTATTATTGTAGAAAATTAGTAAATATTATATGTATAAGCTTAAATATTGGATAACATCATAAAATTTTTGAATGTTTTGAGTATGTGGTTTTCCTAAAAATTAAATCCTTGTTAAGACACAATATGTTGATTTAGCCTCTCGAAAAAATGTAAATAGGGTAAAAATTCCTAAAATATGGGGATTGGGAATTAACTCAATCATCACTTTGTGCATTATAAAGAAGACTAACTACAAATATGGTTTGAGACATCTGGGGGATATTCTTTGGTTAATCATATTCTGTTTATGAGCCATCATGAATAATGTATTCCCAAGTTATTTCAAGGAATTAAGTTAATAAGTATGATAAAACATAGAATTAAGTAACCTTGGTTGAATAAATAATGTTATATATGGAACTAATAGAGATACAGGTTGAACTAAAAGAACATATGGTTAACATGATAGTATCACAAAATATGATGTCTTTATATTAAATTTTCCCACAACTATTTGTAATAATAATCTTATAATGTTAATTTTTTTACTCATGTTAATTCCTTTTAGTTTTATAAATATGTGGTATATGAAGGAACCATGGGTATGGGGGACAATGATAATATTATGTCAAATAACAACCTATCAGAATGGGTGCTGGAGTGAGAAACAATATGATTATGCCAAAACAGTAGCCATAGAATATGATTAAGAATTCGAACATATTTTAAGACCAAAAAATACCAAATAAGAGAAGTATGTTGCCTTTTGGAAGCTCATGTGATAATGCTAATTATGTAAGTAAGATTCAATTACCGAAATGTTCAAAATTTGGAAACAAGAATATTGAAATTATGTTAAAGCGATGAGTATACACCACAATTATGGAGATAAAAACCATAAAACACAAATTTTTGAGGGAAAGAGAGCGGCTGTAATAATATTTTTCTTCAATTACAAGGAAATTGGATATTTTGTAAATGAGTGCCCTAATAAAATGGTAAATGATAAAAATAAACACCAACAACTACTTCAATTATAGAAATTAAAAAAAAGATTATTAAATTAATTATATTAAAGTAAGAAGTGTTTTTACTCTATATTTGAGTATCTACAGTATATATTAATGTTTAACCTATTAGATACTTAATTATAAATTAAAAATTTTGGCCATATGATTATTATATCTATAGTAAAAGGATTTTCTTCAAAGTTTATGAAAATTAATTATTATTACAACTTTATTAGGAATGGATTAAATATTTTTTATAAAGGGATCATATAATATATTTTATAGGTATATATCTCTTCATATAAAAAAATAAACCATGATCAACCATCATTGTCTAGTTATTTGGGGGATCCCTATAGAAATTACTCCTATCATATGAATTTTAAAATTTTGATGATGTTATTTATTTAAGGAGGAATTAAATGACATCAAATCACACTAAGTATTTTCTACAAATAAATATTATGTTAATAGAAAATTCTACACACAAAACTGAAATAAAATTAAATCATGATATATTAAATTAAAAATCGGCCTTTCTAATATCCCTGTTAAATTACTGGTTATAAAATGAAGTATCCATTTCTAAACTCTATGAGGGAAAAATACCATCGAGTAGTGGATGTCTTTTTTTTTGAAGCACATTCACCTGAGATCGTAAAGAAATTAGCATTTTAAGGTCTCATCTAGACCAATCCTAAGTTCCACCAAAGAAATTACGGTATGATTAAAGTCATATTTGAGAGAAAGTCAAGCTCATGGAAATTACTATGAGATCTATTCTAGCATAATCACCACACTCAACTACCACAAGATTATTCATTATTAAATTGTCTTACATGATGATATTTAGGAGAAATGGGACAAGAAATTAGGATCATATAAAGAAGTAATTATTAATGTAATAATTTTTTTATCACATGTATTTTTCATAGTTCACATTTTGACTATGAAATAAAAAGAAAGTTTATTTTCTATAAAAAATATTTTAATTATATTTCAAATATTGAAAAAAATATAATCAGAATTAGGTAAAACAAATTTCATTAATGGATTTATAATTTCAAAATTATCTTAGAATGAATTTTTGGATATTTTTTTGGAAGCATTTTTTTGTAAGTGAATACTAGAAAATACTAATACTGGTAAATCAACACTTTTACAACATTATCATAATAAAAAATATGATAAATGATTTTGATAAACAATTCTCTAGAATTTTTTCATTTATAATTAAAATAAATCATTTTAAATTACTATATTGTATTTACAAAACCCAAGTATATAATTTTTGAAACCTAAATAATTTTCTACATAAAATACTATTTTATTAACATATATTAAAAAATATTTACCTATTGTTTTTGAAATTCAGTCCAAAATATGTATATTGTATTTTAGATCAAAATTATTATATTATTTAGTAATTTAAAATTCATTTTTTTAATGAAATTTTCATTACTGATATTAAAGTTAATGACCCAGTAAATGTAATGTCCTAACCCGGGTTCCACATAACTATGCCCTAAGTTGGTCGGTCACACAACCTCAGGAACGCATCCTCATATGCTAGAGGCTGTCAAATAGTAGTTAGGGTCTAGAAAGTCATTAATGGGGAGAATATACCATCTTTTCTCTAAGTAAAACACTAGAGGAAATAGATAACAAATTGAAAAACCATATGTAATTCATAAAAAGTTCCAATGTCAAAAGATAACAAAAAAAGTAGAATATTCAACTGAACAGGAAAACATTCAAATCTAATACAAGTGTCAACGTGCCTAAAATCTCAACTGAAAAATAAAGACACTAAAGACTCCCAAGTGGGTATCGAACCACATCTGGTTCCTTAATTCAATCTTCAACCCCAATTAGCATTCTAATCCTGGTCCCTTTACCATAACCTATTCTGTAATAGTATAGTCTATTCGGGTATCAATTAGGAATCCAAAGTAGGGTGTGAGTACAACTAAGTAGGGCACCACCGATGGTGTCTAAGACAAATCTAGTCAAAATTTATTGTATGTAGTTCAATAAAGAGAAGAAGAAAATGCCTAAATTGCCTTCTTTCACATTATCATCTATTCTTCATTTAGTCATATCAACTCTAGGGTTCTTAGGGATACTCATACCTCAAAACTAAATTCTTCCTATACCAGAGCCTAACATATTCCCTAATTAATATAATATGTTAATAGCTGCTTTGACTTATGCCAGAGCTCAATGTATTCAAAGGTTATATGATGTCTCAGTACCTGATTTGAATCATGTTGGATTTTGATGTATTATCATGTGAGGCCATTTATTAGAGTTCTATTATTACAATTGTTTAAATTCACACATAAATTACAAAGTTACCAATCACAAATTCATAAGTAATATGACCATGTTACCATTCATACATCACAATAGAAGGACCATTTTCCCATTATTTTACTCATAAGTATAATGACCATGTTACCATTTATACTTCTGAATTGAATATCTATGTCCCTATTCATTTACTCACAAGTAAAATGACAATGTTACTATTAATACTTATTAATTCAATGTACATGTTACCATTCATTAACTCACATAATTAATTCATAATTAATTATCCACATCAATCCCATTACTAATACTAAAATTATGTAAATACTTAAATATCCTTAATTAACTCCCCAATGAATTAAGTATGTAAATAATATTAATTTATTCATCAATTAATTAATTAATATCACAATTCATATGTCATAATTAATTTTCTAGAATTAATTATCTCATTCTAAATATAATCTATTCATAATTAATCCCAAAATTAAATATCAAGATCATTGTATCAAGGCACCTAATTAATTCAAAATTAAATATCTTAATGTAAATAATTAAATATCTCATAATTAACCCCTTATCTAATTATATAGATCACAGACCCCATGTCTCATAATTAAATTCCACAATATTAATTATTAAATAGGTCATCCCCATAGTCTCATGAATAATTTATCAACCAATCATTTAATTCAAAAAATATTTAATATATCAATTAGTTAACCTGATGAACAAAATTTAGGAATTCAATTTCCAATGGATGAAAGTAATTCTATAATCATGAATACACACATCAAATCTATGGCTATATAAATTTTGTCATAGACCACCTACCTCAATTCATTTACTAATGTTTGTTCAATGAAAATCCCCAAAATTTGAGTAGCACAGCGATGTAGATTTGGGTTCTAGATCTTAATCCCTAAATCAATATCAAGGATATCAAGATATAATCATTCTAGATCTAGATCAATAATACAATATCTAGATATCACCTATTTGGTTTATATCTAAATAAATAGATGATAAATTCCACCAAAAAATCATGGAAAGATCGAATAATGATTGTGATATGCATCGGGATAGATATACATAGAAAGAAAAGAGCAGATCTTCAGTTATGGCCTTGAATCTTGAAGAAAGGAGGTTAGACGGTGGCATGGGAACCCCTCTAGAATGATCTAAAATTTCCCAAAAATCTTTAGTCCTAAGACAAGGTCAAAATGGAAGTGTTTCAAGGGTTTAGGGGATTTTAAAATAATTTGTCGTGTAATTTAAAATCATGCACATGGTTTCCTGGGAAGAGGCACACTATTCCAAAAATTGTGCACAAACCATACATGACTCACTATATAGGGTCACACATTTACCTGGGTTTGGGAGCATGGTTTTTCAAACCATGCGCTAGCTGTGCGGATCCCCTCTTCCTGGGTCTGCATGGATGGTTGTGCTAGGTGCACAGTTTGTTCTCATTGTGCGCTAACCATGCATAGTCCTCATTTTCTCAAAATTTTCATAAAACTCCCCCCAAACACACCCCAATTCATAACTCTAATTAAAGGTACATACCAAGAAAAAAAGTACCTAAAACCGCCCTTGAGATAACTCTAGAAAAGGTCAGGATCTTTTAGTAAATCTCAAAACTTTTATATTAAGAAAATTGTTTCATTGATATCGTATAATTTTTTCTTAATTAATAAATTGATCACTTATAAATAATGATGATAACATAATTTATAAAACTATATTTAGATATATTAATACTATGTCCTTTATTAATCAATAGTAAATATCTATAGGGACACATAATAATGAATACACCCACTCAATACCAAAAACATTTTTTTATTATAAATGTTTTAATTTAAAAGATAATTTAATATTTTTAATCAATGTAATTAGATTAAATGGTGATTAAATATAGGTTCAAAAAAATTATTAAGTGGGTTTAACATTAAATTATAGTTAAATATGCATTACATATATAAGAATGAGATACTAAGGTAAAAATCAAAATTTTAAAATGTAAAAATATAATGGTGAATGACTAAAAAATGTTTTAGAAATGTGTGAAACATCCTTTTTGGATTCATAAACCCAATACCTTTCTACAATACACTATTTATAACTTTTTGAGTCATTAATAATTGAATTGTTTAGTGATATAATTGAAAAGTAAATGGCATTAAAAAGTGTCATTTTCTTCAATTATAAAATGGGGCACTAACTGTAGAGACCCGAAGCTAGACGTACATGGACATTACATGACTTTTTAGTAATACTTAGTACATAACAAAAACACACACACAAGGATCGTAATAGTTTAGTTTCTTTGGAAACTCGGAATATAATCTTCTAATCGTGGTGAAAGATCTTCAACATCTCCCATAAAGATCTTCCTTTTTTTATACCTAAAACCTTTCTTTATATCCTGAGGAAAATAAAACATAAAATGGTGAGCTCAAATGCTTAGTAAGGGTAAACAAAAGAAATATCAATCACATCATATTCCTAAGAACATAACATTTTGGAAATCTTAACCTGCAAAAGAGAGCATAATTTCATAACATGGGATAAATCATAGTAGTGAAATGAAATCCCAATAATCATAACTTAAAACATGAAACTTTTTGGAATACACAAATAATAATAGAGAATCATATCTTATTAGTCAAGACTCATTTCCAAGACTATCTTAGTGGACAAAGTCCCTTTCTGAACCGAGTCACCCTCATTTCAGTCCTGTTTCACTGAACCGGTATAACCTACCATTCCATCCATGTCTATATCATGAGATATAAAATCTTTACCCAATGAATTGGAGGGAGATATAGGTCCCACCCATCTCATAATGATACCATTATTATGTGTGCCACAAAATCATAAACCATACATCATAACATAATCCCTGTAATAAAAATGGGATTCTTAAACATCGTGACATCATAAAACAATTCATATAAGATAAAGGAATTCATAAAAATAATTCCATCACAACATAATTAAATCAATGTAATAATAGGTATATAAACAGAACCCTATATTATCTTAGATGGAAAATAATTTTGATAAAACACTTGAACTCCATTCTTGAAGAAAATATCCTTTCTACTTCAAAAACATTTTTCCTTTCTTAACATGTCATACAATTTTAAACTAAAAGAAGTTGATTAAAAATAAACTTGAAAACTTTTAAATGAATCTTCTTGGAAATAATGTTTTAAAAATCCATTCATTTCGTATAAGTTAAAAAACATTATTCTCGTACTTTTGTCAGAAAAGTCAAAAAGTACCTCATACGAAAAACGACAAAAGATTCCTTTCATATCTTTTAATAAAAACTCGCCGAAGGGTAAAATTGGATTTAAACAATTTTAGGTGGATGTAAATAATATTAAATATTGAGGAAACATGTATGTGGATGATAAAATATACCCCATTATATTTCAAAGTATAAACAATCTCGGATAAAAATGAGATTGTGATATTTTCCCTCACCTTAGGTCCGATTTGCTTCGTAAGTATCCGAACCTCCTGTATAATGATTTAAATAATGTCATTGACTTATTACAGAATCATATTCATTGTTATGATATCATATATGGTTCACTTATGACTTTATATTACCTGTTCTTTTGTAAATTCCATGTTAAAGAGCGTTTTGGGTAAAATTGTTTCATCTATCGTTGGTGTTTGGACTTGTTATTCTTGACATTATTATTACTTATATCCTAATTTACTTACTTACAGAATATAAAACATGATTTATATATCATATATATTCAGTATATATATATATATAATATATAGATAAATTAAATGAAAAACACCGTTCATGGAGACGGTAGTCCGTACGTACGCATGAACGATGTTTTCCTTTCCTTATTGTCTTGAATGGAAGTAAGTAGATGACACACACATATATATATATATATACATAAATCCAGTATATTTAACATGTCATATATTTCATTATTATTCATTATATATACTTTATAATCATTCATGAATGGTTAATGTGGAGAATGAATCTCATCGCGTCGTGGAGACAGTAGTCCGTACGTACGCACGAGCGATGACATCGTTCTCATGATCATGAACTTGTGTTGAAGTGTATTTATACAATTTCAGTATCAATATCACTTTATAATAATCATATATAGTTACTCATTACACCATTATACCAATCCAATTAAGGTGGTGGCGGAAAATAGATTACACCACGGCGTGGAGACGGTATTCCGTACGCACGCACGCGCGGTGATTTCCTTTTTCTGTAGGATGGATAGAAGGTTAATTAGAGTTGTTTCATATTTATAATAACATATCAGTATATAGTAAATAATGATTTTATTACTTTATCATGAAGCAACTAAAGAAGAAGAAGTTGAAGAAGAAAGAAATTGAAAAAGATCGGTAATGGATATTACCTCTTTTTGACGCGCCTTTTCTTAACCTCCAATTAAAGAACTAAGGATGGTCTTTGAAGAAGACCATGACCTCTAGTATGATACTAGGGAAGTGGAGAAGGGATTTTTTCAGGGTTTGGACGAGCTTGAACTCTCAAATTGGTGTGAGGAGGAGAGGGAGGAGGTGCCCTTTTATAAGGGAGGGGAGGGGCACCTTTGGAATAACTAAAAATATTATTTTATTATAAAGTCAAGTTCGGTTTTAAATAGCTCCAAATTGATTTATTTCGAGGATAAGGTGGGGATGGGTCTAAATCCTCTCATACAATATAATTTATACATGTTTAGGTTCCTATTTTAACCTTATCATTTAGATTTAACATTAAGTTAAATAATTTTACTTTTACCATATCTTCTTGTGTTCTTATACTATAAGGTCAATAAACTTACCATAACAAGCCAAACTAACCCCAAGTTGTTTATTATTAATATATATATCCTTATCTAAGTCATTTGGCCTAACCTTAGATTTTTAGGAATTAAATAACAATTAATAATATAATATTTGTTTTAAAAACTAAATTATGTCAATTTTGACACTATTTGGTACATGATTTTTATGAAATTCATAACAGAATGATAAGTTCTAACCAATTTACTTATATCAACAATAACATGTAATATTAACCTATAAAATTAATTTAAGTCAAAAAAAGTCTCAAATTACATTTATTTGGGCATTTATAACATCAATTGTGTCAATATTTCATTAATAAGACAATTACTGCATCATCTTTGTGTCATAATAAATGATAATTATTTAATCCCTAAAAATTCTAAATAAATTCCTATGATGTAGATAATTGTATTATCTTTCTGTAGACTATTTATCTTTTAAGTTTCATGAAGTTTATCACAAAATTAAAATTATTATACTTATAAGATTTAATAAAGTGACATGTTGTCACATTCTTTGGTTTTAATAATAATTAAATTATTTTCATGGAAGAAAGTCCATAAAATGAATCTAATAGGACCCTTAGGTTATATGGGTCTAATTTTAGCCATCCAATGGGATTTTTCCAAGTGTTAGGGTAATTTTATAATCTTATATTTACCCTTAATTACCCGATTTTCCTTTAACTATAGTAAATAAAATTTACCGTAGTTACTATTCACAATGCCCAAAAATAAAAAGTAGCTTATTAACATAATTTGGACCCACTGATTCAAAATATGGAATCCATTTTTCTAAATTCAATACACAAAAGATGCAGAAATTAAATTAAAATTAATCCCGTTGTCGAAAGAAAATGGGTTTTTCTTTAAAACATTGCAAAAGATTGAATTGATTTAACCTACGAATTCAAGGTAAAATCAATGCTAATGACATAAAATATATTAAATGGTAAAAATATATTCTATTTATACTTTAAAACCATTCAATATTATAATTTAACCACATAAGATATTACGATGAAAAAAGTTGTTTTTAATTAAAATATAGCGTGTTTTTACTATTCATTAAAATATAAAAGTTATCGGAAAAATATCAAAACTTTATCTAATGTAAATTTTTATATCCTGATTCAAAAGAAGCATTTTATTTTGTCAAATTGAACTTATAAATATTTAAAAAACAATATTTAAAGTGGGTGCGCCATCAAAAGGCGACAAAACAGCATTTTTTCAAAAATACTTATTTTACTCGAAAAATTTATTTTGTTCTTATAAGATGTTCTAGAAATGTATAAGATGAATAATAATGTTATAAAATTCAAAATTTAGTTAACACTATTCATAACGGCTAGTTCATAACAATATTATAATAATATATCGTTGTTTAGTAAAACCCAGTATTGCGTACAACACACACTATCGAGGAAGGTCGCGATTGCGTGTAATGCAAGCCAAGTCAGGGTTGTGTGTTGTGCAAGAATCCTTCGTTTTTTCGTATAATAGAATCCAACCATATTTCATTTATACGTTGAATATATATATATATATACTCAATGTTGCGTAGAATAACTATTATCAAAATTGTGTGTAACACGATCCAAGAATAGTGTTGTGTATACTGCAAGCTAATACGGTGTTGCATATAGCGCAAGGTAATCTTGGTGTAGAATACAACAAAAGGAATTAATAAAATTAAAAGAATATGTTTCATAAAATCTCAGGGTGTTACACTAACACCCCTTCCTACCACACCCATTTAATTGAATTAATTCATCAAAATAGGTAATCTTACTCCTTGAATTATATCTCATCTTAAAAGACCTCTTGTCTCAATTATTTATTTTATTGCCTTCATTTCAAAGGAGTGTTTAAATAGAATGTTCAAGGTATCAAAGTAAGTATTACGTGCACATTACATTTTCTTCATAATCATTACCTTCTAACCCAACCCTTAAAAAATTAATATATTTAAATTACTATCACTAGTTGAAATTTCCTAACCCACCAGGGCATGTATGTCTAGAGGAAGACTGAGAGGCCACTACTCTAAGCCGACCACCAATGTGGCAGGGGATGGAAACCAACACCGAGTAGGCATATCACACACATGGGGACCTTATCCTATGGTACCTATACAAACAAAAACACATCCATCTCCATGAATCAGTGCATATATAATAATGAACTAATAAAAAATGCATTCGTACATATAAATACCACAAACATAGTATAAAAGTACTGGAAAGTGTAAAAAAATGACAAGCCCATAATAAAATGAAAAGGATTCCAAATTGATCAAAAAAGGGGGTCTAATATCAAAATCATTACATGTAATTAACTCAATAATTCATTCCTAGAATTTTCTTCAGCCCACTCATGTTACTATGAGGACAACACTAAGATACCTTTTTTATTCATAGGGCACAACATGTGTGGAAAATTCTTGTGGAGGGGTGAGTATAGAAATTCCCATTATGTAGCCAAAAAAACAAAAAAATATTGATAATCTAAAAGGAAATTATTAGCACAACCAAAATCCAAAAGAGTAACCATGAGAAAGAGAGAATATGAAACTCTATCCTGACCACTTCTCAACTATTCATGACTATTCATCTCATCTCCACCATCTATGTCAATCGAGACGACATATACCATGATGTCTCCTAGAATATACCAGTTATAAATGTGATAGGAACCATATCTCATTTTCCCAACCATAAATATCGCCTTGAAAACCTACTCAAGGTTCAAATAATTTCTCCTCCTATAGATCTCCCTTTATGATCCATACCATCCATGATGGAACTCAACTAAGATATATCACTCATTGTGTATCACTAAGCCAATGGAACATCTCTACCATCACCGATGGAATGCATCGGATAGAGAATGCTGATCAGTTCTCACTATATAGAATTTCACGCTACAAACTAAGAAGAAAAATCCTAGATACATAATTTATTAGAATAATACCTAACCATAAATATCATATATATCAATACACATATATGTGTTCAACAACATGGAATCTCTAGGGGGACACTATTCTCGATATGAAACATGGTAAATAGAATCAGTATTACACTAAAACCCAAATATATAATAACCCTCTATAAAAGGGATCAAGTATCATTTAATATTAGATATTATGATTCCACAAACACAACCAATGGGAAAACAACATCGTAGAACCCCAAAGTGATTGACACACAGATTGGGGTTCAACACTTGGATCTCACTAGGGAGACTCCATTCCATAATTGATTTATCCTGTTAGAGAGGGTATTGAAGCCCATGTAAATATTGGTAACAGAAAATCCAACACCTTACCTAGGGAGTGAAAAGGAAATGTGGATATTGTTCGACCTCTTAGAGCAATATATGATGTAATATGATGAGGGTATGAAGATCAATGTTTGTGACCAAATTATACCCTAAATATTTATGTAAGAGGAACAAGAATGAATAACTCAAGAATAATGGAGCACAACCACACTTTACAAACACATGAAAGTTATAGAGGGTTCATGATCCCAATATGAGGATGTGATGCCACCTAACCCATGTAGTAATCGACCAGGGTAACTCACACAACTGATACTGGTCTATACATCAATAATTGAAGATATCTAAAAAGTTACCTCAAATTTCATCTAGAATTATAAAACCATAGACCCAATCATGTCCAATATAGTAAACTACTCGGTATTTCCTACTCATGGGACTCTATCCGAGTCTTAAAGATAGATATGCGAGAGGGAAAATCTCTAAGGGAAGTAAAAAATGTTTTCCTGCAATAAATGGAATGTCTCACGTAACCATCCCTTGTATGTGTCCCCTCTTGGCACTTGATGTGTATAAAGGGTAATACAAATTGTGTAGCCCAGATCAAATATCATGTTACCTCATCCAAATATCTAGTTGTTTCCTCACCCACATGTTTCTTAGATGGTTTGGACTACACAAACGACATGTTACCTTGGTATAAGGAATGTTCTTATTGGTTGGGACCTATACCATTTCTTTGTCCATGCCTATGTATCTCAACCCATTCCAATTTCATACGGTGGTGTGTTATCACACAACCATGTTCCTTATCATATAAATTTTGGAAATGTCTTTAGTCACATAACCATGGATCACTACATTACATGTACCATTCTTACACGGTGTGTAGTCCTCAAAATTTCATCTTCACTAGACAGGAGGAACATAGGGTAAGAAACCTATAGTACACACTATGTGATTATGAATTTTTAATGGGAACCCCCAACGCGCCACATAAAACCCCCGATTTCCATAGATACACACCATATTAACCATAATGACGTCCCAAAAAGTTTTCTAAGGTATCTAAAAATTTATAAATGAATAAATGGGGATTATGATTTAAATATCATAATCCCACTACCTCATAGAGAAACACCGATGATTATGGTCCAATGTAATGAATGGATGTTATTGCACCTTGATCTAGTGATGATTGGAATCAAAATGGGGTCTGGTGGAAATCCTCTCATTAATTCCTCCCTGAAACATCCATCTTCCCAAGGGAGAAGGCCTCCCCTACTATACTACTCATGGGTGATAAATGAGTAGGGGTAGGTTTATTAATTTTTTTTATTAAATTAATAAATCTATATTTAACATTGTTTTAATGGTGAGCTCCAACAGGTCATCTCATGCAAATTAAAGTTATGTATCGTCTTGGGTAAACACCATTTTATAGACTCAAACATAGTCTCGGATTTTTGATATTATAGTGTAATAGAGATTTATTCAACATTAACTAAAAAATGATTATGCCTGAAAAAATATATTTAATATTTTAAAATCACTGGAATGAGACACTCCAAGCATGAAAATATCTTGTCGATTCAATTCCTAGATATATAAATATTCCTATAAATATTATAATTTCTTACATGGGATAATCAGAGTTTCTATACTCTCCCCACCTAGAGGATTGTTATCCTAAAAAGTGAAATACTATGAACATGGGAGAAAACTAAGCCCTTAACTGGATCACCTACACCAAAAATCTCTCCAAAAGGTTCTCATGCTATAAAAAAATTCACATAGGGTAAACACATGTCCAACATGGGTTTTATCTTGGAATCTCAAAAAACAAACTAGTTACATTAAAAAAAATCACCCCACTCAACACCCAACCCAGAAATGTCATCAGTGTGAAACAAGTCACCCACATATCACCTTAGCTACGACAAGTGGTACACAATCAAAACCTGAGCTAATATTGTAAAATGGATCAGCACCATGCCACCTTGATAAATCACAATTCAATTGGAGAAAGGGTTTACGAACCCCTGATATATCCCACTTCTCATCCAACTCTCTTTAACCCTCAATGAGGTGAGATATCACTGAATAAAATAACTCATTATCAAAATTCATGTGCCATATGTTTTGGTCAATAATGACCCCAGACATGTCCCACTATACCTAATCTAATTATGGGTGGTTTGTGACTTTCACAACCATCAATAACACCAAATCTAGGAAAAAATAACATTATCCTACTGGCTATGGCCAGTACAACACTAGCTTATTGGGTCACTCACTCATAAACTCCTACGGTACACCTCCAATAGTAGAGTGGTAACTGTCACAATACCCAAACTCCAATGAGGGTAAGAAAATATTTCTATCCATGGCCCCATGAAAATTTTAAAATCCAATACATGTTTTCTAGAACATGAATGGTACTCTTTTCTTTTACACTTAACCCATGGCCAATGGATTCTAACACTACCACCCGTCACTTGGGTGTTCTAACAAGGGATGAAACCTCCTCAATACCTCAACTCTCTATCATATTTGTTTCATCATCAATCCATAGAGGGGTGTTGTACTCCCCGCCTTTGGAAAATCCATCAAGAAAGTGCTTAGTCGATATCTAGTCACATGAGAATTCCCAATAAACATATCCATGTTGTGCCTCCTTGTCATTATGAAATAGGGGAGGGGAAAAACTATTATCAAGAGATATGATTTATTGACCTCATCCTCAATGGTTAATTGAAATGAATCCAACTAGTCTGTTACCTTGTTTTCCAACAACGGATATAGAACTTTAATGAAAGAATATGATATTACACCCATTTGATTGGGGGGATAAAAATCCATCACTACCACAACCCTTTACAAGGTCCAAAATCACTCCCACATACTAAGAATACACATTACATTGAGGAGACCATTTAATACTAGAATCAATACATCGATAAATTCCTTTAAGGGTGTTACTATCCAATAATGTTGAGAACTATCCTCAAGTGTCTTATGTACACAACTAGTTAACACTGAGAACACTAGGATTTCCCCCAAGGGGACTCCTTTGAAATTATCTAAAAATTTCATAAGGATATAATTTATCAGTCTCACAACACTATTAGGGAATCTAACATTCTAAAAGGCATCACTATGAACTCACAAATGTACAGTGGCATTAGGAACCCAAATTCAGTACAAACTCTAGTAAAACATGGAACTTATGATAACCTAACATGAGGCCAAACAGTGAGAACCATCTCACCGCTAGATACAATATAAATAAGACTCCACCTCTTGGGTGTGGGTAATCCTCTCTTATAGTGACCTAAGCCAAAAAATGTCAACCACATCAGTCCTCAAAAACTCATCTACCTCTATGTTGAACAACATAAGGCCTCACCAACAGACACACTGGTCCTTAAAAGCCCTCCTAAAACATCCAACTAAAACACATCTCACAAAACCCTTTGAAATCCCACTAGCACAATGATCAATCTATAAAGTCTCTACTTGTGTCACTTCACCTCAAATAGGGGATGCACTCTCAGAAAAGTGACACATTACTATTCAAAAACTGCAACTGAGGCATGGAAGTAACATGTAAATCCTCAAACCGAACTCATAGTCTCCTTTCATAAGAACCTACATCCTGATACACAACCATTCCCTTTTTTTACTCTAATCCCTCCCAATCATTCCCTACTACGCCACCAAAACACACTAAACTACCATGAACACACATGTTAAATGAACTCATCTTTTAATCCTCGACACTATCTTTTTTGGGTGGAATTGACTCTCATGTATTTATTTTTATCACATCACAATAATGTGTCTCAATGGGGGAAGTTTACCTCATTCTTGAGATTCTGAATCCATTTCTGGCATCCCCACTATAGGGCTCTACTAATTCCATGCACCACCCTGGATAATCCTCAAGAAATAATTGTCAAAGGAAAGTGTTTCTGACACCTATAATGAACAATACTAATAAAAAATTATAAGGTAACATATTTTATCTTCAATCACTCTCAGATAATATAGGTCAAAAACGTCCAATGACTATAGAATCTCATGTCTCTATCCACTAGATCCCTAAGAATATCCTATACCACCTTAGGTAGGTGGAGGAGGAAACAGATCAATGTTCCATCCACCTCATGTTTTTCCTCTATCTCCAATGGAACGTCCACAACCTTTAGGAACTCCTTCCATAAACTGATACCTCTACCGAATAACTCTGTAGACCATATCTATACTTGCAACATGATGGGTTGGAAAAACCCATAAGTGGTTTCCACAAAAATCATAATAAAAACAAAAATTATTCCTTGAGGAACAGAACTATCCACAAGGTCTCAAATGAACCCTCATGTTTCATTACCTAAGTCTCACACCTGTTTCCAGTGGTACTTGGTTGACCTAGAACATAGGTGATACCTTCCTTGGAAGCTCATGATATATGATCAAACCCTATGTACCATCTTCATGAACAAATATATCCATCCATATCTTAGTTTGATATTCCATATCCACGTGAGCCTTTGAAGGTGCATCTAAACTCTGATGAAATGGTGGAATCAGTACCAAATGTCATCATGGAAGACAAATTTTACTACCTATCTCCTAGGGCCCATTCTGTGACTACCCCAATCCCACCTTCCATAGTCCAGGGGATGGTGACTATCACCGGAATGGAATATCCCAAAAAAGGAAGGCATTTCCTTTAAACCTTTACACACGCAGATTGGGAAAACTTCATAAAGCTAGCCATGATGGAAAGAAAAGTAATAAAACCACCAAAAAGTACCACCACTAAGAGTAAAGTTGGTAAACCGAATGTAAAGGAGCCAGAATACAATACCAACTGAAAAAAAGGTATAGAAAAATAATTAAAAGGTATGGAGGTCATCTGCCAAGGATCTTACCTGAAGGGAAGGCATAACTTTCCATCAGATTTCACTACAAAACACCACGTCTATCAAACCTCCTCTGAGTACTATGTAGTCCTGGCTCCCAAAAGTCTCAGTCAACGTTTTTGGTTATCTCCACAAGGCACAACAGGTGTGGTCGATGCCCGTGCAGGGGTGAGTATAACAATACTCGGTAGGGACTCTGAGACCCATGAAAGTCTCTCAGTAATCCATGAAGGAAAACACCCCAAAGGAAATACCACATTGGTAATACCAAAAAGAAAGATCTCAAACACAAAGAAGAAACAAAAATACTCAACTCACACTAGGTATTACTGAAGTACAGAAGTAAATATGATTAGTGTTAAAATCTAGATCATCTCATTCTATCGAGAGGCTCTGCTGCTAATCCACATAGGGGCGCTAGGTGCTCACCCACACATGACCGCTAGGTGTTGACCGAAACAGGATCACTAGGTGCTAACCCACACAGGATCTATAGCTTCTAACCTATAGAGGATCGCTAGGTCCTAACCCACATAGGATTTCTAGGTGCTCACCCACATAGGATTGTTATTCATTCTTCATGTCACAACTAGACACTGGATTCCCACACTTAGCAATCTTGATTCTAGTAGGATTATCTCCTAAATCAATCATAAATACTTCAACTAACACGAAGTCCCACATATAGTAACCCCAAAGTACCATCTCATCATATGGGTCCCAACTAAATAGATAGTGCATCGAACAAATGCTCAGTCTGTAAGATATTAGTATTTCTGTAAAAAGGGTCTAATTGGATTCGAGTCTGATCCAACCTTGACATACACTAAATTCTTCCAAAACTCGGGTATATTATCATAGAAGGAACTCTAGGTCACAAGGGTCCCAAATCCACTCACAGAGCGGCAATCAGATCCTTGGTTTGAAAGATATGATTGTTTTAGTGAAACGGGGCCGGTCGGGTCTGGGGGTTTGGCGTGGGTCCAGCTTGGGTCTAGCCCAGTCGGCACGTTGGGCCTACTAGTCCAGCCCAGTAGAATGGGTCAAGTCCATGGGTGGCCCAACCCACATGATGTGGTGCAGCCCACCAGAAGAAGTCAGTCCCGCATGGTGTGGGCCGGTTCGCCAACACGGACGCGGGCACCGCCCCTTCGGCCAGTATGGCCAGAAGGTGGCTGACCATTACACGTGAATGAGGGAAGTCATCTATGGGCATCCAACTCTCCTGAGTGGACTAGGCAGGCCGCTCCTCCACACAGCACCTACGACAGTCATTCCACCTTTTTGACGATGGGTGCCACACCTCCTCATCACTGACGGGTGTCACACCTCCTCATCACTGCGGCCTCCTGCCACTACGATGTGGAAATGGTAACGCCACCCCCCTTCACCCATGGCCACCTCTACGGGATATCTAAGCTACTCATGTGGTCCATTTATTAAGTATTTTATGCATACGGCCTCTGTAGTACGCCCTCTTCACTGTGAAGTCTTCAGAATCGCGTTGCTGACAACTTGAACATTTGGACTCCAAAAACGGAAAATAAAAAAATATAGAAGAGGGTCCAGGACTTTTTATCTTCTGACCACTCCCATCGTGTTATAGTTTAAGAATTGGGAAAAATATTAACCACACGGAAAAAGTGAAACCCCAATTCAAATCCCCCAATTAGAACCTCCCGAAAAAACAAACGGATCACAGATCAACCCATTAATCAGTTGATCCTCATTCATTGTTTATTTCATGAATGAGGAATGATTTATAAATTTCAAAGAATTCATAAATCCTTTCCTAGATACATTAGATCCATTTATGATGAAGGAAGAGTTCTGCGTCATTGTCGATCCATGATCGTTGGTGTTCATCGCCGCTCGTCGACCTCCAGATCTGATCCTCCAACGTTCGTCGCTTTGTTATTCATTATTCAATATTCATTAGAGAGGGATTCCACTGGTAGTTCTTCAGAGATTATCCATGTTTATTAATCCCCAAACACCTAAAATTTTTAAAAATAAAATAAAAATGTGTAGCGATGTTTCCCTCATTAATGAATCTCATTAATGACCCACATTTAATGAGTCATTATGTAACCATTAAGATAACTGCATCACAGTTACAAACAATCCATTAATAACTCTCAATTACTGACCCTCATCGTTGCACCCCTACGTTGATGTTCACCGCTCAAAAGTGTGAAAAATAAAATAACTTTGGAAAATTTATTTTATTATTTTCTTTCAAAATCCACAAAAAATAACTTTTCTGTCCAACCCTTGTTGTTCGAAGTTAAGTCATTTTTAGGTGAATCCCGACATTTTGAGTTCAATAGTTTCCTCAGATTTTTGATCTGAGTGCCTGTCCAAAAGGTAGAAAATCTCACTCACACATTTAATGAATGTACCTTAAAAAGTTCAAAATTTCATTCTAGGAACTCGGGGCCTCGTAATCACTTGATTTTGAAGCGTTTGGTCTTGAAATAATACCATATAATTAAAAAAATGACATGGAAATTTTGAGACGTTAAATTCTCCCCACCTTTGGGATTTACGTCCTTGAAACCCAAAACAAGGGCTAATCGAACAAGTGGGGGAACTGAGCACAAATCTGAGCCTCCCTCTATCATGTTCTCTCTTGGAAGTTCTTGTGCTGCCACTGAACACACACTAAAGGAATCAATCATCCATGAAGGACCCTCTCTTATCGATCCTATATCTCCACTGGTAACTCCGCAAATGTTTCCCCATCGTTAATGTACAACTCACCCCAATAGATGATGTGTGATGGATTATGCACATGCCTCTTGTACTGTGAAACTTGGAAAACATCATGTAACCAATTTATTTGTGGAGGAAGATCTAGGCGATGTGCCATGTCGCCAAATCTGCATAGGATCTGATAAGGTATGATGAACCTCCAAGATAACATTCTTCCCTAGCCAAATCTCTGGAATCCCTATCGGGGATAGACCTGAAGGAAAAAATGTTCTCCCTTCTTGAACTCTAAGGGTCACCATCTCCTATCATCATAAGAATTTTGTCTGCTCTATGCAGTCCTCAACCACTATTGGATGATATGAACCTTCTCAGCAATATCTGTAGAGACCCGAAGCTTGACGTACATGGACATTACATTACTTTTTCGGAATACATAGTACATAACAAAAACACATACACAAGGATCGTAATAGTTTAGTGTCTTTGGAAACTCGGAACGTAATCTTCTAATCATGGTGAAAGATCTTCAACATCTCCCATAAAGATCTTCCTTTTTTTTCTTACCTAAAACCTTTCTTTATATCTTGGGGAAAAGAAAACATAAATGGGTGAGCTCAAATTCTCAGTAAGGGTAAACAAAAGAAATATCAAGCACATCATATTCATAAGAACATAACTTTTGGAAATCTTAACCTGCAAAAGAGAGCATAATTTCATAACATTGGATAAATCATAGTAGTGAAATGAAATCCCAAAAATCATAACATAAAACATGAGACTTTGTGGCATACACACATAATCATATAGAATCATATCTTATTAGTCAAGACTCATTTCCAAGACTATCTTAGTGGACAAAGTCCATTTCTGAACCGAGTCACCCTCGTTTCTGTCCTGTTTCACTGAACCGGTATAACCTACCATTCCAGCCATATCTATCTCATGAGATATAAAATCTTTACCCAATGCATTGGAGGGAGATATAGGTCCCACCCATCTCATAATGATACCATTCTTATGTGTGCCACAAAATCATAAATCATACATCATTGCAAAACCCATGTAATAAAAATGGGAATCTTAAACATCGGGACATCATAAAACAATTCATATAAGATAAAGGAATTCATAAAAATATTTCTATCACAACATAATCAAATCAATGTAATAATATGGATAGAAACATAACCCTTTATTATCTTATATGGAAATAATTTTTATAAAACTCTTGAACTCCATTCTTGAGGAAAATATCATTTCTACTTCAAAAACATTTTCCTTTCTTAACATGTCATAAAATTTTAAACTAAAAGAATTTGATTAAAAATAAACTTGAAAACTTGTAAATTAATATTCTTGGAAATAATGTTTTAAAAATCCATTCATGCCATATAAGTTAAAAAAACATTCTTCTCGTACTTTTGTCGGAAAAGTCAAAAAGTACCTCGTACGAAAAACGACAAAAGATTCCTTTTATATCTTTTACTAAAAACTCACCAAAGGGTAAAATTGGATATAAATTATTGTAGAAAGATATAAATATTACATATTGATGAAACATGGATGTGGATGATAAAATACACCCCAGTAAATACCAAAGTATAAACAATCTCGGATAAAAATGAGATTGTGATATTTCCCTTACCTTATGTCAGATATGCTTTGTACGTATCCGAACCTCCTGTATAATGATTTAAATAATGTAATTTACTTATTAAAGAATCATATTCATTGTTATGATATCATATATGGTTCACTTATGACTTTATATTACCCGTTCTTCTGTAAATTTCATGTTAAAGAAGCGTTTTGGGTAAAATCGTTTCATTTATCGTAGGTGTTTGGACTTGTTGTTATTGACATTATTATTACTTATATCATGATTTAATTACTTCCAGAATATAAAAAATGATTTATATATCATATATATTCATTTTATATATATATATAATAGATAGATAAATGAAATGAAGCACACCGTTCATGGAGACGGTAGTCCGTACGTACGCATGAACGCTGTTTTCCTTTCCTTATTGTCTTGAATGGAAGTAAGTAGATGGAATACATATATACATAAATCAAGTAGATTTATAATGTCATTTATTTCATCATTATTACTTATATATACTTTATAATCATTCTTAAATGGTTAACATGGAGAATGAATCTCATCGCGTCGTGGAGACGGTAGTCCGTACGTACGCACGAGCGATGATATCGTTTTCATGATCGTGAACTTTTGTTGAAGTGTATGTATACTATTTCAGTATCAATATAAATTTATAATAATCATATATATTTACTCATTAAACCATTATACCCATCCAATTAAGGTGATGGCGGAAAATAGATTACACCACGGCGTGGAGACGGTATTCCGTACGTACGCACGCACGGTGATTTCCTTTTTCCGTAGGATGGATAGAAGGTTAATTAGAGTTGTTTCATATTTATAATAACATATCAGTATATAATAAATATTTATGTTATTACTTTATCATGAAACAACTAAAGAAGAAGAAGTTGAAGAAGAAAGAAATTGAAAAAGATCGGTAATGGATATTACCTCTTTTTGACGCGCCTTTTCTTAACCTCCACTTAAAGAACTAAGGATGGTCTTTGAAGAAGACCACGACCTCTAGGATGATACTAGGGAAGTGGAGAAGAGATTTTGGCAGGGTTTGGCCGAGCTTTAAGGCTCAAAGTGGTGTGAGGAATAGGGGGAGGAGGTGCCCTTTTATAAGGGATGAGAGGGGCACCTTAGGAAAATCTCAAAATATTATTTTATATTAAGGTCAAATTTGGTTTATAATGGTTCCAAAGGGTCTTATTTCGAAGCTAAAGTGGGTATGGGTCGAAATACTCTCATCCAATAGGATTTAGAAAAGTTTAGGTTATTATTTTAACCTTATCAATTAGATTTAACTCTAAGTTAAATAATTTAACTTTTACCGTGTCTTTTTGTTTTCTTACACTATATGATTAATAAACTTACCATAACAAGCCAAAAGAACCCCAAGTTGTTTATTATTAATATATCTATCCTTATCTAAGTCATTTTTCCGAACCTTATATTTTTAGGAATTAAATAACAATTAATAATATAATATTTGTTTAAAAACTAATTTATGTTAATTTTGACACTATTTGGTACATGATTTTTATGAAATTCATAATAGAATGATAAGTTCAAAACAAGTTACTTATATCAACAATAACATGTCATATGAACCTATAAAATTAATTTAAGTCATAAAAAGTCTCAAATTACATTTATTTGGGCATTTATAACATCAATTATGTCAATATTTCATTAATAAGAGAATTACTGCATCATCTTTGTGTCATAATAAATGACAATTATTTAATCCCTAAAAATTCTAAATAAATTCTTATGATGTAGATAACTGTATTATATTTCTGGATACTATTCATTTTCAAAGTTTCATGAATTTTATCACTAAATTAAAATTATTATACTTATAAGATTTAACAAAGTGACATGTTGTCACATTTTTTGGTTTTAATAATAATTAAATTATTTTCATGGAAAAAAGTCCATAAAATGAATCTAATAATACCCTTAGGTTATATGGGTCTACTTTTATCCATAAAATATGATTTTTCCAAGTGTTAGGGTAATTTTATAATCTTATATTTACCCTTAATTACCCGATTTACCTTTAACTATAGTAAATAAAATTTACCGTAGTTACTATTCACAATGCCCAAAAACAAAAAGTAGCTTATTAACATAATTTGGACCCACTGATTCTAAATATGGAATCCATTTTTCCAAATTCAATACACGAAATACGCAAAAATTAAATTAAAATTAATCCCGTTGTCGAAAGAAAACGGGTTTTTCTTTAAAACATTGCAAAAGATTGAATTGATTTAACCTACGAATTCAAGGTAAAATCAATGCTAATGACATACATTATATTAAATGGTAAAAATATATTCTATTTATAGTTTCAAAAAATTCAATATTATAATTTGACCACATAAGATATTATGATGAAAAAAGTTGTTTTTAATTAAAATATAGCGTGTTTTTACTATTCATTAAAATATGAAAGTTATCGGAAAAATATCAAAACTTTATCTAATGTAAATTTTTATATCCTGATTAAAAAGAAGAATTTTATTTTGTCAAATTGAACTTATAAACATGTCAAAAACTAGATTTAAAGTGGGTGCGCAATCAAAAGGCGACGAAACTGCATTTTTTGAAAAATACTTATTTTACCCGAAAATTTTATTTTGTTCTTATACCATGTTCTAGAAATGTGTAAGATAAATAATAATGTTATAAAATTCAAAATTTAGTTAACACTATTCATAACGTCTAGTTCATAACAATATTATAATAATATATCATTGTTTAGTAAAACCTAGTATTGCGTACAACACACACTATTGAGGAAGGTCGTGATTGCATGTAATGCAAGTCAAGTCAGGGTTGCGTGTTACGCAAGAATCCTTCATTTTTGTTTATAACAGAATCCAACCATATTTTATTTATACATTGAATATATATATATATATATACTCAATGTTGCGTAGAATAACTATTATCAAAATTGTGTGTAATACGATCCAAGAATAGTGTTGCGTATACTAAAAGCTAATATGGTGTTGTGTATAGCGCAAGGTAATCTTGGTGTAGCATACAACACAAGACATGAATGAAATTAAAAGAATATTTTTCATAAAATCTTGGGGTGTTACATTCTACCCCCCTTAAAATGAATTTCGTCCTCGAAATTCGTCGGGGTTATAAATGGTTTACCTCTCGAAAGTTTGTTTAATAGAAACCCACATCGTAAAAAGGAATACCAAAACATGGCTTTTAAAAACTAAAGTATGAAATGTAATGGTTACCCAAATTAACTCATCACGGGGTTTCCATGTAGGAGAACATAGGTGAAAATATGGATATGGAAGAAAAATCTAACCATCAAGTTCTGATGGAGAGTGGTAGAGAACATGGCTATGAAAAATCCAACAATCACAAAGCTATTGATTTGTGATGATCTAAGGTACCATCTGATTAATCGGATATAAGGGAACTAGGAAAAAAAATTTGGTTTTCAAGATCATTTCCCTAAAGTTGATGAATTAAAAGAAATACTTTCATGATTTTGGTACAATCTCACTGTTGTTCGTGAATTGAACAATTTCCACTTCATCCCTTAAAGAAATGAAGTTGAATTTGTTTTTCGTGATGTGTTAGCAGATCATGTGATAGAATGATGGGTCATTCCATCTCTTTCAAAAAAAGGTTATAAAAAGTTATAAGTTCATCTTATGGTTTGATTAATCGTATATGGTTCCAAAAATGAACTTATACTTCATATATCATACCGATTAATAAAATAAAACTAGTTTATACTAACCAGGTACTTCCTGTAGGTTAGTAGTAGGCGATAAAGGCTAGTCGCACTTTGGTTGTCGGTTCGATTCCCACAGCCTTGTCCGACGCGATGGGTTGTCACCCGTCTTGTAGGTTGTCCTTTTTCTAAAACTACATTACTATAACATCCCATCAATAATATCAAAAAAAATTCTATCCTTAAACAATACTAACTTATGTCCAACATTATCCATTCCAATCTTTAGGCTTATCTAAAATACTTCGGTCCAAGCTCATAGTATAGAGAAAACGATTACTTGAAATGTCATCAACCAAGCATGTGAATACCATCATTTATCCCCCATATATCTTGTTGGTCACATTCCAATCATGTGAATACCTTAATCATGTATTCTCTTGAAAAATGAATACCTATTAAACCATAGTGAAAACATGAATGCTGTCAAAAGTTAACTCTTACCACATACCAAAATCCAAAAATTCTATATACTCAAACCATGATATAACCTTCTCCTTATATCATTCATGAGCTCATGAATACTATCAAACATTTAATTTTTCTCCTTATCCCTTCATTATGTGCATATCATCTTCATTCCAAAAATATCTAAATAACATTTCATGCATACTGGTAGCATTAATCACACACTTTCAAAACTCAAGGAAAGAAAACGATGTAACAATCCTTAGATGTCTCTTTATTCCATAATACCATGAGATTCTTTATACAACATTACACTTGATAAACATGTAATCATTCCACTACCTTCTTAAACCATTGACCGAGCTTCAATAATTATTTCATCTCACATATCATTTGTAGTTTCTTCATCATCATCAACATAAATACTACCCATACGGCCGTACTGATTCTCTTCATGAGACTTTCCCTTAGGGAATTGGTTTGCATAATGCCCATACATTCCACATTTAAAACATTTAACCATTTTTGATGTCGTAGCAATACCATTATCCTCATCACTGGTGTTAACTGAACCTTTTCCTTTGCACTTACTGGCTTTGTGTCCTTCTTTTCCACACCCAAAGCATCATCCAGTTCCTTTGAAACATTCTCCTTGATGCCTCTTCCCACATGATTTACATAGGGTAAATTGAACTTTCTTTCCTCTATGATCATCATGAAACTCCATCTTTCTCTTATTAGCCGAGTCCGAAAACTTACTAAATTTTACTTTATTGATCATATTATGAGATTGCTGATTCGGCATAATAATGATGTTTGGACTTCCAAATCCCATTTCATTTTTTTGCTCATGAAGAATATCATTTCATTGTCCATCATATCCTCCATTATCGTGAATCATCTTTTTTCCAACCATTTTCTAAAACCCAAAAAGAATAGTGTGAGAAACCAAAATCATAATAAAGGGGGAGTAAATTCAATATCTAACATCTTTGGTTTAATCTAATATCGTTACCATAGTTCTAGGACTATATCCTATACGTATACTTATCCTTAGGTACATCCCTAGACATACCTTAGAAATATCTCTAGGGATCTCACTAACATTTTCGCATCCTAGTTTCCAAAGGTCGACTAAACCTTCCCTCTGATACCAACTTTAGAGACCCGAAGCTTGACATACATGGACATTACATTACTTTTGCGGAATACTTAGTACATAACAAAAACACACACACAAGGATCGTAATAGTTTAGTGTCTTTGGAAACTCAGAACGTAATCTTCTAATCATGGTGAAAGATCTTCAACATCTCCCATAAAGATCTTCCTTTTTTTCTTACCTAAAACCTTTCTTTATATACTAGGGAAAAGAAAACTTAAAAGGGTGAGCTCAAATGCTCAGTAAGGGTAAACAAAACAAATATCAATCACATCATATTCATAAGAACATAACTTTTGGAAATCTTAACCTGCAAAAGAGAGCATAATTTCATAACATGGGATAAATCATAGTAGTGAAATGAAATCCCAATAATCATAACATAAAACATGAAACTTTGTGGCATACACACATAATCATATAGAATCATATATTATTAGTCAAGACTCATTGCCAAGACTATCTTAGTGGACAAAGTCCATTTCTGAACCGAGTCACCCTCGTTTCAGTCCTGTTTCACTGAACCGGTATAACCTACCATTCCAGCCATGTCTATCTCATGAGATATAAAATCTTTACCCAATGCATTGGAGGGAGATATAGGTCCCACCTATCTCATAATGATACCATTATTATGTGTTCCACAAAATCATAAATCATACATCATTACATAACCCATGTAATAAAAATGGGAATCTTAAACATCGGGACATCCTAAAACAATTCATATAAGATAAACGAATTCATAAAAATATTTCCATCACAACATAATCAAATCAATGTAATAATAGGGATAGAAACAGAACCCTTTATTATCTTATATGGAAATAATTTTGATAAAACACTTGAACTCCATTCTTGAGGAAAATATCCTTTCTAATTCAAAAAAAATTTCGTTTCTTAACATGTCATACAATTTTAAACTAAAAGAAGTTGATTAAAAATAAACTTGAAAACTTTTAAAGTAATATTCTTGGAAATAATGTTTTAAAAATCCATTCATTCTATATAAGTTTAAAAAAAACTTCTCATACTATTGTCGGAAAAGTTAAAAAGTACCTCGTACGAAAAACGACAAAAGATTAATTTCATATCTTTTACTAAAAACTCACCGAAGGGTAAAATTGGATATAAACTATTGTAGAAAGATATAAATATTACATATTGAGGAAACATGGATGTAGATGATAAAATACACCCCTGTAAATACCAAAGTATAAACAATCTCGGATAAAAATGAGATTGTGATATTTCTCTTACCTTATGTCTGATATGCTTTGTACGTATCCGAACCTCCTGTATAATGATTTAAATAATGTCATTAACTTATTACAGAATCATATTCATTGTTATGATGCCATATATGGTTCACTTATGACTTTATATTACCCGTTCTTTTGTAAATTCCATGTTAAAGAAGCGTTTTGGGTAAAATCGTTTCATTTATCGTAGGTGTTTGGACTTGTTGTTCTTGACATTATTATTACTTATATCAGGATTTACTTACTTACAGAATATAAAACATGATTTATATATCATATATATTCATTATATATATATATATATATAATAGATAGATAAATTAAATGAAACACACCGTTCATGGAGACGGTAGTCCGTACGTACGCATGAACGCTGTTTTCCTTTCCTTATTGTCTTAAATGGATGTAAGTAGATGACATACATATATACATAAATCCAGTAGCTTTATAATGTCATATATTTCATTATTATTACTTATATATACTTTATAATCATTCTTAAATGGTTAACATGGAGAATGAATCTCATCACGTCGTGAAGACGGTAGTCCGTACGTACGCACGAGCGATGATATCGTTCTTATGATCGTGAACTTCTGTTGAAGTGTATGTATACTATTTCAGTATCAATATCACTTTATAATAATTATATATAGTTACTCATTACACCATTATACCCATCCAATTAATGTGGTGGCGGAAAATAGATTACACCACGGCGTGGAGACGGTATTCCGTACGTACGCACGCGTGGTGATTTCCTTTTTCCGTAGGATGGATAGAAGGTTAATTAGAGTTGTTTCATATTTATAATAACATATCAGTATATAATAAATATTTATGTTATTACTTTATCAGGAAACAACTAAATAAGAAGAAGTTTAAGAAGAAAGAAATTGAAAAAGATCGGTAATGGATATTACCTTTTTTTGACGCGTCTTTTCTTAACCTCCACTTAAAGAACTAAGGATGGTCTTTAAAGAAGACCAGGACCTCTAGGATGATACTAGGGAAGTGTAGAAGAGATTTTGTCAGGGTTTGGGCGAGCTTTAAGGCTCAAAGTGGTGTGAGGAAGAGGGGGAGGAGGTGCCCTTTTATAAGGGAGGAGAGGGGCACCTTAGGAAAATCTCAAAATATTATTTTATATTAAGGTAAAATATGGTTTATAATGGTTCCAAAGGGTCTTATTTAGAACCTAAAGTGGGTATGGGTCGCAATCCTCTCATCCAATAGGATTTATACAAGTTTAGGTTATTATTGTAACCTTATCAATTAGATTTAACTCTAAGTTAAATAATTTAACTTTTACCGTGTCTTTTTGTTTTCTTACACTATATGATTAATAAACATACCATAACAAGCCAAACGAACCCCAAGTTGTTTATTATTAATATATATATCCTTATATAAGTCATTTTGCCGAACCTTATATTTTTAGGAATTAAATAACAATTAATAATATAATATTTGTTTAAAAACTAATTTATGTCAATTTTGACTCTATTTGGTACATGATTTTTATGAAATTCATAACAGAATGATAAGTTCGAACCAACTTACTTATATAAACAATAACATGTCATATTAACCTATAAAATTAATTTAAGTCATAAAAAGTCTCAAATTACATTTATTTGGGCATTTATAACATCAATTATGTCAATATTTCATTAATAAGACAATTACTGCATCATCTTTGTGTCATAATAAATGATAATTATTTAATCCCTAAAAATTCTAAATAAATTCCTATTATGTCTATAATTGTATTAGATTTCTGGAGACTATTCATTTTCTAAGTTTCATGAAGTTTATCACTAAATTAAAATTATTATACTTATAAGATTTAAGAAAGTGACATGTTGTCACATTCTTTGGTTTTAATAATAATTAAATTATTTTCATGGAAAAAAGTCCATAAAATGAATCTAATCCGACCCTTAGGTTATATGGGTCTACTTTTAGCCATTAAATAGGATTTTTCCAAGTTTTAGGGTAATTTTATAATCTTATATTTACCCTTAATTACCCGATTTACCTTTAACTATAGTAAATAAAATTTACCGTAGTTACTATTCACAATGCCCAAAAATAAAAAGTAGCTTATTAACATAATTTGGACCCACTGATTACAAATATGGAATCCATTTTTCCAAATTCAAAACACAAAAGAAGCATAAATTAAATTAAAATTAATCCCATTGTCGAAAGAAAACGGGTTTTTCTTTAAAACATTGCAAAAGATTGAATTGATTTAACCTACGAATTCAAGGTAAAATCAATGCTAATGACATACATTATATTAAATGGTAAAAATATATTCTATTTATAATTAAAAACCATTCAATATTATAATTTAACCACATAAGATATTACGATGAAAAAAGTTGTTTTTAATTAAAATCTAGCGTGTTTTTACTATTCATTAAAATATGAAAGTTATCGGAAAAATATCAAAACTTTATCTAATGTAAAATTTTATATCATGATTCAAAATAATAATTTTATTTTGTCAAATTGAACTTATAAACATGTCAAAAACTAGATTTAAAGTGGGTGTTCCATCAAAAGGCGGCGAAACTGCATTTTTTGAAAAATACTTATTTTACCCGAAAAATTTATTTTGTTCTTATAACATGTTCTAGAAATGTGTAAGATGAATAATAATGTTATAAAATTCAAAATTTAGTTAACAATATTCATAACGGCTAGTTCATAACAATATTATAATAATATATCATTGTTTAGTAAAACCCAGTATTGCGTACAACACACACTATTGAGGAAGGTCACGATTGCGTGTAATGCAAGCCAAGTCAGGGTTGCGTGTTCCACAAGAATCCTTCATTATTTTGTATAACAGAATCCAACCATATTTTATTTATACATTGAATATATATTTATATATACTCAATGTTGCGTAGAATAACTATTATAAAAATTGTGTGTAATACGATCCAAGAATAGTGTTGCATATACTGCAAGCTAATACGGTGTTGTGTATAGCGCAAGGTAATATTGGTGTAGCATACAACACAAGACATTAATGAAATTAAAAGAATATTTTTCATAAAATCTCGGGGTGTTACAATATCTCATACCATCTCTATACCCAAGAGTGCTAACTTCCCTGGGTCTATCTAGTATAGAGGTGATAGGCATGGTCGCCCATACAAGGCCTCAAATATTTTTAGGCCAATGGTGGAGTGATATATGTTGTTTTACGCAAACTCCACTAGTGGTAGGTGGTCCTCCCAACTACGACCAAAAATTGGGACACTAAAACGAAGCATTTCCTCCATGTTTTGTATTGTATTCTCTGCCTAACCATCCTTCTGGGGGTGAAAAGATGTGCTCAAGCGCAGCTGAGTCCCAAACACCTCCTAAAACCCCTTCCAAAAATAGGATATAAAGCATGCATCCCTGTCTGAGATGATTATCGAAGTCACCCCGTGAAGTTTCACTATCTCATGGATGTAGAGGCACCCCAATCCCTGTACTGACCTCTGCTTCTGGAAGGGTAGGAAATGAGCCGACATGGTGAGTCGGTCAAGGATTACCCAGATAGAATTGAGGACCTTGGACATTCCTAGTAACCCCATCACAAATTCCATGGATATACCATCCCTCTTCTATTCTGGTACCTCATGTTGTTATACCAAGCCTGTTGGAACCTGATGCTCAGCTTTCACTTGCTGACAATTGAGCCATCATGAAATGAACTCTTCCACTGATTTCTTCATCCCGGGACACTATTAATGACATTGGAGGTCATGATACCACTTTTCCACATCAACATGTACTGCTAAAGGGGATGTATGGAACTCCCTCAACACCTCCTCGTGTAATTTCACGGGTACCATGGTGCATCCTTTAAAAAGGATAGTGTTCTCTCCACCTATCAATAATCCATCAAGATAATTTCTTGAATATATATGAGCACATTGGACCTCAGAGTCAACATACTCAAACTATATCTCCCTAAATCGCTGAAGTAGTGGGGGTGTGATAGTCATAGAATGGAGGTATGATGCTCCATCACTAACCATGAAGGATATCTGCATCACAGTTGGCTGTTCTATTTCCTCACTCATCATTTTTAAAATAGACCTCCAGCTAAGTGCATCTCCCACCACATTCCCCTTCCAAGGAGTGTAATATATCTCAAATTCATAGTCCTGGAGGAACTCTCGGCATCTCTGTTGACTGAATTTTAGGTCCTTCTATAGGAAGATATACCTGAGACTCTTGTGGTCTGAGTAGACAGTAAACTGCTTCCCCATCAAGTAGTTTCGCCACATCTTCAAGGAAAGACCACTACTGCTAGCTCCAGGTCATGGGTCACATTGTTTTGCTTATGTTTTCTCAACTGTCATGATTCATATAATATCATCACTCACACCATCATTAGGACACAACCTAGTACGGTCTCTAATGCATTGCAGTAGACTACATACTCAACACCCTCTTCTATATTTCTCAAGATGGTGGAACCTGTCAGTATTTTCCTCAACTCCTAGAAACTATATTAAAATCTATCCATACATACGAAGGGTTTTTCCTTCATTATCAATACTGAAAGGGTTCTTCTACTCTCTAAAATTCAGTTATGAATCTCCAGTAGTACCTAGCCAACCCCAGGAAACTCTGCACCTCAGTCATGCTCTTGGGTGGATCCCAAGAAAGAACAGCCTCTATCATCACCAGATCCACTGCAACTCCAGCTTCCTAGATGATGTGTCCCATAAAGTGGACTTCTCAAATCCCAAATTGGCACTTCGAGAGCTTTCTATAAAGACGGTTATCTCAAAGTTCATCTTGGACTATGTGCAGGTGTGTAGCTTACTCCTCCTATAACGCTGAGTACACCAAGATGTCATCTATGAAGAATACCATGAAAAGATAGAGATAAGGCTAGAAGATCATGTTTATGAGTCCCATGAACACTGTTGGGGAATTGGTCATCCCAAAAGGCATCACTAAAAACTCATAGTGGTTGTACCGAAATCTAAAGGTTTTCTTTGGTACATCTTCATCCCATACTCAAAGTTGTTGATAGCCTAATCTGAGGTCGATCTTTGAGAACCACCTCTCCCCATTCAGTTGATCAATGAGGTCATCGATCCTTAGTAGTGGATACTTGTTCTTCACATTCATCTAGTTCAGGTGCCTAAAGTCCCTGAATTTACCCAACCTCCGTTCTACCTTCTTGTAAAACAACACTGAGGTTTCCCATGGGGAAACATTATGCCTTACAAACCTCATCCTCTTCAAGTCCTCCAACTATAACCTCAAATCAAAAATTTCTACAGGATCCATCTGATATACAATTGTAAATATCAATTTTTTCCCTTGTTATAAGTCAATGCATAATTCTACTTCTCTTTGAAGAGGTAGTCCTAGCACATCTTTTGGAAAGACATATTTATAATTGTCCACCACTATAGGAATGTTCAGACTCCCCTTGTCTACCATATCGAGGGTGAGGCTAGACAACTGGTGAGTGATTGGTGGTAACCTCCTCTGAGAAAGTCAATCATATGATATAGAGGTTCCCTTCTCGCTCGTGAGAGAAAACCTAGTCCCATCCAAATGGACACACTAAACTTTGTGCCTAAAACAGTCGATCTGAGCATGGATTGTAGATAACCAATCCATACCCAAGATGGTGTCACAAGGTCTCGACACTCCTATTAGGTGATCCTATCTTAAGCTCTCTCCTCCTAGACTAATCTCACACTACTGGAAACAGTGTGTAATCATCGAACCCTCTCCCGTAGGAGTATCTAATCGTAAATATCGAGCCAAAGGCTCCCCATGAACCTCTGAGCCTCAAACAAGGTCTATGGAATGGAAAGAGTGACTGGAACATGTGTCTATAAGAACAGTTGCTAAGGTGGAGTAGACACAGATCATACCTCTAATCATCTCTGATACATCATGGTCGTAGGCCTCCATCGCCTGAAGATGGCCCTGCCCCTGTCCATCTACTCCTGGAGCTCGTGGAGGACCTCTTGGGGTGGTGGTGGTAGTACCTCGAATCGTCATCCATCGCTAGCTGCTCAAACTACTCCCCTTCCATGTCTTCCACCCTATGTACCACCTTGCTTGAATGGTCTATTGTTGTATCGGTGGTCCCTTGACCACCAGTTGTTCATCCGTGCGGGGAGTCGGACAGTCATGAGTCATGTTCCCATATCTTCTACTAGAGTAACAAACTCTATCACTCATATTACCTCCTCTACATCGAAATCTTCACACTACTAAGCCCGCATCCTAGGGTCGTCCTCCAGTTGGTCTAGACCATTTGGACCTCTGCGTCATCTGTATACTACCTATTATAGATGACTCGTCCACCTGTGGTCCTGTGGTGGATCTCACCATTGGTGCCTTTTCATCTAGGAAACTCTCCACCTGTAGGGATCACTCTAGCACTCCAGCCTGTGTCGAGATGCTGAGAAAAATTATCAACACCCTAATCTCTTGTCGGAGTCTTTGCTTAATGGTCCAGGTGCTGAAGATAGGATCTCATACCATGTAGGTGGAGTAGAGGGAGAGGTTAGTAAACCCCTTTGGGTATTGGGCCACAGTCGGGTTTCCTTGCTATAGGTTCAATAAATTTTGAATACGCACTGATCGTAGTGTCACTGTTATGAACTCCACCCAGAAGAGGCACTCTAATTCCAACTAGACAAGGGTCACCTCCTTGGGTTTCTAGAACATCAAGCTCCACCACCTCTCTCTTGTTCCTGGAAAAAGGCTAGTGGCTAGTAATAACATCTGGTATGTAGGTATATCTACTAGGATAAAAACACAAGTAACTACCTCAAGCCAATCCTCAGCTTCCTAAGGATTCATCTCTCATCCCAACCTCAGAGACCTTTTTATATAGAACTCATGCAGTGCACTCAGTCAGCGTACTTTTTCTACTAGTGGGGATGGTAGAAACTATATCTCTATATGTGGTGGTGTTGCTGGTACACCACTCAAAGGTGTTATTGATGTAAGTGTTCCCCACACCAATGCATCATGTCTCGGTGGACAATCGGCATGATCTCTCACTGGAATCCTAGTTGGTTGTCTTCCTGAATGGATCCTATTGGGAAGCATATGCACCATGGTCAATAAGTTATACCTGGTGAGATGAGTGAAAAGTGACCAAGAGAAACATTTCCAAAACACATTCAACTAGTTTTTTCTTGTACCATGTCAGAAAATAGAATTCAGGGTCCTGGTGTATGGATACGTCGATCACTGCACCAACACTACACTCCCTAGACTGAAATCTGAACTCAAGACACTTGAAACTATTTCCCCCATTGAAAATTACAGACTCTTATTTGTTCTGGTAGAACTGACCAACCTCTGATAACACTTCTTCATGACCCTTCCTCTAGGGCCCGTGCTGTGACTACCACAGGCCCGCCTACCATATGATAGGGGCTGGTGACTAACACCAGAAATGAATATCCCAAAAAGGTAAGGCATTTACCTTAAACTTGTATTCACGTAGATAGGGAAAACTGCACAAAGCTTACAATGAAGGAGAGAAAATTAATACAACCACCACAAAGTACCACCACTAAGAGTAAAGAGTGTAAACTGAAAGTAAAGGGGCCAAAATACCATCCCAACTGATAGGAAGGTACAACAAAAGAAGTACAAGATCTAGAGGTTTTCCTCCAAGGATCCTACCTAAATGGTGTGTACAGATCTCTGTCATTTTCCAAAAGAGCACACCGCATCTGTCGATCAACCTCAAAGTACCATCTAGTCCTAACTCCCAAAGTTCTGATCAAATCTATCTGTCTTCTAAACAAGACACAATATATGCGGGTGAAGCCTATGCATGGGTGAGTATAACAATACTCAGTAGGGACCCCGAGACCCATGAAGGTCTTTCAGTAATCCATGTAGGAAAACACCACAAAGTAAATACCATAGAGGTAATAGCACTAATTAATATCTCAAACACATAACACAAAGTAAAATACTCTGATCACGCCAGGTATAACATATGTACAAAAGTAAATATGATTAGTCATAAAGCTAGATCATCCTATTCTCTCGAGAGTCTCTACTGGTGATCCACATAGGGTCTCTTAGGGCTGACCAACATAGGATTTATGGGTGCTAGACAAAATAAGATCTCTAGTTTTAGATCCACAAAGGATCGCTAGGTGCTTACCTACACAGGATCGCTAGGTGCTGACCCACACAAGATCATTAGGAGTTTACCCAAACAAGATCTCTATTCACTCTTCATGTCATAGCTAGACAATGGATTCCTACACTTAGAACGCTTCATTCTAGGAGGATCTACTACTCAAGAAATATTTCATACCTCTACCACTATGATGTCCCACAAATAGTAACCACAAAGGAATGACTCATCGTAAGGGTCCTAATGCAATAGACAGTGCGTCAAACGGATGCATGTTCTGTAAGATATGGGAATTTTTTTTAAAAGGGCCCAGTTGGATTCAAGTTATATCCAACCCGGACATATTCTAAATTCCACCAAAACTAACGTAGAGTATCTCAAAAGGCTATCCTCATCATAAGGGTCCCAATTCTACTGACAGTGTGTAAATCAGACGCCTGGTTTGAGAGATACAAGAGTTTTAGTAAAACGGGCCCGCTTAGGTCTGGGTTTGGTCTAACCTAGTCTGGGGGTCCAGTGTGGGTCCATCATGGGTCCTAAATGTTGGTAGTTCTAGGCTGGCGGTGCAGGTTTGGCCCGCTGAGCCTCATGTCCAGCCCACGGGTGGCCGGTCTTGCATGGTGGGGAGCGGCCCACCTGAAGAATTGTGACCTGCATAGTGTGGGCCAATTCACTAGCCCCGACGTGGGCGCATCCTGTTTCCACCTGATAGTACCAACTGGTTCCACCCCTTCAGCTAGAATTGTCAGCAGTTGGCCAGACATTACAGACACACACACACAGAGCATCATCTGCGTGCCTCCAGCTCACCCAAACGGCCTGGGCGGGCCACTACTCCATGTGGCGCTGACGGGCACCGCCACCCTCCGCCAGTGCCGACAGGCCGACGACCCCTTCTACGGGCCACCAGAGCTACTCTGGTGGTCTATTTCTTGATCATATTTCACCTATGGACTTTGTAGGATGTGTTCCTCACTGATAATTCCTCAAAATCACATTGCTGAAAACTTGAACATTAGGTCTCAAATAAAGCACAATAAACAACTATGGTGGAGGGTCAGGGCCTTGTTCGTGTCGGCTTGTTCCCACTGCGTTAGAGGTTAAGCATGTGGAAAAGTATTAGCCACACATAAAAAGTAAATCCCCCCCAATATATACTCTGACAAAAACAAATGGATTGTGGATCAAATTGTTAGTCGGTTGATCCACGTTTGTTGTTAATTTCAAGATCGAGAAAGAATTATCAATTAAAAAGAATTAATAAACCCCTACCTGGATATGTTGGATATTCAGAGGAAAAAGAAGAGTTTTTCATCATCATCAATCCTTGATCATTGTAATTCTCCACCACTCGTCAACCTTAGGATTCGATCCTCTAACATTTGTCACTTCGTTCTTCATTCTTCTTTCTCCATTGGAGAGGGATTCGGCTGGTATTTCATCAGATATTACCCACATTTGTTAATCCCCAAACTCCAACACATTTGAATAATGAATGAAACATGCATAGATACGTTTCACTCATTAATAACACTCAATAATGTGCCACATTTAATGATCCATTAGCTATCCGTTAATATACCAACATTGTGGTTACAAACAAGCCCTTAATGACTCTCCATTAATTTTCCCCGTCGTTGCACCATTGTGTTATCGTCCGCCGCTCAACGGTGTCAAAAATAAAATAAATTTGGAAATTTTATTTTATTATTTTCATTAAAAAGTCCCAAAAATTAAATTTTATATCCAACCCTTTCTAGTCAAAGTTAAGTCCTTTCTAGGAGAATCTAGGCATTCCGAGTTCAATGGTGCCATCATATTTTTGATCTAAGCACTGGTACAAAATTTAGAAAATCTTGCTCACAGATTTACTAAACATACCTTAAAAAATTAAAAATTACATTCTTGGAATTTCATGCCTCATAACCACATGTCTTAGAATCATCTAGTCTCGAAATAATTCCATATAATTAAACAAAATTCATGTAAATTCTGATACATTACAAAAAAACTTTATCGTGACTATGATGCTACATGGATGCCTTATCATCTGTTAGGACATACCCTCACCACTACAGTGGAAACCTACAAGGATGTTTTTGTAGAAACATCATAAAAGAAGAAAATATGTTCCACAGTAAAAGAATATATTCTGGGGAAACACTAAAGAAGAACATGGAAACCACAACCCAGTCCTATATAATGCATATAGTATAGTTTTCCAGCAACTAGAGCCTAAATCTTCCTAATCCATAATAAGTTTATCAGAGTCCTGGTAATAGGATATATAGGTCATAGTACCGGTACTAGTGCTCATTTAATAAAAGATTAAATAGATTCATATTAGAACTATCTCCATAAAATTCATACCATGATCATAAAAAACAACTCTAAACTCTGATCATGAGAATTTACATACCTCTAATACCAATTTGTAATGACATGACCCGTAGGACCCAACATATCAGTGGAAGGTCGAGTTTCCACAAAACCAATCCCGCCTCCAATAGGCCTGGGACTGAAAATGAGTGTTGATTTGGTATATAACTCACATGAGAGTTCTTAGCCAATGGTAATTATTCACACTTCCACACATCCATCTCTATACAATAGTATAGTGATAATAAAAACAATTTATAGAAAAATGCATTCATTTATCTAAATCCCCTAAATAGAGTATGATAGTACTGGAAAGTGTAAAAAAGGAAAAAACAAGCACAAAATAAATTGAAAATGATTCCAACATTAGAAGAAAAAAATGATATAGTTTTAAAATCATGAATAATACATTCATCAGTCTGTCTTTCCTAGAACAATGATCCACCCTGTATGAGTCCTTTGAGGACACCGCTAAGATACCTGTCACTTGTACAATATAGTACGTGTGTGGGATGAGCCAATATTGGGGTGATTATATAAATACCCATAAGGTTCCATATAAACTAAATATAAAATGGAGAATTTGAAAAGAAACAGTTATCTAGAAACAACATATAAAAGAGGAACCCCTGTCAAGATTTAAAAACAAACTCCATCTTGACCACTCCCCAACTATACAAGAATATTCATCTATAGCCACCTGGTATGTGAAACCAAATAACACATACTAGGAGGAATCCCAAAATATCTTATATATTCTTGAAATAGATTCTTTTTCACATGGTCCCAACCATAAATCCAGGAACATAATCCTACTTGAGGTTCCAAGAATCCCTTATACGGGATAGCTCACACAATGAGCACTTCCATACCTAGTTGAACTCAGATAAGAGATATCATTCATTGGGTATCACTTAGAATATATCACATCCTCTCCATCCTATATGTCATAAATCAAATAGATTACACTCATTGGGTCTTGACATATTGAATGTTACATTGGAAACTGAGAAGACTTGTCTGAGATACACACTCTATTAGACTAATACCTCATCGAAAAGATTAGATGTAGATACATGGCTGGGATTCAATTCACTAGGTTCTCTAGTGGATATTATACCATAATGGAAACAATGTACAAATAAAGAGTATCACACCACAATAAAAAAAATTAACACCCTTCTAAGAAGGGGATTAACACCCATGTAGTTTCAATCATGCCGATTCCACAAGCCCAACCTAGTGAAAACAACATGGTAGAACACTGAAGATATTGATACACAGATTGGGGTTCAATGACCATAGATCACTAAGGGGACTCTATGCCCTATTGGATTTATCCTACTAGATATGGTATTGATGCTCATGTAAATATTGATCACACTAATTGAAACAACCATACCTAGGAATGTGAAGGAAATTAAAATAAATAGTATACTCTTAGAGTTATACATTATCTAATATAGTGAGGGGTCTGAGGATCATTTCTCTAGATAATATTCCATACTAAGACCTCCTGGAAATAGACTAAGACTGACACACACCAGAGTAAGGGAACTCACCCACACTGTAACAGCTCAAGGAAGCAATATATGGGTCATGTTCCTATGATGAGGATGTGATTCCACAGAAACCTCATAATAATCGAAAAAGGGAACTCACCCAACTGATATTTGTTTATACAGTGATATCATTTATTACCTACAATATCAACTCACATTGCATCCTGAACATCCAAACCATAGCAATTGTCGCATAACATTTAGAAAACTACTCAGGATAGGTTATTAACAGGTCTCTCTACGAGTTTATAATAATGAAATGCATGTGTTAAAAGTATCTAAAGTTAGTACATGAATTGTAATAATAGTACCCAGCAACACACTGAAATTATAGTGTATGAATAGTGTATTTGATAGCGTGTATCGCACACGACACCAAGGATGTACGAGGATGTAATACCACAGTACTCTAATATATATTTACTATTTTCAATAGATTTGATATATTTTATATTTTCAATTCACATAACATCATTTTATCATGTGTTACACTCAAGATTGACATTCTTCGATGGCTTCTGTTAAACAAAAGATCAAGTTTTACCAAACAATGATATATTATTAATATATTATTATTTCATATAATAATATATACACAATCCATTATAAATAGTGTAAGTTAACTAATTAAAATTTTTTTTTATATGAATATAAAATGAATTCAGGGGTACCAATTAATTTTAAATGAATATAAGAACCAATTGGATATAAACAAATATTATTATTATTATGCTTCCAAAAGTTCTTTATCTTAATGAAGACAAATAATTTCAATTAAATAATGATTTTAAAAAATATATATATTATATATTCAATAAAATATTTTTTATATTCATCTATTAGGTTTTATATTTAAAATATAAGAACAACCCATATTTTACACATTAAAAACTTATATGTTAATAAAAGAAATTTTACATCCTTTTAATGGAGAACCCATTTTAATTATAAATGATTACACTTTAATTGATTTAATATGTCAAAATTAAATTTATATTTGAAACCAAAACATAATAATTAGGTTTTTGTTAGTTATTTATGTTTTTATGAAACATTTAATTTTTTAATGAATAGTTAGAAATAATGAGTTTTAGTTCAAAACTGCTTTTCCATACAATTAATTTATAAAGATAATTTTAGTTTTAGATTGATTTTATATTTTAATTAGATAATGCCTTTACCAATTTATTCAATTTAGTTAATTAGGATCAATTTCATATTTAAAATGACTATAAAAACATAACAACATTTTGGGTGTTTTTACTATAAAATCCAACATAGTTGTACCGCCTGCGGGATGAATTTTATATTAATTTCTCCCATGTATATGATTTGAATTTGGAAAAATATATTACATATTTGTAATCATAAAAATTATATACTTTATAATAAAAAAACACTATTTTGAAAAAAAAAATTGTGAAATTAATTAAAACTAATTATAATTATTAAGGTAAAATTAAGGTTAATAAATGACAATACTTTTAATTTATGGGCTCAAATGACCTAGAAACATTCCTAAAACACATTTTATTTCCATATATAGACCATAAACCTTCCATTATTGAGTTTTTTTTGGTGTTTTAGGACTTTTTTTGTAATAACTTGTGTAGGCCTAACTTATTTCTAAAAAATAAAAGTGAGTCATTTTCTTTCCCTACAAAAGGCCACCACCCCTCCCACTTCTTTACACATATCAAACATATTAGGTTAAAAATATATGTTCTAAAATATATTCCCAATTACCCTCCCCTATAACTTTAATCCTCCCTTTTTGTACAAATTATTCCATGGAATCCTTTTGGTATAAACCAAAATAATTTTTTCGATTAATAGGTAATGTCTTCTCCCAAGTTTTTTAGTTTCATTTACCTTATCCCATTATTATACTCTTATTATTATATGGATGTATATGAAAATCAGTGTCCTAAATATAATATATTTTTTATGATAACATTTTGACCTAGACTTACACACAACTCTATCAAATGGGAATCAAACATATTATTTCTATGTACAACAAACTACTGCCTCACGAAACGAGGATAGTTCATTATTCCCTTACCACCTACCATAGTGGCCACTATATATGTTATATATTATATTTATAATTCCTTTATTCATCTTTAACTTTTATTTAGAATTTTTTTAATGCTTTCCATATTGTGTAAATACGATAACTTCACTTGAGGAAGTGTGGATTACCACCCCCTCAAAGTGATATGACTCATTCATTCCATACATAGAATGTATAAAGGATGGTATTAATAAGAATATGTAACATATAAAACATAAACATGATACTGAAATTATAATTTACATATTTATCATTTATTTTTAATTCAATTAATACAAAAAGTAAATGAAGGCAGCGCTCATGCATACGTATGGCCTACCCTCTCCATGAACAGTGCACTTCATTTATAATATCCAATTATTATATATTATTTTAAATAAATATATAATGATTTTATATGATAATAAAGTCATGATTTATATTTTTTAGATAATGAATCCATTATCAATTTAATGATAAAAACAACAAGTTAAAACTTACACGACAAACTAGGAAATTAACCCCCGAAATAATGAAATTAATGAATGTTTGTTAAAAAACAAGTAATTAAATATTATAGGTTAATATATGGTATTATAATCATGATTATAGTTTTTATATTAGTTAGTAACATATTTTAAACCACTATACTGGATGTTAAATACCACACACCAAAATGAATGTTACGGTAATGGCTATAATCTCAATTTACATTTCATTGAGACTAGTTTTTTGTTCTACACCAACTCACTCTTATATGTTGTATATAATTCCCTCGTCATGTTATACCATGAATATTCTTGTTCACATTAAATTATAATATTCATTTAGTTCTTGGGGAATTTGGATTCAAATTTTTTCAAGTTTTATGGGACACATTAGAATGTTTAATGTTTATTTTTCATCAAGAATGTTTCTATGTCAACAACCCATTTTATTACATATCCTAATTTGAGTTATTATTGATAAATCCATATTAATTATTAAATATGGGTATTTTATAAGGAGCATTTTTATTAAATATTTGATGAATGATTTAGACATGCAATATAAGGGTTGTGTTCCATTTAATGTAATCCCTATGGGTTGGGGACCAATTAATGTAAGCCCCTTGATGCATCAATAGTATCATGAGGTGAACTAGTTGGCCAAATAGTTTAAACTATCTATTAATAGTAAATGTATCATGTTCCTGGGAAACAAGACATCTCATAATTAAAAATTTCCATTATTGAAAAATCAGTTATTATTCATCCATGATATTTTTTGTCGACATATCAAGGGATGCATTTCATTTTTAGTTAATTGATTTAATGGAATGTTTTTTTAGTTTTTTACCTTACCATATTGATTTTTCGTTATGTGGTTTTTAAATGGAATTTGTTATCAGTTATTTATCTTTCCAAGCTATTTTATTCCTATAGATTCATTATTTCTTCTATTTTACTTATTGTTATTGAGAATTTGAGCTCACCCTTATTATGTTTCCTAACGCATGTTATGATGAACATAACCTTTAATAATCATTCAAGAATTCATTTTATTTTATTTTATTAGAAAATTTTATTTTTATTTTACAATGTATTATGGGTATCATGTCTATAATCTAGATTTATAAGACTGCTAAACTAAATGGTCCTTCTAGATTCGATTCCTTGTAATCAGGACAATGTAATAAAATAATACATCAACTCTATAATTCTAGGTTTGCGGTGTTACAGTTGGTATCAAAGAACATTTAGAAATAACCTCAAATAATATATTTACAAAACTAAGATTAGGGAATATATCCCTAGGATATAATTTGATTATGAGTATGGAAAGAAATCCTTATTTTATGGTAAGGTATGTATTCTTTTTCTATTCCTTGCAATACATCCCTATTTGGATACTAAAAGTTCATATAGTTCTAGAATATATGTACCTAGGAGTAATAACTCCAACTAGGTGTTCCAGGCCTAACTTAAGGTTACTAGGTACATGACAATAGGCCTATTACATAATTGGTATGACACTCATGGGGGATTTACATAGGATAATTCCAATTTTATTTACCTACCATTGTGAAAGATTTAAAAGTAATAATTCCCCCAAAGTAGAATATTTTCATGATTCTAGGATTCATGATGCATAAACTTATGTTATGTTCTATACTATATTTAGAGTTATACAAAGATCACAGTTTTAAGAGATAATCCACTATATTCTATAGCATAGAAACGGTGCTTGGATGGAAGAATGGTATTAATACTCATGGCCAATGTAGAGGTTTCTCTACTGAGAAAGTCAATGAAGCTTGTATTAGAATTGGTAAAGTTATGGATATATTAGGCTAACTTAGTCAGGTTATGAAAAATAAAATTTCTTGAATGGTGCAACCTATTAGAAAAAGAGAATATATTCGGTTCGTTTACAATATGTGGAAGAATCCCCCATCGTTTAGTGGGACTACTAATATAATTATTGATAAGAAATGGATTAGGTCTCTGAATATATTTATGACCGTTGAATGTAGTCAAAAGGAAATGGTTACAATTACATCCTATTATCTCTAAGGTGATGCAAATCGGTAGTGGTATCTGATCTAGAATACAAGGTAAAAGTAGAAATTGATCTAATGTAATTAGAAACTTGTAAGGATAAATTCATTGGGAAATACTTCCCTTGTGATAAAAAAATTGAGGTGAAGATTAATTTCCTTAATTTAAAGAAAGGGGAGGTATAATATGTTTTGGATTATGAAGAAAACAATACCAGGTTAGGAAGTTGTGATACTAATTTTATACAAAACATAGAATGTAAGATTGAGCATTTATTTGAAGTAATTAAGCCAAATATATTAAGGGAATGTATTTCTCAGAATTTTTATACATATGATGAAATAGTTTTCTATTCTATGAATTCAAATAATGGATTCTCCATGTACAATGGATTCAAGGTAACCCAAGAGAATAAGTGGTCTTCTGAATAGCATGAAAAAGGGAATTACTCAAAGAAGATGAAGGTAATGAAATATTTTCAAACACGGGGTAACTATGGAATGAATCACCCTGGTAAGTTCTTAAAATGATTAGTATTTTCTTATAGTTGTGGAGGAAAGGGTCATAAGGAAAAATAATGCAATGGGAAGAAAGAAAAAACTGATATTCAGTGATAAATTTGTAATGATATGGGATACTATGTAAATGAATATCCCAAATTCCAAGAGAATATACATCAAAAGAAGATAATGGATCAGGTTCAATAATTACTATTGACACAGCCGAAGTGGAATGATTAATATACTTCTGTATTTTGATTAATGAAATATATTGTAAATGTATTATGTGTTAGATTGATCAGTGGTAAATTATTACACATCAAAAATGACTTATGGATTTTTTTCCTAATGTATAAAAACAATCAGGCCATTTTTTCTCAATTTTGGATAGTGATATTTGTTTTAAGATAAAATTACACCTTTATAATGAAAAGAATAACATTGAGTTATATCGGCCACATCATGTTTCAGATTGATGTGTAGTCAATTCCTACATGTCATAGATTAGTTGTTGATTTTTCTCCTAATGTTTTCAAACAATTTTATCTATTTTTATTATTTTATTCTATTTTATTCATGTTTTAAACTGATGTGACAATTTTTTATGGATAAAATGTAGTTTGCGTCATACTATCCACATCGTTTGTATGATTGATGTGAGGTCAATTACTATATTTTAAAAACAAATTATAGATTTCTTTTCCTAATGTATGAAATCAATCAATCTCATTTTCTTGGTTTTTTCTATGTGACATGAATTATAAACTAAAAACACAAATATACAGAAAACATAAATTTTGGGTCATACTAAACACATCGGGTATCATATTGATGTGTGGTTGATTCGTATAAGTCACAAAATATGGAACATTTTCCTATTGTTTGAAAATTATACAAGATCATTTTCTCAATTATTTTTATGTGATTAGTTTTAAACTAAAATTACACTTCTATATTGGAAACATATACTTCGAGTAATACCGACCATAGTGTGTGTCTGGTTTTCTTGCAGACAAAGCCTACATGTGGAAAATGAATTTTGGATCTTTTTCTTAATATTTGAAAATAGTATGAGATATGTTTCACATATTTTTCTATGTGAAATGAATTTTTAAACTAAAATGGAACTTTTATAATATAATCACATACTTATTTTCATACTAAACACATCTAGTATAAGATGGATGTGCGGTCAATTCTTAAAAATCCTAAATTAACTATGTACTCTTTCCTTACTTTTTAAAAACAATATGTGGTTATTTTCATGGTTTTAGTTATGTGATATGTGTTTGAAACTAAAATTAAACTAATATATTAAAAATACACACTTTAATTCATACCTTTCATTATGTTTAGTTCATTCCTAAAAGTTTGAAATGACAAATGATTTTTTCCTAAATTATCAAGCCAATTCGTGTGTTTTTCTACATTTTTAGTGAATGAAACATGTTTTTACCTAATATTTCATTTTTAAACAGAAAAGATATACTTTAATTCATACTTGTCATATATTGTATCATATTTAGGTGCATATGATTTCTATACATCAAAAATGAATTATGGATCATTTTCATAATATTTCAAAATAATATAAATTTATTTTATTTTCTTCAACAATGTTATGTGTGTTTTGAACAACAATTTAAATTTAAACTATAAAAATACACTTTGATTTATACATGGAATGCCATATATTATATTTAGGTGACACTAATTCTTACACATTGCAACTAAAATTCAAATTATTTTCCTAATGTATCAAAAAAATATAAATTTGGTTTCTTGGATTTTGGTATGTAATGTGTGTTTTCAACTAAAATGTAAATTTTGAACTAATAAAATATAATACGGGTTGTACTGGGAATATTTTCTATCAAATAGAGGTGTGGTTGATTCCTATATATCACACCATTTCTTTTAATTCTATAGTACATTAAACATTAGGGGTTATATAAATTTATTTATAACATTGAATGTTTAATGCATTATAGAGTAAAAAATAAAACCTCAACAAAAAAAGTGAACCATCCATTTTTAGTGCATGATCATAGTTTATGAGTTAATAATCCTTGTTGTTTAAAAAAATTATATATTAAGTCATTTCTTCATGAACACTTCCAAAATTAATGAAATAATTATTAGATAGAAATGATATGGAAAATAACTAATGAAAGTAGATAAAATGATGTGAATATTAACTTAATAAGTAGTAGTAAGTTACCTCTACATGATGTATATTTACATTTTTTCCCTCTGTAATATTTCCATTAATTTATAATGAAATTAATTTCCTTCATTATACTTATCCTCAAGAAGAAGATAAAAAATAATATATAAGCATTAAAATACTAATTATTCACATTCCAAATGTTTTTAGGAAGTAATATGACATAATATACCACCAACATAATATAAAAACAACTAAATATTTTCTACATAACATTCGGACACCATGTACTCTGCCCACTATTTGTTAAATAAATTTCCTTATTATTTTGAGTACATAGATTGTTGAAAATCATGGTTGTACTGAGAAAATATAGAAAAAAACAATTCTTAAGTATTTTTAATGAAATTGTAATTTCCATGTGAAATTACATGTTTGGGGGTTCTATTATTTTGATATAATTTGAAATATTTATTAGATTTTCAAACATCATATCCATAATCATTATTATTTTACATCATCCCCTAAAAATATTAACCAAAATAAGTTAATTTTTTTCGAAATGTGTTTTTATAGTTAAATATTTGTATATATATAATAATATATTTCCATTTTAGGATATACATAATCTTATTATCTTCATTAATAGTCCTAATAACATTATTTACCCTATATTTTATATCACCATATCATATTAAAATCCATTAAAATACAATCATTGACATATAATTCTAATTTTATCTATAAAATGTTGATTTTAGTGAATTGAAAATTGACAATACACATGATTTGTGGTCAATTTTATGGAAATCCATGCATTGGATCCAAAACAATATTCATTTTCGTTATAAAAATTAATTTTTGATCAACATCTTGTGCATCCTAAAAATAAAAAAAAAGTAATAAAAAAATAGAAATAAATATTTTATATAATTAGATTATAAAGTTTTTCCCCATGATTTAAATCATCAAGAAGAGTCTATGAGTTGATATTTTTTTCAAAAACACCTCTCCAAGTTCATCTTTTTTTGTATCATTTTCATCCAATTAAAAATAAATTTCTTTTGTAAAAATGATACATTGATTATTAAATCCAAATCATGCATCATTTTATTTTTCCTTTATATAGTAGTAGTATAAAATCCTATTAAAAATATGAATAATTTTTAATAATAATGAACATAGTAGATCATTTTTTGTACAAATGGATTATGAAAATTTACCTCATGGATTTATTCACAAATGAAACTCATTTCCATTAAAACTTGATAAAATCATATAAACTCTATTTACTAACCACTTATGTAATTAAATTTCTAGATATTTCTTGTTTGTATAGAGTGTAGGACATATCTACATTTTTGAATGTGGTGTCAAAATGAACTTGTAATGGTAATACATTTTGATGTGGAACTGGTGGGCTGAAGGCACTCTAGTAAGTTCATTTTGTTTTCTTAGATGATTCAAGAGATTGTCTTAATCTGACCTTTTGTTTCTCCATTGTTTAATCCATTTGTAATACCGTAACTCATTCCAAAAAAATATCATTAACATTTACAAGTTTTCTCATTTGAAAAAAATAATTAATGGAAAACATCATATATATTTATAAAATTATACGATCTTTCAATAATCTTTACAATAACATTTTTGACCATTGTAATACTTAGATCGTCGAGTGGCACTAGGAACTCACCACTCAACTATTGATATACTTTTATCACTACTATAATGTGATATTTTGGGAGTTATTTATTATATAACTTCTGTCCTAGGATACTATATGTCTTAAACCATAGGGTAAGGTTTTTCGTTGAGGGTAATTACTATCCTAAAAGCTAGTGGGGGTAATTTGGATCTTCATGTGATGATATTTTTCTACTATTGTATTACTTTGATCCTTTGGAATATATTAGTATTCCAAACTAGACCGGACAATAATATCTTTAAAAGAATATATTCTCACATGTATTCTTTTCATCATCTGATATGTATCTTCTCAAATCTTTTTCTTTTTGAATTATGTTCAAGGAGACAATTTAAAACCTAACACTCTAATGAAAACATATTTTTGTGACCCCTTCATGTTATTGAAAGTAGTTTTCATGAGGGTCACTACCGAATCGTTTGTAAAAATAGTATAAAAATATATAATCCTAAATAGATTTTTATGTATTACCATTATAAATCAGAATGAATTTTTATTATTGAATACCTAAAAATGATTAATATATATCTTTTTTATTTTAATCAATTATTTTTTCATCTTTATTTATGCAGTCCTCCTTCCATATCACATGACATTGGATAGAAGTGGATTCGGATTTTGAGTCATCAATATTTATATAACAAATGTAACATGTGTTGTTTCATATCACATAAAACTTTTGTTCTAGATTCAAAATAAATACCATTTTCTTTTATAGTGAAGAATACCCCAACCTTGATTTTCGATAGGGGTGTATTGGTTCTGATACAAGTTTTTTATTTTCATAAATCCTTTTTATTTTCATAAACATATAATTTGGAATCCAATTTTATAAAATAAATAATTTCAGAAAAAAAATATTATCTACTACAATGCGCCTGAAATGATTTCTCATCATAATGAATGATGAAATAATTCTATGTTTCATGATTTTTAAGGTGGGTATACATAACTCATGGGTGGCTATTTTTCTTCCCCTCAGTATCCCTGAGATGAATCTAGGAAATAAATTTCTAGAATCCTCTATGGGATTTTCCAGTTGTCAATAATACATATTTCATATGGAAATCGTCTATCATAATTATACTCTAAAAGAGATAATAAAAAGTAAATCAATGTATATTTTTAAAATTTTACAGAATAATAAATTAATTATATATTAACATTGCCTTAATAAATTCCCAAAGTATTTTCTTCATTATAGGCTGGATATGATTCCACATATTAGTATCAATTGATACATCCATTCTCATTATGACCACAACATAACTAATGAACATTGACATGTTGGAGTCAACATGATGGTCACATTGATTCTGTACAACTTAAAATTTTAAACCCACTCTTATTGAATTGATAATTCTAGTAAACATATTTATTCTACATCATTCTTTTTTTATCAACACATTTATGATCCCCTCATAATTTAGTAGTTTAGCATCAACTGTATTTTCGCCCATGATATTTGAAACACCATCATGTATAGAATTGATTTTTTTGTTTGAGTAGTCAAAATTTTAATTTATATTACATAAATATAGTATATAACACATTATAATATAAGGAGAAACATAGTATATTAAAATAAATTGAACCTTCTCATTGAACTCTATTTATTTTCTATAGAGGTTCATGGGATTTGGATACTCTATCAAGTATCCAAATCCACTCTGTGTGGTCCCTTATAATGTACAAGATAATGTCTACATTGGGACTAATATGAAATGATTATGATATCCAAATGAAAAAGTCATCCTCAATTGAATTTTCATCTGGCCTTTCAGTTTTTTTAGTTGTTAAAAAGACAATTAACCAACTCCTGTCTTCTAGATCTGAGCATTAATATTCCAACACTACTTGAGATTCTAATATGAATAGCCCATACTTATACCTTTATATACCAAAATTAACCATTGAAAATCCTATATTATAAACATTCATAGTACACTTGTTCTCAACCTATTTGCAATGTAAAATTGGCACTTGAAATTATTTATACTTTAACTTGTATATATATTTTATTATGAAAAAATATGATCGATTTTCATAAATTGAATTGTAATACTTATAATAAGAAATGTGAATCACTTCCACCATTAGTTTAAATCTACTATTTTCCATCATAGTGTGTTCATCATGTCCGTTTTTATATAATTAATTTCCATTAATTAAAAAAAAGTGTAATATATAACATTTTCATTTTATCCCTTAGTCATTCATCAAAGTCATTCAGAAATTATATCTAAATTTTCAGATATTTCCATTTAAATATGATCTTGTAAGAATTCTATAAACTATTGATTATGTGAATTTTATATCCATATTTATTCCCTTGATGGATTTAGATGTATAATAATTTATTTATGGGTTCAATGTATGGTTTGACCTTTTCACTGTTATGTAAAATGAAAAGGTTAGCTTTATCCTACTCTGTGATGGTAATAATAACAACATCTCTCCAAAAAATCCCTTCACCCCTAATGTGACTGAGGTGATAACAATTTGGGATTTTAGTACTATCAATAAATATTGGGTAATCAGTATAAAATTTAACAACTTCTTCAGGAGTATATCATTCAACAAAATAACCTTCTATTAATCTTCGATTCATGATATAAAATTTAAAAAACATCATATACCTTTCAATGGGGTACATACATCTTTAATGTATAAGACCATAGAGTTGAAACTCTCTATCCTGGTAAACAATCAGTTGGATCATTATAAAAAAAGAACAGTGGTGGGAAGAACATAAAATTAGTTTTTGAATTGAAATTATTGATATTTTATGAATACCCATCTCGAAAATTTAAAACACTATGAAAATTTTCACTTTTCAATTATTCTTATTTGGATATAGGGTATGCTACTAGAGGAAGAATAGTCTACCTTTTACCCTTTATTGGTGCCCACTCTTCCATTATCCCAAAGATAATCATGTATATTAGAGCCCTGATGCCAAGTCCCTTTTCTAGAAACATTTAGTAACATTTCAATAAAAATATCAAATACATTATTTCTCTATGCATGGGATAAATAAATATCATAAATACAAGGAACATTAGTATGATAATTCAAAGAAATATAATGACCGTTTAGAACTATATTTCATCAGGTTTTTCAAAAATATTTTAAAAACAATAGTGTCAATATATTTTAAATTATCAAACAATTAATCAGGTGTTAGTGGCGATATTATCAAATCATGTTTGGAATACCAATATAATGTTTTCATATTTTATTCATGTATATGTCATCGAGGGAAAAATATTTCCGTAAAAATGGTCTTTGATGACTAGTTTAACTAAATTTATTGTGTGGATTATTCATAAGTGGGACACCCCAACATCCTTTATTTGTCCCCTAAATGTGCCACCTCACAGCCTCCTCATGAAAAATTAATCATTTAATGGAATTTTAGATATATGGGAGACCATATCTCCCTAAAACCCTCCCCAGTTTTGGACTCCTTGCCTGATTTATTCATTCTTCAATTCCATGGAGAACTTCCTTGCACCTAGATGTTTTGATCCACACCATTTTGCGATGCCTCAGATGATACAGGTTCCTCTTGTTTACAATCATATAGTGGATATGCGAAATGAGGATGCACCTGATGAAGGCTCCTGTAATTTTTCTTATTCTAGAAGATCCTGTGGGATATCATTCCAGGATGCACTGAATAGCTCTGACCTAAGAAATGAATTAAAGATGATGCATCCCCTTGTCAAGTGACTTGATGATGGTGAATACTTGGTGGAAGCGGACCTGGATGCCCTCCAACAACGTGCGCAATAGTGAAAATTCTCTGTGATGGGTTGCATCTCCTACCACAAAGGTAACAGTCCTTGAACCTTAACTAAACTTCACTCACATATTGCACATTACTAGAATTATGAAAACTAGAAATTAAACACCATAGTAAAAGGCTATTTTCAAATACTAATAAAATCACAAGATGATTTAGAAAGAGTTTGGAAGACTGGTTATCTTAATCTCAAGACGAGTTTACTTATAATTTCAGAGTGGGACACCACTTTCAACCCACACATACACAGAAACAAATTGGCACAAGTATGGATTAAATTGCATGGACATAACTAGTTCCTTTGGCTCCCAAGAATCTTGAATGATATTTTCTATTACATAGGATATCCTCCCAAAATAGATAACAGGAACTTAAATACTGATTTGGGTCTCTTTTCAAGAGTTATGGTAGAAATAAACCTTGACTCGAAGCTACCCAACTCAATTAACATCAATTATAATGATTACAAAACTAAAATTAGAGTGGAATATGATCGAAAACCCCCCTTTTGTGATCATTTTAAAATCACTGGTCACACTATCTAAAATTTTAGGGTGATTAGGAATCAAGTAATCCAACCAACTGAGAATGATTGGAAGTAAATAAAAAGAACTAAAAAAGATAAAACCCCTATGATGGACATACTTGAACCACCCAAAAATAAATCTGATGTTTGGGTAAAATGGTTTTGGTGCCCCCTTTATCACTACTATTAGAACTCTCTTTAACTTAGAAAATATCTCCCTTTTCATCAATATCTCTACTAAAGGATACTTTAAATGGACTAAAGGTGTCAAGAAAGGTGACCCCCTCTCTTTCATTCTCTTCTCAATGGCGGAGGACTACCTCAGTCGTCTGATCAAGTGGATCAAAATAAGCTAACACCTGTTAATGTCTTCAGGAAAGTAAATTCGCACACTCACCTCTTTTATGTTGATGACATCATCCTTTTCCTCCAAGGTTACAAAAGAAGCATTCTTAACCTCAAGACTGCTCTCTCTCTCTCTATGAGGAGGTTCCTGGACAAACCATATGTTGGAACAAATCCTATATCTTCTTTGGGAAGAACTTTCCCCTCAATAGAAAAGGTTACATTATCAGTGAATTATGTATGAAATAAGGATCTCTCCCCTTCACATACCTTGGTGTCCCAATATTTTGGGGTAGACCCAAGTCTTTCCACTTTGTGACTATTTTTAATCACATTCTAAAGCAACTTTCCTCTTGGAAGGGTAAATCTCTCTCTATGGAAGGTATGACTTGCCTTTATGAATACATTATTGTCTCCAATATGGTATACTCTATGATGGTCTCCAAACGTCATGTTTTTCTAATAAAAAATTGAACACAAATATTAAAAATATCATTTGGATAGGTAGTATTCTATAATAAAAGTTTGTGACAGTCCCTCGGTCAATTTGTTGCAAGCCTATTGAGAATGGTGGCATTGGCATAAAAACATAAATTACATTAATGAAGCTCTTTATGTTCGGCTTACTTGTAATTTTTTTCGCAATTCTTATGAATCTATTGTTGGATCTGAATCTACGGATTACACACAAGAGGGGGGGTGAATTGTGTCTTTTCAAAATTATTACAATCTCTTCAATTTAGACAAATTCTGTCCACTATGCTTTAGCACGATTAAATATGCAGCGGAAAAAGTAAAAGCATGAACACACAGATGTATAGTGGTTCGGGGAACAGAAGGCCCCTAGTCCACTCCACCAACGCTCAAATCCACGAGCTTGGCGATTTTCACTATCTGGTCCTCGTTTCCACAGACCTGTTCACAACTGAGTACAGGCAGTTGACACCTTTACAAGTTTCAGGCAAACACAGCCTTCCTGGTTCAAACACGAACCCACACAGCTTAGAACGAGAAGCTGATCACTCAAAAATAAAAATGGTTTCGATAAAGAAAACACTTCTCCAGTTGTTCTTCACAATTGCAACAGAATGCAATTGACAGTAGATAGATCGTCGTCTTCAGAAAATAAAGATCTGTAATCAAAACAGTTCTGAGTCGATCCAGTTGCAATAGATATTACAAGAAACTTCACAACTTCAGCAACAGTAGATTCACAACAGATAGTCGATGTAGAACACGTGAATCTGCTATCAAGATCTTCCTTCGGTAATAAAGATTTTACACTTCTTCTCGATCACCAGAAAAGAACGCCTTCACACAGTCTCTGTTTCTTGCTCGTTAAAAGATCAATCTATATATTTCATACACTTTCCTGTGTATATATATATCCGAAGTTTCCAAGATAGAACATATATATTCAAATCTGAGAAAATCTTCTGCATAAATAGATTCATGAAAATCTCCTTTAGATTCCCGATATTAAAAAAAATAATAACAGAGCTGTTGTAACTCCCCTGAAGAATCGGCATAAAAAGCTCCGTTTAAATAAATCATTAATCCGTTAAAAATCGTCTTTGATTCAGTCAAAGTCGTACTTAAGAATCGGCTCGAAATCAGCTTAATAATCCGCCTGTTTGACCAATGCAAAAGGAAATATCGTCTGTCAAAAATATCCCGACGCCAAACGTAGGGTTGATGGCGTGGCTCCAAACGTAGGGTTAACAAACGTAAGGTTCACAAACGTAAGGTTCAGAACGTAAGGTTCAGAACGTAAGGTTCAGAACGTACATACTTTCTCTTCAGCATTCAAACGTAGGGTTGATCATCTATACTTTGTCTTGCTTCAACTCTCCAAAGAACATACGGTTGATTATAAAAGTAAGGTTGATGATCCATACTTTTGAGAAACAAACTCAACACTGAAAACTAACGTACGGTTTCTCTTCCATACTTGTCCAACAACAAAAACGTAAGGTTCCTTCCAAACGTAATGTTCTTCTTCCATACTTTTCAACAACGTAAGGTTCATTAACCATACGTTTCAAAATAACGTAAGGTTCCTTAACCATACGTTTCTTTTAACTTAAAAAGTAAACTTTTCATCCATACGTTACGCTCATCAACGTTGGGTATGAACAGTGATTCCAGTACGCGCTAAAACTGATCTCGCGCTACAGTGATTCCAGAACGCGCTAAAATTGATCTCGCGCTATAGTGATTCCAGAACGCGCTAAAATTGATCTCGGAATAAATGAAGTATGAAATCTCGTTGTATGAAATAAATAAATAAAATAAATTCCTGCAAAATACTCAACGAAATAATTAGTAAATAATTAAGGGTATTTGTGAGCATCAAAATCATCATAAAGAGACAGAGTATTATTTAAAATAATCTCCCCCTTTAAAAAACATTATTTTGAATTGTTTGAAAACAATACATTTCTCAACAATCTCCCCCTTTTTGATGATCAAAAAACCCATAAAATAATAGAACTAATTTAATTGCAATCTTTATTGAAAAATTAGTTTTATAAAATTTTAGAATTTTGAAAGGATTAAAACAATATTTAACTATAATAAAATTTCTCCCCCATAAAAATAAATTTTCAGCTAAAAATAGATAAAAGATAAATGTTCGTATATATCCAAATTCTCCCATATATCCAAATTTCTTCATAGGAAACAAATAAATTTAAATGTTGTGTTTATCCAAATTCTCCCCCTTTTTGTGATATCAAAAAGAATGAAAAATTACGGATTTGAACACATTCAATATTGCACTGAACTATAAGTAAATGCTATAGTTAACTGTGTATGAATAAGTGAATTTGTTATACTGGCTAACTCAATCATAAATCAATAAACAACAAAACAAAAAAAAATTAAGAAAAGAACTTTCATTCACAAGCTGTTATATATAAACGATTGTGATATACAGAGGAATCAAGGTTCATAGATAAGACAGGGAAAAAGGTGTCTATCTCCTTTGAATCGCGGTCTTTATCTCTGTAAACTGTTCTCTGAGCCTCTTCATCATCCCATCTCCTAACTTGATGATAAGATCTCTGTTCTCTTGAGTCATATGAATATCTTCAATCAAATTAACTCTGAAAAACTCATGCATTCTTTCTTCTTTTTCAACAAAAAGGGCCAGTTTTTCTGATAACTGATTCAAAAGAATCCTAATCGGTTGCTCTCCAGATGTCAACTGATCCACTAAAAATCTCTGATTATCTAGCAAAACTGACAAAGGGGCACTATTACACTGAAGATCGTGTAATCTGTCACTCATATTGCTCATTGCTCCAGTAATTGCTTGAAATCTCCGAATCAAATCAGGTGAATAGCCTGATCCACTCACAGCACTCTTTGCAACAGACTCAAATTTATTCTCCATGTAAATCTTCAACTCAGACAAATCATCTTTCTTTACCATCTCTGATTTTAACTGATCAACAGCATGCAACATATCAGTCTTAAACAAATCTACTTCCTGTCTTGAAACAGTACATTCTTTCAGCTTTTGAAACTTCAACTGCTCTAAGTTCAGAGAATTTCTGAGACTAACATTCTCAGATTCTAACTGAGAGATACGCTTGTACAACTCAACAACTTCTTCTTTTCTCGAATCAGGGGAACCCTATGCTCGATTCTCATGTCCAGAATTAGGTTGATGAAGCAGGGCAAGTGGTAAGGAATCTGCATCTGACTGTTCTTTGTCCTTGTCCTGACAAGGTTGATCCACTGAACTATCTTCTGAAGCCTGAAACTCTTCCACTGAAAAATCTTCCTGAAGTACCTCTGTATTAGCTTCAGAAGTATGTTCATCACGAACAGTAGTCTCTCTGACTTCTACTGATTGGTCAAGAACAATATTTTCATGTAAATCTTGAGGTCGGGCCACTTCTTCACCAGGCACTGCCTCCATAAGTTGTTCTTGTTGAATTACTTTTTCAACAGCCACAGCAGCAGATTGAGGTTCTTCTTGAGTTTCTGTTTGAGCTGCTGGTTCCTCTATCGGTGCAGTCTGCTCCACAACAGCTTCTCTTACAAATGAATAAGAAATTAACAGTTCCGAGGATTTCAAGGTAGGAGAGATAATTTCTTCATCAATTGACCTCTTCCTTCTAGATTGAAGTCCTTCTTGACTTCTCTCTTCCTCAACTTCCTCCATCTCAAAACGAATTCTCCTTGCCACTGTACTAACTCTTGATTCTGCTTGTCCCTCCTTGGACTTAGCCGGTTGAGCCTGAGCACTCTCCGAGTTTTCCTCAGCTCCAACAGGTAAGAGTTTTCCTTTAATTGTGCTCCAGAAGGATCCTACTTTCCTCAAAGTTCCAGCATTAAAAACATTACTGTGGTGACATTTCACCCCAGCATCTACCAATCTGATCATTCCACTTTTAAACAAAAACAAAGAAATGAACCTTCCATAAGGGAAAAAGGTCATTCTTGCTTCACTCTGACAGCAGTAACTCAGATATCTTATCATAAACTGAGGAAAATTAAACTTAATATCACACATCAGAAGATACATTATGTACATGTCAGGGTATAGGATTTTCTCCATCTCAGCCATTCTTGGTGCTAAACCAGTCTGAACAAATTTTACCAAAATTTTCTGATCGGGCTCCAAATCCTTAATAAACATCTTCTTTATCACTCTGGTTCCAAACAGAAAAGACATAATGTCTTCAGACTTATGTACATAATCTCCAATATTCCGTAAATCGAAATGAAAAACTCCTTCATGAGGGCAGTTAAGAATTTGACGTATCTCTACAGATGATATTGAAAAGTCCTTATCCTCTATTTGAGCCAATAAACTATCCTCTGTATCTCCAAGGCTAAACTGAAAAGTTCTAAAGAAATGTCTCATTTCTGCCTCATATAGAAACTCAGAATTTGCACTATTAAAAGCTTTCTCAAGGCTTTGAAACGACAACGCTTGCTTCAACAGTAAATTAGTTTCAAACAGCCACTCTAAATCTATGACTTTACCTTGCAGTATTTTCCAACCTACTACCTTAGGTTTCTTTGCAGCACTGCTCTCGGCTTCATCTGGACGCTTAGTCTTTGCCATTCCAACAACGATTTCTGAAGGTTCGTAAGTTTAGGGTTTGAAGATTCAGAAAAGGGTTTTGGAGCAGATGTGCGGTTTTAGGTTTTCGAAAGGGTTTCCGAAAAAGGTGAAGTAGTTTAGAAGGTGAAACGGTTCTCACAGCCTTGATTCCCGTGTAATCACTAATCATTACTTTTATTTAAAACAAAATAAAATTACTTATTGCGGAAAACAGAAATTAAGCAGAATTCGAAAACAGAATAATATTTTAAAAAAAAATTATTTAAAATTAAATAAACCTAACTCCCCCTTAATAAATTCAAACCTTGCCGTGGGAAGTGGTTTAGTAAAAATATCTGCTAATTGATTTTCTGTATTTACAAATTCTAAAAATATATCCTTTTTAAACACATGATCTCTTAAAAAGTGATGTCTTATATCAATGTGCTTAGTTCTAGAATGACTAATAGGATTTTCTGAAATATTAATTGCACTAGTATTATCACATAAAATAGGTGTATTATTGAAATTTAATCCAAAGTCCATAAGAGTGTTTTTCATCCACAACACCTGTGCACAGCAACTACCTGCAGACACATATTCTGCCTCGGCTGTTGACAGGGCAACTGAGTGTTGTTTCTTACTAGACCATGATACTAAAGACTTCCCTAAAAAGTGACATGTTCCTGAAGTACTCTTCCTATCTAATCTACAGCTTCCAAAGTCAGCATCTGAATATGAAATTAAATTAAAATCAGAGGTTTTTGGATAAAGCAGGGATTGATAAATAGTACCTTTTAAATATCTAAAAATTCTTTTAACAGAAGTTAAATGGGATTCTTTGGGATTTGATTGAAATCGAGCACAAAGACATACTGAATACATTATATCTGGTCTACTAGCAGTAAGATATAACAAAATACCAATCATACCTCTATATAACTTGTTGTCCACTGATTTTCCAGTTTCATCCAAATCAAGTTTTATATTAGTACACATAGGAGTTGTAAATGGATTGCTGTTTTCAAGTCCAAATTTCTTAAGTAAATCAGTAATGTATTTGCATTGATTTAAAACATTTCCAAAATCTTTTTGAAATATTTGAAGACCCAAAAAGAAATTTAATTCTCCCATCATACTCATTTCAAATTCTTTTTGCATTAATTCTGAAAATTCATGACAAAGAATTTTATTGGTTGATCCAAAAATTACATCATCAACATAAATTTGAACCAACAAAACATTATTTTTCACAGTTTTCTTAAAGAGTGTTGGATCTGCCAGTCCAACAGTAAAATCATTTTTCAAAAGAAAAGAACTTAGTCTTTCATACCAAGCTCTAGGTGCTTGTTTAAGGCCATAAAGAGCTTTAGTAAGTTTGAAAACAGAATCTGGTTTTTGAGAATTTTCAAAACCAGGAGGTTGCTCAACATAAACTTCCTCCATTAAATAACCATTTAAAAAGGCAGATTTAACATCCATCTGAAATAATTTAAAATTCATATAAGATGCATAGGCTAAAAGGATTCTAATGGCTTCTAAACTGGCTACAGGTGCAAAGGTCTCATCATAATCTATTCCTTCTTCTTGATTATATCCTTTAGCTACTAATCTTGATTTATTTCTAGTTATTATCCCTTGATCATCCTGTTTATTCCTAAAGACCCATTTAGTTCCTATTACTGGATAATCATGTGGTCTTTCAACTAATTCCCAAACCTTATTTCTCTTGAACTGGTTCAATTCATCCTGCATTGCTATTACCCAGCTCTCATCATCTAAGGCTTCTTCTATGGTCTTAGGTTCTTGTTGGGATAGGAAAGCAGAGAATTCAACTATGTTTCCAAGGTTTCTTCTAGTTTGAATACCAGTCTCTAAGTCACCTATCACAGATTCTAAAGGGTGATTCTTTAAGGTTCTAGACTGTCTAGGCATTACATTCAAAGGTTCTTCAGTGTCATGTTCTTCTAAACTGGACTGAATTTCTTTTATATCATTTTCAAAATCATTCTTTAAATTCTCAAGTCTCATGTTTTCATTAGAATCAGGTTCATCTATTTGTTCTATCCTTTTCTCAAAAGGATCAGATTCATCAAATTTCACATGAACTGATTCTTCAACAATCCTTGACTTTTGATTATAGACTCTATAAGCTTTGGAGGTTGCAGAATATCCTAAGAAAATACCTTTATCAGATTTTGGATCAAATTTACCAAGATTATCTTTGGTATTCAAGATGTAAACCTTGCATCCAAAAACTTTAAAGTAATTTACTTTAGGTTTTCTGTTATTCCATAGTTCATAGGGTGTCTTTTTCAAAATAGGTCTTATTAAAATTCTATTCATTATATAACAAGTTGTATTAACAGCTTCTGCCCAAAAATATATAGGTAGGCTATATTCATTTAACATAGTTCTATCCATTTCTTGAATAGTTCTATTTCTTCTTTCTACAATCCCATTCTGTTGAGGTGTTCTTGGTGCAGAGAAGGTGTGTTTAATACCCATGTTTGAGCAAAAGGAATTAAATTCCTGGTTCTCAAATTCTCCACCATGATCACTTCTCAATGAGATTATATTAAAACCTTTTTCATTTTGAATAGATTTACAAAAACCTTCAAATAAACTAAAAGCTTCACTTTTAAATTTCAAAAAGAAAATCCAAGTAAATCTAGAATAATCATCAACTAATACATAAACATATAATTTACCAGCTAAACTTGCTACTCTTGAAGGTCCAAACAAATCCATATGGATAAGTTCTAGAGGTTTAGTTGTAGCAACTTTATTAATAGATTTGAATGATGATTTGTGTTGCTTGCCAAGCTGACATGCATCACAGAATCTGTCATTTTCAAATTTGAGACTAGGCAAATCAGAAACTAGATGTTTCTTAGATAATTTATGTAAAGCATATATATTGTAATGACAAAGTCTTCTATGCCAGATCCAGGATTCACTTATATTAGCAGTTAAGTAGTTTACTTGTTGTTTACACAAGGAATACAAATCCAAAGTATAAACATTATCAGTTCTGGGTGCTCTAAACTTAAACAGTTTATCTTTAGAAACAGTACAACTATTGTTAGTAAAATCAACAGTGTATCCATCATCACAGAGTTGAGAGATACTTATCAGATTGTGTTTTAACCCTTGTACATAAAGTACTTTGTTGATTGAGACTGTCTTTGGATCTCCAACTGTTCCAATACCAATAATCTTTCCTTTGGCATTGTCACCAAAGGTGACAAGTCCTCCTTCCTTTCGAGTAAGAGAAGAGAAATTAGCTGAAGTTCCACTCATGTGTCTTGAGCAGCCATTGTCCATATACCATATTTCTTTCTTTATTTGGTGACCTGGTACCTGCAAAGACATTCAAACAAATTGCTTTGGTACCCATATTTTGTTGGGTCCAGGAGTGTTAGCAAGCAGTGATCTGGGTATCCAGATTTGCTTTGTTTTCTTAAAATTGATTGAATCGTATAGATCATTGGAAATATAAGCTTTCTTAATTCCACATATTTGAGGTTGTTTTAGAAAACAGTTTTTAGCTATATGACTTTTTGTTCCACAGAAGTTACAAATAACCTGTTTAGTGCTAGGAACAAAATAATTTTTGTATAACTTAGGTTTTTGTCCTTTACTTCCAATTCCAAACCTTTCCTTTTTAATTACAGTTTTTCCAAGTATCTCATTTAAGACGTTTTCTCCTTTTGTAAAAACTAATGCAGCCTTTTTATAAGATTCTACTTCATCCTGTAGAGTTTTTATTTTTGATTCAAAATTAATTTTATTTGAGTCAGCAGAGTTGAATTTGTCAATTAATTCCTTATGTTGTTTTAGCAAAGTATTTCTCTCATCTGAAATAGCTTTATGCAAGTTCTTTATAGATTTATATTTTTTAAATAATGAGTCATACCTTTCTTCAATTATATTGCAGTAAGCTGCAAGTTTTTTATTTGAGAAGCTTGTTTCAGAGTTTGATTCATTATTTGAGTCAGAGGAGTAGTATGAGTGTACCTCATCAGTTTCATCCATGAAACACATATTTGCTTTTAAATTGGCTTCCTCCTTCTCTGAGCTTGATTCAGAAGAATTACTTGAGTCTTCAGAAACACTCCAAGTAGCTTTCATATCTTTCTTGTCTTTCTGCTCATAATCATCTATTTTGAAGAATTTCTTCTTCTTTTCATTTTTCAATTTTGGGAAATCCGGTCTGATATGTCCCATCTTTTTGCATTCATAACATCTCACTTCCTTGCTATCCTTCTTGAAGGATTTCTTGAAGTCTTTCTTCTTACTGTAGAACTTTCTGAATTTTCTGGCTAGCTGAGCCAGTTCTTCATCCGAATTTGAAGAATCAGAGCTTTCTGATTTAGCACTTACTTCTCTGTTCTTCATCTTTCTATCCTTTTGTTGAGAAGTCACTTTCAAAGCAGTATTTTCCCTTTTTATGTAGACTTTATGCTCATTTACCTCATCTTGCATTTCAGCCTCGTACATCATCAATGTACCAATCAGCTCTCTCATAGTTAGATCTTTAACAGAAGTTGATTGTCTGATTGCTGCAGAGATTCCATTCCATCGAGTAGGAAGTACTCTCAGTACCTTTAACGCTTGATCAGCCTGCTTGATTGGTTCTCCTAGAGCTGTTATATTATTGACAATTTCTGTCAATCTTCCATTCATCTGAGTGATGCTCTCTCCTTCAATCATTCTGAAAGTATCGAATTTTAATTTAGCAGTTGCATATCTCATCTGTCTTACATTATCTGTTCCTTCATATGCAACAGCTATTGTTTGCCACATTTCATATGCAGTCGGGCATTGAGATACTCTGTTAAATTCATCCGGTCCTAGACCACAGATGATTGCATTCATAGCTTTTGAATTCATGTCATACACAGCCTCTGTAGCAGCACTCCATGTATCGGTATTTTTAGGAATTTCATAGGGAGTCAGAATCTTTGAATAGACTCTATAACCAAGATTTTTCAGATAAATAATCATACGTGATTTCCAGCAGCCATAATTATCTCCATTAAAGTAAGGTGCTCTGACCATTGACATTCCCTCTCTCGTATCAGCCATGATACACTATGTATAATCTTTAAATACTTCTAGCTTGATAAGACTTTAAAAAATAAGAAGCTCCTCCTTTGATACCAATTGTTGGATCTGAATCTACGGATTACACACAAGAGGGGGGGTGAATTGTGTCTTTTCAAAATTATTACAATCTCTTCAATTTAGACAAATTCTATCCACTATGCTTTAGCACGATTAAATATGCAGCGGAAAAAGTAAAAGCATGAACACACGGATGTATAGTGGTTCGGGGAACAGAAGGCCCCTAGTCCACTCCACCAACGCTCAAATCCACGAGCTTGGCGATTTTCACTATCTGGTCCTCGTTTCCACAGACCTGTTCACAACTGAGTACAGGCAGTTGACACCTTTACAAGTTTCAGGCAAACACAGCCTTCCTGGTTCAAACACGAACCCACACAGCTTAGAACGAGAAGCTGATCACTCAAAAATAAAAATGGTTTCGATAAAGAAAACACTTCTCCAGTTGTTCTTCACAATTGCAACAGAATGCAATTGACAGTAGATAGATCGTCGTCTTCAGAAAATAAAGATCTGTAATCAAAACAGTTCTGAGTCGATCCAGTTGCAATAGATATTACAAGAAACTTCACAACTTCAGCAACAGTAGATTCACAACAGATAGTCGATGTAGAACACGTGAATCTGCTATCAAGATCTTCCTTCGGTAATAAAGATTTTACACTTCTTCTCGATCACCAGAAAAGAACGCCTTCACACAGTCTCTGTTTCTTGCTCGTTAAAAGATCAATCTATGTATTTCATACACTTTCCTGTGTATATATATATCCGAAGTTTCTAAGATAGAACATATATATTCAAATCTGAGAAAATCTTCCGCATAAATAGATCCATGAAAATCTCCTTTAGATTCGCGATATTAAAAAAAAATAACAGAGCCGTTGTAACTCCCCTGAAGAATCGGCATAAAAAGCTCCGTTTAAATTAATCATTAATCCGTTAAAAATCGTCTTTGATTCAGTCAAAGTCGTACTTAAGAATCGGCTCGAAATCCGCTTAATAATCCGCCTGTTTGACCAATGCAAAAGGAAATATCGTCTGTCAAAAATATCCCGACGCCAAACGTAGGGTTGATGACGTGGCTCCAAACGTAGGGTTCACAAACGTAAGGTTCACAAACGTAAGGTTCAGAACGTAAGGTTCAGAACGTACATACTTTCTCTTCAGCATTCAAACGTAGGGTTGATCATCCATACTTTGTCTTGATTCAACTCTCCAAAGAACGTACGGTTGATTATAAAAGTAAGGTTGATGATCCATACTTTTGAGAAACAAACTCAACACTGAAAACTAACGTACGGTTTCTCTTCCATACTTGTCCAACAACAAAAATGTAAGGTTCCTTCCAAACGTAATGTTCTTCTTCCATACTTTTCAACAACGTAAGGTTCATTAACCATACGTTTCAAAATAACGTAAGGTTCCTTAACCATACGTTTCTTTTAACATAAAAAGTAAACTTTTCATCCATACGTTACGTTCATCAACGTAGGGTATGAACAGTGATTCCAGTACGTGCTAAAACTGATCTCGCGCTACAGTGATTCCAGAACGCGCTAAAATTGATCTCGCGCTACAATGATTCCAGAACGCGCTAAAATTGATCTCGGAATAAATGAAGTATGAAATCTCGTTGTATGAAATAAATAAATAAAATAAATTCCTGCAAAATACTCAATGAAATAATTAGTAAATAATTAAGGGTATTTGTGAGCATCAAAATCATCATAAAGAGACAGAGTATTATTTAAAATAATCTCCCCCTTTAAAAAACATTATTTTGAATTGTTTGAAAACAATACATTGCTCAACATCTATCACCTTTATCAAAAATAGATTTCTTAAAAAAATTATGACTAGAAATTCGAGATTTATTAATTCTTCCATGTGGCCTACCATCAATCCATCCTTCACCAACATTATGAATAATTCCATATAGATGGTCTACATAGATTCCTCTATGAAATTATGGACAGATAAATGGACTGTCATGCCTTTAATCTCTATGATTTCTCCTGATCAAACTCATAAAAACACCAACAGCTCTATCAAAGATACTTTAAATTCTCAACAAGATCATCTCCCAGAAACTATTTTGAATATCATTGAAAACTATCTTTTTTCTTACAATAATGATTCCTTAATTTGGGATCTTTCTCACAATGGAATGCTTACTCAAAAAATTACTACAATAATATTTACTATAACTCTAAGAATTATTACATCTATATTAAACAATTCTACAAACCTTGGATGAAGCCCTCGAGATTCAGTCTCATCTGGTGCCTTACTCACAATAGAGTTCCCAATGATACTTGTCTTCAATCGTATGGAATTCAGATTTTATCTAAATTTAAAATATGTAATCTACATAGAAAATATGCTAACCACCTCTTCCTTTATTGTGCTACTTCTTATTCTCTTTGGAATTGTATTTTTGACATCTCAGATTGTATATTGTTGATACTTGATAATGTCAAAACTCGGTTTATGAAATATGCAGAGATGGAAGGCTCTCATAAAATCAAAAACCTTTTCCTTAATGCAGTTTCTGAACTCCACCATGTGATCTAGTATGATTAGAATGCAGTTATTCATAACAAATACTCTCTCAATCTTAATGCAGGTCAGATCTGGATCCTCATTTCCATACAGGAAGCTGGTTTGATACAAAAAGGACATTTCCATAACACCGTGCCTGACTTTAGAATCCTGAAATGTCTACGGATCAACGGTTAATTTTTTTTATCCATGTCGAACTCTAGATTTGTTCTGGAGATATCCTCTCCCTAGATGGATCAAAATAAACATTGATGGCATCTCCGAGGGAAATCTAGGACCTGCACGGTGTGGTGTTGTATTCAAAAATCACCTTAGACAAATTCTAGGTTGCTTCAGGGGTCATTATTGCATTCTCACCTCCCTTTAAGCATAAATGATGGGTTTTATTCATGCGATTAAATTTTACATGGTTTTTGGTTGGAATACCCTATGGATTGAAAGTGACTTAATGACCATCATACAAGAAATTTGGAATGGCATAACTCATCTAGATTTCCTGATTACTACTCGTTGGATGGATTGCAACTGTTCTCTCTCTGATCTTAACTACATCATCACACGTGTTTATCGGGAAGAAAACATGGTTGCAGATGGCATGGACAACATGGGAGTTAATCAAGACATAACCTAGTGTGAAGACCTCTCTGCTTCTCTTATTCTGTTTCATGAAAAATATTGTAATATGAACTCATACTTTAGTGTTTTGTAAACTTTATTTTAAAAAAAATTTCTTTGGCCATTTGGGTCAAGGAAACACCTTTTAAAAAAATATCCAGACAAATTTCCATAAGAATTAATGTGGTTTATCATCATGTATAATATATCCCTCATAGAGAATTCACCACTTATATGAGAATCATAAATTGTAACAATTTTATCCCACATCAATTTCTTATCTTTGGTCAACAGACCTAAATAGACATAAATATCATTATAGGGTTGTTTTGGTCTAGATATAAGAAGAGGAAACATAATGTATTTGTTCATCATTCACAAAAATGGGGGAATGTTATAATTTACCAACATAAATATCCATGTGTTTTGACTACTACTATGTACAACAAATGTATTTATTCTATATGTAGATATTGAAAGACAAAATTTTCTAGGATCATTTCTATATTTAGGATACTCATAAAAAAATTTATTCCATTGAGAATAGTGTGTCGGATGATGTAGTTTCCCATATTTAATTATTGAATCAGCATGCCATGATAATTTTCTTGTGGTTTCCTGACATCCATATAGTTCTCTAAATGAATTAATGATAGGAAATTATGATATAACTTTCGAAGGATTTCATTAAAGTTTCATGTATCGGTTCATGTCACACTTAAGTTATTTTATGAGTAATTCATGGTTCTTACGAAAAAAAATATATCATTTTGAGAATCATATTTTTGTTTGTAAATAATTCTTTTTGAACATATAATTCTTATAGAATTATATGTTTGGTAAGGAAGTTCATTTTCTTGTTGTATCATATCATTCAGACGACCAAGTGTTTAGTAAAGTTGGTGACACTCCATCAGATTCAAACTTTAAAATTATATAACTTCAATACAACTGAAAATATGCACATTTAGAAAAACTCGTATAAAATGGTCTCTAAGTAGGTCTATTTAACTTCTCAAATAACATTATTTAATCATGAAGTTCATATTTAGTTTCTATTATCATTTCTTCCATATTGTCTCCAATATCATTTAAACTAGAATTTGTATCAAACCATTTATAAACCATAGTATGATCACAGTCACTCTGGAAATTTAATGTTCCACTATTTTTAGTCCAACATTTATATATCTAATATATTATTTCACAAATCAAATGTTCTTATAACTCTTCTGGTCTAATTTTTCTTAAATAATAACAATGTAATCATTGAGAAAGGTTTTGAGAAGGGTCATATGCATGCTCTAGCACAAACATGATGATATCATTAACTCTTTATTAAGACTATTTGTTTATACATATATCATGTATCCATTTCCAATCCATATCCATCATATTAGGATTATAAAATATTCATTTTTTATGAAAAATAAATAAATTTTCATTAGATATTCATAATAAAAGAAGAAATTTATAGATAATTATAGTAAGGGGAGCCCAACACTTGAAAGTTATTGGGGATTATTCCTATCATGTTATCATTTTAAAAAAAATTACATAAAGATAAAAAACATAGGTTAAACATTTGGATATTGGTATAGGTTCTTGATTTTGTGTTGTGTGGGAAAAAAATACGGCAATATAAGATAGTTTCTATAACTTTTTTAGGTGTGTGTCCGAAAAGATAGTGGAGTTTTTGTTTATAAATTTAATCACATGATACGTGCTAGGCTAGGTGGTGTTTCAATCATAGGGTTATTTAGAACCAATGTTGGTGATCTTTTATCTAATTCCAAAATAATCAATTTCAACATAATTTGAATAAGGGTCCCAGACAGATCAGTAGAAATACTCATCTGAAACTAATGATTGGATTATAAACCCAACATTAAAGGATAACCTAAAAAATCAACCTTAGTAGTACCAACAGAGAGAATCCAATCAATAAAAATTTCATAGTGGAAACAAGGAGTGAGGTTTAACAAGATTGAAGGAGATGAGGATGTTTTGACAGCTGGTCTTGATACCAATTTAAATAATGAAGGACAACCTAATTGGAGGATTAAATTCAATTTTGGGAGTCCTAATCTCAAACTAATATTTTTCATGATTATTATTATTCCCATTGATATCTTTATTGTCACACTTAGATAATATCAAATTTATCTTAATAATCTTTTTACTTTCTATTCAATAACTCTTAAAGTGTTTCTAAAACAATTCTAGGTGGGAGTAAAACAAGGGAGACTTGTTGATTATACACTATCCTTGATGATCCATTAATATTTTAACTTTAATAATTCCATTAGATAACATTATAAATTTAAAAAAATATATGTCTTAAGAGGAGTGTATAGTCTTATTTTATAAAAATGTTTTTTTATTATCATGTCACTTCTAACAATGGAACTACATTCCACTTACACATTTTCCCTATTTATGTCAATACAGTAATGATTCTATCATAATCATATATTGTTATTATAAATTTGTTGAATTTCTATGATATTTTTCTATTTTCATATTTTTAGTTTTTCAAGATCTTCTTTTTATCCATCAATCCACTCTTTTTGTTATTTAATTTATTCTTTACATTATTTAACAACACAATTTTTCTTATTTTGATGAAAAATTTGAATATAAATCTCTTATAAGGATACATATAAAACAAACCATACTTATACTTAATAATGATCTGAAATTTTCTACTGTGTAAGTTAATTTTTGTAACATTCATACAAGAAGTCATTTTTAATTGAAAAAGTGGTTAAATTTGTTTTGTATAATCCCTATCATAATGGTAATAGAAATGAAAATATTATAAGTATTAGGGTACTTTTACCTTGTAATAGAAGAAAATGCATAGACTATTTTGATTTTAATCAATGGGAGCAGGAATAATACATGGAACTTGTAGTATATTACCATATGTTCATGACAAAAACTCTATTTACTTGTCATGTGAAATCACCACCTTAAACTGGATAAGTAGGGAAGTTTTTTAGAATGTATATATGGTCCTTTAATCAGTGAATTCATATATATCTCATCCATATCCTTATTCATCTAGGACAAGTATACTTTCATATTGAGAAATTTAAAATAGTGTTTGGAATGAATGAAAGTTGTTAAAAAAATATGAACACTCTTAAAAGAAAGACCCACTTATTAATTGGAACTGACTTTGGAATGAAAGTGGAAGGAATCATCAAGGGTTTTGTAGGAGGAATTAAATATTATGAGTGACAATTTATAAAACCTAGGAACTATTAATGAAAACTAATTTGAATTAACCAAAATAATAATGATCTAAAATGTTTATATAAAATTAATCGACGTGATTTCAAAAAATAATTTTCATTGTATTTAAAGGTGAACTCTATCTAAATTTGAAAAATTAAAAATTAAAACTATTTTTTATAATGTTTTAATGGGTAATAAATAAATATTTTAAATATTATATTTTATATTAATATAAAAAATTTATTTGTTGGATACATTTATAAATATGAATAATGTTATATATGTTCTTATAAAATTTTGTAAAACTTTATTGTAAATATATCAATAGTGGAATATAATAGTAACATATTATAAAAGCATAAATGAATCAAATAATTGGCTCAATATATATCTAATATATATTTTTTGGATTTTGAAATAACTTCGGGATTTTAAGTGTCAATTGGAGTCATATTGTGTAGTGGAATGGGGATGGATTCTATCGGGGAATATAGTGCAAGGAGGTAGCATATACAAACCTATGAGAAGGGGAGTATTTTTATGTTTAAATTGAAGGAAATACATACATTATAATTTTTTCATTTATAAAAAAAATAGAAAATATAAAATGAAAAAAAATATATTTGAAGTTGGTGAATGAAGTGGATTAGATCTATACAAGGCAACCACACCCAGGAGGCCAGTGTAAGATGAGTCAACAGAGGAGAAATTTATAAGCATGGATTATATCTAGAAACGAATCAAAAGACTAGGAACATGTTAGTATATTTGAAACCATGGATGTGGTATGGTGTGTATTGGATTTTCAACCATCATCCAAACATGGAAAAATATGATGTAGTATCACTAAATAATATGGTAGATCAATGAAAAATAAACATGAGGTTGAGGGTGAGGATGAAGAAACAATGGCTCGATGTGAGGGAGATTGGGCAGACAATGATGAAGTTAGATCAAGGAAAAATAAGATTGTTCATATGCACTATTCAAACCCATTGGAAAAATTATAAAAAGAAAGAAAATAACTAAAAATGATGAAATAATGAAAGATTTTGGAGGTAGGATCACAAGTTTCATACATTGGGTTTTGAAAGTGATTTTTCATTTGTGATGTTCAAGGGTGAGAAAAAACAAAGCATTAGTTTCATCAGAACTTGAACAATATAAGATATTGGAATCTATAGTAGAATTATATTTAAAAGTTTTTAATGGTTTTAACAGTTCCTTTGAAAGGCCCTGATAAATATAGATATTTTCAACACTAAATAAAATGAACAAGAAACCCCTATTTTTACCAGTACTAAAAATCATCGATAATGAAAAATATTTATCAACAATATAATTTTAGAATAGATCAAGATATGTTTTATCCGCCCTAAAATTTTAGTTATGATAAAGATGGATATGAATAATTTTCAATAATATAGTTAATATAATTAAAAAAATTTAATGTTGTATAATTATAAATAAATAAAAATGTATATAATTTTAAATATATTTAAATAACTATAATTATATTTATAATTATATAATTATATATATAAATATAATTATAAATAATTATTAATATATATATAATATATTTATTATAATATTATAATTATTTAAATATATAAATATTATTTATAATTATGTGAATAATTTATAATATTTTTTTAAATAAATAATAAAAAATGAATAAACATTACAAATATTTAAAAAAATATATTGGTTTTATTAATTATTCAAAGTATTGAGAAAATGTAATATGTATATGTACATTTGCATTAACATAACCTATATTTATCATCTTTCTTTGGAAAGTGGCGATAAAAATGATGAAAAATATATTACATATTCTTACGGATTATATATTAAAAATGAATATATAATTTAAAAGGTGAAAATTAATTAACATTATTATTGAATATATAATACTAAATGTGTGAATCTTATAAATGGGTGAAATTTGATAATTTTTTAAGAGGATGTACTGGCCAAGTGGCCAAAATAATTTTATTGAATATAGGAAAAATTACATGAGTCTAAAGGATGGAATTTTATGATGATCTTTCTCATACAGAGGGATCATTCTATAAGGGAGATCACTAAACCAAGAGAGTTGTCTGATTATTCCTTTATTATAAATCTCATCGGTCATGTAGTCAGCTTCTTGGCAAGCAAGAGTGATAATGTAGTTTCAACTTGAAAGAAAGGCAAGATAGTTCATCCATTTAGTTGTGATCGTCCAAGAAAGGTGGGTCACTCCATTTCGAATAGCATGTAAAATTGTATTGGAGTCACTTTAGAGCTAGAGGTTATCTATGCCTTTAAGATTTGCAAAGTGAATGATATGAATAACGTCAATAATTTAAGCATCAAGAGAGTAGGATATATGACATTTTCTAAAGAAACCACTTTGGACATTACCAGAGTAATCTCTATAAATAGCTCCACATCCTGTAGGCCCTGGTATACCTTTTGAGGCTCTATGCACATTAATTTTAATCCATCTTTGTAGAGGGGTCTTCTAGAAAACCCAAAACTGACCCAGATATTTTTTGAATTTTATAGGAACTCCATGTTTTGGGAGAATCAAAAAATTCTACACCTTATTTTAGGAGTGACTGGGCTGCATAATGTTGGCCTCCTTGGATGAAAAGATGAGGCATGAGATCGCCCTTTGAATAGAGAAACATGGTTTTCCTTGCATGATATCATTACGACCATACCAAAAAAGATGAACCAAGGTGAAATTTTATAATTAAAACTAAATAGGATTCAATTAAAATTATAAAATGATTGAGTATTATTAATTTTATAAATTATTAAAAAAATTAAAAATGGATATATATATATATATATATATAATTAAATGAAATGAATACAGATTAAATATATACATTATACCCATATTAAAAAAATGAAAATTTTAAGGAATATATATATATATATATTAAAAGGTAATAAATTAAAAAATATATTAAATAAATAAATATTAAAATGATTAAATTATAATGAAAAGTAAAAAATAAATAACATTATTAGTGAATAAAAAATACTAAATATTCACAACTGAATGAATGTTAAAAAAGAATTAAATTAAATAATTAAAAATTTAGCATATTGAAAAAAATAAAAGAAAAGTGAAAAGGTGTTATTAGTTATTAATATTATAAAAAATATAAAAATGAATGTGTGTTTAAATGAAAATATATATATATATATATATATATATATATATTAAAACCATATTAAAAAAATTAAATTCTAATGAATAAACATATATAAATAAATATTAAATATGGATAAAATAATAAGAAAATTGAACAATGAGAAATTCAAAATGAATAAATTACAAAAATATTAAAAAAAATCAATATTATTAATTGTATAAATAATTTTGAAAATGAATAAATTTGAAAAAAATATATTAGAAGGTAATAAATACTATATATTGAATAGAAATATAAAAAATGACTAAAATTTTCTAATTCCAAACATATTAAATGTTAAAAAATATATACATAGCTATTAAAAATGAATATATTTAAAAAAATATTAAAAAAATTAAAATTAAAATATAATATAATATATACAAATAAAAATAAATAAACAGTTTGTGTGTGTGTGTACATCAATATATATATTTATATATATGTGTGTGTGTGTGTGTGTGTGTGAAATAATTATTTATTTATGAATAATTATTTAAACTGAATAAATATATAGAGTTATTAAAAATGAATTAAATAGTGTGTCTATATATATCAATATATATTTTTATATAAGAAATAAGAATTTAATTATGAAATTATGTTGGAATTGTACCAAAATTTCTTTACACTATTTGGATAAAAAAGTGGGAAACTCAGCTAGCCCTCAACCTGAAGGGCCAACCCAATATGGAAGGCCTAGTAAGCAATATTAAAAGAGTATCTCACATAATATGCAATGATCATAGGGTGGTATGAGGCCCATTTGGGTCTATTCTTGTCAGCACATTCCCATTTTGGTGCATATAGCGTATATGTGGGAGCACATCCCAATATCAAGATTCTGAGGTGGTCTTTCCACAAGATCATATATATAGATTTTGTAAGACTTCCACAAGTTTGATATAGGACTCACAGTTATAGATCACATTAGTTTTATCATCTCTATAACTATCACTGATAAAGAAAACATTTATCATAGATAAGAAAATCATTAATAAATAATAAATTTTTTAGTGATAAAATAAAAAATGTTGATAATGGGTACCCTTTTCCATTGCATTTTTATATCACTCATAAAAGTGATATTTTATCAGTGCTTCTTTCTGAAATAATAAAAAGTTACCTTTATCAATGATTTTTATCCCAAATAAAGGTATATTTTTTCATCATGTTTAATTATTGATGAAAAAATTTAGCACTAGATAACCCAAATTTGTAGTAGCATTTTATTTCTCTGTTTAATAAATAATGACTCATTAGGTATGATTTTTACTTTTCAAATGATTTCACTAAATTTAAAATCCATTAAAACATAACCCGTTTATATTTAAATTTAATATTTATTTACATTGCATGTGTTATGGTTCCCAATAAAGGGTCTTGAGTATTTTATACTTATTATCAATGAAATTGGGGGTTTTTTTTACAAGGGTTTCAATCGTGAGGGTGTGTCATGTTTATAAATGGAATGATATATATATTTCTTTTAAATGGTTGATGACTCACCTCAATTGATGAATCATCTTCAACCTAAGGTATTTATGATAAAATTATAAGTAAACATTCTACTATTATTAGAAATTATATTTTCTGTGATACCCATGATAAATATTTTAATTTTCTTATGGGATTTTCCACTTGGTTATGATTGTGCTATAAATACATTGTGTTAGGTCGGGTAGTTGATATACAATGCTTGTATTATTTAGTATTTTTTATTTTCATCTTATAATTACATGATATCCCTTAGGTTCCCATGATGTTAAGTTTTCTTAATTACTCATTTGTAATGATTTCCATTGTTGAAATGTAAATATTTCCATTTAAACAAAAATCCAAAAATCCTTATTCTCTATTTATAGAGAGAAATAATGTTTTATTCAAATAATTTTTCTTTCTTAAAATTTGGTTTTATATCTATATTTCAAATTTTATTTCATTTTAAAGATAACATATACCATATATATTAATATCTTTTTTCAAACTAGAATTAAATAGTTTAACATTTAAAGGGTACACATGGACTAGCGGGTGGTTGGCTACTATAGTATATAGCCCTCAAATATCATCAATATAGGTTTCATAGTCTCTTTGAAGTTTCAAAGAAAACCCATCAGGTTCTAGTTCAGGTATGGGATAGAAACTAGTGAACATGTTTCATATAGAGTATGGAGATGGTTGTTGTTTCTTCAGTTATTTTTTTTATTTTTGTATCTTTGATGTATCATTGTTTTTTGATTTTACATTATACACTCTATGTCATCTATAGTTTCATATAATATACTTTCATGGATTTGTGTTTTCTATGTATTCAATATTTTCTTATTTTCACATGATAAGTTTATATTCTTTACTGATTTCATTGGTTTTTCACTTATTTTGTGACATCTTATTTTATGACATAATCATTTAATGTATAGAATGGCCACAATATGTTTTTAGGAGGAAACCATTTTCCTTATATTTATTCATCAAGAGAAAACATTCTAATTTAGAATCTTAAGATTCCTTTGGTACTTTTTGAAATGTGAGGATGATTAAAAATTCCTCTTAGGTTAGTTGTGAGAGGGGTTGGCTACTAGTTCAGGTGGAAATCCAGGATGGTTCTTGAAAAATAATATTAGCGCCTAAGTAATTATTTTATCCTAGTTTCTTAAGTAACCATTAGTATATTGGTTTATTTGGTAGATTAAAGTTAAGATCATCATAATTTGTGAATTCTACCACTAGTAGGTTCATGATCACCACCTATTCTAGATGACACTTGTGTTAAGAGGGAGGTCCAAGATGTGTATGTCTCTATTCCGCGCTCATTTATTATATGTTTTCAAGAATTTTGTTATTTATTTGAGTGCTTATTTATGTTATTAAGAATTAAAGGGTTATTTAGAGAATATTTAATTAATTTATTGAAATTTTGAAAGAGTTATGGTGTTCATGATTATTGTACACAGTTTTGAAAATGGAACACAGACTGCAGGACCCATATATTTGTCTTTGAGTGAAATTCATAGAAGTCTCACACTATCTTCCAAACAATGGGTCCATACCATATTTACCTATTAATTATTTTTTTTGTATTTATTATTTATGGGATGATCTTGTTTTTTACTTCCTTATTATTTATTTATGATGATTTGAGGTATTTATTTTGGATGGTTAATGATTTTTTTGTCTTTTAGAATTGATTTATGAAATAGAAATCTTGGTTTTGTTTTAAAGAGGAGTTGAAAATTTTCAAATTATTGATGATTTTTTAACACATTTTAATTAAACTTAAATGGGTATTAATTATTTATTTCGATAAATAAAATTCATTTTAGTCACAACCTCACCTCTTATTCCAATCTTGTTCTCGAGTTGTATAGACACACCCTTGGTTTTCTTGATATCCCCAAGTCCCCCATGATGTAATATTTTAAATTACTCATGTTGAATGATTTAAATTATTGAAATTTAAATATTTCCTTTTTAAATAAAATAAATTTATCCTTATTCACATTGTATATAAATAAATCATGTTTTCCTCAACTCATTTTACTTTCTATAAATCAATTTTTACTATAATCCCTCATTTACATTATTTTTCAAGAGAAAAACTAATATATATATTAATATCTATTTACAAAATGGGATGAAATAGTTTTAATTTTAAGGGGTGTTCATGGACCAGTGGGAAGTTTACTATTGAAATGTGTTGTCATGGGCATTCTTGAATGATGTGTAACTTTTACTTCTTAGATGTAGTTGTGTGGTTGACCACGGTCATTTATCAAAGGAGGAATTATTTACAATAACATATTACATGTATTTTTTATGTGAATTAAAATAAAAAAAAACAATAATTTAAATTTTGGATTGATTGATGTTTGTAATGATTGAAAATGTATGATTGAAGAATGTTTTATTTTATTGTGTTTTTTTTGTTTTTGAAATTATATTGATAAAACACAATGAGAATATTTTTTTATAAAAAATTTTTAAAATAAGTAACTGATCTGACACTACCTCTTAAATTTATTATTATTAATTATTATTCAATCTAAAATACATTAAATTATTATCCCCTAATTTTTTAACCCTTGAAATATATGATCATTAACTAAACCACAAAGTTGAAATGAATTAAATAATGGCATACTTTGAGAACATGAAATTTTAGGACCGTTCTTTGATTATCATTATAAGGATAATTTATGGTAGGTGGTGAATTAGGGATCATATAAAAACTCTAAGTTATAATTAATTGATTTTAGTGATTATGTTTGAACTCTGTAAATATAACATGTGTGATTTTGTTTTACTAATTAAGATCACACTCTCACAACTCAATCATTACTTGAGCTCAAGAATTTGGTATTGATTGTTAAATTTGTTTCATAGTTAAATTTAATTTAAAAACTCTATTCATGAATAATATTCCATGAATTAAATTATATCATTTATTCAAAATAAATAAATGAATATGGTTACAGGTATATCGATTACTAAGAAAAAACAACTCTTTCGTGGGTGGTGTAGTTATCATAGAAATTATTTTCATTTGAAACAGTCATGGAAAGAGTGTAACCCAATAACATTTCTAGTATATATTTAATTACTAATGATTAAAAGTAGATAAGAATAAATTTAAATACAATTGATGAAATAGAAGAAGGAATAATATGTTTTTTTCAAGAACAAAAACATTACAACAAAATAGTGGAAAAGAATATAAATTTAAAGAATAATATATATTGATAGATTCCATCTTAAAATGGTGAATAGAAATGGAAATGTACCACTTATACTCTACCACCAATCATCTCAGGAATGTAAAAACCCCTCTAAATAATAAAAAAAATTATAGAGTTGATTGGAGTCTAGGCTATCAAGACATTTCAAGTGTGAATGGCATATTCATCCAATGATTCTAGTAAAAATTTCACATACTATTTTTCCTCCAAAATGTGTGAACCAGCTATAGTTACATAGTATAATTTGTGATAAAATTTATATTTGATATTATCTCAAAAAATTTGAATAATAAAATCATGAATGAATATGTTATGGCACAAATACTGAAGTGGTATCCAATCTGGTGAGTCCAGTCTAGCTTTAACTTCATGTCCCATTGTCTCTAATAAAATGAAAGATCTATATCTAATATTAGGAATGAAATATATATCACATTGAGTTAGGAACACTTTTACAAAATTTTATATTCAAATAATACACACACAAAAATATTTCTGGATGAAATACTTCGGTAAAATGTAAAGGGAAAACTATAATTTTCATCAAATTTTAAAATGATTGATATAATGAAAAATATTTTCTAAATAATAATATTTAACACAATTTGAGGAAATTATTTCATTTATTATCAATAAAATATTCAATTAAATTTTATTTTATCAAATCCCCCAAACATTCCCTTTTTCACTAATAGGAAAACCCTCATATCATGTATTCCAAGTAAAAAAATTGTGACAAGATATGCATGTTCATATTCTTTAATACATAGTGGAAAAATATGAAAAATTAGGAATCCCATCAATATTTTATATCAATAAATAATAAATTCAATATCTCATAAATTGTATCAAAATAAAATCTTTTGAGATTAATCACACTAATCAAATTGAAAAAAGTTATGGGTTTACCATGCCATTAATTCCCCATGTGTGTGTGCCAATCATTTCAAGATCATATCTCTAACATTTATTCAAAATATTTTGGTCATGTAAAAAAATAATTCTTATTTTGGTTTAATTAAATGAACTTGTTCTATATTCTTCTGAAATAAAATTTAAATGTTCCCTCACTTAAACATTCGTTAAAGTTAAACCTTAATATCCAGAAATAGATATCATCACATATGTGCACATTTAATCACCCCCCCTATTTTTTAAGATTATATTTTTTTCAATTTTTTTTATTTTTCTGATGGTGTACAACTATTGGATATCAGGTACACACACATAGGTCAATTCATTAAAGTAATGAAATTGATTATAAGAGAAACGAACGTATGGATCAACCAATTATATAAGATGAATATTTTACGTAACATGTATATACTTTTAATTGAGTTAGAAAAATGTCATAATTCATGGTTTTATTAAAAAAAAATTAGAGAAATTAATGACACAATTTACAATGAAAAAACATCAGAAATTATTTTGTTAAAATCTAAATGTTTATATAATGAAGTGACCAATCATATCATTGAAGGAATCTATTTTTATAAGAATAAACCCTTGATGATAAAAACGTTCTCATGCTTATGATGATAAAAATGGATTTTGAAAACATGGATTTTCCATTTTTCCCACATTTATATAAGTATGTTACATGATATGTTTTTTGTCATTTGTCAAAAAATGTAAAATAAAATTCTCACAACATACACAGATAAAAAACCTAAATACCAGCCAAAAATTCTTTCCCCTCACCCAAATATAAATTATTGAATTTTCTTCTATGTGAACCTATGAGATAATATGTGGCATGAAATAAAGAATTTTTACTATGAAAAATAATATAAAAATAAAAGGTCTAAGAACAACCTATTATTGACAAGTGATGATAGGTTTATGTAGTGTGATTAAATCAACTGTATAGGTAGTGAGTACCTAAATGTATTTCTTATAATGTTTTCACATTGACTATAATTCTCCTTCATGTTTTCTTTTTTGTGATATCCACTGCACCATAAGGAAAAAACATTAGATAAAACAAAAGGCCCTAACTATCTGGAATGAAACTTAATAGGCATCAATTTCTATCACGAACTATAGAGTATTACTTTCTCCCCTATATAAAAATCCCAATTTTAGATCATTATATGATGAGATACTTTTGATCATTCCTTTTGGATCCTTGAGTTATCATGTGATGAAAAATGAATATACTCAAGCTATTAAATTTTCAGCTTCCTTTGAATTCAATCATTGGCCAAATCCATGATTCATTTCTTTATTTACCAATATTCCTGATGTTTGGCCTACACACAAAAATGATAGGATTTCCCATAAACAATCCAAAATGGGTACATACTAATATGAGATTTTAATCCCATCCTATTGGAACATACTACATCATCCAATCACTTTATGCAATCCTTCTTATTCGGTTCCATGGTTTTCTTTTTCATTTTTATCAACTACCTATTTGAAGCCTATTTTGGGCCATTTTTTGGGTTTAGTATAGTGTTGATGTTTTGTGTGTCACCCTATAATTATGGGGGAGGGAATATGAATAAAAATTTCAAAAAATTTCCCCCTATTATTTATTATATCCATTGGTACTCCTATCCTGCAAAAAATATGTGCCTTGAAAAAATTGACTACCACAAGAGAATCATCAGTCCCTACGGCCTTGGCCTCAAAAAAAATTATAACATAATCAGTTTAAATATTAATATAAAAAACAATTGAACTTATAAAATTATAGATAAAATAAATTCCCCATACATCCAAAATCTCATAGAATAATATGTTTTTTTCGGGAATATCATGTCTCCTCGAAATGTATCCAGTGTGTTGGTAATGTGGGGATGACTTAGAAAACACATGATTATAATACATTCCTTACTATCCATTGGGGTCTAAAGTGTCCTTCATATGAAAGTATATGGAAGAAATGAAGAAAGGACTCAAGCTCTTGATCAGGAATGCACCTTCTAATAACATGATCACTACACATGTTCCGTAGGTAGGGATCATCCCACACATAATATCTAGACTCACTATTTAATATTATGACATTATGTTTCCTTAAATTTATATGATTTTAAGTAGAAAAAATGTTTTCAACTAAATCATCATACCAATGATGGGAACCTGAGAGTGAATAAAGATTATCCTCATGGAAGGTGTCACGAAGTGGTACTTTGTCTAATGTGTCGGCCTATACTGTTTGTGTGATCCTTATAATGTGTCATTCCACCATGCTCTCTGACCCCTTATTATATTTCATATCAATATATAATTATTTAATAAGTAACATCCATAGGATATGTCTGGACATTGAATCTAGATTTTTCAAGAGGTACATCAGATCGACATGGTTTGAAAAAATAATGACATTGGATCCTAATAAATATGAATGTAATTTATATAAAGAAAATATAACATCAAAAAAATATTTTTCTGTTGTGGTGTAAATTAATAGAGGTGAATTCAATTTCCTTGATTCATAATCAATCACATTGGACCTCCCTTCCACCCTATGAGATAAGAATGATTCAACCGCAAAGTGGGATGCATCACAAGTAAACTTGATAGGAAGAACCAATCATGGGGGTGTATGATTGGTGTAGTGGTTAGATGATTTATTTTACCATCAAATGATACGCTTCATGAATCATCAAAAAATAATTCAATATCTTTTTTAAACAATATAGATAAGGGTAGAGTGATCTTACTGAAATCTCTGATGAAGTGTCGATAAAAGCCAGTATTCCCTAAGAATGATCTAACATCACAGACAAAAACAATTATATGGAAGGGATGAAATAATATCTATCATAGATCTATAAACCTCTATTGTATTTTTTTATACTAAATCCCTTAATAAAATTCAATGATCTACCATCAAATAAAATTTTTCAAAGTTCAGAAGCAGGTTCCTTTCAATATAATGATTCAACACCTTTCCAAAACTAATGATGCATTCAGAAAATAAAGATTCGTCTATAAACCATAAAATTATTCATAAATTCCTCAATTTTTGTATAATTTAAATTCGAAAAATACTCACCATGAATCTGTAAAAGGTTCTTGTGGTAGTGTAAACTTCAAATGGCATCCTTCGGTAAAAAAAATTATAGAATGGACAAGAGAATTTTGTCTTATCCTGATCCTCCAGTGGTATAGAAACCTAAAAATATCTAGAAAATACATCCAGGAAACAATAGTGTGTCTTCCCACTCAAGAATTTGATCAATAAATGGGATGAGTAAATGGTCTTTGTGAGTGTATTGATTTAGTTTCCTATAATCAATACACACACTCTCACTATTTTTCACCCTAATTAGATCTAACACCTCTCTCTCATTTCTAATAATAATAACACCAGTTTTATTAGGAAAACCCATAATTGGACTCACCCACTAGGAATCTAGAATGGGATAAATGAAACCTGATGTAAAAAAAATCAATGTTCTTTATCAACAACTTATAGAAGAGTTTGATTAAGTATCCTTTTTGGATACCTAACCGGTTTATCCCCAACCACAAAAATATTATTGTGAATGAAAATGGAGGGAATAATACCTGAAATGTCATCCAAGGTCCACACAATTTCTATAGTGTTCTCCATAAAAAGATTAAGAAGTTTCTCTTAATGTTCAATAGGGTGTTTTTTAGAAAATATAATTGGAAATCTCCCACAACTCAACAAGTATGAGTATTAGAGATTTAATGAAAATGGATTGAGTTCCAATGATGGGTGTGTTGTATGAATGTCGACATTGAAGGTACAGAAATATGTGCACAATTGACATCAATGTTAGAATATAAATCATCAAAATCAGAGAATAGTGCATCAAATCCACTAGAATACTCAACAGATGTGTCTAAATCAGATTGAATATGATCAAAATTAGAAAATGAGTCATCATAAAAATAGATTCAAAGAGTACGTTTTGCATTATTAATAATTATGGAGGTGGTCTTAGACATCAAATTAGATCCAATTATTATAATCTATCTATGAAAAGGAGAATAAAAATCCATGGGGTTTTTACATGGCGTTCAAAATAGGAGATAAAAAAATATGAATTTTCCTTTGAGGGGTTCCACATGGATTCCATAACAGTAAATATCAAAAATAATCTCCAAACCCAATGTAAAGTATACCCTTAGGGAAATTAAAGATGACTTTTTTAGTGTCTCAGAATGTTTACATAATCATCATCCCTATTATGAATATATAAATATGTTGTGGTGATGATGCCTCTTACCCGAACAAGTACATCCTCAATAAATCTTGTAGGATATGTTGTATCTCTATTCCCCAAATGAACCACTACTCTTATCAACATCAACTCAAAAACATATAAATAAGAGAATATATAGTGATTGATCACATTTATGGAAGCTCCCAAATCACATAAAGCATCAGAAAAGGGTAACTCCCCTATTGTGAATTGGAGAGTTGATGTACCGGGAACCTTACACATTGTTGGAATTTATTGACTTCATGTAATGTGTGATGACACATTCCTTCTTAGATTTATCCTCCCATTCCCCTGATCCCACTTATATTCGTACAATGTTCTTTTAAGAATTTGGCATACCTTGGGATTTGTTTAATGGCCTCAATAAGAGGGATGTTGATCTCTACTTTCTTGCATGTATCAAAAATAGATTTTTTTATCGCCTAATCATTCATCTTATTTATTTGATCAACTTTATATATAAATTTAATTGGATTAGGGGGAATTTCATCAAGAATTTTCTTACCTTTGTCTTTATCTTTGTCTACTCATCAGTTGTTCTTGATTGGGGCTTCTCCAGAGTTTTAAAGAATACCGATAGATTTATAGGTGTAGATGTATCAGTTGTTTTCTTCCCACATCTCATTGTGATGGAATAGAAATTTACCTTAGGATATATATTAGTCTTTGAAGAAAGGTTTTCAGAATTCCAACTTACCATTTCGTGGAGGGTGATGGAAATTCAGCTCATTTGTGTCCTCAACTCCCTCGACTCCCAACCTTGACTCTTAATCTCATTATGTTGATTGAGAATAATTTATTTTAAAAGTAATTAGTATTAGAATGTACCTTTGGTTTAGAAATACATTTTCAATGACTTATTGATGCTTGATCTTCAAAACACCTTTGGTGTTATTGGAAACCCTGTTGGTAAGGTGGGGGATACTGGAAATTTGATTAAAAATGAGTCCTTTGTTGTTGTCCATATCCATACCTCATATTTGATTGATCTTTACACTCATGGTCATGTATTGGTTTAATGAAATCATACAACTTATGTGGATTTTTCAGTTGTTGCTACTAATATGTATTTCTAGGGAATATAGTCGTACAATCATCTATCTCCTATAGTTTGGGTAAATAGTAAGTTGGGTGGTCTGTATTAGTGAAAATTCTACAAGGACTTATAGGCATGGGATAGGAATTGATTTGAGAAAAGGTAATTAATATCACTATAGAGGTCAACTATTCTAACATATTATCCATTGTATTATTTTGAATAGAACAAGGACTTACTTGATGTACTCCTATAACATGTGGTGAACCTTAATCACCAAATTGTTGGGAGTTTCGTGTCGTCTTATTCATCAATGCATGTGCGTTTTCTGGTTTTTTGTCAACCAATGACCCTTAAGCTAAGGTACTCACCATAATCTTCTCCATAGGTTTAATACCTTTATATAATTAATGGATGATGAGTTTCTCGCTTATTTTTTTATGTATGTACCTTTCACACAACTTCTTGAATCACTCCCAATACACATACATTGACTCCCTTTGGGGTTTCTTGAGTACTAAGATCTCTTTTTGAATGGAATTGGTCCTTGATTCTAGAAAAATATATTCAAGAAAAGATTTTTCAAATCATTCCAACATGTTACATCTTCAGTTTGTGAATAATACATCATGTCTTGTGCAGTTACATCAAGTAAGAATTGTAATACTCTTAGTTTGATTGGATTATCAAATAAATTTCTTGGTTTCAAGGTTAATAAATCCATATTAAATTCTTTTTTTGTTTGGATCCAATATAAAGATGCCAAAACTTTTTAGAATAATTTGTAACAATCCAGATTTTATATCAAAGATTGATTCAATATTATGGTATGAAATACAATTTGGTTGATAGTTAATGTATGGTGTTTCCAATTCTCGTATGGTTCTAATAAGTTTATTGTTCTTATTTGCAGCCATTGGTTCTCTTTTAGGGCTTGATTCAGAAGTGTTTCCAATATCAATGTTCCTAGAATGGATGAATTCTCCAACTGGGTGAATGTTGAAACTTCCCATAGACCGAGACAGTCTGATTCGATCCTTAAGGTTTTGTTCAATCTCAGGTTCATGATCTATGTGATCATTAGTATTATTTCTTTTCATAAATCAAATAACAATGAAATGATGAAAATGGAACCATAATAATAAGATAATTTTTTTGAGATTATGCTCAAAAAAATGAGGAAAATTCAGTATGGGTAATAAAGGAAGAAAGAAGAGAAGAATGTAATAAAATAAAAATAAAATTAATACCTTTAATTGGTAGAAAAAATTAATTTCCTCGCCAGAAATGGTGCCAATATGAAATGTTTTTTCATGGGAGAACTAAAATTATGTGTACTTGTTTACTTTTTAGTTGTAGTAGAGTGGTTAGCCAAGTTCATATCTCATGGGATGAAGTGATTAAAATAAAAAATTAAAAGTATTTGGAAACAAATTGAAATAAATTATACAACATAATTTAAGGGTTGGGGGAGTTATTGATGTTTATAAATCTTAACTATATGTGGTGGAAAAATATTTTCTTCTTTTTTGAATTATTTTTATAATACACAATTATAATATTATTTTTTAGAAAATAGTTTTAAAAGCATAATCAATCTAAATATACGTATTTAATTAATTATTAATTATTATAATTTAATTTAACATCCATTTAATTATGATCCCCTAATTGTTTTACCCCTGAGCCCTTTGATAATTAACTAAACCATAAAGATAACATAAATTAAACCATGGGATAGTTTCAGAACATGAAATCTTAGCACCTTGATTTTATTGTTATTTCAATGATAGATTTTTTTTAGTGGTTTATTAGAGGTTATATCTATATTTAGAGTGAGTTTTAATTGATTTTAGTTATTATATTTTAACTCTACAAATATATATTCTCTGGATATTTTTTACTGATAAATATAATGCTCTCAAAACTCACACATTACTCAACCTCATGAGTTTTGGGTTAATTATTAAATTTCATACATAGATTCCTTTATTTTAAAAAATAGTAAATGGATAATATTATTTGATATAAATTATAATTTATTCAAAATAATTAAATAAATAAGGTTTGAGGTAGATTGATTTCTAATAAAAAAACTACTCATTCATGGGTGGTGTGGTCATCATAGAAACGTTTTTCATTCACAATAGTTGTGGAAAGGGTATAACCCAATCCATTTTATAAAATTGATTTCTAGATAAAATAGGATTAATAGAGAAGAATAAATTTGAATAAAACAAAATAAATAGAATATAAACTATGAATTTTATTATAAGAACAAAAGAATTGTAACAATGGAGAGGAAAAGAATATCATTTTGGAGTAGATCCTAGATTTATTTCTTTCTTTATCCAATGGTTAATTGAAATGGGTAGGCGCCACTCATATTATTCCTACAATACTCTAAGAAAATAAAAAAACACTAAAATGATAAAAACACACATTGATTATATGGATGGGAGTCTAGGGTTTCAAAACATTTCATGTGTGAATGGGAAATTTAGTTAAATATTTAATCCAAATTAAAAAAACTATTTGGCCACAGAAACAGGTGAACCAGATATTCTTCCATAATGATGATTTATTAAAATGTGGGTCCTCGATATTCTCTCGAAATTTTTTCCCAATATAAGAATGATGAAAATTTTATTGCCCACATACTAAAGTGGTAACCAATCTGGGGATTCATGTGTATCTTTGAATTCATGGTCCATTTACTCCAATCAAATTCATGATACATCTCAGGTTTCATCAATAAAAGATGTATCCCATTAATTTAGGAACACTATTGAAAATATTTATGTCCTTATAAAACACATAAATATATTTATGGTTGAAATACTACAACCTAATTTAAAGGAAAAAACTTGAGTTTTTATCAATTTTTCAAATGAATGATATAATCCAAAATATTTTATAAATAAAAATAATTTAAATAGTTTGAAGAAATTATGTCATTTAGTATCTATAAAATATTCAGTAAAATTTTGTTTCATCTTCTATTAGGTTTTATATACATGATTATCATCATTATTGGTTTCCTGGGATCTCCTAAGTAGTAGTTTATGACCATCAGGGTCCTTTTTGAGTATGGGATAGATTCTGGTGAGCATCATTCACTTGGAATAGGGAGATATTACTTGTGGATAAAGTTATTTATTTTATTTAGGTAACATTGGTGTATAGGTATTTTAGTATTTTCCTCAATAAACTATTTATGTTCTATAGTTATAGTATATTTATTTATTTATTCTGGTGTATTTTATAATTTTTGAATTGATTATTACAATTTGAAATTTTTATATTCCTAATTTTTTCGTTTTTTCAATTATTTCACACCTTCCTATCTTGTGTCACTATCATCCAATGTCTAAAATGGTAATACTGGGTTTCTGGGTAGAAACCCATTACCTTAGATTTATTTTTTGGGGGACACCATTCATATTGGTACTGTTTTAATTCCTTGGAACTTGTCTCTAACCCGGGAGGATTGGGAAGCCTATATTGGTGTTTGATATAAATTCCTAACATTCAGGACCTTATTAATTTTCAATATCATCCAAATAAAGTGAAAATCATAGAAAAAATCATTGTATGAAAAAAAAATTATGAAATGCTGAGAAATGGAGTTAGTTTATCCTCCCTATATATCCACTATCCATTCTAAAAAAAGAACCATCATAAAAAAGGATTTCTAAAAATCTCTGGATCATCTAAAAATGGAAAAGTAAATGAATGAAGTGGAAGGAATAAGATAACTCAAAATACCATAAAATAACAACCATCAACAATCCAAATTGAAGGGGAATCAATAGAGGGAGTGAAGTGGGATAACATGCCAAAATGGCTTCCCCTACCTGACGTTTTGGGCCAAGAACCCAAGGAGATGAGTAGTAAATTACAAGTTTACCCCCAAATAAAAAAACCCTATCCAGGTGATAGTTTCAATGTAACCATGGGGTTTTTGGTTAGATGTTTCTCTAGGTATAGGGTTGTACACTCTTTCTTGTCTTTATCATGTCATAACCCCTCTGGGTTGTGGCATAAATGATATAGCAAAACCATACATGAGGGCCCTAGCTCTCATGGTGTTGCCTCCTCCCCCTCACAATGAAACACCTTGTGAACCCTTCTCATAAAACAATTCCCCCAACTATGACACCCCTCACTACTATTCACCACCAAATTACTTCCCACCTACAACCAAAAACAACAGAACGTTGGAACCACATCAACCCAACTCCAATGATCACCGGAGTACTCGAGTTACCACCCAATCCTTGATACACATAAGAATTCACCTCCTTATGATATTTCAACCTTAATAATTCTTATTCAAAACCCAATTATCAAAAAATCACTTAATTTGGGTCCAAATTTAAAATTCTTCATAAATTTTACAACATGTAAAAACTTGGGTATTTACAATAGTGACCTTCGTTGTTAAACCCATGGCTTTATCCTAGATCCATTTTTATAGGATATTTCTATAGTTTTAGTCATTGTAATATCCCATTTATTTTGTAGTGATCATATTAATTTCTTCAATAATTTTAAAAAATGGATGGATTGGCCTCTCATTGAGTTGACCATTCCTCATTCACAACATATGGGGTCACCACTAACTAATCACTACTCAAGACACCCCTATCCAGGCATATAGGTCCTCTACCCTTTACATTTCATTTCTAGAAATACTAGGAAGGTAAAATATCAAAATTCAAGGAAGTAAACATGAAATTTTATTCTCTTCTATTATCACAAAAAGGCCTTTAGTGGGATTAAAATAGATTATACAATAAAGAGAAATTATACCAAGATAATTAATCATATTGATCATCTGAAACCTCATTCAATGGGATTAGTCTATATCTACCTACTATAATTTCCATTTAACCATTGTGTTATCACCAGATTGACTTAATAACCCAATTACTTCATTGAATTACTTAACATTTCTTATGAACTATTATAAAAAATAATCATTCTTCAGATATATCCAACTAAAATAAATAAATAAATAGAATGTAACTCATGCTGCAATAGAAATCTAAAAAGTCTAGATTCATTCATTTTTTCTCCCTGAGAAGAAGTGTATTTCCCTATTTATGACCATAATATGTTTGTATAATCTTCAACAAAAATCTCTCTATCACTTTTTATAAATAGATCATATTTATTTTTTAAATAAATATAATGAAACATATATATTCATCTTAGTGTTATTTGATAAGATCCTAGTGAATATTTCAATGGTAGGAGAACAAAACTAACCATGACTCATGTCTCAAGTGTCTATTCACCTCTATATTTATTAAATATTGTTGAAACTCCTTAAGAAGAGAAAAATATTATGAAGAATTCATTTTGGTATTTCAAAGTATCAAAGAAAAAACTAAAGGAATTAAAAGTTATAAAGTGAAAGGGACCTACACGAGAGACCTACGCATCCAGAAAACCAGTGCATGTTCTGCTCGTATAGTATAGTGTGCAGCCCCTACACCACAGACCAAAGTTGTGGAGATATGTAGAGGACCTATCAAAAAGACCTATTCATAAGTATAATTTCGGTACCCCTACATTGAGGATTTATGCTAAAGATCTATGTGGTCGACGTCCACATACAACCTCCTTTTAATCAGCCCCCTTCCTTGCCTATAAATAAGACACATGGGCTCCCCATTTGAGGACTGAAAAGAAGTTGGAAGAACTCTTGAAGCTACCATTTTGTAGCTCTTTTGCCTAGGGCCCCAAAATTTTCTCAACTAGCACTCTAAAACACCAGAGAAGAGATAATTAGATGGGATATGAAAGTTTAATGTCCTTTCAGGGTTTGAAATACAAAACATTTTATTAATGACCCTTCATCTATTAAGAAGAGGATACCTATGCAAGGGTTATTCTTGAAGGACCTACGTGGGGCTCTTCCAAATACACCAAAGGAGACCTGGGGTGTTTAGATAAAAATCTCACCCAATTTCTGTTTTCCAAATAGTCTTTTTTACACTTTCATAGGCTTAATTACCCGATATTAATAATTTTCTTCAGTTCCTCCTAGGACCTACACAGTACACCTACACGGCAAACCTATGTGGTACACCTACGTAGACATATTTGAAAGCTTATTCTAATCCACCTATGGAGGAGGGGCCTCTCTTTCTTTGGCTCCCTTAACTAAAAGGGACTCACTTGAAACCTCCACCAAAACGTCTTGACTTGCCAAACATCTTGGAAAGACACATCAATGTGTCCTCCACTTGGTTATGTATTTCTACAGTTAGAATATTCACACATTAATATTCTATGGGAGTCAAGATCCGTGGGATTTTTGTATTTTTTTATATCTATAGTCACATGGATCCCTACCCTAAATACAATGTTGGGATGTTATCGATCTAGGATTTCGTGGATAGAAATATGTCCTCCCCTTTTCATCTTTAATATCCATAGGCTTCATTTTTCAATAAGGAGAGTGAGGGTCACACATTCTTTTCCATTCAAAAAAGGAAAATTCTCCCTCATCTTATGGGACCCATCTCAAGTCTTACCTCCTGGAATAAGCCCCAAGTCATTCAAGCCAAACCCAATGACCATCACTTTCATTTCACATTAAAGGTTTCATTGCTCCACACCATCTCCAACTGTCACCTCAGTTTTTTTCACCGTAGTCCTATCTCTTCCATCAGTGGAAGAGAAAGTGTGTGCTTTATTGAATCTTTCGCATCCTTTTATTTATCACACCAAGCATAAATCACATTGTATTATAGATTTTTGATGATCACAACATCAACACAATCCACTTAATGTCTTAAACTATGAGAAATCTAATTACCAACATAACTGGGATATGTAGGAAGCCTTCACCCAGGGCTCGATCTCAATAGATATCCTCTTTAGAAATCCAACCCTAATTTCCTTAATCTGGGAATAATCTTTAGAAATAAGCCCCAAGTTAAGCCCCTATAAATCTCTATGAGTTAAGAAATCTCTCATGGACTTTTTTATAAGGGAATCCTCTTCTGGAGTAAGCCCCAACCTATTTATCTCAAATGTACATATTCTCCTAAGAGACTTACCAAACTACATCGGCTTTGGTCTTCATCCAAGTGGGATACAAAAGAAGCCTCCCTGAGGTTCAAACCCCACACTTCAAATCAACCCTATTCTTTCTATCCAATATTCCCAGTAGGGTCTAATCCTACATGGAAACCTATATCCTTCCCATATTCCTTGGGCTCCTTAGGCTTAGGTCCCACACCAAGGTTAGACTAAGAACATTTCTCTTAGATGTCCATAACACATGACATTAAACTCTATGGTTAGGTCCTTATCACATGACCTTAAAACATATTATGTGTCCCATTAAGTGGTACCAAACTATGAGGATTCTTATTCCTTTCACAATGATACATAGGTATTCCATTTATGTGTACGATCCCAACATCAAAACAACTTTTTTCTACCTCAATGACCATAAATTCAAGAGTGCCCCAATGAGTGGATTAAAAAACAACATCATCATAACAATGACTAAAAGGAACTGTAAGTACTATATAAGAGGATACTATTGATGGATAACCTCGAATACAAACAAATATCACCATTAATGAAGAACCTCAAATACGTACATATAATTCTAAAATTCCACACCTATTAATAATTGATTTCAAATTTCAAGGGAAACATACGTTATACTTGGTAAATTAATAAGGATTGATGATCATATCTTAAATCTATAACAGAGTTATGGAGTAGGTAATAATTCCCCCAAAAAGGTTATGATGAGCCCAACCTCCCATCATATCGACCAATGGGAGTTCTTAAGTATCATAGGTCCAAACCTAACAAATGCTTGCCTTTGGAAAGTAGGTCCCTTTGGATAAAGACCCATTGAATGTTTCTGGTTCCATATATAAATCTAAAGTAAAATCAATGGAAGTAGTGATTCATAACTAGTACACACGTTAGGGGGGGGGGACATGGTGAACCTGATGTGAATCCTTAACCAAGATGATAGGGTTACCAATTTTTCAAGCCCCTGTCAATTGATACAAGAGGGCTAGACAAGGGAATCAATTGTGCATGTCTTCATCTAAAAGATTCTTCTTTATTCTAGTTCATTGATTGTATTAGTCCTATATATCAGCATTTTTTTTCTTGGAACTCCTTTTTTCTAAATAGATTCCTTCATGTATGCACCTGTGAATGCCCCAATTGTTGCTCGAGTTGGATCATTATCCGCTTGATGAAAATAATCACCAACTCAGAAACTTTAACGCTGGGTCTCCAATGAATTGTTATGAGAGTACCGTCAACATGGTACTATCTCATATTTTGATGATGCCAAACAGGCCCTCCAAATCAATAACAATCCCCGATAATCGGTTCAACGATGACCATAGGTTCAGAAGCAGACGGTGTCGACCACCATTTTCAACATTTTTGGGAGTTTATACTAGGAACACAATCACCAATACCTCCCCTAGTTCATTGAGTTCAATAAAGGGGTTGTCCATGGACTTGTCTCGAAGACACATGGGTCCCTACCAAGCGCTCCTTCCAATAATCATCGCTGAAAACGTTGCGCAGTAGAAAACCATCAACATGATGATGGTGTTATGTTCGATTGTTTGTCCCATGTCCCTAGATCATGGGCATGCAAGATGAAACACCAAGGGAAAAACCAGTCAATAGAGAGTACGTTTCTAATTTTTTCCCCTTTAGATAAGTCTATCAGCACAGCTTGGTGGCAAACAACGAATGAGCACATACACTCATCCACCTTAACTATTCCATCCAGTAGACTCATCTGGCAGTGTCTAACCAATCAATCCATTCAAATACAGTGGAGTACTACGAGTAGGAATATACACCTACTTACAATCTATCATCTAGTCAGCATACTCATCTAGATGCATTCATGGAAGCTCAACAATCAAATGTAGAAGAAACTTAAAAGAAGGAACATACATCTGCATGTACTCTCCAATCATGCTAGCAGTCTCATCTGTTAGTATTGAAATAATTCCATCAAACATTCTTGGTAGAAAATAGCCAGCAGGTACATACACCTACCATCATCTTTTAAGTCTTCCAACAGTATCATTTGGAAGCACTTTGAAAAAAAAAGTTGGAATTCTCTGATGAAAAACATGGGGCAAACTCAACTCTCTGCCACCACACAATAGTTCTATCAGTATCCACTGGTGGGAAAGGGATGATAGGATTGGGTACATACACCTACTTCAGATATTGAATGGACATATATTCTAGTGTCATCTATTGAAGTCACCAAACATATTTTGTAAATAGTGAAAGGGAAGACAAATATTCCTACCCATATTGAGAAATCCTCTCAGAATATCATAATGGAAACTTTAGTAGTACCAGAGGGACGGACACATAATTCTATCCCCACACCTAGTATGAATTTTTGTAATTCCATTCTGTAGCAGATATATACCACTATTCCAATTAGGGAGGTTTATGGGGAATACTCCCTCATATCATAGAGACAACTGAATCAGGAACATACAACCATTCCTATTGGAGATAATGGGCTTATTCTGATGGCCACTCCAAGGGAGACACGTACACCTACCCATGATAACCACTTCTCCCAGCAAGTGGCCCTAACAACATGTAAAAGAGAATCTAATAAGAAGTCTCACCAAACAAAATTGAAAAATCAAGAGTCAATCTATGATCTGGATCCTCTTAATGCTGGAGTTATTGAAGTCCTCAAACATTTATCAATTACAACTCAAGATCCTACCCTCCCATTATCAAATTATAGGAGTAGTAGCAGTATTTCAGAAGTTCCTCATTAGAAACATCATCGTGAAGGCTTTCTTCATAAAAATTTATTCAATCTAGAGAACCTATCTTTTAATGAGAGCCATGAAAACCCTATTTATGTCTATAAGACCAAGGAGAAAAGGGATTTATCCCTTGCTATAATCCACCATGGTGGTCCTCCCCATGACGGAATTCATTGTGAAAGTTCTCTCAGTAGCAGTGTTTTTCATTGTTAAGATAATTATTCAATTGATAATGTTGTGGTGAGAAATCCTTCTTATATTGAGGAACTTTCCAACTTAAGGTTATTCATGTCTAATGCCTTGTTACTAACATGTGAAAAAAAATCTCAACCAGAAGATATCCCAAGGTGATGATCATTATCTGAACCTTCCTTGGTCATTTTCCTTCTAATATGGTAGAGGAAAAACCAACCAATCCTATTTCTTATGATAAAAAAATAGGAAATATTCCACTCTGGTTGAACCAAGTTGAGAAAAACATCTAGAAAAATATGAGGAGGATATGTTGAATGTGAGAAAACAATTGGCTAAGGGTGAAATTATAGCCATGTTCTGACCTTTGGAAACCTCTTAATACAACAATCCAGAATTGATGGCATAAGATTGAATTCATGATATCCTTCTTAACATATAGATTACTCCTCATCATCTGAAAGTCAAAGTGTTACCATATAATGAATATAAAAGTCATGTTATCATAAAAGAAGGGTTGCAGTGCCAAATTGACTTGTCATATCCCCATTATTTTCTTGAAATCCAATGGTTGAAATGAAATAGGAGGCCCTTCAATGTGCATGCCTCAATGCATTAAAGAGGTTATGATAATTGATCATAGATCCCCATCGGGTGTTCATATCATAGGATGGGGTGCACATGAAGCATTGCATTTCACTGTGCTCTAAAATCAGCAAAGCCCGCTGAAAGTGGTATCATGAAATGTCATTTCCCAAGACTAGCTACAACCAAGAAATTATATTCATGGCTAAAAAAATTCTCAGAAATAATGTGCCTCAATTGGTTTTCACCAAAGTCAGGCCCAAATAGAGGAATTTGTTGAGATACATTTGTATCAAGCATCTGAGAATATTGAGAAAGCCTCTCACTTATGGGATGTTAGCCATAATATTACAAAAATGTATTAAATAGAACAATGGTATTCTGAATTAGGTGATTAAAGTGGTTTTTGGATTATGCACCCAGCTAATGTTTGGACTAGAATTTGTAAAATCCGAAGAGCAGCTGCACTGATATTAGTCATAGCTATTCAAGAACCACCCCAACCCACAAGGATGGGAGATCTTTTAACCCAACCTTCAAATTCAAAAAACAGAGTATGAAGGTATGAAAAAGAATATCAGGAATAGCCCCATCCTATAGGGTTGGGTACTTTTTCGCATCCACAATCCTCTCCTTAGAGAAAGTATGTTTTCTCCCAATTAGGTAGGAAGCCACAAAGTGAATGCACAAAAGAACTATCCAAGGATTCCCTTCGAATTAGTATCCATAAAACTATTCCTAGGAAACCAACCAATAAGAGAACAATTTCTCAAGGAAGATGAAGAATAAGGTGATCTTACAAAGATGCTAATAGAATTTCATTAATGTGTTATGTGTCAGTAAATGTCATTAATGCCATTATAGAATATCCTCCATAATATGATATGAGTTAAGTAGAATTGGTGAATGAAGTTATTATTCATAATGTGGTACTCACTAAAGAAAATGAAGGAGGTGTGTGTTCTTGAAATCATTGGCTTACCCAAAATCATAAAATTCCCTCAAATAACCAACTTCCACCTATTGAAAGGAATCTAACAAGGGGAAAGGTAAAGGTCAAATTATGTCTCAATTTTTCATTGGAGAATGTCAATCTCTTTTGATTGAGGAACTATTTTCCCAGAAAGATGAGGAGATGTAGGATTTGAGAAGACTTAATGCAGAGTTACTCTGGAGTAACATCCCCAATAGAATTTCTCCACAAGAAGATAATCAACTTACGCTTCTTGTAGGATCTCCTCAACAAAGAGTGTTTTTTGAAACTAATGATGTGGATAAATAATTCCCTCAATTAGGTACACATCAAAAACAGTTTCAAACACATACTTACAAGCCTATCCCCATGTTCTATCCAATAAAAATACCAGCAGCACCACCACTGATGATTTTTTCAACTATCGCACCAGTTCAGGATCTATCTGTTGTACCTATACAATCCCAGCTCATCCAAATATTCCAAAAATTCTTATGAATAAAATTGAGGCATTAACATCTCAATTGGAATCTATACAAGAATGGAGTGAACTAGTAGAAATAGAAAAGAATACTTGCCCAGAATGGGAGATCTAATCCCTCCCCCCACCAAACTTTGTAAATACTACATTTCTAATATTTAATGGTTTCAAAGATCATAATGTGCATAGAAAAAAAATTCTCAATGTGATCCCATGATGGGGACCCCTCAACAACAAAAAAGCAGTAAATATAAGATGTTTTGTGCAATCATTATAGGCACCAGCCTTTTCTAGTATATAAGTTTGCAGTCTTAATCAATTACTGGATAGAAAGACCTTAATCTGAAATTCATTTTCTAATTCTTCTCGACACTACAGAAGAAAATAATATTTGATATTAAGAACTGAAAAAAGGGAGAATGAAAGAGTTTCATATTTCATTGATCGATGGAATGGACTAACATATTTCTTAAACCTACCACACCCTCAATAATAGTTACTTCCAATTCATGTATCAAATATTCGTGATCATCTACGTACACCACTAATCCCTGTGAAGTACACTGGAGGGTTTTGGGGCCTTGCTTCAATCTCCAAACAAGTGGAGAATTCCATCATAGAAACCAAATCTAAGTCTCGTGTCATCCTATCAGCTCTAAGAGGGAGAATAGAAAAGGTAGAGGTTTCCATAGTTACCCTCAAGCAATCCCCTATACCTGCTTATACTTTAATGTCTTCTTCATACTATAAGGCTCCTCCTCCTGAGTGTCAGTAATAATGACCAATTTTTCAATATAATCGAAAATATCATAGGAAAATATAGTTTGAGGAGTAAAATAACAAGTTATATTCTTTTCATAATGAACAGGTTCTGGGTTACTTGATTTCAGCCTTAGAAAAAAACTTAGTCAAATTGGAAAGGCCCAAGAAACCAAACAAAGAAGGTGATAAAGAACTCCCAAATTATTTCTCCTTTCATCAATTATTAGGGCACCCCATTCACGAGTGTTTCTTTTTCAAAAATATCTTGCATAAAATGGTGGACTCCGGAAAAGTGAAACTAAAAACTCATCTACCCAAGTAGCATGTGTTAATACTACCAATCCAGAGAAAGAAGGTGGATTGAAGGAATTCAAAAGATAAAATGTGCAGAATTACGATGAATGGATGGTTAGGAAAATGATCAATTGAACTCACCCCATTCTATGAACAAAGTGGAAATAAAAAAATGTTCCTCTTCCCACTTCCACTATAACAAATCCATCTTCATCAAAAGATCAGTTCTCATATGGTAAATCCTCAAAGAAGATACATGATCAAAAAGGTAAAGGGTAGTCATAAGAATATGAGTTTCTGTAAAAACCAAATTTATACTTGACTTTGGAAGATTTCATGCCTTTTATCTCAAAAGCATGAGAACTTCCCTACCAAATAGCACATCAAGAACCAACCTGTCAAGTAGAATCTTCATTCAATGAGAAATTGATCTTCAGTTTCATTAATTTTATCCACTTAAAATACCCCTATGAAAATAATGATTTAGTGTATAAACATGGATTCCTTGTACATGATTAGGGAACTAGGGGAAGAAGTCAAGGTTAAGGATATAGGGGAAGACCAAATATTCTAGAAGCCACTATTATAATTACACCTCTGCTCGAACTGTTTATGTAGTATAAACTCATGAGAGAGATCTTCAATGAGCTTAGTAAGAATAGTGGAATTATCTCACACATGACAGGCTTTTCCCTGACATGATCATCTTGGAAGACTGATTAGAGGCAAAACCACCACTTTCTCAGCAGGTGAGAAAACATAGTTAGCCTAATCCACCAAGGGAAGAAGTGTTTCCAATGTCACCTCGATAAATGGTACATCTACATCAAGAGAATCTACTTCCAAGGAACTAGAAAAACCGTATCACCATACTGGAAAAAGTCGGTCTTTGGACCAGAAGTATGAAATTTTAAAGCAACCCACCCAAGTACTATCCAATATATCAATCCTAAAAGCTATGAATCAGTCAAAATAACATTAAGAAGCACTTATTGAGGCTTTGTCAAGTCCTAAAGAGTTTGAAACTGAAGTTGTAGCAGCTATGGTTTATCGTATAAGGAATGATCCTATATAATATCATGGAGTTATATATTTTATGTATCAAGAAGAGGATAATGTTGTGAATGTACACATTAGTGCCTTGTATTTATCTATAAAGGTTAATGATATAGACATCCGATGAGGCTTCATTGAAAATGGCTTAAGAGTCAACCCCATTCCCATCCATACACTTCGTCGATTGGGTATCATTGAATTTGATTTATCTCCATCCACTATGATTTTTCATGGTTATGATATGAATGAACAAGAATCTCTTGGAAATATTACACTTAGAACTCAGTTTGGGGATCTTGTCTCTAATTTAAATTTCATGGTTTTTCAAAAATTCAGAGCTTTAAATATTTTTCTGGGAAGACCTTGGTTACAACATCATGTGGCTATTCCTTTATCATACCATCAACATAACATGTATTGAATCTATGGAAAAATTTGGACATTTAATGGCGACAAGTCCCCATTTAAAATGTGTAAATCTTAGTATATTGAGCCATAGTTTTGTCACACAAAGGAAACACAGTCCATGGAAAAATATAAAACAATAATAAATACTCTGAATGGTCTGGAAAATATCCCATCTAACCCATTATAACATCTCAGTGTATATTACTTTTTTCCTATCAATCAAAATGAAAGGATAGAACCAAATCAAATCAATTATCTAGTGATATCCATAATGTCAGTTTCGGTAAGCGATCCTGACAGTATGAGAGAAATTGTTGATCTACCAAGAATTGGTGAAAGCTTAAATGGAAATTTCTTCATTCATCCACTGAACTTTACCAAGTCTTTTCATCATTAATCAGGCTATAAAAAGTTTTCACATTAATAGATAAATACATGGATATTGATTCCCAACCCATAATTTTATCTTCAATGTTCTGGGAATACCCTTCGTCATTAGTAGGATTAGAAATGGTTTCATCTTCATTAGGATGTCCAAATAGTGACACCTCCCATAGCTCTTAATGACCTAATTCATCACCTACCCTTCATGTAGAAATAGAAGGGGTAACGTGTGGGGAATAAAAATAAGAAGATCTCAAGGATGCCCCTCTAGAATTTGAGGAAGGCATCTCCACCACTCTGAATGAACTCAGAGAAATAAATTTGGGTACAAAAAAAGATCTATTCCCAACTTTAATTAGTGTGTCCATGACTTCTTAAGAGAACGAGGTGTATAATTCATTTCTAAAGATACACCAATATGTGTTTGCTTGTAACTATACTGAAATACCAGGCCTTAACCACGATGTATCTACTCATCATTTTTTTTTCTAAAAGAGAATCGGTGATTTTACTAGGTAGAAAGCAGAACGCACCCAACTCACATCTCTAAAATTTATGCTCAAGTCAAAAAAAATATCAAAACTAACTTTTTTAGTGAGGAAACATAACCCAAATGGATGGCCAAAATTGTTCTAGTCAAAACGAATAATGGGAAATCATATTTTTCATTGATTTTAGAGATCTTAACTGGCATTGTCCCAAGGATGACTTTTTGTTTCCAATCACAGAACTTTTTATTGATGAAATAGTTGGCCATGAATTTATCTCATTCATGGATGGCTACTCAAGGTATAACCAAATTTTAATATTCATAGAGGATTAGAAATATATTATTTTTAGATCTCATCAAGGAATATTTTTCTATTAGGTAATTCCCTTTGTCTCGGTGAATAATGGTGTGACATATCAATGTCCAGTAAACCATATTTTCAACCCCTTATAGGGAAAATTTATATAATTCTATGTGAATGATCTAGTGGATAAGTCCATACAATTTTTTGGTCACTTGGCTAATTTGGAGACCATATTCCAAATGCTTCAACAACATAATTTGAAGATGAACCCCTTGAAATGTGCTTTCGGGGTATCCTTGGGAAAATTAATTAGTTTTATTTTATGTCATCGCAGCATTTATGTTGAACTTATGAAGTCCACGGCTATCATTGGCATGTCACCTCTACGAAAAATGAAACAATTTAACATTTCTATAAGGAAACTTGGTCTATATCTGATGCTTCATAGCCAATTTGGTGGGGAAGTGTTTTCCATTCACCAAATTGATGAAGAAATGGGTCACATATCACAAGACCAATGACTGCCGATAATCATTTGATATCATCAAGAAATACCTCTTGACCCACTAATATTGATTCCACTTATTAGAGGAAAGAAACTCATTCTTTATGTGATTGCCTTACAGTGATCATTAGGTTCCTTCCCTGCACAAAAGAATGATGCAGGAAATAAAAATAGCCTTTACTATATTATTCAAACCATGCCTAATGTAATGACTCAATATTCAGATATTTATAAAAGCTACCTAGCATTAATCATTGCAGTTTAGAAATTGAGACACTATTTGTAGCATCATGCGGTCCACTTGGTATCTGAAAATAACCCGTTACAATTTATCCTAAGTGGTCCTTGGCTTACAGGACATCTGGTATGGAGGGCGGTTATTCTGCAATAGTTTCATATGTAGTTTGTATCTCAAAAATCAGTAAAAGGACAAGCTTTAGTAGATTTCCTTACTTAGCATCCATCGGTGAAAGATACATCATTGAATATTGAATTTCTTGATCATGAAATCATAGTTATTCAAGAAATTCCCCAAATATGGGAAATGTACTTTGATGGTTGTTTCCCTCGGAATTAGGGGAGGACCTCCTGTATGGGAGATTCAAACGTTCCGATCAGTTTCTAATGGGTTTTTTCGTAGAACTGGAAACATACAATGATTCCACATCCATTTAGACCTAATTTCCAAAGGTAGGTGCTTCATTAGTTTGTGAACTGATGAGACTTAGGAATTTGCATTGGTCGAGAGGATGGGAGGTCGGACTCATCACACCTTTCTGAGGGGAATTATTGTCTATTCCGGGACTCTCTTTATATATTTAAGTTATGTTCATGAATCCTTATTACATTACCAAGTATAAAATGATCTTTCCTTCAGTTTTGAAAATCAATGATTAAATATGTAAGAAATTTAGAGAATCTTTTATATGTATTCAAGGTTATTCATCAATAGAGAATCATCTATATCTATTTAGAGATTCTTGGTCAATGGTATCCTTCAAAACATTTATATAAAAGTCTCTTGGTCATTATGATGACCAGGATCGTTTTAAAGCCACTCAGTGGGGCACTTGAAGTTTATTGTCATTCAGAAGGACATGAATTATTCTAGAGTTGGGATCGAACCCGTAGATGGGCTACCTACGTATCCTTTGTTTTGGAAAAGGAATCATAACCCATGTATTTCGAGTAAGGGAGTATGTTGTTTATGATTGATGGCTCAAAGAAAGATGTCATAATTACTTTTACCCTCTAAGCTCACGTGAGTCATGCTCGGTGTGAGAAACAAGAGGTATTGGTAATAAAATAGACAATTGGGCCATGAAAGATGTAATCATAAGAAATCGTTTGGGGCTTATGTATGTATGACTGCCCAGATAAATGAAGGTTAGGATTTACTTGAGGGAGAAAATCTAAGAACAGGGTCCATAAAGGTATATGTGCTTCATGGAGATTTGAATACTCTAACTTGGGACTTATTCCTGAAAAGGAAACCCAAATTAGGAGAGGATTGATAATTGGGTTTTACTCCTAAGAAGGAATCCCAGATCAAACGTAAATTAGGACTGGTTTAAGGGACTTGGGGATTATTCCTGAAAAGGAGGCCCAAAATTATGACTGGGACTTATTCCTGAAAAGGAGGACCGAGTTAAGGGATTATGACTAGGACTTATTCCTGAAAAGGAGGCCCAGGTTAGGGGACTTATAACTAGGGATTATTTCTGAAAAGGAGACCCAGGTTAAGGATTCTCTCTTCTTAAAGGATGAGGTTGAAGGAATGAACTCTCAATTTTTAGTGACATAAAAAAATGTATAAATCACTATGTTTTGAGAGATATTCCACAGAATTCCTTTCAGATAATGAAGTCAAATCAAGAAATCATGCCATAAATGGCTTTGAAGAGTGTCTTGAAGACTGAATCTTGAATAGGAAAGGTATAATGGCTTAAGAGGGGTAAAATGGGCAAGATAGACACCCAAAAAGGAAGTGGCGCGCAAGTATTGGAAGGCGCGCAGGTACTGCGTGGGCGCGCAAGTATTGGTCACGCAGGTATACCTGCGCGACATGGTGGGGTACTTGCGCGATATTCAACCAGCATTGAAATACCTGAGCGACTCTTTATTAAAGCCTTTAGAATCCTCTTGAGGTTCTTCCAGAAAAGGGACGCGCAAGATCTATCGAAGGAGTAAGGCGGCGCGTAAGTGTGGAAACTTTCCTTAAGGGCTGGCCACTCAGGTGCACAAGTGTTGATGAGTTTCAACACTTAGTCCTTCCTCCCTCTCTTTAGATCTTCCTTTCTAGGTAAGAAATTACCTTAGAAGTGTTCCGGAAGCTTTGAGAAGAGACTTGGGCGTCGGGAGCTTCAATCCGAGTTTCTGGAAAAAAAATCCTCCTTGAATGGGGGGCCCACAGGGTCTATTTATAGGCTGGAGAAGACCCTGGGCGGTTTCCACTTAGGGCGCGCAAGTCACTTGGGCAACCATGAGGCGGCGCGCAAGTATACTTGCACGACCACTAGGCGGTGCGCAAGTGTACTTGCGCGACCATGAGGGAACTTGCGTGACCTATAGGCAATGTTCTCCTTGTTCATCCCTTTGTCGATTTTTTATGTTTCTTCAAATGATGAATCACTTTGAACTAAGGTATTTCCCTTTTTCATACATTAGACTCTGTGATGGAAAGGAGCGTCAACAAAATTCCCCCCTCAGAGTTGGATCCGGAGAGAAAAGAGGATTTGACTCGGAGGTGAAAAAGAAGAAACAAGAAATCTGGCAGTTTTAAAGTCATGCATGTTAGACATACAAAGGCTAATGTTTAAGGTCGAAATATCTTTAACCAAAATGGATTATAATTGACTCAATTCCTTGAAAATTCATCTGAAAACATATTACCATACTCAAGTATGAGGGAAAATATGTAAGCTATGACTTAAGAATATTTTAATCCGAGGAATGATATGAAAAAGAGCTAAAAGGCATCAGAAGAAGTAGTTTCCAAGAATGAAGTTACCATTATTTAACAAACTCGTTAGGGGGTTGAATTATGTAGGGCCACCTAAGGGAATTGGATGCATAGTTAAATAAAATAGTATCTTTTGGCTAACAAGTCTGTTATGTAGATTGTTTATGCAAGGCCACCTATGGGCACGTGCTGCATAGTCAGGCAAAAAGAACTCTCAGAAATTTACTTTCCTAGTGCTAAAAGCCAGTGAAAGTTTATGGAGATTCAAATCTTCCAAAGTATAGATTTTTCTGTATGGAAAGAGTTACTTGAATATGGAGAAGATATTTCCAGACAAGATTATCGATGAACTGGATGAATATCACTCCTATGAAGGTCTGACCCAAACGTAGGGAAGAAGAATATAAACCGTAGACTTGAATACTTTCAGATCATGAAAACGGATATGGGAAAAATATGTTAAGGGTGGCTATTTTTTTGTGGATCCCTACATAATGTCGTTTAAGACAAATAAGGACAAAAGAGGCATTCTTCCCAAGAATGAAGTTACCATCATTTAACAAACCTGTTAGGGGGTTGAATTATGCAGGGCCACCTAAGGGCATTGGCTTCATAGTCAAATAAATAGTATCCTTCGGCTGATAAGTCTGTTATGTGGACTGTTTATGCAAGGCCACCTATGGGCACGTACTGCATAGTCAGGCAAAATAATTCTCAGAAGTTTGACATTTTTGTGACTAAAAGTCATGAAAAGGGTTATGAAGATCTGAAAATATTTAAGGTTAGGATTATAACACATAAATATGGGTATTTTCCAGTGTATATAGATATACATAGGTCAATGATAACCATAATCATGTTGTGCCTGGGTCCTGAATTGAAATTTTGGACTTCACTACGTATCTCATAAGAATGAGAATCAAGCCATACGTAGTTCTTGAAATGCATTTTAACGTCGTACAGGTTGAAAGTATGAGAGATATTAGTTTAGGTTCATAGAGTTCGGACCATAATAATGAATACACAGTGTGTGTTTTCATGAGGACTTTTCAGCCAAGGGACTGAAAGTGAAATTTGGGGTTAGGCCCAAAAGACTTGGGGATGGATTCGATGGATACTTGAACGTTCCTACGTATCCCATAAGGATGGAAATAAATCCCACGTAGTTCTAGATATACCCTTTGTACAAATTTGGTTCGTACATGTGAAGGGTGAAAGGGGACTTTAGTACAATGATGGTTTAACCCGAGATAAAAAGTTTAGGAATTACCATGTATTCACGTAGTCTTTTGAAATGAAACATGACTGAAAAATCAATGTAAATAATGGTTCCCTCTCAAATGAGGAAATCAAAGAGTATTTTAGTTTATTGTCATACCGGAAAAAAGTGTTGTATAATTTAACGTCGTATAACAAGGACGCAAGTGAATCAAATGTAAAGATATTGATTCTAAGGGCGGTTTCACAAATCAACATCGTATGAGATGAAGGTGAACCGAAATGAAGAGATTGTTTTCGGGCTTGAACCTTGGGAGGTTGCCTACGTACCCAGCCTAGAAGGAAAGGATCAAAATCCGCATAGTTCAATTAAAGAATAAATTAATGATCAAGTTATTCTTGGGGACAATGACCTAAAAATGATGTTGGGACTTACACATGGTTAGTAGCCCAGAGAGAGTGTTATGGTTGAGGTTTTCTCCAAGCTCACGTGAGTCATACTTGTTGTGAGAAACAATAGGTAGCAAAAACTTTAATGATGCATAGTTTAATGACATGTAGCAGGGACAAAGTACAGTTTAGCGTCATGTAAGTCATATCAAGGACTTTTTGTACCGTTTAGCATCATGTAATTAGGAGGATGGGCACAATACATTTTAATGTCATGTTGGACAAAAGGGAGAATAGTTTAAGGTCATATACATGGACTGTGGATAGTGCAGTTTAATGTCATGCTGGACATAAGTACAGTTTAAGGTCATACAGGACCTTTGATGATTATGTAGTTTAACGTCTTTCCAGACGTAAGGGACTTTCAAATAGTTTAGGGTCTTATGCATGGACCGTTGTTGTATAGTTTAACGTCGTATAGCAAGGACAAACTGGTGCTTCACAGTTTAATATCATGTTGCAGAGACAATACAGTTTAGCGTCATGTAGGATGAAAAGGGGGAATGTGCAGTTTAATGTCATGCAGTGAGGATAGATTAGGGATTTTTTTCTTCAGTTTAATGTCATGCTGGACAAAAGTGTGAATAGTTTAGGGTCATATGCATGGACCAGGGAGGAGTTTAAGGTCATACTGGACCATTGCTGTATAGTTTAACGTCATATAGCAAGGACGAACTGGTGCCGCACAGTTTAGTGTCATATTGTGGGGACATTTTAGGGGTACTTTGTAGTTTATACAAAATACTTCTTCAAAAATCTGGCATTAGTTAGAGTGGTAATTAGTTCTCCATTCATCGAGATTAATGAATAAGCTCCATTAGAGTAGACCCTATGTATTGAATAAGGTCCTTCCCATTTTGGCTCAAGCTTGGGAGGTTTCTTTCCTGGTATCATTGGAGTTCTAAGAACTAATACCAATTCTCCTTGAATGAATGAACTAAGATGAACTTTTTTGTTAAAATCTTGTGCTATTCGATTCTGATAGAGTTCCAAGTGGTGCAAAGTGCACAATATTTTCTCATCTAACCGTTCCAATTCATTCAATATCTTTTGAGATTGCTCATCTATAGATAACTGATCACAAATGGCAACTCTGAGTGAGGGAAATTGAACTTCAATTGGAAAGACTGCTTCTATTCCATATACTAATGAATATGGAGTTGACCGCGTTGCATTACGGGTGGTAGTTCAATAAGCCCATAAAGCATGAAAGATTTTATCAGGCCATGACCTCTTATCTTTATCCACCATCTTTTGTAGTATATTTGAAAGAGTCTTGTTAAAGGCTTCTATTTGTCCATTGGCTTCCACATGATACCGAGATGAATGGTTTTATTTAATGTTGTATTCTTTATACAATTTCTTCACCTCATAAGAACATAAGTTGGTGTCGTTGTCCGTCAATATGGTATGAGGGACACCAAATCTAGTAATGATGTTAGAATTGATGAAGCTAACAATGCATTAAGAACTGACTTCTTTGAGAGGTACGGCCTCTTCCCATTTGGAAAAGAAATCAGTAGCAGTAAGAATGTACTTAAACTGCTTGGCCGTAGCTGAAGGGTAAGGTCCCACCACATCCATTCCCCATGTGGAAAATGGCCACGAGTATTTAGCTGTATGAAGCAACTCTGGAGGTTGATGAATGAATTTGGCATGTACTTCGCATGAATGACACTTCTTTGTGAAATTAACACAATCTTGTATCATTGAAGGACAAAAGTATCCAAGCCTTCGAATTTGATCAGACAATCTATGTCCAGACTGGTGGGCACCACAGACTCATGCATGCACTTATTTCATGACAGTCATTGTATCTTCACCATCAATTCATCTGAAGAGAACTCCATCAAAACCATGTTTGTAGAGAATTTTCTCTAGGTGGTTTGGTCTATCATAAAGAGTAAAATTGACCACACGTTGCCGAATTTGTTCTTTCTCGGTTCTACCAGGTGGAAGTGTTCCATTTTGAAGGTATTCCCTGATAGGTGACATCCATCCTGTAGTATGACCATACGGTTCAGGAATGGGACTAATTTCATTAATTTCCTCTGTTCTGGCTTGAACATAAAGTGAAATTGCACGACGGTGGGTAATACTGATGGTTGTCTCATCCCGATTTGGATCTGCTAGAGCTGTGGCTATATTAGCCAGCGCATCAACTTGAGCATTTTGTGATCTTGGGACATAAGAAAATGTCAGTTCTGAAGGGAATTCCACCATTAACTCTCTGACGTAATCATACAAAGGGATTAATTCATCTTTTCTGATGGAATAATCCCTATTGACATGTTTGATTACCAGGTCTGAATCACCTTTCACCTTTAAGTAATTCACTTGTGCTTGAAGCGCTAACTCCAAGCCTGTGATAAGAGCTTGGTATTCGGCTTCATTATTGGTACCACCTTCCCACAATAAAAAGGAATAAGGTAAAACTGCCTTATCTGGAGAAATGAGCACAATTCCTAAACCAACTTTGTTGAATTTAGGATTTTCCATTTTCTTCCCTGTTGGACTTCTGGAAGCACCATCAAAATACATTTCCCATGTTTGAGGACTCTCTTGAATAGAGAAAACTTCCTCATCAGGGAGTTCAATATCTGAAGACGTGTCTTCCACTGAAAGATGTGCAGCCAGGAAATCTGCCAGGGCTTGGCCCTTTATCGCCTTTGAGACACATACTGAATGTCGAACTACTACAAAATAAATGCCCACCTTGATAGAAGTCCTATAAGCATTGGACGACTAAGGATGAATTTGAGCGGATTATTGCGAGATACCAATTGGACCTCGTGATGTTGCAGGTAGTATCTCAGTTTCTGAACTGAAAAGATTAATGCCAGGCAGCACTTCTCAATACTTGAATACTGGGTTTCTGCTTCAAGCATAGTTCTACTGAGATAGTAGAGGCTATTTTCATTCCCAGCATCATTCTTTTGAGCAAGAAAGGCACCCAATGATCGCTCTAGAGCTGTCACATAGAGGATAAGTGGTCTTCCTTCAATAGGTGGCATGAGTACTGGTGGACTCAAGAGGTATTTCTTGAGAACATCAAATGCTTCTTGACATTCTTCAGTCCACTGGTAAATGACTCCTTTTTTCATTAATTTGGTAAAGGGTAAACTTTTGCCTGCCAAATTGGTGATGAAACGCCGAATATAGGCTAAGTGTCCTTGAAGTCCTCTTAATTCTTTCAAATTCTGAGGAGGTTACATACCAAGGATTGACTTGGTCTTCTCAGTATCGAATTCAATACCATGATGGCGTACAACAAAGCTGAGAAATTTTCCTAAGGTTACCCCAAAAGCACATTTTAAGGGGTTCATATTCAAATTATGTTGTCGAAGCTTGTGGAAGATGACTTCCAAATCAGCCAAGTGATTAGAACGTTGTTTGGATTTAACCACCAAATCGTCTACATAGAATTCAACAAACTTCCCTAAGAAAGGGTTGAATATACGATGCATGGCGCATTGATATGTTGCACCTGCATTCTTTAAACCAAAGGGCATCACCCGGTAACAAAACATACCTTGAGGGGCTCTGAAGGCTTTGGATTCCTCATCTTCTGGGGTCATTCGGATCTGATTATATCCGGAATATCCATCCATGAAGGAAAGTACTTCATAGCCAGTTGTCGCATCAATTAAGAGTTCTGTAATCGGAACTGGGAAATCATCTTTAGGATAATACCGATTAAGATCTCTGAAATCGATGAAAACCCTAATTTGTCCGTTCTTCTTCTTTACAAGGAAAATATTAGCCAACCACTTGGGATACTGAACTTCTCTGACGAAGTTATCTTTGATCAGCTTAACCACTTCAGCTTCAATTTTGGAAGCATAAGTTGGGTGTGTTCTTCTCACAGCTTGCTTAAATCCTCGATGTTCTTTTGGTAAACCCAAATGATGAGTAGAAACATCAGGATCAAGCCCAGGCATTTCTATATAGTTCCAAGCAAAAATATCTTTATTTTTCTTTAGAAAAGAAATATATATCTCTTTCTCTTCAAGGGTCATGGATGCACTAATTAAAGTGGGGCGTTGATCTTTCTATGTACCCAGATTTATTTCTCTGAGTTCATCCACAGTGGTAGAGATACCCTCTTCAAATGCTGGAGGAGCATCTCTAAGATCTTCCTCTTCCTCTTCATCATGTGCTATTTCTTCCATTTTTACTTGCATAGTAGATGAAAAAACAAAATTTTCATGATCAGAAGAGATGTCAAAATTTGCACATTTTGAAGAAGAAGCTTCCATTTCTGACCCTATTGATGATAAAGGGTCTTCTTTGGGAAATAAGGAGGAGGTGATGGATTGAGAATTGACATCATTATTCAACTCCAATGTTGTTATAACTTCTTCTGGCCTGATTGGAGAAGTATAGACCTGTTGGATTTCAGCAGATGAAATGAAAACGTCACCACTTGTGCTTTCATCACTGTTTGGTAGGTTACCAATTTCTCCCATGTTGTCTGGCTCGATTACCGTAATTGACAATATGGATCTTTCCATAAGAGTATTTTGATTTGGGCCTATTTTTTCAATTTGACTGATAGGTAACACATAATATGTACTCACATGTGTAAAAGTATTTATTGGAATCTTCTCCAAACCATATGGAGCATTAACTTTGGTAATTTCCTTTATTGTAGATTTCTCTCTTCCCTTCATGTGATAAAATTCCGCCTCAATGTATTTAGACTCACATGTCTTGAACGGGGTCTTATCACCATACAATGTTCCAACTTGACCATTGAAACAGTATTTGAGACATTGATGGTATGATGAAGGGATAGCCGCATGCTGATGTAGCCAGAGTCTTCCAAGCAAGACGTTGAAAGCTGAGTCTTGATCAACAATCATGAAATTTGAATTGGATACAAGATCTCCAAACTGAGTTCTGAGTGTAACTTCGCCCAGTGGTTCTTGTTCATTTTTATCATATCCTTGTAACATCATGGTAGAAGGAGATAAATCAGATTCTGTGAGGCCTAATCGATGAAGTGTACGAATGGGCATGAGGTTGACTCCTGAACCATTGTCAATGAAAGCTCTTCGGATATCTACACCATTGACTTTTCCAGATAAGTATAGAGGTTTTATGTTCCCATGCACAACATCATCTTCATCTTTATCAATAAAAGATATCACTGCATGGCATTCTGCAGGATTATTCTCTATGTGATAGACTTCAGCTGCAGCAATTTCAGCTTCAAACTCCTGAGGACTTGACAAAGCTTCGATGACTGCTTCCCAAAGATCTTTTGATAGAATAAAAGCATCCAAAATTGATAACTTGGCTGGTACTTTGGCCAAGTGTTTCAATATATCATACTTTTTATCTAGAGGTCTGCGTTTCCCAACACGAATATGCGGTTTAGCAGGTACCTTGGAAGTAGATGCTTTGGAAGCTGATGCATCTTGTATTGGGATAGAAGTTGGCAACATCCTTGGTTTTGGAAAATTAGACCGATTAGATCCATTTACTTGCTGAGATAAAGAATATGGAATCTTCAATCGGTCATCCAAAATAACTTTGCCAAGACTGAGTTGAATATTGGCAGAAGAACTTGCTTGTTCTTTTTGAGCTCGTTGAAGGCCTCTACCACGGGTTTCTGCTGCATACATAGTTCTATTAGGGGTAGAATTGGAGTAGTGGCTTCGGAAAGATCCACGTCTTCCCCTATATCCTGAACCTATGGAACTTCCTCGGATTCCCCTATTTGATACAGGGAATTCAGGCTCATCATTTTTGAAACACATACTGAAATACGGATCTGTTAATTGAATCATATTAACAGAACCGAAGATTAACTCTTGATCTGATAAAGACTCTGCCTGATTAGCCTGTTTAGGCTGTGCCGTTTGATGGGGCGGTGCCCGTGGCTTTGAAGTAGATGCCATAAAGTCTGCCAGAGTCAAAGACAATTTAGGCTTTGACACATACTCATCTTCTTCTGATTCTTTTTCCTTCTTTGAATCAAGCTGTTTCTTTGAGGACTTTCCCTCTGAAGAAGAGGGTTTTACCGCAATATTCATGGCAGAAGACACAATTGGTTTCTTTAATTGTCTTCAAATCATGGCATGAGTCCAATTGATTGTCTTTCTGACCATCCAATCATCATACTTTTGTGCATTTCTTCTTTTGACTTCTTTCCATTCACCTTCCTTCTCTGGAACTGTAGCAGTAACACATGCTACCTGAGTCGAAGAACCTTTCAACTTGACTTGTCCCAAGTCGACCATATTTTGCAGGAGGTCTTTGAAGACAAAACACTCATGGATGGGATGCCCCAACATTTTATGAAAGGGAAAATAATTGGGATGGTCTTCATCTCCTTCCTTGTTTGGCCTCTTGGGCACTGGTAATTGAACCAAATTATTTTCCAGAGCTGAAATGAAGTAACTAGGAACATTCTCATTTCGAAAAGAGTATGTTTTACTCTTCAAATCCTCAAATTGTTTTCATCGTTGATCTCTTTGATCAATTAGACGAAATGGCTTTTGTTTTTGGCATTCAGTAGGTGGAGCCCTTCGAGAAGATGAAGGTTTTGAAGTAAAAATAGGTAAAGATGCTTATTTAAGCATAACTGTAGCAGTTTCTGCTTTACCCATTCTCCTTCCTGGAGCTGATGGAATTACACGAGATTTAGCCTTAGCCTGTATAATGGAATTTTCAATCTGCTGAGCGATTTAAGTAAGGTCTCGAAACCCTCCTATGTATTTCACAGGGATCAATGGCGTGCATAATTCGTCACGCAAATTTGCCACACAGATTGGAAACAGCTCCTCCTGAGGGAGTGCTAAACTCAGGGAATATGTTAATCCCTTCCAGCGAGCAATGAAATTAGAGACTCTTTCATTCTCCCTTTGCTTGCAGTTTGTAAGATCGAAAACTGTTGTTTTTTGAAAAGTTGAGCTGAACTGAAGAAGGAATTTTTGGCCAAGATCCTCCCATCCGATGATTAACTGGGATTGAAAGCTTGTATACCAGACAAAATCTGTTCCTTGCAAGGTTCGCACGAAGCATCTGAGTTTCACTGCTTCTTGCTGCTCTGGAGTTCCCATCATAGGATCACAACAAGACACGTAATGTGTCAAATGTTGTTCAGGGTCACCTGATCCATTAAAAGTAGGGAAAACAGGGTTTCCAAAACTGGATGGAGGAGAAATTGAATCTACCCATTCAGGGTAAACTTTCTTTTCTGGTTGAACTTGCTCCTGTTTCCCTTCCATAGTTTCTAACCAAGCTGTTAATGACTCAATAGTAGTTATTAACTTTTGAGAAACATCCGGTTGAATTTGTTCTTGGGTAGGTGCAATGAATGGTTCTTGGACAGATGTGGTGATTAGTGCTGCAACTGATGGTAGCACTGCCAACCATTGTTGCGCTTGACCCGTAGGATTTGACCTCTGAGGGTGTACTGATAAAGGAGGATATTCCTGATCCATCTCAATAGCTGCAACAAATTCCTTCGGCTGTCGGACTTCAGCATTCTTAAGAAGAATACTACTCTGAAGTAGTTCTGCATTCAACCTTCTTAATTCTTTCATTTCTTTCTCCTGTTGTGCAAACCTTTGCTCTAATGAGAGCGATTAACCTTCTCCATAGGAAGGATATGTAACTTGATTCTTTCCCCTCCCTTTGTTGGATACTTTTTGGAGAGAGGGAAGTGGATTAACTAGGTTCTGAGTAATCCTTTGACTTCGTGTACGCACACCTTCTTCATTAGTATCGATGCGTACATTTTCTTGAGCAGGACGCTCTTCATCTGAGTCCCCTGAGTGAGTCTCCTATGGTGGATTAGAAACAACAACATTTATGACATTGATTGATGCATAATTCATCGCATCCCTTCTATCAAAATTTCGGTGATATTGTCTTCTTTAATGTCTTTGATGAGACATTGCCTTTTGTTGATTCAATCCTTTAGGAACTTCTTGACGAGCTATAACTTGGAGGGAATCTCCTGATAATTTGGCTCTTCGTTCCTCTTGGGGATTCTTCCCCAATCAAGAAAAGATTGACATTCTCTGAGAAGGGGATTGATGATTTGAAAGAGTCCCCAGTCTCGTGAACTGGGGATGTTCCTGCTGTTTCCGCTCAACTCCTCGAATCCCATTTGTTGACTCTGAGGGTTGGGTTAAAGGAGTCCTCAGTCTGATAAGCTAGGGTGGCTCTTTACATGCTATGTCTGAGACCTTCTTAAAAGATCTCTTGATCTTGCGAACCTTAGTTCGGAAATTAGGTGGATGCATTAACCTGTATCCACTTTTATCACCTGGTTCAACAGACCGTTGGATGATTTCCGAAACTTCTGTCATTTGATGATGTGTTTGCTCCATACGAGAGGCTTGTGCAATATTCTCGCCTGCTTGATGTAGGATCAATTCAACAACTTGTTCTCTATATGCTGGATTTTGAGAGGAACTAGTTGAATCCTGTTCTTGAGCAAGCTTTTGATTATGAACAAAGCCCATTGACTGTGGGCGGCCATGGGAAATAACATTGCATGAGACCATTTTCGGCGGGCTTTGCTGACTGGAAAGCACTGTGAAATATAGTTCTCCGTGAACACCCCATCCTCTGATATGAACACCAGATGGGGCATTGGCAATTAACTGATGCAATTTTCTTAGTGCGCCAAGGCATGAACGTTGAAGGGTTCTCTGCTTCTTTTCAGCCTTCGGATACCGAGAGACTGATAGAGATGCCAAATCAATCTGACATTGTAGCCCTTCTATTATCTTAAGACGATTTTCATATTCATCATAAGATAATACCTTCTTCTTCAATTGACAAAGAGTTTTCCATATGTTGAGACGAATATCATGGACTCCATCTTCCATCAACATCTTTGGAATGTCATACTGGGAGTCAGCCAAAGGCCAATACATGACTGGTACCTCACTTTTCGCCAGTTTTTTCCTCATGTTCAGCATTTCCTCTTCATAATTAAATGAAGATTCTTCTACCTGTTTTGACCAGAGTTGGTGTTTTCTTGTTGCTTCATCGGATTCAACAAGATTGGTAGAGAAATCATTGATCAAACTAGAAGATGCATGACTTAGGGGTGGTTCGGAGAATGACTTACACCCTGGGCTATCTTCTGATTGAGAAAGTATTTCACTTGCTAGCGATAAAGAATCATACATGACTGGTTTCGCATTTGCGAATGCCTCAAGATAAGAGGGCTTTCTCGGCACTACATTGTCCACTGGAGTATTTTCCAGGCAATGTGAATCACTACTACGGAGAGGACTTTTGTAGCGAAATTCATCATCATGGGGAGTACCACCATAATGGGTTACAGCAAAACAGGAGATCTCTTGCTCCTTGGTCTTCTGGCCACACAGAGGGTTCCTGGGGCTCTTATCTGAAGATGAAACTTCAAGATTGACCGAATTGTCATGAAGCAAGCCTTCATGAGGAAGTGTCTATTGAAGACCTTCAGAATTAATGTTCCCATTATTGGGAACTGAGGGAGTAGAATCTTGAATTCCAATAGATAAATGTTTGAGGTCTTCAAGAACTCCAGCATCGAGCCAGGCCTTGTTACATATTGGACTTTGATCTCCTAACTGTGATGGGCAGATCTTTTTCTTAGATGCCTTCTTACTCACTTTGGAAACCACTTGTTGACGAAAGTGGTTGCTCTGAGCAGGTGTATGTGCCTGATCAGGAAATATGGTCAGGTTAGGCTGACGATCTTCACTCAAATCAGGTGTACATGCCTGACTTGGTTGTCCGTATGATATGGGAAAGTATGCCCCATAACCCTCTTGGACTAGAACAAATGTGTGTGTCTGTTCCGGAGTGAATAGTTGATGTGTCACTCCACTGCTAGGGATAGATTTATATGTCTTTCCCTGAGATGATGCTGAAGTTGTTATGATATCCTGGAAAGCATCCAGAATATGAGCAGGAATTTGCTTATGCTCTTTCACCATTGACAAAATATGCTTGGTGACTTCAGCTGCCGGAACGGGTATATACGTCCATTCCGGGCTTGGAGTAGGTGTATGTTCCATCTCCTGTCCTCCTTTTCCTGTCAGTGAATCCTGACAGTACGCAAGTGTGGGGGCAGAGATTTGAGTCTACCTCCTGTTTGTCATCGAAGATTTCTGACTGACTTCTCCGTGCGCTACCAAGCGAGACTGTTGGTAGGCTTGATTAGTATTAGCAAGTGTATGTGCCTGCTGATTACACTTTTCCAAACGCGGTTGACGAGATCCATCATATGTAGTCAGGCGAGCCTGCTGACTAACTAATGATGTATAAGCAGCTGTATGTTCCTGCCTATAGTACTCCGCCATAATTGCCTGGCGGGATTGGCGTGATGTTGCCAGACGAGTCTGCTGGACAGCGGAATTAAAACGGGTTGGTGTGTGTGCCTGCTCATTGTTCACCACCAAGTTAGGTTGGTGGACCTCTCCGGAGATGGAAGGGATGAGAACCTTCCCATTGTTAACCGGATTCCGCCTCTGGCGGTTCGTCCTGCCTGCTCGGGTTCGAGGAACCTGAGCTGAACGCCTGGATTCGGTACCCTCATCATGTTGAGGGCGCACTGCCACACGAGTCTGGTGGCGATTGTTGATGGGAGCCCTCGGGAAGGACTCCTGTCTTTTTGAATTAAGGTCGTGAGGGACCTGCTCATTCACTTCCTTAGAGTAAGGGAGAGAATGGAAATTGTGTTCCGTGGATAACGACCTGAAACAGTTGGAGACGGTAGTCAGCACCGCCTGCCTCTTGCTCACTGGACGACCTGTGTGAGTTGTCCACTTGGAGGGCATGTCGGGAAGCCTCCAGAGTTGGGATGGTACCATGTTGACGGTACTCCTTAACCAGCGCATTTGATACCCAGCGTTGAAGACACTGAGTAAGTGATGTCATCCTTAGAGCGGATGACGATCTAGTAGGAATATCAGCAGTGGTATTTGCAGCAGCAGTATTCACAAGTGTGAATTTGAGAGCAGCCATTATGGAAATACAGAAGATCTTGGAAAAGAGTGCATGTTTGATATAACAGACATAATCAAGATAAATTCAGCCACTTCATCCTTTGGATGAGCACACATGTCAATGATTGTTTTTGTTAGCCCTCTTATTGAGTTTTAAATAGGGGCTTAACAAATAGGTAAAACATCATTTTAACTTGGTTAAGGATTCACGTCGGGTTCACCATTTTTTGTTTCCCTTGGAATTCGGGGAGGACCTCCTGTATGGGAGATTCAAACGTTCTGATCGTTTTCTAACGGGTTTGTTCATAGAACCGGAAACATCCAATGATTCCACATCCATTTGGACCTACATTCCAAAGGTAGGTGCTTCATTAGTTTGTGAACTGATGAGACTTAGGAATTTGCATTGGTCGATAGGATGGGAGGTCGGACTCATCACACCTTTTTGAGGGGAATTATTGTCTATTCCGAGACTCTCTTTATAGATTTAAGTTATGTTCATGAATCCTTATTGCATTACCAAGTATAAAATGAGATTTCCTTCATTTTTGACAATTAATGATTAAATATGTAAGAAATTTAGAGAATCTTTTATATGTATTTGAGGTTCTTCATCAATAGAGAATCATTTATATCTATTTAGAGATTCTTGGTCAATGGTATCCTTCAAAACATTTATATAAAAGTCTCTTGGTCATTATGATGACCAGGCTGGTTTTAAATCCACTCAGTGGGGCACTTGAAGTTTATTTTCATTCAGAAGGACATGAATTATTTCAGAGTTGGGATCGAACCCGTAGATGGGATACCTACGTATCCTTTTTTTTTTGAAAAGTAATCAGAACCCACGTAGTTCGAGTAAGGGAGTATGATGTTTATGATTGATGGCTCAAAGAAGGATGTCATAATTACTTTTACCCTCTAAGCTCACGTGAGTCATGTTCGGTGTGAGAAACAAGAGGTATTGGTAATAAAATAGACAATTGGGCCATGAAAGATGTAATCATAAGAAATGGTTTGGGGCTTATGTATGTATGAATGCCCAAATAAATGAAGGTTAGGATTTACTTTAGGGAGAAAATCTAGGAACAGGGTCCATAAAAGTATATGTGCTTCATGGAGATTTGAATACTCTAACTTGGGACTTATTCCTGAAAAGGAAACCCAAATTAGGAGAGGATTGATATTGGGTTTTACTCCTGAGAAGGAATCCCAGATCAAACGTAAATTAGGACTGGTTTAAGGGACTTGGGGCTTATTCCTGGAAAGGAAGCCCAAAATTATGACTGGGACGTATTACTAAAAAGGAGGCCCAGGTTAAGGGATTATGACTAGGAATTATTACTGAAAAGGAGGCCCAGGTTAGGGGACTTATAACTGGGGATTATTCCTGAAAAGGAGACCCAGGTTAAGGATTCTCTCATCTTAAAGGATGAGGTTTAATGAATGAACTCTCAATTTTTAGTGACATAAAAAAATGTATAAATCCCTATGTTTTGAGAGATATTCCACAGAATTCCTTTCAGATAAGGAAGTAAAATCAATAAATCATGACATAAATGGCTTTGAAGAGTGTCTTGAAGACTGAATCTTGAATAGGAAAGGTGTAATGGCTTATGAGGGGTAAAATGGGCAAGATGGACACCCAAAAACGAAGGGGCGAGCAAGTCTTGGAAGGCGTACAGGTACTACGTGGGCGCGCAAGTATTGGTCGCGCAGGTATACCTGCGCGACATGGTGGGGTACTTGTGCGATATTCAACCAGCATTGAAATACTTGAGCGACTCTTTATTAAAGCCTTTAGAATCCTCTTGAGGTTCTTCCAGAAAAGGGACGTGAAAGTTCTATCGAAGGAGTAAGGCGGCATATAAGTGTGGCTACTTTCCTTAAGGGCTGGCCACTCAATCGCGCAAGTGTTGATGAGTTTCAACACTTAGGCATTCCTCCCTCTCTTTAGATCTTCCGTTCTAGGTAAGAAATTACCTTATAAGTGTTCCAGAAGCTTTGAGAAGAGACTTGGGCGTCGGGAGATTCAATCCGAGTTTCTGGAAAAAAAATGCTCCATGAATGGGGGGCCCACAGGGTCTATTTATAGGCTGGAGAAGACCCTGGGCGGTTTCCACTTAGGGCGCGCAAGTCACTTGGGAGACCATGAGGCGGCGCGCAAGTGTACTTGCGCGACCATGAGGGAACTTGCGTGACCTATAGGCAATGTTATCCTTGTTCATCCCTTTGTTGATTTTTTATGTTTCTTAAAATGATGAATCACTTTGGACTAAGGTATTTCCCTTTTTCAGACGTTAGACACTGTGACAGAAAGGAGCGTCAACAATGGTGCTTCTAAAAGTCCGATGAGAAATAAAATGGAAAACCCTAAACTTAACAAAGTTGGGTTTGGAATTATGATTATCTCCCCAGTGAATGTAGTATGTCCATATTCCATTCTGTTATCAATAGGTGGTTTCAATATTGAAGCAGAATATCATGCTCTCATTATAGGCCTAGAATTAGCATTACAAGTACTAGTGGATTACCTGGAGGTGAAAAGAGATTAAAAATTGGTAATCAAACAAATAAATGGGGATTATTCCATCAGAAAATAAGAACTAGTAACCCTGTGTGATTATGTTTGAGGGTTAATGTCAGAATTTCTTTTAAATCCAACATTGTTTTACATCCCGCAGTCACAAAATTTCCAGGATGATGCATTAGAAAATGAAACCACAACCTTGGTAGATTCTAATCAGGATGAAACAATCCTTGGAACTGATCATCGTCAAGTGGTTTCATCTATTTTTCACATCATAATAGAGGAAATCAATGAAATCATTCCCATTTCTAGGCCATATGGTCATACCATGGGATGGATGACATCCATAATGGAATTTCTTCAAAATGGGGTACTTCCTCCAGAAAAAATTAAAAGAGAACAGATTTGGAAACAAGTAGTTAATTTCACTCTTTGTGATGGCCCAGAACATCAGAATATCCTTTATAGACAAGCCGTTGATGAAATTATTTTCAGATGCATTGATGGGGAAAAAACTGCGGCTGTCATGAAAGAAGTACATGCAGGAGCCTGTGCTGCTCACCAGTCTGGGTATAGGCTTTCTAATCAAATTTGAAGTGTTGGATACTTTTGTCCTTCGATGAAAAAATATTTCACAAATTTCAATTAGAAGTTTCATCCATGATAGGTGCATTATAGCTTCATTCATCAACCCCTAGATTAGCTACACATAGCTAAATACTCTTGATCTTTTTCTATATGGGGAATGGATGCAGTATGACCTTATCCTCCAGCTAAGTCAAAGTATTTCAAGTATATTCTCACTACTACCAATTTATTCTCCGAATGGGATGAAGCAATACCTATCAAGGAAGTCAGGTCCAAAAGCATTGTTAGCTTTGTCAAAGATAATATCATTATCATTTTTGGTGTATCTCATACCATATTGACGGACAACGGCACCAATTTCTATTCTATTGTGGTAAAGAAGTTATATTAGGAGCACAATATCAAATATATTCATTCATCTCACTATCATGAAATGGCCAATAGAAAGATAAAGGATTTAAATAAGACCCTATCAAATATAATCCATAAAATTGTGGATAAAGATAAGAAATATTATATTGATAAACTTTTTCATGCTTTGGGGATTAATGAACTACTACCTACACTGCCACATGGGCACCTCCATACTTGTTGGTGTATGGTATAGAAGAAGTTTTACCTATTGAAATTCAATTTCCTTCACTCTGAGTTTCCATCTGTGGTCATTTATCTACAAATAAGAAGTATAAGAAGCGATTTGATGAGATGGAATGATTAGAAGAAAATAGATTCAATACTTAGCATCATTTAGAAGTCTACCAGAATAGAATAGTATGAAATTTTAACAAGAAAGTTCTCCTCCACTAAATTCTTCAAGGAGAATTGGTTTTAGTCCTCAGGACTCCAATGATACTGAGAAAGATGCCTCCAAATCTTGATCCAAAGTGGGAAGGACCTTATTCGGTATATAAGGTCTATGCTAATGGATCTTATTCCCTAATCTCAACTTATGGATAAATTATTACAACTCCATCCAACGAAATATTATTGACAAAGTAATTTGTGTAATCACATAGAGTAATGCCATGGTTGCAAGACATTAAACTACATAACAACCATATGCGTCTATTTTTCACATCATTTGAGCGCATAGCATAATTGTCTTTGACTCATGATATTAAACTTACCGAAATAATTTTTACTTGATACATGAAATTAAACTGTACAATTAATGTATATTCATTTGATGTTAATAAATACCCCAAGATACAATAAATTGTAATTTCATGTCGTTCTTTAAAAAATGAGTAGATTTCATGATCAAGAACTACTCACATCATTGCTACTCCTTAGTGCACCTGAGTCTCATGTATACCTATGTGTGAATCAGATCTATATTGGGACCCCTTTTTGAGAACTACATATGGCATGATTTGCATTTTTTAATGAGATATGTAGAGACACCTGGATCTCCAATACTGGGCACAACCATAAAAAACAAAAATCTCCACATTCCATGTGTTTATAATTCAGATCTGCACATGGGGTACTATTATCAAGAACTATGTCTAGAAGGATTCTTATTCTAATGGGATATGCAGTGACACCAAGACCTCCAATCCTGAGTCCTACCACAACCATAAATAAATTTATTCCCCATTTTCCTCTTATATATTAACAAGATATATACATAGTCCTCTTCTAGAATACCTGGTTAGATCATCATACCATTTTATATCTTATGTTTAACCATTATTTTTTAATATATTAAAATCCCCCATCTCTCACATCAAACTCAATTAGTGCGGGGAATGATTTTATCAAGAACGAATTTTTGATTGATTCTCATTTCAATGAGAAACATAGAGATTATCATACCTCCAATCTTGGTCCCAGCCACAAAAACAACAAAAACCATCTCCCCTATATAAAAACATGATTGATATGGTAAACTATCTCAAGAACTATGTGTGTCTTGATTATTTCATTAGTAAGATACATAGTGAAACCTAGTTCCTATTATCTGGTCTAGCCACAATATTCCTTTTCACATCAGAATCACTTTATATATTCACCACATGACAATAAACTAAATGGACCTACAAAAACTATGTGTGGTTTGTTACTCATTCTAATGAGATATGTAGTGATATCCAAACTTCAAATCCTAGGACCATATGTGAAATTATTTAAAACAATATTTGTATCTCCCATGTACATGTTAGATCTATATGAGAAGATTCAAATTCTATTTATATCAAATCCCTTAATGTCCTTTTCGCCTGACTTTAAACTACATGGTACCCGAAGAACTACGTATGGCTTGATTCTCATCCTATTGATAGACATAGTGAAATATAAGACTTGTATCCTAGTTCTAGGCATGGTACAAAAGAAAAGTCCCTATCTCTTACATATAATTAAAAATCCAAGTAGGAGCCCTTTATTTTTGGTCCTCCCCTTAGAGATCCGATTAAGGAAAAAAATATTCCCATTATACATATCAGTCAAATCTATGTAAGGGAATCCAAACTCATGGCCAATATTGATTCCAATATTTCTCATGTGCATTGAACATCATACCTTTCACATTACGCACTCTTAATCTTGAATAATTTCATATCTTCATAATGTTTCTTTGGTTTCTAGTGGTAGAATTTCTGATACCTGAGAACACTTTTTCCTCACTAGGAAGTATGTGCCCCTAAGTGGACATGCATAAAATTGGCCTTTATAATATGCCTATAATCCAAAGAATTCCATTTTTGGATATAAAATACATTCCCTAGTTGTACCTACATAATATAGCCCTCATACTGGATTTTTCAAACCGTAGTAACTTCATTCTTGGTAGAAGCCTATTCTATCCCTTTCACACTTTGATGATGATATATATAAACCCATATTTTAAAGTGGTTATCCATTTTATATTTTCCCCATATCCTTTCTCTTGACTTGAAATTTTCCAAGGAAATGGTTTATACATTTTCCTTATGTATGTGTTAAAATCATATTGAAATAATCATAGTTCATTTAACCACATATCATCCATTGTTTCAATGATATTATGGTCCTAGTCGTATGACCTAAAAAACTTCTAACACTATATTACCTATGTTCTGATTAGACCTTCGTAGAAAGTCTATTCTTCCATTTCTTTGGAAATCATGATTGTAAATACTCTTTCTATGTTCAGGTACCTTTCCCCATAAACCAAGTTCTATGATTTAGAAAATATGAATCTCTATAAACTTTATTTGGATTTTAGAAAAAGAATGTATGATACAAAAGATCTATTTTTTCCTCATTATGTAATATGTTCCCATAGGTGGCCTTAAATAAGATGCTTATATAATAGGCATGTCAGTCAAATGATATCATTGTTTGGCAATGAAACACATGCTCTAGTTGACCCTGTATAATACAACCCCCATAACAATTTCTTAAAATAATGGTAACTTCACTCATGGAAAATAATTCCTCTAATGTCATTATCCCTTTATCCATGCCATTCTTAGGACCCAAATATTCCTAAATCATAGATTACAATTCTTCCTTTCCAAACATGAATATGGTATTTTGTTTCCTGACAAATTATAAAGAAATTGGAGAATCATAAAACATTTTTCAAAGTTAAATACCTTAAATTAATTCCCTCTAATGTCCTTACTTTATGAGTTGAAATTGCATTAAAACATTTCCTTATTACCTGAATTGAAACTGCACATCATAATGTCCTTGCTGCATGAATTTAAACTGCATAAAAGAATATACTAAAACCAATTTTTGAAAAATATTCCATCTTTCATACACAAAATTAATGTGGGAGTGGTTCCTTATTCATGGCCTATATCGACACAGATGACCCCTTATATTCTCAAATTCCCTACCTTGGAAAACCCACCCACTGTGGTCTTAAGACATCAAAATTTTAACCCCCTTTGTTTATTAATAACATAATATTATAATTCTTGAGATCTCATTTACTTGATAATGCAGTATGTTCCCTTATGTGGCCTTTCTTGAGTCTCCCACATAATGGGCTTGTCAGTCAAAAGATTCCATTGTTTGGAAATAAATCATATTCCCAAGTTGTCCCTATATAACACAGCCCCCATAATGGGTTTTTCAAATAGTGTTAACATTATTATCAGAGGATACCTCCCCTATTATGATACTTCAAATCATGACACAATATTTCCCTTAGAATTATATAAGAAAATATTGGGAAATTCCTAGCCATCAATCTTTCTTTAAATTTAAAAAATCTCAAAATTCATGGTCAAACCTATTCAACCTAAAACATTATCTTTATTAGTATCACATGCATGACTTTAGACTTCTTAAAAAGAAGATACATAATTCTAAATAGATTTAAAACCTTCAAAGGGAATTCTTGATAAAATTTGAGTCTCAGCTTGCTATATCTTTACTCTATATGGTCTGTGTAATATTGAGAAATAAAAAAAGTGCCCAAAAGCACAATGTTTATGGGTTATCCATACGACCCTAGAATCAAATAAATTGTTCATAATATGATTCTTAGATTAGGTAAAATTTAAATCACCTTTATCCCTATGAGTTTAATTATGATTATCTAACATGAAGATTACATGTTTTAAAAATCATCTTTGATGTTGTAGTTACAGAAAGAAATAAGGAATAATAATGTATATATAATGGGAAACAAAATCTTTATCATTAATTTAAAAAAATGGAGAAACATATAAAGAATAGAGTCTCTCCTTCACATATTATAAAGTAATTTTAACTTGACTTTTTACTTATAGAATAGCCACATCGGCCTTATCGACCGCTTGTTGAAGATTAGTTAGTTGAGAAGTTTTAGTCTCCTAATCCTGAAAAGGGGAATATTTTGTAGTTTTAATGGAAGTAACCCCTTACAATTGGGCCTATACCAATGATTGGTTCAGTTACTCAAGGCTATTTTTGACAGCATCCAATTTTTTTTTGAAAATGTGTCATTTCCCTTATTGTCTCCTTAATTTTCTGATTGAATTCCATCACGTTTTTTCAATTGTTTACTTCTTACTCAAATACTATAGCTCAAAAACTCTCCACATTAGTAAGAAGTTTTTTCATATAATGGTATTTCTATAATTTGTGTTCTTATTCAAACTAGAAAATGATTTCATTTACGTCATTGTAAACCGGGCAGTAATCAAATCCAAAAAATCTCATTACACTAAATAATTCTGGAAGTCAGCCAAAATTTGAGAGTATCTCATCCAAAGGTTTCCCAGAGATTAGATCCTAAATGAAATTAAATTTTTTTTACACAAAATACTGAGAGCATACTACATCTCTAAATATGAATCAGAATCTCTTCCATGAGGTGGAACATATTTTAGAATCAGATCACTTAGGGATGTGCTTGGCTCTACTCCTTTCGAAGAAAGAGGTGCTCCATCTTCCATTGTTGGTTGAGCCAACACATGAGCTTCACCGTCATAGTAAATCATCGGAGCTGATAGCCCTAAATGGTGTATTAGAATGATTTTTAGCTCAAAAATTATAGAAATATAAAAGTATTATTAAGACAGTCAATGAAATTTACCCAGTAATAAGTTGACTACTTGAGTAGATTACTCTTCAATATTCCCAGATTCAGTAGTTTGAGTAAGTAATTATTGGGTAGAAGTATTCTCCTAATCCTACCTAGTCTCTATAACCATAGTCTCTAAAGCATCTCCTAATGTAGGATTTTAGTTCATGTCTCTTCAACGTTAGCAGAAGGAGTATAGAGTGGGGTGCCTTTTTCTTGATGCTTCTTCTCAATGTTATTTGAAGATAAAGCTTCATAAATTGAGTTTTAGTATGAAATATCTTATAAAAGAACAATTATTCTTGAAAAATGAAATAATGAGAAATTAAGTCCATTCAATTTCTCATGGAAGTCCCTAAAATCTTTGATGGAACCTAGAATATCAATGTTTGGATTAAGGGATTCTATCATTTCAGTGTATATGGATTTGTATGTTATAGAATCCTCATTATTTGAGGTATCCAAGAAATGATGGCCAATTCCCAAATTGGATCCATGGAAATTCTGTTCCATCAATTATTCATATGGTGCAATGTCATCAGGTCATTCCAAGTCAGGATCAGCACCAGTATCTAACTTAGATTGCCCAGGATTCCCATTCCTTCCTTATGGAGCGATAAGAATATCAGCATTGATTATCACAGGGTCCATCGGTATGGGAAACTGATCTGAAATATTATAGAGAAAAGAATGTTATAAACACATGTGATACCTACAAGAAATGAAATTAATATTACCATAACCTTGTCTCCCTCTGTAGAAATAGAATCTGATACAACCACATGCCTTGGTACTTTGTCTATTAAGGTAATAGATTCATAAGCAAGAATTTTTACTCCTCCTGGAGTTTACTTCTCAGTCCTTTAAGGGCCAATTTTTAATCCCTTAAGAGAAGAAAGAGATGCAGATCATTTTAGAAGATAAACATGGTCACCAAGGTGTATCAAGTAAGTCATAATACTAGATGACATCATGAATACTTAGGTTTTGTACATACACTATGGATCAATTGCAATGCTCTCTTTTTTTTCTCTTCATATGATAGTGGAGAGATTGATATACTCCTCTTATAAATGGAGACCTGATGTAGTAGCTAGGGATTTTCTATTTTCATCACCTCCTTCACGGGTTTCCCTCTAGGAGAATGATCTCAAGACCAGAGGGTTTCATCCAATGTATCAATATGGGTGCTTGTGGGCCTGTATTTTTCTGACTTGAGAACCTTTCATGAGGTTCCTTCCCTATTTTCAAGCATAAAAATTCAATCTCATCAAGATTAATGATAGTGAATGCTGAATCGTAATTGAAACAAAATAAAAGGGAAATTCATTCTTAGTATTAACATAAATGTCCCATTCCTCTTTAGGATGAACATTTACCCCTTCACATATCCCTCGATCCATCATTTCAGATACTAGTTTTGAGGCTTGGATTTGGTCATCAATTGCATATATAAATGTCCCCAAGTCCTCAATATGATTTAGTAATTCATCCATATTTCTATTCGGATGACAATTAGAGGGTTCTCTAAAATCACCCACATATAGTATTCTAAGGCTATACTGGAGGAATACCCATGAATCCCTAAGTTCTTGAGTCAATATTTCCTAGTATTAAATAGGTAAAGGCCGCACATAATTCATCTTTGATATGGTTGTATGTAGAGAAAACTCAACACCCTATGATTGTAAGGCCTCTTAAGGCCTCCCTTTATCATCAAAAGAATCAGATAATGGGACGGTAATATCTTTTTGATGATGGTGACTAGATCACCTTGGTACCAGAGGCATTGTTTCCTTGGCCTTAGTCTTCTTGTTGGATTTTCTTTGGAGATGTTTTCAAGGTTCTAGAACTTTTGAACCCTCTACATCATCATTAGATTTAGACCTTTTTCCATGGTTTCTATAAACAATAGTTGTCTTGGATACTACCCAATATATTTATTTTTTAAATCCCCATGAGGGTATGAAGAAGCCCAAGAATTGTCATTTCTAGACTCTAGTCCAATTTATGCATCTGATAGAGGTAGTGTAAATGACATTTCAGATGCCTCTAAATCCATCAGAATCTATAATTGTCTTTCCACCATTGGATGTTTCTCATGTATAACATACGTGGTAGGAAAAGTGATCCATTATTTATGAAGTTTGAACTAGATAGCAATCCTATATGGGACATAATCCTCACAGATGATTTCACCATCAATCCTGGTAGATAACACACTATCCTTGAATGCCATCATATAATCCCTCAGCTCATAATTTTCATCTTGACCATCATCAATAAATGTTCCAATTGGTCGGTTAACAAAAGGAAAGAATCTGAATTATCCTAATGTATTCAATTCTCTCAGCACTTCATCAGGATTTAGGTTCAAAGGTTGAATCTCAGAGACTTTTAGTAAAAATGTAGTAAAATGACCATTGGTTATTCTAAATGAATTCTACATTGAATATGAATAAAAATTTTCTGCAATCCAGACCCACAATACTTGAAATGTTCCTTAAAGTCTAAATGAAGCCTTCCCATTGAACAAATTTAGTAATAATTAATATATTCTTGATAATACTAGGGTTACCAACCCAATATATTTCCCCTCTACCAACTTGGATGCAATAAAAAATGTCCATAGCCTTACACCACCACCGAACTCACATACTTGAAGCAAGTAAATATGTAGCCACAAAGAAAGGATATTGGCTAAGCATAATGTTTCATCACTATCATACTTGACTTTATAACCCTAGTGCTTGTAGTCACCTCTCTCCAATGTGGGCTAGTATGTGCCTAAAATACCCCGATTATCTGTAGTTGGGAAAATTGTAGGATGTACATAGGTAAGACCTTTATCTTTCATTGGTTCTAAAAAAGATTTTATCCACACTCTTTTTATGAATTTCAGACCTAGAATGAGAATATTTCTTTTCTCTTGGAAACTTCTTTGTTATTTATTATAATTCTTGAGCCAATGGTGGTGTCCTTTGGGAATCACTTCATGGTGCTTTCGGTGGAATGAAGTCATTATACATATCATCAAGAATGGTAACCCTAGATATTTTGTACTTATCCCATAGACTGATACCAACTTCATTGTGCGTCAACTAGAATGCATTTCTTTCAGACTTCATCAGCTGAGTAATTCAATAATGATTTCATTTTGGTAAACATATATTTATTTTATCCAAAAAGATTCATAAATGTAAAAATTTGTATGTTATTTACAAAATTATTTACAACTTCAACACACCTAGAACACCCACATTCATTCAGGTTTAACTCCTCCTCTAGAAAAAAGGTCCATGTCTTCCCTCCAGCCATTAAACTGATCTGTTTTTGAAGCACTAAAGGTTAAATCATAACAATGAAGACTTGGATCTACATCATGATCCTTCATATCACTAGTAAAAATATTTATGATTTAGGATGAATTTAATAGGTATTTTCCTCTCATTAACAGGTATATACTTCATAGTAATATTCATGTAATGACAGTTACATTATTAGATAAACTAAGTCTTTGGAATATATCAATTATAATCTATAATGTGAGAATATTGTAAAAGGCCATGCCCATGCAGAGGTAGATAGTGGATTCAAAGATATTTATGTTGGTTTGGAATCAATCCATTCAATAACCCAAGGTGGGTACTCTAAACAACGTCGTAATAGTATGGTTCAAAAAATTTCATCATTTTTTTGAAGAACTTTAGTTTCCTCAGTCACAATCATCAATTGAGAAATATCCTGGAGAAGAATTACTAAATTTTCTCTAATAATTTGGAATTTTTACATAAGAATGTTAAAATTTTATCTTAAAGGAGTTCAAAAATGTGGAAAAGGAAAATCCCCGAGTAGCTCCACTGATGAGGTCATCTACGTAGGTCCTTTGACAGGGATCCTAGCACAAGTCTTTCGACAAAGTCCTTCCATGTTGCTCCATCACTGAAATGGATTTTACCTTGGGAAATTTTCTAAAGACTTATGTGATATCCCAATGAGGTAATTCTGGATGAAAGTGTTGTGCAATGAGAGTGAAAAAATATGAGATTTAGGGTGAATAAAATCGCAACGGAAAGGGGGTATTTATAGACACCACTAGCCTACACTACCAACCAGTACGACATTTCTCTGCCTCCAACCAGTGGTAAATAGATATTCCTATGACCTATGTGACATAGCTACACTGCAGACCTCCATGAAAAATCTACACTACAAATGTGCATAGTTTAGAATAAACTCTCTATAATCAATTCCCCGTAATCTTCTCACAGGACCCAACCCTCATTTCAATCGAATCCAATCCTGAGGGGGCTTTTATTGACACTTCTTACGAAGGTAAAATGATTATGAAGAAGTTATTTGGATATTTTTATGTATCAAAGAAGAAACTAAATAAAGTAAAGGACATAAATTTCAATGGACCTATACAGGTCACCTATGCATCCAGAAAACCATTTCACATTTTGTTTGTATATCACATTGTGTATCCCCTTTGTTGTAGACCTATACTGTGGAGCTATGAAAAGGACCTATGCGAAGGACCTATGTGGAAATATAATATATATACCCCTACTTGGAGGAGCTATGTGAGCAACCTCTATATACAACCTCCTTTAGACCATCCCCCTTATTTTCATATAAATTGTACCCTTGGGATCCCCATTTGAGGACTGAAAAAAAATTCAAAGAACTCTTGAAGCTCCCATTGTGTATCTCTTTCACTCATGTCTAGCCAAATTTTCTTAGGTAGCTCTCTAAAACAAGAGAGATGATAGAATTAGATGGGATAGGTATGTTCGAAGTCCTTTTAGAGATTTAAATACAAAACATATAGTTAAGGACCCTTATTCTATCTAGAAAAATCTACCTACGCAAGGACTATTCTTTAAGGACCTATGTTGGGCTCTTCCAAAGACACCAAAGGAGACCCGAGGTGTTTAAATTTAAATCTCACCCAAGTGTTGTTTTCCCAATAGTCCTTTTTAAGATTTCATAGGGTTAATTTCACTATGTTAAGCATTTTTTAGGTCCTCCTAGGACTTATATGGTACAATTATGGGGCAAACCTACATAGAAAACCTATGTGGTGCACCTACATGAGACATCTTTGAAGGCCTCTTCTAATCCAACTATAGAAGATGGGTCTATCTTTCTTTGGATACCTTTCTAAAAAAAGGACCAAGTTGAAAACTCCACCATAAACTCCTGACTTAATAAACCATTGGGAAAGACACATCAATGTGTCCTCTAAAGAGGTTTGTATTTTTATAGTCAAAGGATTCCCACATTCGTCTTCTAAGGGAGTCAGGATCCTTGGGTTGTTTGTAGGTTTGTATATCTACAGTCACATGGATCTTTTTGGAATATCTCAGTCATGGATTATGGGGATAGAAATTTGTTCTCTCCTTTTCATCTCTAATATCTTGATCTTTCGGTTTCCAATAGGGAGAGTTAAAGTCACACTTACTTTTCCATTCAATAAAATAAAATTCACCCTTCTCTCCTGGGAGCCATATCAGGGCATACCTCCTAGAGTGAGCTCATGTTCCTTTGACCCATACCTGATGAATTCAATTTTATTTCCCATTTAAGAGTTCATTTCTCCACTCCCTCACCCACTTTCACCTCATCTTATTTCAATATAGGCCCAACCTCTTCCATTAGTAGAAGATAAATTGTGTAGTTTGTTGAATATTTTACATCCTCTTGTTATCACACTAATCATGACTCATGTGGGCTTAGATATTTTTGATGATCACGACATCTTCACAATAAACTTCATGTATTGAACTACAAGGAATCTAGTTCCCACCATTATTGGGATGCATAGGAAGCCTTCACTAAGGTCTTGATCTCACTAGATATCCTCTTTAAGAATCCAACCCTAATTCCCTTAATCTAAGCATCCTCCTAAAGAGTAATCCTCGATTTAATCCCCCCTAAATCTATATGAGTTAAGTCATCTCTCATGGACCTTGTTATAAGGGAATCATATTTAAGAGTAATCCCAAACCTATTTCTATTAAAGGGACATATACCCTGGTGAGACTTACTGAACTATTTGGTCTTTGATTCCCATCCAAGTGGGATACGTAGGAAGACTCTCTGAGGTTCAAACCCAAAAATCCCAATCAACCTTTTTCTTTATAGGATACATTACCATAAGGGTCTAATCCAACTTGGAAACCTATATACTTTCAATGTTCCTTGGGTTTCATAGACATAATTCGAACACCATGCTTAGACAAAGCACATTCCACTTAGATTTCCTTACCACATGACAATAATCTACATGGTGGGGTCCTTGTCACATGAACATAAAAGGTATGATGTGTCCCATTAAGTGGAACCAAACTTTGAGGGTTCTAATTCCTTACACAAGAATACATAGGTACCCCCTTTATGGGCACAATCCCAACATCAAAACAAATTTTGTCTATATGGATGAATATAAATTCCAAAGTGCCCCCACTGAGTTCCTTAAAACCCAACATCTTCATAAAAATGACTAAAAGGATATATAAGTGGTATATAAGAGGATACAATTGATAGAGAACCTTGAATATATATGGATATCTCCATTAATGAAGAACCTAAAATACATATAGATGATTCTAAAATTCCACACATGATAATAATTAACTGTAAATATTAAGTGAAACCTACGTTGTACTTTGTAAATTAATAAGGATCCATGAACATATCATTAATATATGCAAGAGTCCCTAATTTTGAAATAATTCCCCCCAAAAGGGTGTGATGAGTCTGACCTTCCATACTTTGGACCAATGTGATTTCTTAAGTATCACATGTCCACACATAATGAATTCATGTCCTTGGAAAGCATGTCCCTTTGGATAAAGAGTGGTTGGATGTTTCTGGTTCCAAAAATAAATCCAATGGAAATGGTCTATAATTAGTTATTCCTTAACATTTCACACATTATAGGGGAAACAATGACTTAGTAGGATATAACATTCATCTTTCAGGATTTCATTATAGTATATATGTTACTCTTCACCTAGATTGAATTATGATACCTGAAACTTCAATTTCTAAAAAACTGACTTCATGTGAATCACCCAGTCATAGTCCCTAAATTTTTTATTTTATTTTATTTAATTTTTATTATAATTATTCATATTATTGACTCTTTTCATATTCAACCCTATCATATTAAGGTTCCTAGAAGGCATAGTTAATGTAACATAAAAATAGCTATCGCTATCGATTCCATATGAGAACTCCTCTTCCTTTAAAACAATTTCCTCCTATTTTTAAATGAAAAGAGGGATTAACCCAATAATAAATGTGTTAATCAAACCAAAACAAATCCATGATCATCAAAACTTATCATGATTTCTCCATTATTTAGGTGTTTTAATTTTCAAGGCCTAGACTCTTTGAGAATGGAAGACTGATTATAGAACCTATAAGTGGATAGATTCCCTTGATTAAATCATGTTAGTGAGAAACCCTAGACTCTAATGAACCTACATTAAATAACTATAATTTCATAAGGAATTTCATTCACTTCTTTAATGACTAAAAATTATCAAACACATATAGAAAATTGGTTATTAATATGACGGGTTTTTCACCCATTATTCCACTAGTCAGTCTTTATCATGATAGAGGATGATCACCATATCAAGAATCTATAGTAGTTGATTAAGATATATATAAATTCAAAGATCCAATATTTCATATTTCCTTATTACAAAAAAATATGGTAATGTGTTAAAAAAATGGAGTAATTAGTTATTTGTTTTCCTTGTTGGTTTAAAACCCAGTGTTTTTTTGAAATTTTAAAAATGAGTAGAAATTATAATTTTAGTTTTGGATACCCCTAATAGGTAAAACGGTAGTTTAAATAATCCATAAGATATTGAAAATATATTTTGAACACTCTCATTCTCTAGGAATAGGTTGTTTAACCCTGTATAGAAAATTGAGGTAATTATGGGACTTTCAAAGTTTAGTAGAATATTAATATTTAATTATTTAAATATTAATTTATTATCACATGTTTGAATTGTTGTATCTTTTGAAAAGTGTATCAGATTTATATTCTGACTCTAAAATTGAGATTTTAATAATAGTTTTTCTTAGGTGTTCCATAATCTCATCATGAGACTTAGTTATAGGACTATAACACTTTATTTTCTATTTGTTTTCCTCTTTTTATTTTTCTTGTTTCATCCCCATCTGTTTTGGGGTTCCATCTTGTTTACTCCCATTATTTAATATCCTTGTTGCATATAGAATAGGTATAGGGAGAGGGAGTTAGAGTGCGGGAAGAATGGATGTACCACCGTAGATCTTAAAAGGAGTTGGATCATCATGAGAATATATGGAAGGTGAATTAGACTGAATATTCAATGCTTGTCGCCCAAAGGTAGGACAATTTTTTATTCTTAACCCCTGATCCCCTTATATTTTTTTTAAAATTTATAAATAAATTTTATTACCATTTATTACACCTTGGGGATTTATTTATGCTTATTTTTAGGATAAATAAGAGTTTCTTGAGAATTGTGGGGGTTTCCCATTCGGAAAACCCGATCCCATAGTTTTCTATTTTAGGAAAACACTTAATGTGTTATTCCTGTATGGGGAAGAACTAAATTTTAGGATTTTATGGCATGTGGTCCATGTATTAATCATGTAGTAGGATTCTAGGGTAGTGGTTGAGTACTCTTCCAGAAACCCCGTGTTGGAGTACATTAAGGTATAGGGTATATGGCCAGGCCCTGTGTAGGATTCATGGCATGTAAGAGTACACAACTAAGTGGAACAAATGGTTAGACCATGTGTGGTAAACAAGAAGATATAATATGTAGGGTATATGTTTTGTATTGTTATGAAACACTGTATACTTGGGTTTTACATTACAAGTCTGGTTGAGGTAAACACCTAGGTGAATATTTAAGAGTACACATAATGTACTCATACATACACATAATTTATTATTTCCTTTGAGAGATTTTGGATGATCCTACACCCAGAATATAGAATTGGGATCAATAGGAGTCCATTATGAATACTTATCATTATAATATATGATGGTAGAGCCCACGGTGTGTTTTGAGGACTTCAAATAACTGATTCTGGGAGAACGAGATGTAACATAAAGGTTCTTCCTCATGTAATTTAATCCTATAGTATCATGGGTGATAGATGTTTGATGTGACCTAGATGAGGTTTGTGAGAATAGCTGGGGGGATATGGCATGGTATCACTAAGTTACTTGATTGACTTCATCATGGGACTACCCCTAGTTAGATGGACTAGGTTATGACATAAGAAAACGGTTTGGTTGTGATTGATCACACATTTTTATATTATAGTGACTTGGCCTAGATAGACAACCTTAAGCTATAATGGGATCGGGTTAGGATAGTGCACCAACCATGTGGGAACATGGAACCTGTATAGGACATGATCTCACTATTTAATATTAACTAGAATAATTAATGGAATATTTAATTTAGGTGTATTTATTTTCCATATAGTTTAATTGATAATATTCCTTTATGAATGCATTAAATGTCTTCAATATTTACTGAATAGGTATCACATGTTTTATCAAATGAAACACATCATGGAAGCTTATATAAAGGGATGTAATTCCTCCTGTTAAGAAAAACAAATTTTTAGGAAATCCTGTAAAATCTATCTTCCTTCCCATAGCATTTTCAACACCCTCAATGAAGTTTTTGGAACCTTTGAAAGTTTATGGGATTCTTCTAATGAATATCAATATCCACCGTCCAGTGTAATCCATCAAAGAATGAAAGAAATTTTTTGTTTCTCTAGTGGTCTTCATCGTGAAAACTCATTATAGATTTCTATATTTTCTATCATGATTCATACATTTATGTTATTAAATTTTGTCTCTTCGTCAACTATCATGTCCATATGATAGAATTATAAAACCCATCAATGTTATTACAACATAGGCTTTTTTGATGAATCAACATGTTCAATTTATTATTCAATGAAGAAAACAATAAACAATTTGTGCAATGGGATATTTCAATCCTGGGAATAAATATAAAAATTCATTTTCATTTTCATTAATCAAATAAAATAATTAATTAATTGTTATTTTATTTTTGTTTAAAAATAGTTTATAAAATGAAAATAACATTAATAATATTGTCTTAAAAAATAGTTTTATTAGCTATTGTAAAATACTAAATGTCCATATTTTTTACATTTGTTTATAAAAATAAATAAATAATTTATTTTAATCAAGAAAATAAAAATGTGAATTCTATTAGATTATTTTTAAATATTTTATAAATAATTGAAAATATAATCTAAAATATTTATAAATCTCATAAGTGTCTTATAAATTAATTAACTATAAGACGTTTATGTTTAATTAATGAATATTTTTTAAAATATTTATGGTTTATAAAAAAAATTAAACCAACATTGAAATTTATTAAATTATTTAGAATATTTTTTATTGTTTTTAATTAAGGATATTAAAAATTATTTATAAATTCATTTATAAATTTCATAAATATGGTTAATGTATAAAAGGTATTTATATCAATAGTTCTTAATTTATCATAATTAATTAATTTGAAATTATTCAAATTAAAAGGGGACCAAATTTAAAGATATTAATTAACCTACATTAAAAAGTTATTGAATGTTTATTTGGTCATAGGATTAATTGTTAAAATAAAATTCCATATTATAAATAATATGAAATTTTCCATATTTCATTGATTATAAAAGGGTTTCTATTCAAAAATTATTGAATGTCTATAATTTCATATAATTTATAAAAGGCATTATAAATAGATTTTATTTATGAATAGTTCACAAATTAACATCTCATCTTTTAATATATGAATTATTAATTTATTAAATGTTTATTCCAAACTTTATTAATAGTTATCAATAGTTTATATTTTTAATGTGTATGATTTCTTTTAACTGTTAAATTTTTTCTAGGAGATAGATACTTATATTGCATACTAGGTATGACTCCATAAACTTTAGTTTTTCATATAACAAGACCTCATTTTATAATGAAATTTATTATCATATATTTAGTTGTTGGGAATATTTTTTTCATATTAGGTTATATAAATATCATGAATTTAATTATCACTTGAGAAAATCCTCTCTATGTAGAGGGGATTATTGTTAGACCACTTATCATCCTAGAGTATTATTCCTTGTCTAGAAAGGTTACTAGGTTTATCTATCTATCACTATGGGCCTACTATTATGGTGATTACCAATATCATTTTTCTCTATTCCTTTTTCTGAAATGATCATGTGACATAAACATAATCTGAATTCAGATATCAATGAATATGTTTAAAATATATTTTTAGGTAAGTTACACAATCATGTGGGTTGTATAAAGGTTACACATTATTATGGGTTGAACCTATTAATTTTATGGATGGAATCAAGATTAAAAAAACAAAAACATTAAAAGGATCAATTCAAAAACATTGAATAAAACATGACAAGTTAAATATTTAATAATATGTATTAGTTATAAATTTTATATGCATATAATTTATATTAAATTAGCGAGACATTAAAAATAAAAACCCCTCAAATACTAAGTATGGGATTCCTTCCAAAGAATCACTAGTAAAGACCTTGACCATTAACCCTCTTAGGTCATTCCAAAGCTAGGTGTCCCTAGATTATCTTGTGTAAGGAATGTACATTATGAGTAACTCTAGAATACCCTATTATGTAGGTCATTCCAAATTTGGGTAACCCTTGATCATCCTTTGTAATTTTATTCTTGTATTTTTCTTTAGGTTACACTATCTAGGAGACTATAATAGGATTAAGATACCAAAGTTATAGAGTTGAGTATATCCGTATTATGGATTTGGATAATGGATTATCCACTCAAATCTCAGAGTTTGAAAATAATTGTGATTAGGGTGATTCCCTTACTAAATAACAAAGTCATGAGGGGAATTCCAAAGCAAACTCATTGTGTTGTGAAATAGGGATAATGTATTACAAAATGGATATGATGTATGGGTTCATAAATTTTAGTGGGTGTGATATATTTATTAGTCCTTTATGAAATAATATAAAACATGATACTCACCCATTGATATTCCTTTGTTGTAGATTTTGAAATACATCTTGTTTTCCATTTTGAGATCATAAATTTGTATGACCATTAAGAAAGTTAAAAATCGATATATATGGTTGAGTAGTGTTCACAAAGGAGAAGAATTTATATCCCATACATTTGAATGTTGTAGAGATTAATTTTTCTATCTCTGTCACATGGTAATTAGATACTAGTTATGCATCACACATATGTGATGACACACATTGAATCAAAGATAGGAATGAATTGATGAAGGGAACGGTAGATCTTCATGTTGATAATAGATGAGAAGTTTCTACATTAGGGTTCAATAAATATGATCCAATTTTACCATGTATATTAATCCTAGTATGGGAGAACTATTATTATTTTCCCACCATAAATTGAAATTTTATTATTTTTATCTTGTTGGGATAAGAACAGATTTTCATTCACAACAATGAACAAGGGTTGTTCTATAAGAATAAAAAAATTGAATTGTAAATATAATAAATGGGTTCATAATTTTTTATAGGGATAATGTTATTTGTAATAATACTAATAAGAATTTTGGGGTCGAATATAATTCCACCTACCTATATCACTTTCGAATTGGATATAAAAATGCAATACAGTCAAAGAGTCCATAGAGATGGATTGTTGGAATCATTCGATCATGAATCATTTCATAATTATGAATCCTATTTATTTGAAAAAAATCACATTTTGGGAGAAAAGGAGAGAGGTTTAGTGGACGGTTGGATATCATATATAGTGATGTATATAAACTAATAAGTATTCATGAAATTTTTGGTTTTATGTACTTTAACTTTTACTAAATAATTTAGTCAGTATGAATATGTGTTTCTAATGAAGCAGAAGCATCAAAATTCTAAAAAGATTAAAGATTTTCAAAATCATGTACATAATAAAATTGACTCATGTGTTTAGATAATCCATCAGATTTCGGTGGTGAAAACATGATCTAAGAATTCATGTTTCATCTGTAAAATTGAAAAAAAATCACAACTCAATCCTCCTGAAACACCAAAATGGAATGATGTGTGTGAAAGGGGGAATCATACCATTCTATAAAAGGTTCTATAAATTATTATTCTATGTAAACTTTTAATTGCATTATTTGGTTATTCATTGGATACTTCTTCATTCCTACAAAATTGAGTTCTATCTAATGTTTTCATAAAGACACTATATGAGATATATACTAAGAAACATCCCACAGTGTATTTTATAAGGAATTGTGGTTGTAGAGAAGATGTGTTCCATTTATATTATAATAAACTAGACCATAAATATAAATATACATATTGGTTAGTTATCCCAAAGAATTTATGGGATATTTTTTATATAGTCATACTCAAAATAAAATTTATAACCTGAACTGGGGTTTTCTTTGAGAATGAACACATTGACTAAGGATTCAGTGGGATGAAAGTTGATCTTATGTAAGATCAAGTCCAACATAAATGAAAACTTCCTGATATGGAGGTTGAACCATTTCAACAAAATGTGTTCAAACTGAAGAAATCATAAGTTACAAAACATCCGGAGTCCGAAAATATTTTATATGGATCTGGAAAGTTTTCAAATACTTTTGATCCAATCAAGGCTGAAAAGAAGAAGAATAATACAATTGAAAGTGAAAAGAATATGGTTGAGAAATTCTTTCATAATTCTTATTAGTATAGAGGATTTAGAGGAAAATAATCTTTCTATTGGTATTGCTGGAATTGTGGGCGATTGAAGAATGCATCCAATGTGTGTTGGTTCAATCAACAACATTACTATTATCCCACATGTTATAACGTTAATAGATTCAGGGGGAGTCAATATCCTCAAAAAATAAAATGAGAAGTTTGTCTTGAAGAAATTTGAAAAGAATGAAGTGAAGATTAAAAATAGGTTCCAACCCTTTGGAAAATATTTGTAAAAGATGTAAACAACTTGTACACCTTGCAAAAGGATGTCTGGTTTTGTTACCATCTCATCAAAATATTCTCAATTCCCAAAAGCCAAAGGTGATGAATGAAAAGAATGGATAAAATGTGGTTGTTGAAATTGTATTAAAAGATGTGAAAGGAGAATGACCCTAGATACTTGATCATGGGTTTTCTTCTCACATGATAGGAGACATGAAATTTTTGAAGGATGTGAAAGATTATAATGAAGGAACACAAACATTTGGCAAAGATGAATCACTGAAAATCAAAGGTGTTGGGTCATCCATTATTGGAAAAGAAAAGATGAAATCTAAGAAAACATTGTATGTTGATGGGATGAAACACAAAATTCTAAGTGTCTCAAAATTGTGTGATGGGGGTAAAAAGGTTGTCTCTAAGGAATATGGATTTTTTTAAGAGTGGATAATATGGAAAGATTGTTATAATAGGCCAACATATGAAAGGAAATCTGTTTCAGTTTGGTGATTCACAAAACCCTTGTTACATGAGTATGGTGGAAGAGAAGGAGTTGTGGCCTAAAATTCTTGGAAATATGTGTCTGAGAAACATAAAAATGTTATGTAAAAGATAAAATGTTTGAGTCATTCCTAATTTTTCAAGAAGAATAGATTGGTGTTTCACTATCTTCCAGAAAGGAAAAATTACAAATGTTGTTCATAAGAAAGTTGATATTTGCTCAAAACAACACCTAGATATGATCCATTCTGATATATGTGGGACAAGGATCAAAAAATAAACACATGGAGATAAGTACTTCATTACATTCATAGATTATTTTACTCACATTACTTATGTTATGTAAATGAAACACAAATTAGATGATTTGAAACTGTTTAAATGTTTTATAAGAAAATCTGAGAAAGAATGTGAGTATTCTATTAAGAAGTTGAGAACTGATAATGGTGGTGAATAAATACGTGAAGAGTTTTAAGACTATCTTGAGAAGCATGAGTATAGCTTTCCATAAACTCTGCAACAAAGGGGGGTTGCAGAAAGAAATAATATAAGACTGGTGTAAATGGGAAGAACCTTGTTACTTGAGCATGGACTTTCTCATAACATTTGGAAGAAAGACATGAGTGTTTCTGTTTATATTTAGAACCATTGTTTCTATAAGCCTTAATAAGGTATGACTCCCTATGAATTGTTTTATGTAAAAATTCCAAGTTTTAAGCACTTTACAGTTTTAGGGATTCCTATTATTATAAATAATAAAGGTATAAACTATGGTAAGTTTGAGCATAAAGGTGAGGATAAAATATTTATTGGCTATTCTATGGAAGGAAGAGGGTACATATGATTCAACAAAGAAAAAAAATAATTCTTAATTTAGTTGATGTTTGATGTAAAAGTGCTTGTAGTATATAAGAAAGAGAAACATGTTCATGAGGACAATGAAGTTAAGCAAGTTGAAGGAGATAATTCTGATAAGGATACAAATGAATTTAATCCTAATAAAGGTGAATAATCAGACTCGGTTATTTCCAGTGAAGAGGAAGACAATAGAAAATATTATCCAAGGATAAGGAAACATGTGGAAGAAAATAATATAATTGGTGATCAACATCATAAGGTTCAAACAAGAAGAAAAACCAATTCCATTATGTATACTTATTTGTATTCGAAAGTGGAACAGAATGATGTGAAAGAATATTTTTAGCATCTGGAATGGGTTCAATCCATGAATGAAGAATTGAATTAGATTGAAAAGAATAATACATCAAAAATCATACCCAATACTGAAAAAAAACATCATTGGCACAAAATGGATTTTCAGGAACAAACTGAATGAAAAAGGAGAAGTTATAAGAAACAAAACAAGATTAGTTTACAAAGTTTATTCATATATTTAGGGTATTGATTTTGATGAAACCTTTGCTCCAGTGGAAATACTTGAAACCATCAGAATATTTCTTGTTATTTTCAGACGAATAGGATACAATATCAGCGAAATGGATGTTAAATCTATATTCCTAAATGGTGATCTTGAAGAGTAGGTTTATATTGAACAACCTTGTGGCATTGTTATTGGAAAGGATAAAGGTTATATGTGCATATTTCAAAAGGAATTGTATGGCATAAAATAACTTCTAAGGTCACGTTATTTCAATTTGGATACATTCTTAAGAAATATGGATTTTATCAGAGGAAGAGTGGATAGAAATATTTACATCAGAGAAATTCAAGAGTATTCCCTTGTTGTAATTGTTTATGTTGATGATACTATCTATACTGGAAATGATGAAGGAAGATGTGAATGATTTGATAAAGAAATTAAGAATGTATTTGACATGTCCATGCTAGGAGAAATGAAATACTTTCTTGGTTTACAAATCTAGTAAAAGAAAGAGTACATTTTTCTCTCCCAAGAAAAGTATGAAAAAGAACTTCTCAAGAGGTTTGGGGTGGAAAATTCAAAACCAGTTTCCCATGGAAGCTTATTGGAAGTCTATAGTATTGATTACCTCAAGACCTGACATTGTGTATGCTATTACCTTAAGTGTAAGATTTCAATGTGCTCTAAAAGAATCACATTTACATGCTAGATAAAGAATTATTAGATACATCAAAGGCACAAAAAACATTGGAATCAAATATGATAGCTCAAATTATATTGAATTGTTTGGGTATTCAGGTGCAGATTGGGCAGGAAATGTTGATGATAGAAGATCCACATCTGGTTGGGTATTCTTTCTGGGAAAGAATTGTGTTTATTAGAATTGAATGAAAAAAAATCAAAAACTCATAGTACTGTTGAGGCTGATTATGTTGCTACTCCTCAAGCCATTACTCAACTTATATGGATGCAAACACAATTATAAGATTTACTTGTAGAAGTGGAGTTACCCTTTCTATTGGGTTGTGACAATCAAAGTACAACCAATATCATCAGGAATCCAGTGCAATATTCTCATTAAAAACATATTGATATCATATATCATTTCATCAAAGAGCATGTGTAGAGTAAGGAATTAAATCTAGAGTATGTTACAACATCAGAACAAGTTGCTGATATTTTCACAAAATCTTTATCAAATGAATCATTTTCAAAAATGAGTTTGAATAGGGGTTTCTAACTACTATCTCTTCAATATTAAGGTTTTTAAATCTTTTCCCTCTCTGATCTTACCTTTGGATTTTTTTTAAGGGGGGTATTGTTTTGTTTCATAAATCTATTGAAAAAAGAGAGAGTTTTGGGTAGGATGTGAATTCAGCATGGTTTATTGTGTGAACTATTCAAACTGTTTGTTGGAGTGGTTTTAAGAAAAGAAATTGAATTTCTTTTCTAGGGAGAATGAAGAAAAAAAGATAAAAGTAAGAGGTTTTCATGATCACTTTTTTTGGATAACATGGATTTGCTATTAATGATTCTTGTTTCCTACAATGAGTTTGCTTACATAGGATTAGAATTATTGATATGTAATCCATTTCTTGAGGTTAAAAAGTTCAGTGATTTATGAAACTTGGATGAAAACAAAATCCAAAGGGGGTATTGTTAGGACTAAGATGACGATGAAGGTGTTTTGTATTCATGATTTGTCTTTTTTTTTTGTCATGGTGATTTTTGAAGAAAAGAAATAACTTTACTTTGTTTTTTGGAAACAATTGTTTTGGGATTGTTTTTTGAAAGGAATCAGACCCATGATTTCTGACAATTGGACTCATGTATTCAAAAAAATTGTTCTCAAGATGAGAAGGAAAGAAAGAAACATGAGTGAATGTAAAGTTATAATACCTTCCAATGTAATTGTGATGATTATTTTTTAATTTTTATTTCATAAAAATCATGATTTTTTTTTTGAGAACTTGTGATTCAAGATTGATAGATGAAAGGGGGAGTGAAAGAGATGATGCCAATTGGAAAATAATCATATTCAGATTTATTGTATCTAGATGGTAGATAGAAAGAAGTGGTATCTATTGTTTTTCAAAACAATCAGAAAATAATTGTATTCAAATTTACTGTATCGGGATGGTAGAGAGAAATAATTGGTATCAATTGTTTTTCAAAACAATCGGAAATGAATTGTATTTTGATTTATCGTATATAGATGTCATAGAGAAATAAGTGGTACCAATTTTTTTCAAAATAATCATATCCATATTGAAGAGGTGGTTCTGATTCTATTTTAAAATGATCATATCTAAATTGAAGAAGTTGTGCTGGTTGTTTTTCAAAACAATTGTATCAAGATTGAAGAGGCGGTGTAGATTGTTTTTCAAAAAAATCATATCCATATTGAAGAGGGTTGTCTATTGTTTTTCAAAACAATCATATCTAGATTGAAGAAGTTATGCCAATTGAAGAATTTGTACCGATAAGAAAAGAAAGAGACGGTATCGATTATTTTTAAAAACAATTGGATTCTGGGTGAAAGTATATATAATGGTGCTGTTTTGAAAAGTTTTGTCGATGGAATGTGGTGCCAATGAAAAATGGTGTTGATTGAAAAGGGATAATGATAGATGAGTAATAGATAGTGCTGATTGTTTTTCAAATTGATCGTATCTATTTAAAAGTGAAAGAATAGATATGGTACCGATCAAATATCATTGTTTTCAAATTGTATTATATTATACTTAGTAATATCAACGGTTTAATATTGTATCCTTTCGTATATGGGAAGACCATTGTTTTCATATTGTATTTGATCATACAGAGTGATCGTACAAATAAATGATCGTACCCAGAAATCGTAACAAGAAATCATATCCAAAATGATCATAACTAGAATTATTATAACTAGAATGGACATAACCATAAATGATCATATTCTGGATGATCATATCCATATCATTTTATTCATAAATTATCATTCTTGTATTTAGATGAAAATAAATAAGCTGAAATGAATGGAAAGTTACAATACTTTTGAATTGAAGGCAGACAATGCTAAACCTGGTCCTCAATGAAATCAAATTCATGAAGGCAGACATTATTCAAGCATTGGTTTTGGAATAAAGTGTAGTTTCTCAATTGGTTCAAGATAAAATAAAAGAGAATAATATTGTTGAATGAGTTGTCAAGGGGGACATGAACATTCAAATATAACATCTTGATTCAAAATGGTTCTGAGAATCATATTCAGCAACAGACATGAGAAATTAGAATCAATTTATCAGACCCATGTATTCCTAACAATTGAAATTAGTCTTAGAAATTGAAATGGGAGTCTTAAGAAGAAGAGGTGAATATTTTGGAAGTTTCGATAAGAATCAAGAAGCATTGAAGAAGTCCTAATTTCTCTGAGATTTTAGGAGAAATTCATATTTGGGTGAGTTTAAGTGAGTGGGAAAGTGTTTTTGGATTCCTGTATAAACTTTTTTTGGGTCACCTATAAAAGGGAAACAAGTACATTGCACTTTCTAAGTGCTTTCACCATTCACTAGAGATAAGGGAGAAGCTCCATGTTTCTAGAGAGAAGAATAGATCAATTCTGTTTAGCCTAAAAATCATTTTGATTGGTTCCAATTCATTAAAATTTTATTCATCTTGAAAATATTATTATGGAATTGAAGTAGTTCCAATCCTACTTCATCAATTTTTATCAGAAAATTGGACTAGGAGTATTGTTTTGTAAGAATCGGACTCTGGGTAATCAGACTAAAAAATATTGGACTCAGTGTTTCATAAAAAAGTCTAGGTAGTTCTTACCTTTCTTATGGGAAAGGAATTGATGAATTGTATTTCAATTGAATATATATGTTGAATTGAAAAGAGTCAGGGGTAACTCTATTTGTTAAAAAACTATTGTATTACCCTATTGTGCTAAGAGAATGCATATGCACTAGTTGTGTTGTTTCATAGTGCTACACGAGTGAAAGGGTACATCCTACTTGTTGTAATCTAATTACTGATTTATAGTGGATTGTATGGTATTGGATCATTTTGAAACCATACAAAGGCTGTTTTTATTCTTATTGAATAGTGAACCTTGTAAATCTTTGTGTTTCTTTATATGTGTGTTGATTTGTTTCTCCATAGGGAATTGAAATCTTTAACATGAGGCAAAGGTTGTTTCAATTGAAATGAAACATAAAAGAAAAAGGGTATCACTGATTCACCAACTCCCCCTCTCAGTGATACAATACCCTAACTATGAACATTCACATAGATTTTCAATGGATGGATATAGAAATCATAAGGGAATAGAATACATCCTACCTTTCCCAGATCATTTCCAAACCATCTATCCAAGAGAAGATCCAGGAGGCACAATGGGACGATCTCGATATACAAAATAATGTAAAATATGTAATGTAATGTAATCTAAAAGAGTTCTATATTGATGATGATAGTGTGATTTAGTTTGGAACAAGTAATTGTGTGCCATAATAACATTAGATAAAGAAGAAGTTGTTGGATAATCCATATAGAACATCTTTCTCCATCCACCTTGTAAGTACCAAACATTATCTGGATCCTTGAGAAATCCATAGAAGGGACAACATGAAGAAGGAGATTACTGAGTACATGTCAAGGTGTTTTCTATGCTACAAGTCAAAGTAGAAAAAAAGAAGTAAAAAGGGATGATGAATCATTTTCCTATACCAATATGGAAATGGGATAATGTCACGTTGGACATTCTCACTAGTATCCTAAAAACAACCAAAGGAAACAAAGTGATATGGGTTGTGGAGGAATGACTCACCAAGACTACATACATTATCTCTATTCATGAATATTTATTGCTTGAACAATTATCCTAGATATATGTGAAGGAAGTTTTAAGGATACATGGGTTACCACTTTTTATCATCTTTGATCATGATCTAAGTTTCACCTCTAAATTCTGGATAAGTCTTCAATAGGATTTGAGTAGCGAACTAAATTTCAAGACAACCTATCACCCCTAAACTAATTTCCAATCTGAAAAAACTATTCAAACACTCGAGGAAATTCTAGAGAACCTACTCAGTGAAATTTAAAGGAGTATTGGATTAACATCTCCCAATTTTTTGGGTTCTCATAAAACAACATCTTCCACTCATGTATTCAAATGACTCCATATAAATCTCTATATGGGAATCTATAAAGAACTCCAACTTGTTGGGATAGAGTAAGGGAATGAAAGCTACTTGGAACTGATCTTGTACTAGAGTTGAAAGGCAAGGATCAAGCCATCCAAAAACTAATAAAAGATGCTCAGATTCATAAAAAGTGATACATTAAAAACTATCGATATGACTTAGATTTCGATATTGGAGACAAATTCATCATTTGGGTGTCACCGTGGAAGAGATTCTTGTGGTTTGGAATGAAAGGGAACCATAGCCCAAGGTATATTGGATCCTTTGAGATCCTAGATCTCATAATAGTAGTGGCATATCTAATTGTAGTTCCCCCAAGTATGGATCTGGTTCATGACACGTTCCACATATCACTCCTAAAGAAGTACATACTTGATCCCTCACATGCACTAAATTTTTATGTTGTACAATTGAAGAATTTCATCTCATATGAAGAGAATCTAGTGAAAATCTTAGACCATAGGGACAAAGTTCTACAAAACAAGACAAATCAACTTGTCAAGCTGTTGTGGAGGAACTATAAGTATGAAGAGGGTACATGGTATCCAGAGGAAACAATGAAATATAATTAACCTCACTAAATATCAATTGAGGATATAAGTTGAAATTTCAAGCATAGAATTTCTAATGGGGGATGATTTAACGACCTATTGTTTGTAGTAATTTTTTTTCATGAATAAATGTGTTTTGTATTATATTATATAATATTATATAAATAAAATATATAGAGAAACCAAAAAATATATTTTTTTCATTAATAAATACTTGTATACTAATCAAAAATGAAACAAATAAAAATTCCAAACAATATGAGTGGACAAAAAAAGATAAAATGGGACAATGTGGATCACCCCAATCTACTAGAATCATCATCCCCACTACAAGCACTATACTGAAGAAGAAAAATATTAGTAAAGTAAGAAAAATTAAGTAAATATATAACCTTGAGAGTAATTGAGTTAAATATTGAGTGAAAGAATATTGTAGTATATATAAGAAGTAATGTGACTATTGGTAATAGTAACTTGGAAATTGGGAATAGTAATGTGACCATTGGAATAGTAATTTTATCACATAAAATAAAATTTAAAAAAAAAATATTTATCATCATTATTTTATATAAATAAAAATTATATAATTCCAAATAAAATTAAATATCATGTTTAAGAAACTCAAAGAAAATACAAGCACGTTTTTAATAAATTGTATTTTAAATAATTTTGTAAAAAAATATTGATTTTATATAATAAATTAGAATTAACTATTTTAGATATTTATTTTGGTAAAATGAATATAATTTTTTAAATCATCATGTTGAACTTATCAAAGGGTTATGTATTGGTAATTTTCTAAAATAATTAATGTTTTAGGTGAATATTAAAAATATAGTTTTTCACATAAGCAGTGTATCTTAAATTACAGCATTAATGATATAATGGGGACATAATATATTAAATAAATTTACCTTCTTCCATGGTATATTTAATTTCATGAATGGTTCATTAAAAAACTATAAAAAATTCTGAACCTAAAAAAGAATTGTCCATAACCAAAATTCAAATGTGATTCCTTAAAATAAAAATTTTTATTTTTTTCCACATTACTTTTTAATAAATTAATGAATTTAAAATTATAATGGGATTTAAAGTGTCTAACATATTATATTATAATAATTTATGATTCATAATGTTAAAAAATAACTATTACATTCTTTACCTTTGATATAATACTTTATTCAACATTTTATTCTAAAAATATCTCTCTCCTCAAGTATAAATAACCTCACTCCCTATGCTTGTAAAACCACTCCTCTCACCCATTAAAAAGATAAATACATTATCAAATATTCCCTATTATTCCTCTTAGAATACATATGGATTTTCTTGAGTAATCCAACTCCAATCAAAAATGAGTTATAGCATCGTAAAAGAGAAACTACACCGATGAAAGAGTAAGTCTCTATTAACTCTCCCCTATTTTCTACTTCTCTTTATTATTTTTACCCACTTAATTTTAAAACCTTATACTATAAAATTGGATATAGAATAATTTAAAATTATATTATTCATTTCATCCTATTATAATTACCATATTTATGAAAAATAAAAATTGTATACTTCTCTTTTCTTTCCTTTCGACAACATCACCTTAAAGGTCAATTAACAATATAAAGTGACATTGCCAATAAAATTATCGTAAAAAACCTCATGGATGAAAATTATGAATGATATATGATATATAAATATTTAATTACATATATTCTATATTTTTTGTAATAAATTAAACTACTTTATTATTTACATTAATCAAAATAGAGAAATCAATGGAAAATGAGAATGTTTTAAGAAAAACAATATATCAAAATGCTTCAATTTCAACTAAAAATTTAAGAAATATAATATAATGATTAAAATTGATAATTATTTATATATATGACTATAATTTACTTCTTTATCATTTTTTAATAAACATGTATTTATTATTCAGGATGTGAAAAAGGGACAAATTTAAGGGGGAGTTAAGGTAAGGGGGTTCTAAAACACAATTCATTTCTTTTGTTTATTATATATTACATGATATGAATTTTCATATTATTATCTTAAAATGTATTTTACATTTTTTTAGTAATATATATGTTCCTACCATTTCAAAATGTTTTCTATGAAAAATTTACTTTTTTCAAAGTGGTTTCAATTTCCAAAACATTGTATTTCACTCCTCTAAAAATACTTCTTATTCACTAAATAATAATGGTATATTATGTTAAAGTAAAATTAACCTTATTCATTTAGGTAGAAAAAAATTTATTAGTTAATGTATTATATATGAAATCCTTATAAAACCCATTATCATCTTCAGTTTTACTTAACGACTTCGATTGATATACATTCTATGTGGAATTCATGATTATGTAAATGTTATGATGTGACGGGTGGGTAGAGATTTATATAGCCCTATAATTCATTGGGTAATGTGATGTTTATCAAGAGATAATTTTCAATATGAATGAACATGATGCCAGATTTTTTTAAAGATGATGTTATGATTATGGAAAAATGTTATGGATGAACATGTTTCTAACTTTTTTCAAAACTATATGTTGTATTTTACTACTAAGGAATTATGTTTCATTTTTATGCATTTCCAAATTTCAGGACTTTATGTAATTATACCAATTATGGTTATTATAATGATACAATTATTATGTTATGATAAGGATGATTATACTCACCCATGTTACATTGACTCATTTTTTTATTCATCCTCCTATTGGACTTTTAGGTCACCTATTTTATTGATGTATATCCTCTAGTGATTACTTGTACTAATGAAAATGTGAGGGAAAGTAAGAAGCTAGAGGATAAATAAATAATTATTTTTTATGTTTTATTACATAAAAATTATGTATGAGCCTAGTTTTCCCAAGACACTAAACTATTTAAGATAATATTTATAATTTTATTATGTTTTTTCATTAAAATGATGTAATAATAATGTAAGATAAGTAAGTTTTCTATAATTTTACCCATATGTAGGAAAATTTTAAAATTTTAACCCATGACCCCTTAATTTTTTCATCCTTTATTATTAGTGCTTTGATATGACTGATTAGAATCCCTTGAGGTTTGACCTGTGCTTTTTTGGGGAAATTTTGTTTCAGGAGGATTACGAGGGTTTCCCATTCAGAAGACATGATCAGGTAACATGAAGTTTTATGAACACACACCATGTGTTCTTCTTATTTGGAGAGAAATTGAATTTTTGAACTACATTATCTGGGGTCCATATTCATGTTGTGTAATGGGAATCTAAGGGTGTTTCCATGTACTTTTCCATGTCTCCTATGAAGGGGTATGTGGCCTTGTAGGGTACACGACTAGTCCCAAAGTGGGATTCATGGCGTGTAGGATTACAAACCCAGAAATAACACATATAAAATTCATGTGTGATACAAATTAAATTACAACAAGGAGAATACATTCCTAGTGAAGTGATGATATTCCATGTACCTGGGTTTTACATGCTAACTATGTTCAAGGTACATGCCTATGCGGGGATTTGAGAGTACACACTATGTACTAGGACATACATGTCGTGTATTATTCCATTTGATATATTTTTGATGATTTTGTACCCTTAAATTGAATATGGGCTCAAGTGGAGTCCATTATGAGTATTTATCTACATATAACATGTTAGTAGAAACTATGGGGTGTGTTTTGGAATTGTAAGAGGTTATTTAGGGTGAGCGAGCAATGATGGAAAGGTTATTCTTCTGGTAAATAAATCTAGTGGTCAAATGAGTGAGAGATGTTAAGAGAGACCCATATTAATGTCATGATAATGGCTGGAGGGCATGACATGTGATCAATAATTACCTCAATTGATGTTAGCATGGAACATTACCTTGTTTGTGGGACTAGGCTGCAACTTCAGAAAATGGTTTGGTTGTGAGTGGTCATAGCATTTCTCTTTTTGGTAACTTTTCCTAGGTGTAAAACTGTAGACTATACTGGGATCAGTATAGGAGAGTGGATTGACTAATTAGGACCTTGTAACTGGGTTGAACTATTATCCCTATCCCAAGACCGATGTACATAGGGTATCCCCTTGAGTCTAAGAGGTTGTTTTATGTAATGACACTTCCATAAATCATGTTTCTCCAATATATCGGCGTTGATCTAAGGGACTATTTGGGACCAAGGTTCAATAGAGGGATTCCTCCACTTTTTTTTAGTCTAGAGGATCCCAATAGAGATTCCTCCATTTATGTTCTGACCCATATAATCTAAAGAGGGATTCCTCTACTCATTTAAAGATATTAGGAATCCCAAGAGTTATTCCTCCACTTTTGTATTGATCTTGGGGACCCTAATGGGTTCCTCGGTGGTTAATAGAACCTGGGTGGAAGCATTATGTGATTAGAAAGATATTTTAGAGGGTATCACCTTTAAACTAGTACTAAATATCTAAACATGGGGGTTTGTGGTAGTGTTGATGGGTTTAGTTGTTTGTCCTACCCCACTCTTTTATTTATTCTTTAACATTGTTACTGTTGTTGCACCTATGGATTCCCAGACATTCTTCCTAGGACTTAGACAATGGGCCTGATTAGATATAACGGTGACATTAGGGATGCCCAGAGGTGTTTTCTATAATACAGCTTTGGGCATCATGTGATACTTATTATAAACATTGGTTACTTGTACCCAAATTTATCAATACCATTTGATTACCATACCATGTGTACATTTGATTATACATTATGAACACTTACCATTATTGTGATAATATATTATATGTCCACTATTTAAATGGAAATGTCCATAGATTATTTTTCATATAAAAAGGGTATCAAATTTCCCCTGGAACAAAAGTAATCTTGAGATACAATGGAATTAATATTAATCATATGTCTTATAGTCTATATACATCATACTGACTATACATAGTTGTTGTATGACTATCAGGTGTTGGGGGTTCACAGTCATTGATACTTATTCTCATGATGTTCATGTTTGTTGACCTATAGTATTTGAGATCTTCAAGAAAGATCCTCTAATAGGAACACTGCATTCTTTTGGTATCATTTATATATCCTATCTATGACCATGTGTATTGGTCTCTATATTTGAGAATATTATCAGCTTGTTCCATTTTATCATGTATTTTGGTGCAAGGAAAAAACCATGAAATTGAATTCTTTGTGAGGTAGAATTAACATCGTGGGTCATTGGTGGTTTTTAATTTGTTGAACGATCAACATAGAATTTGTTTATTTTGAGATGAGGAAGTGATATCTCATTCTTGGTTGATCAATATGGTTATATCATAATAAATCCATGGCTATGGTAGTCAAAGGTATGTATGTCTAGTTAGATCATGAAATAATAAAGCAAGAAAGAATAATGATACAACTGTGCCTCCAAATTTAGGATATTTCATATGATGAAGATATTATATTACACAATGTGTGTTCATATAATGAGTTTTCATTTTTATTACTATTATTAATCTCTTTAGTGTCTTTTATGATTTTCTAGACTCTACTCTCGATCTATGAATATTATTAACTACTATCGAGATAAGGACCTAGAGAGTCACATACAATAGTGTATTCGAGATTCTTTTGTATTCTGTAGAATAGGTATATAGGACATTGAGGGACCCACCACGGGTTTCAAGAGTTTTACAAGAATTATCGATAACCAAAAAATTAATAAGTTAATTATTATTCATGTATAGAGTAATTGGGGTGAATTTATTTATTAAAACTATTTACAACTATTTAAGTAAATTCAAGGAATAATATTATCGAGGGGAATATTATTTTAATATTCATTTTTCATTTAATATTACTTGGATTTATGAGTCAAGTTAATGAATCGTGTTTTATCATGTAAAATATTTAAAATATAATACTTGAATGTGATAAATTATATATAATACTTGTGGTGCATTTAGTTTATCATAATTATATATTTATTACTTATTTAGTGGAAATAAAATTTATGCGGTCTAGGGAACCCTAAATAGGTATTTTAGACGTCCACATTATAATTTGAGGAGAATTTCATTCCAAAAACTATTCATTGGTCGGAATTTAGAGCTTCTCTATCCTTCAGAATCCTGAAAAGAGAAATGATCTGACAGAGTGAATGAACCAATAAAACATTTCTGGATTAAAGTAACTGGATCTTGGTGATCTTCATGACATAAAAAATATATTTGGAGTAATACTATAGTTCATAGAATTTGATGAAGGTCGTAAACACATATTCTTGAAACATGTGTGGATAATCTAGATGGGTTATAATCAAATCCTTATAGTAACAATCATTAGTGACATACAACAGATGATCATGCTTTAATTCGAATGAGGTACCCATTAAACTTTAATTTATGTGCCCTGAGTGATTCACACATGATCCTTAAACAATATCAAGGTTCAAATCACTAGAGATGATCATATTTCACTTATCGAGTGATGATTTATTTAAAATCGATATCCCACCGGCTTTTATTGTGTTCCCTAGTACAATCAATTTGTATCAGAGGGATCAAATTTATTTTATGATCCAAGAAAAATTATTTTTCATCAAATGTATGAATAAGGTTGGAAATTAGTCCCAAAGGATCCGACCAAACATCTGTTTTATCTCATATCTCCTTGTTACAGTTATCGAAAATAATATTATCGATCAGATGTTGTGGGTTATTAGATATTAAAATTTTTTATTTTAAAATTTTAAGAATAATATATATATATATATAAATATATCCTATTTAGTTTTTCATTTCTAGTCTACTGAATTTCAAGATTATGGTGGTCTGATTCGATCCGGATGATGACATTTGTTTCCACCAATAGTGAACTAATTCAAAATAAAAAATACATTGTTTTTTGAAATCCTATTAATAGTTTTTTATGAATAAAATAAACAAATGGAGGTAGACCAAGGGGTCTGCGTTTTTCGTGGAGTGGATTGACTACCAAAGTCTAACAAAAATTCATTTAATAAAAACATTTAAATTTAAAAAATAAATACAAGCTTCCATAGGTATCCTATCTATAGGTGGAAACCCCCCACCCCGACCCATGGGATTCCATCTCCTCCTCCACTGGTGCTCTATTTCCCTGGACACCAGACACTGCTATCACCATCCAACCTCCATTCCATTCTACCATCATGATAGTCAATCCAGATGCCTCCCTACATTCTACCTTTGTCTTGCTACCCATCATCCACTGATCCCTCCTCCATCCTACCATTATCCTATTTAGTGATCCAACCACTGTCCACTACAACATCTTCCATCACGCCATCATTCCATTTGTTTAGTTGACCACCATTCTTCGTGAAGAAACCTCCTTCTAACTGAAAGGGTGCATGTATCTACTACCATCCCTATATATAGAACTCATCACCACTGCCTATTTGAGGCCACCTCACTGACCTTACATGAAACTAGCCATACCAATTTCAATATCGGTATTGAGATCCTCAGCAATGAGGTAACCCCTACCACAACCTCCCTTGGGTTCTATAAGTCGGGATTCTTGCTGAAATGGGTCGGGGTGGGTCATCCCTACATAGAGCGGGTCTAGGCAGGATAGAATGTCCTAAAAAGACCTACATGGGGTATTCTCACCCCGAAATGGGCCTGTATGGTTACAGTCTAACCCACAATGGGCCTGGATGTGGTTTTGGGACCTTAGAAATTTTTTTCTATAATAATAAAATAAAATAATTTTTTTTGTTTAAAAATTAATATTTTAATACTTTGAAGAAAGTTTATTTAATTTTATAATTAAATTAATTACTTCATTAATTTAATTTTTTGGAATAAAAATCAAATTTAATGTGGGGACACAAAGAAATTAAATTATTCATGTTAAATTAATTCATCTAATTTATTTAAATTTTCTTTGTACTTTAATTTTATAACAATTTAATTTTATCAGGCACTTATTGAATATAATATGTCTTGAGTAGTGATTGATCGTGTGCATGTTCGGTTAATTTCATTTAATTATATTTTCCTTCGTGTGATTTTTGTAATATATAGAAAATTTTATAATGGTATGCACACTATTTTCTACATTTAAATAGGTTTAAGGGCCTAAACATCCATCAATATATTTGTATGTATATTGGGATTCTTTAGAACCCATCTCCTATATGTGATACATTTTTATTGTGATTAAAACATTTTATAATGTATACCACACTAAGTCGAGGAAAACCCCAAGATGATGGTTGGACATACTAAACTAGGAATGATCTGCTTCTTGTGTCAAAAAAATGATTAAGGTTTTATACCACTAGGTCATCATTGATATATTGAGTTAAAATTGATCAACCAATATTAGATTCTAAAGACCAATTAGATAAAATTATTTCGTTTATGTACTATTTATTTTTTATGCATGTGCATGTTTAATGTTAGAATACATAAAATAATAAATAAGAAAAATGCATAATGATTTGATGAATATTTTTATATTAATGGATTTTCATCTGTGAGCATGACAAGATAGTTTGAAAATATTTAACATAAATGGATTACATTATTTGAAAATTAATAATAATTACCCAATAATATATTATGTTTTACATTATTCTTTCACTCAAATTTGAAAAAAATGGGTATAAGAAGTTCTCGTTAGCCATATTTGATGGTGTCTTATACTATCGAGGAGTTTTTGTCAGATTAATGGGTTGACTAAACTGAATTTCATATCATAGAAGTTTCCATAGTGATATTTCTATCAATTTAGAGGAAATTATTTCAATAATCATGATTTTGAATTTTGAATTTGATACATTACACAACATATGAAGGAGATGAATGTTAATGTGGTTGTCCATTCAAATGCCTATCTTGGACATTCCAAGTAGTAATGTTTCCATATCTTGTAGATTGTGAGGATAGATTTTAAGGATCCTTACAACTAGTATAATTAAGTGACATAATATTATGATTATACTATATAGTGTTTCAAGTGTTCTGTAAAATAGTGTGATACTTTAAATGATTTAAATTAATCAGGTAATGTCTTATTAGTAATGAAGAAAAAATTACCCATCTACTACAATTTATTTTTGTAGAGTAATAGAAATTAATACTATAAATACACTATGATAATATTGAACAAATAAAATTTCCAAATTTTCATGAGTTTCCAAAGTTTGGTATAGGTGACTTCACAAAGTAATAAGACATAATAAATTCAAGGTGCTGGTCTCCCCAATACCTCTTAATCCACTTCATGAAGATATTGTGATAAAAATTATTACAGGAGACTCGTGTATTATATATATAATGTAATTTCATAATGATATCAACAACTTATGATTTGATTTGTAGATACAACAATAAGACATATATGATTTCACATATTGTCTTGTCTCAGAGAATCTTGGAAGGAGAAAGTGAAGTGAGATATGAATAAATTATTATTACACTAGATTTTTGTAAATTTAATGGTGGATCATGATCAATCAATGGATCCATTTATCATATAATTTTTCCCATTTACTCTAGTTTTTTATATGATTAAAAAAATAATTGTTTGTAGATAATTCTTTCTTGCCTTTTGGGTAAGATTCACAAAGTCAATATGAACTTCTATAATTGTTTAGATATTACACTGAAAGTGTTTAATGACATAGAAAAATGGAAAATAAAAATAATAAAGTCAAAGGAAAATTCAAAAATTCTTTAAAAGATAGAGTTATTAAATCTGAGGTAATTTTCTATATATATCATGAAATAAATTTATGGAATTTTAAATGTAGTGAACCTAATTAAATAAGAAAGTACTTATTTCTTCTTCTGGTATATTAATCAATGGTAAGTAATTATTCTATTATGTGTTTTCTATATTAAATTAAACATACTTGTTACATATTTTTATTTAAATATTGTTGCGATGTAAAAATTGAAACATTTATATAAGTAATGATTATTCTTCAAGTTATTGAGAATTGGTGGTTCTAGAGTCAGTAGTGAGAAGCACACAAATTCTAATTAGAATTTAAATGGTTCTTGTTGAAGTTTTGTTAATTAAGACCAAAAAAATTATCCCATGTATCCTTTGAACACAAGGGGCGATTATTCTAGTTATAGAATTAATGTCGTTTGTTGTGTTTAATACATAAAAAATAGTTCTATAATGGTAGAATCATTTTCATTACATGATGAATATAAAATGTAAGACTTATATACCCAGTTGTGGAAAGATAATACTTTACCATGGAATAAAATATTCTCAAGGATATACCTAATATGTTTTTAGACTCTCTGGATTTAAAATACCTTAGGTACTATCAAAAAACTTATGTACTTAGTTTTAGATAAAGAAACCTTTAGAATTAAAGGTAAGACACAATGCTTTTATAATTATTCCATATAGAGAGAATAAAATTTTACAAGGGTAAGATAGTGGTAAGTATACATAATATACTTCCTTTAAATGATTAAGTAGTGATAAAGTGAAGTATTATATATGAATAGTAAGATTATATGAGAAGCTTTGAGCTAAAGTGTCAAAGTTTATCATATCCAAGCATTCATAGATCATCATAATGTAGTGTGGAGTAATTCCTAAATACACATTACTGACTCTAAATAAAATCTAAGATGCTAACAAGTTGGACTGATGATGAGAATTAAAATTTAACAGTGATCAATAAAATGTATCAAGGAACAATTAACAATTTAACATTTCCTTATATACATCGGAGTCAAGAACCAATGTTAAAACTCATGCATTATAGATACTTCAGTTTTTTGAGACATGATTTGTAAATAAAGACATTATACCATGACAATATACCAAATATAATTACAAATGGATATTATATGAGTTTTAGTATGTTATAAATCTATTTTCCTAAGAACATGTGTTTAGATTGAATGATTTTGTTGGGATATAAAATAACTTACATCAAGAAAAAAAAGTGAATATATATTAATCAACCAAAACAATTTATGTATATCACATGAATCCCTTTTATTGAAATGATATAGTCATGTTATATACAATATTTAAAAAAAATGGTTCCCATCTCTACTTGATATAGTTGGAGAAAGGTTGAATTTGGTTTTTCCAATGCAAGATATTAACATATTATAGGCATATAAAAAAGTTCCACAAGACCTTCTGGAAAAGGAATGTTCCATATAAACATATTGTGTAATAAGGATAAAACCATGGTGATGGTTTTATATTCACCAGTCAGTGATACATTATTCAAATAGAATAATAATTCCTACAATTAAATTACTTTATGTATTTAAGCTAGGGTAGACAATATCAATTAAATAAAGGATTCCATATATAAAAGTACATAGGGAATATTGTTTTGAATACTATGGTGGGTAGTGAAGTGATAATATACAACAATGGTTCATGTGAGGTGTCGATATGTTTTGATTAGTAAAACCAATTTGTTATTCCTAAATCAATTAGAATTTTATTTTTCATAGTTACTATCTATGATCATTAAATTGAGAATTGGATGTCAAGACTACCAATCATGGAAAATTTCTATATGAAACATTCATAAAGGTATAGTGAAATTATATAATTCCAATAGGGGATAAATTTACTAAAATATAATTTAGGATTAAATTAACAATCAATATCGTAGAATATTCATTTAGAAAGAATCTATGTTATGTTTCTACCAAAGGATAGTGGGAGCGGTATGGTTTTCCATGTAAAATATTTTTTAAAATCATAAGGAAAACAACTATTTCTATTATAGATATTTAAGACCATAATGAATGTGATTTTATAAATAATGACTTAAAGTAGAAACCTAAGTAGTAAGGAACATGAACTACTAAGTTAGATCTAAAAATTACGTAGACCTAGTCAATGGTACATATGTTGAAAATGAATTTTAAAATAAATTTTTAAAAAATTTGAGATTATGTTGTTACCAATGTGACATATCTAATATCTCTATAAGATGACATGTACAGGACATGAATGTAGATTAATGTGGTGAGTTGAATATTATAATATTATATGGTGTAAAATCATTTATGACATGATATGTAAAAGAATTTATATTTTCAACAAAAACACTTTGGTAGGATAATATGAGTTTTATCTAGGAGAATTCCATGTGAATTTGTCAAAACTATAAAATTGTCCGAGAACATGTACAATGGATATATACCTTTTATGTGTATATGAAGAGATAATATTTATAAGGGGATACAAAGAAGTATTCCTTTCGATTATCAAAATCAAATACCACAGTTATGATATGGTAAGGAGAAAGACAATTTCATTCAATCCATTGGTAGCCATATCAAAAAATACCAAGTATATTTAGTCTTTTGATGCAGCTAAAGAATAATTGTATAATACACAACGATTTTTTCCTGTTCTTGGAATCATACCTAGCACATAGTTATTTATTATAATTTTAATTAGGATAATTTTACAAAAAAGTAATATAAAATTTGTTATGTATAGTTAGTAAACAAAAGGATATATATATATATTTCAGGTTTATATTTTTTGAGGAGTCTTACTCAAGGTGGTGAGGTCTCAGTTAGGAGAATATCCATAGTGTGGAAACTTGGATGGCACATGACTAAATCCATAACATGGTGGGACCATGATATTATCATGGGAGATATTTTCAAGGATAGTAATAAGGTTGGATCTAGTAAAAGAGGGGGTTTTGTAAAATTGGGTTCTCTAGAGAAAACCTTATTAGTACCTTTCGATTACCATACCATATATACAATTACATACACATGATGTACACATACCATTATAGTGTGGATATTTTTACATCCAAAATTAAAATCGAAATTTCCAAAGACTATCTGTCTTATCAAAAGTTTATATTAGTTCCTAGGAATAAATGTGAACTTCAAGATACTATGGAATTAATATTAAACATATTTCTTATTTTCTAGATTCATAATACTAACTGGTCACAATTTATTTATGAATATTTGGTGATGGGGGATTATATGAATTCAGAATTCCTCTCATTAAGTTTTCACATAGTGATCTCTAATATTTGAGATCATAAGGATAGTCCTACCAATAGGAACACCAAATGTTTCAGGTTTTATTTTTAGTTCTTATCTATAAAATTTTTTATTAGTCTCCTTAATAGATATTGTTATAAATATATGTCATTTGATCATGAACTTTTATGCAATGAAAACCATGAAATTAAATTTGTGGTGAGGAAGCTTATGTTGGTTGCACTATTTTTGGTATATCATTGATTGAATGATCATGATAGAATTTATCACATTAGATTCAAGGAAGTGTTGTACCAAACATGGTTTATTGGGATTGTAGTACCTTCATAAATTCATTTCCATGGTAGTTGAAGTTAATTCTATCCAATTATATCAATAAATAATAATGCATTAATGGATGATGACATAAGTGTGTGTCCTTTATTTTGAAAAATTGTATAACAAAGAGATTATATTACATTGTGTGTGTTCATGTGAATGTTTTTCATTTCTATGTATTTTCATTCTTTATTCAAGGGAATTTATGTGTTACTATAATATACTCTTTTTCTTTGAATATTGTTCACCTCTATCAAGATAAGGGCCGAGATGGTCACACAAAATAACATATTCAATAATCTTCCCTATTATGGTGAATATGTATATAGGACATGGTGTGCCCCAACACTAGATCTGAGAGTTATCCATGAATTATGAATCATTAAAAAATAATTTAATTCATTATATTTTATGAAAAAAATAATTTAGTTGAATTTATTTATTACAAGTACTTACAATGGTTTAATTATATAAAAGGAATAATATTATTTAAATAAATATTATTTTAATTTTAAAATAACCATCCCACTTACATCCATGACACAGCACAGTACCATCAATACTGATGTGATTTGTCTTATATTCATTTTCTTCATTACATATTTCTGATGTGTATCATGGGATATGATATTGAAGAATGATCGGTATATCAGGATTCAACCATGGGTCAGTATAGCATGCCCATAATGCCATCGGTCCATAGGATTCCTAGCATGTATAAGATCAAACTATTTTTTCCTGGGGGTTATTATTATTATCATGATTTTGATGATATACCAACGTCACTTCTAGGACCCAGCCACTCAAGCAAGATGAAGTTACGTATACTTTGATGCGGTTTCCCTAGAAATTTGGGGTCTAGCCATTTGACCTGGTGAAATAGAGGATGAACATTAGTTTTTAACTTATTGTAATACTATGATTTTTTTTGAGATATTTATTATATTTGAGTTTAGAGTGATTGCATGTATGTCTGGGATCTTCCTATTAAGTTATTCATGCTAATTTTTAGCCCACTTGAGACTAAGTATTAAAGATGACTATATTAAACAATTTGATTTGATATTTATATGGTTGAAATGATATCATTCAATTATCATAGATACAATGACAAACATAGAAACAGTTTTGGTTGATTAGGATCACAGAAATAAGGATCTGTCGTGGTATTATTTTTTTCTTTATATTCCATTTATTCTTGGAATGGCTATGCATATTGCATTAGAATGGACTTATAAGAGTAAATTTTAATTTCATTGTTGGGATCGGTATACTAATATTCATTTCTTACCCCCATGTACATTCACCTCGGTGTGTATTCAATACTTATGCCTTATTTTACCTTGATCATAGATACACGAAAAATGGGGAGGAGTTCTAGTGTATCATGGTTGAGTGGCATTTTTCATGTGTCATTTTTGAATAAATCTAGATCATTTTGACAGTAGTGGAGGTTTGGTATGTATTTTGGCCTTATAGATCAAGTGGATCTTTTTATTTTATTCTAATTTTATCTTGTATATTTTATTTTCCAAGTAGATTAGTGTTTTTTGTATGTGAGAATGACCATTCGAGTCTATATTCTGAATTTCATTTAATTACAAAATGTTTATGTTTTAGATATTTTTTACATGTACTCTAATGTTTATCTGTCTATTATTTTTTATTCTTATGGATGTGTTTGATGTTCATTTAATTTATCAATTATTCTATACTTTAATATGTGTGTATGGAATTCTCACTATAAAACCTTATACCATCGTTTCTATTCATAAGACTCTGACTTTTGAGGAGGCATTTGTCTGGTCTCTTGTCGGTCTGATAAGGTTTTTTGCTGTAGTGAGTTGATTCATAATGATATTGTGGGGGAGGGGATACTGTTTGATAAGCTCTTGTGTGGGTTTGGGTTGTTTTTCATGTTTGACCCCCCCAATAAATACTTCAATTAATTTGGATTATTTTCATTATGTAAGGGGGTGGTCCATTTGTGATGGACTAAGTGTGTGTGTGTGTGTTGATTCCATAGAATGTAAGATCCATGATGTTTGTAAATTGTGTGATGATTAATTATTATTATTATGAATTATTAATTACATTATTAATCATAATTTGGAATTAATTTTAAATTATATTATTAACGAGGTTATACAAATAATTATTAATTTAATTCTTATTATTAATTAATGGACATCATGGATTGGTGCAAATGGTTTTAGTGGAGTGTGGTGTGGTTATATGTTTTGGGATTAAACTCTCACTACAAAATAATTTTATTCACTACATGCACTATAAACCGACTAATATTATTAATCAATACTTATTATTATTGATTAATCTTAATTATATTTATATTATTAATTATTATTAGTTTCATGACTAATTATTATTAATTAATTACAACTTAATATTAATTATATTATTATTGTATTTTACTAATTTGTATTAATTATATTATCAATTATTATTAATTGATTCATAGCTATTTTTAGTTAATTTAAAATTATTATTAATTTAATTATTATTAATAATTCCATATTTTTAATAATTACATTATTATTAATATTAAATAATGATATTATATAAATTATTTTTAATTAATTTCTTTTGCTCATAATTTTTAATTTTTCCATTTGGAAATTAGTCTATAATGGATTGATTTAAAACACATTCGGGTTGTTATATTTTCTTCGTTCGGTAGCACTGGAAGGATCTCGGCATATTAGAAGAGTAAATGGCATGGGGGTTTAATGGGAGTTGGTAGAAAATTGTCTAGCTTGTTCAATCTCCATCTAGGGTCTCTAATGGAAAAGAAGTAATGGGTTGGATCATCTAGATAGTGCTCTCACCCATGATCTTTTAATGGACAACAGTGGTGGAAAAGGGGGAAGAAGAAAAAATATTATTCCCAATGAGTGGGGATAACTCTAACTACCATAATTATTACATCATCATTACATTCACAAGTCCAATTATATATATATTTGGTGATTGGGGGTTCAATCACAACTAAAAACTTAGAAACCACACATGCACACATGTAGGAAAGTTAGGTCAAAGCCCCCAAGAGATTGCCTAACCATCAAGCCATATTTTTAAAAGGAAAACTATAATATTATCAGTTTGAAATAAATGGGTAAAGGTAATAAATTTAATTATCATTTCAAATTATTTTCTATACATTTTATTTGACAGAAAAATATATGTACTAAATATAATTTTTAATGATATTTTTTAAATTAATAAAAAATTAATCAAACTCAATAATTGAATGACTAATGAATAATAAAATAAAATTTATTCAAGTAAAATGAAAACAATTACCCACTAATATAGATTATATCCTTCATAAAATCAAAAAATAGATTTAATTTCACACAAAAAGTGAACCAACTCATGAATTATAGGGGTGTTAATTTTTGGGAGGAGCAAGAGTTTTGATCTAGGAGAATGGTTCGTTCAATGAATTGTGACCCCAATCAGTAATCAGAGCAATAGAAAATCTTACCAATATGTTTTTGGATTGTCCCATTTATCACGCTATAAAGAGCATGGAGATTGTGCCATAAAGGAGGACAATCAGAGACCATAAGACAGCCTGAGACTTGTAAAACAGGATACAATGTAAAAAAAATAAGTTTTTAACATATTGGATTTGATAACATATAATGTGACATAATTTTAATCACCCATAATTAAAATTCCCTTAACCAACATTCATTCGCTCACATACCCTTGAAATTTTAGATTTATCGTTCGAGAGAATTAAGAAAAAATATGTAACCAAACTCATGTATTTACTTTCAAATGAACATTTTTATCATTATAACCATATTTTCATATTCCATTATATGACTTCAACATCTATTACAAAATTATTTATAGATAACATCATTCTAAACATACCTTACAAAATATTATTCTTCATAGCATGGGAAAATTGAAACATAATAATGGATAAACTCATATGCTTAGTAATAGTAAGAATAAGATATATTAATTGATGATCATAAGTGAGAATAAGATAAGAATGATAGTATGAAAACATGATCATACCTTATGAAAAAATACCCAAAATGTTATATAAAATAAATCATGATTCATGATATGAATTTTCATCATAATTAAAGGCATGATTTATATGACTGAAGAAACATCAATAATCAATCATTAACCATGAGAGAGTATCATTTGAATGATATATAAGCATTCTAAATTAAAATCACCAAGTAGAGTCATTTCTTTAGTCAAGGTTTATTTTCAAAACTATCATTGAAAACAAATTCCCAAAGTGGATTGTGTTTACTCCTCATTCCTATCATTTCTTTAATCAAGACTCACTGCCAAGACTATCATAGTGGACAGAGTCCCATACAAGACTATGTTAAATCCCCATTCATGTTCATGTTATATAATACAACATAAATTAAAAACCAATTTTCTATAGGAATATATAATTCTAGTTCCACCCATCACATAAAGAAAACAAAACATAAGTGTTCTATAAGATCATAAAAACATTCATCACTTCATCAAAACATAATTAACCCATGGAATGAAATAGGGTACATGGAATCATCCTTAAAATATTATTATCATAATACATATAGGGAATTAAATTGGATGGTATCATGTGATTATACAACCAGTGAAACATAACAATCCTTTATGAAAGGTGCTATATATGAAAATCAATTTCATAAAATAATTTAAAATGTGATTTAAAAATCAATAAAAAATAATAATTTTCTTTGAGTAACTATTTTTTTAAAATAAAATATATCAAAAATATGATAATATAATTTTTTAACCCCTTTATGCATTTAAAAGAACATTCATGATGATTAAATGATATGGTGGTGGTAAAATCTAATCATTCCATATAAATGAAAAATAAAACATTCTTTTTTCAATTTTCTTAAAAATTCAAAAGGGAGTTTTATGGATTTTTTTTAAATATCCCCTTTAAAACATTTATAAAGAATATCAAATATGGTTGAAAATGACACTTTCAAATCAATTTTTTATATATAATAACATTCTAGAAACATTTTCAAGAACATGGATATAGAAGAGAATAATATTAAAAAATTTAAACTGTGGTTATAATGAAAAATATCATACTAATTTGGAAACATTTTATTGAAAAGGTAATTAAAGAATAGAACATGAAAATTATTTTTAAATGACCTGAATCTCAATAAATTCATGATAAAATACATCTATAGGGTAGTTTATACACCATAAAAAAGAAAAAATGCGGTGAAAGTAGTTTTTATTCTCCATGAAAGGATGTTGATACAAGAAATCACATACAAGGATCATAACAACTGAATTGAGGGTCAATCCATGAAGTGATTATGTGAAAATTTTTAATACTAATATGAAACATTAAATACATATATAAAATAATCATATGTAATTTCACACATAATACTGATATAATATTAAAACCCATAACCCCAGTAACTCAAAACTGGTTTTTACTATATTAAATTGGTATAAGATATAAGTTATAACATCCCAAAGGACCAATGAATTTAGTAGAACTGATGAAAAATATACATACATTATTCATGTATTACATTAGAAATATAAAATAATCTTAATACAAAACAATCTCACATCCTTGATTGTATTCGCAATATCCTTCTTCATATCTTATGGGAAAGAATAAAAGTAAAGGGGAGCTTATTTGCTTAGTAATATTTATTTAAAATTCAATCTATCATGATTAATTCATTCATAATCAATATAGAAAGTTGAAATACAAAAATCTCATTCCATTTAATCAATAACTTGTGAAAAAAATTCATTTATGGATAATATCTATGTAATAATATCATGGATAAAAATAATGGAATTAAAAATGAAGAAAATGCTTAATATTAGATAACATGACCTCATATGTCATGATTTAATTACTAGAAAATCCCTATTCAAATATAGTTTAATAGATTTGTAGGTATATACCATAAATACATTTAATATAGCTAACTAATTTACATAATGGGACTTGTCGATGAATCATCGGGATTTCTAAAATTGGGCCACACATCACTGTATATCCAATGAATTCCTCATATATTTTGTGATTAATTTAGTCAATACACAATATTACTTATCAACAAATATCTTTAATGAGTAATTAATATGTAATGACAATATTTTCCCTAGTCAATCAAATATCATTCATAGAAAAAACAATATATAGAACTGGTATTCATTTTAACAAATATAAATATCCATGATATAAATAATATAGATATTAAAGATAAATGTAATGTCTAATTATCATAAGAAATTATATTATTAAGATAAATATAATGTCTAAAAAATAATCATGAGATGTGAGATAGCCACTAGAAAAACAGAGTATATAGTAAAATAAAATATTTTAATGAATAGAATAAAATGGAACAGAAACATTTACAATAAGTTTTAATAAAGCGTTTTCTTAGTAAAATCAGTCAAAATGTTTATAAGAATAAATATATCATAAAATGGTAATAGTGGCAGGAAAATATTTTAATTCCAAATATGTGAAATGGAAAAAAAATCTTTCAAATTGTTCTATAAATAAGTGAAAAATAACCCTTTTAAAAAACATTGTAATGATTCCTTTAAAACGATGTAAAAAATTTATTATAACATAAATTTCCCTGATAAAATATTCTAGGAAATAAAAATTACTTCTGTAAAATAATTTTGAAAAATATATACATGGAAGAAAAATATACCCTATGAAATAGAGAAATAATATTGCATTTTCCATTAAACATTTAATTATTACACTCATGTTCCAAAGTAAGAAAAATTTGACAAATAAATATGAAACTCTTCAATTATTAATAGTACAAGAAAATATTTTTATTTTATGGATAATATATTATAATTTTAATTCAATGAAAATAAATTCAATCCCAAAAAAATGATATTGTAAATTAATTTATTACCAAATAAGAAATATTAAAATTATTACCCCTTGAAATAATAAACATGAATTAAAACATTGAAAATAATTAATAAACAGATAATTATATTTAATACAAAAATGTGGAATTATATAAACATTATAAATATAAATTTGGTCATATTACCAAATATGACCCAATGTATTAGTAATTGAGACAAAATACCTCATAAAGATTATATCATTTTAATTGGAATTAGTGAATGAAGAAATATTGGATGACAATTGAAAACCCAAGCCTGGTATTTTAAAATTAAACATAGAATAATCAATGTTAATTTTATAAACAAACTTTACATAATAGAATCAGATAATAAGTTATATAACCTACTGAAAGGACATTGAGTAAAAAACTTCTTACCTAGGGTTTAACTTTCCTCATAAGTGTTTTTAACCTCCTCTATAAAAAGTTTATATTTCTTATGCATATCTTTTAAAATCATAATTATATATATAATTTCATATATGACCTATTTATAAAATATCATAACCCATTTATTAAAAAATGTTTTTATTATTATCATTATTTCAGATGTTAACTACTTCATTTTTAATAAGAATTGTTGTCCTATTAATATGGTATTTTTACATTAATTATTGTTCCATAATCTATAAAACTTTAATAATCATATAAATACCATATATATTCATTATATATGTTTATATAGATTCATACATAAAATATAATGATAGTAAAATGAATTACACCATTCATAAAGATGGTAGTTTTTACATACGCATAAAGAATGATTTCACTTTCAGACAGATAGAATGAAAGAATGATACATAATAATTATCCTTTTATGATAATTTGTATATCATATATTATTGATATATTTATTAAATTTTTCAATATTACCATCCATGTAAATTGTAAATAAAAGATAAATCACATCACTTTGTGAAGGTGGTGGTCCACACATACACATGAGCGTTGTTATAATTTTCCAATGGATTAGAAGTAAATAAGGTATATATGATATTATAATTTAATTAGTGTATTTTTTTTATAAATATCATTAATATTTATTAGTTGTATATTTATATCCATCATAGTAATTTGGTGATGAAAAATTAATTACATCTCTATGTGGAGACGATAAGTCATACGTATGCTCGAGTGATGCTTTCATTTTTTTAGTATGGAAAATAGAAGGAAAGTAGTTGTATCAAAAAAATAGAAAAATCACTATATTTATATTAATTTTATTATTATTTATTTATAGGTAAAAAATAGAGGAATTAGTAGATGAATGAAATTTTATTGATTCAGTAAATATGGTTACCACTTCTTCATAGACATCATTTAGACTCCTTATTAAGCACCCTTTGAATGGAATTTAAAGAAGAGAAGAACCTTTAATCATTGAATGAGAACACTTTTTTAAGGTGTTGTAAAGAATTGAGAGAAATTTTTTTCCTTTTATAAGGGAGGGAAAGAGTACACTTGTAATTTATAAAATATTACAATATAATTAAGTGATATTGGATGAAAATTATAACAAATTTCCAAATATTTTAATAAGAAGAGTATAATGAAGAAATATTCCTATTAAAGTAAATTTATATAGTTTTTGGTGTAATTTTAAACCATAAATCTGGTTTTACACTTTTATTAACCAATTTTAATCTTAACCATGATAATGAGTTTTTTAATCATAAAGGGTTACAATTTTACTTATAAAGTTGAAATTAGATCATAAATGGCCAAGGGATAAAACATTTTATTATACATTATCCACTTTTTCTCTTAAAATATATTTAAAATTTGTAAATAATTTAATAAATTATTGTCTTCATAAAATAACATTAATTTCATTTTTTATACTATTCATTTAATTTGACATAAAAGACACTAAGAAAATGTTTTAATTCAAATATATTCCTTTCAAACATCCCTAATATGACATATTAATTTATAAAATTAATTTATCAAATTAATTAATTAAAATTTTATTAATCTTAATATTATTAAAATCATTTATTTTATTTTTCTATTGATTTAATGGATATAATGTTGGTGTTGCTTAAGAATTTAAGAAAATTATTAACTAAATGCAAATTTAAAATAAATTACCATTAAGAAATAATTTTTCTTTAAAATTAATATTTAAAAAATATCATAACATTTTTTATAATTATGGAAATATATTAGAGTTATTAATGTCAAAATTATGACATTTTGTTTTTATTATTTTCTTAAAGTAATATAAATGTCAATGTCAAAGAAAAATGGCCATATATTTCCATATATTTGATATTGTATTGAAATGAAGAATTAAATTCATCCAATAAGATAAACGAAATTATTACAGAAATTTTAAATCCTTATAAAAAAAGATAACCCTATTTTACCTATTTTACTATTATTGCGGTGAAAAATATTCACCACGGTTAATATTCAGAATGACCTAAAATAAAAGGGGCCAATTTACCAAATTAGAACCTCCTAATTAAAAAAAAGATATCTATTTTTGAATATTTAATTACAAAAAATTTCATAAAAATTTTAAATATAATTCAGTAAATAATAATAAAATAGTTTTTATAAAAATGTGTTTTTAGCGTAAAAATTATCTTATATAAAAAACATGAGTATTATTGATTAAATTATAAATAATTAAATTATTAAAAATAAAATGGAACTTATGAAAAAATATGAACGAAATACAAAATATAATGATACTTATAAACTCCATGATTTAATGAAATGAATTTATATAATTTAAAAAAATAATATTTTTCACAATTCACTGAAAAACAAGCATATCAAATCAATCCAAAAAATTCACTATATGTCAATTTTGATATGATGAGTTAAAATATTATAACCTTTTTATCAAATTATATTTCTAAAATTGGTTGAATATAATTATTATATTCTCTAAAAAAATAAATAAATAACATTTTATAAGAAAACATATTTTAAAGAATAAAATATCTTTACAAAAAATTGAGTGATTATTTTATAAGAATTTATAAACACATTTTTATTGAGTAGAAACATTATATATCTATTTTATAATTTGTTAATCCTAATAATTCTCATAAATATAATAATTATATTATAATATCCAAATAATAATATTTATATAATATATCTCAGTTCATTTAAAGATCATTGTTGTATGTTAAGAAGGATATCGAGCTTATTATTATTTTAAAATAAATTTTTAGGGTGTTAAATTCTATGCATTTAAATTAATTATACCTATAAAAATTTATCTTATTCAATAAATTTTCAATCTTTTTTCAAAACCCAGATCCTACATAAGGATAATAAAAACTCTTTTGTAATGGGATTGTGAGAAACATAAGGGTTACATGAAATATCAAGCATTCAGGTTCCGTGATAAGGAGAAAATTAGTGGGAAGTTAATATATATATATATATATATATATATATATTAGATAAGAATAAAATCTAAGGACAAATATATAGTGATAGAGAACATCGTCATGATAATTTCAAGGAAAAGCTAACTATAAATCAGTGAGGGGTTAAATAAATACTATTTCCTCGAAAATGTAGTTAAAATGATAACAATATTATTCCAATATTATTTTCCAAAATTTTCGGGACTATTTTACTGTTTGGTTATTTAATAAAGAATAATATACTTACTTGATTTATTTCCATTTCGTAATTATAATTTCATCATTTGGTTGTTCTTCAATTAATTATAATTCAACTCTAAATCTAAGAAATGAATATTCAAGATGAATATTTCATACATGAAGAACTAAAATTTAATTTTTATAGATCATAAGATCAATAAATGGATAATAATCTATTCTCCCCATCTCTAAATATTAACCAAAACAAATGTGGTTACCATAAGGTAAGATAATATCCAAATTGTATAAACCATCATATGAAGAAATTTATGTTCAAAATTTTGACAATAAAACCAAGTGTCCAACATATATTATTCCAAAAAAACTAATCCTAACTCCAAATTATCCATAATAACCTCAACATTAGATAATTTTTTAACATCAAAGGTTACCTCATAGCTTTTAAATTACATGTAAAAAAATTAAATTCCATTTTTTCCATATAATATTTGATTTTATACCCCATGTTAAACCTAATGGTTACATATTTATCAACCTAATAAAACATATCAAAAAATATCATTAATCAGAATGATAAATTACTATAAAATCATATAATGTATTAAAAATCAAACTAAAATCTCTTAATTCAAATTTATATACTAACCTAAAATGTAATCTTTAGTTTGACTATAAATATATCTAAAATTATCACATTTTCAAATAATCACTTTTTAATCAATGTGATTATCTATTTCCCATTATCCAATACACCATAATTAATATAACATAAAATCATATACTAACCCAAAGGTTTATTCAACATTAATATAGTATTCTTTCTAATCACTAGTAAAATTTCCAAATCACCTCAAAAAGATATCACTTAAAACCAAAAAATGGGTATCTGTGCTTTTGACCTTTTGATCAACTTTACACTTATAAACCCATGATGGTATCCATACCTATTAAGTTACTCCCATATAAAAATATATATTCATCAAAAAACCAACACAGTACTTTTTCCTAAAATAAAATCACGTACTATTTTCATAAAACCAAAATGTAATAAACTTCATAAAAGATGACCTAAATCACTTATTGATCAAATAATTAAAAACTTTTAATGTAACCAATACTGTTGCATTTACTTTATCGATGCTAATCATCAATTTATCTAAACTAAACATTATCAAATTACCACAATATAAATATAATTTTTTATCAATAAATTTTTAACATATATCTTCAAATAGTTAAAAAATAAACTATTTAACAATCCTTATATATCTCATGATTCATATATACAACAATTTTACCACATAATTATAATATACTAATATATAATAACATAAATCATTACACTTCAATGATTGGAATAACATTAGTCCTTCCTTGTTTTATTAATAAACCCCTGGACTAGGGAATTATCTTGGATAATTCCCATATCCCCCACACATAAGACTTTAAACTGTAAAAGGAACATTATGATGAACATCATATCCCCACATCGAACAAATTAGTCTTTCTCCAAAATTAATTGATTTGTGCCCTTATTTTCTACACATAAAACATTTTCTTATTCCTTTGAGGCATTCACATGGATGTCTCTTTAGAAATTCATGAAATGGAGGAAATATATATTTCATTTCTCCATGGTCTCCACCATGTGATCTCTCCACTAACTATATTCTTCTCAACTTTGGATAGTCTAAAATTTGGTTATATTTTAGGTTTCTTATAAAATATTGTGATAAACTATTAGTCATTACAACAATATCTTTTACTCAGATCATCATCCAATTTGGTTGCAAATAATCACTATATTTTCCATCACATTTTGTGTTAACATGACTCTTCTTGATTCTATCTACTGACTAAAACCAACATTCATACGGTGAGAAACAATAATCATCATGGGAAAGCACATAATCAGGGAAATAATTTATAGGATGATTAAATACTGACACATTCCTTTTAGTCTATTACACCTTAGGTTTAACCAAGTTCATTCATGGCCATTATCTACTAATGTCCAACATAATGGTTTATAAATAAATTTAATTAACCCAAGAATATCCCCTAAGAGTTTTAATCTATAAGGTTAGTAAAGGGAAACTCACCACGCACAAGAATGATAGTCGAGATATACTTGATGTACCATATTTTTATATTATTATCCCTATATGAATATGTCAAAAACCACATCCACTTGTATTATATGGATTAATATCCCATGGTGCACCCTTAATTTTCACAGGTTTACCAAATTTATAAATTTTAAAAATTAATCGAACAATCCACTAAAATATTGAATATTAAAGGTTATGAATGTCTGATGTTGAACCCACATAGATAGGGTTCGAGAAAATATTAATTCTATAACAATTACCTAAAATAATTTTGATTTTCATAAATTGAATCTATGCTAATCATTATTTTATTATTGATGAAATTGGGAGACAAAAATAGAAAACCGGTGTTGACCATAAATGAATCCATGATCCTAGGAAAAAGGTATGAAATTATTAATTAACAATCATAGAGTCATCAAAATCGTGTCTTAGAGAGTCAAAGGGTCATGATAAATGTTCTACACACTAAAATATAATTTTATAATGGTTATATACTTTGGATTCTATATAATGTGTATCCATAAACCTTATTTAATCCTATGTTAAGAACTAACCGGTTACGACCCGACCCAACGGGGCTCAATCCACGACTCCCCAAGCCCGCCTCCAATAGGCCAGGGGCTGGAGACTAGCGCCGAGTAGGGTATCACAAACATGGGAGGCATTAGCCTAAGGTACCTATACACACGCACCCACATACACCTCCCTACAACAATGTAGAGATTTATAAAACTGAAAGGTAAAGGCATGCATACAACTATCCCAAACCAGAGTGCAACAGAAGTACAAAAGGAAAAACAGGGCCCACCAAAGGAAAACCACAAAAGTGTCCAACCTGCTCAGAATAAGGGGTACGCTACCAAAAGAACCACCGGAAAGCACGTCGGCACAGCTCCAGTAAGACTCCACGGTGGGTCCCGCTCACTCAGCTCTGCCTGCTCCGGGTCCTCCTAGGACACTATCGAAAGGCTTGTTGTCTGCACAAGACACAAACATGTGCAGGAAAAGCCTGTGCAGGGGTGAGTATAACAATACTCAGTAGGCACCCCAAAAACCCAAAACAAAAGGCAGCAACTGAAAGGAAACAATCCGCTCATCCCAACCAGAGGGAACCTTGACGAGAGAGAAACTCCATCTCGTGACCATCCTCAGCTAAACACAACTAGTCAGCTTAAATCAGGTGTATGCCCATGCATCCAGATATACTCAGCTCACGCACAAAGCCACATGAGGTACCAACCTCATTACCAGCAATGGTTCACAACCAGTAGAGCACACTCCATGATCATTGTCATCCCAAATGACACTTGTCCGAGAGATACACTCCATTGGGTCCCAAACAAACATCTCAGACGCTCACCCGAGAGATCCCACTCCTCGGATATCATCACTGAGAAAGTCACGTTGAAACAACAAAAACACCAAACTCCTCAGATAGAGGATCACTCCTAGGGTCCTCTAGGGGATACAAAAATCCACACTGGTAAACGAAGATCTCACAGATAGGGGAGCACTCCCAGGGTCCGCTGGGGGATACCACAACCCGATATAGCATTCGTAGATCTCACGGATAAGGGATCACTCCCAGTATCCGCTGGGGGATACCACAACCTGATCTAGCATTCAACAAAAACATGTCACTCAGATAGATGATCTTCACCCATGTCATGATGGTCATGAAGATACCGAAACCCTATATGGTTCATCTCACGCTATAAGGGATCGAACTAACGATGCCACAACCCTACAGAAACCACGCGCTGAGTAGGGGATTATATAACCAATGATACTGCAACCCTACTATAATCCTCATGTGGAGTACGAGATTGTATACACGACGATTCCACAACCCTTCTAAGAACGTCCCACTATGTAGGATATTATATTCCTGATGATGCCACAAACCTTACGGGGTTAACCTGCTAGATAGGGGATCGCCACCCATGGATAAGTGGTCACAGCGATACCAAGAACCCGATCTAGGGAAACGATGCTAGAGGATCCCACTTCGGGCCCACTAGTGGGATGCCACAATTATAATAGATTAAGCATCCCATTGTGAGGATCACAAACCTATACTAAGGTTGTGATGTTGGACGAACCCTCATAGGAACGAACCAAGGGAGTACACGCAACCACCGCTGGTCCAAATGTCGCTAACCCAAGCGACCTGCCACTATGCCACACCACGCACCTCCAAGGCCGATACTGAGGACACCATCGCGATCCACATGGAAAAACACGCAAGATAAGTTGTTTACTCACCCGAAACGAACAACCAGTGAAAAATGAACTATTCACGGTAGCTATCCTATGTGGGGCCCACACTATGATCCTGAAACTCATCAATCATATCATACCACTGTAATCCCCTCAGAAAAACATGCGGGATCGACTACTCGATCATCCCAAACGGACACCTGGTGAAAAAGGTACTATTCACCGAAGCCAGACTGGGTGGGGACCACACCATGATCCTGAAACTCATCAAGTGGAGCACACCATTGCGATCCCCTCGGAAAAACACACGGGGTTGACTACTCGTTCGTCCAAAAAGGACACTGGTGGAAAAGTTGTGTTTCTCCAAAAACGCCAAAACTCGGCCTCGTGGGGCCCACACCTTGTTATTAGTCGAAACACCTGAAAACCATCAAGAAAACTCTTTCGTACAATTAGGGTCTCAACTCCACTGATGTCACGTCAATTGGACACTCCGGGTAGAAGATACAACAGCCCAAAGTCGAATAATAATAAAATATTAATATTTTATTTGATGTTTCAAGCTCCCGAGCCACGATCCTGAAACTTTAGACTCCCAAAACCACCTCAAAGGGTTCGCCTTATTGCCAGGGTCGCGTCACTGGAGACGGCACATGATTCAGATCTCTAGAGAGCATGATACGGTGGTCTTAAAACCCCCGTGTACAAGAAGAGGGTCGGCCCACACCGGCCGACCCGGCAGCCGTCGCCGCTGGCCGACCCGGCCGCCTCTGCCACCGTCCGTTCCGGTCGGCGGACCTCACTACCGCAGCGCGGTGCAGTGCGCACGCGGCTGGACGACCCCCCACCGCGGGGGTCACTGGTGATTGGCGTCGGACCGCCGCAGTCCGGCGGTCCCGGTTTATTTTTGCGGCCCACCGCCCCAGGGCCCACTGATGCCGCACCAGCGGACCTTTTCAGGGCCTTAGGGGGCACCCAAAGGGTCCAAATGCACATATAAAGTCATCTATGTGCCCTTGGGACTGGATCTACGCAACAGCAGGCTCAAAATAGAGAAAAAGCAACCAAATCGGGATCCGGGATTTTAAAACTCAAAACGCCTACCTGTTGGCGGATTGCTGAAGCTTCCGGTGCAGAACGACGCCCGTGATGCCCTGAAGCTCGATCTGCTGATGATCGGTGCTAAAAACTGATGTTTGCAGCTCGATTTTGCGAAGAACGGTGGGAGAGGGTGAGGGGTTTCATCGTTCTGTTCTGGCGTGCGAGAGGAGGGAGGTTAGGGGTGGGGTTTGTGTTTTTTTTAATTTAAATTACTTCATTTTAATAAAAACCCTCAACCATACCTCCCGGTGTAGAGAAAATCAGGTCACCCCTAGGGTAAATGTGTCGTTCTGAATGCAATAGAGGACTCAGATTTTCGATTTGAGACTCCTTTCAGAAGTTATTTGAGCTGAATCCTATAAATAAACTTTTCAATTTATTTATGGAAACGCCCCTGGTGGATTTTCTCACAGCAGGGTCACGCCTAAAAAGTTTACACCCTGTCTAGGGTAAACGGCACACTCTGAATGCAAACATTCCCTCATATTCCCATTCCGAGATACCGTTTGAGAGATAACACACCCTCACCATGTGTATAGTATAAAAATACTTTATAATTTTATAAAATTAATTCCGGGCACACCGGGTCTCGGAATCGCACACCGTCTTCGTTCCTAGCTCTGGAATTATTCATAGAAATATTCCAAATTATGAAAGGGCCAAAACCTGAGTCGCTACATCCTCCCCACCTTATAACTTTTCATCCCCAAAAATCCCTAAGCACAATGGAAGCAACCTGAATCTCAACTGGGTCGCCAACGCTACCGAGTTTGCTAACAAACACCCCTGCCTGAACACATTAGTTAGAGGGAATCATCCACCAACCTCAACACAATCCGCTTTGGGTGGAACTGACTCGGACGCATGGTTTTGATCACATCACAAAAATGCATCTCGATGTGGGAAGGATCCATCTTCCTCATGCATTCGAAGCATGCCAAAAAACACCCACGTAGGGTCTTACCAATGCCCTGAACAAAACTCAAGAAAAAAACAGAAAGGAAAGAGTACTGCTAAACAGTTTCTATCAAACTACTATAGAAAGTAGAAAGGACACAAGGCGTACCTATATCCATCTATGGAGCCTCTGGGTCAACAGCCTCTAGGGCATTTATCTGACCTCGCCCTCGTCCCCCAGCTCCCTGAACTTGGCATGGACCACTTGGGGGTGGGGTGCTGGAAACTGATACCGCCTACCACCTTCTGATGATGCAACAGTTCTGTCGCCACGTTGGCTGCCCTGCGTACCTCCTTGCTTGAGACGCTACCTCCTCCAAGTCAGTATATCAACCGGATCCCTCTCAGCAGCACGAATAGTCATACAATCTCTAGAAATATTTCCCTGACCTTTTCAAGCGTAACACCACCTCTTCTACGGCTGAACCAAACTGTCATGCGAGCCTTGTGGGCACTGAACCTCAGATCCTCCATCTTGGGGTTTCCACCTGAAACGTAGTCCACATCAATCTCCTTGTGCCTTCCACTAGATACCAGTTGCCGACGTCTCACCTACCACACGCCCAACATTGATGGGCTGAATCTGCTCAGCTAGAAAGCTCTCCACCACCAAGGCTTGGTCCAGTACTCCAGCATAGGTGGGAAGACACAAGGAAACCACACCTACCCGGATGACTTTGCATAGGCCCTACTCGAAGGTATGATCCCTAAAGAACAAGTCTCGAACCATATTCAGGGAGTAGCATGATAGATCTGTAAACCTCGCTGAGTACTCTAACACAGTCATGCCCTCCTGCTGAAGCTACAGAAGCTCCTGAATCTGCAATGACCTCAGCGTCACTGGATAGAACTCTTCTCTGAAGAGCTACTCAAACTCTTCCCACATGAGCGTATTCTCGTCGTGGGACTGTGTCACTAGGCTCCACCATCACCCAGACGAACCATGCAAAAGGCTCTCTGCAAGGACCACCATCTGATCTGTAGGTGTCCTCGCTAGGAAGAAAACATGGGTAACTACTTCGAGCCAATCATCAGCTGGCTGAGGGTCTGGATCACCCCAAAACCTCAGAGGTAGCTGCCTCTGGAACTCGTGCAGCGCACTCTACCTACACGCATCCTCATCCTGCACTTCCGACACAACCAACTACTCAACAGGCTGTGTCTCCATTGGCGGACCACCTGGAGGTCAAGCCTCAGAACCTACGCCCTGGTCAACAGCCTCTGCATGGGGTGGATCATCACCACAATCCTGCTGTAGAAGCCTCGCTGGCTGTCGTTTTGGAGGCATCCTGAAATACAATCAAGACGCTCCAAGGTAAAAGAGTATATCTGGAGAGCTGACTCAACAAGAACAAGGGAAACCCAAAAACCAAGTCCTATTTGGTGCATGTACCGTTATGTCCCTGCGACTAGTGTCCAAATTTTCCCAAGTCAAAAGGCAGGTTATCAGAGTCTTAGTGAATGGATGTGTCGACCGCCACACCAACACTGGAGTCCCTGGCCTAAAATCGGAACTCAAAACATCTTGACACTACCGCTATGCACCCCAAACCAAACTCACAGCTAGACCAGCTATGCTCTGAGATCCCAAAGGTGGAACCTCCTCTGATACCACTCTATCATGACCTGACACAACGGGGCTTGAGCCGCTACTCCCCAAGCCCGCCTTCAATAGGCAAGGGGCTGGTGACTACCGTCGAGTAGGCTATCACACACATGGGAGGAATTAGCCTAAGGTACCTGTACACACATACCCAAATACACCTCCCTACAACAATGTAGAGATATATAAAACTGAAAAGTAAAGTCATGCATACAACTAACCCAAACCAGAGAGCAACAGAAGTACAAAAGGTAAAAAGATGGACCACTAAAGGAAAACCACAAAAGCGTCCAAGCTGCTCAGAAGAAGGGGTACGCTACCAAAAGCACCACCGGAAAGCACCCCGACACAGCTCTGGTAAGACTCCACGGTCAGTCCCACTCCCTCAGCTCCGCCTACTCCGAGTCCTCCTGGGACACCTTCAAAAGGCTGGTGCTCTGCACAAGACAAAAACATGTGCGGGAAAACCTCGTGCAGGGGTGAGTATAATAATACTCAGTAAGAACCCCAAAAACCCAAAACAAAAGGGAGTAACTGAAAGTCAATAGTCCACTCATCCCAGCCTGAGGGATCCCAGATGAGAGAGAAACTCCATCTCATGACCATCCTCAGCTAAACACAACTAGTCATCTCAAATCAGGTGTATGCCCATACATCCAGATATACTCAACTCACGCACCAAGCCACATGAGGTACCAACCTCATTACCAACAATGGTTCACAACCAGAATAGAAAACTCCACGATCACTATCATCCCAGATGAAACTCGTCCGAAAGATACTCCATCGAGTCCCACACAAACATCTCAGACGCTCACCCGAGAGATCATGCTCCTTGGATATCATCACTGAGAAAGTCAAGCAGAAACAGCAAAAACACCAAACTCTTCAGATAGGGGATCTCTCCAAGGATCCGCTAGGGGATACCAAAATACACACCGGTATATGAAGATCTCATGGATAGGGGATCACTCCCAGGGTCCACTGGGGGATACCACAACCTGATCTGGCATTCATAAATCTCACAGATAGGGGATCACTCCCAGGATCCGCTGGGGGATTCCACAACCCATTCTGGCACTTGACAAAAACATGTCACTCAGATAGAGTATCGTCACCCATGTAATGACGGTCACGATGATACCGAAACCCTATCTGGTATATCTCGCACTATGGGGTATTGAACTGAAAATGTTGCAACCCTACCGAAACCACACACTGAGTAGGGGATTTTATAACCAATGATACTGCAACCCTAATATAATCCTCATGCTGAGTAGGGGATCGTATACCGGATGATGCCATAACCATACTAAGAATGGCCCACTGCATAGTGGATCCTATTCCTGATGATGCCACAAACCCTACGTGGTTAACCTGCTAGATATGGGATTGTTGCCTGTGGATAAGTGGTCACAGCGATACCAAGAACCGGATCTAGGGAAACGATGCAAGAGGATCCTGCTACGGGCCCACTAGAGGGATGCCACAACTCTAACAGATTAAACATCCCATTGAGAGTATCAAAAACCTATACTAAGGTTGTGATGTCATGCTAACCCTCATAGGAACGAACCAAGGGAGTACCCTCAACCACCGCTGGTCCATACGTCGCTAACCCGAGCGACCCGCCACAACACCACACTGCACACCTCCAAGGCTGATACCGAGGCCACCATCGCGATCCACGCGGAAAAACATGCAGGATGGGCTGTTTACTCACCCAAAAAGGACAACCAGTAAAAAAGGAACTATTAACCATAGCTATCCCATGTGGGGCCCACACTACGTTCCCGAAACTCATCAAGCAGATCATACCACTGTGATCCCTTCAGAAAAACATGCGAGATCGACTACTCGATCATCCCAAATAGACACCCGGTGAAAAACATACTATTCACTAAAGCCAGACTGGGTGGGGCCCACACCACGATCCCAAAACATGTCAAGCGAAGCACACCATTGCGATCTCCTCGGAAAAACACACGGGATCGACTACTCGTTCGTCCAAAATGCACACCCGACAAAAAAATTGTGTTTCTCCAAAAACGCCAAACCCTGGCCTCATGGGGCCCACACGCCGTTCTTGGTCGGAACACCCGAAACCCATCAAGAAAAGTATGATGTACCATCAGGGTCTCAACGCCATGGACGGCACATCAATCAGACGCTCCGGGTAGAAGATACAACGGCCCGAAGTCGAATAATAATAAATTATTAATATTTTATATAAAGTTTCAAGCTCTCGGGCCATGATCCCGAATCTTTAAACTAACAAACCCACCAAAAAGGGTTTTTCTTATCTCCAGGGTCACATCACCATAGACGACGCACGATTCGGATCTCCTGAGAGCAAGATAAGGGGGTTTTAAAGCCATTGTGTACAAGAAGAGGGACGGGTTGGCCCGTGCCGGCCGACCCAGCCGCCGCCGGTTGTTCCGGCCGGCAAACCTCGCTGCCACAGTGCAGTGCAGTGCACATGCACGGATGGATGACCCCCCACCATGGTGGTTTCCGGTGATTGGCGTCGGACCGCCATGGTGCGGCGGTCCCGGTTGGTTTCTACGGCCCACTAGGGGCACCCCAGGTGTCCAAATGCGCATCTGAAGGCATCTACACGCCCCCAAGACCGGATCTACACATCCGTAGGCTCAAAACAGATAAAAACCAACCAAATTGAGATTTGAGATTTTAACATTCAAACCACCTACCTGTTGGCGGATCATCGAAGATTCGTGTGCAGAACGACGCCTGCAATGCCCTAAAGCTCGATTCGCTGACGATCGGCATTGAAAATGGGATTTTATGTCTCGATTTGGAAAATAGTAGTGGGAGAGGGGGGGGTTCATTGTTCCATTCTGGCATGAGAGAGGAGGGAGGTTAGGGGTGGGGTTTGTGTTTTTTTAATTTAAATTACTTCATTTAAATTAACACCCCCGACCAGACCTCCCAGCGCAGAGGAAATTAGGTCGCCCATAGGGTAAATGCGCTGTTCTGAACACAATAATAGACTTGGATTTTTGATCTGAGACTCCGTTCAGAAGCTATTAAATTCAACTCCTTTAAATAAACTTTTCAATTTATTTACGGAAACACCCCTGGTGGTTTTTCTCACAGCAGGCCAGTGCCCGCAATGTTTATACCCCGCCTAGGGTAAACCGCATGCTCCGGACGAAACCATGCCCTCAGATTCCCATTCTGAGCTACCGTTTAGGAGATAACACACCACTTCCATGTTCATAGTATAAACATACTTAATATTTTTATAAAATAAATTTTGGGCACACTGGGCCTCAGAATCTCATGTCGTCTTCGCACCGAGCACTGGAATTATTCATAGGAATATTCCAAAGTTTGACAGGGCCAAAACCCGAGTCGCTACATAACCCAATAGTGTTAGAAAAATTATAAACCCTGGATGTCATATTAAACAATGGAATTTAATAAACTCTGAAAATATTCCTTCTCAATGAAAGAAGGAAATTAAATGCACTTCCTAACCCTATTTACAATGGTTATAAAAGAAGAAACATTGTTTATATAGAAATGAATAATAGATTTGAAATACCCAAAATGAATTGAAATCAATAATGAAATACCCTATACAATCAATCCCAATTCATCACGCACACCGTGGAACAATGAAATAACCCATCGTGCTTTCTATTAAAGGGTTAGAATAAAGAATAAATAAACCTTATAGATAAGCATCAGAAGGTCACAACACTCACTATGGTATAATTTCATCTCAGTCCCTCTGTCTATAGATATTCCATAAGTAGTGGATAAAGGTGGGTATAAATAGAGTTTTTACATCAATCTCATAGTTGAAACACATTATAATTTAGTGTTTCTAATGATTTCATGAAGTTTACATTTCACGTGTTGGGTAACATGTGATGGGGGTGGATTTGAAAATTTCTTCTATCTTTTTCACTTTTACACTATGTATTGTATTCAAGGTGTGTAATGGATTCTCATGGCATGAATTAAATCCTAACGTGAAATGGTGATAGTGAGGGATTCTCTCGTGAAAAATTCACATAATTTAATGATTACATGATGTGTAAATGGAATCCTCCAAATTCTACAGTCCTCTTTGTCTCTGTATGAAGTTGGAATCTGGATTTAATATTCTGAAATTATGCATGACCCTTCACCTTGCGGGATAAAATGTATTTTATCTCCATTATTCATCTATTTATTTTATTTTTATAAATATCCAATTTATCCTTCCATTAAATATAAATAAATAAAACAATCCAAGAATTGGAAAGAATAATATTTTTTTGAAATCAATGTACAAAAACACACAAAAATTTATACAAAAAATATACTTATCATGCCATCGATGTATTTTCAGAAAAACCACAGAATATATACCTTTCCAAAAACTTATAATGTTATCATATACTTAGAATTATGATCAAATTCATTCATAGGGTTATGTTCCCTAATCTATATTTTCATAAATCCAATTCCCATGTTTATACTTAAATGCCTCTAATACCAATTATAAAGGCACCAACCCTAATAATCTAGATCTAGTGTTTACATTCTTAGAATGGTAAAATATACAATGGATAACATCATAATGAACTGATTAGTTTAATAGTCTTGATGAACTATATATATACATGATTCTTATATTATATTGGAAACATTTAAAATATATGTTAAGAAACACTCTTTCATCCTTAATATTATTCATAACCTCATTCCAAAAATCTTGGGGAAAGGAAAAAATGGGTGATCTTAAATGATCATTAAGAGTTATGTAGATCAAAATATATCATGGTTAAATAATATATTATCAATATTTTAATGTAAATGACTAAAAATAAGTAATTTAATCTATAAAATGGTAATAAAATGCATACATGGATAATATCAATGCAGTAATGTAATGGATAATAATAACTAGATTCACAATGAAAGAAATGATTAATATTGTCTTTCATGATCTCAGACATCATGATATATTTATAATTAAATCTTTGTTCTAAGTTAGTGTAATTTATGGGTAGGTATATACCCAAAACTCATTTAATTGGACTAAATGATTTGTCTCAGGATACTTTTTTATTCATCAGGGGGTTATCCATAACTAGGACCCATAGATCACTACATGTCCAGTGCATTCCTCATATATTGGGTGGTCAATTTAATTCATAATAAATATTCCTTACTAAAAAAATATATTTATTAATTAAATAATATTCGAGGTCAATAGTTTCCCTAATAAATAAAATATCATTCATCATAAAACACCTTATATATAAATGGAATATTTTTTAATAAATAACCATATCTATGACACATAGGATATGGATATTTAAAATAAATGAAATTTATAATGATTATAATAAAGTTGATGTTTCAATATAAAGTTAATGTCTACAAAAATAATGATTAGATCTAATATAAACATCATAAAATTATGTTTAACAGTAAAATAAATCCTTTTTAAGAGTTAAAGAAAAAAATTTAAAATATGTGTTCATAATAATTTAATTTAAAAATATTTTAAAACATATAGAAGATGAAAAAATATTTAAAATGGTTATGGGGGTGGTAAATTTAGTTAATGATATATACATTCAAAATAAAACATTCCTTTTTACTTTTTATTATCAATGTTTATAATGAACATTTTGAAAAACATAAGAAAGATTCCTTTCAAAACATGAGAAAAATAAAGGTTAACATAAAATGTCCTCGATAAATCATTTGATTAAAAATACAATTTTTTAAAACAATTTAGAAAAATATAGACATTTATTAAAAATAAACACAATTAAATATAAAAATAAGATTTAAGTTTCTTTAAAACGTTTCCTTATTTGATTCATGTACCAAAGAGTAGAAAACTTGGGTGAAAATATAGAAACTCATTGAATATACATGGGATAAGAAAATATATGGAGTTTATAATAGATATATTATATGATTCCTTGAATGAATATAATATAATTCCCAAAAAAATGATATTCTGAATTAATTTATTACCTATTTGGTAAATTTCTAAATTGTAACCCCTTAAAAGAATAAATAAGAATTGAATCATTAATCAACATAAGTAAATATGTAGTCATGTAAAATCCATCATAGGGGTAGTATATACACCACATAAAAATAAAAAGGTATATAACACCAAATATGTCCCAATAGAGGGGAAATTGAGATGAAATCCCATATAAAGATCATATCATTGAAATGAGAATTATATAATGAGGACGTTATTTTTACCAAATGTATATACACACATGAGAATTTGAAATTTAACATAAAATAATAATTTTTAATTTTACACATAATCATGACATTATATAATTAATTAAAAACTTATATAACCCAATAAAAGGAAATTGAGTTATTAAATCCCTTATATTAAAGATACCACTTTTTGTTTGAGTTGTATCTATATTCAATAATTGTTATTGGATATTAATATTAGTCAATAAAATGAGAAGATATCATTGGTTTCAATATATTTACAATGTTATAAAGAAGAAAGTTGATTAAGAATCCAATATATCTATGCATGATAAAAAAGGTGAATTTTTCCTAGAAAAAATGGATTAAGAAATAAGTACTCAACTATTATTATCTTAAGGAAGTTCTTTTATTGACATTATTTTTATAAGTATGGTGATTATTTCAAAGTTATTAATGTATATAACACATATCACTAAAAAAATTACATGACACACTATTTAAAATAATTAATAAGTTTTGAATATTTAAGATTATTTGATGTTTAAGAGCTCTATGGAATTTATATTCCAAAATGAAAAAAAAGAGGGGAAATTAGAAGAATATGAAAAATAATATTATCTATGAAGAATATTTGATGAGTAAGTTGGTTTGGTATTTTATAATCGAGAATTATATTTCATCTATATTGAATATTTGGATAAATATTTTTATAATATTTTACCAAAATAAGGCCAACCCTTAAGACTACCTAGAATCCCCTCAACCAAATATGTGGAACCAATGGACTCATCCTTGTGGGAGCGGATCTGCCTAGCCAACTATGGGTGGATGGTGTTATAATTTTCCATGAATTTCTCCCACAAAGTGTGCATGGGTTTGTTCATGGAAAATTCAGAAAAAACGTGGGTTTTTAGAGCCACCGTGTGGGGAAGCATGAAAGCTTGAAGGTATGGTGTGGGAAGTGTTATAGGTATCAAATCTCACTGCCAGACCAAAGTGTTGAAGGAATATATAATATAATATGGGAGAGAGAAAAAAACTATAGTTTTATGGGGAAATTGAAATGAATCACACTATTCCTCCATCTTTAAAATATATAGTTTGAACCATAGATGTTAGATGAAATTAATTTAGTTCATTTGATTTTATAATCCACATGTGTTTAAAAAACCACCATCATCTGCATCCTCTCAATACTTGATAATTTTATATTCTCTAGAGTTATGCATTATGATATCTTCCATCAATACTCTCAAGTTTGAGATTATTGATTGAAATATTGAGAACATTAGTATTAGTTACAAGGAATTAAATCTATATCATCCTTGCATAATGTTATTCAAAGGACATGATAATTATAAACAAAAATAAAATTTTAGAAGGATTCTCATGAATCTGATATGCATGACTGATTTTGATCTTTAAAAGGAGCACATGATCGTCATTTTGTGTACCTGATATACTCACTGTGTAGAGTTTAATAACATTAGATGGGATGCATGTTTTTTATTATCAAATAAGTTTATAATATTTAGATTACCAAAATCATTAGTAATGTTATTAGAAGACCCTCACATGGAATAAAAATTGAATGTTGAGTCAGTGAATCATAGGGATTAAGGGAGATAAGCCTCACCTTTAAATACCAATGCATCAAGCTAAACGAATTCTATGCCTATTCTTGTGTTATATGAGGTATCTTATTTTCATAAAAATAGAGTATCTCTATATTCCCTTTATATGAAGCAGAAAAGTGAACCGCCATTCATTATGCATCATGAAAATGATACTTCCATGATCATCTATAGCACAAAGAAGATCCCTGATCTTGTTCTTGAGTTACTTATTGCTACAATGTTATGTGAAGAAACTGTGACTGAACTTCTATAAAGCTTCTACTTGCTTGGGGGAAGAGGATAAATAGTGTGAGAATTCGACTTGTTCCATGAAAACTCAAAGTTATTCATGAAGAAATAGTTCCAATGAGTAAAATTACTTTCATTAATATTAAAACCCTCCTAGTTAGTATGATACTCTTAGAATATGTGGTTGGAGACATCACCTACACTTACACAAAATCACTATGAAAATTTTTAATAAATAACCCACATGATATTCTTCATCCCATGAACCCTATATTGAGACTAGAAAACCCATTCGATTTTGTGAAAATGAACTATGAGGTAGTGAATATAAAAATACTGTGTGTACATATATCTCTGTGTGTGAAGAAAAAATGAATCAATTTAATATTTCATTTATGTTTTCATGAATTTGTGAATACTCATGAACACATAAATGTATAAACATTCCAGATACCCAAAACAAACATGACAATATCAAAGACAATAACAATACAAATAAATTAATGTTTTATTGCACCACATTTCATTAACCAGGAAATACATTCATGAAGTGAATAGGATATAATTAGTTTGATAATTAAAGAAGATAAGTATCTTCATAATTAAACACCGTGATTTAATAAAACATGTTGTTTTTCAAATACCAAAACAAAAAAATTAAAAATAATGAATTTGAGTTGAAAATTCATTATTATAATAACCATGAAATAATTTTATTATTCTAGAATAAATTAAGGAAATGGGTGAAGAAGAATGATACCGATTGCATTTTTTCAGAACTTATGATTAAAGGAGAAAAAATAAGAGAAGAAAGGATTACTAATCGTATCTGTTTTCATAAGAAGAAGCTGATGAAGTGTATTGTTTGTTTTACATTATTGAAGAAGAACATTGTTTTTATTAATTAATGTAATTCATGTAAAAAGAGAAGTTGATAGAGTATAAGAACAAAGGATCATTATTAAATCCATTATATGTATCAATAGGTGTAAAACATTCTTGGGGTTACAACCATTTTAGAAGGGGTGGACTGTCTTCAGAAGAAAATATAAAGAAAAAACTAGAAGCTATGAATAGGAAATGTGAATTTAATATAGTAAAATTAAATTTAATGGTTACTCCCTACTCACTATAACCTTTATTAATGTATTATTTTATAGTTTTTCTATGATATTTTATTATTTCCAAACCATGGTGATGACTAGGTACTCTTATTGAGTAGTTAACCTTGTAATAATATCATGATCCATCTTTACCATCTTTCATATACTTATATATGATAGGAAGAATAGAAGAAGAGAATAAATATCCTAATGGTTTATGAGTTAAAAGGGATAAAATTTATAATTGGTGAAAAAGTTCCTAACATAGATTCACTTCCTCTCTATGTGTTGAGTATTCCAAAATATTTCCTCTCAATTGGTATTAGAGCAAGTTTCACTTCTATTCAATAATAAAAATTGAAATTAATATCTTTTGAATAATTTTGATTAATTATAATATTAATAATAGAGATAATTTTAGGTGATGATTCATTTATATCTAATTTTAAGTATATAACTACCCATACCATGATGAATAAGATAAGTAAATTAAAAAAATCTGAAGAATGTATCCTTATTATCTAAATAATATGAAGTATCAGTGTCTCCATTATATTTCAACATGGAAGAAATATCAGGTATATAATGTTAAGAGAAGGTGGATCATGTTTCTAGCAAGGCGAAGGAAAACATTTCTACATCGTGTGGATCAATAATTTTATGCGGTCATATGGTTTTTAAAATTTATTATAAAAAATATCCTTAAAATGTAGATTCGAGAACAAGTGGTGATGATGATCAATCTATAACATCTAAATAAGTATTAGATGATGAATTATGAGATATTCTGCATTGTGTTACCTAAAAAATAATCTATCTTTTTTCTAAAGTATTTCAAAAGTATGTAAAATGATATCTCTTAGCTAGGAGAATAAGAGAATATTATGGAGAAGGGGCCAGAAGAAAAAGTTCTAGAATGTATAATTCTCTTGAAATAGGTTGTATCCTTTAAATATAAATTCCTCAATTAAGTAGAAGATAAATTTTTAGTCAATATGTATCTTGAACAATAGATCCATTCACTTAAAGAAAATATGAAAAATAGCATCGATGTGAAGCGGTTGTTATTAGAAGAAAATTTCCATAAGCTCAAGAAAAATGAATCATTATTAAAAAAACAAAGTTAAGTCGTATGAAGAGGAATTTTAAAGAATGAAGAAGGCCTATAAAGGGAAGATGATTATGATTAAATATCATATTTCCACTCTAAATATATAATGACTAGAATTTAAAGTTTAGTTATAAGATATTAAGATGACACAAATTGAGAATTCACAGTAGAAGTATATGGTTCTTTATATTACTCAATGATCTCTAGTGTAATATAAGGTTGTAAGATCTCTATCATGTGACAAGAATAACATGACTTCAATCAATGATCTATCCCAATAAGATTACTGTAAATAGATATCATATATACCATCTTATAAAAATTTTAATAAATATATTATCAGGGATAGTGATGTTTAAAAAAAGTATGTATTAGTATGGACAAAGAAAGTTTTTGATAAACCTACCATCATCGTTATGGTGGATAAGAATAAGTGTGTGGAGTCTAGTTCCCCGTGAAGATATTAATGGCTCGTGGATAGAACCCACAAATATACTATTGAAGAAATAATATGATCAAGGTTTCTGGGTCAATGTTTATGTTATGATATATTTAGGCATAGTTCATTAGTTTCTTAGTAAAATACTCTAATGTCTAAAGAAAAATGAATTCACATATCAAGTGGGATAATTCTAGAGATAAAGAATAAATTTTTGTAGGTTAATAAAAATATATATAATTTAAACATTTTTTAAATCCTAAAATATCTATGATGTATGGAATGGTAGTCATCATAGGAATGGTACATTCTCATCTCAACAAAGATCAAATGGTGATAAAAAATATGATAATAGAAGTTGGTTAAGAAATACAAAGAATCCTTGTGGAGTATGATGAAGAATGGTGTAAACGAACAATTTCCCAAGAAGATGAAAATTATTAAAGATGAGAAGAAAACGGATTCCAAATCTAAGATGTTGGATAAGAGTGAATCAATTAAGATAAATTATCATAATAATGTAACTCATATGAAGTTTTTTGATCAATCCAAACTTTATTCTAATGTTCCCAATGATTTGTTAGTAATATAGCCAAAATATTTAGAGGGAATGAGTAAAATTGAAGAATCATAAGATAATTCTATTTATAATTTAAAATAAATGGTTATGTATTAAGAAGTATATTTTATGTGTGTGAGGTGAAACATGGATCGTCTCCCTTAGAAATTTTTCTACAATAATTCTAGTATAAAAATAATTATTTAAGAAGATTAATGTTTCACCATCTGATAAAATTGATTTAAAAGTACTTGAATAAATATGGTATAGACAAAATGAAAATAAAGAAGTGATAAGGTCAACACATCCCCAATCATAATTGAATATCACATGTGTAATTGTGAAGAATAAAGGAAATAGAGAAACTTTGTTGGGAAAACCATCTCAACCATTTTGTTCACATTGATGAAGCAAGTCAGATCAATATAAGTTCCTTAATATTTGTTTATTTTATTTTTTATTATAATAAAATTAATTAAATTTAATGTACATTATCAGGTGGAGAACCTGAGAAGTAGTTGTTTCTTTCAATTCTTGATAATAATGTTGATGAATTCTTCATACTTGAATGATTACTCAATTGGTATTCAATTAAAAATATGATAGTGAATAATATTTTATGATGTTCATCAGTGTACTATAACATCCTAGACAAAAATTATAAATAATATACCATATTCTTATGATCTTATATTTTTTATTTTTATGAGTATGTATTGAATAATTCAATCCTTGATATGTTGTGAATGTCGTCAAATATGAACCACCACAAGATGAAGATCTATTTTGGTGTACTATACAAATTGAAACATTTTAAAATAAGTTTTTGAAGACATTAACCATTATGAATATGTTGTGGATTGTTTTCAATTAAAGGGAGACAAATGAATAAAGATGAATTTTATTCTATAATCATTATTTTAAATGGTATAAAATCTTATTTATTGTGGAATCATATTAAAGGTCATGTCATTGGAAAATATATGTTTTTCTTATTTTATCTTTCTTGGTTATTAAAATTAATAAAATTAATGTAAAGTGTGTAATTGAATTAATCAATGACATATGAAATGTGGATATAAGGATGTTATATAAGGACTCTTATATTTCTTGTTCTGGTTGAATGTTTTTGATCTATTTATTGATGTGAGTTTATGATTTTTATGTTGATATTTCTTAAAAAAGTTTCATATCTCATTGTATTATCTTCATTATGGAAAAAAAATGTTTAACCCTTGAATACAAGTTCATGAGTTCTCATTTTATGAGGTATCAAGATCAGTTTTTAAAATACAACATTGTTGTCTAAATAAAATCATATTTTTTTATACAATGACCATGGATCACATAGAGTTAGAGTGAAATAATGAATGACACGTTATTTAAGTATGGACTGATTCCCTTTTCCCATGAACATTGTATTTTTGTGAATATATGGTAGATAAATTAAAATAAATGCTTAATATTTAAAGGTTAGATATTCACATATTGACATATTCATTAGAAAATAAATCTTAAGGTTTTTCTAACAAACACAAAGGGGGATATTTAAGAGACCACTTTGTGTATTAGTTGAATTTATTATCAATGGTTGTTATTGGTTTTATGTAGTGGTCAATGAATTGAAATTAATTCATTTGATTCAATATATAAAAGAAGTTAGAATGAAATAATTTTTTGAAACTTCCATGATGTTCATGTTTGATAACAATGTGAATTTTCTTTGATAAATGGGTCACAAATAATGTACACAAGTATTAATATCTTAAGCATGTTATTTTGAATACTTTGAGTTTAAAATTGTGATGATTAATAAACTGTTCTCAATGAAAATAATATTTTTCAATAATAAAATTGAAATGACACATTTTTTAAAAATGTGAACAAGCAATACTATATGATGTTGAAAAGATCATTCAAATTTATATTACAAAAATGAAAATAATATGAGTAATTTGAGGACTATGAAAATAATATTTTTCATGAAGTGTATTTTATGAGAAAATTGGTTTGGAATTTTACAAGTGAGAATTATATGGAATTTAAATAAAGTATTTTGACAACTATTTTTATAATATTTTACCACAAAAATGTCCAACCTTTAGGCAAATCAAGGATCCCTGTAACATCACATGCAGGGACCAAGGGGTCAACCACGTGGAAGAGGATCTACTGATTCAACCATGGGTGAAAGGTGTGAGAATTGGGAAAGCATATTTCCCAGGGAGAGTTCATGACTATGTGAAAGGTTTGTGTAGAGAATGCATGGGGTTTCCATAGCCACTATTTAGGGCATAGTGATGGCAGGAAAGAATGATGTGTAGAGTTTGGTGACTTCCAAACACTGATGATAGATCATAGAACTAAGGGAAAATAGTACAATATATGGGAGTGAATATCTAATAAAGATATCACTATGGGATATGATAACATGGTGTATTATTCCTCAATCATTTAAACATATGTATTGAACTAGTTCGGTTAGATGGAATTAATTTTTACCATATAATCTCCTACACCATAAATGTATAAACCAGTTTCATTGTTTTCATCATCCTAATGCTCATTGAGTTTATATTCACCACTATTTTTTATGTCAAAATATTCCATGGCCATACCTGATCTCATGATTTTTTATCAAAATCTTGAAAAGATAAAGATGAGTTTCCATGTAGGAAATCTTGGTCTTATATGTAAACTGTTATTAGAGGAATGTGACACTGCCGAATAAAAATGGAGTTGTAGAATTATTCTAGTTATTCCAATATTCATGGATGAGTTCTATATTATTAAAGGGTACAAGATCATAATTATGTGAAAATGATATACTCACATTGAGGAGTTTCTTTATGTAATAAGAAAGAAAATGATTTTCAATGTCATAGGTGTCTATAATACATGGATTATCAAATGATTTAGTGATATTATTATCAGACCATCACATGCACTAGTGTATAAACAATTATTCATGTTAGGTTTTTATGCCTTTTCAAGTCAATTATTAAGTGAAGTTATTTGAGGCGACATTGTAAATATCCTTTTCATGTCAGTTAACTAAAACTACTGTGAAAAATTATGATTTGTTATTGTTTTTTACATCGATTACCCTATAACTGACATGAAAAAAGGTTTTTCACATCATTTATGAGATAACTTATATGAAAAAGAAAATTTTTAAAAATGGAAATTATTTCATCCTCCACCATAGTAGTATCCAAAATGAACAGAATAGAAAAATAGGCAATTAAAAACCAGCATAAGACACTTAAAATTAAACATTCATATTTATAAACTAAAAATAAATCCAACCTACAAAATTCTGATCCCATTCAATTTTAAAATGTATTAACTCCTCTTCACTCTATGGATTTGGGTTTCCAAATATCTACAAAATAATACAAATGAAATTTGACATAAATTTTCAATAAAATATATAAAATTATAAAGGAAATATTTAAAATGAAATCTAACCTTCTTAATCTTTGTCACTATCTGAGTTGAAATTATTTCATACATATATCATAAAACATTATATCCAAACTCATTTACACATTCTTATTTATGACACTATTTAAATGATATTTTAATTTAAAATAAAAATGTTAAATAATATATCCAAAATTTAGTAATTAAAAATGAAAATTCACCTTATCTTTTACAAATTTGATCTTCAAGATCTTCTATATTATAATCTCCTTAATGAAATTTGATTCCCAATATGAATATAATATGAATAAAATAAATTTTATTCATTATAATATAAAAAAATATTAAAATAATCAAACTTACATGTTCAATACATTCTGAATATTTTCTATCACTTCACCATGGATAGAGCATAGCTAGTCCAATGTCCTCTCACATAGAAAAAAAACACCTAACGTCCAATGAATACTAATATAAAACAAAAAATTAACATGATTTGTTAATATGTTATGTGATATATAACACGTTGTGAGAGAAAATGATTCATAATTTTCTAGATATGGAAACAACCAAACTTAATAATGACATTCATCCGAAATCTTTTACCTATATAAACTATATTTTCTACATTGTCCATTGTCAAAAGATATAGGGGAAATAAAATTTGGGTCCATAAATCCAAATACATATATCTCTTTGTTCTCTATAAAAAATTGTATTGATACCTAATAAATGTTAGGAAAAATTATAAATTTTCAATAAATTAAAGGAATTGAAAAATTTCTTTAATTGACTTACATGGAAAAAAAATGCATCATGTTGATTCCCAATTGATCTATATCTACATGATCCATGATATAATTTTTCAAAATACCAAAAATCATTGCATTCCCCCAAATAGCAATATCAATTTGAATCTCATATACTCCCAATCACAAATTTGAGTATGTTGACAACCTATCAGGACTAGTAGAATCTATATTTGAAGTCATGACACATTTTATTTTGTTCCTCCACTGTATTAAATTGCCATAAAAGTATTCTTATAATAGATTAGATAAATATATAAACATTAAAATGAGATAAAAAATAAATTACAAAATGAAATAAAATATAACATATATGCATACCTCTATGGTAATCTATCAAAGTGGTCAAGATATAAAAACTAAAAAATGAGTGTTACTTTTTCCAACAATGCTCACCTCATCTGTAGGACATGGAATTTTTTATGGTATATCTATAATATCCTCTAAAGTGACCCTATTATACTCTATCTCAATCTAAAGATGATGGATGGTATCACTGATATAATATATCATCCCATATGCAAATGTATGATGAGGATAATAAATATATAACTCATAGTAACTTGGAAGTAGTGGAGGAGGGTATGTAGAGGTAGGATAAGATGGAGTGGGGTCTAGAGGCAGAGATGTGTGAGTAGGATATAGAGGGGGAGTGGGATCTCCTGGAAGAGGTGGAGGAGTTTGATAGGTGGGTCGAAACTATCTTTGCATGTCTACAAACATCAGCTATACAGAATCTATGATCCTGTCCTCCATCATCACTTTAATATCTTGAATTTTATCGTCTAAGGATTCTACATTTTTTAAACATGCTCCCTTGACGAAGCTTTTGAACATGTAAACACTTTTCTTATGGATACACCTATCGAGAATCCTCGTACATGACCCAAGTGTTCAGGATTTCCTAATTTTATAGCTAAAATATCCTTTCTACCCTTAGTAATAAATACTCTCTTTGTGATCTCATACTCAATATAATCATGTATGTGATATTTGAAAAAATCTATAATGATTCACAATATATAAAGAGTTCAATTAACATCAATAAATAAATAAAGATAACATCTTACAATCTTGTCAGCTACAACTCTTGAATCTTTCATATTACATTTTCCTTTTATTCTTATCCAATCCATCTTCCATTTTTCATGTCTAGTGAGGGGGAAGGAGGGCCAACATATGCATACCGTTAAGACTCAATGCTCTACTTTTAAAGTTTTTATAGAATCATATGCTCTTCTAATAACATATACCCACCCGACATAACATTTGAGGGTATATATTTATATATTTAATCCCAAGATGATATCTCCTCGATTACTGTAAAGTAATAATTATAGATAAATAAATTATTAATAGGGTCATTATTACAAAAAACATCAAAAAAAGTAACTTTTCTCTTACTAAAAATTGTAATCATCATCTACTTTCAACAAATTTCTTCCAAGTATATTAATATATAAATGTGTGTGTGTGTGTGTGTATCAAATGGATTTTCTTGTTATCTATCCAAAAAAATGATCTTTTATGTGAGGAATAATTTTAACTCCCTCCATACCCTACCACCCAATGATAAACATTTCCTTTTGACTCCTCGAGTATCAGGTATATCATATATCATCTGATGAGAATAGGGAAACTATATATTACAATAAAAATTTCAAGATAATTAAAATAATAACAAAAATCATACCATAATAGTCTCCCACAATTGTGATAATGTCACTTTTTTAGCCCATCACAAATAATCAAAAAAATACTAACTTCTATTTTAGCCTCTATAGATACAAACCCCTTAAATTGTTTAGAATTTGTACCTCTTGGAATATCATTATAATCAAAGTATATTAGTATACTCTATTCATGTCTACAGGAAACTCTTAATTTTGGTAAATGTGTGGTTCCATGTTTACCAACTCTTGAACTTTTTTTACCCTGTGTTTGTAGATTTCTCATGTAAAGAAGGATGAGGTGGATCATCAACAGGAGCATGTGTACATTCCCTCTAAAAGTACAGTCATCTCTAGAAATATGTGGTTGATTAGGGGATTGATATTTCACTATCCTACAAATAAAATAAAAATCAATTAGAAAAGAAATATACAGATCCAATAGTTACATTCAAATGTAAATAAACAATTATCAATTATCAATCAAAAATTTAAACTAAACTAAACTTAACTCATTTTTATTCATATTTTTTATAGTAAAATGGAATGATAAAAATATTAATCAGAGATAAATGAAATAAATGAATGAAAAAAACAATATTAATGAGAGAAAGATGACATTGTAAAAAATAATCATCCTAATATATCATTTTTATAACAAAATAAATTTTTATTAATATACTCTTATAAATATTTTTTTAAATTTAAACTGTTAAATTTAAATTAATTGGGTTTTAACAAAATAAATTAATATATAAGTTTTGAAATAGTAAAAAAGGAAAACTAGACGAAACTAAACTAATATAAACAATCAATTTAACTTATTAGTTAAAATACATGTTTAAAAAAATCAAAGTAAAATATATAACTTATGAAAATAAAAAAATTAGACCATAATTTTACATATGTTACCTACAATATTAAGAATATACTAATTAATTTTCTTAAAAAATTCCTTTATCATGATCATTCTGTATGGAACAAACCATTTCTATGATGTTCTTATCAATATTATTTGTTAGTGGTTTTGTGGATGTAGAGATATCACATAAATTAGAAAATTTGTCTTGTTTTTCATCACCAACATACTGTTTGTTTCCTAGAGAAATAATTTACCACTAAATATTGTATTGATAAAGATCATAAAATAATAATTTTTCATGTGTTTCCATGATCAAATATTTATTGTTGTATTCAAATTTTTTAGATTAACTAGTGTCATTCCAAATTAACAATTTCAGACACGGTCATTATAAATAAACCATTTACACATAGACAATAGAACAATAAATTTAATGTAATAAACCCCCCATATTTCTTCAATGACTCCCAAATATTCATTCAATTTAGATATTTTGGTTTTCCTTTCTCACTCAAAAAATGATTTTCTTTTGTGATCACCAACACACTACTATTCTGAACTGCACTTCTATTGTCCTAATCTTTCATATGAAAAGTATATCGATTAATGTCATACCTAGACCATGTAATCAAATTTAAACATGGAAAACACACTAACCATCTCAATGTTTCTGTTTCATATAGTTTACCAATAAATATATCTTTAACCCATGAAAAAAAATATTTGTTATTATCATTCAAAATCCACATATATTTTTTATTTGGATAACATTGTTTCAAAACATTAATATGAAATGTTATATATTGTTGAATATCATCTATGTTATTCAATATGTATACATGTATCTTATTTATCTATTCACCCATCAATGATTTGAATTTAAAGACACAAATCCCCTTTCCCCCATAATTAATTCTTTCATAGTGTGATGTTGGAAAACCAATGTTCTCCATTGTAGACAAATAGCTTGTATAAAACACTGCAACCTCCTCTGAAATATACTTCTAAAAAATGATGATTTTAGGTTGATATGGATTCTTAACAGACCACTTCAATATCATCATATACCTTTAAAAAGGATATATAGAAAGTAGATATATAAGTCCTCAAAGATTTATTTTCCACACCAAATAAACCATTATATCAAAAAAAATGACAAAAATTCATTTCCAAATGAAAAATGTATAGAAAACTCTTCTTTCTCCAAAGTTTTCAATGAATTTGAATGAATCGCCTTATTAAAAGTTGAATTAAAAAATAACTCACATACAAGGTTTTTATTCTCACATGGGTGGGAAATATTACATGCAATTCAACTGGTAAGATTTATTGCATCATGATGTGACATTCATGAGATTTTATACCTTTTAACATCAAATCCTTTAAAGACAAAAAAAATGTTTACATTTCATGAATAACCATGTGGAAGTTTTATATCCTAAATACATTTAAAAAATATAATATTATCCCTCTTTGATATGTTACAATAAGATGGGGGTATGAATGTTTTCCTTTCATCAGAGCTAGGATCAAACTCCAAATATAATCCCATTGAGAGTACAACCAATCTTTAATTCGATCCATATTTTGTCTTTAATTTAATATATATGAATGTTCCAATAAAAAATTCATTTATATTATTCTCTAAGTGAATTATTTCAATGTTATGTTTCATCTAAGGATATCTTTAATATGTTAGATCAAAAAATATTGAATTTTTATTCCAAATATTTATATCATTACTAGATTTATGTGTCTTTCTGAATGTCACATCAATACTTTTCACTCACTAACAATATTGATCATTGGATAATGGTTTTGGAGAAATATAAAATTCATGTCTGCAATTGAAGGCATTTTTTAATATTCTATATTAGTGATTTGTAGGGAATGAAATTTTATGACCCATGTATAAAAATTTTATCCCATGATGTAGTTGATAATATGATGTCTATTGTTCACAAAGTGGACAAGAATTATACCACTTTACACTATGTCCAATAAAAATTCACTATATTGGGAGGTCATTTATAGTGAAAATAATAATTTCATGTAGTTGAAAATATTGAATTTTATTATAATAATACACCCTTATAACTTCCTCATATAACAGTTTCAAATCATCAATTCATGGTGATAAGAAAACAACAATATCATTTATGGACAATTTTTGTACACATATCATTAAACTCAGAATGATATATTTTCTCTTCATATAAAATTCAAAAGATAAGTTATAAATTACCAATAAAATAGGCTATGAAATATGTGTGCTACTAAGGATTCAATGTGGATTCATTATATTTATTCACGGTCCAAGTATGATATTTATAACTTCATTTCTGAATGTAGGGAATTGGTGATCAATTTTATTCTACTGTGAAAAATAAAATAGATGACATATTTTTCCAGCACATATCCACTCATCATTATATCATCTTAAAATTTATGTGTCATTTGAATTAGAAAATAAATGTTTCAAATGAGGGATTATTGAAAGATAACAAAATGCCTTGGAAGGGGTTTGTGTAACTTTTAAGTCAGCTGGTGATTTTTCTTTCAACATATACTGCGATGTCTCAAATTTTGACTCTGATAGAAATTAATATTCTTTCCTATATATCACATAATTATTCAAGAAGACATATATTCTCTTATACCCTAATACCATAGGGAATAATATTTTCTTGTCCTTGTAATGTGAATCTATAAGATTGTTTTCATTAAGAATAATGTATTTCAACAATTTTAGCAACTCTATAAAACTCTGGTCACTTCATCCATGTTTTTATTTTAGGTTAATCAGTCATTGCACCATCGATAAAACCATATATTCTATACAACCCATATATAAAGGTTTTTTAGCATCATCATACACACACTCATTTTTCGGTTTTCTTAATTGCCTCTAATTCAATATGACAAATCATTTCATCATGTTGATATAATTTATCATCATTAAAATCACCATAATCAATAGTTATGAAATTATGCATGGTTTTACCATGCCAAATCTAAGGGATGTAACTCAATTTAAAACCATTAAAAATTAAATTATATTTGATATCTATTATTTCCAATTTCTTTAAATTTAAAAATTTTAGGAAGGTACGAAAAATTTAATTTTTTGTAACATTTCATTTATCAAATTCCAAAAAATTGTCAACACATTATTCATTTTCTGCACATATTCATGGTGTATTAATCCAACTTGGATTCATTATTATCTATAAGAAATGTCAAAAATAAATATAAAAAAGACAGAGAGTAATATAAAAAATATTGAGAATATAAATGGTATAGAAAAATATAGAAATCCAATAATGGAAACATTAGAAGTAAAATAGAAAATTTCGATGTGAAAATTCATTCATGCATATGGAAATACAAAATAGATTTGTTTCAGAAAATTATCAAGAAAATATAAATGAATATCAAAATAGAAAATTATTAAAAAAATACAGACAAAGATGTACATAAAACAATATCCACAAATATTATATAGAATGAGAAAAAATAATTCATAGTTGATTATTTATAAAAATAAAAAATTCATTCCGTTATAAAATCATAAATATATTTAAATAATAAACTGAGACTTAGTTTTATAAAAATCCACATTAAACATTGCTTCATGGGCCATCATGTGGTATATAGTATTCTCTAACGGGATACCCGGTTAGTCTTCTATTTTAAAAAGTATACCCATCACTCATTCAACCCTTTTGTAATGCCTCACAGTACCATTAAAACACATGACCATGCAAAACAAACACCACCAAAATATGCTCATAGTCTCCAAATTCTCATATGAGTCCCATTTATCAAATAACCCTTACTTCCATAGAAGGAATTCAATCTCACTAAAGTGATTAACTTATAATGAATCACTCCATAACAATTTCCACACCATTGGTATTATTATCAAAATGAAGTATCTATGATGATCCCCTTACTCATGGTCATGAATTAGAAATGGTTTTCACTTCTGATTACCAATTTTGAAATCACAACTTGTTTTTAACAAAAACACACATTCTATTCTATAATACACACATCCATATCTTAAACAAAACATCCATTATAAAACCCATTAGAAAACCCATCTTGGGAAGTGAAATTACAAGAAAAATAATTTGTTAACTCACTCATTAACCAAATTTATTAGAAATCAAAAGAGGTAAATGAAAATGTGTAAGGCTTGGTTGAGATCTATCTTCATTTGTATAACATGAGTCCAATGAAGCCTAAGGCCTGATTAAGACCACAATGTGAAGTTGGACCACTATATCAAGGAAATGAGAGTGTTTGGGATTGGGTGAAAAAGAAATGAGACATGCATCACGATAATGGAAGATCGCGTAATGAAACCTCCATTAATTTATAAATTTTTAAAAGATTTTTTATGTTAGTTATAATATAACTGATGGGAAAATATATATTTTCCCTTTGGTTATATTATAATTGATGTAAAATCACCCTTTCACTTCGATTATATCATTAAATCGATTAGAAAGAGTGGTGAATATCAATTTTCACGTTTTTTTCATATAACCGAAGTTAAAATTTATTTTCCATATCATTTAATAGAAAATATACGTAAAAAATTCACATTCCCAGATTTTCTCATCGATTATTTAGAACTGATTTGAAAAAAGTGACATTATTAATAGTTTTTCTACTAGTGATAGAATAAAAATGGAAGGTAGAGTGGATAAGGTGGTAGAGCCTCACATATAAATATTGATGCATAAATCCAGATGAGTTATTCTTCTATTCACCTTTTATAAAAGAGATCTTATTTTCATAATAATAATCTATTTATGCATTCCACTTACCCAAATAACAAAAGATAATTATAATTCATTCAATATCATAAAGAGGGGAGTTATTACTCATATATATCATGAAGAAGATCCAAAATTTAGTGGTTGAGTTACATACTCCCACTATATTATGTGAAGAAACTGTGATTAAAGTACCATGAATCTTCTTCTTGCATGGATAATAGGATAAATATCACTGGAATTCAACTTATTCCAAGCACACTCGAAGTGCTTCACGAAGAAATGTTTCCACGAAGCACACTTAATTACATTGTGAAAAAACATATTGTTTTATGTGATACTCTTATGTGAATTGGTTAGAGACATCACATACACTTTTGTGAAAGCAATATGAACTTGAATAATACATAAACAATTTGACATTCTTTAACATGTGAACCCTACTGGAGATTATGAAAAGTCATTTGATTGGGTGAAAAAGAATAACTCGGAGGTTATGAATATATAAATTATAAGGTGTGAATATAACTTGGTGTTAAATGAAATAATGAAAATAATAAATTGTGCATGCATTCATGCATTAATATGTGAATGCTCATGCACACGTGAATGCATAAGCATTTGATATACCTAATACATACTTTTAGTTATCACATAAAATAATATTAGTAATAATAATAAATTAATTTTATAGGGTTCCATATGTCATGAACCATGAATTACATACATTAAGTGCATATGGCCTAATTATATTTATAATTCAAGAAGTGAAGTTTATTTAGAATTTTACACTACAATTAAATATAACATTTTTCATGTCAAAGACTAAAAGTCAAAAAATATTTTTGATAATGTTAAGATTAACATTCATTATTTCAATAAACATGTTGGAAATTTGTGATTCTAGAAAGAATTATGGAATTTTTTGAAGAATAAGATGACTGAGTTCAGTGTTTTCAGAACTATAGAATAAATGAAAAATAAAAGAAGATGAGATTACTATGCTTATCTGTTTTCACAACAAGAAGAAGAAGAAGAAGTGAATATTTCAATTTACATCCTGGAAGAAGAGGAGTGTTTATTTACTACTATTGTGTAAGTATCAAAAATAATTATAAGGAGGAGGAGAGAAAATTAGTATTGTGACATCCATTATATGTATCAATGGGTAAATAATTTCATGGTGTTACAAACCTATAAGAATACAAATATATTCTTTATAGGTAGTATAAATAACCAACTAAGATTTGAAAAACAAAATCACTATAAATTTTATGTAGTGAAATACATGTGAAAGTTTATTCTTTTCTTTCTATAAAAAAATTTAAATGATTATTTTCTAGTGTTTTCACGATATTTGATTATATCCAAACCATGCCAAATACTATATACCCTTATTGAGTAGTAAACCCTGTAAAAATATCATCTTCTGTCTTTAACTATGTTCATATAAAATAGTATGAGAAAGAAAGAAGAATAATATAATAAATATCTTAATAGTAATAAGTGATAAAAGGGACAAAATTTATAATTTCTGAAAAACATCTGAACACTAATTCACCCCCTCTCAATATTGAGTATATCCCAAAGTGGTACCCTCATACCTCAGGATTAACCTACCTCATAAGTTTTTTAACCTATAGTATACGAAATTTATTTTAAATATAATTACATAAAATAGTCATAAACATATATATTATCATATATTATCCATTTATAATCTATTATCACCCATTTGTTAGCAATCATTTACTATTATAATTATTTTTAGTGTTAACTTCTTCCTTTCATGAGAATTTTAGTTTTGTAAAATTGGTCCTTGTAATTTGATAATGGTTCCATATTCTCTATAACTTTCATCATAATATAATTATCATAAATAATTATATATATATATATATATAGTTTCATGCATAAAATATTTATATAGAAAAATTAATTACACCATTCATGGAGATCGTACGCCATATGTATGCATGAAAACTGATTTCATTTTTGATGGTGGGAAATAAATTGTAAGTAATAATTCAATTTTTCATGATAATTTTTATATAAAATATATAATATATATTAATTAAATATATCTTTATTACAATTCATGTAAATTTTAAATTAATAATGAATCATATCACATTGTGGAGGTGGTATTCCACACCTATAAACAGGTGACGTTATCGGTTTCCAATGGAATCGAAAGTTAGAAGGTAGATATGATATTATAACTTTAGATTAATAATTCTATAATTAGTATCATATATATTCATTACTTATATATTTTTAACCATCCATGTAAATTTTTTATGAAAAACAAGTTGCACCGCTATGTGGAGACAGTATGTTTTATGTAATAATGAGCGATGTTTTCACATCTCATATGATGGAAATGTGATGGAATGTGGTTGTCTCATAATTGTAACAAAATATCAACATATTTATGATAATTTATTTATTATTTTATTATTTTTACTACAAATTTATTGGAATTGTAATAAGAAATAAATTTTAAAGTTTCGGTAAAGATAATTACCTCTCCTTCAGCAGACTTCCATTAGAATCATTCTTAAGGACCCTTGGAATAGTCTTTTAAGAAGAAAAAAACTCAACATAGTGTATAGTGAAGTTTATAAGATAAATGTAAAGGGTTTGGGTGAGCTATATGGCTCATTATAGTGTGGGTAATAGAATGAAAGGGGTGTCTTTTTATAAGTGAGGGAAAGGGTTCACTAAGAATTTTAAAAAATATAAAAATATAATTAATCCATTCTTAGGAAAAATGAGTCCAAATGGACAAATATTTAATGAAAAAGTGAATGAGGTAAAAATATACTCATAAAATAAAATTTAGATAGGTTTTGGTGTCATTTTAAACATTATATTTTGGTTTAACCCCATGGATAACCAATTTTAATCTTAACCACAATAACGACCTTTTCAACATTAAAGGGTTATAATTTTACATATAGAATGAAAAATGGATCATAAATGGACAAGGGTTGGAATTATTGACCATATATTATCCCCCTTATCCAATTTCAAAATTTCTATTTTTTATATAATTTGATAAAATATTATTTTCATAAAATACAATTAAGGCCAATTTTTACACTTGATTTAATTTGATTTTAAAGACACCATAAAAAAAATTTAATTTGAATATAATAATTTAAAAAATAAGAATATCACATATTCATATATAAAATTCATTGAATGTGATAATTTATCTATATTATATTAATTTTATTATTTTGAAAATCAATTTACTTAATTTTTTATTAATTGACTAAATATTGTGTCGGAATTGCTTATGCATTTAAGGTAATTATTAAGTCACTAAAAATTTTAAAATATATTATCATCATAAAAATAATAATTATTATTTTAAATGAACATTTAAAATTGAAAATAAACTATTTTTTTCTTTATGGTAAAATATTATAGTTATAAAATTTAATAGTGTTACATTTTGTTTTTATTCTTTTTATAAAGAAATATAAAGGTCAATATCAATGACAAATGTAACCAAGTGGAATGTTTTTGATGAATTGGATTTAAATGACTAAACTACATTAATATAGTAGTAAAAAATGAAAGAGTTGTTAATATTTAAAATACTTATCCCAAACTTTTAACCTTTTTATTCCCATTTTACAGTTTCCAAGGTGACACATATTTACCACAGTTTCTACTTATAATGACCAAAAATAAAAGAGAAATATTTACCAAATTTGAATACTATAATTCCAATTATTATAAACGTTTTTTAAAAAACAATTCACAGAAGTGGTAGAAATTAATTTTACAATAAATTCATAAATCTCACTAAAAATAGTTTTTAAATAAATGAATTTGTAAGAATAAAAATTAATTTATATAAAAATCATGAATATTATTAATTAAAATGGAATTAATTAGATTATTATAAATAAAATTAACCCTATTTCACTTTAATACCAAATAAAAAATATAATGATACTTTTAAATTACTTGATTAAATGAAAAGAATTTACAATATTTGAAAAAACTAACTTTTTTACTATTCGGTGAAAACTACAACATTTTATTAAATTCATAATTTTCCACACTAAGTTTATTTAGATATGATGATTTAAAAAATGATATCATTATTTTTAAATTAAATTTCTTTGTGTGGTATAAATTAACTATTATACCCTCTCTCAAAAAGTAATAAATACAATTTTTGAAGAAAATGTATTTTGAAGAATAAAATGTCTTTTATAAAAACTGAGTTATTATTTCCTTACAATTAATCAAAACATTATTTTTATAAGGATCATTTTATATATATTTCACAATGCGGTTACATATATTTATAACTGTCAATTCAACAACTATGTTTTAACAGCCACATAATAAAAAAATTAATATATATTAATTCTCTTAAATCTATATGTTTTGTTTAAAGAAAAAAATCTTTGATATTATTCATTTAAACTAAATATTTAGGTAGTTACAATAAAATGGTCAATAAATAAGTGATATAAACCAATGAAAGGAAATTGAGTTATGAAACCACTTACCTTGAGTTCCAACTTTATTTATACCTATTTAAACCACCTATATAATAACTTTAATATTATTATAAATCTAAAAAATAATATTTATAATCATAAAATTATATATTATTCCATTAAAAATTCTAATAACCCATTTTTATATATATTCTTCTTTAAAATCCACATTTGGGTGTCAACTATTCCATTTTCCACATATGTTTCGATTCAATAATTCAAAAACATATACCTTGTTAATGGATTAATCATATCTAGAATCTCAAACATTTCATAAATATAATATTTATTAATTATATAAAATTTTAAAACTATCCATATTAGGCGGTGATGAAAAATGAATTTAGTTGCTCCATAGAGGTGGAAATCCACATGTATGCATGAGTGACGATATCATTTTTCAAATGATGTGATGGTAAAAATGTATAAAATATAAAATATTTATATAATATTAATCATGTAATAGAAATAATATTTATCCAATAAAAAAATCATTATAAATAGTAATGCGAGGCATCAATGAAAAATAAAATACATCAATTCAAATAGATGACAATATGTACGTGCTCATGAATAATGTTTTCATTTTTTATTAGATGGAAAGAATTCTGAAAATGGTTTTGTCAATAACATAAAAAAAAATTATTACACCAAATATAATGATCACATTATATAATTATGGTTATAGAATATTTTTAGAAGGTTTAAGAAGAAAGAAACTTGAAATATAGTAGTAAATAGAATTACTTCTTCTTAAAATATTCCTCTTTCAATTAAAATTATGTCCTTTGGAGGAGAGGTTTATGGTCACACCAAAGGCTTGGGAACATTATATATAATGTTTGTATTGATATTTGAGCATAATTTTTAGGGAAAGATGAAATAATATTTTCCTTTCAAAAGGATAGATAAGTACCTTTTTAGGTAAAAATCAATGACGTTTTCACAAATATTAAGTCTTTAAAGGTCTTGAAAGTAATTTTAAAATTTCCATGTGGCTTAAAAAGGTTTGGGGATTCCAATATAGATTAATACCTATATTATTTTCCCTATTATATAATTCTAATGTTTTTTATATCAACTTATAAATATTAGTTAACATTAGATATCCTTTATGTCATTTTACAGACTATTCAAATTATTTTTCTTTTAAAAAAATAAATATAACAATGGATTTCAAATTTAAATATTTAAAAAATTACATAAATTAAATTTTAATCTATAAAAATGATGAAAATCTAAAAATTATCCAAAAACATCACTTTTAATATTTTTAAAACTGTTTACTTTGATTTTCCATCTACTTACATAATCTCAATGTCTGCAATGGGTGAGCATTCTTGATAATTAGACTATTACCAAAAAATAAAAATTATATCATAAAAATTATTTATTTTTAAAAAAATATTATCTTATAGATTCATTCTTATAGTTTATCAATCTTATCTATATATATACAATATAATAATTGAGAGAGAGATATAATTTATAAATATTCTTAACTTAAAGAAGAATAATGTTTGTGATAAATGGAATGTTTCCCAATTGTTCTATATTTTAAAATATAGGATGATTATGTTAGAAAGTAACTCATACAATAAAACAAATACATTTTTTAGTGATTTTGAGACATTATCTCATAGGTTTTACAATTTTTTATCCATTTTATATTTATTGTTGTGATAAAATTTTACAATGGTAATTATTCATTATGAATTAAAAAGAAGTTGACAATAATAATTAATTTAAAAGTGATGATTAAAAATATGGTATCAATTTTATAATATTAAATTTTATGAATTGGAAAAAAATAATATATGTTTTCAATATTTAATAAAAAATCATTTTTTCAAAATACATGTTTTAAGCGTAAAAAAATTACACTAAAATTATGAATTTTATTGATTATCAGGATTGAAATTAGATTATAATTTAATAAAATTAAAATTATATGACTTTTTGATCTTTCAAAAACAAAATTGAACCTTCCAAATAGGCTATTAAATGTAAAGATACAAAAAATAGTTTTCAGTAGAATAAAGTATAACTTAAATTCCAAAAAATCAAGAAAGAGTTTCCAAATTCAAAATAATGTTTTTAAATGATTTACAATAATCCTAAAATAAATATTTGGATGATAAAAGAGTCTTATGGATTTATAAATCAATATGACATCGTGATGATTTTAAAAATGTTATAATATTTGTAAAAACAAAGGTTTTCACTATTAAACCAAAAAATAAACTTCACCAGAAAATAAAAAAAATTCTAATAAAAATAAGATATTCAATATAAACAAATAAAGAAAATTTTATCAAATAAAATTTATACAATTTTCATAATATGATTATTTTATTTTCTCAAAAAACATGTAAACCCCATTTCAGGATAAAATTACATTTTATAGCATATAATAAAGTTATTCCCATTCACTTAAAAATAAAAACCATTATATGATTATCAATTTATTTCATTAATTATAATTTCAATACATTTCACTAAAATAATTATTTAATTATTTTAAATTTAATTCATCAAGATAAAATTACATTATACACTCAAAAACAATTTTATGAAAAATATCTCTTTTTAGAATCAAATTATTTAATCTTTATTTCTAGAAAATTGATAATTAATATATGAATGATTATTCACAAGTTTTAATGTATATAAAAACAAATCTAATAAATATTCTAATCTAAAAAAGAGTCACATGTTATTTAAATGAAACATAAATAAATCCTAATTATATATAAAAACGATCCCTTTTAAACTTTAATTGTAATCAATTGTATCTAATTTAATTAATATCAATAAAAATTGAATATATATTCCCTAGGAATTAATAAATAATTTTTTATTAAGAAAAATTTTCTAAATATATTTGATAATTTAGTTAATCATATTCAAACCCTTTGTTCCAAATACTAGGTTATAATAATTATTTAAATAATAATGTTGTGGTTCATTTATTTTTAGTATTTCTTATGTTACAAACAATCAAATTGTAACATCCTATATCCAGGTCCCACACAACAGGTACCCTGAACCCAGTTGGTCACATGACCTCAAAATCATTTCCCCAAACGCCAGAGGCTGCCAAATAGTAGTGAGGGCCTAGAATTGATTGTGGAGAAACTATACCCTCATTTGTCAAAGTGTAGCACAATGGGAAAAAAATATAAACATACCAAAGAAAAAGTAGTAAACAATATATACCTGAAATGGACAACGGAACTGGAGTAAAAGATAACCCACAGTCATATATATGATGATGCAAGATGTCTCTAATTATAAGAAAGCAGCCAAAATAGGACACACTACAATCTGACACAATACATCACAAGGTACAAAGTATATCAAAACAAAACCCAAGCAGTGCAACAGGAATGCAGAAGCATCGCAAGCCTAAGATCGGTCTCATGCTCTCCTACTCCTCTATAACAATCATGTACCTGTGTAGGGACCCTTTCCCTTATCTACACCTGCAGCAATATAATCTATTTGGGCCCAAGACATGACCCAAACAGGGTGTGAGAAATAAATCCTAGTAGGCAACCCCCAAAGGCTCGGGCCCAACTATTAGTGAAAATGTGAAACAGTAGTGTGCAATAATTAAATGCAGCAAACTAGGAAGTACTCAAAAGTAACCATTCATACCAGTTACATTGTCATTTTAATAATCATTTAACAATTCAATATAATTGAATTCTGATTTTTTTGAGACTCGGCCTCGACCGAAAATCTCCTATACCAGTGCCCCTGTAGAAACCACAACAAACTATCTAAAAAGAAAAATATAATAACAATACCAAGCTTGTGTTTTAGCTTTTCAGGTACAACATAAGAAATCACCACAGTGAATATTCAAAGTAAAAATTTTCCTCAGACATTCAAGTCCTTACCCTCAGGCAAGTAGAAATGAAACCATTCGGTGACTGCCCTCAGGCATAACGAATACTACCCTTAGGCACATGAGATATCATCCTCAAGCATGGAAGCTACTGCCCACAGGAATAAGAAACTTTTCCCTCAGGCTAAACAAAACATTTCCCTCAAGCTAAACAAAACATTTCCCTCATCCTAAACAAAACACTACCCTCAGGCATTCCATAGGAAAAGTAAGTAACCGGGCCGAGCCCAACACATAAGCAAGAAATTTATATATGTTTCCTCTTAAGAAAACTCAAAACATTCTATAATCACAGCATACCCATGGGTATCCTATCCAAACGACTAAACAAGGGAAACGCACCCTCAGGGTGGCCCTAGATCAAAGAAAAGATCCCAAACAGTAGTTTATACTTATTCATTAGATTACCTATGAAATTCTAGGTATCTCAACAATCAATGTCTCAGCCATAAGACACCCCAAATATGGGGGTGTGGCACAATGGTACACAAAATCAACTCTACAGTTGGAATTAAACACAAGACCACCTACCTCGATCTCCTCTGATTGATATACATGAAAGGCGCCTCCCGAAACAACTAAGAACGACTTAGATCTGAGATAAATGATTACCCATTAAAACCTAAGTAACATCCCTTAGGGAAATAATTGGAAGGAAAGATTCAAGAAGAGGGAAGACCTTACCTATGCTATTTAAACGAGACCGAAGGCGGAATAATCAGAGTCCCAATGAGCAATCAGGAGCTCCTCCAAGTCTCAGCCTCCTCTCCCACTGCTCTTGGTGAGCCCTCGGCCTCCTCTGTTGAATGAGGAGGATATTGCCTTTTTTTAACAAAAAACATGACTACACAGCGTGTACTCTCAAGTACATTGTGTGTGATATCCTTTTTAAATGTTTCTCTAGCGGCTACATTCCACCGCCTTACTGTTCATCTGTCGCCTGATTACATGGCGTGTATTACAAAGTACATGGCGTGTAGTAAGTTTTTTACACCCTTAATCGTCGAAAAGCCTACACGCCCTATATTCTCATCCCACACATCCAAATTACATGGCATGTGTACAAAAGTACACAGTGTGTACCCATAAATTTGGGATTTTTCCCAAATTTCCCTTGTTTTCTCAAAAACACTTAAGGAAAAGGAAGCGAAGAAACTCATACCTCAAGAATAAGAACTAGGTTCTTAAAAACTTTCCCCCTTAATGAAATTTGTCCCTGAATTTCCCTTCCAAGGGTGTTGAAGATAATGCTGGGAACAATTCTGGCCACTGAGCACGTATGTCGATCTCCTGCTCCTAGGTTCCGTCATTCACTCGGTCATGCTGCCATAGCACCTGTACGAGAGGAACTAACCAGCCTCGGAGAACCTTCGTGCTTCTATCAACAATACAAATCAGATTCTCCTCAAAGGATGAATCAACTAAAAGTTCAACCTCCTCGGGCTGAAAAACGTGAGATGGTTCTGAGTGACAACGGCGCAGCTGAGATACATGGAAGATGTCGTGCATGGCCTGGTTCCTCCATGGTAACTGCAACTGATTGGAAACCGGCCTTACTCTCTCTAGAATCTCAAATGACCCTACATACCTTGGTAAAATTTTACCCTATCTCTTGATCTACTTGTGTCCTAACCACGGTGAAACACGTAAGAAAACCTGATCCCATACCACAAACTCCAAGGGTCTTAGCAGCAATCAACATAAGATTTCTGAAAACACTGTGTAGTGGCCATCCGCTTCAAAACTAACTGGACCTACTCTCAAGTCTCCTGCATGAGACATGGTCCCAGTAAAGTTGTCTCACCTACCTCCAACTAGCACAAGGGTGATCGACATGGCCTACCATATAAATCCTCATAAGGTGCCATCCCAATAGTTTCCTAGAAACTATTATTATAAGAAAACTCGACCAGGGGTATGTCATTCTCCCAAGATCCCCCAAAGTCCATGACGTATGCATACAGCTTGTCCTCTAACACTTGTATTGTACGATCTGACTAGCCATCGGTATGAGGTTGGTAAGCTATACTCAGAAGCACCTCTGTACCCAATGCTCTCTGAAAACTCTACCAGAAATGAGACGTATAAAGGGTATCCCTATCTGAAACGATAGAACGAGGGACCCCATAAAGACGTAATACCTATCAGATATACATCTTCACGAGATCGTCAACACTTAAGGTCTCGTTGATTGGAAAAAATTGATCTACCTTCGTAAGTCTATCCACAACAACCCATACGGCATCATTGCCTCAAGGTGACCTTGGAAACCCAGTCATGAAGTCCATATAAATATCATCCCATTTCCACTCTGGAATGGGGTACTGTTGTAACAATCTGGCTGGCCTTTGATGCTCCACCTTCACCTACTGACAGGTTGAAAATCTCGTAACAAAACTAGCTACCTCTCTTTTCATACTCGGCCACCAATACTGATGTCTCAAGTCACGGTACATTTTGGTAACTCCATGATGAACTTCCCAAGCTGAAGCTTGAAATTCCCTCATCAACTCCTCACATAAATCCCTTGGAACCCACACTCATCCATGGATACGCAATACCTCGTCATCGCCTATCGTCCAACTACGAGGAGGATCCTCGCTTTCCACCGACTCCCGTAGTAATAGGACTTCTGAATCTGATAGTTGTCTCATCCTCACTCTATCCATGAGGGTAGAAGTCACTGTTAAGGATGAAAGATAGGTTTTCCCCTGACTATCATGCACCTCAAAATGCATCTCATAGAACAAATCAATAAGCTTCCACTCACCACTGGCCTCCTGTACTGCCTGTATCAGAGCCCTCCTACTCAGCGCATCAGCTACTGCATTCTCATTACCAAGTGTATAGGCAAGCTCAAAGTCGAAGGACTGAAGGTATTTAACCCACCTTCGTTATCTCAAATTCATGTCACGCTGGGTAAAGATGTATTTAAGACTTTTGTGGTCTGTAAACACCACAAAATGTTCTCCTAAGAGATAATGTCTCCAACAGCGTAACGCATGAACAACTACAGCCAACTCGAGATCATACATCGTGTAATTCCTCTCATGTGGCCTCAACTACCAAGACCCGTACACAACTACTTGATCACCCTGCATCAACACTACTCCCAGCCCAATACCTGATGCATTATAGTAAACTTTATAGCTCTTCCCTTGCTCTAGAAATATCAGCTCTTGAAAGGCTGTCTCGCAAGCTTCTGACCAAATGAACTCCATACCCTTCTTAGTCAAACCCATCAATGGCACTGCTTAGTGGGAGAAGTCTTGTATAAAGAACCTATAGTAACCAAACAGCCCCAATAAACTCAATATTTCAAACACACTCTTAGGATGCTCCTAGAAAACTACTACTCTCACTTTCTCTAGGTTTACTGCAACTCCTGTCTCTGAGATAATATATCCCAGAAAGTGAATCTGGTCCATCCAAAAGTGAAAATTTGAGAGATTAGCATATAGATAATGCTCTCTCAGTGTACTCAGTATGATCTCAAGATGGGTGGCATGGTAATGTCGAGTGTGAGAGTACGCCAAGATATTGTCTACGAAGACTACCACAAAAGAATCCAGATATGGGTGGAACACATGATTCATCATATCAATGAAAATTTTTGTCATGTTTGTGAGTCTGAATGACATGACCATGTACTCGTATAGACAATATCTACTCTGAAAGGCTGTAGGCGGTATGTCTGATGGTCTAACATGCAACTGGTGATATCTGGATCTCAAGTCAATCTTTGAGACCACTCGTTATCCTCAAAGTTCATCAAAAATATCATCAATTATCGGTAAGAGATATCAATTCTTAACCGTCAATTGGTTTAGTTTCCGATAATCCATGCAGAGTATGAGTGTACCATATGCCTTCTTAGAAAAAAGGACAGGCAAACCCCAGGGATAAATACTAGGTCGGATAAAATCATTGGCTTGTAACTCCTCTAACTAACTCTTGAGCTCCTGTAATTCTGGCATAGCCATCTTATAAGGAGGAATGGACACTTGTGCCGCTCCTGGAACATGATGAATAGAGAAGTCCACCTCTCGCTCTAGAGGTAGACCTAAAAAGTCACCTAGGAAGACATCCCTGAAATGATTAACCACTGGAGGGAAATACTTTTGAAAAGTTCCCTGGTCATCTAGATATAAACTCGCAATCTGGGTTGTCACTCCACCTCGGCCACGATGCTCGGGTCCAGCTCGGCTCGCCTGTACATCCCATTCGCCCTTGTATAGAAACTCTCCTCCCTCTGGTGATGTGAAACTCATCCTGCGATGATAGCAATATTCAAAGGATCTAAAGGGTACCAACCAGTCTATCCCAAGAATGACATCATAGGATATCATCTCTAATACATAGAGGTACCATATAAAGTGGCACCCACCAACCTCTCGGGGCACTCATTTCACTAACGCACACCTACCGTTCTAATTCCCAACAGAGTGTCTAGCATCATGATATTTGAAGAAGAAGAAACACAGAGCCCAAGGATCTCCACAGTGGGCACAGATATAAAGCTAAGTGTAGAACTAGTATCAAAAAGTACAGAAGATAAAACATAAGAAACTAGAATAGTACCTCTAACAATGGAAGGTCTGGGATCCTTCTTCTGTTGGGTCTATTGCACTGCATATGTCTGTCCAGTGTCGTGGCCCTGTGACACAGCCTGGCTACCCTGAGCTGACCTTCCCTTCTGTCTCTGAGATACTGGTGTCTAGATACCACGGCCACGACCACCACCTTGGCCTGAACGTCCTGGCGTATTCCAATTCCCTAACTGGAAAGAAGTTGTTGTCCCTACTTTTACATGCAGAGTCTGTACATAACCCCTCTCACTAGTCGCCGGTGGAAATTCCCTAAAAAATGATGAAGATGACCCATCTTGCCACAACCTCGGCACTCCACTTGGTCACATGGACACTGAGGTCTCTTGTGCCCCTCTTTACCACACTGGTAGCACATTACCTAGCCACCTGAATAATTCTTCTGGCTAGTACTTCCACCATGAGAGAAATATATATGCCTCTTCCTCTTGCCAATAGATATTGTACCAGATACCGGTGCCGAACTTCCCTGGTCTATGTCACTAGGTTCTCGTAGGTTACCCCTAGTAATCAATGCATGGTTTACAATATCATGCACTATAGGCAACCTAAAAACATTCACCAGCACTTGGATGTCATATCGAAGACCATCCTCAAAGTTTCTATCCCTCAACGTCGCATCACCCACCAGAACAGGTGAAAAACACTATATCTAGGTGAAGTGGGAAGAATAGTCCATCCCTGACATGGCACCCTGCAGCAGATTCATGGACCCTCGAGCTCAATTTTCCCTTAGTGTCTCTGGAAAGAAAAAGCCATAGAGGACTGCCTGAAAATCTTCTCATGCCATGTCTCATAGATGCTCAGTATAGGTGGTAACATCCCACCATATCTTCGTGGAATCACACAAAATTTAAGTAGAAAGCTTGACCCTCCTCCTAGGAGGCGTCTCTAGATGCTCGATGATCGTTTTCATAGAACCCATCCATGACTCCGCAGCCTGTGGTCCGCCATCCCCTGAAAAATTAGGTGGATGATGCTGCTGGAATATACGTCTCTGCTCTGCCATAGATGTGGCAACTGGTAGTTCTCCCTGGAAGGTCTTCATGAACCGCATGAAGCCTTCACCTAACTGTGCATCTGTTCCTGTGTCCGGTATAATGGTTGGAGCCACATCTGGTACTGCTGTAGTATCCATCGGTATCCCCTGGCATACCATCTCTAGAGTATAATCGTCCCCACTCTCTTGGAAAACAACTTGGGGTCGTCTCGGTGGCATGACTCTACATGGTCAAACACAAGACTTAGTTTAATTTAATGTTGAGGTTTATTTTGTCCGGTTAAGATTGCCAATGAAAAAGGGTAAATATCTACAAGAGCTGGAAAAAAGAGACTACACTGCGTGTATAAGGTCTACACGGCATGTACCCTTAATCCCTCACATGGTCGTGTTATAATGCCAGACTGGGCATGTCACAACCCCAGGTACACAGCGTGTTACACCAACACACGGCATGTACACCACCCTGTTTCCCCAGCCATAGGGCTAAGTCCACACAGTCACTCACCGGTCAAGACTACACGGCGTGTCCCACAAGTACACGGCATGTCCTCAGTAAAATCTTGAAGACCTGTGTTCCCTCCCACACAGTGGGTTACACAGCCTTACAATACATGGAATATACATATAAGTACATGGTGTGTACTTAGAAATTTTTCATTTCTTCCCGAATAGAAGAGTACACTGTGTGTGTTCATAGGACCACATGTTGTGTTGTCTGGGTTTCCAGATAGAAAACCTCAAAAACTACTCCGGAGCCCCTTTTCTTTAATTTCAAGAATCGGTATGCCAAATTCCGATCCTTGGGGTCACATTCTCCCCACGAACCAAAGTTTAGCACCCGACCTTTCACATTATAGTACAAAACGCAACAAAATTCTAGATCATGATCTACCAAACTCCGGTCCAAGAGAGCCCATACTTCTCAGGAACTAAAGTTTAGCGTCCATACACCCAACCATAACATGTACCAATACCCTGTCAACAGTAGGTGTATCTATCAAGGTACCTATCACAGCAGCATGCATTTCCTATCACAACATCTATCACAACAATATGAAATTTCTAATGCACCTACATGGCATAGAAACTATGCATGACATGTGATTCTAAAATGTGCCTAAATGATGCATGAGATGGCATACCCTCATCTCATCGGGTTTCAACTAAATAGAACCCAAGTATAAAATATAAACAGTACACCACAAGTGTGTCACACAATGGTGAAATATAATCAATTGTAATAATCATAAACAGAAAATCACAATTTAATTCGAGGTAATCCGGCCTTTACCTATACACGGGGTAGCTAATCCCGGGAAAAGTTTGCTACCGAATCCCTTAACAATATATCTTTTTCTATTGTCGCCAAATAATAAAATCACCCAGAGAAAAGAAACTGCCTTTGATACCAATTTGAAATGTCCCAGATCCGGGTGCCACACAACGGGTGCCCCGAACCCGGTTGGTCACATGACCTCAAATGCATTTCCCCAAATGCCAGAGGCTGCCAACTAGCAGTGAGTGCCTAGGACTGATAGTGGGGAAACTATTCCCTCATTTGTCAAAGTGTAGCATAATGGAAAAAAATGTAAAAATACAAAATCCTAAGAAGTAAACAATATATACCTGAAACGGAGAACGGAACTAGAGTAAAAGATAACCAAAAGTAATATATATGATGATGCAACATGTATCTAACTCAAAGAAAGTATCCAAAAAAGTACACACTGCAATATGATACAATACAACACAAGGTATAAAGAATAGCAAAACAAACCCCAAGCAATGCAATAGGAATGCAACAACATCAAAAGCCTAAGCTTAGTCCAATGCTCTCCTACTCCTCTGCAACAATCATGTACCTGGGTTGGGACCCATGCCCTTATTGACACCTACAGCAATATAATCTGTTTTAGCCCAAGACATGAGCCAAATAGGGTGTGAGAAATAAATCCAAGTAGGTAACCACCAAAGGCCCATGACCAACTGTCAGTGAAAATGTGCAACAGCAGTGTGCAATAATGAAATTCAGTAAACTAGGAAGTACTCAAAAGTAACCATTATTATCAGTTACATTGTCATTTTAATAATCATTTAACACTTAAATATAATTGAATTCTGAGTTTTCCGAGACTCGGCCTCGACCGACAATCTCCTATACCAATGCCACTGTAGAAACCACAACAGGCTATCTAACAATTAAAAGATAATAATAATACCAAGATTTTGCTTTATCTAGGTAGGTACAACATAAGAAATCACCATAGTGAATATTCAAAGTAAACATTGTCCTCATACATGAAATTCATTACCCTCAAGCAAGTAGAAACGAAACCCTCATGTGACTACCCTCAGGCATAACGAATATTACCCTCAAGCACACGATATATCAACCTCAGGCACGGAAGCTACTACCCACAAGTATAAGAAACGTTGCCCTCAGAAAAAAAAAACATTTCCCTCGGGCTAAACAAAACATTTCCCTCGGGGTAAAAAACACTGCCCTCGGAAATTTCATAGGAAAAGCAAGTAACTGGGCTAAGCCCAACACATAAGCAAGAAATTTATATATGTTTCCTCTCAAGAAAACTCAAAACATTCTATAATCACAGCATACCCATGGGTATCCTGGCCAAATGGAAAAATAAGGAAAATGCTCCCTCGGGGTGGCCCTAGATCAAAGCAACGATCCCAAATGGCAGTTTTTACTTATTCATTAGATTACCTATGCAATTCTAGGTATCTCAACAGTCAAAGTCTCGGCCATACGATACCCTGAACATGGGTGTGTGGCATAATGGTACACAAAATCAACTCGACAGTTGGAATTAAACACAAGACCACCAACCTCGATCTCCTCTGATCGATATATGTGAAAGGCACCTCCCAAAACAACCAAGAATGGCGTAGATATGAGATAAATGATTACCCATTCAAACATAAGTAACTTAACTTAGGGAAATAATTGGAAGGAAAGATTCAAGAAGAGGGAAGACCTTGCCCGCGTGGTTCAAACGAGACCAACGACGGAAGAATCGGAGTCCCAGTGAGTGATCAGGAGCTCCTCCAAGTCTCAGCCTCCTCTCCAATTGCTCCTGGTGAGCCTTCTGCCTCCTATATTGAATGAGGAGGCTAATGCCTATTTTTAATGAAAAAACATGACTACACTGTGTGTAATATCAAGTACACATCATTTACTATCATTTTTAACTATTCCTCTGACAACTACTTTCCACCACCTCATTGTTCATCTGTCGACTGATTATATGGCATGTATTACAAAGTACACGGCATGTAGTTATTTTTTACACCCTTAATCACTGACAAGCCTACACGCCTTGTATTCTCATCCCACACATCCAAAGTACACGGTGTGTACCCATAAATTTGGGATTTTTTGCACATTTCCCTTGTTTTCTCAAAAACACTTAAGGAAAAGGAAAAGAAGAAACCCGTACCTTAAGAATAAGAATCGGGTTCTTACACAAATATATTATTCATTTAACTAAATATAAAATAGAATATTGTTCTGTTACATTATACCCTATTTATAAAACTATATCCTAATAATTTTATCTCATTTAATATGGTGAAAGGATTAAAACATTTCCATAAAAAAAATTCATAGAGTGGAGAATGTACATAAGAGTCACAAAATACCCTTTAATCCTTAAAAGATAAATTTACTTTTGAAAATGAATTAAATGTATATGTTAAAACTTGGAAACATATTATTTCCTAAATATTTATTTAAACATACATGAATTATAAAACTCAAACTTGTGAATAGGTTTCTAAAATAATCCCTCGATATTGAAGTGATATTTTCTATATATGATCCAATAAATTTATTTTTCTCTTACTTGAGTTTGAGGAAATATTTTACCATCAATATAGAGAATATGAGAGAATATACATAATATATTTCATCATACAATTTAATCCTCAAATTTTGTTTCAAGTGATTTTCCACCTGTAATTCATGTTGTATGATAAATAACAGTGATGTATTTTTTATTCATGAAGCACTAAAATTAACATTAAATGGATCATAAGATCCATAAATGGATGAAAATTTATTCATCTTATCCTATAAATTTAAAAAAACCAAAATGGTTAACATAATTTAATATAATACATAATATGAATTAACCCTCATAAGAAGAAAAAATACATTAATCTTGAAAACCTTGACAATAAAACCCAAAGTGTAATTTAAATATTTCTATAAGTCAATTACATAAAAACTGTTCAAAATATTCTTATAAAATTTCATATCCAAAAATTACAAATATTTAATCACATATTCTTCCAAGAAAAACATAACATTTATCCCTTAATAATTTAAATCACTAATAAAGGCACATAAAAATGTGTATATCCTAATCATATATTCTCAAAAATGTACCAATGATTTCCCAAAATAACCCATATCACTATGAAACCACAACAAAAATATATACACTTCTATAATTTAACTCATTGATTATATATAAAATAAAATACTTACCTATAAAATAGTATTATGTTTACCTTAATAAAATAATTTTACCAATATAGTGAACTTATTCAAAAAAACTTTAATCAGTTAATCACTAAATAAGTTTTCAATCTCATTATAATGTAAACATATATTCCCAAAATATTATAACTCATATATTATCATTAAAAATAATTACCTCATCAACAAAAAAGTGTCTTAACATTTTAGATTTTGTATATCATTCAACAAATTTCCCTAGTAAAATTCCTCTTAAATAACTACATACTATATAATATGAAAAACAAATGGGTTCCATATACCTCAATGATATTCTAATACCCAATAAATATTTAACAAACTATCATCTGTCACCTTAAAATCCTAGAAAATAAAATTAAAAATTATTATATATATCATTAAACATATGATAATCCTAGAAAAATCAACAAATAATGGTATCCTTAACTGTTATGTAATTCTCATATAATACCTTCCTATCATCTAATGTTATCTAAACCCATCTTTGATATAAACTAATATAGCCTAGGACCTGTATACCCAAATGTGATTCATAAAAAATATTCCTTACATACTACGTTAGAGAAAAATTAATTTTTACCTAATTTTTAAAATTCATACTTACAATATAAATAACCAACATTGAGTCACTTACATATGCAAGAAATTTTAGGTATAGATATTTAAATAATTAGGAAATCTCCTTAATGTTGAAAAACCAGTGTCTTTCGCAAAAACTGAGTAATTTTCCCACTATACCCATATTTTCTTATTCTATAATAAAACTTCAACATGTCTCAGAAAATTCTCCCCCAATTATACTCTTTTAAAAACATCTTACATTATATCGTTCTTTATAACCTAGGAAAATGGAAACATAAGAAAGGGTGATCTCAAAATCCTTATAAGGGTAACAATGAGATATATCAATCAATGATCATAAGTGAGAAAAATGTATGAATAAAGGTATGATAACATTATCATAAATTATGAAAACATACCCAAAAATCTATAGACCATAAATCTTGAGTCATGGAAGAAATCTATGTTATAATAAATGTGTTGAGTCAAAAAAGACTGTAATAATAAATAATCAATCATGAGCTATGAGATAATTTCATAAGAATTATACATTTTTTGGTGAAATTCACATAATCATAAAAAATAATTTCCATTAATTAGGATCACTTAAAATGCTACCATAGTGAGAGAGTCCCATAGTGGATTGGGTTCCCTCCTAATTCCCATCATTTCAATAGTCAAGGCTTACTAATAAGACTATCATAGTAGACAGAGTCCCTTAGTAGATTGTGTTCACTCCCCATTCTAGTTTATATTTATTTATGATACATAAATATTTATCCAATTAATTATAGGGATATATTATTATGGGTCCACCCATTACATAATTAGAACCATACATTAGTGTCCCGTAAGATCATAAAAACAATTATCATTTCATTATAACATTATTAAACTGTGGGAAGAAACATAATTCATGAAATCTTCTATAAAAAATTATCAACATAAGCCATGTAATTAAATAACGTGGTTGGTATCTTAGTATAATATACCCAATGTAGAATAGATATCATTAAATAATTTTATCATAGGTGAAAATCAGTTTTATATGATTATTTAAAATATTCTTTGAAAATCAATAGAGGACATCACTTTTCTTTTGGTTACTTAATAAGAAATAAACTTACCAGAAATATGGGAATAAAAATATATTTTTAAATCCTTTGAAACATTTAAATGATGATTCTTGATAAAAAATGATACAATGGTAAGAAAATATTTTCATATCGAATATGTTTCAAAGAAATAATTCTTTTCACACTATTGTAAAAACTCAAAAGTGAGTCTTATGAAAAACATTTGAAAACGTTCTTTTTTAAACAATTTTAAACAATGTAATATGTCATTTTAAAATGAAATTTAACATTATTTTATGTATAAATAAGAAAATTGTTGAAACAATTTAAGAACATAGATATTGAACAGAATGAGTTTTAAAAAAATTAAAATATTTTTTTATGAAAAATCCATTATCACTTTAGAAACATTTGAATCAAAAGTACATCAAGCAATAAAACATGAAAATAAATTTTAAACTCCTTTAATTTTTGGAAAATAATGATAAAATACATCCATATGTAAATGTATATATCATAAAAAATAAAACATGGGGTGAATGTGACATAAGTCTCGAATAAAGGAAATTGAGAAATGATATTTCTTATAAAGATCATAAATTTTTAAGTGAGAATCAATCCAAGATGTGATTATGTCAACAAAATATAAATCTGAATAAAATAAGAGTAAATAAAAAAATAAAAAAATGATATGTCATTTCCCACACAATCTTGGATTAAAAATGACAATAAATAAGTGAAATAACTCAATAAAGGAAATTGAGTTAAGAAACCCCCTAGCTCAAGTTCCAAATTTCTTCATACTTGTTTAAACCTTGTGAATAATAAAATTATGTTTATTATGTATATAAAAAAGAATAATGTTTATATAAATCTTATCATATATAATTCCCTTAAAATTTAAAATTAACTATTTTCTATAAATTCCTAATTAAAATAAATAATTTTTTGTAAACCATTTTGGATTACATACATGTTTTGATTAGAAGATTATGGTACATGCACCTTGGTCAGCGTTTCATCAGATCTAGATTATAAATAATGAATGAAATGTTATATTTATTATTTACATAAATTTTTAGAGATATCCATATATGGTGGTAATGAAAATTGAATTTCAACTCTTTATGGAGGTGGTAGTCCACATGTTTCAATGAGAAACATTTTCATTTTACGATAGATTGAAGAGTAAGAAGGTAGATGATATATTATATTTCCAAGATAATAATTATTTCATAAGAATAACTTTCCTCAAATAAATTCATAAATATATTAATCTATGTTAGGTAGTGAGGAAAAATAAAATACACCACTTAATGGAGATGGTAGTTCATACGTACACATTAGCGATGGTTTCATTTTTCTTTAGATAGAATAAAGATAGAAAATGGTTGTATAATTAAATATATTTTTAGTGTAATAGATATATTGATTTCATTACACTAATATAGATATATAATTTTTTTATAATTTTTAAGATGAAATAAAATTGAAATAGACCTGTAAAAATTTTACTTTTTCTTCTTGTATCCTCTATTTGACTAAACATATGGATTTTGAAGGAGAGGTTTATAGAAACAATATTGTATTGGTAAAATTATATGGAATGTTTTTAAAATGATTTAGTTATATTATTTAGATTAAAAAAAATATTTTCCTTTTTAATTATTAGATTAAGTCCCTTTCCATAGGATAATGTTAATAATTTTTCATAAATTCTAAATATTTAAGTTTCTAGAATGTAATTTTTACATTTCCAAGTGTATCAAAAATAGACAGTGGATTTCATTTTAGACTGCTAATAATGTGATTTATTCTCTTATATTTTTTTATTTTTCAATCAATTTATAAATATTATTTAACATTAAATACCAGTAATTTAATTTTCATGACTATTGGCATAAATTATATTTAAAAATCATGATAACAAAGTATTTCAAATTTGAATTTATAAATTATTTCTTACATTTCATTTTAATCCATAAAAATCATTCTTGACTCTAACTTATCCAAAAAAAATTATAAACAACACATCACATTTAATATTTTCAAAAAAAATCTATGATTTTTCACCTGCTAACAAAAGTAAGGAATCAACGATGCATAATAATTCAATGTTATTATAACATTAAAAAAATTGAAAATAAATTAATCTCATAAATAAAATTTATTCTTAATTAATTTTATTATATAAATTCATTCATATATTATTTTAATCTACTTTATTATCATGAAAATATAATAATTTAGAGAGAGCTCCATTTTGTAAATATTCTTAACATAAAGAAAAAAAATGTTGTAATGAAAGGAAATGAGACTAAATTAACATATTTACAAATATAAAATGATTTTGGTAGAACTAAAATATTATAGTAAAATATAGACATTTGTTTTAGATATTTTAAAACTTTATCATACAGTTTTAAATCAATTTAATTCATTTAAACCATTACCATGGGGATAAACTTTTATCATGGTTACAATTCATTATTACTACAAATAAAATAGACATTATTAAATAATTTGAATATGGAAATTGTAAATATCGAATAAATTTTTTATAATTAAATTTATTGAATTGTAATAAATTACTTTTAATATAATTTTGAAAAACATAATGAAAACTTTATTTAAACAAATATCCATTTTAAGAATAAAAATTATCTTACACTAAAATTATGAATATTATTGATAATATTAAATTTAATTGGATTATAATTAAAAAATATAAATTTATATTACATGTTGATCATTAACAAATCAAATTTCACCTTCCAACCATAATATTAAATGCATATATCCAAAAAATAGTTTTTTAATCTGCATAAAATATTATTTATATTACAAGAAATTCCATCATGATTTTCCAAATTAAGAATAATATTTTCTAATGATATATTTTAATACATAAAAAAATATTTGATTGATCTATAGGTTTATTAATTTTTAAATAATTATTACATCATGATAATGTTATATAGGTTAAGGTATTTATAAATATAATATTTTTACTATCCACCTAAAAAAGTCAACTTTTTATGAAAAATCCTAATAAATTATCCTAAAAGAAATTTTATTTTGAAAATAATTTTTTTTATAAATTAAAATTTCTATAATTAGCATAATATATTTTTATTATCAACGCACAAAATATGTAAAAATATTTTTTCAAAAAATATACCATTGAAGAATAATATGAATTTATTCTCATTCTTCGCCTAGTAAACACCATGAGATTATTATTAATTTTATTTATTGATTATATTTTCAATATATTTCTTAAAAAAATTTAACCAATAGTGTTTGATTTAATTTATTAAGATAATAATATGGTGTTTACATAATAATAGTTTACATTAAAATATCTCTTTTTCCATTAAATGATTTTATCTTCATTTCTAACATATTGATAATAAATGTATGACTTGTTATTCATTATTTTTCATTTATAAATTTTTTTTCAATATAGATAATAATCTAAATAAGTTCAATTTATCTCTAAAATTAAACATAATGAAAATTCATTTTTATAGAAAAAATAACCCTTCTAAACTATAACTACTCTTAAATTAATATGATCTCGTTATTATATATTAAAATCATATACTAATTTCCAATGAGTTAATCTAAAAATATCTATTAGGAAAAATTTTATATATACATTTCATATTTTGGAAACCTTTATTCATAGATATCAATCAAATGACTTGGTTATAATAGTCATATTTGAATAATAATGTTATGATTTATTTATGTTAGTTATTTGATGATGCGTGTGATATGTAACATTGAATACACATAAATGAATATAAACTAAAATATTTTTTGGTTACAAATATGACCTTCTAACTGGGGTTATTGTTCATGAACCCTATCCATGCTGTCAATTTTTCAGGCGAAGGATCCAACTTTATTGTACCATGAACTGGGCCTGAATTTTTTTAAAGAGGGGTAGATTTTTCTTTCTGTGGCTACTTCCATTTATTCTTATGTTTAAGGACCCACATGAGAGGGTTTAATCGGAAATATCTCACCTCCCTTTTCTCCCTTTTTATTTTTCATGTAAAGGAATGGGTTTTTAGGAAATTCTATGAGAATTCCATATATGTTTTACATCCCCTTATATTTTTTTTAGTTCCCCTTTTATATCCCTTTAGTTTATTTGGATTTGGGCTAGGGTTTGGGTGTCGATTCTACCAAAGTGTGGTGGAATCAATCGATTATGTTCGATCTTTCATGTGTTTCGGAAAGATGATATTCCAAAAGTTTGATTACATGTCACTATATTTGATTTTGATAAAGAAGCAATTCCTAGTGAGTTTTAGATGTTTATGAATCATTATTTCAAATTTAAAAAGAAATTATAAATTTGTATAATTAAATATTTATATCGTATGATGTAAGGAAGGATATTGAGTGATAGTATATTCTTGGATGAGGCGTAGATGGTCTTGGAAGAGGGTATGAAGATCTTGGAGTGGGTGGAAAATCAAATATTGAGGTTGCTGGCCCATTTAATACAAATAATTTGTTATGAACTATCCCACTTGGTCCTTCCTTATAATGTCCCATGCTTTTCATACAAATATATTACATCTAAATAGAATAATATTCATTAAATAACATAAAAAACATGCCAGAACCATATAGGGTTTTTTCTTTAGAAATTTGGAAACATAAACCATTGATTCGTAAAACATCTACATTGTATCCCTATTATTCATTCATAACTAGAATTCTTTTTGAAACAACTTAAGTAATACCTTTATTCTTATCTTGGGAAAAATAAACATAAGAAATGGTGAGATAAAATGATCAATAAAAAGATAACCTAAGAATAAGGTCATAAGAACATGAAATAAACATTTTAAAATTATATATTATATATAAAGGATCATGATATTTAATCATGGAATAAATCATTGATGTTCATAATAATTGACTTATAAAATAATCAAAGAACATAATTTATGTGATAATTACATAAGACATGAAGTTATGATATTAAAATAAGCATAGAAAATAATTTCCATATTTTTTAGGGCTTACATCCAAGACCATAATAAAAGAAAAAGTCCTTTACTAAAGTGATTTCACACCTCGTTCCAACCATGTATTACTGAACTGATATTTCTTCATGTTCTCGTACTGTCTATCTCATGAGATATAAATATTTAACCAAATGCATTGGATAGAGGTATTTGTCCCACCCATCACATAATGAAAACCATAAATATGTCTATCACAATAATAAAAATCATTTATCATATCATGACATATTAAAATAAATAGGTTTGATAAACATTTCATCATAGCATAACCCATGGAAAAGAATTGGGTTTAATCAATATCCTTTCATCTTATACATGAATCAACCAAAAAATAATAGTGATTGTATTCTTGAAAAAATATCCTTAGTAAATCATGTGTAACACAAAAAATGTTAACTTATATGGAAACTAATTTTTGAGAGATCACTTGAAATAATTTTGAAGAAAACATCCTTTATTTTTTACAAAAATAAAATTATTAAATTGTAGTGAAACTTTAAATGAAAATAATATCTTGGAAAATTAAATTGTAAGATTATAATTTATTTCTGAAGGAATTAATTTTTCATAAAATATGAAAAATATATTCATGTCATATAAAAAATATTCCTTTCATACTTTTTTTGAAAAAAAAGTCACAAAGAAGCTCATTTGGAATAAAAACAAAATTCCTTCTAGACTATTCAGTGAAAATTAATACATGTGTAAAAATGAATTTATTTAATTATAGATGACTATTCAAAATATTTTGGAATATAATTTTATGAAACATATTCATGGAAGATAAATATTCTTCAAGAAATACTTACATATAATCAGTACAGAAAAAAATGAGATTTTTATATTAATCCTTACCATAGGTCTAATTTCCTTCAAATATATCTAAAACACTAATATAATTGTCTAATTGAGGTTATTAGTTTATAAAATAACCATATTCATTTTTATAATATCATATATTATCATCTTATATCATCTTATCACTAGTTTTTTAATAATATTTCATTATTACCATTTTTTGGGTAGGAAATACTTAATTTTCATATCCATGTATTGTCATATAAGACCAATTTATTATGACTAGGATATAGTTATATCATCACAAGAATTATATTAAGGTAATTTATATCATATTTTTCATTATATAAATTTATATAATCATTCATTAATGGTGAACATGGAAAATGAACCGCATCATGTCGTGGAGATGGTAGGCCGTACGTATGCATGAGCGATGGTATCATTCCCTTAATGGTGAAAGGGAAAGTAATTAGATGTTATAATAATATAATATTATACTTATCATATATATATATATTATTTTCATAATTATACCCATTCAAGTAAAGTGGGGTGAAAAAAAAGATTACAAGATGGTGTGGAGATGGTAAGCCGTACTCACGCACACGTGATGCTTTATTTTTTTGTAGAATGGATAAAAGGTGGAATATGGTTGTTAAATAATAATAATAAAATACCTAAATATAAATTAAACTTGATTTAATACTTTATAATTGAAACAAAAAATGAAGAGGAAGTATAGAAAAAATAAACTTGAAAGAGTTAGTAAAGGCGACTAACTCTTCTTTGGTAAACATCTTATAGATATCCTCTTAGAGACACAAGGAATTTTTTTTTAGAATAAAAAACTCTATAATATATCTATGGAAGTTTATAATAGAAATTGATATGGTATGGTCGAGCATGAAGTCTCAATGTGAGGTGAAGAAGTGAGGTAGGAGGTGCCCTTTTATTATTGAGGTGAGTGACACTTTGGAATTTCTAAATGATATTAAATTATAAAAAATTAAATATCAACCCAAATACCAACAAAAGAAAATGAATTAAAATATAAGATCATAAAAGTTTTAATATCATAAACCAATATATTTTAGACAAGTTGGAATTATTTTAAACCTTATCTTTTTATTAACCCTTAGTGAACCAATTTTAATTTTAACTAAGGTAGATTTTTCAATATTAAAAGGTTTTCATTCTTACTTATGTTATGTTAACAAGACCATAAATGAATAATATATAAAAAAATTTACTAAATTATAATTTATTTTATATTTAAAGTTGTTTTATTATTTAAATAATTTTACAAAATATTATTTTTATGAATAATCATTATTGTTAATTTTGACACTATACATTACTTGGACATTGAAAAATATCAATATAAAAATCTATAATGGAAATAAATATTTTATTATATCTATAATAGGTCAATATAATCAAGAAAATTCTTTTATCACATTAATTATCTCAAATTTTTATTTTTTAAATATTTTTAGAAAACATTATTTGATATTTCAATTAATAATATAATTACTGCAGCAGTATTGTGTAATTATTTAATATACATATTTCTTCACTAAAAATTAAGAATAAAATAAAATGATGAAGATAAATCTTATATATTTTAGAATTGTATTTATAGATTAATATATTTTTTTGTATCATTATATTGAAAATGAAAAATTATTTAAAACCTAAATGTGTCATCTTTAAATATTTATTAACTAAAATATTATAAATATCACTATCTCAATTATATGGCCCAAAAAGTTGAAAATAATTTTATATCATGAATCTATGTTAATTATGGTAAAAATATACATTTATATTTTTTCATAACAAACCCTTTTTCATATCGGGACACATAAATTATTTTTAAGACAAAGAAAGTGACATTTTGTGACTTTAATTGAATGAAATATCATATAAGTCAATTTCATAGAAATTTGTCTATTAAACAACTTTATTCAATTAAATAGTAATTAATTTTCAAATTATATTCATAAAATAAATTTTTTTCATGTTTTAGAGTCATTTTATAGTCTTTATCGTTTAATTTTTAACACAAATACCGACTTTACCCTTTACCGTGGTCACATAATTTTACAATGTTACTGTCAATATTGTCTGTAAATAAAAGGGTAATATTTTTTAAATATATTCCTTATGAATCCAAATTTAACTTCAATTTTTCAAAATTAAAAACACATATTTTTTAGAAAATATTTTAAAATAAAAACAGTAAAACACCATGAAATGGGTTTTTCGGATGAATTCCTTTTTTAAACGTAAAATATTTTTATAATAAATTCTTGTATAAAATAAATTTAAAATACCATAATTTGATTATTTTAAATAAAAAATAGTTAATTAAAATTTAAAACTAATCCAAAATATAATCTTACCTTGTAAATACATTAAAATAAAATACAGTTTTCAATAAAAATCATTATTATCACTATTCCATAAAAAATATGTTTACAAAAAAATAATTTTAAGATAATTTTTGATATGATGAATTAAAAACATCAAATTTATTTTGTTAAATCCATTTTATATAACTTTTAAACATTAATATTTTTTAATAAATAATGAGTAAAAAAATTATAATAAAAATATTGTTTTGAAGAATAAAGTGACGTTACTAAAAATTCTGTGATCATTTTCTAAATACTTACCAACATATTAATATTGAGTTATAACTTTATATTTCTTTCATAAATTATTTATTAAAATTTATTGTCACTAATTTATCTTCTGGGTTATAACCGTCATTTTCTACTAATAGTGTCTTGTGGTACGTTTAAAAACATAGTTGTGTGCAATGAAAGCTATTAAATAATTTAAATTATTTATGGATAAATATTTATTAAAATATCAAGGTGTTACATTATACCCCCCCTTAAAATGATATTTTCCATTGAAATTTGTTTCTTGGATACAATGATAAGAGGATACCCCTTCCTCATTACATCCTCAGGTTCCCAAATAGCTTCCTATATTTTATAGTTCCACCAAAAAACCATAACCAAGTGAGTTTTATTAATTCATTGAATTTTTTATCTATAATATATAATCTATATCAGTTGTTCTTCAAAAAAAACTTTTTTACTTCATCGGAAGGAATTTTGATTTTAATACATATGAAGTATTAGGTATGTACTTTCTCATGAGAGATACATGGAACACATCATAAACTTGATGAGGATTATGTGGAAACACAAATATTTATGATACCTTTCCAACACGATAAATAATTTCAAAAGGAATGATATATCTAGGGATTATCTTCCCCATCTTTCTAAATATCATTACTCACTTCCAAGGAAATTTTCATAGAAATACCTTATCACCCCTAGAAGCTCCAGGTATTTTCATTGATTGTCAGTATAACTTTTTTATGGACTATAAGATATTATCAATTCTTGTTGGATAGATCTATCCATATATATTATTTCATCAATTATATATTCTACTAATATCTTTCATTCCCCAACTTCATTCCATCATATTGGATTTTATCACTTCTTACCATAGAGGGAATCATAAGGATCCATCTGAATCTAGAGTGAAATCTATTATTATAAGAAAATTATACCAAAAAACATTTTATCCAAAAATAATTCAAAATCAATTGAGAAAGCTACCAAAATTTCTTATAGAGTATGAATTATACTCTCACACTAAATATCTATCTAAAAATGATAACCATTACTTAAACATAACTCTGTATCCAGAGCATGTCGATGACTTCGCTAAAACATCAAGGTAAACATCGGTTACAAATTATATATAATGGAAAGTGGTACTCCATGAAATCTCACCACTTATTTAATATACATTTTAGAAAGTTGATCAATAGATAAATCTTCTTTAATAGAAATGATATGTGTTGACTTCATAAGGTGATCAACTATAACCCATATAGCATTATGGTTTTTATATGTTTTGATAATCCATCAAAAACATACATGGTTATATTTTCCTGTTTTTATTTTGGTATAGGTAATGGTTGTAAAATCCTGTTAGACTTCTATCTCTTTTCCTTAAATTTCTGAAAAAATAATCCTTGAGAAACATATTATGAAATATTCCTTTTTAAGTCATCCTGCCAGAAATACTCCTTCAAGTCCTTATACATATTTATTAGTTTAGGATGAATAGATAATGAAGTACTATGATACTTATCTAACAAATCCATTAATTTTGGTATGGGAGGGTTAAAAAAAATAGGTTCTTAAACCATTATATTCCATCAAAACCAAAGTTCAACTTAGGATCATTTCTCACCTTATTTCTTAGCTCTACATATTTTTTTCTCCACCTCCTAATGATTCACTTGTATTTGTGGTTGAAAATTCATTGGATCCAGATAAAATTTCTCCCCTACATTTATGATTTCTATATCAATTATTTACAACTAAAAAAATATTTGATATTTTTAATTCTCATTATAGATAGGCTAGCATGGTATTTATGACTCAAAGCATCTTCCAACATGTTTATTTTCCTAAGGTGGTAATGTATTGAGTAATGATATTCTTTAATAAACTTCCACCATGTTCATTGGATCAGATTCAGATCCTTTTGAGTGAAAATATACAATAGACATTTAGGATTAGTATATATTTTACACCTTTCTCCATAAATATAATATCTGCATATATTTAAGTAAAAATTTACCACAACTAACTCAAAATCATGAGTGGGTAATTTTTCTCATGGATTTTCAATTATTGGGATCCATAAGCTATTACCATATCATTTTTCATGAGATCACATCCCTTCTCTCTTCTTTGATTCATCACTAAAAGTAACAAAACATTCTCCACTACAGTGTAGTGTGAGTACAGGTGCACTAAATAACCTTCTTTTCACATCCTTGAAATTCTCTTCAAATTGTTCCATCCATATGAACTTAACAACTTTCTGAGTCAACCCAATGAGTGTATTAGAATAATCATGAGAAATCAATCACAAAACATCAATAATATCCAGTCAAATCAAGAAAACCTCAGATATTAATTATCATTTTCTATTTAAGAAGACATTCAATAACATTAGTCATTTTTTGATCTAAATATATCCCTTATCATGAGATTATGTGACCCAAAAATGAAACTTTCAGAATATATAATTCATACATTGTAAAATTGTTCATAAATATTCTCCTTTATCATTGTATTTGGTAAATAATCAAGTGATATTCATATTTTTCCTTGATCATGGAATATAAAATAATATCATCTATAAAGAATACCAAAAACTAATTAATATAGTCCCTAAAGACTCTATCCAATAAATCCATGAATATATAGGGGGAATTAGTAAGTCTAGATGGAATAACTATAAATTCATTGTGATCATACCTTTTATAGAGTTCTTTCTTCGGTACTTATTCCATATAGAACCTTGATTGATGATATCCATAATGATGATAAATCTTTAAAAAGTGTTGATCTCTACATAGTTGATCAAATAAGTCATCAATATGGGATAGAGTTTATTTTTTTGTGATATTGATCTTGTCATAATCTCGATAATCAATGCAGAGTCTCATTGATCTATCTATCTTATTAAAAATAGAAAATGTGCATGCCAAGGTGATGGAATATGGAATATGAATCCCTTGTCAACATTCTCATGGATTTTATTCTTTAAAAAACAAAACTAAATTGGGTCCATTCTATAACGAGTCTTTGAAATGGGCATTGCACCTAGTGTGAGTTCAATTGAAAATGAAATTTCATGTTTTGGGGGAAGGCCTAGAAATTCTTCTTTAAAGAATAAAAAATCTTAGGTATAATAGGTTTATAATTAATATTTATTTTATCCCCAACCATATGAGATAGATAACCATCATTTATATTAATTAATACCCACAATATGGAAGTAATTTCTATTTGAAGTTAATATTCATACATTAATTTATATATGATCATAGATTCATTTAGAATATAAAATTTGACTTTCTTTCCTCAGTAATTAATATGATCTCTAAATAGTGAAATCCAATCCATTCTAAGAATAACATAAAATTCAACTAATGGAATGATTTCAAGATTTTTAGGAAGAAATTTCCTAAAAAGATCAACTAGAGAATAATTATAATCTCAGGATGTAACCTTTTTTCATTATGAGTTTTCACTACTAACTGAAAATTTGATTGTTGATGTAATATGGTGATACAGTTAAAAAATTATTTAAAAATAAATGAGTGGGAGGATCCAAAATAAAATTGAACATTATCTTATTTAGAATGGATGGTAAGTGTACCTTTCACCACTTCATTGTCATACTCCACATGACCAATAGTGATCTCATGTGATTTTTCTTTATCATTAGACTTAAGTGGTTGATGACATCTATCATCATCTAAAACCCTTATATTTTAGAATTGGTTATCTTAATTACCATTTCCCTTTCACTTGAAGTAGTGAAGTGTGGGAGGTTCTTTCTAGGTAGCATTTTCTATGTTTGCATCATTGGATATCTTTTTTCCATCACATCAGTAGTCAATTTCCCAGTTACCTTATTTTCCACACATAAAACATTTACTAGTATCGTTAATAACTTTTCCTCCATGTTTCTTTCCACAAATTGAGTATAAAGAAAATATCAACTTCTTTTCACTATGATTTTGAGATTTTCCCTTGTATTACATTTTTCTCTTCTTATAGAACCCACAAGATTGATGGTTAACTTCTATATTTATCTCAACCATGAGAAAAAATCAAATTATTTTTTCATAACTAATAATTATCTTATGGAAAACACCCTTTAAATACTTGGATTTAATTGACTAAGGAATCGATCAACCTTACGCTTAGACTAGATAATAATTCCAAAGGCGTACCATGAAAGTCATGTAAAATTCGCCTCATAGATACCAAAAAATCCATCATTCTTTTGCTTAAGATCAGGAATATCCTACTCCTTTGTATGAGGAATAAAAGGAATATACTTATTGTCAAATAATTTCCTGAACTCATCCCATTCTATTAAGTCAATTTCATCTCGTTTCATCGTATTTTTTATGAGATTACACCATTGATCGGCTTCACCATCCAAATGATAGACTTACAAAATTACTTTCTCATGTTCTGAACATTGATGAACTAAAAATATCATTTCTGTTGTACTAATCCATTATTTAGCCACTATTGGATCAGAAGACCCACTAAAAGAAGGTGTTCACTTCCTCATGATGGAATCAAGAGAATATTGTTCCCACCTTTTCTCCTTAGGAAGTCCAATATGAATCATAGTTTGAGATTTTTTATTGAGAGTTGCCACAATATTTTTCATTTCAACTCCTATAAAATTTGGTTACTTAGGAGGAAAATGTTTATATTTTCTATCATATTTAACATTAATGTAGTTCCTTTGGTTTATATCTATTGACTAAAACCAAAAAAAATTATACTGTGATAAACACTTATCATTGTCGTAAAACCAAATAATCAAGGGAAATTACCCATCAAATTTATATCCATGATCCCTTATATTTTTTCCTATGTTATTTATGATCTTCAACAAAACTCTATGATCTTATCCTAGACATATAATTATCCTTATAGTTCTTACTAAGGTTTTCTGATCCTACTTCCCAAAGGTTAAAAACCATTCTATGATACCAACTATAAAAGCCCATAGTTTTCATTCATAAATATTTCTTATAAATATAAGAATATTAATTACAAAACATAACAAACCTGGACTACAATCATATTGGTTTAGTGTCTCTGGAAATATAAAAACATAAATAAAGGATTCATAAAACATCTTCATCATCACTTACTTATTCCTTCATAACTAGAACCCTTTTTTACACATGATTCTTACTAATATTATCTATATCATGGAGAAAATGAACATAATAATTAGTGATCTCAGATGCTTAATAAGGAAATAAATTTAGCATAAGGGCGTAAAAATATAGAAATTACTTTTTAAAATTTTATTCTTCATATTAAGGATTATGATATTGAATCATTGAATAAATCATAAAATTTCATAATACATGAATTATAAAAGAATAAAAGAACATAATTATTGGTATAATGATATAAAAAATGAAATTTTTTGCATAAAATATGCTTAGAAAACATTTCTATATTAGTCAGGTCTCACTTCCAAGACCATCATAGTGGACAATGCCCTTTATTGAACCTTGTTCACTCACCATTCTAGCCCTATATTACTGAACCTATTTTACATCCCATTATATTCATTTATATCTCATGAGATACAAATATTTACCCAAATTAATTGGTGGGATATATATTTTTATCCCCTCGCATAATAAAAAACATACATATTTATTATACAAGAATATAAATCATTTCTCATATCAAAACTGGTGGAAAAGAAATGGGTTTCATAAATATCATTCTATCATATAAATAAATTTATCAAAAAAGTATTAAGATATTAATCTTGAAAAATATCCTTAGTAAATCATATGTAACATCAAATAATGTTATCTTAAATGAAAAATATTTTTTAGAGATCAATTGAACTAATTCTTAAAGAAAATATCCTTTTTGTTTTGGAAACATTTTTTTCATAAAATACCGCAAAAAAATTTAATAGAAAAAAATTTCATTAAAAATAACCATTTAAGAATGTAAGGGAAGATTCAAATAATTAAGGAATAATTAAATCAGAAAAATATATTCTTGTTATATAAAAGAAATTCCTTTCATACTTTTTCTAGAAAAGTCATAAAGAACATCATTTTGAAAATGACAAAAAGATTCTATTCAAAATGTTTAGTAAAGATTAAAACATGTTAAAAAATGAATTAAAAAATTATAGAATAATAGTACATATATTTTGGAAATTATTTTTCAGAAACATATACATGAAATAAAAATAATCCCTAATATATACTTACATATAAACTATCTCAAATAAAATGAGATTGTTAAATTAACCCTTACCTTAGATTTGTTCTTCTTAAAATGTATATGAAACTCTTGTATAATGGTTTAATGGATTATATTAATTTATAAGTGAAAAATATTAATTTTTATGATATAATATATGATCCTCTTATATCATCTTATTACCCATTTCTTAATAATATTTCATTATTACCCTTCTTTGGGGTATGACCTACTTCATTTTCCTATGGATGATTTGTCATATAAGTAAATGCTTTTGTGCATAGGATATAGTTATATCATATGACTAATTATATTAAGGTAATATATGTCATATTTATTTATTAATTTCATTTATATAATCACTCTTGGATGGAAAACATGGAAAATGAATCACACTGTGTCGTGGAGACGGTAGGTCGTATGTATACACGAGCGATGGCATCATTGACTTAATAGTGAAAGGAAAAGGAAGTCGATGGTATGTTTATATAATTAAACAATTACAATATATATATATATATATATATATTATTTCCATCATTATACCCATCCAAGTAAAGTGGTGATGAAAAAACAGATTACACCACGACGTGGAGATGGTAAGTCATTTGTACGCACGGGTAGTGATTTCATTATTTTATGACGTATAAATGGTGAAATATGGTTGTTTCATAATTATAATAACAAATAATCATATAAATTATACTATATTAATTAAATTATAATGGAAATAGCACGTGGATAGAAAATATAAGAATAAATAACCTTGAAAGAGTCAATAATGATGATTTCCTCTTCTTTGGTGAACTTTCTTTAGATATCCTCTTAGGGACACATGGAATTTTCTTATGAGAAGACCAAAACCTCTATAATGTGGATATAGAAGTTTATAAGATAAATTTTCAGGGTATGGTAGATCTTTAAGGTTCAATGTGATGTGAAGAAGTGATTGAGGAGGTTCCCTTTTATAATTCTAGTGAGGGTCACTTTTAGAATTTCAAAAAAAAATATTAATTTATAAAAAATTATATCTCAATAAAAAAACCTCCAAAAGGCCATTTATTAGAATATAATATGATATAAAGTTGTAATATCATAATAAAATTGATTTTATAAAAGTTTTGTTATTATTTCTAACCTTATCATTTTGATTACCCCATAGTCAATCTATTTTAATTTTAACTAAGGTAATAATTTTTTAAATATTAACATGTTATAATATTTACTTATGTGATGTAAATTATAAAATGGATGAATCGTATATAAAATTTTATACAACACTATTTTTTTAATATTTTTTTTATTTTTAAATAATTTAATAAAATAATATCCTAATAAAATATTAGCAGTGTCATTTTTGACAGTATCCATTACATGGACTATTACAAATATCAATATAACAAGTTATCATTGAAAAAAATATTTTATTATATCACTAATAGTACAAGGTCATCTAAAATTTTTTTCATCACATTATTTTTCTCAAATTATATTTTAAAAAATAATAATAAAATCTATTTAATATTTCAATTAATAAAATAAATACCATATAAGCATTGTCTAATTATTATAAATACAGTAATCTTCACTAAAAATGAATCATAAAATAAAATTATGAAGATAAATGTTGTATATTTCAAAACAATGTTTATAGCCAAATATATCTTCTTACTAACCCTATATTAAAAATGATATATTATTTTAAAAATGGATGAGATATCTTTAAATTTTTATTAAATAAAATATTTTAAATATCATAATCTCATATAAGTTTCCAAAAAAGTAGAAAATAAATTTATATAATAAAAATTCCGTTATTGATTTAAAAATTTACATTTATATTAATTCAAAAATACTTTTTCCCCATTGTGAACACATAAGCGGTTTTTATGATAAATAAAGTGACATTTTGTGACTTTCAATGATTTAAATATTATATATGTCATCTTCATAAAAAAGTTTACATTAAACAACTTAATTTCGATCCCTAGTTGTTAAAGGTATAATTATCTTTATCCTATAATATTTTGGCATGTTTTAGGGTCATTTTATATTCTTTATCATTTTATTTTTAACCTAAATTACAAAGTTTACCCTTTACAATGGTAACAAAATTTACAAATGTTACTATTCATCGTGGAAAAAAATAAAAGGGACATATTCACTAAATTTGGATATTTTGAATCTATATATGAAATAAATTTATCAAAATTATTAAAACATAAGTTTCAAATTTAAATTTAAATTAAAACTGGTAGGACTCCAAGAAATTTTTTTTTCGAAAAAATTCCCTTCTAACATAAATTGTTTTCATAACAAAATCGTGTATAAAATTGTTTCAAGAAACCATAATGGGATTATTTTAAATCAAAATAAACTAATTAAATTTTAAAACTAATCCAAAAAATAATTTTACCTTGTAAATACCTTAATAGAAAATATAGCTTTCAATAAAAATTCGTATTTTTACTATTCCATAAAAAAATTCTAAAAAATAACACTCAGATAATTTTGACATGATGAATTCTAAAAAATGAAACTCATTTTATGAAATCCATTTTCTATAACTTCTAAAAATTAATATTCATTCATAAAATGGGTCAATACTCATTTTTGAAGAAAACTGTTTTTTTAAGAATAAAGTGACATTACTGATAATTGTGTGATAAATTTATATGTAATTAAAAATAAAATACTAATGAGTTGGAACTTAATATTTATTTCATAAATTTATCATTCATACTTATTCCCCCCAATTTAACAACTAGGTTATAATGGTCATTTTATACTAATAGTGTCTTTCAATTTGTTTAAACTCACATTTTCTTGCAATGCAAGCTATTAAAGAATTAAAATTATATAAAAAAGAAATATTTATTAAATTATTGGGAAGTCACGTTTATCGTTAATATTATTCTAAGTGATAAAACCCAAACCTTTCTCCAATAGGCTAGGTTTCAAAGACAAGAACCGAGTAGGTAGTACTGAAATGGGATGCATTAGCTGAAGTATATATACAAACACAGATAACTAGATCCATGCAACAAAAAAGATACGTAATAAAATAATAAATATCAAGAGTATGAACTATTCATATAAAAACCACTAATAATGAATCAATGTACAACAACATAGTACAAAATTATAATGGTGAAAAATAAATGTCTTACCAAAAATAATCCCAAAAATGATGACAACTGGAAAAAGGGAGGCTGAAGAGAGACAAAAACACATTCTCTAAGGCCAAACACCAAATGGGGTAATATATTGTAGTCAAAGATATGATACTCTAAAAAAATTTCACTAAATTCATCATCGATCTACCTTTCTTCTTCATAAGAAACAATTCATTCGGTTGAATCCAATGTAGGATTGAGAATACACATACCCAGTAAGATACCCCAAAACCATAAAGGGCTCAATATAATGATATAACCATCAGATCAACCTATAAGTAAGATTTAAATGAAAACCATAATATATTCTCATATAGAAACCCAAACGAGAGAGAAAGGGGATCCCCAACTACACAACTAGTGAATAATGATGTGTCATCCTGCTATAGTGTGGGGAGTTCCAAATTTACCTGTGTAAGGAGTATGGGGGACTCACCCCAAGGTGTGATTGGGGAGTACCGACCCTAAAAGATATCTAGTAATATAACATGATAACTTTAATTATTCAAGCATTTCTGAAATAAGCGTCAAGCTCATAACACCTCATGTTTTACCTATGATGTCAAAATGAAGGCCACCATTATGTATCATATGGAAAACAACACAAGATAGCCTACTCGCCTACCCAAATCAAAGTCTCTAAGAAGGAGATAAAAAATGTGGTAGTTTCATATAAAATTACACTGTGTGTACTGGTTATAAAAAACATTACTTGGATACCCCAAGTATCTTAGTGCCTTTAGGCCCATACCTGGGTATTTTGACTCATATCCATGTACTCTGTCCATGATCATGTCTGTGGGTCATTCGAATGTACACAGTTTATGTCCAAGTACCCAAGTCATTTTATAGTATATGGAGGATTCCATGTGCAAAACCATGTCCATGTCTATGTACTTCTGAGTTGCATGCAGGACTGTTAGGCTTGAGTGTCACGACACATATTAGTCATGAAAAATGTGTGATATTTAACTCCACCCAAAACTCTAACCACCACATCTAAGTGACTACATGGAATATGTTATCCATATTACATTTGTTGTGCATTAGGATTTTATAAAAAAATTTGTCTAATAAACACATATATCACAAATCACCACCATAACATCTTCCACCATGAATTGAAATAAGATTCATGGATATAGGGTTGAATGAACCTGATTTATCACTATTTGTTGGATTCTGGCCACCTAAACCTCATGTGGGTCTTCTCTGTTACACTATGCCATTGTTTCAGCTCTCTAGTGGATAAAAAAACATGATCCGATAATCGATCCATGTTTTTAACACTCACAACCCATATCACATCATGATCCCCTAAGAAACACTAATCTCTTACATGTTCACACATCCACCACAAATTTGGGGAATCAATCAATCTTGAATCCATCCTGAAAATCATCCCCATGGGTCAATAGTGTAGAACATGATGAATAGTTGGATAAAATAAATATAATAAAATGAACAATACTATTTGTAAGTGTAGTTATTTCCATTGATTCATATGTGGATACTAGGATGAAATCATTGGTGCAATAATTAAATTAATTATCTAGAATCTTATGAAGAACGAAAATTTCTAAAAACTGATGAAAATAAATATTTCCTTCATTTTTAAATAAATCAATGGAAAAACATGATTCAACCTGACCTAACTCAATCTTGGATTAATCATTGGTTAGTAATAGGTTTGTACCATTTCCATTAAAAATATATTGGAACATCTTTGGTGAATAAGAATCACTTATTTAATAATTTCTATTCCATCAGCAATTATCATTTGTCAGTGGATCTCTCCCTTAGTTCCTCTAATTCTCATAGAGTTGTGAGGATAACCATAAATATTCATCATAATGATTAATTTATATGGGACAAATAGGTTTTTCATTATTAAGTAAAAAAATAACTAATTATTTAATTTATTTAAAGAACCTTCCAATGGATTTCATTAACCAAACACATGGCAATGACCAAATTTATATTGTGCCTAGGGTAAACCTCATATTATAGAAACAACCATACCCACAGATTTCCCTTCCAATTTATCGATAAATTAAAAGAAAATTTATTCTGAAAATATGCATGTGCATGATTTAATATATATTATTATTATTATTGTATTAATTTCATGGTCTCACCACACCCAAAAACTATGCTGACTACATGTAGAAATCCAGAGATATATATAGTAACATTCAGTGGACTAAACCTGAAAAACTAGAGTGTGTACATCCTACCCTCTTTTATAGCTTTTCAAACCTATTGGAATTTAAATATGTGTTATAGTAATATTTAAGAAAGGAGCATTTGTTTTGAAGAAAACCCAATCCAAAATGGACCAATAACACTCTAAGGTATTTTTCTTTACAAAGTCATGCCACTTTATGAACAAGATAGAGCTCGCAGAGCTCCCAAGATAAGAAATACACTTAATTAATGCATGAAGGATTTACATTTCCCTTCATGAGTTTGGTAGTGATTCTCGGTCGCATGAAGGATTAATGGTGTGCTTCATGATTCTAATGGAGCTGTGCCATTTTGTACATCGCACAATTTCTTTTCAAACCACTTCCCAGCTTCTCAAATCCACCTTGACTATAAATAACCCCTCATTCCAACCTTTGGACGGTAGTTTACAAACCTTTCGAATTTTGAATTTCTATTTTCAAAGAAATATATCATCATGAACAAGACCAAAACGAATTATCCAATGTATCCTAGCTTCACGACGCCACTTTACATATGTCTTTTAATACATCCACCTTGGGTGGGGATGCCTTTCATGAAGGCCTTCTCACTTTGTGAAGGAAGAAGTCATATGGGGGACTTGAGGTTTCATGAATCATTAATCTTTCATGAAAAACTCCTTCCCTTAGCCAATACACTATCCTATGGTATGTTCACCAAGTTTCACAAAGCCTACTCCTCCACAAATACCCTGACCACTACGAAACAACTGAGATTCAGAAAGAACCACTTTGTGTGGCCCTAATCTTTATGGATCCCATTTCCTAGGCTTCTCCATGCTACATCCCTTCTTCTGACACCTCTTCACAAAGTATTAGTTCTCATATCCCCCACATCCATCCACAATCAGTTCAACTTCACTTCAATTCCTTATATGACTTGTGACCCCAATTCATGTGGACCACTCCAATTCAAATATGGTCCAAGACTTTCACCAAGATCTTGATTCTTGGTGTAGGTAAACTAACACCTTCTACTACTCAGAATAGGCATTCTAAAATTGGAACCCATGATCAAGAACTCTTACATACCATTATACCATGACATTTCAAAAGCCATTCCCCTCATAAAGGTGAAAGATTTACGGTTATGTAAGTCCAAGGGGTAAAGATTGATTCCCTAATGTCTATGATGTATGACGTAAAACTACAATGAATTAACGTCCTCATCACATGATGTAAAAATATAGTCCTATATCTCATTATGAGTATGTGATTACCCATGTTTGATCATTACGGTATCCCACCCTCTCCCTCACCATAGAGAGATCCTCCTGCATTGGGAAACATTCATTTTAAATCTAACAAACATTATGCTGCAAGAATAGTATTCTCCATGTATATCATAGGGAATGAGATCCTACTTATATGGAAAGAGATATTCCCCACATTTACTGACATCCACCTCAATCATCTTCCATGTGTAAGACCCAAAACATTTATTGTTGGTGTATCTTTCATAACTTGAGCATCATGTCAACTACTTCCCCATGTTTCTCACACTGAGCATGACTCGCATGGGAATAGTGGTTAGTAGTGAACATGAATAACATTATTCATACATGGAATTATTACATGAATATTCCCCAATCACATGCTTCATTTGAATCCTCCTTAGGTGTAAGCCTCATCTTGTCCCCTCAAATGGGCCTCCTTCTTAGGTGTATGGCCCAATGATTCTGAACTACATGGGTTTTGATTCCCAACTAATTGAGATATGTAAGAATCCTCCCTGTGGACAAAACCCAACACCCCATCCACATCCATCATGATTTTCTTGGGCCACTTCTTCCTAGTAATATCATGCCACTACCTAGGGACCACATCTCCTTCTAGTCACTTTGGGATGATTTTGCATGTAAGCCCCATCCACATCATCACTACTCCTAGATGTACCTAGAACTCTTTCATGCATAATCCCCACACCATCCATACAAGAGTAATAATATTGATAAGGGAAGATCAATTAGTGAACCCCAAATCATCATTATTCAGCTCCCAATTCATGAGATGAGAATCCTTACCACATGACATTAAACTGCATGGACCATTCCTATCATACGACCTTAAACTGCATCATTAAACTATGTGGGGTTTTATCCCTACCTCCAAAATATGGTATGTAATATTTTTCATAGATGTTCAATACAAACTAATGGTAAACCTAGGTTCCCCCTACTAGGTTTAAACCTCATTGATCCACCTCTAGGGGTGTTCCAATCAACCCTCATAGTGTGACATCTTCCCTTTATGGGAGACACCTCTCATATCTGCCCCCACAAGGTGTTCTAATCCATCCATCTGATAAACCTTAATTGTGTTCCCTTATAGGGATGTGACTTCATGGTGTGATGTCTTACCAATATGGGACACACCTCCCATTTCTACCTCCATAGGGTGTTCTGATCCATCCATTTGTAAATCGTCTATGTGATCCCTCCTAGGGATGAAGCTCATTGATCTGCCTCTATGAGGAATTCTGATCATGAAACTCTGCCTCCAAAATATTTTAAACTTGTGACCCAAATAACTACCTCATGCTAAACAAGGAATACCTGAAGTGAAAGCCTTTGAAGATATGAGATTATGAAATCAACTACTTCATTCTAAACATGGGATTCCTGATGTGAAAGCCTTTGAGGATATATGCCTTTAGAATTAGATACCTCATGATCGAAATAGGATGCCTTGGGTTTCTTACCCAATATGCCTCAATGAGATTCCCTCTTATGAGGAAGAATATAGTTGACCAATTATCCTAGTGTCTATACATTCCAGTGATTCCCAATGTGACTACTCCCTTGACCAAAGGTTTCTTCTCTATCAGGAACCATTGGAATATCCAGAAAGAGGTGTTGTAATTAACTATCATCCAAAAATATTTGGAACTAGTAATGAGTTCAAAAAAAATGAATTAACTCTATGAGGGAGACTCGAACTAGGTGACAAGTTCCAAGGAGGAATCCATTGAAGGAGTAATTGACATCCCATCATCTTATTTTGACCATATAGTAGACATCTCTATTGAAAGTGATGAAAGACTCCCACCATTGGAATGTGGGGATGTGAGGAAAAAAATGTGACACCAGTGCACATTGAACATGAACCAACGGAGTGCCCTAGTGAAAGGGTCAAAAACAGAAATAGTGAACCTGATGTGATAATTTTCCCCTTCAACCATGTAGATTATCCATTTTTTCATCAAGTCAAGGATTTTACTCAGATTCTACTGATGTTGGGCCACCAACATAAATAGTGAACCCAATGTGAAAATCTTCCCTTAAAATGGAGAATAGTAGTGTGTGAGACATATGCAGAATAGAATTTCACCTATTCCAACTATATGGAACCTGGACCAACCATGAAAATAGTGGGCCCAACATAGAACTCACATGAAATCAGGGCTGTTAAACTATAGCAATTATTCTATATGAAATATTCATCATGGATATCTATCTCCAACCATGAAATATTGGATGATGATGGGTCATTGAGCATCAATTTCCTTGCATCTATTTTGATAGCACAATCATCATGATTTTTAGGACCCAAGTAGTAAGAATTCAGCCACCCAATGCTCTTCATCATAGGTGTTGAAGAATTGTTAACATGGAAACTCCACATGAAACCACTTATTCAACAAATTTTGCTACACCATCATATATTTGGCACCCATGGCCCATCTTACCCTTGTATATCATCTTGATTAGGGTCATAGAAACACCAATACATCATTATTAGAAGTAGGGAGTCATTTCCATGAGGGATATGGATCACCGGGACCAAGATAATTCATCACATCACTAACACAGTTTCCCCCAAAGGCAGCACATGGATCCATTTCTCCCCACTCCAACAAAGAACTTCTTTGGGATCCTTTCCCCAGATTGGTCCTATAACTTGTTCCCCTAAGCCATAGAGGTGGGGGTTCCTAAGTCACTGTGGCTGCAACTATTATCTGATACCCACCAATAAGGTCTCCCCCTAGCCCCATATATTCCAAAAATTACCAATCCTTTAGGATAAAGAATAGGTGGAATATAGACCTGCTCCACAGACCTCAGTTCGGGCCACATGACATTAACATCGAGCACAATACTAGGAGAATTTATATCAAGGGGAATCATATTTTATAGATTTAGTGGCCCCTTCCATATCTGGTATATTCCACAAGATTATTCAGAGAGTTTAGAAAGGATCTATTCATACTCAGTTTGGATCAAGACCTCATCCACCCCGCTGGTAGGATAGGTTGACTCTTTCGATCTTCATGGCCTTAAATAGTTATTATTGTCCAAACAATGATGATTAGTTTTAGTTTGATGGTCCTCCTTTTATAGTTTCCATCTCTATTTTAGGTCATATCCACTCCTATGTTGATCAGATAAGAGGTCCTAGACCGATGATCGACGTGGATGCCATCCTTGTTCTATCACCATCTATCAACATGAAGGTCCTCCCCATGTCATAGGTAGCCAGATTAGAGGTCCTATGAACTCCATCAAAATAAAGTTTGTAGGAAATTCACATGTTTCTACTAGTTCGAGTGTTGGTCCTCCCATATCAATAATCGATCAATGTGGAGGTCCTCCTCACTTCATCTATAATCACCGTGGAGGTCATCCCCATGTTCCCATCGGTCAAGGTGGAGTTCTTCCCACTTCATAACCCATCAATACATAGGTACTACCTATACTTATGATTCTAAACATAGATATATTCCTTTTGTGATAGCTCACCAGAGTGTAGGTCCTCCCCACTCCTTCAACGACCAACATGGAGGTCATCCACATGTTTCCACTAGCCACAATAGAGGACACTATCATGCTTTCAGTAGATAGCAGAGATATCCTCCCTACACCTATTTTGATAAGTTTAAAGGCACTCATAACACTTCATCCTACCAAAGAGGATGTCCCCCCAACTCTCACAATCAATATGTAGGTCCTCCACATGTTCCCATTAACCAAATAATAATTCCTCCCTACTAATTTAATTGCCCGGGTAGAGGTCATCGCCACTCCTATAATATTCAAAGTAGAGGTCCTACTCACTCTAACAACAACCGATACTGAGGACATCCTCATATCCCAATTGATTGAAGCAGAGGTTCTTAGTATTATTTCACCCACTAGTATAGAGTTTCTATTTGTAATGAGGATTCTCCCTACCCTAATGAACCGTCCTAGGTAAAATGGGAGAATCACTTCAACTGAAGAGAAAATTCTGGGAAGTTCCAAGTCATCCTCAATCCCATTCACTTCTCAAATTATATGGTATAATGTGATTCAATGATGGAACCTTCACCCCATTCATTTTCATGATTGTCTAGGGTAGAATACTGAAAGGTTAAGTTCTTCATCCAAGAAGGTGAGATTCATAGGATCCCAAAATCAATTCACTAGTACATGTAGGTGAAGTAAGATTTGGTTCCCTTCTAAGGGCTTATAGTGTAGTCATCTCTATCATCACCAGTTTCTCTCTCTACCACTACCTAAGATTACATAGAGCTATTCTGGAATGGGATAGATGAAGAGTATCTTATTGAGTCACTATAGACCTCCCATTCTCTCTCACATATGGTAGTGGTGGACACCCATTCTTATAGGTTCATAATGATACAGTTGATACCACCCTTGATAGATAACCTATCATATAGAAATCAATCGACTCATGTAAAGGCTCCTCCAATGGCTATCTCAACACCACACAAATCCATATCAATGCGACTACCAAACTCCCATGAAGTGATAATTGAAGCATGGTCCAACTAAGATTATGGCCCCCCTTCTAAACAAGAAATCATGTAGGACACTCTTTCTAATGATTGGTTGTGTATAGTCTTCTAGCTGAATAAAACTATCAAGTTTGATATCCTGGAGTCCCTTAATGAGGACCAGGTCTCATGTTTCAATCAAATTATATGGATTACACATTTACGACTCTGTGACTATCAGTTTCTTTACACTAGATGTCAGGAGAATTACAATGACATTGATTAGCAGTTCTGCATGCATTATTTAGCATCACTCCTAGTAACTCAGCACCCCACATTGACATGATACCACGAAACCCTACAAAATATTTCTGTCAAGAGATTTATAGTGATCTAAAGAATTATTAAATAGGTATATTATTGCATCAAGATTTGGGGTTGAGGATAGTATGCTTCTCTCAACTTTAGTCCAATCCCGTAACAACCTGACCTACCTAGTGATATTGAGGATTTTACTCCATGTATAATTATTGTCAACATGTTCATCCCTAAAATATCCAAGGAGGGAAGGGGTGATGCCAGGTATGACTGAGAAAACCTTCCCCTTGGGGTAGTGAAGTATTAGGTGGACCCTCATACAAGTGTCTGTACCTGCCTGGAATGGAAGACACATAGCCTCAGGGATCCCTCTATATCATTTCAATTCATTTGAAACACCAACAAGGGAAAGTAGAAGATTGGGTCCTCTAAGATCTCTAATTCTGCTGATGTGACACGGAATATAGAGGTTGATCAAGAAATGGATACCATACTTCAGTAGGTAAAATATCAAAAGAGGATCATTGATGAGCTCCTTGTTGAGTGGTGCCCAAACTATAGGAATGGTAGAAAGGATATTGTCCCTCCTATACATGGGAAGTAGAGGCATCCTGAAGTCCCATTTAGCCTATTTCACCCAATCATGATCAATAATTCCACACATCCTTACATATAAGAGGAGGGATATTATGGAAAGAAACCATGATATGAGTTGTCAAACCTTCTTGAGCGGCATGATAATCTTCCTCGGGACCCAGACCATGCTTCTCCGCAAGTCGTTGGGCCTTCCAAATAGGTTGAGAATCCTATAAATGAACTGATAGTTATGGATCCTTATTAATATAGGGATCCTTTCCTAGAATATTTGATAGCCTCTCTCACTTGTTGCTTGGAATCCTTTGAGATGTGATAGGTGGAAATACCACCTTACACCAAGACTTATCTGGTGTGTGTGGATGATATGTGATCACTCCAATATTTTGGGAACCCCATTTTCACCCATTTCAATGGAATGGGTGACTTGTTGTAGCATCTATCCCACTTCATCTCATGGTGTGGGCCTATGTCTAGAACTCCAGAGCAGCAGGATCCCACTAATCTTTGATTTTTTATTCATATATTGGAAGGGACTACATTTTATGGAATGTACAGTTTCTCACGGGGTTCATCACTGGTTGGGAAGACCTCTATGGGTACTTTCTCTTCTAGATCAGCACCACCATGCACAAGATAATCATTTATGAACTCTTCATGTGAAAACAACTTCCAGATTAGTGAGTTGTGACTTATTCTTCTAGTGGAAAGGCCTCACTTATTCACACGATATACCATTTACCCAAGAGATTGTGGTGGTGATGTGTGTGTAGGGCATCAATAATAACCTGGTCCCCACCCTCATCACTTATATCATCCTAAGAGGGATCCAGGAATTCATTAAAAAGGCTTATTTCCTAGGGAAATCCTTGAAGAAAGCCAAGTAGGAACATCCATTGCCTCTCCCATCTATTTCAGGAAGAACTAACAAGGCATAGACTTCCATCACAGTACAGATAGAGGTCCCATAACTACTAGAGTTTTTCCCCTTCTTCTAGTAGATCCTCACCGCGCGCAACACCCCCATAAATCTTATCCTTACCTGGTACATAATCGACAATCACCGACTCACAAAGAACAACCTCATAGATATGAAAATGTGTTTTTATCCCCTCATTGGGATCCAACCACCTCTTTCTGGGCATGATCACTGAGTTCCCTTCCCAAATAATAGAAAATGGACGTATTCCCTCAACGATAGATTTTTTATTGGTTATTTATGAAGTTAATTGAAATAAGGAATTTTCAAGATTCTAGAGTCTAAGAATCCCCAAAAATATAAGCATACTGATTTCCCCTACCATTTCCCTTATCACATGATTCTTGGATATACCATTAATCAATGCTTTGTGTTCGAGGATTGGATTAAGGGATAAGTGGACAGTGTTTTGGTCATGTTGGGAAATGTTCCAGTATAAGTTTCACACATCCTCACTAATCCTAACAATGAAAGAAAAATTTTTGGTGAGTGGAAATAGGTTTCCAACCATGAAACTCAGATTTATGATGAATATATGGCTCGTAGAGCATTTTCCCACACCCATTGTATCATTCGTGTCCGCTTAGGCCAGCCTAAAACTCCTAACACCTCCTCACTATTCCTGGATACTACTTATACATCTACCCCATAGCTATATACATATCATAATAGTAGGGATTGATGATGCACAAAAAAGAAATTTCCCCTGCTGGTACTAATGCCATCCAATACTCTTAGTGAATTTATACATTCGGAGCTAGGAAAATCCCACAATGTCCACCCAGTATTGAATGATTCCTATAATGATGATCAAGAGTATTCCTATATAAACATTTCTGAGTTGGTAGATCCCTTTATGGTCCCCAGTGACGAGTAATGTCCTCAAATACATCTGATTTCCACAAGTCGATGCCATCAAAGGAATATTTAAAGGCATAAAAACTGATAGAATGCTCAGGATAATGTTTCATTCCAAGTCATGCATAATAACGAGAGAAGATGACATATCCATCACAGATCCCAGCTGACAAAATCCTCCCATACTACTCCAACATACATGCCACCACAACTAATCGTACAAAATAACCAGCCAGAATTATTGTAGTTGTATCATGATTGGCCACATCTAGAAATAGTCATGTCTCAACCAACCAATATTCAAACATTAGTGGTTCTAGGTGAGTTATCATATGAGAAGTATGACGTTGCTATCACCAGCCAAAATCCAGTGGTTCGTCCAATAGAACCTGTCATGCCTCCATCTAGAGATAAACCCCTTATAGGTAGAAATGTGTGTATGGAATGAATGTACGATGTGATGAAGCACCTTTCTAGTATTCCTAAAAATATATAAATCCATGAGGTCCTTCACCTATCCGAAGAGATACACACGTCCCATGTAGAGGCCCGGAAAATCCCCCTCTAGTTTGAAGTAAAGGTAGCGGCCACAGAGACATTCTATGATGTGGAGTTTGAGTAATCATAATGGAATGAAATAATTTCTTTCACATGAGAAGATGAGGGATATCCCATGTATGATCACATCTACCCATTTCATATCATCTTCTAGTTCAATGGTGCGGAGATCTATTGTTATATAGTCAAAATAGGTTTTGAGATCAATCTCATCCAGGCCCAGAAACTCTACATGATGGGGATGACTGATGTAGACATGAGCCCCTCTAACCTAATGATTGAGATTTATGACAGGACAGATCAGAGGCTATGTAGAAGAATATATTTGAAGACCCAATTTTATAGCTTGGTAGAAAAATCTGAATTCTTGGTTATCTCACAGGATAATTCCAACAATGCTTTTATGGGTAGGCCCTAGATCCATCTACATGGAAGAGTCCCTTCCTCGTATCACAAATGCCTCATGTAATCTCTCAATGGTTGAGTAGGTGTGATTCATGGTGATTCATCGCCCTTGAACTCCTGTGAATACCACTATCTGGGTACTATAAATTAAAATATGAAGGATATCTAGGTCTATACTAGTGCGTTCGAGCACACAACTATTGAATATATCCCTTGGATAGACATAGATGATGCTTTAGTCCTCACAATTCCCCATTTTGAAGTAACGAATCCAAAAATGGTAGGTTACTTAATCATTTCCAAGAGAAATTGTTGTTATGTCCCTACGAACAATGAACTTTGAAATAATCCCTCATATTCCCACACATTTCAGGTCTGGGTGACACTATAAACCCCTACCCCTATGAGGTATCGAGATTTTCACCCTATGGATACTATTATGTTTCATACCCACATGTTTTCCAGAGCTAGGTTGAGCCAATAGAGACCAACCCACCCACATTACATTGACATAAATCATAGACCTCGTAGTTGAAGGCCTGATGGATTTGGTTTTACAACCTCTATCACCAAGGATTGAATAGAGTTAGAGTGTCCCAATAAGGATTCCACATCCACCCAAGTCGCAACCAGTGTTCCTCTAGAATCTGATGGCCTGGATGAGAACTATATTCCAAATGATTCTCCAACATTATATGATTAAGGGTATTTGAATGATTATCCCCTCATACTTAAAGAGGTTTTCACCACCTCCATCGATGATTTGCTTCAGGTGAACTTTTTTACCAAGGAAGATCTGAGGCTAACATTGATCAATGTGGATATGCCTCTAGAGGAAAAAATAGTATGTGGGTTTCATAAAGTAGAATCATGATGTATTATCTAGGATTTAGGATAGGATTATAGGAATATATAGTCAGGTCATCATCCAGTGTCTTGGCCTCCCAATGAGTCATCACGGGATCAAGCAGCCTCCCTAGAAAAAACACCCTTCTCATGGTTCCATGGTCGAGGATGAAGTTAATAATCTTATCAAATCCAACATTGACATGGAATTTCATTACCCCTAGTGTCTATCCAAAATCATATTTATTAGGAAGAAGAATGGGTAGATCAGAGTTTGTATCAACTTCTAGGACCTTAATTTCCATTTTCTAGAGGATGATTTTCACCTTCAAGTGAAGGATATGTGGATCGATTCCACAAATTGGATTTAATCTCTCTTCTTTATGGATGGATACTCTGAATACAATCATATATAGAGGGACTCTAGTGATTATAATTCTACTACCATCAGAGCACTATAAGGAACCTTATACAATTAGGTAATTCATTTTGATCTGAAGAATATAGTAGCCACATAACTGTAGGCCAAGCACCACATATTCAAACCAATCCTTGGGATTCTAGTGGAATGATAAATGGATGATTTGGTGGTTAAATCCCAAAAACATAATGATCATATCAAAGATCTTGAGAAAGTGTTCACCTTTCTACTCTCCCAGTATATGTATATGAACCCCTTGAAGTGTGCATCTGTGGTTACCTCAAGGAAGTTCCTCATCTTCATCATCAGATATATAGGCATTGAGATCAACTCGGAGAAGATTAAGTCCTCATCCAAATCTATCCTCTGAGAAACCTCTAGGATCACTAAGTCCAGAGAGTCTACTTAGCCTACATACGCTCATTCATTACAAATTTGGATGGAAAGTTTAAGCTATTTTACATGGTCATGAAGAAAGGTACCATCTACCAGTGGGATGAAGAGTTCTAAGATTCCTTTGAGGAAATCATGTAGTTTATACTAAAACCTATGGTTCTGATTCCACCCATCTCCAAGAATCCTCTGATCCTCTATGTTACTACCTTGTAACAATCCATTGGCTCCCTTATCACCAAGAAGAACAATATATTCATAGAGAACAATTTATCATGTCTCAATTGAATGATCCTTGATATAGAGGCCAAATACTCTCCTATCAAGAAGAACAACCTCATGATTTTCTTTACATTGCATAAGATATAGAATTATTTTTATCATTATTACATAAATCTAGTGTCCCATGATGATCTGCTAACATATATACTTAATCTCCCAATTATGATTGGATGGTTGGAAAGCTGGGCGGCGATCCTTGATAAGTTCAACATAATTTTTATTCCATAAAAGGATATCAAGGGTCATGTGTTGGAATCCTTTCTAGCCACCCATACAGCCCCCAAATAATTTCATCTGGATGTTGAAATCCCTAATTAGGACATCCATTCAGTGGACCAGGGAATGCCTTATTGGAAAATACATTTTGATGGTGCCTCTCAGAGCCTAACTGGTTGAAGGCTCAATGATCCCAAGCTAAATAGAGGAGGTTTGGGGTCTTCATCATAATTCCTACATAAGATTTTATTCCCTACATGTTTCTTCTACCAGAAGGCAATACCAATAACAAAGTGGAGTATCAGGCTCTCGTCACTAGTCTTGATTTAACCCTCTACATTGATTTCCCCCACTTTCTTGTGTGGATACTTCAAATAATTCATCAAATAGATCAATTATGATTATATAGTCTGAAATCCAGAGCTCGAGCCCTTGATAAAGTGTAATCTCCAACTGATGGCCTGTTTACCTTATTAGTTATAGGTGACTCATGTACCCCAGTGGTAGAATTGTCTAGTTGACCCCTTGGATAGGTTAGAATAATCTCTTGAAAATCCAGACTAGGAAGATCTATTTATTCATGTATTTCATGGGAGAATCATTTCTATTGTAACTCTATATGTAAAGGAAACTAGTAGCTAACCCAGCATAATGATGGTGCTTCTACATTAGGAACACCAGATTCTATAGTAGTAGAAGAAACCTCTTATTAGACAACCCCATTCATCGAGTTTCTCTAACGCATCTCTCTCCTTCCACATCGAACTGAACGTGACTAAATCTATTGACGAGTAGAATAGTTCAACATTTAGATTGGGCCAAACATTGAGCAGAATCCTTAAAAGCATGGTATTTATGGAGTCTTCCTATGATTCATACAAGATATGTGGTACCCTAGGTCATGTATTATTTTTTACTCTAGGTCCTATAGTGCCCATCAGGAAAGGTTGACACTCTCCCACCATATTCGAAGGATGGGATATTTATACCCCCACCAAAGTCCGTAACTGCATAGAGTATTCTAAGATCTTTCAAAAATTTCATATCCATGTCAAAAAAATTTCATCGACCTCTGAAGCCCCTTCATACTAACAAATATTCATGGACGTTTATAGTATAGGGACTCCATGTTTTAGGACCTTATGCATAGGAAGTATCTATCTAGTGTAATTTTCATCTCCATGTGGGAAGAAAATTTTCCTTGTAGGGATGTCAATTCCTAACCTGTGATTGAATTCATGAGATCCCACATCATCAAACAATTCAGAGTCACTCACACCATTATCACCAACAATGGCACCAACTACTGGGATACTGAGTAGGATAAGATGTATACCAAGTATATTATTGAGTCCAAACATACTTCCTGCTATTATGTGGAAGAAAATTGTTAGACTGAGGTGTTCAACAAAACCCTCTAACATTTTAAAGAATATTGTGGTTCAAAACAAGAAAATTTGGCCAAAATATATCCATAAATCTCTCTAGGCCTGTCAGAAGATGACTTGAAATTCCACTCATGTGACTAAATATTCCCTGTTGGATGGAACAGAGGTAGTCGTGTCTATTGATATTTAGTTCCCATCACTCTGAATGGCTATCTATGATCAATAGAAGCCAAAGAAAACTGCATAATTCCACCTTTCTGAGTTGGAATCCATCGAAGCGAATAGGCTTTATGTATTATATAATATATGGAGGAAAAATAACAAGATATCAAGGGTTTTCAACAAGAATTTTTTCCTTCGCTCCTTCCTCCAAGGATACACGGTATTTCCTCTCAGAATACTAGTGATACCTAGTAGGAAACAAAAAAATATGGAGCCTAAGATGGAAGGACCTTATATCATTTACAGGGTTCATTACAATAGAGTGTTATTTTTTATCACCATGAATTGATAGTGAATTACTTCTAAAACCAATTTCATGTTTATCAAACGATACATCATGTAATAATAGTATTAGTATGTGCTATATGACTTTGAACAATATAGTGTCATCATATTATCTACGTGGTGTAAAACTATGTAGTATTTATGGTCCTTTTTGCATGACCTTTAAAATAAATTTACCATCATCCTAATTCCATGAAATTAAATAGTGTAACAACCATCATCCTAGCCACATGATGATAAACTATATATTTTTATTGTCTTGGACACACGATGATAAACTACACACCACCATAATTTTTTCACCTGAGAGTAAATTTCCCTTGGCATCAATCATCTTCCATGAAATATTTCAGAATAATTTATGGCTTGAATCATATCCACGCAATATACGTAACAATTCATATATTTGTCATCATAGTCCAGCCACCAAAAAATAAAATTTTCTCCCTTACTAAGTATGGGATAGATATATATAGGGATATTTCTATCAATTACAATGTACGGATTCATTCCTTCTCTTGTATGTAATACCCCAGAATTCCATGAATATTTTTTTAAAAAAATTAAATGGGATTATTTCGAGACTAGGCTCTAAGACGACATGTAATTCCTAGGCCCAATGTGTCCAAAACATATTTTTAAACAATTTTTTAGGTTTATAAAATAATTATGTGAGATGGATTTTCTAAATTGTAAACTGGTGCCTAGATCAAAAATCTGAGGGTACCGTTGAACTCAGAGTGTTAGGATTCTCCTAGAAAGGGCCTAACATTGGCCGACGTGGGGAAACAATGGAAGTTAGTTTTTGGCCGTAAATAAAATAATTAAATAAAAATTATATTATTATTCAAATAATTATAACTTCTAAAAGGTAAGCTAGATTGGAAATCTGAGAGTACTATTGAACTCGGGAGGGCGTTTTTTCCTTAGGCAGAGCCTAACCTTGACTGGCGTGGGTTGAGAGTGAAAGATAGTTTTTGGACTTTTTTTAAGAAAAATTAAAATAAAATAAACTTGATTATTTTATTTTTTATTTTTGAACATTTTAAATTGTTGCAGTGAAATGGTTTTGTAACTCAACGAAACTAAAAAATTGTTTCATTAATGAAATAGCATAATGAAACTTCAATGTAATGGTAACGGAAAAGTGTTCCCTTTTTTAATCTTTTAACTGGGGGGTGTGTCTTTGACACATTTGGAGAAACACTCTAAATCTATGAAGGATCACTGTTAATGAACGATGAATGATAATCTCCAATGACTTGAGCACTACCCCTCCCCTTTTAGAGATCCCACTCTTGAAGACAGATCAAGGACCTTCGTGGATGGATCATCTTTAGCGGCCGATTCTTCCTACGATCGAACTACAACCATGTAGGGTGTCTTGTGATTGATACTCATTTCTCTTTTCTTACCTTTTAAAAAAAATTAAACCCACGAACAATTTGATCCATGGGTCATTTGTTTTTGTGGGAGGGTTGTTTTATCTCAAATACTGCATTGGGGTTATTTCTAGATAGAACCATAATCCCCTCTTCTTATGTTTTAAAACCTCTAACGTAGAGGAATCAGGCCAACATGAACAAGGCCCTAATTCCTCTATCTTTTGGAATTCTTGATATCTTCATGACCACACATTTGAATCAGTTTCAAGGAAACCTTGAGGTCTTAGTAGGGAAGAAGGAGACCTGAGAAGTCATGGAGAGAAAACAGTTTGAGAAACGGACCACTGGAGCGAACCCCTAGTCCGTGAAAGATATCGTCGGTGCGTTTATGTGGGTGGAGGCACCGGCGACTGGTGGTAGTTGTAAACGGGTGGCGGCATGCCACGACGGTGTGCCGAGGTAGAGTCCATGGTCAGCTGGGGCCATGGTGGTGCGGCAGGGGCAGCTGAAATGCAGGTCGGTGGTTGGAAGAGAGGGACACAGCCACCCAACTGCATCAGTGGAGCATCCCATAGTTGTGGGCCACAGTGTGCACTATCACATGGTCTAGCAGAGACTACGTGCAAAATAGAGGGTGGTTGGCTTCATGGAGGCACAATACAGATGCCTCCTAGTGTCTGGGCTAGAGTAGAGTTGGCATGCATAGTGGTACTATAGGAGACGAGATGGGGAGTCCAGTGTCGATGCAGCGAATGACGTATCCATACACGAGGACCCTGAATTATGCTTTTCAACTCATTACATGAAACCACTAGTTTCATGAATCATATAAGAATTGATTGTTTCCTCATGTTCTTCTTTAATTAGAGTCATCTCACTAGGTATAATCTATTGACTATGGTACATCTTGATCTGTTTTAGGATGCCTCCACACAGATAGCTAGTTAGGATTCCGATGCATGACTGTGATGATAGATTTCCTAGTGATGAGGTGTCCTTTTAGGGGCCAGTGCTAGAGATACCCCCCCACCCATGTGGTGCACCAGTGTTTCCACCAATCATTTATTAGTAGTTACTGTCGGCACTACCAGTAGAGTACACACATATGCTCGGTGCCTTGCATGAGTTCTAGAGGAAGAGAACTCTTAGATTTAGCGATGATACTGACCCCCTAGTGGTCGAGGATTGGCTTTATTCAGTTACATTATTATTCCATCTTGTGACGATGCCTCTTGACTAGATGGCGATCTTAGCTATGAGCCTTCTTCAAGTATCATCAGAGAGATGGTGTACCTTGACGATTCAGACACATTATGAGGCAACCCTCACCTAGAATGACTTTGAGCACCTCTTCAAGGAGGATTTATTCCCGATGATATTGCGCTATCTGTGCATACAGGAGGTGCTTCATCTATAGTAGGGTAGCATGACAGTAGCAGAGTAGTCAGTGAGATTCACTGAAATTTCTCACTACTCTAAATACATGGTGTGATACCCATTCTTCAAGGCTTGAGACTTTGAGCAGGGACTACTCTGGGAGATCAGGGAATCCATGGTATCTCTCAGCATCCCTACTCAGGTTGGGGTGCTGGAGCGATCCCTGCTTATAGAGAACTTCCTATAAGTGTAGGCGCTGACAGTTGGAGCCACTAGTAGACACCAGGTAGTAGAGTCTTCAGTGGTGGGAAATAGGCAGTCGCTGTAGGGACCCAAGCAGGTCAATCCTTTTAGGGGATGACCCCAAGAATCAGGGTTGGTAGTACAGGGCTGTCATAGCAGAGGGAGTCAGCATGGGGTCAGGTTGTGCTTCTCATGCAGCGGGCAAGGACACATGGCTCGTGATTTCCAGACTCGTCGTGTAGACGATCATAATACGGTCAAGGGACCACCGAGGAAAAGGCATAGGTTCAAGCGAGGAGTTCTACATGGTGGAAAACGTGGTAGAAGAGCAATACGAGTAGCAAACGGTGGGAGAATGTTAGAGGTGATACCACCACCACCGTTAGGTGGTCCTCCACAGGCTTCGAGAGCTGGTGGATAGGGGTGATCTCAGCTTTAGGTGATGGAGGCCTAGGACCACAACACTATGAAGATGATTAGAGGTATGATCAGTGTCTTCTACACCTTAGATATAGTTATTGTATACACAAGTTCTAGTCACTCTTTCCTTTCTACAGACCTTGTTTAGATCTCAGAGATTCTGGTTGATCCATTGGCTTGATCCTTATGATTAGAGACTCCTATAGGAGGGGATTTAATGATTACACACTGGTGTCAGTAGTGTGATCTTACCCTTGGAGGTGATATCTTAGTTTGGGATCTTATAGTAGGGACATCGAGGCCTTATGAAGTCATTCTGGGTATGGACTAGTTATCCATAGTTCATGCTCTAATTGAATGTTTTAGGCATAGAGTGCAGTGTATCCATAAAGATGGAACTAGAATCTTATTTACTGATGAAAGGGTGATACTTGAAGAAGAGGATGGACTTTCTCGAATAAGGGTTCAACAGATCACTCCCTAGTTGGCTAGACTCACCCTTGGTGCGGTGGATGAGGAGTGTCTCCAGTTACCTATAAGGGTGGATGATTACGTGGATGTCTTCCCCGAGGATGTTCCAAGATTACCTTCTCATAGGGAGGTCTACTTATGCATTTACTTGTACCCTGGGATGAAATTTATATCTAAACCTTCATATCAGATGGCTCCCATAGAGCTCTAGAAGACAAGGTTGTATTTGGAGGACTTGTAGATGAAGGGGTTTGTAAGGCCCGGTGTTTCACCATGGGAAGCCCCAGTGTTTTTTTCCAAGAAGGCTGATGGAATCTTGAGGCTATGAATGGACTATCAAAACCTAAATCAGGTGACTGTAAAGAATAAATATCCACCATTGAGGATTGATGACCTCTTCAATCAGCTTAAGGGGGTGAGGTGGTTGCCGAAGATTAACCTCAGGTCTAGCTATCATTAGCTTTAGGTATGGGATGAGGATGTACTAAAGATAGCCTTTAGATGTCGTTATGGATACTACAAGGTCCTATTGATGTCGTTCAGTGTGAACAACACCCAAGTAGTGTCCATGGAACTCATGAACAAGATCTTCCATCATTATCTTGACTAGTTCATCACGATCTTCATTTATGACATTTTGGTGTACTCGGTGTCAGAGGAGGATCATGCGGAACATCGGTGGATAGTCTCGAATATGCTCCGAGAGCACCAGCTTTATAAAAAGCTCTTGAAGTAATAGTTATGGATTCAGGAGGTACACTTTTTGGGAAACTTTATCTCGGAGGCTGTAGTTGTAGTGGATCCGGTGAAGATAGAGGTGGTTCTTTTTGGGAGCCACATAGGAGCATGACTGATGTCCGATGTTTCTTGGGGTTGGATGGATACTACTGGGGGGTTTTTTTGGACTTTTCCAAGGTAGAATCACCCTTATCAGCTTTAACATGGAAGGGATAACCCTTCATGTGGATGGAGAATCACTATAAGATTTTACAGGAGCTGAGGAAGAGACTGACAAGTACCCTTATCTTGTGGATACCAGAGGAAGGTGTTGGATATGTAATTTTCTATGAAGCATCAGGAATCAGACTGTATTGTGTCCTAATGTATGTAAAATTGGTGATTGGTGATGGTTTGTAATATTTGAGGCAAAATGAGTATAACTATGCAACCCATGAACTTGAGCTAGTAGTAGTAGTCTTTGCTCTGAAGATGTGGTTTCACTACTTGATTGGTGAGCGGTTTATAGTCTACTCTGACCAAAAAAGTCTCGAGTATATATTCTCCTAGAAGGACCTGAACATGAGGTAGTGGGGATGTCTAGGGTTCCTCCAGGACTATGATTTCAAGATAGTCTATTCTCATGGGAAGGGGAACATGGTGGTAGATGCACTCAGCAGGAGATCCGGGTTGCAGTTGCTGAGTGAGGCATCAGATCAGTTTTCCATGATGCAGATATCCCTTGTGGATGATGATGAAAAATACTACCTTTAGTCAATGGTTGTCACTCCCCCACTCTTATAGCGACTTAGTGACGCCCATCTTGGAGATATTGACTATGAGGCCCAATGTGCTCAATTGACAACAGGACAAGATTTTGATGGATTTTTGATAGGTGCAGAGCACATCATTCTTTTCAAAGAGCGCATATTAGTACCAATGGAATTGTGAGGGGTGGTTTTGAGGAAGTAACATACCTACCATTTGGTGTTACCTCCTAGAGTTGAAAACATGTACCGGTATCTCTGATATAAGTACTAGTGTCCAGGGATGATGAAAGCAGTGGAAGAGTTCACTTCACGGTGCCTCACTTGTTAGCAAGTGAAGGCTAAGAATCCGGTTCCAATAGGCTTGGACCAGCCACTTGAGGTGCCGGAGTGGAATTGGGATGGTATCTCGATGGATGTTATCATGGGATTACCACACACATTCAGGGGCCATAATACTATCTGGGTAATCATTGACCAAGTTACCAAGTCGGCTCAATTCCTACCCATTCAAGAGAAGGTTTCAACAGAGATCTTGGTATGCCTCTACGTGAAGAAGATATTTTGGCTCCATGGAGTACCATATACTATATTCTCATATCATGATGCGAGCTTTACATCTTAGTTGTGGAAAGGATTACAGGAGGCTTTTAGGACTCAGCTGTGCTTGAGCACATCCTTTCACCCACATACTAATGGTCAGATGGATCAGACCATACAGACCATGGAGGATATGTTTCTTGCTTGAATCCTTGATTTTTATCGCATTTGGGAGGACCACCTAACACTGGTTGAGTTTTTTTAAAACAACGGCTGCCATTCCACCATTGATATGGAACTATTTGAGGAACTGTATAAATGACCATGTAGGTCACTGTTATGCTGGAAAAACCTAGAGGAGTCAACACTCATGGGTCCAGAGATGGTAAAGGCTACAACAGAGAAGGTGCAGGTCATCTGAGAGTGGATGAAGACTTCACAAAGCCGACAGAAGTCCTATGATGATAGGTAATGTAGAACCTTGTATTATGAGGAGGGGGACCACGTCTTCCTATGATTATATTCTAGATGAGGGATCGAGAGATTTGTTCAGGGCTGTAAGTTATCTTAGAGGTTCATCAGACCTTTCCTGATACTGCGTAGAGTGGGCAGGTGATGTGCCTCTTGGCACTACCACCACATTTAGAGAGGGTTCATGACATATTCCACATATCCCAAATGAGGAGATACATGCACAACCCTTATCACGTCATCATCCATGATGATTTTGATATTGACAATGGGGAAACATTCGTAGAGTATCTGGTGAAGATATAGGATCGACAGGATAAGATCCTTTGTGGATGGTCGATTCCTTTAGTGAGTGTTTGTTGGCAGCATAGGAATATCCAAGAGATCACATGGGGTTGGGAGGATCATATTTTTTATTTGTACCCACATTTGTTTTATTAGACTTCATTTTGGCTTATGAGGACATAAATCTCTAAAAGGGGGAGTAATGTAATACCCTTAAATTCCATGTAAATTTTTTTGAAAATTAAATGGGACTATTTCAAGATCATTCTCTAAGACAGTGCATAATTCTGAGGCCTGGATTGGTTGGAATGTATTTTTGAACAATTATTGAGGGTAATTAAATAATCATGTGAGGGAGTTTTTCTAAATTTTAAACCAGTGCCATATCAAAAATCCAAGGGCACAGTTGACCTTAGAGAATACGGATTCACCTAGAAAGGTCCCAATATTGTCCAGTATGGGCCAACAGTGGAAGTTAATTTTTGACCATAAATAAAATAATTATGTAACAATTATTTTATTTTTCAAATCCTTATAACTCTTAAATGGTAACTCATATTGCATATCCAAGAGTAAATTTGAGCTCATGAGGTCATGTTTCACTTAGGAAAAGCTAAACCTTGACTGGTGCAGGTTGAGGTTGAAAGATTTTTTTTGGAAATTTTTTAAGAATAATTAAAATAAAGTAAACTTGATTATTTTATTTTTAATTTTTAAAATTTTGAAATTGTTGTAGCAAAACAGCATTATAACTCAACGAAACTGAAATGTTGTTTCATAAATGAAGCAACGTAATGGAACTATAATGCAACGGTAAAAGAAAAACATTTCTTTCTTTAATGTTTTAACCAAGGGGTGAATCTTTGACACATTGGGAGAAACACTTTGAATATCTGAAGAATCACCATTGAAGAATGATGAACGATGATCTCCAACAACTTGATCACTCCCCCTCTTATTTGAGATAACCCTCCCTCGATGAGGGATCGAGGACCTTCACGGATGGATCACCTTCAGTGATGGACTCTTCATGCGATCAAACTCCAACCAGGTAGGGTTTCTTGATATCGATACTCATTTCCTTGTTCCTTCATTCTAAAAAAACGTGGGTCAACCCATGAACAGGTTGATATGTGGGTTGTTTGTTCTTGAGGAAGGGTTTTTTATCTTAGAGATTGCATCAGGGTTATTTTTTGATAGAACCTTAATCTCCACATCCCATGTATCAAAAAATCTATCACAAAGGAATTAGTTTGACACGAACAAGGCCCTGATTCCTCCATCTTTGGGCGTTCTTATGATATTCATGACTGCACCTCTAAATCAGTGATAAGGAAACCTCAAGGCCATATAAGGGAAGAAGACAACCTGAAAATTCTGAGGGTGTAGACGGTTTGAGAAAAAAAATCACCGAAGCAGACCTAGTGGTTTGTGGAAGATACTGTAGACGCACCGGCGCCGGCGGCCATCGGAGGGTGGTGGCGCACCGATGTGGAGGTCATGGTCGGCTAGGGCTGAGGCATGCATTCTGGCAGCTAGAGGAGATGGACGTGGCCACCAGGCCGCATCAGAGGATTGGCCTATGGAGTGCACTAGCACATGGTCCAGAGGAAAGTGTTTGTAGGATAGGGGGTTTCTGGCTTAGCCGACCTCATGGCTGCATAAGCTGGATGCCTCCTCGCATCCGTGCCGGAGGAAAGGCGACCCACATAGCAGGCCAGTAGGAGGCGGTCCAGGCCACCCAGTGAGCCGGACCCTTGGCACGGTGGTCCTAACCTGCAGTCCAATGTGTTGGGTTGGATCCAAACCAGGTCAGACTCGAGTCGGCTCGGTGGACCCCAGACCCGATTTCCCCTTCTTGGAAAACAGTAATAACTTTAAAACTATACACCCATTTGATAAGACATTCATAGCGTTGTAACCCTTGATACCAGATGGATATTTTGGAATTCTTTAAAAATGCTTCAATGGAAGTTGAAATTTGAAAAATGGATTAAGGTGTGGATTCTCCCAGAATCAATCGCACTATCTGTAGGAATCCTAGGGATGGTTCAGACCCGAATACTACTAATGAGCGGTCTAAGTGGCCCTGTAGGCCTAGATGATAAGTGACCCCATGTGGACTATCTACAAGTGGCTTTGTGTGAACCAGCTATAAATGGCTCTGTGTGAACCAGCTATAACTATCCATATATGGACCAGCTATAAGCGGCCCTATGTGGACCAGCTATGATGGCCTAAGTGGGGAGCGGCTCTGTGTGACCCGGAAGACCCAAAGAGTGGAGCATCTTTCTATGACCCAGCAGACCCATGTTACTCATCAAAGATGAGTACCTCAGTAGTCCAAGGTGTTTAATGTTACGACTAATAGTCTTTCTTTCCATAATTTAGATTATACCTTCATGAACTGATAGTACCTTATGCATATCTTCTTTTGCGGTCTTTCCCTTGTGTTTCAGGGTCCTTACTGAGTATCATGTTACTCACCCCTACACTGGCTCCACCTACACATATCGTGTCTAGTGAAAATGATAAAGGCTTTGACAAATACCTTAGTGGACTGGGACCAGGCGGTTCCCAGTGAGATACGATAGGCAGGACGTACTTATATAGCTTACACCATCCACTCATTGCTTACCCTTTAAGTGGGGTTCTCTAATGGACAACTTTTCCAAAGATCTTTTGTACTTTCCTATTTTCAGTTTTTCTTTTGTTGGGTTTGTATTCTGTCCCATTTGACTTACAGCTTGTACCTTTACTCTGTGGTTGTTTTAGTATCATGTATGTTTTCCTTTCCAGCTTTTTGGGATTTGGTTGTGTGTTTGTGTTCGTATAGGTATTCTAGAAAATGTCTCCCAATCATGGGATAATTCCTTCGGTTATAGTCGTCAGCCTCTGGCCTTTGGGAGGTGAGATTCGGGGTAGTCACAGAATAGGCCCCGGGGGATGGGTCGTGACATTATAGGATATATATTGACACTCTGACTTTTTATCACTAGCCCGAGTCACAATTTCATCAAACCATTATCACCCTCAGGCCCCATTTATAGCACACTGGGCCTACATGGTCATCATTCCCATTGGTTGTTTCATATATCCATACCATGTAGGTGTCTATAGGGCCAATCTCAAATGTATTGTCAGAAATATGTAGTGTGGCGATAGGGATTCCTTGGCCCTCATTCACGTCGAGTTTTTCAATATACCATGATTCATTTATTCTATCAAGGATTACATGGTCCGAACACTATGACCTTAAAATAATAACTTCATGGTCTAAATTTAATAAACTTAAACTAAGAAACATATTCTCTAGTTAACAGGACCTTAAACTATTCACTTCAAGTGCATGCATCAACACATCAAACTAAATGTATTCCACCTTGGGAATGCATATGTTGTGTGTAGGCCTCCTTGGTCCCCAATCACATTAGGTTTATTATGTCGCAATGTTATGGATATCACTTTTGGAGGTTATAACCATAGGACTACATCTCTATAACCTAAAACAAGGAGATAAAATCCTCAACACACAACATTAAAACTATGATCTTCCCCTGAACAAGTCTAGGATGTCACATGATAAATGTGGGATTCCTCAATTACCTCCCTAGAGATGATCCCCCCCCCCCCCCCCCGGGCTAGTTTTGGTTCCTCACCATAATGTGTTCCAAAAGAACAAGTTACATGATTTCCACCCTTATGGGATACGTATTGATGCTTTAACTTCTCATATTTAATACAAACTGTAAATTCATTAACATTTTTGGCCCTTTGGCCCCCATCATAGTTTTAGAATTAGGACCCTAAACTATATGTAGTACATTTTTTGGTGTATGTGTGGTACATGAGCCTCTATGGATCCACTTAATTTGGGTTACACCTCTCCCATACAACAAATATTCCCTAGAATTTGACCTTTCCTAGTCTATATGTCACGAAATTAAACAGAACTCCCCTTTAGCTCAAACCATATGACCATAAACTATGTGAATCCACTTTGAAAACTATGTGTGGCTTAATTACCATCCTTACGGGATATGTAGTGATGGTTAGACTTATCGTCTTCAGGTCTATCCTAAAATTTATCAACCCTTCAGCCCCTTTTCCCTTATCATGGTCTTATCAACACAACCTTAAATTGTTTATGGAAAGTCCAATCATATGACTTTAAATTATATGTGAGTCTCCAAAGGAATGTGTTATGTGTTGTTGGTTCCCCTTGGTCCCTCATCCACATTGGGTTTATCAGGACCATATCACTACACATATCCTCTTAAGGCACTCTTCTTTGGCCCAAACTCCACAACCTTATACTAAGAACCTATAGTCCAAGAACCATTACTTTAAGCAATGTGTCAGTCTTCTTAGGAATTTGTAATGTGGTGTTGGGCCTCCTAGGTCCTCATTCACACTTAGTTTTTCACTATTACTCACTATGAATCTCCATTATTGGGAAACTTACTATAGTCAAAACTCTATGGCATTTAACATATAGCTAATGGTCTGAGCATTAATAACATAAACTAAGAGCCATCCTATGGTCCATGCAATATAATTTTTAAACTATTTGCAGAGCCTAGGTTTGAATTCCACTTTCAGATATTTCTCATTACACACTTTCAGTATTTCTTGATTTGGGTTTCCACCACCCTTAAAATCTATATTAACCTTCTAACGATGGTGGTATCATTCCATTTTTGGATCAATTCCCATCCTAGGCCAATTCCCTAATGGAACTGTGGAAAAAATAGAAGATCTTGTTTTTTGAACATGGTCAACAATCGATCTTTCATTTTCATGCCTCATTACTGACTAGTGTGGTTGAGATTCCTATTTTTTTAACACAATAAACTATATATCCCTACCCATAGGTCACCCCAGATCCAAATCTTGAATGTCTCATCTTACCACTTTTATACTCCTCTTCATCCTATAGTAATTATAATCTTTTAGGTCACCCCTAATGTGCACTTCCACATGTCCAAAAGATCCCCCTATCGTTCCTTATTTCCCACACCGAGCATGGCTTGAATGAGATTAGGAGTTCTGATAGGGTGTGTACCAATGTGATCCAGCTGCATGAAGGAGCCCTATGGTCCCAACTCTATGACCTTGAAATAGGAGTCTATGTCCATGAATTATGATTTTAAATTATGTGATAATACTCTTAGATATTTTTGGTAGGGCACAAGACTTTTTGGTCCTAATTCATGTCGACATCTATATATTCCATGAGACTTATATGGTACACAAGACTCTTTTGGATAATTAATGCCAGGTTTATTTTCTTCATTCCACAAAAATTCACTTGGAACATATTTCTCTATGGTTTATAGAAAATGAATTGAAACTATTGACCATGTTCTAGGCCGTATAAACATAAACATTATGAATCTTCCCAACCACATGATCTTAAAATTAGGGATGCGTCTTGATCACATGACGATAAATGGTATCATGCATATTCCTTACCATACAACCTAAAACTATGTATATATCATCCTTTTTTTCATGATGCAAAATTACAGTGTATCATAGGCCCTTTCCCGAGACCTCCTCCTTCAGTGATTGTCATCTACCACATTACTCATGTACCTTCATGACTCACTTGGAATCTTAGATAGTGCTCCCCTAAAAGATGGATTAGATCTCTGTCAAGACCAGTACGCTTACACTAATTTTCTCTAATCCACAGTGTCATAATTTCAAGAGTGGTGTAACCCATTCAAACATTACCTCACTCTATTCCCTTGATTAGTGTTCCCCTTATCTATATCCTCATCATATACCATCTATGAGGGGACCCCCTAATGGTTGGGTCTCATGCCATTTTGCCTCACCTAACATCCTGGGCCAATGCCACTGAAAACATTGTATTACATTTCGAGATAGGTTCCATATTATGAACATGTTCATCTATCAACCCTTGTTTTTGGGCCCCCATTCTATGCTAATGATATGGATGTTGTGTTTTAAAACATGGTTAGGAGTTATACATTATTGACATTCCACTCTACCTATGTTTCAAATTTTAGTCATTTTTATTCACACATTTCATTCCCCTTTTCTTAGATTTAATTCAACACCCCTGGAATTATAATGTTCATCCGCTAGAGAACATTTGGAAAAGAAAGTCAGATGTCACAAGAGCCTTGTTCTCCATCCATGTCTTCTCTCATCTGGAAGACTCTTTCTATCCAATCAAAAATAGAACACCCCATGTTTTGGATTATTATCTAACACTCTCATAACAATGATAAATCATGTGGTCGTCCCTTATTTCCTACACTGGGAATGACCCATGTGAGATTAGGGATTATTCATTGGATATCTTGAAAATATTATCAAAGTACTATAGTTAATGTAGGAAAAGAAATGTTTACATACCCACAAAAATGTTTCAAAAGAAAACAAGTAGATTGTGGTGATGGAAGGAATCATCCACATGTTGGATCATCTCCTCAGTCCCGATAGATTTATCCTATGAATATCCTCTGAAAAGAAATAACTTCGACTATTATAGTCTATGGAAGGTGGTATCCAAGTCCTTCTAACTCCTCTTATGATCTTCTTCTTACTCACTAGTAATGGGATGAAGTTGGTTAGGCCAAATATGTGCACGGTCCCACTCAACCCAGAGATCGGATACTTTAAGTGATTTCTGCCTCATCTGTATCTCAACCTCCTCTTATTGAGTCCTCATTTAGATGATGACATCATATTTATTATTAATGAGAGAAGAATTCTCATTCTTCTGTTCTTATAGATAATGGTTTTTTGGTTGTCTTGCTGGAGATTCTATAAGTTTTCACACCTATTTTGATTCTAAGAAATGTATAAATAATGGTTTACCGCATACACTCGCTTAATGAGGAAGTCACAGACCAATACATGGAGGCCATGAGAATTTACACCTCTAGTACTCAGGTTATACTGGAAGTTGTGGAAAGAGCCCATCCAGCATACCAAGTTTGGATCCTGGTTCTGGGTGATGAAACGTTGTATGTGTATCCATGCTCTATGCCAAACAATGCATTTTTCTTCTATGGGCTCAGATCCAAAATTACCTTATTCTTTAGGAGGTTTAGGTTCAGAATTAGTAAAATCTATAAGAACATCAGAAGAAGGACCCTCATCTAGAATCCTCTCAGACCTTCAAGAATCCAAATCTCGATTTTAGTTTTCTTCGCATGACCCTTCCCCTTTTTCTGGCCCAAACGACATGGCCTCTATGACATTTCTTTCATGGAGAGTGTCATCTTCTATCTCCAACCCATCCCCACACATAGAGTATTCAAGTGTTGGCATTGGTGGTTTGATTTTGAGTTCCATTAAAACTTTCATTCCAAAACATGTATTTCATGTATAAGAAGGAAATCAAGGAGTCAAACGAATAGAGGAGGAAGGAAATTATTTGAATTGTATAATCGAGTGAGAATATCCTAAAAATTCATAGGTAGTTCCCTAAGAAAATAACACTCTTCAATTATAGCCTATTTTGTGTGTGTGTGTGTTTGTCTACTCATAACTACGATATCAGGATGGGACCCCACACTTTCCCCGTCATGGGTTGAGGGCTCAACACCTTCCTTTCTCATTCCCTCACTAATATCCCCTCCCCTATGCTTGATTCTTGTGTGAGTGAAAAAGAGTTATATAGAAGTTATATTAAGAATGTTATATCTAAGGTACATAAGATTTTTATGTTTACCTAGTAATCAATGTTAGTGGTAATGCTTCCACTAATAGGGGATCCTCGATGAGCTTTTCTTCCCCAAGGCTCTTCTGACTCCTAAAAAAATGGAGCATTCATAGGTAGTTCAGGCGCCAATAGTTGTAGGGGAGAGGTCATATCCAGTAGCTCCTTCATTAGGTCTATTAGTGGAAGAAAATAACTTATTAATGCACAAGATCCTATAGATCCATCACGTACTACTCCCCTTCATCTCAAGACATGTGGAAACTAGCATTAGCATGACCGATCCCAGTGAGACGCATCCCTCATCTATTGAGAATTTCCACATCCTATGAACACTGTATAACTATATGGATACATATCAGTTTCCCAAATCCTTAGAAAATATGGTATCATTGGAAATTTCCACCTGGAATGACCACATCCTGGGAGTTTGATAAAATGTCCTTGGTACTTCCCCAAATGCCCTTACCTCTCGAATCTGCTTTCCCAATAGCATTGAGCCTGACACTAGTGATGCTCTTATTGTTCCTATTATTAGTTTAAGCCCAAGAACTAAGAGACGTGGTATTTTTATACTTATTATTAGACCATATCTTCCACCATGGTACCCTATAGCCACCGTTAATCCTTGGCCCTGTGGTGGAGGGATCACCCATTAATTTTCTTGGATAGCCCACTATGTTAGAATAACTATAGGATATGTGATCACACAACTCTCTGTGTAATCATGAGTAAGATTTTATGAAGCAGTGGATGATGGAAAATAATTTCACGTCATTCCATCTTCATAGAGAAACATGTACCATAATTTCCTCATCATCGAAGGGTGGAACTCATGATATACCACGGAGTACCCTTTCATGGTCAACCTCTATAGGTACCTGAATTGCCTTGGAAATTAGTGTGTATTTTATTATTCATAAACTAGATTGTAGTCAAAATTTTCTACATGTACCTCCACCAAAAAAGGCCATATGGTATGCTCTATGCCCCACCATCCCTACACCATCATCAGTTACCACCCTAGTCGACAGAGGGAATGGGTGAAAGATGAAATGATCTACCAACCTAACCTTACTCATCACTTCCACCAGACCCAACTTGAATAGGTTACTTTCATTGATGTTCATAATCCGTAAAAGAATTTTTGTAATGGGAGTGAAAATAAGGATTTGTCCCTCATAACACTCCCCCTTGTGTGCGGCCACCAAGCTATAAAAAAAAGTGGAAGGGTCCAAACAGACACATCGGTCTCTTCCCTTCAATGATTTTTCAATGTACATTGTATAACATTGCCAACATTGGGATACCAAGTTTTACATGATTCCTCATCACCAAAATTACCACCATTGTGAAGTTTCTTGGATGCACCCCCATGTGTTCATCCATCACAAGAAGGATCCAACTACATATGAGTGCCACGACGAACCCCACCAACCTGATTACGGGTTACACTTCGATTTTAACATTTGATCCCCATAGCTACCACTAGATTGCTTCTAGAATATTCCAATAAGATCCCTCCTTTCCCCACTGGTATCCCTTGCGATATATGTGTGTCCTCATCAAAAAATTTCATACTAGTTCCTCTCCCTCAGTGGGATCCTCTACTGAGACGTTCAATAAATAGTTGAACCGTTACATGAAGGGAACATACATTATCGTAAAATTATCTTCATTAGTTACCTACATCAATTCTAGCAGCACCTTTGCTAGAGCTTCCAACTTCTATTCGTCTTCCCATACATTATTAGTGAGGAGAAATGTTTCGTAAATTTCCCCCAATATAGGGATTCCAGATATCTGATGAAGGCCTTAGAGACTAAAGTCTCCCCCCTTATGATATAGATGTAATATATTTTTCCTTGGTGAATATATTCTCAACATCCTAGGAATGATCTCATGCAGATGTTAAACATTGAACTCATATGACCATGCTACTTTATAGATTCATGCACGCTTCATATCTTACCTACATTCAGAGCATGATGCACACACCCTATAGGATTATGGCCACTCAATTGTAAATTTGATTCCATGGAATATATTCCAACCATCATTCAACCCCTTTTGAAAATCCCCCAAACCTTCCTTCATAATTTTTTGTACTATAGAAGAGATTATTTATCCTCTAAATTCTCCCCATAAACATATTTGATATGGTAGTATAGACATTATATTTTGATTAGTGCGTAGTCTCTTTAGATGTGTCATACAATAACCTTATTCCACTAGTACTTCCCTATTACCCATAAACTGGTAGGCTAGCACCTCACTACTCTCCTTTATAATGAATAAATCATCCCCCAAGACAAATCTATATAGTGGTAGCCTCTCTCATAAATGATACTCCAAATAATCCTATGAAAATAGTCAAATAAATTATTCTTGGTCTAAGGTTATTTTAACACACTCATTAATCATGATGTTGTCCTCTATTTCTTCCTTCCGAGCAGCATCTCTCATGAGCATGACAAATTATCTTCCTGAAAGGGAGATGATTGTCAACATTTGGTGATTTTCCCGTAGAATTTGACACTCCAATTTTCTAGTCATCTCCCATTCTAAGGGGGGGAATTTTTTGGCGCAAAAATACATATTACAAGAATATTTGAGTAAGGTACAACCAGTTTTGATAAAATCCAATCCAAAATAGTCCAAAACCCCTTTAAGGGAGTCTTCATTGTTAATACCTGCCACACCATGAACCGGTTAGAGCTCACAGAGCTCCCTGGACAAGAAATCTGCTTTACCACCGCATGAAGTACTAATGGTGTCCTCTATGATTATAATTTATATCCAATACCATGCAAAGTATTTATAGTGTTATTCATGAGTATGATAGATATGCACCTTTTCATAAAGCCCAAAATTGATTTTTGAACCTCTTAACAGCTTTGCGAACCAAGCTATCCAATATATACCCCCTGATTCCAGCCTTTGGATGATAGTTACCCAACCTTTTAGATTTTTAATTTCTCTCAATTCATGAATCACATGAACATCATAAACTAGAGAAAAATTGATGATCCAAGGTATCCATGCTTTGTGACACCCCTATCTATATGTTTCTGAACACCTCCACCTAATGTGGGGATTCCTTTTGTGAAGTCCTAGGTCCTTCGTGAAGGAAGAAGGCCCTAGGGGTCACATCAGGCTTTTCTAAGCATTATGACTAAGTGAAGCACTCTATTACTAATCCAAAACTTCGTCTTGAGGTAGGTCACCATAGTTTTAAAATACTATACCTTCTTGAATCCCCTAATCTCTATGAAGAATCTAATATTCGTGAATCACCTCTCAATGTGGACCTATTTTTTTAGAATCCCTGTTCCTAGGCTTCTCCATGCTTCCTCCATTATGGTAAATCCTATTCATTAATGTTGAGTCACTATATCCCCCACAACCATCCAGGATCAGGTCAACTATAATTCATGCCCTTATGTGACCTATTCCACCAATTCCTATGGCTAAATCCACTTCATGTGTGGCCTGAGACTTCCACCTACCTCTTTCTTCTCAGTATAGGTATGATAATTACTTTTGCTTCTCAACATAGGCATGATAACCTCGATATCGTGACCGAACACTCCTCCAAAACATTATACCCTAAAATTTATAAAGCCATTCCACACCCATAGGTGTATGAGTTAATGTAATATGATCCTAAGGGGTATGGAGTGAGTCCCTAACATTTTCACTACATGATTGAAAATTTCCTAGCACCAATGTCCTCAGCACATAACGTAATACTAAAGTCTTACATCATCAAATGATGATGAGATTCCCCTTGTATGATCATCATGGGATTTCATTAACGATCCTCTTGGATCATTCGTCTTTAATGTGTAATACCCACATACCTTGTGCTATATTCATAGGATGATCCAAGTATGACTCAAAAAAAATGATATCATCCTCATATGGAATGAGATCTTCCCCATGTGGATTGGAATTATCCTCGAGAAGCATCCATGAATATTCCTCACATCATCTCTCATTGGTACATATTTCACAAAATGAGTGTTAGGTCCACTACTTCCTCTATTTTGTAACACCGTGAATTAATCACATGGGAATAGAGGTTAGTAGTGACCATGAAAATTGTACACATTATCCATGGGTTGCTTCCATGTGTAATACCTGATGACAAAATTCATGGGAATCCCTGTAGGTATAAACCCCCATCATATCCCCTCAAATGGTCCTCATCCTCAAGTGTAATCCCTAACCATTCCAAACAATGTGGGATTTGATTCCAAACTAATTGGAATATTTAGGAAGCCTCCTTAACATCCAAAGACAACACCCCATCTGCATCCATCATGATTTTCCCCGATCAGCCACGTCTTGGTAAAATAATTCCACTACCCAATGAAAACATCACCTTTGGGTCCCTTTAGGCTGTTGTCACATGTAAGACCCATTCACATCATCACTAATACTATATGTACGTGGGACACTTTCATGCATAATCCCCACACCCTCTAACCAAGAGATATAATCTTGTGAAGGGAATATCAATGTGTAAGTCGTGCACAGTCATTTGTCGGTGTCCCTTTCACAACATGAGCATCCTTATTGTATGATGTTAAACTACATGAACTAGTCTTATCACAAGACCTTAAAATGAGGCATCAAACTATGTGAGTTTCGATCCCTACATCCTAAACATGTTACATGGGATGCCCCATAATGGTTCAATCCCAACTAGTGGTAAACCTAGTTTTCCACCTCTTAGGGGTGTACCACATTGATCCACCTCTAAGGGTGTTATGATCAACCTTCACGGTGTGAAATCATACCTTTCTGGGTCACACCTCCTAGATACACCCCTACAGGGTGATCTAATCCATCCATCTAGTTAACCTTCATAGTGTTCCCTCCAAAGGATTCACCTTCTTGGTGTGAAATCTTCCCTTTATGGGACACAACTCCCAGGTTCGCCTCTGTATGGCATTTTGATCCATCCATAGATAAACCATACATGTGATCCCTCTTAGGGACACGCCTAATTGATCTACCTTTAAGGTGTGTTCTGACTAGTCAACTTCGTCTCCACAAGATGTCAAAAGTATGACCCCAAATTGCTACCTCATGCAAAACATGGGATGTCTCAGTTGAAATCCTAGAAATATATGCACCTATAGAATCAGCTACCCCATTATAATCATTTAATTCCTGAGGTGAAAAATATGGAATATTTAAAACTTTAACATTAGATACAATGTGGTCTATATGGGACACCTTGGGTTTTGTTCCCCCAATGCATCCATGAGATGAAGAAGAATACAGGTGACCAATGTTCCTAGAATCCAATCATTCCAGCAATGCCCAACATGACTAATCTCCTACCCAAAGGTTGTTTCCCTTTCAAGACCCAATTAAATGTCCATATAAAAGCAGTGTAAGTAATCAGGATCCACAAATATATGGTACTAAGAATAAGTTTCTTTAACATGACTTCACTCTATGAGGGATTATTGGAATGGGAAACAAGTTACAAGGAGGAATCCATGGAAGGAGGAACTAACATCCATCATACTATTTTGATTAAGGATAATACATCATGTTTTAAATTTATGAAAGCTTCCTTCCACTGGAAATCGGAAATACAGGGAAAAAAATGCAACACCATCACACGTTGAATATGTAGGAGCGGAACTCCCTGGTGAAAGGGTCAGAAACAACCCCATAAGGCCCAAGTAATACAAACATATGGGGGGGTGTCACATATATTTGGAACTCAAACTCCTAGGATCTCTATTTCATGATCCCGTACTAAAAAATAACAAAAACCAATGGGATTTTCTGTCTATATAGGACCCTCTCCTAATGATCCTCTATCACAACCAGGTACACCATGATGGTGGCTCCATCCTCGATGTACATATCTCCCTAGTGAATGATCTGTGGTCAGTCATTCACGTATATCCTTAGTTGAAAAACATGGAATATTTCATGTTCTCATTCCAACTATGGTGGAAATGACTTTGGATAAGAACCCACGCCAACCCTCTATAGGATCTTGAACTACCCGATGAACCTATAAAGTTAAAATGTGTAGGATTTATAATAGTTATCGAATGTTCTTATGCCCTCGTAGATCACTAGAACCTTCTCTTTTTTTCATGTACCATCTCTGGATCAACTAGAGATGTGTCTCAAATCTCAGTCTAGTATAAGGGTGAAATACAAGGTCTCCCATATAGGGTATCTAAAGGTGACATGCCAATATTAGAGTGATAAATATTATTTCAAGAAAAATATTTTAATTTAATTTGATCCTCACTACTCTAGAGAAATACTGACACTCTGGCTCTTAGTATATCCTCCAAAACTTGGATTTTCTACTAAGACTTCTTGTTCATATGAAGTTGAAATTCCATGTTCATCCATAAATGGGTTCAAAAATACTCATATATACTCCTACAAAATAATTATGTGAGATAATAATTATAGTTAGATACAATCATTGATGGTGCCCCTTGAATTTGGATGATCTCCCACATTTAAAACTACCCTAAAATCTAAACTATACTCTACATAGGGATGGAAAGAAATTGTACCAAATTGGTAATTTGAGAAAAATAACCCAGAAAGCCTCATGTCCTCTTTATATTCATGTAATTCCCTTCAAAAGATACAATGATATGATAGATCACTTCAATTATGGGATCTAAAAAAGTTAAGTCAAATCTACTGGAACCTGAGGTTCGGTATTTACCTTCTGACATGTGAGACCCCGAGAGATAAACTTGAAAACACTATTCCTCATTCCATCCCACTAAAACATATATTGAATGGTACATTATATATTCTAAAAACAGATATAAAAAACCAAGAGACAATTAGGGAACCCCCTCAATACCTCATAAAAAATATGAAGATCCACCATATATCCCTAAAAAAGGATAGAATTCTCCCCTACTTCAATAAATTTATCTATACCAACTCTTTAGGATATATAATCATATAGAACCACATAGTCGATATCTTTAAACATAAAATTTATCACATGTTTAATAGGTAGTGGGGTTACTACCACTGATCAGAGAAAAACTAAAACCCTCTTTTTCACTAGGGTCAGCTGTAAAAAATCCAACTGCTCAGGTGGCTCATCTACCAATCAAGAATAGGATTTTCTGATAAGAGAATCTTCCCCCAAATAAAATACCTTTATTTCATTTTAATACATGAAATATAACTAATTAAATGTCTCTTTTTAATATATCTCTGAGTTAATTAGTACTTAATACATTGATAGTATGAGTAAACAACAAAACACATGACTAGAAGATAATTACCCTACATCTTTATGGATAAGACTACTCCTACCGAATCTATGTAATGGGTCATTTAATTCTTCTCATGGGGTCTCAAACAAATTGAACTATAATAGATCACTACCCGGCTCTACATCAATACCCAAATGAGCCTATCTCCATAGGTTTTGTAAAACACCACACACTCAATTCCCTCCTCTGATAGTCTCAACATATGAGCACTGGTCAACCTCTTCCTCATCTCCTATAAGGATCCATTTCAATACTCAGGATAGGTAATGGAATTCCATTACACATGAATATAGTAATAGGGGATGATATACTATAATTTTTTTCCATAAACCTCATATCTTACCCCACCAAATAGAAAAATATATGTACATATGACATGTTATTATGTGGATCCTAGGAAATCACTGTATCGATATTTTCTAGGTCCACTTGTAAATAATTACCAGATATGACTTGACCCAAAAAGTAATTCTCCTGGATCCAAAATTGACACTTCCAGATATTACTATAAAGATGGTTCTTTTGGAGTAAGTCTATGACCATATTCAAATTCTCTATATGTTCATCCTCTTTTACAGTATAAATGAATATATCATCAATGAATACAACTAAAAATCATTCCATGTTTAGATTAAAGATATCATTCATAAGATACATGAACATTATGGGGGTACTAGTCACACCAAAATGAATCAAGAAGAACTCATAGTGTCTATATAAAAATAAGAAACTTATCTTCATAATTTCATCCCCATAAAACATCAATTGATAGTAGTCAGACATGAGATTGATATTTGAGAACAAAATCACACCTTTTAGCTAGTTGAAAAAGTATTCAATCCAAGAAAAATATAATGTTTTATTTATCATTTCCTAATTTAGTCTATGATAGTCCAAACATTAGATCAAACTCATGTCTTCCTTTTTCATAAAAAAATTTATATGCCTAGGGGGAACACCAATCCTGATAAAACCTTTATCTTAAAGGTATTATAACTTCATCCTTATCTCCCAGTTCTCGGTGGGGGCCTTATAATATATTGAAAAAGATATCAGTGTGGTCCTAGGGTGAAATTCAATAAAGATGTATATATCCTAATATGGATGTAGTCCCAAAAAATATTTAAGAAATAATTCCATACATTCCTCTATTTCTATTGTGAATCAAATTTCTAAAGAGATCACTGCACCAAGGGCTATTCTCACCAACTGATGGATGATGGGTTACCGTTTCCTACTCATGAGGAATACTTTAATAGCTATAATATCTCTCTCATCAACAAAGGATAATCTCATATCACCCAATGGAATGTATATCTGTCACCTATGATGATAGTTTATCTAGGAATGAACCATTGACTACTAGTTCATACCCAATATGAAATTATAAAGATTCATTGTGATGACTAAGAGGTACCACATGAAACACTATTCACTAAGAACCAATATGTACTACTATAATATGTGTGATATAAAATAATTTATCCTAGTAGAAACCTAAATCCATATATGATGTGGTGAAATATCAATGGAAAGATCTATCTCTCGCACAATAGTTATGGAGATCAAGGAATAACCCATTCCCATGTCTATAAGTATTGAAGGGAGAGTAAAAAGGACACAAATCATACCATGAACCATATCATGAGAATCCTGGTCATATCTCTGTATATCCCACTACTAACAATACCCTCAACTTCCAATTATATAAGCCTAGAATGTGCCAACCAGTGGTGGTGGTGGAAGTAGATCATAATTTCATCTGCCATCTGCATATCCTCCCTCTTGAGCTCCACTTGCTTGTCTATCAGCACTTCCTTTATGGGTCCACTCTGACCATACATGTGAGATCCCTAATCATGATGTTTCCTTTATTTTGGAATTATTTCCATTGTATATCTCCCTTACAGAATATATATGGTCTTTAAATCACAATCTATGTTACCCCGCCCATTACAAACATAGAATCACCCCTCTCATGGATGGCTAGATCCTCTACATGAACCATGTATTGTAGATCCATGTGTTTAAGTTCAATCATGTGTATGTCTACTTCACCAAGATTCCAAAAAATATTTGTTTACTAGATACGAAAAATGGCTCATCCCCATGATGATTATTGGTAGCTCTAGCAAAATGACGTATCTCTAATAGGAAGCTCTCTATATTCATATCTTGTTGCATCACTCAAGTAGATGTGGGAATTCATAATGAGACCATGCTATCATGGATGTCTCTGAAAAGTCCCTACTCAAACATCAAATCTCATATATTTCCATATCATACAATATTGAAGTATTAACAAGTGAGGTAGGTGAACCTCACAACATAGAAACAACTGACTTATCACCCTACTACAACTCGATAAAATCTTGAGTCTGCATAGATCCCAATATCGAATGGTAATATTGGTCATAAAATAACCGTTATAAGTCTAAAAATGAAGGAGTTGTCTCATCAATAGTTTGGGTAATCAGAATCCATCATCACCCTACTACTCCATGAGGGAGACTGGCCACAAGGGAAACCATCTGATTGGCGTGGTTATGATAAATCTTAAAAACTCGAATCACCACCTCGGACCAATCCTCCCCTACCTTAGGGTCTGGCTCACTTTAAAAACCAAGGGGTATCTATCATGGGAAATCTCATTAGATGATAATATTATTAACGCCATATTTATAACCTTCAGAAGCTATTGATTATCTCACATGTAATTGATCCACTTTCCAGACCACTAGGGGAAACAACTCATGAGTATGTCCCTGAACTAAGGATTGATCACTCAATTGAGCATCATCAAGAACCTATATCAGTATTATAAAAAAATTTAATCATCGTGGAATCCTAAAATTTATCAATACATACTACTGTTATATGATCATATAGAGGGACCATACTCAAGATATACATGAATGTGAAAATACACAATCTTATATGATGCATGTACCATTTTTTATCTACAACCAATTTCATAGTATTCCAAGTAGGAATGAAGGTATTAGGAGTCCTATTGTTTGGATACATTAGATACCACAACAAAACTAAGTTTCATACCCTAAAATAAGCTCTTAAGACACTCTGACATTGTTTCCATAAGTTCCCAAACCAACCATCATAACACGTTCAAACTCCAAGCATCGACTCAAGGGACCACCTCTAATACTGCTCTGTCACAACCTGGCCCACCCAAGACCACATGGCTAGTGAAAATCTGAGTGAAACATCCCAATACCACATCTAATAGGCTAGGGGTGGAGACAAGAACTGAGTATAAAATACATAAATGGGAGGCCATATCTTAACTACCTTTAGGCACACACACAACCATTTAAATTCAACAGTGCATAGATGTGATAAAAAACTGAATATGTAGTGTTTAAACAATTCATGAATCAACCTATAAGAAATAATCAATGTACAAAATCATAGTATAAAAGTATAAAGTGTAAAAACTAATTTACTACCAAAAAAGAGTCCCAACCAGAGTCATGTTTGAGTTATGATGTATTTTGTTATTCTCTGTATTTGAGGTTGGGGTATATTTTGATATCATGTGGTTGTGTATGTATCTCACTAGTTTTTCTCTTATAAGAATAATTACCCAACTAAAGACATAGATTTAGAATCATTGATACATGTTCAGAAGAATGGATTCCCTTGTTTATATTGGGAGAAATTTATTGTATACTATAATCATAGAATTATGTAATATATATTTAATTGGATAGATCCATACCTCAGATAGATATGGTGGGTGGATTATTTTATGACATTAAATTTTTACATATTATATAACCATGGTAAGGGAAATGTCATGGTAGGTTCTTTAAGAATAATTTTTCAAACCCAGTAAGTGAAAGAGTTGCAAGTGGAGTGTATTCTAATAAGCATATTCATAGATCTTCATGTGGATGTTAAATAGGAGGATAGGAAGGTGTTATTTACCAATGTACGGGTTAATTCATCTCTTATTGAATGGATCCAATTGGTTTGGTTTTAGGAAGCTAATTTTCATTGGATATAAAGATATTTAAATGGTTTGATACCAAAAAGGGTTTGTCTCGATCCCTCGATGGAACTTAGTATTTTCATAATCAGATAGTAGATCTTTCGTCTCGGAGGTATAAGGTTATAAAAATCATATAATAATCCTATTCGGTGGTGCATCATAGGGATACCAAGATGTATTATGATATAGAACATTCATACTGGTGGCCTGAGATAAATTGATACATCATTTATTCTCTATCATAGTTCCTAGCATGTTAGAGCGTTAAGGCTATACAGTAGTTTCCATTGGGCTTGTCTTAGCCTCTTCCCATCACATTCTATAATTGGGACAATTTGTATTTGGATTTTATCATCACTTTACATCAATCCCTTACTTAGAGGTGTTCCATTTGGGTAGTTTTTTACTAGTCAGTGAAATCATCCCACTTACTAACCATTTAGGATATTACCATAGTAGAATATCATGGTAGATTGTTTTTCTAAGATACCATGAAGTTACATTAAGTACCTACACCATTATTTAAGGGTATTTAGTAAACAGTGGGTTCTCAGAAGAAATTAAGCATGAACTACCACCCACAGATAGATGACCAAATTGAGTAGATAATTTATATTACTAAGGATATGTTATGAACATTCATGAATGAATTTATTGGTTTATAGAAGAAACACTATCATCAATATACTTTTTATATAATAACAGTTACAGGGCCTGAGTTAAAATGGACCCCTTTGGAGCATTTTAATGATTTTTATTTACATCACTATTGGGTTGGATCTAATTAAAAGAATAATCTATATTAGGAATAATTTTCATCAATGTGACAATGGGTAAGGTATAGAAACATTAGGAATGATTGGTCAAATATCAAAGTCACAGAAAATGTTATATAGATCTTCATATGTAACCATTGTAGTTATTCATGGTTGATCAGGTGTTTATTTTTTATTCTCCTAGACTGAGACATCATCTAATGGGTATGTAAGGAATGTTAGTTCCTCGGAATGTCAGAACATATTAGATCATAGTTAATATTTTAAAGGTGGCCTACTGGATATAATTTCCATCCAAATTTATGATAACTTGTAATTTATTCCATTTGTCTCAGCTAAAAATGTATTTCTCATACCCATCTTATGTAGTGGAGTTGGAATATTTGGAGTCAGAACATGATACCTCTATTGCTGAGAGGATAGTGCATATCTTGGATCAGTACGACATAGTTATATGTGGGAAATAAATTTCATTGGTCAGTGTTTAATGGTAGTGTTGTTGATATATCCATGAGATGTGAGATCATGTGGATTGGGTATGGGAGAAGAGGCGTCAACTCTTTTTTAATGAGAATCTATGAGGAAATTATAGTGGATGAATGTTTCATGATGGGGAGAATTATGGAACCCACTAGGTCACTTTCAATCTTTATTTTGAGACTTTATATTTATTTTATTTATTCATGGAGTTCTTGAGAGTTATAGGTTAAATTTTTAAAATTTGGAGAAGCAGGTCAGTGCTCAAACATAGTAGTTTCCATGAATATAACCCTTCAAGAGGGGTGTGTCTAATTATTGTGTAGTTTTTAATTTTATCCACATGGTTTTAAAAAACATGTAGGAAATTTTAGGAAGTTGTATTACCCATATTGTGAAAATGGGGTTACTCACATGGTTGTCATGCTATTTGGAATACAATGTGGCTAAATCATAAAGTTTTCTCAGAACACATAAAATTTTGAATTTAAATATCTTCAAATATTGAATTATATCCTAAATTAATCTATTTCTATCTCCCTTGTGAGACCCATGTCCATATACATTTCCTATATTCCCTTATCCCTAGGTTCCTTGGTGAATCTCCCCTAAATTATATTCATTGCTCAAGGTAAACCCCTGATTATTTTGGATCTATTCCTTGGTTATCACTCTAAACTCCATGTTCATTTCATTTTAGTAAAATCCTATAACACTAATTACAATAGAGGTATAAAAAATGGTTCAGGGTGGGGTTTTAATGAGGATTATTGGCTATGAGGATGGTGAGAACCCATATTATTCCCACGTGTTATTTTGTAAGGGTGAAGAGGTTTCGTCACACATCATGTAGGTGTCTTTTCATATCGGGACTTTTCCTTTGGTATAGTATTGTTCTTGATATTTTCCTTTTGTTTCATGATTTATTTTTTCTTGAATTGATTTAATAAGTGATTTTAATAATTTTTTATCATTTTTCTTTGCTTTGTTATGGAATATCAATAGCTAGTAATTTTTTTCACAAAAAAATATATTTTATACCTCTAATTTGATTGTAAAAATTCCTTAATTATAATTCTATATTTTAAATGAGTTTTGATGAAATTTTTTTGAATGGAAATATGATTTTAAGGATTGGCCTTCGTTTTAGGTTGTTTTTAATTATGAATGTGGCTTCGGTGTGTTTGATTGTGTTGTAATTTGGTAAACCTTGGGTAGGTGGGTGAATGGATGGTAGTTTCCTTTAATTAAGGAATAATTAAAGACATGTATAATTTTTATTGATGTATTTATCGGTGTGTGTTATAATACTTATTTAGGATCCTAGGATATCCTATGTTCAATGAGTGAGTCCTAGTTACCTTTGGAACCCTTAGGTCAAAGCCTCCCCCATGTTTTTAATATTATGCTTGAGTTGATGCTCATTACTTATGCCCACTCCTATGATGTTGTGATGAGGTGTTTATTTCTTATTTTCTAATATATTTATTTTTATGTTACATAATTTATTTAAATGGTGTATGCTAATATATTTACAATACCAATGGAATTTATGAAATATATTTCAATTTGGAAATTATTTTAAAGACGTTTTTCAAACTTTAACCAACATTTTAACTGTGAAAAGTGTTTTTTAGATTCATTGTGGTATCTTAATAGGTATTTAATTAGACCTTGAATATGACTTTAGTAATATTTTGATTTGGTTTTATTGAACACATGTATACATAATGGTGCAACATCACATAGCTTGGCCTCATGATATTTTATCCTTTAATAATATGGGTTTGGTGGTGGTCAAGGGCCACATGGAGATAGTTTTACTGGATATTGTGTTGATCCTCCTCTTTTGGATTTTGGGTTTTTGTCTTGTAATAGACTAACTAGAATTAGACTATCTATTTTTACTATTTTTATGTATATATTTCATTGATGAATTATTATTTTAGTTTCATACATGATTTTAGTTCTAGATTATTATTTATGTTGTATTTACTCTCTTGGAATTATTATTATATAAAATTTCATTTTACCTGATGACATGGAAATAAAAATTATGGATTGGTTATGCTGGATTTTAAATGGAATCCTTTTAAGATGATTATTAGATTTCAAGGGTGAAAAAATTCTCACAGGGTCTTTCTTTATACACTAGAACCTATTTTTACCCTATGGTGATCAGTGATGTACCTTGGGCATTGTAGTAGAGAAGTAAAGTTGACATGGTGGGTTAGACTAGGCCAGTTCATTATAGAGTTTTCCAAAGGATTTCATCCTTGTTTGGGGTTATCAGGGATGGGTGAGCATGGCGTTAGGAGATCGACACACATGTGGTATTCAGACCTATTTTGGTTGGTGCTTGAGGTGTGGTATAATGGAATACATATAATGGTGAGGTCAATATAGGATGTTGGAAGACATGATACATGTTGTGTGTGTGTTTTTAATATTGAGGATACCCTTTCTCATAGGCTAGGAATTGGTGATGGTTGATTTTTGGGGTTTATGCCCAAGTATGAGCTAGATTAAAAGGTCTAGTCATTGTGTTCAATAATAAATGAAGTATAGGTTGTGGAGATTGGGTTTTTTAGTGGGAAACAATAACAAAATTACTATAATAGAGATAATCATATTGGTTTTCGAGGAAAAACCCTCACATTAGAAGGTCCATAGTTGAGGTGAGATCAGTTGGTGCACCGTCAAGGTGACACCAGGATGATGATATGTGAGAAAATGAAACGTGATAATGTTGCTCAATAAATACCTGAATTAGAAATTAAATAAAGTGTTGAGTGGAGTTAGTGTGTTAGTATCGGGTTTAGAATGGAATTAGTGTGGTCCAATATCGATTTGAGCTAGATGTGTGATAGTTTTTGAGTTGATATTACGATGGTTGATGCACATGGTTGGTGATCCTGCGGTGGGATTTTACTAAGATTTGGTTTTAAACATATGTGTGGGTGTTTGGGTGATTCTTTGATGCCTTAGAAAGTTAAGGAATTATGATCAGGTGGTGTGATGATTCTTAAACAGATGTTTTTGATAGTTTTCATAAAATTATGTTGGTGGAAGACTTACTAGTGTTCTTATACAAGTTTTGGTGGACTAAGGTGGAAACCATGTCGATTGTAGTGGTCGACCAATGGAAAAAAATTCTCTAGAAAATTATTATGTTTTAGAGAACTATGATTTAGAATAAATATCTTTTTCAGTAAATTATTTTGGTGTAAAGGATCATAATACATAAAGATTAATTAGGTGATGATGATTTGGTGTTTCAGGATGGTCGGGTGCCTTTCAGTGCCATCTCAGCATTGGAATTGATGGTGAGCAGGTTCCTTGACTTTTGGTGGATTGTTCGCTTGGTGGTTGGAGTTTGAAAATGGAAACATGTCAAGAATTTTAAGGATGGGATATGTGATTCTTCTATGAAGTAATGATTTGGATTGGTTAGAAGAGGTGGTTTAGGGACTACCATTTTTTTTAAGGATGAAAAATGTTCTGGTGGAGAATTTGTAAGGAACTATGAATTTTAGGGTCATTAATTTTTAGGGGTTCTTCGTATTTGATCCCTTTAAAGGGTTCAATCCAAAAATTGGGACCCAGATACAAAATTTAGTCATTAAACTATCTCAGGAAAATGTTATTGTATGATTAATGAGGCCTAGTTGGTAGTTTTATTTCCCCATTAAGTATTGGATAAATTCCTAGATGACTTGATGAAATTTTGTTACAGTAGGAGGTTTCATTATGAATCATTTTTCATGAAATGATGGATTGAAGTAATAGTGGAACACTGTAGAGGGTGTGAAATCTACATAATGAAGGAGGAAGTTTAGGGTATATGCCCTTTACTTGGGATTACAGCTCTACAAACCACACCATGAATTTTTTTGGATAAGGTGAATTTCACACTATGACCCTCCTGAGTCACATCGCAAATGAGGCATGGGTGGTTTTATTAAAATAGGGTAAGAAAATATATATCCAATACTTTTTACACATATTATCATATGATTTTAAACATAAATAATTGTTGAGTAAAACATAAGGATCGATAGGTCAAGTTTCATTGGTGGACTGGTTATATAAAATTTTTATATTTTAATCTACATAATAAGCTTATAAATACCTTTGGGATCCTAAATTTTCATTGGATAACTTGAGGAATATATAGAAAAAATAAGTAATCTTAAAGGCCCTAGAAGGGGATAAAAATTATAAGGAAACATAACATGTGTGTAAAAAGTATAATGTGATATCATATAAGAGAAGGGTCATGGGTAATATTATTGGGGAATAACATAAGAAAAATGTTATAATAAAATTTTGGAATCAAAAGAAATATTGAAAGAGCACAAAACATGATATAATCATAATTCAGGGCTAATTTCAAAGATAAAATCACGTCGTGGATAGAGTTCAACCATAGATTTGGATTCCTCCCTAATCTCATACATTTCATCTCAAGAGACAAAAACATTTCCCAATTAATTAGAGCTCTATCTGGGTGCACCCATCATAAAATTTCCATGATTATGTGCATAAAAAATGAAATAAATCACAAGGCATAATTGTAATAATTACCCATGGAATGAAATGGGTTGCATAATCTAGCCTCATATCATAATCAAAGGAGATTTCATAAAGAAGGCATTTGAGAAACGAACATTTGGAATGTGTTGCCTCATAAAAGGAAGGGAGAATAATATAGGTATGTATGTGATATTCATAGAAATAGAATTTATAATAATTATATAATTTTAATGTGTGATATAAAGTGAGTAAGACATAGAAATATCATAACCTAGAGAAATAGGGTGGTTCGAATAGATTTCTTACCTCAAGTAAGAATCATCACATACAAACTTATCCTCCTATATAATAAATTTAGGATAATTATTTAATTTAAAAATAACCTTTTTAAATTTTATAATTTCTTTTTATTATATTTATTACCATATTATATTTAATTACTTAATCAGCTAATTTTAGATCGATAATTTTGATGATATTCATCTCATATACCCAAAATAAGTTCAAAAGGATAAGTAAGTTTAAATAAGTAATTATTTAATTATTTTTATGAATAATAATAATGGAATAGTTATCATTTTTATACATAAATTATACTTTTAAAAAACCATAAAATATGTTTAAGAATATTTAATTGCAATAAAATCATATAGACGATATGTCATACATACGCATGAGTAACATTACCATTTTCAATGGTAATTATTCTGATAATGTGAGTATTATTTTATATTTACATAATGATAATTATATTTAAAATAAAAAATTACTTATTTAAATACACATATACATATTATCCATGTGATTTAGTAATGAAAAATGAATCACATCACTTCATGGATGTGGTCATCCCCACATATACAGGAATGATGTTATCGTATTTCAATGACTAGAAATGTTAGAAAATATTTGATATATTAATTTTAAATAATGAAAAATATGTCATTAATATCAAATATATATATTAAATCCATAATCATATTCAGTAGTGAGATGTGTTGATGTATAAAATTAAATTGGTTTGGTAGGCGATAGTTCACTGTAAACATGAATGATGGTTTCATTTCCCATTTGATTGAATAATGATATGGATATAGGTTATATCATTAACATAATAACATAAATATATATTTGGGATATTTATTTTTTATATCATTATTTTTGAATAATTTTTTATGGAAATATAAGAAGAAAATAAATAAAATATTTAATTAATGATTATACATATTCTTCTGAAAACCTCATTTTCTTTACACCATAAACACATTAATATCAGTATTATACCTAATCCAAGACCACAATAATTTTTGTATGGATGTTATTAATTTATTTGGTTATGTTGTTTTTTAACTAAATTTAATTTTAACAATGAAGAAAAGACAATAGGAGGATCCCTTTTATAAGTGAGGGGAGGGGCACTCTTAGAATTATATGAAATATTAAATTAAGATAAATCAATTTTCAAAGAAAAATGGCCCAAAATGATATAAATGGGTTATATTATGATTATAGGTCTAAATACTATTGGGAACAAATCCTTCAAGGTATCATTGAGACATTTTTGAGGTGATTGTGTTTGTTGACAAAGTGGGCCTCCATGTTGTGTTTGTTCACAAAGCAGTCAACGATGTATAAATTGTTGAAAAAGGGGGTTTACATGGTAATTTCTCAAGTTCTAGAGATATTTTTGACAACCTATGTTTAAAAATAATGATGAAAAAGGAATTGATGATATGGAGGCGGTTTAAAAAGAATATATCTAAGGTGGCGTCTTTTTCCAGTGTTTTCCAAAATTTTGTGCTTCAAAATTGGAAAATGGAGAAACGTATTTTTGGAAAAGGATGTTGTGCGCAAGATATAGGGTGGTTTGGAAACTTGCACATAAGGCATGTTTTGGGAGCAGAATGAGGAAAAATGGCAAAGGACTATAGTGCGCGAAATATTTGAAGATGCGCACGAAATAATTGAAGATGCGCGAAAGATTTGAATATGTGCGTGAAAGATGGAGTAGCGTGGAGAAACTTGCATGCTCAAGGTGAGGTCAAATGAGGTTTTGTGTGTTATAATAGGATCTTGCACAAAGTTTAGGAATTTTTCATGCAAGGCATGATTCATGGTCCAAACTTCAAAAAATGGCCAAGGAATAAAGTGTGTGAAATATGAGATTGGCACGAAAGAGACTTACGCGCCTAAGGCGACGTTAAATGGGGTTTTGCACGAAATGTCAGGATCTTTCATGATGCATCGAGGTTTTTGTTCATAGGGGTCAATGAGGTCTATAAATAATAGGTGACCCCTCACACTGAGGTAGCTCGACACTTAGAGAAAATTTGGGCACCATATCACATAAGAATTTTGCGGAAAGGGAGATGCGTGAAATATTTTGAGTTGTGCGCAAGATTAGAAAGTTGCGCGTAAGATTTGAGTTGCATGAAATACTGAAGTTGTGTGCAAAGAGTGTTTCAATATAAAAGTGGAATCTTTCACACAAGGCATTAATGTTGCGCACAAGACACAGAAAGGGTAGTGAGAAAGATTTGGGGTTTCCCGGTACACCCGGTGCAAAGAGAGATTCATCTGTTGGTGAAAGTTGGACTTTAACCGAGCATCTATCAACAGTTAAAGATACAGATTTCATTATAGATAATGAAGAGACCTATAGGTCTATAAACTTTGAGTGGATCTTCTAAAGAAGTAGTGATCACACTTATGTTGAGAGGGTAGTGAGCTTTTATATCGTGATTGGTTGTAAATCGGGAGGGATAGTGAGTCCACTTCGAACTTGTAAACAGCATTGCGCTTATAGTGGAATTGGTACATCAGCACACTGTTAGTTTATGCTTCTTGGAGGTAGCCCAGTGAGGGTGAACCAATTAAAAATTCTTGTGTCATGTGCATTTTTTTAGGTTTATTCATACTCTGAAACGGAAAGGAGAGAGAATAGGGTTTTGTCTAACAACAAAACAAGATCAAAAGGGAAAGTTGTTTTAATCTGTCATACCCTAATTCACCCCCCCCCACCCTTCAGGGTATCTATCCTAGTGTACCTAACAAATACAATCATAAAATAATATATATTCATGTTTATATTAGATTTTTACCCTTATTTTTTTTAACCTGTGTTGACTCTTTTTGATAGTTACCACAATAACATACGTTTTAATCATTAGGGGTGAATATAGTTTCTATAAGAAAAAAATTGGAAAATAATAAGACCATATTTGATATATATAAAAATATATAAATCACTTGGAAATAGATAATATTATTTGTAATTTTAAATCATATAATAAACTATTTTTATTATAAAATAACAATAAAATTATTTTAAAAACTATTCATTTAATTTGAAATTAAAAACAAATGACAGCAATGGAATTAAAATTTAATCCTTTCACACCACTATAGAATGATAATTTTATGTAAAAAATTTTGGTAAATAACAATTCAGTAAAATTTTATAACATTTTACATTTTTTCAAATCATTTATTTTGATTTTTCTATTAATTGAATATATATCGTGTTAGCATTATGTAAGATTTTTAGGTAATTATTTAATCCATAAAATTTGATAAGAAATTTTCATGATAAAATTTTTTTTATTTCAAATCTGTATTTATAATCAATCGTAGTTTGTCTTTATCCCTATCACAAAGTATTATAGATATTAAAAGAAATAAATTGACATTTTTGACTTTATCTTTTACTTAAATATTATAACAGGCAAAATCAAAGACATATGGAAACAAATAGGAATATTTTATAAAATTATATAGAAATTTCCAAGATCCACTCATCCAATAGGATAATGGGATGTTTTAAGGTTATTTTTTAACCCTTATCATTTTATTTTAACATTAATTACCGGACTTACCCATACTATGGTGATAATTATTTACTATGGTTAATATTCATAATAAAAAAAGGGGGAATATTAACCAAATTTGGAAATATAAATTAAAAATATGGAATCCATTTTTAGGATTCAATATCTATAGGTTTTCTAATTTAATTTAAAATGAAACTTACAAAATGTGATGGAAAGCATATTTTCATGAAAAAATGCCTTCTAAGTATAAATTTTTTTATACCATATTCATGAAAAAATTAATTCCAAAGAATATAACTGGATTGTTAAAAATATAAGAGAACTACATTTATTTTTATCCATTTTATTACAAAATTTAACTTTTAAATTCTCGAAAAAAAATTAAAATCTTCATTAAAAATTAGTATTTTTTACTATTCACTAGAAAATAAATATTTTTCTGAAAAAAACCATAACAATTCACTCAAAACTAATTTTGACATTATAATTTTTAAAATTAAGATCATTTTATAAAATATATTTTCGAAATATTAAATTAATTTATTATAATATTCACTCAAAAAAGGTAATAAAATTTTTTTTTGAATAAAATGCATTTTGAAGAATGACATGACTTTACTAAAAATAAAATTATTATTTTATAGACATTAATGAATAAATTTTTATTGATAATTACCTTTATATATATATATCATAATGTGGTTAATATTATTCGCACTTAGTAATTCAATGGATAGTTTGTAACAATCTCATTTGAATAATAATATTTTTATAATATATCCCATTTCACTTAAATAATGGTATTGCATTACAAGAAAAACATTGAGCATATTATAATTTTTTTAAAACTCATGGTGTTAAATTCTTTCCCCCATATGAAATTTCATTCTAGAAATTTTTTATTATAAACTAAGGTGAAAATTAGTGAGGGTACATCAACTTCATGGATTCCTCTGGTTCCTATGTTGTATCTTAGTATTTAGGGTTTCAACAAAATAATTTTATTAGGTTAGTTTTCTTGTTCTTTAGAACCTTATCTCTGTGGTCCAAGATCTTCACCATCTTCTCCTCGTAAGAGTGATTTTTTTCTAGCTATAATACATCTAAATTCAGTACATGTGAGGGGTATGATTTGTAATTAATCAAGAGGGATATGTGGAATAGATCATGTACTTGATAAATGGTCGGTGGGAGTGATAGTCGATAAAACACAGCTCCAATATGATCGAGAATCTCAAATGTGATGATGTACATGGGACATATAATAACCTTCTTCCTAATTCTCATAACTCTCATCTATAGGGATATGTAAAGTAATACTTTATCTCCAACCTAAAACTCTATATCTTGCCAATGATTGTCATCATAAATCTTCTGTCAACTTTGAGTTGTCTTGATGTGGTGATAAATAGTATGGATATTTTATACCATATCCTTATCCATTTATGGTCCCAATAACTTGTGTTCACCAACTTCATCCCAACATGTAGGTTTTCAAAATATCTTCACAAAAAGGGATTTATAAGGATCCATTTATATGCTTCATTGAAAGAAATTATTGTATGAGAACTTAACCATGGGAAGATGTTCATCTTGTCCACCTATGAAGTCCATCAATAATGCTCTTTATATGTTTTCTAGTTCCTGGATAGTCTGCTTGGTTTGGACATAATTTTAGGGATGATAATATTTACTAAGGTTATACTCATTAATTAGATCTTGTTGGATACTCTTCCATAACTTGGATTTAATTCATAAATCATGCTCAGAAACAATTGATATTGTTGTTTGATGAAAACTAACAACCTATCTAATCTATATCATTTCATGTTAGTCATATGATATTATTATAGAAATAAAATGAAGTGGTCAGTATTTTTTGGATGATCCACCACAACCCATATAACATTATTTTCTCTTGATGTATTTATATTACTAATGATATAATCTATGGTGATGTTTTCTCATTTTTATATAGGTATGGGTAATTGTTGAATCATCAACTTATAGTTTTTACTTTTAGCCTTAAATTACTAAAATACCAAACATTGTGATTTATATTTCATGAAATCCTTCTTCTTTCCCCACCAATGGTACTCTCAAATATCTCGATACATATTTGTGCTACCTGTGTGGATAGAGAATTTTGATCTATGTGCATCATTAAATATCTCTTTACTTATCTCAAAATTTTATCTTATTCATATCCATTACACAAATCATACAATTACTTCTTCATAAATTTTGATCTTCGATGATTTCCCTTTTCATATAGATTCCACCTTCATCTAAATTTCTTTATCAGATCTTTGAGCATCCTTTGTATTCTATAATTCGAATGGTTGGGAAATAATTGGAGAAAATAATGAAAATGTTTCTTTCTTTATGATTCCCATGTCCATTATATTCATGTCTAATAATATTGGATCATTATCAATTCTCAGCATTGATAATGTTTTCTGATCCTTTTTACTTAGAGAATCTTCCACTTTATTGGCTTTTCCACTATGGTAGTGGATATAGAAGTCATAATCCTTGAACAGCTCTAACCATCATTCGTTGGTGCATATTTAACTCATTCTATGTGAATATATAAATTAAAATATTATGGTCTATTTATATTTAAAACTTCACCATAGGGAGATAATGATTCATTATTTTCATCCTGAATATCAAATAATTGATCTCTATATCATAAATTAGATATTTATTATCATAAATATTCAACTACCCTAAGGTGTTGGAATCACTTAAAATTATACATAACTACATATCATATTATATTCTTTGGAGCATCACTATATACCACAAAAACTTCCCCACTTGTGGGTAGTGTATGTGTTGGTGTATCTGGGAGGCCATAAATAAGGCTTAGTATGAAGGAGTTGTATTTTCTGAACTGGATATCATTTTCAAAACCAGGTACTTGCTAATAAACTTGTCTCTGTTTATTTCCAACTAGGTGGAGGCCCCTCGTTCTAAACTTTGTTACAATCTATGATGTCCTCAAATCCTGTGAACACCCCTTAGGGTCGGTGGATCTATTGTCACCCCACAGTCCTGGAAACAAAATTAACACAGATGGATATTTTTCCATGGGCATGATGCGAGGTGTTGGTGTGGTTCGGGATGCTATGGGATCTATTGTTCTCAGCTTTACTACATCATTTTTTCATGGAGATTCTTAGCAATCTGAATCCAGGATGATGATGATGAGTCTTGATATTTTCATCTTGAATAATATAGACCTGGAAATGGTGGAAAGCAACGCGGAAATACTTTAGGATTATATGCTTGGGAAATATAAAATACCATGGAATATCACCTACTACATCTATAGGTGAAAATGTATTTCCCACAATTTTTTGGAAACTCTTCACACTTGGAGATATGGTAATAATGTCATAGACTTCCTTGCTTCTAGGACCCCTCAAAGTTTCATGTTCTCTTTTTTTTATGGATTGGGTTTGTTCCCATTTGAAGGCATTGATCTTGTCCAATGGGATTCCCTCGAGCTTCATAATTTCAAATGACCATATTTTTCTTCTTGTTTTTGTACTAATATAATTCCTTCTTACTCCTTAATAAAAAATATCATTAGTAATCGTAGTAGTAGTAAGTGATGGTGCACTAAGAAGCCTCTTTTTTATTTCCTTGAAGTTCTCTCCACATTTGTTAGTATAAATAAACTTTAATCCATTACGATTCAACTTGTTTAGTGTGTTTGAAAATAGTAAGTTTTTTATCACATATAATCAGAAATACCCAGCATGTAATGAACTTTCCTAGGTCAACCAACACATCACCTGGTCTTTCTCTCCACAAGGCCTCATGCATGCCTCACAAAATTTCCAAGGCTACTGACAAGCACTGAAGCTCTAAATGGCATAGTAGGGAGACTATAAACTCTTTTCATAGTGAAGTAATAGTGTAAAATAACAAAACTCATACATGGGAATGGAAAAATAGTACACATAATATCTAAACTAAATACGAAGCATACTATAACAAATTAAATGCATTATATAGTCATACAGACTCATTTCATGTAAAACATACAATAATAGATCATACATTAGTCCAATCGCATATACAATATAAAAAACTAAACATACAAAACAACACACTATACTACCAACACCAATCCAAACCACACACTCAGTATCTATGATGCTTGAGTTGTACTAGCCATATCTTGAGGCTCTGCACGACTGGCACCACTTGATAAATAAATACTCGGCCTTAACCCCATCTATCATTTAACTTATTATCTAACATGAAATAAAACGTTAGTAATACACATACACACACACACACACAACATTGTTCACATATAGGGGGTGGGAAATAAATCTTAGTAGGAAACCCCAAATGGTTAGCATATAATTTTATTTCCTAAGTAGTGCATGAACATGTGTTTTTCCCATCCAAGTTGAAGACAAAAAACAAGTAGAATAAATATATGTATATATAAAAACAATGGGGGAAAATATATCAAGGACAATATCCAACTATGGGTTCTAGCCTAACACCTAAGGAAAACTCACCCTCCTCAAGCCCCACCCATAGGAATTCCAAAAATTGGATTACAAATCCACAACATCAAGTGTTTCCTCTTGGTAAAATAAGGGCTCCAAATTCCACTATAAGGGAAAACATAGATGATAGACTCTAAGATCTCATCCTAGGCGTATAAACAATGATGCACATATACCAAGCACTAGGACTCGAATGGAACGATCAAACTTGAAATAGACATCAACTCCACTTGTCAAAAAACCATCATATCGAGAAAGTACTTTAGAACAAATTGGGATCTAATGAGGGATCAATCGTATAAACCCTACCAAAGGAACACCTCACCATGAGACCAAAAAATTCATTTTCCCAAGGGATCTTGTCCATCACATGTGCCTGATTGGTATATTTTTCTTAGGGTCCCACCCAAGAAACATGGAGCCCATAATATCCACAATATATAACCTATATCCAGTGAAAAGACTCAACTATAGGGGTGCACTCATCCAGATCATCCAATGGATCCTTAATCCCATCAAACAGCAGTGAGCCAATAGAGGAAAGAAAATATAGCTTTTGCGACAACATTAGATCCATGATCAGTATAAGAAAATATAGCTTTTGTGAAGGGTAATTTGCGACGGGCCCATCACCCATCACAAATTGTTCTTCAAAAAAGACTACATTGTGACAATATATGATTCCCATCACAAATAACCATTAAAAAATAGTTTATGTGATGAAAATTTCTTCATGTCGCAAATACCATTGGCATGCACTATGCGCCAAACACCATGAAATGTATTTGTGACATGAATATACCCCTATCACAAATACCTTCTATCATTTTTCTTTATTTTCAATAGGAATTAACTATCATCACAAATACTCTTTTTTACTATTTCCCTAATTAATAATGGTCAGAACTATTTGCGATGGATCCCATCACAAATAGTTCCATCAAAAATTATCATACCTATATATACCTTCCGCCTGATTTTATTTATTCCCTTCTCCTATGAATTCCCCTTTCCTTCTCTACTCTAATACCTTTATTCATAAACTATTATAAGTTTAAAATTTTATAGGGATGAAAATTTCATGCTTTTCATCCATTAGAAGATTTAGTTTTATGTTTTTTATTTAATGTTTTTTATTTTTTATTATTTTATTTTATTTTATATTAGAAATAATTATTATTAATTATAAGTAATTATATTTATTTAGAATTACATTTTTTGTTTTCACAAATTAGTTTCAAGTAATGGTAATTATTTTTAATTAAAATTATTTAGTTTTAGTTGTTAATTATTATTTTTAATTAGACGTATTTAGTTTTAATTAGAAGTAGTTAGTAATAATTAGTAAAAAATAGTAAAAAATAGAAATAAATTGTAATAATAAGTGGTAATTTGTAATAATTTGAATCAAATAGTAATAATTTGTAATAATTTGTAGTAGTTAGTAATAATTAGTAATAATTATTAAAAATTGCTAAAAAATAGTAAAAACTGCAATAGTTATGTCACGAACTGTCCCCCGGGGCCCGTGCCATGACTACCCCAAGCTCGCCTTCCATAGGCCAGGGGATGGCGACTAGCAGCAAAGGTGTAATTCCCTAAAACTGGGAAGGTATTACCTTTATAACCTATAAACACACACAACAGATATGATCACGAGTAAACTGAATAACCAACAAGTGAGTATTATAAGTAAAAAGGGCCAGAATACAAGCCCAACAAGAGAGTACAAGAAACTGAAAGTATAAGTACAATTGAGGAAATAGGAAAAACAGCTATTGGTTCGTCCTTTGAGGTTCCTACCTGAAGGGTAGGTACAGATCACCTCCTTATCACTCCATGTTCATCCATCTCCTATGTGTACTGACACGCCGTAAGGTCCACCTCCAGGTATTATCCAGTCTTGGTAATCTCAACCTCGGTCAGCGTTGTCTGTCATCTGCATCCAACACAACGAAGTGTGGGCATAGCCCGTGCAGGGGTGAGTATAACGATACTTAGTAGGGACCCCGAGACCCTCAAGGTCTCACAAAATCTAAAAAGGATAAACCACAAAGTATGAAATCAACAGATAACCCCACTTAGTTATATACCCATACATATACCTATGTTGTCAAGTAATCCATCTCAATCATGAGGAAAACACAAAAGTTACTAACTCAGCTCAACCAAGATTTTTATTCACATTATCGACACCATAGATGCTAGAGAACTCCTCCTCTTTCGAGTAAAATGGGTCTACCACGACACCAAGGGGCTTCCCACTAACCTTGGACTACTGAGGTACTCCTCCTATCGAGTACCGTGGGTCTACTACATCACCAAGTCTCTACCCACCGTGGGTATACCACCACAACCAGGTGCTCCCCCTAATAGCTTGCAGAGGTAGTCCTCATGTCGAGTATCGGGGGTCTGCCTCCACAACCAGGAGCTCCTCTGCCATGGGTTTTCTGCCACAACCAAGCGCTCCCCACTGGGCTAGTCGAGTCACTCTGACTCAATCGGTCAGCAGTCGTCAAGTCTCATCTAGCTACTAGGTCTCCAAACTCTATCCACTCATCTCTGGAAGGATCTGATCCATGAGCTACTGTTCGATACTCCAAATGACATGAATTACCACGAAGAAGTATCTTAAAGGTCTGCCACGTCATAGAGGTCTCAATGCAACAGACAGCGTGTCAATCGGACGTCCGGTCTGTGGGTTTTTAGCCTATTAGTCCTAGGGTTCCGGTTGAATTCGTGCACAATCCAACCTGACCGTATCTCAACTACAGCCCAAACACTAGTGGGGTATACTCAAAGGGACCTTAATGTTGCAAGATTATTAGGGCCGCTGACGGTTCATCAAATGGACGCTCGGTGCCAAAGATATGGCCAAAATAAAGTAAAGGGTCGTGGTGGGCCCGGGTCCGGTCCGACTCGGTTAGACTGACCCGGTCTGGGTCGACTCGGCTTGATCCGTTGGGTTTGGCTTGACCCATTTGGTGGTCCAGCCTGTTGGGTTTGGCCCGGGCTGCTGGGCCCAGCCCAGCAAGCCGTGAGGGACCGTGGAGGGCCGAGAGGGCACTGACCGGCCATGAGGGCGCGGACCGGCCGCGGTTCGGCGCGAGGGAGGTTTGGCCTAGAGGGCACCATGAAGGCATGTTCTGGTTCGGTCGGGGTGTCGTGAGGGGCGATGGAGGTCAGCTCAGCTGGGGCGTCATGAGGGGCATGAGAGGCTGGCTCGGCAGGGGCGTCGTGAGCGGCACGGTTCAGCCAGGTGCTCTGGAGGCCGGCTCGACCGGGAGTCGGTTCAGCTGGGAGGTGCGGGTGGCCGAGAGGGCATGGGTGGCTGGGAGTTGTGGGCGGCTGGGAGTGCACCGCGGTCAGGAGGCGTGGGTAGCCCGAAGGGCGCCGCGGTTCGGCCCAGGGCGGCGGAGCCGGTTCGCCCAGCGAACGAGGTGGACGGGGGGGCCAGTACGGTCAGGCGGAGGGCGCAAACAGGGTGGCATGGCCAGGGCACCGCGAGGATGAGGCCAGTTTAGCCGGGGTGTGGCATGGCTCGGGCCGGTTCGGCTGGCTGATGGCACGGCCGGTATGCAGCTCGGGTAGCGGAGGCCGCGGGTAGCGCGTCTGTTACCTTCGTCACATTAGTTGTCTCGTTGACTCATCGTCATTCCAAATAACATCACAAATAACAATGGTGGAGGTTTTGGGACATGTTGGTTTGACCCGCACCCTCCGTGTTTAGGGTGGAAGCAAGCGAATCAATTATTTCTTGAATTTCAAAGAATTAACAAGAAAAGAAGATTGAAGAAAAATCTATCCAACACCCCACATCTTCCCGCAAAAACAATTCCCAACCTGCAAGGAAAAATATCCACAAAGATTCTTTTCTTTAGAAGGGAAGAATTAAAGGTATAATATCATATTCAAATAAATTCCCAACCTTTTTTCGTTGTTCGTCAACTTTGGTGTGAGAAAGTGGACGTTTATTCGTTGTAGACGAGTACGTCCTATGTCGAAGGAGGTTCCAAGGAACAAAGTCGAAGTCGTTCTTCATCGGTGGAGTGTTCTTCATCGGGAGCTTAAGTTATTCATTGGAAGCCTTCTCCCAAGCTCTATCCTCTCCCAAGATCCACCAAAATGAAAGTGATCCAAGAAAAAATAATATATTTAAGTTATCTATTATTTAGTTGTTGGCACATAATTCAAAAAGATTTAAATTAATTAATTGATGTGATCAATTAATTAATGGGGAGGATTTGGAACATTAATGGAAAGTGCGTTGGAAGAACTAATTGGGTAGAGGAGTTCAAGAGCCTCCCCCTCATTAATGAGGGGATTTGAGAGTTTTTCCACAATTAAAAATGGTGGTTTAGTCCTGGGTGGTCCCCACCACCGTAACCTCTCGCAGGTGGTTAGGTCCAAGTGGGCCCCACCACCATAACCTCTCATGGGAGGTTATGGTCGGGTGGTCCCCACACTTCAAATCCCACAAGGAGGTTTTGTTTTGGTCGACCCCACCTCCAACTTCCACATGGTGGATCAAAAATAAAATAACCTATAGTTCATTTTATTTTATTATTTTCCACAAAAAACCCCAAAAACTATCTTTTATTCTCGACCTACTGTCATCAAGGTGAAAGTATCCTTAAGCGAATATCGGCGATGCGAGTTCAACGGTGCCCTTAGATTTCCGTTTTGAGCATCGGTTCAAAAGTTATAAAAACATTCTTGTATGTTTACTAAACGTACCCGAACAAAACTTCCGAAATTGGTTTCGGGCACTCCAGGCCTTGGAATCACGTGTCGTCAAGTTTCACAGACTTGTAAAATTCCTATTTAATTAAAAACAATTACATTGAGATTATGGGTCTTTACATTCTCCTCACCTCAGGGCTTTACGTCCCCGTAATCTATGTAACGACCCAATCTTTTTGAGTAGTATATTAACTTACTCTTATTTATTTAATAAGATGTTAATGGTTAATGCAGAAAGAGGAGTCGATGGCTTCATCCAGTAGACTCAACCCTTACGAAGCCCACTTATCAGAGCTTGGGAAGGAGGTAGCATTCGTGGGCTTCGCTTTGGACCAAGCCCAATCCGAGCTCCAGCGTGTCAAGCTTGAACGAAAACGCTTGCAGGAGAAGTTCAAGTTAGTGGAGATTGCTATTAGGGAAATGTTATCTGAGACTCCCTCAGATTCTATCACCATAGCACACCTTACACTTAGGTCTTATGCCAGTGTTATAAGGGGCTATGTGATGAGACCCTAGTTTCCTTGTGTAATCCTTTCGGATGAATAAATTGAGATTTCTTCCTTTAGTGATGTTTGTGAAATTTCAAATGTCTAGATAATTTTAGAATGTATTTTATTGATGAATTTTGAAAAAGGGATATTTTGAAATATTTATGTAAACCCTAAATAACTAATGATGTGTAATGATTTTCAAAAAATGGTCTTCTACAAAAGTGTTCATTAAGGAATTTGGAGTCTAATAAGATCAACTTAATTTTTGATGAATAGTAAATTATGAATAGTGATTTTACGCTTAGGATTAGTAATGTGACCAAATGGATTAGTAATTTTCACTTAAAGAAAGTTTTAATATAATTTAGACACCTTGGTTAAGTAATGTGATTCAATAAAATGGGTAAATAACGGTTTCATAAATTATTAATCAAGTATTAGTTTTTTCGGATGAATAGTGTTTTTTAATTAAAAATTTAATTAAAAATAATTAGAAAATTATTTTTATAAAAATGACTTTATTTTTGAACTCAGAGCATCGATATTATGTTAAGGTAATTTTTGGGGATTTTTCTAGAAAAAATGAATTTTCGATGAATAGTGTTTTTATTTAAAAATTAAATTAAAAATATTTAGAAAAATATTTTTATAAAATGGATTTCATTTTTGAAATCAGAGCATTGATATTTGGTTAAGGTGAAATTTTGGGATTATTCTGAGAAAGTTGAATTTTCAGTGAATAGTAAAAATACCGTTTTAGGGTTTCGGTATGTTTAATGACATCATAATGATGTCATGATTATGTCATGAGATCTTTTGAGGGTTGGCCGGCCAAGGGTGATGAATTATTGTTTTGGGGGCCCCATGTGGCCTAACTCCATGATAAATGCCAAGGGAGAGCCCATGGGTTTGAGAAAAGCACATGTGAGGTGTCCTTTGGCCATTAATGCTTTGTCCCCTCACTTTCCCTATAAATACCCACCCTTTCCTCCCTTGGTTTTCACTCCCAACTCTCCCCCAACGAAGTTCTGGTCTTCTTACCTTCCAAGGAGTCCTCCCAAGGTTCCCCCAAGCCCTCAAGGTCCAATCCTTTGTGTTTCAAGAGTCACGTTTTAAGGTAAGGGATCCGACCCCTCTCTTTCTTTTCATGAAATCTCTTTTATGTCATTCCTATTATGCTCCATGTTTTTATGTGAGAGGATGTTCTTTTATATTCCTCTTACTGCCCTTTCATGTTTATATGATGAGATATCCCCTCTTACTCTCATAATTTCGTTTTATGAAAGTTTAAGTGACGCCGTTAGGCTGCCGAATTTTTAAGGGATTCTTTCACCCTTCTCATTTTTCAAGTTCAATTTTCATGTCAAGTCTTTCAAGTTCCTTTTTATTATGTTGGGGTATGATCTCTATATCAATCATACTGATCTCTTATGATCATATGATGAGGGACCCTTTTTGATCTTGTCAAATCATTTTCTTTTGAAGTTAAGTGACGCCGTAAGGCTGCCGAATTTTCATAAGAGAAATCTAATCTTTTTCCTTCCATGTTTTTCATTTCAAATGGTATGTCCCTAAAATTTCGTTACCATGTCCATATGTCCTTCTTATTCTTTCACCCTACTGTTTTATGGATCATTTATGAGTGGGTGACCCATGTCCCCTCTCATTTCAACGTTTTCTAAAACCCCGAAACTTAGCCGTTATGCTGCAGAATTTTCCCCTCAAAATGCCTCTCTCTTTTCTCAAAAATTATTTTATGTTATAAAGTGAATACTCAAAGCTCTTATTTCTACAAAGGTATTCACATATATATCAAAATGTTCCATTTTAAATTCTGGGATTTACATACATGAGACCCGCTTTCCCTTTCCGTGGGTTTAAAGTGACGTAAAGATCATGTCTTTAAAGCAGTTTTTAAAACGTTATGATTATGAAATGAAACCCATTTATTTTATGCTATGTGGGTTAATTATGAAATGTTTGATGATGATATATTTGGCTCACATGATAATAAAGGCAAATTTAAGGGTGCGCCCTGATAGCGCTCCAATGCATTGGGTAATGATGTAACCACTAGAGATTACAATTTTCACGATACCTTGGTGAATAACCTTGGTAATTTTCAAATGACACCTTGGGGATGGACCTTGGTGATATGTTCATGATTGTCTATGTTAAATGATGTAGCCACATCTTCAAGTTATGAAAAATGTTATTTTTATTATTAAATGCCTCATGATTTCTTTCTTATGCCTTAATGTTCTTTTCATGTCCTTATTGAAGTATCTCAAGTTCACATGTAAAATGTTCCTCTTATTTCCCTTACTGGGCCTTCTGCTCACCCTTTCTTTTGATGTATGTCCCCAGGTTATGAGATGCATAATGAACATAGGATGAACTAAAAGAGAAGCCTTTCAAGTGTTTAAGAAGAATGTTTTTATGTTTTTTTTTATGTTTTATGATCCTTGTTTCCAAGACACTAAACCTTAACGATCCTCAGTTTTGTGTAATGTAATGAAAGTTTATGTTATAAAATGGTGGGATGTTATAGTTGGTATCAAAGGATGGTTTAGTTATTTGTGGAAATTAGGATATAAAAACTTTAGGAAGAACCCTATAGAAAAGTTTAAATATAGGAAAACTTCCTGGTATTTTGGTAAGTATTAAGTAAGTGGTCTATCAAACAAATACATCCCTGTCTGGATACGAGCAGGTAGAGGCGGCTCTGGCACAGATGTACATAGGGGTAAAACCCGAAAACACCGCTTTGAGCTGGACTCGAACGGGAACTGGTGCACGATAACGGGCCTTGCTGCACTCTTGGTTACGACACTCCCGGGGGATATGTTTGGTTAATCACATGCTTTTTATGAATCATTGTGAAGGAATTATAGAGAACTATAATTTTCTAAGCACGAAGTCTTAGTTAAAAGATTCATAAATGAAATAAGTTTCTCACTAAGGTTTTATTCTTTTAGAAAATGGCGGGCAATAGGATAAACCGTGCCGATGGTGACCGCAATGCACCATGTGCTGACGGCCCTCCGATGGAAGCCGGAATGGAAACATTCATGCGGATGATGAACCAACTGACTCAAGTTATGAGTAATAACTTGAATCAAGCTGAGAGGCCGACCTCACCACGAAGGGAACAACTTTCTGTTGAGTCCTTCATGCGTCAACGACCGCCAACATTCAGTGGATCTACTGACCCATTGGTTGCGGAACAATGGATAAGCTCCATTGAAAAGATCTTTTCTGTACTTCATTGTTCGGAACAAGAAAAAGTCACCCTTGCTGTTTACCGCCTAGAGGGAGAAGCTGATCAGTTGTGGTCACTGATCAAAAACACGAAGCCACGAGGAGAGATGGAAGCTATGGAGTGGGAAGAATTTCGGGGAATTTTCTTTAACAAGTATTTCCCTCGTTCCATGAGAACGAAAATGGAGAAAGAGTTTCTCGAGCTGAAGCAGAAGGAGAACGAATCTGTCGGAAGCTATGAGATGAACTTCACAAGGCTTTCCCGTTATACCTCAAGCTTTGTCATGGACCCTAATGGGAAGGTTGATAGATTCTTTGGTGGACTACGACCACATCTGCGGAAGAATCTAGCCAACAGGGACTACGATAGCTATGAAGAAATAGTTCGAAGTGCTATGAAAGTTGAACTAGAGTTTGGAGAGACACAGTGGTCTCACAAATCTAATGAGAAGAAGAGAACTCTAGAACCAAGCCTGGGAAGAAGTTTTGATCAGGAAAGAGGTGGAAAGCATATGCAACATGCCACATGCAATAAATGTGGGAAGAAGCATTCGGGGAACTGCTTGATCGGAAGTGGCAAGTGCTATAGGTGTGGAAAAGAAGGCCATATTTCTCGGAATTGTCGTGGTGATGTGAAGCCTCAACTTCCCAACACTAACGATAGAGGAAAGATGGTTCTGGCCCTACCCGAAGTCACATGCTTCAAGTGTGGATAGCTTGGGTACTTTGCTAATCAATGTCCAAATCCGAGGGCGGTGGAGGGGAATCACCATCAACCTCAGCAGAGGCCAAGGGAGCAAGGTCTTGCTTTCGCTATCACAACAACTGAAGTTGAAGTTCCGAACGATGTGGTAGCAGGTACTCTTGTTGTCCTCTCAAAACTAGCAAGTGCTTTATTTGATTCTGGTTCTACGCATTCCTTTATTTCTTCCAAATTTGCAAAGAATATAGAATCAATCCCCGAATTGCTTGAGGTAGAGTTGTCAGTCAAGACTCCAAGTGGGATTATCCATGCATCAACAGTGTTTAGAGACTCTAGTGTTTACTTTGGTGAGCACAATCTTATCGCCAATCTAGTAGTCATTCCCATGATGGAATTTGACATTATACTAGGGATGGACTGGCTCTCAAAGTATAATGCTAAGATCAAATGCAGAAGTAAGGAAATCTCAGTAGTCTTGAATGAACGACCTACAGTTATCTTCCGAGGAGAGATATCCCGAACTGATCCCTATCTAGAAGCACCTCCTATAGCTTTCTTTATGGAGTTAATCGGTGATGAGGAAGAAGGGAAAGGGAGTATACAAATTGAAGATGTTCCGATTGTTCAAGAATACATGGATGTATTTCCTGAGGAGTTACCTGGACCTCCCCCAGAAAGAGAGGTAGAGTTCTCCATTGAACTCGTACCTGGGTCTCAACCGATATCAAAGACTCCATATAGAATGGCAAATGTGGAGCTAGAGGAGCTAAAGAAACAACTCCAAGACTTGTTGGAGAAGGGGTTTATCCGACCGAGTGTGTCTCCTTGGGGAGCACCAGTTCTCTTTGTGAAGAAGAAGGATGGATCAATGCGGCTATGCATTGATTATAGAGAACTGAACGGGATCACAGTGAAGAACAGATACCCTCTTCCAAGAATTGATGATTTATTTGACCAACTTCGTGGGGCTCAATTCTTCTCTAAGATTGACCTTCGATCTGGTTATCATCAACTAAGGGTGAAGAAGGAAGATATTCCAAAGACTGCCTTCCGATCAAGATATGGTCATTATGAGTTTACTGTTATGCCCTTCGGCTTGACTAATGCTCCTGCTATTTTCATGGATTTGATGAATAGAGTCTTTAAGGACTACCTTGATAACTTTGTGGTAGTTTTTATTGATGATATTTTGATATATTCAAAAAGTCGGGAGGAGCATGAAGATCATCTGAGGGTTATTTTGAAAACTCTACGGAAGGAGAGGCTCTTTGGGAAGTTCAGCAAGTGTGAGTTTTAGTTACAACAAGTGGCTTTCTTGGGGCACATCGTAACCAATGAAGGAATCTCGGTTGACCCTGCAAAGACAATGGTTGTGGAGGAGTGGCCTCAACCCACAACAGTAACTGAGATTCGTAGTTTCCTTGGTTTAGCGGGATATTATAGGAGGTTTGTGAAAAACTTTTCACGGCTTTCTAATCCACTAACTAAGTTGACTCGAAAAGGGGTTAAGTTCATCTGGACAAAGGAATGCGAGGAAAGTTTCCAAGAGCTGAAGAAGAGATTGGTTACTGCACCGGTGTTAACACTACCCTCTATCGGAGAAGGATTCGTTATTTTTAGCGATGCATCTCTGAAAGGGATTGGGTGCGTCCTCATGCAAAATGACAAAGTAATTGCTTATGCATCTCGACAGTTGAAGATTCATGAGCAGAATTATCCTACGCATGATCTAGAGCTGGCGGCAGTTGTTTTTGCTCTAAAGATATGGAGGCACTATCTTTATGGGGAGAAATGTGATATATACACTGACCACCAAAGTCTAAAGTATATTTTCACTCAGAAAGAATTGAACATGAGACAAAGGAGATGGTTGGAGCTTATTAAAGACTATGATTGTTCAATTCATTATCACCCTGGAAGAGCAAACAAAGTTGCGGATGCATTAAGCAGGAAAGATCCTGTTGTTCTGGCAACAATGAGGATCCTGGGAGATCCCTTGATTAAAGATCTAGTAAAACTGGACATGGGAATTATAAGGAAAGGGACATCATCAACCCTATCCCAAATGATTTCTCAACCTTCATTACTAGAGAAGATCAAGAAGGCTCAAAAAGAAGATCCTTTTCTGCAGGAGAAGTTCGAGGCTGTAAAGGATGGGAAGTTCCCTGATTTCAATATTGATCAAGAAGGTGTATTGAAATTTCGTACAAGACTATGTGTTCCATCTATTCCGGAGATAAAGAAAGAACTGATGGATGAAGCTCATAGCTCTACTTTCTCTATACATCCGGGAAGCACTAAGATGTATAGAGACCTTCGTGATCATTATTGGTGGGATAACATGAAGAGGGAGATTGCCGATTACACTACAAGGTGCCTGGTGTGTCAGCAAGTAAAGGCAGAAAGACAACTTCCTAAGGGGGTATTACAACCGCTACCCATACCAGTATGGAAGTGGGATAATATCACCATGGACTTTGTAACTGGTCTCCCAAAAACATCCAAAGGAAACAATGCGATATGGGTTATTGTGGACCGTCTCACCAAGACAGCCCATTTTATCTCTATTCGGGAAGATTTCTCTCTAGATCAGCTTGCCAAGATATACGTGAAGGAAGTGGTAAGGCTGCATGGTGTACCACTATCCATCGTATCTGATCGTGACCCAAGATTCACATCAAAATTCTGGAGAAGTCTTCAGCATGCTCTGAATACTGAATTGAATTTTAGTACGGCCTATCATCCTCAAACTGATGGACAATCTGAAAGGACTATTCAGACACTCGAAGACATGTTGAGATTATGCTCAATGGAATTTAAAGGTGGATGGGATCAACACCTCCCATTAGTGGAGTTCTCTTATAACAACAGCTTCCATGCGAGTATTCAGATGGCACCCTATGAAGCTCTGTATGGAAAGCGGTGTAGAACTCCTACTTGTTGGGATGAAACTGGTGAGAGGAAGCTTCTTGGGCCTGATCTCGTGCAAGAGATGACAGAACAGGTTCATGCCATCCAACAACACATAAAGGCTGCTCAGAGTCGGCAGAAGAGCTATGCTGACAATCGTCGAAGGGACTTGGAGTTTGGTGTTGGTGACAAAGTCTTCCTTCGAATTTCTCCATGGAAGAGAGTCATGCGGTTTGGGAAGAAAGGGAAGCTCAGCCCTAGGTACATTGGCCCCTATGAAATCCTTGATCGCATAGGAGCAGTGGCCTATCGTCTAGCACTTCCACCGAACCTAGCTCAAGTTCATGATGTATTCCATGTATCTCTCTTGAGGAAGTACATACCCGACCCTTCGCATGTACTGAACCCAGAGGTGGTACAACTTGAACATGACCTCTCTTATGAGGAGCAGCCAGTGGAGATCTTGGACCGTAGAGACAAGGTCCTACGAAACAAGACTACCCACCTTGTGAAAGTGTTGTGGAGGAATCATAAATATGAAGAAGCGACTTGGGAGCCTGAGGAAACGATGAAGCAAAAGTACCCTCACCTTTTCAACTAGGCCTCAAGTATAAATTTCGGGGACGAAATTTCTTAAGGGGGGAAGAATGTAACGACCCAATCTTTTTGAGTAGTATATTAACTTACTCTTATTTATTTAATAAGATGTTAATGGTTAATGCAGAAAGAGGAGTCGATGGCTTCATCCAGTAGACTCAACCCTTACGAAGCCCACTTATCAGAGCTTGGGAAGGAGGTAGCATCTGTGGGCTTCGCTTTGGACCAAGCCCAATCCGAGCTCCAGCGTGTCAAGCTTGAACGAAAACGCTTGCAGGAGAAGTTCAAGTTAGTGGAGATTGCTACTAGGGCAATGTTATCTGAGACTCCCTCAGATTCTATCACCATAGCACACCTTACACTTAGGTCTTATGCCAGTGTTATAAGGGGCTATGTGATGAGACCCTAGTTTCCTTGTGTAATCCTTTCGGATGAATAAATTGAGATTTCTTCCTTTAGTGATGTTTGTGAAATTTCAAATGTCTAGATAATTTTAGAATGTATTTTATTGATGAATTTTGAAAAAGGGATATTTTGAAATATTTATGTAAACCCTAAATAACTAAGGATGTGTAATGATTTTCAAAAAATGGTCTTCTACAAAAGTGTTCATTAAGGAATTTGGAGTCTAATAAGATCAACTTAATTTTTGATGAATAGTAAATTATGAATAGTGATTTTACGCTTAGGATTAGTAATGTGACCAAATGGATTAGTAATTTTCACTTAAAGAAAGTTTTAATATAATTTAGACACCTTGGTTAAGTAATGTGATTCAATAAAATGGGTAAATAACGGTTTCATAAATTATTAATCAAGTATTAGTTTTTTCGGATGAATAGTGTTTTTTAATTAAAAATTTAATTAAAAATAATTAGAAAATTTTTTTTATAAAAATGACTTTATTTTTGAACTCAGAGCATCGATATTATGTTAAGGTAATTTTTGGGGATTTTTCTGGAAAAAATGAATTTTCGATGAATAGTGTTTTTATTTAAAAATTAAATTAAAAATATTTAGAAAAATATTTTTATAAAATGGATTTCATTTTTGAAATCAGAGCATTGATATTTGGTTAAGGTGAAATTTTGGGATTATTCTGAGAAAGTTGAATTTTCAGTGAATAGTAAAAATACCGTTTTAGGGTTTCGGTATGTTTAATGACATCATAATGATGTCATGATGATGTCATGAGATCTTTTGAGGGTTGGCCGGCCAAGGGTGATGAATTATTGTTTTGGGGGCCCCATGTGGCCTAACTCCATGATAAATTCCAAGGGAGAGCCCATGGGTTTGAGAAAAGCACATGTGAGGTGTCCTTTGGCCATTAATGCTTTGTCCCCTCACTTTCCCTATAAATACCCACCCTTTCCTCCCTTGGTTTTCACTCCCAACTCTCCCCCAACGAAGTTCTGGTCTTCTTACCTTCCAAGGAGTCCTCCCAAGGTTCCCCCAAGCCCTCAAGGTCCAATCCTTTGTGTTTCAAGAGTCACATTTTAAGGTAAGGGATCCGACCCCTCTCTTTCTTTTCATGAAATCTCTTTTATGTCATACCTATTATGCTCCATGTTTTTATGTGAGAGGATGTTCTTTTATATTCCTCTTACTGCCCTTTCATGTTTATATGATGAGAGATCCCCTCTTACTCTCATAATTTCGTTTTATGAAAGTTTAAGTGACGCCGTTAGGCTGCCGAATTTTTAAGGGATTCTTTCACCCTTCTCATTTTTCAAGTTCAATTTTCATGTCAAGTCTTTCAAGTTCCTTTTTATTATGTTGGGGTATGATCTCTATATCAATCATACTGATCTCTTATGATCATATGATGAGGGGCCCTTTTTGATCTTGTCAAATCATTTTCTTTTGAAGTTAAGTGACGCCGTAAGGTTGCCGAATTTTCATAAGAGAAATCTAATCTTTTTCCTTCCATGTTTTTCATTTCAAATGGTATGTCCCTAAAATTTCGTTACCATGTCCATATGTCCTTCTTATTCGTTCACCCTACTGTTTTATGGATCATTTATGAGTGGGTGACCCATGTCCCCTCTCATTTCAACGTTTTCTAAAACCCCGAAACTTAGCCGTTATGCTGCAGAATTTTCCCCTCAAAATGCCTCTCTCTTTTCTCAAAAATTATTTTATGTTATAAAGTGAATACTCAAAGCTCTTATTTCTACAAAGGTATTCACATATATATCAAAATGTTCCATTTTAAATTCTGGGATTTACATACATGAGACCCGCTTTCCCTTTCCGTGGGTTTAAAGTGACGTAAAGATCATGTCTTTAAAGCAGTTTTTAAAACGTTATGATTATGAAATGAAACCCATTTATTTTATGCTATGTGGGTTAATTATGAAATGTTTGATGATGATATATGTGGCTCACATGATAATAAAGGCAAATTTAAGGGTGCGCCCTGATAGCGCTCCAATGCATTGGGTAATGATGTAACCACTAGAGATTACAATTTTCACGATACCTTGGTGAATAACCTTGGTAATTTTCAAATAACACCTTGGGGATGGACCTTGGTGATATGTTCATGATTGTCTATGTTAAATGATGTAGCCACATCTTCAAGTTATGAAAAATGTTATTTTTATTATGAAATGCCTCATGATTTCTTTCTTATGCCTTAATGTTCTTTTCATGTCCTTATTGAAGTATCTCAAGTTCACATGTAAAATGTTCCTCTTATTTCCCTTACTGGGCCTTCTGCTCACCCTTTCTTTTGATGTATGTCCCCAGGTTATGATATGCATAATGAACATAGGATGAACTAAAGGAGAAGCCTTTCAAGTGTTTAAGAAGAATGTTTTTATGTTTTTTTTTTATGTTTTATGATCCTTGTTTCCAAGACACTAAACCTTAACGATCCTCAGTTTTGTGTAATGTAATGAAAGTTTATGTTATAAAATGGTGGGATGTTATAATCTACAACTCATAACTAAGGGAACAAGTGGTGGTACTGAGCATTCATCTGAGCCTCACGCTCCCATGTGCTCTCTTGGAGGTTCTCGTGCTGCTAGAGAATGCGCACCAGAGGTATCAACCATCCATGAAGTACCTTCTCCTATAGATCCTCAATCTCTACTAGAACCTCTGTAAAAGTTTCCCCATCGTCGATGTCCAGCTCGCCATGGTTGATGATGTGGGAAAGGTCGTGCACGTATCTCCTCGACTGGGATATGTGGAAGACATCATGTACCCGATGCAACTGAGGTGGAAGATCTAAGTGGTAAGACACCTCTATAACTCTACTAAGGGCCTGAAATGGTCTGATGAATCTCGGAGATAACTTGCCACCTCGCAAAAATCTCCAAAGACCTCATCAAGCTGAGACCCATAGAAATATGTTGTCACCATCCTCGAACTCCAGAGGTCTCTGTCTCCTATCAGCATACGACTTTTGCCTACTCTGTGTAGTCTTCATCTACTCTTGGATGATTTGCACCTTCTCTGTGGTAGCCCATACCATCTCTGGTCCCACTAGTGCTGACTCCCCTGGGTCAGTCCATCACAAAGGTGATCTACAAGGTCGCATGTACAACGCCTCAGAAGGTTCAATCCCTATGGTGGAGTGATAGATGTTCTTGTATGCAAACTCCACCAAAGGTAAGTGATCCTCCCAACTATGACCGAAGTCGAGGACACAAGCATGGAGCATGTCCTCGAGGGTCTGAATGGTCCGCTCAGTCTGACCATCCGTCTGAGGATGGAAGGTTGTGCTCAAACAAAGTTGCGTCCTGAAAGCTTCCTGTAACCCCTTACACAGCCTAGAAGTAAAGTGTGTGTCACGATCGGAGACAATCATCGAAGGTACTCCATGTAGCCGCACAATCTCCTACATGTAGAGTCATCCCAATCTCTCTACTGAACCCTACTCTCTGATCGATAGGAAGTGGGACAACTTGGTGTGTCGGTCGACTATCACCTAGATCGGGTCATGAATTATGGATGTATGTGGAATTCCAGTCATTAAATCCATGGATATCCCATCCAACTTCCACTCTAGGATCTCTAAAGGCTGAACCAAGCCTGCTGTTACCTGATGCTCTACCTTCACTTGCTGACAAGTGAGGCACCGAGAAACAAACTCTGCAACTTCTTTCTTCATTCCCAGCCACCAGTACTATCTTCAAAGATCCTGGTACATCTTCACCACTCCTAGATGTACTTCTAGAGGGGATGTGTAGAACTCCCTCAACACTTTATCCTAAAGTGACACTGGTAGCATAGTACGTCCTCTGAAGAGGATGATGTGCTCCCCACCTTCAGAAAATACATTAGGTGCAAGCCCTGTGGATATCTAAGCACGTTGTGTCTCACAGTCAGTATCCCCACGTTACGCCTCCCTGACTCGCTGAAGAAGTGGGAGAGTGACTGTAAGAGACTGAAGGAAGGATGCTCCATCTCTATCCACAAAGGATATCTGTAAAAAAGCCAGCTGCTCTATCAACTCGCCTAGAAACTATATACCAGATCTCCTGCTGAGTGCATCTGCAACAACATTCCCCTTTCTAGGAGTATAGAATATTTCGAAGTCATAGTCCTGGAGGAACTCAACCCAATGTCACTATCTCTGGTTCAGTTCCTTCTGGGAGAAGATATACCTAAGACTCCTGTGATCAGAATACATGATAAAATGTTCACCCATCAGATAGTGTCACCACATCTTCATGGCGAAGACCACTACTACTAACTCCGGGTCATGGGTTGCATAGTTCTTCTCATGTTGTCTCAGCTGACGAGAGTCATATGCAATCACTGCTTGCTCCTGCATCAGGACACATCTAAGTCCGGTCCCTGATGCATTGCAGTAGACTACGTACCCTACGCCTTCCTCTCTAAGCCTCAAGATGGGGGCACTAGTCAGCCTCTACCTCAGATCCTGAAAGCTCTTATGGCATCTCTCCGACCCCACAAAGGGTTTACCCTTCTTTGTCAAGGCTAATAGTGGTGTTGCAACTCTGGATAAGTCTAGCACAAACCTCCGGTATTAACCAACCAAACCCAGGAAACTTCTTACCTCTGTCACACTCATGGGTGGCTCCCAAGAATGTATTGCCTCAATATTCACTGGATCTACTGCAACTCTAGCCTCTGAGATGACATGTCCCAAAAATTGAACCTCTCGGATCCAGAACTATAACTTTGAGAGCTTACCATAAATCTAGTGCTCTCAGAGTGTTTCCAGTACTACCCACAAGTGATAGGCATGCTCCTCCTCAATAGTCGAGTAAATCAGAATGTCGTTGATGAAGACTGCAACAAAGTGATCGAGGTATGGATGAAAGATCCTATTCATGAGTCCCATGAATACTTATGGAGCATTGTTTATTCCGAATGGCATAACCAAGAACTCGTAGTGGTCATACCAACATCTAAAGTCTATTTTCTGCACATCCTCGTCTCGAACTCCAAGCTGGTGATAGCCTGATCTGAGGTCTATCTTCGAGAACCACAGTGCTCCCTTCAATTGATCAAAGAGGTCGTCAATCCTTGGGAGTGGGTACATGTTCTTCACAATCACCTAGTTCAGGCGTCGGTAGTCAACACAAAGCCTTAATCTCTCATCTGCCTTCTTGGTGAACAAAATCAGGGCTGCCTAGGGAGAAACACTGGTTCGGATGAATCCCTTCCCCTACAAGTCCTCAAGCTATACTCACTGCTCGCGAAGCTCTACGGGATCCATCTAATACACTGGAGTAGATATCGGTGTCGTCTCAGGGTACAAGTCAATGTAAAATTACACATCTCTACGAGGAGGTAGACCTAGGACATCATCAAGGAAAGCATCTGTGTACTGGTCCACCACTAGAGGATAGCTTGGACTCTCTACATCAACTGCTCTGAGGGTAAAGAAAGCCAACTGATGAGTGATCAGCTACACCCTCTTCTTGGTAAGTCCGTCTTATGCTGCAAAGGCTCCCTTATCGCCGATGAAGGTAAACCCGGTCCCATCCGTGTGGACACACCACACTTTGTGCCTAATACAGTCTATCTAGGCATGGACTGTAGATAACTAGTCCATACCCAAGATGACGTCTTAAGGCCTCAACACCACTACTAGGAGATCCCATCCGAAGCTCTTGCCTCCTAGAGTAAGCTCACACTACCGGAACCAGTGCTAAATCGTCAAATCTGCTCCCATAAGAGTCTTTATCCATAATGATCGAGCTAACAGCTCCATCGGAATCTTTGAGCTCTGAACGAGAGCAGTGGAAATGAAAGATTGACTGGAACCTGTGTCTATAAGAACTGCAGCTAAGGTGTAATAGACACATATTGTACCTCGTATCATCTCTGGAGCATCATGATCGTAGGCCTCAGCTGCCTGGAGCTGATCTCTTTCTTATCCACCTACTCCCAGCGGTCGGGGTGGACCTCCTGGTGGTGGTGGCGGTAACACCTCAAAATTTCATCCACCACTAGTTGCACGAACATCTCCTCTTCCACGTCTGCCTGCTTCCTACGAACTACCTCGATCGAATCTTTGTCTCTTCCTAGGCGGTCCTTAGACCATCTTCTGATCATCTTAACAGCGGGTCAGATAGTCATGAGCCATGTGACCCTGCCCGCTGCATGTGAAACACTTCCCTCTCTTGGCATGTATGTCTCTACTCCAAGTGCCCTGAACAACCAATATTGAGTCTTGCAGTCGTCCACCTATAGGTATGGTCCTATTGGAACTCTACGACATCTGTCTGCTACCAGCTGTAGAAGACTCCGCTACGTGTCTACTGGTGGTGGATCTCGTTGTTGGAGACTACTCAGCAAGGAAACTCCCCACTAGGAGGGCTCTCTCTAACCTTCCTTCCTACGTCAGGATGTAGAGTGAGATCACTGAATCCTTGATCTCCTGCCTGAGTCCCTACTCGAAGGTATGGGCCCTAAAAAATGGGTCCAGCACCATATCGGTGGAGTAGTGTAAGATTTATATGAACCTCGCTGAGTAATGAGCTATAGTCATACTGCCCTGCTTCAGATGAAGTAGCTCCTATATGCGCACTGCAAGAAGAGTCAGTGCGACAAACTCTGCCAAAAATAGGCTCTCAAAGTCTGCCCAAATAAGCATCATCTCGTTGTGAACTTGGAGCATCAAGCTCCACCATCTTCCCACTACTTCCTGTAGAAGGATGGTAGCAAGAATCACCGTGAGGTCGGCTGAGTCCCTACCAGTTTGAAAACTCTCACCACAGCCTCCAGCCAATCCTCAACCACTTGTGGGTCCGTCTCTCCCCTAAACCTGGGTGGCCTCTGGCAATGGAACTCGTGCAATGTGCTCAAGCAGCGTGCATCTTCTGCAGCTGTGGATGGTGGCATTAGTGGCCCAATGGGTAGTGGTACCGCTGGTGCCTCCATTGGAAAAGGGCTCTATATTGAGGCCTCATCGCTCGGTGGGCTATCTGTGCGTACAACTCTCATGAATCTAGCTGGTCATCCATGGGGAGGCATCCTAAAAGAAACAGATGTGACATGGTCAAAATATTATACCTGGTGAGATGACCTAGTTGAGCTGACTTAAAGAAAACTTTTTAAAACACACACGCAATCAGTTTTTTTGTGCACTGAGTCGGAAATCAGAAGTTAGGGTCTTGGTGTATGGATACGTCAACCGCCGCACCAACATTGGACTCTCTGGACTGAAAACCACACTCACTACTCTTAACATTATTGCTTCAAAGAAAATAAAGGTCAGAGACCCAAGTTCCGCGGTAGAACCGACAAATTTTATACCAATTATTCATGACCCATCCCCCGGGGCCCGTGCCGTGACTACCCTAAGCCCACCTTCCATAGGCCAGGGGCTGGCGACTAGCACTAAAGGAATAATTCTGTAAAACTAGGAAGGCAGTGCCTTTATATCCTATAAAAACACAAAACAGATACAATCATGAGTAAACTAAATAACCAAAAAGTGAGTACAGTAACTAAAAAGGGCCAAAATACAAGCCCAACTGTAGAGTACAAGAAAATGAAAGTACAAGTACAACTGAGGAAATAGGAAAAATAGCCAATGAGTCGTCCTTTGAGGTTTATACCTGAAGGGTAGGTATAGATCGCCTCCTCAGCACTCCACGTCCATCAGTATCCTCCGTGTACCAACACGCCGTAATGTCCACCTCCAGGTACCATCTAATCCTGGAACTCTCAGCCTCGGTTAGTGTTGTCTGTCATCTGCATCCAACACAACGAGATACAGGCATAGCCCATGCAGGGGTGAGTATAACGACACTCAATAGGGACCCTGAGACCCTCAAGGTCTCACAAAATCCAACAAGGATAAACCACAAAGTATGAAATCAACAGATAACCCCACTTATGTATATACCCATACATATACCTAAGTTATCAAGTAATCCATCTCAATCATGAGGAAAACACCAAAGTTACTGACACAGCTCAACCAGGATTTTTATTCACATTTTCAAAACCACAGCTGTTGGAGAACTCCTCCTCTATCGAGTACAGTGGGCCTTCCGTGACACCAAGTCACTTCCCACTAACCTTGGACTGCTGAGGTACTCCTCTTGTTGAGTATTGTGGGTCTTCTACGTCACCAAGGTGCTCCCCATCGTGGGTATGCCGCCACAATCAGGCACTCCTTCTAATATCATGTAGAGGTACTCCTCCTATCGAGTACTACGGGTATGCCGCCACAACCAGGTGATCCTCCGTCTTTGGTCAGCCACCACAACTAGGCGCTCCCCATTGGGATATTTGAGTCACTCAGAGTCAAACGGTCAGCACTCGTCAAGTCTCAGCCAGCTACTAGGTCTCCACACTCTGTCGGCTCATCTCTGGAAGGATCTGCTCCACGAGCTACTGATCGATACTCTAACTGACACGAATTCCCACAAATATGTATCTCAAAGGTCTGCCACATCATATAGGTCTCAACGCAACAGACGACACGTCAATTAGACGCTCGGTCTGTGAGTTATTAGCCTTTTAGTCACGAGGCCTGGTTGGATTCGTGCACGATCCAACCTGACTGTATATCAACTATACCCCAAACTCTAGTGGGGTATAATCAAAGGGAACTCCATGCTCCAAGATTTCCAGGGCCGCTGATGGCTCATCAAATGGATGCCCGGTGCCAAAGATATTACCAAAAGAAAGTAAAGGGTAGTAGTGGGCTTGGGTCCAGTACGACTCGGTCGGACCGACCCAGTCTAGGTCGACCTGGCTTGATCCTTTGGGTATGGCCCGACCCATTGTGTGGGACAGTCCATTGAGTTCGGCCCGGCCCGCTGGGTGCAGCCCAGCGGGCCGCAGAGGGCCGAGAGGGCGCGGACTGGCCGCGGTTTGGCGCGAGGGTAGTTCGGACCAGAGGGCGCCATGAGGGAACGGGATGGTTCGGCTGGGGGGGCCACAAGGAGTGTGGGAGGCCGGTTCTGCCGGGGCTCCGTGAGGGGCGCAGGAGGCCGGATCAGTCGGGCCGCCGCGAGGGGCACGGTTCGGTCGGGGGCTCGAGAGGCCGGATCATCTGGGAGTCGGTTCGATCGGGAGGCACAGGCGGCCGGGAGGGTGCGGGTGGCTGGGAGGTGCGGGCAGCCAGGAATCGCGGGCGGCTGGGAGGGCTCCGCGGTTAGGAGGCACGAGCGGCCGGGAGGGCGCAGCGTTTCTCCCTCGGGCAGCGGAGCCGGTTCGGCCGGCGAATAGGGTGGTCGGGACAGGTTCGTCCGGTTCGGTCGGGTGGAGGGCGCGGCCAGGGCGGCACAGCCGGGTCACCGCGAGGCCAAGGCCATTTCAGTCGGGTCGCGGCATGGTTGGGGCCGGTTTGGCCGATAGATGGCGCGACCGGTAGGCGGTGTGGGGTGCGGAGGTCGTGGGTAGCGCGGTCTTTGCCTTCGTTGCATTAGTCGTCTCGTCGCCTCTTCGCCATTCCTAAGAAGATCACAAACAAGAATGGAAGAGGGGTCGAGCCATGTTGGTTTAGCCCGCACCCTCCGCATTTAGGGTGGTAGCCAGCGGATCAATTCATTCTTGAATTTCAAAGAATTAACAAGAAAAGAATATATAATAAAAATCAATCCAACACCCCACATCTTCCCGCAAAAACAATTCCCAACCCGCAAGGAAAAACATCCACAACAATTATTTGCTTTATAAGGGAAGAATTAAAGGTATAATATCATATTAAAATAAATTCCCTACCTTTGTTCATTGTTTTCCGATGTTGGCATGAGAAAGTGGACGTCGATTCGTTGTAGACGAGCACGTCCTACGTCGAAGGAGGTTTCAAGGAATAAAGTCGAAGTCATTCCTCGTCGGTGGAGCGTTCTTCGTCGGGAGATGAAGTTATTCATTGGAATTATTCTCCAAGCTCTCTCCTCTCCCAAGTTCCACCAAAATGAAAGTGATCCAAGGAAAAATAATAGATTTAAGTTATCTATTATTTAGTTATTGGAACATAATTCAAAAATATTTAAATTAATTAATTGATGTTCTCAATTAATTAATGGGGAGGATTTGGCACATTAATGGCAAGTGTGTTGGAATAATTAATTAGGTAGAGGAGGTCAAGAGGCTCTCCCTAATTAATGAGGGGATTTGAGAGGTTTTCCACAATTAAAATGGGAGTTTAGTCCCAGGTTGTCCCCACCACCGTAACCTCTTGTAGGAGGTTAGGTTTGGGTGGGCCCCACCACCATAACCTCTCATGGGAGGCTATGGTCGGGTGGTCCCCACACTTCAACTCCCACAAGGAGGTTTAGTTTTGGTGGACCCCACCTCCAACTTCCACATGGTGGCTCAAAAATAAAATAAGGTGTAGTTCATTTTATTTTATTATTTCCCACGAAAAATCCAAAAACTATCTTTTATTCTCGACCCACTATCGTCGAGGTGAAAATCTTCTTAAGTGAATACCGGTGCTACAAGTTCAATGGTTCCCTAATATTTTATATCCGAGCACCGGTTAAAAAGTTATAAAAAACCCCTCGTACATTTACTGAACGTACCCGAAAAAAACTTCAGAAATTGATTCTGGGCACTCCGGGCATCAGAATCACGTGCTGTCAAGTTTCACGAACTCGTAAAATTCATATTTAATTAAAACAATTACATGGAAATTACGTGTCTTTACAAGTTATATAAGGCCCTAGCCTTAAAAATTATATAATCTTTAATTAAGTTAATAATTCACATTGAGGATGTTTTCAAGTTTATAGTTTTATATAATTAGGCCATAACTATTACATTACATCTCAAATATTACAAAGTAGACACTTCTACTCAGTATCCATTTTTTTCATAAAATAAAAACTCTTAAAATAAAATAAGAATTATTTTCTTGATATAAATATTCTTGAATTCTTTCTTTCTCTTACCTTTCCTTATACCTTGTGAAAAACATTTTAAAAACTTTGGATTAGCATAAAAAGCAGAGTAAGGGTTATAAAATAAAGAAAGAAATCATTATTCCATCAATACATACAAAAAATAAGATCTTTAACATACCTCATGAAATTAAATGATTTATGAATAACACATAGAAATCATAAATCATAAAGGTAACTTGTGGCATCCATAACATACTTACGGTGTAGCTTTCATAGCTACGTAGGGAGTTACGTTTGGAATACCCATCACAGTATATTCCATAAATCTCTTTTGAGAAATATTAATGTTTACCTCCATCATGTTTCCCAATGCATTGAAGAGCTATCTTGGGCTCACCCACCCTAGGTTTATCACATAACCACCTGTATATGTAAACAATTCCCAAGAACTATAACATAATCATAACATATAAAACAAACATAAAGTAAAGATAACATTTCCACATTTCAATCAAAATATTTCATTTAAATATATTGACATAACCAATCCATTATAAAAACCATTTTCAATACCAAAATATGTAAAAGAGTATATGGTATTTATTTTCCTTTTAAAACATTACGTCTTGTTAAGGAAGCCAAATATCAAATAACGCTCGTGGCGGTGGAAAGGTCATTGTCACCCCATACGCTAAAATGAAACATTCTCTTTGTCGTTTCGTAAAATGCTGCGGAAAAAATATTCCCTTTAAATTAAATGAAAATTCAAAGGGTATTATACACCGTATAAAATCAAGTCTTGTATAAATCAAAATATGTCTCAGTGAAAGGATGTTGAGACGAAGTCCCCTACTTCATGTCCGACTTGACTCGTTCGTTCTTTAATATCCTGAATAATAAACTAAAGTTAATGTCTACTTTCTTAAGAACCTTTATCAAGTTTATTATTCATTTTTTATTACTTATTACCATGTTATAAACCTTGCATAATCATTTAAGTTAATAATGGTCATTTTGTCTATATACTTGAGCAAAAATGAACTTCTTATAATTACAAGTTGTCCATGTGGTCAAAATTACATTATCTCTAGAATGATATTAATTATTTAGATATCATATATATCATATATATCCAGTATATATATGTATTTATAATAGTGCATAACATTTAGAGATAAGAAATGAAATGCACCGTTCATGGATACGGTAAGTTGTACATACGCCTGAACACTACTTTCATTTTTATTTCATATTTAATGGAATGAAAACTTAATGATATATTGGTATGATATAATTCTAGTATAATATCATATATAATTTCAGTAAATTAATCCTTTATACGTTCCACGTATGGAAAGAACGAGTCATATCACTTTGAGGGGGCGGTAGTCTGCACTTCCTCAAATTAAATTATCGTATTTACCCATTATGGAAACCATAAAGGTATGCTATAAATGAAAAATACAGAATCATAGAGACAATATAAGTATAATATATGTCACATATAAATATAGTTCCATCTTAATGGCCACCATAAGAGGTGTTAGGAGATAATTGAACAATCATCATTTCGTGAGGCAGTAGTTCGTCGTCCACAGAAACAGTATGTTCGTATCCATTAGATGGAGGTGTGTGGAAGAGTAGTTTGAATAATTTTCATAACAACATCCTAGTATAATTAGGATACTGTTTTTTTATAAAATAATGTAATAAATATAGATTAGGGGGTTAGAAAAAGAAAATAAAAGAAAAGAATAGGAGAGAATATGTTACCTTTAAATTGGGTAACTCCCTTTGGTTTGAACCAAAAGGCTTTATTAAAGTGTCTTCTGCCTAAGTTAAGGCTTCTAGGTTGAAGAGAGGGATGTTGTAATATTATTTTAGAAGAGTTTGGATGATCCAAGAGGGTATGATATGTGTGAGTAAGGGTTATAGTTAATGGATTTTTATAAGGGGGGAGGGGCTCTTTAGAAAAATTTGAAAATATTATTTTATTATAAACTAATTTACAATTTCAAAAGGTCCCCAACTCATTTAATTTTAAGATAAGTTATTTCTCAAAATTATCTCATCCAATTGGTTTTATAAAAGTTTATATCATAAAATGAACCTTATCTTTTAGCTTTAACATTTAGTTAACTTATTTAACTTTTATCATGTCCTCTTGTATATTCATACTATATGGTTAATATATTTACTATAAAATGACGAGATATAAAAAAATGGATCATTAATGACATTAGTAACATCATATATGTAATTTTTTCAAATATTATATTTTTAGGACTATTTTATCATCTAATAAAATATTAATTGATTTAAAAACTCATTCGTGTAAATTTATAAACTATTCATATCAAGACATTTAAAAAAATCTATAACAACTTTATTCTCTCAACAAAACTACATTAATTCAAATATAACAAGTTATAATCATCCATAAAGTTTTTTTATAGCATAAAAAGTTTTAAAATAAATTTATTTTAATATTTATAATCTCAATTATTTAAAACATTCATTAATGAGGTAATTATTACATCATCATTGTGTCATAAATAAATTTATTTATATGATGTATAAAAATTATAAATAAAATACCACGATGTAGGAAATATTTTTATATTTCTAATGAATATTTATAGTCGAAAATATCACATATATAACCCATTATAAATATCATTTTACTAAGAGATATATGTTTATGTTATATTTTCCTTAACTTTAAATTAATTTGTATAAAGTGTCATTTTCACTTACAAGTGGCTCAATGGGGTCCCAAAATCGACCCAAGGATGACCATGGTCAAACATGTATCGTAAAATGGGATTAGTGCATGTTTTAGGGTAATTTAATATTATTATAATATTATTTGTTTACCCTTATTTCCCATATTTATCCTTTTACCATGGTAAATAAAATATTTACTGAAGTTACTATTCATAATGTATAAAAATATAAGTTTCTTATTTACACAATTTGGACCTCCTGATTCCAAATATGGAAACCATTTTTCCAAATTCAAAACACAAAATTTTTAGAAATTAATTTAAAATTAATTTTTTTTTCAAGACCAAAAAGAGTGTTTTTAAGAAATAATAACTATCAAAATATTGACACTTGTTTATGTTCAATATCAAAGTGAAATTACTTCCAATGACCAACATTGGATTAAATGGTAAAAATATAATCTAATTATACTTTAAAACCAATTAAAAATATAACCTAACCATAAAAATAAATTAGATTAAAAGGCAGTTTTGAATTAAAATGCAGTATTTTTCACTATTCATTAAAAAATGAACATTATTAGAAAAATACCTAAATTTCATCCAAAGAAAATTTTGATGTCCTGATTATAAATAATAAGTTTATTTCTTAAAATATAATATATAAAAGTGTCAAAAACGATATTTAAAAATGCTTCTCCATCAAAAGGCGGTAAATCGACCTTTTAAAGAATATTAGAGTATTTCGGCTTAAAATTGGATTTAATCACATTTTAATCCTATAACTATTGAGTCAATAAGGTTTACTTATGAATTTTACATTCCTTCATGTTTGGGGAGATTTTTGAGTCAATAAGGTTTCCTTATGACTTTACCATTTGATTATGTTTGGAAAATCACAAACACCTTATCTTTAGGCAGATTTCTTTTTACCCTATGTTTTACTTTCATAAGGAAAATTTTCTTTCCCCAAGGAAATTTATCTTTACCATGTTTTTCATTGTTAATTATATTTCTAAGTGTAAAATTCAGTTTTATATCTAAAATCTCTGAATCTTATAATACTTAGATATAGAGCATTCTGTTTTCAGGATCTGGATTCAGGTTCCGAATCCTCTGAATTCAGGTTCCGAACTTTGTAAGTTCAGACTCCGAATTCTAATGATTTCAGACTCCGAACTCTCACAATTTCAGTCTGTGAGTTCTCTCAATTCAGACTCCGAAATTTGTAAGCTCAGACTCCTAATTCTAGGGAATTTAGACTCTGAACTCTCATGATTTCAGACTCTGAGTTCTCTGAATTCAGACTTCAAACTTTCTAAGTTCAGACTCAGATTTCTACTAAATTCAAGATTCCAAATTTCCTTGAAACTTAGGCTCTGTAATTCTATATAATTCAGGTTCCAAATTCTTCTAAATAAATAATCCTAATACCTACGTATTATAGACAATGAATGTGTTTTTGGTTAGACTCCAAACTTTCATTTTTCCTTACACTCTGAAAAATGATTTTTATTAAGTAACCATATTTTTTATTAATCATGTTTTGGTTACAAAACGATGTTGTGAATTCAATTACTAACCAACTATTGTTTGAGTGACACGTGTATAGGTCCCTCCAAAATTCAAGGAAAAATATGATCTTTGGAGGAGGGAGCCCACTGTTGGTGTTGTGCCTATAAATAGGAGCTCATTTGAAATAGATCAGAACTTTTGATGATTATTCTATGACTCTAGAGATTACATGCTGCTGAAGTGATTTCTAGAGAGAGACTTTCATGCTTTGTGAGTATTGAACATCTTGTTCATAATTTCTTTGTACGACTCCTAATGTTTCTTAGTACATTCAAGGGCTTCCAGGGATAGGAAGACAGAGGTGTCGACTACCTTGAAGTTGAGGGCTTGCGGGGATAGAAAGACAGACTCCGATCTTCGTATCGAGGGCTTACCCTGGTGTGGGTAAGACAGACTTTCTTGAAAGTATAAATCTAGGGACCTTTATCCAAGGTTTTCGGATGCCCTTCTCTCTGGGTTAAAATATTTACTACTTGATACTTGTATTGTTTCAAGTTTTCCGCTGCATTTTGTTTTTTGGGGGAAGAATAACTATATTATAATTCCTTATACTTGTACGCTGATATAGTGAGATTATATACACTTTAAGGTAGAATCTTTATCTTTGTAAACTTTTTTTAAGTTTCATTTCCGAAACTACTTTTCCAGAATTACATTCTCAGAATCATATTTCTATAATCAAGCAAGTTAGTAGAACTTAGAGGTTTTGTGAATTTACCTTGTTTAACCTTGTTAAACAATAGAAAGGTTTCTAACCAACATTAAATGTTCCCAACGAATTTTTAAAGTATACAATTCACCCCCCCCCCCTCTTGTATATTGAGAATCTTCATTATCATTTTGATCCTATAGTTGGTATCTTTGGAGAATATCATACTCCATACCAACCTAACAATTGGTATCAGAGGAGGTCTTTGAAATACTTCTATTCACATACAAGTTTTCTTGCTCAAATTTTCATTGTTCTATATTTTCCTTTCTTGGGATATTTTTATCCTTGTTTACAAACATTTATTACTAACAAGTTTGTGTGGAAATTTTTTCTTTAAGATGGCAGGAATCAATGTGGATTCTATAGGCAACCTAAATCCATCTAGACCACCTATTTTTGATGGGAATGATTACGAATATTGGAGAGATCATATGAAGACATTCATTATCAATACTAGAGTAGATAATATTGTTATGCTTACTGGAGGATATAAAATACCTGACAAAGAAGTTAGTACTTTCACCAACCAAGAAAATCGTGAATATCAACTGAATTATAAGGTACGCAATACATTTCTTTGTTCTATGACTAGAAATATATATAGCCAAATTTCATCTTGTGAAGCAGCAAATTGTATTTGGAAGAAGATTGAAGTTACACACTTTGGAACTTCCAAAGTTATTGAAACTAGAAGATCCATGATTAGATCTGAGTATCATGGATTTTTCTTTCCTTATGGAGAACCTATATGTAAGGTGCAACATAGATTTATGACTATTGTCAACAGATTACAATATATGGGTGAGAAATAATTAGATGATGAAACTCTTGTGGAAAAAATCATAGAAATAATGCCCAATGAGTGGGAATCCAAGAGAACAGTTATAGGTGAAAATAGGAAGGTTACATAGATCCCTGTTGAGGAACTTTTTGGAACTCTTCTTTAACATGAGACAAGAATGAATAGAGATACTGATAATGTCAAGAATAAGAATTTAAATGGTAGTGTTTCTTTTGCAACAATTTCAAATCATATAAAATCCAAGACTCCTGAGAGAGTTACTAGATCTAAATCTAAGAAGATTGTTATTCAATCCGAATCTAGTGGAAGTGAATCTTCAGAAAATGAGTTAGCCAATCTTGCTCGAAGTATGAACAAGATTGTAGGACAGAAGAACTTTCAATCCAGCTACAAGAAGAAAGAAAGGAAATATAATAAAGATTCATAAGTCACATGTTATGAATGAAAAATAGCTAGACATATAAGACCTAATTTTCCTATGCTTAAAAGAAAATAAAGAATGGGAAAGCATTCTGAGAGAAATAGAAAGAAGTACTATAAAGCTAAAGATAAGAATGTACTGAAATCTAATGACACCTTGAGTGCCAGTGGTGGTAACTCTTCAAATGAATCATCAAAATACGAATCTTATGGACAAAAGAATCTTTGTTTAATAGCTAGACTACCTATTGAAAATAATTGCTTAATGGATAAGGTAAACAATGAAAAATCTATGACCAATGTATCCTTTAATGCCAATTATAATGATAGTAAATATTATGAATCCTCGGATGAATAATCTTATTCTAATGAAGATAATACTTTAACTACCTATGAAGAAGTCTCTATGTTTGCAATGCTTCTTGAGAATGAGAATTAAAAACTCAAGAAAAATCTTGATAAGTAAAATTCTATAAATATTATTCTTACTAAGGAAATATCAGATCTTTCTAATGATCTTGATCATAAAATTTTTTATTTTGAAAGTATTTTAAAAAATCTTGAGCAAGTAAATTCTGAGAAGGATAAACTTTCTAAGGATCTAGAAAATGTAATTTCTGAGAAAAATGTTTTTGAGCCTATCTCTAGTTCTAAAACTAATGTTTTGGAAGAAAAGAACTTAGTTATTAGACTAAAGTCAGAAATATTTTCCTTGAGGAAGTTTTTTTCAAAATTTAACTTGGGTAAGGAAAATTTTGATAAGATGTATTCTCAAATCCGACCTCTAAGGAATAGTTCTGGTTTTGGTTATACTAGTTCAAAACCAATTTTTAGTAATAATTATTTTTTTCCTCAAAGTTATCCATTCTGTACTAAGTGTCAGTGTGGTGGACATTGGGAAAAAAATTCATTAAACAAAACCAAGTCTTTAGGATTTCATAAAGCCTATTTTTCTATGAAAATGTGGGTAACTAAAATTTTTCTTTCTGAAATTTTTGGGTCCAAAAAAGTTTGGGTTTCAAAAGTTTAACACTCTTATTTTCATGAAAATAAAGATGGTACTAATAGCAATACTTGGTACATGGATAGTGGATGTTCCCGGCATATGAATGGTAACAAGAACTTCTTTCAAAAGATTATCAAGACAAAAGGAGGAAAAGTAATTTTTGGAGATAATGCTAAGGAAAAATTATTGGTATAGGTAACATTGTTCTTCTTGGAAAAACTTTGATTTCAAATGTTTTATTTATTAAGGGTCTTAAGAAAAAATTCATTAGCGTAATTCAATTAAGTGATGAAGGTTACCTTGTGAATTTTAGGAATGACAAGTGTTTAGTACACAATTCCAAGGAAGAGTTCATTATTTCTACCAATATGCAAGAGAATGTTTACACACTAAACTTAGAAGACCTTAGGAGCCAAGAATTTCCTTGCCTTAGTGCAATTAAAGATCATTCTCAGTTGTGGAATTGATGGTTAGGACAATATAACCTTAGGAACCTATGCAAACTCTCTAAAAAATTCTAGTTAAGGATCTACCGGATCTTAGATTTGATTCTTCAAAAGTTTGTGATCCTTGTCAATATGGAAAGCAACATAAATCAAGTTTTAAATCAGTCGGTGAAGTCTCAACCACTGATTCATTATAGTTAGTGCACATGGATATTTTTGGTCCAACATAAACTGGAATCATTGGAGGAAAATATTATGTGTTTGTCTTAGTTGATTGTTACACTAGATTTACGTGGGTCTATTTTCTAGCAAAGAAATATGAAGTTTTTTCGTATTTCAAAACTTTTAGAGCTCAAGTTAAAAATGAGAAAAACCTTCCTTTGATAACTATTCATAGTGATCATGGAGGATAATTTCAAAATTCTGATTTTGAAACTTTTTGTAGTAGAAAAGGAATTACTCATAACTTTTCAGCACCCAAAACACCTCAATAGAATGGTGTTGTTGAAATAAGAAATAGAATTCTTCAAGAGATAACAAGAACTATGTTGAGTGAATATTCTATAGACAAACATTTTTGGGATAAATATGTAAGTACTGCTTGTTATACTATAAATTGTTTTTTGATTAGACCTTTTTCTTAATAAAACTCTTTTTGAGTTATGGAATGGTAGAAAACCTAGACTTTCCTACTTAAAGGTTTTTGGTTGCAAGGTATTCATTTTTAATACTAAATATAATTTACACAAATTTGCACCAAAATCTGATGAAGTAATTTTCTTAGGCTACTCCACAAATTCTAAGGCTTATAGATTTTTCAATAAAAACACTTGTACTGTTGAAGAAACAGTGCATGTCAAATGTGATGAAACATATCCCTTGGTTTTTAAACAACCTCAACTTATATCTTCGGATGTCTTTTCAAAAACTGATTATCAACCTTTGTTAGATTAACCTTCTGATACGGAGAATGTTCAAGAAAATAATCCTGAAACATTTACCCCAGAAGACTTCCTACCTTATGTTGATGAACATGTTTTACAAAACCTAAATTAGTTGTTTCTAAAGAATCATCCCAGTGATAGTATCATTGGTGATGTAAATCAACCTGTAAGGACTAGAAGTTCATTATGAAATGAAATAAAACATCTAGCATTCCTTTCCCAATTAGAACCAAAATTCACTGATGAAGCTTTAGGTGATGATGATTGGATAAAAGCTATGCAAGATGAACTAAATGAATTTGAAAGGAGTAAAGTCTGGACCTTGGTTGAAAGACCTAAGGAAACTTCTATTATTGGAGTCAAATGGGTCTTCAAAAATAAATGTGATGAAAATGGAATCATTGTAAGAAATAAAGCTAGATTGGTTGCTAAAGGCTATAATCAACAAGATGGAATAGACTATGAAGAAACCTATGATCCAGTATCTAGACTTGAATCTATTTGTATTATACTTGCCTTTGCAGCATTCTTCAATTTCAAACTTTTTCAAATGGATGTGAAATGTGCTTTCCTTAATGGTTATGTTCAAGAGGAAGTTTTTTTTAACAACCTCCTAGTTTTGAAGATACAAATCATGCTGAACATACTTTTAAACTTACCAAAGCCTTGTATTTACTTAATAAAGCCCCTTGAGTTTGGTATGATAGACTTACAAGATTTTTGATTCAAGATGATTATGTTAAGAGAAATGCTTGTCCAAACCTTTTTATAAATAAAGATAAGAAAAATGTTTTGATTGTTCAAATTTATGTTGATGAAATTATATTTGGTTCAACACAGTAATCTTTAACTGATTCCTTTATGGATCTAATGAAATCTGAGTTTGAAATGAGTGTGATGGGTGAGTTAACATTTTTCCTTGGTTTTCAAATTTCTCAAAAACTAGAAGTACTCTATATATCACAACATAAGTATATTAAATATATTCTTAAAAGGTATGGATATGACAACACTAAGAGTATAAGTACTCCCATTGGTACTTCAAATTCACTTGATCTTGATGAAGATGGAAAACCAGTAGATCAAACATCTTTTAGAGGTATGATAGGAAGTCTACTTTACTTGATATCTAGTCATCCTGACTTAATGTTTTCGGTATTATTATATGAAAGATATCAATCCAATCCTAAGGAATATTATTTAAAGGTAGTGAAAATAATTTTTCGCTACTTAAAGGGAACCATGGATCTAGGACTCTTTTATACTTCTGGAAATGATTTTGTTTTAAAAAGTTTTTTGTATGCTGACTTTGGTAGATGTAGAATGGATAGAAAGAGTACATAAAAAACTTTACATTTCTTAAGAGATTAATTAGTTTCTTGGTCAGGAAAAAAGAAAAACTCACTAGCACTTTCCACTACTGAAGTTGAATATGTATCAGCTAAAAGTTGTTATGCTCAAGTGTTGTGGATGCAACACACACTCACAAACTATGGTATGAGTTTTACCAAAACACAGATTTGGTGTGATAATACCAGTTCCATTGCTTTAAGAAAAAACTATGTACATCACTCTCATGAAAAACACATAGATATTAGGCATCACTTTTTTAGGGGTCACACACAAAAAGGGGATATCATTCCTCAATCTATCGAAACACAAGATCAACTTGCTGATTTTTTCAAAAAAAAATTACCCTCCTATAGATTTGAAAACATTAAACAGAGGTTAGGAGTGATAACCATAATGTAATCTTCCTTGTTAACTTTCTATTGAAACCAATCTTCTTATAGTAATAAAATCCTTTTCATAGGGGGAGTACATATACTTGTTAGTTAGATCAAAATATTTTTTAATGGAAATTTTCATAGCCAGACATTCCAAATATTTCATAATGGAAATTTTCGTAGTCAGATTTTCCAAATCTTTCATAATGAAAATTTTCGTAGTCAGATTTTCCAAATCTTTTGTAATGGAAATTTTCATAGTCATATTTTCAAAATATTTTGTAATGGAAATTTTCGTAATTAGATTTTACAAATCTTTCATAATGGAAATTTTCTATTCAGATTTTCCAAATATATCATAATGAAAATTTTCAAAGTAAGATTTTCTAAATTTTCCATAATGAAGTTTTTTTTTATATACATAGTTTTTCTAAAAATCTTTTCCTAGTTTTTTAAAAAAAAACATAATCAAAAGTTTGTTTCCTAGTCTAAAGTTCTTCAAGAAGAATTTTCCTCACTACAAATAATCTTCCTAGCAATCCAAAAGGTATGTTTCCTTTCCTGAGTTTTTTTAATCATCCTTTACTTGCTGGTATTTTCTTTTGTTTTTAAATTTTTCAGATTCTCTTTTCGTTAAATCCGAATGTTTCTATTAAAACCTAAAAAGATATGATTCTGTCAAAATTTCCTTGTGGATATCTTTTCAACTGTCAGATATGATCAAAAAGTTTCTCAATCATTGGATTATGCATGGAAGCTAAACCATCACTTAAAAAACCTATATAAAGGATACCTCGATGGCTTTCCCATATCGAAACTAAATACTTCACATTTTGAAGCTCTTCCCTTCTACTTAAGCTCATTCTGAACTTCTCAGATCTTGCTCAAATTCGAATGTCTGTCGAAGAATATTCTTACAAAGACATGTCAACTACCAAGACAATCTCGGAGTGGAAGGTTTATAGAGAAAGGTTGGTGCGTCTGAAATTCTTTGCCAAGTATGATTCCATCATCTCGAAGAACATCAAGATGAATGGATGGGACAATGTTTTCATATCGAAACCAGGTGCTCAAGATTTAGTATATCTATATTTTCTAGTAGAATTTTATACTTCAGTAAGATTTTTCAAGGAAGAAGGTAGAGATAAGTTCTATTTCAAAATCTATGGGAAAACTTATACTCTATCGCACACCAAGGCTGCAAATTTGATTGGAGTTCCATATGAAATACAAGCTGAATTTTATTCTCATAAGTTTCTAAATGTTCAAGGAAGATTTCTTAAGGTGAAAGATATAAAGTGACTCAGCCTTACAGATGTTAAGACTCTAAAGATTATTCACCTAACTACAAATTTCTGGATTCATGAATTATGGGTTCAAGGATTCATTACACCAAGAAATGTTGACAAGGATACATTGAAGAAAAGTGATATGTATATTTTGGATTTTCTGGTGAAACTGAGAAAGATCAACTTGGTTATGCATATTCTGATTACGATCGAGAATATAAATAATGGAAATATGAAGGCTCAGATCATTAAGTATTAATCCATTATTTCGAAGCTGATTATTCATTACTTGGAGTCTTTTAAAATTCCTTGCAGTTCAAATCCAAGGAATTGCAAAGTCATGCTGGTTAGTGATGATACTCTAAGAAAAATGAATGTTGGTTTTTTTAAGGAATCTGGAGAATTCTATGTCATTCCTGGGGAAGAAGTTGAAGCTATCTCAAAGAAACATGAGGATTATGAGACCTCTAAGAAGGGTGAAAAGAAGAGGAAAGTGAAGGAAGTAGAAGAGAAAGAAAAAACTCCAGAGGCTAAGGAAACCCAATCCGTATCACCAAAGCCTAAGAAGCAAAAAATCTTATCCAGATGAGGTAGTAGCTAAGTGGAGGGAAGATAAGAAGAACAAGAAAGAAGGGGATCCTAGCTTTGGTATGGATCATGCGAAGAAAAAACTTTAAAGGAGAAGACTGCTGATGAGCTTAAAAAGCAAGCATATGAAAATAAACAAAAGAAGAAGATGTTTGAGGCTGAAATGGTTCAATCACTTCTGAAAGATACTGAGAGAGCTTCCGAAAATATTCCAGTACTAGAATCCTTCTTGGTAGATGCTTTACCAGAAACACCGAGGAAGAAGTATCTGACTTCGGAAAAAGTTAAAGAAAAAGTATTTGAAGTAGTTGAAGTAGTTGAAGAAGAATAAAGTAGTGGTGACACTTCAGAGTTGATTAAGCAAGTGGAAGACTTTCATGAGAAGGAAAGTCCATACAAGAAGCTTTCAATCCGAACCTCTCAAGACAAATCTTCAAATCTTGCTACCCTTTGGTTAGATGAAAATATTGAAGAAGAAGTGAATAATTTGCCTGAAGAAGAAAGTTATAATCATGATTTCATACACCCAGAGGATGCTGAGGCAAGAGCTGAGAAAGAAGATATAAATGAAGATAAAAATTTTCAGCTGTCTGACAGTGAATATGAATCTCCGAATGAGGAAGCCATTTTGAAACCTGATAAGGTAAAACAAGTCTTTGTTGATACTCTTAGCAGAGTAGTAGTGAAGAAGAAATAACTAGGTTCTTTACCAAAGAGAAAAGCAGTTGAAATAGAGAAAGATCCCTCACCAAGTAAAGTCTCAGATTCGGAATCATCTTCCCTAGGACATGATTTTATAGTCCAATCTTTGAAGAATCTTGTTGGGACTATTCCAATATTTCCAAGCATTGATTCGAGATTCCAGATGTTTCAACACACCCTAAATAAAAATTCAGATTCATTATCCATGGTAATGGATAAGTGTGCCAAGCTGGAGGCAGATTTCAAAATTTTCTTCATTAACTACAAAGCCCACAAGAGGTCTTGCAAGAAAATGACCAGTTGGTCTAAGAAAACTATAGAAGATATGCAGATTCTTGATGAGTTCCAAGAAAGTGTAAAGGATTCTTTTGACACTTAATATAGTAAGATCAAGGATCTCATAAATAGTTTTGAGAAAAATCTAACTCTGGAACAGAATTCCCAGATTCAATAAGTGAAATATCTGAATGGAAATTTGTATTTAGTTTCTAAGAGATGGAAGAGAGAAAGGGATATTTGGATTGAGATAGAAGAAAATATTTCCAAATAGAAAGAACTCTTGAAGGCTCGGGAAGAAGCTCTTAAGGCTCAAGAAGAAAGAATCAAAGCCTTAGAAAAGAAAACCAAAGATCAGGATCACATTCTCAAACGAGCATAGGAAGACCATAAAGAGCTCAAGAAGCTGAAACCAATAGTGAAGAAACTGATGCCCAAGGAAAAGGAAGGATAACTTTTTTTAAATCCGATCTTTTGTTGTATAAATTTTTTTTCCAATCTTAATGAAATTTTTGGTTACTCGTTTTGTTTGGTTGTTTTGTACTAATATTTCAGGTACCATATTTACTTTTCCATTCCTTTTATTTTTTTTTTGAAAATCACAAAGGGGGAGACAGGAAAAAATAATTCTGAGTAAATAAGAAATTTCCCTAAGTAAGGGGGATTTTATCCAAGGGGGAGTTTTCATTATAAAGATTTCCGTATTCAAGATAATGAAAAATCTCATTCAGGAAATCAGAATATGATCCTTAGTGGTTCCAAAGCCTTCGGGGGAGTTAGTCGTATTCATCATTGCCCATGTGTTAAGGGAGATAAGTTTTGTATTCAAATTCTAGGAAAATATTTTCTAAGTCCTTATATTCTTTTTTGAGCGGATGTTTGTGTTTTCCAAAAAGGGGGAGATTGTTGAGTCAATAAGGTTTCCTTATGACTTTTACATTACTTCATGTTTGGGGAGATTGTTGAGTCAATAAGGTTTCTTTATGACTATACCATTCCTTCATGTTTTGAAAATCAAAAACACCTTATCTCAAGGCAGATATCTTTTTACCCTATGTTTTACTTTCATAAGGAAAATTTTCCTTCCCAAAGGAAATTTATCCTTACCGTGTTTTTTATTGTTCATTCTACTTATAAGTGTAAAATTTGGTTTCATATATAAAATCTCTTAATATTATAATACTTAGATATAGAGCATTTTGTTTTTAAGATCTGGATTCAGGTTCTGAATCCTCTGAATTCAGGTTCCGAACTTTGTAAGTTTAGACTCTGAATTCTAATGAATTCAGACTCCGAACTTTGTAAGCTCAGACTCTGAATTCTAATGAATTCAGACTCCAAAATTTGTAAGTTCAGACTCAGAATTATAATGAATTTCGACTCCAAACTTTTTAAGTTTAGACTCTTAATTCTAATGAATTCAGACTCCAAACTCTCATGAGTTCAGACTCCGAGTTCTCTAAATTCAGACTTCGAACTTTCTCAGTTCAGACTCCGAATTCTACTCAATTCAAGACTTCGAATTTCCTTGAAACTCAGACTCCAGAATTCTATAGAATTCATGTTCCAGATTCTTCTAAAGACAGAATCCGAATACCAATGTATTATAGACACCGAATGTGTTTTTGGTTAGACTCCGAACTTTCATTTTTTACTTACACTCTGAAAAATGATTTTTGTTAAGTAACCATATTTTTTCTTATTCATGTTTTGGTTACAAAACGATGTCGTGAATTTAGTTACTAACCAACCATTGTTTGAGTGACATGTGTACAGATCCCTCCAAAATTCAAGGAAAAATATGACCATTAGAGGAGGGACCCAATCGTTGGTTTTGTGCCTATAAATAGGAGCTCATTTGAAAGAGCTTAGAACTTTTGATGATTGTTCTATGACTCTAGAGATTACATGCTACTGAAGTGATTTATAGAGAGAGACTTTCATGATTTGTGAGTACTGAACATCTTGTTCAGAATTGCTTCATGTGACTCCGATTATTGCTGAGTACATTTGAGGGCTTCCGGGGATAGGAAGACAGAGGTGCCGACTACCTTGAAGTTGATGGATTGCGGGGATATCAAGACAGACTCCGATCTTCGTATTGAGGGATTACCCTGGTGTGGGTAAGACAGGCTTTCTTGAAAGTATAAATCAAGGGACCTTTATCCAAGGTTTTTGGATACCCTTCTCTTTGGTTTAAAAGATTTACTACTTGATACTTGTATTGTTTCACGTTTTCCACTGCATTTTTCTTGTTGAGGAAAGTATAACTATATTATACTTCCTTATACTTGTACCCTGATATGGTGAGATTATATATGCTTTAAGGTATAATATTTATCTTTGTAAACTTTTGTTAAGTTTTATTTCCAGAACTACTTTTCTGGAATTACATTATCGAAATCATATTTCCAGAATCAAGCAAGTTAGTAGAACTTAGAGGTTTTGTGAATTTACCTTGTTTAACCTTGTTAACCAATAGAAAGGTTTCTAACCAACATTAAAAGTTCCCAAAAAAAATTTAAAGTATACAATTCACCCCCCTCTTGTATATTGAGCATTTATATTATCATTTCGATCCTACAGTTGGTATCTTTGGAGAATATCATACTCTATACCAACCTAACACTAACTTTTATTGGATAAATGTAAAAATATTTAACAAACATGTATAATCATATTGTAGTTAGTTCTATTCATTTCCATTAATACAACAGCTAGGTGTTAACTACCATTTAAAATAATATTATATTAATAGTTTTCAGTATGACTCCACATTGTGTAAAACATGAGATTTCAGAGAGTCCCGGGGTTGTGTGTCGGGTACGCCATCGAACATAGAATCCCCTTTAAAGTAAAATTAATATTTAATTCACAAATATTAATAAATATGAAAATATCATATTCTTTATTTACCTGAGATGTTACAAGCTAGTAATAATTAGTAATAACAAGTTATAAATCATTGGAATGATTAATAATTAGGGTTAATTTGTAATAATAAGTGGTAATTAGTAATAATTATTAGAAACTAGTAAAAAATTTGTAAAATCTGTTAATAATTAGTGGTAACTAGAAATAATTATTAATAATTATTAATAATTACAAAAAAACAGTGATAATTAGTAATAATTAGTAATAATTGGAAAAAATCAGTAATAATTAGTGGTAAGTAGTAATAATTAGTAAAAACAAGTAATAATTAGTGGTGATTACTAATATTTTGAAAAATAGTAATAATGGGGAAAATTAGTAATAATGAGTAAAAATATGTAATAATTAGTGGTAATTAGCAATAGTTTTATATAATTATTGGTAATTAGTAATTATTTTATATAATTAGTGGTAATTTGTAATAATTAGTAGTAATTATTAATAATTAGGGGTAATTTGAAATAATTATTCTTAATTAGTAATAATTAGTGGTACTTAGTAATAATTAGTGGTAAATAGAAATAATTAGTGCCACTTAGTATAAATTCAAGATAATTAGTAATGATTAGTGGTAATTATCAATAATTATTAGTAATTTTATATAATTAGTTGTAATTATCAACAATTTGTAATAATTGTAAATAATTAGTGGAAATTGTCAATTATAAGTAACAATTAGTAACAACTAGAAATAATTAGTTAAAATTACCTATAATTACTCAAAGTTATTCCAAAATAGTAACAATTAGTAAAAATTAGTGGTAATTTGAAATAATTAGTGGTAATTAGTTATAATTAGTAATAAATAGTAATTATTACTACTAATTAGTCATAAATAGTAATAATTAGTGGTAACTAATTTTAATTAGTGGTAACTAATTTTAATTAGTGTTAATTAATAATAATTAATGTTAATTAGTAATGATTAGTGATAATTAGTGTAATTGGTATTAATAAGTGGTAATTAGTAGTAACTATTAAAGGTTAGTAATCATTAGTGCTAATAAGTAAAAATTAGTGGTAATTAGTAATATTTTTTAATAATTAGTAAATATTAAAAATAATTAGTCAAAATTAGTAAAAATTTGAAAAAAAAATAGTCAAAATTAATAAAAACAATAGTGACGATTAGAAAAAATTTGTGGTGATTGTTAATAATTAGTAATAATTAGTAATAATTAGTAAAAAATACTATTAATTAGTAAAAATTAGTAAAAATTAGTTAAAATTAGGTAAAATTAGTGGTAATTAGAAATAATTATTGATAATTAGTAATAATTAGTAATGAATGGTAATAAATAGTAATAATTAGTAATAAATACTATTAACTAGTACAAAGTAATAATAATTAGTGGTAATTAGTAATAATTAGTGATAATTAGTATTAATAAGTATTAATTAGTGATAAATAGTGGAAATTAGTGGTAATTAGTTATAATTAGGTATAATTATTATAAATAACTAGAAAAGTGATACTGAAATAGGTCATCAATTTTCATGTCATGAGAAATGAAAATTTTAGACATGGTTGACACAAATTGGTCATTTCTTATGACTTGAAAATTGGAAAGACTATGATTTACACCTTCAAAGTAATTTATAATATATTTTTTTACGTTATGCTAAATTATGCTAAAAATTATTTTTAATTACTAAAAATTAGTTGTAATTACTAAAAATTAGTGGAAATTTATAAACAATAACGATAATTTAAAAAATTTAGTGGTAATTAGTAATAATTTGTGGTAAATAGTACTAATTTACATTAATTAGTAGTGATTAGTAAAAAAATGTTTATTAGTAAAATATAATTATAATTAGTAAAAACTACCTATAGTTAGCAATAATTATCGATAATAAGTAAAAATAAGCACTAATTAGTAAAAATCAGGGGTAAACAGATAAAATTGATAGTATTAACAAGTAAATGATAATTTCATAATTTATAAAAAAAATTGGATCTTCTTTTTATTATATAGAATTGATCATAAACACATTTTTGTTTTTTTAAAGAAATATGGATCAAGAAATTCAACAATAGACTTTATTATATGATTGATATTGGATAAATCATAGTAAGAATCCAAACGAATCTGGAATAAATCCTATTTATATTGAGGTTGTTGAATATTTTTTATCATTTGCATCATCAAAACTAGAATTTGATTCAGAAGGAATAATTAAGTGTCCATGTAAGAAATTTGATCTGAGGAGTTTTGAAACATTTGAAAATAATTGGGTTAATCTATTTATTTTTTGTTTTTGAAAAGATTGTGCTTTTTGGTATCAATATGGTGAACATAGTTTAAGAGAAAATATTAATAATTTGGTTCCATATCCACCATGGTTTCAAATTTTTGTACATGATGTTACTGGTCTATATTTTCAACAAAATGAAACTCATAATGATATTGATTTCACTCCTGAGTTTAAACCATCTTGATTTTATGATTTTCTGAATTATGATGAGGATTGTTTATATCTTTGTAGTAAAATAATATAATTTGAAGCCACTGATTAATTTATAGCTATTAAATAAGATAATGGAATGTAAGATAGTTTTTTTGATCATATATTCAATTTGTTTAAAGCAGTATTACATAAAGGAAATGTGTTTCCTACAAAATTTCTATGATAGAAAGAGGCTATTTTGTAAATTGGGTCATGGTTATTAGAATATTCGTGTACGATAATATGATAACATCTTATTCAATGGTAAAATGATTATTTATTTAGTTTTAATAGATGTGGACAATCAAGGGACAAATATGCCCAACTAGGGATGTCTGGATTTATTCATGTTAAATAGTTGAGAGACATTTCCCGCTTACACCCGGATCATAGCATTTACTTATGTCTCATAACACAGCATCATTGATTTTATGTCACAAACCAATATTTCAATTTCTAAAAGATTCAATTATCCTTTTGATGGTGATTCATGGAAACATTTTGACTAGGTACATCTGTCTTTTTTTACAAAACCCAACACATTCAATTGGGTATTTCTACTGATGGTTTCTCTCCATTTTTTCTATGATAGTCAATATTCTTATTGGAACATCTTTATAACTCCATAAGACATACCTCTTTGGATGTTGATGAATGAGCCATATATCTTTTTGACCTTATTAATTCCATGACATCGAAAAAAGAATATCGACATTTATTTGAATCCATTGATTGATGAGTTATGTTTATTGTAGATTAATGGTGTAAGTATATATGATGTTGTTTTGAAACTGAATTATTTAATGAAAGTTATATTATTATGGACAATTAGTGACTTCCTAGTATGTGGTATGTTATCTTCTTGGAGTAAACATGATCTAAAATAATATCCCTACTATATGAGTGATAGCAAGGTGTTTATTATCATCAAGGGGAGAAAACCTTATTTTTTTACATTCATTATAGAATTATTCTTATTGATCAATAGTTCCAAAGGAACTAAAATACTTTCAAAAAATTTATAATTAAAAAAATTTGAACCTCCATAAATGATCTCAGGAGTTGATTTAAAATTTATTGCCTCTTCATTTCCTCCCATAAACATTGGACCAACTAGAAAAATAACAAAAAAATATTTGGATTTTGGAAATATCATAATTGGATTAAACAGAGATATTTTTGGTATCTTCCATATTGGTATGATTTGTTAGTCCATCACATCTTCAATTTCATGCATGATGAGAAAAATATTTTTTATAATATTATATATATAGTTTTGTACACCCGTGTATGTACTAAAGATAATGTAAAGGCATGATTATATCTTTCCCATATTTGAAAGTGATCGTAACGTGAGTTGTTTGAAAATTATAGATCAATGAAGTTGATGAAGACAAAACAGAATATATAATTTCCTAAAAAAACCATTCGTAATTTTCCATTGGATTACTAATTTGATCCTACCAGATGGTAATGTTTCCAATTTGGATATATGTGTTATAAACAACCATATCACCAGGTTAAAAAGTCGTGATTGTAATTTCATATTGGAAAATATTCTATCTATTTGATTTAGAGGTTTTTTGAATTCTTAGATTTGGTATGTGATAATAAAAATATCATATTTTATCCTAGACATCTATGTAGTGACAACAGACTATGATGGACAAATTAGACTTCATGATGATGTTACTATAATTTCATGTAAACTAAAAAAGAATTTTTAGATTTATTTAATTCAATAGAATATTTGTTATTAACTTTTACACATAAATGAAAATGTGGAGTATTTTTATAGTTTTGATAGATGTATCCATATGAGATTTATATGAAGAAACTTAAGAAAAGGTTACGTAACAAAGCATCAACTAAAGGGTCAATTGTAGAAGCTTATTTATAGGAGGAAATTTCTTTCCTCTTCCCCTATTATTTCCAACATGAATAACCTTCAAAACATAATTGAATGGGTCATAATAAGGGAATGGTTGATGATGCACTGAAAATTAAGTTATCAATTCTTAATCAGCTTGATCTTGGATTTGGTGGATTTAATGAACAGTGGATTCCATATGATGAACATTACAAGGGTCATACATATGTTCTTATCAACTATGAAGAAATGATAAGATTTTTAAAGTGAGTACTACTAGTAAATATTATTTAATTTTTTTAAAAATATATTTATTTTATTTTATTATTATAATATGTGATGATCATATCAAGAATCAATTTCCATGAATCACAGTATATGCTCTTAAAGAACCTCAGAAACATAAATTTTCTTATTGGTATAGTAAATGAATTTTGGTTTAGTATATGAAATCAATTTATTATTTTTTTTATTGTTAATTATTTTTCAATTTTGCAGTTATCACAATATACTGATAAAATTGATAATAGATTCTGTGTTTTGAGTAACCCACCATCCAAAATTGTTAAATCTTATAATGAATATGTCGTGAATAGATTTCAATTACATACATGTGCATATGGTGAATCAAAAAAAATTAATTTTCCTCTTTTCATGAGAGGATCTCATCATATTGAAAGTGAAATTGACTTTTAGGGAATGAAGGATAAAATAATTGAGTTGTGTTATATGGGATATAATTATGTAATGATGTTTAAATGTATTTTTTTTGTTACTAATGGAGGCTTGTGTGTGCATCTGTTTCATGGAATCATTATTATTAAATGTAAAAACCATCTTGCATTAAATAAACCATTTTTATTGTCTCATCAAGCACACAAAATACATTATGAAAATTATTTTGTTTCTTCAAGAGAGTTAATTGAATGGTGGAGTATTATATAAATTCAATGTGGTTCTATTGAAGTGGAAGGAGTTGAAAATTTTCAATAGAAAAATACAAATATATATTTTCATATAAGAGACATGAATATCATTGATTAAAACCAATAGTTAAGGGTCAATGATGATGAAGCTTAAGCTGCTATGGAAATTTATGATAATGAGGAGGAAGATAAAGATATTTAAATTTTCATATAGGAAGATAAGGATAAAGCTATATATTGAAACAATTACTTATTAGTTATAGTTAATATATATTAATACACATTTTCAATTATTTTCTGACAACATTTTTTAATGTTTTAGATGGATAATGAGACTTATGATGAAATATTTCATAGCCTCAAGGAGGTTGTACTACCTAGTGATGGTACTGATGTTTTATCATCTGAACCTTAAGTTACTAGTATATCATCATCATTTAAGAGGGGTGGGGGTCTTGTAAGATTGATGATTTCTAACCCTATTCTAATGTGAAGTCCATGTCTTCACTTTAATCTGTGTATGAGGTGGTATATTTGGTTGTTTATTTTAGTCGGTTTTCGTTACTCTGTTAATTTATTTATGGAATAATTGTTTGATTATTTGTTCTCTTTTTCATAGATTTTTGTATATTTGTGGTGGGAAGGGGAGCACTATTTTGTAGAAATGTTTTTTTGAGGAATGGTTGTCATGAAAAGAGATTTTCATTGATGTATGTGACCGCATGATTGATCATTGGATGGTATGTAAATAAATATTACTTATTTCTTAATTTATTTAATTATTAACTATGTATTATTATAAAATGTAGGGTTTATGGTATCTCATTAATGATCGCATGATGAGTTCCATTAGGAAGGCCTAGGATGTGTGTAATCTTGAGCACTGTCATCAGGTTTTTCATAATTTTATGGGGAAGACCATGAATAAGTTGAGAGTTAGGGATTTATATCAGTCTTGTTATGCCCATTGACCTGATTACATCTCATCTTAGGTTTAGGATGCATTATTTCCATATAGGATGGGATATAGTTTTTGGAGGAGAGCTTCATTAGTTAGGAAAAACTAAGTGAGATAGGAGGTGACACATCGAGCTAGTAGTTGTATATTCACTACACATCAATGACATATAGTAAGTAATTTTTTAAATAATTTATATAGATTTAAATGTAAACTATTTATTTTATACTCATATAGACAGTTAGAAATCCTTATATTTTAGAGTTCATTGTCTATAAGAGGATGTAAACTAACCATGTCATTGGATAGATTATAGGTGGTATCCAGTGTTAGATTGTGGTAAGTATATTTTTTGGAGTTTTAAAATTATATGAAAAAATATTTTAACTATTTGAGTTTTAAATTGAAATTGAAGAAGTCATATGAGGTCGTGAATTCTAAGAAAATGGATGAGAGTTGGGATAAGAATGAGATTCATGCCACCGATGAGGAAGGATTTGATGATGTATTATGGATTCAGGCGATGTAGTATGCTTTTGTGAAGGGTCGGGTGGTTGGTATCAGTTCTCGACTGATGCATGGATGTTTTTATGGTACTGGTGCATAGATGATGTCTAGATTGATGGGATCTCATTGAGAGATTTCATAACCAGTATCATATTATGAGAAGAATCTATGATCTTAGAGATAGGTTTTTGAGGAAATCCATATGGAATAGGATGAGCTCCGTCGACAGCACCAACAGTGGTAGGAGGAGACGAAATGATTGTCAGAGCACCAGAACGAGTACATGAGATGACTGGTTCTGGGTTTAAATATGGAGTTCCCTCCCCCTCTTCTTCTAGATGACTATCCACCATCCCATCCCCCTCTATAGTGATTGATTGATTATGTACAAATTTAATATGATAAAATTTAAAGGAAAATATTTTGTGTAATATTTTTATTATTTCAAATATTTACAATTTTATTTATTTTACTTTTTTAAATTATTTTAATATTTTGCAATTTTTAATTTTAATTTTTTTTTTTTTAAACTCATTTTTGATAGGTCTGTCACCCATTGAAATAATTTGCTAATTTAAAATTTTATTTTTGATAGGAATGTTTCCCGTCTCAAAAGATATTTTTTGCAATGAACCATCATAAATAGATTATTTTGAAAAGATGTTTTTATAAAGGGGTCTCATTTCAAATGACCCATCAAAAATAATCTATTTTTCAGTTGTGGATATCCCAAGGGTCTTATCCACAATCCATTATACTTAGAATAAACTACCTCAAACATCATGGACAAAGGCAAACCAAATAGGGGACTATCAAACCTCAAACCCACCATCCAAACTGATGAACATGTTGTGTTGATCCACTCCCAACCAATAAAGAATGGGGCCTCTATCAGCACCCAAGATCTTAACATACAAAAAATATACACCATGGTCTCTCAATGACACACATAAAGGACTGACCAAACTTGTGGATTCCACATACTCCAGGCCATAACACAAGGCGGTGTCCAACTAGGGACTCCCCTATTACTCCCAATCTCTCGATTCATGCATGGAGAAAAAAACTAAAGTAGATCCTTAACTAAATAAGGAAACCCTATGAGGGGTTTTTCTTGCTCATCCAAAACCATGAGACACTCCCAAAGAGTAATCAACCCAAGTATCCATCATTGGCCTCCAACTAATCATCGATCAACAATGTGACCAAATGTCCTCGATAAGAAGAAGTCTTCCAATAGGGGAATTCATAATGGTACTCATGACCATCTGAAAATTAGGAGACCCTCCAAAAGGGATCCTTAGGACAAGCCAAACCTTGAAGAAAATCCCACATAAGAAAAACCTCATATGTCCTTTCTAGAAGACAACTCATCCATGGGTACCAACTCACCCACAAAGTTATCCCTTGCATCACCAAGCTAGAAAATAATTCTCAAATTATAACTATAACAACCACTGGTCATTCGATCGGAAAATAGCCCACTAGGGAATCCCCAAGAGTCACTAATACTCGCCTCAACATCTCCATGGGTAGCTAAAACTACTATTCCATGACATCAACCCATACCAAAGGCTTTGAAACCACTGTTCCTCAAACACAAAAGCTAAACCTTAACTTTTATAACATCAATAAAATGGTCCAAACATGAAGGAAATGACTACTATATCCAAATAGATACTACTTGACCACTACTTCATAGATCTATTCAAAATATCCTCTAACAACACTAACTTTAAATACACAAGTCATGCTAACTAATGAGCTTACAACCCTCTCTCGAACCTAAAATCTAAAAACTCAAACCCCAAGTGGTTTTTCAAATAAAACATAAAATAAATACTTCTAATGAAATCTATCAGTCCAAAACATCATCTAGATTCTCTATAAATATAGAAAGGATTCCATAATCATAATCTACATAGAAAAAATTCTTAGAATGGATGCCTTACAAGTAAAATTATGACACCTGGATGGAAATATGGAATAATGGAGCAAGGAAGGAAAAGTTCATGGTGTGTACTTCTTGTACACGATGTGTAAACATAAAGGACCTCCCTGAATATGTGACATTATCCACTTAGCATGTAATTTTACAAATTACATGACATGTACTTTTCCAAATTACATGACGTGTCATCCCTATACTTGGAGTGTACCCTCACATAGGTATTTTCTGTGTATATTAGCCCTTACATGGAATGTATTCTTCTTAAGTATATAGCGTGTACCATCCATACATAGCATGAAACACCACATAGGTTACCTTCCCATGTACCATGACATGAATTCTACTTTTTCATATATTCTTACATGGTTTTGACCCTAAACAGGGACTAGTTGTGTACCATACAGGACCAATTACCCCTACATAGGGTGTCTGGTTGAGTACTCGTCCACACCCACAATCCCACTACACAGCGTGTACTCCTAAGTACATGGTTTATAGTCCTAAAACCCTTATCTTACCTGAATATTAAGAACACAAGATGTGTGTTCCTTTAACTACATGTCATGTACATAGGTATTCCCAAACAGAAACTTCTCCAAAGGGCCCGAAACACATGATTTATCCCCAAAAAATAAATATTAGCACACATGGTGTCCCAAATAACCCACAAAAGGACTTAAAACTAAAATAAACTATTAAATAGTGATTTAAATTGAAAAACATAAAATAGTTCTACCACTAGATGGAAACCACCAAATGTTTGATTGGATTCACAATAAAAGGTTAATGTATGACAATTCATTATGATTCAAGCTCCCTAACAGTGTCTCATTCTTTATCTCTCTCTCTCTCTCAATTATCTCCCTCTCCATTTCTCATATATATGATGGGAATCCTATAGGTGTGCATGGTAATTCAATGGGGAAAAGGGGAGAAGGAAAAGGAAAATGGAATAAGAAAATAAAAAAGAAAAACAAAGGAAAAGGGTCCCAATCCTGACCCTAGTGCCCAATTTAATGTTATTCTTTAACTAGAAAAATAATCTCATTTTGTAATCTTCCAAGAAGATAGCATCTCAATATAAACCTCATTTTGAATGATACAATTGAATGAACATGTTTGAATGAATTAATATTCAACTAATTAAATATTAAATATTTGTTGAAAATATGAATGAATTTTATTTCTTCTAAAGTACTATTCTAGTGTAAACACCATATTTATTGGCCAATGGAGGGTTTATAAAAATTATTTGAGATTTTTTTTAAAAATAATTTACCATTTTACCCATGAAACAATTTCATGAACCAAAAGGTTGAAATTTTTCTTGATTTTAACAGCCCAGGATGACATGGTACATCACAAACTCCCCAAGATAATTTATTCTTTACCCAAAGAAGATTTCGTGGAAAAACACTAGCCATCATATCCCCCAATAACTCATGCAAACAATTTTATCTCGATCATCCAATGACTGGTCTTACAATGCTTGTAACTCTCTCTCAATATGAGGGACTACCAACAAGGAATGATTGAAGCTCCCCTCCATAGAAGTTCCTTCATTTTTCCCACATACCAAACTATATACCATATGAACCGTGTTATTTACATCACCAAAATCAGTTGAGAGACATGGAAAAACCACTCCCACCTAATCAACCACATAAAAAACCAAAATTTTCATGCAAAAATCCCCCCTTAAGATGAAGTTCAAAACTATTGAAATCCTTTAGTGTACTCCCCACCATAATGATTTCCTTAAGAATATCCAAAATGAGAAATATGACTCACGTTCACACAAGAAAATTCCTAATGAAACTAATATAATGAACTTCAATCCTCTTATCATGCTCCTCAAGCAAGTCAGTTCTAACAAACTAGAGCACACTCATCACTCCTATTAAAAAAAGGAATCTCCATCATGCCATGATAAACCACACAACCACCTTTAACATGGGTGTTGATCAAAAAACACATGTGTCGATCCATGATCTAACCACACTACCCAAGGTATGAAAAATGATTTGGGCTAGGAAACCAACTGAACATTCCATCTCAAGATAGCTATAAGAAATGGAGCACTCCTAGTGCCTCACATCTCAAAAACCTAGCATCCTCATTCCTAACCATATCAAAGGGGATGCAGACCTAATTGGCCCCATCATGGTAAAAAACTATTCTCACTAAATCCATCAATGATAGTAGGGACATTATCCCCACCACACGACCCGATAGACAAAAAGTTGAAACAATATCTCCCTCTCGAGAAATATGAACATGGGGCATTGGGGGAACCAAAAAAATCTCAGGGAGACTCTATCTAGATCTGATGATCCCCCATGTGTCCATTCCATAATTGTTTCACCAATATGGAACATATAACCCATTACTAAACCATAAGGGTCTCCACACATCCCTTAATAAGGGGACTACATTTCCACCACTAATAAAACTCTCACTATAGGATCCACATGATCTAAAATTAAAAGAAAGTATACACATTTGGTTCAACTACGTAATATTTCACCCAGTACTTATATGAGAAAAATATATATGATAATTTTCTGATACTCTAAGGAATTGAACCTATATCATTAGTGTTTCTGAAAAAATACTTATGTTGCAAGATAGGTCAAGGAATTCATGACCCATTTGAAGTGAATTCTATCCAAAATAGACCAAAAAATACACCTAAGGTATTGGATTCAATAATTTCACCACCACCATGAATGGGATGTCTCATGAAGATCCTAATAGCATAAAGGGTTAATGGTAACCTTAGTGAAGTATCAATCCTAGGTTGGAGATCACCTTTTTGCGACTGTTCGAAGGGTTGATAGTAACCTCAGTATAGCATCATTTAGTTTCGCAAAGCCATATAACTAGATACGCTCATACAGATTTGTGAAAAGATATATCCTTTATGAAACCCAAACACTATCCATTACTAGGACAATAAATACCCCTTAATCCTGATACATTAGAGGGCATGACCTTTCGACATTCAAGAGTTTCCTTATGTTCGTTATACTCCTGAGCTCAACAAGTGAAAGGGAAAATGGAAATTCTGAGGTATCTATCCTTCCTAAAACCTCATCCTTTGGGTTTTTGAGAACATAATCCCATGTTTTAGATTAATTTAACAAAGTTCCATGTCCTTTATGGAAGAATAATTCCCCATGAGGCACATCAGGTTTCCCAAGACAACATCCCTTCACAAAGCCCAACCTATGGGAACCATGATTTTACCCTAATGTAGGGTTACTCTATTTTACACAGAATACCCCATAGAAAAACCCCTAACCTTCACTAGGCCAATGTTATTTGCAAGACCCCGTCCTACAATTCCCCAACCTTAATGAAGTGCATCCCTTGGGCCTCTCTATGGTGCCTCCTTTCAGCTGACCCCTTCATGAATGTTGAGTGCCCAAGGCTCCCATACCAAATTAGAATTGATTAATACAGAACCTAATTCATTGTGATACCATTACCACACACTAATATATTCTCAAAATTAATTCCTAGTGCATCATGTTCCTTCATATTACATGTTTTTTCATATCATAGATACTATCAAGCATATTGATTCAAATCATAGGCACCCTAACATCAGGCATCCTGATGGACACTCCTCCATGGATGCTTCAACACCATATCAAACCCAATGGTGCATGAGCAGTGGTCATATAATCCCTAGATATGGAATATTAGAGGGAAATTATACACATGTCTTAGTGAGGATTCCTTATGAATCCCCCCCTCGGCTTGATGCGGTCCACCTCAAAGTGTGATCCTAACCCATGTCTGAGCTGAAATACATAAAACTACCAAGATATAAATCCAAGTAACATGGAATTTAATAGTATAGAAACATAATCAAAACATGAAGTAAATCGGAATTCTTAAAATGTGATATGAACATAGTATTTCCCATGTATGGCTCACATGGGATGACCACACACTTCGTATCATGTGTGATGAACACTGGATGAACAACGTGTGATTGACTCGGGATGACCCCACACCTCTTACCCCATGGGATAAACATAGGATGGATCTTGTATTACCATCAAGGGATTTCACTGTCTCCCCACTATGGGATGATCCTCCTCCAAAGGGAAGCTTCCACATGTAATCCCCACACCATCCCTTATAGCATATCCTTTAATTACATGAGCTCCCTTAACACATGATGTTAAAGTAAACGGATCAGTCCTATCACAATAACATAGACTACTACATTAGTATATGTGGGTTTTGACCCCTATCCCTAAATTTGGGTACATAGGACACCTCCCTAAGGTTCAATCCTGATTACCAACAAATCCTAGTGTGAAATTTTCCCTCCTAGGGAAACACCCCATCAATGCATCCCAATAAGACATCAGGATTCGTATCCACAATATATTAAACTTGTGACTTAATCTACCTCAACAAGGCATTCTGATCTATAACCTTGGTGTGAAATATTTCTCCTAGGGACACACAGCACAAACCCACCTCAATATAGAATTTTGATATGTAAGACTGGTTTTACATCTTCACTCCTGAGGACACACCACATCAATCCATCTTAACAGGATATTTTGATCTTTTCCCCACATGACACTAAACCCAAACCCATATTGTCCCCATGAGACAATATGCCTAGACGCATTCTATCCTCACAAGTAACTAAAATTGCACCCTTCTTGTACCCACAAAACAATAAACATGTATCCTTAATATCCATGTAATACACTAAATCTATTCTCATCATGTCCCTACAAGACACTAAACCTAAGCCTATCTTGTCCCTATAAGACATAAAACCTACATCTAACATGTTCTAAAAAGATTTTAAACATATGCCCTTCTATTACTCACCAGAATTTAACCCTATTTCCATCTCTATAAGATGTTAAACTTGAACCCTGATCCAGAATACCTCCCCCATACATTAAATATGGGATGCCTATGGTAAAAAGACTCAGAAGACTTATGCCATTGAAATTAGTAACCTTGTGATCGAAAAAGGATTTATTGATCTCCAATCTAATGGATTCTCATGCGATACACCTCTCAAAATGATAAGAATTTACAAGTTCCCAATATACCCAATGTCAATATAATCCCAAAAGTCCCAAATGTGACTACTTGACCTAGTCATCATTGATACCATGTCAATGCTTAAAATTTTATGTTTTTCTACTTACTATTGTATAGAGGATAGTTGGGTCGAACCCATAGGTAAAGAAAAAATATATCGAGAGACTAAGATTGAAAACACAACCATTGTTGTTAGTAGTGGGTGAAAATATTTTTTTACCTTTTTACTTTTTTTATATTTTATGTAATTTTTTATATGAAGTAATGAGACTTAAGGATTTTTAAAAATATTTATTTTAAGAACTAGGTAGAAAATGTTCTATGATCAAGTAGTCAGCAATAGAGAAAATAAATTCTAAGAAATGAACGATCAAACAAAATGCCCAATTAAAATCTATCACAATGTTTTAAAGAAAGTTCATATTCATAGAAATGTAATGCGAACATAACTATTAAAAAAAGAATTATTTATCACTCTTACCCAGAGATAAATCATGCATATTAAAAAATATTGGAGTTTGACACTCCAAAAATGTTTTAATTGTAAAAAAATATTTGAAAAATTATACATAATCAATCTCGCTGAATGTTATAAAGATCTGTTTTTGAAATTAAAGCTTAAAAAATGAATCTACGATCAAACTCACTGATTGATCATGGTGTTTGAAATTGATAACAAGTGGAATGAAGCAATTGAATGGCTTCAGAGTTAATCTCACCAACCAATTCTGAAAACATTAAAATGAAAAAGTGAACAGAAAAATTAAATATAACAACTAGAACAAAAAAATCCCAAAACTATTATTTCTTTTCTATTATCACATTCATATTTCAAATTAAAAAAATTAAATTAAAAATTAAATAAATTGAGAATTAAAAGGTGAAGAAAGTACCCTCACCTTCTATTCATGTGCTGCTCTACTTCTACTCCGCAAGATTTGTAGGTCTCCTTTCTCTAAGAAGTCTCATGAAAATCTGATGCTACTCCAGGTGTAGTATGGAAAATGCCCTCAATGTGTCTAATTTGAAGTGTATGAATGAGATTTTGTCAATCTATGCCCTTTATTGCTACTACCATTTCAATTTAAATCCTCTGTTACTTCTCTATTAGTCACCAATAACCTTCCATTGACTCAGTTTGGTCTTCCTCAACATCAACGAACAGAAGTGTTGTTTTCTATGCAGCACTCGTGACTATAGCTTATCCATTGTAACCAACTTAATAGAACTACCAATGGTCTGTTTGTGTTAGACCTGGACTTCATGATGGGTTGCGTTATGCAAGAATAAAAAACACTAATTATATGTCAAAAATAATAAAAAATTACTATTAAAATATTATTATGATAATTATTCATTTATATTGATTTATAATTATTTATAATATTAATTATTATTTTAATTAACTAATTTATTTTATTTAGAACTTTAATTAATTATTATTAATTTATTTTGTTATTTTATTGAAGTAAAGTTTTTTATAATTTAATAAAAGATTATTATTTTAATTAAAAGTTATTACTTTATTAAGTTCATTGGTAATTATTTATTTCATTAATTATTATTATTAAGTTATTAATTTATAAATTACATCTATTTAAAATTATAGTTTACATTAATTTTCAAATATTAAACTTAAAATTTTATATTAAATCATTCCATTAATTTAATAGCAAATTTTTTTTAACTATTCTTATTATTATTATTTTACTTTAATTTATTATATTATATTTATTTATTTTATATTTCTTTTGGTTTTTTTATATATTATCTCCCCCTTTCTTCTATTCTACATGGGGGGGGGTTCTAGCTTCTCCAACAAGTCGCTCCAGTACCGCCTCCTGAACAGCGCATGCTCCTCATCTGGTCTCGGCTACATCCTTCTCCAGTGGTGCCCCCTTCTTTCAGGTCTACTCCTTCTGGCTTTGGCTCAACCTTGAAGTGGTTCCATAGCGGTAGTTGATCATGTGGCGGTACCAGCTTCTCCTTTCACATAGTGGCGACTCTTCATCACATGAGCAGTGCAGCTTCATTTGGTGGCACAGGGTTGGGTGATTTGAGCTTCAGATCTAAAACTCAGCGACATGCATCTTCAGTTGAGGTTGATGAAGGGATTTTTTGTATATATGGGTTTCTGAATTTTTTTATGGAAAAGGGATATGGTTTGAAATATTTTTAAAAGTGGGTCTCCAGATACGTGAAACTCGTTCATGAATCTTCGACATAGAGAGATGGGTGAGCGGGGTTCACGCATCTCTTCGCACCGAAGATGCATGAACAGAGTTCAAGCATCTTCTTCCATGCAGAAGATGCGTGAATGGGGTTCACGCATCCTTCAAAGACGGGATAAAGGATGCATAAACCCCCTTCATGCATTTGGCCGAGAAAATATATAAAAGGGGGTCTCCCCCCCCCCAAATTTATTCTTCCCCTCTTGTTTTTTCTATGAAGCCCTATAGAATTTATTTCTCAACAAATGTTTTCTGCTTTTAAGAAGGTAAAATTTATATTTAAATTTTCAATTGTTTAATTGTGTTTATTTATTTATTTTGTATGATTTTTTTATTTGATTTATGATATGTAGAAACTAGTGTTTGTGTGTATGGTTCATTTATTTCATATGTATTGATGATTAAATAAGTGTCTTTTGTATGAATTAATTTATGAACGATGTGTTTTTTGTATGAATTCGTATTTAATGTTTAGGAAAATTAATTTTGTCATGTCTAAAATGTTGTATGAATTCATATTGAATGTTTTTGAAAATTAAATATGTTATAAAAAAAGTTATTTTGAAAGTAATATTAATTTAAATTTTAATATTTTTATACACTATAAATATAATTTGAGAATAATATATTACTTATATGTATCATATTTAAATTTATTAAAAAATATATAGAAAACTTTTTCTGTTAATGGTATAAAAATAGTTTTGTATAAATAATTTTTTTAAATTATATTAGTTATAATTAAACTTATTAAATATAAAATAGGTGTAGATATTTAATATGTATTTAATATAGTAATTGATATAATAAGTATACCCAAAAACATGGTAAGTTGTGTGATGAATGATCTTGAGATTACCGACCGATGCATAATTGAAATTGCATGTCTTGTTTTGTGAATGTGGTTATTAAATTTATAATAATTGCATTTATTTTTCTGTATTGATGACATGTGATTCATCTCTAACTATGTATGTAAGGACCTACGTGTCCTCTTAAAAAAAGTTATGTATTTCATACCCCTAGACCCCCTCACATTCATGTGAGTAAATTTGTAATTAAAAGTCAATCAACAATAGGTGTCCCTAAAGAGGCGTCCCCGAAGATTTGTCCCCGAAGAGGCATTCGAGAACAAGCATTTGACATGAGGTGTTTCTATTTGAAAATAGACTAACGGTTGCTGAAATATTTTATAATAGAGACTCCATGAGTCTACCCATAGGTTTTGGTTAGTTTATCAAATAATGATAAACTAATCATAAGTCTCAAGATCAAGTCATGATTAATTATTCATAACTAATTAAAATATATAACATTAAATTAAATAATGTAAATTATTGATGTAGTATATAATATTTTATTAATTATTTTTCATAGGTAATAATATCTGCGCAAATATATTGCAATGGTGAGACCATTTATACGGAGCATGGATTTAGCTATAGTGTGCCACCTATCAGAGTGGTAAATCTTCATGGTTGTATGTCATTATATGCAGTTCGCAATAAGATTTATAATCGGTTAAAATTGAGGGTTGCTCAATCCATTTCTTCAATCACATATCGAAATCTACAACATCCTGAACGTTTCTAGCACACCAAGTACCCTTTGGTCGATGATGATGATTGGATGGATGCATCTTATTTATTTAGACAGTAGTGTGCTAATGTTTTGATGGAGTTGTATGTGGTGATTTTTGATATAGATGTGGTGAAAATGACTACTAAAAAACTGTGTTTTCTGATCTCTGTACAAGTTGGTCCTTCACATCAGTATTTTGCATTGCCTCCTTCTCATTTGACTCCAGTAATAGAAGCAAATTATGAAGAAGATGATCAAAATTTAGAAGGAAATGTAGATGACATCCCTTTGTGTGCTGATATAGTGAATGAAAGTTTATCTGAGGAAGAAGAATATGGGGATCCATCAGGAGATGATGTGGGTGAGGGTGATGTGGGGAATGAACCTTTTGAGGTTCCTTTGAGAGATGTGGGTGAGGGTGATGTGGGAAATGATCCTCTTGAGGTTCCTTTGAGAGACATACATCCACAACATCCACTGGTTACTGTTAATCATCCTTCAGTATTGAGTTCCTTAGTTAAAAGAATGTCTCATGAACAACATTTTTATTGGGATGTCATTACACCAGCTTCTAAATTCCCTTTCATTATAGGGAATAGGTCTGTATCAAATGATAACTCCATCTATGTCGGTCATGAGTTTGAAAGTAAATTAGTCGTGAAAAATGTGATAAAGCATTACCACATTGAGCGACATTTCACATCTGTGGTTGATGAGTCAAAGAAGACAAAATATATCATTCATTTTGAAAAATATGGGCCAGAATGTAAATTTTGATTAAGGGAAATATTTGATAAATTTTTTGCATGTTCGAGGATAACCAAATTAGAAGGGTCACGCACTTGTGTGCATCCAAGCTTATCAAAGGATAACTCTTCCCTTGATTCAGAGTTTATATCAAATTTTATTTGTGAGATGATATGAACATGTTAGGATGTTCCTGTTTCCCTTGTTCAGGAAAGAATTCAATAGTTGTATAACTACAAGATATCATATACCAAAGCACATAATGAAAAACAAAAGGCAATTATAAAAGTGTATGGTGATTGGGATGAATCTTATGCTATGTTGCCACAAGTTATGGAATTGTTATCTCTCAATAATCATATTGTTTATCAGTTGGACACTGTTGAGTATATATCCCCTAATCACCGATTTGATCGAACAAAGGTGAAGTTCAATAGGGTTTTTTGGGCATTCAAGCCATGCATTGCTGCCTTTCCCTATTGTAAACAATTTATTCAAGTCAATGGAACTTTCCTGTATGGAAAGTATATAGGTGTTCTACTCATTGCTGCCACACATGATGGTAATTGTGCTCCTCTGCCACTTGCTTTTTCTATTATTGAAAAGGAGTATTTTGAATGTTGGAGCTGGTTTTTGGCATGTGTATGTGTTCATGTCACACAAAACCATGGCATGTGTCTGATATCTAATTTCCATCGAGCGATTATAGAGGTCGTGGTTAGTTATGGGGTTTTATGGAATGATCTGAATTCTTATCATCATTATTGAATTAGATATATTGAAAGTAATGTGCATAAGCATTTCAGAGATGATTCCATAAAGAAAGAGATCCTCAAGTTGGGTATGTTTCTCTAAACTTATTTTTTTTAAACAAACTTTATTCTCGATTTTAATATATTATTCTCTTATTTTTTCAGCATATGATCCCCAAAAAGAAAGTTTTGATCGATGGCTTGAAGAGATATGAAGTTCTAATGAAGATGTGTATGAATATATGATGCAGATTTCGAAGGAAAAATGGTCATTAGCATATGATGGGGGAAAAAGATATGGAAATATGACCACTAATATAGTGTAGTGTATAAATGGGGTCCTCAAGGGTGTGCACAAACTTCTTATCACATGGTTATTGCAAGAGACATTTTATAGATGTGTTCACTACTTTGTTGATCGGTCCCAAAAGGCCTATCAAAGGATGGAAAACAGAAAGTGTTTTATGCAGCATTTCCAAAGTGATATTGATTCGATACTGAATGAGGCTTCAAGATGGACTATTCTAGCCTTTGATAGGAAAGAGACGAGCTTTCAGGTAAGATTGTGCTACGATCGGGCTACATGCACTAGTGGTCGACAATTTTTAGTGATGTTAGATAACAGATATTGTGATTGTAGCAACTTTAAGGAATTTAGATATCCATGTGCACATGTTATCGCAGCTTGTGCTTCAGTAAATATATCATGGGAGCCATATGTTGACCCAGTGTATTGCATGAGCATTTTGGTTAACTATTATAGTGCATCTTGGATTCTTGTTGGTGACATTCATTCTATCTCATTGCCTGCTGATCAGCCGACCATCATCCTTGATATTTCCAGGATTCATAATTTGGTTCTATTTTCATTTATGATTTTTTCAATGTCTGTCATTTTTTAAATTATTGGCTTCATACTACTAGGTTACGGCCCTGAGGAAGAAAAAAATCATGTCGAATCAGAAATGAAATGGACTGGCCTCGACAACGAGGACAGAGAATACGATGCAGTATTTGTCGTGTAAAAGGACATACTCATAAGAGATGTCCCCAAGTGGTAGCACAGAGCTCCACATCTCATCATGCATGATCTATTATGTGTATTGTATCACGAATATGTATATTTTCATTTGTATGTGGAAGTTTAAGTATTGAATCCTTTTATTTCTGACTTTCTCTATTTCTAAAATGTTTCAATTTTGGTTTGTCTCATTTTTTGATTCTCTAATAAAGAATTTTATGATACTCAAACTATTCAAAAAAACAACATAGAATGAAATAACTAGCTCATGGAAGCCCACATGCAATGCTTAGAATACCCCTATAGGTTTTAATTAATGTAGACCTCATAAATATTGAATCTCAAAATTAGGTAATAAGGTGCTTTATTTATTGATGGGATTGGTCAAGTAATACAAACACTAATCCACACACAACAAATCAAGTATAAATCAAAAATATTAACATAGTCATTTTTCATTTCATTGTTCTAGATTTATTTAAATAATAGTTGAAATTTTTTATTAAATTCACTATAATAAAGTAGCGATGATATCATTTTTGCAGATGGAAGATTTTACATTGCTAACATCTCAGGCTACTCATGTATCATGGCTACTTTTAGAGGGACGTCCAGTGCCTCCGTTGAGTGTATGTATATCTCACCATTTCCATCATACTGCACCACCTCCTGCTATCATCCCTCATCTTTGTCATGTTGGATTCTATGGCGTAGCGATGTACAACTTCACCTTTCTCAATCATTAGCGCATTGCTGCGCTTATAGAGAGATGGAGGCCAGAGTCACATACATTCTATTTTAGAGAGAGGGAGATGACTATTACCCTGTAGGATGTGGTCATTATGTTGGGCCTCCCCATTGATGGTGCGGCTCTGACTAGTCGAGTTGGAGAAGATTTGTCGGATCTTGTTCATAGACTACTGGGCATAGAGGTCCCTGATGATGGCAGGACCATTAGTGGTGGTTGATTACGCATGCCTTGGTTAGACCAGCACTTCACACAGTTAATAGAGGATGCTGATGAGATCATCGTGCTGTGATTTGCACGTACATATATTTTAAGGCTGATCGGTGGCACGCTTTTTGTTGATCACTCCACTACTTTTGTACATTTGATGTATTTATCTTTTTTGGAGGATTTGGATGAGGCTAGCCAATATAGATGGGGGTCTTCTTATCTGGCATATACATACATGGCGTTATGTAGTGCATGTCACATCGATAAGATGCAGATCACGAGATGCATGGTTCTTCTACAGATGTGGGTATTGGAGCACATCCATCATTTACCTCCACATGCTTGTGTGCCATTACCAGTAGATATTGTAGCAGAGGCTCCTCGTGGACGTTGGTATGTTATTCCTTCCTTTTATTTTCTAACTTAATTGTATAACTTTCTATTATGAAATGTAAATATAACAATATTATCTACAGGTGGAGTCTGGCACATCGACATTCAGATTCCCCTAGACACGACGTCCATGCCTACAGACTTATGTTTTACAACATTCGACCACATGATGTAAGTGATTATTATTTATATTGTTAAATCATTATTCTTTACTATACATGTATTCATTTATTAGTTGATTATTTATTTTTTCTTTCATATTTTATGGATGCCATATACATGTTCTATTATCTAGAGTCTTCCAATGTATTGTACGATGATGCTTGCTATTGGCTCCTATAGGGTTCCATTGATTCATTTTCATATAGTCGAGTGGCATCAAACCGACAGAGTTATGAGGCTGTTCAGATTATTTCAGCTGGTTCCTGACCCGCCCAGTTAGTTAGATTCACTGCATTCCCTGAAGATGTTAGTGAAGATAGATTTTGATTAGAGGAGATACCACGCCAGATATATTGATTTATGGGATAGACGACCAGAATTACAGTTGCGAGGGGTGGGGACAATGCGTTTTCATTTGGTGGATCAGATGGATTACACAGCTTGGTACTACAGGTCTCCAGTTAGATTTCTGACAGGACATGGATGAGGCTTTCATGAGCTGGTATACATAGTTCCTTCAATAATTCATTGAAAATTTTATTCATATTACTTAACAACATATTTTTTTTCGTAGGATGCTTGTATCTATTGTCTACTACACATGTATGATCTAGTAGAGCACACCGTATTTGACCCAGCATATTTTCACAGCCTTATATCACAATTGATTCCTTCGATGGACAAGATTTATCATGACATTTTCTTTGATCCACCACATGCTGAGGAGGCTGCGGAGCCTACTGAGGCACATATAGATGTACCAGGGGTGACGACCCTATTATGGATCTTGTTGTTCCACCAGAGGAGGATGTTCAGATTGATCGGTCAGATGCTGATGTTTCATAGGAGGAGGGTGTTCCGCGTGATCAGTCATATACTCCTCTAGCTTCTCAGGCTCTTCCATAAGTAGATACAGACGTTGATTGGGTTGAGCTCGATTCTTTATTACAGACATACTCAGCATAGCAGCCATCTTATTTCCATATTGGTGAGATTTCCAGCTAGCCTCCACTATAATTAAATGTAGGACAGGGTACAGATGGTGAGACTGTACATCCACTACCTGCCACACAGGAGGATGTGGGGGTGGCTGCTAAGGATGATGTGCAGTGTACACTAGAGCGCAGATAGAGACGGACATGATGTGGATGCGTCTAGTATACACTTGGCTATGGGACAGAGGAGCATCCATTCCAAACGTATAGATTAGGTTGATTCTTTATTTATGATACATTATGTATGTGCATTACTATTATCATTTATAGAGTTCTACTTTTTTTAATAAGTGTCTTACTGTCATCAAATTATCTTCCAAAATTAATAATTTCTATTTGGTAATCATTAATAAATATTAATACTCTGGATGAAAAGATCTGTGAACATCAATAAATCTTGACAAATATTATTTATCTCAATGATTTTAATCCTAAAATAATGGAAAATGATTCTTTGTTTAAAAAATTAAATTGCATGAAGAAGAATTTAAATTAATAATGAATAATTATGAAGAGTATATGATTATGATTGAAGATCAAAAATAACAAAATATGAGATGTATGGAATTAGAATCTCATTTGGCCAATTTTGAGAAAATATATATTCAAAATTTATAAAAGGACACATGTTTTACTGGTACACAATCTTCACTGGAGGATTTTACTGTTAAAATACCTCCATCATGTGATAAAATTATGGACATTATGAAAATGATTTATTTCATATTCTTATAAAATAAGAAACAATCCTTAAGAGTGTTAAGAATGTGTTATAATATGTAATAATAAGTATTGAAGAAGATTATCCTTGGTGAAGTTATATAATATTTCAAAAATGATGTTTATGAGTGTTTCTCTTTAGGGGGAGGTAAATGAAGAAATATTAAATTAATTCTAGAATTAATAAATCAATTAAAATTGAATCTAATTACTGTAGAACATTCAGGAAGATCATGTTAGAGAAATATAAATGTTTTTCTAAATCTCTCTTCCTTTGTTGACAAAAAAATACAAAATAGAAAGGGGTTGTAAATGAATTAATCAAATACATAATAAATTTTTGCTTCTAAATAAATGTTGATTTTTTTAACCTTTCTATAGGATGCGTGAACGGGGTTCATGCATCCTTTGAAGATGGGATGAAGGATGTGTGAACCCCGTTCATGCATCTCTTCACACTGAAGATGCGTGAACGAGGTTCACGCATCTAAATACCCATTTTTTAAAATATTTCAAACCCTATCCCTTTTCTATAAAAAAAATTAAAACCCATATATACAAATTATCCTTGATGAAGACTTAATGGGTATAAAATCTAGATCTGTGATCAGGATCGGTGAGTAAGGTTTCAGGGTTGGCTGATGGTGACTGGTGTGGTTTGGGATTTTAAGGGGTCGGTGATCAGTTATGAAATTCAAAAGTTTCTATGAATTGTAATGGTGAAAAAGGGTAGCGGTGCCTAGAAGTATTGGTAAGAAGAAGAAATAGATGATGGCAGTGTCAAGAGGAGGACCGACAGTGGTTGTTTGTGAAGGTGACTGTAATGGTGAGAAGTCAGTGGCCAACGGTGACTAGTTGAGTCATCGTTGAAGGAAAGATGGGTGGGAATTTTATGGCGGTGGTGGTGAGAAGGACATGGGAATGGTGAGTCGTTGAACTACCAAAGCTGATAGTGACTCGTAGAAACTTAGTAGTGATGGTAACTCACAAAGTGGAATGGTGACTACGGATTGAGTAGTTGTGTGAGGGGGTAAAACATGTGGGTGCAAAATGAAAACAATGTGGAGTCAGCAATGATGGGCTTCCATAAATGTGCATATTTTTTCAACATAAGTTGACCCCCTCCCCCACACATAAAAACCCAATTTTGTCCCGAAATTTGAATTGAAATATGGGGAAGACAACCTTACAATTAAAGATCAAAAAATATTTGCAAATCAGTAGATTGAAGAAATGTACAAGGGTCTCATTGTAGTACAAAAAAAAATATTTTCCACCAAAATATTATATAATAGGCACACATGCATTATCATTTAAACTAGTGATAAGAATTTTCAATTAAGTTCCAATAGTACCATGTAAAACATGTGAGTGCAAAATGAAAATAGTGTAACCAATTTCAAAAATATGATTCAAAAATATTTTCAACAACATAGTGAATAATATGATAAACACCGAACAATAAAATCATATTTAAATAAAAACAAACAACTGGGCTAAATTAACCCCACAACACTTAATTTCACACAGTGAATAGATTTTAATATCAATGAAATTAAATTTCCAGTAAGAAGGAACATTCAATATGATTTCTAGTAACCAAGACATGCATCAGAATTTTTCCAGTAGTAGAAAATGAAAAAAAAACATCACTCACTCACCACCACTACCACACTAGTGAGTCACCATTTTGGTGACTCACCACTAATAGTGTAATGGTGACTTATCTGAGTATGATTTTTTAAAGTAATACTGGATCAAAAAATGAAAGGAGCGGTAAAAATTAGTTACTTCCCTAAATTAATGAAGCCTTCATAAGCAGCTTATTATGATTTGAGAAATGATGGAGTTCTACTCCTTTAGTGACACATCAATATCCTTCTTACATAATAGGAAGACCAAGAACAAAACACCAGTAGGAAATCCACAAAAAAAACAGATTAAGTAAACACTTTATTCAGAAAAAAAACAAAATTAATGGAATATCATGGTTCATGATTTAACTCCCATGAAGATATAAATTTTAAGTCTTCAATTAGAATTTATTTAAATTCATTTTTACAACACACTGAAAGAAGCCAAGCCCTTCGGATGCCCTTCAAAATATTGTTTAACGCTTTGGACATTAACAGTAATGAGATTTTTTCCTCTCTAACAAACTCCACAACACCATTCTTAAGCACTCTAATAACTGTAAAAGGTCCCGACCACTTAGATTTCAATTTTTTAAGAAAGAGATTAAGTCTTGAATTAAAGAGAAAGACCTTTTTTCCAGGTTTAAACTCTCTGTTTTGAATGAATAAATCATGAATGATTTTATATATCTATTTTTATATCTTAGAGTTATCATATGACTCTCTCCTTATTTCATCAATTTCACTCTACTTGAGAAATATCCTCTCTCCAAAACTCTTTAAATAAAAATTTAAAGATTCAACTGCCCAATACGCCTTGTGCTGCAACTCCACGGGTAAATGAAAACATTTCATAAATAATAGTCTATATGGATACATACTTATTGGGATCTTGAAATTTGTTCTACAGGATCACAAAGCCTCATCTAACTTAGGAGACCAATCCTTCCTAGAGTTTGAGACAGTTTTTCTAGAACATGTTTCGGCTACCAGTTTGAGAATTCTACCTATCCACTAGATTTTGGATGCTATATAGTACCATTTTTATGAACACAACCATATTTCTCTACTAAATCCTTTAAAATTATTTTTTTAATGGGTGTTCCATTATCATTTATAATGTCTTTTAGCACTCTAAATATTGAATAGATGCTCCTTTTGACAAATTTTATTACACTATTTTCTTTATTATTAGGCAGATCTACTACCTCAGCCAACTTAGACACATAATCTATTGCAACAAAGATGTAATCATTCCCATGAGATGATGGAAATGGAACCATGAATTCTAAACCACAAACATCAAAAATCAATCCTTCTAGAATAAATTTTTGAGGCAAGTCCTGCTTCCTCCTAACATTTTCCACCCTTTAACATCTATCACATCATAAAAAAACCCTAGCATCCATGAAAAAGGTGGGTCAATAAAAACAGCTTGAAGGACTTTTTTAAATTTCCTCTCACCACCATGATGTCCCCTACAAGGTGAGGAGTGGAAACTCTACAAAATAAGAAACATCTCTTCCTTTAGCACACAACTTCTTATAATTCTATCACAACATCTCCTAAACAACAAATGTGTTGGGCACCTTCCTGGTTAGCGCATTGCATAACGCCTCCTCAAATGGTGCCCGGGTGGTTTCTCTATTAATGAGGTGTTTTTAATGCAGGTCAAGACCGTGTGAATTAATTCATGCGGAGACTCATTTTTGACGTGGCGACACATCTTCACGCTGATTGTTTTTCTATAAAAGGAGGTAGTGAGTAGGCTTTTACTGGACATCCACAATATCAAGAACAGAGCCAATTTGGTGATCACCTTTCATCAATGATCATTTTTCCTCTGCATTGGAGAGTATTAATTTTGAGACCCCTTCTATTTTTGGGGATTCTCTACCATGTACTTATTCATTTTAGTGGATTCCTCTTTCTGGACTAGGTCCTGTGGTTTTTTCCTTTTGGGTTTTCCAGGTAAAAATTTCTGGTGTTAACTTTATTTTTTTTATTTTTTGTCGATGCGCATCCGCCTTTTATTTAGAGGGAAAGATTTTATATTTGTTGTGCGTTCTCTTTTTCTATTGTTTGTGCATTCGTCGCATTCCCGTCTTTCCCAACATCTGGTATCAAAGGGATTGGTTGAATTCCTCAGTTAAAGAACACTGTGGCAGACATCTGGAGAAGCAGTTTTTTTCAAGGACTTGAAGAACGTTATCCGAAGACATAGGGACCGGTTGAAGTCCTCAGTTGTAGAACATGACGGTAGACATCTAGTGGAGCAGTTTTTCAAGGACTCGAAGGACGTTATCAGAAGACAGCGACGGTACCAGAGGTGTTTCTGTGATATCGAAAGTCTGAATAACTAGCAGGATTCATTAGGCATGTTCCATTGTTGATGACAGTCATAGTTCGGTTTTGGATTTATTTTTGCAGGGGAGGCTGATATTTTTTTTATCAGAAGTGCAAAAAAGATGGCAATGATCCCCACTTGAGTCAGAGGGGGAGTTTTTTGGGTGTCTTCCTGGTTGGCGTACCATGTAATGCCTCCTCAAATGGTGCCTAGGTGGTTTCTCTATTAATGAGGTGTTTTTAATGTGGGTCAAGATTGTGTGAATTAATTCACGCAGAGACGCATTTTTGATGTGGCAACATATCTTCACGCTGATTGTTTTTCTATAAAAGGAGGTTGCGAGAGGGCTTTTACAAGACAACCACAATATCAAGAAAATATCCAATTTGGTGATCGCCTTTCATTGACGATCATTTTTCTTCTGCATTGGAGAGTATTACTTTTGAAATCCCTTTTCTTTTTGGGGAGTCTCTACCGTGTACTTCTTTATTTTAGTGGATTCATCTTTTTGGACTAGGCCCCGTGGTTTTTCCCTTTTGAGTTTTCCACGTAAAAAATTCCAGTTTCAACTTTATTTTTTGCATGTTTTGTCACTACGCATCCACCTTTTATTATAAGGTAAATATTTTATTTCCACTGCACATTCACTTTTTCTATTGTTTGCGCATTCATTGTTTTCCCATATTTCCCAACAAAATGCCCATCCCATAGATAGTACGTGAGCTCTGAAATAAATTTATTCCATTTTTATTAGAGAAATCATTGGAAGAAATACTAGGGCCTAGGAAATTGTAATAGTCTACAAACCATGAAGACTGCCTTATTGAAATAGTGAGAAGCTTTTCATTAGGAAAAAGAAAAGTCAATCTCTCTTGGATCATGAAAATGGGTGTCAGGAAGCCTAGAATGGTGGTCACCAACTATGTTTTAAGATCCTTGCATAACTCTGATTTCCAAATCAAACTATTGTAAAAGGAGAATCCACCTAATCATCCTAGGTTTGGCTTCCTTTTTGGAAAGCAAGTATTTTAAGGCATAAAGATCTGTGAAGAGGATGACTTTTGAACATAGAAGATACTGCCTAAATATCTCTAGAGAAAAGACTACTGCTAACAACTTCTTTTCAGTAGTGGTGTAATTCATTTGAGCCTCATATAGTAGCCTGGTATCATAATAGACCACATGTAACTTATTATCCCTCCTATGTACTAAGACAACTCCAACAACCATATCACTAGCATCACACATTAGTTCAAAAGGAAGTTTCCAATAAGGAGCAGTGATGATTGGGGATGTAGTGAGTTTTTCCTTAAGAAAATTAAAAGATTCTAGACAATTCTGTTCAAAATTTAAGGGTGCATCTTTAACTAGTAAATAACACAAGGGAAAAACGCCGTTAACTTTAATTTTTTTACAAAAAATTGAATTTTTTTAGATATGTTTTTTTGAAATTTTTTTTAGAATTGAATGGTGGTCGCTTGAAACATTCCATGACAACAACACCGTTAACTTAACCTCATTGTTATTGAGACCATGTTAAAGTTTTAAATTTTATGTTTTCCTATTTTCAATTGTATAACATCTAGTTGGGTCGAACCAATAGGGAAGGAAAAATGATATTAAGTTATGAAGATTCAAAACATACCCATTGTTGTCAGTAGTGGGTGATTTTTTTTAAAAAAAAATCTTTTTTTAATATTTTTTTTTTGATTTTTTTATAAGAAGTAATGAGACACAAGGATTATATATATATATATATATTAAAATAACTAGGTAAAAATGGGCTATGATCAACCAATGAGTGGTAGAGAAAAGAAATTCTATGAAATGAACAATCAAAACAAAATGCATGGGGAAAATCTATCATACTAGTTTAAGGAAGGTTCTTATTCACATAAATGTAATGCTAACCTAACCACTAAAAAAGAAGGATTTATTTCCATCTCAAAGAGATAAGTCATGCATATAAAACAATCTTGTAGTTCTCCACTCAAAAAAAAGATTTAATTGCAAAACAATATTTGATAAAGTCAACATAATCAATCTTGTTGAATGTTCTGAACTTCTATTTTTTAAATTAATTCTTAAAGAAATGCATCCATGATCAAACTCACCGATTGACCATGGAGTTTGAAATTGATTACAAGTGGCCCAAAGAAATTGAATGGTTTCAGAATTGATCTTGGTGATCAATTATAAAATAATTAAAATGAAAAAGTGAATATAAAAATTCAAGATAACCTTTAGAACAAGAAATTCCCCAAACTAAAATTTATAGCCAACTATCATATTCATATTAGAAATTGAAAACATTTGATTTCAATTTAAAGAAATTGATAATGAAAAGGGGAAGAAAGAACCCTTTGCTTTTTCTCATGTGCTTCTCTGCTTCTGCCCTGTGAGATCTCTTGGTCTCCTTACTCCAAGAAATCTCATGAAAATCCGCCGCTACTCTGGGTGTAGTATGGAAAATTTCATTGATTTGATGAATGAAAAGTGTGTGAATGAGATGTTTTCAATTGAACCCCTTTATAGGTATCGCCTTTTCAATTTGAATTGTCTATTACTTCTTTGTTAGTGACCAATAATCTTTCACCGACTCAGGTTGGTCTTCCTCAAAATCATAGAACATGTGTGTTTTTTTTCTATGTAGCACTCATGACATTAGATTATCGCTTGTAACTGACTAAACAGACCTACCGGTGGTCTATTTGAGTTGAACCTGGATGTCATGTTGGGTTGGGTTATCTAAGCATAAACAACACTAATTATACATTAAAAAGAATAAAAAATTATTATTAAAAATTATTATGTTAATTATTCATTTATATTGATTTATAATTATTTATACTATTAATTATTATATTAATTAAATAACTTATTTTATTTAGAACATTAATTAATTATTATTAATTTTATACCTAACTTTTTTATTAAATATTAATAATTATTATTAATATTATTAATTTTGTTTAATTTATTTATTTTATTTCAGTTTTGGTATTATTTATTTATTTATTTATTTATCTTATCTCCCTCTTCTCTTTGCACATGGGGGAGGGTTTCTTGTAGCTTCTCCCGAAAGCCTCTCCAGCTCCGCCTCCTGAACAGCGTCGACTCCTCCTCTGGTCTTGTCTCCATCCTTCACCAGCGGCGCCTCCTCCCCCGAGTCTGCTCCTTTCGTTGTCGACTCCTCCTTGAAGCGGTTCCACAGTGGCGGGTGATCAAGCGGCGACACCGGCTTCTCTATTCACACAGTGGCGGCTCTTCATCGCAAAAGATGTGCATATTCGTCTGGCGGCATGGGGTTGGGTGATTTGAGCTTCAGATCTGGAACTCAGCGATACGCGGCTTCGGTTGAGGTTGATAAAGACTTAAGCAGGTATGAAATCCAGATTCAAAAAATAAAAACAGAAATGGTGAACCCTATGTGAAAATATTCTCCACAACCATCGGGTCTAATAGTGTTTGGGAAATCAGTGGATTGAAATGTCACCAGATTCAAACATTTGGTTCTTGGTGCCAAAAATAAAATGGTGTGCCCCTCATGAAACTCACCAATGAAATGGGGGAGTTAGCACTCAGAATCCTCGATCTCAAACATCATCAGCGTGGATCATTCTCCGCTTCAGAAAAATGGATGACATTGGGTCATTACTCATTGCTTTACCTATAACTTTACTAATGGATGAGTCCACATTTCTTACAAGAGTCAAGCTACAGAAATTCAGAAACCTTGTCGCTTGAAGGCATCGGGGAAAAAGAAATGTTGATGTGTCAATCTGGCACAACTATTCCTCCTCCATGAATTACTCCTCTCCTTTAGGTAACTCGTTCTCACACCCTATCCCACCCCTTATGATCATCTAAAGGAGGGTGATTGACACCCTAGTGCACTGCCAAGAGTCGGAGGGGGTCATTATCAAAAGGAATACAACTCTCTAGGACCTCTAGGCATCAACATCTCATCAACACCACCACCCCGAGGGCCATAAATGGGACAACCTCCCCTCTTTCGGATGATGAACTACTGCGAGAGTCTATCCCCGAAGCACTCTGACAAATCAATCCCATGCACCAAGGAGGAAGGAGATGTTCTTGTCATGCCAGTAGAAACTACCACCCGAGAGCTGTCTAGGAGGAGTTTCACCATGCCTTGTTAATAAATGTATCAAATGGCCCCACAGGATGGAGAGTAGGTGCACATCACCCCCGCTCTGTCATTCCTAGTCCAGCGAACACATTGCCAATGTTAGAGGCAGGCCCAGGATGTTGACCCATAAGGGACATCTCCTTCAACTCCTATAGCCCATGCCACCACTACGGTATCCCACAAGATCCCTAAAACAGGTGAACAAGGATCCATTTTTTACCTCTTGTGATCAAGATCCCAACTACATCACATGCAGGCTGGGTGACTCTCAATCACTAGCACCATCGACAGCCATTATGAGCCATCCTGTGATGAGGAGACTTAGTGTGGAGGTCCTCCCCACACCGCCACCAATAAGAGTGAAAGTCATCCCCGGTCCATCAACACCGATTATGGAGGTCCTCCACATACTCCCATCAACCAGCACGAAGGTCATCTCTATTCCAGTATCATCCAAAGTAAAGGTCATCCCCACTCCATCAACAACAAGAGTGGAGGTCCTCCCCACACATTCACCAGTCTACACGAAGGACATCCCCGTGCTATCAACAACCAAGGCAAAGGCCCTTCCTGCTCCTTCACCGGCAAACACTGAGGTCCTCCCCAGCCTATCACCAACTAGAAGAGTGGTCCTCCCCACAACATTGAAATCCAGTACAAATGTCCTCCTCATACACCAATCAAACAACACAAAGGTCCTCCCCATGCCGAAGACATACCCTAATCTAAAGAATCATCCCAGTGTAGGAGTAAAAACACCTATCATCAAAGGTGGAAAACTGGGAAGCTTCATTCCATTGTGGAAAACTCATATTCCAAGGTCATATATGGCTCAATGTTAGAAACTTCACCCATGTTGTCAAATTCTGGGGAAGGAGCCCAAGAATTGGGATTAATGATACTAGAAGCTAAGGTCCATAGGATCCCTGGATCCCTCTATTGGTACTTATAAGTGGTTGATGTTCTTTCCCCCTTCCAAGGGCTCTCAGTGTAAACTTCTTCATCACCACCATTTTCCCTCATCTCTACCACCACTCGAGAAGTTGGAGATATGCCAGGGTCTAGGTTGACTCCTTCAGATGGAGTGTATTATGTGAAGCCACAGATGGACACCACTACTATCATACATGAGGAAATGGTGAACACACCATCCTATAGGGATGCGATGATGAGGTTGACACTTCCCCCGAGAGACATTCCATCATGCATTGAAAATTTAACTTTCACAGTTTCTCTTATCCCAGTTAACCAACATAAGAATAGATCTGTATTGATGTTTCCAACCATAAATTAGGCAGTGCAAATCCGGGATTTGGCCAACCAAGAGCACGACCCTTACTCTAAACAATAGTGCTATGGGATGTCAGTCACTAAAAATATATCCACAGTTTTTTCTACAACTGAAACATCATACATTGACATCATGGATTCCATTATAGAGGACCAAGTAGTGTGTTCCCACAAGATTATCTGGGTGATGATTAACTACCTCTATAATCACTAGTTTCCTTACCCTGGGAGTCATGATCACCTCAATTCCTTGGACCAGTAGTTCAGAAAGGTTGAGATCACATAACTCCTCATAACTCAGTGCCCTGAGTCGTATAGCTACCAAAATACCCTTCTGTAGACCTACATCAAGAGCCTCATAGTATTCCACCAAGTCATCAAAGAATCATCTCCAGGCATACAAATTAGTGGTTGGGGGATATTATATTGCTCCCCATTTACCTACCCTAGGAGTCATGATTACCTCAATTCTTTTGACGAGCAGTGCAGAAAGGTTGAGATCACATAACTCCTCATGTTAATATGATCATTCCTTATTGACATGCATCATGGTCACATGCTAAGTATCTTCTTTGTTTATTCCCTTATTGGGATTTATGCTCACCCCTTCCTTTAATGTATGTCCCCATGATATGAGATGAAGTAAGAGTAACATAGGACGAACCTATGAAAAAACCTTCAAGCGGATTAGAAGAATGTCTATGTTTTTCATGTATTAGGTTCCTAATTTTCAAGACACTAAACCCCAAATAATGCATTGTCTTCTAAAATAATGTACCATGTAATGAAAGGTTTATGAAATAAAAAGGTGGGTCCCCACTAGTAGGGCTGATAAATATAGGTTTTGTCCGCTCTTTCTATTTTAGTATTGATAGAACGTATCCTTATCAACGCTTTTTGGAAAGGGCTGACAAAATCTATGTTAAATAAAATCAATAATATTAGATGAATATATATCAAATTTTAATAAATTATAAAAAACCTAAAATTAGTTACATTATTAAAGAATCAATAATCACAAATAAATGAATTTTATAATTGAGTGGAATTTAATTACTAAAAATCACAAACATAAAAAATATTAAAAAAATTGATTTTTTATCAATTATATAAATTATTTAAAAAATAATATATGAGGATGATTTTATATTAAATATGAAAATTAAAACCATGTTAAAGAAATTAAATGTGTTAATGAATAATTTTGTATAAAAATTATAAAAAATGAATAAATTGAAAAAAAAATCAACAAATAGATATTAAAAATTAATAAATTAAGAAGAAAAGTAGAAAATAATTGACATTATTAGTGAATTAATAATATTAAATAATATTAAATGAATGAATGTTAAAAAAAGTGAAATTAAAAAAATTAAAAAATTAATAGACTGCAAAAATATTAAATAATGAAAAAATGTTATCAACTATATAGAGTATTAAAAAAAATTAAAAAATGAATATATTATTTTAAATTGAAAATGAATACATATTAATTATATAAATTACAACCATATTAAAAACATTAAATGTTATTGAATTGCAGTTGGGGGCTTACCCGAGTGGTAAAGACTCCCCGCAATCCTACATCAGACCCTGGTTCAAATCCTAATAGGGTCAATTTTCCGCTGGTACTGTAGTAGGTATTGTTGCACTATAGTAGTGTGGGTGCTATGGTAGGTAGTATAGAGAGATACTGTAGAGCAGTACTATTCAACCTGAATGGGCTTTAGGGCCACAAAAAAGGCCTTTGAGCCCTAGGGCCTTTGGGCAATCATGGCGGGTGACCAATGGTGGTGGGATCAAGAACAGGAAATGATGTGGTGGGTGAATGCGGTCATGGGTCATTTGGACCATGTAATTGGGTGTAACACCCCAATATTTCACAGTACATTATCTCTTCAAAGTAATTCAATAACTTTCCCTACACGCAACACCGAGTTCGAGTGCACTACGACTTACCAACTAGTCGTTCAAAAAGCGGTTATGAATAGTATTAACTGAATTTTGAAGTTTATATACTCCATATAATTTTAGAATCCATATTATGTGTTTCTTAGAAATAATATAAAAAAAATTCATTTTTCAGATAAAAGAAGTGTTTTTCAAAAAATGCAATTTTACCGCCTTTTAATGGCGAACCTTTTTTAAAACCAATATTTTACACTTTTATATATTCAATTTAATTTAATTAAATTATTCTTTAGAATCGGAACATAAAAATTTAGTTTGGATAAATTTTTGGTACTTTTCTGATAACTTTCATATTTTGATGAATAGTGAAAATGCTAAATTTTAATTTAAAACAACTTTTTTAATCGAAATAAATTATAGTGTTAAATTATACATTATAGTGGTTTTAAAGTATCACTAGATTATATTTTTGTCATTTAATATAATTTAGGTCATTGGATGTAATTTCACATTTAAACTGGACATAAACAAGTGTCAATCTTTTGATAGTTATTATTTCTTAAAAATACGCTTTTTATTTTGACAATGAGAATTAATTTTAAATTAATTTTTGCCACTTTTGAGTTTTGAATTTGGAAAAATGAATTCCATATTTGGAATCAAGAAGTCTAAATTTTTTAAATAGGTAACTTTTATTTTTAGACATTATGAATATTTACTTCAGTAAATATTTTATTTACCATGGTTAAAGAGTAAATCTGGTAAATAAGGGTAAACACATATTATTATAATAATATTAATTTATCCTAACGTGTGTCCTATTCCTATTGGTTGATACATGTCAAACCATGGGCATCCTTCGGTCGATTTTGGGACCAGATGGAGCCACATGAGAGTGATAATGACACTTTATATTAATTAATTTAAAGTAAAGACAAAAATGACATAAACATATATATTTTAGTAAAACAATTACAAGGGGTTATATAAGTTATCTTTTTGACTATAAATATTCATTTTAAATATAAAAATATTTCCTACATCATGGTATTTTTTTATAATTTTTAGACATCAAATAAATAAAATTATTTATGACACAATAATGATGTAGTGTTTACCTCATTAATGAATGATTTAAAAAAATGAGATTATAAAAATTATAAAAATATTCAAAACTTGTCCAATTATTATTGGATGATTTTATTTTGAACATGAGTCATCTTATCTTAGACTTTAATGAGTTTTGAAACTTTAGAAACCGAAAATCATTATATAATAAAATAATATTTTCAAACATTCCTAAAGAGCCCCTCCTCCCCCTTATAACAGGCCCTCAACTTTAACCCATTTCTCACACCTCTCAAGCCCCTTGGCTCATCCAACCTATGCCCAATTAATCTCCTTACATCCCTATATTCCTCTTAGAAGCCTTACCTTAGGCAGAAGACACTTCAAGGAGGACTTTTCGTTCAAACCAAAGGGAGTTACCCGATTTAAAGGTAACATCTCCTCTTAAATTCTTTTCTTTTATTTTACTTCTCTAACCCCCTAAACTCTCTTTATTCCTTTCTTCTATAAAAACACCAGTATCCTCAATATACTAGGTTGTTTTTTATGATAAGTAATTGAACTACACTTACACACACCTCCATCTAATGGGTATAGAGCATAATGTTTCCGTGGACGACGAACTACTGTCTCACGAAACAATGATTCTTCAATTTTCTACTACCACCTCTTATGGTGGCCATTATGATTGCACTGTAATAATATATGATATTTACGATATTTATTTTATCTATAATCTTCTCTAATTCTCTTTTATAGCATACCTTTATTCTTTTCATGTTGTGTATATATGATAATTTCATTTGAGGAAATGCGGACTACCACCCCCTCAAAGTGAAATGACTCGTTCATACCATACATTGAATGTATAAAGGATGGTGTTAATGGACTTACGCAACGTATATAAAATATTATATTATAATTTAATAATAATATACCTATGTATCATTTGGTTTTCTTTCCTTTTAAAATAAAAAAATGAAATGGAAGTAGCATTCGTGTGTACGTATGGATTACCATCTCCACGAACGCGATGAGATTCATTACCCAATATAACCATTAAAGAATAATTTTAATTTGATTATTAAAAATAATTTTTAAGAACTTAATATCATTTTGGATATAAATAAAATACATTTTACCCATAACAAACATGACTTACGTAACAAAACATATAAAGGAAAAATGAATCAGTTAACACCTGAAACAATGATACTACTAAAATATTATTAACAAAGCAATATTATAAGATCATATATGATATCATATTTATGTATGTGGTTATTTTATAATTTAATAACAATTATTTAGCAATTATAAATGAGGTTAACGTACCCTCGACCAAGGAAAAGTACAAGTTAAGGGTTAATTCCTCAATATCATTATTATTCAAAAAAATTTATGTGTAAGCTTTTACTAGGACATATTTATTATTCATGTCCATGTTTCATTAAATAGTTTTCAAAGGGACTATTTTTAAAGGAATATTTTACTAAAACATCATTTTAAATGTTTTAAATCTTTATTCTTCTGAACCTTTCTCATTAATGTCCATGTTTTTAAAATGGTATTAAGGATTTATTTATATGGACATGAATGTTTTAAAATGCTAATTCCTTTAAAAAGTTTCAAATTGGTATGGGACACTTTGATTCAAAAATATCTTTTAAATGACTTCCTTTATAAATTATGTGAATTTTAAATGAATTCATGAAAAATGGATATTTCTCTCAAATATTTTTACTGATCATTTCAACTATCTTAACATCCTTTATGGATATTATTCTTGATAGAGGTTGATTTATTATAATAAAATATTCCATATTGTATTGAATGAGTTATGGTATTTTTTACTATGGATGTGCTATTTTTATACCATTCATGGTTTAAGGTTAAAGTATTGACATTTCATATGCTAGTTTTAATACGAATGTTTATGTTATGTTTAAAAATTTTCATATGAGGAATGCATTGGACTTAGTAACTGACGGGTGGAGCCCACTATAGCTCCTCGATGCATCGGTAGGTCTCATGAGACAAACTAGTGTCTTGGCACAAGGCCTTGACGAAATCTTATTTGTAGTCTTGGAACGAGGCCTTGACTATGTGGTTATGATGTTCAGCATTATGCATTACATCATTATGAAATTAGCTATTGATATTATATGTGATTATTCGACTAGTAGAATATCCATGTGAATAAGTAAATGGAATTATTTGATTTATCTTTTAGATAATATGATGAAGTTTATGTTTAAATTGATTTTTTTTAGTTTTATACATTGCCTTAAATTTTTATGCTTATTTATGAAAGTTTTTGCTATATTTTTATCCTTACTGAGCATCTGAGATCACCCCTTTCTATGTTTTATTTTTCTCAGGATGCGAAGAAGTATATTATGACTGACCTGCATGGGTATTCTGAAGGATATGAATGTGGTCAATGGGGACAATGTTTTTGTTTTTTATTTTTTAATGTAACATTCATGTATGTAATCTATTTTCCAAGACTGCTAAACTGATCGGTCATTCGGGACTTGATTCCTTGTAATCATGCCAATGTATTAAATAATGCACCGACTCTGGGTAACTGGGGTTGGAGAATTACAGTTGGTATCAGAGTTAGTTTAGTACAAACTTTGGAAGCTAGATTTAGAAAAACTTTGATTAGAGAACATTACCCTAATATAGACTTTGAGGATTAGTATAGAAGAACTTCCTAGAATTTTAGTAATGTAGAAATTTTTTGAGTTTTACAAACAATACATCCATGTATGGATACGAGCAGGTAGATGCGGCTCTGGAATAGATGTACCTAGGAGTAAAAACTCTGACAAGGAGTTTCAGGCTTGAACCGACGTATCCCAGTACATGACAATGGATCTTGCTGCACTCTTGGAAACGACACTCCTAGGGGATATGCTTAGGATAATTCACATTTTCTTTACAAGCCATTATGAAGGATTTAGAAGTAAATATTTCCTCAAAGAAAACATTATTTTATGATTATATATTATATTCATAATCTAATCAGTTTACGTTAGGTATTTTACAAGTTTGGAATTATGAATTGTGATTCATAAACTAACCTAGTGTATGCCATTGTTTAGAAACGACACCCAATAGATGGAATGAGAACTCTAACAGTACACATGATCCAAAGAGTAAGAAGGATCATATCTTTCATTATATTAATCCATCATTTAGAAAGGAAATAGTCTCCCACATATTATCATCATATGAAGAAATAGTATCATGTGTTAATAACATAAGAAAAGAATTCTCTGAGTCTTATGGATTTTAAAGGAAGCTAGAGAAGAAAAGTATGGTAGAGAAAATATGGATAAAGGGAATAAGGGAAAAAAGGATTTTCCCATATGTGATAATTTTGGAGAGAATCACTTTGGTAAATGCTTGAAGGGAATGGGAGTTTGTTATAAGTGTGGAGAAAAAGGACACCAAGTACATGATTAAAAGGGTAAGAAAAAGGCTTCAAATGTACAACGCTTCATCTTCAAGGAGTTGGGACACTACTCAAATCAATGTCCCAATCATCAGAGTATACCACAAATAATGTTGTTGTATAATAATCAAGTTATGATATTACCACAGATGAACAGTAATGACTAGTGTTCTTATGTTGATATTAAAGAATTATGTCATTTGAGTGTTGTATCAACGATGTATTGGATATAATAATTATGTAGTATATAATTATTGTACTACGGTACTATTTCATTAAGGATTTGAGATTGTGTGGGTACCAATAAAAGTGACTCAATATCAAGTTAATTTTTTTGGAAAATACATGGTTGAAGAAAAGATAAAATTTAATATGGTCCTGATACTGTGGTATTGATTTTGTAATAAGAGACGATTGATTTGGATAAATTATATTGTACATTATTGACTACCTTGGAACTAATTAATGTTTTCTTATTCCATCATTGTTGGTGATTAGAACATTTTTGGATTTAAGGAGTATATCCAGTATTCTATGATTTACGGAAGGAATAAGGAAGTACATACCTATTAAAATATGGTTTTCTGGCAGTTCATTTTATTACCACATTTTAAGAGAATAAACGATGAAGGTATTCACATGTATATTATGTGACCTTCCTTATAAATTTTGGACTGTGAGTTCGAATAGATGTATTGTCAATAAGTCTAAAGGTTGGAATATATTATGTTTGACATTGGATACTATTGTTAAGGTTAAAACATTTCTTAATATTATTTTCAGATTTTCATAAAAAAGAGAACCCGGAGGTCGGGCAACAACCCGTCGTGTCCGGGAAGGCCGCGAGACTTGAACCCGCAACTGAAGGGCGACAAGGGTACATCACCAACCACTAGCCTACATTATGTCCTTGTTTTTATAATGTAGTTTTTTTAAAATATTATAACAAATAAATTATAAATTCATTATTTTTGGAACCCTATACGATTAGGATAAATAGAATATTTTTGAATTTTATTATCTTTTGGAGTGAAAGATGAGTTTGTTATAGGAATTAGTTGAAAGATGAAACTCTACTTGTCAAGTATATTTCTTCCATCTTATTCTATGAATAAATTAATTCTTAAACATTAGGTAAGGGATCTTAAAACTAAAGACGTGTTATCCTAACACCTTATGTTTTTTTGACCCGATGATATTTTAAATCATCATAGATTGATGGCTTTGAGGCCCTCAATTTTACACTTGTTTGTGACTGATGACCTCAATCACTCCCTATAAATATTTACATTTTTACTCCAATTATTTTTCTCTAATTTCCACCAATGTTCTCCTAATCGAGATCATAATTTGGTGGTGACATTTTCATTTCTATCTCCCTCTTATTAAGACTAAATTTCATTAACCCAATTTTCGATGTGGTTTTTTCACAAAGGTATTTTTCTATTTTTAACCTTTTATTTTCAAAGAAAAATTTCAAATTGCGAGGACAAAATTTATTTAAGGAGGGGAAAATGTAACACCCCAAGATTTCATAGTACGTTATCTCCTCAAAGTAATTCAATAACTTGCACTACACGCAACACCGAGTTCGAGCGCACCACGACTTACCAAACTAGCCGTTCAAAAAGCGGTTATTAATAGTATTAACTGAATTTTGAATTTTATATACTCCATATAATTTTAGAATCCATATTATGTGTTTCTTAGACATAATATAAGAACAAATTCATTTTTTCAGATAAAAGAAGTATTTTTCAAAAAAATGAAGTTTTACCACCTATTAATGGAGAACATTTTTTAAAACTAATATTTAACACTTTTATATATTAAATTTAATGAAATTAAATTATTATTTAGAATAGGGATATAAAAAATTTAGTTTGGCTAAATTTTTGGTACTTTTCTAATAACTTTCATATTTTGATGAATAGTGAAAACACTAAATTTTAATTGAAAATAAGTTTTTTAATATAAATAATTTATAGTGTTAAATTATAAATTTGAGTGGTTTTAAAGTATAATTATATTATATTTTTATTATTTAATATAATTTAGGTCATTGCATGCAATTTCTCATTTAAACTGGACATAAAAAAGTGTCAATCTTTTGATAGTTATTATTTCTTAAAAACATGTTTTTTTTGACAATAGGAATTAATTTTAAATTAATTTATTCCACTTATGTGTTTTGAATTTTGAAAAATGGATTCCATATTTAGAATCAGGAGGTCCAAATTGTGTAAATAGGTAACATTTATTTTTAGACATTATGAATATTTACTTCAGTAAATATTTTATTTACCATTGTTAAAAGGTAAATATGGTAAATAAGGGTAAACAAATATTATTATAATAATATTAAATTACCCTAAAATATGTCATATTCCTATTTTTTGATAAAGTTTCTACCATGGTCATCCTTGAGTAGATTTTGGGATCACATGGAGCAACTTGAGATTGATAATGACACTTTATATTAATTAATTTAAAGTAAAGACAAAAATGACATAAAAATATAACTTTTAGTAAAACAATTTTTACAAGGGGTTATATAAGTTATCATTTCGACTATAAATATTAATTTGAAATATAAAACTATTTCCTACATCAAGGTATTTTTTTATAATTTTTACATATCAGATAAATAAAATTATTTATGAAACAATAATGATGCCGTGTTTACCTCATTAATGAATGATTTAAATAAATGAGATTATAAAAATTAAAACAATATCCAAAACATATCCAATTATTATTGGATGATTTTATTATGAACATTAGTCATCTTATCTTAGACTTTAATGAGTTTTGGATCTTTAGAAACCGAAAATCATTATATAATAAAATAATATTTTCAAACTTTCCTAAAGAGCCCATCCTCCCCTTATAACAAGCCATCATCTCTAACCCATTTCTCACACCTTCAAGCCCCTTGGATCATCCAAAATGTACCCAATTAAGCTCCATATATCCATATATTCCTCTTAGAAGCCTTACCTTAGGCATAAGGCACTTTAAAGAAGCCTTTTGGTTCAAACCAAATGGAGTTACCCGATTTAAAGGTAACATCTTCTCTTAAGTTCTTTTATTTTATTTTATTTCTCCAACCCCCTAAACTCTTTTTATTCCATTATTTTATAACAACACCAGTATCTTCAATAAATTAGGTTGTTGTTTTAAGAATTATTTGAACAAAACTTGCACACACCTTCATATAATGGGTATAAAACATAATGTTTCTGTAGACGACGAACTACTACCTCACAAAACGATGGTTGTTCAATCTTCTACTACCACCTATTATGGTGGTCATTATGATGAAACTGTAATTTTATATGATATTTATGATATTTATTTTATCTATAATCTTATTTAATTCTTTTTTTATAGCATACCATTATTATTTTCATGTTGTATATATACGATAATTTCATTTGAGGAAGTACTGACTACCGCCCCCTCAAAGTGATATGACTAGTTCATACCATACATAGAACGTATACAGGATGATGTTAATGAACTTAAATAACGTATATAAAATATTATATTATACTGGAATAATAATATACCTATGTATCATTTGGTTTTATTTCCTTTAAAAATAAAAAAATGAAATGGGAGTAGCATTCGTGCGTACGTTCGGATTACCGTTTCCACGAACGTGATGAGATTCATTACCCATCGTAACCATTCAAGAATAATTTTCATTTTATTATTAAAAATAATTTTAAGAACTTAATATAATTATGGATATGAATCAAATACATCCTATTCATAACAAACATGACTTACGTAAAAAAACATATAAAGGAAAAACGAATCAGTTAACACCCGAAACAGTGACACTACTAAAATATTTTTAACAAAGAAATATTAGAAGATCATATATGATATCATATTTATGTATGTGGTTCTTGTATAATTTAATAACAATGATTTAACTATTATATAGGAGTTTAACATACCCTCGACCAAGGAAGAGTACAAGGTAAGGGTTAATTCCTCAATATCATTACTATTCGAGATTGATCATGTGCAGGTTTTTATTGGGACATATTTATTATCCATGTCCATGTTTCATAAAATATTTTTCAAAGGGATTATTTTTAAGGGTCTATTTTACTAAAACATCATTTTAAATGTTTTAAAGGTTTATTATTCTAAACCTTTCTAAAAAATGTTCATGTTTTTAAAATGGTTTTAAGGATTTATTTATATGAACATGAATGTTTTAAAATGTTAATTCCTTTCAAAAGTTTCAAAGTGGTATGAGACAATTTGATTCAAAACTATCTTTTAAATGACTTCCTTCATAAATTGTGTGACTTTAAAATGATTTCATGAAAAGGGGATATTTCTCTCAAATATGTTTACTGAACATTTTCAACTTTGTCAACATTTTTTATAGATATTATTCTTGATCAAGGTTGACTTATTATAATAAAATCCTCCATATTGTATTGAATGAGTTATGATATGTTTTATTGTGGATGTGATATTTTTATACCATTCAGGGTTTATGGTTAAAGTATTCTCATTTCGTATGCTAGTTTTAATAAGAATGTTTATGTTATGTTTCAAAATTTTCATATGATGAATGCATTGGACTTAGTAAGTGACGAGTGGAGCCCGCTATAGCTCATTTATGCATAAGTAGGTCTCATGAGACAAACTAGTGTCTTGGCACAAGGCCTTGACAAAATCTTATTTGTAGTCTTGGCACGAGTCTTTGACTATGTGGTTATGATGTCCGACATTATGCATTCCATCATTATGAAATTAGCTATTGATATTACATGTGATTATTAGACTAGTAGAATATCCATGTGAATAAGTAAATGGAATTATTTGATTTATCTTTTCCATATTATGTTGAAGTTTAAGTTTAAAAGGCTTTTGTTTTAGTTTTATACATTGCCTTAAATGTTTATGCTTATTTATGAAAGTTTCCTCTATATTGTTATCCTTACTGAGCATCTGAGCTCACCCCTTTCTGTGTTTTATTTTTCCTAGGATGTGAAAAGTATATTATGAATGACCTGCATGTATAGTCTAAGGGATATGAATGTGGTCAATGGGGACAATGTTGTTGTTGTTTTTCATTTTTTAATGTAACGTTCATGTATGAAATCTATTTTCCAAGTCTGCTAAACTGATCTGTCCTTCGGGACTAGATTCCTTGTAATCATGCCAATGTATTAAAATAATGCACTGACTCTAGGTAGCTAGGGCCGAGGCGTTACATTGGGCCTACTGGTTATGGGCCTATGAGCTATGTGTGAGGTTCTCCACTACCCATAATGAGAGAGGATCCTTTTTCTAACAATAAATATTATTTTCCCCCAACTTTAATAAAATGTTGAGGAATAAACATGTATAAATAAATATTAATAATGGGTAAAATTAAAAAATATTTAAAACGAATAATTGAAAATAAATAAATTACAAAAATATTAAAAAATAATTAATATTATAAATGAATAGATTATATAAAAAATGAATAAATTTGATAAATAATAAAAAGTAAAAAATAGTAAAAAATATTGAATAAAAATATAAAAAATAAATAAAATAAATTGATATAAAATTATATATATTAAATATGTTATGTTAAAAAAATTCTAAAATGAATATTAAATAATGAATAATTTACAAAAATATTATGTGTTTGTGTTTCTATATAAAATTTCATTAATTACGTATATGTTTGTGAGAAATTAATGCAACACAAGTTTGATATATGTTAAATTGAAAATTTAACTCACATTTTATTAAACCTCCATTACTCGATAATAATTATTAAATTTTTTAATTGGTATTAATGTTTAATTATAGACCATATTTTAATAAATATATGACTAATTTAATTTGAACACATATTTTTTGTTGTAAAAATTATTTTTCATGAAATATTATATATTTTGATATATATATGTATATGAATAAATTTCTTAATTAATAATATTTAATATATTAATGTATAAATATGAATAAAAATATTACAGATAAATATATTAATTTTTTTTAAATGAATACATATTTAAAATGGATAAATTTTAAAAAATTTAAAAGATAATTAAGATTATTTGTGAATAACTAAGACTAAATAATATTAAATTAATGAATATTAAAAAAGAGATAAATTTAATATTTAAAAAATAATTAAAAAGAGAATAAGTGTTATTAATTAGTTAAATTATTAAAAAAAATTAAAATGAATATATGTTAAAATGAAAGTGAATACATATTAATTATATAAATTACTAAAATTTTAAAAACATTAAATGTTAATGAATAAACATGTATAAATAAATATTAAAAATGAATAAAATTACAAATAAATTAAACAAAGAAAAAATGAGAATGGATGATTTACAAAAAATATTAAAAATGTTTAAGATTACCAATGAATAAATAATATTAAAAAAGAATACATTTATGAAAAATAAAAAAATAAAAAATATTATATATTGAATAAAAATATAAAAAAATGAATGGAATTTACCAATTAAAAACACAATATATGTTAAATATATTATATTGATAAATAAAATTCTACAATGAATGTTAAAAATTTACTAAAGTACATAAATATTATGTGTGTGTTGTGTTTCTATATAAAATTACATAAATGTGTGTGTGAAATTAATGTAACACAAGCTTGATATGTGTCACATTAAAAAAATGAAATTAAATTAAATTTCTATTACTTGATACTAATCATTCAATATTTCTATTTAATATAAACTTTTAATTATAAACAATTTTCTACTAAATATATGATTTATTTAATGCAAATACATATTTTATATTATATAAATCATATTTAACAAAATATTATATAAATCGATATATATATATATGAATATATTTCTACATTAAATATATTAAATATGTTGATGAATAATTACATATAAGAAATATTAAAAATTAATAAATTAAAACATATTAAATGAATAAATATTTAAAATGAATAAATTATAAAAAAAATAAAACACTTAACATTATTAATGAATTAATAATATTAAATGAATAAATTTTAAAAATGATTGAAATTTAATTAAAATATAAAATTTTAAAAAAATATTAAAAAATGGTTTAGATTTATTAATTATATAAATTTTTTAAAAATAAAAATGAGTATATGTTTGAATGAAAATGAATACATATATTATTTTTTTAAATTAAAACTCTATTAAAAACATATTAAATATTATTTAGTAAATATAAAATATTATTAAAAATTACTAAAAATATAAAAATATTGAACAAAAAAATTAAAAATGAATAATTTTAAATATATATATTCATATATATATATATATATATATTAATTTAAAAGTAATAAATAATATATATTAAATATAAATATAAAAAATGAATAAAATGTAATATTTAAAAACATAATATGTTAAATATTAAATATTAATAAATAATAGTGCACAACAATAATATTAAAAATTTATTATTTGTGTATGTGTTTGTCTCTATAAAATTGAATTAATTTTATAGATGTATGTGTGGGATTTTTTATGACATATTATGTGTACCATATTAAAAAAAATTTATAGTTAATACTTAAATATTTATTATTTGATATATATTTCAAATTGAAAAAAATTACTTTGAAAAAAATGTTATTAAATGTCAAATAATATTAATTACTCAATTTTTTTAATTATTATTATTTTTAAATAAATTATTAACTATTATTTATAAATATATGACATATAAATATGATTTATAATTCATTACTATTATATAAATAATATTTTTCTATACACCATTCTTTTATTATTAAATTTGGGGGACCAGGCACCCCTATTCCTGCTCCTTCTCTATTATAAAAAATACTTATGATATATATATATATATCAAAATATATTTATAAATGAAATAATATTTTCAATAATATATAATTTCTATTTTATATGTCATTTTTAATTAAATATCTTATATATCAAGCGTATATGTATATTTAGTCATGTATAAACCATATTTAATAAAATATATTATATTTTTATCAATATAAATACATTTATATATTAATATATTATTTAAAATGATATATTATTATTTTATAAATATACCATTTTCAGCACTTTTTAGCGATGATAAAGGGAACCTTAATTAGCATTTTAGCTAGCTTCAATAAAGGGTAGTGCAAGTTATTGTAGTTCTGTAGCAGTGATCGCTAATATTTAAATATCTTAACATAGAATTAAAATCAATTATATCATGTCTTTAGATCTTTTTAATATTTTTTCCTCCAACAAATTTGTACCATTGCACACAATTTTCTCTAAAATAATATTCTACCATTTCTAAAAAATCTATAACCTAACATGTTCTTTCAATAAACAATTATTCAATTCAATGAATATTTATGATAAAAAATATTAATTCAAAGTTCCTCGGCACCCCCCCCCCCCACTAGTACTCCTCTTGGTCTAGTAATGAAGGGAAGAAGTGACCCTCCGAGTCCTGTCTTTAGTAGGCCCTAGGTTGACGACTCGCACTGAGGGTGGAAAACACTCAATTGGGAGACCAAACCCTTAACATATTAAAGGATCGAGAGAGAAGATAAACAATCATCATGAAACTCTATCACATAATATAAAAGAAACCAAACCATCACACATTTGTATATCAATCAATACAAATAAAGTATTCAATGTAAATACCAAATGAAAACTAGGTAAGTGAGTCCCCATCTTCTTCAATATCCTAGCTAGTAATTCTCATATCGATCCCCAAAGCCCTCTTGGTAATGTGAAAAATAGTTTTTATATATATAGGGTATTCATAACATGTATACTCCAATAACATCATACCCATGGTCTACCATGAAAATGTTAAAGGATCATACCAATGCTCTAGTAAACAAATAGATGATCCAATAAGCACCTAGACATGTAATATATCTATCCAAACCTCACCATGAATCACCCACCAAACAATTAAACCAAGCAGTAACTTGAAGACATCATTAAATATCCACTACTAGAAACCACAACTATACCAACAGAAATATCCCAATGGTTTAAAAAACCGTTGTGATAGGTTCTATATACCAACGGTTCAATGAAACCATTGGTATAGGTATGTTAATAGATGGTTTTACCAGCAGTTCAATATAACTGTTGGTATAGGTGTGGAATTGGGAAGGGTATACCAAAAGTTTTAAAAAACCATTGGTATATCTTATCTATCCCAATAGTTTTTAAAAACTATTGGGAAAGAAAACCCCCAATTACCCATGACCCTCCTACTTCCTGAAGATCCGTCTGCATTCTGTTTGCATTTTTCCATAGTCGTGAGCCTCTGTCTGCATTTTTTCTTAGCCCCGAGCCTCATTCTTCCAGAGGTAGATCTATTTCTCCAAAACAAGAGACCTCTTCCACTTCAAATTTGTAAGTGGTAACTGAGTTATATATTTTTACTCCATTTATTTTGGCTTTTCTCATTCTATTCCAGTGCAATCTAAATTCAATTTTTTTTAATTTGGGTGCTCATCCTTGAAGGTGAAATGTTTTGAAAGGTTTTAAGTCAATTTACACCTCTTTAAGGTGCGTGTTTCAATGAAATTATTTCATTTTGAATTAAAGGTTTGTTATTTAATTGTAAATTGATTTTTATTAAGGGGGTGGGCTGTCCAGGTGGGGTGGGGGTGGGTTGTGCAGGTGGGGAGGGGGGGTTTGCAGGTTTCAGGTTGGGAGGGGGTGTGGGATATCTAGGTGGGGTGGGGGGAAGGGATGTGCAGGTGGGGAGGGGGGTTGTGCAGGTTGGAAGTGGGTGTGGGTTGTCTAGGGAGGGGGGTGGGTTGTCCAGGTGGGGTGGGGGGTGTCCAGGTGGGGCGAGGGGGGGGGGGCTTTCCAGGGGTGGGGGTTGTCCACGGGGTTGGGGGTGTCCAGGGTCGTGTCCAGTGGTGTGTAGGGACTGTCCAAGGGGGTGGGGGTGCCGAGGGGGTGGGGATGTCCAAGGGGGTGGGGGTGTCTAGGGGGTGGGGGAGTCCATGGGGGTGGGGGCTATCCAAGGGGGTGGGGGTGTCTAGGGGGTGGGGGCTATCAAAGGGGGTGGTGGTGTCTAGGGGGTGGGGGTCTAGGGGGTGGTGGTGTCCAGGGGGTGGGGGGCTATCCAGGGGGTGGGGCGATGTCCATGGGGGTGGGGGTGTCCAGGGGTGGGGGTGTCCAGGGGGTGTCCAGGGGTGGGGATGGGGGTGTCCAGGGGGTTGGGGGGTGTCCATGAATCTCTGTATTCCCTCTCATATTTTTTTTAGGTTACACATTAGTTATCCTTTTCTAATTACTTCTATATTTTTTTTCAAATATATGAAATGAAACCAATTGGAGAGAGGCGACGAAAAAAGATGATGGACAACAATCGTCGTATGGCTGAGATGGGAGTTCCACCACTAGTTCCTATAGTGAGTATTTTTTTTCAAATATATATATTTAAATAATATATAATGTCATGTGATTAACTTTTTTTAAACATTTTTTCAGGATCCACCTCTTAGGAGACAATTATTTGATGAGTAGCCTAGTAGTGGTCCCAGTACTTAGGGTGTTTGTATAGGGGGGGTATGAGAGTTAGGCGATCTGGTCGACATGCCTGATTAGACCCTACCCCTCCCACTGACATACCATCTGTCCCACATTATGATCTCGATGTGTCATTAGGAACACATAGGATATTTATCCCTTCCATGTTTTCACCACCCTTTATATCCGAGTCTCCTCACCCATCTTTACTATATCCGATGATGATTCCCACTCCCCATCCATCATTCTTCGAGCCATTCATGCCATCTTCTTTTACTTATACTTCCTTCTCTCTGAGCTTCTATATTCTATCTTCTTCCACTCTTGCTCTACCACAGTCTATCCCTACGGAGCATACATTGGGACCCACTCCACCTGCACAGGGTGTTCCTTCAGTTTCTGTGGATCGAGCGGTGGCCATTAATCAGACTGCCATGAGTATATTTATAGAACCCTAATAAATTTTTATACTATTATTTATTTTCATTATAACATGTATTGATAAAATATTTGTTTTTATTTCATAATAGATATATCTACTAATATGAGGTGGGGGGCGGTGGCATACATGCTTGTGTGCGGTGTGGAACCGCAACACACAGTTGATGTTGGACTATAATGAAGATAGTCAGATGATTGAAAAAACAGGGCAACAATGTCGGAATGTTTTGGAAATGCTTTCCAAATACTCCAACATAATTCTTATCTGCCAACTCTCATGGAGACAGTTTCCAAATGAAGTCAAGGATAATGATTGGGCAGATATATGGGTAAAAGAATCTTTTGTATTTAATGCAATATATTATTGTTTTTATTTATATTAATTAATATTTTGGTGTCATCATCGGTTTAATTTTCCCGATGGTGAGGGTGCATGACCAACACGTCTAAAGGATTTAGGTGATCTTTGGAGAGCCTATAAGAATGAGTTTTATATTAGCTGGCGTGCTAGATTTGGAATAGAGTGAGAGGTGGTCCCCATCATGGATAATTGTTTGATAAAATAGTATTGGTAGATGATTAATAATTGTACAACTAACTAGTTTAAGGTATTAATCACATTTGATATATTTAAATAAAAAAATTAATTTTTTGTGTTAATAATATCTTTTGTATTATTGAATTTTATTTAGGAATCACATGGAATAAATAAAAAAAATTTATGCTAAAAAATAACTCCACACATTGGGAAGTACTATGATGCTAGATCATGAGAGGAAGTAGGTATGACATTTGTTTATAATTTTTCTTTACGACTTGCACTTTCTATTGCTTCCTCCATAATTTATTTGATTTCTAAAGTTGTTATATAATTTTAGTTATGAAATTAATTATTTGTAACATATTTTTAATTTTGGTTTCCTACATTCAAAGTCATTGTAGAGGAAAAAATTTAATATTTAAGGATTTCTGCCTGGAGAAAAACAGTTTTGCTCGAGTCGAAGGAAGAAAGATAGAAGTTCGGTTAATGAACCGACTCAGCAGCAGATTATAAGTTTTAATTTATTGATTTCTAATTTTAATTTCTATTTTTTAACTTAATAATCTATTTATATTTGTAATAGGATGCTTTAGAGGCCCTTGATGCCCAGGAACCTGAAAAATTTGGGCCAAATGATCACTTACATCAGGTGTTGGGAGATGACCACCCTAGCAAAGTACGCTGCCGACCTGGGAAGAGTATAGTCTTGAAGAGGTATTGGACCTCCTCAGGTATGATTTGTAGTGACATCGAGTTCCAGTTGGTTAAGTCAGAGGTAGAACAGGCATAAAAAAGGTCCAAAGAGACGGCATAACAGTCTTCTAGGGAAAACACTGCATTTATGAAACTGATGGAAGTTTTATGTCCAACAATTCCACCAGAGGCTAGCACATCTTGTGATGAATATATGTCCTCGATGCATTCTATATATGTTTTACCAGGTGGAATTTATAGTGGTTTTCAAGATTATGGAGAGGAGGAGGTCGAGGCGGAGGAGGAGGAAGGTGAGGAAGAGTTCGAGGCGAAGGAGGAGGGTGAGGAGGAGACTGAGGTGGAGGGGGAGGGAGAGGAGGAGGCCGGGGAAGAGTTCGAGGGAAAGGAGGAGGGTGTTGAGGAGGGCGGAAAAAATGACGGGGATGAAGATGAGGATGGGGGTGAGGCTGATGATGAAGGTGATGATAGTGATGGTGATAAGGGACAGATTGATCCACTACATTTTTGACTGATATTACTGACATTTGATGTTTGATGATTTCTTGTTCCTGAATATATGTGTGACTAGGTATGTCACATTATCTTTATTACTTTATCTATAAATAATAAAACTTAACTTGATGATTTTCTATGATTGATTCACCCCTCCCTTAGACACCCCCACCCCTAGATACCCCCACCCACTAGACACCCGCACCCCCTTGGACAGACCCCACACCCCCTAGATAGCCCCCACCCCCTGGACACCCCTACCCCCTTGGACAACCCCCACCCCATGGAAACCACCATACCCCATGGACACCCCCACGCCCTGGACACCCCCACCCCCGTGGACAACCCCCACCCCCATGGACAACCCCCACCCCCTAGAGAGCCCCCCCACCCCTTGGACACCCCCACCCCTTGGACACCCCCACCCCCTGGTCACCCCCACCCCTTGTACAACCCCCACAGACACCACCATACCCCTTGGACAGCGCCCCAACCCCATGGAAATCCCCCACCCCAGGACACCCCCACCCCCTGGACACATACCCCTTTGGACAACACCCTCCGGACAACACCCCCACCCCCTAGACACACATACCCCCTTGGACACCCCCAACCCCCTAGACAGCCCCCCTAGACACCACCCCAACACCTGGACACCCCCACCCCCTGGACACCGTCACCCCTATGGACAGCCCCCCCCTACCCCCTAGATAAGCCCCCCTGGACACCCCCACCCCCTGGACACCCCTACCCCCTTGGAAAGCCCCCCAAACCTCTGAACAGCCCCCACCCCCTGGACACCACCCCACCACCTAGACACCCCCACCCCCTTGACACCACACCCCCATGGATAGACCCCCACCCCCTGGACATCCCCCCACAGACACCCCTACCCCCTTGGACAACACCCCCAACCCCCTGGACAACCACCAACCCCCTGGGCACCACCCCACCTCCTGGAAATCCCCACCCCTGGACACGCCTACCCCCTTGGACAACCCCAACCCCCTGAACAGCCCCCACCCACTGGACACCACCCCACCCCCTGAACACCCCCACCCCTGGACACCCCCACCCCCATTGTAACACCCCGACCCTAGTTACCCAAATTTGATGTATTATTTTAATACATTTTCATGATTACAAGGAATCAAGTCCTGAAGGACCGATCAGTTTAGCAGTCTTGGAAAATAGATTATATACATGAACGTTACATTACATTATAAAATGAAAAACAACAACAACATTGTCTCCATTGACCACATTCATATCCCTTAGACTATCCCTGTAGGTCAATCATAATATATTTCTTCACATCCTGGAAAAAATAAAACATCGAAAGGGGTGAGCTCAGATGCTCAGTAAGGATAACAATATAGCAAAATCTTTCATAAATAAGCATAAACACTTAAGGCAATATATAAAAATAAAAAAAATCCTTTTAAACATAAACTCTAGCATAATATGGCAAAGATAAATAAAATAACGTCATTTACTTATTCACATGGATATTCTACTAGTGGAATAATCACATGTAATATCAATAGCTAATTTCATAATGATGGAATGCATAATGTCGAACATCTTAACCACATAGTCAAGGCCACGTGCCAAGACTACAAATAAGATTTTGTCAAGGCCTTGTGCCAAGACACTAGTTTGTCTCATGAGACATACCGATGCATCGAGGAGCTATAGCGGGCTCCACCAGTCACTTACTAAGTCCAATGCATTCCTCATATGAAAATGTTGAAACATAACATAAAAATTCATATAAAAACTAGCATACGAAATGTTAATACTTTAACTATAAATCATGAATGGTATAAAAATAGCACATTCACAGTCAATAAAAGCATAACTCATTCAATACAATATTGAATATTTTATTTATAATAAATCAACCTCAATCAAGAATAATATCCAAAAGGATGTGGACATAGTAGAAAATGATTAGTAAAACTCTTTGAGAGAAATATCCCTTTTTCGTGAAAACATTTAAAAGTCACAAAATTTATAAAGGAATAAATTTAAAAGACATTTTTGAATCAAAGTGTCCTATACCAATTTGAAACTTTTTAAATAATTAACATTTAAAAACATTCATGTCCATATAAATAAATAATTTAAAATCATTTTGAAAACATGGAAATTAATTAGAATGATTTAGAAGAATAAATATTTAAACCACTAAAATGATATTTTAGTTGTAGAGTCCCTTAAAATAATCTTTTTTAAAACTCCTTTATCTAACATGGTCGTGGATAATAAATATTTCCCAGTAAATACTTACACATAAAAAATCTCGAATAATAATGAGATTGAGGAATTAACCCTTACCTTGTATATTTCTTTGGTCGAGGGTACATTAACCTCTTATTTAATAGTTAAATCATTGTTATTAAATTATAAAATAACCACATACATAAATATGATATCATATATGATCTTCTAATATTGCTTTGTTAATAATATTTTAGTAGTATCATTGTTTTGGGTGTTAACTGATTTGTTTTCCTTTATATGTTTTGTTACGTAAGCCATGTTAGTTATGAATAAGATGTATTTGATTAATATTCAGAATTATATTAAGTTCTTAGACATTATTTTTAATAATAAAATGAAAATTATTCTTGAATGGTTATAATGGGTAATGAATCTCATCGCGTTCATAGAGACGGTAATCCGTACGTACGCACGAATACTACTTCCATTTCATTTTTTTATTTTAAAAGGAATGAAAAAAATGATACATAGGGATTTATTATTACAGTATAATATAATATTTTATATACATTACTTAGGTTCATTAACACCATCCTTTATATGTTCCATGTATGGAATGAACGAGTCATATCACTTTGAGGGGGCAGTAGTGCGCACTTCCTCAAATGAAATTATCGTATATATACAACATGAAAAGAATAAATTTGTGCTATAAAAGAGAATTAAAAAAGATAATAGATAAAATAAATATCATAAATATCATATATAATTACAGTTCCATCATAGTGGACACCATAAGAGGTGGTAGTAGAAGATTGAACAATCATCATTTTGGGAGGCAGTAGTTCGCCGTCCACAGAAACATTATGTTCTATACCCATTAGATGGAGGTGTGTGTAAGTGTAGTTAAAATAATTCTCATAACAACAACCTAGTATATTGAGGATACTGGGGTTTCTATAAAATAAAGTAATAAAGAGAGTTTAGTGGGTTGGAGAAGTAAAATAAAAGAAAATAACTTAAGAGGAGATGTTACCTTTAAATCGGGTAAATCCCTTTGATTTGAACCAAAAGGCTTCCTTGAAGTGCCTTCTTCCTAAGGTAAGGCTTATAAGAGGAAGATAAGGATGTAGGGAGATTAATTGGGTATAGGTTATATGAGACAAGGGGATTTAGAGGTGTGAGAAATGGGTTAGAGTTGAGGGTTTTTTATAAGGGGGAGAAGGGGCTCTTTAGGAAATTTCGAAAATATTATTTTATTATATAATGATTTTCAGTTTCTAAATGTGAAAAAATAATTAAAGTCGAAGATAAGATGACTCATGTTAGAAATAAAATCATCCAATAAAAATTGGACAGATTTTGAATATTTTTTTAAGTTTTATAATCTCATTTATTTAAATCATTCATTAATGAGGTAAACACTACATCATTATTGTGTCATAAATATTTTTATTTATTGGATTTCTAAAAATTATAAAAAAATACCATGATATAGAAAATTTTTAGGATTTAAAATGAATATTTATAGTCAAAAAGATAACTTATATTACCCCTTGTCAAAATTGTTTTACTAAAAGTTATATTTTTATGTCATTTTTGTCTTTACTTTAAATTATTTAATGTAAAGTGTCATTACCACTCTCAAGTGGATCCATGTGGTTCCAAAATATACCCAATGACGCCCATGGTCAGACATGTATCAACAAATAAGAATATGACACATGTTAGGGTAATTTAATATTATTATAATAATATTTTTTTACCCTTATTTACCCGATTTACCCTTTAAACATGGTAAATAAAATATTTTCTGAAGTAAATATTCATAATGTATAAAAATAAAAGTTACCTATTTACACAATTTGGACCTCCTAATTCCAAAATATGGAATCCATTTTTTACAAATTCAAAACACAAAAGTGATATAAATTAATTTAAAATTAATTCTCGTTGTTGAAAATAAAAGCATGTTTTTATGAAATATTAACTATCAAAAGATTGACACTTGTTTATGTCTAGTTTAAATGTAAAATTACATGAAATGACCTAAATTATATTAAATGATAAAAATATAATCTAATGATACTTTAAAACCACAAAAATTTATAATTTAACACTATAAATTATTTCAATTAAAAAAGTTATTTTCAATTAAAATTTAGTATTTTTCACTATTCATCAAAATATGAAAGTTATCAGAAAAGTTCCAAAAATTTATCCAAACTAAATTTTTATGTCCTTCTTCTAAAGAATAATTTAATTTAATTTAATTGTATATATAAAAGAGTCAAATATTGGTTTTAAAAAAGGTTTTCCATTAAAAGGCGGTAAAATTCCATTTTTTGAAAAATACTTCTTTTATCTGAAAAAAATTGATCTATTATTATATTATGTCTAATAAACAAATAATATAGATTCTAAAATTATATGGAGTATATAAAATTAAAAATACAGTTAATAATATTCATAACCGCTTTTTGAATGGCTTTTTTGGTAAGTTGTGGTGTGATCGAACTTGGTGTGGCGTGTAGCGCAAGTTATTGAATTTCTTTGAAGAGATAACGTACTATGAAATCTTGGGGTGTTACATTATCCCCTCCATCAATAAATTGTGTCCTCACAATTTTAAATTTTTTATTGAAAATAAAAGGTTAAAAATAGAAAAATATCTTTGTGGAAAACCCACATTGGAAATTGGGTTAATTAAATTTGGTCTTAATAAGAGGGAAAGAGAAATGAAAAAGTCACCACCAAATTATGATCTCGATTATAAGAACATTGGTGTAAATTAGAGACCCATAATTTGAGGTAAAACATTAATATTTATAGGGAGTGATTGGGGTCGTCAATTACAAATATGTGTAAAATTGATGGCCTTAAATCCATCAATCTATGATGATTTTAAATATCATTGGTTCAACAAAACATAAGGTATTAGGATAACACATTTTTGGTTTTAATATTCCTTACCTAAAGTTTAAGAATTAATTTATTCATAGAAGAAGAGATAAAATATATACTTGACAAGTAGAGTTTCATCCTTCAACTAATTCCTACCACAAACTCATCTTTCACTCCAAAAGATAATAGAATTCAAAAATATTCTATTTATCCTAATCATATATGGTTCCAAAAATAATGAATTTATAATTCATATGTCAGACTATTTAAAAAAACTACATTATACAGACTAGGACATCACGTAGGCCAGTGGTAGGTGATGTACCCTTGTCGCCCTTTGGTTGCGAGTTTAAGTCTCGTGGCCTTACCGAATGCGACGGGTTTTCACCCGACCTCCGGATTATTCTTTTTATGACAATCCAAAAAAATCTTAATAAATTCTTTAACCTTAACAATAGTATCCAATGTCAAACTTAATATATTCCAACCTTTAGAATTATCCACAATACTTCTGTCCAAACTCACAGTCCAAAATTTATAAGGAAGGTCACATAATATATATGTGAATACATTCATCATGTATTCTCTTAAAATGTGGTAATAAAATGAAATGACAAGAAACCATATTTGAATAGGTATATACTTCCTTATTCATTATATAAATCATAGAATACTGGATATACTCCTTAAATCCAAAAATTTTGTAATCACCAACAATGATGGATTAAAAAACCATTAATTAGTTCCAAGGTAGTCAATAATATCCAATATAATTTATCCAAATCAATCATCTCTTATTCCAAAATCAATACTATAGTATCTAGACAATATTAAAGTTTGTCTTTCCTTCAACCATGTATTTTCTAAAAAGTTTAACTTTCTATTGAGTCACTTTTATTAGTACCTCACAATCTAAAATCCTTAATTAAATAGTACTATAGTATAATCCTTATATACTCCATAATTATTATAACCAGTACATCATTGATACAAAACTCAAATGACATAATTCTTTAATATAAACATAAGAAAACTAGTCATTACTCTTCATCTGTGGTAATATCATAACTTGATTATTATCCAACATCATCATCTGTGGTATACTCTGATGATTGGGACGTTGATTCATGTAGTGTCTCAACTATTTGTAGATGAAGCATTGTACATTTGAAACCTTTTTCTTACCCTTGTGATCATGTACTTGGTGTCCTTTTTCTCCACACTTATAACAAAATCTCATTACCTTCGAGCATTTACCAACTTGATTCTTTCCACAGTTATCATATATGGGAAAATCCTTCTTTCCCTTATTCCCTTTATCCATCTTTATCTCTACCATCCTTTTCTTCTCTAGCTTCCCTTTAAATCCATATGACTCATAGAATTATTTACTTATCATATTAACACATTATAATATTTCTTCATATGATGATAATACATGGGAGACAATTTACTTTATAAATGTTGGCTTAATACCATGAATGATATAATCCTTCTTACTCTTTGGATCATGCGTATTGTTAGAGTTTTCATTCCATATACTGGGTTCCATTTCTAAACAATGGCATACACTAGGTTAGTTTATGAATCTCAATGCATAATTCCAAACTTGTAAAATACATAACATAAATTGAAAAGATTATGCATATAATCTAGAATCATAAAAAAATGTTTTCTTTGAGGAAGTATTTACTCCTAAATCCTTCATAATGGCTTATAAATAAAATGTGAATTATCCTAAGCATATCCCCCAGGAGTGTCGTAACCAAGAGTTAAACAAGGCCCGTTGTCGTGTACTAAGATACGCCAGGTCAAGCTTGAAACTCCTTATCTGAGTTTTCACTCCTAGGTACATCTATGTTATTCCACCTCTACCTGCTCGTATCCAGAAAGGGCTGTATTTCTTGGAAAATTCACAAAATCTCTACATTACCAAAATTCTAGGATGTTCTTATATACTAATCCTCAAAGTATATCTTAGGGTAATGTTCTATAATCAGAGTTTTTATAAATCTAGTTTCTAAGGTTATTTCTAAACTTCCTATGATACCAACTGTAACACCCCAACCCCCATTACCCAGAATCGGTGCATTATTTTAATACATTGGCATGATTACAAGGAATCAAGTTCTGAAGGGCCAATCAGTTTAGCAGTCTTGGAAAATAGATGACATACATAAACGTTACATTACATTATAAAATAAAATAAAACAACAAACATTGTCTCCATTGACCACATTCATATCCCTTAGAATATCCCTGCAGATCAGTCATAATATACTTCTTCACATCCTGGAAAAAATAAAACATAGAAAGGGGTGAGCTCAGATGATCAATAAGGATACCAATATAGTGGAATCTTTCATAAATAAGCATAAACACTTAAGGTAATGTATAAAACTAAAACAAAAGACTTTTAAACTTAAACTTCAGTATAATATGGCAAAGATAAATCAAATAATGTCATTTAATTATTAAGATGGATATTTAACTAGTCGAATAATCACATGTAATATCAATATCTAATTCCATAATGATAGAATGTATAATACCGGACATCATAACCACACAGTCAAGGCCACGTGACAATACTACAAATAAGATTTTGTCAAGGCCTTGTGCCAAGACACTAGTTTGTCTCATGAGACCTACCGATGCATCGAGGAGCTATATCGGGCTCCACCCGTCACTTACTAAGTCCAATTCATTCCTCATACGAAAATTTTGAAACATAACATAAACATTCATATTAAAACTAGCATACGAAATGTGAATAATTTAACCATAAATCATGAATGGTATAAAAATATCACATTCACATTTAATCATATCACAACTCATTCAATACTATATTGAAGATTTTATTTATAATAAACCAACCTAAATCAAGAATAATATCAAAAAGAATATTGACATAGTTAAAAATGATTAGTAAAATTCTTGGAGGGAAATATCCCTTTTTCATTAAAACATTTAAAATTCACACAATTTATAAAGGAATACATTTAAAATACATTTTTCAATCAAAGTTTCCCATACCACTTTGAAACTTTTGAAAGAATTGACATTTAAAAACATTCATGACTATATAAATAAATCATTTAAAACCCATTTTGAAAACATGGACATTAATTAGAATGATTTAGTGGAATAAATATTTAAACTGTTAAAATAATATTTTAGTTGAAGAGTCCCTTAAAATAATACTTTTCAATACTCCTTTTTCTAACATAGTCATGGATAATAAATATTTCCCAGTAAATACTTACACATAAACAATCTCGAATAATAATGAGATTGAGGAATTAACCCTTACCTTGTACTTTTATTTGGTCGAGGGTACATTAACCTCCTTTATAATAGTTTAATAATTGTTATTAAATTATACAAGAACCACATACATAAATATGATATCATATATAATCTTCTAATATTGTTTTGTTAATAATATTTTAGTAGTGTCATTGTTTTGGGTGTTTATTGATTTATTTTCCTTTATATGTTTTGTTATGTAAGCCATGTTTGTTATGGATAGTATATATTTGATTCATATCTATAATGATATTTAGTTATTAAAAATTATTTTTAATAATAAAATGAAAATTATTCTTGAATGGTTATTATGGGTAATGAATCTCATCACGTTCGTGGAGACGGTAATCCGTACGTACGCAAGAATGCTACTTCCATTTCATTTTTTTTATTTTTAAAGGAAAGAAAACCAAATGATTTATAGGTATATTATTATTATAGTATAATATAATATTTTATATACATTACATAAGTTCATTAACAACATACTTTATACGTTCTATGTATGGAATGAATGAGTCATATCACTTTGAGGGGGCAGTAGTCCGCACTTCCTCAACTGAAATTATCATATATATACAACATGAAAATAATAAAGGTATGTTCTAAAAGAGAATTATATAATATTATAGATAAAATAAATATAATATATAATTATATTTCTATCATAATTTCCCCCATAATAGGTGGTAGTAGAATATTGAAAAATCATTGTTTCAGGAGGCAGTAGTTCACCTTCCACAGAAACATTATGTTCTATACCCATTAGATAGAGGTGTGTGTAAGTGTAGTTAAAATAATTCTCATAAAAACACCCTAGTATATTTAGGATACTGGTGTTGTTATAAAACAAAGTAATAAAGAGAGTTTAGGGGGTTGGAGAAGTAAAATAAAAGAAAATAACTTAAGAGGAGATGTTACCTTTAAATTAGATAACTCCCATTGGTTTGAACCAAAAGGCTTACTTGAAGTGCCTTCTGCCTAAGGTAAGGCTTCTAAGAGGAATAGAGGGATGTAGGGAGATTTATTGGGCAAGGTTAGATGAGCCAAGGGGCTTGAGAGGTGTGAGAAATGGGTTAGAGGTGAGGGTTTTTTATAATAGGGAGGAGGGGCTCTTCAGGAAAGTTTGAAAATATTATTTTATTATATAATGATTTTCTATTTCTAAAGGTCCTAAACTCATTAAAGATGAATATAAGATCTCTAATGTTCGAAATAAAATAATCCAATAAGAATTTGACAGGTTTTGGATATTTTTTTAATTTTTATAATCTCATTTATTTAAATCATTCATTAATAAGGTAAACACTACATCATTATTGTGTAAATAATTTTATTTATATTATGTATAAAAATTATAAAAAAATGCGCTGATGTGGGAAATATTTTTATATTTAAAATGAATATTTATATTAAAAAAGACAACTTATATAACCCCTTTTAAAAATTGTTTTACTAAAAGATATAAGTTTATGTTATTTTTGTCTTTACTTTAATTTATTTAATATAAAGTGTCATTATCACTCTCAAGTGGCTCCATGTGGTCCCAAAATCGATCCAAGGATGACCATGGTTGGAAATTTATCAACCAATAGTAATAGGACACATGTTAGGGTAATTTAATATTATTATAATAATATTTTCTTACCCTTATTTAAAAGATTTACCCTTTAACCATGGTAAATAAAATATTTACTGAAGTAAATATTCATAATGTCTAAAAATCAAAGTTATATATTTACACAATATGGACCTCCTGATTCCAAATATGGAATCCATTTTTCCAAATTCAAAACATATAAGTGGAAGAAAATTAATTTTAAATTAATTTCCGTTTCCAAAACAAAAAGCGTGTTTTTATGAAATAATAACTATCAAAAGATTGACATTTGTTTATGTCCAGTTTAAATGTGAAATTCCATCCAATTACCTAAATTATATTAAATGATAAAAATATAATCTAATGATACTTTTAAACCACTAAAATGTATAATTTAACACTATAAATTATTTCGATTAAAAATGTTGTTTTCAATTAAAATTTAGTATTTTTCACTATTCATTAGAATATGAAAGTTATTAGAAAAGCACATAAATTTATCCAAAATAATTTTTTTTGTCCCAATTCTAAAGAATAATTTAATTTAATTAAATTTAATATATAAAAGTGTCAAATATTGGTTTTAAAAAAGGTTCTCCATTAAAAGGTTGTAAAATTTCATTTTTTGAAAAATACTTCTTTTATATGAAAAAAATGAATTTGTCATTATATTATGTCTAAGAAACACATAATATGGATACTAAAATTATATGGAGTATTTAAAATTCAAAATCCAGTTAATACTATTCATAACCACCTTTTGAATGGCTAGTTTGGTTAATTGGGGTGCACTCGAACTCGGTGTTGCGTGTAGCACAAGTTATTGAATTTCTTTGAAGATATAATGTACTATGAAATCTTGGGGTGTTACACCCATGGAAAACCTCCATGGACACCCCCTACCCCATTAGACAGCCCCCTGGACACCCCCTACCGCCTTGGATAGCCCCCCCTCCCCCCTGGACACCCACACCCCCCCTGAACAGCCCCCACCCCCTGGACAGCCCTCACCCCTGGACACCCCCTACCCCCTTGGACAACACCCCCAACCCCCTTGAAATCCCCCCACCCCTGGACACCACCCCAGCTTCGAGACACCCCCACCCCCTGGACACCCATGCCCCCCTTGGAAAATCCCCAACCCCCTGGACAGCCCCCCTCCCAAACCACCTGGATACCACTCCACCCCCCCTGGACACCCCCACCCCCAGGGACAACCCCACCCCTTGGACAACCCCCATCACCTAGACAACCCCCACCCCCGGACACCCCCATCCCCCCGGACACCCCCACCCCCTAGACACCCCTACCCCCTTGGACATCCCCCCTGGACACCCCCAACCCCCTTGGACAACCCCCACCCCCTGGACACCACCCCACCACTTGGACACCCCCACCCCCCAGGACAACCCACCCCCATGGACAACCCCCAACCCCCTCAAGAGCCCCCACCCCCACCCCCCTGGACACCACCCCACCCCCTAGACTTCACCCCACCCCCTAAACACCCCCTCCCCCAATGGACAACCCCACCCCCTGGAAAACCCCCACCCCCTAGACACCCCCACCCATTAGAACACCCCCACCCCCTTGTACAACCCCCATGGACACCCCTACCCCCATGGACACCCCCACCCCCTAGATATCCCCCACCCCCTACACACCTCCTACCCCCTTAGACAGCACCCCCAACCCCATGGACAACCTCCCCACCCCCTTGGACACCACCCCACCACTTGTATACCCCCACCCCCTAGACACCCCCACCCCATGGACATCCCCCACCCCTAGAAATCCCCCCACCCATGGACACCCCCACCCCTGGACACCCCCTACCCCCTTGAATAGCACCCCCAACCCCATGGACAGCCCCCACCCCCATGACACCACCACACCACCTGGACACCCCCACCCCAGCTAGACACCCCCACTCTCATGGATAGTCCCCCACCCACTGGACACCACCCCACCACCTGGAAACCCCCACCCCCCATGGACACCCCCACCCCCATGGATATCCCCTACCCCCTGGACAGCCCCCCCCACCTCCTGGACACCCCCTACCCCCTTGAAAAAACCCCCAACCCCCTGAATATCCCCCACCCCCTGGACACCCCCACCCCCATGGACAACTCCCACCCCCATGGACATCCCCCACCCCCCGGACACCCCCCATCCCCTCAAAAAAACCCCACCCCCTAGATACCCCCACCCCCTTGGACAACCCCTAACCCCATAGACAGCCCCCCCAATCCCCTGGACAACCCCCTAGACAACCCCACCCCCATGGACAACCCCCACCCCCTGGACAACCCCCCACCCCCTAGATCCCCACCCCCTGGACACCCCCTACCCCCTTGGATATCCCCCAACCCACTGGACAACCCCCACCCCCATGGACACCCCCACCACTAAGACACCCCCACCCCCTGGACACCCCAACCCCCTGGATAGCCCACACCCCCTAGACTGCCCCCCACTCCTCCTAGACACCCCCACCCCTAGACACCCCCTACCCCCTGGGATAGGAATAAACCATTAGATCATCTACCCCATGTCACATTACCCCTTATTACAGTATGACATACCATATTATCCAAAAATTCAAATCTCATCTGAATTCCCCAATGCCTATGAACAACAATGCAATATTCAAAACCTGAAACATGATTTTCTTATATAGGGGTTATTACCTTCTGATTTCTTAATCCCATTCTGTATGTGTTATAGAGAATTCAATATTCTATGTATTCAATTCAGAATTTTGTATTGTATAGGGTAGTTGCTCTGAATTATGAATTGAATTATTTATGTATTTAATTAACTTATGGATTATGTGTTAATGTTGTATGGGTATACTTTCTGTAATTACCCTATGAATTATGTGTTATTTCTGTATGTGTGTATTGGGTAATTAAATACATAACTGCAAGTATGTGTGTATTGAGAACTGGTGGAAGTGCATTGCTGAAGGTGCACTGGGGGGAGGCAGGCCTACTGCTACTGCAGGTGCATAAAGGATATGCCAACGGTTTACAACCGTTGTCATATGTTTTAAAATAAAATATATACCAATAGTTTACATGAAACCTTTGGTATATGTATATACCAACGGTTTACAAACCGTTGGTATATATTCTATACCTAAATTTTCCCAACGGTTTTTGAGGAACCATTGGTAAAAGTCTATGCCAACGGTTTGGAAACCATTGGTATAAACATGGATTTTGATATTTACAATGGTTTTAAACCTCTAGTAAACATTTATACCAATGGTTTATTGTAATCGTTGGTATATAATCCATTAAGCACCCATATCCCAACGGTTCTCATAGAACCGTTGGTATATGTCTATCCTCATTGCTCTACAACCAACAATTTGGACAACCATTGGTATATTTTATACCAACAGCTGTCTGGCCTTTACCGACGGTTTGAAATTGTTGGTAAAGGCTAAATTTCCAGTAGTGGTCCCATGTATCCTCTTCCAGATTGAGTAGATTCTAGTACACACAAACATCAAATGTCTTGTGATCTCATACTATCTATGTAATCTGATCACAACATATCAAATCATCATTGACATGGGATAGGTTGTAACACTAATAGCCCTGACCTCTTGTAGGGCCCAACATCCTATGTTGGAATCAATTTCATTATGCACATATCTCGTGCCACTACTGCACAATTATACAATCATTGACAATATCAAAACTAGGGCAGTAGAGTATCATGAACATGAAGGAAAAAACCTCATTCCTTCCTACAATGCATGACACCCCACTATATAACACATCCTCTCATCAATATGGATCACCAAAAACATTATCATCATGAAGGGATAGGCTCTTCCACCAACTGCACCATTTCTTGATTCTACTACCAATGGAAGAGTGGGGTCATTAGCCACCCTTTCCCCCCTATTTGGATATTGGGTAAAATATATCCCCATTACATTAGGGTGTTGATACGTGGTACTTGACATGGGTAGGGTGTGTATAAAAGTAATAGTAAGTACAAGAATATATATATATATCATACATTACACAATCCCGACCTAAAGGTTTCACATTAATATTTCATCATTATTTCCTTAATAGCAACACTATAAATACATTACCATACACCACCACTAGCTAGATGAAACCCATCAACAGAAAAACCACACACAACCCATGGTTTCATTTCATTCAATTATATGATCATTCACCTATTAAGATTATTAAATTAGTAACCACTTTTCATTAATTAGTCCATTTATCTTCATATTTGATGGAAAGCCACTAAATCCAACAACCATATTCAAACTTCCATTTATGTAAAGAATATTTGTAATTCTTCACTTTGTTAAAAAAATCACATATAAATTCTAGTCCACTTTCATTAGTGAACATACCACAAAATTTCCCTTTTCATTTTTAACAACATAATATTCTATCACTACCTATCCACTACAACAAGATATCACACAATAACCCATTATATATATCCCCACACTTACACTATTTACAACACATCCTACATCTAAAATGGTGACCCCTAGTATCATACAAACCCCATGAAACACATAAATGATATGAAACCATAAGGATAATAACAAATGTAGTAGAAGCACCCAAAAAACAATTTTTCCAAACCACATATTATCCCAAAATTCATTTATAGGTATCTTATAAAATAAACTATTATCTTGTACATTGGTATTTTAACAATGTCCAATATTTATACAGGAAACTAATTCATAGCCAAAAATGATTCTTACCCCTTTTATGAGTGATTTGTTTAAACAAAAAATCAACCAAGTGTTATCAATCCACAATATGTTTTAATAAATTCAAAATATCCAAAATATTCTCATTGTAAAGGATATAATTTTTAAGAGAAAAAAATTTACGAATAATAAAGAAATAGATAAAAATAGGTGATTAGTCACCTTATCATTCAATTAAAATTAATTATTTTCATTATATTTATTAGTTAATCTATACCACCCACCCATTGAAAAAGAACTAATTACCTAGATGAAAAATAAGAGAGAACAAGGATCCCCTACTTAGAAAAGAATTTTAAAAACATGATGTACCAAAAACATATGAAAATATGATGATTTTACATCCTGGATATCACAATGGTAAAAAATTGATCAATCATACAACACATTTAGTGAATTGAAGAACATGAAATAAAGACAAGATCCTACATCAAACTTGACACACTACTGTATAAAACAAAGAGTAAATCAAGATATTGTACACAATTAGAATCATGATAAGTAAGAATCTGGGAAAAATATGACAACTCTCAAGGTTCATGAACAAGGTTTTGGTTCATCTAGACTCAATGGAAACAACCAAAAACTTGAATGGTAGAAATACCAATATTTTAAGATTCTAGATACATATCCATGAATAACTCTAATGATTAACACAAAAAACTTTCCTTTTAATTTTCAATTAATTCATTTCCATTAAAAACACAAGGAATCATCAATTTAAAACCATGGAAGTGCCTCACAAATTGGGGGATGGAAACAAGGTAGATAAATTCTTGGCCTACTAGAGAACCCCTAAAAGTTATTATACCATCATTTCCCCATTGGTCACTTCACCCTGAGTGTGTTATCTTAGTAAAGGGTGATTCACACGACCTTCATTATTTCTGGCATCCTTGAACATTTTGGGATCTACCCATTCTATTAATAAATTTTTTCTAACATTGGATGGAAATTATCTAATCCCAATAAAACTGATTTTAAAATCATTTATTTAAGCTTTAAATTCATTATTCTACATTGAGAATCCTTTTTATGGCATTCTAATAAAAATATGGTTATTTTTAAGAAAATGGTAAAATTTTTACATTATTGGATCGACTGTGGAAAATGATTGATCATGAGAAGGTAAAATCCCTAAGAATAACTACCAACCATCCTATGGAACAAATTGACCTTGAGAGAAACTAATATATTGTGAAAACAAACTATTGACTGTGTAAAGAAATGGATTTTCCATGAGAGAAAATTGATTGATCATGCGAAGGAATGGATTGAATAAGGGATAAAACTAATCAACCCTAAGAATAACCATACACTCTATAAAGGAATAGATTGAACACATGATCAACTTATCAACTATGAAAATTAATTATCAACCATGTAAAGGAATGGGTAAAACATAGTAGAAAACTGATCGACCATACTGAAAAACTATCAACCATCTGAAAGAATGAGTCAAACATGAGAGAAAAATGATAAACCATGTAAACAAACTATCAACCATGTGGAGGATCAAATCAACCATGGGAGAGAACTCATTTAAAGTGTGAAGAAACTATTTTACGTGTGATGGAATGGATCACCCATCATAGAAAACTAATCAACCATGTAAAAAAACTATCGACCATGTAAAGACTGGATTGTTCATGGGAGAAAAATAATCAAAAGTGTGAATATGTTATCATCTGTGTGAGGGAATGGATTGACCATGATAATAAACATGGAAATTTTAAATGAAATAAGACCCTAAACACCACTTTAACACCTCTATACATTAGAAACCACAAAGGAAAGGTTATATAAACCCGGGGAATCACATATGATACCACTCAAATAATTTCCATCCTTGAGAATTCAAACATAACCAGGGAGAAAAGTGGTTGAGGGTCTATAAAATCAGTCATGAGACACAACTCAGGGATCTCTCAAAACTATAATGCATTTAAAAATAGGGGGATACATAGCTAGGAGACATCATCAACCAAGGGTGGGTGTTAATCTCCTATAAATCATAACTTTAAACACATTATCTCAACAAAAGTAAATCAATTTAATAAAGTGAATCATTAAATCTACTTATATTATTAGGCACATTTCTTTGACTCATGCTCCCATGTACTCTCTTTTACTCCACTATATTGTCACAACACACAACTCAAGGAGACAACTCTCCCAAAAAACACTTTCTACTAATAATCTTAGATATTAACTTACAATTCCAAATAAATCACATCATCCTCGATGTCCAACTCTCCCCACTAAATGAAATGATATTCCACATAATGATAATAGTGATGACGATACATGCCTAAGATGTTATGAACTCTTTCAAGATACAATGGGAGTGAAATCGATAGGCCACCTCATCAATGTACTCTATCACATCAAAAGTACCAACAAACCATGGGGGGAATCTTACTGCCTCATCCAAATATCAGTTTCCATTAATGAGGGGAAACCATCAAGAACACATGTCCTCTGACCTCAAATTCTAGGGGCCTCCACCTATGATCTTCATAGGCCTTTTGGTAATCCTGTTTTACCATCATTTTCTATCAAACCACCAAGATATTATATGTTGTGCTCTGCACCACATCATGAACAAGGACTATTGATTCCAAAAAAATATCACAACACAATGGAGAATGAAACAACTACCCATAAAATTCCTCAAAATAACCATACAAATGGATAAATGATAACTATTTTTGTAAGAAAATTCAACCAATAGTAGATGGTTCACCCATGAACTTCCCATTTCCAAGACACATGCCCATAATATATCCTCTAGCATTAGGATGGTATGGTTCATTAAACTATCTATTTGGGGATGGAACATAGTGCTAAGGTATAACTGAGAGCCAAAAGAAAGATGAATTCCTCTCTAGACACATGATGTAAATAGAGAATATTTATTGGATAAAACGGTCTTTAGTACCCCATAAAGTCTTACAAACTTATCTAATATCACCTTTCTATAGAATCCAAAATAGTTAACTCCCTGATCGCATGGAAATACTCCGACTTCATCAGTTGGTCCATGATTACCCAAAATACAACACACCCTCCCTAAGCTTAGGTTTACCTAGTGATGAAATCTGTCAAGATGTTCTCCCACATTCACTAGGGGACATATATGGGTTGAAACAAAACTCAATCAACATAGTTCTATACTTTCACATATTGAAAAACCAGACACAATTCCATGAAATCTTCTACTAACCACTTTATCATAGTTCCCCAAAGCATCATTTTTAAACCATGGTACATCATTTATACACTCATATAAACTATTAACGGTGAACTATGAAATTCATAGAGAACTCCCTCATGAATTCCTAGTAGAAAAAATAGGTTTATTTGAAACCACATCCAATTATGACCATCCTCAATCCACCCCTATAGCAGATCATCATGACTGACATGGTCTTGCATTAAATCAATCGTTGAATCTCTAAAATAAGACTCCGCCACCTACAAAATTAGAGATGATTCCACTATCATCTGATAGTGGAATAGTATTTAACTTACTACCCCTATATTGTGATTTAGTGCTACAATATTTTCCATCCCTTTCCTAGAATCCTAAGACTACCAAAAAACTTCTCTCCATGACTTCTGTCTGAGTGTACCAGTGACTATATTCCCTTTTTCTTGGGTTTTGGAGTTTTCAAAATAATAATCTAGGAGAATCTCCATATATTTCCACCCACCTAGTTCCAAATATTTTTGATAGAATACATTCCTTAGACTATTGTGGCTAGTGAAGACTAAAAATAACTCATTGATGAGGTAATGTCACCACATATTCAGGGAAAACACTACCAATACCAACTCCTCATCATGGGTGTGATAGTTAAGCTTATGGGTATGTAACAACCTAGAACCATATATGATCACTTCCCTTTACTACATCAAGATTCATCCCATGAATAGAAAAGAAGATTCATAAAATACCTCAAACATTACCCCTACTTATGGAAACTGAAGAACAGTGGCACTGATCAACCATCCCTTTAGGTAATTAAAACCTAATTAAAACCGATCAATCCAGATAAAAGTTTTTTATTTTCTTATCAAAGCTCTTAACAAGGCTATAATCCATTATAATTAAAACACAAACCTTTGATAAAATCCTACAATACCAAGGAAACTCTGAATCACTATCACATTCTTATGTGTTAACCATGAAACAACTACCTTGATCTTTAAATGGTATACTAACACACCCTACTGAGACACCACATGTATAAGAAAATACACCTCCCATGTCTAAAAATATCACTTGGAAAAAATTCCAAAGAGTTGGTGGTGACAAAGAACATTGAAGAAAAAATTTAGAAGCATGACATGCTCCTCATATGACATTGAGTATATAAGGATTTCATCAATGAAAAAAACTATGAATTGGTGTAGGAACTCAAATATTACATAGTTAATTAGCACCATGGACACAATTGGTTCATTCATGACATTGAATTTCATGAAGAAAAACTAAATGTGTCCATTCTACACTAAAAGGTAGTCATTATGATATTCTCCCACATCACCCTCATTTGGTGGTATCCAGACCACAGATCAATCTTTTAAAAACCAAATATACCCCTTTATTTTGTCGAATAGATCATCTATTCTCATAATAGGATAAAATTTCTTGACTTCATATAATTAAACATTCATTAGTCTATGCACAACCTCAGCCCATCATCCACCTTCTTATAGAATAACATTGGAGCACCCCAAAGAGTTACATTGGGCTAGATGGATATCTTCTATAAAAGATCACTGATCTAAAGTCTTAACTCACATAGATCCATGCGTTCCATAACATAAGGAGACTTTAAAATAAGAGAGGAACCCGGCTGTAACTCCATCCCAAAATCAACATCATATCAAGTGGATAGTGTCACAACCTCACACGAGAAGAAATAAAAAAAACTCCCCAATTACTCTAGAGATATCCACCACCTAGGACTCCACTAAAAATACATCCTAATAAGATAGAAGAGACTCTATATTCTTTATATCCATCCTATAGTTGATCTCACCAATGAAAACTGATTAATGGCTTTATAAATCAGAAAACATGGATCTCATCCAAAAAAATCATCAGTTGAATGTATGGAATACATCCAGTCTCTTCCAATGACAAAATCTTATATTTTCATCTATAATAAGAAGAAAATCCCCACTAACTAATGTTTCCCCATTACCAGTCTATATCCTCAACAAACATCAAACAAACAAGTCTGACCTCCAACTATTGTGGATAACACTAGGGGAACCATAAACCTCTCAACACATAGTCCTAATGTGTGGATTATAGTTGGTGTAACAACGGTGTAAAAATATCTAGAATGAAAAAAATAAGAGTCTATGATGAATGACAACCTTATCATAACAGGAAAAAAATATTCCCTTCTGGTGATGACACCTCTATATCCTAAACTTTATCACATCCAACTCCATTTACTCACTATTGAAGACCTCCATGGCCATGATATTTCCTAGGTCCCTAAGAACAAGGAACACTGTGGGGATGACCTCTACCAACTCATCTCCTCTCAGCTGCTGAAAATATTCCAGTGAGAAATATTATTGATGTGGATATAGAGGGGTATAACAACCTTGACTTTAACATACTCATTGATCATTTAGGAACTAATCATGATGGTGACCATGACATACACATGAATATAATATGAATGGAAGTCCCCTAATACATAGGAAATGTAAATCGGGAGATTACATATATGAATGTTGGTTACAATTACACCTCAAGATTATGTTCTCTAGACTCATCATCTCGAAAGAGATCAACTGCAAAACATAGGATATTATTAACAAGATACTAATCTCTCACACACTTAGAACCCCCTGATAAATGTAGAAAATCTCCTACCACTTTATTTCCTTCATCATAAATGATAATAACTCGAGACAAAAATTCTTCTAGAATACTAACTAAGGAACATCCTCCACCTTATGCTTTTGAAGATATAACACCCACTTCTGGCTTGCTTCCCCCCTCAACTAACTAACTTCCAACGAAACCCAGTACTTAGATCAAGATCAAATAAAACTAAAATAAATATTCGGATCCTCTATAAAATTCTCTACCTCTATATTTGATTCACACCCTCATATTTTTATAGACTCTGATGTTTGAAAGAACATAATTCTCTTTACCACATCTCTTCCTCAATTTTCATATTGATCCTATAGAGATCAACTTGACAAGACTACTGAACCTCCACCTCCCAAAATGCATGTAGATTAAGACTCTAATTCATATCTAAAAAAACACAAGGGATGGAATTTTAAGCCCAACAGCATGAAATTTAATTATATTAATTAATTAATTTAATTTTAATTTTTGATATACCCTATTCAATTACAATAAAAAACAATCATTATGCATGTAATTTTCCTATGTCATTACCCCACCATAAAAATTATCTCACATATTATGTTTATTAATCTTAATTTACTTATTTTTAATCATAGGGGCTCTTAAAATCCTATGTCATAGCTAACCTCCTTTGCTACATCACACACTACGCCTTACTAACACTGTTTCATTTCAATTCTAATGCAATAATTATTAATTTTTAACTCTAAACTATATCCTATATCTCAACCAAAACCCTTTGATACCACTCCATTAAGACCCTACGCTAGTACCCCTCCTTGGATAATAGAGAAGAGAATGTTTGACCCCATATTTCTTTCCTCCAACAGGCCCTAGATTGATGATGAGCACCAAGGGAGAACAATACTCAAATGGGAGTCATTACCCTCAACATATTAAAGGATTAGGAGAGAAGTTAAAAAACCACCAAGAAACTCTAATAAAAATAACCAAACCATATCACATGACTTTGACAAGAAATAAAAATAAAATATATAAATTAAAAACAAAAAAAAAACTATAAAAGTGATTCAACAGTAACTATGATATCCAAGCTAGTAATGCCTATCTCAGTCACCATAACCCTCTTGTAAACCATAAAAAAATAGTTTATATATACATAGGGTGAGCATAATATGTATACTCAAAAGCATCATACCCAAGGTCTCCAAAGAGAATGTGAAAGAGCTTAATAATGCTGCAGTGAACAAACAACAGATTAAGAAACACCTAAATAGGTCATCTATTCATCCCAACCTCCCATGGCTCAATCATTAGTTAACTCGAGAATGTAGTAAGAAAATATTAATAAATAATTAGTAAATGGTCCCCATATACGCTTTCCCTATGAGTTTCCTCTCTCAAACCCCAATGTCAAATGTTTTGTGCTCCCATCCCTCATATTTCATCTCATCCCCACATATCAAACCATCTCTAATATGGGTTGGGTCATAACCCTTCCTACCCAAACATTATATGGGGCCAAGAATCTCTTTTTGATATCAATGTCATCATGAAAATATATTATGACACTTGAAAATTATCAGACATCCATCTACAACATCACAACTAGGGAAGTATGGAATCATGAATGTGAAGGAAACCAACCTCGTGCCCTCCTCCCACAAAGAATTACCCCCACTACACAACACATCATATCATCAACATGAATCCCCACAAACTATGTTGTCATTATGGGATTGGATCCAATGAAAACCCGTCCATTTCTTGATATTACTACTAAAGGAAGAGCAGTGAAGATGGGGTAATAATCCATACATTCTTCACCATCTAGATATTGTGGAAAACACCCGTTGATCATCTGGGTGTTCATACATGATACTAGATGTGGGTATGGTTCATATAAAAATTACTAGAAAATACTAGTATATATATATACTATATATCAAACAATCTTGGATTCTATTGAATGTGGATTGGAATTTACATGTGATATTTTGGATTAAAAAAGTGAATAATTAATAATACACTAGATATAAAAGAAAATTTAAATTTGGGTGTTGGATTCAGTGGTCAATCATTAAATATGAAGATAAATGTCCTGATTAAAGAATATAGGTTATTAATGTAATAATTTGGAAATGTGGACGAACCTTTAATTGATGGAAATGTAATTGTGGGTTGTGTGTGTTTGTTCTGTGGACAGGTTTTATCTCATTGGTCTAAGCATGCAGTAATGTTAGTATACAATTGATTTTAAGGTGAAGGTAATGAAGTATTGATGCGAAACATTTTTTCTAGGCATGTGTGATGTTTGTTCAATATATATATTTGTATTTTTGGATTCTATTTATCAATTTTAAGGACTTTTATTCCCCATAATCTAACAATAATATGAATTCCTTTTCCTTCCAAGGATTGAGAGACAATTCCCATTAATCCAGGGGTAAATTTTAGGTAATATAAAGCCCATCATAGATCAAGATTCACTGGTAAGTTATCATTCTTCATTTATTTCCTAAGATCTCTTCTCCTCCTATATTTCAGTACATTATATAAAATCCATTGGGAATAGATCTAGGTTCTTTTTTGGGTTTCTTATTAGGATCTTGTTAAATTTTTTGAAGGGAAAAAGATATATCTTTGAATATAGAATATCCAAGTCGGGTTATTGAAGCTGTGGTGCCAATTTTTCCAATGTTTGAGAGGTAAGTGGATTCTTTATCATTCTTACATCATTAGAACATTATGTCTCAGTTTAAAATTTATTTAATTGCATGAAATTGTTGTCAAAGCCTTGTATGGTTTGATGGAAAACACTTTGGTGAAATTTTCTTGGAAATTTTGGAAATTGGATGGATATTTGGAATGTGATATTGGTTCATAATTTTAAAATGATGGTTTTAATATCATGGTTTGTTTTTTATGCATGTAAAATGCTTGTGTAAGTGTTTTAAATAAAGGTAAGGTTTATGTGGAATGGTTTTGGAATGGGTTTTTTTTCATACTTGGTGGTGTGTGTTCATGTTGTATTTTGTGAGTTCTAGTTGAAATATTATTGGTTCTCAATTCCAAAGGTGTAATGTAACATCAGATTTGTTACCTTGTGATGACTTGGTAGAGTGATGAGAGACCACACATAAGTATGGAACTGTCATCTGGGAATGCATGTGTGGACGTGTGGATGTGTTGAAATATAAATGGATATGATAAATATATTTCAGAGATGTTTCAAATGATTTTTTATTCATTTCAATAGAAAAATATTTTTGTTTTTATATAAAATATTGTAAATTGTTTTATACTATTTTATATAAATTTGATAGAAATATTTATCATAGTGGTGTGATTTGGGAAGTTACTATGGAAATCCTACAGGGTTTTTTCTCACCCCCCCTCTTGGGCACTATTGTGAGTCTATAGATGCCATCTATTGAGACATATGTTATGGTAAGGTATACCAAATCATTAGTGATGCTTCTTGATACCTTGGTTTTGGCATGTGGATTTATAGATTCTGGTAGTTCTGGAGTTTTTATTTGGATTTTTTGGGTTTTTCATCTCTTGGTTCCATTGGTTGGGTCACTTTTTCCACTCGTATTATTCTATTTTTCTTTGGTTTTGTTTTTTTGGCTTGAATTACTATATGAATGCATCATATAGAGGTCTAGTTTTTTATGATTATCTTGGTTTGGTTGTTTTTTCATAAAAAGGAAAATCATCCCACAATTTTTTTATGAGGACCTTGGCATTTATTTATAGATTTTAGTGTCTTGGGGATTTTACCTAAGGCTAGTAACACCCACTGCCTCATCCCATTCTAATGGGAGAGGGGAAATATGTTACAAATGGTATCATCTTGTTTGTTCCTTAATATGGTAATATTGTCCATCTATCTTTGGGGATGGTATCAAGGAGTATCATTTTCAGAATATGAATTGTGTAGCATGAAAAGGTGTAGTTAATATATTTATGTTGAACATCAAGTTACCAGGGATTTTGGGTACACGGGTGTTTTGAGACACTTCTAGGAGTTTTCAACTCATCATCATGGGTTTAGTTGATGATAATATCATAACTTTCATTGATAATAATGAATTCCCACTAGAAGTTCATAATTAATTTTGTGTGATTATTTATGATTTGATGGAAATGTTTTGATTTTTGAAAATATTTAAAAATTGATTTATTTTAAAAAATCATAGTGGAATTATAAAAAATGGTTTGAAAGAGGAAATTATTGAACATTGGAATGACTTATTGTGATATGTTTGATGAAGTAAATTTGAAATTCCTAATCCTTTAATTGCTAATAAGTGAAATTAAGTGGTTTTTTTTCTATAGGAAATGGAACTCGGTAAGAACCCTAGAAACCAACCAAAGGAGGCTGGTGAGAATGTGGTTTCACCTAATCCAAAGGTGAACCAACCATTGGTCCATAATATTTTCTAGGATTTTTAGTCTATAGATAAAGGGAATAGAAAGGATGAACCAAGGAAAGTGGTTCATTCCACTGAATTCCAAATGCATAATCCACCCATCTTTTGGGGTGATTCAAAGCCAGAAATAGAATAAGTGTGGAAAAATAGGATAAATGAAACCTTTTATTTTCTTAGAACACTAGTTAAGTTTAATGTTAATTTGGAAACATATATAATGGAGTATCTAGTAATCCTATGTTGGGATTTATCAATTCTGGATAAATTAGACCAAAGAACTTCATTGGAGGATTTCGAATAATTTTCAACAAAAAATTCTATCCTCACTTATTAAGAATTTCTAGAATAATAGACTTATTCAGAATGATGTAGGATAATCTCTCTCTAATAGACTATGCGGCCAAATTTATTAATTTAGTTTCTTTTTTACCAAAAGATGCTACAAGTTCATGATTGAAGGAACTTATTTTTAAATTAGGGCTGAAACTAGAAATTCTATTAATGATTTTCATGATTTTTATAATATATTACACAGATATGGTCAATAGAGAAATGGTATAATAAATAGACATATTAGGAAACAGGTTTCGAGGATGCATATTTATTCCTATGGTAATAGGTGGGAACTACAAATATGGAAACAAGAAGAGGAGGGACACATATTCAAATGCTGTTGGAATATCTCAAAATCAAACTATGGGGTCAATTAACCTTCCTTCTAAACCAAAACAGCAATCTGGGATGTATTAAATGTGGTTAATTTGACCATATGAAGTGAGATTGTATAGTACCACCTAGGGAAGGTCGAAATTGTAACAAAGTGGGACACTTTTAGTGCTATTGTCGCAATTCTCCATAGTCGGGTGCTAGGGAAAAAACTCAGGCTTCTCTGGAATCATATGTTTATATGGGGTGAGTGTGGAAGGATATATCCCATTAACAAAACCATGAAATCTAGGGTGATTCTAGTAATACCTTAACTCCTCAAGCAGTGAAATATCAACACAGTATTAAAGGAAAAGAACAGTGATTGAGAAATTTTTTAGAGATGAAAAAATGATAATGGGTGATCAATCCGAAGCTTAGATAGTGAAAAGTATGATTGTTTTAGATTATAACCTTATGAAATATTTTTTTGATACATGTTCATCCCATTAATTTATTTCTTCTCATGTTGTTGATCTTTTGGGTTTATATGTTCAGATTTTTCATTCTATTATGAAACTCCAAACAAAATTGAGACAAAGTGGGTGTCAAGTTATAAAACGTTCAATGTGTTAGAAAACAATAGATGGGACTAAGTTGGTATGGGATTTCTCTATGATGAAGATGGATGTCTATATATTGATTCTAGGGATGGATTGAATGACAGTTCTTTAGGCCCATATCTATTGTTATACACAGTAGGTGAGTTTCAAATATTCTAATGATGTTATACATATCTTTAAAGGAAATTGGGTATTGTATGTAAGAAGACCAAGACCCTAGGTACTGGTGGTAGGAATTATCTCTTACCAATTGACAATATTTTCTTTGGAATCAATAAATGAGATTGAGAATGGCTATTTTCCATCCTCAGTGGACCGGTTCGTTGATGTTTTTCAAGAAACATTATTAGGGTTTCCACCCAAACAAGAAGTATATTTTATGATTGAAATCAAACAGAGGACCATTCCTATTTACCTTCCATGTTATTATAAATAACCAATGGAATTATTTAGATTAAGAGATCATTTGGAAGAGTCAGAAAGAAAAGTTTTCATCCAACCAAGTACATATACATGGGAAGCATCAATTATTTTTATGATGAAGCTATATGGAACTCTTAATATTTGTGTAGATTATAGCAATATTAACCAAGTTACGTTAAATAATTGGTATCCTCTTTCATTCATTAATGATCTATTTAATCAATTGATGAGAGTGTAGTGGTTTTATAAAATTTACATATGTTCAAGATATCACCAGTTGCAGTTTTATAAGGATGATATTCAAAAGATTGATTTCAAAAGAAGATATAGCCATTACGAGTTTTTTCTTATGCCATATAGTCTTTTGAATTCAACAACCATCTTTATGATATTGAATAATTAGATATTTCCAAGGTATCTAAATTTGGTAGTGTTTTTTGATGATATACCAGTGTATTCTATGAAAAATTAGGATCATGAGAAATACTTCGATATAGTATTGATTATCTTATGAGAGCATCATTTGTATGAAAAATTATCAAAGTGTGATTTCTAGATATAAGAGGTATGTTTCCATGACCATGTCATTTATGAAAAATGAGTTTATATTGATCCTTAAAATATAGAAGCTATTATATCTTGTAAACCTCTAAATAATGTCTTTAATATATGTAGTTTCCTTGTAATGGCAAGATTCTATATAATTTTTGTACTTGATTTTTCATTTTTCGCATCACCTGTGATATCTTTTATGAGGAAAGGTGTTCCTTTCCAATAGAATTAGAAATTTCAGAAATAATTTCATAATATTATGTTTATAATTACATAAAAACCTATTATCATATTCATAGAATCTAGATAGGGATATGTAGTTTAATGTGGTGCATATGGATTATGGTTGGGATGTGTTCTCATGAAATAGATCATGTTGTTTCTTATGGCTCATGTAATTTAGAGTTGTAGGAGAAGAACTACCCAACACATGATTTGGAATTATCTATTGTGGTTTATGCTTCGAATACCAGGCATTGATATCTTTTTTGTGAGAAATTTATGGTGTTTAAGGATCATAATAGTTTAAAACACATTTTCCCACAATTATATTTTAATATAAGGCAATGAATATGGATGAAATACCCTCAAATTTTCAACTTTGATTTGATGTATACCCTAGATAATGGAAATTCAATGGTGGATCCACTAAGTAGGAATTCATATAATAAGTTGGCTAAATAAGTTTCAGATCAGTATTGACTCAAGTCAGTAATAAAAGACATGCACCTAGATTGTATCGACCAAGTTGATATTGTAGTTTCCATCACATTTTAGGTTGTTCCTAATTTGGTTCATCATGTGAAAGATGCTCAGATTTCTGATTCTAAATGTGTTTCTCTAAGATCAAAAATCAATATTGGGGAGGCAATTGAGGGATGTAAGGTGAAAAAAACATTGGTTTTATAGTTTAAATAATGGATCATGGGGCTTTCAATTTTTTTGGAAAAAATTCTTAATGATTTTCCCCATTCAAAATGGGATATTCCTATAGGAATTCAAAAGATTTATAAACCATTGAAAACAAAGTTTTGGTGGGTTTTCATGAAAATTAAAGTGTCATAGTCTGTTCTGAGATGTCTCACCTATCAGCAAGTAAAGGAGGAACGCCAATGAGAAGTGGTAATGTTGCAATATTTATCAATTACCTTTTATAAATAGTAGTATATTTCCTTGGATTTTGTGATAGGTCTCACAAGGACGGTTTAGAAAAATGATTTCATATGGGTAATTGTGGCTCGAATCATTTTTTTCACATTTTATCCCTATTCGAGAATCCCATACGATGGAGCACTTATCCAAAATCTATATTTGAGATGTTTTAAAGAGGCATGGAATTCTAGTATCGATTGTAATGGATAGAGATCAAAATTTTATGTCTTGTTTTTTAAAGACCTTATAGTAATTTCTTGGGAATATTTTGATTATAAGTATGGAATATCATAATCAAATGGATGGAAAATCCAAGATGATGATTCAAATGTTGGAGGAAATTCTTAAGGCTTGTGTGATGGATTTTTGTGGCTCATGGGAGGATCACATAACATTAGTGGAGTTCTCATACAACAACAATTATCAATCATTAATACATATGGGTCCTTTTGAATCATTTTATTAGTGTCCTTGCCTTTCTACACTATGTTGGGTAGAAATAGGTGAGACTTCACTTATTATACCAAGCCTTGTGCAAGATAAAATAGAGAATATTCACTTGATCATAAAGAGAATGATGATGGCTTAGACTATTTAGAAATCATATTCACATCATCATCGATGAACATTTTCATTTGAGGTGAGTGATTGGGTTTTCTTGAGAATATTTCCTAGTCTTAAGAACTGTCTTTTTGAAATGTAGGGTAGGTTATCTCCTTGATACGTAGGAAAATTTGAGATACTTGAACATGTTTGTGCATTGGTATATAATATTGATTTACCACCAAGGTTCAATTTAATTTAAATTTTTTTCCATGTATCTCAGTTGATAATGTATAATACTGATCCTAAACATTTGATTCGAAGGGTTTTTGTCGACCTAGATCTAGATGTTACATCAGTTCATGTACTTGTATATATTGTGGATAGGTAAGAGAAAGTCATTCATGTAAAAATCATCGGTCTAGTGAGGGTTTTATTGAAACATAGTTAGATTCAATAAGAAACATGGTGTCATGGAAGAAAAATGTTAGAGTAATGGTATGAACACTTCTAATATAGTGTGAGTTTTATACGTTTTGAGGAAGGAAAGACCAATGGTTGGGAGAATGTATCACCCCCCATTATTAGGTATGTTACACTTTATTTAACTTTTTTAGTGTATATAATTCTCTACTTATGTTTCAGGAGGTTCATAATAGTTTTGGAATGCTTTGGATTCATTTATAGAGGTTCCCAATTTGAGAAAAATTAATAGAAACTGTGAAACTCCACCATAAAACCCTGCTAGGGAAAATTTTGGAAACTGGGAAGGCGTATAGTTGGAACATGATTTTTCCATACCGGTTGTATGCCCCGTAGAAATCGTTAACATTGAGACAATGCAGAAACACATGATTGGTACATGATTTTTCTAACTGTGTGAGACAAACATGTGAGGTGTGTCTTGAGATAGCTGGTCATGCATGATTAACACATATTTTTTTATAAACATGCTCTCTAACCAAGCACTATGAAATTTTATATCCAAAAAATGTAGATCTAATTTCGTTTATTCCCTTAAGCAATCATTTTCCCCTAATCTAGCCATAACACAAATTTAATTTCCTCTCAAGTATTGAAAGGAAATTCTCATTGATATGAATGAAATTTTAGGTGATCTAAATACCATTGGAGATTTATATTTTATGGTAAGTTCTTATTCTTTATTCTTTCCATATATTGCTTCTCCTCCTATCAGTAAAACCCTAAGATCTAATCCACTGGGATAGATCTAGGTTCTTTATTAGATTTATTTATGAGATATTTTTGAATTGGTTGAAGGGAACAATGTCGTGACCCATCCCAATGGGGCCCATTCCGCGACTCCCTAAGCCTTCCAACAATAGGCCATGGGATGGTGATTAGTATTTAGTAGGCATTTCACTAACATGGGATTCATTTACTAAGTAATTGTACACATGCACACATCTCTAAGACCAAAATGATGAAATGTAAAAACCACTAAGAAAGTAAATGCATGCATACCAATATCCCAACCAATAGAGCATGACATAAGTAAAGAAAATAAAGTAAGTCGGGATAGAATACAAGACCACCAAAAGAGTCTATAAACTATAAAGTCCAACATATAAAAAAATAGGTACTAGGACTGCTACTTGAATCCATAGGAACACCTCAGCCTTTCTGAACTCACAAACCTCCGTCTAGTACTGCTCCACCCTGGACTTTATCAAATGGTCGCTCGTCTGCACAACACACGACACATGCAGGAAAATCTTCTATAAGGGTGAGTATAACAATACTCAGTAAGACACCATGAAACCACAAAGCAATACAAAAATAAAAGATATAGTCACCTATACATAGTTATATGTCTCCAACATATAATAAGGATATCCAGATATACTCAAACCAAGACACGAAGTCCAGAGGTAAGTCACAACTATTGCATACATCCACTAGGGATCCATCTTGAAGAGTCCATGAAGCACTCATCTGGGATCATGCACTCCTGAGTCCGATAACACCAATCATATCCATCTGAGAAGTATTGTTTTTTTTTAAACCTTCATAAGATAGATATACTGATAGATCAAAAGAGATATATGATACATCTGATGAGGATCACAGCCAGGTCCATGGGGTGATAACAACAACTCAATCTGGAACATCCTGCTACATAGAGGATTGACGCCTGATAAAGTTGTTCACGTCTATTTCTATAACTCTACCTAGGGAACGAATAATGAATAAAGTATCCCTCACTGGGCCTCATAGGGGATTCCAAAAACTCTATCCATTAATTCCTTCTAAGGGGATCATACACCATTTTGTAGGAAATGATACACATCAACCATTAGGGAAATTATCAAGGGCATGAAAACTAACAAAAATTTTCCACAATACAATGGAAAAGGAATCTAAGCCACGTAGAAAGTGGTACCCAGCGTGTAGTAGGGTCATAAGTCGTGTCCCTTGACCCTGGGTACTTCTTATGTACAATGACCTGTGTTAGGAAAACATGTCATGTAGAAAAGGGTATACACAGAATGTAGAAAGTCTTACACACTGTGTCTCTCCTTATGGGGTCCACCCGTATGCACCGGTCGTGTGCCAGTGCATGGTTTCAACCCATGTACACCATCCCATGTACTGGTAAATGGGGTATCTAGTGTAACTGTTCTGGGTCTGTCTATGTGGTGGAGTACATATCATGTAGTCCACCACATGTTTGTCTTTCCTATAAGATACACACTGAGTCCCAGGAAAGGTCCCACATGCCGTGTGACATGCATCACATACTGTGTGGCACTTATCTACCACCTGAAACCCTAGAAGCTATTCAGTGGGACCCACATTCCATGTATTCCGAAATGCACAATGTGTTCATTGAAATTTTCCAGAATCCCTGGTCTGCATGATGGTCATCTTCCACATTTCTCCAGCCACTATTTCAGTCGTGCCTCATTGGGAAACACCAAATTCAAAGTCTTCAAGTCACTCCATCACCGATTCGGTAAATTTCAGGCCTCCAATCCACTCAAAAATCATATTCCAATCACCAGTATGAAGAGAGATCAATGAATGATATATTTTTAAATACTCTAATCCATCTGTCACCATCATCATCGCTCCTCTGCTAGATCATCCCGATGTCGGATCCACAATCTTAGATCGTTATGCCACAAATAGAAAGTGCAACGATCATCTGTTCATATCCCATGAAGAACGAAGAACGTGTTGGAAAAAATAGGGGGAAGAAATTACATAGAACAAACCCGAGGAACAAACCTCAACCATTTTTTATTGCGGCCTCGATACATTCATAAAAGAATGATCATCAAGCTAAATAAAAAAAATACTCATAATAATCCCCAAATCAAACCTGCAATAAACTCATCCCACACAAATGATCAAACTGTGGGTCAACCTATTCATGGGTTGATCCGCGTTTTTCGTTAAATATAAGAACATGAAATATGAACTGAAATTAAACATCCTACCTCAATTTTAGATATATCATTGATGAATAATGAATGTGTTTCCATCATTTATGAGTTCCTCCAACTCCGCTGGCGCAACAATCCATGATCCGCTTGATTCGTCATCACATGTTGTTGAGAGGTTTCTCTAAAGAAATCCTCTCCAATATTTCTAGAGAATTATAGGGTTATGCAGCTAACCATGTAATTTATATATAACATCCTACTTAAAGTCTTTCAGTAGCTGTATTAACTCAACAGATAAATAAAATAAATCGTTATTTTATTTTATTCTTTAAACGTTCAAAACTAACTTTCACATCCAAAACATGCCAACCAATGTTAAGACTCACCTAAGGTAATGATTCTATTTTCAATGAAATGGTGCCCTCATATTTTCGATTTGGGAACCCATTTATAATTTATTCCACTATTTTAGTAAAAACACTCACACATGCTATTTAATATATTTAATATATTTCAAACATTTATTTTGGGGACATCGAGCCTTAGAATTACATGTCATCTCAATGCCTGGTCTTGAATTAATTTCATATAATATTTAAAAATAATACACATAAAAATATGAGATGTTATATTCTCCCCACATTAGGGATTTAAGTACCTGAATATCCAAAACAAAATGATACTAAAAAAGATGTGGGTAATGTGCACGAATCTGAGGCTCCCTCTCTCATGTGATCTCTTGACGATTCTCATGCTGCTACTAGACACACACTAATGGAATTTTTCACCCATTAAGGTTCCTATCATGCCAATCCTCAATCTCCACTGGGTACTCAGAAAAAATCACTTCATCCTCGATTTCCAGGTCGCCCCATTCGATGAGGCCCTTGGAATTTATTTCCATCCATTGGTGTGTTAGGGATTTCCCGTAAGGCTAGTAACACCCACCTCTACTTCCCATGAAATTGGGAGTAGATCAGGATATTATAGAATATTTTAACAATCATTCACATTAGTGTGTTTTATCCATGGAAACAACAAGCAACTCCCTCATCCATAATGAGTTACATGCATGATTTTTAAAGGTAGATAGTCATTGGGTTCTCAAATTCCTTGATACTTAGAACTCACATTGGTCAAGAGGTTGGGAGGTTGGGCTCATTGCACCATTTTTGGGGAAGTATTTCCTACTATGAGACTCTATTATAAAGTTAATATATGTCAATAAATCTTCCACAAATCCCGGCACGGAACTAGTTATCCAAAAAAATGATCTGGTATTGAATCATTATATGTATGAGAGGGAATTATATTAGTGAAACCATCAATATGTATAATATATTCTCCATATATTTCCCATTTTTTCTTAACAACAAGAGACTAACTATGTTTTGAATACATATGAATAAGTTATTTAGAGTTCACTACCATCTAGGAAGAATATTGCCATTTTGGGATTGAGATTGAACCTCTAAGAGGTGTCGTAAATATCTTATGAAAATAGGAACCAAAACCCACTTAGTTTATTTGGGTTCATTCCATGCAATTTAACATCATGCATAAAAAATGTATATAATGGAAATTAATCATTTGGGTATATATCTAGAGCCTTAAAAATGTTTACTTTGTATTCATCCTATAATATAAATCAAATCACTCATAGTTTAGCTTATCTTCAACCCACTAATGGATGAGGAATTGTAATTAACACTTGTGAGGATCATTTCACTATATTTTAAGAATGATAGGGACTCAATTCTAATTCCCATGTTTAGAGGTATTTGTATCATGCTATTTATATGAACACCAACGATCTCTAATCCCACATAAGTCATGCTTGATGTGAGAAATAATAGATAGCAAGAGATCAAAAATTTTGCAATGGATACAAGTTTGATTTATATGGGGATTACATGATAAGGTTTCCCTAATAACTGAGGAATACTTACACATTGAGATCTCCCTGATTGGGGAATTTTTATTATTCTAACGACATGATCATTATAACTCTATATTCTAATGTGGTTCATTTTTAGTTTTAGAAACATGAGAAATGAATGGATAAAAACCATTGCTCATAGGTGTGGTAATTATGCATTCACTACTACAAAATAGAGTTTTATCAGTGCTAAAAAGGCCTTTATCAATGCTAAGAATGCACTGATAATCGAGGTACTATTGAAAGGGGGTACCTTTTATCAGTGTAAAAAAAACACTGATAAAGACCCCTTTTATCAGTACTAAAAATAAGCTAATAAAAATTAAAAAAATTTAAAAAAAATAAAAAAAATATGCAAATCAAAGGGGGGTTTTAATAGTACTTAACCCCCCCATTCAATAGTGCAATTAAAGCACCCCACCCACACACCCTCCCACCCCTACATGCCCCAGATCCAGCCCCAACCCTTTAATAGTGCTAGAATCCCCCATTTGTCACCAACCTACACGCGTGCCCCTACCTCCCCTGGATTCGAACTCGTCACATGTCCCATGTGCGCTTGGACGCTTTACCACTCTTCTATGTTGTTTTTCTCTCCATTTAATGATATATATATATATATATATTTATTTAAATATTAATATATATTTATATTAACATATATATATTTATATTAATATATATAGTTATATTAATATATATATATACATAATTAGTTAAATTTATATATTTATTTATATATTAAGATATATTTATGTATATTTATTTATATATATTTAGTTATATTTTCTTATCTGTATATTTATTTGTATATTAATACATATTTATATGATTAGTTTTAAATACATTAATAAAATATGTTCTTTTGTGTGTGTTTATAAATAAATACATATATACAATACACACACACAGAGAGAGAAACATGTATGTATATATATATTGTATATGTGCATCTATAAGTATTATTATACATATTCATATATATTTACAAATATTATATATTAATATGTATATACATATGTTTAGAATATATAGATAATATATATCAGTTTGTTAATACAACCACACACAAATACACACACACATTATATAGGTATATAAATATTCATATATATATATATATATTAAATAAAATGGTTATAGGTTTTTTATTTAGATAAGGCTTATATGTTGAGAAATATATTTTATATGTAAATATTTTTTTTGGAAAAGTTTGAGGGTCAAGATCTCTTTATTAAACCAAAAAGAAACAACCTATTTAATGAACTGGGAAAAGAGGCAACCCATTATATATATTTTTTTAAATATTTATGTGTGAATATATAAAAAATATTTATATATTGTTATATATTTGATTATAAATAATACTAAATTATGAAAAATGATAAAATATCAGTCATAATATCAATATGAATGTAATATATCAGAATAAATTCATTCCCTACTGAAAAAGAGAAAAAAGACCCCCTAAAATGAGGTTGAAATTCAATCGAATGTTAAAGAATTTCGGTATCCCAACTAACAACTCAGTTTTAGAAGCCTTCTAAATGTTTTTTATTTTCTAAAAATGTTAAAAAAGGTTTCCTTTTGTTTCCAGTGTGTAGAGCTCATCGTAGGCTTCAATTTTATATGTGGTAGAGCACCAAAGAACACCCTAAAAAAATTTATGGTTTTTTTAAGTTGGGGTTACATTTTCAACTTATTTTAGATCTTTTATTATTATTTTTTAAATTTTTTGTCTTCAAATATTTATTAAATGATTATTAATCAATGATAATTATAAAATTATTAATTAATAATATTTTTTAAAATATTTTATAAGACATTTTCACTACATATCTTATATATTAAGTGAAAATGTCTATTTATACTTATCTAAAACATATTTAAAAAATATATATTATATTTATATCAATATAAATATATTTATATATTTATATATCAATATATTATTTTAATGAAATATTTTTTTTGAAATACACCCTTTATCAGCACTAGTAAAAAATGCATGGATAAAGACCCCCCTTAATCAGTGCTGATAAAGGGTTCCCCTTTGACATTTAAAAAAAACACTGATAAAGGGGGTACCTCTATCAGCACTTTTTTATCACTGATAAAGGTACCCCCTTTATGAGTGTTTTTTATCACTATGAAAGGTTAACTCTACGAAAACCCATTTTTGTAGTAGTGATTGGAGCAGTCCTAATGAAATATATATGAAAAAATTTTAAAAGACATGAATCCACATAGGATAGTATGGTATTAACGTTTGATACGAAGACTGATCCATAAAGAGGCATCCTATGTATCAAGTTTGTAACAATATTTGATGTCCACATATATTAGATAGGTTCTTAATATGATGATGGATAAAGAATGATGGTAGAATAACATGAGGTGGGTCTCTTGATATAGAGTAAGTGGAATATCAAGGGACTTACTCCAAGGTGGATTCCCATTCGATATATATAGAACTTATCCTATGAAAGATGAAGAGTTGGGACCATGAGAGGTCTATTTAATGTTCTTGGATGATCGAAGGACCCCTTCCATAGACATGGCATGAGTAATGTTTCATGAATCCATAACACTTAGTCCATCACAGACAGTATCCAAATAAAATTGGTACTCATACAAGGGATCATGGCTAGGGATTTAGATGGATTGAGGGAACATGTCAGTTTGTGCCTTCCGGACACGCTCAATATGTCCTAGGGTGTTTTCCTGGTAATTTCAATACGTAGAAGTGTGCTTTTTAGACTAGGTTGACATGTCTAAGGGTATGTTCCTGAAAAGGTAGACATGTTTGAGGGTGCCTACTAGATAAGGTGGTCATGTATGAGGGTTTCATCCTGACAAGGCTAAAATGTCCAAGGGTGTATTCATAATAAAAATAACATTTCCATGGGTTATCATATGATCAAGTCGATGTGTCCAAGGTATGATGCATGATAAGTTTTACATGTATGTGGTCCTTTACACGATCCATCTCGCATGTTTGGGGTCCTTCACGTGATCCATATAACATGACTAGATTCCTTCATGTGATCAAGGTTGACATGTTAAGAGTCCTTTGCATGATCTATTTTACATGTTTGAGTGACCTTTTCATGATTAATGAACTTATCACGCGAATTGTATGATCCTTCATTTGAATAACAACATAACATCCATTGTGTACTGGTCCCATCATTTACAGCTTTTAGCCACATAAATCTCACGATGTTTGTCCTCTGAGGTATCACATGATAAGTCCAATATGTCCAAAAATCTTTTTGTGATGAATGAGTTGGTCACGTGATCCCTTATTAGGGATTCTTTTATTTTTTTACTCCTAAGATACTCCCTGGACTTCACTATCCATAAGGCTTTTATTATGAGGTGATCCATTCACATTGAAATGTATGATCCCATATATATGTACTATTTTCTTTTTCGGTGGGAGGGGGGTTATAAGAATCACCCCCTTGTATCTATGACACATTACATGGTGATAAATCTAAATATTTTATCTTATGTCGGCAAAAGAGGGCATTCACATAAGTTGGTAATGTATTATGCACTTCATGTTATCCATCCATATGTCATCAGTGATATCCTACCTTTGTCATGTGATAAACAATGACTGCCTGACCAATTTTCCATTAATAACTTTTCCATAACATAATACTTTCATATGACCTAATTTATAGGGAATTGATTGGGATAATTCAATGGGGAATCACCTGATGTTTAAGATGGACATGTAAAAATACCTTTTCATGATCAATCTTACATGTTGAAAGGATTTTGTGCGATCACAACCAAAAACAGGGTTTTATTAGGGCTAAAAAGGCATTTATCAGTGCTAAAAAATGCCTTTATAATCACTAAAAAATCATTCATAATTAAGGCGCTATTAAAATGGGGTCCCTTTTATCAACGCTAAAAAGTGCTAACAATTGAGGTGCTCTTAAAATGTGCATCCCTTTTACTTTCACTAAAAAAATGCTGATAAAGACCCATTTTATTGGTGAAAAAAATCACTGATAAAATGGGTCTTTTATCAGTGCTGATAAAAGGGTCCTTTATCAGAGCATTTTTTAGCAGTGCTAAGAGACCACTTTTATCAACATTTTTTTTAAAAGCGATGAAAAAAGTTAAAAAAAGTTAACAAAAAATTTAAAAAAAATTATGCAAATCAGAGGGGGGGTTTTAACAGTGCTTGACCCCCCCTTCAATAGCGCTATTGAAGCACCCCACCCACATGACCTACCACCCCTGCACACCCCACCCCCACCCCCACCCCCAACCCTTTAACAGCGCTAGCACCCACCTTCACCAACCCGCGTGTGCACCCCTGCCTCCACCAGGATTCGAACATGAGACCTCTCCCCTACACGCCTGGACCCTTTAGCACTCCTTCATGTTGCTTTTCTCTCAATTTTAAGATATATATATATTTAGTAATATTTATTTATGTATTAATATATATATATATATTAATATATATATATACTTATATAGTTATATTTATATATTTATATATTTATTCATATATTAATAGATATTTATATCTATTTATTTATATATATTTTGTTATATCTTGTTATCTGTATATTTATTTGTATATTATTATATATTTATACAATCAGTTTAAATACATTTATAAAATATGTTTGTTGTGTGTTTATAAATAAATAAATACGTACATACAGCACACACACACATGTATATATATATATATATTATGTGTATCAATAAGTATAATTATACATATTTATATATATTTACAAATATAATATATTAATATGTATATATATATATGTTTAGAATATATAGATAATATATATCAGTTTGTTAATGTAGACACGCACAAATATATATATATACACACACACACACACAAACACACAATATATAGGTATATTAATATTTATATATTTGTATTTTAAATAAAATGGATATTATTTTTTTATTTAGTTAATGCTTATATATTGAGAAATATATTATATATATAAATAAGTTTAATTATTTATTTATAAAATTATTTTTTTATGTGTGAATATATAAAAAATATGTATACATTATTATATATTTAATTATAAATAACAGTACATTATAAAAAATGGTAAAATTTCCAAGACATAATATCAATATAAATGTAATCCCTGGGATTAAATTAATTCCCCGCTGAAAAAGGCCAAAAGACCACCTAAAACGAGGCTAAAATTCCATCGAATGTTAAAAAATTTGGGTATCACGACCAGAAGCACTATTTTAGAGGCCTTGTGTCTCTTTTTATCCTAAAAATGTGATAAAGGGTTCCCTTATGTCTCTAGTGCATAGATATTATAGAAGGCTTCGATTTGATATGTGGTAGATCTCAAACGGACACCTAGATCAAAAGTTATGGTCGTTTGAAGTTTGTGTTACGTTTTCAACTTATTTTAGATCTTTTATTAATTTTTTGATTTTTTGTGCTTTTAAATTGTTATTAAATGATTATTCTTTGATGATAATTAGAAAACTATTAATTAATACTATTTTTTAAAATATTTTTTAAGCCATTTTCACTACATATCTTATATATTAATTGAAAATGTCTATTTATACTTATCTAAAACTTGTTTAAAAAATATATATTTTATTTATATCAATATAAATATATTATTTTAAATGAAATATAAATTTTTTGAAACATAAATTTTATCAGTGCTTGTAAAAAAAGTGTCGATAAACCCTCCCTTTACCAGCACTACTAAAAAAATACTAATAAAGGGGACCCCTTTAACAGCGCTAAAAAAATACTGATAAAGGGGCACTTTTAACTGCACTTTTTTTAGCACGGTTAAAATTACTTTTATCAGTGATTTTGTTAGCCATGTTAAAGGGTAGAACTATAAAAACCAGTTGTTGTGGTATTTTATCAAGAAATCATTTTCGAGGGCCACCTTGAGATCATGTTGACATGTCTTAGAGCCTTTAGGAGGTCAAGATGGCATTTTTAAGGGCCATAACATTATAAAGAAATTGATCACAGGAAGTGCATTAGACCATTACATGAATGAATATGTAATTACCATCACTTAAGGAGCCCATCATTTTCATCTTTCAATCACATGATCCCTTTGTTGATTGTCAAGCATTCATCCACCGAGGCAATGCATTATTAATGCAGGAAAATCCAAGTGTCTTTGTATGATGATACCAGTATTTCTAGGGGCCCTCAATAGAATATGACATGATTTATTGGGTTCTTTTTGTGATCATTAAATTGATAGTGTTAACGGTGTCAGCCCATTGAGTGAAAAATAATGCAACTTCCATTACTTAATAATCTCTCCATTTCTATCATCATATCGCATGATCCCTTTAGATACTGTTAGGAATTGGTCCACTAACATGTTTCCTGATAAAAAATACTTACTTGAGGAATTTATGTGATTCTAAATACTTTTTATGGGTTTTTTATTATCAATAAATGAGAAAATTTTTTAAACTTGGTTTTTAATTTTTTTTAATTTTTAAACAAGATAGGGTTTGGGTATTTTAAAAAATGGGTCTGGAGATGCGTGAACGCCATTCACGCATCTCCCCTTGCAAGGAAGCATGAACGATGTTCATGCTTCTTGTGTTACTTTTTTGAAGGAAGAGTGAACATCATTCACTCTTCCTCCAGAATTTTTTAATTTTTTTTAACTATTTTTTATATTTAGAATTTATCTTCTATTTAATATCCAATAGTACTGCCATTACAGTAGTCTGGATTTTGAAAGAAAACCTCACCCATGGCTCCCCTTTATAAGAGGGCTTTCCCTATAAATCATTTTGTATTTCTGATATGGGATTTAGGATCTCCCTTTCCTTCAGAGAACATTCTTTATTTCTGATGTGATATTCAAAAATGTTTCAAGCACGTGGCTTTGAAAGAATATAAAATATAAAATATAAGAACAATATAAATGAAACTTAAAACATAGATTAAACATATAAGAAATAGTTGAAAATAAAAATAATTTTAAAAAATGTCGATGAAAGATAATTTATAAGCTTTCAAAACCATCAATTTGAAACTTAAAAACGTTTCAAGTATGTGACTTTGAAACCCTGTAAAATATAAACTATAAGATCAATATAAATGAAAATTAAAACATGGATAAAAAATATAAGAAATAGTTGAAAATAAAAAAAATCATAATAAATGTTGATGACAAATAATTTATAAGATTTCAAAACCACCTACTTAAAACTTAAAAATGTTTCAACTATTTCTCATTAAAAGACTATAAAATATATACTGTAAGACAAACATAAATGAGACTTAAAACATGGATTAAACATATAAGAAATAGTTAACAATTAATTAGTTAATTATTAATTATATAAAAATTAAATAATTAATTTGTAATAAAATTATTAATTATATAATTAATTAGTTAATTAGTTAATTAGTAATATCATTATTAATTATATAATAATTAATTAGTTAATTCGTAATATAATTATTAATTATATAATAATTAATAAGTTAATTAGTAATATAATTATTAATTATATAATAATTAATTAGTTATCTAGTAATATAATTATTAATTATATAATAATTAATTAGTTAATTAGTAATATAATTATTAATTATATAATAATTAATTAAGTAATTAGTAATATAATTAATAATTATAATTATCCGTTATAATTATTAATTATTAATAATTAATTATATTCTAATTAATTAATTAATTACTAATATAATAATTAATTATATAATAATTAATTAGTTGATTAGTAATATAATTTATAATTATAATTATTAATTATTAATTTTATAATTAATAATTATATTCCTAATTATCTAATTAATTATTATATAATTAATAATTAATAATCATAATTAATAATTATAATTCAAATTAACTAAATAATTATTATATAATTAATAATTAATAATTATATTAATAATTATAATTAATATTGATATTACTAATTCATTAATTAATTATTATATAATTAATAATTAATAATTAATAATTAATAATTAATAATTCTAATGAATAATTATAATTAATAATTATATTGCTAATTAATTAATTAATTAATTATTGTTTAATTAATAATTATATTACTAATTAAATAATTAATTAATATATAATAATATTACTAATTAAGTAATTAATTATTGTATATTAGCAATTAATAATTATAATTAATAAATATATTACTAATTAAATAATTTATTATTATATAAATAATAATTAAAAATAATAATTAATAATTATATTACTAGTAAATTAATTAATTATTATATAATTAATACTTATATTACTAATTAACTAATTAATTATTATATAATTAATAATAAATTAGTAATAATGAATAATTATAATTAATAATTATATTACTAATTATGTAATTAATTATTGTATAATAAATAATTATATTACTAATTAAAAAATTGATTATTATTTAATAAATAATTACTAATTATAATTACTAATTAACTAGTTAATTATTGTATAATAAATAATTGATATTTATAATTAATAATTATATTTCTAATTAATTAATTAATTATTTTATAATAAATAATTACTATTTGTAATTTGTATTTATATTACTAATTATAAATAATAATTTTATTACTAATTATAGATAATAATTATATTTCTAATTATAATTAATAGTTAGATTACTAATTAGATAATCAATTATTAAATAATTGATAATTATATTACTATTTCACTAATTAATTATTATATAACTAATAATCCAAAATTAATAATTAATAATTAATAATTATATTACTAATTAATTATTTATTTATTGTATAATTAAAAAGTATATTACTAATTAACTAATTAATTATTATATAATTATATTACTAATTAACTAATTAATTATTGTATATTAGTAATTAATTATTGTATATTAATAATTAATAATTATAATTAATAATTATATTACTAATTAACTAATTAATTAATATATAATTCATAATTAATAATTTTAATTACTAATGATATTACTAATTAACTAATTAATCATTATATTGTTAATAATTATATTACTAAGTAACTAATTAATTATTATATAATTAATAATTAATAATTAATAACTATTTTGAAAAATTATAATTAATAATTTTTTACTAATTAACAAAATAATTAATATATAATAAAAAATTACTAATTAAATTACTAATTAACTAAATAATTATTATATAATTAATAATTATATTACTAGTTATCTAATTAATTATTATATAATTAATAATTAATAATTAATAATTAATAATTATATTATTCAATAATTAATTATTATTATTTAATTAATAATTATATTACTAATTAATTATTATATAATACTATTACTAATTAACTAATTAATTTTTTTTTATAAAAAAGTTGAGGCTTTGCCCATCAAAGCAAGTCTTCTTTATTGAACAAAAACAAACCACTTATACAATTAAGAAAATAGGATTTTTATCACAATCCCTATTGAAAAGAGGTAAAAACTCATCAGGAAGCTAATCATACCAGAGAAAATCAACATCACCAACACCTTTATTTGCAAGTCCATCCGCCACCGAATTAGCTTATCGATAAGTCGGAGTAATGATATGATGCATAGAATAAAGTGAATCCAAGTAATTGATCCAACGATTAGTGAGCTTCTAAGATAAGTAAAGAGATCCCAACTTGATAGTTGGAACAATTGTTGTAGAATCACTCTCAATCCAGATATTATTCCACCCATGTCTCTTAGCTTTCTACACCGCCACAATAACACCAAGCATCTCATCCTCAATTGAAGATGAAATACCACAAGAACCATGAAAACAGCCAAGAACACCTCCTAGATGATCTCTGAAGATAGAACCATAACCATAGAAGCTTAGGTTTCCACGAGAAGCCCCATCACAATTGACTTTAATCTAAATAAAAAAAGGTTGTTGCCATAAAACCTCCAAAGTACCAAATGGAGGCTAGAAAGAACCCTTTACTCCAATCCGATTAATAATATTCAAGTCATGAATTGAGTTGGAGCAGAACTGCTTACTTGGAATGATAGCCTCATGAACAAAAACAAGAATATGAGAAATAGATTTTTGGGATGAAAAGGACTCACCAGAATGAAGGTCCTGATTGAGGACATACCAAATGTAATGTAGCAACTCTGATGTAGCAACCAAGAATAAGTCAAACAGCTAAGTGGAAAGATAAAGGGACCCCCAACTCCGAATGAAATCGCTAATGAGGAGCATCTTCAGTATTGAGATTTCAAATAATTCTTCAATAACTTTCCACATCGAGGCAGCTAAAACACAAAAAAGAAAAAGATAATCCACATCCTCCCGATGTTGATGGAAAAGAACACATAAGGAGCATAAAGAGATTCCACAATTTTGAAGATAAAAATCAATTGGAATCTTCTGATGAGAAACTCTCTAAGCCAATGTAAATAGAGATGGATTAATGAAATTCTTGTGCAACCCTTTCATCCAATAAAATTCCACATTTCAATTCAAATATATTCTATAAAACAAAGGAAAGAAAACCATTAACAGTAGGTTTCAAGGCCCAGAAATCCCCCCTTTTGGAGAAACAATTCTTGTTAACAATATTAACAATTTGCTCCTAAAGATCCTCCATGTTAGCAAGATGGTCCTTAATAGAAATATTCAAATCCAAGTTATTGTCCTCTCCCACCACCAAATCAACAAGGGGAGTACCACACCAATTATCTTTCCAAAAATCAAGGGATGAATCCTTGGAAACAAGCCATCTTGAGTGAGAATCAATTGAGGAAAAAATAATTTTGAAGGCATGCCACATAGAGGAATCAATATGATTAAAAACACCAAACTTTAGTCTATTCATAAATTTAGCCTGAAGGAAAGAAAGAGCCTCAGAGTTACTGTTGAGTAGTCTCTAAATAAAAGAAGCTTGAAAAGAATCATTAAAGAGCTCAAGATTTTTTATACTTAAACCCCATCATCATAAGGTTTGAAACAGTTATTCCAAGAAATCATAGCCAATTTCCTCTCAAGAATGTTGCCACTCCATATGAAGTTCTTGATAGAAACATTGATATTCCTTATGAGATAAATATGTGATTTGTATACCATAAATGAGTAAACAAACTTGGAGACAATAAAAGATTTAACCAAGAAAACCCAACCATCCATGGTAAGAGTTTTTCCCTTCCAAGTCGCAAGTTGCCTTCTGACATTGCTAAGAATCTCTGAGAAATATCAAGCTTTAGGCCTCCCCCATAATAAAGGCACCCCCAAATAATTGAAAGGTAGTTCCCCCTCATTAATTCCCAATTCTCTAACAATATCATTCTTCCTAGAAATAGTGATATTCCTGCCAAAGTAGAAAAAATATTTGGCCCAACTTATGTCTTGAATTGAAATAGAAGAATAATGAGAAAGGGCTCGTTCGATATTTCTGATATTTATCTTATCTACCTGGGTAAAAACAATAATATCATTAGCATATAACACGTGATTTGGAGTAACAAGACCTCTACCTGCGTTAATTTCTTTCATTTTTCCATTGCCTGCCATGATGCAAATAAGTCTGTTAAGGCAATCTTCTGCAATAGAGAAAATAAGAGCAGAGAGGCGATCACCTAGTCTGACCCCTCTAGAACAATCAAAGAACCCCACAGGGGACCCATTTATAAGAATTGAGATATGTATAGATTTGAAAATTGCAAAGATCCAATCAATAAATACATCATTAAACCCAAATTTATCAAGAATCTTGCAAATGAAATTACAATATATTTTGTCAAAAGCTTTCATGACATCAAGCTTGAGGGAAATATTTCCACCTTTAGTGGATTTCTTTAATAGGTTAACACATTCCTAAGTAGTGATGAGACTATTCTAGATGGACCACCCTTTGATAAATCCAAATTGATTGGGAGAGACATTCTTGAATTAACTAATTAATTATTATATATTAGTAAATAATAAATAATAAATAATAATTAAGAATTATATTTCTAATTAACTAATTAATAATTATATAAATAATAATTATATTACTAATTAACTAATTAATTATTAACTATTTACTATATTTTAACCCATGTTTTAAGTTTTATTTATATTTATCTTATATTTTATATTTTATAGTCCTTCAAATTCACATACTTGAAACATTTTTAAGTTTCAAGTAGGTGGTTTTGAAAGCTTATAAATTATTTTATATCAACATTTTTTATGAAATTATTTTTATTTTCAACTATTTATTATATTTTTAATCCATGTTTTTAATTTTCATTTATATTGGTATTATTGTTTATATTTTAAAGGATTTCAATGTTACATACTTGAAACATTTTTAAGTTTCAAATTGGTGGTTTGGAAAGATTATAATTATTTTCCATCAATATTTTTTACAAAATTATTTTTATTTTAAACTATTTATTATATGTTTAATCCATGTTTTAAGTTTTATTTGTATTTGTTTTATAGTTTATATTTTATAGTATTTCCAATCCATGTACTTGAAATATTTTTAAATCCCACATCAGAAATACATAATGTTCTATGTAGGAAAGGGAGAACCTAAATCCCACATCGGAAATGTAGAATGATTTATAGGGAAAGACCTCTTATAAAAGTGAACCCTAGGTGAGAGTTTCTGTTAGAATACATACTTTTGTAATGATAGTACTATTGGATATAAAATAGCAGATAAATTCTGTTGAAATTTTTTGTTTCATTTCTATGAATATATACACACAAAACAAAACTAAATAAAAATAAAAAATTTAAATATACAAAAATAGTAAAAAAATAGAAAATTTCGGGGGAAGAGTGTACACAGTTCACTCTTCCATCAAAGAAATCTTTCAAGAAGAATGAACCCCCTTCACGCTTCATGGCAAGGGGAGATGCGTGAACAAGGCTGACACATCTCTGGACCCATTTTTGAAAATACCCACAAACCTTTACCATTTTAAAAAAAATTAAAAACCCAGTTTAAAATTTTTTCCTCAATAAACTATTCACACAAATTCTATAACCCCTTTGGGTAATGTCCTAATAGTTATGTGATCATGATCCTTGCTAATGTTTATATGAAGTGTGTGATCTAGGTGCTTGATCCCTATATTTTCATGCTTCTCACTTTTATACTTTGTTAGAAAATAATATTTTTTCTCAGGGAGTACTTCCACCCTGAATGTTATGATGTTCATTTATCAGATGTCAAAAAATACCCCCACTATATCACAATCTAGATGTTGGATGGAATGAGGTCTCAGTTCTGAGTAACTAAATTCCCACCTTATCCCCTTAGGCTTATACTAGTTGGTTTCTTTAGCATCACTTTTTCTTCTAAGAGACTGTTGGTATTATGTGATACACCCTATCAATATGAGGGATTAGGGGTGTCCATTTCACCTATGACTCATTATTTTTGAGAGATCTATTTTTTTATTCCTCATGATTACTTTGTGATACTTTTTCATGTAAACTCTTCATGGGAACTTTTCAATTGATTTGATCATATGACCATTTCACATAAAAACATTTTCTAGATAGTTCATGTGACCAATCAGCTAATTGAACATCAATAATTTAAATAAACCATGATCTACATCCCTGGATGTGTATTTGCTTCCCATGATATATTTTAGCATCATGCAGACACATAATTCTATATGATATTCAGGTGACCTTCCCATGTTCATGAGAATTCAAGTCATAAAAGAGGTTATATGAATGTGATAATTTATATGGGTCATGTGATTATGAGTCCCAGAATGGATCACGTTACCCATATGATTCTATTCAAGTCATGTTTTTTATCAATTCTACCCTTTTTTTATTCAACTCTTATTCTAATGCATGTTTTTTATGTTATGGCCGATATGGGTTTGAGAAAATATGCTGCAGTAGTAATGAATTTCCATAACTTTATGGTTTATAGCATGAATGTTGATCAATGTGTCGCTATGACTTCACCTTATAAGAGGAAAAAGTCTTAATCATGACTAATATTTTAGAATATCCATTATCATACTGGCTAACTATGTATGGATTCGGTCTCTATAATGAGGCTCCAATTCATTCACCTCAATTAGAGATTTTTTTACCATCTTGGATCCTAATTACCTATAATACCTTTCGAGAAAGTTTTTATCATGCAGGGAACTTCATCTCCATGGATAAGATCTCTGATGGATATATGTAAATGTTCATTCTGATAGAAATTGAAGGAGTCCATCATAAGTCTGATTCTGAAATTATTATGTACATATCAATACTATGTAATTCTGCCTCGAGTTATAAATTCAGATGGTTTCTTGGATGGGACCATCGATCTGGGGGAAACATTGGGATAAAATAGGGTTGGACTTTCTAGGGGTATCATAACACCATTGAAATATTGGTTGAACTAAAGAGAATTAGCATGTACGAGGCCACCTAGAATTTTCAAACCCTTAATTATTGTAATAAGAGTATGATGATAGACTTGGTTAGCCGATGGAGTCTAAATATGAACATGTTTCTCCTAATACATGGTGAGGTCAGAATGTCTAGAAAATATACATCACAACAATTTTGGTGGATATTTTTGTTGAGTTTCTTCCACTGTCATCTCTCTGAGATGATGTAGAGTAGACCCCTCCCATTTCTAGGGAGCTGATTAGGCTGGCCAAATCAGTCCTCAAGAAGGTCCCTTTAATGAGGGTGTTCATCCTGTTTAAGGGATGGAATGAATTTTTTTTATCATGAATCCCCATTCTAAACCCCAGGTAAATAATCCAAATTCTTTCTTGTCGAATTATTATCATGGTACTGATGGTTCCTACTAGTTAATGATTGAAGAAGTTTTATTTAGTAACTAGGATGGGTAGTAATTCCTAATGTTGACCTACCTATTTATTTCCCTAGATTTATAATAATGTACCTATGTGGGTACCTTCTCCCAACTCGAGATAAGGGAAGAAATAGGGTTTCCACCATTCCGATGGAAGTGACCATGGAAGGGGGAAAACATGTTGGTCTAGAAATTATTGTACTATCCAAGTTATATGATTTGATGTTTCATATATATAGGGTAAATCCACCATATAGATTCATTGGACCCTTTTATGTATTATGGGGTTGGATAAGAGCCCACCTAGGTGGATATGAATATTTGAGCTCCCGAAACATTCCTAGAATCTTTTTTAAACCCTTATAACAATGTATCAGTGACATTAGGCCAATTGCACTAAATAATTGGGAAATCAGAAGCCACCTGAGTCATTATGATCATTTCACCATTATACTATACAAGGATCCCATTGATAACATAATTGATAATTTTCAATATTATTGAGAGCCATGAGCGGATTTGATTATGATTCATAAGGGTGTTCTATATATTTAGATTAATGAATGGTCATCTGTTTGTGGTATACATCCTACTAGTTTGGTAAAAAAATTAGTGCACTAAAAAGAGTCTCTCTACTCCTTTCTATGTTCTATATAATTTAAATCCAATGGCCACTCATCAATTCTATTTAGTGTTCAACTATGAGGAGACTCAGAGTCATGTAATCTATCCTCCAGCAAACACTAAGGTTTGTATCTTCAAATCCAACACTGATTCTTGGATTCATTCACACCAAAATGTGAAACCAGCCAAATCAATGATAAATGCCTTGAGATTTCCCCCAATGATCGGTAGTGAAACCAAATCAAGTATTGTAAAGAAGCCTTTATCTAGCAGACCGACATCTCCCAGGGTGGCTCACAAATAGGTCTGTCTTCTAGTGTTATATTTATCATTAGGTATGGTGCCAACCGATACATCTACAAAGAGTGAGAAACTTTTTGGTGGATCCCTATCCATATTGGTATTTCTAATCACACGTTAGCAGTGTGTTTATTGGAGGAATGATAACATGGTTTCTAAGGAATGGGGGGTACTCTTCCATGTGGTGATGGGCTTGGAGGATTTCATGTTTTTCACTTATCCCTGTGGGATATCTATAAAAAATCACCCAGATGTGGTGGATGCATTTTATTGGGACCTATATATGGGAATTCATAGAATGAATGGAAAAAATATATAATTTTCCATGGTCAAGGAAAATGATGGTTTCGTGTGCAGTAGTGGTTGATGTGGATATATAATACTTTTATGATTTCGGTGAATAGGTAAGGCAAAGTTTACTATCAAATTAAGAAGCTTGAATCTATTATATATTATATATTCTAAAGATGGGTACCTCCAGCTACACATTTCACCTCTACAAAGTTCCATGCCTCTAAAACACGCCCTTCCTTTCATCCCTCACACCATCTCATCTGATTCGCATTCTCCAATTCCTCCAAAATCAAATCCACTGACTCGATGGTTCCTTGACCTATTTTTCAACTCTGCCTACAGTTCTGTCTCCCTCATCGGCTACCCTTTCCACCCCCTACATCTTGGACTCCACTTACTTGACCTCCATACACTTTCCTTCATCTCCCCATCTCTGGAACTCCTGGTTCCTCATCCCTTCCTCTGCCTATTCCCCATCTTTGGCACTCCTCGTCTCTGGAAATCCTCGTCTCCTTGTGTCTATCTTCATTCATCGCACCCCATATTCATCTCCATTCATCGCAACCCCTCTTCAATTCCAAATTTACTTTTAAAATTAGGTATCCGGTCATTTATTCTTAGATCACTGTCTCCAAATATAGATCACAACCCCTATTATATCCCACATCTACTTTGCAGTTCCAGTCCATGATTATTTCTTCTCGGCTCGCTTCCTTCAACTATGCGTCGCATCTCCTATTCCCTCCCGCATCAGCTTCACAGTTCAGGTATGTGATTAATTACCTATTCCAAAACCCAAATCCTTGATTCTACATTTCTCATATCATTTCACTTTTATATTAATTTGGGTTCAAATTTACTTGTTTGATTTTTCATGTTATGTTTGAAAATAACAAACTTATATTGTGGTTAGTTTTAAGTATGTGATTATATCTTATCGGCTCACTTCCTGCATCTCATATTCCCTCCCATAGCATCTTCTAACTTCAGTTATGAGATTAATTACCTATTCCAAAACCTAAATCATTTCTTCTATATTTCACATATCATTCCACTTATGTATTACTTTGGGTTTAAATTTTGTTGTCTGATTTTTCTTATCATATTTGAACATAATAAACATATAAGGTGGTTAGTTTTACCTTATACCTTGAAACATATTTTTATTTCATTTTGGTTATACATGTTGATATCCAACTGTTCCCCACCCTCAAGCACTACTAAAAACTCTTGGAAATTCCAACTGGTTTCTCTTTTACTTTCTTTCATGTTGTTGAAACATAACTGTTTCCAGATTATTTATATGTAAGTGAATCTCTATTACTCATACATAGATATTTATGGATTCCTTATTGAAGTGTTTCTCAATTGTTCATACGTATTGTTTTAACAAATTTCTCATACATATTTATGGATTTTTTATTGATGTGGTTCCACTACTACAAAAACGGGAAAGGGAAGCGCCACCTTATATCAGTGCTAAGAAAAAACCATTGATAAAGAAACCTTGTATCAGCACAATAATTTTATAATTGATAAAGAAATCCTTTATCAGCAATAGAAAAGTGCTGATAAAGATTCCATGTATCAGTGATAAAATTTTAGCGCTGATATAGGAAGGATTTATCAGCTCTTTTTTAGCGCTGATAAAGGGCCTCTTTATCAGCGCTTTTTTAGCGCTGATAAAACCGTAGTCCCATATTTTATAAAATCAGTTGCACAGTGTCCTCGGTTTATCGCGACCTAAAGCTCTCATGGTACTGTAACCCAGCGAATCCCCTTCGCCACCCCCCGATCTTCACATTGTCAGACCTCCACTGTCCCCGATCTTCGCATTACCGGACCTCCGCCACTATCCCTTCTCCTAATCCTCCCCCTCGAACCCCTTCGACGGATCCTCCTCCCTGGAAAGACTACTTCTCCTCCTCTTCGCTCGACCCTACTCCCCACGAACCCTACTCCTCCATTTATCTTTGCTTGTAGGGTCCTCCCGTGCACCTCCACCTCTGGCCGTCGTGCCTTCCCCTCCTGACGTAGCGTAGAAGGTTCCCTACTTCTCCTCATCTAAGGTGAATTTCTTTTCTATTGTTCTTGATTATCTTCTTGAACATTCTTCTTAGGAAGGATGTGACAAAAATTCTGATTCAGTTTTTGTGTTTTTCTGTTATGTTTTTAATGGTTAATGGTCATACATAGGACTTTTAGTGTGAATTTCTTATATGTTTTCCCTTTCATGCTACTATTTATAGGGTATTTATAACTATGATTACAAGGGTGATGGTTGATTAATGTGGTTGGATATGACATGGTAGGTAAGAGATATGATTTTCAGGACTTAACTAATAGGTTATGAGTGAGTGTCTTAATAACTATTATTGTATTAATCCTTAAGTTACCATGGGTGGTTGAAAAATGTGTCTTTGAGAAATTAATTAATCTAATTCTAGAATTTTCCCAAATCCTAATATGAGGTTTGTGTTCCCCAGTTGAGTTCTAATTGATATAGTTGATGTTCTTGTGTCTCTTGAATAATGTTTCCTTGTTTTCTGTTAATATTGTATAGTACCATGCCCCTAATAAGACTTATAATGAAGCTTTATGAGGGATCTACTAATGAACCAAAAAAAGAGAATCCTCCTATCAACTGGAACCTCGTGGAGGAAGTAGTGAACAAAGTCAGAGCTATAGTCTAGGGAGCCTCACTTACCCCCATTTAGGCTAAAGTGGTGGCACCTTAAAGAGAAAATATTGGAGATCAGGCCTAGGATTTTATTCATCTGAAATAACCATCCTTCTAAGGAACAAATGATCCTTAGGAGGAAGCGTATTGTTTGTGAAATATTTAAAGGCTATTTGAGTTTTTGGAGATGTCATATTCCACTAATGTAAAGTGCGTCATATTCAATCTTGGGGGTCTAGAAGGATATGATGGGATTATATAGTTATAGTTAATCTAAATGGGGTCTTAGATTGAAAATACTTCAAGAAATTTTTTTACGAAGCAATTATATCTAGATTCGATGGTATCGGGTAAGTCCATGGAGCTTCTCAACCTCATCTAAGGTTATTAGACATTGACTCAATATACTAATAATTTTGCTAAAATTGCTCATTTTTTCACTTGAAGTGGTTTCAAACAAGAATCTTAAGTCCCATAGGTTTTATATGGGTCTTCGATCAGATATCCAATATCAAGTATTTATGCTAAATTTTACCTAAAGTTTTGATGTTCTAGATAGGGATGTGATGGAAGAAATTGGCATGAATATTATTTCAGGGTTAACTAGAGTTACTTATATTCCCAATTGTAGTTTTAGTGGTTCCTATAAGTGGAATAGAAATTAGAATGAGTCTCACAGTGAAAATAGTGGTTATGATATTTTATAGAAAACTTCCTTCAGATCATCTGTAGTGTCTAGTAAAGGAAAAATGAATTTTTACAATGTGGAGTGATTGATCACTCAAAGCATTATTTCATGGAAGCATTGAATATTTACTTCTCATACAGACATTAAACCCATTTTAAGAGGGTTTTACATGTTTTTACTACCCTGTGTAGTGGAATGTAATCATAAATATTGAGAGGTTACAAATCATAGTAATATTATTCAATAACAATGGGATCCTAGAAACATGTATTAGGAACGAAAAACTTCATGCAGTGGATTAATCTCCAGTAGGAATTGATGTGGGTCATGCGAAAGTGAGAGGCACCATTTCTATTTCTTTTTATTTAGTGTATGTTTTATTTGATATTGGTTCCCATCATTATTTCATATCAAACCTAAATATAGAACTATTGAAACTTATAATATATCTCATGGCTTATGTGATAGAGATTGTAACATCTATCTGGATAAAGAGGGAGTAAGGTCTCTGATTCCCCTCTCACACTTTCTCTTTTTTAGAGATTTAGATCATATGATATTTTTTGGTTCTTAAAATGATTACCCTATAGGTTATTCTCAGAATGGACTAGCTAGTTTCTAATAAATCTTGGATTTACTATTATCATCGGTGGGTGTCCTTCACTGCCCCTGATGGGGAATTCCATGTTTTCCATAGAGAATCAGACCTGAGGTCTAGTCGAGCTAGACCTCTTCTTCCAGAGTTGAGTGGGATGATATCCTTTTATGATATTGAACTGGAGTAGGAAGCCTATTATAGTGAACTTCCCCTAGTAGCTATTGAATTTCCAAAAGTGTTTCCTTTAGTCTTTTTTGGTCTACCACTAGAGAGGGAGGTGGAGTTCTCTATCAACCTGGTGATGGGTACAAAACCAATATCTATTCTATCTTACCATATAGAACTAGTTAAATTGAAGGAAATAAATAATCAGTGGGATGAATTGGTTTCCAAATTTTTATTTAACCTAGTGTGTTTCCTTGGGAAGAACTGGTGCTTTTCACCAAGAAGGTCATTGGAACCCTTCACTTGTGTGTTGATTACTAGAATCTCAATCAGGTTATGATAAATAAAAAGTATTTGTTAACCTATATTTATGATTTATTAGATCTTCTAAAGGGGGGGAGTGGTTCTCTAAGATCATTATTTAGTTTGGTTAACACCAGCTCAGTATTAAGGAGTTTGATATTCCAAAGACCTCATTTAGGAGTAGGTAAATCCACTATGATTAATTTTTTATGCCATTCGGCTGAACCAACACTCCATATATATTTATGGTGATGATGAATATGATTTTTTTCTAGTATCTCAACTATTTTGTTTTGGTATTTATGGATGACATCATGGTTTATTCTAAAACTGTGGATGATCATACACCTAATTTGATAATAGTTTTGTACATCTTGAGGAATCGCCAATTTTATGCCAAGTTGTCAAAGTGCCAATTCTAGATTCAAGAGGGGAATCTCATTGGTCATGTGGTCTCGGAACATGGTATCTCTGTTGATCTGAAAAGGTTAAAGCTATCATGTCATGGGAGGAACCATAGAATGTCTTTGAGATTTAGTACTTCTTGGGTTTATTAGATTATTATCACTAGTTTGAGATTTATGTGTGACTATATACTTATTATATTTTTTTATTATTTCTTACACACCACCACTTGAGTCGAGTAACCTGATTGAAATCCATATGGGTACTTTTGTTCTGATGTGGATATGGTTTTTTATGTGTTTGTGACATGTGTATGTGTGGATATATGGGTATTTACGCATGATGATATTGAATGTAGGGAAGAGACCTAGGAGTGGTAGATGTATCATTCTTGATTATTCTTGTGTTTGGAATGGGGTGATTTGAGGAAAATATAATGAATATAAAGTAATTATATTTAACGAATTCCATATTGTAGTGATTATGATAATCCTTTCTTTACTTATAGAGATGGCTACTGGTTTTCATCCATATGTATTTTAGGTTGGTGAGGTATAAAATGATGGACTAGTTGACCATAAAAGGGTTGACCCGATAGAGGAGGTTGATCCATATAGGATGATGCCATGTGAGTTTAACCATCTATGACACACGTGATTATCCCCACGAACCCCTTTGTGTTTGGAAACTGTGTTGATTTTGTTGGGGGGTCTATCCTGGTTTTTTTTATTTCCAAATATTTATTGGAAATAGTTAGGCTCTATTAATCTCTATTTTTATAAGGAAGTGGTTATCTTATACTGTATTTGGAAGTCTTTTTTTGTTTAATTGAACCATAAATACTAATATTTGAGATTCAAATAGGATGGAGATGAATAAAGATTGGATGGATGCTAATCGTTTGACAATAGAGTATGAGAACAGAGTGAAAGATTTCATCAAGTTTTCAAAGGATCATGCAAAGGATCCTTCTCAAATCCTTTGTTCATGTTTACATTGTTGTTATTCTAGACTACTTACTCTAGAGGAGTTGGAAGAACATTTGATATGTCACGGAATAGATCGAAGTTATAAATGTTGGAATAAACATGGAGAAAAAGTGAATGTAGCTACTGGATGGGATAAAACTGCATTTTATTGATCATCAGATATGAATACAAATATGGATAATGAAGAATACCGTATGGATGATGTGATTACAGATGTCAATGATGATGAAGATCGTATTGAGGAAATGACAAAGACAATTGAAGATGAACTCTGTGATTTCCCAAAATTGTTTGAGAAGTTAAAGAGTTGTGCAAAGATGCCACTGTATGGTGGTTGCACTAAATATACAGCATTGTCAGCTATATTGAAGTTGTATAAATTGAAAGCAGGAAACAGATGGAGTGATGTTAGTTTTACGAAACTACTTTCTCTTTTGAATGACATGCTCTTGGAAGATAATGAGCTCCCAAGACGGACATATGAAGCTAAACGAATGATATGCTTGATGGGTATGATTTATGAAAGAATACATGCCTACCCAAAAGACTGTATATTGTTTCGCAAGGAGAACAAATCACTTACAGAATTCCCAAAGGTTGGTGCTTCTCGATACAAGAAATATGAATCCAATCCTATGAAAGTTGTATGGTACTTTCCAATCATTCCAAGGTTTAGGTGTCTATATGGAAGTAAAAAAATTGCAAGACAATTGTCCTAGCATGTAGATAAAAGAAATAAAGATGGGAAATTACATCATCCAGCCAACTCTCCTCAATGGAAGAAAATTTATTATGAGTATCCTGAATTTGTAAAAGAGCCGAGAAATATTTGTCTTGTGTTATCTATAGATGGAGTGAATCCTTTTGTTTTTCAAACCAGCACTCATAGTGCATGGCATGTTATGTTGGTAAATTATAACTTTCCACCATGGTTATGCATAAAGCAGAAATTCATCAGGTTATCTATGCTTATATTAGGACCAAAACAACCAGGTAACGATGCTGATGTTTATCTGGATCCTTTGATCGAGGATTTGAATTTATTATGGTATTTGGGTGTTATGTTGTATGATTCTTATAAAAGTGAATACTTCACGTTGAGATCGATGTTGAATGGGACAATAAATGATTTCCCTGCTTATGGAAATTTTTTAGGCTATAGAATTAAAGGAACTCAAGGGTGTACCATGTGAGAAGAAGATACAGAATCAATTAGGTTGAAACATTCATCAAAATCTGTGTTCCTAGGTCATCGTAGATTTATACCTTGTCAGCATAAGTACTGATCTTGGACGACATCATTCAATGGAAGTTGAGAACAACGCGCAAAACCATCTCTACTAACAGGTGAAAAGATTTTTGAGAAATAAAAGATGTGAACACTATTTTTGGTAAACCATTTTCAAAAAACCCTACGAAAATCAGTTGGAAGAAGATATCAGTTTTTTTTAATTACCATACTGGAATTGTTTGTACATCATACATTTTCTTGATGTGATGCATGTGGAAAAAAAATCTATGTGACAGTGTTATCGGAATGTTGCTAAATTTCCTTGTCAAAACAAAGGATGGAATTAAGGCAAGGTTGGGCATGGTTTACATGGGAATACGAGAAGAGTTGGCTCCCGTGAAGGGTGAAAATCGAATTTTTCTTCCTCCAACTGCTTATACTCTTTCTAGGGAGGAAAGATATCAGTTTTGAAACTTCTTCAATGATATAAAGGTTCCAAAGGGGTATTCATCAAATATCAAGAACATTGTGTCAATTAATGATTTGAAGTTAAAAGGTTTGAAATCACATGATTGCCATGTTTTGATGTAAGATCTAATTCCTATAGTTTTACGTTGCATTTTTTCCAAAAATGTTCATAATACATTAACCAAACATTGTTTCTTTTTCAAATCTATATGTAGCAAAGATTTAGACCCGGTGAAATTGTCAACTATGGAAAAAGAAATTTTCATCATATAATTTGAATTAGAAATGTTCTTCCCGCCAACATTCTTTGATATGATGGTTCATTTGATGATTCACTTGGTGAGAGAGATTTGACTTTGTGGTCCTATGCACTATAGATGGATGTACCCTGTTGAACGGTATATGATGATTTTGAAAGGATATGTCAAAAATTGAATTCGGATAGAGGGTTGTATAGTGGAGCGATATATTTTTGAGGAAGCCCTTGAATTTTGTACCGATTACCTATCTGATGTGGAAAGCATTGGTCTCCCAAAATCTCGTCACACTGGATGCATTGAGGGTGAGGGAATTTCTGGAAGAGATGTTGTGACAATCAGTATTACAGATCTGGAGCAGGCCCACCTTTATGTTTTGCATAATAGTTGGGAGGTTGCTCCATATATTCAAACTAACAAAGAAATTATTAGGCAGTTGAATCCATGAAGGGCTGAAAAATGGTTATCAAATACACATAATCACCAGTTTATAGGATGATTTCAGGACCATATTTTTAAGCAATTGGATGAAAATCCGAATTCAATTTCAGAACAACTTCGATGGCTAGTCACCGGACCAAGTGTGTATGTATTATCTTACAATGGTTATGTAATTAATGGTTATACATTCTATACATATGAACATGATGAAGATAGTACCATGAAAAATAGTGGAGTTAGACTAGTGGCTGAAGCGATGCATGTTTCTGGTAGTAAGGACATAAATCCAATTTATAAAAATATGTCATACTTTGGCATTATCAAACAAATATGGAAGTTGGATTATACGACATTCCAATTTCTGATTTTTCAATGAAAATGTTTTGATAACAACACTGGTGTTAAAATAGATGAATAGAGATTTGTGAAAGTTGATTTTAGTAAAGAAGAGTACAAAGAACAACAGTTTCTAATGGCATCACAAGTGGTACAAGTTTTTTATGTTCCAGGTCCCGCAAACTGAAAGTGGCCTATTATTTTGTTATCGGCCAAAACTACTGAAGGGTCTAATGAAAATTCAGTTTAGGATGATCCTTTCAGTGGTATGTCGCAATCATTTCATAGAGGTCCCAATATAGATTATGTTTTGTATGTTAGAGACCACAATGAAGGGATTTGGATAATCGATATAGGTGTCAAATCCATTCAGCCTTTGAAAAAAAAATAAAGAGAGTTCAATAAATAGGTTATATTTTGTTTTTAATATAGATCTTGTTATCTCATGTTATTATCTTATCATTACTGAATTTATGTAATCTAAATTAACTGTTCAACCACTTTTGTAGATAATGACTTATGCATGTTCTGTTGCTCCTAACCTTGAGGTTGAACAAGTCTCTCAAGCTGCTGCTACTGCAGCTGCTGCTGCTCCTGCTGCGGCTGATCACAGTGCAGAGCAACAACAAGTTTCTGAACTTGTTGTTGCTCCTAGTGTTGAGGTCCAACAACCATCAACACATGTCATTGCTACCATTTCAGATTAACATATAGATGATGTTGATATCGATGAAATGGTTGGGAATGAAGGACTGATGTCGTAGAAAACACAGGTGTGTCGTAGTTTGACGATGTTATCCAAAGTTCTTAAGGCGAAAAGCAAAGACATCAAATTTGATGTCGGATGGAATTCACGAGGCCAACATGTGAATCCCAACAAGGCTATGTTTAGTAATTACATTAGAGTTGTCACTCGGCGACGCGTGCCGATTGATATATATTCAAGGCACCATGTTGTGTCCAGGCTGAAGGCTGTGATCTGGGAAGAAATTACGGTAACATTATGATATTATTTCTTTAATTTACTAGAAAATAAAATAATGAAACAATGTATTACTCTTCTCAATCTCTTACAGAGTACATTTATATTAGATGATTCACACAAGGATTATGTACTAAGTGTTGCAGGAAGTATTCATTGAGTTTTTCGCACTATTTTAACAAGATGTCACCTGAAAGATTCCAAAGGTTAAATAAACCCGCACCACCCATTGTCTACGCTAACCTGATATCTCAAGAAGCATGTGATGCATTTATTGGTTGTCGTGGGGATGAGAAGTTTCAGGTACATTGTGGTTGATAATACATTGTTTGAGGATACGTGTATTCATCACTTTGATTGTCAATATTTCCTTTATGAAACAGAAACTCTGTACTGAAAATAAGGAATGTGCATCAAAACCAACATACCCCTATCGTAAAGCAAGGATGGGGTATGCTTCACTAAAAAAGAAAATGGTACATATTTAAAATTTACAGTAATATTGTTAGGTTCCAATAAAAAACATCATAATTATCTTTCTATATTTATATGTAGATTGATGAGTCTAAAACCAAAGACACTTCCATCCCACGTCATGTGCCATGGAAGGAGGCACGTGTGAATAAGGAAGGGAAGATAGTAGATGAGAACACACAAAAAGTGTGGGAAATATGTGTAAGTATGACACGAAAATAAAAATATTTGTTTTAAATTGTTATCACACGAAAATAATTAGTTATTTTCCTATATCCGACAGTCGCAAGAATCAGTTACTCCTGTAGAGGATGCAGACCTATTATCGATGGCTTTGAAGAATCCAAAACAATACGGTCATTTCAGAGGTGAGGGGTTTGGGGTGACACCCCGAGTATATTTTGAGAAGAAAAAAAACTGATGATAGAGATGAAAAATTGAAACAAATGAGAGAAATACTAGAAACCCTTGAAGAATGATTTCAATGGCAGGGAGAGTTGCTAGAAACTTTTATGGGTGGGAAGAAAGGAGAAGACACAACTCAGGAACAACCAGTGCATGAAGATCCTGCCCCAACCCCCATCAGCTTTGAGGCTAGCCATTCCCCTCAAAGAGCTATCTTAGCTGTGGTAATCAATATTCTAATAATTTTTACCATGAAATGTGAATTAGAAAAACATTGATACTTTTCCTGTACTGATCTTCTACAAGGTGATAATGATTGTGATTTATATCTATCAACACCCACCTATCACCTTGTAGCGAGGGCTACAATGTTCAACATCCCAGATGACAAGCTGCATAATAGACCACTTCTGAAAGATCATCTGAAAGTGATGGTTATTGTAGCTCATGAGCCAAATGCATAGCTACCTATTCCACTTGATGAAGATGATATTCATATGGTAGAAAAGGATATTGGGACATTCATTGCATGGTCATCACAACTTGTAAGAGTACATGCAGACAAAGAGGTATTTATTTCCTTTTTTTTCAAGCTAAACCTTTAACAATTAATGAAAAAAGGGTCTGAATCAATGAATGTTATTATAGATGGAGAAAGGGAAGGGGGTGACAAACGTCGGCTCAAAACCATATAAAGGATCGACCAACTGATCCGAAGGATCTACTGAATGCACAATAACACCACCTATTCTCTATCCATATTTACTAGCATTGAAGACTCATGTGGATACGAAGCTAAGAGGTGGTAGTAGTCATATAGTGGTTTTCAAAAAGAATATATACGGAGTGGAAAGTCAAGATTTCATTGCTGCTGAAAATGTAAATGAGATCCTTGAAAACGATTGGCTAGGCATTACAGTTGTAAATATATATATGAGGTATGTTTTCATGAATTGATTTTCTAAAAGCTGATCTAATGTGAAAATTATGACTAAATGCATTTTATATTGTTGACAGACCTTTATATGAAAAATAGTTGAAGGAATTTTCCCATGAGCCAAAATTTGGACTCGTTAGTCCTCATACCACATCAACACATATAACAAAATTAGAGCCATCAAAATAGAATGAAATAGTGAACGACTTGCTAAAAACATTTGAAATCAATATTACAGATGACAGACTCTTCTTAATAATAACCATACAGGGGTAAAAATATATGATTAAAGCATATCAATTATATTTTCACTTCTTTTATTAATTATTACTTTTCGTGTTTTTAGGCAAAATTGGATGCTAATTGCAGTGAACTTGGATACTCCAAAGATTTATTTTCTAGATTCAAAGCAAGGATATCCATCAAACCGACCACACATGATGAAGTTTGTGAATTTTTAAGACACTACATCCTACATTTTAGGTCTAAAAATCAAGTAATATAATTTATATTATCTTTTACTGAGGATTCTATTATAATAGGGTGATGTATCATTATCGTCTAAAAAAGGAATGAGGATAGGGTTTAAGCATAAGGAGGCGAGAAAGTACTACGTCTGGAAAAATATCAGGGTATATATAATAAAATTTCACTATCCGAACACATCTCAACACAAGTTACTTATTCTCCTGATGATCAATTTTTTTGTAGTGTCTAAAACAAACAAATGATAATGATTTCAGTTATTATGTTTGTAAATTTATGAAAGAGATCATTTTTTATCAACAAACTAGCATCCCTAATGAGGTATTTTCAAAAGCAACTACTATTTAATTTAATTTATTTATTAATTATTTATTTTTATATTTTACAGTACTACTCTGACTGTCGAAAATCCTAAAACTCACAAGACAATATAGATTTTTTCAGAAACGAGTGGGCTGCATACCTGATGGAAGATTGTACACAAATAGCATGAAGATCTAACTTGGAGATGTGTACAATTGGCGGTCATTTTTGAGAGGGGTTAAGGGGCTCAAAAGCTGAAACATTTTTGTATGTAAATGTTCGTAGGAAAATTGTAATTTTTATTAAATAAAACATCCTTTATCCAATGAGTCATTTTCCCATTTTAACAGATGATATGCACTAGCAACATGAAAGAATGATGAACCACTCAAAGTGTTTCTCTTTTGTTTAAAATGAATAGATTTTTAAGTGAAAAAAAAACTAATGTATGGAAATACTAACAAACACATTCAGATTGTGTTTATTCTTTAGTATAATGATCCATGGGTGTGTTGGGGACATGTACAAGTCAACCTCACCTCAATCCAAGACACGGTGTGGCCAGTATCACTCAAAGTGTCTCTCTTTTGTTTAAAATGGACATAATTTTAAGTGAAAACAACAACTGACCTACAAAAATATGACCAAACTCATTCATATTGTGTTTATACTTTAGGATAAAGATCCATGTGTCCTTTGTGATGTGTACGAGTCAACCCTGCCTCAATCCAAGGCATGGTGTGGCCGATATCAATCAAAGTGTCTCTCTTTTGTTTAAAATGGACACAATTTTAAGTGAAAACAACAACAGACCTACGCAAATCTGACCAAACACATTTGGATTATGTTAATACTTTAGGAGAACAATCCATGGGTCCTTTGTGATATGTACGAGTCAACCACGCCTAAATACAAGGCCCGGTATGTCCGATATCACTCAATGTGTCTCTCTTTTGTTTAAAATGGACACAATTTTAAGTGAAAACAAAAACTGACCTACGAAAATCTGACCAAACGCATTCGGATTGTGTTGATCCTTTAAGATAATGATCCATGGGTCCTTTTATATGTTTACGAGTCAACCCTACCCCAATCCAAGGCACGGTGTGTCCGGTATCACTCAAAGGGTCTCTCTTTTGTTTAAAATGGACATATTTTTAAGTGAAAACAACAAGTGATGTACGAAAATCCAACCAAATGAATTAGGATTGTGTTTATACTTTATGAGAACAATCCATGGGTCATTTGTGACCTGTATGAGTCAAACCCACCTCAATCCTAGGCACGGTGTGGCCGGTATCACTCAAAGTGTCTCTCTTCTGTTTGAAATGGACACAATTTTAAGTGAAAACAACAAATGACCTATAGAAATCCAACCAAACGCATTTTTATTGTGTTGATCCTTTCGTTGAATGATACATAGGTCCTTTTTGATGTGTACGAGTCAACCTTGCCTCAATCCTAGGCACGGTGTGACCGATATTACTCAAAGGGTCTCTCTTTTGTTTAAAATAAACACAATTTTAAGTGAAAACAACAACTGACGTATGAAAATCCAACCAAAATAATTCGGATTGTGTTGATTATGTAGGATAATGATACATGGGTCCTTTGTGATGTGTAAGAGTCAACCCCGCCTCAATATGAGGCACGGTGTGGCCGGTATCACTCAAAGTGTCTGTATTTTGTTTAAAATGGACAGAATTTTAAGTGAAAACAAAAACTGAACTACATAAATCTGACCAAAAGCATTCTGATTGTGTTGATCCTTTAGGAGAATGATCCATGGGTAATTTTTTATGTGTAATAGTGAGCCTCTCCTCCATATGAGGCACGTTGTGGCCAGTATCACTCAAAGTGTCTCTCTTTTGTTTAAAATGAACACAATTTTAAGTGAAAACAACAACTGACCTATGAAAATCTGACCAAACACATTCGGATTGTGTTGATACTTTAGTATAATGATCCATGGGTCCTTTGGGATTTGTACGAGTCAACCCCGCCTCAATCCAAGGCATGAAGTGGCCGGTATCACTCAAAGGGTCTCTCTTTTGTTTAATAATGCATCATGATTGTTTTATTATCAATATATATCTTCAGAAGCACTGTTTAGTATATAGAATAATGTTACAGTTATTAAAATAATTATGGATGAGAAGAGGAATTAGTAAGAATATAAACATTGTGAAAGAATAAATTATTTGTGCAATAAACTGGACCAAAACAAGATTTTAAAAGAAGATGGAAATTTGAATCACATGGTTCTGCTATTGGAATTAAATACACACCAGAACATACAAGGATTTAACTATGTATATGTATTGAAAAACACATAGATCACAGATGAGACATTTGAAAATTTTAGATTCATATTAGAAAATTTATGGTTTCATACTTTATTAATATTTGAAAAAATTCAGTATCATCATGCAATGAAATCAACCAAAATGAACTGTTAATGAACCGAATATCATTGGATTTTCCAGTTTGAAGTTGTTTACACAATAAAGAAGTGATTTCAATATGACATGTGTAAAATGAAATTAGAGTTTTTTATTTTTTTTATTTACGAACGAGAAGGATCATACATCAATCCCAAAGAATACAAGTTATAATTATGAAGTGTTGTAGATTTCAGGATGCATCTGTTGTGGAAGTTCAGATAGGAGGTCATGTTGCAAGATAAAACCTGAAACATAAAGAAAGGTACAGTGAATTTTTTTCATGATTATTATTTGAATACGTTCACCCCATAGGTGATTTTTATACTACATTCTATGAGGAGAAATATATATAATAAGGTGTATTTTTTTCATTATTATTATTTCGATACCTTCACTCGCTAATTTTTAAATTTTTATTCTGATTAGTAATGTGCAACATAAATTTATCCATGTTTCCCTTTTTATTATTACATGTTATGTTTGTTCCAAAAAAATGTTTAAAAGTTAAATTTCATATGTCAACATCTCTCAACTATCAAGCATCAGAAATTTATACTCACTTACAATTTTGGCTCAGTTAACACAATATTTAGAAGCATTTTTCAGGAAAATGGTATACTGATCCACCTTTGGCCTTGATTGATTTTCAAAGTATTTAAAAACTCATGATCTGAAAAGAAAACAATATATGAGTTCCTGGACATTTATTCTGAAAGAAAAATTCTTTAACACCGCCATTAATAGTGTATTTATAATGTGTACCTAATCGTTATTTGAGTATTTTTCTTCACCAAAACTTTTCTTGATACTAAAATATCTTTTATCTGTCATGAAGAATATTGATTTTAACCTTTCAATATTCATTAATATTTATCATTATCTCTTATATGTCATTTGAACTTTCAATGATAGAATTTAAATATTCATTTATATTTAGTATTGTTTTTAAACAATGTTACATATGAAAATAAAAGTGGATGTTGATATTGAGGTTGAAGGTCACATTGCGATTGGCTGATTCAACAACATACAGTGACTGAATTTATGATAAACATATGAAAATATAAACATAAAAATTTATGGTGAAATATTTTCCAACTATTTTTTATTATATATTAAAATTAATCATTTTCTATTTTCTCATATTTATTATCAAAACCACTATTCTCTAATTTAGTTATCACTTTGTATTTCATTGTAGAAATAATGTTTCCTTTATATTCTTCCTAATGTATTACAATCAAGCAATTCAAATCTAAATCCTAAAAAAACAAAACAAAAATCCGTTCCTTTAAATTTATCCTTTCTGTTTTCTACTATTTTGTTGATGTATTCATATTTTCTCCACTTGTATTGCAATATTATGTACTAAAAATTTGTGATTTTAATAAATTCAATATAACTGTTCATTATTAAGTTTGATAAATATTATTATCTTATTGAAAATAAGAATTTATCCATATCATCATATGAATTCATGGGTGAGTACTAGTTATTATTAAAACTATGATGATCTCTCTATATCTTCTTAAGTACTATAGGAATATTGAGAGATCCATTCACCCTTTTCATCTCTAGTATACTCTCCCGGAAGTACCGAAGTTGGGGCTATATTAGGAGATGGTTGGGAGGATGAAGATAAGGATAATGAAATGAATGGTTGATGGACCCAAAAATAGAAATATCCACACCTACATCAGTGTGATCTTATACTCCTTTTGTGTTTCACCCCTCTATAGATCATTCCTCAAAGACGACAAGAAAAATGAAGCAGGCCAAATCACTTAAGCACTCCCAACTCGAATCATATAAGAGATACAATATAAAGGATCCTTTACTTATCATTCCATGTGGGATTATTTAAGAGATTATTCTAACTTAACTGATTATACTGGACCTCCTGGAGTTTTCTTAGAAGTGGATCCACCCACTTCTAGTAGGAAAGAAACACCTTCTTTTAAATTAGTGTAACCTTTTTCATTGTGAGAGGTACATGGAAAGGTTGAGATAGCTAGGGTCTAGTAAAAATTGGACCCAACACCTACTGATGACTCATCAACACTCATTAATTTCAACTTAGCTTATGAAACCACACTCCTATAGTTGGGTGATGTCAGTAGTTACTCCTCTACTGATTTTAATATGATAGAAGCATAACATGGTGAGGTAATTCATTCCATTTTTTGAATATTAATTCATCTTCCAATCTATATCATGCCACATAACATTTATTTGAATATGCATCCTATCACAGAAGCATGTAGACTGTGACGATAGACAAGAAATAAGATATTCAACCAGGTCATTCGATGTAAGAATGTGTCACCCCGTACCCCAAATATAGAACTTGGAAGATATATGATTCAGGTGGAATGGCTAAGATGGGTATTTTTTCGGTGATTATCATGTATATTGACTATCTGGAAATATTATGTTACATATATGCTGGTTAAAAATATCTTACACTTTATCATAATATTCTTACCTCAAATCTCGGGGGACCTAGATCCTCATACTTTGGGATCACTCTCAATTAGAATAACTCAAATAGAGACAAGATCTACACCATGATTTTCAAAGTATGTGAGTAAATGTTCCTTGTTTAGTTATTTGGTTTTGAGAATATAACATTGTTTCTCGACTGAACCAGAGTTAGGACTCAAAACACACATCCTTTTATTTTTAGCTACAACAACATGTATGTAGATATATCTGGATTTTGATTTTGGAGGGCCCCTTTAAGGAGTTGGGGGATGGTTGTGTCAACTTAGATTCATGTTCACCACCCTTTTTTATGGGGGTTTTGTATATTTAGTTTTTTATACTAGGGTTAAGGAAATGGTTTCCATAAGGGAATAAAAATAATGATTTTAGTATCAGAGGTCTTATCTTCAGCCAAAAAATATCAAGTTGAGGTTATGGTTTATGTTTCCTACTGTGAAGCATAAGTATCAACCCACCAAAATTTGGTCAGTGATTTGAAGGTTGAGATTGGAATTATTTAGTTTGGGATCAAAATTGGTATATAAATGGTTGTCCAAGATATAATATATTCTAAAATACTTGGAGAAAACTGTGTCAGAGAAAAAAATTCTCATCGATGTGGAAAATAAGGCCATACATGATTCCATTTCTAGGGAGGTGGAATCAAAATGCATTTTGAAGGTGAGGACTAAGTTCGTCTATCAATTGCACTAATCTATAGCCATTCTAGAATATAATTCAACAGATATTAAGGAATATTATGATAAAATGTTATAATGGGATAGCACTTTTAAAATCATTTTTTTGGAGGTTCATATTAAAGATTCCAAGTTGTGTAGATTACACCACCCTTTTCAATTTATCAATCAAAAAATCTTTTCAAATCCATATGTCAACAATATTTCCCCCATTCATTGAATTGAGGGAATTTCATTAGTTAAGTATCATATTGATCATAAAAGACTTAAATAATTTTATAATACCATGTGATCCCAAAATTCAACTCAAATGATCGAATCATAAAAGACCACTTGTGAGAATTTCCCATGAATGTTTAACAACATAAGCATCATTATTGATTCATAGTGTATGCACTTTTGGGATAATCTTGTTCATAAGGATGGGCCAAGGTGGTTGTGTCTCTAGTATATAGTGCTCAATTTGTTTTCCTAGGTCAATGGACCAAGTGAGCATTGTTATATTTTTTTCTAGGGCCAGATAATAGTCCCTACAATATTTGAATCACTTATTTTCAGACCTAAATTTTTTCTATGCTTTGAGGGAATGGTTTAGAGGGATAGAGTTGGATTTTTCTATGGATTCCATTTATGGGTTTCCATACTAATTTTTGTTTCATTTATTTTTAATATGTGATCAATATTTCCTAGATCACATAGTGTGTGTGTGTGTAGTGAGAAGAGAATCATCTTTTACCTAGGGTTACCTTTATGGTTTTTCAAAATGGAAAGAATTTCGTCCCTTTTATTTTATATTTTAAGGCCTTTCAAGATGGTTTGATAAAGTAATATTAATTTTTTATCAATCATATCATTACTTCTATTATTTTTGTTTAGATTCTTCTATCTTGGACCTTATATTGCGGTATATTAGGGTATTCTATATCGGACATTCTATTGAGGAATTTTAGGGTCTTCTAGCTTAGACGTATTTATTAGTTTATTGACTTCTAACTCAAACCTTTTATTGTTGTAGTTTATGGTCTTCTGGAATGAATTTTTTTTTCTATATTTTAGGTTCTTATATATTGTAACTTTCATTGTTTTAGTTTGGGGTCTAATAGCTTAGATATTCTGTTTGTGTATTTTAGGTTCTTCAATCTTGGACCTCCATTGTTCTACTTTAGCATCTTCTAGATAAGACCATATGTTTTTTCAGATTATGGTATTCTAGATGAGACCTTATGTTATTTTTGTTTAGGGTCTTCTAGATTAGACATTATATTTATTGAAAAGATGAATACATGGTGGATGTACATTCATGAAGGGTTTTGACACCCTGAATCCTAATTGAGATATTAAATAATGAATATTAATGAAGTATTCTGACACCCATCATTGTTTTAGAAATTATGAATGATGAATATTAATGAAGGGTCCTCAAACCTTGTATCCTTGTATAAAAGGTTCTTGTTAGATGATGAAATAATGGTAGTGATGTCAAATACATTAGTATTGTTGGAATATGGGCTACATAAATCTATTCTGATGGATTTTGAAAAAGAGTTTATTAGAAGGGGAACACACAATGGAGATTATCACAAAACACATTAAGATGTTGGGTTCCATTGTGATGCTTCTGGGGATCACAAGGATTGGTGTTTATTTCCTAAAAGGAGGATATGACACTATTAAATGGGTCAAGGGACATTATTCATGATCCTATGTTGGATTAAATGAATGGTCAACAATAGGTTTCCCCACAACATTCAATGGATTGTGAAATATTTTTGAAGATTCAATCATTTGTATAGTGAAGTGGGCTACAAATAAATGGATACCCAATAAGGGTTTTGGTACCATATAGGTAGTTTTGTTTTGTGTTTGTAAATCTTACTCCTTACATCACTTATTTTTGGGTTACATGATGTATTCCACTAAAAGGTTCAAGAATGAAGTAAGACATTCCTTCTTTGAGAAAAAGTACAATATGTGGTGATATAACATTGAGGATGTCAAATCTACTTGAATAGTTTGGTCATGAGCTTAGTAAATCATGGTCTAAGAATTTATAAGATAATGGGGAATGAATATTGGTGTATAAAGATAGAAATTTTTTTCTAATGTAGCTAGTTAAATCGATCATGGATTTATGGGGTACCTTTCCTCTAGGTCTATAAAATTCACTGGAAGTAAGCTCTGAGGTGTTGCGTTATTCAGAAGTGAATCCTAGAGGTGTCCCTTTAGAGTAGCCAATACTTTTTACCAATGAACTATAAGGAATAAATAGGAGGAATAACTCAAGACTATGGGGTTCCATGATATGTATGATGAATAAGGAACTGGTGGGTAGCAACTAACACTTCAAAAAAATAATGGTGAATTATTGAAAACATAATATTCAAGAAGGGTTTGAGAACCCTAAATGTTGTGTCACAACCTACTGAACATGTTATCATGGTTAGGGGATGTGAAAAATCATTTATCCGACTTTTCCTGGAAAAAGGGGTCCAACGAGCATGAATTGACTATTACTAGGGCCATAAGATGGGCCCTATGAAGTTTAATCCCCTTTTAGAAACTATACTTTTTTCCCTAAACTCTAGAGATGAATTGTTTATTTAGCAGAGACCTAAATTTTTTCATACATGCCTTTATGGGTGTTTGGATGGAAAAGTTTTACATCTCTTTTACTTGGAGCTTAGGGTCTTTCAATTCAGATCATTAGAGTCTAAAGTTTAAGGTTGTACTATTTTGACCAAGGTGCACATAGTTTAATGTCATTGTATATAGACATAGTATTAGGGGGTGTTGCAAAATATACTTATTAGTATTTCCATATTAAAGAGTACTCCAACACCCATTTGTGCGGGAGATGATAATGTTGTAAAGTATGGATCAAGGTTATCGAATCATGATTAATGGTATAACATAGTCATGCCAAAGATGATTGTGAATCACACTATGGTGATGTGTTCGATTTCATTGATGTTAGGGATAAAAAGGATCATAAGGACCTTATTACAAAGAAAAAATATCTCTGGTTGATGGTCCTAAGGCCCATATGTAGATCCAACCCATACATGTTCAATAAGGGAATATTTTATCATTTTTGAGGGCCATGGAATGTTTACAGCAACCTGAGATGATCAAGGAATAAAGTGTGATTTATGGATAGAGGTTTTTAAAAATGTAAAAGAATCAACCCAAACTTTGGTTGACAATGGTAATGATATTATGGTTATTTAAAAGGATTGATGATGGATGATGGTTTTCATAATTTAACATCATCCAATATGGGACCACCTGACATATAATTTAACGTTATAAAATAAGGTTGTAAGTATCGTTCATTTTAACATCATGAAACTAGAACTCCCTCCATGCACAATAATGTCATATGATAAATATATTTTCCTCAAATTTTAATGTTATGCAGTAATGAAGTTATAATTTAAGTGAAATTATAAAATTCATCCCTAGAGACACACTGCTTATGTTGTGAGTGGTAAGAGAGTAATTATAATTTTTGGAATTGGTCTTCCCTAGTTTTAACAATGACTTTCATAAGGGTTGTAATCATGCCAAAGTAATATATTTAAATGATATTCCTCTTCTTAGATATAGAATGCATGTGAAAAATATGGTATGATTTTTTTATGGTTGGGCCTAGCTTTTAAGGACCCTGGATGTCACTACGTATCCTTTGATAATATGAATCAAGCCATAAATTGTTCTCATTTGGCTTTACACATAGATCGGGATTGTATGTAAGGAGGGATAATTTTCATAACCATTCACAATACTTTAAAGGTGTACACTTCATGGATCTAACACATGTGTATGAAAGGATAATCAATTCCTACCTTAGCATAGATCCATTGGGGAAGTGAGGTATTTCTTTAATGGTTCAAACACTTAGGTAGGAGGGTATATTTGTTTTGGAATTCATGGATGGGGTTAGTGATAGGTGTTCCTAGCATCAATACTTATAATATAAGGATATAAATCAAGTCATACATAGTTTTGGGGAACTTAACACTCCCATTACATTGATATGACTCGTATTTTGGGGAGAGGGGGATGTTTACCCTGAATGAGGAGTCACCTACTATCGTTTGGGTAAAGGATCTCTAATTTCCAGTGATACCTTTAAGGTGAAATGGATCTTGTATTAAGAGAGGATTTCATTGGTGGGGGTAATATTTATATTCTTGTATCCAAATAGGATTTATATATATCAATATAGATCAAGAATTGGGGAAGGATTGATAGTGGAAAATTTGAAACTAGGTTTAGGAAAATATTTCCAAGAATCGCTACATATCTTTATTGGTCAGGAATCAAGCCTTATATAGTTCTTATGGAAGAAGGTTCCTTGAAGAGTTCAAGATCATTCAAAATTATATGGAATTTTATTATTTTAAATTTTTTGGTTGGGCTCAAGATGTGGGATCTGGGTGTTACTATGCATCTCAAAGGAATCAGAATAAATCAACATGTAGTTATTATAAGGTAGAATCCTTGAATAGAATCATCTCACATGCATGGAGCTGAAATTTTAAAATCCTATTCTATTAGGTAGATGAAAAATTCTTTCTTATCAATAATTTATGGATATGGAGGCATACTCTAAGTAATTTTTAGGTATTTTGGGGTGGACTATATGTCATGTAGTTTACAGTCATGTGGCCTAGACATATAATATATGGAATTTTACAATCATGCGGATTTGACTCAATATTAATTACAAGAAGATTGTGTTTCCCAAGGAATTTCAATATTTATTGGAGGCTCATACACCAAAATGAAAGGGTACAAGAATAAAATTTCATAATCTTTCTTTGATAATGGGTATGATGGAAAAATAGGTAACATCAAGAGTTTCTAAATAATCTTTAATAGTTGGGTTATGGAATGTATAAATTATAAATGAAGAGTATAAAAGTTAATAGAAGGTTGCAAGAGGTTTTTAATGGTTAGAAATTAATAATGGAAGGTGTCTCTATCACACATAATTAAGAAAAGAGATCCTAGATTTAAGGAGGGACTTTCCTCCAGGACCAAAATATCCATTAGATATAAGCTATGAGGAACCATGTTATTCACCAGCGAATCCTAGTGGAGTCCCTTTGGATCATCCATTCCATGTTACCAATTTTCTATACAGGATAACCAAGATTATGTGGGATCAAGTTATGTGGGCTTTCAAGAGAAGTATATCCACTCAAGGAATTGGTTGTCATTCACTCAAATATTGATGATATGAAGATGGTACATGGAGAACATAACACTCAAGAAGGGTTTGATGTAACACCCGAGACTTTTATGTTATATAAATCATCAAAGGAATATTTTTCTACACAACACTTTCTTGGCTTGCTTTACACGAAATCGCGACCTTCCCCGATAGCTTGCGTCGTACGCAATACCGAGTTTCACTAAACAACGATATACTATTAAAATATTATTAAAACTAGCCGTTATGAATAGTAATAACCACTTTTTGAAATTTTATAAATTTTATTTTTCAAAATGGACTTCATTTTTTGATTCATAATATCGAAATTATCCTAGGGTGAAATTTTGGTATTTTTCTGAAAACTTTCAATTTTTGATGAATAGTGAAACCACTAAGTGGTAGTTAAAAAACTGAATTTTTCATAAAACTTAATTTTACCGCTTCTGTGAGTGGAATTTCAAAAATCAGAGAGACACGGTTGATGTCAGTAAGTAAAATGTGGTTCAATGAGATGAAAATAATTTTTGGTTAATAGTAACTTTTTACTTTTATTTACCACGGTTAAAAGTAAATAGGGTAATTAAGGGTAAAAATGATATTATTATTACCCTAACACATGTCCTAATTCTATTGGACAAGTGTAATTCGAACAAAAACAAACTTAGGAATAAAATATGACCATTTCGTCCCACTTGGATTAGATTAGGACATTTATTATTAATTTATTTAAAGAAGGGTTAAAATAGTTAAAATCAAAGTGTAATAAGTAAATCATTTTTAATATGGGGTTATACATAAGATAAATTAGACTATAAATATTCATTAGAAAGATAAAAAGCTTTCCTACATAATGGTATTTTATTTGTAATTTTTAGACATTAAATAATTTAATTTATTTATGACACAAATATGATGCAGTAATTATCTTATTAATGAAATATTGACATAATTGATGTTATAAACACCAAAATAAATGTAATTTGACACTTTTTATGAATTCCACTAATTTTATAGATTAATATGACATGTTAGTATTGATTTAATTAAATCTTTTCTAACTAATCATTCTTTTATAATTTTTACAAAAATTAATTACTAAATAGTGTCAAAATTGACATAAAATAGTTTTTAAAACAAATATTATATTAGTAATTGTTATTTTATTCCTAAAAATCTAAGGTTCGGCCAAATGACTTATATAAGGTTATATATATTAATAATAAACAACTCGGGGTTCGTTTGGCTGCTTATAGTAAGTTTATTAACCTTATAGTATAAGAACACAAGAAGACACGGTAAAAGTAAAATTATTTAACTTAATGTTAAATCTACATGATAAGGTTAAAATAGGAACCTAAACTTGTCTAAATTATATTGGATGAGAGGATTTCGACCCATACCCACCTTATCCTTGAAATAAATCAATTTGGATCTATTTAAAACCGAACTTGACTTTATAATAAAATAATATTTTTAGTTATTCCAAAGGTGCCCCTCTCCTCCCTTATAAAAGGGCACCTCCTCCCTCTCTTCCTCACACCATTTTGAGACTTCAAGCTCGGCCAACCCCTGCCAATTTCTCCTCTCCACTTCCCTAGAGACATCCTAGAGGTTCTGGTATTCTTCAAAGACCTATTTTAGTGCCCTAAAAGGAGGTCTCAAAGAAGCACTTCAAAGAAGAGGTAATGTCCGTTACCGATTCTTTCATCTTTATTTCTTCTTACACTTATTCTTCTTTAGTTGTTTCATTATGAAGTAATAACATCAGTATCACTCATATAATGATATGTTATTATAAGTATAAAACAACCCTATTTCACCATCTATCTATCCTACGGAAAAAGAAATCACCGCGCGTGCGTACGTACGGAATACCGTCTCCACGCCGTGGTGTAATCTATTTTCCACCACCACCTTACTTGGATGGGTATAATGGTGTAAATAATGACTATATATGACTATTATAAAGTGATACTTATTCTGAAATAGTATACATACACTCCAATACAATTCCACGATCATAGGAATGATATCATCACTCGTGCGTACGTACGGAATACCGTCTCCACGTTGTGATGCGACTCGTTCTACATGATCTTCATTTCATAATGATTATATAAATTAAATGAATTGAATGAATTAATATGATATATATTACACTAATACCATTCTGGAAATGAGGTATCTATAACCTAAAGAGAAGAATAAGAATTTATTCGACAAAACACGCATAAGAACAAAAAGTTATAAACACCCGAATAACAAGTAGCAATGAAATATTACTACTAAGAAGCTAAGAATATGACCGAATATGATATCATAAAAATAATTATGATTCTGGAATAAGTCAATAACATTATTTAAATCATTATAAAGGAGGTTCGGACACGTACAAAGCATATCGGACCTAAGGTAAGGGAAAATATCACAATCTCATTTTTATCCAAGATTGTTTATACTTTGGCACTTAATGGGGTATATTTTATCATCCACATCCATGTTTCCTCAATATGTAATATTATTTACATCCACCTACAATTGTTTAAATCCAATTTTACCCTTCGGTGAGTTTTTAGTAAAGGATATGAAAGGAATCTTTTGTCGTTTTTCGTACGAGGTACTTTTTGACTTTTTTGACAAAAGTACGAGAAAAATGTTTTTTTAACTTATACGGCATGAATGGATTTTTAAAACATTATTTCCAAGAAGTTTCCTTTACAAGTTTTCAAGTTTATTTTTAATCAACTTCTTTTAGTTTATAATTGCATGACACGTTAAGAATGGAGAAGTGTTTTTGAAGTAGAAAGGATATTTTCCTCAAGAATGAAGTTCAAGTGTTTTATCAAAATTATTTTCCATCTAAGATAATAAAGGGTTCTGTTTTTATCCCTATTGATTTGATTATGTTGTGATGGAATTATTTTTATGAATTCATTTATCGTATATGAATTGTTTTATGATGTCATGATGTTTAAGATTCCCATTTTTATTACATTGGTTATGCAATGATGTATGATTTATGATTTTGTGGCACACATAAGAATCCTATCATTATGATATGGGTGGGACCTATATCTCCCTCCAATGCATTGGGTAAAGATTTTATATCTCATGAGATAGACATGGCTGGAACGGTAGGTTATACCGGTTCAGTGAAACAGGACTGAAACGAGGGTGACTCGGTTCAGAAATGGACCTTGTCCACTAAGATAGTCTTGGCAATGAGTCTTGACTAATAAGATATGATTCTCTATGATTATGTGTGTATGCCACAAAGTTTTATGTTTTAATTTATGATTATTGGGATTTCATTTCACTACTATGATTTATCCCATGTTATGAAATTATGCTCTCTTTTGCAGGTTAAGATCTCTAAAATGTTATGTTCTTATGAATATGATGTGATTGATATTTATTTTGTTTACCCTTACTGAGCATTTGAGCTCACCCTTTTGTATGTTTTGTTTCCCCTGGTCAGGAAGAAGGTTATTAAGTAGAATATGCCAAAAAGGAACTCTAGATATGATGAAATAAATGGGAGGCAAAGTAGATGCTTTATGAACCAGTTGTTTATGTCTCCCAGTTTCTAAAGACACTATACCTATATGGTCCTTTCTTGGTTTTGTTATATGTTGTAATAAGTGTGCTTCAATTCTGAAGTAAAAACAATGTATGTAAAGTATGGGTCGTTATAGTTGGTATCAGAGGAAAGGTATAGTCAACCTTTGGAAACTAGGATGTGAAAGCCTTAGTAAGAACCCTAAGGATAAGTCTAAGCATAGAACACAATCTTAGTGTTTTATAAATGGCCATGAATAACCTATGATAAGACCTTAAGTGTGAAATTTTATTCTTGATTATGTGGTTTTCCTATTATAATTATTGTTGCTCACACTATTCTTCTTGGTTTTAGTCAATGGCTGGAACCCAAAGGAACCGTGTTAATGCGGAATGCGACGGGCAATGCAATGATTGTCCCCCTGAGCAACCAAACATTATTGGAGCTGGAATGCAAAATCTTGTAGCCATGCTCACACAAATTTCTCAAGCTATGAATCATGCAGGACTTCCAAACAAGCAAAGGAAGGAGCAACATTCTGTTGAATCCTTCATGAGACAGCGTCCACCTTCATTCAGCGGGTCTACCGATCCATTGGTTGCTGAACAATGGATTAGTACTACTGAAAAGATATTTTCAGTTCTTCAATGTTCTGAGCATGATAAAGTCGTCTTAGTAGTGTATCGTTTGGAAGGTGATGCTGATCAATGGTGGAATCTTATTAAGAATACGAGGCAAATGGATGAAATTGAGTCCATGGAATGGGACGAGTTCAAAAACTTATTTTTCAATAAGTACTTCCCTCGTATTCTCCGAACAAAGATGGAGAAAGAGTTTCTTGAACTGAAGCAAAAGGATGATGAATCTGTTGGTACCTATGAAGCAAATTTTACAAGACTTGCAAGGTACGCTTCTGGTATTATTATCCAACCTGAGAGTAAGATTGATTGATTCTTTAGTGGCTTAAAACCAAGTCTTCGAAGGGCGTTAGCCATAAGGGACTTCAATAGCTACGAGGAAATAGTTCGATGTGCTCTCAAAGTTGAGATGGAGATTGGAGTAACCCATCAGTCATATGGGTTTAATAAGAAGAGGAAAATGGAATTCAAAGGAAAATCTAAAGAGCACACTGAAAAGAAGATGAGCTTTCCCTTATGCTCAAAGTGTGGAAAGAAACATGGAGGGAGTTGTCTTAAAGGGACAAGTAAATGTTTCAAATGTGGAAAGGAAGGTCATCGGGCATTTGAATGCCGCAATGATGGGAAGAAGATGTCTAATGATGAAAACAAATGAAGGGATACACAGAATGACCCTACAACACTTCAATGTTTCAAGTGTAAGGAGATGGGACATTATGCCAATAAATGCCCTAATCCAAGGGTTGATGATGACGGTCGACGTCAACAAACTCTTAAGGCTAAAGACAAAGGAAAGTCACATGCAATTTCTATCAGCGATGTGGAGTACGATAACGATGTGGTGAAAGGTACACATACCATCCACTCTAAAGTAGCAAATGTTTTATTTGATTCTGGATACACCCACTCCTTTATTTCTAAAGAATTTTCTAAGGGTATCACCGTATTACCTCAACAATTAGATGTTTAGTTAGCTGTGACAACACCTAATGGCACAACAGTCGCATCAAAAGTTTATAATTCTTCTCCGATTGAAGTTTGTGGGAAAGTGCTTCCTGCAAATCTTGTGATCCTTCCTATAGTGGAATTTGATGTGATTCTTGGCATGGATTGTCTTTCTCTACATGGATCTCATATCAATTGCCAAAGAAGGGAAGTCACATTTCATATTCCAGATCAATCTATGATTGTCTATCAATGCAAGGATGAACATAACCTTCCAGTGGAAATTTATTCCATTTTATGGGTATTGATTCCACTAAATGAAGGTTATTTATCTCAAATGGTTAGTGAGAAACTCACAATTAAGAATATTCCCATTGTATGAGAGTTTGATGATGTCTTTCCGGAGGAATTACCGGGTCTTCCACCGAATCGTGAAGTTGAGTTTTCAATAGAACTCGTATTGGGTGCTTTGCCTATTTACAAGACACCTTATAAAATGTCCCCAATTGAGTTGCAGGAATTGAAGAAGCAACTCCAAGAGAATCTTGATAAGGGGTTCATACACCCTAGTGCATCACCTTGGGGAGCACCTATTATGTTTATTAAGAAGAAAGATGGATCAATGAGACTCTGCATTGATTATCGAGAACTTAACAAGATCATTATCAAGAACAAATATCCTCTCCCGCGCATTGATGACCTATTTGACCAACTACGCGGAGCTCAATACTTTTCCAAGATTGATCTTCGTTCAGGGTATCATCAATTAAGGGTCAAAAGGGAGGATATACCAAAGACGGATTTCCGTACAAGGTATGGACACTATGAATTTATAGTGATGCCATTTGGTCTTAATAATGCCCCTGCTATCTTCATGGATCTGATGAATAGAGTATTTAGAGACTATCTTGATCAGTTTGTGGTAGTCTTTATAGATGATATTCTTGTCTATTCAAAGAGCAAGGAAGAACATGAAGATCACTTGAGAATTATATTGAAGACCCTGAGAAAGGAGAAGCTTTATGCCAAATTTACCAAGTGTGAATTTTGGCTTCAAAAAGTTGCATTTTTGGGTCACATAATCTCAAAAGAGGGGATATCTGTGGATCCAGCAAAAACAAAGGTTATCGAAAGATGGTCGAGACCAAAAACAGTAACCGAGATCCGAAGTTTTCTTGGTTTAGCTGGATATTATCGACGTTTTGTGAAAGATTTTTCACGATTATCTAATCCACTCACCAAGTTGACTCGGAAAGGAGTTAAGTTTGTTTGGACGGAGGAATGTGAAGAGAATTTCAAGGAGTTGAAAAGAAGGTTATCCAGTGCACCTGTGCTCACACTGCCTTGTAGTGGAGAAAGGTTTGTGATCTACAGTGATGCATCCAAGAAGGGATTGGGGTGTGTTCTTATGCAAAATGATATGGTGATAGCTTATGCCTCACGACAGTTGAAAATACATGAGCAAAATTACCCAACTCATGATTTGGAGTTAGCTGCGGTAATCTTTGCATTAAAGATTTGGAGGCATTACCTTTATGGAGAAAGGTGTGATATTTATACTGATCATAAAAGTTTAAATTATATTTTCAAACAAAAGGAGATGAATATGCGCCAAAGAAGATGGTTGGAGCTGATTAAGGATTACGACTGCTCAATCCATTACCACCCTGGGAAAGCAAACAAGGTGGCAGATGCATTAAGTCGACGAGACCATGCTAGTTTATCCATGATGAGGATCACAAAAGATCCAATATTTATGGATTTAGAAAGGATGGATCTTGGAATTATAATGAATGGGAAAAAATCGTATCTTTCTCAAATGAATGTTCAACCATCTATACATGTAAAGATTAAAGAGGCACAGAAAGAAGATGTCGAGTTACAAAAGAAGGTGAGAAATGTTCCTGAATTCAACCTTGATTGTGATGGGATAATAAAGTTCAGGAATAGGGTTTGTGTTCCTCCCATCCCAGAATTAAAGAAGGAGCTGCTGGATGAGGCTCATAGTTCTTCATTCTCTATTCATCCTAGAAGCACGAAGATGTATAGGGACCTAAAGGAGTACTTCTGGTGGGATGGCATGAAAAGAGATGTTGCTGAATATGTCTCTCGATGCTTGGTTTGTCAACAAGTTAAAGCTGAGAGACAGAAGTCTAAGGGGATGTTACAACCATTACCCATACCCGAATGGAAATGGGAAAACATCACTATGGACTTTGTCACAGGACTTCCTAAAACATCCAAAGGCAATAATGCTATCTGGGTCATAGTTGATCGTCTTACAAAATCTGCACACTTCATTGCTATTAGAGAGGATTTCTCTCTGGATCAGCTTGCCAGGATATATGTAAAGGAAGTGGTAAGATTGCATGGAGTACCACTTTCTATTATATCTGATCGGGATCCGAGATTTACCTCGAAGTTCGGGCGAAGTCTTCAGCATACTCTGGATACAGAGTTGAGTTTTAGCACTGCTTATCATCCTCATACAGATGGTCAGTCTGAGAGAACAATTCAAACTCTAGAAGATATGTTGAGAGCTTGCTCTATGGATTTCAAAGGTGGTTGGGATCAACACCTACCTTTGGTGGAATTTTCTTATAATAATAGCTTTCACTCCAGTATTCAGATGGCTCCTTATGAAGCTCTCTATGGAAAGAAATGCAGGACTCCAACTTGCTGGGATGAAGTTGGGGAAAAAAAGCTATTAGGACCCGATCTCGTTGATGAAATGGCAGAAAAGGTCAGATCTATTCAACAACACATAAGAGCAGCTCAGAGTCGACAGAAAATCTATGCCGACAACCGAAGAAAAGACCTAGAGTTTTAAGTGGGTGATAAAGTGTTCTTACGAATATATCCCTAGAAGAGGGTCATGAGATTTGGAAAGAAGGGGAAGTTGAGCCCTAGATATATCGATCCTTTCGAAATACAGGATCGTGTTGGGAAGGTAGCTTACCGATTGGCACTTCCACCGAATCTCTCTCAAGTTCATGATGTGTTCCATGTATCTCTTCTGAGAAAGTACATACCTGATCCTTCACATGTACTTAGCTCAGATGTTGTACCACTGGAGCAAGATCTTTATTATGAAGAACAACCTATAGAGATTCTGGATCGTAGCGAAAAAGTCCTACGAAACAAGACCACTCGATTGGTGAAAGTTTTATGGAGGAACCACCAATTAGAAGAAGCTACATGGGAGCTTGAGGAGGTGATGAGGGAGAGGTATCCTCATCTGTTTGTTACAAAGTGACGAATTTCAAGGGCGAAATTCATTTTAAGGGGGGTAGAATGTAACACCCGAGACTTTTATGTTATATAAATCATCAAAGGAATCTTTTTCTAAACAACACTTTCTTGTCTTTCTTTACATGAAATCGCGACCATCCTCGATAGCTTGCGTCGTACGCAATACCGAGTTTCACTAAACAACGATATACTATTAAAATATTTTTAAAACTAGCCATTATGAATAGTAATAACCACTTTTTGAAATTTTATAAATTTTATTTTTCAAAATGGACTTCATTTTTGGATTCGTAATATCGAAATTAGCCTAGGGTGAAATTTTGGTATTTTTCTGAAAACTTTCAATTTTTGATGAATAGTGAAACCACTAAGTTGTAGTTAAAAAACTGAATTTTTCATAAAACTTAATTTTACCGCTTCTGTGAGTGGAATTTCAAAAATCCGAGAGACACGGTTGATGTCAGTAAGTAAAATGTGGTTCAATGAGATAAAAATAATTTTTGGTGAATAGTAACTTTTTACTTTTATTTACCACGGTTAAAAGTATAAATAGGGTAATTAAGGGTAAAAATGATATTATTATTACCCTAACACATGTCCTAATTCTATTGGACAAGTTTAATTCGACCAAAAACAAACTTAGGAATAAAATATGACCATTTAGGCCCACTTGGATTAGATTAGGACATTTATTATTAATTTATTTAAAGAAGGGTTAAAATAGTTAAAATCAAAGTGTAATAAGTAAATCATTTTTAATATGGGGTTATACATAAGATAAATTCAACTATAAATATTAATTAGAAAGCTAAAAAGCTTTCCTACATAATGGTATTTTTATTTTTAATTTTTATACATTAAATAATTTAATTTATTTATGACACAATGATGATGCAGTAATTATCTTATTAATGAAATATTGACATAATTGATGTTATAAACACCAAAATAAATGTAATTTGACACTTTTTATGAATTACAATAATTTTCTAGATTAATATGACATGTTAGTATTGATTTAATTAACTTTTTTCTAACTAATAATTCTGCTATGATTTTCACAAAAATTAATTACTAAATAGTGTCAAAATTGACATAAAATAGTTTTTAAAACAAATATTATATTAGTAATTGTTATTTTATTCCTAAAAATCTAAGGATCGGCCAAATGACTTAGATAAGGTTATATATATTAATAATAAACAACTTGGGGTTCGTTTGGCTGCTTATAGTAAGTTTATTAACCTTATAGTATAAGAACACAAGAAGACACAGTAAAAGTAAAATTATTTAACTTAATGTTAAATCTACATGATAAGGTTAAAATAGGAACCTAAACTTGTCTAAATTCTATTGTATGAGAGGATTTCGACCCATACCCACATTAGCCTCGAAATAAATCAATTTGGATCTATTTAAAACCGAACTTGACTTTATAATAAAATAATATTTTTAGTTATTCCAAAGGTTCCCCTCTCCTCCCTTATAAAAGGGCACCTCCTCCCTCTCTTCCTCACACCATTTTGAGCCTTCAATCTCGGCCAACCCCTGCCAATTTCTCCTCTCCACTTTCCTAGAGACATCCTAGAGGTTCTGGTCTTCTTCAAAGACCTATTTTAGTGCCCTAAAAGGAGGTCTCAAAGAAGCACTTCAAAGAAGAGGTAATGTCCGTTACCGATTCTTTCATCTTTATTTCTTCTTCCACTTCATCTTCTTTAGTTGTTTCATTATGAAGTAATAACATCAGTATCACTCATATACTGATATTTTATTATAAGTATGAAACAAACCTATTTCACCATCTATCCATCCTACGGAAAAAGAAATCACCGCGCATCCGTACGTACGGAATACCGTCTCCACGCCGTGGTGTAATCTATTTTCCACCACCACCTTACTTGGATGGGTATAATGGTGTAAATAATGAATATATATGACTATTATAAAGTGATACTGATTCTGAAATAGTATACATACACTCCAATACAATTCCACGATCATAGGAATGATATCATCACTCGTGCGTACGTACGGAATACCGTCTCCACGATGTGATGCGACTCGTTCTACATGATCTTCATTTCATAATGATTATATAAATGAAATGAATTGAATGAATGAATATGATATATATTACACTAATACCATTTTGGAAATGAGGTATCTATAACCTAAAGAGAATAATAAGAATTTATTCGACAAAACACGCATAAGAACAAAAAGTTATAAACACCCGAATAACAAGTAGCAATGAAATATTACTACTAAGAAGCTAAGAATATGACCAAATATGATATCATAAAAATAAGTATGATTCTGGAATAAGTCAATAACATTATTTAAATCATTATACAGGAGGTTAGGACACGTACAAAGCATATCGGACCTAAGGTAAGGGAAAATATCACAATCTCATTTTTATCTGAGATTGTTTATACTTTGGCACTTACTGGGGTGTATTTTATCATCCACATCCATGTTTCCTCAATATTTAATATTATTTCCATCCACCTAAAATTGTTTAAATATAATTTTACCCTTCGGTGAGTTTTTAGTAAAGGATATGAAAGGAATCTTTTGTCATTTTTCGTACGAGGTACTTTTTGAATTTTCTGACAAAAGTACGAGAAGAATGTTTTTTTTAACTTATACGGCATGAATGGATTTTTAAAACATTATTTCCAAGAATATTCCTTTACAAGTTTTCAAGTTTATTTTTAATCAACTTATTTTAGTTTATAATTGCATGACACGTTAAGAAAGGAAAAGTGTTTTTGAAGTAGTAAGGATATTTTCCTCAAGAATGAAGTTCAAGTGTTTTATCAAAATTATTTTCCATATAAGATAATAAAGGGTTCTGTTTTTATCCCTATTGATTTTATTATGTTTTGATGGAATTATTTTTATGAATTCCTTTATCGTATATTAATTTTTTTATGATGTCATGATGTTTAAGATTCCCATTTTTATTACATGGGTTATGCAATGATGTATGATTTATGATTTTGTGGCACACATAAGAATGGTATCATTATGAGATGGGTGGGACCTATATCTCCCTCCAATGCATTGGGTAAAGATTTTATATCTCATGAGATAGACATGGATGGAATGGTAGGTTATACCGGTTCAGTGAAACAGGACTGAAACGAGGGTGACTCGGTTCAGAAATGGACTTTGTCCACTAAGATAGTCTTGGCAATGAGTCTTGACTAATAAGATATGATTCTCTATGATTATGTGTGTATGCCACAAAGTTTCATGTTTTAAGTTATGATTATTGGGATTTCATTTCACTACTATGATTTATCCCATGTTATGAAATTATGCTCTCTTTTGTAGGTTAATATCTCTAAAATGTTATGTTCTTATGAATATGATGTGATTGATATTTATTTTGTTTACCCTTACTGAGAATTTGAGCTCACCCTTTTGTATGTTTTGTTTCCCCAGGTCAGGAAGAAGGTTATTAAGTAGAATATGCCAAAAAGGTACTCTAGATATAATGAAATAAATGGGAGGCAAAGTAGATGCTTTATGAACCAATTGTTTATGTTTCCCAGTTTCTAAAGACACTATACCTATACAGTCCTTTCTTGGTTTTGTTATATGTTGTAATAAGTGTGCTTCAATTCTGAAGTAAAAACAATGTATGTAAAGTATGGGTCGTTATATTTGAGAACCCTAAATGATATACTAATGTGTATTCAACACATTTTTTGGGTGAAGGGATAAAACACATGATTCTCAATTACATATTTATTAGGGGATAATCTCTTTGGAATGAAGACATCATATCATGCAGTTTAAAGTTATGTATCTAGGATGTGGTCGTTCAATTTAAGGTCATATGACTCGTAAATTTTTAAACATATTTGAATCTAATGAACCATAATCATACTAATAAATGAAACGTTAAAAATTTTCTATGTTGGGGTGAGTCATGCTTGGAATGATAAAAAATACACAACTGGGTAGTTGATTGATCTATGTGAGAGTGCATGATAGGGAATACATGGGGGCATCTAAATTTTGATATGAGTATGAATCCCAAAAAAATTATTGAGGAACACCTTTGAAAGTAACAAATATCTATGGATGGGACTAAAATAAATTATCCAAGAATTAATATGTATCATATGATGATAGAAATTAAGCCACATATAGTTCTAGAGAAAACTCTCTCCATAGATCTTTCCCATATCTTTGGAGGGGGTATTTATATATATATATATATATATATATATTACGGTCGAGCCTAGGATTTTAGATCCATGTTTCAATACATATCTTGTGGTAATAGGAATCAAGAAATATGTAGTTATTGTATGTAAAACTACCTACACAGGCCTAACCCATATATTGGGATGGGGAATTTTCCATTTATATTATGGTTGGGCCCATGACTTGTGATTTAGGTGTCAGTACATATCCAATGTTAATATGATTTAAGCAACATGATGTTTTTGTATATAACCCCTTTTGTGGACTTAACTCTCATATAAGGATGGGGATATCTTATTTACATTGCAAATCTATCTTGTTCATAATATTTTTCTTTTAATGAAGTTACCTGGCTTAAAAAATGATGTGTTCTATTAAAATTAATATAATGCTATAATAATGCGTTCTATGAAGTTTAATGTCATGTGGTAAGGATGTATTCCATTTTTTTAATGTCATGTAGTAAGGGTGTGAAGATGTTGTGTAGTTTAAAGTCTTTATAATAGGAAATGGGTATGGATGAATAAAGAAATAAGACATTATTGATCTCTTGTTGACATGGTAAAATAGGTCAAATAAAGCATGTCATTAAATACATATATCAAGGAAGATAGTTTAATGATTAAATGGATTAATGGCGCACCATTAGATAAATATCCCATACATTTAAGGGGGTCCTTTCATCTAGGACCAAAATATATCCTAGGAACAATATCTTATACATTTTATTATTCTCATGTGAGCCCTATCAGGATCCCTTTAGGATAAAAAACATCCCCTGGGCATAAGTTCTTAGGTATTTATTATTCACTAGTGAATCCTAGTGGGGTTCCTTTAGGATTGGTGAATCCCTATTACCAATATATTGTAAGTTAGAACCCATAGGATTGGGGTCAAAGTTTATAAAATGACAAGAGAATATGTTCTAATGGTGTCTGGAAATGTTAAAATGAAATGGGGACATATTGTTTGCCTATTGTAAAAGGGGGTGTCTAAATGGATTTAGAAACTCAAGGAAGTTGGGGATTCATTGGAGATATATTCCATGAAATGAAGGAGTACCATAATTAAATAATATAATATTTATTTGAAAATTATTATGATACAAATATGATAAACATTTATGGAATTTTAATATTATTGAATTTTTGAGTTATAGAAGTTTAAATCAGAACCTGATAATATTTGAGTTAATAAGAGGTGGAGACTGTTGGGTATAGTCCAACCATAAATATTGATGAAAGTATATATTGCATAGAGTCCTAAAAATATCTCTTAGATTTAAGGGTATGTCTCTTATGGGACAATAATATCCCCTAGGGATAATCTCTAAGGTGTAGTGTTATTCACCAGTGAATCCAAGAAGGGTTCCTTTGGATTATCCAGTCCGTTATTCCAATTTTCTATAGGTAATAACCAAGGGTGTATGGGATCAATGTATATGGTGATATAAAAGAAATATAAAAACTCAAAAAAATTGGTATTATCCTAGATATTTATGATATGAATTTGGTTAATGATGAACATATTATTCAAGATGGGTTTGAGAAACCTAATGTCTGTGTATTAAACACATTTTCAGGTTGAAGGGATAAAATATGAATGTATTGAGTACATAGTCATCTAAGGAATGACATATTCAACATTATGACCTCCTTTTATGAATTTTAATTTCATGTAAATAGGATTTGTTCCTGTAGATTAATTTCATGTTACTAAGACGTTGTCATTTAGTTTAAAGTCATTTCACTTGGACATTTTCATACAGTTTAATTTCATGCAGCTTGGATGTGCTTACATATCTTTAATTATTATTTTACCTTGATCTTTATAATCAAATTCAATTTCTATGTTCCCTAAGCTCTCATGATAGATGATCTGTGTGTGAAACAAGCGACAACTGGGTAGTCAATTAATCCATACAATATGAAAAATAATATGTTGGCATGCTCACTTTCAAATGTGGACTAAATAAACTATAAATATCTGAATCTCATGGAGGGACATGGTTGAGACTAATGAAAACTCTGGTTTGGGCCTGAAATAGATGATTAAAGAGTCACTATGTATTCCATAGTATATGAATCAAGCCACACATAGTTCTTATATAATAATCCCCTACATAGGTCTGACTCATACAAAAGGGAAGGACATTTTTTTTTTGATTTTAGTGATGACTAAGAATGGAGATATGGGCATATCTATAAATCCTATGGTAATAAGTAACAATAAACACATAACTCTAGTTTATAATACCATATCCAAATCTAAATCTCACATAGAGATGGGGGAAATGTTTTCTCAGATTGGAAAAGAAGGAAACTTGATGGGTGAGGTTTCTATTTCAGGATCAAGTGAGGAAACCTTATAATTGTGTAGGGTTATGGGAATAAAATTAGAATTATATTATAAAACCCCTAAACCAAAAACGTTTTACATAAATCAAAATCTTGTATAATAATGGAGGAAGGCCCTATAAAGTAAATAAATGTTGTCATGTTTAAGGTCTTTCTACTAGGACCTAGGATACTATGTAGTTTAATGTTTTGTTGTCTAGACTTTAGGGGTTTCATAATTTAACATCTTGTGATCGGTTGGCCTTCTATTTGGTTTAATGTATTGCGGTAAAGAGGCATTTCATGCATTTTAATGTCATATGGTAAGGGTATATTTTGTTTATTTTAACATCATGCGATAAGAACAAGGGTAAATCTTATTTTATATGTAATTCAAGGTCATGCATAGTATGTTTCTTTTGAATAATTATCTTAGATTGAGAAAGAGGGATGTTTTCTGTGCGTTTTAAAGTCACTAAGTAATGATTTTTTCTGTGTAGTTTAAATTTATGTTGTATGAACATATTCTTTCTAGTTTAAAGACATTTCGTAAGGATATAAAGATGCTATAAAGTCTAAAGCATTACCCTGAACATAGGTATGAAGGCTTAAAGAACTAGGAAATTATTGATCCCTCCTAGACATAGGAAAATGCATGTCATAAATCATGTCCTTAAATTCACATATCAAAGATGATTGTTTGGGGATTTGTGGGATTAATGGCACACTATTAGAAAAATACCTCATGGAGTTAAGGGGGACCATTCCCATGTGACCAAAATATCCCTAGGAACAAGATTTAGGCATTCTGTTATTCACCAATGAATCATAGTAGGTTCCCTTTAGGAGGCATAAAATCCCCTAGGCATAAGATCTTAGAAATTATGTAAATAATTATCCAATCATTATAGGGTTCCTTTGGGATTAGTCAACCCATATGACCAATATGGTGTAAGGGATAACCAGGAGGACATGTGGTAAAGGTTCATGAAATTCCATGAGAGTATTTACTCATGTTATCTGGTGATTTAGACATGAAAATTTGACATGATGTTTTTATAGTGAAAAGGGGGGTGTCTAAAGTGAATTAAAAACTCAAGGAAGTCAGGTCTTCATTGAGGATACATACCACAAAATGAAAGGGTACTAGAATTCATAGTTATAATCATACATTAAAAATTAGTACAATGTATAGATGAATAACATTGAGGGACTCTAAATTTACTGGAATAGTTGGGTTGTAAGAACTGTAAATCATAACCAAAGAATATCCGAGTCAGCAGAAGCAGGTTACTATTTTGTATAGTTTAACCATTAATAAGTTTGGAAGCCTATATTGCACACAGTGAGGATAATAAGTCCTAGATTTATGGGTTCTTCTTATCTAGGACCATAATATCCCCTAGGAACAAGCTCTATGGTATTGTGTTATTCAGTAGATAATCCTAGGTGGGTCCCTTTAGATTATCCAGTCCATAAAACCAATTTTCTATAAGGTTAATCCAAGAGTATGTTGGATCAAGATCTATGGGGTTCTAAGATAATTATATCAACTCAAGTAATTGGTTGGTATTAACACATATATTGATGATATGAAGTTAGTTCATGGATAATATAATATTCAAGAAGGCTTTGGGCACCCTAGACCTATGCCAACAAGTATTGAACACATTTTCATGGGTGAAGGGATAAAATAAGAAATTATTGATTAAAAAATCATTAGGTGTTGATTTGTTCAAAATTAATTCTTCTTGGCATATAATTTAACATTATTTGACTAGGATGTGGTTGTATAGTATAACATCATATGAATATGACATTGTCTTGTAGTTTAATTTCATGTGACTAGGATATTGTCGTGTATTTTAACATCATGGGATTAAGATGTGGTAGCTTTTCTTTTAATAGAATGCACCTTGATCACATAGGTTGTAGTGGATTTCTAGGTTCCCTAATCTCAAATGAGTCATGCTTTGTGTGAGAAACAAAAGACAACTTGGTAGTCGATTCAGTCATGTGGGATTTCATGATAAGGAATATGTGGGGGGTTTTCAAATTTTAATATGGACTAGAGTCTCTACATGGATATGACTATCATGGAGGTACATGGTTGTGAGTGATGATATCACATGGGTGGGACATAAATTAAGGTTCCATGTGTCACTATGTATCCTATAGTATGGAAATCAATTCACACATAGTTCTTATATAAGAATACCATAAGATGGTTACATTCATACATAAGGGAAGTGGTATTTTTTTGCATCATGGTTGGGTTTGGCATTGGAGATATGAGTATCACTATGTATCCTATCTTAACAGGAATAAATCCAGATGTATTTATAGTTTTTGATCCCTTATGTGGATTTAACTCTCATATAAGGATGGGGGAAATTATGTCTCGGATTAAAAAAGAAGGAAACCTGGGGGTTATATTTTTATGTCAGGATCAAGTGAGGCTACCTTATTCAAGTGTGGGGTTATGGGAACAGACATAGTGTGGGATATTAAAACCCCTACACGAGGAACTGTTCCCATAGATCTACCTTATGCATAAAAGGGGAGGTGGACCCCGCATGTTAATACCATGTTGTGCAGTTTAATATAATAAAACTAGGACTAGTTATGTTGTACAGTTTAAAGTCTTTCTTCCATGACTTTAAGGGTTGAATAGTTTAACATCATGTTACTAGGATACCTTCCATATTGTTTAATTTCTTATTGGAAGGATTTATTATATGCAATTATAATCATACAGTAAGGACTTCATCTGTATAGTTTAATGTCTTGCTGTAAGGACATCGATCATGTAATTTAGTGTCATATGTTAAGGACATGGAGGTTTTTGGTTGTTTAAATTATTTATACCATGATAAAGTTATGATGATATCATTTATCCAAATTACTTCTTAGGAACCATGAATTTATGGGGGGTAATTCATTCCCAATCCATCATGGATAATGAGTAATCCCCATTGGAATAGACCTTATGTTTAATTTAAGGCCCTTCCCACATGGGTTCTATATTTGGGGTGTTCTTCCCTCATATAATTGATATTATAAAAACCAATACAAATTTTCCTTGGAGAAAAAAGTGGAGGAGAACATTTTTGTTATACTCGTGCAATCCAATCCTAATAGACATTGAGGTTTTGTAGTGAACAAAACCATTTCTCATTGATTCAATATAACTTATCCATTCTCTTATGTGATTTTTTATCACTTTATAGATATCCATATATAGAGTTTTTGAGTGATGGAAACTAAAATTTGATGGGTAAAACAAATTCTATTCAATAAACTAATGAATATTTGGTCACTTGTGTGGTAGTCCAAGTGGTGGAATGGTATACCCATTGAGTATGTCAGAATTTTTTTTGCCAAAACCTCTTATATTTTTCCACCATTTTCTAGATTTCATTTTATAGGGCCTAATTGAATGCCTCTATCTATCCACTTTCCTCTATATGATAGCAATATGACTAGTTGTAACTAATGTTATAATATTGAAACAACCTATTTAACTTATAAGAATAAAATTTGGTTCCATTGTCCATAAATATCATGTGAGGGATACAAAATCTTGTGATAATATTGGAATTCATAAAGTTGATGATAATATTTTTGTAGACTTCATTGAGGGGTATATCATTAAAGCATTTGGAAGTGAAGTCAATAATAGTAAGGATGCACTTAAACTGCTTAGTTGTAGCTTAGGGATATGGCCCCATAATGTCTATTCCCTATATGTGAAACTATAAGGAATACATAACTACGTGTTGACATTTTGGGGGTTTATGGATAAATATTTCAATAATCTGAAAAGTGTGACACATATTGGTGAATTCAACATGTTCATATATTATACTCCTCTAGTAGTAACTAGGAATCCTGATTTAGTGGGAGAGATTGGTTCTGGATTGGTGAGAATTGTAGTAGCTTGTATGGACATGATTCATAATGTTTGGAGTATCTCCTTCGAAAATTAATATGAGGATGAATCCATTAAAGCCTTGTGTGTTGAGGGATTTCTCCTCATTTGGACAATCCTAAAGCACAAAGTTCATTGTTAGATGTTGAATATGCTCCCTTCTAGAACGAATCCATAGGAGGGTCCCATTTTCGGGGTATTTATTATGGGATCCATATATTTATTGGTAGATGATGTCTCCTAGTTGTTGGATTTAGCATTAATCTGATTAATTTACTCCATGAAAACAATGATGAATAGTGAGACTATCCTTTGGTATATGACATAGAACACAACCTCGTCTTGATCATGAGCATCCAGAACAATGGCTTCATTATCTTGAGAATATTTATGATCATTTTTTGAATGACAGAGGATATGAATCAATATACCCAATGGTAATTCCACCATTAATCATCTCATGTAATTGATTATAGGGGTCGATTCTTCCTTCTTGATAGCATATTCTCTATTTATTTGTTTGATCACTAGCTCTGAATCACCTTTAACATTCAGGTAATCTATCTAAAGCTATAATACCATCACCTTTAACATTTAGGGAGTGTTATGGGTATAGAAAACTTCATTTTATGGATGTTCGGTGTCTACTAGAGTGGTTTTTAAGCAGTATTCATTGCAAGGAAGATAGATAGTATCTGCCATTTTATTTCCTTCTGTGACTTTAATTGAATGTCATACTATTTTAGAATAACATACCATTGGAAAAAATGACTAGTAAACATTAGAAGACCAATAATATACTTTAAAAGGTCAATAAGAGAGACTATGAGAACTTCTTGATGCTGTAAGTAATCCCACATCTTTCTCACTATGAAGATATGTGAAAGGCAGTTCTTCTCAACATCAGAATGTTGAGTCTTTGTATATAACATTGTTCTAATAAGATAGTAGAGACTATTTTCATTCCCTATATTATTTATCTATTCAAAAAGGGTTCTGAGTGATCATTTCATGACATCCATGTATAAGATGAGTGGGTTTCATTCTACATGAGGCATTATGACTGGTGGATGAAAAAAGTGCTTCTTATGGATATCAGAATATTATGGGTAGTCATTGTACAATTTGTAAGAAAATAACTTCTTCATTAACAAAGAAAAAGGTGGATATATTTTAGCTAGGTTGAATATGAAATACCTATTATAATAAAGTTTCACTTGTAGGATTCTCAATTATTTATGATTTAGAGGAGGCAAAATTGCTTGTATTGAACTAGTAATTTCTAGGCTAACCTCGATGCCATGATGGTGCACCACACTGCTGAGTAATTTCCTTGAAGTTAATCCAAATTCACCCTTTAGAAGTTTCATATTTAAACTGTGATGTTTCATTTTTTTATGATTATGTGAAGATCAGTTTGGTACTCAAAAATCCTTCGATATTTAACCACATGTTCATTGACATTACACTATGTGATTCATTCCTATAAGGTTTTAAAGATATGATTCACAACACATTGAATAGTATCACTAGTATTCTTTAAGACAAAGGGAATGAACTAGTATAAAAATATCCCTTGAGGTTCACTAAAGGTAGTGGATTTTTCATCTTCAATTTCCATCCTGATCTATTTATATATCAAATATCCATCCATAAAGGGAAAGTCTTTGAAACTAGTAGTTGTATCGATCAAAAGTTTCATGATTTATATATGGAAATCATTCTTTAACTAGTGTCAATTGAGGTCTCTAAAATCTATGTTGACCTTGATATGCAAGTTATTATTCTTAAAGGGGATGATGTTGGAAATCCATTATGCGTACTTCACCACCAGGAAAAATATGGATTCAATCAATTTATCAACTTTATATTTTAAATTTTATTCATGAGATGGATGCATTATTCTAACTGACTACTTAAAACCTCAATGGTCATCTGGAATGCCTATATTATGAGTGTCCAAATTAGGGTTCATCCTGGAAATCACTTTATTATTCAAATAGAACACATGTCAATGATACTTTGGAAATTAATTGTACATATCCTACTCTTCAAGAGTCCTGAAGGTACAAATCAATATAGGCCACAAATATTATTTTGTTTCCATATTTACCTACCAGAGCACCTCTATAGTAGTAGAGATTCCTTCCTTAAATGATAGAGTGGTATTCTTAAGGTCATCCTATTCCTCTTCAATATTTTTTTCTGTGAGTGTATCTTTAGGCATGGGTGATATCTTCAGAGAATATCTATCCTTTTCTTTGTATGAAAGAAAACCTAGAGAGACATTAACATCCTGAACTTCTAGATCCATTATGGAGGGATTCTGGGGAATTTTGTTTCTTCCATGCTTCTACTGGTGGCATGAGAGTCATGGACATCCAAAATTGTGGGGAATGTATTTGGTAATTTTTAATTTCTTCAAATAGAGTAGGTGATTTTTCATATCCTAATAGGGAATTAGTCTAGCTATACTTTATTGAATCCAATTTAATTGGAGAAATCATTATCACATATACATGGGCTAGTTAAGTTTTTGGTTCATAATCACTCACTGGTATTGAGTCTTCTACCATGATTAGGTTTATAGGTATCACATAATCACTAATGAGCATGATCCATGGGTTTTTACCGATGGATCATAAGATTTTTGGAGAAAAAACCTACTTTCCACCTTCCATAATTGGTATTTTACTTCCCTTTGTAGAAAATTTCATTGGAATCTATGGATTTTCAAGATTCAATGTTCGAAATTTCACCATATAGTACATACAACCTTTAATTAATGGAATATTTTTAACAATGATAGCATGTTGATGGAACCTCCATGTGGCTATGATGAAAAGGTCTTCAAAGAAGGACATTTTATTTTCTGTCTTGTTGGATAACCTTGACCACAAAATTAGATATAATTTCACAAAATTGAGCCTTGATAATGATCACTTTGAGGGACCATTTCTTTCTTTTCTTGTACCCTTTAATTGTTAGCTTCATTATAGGTAATTACTCCTCCCCAAATCCCAAATATTGGAGGGTCTGAATTGGTATAAGGTCGATTGTGCAACCATTTTCAGCCAACTTACTTTCTATGTTGACATTATTGAGTTTTTATGAATCATAGAGTGGTCTAATATACCCCTAGATAGCTTTATCCTGATCTTCCTTTGAAAATGAGATGGTGGTATGACATTATGTTGGATTAGTTCCCAACCAATAAACCCCGATTGTGAAGACATATATCTTAAAATTATTTGGACTCTATAGGGCATCCATAAATTTACTTTTTAGTTATTTTGAATTATGAAGAGTATCAAATATTGAGATTTTGACTGGGATAGATAAAAACCCTTTTTATAATGACATATTTCTATGTCATTGGTCTACACATCCCAAGGTTGGTTTTCTCCTTTTCACGTGTCTTAGGATATGATGTGTATAAGGTGGATGGGATTCATGTTTGTATAGAGTTTGAGGGATCATCTATTACAAATGGTATAGGCTGCGTTGGCCTAGCCCTTACTTTGGGATGATCAAATAGTTGCGCCCCTGCTAGCTAGTCATTTCAAACAATTGGGTTCAAATGAAAAAAATGTATTTTAGGAATTTCATGATCTTGGTGGGATTAATGAATCAATTTCATATGGGTCTTGGACATGTATATGGATTTAGTAGGTATGTAACCAAAATATTGGGTTTATACATGATCGCACCATCTCTTGTACCCTCAGATTTTGTGGCATCGACCTCCAACTCCTTGGTTAGGTATAGAGAACTCATATTTAGGGGCATATTATTAATTAGATAAGGGGTTTTCTATGTTAATAAAATTTAAAACAAAAATAAAAATGAGATCTTAATCTGATGAGGATTTTCATTTGGTGGGGGCAATACCCATTAATCAGATTCTAATGGAAATAAATCCACAAGAGTCAGAGAAAGTGTGATTGTTAACTAAGACACTTTCCCCTGTAAATTTTACTATATTTGGTGGTTATGTTTACCTATGGGAGGTTGATTCAATAGTTCATTATCAGATGTTGGGACCATGAATTCTTTGGAAACTTACGCTCTCATGGTGGCATGATCTCAACCAACTGTCTTTCAAATAATCCAGTTATCAAACCTATGTTTATGCCTAGATGAATCTTCCTTAAAGTTACTCTCTTCTTATAGTAGGGAGGTGGTCACATATGCCACATGTGATGGGGATTTTCCTAGTATCACTAGTCCATAGTCAACTGTACCATGCAGGATTCCATTGAAGATAATGAAATCTCGGATGGTGTGACCTAGTACTCTATGAATTGGAAAATAGTAGCAGAGGTCACTAAGGTTGACCTCATTGGGTTTCCTTGGCTCTGGTAACTTGAGGAGGTTTTTTTATACATTTGTGAGGAAATAACTAAGAACCTAAACATTTCATAAGGAATATAATTTTTTCTTTCATTCCTCAAACCACAGGTGACCATGATCTCTCTTATCCTCTATCCAAGAGAATTTTTATAGCTACTACTACTCGGCATGAGCCATTAGGTGATTCAATGAATGTATGGGTACTCCAATGGGTACCACTACTAGTTTATGGGTGAGAAAAATAGATTCTTCCCTACCAAGATTCTTCATCTATATCATGGGGATGGATCTAGATTTGACCATAGTTCACCGAATGGAATATTCTTGGAACTGTGTCATTTCAACAAAATTAGGGAATCCTCTTGGGTATTCCATCATGATAAAAGGAATATAAAGTACTTAAATAATTATATTAGTACAATGTTCCATTAATTTATACTTTGAGAGTGAAGTACTGAGTGAGTAAATTAAACCCATCCATTGGGAAATAAATTCAAACACCCTCTCATTTTCATTTTGATTGTAATTTGTGATGTAAAAAATCTTTATTTTCCATTGCATGGATCTGGATTAATGAAGGAATTGATGAAAAATGTATTCATATCCCATGAGGGATCCTTCTAAAATGTTTCTTTATTAAAATAAGACTAGACTAACCAGATTCTGTGAAAAGAATCATAGTTTTGTTGCATCTTGGTCTGGAGGTCCCATCATAGGGTCGCATCAAGATACGAAGTGTGTTTAAGATGTTTTTCTAGATCCCTTATTCCATATAAGTGTGAATATATTGGATTGAAAAAATTAGGTAGGGTAATTTTTTTTTCTACCCATTCAGGGTATGAATCCCCTTCGGGCTGCATGGGGGTGCGTCGACCCACCATAGCTTCTATCCGAGTAGCTAGAGTCTTAATGGTATTGAGAAGTTATAAAGGTATCACTATTTGTACCACATACTCTATATGGAGAGTGTTTGAGGCTTAACGTGGTTTTCCTACTTTCATATCCAATTGATTTTCAATTTTTGTTGGTTTTATATGGTCATCCTAATAAGGAGGAGGTTGTCATTGTAATAGAGAAAAATTTGTGTAATCTTCAACTTCCACAATTCTTTAAGTTAGTTTCCTAGATCCAGTTCTATCCTAATTCTCAAAATAAACCCTCGTAGGAAGATTAGATTTAATGTGATGGTAAAGATTAGGAATATATATTTTCTCTTGAAGGTGATACCTAATAGGATTATTTCCCCTGAGTAATTCTTCACTGACCTATCTAAGGTTGTGTATCTCACACTCTTATTATGAAAGTAATTCTTATATGAAGTATATTTATACCCTTCTAGGTGGTGATTTTCGGTATCCACACACATCACATTATCCTTGTAAAAATTACATCGAGGTGGTGGAAACTCAATATTTAGGTGTGTTTGGTTGTGTTTTCTCCTCCAATTATATAAAGGTGTGGCCTTAATTTATGAATAAATATTACTTATCTATCAAGGTACATTTTTCTTATTTCACCCATCTAAATTTTCATCTTGGTCCAAAATATTTTTTGGATTGATGGTGATGATTTTCACTGAGTCATACATAGTGAAAATATCTAGCCCATCACTCTACAGGCAATAAGATAGTTTCGTACCTTTCAATTCTCATATGAGGGTTATGTCATGGTCTTACAGTTGGCCATTTTTATTCTTGATCAATTCTAGATTATGAACTTTTAGTGGTTTCCAAAATACTCTAATATATTTTAATATGTCTCTTTGTAAATTTAACTTTTTAGAGAGAAAACGTTTCACACAACCCCAAGCTTAAAAGAAGAATGATATACAATTAAATATCATTATTTTAAATTGTCCATTATAACCTAGCTATTAAATGGGTGGTAATGAATAGTATTAACCAATAGGTGAAATTTATATATTTAATCAAATGTTTTTACATTTATAAAAATTATTTCACAGGCATAAGATAAGATGTAATCCAATTATATGCATAAAAGTCTTTATTTTTCTAAACACGTTTTACCACTTTTAAGGGTGCATTTATTTTAAAACCTGATTTTGAAACATTTATAAATTATATTGATCAAAATAAACTTCATATTTAAAATTTTAATTTCAAAATTATGTTAGGGTGAAATTTTGGTAATTTTCTGAAAAAAATTTATTTTCCAGTAAATAGTGAAAAATCTATATTTTTATAAAACTGTCATTTCTATTATAATTAATAGTATATTTTTTTTATTATAATATTAATCTAATTTATTAATTTATAAAAAATTTAGTAATCTTATAAAATTTAGTATGATATAATTTTATCATATTATTAGTAAATAAATGTTTAAGAAATTTTTAATTAAGTATTGATTTTTTTAAAACATAAATCATTACTTTTAATTTAATAATAAATATAATGATGTAAAATAAAAATTTGAATCATAAAATTTATTCAAAAAATAATATTTTTTCCTTGTGATTATAATATAATTTTATGAGGCCTTAATTAATTTTTCAAATTGTTATAAAATCAGTTATACTTTTAAAATGGATATTTTCCATGTAAATAATTATTTTAAAAAATATATAATTTCTCATATTTAGAAAATTATTTTCATAAAATTGATCTCATTTTTTAATTCTACACATCGAAAAATGTTTAGTGCGAATTTTTGGGATTTTTTTAAAATCGATGAATTTTTGGTGAATAATGAATTTGTAGTACTTAACAAATAAATGATTTTTTTGTGTCATGGATGAGTCATAGATGATGAATGGATGATGTAAGACCGTAATATCAAAATATCCTTCCCTTTTTTATATATTAATTAATGGGAATAAAAATATTCATAGTCTTGAGAAAAAAAATAATAAACAAATGAATAAAATATTTAAAAAAACACCCCTCTCTTCAACTATAAATATCACCCATCACCACCTTTTCTCCTCATAGCTTCCAAGATTTTAACCTTTTAAAATTTATTACCAATCCTCTTAAAAATCCCCTTCTCTAGGTCTAGGATCCTTTTTTATCAAAAAATACCAAAACCATTCCCCTTAAGGATGTTCTAAAAGAGGAGAATTCAAAATGTAAAATTCCACTTTCTTTTCATTTATTTTATTTTCAATTTATTTTATTTTCTTATCCTTCCCTCACATATCCTATCCAAATAGAAATGATAAATCCTGTACAATTTATATACATTTAAACTATCATGTTAATGGAAGATGCATCACCAAACTCTTCTCTCTCTATCTCTCTTTAATTCTATAAATTAAAACATTACTCGTGATGTCTCAATTTACCGACATCATGGATGATTCATTTTTATTTTCCATTTACACCTTCATGGGTGGTCATAAAACCATTTTTATGGTTGAATAATATTATAATATATGTATTAATACCCATGTAATGTTCTATGACCATTATATATACATAATATTAATTAATGAAACAAAATTAGTATGTGATGATCAAAAACCTGTAAAAATAATCTATATGATCATCACTAGTGTCTTATCTAATGATTAATTCTCACTCCATGTAACCAAATTATATATATAATACTTTAAAATTATATATTTTTAATAATAAGATATAATTTCGAATATGTAATACTATTCTAATTTTATATGATCTTCTATATGCTTATAAAAGTAAACTAATCATGAAAACCAAGGAAATGAACACCACTGAACAATGAAAGTCAATCTTATAAGTCATTAAAAAAACCATAAATAAACATAATAAAATTTTACTAAAATAAATATATGTTTATAAGGTTATAAATTAAATTATTAATTAATTTAATTTCATTATCAATGATATTAAGAGCATGTGCATTACACATTTAGACATAAGGTAAATGTTTCTCCTTGAACCTCTATTTTTTTTATTTGGGTTACACTTTCTCCCACTTTACCATAATATAATTCATATTTATTTTTATATACATCCTATAAATTATGTATATATGTTCCAAATTCCTATATACATATCATTTCATCTTCCTTTTATGGTAAATACATGTTTTATAATGTTTCCTTCAAAATTTGTTCCGGCAAGAAAACCTGATTAAAGGAAACTTCCAGATTTGTTACCCACATTGAATTTCCATCCATATTATGTTTTAGGACACCATTTTCTTATAAAATCACTATTTTTTTCATGAAAATTTATATTTTTTAATTTCTGGTTTTATACAAACAATTATGATAAATACATGTTATTTTTTCCAAATAACTCTTCATTGCAAAGTAAAAAAAGGGAATTCATATCAAGGATTACTTGATGAATTTATTGGATTATTTTCATATATTTAAACACCTTTAGTTAATAATATGATTTATATATGTTTAAATCATGTGATTATCATCTACCATGTTTTACTAAATTGTTTCTGATCAGTTTGAGTACGGATTTTCTATATTGATACCATTCACCATACTAATCAAAAGTTTTTTTGATTATGTTTATAGACTAGGGAAAGTTATATACATTGCATATGTATATGTTTTTTATGTATCACCCCATTTATATGAGGAACACATTGGAATTATTATGTGATTGGTGGGGTCCTATATATCCCCTTAATGCATTGGTAGTTATCATTAGACAAAGAAAATATGGACTTGGCTGAGGTCTTTCCCATTTATTTTCAGATATATATTTTGACGAGGACTTACCCATTTATTTTTAGATGTATTGGTCTAGGACTCAATGGTATGTTTTTTATGTCTATAATTATTCATTCCCTCATTATGATATTATTAATTGATAATTCAAGTGTTTATTTGAATAGTAGAATATCCAGGATTAAGTTTCATTTCATGTGATTATTTTTTGAATTATTTAATAAACATTTATTCTTTATATATTTGTATCTTGATTATGTTTTAACATCATGTGTTTTTTTATTCACCATGAATTACTATTCATGTTAGCTTCCATTTCATTAGATAAACTTAATGAGAATCTGAAATCACCCATTTATTATGTTTTATTTTCCCTTGGATACGAAGATGAATATTATGAGTTACTTTTAGGGATAATCTGGGAGAATATGAGTGTTCCCATGTTGTTTTTATGTTTCATTTAATTAGAAGTTTTAATTTAAAACTTATGTATGCATTTGGTTTTCCAAATATACAAAACAATTTGGTCCCAGTACTGGAAATGGTGTTTTCCCAACATACATATCCCAACCTTTATCCATAACCACTGGTATAGGATTCTATAACAAAGGCTATAAAAAATGGTTTGTAAAAACCCATTGGGATAACCTAGCCAATTCCAATGGTTTTTTAAAACTATTTTAATAGGGATGACTAATTTCCCCTAAAACTCAAGCACTACCCCTTCACCATCCTAACTCCCACTGCTCTGATCCCAACTCCAATCCCTACTCCCCTCCTCTCATTATAGACCTATCACATGACTCCCATCCTCCCCTCATGCTACCCCTTCTCCCCTTCGCAAATCCCAACTTCCAGTAGCCTCGCTCGATTCAAAGCATAAATCCATATTCGGTGTCAAACAAATAGAGGTACCCAATCTATCTTCTCTTGTTTATCATAATATTTTATGTGTATTTTTGGTTGGTTAATATGAATAAGAAGATCTATATATGTTTATTTTTAGTTATTTGGTTTTCTTATAGTTTAATTGAGTTTGAATTGGTGTCTGTTTTCTTTTGTGGCATTTTTTGAATATATGAAATGGGTTTTAGGGATTATTCTATTCTTAACAAACACATGTTTGTGTGTTTCCAGATATTATAAGGGGAAATCCAAATCCCCTCCATAACATTCATCATAAACTATAAGTACAAAAAAGTCTTCCTGGATAGATTTATGATTCCCTAGAAGAGTTTTATAATTATGGTTCCTTGTTGAGATTGAATTTTACCTCCTAATTAAATTTAATATGATTTTGATTATTCTTGTTTATAGGTAGAACTTGTAAGGATATTCTACAAGTCCTTTTCTCAATAGATACCATCAAATGAAATGGTAGAATTTTGTTAAGGGATTCTCCGATCCCGACTCACATCGTGATCCCATCCTGAGAGATTCCTTCTCCCATCGTGCATTGGCAAGTGATTTTTTTATTATGTTTTCTATTGTTATTATTATTATTATTAAAACATGTATAATGATATCTAGGTCCCTCAAGGGTATATCCAATTGGTCCCTCTAATTTAGGTGCTCTATATTTGGGGAAACAGTTCATATTAAATTTTCATTAATTTCCACACTTGATTTTACTTTAAATTCATAGATTTTCTACTTTTCAAATGTTTTTTTAAATCCTCTATATTATTTTGATGTGATTGAAATAATTTGGATTACTATGAATTGAAATTTGAACATTTAATAATTTATATCTTATAATTCCATCTACACATAATAGATATTTATCACTTAAACTTATGTATGAATTTCCACTCTATCCTTTATCATATGGTCTTAAGAATGAGTTTCTCTTCAAAGTTTTGTTTCTAATTTTTATCATGTGTTTATTGAAAACATTTAATGATGGTATAAACTCTAAATAATGGTTTATAAGATCACAAATCATTTCCGTTTGTGGAAAATTAACCCATGATTTCCCACTCATTTGGAATATTTCTAGGTGTCTAATTTTTTAAGAAACATGGTTAATGTTTTTCATATAAAATCTATATTGCTATAGTAAACTGATTTTAGTCTGTGTGGTAGGTTGATTTGGTGATCAAGTGTGTTGTATTTTCTTCAGTTGATCTGCTCTTTAATTTCTCAAATCAAGGGCTCTATTTGGATGAAATAGGTCTCCAAAATCACTCAATGTAACTATAATATGAATTCCAACTATGAGTGCACAAGATTATAAATATGTATTAACATATATATGGGATGTGAATTTCTAGAATGAATTTATTTTTTAGAGTAAACTATATTTATATAAAAACTATAAAAATTTACACATAATTTTAAAAAAAATAAATATTTTCATTAAAATAAAATGATTTTATAATTTATATATAATCTATAAATTCTTAATGGTATACTTTAAATGGTTAATATGTTCATTAAATGGTTTAAAATTTACATTTTATTTAATATGTAATATAAATAAATAAATATATAAACTATAAATTTTATTAATGAGCTAGAATTATATATATTAATATAGTTTACATATCAATATATTTTATATATTAATATGTAAATAATTTAATTTTTAAATGTTAATATTTAAAGTATATTAACATTTATATAGTTCCAATTAACATATTTACCCAAACTAAACTGAACTAGAATATTGTATTCCTAACTAAATAAAAAAGACAAATTGGATCTAAAAGTTCCAAATTAACCTAAATAGTTCTTACTCATACCAAGCTCAGATAAAAATATTTAAACCAATAAAAAATGAATAAAAATGAATCGAACTAAAATGAATTAATCTAATACAACCTGGTCTAATATAATAATAACCTACATTGGATTGGTTCCAGACCCACTACCTATGGTGATTTCCTAAATAGTTTTATAGTTTTGTAAAATGACATAAATATTTCATTGGTCCACAGTAGTAGTTTTTTTAATAATTTCATAGGTTAAAGATATTGGTTTCCTTATCCTTTTTGAAATAGCGTGATTTCTTATATAGCATGTTTTATATTATAGTTCATTACCTATTTTATTTTGATACTATTAGCCTCTTTTATTTGTGTCTTGATCTACCTTGGATTTTACTCTATCTTCATCATTAACTCCATTTGACAAATTTAGTTCTAAAGTATATTTAAATTCTTACATTGAAAGACTAGTTAAAAATTCATTCTTAAATGTGAACTTTATTAACGAAAATGTCATCCTATTAATGTGTTTTCATTGTGATATTTTAATTTTAATGAAATATAATAGATGATTTATAAAAATATTCTGAAAATTCTATTAAACTCTATATGCTTATGTAATGAAAACCTATTTATAGATATTTTATTTCAAACTATCATAAAAGTGATATTTTATTTAATGACTTAATATTGGAATGTTGTTTTTATTGACATACCTAATGAGATCATTTTCTCATTCTCATAATTTACAATGTGACCATTTTTACTCTTCTCAATGTTTCACATAATCGTTGTGGGTCATTCATAATTTAGAGTGATCCAATACACCATCATATTCCAAAACTAATCAAATTTATAGTGGGATATTTATGGCAGCAAAACCTTCCTCTTTATAGTGAAATATACATCATTTTGGTGGGATACTCAATCAATTACTCTTATATACATCAAGTTTATTATTAAAAATTAAAGGTTACAGTTATGTTAACTCTTACATAGAATTTTTATACTCTTATGCAATACCAGTTTTATCATTTTCTCATACTTCATAGTGTATCAAATCATCTAGCACTCCAGACTATTCTTACGTTGAATAGGTTACAATGTGGAATATACTCTTATGATGTGGTCTTTCTATAAGTAATATTATATGGAGTGTTGTTATTATTACATTTTTTTTATTCTTATACATATCTTAATGTAGTATGATAATAATATGTATGCTGAAATGCATCATACATATCCAAAATTTTATGTTTACATAACAACCAACATGGAATGATAATCAATGTTGCAATATGTTGTGATATTTCTTCACCATGATTTCTAACATATTTTTCCAAATAAGTTGTGATAGGGTATTAGATAATGGTATCACCTTGTGAATTATATAAAGGTGAGATGATATATGATTTAACTTGAGTTAAATTAAATATGGTATTGAATTACTTTCTTATATCAAATTTATGAATGTGATCATGATTGATTTAATGAAAAAAATATTCTAGTGATCCTATTATGAAGATATATAATTGAATCAGTTTTTGAAAGATAACCAAAGACTAGTGTATATGTGATATATGTGAATCACTTGTTCTCTTAGTTTCTCTCCTCTAAACCATCCTTCATCTATTAAACTCAATAAAAATGAGACATCAACCCTCCAGTATAATTCTAGTATAAATATATACCACATTTTCACTGATCATAAACAAACTGAACTGACCTAATTGAATAGATCCATTCTATACCAAGTTGAAATGAACCATGCTATAACACATTTTCATGCATCTATTACACACTATCTGAAGGTCCTTTATTACCCATAAAATTATAGTATTTTCTTATATGTATAGTATTTTTTTTCTTTTATATCATGATTCTCATATAGACTCGTATTTATGCTATGATTTCATATAGTTTGATGATTTCTAGTTTCATTAATTATTTTTTTGTTTAAACATAAATATTATTTACATATTTTTATGAAATGTCATAGAAATTTTTTTAATAGAATGGATAGAAGTTGGATGTATGAAACTGATCAGATCTCAAGCAAATTTCAAAACAAGTTGGTGAGAGTTTTAGATTTTTCATTTGAAAATGCTTAAGATAGTGGACACATATATTTCCCATGTTATCATTGAGTTGGAAGACCTTGGTTGATTCATGAAGAAGTTATCTACCATATAACCAGATAGGGTTTTAAAATAGACTACTATGTATGGTATTACAATGGGGATAAAATACAATTTCACAATGCTCCTGATCCAAATTAGAGGAATGGATTGGAGAATTTTTTAGATTGTCATTTTCCATTTATTCATCATCAAGAGAGGAAGGGATGATGAACAAATAATACTTCAATAAGAGAACATATGGTGTGTCTAATGAAAATTATGATGTTGATAGGATGAAAAAATTGGATGATGCTTCCATGACTCCAATATATTGACAATATGGTAGAATGAAGAATATGGAATTTTTAATCTGATTGTTTCATGGGAAAACAATGTATGGGATTTCTAATACTTCCATCAATTACATTATTATGTTATTGAAGGATTGTCTTATAAATGATGAAGATATTCCCTCAACCCACTATATGGAATGGGAGTTAGTTTAGGAACTTGTATTTTCAAAAACAATCATGCTTGTCCGAAATATTGTAGCTTATTTAGGGAGGAAACTACTGAAAAAAATGAATGTATAAAATGTTGGACATCCAAATAGAAGCCAAAAGATTATGTAACACCATCTCAGATTCCATATAAAGTAATGTGAAATATTCCATTGATCTCTATAATCTATAATATTTTCATGTTTTATGAAATATAAATAAAAATTAGATGGAATGATATTGAGAGAAATAAGAATAATGATGAGTTGGTTCACCCTACATATGGATTTTCATGGAAGGGATTTGATGCCAGATATCCTGATTTTGCAACAGATTTAAATATGTGAGGATAGGTCTTTCATGTGATAGATTTAATCTGATTGGGAAGATTATTACTTTACATAACGCATGGCTAGTTTTAATCTAATTGGGAAGATTCTTACATTGCAAAACACATGGAAAGTTTTCATAGACATTTATAACCTTCCTTTCACATGAGTTATAGCCCAGTTGCTGAGGAATTTTCTTATTCATCAATGAGACCTGGGTTCAATTCTGAATAGAGGAATATTTCTGAATTACTAGAGTAGTACTGTCATGGGAACTATAGCAGGTATTGTTTGATACTGTTATGGATGGAACTATTCACCTTCGGGCCATCGGTTTGGGCCTGGAGTCCTTAAGGCCTTTGTGCCACATAGGACTTTAGTTCAATAAGGCTTTCGGGCCACCTTAAGGCATTTGGATAACCTCAAGGCCTTTGTACCACCTCAAGGACATCAATCCACATAATGTTTAGATGAAAAATAGACAAATTCTATAAAGAAAAATCCCTAGAAGAGGATTCAGAGCATGCACAATCATAAGAGCGGAGCTTTTAGATTTGGAAGAATGAGAGGGTATAAAAATTTTCATCAGTACCAGGATTGTGCATCTTGGCACATGAAAGCTATAAGAACAACCATGCAAAGATGGAGAGATGATCACAATGCGGACCCTGGAGAGGGGTAGTTTCAAGTAGTTATAGTCTCATATATATTCCTTTAAGACCTTCAGGTCCTGTAATTTCATGAATCCTATGAGAAATGAAATGTTATGGTTCCCCTTCAACCCTAAAAAGGTGGATTATCAAAAATGAATAAAAAATGAATTCCTTCGGGCCATTATGGCTATAACCTTCCTTCATGGATGTGTATGAAATGAACCTTTCAATTTCATGAGTATACCAATATCTGAAGCTTCTGATCTCAACAATGATATAGACGAATATGCAAAAACTTTAATAAAGTGTTGAATCATTTTTGGAATTGGGGTGTTTTCACATTTGATGGATGTTTGAAATACATATTTTATATGCATGATGTAATTATATATAAAATCAATGATTTTTCTTCTTATGAAATGATGTATGGATGGAGCATGAAGATAAAACTATCATGTTCTATTTGTATGTAGAATACACGATCCAGAAGACTGAAATATTGTTGTAGTTTTAGCTTTATGGGACATTAGTGATTCCTTCTAATGGAACATCCATATAAGAATAATCGTCTAAGATTTGATTATACCATGGAGACCAAAAATACACCTTAGTGAATGTATGGAACTGGTGTGCTTAATGAATTACAAGAATTCAATTTTTCATTCGGGAAGGGATAACTGAAATCTATAAAGAGTAAGAATGATTCCACTGAAACATGTTATAATTGGAAGAAGAGGAGAATCTTCTTTGAGTAGCCTTATTGGGTAACCAATTTTTTTATTTCATTGCATAGATGTAATTCACATTTAAAAGAATATATGTGAAATGTTACTTTCAATTATTTTAAATGTCATGGGAAAAGAAAAAATGATTTATGATCTTGGTGTGACTTGGTGGATTGGGGAATCAGACCAGAATCACATCATGTGTTTATTAGTGAAAATAAATGGAAATTTCCATGTGCTTCATATGTGATGACACCTGTAAAAAAATAAATTTCTTGAATTACTAGAGAATATTAATGTTTCTGATGTCCATTCAAGAAACATATCAAAATGGGTCAATAGAAAAGAGTTGATGCTGACATCTTTGAAGAATCATGATTATCACATCCTTCTACATGAGATGATTCCAATAGCAGTCCACCATCTTCTATCCAAAAATTTAAGGGTGTTAGTTATTCAGTTGTTCCATTTATTTAGATATCTTTGTGATAAGAAGTTGTCAATGTATTTCTTGAAAAAAATTGGTGGTGAGGCACCATTAAGTTTTTTTTGAGTTAGAAAAAATATTTCCTTCATCATTTTTCACATGCATGATGCATCTAACTATCTATCTTCTAACCGAAATACTTCTCATAGGTCCGGTTTCATTAAATTTTTTGTATCCAACTGAAAGAAACATGTTCAAATTGAATTCTTATGTCTAGAACTAAAATCATCCTGAAGTTTCTATCGTCAATGGTTACTTGGATCAAGAATGTAGGGATTTCTGTTCATTTTATTTTTCTGATTTGACTATGAGACAAAAAAACAATGAGAAATGAATAAGAATCGTATGAGAAAATTGAACCTAGTTTTCCATCACTTCCCTAATCAGGGGAAACTCCTGAATCATATAAATTGACAACATTAAGCCTTAATGAGTGGGATATGGCACATTGCACAATTTTGTTTAACTATGATTTTTTTGATGACTAAATCAAGTAATTAAATTAAACATGTATATATTATTTCATCTCATGTAATTTTACATATATTTTAAACTATTTCTATTTTTTCGACAGGGAACATAAATAAAGGATAAACAAAAAGTATCATTTGTTACCTTTGATAAGGAGAGAGTCTTTGGATAGAAAAGAGTTTTCTTCTTGGTTGAAATTTAAGGTATAAATATTACTGTATCAAATTAATAAAATAAATATTTAATTAATTTTAATATTCATTTATATTTCAGGTATTGAGTTTTCCTACTAGCTCTATCTATGAGGAAACTAGAGATTTGGATTTTTGTCTTCATTCTGTTATTTGTGAATGAAAATCAATTGTGATCAATGGGTATATATTTATTATAACTAAAAAATAAAATAACATGATAACAGAACATTATAGTGTTATGTTAACTTCCGCAATAGACTATTATGCTAGTGCATCAAATAGTATACCTCAACTTGAAAATGTATCTTATTATGGATTCCTTCAGAAAATACTAATATTGGATTATTACTATCATGATTGATTCACTCTGATGAAATTCTAGTGGTTTGATTTTTTGATAAGGCATGGAACATTTATTGATGATTGTGGATTTTGAGTTTTTGACATGACTCACACTCTTTCTACTGATAAACCAAATGTATTCGCATCAATGGGTAAACAAGTTTTTTATGTCAAAGATCATCTTTGACCTGAATTTTGTGTTATTAGTGAAGTAATCCCAAGACATATTTTTGATGATGGTAATAATAGAATTGACACCATCCCTGCTCCTATTGGCCCTAATCCATTAATTACTTATGATGAATCCAATACATCAACTATTAGAGTTGATTGTGAACCTGAAGTTGTGTTGGGAAATATATAGAGTCATTCATATGTTTTCTCAGTTCTTTTGGTTTAGCTCAACTTGAGTTGTTGAGGTTGGTGTTATAAAAATTGATTTACTATTGATTTAAAATATATTTTTCCCAACTAGACATTCATGTACATTTTCAATATTTACTGGTTGTAGTTTTCTTTGAGTTTTGTTTTCTAAAATTTAATTGATTTGTATTCAAACCTACCATATCAAAAAAACCAAGATAGTTAAATTGAAAAAAAATCAAGATGAATTGAATTGGAAAAATTAAACCGATTGATATGAAAATCAAAACAAATGAAAATAATTACATAACCAAAAAAATAAACTAAAATCCAAATCTAAAATGGAATAATTTCTTTGAAAAATGTCATTACTTTAATTTAATGGTCAAACATATCTTAGGGTGGATGTTATTGGTTTTATATTGGATTACCAATACATTGGATCCTTTTTTTTATTTTTTCTTATTTTCCTAATATTTCATACTATAACTGCATGTGTTGGGTTTACTTGTGTTTTCTTATAATCTATTCTATAGTGATACAACAATATAAGAATATTCTCTTCTCTAGTGTGAAATATTTCATAGCCTTCATCACTTTCTTCTTGAGAGTATGATTCTAAAAAATTTCTTTTATTTTACTCCAAAAGGAATCCTTATTTTTTCTTCTTGGTTACTTCTAATGTTATTTTCTCTTCACATTAGTGTACCAATTGTATATATTAGGTACATACTGGCATTCATCATATGTGTGTCCATACTAGTTGTAATTCTCACATAAGTCAAAAAATCTCTCAAATGTATTTCCTATTGTCTGATTCATTCCAATTTGTGAATTATTTCTAGATGATTTATTTGCAGCATTAACTCTGGTCCACCTTAATTTTATCCATTTATGAATTTTATATGTTGACCTATTATACCAAAGATATATGGAAAAGTTTCAAAATATGTAATAAGACTACCCATTTCCCATAAACCATTTTTTCTTATAAGCTCAATCTATCAAGAAAAATATTTTTGACATCCATGCCATTTTTAGTTAGATTCCCCATTCTTTTTTGGATCCATTTGGGGAACTTCTTCTCCTAGTAGTGATTTTTCATCAAAAAATTCCATGAAAAATTCAATTATATAAGCCATGAAAATAAAATGATCCTTAACAAAATAATATATAATATGAGAGTAGAAGTCATTAACTATTTTTATATATTTATTCCCTCCACATATTGTACTTGAATTATCAAAAGGATATCTATAAATATATTCTACAGATATACACTTATGTATTCACAATATTTATATAAAAGTGTATCCTTTTATATCCTCCTTGGAAGTCAATAACAAGGTCTGTATAAGATAATTTTTCATCAGGAAAATACATAACATTATTCTCCATAAATGGTCTCCATATTCCATCATGTCTTCAACAATGGTGAAAGAAACTTGGTCTCTTTTTTATCTCAACTTCAACTCTTCAACAGAAACAATTCACCTAAATTTCTCACATAAAAAGAGGGAGAATAGGAATTAAATATGAGAGAAATACACATTTGAACTTTCTTCTATCCTATCTAATAAAATTGGTTGATTTATTTAGATAACATTCACCCCCTACTCTCTCTAACCTTCAATTTTTAGTAGCCGCACATCCCATTATTCCTCACATGGGACCACTAAGAAATAACGTTGGGACCCTGAAAAACCCAGTTGTTGTTGTTTATTTATAGGATATAGTTTCTCCCATAGTGACGATGATTCCCCTTATGGAATGTGATTTACAATCTATAAGAGTTCCACAAGCTCTATCATAAGTCTTCTAATTTTCTAGTACACACTCCTTGGTCCGAAATAGAAAGCATGGTATTATATACGGCCGATGTATTTCCTAGTACATGTTGCTTATCCCTTGATTATATCACAACCTCCTATTCCATTTTTAAGTATGTTGTGTGAATTATATATATCACATACAATAATCATTGTACTCATTTCTTAGCCTATGTAAATGCATCCTAGTTAACATTACTTGGTCTGTTTATTTCCCAGTACACACTTCTTGACATCCAATTCTTCATAACCTCCTATTCTGTTGTGAATTATACTACTTAGACTATTTATGTCACATTCCATACTTATAGTGAACATTTCTTGGCATGTTTAAATGAATAAAATTTCACACTACATAACCTATATATATATATCACATTCCATAATTATAGTACACATTTCATGGTATTTGAACATGCTTCATAGTGCACACTAATTATCCTGCGTATATCACTCTTCTATAACCCAATAAAGAGACAACTGAATTAGAATTCATGGTAGATTTTTATTATAGAGTCTCTAATTTAGAAATCTTGGATTTCAATTCAATATAGGGAATAATGGAGTCTCCAGTTTTTCATCCAAAAAACCACTCTTTGGACAATAATAAGAATTCAGTATGAGTAGGAGGTGTTTAGTTGTCATCATATATCAGTACCAAACATATTCATCATCATTATTTCTCACCACCAACATTACATAAATATATCAATAAAACATTATAAAATAATCATAGATGAAAAAACGTGTAGGATACAATGGTGTTGAACAAAAAAATATAATAAAATATTGAGCATCTCATAGAAAAATGCATCGATTTGTCATCAATATTTCAAGAATGAAAGAAAAAAACATCATCAACTAATTTTTTAATCACAGAGAAACTCTAAAACAAGAATAAAAAACATTAGTAATAAATAGATAAATTAAACCAATAAAAATACCAAATCACAAAAGTGTAGATAACAATAAAAAACAATAAATCACATATAAGAAACCATGTAAACCCTATGTACTCTCTCATGAATAAAGGAAGGTGAGATGAGAGTGGAAGGAGATAAAGGAAAGATTTATTCTATAAAGGAACATTTTTTAGTGTTTTGTTTCCCCATGAAGGTTAGAATAATCCCAAAACCTGCATCCATCCCAATGTCATAGTCCACCACCCACATCACCCTGATGTGGCATCCACTAACTGAGAAGTTGGTGTAAAATAGTGACAACACAAAGATATCCCCCCAATTTTAGAAATAGGCAATCAGGGGTTTTTGAACTCCCTAACCTAGATGTAGATCATCATCCCCAATTCCACTTGAATATTTGTTTTTCTAAATATTAGAGCTATATTTATTATGTTATGTGATTAATTAATAATTATATATAAAAATTCAATAGTGAAAATGAATTCTAATTAATAAATATTATGAAGCATGATATATTAATTTCAAAAGTTCTAAATTATTTTTATGTGTTTTTAATGAGATAATTTATATTCTTACCACTAATGGATATATTTTTATCTTGTATCATGATAATACATATGATACATTATAAGCTACCATTGTCTTAACATAGTTGAACTTAGGTGACAAAGTATTTTGTGAGATTTTATACAATCATATTTTTATTATTTTATAACTCAATATTGAAAAACATTATCTATATAAACCTCTTCTTGGAAGGTTGTTTAAGAGAGTTGGAAAAAACACTTTTAAAATCATGCCCATAACTACCATTGAGTATCATAATAAAAATTTTAACAAGATCATACTTGAACTTGATAAATTTTATATTAAGATAGAGGATATGGATCAAAACATTATTTATTTAACTTCATTGGATTGATCATACAATATTTTTAGACTATTATTCTTTAGAATCACACTTATATAGAGGATTGATGAAATATACCTTGATTTAAATGAGATATATACAAGTCATATGACACATATATATTGGAATCATCATTTAATGACACTTAGTGGTTTTGTATAAAATATTTGAATTATGGCACTACCATGAGCTTTAACACAATCAGTGTTTGGATTATAACACAACCCCCATGAATTGTGGTGTATATAAAATTATCTTGAGTATAATAATTGTGTGTCTCATTATTTATTATATAGCTCAACTTCTCTACATTAATCAACTTGAAATATATTTTGAATTATCCCAAAATAATTTGAATTTAAAAATAAATCTAATAAGTTTAAATCACATCATAAATTCTCTATATTCTACGATTATTCCCTAAAATACCAAAATAGAACAATATACTTTTTGACTATGGAATTTAACCAAAAAACCCATATAATGAAGCTAGAAAACAACTTTAAAATAATGATAAATTTGTGACAATGTAATTACATACACATGATTGATTACTTTTCCTCAATTAATTACTATCAACATTTTTTATAAATATCCCACTTCCCATGATAAACAAGTTAATTTGAATGTATTTTTTTTCTGTGACATGTCTTCTGTTTTTACATTATTCCCACTATATATAAAATGTTTCTTATTATATTAGTGTGTATCATATATTTGGTTTGATAAGCGGTATTCTTTAATTAAGTCTTGATGTATCTTATTTCTTGTTTTGGTTACACGTTAGTTACGTATTCTTAATTAATTCTTTATTTTTTTTCAAATGAAGTTAATGAAAAACACTTAGGAGTGACGAAGTAAAAAGAATCCAGACAAACATTTCCCAATGAGTGGGATGAGAATCCCTCCTCCAGTGATCATTGTGATTATTTTATTTCAAAAATATATATCAATAACATATAATGTCATGTGGTTGATTTTTTTAACTTTTAATCTGGATCCACCACCAAGGTGCCAATTGTTCACCGACTAGCCTAGTGGTTCTAGTGCTTAGGCTAGAGATTTTAGGGAGGTGTGGTACTACAATTAGTTTTCATCATGCTCAATCACACCCTATCCCTCCCCCTAATGCACCATCTTCCACAATTTCTCATCCCGCAGTGTTTTTACATACATCCAGGATATTTAGGCCACCTATGTTTTTACCTCCATTTTCATCTAATAATCCTCACCTATCTTTCTTATATCCTCCCATGATTTCTACTCCTCATCCTTATTATGCATTTGCACAAACATTTGTGCTATCTTCTTTACCTTCTACTTCGTTCTCCCTGAGAAACTACATTCATGCTTCTTTGATTGCATCTTAGACACCTTATGACCTTGTGGATCATACACATAGACCCACTACATAGGTACAGGTTGATGTTCATTTAGTTCCTCGGGATCCATCGAAACCTATTTATTAGACTTCCTTAGGTATATTTATAGAACACGGGTAATTTTTTTATCATAATTTATTTTCATTATAACATTTATTGATATAATATATGTTTTCATCTTTAACAGCTGGATCTACTGAAAACATGTGTGTGTGTACATGCATGCATGTGGTACAGAACTACCACACATAGCTTATAGTGGAGTATAATGAAGACAATCGAATAGTTGAAAAAATATGAAATAAATGTAGGAGTAATTCTAAATACTCTGACGTTGTTCTAGTTCATACAGTCTCCTAGTGACACATGCCAAGTGAAATAAAGGATAATGCTTGGGCACAAATATGGATAAAAAAATTCATTAGATATAACGTTATATCATTATTGTATTCATTTGATTTATTATTTTGGTGCTAGCTTCGATTTAATTTTACCAATTGAGAGGCTATGAGACCATCACATCTTATGGAATTAAGTGAGATCTAGAGAGGCTCTAAACTTTCATTGTATAGTGGCTAGAATTCTAGAGTTAGAACGGATTTAAAGGCCACACCTATTTTGGATGATTTCCTGGTAGAATATTATCAATAAATGATTACTCATTGGATGAGTGTCAAGTTCAAGGTATTAATAAAATTTGAGTTTTATAAATGAAAATTACCATGATTTTCATTAATAATTACTTTTGTATTATTGATTTTTTTAATGAATCATCAGGAAAAAAATAAAAAAACAAGGATAATACGACATATATCCACACTTTGGGGTAGAATACGATGTCATACCATGATAGGAAGCAAGTAAAACACAAATATGTAATTATTTTTTTATATCTCATGAAAATAAGGGGGTCAATCAACATAAAAATTACTTTTCAAAAAATTGAAATCTAGTTGGATATTTTCTAAGGATAAAACCTAAGAATGAAAACCAAACATTCCATGGTGTATCTCGAGAAGCCTTGTAACATGGATTCAAGTTAAAAAAACACAAAACTACTTAAGAAACATAATGATGGTAATACATGAACCATGAAAAAACATTTATTGGTTGGAATGAATGTAAAACAAGCAGGTTTGACCCAAAACTAAATAAAAAACAAAAAATTAGTGATTATTTTTTCACTATTAAATCATTTTCATAATAACATAAACCCAAAAATAAACACACTAGAAACTAAATCATCACATTTTCAAACATATTATTCTCCCATGTTGATACTTCCGTGATATAGTGATTATGTTTTCACTATTAAATCATTTTTAATTATTTCTATTAGAATTGGATATTGAAAATATTTTTTTATTTGTTTTGTATGATTAAAAGTATAATATTAATGCCATTGGAGAGGGTGTTTTTAAATATTTAAGGACGTGTGCCTCAAGTAAGTTTTTTTCTCAAGTAGAAAAAAAAGATGGAAGCGTAATAAATAAAATGACACAACAGAAAATTTTAAGTTTTACTTTCTTGATTTAAATTTTTAATATCAATTTTATAACTTAATAGTTTATTTATATTTGTAATAGTCTACTTTGGAGGACCTTGATGCTCAGGGACCCATAAAATTTGTCCCAAATGATCACTTACATAAATTTTTAGGTGATGAGCACCATGGAAGAGTACACTACTGTCTAGGGAAGAGCATTGTACTAATTAGGTATTGGACCAGTTTAGGTGAAGGTTCTAGTAACATAGATTTAAAATGGATAGAATAGGTTGAGGAAAAGGAAGAAAATGCTGAAAATTTAATGACCCGGAATTTCCAGAGTGGGGACCACGTGTCTGTGGGGCAACTGGTGGTACCTGGTAGGCCAGGACCCGACGGACATGTTAAAGCGGGGTGTTTGTGCTGCCACCGGGACCATGTTGTTACAATTGGTATCAGAGGATTTTATTCTACCATAGAACTTAGGATTCTGATATTTTCTGTGAAGCAATAGTGTTAAGGGGAGTGAGTGTGGTTTTCAGTCCAGGGAGTCCAGTGTTAGTGCGGCGGCCGACGTATCCATACACCCAGACCCTGACTTCTAATTTCTGAATCAGTGCACGAAAACACTAATTGCGTTTGTGTTTTCAAAAGTTTTCTTTAAGTCAGCTCAACCAGGTCATATCACCAGGTATAACTTTTCACCATATCGCATCTGCTTGTTTCAGGATGCCTCCACATGGACGACCATCTAGAGTCCCGAGAGTTGTATGCATGGATATCCCATCGAGAGACGAGGCCTTGGTGTAGGCCCCTTTTCCAGTGGAGGCACCAGTGGTACCTTTACCCATTAGGCCACCGATGCCACCAGCCCCAGCAGCAGATGGTGCAAGCCACTTGAGCGTTCTGCACGAGTTCCAGTGCCAGAGGCCACCCAGGTTCAGGGGAGAGATAGACCCACAGGCGGTTGAGTATTGGCTGGAGGCCGTGGTGAGAGTTTTCTGACCGGTAGGGACACCATCAAACCTCATGGTGATTATTAATGACAGTCTTCTACAGACTGTAGCGGGCAGATGGTGTAGATTGATGCTCCAGGTCCACGATGAGATGATGCTTCTCTAGGAAGACTTCGAGAGCCTGTTTCAGGCAGAGTTTGTCCCAGAGACTCTTCACACAGTGCGCATACAAGAGCTACTTCATCTGCACTAGGGTAGTATGACTGTAGCTCAGTACTCAGCAAGGTTCACATACCTCTCATACTACTTCACCGATATGGTGCGAGACCCATTCTTCAGGGCTCGGACCTTCGATCATGGGCTCATACGGGAGATCAGAGCTCTGATGATCTCACTCAGCATCCCGACGCAGGTGGGGTGCTAGAGAGAGCCCTCCTAGTAGAGAGTTTCCTTGTTGAGCAGTCTCCAGTAGTAAGATCCACCACCAGTCGACATGTAGAAGAGTCTTCTGCAGCTAGAAGCAGACAGATGTCGTAGAGGTCCAAGAGGACCATACCTACAGATGTGTGACCGCATGACTCAGGATCAGTTGTGCGGGGCACCTGAAGTAGAGACGAACATTCTAGGAGTGGGCAATGTTACTCATGCGGTGGGCAGGATGACATGGATCGTGACTGCCTGACCCTCCATTCGAATGATCAGCAGACAATCGAAGGACCGCCCAAGTAGATAAAAAGATTCGATCGAGGCGGTCTGCAAGGAGCAGGTAGACGTGGTAGAGGAGATGGTCATGCATCTGGCGGTGGGTGACGTTTCGAGGTGTTACCGCCACCACCACCAGGAGGTCCACCCCGACCGCAGGGAGCAGGTGGACAGGGGAGAGCTCAGCTCCATGCAGTTGAGGCATACGATCATGGAGCTCCGGAGATGATTCAAGTTATGATCTTTGTCTACTCCACCATAGTTTTAGTACTTATAGACACATATTCCAGTCACTCTTTCATTTCCACTGCCCTCATTCGGAGCTCGGAGATTCCGACGGAGTCGTTGGCTCGATCATTAAGGCTAGAGACTCCTACAGGAGCATATTCGACGATTACGCACTGGTGCCGGCAGTGTGATCTTACTCTAGGAGGCGAGATCTTTGGATGGGATCTCCTAGTAGTGGAATCAAGGCCTTATGACATCATCTTGGGTACAGACTGGTTATCTACAGTCCATGCTCAGATAGACTGTATTAGGCTCAAAGTGTTGTGTGTCTGCATGGATGGGACCAGGTTTACCTTTACCAATGAGAAGGGAGCCTTTAGAGCACAAGATGGACTTGCTCATAGGAGAGTGCATCCAATCACTCATTAGTTGGCTAGCCTTACCCTCAGAGCTGTTGATGTGGAGAGTCTGACTTATCTTGTAGTGGTGGACCAGTACATTGATGTTTTCCCTAATGATGTCTCGGGTCTACCTCCTCGTAGAGAGGTGAAATTTTACGTTGACATGTACCCCGGTATGGCACCGATATCTACACCAGTGTATCTGATGGCTCCCACAGAGCTTCACGAGCTGCGGGTATAGCTAGAGGACTTACAGGGGAAGGGATTCATCTGGCCTAGTATTTCTCGCTGGGCAGCCCCAATTTTGTTTGCCAAGAAGGCAGATGGTAGCTTGAGGCTTTGTGTTGACTATCGGTGCCTGAACCAGGTGACTGTGAAGAACAAGTACCCACTCCTGAGGATTGACGACCTCTTTGATCAGCTAAAGGGAGCACGGTGGTTCTCGAAGATAGACCTCAGATCAGGCTATCATCAGCTCAGAGTTCGAGACGAGGATGTGCAGAAGATGGCTTTCAGATGTCGGTATGGCCATTATGAGTTCTTTGTTATTCCATTCGGTGTAACCAATGCTCCATCAGTGTTCATGGGACTCATGAAAAGGATATTTCTGACGTAGATCGACTGTTTTATCGTAGTCTTCATCGACAAAATTCTGATCTACTCGACTACTAAGGAGGAGAATGTCTACCATTTGCGGGCAGTACTGGACACACTCCGAGAGCACCAGATTTATGGTAAGCTCTCGAAGTTCCTGTTCTGGATCTGAGAGGTTCACTTTTTGGGACATGCCATCTCAAAGGATGGATTTGTAGTGGATCTAGCAAAGATTGAGGTGGTACTTGCTTGGGATCCACCTAGGAGTGTGATGGAGGTACATAGTTTCCTGGGTTTGGATGGATACTACCAGAGGTTTGTACAAGACTTCTCCCGAGTTGCAGCACCACTATCAACCTTGAAAACGAAGGGGAAACCGTTTGTGTGGTAGGAAAGATGCCATCAGAGCTTTCAGGAGCCAACATAGAGGCTGACAAGTGCCCCCATCTTGAGGCTTCCAGAGGAAGGCGTAGGGTATGTAGTCTACTGCGACGCATCAGGGAACAGACTCGGATGTGTCCTGATGCAAGAATGAGCAGTGATCGCATATGGTTCTCGATAGCTGAGACATCACGAGCAGAACTACACTACCCATGACCTGGAGTTAGCAATAGTAGTATTCTCCTTAAATATGTGGCGACACTATCTGATGGGAGAGCGCTTTACAGTGTATTCTGATCACAAGAGTCTCAGGTATATCTTCTTCTAGAATGACTTAAACCTGAGACAGTGATGTTGTCTTGAGTTCCTCCAGGACTATGACTTCAAGATAGTCTATACTCCTGGGAATGGGAATGTTTTTGTAGATGCAATCAGTAAGAGATCTGGTATACAACTGCTAGGTGAGGTGATGGAGTAGTTGGCCGCTTTGCAGATATCCTTTGTGGATAGAGATGGAGAAACTTTTCTTCAGTCTCTTACAGTCACTCCCCCACTTCTTCAGCAAGTCAGGGAGGCACAACATGGGGACACTGACTTCGAGGCATGACATTCTCAGATATCCATAGGATAGGCACCTGATGGATTTTCTGAATGTGGGGAGCATGTCATCCTCTTAAGAGGATGTACCATAGTACCAGTGTCACTTCAGGAGGAAGTGTTGAGGGAGTTTCACATGTCCCCTCTATCGGTACATCTAGGAGTGTAAAAGATGTATCAGGATCTCCGACGATAGTACTGGTGGTCGAGAATAAAGAAAGCAGTTGCAGAGTTTGTCTCTTGGTGCCTCACTTGTCTGCAAGTGAAGATGGAGCATCAGGTACCCGCAGGCTTGGTTCAGCCTTTGGAGGTCCCAAAGTGGAAGTGGGATGGGATATCCATGGAATTTATGACGAGTCTTCCACGTACATCTAGGGGCACAACTCAATTTGGGTGATCGTTGACTGACTCACCAAGTCGGCCCACTTCCTATGGATCATAGAGTAGGGTTCAATAGAGAGCTTGGGATGCCTCTATGTACAGGAGATTGTGAGGCTACATGGAGTACCTTCGATGATTATCTCTGATCATGATGCACGATTTACTTCCTGACTATGGAAGGGGTTGTAGGAGGCTTTTGGGATGCAGCTTCATTTGATCACTGCCTTCCATCCTCAGACAGATGGCCAGACCGAGCAGACCATTCAGACCCTCGAGGACATGCTGCATGCATGTGTCCTCGACTTCGGTCATAGCTGGGAGGATCACTGACCTTTGGTAGAGTTTGTATACAACAAAATCTATCACTCCACTATAAGGATGTCACCTTTTGAGGCGTTGTATGGGTGACCTTGCAGATCACCTTTGTGCTGGACTGAACCAGGGGAGTCAGCACTCATGGGACCAGAGATGGTACGGGCTACCACGGAGAAGGTGTAGATCATCCAGGAGCAGATGAAGACTACACAGAGCAGGCAAAAGTTTTATGCTGATAGGAGACGGAGACCTCTGGAGTTCGTGGATGATGACCACGTCTTTCTACAGGTCTCACCTCGACAAGGTTTGCGAAGATTTGGCCGAGGCGGAAAGTTATCTCTGAGGTTCATCGGGCCTTTTCAGATCCTCAGCAGAGTTGGCGAGGTGGCATACCACTTAGCTCTTCCACCTCAGTTGCACTTAGTGCATGACTTCTTCCACGTATCCCAACTTAGGAGATACGTGCACGAACCTTCTCACATCATTGACCATGGTTAGCTAGACGTCGATGGTGGGGAGACTTTTACGGTGGTTCTAGTAGAGATTGAGGATCAACAGGAGCAGGTCCTTCATGGACGGTCGATACCTCTAGTGCACATTTTCTAGTAGCACGGGAACCTCCAGGAGAGCACATGGGAGCAGGAGCCTCATATGTGTGCTCAGTACCCCCACTTGTTCCCTTAGTTATGACTTATGGATTACGGGGACGTAAATCCCTATGATGGGGAGAATGTAAAGAACCATAATTTCCATGTAATTTTTTTTAAATATATGGGAATTTTACGAGTCTGTGATTGTTGATGGTGCATGATTCCAAGGCCCTGTGTGCCTGGAATCAATTTCTGAAGTTTTGTTTGGGTACATTCAGTAAACGTACGAGCGGTTTTTTCTATCTTTTGAACCGGTGCTCAAAATTGAAATCCAAGGACACCGTTGAAATCACAGTGCCGATATTCACTTAAGAAGACTTTTACCTCGACGGTAGTTGGTCGAGGGTGAAAGTTAGTTTTTGGGGTTTTTCATGGAAATAATAAAATAAAATAAATGCTTGTTTTATTTTATTTTATCTTTTATAACCACCCATGTAGAAGTTGGAGGTGGGGACCACCACACCTTAACCTCCCATGAGAGGTTATGATGGTGGGGACCACCCGAACCTAACCTCCCATGAGAGGTTACGGTGTGGGGACCACCCGGGAATAAACCCCCAAATTAATTGAGGAAAACCTCTCAACTCCCTCATAAATGAGGGAGAGTCTCTAGACCTCCCTTAACTTAATAGTGCCACCACCCCCCTCTTTTAATGGTGTCAAACCTCCCCCTTTAATTAATTGAGCCATATCATTTAATTAAATGATAAAATTTGAATTTTAAACCCATCAAAATAAATAATAGATAATCTTTTATTTGGAGGGGTTGTCTATTCATTTGTTGGAAAAAGGTTGGCAAAGGAGGATTAGAGCTCTTGAGAGAAAACTCTCCAACGAAGAATGCTTCCTCCATGAAGAACGCTCCACCGATGAAGAACGTCGACCCTAACTTCAACATTCTTCCTCAGGACTTCCTCTGATATAGGACGTCTTCGACTACGACGAGTCGGCGCACAAACTGGCGATCAAGAAAAACGCTGATGACACCGACGTCCATATTTTCCCAATGATCTGTCTTCTTCACCACGACTCTGTCGGTGAACAACGAACAAGTAGGGGTATAATTTTATTTAAGTATGATTTATTCCTATGTTCTTCCTTTCTTTCAAAACAAAGAACGAGGATGTTTTCCATTTGCGGGAGGGTTGTTGTGCTTTGTTCTTGATGAACTGATTGCTACCACCCTAAACGCGGAGGGTGCGGGCCAAACTAACATGGCCTGACCCCCCACCGATCTTTTTTGTGGTGTTCTTAGAAACAGAGATAAAGGAGACGAAGGCAACGGCTGCGCCAACTACGGCCTCAGCGACCTGTGCCGCCCCCATGGCGTTCCGACCGCCAACCGAACCGGCCCCCATGCCCCGAACGTGCCGCCCTCTCCGGCTATGCCGCCCTCACCAGTCGCGCCCCCCGTGCCGGCCACGCCCCTGAGCCCTGGCCGTGATGCCCTCATCCGAACCAATCATGACCACACAATGCCCCAGCCGAACTGGACCCTCACGACGCCCTTCCGGGCTGAGCTGCCCAGCGCCGGGCCGAGCTGCCCTGCGCCCTTGTGGCTCTCCGCGGTTCCTCACGGCTTGCTGGGCTGGGGCCAGTGGGTCGGGCCGAACCTAATTGGATGCCCCCCCCCAACGGGCCGGGACAGACCCAACGGGTTAGGGTGGGTCCGCCCAGACTGGGTCCGGCCAGGTCAGACTGGACCCGGGCCCACTACGACCCTTAACTTTCTTTTGGCCATATCTTTGGCACTGGTCGTCCGTTTGAAGAACCATCAGCGGAACTGGTAATCTTGGAACTTGGTGGTCCCTTTGAGTGTACCCCACTGGAGTTTCGGGTATATTTGAGATACAGTTAGATTGGATCATGCACGAATCTAACTAGGCCCCCAGGACTAAATGGCTAATAACTCACAGACCGGGAATCTAATTGACGCACCATCAGTTGCATTGAGACCCCTATGATGTGGAGGACCTTTGGTATACTTCTTCATGGGACTTAATGGAAGTTTGAGCATAGACAAGTAGCTTGTAGATCAGATCTTCCAGAGATGAGTGAGCATTTGTGCGGGAACCTAGTAGTTGGCTGAGACTTGACGACTACTGGCCGATTGACTTGGAGTGACTTGACTAGACCAGTGGAAAGCGCCTGGTTGTGGTGGCAGACCCACGGTGGAGGAGTGCCTGGTTTTGGCGGCAGACCCATGGTACTCGACAGGAGGAGTACATCTGCAGGCTATGAGGAGGAGTGCCTGATTGTGGCGGCAGACCCACGGTGGGGAGTGCCTTTGTGTGACGCATCAGACCCATGGTACTCAACAAGATGAGTACCTCAGCAGTCCAAGGTTAGTGGGAATCACCTGGTTGTTGTAGCAGGCCCACTTTACTCGATAGAGGATGAGTTCTCCAGCAACCAAGGGTTATAAATGTTACTACCCCTATAATAAAATCCTGGTTGACCTGAGTGAGTACTTTTGTGTTTTTCCTCATGATTGAGATGAATCACTTCATAAATTAGGTATATGTATGGGCATATACCTAAGTAAAGTTATCTATTGATTTCATACTTTGTGGTTTATCCTTGTTGGATTTTGTGAGACCTTTAGGGTCTCGGGGTCCCTACTGAGTATCGTTATACTCACCCCTGCACAGGCTATACCTGCACCTCATTGTGTTGGATGCAGACAACAGACATCGCTGAATGAGGCTGAGAGTACCAGGACTAGAAGGTACCCAGAGGTGGACCTTATGAAGATTCGGTACATGGAGGAGACTGATGGACGTGGAGTGCTGAGGAGGCTATCTATACCTACCCTTTAGGTAGGAATCCCAGAGGATGACCCAGCAGCTATTTTTCCTTTCTTTAGTTGTATTTTTAATTCCAATTCCTTGTACTTTATAGTTGGGATTGTATTTCCGGCCCCTTTTACTTTTCATCACTCTTGATATACAGTTTACTTAGTGTTTTGTATCCATTTGTGTGCTCTGTTATGTGCGTTTACATGTTATAAATGCAATTCCTTCACAGTTTTAGGGAATTACACCTTTGGTGCTAGTCGTCAGCCCCTGGCCTATGGAAGGCGGGCTTGGGGTAGTCATGGCATGGGCCCAGGGGATGGGTCATGACAAAAAAAGGTCCATAAAAGTGGAATAATGGGCTCAAATGGAAAACACTGAATTTTTTAATCTTATGGAAGTATTATGCCCATCGCTTCGACTAGTGACTGCCATAGCTTATGATGCATATATGTCAATGATGCATACATTTTATAGAGCACTGGGCATTAGTATAAGTGTTGGTTGGGATGATGACATTACTGGTGATGGTGATGGAGAGGATGACCGTGAGGAAGAGGGAGGGGATAATATTGAGGAAGAGACAAGGGCTGGTGGTGAGGAAGAGGGTGGGGATGGTGATGATGATGAGGATGAGGATAAGGATGATGATGAGGATGGTGATGAGGATAATGTTAAGGATGAAGGTGATGATAGTGATGGTGATGAGGGACATATTAATCCATTACTTTTTATACTGATTCAAGAAATTTGTTGTGTGATGATTTTTTTGAATGAATATATGTGATATTTTTTGTGTTTGTTATTATTGTTTGATTGATTTGGTTATCTATTATATTGAGTATTCCTGCAAGAGTGATCATTGCAGGTTCAAGTGTTCTACTTTCTAATTTTTATTACAGTGTTATGTTCAGGTTTTTACATGTGTAGGTTTTTTTGTTTGGTTCTTTGGAGGTGTAGGTTGTATATTTATGATTGTAGTGTTGTGTGTTTTTTATTATTGGTGGTATGGTTCAATTTTGTGTATTTTTTATTGTAAGTGGGATTTTGTATATTTTTGTGTTTTTTATTACATGTGGGATGATTCTTTTTGCATGTTTTTTATTACAGGTGGGATGTTTTGTGTGGGAAGTGGATTCTTTTGTGTGTTTGATTGTAGGTGATATGTGTAAAATTTGGAGTATTTTTTGCAGATGTTGGAAATTTTTCTGTTTTTTATTAAAGGTGGAAGTGGAGTGGGATATTGTGGGATGGAAATTTATGTTTTTTCATTGTAGGTTGAGTTTTTTATTGTAGTTGGATATTTTTTATTGCAGGTGGTAGTGGTGCAATTTTTTATTGATGGTGGTAGTGGATTGGGATGCTTCAGCGAGGTGGGGGGTCTATACCAATGGTTCTGAAACTGTTGGTATAAATCTACCCATAGTGCTATTAAAATGATTCAAAGTGAACCATTGGGATAACCTCTTTACAACGGATTTAACCACGGTAATTCCTCTATTCTAATGCTTTTAAACTGTTGCAACATATCTATCCTAACATTTATGCCAACAGTTCATAGTGATCTGAATGCAAAGGCCTCTTCTAATAGTTTGAAATTGTTGAGATAGATTTATCCCAATGGTTTGAATAGTTTCTCTAACTCTATTCCAATAGTTATAAAATATTGGAATACATTTATCCCAATGGTATATAGTGAACCATTGGTTAAGCCAAATTACAACTAACCTATTCCAATGGTTCATTATGAAACATTGGTATAGGGATATACCATCAGATTATGTATCAACAGTTCATGAAACTATTGGGATAGTCTATCAAATTGTTTCAATAACTACCCCAATGGTTTCAAACCGTTGGTATAAGATACATTTTCTATAGTGTCATATGGTATGTAATCTCTTGTTCATTGTACCAGTGCAATAAAGTAACGCATCAGTTCCAGGATCCTAGGGTTGGGTTATTTATAATTAGTGTCAAAAAAAAAGTTTATTAGAGACCTTGGAATCTAGATTTATAAAACATAGATTAGGGAACATAACCTAAAGACAGAAATTTAGGATAATCCTAGAAGAACATCTTATAATTTTTTTAAGATGGAGGTTATGTAGGTATTCCTATAAATATATCTTAGTCTTGATATTATAAGAGGATGTGGTTTTGGTATATATGTAAGCAGGGGTAACTACTCTGAAGAGGTGTTTTGATCCTAATAAGGGGTTCCCTGGTACATTGCAATGTTATTTACTATAAACCTGGATTGACACTCCTAGGGGATATGCTTAGGATAATTCATATTTTTCTTTACAAACCATTATGATGGATTTAAAAGTAAATAGGCCCTCAAAGAAACAATGATTATGATTATGATATTACCTATGAAAAAAATTACAATTTATTTGAAGTGTTTTTCTAGTTTGAAATTATGCAATATGATTTATACCATAATTTAGTCTATGCCATTTTTTAGAAATGGAACCTAGTTAAAGGAATGGAAACCATATGAAAGAACGTATTCCATGTAGGTATTTTTATTCCATGCAAGATAATGATTTTGAAACTAGATATGTAACTGGTGTTAATAATCTTATTACTATACTGGGATAACTAACTCAGGTTATGAAAAATAACCTTACATGTATGGGGCATCCCGATCCACAATGTGGAGAAACAATCTTAGACCACTTCATAAGGGAAAAAACTACATCATTCAATTGGACTATAAACCCATTTGTATCTGAGTAGTGGATAAGTTCCTTAGAGAATATATTTCTCACTTTGGGAAGTAACGAAAGGGATAAGGTTATCAAGGAATTTTATCACCACTCAGGAGCTATAGATATATGGTGGTCATTGATTTAAAACACTAAGGATGAATATGTATTTTCAAATATAGAGTGGAAGGACTTTGAGGAAATTTTATTGGAAAAATATTTTCCCAAAGAACAATGAGCTGGTATGGAGAGGAAATTCTTGAATCTTAGACAGAAAGAGGATGAAAATGTTTCCAAGTATGAAGAAAACTTTAAAAGGTTATAAAGAAATTTTATGAAATATTTATGTATTCTGAGGAGTAAGATTTACCATTTAATTGAAGGAATTTAGAAAATTATACCAAGGGAACTTGTTTCCCAAAAATTATCATCATATAAGGATATAGTCTCATGTGTTATCAAGAAATAGAAATAATTATATAAGACTTATAAATTTATGGGAAAACAAGAGAGTAATAGAACTATAGAGTAATAGATGGATAAAGAGAAAAAGTTAAAGAAGGATTTCCCCACATGTGATAGTTTCAAAAAGAAAGATCATGCCACTTTCCTGAAGGGAATGAGAGTTTGTTATAAGTGTAGAGAGAAAGGTCACCCGACTAATTAATTTAAGGGATATAAGGTTGCTATAAATGTTCAATGTTTCAAATGTAAGGATATAGGGAACTTAACAAATGAAATTCCCAAGCTTCAAGGAAATATATCTCAGAAAAAAGAAAAATCATCAAGGTCAATATTATATTGTTACTATGGTCGAAGTGGAATAATTAATCCATTTGTGTTTTTGGATTCACAAATTATGGAAATCTAGCTATAAGAATCATGATATATATAAATATTGTACTATAGTACCTCTACTTTAGATATTTGGAAGCGTGATTGTTTTAATTAATGTTTTATGGTGTTAAGGTATTTATATTTTTGGTATGTGGGATTAAGAGCAACATTATTTGGAGAACCTTATGTTAAGTAGATTTTGGAATTTAACTAACCTTCCATATTAATTTTTTTCATTGACAAAATGTTGCAACCTAATTAGTTTTATAAAACATTTAAAGGTAAAAGGAATGAATAAAAGGCCATATGATTCATTAAAAGTGATTCAGGTGTGAAAAATTCATCTTAAATAATCATTTTCCATGTGTAATGATAGAAAGAAAATTCACTTTTTTGTATTTTAAAATAAGTCTCTTTATGGTTAGTGGTAACCAAAATGAAATGCACAGGATATAGGCTCAAAACCATAGAATATAAGTTCAAAATTCAAAAATAAATTCAAATCATCGAAAGTGACCTTGATCCATGTGTACCCTCAACTTCCAAAGTTACATTGTATCGCCAGCCATTATCATCATGAGGACCACTTTCATCACTATCCCACACCAGTCGCTAGATAACCTCACAACTATAAATCAAAAACACCATAGATGACCACCATAAACCCACCAAAATCCATTGTATATAACATTGAGCACCATCATCCTCCTCTTAAAAATACACAACTTGAAGTAAAAAACCATTAAGAAATAAACCTTGCCACATTCACATTGCCATCGTGAGTCCAACCAGTCCAAAAACATCACCAAAAAAAGAAAAAGAGAACCACATGAAGAGTGCCTCCTAAAATATATAGACCACTCAAACAACACATCCCAATGATCCATTATAACCAACACACCATGCCAACTAGGACAGGTGAATTAGATTTAGAATCCAGGGAAGAGTTGAGCGGAAGTGGATAAAAAATATCCACGTTTTGTCGGGATACCAAACCAAAAATCAAAACATCTAATAAGAAAAGAACCATCAAGTATAAACATCATCACCAGTTTAATCTATTGACATCAAGGATGAAAAGCATCAAAATAGAAGGAAAATACTAGAAGTGAAAGGAAGAACAGAAGAACCGGGAAGCCTCAGCAGCGAACCATGATCGTAAACAAAAAAACATCCCAAACCACCACGGGGAATGCTGAGAAGGACTAAATGGAGTCTAGCACAGAGGATTTAGTCAGCAGAACAACTGTGATTCATAGTCGAGGAAGCACGTTAGAAATACAGATCACCAAAGATAAAGAAAACCCCAAAAGGAAGAGCCCGAGGAAGAACCAAAAGGGAGAAGAAGTAGTAGAATAAAGAAATGGAGGTCGAAAGGCATCTCCATCATGAGGGGTAAAGAAACCCTAGAGTGGGGAGAAAAGCGCTCGAGGGAGCTCTCTAGGTGAGAATGGAGCCATGATTGTCTTCTCCAGGTGTAATGGATTATGAGAAAATAGATCAAATCACTACCAACTAATGATATTATGCTTATCAGATAGAATGTAATCAAGTATGTTTACTTTATTAAGTTCTTATCTTGATATTAAAATAATCCCTAAACTCTAAGAAATTATTTTGGAACAAAAACATTATCCTTTTACTTTTGTTTCAGAGAAATCAATGGTCTCTTAATCGATCACAAGATTTATGGTTTTGCGATAGTTAACTTTCTAATGACCATGTTATCTATCACTCTCCATCAGAACATGATATTTAGATTTATCTTATATTTCCATTTTATATGTTTCCAATAATTATTTCCTACCAAAAATCCTTTTTTTGTGGTGACATTTTCATTTCTCTTTCCCTCTTATTAAGAGGATAATTTATTAACCCTATTTCTGATGCAGGATTCTCACAAAGTGATGTTAAAGTTTCAACCATTGATTTTCAAAATATATTTTCAAATTGCAAGGAAAAAATTTATTGAGTTAGGGGAGAATGTAACACCCTATGATGTTATAATATGTTTTTTTTAATTTAATTTCTTTAAGAGAAAACCTTTAACACAACACCAAGCTTAAACGAACAATGATATACAATTAAATATAATTATTTTTAAACAACTGTTATAACCTAACTATTAAATTAGAGGGAATGAATATTATTAACAAAATTATGTAATTTATATATTTAATAAAATGTTTTTATATTCATACAAATGATTTTATAGTCCTAAGAAAATAATTAATCCAATTATTTGTATAAAAGTCTATATTTTTATAAACACAATGTTACAACTTTATAATTGAGGAGTTGTTTTAAAAATAGATTTTGAAACTTTAATAAATTATATTGATAAAAATAAATTTAAATTTTAAAATAGGAATTTTAATATTATCTTAGTGTGAAGTATTGGTATTTTTTTGAAAAAATTTATTTTCCAGTGAATAGTGAAAAATCCTGATTTTTATAAAAGTACCATTTCTGTTGTAATTAATAGTATATTTATAATTATAATAGTAATCCAACTAATTAATTATGAATAAAATTTATTCATCTTATAAATGTTAATATGATATAATTATATCATTACATAATAAAATAAATGTTTTAGAAATTTTTAATTAAGTGCTGGTATTTTTATATAACAAAAATGTTTATTTATAATTTTATAATAAATTTAATTATTGAAAAGAAAAATAATTTTCATAAAATTTATTCTATAATTAATATTTTTTTCTTATGATTACAATATAATTTTATGATAACTTAATTAATTTTTTAATGTCCAATAAAATCAAATATAATTTTAAAAGTTATATTTTCCAAGTAAATGATGATTTTAATTAAAAATAAAATTTATAATATTTAGAAAATTATTTTCATAGTATTTATTTCATTTTATGAATTCTAAATTTGTAAAAATGGTTATAATGGTTTTTTTGTTTTTTCTAAAATAGTTTATTTTTTGGTGAATAATGAAATTGTGGTATTTGACAAATAAATGATTTTTTGTGTCATGTATGAGTCTTTGATGATTCATGGATAAAGTAATCCCATAATATCTAACTATAATTACCTATATGATGTATTTATTCATGTTAATAAAAATATTTAGTCTTGGTAAAAAATAATAAACAAATGAATAAATATTCAAAAAACACTTGTCTCCACCACTATAAATACCACCCCTCACCACCAGTTTTCCTAACACCTTCCAAGAATTGTGCCTTTTAAATTTTTTTACTAATAATATTACCAATACAATACCCCATGTCAAAGTTTCTTTAGTATCAAAAAAATACCAAAACCATTCCCCTTAAGGAGGTTCTCAATGAGGAGAACTCAAGAGGTAAAAACCCTCTTTATTTTATTTTCAATTTATATTATTTTTGTATCCTTCCCTCACCTACCCTATCCAAAGAGACATTATAACTCTAGTATCTTTTATAAAATGGAATTATATCAAGTTATTGGATGATCCATCATCAAAATCCTTTCTCTCTTTGTATCTCTCTCTCTCCATCTCTTTAATTCTATAAATGAAAACTTCACATTTGATGTATCAATTTACCGACGTCATGGCTGATGCATTTTCATTTTCTATTAAAACCTTAAAGGATGGTCATAAAACCACTTTTATGGTTAAAAAATTATAATATTTGTATTACTACCCATTTAATCTTCTTCTTCCATTATATATACATGATATTAATTAGTGAAACAAAACTAGTTTGTGTTGATCAAAAAACCATAAAAAAATCTAAACGATTATCACTAATGTCTTATCTAATGATTCATCATCCCAAAGTATAACAAAATAACATATAAAAACATTTAATCTTCTATATGTTCATTAATAACATATAAATTAAATTCTAGATAACTATTCTAATTTTATATGCTCTTCATATGTGTATAAAAGTAAACCGATCATGAAAACCAAGAAAAATAACAATCCCAAACAATGAAATTAAATCTTATAACTCATAAAAAAGACCATAAATGAACATAATAAAATTATAATAAAAAATAAATTTTTATTATTTTGTAAATTAAATTATTAATGAATCCAATTTCATTAACAATTACATTAATCCCAAGTGCATAACACTTTTGGACATAAGGTAAGGGTATTCCCTGAATCTTCATTTTTCATTTAGGTTACACTTTCTCTCTATTTACCCCAATATAATAATTATTTATATTTATATACTTATTATATTTTTCTATATATGTTCCATATTTATATATCCAGATCAGTTCATCTTCCTTTTATGGGAAATGAATGTTTTACAAGGATTCCTTCTCAATTCATCCCAATAAGAGAACTTGATTAAAGAGAACTTCCCAATTTCTTACCCATATTAAAGTTTCATGCACAATATGATTTAAGTCACCATTAATTTTCTAAAATAACTTATTTTTTAAGGAAAAACTATATTATTTCATTTCTAATTTTCTATAAATAATTTTAAAAAATACAAATTATTTTTCCAAAAGAACTCTTCTTTGCAAAGTAAAATAGGTATTCCTCTCAATAATTTCTTGATGATTGTATTAGATTATTTTAATATATTTAAACACCTCTACGGAATATTATTATTTTTAGATTTATATATTATGATTATAATCTACCATATTTTATTAAATGGTTCATGAGGAGTTTTACTGTGGATGTTCTATCTTGATACCGTTCACCATACTACATAAAATGGTTAGTTATTATGTTTATAGATTGGGAAATGTTATATACATTTCTTATGTATATATTTTTTATAAATAAACCCATTCATATGAGGAATTAATTGGACATAGTAGGTGATGTTTTGGGCTTGTTATATCCCTTTGATGTATCAGTAGGTCTCATGAGACCCAATCGATATGGATACAGACAAGGCCTAGCCCATTTATTTTTAGATATAGATTTGGATGAGGACTTACCCATTTATTTTTAGATGTATTGGTCAAGGACTCAAAAATATGTTTTAGATGTCCAACATTGTGAATTAACTCATTTTGATATTAGTAATTAATGATTAATTTATTTATTTTACTAGTAGAATTTCCATGATTAAATTTCTTTTCATGTATTTATTTATGGAATTATTTAATTATATTTTATTCTTGCCATATTTTTCGCAAAATTATGTTTCAATGACATATGATTTTAGTAATTCACCATGCCTTACTATTCATGTTAGCTTCCACTGCCTTAGTTACCCTTACTGCACATCTAATCTTGCCCTGAGGATATATGAGAAATGTTGGGGGAAGGACCCTTTATTTTAAAGGATTGAAAAGGAAACCCCCTTTTGAATAGGGTAGGGGAAAACCCACAAGCCTGAAGGCCATAGAAACTAATTCTTCAAATTCAATGGGCCAAAAGCCTAGTGGAACAAGAACCATTACAACATGCATCACCTAGATTCTCCAAAACACCCATGAGCCTAGCATCTGCATCACCACAGTGGAAGGAGGAAATCTAACCCATCCAAAGACCATCACCGTCAATCCAACCACCAACACCCCAAATCCATCACTGTCAAGGACCACCATGACCTGTAATAACTACCAGTGAACTATCCACTAACCTCACCACAATGAAATGGCCTCACGACATAGCCACTACCACCATCAACATCGAAGCTAGAACAAAAACCCCTGATCTGGCAATGAAAGACCTGGAACCCTCGATTGAGTCCTAATCCATATCACCATCCTGAGCTATTTTCACCTTTAACTCATGAACCACCATATTCCTATATAGAAAATAACAAACAAACACATTTTTAAAAAAACAAAGATTCCAACATCTGATCTGGAATAGATCTAGAATAAGGATGCCATGATGAATCTAGATCTCCACTGCGTAACTACTGACACATCTGTTGATGCCTGTCAGAAGTTGTTGTCTGTGTAGGACATTGCCTCACCCCTAGAATGTGAAGTTAAATGTTGTGAGTGACTTTCAGGGATAATCTAGGAGAATATGAGTGTTGCCAATGGATTTTTATGTTTTATTTCAATTAAAGTTGTAATTTAAAACTTATGTATGTATCTGGTGTTCCAAATCTATTAAAATATTTGGTCCTTGGAGATGTAATATTGTATTCATTATACCAATTTTATATTGTAAGGTGTTGGATTTGGGCTACTAGGGTTGGGTTATTTATATTTTGATTGTCTTTTCTAGATGTTCCCCCTATCATGGACTATGAATAGTGATATTGAAGGACTTTCTGATCATGATTGTCCAGCGGGCCCTAAATGAAAGGGTTATATCTCATGGTAGGAAGAATTAATAGAATTTTGGATGATGGTATTGACCTCTTAACTTGGAATAGATCTAGTTTCTTTAGGATGATGATAAAAAAGCAGCAGCCCTATAAGATGGGGTTGATTTTGGTCCATCATTGGCACTTTATAATCATGTTTCTGAGGATTCAATGACTCCTAGAGTTGTGGTTGACATAAAAATTCCCCATCTATGTGAGATGGTGTTGGTTTTAGAGCTTCAAGTGATTTATTCTGGACCCTCCTAGGGTTTGATGACCCTAGGGGTGGTGGTGGTTGTAAACATGCCTTTAAACCAATAGGATGGGTTTACTCATGGAATACTACCACAACATCTATCATTTTGATGTTCCTAATTTGGTGAAATTTCATTCTCACATGGTTCTAGAGTAGTGACTACTTGTGATGACAATAATTTACTTTGGGGAGTTTTTGGGAAGCCCGTGACTTCAACTTCTATATTTGATGTTTTCCAATTTTGTTGAGGGGCCCATCATCGAAACCAATTTACAACCCTCTCTCTCAGTTCATGGAATATTTATATTCTTAAACCAGTGGATCTTCATTGTATTGACCAACTATACAAAATTTTACTTGGCCCTATGATCTCTCTTGTGAATATGACATTATAGGAAACCACATCTAGTGATCTTTACTGTCTTGGGGATTGAGTTAAGTGAAATTATTCACACACAACCCATCCATGACAATAGATTTATAATTGGTATATAAGGATTAATTTATAGAGAGATACCATGTTGTAGAGGCAAGCTTTTATAGGCTTTCACTGCACCTTTTCGATCTTGGGACACATTCCAAAGAAAAGAGGCTAGGAATATCTAACAAAAAATCATGTTTATGGTGTAGAGGTGACCATAGTATCTTTGATAAGGGTGGATTCCAGCCTTTAAGAATGAAAATTTTTCAACATATTTCAAAAAAGGTAAGGAACACTCTCTTTTTTTATCTCATATGGGACTTCATAATCATAAGTAGCAATGGTAGAAAATGTAACTGAGAGGTTATTTCTGGATAGCTACCTCCATATATCCATGTCAGGCCCTTATTCATCAAGGTCATATTCCTCCACCTAGTTAGACCATATAGGTCTCTTTTCTTGGTCTCTTGTTGACCATGCTGAGGTGTTTCTAGTGGTTTATGGTGAAATATCTAATGGTGACCCTAATGTTTTAATCACCAATCTATATAAAGGCGTCTTGTAATGGGAATATTTCCTTAATTGTGTGAGATATTACCATGGGGGTATTGTCTATGGAGGATATTAGGGGAAGAGTCCCTATAATATACATATATATATATATATTGTATCATGGGGAGGAAAATAATTGTAGTTATCACCTTCTACTTCAAAAAAAGAGTCGGAATCCCCTAAGTTGTTATATATACTTGTTGTATAGTTTTGAGGACACTAGCATTGAGAAATATAGGTATATGAGACACACCCTATGTTATGACTAGAATTTTTTGACTTACCTTTTAGAGTTGAGCAATAATATGATCTTGGTTCATGATAGGGACTTGTATATGTTGATGAACATCTCAGTGTATGGTAATATGATCTCACTAATGAGAATATTCAAGAGTATTCCTATGATATTCTATATCATCGGCTAGGATATGATCCAAAATTTGAGTGTTTGTCGGAATATGCTAGTCAAAACTTGTTAAAGTGGGGGTATGAGAAAAGTTTATGTATGAATTCCTTTTAATAATATACCAATGGAACTCCAGAATGGGATAAGGGATATGGGACACCTATTTTATAGACTTCTAAGGATATTAGATTAGTCTTTGGTTTTTGGGAATAGAAATTTGATACTAGCTCTTGTAAGATACTGGAATAATTTGATTATATTCATCGGTAGGGATATGATTCTTCCCTAAGGTGATTTAAAAATCATTATATAGGACCTCAATCAGAGTGGGGACATGGTTCCAATTCTGGATTTCCTTTTTTATATTCCACATCATTTATTTTACAAGAATATGATCCTTTCTTGAGGTGGTTGTAAAACTACATTGATACATCCTAGTCGAAATGTGAATATGAGACCTTTACTATGCCTCTTCCTTTAATATAATATACTCATAATACTCCTACATTGGACTAAGAATATATTATTACATTGGAGTATCCTCTTAATCATGATTATCATGGTGAAATGTTTCTATAGATATTGGGAAAAAATTATGTTCCCATCCCAGTATCACTACTAGAATAAGTCAGTGATGTTCCTCCATTACTACCAGAATATTGTGGAATTTTATAAGGGATTTTTTAGGTATATATTAATTCACATTCTTGATCACTAGGACACATAGATATATGTATTTTATTAATTTAGGGATATGTGCCCACTCTTCTCCACCTCAATCTATCAAATTATGTAGATAGGATTCAAGCATGGGGGAAGGGATATATACCTCCCCCATTCTTTCTTAATATATGTGTGGGAATTCTTGATTAGTGTGATAAGGGATGTAATCCTACTAACTATCAACCATTAGAATAATCTAGTGGGATTGATTTTTTGAAGTGGGGAAATGAGCCTCATCACCTTGATCTATAGCTTCCCACACCCGATTAGATCTCATTGGTGCCTGAGTATGTTTGTCTAGGGAGATGACCTATCAGGTAGTTCTCTCATCGAGTGAATAAGGGGATATAGTGGGATCTAACTAGTGGTTGTGAATGAATGAATCTTTATTAGGAAGCTCATTAACTAGTATGATATTTTAGTCGACTCCTTAATCCACCTTCTAAGGTAAGTAGGAAGGTGATTGTTTCACCTCAGTGATATAATCCTGAAGAAGTTAGAAGTGGTGATTGGTCTCACCAATTTTGTTACAGCCTTCCCTAAGTGAGGCAAGATTCCGGGATTCACTTCTTAGGGGCCCTTGTGTGTGGCCTTTAGGGTCGGTATTGTACAATGTTGGTGGTATTCCTTGACTATCATGTTCTCCACCCTTTGTTAAAGGTTTCTAGTGGGTGACATTTTTTCATGATATTTGAGGGATGTTTCATGAGTTGATGTTCTGAAATAATTATTTGATTATTCCATCACTTTATATTAGGGTGAATTTTGTGAGTACAATATCTATAATCATAAGGGAAAAAAATAAAAAAGATCACTTATTATTAATAAATTTTGAGCACGACACATTCTTAAATAGCTACAAATGACATTTTGGAAATTTAATTCATGGAATATATAGAATGGAAAATCCATGGGAAATTAGACTACATTTCATTATTAAAATATTTCGCATATGGTTAAAAAATTAATTTATGAAAAGATATTATTGGATATCTGGTTTTGGGAAACAAGATGCATGAAACCAATGATAACTCAATTATTTTTTTATCATATTCAGTCACATCTGGTTAAGCATTTTTTTCACTACAGGATTCATTTGGCCAAATTTTTTATTTTTGAGGGGCTTAGTATAGTTTCACAATAATTCATGTTGGAATGTTTTATAATAAGAAACACCTAATGACTCTCATATCTATAACTAGTTAGGGTTCTACCTTTTAATGGTAGGTGTTCATTGGGGTTTCAAATCCAATGATACTTAGGAACTCACATTAGTTGAGAGGATAGGAGTTCTGTCTCATCACACCCTTTGGGTGCATTTATTTCCTACACCGAGACTCTCTTATAAATTTATGATATTTTCTTGAATCTTTCTCAAATCTCAGTATGATATTGGTTAACTTGATAAAATGGTGGGGGTATTGTATCCATGTACATGCAATAGTAAATTATATTAACTACAAAATATGTATGTATCGGTGGTTCTCCATATATTTCCCATTATTCCATAACAAAACGGGACTCCTTATGATTTAAAGGCATATGAATAAGTAATATAGAGTTTACTACTATCCAGAAAGGTGGTTGGTGTTTTGGGATTGGGATTGAACCACCAAGATGGGTCCTACATATCCTGTTAAAAAGGAATCAATACCACTATAGTTCATATAGAGACATGTTTTGTAGTTTAACTTCTAGAAAAAAGAATTTATATGAGATAAATTAAGCAACAAGTATAGAGATTAAGCCTTAGGAAGGTGTCCAACATATCCAAATTATTAAAAAATTATTCATAATCCTCATATTTTATTTTTTTCTCCAACCTGTTGATTGGAGAGGAAGTGTAATTAACACTTGTTATGATTATTTCTAAAGGTTTTATTAAATATAGGAACTTACCCAAAGACATAGGCCCATGTTTGGAGGTATTTGTATCATGTTGTTAACATGGTCACCACATATCTATATAACCATGTAATTTTCACTTTATATAAGAAACAAGAGATAATAAGAGATTAAACACATTAAAATGGATACAAGATTAAACTTATATGAGGATTATACACTAAAGATCCTATGATATTTGAGTAGGTCTTACATAATGAGGACACATTGATTGGGGGATTTTTATTATGATAGTATCCTAATATTTGAGAATCCATAAACTCATATGAGTAATGATCTATTTTTTAAATAAGACATTGTATGGGATCAGACTCACTGCCTATAGTTGTGGGACTTATGCCTTGGAGCATCCATGATGAAAAATTTATTAGAAAACCAGTGAAGTATATGACCAGAAAAGGGAAGGAATGGTATTCATGTTTGACATAGAGCACATGAATTAGTGAGGAATCCTACATATCATCATTATAAATGTATCTGAGACCTCATAGTTCACTTAGGATCCTAATTAACTAATGGATAAGGAAAGAAATTATATCCCAAGGAGGTGGTTCTCATGAGCTAGAGTAAATGGAATGTCAAGGGACTTTCACTAAGGTGTATTCCCATGTCACATATCCATCCCTTATCATTTGATGGAGGAATAGTAGGGACCAGGGGAAGTCTGTTGAGCCTACTTGGATGACATGAGGTCCCCTTTAGATGAAATAGAAGAATTAATATTTAAAGAGTACATATCACTTAGTCTTTCATAGACACTCTCTACATAAAGGGATTACTTGTATAAAGGCTCGTGGAAGGAGATTCACATAGTTCAAGGGAACATATTTGAATGTGTATTATAGACAAAGTAGAAATATCTAAGAGTGTCCTTATGAAATGTTTTACATGCCCATGTGTTCTTGCTGGATGAGGTCAACATGTATGAGGGTGTATTCCAGACAAGGATGACATGTCCAAGGGTATATTCTAGACAAGGTCAACATGTCTAAGGGTGTATTTTGGATAAGGTTGATATATATGAGGGTGTCTATGTAACTAAGATAACATTTCTATGTGTTTTTGTATGATTAGGTTAGCATGTTAAAGGACAATTTCATGAAAATTATGACATTTATGGATTATTTTCATGATCCATCATAAATGGTTGAAGTTCTTCATGCAATTCATCTAACATGTCTAGAGTCATTTGGTTGATCCCTATAACATGTATGGAGTCCTTAATATGATGAAATAAGACATGTCTATATTCATTTTCCCGATAAATTTGGCATATTCATGGGGAATTCCCATGATCAATGAAATGATCGCATGAACCATGTGATTTCTTAACATAAAGAACAACATAACATCTATCACATAAAGGTCACATCATTTACAGTTCTTCTTCTCAACAATCCCATGATTTTTTTCAATAGAGGTATAACATGATCAGGATTAAATGTAAAAAAACATTAACATGATCATTGAACTAATCACATGAACCCTTTGCATGTCTTAATTTATATTTTTCCTCCCGAGTTACCCACCAGACATCACTAGGCGGAAGGCTCTTTTGATCATGTGATCCCTTCACTCTTGAAAGTGTTCTCTCATCAAAGAGTAATATTTTATTTTCCAGGTGGTGTTTATAGGAATCACCATCCCATATCTATACCACTTCATATTGTGATCAAGATAAATATTTCGACATAATTCCGTGGAAGGGGGAATCCACATTAGTCAGTAATGTCTTATGCACTGCATGGTATCCCACCACATGTCATAAATAACATACTCCAATAGTTGCATGATATTTAGTGACTGTGTGATTGTCCCATCATTACTATATTCTTTATTCTCATAATCTTTCACATTACCTGGTTTTTAGGGTATTTATCAGGATACATTATGGGGCATCGCCTGATGTTTAAACCTGTCCAAAGGCCTTAAAATGTTCAAGATGACATGTCTGAAGGCTCTTTCATGACCAAGATTTAATGTATGTGGTCCTTCATGAGATCAAGAAGACATGCATGATGGAATTTTTGAGATCATTATGTCATGACAGAGGGCCTTCGAGTAATCAAAAAACTGATTATGAAAATCACATAATCACGTCAAATGAAAAATATCACAACTTACATCGTGTAAGGATCCTATAATTTTCAACATTATATTGGAAGATACCTTTTATAATTTCAAATAATTTGTACTATATATAATTTCATGATCAATTCAGACAAGTCTGTGGGACTTTATATGGTTAGAACGACAAGTATAGGGTTCCTCATGAGATAAAGATAACATATACAACATGCTTTTACAGATCAATGAACTGATCACGTGAAGCTTGTAATCCCATCAAATTTTTTTTATTAACATCCATTATGTAAGGATCTGATCATTTCCATATTTCAATCACATTATCCATTTAGATATTATTAAGTATTAATCCACAAAAATTTCATATGATTAGAAATACTTTTTAAGGCATTCACATGATTGGGAGGACTAATCTGAGAGGCTTTTTGTGATAAATTAATAGATAACAAGAAGTAAATAACCCCTTAAAATGATGTTCCAAGGGTTATGTGATCATGAGACTCACTAAATGTTATGTGAATTATGTGACCTACAAACTTGATCCTTGCATGTCAATGATTCTTCCTTCTTCCCTTTATGGGAAAATAATACTTTTTATTTGGGTGTTTTATTGACCCCTAACTTACCAATGCTCAATATGTATGAATCAACAACTGAATTTCCATATATAATATCAAAATATGATGAACTAAGCAAAAAAATCATAAAATTATGTGGAAATCATCTGAAAAATAAATACACATAAAGGGGTATAATAAGTTGTTTTTTTGTGAGAATATTTTGACATAATTTTCCCCTCCTCAATTTTTTTATGTACAATGATGATTCAAATAATATATCTATTTGTGTACATGTTTAAAATGATGAAGTTACCATGTAAACATCATAAAATTTTATTATTCAAAAGATGTGTAATCTTAATCATGAATTGGAGATTGAAATTGTTAATGTTATGGTTTCACTAGCTTTGTATTGAAATGTGTGATACACCCAAAAAAACATAAATAATTATTAAATATATGTTCATAAAAAAGGAGTTGAATATGTGACATATGATATTGTTGATTATTATCTAGGATATTGGATTCACCATCCATTATCATCAAGGAATGTAATCTTGGTGTCCGATTCCTTATGTAGGAATGATTATGGTCCTCTATTTCTAATAAGGGTAAAATATAATTTAATAATCAACGATCTTATAAATATGGAACTATGAATCATAATGGAATTAATTTTATCATATAATTCAAATATTTTCACTCATATAGAATTGATAAATAAGATCAACATGAATAAGTGGGATAATGTTTAATTTCTAAATAGGAATTAAATTTTTTTAAAATGGTAGGCTTCCTAAGATTAACATTGATAAATAAGAAGACTTATACTTTGGTAAAGGAATATATGTTCTATTGATACCTAATTTAAATGATTTTATAGATTAATATCAAATTTTGACCTTCCCTGTACATCTATGAAGTACCATGATGTAGATAGATCTCTGGAAAACATTGGTTTTGGAAAAAACAATATAAAGAATAATTAACTATACTCCAATATATATAGTATGTCATCAATCAAAATTTATGTGGATGATACCCTATGGAATCATACAATAACTTCTTATGCTAGTGTTAGGGTGGGATAATATTAAAATTATTTATTTCATAGATTATCCAAGTATATTAAGGGAAAAAATTCTATTTGGGTTATGGTTCACCATCTGAAAAATTCATTTTATTTCATAATAATAGAATATTTTTCTCTTGGTCAAATTTATAAAATCTATATAAGGGATTTGATGTGGTCTTTAATACTCCTATATTAATTTTCTTTGATCTAATGTTCATATCAAACTTTATCTAGATTTTTTAATTTATTCTATGTATAGAGTTTCATATTATCGCTATTTACCACCATCTAGTTGATGGAAAATCAATAAGGACAATCCAAACATTAGACTATATGTTAGGATATTTCACTCCTTATTTTGAAAAAATGGGGTCAAAATATAATTGACATGGAATTATCTTATAATAATACATATCATTTAAGTGTCTAAATTTCACCTCATGATGGTCTATATGTGTATAAATTTTAGATAACATATTTAGAGGATGAATTTTATGATAGGAAGTTTTTTGGTCCCAAATTGATTTATGAGACAACAAAAAAGGAAACGAAAACTTAAAAACATATTAAATTGACTAATTCTAGGTGGAATAACTATATTGAAAATAAACATTAACATTTATAATTTTTTTTTTTGAGTTCATGAAGATATATCCTTCAAATAGAACCATTGGTTTATAGTTGAAGTTAATGTTGATCCTGATATATATTGATCTAATCTAAATATCAGAGTATATATGATTTATATAATATTGATATGAATTTTCACCTAATTCAGGATAAGTTGATTATAGTTTCCTTGTCTCCTTATTGACTGAGTATATTCTAGAATTATCCATATAAATGATAGTAAATAAGTATAGATCGATCATATTCTAGTCTATCTTATGAATACGAAACAGTCAAAATTCATGATGAGAGGGACCATGTACCGAGGAATCGAACAACCCAGCTAGTAAAAGTGTTACAAATGAAATTTTTTTTTGAAAAAGAGATAGAATATATATAATAAGAAATTATGAAGATGTTCCCATGGTTGTTTTCCAATTGGGAAGAGTTTAAAATTTTAAGATTGAAATTTCTATAGAGGGGTAATGTAATAGTTGAGAATATATATATATTATCCATTTTGGATTTATTTCATGATTAAATTAATTATAGTAGTGTGAGTTTTATTTAAATAACAACTTTATATTTAGAATTTGACACTAATTTAAGATTTAGGGACCTTTTAAACAAACATTCTAATTAAATTTTGTCTTCTACAAGCATATTTAAACACCATAGAAATTTTTCCAAAAATATTAATTATTAATTAAAAATGATAAGTATTTAATTTTTTAATTAATGGATTGTAAAATTGAAAAATGAATTTCATCATTATGTTTAAATTAGGGTGCTTCAATTGGTATTGTAAGTTTTGATTTTTGGTGGCATATAAATATATGGTATTAATGGAAATAGTTTTAAAATAAATTATATTTATTAAAAAATAATGTACACTTAATAATTCACTATTAATTAATTATTTAGATGGATTAGAATAGATAGAGAGTTTAGATTATTCTTTTGCTATGTAGGTCAGTACTGGAGATATTGAGATCACCAGGGCATGGGGAATTGATAATGATTTTGAATGTTTAATTGATTTTAAAATTCCTTTATGATATTCAAAGAACATAAAAACAAAATTCAACTAATATAATTATAATATTTTTATTTTTTTATACCTAAATCATTTATAATGAAATTTAAAAATTAAGAGCACAATAGGGGTAAAATTATATTAATCTGATTTCAGATTGAGTTTATTCATAGATAAAATTTGATTATCCTAGAATTCTGTCTAATATATCAAGGATTAAAACTAAAATTTATTATTTATGGCTGAAAAAACTTGATCTTATTCCTTTATATGATCATAATAATATAATTTTTTTTAAATTCGGGTTCATATTTTTAGTGATATTCTAGAGATAATATTTTATTATCATTCATGATAATTTAATGATTTACATAAATCCATAAAGAACACGGTTTAGTGAAAAGAATATTCATTTTCACATCCTCTATAAATTTTTAAATTCTCAATGTTTGATTCATTACATTAAAATTAAATTTCTATGATCTACATGATGAGATAAACATTTAGTGAAATTTTAGAAGAAAAACAAGACTCTCGCTCTCACTCGAGATAACCACTATAGGTGGTGACAAGCTACAGTGGTGTAGATTGCAATGCAATAGCACTAAAGAGGTATCTGATAAGTCAATTTGATGGAATTTGGTTTTCTATTTAATCCCTATTTGATTAAATATTGCACGAGAAAGAGGAACACATAGGTTGGTTTGATAATGTTAATAAAATTAAAGTACACATGAATATGAAACCATATGGTGTCATGGGCCCATATTAACATGGTTGTCCATCTGATCAAGTTAGATGATATCTCAAAAAGACATAATAACACAGAGGTCCATTGTTAGTCTGGATTCAAGATGAGTTACCTGTACCATTTATCTGTAGATCAGATTTTTATGACATGATAGTGAAGTGTCATGACATAATGGAATGGATCCATGAGGATGGGTTATGTTTTTGTGTGTGTGGAGGGGGGGTTCTATTTGGATCTCTCTTTTTGGATGAGGGGAGATGGGGAATATATGGGGGCATGTGAGGTCTGAAATTGACTCCTAAAATTATATTAGACTCATTTTGATACCCCAGACCTAATGGAAAGTCAAGGGACTTTCACTAAGGTGGAATCCCATGTCACATATCCATCCCTTATCATTTTATGGAGGAAAAGTAGGGACCAAGGGAAGTCTGTTGAGTCTACATGGATGACATGAGGTCCCCATTAGATGAAATGGAATAAGTAATATTTAAATATCACATATCACTTAGTCTGTCATAGACACTCTCTACATAAAGGGAGTACTTGAATAAAGGCTCGTGGTAGGAGATTCACATAGTTCATGGGAACATATTTGAGTGTGTATTATAGACAAAGTATAAATATCTAAGAGTTTCGCTATGAAATGTTTTACATTCCCATGTGTTCTTACTGGATGAGGTCAACATGTATGAGGGTGTATTCCAGACAAGGATGAAATGTCCAGGGGTATATTCCAGACAAGGTCGACATGTCTAAGGGTGTATTATGGATAAGGTTGATATGTATGAGGGTGTTTACGTAACTAAGATAACATTTCTGAGTGTTTTTGTATGATTAGGTTGGCATGTTAAAGGACAATTTCATGAAAATTATGACATGTAATGATTATTTTCATGATCCATTAGAAATGTATGAAGTTCTTCATGCGATTCATCTGACATGTCTAGATTCATTTGGGTTATCCCTATGACATGTATGGACTCCTTCATATGATGAAATAATACTTTTCTAGAGTCATTTTCCCGATAAATCTGGCATATTCAGGGGAATTCGCATGATCAATGAAATGATCGCATGAACCATGTGATTTCTTAACTTGAAGAACAACATAACATATATCATATAAAGGTCACATCATTTACAGTTCTTCTTCTCAGGAATCCCATGATTTTTTCAATAGAGGTATAACATGATCAAGATGAAATGCACAAAAACATTAACATGATCATTAAACTAATCACATGCACCCTTTGAATGTCTTAATTTATATTTTCCTTCCTGAGTTACCCACCAGACATCACTAGGCAGAAGGCTCTTTTGATCACATGATCCCTTCACTCTAGAAAGTGTTCTCTCATCTATGAGTAATATTTTATTTTCCAGGTGGTGTTTATAGGAATCACCACCCCATATCTATACCACTTCATATTCTGATCAAGATAAATATTTCGACATAAGTCTGTGGAAGGGGGCATCCACATTAGTCAGTAATGTCTTATGCGTTGCATGGTATCCAACTGCATGTCATAAATAACATACTCCCATAGTTGCATGAAAATTAGTGACTGTTTGATTGGACCATCATTACTATATTATTTAATCTCATAATCTTTCATATTACCTGGTTTTTAGGGTATTTATCATGATACATTATGGGGAATCGCCTGATGTTTAAGTTAAACATGTCCAAAGGCCTTAAAATGTTTAAGATGACATGTCTGAAGGATTTTTCGTGATCGAGATTGAATGTATGTGGGCCTTCATGAGATCAAGAAGACATGCATGATGGAATTTTTGAGATCATTATGGCATGACAGAGGGCCTTCGAGTAATCAAAAAATTGATTATGAAAATCACATAATCCCATCAAATGAAAAATATCACAACTTACATCATGTAAGGATCCAATAATTTTCAATATTCTACTGGAAGATACCTTTTATAATTTCAAAGAATTTTTACTATAGAGAATCTCATGATCAATTCAGACAAGTCTGGGGGACTTTTTATGATTAGACCGACATGTATAGGGTTCCTCATGAGATCAAGATAACATGTACAACATGCTTTTACAGATCAATGAACTGATCACGTAAAGCTTGTAATCCCATCAAAGGAGAATTTTAGTAACATTAATTATGTAGGGATCCGATATTTTCCATATTTCAATCACATTATCTATTTAGATATTATTAAGTGTTAATCCAAAAAAAATTCATGTGATTAGAAATACTTTTTGAGACGTTCACATGATCGGGAGGACTAATCTGAGGGGATTTTTCTGATAAATTAATAGATAACAAAAAGTGAATAACCCCTTCACATGATGTACCAAGGGTTATGAGATCATGATCCTGACTAAAGGTTATGTTAATTATGTGACCTAAAAACTTGATCCTCACTTGTCAATGATTCTTCCTTCTTCCCTTTATGGGAAAATAATACTTTTTATTTAGGTGTTTCATTGACCCCTAACTTACCAATGCTTAATATGTAGGAATCAAAAATTGAATTTCCATATAGAATATCAAAATATTATTAACTAAGAAAAAAATCATAAAATTATGTTGAAATCATGTGAAAAATAAATACACATAAAGGGGTATAATAAGTTATTTTTTTGTGAGAATATTTTGACATATTTTTCCCCTCCTCAATTTTTTTATGTACAATGATGATTCAAATAATATATATATCTGTGTACATGTTTAAAATTATGAAGTTACCATGTAAACATCATAAAATTTTATTATTCAAAAGATGTGTAATCTTACTCATGAATTAGAGATTGTAATTGTTAATGTTATGGTTTCACTAGCTCTGTGTTGAAATGTGTGATACACCCAAAAAACATAAATAATTATTAAATATATGTTCACATAAAAGGAGTTGAATATGTGTCATAGGATATTTTTTATTCTTATCCAGTATATTGGATTCACCATCCATTATCATCAAGGAATGTAATCTTGGTCTTCGATTCCTTATGTAGGAATGATTATGGTCCTCTATTTCTAATAAGGGTAAAAGATAATTTAATAATCAATGATCTTATAAATATGGAACTATGAATCATAATGGAATTAATTTTATCATATAATTCATATATTTTCACTCGTATATAATTGATAAATAAGATCAACATGAATAAGTGGGATAATGTTTAATTTCCAAATAGGAATTAAATTTGTTAAAAATGGTAGGCTTCCTAAGATTAACATTGATAAATAAGAAGACTTATACTTTGGGAAAGGAATATGTGTTCTGTTGATACCTAATTTAAATGATTTTATAGATTAATATCATAGTTTGACCTTCCCTATACATCTATAAAGTACCATGATGTAGATAGATCTCTAGAAAACATTGGTTTTGGAAAAAACAATATAGAAAATAATTAACTATACTCCAATATATATAGTATGTCATCAATCAAAATATATGTGGATGTTACCCTATGGAATCATATAATCACTTCTTATGCTAGTGTTAGGGTGGGATAATATTAAAATTATTTATTTCATAGATTATCCAAATATATTAAGGGAAAAAATTCTATTTGGGTTATGGTTCACCATCTGAAAAATTCATTTTATTTCATAATAATAGAATATTTTTCTCTTGATCAAATTTATAATATATATATAAGGGATGTGATGTGGTCTCTAATACTCCTCTCTTAATTTTCTTTGATCTAATGTTCATATAAAACTTTATCTATATTTTTCAATTTATTATATGTATAGAGTTTCATATTATCGCTATTTACCACCATCTAGTTGATGGAAAATCAATAAGGACAATCCAAACATTAGAGTCTATGTTAGGATATTTCACTCCTTATTTCTAAAAAATATGGTCAAAATATAATTGACATGGAATTATATTATAATAATACATATCATTTAAGTTTCCAAATTTCACCTCATGATGGTCTATATGTGTATAAATTTTAGACAACATATTCAGAGGATGAATTTTGTGATAGGAAGTTTTTTGGTCCCAAATTGATTTATGAGACAACAAAAAAGGAAACTAAAATTTAAAAACATATTAAATTGACTAAGTGTAGGTGGAATAGCTATATTCACAATAAACATTAACATTTATAATTTAATTTTTTTTAGTTCATGAAGATATATCCTTCAAATGGAACCATGGGTTTTTAATTGAAGTTAATGTTGATCTTGATATATATTGATCTAATCTAAATATCAGAGTATATTGGATTTATATAATATTGATATGAATTTTTACCCAATTCAGGATAAGTTGATTATAGTTTCCTTGCCTCCTTATTGACTGAGTATATGCTAGAATCATCCATATAAATGATAGTAAATAAGTATAGATCGATCCTAGTCTAGTCTATCTTATGAATAAGAAACAGTCAAAATTCAGGATGATAGGGACCATGTACCGAGGAATCGAACAACCCAACTAGTAAAAGTGTTATAAATGAACAAAAAAATTGAAAAAGAGATAGAAGATATATAATAAGAAATTATGAAGATGTTCCCATGGTTGTTTTCCAATTTGGGAGAGTTTAAAATTTTAAGAGTGAAATTTCTATAGAGGGATAATGTAATAGTTGAGAATATATATATATTATCCATTTTTGATTTATTTCATGATTAAATTAATTATAGTAGTGTGAGTTTTATTTAAATAACAAATTTATATTTAGAATTTGACACTAATTTCAGATTTAGGGACCTTTTAAACAAACATTCTAATTAAATGTTAGCTTCTAGAAGTTTATTTAAACACCATAGAAAGTTTTCCTAAAATATTAATTATTAATTAAAAATGATAAGTATTTAATTTCTTTAATAATGGATTGTAAAATTGAAAAATGAATTTTATAATTATGTTTAAATTAGGGTGCTTCAATTGGTATTGTAATCTTTGATTTTTAGTGGCTTATAAATATATGGTATTAATGGAAATAATTTTAAAATAAATTATTTTTATTAAAAAATAATTTACACTTAATAATTCACTATTAATTCATTATTTAGATGGATTAGAATAGATAGAGAGTTTAGGTGATTCTTTTGATATGTAGGCCAGTACTGGATATATTGAGATCACTAGGGCATGGGGAATTGATAATGATTTTGAATGTTTAATTTATTTTAACATTCATTTATGATATTCAAATAACATAAAAACAAAATTCAACTAATATAATTATAATATTTTCATTTTTTTATACTTAATTCATTTATAATGAAATTTAAAAATTAAGAGCACAATTGAGGTAAAATTATATTAATTTGATTTCATATTGAGTTTATTCATAGATAAAATTGGATTATCCTAAAATTTTGTCTAATATATCAAGGATTAAAACTAAAATTTATTATTTATCGCTGAAAAACTTGATCTTATTCCTTAATATGATCATAATAATATAATTTTTGTGAAATTTGGGTTCATATTTTTAGTGATATTCTACAGGTAATATTTTATTATCATTCATGATAATTTAATGATTTACGTAAATCCATAAAGAACATGGTTTAGTGAAAGGATTATTCATTTTCACATCCTCTATAAATTTTTAAATTCTAAATGTTTGATTCATTACATTAAAATTAAATTTCTATGATCTACATGATGAGATAAACATTTAGTGAAATTTTAGAAGAAAAACAAGACTCTCTCTCACTCAAGATAACCACTATAGGTGGTGACAAGCTACAGTTGTGTAAATTGTAATGCAATCGCACTCAAGGGGTATCTGATAAGTAAATTTGATGGAATTTGGTTTTCTATTTAATCCCCATTTCATTAAATATTTCAAGAGGAAGAGGAACACATAGGTTGGTTTGATGATGTTAATAAAATTACAATCCACGTGACTGTGAAACCATATGGTGGCATGGGCCCATATTAACATGGTTTTCCATCTGATCAAGTTGGATGACATCTCACATAGACATAATGACACAGAAGTCCATTGTTAGTCTGGATGCAAGATGAGTTACCTGTACCATTTATCTGTAGATCAGATTTTTATGACATGATAGTGAAGTGGAATGACATAATGGAATGGATCCATGAGGTTGGGTTATGTTTTTGTGTGTGTAGAGGGGGGTTCAATTTGGATCTCTCTTTTTGGATGAGGGGAGATGGGGAATATATGGGGGCATGTGAGGTCTGATATTGACTCCTAAAATTATATTAGACCCATTTTGATACCCCATACCCAATGGAACCTTGTTTGGATGATTTTGAATATGTGTTTCCAACCAATTTAGCTATTAATAATAAATGTTATGAAATAATATTGTTGTTATTAAAATTAAAATATTTTTGCCTTAACATATTTATAATATTTGTTCAAATGGATAACACATAGTTATTCTGATTTAATTAAGAATATTATGGACTAGAAATGATGATGTTTATTTTTAAAAGGGCACATGAATTAAATTTATAGATAATTATATAGAATATTATTATTATTTAATAATAAATTTATATATAAATATAAAAATTAGAGTATTTTAATTAAAAATATTAATGATATTTGGAATATTAAAGTAGTCATAAAAAATCATGATGATGTGGAATCAATGTAAAAGGGTGTTAAGTAATTATGAAATGTTTATAAGATTATATGATGAAAATAGAATATTAATGATTTCTTGGTTGATATATAATATCATATAAAAAATTAATTTAATTATTAATGATGACATGTGAATTGTTTAATTAGGATAAAGTAAATGAAATTATTTTAAGTGTTTAAATATTATGAGGATATGGTTAAATATTGTGGAGAATAAATGAAAGAAATAATAAAAATTATTAAATGTTATACTATGTGATGATTTTAAAATAATAACAGTGATTAATAATTTTATAATGATTAAATTAATTTAGAGTTATATCTTTTAAATGCATGGGAAGGATGTAAATAAGGGGTTTTGAATTAAATTTTAATTATTGTAAGATTTATTATAATGGTTTAATGAAGTATGTAAATTAATTATGTGAGTGAAGGTGATTATTTAAAAAGCATGATGCTTTTAAATTTTTTAGTAAAAGTGGAAATTAAATGGATTCACAAATATATGAACATGTTATTTAAAAAAATAAATTTATAAAAATTTTGAGGATAAACTTAGTGAAGATGGTAAATAATACTTATAATGTAGATAATAATTGAGGAATAATAATGAGCTCAATAAAAGAGAGTGAATAGTCAATAAATGATGAGTACCACCTTGATGAGGTTGTGAATAATTTATAGTTAACATATTTTTTATAAATGAAGTAATGAGTGATTATATGATCCATATTAATAAGTAGTTAAATCCTGTTATAATGAAAATAAAATAAAATATAAAAATGAGGGAGAAAATTTTGATGAACCTTTAGTATATTCATGATAAAATGGAATTTATATGAGATATGGATACTTATATTAGTGTTGTTATTATACATTCATATTAATAATCTAATTATTTAAATGTAATAGATAATAGATTCTAACAAGTTATGAATGTTGAATTTCATAGAGAAAGATACAATAATGGAGTATTTTTATGTTGATAATATTATAAGATAGATAAAATGTATTATTGAATTAGGGTGGTTCAAATTCATAGACTTTATCTCATACATTGATGTGTGCTATGGTCCATTTATTGGTAGATATTGAAGGTGGTTATATTCCACTAAAATTATTTTCATACTCACCCATCAACTTTGGTTTGAGATATATGATTAAATATGAGTATTTACACTTCTCACTACTAATATTAATAGAGTTTGATGTTGTAATATAAGTTTGTATGTTCATATCCACCCATATTATATGGTTATAGGGTGTTTATGATACATGAAATTGAGATAAATGATGATTCAACAAGGTATTTACACTCTTCCTCTCCCAAGACTTTGGGGTTGTGGTGGATACTGATGTGAAATAATATTATGGTTTCTCGTCTATAACTCTGGGCTAAGGAATATTAGACATTCAGTTGCAGTTTCTCCCAAAAATATCTAGGTTTAGGTAGAATAGATATTTTGATATAACACTATAATGATATAGTTATTGATGTATTCCTCCAACATCCTAAGATAGTTAATCTATAGTGGATCACGAGGAGAAAAATATTATGGAGGGATGTGAGATGTTAGTATTTTCATATATGTCATTCCTTTATATAGAAAACATCCACATGTGGGTGTATGAGTTATAACATCCATCTATAGATTTATAGTCATTATTTGTATGGTTTTACTGTTACCATCATTACACCCTTCAGAGTTACTAAGTGATGGATGATAACACATTGGGTTGTGGAGCCTAGGTATTATTACCCCCTCCCCCCTCAAGATATTGAGTTTCTAATTATAGAATAGAAAGGATAAGAGTCGAGGTCTCAAGTAGAATTTACTAGGATATATTTCTAAGGGCACTTATAATTTTGATATTTGAGATTATGAACAATGTATATATATATATATAAATAAATGAATATTTTGTATTTTATTGAGAATAATTATGGTGAGTTATGAGCAACTTGATAAGAAATGATCATGAATATTATTATTATTTAATATGATATTTTGTGACATTCACTTTGAATACCCTCTATTTATTGATATTTTATGTAGAAACAAGTGGTTTATGTGAGTTTTATCACTTCATGGGTTGAATATACTGAGGATTATTAATCACCATTGCATGAAAACTAATGCTTTGTTTGTTCTTATGTCCATGAAAATCATCAAATATAGATAGTGGATGATATTGGAGACTAGAGATAAATATTGTATATGGTAACAGAGGGTGTAGATTTTTCATTTTTACATCCATAATATTGTTTTCAATAATTAGGATTACATATGTTTATAATGTTCTATTTGTATCTGGTGAATTAATTTTTTTTACTTTACGTGAAATCATGTTGATTTTTTTTATATTCATGCGTTATATTACATGTTTAATTACTCATTAATATTATGGTGGGTGGTGTTCATGATTAAAGGATACATGTTATATTCAGAGGTAATAGAACCCATTCTTTGAGTGTATTACTCAGTCTTGGTCATTGTCCCTTGGCCTATTGGAGGTGTCCTTAGGGAGTTCACTTACCAATAAGATAACATGGAAATTTTTGCTAACAAATCAGTGAACTCATGTATATAAGTATGTAAAACTAAAAAAATGATAACATAAGATCTATTTTTTAAAATAAAAATAAAATTCAAAGATATACATTCGTCATAATTACTATGAATAAAAATATACAATAAATAAAAATAAATATCTCGAATAGTATCTAGAAATATCTTATCTCATAGTATCCTATAATCATTATAACTATGATGACCTATAAAAAAAAGTGATATAAATTTTAGTAATGAGATTAAAATTTTCCAAAAGAAATATATATAATAAATTTTGAAGCACAATGTGTGTTTTCGGGAAAATATTTCGAGGAATTTGTAAAATGGTAAATTGGTTTTCGGGAGGAAGGAATTCATTGGGATGATAATTATTTGAATACCATTATGAATACTTAAATAATAATTTATTTTTTATGTGTAATGGTTTTGAGAAACCTATATTAAATCATAAACCATATTATTAAGATATTAATTTAATAAAAATATATTCCATAGTTATATATTCATTTACAAAAATGTGGTATAAGATTTATTATTATGATTTTTATGTTATGTAATGGTGAAATTTTGAGAATTTTATAAAGGAAACATATTTTGTACCATATATTAAAATTTAGTATATGTATATGACATAATATATTTCTTTTCAAATAATATAAAAATTATTGTCTATTTTAAATTATATTTTAATATGTATTAAAATGTGTTTTATTTGTTGAAAAACTAATTTCAAATTATCATAATTCACTTTTTCACCTATAACATAACTTATAAATCATAAAACATACTTCATGCCACTAAAAAACTTATTTATGATTCCCTATAAAGTTTAGTTTAATATAAAGTGTGGATTTTGGTTTTGGGATGCCAAAAATCATGTTCTATATAACCAATAACATGTTATAGTAATAAAAACACATAGACATAAATATATTTTTAAATTTTAAAACATAAATATTTAAAAAAATTGTATTTCAAGAGATATAATGGATAATGTTAAAAAATTACTCATAATTTATTATAAATATAATCCTATACATATCATTTATCTTCACTAAAAAGATATTTAGATCATCATATTTCTTATTCTCTCTAAATTCACTATTAAAGAAGTTTCTAAATTGATACATTTTTTAATGTATGGAACTGATAAATAAGATAATAGATTCTTCCTTTTTTTATTCCTTTTTTCGGAAACCCTTTTGTATTTCAATTTTATATTCAATTATAGTACTATATTCATCGAATTAGACATGATTTAATTGATTATTCAAAACAGTTTCATATTCCCTCTCTTTAAACTCCTTTCAAGTATTTATAAATAACATACAATAATTTCCCCTTCATTATAACAATACCATTCCACATTATTATTGTACAAATACCTATATATGTCATGTATCTATGGTATTGTGAATTTTTTTTTAAGGGAGAATCTCTAATAAATTGGTGATATATTTATATATATTATCTATTATCAATATCATTAGGCTACTCCATCTACAGGTTGAAGTGAATAGTTATTATCAAATTGGATTGACCCAAGAGTTCTTCCTAGAAGAGTTTCCAATCAGTATTACGAATCAAATACAAGGGTTACATGCACCTGATTATATTTTTATTTATCTATCACTATAATTTAATTTTACCATTGAAAAATCATGTAATATACCATCCATTTATAGTGATAAATTCAGTTGATACATTAATAACAATTTTATACAATCCTTTGAAAATACTTTGATTAATCGGGTTTACTCAGATGAAGTACCCTATACCCTGAATATATTTTTAGTCAATTTGTGGAAGGGAATTCATATAGTTATCCATATTATCATTAAATTTTTGAATCCCTAGTTTGAAACCCACTTTAATTCTATATGTGTTAACTTCTATGATGGATCACATGTTATAAATGATATATATTATGAAATCATGTGTGTATTTATCTTAAGTGTAAACTTTTATTCCACAAGTTATGAGATGAGTAGAATCAAACTTATATATCCCTCACCCCAATTCTAAACTTATTGGATAATGTTTCATCTATGAAGATACTATATATAGTGTATTGGTGTGCAACTATACCCATTATGATACATTTACTCATCATATATTTTTATCATAGGATTCCATGTATGTTATCCTTGACTATATATATCATGAATTACATATATATAATTCTAATTGATGATATTTCTCATGTTTTATCCTTATATCATTCTGTAACCTATATTATATTAAATAATATTTCTTAATACACTATAATGATTATATAATACCATTACTAGAATTTATAGATCACCCTTTTCCTTTTATATAAAATCCCTAGTAAAACAGGAGTATTATAAAGGGTAAAAGGTCTATAGATAATGTATGTTTTTAGAAGAGTTTCCAAATAATCTAGGTAAAAAGTATTATGGTAAAAGTTATCAAATAAATTAATCATATGACTCAAGGAATCATTGAGTGTGATAAATTTTCATGTTATCAAATATATGTTAGATTATTATGACATAATAAATGAGAGTAAGGGTATAGGGAATCACATAGAGTTCTCTAATGAGATACATGTTTAATGTTTTATATTGGATAATAATATCTTACATATAAATGGTTTATTTATGTAGGGTGTATACATCATAGTAATACTGATAAACTATAGTAAAAAAGGTTCTCTATATGAAAGCCTTTATACTTCAATATCCATCTTATGTAATTCATGGGATTGATCTAAATGGTTGGTGGATGGATATGTCTATCATAATGAAAATGATCCTTATTAATAAATAAGTTGTTTTTTAGAATATATGGTGGGTATCATATCTGTGAATTTGGTTATGTATGAATGAAAAATACACATTCATTCCTTTTCAATTGATATGTGATTAACTCGCATATTAAGTTATTGTTATGTGATATATTCGTCTATTTTAGTGATTTCATCTAGATAATCAAGAATATATGAGTTAAATTCTATGGTATAATACCCCATTTGTATGAATATGTTTTAATTACCAAGTTAAATTTAGGTCTTCATTTAGTGGGTGGTTCATTTTAAGAATCAGGGTTCTTAAGAGTTTTTTGAAGGTTTAGACCCATCTAAAGGGTGTTTTTGGAAGAGTAACAAGAGTTTAATGGTGGATGACTGAATCTAGAAGCACTAAAAGTATATCTATGTTTGTAACATGCTAATAATGCACAATCATCTAGTAAGTAAAAAGAAACTAGCTAGTCAATGGTTGGGGAAATATCTCTGCATACTGCCTAGGATTACCAACTACCTAGTGGCTAACCAGTGGGCCACCGGCTAGCCGATGGAGGCTACCAACAAGTCGGTGGCCTCTGAGAAAATATTTAAATTAGGGGTAACCCCTTAATTTCACTAGGGTAACCCCTTTATGTATTTATATAGGATCTGGTCACATTTTAACCCTAAATAATCCCCCATTCCATTTCTACTCACCTCTTAGTGGTTTGAATGACATCCTTTGATCCATGGTGATTTTTAGATGTAGTCTCTTGTAATCAAGATCCCACAGTTAGGCTATGAAACATTTCCTATTCCCCATATTCTTTCTTTAATTTATAGATATCTCAATTAGGGTTTTGAGTAATGATTCCACTAGAGAATATTGGAATCTTCATATGATGATGAATCTTCCATGCTGCCTAGCTAGATGGAATATTTAGACAACATCTACACATTTTTTGTCATCATTCTGGAGGAGGAATATAACAGTGTGATTTTTTAAGGATTTTTTGATAAATTATATATCATTTCTAATGGATTTAGTTTCCTTTGATTAAAATTTGTCCCAAGATAATAACAATATAAGGGGGTGAACCTCTATAGTATTTTTGGTCTTGGTTTAGGTGTGGTGGGAATAAAAAGTGAGTGAATTGATTATTATTCCTAATTAAATTATTTTGGTTAGTTGGATGTGGTATATTAATTAATATTTGATTATAATTAATTATTTTTGTGTTGTTTTAGTGTGATATCAGACTATAGGTGGTTAAATCATAGGTTATTGGAATTATAAAATCTTGTGAAATGGTATTTTGGGAAGAGAATTAAAAAAAGATATTTCAAATGAGGTAGGTGGTCCCTAGGATTAACCCATTTTCTCAACTTATTTTTTTAAGTGGTGCAGTATTCAGTTCTTCTAGCCTTTTCATTGATTGAACTAGTTAAATTATGTGTTTAAAGGGGAGTTGCCCATAATTTAAGTCCCTTTAATAAGACATGTGTCAATAAATTTGGTGGATTGAACTAAATGTTTATCTTTTCATAAATTGTTTAAAAATGGAAATTGTGATGTGGATAGAATATTGTGAAATTAAATTTCACAATCATTGAGATTTTAAAATGAATTAGACCCTTGTTTAGAATCTAATGAAATAATAAAAATTTAATGGAAAATTTATGGTGTGGTCTCATATGTTTTTTTTGGAAAAGAAAATAGTAAATGCTAAAATATATGTGTTAGGTCACACAAGGATGAATACCCTGAGAGGGGGGGGTGAATCAGGGTATGACTAATTTAAAATTAAATCCCGTTCTGATCTTGTTTCACTGTTAAGAAAAACACTCTTCTCTCTTTTCCTATTGCACAATATAAATATAAAGTAAAGCAAGCACAAGACACAGCAATTTTACTTGGTTTACCGCTACAGGATACATCCAAGGAGCATACGCCGATAGGTTGCCGGTCGTACCAAATTTCACTATACTTTAGCTGTGGATACAATGGTTCAGGCTAGATCACTTCTATTCCCAGGCTCACTTCCCTTACAATGTTTAGGGTCAGCTCACTGCTTTCCCAAGGGTCACTCCCTGTTTCTCTCTCTCTGGCTCACTGTCGGTGGAGAGGATCACCTTCTTCCTCTTCCTAAGCTCACTGCTCTGTGAAGGGAATCCAATCACAGTTTATAGACCTGTAGGTCTCTTCATTTGCACAAAAAAATGCATCTTCAACTGTTGATAGATGCTCTATTGAAGTCCAACTTTCATCCATCGATGAATAGCACTTTGCCTCTGACCACTGGGCAACTACCTTTGGAAAGTACATTCACAAAGCACCCTACTTCATGAAGCTCCCAATTTTGTGAAGCTCAAACAAGCCTTCGCGAAGCTCCTGTCTTTTCGTGAAGCTCTCTCACGAAGCACTCTCGTGAAGCACTCTCGCGATGCTCAAGTCGTCGCAAAGAAATGACCCTCGCAAAGCTTAGTAAGCCAACACAGAGCTCGCAGGTTTCGCGGAGCTACAATAGCCACCGTGAAGCACCTCTTTCGCGAAGCACACTAGCTCCATGAACCACCTTCGCAAATCGAGAGCAAAGTATTTTCTCTAAAAATTCTATCCACATCTCTCGAGGGGGTCGGCCTCTATTTATAGGCGATTCCACCGACCCTCGTCCCTTCCGCGCGAAGTCAATGCCACGTCATCTCAAATCGCAAAGCTCCAAAGATTCTGTCAGAATTCTGTCCAAATCGCGAAGCACCACGACAATTTGCCGTTCGCGAAGATTGACGTAGTCGCGAAGAATCACCGTCAACATACCTTCGCGCCTTCTCCACGAAGCTCCCTCGCGAAGCCCTTCTCTGCCGCGATGCGCTTCAGCCTCTGCTATTTGTGAAGCTTGACGTAATCGCGAAGACTCACCGCCTCCATTCTTCTGGTCTTCACGATTTCCAAACCATGCATCCTATCTTCGCGAAATTCATGCCTTTTCCATATTAAATTATGCTCTTCATGGAAATCCTATTTTCACGATGCTCACCAAACTCCAAATTTTGGACCCCAATAATTTGGCAAACACTGGGAAACGGCGCCACCTTGTACTGCTCTTTTTGTACCGCCTCCAGATCGTCCTTTCCTTTGTCATCGTTCTTTGTCAACAAGGATTGTCAACAAATTCTCATGAACTCGAAAATTCTCCATAGAAACCTGCTTTGTCAACAAACACAATCAACCCAAAAAATACTTCAATGTTACCTTGAGGGATTTTTTCCCAACAGTATGTTTTTAAATGTTTTGTTAATAATGTATGAAAATGGATGAATTCTGGGTTGAATCCCTTTCTTAAATTTTTTATGACATGGAATAAGAATTCCCATTTTGGGTGGTTTTTTTAAATGGTAATGTAATTTAATTTTTAAATGATGTAACATTGAAGGGTACTTTTCTTTTGAAAATAGTAGAAATTTTGATTTGGAAAATGGAAGGTAGATTATGAAATTTTCTTTGGTTTTCTAAGGAAATTGGTAAATGGTTTTGGTTATGGGTGATAGACCTGGGTGAACCCAACACCTTGGTGGACTTGGTTGCACTATTTGGACTTGGGGTGTACTCATCCAAAGGGTATATTTTTTCTCATTAAATGAAAGGTAAAAATGACCCGAGGTGGACTGGTCGGGCTCTGGAGATGGGTATATTACTCTAGGCTTCCATTTGTTTGAATAGAGATGTGTATTTTACCCCCAATGAGATATGAGTTTAATAAATAACTAAAAAATTCCCACATAAACCCCAAAAATGACTGAGGTAGGTATATACCATTCCTGGGTGTCATCATAAAGCCTTGGTACAGTGTCTATTTTATAATTTTAGATTCAAATTTATAATGGCTATATTTTTTTATTTTTCATGCTTGAAAATTATTAAATGAATTTTTTATGTGGGTTGGTTATATTAGGGATGAAATTCATCGTTACCTATTGAGTTTTAATCACACTCTACTCTAGCCACCATGGAACACAGGTACCCAAGAAGATTCCCCTTGGTTATAGGTCTAGACTTGGGCTTCTAGGATATAACATGGGAGTTGGGACTAGGTTATGGCTTAGGTCCATTTCATGATTCTTAAAATATTTTTCATTTGTTTTTATTGGAGTTTTGATATAATTATTAAATTCATGATGTATGAATGCATGAAAAATTTTGTTCAGTTTCATTTTGGCATAGCATGGTTTATCGGGGTATCAGTTGTTACTTGCCTGGATGTCTTCCCATTTAATTATTTATCATTTTTTTTATCTGATTGGTGTTTTTTTACCACTCTAATATATGGTCATAGTCTTTATAATATACCACATTATACCATAAATTCTTGTCAAAAACATCTTTAATATGGGGAGGTATTCCTATGGTACAGTCGTGATTATAGTTCTAGGCACTAGTTAGTTGTCTAAGGTTGAGGGACCTGACAAAGTGTAATTTGATCCATTTTAATTTTCCCTTACTATTTAGGTAAAGGTATATAGGATATATGATGTGTCTAGACATGGTATGGAGCTTGTTCCCCAGAATAACCACCCCAAGTATAATTGATGTTTATGTTTTCATGGGTGTGAACATTATTCATGTTGTTCATTATTATAGTTGATTTGGTATCACCTTGAGTGATACAAATGATTATGAGGTCATTGATTTATGTTATTATATATCTTGGCCAATATTGAAAAGATTAGTTGTTTTCATGCATCATATACGGCAAGTAGGATTCACATGTCATCTGTATGATTTTCTATGATTGATCCTCTATTTACCTAGACTATGTCATGGGTCAGTTATTTAATGTTTCCAAAACTATTTATACAATTTTTTCCTATAAAAGAGTATGGTATAATCTTACTTAAATGGTCCCTAAAATAGATAAAAGTGTGTTTTAGGATTATTTACCTTGGTTGTTATGAGGCCTTAGCTAAATAAAAATCCAATCACAACTTATAAATTTTTTCATCTTTAACTTATGATTGAAATTTCATTTAACTAAGCCTTAGTTGAAAAAAATTCTAGTGAAAGTAAATATTTAAAAGTAAATTATGGATGACTGGTTTTTTTTTTACACAAAATCAATTAAATAAAACACCAAGTACTACATATAAAGTGTTTTCCTTTTATAAAATTTATTTTAAATTTCATTTAAGTGAGCCATGTTTATAAAAATTTCTAGTTAATGTATAATAGAAAATAGAAAATTATGAATCCTTTATATGTATATGAGGTCTTCCTCATTGGTTTTTGTGTTAACCCTAATAATGGGAAGTTGAGTTAGCGAGTGTGCTTGAGTTATATGATATCCTTGAGCTGTGGAATTTCTTGGGTTGTGATGAGATAATGTGTATGGGTTTCTTGGGACCTAGTGGTTTATTCTTAACCAAAGACTATTTTAGTCAGAATAGATTTGAATATGTGGTTGAGACCTTTTAGTGGATGTTTTTCATAGAGGATGTCATGTAACCTTGACATGGGGGTAGGGTTTTGGTGAGTGTCATCCTAGATATTGTGACTTATGTGAGGCTTGTTGTGTGGGCTAGGTGAGAGAGACTAGTGAAATTATTTCAAATGAATAAAGATCTAGGTGTTGGTTCTTAGTGACCATAAATGGTGACTTGTGAAAGGGTTCAGTCAATAATATGAGTGTCTCAAGTTACATAAGGTGGGGGTGGGTGTTTCATCTTATTTCATCACTGTATGAATGGTACTAATAGGTATGTGGTTTTTCCAACTTATATCCCGTTATTTTTCTTGTGAGAAGCAATATAGTGTTGGTTCATTTTTCTTAAGGTTATTTTTATGAGGTTAAATGTTATTCAGAATCCTATACTTATTAACTCCCTATTGTGGGTTTCAATGAGTTTATTGATGAGAATCCTAGATGGTGGACTTAGAGAAAGTGTGGTGTGGTAGAATTTTCTATTGGAAACCAAATCATAAGAGGTTCTCTAGGTTTTGTATTTAGGAATGTGAGATATATTGGGAGAAATAGTATAGGTGGGGTAGACAAAGTTTTTATGAGGTGGTTTGGACATGGTGTTTATATGAATAAGAACACTATTGGAAGAGGTTTCGTGAGAGGAATATAAGGATTCTCACTATACAAAAAAGGAAAATCACCCTGAGTGTTGGTGCATCAGTAGTGATTATGGTTTTTAAGGTAAGGAACAGTCATATTCATGGACTTATTAGCTAAGGATGCACCTTCAGGAACATGGTTAGATAGAAAATGAATCATATTGGAATACCAAAACAATTCTATAGTTTTGACTAATTATATGTGTGTCTATAGTTTGGTGAGATTCTATGGTGTTGAAAAAATATGAGGTTTCTCTTCACAAAGTGGAATCATAATATGAGAGAGGGATGAATAGTGGATTAGTCACTCGGGAATATTTTTTATGAAACATGGATTTATATAGTTGGAGTTAGTGTTTCACAATTGGGTTGCATGATATCATTAAATTGATGAACTACGATGAGACTAGGGGGAAGATTTTGTTGGAGAGGTATATTTTATCGATTGTCTTATGGTTTGGGTGGTATGGGAGTTTATTCCAAGATTATTAATGAGTAATTAGTCATGTGTGGGCTAAGGACCTATGTGGGTTTGATGATGGGTTTGTGTGCATGGCGGACTCAGTCCTCAGTTTAGAGAATTAGTTTCCCCATGGTAGGGGATGATATAGTGGGAAAATCATGTGATATGGTATAGATGATCTAGGGATGAACCTTGATCAAAGAATCATAGGTTGAAGTGGTTGATGTGTGTGTGTGTGTGTCTAGAGGAGAAACACACATCTATCAATGTTGAAACATATTGAGACCATGCATTAGAAGTAGTAATAAATGAGTTAGATAGTGTGGAGTACACCATCGATCATTTATAAGTGTGACCCTCATTTTTAGTGGGTTTTTAGCAAGATCCTTGGGAAAAAAATTTGTAATCCAAGAGAGGGTAATAAAAATATTTTCATAATGACTATCTTGGATAAGCATCCTTGGATTCATCGAACCATCATGTTTAGTGATGTAAAAAGTGTGTGCCTAGTGATTGAAAAATATTTTAGTGATAAAATGAAAGGGATGGTCCTATGGTGGGGAGTGGTTTTTTAGTCAGGGTGATGGGACCCTCTCGTGAAGGGGGTTTAGGATGTGTAAAACTAGAAGATAGTCAGTCACACCCAGTCAATGAATGTGGAAATAGACCAAGGATGGACCATGAATTTTTCATATTTTGTCTGATAGACTAGTGATGAGGGTACACTTTAAGTGGGGAGTATCATATTGGTCATGAGAACATGGTTATATATAGGTAAGATTGTGGGTAAAATGAGACCAATTGGTGGACTGTCGAGGTAACTCTAGAATTCAGGTGTGAAAATGAATCTTGTTTTATCTGGTTTCATGGAAAATACCAGATATGGAGTTTAAATATCATGATAGTGTAAGTCCAAATGTTATCATCAGAATTAAGTTATGTATTTATGTTCTGAGTGGGATTTGTATCATAGACATGTCGGTACTCATGAAACAACACAATGATAGTTTGGGTTGGATAGGGGTCTAGTTGTGGTGCTACTTGTGAATTGGATTGAGACTTAAGTAGGTGTATTTAGATGAGAACTGAATGTCACTTGGATTTTATCATTATGATCGGATGTGCTGGTAAAATATTTGTGAGAGAAGTGTCTTGATGATGGTCATCCATAGGATGTTTAACTTACATTCTCATGTGGAATTCGATGTGATGTCAATAAAACTAAGATAGGAATATTTTATCGAATACCACAGGCATGTACCTAGTGTTGGATATGATTTTTTAGGAATAAAAAACATGACTAAATTTTTTCAATGGATGGTGGGTACATGTATTTTTGGGTTGAAATCAAGAACTGGGAGTTGTACCGTCCTTAAGCTGATGTTTTGTAGGTGATCGGGCATGATGTTTTAGGAACCAAATTAATGGAATAACTGGAATTCCCTGATCATGATCCAATAAAAAATTCCAATAATGGATATATCTATAGATTATAATTAGCCTCTATTAACCAAGATTTATGGTGTGGAGCATCAAGAATTGGATGAATAGATTGATAAAATTCCTCAGGTTCCTTAGGGTTGACATGCATGGATCAACTCTATCACAGTGTTCTATGTCTTGTTCCATGTGCCATCATGGGATGTGGTAGTGATCTGCCTCATTTTCTAGTATTTCATTATAAGTTTTCTTATACCTTGATAATATAATATGATTTTGGGGTGAGTTTTATGAACAATATAGACTTTTACATACTTTTGGATGACCACCAAAGCTTCTTTGGGATGAGAGGTGTTATGGTGGGGAGTTTCTAATACCCCATATATAAAAATGGATTTAAATTTGAAAGGGAAATGTGTACCCTCATTTAGTGGAAATTTTGTTTCACGAGATGTTGTTTAGAAAAGAGTTATGAAGGTTTATACCCCTATAAAGGGTATTTTTTATGAGAAAATCTGGTTAGATGGTAGATGAGTGTAGTGTGAAGAACCAGAGGAATATATGGGGATACAACATGCTTCTACAACACACTGGCTAGTTGGTACATATCCCCTAGCTGGCTGATGATAAGGATAATATCTTTGCATGCTTCCTAGGCTCACAAGCTAGTTGATGGACCACCAACTAGTCGGTGGAGTCTACAGACCAGCTAGCGGCCTCCCAAGTTGTTTTTAAATGAGGGGTAGCCCTATAATTTCATATTTTATTCCCCTTTATTCATTTAGATCGGTTTTAGTCCACATTTCACCCAGGACTGACCCCTATTCCATTTATTCTCACCCCATTGAGGGTTGAAGGATCTGATATGATCCCTTGTAAATTTTGGACGTCATCACTTGCTATCCAGAGCCCACAATAAGGATATGAATCCATCCAGCCCCCTATAACTCTTTATTTAATTTTTTGATCTCTTTGTTATGGTATTGAGAGATGATTACATTAGAGCGTGGTGGAATAATTCTAAGATGATGAGGATTCCATACAACCTAGTTATATGCAATCATAAGACAATGTCTACATGATGTCACATGACATTTTTTTTGTATGTCATGTTGATTATTTTTCAAGGGATTTATGATAAATTTTATATCATTTATAATGGTGTTGGTTTTAGTTGAAGGGTCTTTGTCCTGTGTTAGTTCTAGGAGCATGGAAAAACCTCCATAGGATGGTTTGTCTCAGTTTGGGAGAGGTGGGGTTACCAAATGAGTGAATTACCACTTATACCCAAATGATCTGGGATATGAATTGGTGACCCAACCCATATCTATCCCAAAATTTATTAAACAAAAAGGTAAAGTCCATGATTACATGAGGTGTAATGAACTTAAACCAATTAGGAAATTAAATTAAGGAAAAACATATGATCTAACATAAGCATACCTTGTTCAAACCATTGCAGTAGCTTTAGAAACGACAGGCCAACAAGTATGTGAACCATGGATAAAGCCTAAAAGAACCTACCAAATAGTTCAACCAATAGGTAGAACTATAGATGGTTAGATAATTGTCTATTAGTCTTAGATAATCAAGAAAAATTGGTTGTCGAGCTATGAATTAAAAATAAAATAGACTCCAGTTGAGGTAGTTGGTCTCCAAACTTTACCCATAGTCCCATATTATTTTATAAGTGGTGTGGTGTGAAGTAATTCCATCATTTACATGAATTGAACTAGTCAAATTTTGTGTTTAAATGGGATTCCTTCATTAATTTAAAATTCTTAATTAAGATATGTCCCCATGGGTGTGGCAGTTCCAAGAGGAATTCCATAGTCTTGAATTTGGACTTGAATTGGTTGGATGCCTATAAATGTTTAACTTTTTATAAATGTTTTTAAAATGGAAATTATGTAATATAAAAATGATTACTAATTTAAATTTCACAATCCTAAATAATTTAGAATGAATTGGATCCTTTTATTAGACCCAATAAAATGGTAAACATTGAATAGAAATTTGATTGGTGGGTTGGTACGTATTTTTTTGGCTATGAAAATGGTAAATGATAAAATGTGAGTTTTGGAATGTTTTATTAATGATGCATAAATATGGGTGAAATTATGTATAAATACATGTGTTATAATTTTTTTTCAAATTGGAATAAAAATTACCATAAGAGGTGTTGTTTTTAATGGTAATATAATTTAATTTGTAATTAAGGGAATATGGAAGTGTATTTTATTATGAAATGGTATCAGTTGTATTTTTGAAAATGGAAAGTGGTTTATGAAATGTTCTTTTATTTCTTAATGAAATTTGTAAATGGTTGTGGTTTTTCTTGATGGACCTGAGGTGAACTAGGTCCCTAGGTATACATGGTTGTGCTTGATGGACCTATGGTAAACTCATCCCCTTTCTGCACATGGTTGTGCTCGATGAACACAAGATAAACCCAAACATTTGGTGGATTTGGGTTGTTCTCATTAAATCAAGGGTGAACCTTGGCCCATGTGTAATTGTTGGGTTCTAGGTATGGTTATATTACCACCAGGTTCCATTTATTAGTCAGGGAATTAAAATATTACCCCTGAAGGGAGATGGGATTTCATGATCATCTAGATGTGCTCAGAGATACCCTAACACTGGATGATGTACATATGTACCATTCTCAAATTTCATCTATAAGATCCATGGTTTTATTAGGGAAAAATCCTCTTTTCAGTTTAAATTTGTGGTTTGGGCCTATTGTGAGTACACATTGAGATCATGGATGTTTCGGAGGCACTAGAGGCCTATTCTAAGCTCGAAGCCCTTCTTTTTGGGATGTTGAGTAGGGTCTCATGGTTATTAAAAATCATGAGGGATAGGAATCATAGTTACTACTAAATGTACAATGTTGGATATAGGTGTGTAAGAGGCCACATAGTTTGAGTAACCCATGAAACCATAGGCGCAAGCCTGTGTAATGTTGCAGACCTTTGACAATGGATTGTGGCATGATTTCCAGACGGTTATCCAAACTGTAAGGTCCCAATTGAAATAGTGGAGGGGGGTACAGTTGGCACATGATTTGGAAAAACTTGCAACCAAATCACACAGACCTGTATTTCTTGGCTAAATTACCATTTTTGCCTTAAAAGATCATTTAACTTAAATCTAATTCTCATTTCACCTCACATGGAAAAAATACACACTTGACAGCTTCCTTTGAAGAGAAATTGTAGGCTTGTCTTCTATATCTCGATATAGGATATGATTCGAACATCATTCATCTCATTGGATATGTGCTAGTAAGTTCTTCAATCATCTGTTTTTGTTACTCATTTTACTTCGTTTGAAAAATGTTATTTATGTGAAAGTTAATATTCCATATTTCCTGGTTTTTTTTATTCTTTAATTTTATCTCAATTTGGACCAAATTAGAGATCGATACTATAAAAGTTATCTATTACGGACCTATAGTTGGTGTTATATATATTTTCCTTGAGTTTTTTTTATATAACTAGTTTTAGATGTATTGAACACCAAAAATTCTAGAGACACCAAAATAATTAATTAAATGATTTAATTAAATGGACTGGTTCTTGTTATGTTTCCTCTTGAGTACCTTTGTGAAGGTTTGATATCATTCTCCTCATACTATGACACCCATAAGTTATACCCTTGTATCTTCTAAACATTATGTCACTCCATTAGGTGAGTGAGTTATCTCCTTATTTAAAGGAGACTTTATAAATTTATGTGAATTGAATTTGGATGTTAGGAGAGAGTTGATACCTCCTTTTCCATTTTATAACATGCTGTGAATTAATTTGATTTTTTAAATGGAAATTTTTATAGGAGTTTTATGAACTCATTCAATTTTTATAGAATGTGAATGAAAATAATTGATGATTGATTATGGTAATGGATTACTTTTTTGGTGTACTATGGATCATGATTCTATAAGATTCCATGGACATTTCTACTAAATGGGTCATTATTATGGTATTGGATGCCTTAGACATGTTTTCTCCTTAGATCCAGATTTTGTAGGATTCCATGAGCCTTGCTACCCCTTGGATCCTTCCTTCCTAGGCTTGCAGTGGACATGGTCTGTTGACATGCTCCCTGAACCCCACCCCAATTTTTACTAAGTTTCCATAGATATGACCCTAGTACTCAATGTGAATGCCTTGTTCTTCAACACCTTGGATTCATCCCTTCATGGTATTAAACTTTGGATAACATGGAGAGACCATTGTGGATGATAATTATTATATAGTGTGGCTATGGAAAATGTTATACACATTGAATATAAGGCATGGATATGGTGATTATTGTAGATTGGATGATACGACATGGAAGTGGATGTCATTTTACACTGGATTACATGGAAAAATTAATGTGGAATGGTTTATTTATACATTTCATCTACTATTGTTTATTTCTCCTTGATATTTGTTTATAGGGAACCTTGGTAGGATGGATTGTACCACCTTAATTTCTTTAATTTACTTCCAATACTGTTATAACTGTGATATACATTGCACGCTACTTATCTTGTATTACATAGACTGGATTTGTTATAGACACCATTGGTGGTGTCCAAATAATTTTTCTCTTACACCATGTTCAGGACACCATTGGGTATGCAAAAAGACTTCATGGATGCAGGTATATACTAGGGAAAGCACCCAATATATGATTTTTTCCTTACTTATTTCTTAGTAGTAGGGGAGAACATGACCAATCTTGGATCATGATGCTGGATGGATAATTATTTTTGGTATTTTTATTATTTTGATACATTTATTGTACTAGATGCTTGCAAACATATTTTCATACATTTTGGAGTCATGACATGACCCATCAAATTTTATCGGAGATTACTTCTGGAATTTTTTATTTATTCCTATCTAGGATATTTATCTTCTATCAATTATTTATCTACTTTTTTTGAGAATCAATTATTTATCTACTTTCGTTATTAATCTATTGATATGATTCCTCTATGTTACACTCTGGAATAAGGTAATAGTCTCCCCAAAAATAAACCCTATGCCATTTTTTATATTCATAATCCTCTAGCTTATGTGGTGGTGTTCATAAATCTATGTTACCCACTAGTCCAGGGAACCATTAGTGGTGCCCTGTTCAAGATATTACAAATTGGTATTAGAGGATTTTTTTTTCTACCTTACTATTTAGAAAATAATATTGTGGGATTAGGAAGTTATTAGAATTTGGTAATGATATGTTCCTAGGAGTAACTAAGTCATGTACTAAAAAATTCCAAATTTCCACGAATGGAAATTTCTATTTTCTAGATTTTTCTGATTAGAGTTGAATTTATTCCATCATTGGGTGATGTATTTGGATTGTAAAGTTATTATTGATATGATTGAGGATTTTTCTTACCATTTCCTGATAATATGAGGCTATACATCACATACATCATTATAATCACTTTACAGTATTCACATGCAATGCATATTTTCATGCCATATAGGGTACATTTCTTGACTTTATGACTTTGATGTGTACCATGATTGATGTACCTTCAATTTGATTGATGATTTTTGTAGGGAATTGAGAATCATGGTTGATAATTAGAGTGCATGATAGAACCTAAATAGTGTATTCCTTCTTAGGCTATAGTTGACACACTAGGAATTCAACTATGGAATGTTGAGTCATGGACCATTAATTTCATGGATTTGAACATGTTATAGTATGGATTAAGTAGATGTGATATTTCGATTTATGTGGTGTATGGGACATTATTGAATAAAAGTGGTGAAATATTTGGTTAAACCATTAAAAGATAATTGGGATATAAGTGTGAATTAAAATGGAGTTAAATTTTTTTTGAAACGGAGAACTTGACCTAGACCCACCTTTAAAGTGGTAATAGGCAGTGTCTCCAATGATTTTTACAGATGTTTCTTTTTCCTAGTCCTGTATTTAGTAGCATCCTGAGGGGTGTGAATATTTTCTAGGAAGGATTTGAACTACCCAACACTTTTATATCTATGATTTTATTAGGTTAAATATTTTCAGATGTATGTTATTGGCATTTTAGAGACATGCCACTAGGAATACCTCCATTCAAATGCCTGTAGGGTAGAGAAAACCATGATTCGATGTCAGTGGGCTATGGGAAACCATTATATCCCTTTGTAGTTATATTTTTGGAACCAAATATGTTATGAGTAATAGGTTTTGAGTCATAGTTATATGAGTGTTTCCTACAATATATGTAGACTTTTCAGGGAGCACTACAGTCTGTCTCATCTATGGTAGAGATGACGAGGGTGTTATAGCAGCACCATCTGCCCATGTTTTCAGTGGTTGGTGGTACATGGGTTGTTGAGGTATGGATTTAGACTAATTTTTTTGATATTCAATCATATAGATACTCGTCATAAGATGATAGTGAATTTTATGGATTATATGTGTTGAGGACAATCTAAGTGCTAGTGGGATGTTTTAAACCAAGATGATATGTTATGAGATATGGTTTGGAGAGATTTCCAATCCATATTTTACAAATATTTTTCCTCTTAAACTCTAAGAGTAGAGAAGGCTAGTGAGTTTATGTGTTTTGAGTTGGTTGTGATGATAGTTATGTAATGTTCTTCATGATTTGTAGAGCTTCATCATTTTTCACTAATATATCTTGATGATTATCTATCGAGGGAGAGATGATTCAAGGAAGGTATCAAAATGATGTTTGATCTCATGTAAATGTGTTCAGGTTGATTAATAATAAAAATATAGTAAATTAGGTTCTTACTATTGACCAGAATTAGAGGGAAGTTGGGGGCATAGAGTAGGGTAGTGTAGTCTCTCGATTGAGTGGTTTTTCTCCTAGTGAAAGGAAGGATCAATTTGACACTTCTTGTGAGGTGAGTTCCATCCAGGATATTAATTTTAGTATTTCTTATTTCTATCATCAGTGTAGAATATAGGGGGATAGTGGAATATGTGTGATTAAGACCCAGTCAAGTGTCGATCTTGGGGTAGGATGTCCCAAGTGCAGTGTTTTTGCAGGACCTTCCCTCCTGTAGTTAGTGAAAGGGGACCGACTCTGACTCCTGGTACAGGAGTGGGTTTCACAACTCCATGTTAGGTTAGGATCTATGGTAGTTCTGGAAATTGAGGATAATGTGGTGGTTGTGGATGAGTCATCCAGACACCATTTATACTTATGTGGAATAGTAGTCCTACTCTGGGTAGTGGTGTGTTGTATAGGGTTGTGGTTCAAGCCAAATTTATTTTTAATAGCCCAACCCTAAGGAGCATAGAATTGAGACGTCTATAGTGGGTGGTATGATATTAGTATCCACTATGATATTTTATGATCATTTTCATATAGTTTCTTCACATAGCTTCAAATATGTACCTATGGTGTATAGCATTGGGCTCATTATTTAGTTTTCTTAGGGTGTTAGGTCACTTGATACTCCATCGTGAATTATATCAGAGAATGTACATTAGTGCAAGGAGTGACTTCTTAAGATTAGTGGGTTTCACTTCATATTGAATATTTTTTCCTATATTTTACTAGGTTTGACATTATATTTCGGATGGACTAGCTAATTATGTATCGATCCCATGTCGAAAGCTATCACTGGAGGATGAATTTTATATCACCAGAGGGTGGAGTATTTATTCACAAGGGTGAATGGGATGTATATGCCAGATGAGATGTAACATAGTAGTGTGGGATGGGATGAATGATATAAAATATTTCTAGATTATATCTGTATGGTTAGGGATCACATCAGTAAGATTTACCTCCATTGGTTGATCATTTCATGGTGTTTTCCCAGATGAATTTTCTACTTTACCTCCAAAGAGGATGAGGATTTTTCTATAAAGATAGTTCTAGGAGATTTATTGGTATCCATTCCTCTTTATAGGATGGATACTATAGAGTTGAATGATCTCAAGATAAAGATAGAGGACTTAGACTCAAAGTTTTATACAAAAAAAGTACTTATATATGGGGTTCTCCATTCCTTTTTACAAACAAACAAGAATGGTACACTTAGGCTATGTGTGGATTACTAAAAAATGAACCAGTTGATTATTAAGAACCATTACACCTTTCCATGGAAAGGGTACCTTTTATCAGCTCTGATGATCTTGAGTTTTCAAAAATACTTACTGGAGGTCGTGATATCACTAGGTGCATGTTAGAATTGAAAAAATAACTTATAAAACTTTTCATAGTGGGTATGGTCTATATGATTATTTAGTTATGTTTTTCGATCTCAAAAACATGCCAATAGTTTTCATGGAACTAATGAAATTAGTTTTCCATCCTTGTCTAGATTCATTTTTGGTTGTTTTCAAGGATGATATCTTGGTGTGTTCTCACAATTTACCCAAATCCAAACATATTGTGATCATTTTGGATACACTGAATGGGAAATAGTTATATTATATGATCAGAAAGTGACACTTATGGATGGGTAAGAATCAATTCCTAGGTCATATTATCTCAGAGATAGGAGTATCAATAGACCCAGAGAAGGCGAGAGTTGTATACTTCTTAGAGAATCCCAGGAATGTCTTTGAAATATATAATTTCATGGGGTTAGATGGATGTTAAAATATTTTCATACAATACCTATCAAACTTATGAGAACCTCTTATGGACTTGAATAATAAGGTTGTGAAGTTTTTATGGTTAGATAATTGTGAGATAACCTTTTAGGAGATAAAAGGTAGAGTAACTTCAGTGTCGATACTAATTCTTCTAAAGTCAAGAAAGAGTGATACTATGTATTATGATGCAGAAGTTATCATTCTAGGAGAAGTGATGCTATAGGGGGGTATATTTATGTCATATAGGTCTCATTATTTGAGGCCACATGGGAATAATTACCCAACAAATGATCTTGATTTATCTATAGTTTTTCTTGATTTTTGTTGTTGGAAAAATTATTTATTGGGATAGTGTTTTGTGATGTACACGGACCACAAAAGAACCAAGTATATATTTACACTGTGTGATCTGAATCTAAGTTTGAGAAGCTTGGTTGAGTACCTACATTATTTTGACTTCGAGCTTGCCTATACACCCAAAAAGGGAAATTCAATTGCTGATGCACCAAGTAGTAGGAAAAAGATACAACCAGTTCAGGAGGCTAGCAGTGAGTGGATGCTTATAGCCTTGTTCTTATAGATGAACTTGGAGGTACCAAACAATTGTGGCATGAATTTCCATTATTATTTAGCTACGACATCTACCCTTATGGATTGAATAAGGATAAGGGAGTTATTAGAATTTGAGGGCATATACCTATGTGAGGGTGTGGCATGTGAATACCTAGATCCTGGTTGGATCATGGGAGAGGATGAAATTTTGTGTATTCATGGATGTTTTTGGGTTCCAATAGACATGCGTGAGGAGATTTTGTGAGAGTTTAATGCCTCCATTTGTTAACTACATCCCAGTGTTTCCAAGATATATGAGGATTTATGTTTCCAATATTGGTTATAGAGGATGAAATTATTGGTATATGGTTCTATTATGAGGTCTTCTACCTATCAGTATGTGAAGGTAGAACACCAATGATAAGAAGAACATGTATAGTAGTTACCTATTCTTAAGTGGAAATGGGATGATATTGTGCAGGATTTTATGACCCGGTTTCCAAGGTCACCATGAGGTGGAGATGTCATTTGGGTTATTGTTGATAAGATCAAAAGGGTTTCACTTTTACTACTAATAAAGGTGTCAATCTCATTTAACGATCTTGGGTGATTGTATATTCTTGAGATAGTGTGACTTCATGGTGTTCCTTAGATTTTTGTTTTTTATAGGGATGTCTGGTTTACTTCTCAATCTGGGTAGAGTCTATAGAGGGAATTTAGAACCTAGTTGCTTATGAGCACAACATACCGCCCTCATAATGATTGAAAATCAGCAGACACTATTCTGGTGCTTTAGGACATACTTATGGAATACGTCCAAGATTTTATGGGCTATTGGGTGAGGCATATACCCCTAGTGTATTTCACCATCAACAATAGAAATATAGAGACTACATATATATGGAAACTTATGAGGCTTTTTTTGATAGGAAATACCAATTTCCCCTATGAAGGTTAGAGGTAGGTGAAACAGCTTTACTCAGATTGTGTCTCATGAAGGAGATATCAGAGTAGGTCTAGTTGATTTGAAAACAGGTGGATACCACATACTCTTGGAAGAATTATTAAGTCAATCACTTTCAATGACCTCTAGAGTTAAAGGTTAGGGATCATATATTTTTACCTATCTAACTGAGGCTAGAAAATAGATCGATTAAGATAAGGGCGTGATTTAACCATGATATGTCAAGACTTTCTAAATTTTGGAGAGTTGGTCCAATAGCCCATAAATTGTATTTACCTCAAAGGTACTATTATATACACGATGACTTCCATGTATCTCAGCTGCACCATTATCAGTAAGAATAATATCACAATCTGTATCTCAATGAGTTTGTGTTACAGATAGATGCATCCTTTAAATAACATCCAATTTGTTTTGTTGAAATCATAATAAAGGTTCTCTAAGGCTGGTCAGTTCCTCTAGTATGTGTACTATGGAAGTATAACTATTTATAGAACAAGACTTTGGGAGTGGGAGTCTGATGTACATGCTCATTGGGATGATTTATTCTCAGTTTATTCTTGAACATCCATGGAAAGAAAATTCTAGGATTAATTTCTTGAAGGGGGAAATATTGTAAGATCCCAAGTTTTCGTGAGGTACATATCTCTTTTTTTGTTTAAATATATGGTTTTGGACTATTTTGAGTACGAAATGAGATCATGTATGTTACAAGGATGTTAAGGTATTTTTTAGATCATGGAACCCACTATATAAGAGTTTAATCAGGGATTAACAGTTAGTAGAACCCATTTGGGACATGCCACACGGTTACTACAAATTATTTAAGGCTGGACAGAGGGATGCAGGAGGCCGCATGGTTTGATAAAATTATAAAACCTTAGGTATGAACTTGTGAGGAATGTTTAAAACCTTTTAATGTGTCTTGAGTCATGGTTTGAACATGGTTTTACAAACCATGCACTTAAAATAATAAGGGGTCCCCTTTGACATAGTGAATGTTGCACGGTTGTTGTATGGTTTGGCCGACCATGAGACCAAACTATATAGACTGGTATTTCTTGTCAAAATTACAATTTCACCCATAAAAAGAATTTTAACATAATTCTAATTCTCATTTATCCTCTGGTGTAAAAACCCCACATTTGGGATCTTTATTTGAAGACAAATTGTAGCATTGGCTCCCATTTCTCTATATGGACTTGGATTCAAACACCATCCATCTTGTTGGATCAGAACTAGTAATTTCATTAGTCATATTTTTCTATTCCACATTTTTATTCATATCTATAGGGTTATTTAGATTCATGATAATATTCCCTATTTTCTATATTTTCATCTTTTCATTGTTTTTTTCTTGATCTTGATCGAATTAGAGCTTGATACTCGATGAGTGATCTAATTAATACCTACGGTAGGGATTCTATACCATTCCCATGAGGTTTAGTTTTTTATATTCCTATTTGATGTTTTGAAACAAACCAAACATTTCATAGGTTCCCCTTTACTAATTTAAATGATTTAATAAAAAGTATTATAGCTTGTTGGGTTTCCCTTTGAGTACCTTTTTGATGGTTGGAGGTCGTTCATGTCAACTTAGTCCACCCATGGGGTGTTCCATTATATCATCCCTATTTTATACCACCTCGATTGGTGTATGAGTTCTCTCACTATTAGAGAGAGCCTTTATAAATTAATGATAATTTAATTGTAATGTTAGGATAGAGTTGATGCCTCATTTTCCTTGTCATAACATGATGTGAATTGATTTAATTATTTAAATGGAAATTGTTATATTATATGGATGAACCCATGAAATGTTTATGTAATGTGAGTGAAATTAAATGATGATTTATTATTTTAGTTTATGGCTTTGTTATTATTCTAGTTTGATAGGAATCCATGGAAATTTCTACTCAATAGGTCAATATTTCTGTAGTGAATGCCTTGGACCTATTTTTCCTTGGAACTTTATTTTTTAGGTTTATTTGGGACTTTCTACCCCATGGATTTTGATTTCTTGGCTCACAGTGGACATGGTATGTTGACTTGATTTATGGACACCCCCCCCCCAAATTCTTTACCAAGTTCCCATCGAGATAATCCTAGGACTCAATGTGGATACCTTGGTCTTCTATACCTTAGATCCAGCCCTTTGTGGTCTGAAACTTTTGATTATATAGAAAGGTTTTTGTGGATGATCTTTATTATACATAGTGGATGTAGAAAATGTTATACACATTGATTATACAATGTGTTCATGGTGAGGATAGTATGTTGGATGATATGACACAACCATGGTAGTTGTTTTACACTAGATTATAGAACAAGATCATTATGGAATGGTTTATTTATGAATTTAAGTAACTCTTATTTATGGGAGATTCACACTTCTTTATAGGAAGCCTTGGTAGTTTGGATTTTACCACTTAAATTTCATCACATTACATTCAGTACTATTATACATATGATATACAATGCACAATTCTTATCTTGTATTACATTGACTATATTTGTTATAGTCATCATTGGTGGGGGCCTACTATGTGAAATTTCACACCCTATTCAAGCCTCCGTTGGGTACCCATATAGACATCATTGATGAAGGTTGGGACCATTGAAAGTTCCCATTGTATGATTCTTGACTATATTATTTCATAGGAGAAGAGGAAAATAGGACCGAGCTAGGCATATGATGTTATTTGTATAGTTCTTTTCAGTATTTTTAGTATTTTGATACATGTATTGTACTGGATGATTGTGTTTAAGTTTTCCTTATTTTTAGAGACTTTATATGACACATAATTTTGTATATTATATTACTTATGGATTTTTTTATTTCTATCTTGGATACTTATCTTCTATCAATTATTTATCTTCTTTCTATTTTGATTTGTTGATATAATTCTGTTGTGTTACACTCTGGAATGAGGTAATAGTATCTCCATAGACGCACCCTATGATCTCACTACTAGTAGGTATCCTCTTCTATATGGTGACTTTTGTATTAGGTCATGTGACCCACCGGTTTGGGGAAATGTTTAGTGGATCCTGGGTTGGTACATTACATCATCATGAAGATCAGGATTATTATTTGTTATTTAATTTTTTATTTCAATGTTTTTAGTGTTTGTATTTGTAATTTTCTAGGATTGATCAATATTGTATTCACATTGTTAATGATTTAGTTATTTTAAGGATTCTGTTGGAGGTGGACTACTAAGTGTTACCCACAACCTGATCAGGCCACTATGGAACTTGGTTACACAAGTAGAAGCTAATTTGTTGTAGGTCTATGATGGGGCTTCTAGGATGGTGTAAGGGAGTTGAGACCAAACTAATACATGTGGTCTTTTTAGGATTTTTCTAGTCACTTCTTTTTTTGGGTTTTATATACTTATGACCCGACATTGATGTATTAATTCCTAACACATTGTGTTTAGTTTCAATTTTCCATAGCATGATTAATTGCGGTGTTTTTCTGAAATTTCCTTGAGATCTTCCCATTTACTACTTTAACTTGTTTGTGTCACTGATTGGTAATATTTACATTTTTGTTCCACTATAATGTACAAGTATATTCTACCCATTGTACCTCCTTAGACCCACAAAACTAGTTGGAATCCTCTAGAATTTTTGAAGACACGCCTGAGGTATATTGATGATCACCGATCTGGGAATCAGTTAGTAGTTTGAGGTGATGGGAAATTACACATGAAATTTTCCATGTCTTGTTAATATAATCAATGTTACAGATATAGATATTTTATGGTTATATATCTATCTTTATAGAGAAAATTTTGGTTGTTAGAGATCACACAAAAAAAATTATTTCTTTAGTAGGAGTGACCTATTTCTAAATACCACTCTTTTTTATGGCCATTATTTGGTAATTTATAATGACTATTTACACTATAAAGGCATATAGGGTTATATATAAAACTATGTGAATCACAATATTTTTGGTTTAAAATTATTTCCCAAAATTTTATAGATCATGTATGATATCTAATTATCCATAGAACTTTGTATTTTTTTATCTTTTTAAATGTGATGTTATATGATGTGACATATTAATATAGATTATAAGGGTTTTGTAAAAGTGGTATATTTTTAGAGATATGTTATAAACCCAAAATTGTTATCATATATCTTTCTAGAATCTGTATAATGTGAATTGGAATTATGTGATATTATCCTAGGTTAACTCATTGTTTCCAAATAGATATTATTTTTATCATTATTTACATCATGTGATAATGTGTTTAATGTAGTGAAAAATATTATTGATTTATTTTTTAAAGAGATAAATTATTTACATATTAAATTAATATAATGGTAAATCTTATATGAGTTGTAATGCTCGGCCATTATAATAAAAAAAATTAGATATGATTTTAAATATTCTAAACTCTTTTACTTAATGGAGCTATGATATATAAATGGGTTTGGTTATCATTGGAGGAAACAAAAAATGATTAGAACTACTTAGTTTAAGCATTATAACTACCCAATCTGATTAAATATATGAGGTGCTACTATTACATGGAATTATTGATAGATACTATAATTTTTAATTTTGATTCCATAGTTTATAGTCTACCATAAGGGGAATGATCCATTTAATTAGTTATTTATAGGTTTTGGTGACATTTTTATCATCACAATGTTTCACTATATCCAGTGAATTCCACACCCTGGATAATGTAAAATTAAATTGACCTTGGTTAATTCATCTCAAAAGGAAATTTCAATTATAAAAATTTATTATTTTTTTATGAGTGGGCGCAGGGTTAAAATTCTAGGCATTAAATATGGTATTCAAATGATAAATGAATGATATATACATTATAATGAAATGATTAATGTTAAAATTTATGAAAATAATACAATCAAATTTTAGGAATAAGATCAAAATGGACCTAACAGTACTCAAACTAATATAGAGATGATATTTTTTTTGTTAATCATATGACCCTATTATTAAAAACCAATTAAAAATTATAAATCATACATAATAATATATTAAAATCCTTGATAAAAATATTTACCCAATACTCATAACACCCATGAAAATTATATCAAGGAAACTTATTAAAATATATATTTATAATTTACTAAATTTTTAATTTAAAATTAATAATTTGAATATTAATATTTAATATATGATTTATTCTGTTATTGTAAGAATTTGAATTGATAAAAACATGTGGTGTGTCTAGAATTAAAATCTATTATACTTTCTTTATATACACAATTTTAAAAATAAAAAATAACATAATATATATATATGTACTAGTAATATGGAATTAATTTATATTACCACCAAGCTACTGGAAAATTGTAATGAAAAACAAGAAAATAGTTATATTTATTAGTTACTATTCTTTAAACCACTCTGTAAGCTCAAAAATAAACTAATTATATCCATTATATCTATCAAACTGAGAAAAAATTAATTTATAATAATCCTACACAAATACCTAACTTGATATCCAATATAGAGTAATATATACCTTAGGATCACCTACCTATACACCTAAGGATTTCAATAAGAAAGAAGGGTTTTAATATACACTTGGAGATATTAAACCATCAATTCAAAACATAAAAAACATGAAATAAAATAGCTATATGATATGACTACATATAGTTGAATGCACATACATCAGTCATGAATAAAAAATAAATAAATAACATTTCAATGAATGATGTATAATATGAAATAAAAAAATGGACTCTAACACAACATACACAAATTACAACCAAAAAAAATACCACCATGACACTTAATAATTTAATTGGTTCAAACTAAGCTAGGTATCTTAGTACTATTGATCAAGATTATCTTTAGAATTTGATAACCAATATCAACTTTTTCCTTGATCAATTTTCAATTTATAGGATTAATCTTGAATTAGGGTTGGTTAATCCAATCAATGATACTCAAAATGGATTAATTACAATACATTTTCATAATTTTAATTTTAATATTCACCTAAACATAAAACTCATTTGAGATCAATGGCTCAAGTTCAAACCTAAATACATATATTCTAAATAAAAATAATATATGAAAATATTTAATGCTCGATTAATCCCATGAGACACTTGATTATATTATTCTAAACCAATAACCCAAATAAAGTTTGTAATTCAGTATCTCAAGATCAAACATAGATCAATATATAACTGTACTGAATATGAGTATATTTCATAAAGATATCAAGTAGCTTTTGAGTTCCTCAAGCTCTTTTATAGCCTCATGAACCTACTCACCACAATCCAAAATCACTTTCATAGATTATTATGATAAATATATATTAATAACATGATATAATGGATACTAATGTGAAACCCAAACCATTCCATTTTTTGGAAGGGTTGATCTCATAAACATAATAGGATTCCCTTGTTTTCCTCAACTCCCATGACATTATGTCATAAATACTGATGCATGTGCCATGTTAGTCGTGAGTGAGACTTAAACCACATTAAAAGGATATAAAATAGTAAATATAATTATTATAATATCATTAACATGAAATATAAATGTTTCCATAAAATAAATCATGTTTGATCCCCACATTCCTATTGGTCATAGTGGACCGATACAGACACATAAGGGGTGAATCTTGTGCTGTCCAAAATTTTCCAAATTCAAAATAATATTCTAACCTCTTAACCACTTTTCTATTTAAAAAAATGATACTATTTATTTTATATGGATAAATTATTTTTTAACCTATCATAAACATGTATGTTATTCTAGTAAAATATTAAAATTGGAATAAGTGTATTTACAAGGATCAGCTATAATGTTGGAAACCTACTCCTTTCTATGTAAAAAATCTTATTGAGACTCAAATGACTAGTAATTTTATTATCAAATAAAATTTTTTTGTCCAGGAATCATCTTGAAACAAGGATCACCGTATTAATTAGGTTAGTTCAACATATCACATAAGTGACTATCGATAATATTACACAAGACGACAAAACTACTATAATAAAATTCTTTATACCGTCATTGCATTGGTTATATAAAATAATATTCCTTCTTGAATTAGATCAAAAAATAATTATAGAAATGTCAATGAATCCAAAATTTTATACCCTTCATTAATAATATATTTTATTTTATTTCCTTTAATTCTTAAAGGATTTCTCATTCAACTTGGCCTCCACTTATCTTCCAAGATTCCCAATTATTTCAGAAGTTGATTGCTACCAACTCTCATCTTAGTTTTCTTGAAAAAAACCATAAAATATTTCTTGGTTTGTAATAATAAATATAATATCTTCATATAATTATTCCTTGAAATAATCACTAAAACTTAGTTCTATTATTTCTTACTAAATGTCTATCTTTTTAGTTTTTTTTTCTTCTCTCTTTTTCTTACTTAAACTTCCACAACACTGATTATAGCCATGACTGGTTATAAAAAATATCCTTCTTATTTTTTCTCTCCAAAAAATAGATGGTATTTCTATTTAGAAAAATTTTAGTTCTTAATAATTTTCTTCAAGAGATTTAGTTCTCTCATCTCACATAGTTAACTCATCACCATATATTCTCTAGAGAGGCATATTTCCTTTTAAATGATAAAACACTCTACTAAGGAGTCTTAGATGCCTAAAATTTATAGGAATCTCCCTAATATTTCTAGGATAATTTCTCAATTCCCATAAATGGATACATACTAGGAGATATGGGAAATAAAAAAATCCCACCATAATAGTCTATATCACTTCTCAATAGAAGTATGTGGTTTCATCCCAAGTATTACACCAACTGCATGTATCTAATTTGTTAAAAAACAACGTTCCATTTTCTATTACATTTTTTCACCATTAAAAATAAATTTTATTTATTTTTTATATAAATATAAACTTCCTTATTCTCATCAAAACATATACATAGTACTCAAAATGAACATTTCATTATGACTGTATATAAATAAAATAGTATCATATTGCAACATGGATATTCTAAGATCATAGATTGAGAATTCCCATGAAAATCAAAACAACCTAAAACATGTAAGTATAAAAAAATATCTCATTTCAGCCACATCATCATAAATATAATTTAATAGTCCAAAATGATTTTGTGATATTTAAAGCGGTTAAGGATTAACACTTTAATCAGCATATTTCTACTTATAGATTTGTAAAATCTAAAAGAACCTAATTTCATGCTAGATAAATTCATAGCCTTAAATATTAATCAAAATTAATTTAATTTAAATAACTATTAAATATTATCTTGTAATTCACTCATTTATCTTGGATCATATTTATTTAAACTTTTATGAACAACTTAAGTATCAACTCAACTTCATCTGCATTATTCTTTAAAACTCATGGAGTTATTTTCTTTATTTCTCGTGAAATTCATCTAAATTCTAAAATGAAATCTAAAACTTTAATAATTTCATATAAAATATTTTTTATATTTTTGAAATGAAATAAAAACACAATAATAATCCCAATTTAATTTCTGTAGAATATAAATTATTCTAAAAATCTCAATCTCTAGTTTTTCTCTAAAAAGTTAGCTAAATATTGAACCATAATATGCTCCATGTACCTTACTGAGATGCACCTTATGATGAGTGTAGTGTCCATTGATTTTTAAAAATTGTAAACATAGAACATGTACACCTTAAAAATTCTATATTTATGTTTTTTAGGTACATTATGAAGTGTCTAAACCCTACAAGTGACTAGCACCATCCTTAAGGTGATAGTGTCTCAACCATATAATGACATGTCTGAACCTCATGAGTATATGTCTTGAAATTGAAATTGGGGTTTCTTGACTTTATGAGGTCTTTATTGACCATAATAATAGAGAAACAACCTTATAAGAATATGTCTTTACCTTATGAGTTCATGTCTAAACCTTACGTGCTAGTTATCTGAACCTTATGAGATGCATGTTAAATCCTTACACTAATAATATTATGATATGTAGACCTAACATATGATAATTTTAGTACATTTAAAAAAGTTATGATAAATAATAAAAATATAATGTTCTTAAAATAGGTCCATAATTGTTTTAGTTATTCTCAAATCCTCTTCTAAACACTTCAAATAAACTTTAAACGTTTCAAAGTACTTCTAAGAATACATCAAACCATCATTAACTTAATCACTACCATTCCCAAGGTTTCTTGTACAATAATTACTCCTCTTTGATTTCTTTAAATTTTGTTTCTACAATTATAACTTCAATATCCATACCATCCATTACCTATTAGTATTACCTCACTATTTTGAGCAGTCAACATACTTAGCAGTCAAAGGATGGATTTAAAATAACTTCAGAAATATTTTAAAACTATCTTGATTCTTCCAAAAAACAACCAAAATATTTTAGATAGTGTTATAACTTTATCAGTTATCCTAGAAATGATAACCATCTAAAAAAACATTGTATATTGTGTTCCCCCACTTGATTTTATCCAACAAGGATTCAAGGGTAGAATTCATTTTCATTCTTGGATTTCATTACCCTTAAGTGTGTGGGGATAAAAATTATTATTTAGTGGGTGGATACTCATTCCAAATTCTACCACTTCACCACACATTAAATTTACACTATTTGAAAAATATAACATCAACATAACACATCCACTATAGGGTATGTTAATCACCACTTTGGATTTATTTTTAATACCCATTTTAATCCAAAGTCTATGTCTTATTTTATAACCATAATAGACAATTATAGGAACCAATTTGGTCTTCTATCCAACTGGACACATGAATAGGTCCATGAAATGACTCTAGAGGCATTATCTATCCTCCCGAGCTAGTGACTGGTTTTAGACAACAATGATATCATAGTGGTAATGATTTATCCGAAGACAAAACTGAAAAAAAATCCAAATAGATCACAAAAAATAAACCATTAATAACTAAAAATAAATAAATACATAAAAATCTGGTTATAATAACAAAATAAAAAAATAGAAACTAAAAATAAAACTAAACCAAACTGAAATCTGATAAGATTTGCATGTGACCACATGGTCACCACCACCCACGAAACCAACCTACTCTATAGAAAAATCTGTATAGAACCTGATAATGATAAATAGATCAGGTCTACTAATTCTAAGGGCAACAAGTATGTTGTGATCATAAAAAACCTATAGGTAATAACCACATAATCCAAACATTTCATTCCTAAGAATAATCCATAAATTCTAGTTTGAAATAAATTTAGAAAATAATAATTTTTATATTTTTAAAGAAATTAAGACAACATTACAAGAATAACAACATTTGGAAACATAACACACTATTTTCATTTTATAAAATGGATTTCCATTCTAAAATTCAGTTTACAAAACCATAACACAAAAGATTCCACACTAGGTGATAAAAGACTATGCTGAAAAATAAAGTACACTTGACAAGTAGGCATAAACGAGTAGGGATAATAATCAATGTGTAGTAGAAACAAAAAAAATATAGATAGATAATCATGGGAATTTCCTAAAAATCTCTAGAAGAAATCCATGGGTGTACTCTGATCAGAATCACATGCCAGTGTATGGTGCAACTCCATAGTATATAACTAACATGGCTTTCCAAAACTAAACTCACAAGTGGCACACCCCACCTGGCCTCTAAAAAAATCTAGGGGGTACCTGTCTATATAATCGAGACTAACAATAAACCATCATTGGACCCTATAGATAAAGTCCAATAATCCCATGATTATAGTACATGGTGAATGAGGAGGTCTTAACATGTGTGGAATAAACCAATAATTCACATATTCCAATGTTAATCTCTAGACCATGCACTCAAACCAACTTTGTGGAGACCCTATCCTTAGAGGGACAACCAAAGAGGTTCACATCACAAATATATCAAATCATGGTTCCAAATAGTCCTAAAAATCATTTCACTTTAAAAAAAAATCCCAAAATTCTACAAGATACAAACTAGGTGTTAATATTTCCATGTCTAATCACATCTCCAAAACCATTTCGAAAACTGAATTAAAAACACTACTCATGATTAGAAGATTCCAACCAGGACTTTTGAGTCAATTTTTTACCAACCACACACCCATGATTCCAAACATGACAAAAATTAAGCAACATATTTGAAACCCACATTTAAGATCATTTGGGAACCAATTATCCATTTAAAAAATGTTGAGGTTTTATAAAAACCATTTGGAAAAGAGGCGGTCATATCATTATTGTAAAACCCTGTCATTTTTGTACCCATCAATATCTACACCTCATTCACATATGGATGTGACCACATCCAATGAAACACTTTTTTAAAACTATAGAATACCAAATATTTTATTTTATGAGTCACCAAGAGCATAACAACCTATTATAAGAGTCCACACATAAGAGCCAACCATAAAAGTCACCAAAAACCTCACATAAGACCCAATTAAAAAAAACAAAGTTACCAAAACATAACCAAGAACAAAAACAATAGAAAGCACCTAATTTCATCCTTAAAGTCCAAGAATCATTTTATGAAACACTTTACATACATATTAAAGTAGGTATAATTTTATAAACCCCTTGAAAACCCACTTTCTTCAAATTTTCATTATGAAATCACCATAAAAACATAAAATGACACACAAAAATCCTAATTGACTCATTTTAGAAACAATTTAGGAATGATAAATCATCAATGGTATGTTCTAGAAAGGAAAATAATGGAAACACTAACCAAAATGATATACGGATGTGATGAAACTCTAAGAGAAGGATGAAATTAGCACAAAATAAGATCCACACACCAAACATCATAGAAAAACCAGAAACACACCAACCCTAGACTCTAGGGTTCAACCATGAGAGAATCAAGATAAGATAAAACAAGAGACCAAGATAAGGAGAAGAGAAGAATAAGAAAATTGAAGCTAAACTCAAATAAACTAACCTTAAAAGCTTGAGGACACAACCATGGATGAAGGAGAACCAAAGGTGAAGAGTTGGGAGGCCCTCTCTTGCATCTAGGTTAGTAAAAGTGGAGAAACTAAAATGGGTTAAAAATAGGGAGTGAAAAGCATGGAAATTCATGTTTATAAGACACATGGAAATACCATATGGTTTTGGTGCATGGTGTTCCAAACTATACACCAACCATGCGCCCCCACTAGGGAAAGAGGAAACCCACATGGGTTAGTCGCATGATTTCGGAAAACATTTACCAACCGTGAAACTTGACTCTATCAAATGATAGAGCCATTTTACATGGTTTTTTCATGATTTCATTTTACCATGTGTAAGATTTTCACCTGAGCTTAGGAAATGCAGGGAAGACACATTGTTTCCCCTTATCCTCGCACTATTTGGACCAAATCATGCTCAGGTTATGCCAACTAAACCGTGCAAGAAGAAAATGAATTTAAAACACCCTCATCCTTAACCAGTAGAATGGTTTACCCTCAAATCATGCACATAAACTGTTCACAGGGCCAAAACACACCTAAAACATCCAAAACTTAAAAACTCCAATAAAAACTCAACCTAGACAATAGATCAATGATACAAAATCTAGAAAAGAATAAAATTAATGAAATTCCATGTTTGGGTGTGACAATTATTCCCACCAAAAAAATTCTCCCCCTATAATGTCACCTAAATGAATGATGAGTGAAAATCGATATCAAAACTGAATAAATCGAAATAGAAACAAAAACCCCAGTGTGACCATTTAAGTCTACAAGTCAAACCTGACTAACTCTATATAGAGATAAAAAAAATAATAACCATGGAGAAAAGAATAGTAATGGGTTCTACCCAACATAAGAAACTAACCCTCTTAACGACATCAAGATAAGAACTCCCAACATGATTCTAGATCCACAACATTAAAACTCAAAGAAAAAAACTCAAAAAAATCATATGATCAAATAAAAATTCATAGTTTCTAAGAAACACGAGCCTATCCAAAATGTGAAAAATGAAAAATGAAAAGCGATTCACAAGGCCAGCCCCACAGGATCAAAAAACAAAGCACTACTAAAAAGAGTACAAAGGGGATAAGGCCACCATGACTATTAGAACAAGGAGGAACATAAAATTGTAGAGAAACCTAAAATAATGAAACATCAACTATCTTCACTCCAACCTAGGAGAAAAAATATAGCCCAAGGTTCCCCACCCCCGCTGCTTCTTAACTGTGTGAAGTGCTTTACTATAGGGCATATGGTTAGAGACCTTATGTCTTGAGTAATATTTTTCCCCAAATATAGGATCACAAATACTATAACCTATACTTCCTCTTATGTAAATTCCATTTTCAAAACATGTATAGATAACCCAAATGAACACATCGATGAAAATACTTTTGATAATTGCAATAAGATGACTTTGAATGCCCAAACTGACCACACATGAATCACATAACTAAATGGTCTGATGAACATGAATCTAGAACATAAAATGGAGATCACTTAATAATAGATTCCTATGTAACACACATATCTCTATATGGAAAAACTCTATGAGTTCCAAAAGAAATCGGATTTCCAACTACTATCAACTGTGTTCTAGGGACCAACACGTCTAGAAATTTCTCTTCCAATAGCTTATCGATCTGAAATTACCTATATTATAGGAACCTCTCCTTGATCCCTGGATGATGATCCCAAATGAAAATATGGTATTTAATCTAATACACTAATGTTATCTCATGAGAAAAAGATACCAGCTCCTTGAAGTGACCAACATAAGTCTTCATTATCCATTGACCCTACTGGATACCCAAGAACTCTACCACTTTCCCAGCCATCACCTCCTCAGGTATCACCTTCAACCAATCCAAAGATAGACCTTCAAATGAATCCACAAAAACATTCACACTCATAGATTCAAGAATTCCTGATACCCTGAATAAATATTTGACTTCATCAAGAAACTCTATACCCTCTAATAGACTTCTATTAGCATGGAAAATAGTAAACAACTAAGAATAACTAGATTCCATCACTCCACTGATATTCTGAGTAGAGCTATGAACTGGAAGAGACTTGTCAAAAACATCTGGGACCTTTCTAGGTGGCATACTTTTTAAAAAAAACATAAAACCAAATAAATACAAAACAAAGATCTCAAAACACATCTAAAAAGTACATCATAAGCCAAAACAAAAATATCAAAAACCAAACATCACAAAAAAATCAAATGAATATTTCCAAAACCACCACATCCATTTGAGTTTCAAAAACATTTTACACCAATCCCTATTTTCAAAATGCCACAAACTCACTTTTAAAATCCAATTCAAATTCCCAAGCCCACTTTTAAAACAATGCCAAACACAAAAATATTTTCCATTTTGAAAATTATTTTCCCAAAAATTATTTTCCATTTAAAAATCCATACACACTAAACAATACCAAAATAGAACACAACATAGAAAAAAAACCTAGAATAGAGAACTAGTGTCCATGAAAAATATAGTTGCATAGTTTAGTGTATTGTGCCCTAAAAAGCACCAAGAACAAGGAAGACTTTGATACATGCACTTAGGCTCTACATGGGTCACCACTCCACATAATCCCATCACATATCACTAGTTCACATCTGTTGTCATTCCCCATCCACACACCAAAAAACAAAATTAGAAAACTCAAATCCTAGGAAACCCCTATAAGTTGAAATCTATGGATGAGTAAGAGATCATGACACACTTACCATACCATCCTCTCAAGATCTGACAATCCTATCTCCAAACTACCTGATTCCTCAAATAAAAAAGGGATCCATTAATAAAAAAATTTCACTAACCAATTCAGGATTCTATCCAACTTGACACCCAATATGGTCTATGACATGTCCCTAGAGGCATTCTCGATCCTCCAGGGATGGATATTAGCATCGACCATCAAAGATATCATAGTGGGAAATATTTACCCACATAAAAACAGACAATAAAACCAAAAAGGGAACAAAACATAAACCATTAGTAACTAAACATCAATAAATACATAACCAAATCTAGTTACAAGAGAAAAAAAAATAGATACTAAAAACAAAACTAAACCAAATTGGAGCCTAAAAAGATCTCCATGTGACCTCTTAGACACCACCACCCATGAAACCAACATACTCTATAGGAAAACCTGAATAGAACCAAATCCTGTAAATTAGCTCATGTGTACCGATGTTGAGTGGAAAAAGTAGGGAATGAGCTTAAACAACCCAGTGTATAAGAACCAATAAATCCATACATGTCTTTTCCAGAAACAATCCATAAGCACTTGTTTTAAATACATTTAGAAAATACTATTTTGTATCTTTTTAACGAACCAAATAAATAATTCCATGAGAAACCAATTTTGGAAACAATACACACTTATTTTCATTTTAAAACTCTTTTTCCATTCCAAAATTTAGTTTAAAAAACCATAACCCAAAAGTCTCTACACTAACTGATTAAAGAATATCATGAAAATAAAGGAAATTTAACAAGAATGAATAAACATACAAGGATAATAATCAATATGTATAAAAAAATAGAACATATAGAAAGATGATCATGGGAATTTCCTAAACATATATACAAGAAATATCTAGATGTACTCATTTTATACTCACCTTCTGGTGTATGGTGTAGCTCCATAGTCAATAACACACCTGATTTCTATAAACTAGCCTCACCAGTAGCACAAACCACTAGACCTCTCAACAAATCCAGGGGGTACCAGTCCATCGAATAAAGACAAGAAAGTAACCATCACTCAAACCTCTAGATTACATCCATTAATCATGTGATTATATTACATGGAGAATGAGTAGGTCATCACACATGTGGCATAATCCAATAATTGCCTGATTCCATTGTGCTTTCCTTTCCCAAACTTCGACACCAACTATGTGGAGGCCCTCTCCTCATAGGGACAACAATAGAGGTCCCTAAAACACATGTATCCAATCAAGGTTCCAAGAGGTCTAACACGTTATATTACTTTAAACCCAATATCCCAAAACTCTATAAGATACCAACCAGACCATAATATTTCCAAGTCCAATTACATATCCAAATCCATTTTGATAACTGAAGTGAAAACACTACTCATGCTAAGAAGATTCTAACTTTGCCTTTTGATTCACATTTTTTCCAATCAAAATACCAATATTCCAAATAGGAAAAAAATTATAAAAAAAATCAAAACCATAGTTGAGATCATTTGGGAACCAAGGATCCATTTGGGAAACATTATGGTTTCAAAAAAACATTTGGAAAAGATGGGGGCACATCATTATGGTAAACAATTATCATTTTTTATACCCATCCATAATTGAATACCGTGCACATATTTATACCCCCACATCCAATGGAACAGTTGTTGAAAACCATATAATACCAAATGCTCCATTTTAAGAGTCATAATGAAAATAAAAACCCATTATAAGAGTATATACATAAGAAACAACCATAAAAGTCACCTAAAACTACACACAATACCTTATTCACAAACAAACCAAGTTACCAAAACATAACCAAGGCTAATCACAACCCAAAGCACCCAATTTCACCCTTAATTTCCAAGAGTAATTTTATCAAACTCTTTACATTCATATACATATAGGCATAATTGTAAAAACCCATTAAAACCCACTTTATTCACATTACCATTATGAAAACACCATAAAAACTTCAAATAATAAAACACAAAATTTATTAACACATTTTAGAAATAAATTTGGAAACTTCAATCATCAATGGTTTGTTTTGGAAAGAACAATAAATGAAACGCCTACTGAAATGACATGAGGATGCGACAAAACTCCAATAGATGGAGAAAGTTAGTTAAAAATAGTATCCTAAAACCATAACATAAATAAAACACATAAAACACATCAACCATATCCTATACAGTTTGACCAAGAGGGAACCAGTCCAATAGAAACCAAGAATGAAATAAAAGGATAAGATAAGAAGAAGAAAATTGACCAAAAACTCAAAGAAACTCACCTTTAAAGCTTGAGGATTCAACCATGGAGGATGGAGAGCCAAAGGATATGAGCTTGGGAGGCCCTCTCATGTTCCTAGGTTGATAAAAGGGGAGGAAAACATGAAATGGGTTAAAAATAAGGAGGGGAAAACTGTAAATTCCTATTTTTATGACACCTGGGAAAGCTGCAATGTTTGGATGCACCATTTTCCAAACCATGCGCCAACTGTGCACACAACACTGGTGAATGAGGAAAACCACATTGGATAGCTGCATAGTTTGAAAAGAAATACTCCAATCATGAAACTCATCTCTAAAAAATGATAAATCCATTTCTCAAAAATTCCGTATAGTCCCCCCTTACTGTGTGCAATCCATGAACCTAAGTTTAGACACCACAAGGAAGCCGCATAGCCCCCCCCCCCCCGCTAGCCTTGAATAGGTTAGACCACACTGTGCTAATTACATGGTAGAACAACTGTGTATGAATAAATTGAAAAAAAATCCTCACCCTTAACCATCCACATAGTTTACCCTCAAATCAAGCACACAAACTATGTACAGGGCCACAACACACTCGAAACCGTCAAAACACAAAAACAATCATCTGAAACTCTACCCAAACCATATCTCAATGATCCAACAATAAGAAAATAATAAAATAAAATAAAAACCATGGATAGTATGTGAATAAAAATAAATCCAAAATTCATTATAGGGATTTATCCCTCTTATTGAAATTTTATGAATTTAGGGGATGTCCCTCCAAGGGAATTTATTCTCTTTATTTACTCTTCCATTTTTAAGAAACTCATATTATTTATATTTGTTCACCTCATTGTTATCTACCCCTTAATTTGATATTCAATCAATATCCATTTAATATTATGTATTCACCACATCATCCTCTTAGCAATGAGCCATCAATTAAATCACTCTAATTCTACCTGGGATAACCCTTTTTTGTAAAAAAAACGACCAATTTAGACAACCAATATGGCCATTTACTGACCCTCAATGTGGTACCATCTCTAAAATTCACTTCTTAGGGAATAATTAAATATATTTTCATGAAAATTTATAGAACTTCACTAAAATTGAACCAAAATATCTAAATATTTCAATTGAAATGTATTTTTACTCCCCTGTTTATTATATTGTCACTCCCTTTTAATAAATATGTTCAACCTGATAAAAATAGTAATGGAAGACTAAAAATTATACCATAAACATTTAATTTCTTCCATACTCTCTATAATTATAGAGGTAGTTATAATGAATAAATCTTAGAGAGATTGGTCTTCTAAGATAGATCTATGTCAATGGATTGGCTTTATACTTCACCATGGATGATCCCAAACATGTACAATATGAGTTTAAATGTTTGATAAAAATTATGAAAGGAATTTAAATTATTATATTCATGATGGATATATTATTCTTAAATCACATTTAATTCCCTTTTTGGGTTTACAACCAAAAATACACGGGAATAATTTGGTGTTCTATTAGCTCATTAATTTGAGAAACATAGCTGAGGTTTTGATCTCAACCTAGAATCCCTTTTGCATGAATCTCTAAAATATCTAATCATCTTCACACTCTCATATTTCTTTATTTTTTCAAATATGTTCACCTCAGGAAAATATGGGTTTCTATTCCTTTTAAACATTATTCTTACCTTGAATTGGATTCTCAACTTTTTAAATAAATACACTCCCATTATTTTGTTCATGAACCATTTTCCTGGAATTTTTATGTTGGGTTAGACATATGTTAGTCATTCCTTTTTAAAAATATATATATATTTCTTAAGTTCACACTCCTTTTTTGTACTAAAAATTTTATAACTTGAAACCAGTGTTGTTTTCCTATTTATTTTCATTTTTCTAGGAATAATAGTCATACCTTTGATATCTATGTGTCCTTTATAGTTTCACCTTATAAACACACTTTCAACATTCATTATGTTTTATTTCCTTGAAAACATCTTATGAAATTTGTATTACTTAATTAGAGTGTTAAACACCATGACAATTCTATTATCCATATCTTGATTTGAATCCCTTTTTAATTCTGTATTAAACCTATATTTCTTGATTTTCATTATCATATTATATTGGTTGATGACGTGTCCTCTCCTACCAAAATATAAGAATATTCTTCTATCTAGTGAGATATCCTTATAAGTTATCATCTTTAACTTATTTGGTGATATATATTCATCTTTATTCTTTACTTTTTTAATTCCCAAGGTAGACTTGAAAACATTTCATTATTTCATGACCTACTATTTTGTCCTACTCCTATCATCAATATAAGAGTTATATTGGGATAATATATACCAATAATTCTATTAATAATGACCATATATGGTTTATAAATCATATATGTTTTCAAAGTGTTAAAATAGGTTTTTCAATGATAGATTTTTCTTTATCTGCAATCACTGATTCAATTAAGAATGTTTTTCCATACTTTATGTTTTCTCCACCTAGGTTTAGGCCTTTCTTAAGTTCTACATGTTTACATATTATGCCAATAATATATGGTATTACTCTCAAAAATTCAATAATTCTAACATATATAAACAAACCTCTATTTTTCCCCTTAGATGCAGCCTTTACATCTTTATAAACATTCTATTTTTGGATATAAACCCAAACATTTAAGATTTATTTTGGGATCTTCACTTCTTATATATACCTGTATTCACTATTGATGATGTGGTGAATTTATTATAATTTTTCCTCATACAAATTTGTATATTTTTTTGCTTTTTATTACACGGGTAGATCAAGTGGATTGAAAGAAAACTAAAATAACTAGATCATGGTTTACCATTTTGTATGAAGAACTTATGGGTTGATCATGATATGATTCCCATCACTTATTTCCACAAAGATGAGTCTTATTATTAGAAACAACCTTATATGAATTATGTGTGCCGGTATTATATTTTAAAATAGATTTTGAATATCCAACTTGGGTGTTATCTAGGTTATTCAACTTCACATCCAACACTAGACATTTCATATAAAGAATATATTTCATTCCTTTAAGTTATTTCACCCATTCTTAATAATCATTATTCTTCTTACTCGTCTGGTCTTAATGAACTTGGATTCTCTCTAGTAAATAATTATAAATCCATTTTATTTTATTTTCATTCACTTCAAACTAATCATACTTGAAATTAATTGAGACTTTATGTAATTTCTCTAACATGTTGATAACCTTCTAAATGACATTTTAAATGCCTAATTATCATAAATAACTCTATGAAATTATTTTATTATTATATTTTATTTTCAATTCAAGGTGATAATAATTATTCTATGGAGTTCATCAGTCTTATAAGAGTTATAAAATTGCTTACCTTATTAACCAATGCACCATCCTTAGTATTAGATTCTCTTTCAAACTGTGACTTCTCATCATAATGTCCCTTGATATATGAAAATATGTATGGTACATGTTCAGTTGGTAAATTTTTTATATAATAATTTATTTCAAAGTAGAAATCATAGATTGATTCATTAAGAACATATTCCTCACAACATGAGCTACTTGATTCATTAGAGGAATAATCATTAACAAATGAAACATAATTCTTACCAATATGATGCCTTTCAGATATTTGTAATTCCTCATTATTTTTTTCATTATTCTCCATCTTTTTTTCCTCCATCTTCTTAATATTTCTCAATAAATTTATTAAAGCCACTAAATATGTTATAATAATAATAGAATTGGGTTTTCCTTTGGTGGTACTTATAATTCAAATTTTCACATCATGATTTCTGGTAAGACCAAGTTGGACTTAAAAATAGATCCATTATGAGGGAACCTTGGCTTTAAAACTACTTTTTAGTCCCACTGGTTAGGTGAAGACATCTGAAAAGGGGATGAATGAGGTGTTGTAAAAATTTTACAAAATTTTAAATAATCTTTTAACCTTTTAACCCCTTAGTTATTTGAACATTTTATTCATGTTATGTTAGATGGATATTTTCTTGTTTAACCTAGAATATGACAATATTAAATGAATTTAAAGTTTTATTGTTGTCATTTTTTTACAAGATTCGACCCTGATGTGGAAAACCTACTTCTTATTATTCTTAACTATATTTATGAAATAAATTCTCCACTATTAATTTTATCATAAAAAACAAGTAGGTTGGAAAAGGAACATCTTGAAACTAGGTTCACCATATTACTTAGGTGAGATCACAATATTAAACATGTGACTATCCACTATATTACACAATTGGACTAAACTACCTCTATAAGTTCTTTATACTATCATGACACCCATTGATCCAAAAATTTCCCTTTTCAATGTACATCAAAAAATCTATGTATAGATGTAACTATATCTAAAATATAATCTCCTTCCTCAATAAAAGAGAGTCTATGAACACCTTCAAGTCATTAAAAACTAATCATGAAACTAAAACTCCACTTATATTACAAGAATCTCATTTCTTTCAGAATATGGTTGTTGGAGACACTCAAATCGAACATCAATAATACAACCTATAAAATATTACCTTGATATTAATAATGAATAGGTAAACCTTATAGAATATCTCTTGGAAATAAATAATAAAACATAGGTTTATTATTTCTCACTAGATTCATATCCTTATAGGTATAATACTTATCTCATCTTCTTCCTCAAACTAAAACGACATTGACAGTAGTGGGGAGTGCCGAAACGAACCAAATTTCTTCTTATATTCTTCCAAATCTAGATGGTGTTCTTTTATAGAGCCTATTCTATTCGTATTCATTTTCTTCAATAGCTTTAATTCTATCAGCTCACATAGATCATCCAATCACATCATCTTCTCTTGAGAGATATATTTTCTTTTATATAATAACACGCTCTAATTAATAGTCACATACACATAAAATAGATAGTTTCCTCTAAAAATTTTCTTAGGGTATTTCATAATTACTATAAATAGAAATTTGTTAAGATATATTTGTAAATGATCAAATATCCTCGTGATCCACTATATCATTTCTCAAGAACAACACATGGTTTCCCCCCATGATATTTCCAACTATATACCTCCAGTTTGTTTCCAAAGAATCCCTTTTATTTTTTTCTCATTTTATATATTTATTAAATAAGTGTTTAATATTTTTTAGAAGCCTTTAATTCCTTATACTTTTTAAATTCTTTCCACAATAACTATAAGGAAAATTTCTTCATGCCTGTAAGAAAAATACAATAGCAACAACCTGCAACTTGGATCTTATTTTCTCATGACATGAGAAATACCATGAAATTTTTTCCAACCTTTATCTTAGACCTATAAACAAAAAGTAATAGACCAAAAACATATATATATTTCTTATTCCAGAATCACAATTACTTTTTTTATATTTAGATCTACTGAAGATCAACATTTACATTAGTAGATTTCCATTTATAGATTTGTATAATATTGATGAAACTAATTTTAGGGTAGATAAATTCCGTGTCTTCCATCACAGTCATATTTGATCTTCTATTAATCAGTTATAATGATCAACTTGTAACTCACTCTTTCAGTGTGGATATAAATGATTTAAACACTATTGAAAATCCTTAGCATCAACTAAATTTTATCTACATTATTCTTTAAATCTCATTAATATTTTCTTCTTATTTATCTAGATGGTCAACCATTTGATTTTAATCAAACTCAAGATTGAATAGTATCAGATAAAAATTTATTTATGTTTTGAACATGAATGAAAAAAACATACAATATTACAATTTAATTTCCCTAGAATATAAAATATTTTCCAATTATTCATCACTGATGTTTTTATAAAAATTTACCTAATTGTTGAACCTTATGATGCTCTATGTACCCTAATGAGAAGTACATTATAATTAGTGTAGGGTTTAATCCTTTTAAAATATTTCATATTCACCATTTATATTACAAATTCTAGATGTACCATACGAATCTACCTTATAAATTGTCTGAACATTATGAGGGACTAGAACCAACCTTATAGTGACAATGTATCAACCTTATAATTACATCTCCAAACCTCAATAAGAAATGTCTCAAGTTTATCCTAGGGTTTTGCAAACATTATAAGGTTCTCTTTAATCTTACAAGTAGAAAAAAATCATACAAGGGAATGTCTCAACATTATATGGACATATCTAAACCTTACTCATTGGTTATATAAACATAATGAAATGGATCTTTGAAACTTATAGTAAAAAATTTTTATAGTCATGCAAACCTTCTAATAATATCATTTCTTATCCATATTTTAGGATAATTTCTAAAAGAATTAAATTATTTAAATAGATTCAGAACTAATTTAGTTATTTATAGGGACTCTTCAAAAATACATCATATGAACTTTTAACATACAAGAATCCTTTTTGGGAATATATAAAAGTATACTTTAATACTTTAAGACCAATCCCATAGACTCTTTCAATGAAACTGATCCTGTTTATGTTCTTTAATTTATCTCATAGATCTTATAACTTCATCCTTCAAATAAACTTTCATCAAAGAGTATTTGATTACTATTTTCATTATCCATCATCTTAGGTACTCCAAGGATAGATTTCTCACAAATTAAACAAGAATTTCTCACTAGTTAGATTCTTCCAAACACTTATAAAACTATTATAGATATCATTCCAACGTCAGTCCGTTTTATTGAAAATAAGTATTAGCTCAACCATCACCATATTTTTGGGATTTCCACGTGAATTTATGTAGTTAGATATTCAAGGGAAGCCTTACTTTGATTTATCTTCATCCATTACCTATAAATGTTTGTAATCCAACATAGTTTTAGTGGTTGGATACTTATTCGACCATCGAACACTACACTACACATTAATGTTATATTATTGAAAAAACATAACATAATATTCACACATCAACTATAGGGAACTTTAATTCCATGTTCGAACCTCAATCAAGACCCAATATCTATAAGATGTAATTAATTATCTAAGGCTAACCACAAGAGTCATAATTCCAAATACAATACCTAACCCATGATATATGGTCACAAACTGATAATTATTTAAGAAACATACCAAATTTAAAATGAATTGAGCATTCATTTATATAATCAAATACCAAAGGTAAAAAGGCATCCATATTCATATACAAGTCATCTCCATGTGTAATACCTATTTCCCAAACTACCCCATATATATGGGACTATGAAAACCCAATAAATGGTTTGAGAAATTCAAAAACATAAACCCCATCAGATTATGGGGTTAGGAAAACCCCAAACATATCATGATTCATCTAACCCTCATCTAAACCTAGGATAAAACAACATTAGGATAATTTAATTTATATATTTATTATCCTCCCATCTAAATATGTAATAAATCATTCTTCATCATTCCAAAGGTAATATGATACTATTATTTTACTCTCACCCATCAATTATACAAAACCATGAAAAAATATATAACTAGTTTCATCAAGGAACCTAATCTTACACTCTCATAAAACCTTGATAAATTCATCTTATTAACCCACATTAAATATTCCTTCCAATCCACCACGACAAATATCTCTCATCAAACTTTAAGAAATACAAAAATTAATGAACCGTTAGCTAGCCTTATTTGCATTAACTTGGTATAAATATATTATAAATAAATCCATGTACAACCCACTCTTACATGACGTCTAATCACTCATTATCTACAAGAATCCTTCCTATCTAGGAAATAAAAAATAATTCAATCCAATTATATATAAATAATTTAAGAATAAAAGTTTAAGGCTCTTACTTATTTATAAATCACTAACTAAATATCAGTCCATGTTATAAAAATATCTTAATAGTTCAAAACATCCTTAAAACATCATTTAAAAGTTGCAATATGGTATTTAAATAGTATTCAAGAGGTTAGGGATATAAAAAAATAAAAACAAAACAAAAATTGACAGTTGAATGGATTTCTAGAAAGGTTTAAAAATAATATAAAACCATGAAGAGATTATACCCCCTCTTAGTCATGTATGATTTGCTGACATGGTCAAATAATTATGTACTTTACCATACATATTATAAATATACACTTCATAAAAATGAATGGCTAATATACATTTTATGGTAATCATGTAGTTAACCAAAAATCTCCAAAAATTCATTAACACCACCATGTTTTCATAAATTTCCTTCATAAATCTAATGGTTTTATTCCTCCATCTTGTCATACTTAAAATAAAATCATATTATCCTTCTAATCAATCCAAACTAACCATGATGGACCACACCATATCTTTATATAAAAGGACTAACCTTATCAAAACCAAGAAAACACTAACCAAAATGAATAACTAAAAACTTAGAAAATCTCAAATCAATTTCCCTATAACCCATTTTTTAACATAAATCACTTCATTTTCTCTATACTAATTTATATTACCTAAATCTCATAAAACCAAAACTAAAAATAATATAAAAATACCCATAAAACCACTTGAATTCTAAAATACCCAATTTTTATCAATATTATCCACTAGATCAAAAGTGGATATTTAAAATCACGTAACAACATTTACATTAAAGAAACAAAACAAACCATTTCATTTATGTTTTAAATTTTCTGTAAAATTAATTTTGAACCCTTAAAACCCATCTAAAATATTAACCCCTTATAAATTAACATTTATGCATTCTAAATCACCTAACCACTTCAAAATTTATAAATATAATATGTATCAATTCTAACAATCATGTCATCTAGAATAAACATCAAATAACCAAAACATTAGACTAATGGTTCCAACAAATTTGGTCATATCTTGAATAAATAATTTAACATCAATTATATGGTCATTCAATAACCATTAAATGGATAAAGGTTTATCCCATTTTATACAATCATACAATAAATAGATCAAATAATAAATACTGATCTTTATGACTCAATAATAATTATAAAAAAATTAATCAAAAATAATAATAATATAAATAATAGTAATAATCCATCTTAAATTCACCAGTTAAACTCAATATATAAAAGATCACCTAGAATTATTTACATCCATAAATTCTATTAACAAAAACCACATATATTCAATAACCAAAAAAAACTTTTGAACTAAAATGCATATATTTTATCAATATTAAATTCATCATCATTAAAAAAAGTTCAAATCATTAAGAAAATGATCACTGAGTGGCATAAGAATTACAAATATTACTTTAATAAAATATGTATTTCTCAAAAAAATCCTTTCTCTAACCATCCTAAATAAACAAACATGTATTTGAGTGGGTATCACCATGATTTGAAAGAACTAGAATCTTGAATCCATAAAATCAAACCATTCAAAATCCATTGCAAAGAAAAATTGAAGGAATAAATGAATAAAAAAAGAGCCTCAATATAAATCTGAAAGGATAAATGAGTAAAAAATCCATGATTATATGGTGGATAAATAAGATATACATCCCCTATGTTAGACTATTGAGTGAAAATGGTAGATAAAATATGGTAAAACTTGGGATCCACATTAAAAATAAAGGGTTATTAAAATCAACAAACTTAGCCTTCTTTATTAATTAATAATTAATAGATAATTCCTTCTATAGAGACCAATATGGATATACTAAATGATTTATAAACCACACACATAATCATGCAGAACCCAAAAATATTAATTTTACAATTTCACCAAACACTCTCTCACTTTAATATAGGGATGGAAATAGAGTAATAAATTAATGTCCACCATAGATAATTCCCCATGAGCCATGGATCTGGTGAAAATGTATTATAGGAAAAGGAATATGAAAAAAAATCCCTAAATAAAATTATAGGGATAGTGAAATATTAAATTTCCATGATTTTCTAATTCCTCAAACAATAAAAACATAAGTTATTATATTTAAAATTTATATAAATTTTAAACATATGTATTTTTTTAATATTTATGGTAAATATATATATATATATTTCTTATTATTAATTATAATTTTAATATAAACTATATACTTCCCATTTTTATTCTAAATTTCTCAACTCCTAATTCATATGTTTTACATCATTGTAATAATATAATTTATTAAACATCTCACATTTTTTTTGAATTTAATATTCATGTAATTATTTTTTATTATTTTATTCTTTGTATTGTCATATGCTATCAAATTACTGATAAATTTAATATTTTACTATAATAATTATAAATTTTTATGAATTATATAAATTTTAATATTGTATAATTAATTTTAGTGGGTTATTAATTGTCAAATTGATTATTTATAGTAACAAATGATTGATAGTTTTGAAGTGGTGATTCATTATAATATTAAAATATTTTAAATTTTTTAAAATAAGTTCATGAATTACCCTATATAGAATTAATATTATGTGGTTCCTTATGGATCATGTGGAAAGGGTGTATGTTTCCTTAAAGTCACGGGGTAAGTTTAGTTATGGAATACTACCTCACATATAGTGTAGAGAAATACTATTGTAATTTCTCATTGCTCACCCCATTTCTATGCTTCTAAAGGATGGTTATTCACTTAATTAGATGCATTGTGTTGTATGATTCATATTTATATCATAACCTATAATATTCATATGATTCATATAATAGGTAGTGGATAGTATGAATCATATTCTATGCCTGGAGTTACAGTCCCATATCATAGAGTACAAAAGAGCTGGTATATATGACATATAATATTGTAACACATGACATATCCCAAATGGTTTATCTTCAGTTATAAATCATTGTGATGATTCATTTTTAGATTTATTACTATTCCATGACCATTTAAATTTTTAAGAATCATAAAAAATGTGTATTCATTTTGAGTAACATATGAAATCTGTTCGACATTGGTAATCATAGTGTAGTTTCTTTATTGAATGATGATGTGCAATATAATGGATTATATCTATTCAATTTTTAGGATATAATATAAAATACTAACTGAATCATTCTAGTTCCTTGATCATTATTCATCTTCTTAGAGAGAGTTCTAACACATCTTTTGGAGATCATGGGGCCTTTTCATAGCATGCATATATTTTATTGGTTGATCTACTTCATTTTTAAGAAATTTACAGAGTGTGTTTACTTTTTTTTCTTCATTAAACAATGAAATTGGAGATGAATCCCACTAGACATTTGTTATACTCTTTTATTTTATGTTTTTAATATTTCATATTGATTCTATGATGATAGGATCATATTTAAATAATTTTCTTCTATTTTATATGAGCATGTGATGTTCTAAAAAATTTATAAATCTTATCATAGTTAAATCAGTTGGAATTCAACATGATTTCATATTATTTTTATGAATTATAGGAATAACCAATTATGTGGTTTATTTACTCGTATGATTTAATATGGAATAGATAATTGTTATCATTTCTATCACCATATTGTAATATAGGATATATGATATAGTGTGATGCATTTTAAGTTACAAGGTATAGAAATATGAGTTGTAGTGTTTAGACTATGGATTACATTATGACAAGGGGTATAATTCCTATGACATGCAGAATAGTGTTTAAAAAATAGATCATCATGTAATTATGATTATATTTGGGATATTTTGTGTTATTTGATGGTTTAAATTTTTAACCACTTTATATGATAACACATATCATAAAATATGAAAAAATTCTGATGATATGGTATATATCATAAAATATGATCTAATACAACTAAGATTAATTTTACTATTTTATACAAAATGTTTATGGATTATAAAATATTTTCAAATGACAAGTGTCGGGAATTATAAAAAGAATATTTTTATCTCTAAGAATAATGTGAAATATTCATTTTAATATATCATTTTTAGTAAATAAGTGAAATTTTCATTTATTTATTGTAATTAATATTTAAATATTCATGTTTATAATTTTTTATATGATGTGAATATTATATATTCTTTAATTTATTTGATAAATTGATCCTTATAAAAATTTCATACCATAAATTCCAATCTTGGTATGAAAACATAAGATTTAGTCTCATTTTATCTTGACTATATTTTTTTGGAGTTATCATCTTAAATTTAGTGGTTAAATTTAACTTACACATATTAAGTATTAATTATGTATTGAATTTGATATTTATCTTTTCTATTGGTATTAGGGTAGTGAGACTTTGTGCTATATCATTTTAATGTTTTGTTATCCTTCTCATCATATTTTCCATTTATAAAATTTTATTTCATATGAATCATGGATTTTACATGAAAGGGTTTCATGTTGAGATGTAATAAACATAAATTAATTTATTTTACGTTATATATCATTAAAAATGTTACTACTTACATCTAATAAAACTCTCATAACCCAATGGTTGATTTTCATTTTTAGATTATCTATGTAACCAATTTATTTCAGAATATAATTTATATTTCTTTCAAAACTATTATTTATACTTAATTACCATATAGATATATCATACAAAATATTATTTTTCATTTCCTAGGGAAAATAGAAAACTATAGGAAAAGGGTGAGTAAAAATACTCAGTAATGGGGAAAACATAATGAGTCAAAGAGTACTTATCCTTATATTATAAACTTGTATAAAAACATAGTCATCGATGAAATTGAATGAATGTGACAAACATGGCCTGGTTCTCTCACTGTGTACTCTCCCGAGCATGCTTATATTCCTCTTCTTCTTCTTCTTCTTCAGATTCCTTACCCTATCATTGAAGATTCCTCCCAACCTTTGATCTCTTATTATGAGCTCCTCAGAGTGATCTTCATTCTTCTTCCTAGGGTTTCATCCCACAATGTTATTTTCTAGAGCATCTTTATAGCTTTCTTCTTCCTCTTATCCTTCTTCCAAGGGTTTCATTTTTTCACTTTTATTTCCTTTTTAGTTTAGGGTTTGACCTCTGGCCCCATTCATATTTCCATTTCACTTTTTCTTCTTTGGGTTTTAGTCTTGTGATTATTTTTTGGGTTTCAATCCATTTTGATCTTTCCTTATTCCATGGTGGTATTGGGTTGTGGTTCTGTTTCTGTAGGGGAGTTTTGATGGATTTGTGGTCTCTTTTTTGTTGTAGAAGGTTTTTCGATGATGTTTAATTGTGAGTCTGATGGTGTAAAGACCCGAAAAGTTCAAGGAATTGTTTTTTTCTTAAATACTTTGGAATTTTACGAGTCTGTGGCTTCTGACAGCACTTGATTCTGAGGCCCGGTGTGCCCGGAATCATTTTCCAAAGTTTAGCTCGGGTACGTTCAGTGAATGAACGAGCGGGTTTTTCTATCTTTTGATCCGGTGCTCAGAAATGAAATCTGAGGGCACCGATGAACTCGCAGTGCCGGTAATTGCTTTAGGGGACTTTTACCGCAGTTATGTTTTATGTGGGTTTGAAGTTGTAATTTGGGGTTTATTTGAGAAGTAAATAAAATTGTTGTACAATTTTATTTAAAATCTAGGGAGGTTAATTCCTCCCATGGGTAGTTAAGGGTGGGACCCACAGCCACCTAACTACCCAATGTTTAGAGAGGTGGGGCCCACACGAGCCCAATCATTCAATTTCCCTATAACTCTTTAAAACCCCCTCATTAATTTTGGATAACCCTCCTTATTAATTATTTGCCAACGCGTTTAATTAATGGGGACCTTTGCTCTCCCTTACTTTAATCAATTGTCAACAGGTTTATTAAATGTGGTGATTTGAATTTTGGGAAGTTACTTTGCGTGTGTAATAAAATAATAGGAGGAGCCCATTATTTTATTTTGAGGGGAGAGCTTTCGTTGGGTGAAGGAAGATCAGGAGTGATCTTGAGATTTGGGAAGAATGTCGGCCTCTGACGAAGAACGACGAAGAACGCTGGTTCCTCGAAGAACGACGATGCGCCCCCAATTCTCTTCATCGTAACAAGAGAGGAGACGCTGCTTCCTCCTCGGTGCACTCTGAAGTTGCCTACGATCCCTTTCCTCGCGACGTCGTCTACCGCGACGCCGACGTTCGACATCAATTGTTGAGGTAGGGGAAAATTTTTATATTTTTCTTTTATGAGAATTATACCCTCGTACTTGGTGTTTTAATCGTTGGGTAATGTTTGAACCACAACGTGGTGGGTACGGACTAACAAACAAGTTCAAACACACCACTAGTTTGTTCTTGATGCACGTAATATTTGACGACGATGAAGCGGGACCGCAACGGCGATTTGAGGCCTTCTCAGTGATGTATGGGTCCCAAGACAACCACAGACATAGTGGGAATAAAAAACGAACCACCAAAATGACTCTGGTGGCCTGCGGAAGACCCCGGCGGTGCGGGTCACTGGCGCGGTGGCGCCGGATGGCCGCCTGGAGGCGGTGGCGCCCCGGAACACCTCTGGAAGTATCCCTTTGTGGCATCATCCGTGGTGATGAGGGAGGGATCCCGCAGCTGCGCGGGATCCGGCGGGGGAAATAGCGGTGCCAGCCTGGCACCGCGTCCGCGGGACAGCCCCCCCCCCCCCCCCCCCCCCCGCCCCCACCCCGCTTGGCCAGCTGGCCGACCCAGCACCCCCCGGTCGGACCGGGGCGGGTCACGCAGACCGGGCCACGCCCGTCCGGGCCGCACCCTATCAGGCCAACCCAGGGGTGTTGGGCCGGGTCGGACTGGGCCCAGACCCCCACTTCGGACTGGGCCCAGACCCCCACTTCGGAACGATTTTCGGTCTTTTGCCCATAACCTGAGCTACAGAACTCTGATAGACACACCATCTATTGCGTAGGAATCCTTGGATTGATATGGTCTTTTCGGTATATTACACTTGAGGTTTCGGCAAAGTTTGGGTACGTCCGGGTTGGTTCGAACCCAAAACCAACTGGGCCCTTGGAGCGGAATCGCTTATAACTTAAGGACCGGACGTCCGTTTGGTGTGTCGTCAATTGCGTTGAATTCCTCTTGATGAGACGGTTCTTTTGGCTTACTCCACTTGAGTTTTCGACGCATCTGGAGTACAGTCAGGTTGGTTTTAGCTTAAAAACTAACCGGGCCCCTGGAACGGAAAAGCCAATAACTCTCAGATCGGGCGTCCGATTGACGCACCGTCTATCGCGTTGGGTTTCTTTTGATGAGACTGAACTTTGAGATACATCAACTCTGGACTTCGTGACAGTTGATGTATCGACTCTTTTGCTCGAGGAGTGGACCCTCCCGGAATCGAGCATGCTGTGTGTAGGAACCCTAGAGCTGGTTGCGACTGCATCGACTTCTGTACCGGAATCCTCCGTGGGTTCGACAGCGGCGACTACCGTACTAGAATCCTCCGTGCGTTCAACGGCGATGACTACTTTTCTTGTATCATATGTGGGTCCGGCAGTATTGACCTCTGTACTTGTATCCTGTGGGGGTCCGGCAGAGTAGCTGGTCTTGTATCCTGTGTGGGTCCGACAGCTTAGCTGGTCTTGTATCCTATGTGGATCTGATAGCTTAGATGAATCAGTGGCTACATCTGATCATCTCTATCTCTTTACAAAGTGTATACCTGTGTGAGTTGATTCTTGACTTCAATCTTTACCAATGATGTGATTGACTTGCTTTCCTGTGTGGACTGGGTTATGCTTTCCTATGTGTACTGGGTTGTGTTTTCCTGTGTTGACTGGTTTTGCTTGGGCTCGAGAGTTGGAGACGAACTATAATTGATGAGTTAGGTATATGTATGGGAATATAACTAAGTAGGGTCGTTTGATACTTCATTATTGTTACTTTCCTTTGTGGTTTATCCTTTGTGGATTCTGTGAGACCTTCGGGGGTCTCGGGGTCCCTACTAAGTATCGTATACTCACCCCTGCACAGGCTATGCCCACACTACTTTGTGTTGGATGGAAACGACGGACAAAACTGATCGAGTTGGAGGCTTGTGGAGCTGGATGGTACCCGGAGGTGGACTACTTGGCAGGACGTACACGGAGCGGACAGCCGGACCTGAGGAGCTGAAGAGTCTATCTGTACCCACCCTTTAGGTGGGATTTCTAGACGATGACTCGGTGTTGCTGTTTTACTTAATGGTGTTGTACTTACTTTTTCAATTGTACTATACTTTCAGTTGGGTTTGTATACTGGCCCATTTACTTTTCAGCACCTACTTTTGTACTCAGTTTTACTTAGTGCTTACTTCACTTGCGTACTATGTTTTGTGTGTTTACTTTATAAAGTCAATGTCTTCCCTTTTTCTTGGGATTTATGCCTTTGGTGCTAGTCGTTAGCCCCTGGCCTATGGAAGGCGGTATTGGGGTATTCATGGCATGGCCCCGAGGACGGGTCGTGTCAAATTGGTATCAGAGGAGTCGGTTCTACCGCATAACTCAGGACATTGATCTTTCCTTTATGTGAAGCAATAGTGTTAAGAGTATTGAGTGTGGTTTTTTGTCCAGGGAGTCCAGTGTTGGTGCGGAGGCCGATGTATCCATACACCAGGACCCTGACCTCTGATTTCCGACTCAGTGCACAAAAACACTGATTTCGTGTGTGTTTCCTTTCAAAAGTTTCCTTTGTGATTACTTTGTGTCAGCTCACCAGGTATACTGTTTGACTGTGGCGCACCTGTTTCTTTTCAGGATGGCCCCACGAAGGTATCCAGCCAGGATTCCTAGTTACGTGAGGGATGGCAGCCCACCGAGCGACGAGGCCTCAGTGCAGGGCCCCACTACAACAGAGGCACCAGCGGTACCACTACCCATTGGGCCACCGATACCACCAGCCCCAGCGGCGGAGAGTGCACGCCTCCTGAGTGCGTTGCACGAGTTTCAACGACAAAGGCCACCCAGGTTCCGCGGAGAGACAGATCCTCAGGCAGCTGAGGATTGGTTGGAGGCTATCGTCAGAGTCTTCAGATTAGTAGGGACACCAGCAGAACTTATGGTGATCCTTGCCACGAGTCTCCTGCACGCAGCAGCAGGTAGATGGTGGAGCCTGATGCTCCAGGTGCACGATGAGGCATCTCCACTTTGGACGGACTTCGAGAGCCTCTTTCGCTTGGAGTTTGTTCCAGCCACCCTCTGTGCGGTGTGCATCCAGGAGTTACTACAGCTTCGATAGGGTAGCATGACAGTAGCTTAGTACTCGGAGAGATTTACCAACCTCTCGCTCTACTCCACGGACATGGTACGGGACCCATTCTTCTGGGCTTAGACCTTTGAGCAGGAACTGAGGAATGAGATCAGAGCTTTGACGATTCCCCTCAGCATCCCAATGCAGGCAGGGCTGCTGGAGCGAGCCCTTTTAGTGGAGAGCTTTCTCGCTGAGCAGCCACCAGCAGCAAGACCCACCTCAGGACGGCACGGAGCGGAGTCTTCTGTAGCCGGTAGTCGACAGATGTCGCAAGGGTCCAAGCAGACTAGGACATCAGGTGGGCGACCTTAGGATACAGGTTCGTCTGTGCGGGGCACATGGCGCAGAGCCATTCTTACGAGGAGAAGACAGTGCTATGTATGCAGTGGGCAGGGCCACATGGCTTGTGACTGCCCAACCCGCCATGCAGACAAGCAGAAGACAGTGGAGGGACCTCCCAGGCAGAGGCAGAGGTTTGACTGTGGCGGTCCATAGGGAGTAGGCAGACGAGGCCGAGGAGCTGGCCGAGCAATGGGTGGTGGACGACATTTCGATGCTCTACCACCACCACCCCCATGAGGTCCACCCCGACCACAGGGAGCTGGCGGGCAGAGGCAAGCTCAGCTCCAGGCAGTGGAGGCTTACGACCACGGCACACCCGAGATGATTCGAGGTACTATCTGTGTCTACTCCACCCTTGCTGCAGTTCTTATAGACATAGGTGCAAGTCATTATTTTATTATTTTTGCCCTTGTTTGGAGCTCAGAGATTTTGATGGAGTCGTTGGCTCGATCCTTACGGCTAGAGACTCCTACGGGAGTAGACTCGACGATTACACACTGGTGCTGGTAGTGTGAGCTTTCTCTAGGAGGTGAGAGCTCGGCTGGGATCTTCTTGTAGCGGCGTTGAGGCCTTATGACGTCATCTTGCGCATGGACTGGTTATCTAGAGTCCATGCTCAGATCGACTGTATTAGGTGCAAAGTGTGGTGTGTCCGCACAGATGGGACTAGGTTCACCTTCACTGGAAAAAAGGGAACCTTCGCAGCACAGGATGGACATACGCAGAGGAGAGGGAATCCGATCACACATCAGTTGGCTAGTCTCACCCTCGGAGCAGTTGACGTGAGGAGTCCGAGTTTTCCTGTTGTGGTGGATCAGTATGCAGGCGTTTTTTCTGACGACGTTCCAGGACTACCTCCTCGCAGAGAGGTAGACTTTTACATAGACCTGTACCCCGGGACATCACCGATATCCACTTCATCATATCGGATGGATCCCGCCAAGCTTCGTGAGTTGCGGGCACAGCTGGAGGACTTACAGGGAAAAGGATTCATCCGACCTAGTGTTTCACCCTGGGCATCTCCAGTTTTATTCGCCAAGAAGGCGGATGGGAGCTTGCGACTATGTGTCGACTACCGTCACCTGAACCAGGTGACCATGAGGAACAAGTACCCCCTTACGAGGATTGACGACCTCTTCGATCAGCTCAAGGGGGCATGATTGTTCACGAAGATAGACCTCAGGTCAGGTTATCACCAACTCAGAGTTCGAGAAGATGATGTGCAGAAGACGGCCTTCAGGTGTCGGTATGGCCACTACGAGTTCTTGGTTAAGCCCTTCGGCGTGACCAATGCTCTAGCAGTGTTTATGAGTCTCATCAACAGGATCTTCCGGCCTTACCTCGATCGGTTTGTCGTAGTCTTCATTGACGACATACTGATTTACTCGACTGCCGAGGAGAAGCACGCCTAACACTTATGGGTTGTACTGGATACACTCCGAGAGCACCAGATTTATGGTAATCTCTCGAAGTTCCAGTTCTAGATTCGAGAGGTTCACTTCTTGGGGCACGTAATCTTAGAGGTGGGAGTTACTGTGGATCCCACGAAGATCGAGGTAGTACTTTCTTGGGAGCCACCCAGGAGCATGGAGGAGGTGCGTAGTTTCCTAGGTCTAGCTGGGTACTATCGGAGATTTGTGCCAGACTTCTCCAGAGTTGCAGCACTGCTTACAGATTTGACGAAGAAGGGAAAACCCTTCGTGTGGTCAGATAGATTTCAGTAGATCTTTCAGGAGCAGAGGCGGAGATTGAATAGTGCGCCCATCTTGAGGCTACCGGAGGAGGGTGTATGGTACGCAGTTTACTCCAACGCATCAGGGGCCAGAATCGGGTGTGTCCTGATGCAAGAGCGAGTAGTGATCGCTTACGGTTCATAGCAGTTGAGGCAGCACGAGTAGAACTATGCTACCCATAACCTGGAGTTAGCAGCTGTGGTCTTCGCCCTAAAGATGTGGCGGCACTATCTGATGGGAGAGTGCTTTACAGTCTACTCTGACCACAAGAGTCTTAGGTAAATTTTTTCACAAAGGACCTGAACCTAAGACAGTGGTGATGGATTGAGTTCCTCCAGGATTATGACTTTGATATTGTCTATACTTCTAGGAAGGGGAATGTTGTGGCTGATGCTCTCAGCAGAAGATCGGGCATTCAGCTACTTGGAGAGCCGACATAGCAGTTAGCCGCTTTGTAGATATCCTTCATGGATAGAGATGAGGCATTCTATCTACAGTCCCTCACAGTCACTCCTCCACTACTTCAGCGGGTCAGAGAGGCACAGTGTGGAGACGTTGACTGTGAGGTGTGACGTGCTCAGATATCCTCAGGGCTGGCACCCGATGGATTTTCTGAAGGTAGGGATCACGTCATCCTCTTCAGGGGTCGTACCATGGTACCAGTTGCACTATAGGAGGAGGTGCTAAGGGAGTTCCACACTTCCCCTCTAGCGGTACATTCAGGAGTATCGAAGATGTATCAGGGCCTCAGATGACAACACTGGTGGTCGGGTACGAAGAAGGTTGTAGTAGAGTTTGTTTCTCGATGCCTCACTTGTCGGCAAGTGAAGGCAGAGCACCAGGTACCTATAGGCTTTGTACAGCCCTTAAAGGTCCCGGAGTAGAAGTGGGATGGGATATCCATGGATTTCGTGATGGGGCTCTCACGTAATTCCAGAGGACACGACTCTATCTAGGTGATTGTTGACCGACTCACCAAGTCGGCCCACTTCCTACTGATCAGGGAGCATGGATCAGTAGAGAGATTGGGATGCCTGATGTTATTAATATTTTCATGACTTATTATATTCCCTTTTTACTGATTTTATATGAAATGTGCATAATTTGTGTGAAATATTAATGTTTTAATAATAAGTATAATTTTTGAGAATTTTTAGAAGTAGTCCAATTGAGTCAGATTAATGTTTTAATAATAACTATCCCTATACTAATCCAAATTGCGTGGTTCTTGTTTTTTAGGATTCTCCTTTCAATATACAACATTTCATTAGAAGGTACCATGAGCCAATTCTGCTATTTTAAGGGTCATATGGTCCTCACAAACAAGACCAAAGAATCTATGAGCAAACTAGACTAGCCTTGAAGATTGATTTACTGGGCTCAATCCAGAAGTCCAAAAACATTAACTCTCCATAATAATTTGGGGGACACTACATGTCATCTTGGATAAAAATTTCAAGGCCCAAATCTAAGTACAAGGGGCCCAAATGAAGATTTTAATTCCATCCCACCATTCTGGATGAGAATTAAAATTAGTATAGTATGCATGACATATCTCATGATGTAAGCATCAAATAGATATGATATTTTGCAGTGTGAAGGAGGAGATATAGGCGGACTACTTTTTTGAAGAACCCATTCGTATTTGAAGGCATCTTCATATTCAAAAACCCTTTCACATTCTGGACTTTAAAAATACTGGATTGAAATGGACAGTTTTAATTTGTTTAATCAACCGGCCATAACTTTTGATCCTTAAGTCAAAATGACTCCAAATTTTAAGAGTAGTCGGAAAACTTTATTATATACAACTTTTAAGAAGGATATTTCTAGATATTCGGCTTTCTTGATGCCCATATCTGCAAGCCAATTGGAGGGGTATTTCTGGAATGTAAACAGTCCACCACATTGGGCTATAAATACATCCCCTCCTCTCCTTTCAAAAGGGTTGGCATTTAAGAAGAGAGGAGATTATATTGGAATGACAAAAGCCTTTCCAAATGATTGGTAGGACCTTCCATACTCAAGTTTTCACTTGAGAGACCTTTCCTCCTCTCTTTGTTTTCACTTAATTTTGTGTTCTTCATTTTTGTAATTTTGTAAGTCTCTTTCTTTGTAATTCTGTTTTAATGCAAGTTACTTCTTCAATATCTCTTATTCTCATCCACCTTCTGTAGTTTAATATTTATGTTCTTAAAATAGTTTAAATTCAGTTCAATCCCCTTCCCTTCTTTAGCTTCCTCATTCAATCAAAATTTCGTTTTTAATTATCATCATTGTTCATGTGTGTGTGTCGACGTACCACTCTTTTCTTATCCCTTTCTTTTTATTATCTTATTAATTTATAATTATAATCATTATAAACAGATTATTAAACACCCAAATGGCTGAGTAAATCTCTGATTGGGGTGAGTTATAATTTAGGTATGTTAAGAGATTGAGAGCTTCTGCTCAATGAATATTCTTTGAATTAACATTGTGTATGTTGGACTTAACATGTCATGGATTAATGACTTGTTTTGTTTAACATGTGGTTTCCATGGATTATTGGAACCATAAATACACCACCATAAATAAGATCTGATTTATATTATAACCTTAAGTTAAGTTAAGGCTTGGTTTAAAGCCTTAACACTTAGGAATTCTAATCAACATCATCTTGTGACATGGGTGTTAATTTAAATGCAATATAAAGAAAAGATCAAGGATATCACAAGCTTAACTAACCTAATGATGAACTCACCCCAATATTTATCAATTTTTTAAATCAAACATCATACATAAATTATTTCATAAGCTCTGCAAACAAACCCCCAATCAGAATACAATTAACTAAAAACAAATGACTATTACAAAGTATCATCACCGAGGATTCGACCCGAGTGCTGCTATTCACATTAGCAGAGCACCGGAACCTTGACTGGTCGATAGGAGACAATCGGCCGTGTGTTTCAAATGGCGCCATTTCCGGGGATGGTGCTTTAAGTAGTCATTAGTTTCTGGTTATTGTCAAAAAAACCAAAAAAAACAAAATTTTAAAAAAAAAATTGAAAAAAAACACAAAGAAAAAACCGTCTTCCTCTTAAAAATCATAAACTGAAAAAAATACAAAGAAAAACTTGTCTTCCTCTTTCTTCAAAAATCTCTCTGAATGCCCCGTATTCTTCCAAACAATCCCGCATATTTGTTTGACCCTGAAATTGAGCGAACACTTCGCCAACTTAGGAGGAACATAAGAGATACTCAAATTATTCAAGAACTAGTCCTCATCCAACCAGTTGAATTTGAAATGGCCAATCCTAGGGAACAAACCCTTAAAGAACTCGCTGCCCCTGATATGAATTACCAACCTCTTGGTATTCAATATCCAAACATAGAAGCTGACTTCGAACTCAAATCGGGTTTGATTCATCTACTCCCTCATTTTCACGGGCTAGCCGGTGAGGATCCACATCTTCACCTTAAAGAGTTCCAAGTAGTGTTCTCTACCATGAAGCCTCAAGGGGTTTCTGAAGAACAAATAAAACTCTGATCATTCCCCTTTCCCTAGCTGATACTACTAAGTCATGGCTCTACTACCTACCTCTTGGTTCCATAACTACATGGAATGATATGAAGCGACTATTATTAGAGAAATTTTTTCCTGTTTCTCGTACTGCTTCTATCCGAAAGGAAATAAGTGGTATCCATCAATTCCCAAGTGAATCACTCCATGAGTACTGGGAGAGGTTCAAAAAGATTGTTGTAACATTCCCACACCACCAAATTCCTGACCAACTCTTGATCCAATACTTCTATGAGGGGTTATTGGCTATGGAGAGAACTCTCATAGATGCCGCAAGTGGCGGTGCTCTTGTTGATAAAACTCCTGCAGCAGCAAGAGATCTCATAAGTAACATGGCTGCAAACACACAACAATTCCATACTCGAGCACATACTCAAGTCAAACAAGCCCAAGATAATCAATCAATTGAGCCGAACAAGATGACCGAGTGGATGAGTGAACTTACAGGTCTTGTGCGACAACTAGTTGTGGCTACAAAATCTCCAACCACATCTTCTCCACAATCAATGTTTCATGGACCTATCAAAAACTATGGAATCTGCAACTCTCCATCTCATCCAACTAACACATGTCCACAACTTCAAGAGGATAAATCCGATTCGTCTGGACCAATGGAGCTCAATGCAGCATATGCTCAGCGGAACACCAATCCTCAACTATCAGGTCAGTTTGTTAGAAACTTTAACCAACCTCACTCTGAGCCCTTCTCCTCTAACTTTAACAAAGGATTGAGGTATGGTAATCCCGTCTCTCATCCCCCTCAATTCCATCCTCAAAACCCAAATCAATTCCAATATGGTCAAGGTGGTTGTAACTTCCATAAACCTTATCATTTTGTTCCTCAACCTTAAAGGAACAATCCTCCTCCTGGATTCCATTATCCTAGTGAGTGTTCCCAATTCCAAAACCAATATAATTGATTTCCCAAGAACCAAAATCAAGGAAATCCCAACCAGGTACAAGCCTCTTCTTCCAATCAACCATGGGAAAGTGCAGTGGAAGATCTTTCCTCCTTCACCCGTTCTAGCCTTAAAAACATTGAAACTCAAATAGGTCAACTTGCATCCCACCTGAGCCTGCAACAACAATCAAATTCTTCCCAACTCCCAGCTCAACCATTACCCAACCCCAAGGATAATGTAAGTGAAATTGCACTTAGATCAGGAAAGCAAATTTCTATGCCTCAAGATAAATCCTCAAACCCTCCTTTGAATGTTGACCTAGAAAACGAAAATAAAAATAAACTTGAAAAGCAACCTGAAACCATTTCCTCACATCCTTCCATTCCACTTAGGAATCCAATTCCTTTTCCTCAAGCTGTTTCTAAGCCAAAGAAGTCATTTGAACCTGATCCTGAAATGCTTGACATGTTTAGACGTGTTGAAGTCAACATTCCCCTCTTAGATGCCATAAAACAAATTCCTAAGTATGCCAAGTTTCTCAAGGAGTTGTGTACCCACAAGAGGCAACTTAGGACCTTTGAAAATGTTTCCACCCAGCAGTCCATACCAATTAAGTGCAAAGATCCAGGTACCTTTACGGTTCCATGCCAAATTGGAAGTTACAACTTTGATGATGCACTCATAGACCTAGGAGCCTCAATTAATGTCATGACCAAATCCATATTCTCCAACTTTGGTCTAGGTCCCTTGCACCCAATGGGTGTTTTCATTCAGTTAGACAATCAAAGCACAGCCAGTCCTAAGGGAATAATTGAGGATGTCCTTGTCCGAGTCAATGATCTTATCTTCCCTGTTGATTTCTATGTCCTTGACATGAAAGGTGAGACGAACTCTTCTAGATCTCCCCAATTATAGGAAGACCATTCCTCGTGACTGAAAGAACCAAGATTTATGTCCATTCAGGCATCCTATCCATGGAATTCGGTGACCAACTGGTAAAGTTCAACATTTTTCAATCCATGCGATACCCATCTGAGGATCACTCTGCATTCTCAATCCATGCTTCTGAGGACACTTCTAAGAGTCAATCGAACCCCAATCCACCATATTCTTCATGTTCTAATGATAAAGGATCTTGTGAAATCTGCACCATGATTAACAAATTTAGAAATGGTGAAGTTGATGTGGACCTCTCATTCATAGACTCCATCAATCTAGAGGAACATGAAAACTCTCTTGAATCCCACGTCAACTCTGATCTCTACTGCTCCACCTTGGACAGTACTAAGGAAAATGAATCTGAAGCAACTGAAATCCCTTCATCCATTCCTGAGATGTCTAACCCAAAAATAAAAGATGAGATAGATCTGAAACCTCTTCCTGCACACATGAAATATGCATTCCTCTTCCACGATCACTCATATCCTGTCATTATCTCTGCCACCCTTACTGAAACCGAGGAGTCCAAACTTGCTCAGGTGTTAGAGGAAAACAAAAAGGCCTTAGGTTGGACCCTAGATGACATACCAGGAATCAACCCTGCCCTTTGCATGCATCACATCCATCTTGAGGAATCATCCAAACCAATTAGACAACCACAAAGAAGACTCAATCCACTCATCCTTGAGGTAGTTAGGGAAGAGATCACCAAGCTTCTTCAAGTTGGTATTATCTACCCAATTTCTGATAGTGAATGGGTTAGTCCAATTCAAGTTGTACCTCAGAAGGGTGGGATACCTGTTGTCACAAATGAACATAGAGAGGTAGTCACAACTCGAGTGAAGAACAAATGGCGTGTGTGCATCGACTATAGGAAATTGAATGTTGAAACCCAAAAATATCACTACCCTCTTCCATTCCTTGATAAAATTCTAGAAAGATTGGCCGAAAAGTCACACTATTGCTTTCTTGATGGATACACCGACTATTTTCAAATCCCAATCTCACCTCAGGACCAAGAAAAGACTACTTTCACATGCCCCTTTGGAACATATGCATATAAAAGAATGCCTTTTGGACTTTGCAATGCTCCTGCAACATTCTAGAGGTGTATGATGAGTATCTTTTTAGAATTCATTGAACACTGCATGGAAGTCTTCATGGATGACTTCACCATTTATGGTGATTCATTTGAATCTTGTTTGAATTCACTCTCTCTAGTCCTTAAAAAGTGTGTCAAGTGTAACCTTGTGTAAAATTTTGAAAAATGTCACTTCATGGTTGAAAATGAGATTGTTCTAGGGCACATAGTTTCAAAAGATGGTATTGAAGTCGATCCTGCCAAAATTGAAGTGATCCAATCAATTCCTGAACCCAACTCTGTTCGAGACATCCGTTCATTTCTCGGTCATGCTGGTTTCTATCAGAGATTCATCCATAACTTCAGTAAAATTTCCCTCCCACTCACTTGTTTGCTCCAAAATGATGTCACTTTCCATTTTGATGAGGTTTTCAAGAGAGCCTTCATTGAACTCAAAACTGCTCTTACATCTGCCCCAATAATCCAACCCCCAGATTGGTCATTACCCTTTGAGTTGATGTGTGATGCTTCTGATAGAGTTGTTGGGTATGTTCTTGGTCAAAGAAGAGAAATAATTCCTCATGTCATCTATTATTCCTCAAAAACATTGGATGAAACTCAATCTCACTACACTGTCACTGAAAAGGAACTTTTAGCAGTGGTTTTTGCCTTAGATAAATTACGGTCTTATCTCTTAGGTGCCAAAATCATCATCTTCACAGACCATTCCGCTATAAAGTTCCTACTCAAGAAAATTGATTCCAAACCGAGGCTAATAAGATGGATCCTAATGCTCCAAGAATTTGACCTTGAAATAAAAGATAGACCAGGAAAAGAAAACCCTGTGGCTGATCAATTGAGTATAATTTCTAATTATTCTCATTTGGAAATCATTGATCTTGAATTACCCATTGATAACCTTTTGTCTCTCACTCCAAAGTTACCATGGTATGCCCCAATTGTAAATTATTTGGTTTCTGGTGTTTTTCCTGAAAATTTTTCAAAAGAACAAAAAATGAAGTTGAAAAGTGATTCAAAATACTATTTTTGGGAAGAAAATAAAATTGGAAAACTGGGGCTGACATGGTAATTAGGATATGTGTTGAAGAAAATTAACATTCTTCCATATTAGAATTCTGTCACTCACTTCCAGGAGGTGGCCACTTTTGGACCACAAAGGACCTCCTAAAAGGTTCTAGACTCTAGATTCTTCTGGGATTCACTCTTCAAGGACTCACATGAGTTCTTTCAATCATGTCCCACTTGCCAAAAGTTTGGCACAATCTCTAAAATAAATAAAATTCCCCAAAAGCCCTTAATCTTTTGTGAAATATTCAATGTTTGGGGCATCGATTTCATGGGACCATTTCCCCCTTCCAATGGATTATCATACATTCTTCTTACAGTCGATTATGTTTCAAGGTGGGTTGAGGCCAAACCCACTAAGAAGGATGATGCTCATACTGTTAGTGAGTTCCTAAAGACCCACATCTTCTAAAGATTTGGCACACCACGTGCCTTGATCAGTGACTTAGGAACCCATTTTTGTAATAGAACCATGGAAGCTCTTCTGAAAAAGAATGGGGTTGTACATAAAACTTCAACTGCATATCACCCTCAAAAAAATGGCATGGCTGAACTTTCTAATAGAGAAGTGAAAAGGGTACTTGAGACAATTGTTAAGCCCACCAGAAAGGACTGTCCTGAGAGACTTGGTGAAGCCCTTTGGGCTTATTGAACTGCCTATAAAACACCCATTAGGATGTCTCTTTTTAGGCTAGTTTTTGGTAAAGAGTGTCACTTACCAGTTGAAATCCAACATAAGTCTTTTTGGGCTGTGAAAACCTATAATTATGATTGTGAAAAATCTGGTTAAGAAAGACTGTTGCAATTGGCTGAACTGGAGGAGCTTCAACTTGATTCTTATGAGAATTCTAATCTCTACAAAGAAAAATCCAAGTCACTCCATGATAAACACATCCTGAGAAAGGTATTTCATGAAGTTGAAAAGGTAATGATCTTCAATTATCGATTTCGGCTTCACCCAGGTAAGCTTAATTCTCATTGGGAAGTTCCTTTTGTTATTACTAACGTTTACCCATTTGGTGCAGTGCAAGTCCAAGACCCCTCTTACAAAAGGACATTCATGGTTAATGGACATCGGTTAAAGCATCACCATGAGAGGATGCACAATCCTCGATCAACATAGACTTCCACTGGATCCCAAACTTCTCTTTCCGACCTACCACTAGATGGAGAAGGCAACCCACCAAATCCAAACCAGGGGGCACCTCTTTACCTTTAACTCTCTCTCTATCTCTTCCTCTCTCTACCTCTTTCTTCTTCTTCCTCTCTCTTTCATTTTTTTACCATTTTCTTTATCAAAACCTTTATTTTTCACTTTCTCTTTTGTGTGGGTGTATCTTTACAAAAAAAACCAAAAAACAATCAATTAAAAAAATACAAAAAAATTATAAGTCATGCTTACTCACCATCGAGTTTTGAAATTTTGTACAACCATTTTGGGGAGTTAACAGACATGTTTTCATCTCAAAAAATTTGTATTTTCATTATGACTTTGGATAAATAATTTTGTGTCAAAACCAACACATTTTGAATGCTCAATTTTTTATTTGAAAAATGATTTTCCCCAACCGTGAGAACAAACATTTGCTTTCATGCCAAGGCCACCTATGTCCATCTTTTCAAAATGTGTGTTTTCACCCCCATTTTTGAGTCTTGAGTTTGTGGACCTTCGAGATGAATTTCCTACCTTAGTGTGTATTAATATGATAGAGGCATTTTCTGAACCACATGAAAATCACAATAGCCAAATAGCCTCCCATTTCCCTTACATTAATCCTCATTTTGAAAGCCCCTTCGAGCCTATGAAAACATTTTCTTTGATAGCCACATTACAATCCCAATACCTTATCCCACCCAATATCAACATGGATTTTCATTGCATAAGTTTTTGAAGTTTAAGTGTGGGGGTGAATGGATTTCATTTTTGGGTATCTTTTCCTTACTTTACGGTGTGTTATCATATGCTTGAGGGAAAGAATCAATTTTAGTGTGGGGGGGAGGTTGTCATTCAGTGTTATTTGGGAATGTATTGTACAAATGATATTGAAAAGTGTTCAAAAAAAATTCAAAAAAAATCAAAAAAAAATGAAAAGATGGGTTGTGTCTTGGGTAGGTCAAAAATCACTCTTCCTCAACCTTTGATCTTGTTATAACTATTACAATTAGTGTCTTGAGGAGATTAAACATGGGTTGGGATATGAGTGTGAGATCTGTTTCAAGGTCAACTTTCAAAAAAACAAAGATAAAAAAGGAAAAGAAAAAAAAAAGAACACTTGCATTATATTCTTATTGGGAGAAGTTTTTTGTTTTTTAAATATTCCATCTTCTCATTACCTTCATATTTTCTTCCTCTATTGTGTCTTTATTCACACAATCATTCCCTTGTAAATATGTGTTTTCATTTCCTTCCATGTTTCATTTCAAAAAAATGTGCATTGTTTTTTCTATGTTGGTATTTTAACCCTCTTCTTCTCTCTCTTGGACATTATATTCCTACCGTCCCATAGCCACAGAAAAACCCCTTAAAAATACCTCTTGATTCTTGTTCACTTTGTATAGGTATTGGAAGCTTAGAGCTCTTTTCAAACTCTAAGATTTTCACTTTTGGTTGGTGAAAGAGTGAACCTCCACAAATGAATTTTATCATCTTGAGAGGTGTGAGTTTTGAGTGTCCACATTTTCCATTTCTAAATTTAAGCATGAAAAAATGAATTAGTTTTGGAACATTGTTTCTGTAACAACTTGTGGTGGAATTCAAAATGGATGAGTGAAATAGTCTAAACCTCCCCTGATTGGAGAAAACAAAACATTAATATCTGTTGGTGAGTAAAAATGATTTTGTCATGTTTTTATATTTGTTGCACATGAGAACATGCACAAAACTAAGTGTGGGGGAGTTTATGTTATTGATATTTTCATGACTTATTATATTCCCTCTTTACTGATTTTATATGAAATGTGCATAATTTGTGTGAAATATTAATGTTTTAATAATAAGTATAATTTTTGAGAATTTTTAGAAGTAGTCTAATTGAGTCAGTTTAATGTTTTAATAATAACTATCACTATAATGATATAAATTGTGTGGTTCTTGTTTTTTAGGATTCTCCTTTCAATATAAAACATTTCATTAGAAGGTACCATGAGCCAATTCTACCATTTGAAGGGTCATATGGTCCTCACAAACAAGACCAAAGAATCTGTGAACAAACTGGACTAGCCTTGAATATTGATTTACTGGGCTCAATCCAGAAGTCAAAAAACATTAACTCTCCAAAATAATTCTGGGGACACTACATTTCATCTTGGATAAAAATTTCAAGTCCCAAATCTAAGTACAAGGGGCCCAAATGAAGCTTTGAAGTCCATCCCACCATTCTGGACCAGAATTAAAATAAGTATAGTATGCATGACATATCTCATGATGTAAGAATCAAATAGATATGATATTTTTCAGTGTGAAAGAGGAGATATAGGTGGCCGACTTTGTTGAATAACCCATTCGTATTTGAAGGCATCTTCATATTCAAAAACCCTTTCACATTCTGGACTTCAAAAAGACTGGATTGAAATGGACAGTTTTAATTTGTTTAATCAACTGGCCATAACATTTTATCCTTAAGTCCAAATGACTCCAAATTTTGAGATTAGTCGGAAAACTTTAGTATCTACAACTTTGAAGAAGGATATTGCTCTAGATTCGGCTTTCTTGATGTCCATATCTGCGATCCAAGTTAAGGTGTATTTCTTGAATGTAAACAGTCCACCACCTTGGGCTATAAATACATCCCCTCCTCTCCTTTCAAAAGGGTTGGCATTTCAGAAGAGAAGAGATTATATTGGAACGACCAAATCCTTGAAAAAGTATTGGTAGGGACTTCCATACTCAAGTTTTCACTTGAGAGACCTTTCCTCCTCTCTTTGTTTTCACTTAATTTTGTGTTCTTCATTTTTGTAATTTTGTAAGTCTCTTTCTTTGTAATTCTGTTTTAATGCAAGTTACTTCTTCAATATCTCTTATTCTCATCCACCTTATGTAGTTTAATATTTATGTTCTTAAAATAGTTTAAATTCAGTTCAATCCCCTTCCCTTCTTTAGCTTCCTCATTCAATCGAAAGTTCGTTTTTAATTATCATCATTGTTCGTGTGTGTATGTCGACGTACCACTATTTTCTTATCCCTTTATTTTTCTTCTCTTATTAATTTATAATTATAATAATTATAACCAGATTATTAAACACCCAAATTTCTGAGTAAATATCTCATTGGGTTGAGTTATAATTTAGGTATGTTAAGTGATTGAGAGCTTCTGCTCGATGAATATTCTTTGAATTAACATTGTGTATATTGGACTTAACATGTTATGGATTAATGACTTGTTTTGTTTAACATGTGGTTTCCATGGATTATTGGAACCATAAATACACCACCATAAATAATATCTGATTGAGATTATAACCTTAAGTTAATTTAAGGCTTGGTTTAAATCCTTAACACTTAGGAATTCTAATCAACATCATCTTGTGACATGGGTGTTAATTTAAATGCAATATAAAGCAAAGCTCAAGGATATCACAATATTAACTAACATAATGATGAACTCACCCCAATATTTATCAATTTGTTAAATCAAACATCATACATAAATTATTTCATAATCTCTGCAAACAAAACCCCCAATCAGAATACAATTAACTAAAAACAAACGACTATTACAAAGTATCATCGCCGAGGATTCGACCCGAGTGCTGCTATACACATTAGCAGAGCACCGGAACCTTGACCGGTCTATAGGCGACAATTGGCCATGCGTTTCAATGCCTCTACATCCAGGAGATCATACTAATCCATGGTGTGTCATCATCTATCATCTCCGATAGAGACACTCGCTTTACTTCCCAGCTTTGGAAGGGGTTACAGGAGGCTTTTGGGACGCAGCTATGCCTGAGCACTGCCTTTCACCCTCAAACGAATGGCCAGAACGAGAGGACTATTCAGACACTCTAGGACATGCTCCGTGCATTTTTCCTTGACTTTGTTCACATCTGGGAGGATCACCTACCCTTGGTGGTGTTTGCGTACAATAAAAGATACCACTCCACCATCAGGATGGCACCATACGAGGCACTATACGGCCGACCTTGCAGATCACCTCTGTGCTAGACTGACCCTGGGGAGTTAGCACTCGTAGGACTAGAGATGGTTCTGGCTATGACAGAGAAGGTGCAGATCATCCAGGAGCGGATGAGGACTACACAGAGCAGACAGAAGTCCTATACTGATAGGACGCGGATACCATTGGAGTTCGAGGATGGCGACCACTTTTTCTTACGAGTCTCACCTCGACGTGGATTACAGAGATTTGGTAGGGGCGTCAAGTTATCTCCACGCTTCATCGGACCATTCCAGGTCCTCAACAGGGTAGGCGAGGTGGCTTACCGCCTGGCCCTTCCACTTCAGTTGCACCAGGTGCACGAAGTCTTCCACGTATCTCATCTGAGGAGATACGTGCACGACCCGATGCATATCATCGACCACGTGGAGTTGGAAATCGATGATGGGGAGACATTTTCGGAGGTCCCGGTGGAGATCGAGGATCGACAAGAGTGGGTCCTACGTGGACGGTCGATCCATCTGGTGCGCATTCATTGGCAGCACAGGAACCTCCAGGAGAGCACATGGGAGCGGGAGGCTCAGATGTGTGCTCAGTACCCCCATTTGTTTCCCTAGATTATTTTGTATCTTTACGGGGATGAAAATACCTGAGGTGGGAGTAATTTAAAGACCCGGAAATTTCAAGTAATTTTTTTTCTTAAATACTTTGGAATTTTATGAGTCTGTGGCTTCTGACGGTGCTTGATTCTGAGGCCCGGTGTGCCCGGAATAATTTTCCAAAGTTTAGCTCGGGTGCGTTTAGTGAACGAACGGGCGGGTTTTTCTATGTTTTGAGCAAGTGCTCGTAATTGAAATTTGAGGGCGCCGATGAACTCGCAGCGTCGATAATTGCTTAAGGGGACTTTTACCGCAGTTAAGTTTTATGTGGGTTTGAAGTTGTAATTTGGGGTTTATTTGAGAAGTAAATAAAATTGTTGTGCAATTTTATTTAAAATCTAGGGAGGTTAATTCCTCACATTGGTAGTTAAGAGTGTGACCCACAGCCACCTAACTACCCAAGGGTGGATGTTAGAGAGGTGGGGCCCACACTATCCCAACCAGTCAATTTCCCTCTAACTCTTTAAAACCCCCTCATTAATTTTGGCAAACCCTACCTATTAATTATTTGCCAACACATTTAATTAATGGGGACATTTCCTCTCCCTTACTTTAATCAATTGTCGACACATTTATTAAATACGGTGATTTGAATTTTTGGAAGTTACTTTTCATGTGTAATAAAATAATAGGAGGAGCCTATTATTTTATTTTGAGGGGAGAGCTTTCGTTGGGCGAAGGAAGACTGGGAGAGCTCCTGAGATTTTGGAAGAACGCCGGCCTCCGACGAAGAACGACGAAGAACGCCGGTTCCTCGAAGAATGATGACGCACCACCAATTCTCTTCTTCGTGACAAGAGAGGAGATACTGCTTCCTCCTCGGCGCACTCTGACGTCGCCTACGATCCCTTTCCCCGCGACGTCGTCTACCATGACGCTGACGTTCGACATCAATTGTTGAGGTAGGGGAAATTTTGTATATTTTTATTTTATGAGAAGTATACCCTCGTACTTGGTGTTTTAATCGTTTGGTAATGTTTGAACCACAAACGCGGTGGGTACGGACTAACAAAAAAGTCCGGACATACCGCTTGTTTGTTCTTGATGTGCGGAATATTTGAAGACGATGAAGCGGGACCACAACAGTGATTGGAGGCCTTCGCAGTGCTATACGGGTTCTGAGACGACTGCAGGCACAGTGCAATCAAAAATGGACCACCAGAATGACTCTGGCGGCCTGCGGAAGACACCGGCGGCGTGGGTCGCCGACGCAGCGGCGCCGGCGGCCGGAGGCAGCGGCCAGCCTCTTGGAGGTTGCGGCACCCCGGTGCGCCACTGGTGGTAGCCCACCGCGGCATCGGCCGTGGCGGTGAGGGAGGGATCCTGCGGCCGCGTGGGATCTGGGGGAAACAGCGGCGCCAGCCTGGCGACGCGTCTGCGGGACAGCCCCCCCCCCCCCCCCCCCCCCCGCTCGGCCAGCTGGCCGAGCCAGCACCACCCAGTCGGGCCGGGGTGGGTCACGCAGACTAGGCCATGCCCAGACGGGCTGGACCCGGACCCAGATTGGGTCGACATGGTTCGGGCCAACCCAGGGGGGTTGGGCCGGGTCGGACTGGGCCCGGACCCCCACTTCGGACCGTTTTTCGGTCTTTTGCTCATAACTTGAGTTACAGACCTCCAATCGACGCACCGTCTATTGTGTAGGAATCCTTGGATCGAGATGGCCTTTTTGGTATATTACACTCGAGGTTTCAGAAAATTTTGGGTATGGCCGGGTTGGTTCGAACCCGAAACCCACCGGGCCCTTGGAGCAGAAACGCTTATAAATTAAGGACCGGACGTCCGTTTGACGTTCCGTCAACTGAGTTGAATTCATATTGATGAGAAGGTTCTTTTGGATTACTCCACTTGAGGTTTGTATGCATCTAGAGTATGGTGGGGTTGGTTTTAGCTTAAAAATCAACCGGGCCCCTAGAACGGAAAAGCCAATAACTCTCAGACCGGGCGTCTGATTGACGTACCGTCTGTCGCGTTGGGTTTCTTTTGAAGAGACGGAACTTTGGGATACATCCACTCTTGAATTAGTGACAGTTGATGTATCAACTCTTTTTCTTGAGGATCGGACCCTCCTGGAATCAAGAATGTTGTGTGCGGGAACCCTAAAGCTGGCTACGACTGCATCGACTTCTGTACTGGAATCCTCTGTGGGTTCGACAGCAGCGACTACCATACTGGAATACTCCGTGGGTTCGACGGTGATGACTATTGTTCTTGTATCCTATGTGGTTCCGGAAGTATTGACCTCTGTACTTGTATCCTGTGTGGGTCCGGTAGAGTAGCTGGTCTTGTATCCTGTGTGGGTCCGACAGCTTAGTTGGTCTTGTATCCTATGTGGGTCCGACAACTTAGATGAATCAATGGCTACATCTGATCATCTCTATCGCTTTATGAAGTGTATACTTATGTGAGCTGATTCTTTACTTCAATCTTTATCAATGATGTAATTGACTTGCTTTCTTGTATGGATTGGGTTGTGCTTTCATGTGTGGACTGGGTTGTGTTTTCCTGTGTGGACTGGTTGTGCTTGGGCTCGAGAGTTGGAGACGAATTGTAATTGATGACTTAGGTATATGTATGGGCATGTACCTAAGTAGGGTTGGTTGATACTTTGTGATTGTAACTTTCCTTTTTGGTTTATCCTTCATGGATTCTGTGAGACCTTCGGGGGTCTTGGGGTCCCTACTGAGTATCGTATACTCACCCCTACACGGGCTATGCCCGCACTACGTTGTGTTGGATGCAGACGACAGATAGCACTGATTGAGGTGGAGGCTTGTGGAGCTAAACGGTACCCGAAGGTGGACCACTTGGCAGGACGTACACGGAGCGGACGACCGGACCCGAGGAGCTGAGGAGACTATCTGTACCCACCCTTTAGGTGGGATTTCTGGAGAAAGACTCGGTATTGCTGTTTTACTTACTGCTGTTGTACTTCCTTTTTCAGTTGTACTATACTTTCAGTTGGGTTTGTATACTGACCCATTTACTTTTCAGCACCTACTTTTGCACTCAGTTTTACTTAGTACTTACTTCACTTGCGTACTCTGTTGTGTGTGTTTACTTTATAAAGGCAATGACTTCCCTTTTTTTTGGGATTTACGTCTTTTGTGCTAGTCGCCAGCCCCTGGCCTATGGAAGGCGGGCTTAGGGTAGTCACGGAATGGTCCCCGAGGACGGGTCATGATAGATGGTTCCTGATTGGTTATGGATTTTTATAGAAGTCTTTCTTGCTCGAAATCCTCTCTGGCCTCCATATCCACTACTTCCTTCCAGGGCAGTAGGCTATGATGATTTCTAAGAGGTTTTGGTTTGTGTTGTGCATTGGGGTGGGGAATTTTATGTGGCCCGACCTACATTCAGGTGACGGTGGGGTTTCATTTGGTTGGGAGATACTAATAAATATCATCACTCCCTTTGTAGACTCTATTCTTCTCATATTCCTCTCTGGGTTTAGGTACCACCTCTCCTCACTTGGTTGGTCTGATGAGGTGGCTATCACAAAATCATTGGGAGGTGTTATTTGAGTGGATATCATTTTTCCAGGAGGCTTGACCATCATTTGATTTCTATAGAGTCCTTTTTTAGCCGGTACATGCTGTAGTGATGGGGGATGACAACATGATGATGTTGATGGGTTTTTACATTTTGGTGTGGTGTTTGAATGGATACAATGATACTGGTGGTGGATCAATGTTTATAGTAATCGTGATGAGTAAGGTCCTCTGTGATGGCAGTGCTAGTGTCTAGTGTAGGATGTGGATTTCAGAGAAGAGATCGGTGGTGAATAGCTAATAAGGATGATGACTATGGTGGCATGATGATGTGATGATAGTGACAGTGTTGAGATGATAGGCTGACAATGTGATGATAGAGGTGAGGTGACATGGCTTCCTTTGTGGGGGGTTTCTCGATCGGTATGCTTTTCCCTTGATTTGTGGTTTCCAAAATTTGAATTTAAATTTTAAAATTTGAATTCGGATTTTGGGATCATGTAATTCTGTATAATACTTTTTATTATAGGTGTTGTTTGAAATTGATATCTGGTTTTTCTTAACGTTCCCACTCAAAAAAAAGTTTTATTTTGAAAATGAAAAAATGGATATGAGGAAGAAAAAATGTAATGAATAATCAAATAATATTATAAAAACACAAGAGGTGATAATGATTCATGATAGAATAATTATAGATTATGGCATAAAAATTTAGAACCATAAATGGATGATCACTTAATTATAAATATATAACGAAATAAAAATGTGAAATCATATGGAAATAAGCATGATTCATGGAGATAAAAAATAGAAATATGGAACAATAAAAATCATAAAAATTCATAAAAACTTTCAAGAATCTCTACCAACACCATCATAAAATAGTCTATTGGTCATCACAATCCATGTCATGTTATATTGTGGATTGGGTATCATTACCCATGACCCATAACATAGTGGATTAGGAATCAAAATACATTCCCTATAATAATCTCATGATATGTAAAGATTTACAAAATTAATTTGGAAGATATATAATTTTTGAATGAAGCATCACATAATAAAAAAATTATACATGTGTGACACATACAATCAATAAAATATCACCTAAATCCTAGATTAATTAACCCATGGAAATAAAATGGGTTACATAACATTTTCATTAGGTATAATATATAAAGTAATACAAATTCGGATCTAATGATACCCATAATTAAATCGCCCAATAGAAACATAGAATAAGATACTTTAGAAGGTGATACATGAAACACAATTCGATTAATGATTGAATTTTTAGATATAAATAAGAAAATCTAACAGAAATCGCGAATAGAGTTTCTAAACACTTTAATAATGTTATCCTAAAAAAATTATATAAGTCACTTTCCAAATAAATTTTAAAAGGTAAAAAAAAGCATTTTTAAACATTAATTTAATGAAAAAAATCTTAATAATGGAACCTTGAAATGAAATAGCGATAATTATTAATAAACATGGAAATAATAGTATAAATGGTATGATAATTGATTGAAAATATTTTTCTTTATTTTTTAATGGTGTGAAGAAACACACATTGGTAAAAATATATAAAAGTATATTTTGAATATGATTAAAGAGAGATATTATAATTACTAAATAAAATACATATATAAAATAAAAATTCATTGAAATAAATATTTTTTTGAAATAATAACATGACCGTGTGTGATATCAACTTCAAATATAGAGTAGAAATTTTCCATTATAATGTCATATTATTGTGAGAGAAGAATGAATAAAAAGGTTTATTATGTAAAGAAATATATTTCCCAATAAAATAATTTGATATAAAATATAATAATTTAAAATGGTATTATACAATTAATATGTAAGAATATTGTACAATAGGAAAGACTATGACTCAATGAAAGGTTTTCATGTTAAGAAAACCATTATCGTGGATTACCGCTTACTCAATCATGCCATAAATCTATATATATTTATCATAGGATTATTATTCACCTATATAATAACCTTATTTACATTTAATTTATTTAATATCATTAAATATAAATTTTTTATTACCCATTTATTAGTATTTTATATTTAATATTAATCATCGGTATTTTTAATTATTCCATTTGTTCCACATTTGCTTTGTTATAGTGGGCTCGACCCTTGCTCTTCACTAATGTGTTAATCACCTAAAGAATGGTAATTGAAATTATATATTTTTTTAATTGAATTATTTATTATCATTTTTATTTCATTGATATAAGGATTGTGGTTCATAAAGAATGGTTATAATTCCCTACATTTTTTATTATTGAATCAATCAAAAAAATTCATTTTATTAATAAAAATGAAGACACACACAATTATATATATATATATATATATATATATATTATCATTTCATAATTTATAACACAAAAAAATCATTATTAATACATTATATTACCTTAATTTATGTTTACATAATCATATATAATGAAAATAATATATCATTGTTCATGTTGGTGGTTAAACCGACCCAAAAAAGAACACACTATAATAAAAGTTATATATGATCATATTTAATTATAATAAAGTTATAAAAAATAATAATTTTATTATTTATATGAAATAATAGTGTTCAATAATTTTAAATAAGTGTTAGGATAAAAAATAAGAGGAAAATAAATAGAACATATTGTCACTTTCTATGTAGAAACTAAACATCCTTTGAAAACCTTCTTTCGTTTAGATAGATTTTAGGGTCATTCATGAGACCAATGGATTGAAAATGTGAGAGAGACACTTTATTTTGGTAATTGGGGATAATATTAAATATGAAACCTAATGAGAGTTTTGGTTTGGAGTGAGTAGTGGAGTGGTTCTTTTATAGACATGTTTGAGTGGAATATTTTCAAATACTGATTTTTTAATATATGAGGATTGTAATATTACATGTATGGTGGATAAAAAATGGACCAAAGTTAAGGATAGGTCATCTAATCTCTTATCTGTATAATTTAATTATATTTTTCTCGAGATATTTTATAAATTTACACCATAGTTTAACCTTTTGTCTCATTTTACCCTTTATGAGTGTCACTTGTTTTTTGGTTTGATAACTTATAATTTTTTCAAAAAAAATTAAATATTACTAAATTTTGAAAATGTAATTCCAAATTTGAAATCCATTTTATAAAATTAAATTTCTAAAATATATAAAAATTATTCTAAAATAAAAATGCATAACTTAAACTTTTTTTCAAATAATTTATTTTTAAAAATTAAATGATATTAATTTTTATCTAACAAATTACTAATAATTATATGGATTTTTATTCATTTGATTATATATATAAATAATAAATATCATTAAAATAAATATTTTAAATATTATAGATTTAATTTTTAAAATAGCATTATATAACATATGAAATCAGACATTTTTAAGAATATAAGATAATTTAACAAATGAATTATTATCATTTTTATTTTTTATAAGAACTATTTATCATATGTTAATTAAATTTAAAGTATATTTTTTTATTATATTAGAAATTTTCATCTAAAGGTTACTACCAATATACCAATTGGATACATGTATAACTACCACCATATATAAAACGACCATATAACACCCATGTTAAATTTTCCATACTCATATATAACCTTGGATAATTTTTAAAATTAATTAATATTATTTTCCTCCTCAACATATTTAAAATATTTATAGTATTTTTAATTAATAATATATTTTTAATCTATATTATGAATCTGGCTGCTGACTGTGGGAATAAATATTATAGTCTCACAATATTTTTATTTACTTATCATTTATTTCCTCTTCAAATTTACATAATTATGGTTCATATAGATTTCCTGTAATGTATTAGTATTTATTTATTTTTATATTATAATATTCTTCCTTAATGAAATAATGTATTTTTAATTTAGCATAATGTTGTGTATAAAACAATTTATCCAACACATGAAAATTATTAAAGTTAATTGTGTACTAAAAATAAATGGTATTAAATTCTCCCCCACTAAAAAAACACCCTCAAACTTTCATTACTAAAATGAAAAAAATGTGATGAAACATTTGTCTTGTTACATCTTCAGATTCCCACATCAATTCCTCAAGCTTATGATTATGCCATAAAATAATGACCATGAGAGTTTTTTTGCATCATAGTACTTTTCATCTATGATCCAAGATCCCCAATGTTTATTCTTCATAAGAGAGGTCATACTTATATTATAAAATATTTGAGTTTATTATATATGATAGATATAGTATTTATTTCCTCAAAATTTATCCATGGATTATGTTGTTCACTTGGTATTGGTTTGGTGTAAGCCCAAATTCATACGGTACAATCCCTATGCATTTAAGAATTTTTAAGGGTATGATATATCTAGGGATTACCATTAAATTATTTTCTAAATCTCATAATCATAATCCACATATATATTTAAAGGAATACTTTTTCCCAACTTGAAATTTCATATAGGATTCATGATTATCAGCATAGATATTTTATCCAATTTTTATTATTTTAATCTATCATTGAATGGTTTGAAACTTATCTGTTATTTCCTAATTAAGATCTAGTACCAATTAATTTATTTATCAAATGTCAACCTATTTTTTTATTTTTCTACATATCTTCCATATATAGCCTCCTGTGGATCCATTTTAAAAGCTTGAGTGGAAACTAATATTATATAAGAACTTGATCAGAGGAATATATTGATCTCAGTCTCCTTTAAAATATATAAAATAGGATCTCAACTTATCTTCAATTTCGTAAAGGTTCTTTTCATATTGTCCATTATTTTTATGGAGATAAGTTTTTCTAATTTTTAGTTATATATCTAATTTTTATTGAGGATTTCTCAAGAAGTTTTATGGTAACCTTATATCTTGATCAATTAAAACGGAAAGGGGTACTATATAAATCCTTAAAAATTAATTTATGTATATCATAGAATGTTCAATAAGTTAGAAACACTATTGAATATGAATTAAGTGTGATGAATTTTTATATCTATAAAATATAACTGAAATAGATTTTTTTAGAGGTCTTATGAAGATGCATGAAAAAGATCATGGTAATGTTCTCCAGATTGTATATAGGTATGGGGAATAGGTATATCATACCCCTATAACTTTGACACATGGATTTAACTTACTAAAAACTAAAGAATCGAGATATATATTCCACAATATCAATTTTATTATTTCCCCTAAAAAATTTATACTATTGTTATCTATACATATTTTACCTTACTGATTGAATAGAGAATGATGATCTATGTAAATAAATACAAATAATCTTTCTTCAGTTCTATAATTAATGGGTAATATATTCTTATTACAAATATTAAAACTCCATATTTGTGAATATTAAACCCCAGAACATTCCTTATATTCTTTTGAAACTTTTGTTCGTCCCATTGTGTATCCTTGATCTTCATATAGATGGATGGTTTATCAATTATTTAGGAAAGGTAGGATATCATTCCATACCTTACATGTATTTAATTTTCATATTCATGACAATTTGGACTCTTTCAATTCTTATCATGGATATGGTAAAATTATAATTTCTATTTAGAGAATTTGAAACCTATTTTCCTTCCAAATACTATAATATAATGATCAATCATAATCTTTGCTCATTGAACCCACATACTTCAATGAATATTTAGATTCTTATATTTCCATATATAATTTAATATCTTTAATTTAGTATGTATGTCATACTTCAATGAATAATTATAATTCCTCTATATCATTAATTATAATTTATTGCTTCCAAATTCAAATCTTGCATTGGGTAATTTTGTTAATGTAATTTTAATTAAAGTAATGCATAATTTATCATGTCAACATTTTTTTAATAATAAAATTTAATCTATTCATTGAACCAAAACTATATATATCAAAAAAAAATTATTTTATAGGATAATGTGAGTATAAGTGCAGTAACCAACCACTTCTTAATCAATTTGAATATATCTTCACATTATTCTACAAATAAAAACCTTACTCTATTTTGAGTTAACATGATTAAAGGATTATATAATCATGTAAATTTATAAAAAATTATTATTAATACCCAACCAATCTAAGAAAACTATATATATCAATTAAATACTTCATTCTATGAAATTATTCAATTAGGATTTTCTTTGAAGGATCGATAAATATTCCCTTTCTTGTGAATAAATTTACAGAGAATGATACTATTTTTGGTAAAAATTTATAGTTTCTAAATTTATCTTAGAGTGTATATTTTATTAAGGCATTCATCGTAATCCTTAAATACTCTTCATATTCCTCCTTGATCTTATAATATACAATAATATCATCAATAAAGAATACCAAAAAAATTCTAGGTTATCTTTAAAGACTCCATTCAATAAACCTATGATGTTAATATTGGTGTTTTTAAGTCCACTGTGAATCACAATGAATTCATAGTGTTCGTAACTTCTATGGAATGTTTTCCAATTTATATATTCCACTTTTACCCTTATTTAATGATAGTTAGATCAATGATATTCCTTCAAAAATATTATTCCCCTAAAACTTGATCAAATAAGTCATCAATACACAAAAAATATTCCTTATCATGATCGTGTTTTGATCGTGATAATCAATACAAAGGCACATTACCCACCAATTTTCTAATTAAAGAGGATTTGTTTACCCCATTGTGAATCCCTTAGGAAAATAAAATTGTTGTTATAATTTCCTTGATGTTGATTATTTAATTATTAAAATTTAAAAGGTCCTATTATATAATTACTCTTCAATATACACATAACATCAGGTATGTGTCCAATTGAATACTCAACTCCATGATTCAAGGAAAGCTAGAAAAATCTTCAGAAAACACATTGACATATTCCCATACAGTTAGTATATCCTCAATGTTAATTTTCTACGAAACTATTTGATCCAAATATCCTTCATCATGGGGTATCAAGACCCATATTAAGGAGTTAGTATCCAAATGATGTTTTTAATCATCCTTGTATCTATATATGATCATGAAATGATTTGGGATTTGGAATATGATCTACCTATCTGAAAAAATGATACAATATCTACATGTAGAGAGACAATATATATCTAATACTATATAAATTTACAAAAAGGTATAAATATCTATATTTACATGATGTATCATCACATAAACTATAATCAGAGAAGAGTTATATCCATAGGACGCAATCATCACACTACTTTTATTTTTCACTGATAACTCAATATAAAATCCCCTATATATCAAATCAACAATCTTAGAAAATTTAAAACATATTAATGAATTCATATAATAAGAATCAATAAATATATTAAAAATTATTTATTAGATAATTATGTGTACATGACATCACTTAATTATTATTAGTGTTGTTCCAATAATTTATTAAGACTACCATCATTTTGATCATAATATTACCTTGGACAACCCACATCTAGGTACCCAATCCAGTCCATGGTAAGACCCAAAAGAAATTCCAAATATCCACGAGCTAGAAATAATTTACAAGGAATCAATACATACTCTTGAGAATTATTTCTCCTAGAAAAAAATATTTTACTCATAACAGAATTTGAACAAGAATATGGCATGGTGTGTAAATACATTATACATACATACATAATTAAATAAAGAGTTTCAAATAAAAAAATAAAATAAAATAAAGATAAAAATTAATACCCACCTCAATATAACTAAAAAAATATTATATAGATAACAACATATAATAATTTCCAACTTGGTTAGAATAAAAAAGACCAATTTACCCAAAATAAATAACAAATATAAACCAACCCTCTCTATGTGACCATGGGTCACCATATATCACACTCGCTTGAAGAGTAACTAAGAGAGAGAGAGAGATCCTCAAGATGGTTCTTCTGTGAACCTAAGATTAAACCTATAAAAGAGCCACTCAGTCTATAGACACCAAATAGTGTGACTAGGGTGTGATATAAGAACCCAGTAGAGTTTCACTAAAGAGTCTATTTATCCCTTTTTTCAACTTAAAATAATAATTTGTAATATGATATTTTTTTTAAAAAAATCAAACACTTTAGGAAAATAAACTCATTAGTTTTTAATGATTTTTCCCTTTTTCAAAACCAAATAATACATAGAAACAAAATTTTTAGCTTTCCATATTAAAACTCATTTAAAAAGGTATCTTCAAAAACCATTTTGAACACATTTTTAAGAAAAAATACTATAGAAACAACCCAAATTACCCAAAGATACAATTAAATACATAAATACTATTAGGAAACATGAATTGTAAATAAGAAACTAAATGAATAAAGGTCAAACATTTATAAAATAGGGAAGAGAATCATTAAATTAATACTAAAAATTGATAAAATTAAATCAACCATAATAAAATATATAAAAAATAGCATGAAACATATCAATTACTAACAAAACTAATAAATAAGAGGGATATTCAAGTAAAATAATTTATAAGTCAAGAAAAAGAGTGAATAATAATGGGAATCTATTAAAAAACTCATGATACAATCCTAGAAATATATAGATAACACCATCTACCACCCTAATCTATGATGTACGTAGAAAATACCCACATGGCTTACTCTAACACCCACACTAGGGGATCTACCCTAGTAGGGGTTCTAAGACATAACTAGTGGATGTTAGTCGGTGTAGAAACATAACTAGAATATAAACCTTTTCTCAATATCTCACTATGATTCTGAGGATCCCCATGATACTAGTAATGGATAGTGAGGAAGGATGTGTGACATATAATTCACTCACCAATACAAGAACACAAGGAAAACCATTACCATAACAAAACTCAATCCAAATTCATTCATATTTATCAAAAAATCCCCCAATATAGAATATATATAAATAATAAAAACAATAAAATTTTCTATCAAACATATATTAAATAATGGTTCATGGAGATTAAGTTGAGGGTAAACTCATTTAATTAAATCATTTATAAAAAGTTTCAACTAGTCCTTTAGTTTTGAAAAAATATTAATATTATATAAATATATCCTTTGAAAATAATTTCAAAATAAATATTGTACATGATTCCTAATTTTAGAAATACCAAATGGGCCCCTAGATCATACCTTGGAGATAAAATTTCTATTTTCCTTAGAAAAATTAAAGTCACATGGAATTTTAAAAAAAATTTGTAAAACTAAGGAAACATCACTTTAAAATCATAAAACTCGTTCAATTGTAAAGATAACAAAGAAAAATATTTCATAATAGTTAAGAAACCAATATAAACATGTAAAAACAACAAATAATCATAGGAAAAACATCAAAAAACTCATTAAAAACCATTAAAATTTAAATCCCAAAAAGTACTTCAAAACCCAAGAATTTTCCAATGAAAAACCTTTAGAGAGCTAATCAAAATTCTATTAAATGCCAATTATTTTGTTAAAAATTATAAAAAATTAAAATAAATACATGGCATGCATACTTTTTTAGTAAAAATTATTTTGAAAATCCAAGAAATGCATGTATTTATTGGTGTTGATTCCTACCAAATGAACATCAGAAAATCTATAAAATAAGAAATACCCAAAGTATAAGTATTATTTTCTCTGAAAAACTAAGGAAGAGAAGGTTCCCAAAATTATGTTGACCATGAAAACTTCAAAATAAAACATGATCAAATGACCTTCAGAAGGTCATGTGAACAAGTCGTGCACATTGCATAATATGCTTAAGACCACACATCACCCCTTTGACAACCCCCTATTCATCATAAGGCATCCAAGGAATTCACTGATCATATGGAGGTTTCCTTGTCAGTTCCTCTAAATCATTCGATTTGTACACCGGTGGACACCTGAAAATCATCCAAAACCCTTATAGAATAAAATTTGAAAATATACAGAATGTAGAGACCATATATATTCATTGAGAATCATGTGATACAGTCACACAATTTGCAAGACATCATGATGTCCCTGGAGATATGTCCACCTTATCATGTGAGAGCCTACTGGTATGTCACCTTCATCATGTGAATGGTCATAGACATTTCCATTAGATTATTAAATGACCCTTCAGTACCATAGAAAAGAAGAAGGGTTGTCTATGAAAATACTTGAACATCATACCAGGTCCCATTATTCTTCAGACGATACATCACAGAGAAAGATGGTGTTTTTTACAACACTCGTGCAACTTCACTAGATCCCCAACCATTTTAAAATAAAGAAAGAAATAATAATGGAAAATATAGAAGATTCATATGGAGAGAGGATACATTGGCTTCTCATGAAAGATGTCATATGCCCAAGGAAATCCCCATTGATCATTCAAGTCCCTCCCAATAATCCAGCATGGTCTTGTAAATGCCCCTAGAAAGAATTGTATGATTTCATGAAGGCTCCCATGACATGACATCATGTTCTCCTGAGTCACCTCAACATGACAATATGATTTCATGAAAGACCTCTTTATACACTTCCTTTATCTCATAGAAGACCCTAGAGAAGTCATCTTTGATCACCCAAAATCCTTCCAATAGGTATCATGATCTAGATAAAACCACTATACAAGTAGGATTGGCCTTGTAAAATCTCTTTAACATGTACACATAGTCCATATAAATACCTATGTTTGTCCTGGGTCCAATAATGATGGTAAAGGCGGAATATTCCCAGAGTTGATGGATATCATGCGGTGCCATGAATGACACATGAAAGGATCATGATAAGTGCATGATACCAAAACACTCCACTGAATCTATCTAAAATACGTGAGATACAAACCATGCAAGGTGGCATATAACTAGGGGATAGAGGCCTATAAATCCCTCCCCCTTAGCATAATAAATTGAATCCACAATCCATTAAACATAGTAGTGCAGGATAGAACATATGAGAATGACTATTCATGCAATCACAAAGGTCTTATGCCAGGTAAAATATATTGAACAACCTAAGGGATCATGTGTCATGAATAGGTACTTCACATGATGACATAATAGATCAAGTGAATAAATTCTCAAATGTTAGTGAGATTATGTGATGGAGGTCTCACATGATGGATCAATCATGAAAATCCTACAATAATCCAACACTGGACAAATATGAGGCACATATAAAATAAAGGCTTTAATGAAGACTAAAATAAAAATATTTATGTGAAGAAATATATTCTAATCTTCATGAACTTCATATAACTCAACCAGGTTATGCGACAACAGCAAGCATGTTTCTTGAGTTATTCGACACTCTCACAACATGCTATTTGGATCATGAGACGTCATTTGTATATGTCAAGAATACAAAATGACGCCCTATGGGAATTCCACCTAATTATTGTGATGTCCAATGGGAATTCCAACTAATTATTGTGATGTCATATGGGTTTTCCAGTCAGATATTGTGATTTCCACCAGACATGTCACCCATGTTATACGGTGACACCAGGACATGTCAACTAAGTCTCACGATGTCACTAGGAAAATCCATCCAGGTCATGTGATACCCTCTGGACATGTCATTATGGATCATTCAATTGTCATTAGAAAAATTTGTAAATCCTCATACATGTTAGTAAGATAACTAGGACAAGTTAGATAACTCTAATGATGTCTACCAGACAAGACAACCCAAATCTTGTGATGGTCTCTAGACATAACATTTAGATTATATGAAATAATTCAGACAAATAAACTGAATATTAATATTGTCTTAGGAAATTTCCTCTAAATAACCATACATGTCCTATCATCCTCATACATTTTAGACAGATAATCAAGACATGTCAAGTGGACAATCAAGATGGTGTAGGTAGGGGTCCCAAGCCATGATAACCTTATCCAATGGATATATTATAAAAACCTCAATGTGTAATCCTTGATCAAATTAAACTTTGAGAACATTGATTCATGTTATAACCAGGATACATAGGAAACTTTATTAAGGCCCAAGCTCGAATGGGCATCCACTTGAGAGTAAGTCCCCCATGTCTTCAATATTTCAAAAAATAAAGACCCAATATCTCCCACATGCTGATCATTCATCCTCATCCACCAATATATTGATAAGGGAATTAAACTATAAGAAATTTGGTTCCTACTATAACTAGGATTATTAGGATTCCTTTTTAATGCCAGAGTTGAAATGGGAATCCACCAAAATAAGGCCCCCATGTCTCTAATGGTATTTTTAATTATCTTGGATGATGCCTTGAAGATATGTTTCAGATTTCCATTGGTAAGAATTCTATCATTAAGAAATTAGTTATTTATTTTCATGTGATCATTTTATTTGTTATGATATCCATGGATAATTTTTTAACTAAGGAGATTATTTATCTGGAATTATTTGATAATCATGTATTATTTCAATATTATTTATTCCTTATTTTGGATCTATTATATGTATACCCATACTAATCATCTGATCTGAACAATTTTTTATGTTTACTTTCCCCAGGATACCAAAAAGGGGTTTATAATTGATATGCAGGGATATGCTAAAGATGACTATGGTGTTTTCCAAGAAAATAAAATGTTGTATTTTATGTTTTAAAATATAATGATAAAGTCATGTATGTATCTAATTTTCCAAGAATAATTAACAATTTTTCCATTTGTGATAATATAACTTATATCAAGATCCAATATATTAATGTAAACAATAACTATTATCTAATAGGTCTAGAGTATTAATATCCTTAATGTTGCTTCCTTGAGGTGTACCAAGGAATAATTTAGAGGCTATGCCCTGGAGGGTGTTTGACAGCGGAACCCATGATATATCATGGAGGCTATAGTGGTTATGGGCTTGTATCACTACCTGATCATTTGGTAACTTCTACACTATATTTGTAGGGGAAACCCTATAAGAAGTGTCTGGGAGGGAAACCATGATGTGGATAGTAGGACTACATTGTAGATAATTCTTACCATATATTTAAATTTTTTTTACTCCATTTACAATCTCAAAATAAATACAATTTTGGGGGTTTTCTTTTTCTCATTCATGTGACTTAAATAGAAGGAAGATTCATGTGATTCCCATCTTTCTCACCTTGGGTTTTTGGGCCCTCCTCTTGTTCAAGTTTATTTACTACTTGGAAAATACCCCTATACTTATATATCATGATTTTAGGATGTTTTCTATTATTCTCATGCATGTGTTTATTATTTTACAAATCCTAGGGTGGTTCTTGATGAAAATAAATTGTTTATATTGATGTCAGGGGGTATTTTTGGTTCATAGGAATTTGTTTCCTTCCATAATCATGGGATTCATCTTATACACACATGGTTGAGGTAGGTATTTACATTATTTTCCTTTACCTAGAACACAAAGATATTCTTGAAGTTTTATAAATTCAATTTTTATTAAAATTATCATATTATGTTAATCTATAAAGTTATTTTTAATGCATAATGTGTTAATAATTTAGTTAAAATTGGTTTTTATGGTCTCAATGTTTGTATCTCAGCGTTGAAATTATATACCCTATATTTGTTTGCTAAAATATTTAAGAGGACATTTAAATGAATTTGAGTATTTAAATTTATGATTGTTCAGTAACATATTATATAATTTGGTTCTTGAATATCAATTATAGATTATTTGGGTTATTGATTTTTCAAGTCTTTAGTGGTGTTAGGTGGAGGTTCTTATGTTTTAATAAGTTACTAAAATTGTATACTATATTTTTTTCATATTGTTCTCTATGAAAGTCCATATGTATATATGAATGTTTTTATGTACATAAATATACATGTATATTCATGTATATATAAATATACAGAGTTTATAAGATTCTTTCTCTAAATATTGAGCTCTCAAAATTTTTTCCTGGTTTCCAAAATAATTTCCAAAATAGTTTTTAAGGACTGTGTTCTATAAAACATGAATCATAGGCCTTTTTTCACTTTTATAAAATTGTTTGACGTTCAATTTTGGATATTGAATTGTATTGATATAAGGGATTTTTTTATAAAAAAAATTACTCGCTTCAAATTACAAGGCTCGATTGGTTCCTTGATATGGTTTTTCATAAAACAGTTTCACCCTCTATAGAAGTCCTTATCTTCTGGATATGTTTGGGTGAATGGTTTTATTTTAAAGTAGTGTTTCATGTGTATGGGTATTTGTAGTTTGTTCAGGAATATTTTTTTGGATTATTTTAATTCTCGATTGATATATTCATGTGAAAAGACTATCGAACATCCAATTACTATCATCATGGGGAGCTTATGTTTCATAGTGAGGGATAACATACAATAAATAAAAAGTCTCAACTAGATTAACTAAATCTACTATGGTATTATAGGCTAGAGTGTATTTTTACTTGTGAGTCTAGTTTAAATCATTTAGTTGGTAATAGGTTTTGGAATTAACCAATATCCCAATAGGAGGTTCCAATCCAAGTATATCTAGGGTCACCTAATGGGATTTTTAATAATTTGTCATGGTTTCCTATGTGATACTATTCCCTATATACCACTATTATTTGGTTTATATTTCTTTATATTATTCTATTTCATTATTTTTTTAGGTATTTGGATTATTCTACACTTCATTACTACTTTATTGGTTAAAATTATTTATCTATTCAATGTTTTTCATTTAGTTATTTTAGAATTCCTTTTAATATGTTTACAAGGGGTATTGAAAGAAGGATTTTAAGTGGTGGGATTTTCAAATAAAAATATAGTATTAAATGTTTCATTAAAAATTGTTTTTGAGTTTAAAGTCTAGTTTCTAGGAAAATTTATAGTTTTTTGTCTCAAAGTTAAAATCTCTGGTCAACTTATATTTTCAAACTATCATGTGTGTATTGTTTTCATAAATAAAATATAAGGACTATGTTTTACTTACCTAATGTGATATTTTATTATCACACCCTATTTTTTCAATTTCACATAGATATAAATAGGTGTATTTTTATTCTTCGTGTTTATTTTTGGGATAACTCATGGAGTGCTCTTGTTTGGGTGTTGGATAGTGACATTGAGGGAACTTGTAGATATTGTCAGTTATTTTCGTTTTTTTTTGTAAAGTGGAAAAATTGGACATGTTGGCCTCTATATTCAATATAATATCTTTGATTTATTACTATTATACACTTATTTTTAGTTTCTTCTATTATTTATCTAGTTATGCCATGTTTTTTTGATTTATTTGGTAATAGCATATTTGATGTTGTCCATGGATCTCTATTACTTGGAGTGCTCATGCAAGTCATTAAGTTGGAATATTTAGGTATTTAATTATATTATCAGAAAAATAATTACCTTAAGTTATCATTTGATGATATGGTGTATGTTTTCAAATTGAGGGGATCAGGAACACCCCATCGGTATATAGTGGTTCAGTCGGATGCCCAGTTTAAGGGTGACCCAACATTGGTTCCTAAAAAAATGGTTTTGGTTCCTAAGAATTTTTAAGTGACCTAGGTTCTCAATATTCCATTCATTATTTGGATGTTTCTAGTTAATAAAATATAGGAGCAATAGAATTCCAAATGTAAGTTCGTGGAGAGTCTATATTTCATATTATTTCTCTGATCCTCTAATTACCATCCTCATCACCAAGATGTTTGGAAAACACCCCATGTGTTAATTTATGGGTTTTGGAACATATTTATCGATGTGGGTGGGTGTGTATAGAAATCAGAAGGAATATACATGTATATACATATAACCACACACAAGACCAACCTATGGGTTCAAAAATTAACACTAACCAACTCACAACATCATAACTTTCATTACCATCTCTAAATGCAAAAAACCACACAATCCTTGATCCATAAGCCACATTTCACATTTCCAACCAAACCCATTATCCAGCCCATTCATTTTAGTATTAAGCATCAGCCACATTAAACCACATAACCCATCATTTATTTTTTCATTAATAATTTCCATAAAATTAAAAAAACCAAAACAATTCCATATTAATAATTATTAGATAATTCTTCCATTAGTACCTGGGCTTCTAGTACAAAGAACTCAGGCATCACAAACATTCCATCATCTCCATCACACGATCGCCTAAGCACCCAAAAAAATCATGGCCAAACAACCACAACCTCACCACCATAAAACCATGAAAAAAACCCACCACCACCACCCCCCCCCCAATCATGGAAAAAACAACTACCACTCACCACCCCAAAAGCACATTCAAGTAACAAAACACCTCACTACCCCAAAAGTATGGCCACATCTCACCCATCAGCCCCATATCACATTGAAAATGTACATCACCACCCCAAAACATGGTCATGCATCACAACACATCAAATATCATTTTATATATTCAATAAAGGGGGTTTTATAACATTTCACTTTATTTTAATAGTGTTAACACAAAATCCATAATCTTGGGGAAAGCATTTCATTAGAAAAATATAAGTGGTTATCCAATTTTGATTTTAGGATGATTTCACAACAATAAAAACATAGGTTAAAGTCACAAAACATATCATATAGTTAAAAAAATACCCCAATTTCCACTATTTTCAGCAAGGCATCATGATCGTACATTCCATCACAGCACAATAATATCAAACCTATAAAGACATCTGAATCATTACCCTCCCCCTTTAAATTTAAGTTAGCCAATTATTTATCTTTTATTAATCCACAAAAACATCTACCATATATAAAAAAGTTTAAAAACCTTCTATATGATACACAATAAAGATAAATGAGAGATTCCCTACCTCAAATAAGATTTACTAACTCGTTGCGTATTGTAGGGGGAAGAAGAAATTCATTTAAACCACAGTCGAACATATGAAACAACATATCAACCTAAACTATATCAAAGGATCATTAAAACACATCCCAACTCACACCCCACACCAAAACATCATTTCCATAGTGAATCCACCAGAGAATAATCAAGTGGAAAAGAACCAAGTATAAGGAAAGGGATTACCACTGATCAATAATGGAAATCCACTGAATACAATGAATTGAAGTGGTTGGAAGGGGTCTAGAATATCCTCTAAAATCACATAGGGAACACCAAAAATGAGAATAAGGAGTATATGGCCAAATGAAGATGATCGGCCAAGAAAATGACTTAAAACCTGAAATCCCACTAGGTTCACATCATGTCAAATTTACATGTTGCGTAATCTATGGGTTCTATAAGAATTATAGCTTTCTCTAAAAAAACAAAGCCTCAGCAATTATTTATTACACATTTTGAATTCCACTTACATGGAATGTACTCATTTAATGGGATTATCATTATATGAATACACAAGTCATGAACCATAATTTCATATCAGGTAAACATTACACGATGTGAATTTCCTACTACAGCACTCTTGCAGCCCTAGGTTCCACTAGAAACTATCGAAACCTCCCCAAACACCTCCAACCAAGAAAACCTAAAAAGTAATAGTTAAAGAAGTAACATTACATTATATCATATACCTATCAAATTATTATCTCCATTGAGAATCCAAAAAAAATCCCTGGAGGAAAGGGGTCCAAACAACCACTCTATGAGATACCTCTCAAGGATATCGTTATACCGCAAATAGTACCACCAGCCAAACATGCCAAACTAGAAATCCTAAAAACATATCGTATAAACTCATCACTATAATTACACATCACCAAAAACATCCAAAAACCACATATCCCAGACCAAGAACCATTGCAACAGACAAACCACACTGCCCCAAACATACAAATTAGGGAATTCTATCTTCCATGTCAACATACTATCCACTCTGGGTAGCACAGACTTACCCGTAAGGGATTAATGGTATCATAGTTAATATGAATAAATTAAGAAATAGGTAATCCCATTTTCACATATCATGGATTTATCATAGATCACACATCACAAAATAGGTAAAAAACTCATCAGATAAAACAACAAGGTCCCAAACATTGCATTACAAGAAAAAAAGAGAGGAAATAGAAACTTAAAACATATTGAGGCACTTGGCACACATCTGAATCTCTCACCCCCCCCCCAAGTACTCTCCTTTAGGCCACAATTCCTCCACAACACATGAACCAAGGGAATGGTCCCTCCATGTATCACTTTCTCTTTGTGATCATATATCTATACTGGATGATCCATGAATGTCATGTTTCCCTCAATATCCAACACTACCCATTCATTGACATACCAACGTGGCTAAGAGATGTGGAAGTTATCATGGATACTCTACAGCCATGGTGGAAACACCAACCAATATTCAACCCCAAAAATATGCCCCCAAAACCTCAAAAGGCCAAATGAACCTATAAAAAAGTATACCCCCCCTTCCAAACCTCTACTTAACACATTGAGGGAAAACATTCAAGAACATATGGTTCCTAAACATGAACTCGGATGTCCTCCTCCTATGATTGACATAAGACTTATTTTAGTAATGTTCTTCTTTCAACCTCTCTCAAATGAACTATACATTATCTATTTTTCTCTACACCACATTGAGACCTAGAAATAGTGTCTCCCCAACCTCTATCTAGCACAATGATGAACAGAAATGTCACTCATACAATGCCTCAAACATATCCAAGCCAATGGAAGATTGATAGATATTGTTTTACGAAAACTTAACCAGAGGCATGTTTCATTCCCAAGACACACCTCTTTCCAAGATGCATTCCCACTACATATTATTTATTATATGGATAATCAGCCCTATTTTCCCATTCATCTGATGATGAAAATTAGTGTTGATGTGTTATTAAGTTCCAAAATCATGTTGTAATACCCTACATACACACCTAGTAAAACCCAAATCCTAATCCAAGATAATGGACATCATAACTACATGAAATTTCACCACATAATCTATATACCTCTTGGCCAAATCATCCAATATGCCCAAATCCTTGGTCACTAATAAGTAGGCTGATTTCTTCAACCGGTCTATAATCTCCTAGATAGAATCAAAACCACCCTAATCTCAGGGAAACCCTATGTTTAAATCCATCAAGATTTAATCTTATTTATACTTGGGAACATCAAAAGGATGTAATGAACTACTATGAACATGATGTGAAACCTTTACCTGATGAAAAACTAAACATTTTTTCACAATCTCTGTCACCTCTCATTTCATCAAAGGAAATAAAAAATGCATCATAAAACCATGATACATCTTGGATTCTTCTGTTTTTACTGCTAAAGGTGAGATATGAAAAAAATAAGGAATCCCTTGTGAATCACTATTGAAACAAAAAAACCTTTTACAAAACAACATCCCGTTATGTCCATCCACTAACCATCTATCCAGAGCATCACCATTCCCAAACGATGACACATCACCTCTAACTTTGAGTCTCCCAATTGAGACTCTTATAGCTACAACATCATAAAAGGCTACACCATCATCTGAAACAACCAACCAGTAACATCATCCACCATTGAATCTAAGTGCAAGGTTGAGAACTCCTCCATCTATCTCCAAGAATCCTCAAACTCATGAACAACATCCATACATGAATTCATGCTAAAATAATTAGCTACAACATTATTTTTTCCTGAGGAATATCAGATCAAAAATTCATAATCCATAAGAAACTCAATCCCCCTTTGATGTCATGAATTCAGATAACACTGAGAAAATATATACCTCAATATATTGTGATCTATGAAGACCAAAAAGCTCTCTCCATTTAGGTAATGCTTACACAAATTCTATTAAAACATAACTATTTATAGATCTAGACCATGGATGGAAAAGTTATTCTTGTGATGAAATAACATCATAGACCCATAATAGATCATTATCTTTAATTTCATCAACATGCATCCACAGACTAGATGAAAAGAATCACAAAACATCTCAAACATTACACTAATGCCAGGAAACTAAAGTACTAGAGCGCTAACCAAATTACCATTCAGGTAACTGAATGATTCCAGAAATTAATTATTCCAAATAAAAACGTTTACCTTCTTGGACAATTCTTTCAATAGATATATCTAGGGAGAAATCAATAAAAAAAACTCCTATTATAGCCTATGAGACTAAGAAAGTTATAAACCTATACCATGTTCTTGGTTGCTTCTTAAGAAACAACTTCCTTGACCATTGTTAGGTCCACTGACACAGCTTGGTGAGAAACTACATTCCCAAGGAAATTCACCTATCATGTTCAAAACATACACTTAGAGAATAGTCCATATAGGTGGTGGCATTAAAGAACCTTCAAGACAACTCTGATTCAATCGGAATGCTCCTCCAATGACTTTGATTAGATCAATATTTCATCAGCAAATATAAAAAAATAGTCTAGGAACTCTTTGAACATGGAGTTCATAATCCCCATAAACATAGATTCATTGATAACACTAAATGACATGACAAAAAACTCAAATTGATCATACCATAATCTGAAGGAAGTCTTTAGGATATCTCCCTCCTTCACTCACAACTGGTGATATATAGATTTTATATTGATATTAGAAAACAAACTCACCCCACTCATCCGGTCAAAATGATTGTCTATCCTTGAAATCGGGTAATAGATCTTGATCAGCTCCTTATTCGACTTCCAATAGTCTACACATAACCTCATACTACCATCAAAATTCATGGGTAACAACACCGGATCACCCCATGATTAAACGCTTGTCCAAATAAAACCCTTTTTCATTAGATCATCAATCTAAATCATCATCTCCCACAACTCATACGGTTCCATATGATATAGATCAATCGAAATTAGAGAATCAGTAGGATGCAAGTCTATCCTAAACTCAATATCACGTTAATGGGGTAGTGTTATAACCTCCTATAATAAAAAATATAGGAACTCCAAAATTACCCTAGGGACCCCCACTGCCCCAGCATCCATTGATTCCACTGACAACTCAACCATTAAATAAATTAAGGAATCCACACACCAACTGCCCACCTGAAAACCCCACACACCAATGAAATACACACACTCTCATATAGAATAATTAGATAAAAGCATGTATGGTATATAACTAATTGATTCCTTGGATGACACAAGATGGATGCATATTTAGAAAGAAAATATCCCCACATGACAGATAGGGCCCCACCATCAACATGTATCCCCATCACACATCAAAGAAGTTGGTTTTCATATCAACTAGAATAGTAAAAACCTGGGGAATAGAAATTATCTCTACATATAGACCCAGATCATAGACTAAAGTGAGTGAATGGAAAGATTTTTAATTTCTTGAAATAAAAAAAGGTACACAATGGGTACAGAACAAACTGATCATACCTATGATGATCTCTAGCCCCTATGGAACTGCCACCTCCACTACATGATAATTTCCACCCCCGAGATCCTCTTCCTCTATGATAAAAACCACCTCTAAGACCATGATCGGGTTAATGTACCTAAACATTAAGAATATCCATAGGTCAACCTCAACCTTCTCCATCTCTCCTTGGTGGAGTATAAACCTACTTCACCAACTGTTGAAATGGTCTTACTATAAATTACTGCTGAATCTAGTGTTGGACCTATCTGCCTCCTCCAAACTGATCTTGGGGAACTAATGGTAACAATATATAGTGATGGAAATAAACCTCAAAACCGAAACACAATGTCATGTTATCTATAATAAAATCACATAAACCACTAGCCCTAGAAGTCGGAAAAGGAAACTGATGAGGTCAACTCCCCACTGGTTGAAACATCAATGCCCATGGGTTCTATGAGCTACAACTTCCAAATTCTCTTATCTAGGAACCCTACTATTTCCCCACTTATAGAAAACATACTCATGATTTAATCTTCACAATAACATATTCCTTCTTCTGAACCTCCGTATACGTTGGAAACATAAAAGTAGTAACTTCATATCTAATAGAAAGATGGAGAGCCTCCTCAAGACATCTTACATGACACTCCTAAACATGAAAAAGATCTAGGAAAATCAAATATGTTCTTTAAACTTGATTCCCAATTCCCTCACTAACATACTCCCCTAATGAAGAGAAATAAAACCCTTCCACTTTACTACCTTCACTGTCAACAAAAGGAACTCTATTCATAATTTCTTTTGAATGTCGAACCATAAAACATCTTCCTACTTCCACTTCCCCAGATATAATACTCACCACTAAAGAACATATCCTTGAATCTAGTTGATTTACAAAGGTACCCATTATCTCATCGGTGCCTTGATAAAAATAAAATAGATCTTGAAATCCTCTAGCAACCCCTCTATCCCCACATATGATACACATCACACAAACATCCCCAAAGAATTATATTGGAAAACATGAAATGTCCTTAGCTACTGATCATCCTCATCAACCAGATCAACCCTCCAGCAATCAACTGGATCAGCCTACTGAACCTCAACTATTTGAGCCACATATAGATAATGTCCAAGATCTATAATAGAAAATAAAGAAAAAAAATTATAATCCTTGTAGTATGGAATTATATTTAGATTAATTTTATTGAACTTTATTAATTTTAACCTTCACAAAAAAACACAATTCAAACAAGAACACAACTGATCAGGATGTATATACATCTCCTAGGTCTCTACCCTGTAAATATTCCAACCTCACTTAGTTGATCAATAAGCAAAAATTCCATGCATTGGATCATGGGGGCCTTAAAGTCCTATGTCCTAGCTGGTCTCCCTAGCCTATGTCAAGTACCAAGGTCAAATGGAACTTCTCCCATACCAACCAATGACTTATTCACCATACTTATCTCCAAACTCTATCTTATCCCTCAACCATTACCATTGATACCACTTTGTCAAGACCTATCCCTATAAAGAAACCCTAATGAGGGGAGAGAGATAATGACCCTTGAGTCCCGCCTCTAGTAGGACTCAGGTTTCTGGCTAGCATCGAGGGTATAAAAATTACATGAAATGGGAGGAATTATAATCTATAATAATATATAATCAAGAGATAAGATGAACCAATGGTAAGAAAATCCATGATATAATATAATATAAACCAAAACAATCCCACAATGCATGTATAAAGAAAACTGATAAAGGTAAAATTCTCTAAAAGTAAATACACAGAAGAAAAGATAAAGAGTGACACAATAATTGTCCAAATGTTTGAGATACTGCATGGTCCGCATGATCCTCCTAGAAACTTGAAAATCAGTTTATATACGTAGAGTGATCAAACAAGTATGCCTATTTGGAAAACCATAGTCTCTCATGCACATGTGAGATAAGTGTACTAATTCACCATTGATCTAATAGCATAAAAAATAGTACATAAATAGGTCATTTATCTATCCTAAAGTCACCAAGTCATGCCCACCAAATAATGCAATCCAAGTATAATAACATAATAAGAAGCATATTGATGAAGGGTATGCCACACCTCTTTCCCATAGATTTTCCCTCTCACACCCCAACATTGTATGTCCCAACACTCTCACCTATTCCAAACAAAATTATAACACCACCCAATAACATGAAATCATCATATCACTCTTGAAAATACATGGGCCACCACTCCACAGCATGGTCACATCACATCTCACCAAAAAAACCTGGTCCATCACATCAAAAATAAAACTAGTGTAATCGGGTATCATGACCATGAAGGACATCAACCACATTCCCTCATCCTACTATGCATGACCCCCACCATAAGCCTCCCCATATCATAGTCACATTACATCTCACCTAAAAACACGTGTTCCGTCACTTATTACACTAACAGACCTGCATACATCATAGCCTATGCATATCTACTTGCTTGGAAGAATGAGTAGCAAAGAGAGAATAACCAACCATCCACATTCATCAACTGGATGTTGGAGAAAACACCACCATGGTAATATATGGGTTTTGACACATAGTGCTTGACAAATTTGTCATATGTATAGAAATCACATGTTATATAAACGTATATATGTATATACACACACAAGATAAACCTATGGGTTCACAACCAAATACTATCCAACTCACAAAATCATCACTTTTACGACTACCTCTAAATGCATAACACCACAGAATCCATGAGCCAAAATCTACATTTGATCTTTCCAAAAAAATAAATTTTCCAAACCATTTCTTTCAGTATTAATCACCAACCATATTAAAACACAAAAAACATCATTTATTTGATCATTAATCATTTTCATATCATTAACTAAACCAAACCCTGACCATTTTGATCATTATTAAACAATTATTCCATCATATCCTAGTATTCTAGCACAAAGATAACACACATCAAAATAATCCCATCATCTTCATCAGACCATCGCCTCACCATCCCAAAATCCCAACAAAACAACATCCACCTCACCAACCCAAAATCATATCCAAACAACCACCACCTCGCCACCCCAATAGCATGGCCAAACAACCACCACCTCACTACCCTAAATCATGGACAAACAACCACCACCTCACCACCCAAATCATGAACACATCTCATCCATCATCCCCACATCACATCACAAACACATATTTTCACCCCACAACATGTCCAACCATCACTACACATCAATGATCATTTTACAAATTTAACAAAGTGGATTTTATCACATTATACTTTCTTTTAGGGGTGTTATAACAAAAGATATAATCCTAGAGCAAATAGTTCATTGTATAATTTTGAGTGTTAAGATATTTTAAATTTTATGGTGATATCAAAAAAAATCATGACAACCGTAGTTCCCACAACACAAATCATCCAATGCAAACAAATACCCAAATGATAACAATTTTTAGTGAGGAATCAAGCCCATAAAACCCATTATATCACAATAATATCAATGTTATAAAAACATGTGAATAATTCCCCCTCCATACTAAATTTCAATTATCTAATTCATTATCTTTGATTAATCCATCATAACAATATCCCATAGATAAAAAAGGTTAATCCCCACCATCATGATACACAATAAAGAGAAATAAGGGATTCACTACCTCAAAGAAACTTAATAGACATGTTGGGCACCACAAGGTGAAGAAGAAATTCACATAAACCACATATACACATAATAAACCATTTATTAACATAATAAAAATTAAAGGATCATCAAAAATCATCAAAACTCAAACAAAAAACCAAAACAACATAACCGTAGTGAATCCCCAAGATAATAATCAAGAGTAAACTAACCAAGAAGAAGGAAAGGGTATACCACTGATCGCCAATGGGCATCCTTTGGATCCAATGAATCAAAGCGGGGGGGGAGGGAAATAGAAGATCCACCAAAACATTCTAGTGATCACCAAAAAATGAGAGGGGGAGGGTAAAAATGAATTAAAAGGATCATCTAAGAAAATTAATTAAAACATGAAATATCATAGGTTTCACATCATGTAAACTTTACATGGTGTGTAATCCATAGGTTCTATAAAAAATAAATATTTCACAAAAAAATGTTTCACCTTATCCTTTTTTTATTACATGCCAGAAATTCCACATACATAAAATATACTCATTTCATAGGTTAACCCTTAGATAGATACACATTTCATGAACCATTATTTCATGTCATGTAAACATTACACAATGTGAATTACATGTTATAGCATTCCTACAACCCCAACCTCTATTGAAAACTCCCAAAACCACCCATGAACACATGTAACCACAAAAAAAAGCAATGTAATGGGACTAAAAAGCATGGGTATTTACATTCCCCATAAATTAAGAATTGGAAACTAGAGGAACCTAATTTTTAAATATCTTCTTATGTTGTTTCTTATTTAGAATGAAATCATTACCCTGTATGATTTTAGAGTTTCAAATATAGACATTCCAATCCATATCTCTCTAGTTATATGAATATATATAATCATTTTGGTAAACTATGAAACCTTTAAAATTTTATGGGTTGGGATATTGAAAGAAGGATAAGTTCTTACGGACTCTAAAATCTTCATAATAGTTCCATCTGATCATTTTAGGAAACCCTTACTAGTCTTTACCTATCTTGTTTTTAATTTTCTATTTCCATGGTTATCATTGATTTGAGGGTTTTATTTTGGTTAAATTCAACAAGTTTCACCTATTTGGTTATTAAGTTATTGTTTCCCTGATATTATAGATATTTTTCTGACCGAGTTTCCTATTTGGGTTATTTTTAGTTGGAATCTTAAGTCATATTTCATAGTGGTATTTTGGAGATGCTTATTTCTTATTACATATTATATTAGTGTTTTACATAAATGGGTAGGATATCCATTAAGGGTCCCTAATTCCTATTAATTTTGAGATATTAAACTATTTTTTTAAGTGGTATGGGGTTTTAAGTGCATTGGATATTTAAAAATACATGGTGGTCTTGAGTTAATTTTTTAGAATGGGTGTATTGGGTGGTTTCACCTCCTTGGATAATTTTATTACCTGGTTCCCCTTCTTGTGTTTTGTGACATCTTAGGGTCATGAAGTGTCATATTATGATGAATTTTCATTCCCCCACTCCACTTTTTATTTATATATTTTTTTTATTATGCCTTGAATGTTTTAAAGAACTTCTTAAAATTCTATACAATTTAAATAATTTTTGCAGTCTATAAAAACCCATAAAAAATGTGTGGTATGAGAAATGGTGTTGGTGTGTAGATGGATATTACTACACAATGGATATCACTATGGTGTAGCATCCTGGTCCATGGCCTTTGAAAAATTTTGTAGTGTGGAGGGTTCCAAGATGTAGGAATAAGGCTCTGTCGTGGCGGGAATTTATGTAAGTGTAATATTGGGGATGTGTAAATGTGGTTTCATAAGGGTAGGGAGTCACTATACACTATAATATAGAAGTCTAAAACATAAAATCTTGGGCTCTTGGTTCATTGATTATACCTCATTAAGGTTCTCCATAACATAGGCTAGAGGATATGCTATGGATTGTGCTTGGAGGAGGACACCACATCACATCATAGAGGTTGTATTGTTTATGGGATTGAAGCCTGACCCTACCAATTTTAGATCCTCTATTCCATATCTCTAGGGGATATGTCATATGGAATATCTGATAAGGTTGCCATGCCATAGTTGGAAGTGCTACATCATGGAGAAATATTCAAATATTTTTATGTTTTTATTTCTTCCTATATTTCCATTCCTATCTTAAAATTATTTTTAGTGGATTGTCCTAATATTATTAATTTTTCTCAATTAGAATACATCCATAGGTGATTCCCCTCTTCCTCCCCATGAAATCTTGTCCCCTATCCTTATTATAGTTGATTTCCTCTATAGTAAAGCCCATTATTCTTCTATTACATCATTTCCCCTATTTTTTATTATTCCCTTGGATTGATTTCTTCTTGGTTAAACCATAGGATGGAGTTTTGAAAAAAATACCAATTTTCTCTTTATTTTAGGTTGTTTGGTATGTTCATTGGGAATTTTCCATTCTGTAATCAATATATTCATTGCACTCATGCATAGTTGAGGTATGTGTTTCTATTAGATTCATTTCCATAATAGATCATGAGATTCTTAGAATTTTTAAAATAATTTTAATTCAATTTCCCATACTATTAAATCTATAATGTTATTTTGAAATTTTATTTAGTTAAATATTTTGTTTTTTAGGGTTGGGTCATTATGGATTCAACATTTATGCATTGGTGTTGAAATTATATTCCTATAAAGTGTTTTATAAAAAACATAAGTGGATTTTAAAAGAATTAAAGTTTTTTAAATGATGATTAGTTTAGATTATTTTATATTTATTGGTTCTTAAAGTTTAATTGTGTATTGTTTAGGTTATTTATATTTTGAGGCTTTAGTGGTGCTATATAAAGTATCATTATATTTTGATAATTTACTTGAATTCTACCACTTTGTTGTTTTTATGTTGTTACCTATGAATGTACACACATATATATATGACTATGGTTATGTAGATATATATATATTTATTCACAAAAACATATATATTTTTCATGTGCATATATATATATATATATATAATGTTCATAGGATTCCTTATCTAAATATTTAGTTCTCAAAATTGTTTTCAAAATGGTTTTTAGGAGTTTTTTTCTAAAACATGAATTAATGGTATATTGGGAACATTGAGAAATATGTTTAAAACTCATTTTATACTTTTTAATGGTTTTGGAATAAGGGAGTTTGTATTATAAAATTATTTCTAGTCTAAAATTATAATGCTTAGTTGGTACATTGAGATTGTTTTTAATAAAATGTGAAAACCCTATATGGAATCCCCTCTCATTAGATTATGATGAGATAAATGTTTTGAATTTTAAAGGTTGTTTCACATGGATAGATGATGGGAGGTGGTCTTAGAAAATTTGTTTGGTTTATATTGATTCTTTATTGATATGATTATGTAAAAAAAGGAAACCTCACCTCTATTAAAATCATAATCGGGATCCTAGGATTCTTATTATGTGATGATGTAGGGTTAGTATCTAGTCTAAATTATATTAAGTAGATCTTTATTGGTATTAGATCCAATAGGGGAGGTCCACCAGTGAATCTAGTTTAAAGAAATAAGTTGGTTATAGACTTAGGAATGCACCAATATGTAGGTAAGTGGTCCCAACCATAGTATATCTAGGTCTAATCACAATATTTTAATTAATTTTCCATCACTACTTATCTTTTACTATTTATTACATACTACACATGGTTGGATTCTAATATTTTATTTTATGTTCCACCATTTCATTATTATTTTTACCTTTGACTTATTTTTCATTTTATTACTTCCTTCTTTATTTGACTCATTTATCTAGTTGATTTTTTTAGTTTATTTCCATGTTCTTCTTTATATGGTTACAAATGGGCATTTAAAGAATGATTTTCAAAGGTGATCTTTAAAATTAAAAATAATTGTTTTAATGTTTCTTAAAAACATTTTTTGTGATTAGTGACTAGATTCTAAGAAATATGGTTTTTTTCATCAATGATAAATGTAACACCATGATATTTTTATGAGATATATTTTTTAAAATAATTTGATTTATTTTATGTCTTTTGTTACACACAACACTAGATTATGTTTATTTTCATGAAACACTGAGTTTCTATGAAACATAAATTCATTATCATTATTATTTAAAACAATAAAATTATAACCTAGCCATAAGAATTTGGGGTATGAACAGGATTAGCTAATTTATGAAAGTATGATTTACACATATAAAACCTTCTTGAAATAAAAAGGAAATCTTTTTCTAAAAAACTATTTAAATGTGAACAAGTGTGTTTTATACCAATAAAATAAATATAATCACACTTGTTGTATTTTATTAACGAAATATATGAATATATAACACATTTAATCTAATTTTTAACTTTTATCTTATATTTTTTCAAGACATGATATGAGAACAAAGTAATTTTGTACACATAAAAGAAGTATTTTTTTCTAAAAATGCAGTTTTCCCACCTTTTAATGGCACTATTGTTTTAAATATAATTTTTCATACTATTATAAAATATATTTGAAAAAATATAACCCCTATTTGAAATTGGGGTATCAAAATTTACTATGGTTTAATTTTTGTTCTATTGAAAAGTTTCAACTTTTGATGAATATTAAAAATATTAATGTTTATTGAAAACGTTATTTTTTTAAAGTATTTTCAAGGAAAAATTATTATATGGATTATTTTTTATTTTTATTTAGTTCATTATAATTTAAATTAATACAATTATGGTTACTTAAAAGTATTTTATACATGAATGGTTTATAAAAAAAATTATGTTTTAAAAATGTGTATTTTTTTTAAACAAAATTCATCTCGTTTTATCGGTTTTATTTTAAATTAAATTAAAAAATTTATGTGTTCATAATTTAAAAAAATGAATGAAAAATTTGGGACTCATAAGGTAAAAAATTAGTAAATAGGTCCATTTTAATTTTTAACAATATGAACATTAACTTTGGTAAATTTTTATTACCACAATTATGGGTAAATAAGGTGATTAAGGGTAAAGTAATAATGTTATAAATATTAGGAAATTACCCTTTTAATTTCTAGAATTATATTATATAAATTAAATTATACCCTTAAAACAAATGGATTAAAATTTAATAATTTTGTTAACACTTGTCCATGAAAAGGACTTTAATATTATTAAAATCAAAGAGCGTGATAAAATGTCACACTCTTACTTTTTATAAGTATACAATTTTTAATATATAGTTAAATAAAATATATTCATGGATATGTATATTATTCTAAAATATAAATTTTTTTTTAAAATCACGTAATTTTATTTTTATTTTTTAGAGAAGAAAAAATTTTCATAAATAGTTAGACAATGGCGATGCAGTAATTATTCAATTAATGAAACAATCAATTAAATGATATTATAAATATTAAAAGAAATATAATTTTAATTAATTAAGTTTAATAATAAATTTAACTGGTCAATATAAAATATTATGGGTTTATTAAATTAATTGGTTTGAATTTATCTTACTGAATTGATTTTCATGAAGTTAATATCATGAATAGTGTCAAAATTAACACTAATGATATTTTATGAAAATAATGTTTTATTAAATTAGTTAAAATTACTAAAAATAATAAATAAATAAAATGGAATAAATTATGGCTTAAAGTCTAATAAATGGACCATTTATGGTTCAATTGACACCTCATAAGTAAAAATATAAACCTTTTAATATTAAATCAGTTGTTACCTTGGTTAAAATTGAAATAGGAAAAATAAGGTTAATTAAAAGGATAAGGTTTAAATTTAATCCAAAAATGTCTAAAATATATTTAGTGATGATATTACCACCATATAACCAATTATATTTTAATTAATTTCAATTTTTATCTATTTTAATTGATATTTAATTTATTATAAGTTATTCTTTTGAGAAATTTCAAAAGTGCCCCTCACCTTCATTAGAAAAGGAAACCTCCTCCCTCATATCATTTCATCACATTGATCCTTCTAGCTAGACTAAAAAAAAATATTCTCCACTTCCATAGGTACATTTTAGAGGTTCTTTTCTTCCCAAAATACCAACTCTAGAGTCCTTTCAAGGAGATCTAATAGAGTCATTTCGAAGAAGAGGTGATCGCTCTAACCGATCACTCTGTTTTTTATAATCTTCTATAACTCTAATAAATCTATGGTATATGACATAAAATAATAACTTCAGAATCCATAATATTCATAAATGTTATTATTATTATGAACACACCACTATACATCCTCTTTCACATCGAACAAGAAATGAAAGTATCTCTCGTGCGTATGTACGGATTACCGTCTCCACGTAGCGATACAATTAATTTTCCGTCACCATATTTTATGAGTGATAATTATGATGATTTTAATTTTTATATACAATATTTATGAAACATTTATAATTCTCAAATTATAATATCATATATATGTTTTTACCACCAAATATTTTGGGAAATGATAACGCCGCCCATGCGTACGTATGTCTAACCATCTCCACAATGCAATGTGATTCATTTTTCATCTATATTCCACATATATGGTAATAAGGATTAATTTTATTAATATATATGATATATATAACATAAAAATTATTTTTAATGATAATATATCATTTTTTTATTTCTCTTAACATTACAATAAAATGAAAACAATGTTCATCGTACGTACAACCTACAGTCTCCTTGAATGGTGTATTTTATTTTCTATCTCTAAAATTTATGAATCACTATGAATAAATATATACTGAATATATATATATATATATATATATATATATTATCATTTTTATAATTCTGGTGATGATAAAATCATGATCTATGTAAGAGTACCAAGGATAACAAGGAAAAACATGAACGAAAAAAAATCAGTTATTACTAGAAACATAACTTTTACATTGAATTATTAATAAGCAAGTAGTATAAAGTCATAAGTAAATAATATATTGTATGAATATATTTTTATAATGTATAACAAAATTATATTTATTAAACATGTTATTTTAACATTTACAAAGGAAGTCAAGACTTAGGGTAATGGATCTTTGTCTCACATTTATTTCTATGGGACACAGGCTTTATACACTACTTATTCTTTTGTGTAATGTATATACTAGCCATGAATGTATTTTATGAGTATTAATATGAATATTATAGTATTATAATATCCATATAATTTTCTTTCTTTCATTAGGCATACTATTATACTGATAATAAAGTGGTAATCTTTAATTTCACAATCTCAACATTATTCAGAATTGTTTATACGTTAGTATATACTGAGGAATATTTATCCTTCATGTCAATGTTTCTTAAAAATGTTTTCAAAAGTAATTTTACTATTCATATAAAAAAATTAAATTCATTTTTACAAATATATGAATTATTACTAAATGGTTTGAAAGCAATATTTTGGTCATTTTCCTGACGAGGTACTTTGTGACTTTTCCGTAAAAATTATGATAAGAATATATTTTTTAACTTATAAATAATGAATTTATTTTATGATTTAATATGGTTTTAATTACTTGAATATTACCTTACAATATTAGGAAGTTATTTTTAGAGAAAATTTTTTATTTAAATATTTTTCTGTATTTTAATAAAAGATAACATTTTCAAAGCAGAAATGATATTTTTCCTCTTGAATTATTTTCAATTGATATATGAAGATTACATTCTATTTAAAATAGCATTATATGATGTTACTTATGATTTAATGGGGATATTTTTCAAGTATTATATCCCTATTATTCCTATAGTTAGTTTATGTTTATGATGAAATGATATTAGTGAAACCTATTTCATTCAATGGGTAATTTTATGATTGAATGATGTTTATGAAACCCATTTCTTTTTATGGTTTTTAATATTATGAATGATTTATATTCTTTTGGAATGCATATATGTATGGTTTTAATTATTTGGTGGGTGGGAATTATATATACCTCCAATGCATTGGGTAAATATTTTTATCTCATGAGATATAAATAGATAGAATGGGAATTGAACTCAGTTTAGTTATACAACACTACAACATAAGTAATATCAGTTTAGTAATAAATTACTAGAATGAGTAATGAACACAGTTTAGTAATAGAGTTTTTATACTATGATGGTTTTTTAAATGAGCCTTTACTAATATTGAAATTATTTTTTATGCTTATTTTTGTTCCACTATTCTATTTCTCCTATTATGATCTCAGGGAATATGTCTTGTGATTCTTTATGAACTTCTATGATTTATCCCAAGAAATGATATCATGATCATTGATATAAATGATTTAATTTTAAAAAAAATTCATTGTGTTTGTATATCTTATTATTATTATATGATTGATATCTCCCTTGTTTACCCTTATTATGCAACTAATCTCATCATGTTCTTATGTTTCTTTTCCCCAGGTTATAAATAAATGTTTTAGAAATGAATACTAAAGGGGAATATCATTGTGGGAAACATTGATGATATTTAACTAGAATAGATCTTTATGTTCCATGATTCTAAAGACACTAAAATAATATGATCTTTGGGAATGTGTTTTGGTAATGTATGAAATATTCTACAAAAATTATTTTATGTGTATGTACTTTAAGCCTCAGTTGTTATTGTTGTATCAGAGTGAAGGCCTAATTATCCTTTGGATACTAGGGTGGGAGAACTATATTAAGATCCCTAAATATGATTCTATGTTATGGTTACAATCAAATAATTTTGGTAATGTTCATGGATAAACTAGTATTAAACATAAATGATATAGATTTAAATTAATTTCACTTGATTATGTGGCTTTCCAAGTATGGTTAGTGTTTATCGCACTATTTTTTGGTTTTAATAAATGTATAGAACCCAAAAGAACCATTTTAATGATGAATGCAATGGGAAATGAAACATTTTTTTCTACTGATCAAACACATTTTATGGGATATGGAATGAAAAATCTTATTTGTATTCTCACAAAATATTTGAATCTTGTTGGACTTCCAAATGAGAAGAGGAGGGAATAACATTCTGTTGAGTAAATAATAAGGTAACTCACGCCTTCTTTCAATGGGTCTTATGATCCACTTGTTGGTAAAAATGGATCAGTACCAATAAAAGTATATTTTCCATCCTTTAGTGTTCAAAACATGAAAAATTTATTCTTATTTATTTATCATTTAGAAGTGAAGAATATTGGTGGTAAACTCTAATCAAGAATATGAGATTGCATAATGAAATTTACTTTATGGAATGTGAAAAGTTCAAGAACTTATTCTTAAATAAGTAATTACCTCATGTTTTTGGATTAAGATGGAAAATTTGTTCCTTGAGCATAATAAAATGGATAATGAATCTAGTGGTACCTATTAGGAATAGTTTTATAGACTTGTGAGGTAATATTCTAGAATTATTATCCAACCTGAAAGAAATGTTGATCAATTATTTAGTGGAATAAAACTATGTATCCAAAGGGAATTAGACATAATATATACTAGTATCTATAAAGAAAAAATTTTATGTGCCATCAAGGTGTAATTTTTTTTTTTGAGTTACGTATCAATATCATGTCTTTGATAAGAAAAAGAAGATAGAGTTAAAAGTAAAATATAAAAACAATGGTGAAAATAAGATTATCTTTACTTTATGCTCATAGTGTGGAAATAAACATGGATTAAACTATCTTAAGGGGACTAGTAATTGTTTTTTGTTTTGGAAAGATGTTCATCAGGAAATTTACTACTAGATTTATGGGAAAAAGTTAGCTAATGATGCAAAGGCTACATAGAATGAACCTCCCACACATCAATGCTTCAAGTGTAAGGAAATGGGATTTATTATAAAAATTTCTAAAATCTAAGGGCTATCTATGATGATCGATGTTATTACCCTCTTATGAACAAAGGAAAAGGAAACTTTCATGCGATCACTATTAGCGATGTGGAGTACAACAACTAAGTGGTGGAATGATTGAGTGTTTATGTATTGGAATTCGAGAATAATTTTGTATAATTACTTTTATGGTATTATAGAATAATGAAATATCTAATTATTTGTCTTATATAAATTTTCAATAAATATTTAAGATAATATGATAAATGGTATTGGTAACCATGAAAAGTGATTAACATGTTAAGGTGATATTTTTGGAAAATAAATGATTATGGGAAGGATAACCCTTAAAATGTGAATGATATAGGGATAATGAAATATAGGGATGTTATATTTTTATAAAATAAATGGGATAGTATTGATTACCTTGGGACTAATAAGATGAAAAGGTGGTTTATGATATCATGGATTGAGTTTAGAGAATTTTTGGATTTATGGTATAAGTAATGAGTTAATTTTCAAAATCATATATTTTTTCACTAAGATTTGGTGGGAATTCAGGTTATTACCATATTTCAAGATAATACATGATAATGGTATTTAGATGTTTGGTGTGTAATAATTAAGATATATTCTATGTTGTTTGGGGGATTAGTGATAAGTTGATTTTAGAAATTCAGAGACCTTTAAAAAAAATTTGGATTTTAATCTTTTGGAAGGATCATAAAAGTCATTATTTATGAAATTTTTTATTTGAATGAGGATTTAGAGATTAATGTATTATCTCTCCATACGAGGATTCATGCATATTTGATAACCTATGTTAACCTTTTTATTGTGATGTTAATACAAACAGAATAACCTATCATTTTATAGATCTCATGATCTAATAATTATTTAGTAAAGATAAATCCACCTTCATATCTTAAAATAAGAGAAGAAGTTATAATTGATCAAGGCACAATGAAAGGATCAGATAAACTTATGAAATGTAATAAAATAAAGTATTTATTCACATGAAACTTATTAAACTCAAGGGAAAGGATTTTGAAACCAATTATGTTATCCTATTACCTTTTTTATCGATGAATCAAATGGTCCCTTAGAACATCAATGTTTTATGGATTTTTGACTATCAACTTTTTCCGACAATGTTCTATATCACTATCCATTAGAACATGATAGTTAGATTTATCTTCCATGTCTGTGTTTTATATTTCCACCTATATTCTTCTATGTGGAAACCTAGTTGCGAGTTACTTTGGGTATTCATTACATTTCCAACATTTTCTTTTTAAAATAAAGTTTTAGTATTCATATTTATGATGTGGGTTTTTGTGAAAGAAAATTTCAAGTATTAAACCTTTGATAACCCTAAGTAATTTAGAGGGTGAATTTTATTTTAATTGGGGTAAAATGTAACACCACTAGATTTTTATGTGATAGATTTTTCTAGATGATTTGATTTCTTTGATGTCTTTCCTTACATGCAACAACGGCTTAGCTTACATTACATGAAACATTGTGTTTCTACAAAACATCATTTTATTATTTTAATTATTTAAAATAAGAAAATTATAACCTATCCAGTAGAATTTTGGGTATGAACGAGATTAACTAAATTATGAATGTATTATTTATACAAATAAAACCCTTTTGAAATAAAAAGGAAATATCTTTTCTGAAAAACTATTTATATTTGAACAAGTGTGTTTTATACCTGTAAAATAAACAAATAACACTTGTTGTATTATATTAAATATACATATATATTTAATATATTTAATATAATGTGTAACATTCATCTTATGTGCTCTCTAAATATGATATGAGAACACATTAAATTTTATGCATAAAAGAAGTATATTTTTCAAAAAAGGTATTTTGACGCCTTTTAATGGACCACTTGTTTTAAAACTTTTTTTCTAAAATTTTATAATTATATTTTACAAAATATAACTTTTATTTAAAATCACGATATAAAATTTTATTTTCTTTAATTTTTGTTTTTTGAAAAGTTTCATATTTTGATGAATAGTGAAAATATTGATTTTTATTCAAAACTGTATTTTCTTTTCAAGTATTTAAAAGGTCAAAATATGTTTTTGATTAGTTCCAAATTTTATTTATTTCATTTTAATTTAAAATAATTCAATTATTGGGTTTTAAAAAGGATTTTATACATGGATTTGTTATAAAAACATTTTATGTTTTAAAAGTGCATTTTTTACAAAAAAAAACTATTTTTATGGTGTTATACCATATTTATTTTAAATTGAATTCTAAAACATATTTGTTTTGAATTTTTAAAAATGGATGAAAAATTTGGATTTAGAAGGAACAAATTTAGTAAATAGGAACCTTTAATTTTGGGGCAATATGAATAGTAACATTAGTAATTTTTTATTAGCACGGTAATGGGTAAATCAGGTAATTACAGGTAAAAATTAATATTATTAATATTAGGAAATTACCCTAATACTTTCCTAAATACTATTGTATTTTGTTAAATTGAAACTTAAAAAATAATAATTGAAATTAAATAATTTAATGCACATTATTCCATGAATAGAGTTAAATTTTATTAAAATCAAAGAGAGTGACAAAATGTCACACTCTTACTTTGAATAAGTATAAAATTTTTAATATAGTTTTAAGTAGAATATATTATAAACTATGTATATTATTATGAAATATAATAGGTTTTATAAATCATATGTTTTTTTTAATTTTTAGTGAATAAATAATTATCAAAAATAATTGTACAATGATGATGCAATAATTATTCAATTAATGAAACAATCAATTAAAAGATATTATAAATATTAAAGGAAATATAATTTCACTTAATAAAGGTGATTAAAAAATTTCATATGGAAATATTACATTCTATGGGTGTATTAAATTAATTGGTTTGAAGTCATTTTACTGTAATGATTTTCTTAATCACAATATCATGAATAGTGTCAAGATTGAAATTAATGATATTTTTTTAAAATAATATTATATTAAATTATTTAAAATCATAAAAGTATTAAATAAGGACAAAGGGGACATTATATGGTTTAAAATAGCATAAATTTACCATTTATGGTTCAATTTACACCTCATAAGTAAAAATATCAATCTGTTGATATTGAAAAATTTGTAACCATAGTTAAAATTAAAATAGGGTAACTAAGGGTTGATTAAAAAGGTAAGGCATAAAATTAAACCAAAACTTGTCTAAAATCTATTGGTTGATGGTATTTCCACCCTATAAATATTTATCTTCTAATCCCTTTCAAATTTTAGGTATTTGGATTGAGATTTAATTTATTATAAATTAACCTTTTGAGAAAATCCAAAAGTGCCACTCAATGGCATAGTAAAAGGAAACCTCCTACCTCATCTTATTACATCACTTTGATACTTATATCTCTAAAAAACTCTAAAAATTTAATTTCTATACTTCCCTAGACACATTCTAGAGGTTAGTTTCCTCCCAAAAGACAAACTCTGGTGTCCTTTAGTAGAAATCTAAAGGATCCGTTTTGAAGAAGAGGTAATTGCTCTAACTGATCACCCTCTTTTTATTCTCTTCTATACCTAATATAAATATATGATATATATCATAAAATAATAACTTCATCATCCTCAATATGATGAAATATTTTTATGATTATGAACACACCACTATACATCCCCTTTCCCATCAAACAGGAAATGAATGTATCACATGTACGTACATACGACATATCATCTCCACATAGTGATACAATTAATTTTCCATAATCATATTTTGTGAGTGCGAATTATGATGGTTTTATTATAATATCTATCTTTTTACTAACTAATCTTTTTGTAAATTTTAACATTGCTTGTGCGTTTTTATGGCTTACAATCTCTACGATGTTATGTGATTCATTTTTCATCTATATTCTACATAGATGATAATATGGATGAATTATATGAATAGTTATGATATATATAGCTTAAATAAAATTATAAAATGATAATATATCATATATTTTTCTTCCTTTTAATATTATAATAAAATGAAAATAGCGCTCATGCCCACCTACGACATACCGTCTCTATGAACGGTGTATTTTATTTTATATCACTTAAATTTATGAATTACCATTAATAAATATATTTTGAATATATATATGATAATTATATCATTTTTATAATTGTTTAGATGATGAAATCAATATCTATGTAAGAGGATCAATGATAAAAATTCAAAACATGAATGAAAAACAAAGCAGTTATTACCTAAAACATAACTTTAATAAATAATTGTTAATAAGTGAGTAATATAAAGTCATAAGTAAATCATATATAGTATAAATACGGTTATTTGTTTTATAATAAACTGATATTTATTATACATGAGGTTTTTACTTACATTAAGGAGTTCAAGACTTATTTTAAGGAATCTTTGTCTCACTTTTATTTTTGTGGAACACTTGCCTTATACAATACTTGTTTCTTTTGTGTGGTGTATATACCACCCATGAATTTATTTTATGAGTATTATTATGAATATTATGGTATTTTCATATCTATATAATTTTTTTCTTTCATGGGTAATACGATTCTACTAATTCTAAAGTGGTAAGGGTTAATTTTATAATCACAATATTATTCAGGATTCTTTATATGTAAGTATCTGCTGGAGAATATTTATCTTCAATGTCAACATTTCTTAAAAATGTATTACAAAATATTTTTACTATTCTTATATAATTGATTAATTTATTTTTTATTCATAATTTATTTTTTACTAAACGAATTGAAGGGAATATTTTTTCCTTTTTCCTAACAAGGTATATTGTGATTTTTTTGGAAAATGTATAAGAAAGATGTTTTCTTTTACCTTATTCAGCATGAATAGAATTTTCCACTTTCATGGTGGTTTAATGACTTAATAATTCCCTAAAAATATTATAAGGTTTTTTGTAAATAAAATTTTTTATTTTAAAATTCCATGTCATTTTAAGAAAAGAAAACATTTTCAAAGAAGAAATGATATCTTCATCAATAATTATTTTCAAGTGATATCTCAAGATTATGTTCAATTTACAATAACATTCATTGATGTTGCTTATGTTTTAATGGGGGTATTTTTTAAGTATTATATCCCTATTATTCCTATAGTTAGTTTTTGTTTATGAAGGGATGATATTTATGAAACTTGTTTCTTTATATGGGTTATGTTATGATTGAATGATGTTTGTGAAACCCATTTATTTTCATGAGTTCTGATATTATGAATGATTTATATTCTTGTGTAATTCATATGTATAGTTTTCATTATGTGGTTTTTGGGGCATATATCTACCTCCAATTCATTGTCAAAATATTTATATCTTATGAGACAGACATGACTAGAATGCGAGGTGAACTCAGTTCAGTAATACAAGACTGGATAGTAATACATGTCTGGAATAGGGAATGAACCCATTTTTAAAAAGGACATTGCCCACTATAATGGTCTTGGAAGTGACCCATGACTAATATGGAAATTATTTTCTATGATTATGTGTATTCCATAGTTCCATTTCATATGTTATGATTTGATAGAATATGTTCTTTGGTTGTTTATGAACTTCTATGATTCATCACATGCCATGATTTCAAGATCATTGATATGTAGGATATAATTTTAAAATGTTTAAATTATGTTATTATGTATTATGATTATGATATGATTGATATCTTCCTTGTTTACCCTAACTGATCATCTGATCTCAATGTTTTCTTTTTTTTTAAAATTTCCCTAGGTTGTAAATAAAGGTTTTAGGTAGGAATACTAAAGGGGAAGATATTTTTAGGATAAATTGACAATCTTTCACAAGAATATAAGTTTATGTTTCATATTTTCAAAGTCACTAAACTAATATGATCTTTGAAATTTTGTTTCTATAATCAATAAAATATTTAAAAAAATATGTAATTTCTCTGTAAGTTAATCTTAGGTCATGATAATAAAAACATATATTCTATATATATTTTCAAAATATAATGTGCGGGTTGTTTTCGGAGAGGAAATTAATGGAATTTATGGTTCTTACCTTCTGAGTTGTTCTATACTCAAACCTTAAATGTTCCATTTAGCATCGGTAAACCTGAGTCTATTTTTAATTTTCAAGTTCATATATAGGATCATTTCTAGAGTGTATTTGTTTGGTGTTGGATAGTGACCATGAGGTTACATAGATATCTTTTTAGGTATTTTAGTTTTTTTGTACAGTGGATGTATCATCACCATCAACCTCTATATTCTAGATGGTGTCTTTGTTCCACTACTATTGTATACTAATTTTGAGTTTTTTATGATTATGTATTCTGGTTATGAACCATTTTTGCTTTATTATGAATCTAATTATTTGATGTTGTGTATGTATATTTGATGCAAAGAGTGGTCATATGGGATGTCAAGGTAGATGATTCTTGCCTTTTATTATATTTTTGGGTGAAATAATTCACATGATATCTCATCAAAATACTTAGCTCTTATCACTAGTTAGTGGCGGTCGGGAACACCCCTCAGGTTTGTCATAGGTTGATCAGGTGTCTACTTTATCGGTGTACCAGAGTTAGTTTTTGAAATTATTTATGATATTATATGAATATAAAATATAATAATGATAAAAAAGTGTGTAATCTGGATACTTATTTTGAGAAGAAAGTATTATGTATCTAAGAAGAGAAAGATAGAACTAATACTAAAATTGTGATGAAATATTCTATATAACAATGAAATATTCAAACTCTAACTTGAATGGGCTAATCTTAAAAATCAAGGAAGAAGAATAATAAGGGATAGTTAAAGGGAATATTCCTAAAATATATCTATATAATAAAGGATGATTAAGAGAGAGACTGATAGATGCAACTACCAATGCTGCTCATATCCCTTGTCAAGACTCTCAAAATATTGATTTCTTATATAGAATATCAAAATTCTATTGACTTGATAAGCAAGTATAACATGAATACAGTGTTTCATAATAAATTCTTTTGGTTTAAGATCTATTCATTGAAGAAGAGGATATTATTACAATGATATTATGATATTGGAAGTATAAATTAGATTTGATTTAAGGATTTTATGTGGGACCATTGTAGAGATGTAGGATACCTGTGAAATCCAAGATCATTCTAGTCAAGGTACTGATGGATATTGGGATAAAGTGTGAAGAACCTACTAAGAGATAGATTTTGGGAAATGGATGATTCCTTCCCAATTGAAGTAGATTATACCTTCCCAACACTTTTGTTAATTTTAGAGTGGATGATACTTAATAAAAAACTTGTAATTACTACAATTTTAATAGTAATTAATTATGTCCCAGCAGGAGTTAAACACATCATGGAGTAAATTCCAACACTAGGGTGAAACCTTGTAAAAACCTTTTGAGTTTTCCTTTCATTCTTATTCTCTGTATCACATGTATTGGCAAGTTTTGAGTTAACATAAATATATATATTCATATGAACCAAGATAGAGGTTTGAATATTGAGAGGGAGACTAAAAGTTAAAATAAAATTTGATAAAAAGATTTAACACTGAATTCACCCCCTCTCTGGTGATTGTATAGTCCACTGAGACTTTCAATTGGTGTATGAGCTAATCCAAAGGTCTTATGATTGAATCTATAATCTTGCATGGTTATTTATATATAAATATATAAAGTGAAAATTTAATTAACATTATGAGGTTCCCTATATAGATACCTCATTCTCCATCCCTATCAATGATAAAATAGAGGCCTCAGCCAAAAACCTAAGAATTAGAAGAAAACAGAGGCAAAGAAATTGTAAACAATCTAAAAATCAAATGAAGATTCACTATCATTGGTGTATACTCTATGTGGTAATTTATCTATAAAATCTATTTATTATGATCATATATATTAATCAATATCTAACTATGTAGATTATGAGAAGGAAGAGTATATTTAAATATTTTAAGTCCTCTACATTGAAGTAAAGGATTACCTAAAGTAATTTTTCATTGAAGTTTTTACTTACATTTTTTTGTTAATCAAGGAAATTTTTTATTAAAAAGTACAACCAGCACTGGAAGTTGACGAGGAAGATAATTTATTAGATAAAAATATGTACAAAAGTAACACTCCAACTAAAAATTTTTGAATCCAAAAAATATATTGTATTAATCTAAAATGAACACTTTTCAATGGTTAAATAAAATCATCAAATATATTTTTTTAGAAAAAAAATTATTACTAAATTTATTAAGGGAATTATTTATAAACTAGAAGAAACTCATAGATCCATCATTGACATGAATGATACATAATATAAGATCAAGTTTAAATGTATTAAAGAGATTGAATGATCCTTTAAATAGAAGAGTAATATTTATGGAGATCAAGTTGAATAGTTGAAATGTGAATGTGAATATGGGATGAATTAAATTTGAGACTAAAATTACAATATAAAAATTAAATATATTCAGTTATAGGTTCATTGGAGAAATATGTAAATTATCTAAGATGATTCTTCAAAAATATGTGAGAAGAAAAGTTTTTACAAAAGTGTATATGAAAGGAGTACTGATTCTAAAAATAAATATGTTGGTGTAATGAAGATATTGGGATCATATAAGAATATATCTACTATAAACACATAGAAAAATTTAACTCTTATCTATAATATTATTGTTTGTACTAAGGTAATTTCATCTCTTAATATAGGTATAAAATAAAAATATGGAAAACATTGGTAAAAAAAATGTCAAAAAATTAACCACCACATAAAGGGTGTATTAAGGCATATCAAAGAGGACCAAATTCCCAAGAATATCCTAAAATAATTGAGCTTCTACCTAAATATTTCATGGTATTATATTTATCTAGATTGAATCAAATTACAAAAGAAAACAATTTATAGGTTATTGTTGGTTTTATTAGATTTTTGGGAACAACAATATTTAATTTTGGAATAATATGTCAACTTATGTATATTTAAAAAGGTATATATGAAGTGGGAAAAAATATTATGATATAAGAAAAAAATTGTTCAAAATAAAAATTTATGTAACTGGAAACAATTATTACATAAAAATATATTTAAAAGTCCTGAAAACTTATGTTGGATTTTTAATATAGGTGGCCATTTTGGTGATTGATATTGGTATAGATAATACAAACATATACCATAAATATAAATTTTAATAATACCATGGTATATGTTGAAACAAAGAAAAGTATATTTTTATTACTTTAGTTATAAATAGAATAATTTTTTTAAAAATGTGTATTTAATAAGATTGTCGTAAAAGATGTAACACCAACAAATAAGAGACATTTCATCTATATTAGAAAGAGATACATCATGGAACATTGTAAAATATCCCTAAATATCAAGATAAAATGGATAAATATGGAATAAAAAAATAATCAATCTTGAAAAGTAATAACATGATTGGTTTAGTGGAAGGAATCCCATATTTAGAGTGTGACAATATTCATAAAAAGGATAACACAAAAGTTGTCATGAAACTATGTGAAAATAAAAAAAAATGGATCATGTGGTACAAGAGTTATTTATAGTTTGTTTAACCCAATTAGAAATATCTAGTAATATATAGAAAGCTCTTATAATTTTTTGTTCTAATAGGAAACATGTTATTTCACATGAATAATAACTCAAATTTAATGAGTGTTTATCTAAAAATGATGAATTAAGAGTTATTTAAGAACTATGTGATAGGTTTGATGTATAAATTCATGTCTTAAATGTTTTTATGGTTATTCTACCATACTAAGAATAAATACTATAAAAGGAAATATTATCACCAGGATATTCATGTTCTTTGATAAATAATGTTAAAAAGATAAACCCACACATAGAGACCATTAAAAATGGAAATAAATCTATACTACCTAAGAATGTTCAATTTTTTAAATTCAAGTGAGAATATATCATGAATAATTATAGTAAAATTGGAGTTTCAAAGAAAAGAATTTATTGTTTGAGAAAAAACCTAATGTTCACTAGCCTATTTCTCACATTCATGGGATGAATAAAAACTCACTTTATTCAAAATTATTTGATTTTTTTAGTTTCATACAGTTATTTAATGGTGGTATTTTAAAATAAAAAACTAGATTCATTCTTTAATTGGTGTACAATAAGAATAAGCTATCTATAATAGGGTGCTTGAAAATTCATTATAGTATCTGAAGTTATATTAGAAGATGCTTGGATTTAATTTTGAAATAACAAGCCAATGAGATGTTAAAGTAATCCCTTAAGGGGGATATAAAATGAATAGAAACATCCAGATGGTACTATTTTAGGAAAATATGGGAATTCTAGATTTTTCATGAAAAATATAAAGTTGTTCTATCATAATTAGTTTTTATGTCCCTATCTTGATTATGTTAGATTTTTTAATAATAGTTGAAAATGTGTTGAGATGAATAGGGGGAGAGACATTTTAGAACTTGAATATTTTTTATGTGTTTTTTGAAGATGAATATAGGTAATAAATTAATCATTTAATCCATTTAAATATCCTATAAGAATATTTTTTTTAGATGGGTATCACATATTAAACAGTTTATAGACAACATCGATGTCATAGTTAACCAATATTTTTTCTAAATTGAGTATTTCTAATGTAGACAATGATTTGAATGATTTAAAGTTCAATGGTAAGTTAATTTTGAAATAATAATTCTCTTAAATTTTAAATCAGTCTATAACTAGTAAAGGAAGAATGAAATAGAGATGATGAAATTTTTAATATACTTTGAAGAAAGCATAAAGAGAAGAGTATTTTCCCATACATTATTATCATTTCATTTATTATAAATAAGAGGGATAAAAGAATTTTATTTATATATAAAATAGATATTGAAATAAATATAAAGAATAATATTTACGATTTTAATTAGATTGGGATGAAGGGATTAATTTTTTTAATATATTTTCAATATACAAATGAGTGACAAATTCAATATATATTGTTATTGGATAATGGAGAATACCCCAAGTCGTATGAAGATTATCTTTGAAATTTTATCTTGAATTGACTAAGATACATCTTGTAAGATATTATCTAGAATTATATATATTGATATAGATTTATTTATATATAAAAGAAGGTTATTGGTGTCGTTGTTCTTATATCTCCTCCACAAATGGATTCAAAGAAATAGCCAACAAATATGTTGATTATTTAACTAAGCTAAAATTGAATGATAGGTCCTATAAGTTACTCAAGAAGGAAACATTATATAAATTAGTATTTATAGAGTTTATAGAAGTTTTCCACTTAAAAAATCCTGATGTTATTTGTAAATAAGTAATTACTATCTAATATTGTGAGAAACAATCCATGAAGTATTTTTCAAGAAATAAACTAGAATTAGTGATTAAAATAACTTGGATGAGGGTTTGAGAAGGCTAGAATGAAACTATAATTAAGGAGGATGTGAATCTATATGGTAATACTCAAAATTGTTTATTTATATACTATAAGGACTAGGAAACAAGGATAAAGAGGTTTAGAAATATTTTTATTATTTCTAACAATATTTAACGTTGTTTTAGGGGTATTTGGAGATTCCCTTAGGATATTTTATGAAATTCAGACATTATATTCTAGATTCTGTAAATTATAAGTTGAATTTAAAAATAAATCAAAGTATGGATTCAAATATAATACATTGTGTTTGGATGAGATTTTAAGAAGCTAGAAAATTCCATAGGATCTCACTACTGATATGTAATATTTTTTTTAATACTCATCTTGAAATATTGAAAATGAACACGAGGAAGATGGAGTATAGTTTTGGAGTAGAAGGTTATAAATATAGATAAGGCAATGAATCCATAAAAGTAACCCATGAGTTGAACTGTAGAGTGTGATGGTGTATTGGGACACCTTGTGGATCATAAGAGTAAATATTCTTCATTTCTAAGAGTAATATAGAAGATCATAAAAAATGATATCAAAGTAGAAATATGTTTTGGGAAAATTTATTCATTCATAAGATCTATTTGGAAATTTTATAATATTATATATGGAACACTTCATATTTTGTAAGGATCATATCATAATTCACATGGTTCATTCCCTGAAATTTAAAGGCTCATTTCCTGATTTCATAAGTGTAACTAGGCAGCTGCACTATGTTCATAAGATTCCCCTCGAGAGAATATAAGAGTCAAATGTTTCTTATATTAAGGTGAGTTAATTCTAAGTAGTCTAAAATTTTTCAGAAGGCATGGAATTATATAAACACATAAGAGTCATTTCCTATTATAAAAGGGTTGTTTTATAAATTATGATAATATAAAAAACACATATTGAATTTTATTTAGATGATACAAGACTATTTCCTAGTGGAATTAAATATCAAAAATAAAATTGTGATTTAAGAAATGTTTTGAGAATAAGATGATGATTACATGATGCGAACTGAAAATTAATGTTGAAGATAAAGTATATTTTGGTATTTTAGATGTTCTAACACTGTTTGAAAATAGCCATTCCATGAATCTAGGTGTAAGTAAACAGTGTTCCCCCATGGATAAAAATATAACCATATTTTGTGGGGTTTTGAATATGGGAAAATCCCAAGCCTTTTGTTATTTTAAATGGTCATATATTTGATTTAAATTTTTTGAGAACTAAAGAAGGAAAAATTTACAAGTTTAAATTAGAAGATCAAATGATGGTGAATTAAGGATACTTTTAACATTAAAATTATTAAATGATAATTCCTTATATTTTTTAATATTAAATTATTTAGGAGAATAATAATAAGTGTATAGACTCAATATTGATTTTATAAATCAAATATTAAGTATAAAATGATCGAATGAGATAACCAATTATAAAATAGTTATGGAATATTCTATTTATAAAAGATAAAACTTGATGCTAATATGGAGGAACTTATCTTGTGCATCGAGGAAGTGGAAGGAGTAGTTGTGAATAAAATATCCAATGGTGTATATATATATAATATGATGATTGAGAGAGATATTGACAATTTACTCTAGTGTTACATCTCATATACCATGTTAAGACTCTCAAAATATAGATTTATTGTGATAAAAGATCATAGTGATATTGAGTTAAAGAATAAATATAACATTCATATAGTGCTGATTATTACATTCTGGTGGTTAAATGCATGGTTATTATGGAAAACGATTTTATTATTGTGACTATGTGACTTATAAAGTAGTAGAAAGATATGATTTAAGGAGTTTTGGGGGGATCATTAAAGAAGTTAATTCTGTGAATTAAATCTAATATCATTCCATTTAGGAGGACAAAGAGTATTAAGTGGAAGTATAAAGAACCTATCAGGAGATATCTATTTGGAAGCTAGTGATACCTAACCAAGGTAATTAGATGACACATTCCCATCCCTTGTGTGTTTTATAAAGTGTATGATACCTTCACACACACTTATAATCACTATAATATTAATATTAATAATTTTTATCATAGTTGGAGTCAAACACAATAAAGAGTTGATTCCCACAATAGGGATAAAGCTTGTAAAAAACCTACATTCTCGTGTCTATTTATTATTCATTGAATTTCATGTGGTGGTGTGAATTTATGGAATATAAATAGATATACACAAATTAAATGAGATAGAGTTTTTTCTATTTAGAGGGATATTAAAAGATAAAATGGAATATGGTAAAAATTTCACACCCGGTTCATTACCCCTCATTGGTGACAATAAGGCCTAGTGGGGATTTCAATTAGTGTGTTAATAGCATCACCTAAATTTATATAATATATTATCAACTTAATTAATAGTTTTATTCCCTTACATCACTAGTTTAGATAGTGCATGTGATAGATATCTATATTGTCCTTCATATTCCATGTAATGTTTCATCCTCTAAGAGTTATTCCTGAGCTAGTTAAGGAATGTGTTCTTTAAATGATGTTTTTACAAAAACACAAACATTATAAAATTTTTATTATTATCTATAAAGTTTCATCCTATATAATATATTTAATACTTTATATATTAAATATATCAATATACCTTGAACACATTATTTCTCCCGTCAGTATCAAATCCATCATGCTTGGATATTCTGGAACTTTGGATGCAAGTATAGCATAATATTTATCTCTTCTGGTAACATTAATCTCATTAAGTTATTTCAAATCCAACATACCTAAATGTAGAAAATAATAATGAAAAAAATAACATTACATAACAATTCATGCATGGGAATATCAAACTTTTGGTTTAAACTGAATTTCCTTATGTTATACCCTCTAATTATTCTTAATATAATCCCTAAAATTCACTAAAATTCACTTTTATACCAACCAACATGATACAAAAATAAGATACATATATATTAGTTCATTTAACATGATAAAAAATTACAGCTCATTATTAAATCACCCTCTCATAACCAAAGGATTAGTGTATTTGGATATTCGATATAAATCTAACATAATTCTTATTAAAATTTACCTTTATTCGAAAATCATTCTTCATAATTGATTACCTTATAGATATATGATACATAATATTCTTTATAATTACCTCTAGAAAAGGAAAACGAGGGAAAATAGTGACCTCAAACACTTAGTAATGAGATAATTTTTTGCTATACTCATTCAAAATATGAAATTAAATTTATTAAATACAATATCTTAAAGTGATAAAAATTAATTTTAAAATAACAATGTATAACATATAAAAATTAATTTTCAGATAAGAATATTTTTAAAAATTAATTAATTTTAATCTTATTTATAAATGATTACTAATAATTTATTGAATGTTAAATCATATTTTAAATATAAACAATACATTTCATAAAAAACATTCATTAAATTTGGTATGTTTAATTTTAAAATAAAATATATAACATATAAGAGTTCATTTTTAAAATAATATTAGATATTTTTATTAATGTATTATTTATTCATTTTTATTAGGAATTATTTATTATAATCTTATTACATATGAAATATATTATTTTTAATATATTAGTAACTCTATATAAAGGTTACATTGCAATATAGTTATTAGATATATGTTTACCCAATGATCATATATCCAATGTCCAACAACCATATAACTATCATATTAAAATTTCTATTCATATATATATAACCATACATAATTCTATAAAACTATTCATTGTATTTACTTGCTCAATTTTTATTCCATTTTTTAATAGTTTTCATTAATTCCATAGTTATAATCTTCATGAGAGACTGCAAGAATGAATACATCAAGCTCGCTATATTTTTATTTACTTTTGTTAATGTTGTAATTTTAGAAATTAAGATTTTATATATATATATATTTAATTTATTAGTGTGTATTTAAATTTATATTATAATATTATACTATAATTAAGTATTGCATTTTTCATTGTTTCTTAGTGTTATGTGCAAGAAAATTTATCCAAACCATGGGAATTATTAAATGTAATCTAACATTAATAATATGGGGTGTTATATTTGATCCTTCTAGATGTGAGAAATTTAAAAATTTATAGGTATATTTGGAAACCAATTTTCATTAATATTCTCAAACAAATAGTTATGTAATATTTATACATTAAAATGGTTTGAAAATATTAATTTGGGTGATGTAATAATGATTTAAAATCTAAATCGTTAGAATCATATATACGTATAGAAACAAAACATGAGATAATAAATATTGCCTGAGATGAAATAGTTATGGATTTAATATAAATGTGGTTTATATTAAAGGATGAGTCTAAAAAACCCTACAATAGTAAGTGTGAAATTCCATATAAATAAAATGAATTTCAAGACATCGATCATATAAATGGGTAGGTTTACTCTAAATTCGGGTGCCCATGGATTATCTTGTGCATGTCATGGTGGAAACGACTAACCAAAAGTGTTAGGTAAATGAATATTACTCTAAGATTTGGGTCACACTTCTCTAGAAAATACTTTTAGATAAGATACATGAGTAATAAACTTTCACATTTCAATATAATATATTTGGGAAAAGTGTTGTTTGATTAAATATATAAGAAAAATTTGTTATATGATTGGCATGATGAATTATCTATATAGATATTATTTAAGAGGAATACTAAATTGGACCCAAAATGTATTGAAATATAGATTTTGGATCAATAAAGGTAATATTTTATGGGATCATCATTTTAGTGGGATTACATTCATTAAATGTATTAGATGAAAAGATAGAAAAATGATACTCATCCAAAGATAGGTCTTGTTAATGGTAATGGTATGAAACATGAATATTATTTTTAGGTAACTCATAGGTATATCTTATCACATAATTTTATATCGGTATCTAATATTGAGATGTGTTCTCTAAGATAAACATTCTTTGTATATGGATATTAATGTTATAGAAATCAGTCTCTCTAATTTTGAATCATGGGCATTGGATACTTTATATGTATTAAAATTTTATTGCAAAAAAAATAGACTAAAAAATAGGTGATACTTTGTAACATCATAAGATTTTAGTTCATAAATACTATATCATATGATAAACTCAACACTAAGCTTAAACAAACTAAAAAATAATATTAAAATATTATCATATGACTTTTATAACCTTGATGTTTAATTAGAAGGAATAAAAAAGTGTAACCGTGTTTTGAAACATATATATATATATATATATATAACTTTAGTCTTTAATATAAATTTATAGATTTATTTCTATGAAATTAGAACAAAATTTTGAATAAGATCATTTAACATTAAATCATATATTTATAAAAAAACTAATTTATATGTGTAATGTATTTATTTTATTAAAATAAAATAAGTTAATCATTGTAAGTGAATTATTTTAATGAAATTTATATATCATATATTTATTAAAAATAATTAACTTTTATATAGTAGTTTTTATTAGATATATAATGAGTAAAAAATCATTTTATACGTCAAAAATACATTTTCTTGAAAATATGGGTTTTATTGAATTTTTTATGTGAATATTATCATTAATTTATAATAGTTATAGAAATTATATTTGATAAAATGGAAATAATTTTCCATATAATCATGTCAAAATAATTTTATGATATTTATTTGGTATTTTTCTAAAAGGAATGATTTTGTAGTTAATAGTGAAAAATATGGATTTTGAAAATCTATAGTTTGTATTCTTAAAATATTGTAATTTAAAAGTAAAATACATTTTTTAATTTTGTTCATGTCACAGAAGATTAATATTATTAAAAATAATTCATTTATTGTCATATAAATCAATATTATCCCTGATTTTGGTATAAAATCATTTTTATTCTTAGAACATGTATTTTTTAATGCCTGTTTTTCATTGTGTTTTGAGTACTTGCATTAGAATTTATTTTTTAAACTTTTATAAATTAAATAATAAAATATGGATTCAATATTTGATATCATAATATTCATATTATTTTGTAATTTACATTTAATTTTTATTCATAATAAAGTGTAACCATGGTAAAAGTTAATCACTATGGTAAAGGAAAAAATAGGTTATTCAAGGTTGAAATTATGAGACAAGGATTTAGAATCTATCAAAAAAATAACTTAATCACATTATATGTCAAAAAAACATCTATAAGTAATATAAATTATAACATTTAAAAATGTTTTCCAACTTTTTTATGATTATGGACTTTAAATTATCTTAAGAAAAGTGTAATTGTGAAATGTCACTCTCTCACACTTATTATGATGTCATGATATGGATATAAATAAAAATGATATATTAATGAATATAAATGATAAAATTGATGAGAAATTAATTGTATTTATTATAATAATTTATTTTACATTTTTAGTGATGGTATATTTAATCAAATATTTATGCAATGCCAATGCAGCGATTGTGGAAGCAGAAGAAAAATCGTGTAAATGATTTTAGAAACATTACAATAAATACACATTGGGTGAATTATGTTACTAATAGAATTTTATGGGTGTTTATAAAGTATAATTTGGGGTCAAATAATTTTTATTATAATTATAAGGTTATATTTATGTCTTTAAATTAAAATTTCGTGAATGGTCTTGAAAATGACTTTAAATGGTATTTAATATTTAAAAATTATTTTTAAATCATTAAAAAATCATAATAATGATATAATAACTCAATTAAATAGATAATTTTATAGTATATCATTAATTTTTCATTTATTTTCAACTTTAAATTTTTAAAATTACTTTCATGGAACTTAGATATTGAAAACTTTATTACCGCGATTAAGGTTAAAAGAGTTAACGAGGTGTTAAAAAAATATAAGGTTCATAATGCCACATAAACTTGTCTAAATTTTATTGATTGAATTTATTTAGATATTTTAATCCTTATATTATAATATATGGAGAACTTTATCCCTTTTACATGATTTAGACACATATTATATACTAATAATTCAAGTATTTACACGATTTCCACCAAATCACAAATAAATTGGTACCTCATCTCCTTTCTTATACACACTTCTTGAGCCACTTGGATCAACCAATATGTAATAAAATTCATTAAAAAAATTATTTTCCTCAACCTATAGGTTATGGTCTTCTCAAAAGACCACATCAATAAGGAGTAAAGTGTTATCCAATGAAGGTCACCATAAGAATAGGTATATTTTCTTACCAATCTTTTTAAAGATCATTTCTTCGTAAACCTCAAAAAAATTTAAACAAGTGTATAAACATAATTAAATCAGTATATCTATAATAATTATATGTTTTTATCTTAATTTTACATCTTTTTTATATATCCTTTTCTTCTTATTTAAAATAAAATCTTAGATCATGCGTACGTGTGGACTACCACCTCCACAAAGCGATCTGTATCATTTTTCACCACCTCACATGGATGGTTGTAAAGATTTAATTAATGAATATATAAAATATTTACAAAATAATTATTATTATTTAAATAAAATTTATTATCTACCTTCTTATCATAATATCCATGGGAAAATGATGGCGCCGCTCATATGTAAGCGTGGACTACCACCTCCAGAAAATGATGCGATTCATTTTTCTAGTACCGCTATGCATGGATGATTCAAAAATTGTATATAATAAATAAAAAAAATATATTCATGACTTTATTAAAATTCTATAGATTTAGTAAAAATTTCATAAAAAACATTAAACATGGTCATTTTTCTAAAGTAAATTTGGAGAAATAAAACGAACAACCTTCAGTAGTCGACGTAAGTAAGAACTAGTCATATAATGGGTATGAAATGATTATAAAGTGACCCTAAAAATGTAATATAGGTGAATTTTTTTTATTCATGTGTTTAATAAAATTATATTTATTTTTAGGAGGATATAAAATTTCCAATGAAGAGGGAATCTAGGGTAAGGGTTTTTTGTCTCAATTCCACTCCATTGAGATATATTTTATATTATTAACCTAATTTATTTTATATGGTGTATATTATTCCTATTTAACAAATTATATCATCAATTTCTCTTTATTCATTGTATTTAATGTTTCAGTTCTCGTTTTCTATTTTAATGGGTTTTGGTAGAAAAGTTATTAGTGCCTTAAAAGTTAATTTTAAAATCTAACTATAATTCAAGATTTTTCACATTAAATTTTACATTGTTAGAATTATATTATCTTTATTTATTAATCACAATCAATTTTATACTCCTATATTTATTTTAGGGGTTTTAATTTTTCTTCTTCCTATAATCCTCTCTTTGGGATATAAATAACAAAAGAACACTTTCTAAGAAAAACCAACCTTATTTCATCTTTTAGGTTGGGAATATTTTTCTAAAATATCCATATCTTTTAAATTATTCCATGGAATATTTTATATAAATTTAATTTATTATTATATTTAATTTTATACTACTTTTGAATTTAGTTAAATAGTTTTATAATTAATTATTATAATTTTTTCTAAACAATTCATTTTAACTTCTTACAAAAAATATAAATGGAATATTCTTTTTAATGTATCAATGTCAATGGATTTTACAACCTCCATGACCATTATTCAATATTTGTCTTCCTCGATAAGTTTCATTTATTTCAAATAAAATAATTTTTATTATTATGAGAATTTTTATATTAAAATAACTTGTCATTACTTTCTAAAAAATTAAAAAATATTTTTTAAAATAATTGAAAATATTGTATTTAAAACAATGTTACAAAATATTTAGTGACAATTATTTTTAATTATTAACTTCCATTATCCTATTAAATTCTCCAAAAGTTTTACTTTATTTAAAACCTTCATTTCTAATGAATTTCTATCAAACTTTACTGATTTATGGATTATACCTTATTTTGAGATTATTCACTTTCTTGTGATCATGTTCTCTATCACCCTCCACTATTCATTACACACGATTTTTATCCTTCGTGTCTATATTTTCAAAATCATGGATGTATTTAGTATCATTTCAATTAATTTTTATGTTGTCTTAACCATAAAACATTTCAATATATGGTGTTAGTTAAAATAATATTATTAAGAAATTTATTTAATTTATTGTGGAAATATTGATCTATAATATTCTTGATTCAATAGAGATATTTATTAATTTATAAGGAATATTAATAATTTATTATATTGTTGATTCAATATATTAGTAATGAGTTAGACATATATATTTGATGGGTGGGGCCTAGTTATAGGTATCCCCTCGATTCATCAACATGTATCATGAGGAAAAAAAATGTGGACATATTAGTTGGGTAATTGGTGTAAACTTACCCATAAAATAAAAGTGTCTTTGGCAAGGCCATGATAGAAACATTCATCATGTATTAGATGAGGCCTTGATGGTAAGATCATGAATATCTAACATTATGATGTTCCTGAATTATTATTTCAGTTATTATTATTCATTTTATTTTTATGTTGATATTTTCTATGGATAATTTTTGAAGCTAAAGTTTTTTATTGAGTGAAATATTTATTTATTATCCACTCCTCCATAGTTCTAATTCCTTATCCACTCATGATAGCTTATATCATATGATTTTCCTTTCTAAGTGTTTGATCTATCCATGTTAGAGAAAAATTAAGTATAAATTTTTATTCAAATTATGATGATTTCTTCATGATTTTAAATGATAAAATCATTGAAATATTTTATTAAAATAATTGGTAATTTGAATTATAGAATGAAAATGGGCTAAAATATAAAAATTACTTATGTCCATAATTTTGACTAATTTTTATCATTTTGGTATTTTGATAATAACATTTATATTGTTGATCACATTTATGTAATTCATTCTTTATAGGATTCCTTAGCATTTTTATACAACTTTCCTTTATTAACTCAAAGATAAATCCACAATTTGGAAGCCCAAAAGTAGATCCCAAGTTGGGCCTTCAAAACTATTCACAGATCAGGAATATTTTTATGGTGGGGCCATATCTCTTGATGGGAATGGCCAAATTCATTGGTATTCATAGTGGATATGAGAAAGAAACTTCTTAACAACTTTCATGAATATGAACATGTGTGAATTGGCCATTTTTAAAACCATTAAAGCATGGGAAATTGAAGACATTGAATATGGAGTGTTTGTTTGGGAAATTATATTCTCAAAGTGAAACATGTATAACTCTCTCAAAACATGGCCCAAATTGCTTAAATTTTGAGGTGAGATGAGAAAGACATATAGGAATAACTATTATTAAGTTTTCCACGCATAAATCATCCATTTAAGGGGTCTAACACATGGAAACATTTGAAGAGAATATCTGGCCTATAAAAGGAGGAGAGCTCCTCCTTCACAAATCATTAAAATCAATCTCATAACATCATTTGGGGTACCAAGGAGGAGATCTACACCAAGTAAGGCCGACTACAAATATCCCCCATTTCTTCTTCTTCATTTATTTTTAGTTTTTTATATTTTAGTTTTTTTCAAATTGTAATTTAAATTTTAGTTTTATTAAATTAATCCATGTATTTGTGTTTCTCCATCTATTCCAAAATTATTATTCTCAATTTTATACTTTTAATTATAAGTATTATTTTTATTACAAGTATTAGTATTATTATTATTATTATTATTATTATTATCATTATTATAATTATAACATTCTTATTTTAAAATTATTTTATCCTTTTATTTCTCTATATTATTTTTCAAAAATAATTCATTTGATTATAATAATTATTATAAACATAATTATTATTATTATTATTATTATTATTATTATTTTAACATTATTTATATTTTTCATATTTTTTATTTTTTATATTTTTTATATATTTTCTTATTTTATTTTATTTTATTTCACCCAACTCTCTTCTCATCCCCCATTCATCCATTTCTATTTTAATTATCTCATCCACCATTATTTTTTTACTTTATTCTTATTTTTCTTTTTCTTCTTCTCCTCTTCCACCTACTCCACATAGTAATCTATTACTATCATAAATGAGATGTTGATCCCAAGGCTTGGCCCAGGGGTAGGTGAAGGTGTTCTTGATTTTTCTTTAATGTTTAATTTTATGTTTGTAGATATAATTTAGTAGCATGCATGAGTGAGGTGAATGTCCCCAATGTGGTCGCTGCTCCCAATAACCTGAAACACAATCTATCACTATTCTATAATTTAATCACCTTTACATATCTTTATTGGTTAGTTATTCATGTGTTATAGTTAATCTAATCAATGGATGAAACAACATCAATAAAGCTGATTCCTGGAAGATGGAACCTTATAGACCAAGGAGTGTCGTCAACATTAATTAAAGGAGGAGGTGTAATTAAGAGTTCTTAGGCATTCAATGATATTCTATAATTTCTAAATAAATAATATTATTTCAAACATGATATTTCATTATTGGATTGTCAAACTTAAAACAAAAATATAAAGGAAAATAATAATTGAATCTTAAACCAAACCCCAAAACCAAGTGTTTTCTTATTAACTCATTCTTTTTAGTTTTCCTAATAGTTTAAATACTCATTTTTTTCATGTCATTATAAAAATAATCAAAAACATAAAAAAAATTAATTTATTTAATTTAAATATAGAAAACAAAAAGAAGTAGAATGTGTTATTTAGATAATGTAGGTGAACATATTGAAAGGATCTAAAGTGAGACGACCCCGGTCAGACTCTGTGTTATACTAGGAAAAATATATTGGTTTTGAACACACCCCACGATAGGCGTGTGTCAAAAATATCATCGTTTCTAGGGATACAATAAGTTATTCATTTATATTTTCTATTTTCAAATCATAGATATATTTTATTTCATTTTATACAAATAAAAAACACTAAAAAAATACTTCCATTATGTTTTCATATGACAATTATTTCAAGTCATTGAAGAACAAATACTCCCAGGTGACAGAACCAATAGCTGAATCCCCCAAGTCTATAGAAGGTGGTATTTCATTATGATCTAGAAATATTAGGGTGGCTCAAAGCCAAATTTTTAAAGAGGGTAAATTCAAGGACCTTATCCATGATCTAAGGATACCCTCAAAAAAGTAATTGGATGAAGGATTGGATAGAGAGATCATGTAATTCTAGGAGGACATAAAAAAATTCTATGAAGAAGAGTCCAAGACATAAGAAGTGTGCTCCCTGATTCCTCCCAAAACCTTTGAAGAAGTTACACCAGAATATTTTTAGGTGTAATTGTCAAAACACAAACTCAAGTACAATATTCAAGAGCTTGAGGAAAAGGCGCAAGGTCTCTAAGGAAAAATGGATTGGATCACATCATACTTACAAGAACAATCTGATGAACTTGAACCTAAGTATGAAACTAAAAAATAAGATGAGACACTTATCTTACCTGAAGTGTCAAAGGAGGAAGAATTATCTGTTAAACTACATGTGGTGGATCAACAAGAACTGGATGACTTTTGGAATGATTATGAGGAGATTCTTAATCTCTATGAACCCTATAATGTAGAAGAGATATCATCAGTGAATAAAGATACCACCAATGTGGTTGAATTTGAAGTGAAATTGGAGGAGCCCAACTAGATGCATCCATCCTCATAGAATCTAATCCAAGAGGCACATACCATTTATTCATTTATTGAAAACAAACAAACTCAAGGATTTGAACCTTTCTTTGACTCTATCTCTTCTAATTTTATTGAATTTGAATTGTTCATTACTCTTTATTATTATTATTATACAGAATAAGACAATATCTACTATGCCTTGGAGAAAAAAGAAAAACCTGGATGTGTAGCTATTTAGAAACACATAAAACTCCTTTATTTGGATGAATATACATTTTAGGATCCCCATCATGAAGAGATCCATGTTTCCTAGCCTAGAAAAATCAGGAAATATGGTTCTTTTATGGAAGGGGAGAAATTAATTTTTAAACATTGAAATTTTATCATACATGTTTACTTCCCCTTTTTATCATTCGTCTCATGTAGCCCATGTGAATGAAGAACTGGAAGAGGTTCCACATGTAGCTATGAAGAAGGAGGATGATCCCTACTTCATCATACCCACACCATGGAAGCTATACCTAATTTTGAAGGGGGAGGATCTTGTATACATTATTCATGGATCATTCATAATGAAACAAATAACTAGATGTTGGAAAAATCCACATGTGGTGGTTCATGTCAAATTAGCTTCAACCACCATCATACTTTGGATAATAGGTGGTATTACCCTCTATAGAAAGTAAAAATTATGTTCCCACTTGGGGGGATTGTACCAAGATTTATATTTACATGTTTTCAAAGAATTTATGCAATAATATCGTTTATTAGAAAGTAGTTAATCTTGTAGCTATAGATACCCGGTTTTATCTTTGTAAGACTTTGAAATATTTCTCTATATCTTTCCATAGCTAAGCAATGCGACTGCGTGTGATTTTGAGCCTCGGTGTACCTAGAATTAATTTTATAAAAATATTAAGAATATTTTATACAATTCACATGAAGGAAATGATAAATATCTCATATGGTATATTATATTATGAATCTAAGTCCATGGTTAAGTTCAGAGCGTGGTGTTTACCCTAGGAGGATATAACTTTTGTCTGTGCGAGTTTTCTGTGGGAAAAAGTCACAGGGGGCGTAATCATAAATAAATTAATTAAAATTAATTATTTTATCTCATACATTGTATCTAATAACTTTTTAATGGGGACTTGGATTGAAAAATTGAGGCCTTTTTTGAGTTCATAATGCAGTGTTTGACCTAAGTATGGTATAAAATGAGAGGGCGCAGGATGTTCAGATTTTGCAACCATTGGAAGAGAGGTTAAGTGGATACCCTTGACCTAATTATTACATTATAAATTTGATTTTAAGGGATTTGGATTAGTTTATCCTCTTAATATAACCTCCAACAATGAAAATTTCTCCTCCTCTCCTTCCTCCTTTGGTAATTCAACAACAAAACTATGAAAAATCGCAACGGAAGCATTGGTGGGTGTGTTCTTCAATGACCAACGAATCGATGTAGGATTTTGTAGGTTTTTGGAACCCCCAATTTAAATTCATAATTTATTCTTGAATTATTTTTTAAATTCATAGATTCAATCATTATGTTTATGGCTAAACGAACATGACCATCATCTGATGTCCGTTTTGAATCCTCTTTTGTCACTTTCTTCATCCATTCTTGGTCCTTCTTCATTATTAACTATTGTTATATCGAGACATCAGTGAATCATCATGAAAACCATTAATATTTGATAGTATAAACCTAAGGTTTATAAAACCAGTTTCATTTCAGGTTTTGGAGGATCATAGTAGGTCCGGTGGTCTATGAAAGGGACCACCAGTGCGACGGCGGCTGATAGCGGTGCATGGAATCAGGTTGTGGGGCTCGACCGGGACGGTCGTGTGGTTGGCATGCAAGGAGTTGGTGAAAAGGATGGTGGGGAAACTAAATAGAGGTGGAAGGTGGATCTAGGGGTGGTGGCGGTGTCATTAGACAATCTACGAGCTCGGAGGATGGTCTGAGGCGGCAATAGCGAGCTACGGTTTGCGGGCGGTCGGTTAGCGTTGACTCGGGATGCTGGAGCAGCTGAGGCCAGAGCGGGCAAGTAGACCTGGAGTGTTTGGGATGAGGTAGTACAATCCCAAGTAGTTGAGAGGGATGGAGCATTCGGTCTGGAGAGGGACAGAGTGGGTCAAGTGGGCAGAGCGGGATAGAGTGGGACGGAGCGGGCCCGACGAGCCGAGTAGGCCAGACAGGCCTTCGGGCTGCGAATTAAAACCACCATAACTTATAAATGAAGTGTTAATTTTATGTTACATTTATATAATTGTGATCCTATCTTCTATAAGGACCTTTTAATTCAATTTTTTTAATTTTAAGGTTATGTCTTGTGGCTCGGTTGCACGAAATTATAAGATATAATAATAATTAATATTATTATTATTATTGATAAATCTTATATCAGACGTAACACCTACATATGACATCCAGTTGATGCACCATCAATTTTTTCATAACCCTAAAATTTGGAAGGACGTTTCAAGACTGATTTCAGACGCTTAAATTAAAATTGAGGTGCGGGCCCCATGAGGACCGATTTGGGAATTTGCGGTGAAATGTGACTTTTTAACCAGGTGTCCCATTTTAGAAGAATGAATAGATGATACTATGTGTTTTTTCATGAGTATTTCAATGGTGGGATACATATTATGTTTTTTAGGATTGGTACATGGGCCCCATGAGACACCATCTGAGTGTAATGCGACGACATATGACTTATTTCATCAGATGTCTGATCAGAGCGATTGAATAGTCGAACGTGCGCATTTTTTCACAAGGATCACAATGGTGTGATCTATTTGGATATTCAGAGCCTTATTCATGATCTCATTAAATGTGTAAACATTATAGTAATATTGGTGGAAGATCCTTTTGAAGGGTTTGAAAATAATCCACAAAAGTTATCAAGAAGTTATCAGGTATCGTTTAGAAAGATTACCATAGGATTCTTTTCGAGTGTTGATCATCCTGATTTACTAGGGTGAGAATCCCCTATGACTAAAGTGGAATCCCCCAAATGAACTAGGGTGAGGGTCCTCTGTAGCTACTTATTGGGCAGTACCCTCCAGCATATTACACTTCAGTGGGGTTGGGCAGTGTGACCCCATCAACTCCCAAGTGTTGATCCCCTTGACGTACTAGGCTGCAAATCCCTGATGAATAGAGTGGAATCCTCATGATGCACTAGGGTGTAGGTCCTCTACATCTACTATTAGAGTGGAATCCCCCTGAATTACTAGGTCACAGATCCTCTACTTTGAGTTTGCACCATCCGACTATGTGGATCAGTGGTGAGACGTGGTTTGACATACCTTTGGACTCATAAGAAAGAGGGATATTTTCCCCACCAAGACGTGTCCTTATAATGTGACCTAAAACCGTGAGGGTAATTTAGTTTCTCCAAAAGTGGATAATATCAATGCGTGGTTATTGAGCACATTTTACTTGTGTGTTCAGGGAATATATGTGGGGAACTATGAATCATTGATGCATACTCTTAGAATTGTTTGTGACTCTTCTTCTAGGGATGAGATATGATATGGAGATCCCATTAATATATCATTTGGTCTTCTTTGGTTAAGCATATATATACATCCCATTTCTATACCCACTTCTTGGGTTTGGTCACTTTCCTTCCGGAGAGGCGAAGACGCATTGGGTATTCCATGGGCTTTCCATGTGTAGCTTCTCAGGGTTAGATGAGTCTACTCTCCTACTATGGGTAGTGAAGACTTGATGAGAAGTCCATCTTCTCACCATTTTTATATCCTTATGGTTGGATAAGCTTACTTGAATGTTTTATTTGGTTGAGCTACACTCTTTTATTATACTTTGTTATATCTACTACTTTCTTCTTCAATGTATCTCTCGCTCCCCCCCCTTCAACTTTTCAGGGAATATTACTGGGTATGTTTATACTCACCCCTACATGGGATTTTACCGAATGTATCATCCCTTATACGGATAATGGATAAGTTGTATTTTGACTTCAAAGGAGATTAGGGATAAGGGTGCATGTATCTTGTACTGTAGTCATAGCTTGAGATCCCGGATCATGGATTTCTCTTGGATATTTTTTTATACATTTAAAATTTTTGTTAGGTTGGGACACTTAACTATTTTGGAATTTATTTTTACCCTTTCCCTTTTTAATTTTATTTAATGTACTTGTACTATTTAGTGGTCCATGCATGTGTGGTTCATTTACAGTAGTGTAGCATCTTTTACTCCTTTCCCTCTACACTTTTTCATTGAAGGGTTGTGTACTTGTGTACATGTACTTAGTCAAAGGACTCCCTAAGTTTTTTGTGCCTTTAGTTATTGTGACCACCCCTAGACTATGGAGGTGGGATTGGGGTAGTTGCGGCTCGGGCCCCAGTATGGGTCGGATCGTGACGGATTGGTATTAGTGGTGGTTTGACACTTGGGAAGTTGTCCGGATGTTTCCCTAAAAATGTTTTGGCTGGGTTTGGGGAAACAATGTAGAAGTATTTTGAGAGTGGATCTCAATCCAGGGAGTCTAGTGATGGTGTGGGTGGTTGATGTATCCATTCACCAGGACCCTGGTTACCAACTTTTTAACTCGGTATGACGAGACACTTATTGCAGGGAACAATGGTACATGCATCATATAGGATTGAGTATTTTATTTTCCCTATTGATTCACCTCCCCATTTTTGTTCTCTCTCTCTATATATATATATATGAACATATGACCACAGTGCTCCTTGATAACATTCAGGATTCCTTCACGATGTCAGCCAGCCAGGATACCAGCTCCAATTCGTGACGAAGACCTTGTGAGTGATGAGGCCTCAGTTCATGGTCCATAATTTGATACCCTTTTTTCTAGGTGGACTGATAGTATCACCTCCACCTATTGAGAAGCAGATAGTCCTTCCATATCAAAATGATAACAAGCATAGGCTGAGTGCACTCCATGAGTTCTAGCTCCAGAGGCCACTAAAGTTCCGTGATGAGCCAAATCCTCAAGAAACAGATGATTGGATGGAGTTGGTGATCCGTGTTTTCAGTCTTATACAGTCACCAATGGATCAAATGATATATTTTGTAGCTAGTACTTTCCATGGGGTGGTTGTACATTGGTGGAGCATGGTTACTCAGATGCACGATGAGTTTTCACTCTCTTGGGATGAGATTTAGAAACTGTTTTGTGAGGAGTACTACCCATCATAATTATAATCTGTTTGGATTTAGTAACTTCTAGAGCTTAAGCAGGGATGGATGTTGGTGGAAGAGTACTCAGATAGGTTAAAAAACCTAACTAGGTTTATACTGGACATGATCCATGACATCTACTTCCAGGTACAGAAGTTCGAGAAAGGACTCAACAGAGAGATCTGTGCAAGCATAGTACCCTTGTGCCTCCCCACCTATGCTGGGGTGTTGGAGCAGGCACTAGTGATGGAGAGATTTTTTTATAAGGGGATTTAGTTAGCTGGGACTGGAAGTGGACACTTCAGAGTTGAGACTTCAGTGGAAGCTATAAGACGTTTGTTGATAGGATCTTGATGCAGGAGGCTTCCCCATGATCAGACTCGAACACGTGCTCAAGCAGCATTGGGGTAGCATAGAGCACTGAGTCATCCCAGAGAGGTTTGATGCTATGATTGTGATGGGTGAGGTCACATGGCACAATACTTCCCAACCAGATGCGCTGATCATCCCAGACAGATAGCATGTGGACCACCATGATAGAGACAACAGTGTGATCAGGGATCCCCCAGGAGTGGATAGGGTGGTCCCTAGGGAGGCGGTGTTGGTAGAGGAGTAAAAGGAGCTATAGGTGGGGGATGATTCTATGAGGTTATTCCACCACCACCAATTTCCAACCCACATTAGGATTAGGGAGCTAGCGGTCATTGTTGTGGATAACTGCATGCTTTGGATTTCCATGATCTCGCATCGCATGAGATGATCCAAGGAACAATTTTTGTTTATTATACTCTTTATTTAGTATTAGTAGACATAGTCACCAATCAATATTTTATCTTTTTACTCCTGGTATGAGATTTGGATCTCCCAATAGAGGCCCTAGCACAATAGCTTTGTCTCAAGGTCCCTACGGGGAGCTCTTCTTCTGTGTCTTTCATCTATCGGGATTGTGAGATATTGCTTGGAGGAGAGAGGTTCACATGGGGCCCAATGGTTGTAATGATGGAACCCTAAGACATCATCTTGGGCATGTATTTTCTTTAAATGGTGTGATCCCATAACAACTGTCACTATATACTAGTTGGATTCTTATGCACTGATGGGATGAGGTTCTCCTTTCTCAGTGAAAGTGACCTCGTACCAGAGCCATCAGGAGTTGTGAGTAGGAGGATATATCCTTATACCCACTAGTTAGTGAGTGTAACCCTTAGTGAATAAAACTCTTCAGGCATATGGGTTGCTTCAGTTTTGGAGGATTATATCAAAGTCTTCCCTAAAGACAATCTAGGACTACCTCTAAGGCAGGAGTTGGAGTTTGGAATTTATTTGCAACTAAGTGCTACCCTGATATCTTCTACAACATACCAGATGGAACCCACCAAGCTTTGGGATATACAGTTATAGTTGGAATACCTTCATGAGAAATTTTTCATTAGGCCTAGTGTGTCCCCCATGACAACTCCAGTTCTGTTTTTGAAGAAGGAAGATAGAAGTTTACAGCTTTTCATGGATTATCATCACCTAAACTAGGCCATGATAAAGAAAACGTACCCTTTTCTAAGGATTGATGACCTATTTGACCAGTTGTGAGGTGCGAGATGGTTCTCCAAGATCATTCTCATGTCCAGCTACCAACATCTATAGGCCCATGAGGATAAAATTTTGAATTAGGCTTTTTGATGTCGCTATGAGCACTACGATATCCTAGTGATCCACTTTGGTGTGAAAAATTCCCCCATCATATTTATGGAATTGATGAACCAGATCATCCAACCTTACTTGGACCATTTTTTTGTTATCTTCATCAATGAAATACTCATCTACTCTGCAACAGAGGAGGAGCACACATAGCACTTGATAATGGTTCTTAATTTACTTTTAGAGGACTAGCATTACAGAAATCTCTCAAAGTGATAGTTCTAGATACAAGATCTTTGCTTTATAGGTAATTTCATTTATAAACAAGTTTTTTCCATAGATCTAGTAATGATCTAAGAAATTGTTTCTTGGGATCCACCCAAGAGTGTGACTGAGGTGCAAAGCTTTCTTATTTTGGTGGGGTACTATAGGAGATTTGTGGAAGACTTATCCATGATCGAAGACCTTTTGACTAATCTGACATGGAATGTACAACCATTTACCTAGTCTGAGCAGTGCCATAAGGCTTTTGAGGAGTTTAGGATGAGACATATGAGCACTCTAGTTTTGAGACTACCAGAGGAGGGAATTGAGTTTATAGTGTATTGTGATTCCTCGGGAGCTGGGCTCGGTTGCGTGTTGATACAACAACTAGTAGTCATCGCATATAGGTCAAGGTAGTTGATACCCCATGAGAAGAACTGTATGAATCATCACCTAGAGATATCAGTGTTAATATATTCCTTGAATATGTGGAGGCACTATGTTCTCAGAGAGCGCTTTTTGTTTTACACAGACCACCAAAGCCTCGGTACATATTCACCCAGAGAGACCTAAACCTAAGGCAGCGATGCTAGTTGGAATTCCTAAAGGAATAAGACTTTGAGATATTCTGTAATATAAGGAAGAGAAATGTTGTAGCAGATTCTCTTATTAGGAATTCCTAGGCTCACCTAGTGTAGGAAGCTTCAGAGTTGTTTGAATCCATGTAGCTGACACTTGTGGAGTAGGAGGGTACAGTTTTCCTATAGTTGATGGTACTGACTACATCGATCCTTGAGCATGTGAAAGAATCCAAACTGGGAGACATTGACTATGATGTTTTTCATGATCAAATATCCACATGAGACACACCAAATGGATATTCTGAAGTAGGGAATCATGAGATCTTGTTACAAGTACAAACAACAGTTCCAGTTGTGATATGGGAGGAGGTGATGAGGGAGATCCAAAAATCTCCTTTAGTTGTAAATTATAATATGGGGAAGATTTAAAAGGATATTCAATGGATGTTTTGGTGGTCTAACATAATATGAAGTTTAGTTGAGTTCATCTCACGATGCCTCACCTGTCAGAAGGTGAAGGATGAGCATCAAGTTTCAAAAGGTTTGTTGTAACCTATTGACATTTTAGAGTGAAAACGGGACAACATATACATGGAATATATCATAGGGATTCTGCGCACAATGAAGATCCATAATGCCATATGGGTTATAGTGTACTGACTCCCAAAGTCGTCACACTTCCTTACTATTAGGGAGTAGATTTCAGTTGAGAGTTTGGGGCAGTTGTACCTATGAGAGATCATCCGTCTTCACGGGGTACCCTCAATGATCATCTCTGATCATGACATGTGGTTTAACTCATGATTTTGGATAGGCCTATAGGTGGAATTCGGGACCCATCTATAGATGAGTACTTCCTTTAACCCCCATATCGATGGGCAGACCGAGCACACTATTCTGGTGTGGGAGGATATGTTGAGGGCTTGCGTGTTAGATTTAGGCCGAAGCTTGGAGGATCACCTACCATTGGTGGAGCTTTCATATAACAAAAAATATCACTATACCATCATCATGTAATATTTTGAGGCCCTATACGGGAGACCCTATAGATCACCTTTATGTTTGACAGAGGTTGGGGAGTCAACCCTCATGGGCCCAGAGTTGGTGTGGGCGATGATGAAGAAAGTGTAGGTCATCTATGAATGGATGAAGATGACCCAAAGTAGAAAAAAAATACTACATATATATATGTCATAGTCTCTTGGATTTTGATCAAGGATAGCATGCCTTCTTGAGAGTCTCCCCACGATGTGGAATGTAGAGGTTTTTTCCTAGATGAAAGCTATTCCCAAGGATCATCAGGCCATTCAAAATCATGCAGAGGGTTGGCAAGCTTTCCTAACACCATGATCTACCACCACAGCTAGAGTGGATTCACAAAGTCTTCCATGTGTCACAGTTGAAGAGATACATGCATGATCCTATGCACATCATCGACCAGGGAGATTTGTATATTGAAGATGGATCCACCTTTTCAGAGAAATCAGTGGAGATAAAGGATTGATAGGGTCAGAAAATATTTGGATAGAACAACCCTTTATTTTGTGTGTTGTGGAAGAACAGAAACATGCATGAGATTTCTTCCTCCTTTAGCGATTCAACAATGAAGCTTTGGCGAATCACAGTGGAAGCATTGGCAAGTGTGTTCTTCAACGTCGAATGAATCAAGGAAGGATTATTTTGGTTTTCTGTACTCCTGATTTAAATTTGTAAGTTATTATAGAATTTATAGTCAAATTAAATTCTTTAAACATCAAGGCGATGGCCAAAAAACATGGCCATCATCTGACATCTGTTTTGGATCACCTTTTGTCTCGTTCTTCATCCATTCATCGTCGTTCATCATCGTTAACTTTTTCTACTTTGAAACATTAGATAAACATCGTGTTAACCATGAATATGTGAAGGTATTGACCTAAGGTTTCCAAAAATGGTTTTTTTCATGTTTCGGAGCATCGTAGGAGGTACAATGGTCCATAGAAGGGGTCATTGGTATGACACTGGTGCGGCGAAGGATGGCGGCAGCCGGTAGTGGTGCATTGAGGTGGGATGCGGGGCTCGACCAAGATGAATATGTGGAAGGAGAGCATGGATGGAATTTGGGGAGTCAACAGTAAGGACATATAGGCCATAGATCAAAGGTGGAAGGTGGATATGTGGGCAGAGGCAGAGGCAGGAGGTGACCAGTGAGCTCGGCGGACGGACCAAGGCGGTGACAATGGGCCGCAGTTCATGGGCAGTCAGCTTGTGTTAATGCGGGGACATCGGAGTGGTAGAGGCCGGAGTGGGACCATAGGTCGGGAGCGGTTGTGCCGAGGTATTCTGAGAAAAGGAGGTCAAGCGAGCCCAAGCAGGTAGGCCAGAGCTGGCTGGAGAGGGACGGAGCTAGCTAGGCGGGCCGAGTGGGTCGGACAAACCTTCAAGCTGCAAACTAAAACTGCCATAACTTCTAAATGAAGAGTCCATCTTATGTTTTGTCTATAGAAACATGATCATATCTTTGAGACTGACCATTTGAGGTTGGTTTTGTAATTTTAAGGTTTAGGATCATGGATTTTTTTATAAAATAGTGAAATATAATAATAATAATAATAATAATAATAATATAATTATTATTATTGAGAAATCTTATATCAGATGAAAATCCTGTATACGACATTCAATTGACATACTGTTATTGGTGTCATGGCCCTGAAATTGATTCAGAAGTCTCAAGAATGATTTGGAGCACTTAAACCAAAATTGAGGTGCAGGTCCCATGAGGCTCGGTTTCGGCATTTGTAGTGAAATGTGAATGCTTCCCCATGTGTCTGTTTTGGATGAATGAATAGATAATCCTGTGTGTGTTTTATGAGTAACGCAATGGAGTGATCCACATTATGTTTTTAGGTTCAAGGTATAGGACCCGTGATATTCTATTCGAGTATAATGTGGAAACATACGACTTTTTCATCAGTTGTCTGATTAGGGTGAATGAATAGTTTGTCTTGCATGTTTTCCATGAGGATCACAATAGTGTAATCTATTTGAATGTGAATAGACTTATTCTTGATCTAATTAAATGTGGAAACATGAATGTAATATCGGTTTAAGATCCTTTAGATGGGTTTGAAGAGAATACATGATAGTGATCAAGCAGTGATTGGGCATCATTTAGGTAGATTTCCAGAGGATTCCTTCTGGGTGTTGATCCCCCTGACATACTAAGGTGTGGATCCCTAATGAATAGAGTGTAATCCCCATGATTCACTAGGGTATGGGTCATATATAGCTACTTTCTGGTCAATACCCTCTAGTGTATTACCCTTTAGTGGGGTAGGGCAGTGGGACACTGTCGACTCCCGAGTGTTGATCCCACTGACGCACTAGGGCGTGGATCCACAATGACTAGAGTGGAATCTCCCTGATACACTAGGGTGTTGGTCCTCTACTGATAGTATTATAGTGTAATCCCCCATACATTCTATGACATAAATCCTATACTTCAGGTTTTCACCGTCCAACTATGCGGATCTGTGGTGAGATGTGGTTTGAGAAACCTTTTGTCTCACATGAAAGAGGGACACTTTCCCCAATGAGGTGTGTCCTTCTGATGCAACCTAAAACCATGAGGAAAAGTCAGTGCCACCCAAATATAATAGTATCAAGGTGTGGTGATTGATTCCCTTTGACTTGCGTGTTCAGAGAAGACATGTGGTGAACTGGGTATCATTGATGGATACTCTTAGAACTGTTGGTGACTCTTCTTCTTGGGTTGAGTTGTGAAATGTAGATCCCCTTACCCTATTTTTTGAGCTTATTTGGCTAAGAATATATATATTTATCCCATTTCTGTAAACACTCATTAGGTTTGGATACTCTCTTTCAAGGAGAGTTGAAGACAGGTGGGGTATGTCGCATTCTTTCCATGTCTAGCTTCTCATGGTTGGATGAGTCTACTCTCATACTATAGATAGTGAAGACTCGGTGAGAAGTCTATATTATCATCATTTATAGATCCTTGTGTCTGGATGATCTTACATCACTCTCTTGTTGGGTTGATCTGAACTCTTTTATTGTACTTTGTTCTATCTTCTACTTTCTTCTTCAGTGTATCTATCACTGCTACCCTTTCACATTTTTCGGGCATCCTACTGGGTATGTTTATACTCATCCCTACATGGTCTTTTCCTGCACATATCGCGCCTTATATTGATGGTGGACATGTTGTATCGGGACTTCGGACGAGTGTAGGGGTACGGGTTCATGGACCGCATGTGGTGGTCGTAGCTTGGGATCTAGGATCAGGGATCTCTCTAAGCTATTGTTTTTTACTTTTCCAGTTTCTGTTAGTTTGAGACACTTTTCTTATTGGGCATGTATTTTTTCCCTTTCCAATTTCAGTTTGATTTACTATACTTGTATTTTTTAGTGGTCTATACATTTCTAGTTTATATATAGAAATGTATCATCTTTTAATCATTTCCCTATGCACTTTTTCATTGAGTGGTTGTATGCATGTGTACAGGTACATAGGCAAAGGACTCCCCGAGTTTTGTGTACCTTCAGCACTTATCACCACACTTGGATATGGAGTCAAGCATGGGGATGTTTCAGATCGAGCCTTGGCATGGGTCAGGTCATGACAATATCCCACTACCTCCTATCTTTTTGAGTTTTAATTACATGATCCTTATGCTTAATTGAGTTTTATTATTTTATAGGTTCATTATGTTAGAAGGAAGTCCCAAAAAGTGAAGTGAGAGTAATAAGATTCATTTCAAAAGGGATTTCACATTTTGTGTTTATATTTTAAATAACTTACTATTTTTTCCAAAAACATGTTTTGATATTTAAAGTTACATTACATGCCAACACTTGAATTATGCTTTACATGACTAATTGAGGAGACATGAGTTTAATATGAATCCTATGATTCCATGTTTTAGATTTAAATGTAGATATAATTTAGTGTGTAAAATGGAGAATTGAATTATTAAATTCAAACATGGATATGAAAATGAGGACTCAGGATTTGAAGAAATTTATTGAATCATGTAAATGAAATTTCTCAATCATTTTTCATGCTTTGAAATTCCAAAATTTATGTGAATTAATTTGTTATCATTAATCATGACTTGAGTGATTTTCCCTTATCATATGTCCCATTACCTAGAGGATGTCTAGAAAAAGTACCTCCTATTTTATCTTCAGTATATTTATTGAGTGATCTTGGGACATGAAACCTACTAGAACATTCATTAGAACTTGTCAAAGCTATGATTGTACAAAAACACAATTAAAATGATTAGGGAAACTACTAATAAACCACTTATCCTTAAAAAACCTTTATATGAATCCTTCTTTAGCCCATATAGACCATGAATCGCCTTTATAGGGATGATCCTTCAGAGGTGATAGAGGATCATCCCAATCCCAAGGAGGGATACCATAGCTCTCTCTAGGACTCAGCCTCTGGAGGGGACTACTATCCAGTGATGTGGATGTAATATCGTATTGATCCTTGATGAAAGATCCAAGGGAAACTCTCAAAATATATTTTTATAAGCTAAAAACCCACCAAGTTATCTCAAAAGTGCCATCTCGTTGCAAGGTTCCCAAAACCATCGATGGTTCATCAAACAGACCATCCATTTGAACGTTACAACCATTTTTGTGAATAAGGCCTGACCCGGGTCCAATATGGGTCTGACCTGACCCGCCAGCCAACCCAAACCTATTCTGGTGACCCGACACATCCCGGACCGGTTTGAACTAGCTTGGTAGGCTAGGCTTGGCCAGCTAGGCCTAATAGACCATGGTTTGATGGGCCACTAAAGCGGCCTAATTTCCCCTGGTATGGCACTCACTGCAGGTCAGTTCACTACACCACACGTGGTCCCGCCTGATCGTGTGCCTCTCGTGTTGGCATGGTGTCGTGTCATGTTCCACACAGTCAGCCCACTGCACCGTCTTCCCCACATCCATGCTTTTGCAGGTTCCTCTAACGCAACACCATTCCTCATCCCATATTTCTGACGCCTACACGGCCTCACCTCATTGTGTTCCCCGATCAATGCCATGACCCCCTAACACATCCCACACCCACCAGCCATGTCTTCCCTGATGAGGCATCCCTACTGCATTTTTCCTCTATCGATCACCCCTATGGTGGTCGTTCCCTACCAGCTCACCATCCACTTGGACCCCCCCCCCCCTCGAACTATGCTTCCACACCTTAACCTGCCAGAGCCACTGCCTCCATGCACTTATGTTCAGGCCAAATCACATTGTGCCTATAGTCACACCTCTGATGTTCCATTGAGGGTTCTTTCCTAGATATATGATCATTGTGCCATGGATTGCAGGCACAACGGTCAATAATTCACATAAAGATTTCAGAGGCAATGAACACATGAAAAACATGAGATATTGAGGGGGGAAAAGGAGAAGCATACAAACACCCAAATGAAGGATCTTATACTTTGTTCTTTTCGGCTTCGATTCATCCTTGTTATAAGGATTACAAAGAATAAAGCAATCACACTTATTTAACCCCTATTAAAATCCCGACAACCATTAGTTTTCATCCCTAAAGAGATCGAACCGCGGATCAACGTATTATTTTATTGGTCCATGTTCATCATCAAATTTAACACCAGGGTTCGAATCATAAAGATAAAATACCCTACCTAGAATTTTGATCGGTGGTTAATAAAGGGAAATTTTGCATCATCATCGTTCATCGATCCATTGAATCTGTGGTTCATCGATCCTGATTCTCCAATCCATCAATGCTCATTGAAGGGAGCACATTCATCTTGACCCAGAGTATTTCTAGGATTATATCGTAACCATGGATTCCTCAAAATAGGCAACATTAAAAATAAAACTAACGCTACATCAAAATAAAATATTGTTATTAAATATTTTAATGACCTTTATGTCAAAAAGAAAATTTTCACGTTCGACCTGCACCGATCAATGTTAGGTCTCGCCTAAGGTAAAGTCACTATTATGAATGCAATAGTTCCCTCATATTTTTGATTTAGACACCCATTTAAGATTTATTCTAGTTTTAAGGAAAAAACACCCATACACTTTATTAAAAACTAAACATCATTGAATGAATTGTTCCAGGAACACCTGGTCTTGGAATATTCCCAATTAATTTATAATAATAAAACTGGATAAAATACGAGTCATTGCATTCTCCCCACCTTATGGTGTTACATCCCCATAAGACAAAACAATGGATACTAAAAAAATATGAGGGTACTAAGCACGAATCTGAGCCTCCCAATCTCAAGTGGTATCCTTGAGATTCCAGTGCTTCCACCAGACATGCACCAGAGGAATCAACCACCCATGAAGGATCCTATCATGTTAATCCTTGATCTTCACCAGGTATTCTGGAAAAGTCACCCCATCATCAATTTCCATCTTTCTCCAGCCGATGATGTGTGATGGATCATGCATGTACCTCCTCAGTTATGACACATGGAAGATATCATGCACCCAGTGCAACTATAGGGGTAGAGATGGGTGGGATTCCACCTCGCTAACTCTACCCAAAATTGGAAAAGGGATGATGTATTTCAGAAATAATTTTCCACCCCATCCAAATCTCTACAATCCACATCGTGGTGAGACCCGAAGGAACACATGGTATCATTCCTCAAACTCTAGAGGCCTCTATCTCCTGTCATCATACACCTTTTTCTAGCTTTGTGTCATCCTCATCTTCTCCTGGATGATCTATACCTTCTCTATAGTATCTCTCACCAACTCCAGGCCCATGAGTGATGACTGTCCCGAGTCTATCCATCAAAGTGATGATCTATAAGCTTGCTTGTATAGGGCCTCATATGGTTCCATACCAATGATGGAGTTTTAGATGTTATTGTACGCAAACTTCACTAGTGGTAGGCGATCCTCCCAGCTATGACCGAAGTCCAAGATGCATACCCAAAGCATATTATCTAGAACCTAAATAGTCCTCTCTGTCTAGCCATCCATCTGGGGATGAAATACTATGCTCAAGAGTAACTGAGTCCCAAATTCCTCATACAATCCCTTCCAAAAATGGGATGTGAAATGAGCATCATGATTTGAAACGATCATTGATGGTAATTTGTGAAGCCAACATTTCTCCAGCACGTGGAGGCATCCCAAGCTCTATACTGAACTCTGCTCCCAGATAGGTATGAAGTGGTCTAACTTGATGATTCGGTCAATGGTCACCTAGATAATATCATGTCCCCTAGATGTGTGTGTATACCCATCACAAAGTCCATATAAATCCCATCCCACTTCCACTCTGGTACCTTAATAGGTTGGGTCAATCCTGCTAGAACCTAGTGATCATCCTTCACTTTACAGCAAGTGAGGCATCAAGAAACAAACTCTTCCATGACCTTCTTCATCCCTAGCCACCATAATTGATGTTGGAGATCCTGGTATATCTTCATCACACCCAGATGTACCGCCAAAAGGGATGTCTGGAACTCCCTTCGAACATCCTCCTGCAACACCACTGGTACAACTGTGTGCCCTATGAACAGACTGACGTGCTCCCCACCTATTGAATATCCATCAAGGGCATTCCCTATGGACAACTGAGAACATTGGGTCTCATAGTCGATATCTCCAAGTTGTGCCTCCTAGACTCACTATAAGAGTGGAGGGGTAATAACCATCAACTAGAGGTAAGATGCTTCTTCTACATCCACAAAGGCTAACTGCAATACGAATAACTACACCAATTCCCTACTCATCAACTATAAGTTGGATCTCCTACTAAGAGTTTTTTCCACCACATTCCATTTCCCAGGATTATAGACAATCTCAACGTCATAATCCTGGAGGAATTCTATCCAACGCCTCTATATCAAGTTCATATCCTTATAAAAGAAGATATACTTGAGACTTTTCTATCCATAGTAGATGGTAGACTACTCTCCCATCAGGTAGTGTCACCACATATTCAATGTGAAGACAACCGCTACAAGCTTGAGATCGTGGGTCATGTAGTTTGGCTCATGTTGTCTCAACTAGTGTGAACCATATAAAATAACCACATTCCCCTACATCTACACACAACCAAGTCTATTCCTAGATGCATCATAGAACACCACATAGCCAACACCCTCCTCTGGTAATCTCAATATGGGAGCACTTATCAATCTCTACCTCAGATCCTGAAAGCATTTTTGACACTTCTCGATCCATACAAAAGGATTCCCCATCTATGTTAAAGCTATCAAGGGTAATGATACTCTAAAAAAGTCAGTTAAAAAACTCTTATAGTACCCATCCAAACCTAGGAAAACCTACACCTCAGTAACAATCTTGGTTATCTCCGAAGAAAGCATCGCCTCGATGTTCACCAGCTCCACTGCAGCTACAACCTATGAAATGACTTGTACAAGGATGTGAACCTCCTCAATATAGAACTAAAACTTCAAAGGCTTTCCATAAAGTTGGTGCTCTCGAAGTGTGTCTAGGACCACTCTCAAGTGTATCGAATGCTCCTCCTCTATTACTGAGTACACTAGGATTTCATTAATGAGGACCACTAAGAACCGGTGTATGTAAGGCTAGAATATCCTATTCATGAGTCACATGAACACTTCTGGGGCATTATTTATGCCAAATGGAATCACCAAGTACTTATAGTGGTCATACGAACATCTGAAGGCTATCTTTGGTATATTCTCATCTCTTAGACAAAGATGGTTATAGATAGATATAAGGTTAATCTTTAAGAACCACCTTTCTCCCTTCAATTGATCGAAGAGGTCATCGATCCTCAATATTTGGCATTTATTCTTCACAGTCACCTAATTTAGGTGCCATAAGTCCACACATAACCTCAAGTTTCTATCTTCCTTCTTGGAAAACAAAAATGGGGTTTCCCTAGCTGAAACGTTGGGTCTCACAAAGCCCTTCCTCTATAGGTCCTCTTACTATACCCTAAGATCATGAAGATCTATGGGAGCCATCCAATATCCTGATGTAGATATCTATTCCATACCAGGGTACAGATCAATGCAGAAGTCTACCTCTATGCGGGTAGGTAATATGGGGACATCCTCAGGAAAAACGTCCTCATACTCTTCCACCACTGCAGAAAACTGAGGAATCCTATAATCTACTTCACCGAGTGTGAGTTTATCCAATTAATGGGTAATAAAATTAACCCTCATATGAGTAATTACATCATTTACTTCATGCATTTCATTTTCACCAACAATGGAAAACCTAGACCCATCACCATAGAAACAATCTACTCTTTGCCTAAAAAAATCAAGCCGAGCATGGACTGTAGATAAACAGTCCATTCCAAGAATGAAGTCGTAAGGCCTCGATGCTACTACTAAGAGATCCCAACCTAATCTCTATCCTATAATATTAAGGTCATAATGTTGTCCCCAGTGTGTAATCATCAAATCCCCTCCTGTATGAGTCTCTATGCGTAAGGGTCGAGTCAACAGTTCAACCAGAATCTACTAGCCCTAAACAAGGTTCTTGGAAATAAAGGAATGACTGGAACCTATGTCTATAAAAACTGAATAAAGGGTGGAAAACTCATATATTTTACCTCTAATCATCTCTAGATCACATAGTTTGTTTTTATTCGTCACCTACAGCTGTCCTCATCCCTATGAACTAGCTCCCTAAGCCTGGTGTGGACCACCTGGGGGTGGTGGTGGTAATATGTCAAACCTTCATCCACCTCATGATGCCCTACCTACTCCTATGCCACATCATCTTCCCTTTATACCACCCTACTCTTATCTATTCCCCTACATCAATGGTCCATCGACCATCCCCCGATCATATGTATGTCTCATCAGTAAATCTTGTGCTAGATGTCCCTGATTGTCGCATGTGTAACATTGTCTATCTCTGGTATGACTTGAGCCACCTTGGGAGCCCTGCACCACTAACCTAGTATCCTAGGGTCATCTCTGGAATTGACTGACCCACTTGGGTCCCTGTGACTGGTGTTGGAAACCTACTGATGAAGTCTTAGCCACCTAGTGCCTGATGGTAACTCCCATTGCGGGTGTCTGCTCCACTAGAAAGCTCTCCTCTAGTAGAGATCACTCCAGTACCCCAAAATATATAAGAAATCTAAGAGATATCATAGATTACCTAAAATCCCAGTGTAAAACCTGCTTGAAGGTTTTATCCCTAAAGAACGGGTCCTGTACCATATCCGTGAAGTCACGAGAAAGATCACTAAACCTCGCCGAGTACTCCTCCATAGTCTGACTGCCCTGCTGCAAATGAAAAATATCCTGGATGTGCACTGATCACAACATAGCTGGAAATAACTCCTCTCTTAAATTACACTTGATGTATTCCCAAGAGAGAGTCACCTAATTGTGTTTTTGGGTCACTAAGCTCCACCATTACCCTACTAAGCCCTGATGATGACTCGCGTCTATGACCACTATCTAGCTAGAAGGCATCCTCACAAGGTGGAAGACACATGTAACTACCACCATCCAATCCTTATAAACTTGGGGGTCTATCTCACCCCAAAACTTGGGATGTCACTACCTCTGAAACTCATTCAATGTACTCGGCCTACATGCATCCTCAACCTGTAATGATAGTACTAACTACTACTTGATCGGTGTTGGTATCATAGTTAAACCACCTAGAGGTGATATCCCTAGTACATGTCCTTGTACTGATGCCTCATCACTAGGTTGATCATAATTGTGATCACACAATAGAATCCTAGATGGCTATCTACGTGGAGGCATCCTAAAATAAAATAAGATGTACCATAGTAAATAGAGTATACTAGGTGAGCTGACTCAAGGAGGACATGAGAACACAGCCAAATCCTATATGATTCATGTACTTTTATTTTCCCTACAACCACTATATTTATGTACCGAGTCAGAAATTAGGTTCATAGAGTCTTGGTGTATGGATACATTGGCTGCCGCACCAACACTGGGTTCCCTATCTTGAAATATGAACTCAAAAAACTCAAAATTATTTTCTCAAACCAACCTCACAGACTCCCGGTCCTGAAGTAGAACTGAACCCTCTGATACCACTCTATCATGACCCATCCTAGAGGGGCCAATGCCTTGACTACCCTATGTCCACCTCTGATAGGCTAGGGGCTATATACTAGCACTGATTAGGCCCATCCCACAAATGGGAGTCATTTTCCTAAGTACTTGTACACATTCACACATCTCCAAGACCAAAATGATGAAATGAAAAAACATTATGTAGATAATGCATTCATACACTAAGATACCAACCATAGAGTACAACATTATGAAATTGGAAGGTAAATAGGTCCATAATACAATCCCACAAAAATAAAGGGTCTATAAAATTGAATGCACAAGTTCCTAAAACTCATCTATAGAAAACCCTACCTGAATGGTATGTGTAGGATAGGTTTTTGAAGTCGTATAAGCACACCACATCTGTATGGTATCTCTAAGCACCACCCGGTCTCAACCTATCTAGTACTCTATCAAAACATTGATTTTCTACAAAATACATGACACGTGCAGGAAAATCCTATGCAGGTGTGAGTAAAATAGTACTTCGTAGGACACCCTGGAACCATAAAGCAAAAAAACACAATGGAAATACTACAAGTGAATAGTATATCCATCTCAACACATGTATATGTTTGTAATAAATATACCAAGGATATCCAGTTATACTTATAACCATCCATAATGTAAATAGGTGAGTCATAACCAATCATTTCCATAGGATTCTGCTCATGGCGTGCTTGTTATGGGAGAACTCGCTATGTGGTCTATGATATCATTAGAGACTCTTGTGAGGAGGTCCTGCTAATTTGGGACCCTCACAAAGAGAAATAAACTGATCAAAGATCATAATCTATAGAGAGAGGATCCTTCCCAAACAATACCAACAACCCAATCTGTATTATCCCATAATGTAATGTATCTTTCATAGAGAATACCAACAACCCTACCAATGAAGCTCATAATGTAGGGGATATTTCTCAGAAAATACCAAAAACCCTATCAATATGGCCCAATAGATGGAGAAATAAGGACCTATGCTCGTAGATCACGTTAATTCTTACAAAACTCCATCAGGGGTGATATAGGATCACTCTATTCCAAAGGTGGTATACCATAAGTTTATCAGGGACTCATCCTCTAGAGGGGAATACTATATAGTGATGTGGACATAATACCGTACAGAACCCTCATGGAAAGAAACAAGGGAAACTCTCCACCTATACTATTCTAAGATAAAAACACGCCAACCTATCTCAAAAGGACCATCTCATTGTAAGGGTCCCAACACCATAGAGGGTTCGTCAAATGGACCTTCCATTTGAAAGGTACAACCATTTTTGTGAGAAAGGGAGGAACCGGGTCTAGTCCAGGCCCATCCTGACCCAGTTCGACTGACTTGACCTGGACCAACTCATTAGGCTGCTTGGACCAGCCTGCTGGGCTACTAGAGTAGTCTGGTTTCCCCTGGTCTGGCCCATACTATAGGGCGATTCACAGCACTACACACGGTCTTCCCTGACCATGTGCCTCTAATGCTGGCGTGGTGTCATGCCACATTCCACATGGCCAGCTCGCCGCATCGCCTACCTCATGGCCTCACCACTTCAGGTTCCTCGGACACAGCACCGAGCCATGTCCCAGCTCACCACCGCGTACGCAGACTTTCCTCATCGTGTTTCCCGATCAATGTTGTGGCCTCCTACCGTGGCATGCACCTACCGACCACGTTGTCCCTGATTTGGTCTCCCTACTGTGTTTCACCTCCATTGGTCTCCCCATCGGCGGCCTCATCCTAATGGATCACCATCTACCTGGACCCCCCCCCCCCCCCGACATGCACTACCTCGCTCAAACTAGCTACCGTCATGCACCACCATTGTAGAAAATCATGAGGCGCCTACCATCACACCTCCGTTGTTCTATTGAGGGTTCAGATCCTCAATCTCAGATTGTTGGACAATGGATTGTGAGTGAAACAGGAGATCATACACATAGGTGTTTCAAAGTCGAAGAACACGCGAAGAACATGAGATACTTAGGGGTGAAAAGGAGAAGCAAAAAAATGCCCGAAGGATGGATCTTGGTCATTTTTCATGTTAGTTTCGATTCATCCATGTTAGAGGGATCCTAAAGAATGAACAAATCACACAGATTTAACCCCATTTAGATCCCCGCAAGCATAAGTTCCCATCCCACAAGTGATTGAACTGCAGATAAACATGTTTGTGGGTTAGTCCATGTTCATCATTGAATTTGTGAATGGGGACCAAATCACAATGAGACAACACCCTATATGGAATTTGGATCAGTGGTTGATGAAGCGTGAAGCTGCGTCATTGATGTTTGTTGATCTATCGAATCCAAGGTTCATCGATCTTGATTCGCCAATCCATCAAAGTTTGTTGGAGGGAGCTCCTTCTCCTTGAATCAAAGGATTTCTAGGGTTATGTTGTAACCTTGGATTATTGACAATAGACAGCATTAAAAAAGAAATCTAACACTGCGTCAAAATAAAATATTTTTATTAAATATTTTAATGAACTTTACGTCCAAAACCAAACATTCATGGTGGACCCACACTGGTCAATGTTATGCCCCACCTAAGGTGAAGTCATTGTTTTGATTACAACAGTGCCCTCAGATTTCTGATTATGGCACCTGTTCAAGTGTTATTTTAATTTTAAAGAAATACCACCCATGCGCTTTATTAAAAACTGAATATCATTCAACGAATTGTTCAGGGAACACCGGGTCTCGGAATTTTCCCAATTAATTTATAAAAATTAAACTATAGAAAATCCGAGTCATTATAGTCACATCTTCTATACACTTTATTGAGAACTTTTAACCTATTCTCTAATTTGTTTCTAGAATTTCAAATATGAATATGAACTTTCCTCTTTTTATAGAGATGACTTCACCTAAAATATTTCCTCAAAAACCATTTAGTCACATATTAATTTTAATTATTGAACCAACATATACTCTCCATGTTCCATAATCTATAAAATATCAAAAAATGGCAATAAAATGTATACATTCCTCTTTATATTGATTGATTTCAACACATTGACACTTTTATTCCATCTTTCTTTGAGCCTCTATTTTTTTCATCGTTTTGTGAACCAAAATTATTGTAGACTCCAAAAAATGTTTTCTTCATAGTATTTAAACTATGTAGTAGTTTTTGAATTAAAATCAAGGTTCTTGGAATTTAAAAATCTATATGATTCACTTGATTTTTCCAACATTTTGGATTTCACTTGTTCAAACATCTTAGTCCTTTAACAAACATTTCTTAACAATATTTTGTCCCTTTAAAAGTGGTATTTTTAGATATTTTCAGGACTCTTTATTATTTGAACATTCCTCAACTTATTAAATAGAATCTATAAAATTAGAATTTTAATTTTTTCAGTTCTTCTTCATCATTAAAAATTTTCTTTTGAATATGATCAAGATCCTTCTCCTTCTCATTAGTATTTCTTCCATCTTGATGTTTGAGTTATTCTCATCATCATTAAATTTATTTAAATAAATAATTTCATACAAAAATTTTTATTTTTGTTCTATATTTACATATTCATTAACTAAAGAAGATTGATTTTATTTATTTATGTTTTTAATATCCAATAACTTAGAGATCCTTGAGTGAAAAATCCTTGACGTCCATTTTTATCATAAATTCTATCTACATCTCTTCTTATTTAATTACAGAACTATTACTTTCATCATTAGGGAGATTTTTAACATTAACCTTAGTAATAAGTAGTTTTTTATTCTCTTTATCATAATAAGTCTTAAATTCATCTTTATCTCCACTTTCATCTCATTCCTAATACTTACATAAGCAGTTCTGGTTTTTGTATTTAGAGAACTTCACACCCTCTCTATTTGATTTTTCTATATTATTATTATATAATATTCTAGATCTTTCTTATTCTTCAACATTATATTCATCTTCTTTTAATCATGGATAATTTACAAAAAAAATCCAATTTCTTCAAACTTAAAACATTGGAGTTGAAGCTTTCCCTTGGACATTCCATTAACTATTCTTGTATGTATATAGATAAGATCCATTATTTTATCCATAATTAGATCCTCATATGAATCTGAACCTGAGCACCCAACTTACTCTTCAACAAATTCTTTATTCAACATCCAAGGTTTTGATTCTTTAAAGAAAATTTCCTTTTTAACATTAACCTTTTTCATAAAAATAATATCATTTCTCATCTCATACGTAATTAAATTGTTTTGTAAGAAATCAAGAGGTGGCATACATATGTATTTATCTTTAAAAGGTGGTACTTTTTCATCAAACCTATCATGTGTTATGAATATTATCTCTTATACTACTATATAATCATTGAACTTCTCACCCAAATATCCCATTCTTCTCATTATCTCATTTAACTTTTTTAAGAATCTATCCACATTTTTATCATCATGCATCCTGAGGTCTTCATACTTTAACCTCCAAATCTATAACTTTCCCTACACCACTTAGGTATTGCATTCATAGAAATTCTCAAGCTTATCCCATATGCAATTTTCTATTTTAATTCCACTTATTTTCGTAAATTCACTATTTGAAATAGAATATGATATAGAATTACAAGCACATCCATAATTATACAAATTTTTCTTAATTGCTTATTTCATAGAATAATTTACAAAATGAGGTGGAAATCCATAAATTTTAGCTTTGAAGACATCAAAATATATAGATTGCATAAAGGTTAACATCTTTCCCTTCTGGATGAAAAAATTATTCCCATAAAATTTGGGAATTCCATTACTATTCACTAAAATATGGGTTTCTATTATTTACACCATAAATTTAGTAACATACTCTTTATATATAGAAAAACAACGATCCTATAAATGTTAAATAGTGGGTCACATGTGAGGGGAGTCGGTTTTTTATATCACTTGAATAGAAAACCAAAAATATGTTGAAATATCTGATAGTAGGAGTGAATTAGCGATTTAAAAATTGTTTTATGTTTTCTACTTAAAGCAACCCCCTCCCCACCTATTAAAGTATTGATTATATTTGTTTTCACACACATTCAGGCACATATATAGAGTATATTTAAGAATTAAATGGTTCTCCCCTAAAAATAATATGGATAATCCTTTTCAAGATCTAGATTTTACTGAAACCATACAACCCAAAGTATCAACATGTGGGTAAAATTAATGATAATTATCCAACAGTTATGTGATACAATTATACCATCTATATAGTGTTTTACACACTGTTATAATGAATAATTATTCTATTTTTCAACTACAAGAATGTTTTAAATTGAATTGGACTTCCATTAATGTTGTTATAATGTTTATTTACATCTTCTTCTCTAACCTTTACTATCACCTATAATATTTCTTCAATATGTGATAACTATAATACCTCTACTTCATCTAATTTATCTCAAAAAATAATTTTGATAATTATATAGAGAAAAAATTCTTAAATTTCTTATATCTATCACATGTAAAATCTATAATTCTTGCTTGATACAAGATATCCACATGTTCCAACTGTAATAGAAAACCTTATTTTAATTTAAAATTTTAAATTCAATTAAAATTAATAAATTCTCTATCAACTTTTTAAAAAAATTATATATTCCATCATGCTTCTTTTTTTAACACTATTACATACCATTTTGACTTTATAGTGGTGTCCACAATGTGACTATGTCGTTAAAATAGTAATCACTTCTTCTTCCTTCACATCAAATATTTATTCATGGTGTGAACCTTTTTATTCATCTTCATGAATTAAAATTCATGTTATTTGATATTTAAATAATTATTGAACATCATTGGAATCATCTATAATGGTTATATTATTTAGAAAATCAATTTTTTAAATATTAGTATGAATGTAATGATAAATAATGGCCATATGTGGATATTTGTAAATAAATATCTTACTATGAATCCAAATAGTTTGACCCCCACTCTATTCAGTATCCCCTTATTTCAATGACTTATACATGGATTACTTTACATCAATTCAGATAAGGGGTTTCATACTCTTATGTGTCAACTCTTACATTGATAACACAGTTAGGAATCCCCTTTTGTGAATCACTGTAGTGGATGCCCTTACATAATTCCTTGTATATGAATACCTTTATGTGTGGATCCCCTTATGTGAATCTAGACAAGGTAATGTTTCTTGATTACTTCCCCTAATAAAATCATATGTTTCACTAACCATCATTGGACATCATCAATAACTCAAAACACTTCATACCTCATCCATAGAATCTCACTTAAATTGATGGATATTCTTCACAATATATAATATCTACATTTATTAATATAGTCCATCAATATCTCTCAATAGCTTGGAAACATTGAAACTCTTTAAAAAATGTTGAAGACAACATTATCAACACCAATACTTGTCTTGAACATTAAAAAATATCCAAATCATCACATATTTTACATACAATTATTTGTGTTTGAATGGAATTTTGGAATTGGCAACGGAATCCCTCACAACAACCATAACACGTCGAGATTTAGCCATTTTTTTAATAAATATTAAATGTATTGAAATATAACTAAAAAAGGTTATTAAATATCTTAAAGAATGTAATATCTATTATATAATAAAAAAGAAGTGATTTCTCTATAAATTAAAGAATATGTTAAATTAAAATAGTCATTAACTACTTTGAACATATTCATCCATATTTCAAGATATAATTTGAATAAATTATTGGTAATAATAGAGTTATTTGATCGCATTTCAAAATTTATTCTTCAACTTATGAGTTATATTTTAACAAGATAAATTGTTAGTAAAAGCAACTAAAATTATTTATCATATTAATTATGGTTATAAAAAGTATAACATTTTGCGAGAAATATAAATATAATTGAATTGCATTAATATGAAGTATAATTTTATAAATAATAATAAATTTAATAAAAATATTATATATATATATATATATGTGTATACATACATATTTATATGTATATATATACAATATAGAAGAAAATGTTAATATATATATATTTTGCATGCGTATTTAATGGATTAAATATTTAACATTATAAAAAAGGGTAAGAATGTTAATTTAAATCAATAAATTTTTGTTTAAATTTAAAAATAAACATACACATGTTTATGTTAGGAAAAATTTGTGTATATATATATATAACATAAAAAGATAAAAAAGAAAAAAGAAAAAAAGAAAAAAAAAGTTCCATTCCCCTTCATCCGCAAAAATTCTATCACCCAATGCTACCATACCATTGGAATCCATCATCGTTTCCCTACATATAGTCCACACCTAAGATATCACAACACCATATTCCACTATGTCTACCACCATGCATATCGTACCCACTATTTCCTAGCACTGATGTCATTGTATTCCTTCATCCACCACTCTCATCTCCCATGTAGCACTGATACCTTCCCGCCAGCATCAATGACTTCCTCACTATGTTTGGACCTCACTGAAAAACTTACATCATCTTCTCCTTCAAGTTATGGTAGAATATCATGTTTTATTCATTATCTTCAGTTAGATACTTAATTATTTATCACAACATTGATGGAAACACATAGAGGGGACCTCATGTGGTTCATAGGATAAAAAATATCTTCTCATAAAAATGTTCCATTTTTTATTTAATGGACGGATTTAGGAGGAAGAAATCCTATAACCTATCACTTATAGGCAAAAAACTAATTATTATTTAGAGGTCATCCAAACTATATCAAATAATAATTATATGCTGCAATCTATGTGGTTTATATTAGGTGATTTTTGTAGAGCGAATAATGAAAGGGATTTCTTCTTGGATATGTGATAAAAAAATAATTTTCTTTCAATTAAAGTGAGGTATATTGAGGGAAATGAGTGACTTTTGGATGTTACCATATGGTGGGAGATTTGTGAAGGGGAATTTGTAATCCTTGGTTAGTAATACGAGGTAAGGAGAACCTATATTTTCAAAATTATAAGTTTAACTATTAAAAATATTATTTTATATTTGAAATTATATTAAAAATTTTCTTCAATGTCATTATTTGACACACAAGGGACCACCTAACTGGATATAAGAAAAGTCTGAAAATAGAATCCCTCCTATAATAGGCTAGGGGATGGATATAAGTGTTGAATAGGGATATCTCAGTTATGGGAGACCATAGCCTAAGTACCTTCACACACACACACATATCTAAATACACATACAATAAAAAAAGGTAAAACACAACTAATACTTAATGTATTCATACATCTATATGTTATAATCAGAGTACAAATTTTTTTTGGAATACATAAGGGGATAAATACAATCGTAAAAAATAATGTAAAAGAGTCCAACATTCTATGAAATATGGAGAAAGATGAAAACTGAAACACCTGGTATGAACCATAGTCTTTCTATCCCAACTATGTTCCTCCTTCCTCTGGTCCACCAAGGACTCCATCAAAATGCCAAACATCTATATAGGAGATTACATGTGTGGGAAGATCCCATGATAGGGTGAGTATAACAATACATAGTAGGAAAACTAAAAATAACCAAAAAAATAGAATCAAGAGAGTATTCATCTCACCATTAAGCATGTCAATTAGAATATGAGACATTGCAATAATAACCCAGATATACTGAAGATAGACATTAAGTCTGAAGGTAAGGTCACAATCACACTACCAGCCAAGGATTATACTTGAGGATTTAAATAAAGTATCATCCTAGATAACTCGCTCTAGGAGCCTAATAAAACTAATGTAAATCATCTAAGAGGTCATTCCTATCAATCCTATCCATGAATAAGTACACACTGTAACTCGTATGTAATCGATACCTAGATAAGCGATTACACCAAGGTTTATGGGGGACACTAAAAACCCTAACTGAATTTACCCTCTTGGTATGAGATACACGTTTTGGTATGTTAGACATGAATATTCCTAAAACCCCACCTAGGGAGGATGTTATGATAAAGTATCATACCCCATGCTTTAGGAAGGTATTCAGGAAACAATATTTGAGATTGATCCCATAGACGGGATCAAATCCTATTCTTAGGAAATCATTACTCACTCTACCCTCATGGGAGTGGATAGAGGGAATGTACTCTATAGAAACTATTCTATAATAAATAGAACAAGGGACTCAAAAAACCCTTGATAATGTATATGTGATGTATTGGTAGTACACAGAGTATCTTTCCTGGCCTAGGTTTTCCCATGTTCTTTGTCATGTGCCCATGTACATTGAGTTGTACCCCTATACTTTGGTTGTGCCTATGTGCTTGGCCATGTCTACGTACTCTAGTCATGTCTTAGTTCTGGGTCATGCCTGTTTACATTAGTCATACCCATATACCTTGCTATATCCATGCCCATTCACCCTAAGAGTACACACTAGTTCTCCTACACTGGAACACAGGGCGTGTGACATGTGTCACCTAGAATGTGATTTTTTCTATACATGTAAACCCTAATGTTGTAGGAGGGGACCAAATAGCATGTGTTCTTATAAATACACACCATGTGGTTAATATTTTTCTAGAATCCCAGAAAATCCCATGAATTTCCACTGATGCATTACTCCATCGATGAAGTAACATATCTCACACAAAAATCATTGATTTATATTGAACACACCTTGTCATTGTGAGTGGCTAGATTCTATCCATCCAATCTTCTCGAGAATCAAATCTTGTCGCACCACGACACCACTGTATGTTAGACCATGAAACAACGAAACACTAATATAGTCTTGATCCACCTTTTATCCTCTGCCATTGTCTTGGTACATTGATTGCTCCATTGAACACAAACCCAAACCCATAGTGGCAATTAATTTTATCAAATAATGGTCATGAAATGATCATCTATAAGGTATTGGTTAAACCATAGACTAAAGAAAATATTGATGATGAACTTACAATTACTAGGGGATGAAAAGAATAAAACAACACAAGAGGAAAAAAATCATACATTCTTCATGTGGGCCTCAATCCATTGTTATTAGAATGAAAAAATAATAATGAATATTATGAAAAAATAAAATAGACTCAATTCCATACTATATGAAGAAAAAACAATATCTAGAAACAAGATTGACTCGTGAATCAATCAGTTAGTGGAGATGATTCAATTTCATCATGGTATAATCAATTAAGGATTAAACCAATGAAAAATATTACCTACCACCTGTTAGGATTGGTCACTGATGAAGAATTCTTTCACATCGCTATCATTGGTGAAATCAACAATAACTATTGGATTGTTGATTGCAAAGCATGATCCACCATCATTCCTCAAATAATTCTACTTCAACTGATCCTCTCTCAATCACTAGGTTTATGAGGATAACCCTTAGGATTTTATATTGGAGGTCTTTTATAGGATTAGACTACTTTACTTCATTTGAAATAATAAATAAATAAATTCATTTTTTTATTTTTTTATTTGTGCCCACGACTACACTTTACCAAAACACTCGATGCCAAAAAAATATTATTTCATTCATTGGGTGAATCCCATATTCCATATTAAAATGCATTCTCAGATCTTCAATATGAGACTCCATTTGGTAATCATTATAATAATTTAGAAAAACATCATGTTCCTGATATAATATATTTAATATTTTTATTATATCCATTCAAAGAACCTACAATCCCTAAAATCCCATGCTAACATAGTTCATAGCTCTAAAAATATTCCTTAAAATATTACAAATCTTAACAAAGGAAAAATAGAGTCGTTACATTCTTCCCACATGAGGGATTTTCATCCTAAAAAGAAAAAAATCCTACTAAATAAGATGGGGTACTGGGTACGTATTTGGTTCTCCCTTTACCAGGTGCTCTCCTGATGATTCCAATGTTTCCATCATACTTTCACTAAGGTAATCAATCACCCATGTAGGATCTTCTCCTTCTGATCATTGATATTTACTAGGTACTCTTCGATGGGAAATCCAACCTCGATTCCCAACTCACCTTAGTCAATAACATTCGACGATTCATGCACATACCTCCTAAAATATGACATGTGTAAGAAGTCATGTACCAGATCTAACTTCAGTAGCGGCGATAATTGCTACACCACCTCAATGACCTAACACATTATCTAAATAGATCTATTGAATCTCAGATATAACTTCCCATTGTAGCCAAATCTATACAACCCTCTCCAAGGTGAGACGTTGAGGAACACATGGTCTACCGGGTCAAACTGTAAAGGCCTCTATAATTCATACACATAAGATTTGTGATGGATTCAGTTAGTCATTACCCACTCCTAGATGATATGCACGTTCTCTATTTTCACTCACACCAAATTTGGGCCCATGAGTGTAGACTCCCCTAGATCCATCCAATATAGTGGTAACCTATAGGGTCTCTCATACAAGGCTCAGGTGCTGCGCCTGTTATATTATCACCAGACTGTGTATATATATATATATCAACGATATATGTAAATATATATATATATATATATATCATTATATATTAACAAAAAATACTATATATATATAATAATGTATATATATACATATAACTATTATTATATATAATTATAACGTGTGTGTGTGTGTGTACAATGATATATAATTATATATATATAATATTGTATATATATAAACAAAGCCATTAATAATATATATCAATTAAGTGTGGTCATTAAAAATCAATTAATAATATATATATATATATATGATTTAATGTAATATATATATATACAAAGAAAGATATTAATATATATATATATATATATATATATCAATGATTTAATATTATATATATATATAATAACTTGTTGTGTATTAATAAAAAAATAACACACTCACCTAATGATGTTCGTGGATGTCCCCCAACCTCAATAATTTTTTTAAATATGTTGCAACTTGTATATATTATACATATATAAATCTATTTAGAAAAAAATTAACCTGCCCACTGCGGCGCACCCCTCAACTCCTAATTATTATTTTTACAATTTTCTCATATTATATATATTTATATATATCAATCATTTAACATTGTATATATATAATAACTTATTATATATTAACAAAAAAACAACACACTCACCCAATGATATTCGCACACCCCCTCCCCAACCTCATTAATTTTTTTAAATATGATGAAACTTGCATATTATATATATAAACAAATCTATTAATAATATATATATCAATGATATGATACAATATATATATAAACAAAGTCATTAATAATATATATATATAAATATATTAATAATATATATCAATTAAGTGTGGCTTTTAAAAATCCATTAATAATATATATGTGTGTGTGTGTGTGATTTAATATAATATATATATAAACAAAGCTATTAATAATATATATATATATCAATGATTTAATATTGTATATAAAATAACTTATAGTATATTAATAAAAAATAACACACTCACCTAATGATGTTGGTGAACGCCCCCAACCTCCTTAATTTTTTTAAGTATGTTGCAACTTGCATATATTATATATAAATCTATTTAGAAAAAAAATAACCCGCCCACGGCGACACACCTCCCAACCCATAATTATTGTTTTTTTACAATTTTCTCATATTATATATATATATAATAACTTATTTTATATTAACAAAAAATAACTACTCACCCAATGATGTCCGCACACCCCCAACCTCATTAAATTTTTTTAAATATGATGAAACTTGCATATATTATATATACATATATATACATATATAAATCTATTTAGAAAAAAAATTAACTCACCCACTACTGTGCACCCCCCAACCTCTCATTATTTATTTTCCCATAATATATATAGATTCACATATATATATTTGTTTAGAAAAAAAATAACATATCCTCCCACTGTAAAACGTCAATAAAATAGAAAATAAACGTTCTTACAAAAAAAAATTAATATTTAATAAAAATACATGTAAAAAACATGTGTTTAAAAAAATTAAAAAAAATGTTTCTAAAAATGTTTTAAATTAAAAAAATCTTAAAAATGCTTTTCATGAACATGTTAAAAAAATAAATGTAAAAAACATTTTAAATAAATTATAAAAAAATGTTTAAATAACAACGCTTTAAACCCACCCACTACTGCGCACCCCCAAATTCCTCATTAGTTTTTTTTTCAATTTACACGTAATATATATAAATCGACACACATATATAAATCTATTTTGAAAAAAATAACATATCCACCCACTGTAAAATGTTAATAAAAAAATATTTTTACATAAAACATGTTAAATGTTTAAACAAAATACATCTAAAAAACATGCGTTCAAAAAACATTTTAAATTAAATGACTAATAATAAATGTAAAAAATGTTTTAAACCAATGTTAAAAAATGGTTTAAATAAAAATGTTTTAAAAAATGTTTAAAAAGGAGTTTTTAAAACAAGCATTAAATTAATTTTTTTAAACAAACAATTAAAAAAACATTAAAATTTTAAAAAAAAGTTAAATTTTTTAAAAAAATCCTTGTAAAAAGAATGCGTTTAAAAAAAATTAAAAAACATTTTAAGTTAATCATTTCAAGATAAATTTAAAAAAAATGTTTTAAACAGATGTTAAAAAATAGTTTAAATAAAAAAAAATTAAATAAGAAAAATTAACAAATGCTTAAAAAATTATAAATAAGTTAAAAAATGTTTTAAATAAATGTTAAAAAAAACGTTTAAATAACAATGTTTTAAACTCACCCACTTTTGCACATCCCCCAACCCCTCGTTAATTTTTTTTTTTATAATTTGCACATAAAATATATAGATTCACATATATAAATCAATTTAGACAAAAAAATAACATATCCACCCACTGTGAAATGTTAATAAAAAATAAAATAAACGTTTTTGCAAAAAACATGTTAAAATTTTTAAAAAAATACATCTAAAAAACATGCATTTAAAAATAAATGTAAAAATCATTTTAAATAAATGTTAAAAAAAGTTTTAAAAAAGTTTTAAAACAAACAATTATTTTAAAAATAATAAAATCCCACCATGGAATGACTTGAAAAGGCTCATCCCGACCCGAAAAATCCCGGCCCGACCCGATGGTTTGGGTCGGCCTGAGGTCGGGCTCGGGCCGCCTCATGAGATTGTTCGGGTCAGCCCGGACCGACCTGAATAGTGGTCAGCGGCCTGATTTTTTTGTAGGGAAAGCCCGGCCCAACCCGAACCGGACTGGGCTGGGTCAGGCCCAAATTACACCCTTATATGAATCATAAAAAACAATTCTATTCGCATAAAATTGTATTTTTCAATCAATTGATATAATCAATTTTTCTATTATCATCATTTTAAGAAAAATGGTAAGCAAAGATTAAGCAATTTGATTTTGAAAACCTTAATTTCCCTTATATTATTTCTATATGTTATTTTATCTATTTCACCATTCATGAATAATAATAACATTCTTTAACTATATATATTTAAAAAAGGGATAGTGAAGTTATAGATTCACCAGCCTCAATACCATGATGATCATAAATTTTTAACCCTTTAATGATCATCTCTAACCACATTTTCATTTATATTCTTCATCCAACATTCCTTTATTCCATTATATCATCAATCTACAAGAGTTTTCTTAATTGAGATAATAGACAGAATAAAGATGAAATTGAGATAATGGTGAATATGGGAAAAAATTTGTGAGGAAAAAAATCCAATCTGATATTTATTCCATAACTTCCCCCATAAATTTTTATTACATAATTCTTATAGGTCTCCACTTTAATATACCATTGAAATCAACAACATAAATCTTTATTAAATCCACAACTATCATGATCCGACCCAACATGACCTATCTCTCTGATGGTAAGCATAAAATGACAACCCAATTCTACCTCCAAAATGCCAGGGGATGGAAACTTACACCAAGAAGGCGCACCAAACACATGGGAGGAAATAACCTAAAGAACCATTACACATATATGTATCTATACAAACCAGTATAATGTCAAATGTTAAGTAAATATTACTATAAATTCTTACGTAACATTTATCCCACATAAAAGTACTACAAGATGTACAAAAAAAAGAGAAAAAGGGCCAAATACAAGCCCACAGAAATACTGTAAAGAATCCAACCAACTGAAAACATGGGCGAAGAAACCAAAAAGAGACACTAGTATCCATATGAGATTATTCTAGAATAACTAATCTCCACATAATCTTGGTCTATTGAGGACTCAAAAAAAAGACATGTTATCTGCATGAGACATAATATGTGTGGGTAGAGCCCATAAAGGTTTGAGAATATACATGCAGAATAGGACACCTCGAAATCACCAAACACAAAGCATAAAGAGAAAGTGGTCATATCATCACCATGATGGAATTTTAATCAGAATATTATTCAATAACCACCATAATAATAACCCAGATATGCTCAATAAGAATCCCAAATGAAGAGAGATAGGGGACCTCCCTCTCCATATCCAGCTCAGAATGATGAGTTATCCTATAGATCCAAAAGTCCATCTCCAATTGAAAAATTACCCATTTAATCTCATAAGATAGAGAGTGGAGGTAATTCTCATTTCCATTGTGTTCCATAACCAAGGGGTGTTATCTCCTAGAAAACATATTATGTAATTTGTAAATAAATGGGGTGGAGGGAACACAGCTCTCCACTTCACACCACATCAAAGGGGGCACAATCTCCAGTGGAGGACCCACTCCCAAATTGAGATTGATGATGGTTGATACCACTCTATAGATTGAATAACAATTCCCCATATTGTATGGGGGTTTCAAACTCTACCTTCATAAAGGGTGTGGGGGACTAATGCCCTGGTGCAGTAGAGGGGTTTCCAACCCTGGTAACACATAGAAAATCACACCCAAAAGATATTACTATATATGTGTTGATAATGGAACCACCCCACTAGAATCATCACATGTCATATCAATAATCTAGAAAAGAAGGCCACAATCACATTCTATGTGGAAAATTCAAAGGATAAGCTACTCGCTGGCACAAATCTGAGTTCTAAATAAAGAAGATATGCAAGGTTGAGGACTCATAGAAAAGTATATGACATATACATAGGGTCACACTATGTGTGACCTCTCCTGGATAGTTTGGTCTATCCTTATAAAAGGCTCTGTTGTGGGTTCTTTCAAATGATATGTGATTGTTGGTTACATGGGTGAAGTAGAGTGGCTGACCAAAGTCATCTCTCAAAGGAGGAAGTAAATTTAACAATATATTAAAGGTATTTTGAAAGTAAAATAAAATTAAATAAGAATATTAATTAAAAGGATGAGGTTTTTTATATTTTATAAATATAGAATAAGTTTTCTGGAAGAAGATTTTATTTTTGTTTTGTTTTTAGTTTTGAAAATAAGTTCAATTAAAATGACACAACAAAAAGATGTTTTTTTAGAAAATAATTAAAAAGATTAATATATCTAACTATACCTCTTAACTTAATTATTTTTCATTATCATTTAAATTAACATCCACTTAATTATAATCCTACAGTTTTTTAACCCTCTAACCCTATGGGAGTTAACTTAACCACAAAGATTAAAATACTTAAACTCTAGGCTAGTTTCAGAACATGCAATCGCAACACCCTGCTTTGATTGATGTTCTTAGGTTAGTTTATGGTCAGTGGTTAATTAGACCACATATCCACTCTGGAAATGGGTATTAATTGATTTTAGGGATTATATTTTAACTCTACAAATTTATCATGTGTGGTCTTTTATTACCGATTAAGATCACACTCTCACAATTTACACAACTTCTGACCTCACGTGTTTTTGTGTCAATTGTTAAATTGATTTCTTAGTTTCATTTAAATTAAAAACTAAATTAATAGATAATATTAAGTGAATTAAAGTATCTCATTGATTCAAAATAAATGAATAAATAATTTTAGATGTAGATTGATTACTAAAAAGAACTACTCTTCCATGGGCGGTGTAGTCATCGTAGAAACGTTTTGCATGTGCAAAGGTTTAGAAAGGGTAGAACCCAATCACATTTATACTCTTGATTCCAAACCAATTATAAATATTAATAGAAGAAGAAATTTTAACAAAATAGGATAAAATATAAGAAATTAAATAATAACAAAAAAAATTATTATGAAAACACAAACATTACAACATGAGGAAGAAGAAGAGGGCTTCGACGAAGGGATCATTGCTTTAAGAGCTAACCTTATTGAATTTCTTGGATAATTGAATTAGAACTTATTATCCTATGCTTTAAACCTCCTAATTCACGTTCCAACTTCACCAAATGATAAAAACACCAATTTATAGAGTGGTGGGGAGGCTAGGTTCAAAGTGGTTTCAAGTGTGAATGGGGAATCTCGTCCAAATATTTTATCCAACTTTAACCACCCATTTTACCACCAAAATGCGTGAATCAGATATCCTTCCATAAGGATGATTAGTGAGAAAATGAGTTCTAGAGACCCTCTCAAAATTTGGGCTTAATAAAAGTACGGATTAAGAAGTTATGTCTCAAATACAGAACCCATTTCCAATCTAGCAAGTCCAGCCCAACTTTGACTTCATGGCCCATTTTCACCAAACAAATGCATGATTTAGCTCCAATATTATAAATGAAAGTTGTATAAAATTATGTCAGGAATACATTTAAAAACTATTAGGTTCAAATAATTCAAATAAAATTATTTATGTTTGAAATACTACAGTAAATTTTTAAAGGGTAAAACTGGAATTTTCATCAAATTTTCAAATGAATGATCTAATCCCAAATATTCCATAAATGAACATAGTTAACATAATGAGAGTAAATTATATAATTTATTATCAATAAAATATTTAATAAAATTGTGTTTTTTCAACTTCCTCACACTTACCCTTTTGCACTCCCAAGAAAAACCTCATATCATTTATTCCAAAAAATTGTGACAAGTAAACATCAATATCAAATCAAAAAAAAATTAAAACACATATCCTTGAGATCAAAAAAAATCCAAAACAAGAAGAAAAATATATTATTCCTCATAAAAAACATTATTTTAAGTTCTCTATTTATATCATTCAATATATTTCCACTTCATTTATCCTCCCATGCACACAAAACACTGACCTCACTTGAATTTTCTCTTATCACACAAATGTCAATTTTGCAGCAATGTATTTCTCATCCAAACTCATACAAGGGTCACCATAGGCTTGATAAATTCTTACATCACCACCTTATGTGAGCCAAGGACATATTTTTATCATGAGGACTTTTCAGGTTTGTTCTGTGGCTTTTGGTCGGTAGGATTTAGATGTGAAAAGCTCTAAGGCTGAATGAGGAGGGCTTGACTCTTTTGGAAGAAAAATTGCATTATTTTAATTTTAACTTAAATATGGTCTCCTCCTCAATCCTCATAGCATCGATTCATGTTCATCATCATGAAAAATAAATGAATTTTCACACCATTCAACATTTTAGCTGTAAAAATGTCAATCTTCTCAAACATGATTTTTTTGAAAGTTCCAGATAGGCACAACTTTCTCTCTCTATTAGAAGCTCCTGAAAGGCACAGCTTCACTTATCATAAAAGCTCTAGAAAAGGCACAGCTTTAAATATAATATTTTTTTTCAGAAAAAAAAAATACATCTCTTCAGAATTTAATTTTTCACCCAAAGTATCACAGAATGCAGTAGAGCAACACAAGAGAGCTTCCCCCACACTTAAGTTCAACTAGATTATGAAATTTCACTTCAAGAGTTGGTTTGATAGAGAAAATTGTCTTGTAATGTGGCAAAACTAACAGTTTGTTCATGGATTCTAAGGGATAAAAGAATTAAATGTTCAAGTTAGGCCATTATAAAAAAATGATTCTTTGAAATAGGGGATTTAATACCAAACAAATGCCTCAATCATTTAAACATAAGTACCTCAAACCCTAAAGTTTTGATAGGAATAAATCAAATTATGGTTAAATCAAGAATGGTTTGGTTCTCTCAAGAAATGAGGTAGATATAAATAATATGAAAATAATGGTTCGGAAGCCTCAAAAGAAAGTGATTTCAAATATAAAGACAGTGAGATGTGGCATGGGATTGAAAATTCAGAGTACTTTTTATGAAATTATTAAATATTTTAACTTGAAACAAAGATATTTTCAGCATTCATTTAAGCTCAGTTTCATGGGATAAATTTTGTCACTTATTGATATTAATTTCAAAATGGTGATGAGAATCATTTCTGCTCAAAAGTTTTAAAAACACACAAAAAAATTGAAAAATAAACACACAAATTTTGAAAAACACATGATTTTTTTTTGAAAATCATTGAAAAACAGAAAACAATTGAAATTACTAAAATAAAAGGTTCCCTCCCACACACTTAAAATATTTCATTGTCCTCAATTTTAACACATGATATGATATATTCACATGAAATTTATAATTTTAAAAAGGAAAAAGAATAAAAAATTGAAAGGGTTAGGAACAGCTTGATATGCTCAAGTGATAATGGGGTCATGCAGTATGATGAAATCCACTGCATCAGTAGGAATTCCCTCAATGTATCTCTTAAAATGTTTCCCATTGACTATAAATATCCTTCTTTTGTCCTCTTGTGTGATCTAAACTATACCATAAGGAAAAACATTAGTCACAAAATAAGGACCTAACCACCTGGAACGCACCTTACTAGGCATCAGCTTCAGTCGTGAACTATAGAACAAGACTTTCTCTCCAACTTGAAATTATCTTTTATGGATCATTTTTTCATGAGATACTTTTGATATTTTCTTGTAGAGCCTTGAGTTATCATATGAAGACAATAAAATCTCCTCAAGCTCTTGAATTTGCAGCTTACTTTGGATTCCAGCTTGGGCCAAATCCATGTTGCATTTCTTTATAACCCAATAATCCTGATGCTCAACTTCCATAGGGAGATGACACACTTTCCCAAAAACAATCCAAAATGTGGAAATACCAATGTGTGTCTTGTATGATTTCCTATAATCCCACAATGCATCATCCAAGCACTTGCTCTAATATTTCCTATTTGGCGGCACGTTTTTCTCTAAAATTTGTTTCAACTCATGATTTGAAACCTCAGACTGGCCATTTGTTTGGGGGTGGTATGGTATTGATGTTTTGTGTGTCACCCCATGCTTCCGAATAAGGGAAGCAAGATTTTTATTGTATAAATGTATCCCTTGGTCACTAATGATGGCCTTTGGTACTCCAAACCTGCATAAAATCTGTGCTTTGACAAAGTCCACAACAACATGAGAATCATCAGTCCCAGTGGCCTTAACCTCTACCCATTTACTCACATAATCAACAGCAACCAAAATATACAAAAAACCAAAGTAACTAGAAAAAGGACTCATACAATCGATGCCTGTGTTGGAAATAAGAGAATGACTTACAAAACACATGTGAATCATGGAATAATCTAGTCCAATATAATTCAGAGACTAAGACTTTCCTAGTTGTCTGTTGGGGTCCAAAGTGTCTACCACAAGAAAGTGTATGATAGAATTTTAGAACAGACTCAAACTCAAGATCAGGAACACACCTTCTAATAACTTGGCCACTACACATTCACCATAGATATGGATCATCCCAAACATAAAATCTTGAATCGCTCTTTAATTTCTGGACTTGATGTTTCTTTAAATTTGCATGTATTTGAGAGGCAACAAGGTAGTTAATTAAATATGCATACCAAGGATGTGTACCTGAGATGGAATAAAGATGCTCATCAGGGAAAGTGTCCCGAAGTGGTACCTGGTCCAAGGTGTCATCCTCTAGTGTGTGAGTAAGCCTACTCATGTGGTTTTTCACCAAGTTTTCTGACCTCTTCTTGTCCTTTATCTCAATATAAAATTCTTGAAGAAGGAGCATCCATCGGATTAGCATGGGCTTTTCATCTGGCTTCTTCAAGAGGTACCTCAGAGCTGCATGGTCAGAAAAAAAAACTACTTTAGAGCCCAATAAATATGAACAGAATTTATCTAAAGAGAATATGACAGCAAGAAACTCCTTTTCCATGGTTGTGTAGTTTGATTGGGCTGAATCTAGTGCCCTTTATGCATAGGTAATTACATGTGAAAGTCCCTCCCCCCTCTGAGATAAGACATCTCCAACTGAGAAGTTGGAGGCGTCACACATAAGCTCAAAAGGAAGCTCCCACCGTGGGGGTTGTATGATCGGTGGAGTGGTCAGACACTTCTTTATCTCATCAAAGGAAGTCTTGCAATAATCATCAAACACAAAATCAGAATCCTTTTGAAGTAATCATAACATAGGAAGAGAAATATTACTAAAATCTTTGATGAACCGCCGATAAAATCCTGCATGCCCTAGGAAATATCTAACATCACACACACATGAAGGATATGATAAGGATGAAATGATATCTACCTTAGATCTATCAACCTCAATCCCATGTTTTGACACTACATGCCCTAAGACAATGCCATGATCTACCATGAAATGACACTTTTCAAAGTTTAGGACCAGATTCTTCTTACTACAATGATTTAACACCTTTCCCAAACTACATAGACATTAATCAAATTAGGATCCATACACTATAAAATCATCCATAAATACCTCCATGCAGGTCTCAATAAAATCAAAAAAAATACTCACCATGCATCTTTGGAAGGTACCTGGGGCGTTGAAAATTCCAAATGGCATCCTTCGATAGGCAAACGTACTGAATGGACAAGTGAATGTTGTCTTATCTTGATTTTCTAGAGCAATAGGAACCTAAAAATATCTAGAAAATACATCCAAGAAACAATAATGTGTCTTCCCATTGAGTCTCTCAAGCATTTGATCAATAAACGGGAGGGGAAAATGGTCCTTGCAGGTGGACTAATTCAGTTTTCTATAATCAATACACACACGCCAATTGTTTTTTACCCTCATTGGAACTAACTCATCTTTCTCATTTTTAACAATTGTAACACCACTTTTCTTAGGTACAACCTGAATAAGACTTACCCATTGAGAATATGAAATGGGAAAGATTATACCTGCCTCAATAAATTTTTCAACTTCTTTTTTAACAACATCCAAAAGATTTTGTTTCAATCTCTGTTGTGGCTGCCTAACTGGTTTAGACCCATCCTCCAAAAAAATCCTATGCATGCAAATGGAGGGTCTAATGCCTGATATGTCATCCAAGGTCCACCCAATTTCCCTGATATTCTCCCTCAAAAGATTCAAAAGTTTTTATTCATGTTCAAAAGGGAGATTGTTAGCAATGATAACAGGTAATTTCTCACCACTAAACAAGTATGAGTATTTTAGATTTGGTATAAATGGCTTGAGTTCCAGTGTAGGGGGGTGGTGTATGGATGGAGACATTGAAGGAACTGAAATATGTGCACAAAGAGCATCAGTATTAGAACATAAATCATCACAATCAGAGAATAAAAAATTTAATCCATCAGTATACTCTACAGCCATGTCATAATCAGAGTTCACTTAATCAAAATTAGAATATGAATCCATTTCAAAATCAAATCTAAGAGAGACTTATTCATTATAAATGAGTGTGGAAGTGCTCTTAGACATCAAACTAGAACCAATACTCATAATATCCCTAAGCATAGGAAAATCAAATTCCATGGGGTTTTTATTTTGTGGTTCAAAATGGTAGATAATAAATGTAGAATGGTCCTCTGAGGGGTAATTCATAGAGTCCATAACATTAAATATTACAACTTCATCTCCAAACTCCATGGAAATTGTACCCTCATTAACATTTATGATAGTTTTTGTAGTTTTGAGGAAGGTTCTACCTAAGATAATTGGAGCATGAGAACTTACCTGATCATCCTCCATGTTAAGCACATAGAAATCTAATGGAAAGATCATGTCTTTTACCCAGACAAGTACATCCTAAAGGAATCCTGCTGGATATATTGTAGCTCTATTTGCCAATTGCACCACTACTCTCATCGGCTTCAACTCACCAACCTTTAAATAAGATAATATAGAGTGAGGCATCACATTTATGGAAGCACCCAAATCACAAAGAGAATCAGAAAAGTTCAACTCCCCTATGGTGCAAGGGATAGTGAATGTCTCGGGATCCTTTCACTTTGTTGTCATTTCTTGATTTGGTGTAATGAATGCCGACACATTCCTTCCAAGATTGATCTTCTCATTCCCCTTGATTCCTATTTGATTAGTACAAAGTTCTTTTAGGAATTTGGCATACTTTGGGATTTGCTTAATGGCCTCAATAAGGGGGATGTTTATCTCCACACACTTGAATGTGTCCAAAACCTCTTTTTGCATTACCTCGTTAGCCATTTTCTTGGTTTGAACAACCCTATTTGGAAAGGTAAGGGGTTTAGGAGGAACATCATCAATATTTTTCTTACCTTTATCTTTCTCCTTTGGTTTCTCTTCAGCTGGTCTTGAATGAAGCTTCTCTGGAGTTGAGGTGAATCCCAGTGGAATGGTGGGTACAAAAGTATCATTCATTTTCTTCCCACTTCTCAATGTGATGGAACTGAAATTTCCCTTTGGATTTGGATTATGTTGGGAAGGTAGATTTCCAGAATTCTTACTTACAAGTTCATGGAGGGAAGTGGCAATATGGATCATTTGATTCTTCAACTCCCTCAGCTCCGAACCTTGACTCTCCATCTCATTTTGTTGATTAAGAATAATATGTTTCAAAAGATCATCAGTATTAGAATCTACCTTTGATTGAGAAGCCCATTTTTTTGGCTTGATGACTCTTGAGCTTCAAATCACCTTTGGGGTTGTTGGAAACCATATTGGTAAGGTGGAGGTTGCTGGAATTTTTGTTGGAAAGGGGGAATTTGTTGTTGTTTGGAGCCATACCTCATGTATGATTGATCCTTCCACCCTTGGTTGTATGTTGGTGCAAAGGAATCAAACTTATTTTGGGGAATTGGCAGTTGTTGCTGCTGATATGGTCTCCCAGGAAACACTACTACACAATCTTCTATTTCTTGTAGTTGGGGGAAACAGTCAGTTGGGTGACTTGTCTCGGTGAAAATTCCACAAGGCCTTGAAGGAGGGGGTTGGGATGTCTTTTGTTCCAAAGAAATATGCCTCACCATAGTGGTCAATTATTCCAACTTAGTATCAATCAAATGATTTTCAAGGGAGGAAGGACTTACCTGATGTACTCCCATAATATGTGGTGTACCTCAATCGCCAAATTGTTGGGAGTTTTGTGTCATCTTGTCAATAAATGCACGTGCAACTACTGGTGTCTTGTCTACCAATTCCCATCCAGCTATAACATCCACCATGCTCCTCTCTATAGGTTTGAGTCCTTCATAGAAGTATTGGATGAGGAGTTTCTCACTGATTTGGTGATGTGGGCAGCTTGCTCACAACTTCTTGAATCTCTCCCAGTACACATACATTGACTCCCCTTGTGCTTTCTTAATCCCCAATATCTCCTTAAGAATGGAAGTGGTCCTTGATGCTGGAAAAAATATTTTCAATAAAATACATTTCAAATAATTCCAACAAGTTACATCTTCAGGTTGTAAATAATACATTCAGTCTTTTGCAGCTCCATCAAGTGAAAATGGGAATGCCCTTAGTTTGATTTGATCTTCAGATACATTTCTTGGTTTAAGGGTTGAGAAAACCACATTAAATTATTTAAGGTTTTTATTGGTATCCTCACCAGTGAGGCCATGAAATTTTGGAAGCAGGTGAATTAACCCAGATTTCAGTTCAAAATTTGATTCGAGATTTGGGTATGCAATGCAATTTGGTTGATAGTTAATGGCAGGTGAAACCAATTCTCGAATGGTTATATTAAGTTCATTACCATTATTTTTAGCCATTTGTTCTTGTTTTAATTTGGAATAATAAGTGTTTCCAATTTTAATGTTCTTGGATTGGAGTAATTCTCCAACTGGTTGAATGTTGAAACTTCCCGTAGACTGAGAATGTCTGATTCGAGCCCTAAGGTTGCGTTCAATCTCAGGGTCAAGATCTAAGAGACCTTTGGTATTAGTTCATGTCATAAATCAAATAAAAAAAAGAATAAAAGTATACCATAATAAAATAAAATATAAGAAGTTTGAGTTGATGGTCCAAAAAGAAGAAGAAGAAGAAAACAGAAGAAGAAAAAAAATAGATTGGGTAAAGAAGGAATAAAGAAGAGAAGAAGAGAATAAAATGTAAAATAAAATAAATACCTATAAATGGTTGAAATAATTACTTTCCTCCGCAGAAATATCTCTAATTTGAAAGGCACTGTCATGGGTGCTTTCAAATGATATGTGATTGTTAGTTACTTAGGTGCAGCAAAGTGGTTGACCAATGTCGTCTCTCAAAGGAGGAAGTAAATTTAACAACATATTAAAGGTATTTTGAAAGTAAAATAAAAGTAAATAAGAACATTAATTAAAAATATGAGGTTGTTTATAGTTTATAAATCTAGAATAAGTTTACTGGAAGAAGATTGTATTTTTGTTTTATTTTTAGTTTTGAAATGAAGTTCGATTAAAATGACACAACAAGAAGATATTTTTTTTAGAAAATATTTAAAAGGCATAATCAATATAACTATACCTCTTCACTCAATTATTTATCATTATCATTTAAATTAACATACACTTAATGATAATCCTCTAATTTTTTAACCCTTTAACCCTATGGGAGTTAACTTAACCACAAATATGAAATTACTTAAACCCTAGGCTAGCTTCAGAACATGCAATCGCAGCACCCTGCTTTGATTGATGTTCTTAGGTTAGCTTATGGTAAGTGGTTAATTATATCACATATCCAATCTGGAAATTAGGATTAATTGAATTTAGAGATTATATTTGAACTCTACAAATTTATCCCATGTGGTCTTTTATTACCGATTATGATCACACTCTCACAATTTACACAACTTCCGACCTCGCATGTTTTTGTGTCAATTGTTCAATTGCTTTCTTAGTTTCATTTAAATTAAAAACTAAATTAATAGATAATATTAATTTAATTATAGTATCTCATTGATTCAAAATAAATGAATGAATAAGTTTAGAGCTAGATCAATTACTAAAAAGAACTACTCTTCCATGGGCGATGTAGTCATCGTAGAAACGTTTTGCATGTGCAAAGGTTTAGAAAGGGTAGAACCCAATCACATTTATACTCTTGATTCAAGACCAATTAGGAAGATTAATAGAAGAATAAATTTGAAAAAAATAGAATAAAAGATAAGAAATAAAATAATAACAAAGAAGTTTATTATGAAAACACAAACATTACAACATGATGAAGTAAAAGAGGGCTTCGACGAAGGGATCCTTGCTTCAAGAGATACCCTTATTTAATTGCTTAGATAATTGGAGTGGAACATCTTCTACTATTCCCTAAACTTTATAATTCATGTCCCAACCCCATAAAATGAGAAAAACACCAATTTATAGAGTGGTGTGAGGCTAGGTACAAAGTGGTTTCAAGTGTGAATGGGGAATCTCAGTCAAATATTGTATGCCAAATTTAACCACCCATTTGACCACCAAAACGCGTGAATCATCTATCCTTCCAGAAGTATGATTCTTGAAAAAATGATTCCTCAATCTTGTCTCAAAATTTGGGCTTAATCCAAGCACGTATGAAGATGTTATGGACCAAATACAGAACTCATGTCCAATCTAGAGAGTCCATCCCAAATTTAACTTCATGACCAATTTTCACCAACCAAATGCATGATTTATCTCAAATTTCCTAAATTAAAGTTGTAGAAAATTATGTCAGGAACAAATTTACAAACTACTAGGTTCAAATAATTCAAATAAAATTATTTATGTTTGAAATACTATAGTGAAATTTTAAAGGGTAAAACTAGAATTTTCATCAAATTTTCAAATGAATGATCTAATCCCAAATATTTCATAAATGAACATAGTTAACATAATGTGAGGAAATTATATCATTTATTATCAATAAAATATTCAATAAAATTTTGTTTTATCACCTCACCTAGTAATGGATTTTAAATTTTAATAAAAATACACTATTTATACCCGGGGTACACGACATGTATTTCTGGATCGAAGTTATTCCCGTCTACTCCATACCAAGATATTGTACTCTAGATCATGCTCGTGTACTATGGTCCATCCCTAAGTGCACTGGGAATCTAACCAAGGTACATGTATCATCAATCCATGTATTTATACATGAAATTTACCCTACGGTACATGGTGTGCTTAATAACATGGGGTCATGAGCATCTTCCCTTAACACAAGGCTCGACTGGTCGAGTAGGGTCACATGACATGTGGGTCTATCTACATAGTGTGTGATATTTATCTCACCCAAAAACCTACACACCATATCTAGGAGACTAAAAATTGTGTGTTTCTAAACTACATGACACGTAGGTTGTGAATTTTTAGAAATCGCAAAATATTCATGTGTCTTAACCCACATACCACTATCACCTTTGAAGCCACTATTAATATAGTCATAATGCTCAGAAATGGGTTGAACACCCACCATGGCTATCCAAAAATAGATTATAGTTTTTTATCACTTAAAAATGACCCTTATTTCAATTAGAGGTGACACATGGCCCGACACCGATGAAAAAAAACCACATGTTCTATAGTTAGACAACCACAATCATAGGTGGCTAGATTCTGGATACCCATTACTCAGACTCATCCATTGATTCTCATCCTTAGAGATTCACTCGATCTGGCTCATAGATCTACATAACCTAATACATAATTGGGTTCTCGTTGTCACTATCAGACCTTCATCATGTTTTCAAAAACCAAAACTGAATGTGTGACCATGCTCTGTTGTTCTAAAGGGTGAACGTACAATGATCAGACTTCTAGGGTATCATTTAATCAATGGACAAAAAAAGTACCAATGAATAATGTCAAAAATGGTGGGAGAGTGGAAAATAAACCCATGTAAGCCTCAAATGATGGATTTGTTTGTTTTCCCATCATCAAACGGATCTAAAGAATAGTGAATTGTCAATTTAGAAAGTATTAGTGAGGAAAAAGTCTCAAATTCCTTGATCTAGTAAGAGAAAGAAGATGTTGGAAAGCCAACAGAGATTGACCCACAAATTAATTTGGGAAGGATTAATCCATGTTCTTATCAATCCATAACTATTGGTAAAACCACAAAATCAAATTCCTTGCCAATGGTTTGGATTGATCACTAATGATGAACATTTATGAATCAATATCATTGGTGAGATCTAAGAACTCCATAAATAATTATAATCTTCATGTCACTCTAATCTGTGATCGTTGATCCCATGACCATATACCAATGCACCCACTACCAGAGTTCTGAAACTCCACATTCCCTGTAGGGTTATATAGTTAACCATAGGTAATTAACCATAACAAGGTTTATATAGTGGTTTATTTTAGAGTTTTTAAATTAATGGAAATTAAATTATGTAAATCCTGATTGTTTCTTATTAATCCCTTTCTACACAAGTTTATTTCACACTCTATAATTCCTGAATTTATTCCATGTCCAGTAATGTTTTGATTAGTGGGAGTCTTCCTTTCAAATACTTCTACCTTGATCAAATTTAGTTTCATGGTTTATCATGTTCATCAGATTGAACACCACACTAACAAAAAATACCATTGTAGGGGTATTTCAATGGAATATATTTATCACTATTTCATAGAAATTAAAATAGAAACTACTAATCATCATTCCTTAAATGGATAATTTGAATTAACTATATAATGTTTACATGGAGTGTGTTTTTGTATCTATATTTACCTTGTCTAATTTGATTATTTCATCGATGATTGATTTGATAGTTTGGGTTCTAGTTCAAGTGAATTTAATACATGATTTCCCACACTGATCATTGGATTATATGTGTTATGGGAGCCACACAATGAATCTAGGAATAAATGCTCTAACTTTTATATCAAATGATTAGAAATCAAATTCCTTTATTTGATTTTGGATTTGTGTTCTCCTGTATCTAGTGTAAAAATCTCTCTGACTCCATAAAACCTAAATATTGAGATTATCTAGACCCATATATACTGAGATGAAGATATGAAGGTAACTTGGGTGAACTATAATATAATTAATGAAGGTATCAAACTCAACAAAGATAGAAAGTGTGAAAATGATGTTATACAGGAAGGGTAATTATTCTTGATTGTCATGGATTAGTAGATTTGTATTTAGTTCATCTTTAGATGGTAAACTACTCATTAGGTTTAGGATTTAACCATTATTAACATACTCATTATATTGAAATTGATTTGGAAAGTATTCATGATAATCATGTTTTTAGGATTATCTCCTACTCACTGGTCCATCATTGACCTCTTTGGGAAATTCATGAGTATTATTAATCATGAGGTAGATATTTACCACACTATGAGGGGAGGTGGAAAGGAAATTAACCTTCTAAATTATATAGTTAGTCATAAATATTGTCTCTAGTTTTATTATATCTTAATCACTCTTCACATTGATTATAATCATTTTTATATAGATGTTGCTTATTGCCACCATAATAGGTCTCCTTAAAAGATCCTCCAGTTGATTTCAACAACTTAACAAAATCAAATATGTTTTAAAAATATACTTTATATATTTATTGATAGGAAAATAATTTATTTAGTGTATCTAATCTCTGTGATGAAGGTAATAATGTAGTGTTTTATAACGATGTGTTCATGGTAATGAGGTTGATATATTTATTTGTATTGATAAGTGGATAATAGGTAATGGGAAACTTTTTTAAAATGGGTGAAGCTGAGAATTCATAACAGATAAGATTAAATGGATAAAATAAAGTATTATATCGAATTATTTTTTATCACCTCAAAAATTAAATGATAATAATTATAGAAGGAGATAATTTTCATGATTTAGATATACTAAAAAAATAAAGAATCATAAAATAAACTACATGTAAATTTGTTAAATTTCTTCACAAGAAAGTTGATATTCAAATGCCTCATCCAATGGAGGCCATTAATTATGAAATTTGGCGATCAATGAGGAATATAATAATAATTGAGGAGAATAATTTTTATTATTTTATAGATGAATGTATTCATATCAAATGCATTATTTTCTTGAAGAAAAAACAGAGGCTCATATAATGATCAAGAGTTATAAAATAGGTTATGAGAAGTGTAGTTCCTCCTTAAAGAATATCCGAGAATGAAATGGTGCTAAATATAATATTGAATGATTTGAAAATTATCTTGAGAATAAGGGTATTATCCATGAATTGAGTTCACCATACACACCGTAACAAATTTTTGTTTCTAAAAAAAGGAACCAATGTCTTGTAGAGATGTCTCATACGGTATTTATTGAGCATTATACTTCTTATTATTTATATATATTAAAAATTGTGTTGTTTTTCATATTAAAAACTATTTTATGAATTATAAAAATTTAGACATTTCACAATATGGTATGTTTTACAAGAATAACTCAGTTTTAAAATATTTTTGCAGTTTTTATAGACCATAAATTTTCAATGTGAGTGGTGGAAATCTTGTGAAGATTGAGAATAAAGGAGTTGATAGTGTCATCATAAGTTATCTTCCAAACGTAAGATAATTCCATTGATACAATAACTAAATAGGAAATACTATATGTGTTACTAATTTAATAGTATTATAAAAATAAATTAATTAAAATACATATCATGAAGAATGTTCTAGAAGTGATGATAGTGAAGAAGTTTTTATTGAGAATAATGGTGGCATTTCTTAAAATAATGTGACTTCATAATATATATAGGATGAGGCTGATGATTTGAACATATAAGGTGTTGAAGAAATTGTTTTTTCAAATAATCTAGTAATGATAATATATGATGACTTCCATATAACCTCAGATAAAAAAGAAAAAAAAGTCTGGGATATAATAAATTTTAGGACAACAACACACAGCTCAATGTTTTCACAATTTGAACCAATATATGTAAATAAGTATTTAGAGTATTTAGAGTGTATTGATGCTAATAATGAATAGTTATTGTAGATAGAGAATAATGATACATGGGAGTTGTTACCTAATCCTGAAGAAAAGAATAGTATCAGAACATATTGGTCGATTCATTACAATCTAAATGAAATAGGATAAGTTAATAGAAACATGGCATGGTTCATGTGAAATGGGTACTTAAAAGATTAATTATTTTATTATAATGATAAAATAAATATTTTTTTCAAGGATTGAAACCATATGGATATTTCATTCCATTGAAAAACATAAAAAATATAGTAATTTATAAATTGATTTCATGTCTGTATTCCTAAATAGATGGTCGGAATATGAATTGTACATATAGATACCAAGTGGTTTCATTAATAGTAAAGATTAAGGATATGTTTCCAGGTTATTGATGACTCTATATTGGTAAAAATAATCCCCATGGGACATTTATTCAAAGTTATATACATTCATAATGATATTTTCATTCATAAAATAAAGAGTTGAAAAAATATCTATATCAAAGAATAGGAAGAGGTTTCATTTATTTTCATCATAGATTTAGATAATATTATGTTTTCAAGAAATGAATATTTTTTTATGAAAAAATTTCATTAGAAGTAATGATGTTGTTTTAGATTTCCTTGATTGGAGAGTTAATTTACTTTTGGGGATTATAAATATCTCAATAGGAATATCACATATTTCATTCTCAATATAAGTATAAAAAATATCTTATAAATAAATTTATATTGGTAGATTAAAATCCAATGTCTTCCCCAATATCCATGGGAACCAATATTCCAAAATATGAAAAAGGAAAGGATATTTATTCTAGATATGTTTGGAATATTATTAGTAGTTTTTTTATACTTGATGTATTATTGACTAGATATATTATACATTGTTACATTATGTTCCAGGTATCAAGATAAACAAAAGTAGTCTCATTTCATTGATGGAAATAGAAATATTAGCTATGTTGAATGAATAATAAACCATGTATTTATATATGAAATTTACAGAATGGTTGATCTATTTAGATATACATGAATAATTGGGATGGAAATTAATATTATTTAATATCAACATATAGTGGAGTTTTATTTATAGATTAATGGTGTTTATATTTGCATAAAAATAAATTGATCATGATGATCATGAGATCTAATTATATAGAATATTATTCTTATACACTATATATAACCCAACTGATGTGGATAAGGACTCAATTGGAATATCTCAATTTGAATATGATGTTTCCACTCCTTATTGACTTTTATTATTATGGATTTATCTACTTATTGAGAAATATGGTTTAATATTCTATATCAATGAACATTGATATAAAATATCACTTCATTAAGGATTATGTGGAGGAAAATGAGTTGAATCTATAATTTTTTCAACAATGAAGAAAATAGAAGATGATTTGATTAAACCATTGAAAAAGGATACATATAAAAGATTTAGGATCATTATGGGAGTTAAAAATCATTCTTATGAAGTATATGGTATAGGTAATCCATCCACTCTCTCACTAATTCATTATATTATTTTTCATATGGGGAGAAATAAAACAAAAATATCTCAATATCTTTTTTTAATGTGATTAAAAATGGAAAGAACATTAATATTGGGGATAATCCAATGGTATATGTTTTACCTAATAGGGAAGTAATATCTTATTTAGTAGGATAATTTATTTATTGTGAGTTTTTAAAAGGGATAAGTTATGAATTTAGAATCTGTGTGTGAGATTATATGTCATTTCTAAGTTATTGTAATAGATTTTTTGAGAATTTAAGTAGGAAATTGTTATTCATGGATTATATGAATAGTTCTTATACATAGATGATTAGGTAGAGTGGATTCTCAGTTGGTATTGGTTTCCTTTCTAGGGGTTTGAAGAAAATTATATAGGTCACTATAGTAGAAAATGTGATTTATTGTTTTCTCTTTTTATTTCATTCACTAATTTCTCTCAATTAGTCTTCGAATTATTAAATAATGATTTACATCTAAATGTGATGGTTTTAAAATTGATTTATGTTTCATGGTATCAAAAAAATCCAATGTGGGAGATTGTTAAGATCAATAGATGTCTTAAAATTTCATTGATCCCATGAGTTTATGTGGTACTTATTTTTGATGTTGATGAAGAATCCTTCAATATGTATAATTTTTCTAGATAACAAGAATTAATGAGGAAGTGGATATGTTTATTATATTGTCTTTTATTCTAAAAAAAGAAACCATATTAAAAATAACATTTAATAAACACACATTGTGAAGGACAATTAGAGGTTAAAGAGTATTTTAAGTGTTTTAAAGATATTTAGATTTGTTTGGAGTTATGTAGGAGAGTTTTCAAATTATATAGAATTTTTTATAGGTTTTTAAAATATCTTTTTTATTCATTAGATTAAAAAAATTCTAAGAAAATAAATAACTATTAAATGGTGATTGGAAATATAGTTAAGTCCTCTAAGATACCATATATATGAAAGAGTAATTTTAGTAGTTAAAATGTGAATGTTGGATAATTCATTAATGTGTAAAAGTATATTTTCTAATATGTAAATGTAAATATATGGAAAAGGATATTTATTAAAGTTATCTTATGATGACTGAATGAAATTTGGCTTAGTACTCAAATATATAAAAGTTAGCTACTAGAATGTGTGAGTAACTAGGATAAAATAGTAGGTGAATATACTAAGTCCTTAAAAATATGGGTTATTTTCACTGATGTATATGAGTCAATTTTAGTGTTAAATAAAATTATCCATGTAGAGGAAATAGAAAATTGTCTTGGTAATCATTAGGTAAGATTCATTCCATTCTTATATAAGATTAAATTGTGATATATAGATATGGTTACATACCTAAAAATATGGAATTATGAATGATTAAAATATTGTTTGGAAGATATAATTTCTATAAATTCTATGGTTATTATAAAAGAATTATTTGTGGAGGATTTAGTGAATTTGGAGATAAATAAGAATAAGGAACAAAATTCACGATTGAGATTGTTAAAACATCTATTTTATAGAATAAGAATAAGGAACAGAAGTCATGATTCATGTTGTTTGAAATTAATAGTTTATTCGATGAAAATAATTTAGAGAGAAATAAATCAAACAATGCTAAAACTTTTATTTTATAGAATAAGAATAAGGAACAAAAGTCATGATTAATGTTGTTTGAAATTAATAGTTTGTTTGATGAAAATAATTTTCCACCTAGATCATGTATATTTAAATGGAAGCATATGATATTTATGCCATGATGAATATCCATGTGTATTAAGCACCACTCTATTGTAAGGAAGTAAGAGAGCTTGTGCCATGGAGAAATATGTCATTCCCTAAAGGTTAAAATATTTGAGGATCATTGGTCAATCATGATACAATTCATGATTTCAAATGGTGATTTAATACCTAATTCCACATGGATAATTCCTATTCCCAAATAATAGAGTGTGAGAGGAAGATGAAGAAGTTGGAAGCAGTTTGATGATTTTAATAGGCTAAATTTTAATTTTAAATTCAAACGTAATAATTTTTAAAATATTGTTATTATTTGTGTTAAAAATAATAAAGTTTCATTCATGAAAATAGTGTAGTGTGATGAAAAAAATATATCAATGAGAGAGTGTGTGGTGCATAGAGGGTGACTACTTGTTGTTTTGAAAGTATAAATAGAAGTGAAATAGGAAGAAGATAATGGAGAAGAAGAAACAACACTATGGGAACTCAAAGGGAGTGTGAACCCTTCAAAGAATATATTGTTGTTAAGAAGTGATTTTATATCTTTATTAGTGAAATATAACTTTACACATTTGGGATAAAATATATAAAAATATTACTAGGATAAAGAATTCTCATTTTTAATCCACATGATGATACTGGTGGAGGATATTGTAATAGACCATCCCGGGTCAACTAGACCAGTCACCCAATTCAGCCCATCACAGGGTGGGGTAAAACAAAGATAAAAAAATTGGCTTATATATAATAAAAATAACACATACAAACTGAGCGTAATACTAAAATGACAACAGATAAAAATGATCCAAACTGGATAAACTAGGAATATATACAAGTTTATACAAAACTAGTCTCTATGTGACTAACTGTTACCCCCAGATTATCACAAAATGAAGAAACAATGTAAAGAGAAGCTTGCATACTATATATTTCTCTTCCCTTACCCAAAATCCATGAAATAAAGGTCTACAACCACTCGTAGGAAGAAGTAGGGGTTGAGAAACTGAGCCTAGCAAGATATCACTAAGATAACTATACAATTTTTAATAAGAACAATGCACAAGTCAAATATTTAAAGAAAAATAGTTTTGCAAGAAGTTTTATAAATAAATTATTTTTCAAACAATACTTTATTTTTCAAAAATTTAATTCCATGTTTTCCAAAGCTAGAAATAATAAGGTAAATATACTGAAATATAAATACACATTTGAGCCAACATCCATGAAATAAAATATCATGTAATAAATTGCCAGAATGAAAAATGTATCTTTTAATCAGGATCCACCTGTGAGACAATATGTAATAGACACTCGCATGCATAATAAGGAATAAGGTTGGGTCATGATAAAATAGAGTCCTTCCATTGACCAACTACATACAATAGTATACCTCATAGTGGTGTCATGCGTACTAAAGCTACCCATGTCTCTATCTCGACGTACCTAGGGTTCCTGCTATTCCGTGATTGTGAATTTATGTTTTAAAAACAATTCTCACATTTTTATAAAAATATTTCAAATCCAATCTAGTCTCCTTTAGGGTTTGAAAATCCATTTTCCATTTTAAATAAAGGAAATTACATTTTTAAGGAAAATCCCTTTAAAACACAAACCCATTTCCTTTCAATTTAAACACATTCAATTCCATTTCAAATATCATGAAATAAATATGAATGAAAATTACTTCAATAAATTACAAAAAAAATTGAATAGATCTACCTACCTAAAGAGCATAGAAAGGATAACAGCCTTTGAAAATATAGATTGGAAACCAAATGATATAACTTTAGATGAAAAGGCATGACGAAATACTAAAAAGGATTGATAGAAACCACCATCTGATTACCAATTCCTATAAAACGGTTATACAACAACCACTGAGAGAGAAAACATGAGGATCGCTTACCAAGAGAGATGAAATTTTGGACCCTTCTGATAAAATCCTGAATTAATCGATCTGTATAGAAGGAAGACACCCAAATTCACTTTGGGTAAGAGCTTTTTCTAAGAGGGGAAGGCTGAAAAAAGAGATGTTCCCTCAAACACCCTAATGTAACCCTAAAAACTAGAACTCATGGAATTACATGGTGTGTAATCTTTTACATGTCGTGAATCCATTTTGTTTTACATTACACAAAAAAATGTACCATTATTTTAATGAAAAACTAGATTTTCACATTACATGACGTGTATCCCTTAAAAGATGCATAAAAACACAAATTGTGAATTCAACTCACGGGATGAGTTTATCCAGCATTACACATAGTATAATACCTTTATGTGTCATCTACCTACCCATCAAACAATAGAAAATCCTATGGAAAAAAATGAAAATCCAACAAATCTATGACATCACCATTACAAATATCCTCATAATTAAGGATCAAAAATACACACCCAACGTAAAATGGAAATCAAAAATAAATGATCAAAACACACATGATTGAAAGTTATCATGGCATTACAATATCCTAACCATAAAAAGAATTTAGTTCCCATAAAGAGAATAATATTATGGATCCGTAAAAAGAGTTTTCCACTCCTACCTCATCAAAAACTCATGCTCCCACATCTCATGGTGATCTTGTCAAAACTACCACTGTACTCAGACTAGGGGAGTCATTTTACTATGTATTACCTTATCCTAATGATCCATAATCTAAACCGAATTCTAAACCAATGTGGGATCAGGATCAAGAAAAATATCCTCCCATATAATCAAATGGGAAGGATCTAGTATATACCTCCTCAACTAGGAAACATGAAATATGTTGTGTATAGATGTTAAGTCAGATGATAACAAAAATTGATGGGACACCCTCTATAGTCTCTCAACAATCTCAAATGGTCCCACCAATTACTAATCCAATTTATATTTCTTAACCAATCAATGCTATCACAAATGAGGTGAAACTATGCGAAATACCTGATCACTAACCCCAATCTTTTATATCCAAATCTGAAAATTTTTATAAGATTTTTGATGACACTGTTCAATGATCAAATTTCTCTGGATCAACTGCATCACCTCTATCGTCACTTGAACAACACTTATCCCAAACAAGGGCAGCTCTCCCAAATCATTCCATCAAAAGGAAGATCGATATGGCCTCCTATAAAAATCATCAAAAGGATTCATCTTGATCAAATCTTGATAACTATTATAATAGGAAAACTCAAGGAAAGGCATATTTTTGTCAAAAAATCAACCAAAATAAATAAAATAGTCCTAAATCATATAATCATGAACCTAGATATCCCTCTATGTCATTCAATCCATATAATAATGTATGCTATGCTTAATTTCATCTGAGAACCAATTGCCTCGTGCAAACATTTCTATAATACAGATGTGAACCTAGAGTCCTCATCAGAAAAAACTGGGAAAGAAATACCATGAATATAAACATTTTCTCAGACATATAAGTCCTCAATATATTCCACATTTATTGTTTCCATAATTGGAAATAAATGCACTGATTTAGTGAGTCTATGAACAATCAACCAAATCACATCCTTCCCAATATAGGTACATTGCTAAACCAATGAATAAATCAATGGAAATCTCATCCCACTTCCATACTAGAATGGGTAAATGCTACAAAAAAACATGCAGGTATCTATTTTTCAGTCTCAACTCTTCGAAAAGTTGGATATCATGATACAAAATATGCAACTCACCACCTCATCTTCGTCCACCAATAATGAAGTCTCAGATCATGGGATGTCTTTGAAACCCTAGAGTACATGGACCAACAAAACCAGTGTACTTTGTCTAAAAATTCCTTCCTCAATGAAAATGGAACAACCAACCTACTATAGAAGCACAAAGCTCCATTAGGTGACTGAGACAACTAGCATGAGGTCTCCTTACCATTTAGGATTTCTCCTAGTTTTTATCACTCAGTGTTTGATTTCTTCTCACATTAAGCTCGCTCATCAAAAGATGAGTCAACTTTTATCAAAGACAATAACACCTCCCCACCAGCCTCCTCCACTCCCAAAATCATTCAATCAAACAAACTCATCAATGACCAATATTCAACTAATTCTTTCAGGTCTTATGTTTGTAATTTTATTCTCAATGCATCGGCCACAACATTCCATTTCTCATGGGTATAAAAAATATCAAAATAGAAGGTAGGAAGATACTCAACCCAACATATCTATCACATGATAAAATCTCTTTGAGTAAAAGTATACATCAATATTTTTTTATAATAATGTACCATAAACCACTCACCAAAGAGATAGGTATGCTACATTTTGAGTGCATACATAATAGCTACTGATTGAAGATTATTTTTTGGGTAGTTCTTATAGTGACTGAATAAATGGTGAGATCCATATTCCAAAACTTGTTTCCCCTACATTAAGACAGATCCCAAAACCTTACCAGAGGCATCATAGAAAAAATCATAAGAAAATACTGGTTTTGGAAGAATCAAAATCAGTGTTAATGTCAACTTCATATTCATATCATCAAAATATCTCTTACATTTTTTCATTCAATTGAAAAATTACACCCTTAGAGGTAAAATACATCATCAAATATGAAATATTGGGTAAGTCTCAAAATTTTTGTCTATAGTAACCTGACATACCAAAGAAGTTTCTTATCTAAAAAACATTTCCATTATAATCATGGGACATAACATCCTAAACCTTTTTAGGATCAACTGAGAAACCCCTCTTAGATACCACATGCCTAGAAACATGAATTCTTGGATTCAAAACTCACACATAGAAAGATTACTTTACAGATGACATTCCCTCAAAGTTTGAATAATGATATTAAAATGGTCACTTTACTCCACTTCTATCTTGTATTACACCAAGATATCATCCATGAACACAACAAAAAATGATTCTATGAACAGATGAAAGATTCGGTTCATTAAATCCATGAATACTATAGGAGAGTTAGTGGGTTTGAATGGTCTAACCAAAAACAGGAAATGCCTATTTCAAATTCAAAACACTGTCTTGGGTATATCCTCTACTTGGGCATTCAATTGGTGGTATCCAAATCGCAAGGCAGTCATAGAGGACTAATGATCCACCTTAATTGATCAAAGATATATTAAATCTTGGGTAAAGGATACTTTTTATTAATGGTCACTCAATTCAACTTTTGAAATTCAATACAAAGTCTAATACTTCCATCTTCCTTCTTAGGATAGAGTATAGACAAATCCCACTATGAAACACTAAGATGCATAAATTCTTTCACCTCTAAGTCCTCAAGCTCGAAATTATGTTCCACCATTTTAGTAGTTTCCATTTTTTAGGATAGAATTAAAATGGGCATCGTTATATGTAATAGGTCAATAGTAAAATCTACCTCTATTTGTGGTGGAAACCCATAAAAATCATATGTAATGACCTCAGGGTATGAACACACATAATTAGGTAGCTGACAGCCTAAGAATGGTTCACTTACCTCAAGAAACATTTATACCAACTAGCATGTGATTAAATAGTCATAAGGAACAATCATCCCTACCCTTCCCAATCAAGAGCCACCCTCACCCTAGAAAGCTTGAGCAACCCCGTCAGTAGATGAGAACTATACCCAACTATGATTATATTCTATTAGGTCCCTTACTCTATTCATCACATCCATGATGATGATTAATTCAAATATGTCAAGATTGATCTCAAAGATGTCCCATACCGCCTCAAAGTCACCTTTCACCTCCCTACACATGGTAAATATGAAATGTTGTATAGACTAATTTCCCAAATGCATGTAAATATCCATGAAGAATGACATATGATCTGAACAAAAACCCAAGACATAAACCAAAAATGATGATATAAAATATTGATTAGGGACTATATCAATCAAATCTAGCACCATAGATGACTAAATAAACATTATACCCCTAACATTAGCTGGTCCTGTTTTAGATTCCCTAGTGCGCACTCTACAACATAAATCCCTATGAACCTAGAAACATAGATATCACCCTTGGCCTAAGAATGAGACCCACCACCCATGGAAGAATCAAACTAAAACTACAAACCCTTGGTGAAATTGGATCCATCCTTACTAACGTGGAAAATATTATCACAAAAATATTTCAGATGGTCATATCATCAATAAGGATGACATGTTCTTGGATCCTCCATACCGTGAGTCCTGGTGTGACCATGCCTCCCACACTAGTATAAAATAACTTTTTTATTCCCTGTAAAATCACATAAAACTAGCTCCATGTAAATCTGACCACTCTTTCACTTTCTTTCTTGACTAGAATAAGCACCATAGCTGACTATTTCACCAATGGAAGCTCTTCCCAAGCTTGTCCTCCCAGCTATGTATGCCTCAGCCATGATGCCTTACCCACTACTTCAATAGAGGATAGAAGGAACAAAAGAACTATAATTTACTGGACATCGACCCTCAACACCATATCAAACCTATGACCATATAGGTAATAATTGGTGAAAGTCTTTGGTTCCAGATGCACCAACTCAGCAATGTAGGTGGTGTACTCTAGAAAGGCACATTCCCCTTGCTCCACATCAGAAACTCCCAGGATTTTTATACACGTAATATATCAGGATAAATCTCTTTATTAAATATCTTATTGAATGAAACCTAGGAAATAAATTTTTGAAATGTAGCTTCCACTAATGAGTCCCACAATCTTCTTCCTGGTCTTTAGAGCATGTACTAAGAAAAACCCACATGATAATAATTTAGAGGATTTAAAAATATGATGATCCTATGAATCCATTAAAGATACTCCTCTCAATCATTTGGTCCTTAAAAATGTGGTTGAAACTTGGTAAATTTTGAACAATGATCCACTGGTCATCTTTGGGTCACTACTCCCACTGACCTCAGAGTATGAATGGTACAATATACTACATCAACCACAGAAGGCTCTACTAGAGTATTTTCTTGTAGAACCTCTCTTGAATCATCCCCTATAATATTTGGAAGAGATTTTATATGAGTAATTTTATGGTAATCAAAATATAATAACCAATCATCCACAATAAAATTCCAAAACCATAAAACTAAAAATAAGAATCCAAAACCAATGTTTAAGACAATAAGAAATTAAATCAGTTATGAATTATACCATAGAAGGACAAAACCTTTTAAAAGTAACATTTCCATCTAAATAAACTCCCCAATTAGTTTATTAAAATGACCACGCACACACCAAGTCCATAAATATTGTAGATAGGTTAATTTAAATAAACATCCCTAACAATTTATTCAAATAAACCTAAATACTTGGTCTTCTAATTAGTAATGATTTTTCTAACCACCCATGTAATCTTGGATTTGGTAATGATATAGAGATATACATTCCCCTTTTCATCCCCTACTATCCAAATTTTTATGATCCTACTTTTATCTACCCAAGACACCAAAACAACTTAGGCAGTGCTAACACAAATAATGTTAAGTATGGCTCTGATTGCAAATTGTAATAGACTAACCCAAGTAAGCTGGACCAGTCACCCAAGTCATCCCATAATGGGGTGGGGTAACACAAATATAACAAAATTAGTCTTGTATATATGAAAATCAAGACATACAACCAAAATACAATGTAGAATTGATGAGAGATACAACTGATCCAAACTAGCTAAACCAGAATGTAAGATAATTTTAGACAAAAGTAGTCTCCATGTGATTAAACATCACCAAAAAAATATTCCAAAACTAAGTATAAATGTAATTAGAATACTTCATGCTACATAATTCTCTTACCTTTACCAGAATCCTTCAAAATAGTTTTACAAGGTGTTTTATAAATAAATAAATAGTCAAAAAATCCTTGAGCTTTTACAAATTGCATGACATGTATTCAAAATCTAGAAACAAGTAGGTAATGATTCCAAAATATAAATATACAATTGAACCAACATCCATTAAATAAACTATCATGTAATAAACAATCAGAAAGAACAATTCACCTACCAGCCAGTCTTTAGCCTATGAGACAATATTTACTAGACACGCTCAAGCCTGACAAGGCATAAGGTTGGATCCAAGAAACAATGAGTCCTACATTCACCATCAACATACAAGAGGTTACCTTCTACTTGTGTCGCACACACTAAGGATACCTGTGTCTCTATCTCAAAATATCCAATGTTCCTATTGTGCAGTGTATGTTAATTTCTATTTTAAAATTCATTCCATGATATTTATAAAAAAATTAAAATCCAAGACAATCTACTTCAACATTTGAAAATGAATTTACCATTTTAAATAAAGGAATTTTTTTTCAAGGAAACACCCCTATAAAACACAAACCAATTCCCTTTAAATTTAAACACATGTAATTGAATTTAAAAACTCAAGAAATAAATATGAACAATAAGAAATTCAAGGAATAAAAATAGTTGAATAGATACACCTACCTCAAGAGTGTAGAAAACCTAGCCTCCTTTGAAAACTGGATTGGAAACCCGAAGATCTACCTTCAGAAGACAACACATGAACAAAGAACAAAAATGTTTGACATAAAACACCATCTAATTACCAATCCATACAACAAATAGTGTTACAACAACCAATGAGGGAGAAAAAAAATAGTAAGTCTTAACTGGAAAGATGATTTCTACCCCTACTAATCGATCACTGAACGAATCAATCTATACATAAGGAAGACAAAAAAATCACTTACGGTAAGAGCTTTGGATGACTGGATAAGGCTGCAAAAACAATCGAGCCCTCAAACACCTACACGACACCCTAAAAATTGGAACTCAGGTAATTATAATACTTGTAATATTTTACATTACATGAGTCCATTTTATTTTAGTTTAAGATAGAAAAAAAATGTATTATTAATTAAAAACTAGGTTTTAAAGTTATACAATGTGTAACCCTTACACAACACATAAAAACTCATGCTATGTATTTAACTCAAGGGATCATTCTGGATGACATTACACATCATGAAATCCCATTACACATCATGTAACAACCCAACGAATAATAGAATATCCTTGGGAAAAGATAAAATTCCAAAAAAATCCATGACTTCACCATTATATATATCCTCCCTATTTTGGTTCAAAAATAATCACCCCACAAAAAAGGTAAATAAAAAAGAAATGATTAGAATATACCTAACAGAATGGAATTGTGGTGTTATAGATATTGTCTCATGTAATTATAGAATCATGAAAAGTAAGAAGTATTCATACTAATTATTGAATCGTGTTAAATATGTTATGTTGGTTTTTTTAGTTTATTGGTGTTTGATATAATGACCAAGAATTCACTTTAAAGGGTGTGAAAGGATGATTCTAAAAAAAACATACAATGTAATAGAATTCACTAACTCCCTAAGTGAATTATAATTGATATTGTTGGTCATTTTCAATAACTCTACCAACAAGGAATCATTACAAGTTGAATGATTAGTGAAATAAATCATTTTGTCATTAATGTCCATCACAAAATAAATTAATCTAAAAAATTTCAAGGGTCAAACTCTCCCAAATCATAATATCATTTAAATTATCATTTTCACATTCAAAAAATGAGATTTAGATCTATATTTGACATATAGTATCTAAATTAAATAATTTTTTCCTCAATCATGTTGAAATTTTTTAATGTTTAATTTTCAAAATTTATTAGTTAAATATATTTATTTGTTAATAAAAATAGGTTTAGTTGTTTATATTTAATTAGTATTTTTCAATAATTTAGTTACATGTGTTTTTTAAAATTTAATTTTTTAATATTTATTTATTTACTTTATTTTAATTAAAAAATGAAAATAAATTAGTGAAATAAAAATATAATTACTAAAAATTAGTAAATTAATACTAAAACTCGATAAATATGTACATACTATGAAATTTGAAAATTTTATTTGATATTATGAAAATAATAATATAATTGATAATAATAAATTATTATGTTTTATAAAAGGAACGGTATGGTAATTGAAGTTGTATCCCATTTATTTAGAAGAAACAAAGTATTAAAGGGTATATGAAATAATTGTTGGAGTTGGTTCCCTAGAACAAAAATTTGTGTACTTTATAATAAACATGTATTAATTTTTTCAATAATAATAAACTAATTATCACATCATGATTGTTCTTCTATGTGATATAATATGTGATAATGTCCTAAGTGTAACAGTCACACTAAAAGGTCATAGCAGTTCCCTCTTATGATGAGAACCTGGAAGTGCTACAACACTATTCTTGAATAAATTGTCACTAGTCGGGTGATATAATTTGAGGTACAAAAATGATATAGGATATCAGGGGTAGAGATTCATGGGACATTAAGGCACCTTCTCATGGTGTACGCCCTTTGCAATATCCTGTATGATATTATGAGAATGAGACCCGCCAATAAGAAATCCACATTTATATGTGTCATTAAATGTTTTTATCTATGGTTGTTTGTATTGGTCCTTAGAATTTATGATTATTATTAATGAGTATTATGAGTCATGCACTTAGATGTATTGAAAAATACTATGATCAAATATGTTCTCGGTGAAGTAGGATATGTTGGGTGTGTCCTAAGTAATATTGCATTAATCAATAATGTGTGAAAGGATCTATCCCATATGTTTATTAATGGAAGTTGATATCTCAGGCCCATTGATGGAAATGATATATCCTATGTAAATTCATGCCCTTGGTGTTCTAAAGGAAAGATCATTTTCCAGTCAAAGAAGAAGACATCGACCACATAGCTTGATGGCACCAACATGTAACCTACTTAATTAGAGATATCAAGATAAAGAGATTATATTGCACAGAAAGTGTTTATATGAGGTGACATGTCATTGCGACATTAATTTCATTCTCTATTGGTGCTTTAGCATGTTGCTAGATGCTAATATTGGACTTTAGGCTGCTTCCCCTAATGCCACTAAGAAAGAGGTCTAGAGGGTCACACACTAAGTGTATCCAGAATCTCAGTTAAAAATTATATAATATTATTTATTATTTAACAGGTTGAATAAATATTATTCTTGTGCATGGTTTAATAATTATTCATGTATGATTGATCGCATATAAATATTTATTTTCTATTTAGTAAATATAATATTTATTTATTAATTGGAGAATAATGGAGATATATTTATTTAACAAATAATTTTTCATTATTCAAAATTAGATAAATATTATGGAGAAATGGAGGACCGAGTTTTTAGGCCTCTAATAAATAATAAATATTGAATATTATTTGATTAAAAAATATTTAATTATAATTCACAAGTTAAGTTTAGGTCCAGAAATAATTATATTATTATTATTATTATTATTTGACATGGGGTTTGACTAAGATTAAATAAATAATTAAGGGTGCTTGTGCAATTATTTTATTTTAATCCTAGAAATATATAAACTAGGTTATGTTATTTTCTCATTAAGAAAATTCATTTGTCTTGGTTGTATACAATAGATTTGGAGAAACATCTTAAGCCTAAAGAGTTCCCTTCTCCAATAACACTCATAAGAATGGAGAGAAATACTCTTTCATTGAATCAAGGAGAATTATTTGGAAGAGGTTCTCGAATCAATCAATGATGGACAACACAAGTGCATGGATCAGCCATTCTAGCACCCAGATATTCCTTTAGTGACGTCTGAATATCCATGGAACATGTATGGATCGCTTCTAGAGGAAATATACACCTTGTTTCTACAACACAACAACAGTGAAATGTAGATATGTCACTAGATTCATCAACGAAGAAAGAATTCATTAAATTTAATTCTATATTTAATTAAATTAATTACAAATAATATGTGATGATCCTCTCTCTGGTTCTGGCATGATTTCCCTTTTATTTTTTCTTTGATTCATTTCTATAGATCTCGACATTTATCTTTATTTAGATATTTGAATGATCATTGATCATAACAAAAAAAATGTTGGGAACCTCCCATCCTATGCTTCCATTAACCTTAGAACCTACAAGTGGTATCAAAGGGGTAATATAATTATTTATAATTATTTATATACCATTGGTGATTTATTCATTTTAATTTGGTTTTTCAATTCAAGTTTCATTGTTATTTTAATCTGAATCACGAGATATGATTTTTCCTCATTTGTTTCTCATATATCCAATCGATATGATTAATTTTATGATTATAATAAAATTGAGGAACTCATTTAGAGGTGCCAAGGTTTCTGGCCATAAAACAGCAGACTAAACACTGTGTAACTGGAGTTACACACCATATAGTCACATTCAATGCATCCAAATTGATTTGGAAATCAATTAAAGATTGTGAATTGACTATTTCATTAATTACACACATAATTCACTACATTTTGGCCATAATTTAATGGCACATGGTCAGCCTAACAACACACTGTGTAGCCCTCATACACAACATGGAGCCTCTTTGAGTCATAGATGGGTTGTGTATTCTATACACAATCTATATTATTGGTTACCATTTAACAAAAAGTTCACATGGCATGTGGCACATTAGACATGACATGTACTCCAAATTTTTTGAGGCATGGATTACACACCAAGTCCCTAGGTGTGTGTCTCAGATAGACGGTGAGAGGTGCACATGCTGTGTAGGTTGGATCTATACGTCGTGTATATATACAAAGTCACGTAGATTTAAAATTAATCTATTTTACTATGTAAAACATGATACATGTACTTGTGTCTCTTCATAAAGATAGGATATTCCATGTGATAGGTGTTAATATACATAAACATTTAACTAATTAATTAATATATGTACAATGCTCAGATCTACATATCATGTATGAGTTGTACAACAAGTTTTTACTCAACATATATTTAAGCATTACACGTGACCGAAAAATCATGTATTTCATGTAATCATCCATGGTGTACATGTTATGAAAGTATGTGATAAGTCGTGTATGGCATATGTCACGATGGTAAAATAGTATATGAGTATATTACATATTGGGAAAAATCATACGGGTATTCACCATGATGCCTCCAAGGTAAATTTATGTACTAAGTTAATTTTAAATTAATTAATTAATTTTTTTAAAATTATAATGGCTGAGAATATAAAGGAAATTCAGATTAGAATTAAGATAAAAGAATTGATTAATTAGAGATAATAATTAATCAATTTGAGCACAATTTATATCAAAATATAAAATATTAAGAATTGAATGCTAGTTTAATTAAATGTGTAATTCATTTCACTCATGTGGATGATCATGAGAGAGACCAAACCATTTTTATGTGATTGGTTTCATTTAACTTATTATTATATTAAATTGTTTCCATGCATTCCTTATCTATTTTCATTATGTAGGGCTTGCGTTCCCATGGTTTCTTTTATATAAACCCCCTTTCCCCTCACCTACATGTGAGTCGAAGTCATATATAATGGGTGGAGCTCCTGAGCTAGTAGAGGCAGTTGAATTTTGGAGTCGAGGTAATCCAAGGAGATACAAAGGTGGAAAATTGTAAAGATGCAACATGAACCTTAATTGGTTTAAGGTTTTTTCCCCTAGGTCAATAGTTAGTTTATGAAACACTAGATAAAATAACCACTAGTAAGAGCTCATGATCATACCACTTCATTATTTTATTTTTATCAATTGAATGGTTATTTCATTATGTATTTCTTATCATGATCACATAATTAATGAATTAACAAGTAAGAAATATAGAACTAAAATAAAGTGACTTATGCATAAATATTATCTAAGACATGTTTAATAATTTAAGTAAATCCACTTAATATTAACAACCATGTGATAAAGATAATTTTTTTAAATTTACACATAAAAGTATAAAATCCCTCAATTAAATATATTATGATGTTATAGCCTTCTATTACTTCAGTTAAAGTCGAAACATAGTTCAATGTTTTTGACCAACCCAAGTGGGGGAACTTTCAATTATTGGGGAATTTTAACTTGAAGTTTTGGGTTTAATTAACTTAGTTTACATCAATGGTTTAATGCCCAAGAAAAACTTTGTGTAACTGAGAGGAAAAGTTTGAGGAAATCCAATTAAGGATTCCAGGATTCGAAAGTCCACTCAGTAGATCAAAGAACTATGAGTGAATGTAGTTGTTATTTGGAATTCCTACCTAAAACCATTCAATTTTTTTTGACCAACCCAAGTTGGGGTAATGAGAAGGGGAATATGGATCATTGCCCACAAAATAAGATATTTTGAAGCCAATAGTGAGGGATATTGGGTTTTGACAAAATAGTCGGAGACTAATAAATATAATATTTATTTTTTTGTCTAAATTTCATTAGATAAAGTACTAAAATTATTCTTATCATATTTTGTAGAAATGGAAATAAAATGACATCAAACATGTCATTGTGATCCATAATTGAGAAGGAAAACCTTCTCATCAGCACAAATTTCAAAGAATGTCATAGGCATTTACATGTCATTCTTCAGCATGAAAGTAAATTTTATGTGCTGGAAGAACCTTTTCTAGTTGTTCCTGGTAATGATGTGAGTGGTGAATAATTATCTCTATATGAGAAACATATAAATTATGCTACAGATGTTTAGTGTTTCCTGTTATCATCTATATCCAATGATATTTTTAATCAACAAGAGGATATGGATGATTATAGCATGATGTATCTCCTTTAGGATATCAATCAATAGAATGATAGACAAGAGAGGTATGATATCTCTAATTCCATTTTTACATCTAATCTTGGAGAGTCTATGTCAGTTGGGCCTCATGTAGTCATTCTTATTGCCTATATTGAACACCTGGATATCTTAGGGAATAAATTATCAGATGAGTTGCATACAGATCTCATACTTTCATCACTGCCCATGACCTTCTCCATCATTATTATTAATTATAATATAATAAATAATGATAAGAGTATTTTGGAACTTTATACTTTGAATCTTCAAGCGGATAGGTACATGGGACATGAATAACCCGCAGTCCATATGATGAATATGAAAAATAATAACAAAGAAAAGGGTTGCAATACTTATAAAGAGTCTAAAGCACACAATAATCGTCATTCCAATAAGAAGAATGTTCATAGGCAGGGAAAGGAAAAGGAGGTGGTATGTTTTTCATGTGGCAATTCAGGCCACTAGAATAGGAACTACACCTAAAATCAAGAAGAAGCTAAAGATACTTTCTTTATCGAGTGTAATATTTCAATATCTACACATTGGGTATTAGATACATATTTTGGGGCTCACATATTTATCCAAACATAAGAACCAATTATATTCTAAAATATATCCATGTGAGAGGTAGATCAAAGAGCTGATAATGTTGTGAGGTTGGCTGCTCTGTTCACTAGTGACTACTACCTCTCATTGCCAACATGAATGATTTTGGTTTTGAAATATTTTTATTATGTACCTATAGTTTCCAAAAAACATAATTTCTATATCATGCCTAGATATATATGGGTTTATTCTTATATTTGGAAAAAATGTGTTTCATTTATATGGATAGAATATGATATGGTTTGGCACATTTTAATAATGGTCTTTATGTATTAAATTACGAAAACTACGTGTTGGAAATTGATAAAGAGTCATGCTCACATGACTCATACAACACCCAACTTTGGCATCACCGTCTTGGTCCTATAAATGAGAAGTGTTTGAAAAATCTCTTTCAATATGTCTATTTAGAATCTTATGATCCAAAACAACTTGAAATATGACATGTTTTTTTACAAGGAAAAATGACAAAACCAGCATTTGGGGGACATTGTGAAAGGGTTAAAGAGCTTCTAGGATTGGTATACACAGATGTCTGTGGACCATTTCTAGAAGAAGCTAGAGGTGTATATTCTTACATAATAACATTTAATGATGATTTGAGTAGATACGGATATATCTACTTGATGAGATATAAGTTTGAGTCCTCTGAGAAATTTAAGGAATTAAAGAATGAAGTAGAGATTAATCTTGGTAAGAAGGTAATGAAGCCTCGATAATATTGAGGTGGTGAATATCTTAACCAAGAGTTCATCTAGTTTTTATAGGATTTTGAGATTCTATCTCAAATCACTCCATCCTATACACCAAAGTGGAATGGTGTTATTGATAGGAATAATTGTACCTTGTTAGACAATGTAAGGTCAATGATGTGTCATGATGATCATGTCATATCCTTTTGGGGATATGCATTACAAAATGTAGCATACACATTAAACTGAGTTCCAAATAAAGTGAAAAATGGAATTCCCTTTGATCTATGGAGTGGAATGAAACCCATGTTGTTGCATACACCTATATGTGGTTGTGATAAATTTTTTACGGCCTTCTCAAGAAAAAAATAGAACCCTAGGGTGCAATGTGTATATTTATAGGGTATCCCAATGAAAAAATGAGATACTGCCTATAAAACCTCTAAGACAATAAAGTGAATGTCGCCATATAAGCTGCTTTTCTTGAGAGGTATTGTACCATCAATAAGGATAGTGGGAGCAAGATTGACTTCAATGATGTTGATGCTCAAGATATATAAGAGTTGAAACAGAAACAATTTCTATAGCCCCCCATAGAAGAAGTAGTTCCAGAAACACAAGTTCTGTGTAGGATCATGAGAGAGGTAAGAAATCTAGAATTATATGGTTTTATAGTCACCAAGGATAGTGAATTATTATTAGTTGACAATGATGATCCTCTAACATACAAGGAGGCAATAGAAATCTCAGAAGTTGCAAGATGGTAAAAATCCATGAATTCTAAACTGGATTCCATGTATCAGAACCAAGTTTGGTTTCTGGTCGATCCACTAGTTGATGTAAATCATATTGGATGCAAATGAGTATTCAAGAAAAAACTATAAAAGGTAAAGTAAATACCTATAAATCAATTTTATTGTATAAAGGTATTAAACATCATCAAGTAATTGAATACAATGAAACCTTTGCACCATTTTCCATGTTTAAATACATTAGAATTATTCTTTCTATAGTCACTTACCATGACTAAGAGATTTGGCCAATGGATGTAAAAAATGCATTCTATAATGGGAAACATCAAGAAGATGTCTATATGAAACTACCAGAAGGGTTAGTGACTTTAGGTTATTCCAAAAGTATTTTCAAGTTTTAGAGATACATTTATGGATTGATGTAATAATCCAGGTCATGGAACATTTGTTTTGATAAAGTCATAAAAGAATTTGGTTTCATTAAGAATGAATTTGAGATATGTATTTACAAGAGGTTTAGTGGAAAGGTGGTTGCTATCCTAGTAGTATATTTTTATGACATATTACTTATTGGACAAGACATACCAGTCTTATAGTCAGTTAAGTACTAGTTAAATAAGTTTTTCTCCATGAAAGACTTAAGTGAAGCAGCCTACATTCAAGGGATAAAGATCATTATTGATAGATCCAAGATTCTTCTTGAACTAAGTCAAAGTACATATATTGAGAAGATACTAATGATATTTTGTACAAGACAATCCAAGAGGGTACTGGTTCTAGTGTCACATGGTTTGCATCTTTCTAAGAAAATGAGTCCTCAGACACAAAAAGAGAAAGAGAGAATGAGTAAGATACCGTACATTTTGGTGATAGGATCAATCATGTATGTGATGTTACGTACTAGACTTGATGTTACCTATGCATTGATCATGGTAGGAATATATTAAGAAAAACCCGGATAACAAAATTGGATTAATGTTAAGGATGTCCTTAAGTATCTGAGAAGAACTAAGGATATGTTCTTTGTTTATGGAGGAGATGAGGAGTTGGTCATTAGGGGTTATAGTGATGCTAGTTTTCAGATAGATCCAAATGATCTGATGTCTCAATAAGGATATGTTTTTGTATCTAAATGGAGGAGCTATGAGATGGAAGAGTTCAAAGTAGACAGTTGTCACAAATTCTATAGTAGATTCCAAGTATAGAGTGGATTATGATGCAAACAAGGAAGCCAAGTAGATTCAGAACCTTTTTCAGGAGCTTGATATGGTGCATAGTAGTAAAGGACCTATCAAATTTTATTGCGATAATACTAAAGTGGTGAATCTTTCAAAAGAGCCAACATCACACCAATAGACAAAGCACATACTCCAAAAGTATCACCTCTTAAGGGATTTCTATCAGAGGGGTGATGTTGTAGAAAGCAGAGTACTAATAGAAGAGAATGTGGTAGACCCCTTGAATAAAGGATTATCTTAGAAAAAGCAGGATTATCATGTGAGAGCTAGTAGAATTAAGGTCATTAGCAATGGGATCTAGTGTAATTGGGAGTCTCTTGGAGTTGGTTCCCTTTAACCAACTTCCATGAACTTTATGATTAACATGTATTCATTGTTTTGAATATTAAAATACTACTTATCACATCATGATTGTTCTTCTGTGAGAAATAGTATGTGATAATGTCCTAAGAGTATACGTCACACTAAAAGGTCACAGTAGTTCCCCTCTATGATGAGAACCCAGAATTGCTACGACACTATTCTTGAATAAATGTTCTATAGTAATATGATATCATTTTAGGGACATAAATGATACAAGATATCAAGGTTGGAGCCTCATAGGACTTTGAGTCACCTTCTCGTGGTGTACTCACTTGGTAATATCTAGTTGGATATTATGAGAATGAGACCCTCTAGTAGGAAATCCACATTTATATTTTTCATTATATGTTCATATCTACGGACATGTGTATTGGTCCTTAGACTTTACAATTATTATTAATGAGTATTATGAGTCATGCACTTAAATTTATTGATAAAAACCTTGACGATAGATGTTTGTGGAGAAGTAGGATATGTTGGGTGTGTTATGTGTAATATTTCATTAATGAATAATGTAAGAAATGATTTATCCATTTTTTTTATTAAAAGAAGTTGACATCTCAATACCTTTTATGAAAATGGTATAGCATTAATAAATCTATGCCCATGGTGTTCTAAAGGGAAGTTCTTTTTCTGAGATGTCGAGGAAAGAGAAATCGAGCACGTAGGTTGATGGCACCGGCATGCAACATCCTTCATTAGAGATATCGAGATAAATGGATTATATTACATAGTAAGCATCCATATGAGGTGACATGTCATTGTGGGATTAACTTATTTCTCTATGGGTTCCTTGGCATGTTGCTAGATGCTAACATGGGACTTTAGGTTGCTTCTCCTAATGCCACTATGAAAGAGGCCTAGAGGGTCACACACTAAGTGTATCCGGAATCTTGATCAAATAATATATACTATTATTTATTATTTAATAGGTTGAATAAATATTATTCCCTTATGTGGATTAATAATTATTCAAGTATGTTTGATCACATATAAATATTTATTTTCTATTTAGTAAATATAATATTTATTAATTTATTGGAAAATAATGCAGTGATGTTTATTCAATAAATAAACTATCATTATTCAAGGTCAAGTAAATATTATGGAGGAATGATGGACTTTTTTTTTAGGTCTGGTGATAAATAATAAATATTGAATATTTTTTTATTAATAATTTTTTAAATTCAATTCATAAGTTAATCGCATGTCGATAAATAATGATTTTATTATAATTATTTGACTTGGGGATTTTTTGGGATGAAATAAATAATTAAGGCTACTTGTGCAATTATTTTATTTTAACCCTAGTGATATATAAACCAAATTATGTTGTTTTCTCATTAATCCAATTCATTTTTATTATTTGTGCACAACAGATTTGGAGAAACCTCTCATCCCTAGTGATTTCCCTTCTCCAAGAATGCTCCCAAGAACGGAGAGTAATCATCCTCTTCCAAATCATGGAGAATGATTTGGAAGTTTTTCTTGAAGTGATCGAAGTAAGACGATGCAAGTGCAAGGATCTGTCGTGCTAGGACCCAGATATTCCTTCAGCGACGTCTGTAGATTCGGCGAACATGTGTGGATCACCACTGGAGGAAATCTACACTTTGTTTCAACAATGTAATGATGGTGAACTCTAGATCAATCACTAGATTCATCAACAAAGAAAAAATTCCTTAAAGGTAATTATTTATTTAATTAAATTAATTATAAATAATGTGTGGTGATCCTCCCTCTAGTTATGGTGTGATTTCTCGTGTCTTTTTTCTTTGATTAAATTCCACAGATCTCGATGTTTATCATCATGTAGATCTCATATTGATCATCAGTCATGACATAAGAAATGTTGGGAACCACCCCTACACACTTCCATTATGCTCAGAACCTATAATAATGTTAGTGAGTGACTGCCTTAGAAAGGAAAAACATTAAAATTCAGACCCCATATGTGAGTACATCATCCACTACAACATCGATGGTTTCTCCTTCCATTAGAATGTCATCCATGTCTCTACATCTTTTCCTTCTACCAAAGTTCTTTTTCTTCATAGGTGAATGATGAGGATGACCCATCTTTATCGTATTTTATAATGACCCATGGTCCATTTTTTCATAAGAGGTCCCCAATAACCATTTTTGGATTGACTCAAATTATTTCATCAATGTTGAAGTATATAAAATCCATAACATCTTGGTGTCCTATTATATTAAATGTTCCATGATCTTGTTTTGTGAATATGACCTTGACATGTATGTCAGACCATTATTACATATACTTACTATGAAATTGAGCTGACCTCTCACCCTCAAGTTCCTCTAGGAGGATTTTATATTCTGAGTTAACCACCTTTTCTAGGTCATAATATTTAGTAGTTTAATTTCAAAAATTATCTTTAACAGACTTCATAAAATATGAGATATATGGGAGGAAGTTAATCAACCACCTCTACTTTGAAGAAATGGTATCTATTGGTGACACTAAAGCAACAACAATCATCAATATAAGATGACCACTTTTTAAAAAACACCCCCTTTGAGAACAAAATTTCTTACCACCAGGGGCAGGGCACAATACAGTATCCTTGTAGCACAACTTAGTACCCTTGGAAGGGGTAGTTTTTAATGAACTGTTATATCATTTCACATGATGAGGTTGTGGGGTCTTCTTTCATAGTAATGAGGAAACCACAATAAGGATTTTTTAACCATTACGATCACCTTGTCATGCAAGTAGGACTTCTTCCTACCTCAACTGCATATCAATTTAATTCTGAGATGCAAGTCCATTATCAGACTCCTCAAGAATAGAGCCTTTCTTATAAGCATGAATAATTTTCACATCATGTGGTAGTAGTCCAACCCACCAGAATGGTTTCTCAGGCTGCATAAAACCAGTAAGGACATGCTGACCACCGTCAATCTTTAACTGGGTAGCTAACCACTGCATCCCCCTTACCCAGTTGAAGGGTTCATCTCATGTTGATTCCTTCAATCAATTGTGGTTACTTGCAAAGAGGTATTAACAAGAACCTCAAGACCGCAAATATAGATATTTATAATTATAAAAAAATGAAAATGGAAATTAATTATTGAAAAAAAAACATATTCTTATAAGAATAGAAGTTTATAAAATAAAGAAAATTTAAAAAAATAATGTATTTTAAAGAATGAAAAATAATAATAATTTAGTAGGGTTTTAATAAAAATTCTATTTAATAAATACTCAGTAGATTTTGATTTACAAGATTAATATTAATAAAACAATTATAATAAATTAAAATATAATTTATAACTAAAAAACAAATCAAATATCATAGTAATAAAATATTATGTTAATTTTCAAACAAATTTATATATTTAAAAAAATGAAAACATTATTATAAAACATTAAATAAGAAATTATAAACATAGTTCCCTATAATTATCCAAAATTTTAAAATATAAAAGAATAGAAAACAAATTAAATAAATAAAAAATAATAAAAATTTACAAATATTTTCATAAAAATTATTTAATAAATAATAATTTCATATAAAATAATAAAAATTAATAATATTTATTTGGATAAAAAATTATAATTAATAATAAAAAATTTAAGAAATAAATAAAAATTATTTAAGAAAAAATTGTAGTCATGTACAATGGATAAAATTAGTTAAATAATTTTAAAACTAATTTCCATTTTTATAAAATATAAAAGAATTATAAACCCTTGAATATGAAGCTCAAAAAATAAATTAGTATAATTTAATAAATTAATAATAAAATAATAATAAAATGATTGAAATTTATTAAAATTAACAAAAAAATTATAAAATTCCAAAATTATAATATTTAATATATATGAAAATTTATTATAAATAAGTAACAATTAATAACATTTGTTAAAAGAAAAAATTTATAATAAATAATAAAAATTATAAAAATGATATTTATGTATGAAAAAATATAATTATTTGACTAAATGTGTAAATTATTAATTTTTTAAATTACTAATTTAGTTAAAAATAAATAAATTATACTAATTTAAAATTAATTATATAGTAACAGGTAAAAAAACTAAATAATTAAATCATATAGTTTTTATTAAAGAAAAAAATTATCATTACATGATAAATATAAAAAATAATAGATAATTATCCCTAATTATAAAAAATAAAAAATAAATAATATATTTTTGAAGTTTGTCTATTTTTTTTGTTTTTTGGTAGATTAATGTTTTTTTTCAATACAATGAATGTATTTTTGAAGTTTTTTTTATTTTTTGGTTCTTTCACAATCATAATATCAAAACTCAATTCAAGACTATCTACACAAGTAAAAACTATAAAAGTTGAATAAATTTATGAATTAGTGCCAAATAAAATTTATGAATTGTTCAGATCTACAAAGGAGTCCATATATCATGGATAAAATATAATAAAATTAATTAAATTTGTGATTATGAAATCAGATTTTGGAATTTTAAATAGTAATTTAGATAAATATATTTTTTGGTTACATATTTATTCACTAAAGGCAATACATTTCAAGCAAATTTATATTAATGTAACAAGATCTTTCATAATTTTGTTCATTTTTATCTGAAGATTCAACAATGTTAAGATTGTGTATTATTCTTGGGGGATTATGAATATTTATTTAATTGAAAAAATTATGGATAATCATTTTACAAATACACAGAAAAATATATTTATTCACATAAAATTGTTGATATATATTCTTTTTAGACCAACATTAAAATGATTTTTTTATTTAAAACAACACTTTATTCAAAATAGGACATCAATATAAAATTTTATTTTAAATCCTAAATCATTCTTGTGATAGTGATTCATTGAAACAAATTAACCAGCTTCATCAGTCACTTTATTTATAACCTCATATTGCAAGGATGGGTCTTTCTATAGATATGTATTTTCTATTTGGTGGTTATGAATGTCAATATTCTTGTTGGTCTATTTGCATAACCCCATACAATTTACGTATTCTTTTATTAATAAAGGAACAATAATTTTTTTTGATTATATTAATTACAAGTCATTCAAAAAATAATATCGATGTATTTTTTGATTCCACATATTGATTAGTTTTATTTAATATAGATTTTTTCTATAACTAAATATAATATAGTTTCAAAAAACTTACATTGAGAGAGGAATTAATTTAGATAATTAGTTACTTTCTAGTGTTTGGTAAGTAAACTTCATAAAAGCATATCTATATTTCAGTGGTTATTATAATGAATTTATCTTTATCAATGAATGAAACCCATATTTTTTGAATATCGTTAGAAATTTCATCTTTCTAATCATTTTTTAGGGAAAAATGGAAATTATAAAAAAAAAAGAGAATTGAAATTGATATTGCTTTAGAAATGTTCTCATTAAATCTAGTGACAACATCCATCTCTTCATTATATCCTATTACTTTTAGATCAAAAATAAAATAATAAAAATAGAGGTTTTGAGAGAGATCAAAATTGGATAAAGTGAATTACTTATTGGGATTCACTATTTTGGTCCGCCGCATGCTAGATGTAATGGTTATTAAGAAGAAAATTATTATTATAATATTTTATACTGTATTAAGAACATCAGTAAGACAAAAGATATTATAAAGGAACACTTTGATCTTTCCAAGATTTTCAAGCATTCTAAGCATGTGTTATTTTAAAATGATCGATCAAAATTTTTAATGAATCTAAAAGTGTCTTATTCATGTTCTAAAAGAATAATTTATTATTATATAAATATATTATTTATTTGAGGTCAGAATATAGTTACGATTCTGATAAATGATTTTGTGATAAAAATACTAACATTACTTAGATAAAAAGTCATCATTTTCATATAATAATAAGAGTACATTTTAATTGATGTTGAGTTATGTTTAATACATTGATATGGGTTTTTTAACTAAACATCAAATTTTTTCCCAAGTCATTTATGCTATAACAGTAGACTATAATATAATGTTTAAGCTATAAGAAGATATTTTTTCGAATTATATAAATTGGAAAAATAATTTCCTCTAAAACGTATTTGATTCAATAGATTCCAGCCACATCAATTTCAGAATCTGAATTTACAGAAGCCTCTTCCTATCACCGTTGGTCCCTTGCGAAATTTGGTAAAGATCGTCATTCTTTGGACACTTTTTCCAGTTTCATTGATTCTTGGGATCTTTCAGGTGTGGAAATAGATTCTATTATATCCAGGAAATCCTTCTGTGTTCATCTTTTCTCTGAATTGATTATATTTGGGCTTGGGCCAGGGAGGGCCGTTCCGGTGGGCGCCTTCGTTTTCTTCTGCTTCGATGGTCTATCGATGTTCACCGTGGCCAATATTCTCCATTGGCGGCACTGTGGATGCTCCTTTCTGGGATCCCTTTACGCTTTCATAATCCGACAGTTCTAAAATCAATTAGTAACGCTCTTGGTAGTTTCCTATGTTCTGATGAGGCTACCTTGAGGATGGAGCATACAATGGCGGCACATATTTGTGTGGAGTTTGATCTGTCCTCTCTTCTGCACATAATTCACCTATGCACTGGGTTGGATCTTAATTTATAGATTTTTTTTTTTATCCTCAATCCCCTGGTTTCTTCTCTCGCTGCAAGCTTCAAGGTCATTCAAACTCTGTATGCAGGAATCATAGTCTCCGTGATAGGGATTTGGTTGTGTTGCAGGCTTCTTAGTGCGAGAATCTTCTTATGAAATCTCTGGAGAATTTTCCCGAGTTTTCTCGGAATTCTGATGATGCTGTTAATATCCCAGATAAATCTTTTTCAATTAATTCGGTGGGTGGTGTTGATCTGGGCATGGATGTCCCTATTCCACTTTCAGATGCCCTGTCCTCCCCTCAAGAGAATGTCCCTGAAGATGCTACAGTTTATATTTCTACACCACCACCTGTGATCACAGATGTTGCTGCTTTGGATTCGGATCGTTCTCCTAGAGTGATGGTTTCCTCTAACTACCTTGAATGTTCTTTGGTACCTTCTTCAGACATTTTGGAAGGTCTTGTGCTGGTTATCTAGTCTAATATGATTATGTCATATGCCCCTTTGGCTGTTTCAGTGATTAATCCTTCTTCTTCTTTGGCTCATGTGGTCTCCCCCCAGTATCAGGATGTTTCTCAGGAGTAGAAGGTGTTGATTTCTGAAGATTTAGCATCCAAGCCCTTGAACTGTTTCTTTCCTTCCACTTCTAAAGACATAGAGATATCTTCTCTCACTGATGCCAGTACTCCTACTATGAATCCGTTCAAGGTGCTGGATGATTGTGGAGAGGACTCTTGTACACCATATTCGGTTTGGGGTGTACCTAAATTGGTTAAACTTATTCTCCAACCAATAAGCATTGAACCCCGTTCCACGTCCAAAACTGCCAACAATGGATTAGGCCGGTAGGCCAACAACTCTACATCCTTATGATTAACTCCATTATATGAAATGTCAGGGGTCTCAGATCCTTGGCTAAGAGGCAATTCCTTCTGAAGATCGTTCAATAAAAAAGTGTTTCTTTATTGGCTATCTTGGAACCAAAGCGTAAATCTGAATCTATTAATGACATAGCTAGATGTTTGCATTTCAGTCATTTTTTTCATGGTCAGCCAGTGAACAGGCACATTTGGCTCTTTTGGAATGATCAAATTTCTTTTGATTTATTGGGCAGCTCCAACCAGCATATCACAATAATTGTTTGTAGTAATGGGGGCTACTTCTTCTTGTCTATTGTTTATGCAAGTTTTGATCCAGTTCAAAGAAAGGATCTCTGGAATTCTTTATCTGCCTTCCATTTGGATTCGTCTTCTTGGTTTTTCGGAGGTTATTTTAATACCATTATGGACCCATCTAAAAAGAATGGAGGGGGTATTTATCTTCCCAATGTGATTCAGGATTTTCATTCATTCATTGCATCCAAACAACTCCTGAATTTATGGCATTCAGGTGATTCTTATACTTGGTGAAATAATGGAAGGGGCAGTAGTAGGATTTGGAGTAGACTTGATATATGTCTTAGTAATCTACAGGCCATTCCTAACATCTTGGGCTCATCTGTCACACATCTTTCTAGGTCTTTATCTGATCGCTCCCCTCATCTTATTCATGTCCATTTTTCTGGGGTGGTTAAAAAGGGTTTCTTTTATACATGTAGATGGTGGCAGCAAGATAGTTTCAGAGAGATGGTTTTGCATTTTTGGAATGCTCCGGTTCAGGGTTTTGCTTTGGTTCCTCTTCATAATAAGTTAAGAAGGCTTAAGGCCGCCATCCTGGCTTCTTCTGCTTCCTAATCAAGACTGCGACTTTAATGGTCTCCAGGAGGAGATTAATCATCTTGATCTTAAATTAAAACTTCAATGGGATGATGATAAGCACTCTCTTTTGTCTAGAATGATCCAAAGGTTAGAGGAGTTGCTTCTTGAAATTGATTCTTCAGTTCGAGATAGATCTAATGTTAATTGGATCAAGTCTGGTGACAAAAATACATCTTAATTTCAAGCTTGTATTAGAGAGAAGAGTGTAACAGCCCGAGATTTTATGAAAAATATTCTTTTTTTATTTTACTAATGTCTTGTGTTATACGCTACACCAAAAGGAGCTTGCACAACACGCATCCTTGACTTGCCTTGCATTACACGCAATCACAACCTTCCTCGATAGCGTGTGTGGTACGTAATCCTGAGTTTCACGAAACAATGATATGCTATTAAAATATTATTAAAACTAGCCGTTATGAATAGTAATAACCACTTTTTAAATTTTAGAAATTTTAACTCTCAAAATGGACTTCATTTTTGGATTCGGAGTATCGAATTTAGCCTAAGGTGAAATTTTGGTACTTTTCGGATAACTTTCATATTCTGATGAATAGTGAAAATTACTAAATTATAATTAAAAACAATTTTTTTAATCGAAATAATTAATAGTGATAAATCATTAATTTGAGTGGTTTTAAAGTATATTTAGAATATATTTTTACAATTTAATACAATGTTGGTCATTGGATGTAATTTCACATTTAAACTAGACATAAACAAGTGTCAATCTTTTGATAGATATTGTTTCTTAAAAACACGCTATTTGTTTTAACAGCGGGATTTAATTATAAAATTAATTAATGAAACTTATATGTTGGGAATTTTGTAAAATAGAAATCATTTTTGAATTCGGAATATCAATTATAGCTTAGGGTGAAATTTTGGCATTTTTCTGAAAAACTTCAATTTTTGATACCACTAAGTGGTAGGTTAAAAACTGAATTTTGCATAAAACTTAATTTTACCGCTTCTGTGAATGGAATTTCGAAAATCCGAGAGACACGGTTAATATCAAGGACTAAAATGTGGTTCAATGAGATGAAAATAATTTTTGGTGAATAGTAACTTTTTACTTTTTTTTACCGCGGTTAATAGTAAATAGGGTAACTAAGGGTAAATATGATATTAATATTACCCTAACACATGTCCTAATCCTATTGGACAAGTGTATCTCGACCAAAAACAACCTTAAGTGTAAAATATTATCATTTAGGCCCACTTGGATTAGATTAGGACATTTATTATTATTTAATTCAAAGAAGAGTTAAAAGAGTAAAAATCAAAGTTTATTTACTAAAACATTTTTAATATGGGGTTATACATAAGATAAATTCGATTGTAAATATTCATTAGAAAGCTAAAAAGATTTACTACATGATGGTATTTTATTTGTAATTTTTAGACATCAAATAATTTAATTTATTTATGACACAGTGATGATGCAGTAATTATCTTATTAATGAAATATTGACATAATTGATGTTATAAACACCAAAATAAATATAATTTGAGACTTTTTATGAATTCCACTAATTTTCTAGGTTACTATCATATATTAGTGTTGATTTAATCAACTTGGTTCGAACATATAATTCTGTTATGACTTTCACAAAAATCATATATCAAATAGTGTCAAAATTGACACAAAATAGTTTTTAAATCAAATATTATATTATTAATTGTTATTTTATTCCTAAAAATCTAAGGTTCGGCCAAATGACTTAGATAAGGATATATATATTAATAATAAACAATTTGGGGTTCGTTTGGCATGTTATAGTAAGTGTATTAACCATATAGCGAAAGAAAACAAAAAGACACGGTAAAAGTTAAATTATTTAACTTAGAGTTAAATCGAATTGATAAGGTTAAAATAATAACCTAAACTTGTCTAAATCTTATTGGTTGATAGGATTTCGACCCATCCCCACTTTAGCTTCGAAATAAGACCCTTTGGAACCATTATAAACCGATTTTGACTTTAATATAAAATAATATTTTGAGATATTCCTAAGGTGCCCCTCTCCTCCCCTATAAAAGGACACCTCCTCCCCCTCCTCCTCACACAAATTTGAGCACTCAAGCTCGGCCAACCCCTGCCAATTTCTCCTCTCCACTTCCATAGCAACATCCTAGAGGTTCTGGTCTTCCTCAAAGACCAATTTTAGTGCCCTAAGAGGAGGTCTCAAAGAGGCACTTCAAAGAAGAGGTAATTACCGTTACCAATTCTTTCATCTTTATTTCTTCTTCCACTTCTTCTTCTTAGGTTGTTTCATTATGAAGTAATAACATCAGTATCACTCATATACTGATATGTTATTATAAGTATGAAACAACCCTATTTCACCATCTATCCATCCTACGGAAAAAGAAATCACCGCGTGTGCGTACGTACGGAATACCGTCTCCACGCCGTGGTGTAATCTATTTTCCACCACCACCTTACATGGATGGGTATAATGGTGTAAAGAATAACTATAAATAGTTATTACAACATCATATTGATTCTGATATATTGTATAATCCACTCCACTCCAATTCAATATTTATAGAAATGATATCATCGCTCGTGCGTACGTACGGAATACCGTCTCCACGACGCGATGAGATTCATTCTCCATGTTAACCATTTAAGAATGATTATAATGTATATATAAGAAATAATAATGAAATATATGACATTATAAAGCTACTGGATTTATGTATATATATACCTATGTATGTCATCTACTTACTTCCATTTCAAGACAATAAGGAAAGGAAAACAGCGTTCATGCGTACGTACGGACTACCGTCTCCATGAACGGTGTTTTTCATTTCATTTATCTACCTATTATATATATATATATACTGAATATATATGATATATAAATCATATTTTATATTCTGGAAGTAATTAAATCATGATATAAGTAATGATGATGTCAAGAACAACAAGTCAAAACACCTACGATAAATGAAACGATTTTACCCAAAACGCTTCTTTAACATGGAGTTTACAAAAGAACGGGTAATATAATGTCATAAGTGAACCATATATGATATCATAACAATGAATATGATTCTATAATAAGTCAATAACATGATTTAAATCATTATACAGGAGGTTCGGACACTTACAAAGCAAGTCGGACCTAAGGTAAGGGAAATATCACAATCTCATTTTTATCCGAGATTGTTTATACTTTGGTATTTACTGGGGTGTATTTTATCATCCAAATCCAAGTTTCTTAAATATGTAATATTATTTCCACCCACCTACAATTGTTTAAATCCAATTTTACCCTTCGGTGAGTTTTTAGTAAAAGATATGAAAGGAATCTTTTGTCGTTTTTTTTTTATACGAGGTACTTTTTGACTTTTCCAACAAAAGTACGAGAAGAATGTTTTTTTTAACTTATACGGCACGAACGGATTTTTACGGTTTTATAAAGCCTTATTTTCATGAAGCCTTCTCCAAAATATTTCATGACTATTTTCAATAAAATCTCTTTCTTTTAAAATTGCATGACGTTTTGTGAAAAGAAATTGATTTTGAAGAAGAAAAGGATATTTTCCTCAAGAATTCATTTCAAGTATTTTATCAAAATTATTTCCATCTAAGATAACATAGGGTTCTGTTTCTATCCCTATTATTACATTGATTTGGTTATGTTGTGATGGAATTATTTTTATGAATTCCTTTATCTTATATGAATTGTTTTATGATGTCATGTTGTTTAAGAATCCCATTTTTATTACATGGGTTATGCTATGATGTATGATTTATGATTATGTGGCACACATAAGAAAGGATTCATTATAAGATGGGTGGGACCTATATCTCCCTCCAATGCATTGGGTAAAGATTTTATATCTCATGAGATAGACATGGCTGGAATGGTAGGTTATACCGGTTCAGTGAAACAGGACTGAAACGAGGATTACTCGATTCAGAAAGGGACTTTGTCCACTAAGATAGTCTTGGCAATGAGTCTTGACTAACAAGAAATGATTCTCTATGATTATGTGTGTATGCCACAAAGTTCCATGTTTTATGTTATGATTATTGTGATTACATTTCACTGCCATGATTTATCCCATGTTATGAAATTATGCTCTCTTTTGCAGGTTATGATTTCCAAAATGTTATGTTCTTATGAATATGATGTGATTGATATTTCTTTTGTTTACCCTTACTGAGCATTTGAGCTCACCCTTTTATGTTTTCTTTTCCCCAGGATATAAAGAAAGGTTTTAGGTAAAAAAAAAAGGAAGATCTTTATGGGAGATGTTGAAGATCTTTCACCACGATTAGAAGATTATAGTCCGAGTTTCCAAAGACACTAAACTATTACGGTCCTTGTGTGTGTGTTTTTGTAATGTACTAAGTGTTCCGCAAAAGTAATGTAATGTCCATGTACGTCAAGATACGGGTCTCTACTGTTGGTATCAGAGGGAGGTTTAGTCAACCTTTGGAAACTAGGATGCGAGAACTTTAGTGAGATCCCTATAGATATTTCTAAGGTATGTCTAGGGATGTCTCTAAGGTTAAGTATACGTATAGGTTATAGTAATAGAATTACGCTAACGATCATAGAATTAAACCTAAGATGTTGGATATTGAAGGTACTCCCCCTTTATTATGTTGTTTTCCCTAGCATGATTTTTGCCTCTCACACTATTCTTTATGGGTTTTAGACGATGGCTGGAACCCGAAGGAACCGTGTTGATCAATGCAATGGACAATGCAATGATTGCCCTCCTGAACAAACAAATGTTATGGGAGATGGAGTGCAAAATCTTATTGCTATACTTACACAAGCTATGAATCATTCTGGACTTCCAAATGAGCAGAGAAGGGAACAATATTCTATTGAGTCCTTCATGAGGCAACGTCCACCTTCTTTCAGTGGGTCTACTGATCCATTAGTTGCTGAACAATGGATTAGTACTACTGAAAAGATATTTTCAGTTCTTCAATGTTCTGAACATGATAAAGTCATCTTAGCAGTATATCGTTTGGAAGGTGAAGCTGATCAATGGTGGAATCTTATCAAGAATACGAGGCCAAGAGATGAAATTGAGTCCATGGAATGGGACGAGTTCAAGAACTTGTTTTTCAGTAAGTACTTCCCTCGTATTCTTCGAACAAAGATGAAGAAAGAGTTTCTTGAACTGAAGCAAAGGGATGATGAATCTGTTGGTACCTATGAAGCAAATTTTACAAGACTTGCAAGGTATGCTTCTGGAATTATCATCCAACCTGAAAGTAAAGTTGATCGATTTTTCAGTGGCTTAAAACCAAGTCTTCGAAGGGCATTAGCTATAAGAGACTTCAGTAGCTATGAAGAAATTGTGCGTTGTGCTATCAAGGTAGAAATGGAAGTTGGTGTTACATATCCATCTCATGGTTTTGACAAGAAACGAAAGATGGAGTTCAAGGAGAAATCTCAGAATAATGGTGAAAAGAAGATGAATGTTTCCTTATGCACAAAGTGTGGAAAGAAGCATGGTGGAGATTGTCTAAAAGGGACTAGAAAATGTTTTAAGTGTGGAAAAGAAGGTCATCGAGCAGCTGAGTGTCGAAGTAATGGAAAAAGGGTTTCTAATGATGTGAATAAAGCAAACACTGCAGAGAACGCACCGCCAACACTTCAATGCTTCAAGTGCAAGGAAATGGGGCATTATGCTAATAATTGCCCTAATCCAAGGGTTAGTGATGATCAACATGAGCAACCACTGAAGGCAAAGGACAAAGGGAAATCACATGCGATCACTATTGGCAATGTTGAATATGACAACGATGTGGTGGAGTGATTAAGTGTTTATGTAATGGGATTCCAAAATAATGTTGTATCATGGAATATTGGAATATTTATGTATTGGTCTAATGTGGTATTCAAAGTGATTGAGATATTATGCGCATAATGAAGGGAAAACGAGAAAATGAAATGTTTAACAGTATTCATGAGCTCATGATTGATATAAGGACTAAGTTTGAGTATATAGAATTTTGAGGATTTTTGTATGTGAAAAGTGTTAACTTTTAACTGCATTCATGTTTTCACTAAGGTATTCAAGAGAATACACGATTAAGGACTTTGAATGTTTGGAATGTGACCAACAAAACATATCTTATGATATATGGGGATCGACGATGGTGTTAAATCTCTGGTAATCGTTTTCACTATATTATGAGAGTCGACTGCAGTATTATGGATAAGCATAAAGATTAGACTGGATTATGTTGGACATAAGTTAGTATTGTTTAAGGATAGAAGATTTTCGATATTATTGATGGGATGTTATAGTAACGTAGTTTTAGAAAAAGGGACAACCTGCAGGACGGGCGACAGCCCATCGCTTCGGACAAGGCTGTAGGAATCGAACCCACAACCGAAGTGCGACTGGCCTTTATCGCCTACCACTAGCCTACAGGAAGTCCCTGATTAGTAGAAACTAGTTTTATTATATTAAGCAGTATGATATATGAAGTATAAGTCCATTTTAGGAACCATATGTGATTAATCTCACTATAGAATGACTTATGTATATTTAATAACTTTTTCTAACCTTTTGTTTGAGACAGATGGAATGACCCATCATTCTATCACATAATCTGCTAACACTTCACAAATAACAAATTCAACTTCATTTATTTAAGAGATGAAGTAGAAATTGTTCAAGGCATGAACAAAAGTGAGATTGTACCAAAATAAAGTAAGTATTTATTTTAAGCAAATTTTCAACTTTAGGGAAATGATCTTGAAAACCAAAAATGTTGTCCTAGTGATCTTATACCTGATGAATCAGATGGTACCTTATATCATCACAAATCTATGGATTTGTGATTACTGGCTTTTCCATAGCCATGTTCTCTACCACTCTCCATCAGAACATGATGGTTAGATTTCTCTTCCATATCCATATTTTCACCTATGTGGAAACCCAGTGATTAGTTTATTTGGGTAATCGTTACATTTCATACTTTAGTTTTTAAAGCCAAGTTTTGGTATTCCCTTTTACGATGTGGGTTTCTATTAAAGAAACTTTCGAATAGTAAACCATTTATAACCCCGACGAATTTCGAGGGCGAAATTCATTTTAAGGGGGGTAGAATGTAACAGCCCGAGATTTTATGAAAAATATTCTTTTTTTATTTTACTAATGTCTTGTGTTATACGCTACACCAAAAGGAGCTTGCACAACACGCATCCTTGACTTGCCTTGCATTACACGCAATCGCAACCTTCCTCGATAGCGTGTGTGGTACGTAATCCTGAGTTTCACGAAACAATGATATGCTATTAAAATATTATTAAAACTAGCCGTTATGAATAGTAATAACCACTTTTTAAATTTTAGAAATTTTAACTCTCAAAATGGACTTCATTTTTGGATTCGGAGTATCGAATTTAGCCTAAGGTGAAATTTTGGTACTTTTCGGATAACTTTCATATTCTGATGAATAGTGAAAATTACTAAATTATAATTAAAAACAACTTTTTTAATCGAAATAATTAATAGTGATAAATCATTAATTTGAGTGGTTTTAAAGTATATTTAGAATATATTTTTACAATTTAATACAATGTTGGTCATTGAATGTAATTTCACATTTAAACTAGACATAAACAAGTGTCAATCTTTTGATAGATATTGTTTCTTAAAAACACGCTATTTGTTTTAACAGCGGGATTTAATTATAAAATTAATTAATGAAACTTATATGTTGGGAATTTTGTAAAATAGAAATCATTTTTGAATTCGGAATATCAATTATAGCTTAGGGTGAAATTTTGGCATTTTTCTGAAAAACTTCAATTTTTGATACCACTAAGTGGTAGGTTAAAAACTGAATTTTGCATAAAACTTAATTTTACCGCTTCTGTGAATGGAATTTTGAAAATCCGAGAGACACGGTTAATATCAAGGACTAAAATGTGGTTCAATGAGATGAAAATAATTTTTGGTGAATAGTAACTTTTTACTTTTTTTTACCGCGGTTAATAGTAAATAGGGTAACTAAGGGTAAATATGATATTAATATTACCCTAACACATGTCCTAATCCTATTGGACAAGTGTATCTCGACCAAAAACAACCTTAAGTGTAAAATATTATCATTTAGGCCCACTTGGATTAGATTAGGACATTTATTATTATTTAATTCAAAGAAGAGTTAAAAGAGTAAAAATCAAAGTTTATTTACTAAAACATTTTTAATATGGGGTTATACATAAGATAAATTCGATTGTAAATATTCATTAGAAAGCTAAAAAGATTTACTACATGATGGTATTTTATTTGTAATTTTTAGACATCAAATAATTTAATTTATTTATGACACAGTGATGATGCAGTAATTATCTTATTAATGAAATATTGACATAATTGATGTTATAAACACCAAAATAAATATAATTTGAGACTTTTTATGAATTCCACTAATTTTCTAGGTTACTATGATATATTAGTGTTGATTTAATCAACTTGGTTCGAACATATAATTCTGTTATGACTTTCACAAAAATCATATATCAAATAGTGTCAAAATTGACACAAAATAGTTTTTAAATCAAATATTATATTATTAATTGTTATTTTATTCCTAAAAATCTAAGGTTCGGCCAAATGACTTAGATAAGGATATATATATTAATAATAAACAATTTGGGGTTCGTTTGGCATGTTATAGTAAGTGTATTAACCATATAGCGAAAGAAAACAAAAAGACACGGTAAAAGTTAAATTATTTAACTTAGAGTTAAATCGAATTGATAAGGTTAAAATAATAACCTAAACTTGTCTAAATCTTATTGGTTGATAGGATTTCGACCCATCCACACTTTAACTTCGAAATAAGACCCTTTGGAACCATTATAAACCGATTTTGACTTTAATATAAAATAATATTTTGAGATATTCCTAAGGTGCCCCTCTCCTCCTCTATAAAAGGACACCTCCTCCCCCTCCTCCTCACACCAATTTGAGCACTCAAGCTCGGCCAACCCCTGCCAATTTCTCCTCTCCACTTCCATAGAAACATCCTAGAGGTTCTGGTCTTCCTCAAAGACCAATTTTAGTGCCCTAAGAGGAGGTCTCAAAGAGGCACTTCAAAGAAGAGGTAATTACCGTTACCAATTCTTTCATCTTTATTTCTTCTTCCACTTCTTCTTCTTAGGTTGTTTCATTATGAAGTAATAACATCAATATCACTCATATACTGATATGTTATTATAAGTATGAAACAACCCTATTTCACCATCTATCCATCCTACGGAAAAAGAAATCACCGCGTGTGCGTACGTACGGAATACCGTCTCCACGCCGTGGTGTAATCTATTTTCCACCACCACCTTACATGGATGGGTATAATGGTGTAAAGAATAACTATAAATAGTTATTACAACATCATATTGATTCTGATATATTGTATAATCCACTCCAATTCAATTCAATATTTATAGAAATGATATCATCGCTCGTGCGTACGTACGGAATACCGTCTCCACGACGCGATGAGATTCATTCTCCATGTTAACCATTTAAGAATGATTATAATGTATATATAAGAAATAATAATGAAATATATGACATTATAAAGCTACTGGATTTATGTATATATATACCGATGTATGTCATCTACTTACTTCCATTTCAAGACAATAAGGAAAGGAAAACAGCGTTCATGCGTACGTACGGACTACCGTCTCCATGAACGGTGTTTTTCATTTCATTTATCTACCTATTATATATATATATATATACTGAATATATATGATATATAAATCATATTTTATATTCTGGAAGTAATTAAATCATGATATAAGTAATGATGATGTCAAGAACAACAAGTCAAAACATCTACGATAAATGAAACGATTTTACCCAAAACGCTTCTTTAACATGGAGTTTACAAAAGAACGGGTAATATAATGTCATAAGTGAACCATATATGATATCATAACAATGAATATGATTCTGTAATAAGTCAATAACATGATTTAAATCATTATACAGGAGGTTCGGACACTTACAAAGCAAGTCGGACCTAAGGTAAGGGAAATATCACAATCTCATTTTTATCCGAGATTGTTTATACTTTGGTATTTACTGGGGTGTATTTTATCATCCAAATCCAAGTTTCTTAAATATGTAATATTATTTCCACCCACCTACAATTGTTTAAATCCAATTTTACCCTTCGGTGAGTTTTTAGTAAAAGATATGAAAGGAATCTTTTGTCGTTTTTTTTATACGAGGTACTTTTTGACTTTTCCGACAAAAGTACGAGAAGAATGTTTTTTTTAACTTATACGGCACGAACGGATTTTTACGGTTTTATAAAGCCTTATTTTCATGAAGCCTTCTCCAAAATATTTCATGACTATTTTCAATAAAATCTCTTTTAAAATTGCATGACGTTTTGTGAAAAGAAATTGATTTTGAAGAAGAAAATGATATTTTCCTCAAGAATTCATTTCAAGTATTTTATCAAAATTATTTCCATCTAAGATAACATAGGGTTCTGTTTCTATCCCTATTATTACATTGATTTGGTTATGTTGTGATGGAATTATTTTTATGAATTCCTTTATCTTATATGAATTGTTTTATGATGTCATGTTGTTTAAGAATCCCATTTTTATTACATGGGTTATGCTATGATGTATGGTTTATGATTATGTGGCACACATAAGAAATGATTCATTATAAGATGGGTGAGACCTATATCTCCCTCCAATGCATTGGGTAAAGATTTTATATCTCATGAGATAGACATGGCTGGAATGGTAGGTTATACCGGTTCAGTGAAACAGGACTGAAACGAGGATTACTCGATTCAGAAAGGGACTTTGTTCACTAAGATAGTCTTGGCAATGAGTCTTGACTAACAAGAAATGATTCTCTATGATTATGTGTGTATGCCACAATGTTCCATGTTTTATGTTATGATTATTGTGATTACATTTCACTGCCATGATTTATCCCATGTTATGAAATTATGCTCTCTTTTGCAGGTTATGATTTCCAAAATGTTATGTTCTTATGAATATGATGTGATTGATATTTCTTTTGTTTACCCTTACTGAGCATTTGAGCTCACCCTTTTATGTTTTCTTTTCCCCAGGATATAAAGAAAGGTTTTAGGTAAAAAAAAAAAGGAAGATCTTTATGGGAGATGTTGAAGATCTTTCACCACGATTAGAAGATTATAGTCCGAGTTTCCAAAGACACTAAACTATTACGGTCCTTGTGTGTGTGTTTTTGTAATGTACTAAGTGTTCCGCAAAAGTAATGTAATGTCCATGTACGTCAAGATACGGGTCTCTACAAAGAGTTTTAAAGGAAGATTCAATCTCCCTCTACCTGATGGTACCTTCACTAGTGATACTAGTTTTGTTGGTCCCTTGGCTGTTTCTCATTTATCTGATGCTCTTTCTGGTCAACAAGATCATGACGATTCTTTTCATGATTGGGATTCTTATGATTCGTTTTTTGATAATGTTCCTTCTTTTTCTTTTGATTCGGATAATCAAATATTGACTACTCTTCTAGGTGAAGAGGGGATTTATGATGCCATCATGTCTCTTAATCCTGAAAGCACCCCTAGTCCAGATGGTTTTCTATGTGCCTTTTATGTTGATTCTTGGCTCCTTATTAAAGATGATGTGATCTGTGCTGTTCGTGATTTTTTCAGAGGTGGTCCTTTACCAAGAGTTGCTTCTGCTACCATTCTGGTTCTTATTCCAAAAGTCAATCAGCCTAAAGATTTCAATCAGTTTCAGCCTATCAGCATGTTCAATTTCTCCTATAAAGTGCTGGCCAATATTCTCAATAAAAGGTTGTCTCTTCACCTTCCTCTCCATGTCTCAAAGGAACAACACAGATTTATTAAAGGGAGAGGTATTCATGGAGCGATAGGTCTTGCCCAGGAAATGATTGCAGATCTTAACAAAAACATGTTTGGAATCAATGTCATGGTTAAGATTGACATGGAAAAGGCTTATGATCAGGTGGACTAGACATTCATCATTAAAATTCTCAGAAAATGTTTCTTTTCTGAATGGGTGGGCGATCTTTTATTTTGGTGCTTTTCCTCTCCTTGGTTGTCTATATCTCTTATGGGGAAAAGGTTTGGATTTTTCAAATCCCCATGGGGCTTGTGTCAAGGGGATCCTATCTCTCTGAGTTTATTTATTTTGGCTCAGGATGTACTCAGTCGTAATCTCAACAAGATCTTGGATGATGGTCTGATTCACCCTTTCAAAGGTGGTATGGCTTCTCTGGAATTTCTCACATTTTTTTGCAGATGATATGCTATTTTTCCTCAATGGTAGTGCCAACTCCATTAGAAATTTCAAGCTAACTCTCCATGCCTACTGAAGCAATGCTGGGCAGTGTGTCAATAAAACCAAAAGTGGAGTTTTTATTTCTCATAAGTTCATCTCGGAGATCCCTGCTCATCTAGAATAGGATTGGTCTACAATAACTTAAATTTCCTTTGGATTATTTTGGTGCCCCATTGTCTAATGGGAGAATAATAATATATCATTATGACAACATTTTGAATAAAATTACGGGATCCAAAATTGGAAATGTCGTTTTCTTTCCTTTGGGGGACAGATTACTTTGGTCAACAGTGTTCTATCTTCCATTCCTATGCATGTTATATCTGTGTGCAGCCCCCCCCCAAAGCGGTTATTAGAAATATTGAAAGGCTTAAAAACTTTTTTATATGATATTATCATCATGAAGGAATACACCATTGGGCATGTTGGTCTAGATTGGCAAAACCTTTTCATGAGGGGGGTTTCAATCTCAAAGGTAATCATGAAAATATGTGCTGTATGCAGGCTAAACTAGCGTGAGAGGCTATTTTTGGATACCTCTCTGGTCGATTTTTATCAAACAGAATTATGGGGAAAACCCATTTGATTGGGCTAAAAGTAGTAATGGTTCTCATCAATTGAATAATATGAGAAGATTTGTAATACCAATTTTGGAGAATTCTCGATGGATTTCTGGTCATGATGATATTTCATTTTGGAAGCACAATTGGTCTGGTTCCCTTTTATTTTTTCCATGTTGTCCAGTTGTGGATATCACTGTTAGACAGGCTAGTGATTGCCCCTGGTTCACTGATGCAGTTTTGAATGAGGATCAAAAGCAGTATATGCGAAGAATATGCTTTTCAGAGGATCCTGATAAATGTTTCATCACTTCCTCTTCTACTAGGAAATTGTCCTGTGCTGCTTTTAGTGCCATGGCTCATCCAGATGCTATTTTGGATAATATGAGAAGTATACATTGGGGGAAATATTTTCTCCAAAATATAGTTTTCTTCTTTGGAGAATTCGTCATCAAGATATTCCTACTGATGATAATCTGCAACGCAACAACATTCCCCTTACATCGAAATGAAAGTGTTGTGTAACCTCTAATTCTGAATCTACTGTTCATCTTTTCTGTAAAAGTGACTAGGCTGTGTTTTTGTGGGTTCGTGTTGTTGGATTTCCAGATTTCAGTGAATGTGTGGCTTCTGTGGATGGCTTTTTGCCGTTATATTGGGCTTTACAGGAAAGGGATTGTGCGCAAGCCAAGGGTTGTGTTCTTATTATGATCGCTGCATGCTGGACTTTATGCGAGATGTGGAATGTTTTTTATCATCAAGGATATCGGCCGAATCTTCATTACATCAGGAGTAACATTCTGGATATGCTCTATTCGTTTGTTAGGCCCTGTAATCATGTGAACATCTCCTTGCTTCGACATTCATTTGTGTCGACTGATACTACTTTTGAGGCTGATGCTTCTGGTGCTTGGGTGAGATGGCGCCCCCCTGCTTATGGTCTTAAATTAAATATGGATGGTTCCTGTTTGCAAGGGACCATGCGCGGAGGTGGTGTTTTTCATGATGGTACATGTTCGGTTATATTTTCCTTTTCTGATTTCTATGGGTAGGGTAATTCAGTGGTGGTGGAAGCTTTGGCTATGCTTCAAGGTCTCAAATTATGCAAAGATAAAGATATTCAGCTGATTCTCAAATTCTGCTTCATTTGTGAAGGGGTGACGGCGGTGGTTGTCGGTGATATGTCTCGTCGGCATCTGAACTGTGGCGTCTCTGGCGACGACGCTCCGTTGGTCTCGCCGACGACCTGCTGTGATGGCGACGACGCTCCGTTGGTCTCGTCGGCATCGATAATTTTCATGTGACATAATTGAATACATCTCTTACTAAAAGATATACAAATATCGATGATGAGGTATTGAAATTTTGGGCTAATGGAATTGATAATTTTCATGATGTAACAATTAATGAATTTGGAACATTTAGAGATGATAAAATAAATGATCTTATATAAATTGATTTTTCAATGAAAGAAGAAGAATAAATTGTTGGTGAAAAACATGAAGTTGAAGATGAAGACTAAGGGTCACATTCTACATATAATCATGATGAATATATAATAATTATATTCAATAAAAATTTATTATATTTCAATATACGATTCATGTAAAAGAAACTATTAAAGGTTTATATTATATTTTTGTTTTAGATGTTTGGAGATGATTTTACTAATACGCTTTATAGCTCCTCTGAAGTTCAGCTACCTGATAATGGACCCTTTATTCAATCATCCAAGTCACATAGGGGGGATTTTTTCACTACACCGCTGATTAGGAGGGTTCATGACCTTATTGGATTGATGATTCTCTGTTCCAATTAAACATTTTTTTTGTTTCTTTTTATCCTCATTTGAGGATGTCATCTAAAAATATGAATTTTATTTATCTTTCATTACATCATTTCAAGTTTTTGTTTTTATTTTTTATTCTTATTTTTATAATTTTTAACATCTAGCCTTTGGTTAAGAAGGTTCCATTTTGATAAATCATTAGTCGACCCCATGGGTGTGATGGGATCTGCTTCCCATCGATATGCACCATCACATGTCCGATCACTGGATTATGCATAATTAAATAATAAATTTTATTTTAAAATTCATTATTTTCTAACATATTATTAGATTTTTTTAGGGTTTATGGTCTTATATTGACAATATACTGAGGCCTTCAAGCATAAAGGAATTGATGTATTTTAGGCTTCAGTGTTTCCATCAAATTTTAGACTGCAATTTTTAATGCTATTTTTGGAGAGAGATTTTATGAGTATCATTGAAGAATCATTTTTGGGTTATTTACCTAATTACATCTTTTCTTGTTATTTGTAGGGAATTTAAAAATATTTGGTAGGTGAAAAATTCTAGAGCATATCATTATCTGGTTGACTAAATCTTGGGAGGTACGATGCCATGTTAAAAGATGAGAGTTATACTTTTAGTCTATATTATTGGGATATGGGAAGTGAGATTGATTATTAATATGTACATATATTCTATAATAAATATTTATATTTAATATATATAGCTCATGGTTGATCATACTATTATAGATTTTTTTTGTGTACAATTGGATGCACATTAATCATGCTACTATGTAGATTAATATTGAGAGATATAGACACATAAAGGTTAGTAATTTTTTTTTAATTTTTTAAAAATAAAATATAATTTTTGGAATTCATTTATTTTTAATTAAACAATTTTAGGATACTTTTTAGCAATTTCCTCTCATATGAAATATAATCATGACAATATGTGGAGTGGGGATGATAAGGGTTCTTGTGTATAAGTTGTCTCGGAAACAGATAATAATGTGTAGTAATGAGAATGTTCATGTTATCAGCACTTGTTTATAATCAATTTCAACCTATTATTATGGTATATTAGTGGTTTCCTATAGAAGAGCATGAAGAGTAAAAGAACCTATGGTATATTATACATTGATTTTCTAAAGAGTATGATGAGTAGCAGTTATGTCAGCAGTAGATGATGAACTACATGTGATGTGTTGCACAATTGTTTAGGGATGATGTTTCTTCCACCAATGTAAACTCTTATATCTGGCTCTCTATTGGTAGAACCAATTTATTATTTTTAATTAACATAGTTTTCATTTAATGTTTTTTAAATTTCTCTATGAAATCATTTTTACATATATATTTTTTAATTTTTAGTGGATTTAATTTTTTTGAATTGTAATCTTGGATATATTATTCCATTATAACATTTTTAATTGATGTTTTTTTGGATGGGAAAATAATTCTCATCACTATTATGTAAACTGGAAAGCTATATCCAACATATGCCTATTTTTTCTAGTAAAGTTTAAAAAATATTATGATGGAATATAATTTCTAGAAAAAATAAATATCCTAAAACACCTTATTAAAAATGAAATATCCCAATTAATACTAATATATTTTTTTCATTGTGACTTTTTGATATTGAATTCTATCACAAATTACCTTTTACGATCAAATAAATACTTTTTAGATTGATTCAATCCATCTAAAATACCTAAATATTTGTTTTCCATTACCATCACACAAATCTATATAAGAAATTTCATATGATCCCATGGTCATTCAAAGACATTCTCACATGATATCCATTATAACTCACAAAGCCCCACTGCTGGAAATCATTTTTTTTATATTTTCAAAAAGCCGGTTTTAAGGGTTCCCGGTACCAATTACAGAGCATCACCAAAACCAATCCACCGCAACCAAACCACCAAACAAACATTACATTTCAAAATTCAAATGTCCAAAGCCACAATCCGCGAGATATCCCTCGAGCCGCGCACCTGCATCGTACCGCCCGCCATCAACCTCCACGCGTCACACCTCGGGCAGAGAGCCCATCATCACACGTCGCCATCACAGCAGGTCGTCGGCGAGACCAACGGAGCGTCGTCGCCAGAGACGCCACAGTTCAGATGCCGACGAGACATATCACCGACAACCACCGCCGTCACCCCTTCACAAATGAAGCAGAAACCCTCGGCAATCACTCGCGGCCACAGCCCAGACGCCGGCGAGACTTCACCTAAGGTAATGTATTACATATTGTTCATATTTTATTCTTCATCACTATTCCATAGTTGAAAATGCACAAAGAAAACATTAAACAAATGTGGTCACACAAGAACAGACTAAAATTAAACTAGGTACGTCCCTCTCAAAGTTAGTTGAGATATAAATTTATTAAAATAATCTCCATTTAAATTAAAATAAGATTCAAATACACATCTTTTATAAACTGACCATAAAGAATCACATGCTAAATTTACATAATAACATCCCATAGCCAAAAACTAGTGAAATCGTCTTTATAATACTATTATAATTGTGTTGAAATGCTATTTCAAGTCAATTAATTTAAATCACTTATTTTTTCTATTAAAATTCAATATCAAAATCAAACACCCTTTAACAATTGATTTTATGGGTTAAAATATTTATTTTACAAAAACCACGTGAAAAAATGTCACGCCATTGGAAAATCCTAAAAATATAATAGTGGGACTTATTCGAACAACGAACCCCCAATTTTTTTTTAACAAACTATATGATCCTTTTTGGCCATTTGGCCAATACACTATTGTCCCATTAATAGAGTGACGTAATGTCACACAATATGATTGAAAATAATCATAATAATAGCGAAGAATATAAAATTAATCATGTTATCAAAATACTCAATGTGAAAATTCCAAATACCATGATTAATAAATTTTTATTTTACTCCAAACTTGTATTTACATCTATCAATTTTAATGAGTAACTATCTCATCAAGAATCATCACAGTTTAGAAAAAAATATCCTTTAAATTAAAACCTGAAATTGGAATAATTGATTTCAAACTCATTGGGTAGTGTTATAACACTAAAACAATGAGAAAATAAGTATTTTTTACTCATGATGCACAAAAAATAAGAATAAAAATTAGCATCCTTAATTTCAAAAACAAATTTCTTGATCAATTTTATCCTAAATTTTAATAATCCATAATATAAATCATAAAATAATATACCTCTATCAAAATGAGATGTAATGTTGAGAAACAGACCTTATCACTTGAGTATTCATCAGACATTGAATTCATTTTTTTAAACAATTATACCATGATTTTTTAAAATAATCCATGGAAATAAATTAATTAATTTAACCAAGATCAATAGAATTTAATGGGAAGAGAATGAAAAATATTGAAAATGATACAACCTTAATCTAATGTGAAAAAATGCTCCAAGATCACCGAGAACGAGGAGAACCGAAGTGGGGGAATATATATCTCAAGGGGAAACTCTCTACACTCTTATATCAAGAAGAAAAAATATCATCAAGTTATCATCTTATGGAAAAAAGGGAAAATTCTTTTCTTCCATTTTTTTAAAAAATTCCATGGGGAATTTAAGATGTCTATTATCCTGCCAACATGTAACTGTTGTCTCATTGGGTTTATATTAGTATATTTTCAGCCACATGGTGGCTAAAATAGTGGGAAATCCACACTAGTTTAACTATTATGTTCCTGTTGACAGACTTCTACATACCCAATGGCTTCCACTAGCCCCATCAGACATTTTAAATTTGAAATACTATTGAATTAATTCTATGTATTCTCCACCCATCATTTCACCTTTTAATGGTCCAATTATATAATAGAATATTGACTACAACTCCAATTAATCAATATGAATAGAAAAAGTCTATATCACCCTAGCACTGAATCCACCAGAGTCCATCCTCTCTCTAAATTTTCAAATATGATAATTTTTGGGCCATTAAATACTCCCCATCACAACATTTATAATCCATGAGATACTTTTCCCATCATTTTTATGAAAATATTGGATTATTTAGTTAATTAAATCATCACTGGATCTTGAAATTCTACCTACAAATTCTCATTATGTTTTGAGCACGTTAACTCATAACTCTGAAGAACACTACTCAATGAAAACCCTGCCACAAAAACACTATGATTCCAACTATTCATTCTATGATCCCATTACCTCACATGTATAATTTTACTATGAATCATCCATACAACCTCAAAAATCATAATTCATATCACAGATCTACCTTCATCGCATTCTCAATCACCGATCGAAAAAGTTCATGAACACACCCACTAACTAAAGACTGCCATCAAAACCATAACTAGACTTATAGTGATCTCTAAAATAATATATTCCCACTAAAGGCCAGTTCTGGCTAATTGTTCTCCTCATTGTAGGAATCATTTATTTGAAACACACCCCAAAATTTCTAAATAATATAACAATTAATATTCATATATGGTTACTCCAACCTTTCACTAAAAATCTACCCACAAATCCTTTAACTCATGGATCTTTATAACCCATCATGACACACAAGACAAGGCTTTCAATTAAAAAAAACCAGTTTCTCCCAGTCCAACTATTGTAATCCCTGAAAACCATGTTATAGATCTCCTAGTTCTTATTTTAAAAATCGCATGAAAATATTTTGACACCCATAAAACTAAACCATGATTTTCAAAAATGCCCCTTGACACCTAAGGGTATTACAAAAAACAAAAAATCCTAAAATATTTATCTTTTTGGACTTTTCCATGAAATCCATTTTCTCATTCGAAAAATGATTTCCCCCAATTTATCAATATAAAAAACAACCAAATTCTCTATCCATAAAGATTATTTATGAAAAAAAAATTCACAAAACAAATATTGACAAACATCTTGTACCATCATATAATTTTTCATTTGGAAATAATTTGTTTTCTTTTACTAAATTGAAACACCAAAAACCTATTTTTATATGGTGGATAAACAAGAACTATCATTCAATCATAAAAAATAAGAAAGCCATTTTTTCCATATTTATTAGTTTCCTTTAATTATTAATAAATCATATCGAGTTAGTATTTCAAACAACACCAATAAAAGGAATGTGTATCCTTCTTTAAGAATTCCACAATCATTATTAATGAATAATTGAACTGTAAATTAATTGATTCCTTGAACAAATTTTTACTCATCAATATATTAGAATAAAAATGCCAAAATATTACTAAACCAGGAGTTCATACTCTCTATATTGAATAACCCTTGGAGACATGGGTTCCACCTAAAGACATACTGGCTATGCATGCTCATGATTTACCTACCATTTCCCAAAATTCCAACTCCACCTATAATAAACATTATTCATTAAAAAAAATCACAAATACCACTTGTTAGTGTCATGAAATTGTGTTCTAAAATGGTGCATGAGATGGTGTGCCACCCAACATTAGGCATACCTTCCCATATGCCAGAGGATACTGATTACCGGTGAGCATCTGTAATGACCTTGGAGAGACCCTACCCTAAAAAATATTATATATCAGTCATTTCTAAATCTATAAAAATAATTGCATGACCCATACATATAATGGATATACAAGAAAACTATAGTAAAAAATAAGGATCAAAGATTGTGTACCAATATTTTTAATATAAGTTTAAAAGAACATAAAAAATATTCATAAAAAACAATAGTGTACTTATAAAAAATATATTATAATTCATAATAAAAAGAGGCATTATTTATTACTTTTGATGACACATATGTGATGAAACAAAAGTAAAATACAGTGGACTCTATCCCATCTAACTAGATCAGATCATACCATATCATCATTCCCAGATAAAATTATTAGCATGAGAGATGCTTCTAACTCTATAATAGAACCAACTTTTGAAATAAAATAAAAATATATACTTACAAACATAAAAAAGCATATCCTTTACATGTGTATAGAACATTCCATTAAACTAATAGGATTCACCTACATTACTACACACACTAAGTGATATTGATCAAGAGGATGTATATACAATCAATGGTGAGTGAAACTAACCCACCTAGAAAAATTACCAATGCATGTTCATACAAGCAAATACCTTCATTCCATCATGGAGAAGAAGAACCATGTACCCTAAATAATCATAAAAGCACTATGAAACTCTAACTCAACCCCCATTTTGTAATCATTATAATATATAACCCCATATACCAAAGTGGTTTACTACATAGGCATTATGTTTTCAACAGATATTATCACTAATAGGTACCACCCTATCCAAAAAAACTCACTCATCAGTGTCCCACCTAATCTATTAGCCTTCTCACTACCAATCAATAGAGAAAACCAATATATTATGGGAAATAATGATCATACTAGGAAATGAAACAAAAAAAAAATGAAAGAGGGAATAACCATCCATAAATTCTTTCATATGATAATGAAAAAATAAGCTTATTCAATGTAGCCACGAAGGAATAAATAACTATATGAAACAATTTTATTGATAAAAATATTAAAAATTAAGCATGAGGTCTAATCACATGGAATAACAGTCTTGATGAAAATACCTTCCCAAAATAACCTAAATGTTCCTCAGTGGAACTCTCTACTAGACTACTTAGAATGTACCTCTAACTCTATACCATATATAATAAATTATCATAATTGATGGATCTATCTCTCTGACAGTACAACACAGGACTGAACACCGATACTTTGGAACATAAATCATCTTCATCAATAATAATCTTGTTCCTTGTCCATGGTATTATGTATGGTGTAATTCTATAGAATGTGGAATGACATAATCACATAAAGACAAAAATATCCTCCAAATAACCTACCCCAATCTCTCATAGAGCATCGTCGACTATCACTGGGTGTTTCGGCACCCACAGAGAATGAAAAAAAGGAGAGTTTAAAATCAAATGGAAAACAAAATTGTTCACATGAAGTTATATAAAAATAGTCATTCTCCTATTTCTCAAAGAGAAATTTCAGTTTATCCCTAACATCTCCTCCCATAGGTTCATTTCTCAATCAATATGTCCATCAAAAGGCATCACTTCATTACAGGCCACATACCTAGTATCTTTTTTCTCATAGTTTACTTATCCAATATCACTTAGGAGGATACCCACTCTACTTCTATAAATTATATAGAGGATAGAACCCACTCTCCTCATTAACTGGTCTCGTGATCCAGACATAGTATCATTACATCACTAAGAATATTTCCCACCATTCATTGAAATATGTTTATCAAAATATAAATTGGACTATATTATATATATACTATCATGTTTAATCAAGGTGGAACTATTAAATGGAATAAGGAGTCTAGTCACTCATATAAAGTATAATTATCTACCCATAGTCATATAGTGAACCTCCTTATTATCTATTAAATTGGTATAAAATGAACCACACCATGAAAATGTCATTTTATGATATACTCACACAATTTTAATGATTAATAATTATGACTCATTTGGATCTATATACCTAGATCAATGTAGTCATGGATTCAAGAGGCCGACACTCAAAAAAAACCCAATGGTATCTATTTAGTTTTTTACATATAAGAATATCATGCTGTCCAATATATATATCAACCTATTCCATCCAATAAAACACACAATGGAAAATTTTACCTGTGTTTAATTTTTTTATCACGATTCAGTATACATTAGGGGATAATATATAAGGAATCCATTAATGAAAGTATATAAAATAAGTAATAACTAGTTTTAAAACTAGGAACTTCTATCCCATGTTCAATCACAACAATCCTTTTAAAAAAACTCATGTTCTTATGATTAGGATGCACCATGAATGTAACGCCCCGACCCCAGCTACCCAGAGCCGGTGCATTACTTCGTAACATTGGCATGATCACAAAAGATCAAGTCTCGAAAGACCGATTAGTTTAGTAGCCTTGGAATCACTAGATACATTCATAAATGTTACATTACATCACAAAGTGAAAAAATATAATAACATAGTCTCCATAGTCCACACTTCTATCCTCTTCTGACTATCCCTGCAGGTCATTCATAAAATACTTCTTCACATCCTGGAAAACATTAAAACATTGAAAGGGGTGAGCTCAGATGCTCAGTAAGGATAACAATATTGCGGAAGCTTTCATAAATAATCATTAACATTTAAGGCAATGTATAACTAAAACAAAAGCCTTTTTAAACTTGAACTTTAGCATAATATGGAAAAAATAAAATGAAATAATGCCATTTACTTACTCACATGGATATTCTACTAATCGTATAATCCCATGCAACATCAATAACCATTTTCGTAATAATGGAATGCATAATGCCAGACTATCATAACCACGTAGCCAAGGCCTCGTGCCAAGACCACAAATAAAATTTTGTCAAGGCCTCGTGCCAAGACACTGGTTTGTCTCATGAGACCTGCCGATGTAATTTTTTAGAAGATACTTACGTTTAAAATTGCTCAAATATAATCCAGTGTTTTTCTGAAAACATTATGCAAGCTTCTGAAAAAAAAATAACTAATTTTGAGACTTATCGACTAATTACAGGCCATGATGGGTCCATGCCCAATCCCTACCTGTCTACCACACTCGAGAGTCGGGTTTTCTGAAAACATTTTTAAGCTTGCGTTAAATATGTATACATTTGCACTGGATTTTCATATATTGGAGAGAAATATCTCTTTTTTGAAATCATTTAAAAATCACATAATTATAAAAGAAAACCTTTTGAATAAACTTAAAGGTCAAAGGGGTTTATACACTATATAAATGAAAGTTGTGTATAAAACCAAATATGCCTCAATGAAAGGAGATTGAGACGAAGTACTTAAAAAGATAATTTTTAAAATAAAATAGATCTATTATGTCTATTCAATATAGGTACATATGAAGAAAGTAAAAATACAAAATAGGACATAATAATATCATGACATAATTTGAAAGTAGGAGATTAACCCAAAGAATGGAAGTTGGGTTAAGAAATTCCCTTACCTTGCGTCTTGCCCTGACTCGACCGTTCTTTAACCTCCTGAATAATAAACTAGAGTTAATATATACCTTATTAAGAACCATTTTCAATTTCATTATCCTTATTATATCACTTATTACAGTGATGTGAACATTATGTAATTATTTAAGTTAATAACGGTCGTTTTGTCGATCTTTGGTACTTGAGTCAACAATAAACTTCTTATAATTACAAGTTGTTTATGTGATAGAATATCCATTATCTCCAGAATTATATTCATGATTTAGATGTCATATATATCTTATATATCTATTATATACATTCATTTATAATATTACGTAACATTTAGAGGTAAGAAATGAAATGCACCGTTCATGGAGACGGTAAGCCGTACGTACGCATGAACGCTACTTTCATTTCTATTTCGTATTCAATGGAATGAAATCATAATGATATAAATTTATAATATAATTACAGTATAATATAGTGTATAATACTATTTACTCCATCCTTTATACATCCCACATATGGCATTAACGATTCAAATCACTTTGAGGGGGCGGTAGTCCGCACTTCCTAAAATGAAATTATCGCGTTTTACCCATAATGGAAATCATAAAGTATGCCATAAATGAGAAATACATAAGCATAAGTAAAAAATAAACATATTATATATCATATATAAAAATAGTGACATCTTAATGTCCACCTTTGAAGGTGTTATATGAGTGTTGAACAATCATCGTTTCGTGAGGCAGAAATTCGCCATCCACAGAAACCGTATGTTCTTTAACCATTAGATGTAGGTGTGTGTAAGTGTAGATCGAATCCTTATTATAACAACATCCTAGTATATTGAGGATACTAGTGTTGTTACAAAAGAAATGAATAAAAAGAGTTTAGGGGGTTGGAGAAGAAAAATGAAACAAAACAACATTAGAGAAGACATTACCTCAAAATCGGGTAACTCTTTTTGATTTGAGCCAAAGGCTTCCTTGGGAAGAGTTCTGCCCAAAGTGATGCTTCTAGGAGTAAGAGGGGGAAGTTGGGAGAGTATTTGGGCAGAGGTTGGCCGAGCCAAATGGCTTGAAAGTGTAAATGAGGTGGGAGAGGTGGGGGCCTTTTATAAGTGGAGAGGAGGGGCTCTTTTGGAAAGATTGAAATGTTACATTATTATACAATGCTTTTCGGATTATAAAGGTCCCACACTTATATAATTCGTGGATAAGGTGATAAGGGTTCGAAATCTACTCATCCAATAGGCTTTGGACAAGTGTAAGCCTTGGATCTTGCATTATCTTCTCATTTTATTTAAATCGTTAAATAATGAGGTCATCGCTTCATCATAATGATGTCATAAATAATTTAATTTATTTAATGTCTAAAAATTATAAAAAAAATACTATGATGTAGGAAATATTTTTATCTTTCTAATGAATATTTATAGTCAAAATTTGGACTTGTGTAACCCCACTTAAAAACTGTTTTAGTAAAACAACTCATGTTTGTATCAATTTAATTTTAACATTAAATAAATATATATTAATGTCATTTTCCAACTAAAGTGGCTCCATGGGGTCCCCAAGTTGACCCATGGGTTGTATTGGTCGGCCATGACTCATCCAATAGGAGTAGGACAAGTTTCATGCTCATCTCATATTATTAAAACATTATTTGTACCTTAAACTACACTAATTACCTCTAATCGCGATTAAGAACTTAAAAGTTACTATTCACCAAAAATTTATTTTAATCTCATTGAACCACATTTCACTTCTTAATGACAACCATGTATGTCGGATTTTTGAAAATCAAATCACAAAAGTGGTAATATTTCATTTTAACGAAAAATCAGTTTTTAACAACCACTTAGTGGTTTCACTATTCATCAAAAATTGAAGTTTTTCAGAATAAGGCCAAAATTTCACCCTATGCTATAATTGATATTCCGAATTCAAAAATGATGTATATTTTAAAAAATTCCAAACATATAAGTTGCATTAATTAATTTTATAATTAATTCCCGCTGTCACAACAAATAGCGTGTTTTTTAAGAAACAATTTATATCAAAAGATTGGCAATTGTTTATGTCCATTTTCAATGTTAAATTAATTCTAATGACCACCATTGGATAAAATGGTAAAAATATATTCTAATTATACTTTTAAACCACTAAATAGTATAATTTATCACTATAAATTATTTTGATTAAAAAAGTTGTTTTTAAGTATTTTTCACTATTCATAAAAAATTAGAAGTTCTCAGAAAAATACCAAAAATTCAACATAGGCTAATTTCGATATTCCGAATCCAAAAATGAAGTCCATTTTGATAAATAAAATTTATAAAATTTCAAAAAGTAGGTATTACTATTCAAAATGGCTAGTTTAATTAGTTGTGGTGTGTGTTAGAGCTCGAGGTTGCGTACAACACACGCTATTGCATTATTCGAAGGGAAACGTACCGTGGAAGCTTGGGGTGTTACATTCTCCCCTCCTTCAAATAATTGCGTCCTCGCAATTTTTAGGGTATTTTTGCATAAAAAGACTCAGGTGGTTCTTCATCATAAGTTTCTCAGGTTCCCACGTTGCCTCTTCCATTTTATGATTTCTCCACAAAACCTTTACCAGAAGAGTCGTCCGGTTTCTCAGAACCTGCTCCCTCACATCAAGAATTCTGATGGGATCTTCGCAATAAGATAGATCGGGTTCCAGTTCTAATTCCTCATAGGTAAGTGCATGTGTTGGGTCGGGCATGTATTTTCTCAATAGCGATATGTGGAAAACATCGTGAACTTTGGAGAGATTTGGCGGCATCGCCAAATGATAAGCTACAGCCCCAATATGATCTAGAATTTCTAAAGGTCCGATGTACCTGGGACTCAACTTATCCTTCTTACCAAAACGTATAACTCCCTTCCATGGAGATACCTTTAGGAAAACATGATCTCCCACCTGAAATTCCAAAACCTTTCTTCTGTTATCGGCATAGCTCTTCTGCCTACTTTGAGCTGATTTGATGTGGTTTTGGATTACCTTCACCTTTTCCATTGTTTCTTCCACCAGTTCTGGTCCCACAAGTTTTCTTTCACCAACGTCATCCCAACAGGTTGGTGTACGACATCTCTTTCCGTATAACGCTTCATAAGGTGCCATCTGAATGCTTGAATGGAAGTTATTGTTATAGGAAAATTCTACCAGTGGTAAGTATTGATCCCACATACCCTGAAAGTCAAGAGAGAATGATCTCAACATGTCTTCTAAGGTTTGAATAGTCCGTTCTGATTGTCCATCTGTTTGAGGGTGATAGGCAGTGCTCAAACAAAGTTCAGTATCCAAGGCCTTTTGAAGACTTTTCCAGAATCTTGAAGTAAAACGAGGATCACGATCAGAAACAATCAATAGGGGTACTCCATGAAGCCTTACAAATTCATTAATATATAATCTTGCTAGACGTTCAAGTGGTAGATCCTCCCGTATAGCCATAAAATGTGCTGACTTAGTAAGACGATCAACAATGGCCCATATTGCATCATTCCTTCTAGGAGTCTTTGGTAGTCCCATGACAAAGTCCATCATAATATTATCCCATTTCCACTCAGGTATGGGAAGAGGTTGCAATACTCCACCAGGATGTTGCCTTCCAGCTTTCACTTGTTGACAAACCATACACCTCGACACAAAATCAGCAATCTCCCTCTTCATATTGTCCCACCAAAAATGTTCCTTCAAATCTCTATACATTTTGGTGCTCCCAGGGTGTATAGAGAAATTGGAACTATGAGCATCATCCAGAAATTCCCTTTTTAGATCAGTTATATCGGGAACACAAAGTCTCTTTCTGAATTTCAAAATTCCATCCTTATACACAAAGTCCCTCAATCTTCCATCATTCACATCTTTAATCTTCTTCTGAAATTATTCATCATTGGTCTGAGAACTCTTAATCCTTTCTAGTAATGATGGTTTGGCAACCATTTGAAAAAGCATTGATGTTTCACCTACCCTAGTTATTCCCATGTCCATCTTCACTAGATCCAAGAAAATTGGATCCCTTTCAATTCTCATCACATTCAAAACTCCATGGTCTTTTCTACTCAAAGCATCTGCCACCTTGTTTGCCTTCCCCGGGTGGTAATGTATCGTGCAATCATAATCCTTGAGTAGTTCAAGCCATCGCCTTTGCCTCATGTTGAGTTCTTTTTGTGTGAAAATATACTTCAAACTCTTGTGATCAGTATAAATCTCACATTTTTCACCATAGAGGTAATGTCTCCATATCTTTAAAGCAAATATCACAGCTTCTAACTCAAGATCATGAGTAGGATAGTTTTGCTCATGAATTTTTAGCTGTCGTGATGCATAGGCAATGACCTTATCATTCTGCATAAGGACACAACCAAGTCCTTTCTTCGATGCATCACTATAAATAACAAACCCATCATTCCCCGATGGTAGAGTCAATACAGGGGCATTGACTAATCTTCTCTTTAGTTCTTCAAAACATTCTTCACACTCTTTTGTCCAGACAAATTTAATCCCTTTACGTGTGAGCTTTGTCAATGGGTTAGCCAATCTGGCAAAATTCTGGACGAAACGTCGATAATAACCTGCTAAACCAATAAAACTGCGTACCTCAGTTATACTTGTCGGTGCTGGCCATTCTTGGATTGCCTTGGTTTTAGAAGGATCAACAGAAATTCCATCCTTAGAGACAATATGGCCAAGAAAAGAAATCTCATGAAGCCAGAATTCACACTTGCTAAATTTCCCATATAATTCATGTCTTCTAAGAGTCTTCAGGATAATGCGTAAGTGATTTTCATGATCTTCGTGGCTTTTGGAGTATACCAAGATATCATCAATAAATACCACTACAAAGTCATCAAGATATTCCTTGAAAACTCTATTCATTAGATCCATGAAAACAGAGGGTGCATTAGTCAATCCAAAAGGCATTACTGTAAACTCGTAATGCCCGTACCTTGTTCGAAATGCTGTCTTTGGAACGTCTTCCTTCTTCACACACAACTGATGGTATCCAGACCGAAGGTCAATCTTTGAAAAGTATTGAGCTCCATGCAGTTGGTCAAACAAATCATCAATGCGAGGTAGGGGATACTTGTTCTTTATTGTTATAGCATTGATCTCCCTATAGTCAATGCACAACCTCATAGATCCATCTTTCTTCTTAACAAAAAGAACAGGGGCTCCCCAAGGAGAAACACTAGGGCGAATAAATCCCTTATTACTCAATTCCTCTAGTTGTTTCTTTAGTTCAAATAATTCCACAGTGGCCATTCTATAAGGGGTCTTCGATATGGGCCTTGATCCAGGAATTAAATCAATGGAAAACTCAACTTCTCGTTCTGGAGGATGTCCAGGTAAATCTTCCGGAAACACATCAACATATTCTCTCACAATAGGTACATCCTCTATTTGAATATTCCTTTCCTCACCCTCAGTAATTTCCTTCTCTTCCTCCCCAATAATTGAATTTAGTTGAGCTACTGGGGGTGGATCTAGATAAGAATTATGTGGCGACGATTCGACTCTAAAGATAAGGTGTTCCTTATCATCATCATCAAGAATCGTAACCTCTTTCCTCTTACAATAAATTTTTGCATCATGGTCCGAAATCCAATCCATACCGAGGATTATATAAAATTCAATCATGGGTATGACGATGAGATCAGCAGGTAAAGAACATTTAGGTGCTCTAATGGGAACTAATCGACAAAACTTTGTTCAACAATACTTCCCTTAGGGGTTTTGACCGACAACTCCCTTGTTAAATCAAATTGGAAATATCTAATTTTCTTAGCAAACTGGGAAGATATGAAACAATGCGATGATCCAGAATCAAATAATTCATTTGCTAAACTTGAGGAAACCATTAAATTACCTGCCACCACGTCTTTCGGAGCTTCCACCTCAGCAGTAGTGATAGCATAAGCCTGGCCCTGATCCCTTGGCTTCTTCTGAGGTAAGTTCCCCTGACGCTTAGGACATTCATTTGCATAATGTCCCTTCTCTCTACAATTATAGTATTCCACGTTGACAACCGCTTTCTTTCCCTTTTATTCATGAGCTTGGTGGCCTTTTTCACCACACTTGTAACATACTCCCATTCCCTTCAAGCAAGTACCAGGATGTTTCTTCCCGCATTTACCACAAGATGGATATTCAACCTTTCCCTTCTTCCCTTTATTTCCATTCCCAGATTGATCAGCAGGTCTCTTCTTCTCTTGCTTTTCTTTAAAGTCATAAGACTTAGAGAATTCCTTTTCTGTCTTGATAGCACATGAGACAATGTCTTCGTACGATGAAAAGGATTGTGAGACTAATGCTCGACGAAGAAATGGTTTTAACCCATCAAAGAAACGATCAATCTTACTTCCTGGGTTACGTATATAATCTCCAGAATACCTTGCTAACCTTGTAAAGTTAGCCTCATACTTTGTGACATTCTCATCCTCCTTTTGTCTCAGACTCAGAAATTGCCTTTCCATATCTGCTCGATGGTCGCGAGGAAAGTATTTTTCTAAAAACAGATCTTTGAACTCCCTCCATTCCATATTCGATACGTCATCATCTTCCTTTGTGTTTTGAATCAGTGACCACCATTGATCGGCATCTCCAGTGAGGCGGTAAACTGCCATGACAACTTTCTCCCTTTCACTACTCCCCAAGGCATGGAATATTTTCTCTAAGCAATTTATCCATTGCTTAGCTACTATAGGATTTGTACTCTCATTGAAGGTTGGTGGTTGTTGCCTCATGAAACGGTCTAGCATTGATCCTCCACGTTGCGGATCAGGGTGCTCCATACGAGTAAGGTTGTTATTCATAACCTGCGTGAGTTGTCCCAGTACGGTGAGAAGCTGATCAGCACCAGTTGTATCACTAGCTCCACCATAATTATCTTGAGCAGGAGGGAAATCCCTACACGGAGTGTGTGCATTGATACGGTTTCCATTCCTTCCACTAGGCGCCATTTCTAAATAATGGCATAAACTATATTAGTTTATGAATCAAAATACATAATTCCATACTTGTAAGATACTTAACATAAATTGAACTATTTATGGATATAATCCATAAAAATGTTTTCTTTGAGGAAGTATATACTCGTAACCCTTCATAGTGGTTTGTAAAGAAAATGGGAATTATCCTAAGCATATCCCCCGGGAGTGTCGTAACCAAGAGTGCAGCAAAGCCCGTTGTCGTGCACCAGTTCCCGTTCGAGTCTAGCTCAAAGCGGTGTTTTCGGGTTTTACCCCTAGGTACATCTGTGCCAGAGCCGCCTCTACCTGCTCGTATCCAGAAAGGGATGTATTACTCGGAAAACTCACAAAATCTCTACAATACCAAAATTTTAGGAAGTTCTTCTATACTAATCCTCAAAGTCTATCTTCGGGATATGTGCTCTAATCAGAGTTTATCTAAATCTAGCTTCCAAGGTTAGTACTAAACTACCTCTGATACCAACTGTAACGCCCCGACCCCAGCTACCCAGAGCCGGTGCATTACTTCGTAACATTGGCATGATCACAAAAGATCAAGTCTCGAAAGACCGATTAGTTTAGTAGCCTTGGAATCACTAGATACATTCATAAATGTTACATTACATCACAAAGTGAAAAACTATAATAACATAGTCTCCATAGTCCACACTTCTATCCTCTTCTGACTATCCCTGCAGGTCATTCATAAAATACTTCTTCACATCCTGGAAAACATTAAAACATTGAAAGGGGTGAGCTCAGATGCTCAGTAAGGATAACAATATTGCGGAAGCTTTCATAAATAATCATTAACATTTAAGGCAATGTATAACTAAAACAAAATCCTTTTTAAACTTGAACTTTAGCATAATATGGCAAAAATAAAATGAAATAATGCCATTTACTTACTCACATGGATATTCTACTAATCGTATAATCCCATGCAACATCAATAACCATTTTCTTAATGATGGAATGCATAATGCCAGACTATCATAACCACGTAGCCAAGGCCTCGTGCCAAGACCACAAATAAAATTTTGTCAAGGCCTCGTGCCAAGACACTAGTTTGTCTCATGAGACCTGCCGATGTAATTTTTTAGAAGATACTTACGTTTAAAATTGCTCAAATATAATCCAGTGTTTTTCTGAAAACATTATGCAAGCTTCTGAAAACAAAATAACTAATTCTGAGACTTCTCGACTAATTACAGGCCATGATGGGTCCATGCCCAATCCCTTCCTGTCTACCACACTCGAGAGTCGGGTTTTCTGAAAACATTTTTAAGCTTGCGTTAAATACGTATACATTTGCACTGGATTTTCATATATTGGAGAGAAATATCTCTTTTTTGAAATCATTTAAAAACCACATAATTATAAAAGAAAACCTTTTGAATAAACTTAAAGGTCAAAGGGGTTTATACACTATATAAATGAAAGTTGTGTATAAAACCAAATATGCCTCAATGAAAGGAGATTGAGACGAAGTACTTAAAAAGATCATTTTTAAAATAAAATAGATCTATTATGTCTATTCAATATAGGTACATATGAATAAAGTAAAAATACAAAATAGGACATAATAATATCATGACATAATTTGAAAGTAGGAGATTAACCCAAAGAATGGAAGTTGGGTTAAGAAATTCCCTTACCTTGCGTCTTGTCCTAACTCGACCGTTCTTTAACCTCCTGAATAATAAACTAGAGTTAATATATAACTTATTAAGAACCATTTTCAATTTCATTATCCTTATTATATCACTTATTACAGTGATGTGAACATTATGTAATTATTTAAGTTAATAACGGTCGTTTTGTCGATCTTTGGTACTTGAGTCAACAATAAACTTCTTATAATTACAAGTTGTTTATGTGATAGAATATCCATTATCTACAGAATTATATTCATGATTTATATGTCATATATATATTATATATCCAGTATATACATTCATTTATAATATTACGTAACATTTAGAGGTAAGAAATGAAATGCACCGTTCATGGAGACGGTAAGCCGTACGTACGCATGAACGCTACTTTCATTTCTATTTCGTATTCAATGGAATGAAATCATAATGATATAAATTTATAATATAATTACAGTATAATATAGTGTATAATAATATTTACTCCATCCTTTATACATCCCACATATGGCATTAACGATTCAAATCACTTTGAGGGGGCGATAGTCCGCACTTCCTAAAATGAAATTATCGCGTTTTACCCATAATGGAAATCATAAAGTATGCCATAAATGAGAAATACAGAAGCATAAGTAAAACATAAACATATTATATATCATATATAAAAATAGTGACATCTTAATGTCCACCTTTGAAGGTGTTATATGAGTGTTGAACAATCATCGTTTCGTGAGGCAGAAATTCGCCATCCACAGAAACCGTATGTTCTTTAACCATTAGATGTAGGTGTGTGTAAGTGTAGATCGAATCCTTTTTATAACAACATCATAGTATATTGAGGATACTGGTGTTGTTACAAAATAAATGAATAAAAAGAGTTTAGGGGGTTGGAGAAGAAAAATGAAACAAAACAACATTAGAGAAGACATTACCTCAAAATCGGGTAACTCTTTTTGATTTGAGCCAAAGGCTTCCTTGGGAAGAGTTATGCCCAAAGTGAGGCTTCTAGGAGTAAGAGGGGGAAGTTGGGAGAGTATTTGGGCAGAGTTTGGCCGAGACAAATGGCTTGAAAGTGTAAATGAGGTGGTAGAGGTGGGGGCCTTTTATAAGTGGAGAGGAGGGGCTCTTTTGGAAAGATTGAAATGTTACATTATTATACAATGCTTTTCGGATTCTAAAGGTCCCACACTTATATAATTCGTGGATAAGGTGATAAGGGTTCTAAAGCTCCTCATCCAATAGGCTTTGGACAAGTGTAAGCCTTGAATCTTGCATTATCTTCTCATTTTATTTAAATCGTTAAATAATGAGGTCATCGCTGCATCATAATAATGTCATAAATAATTTAATTTATTTAATGTCTAAAAATTATAAAAAAAATACTATGATGTAGGAAATCTTTTTAGCTTTATAATGAATATTTATAGTCCAAATTTGGACTTGTGTAACCCCACTTAAAAACTGTTTTAGTAAAACAACTCATGTTTGTATCAATTTAATTTTAACATTAAATAAATATATATTAATGTCATTTTCCAACTAAAGTGGCTCCATGGGGTCCCCAAGTTGACCCATGGGTTGTATTGGTCGGCCATGACTCATCCAATAGGAGTAGGACAAGTGTCATGCTCATCTCATATTATTAAAACATTATTTGTACCTTAAACTACACTAATTACCTCTAATCGCGATTAAGAACTTAAAAGTTACTATTCACCAAAAATTTATTTTAATCTCATTGAACCACATTTTACTTCTTAATGACAACCATGTATGTCGGATTTTTGAAAATCAAATCACAAAAGTGGTAATATTTCATTTTAACGAAAAATCAGTTTTTAACAACCACTTAGTGGTTTCACTATTCATCAAAAATTGAAGTTTTTCAGAATAAGGCCAAAATTTCACCCTAAGCTATAATTGATATTCTGAATTCAAAAATGATGTCTATTTTACAAAATTCCAAACATATAAGTTGCATTAATTAATTTTATAATTAATTCCCGCTGTCACAACAAATAGCGTGTTTTTTAAGAAACAATTTATATCAAAAGATTGGCAATTGTTTATGTCCATTTTCAATGTTAAATTAATTCTAATGACCACCATTGGATAAAATGGTAAAAATATATTCTAATTATACTTTAAAACCACTAAATAGTATAATTTATCACTATAAATTATTTTGATTAAAAAAGTTGTTTTTAAGTATTTTTCACTATTCATAAAAAATTAGAAGTTCTCATAAAAATACCAAAAATTCAACATAGGCTAATTTCGATATTCCGAATCCAAAAATGAAGTCCATTTTGATAAATAAAATTTATAAAATTTCAAAAAGTAGGTATTACTATTCACAACGGCTAGTTTAATTAGTTGTGGTGTGTGTTAGAGCTCGAGGTTGCGTACAACACACGCTATTGCATTATTCGAAGGGAAACGTACCATGGAAGCTTGGGGTGTTAAAATGAAGGTGTGGGGGTGTGAATGTCACAACCACCTCCCTCTAAAGATACCACTACTGGGATGGAAATTAAGAAAGAGAGATAATGAACCCTGAGTCCCACTTCTAGTAGGCCCAAGGGTGGTGACCAGCACTATGGGTATACAATCTCACAAAAAGGAAGGCATTGCCCTTTTCAAGAAAACATGATCGAGAGATAAGAAAATACATCCCAAAACAAATCCATGTACTATATATATATATATATAAGAAATACAAATCTATCCAACATTCATGTTTAAAACAAAACTGTTACAAATACATACGAAACTCCTACGTAATACCAAAATAAATCTAAGCAGTGACATGAAAACTATCCCAAAGTTCGAGCTAGTATGGTCCAAAAATAAATCCACCTAGAAACTTGAAAACATTTTTATATAAGTAGGGTGAGAAAACAAGTACACATAGTAGGAAAACCAAAGTCTCTCATGTATAAGTGAGAGAAGTATACTAATACCCCGATAAGAAAATAGAAGAACCAACAGCTCCTAAGAAGGTATACCAACCACCCACACCTCATGAAGGCATTCTCACTTTGTAACGAAAGTCGAGTAAATTAATATAATAAACACATCGATAATAGGGTACCCTTCACCACTTTTGCACTGATTAGCCACTCTCACACCCTAACAACAAATGTTCTGGCACTCCCACCTCTTCCAAACACACCACATCACAACTCACCCTCAGACACCTGGGTCTCACAACCACATCCCACCCGCAAACCCCTGGGCCACATTCCGCATCTCATCCCACCCACATACACCTGGGCCACATACAATTTATCATCCCATCACATCTATTAGCATAATCACAGCACAACCCGATCACATCCCCACTACACAACACTGTCCATCCATTCCATAATCAATAAATCTATCAACCTGATATTCCATTACACCTTCCAAACCACCCCACAACACATAACCATGCTCACAACCGTAACAACCCACAAAACAAACAAAACATATTCATATTTAGCAAGTATCTGTTCTTTAATTATGCTTGTTAACTTCTAGGGTTGTCATAAAACATATGATCCTAGGGAATCCATTTATTAACCAGGTGTATGTGGTCAAAATATTTCATATATAATTGTTCAATAAAAAAACATCATTCATTCCATAGACCATCCCATGCGTAGACAAATACCCACAACGTTCATGATTTTCTATGGGGCGTTTATCCCGTATAATTAACAAAAAAAACAAGAAGATCATATTTCAATTTCCCCAAACCCTACATATTGATTTTAAACTGATTCAATTATATTTATTTAATTTGGATTCAACTATATTTACATGGGATACATTCGTACACCCACCCCTAATGATACAAAACTGAGAGGGATGAAGGAAACCTACCTGGAAGAAGAGATGATGGGAACTTCCTGGTTGCACAAAAGAAGGGGCGTGCATGCAGTAAGAAATTCCAATGAAAACACAAACCAACTCATGCAACACAAAGCCACGAATCCTTGGGGATGAAAGGTTTTGGGCACCTTGTACCAAGAGAATAGAGAAAGAATGAATGAAGGGAACCCCATGTCTTAGATTAATTAGATCCAAGAATCACGGAGAAAGAAACAATTCTTAATTTCCATTAAATTCAGATCTTAATAAATCCACAAGGTTTGAAAAATTAAAAGGATCCTGGAATTTTAGAGAGTTAATGATGTGATTTACAACCCTTGAAATAGCTTTTAAACCACTTAAACGTGATATTAAACTTATTTCTCATAAAAAATGACATCGAAAGGTAAAAACTGAAAAAATGGGAAAATGGTAAACTATTGGAAATAACTCACCATTAGGTGAGTCACCACTATGAGTCACCGGTGTGAGTCATCATTCAATGAGATACCAGTGCAAGTCACTATCATGAGCTACCAATGAAATTCACTTGTGCGATTCACCATATTGAGCTACCAGTGAGAGTCACCAATGTGAGTCACCGTCACGAGATACCATTGCGACTCACCAGTCCTGACCCATCATTACAACCTACTGGTGTGAGTCACCATTGTGAGTTACCAGTGTGAGTCACCATTACGACCTATAGTTGGAAAACTGGAATTTTGGAAAACTCTTAAAATGAGTCACCGTGACCTCCCAAAACACTTCAGCCACTAGATTTTCATAAATTAATGGACCAAAGAGTTCCATTCCATTATATTAGATACCTCATAAAATAATATCTCCCTCAAGAATTCAAAACCGAGCCAGAAGAAAGAGGGGTCCGAACAACAACCCCACGAGATACCTCTCAAGGATCCCGCTACACTTGAAACACCACTAACAACCAAACACATTAAAGTTCCATGATAAAACATACCATGTTGTTAAAAAGCATGAGTGGAAACCTCCTAATACAAGAACACCTCCTCTATCATTCGTTAACCCAAACAACAACAAGGCCACCACACAAGCACAACAACCACACTATCCAAACATGCGAACAAGGGAATTCGATCCTCCATATCAAGATACTATTCACTCTGGGCAGAACTAACTTTCCCGCATGGGTTTAATCAATCACAATTAATGTGTATTGATTAAGAATCAGTTCCTCCCCTCTTCACATGTCTTGAAATTATCATAAATTATAGATCAAGTAAACAACTCATCTCATAACAAACATGGTTCAAACATCACATTGTAAAGAAAAACAAAACATGACAAAACATAGAACAACTCTAGGTACTGGGCATGCATCTATGTTTGTCGCTCCTAAGTAATCTCCTCCAGGACACCATTCCACCACAACACATGAACCAAAGGAATGGTATTCCCAAAAACCACCTTATCTTGATGATCGTATATCTCCACTGGATGCTTCACATATGTCGTGTTGTCTTCAAAATCCATCTCTCCCTAGTCAATGACATGGGAGTCATCATGAAGATATTGATGTAATTTAGAGATGTGAAGGATTTCATGGATCCTCTCCAACTGTGGTGGAAGTTCCAACCGATATTCTACATTTCCAACTCATCCCAATACCTTGAAGGTTCCAAAAAACCTAGGAGAAATCTTTCTCCCTCTACCAAACCTCAATTGCCCATATTCAGGGGAAACCATCAAGAACACGTGGTCCCCAACCTAAAACTCCAAGAGCCTCCTCCTGCGATTGGTATATGACTTCTTTCAGTACTACACCACTTTTATCCTCTCATAAACAAGATGAACGTTCTCTATCATTCTCTGCACTACCTCAGGACCATGAACAACTGTCCCTCCAACCTTTATCCAATATAAAGATGAACAACATGACCTTTCATACAAAGCATCAAATGGAGCCATGCCAATGGAAGAGTGATAGATATTATTTTAATAAAATGCTACCAAGGGAAAATTTCATACCCAAGATACCCCAATGTACAAGATGCATGCTCGCAACATGTCCTTCGATGTCTGGTTAGTCAGTTCTATCTTCCCATTTTTCTACAGGTGGAAGGTCATGCTAAGGTGTAACTGAGTGCCAAAAGCATGTTGCAATCCATCTAGAATCATGAGGTAAAATGTGTATCCCAATCTGATATAATGTATCATGAAACTCCATGAAACCACACCACTTCATCCCCATTCCTCTTTGCCAAGCCATCCATGTCACCTGACCCCTTGATCACTATGAAGTGAGTCGATTTTTTCCAGCCAATCCACTACTACCTAGATAGAATCATAGCTTCCCTGAGCCCTGGGTAAACCTGTGATAAAATCCATCAATACGTCATCCCTCTTCAACTCGAAAACATCCAAGGGTTTAAAAAACCCATCGATAACACAATTCTCATACTTCACCTGCTGACAAACCAAGAACCTCGCCACAAACTCTACCACTTCCCACTTCCTCCCGAACCATAAAAAATACATCCTCAAGCCACGATACAACTTATAAATTCATGGTAATACTATTAAAGGTGAGTTATGGAACTCATGAAGGACTCCCTCATGCAATGGTATCATAAAAAACAACCTTCCAAGGAATAACATACGATTCTGACCATCATCCGACCATCCCTCCAGAGCATCACCATGGTCAACGCAATCGCACATCACATCTACATCCGAGTCTTCCCACTGAGACCCCTCCACCTACTGAATCAGATAAGACTACACTGTTATCTGAAACAAATAGCATGTACCACTATCTATCCTTGAATCCAAGTTCAAGGTTACCAACTCCTCAATTTCCTTACAAGAATCTTTAGACTCCCAAACAACCACCTTCCATGAATTCCTACTCAAATCATTAGCCATGATATTCCCATTTCCTAAGGTGTAGGAGATCTTGAAAACATAGTCCTAATGAAACTCTATCCCCCTCCGCTATCACAAGTTCATATCTAACTGGGAAAAGATATACCTAAGACTCATATGATCTGTGAAGACCACAAAGTGCTCCCCAATGAGGTAATGCCACCACCACGTCATCACAAACACGACCATTGCTAGCTCCAAATCAAGGATGGAATAGTAACATTCATGGGGAAATAACTACCCAAACCCATAAGAGGTCACTACCCATTTCTATATCAAGACACATCCCAAGACTAGATGGGAATCATCACAAAACATCTCAAAGATCACCCCTTCCTCTTGAAACCAGAGCACTGAAGCACTAATAGACTTCCCCTTCAAATAGTCGAACGATTCCTAGAACTTCTCTCTCCACAAAAAATCTTGGTATTTCCTAGTCAGAGATGTCAACAGAACTCCCAAAATATATATTTCATAAGCTCCATGAACATGGATGGTGCGTTCAAAACAATGAATGGAATGACAACAAACTCGATGTTCCCATACCTGCATCTGAAAGCAATATTCAGGATATCTCCCTCCATCACCCTAAATTGGTGATATCCAAACCACAAATCGATCTTAGAAAACCAACTTGAACCTCTTAGATATTCAAAAAGATTATCTATCCTTGAGAGAGGGTAACATTTCCTGACCGTCACCTAGTTCAACCTATGATAATCAATGCACATACTCAGAAAACCATATTCCTTCTTTACGAACAAAATTGGAGAACCCCATGATAACACACTGGGATGAAAAAAAACCTTTTTTTATTAGATCAACTATATGAATACTCAACTCCCACAACTCAAAAAGTTCCATCCAATAAGGATCCATCGAAATCCGAGAAGCACCAGGCTGCAAGTATATCCTGAACTCAACATCATGTCGAGGGGGGTAGAGTCACAACCTCCTCATAAAAAACATCCAAGAACTCCCCAACAACCCCAGGAACCTCCACCATCCCAACGTATACTGAATCCACTGCCAACTCAACTAATAAGGAATGAAGAGGCTCTATGCACTGACTTCCCACCTGAAAACTCCGCTCACCAACAAAAACCACATTCCATCCATCCACATCTAAAAACAAAAATCATCTCCTGATGTAGCCGATAATAGAATGTATAGAAAAAAAACAAGTAGTTGTCAAGAATGACATTGTATGGATGCATCTATAGTAACAAAATATCCCCATGGGACTGATGTAGTACCATCATTAGTCTACATCCCTAGCACACAAAAAACTGGTTGATCAACCCTACGACTGACGTACTCAACAACAGGGGAATGGGAATCCTCTCTACATCTTATCTCAGAGCATGGGATATACTTTTTGCAACAAAAGAGTGTGAATCTCTTGAATAAAACAAATAATGGGAAATGTTAATAAAAAAATTATTGTTCCTCAACCGATCTCTGGTCCTACCAGACCTTCTACCTCTGCCGTGTGAAACTAATCATGCCTAGCTTCCCTGACCCTCTATTGATGACCTCCTCCATGAACATGCCCCATTCAAGGTTCCTAAGGAAAATCATGAGGTCGGCCTCTACCTGCTCTATCTCCCTCAGGTGGAGCATGAGACCACTGTCATTATGTTGAAATGGCCTACCTGGAAACTAGAGATGAGGCTGAAACTGACCCTATCATCCTCCACCAAACTAAGTTTGAATGGACATTGGAAAATGATTATGGAGATGGAAATAAACCCCATAGATAAAAAAAAATTTCCCCAAGACCATAGGAAAGGCATGAGGATCATAGACAACAAAAGGTTGGTAAGGAAGCTGTTGAGGTCTCTTCCCTACCGGTCGAAACATCAAAGGTCATGGTTCCTAAGATCTTCCACTGATGGCCATGAACCTCGAAGAAATCTACTACCTCCCCTCTTGTGGTATACCACCTAACGAATGCATCTTATCGATCACTTCAATCTTCTTCTGAACCTCCATGTTTTTCAACAATGTAAAGGGAGTAACCACGTACGAAATAGAATGAAGAAGTGCCTCCTCTAGGAATCTCGCATGAGAATCCTCATCCGCAAAGAGATCTGATAAAAAATGAAGGAGGTCCTTCAACATAATCCCCATATCTTGTACCAACATACCCCCCTTCTAGAGGGAGAGTAACTCCCACCTATTGTCAGCCTTTATGTTCAATGAAAGGAATTATGCTCGGAACTTCTCTAAATTGACTCATAGAATGTCAGTTGCCTTCCTCTCCCCCAGGTACAATTTCCACCATTGACAAGCAACTCCCCACATCTGGATCACTTCTAAAGGAACCCAGTAATCCATCAGAGCCCAAATCAAACTAAAAGTGATATCAAGCTTCTCAAGATGGCTCTCTATCTCCACACTTGAAACACTTCCCTCATACATTCCCAAGTCCTACCACTAGAAAGAATGTAACGTTCTCTTATACTAGTTGTCCTCCTCCACTAGATCAACCCTTCACTGATCAATCAGAACGTCCTACTAAGCCTCAACTTCTCGATCCACATGCGGATAACGCCTAGGTGCCATAGCTAAGAATAGGTAAACACAGAATTCCTAATCCCTAGTTTCATTTTAACTCATTTAACTTATTTTTTAATATATTTCAATTTCCACAAAACAACCTAATTCAGGCAGGAACACAAGTCATTATGATTCATGTACCTTTCCTAGTGTATCTACCTTGAAAACGGTATAGTCTTACTTGGTAATTTGGTAGGATAAGAGTCCATGCATCAGATCACAACGAGACCTAAAATTCCATGTCATAGATGATATTCCCTAGCCTATTCATGTACTAAGATCGCCTGACACTGTTTACCTACCAACCCATGAAATAATCATTATGCCTAAATCCTAACTCCATCCTATCTCTCAATCTTCCTTTGATATAATTATATCAAAACCCCTCCCTCCAAAGATACCACACTTGGGATAGAAATAAAGAAAGGGAGATAATGACCCCCGAGTCCTGCCCCTAGTAGGCCCCAGGGTGGTGATCAACACCAAGGGTATACAATCTCACAAAATGGAAGGAATTTTCATTTTCAAGAAAACAAGATCGAGAGATAAGATAATTCATAAAAAAATAAATCCAAGTACTATATATATAAGAAAGACAAATCCATCCCACATGCATGTTTAAAATATAACTGTTACAAATAAAAAGAAATATCCAAAGTAATAACAAAATAAAGATAAGTAGTGACACAACATTTTCCCAAAGTCTAATCTAGTAAGGTCCAACATGGTCCATGAAATACTCCTGGAAAACTAAAAAAAAATTTATATATGTAGGGTGAGAATACAAGTATACTCAGTAGGAAAACCAAATTCTCTCATGAACAAGTGAGAAAAGCATACTAATTCTCATGTGAGAAAATAACAGAACTAATAGCACCTAACAAGGTATACTAACCATCCAAACCTCACCATGGAACACTAACTAAGTAACACAAGTCAAGTAATGTAACATATTAAGCACATCAATGATAGGGTATCCCACACCACTTTCACACTGATTAGCTGCTCTCACACCCTAATGGAAAATGTCATAGCACTCTCACATATTCTGAACACACAACATCACAACCCACCCATACACACTTGGGCCTCACAACCACATCCCAACTACAGACACCTAGTCCACATACCACATCTCATCCCACCAGCAGACACCTACACCACATACCACGTCACATCCTACCCACATACACTTGGACCACATACTATTTCACATTCCGATAACACCTGGGAAATCACAACGCATATCATATTGAAGACACTTAGGAAAACAAAACTCATCTAATCCTGAAGATAGATGGGAAACATTACTTTCCCGCACACACCTTAGCCCCATGAAACACAACCTACCCAAAGAATCCAGGCTATCACTGCCTAAAAGAGGGAGTGTGGAAGAGACGGTGGCTAGCCATCCATCATCCCACTAGGATGTTTGGAAAAGACACCCTCCCCTGTGAAGATGGGTGTGTTCGGAACATAGTGATCAACTAGGGTGGGGTTCGTATAGAAATCAGAAGGAAAATACAAGTATCACATACATATATAATTCCAAACACTCCTACCTAAACTATGGGATCTCAAAAAAACCAACTCACAGACTGCCTTTGCTGATTCCTCCAAATGCACAACCACCCAACAAGACACAAACTCAATTACTACCCCCAGAAAATTCATTACCCAATTTTCATTCTTTATTAAACAATTCATTTATTAATTCCATTTCTACCTGGGGAATTAATAGGAACAGAACCCAACAAGCCACACAACAAAAGTCACACAGAGGAAGAAGAACCATGGTAAAATAACCCACTTCACATTCCTCTTTGTTTAAAACCCATTCATGACATTAATATTGATCCTGTGATACGGGAAATATTTATACATGTTAATAATTTGGAGAATCACCCATGCTAACCACTTCCATCACCATTCATCAAAGTAATTCCACCAAATCCATCCTCTCGCCAAAGCCAACCCCCAACTAACAGCCTCACCCAGCAACACATCTCACCACAACCATTCTCGATATCCTAGATGCATAACCACACCATACCCATTACATCCATAAACATAATCATAACACAACCTAATCGTATCTTCGCTACACAACACTGACCATCCATTCCACAATAAATCAATATCTCAACCTAATATTCCATTACACCTTACAAACCACCCCACAACACGTAAACTTGCTCACAACCATACCACCCCACATACCAAACAAAACATATTCACATATAATAAGTATATATTCTTTAATTATACTTGATAACTTCTAGGGTTATAATTGATAGTATGATCCTAGTGCACCCATTTATTATTTGGGTGTATGTGGTTAGAAAATTTCATATACAATTTCTCAAAAAAAAAACAATAAATATTCATTCCATAGACCATCCCATGAGAATAAAAAGACCCCCAATAGCCATGATTTTTAGTGGGGTGTTTATCCTGTATAATTCATAACAACAAACAAAAACAAATAATAAGAAGATCATACAACACTTTTCCCCAGTCCCTATGTATTGATCTTAAAGAGATTAAATTATATTTATTTAATTTGGATTAAACTATATTCACATGGGATTAATTCTTACACCCACCCCACATGATACACAATTTAGAGGGACACAAGAAACCTACCTGGAAGAAGAGACGATCAGTGCTTCCTAGTTGCACCAAAGGAGGGGTGTGCATGTAGAAGCAAATTCCATGGAAAACATGAACCAACTAGTGAAACAAAAGGCATGACTCCTTGGGTAAGAATGGTTTTGGAACCTCATACCAAGAGAAAGGATAAGGAATGAATGAAGGGAATTCCCCCGACATAGAAGGATTAGATCCGAGACTCATGGAAAAAAGAGCAGTATCGAATTACCATTAAATCTAGATCTCAACAAAACCATGTGGGTTGACCAATTAAATGGATCCCATAATTTTAGATAATTAATGATATGATTTATAGCACTTGAAATGGATTCAAAACAAGTTAAATATTGTATTAAACTCATTTCTCATAAAAAAGGACATCAAAACGTCAAAACTAGAAAAACTAGAAAAATAGAAAACTATTGGAAATGACTCACTATTAAGTCACCACTGTGAGTCACCTGTGCGAGTAACCATTTTGAGATACCAGTGCAAGTCACCATTCAGTGAGCTACTAGTGAGAGTCACTGATGTGAGTCTCCATCACAAGCTACCAGTGAGAGTAACCGATGTGACTCACAGTCACGAGCTACCGGTGTGAGTCATCGATGTGGGTCACCATCATGAGCTACTGTTTCTACTCACCTGTCCTGACCCACTGTCATGACCTACCAGTATGAGTCACTATTATTATCTACCATTGCGAGTTACCATTTATAATAACCATCATGACCTTCCATTGGAAAATTGTAAATTTGGAAAACTCTTGAATTGAGTCCCTATGACCTCCCAAAACACTCAAACCACTAGATTTTCACAAAGTAATGAAACATAGAGGTCCAGGCCATTATAGTTAATTAATGGATATTTCTTTTATAATAACATTATATTTAAATGATCCATTTTTTCCTATTAATGACTGATTCACTCATATTTAAATTTTTACATGCATCATCTAATGAGGGAAATGAAAATAGTAAAGTACACATGAATTTTTACATGGTTCATCCCATTTATGGGAAACATACTCAATTTTGTGGTTGATTAGCCTCCCCAACCATAGGTTCATCACTATGAGAACTATAATATACAATATTAAAATTCTAGTATAGATTCACACAATTCTTGTGTAGAGTAACACTAGACAAAAAAGATTCCCACTATTAAAAAAACATAAAATCCAAAATGGGAAAGATCTATTAAATGGTACAGTTGCTTCTACAACAGTTGATGATATTACTTCACAAGCCTATATAAATTTCAAGAACCATATAATACTATATTTAATCTCATTAAGATCTAATTTTAAATATCAGAATAATATTCAAATAAGTGGAATACTCGAGATCAAACCATTACATATGATTACTCTAGAACATTAGGAACTAGACTCTCTCTATCTATCACAACTTCCTCGATATGTAGTAATTCTTGCTTCAACACACATTTAACTCACTTTAAAATCACAATATATCCAGAAACTATATTTTTCTATAAAAAATAATAACGAAATATAATTTATGTCCTAATATTTTTTATTCTTATCACAATAGAATCATTCACCATAATCCATTTCATTTTGTAATTTGGACAGGCTCCCAAACCTGAACCATGATCTAGAATTCATTATAACATTTCATTAACATCTTTTCTCTATAAAAGAGTAACACAATTACCCTACTTTAATTCATTATCAATTAATTAGAAATGAAAAATCCTCAATAAAAATTCACAACCTAAAAAAACATAGTAAAATTCCTAAGTAACATATTTATGAATTCCATGAATACCCATCATCCTCATTAAACATAACCAACTAGAACTTATATTTTTTAACTATTAAAAAAACACAATAGATATTCATTTCACTACCCAATATCTAGATTTTACATACATAAAAACTCAATAAGAATCACATAAGAACCATTTAAATGCAATTAAATGATTTGAAACCAATTAAAGCTTCATTAAAAAAAATAATAGAATGATTTTATGGAGATTATTCTTTAATAAACTAATATTCGATATGAACATATATTATTTCAAATAATTTCATCATAAAAAATAAATAATGTATGAAAAAAGATAATCCTTTTTTATTTTTAGATGAAATATCATGGACCATATTTTAATTATCAATTTATTATTTTATTATTAGTATCAACATCATCACATTTCATTCCGTTATAATATTAAAATTCATGAAACTCAAATTTTCCTCTAGAAAGCTTCCCTAAAATTGATCTTTGTACTGAAATCATACATGTTATAATAGAATAATTACACTTGAATTTGAATTTGTAATAAATGCATGGTGTATTACACATATGCTCTCAAATTCATACACGAAAACTAATAAGACTTATGAAATTTATTAATTCATATGAGTTGAATTTGAAGTATTAAAAAGTTGGATAAAATTTTATATGTGACGCATGAAATCTTATAACCTTCAATTTAATGATTTATAAATATAGAGAGTACTTATCGAATCTCTTGACTTATTTGATTTTCCACACTCTTACCATAAAATACATACATATAGGGCAATATCAAATATTATAATTCCAGAATTCAACACCCATTTATAGAACCACTACTTTTAAAAATGGGGATTCATGATAAATCTAAAAAACATTCCATTCATATCAAAAAACATCTCATCAACCTATAATTATTCAGAATCAATATTGTCAAAAAATAAAATCCAACAATAACACAAAGAGTACTTCAATATCCCCCTTTTGGATTTGTTTTAAAACCCATTTTATTATTTCATATTCAATGAACTCAATACTCTTACAAATCATAAAATCAAATCCTATCTATTAAAGGATATGTCTTACTCCAACACTACTATATTAGGTAATGTTTATTATGATAATTACAACTATAATTGATAAGAAGCAATGGATTTTTAAAATATATAAACCACCTCCATTATCACATCCATAATAACTAACCAAAACTTCTACATTATCCTTCCAAATAATAATTTCCATAGTTTCACAAGACTATGTAGTTCAGAATCCTAGTTTTATGAAAAAATATCTCCCACTTTGTGAAAGTGTTATTTCACTATTTATCCCCCATTTTCAACATAATCCAATGCCCTATGGGGGTATATTTATACAAACCATAACATGATAGGAACAGCCTAATCATTGATTTTCAAACACAAGGAATAAAATAATTCTAGTATCACAACTTTTGTAATGAAATATTTAAACCGATTATGAGTGTAAATATATTCCAACCAGATATCTCTATTTTTAACTCTTTCCTTTATTAAATGTTTTTTAATTTATATTTACATTGATATGGAATGTTGTAATAGATTTCTAGATATATTAATATAACATTGATTATCATAATGTAACTTCAATGGCCTTTTAGTTTCAATATATAGATCATATGATTTGAAGTTCATGCATCATTACTAGGTGTCTGTAGGATTGACAACCCCATACTCAACATTAGTTGTGATAGATGTCCCTAAGTTCTATTTCATATTATACTAGCTGACACTGATCTCACCATTGAATAATGTCCTAAAACAATGTATATTCTATTAGTTAAACCATTATTCCAATCTGCATATTTGAATAAATGTAATTTTAAATTTGTACGACATCATTATAAAAGTGCACAATTAAATATGACCATCACATATCTCAACACTCTCTTTGTTCAATGTATGTGTGAAATCCTTAGGCTATGTTAAAATCTTTAAAAAAGTGTCATTTTATAGGCTAGTCTAAGTATAGAATATGTAAAATAAAAAATCTTCCAATGACTCTTCTATACTCTTTTTAATCAACCTTTTCTTCTATGGTCATCCTCACATAGTTTTGTTCTAACTAAAATTTTTGTTGAAACTTATCTTGATTCATCCAAGAAAAATTTTCCCAACAACTCTTTATTATATTTTTTATGATATGAAAATATGTAATATAATTTCTTCTCAATATGTAATCCCAGAATGTATTTAATTTTTTCCAGCAATGAAATTTAAAAATACAATTTCATATACTCAAAAATACCACACAAAAGTACTCTTGTCCTTGTAAAAAAATATATCCTCAAAATAGAATATGATAATCAAGGTATTATGGGGGAAATAATTTACATAAAAAGTATTTCTCACATTTCCTTTTGTAAACCCCATCTAACTTAGGTAACAATTTTTTTTATATTCACTTATGAGCCTATTTTTTCTGTACAATTACTTTTTATGTTTATAACACATGATTCCATATGATGGAGTTCATTTATTTGTATTATAAATTTTGGAAACTAAAAACATCTCAGGTAAAGGAAAAATATTTATTTATGAACAATACAAAAACATAGCATTGTAATTAACTACAATTCATACATTACCGAATCTTCTTTCTTCTTAGATCTCAATGGTGTGTGTTTGTGGAAGAAAACTAAAACATAAATTGTATTCATCCATACTACAATGGATTACAACAGATGATAGATCCATATATTATACAAGAGATACATGAATTCTAATGTAGTGCTAGTACCTTCTTCTAGAATGATGAACAACACTATAGGAAGAAGGAAGTTTCATGAACATTGCGTGAAACTAAATATCATAATTCAATTGAACATCATCATTATCAACATTATAATTTTTATTATTAGGCAAGGAGAGCTACATGGAAAGAAAACATCCAAGACCTAAGGAGGCCGAAAGTAATGCAGGCCAAGGGAATCAGCCCGAATCAATTTCACCCCCTCAGGTTTAAGTAAGGAAGCGTCATAAAGGAAACTAAACAGGGTACCAGGAGCTTCTAGGGAGGCCAAATAGTCTTCCACTTTGTTCCCCTCCCACCAAGTGTGGGTTACCAAAATGTTGTTTTTCAAAAGGGCTTTTCATTTCCGAATGATGTAAGAGATTGACTAAGGGATGAAGCCTTTACCCAACAAAGCATCACGAATAATCATAGAATCTGTCTCCACCTGGGAAATATGAATGTCCCATTGCCTGCAGATGGAAATGGTTTTAATATTCATCTCATTTATACTGAATATATATATATATATATATATATATGTCACACACATATATATAAAATATTTCATATTCAATCACCGTATTCATGAAAATATACATGCATTATATTCATGTATTAAATTTACAATATATATATATATATATAATATACTATATTATATATATATACACTTAATTATATCCCACTATTTTCATCATAAATAGAAACCTTCATAGACATATCATACATAATATATTTATTTTCAACCTGGGAAAAGGAATAATAAGAACGGGTGAGATCATATTCTTAATAAGGTTAATCAAGGTAGAGATATAAACAGAACATGGAAACAAGGTTATGAGAACATGAGAATAACAATTTAAAATAATACCATGCATATGAATGTTCATAATCCTGATTAATAGAATAAATATTTTCTATTCATAATACATGAACTATAAGGGAATAAAGGAACACAATATATGATAACAGAACATTGGAATTACACAGACTTTTTTCATACACATATGAGTAGGAAATCATTTCCATAATAGTCAAGGATCACTACCAATTATATCATAGGGGAATGTGTTCCCTCCACAAACCATCATAGTAGTCATGGTTCACTTTCTAGATCATCATAGTGGACAAAGTACCTTACTAAACCAGGTTCACTCCCCATTCTAGTCCTATCAATCCCATGAGATATAATTCTTTACCCAATGCATTCGAGGAAGATATAGGTCCCACCTATCACGTAATGAAAATAATTCATATGTGTTACCCATGATCATAAAAAAATTATTATATCATAAACCGTGAAATGAAAATGGGGTTCATAATCATTTTATCACATCTTGACATAAGGAAAAGTTAGAGGTTTCATAGTCATTTCTTCATTTAATCATATAATTACTAGTGGAATAAGAAGCATGATTCATAATAATTTTATCATGGTATAACATGTGGAAAATAAATGGGTTTTATAAACATAGTTTCATAATAAACCATTCAGTGAAAGAATAAGAATGGTTTCCTTGGTTCATATCCCCAAAAAATTAACATCAATAGATGTAATCATAGATAGTGAATTATTTTGAAAGATAAATAACTATATTGTTCCCTGAGGAAAATAAACATTCATTGAAAATAACTATTTCAAATTAATAATATATTTAAAATTATTTTGTTTCAAAATAGGCAAGAAAAACTCATAAATGAAGATTTAAAAACCCTTTAAAAAGTTTCATGTGGAAAATAAAAATTCAACATTGAAAAGCATTTTTTTTAAAACATAAAACATTTTCAAATTCATTATCTATGAAAATAACCTTAATAACTTGTCAAGGAAACCTTAAAAATAATTAAAAATATCTATTGAGGAAAATAGACTTTCAACTTTGAAAGAAACTTGATAAAAAATATTCAGAATACATTTTTTATTTGAAATTATTTATTTAGAATATCAAAATGTATTAAATATTAATGAAAAAAAATTTCATTGAAAATAAAATTGAAAATATGTAAGGAAGTGTTGATGTATTTTATGGATTATGACAATGAGAAATACCATTCAACCCATCCATTTTAAAGAATAAAAATACATTTCATATATTTTGTAAAATAAAAATGGGCATTCTTTAGAAAATGAAATTAAGATTCCATTAATTTTTTTTGTAAAAATGAACACATTGGTTAAAATATATTTTAAAAATAAATTTAATAAATTTGAAAATAATTTTGATTTTTTTATAAAATCAATGTTTTGTAAGAAAAAGGGGTTTTGACTAAAAAGGATTTTTTTTCTTCATAAAATCGTTATTTCTGATCTCTTGAATACATGAAGAGATGAAAATTAAGGGATAATAATTATTCAGATGAAATAAATAGATTTTAATAAAATTCAAAAATTTCACAAGAGGTGGATCATATCCTTTAATCACATTCATAAACAATCCTGATAAATGATGATATTGTAACATAAAAGCAATACCACATTCATAACATTAAAACATAATCCCCATGAAGGAATATAATGAAAATAAACCTAAAATTTTATTCATATATATAAATTAATGATATTCATTGTCAATTTTTCTATATATACACCTTGTAAAAAAAGATATGTGCGTAACATAACTATATCTCTCAAAGAATGAAAATTTTAGTAAAAAAACCCTTACCACTTTGGTAACTTTTGAAAAATAAACCCCATAAAAGAAAATCCTAAAATGAATATGTAAATACAAATTATTTTAAGTATAATAATCATACAATAAAATTCATGTGTATTATATACACAATATTAAAGAAATAGGTGATGAATATGGAATTTATCTCACAGAAGTAAAATGTGAGATATAAATCCCTTACTTTTAGACTTGACATCCTTAATACACATTAAAACATCATATATAATAAATAAAAGTGTATTATAAATCATATATAGAAAAATATTTATATATTTCATAAATTATATTATTTTTATATGACTTTTTATTACCCATTTATTAATAACTCCATGTTAATGATACTTTACTAGTAATAACATCTTTGTTTTTTGTATAAGTTTTGATTTGTTATATTTGGTAATATTAAATTTATCAAAATTTAATAATATATAGGATTTAACCATGATATATATGTTATATATATTTATTATATATTCATTTAACATCATCCATAAAATTTAGTGATATAAAATAAAATACATCATTCATGGAGACTGTAGGTCGTACGTATGGATGAACGTTGTTTCAATTTTCTTGCCAAATTTATGGAATGAAAGTTAAATGATATATTATAATTCTATAATAATATTTATTTCATATATGTCACATATTTATATTAAAACTACCCATATTACTATCTATGTAAAGCATGAATTAATCACATCGCTTCGTTAGAAAATGGTCTTCCATACACACGAGTGACGTTATATTATTCCCATAAATAAGAGAGTATGAAGGCCTATATGATATCACAATTCCCAAAATATATTAATAACATTAATATCATATATAAATTATAAACCCATAATTATTAATATCCTTGATATGTATTAATGGAAAAATAATTACATCAGTTCACTAGAGGGCAACCCACCTTACACACAAATGATGATTTCAAAACCCATTTGATGGAAGTAGATATGGATTTATCTTATCAAATTAACATAATAAAAAAAATATATATATAATATAATGGTTTTATTATATTATATGAGTGAATAATAAATCAATTTTGAAAAATAATAATGACAGTGAATGATATTAGTGAATATAATTACATTCTCTTAGAATCACCTCATTTGGATATCTTATTAAGGAATCTAGTGTTGGCCTTTTGGAGATTCAGAAGCTCTAGAATATCGTTAGGGATTTTGGGGATAATATTTTTAGGGTTTTAATGAAATATATTTATTTATAGGTTTGATTAAGTGGAGGATATAAGTGTCATTTTATAAGTGGGGGAACGGAATTCCCTCAGAAACTATATGGGAATTCCCCAAATGAATCCAAAATAAAAAGTTCATTCTCTAGAAATAATGTCCAAATGAATATGAATTAGAAAATTGGAAGAATAATAGTGAGATATGGATATAAAATAAAAATGTTAAAATATTTGGGTAATTTTTCAAAGTTATCTTCTTATTTTACCAATGTTAAACCCTTTTTACCTTAATTGCGGTAAAAAATTTAATTGTTTTACTATTAAATTTGGTCAAAAAATAATTTCACATTATTAAATAATATAGATTATTCTAATTCCATACAGGGAATCCATTTTCTTTAATTCCATTCATATAAGTGGAAAATTTTCAATTTAATATTAATCCCTTAGACGTGATGAGAATGTAGGTTTGTAAAGAATTTTTTTTTTCAAAATTTTGTTTTTTATATAAAAATTCAATATATTATTGATTTATCTTACATAAATTAGATTAAAAGATATATAATTTAAATAATTATACTTGAAAACCAATTTAAAATATTATCCATCATTATAAACAATTTAAATGAAAAAATAGGTTTCAATTAAAATTCAGTATTTTTCACCATTCATCAAAAAATTAAACTTTTCAGAAAAATCCAAAAAACAACCCTAATCTAATTTTGATATAAAAATTTAAAAAATTGTGTTCATTTTGTCAAATTATTATTTTTAAATGGTTAAAAATTAATTTTATTATTGTTCAAAAAAGGAATAAAATACATTTTTTTAGAAAATAATATTTCCAAAATTAATAAATATTTTGAAAAAAATTAATTAATTTTTTATCAATATGATTTATTTATATAAACCATTATAAATAATATTTAAAATTTAGTTATTTATATTCATATTTCTATGTTAAATGGCTTGGTTATAACATGAATGTTTGAATAATAATATTAATAGTATATCGTGTTTTCATTAAAACTCAATGTCGTGGGTAACACAAGATGACTTAGTGTTGTGTTTAGAGGCAACTTAACATGGTGTTGAATGTAATTTAAGATTAACATGGAGTTTTATTGTGATGAAATATATCAAATAATTTTAATTTATGGGAAAAAATAATTCAGAAAAAACTTAGGGTGTTATATTCATCCCCCTTTAAAATCAATTTCACCATAAAAATTCACCACTATGATATAAAAAATTAGGATACTTATACCTCATCATGTCTTCAAGGTACCATGTACCATCCCCAAAATAGTGGTTTCTAAAAAAATACAACTAGGGGACTGGTCACGTATCATAGAAAATTATCTATATGATTCGGAATCTCCACCGTTTGATCAACATAAAAAAGTTATTTCTCCAATGTTATGACCTATGAGTTTAGTACATATGAAGGGACAGGTATATAATTATTCTAGAGAGATTAATAGAATAGTTTTTGGACATTATAGAGGTTTATTTAAGTCACACACTAATAGGATATCATCTTGATATGGTCAGTAATTTCAAAGGGACCAATATACCAAGGGTGAAATTTCCCTTTCTTCTCGAATCTCATAACCTTATTCTGTGGATAAATTATTAGAGACACATTTTCATTTACATAAAATTATAGATAATGTATTTGGTTATCAGCATAAAATTTATACTGACTCTGAGTTATAATTATGTGCTACTGAATGTATCATAATTTTTTTACTATTTGTTCACATATCTCTTGTCCTAATAGATTTATTTATACAACTCATTCTATCATGTTGGATATCTATATTTCATTCCATAGAAGGATTCATAATGAGACATATGAATGTTTGAGTGAGTGATATGGTTGTATTAAATCACAACTGGAGGAAGTTGTTGATCCCGAACACCTTTGAAATATAATGAACATGGTCTCAACATATCCTTTACTATTTTAATTATTCTCTCAAACTGAACATCCATACGAGGATGATACATCATTCTAAAACTAAAATCTATATCATAATAATTATGAATAATTCACTAAAACATATAGGTAAAACATAGTTCTCAATCCGAAATATTGGATTTTGGTACTCCATAAAAACCTACCACTTTATTCATGTACAGCTTAGCAGGATGATCAAGAGGGAATTCTTCTCTAATAGTGTTTAAGTGTGATGAATTTGTAAGGAAATCAATTACAACCCATTTAGAATTATTATCTTTATTGAATTTGGGGGAAAAGATCTAGGGTGATGGATTCTCATTTCCATTCTCATATCGGTAATAGATGTAACATCCCTTATATATTTTTTTCATTCATCCTTTGACTTATAACAAACCATGTACCTAGATACAAAATCTTTGATATCACTCTTCATGACATCCCACCAGGAGTACTCTTTTGGATCTCTATACATACTCTTACTTTGAGGATGAATATTGAATGAAGAACTATAATATTTCTATATTTTTTTTAAAATATATTATGTATTGAATGCATACAAAATTTCTGAACATTATAATTCCATCATGATTGTGTCTAATCTCATTAACCTTTCTAACCTACATTTTTAGCACTATTTCTCCTTTCTAAACATCATCCATTATCTCAAGCATAGATAGTTGAACATTCAATTAAGAATTATAATATTTTCTCCTTCATTCAGGATTTCCATATCCATCCCTTGAAAATCCAATAATATATGACCTTTTGTAATCCTCATCATGGAAAAGATAGAATGATCCTTTTGAGTAAAAGCATCAGCCACATTTTTTTCTTCCCAGACTGTTAATGTATTAACCAGTCATAATCATTAATCATCTCCAACCATCTTCTTGGGTGAATATTCTACACCTTCTATGGAAATATATAATTTAAAATCTTATGGTCAGTATATATATATCACTCTTTTATCCATAAATATAATACCTATATATCATTAATTCAAATATTATAGTAATTAACTCCAAAATATGATTTTGGGTAAATTTTCTCATGAATCATCATTTATCATGATTCATCATCTATAACTATGGCATTTTACATAAGAAAACATCCAAATCCCATATAGAATGTATAACTATAGATTACAAACCCTTATCCACTATAGGGTATTGTATGTAATGTTGTACTGAATAATATTCAATTTAGTTCCTATAAATTTTCCTCATGTTAAACTATCTAGATAAATATAGATCTTTTCTAAGATAACAAAATGAGTAGGTTATATTTTCAGGGGAAATACTCCACAAAACATCAATATTATCTAGAAAAACCATGGAAAAAATAGATCTCAGTCCCTAAGGTTGGTCTTGGCCAATACTCAATAGCCTTTATCTTTAATGGATATACCGATATGCTCTTTCTTGATATTATATGACCCAAAAAATGATTTTATTTTTTTTAAAAAAATCACTTTTTATAAATTTTTCATATTTTTTATCCTTCCTTAAGTTATTTATTACAATTATGAAGTGGTATTCATTATATTAATTTCTATCTAAATATAAATGCATATCATCTATAAATACCACAACAAACTAAACATGGCAATCTAAAGAGATTATATTCTTTAAATCAATTAAGATAACATAGGAATTAGTAAGACTAAATGGAATCACTATATATTCATATGATCCATACCTTTTATAAATGATGCAGTATTTATATCCTCTTTCCTCACCCATAATTAACAATATCCAGAATGAAGGCCAATCTTGAGAAATTATTTAGCTCTACATGGTTGACCAAACTAGTCATCAATACAGAAAAGAGGATACTTGGTCTTAATTGTGATATTTTTTATCTCCTAATGATATATTTAAAATATCATATATCCAAATTTTATTTTAACAAAATGAATATGTGCACTCCAAGGTGAAACACTTTTCCAAGTGAATCCCATTTCAATGTTTTCTTGGACTTTCATCTGGAATATATGAAACTAAATTGGTTCCATTCTATAGGGAGTCATTGAAATTGGTATAACATCCAGAATGAGTTCTATTCATAACTCAACTTCATGTTTTGGTGAAAGGCTAGGATACTCTTCCACAAAGACATCAACTAAATTCTTCACAATAGGAATATCATTGATATCTATTTTCACCTCAAAGAATTAGATAGTGGCCCATTATGAATGAGAATTAAGACCCTTACAGTGGATGTGATATCCATAGGATGTTCATACATATAATCACATTGATAGATGATCATTGGCTAGTTAGGAATATCAAATTTAACTTCCCTTTGTCAAAAATTGGTGTGGTATTTCTATAGAGAAATACAATCCATGCCCAATATAACATCAATTTCAACCATTGAAAGAATTAAAATATTTTTTGAGAGGAAATTACCACTAATGTCAACCAGATAGGAATCATAGACATGATATGTTACAATTATACAATTATTTTTTTCACTACTATTTATTATATAATAATTTTGGTGGAATCTTGATACCCTTTTCAAATTCATCAGATATGAATGAATGTATAGATCTAGATTAAAATAAAATATTTTCATTTCCAGAGTGTATGTAATATATACATTTCACCAAATCATTATCATCCCCTCTTAAAAAACTTTAATCGCATGAGAGTTCCCTTTTTTACATTGTATTTAGAGTTTATTGATGTCCATATTCATTAACCTTGGGATTTGGGAACTAGTTAGTATAGTTCCCATACTCCTTAAATTTTAAACACTATAGTGTGAGTGGTGAATTATATATATATATTTCTCTCTATTATCATCGTTAGCTAACTACATCTCCTAACATCATCAATCATGTCCTCGATGAGATTCCCTTCCACACTTAAATCATTTTTTAATTCCCATAAGACAATTTACTCCATACATCTTTCCACACATTTATTATAATGGAAATATCATATTATTCTCTCATTGGTTATTAAATTTTTATTTTAATTCAATTTTCATATTCTTATCATAACCATGGGATTGATATGTAACTCCAAACTCCATTTCCACCTTGATAGAACATCAAACAATGTATTTATATCTACTAATGTCTCTGATGGATAACTATAATTAAATACTTGTTTGTATGCCACATAAGAATTTGTCAATCTTAAATTAGGGTCAGATGATAATAGAAAAAGTGTATTTGACATGTCTTATAAAATTTTCCGCATAGGATCCAACGAACTCATCATCGTTTTTATATGGCTCATGTAACTCCTTCTCCATCATCATATGAATAATAAGGGGAAATTACCTATTGAAAAATATATTTTTTAAGTAATCCTAATACATAAATCCAACTTCATCCTGTATCCATGTATTACTGATAAGAGTACACCCTTAATCCAATTCATCAATTCAAATTATAGTTATCCAAAATGAAATTTTCATGTTCCAACCACAAAAGAACAAAATTTTTTTATGGTTCTTCTCCATTTTTCTACAACTAGTAAATCAAAATACCCACTGAATAAAGTTGGACATTGCCTCATGATTTACTTAATTTAATGTTATTCACACCATTTTATTTTCATAGTCTGGCATGATTCATTACATGCAAATTTTGTGTGATCATAACAATGCTATTTTTCATTCTTGCTCCCATAACATTTTTATACTCTCGAGGAAAATCATTTCATTTTCCATCCCACTCATAATTAACAAAGTTCATTCATGATCCATCCATTTATTAAGACAAAAAAATAGTGTATGAAACAATAATCGTAGTGAGAAACCAAAAAATATTTAAAAATTCAATTATAGAATATTTGCATCATGATACCATATTTTTAATATATGAAACATAAGTTTTATTCTAGGTCACTCCTAGTCATAATCTATTTAAATAATTCATGTTTATTTGAGAATTTTTTGTGAATTTTAAAATAATATCACCTGATATTTTCAAACAAGATGTGCCGTAAGGCCCTTTGGCTTACACTAGGTGATGATCAAGTCTAGATCAATGCACCCTTTTCAAAGTTATTACACCTAGGAACCTAGGTTATAGAGCCACATAAAAGTTTAGTATCTAGGAAAGGATAAAATTTATTGAAAATCAGTTGATATATAATTTACCAAAAATCTAGGACATTTTCCTATAAATTGTCTCATCCATAGGCTTACACTTAGACATGTCCTTAGGGATCTCATTAATTTTTTCTAATCCTTTTTTTAATGGTTAGCTAAAATGATCCTATAATTCCATATATAATGACTAAGGTTATAATACATAGATAACACATCATTTTTTATCAATATTCATTACATTACAAAAAACATTCTTGAAGACCGTAATAGTTTAGTTTCATTAGATACTTAGAAAAAAACTAATTCATGGGTAAATTATTTCATATCCCATAATGATAATAATAAATATAACCTTTCTTAGACATATCATACATAATACATTTGTTCATAACTAGGTAAAAGGAAACATAAGAAATAATGATCTTAGATACCTAATAATGTTAAACAAGGGAGATAAATAAGTATAACATGAACATAAGTGAATGGGAACATGAGCATAAAATTTGAAAACCATGCCCTGCATATCAATGAACATAATCTTCTATCATGGGATAAGGATTGACAGTTCATAAATCATAAATCATGAAGGAATCAAGGGACATGATCCATGAGAGTATAACATATTCATAAGAGCTTGATTTGTGGCATAAAAAATGCATAGAAAATCATTTCAATAGTATTCAAGGATCACTAACCAGGCTATCATAGTGGAATAAGTTCACTCCCAAAATAATCATAGTAGTCACGGTTCACTCTAATGATAGTCAAAGTAGAAAAATTCCCTTACTGAACTGGTTTGACTCCCTCTTCCATCCTATCAATCTCATGAGATATAAATTGGTACTGAATGAATTAGAGGGAGATATAGGTCCCAACCATCACATAATGAAATTAATATATATTTTTTTCTAAAGATTATGAAAAATTAATCATATCATAAAACATTAATTGAAAATATGTTTAATAAAAATTTCATCATGTGTTAACCAGTAAAAAAGATTCATGTTTCATAATCATTTCATCAATTCATCGTTGCATTTCCTATTGAAAAAGAAGCAAGATTGAAATTAATTTTCTCATTGTATAACCCATGGAAATGAAATAGGTTTAGCACACTTCTTGTTATTATAAACCATTTATAGAATGAATAAAAATGGTATCCTTGGTTTATATCCCCAAAAAATCATATGTTACATCAATGGATGTCATCTTGAATAGAGAATAGTTTTTAAAGACAAATCACTTAGAATTTTTCATGAGGAAGATAAATTTACTTTTAAAATCACTTTTCAATACTAAAAATTGTTTTTAAATCATTTTCATTTAAAATAAACTTGAAAATCTTATAAAGTATGATTTAAAAATCATTTAAATACTTTCTTGAAAAAAATTCAATTTCTAATTTAAAAAAAAATTATTAAAATATAAATTATTTAAAAATAATTATCATTTAAAATAACCTTTAAAACATACAATGGATTCTTTAAAAACTGCATAAAATATTTCCTATGGAAAATAAGATTTCCACTTTGAAATGAAAGTTTTAAAACATTTTCAAAATAATTTTATTATTTGAAATAATTTATATAATATATAATAATTTACAAAAAAATTAATGAAAAAGTTTTCATTCATAATTAATCAGAATTATTATATCATAATATTTAAATATTTGAGCAATCATGACCATGAGAAATAGTTTTCACATCACCCATGTTAAAAAAACAATGATACTTTTTCACATTTTTTGTAAAATCCGAATGGGAATTGATTAGAAAATTCAATGAAGATTGCATTATATAATATTGAATTCAAACATGTGAAAAAATGACTTTAATAAATAATTGTTTATAAATTTAAAATCATTTTTCAAAACATTATTAGAAAACATGGTTTTGGAAAAAGAAGGGTTTTCTATCAAAAAGACAAATTTTCTTAACAAAAATATTTTTGAACTCTTGAGTACATTAAAAGAGGAAAATTATGGGATTAAATTTATTCACATGATAAAACCATAGGATAATAATTTTCATGAGTTTCTTGAGTGATGGATTGTAAGACATGGTCATAATCATAAACAATCCTGATAAACAATGTGATTGTAAAAACAGATTCTTACCACTTTGTTAACATTGAAACGTAAGACCCATGAAGAAATATCATGAAAAGAAACATAAAATATCAAGTATAAAAGTGAATTCATGATATTAAATGTCAAGTCAGTTGTATATACACCTTGAAAATGAATATAGGTTTATAACATTACCATATATTTCAAAGAAGGCAAATTTAGAAAAAAAATATCGTACTTTTTTTGTAAAATTTGAACCATAAACAACACATAGGAGACAAAATAAAATGGATATGTAAATACCCATAATTTTATGTGTAAAAATAATAAAATACATTCACGTTTAATATATAAACCACATAAAATAAATATGTGGTGAATATGGAATGTCTATCATAGATGTAAAAATTCAAACAAAAATACATTACAAAAAGTATTGGCTTCCATCATTTACGTTCAAACCTCATATATAATAAATATAAATTTATTATAAATATAATAAATAACAATATTTTAATATATATCATACCATATATTATTTTAATAATAACTTTTATTAATCATTAATTAAAAATTCCATGTTAAAGTTACGTTTCAGGTAATAACCTCTCTGTTTTTCGTATAAGTTTTGATTTTTTATTTTGTTAATCTTAAATTGATCATGATTTAATAATATATATAATATTATCCTTAATATAAATATCATATACATTCATTATATTAATATTTATTGTATTCCATAAAATATAGTGATAAAAAATGGAACACAACAATCATCGAGACGGTAGGCCGTACGTACGCATGAACATTGACACCATTTAATTTTCATTTTGAAAGAAATATTAATGATATATTATCATTAAATAATTATTTTCATTTCATATATATCACATATTTTCATTAAATCCTTCCTTATTACCTTTCATATAAAGGAAAAAATATCACATCGCTTCGTGAGGTGGCAGTTTGCCGTACAAATGGGTGACGTTATCATATTCCCAAAATATAAATAGTATAAATGTATGTGTGGTATAATAATTCCATAAGTATAATAATATCATAAATAGAATATATAAATAATAAATACATCATTATTTCCATCCTTGAGTAGTGAAAATGGAAAAATGTATTGCATAGGTTCGTAAGGTGGTAGTCTGTCAGACACACAAACGAAGATATTTTAACCCATTTTATAGAAGTGGAGATGGTTGTAGGTTATCACATTAACATAATAAAATATCATTATATATTATATACATATTTTATAACATTATAAGAGTTAGTACTTAATTAAAATGATGAAAAAGAAGAATAAAAAATAAGGAGACTAGTGAAGACAATTACATTAACGTTGAAGCACCACATTTAGATCACTTACTAAGGGCCATAGTGATGGTCTTTTGTGACTACCATTAGATCTTGAATATGTAAGGGTATGTTGGTGTAAGATATTTTAAGGGTTTTTATGAACTATATTCCTTGATATGTGTGAATATGTGGTGGGTGTTGGTGGCCTTTTATAAATGGGAGAAAGTAAACCACATGGAAACTACAGAGATTTCCCAAATGAATCAAAAATAAAAATGTCATTCCCAAGAAAAAATATTCCAAATGACCATATATTTGATATTGGAAATGATAAAATTTATATATATGTATATAAATATGATGTTATTTTTAAATTATTTTGGATATTTTTATGACTTCACATTTGAGTTTAACACCCACGTAAACCCATTTTTACATTCACCACACTAAACAATTTTTAATGTTTTTAGTATTTATTTTAGTAAAAAACAATTGACCTTATTAGATAAATTAAATTATTTTTATTCAAAATTTATATTACATTTTCCAAATTTCATTCAAAAAATTTGAAAATTTATATTTAAAATTAATATCATAGTTGCGATAAGAATGCTAGTTTTTAAAGAGATTTTTTTTCAAAAGATTGATTTTTTTATCAAAAAATCAATATAAAATTATTTAAACTAAAATAAAATTGACTAATATATATAAATTAACTAGTGTTACTTTTTAACTAATTCAAAAATAATCATCCATTAGAAACTATTTAAATGAAAAGGCAGTCTTCAATTAAAATTCAGTATTTTTAACTCTTCATCAATAAATTAACCTTTTCAGAAATTTCCCAAAAATTGACCCTAAGAAAAAATTTACATGAATAATTCAAAAATTAAGTTTATTTAATCAAAATAATATTATAAAATTTTTAAAATTTTATTTTATTTTTTTTAAAAATAGTTATAAAAAACATTTTTTTGGGAAAATTAAATTTTCTAAACATATAATTATTTTAACAAAAATTCTGTACAAATTTATAAATATGTTTTATTTTTATAAGACCATTTTATATATTATTTTAAAGTAACATATTACTATTAAAATCAATATGTTTTATAGCTACGTTATGACATCCACTTTGGAATAATAATATTGATAGTATATCATTGGTTTTTTTTTAAAATTTAGTGTTGTGTGTATCACAAGCTAACCTAGTGTTGTGTGTAGAACAAGTATAAAATGGTATTTCATGTAATAAAATCTTAACATGGTGTTGTGTGTAATGAAATATCTCAAATTTTTTTAATTATATGAAAAAATAATCCCAAAATATGGGGTTTTATAGTATTTACTTTTTATGATAAAAGTATAATAGACATCAGGTTGATTACACAACAAGGAATAAAATATTGATCCTATAGAGGGAGAAAAAGAAATACTATCCATCATGTAAAACCCATTATAAGAATCCTAAATCATCCTATTATTCATACCAAAAATCCCTGATGTATACCCCATTTTAAAATTCTCTATGCCAATCCACTCTATCACATTACCAATATTTTTTTATTTAGTCTAAGGGTCCTCTTAGATATACCTTTATAAATCATCAAAACTAGTTTATTAAATTCTACATAAATGTATATCATTGAAAAACATTTATCCCACCTCACCTTCATCGAGTGATGTGTGAGGACCCCAATTCTGATCACTAGAATGACATTGAAATAATATATCAAGCATACTATTATACTCCCACTGGCCCTTTTATATAGACCTGAATAATTCATATTCACGAAAAACCCTAACTCATTGATTTCATTATCAAGATAGATAATCCAAATCATAGAAACATTATTTATTCCATAAATATATCATTGCAACATTAAAACCATAGAATACTTATTTGGATCTTCAAAACTATTGGTCAATATTATATACATTTTACAATATTAATTACCATTAAGGAAAGAAGTCTTGAAATCTCATTGTCTTGTCTCATAATCATAATGAGCTACTATGTCGATAAAAAACCAAATGTATATTATGATCACAATAAATTAAAAGGTATCTTCATAGATAATAATTTGAATTTGTTTATAAACCATTACCACCATGAATTATTTATAGGGAGAAAATCTACCATCCATATCTATTTTTTTGTAGAAATCCATCTAATAACCTACGAGTCTATCTCCTTCAAGTTAATCAACCAAGATAAAAACATTTTTAGTGTACCTGGATTCCATTTTAGATTCCATGTGTTTTAACAATTTCTCAGAAATAGAACTCTTAATACCCATATTTTAGGATATATGATAATCTACTATGAATGTAATATCATCATCATTATCCACGATAAATCCATATCCCACTTATTCATAAAGAAACATATCAGAAAATGTTGTTTTTTTGTAACTTGAGTCACTCAATATTCCATAAATCTTTGCAGAACTGGTCTAATTTACATCTTAGGAACACTTCCTGTTCGTTGGATTTTAGCTCCTCCATGTTCATCTTTCCTCATTATGAGACCACTATTTATGGGTTCTTTCTCATGGAATGTTGAAAATTATTCCCCATATATTTTTTACTCAAATGGAATATATAAATAATATTTACTTATTTCCTTATGATAAATAATAAATATACACTTATCAGATTTTGGGTCATGTTTTTCTGAAAGAAATCATCAGAGAAATGATTAATAACCCCAATTCCAAATCAAAGACAATTTGGTATATTTTTTTATAACATCACTCATATTGTTTCTATATGAAACCTATAGATGTAAAATGCTTCAACAAAAACACAAAAACATCTAGAGAATAAAAAAAATTAAATAGAAAGGCCACATAAACTCATTATCAATCTAACTATATCTAAAAGGTGTGATTCCTCCTTTTAGACACAAAATTACATTATGGTGTTCCATGAGGAGTGAGTTGTGAATCAATCCCACATTCTCTATGATGAGTTGTGAATTACTTGATTATGTATTCACCACCTCGATCATTTCATAGAATCATAATACTTTTTATGAGTTGATTAGGTACTTCATTCTAAAAATCTTCAAACTTTTCAAAAGGTCTATACTTATGTTTAATCAAAAACACATACTATAACAAATAAATACATAAGTATATGTAATGAATTATCTGAAACCACTACCTTATTTAGTACTCATTTTTTGATATAAATAAATTTATTTGTGAGGTTTATCCAATATCATTGTTTTATTCCAAAATATATTTGATTGAATAACTGGATTTATAAGGATAAATTTTTTTTAATAGGGGAATATTTAATGTTGATTATTTTTTTGAATGTAAAATTTATTGAATATATTTATAAAAATAAAGATTTTTGGTTGTTAAATATTTAAGTGTTCCTTCCCAATATATGAATGTTTTCATTGAAAACATAATCATAATTTTATACCTAAAGTGACTTTGAAATAATTCTATAAGAATCAAATAATATAATATTCCATTTTTTTGAAATTTTATTAATTTTTTGAAGTTAATATGAAATGATTCTTTTTAAAATTATTTTTAAAGTGTTGTATTTTATTTTGAATTATTTATTTTCACTTTGTTCAGGAATTATATTTTCTAGAGAAATGAAACCCCCTCAGTTCTCCACATAACAAAATGGATATATAGATAAATTTCAATTTATTTCTAATTGAGATCATGTAGAAAAATTCATAGACAAGATGGCTCTACCAAATCAAATCCATATAGAAAAACATTCACATTGATACAATCAACATAAATGATTGTTGACATATACAAATGTGGAATATGATCACATATTTGAATTTTCAATAGGAAGTGTTAACATATGAGAGTTACAAATCCACCCAGTCATGTGACAAGTTTTTCATATATCCCTATTTTTAATATAGGGAAATGTGATGTTGGAAAATTTAATTGAATAAAATTCAAATATTTGAATGGATACATAGGATGATATAAATTTATTTTAATGGCTCTAAATCTAATTCATGCACTATAATCATAGTGTGGAATAAATCAATGAAATGTATTTTTCATGACATAGTTTTGTATGATATTTTAGTGAATGAGAATGTCAAATTATCATAAAAATTGAGGTTTTCCCGTGAGCTAAAACAAGAAGAGATGTTGATTCAAATCTTATGGGATTATCAAGAGAAGTATGATGTTGAATGATTGATATAGGATATCATTACCAGATTTAGCCTACTTAATTCTATAGAATGCGCATGTGTAATGTTTCATTCAGATAAAAGGTTTCTCTTAAGTCATGTGAAAGTGTTGTTGAAATTTCATCTAGCCCTATTTAGAGAAAAATAAGAGGAGTTAGGAGAAGTTTAACATGATTTAGATATTTCGAACTATCACACAAAAAAATTAAAACAAATTTATTTTCATTTAAGAAGGATAGAAGACTGATACGATTTTTAGAAAAAAATAGTTTTATAGGTAGTCGAGGTAGAACTCATAAATCTTTCATCAATAAAGACAAAGTGTAGAGTATTCTCATACAATTTAACAATGTTTGGTTATGCCTCTTTATGTATAAACTAGTGCATTCTCATAGTGACTTATCTATGAGTTTTATTAGTTGCAATTCACACTATAATTTTCTATGGATATCTTTTCAATTAATTTTGATTGATGTTTTATGTTCATTTAGTCAATATTTTAGATTTAATCTCACATAAAATAATTTAATGACACACCTATGATTAGATAGTGTCAATAATTTTGTGAAACATGTTAAGTTAGGACATTTAAGATTTTCTGGTTAAATATCATGACTTAAATTGATGAAATCTTGATTGAGGTGTGTGATCACTTCGACTGATAAACCATGTCTCCGTGATCAATGATCATTGAGTACACTGACTAAATCCTACTAAACAGAGACCAATATGAATGATTTTAGTTATTTATCTCAATATATTAATCTAAATTAAATACATTTCTATATATTTGAAACTATATATTAAGAGAGATATAAATGTGAAAACCTTTTTAAACAATGGAGAAAGGATAATCCATGATAATTTCTAAAATTGGAAACTTCTTCTATTTTATATGGTTTATTAAACATTATTTATTTTTTTACATACTATTAATTCATGTCCTATGCATTTAGGATTTATAAGAAAATTTATATTTATTTATTGAAATTACTGTAAAAATTAAGAAGATGTTATAAAAATTATGATAGAGAAAATAAAATAATGAAGCTTCATATAAGAGAACCATGGTAACTGATACACTATATTATTTAGGGGATTTTTTTATATAAGTTTAATTAAATACTATAAAACCAAATTTTATAATTGGAACCATTACTGGTGAGATAAAAAATTAGTTTTAAAAAAATGTAAAACAAAAAATTGAAAAACAATATGATAATAAAAAATGTTCTTTTATGTCATATATTAATATTTTAACTCCATGTTTTGAAAACTTATACATTTTTTGGTTAATAAATGTTTAATAAAATAAAATTTTTATTAAATTGAAAACCTATAAAAATTTTAATTCTAAAAAAATATAGTAACATGGAACATAATTCATAAAAATATAAAACTTGAAAACTTTTGAGAACTTCGCTGAGTAGAGGAACAAGAGATAATTAATTAATCATGATGTTTAAAATCATTGAATTTTCATAGGATACCATGTGATATAACCTTGTTCTAATCTATGATCATGCCTTATAATCCACTAACCTTAATTTCACAGGGTTCTAAGTGAAGACCCCCACATTCATCATCAAGAAATTTTCATGGTGTGTATTACCATGAAATCTCGATGGTTAAGTGAAGATCATTTTTAGGTGAGATATTTCTCTTTTTTCCTTATATGAGGTTTAAAAAGAGTAGTTTTAATACTCAAAATCCACTTCAATAGGGTATTTTCATCAATATTTTGAATATATTCATAGAAAAATTTCTCCCAGGATTTTGGATCGCCTAACTTATGAATGGAATATGTGGAATTATTCATTTAGAAGGGGATATTTTTATATGAGTTTTAGGAGTGATTTATGAAACAATTTTCTAGTTTTTTTCATCACCATATTTCTGATAATCTCTTAATTTACTATTTCTACAAGGGTTTAATCATGATAAATAAGATTATGATTTATTTTATTTTTAAAGGATCTATACATAATAAAGCTCAACTTGATTATTGGAATTTAATAGTAAATAAATCCTATAATTCACGGTAATTTTAAAATTGGGGCATGATACATGTTATAACCTCCATGGATTTATCTACTTCCAAAAATGATAATTTTCATGTTACGATCTAGTTGAGTGATCTCACTAATATGACTAGTCATGTGTTATCTAACTCAATTATTATACAAACTCAACCTAAACTTGTTTTTCCAATCCAAATTCACCATGGTGTATATTCTACTCAATATATTTTCAATGATAATTATTTTTAATTGGAACATTTTTATGAGTCCTACTATGTGATATTCTAGTTAAATCCTTTCCAAAATAACACAAAAATATAATTTTCTAACTATAATTTTAGTAAGGACTGAAATTAACAATAAAACCATATGTAAATTATCATTATTAAAAAATAGTTATTTCCAACCCAAAAAATTTATCCATTATCCTTGGTAAAATCATGATAATTTTGGTTATCTTGGAGGAAGAAACTTTTCATTATTTCAAAATCTGGAAAACCAATCATTTTTAAATCCCTAGTCCACTCAAAATAACCATGATAATGATTTAAATATTGGGATGATGGTTGAGAAGCATTAAGATTTTCATTATGAATAAGAAGTTCTCTAACAAAAAATTCTAAAAAAATGAATAAAATACAAACTGAAAATTTTTATCAAAAAAATATAGGATTCATAAATTTACCACAAGAATCTAATGTGAACCTAATAGGAAAAGAGATTGTCAAATGAATTATCCTATGAAGCGTATCTTTAATTAAAAAAATATAAAGTTGAATTTAATGAGAATTTACCTAATAAATATAATTCCACAAAAATTAATGAGAATCAATATAATAATGTCAAAAAGTCACATACTAAACCTTTACTTAAAGATCATATTCAAATATATATAGAGTAGGATAAATAAAATAAAAATAATGAAATAACTTTTGAATAAACATATATGCTGTTAGGTCCACTAGGCTGAATACCCTGAGAGGGGGGGTGAATCAGGGTATGACTAATTAAAAATTAAAGCCCGTTCTGATCTTGTTTCGCTGTTAAGCAAAACACTCTTCTCTCTCTTTCCTGCTGCACAATATAAACAGAAAGTAAAGCAAGCACAGGACACAACAATTTTACTTGGTTCACCGCTAAGGGCTACGTCCAAGGAGCATACGCCGACAGGTTGCCGGTCGTACCAAGTCCACTAAACTTCACTAGCTGTGGATAACAATGTTCGGGCTAGATCACTTCTATGCCCAGGCTCACTGCCTTTACAATGTTTAGGGTCAGCTCACTGCTTTCCCAAGGGTCACTCCCTGTTTCTCTCTCTCTGGCTCACTGCCGGTGGAGAGGATCACCTTCTTCCTCTTCCTAAGCTCACTGCTCTTGGAAGGGATTCACTCACAGTTTATAGACCTGTAGGTCTCTTCATTTTCATGAAGGAATGCATCTTCCTCTGTATGTAGATGCTCTGTTGAATTCCAACTTTCACCCGCAGATGAATCTCACTTTGCACCGGATGTACCGGGCAACCTCAATTTTTACGCGCAACCCTTACGGTGCCTTGCGCGCAATTTCTATGATTTGCGCGAAATTCCTTTTTCGCGCAACCTCCAAATATTACGCGCAGCCTCAAAACTGCCTTGCGCGCAATTCACTGATTTTGCGCGAAATCCACTTTTCGCGCAATCTTCCTTTTACGCGCCAACACCAACTTTCTGCACAGCCTTTGCTTTTCGCGCAATCTGACTTTACGCGCAAACTTTAAGTTTACGCGCAACACACTTTCTAACTTCAATTTCGCGAACCAGAGCTCGGGTATTTTCTATGTCTTGAACTCTATTGAATGGAGTAGGGTCACTTCATATTTATAGGCAAAATCGACCCCGTGCGAAAAACCCTCCTTGAGCGCGTAATCCGCTTTGATCTTCCGCGCACAAACATTTTCCGCGCACTGCTCCATAATTTCGCGCACCTCATGCCTTTGCCATTTTACGAGCTTCGGACCTCGTAACACCTCTTGCGCGAAATACTTCATCCGCTATTTCGCGCGCCACTTCAATTTTCCGCGCACGCCTCCAAAATTTCGCGCGCCTCATGCCTTTACCGATTTTCAAGCTTTCGGCCTTGAAACATCTTTTGCGCGAAATACAATTTTGCGCAACCCGCTGTTTTGCGCGCCACACTTCAAGATTTCACGCAACCCTCTAGTTTTGCGCGCCACGCTTGATTTTTCCGCACACCTTCTTCATTTCTCTCTCCTCAACCTTTGCCAACAACATATCACTCCATTTTCCATTGGCGATTTTCAGGCCCAAAAATTTGGCAAACACTGGAAAACGGCGCCACCTTGTACTGCTCTTTTGTACCGCCTCCAGATCGTCCTTTCCTTTGTCAAAGTTCTTTGTCAACATGGAATGTCAACAAATTCTCGGGAACTCGACAATTCTCCATGGAAACCTGCTTTGTCAACAAACACAATCAACCCAAAAATGCTGCAATGCTACCTTGAGGGATTTTTGCCCAACATATGCACTTTTAAAATTTTATTGGATAATGAAAAGGAATGAATGAAAAATAAAAAGTTGACTTGAAAATATGTAGAAATAAACTTCCATACCATCTTGGTAGTCCTCATATTAAGAAAAATAAAGGAGTTAAAATGGATAAGGAAGTTCATGTGATAATTAAGAAAGTCCAGGTTGAAATTCCCATGTTATATGTAGTTATAAAATCCCTTCACATTCTAAATTCCTTAATGACATGTTTCCTAAAAAAAGAAAGTTCATGGGAGGTGAGAAAGTCAAATTGTGGAGGAATATCAATTCTAGGATTAAAAATTATATCCCTATTTAATATAGGTATCCAGGTGAAATTTTCATATCATTTTTTATTTGGGAGAATCAATTTAATGATGTTATGTTAGATATAAATATTTCCATTTATGTTATTCCTTATTCTATATTTTATTCAATGATGATTGGGAAGATTAAGGAATTCTGGAATTGTTATGCAGCTAGTTAATAGGATTATAACTATTCCAGATGGGTTCATTTAAAATTTATTGGTAAGGATAAATGATTTGGTTTTACCCACTTATTTTTATGTATCATATGTGAAATATGAAATATTTACTTGAAATTCACCCTTAATTCATTGTAGAGCATTTTTTAAAAACTAATTAGCTTATAAAAATTCTCAAAACAAAACCTTTTCATTATATTTTAGAGGATAAATGTTTATATTTATATCTTTAAATTAATGAAACGAATTTTGAAAGATTAATCCTCAGAAAAAGATAACATAATTGGCTTAGTCTATAGAGTTTTTCTATGATTTGAATCAAAATAACCAACCATTCAAATCTTTGGGAAATTAAATTTTACCTTTGGATGTGTCTTCTAAAACTAAAAATCATGAAAAAATTAATGATTTTTAAATCAAATATTTTTTTTTAAAACATAAGCATGTATATTAAAATTTATTAGATATGAGAAGATTGAATCTTTTGATATTGGTGTTGGAAATAATGTTGATATGAATAATGGTTATAAAAAAATTACACATATTTACTTGATGAGGAATCTATAATTTTATTTCATAATGTATTTGAAATGGATTTAAATAATTCAAAATAAAATACACATGATTTTTGTGTGGATAATTATGATTTAAATGGTAATGATTCATGTGAATATATTATTGAATAAGAAAATTTCTTATTATATTGTTAAATGGTTTCCTCATGGTTGTTCATTGGAATCTGACATATATTTTGAGGATGAAAAAGATCACTTTCTTGGAAAATATACACTAATTTTTTAGAGTTTTATAATCATGCCAAAATGGAGATTTATGTAGAGGATGAAAAAGAATAAAAAGAACCTATAAACCTATTTTGTATAAAAATTAAATCTCAGAAACAAATGAACATCAATATTTTCCTAAAAATTTAAAATAATTCATCTTGGGAGATGAATTAAAATTCCATGTAATAATTTCTAGTGGGATGTCTAGAGAATAATAAAATAAACTCTTAGATGTCATTAGTAATAATTGGAAGGACATAGGATTATATTTAGAATATTTACCCAAGATTAGTCATTTAGTGTCCTTTCACATGATTCTTCATAAGGATAATTCCAAAAATGTTATAAAATTCCCAATGTGGTTGAACCATACTATTCTAGATGTTATTAATGAATAGGTTACTACATTATTGGATGATGGAATAATTTAGTCTACTTTAGACAGTAAATGGTTAATTCATGTCTAGTTTGTCCCTAAAAAGGTTTGGTTCTATTTTGTTAAGAATGAATTTTAAGAAATAGTGTTTTTTAGTTTTCCAAATTGGTGGATGGTATGCATATATTATATGAAGATAAACTTATTTTCTATAAAGGAACACTTTAAAATTCCTGTTCATAAACAATTTAATGAAATGATACCTGGGAAATCTAATAGCTACTTCTAAGATGGGTTCTGAAGTTATTTTTAGATTCTTATTTTTTCAAAATACCCTGATAAAACAAGTTTTACATGCTCTTTAGGTATTTTCTATTATATGAAATTGCATTTTTTACTGTGTAATTCCCCTTCCACCATCCAAAGATGCATGCATAGTATTTTCTATGAATTTTTTAGGGAATATATATTCTTTTATTGACGTTTTTACAATGTAAGGGTCATATTTTGAAGGAATTATATTATGTTTATGGGATATAGTTATAGTTTGTGTAAAAAATAACCTTGTTTTGATCTTTGATAGTTTTATTTTATGGTTGAGAGTGAAATTTTGTTTGTTTATTAAGTGTCTAGAAATGGAATTCCAATGGAAAATACCAAATTTATATTATATCATCATTGAATTTTCATGATACCTTAATGTATTTTTATTATTTTCTTGTAAATTCTTGAATACATTGGAGGTTCTTAGAGGATTTTAGATATATATATTTTCTTTGAAGAATAATTATATAAAAAAATTTTCCTTCTTTTATATGATGTGTAAGGAAGTTTTAAATGAAATAAAATAGAATATTGTTTCTCATCAAAAAGTTTAATAACTTATCTAGGGATTACCTTTCTAATTTATGATTGAAAATTTATATCTTTCACTAGGGTTTGTTCGAGGGAAAAAAGTGGACGTGCAATAACATTTATTCTATTACTATTATAGAACATTAGATTATCCCTAACATAATTACTCGATAACATAAAATGACTTGTTATCCATTTTTCCCCTTGAAAAGTTTAGATTCTATATTTTGGGGTCTAAATTTTTGGTTGTCAGTATCCATTATACTATTAGATATCACATGGGGATGTAGTAATAAAAACCTTGGATAATCTAGTTGATCTTGTTTCTCCATGAAATTTACATTGAGTTCCAAGATAGGAATGGAATTTAGAACATTGTGGCTGATCATTTGTGTAGAACCCCCGGTTTGAGGTATGTGGCCTTTGTTTATTCATTTTTATGTGTTTAAAGTGCATGGGATGAGTTGGGAAGAGGTTGGGAGAGTTTGGAATGGTTTTGAATAAGTTTGGGGGCTTTTAAAGGGGTGCACGTTTTGAGCACGGTTAGTGGAAACTGTGCGGATTCCCTAGGAAACCATACAGACCCTTGTTCTCGAGACAGTAGGCCTCGCACGGCCTGCGCACTGTTTTCCAAACCATGCAAGGAAACCGTGCAGACCCTGGATCTTGAGACAGTGGCATGCGCACGGTTATCGCACGGTTTTCCAAACCGTGCGGGCTAACCGTGTAGCCACTTAAAGTTAGGGTTATAAGTTCCGGGCTCACTCGGGATTGCTGCATTTCACTCCAAATATCCTCCCACTCGAGCCTCACTCGGTATTTTCAGTTCTCAAGGGTTGGAGGGGCTCTCCCACACATTTTGGAAGCGATTCAAAGGGGTTTCAAGGTGGATTCAAGGTGGTTTCTCCCGGGTAAGTCGCTCATCTTGGTTTCTTTGTGGTTTCCTCTAGATCTACATCTCCCTCTCTCTTGGTTTTCTAGATCTACACTCATTTTGTGTAGATCTAGGGTTGTGGTTTCCTTATATGTTAATATTAAGGTTTGTGGATGTTAGGGAAAGAGATCTAGAGAGGTTTCGGTGGTGCGTTCTCCGGATTTGGGGCGCGGTTGTTCGTGGGTCAATTTTTTTGGGAACCCTAACGGTAGGTGGATTCTCTCTCGACTCCACTTGGTTATAAATTGTGGTGTTTGGTTATAATTAATTTTTTGTGCTAAAAATTAATTGTGTTTTGATGTGCGAATGTGGTTGGAAATCCATTGGGTGATGTTTTGGGGATTTTTGTGAAAAAGGGGTTTTGTGGTGAAATGCTCTTGTTGTGGATTTTAAAATGGAGATTTTAAAATGGGTTGATGAGTTTGATATGTGAAAATGGTTGATGGAAACAGTTTTCAATAAAAAGGGTTGTTTTATTGAAATGTTGTTTGGCATGGAAAATGGTTTTCAATAAATAGGTGATTTATTGAAGTGAATTGATATGCAATGGAAATTGGTTGATTGCATGTGGTTGTGACCTTGGTGAATTATATGCTTGGCTTTGGCTTGATTGAAATGTTGTCTGGAATTGGGAAGTAAGTCTCACTATAAAAAGGGGATGGATAGTGGTCGGAAGAACCACCATATGAGTAGTGGTCGGGAAGTACTGCTAATTGTGAATGGGTGAATGGGTTGGGAGGAATTCCCACCGTTGTGATTGTTTTGATGTGAATGGGTGAACGGGTTGGGCGGAAGTCCCACCGTTTTGTTTATTTGTTGTGCATTGCTTTGCAAGATGGAAGTTGTGGTGATAACGTGTAAATAATGAGATGGTTTGTAGAATGTTTGCTTTGGATTTCCCTTGGTTTCTTGGGTTGGATGTGATGGATTGGTAAGGGCATGTTTGTCTTGTGAAAAATGGCTGCACTTGTGATTTATTTTATATAAACTGTTTTATATAAATGTGCTAACAGTTTTATCCTAGTGGCGTGTGTAGGGAAGTCATTTGGGGAAATCCTACTGAGTTTTAGTACTCACCCCCTACTTTGGCACTGTGGTGTCTTTGCAGATGTTGTGTACCGTGACGTGGGAAAGGGTAAGGCATCAACCTCCTTTAGTGGTGCGTTGTGATGTCTTGGTGGAGATTGGAGCTTGGAGCTTGGTGTTGAGCTATGGTGGTGTCATGGATTGTGGTGTTTCTTTTTGAGTATTCCTCATTGTACTCTGATGTTGTGTTGGGTTGTGTTGGCATGTGAGATTATGGATTATCTGGTTGTCTTTGGTAATGTATGAGTGTGGTTTTGTTGACATGCATCATATAGTGGTGGTTGTTTGGTTGGTTTTGTCTCAGGGAAAATCGTTCCCCAATTGTGCTCGGAGCCCTCGACATTTATTTCCAGCCTTTAGCGCCTTGGGAACGTTGCTTAAGGCTAATTAAACCTCACCACCTCCTCAAGCCAATGAGGTAGGGGCGGTGTGTTACAAGTGGTAATAGATTGTTCAGTCCTTTGGAGTTGATTTAAGGATTTGGTGTTGACATTCGTTGTGGTACATTCCTTGAGTCAGGATGGTAGCAAGGTGTAGGAATGTCAGAACTTGTAATGTATAGCATAAAAGGATGTAGCTAACCCTTTTATGATGAAATTCAAGTTACTAGGGAGTTGGGTACATAAGTGTTTTGGAGACACTTATAGGCATTGGATATCTCATTGTCGTGGGTATAGCCAATGAGATGATCATGGCATGCATGATAGAAATGACTTCCCACTAGGATGCATATTTCATTGGGGTATAATGATTTATGATGTGACACGAATATGTGAAATTGTAATATGAATAAATTGGTATATTGAAAATGGTTTGGTTTTAAAAATGGTGAAACATGGCACATGTGAAAAAATGTGAATTGGTGGAAATCATTGTGGTGATAATGTTGTGTAAGGTGATTTGAAATGGGATTTCATGATGTCTATGGAAGTGAGACTCATGGTTTTTTGTTTTATGTTTATAGAAGTGGCACCAGGTAGGCATCGTAGAGACCAACCAGAAGAGGCTGCTGAGAATATGGTAGCACCTGAGCGTCAGGTGAACCAGCAGCTAGTGCAAAGCATAGTGCAAGCTTTCCAAGCCGTGGAAAGTGGAAATAAAGTGGATGAACCAAGGCATGTGGATCATGCAGTTCAGATTCAAAAGAAGAATCCACCCATCTTCAAGGGTGATTCAGAGCCGGAGAGGGAAGAATCATGGTTGAATAGAATAAACAAGATCTTCGAGTTCTTGGGAACACCGGTAGAGTTAAAAGTGAAGTTGTCCACATATATGTTGGAAGATCTTGCCCTTCAGTGGTGGGAGTTGGTAGTCCAAGCGGGGACGGACCAGGGTATGATGTGGGAAGGCTTTGAGGAATTGTTTAACAAACAATTCTACCTACATACATTTAGAATTCAGAGTATGACTGATTTCTTCAGTTTGAAGCAAGAGCTTATGTCTATGATAGAGTATCCAACTAATTTTATGAACTTAGTGTGGTTTGCACCCGAGGTGGCGGGTAGCACATCGTTGAAGGCAAGGATCTTTGAATCAGGGTTAAGGCAATAAATCCATTCAAAGATAGCGGTGTTGTGTATAAATGATTACATAGAGATGGTGAATAGAACCTCGATGGCTGAGAGGGATTTGTTGGGTACTCCGGGTGGAGGAAGCATGGTGGTACCCATGGGGAATAGTGGGAACTCTAATTTTGGGTTCAAGCGGAAGAGGGACAATTATTCCCAGGGCGGGAATATGGCATATAATCCGACGGTAGGATCAGTAAATCTTCCTCCAAATCCCCAGAGCAAGCCAGAATGTTTTCAGTGTGGTTCAACGAGCCACATCAAGAGGGATTGTACGACACAACCTCGAGCATGTCATAATTTTAAGAAGATGGGACATCTGTAGTGTTATTGTCGGAATGATCCAAGGTCGGGTGCACGTGGCACTCCTTAGGGATCACAGACGTCGTATGATTCGATGGGACGGGGGAAGCAGTATACCACTCGGAAGCAGAGAAAATTAGGTCATGGCGATTCTTAGAATACCACGACGCCTCAGCAGAGTAATAAAGAGAAGATTGTAGTAAGAAAACATGTGTTCGGAGCTGAACAGGTTGTAGTGGATGATCAGTCGGGACCATCCACGGTGCGAGGTACTATTATTTTAAATTCTACATTGATTCAAGTGTTGTTTGATACGGATGCTTCACACTCTTTTATTACTGCACGTGTGGTTGATTTGCTGGGTTTAAGGGTAGAAATGATGCCCTCGGTTTTGAAACTTCAAACTCCTCTGGGTTGAAGTGAGTGTCAAGCTTTCTTATGTAGATAATGTTGTATCGTTATGGGAGAGGTTGAGATAATGTGGAACTTCTCAATGCTTGAGATGGATGGTTATGATGTAATCCTGGGAATGGATTGGCTGGTGGATTTTAAGGCCCACATCTACTATGATGCATGGACAATGACTTTTACGACACACAATGGACTTAGACATCTCTTTAGAGTAGAGAAGCATGAAAGGCAGGGTGCAACGAGTTTGTTGGCACCAGCAGTGGGTACATTATCATATCAGTTGGCGGTGTTATTGTTGGAATCATTAAAGGGTGTTGAGCAGAGTGTTCCTCCGGTAGTGGTGGATCAGTTCATGGATGTTTTTCCTGATGAATTCTCTAGGTTAAATCCCATAAGAGAAGTGGAGTTTATGATTGATCTCCTTCTGGGGACCAGTCCTATCTCACTTCCGTCTTATCAGATGGCACCAGATGAATTGCGGGAATTGAAAATCCAGTTGGAAGAGTTATAAAACAAAGGGTTTATCCATCCTAGCATGTCTCCGTGGGCAGCGCCAGTGTTGTTTGTGAAAAAGGCAGATGAAACCTTAAGGCTATGTATTTATTATCATAGACTTAACCAAGTTACAATAAAGAATAGATATCCACTTCCACGAATTGATGATTTGTTCGACCAGTTTAGGGGAACCCATTGGTTCTCTAAGATCGACCTGAGGTCGGGATATCATCAATTGCGGGTGAGGAAGGATGATATTCCTAAAACAGCTTTCAGAAGCAGATATGGCCATTATGAATATGTTTTTATGCCCTTTGGTCTAACGAATGCGCCATCAGTTTTTATGGTATTGATGAATTAGATATTTCAGAGATATCTAGATTCATTTGTGGTAGTGTTTTTGGATGATATTCTGGTGTATTCAAAGACATGGGTGGAGCATGAGTAGAACTTGGAGACAGTTCTAGGGATCTTGAGGGATCATCGGTTGTATTCCAAATTTTCTAAGTGTGACTTTTGGATACCGGAAGCTCGTTTTCTTGGCCATGTGATTTCTGAAAGGGGTGTTTCAGTGGATCCGGAAAAGATAGAGGCTGTTATCTCGTGGCAACCGCCAAAGAATGTGTTTGAGATATGGAGTTTCCTTGGTCTCGCTGGGTATTATCAGCGTTTTGTTCGTGATTTTTCACGTTTGGCTTCACCGATGACAACTTTGACAAGATAGAATGTTCCATTCCAGTGGAATGAATAGTGTCAACAGTGTTTTGAAGAATTAAAGGGTCGTCTTACATCAGCACCAATCTTGGTTTTTCCAGAACCAGGAAAAGGGTACGTGGTGTATTGTGATGCATTGGGATCAGGGTTGGGGTGAGTTCTCATACAAGGGAATCATGTGGTTGCATATGGCTCACGGTAGTTGAGAGTGTATGAGAAGAACTACCCAACTCATGATTTGGAGTTGGCAGCAGTGGTCCATGCTTTGAAAGTGTGGCGTCATTATCTCTTCGATGAGAAATTCACGGTATATACAGATCACAAGAGCTTGAAGCATATTTTCTCACAAAGGGATTTGAACTTGAGGCAAAGGAGATGGATGGAATATCTCCAGATGTTTGATTTTGACTTGATGTACACACCAGGTAAGGGAAATTCGGTGACAGATGCATTAAGTAGAAAATCATATGCTCAGGTGGTGAAACATGCATTAGACTAGTGGAATTTGATGTCAGGTATAGCTGATATGCGGTTGGAATGTGAGGACCAGGGTGATAGAGCGGTCTTCTTTCCGGTTTTGTTGATTCCTGACTTGGTTGGACTGGTTAAAGAGGCACAAATATCCGATCCTGAGTGTGTGACCATGGTGTCAAGAATCAATGGTGGGGAGACCATTGAGGGTTGACAACTGAATGGAGATTCAGTTTTTTGTTTTCGGAATCAGACGGTTATACCAGTTGCTTGCCAGGAGGATCTTCTCAGGGCGTACCATCATTCTAGGTGGGCTGTTCATCCTGGAATTCAGAAAATTTATAAAGCGTTGAAAGCGCAGTTCTGGTGGGATGGCATGAAAAGAAGAGTGGCTGAGTTTGTTTCGAGATGCTTGACTTGTCAGCAGGTCAAGGCAGAGCATTAGAGGCCAGCAGGAATGTTGCAGTCTTTACCAATCCCTATTTGGAAGTGGGATAAAATAACATTGGATTTTGTTATAGGTCTCCCAAGAACGGTCAAAAAGCACGATGCCATTTGGGTGATAGTGGATCGGCTAACGAAGTTGGCCCATTTCATCCTGATTCTTGAATCTCATACGGTGGAGGATATATCCAAAATCTATATCCGGGAGGTGGTAAAGAGTCATGGTGTTCCATTTTCGATTGTATCAGACAGAGATCTGAGATTTACATCTCGTTTTTGTAAATCCTTGCAGAAAGCCCTGGGGACACAGTTGACGATGAGTACGGCGTATCACCCTCATACGGATGATCAATCTGAGAGGACCATACACACTCAGGAGGATATGTTGCGGGCTTGTGTCATGGATTTCGGTGGCTTGTGGGAGGATCACTTGTCATTGGTTGAGTTCTCATACAATAACAGTTATTAGGCATCCATACAGATGGCTCTGTTTGAAGCATTGTATGAGCGGTCATGTCGTTCTCCACTATGTTGGGTGGAAACGGGTGATTCCTCGATGGTTGGACCGAGCCTTGTCTAGGAGATGACAGAGAAGATCAAGTTGATCAGGAAGAGAATGGAGACGACTCAGAGTCGTCAGAAATCATATGCGGATCATCGTCGATGGCCGTTGTCATACGAGGTGAGTGATCATGTGTTCTTGAGGATCTCTCCTAGGTTGGGACATCGTCAGTTTGGGAAGCAGGGAAAATTATCTCCAAGTTATATTGGGCCTTTTGAGATTCTTGAGCGGGTTGGTGAGGTGGATTATCATTTGGATTTGCCACCTAGGTTCAGTGCGGTGCACAATGTGTTTCATCTGTCGCAGTTGAAAAAGTATCAGCTGGATCGTGACCATGTGATTCGATGGGATCATGTTGAGCTAGAACCGGATGCTTCGTTGGTGCACGTGCCAGTACGGGTTGTGGATAGGCAAGAGAAAGTATTGCGTGGTAAAAGCATTGTTTTAGTTCTGGTTTTATGGCAACATGGTCAGATTAAAGAGGAGACTTGGGAGCGGGAGAAAGAGATCATCAAGTAGTGGCCCGAGCTCTTTCAGCAAAGGGCGGGTTCACTACTTTCCGAGGAAGGAAAGTCCAAAGGTGGGGAAAATGTAGCACCCCTGGTTTGAGGTATGTGGCCTTTTTTATGCATTTTTATGTGTTTAAAGTGCATGGGATGAGTTGGGAAGAGGTTGGGAGAGTTTGGAATGGTTTTGAATAAGGTTGGAGGCTTTTAAAGGGGTGCACAGTTTGAGCATGGTTAGTGGAAACTGTGCGGATTCCCCAGGAAACCGTGCAAACCCTTGTTCTCGAGATAGTAGGCCTCGCAAGTCCTACACACAGTTTTCCAAACTGTGCGAGGAAACCATGCAAACCCTGGTTCTCGAGGCAGTGGCATGTGCACGGTTAGCGCACGGTTTTCCAAACCGTGTGGGATAACCGTGCGACCACTTAAAGTTAGGGTTATAAGTTCCGGCTCACTCGGGATTGCCTCATTTCACTCCAAATCTTCTCCCACTCGAGCCTCACTCGGGATTTTTGGTTCTCAAGGGTTGGAGGGGCTCTCTCACACGTTTTGGAAGCAATTCGAAGGGGTTTCAAGGTGGATTCCAGGTGGTTTCTCCCGGGTAAGTCTCTCCTCTTGGTTTCTTTGTGGTTTCCTCTAGATCTAAATCTCCCTCTCTCTTGGTTTTCTATATCTACACTCGTTGTGTGTAGATATAGGGTTGTGGTTTCCTTAGATGTTAATATTAAGGCTTGTGGATGTTAGGGAAAGAGATCTAGAGAGGTTTCGGTGGTGTGTTCGCCAGATTTGGGGCGCGGTTGTTCGTGGCTCGATTTTTTTGGGAACCCTAAAGGTAGGTGTCTTCTCTCTCGACTCCACTTGGTTAGAACTTGTGGTTTTTGGTTACAATTAATTTGTTGTGATAAAAATTAATTACATTTTGATGTGCGAATTTGGTTGGAAATCCCTTGGGTGATGTTTTGGGGATTTTTGTGAAAAAGGGGTTTGTGGTGAAATTCTCTTGTTGTGGATTTTAAAATGGGTTGCTAAGTTTGATTTGTGAAAATGGTTGATGGAAATGGTTTTCAATAAAAAGGGTTGTTTTATTGAAATGTTGTTTGGCATGGAAAATGGTTTTCAATAAATAGGTGATTTATTGAAGTGAATTGATATGCAATGGAAATTGGTTGATTGCATGTGGTTGTGACCTTGGTGAATTATATTCTTGGCTTTGGCTTGATTGAAATGTTGTGTGGAAGTGGGCGGGAAGTCTCACTATAAAAAGGGGATGGATAGTGGTCGGGAGAACCACCATATGAGTAGTGGTCGGGAAGTACTGCTAATTGTGAATGGGTGAACGGGTTGGGCGGAAGTCCCACTGTTTTTATTGTTTTGGTGTGAATGAGTGTACGGGTTGGGCGGAAGTCCCACCGTTTTGGTTGATTGTTGTTCATTGCTTTGCAATATGAAAGTTGTGGTGCTAATGTGTAAATAATGAGATGGTTTGTAGAATGTTTTCTTTGACTTTACTTGGTTTCTTGGGTTGGATGTGATGGCTTGGTAAGGGCATGTTTGGCTTGTAAAAAATAGATGCAATTGTGATTTATTTTATATAAACCGTTTTATATAAATGTGATAACGGTTTTATCCTAGTGGCGTGTGTAGGGAAGTCATTTGGGGAAATCCTACCGAGTTTTAGTACTCACCCCCTGCTTTGGCACTGTGGTGTCTTTGCAGATGTTGTGTACCGTGATGTGGGCAAGGGTAAGGCATCAACCTCCTTTAGTGGTTCATTGTGATGTCTTGGTGGAGCTTAGAGCTTGGATCTTGGTGTGGAGCTATGGTGGTGTCATGGCTCATGGTGTTTCTTGTCGAGTCTTCCGCATTGTACTCTGATGTTGTGTTGGGTTGTGTTGGCATGTGAGATTATGGATTATCTGGTTGTCTTTGGTAATGTATGAGTGTGGTTTTGTTGACATGCATCATATAATGGTGGTTGTTTGGTTGGTTTTGTCTCAGGGAAAATCGTTCCCCAATTGTGCTCGGAGCCCTCGACATTTATTGCCAGCCTTTAGCGCCTTGGGAACGCTGCTTAAGGCTAAGTAACCCTCACCGCCTCCTCAAGCCAATGAGGTAGGGGCAGGGTGTTACAGTTTGAGTATGTTAACTTCTATGTACTATCAAAAAAATTTATCTATTGGAAAAAATATAGATACTTTACCTAGGGAGTTATTATATAATGCTTCTATAGTTAAGAGATCATGGTTTTTTTATATATTTTATTTCTTATTTTTTGATTTTATATCTCACTAGATTAGAAAAAATGGTTTAAAAATTACTGAGAGTCTAATAAATGATTTTGTGATGATCCTTACATTTTGTATATGATAACTAATTAGATTATTAGAGAATGAGTCCAAAAAATTTATATTTCATCAATGCTAAAATTATTCAATTTTTTGAGCTATAGAGACCACTTTGGGTCACAATGATAAAATTGTAAGGGGTTGTATTTAGGGTTATATTATCCTACTATTTTAAAGGATTCTAATTAAGTTCCATAGGACCTATAAATATATTAAATTCTATGAAAAAATTTCTCAAAGGCATGATATCCATAAAAAACATTTTCTATTTTGTGATTTCATTGATGTTTGGGGGGTGGGTTTTATGGGCACTTTTCCCAATTAATTTGGGTATTCCTACTTCCTTCTTGTTATAGACTAAGTTTAAAAGGTATTTTATGATATAAAAACTAGGGCCGACGATTCTAAAGTAGTGTCTCAATTTTTTAAGAGTAATTTTTCTATATTTTGGATGTGTAAGTTTACTTATAAAGATAAAGAAAAAAATTTATATAATAATACATTGTAAGACTTTATAAAAAGATATGGTGTTAGTAAAAAAATTTCTACACCCTATCATCTTCAAACATGTTGTATGGATTAAGTGTTTAATAAAGATATCAAGCATATTCTTGAGAAAATTGATATCCCAAATAGGAATGATTTAATTTTTATAAATAAAGGTTTTTTCTAGGGACATAGGATTTCCTATAAAACTCCAATAGGTATGTCACCCCATAGGATATTCTATTGTATAACATGTCATCTACCTATGGAGTTTGAACATAGATGTTTTTTGAATGTTAAATAATACAATATGAAAATGTTTTAATCCAGAAAATATAAAAAGTAACATTTATTGGTGTTAGAAGAAATCAAGAAGTATATAAATGAATATAAAAGGATTTTGAATGAGAAAACAAAGGTTGTTCATGATAAATTGATTTTGAAAAAATAGATATAGATTGGAAGTGTTACGACCTATCCCCCGGGGCCCGTATCATGACTACCCCAAGCTCACCTTCCATAGGCCAGGGGCTGGCGACTAGCACCAATGGCGTAATTCCCTAAAACTGGGAAGGAATTGCCTTTATAAAACGTAAACTCACACAACCAGAGTACAAGCGGAAGCAAACACTAAGTAAACATTGTATACAGAAGAAGTGCTGGAAAGTACAAGGGGATAGAAATATAAGCCCAACTGGAAAGTACAACCGAAAAAGGAAAAAATAGCTGAAAGGTAGAAGCAGCTCCAGGATCATCATCCGGGGTTCCTACCTGAAGGGTAGGTACAGATGTCCTCCTTAGCACTCCACGTATATCGGTCCACTCTATGTACTGTCACACTGAGTGGTCCACCTCCGGGTACCGTCCAGTCCTGGATCGCTCTCGGCCTCCGTCAGCGCTGTCCGTCATCTGCATCCAACACAACGAGGTGAAGGCATATTCCGTGCAGGGGTGAGTACAATGATACTCAGTAGGGACCCCGAGACCCTCAGGTCTCACAAAATCCAACAAGTATAAACCAAAAAGTATGAAATAAACGGATAACCATTACTTAGGTATATTCCCATACATATACCTAAGTTATCAAGTAACCCATCTCAATCATGAGGAATACACAAGGGTCAATGACTCAGCTCAAACCAGGATTTTCATTATTGAAACCACGGATGCTGGAGAAATCCTCCTCTATCGAGTACAGTGGGCCTGTCGCGACACCGGGGTGCTTCTCACTAACCTTGGACTTCTGAGGTACTCCTCCTGTCGAGTACCGTGGGTTCGCTGCCAACTACCAGGCGCTCCGTCCACTGTGGGTCTGCCGCCAAATACCAGACGTTCCCCCTAATAGCCTACAGAGGTAATCCTCCGGTCGAGTACCGCGGGTATGCTACCAATTACCAGGTGATCCGTTCGCCATGGGTCTGCCACCAAATACCGGGTTCTCCCCACTAGGATAGTCGAATCACTCCGATTCAAATCAGTCAAGCAGTCGTCAGGTCTGTCAGCTACTAGGTCTCCGCACTCTGCCTGCTTGTCTCTGGGAGGATTCACTCCACGAGCTACTGGTCGATACTCCAAGTGTCATGAAGTCTCACGTGGAAGTATCTCAAAGGTCTTCCATGTCATAGGGGTCTTAACGCAATAGACGACACGTCAATCGGATGCCCGGTCTATGAGTTATTAGCCTTTTAGTCCCGGGGGCCCGATTGGTTTCATGCACGAACCAACCTGACCGTATCTCAATTATACCCTGAACTCCCATAGGGTATTATCAAAAGGACGACTTCGTTCCATGAATATCAGCACCGCTGACGGTTCGTCAGACGGACGCCCGTAGCCCAAAATATGGGCGAAAAGGTGTAAACGGGTCTGACGGGTTCGGGTCCGGTCTGACCCAGTTGGACCGACCCGACTCAGTCCGTGAATCTGACCCAGCCCGAAGGTACGGCCTGAACCATGGGGGTGGCCCGTCCCGAAGGTGGCCTGACCGTAAGGGTTTCCTGGCCCGAAGGGGTGGCCCGGCTCAGCGGCCCGCGTGGCCTGGTGGCGGCCCGCATGGCCAGGAGGTGGCCCGTGTGGCCTGGCTGGATGGCGGCCCGCATGGCCTGTCTGGCCGGCCCGTGTGGCCTGGTTGGCTAGACCATGTGGCTTGGCTGGACACACGTGGGAGGGGGGTGCCGCGCCCCCCCTTTTTCCGAAACGGCTAGTGCGAGGCACCAGCCCCTGGTAACCACGGTACCCGAAGGGTCCCGCCTGTAGCGTGCACCGGCGGCCAGCTCAGCCGGCCACCCTCTCTTGTCCGTCACAACCTAAGGTCGCGGTCCTGTAACCCTGGCATGGTGCGATGGCGCCACGCCCCTCCACCGCGGCCCTCCCTGGCCGCAGCTCCCTGCTGCTCCGCATGGCGCGACGACGCCGCACCACCGTCCGACCGCCGTGACCCTTTCTTCCGGCGCGGTGCGACGACACCGCGCCCCTCCGGCACCGCTGCGGCCCGCCTGACCATGGATCGGTTCACTACACGGCACTGCAGGGCCGTGCCCTTGTGGAGACACAACAACCTTGTGCCGCCATCTTTCTTCACGGCCGGCTCGTTGTCGGTCACCGCGTGTACCACCTCCGTCGTTATCAAACAAGAACCAACAAAAGGGGAGGATTTGGCCATGTTCGTGCAGTCCGAACCCTCCTCGTTATGGTGATATCATTCGTTTCTCAAAGCACACAACATACGACGAGTTATAGAGGGTAATATTCAATCGTAAAAATAACCCCTACCTCGCTTGTCGACGATCATTGACGAAGTCGCAGAATAAGGCGACGTTAATTTGTTGATGTCGGGAAGCATCCAGGGTAGGAGACCGAGGAAGAAGCATCGTTGGTGTTCTTCGTGGTCAGCTTCTTCTCTTTAGGTTAGGTCAAATATCGAGAAAGGTGTTCGTCGTTCTTTGTTGGAGATGAAGAGGAGTTCTTCACGTTCTTCGGTGGAAGGAGCATTCTTCACATTCTTCGTTGAGAGGATGAAGTTCTCTCTCAAGGTTCCACCCAAATAAATTGCCAACCAACATAATGGGTTAAGCCAACCCATTATTTAATTGTTGGAAAAATAATTCAAAAAGATTTGAATTAAATGAAACCATTCACTTAATTAATGAGTGGAGAGTTGGCAATTAAATGGTGGGGAAGTTCAAGGGTTTCACACTTAATTGGGGGTTCCAAGGGTTTCATCTCCCGGGTGGTCCCCACCAAAGGACATCCTCCCAAGGGAGGTTATGTGTGGGTGGGACCCACCACCATAACCCCTCATGGGAGGTTATGGTGTGGTGGACCCCACCACTAACCTCCTCTTGGAGCTTTAAACACCACCAATAAAAATAAAGTTAACACTTTATTTTTTTATTCAACTTAATTAAAAACCCCGAAATCTAACTTCCACTCTCGTTAAAATGCAACTGCGGTTAAGGTCTCACTAAGAAATCACTGAAATTGCGAGTTCAACGGTGCCCTTGGATTTCAGTTTCGAGCACTGGTTCAAAAGTTATAAAATTCCTCTTGTACGTTTACTAAACGTACCCGAAAAAACTTCAGAAATTGATTCTAGACACACCGGGCCTCGGAATCAAGCGCCATCAGAAACTGCGGACTCGTAAAATTCCCATGTACTTTAAAAAAAAATTTCCACGGGAAATTTGGGTCTTTACATTCTCTCCACTTTAGGGATTTACTTCCCTATAAGCTACAACTCGAACTAAGGAAACAAAAAGGGGGTACTGTTCATGCATCTGAGCCTCCCGCTCTAGAGTGCTCTCATGAAGATTCCCGTGCTGCCAATGAACGCGCACCATAGGTATCAACCATCCACGTAGGACCTGCTCTTGTCGATCCTCAATCTCTACCGGAACCTCCGTGAAAGTGGCCCAGTCATCGATGCCCAGCTCCCCATGGTCGATGATGTGGGATGGGTCGTACACGTATCTTCTCAGCTGAAGTACGTGGAAGATGTCATGCACCCGATGCAACTGAGTCGAATCGGTCAAGTAGTCGTCAGGTCTGTCAGCTACTAGGTCTCCTCACTCTGCCTACTCGTCTCCAAGAGGATCCGCTCCACGAGCTACTGGTCGCTACTCCAAGTGTCACTAAGTCTCACGTGGAAGTATCTCAAAGGCCCGCCACGTCATAGGGGTCTCAATGCAACAGACGACGTGTCAATCAGACACCCAGTTTGTGAGTTATTAGCCTTTTAGTCCCGGGGGACTAGTTGGTTTCGTGCACGAACCAACTTGATCGTATCTCAATTATACCCCGAACTCCCGCGGGGTATTCTCAAAAGGACAACTTCGTTCCAAGAATATCGGCACCACTGACGGTTCGTCAAATGGACGCCCGTAGCCCAAGATATGGGCGAAAAGGTGTAAACAGGTCTGACAGGTTCGGGTTCGGTCCGACCCAGTTGGACCGACCCGACCCGGCCCGTGAATCTGACCCCGCCCGAAGGGGCGGCCCAGCTCGAAGGGGCGGCCCAACCCGAAGGTACGACCCAGCCAGTTGGGGTGGCCCGACCCGGAGGCAGCCCGGCCCGGTGGCCCACGTGGCCTGGTGGCGGCCCGCGTGGCCAGGTGGCGGTCTGTGTGGCCTGGACGGCTGGTGGCCCGCATGGCCTGGCTGGCCAGCCCGCGTGGCCTGGCTGGCCACGTGTTGGAGGAGGGTGCCGTGCCCCCCCTTTGTCTGAAATGGTCGGTGCGAGGCGCTGGCCCCTGGTAACCGCAGGACACGAAGGGTCCCGCCTGTAGCGCGCACCGGCGGCCGACACAGCCGAAAGCCCTCTCTTGTCCGCTGCGGCCTAAGGCCGTGGTCTTGCACCACTGGTGGGGCGCGACGGTGCCGCGCCCCTCTACCACGGCCCGCCCTGGCCGTGTCGCCCTGCTGCTACGTGCGGCGCGACGGCACCGCGCCACCGTCTGACCACCGCGGCCCTCATGGCCGCGACCCTTTCTTCCGGCGCGGTGCGACGACACCGCGCCCCTCCGGAAATGCCGTGACCTACCTGGCCGTGGCTTGGTTCACTACGCGGCACTGCGGTGCCGCGCCCTTGTGGAGACCCAGCAGCCTTGCACCACCATCTTTCTTCGTGGCCATCTCATTGTCAGTCGCCGCGTGTACCGCCTCCATCCTCATCAAACAAGAACTAACAAAAGGGGAGGGTTGGGCCGTGTTTGTGCGGTTCTAACCCTCCTTGTTATGGTGATATCATTCAGTTATCAAAGAACACAACATATGACGGGGTACGAAGTGTAATATTCAATCGTAAAAATAACCCCTACCACGCTTGTCGACGATCGTTGATGAAGTCACAGAATAAGGCGACGTCGATTCGTTGACGTTGGGAAGCTTTCGGGGTAGGAGACCGAGGAAGAATCATAATTGGCGTTCTTCACGATCGACTCCTTCTCCTCAGGTTCGGTCGAATTTTGAGAAAGGTGTTCGTCATTCTTTTTTGGCGATGAAGAGGCGTTCTTCGCGTTCTTCAGTGGAAGGAGCGTTCTTCGTGTTCTTTGTTGAGAGGATGAAGTTCTCTCTCAAGGTTCCACCCAAATGAATTGCCAACCAACATAATGGGTTAATCCAACCCATTATTTAATTGTTGGTAAAATAATTAAAAAATATTTGAATTAAATGAAACCATTCACTTAATTAATGAGTGGAGAGTTGGCAATTAAATGGTGGGGAAGTTCAAGGGTTTCACACTTAATTGGGGGTTCCAAGGGTTTCATCTCCCAGGTGGTCCCCACCAGAGGACATCCTCCCAAGGGAGGTTATGTGTGGGTGGGTCCCACCACCATAACCCCTCATGGGAGGTTATGGTGTGGTGGCCCCCACCACTAACCTCTTCTTTGAGCTTTAACCACCACCAATATAAATAGAGTGAACACTTTATTTTTTTATTTAACTTAATTAAAAACTCTGAAATCTAACTTCCACTCTCGTTAAAACGCAATTGCGGTGAAGGTTTCACTAAGAAATCACCAATGCTGCGAGTTCAACGGTGCCCTCCGATTTCAGTTCCGAGCACTGGTTCAAAAGTTATAAAATTCTGCTCGTGTGTTTACTGAACATACCCGAACACAACTTCAGAAATTGATTCCAGACACACCAAGACTCAGAATCAAGCGCCGTCAGAAACTGTGGACTCGTAAAATTCCCATGTATTAAAAAAAATCATGGTAAATCCGGGTCTTTATAGGCAGTAAATTTCTAATGTAGAGATCTTATCTTATGATATTCTCAAATAAAATTCATTCCAAATGGGATGTTACATTTATTTTGATATATGTTTTACCTTTTACTAATATACAGATTATGGATCTTGGGAAGTATTATCCTTTTACTATCAACAGACATAGTCTTAAGCTATTTAGAGAATATATTAATGATCCTAAAGTAGAGGAATTACTTATTTTAGAATCTGAATACAAATATCTTTTATATGTTTTTTAACCCCTTTACTATTTTTATTGTATATAATAAGTGAATGGGGGAGAGAAAATAACCAATTTTAGTGACAATATTTTCTTTGTTTTTATTTGATACCCATTGTAGAGGATAATGTGAGATTACTTGAAGGATAATAAATCTACTATAGACCATGAGAAATTACCTATGGACTATTATCCACTTCATATTCCATTTGGTGAAGAAATATTACAATCAATATTGATCAAAAGGAGCTGTAATTAATGAATTGGAATCAACTCCTTACTTTTTAAACTCGGGTTTAATTGTTTTTCATATAATATAATAATAATATATTTTTATTTCTAGGAGAATGATGATATCAAACTAGAGGGTCTTTCTTATAGAAAAGTATGAGTAATCAGATAAATTTAAGGAAAATAAATCCTCTATTTCAGGGAAGTAATTAGTTTAATTTTTTATCAATTACACATTACTTAAAAAAATATGGTTTCCATTATTTATTACCTAGAATTCCATTTTATTTAAGATGTTATTTTCTATGTAATCACTTCCCAACATGCTATGTAAAATGATTTTATTTTCAAAATAGTTTGAATGTTCATTGAGTGAAATAATATAACTTCAAGAACATGGTTTAAGATACCTATTTTGTGTGTGTAAAATGTTATATTTTTTTTATCGAACCTTGAGAATTATTTTAAACAGAAAAGATTAAAATCTATTTGAACATAACCATTTTAACTATTTTCAACTACCATAAATTCGACATTGGTAAAAATGTTAAGTAATATGTTTTTGGGAATAGGTCTTAAATGTGATTAACTTAATTTTAATGTCGAGACAATAAATAAATGTTTAATATTTTTAATATTTTTATTTTTTTATGTATCAAATAATATTTTCTCAATGGGTGATACTTTTTCATAAAATTGAATGATTTGATCCATGTTTGATGAGGATGATCGTTATTAACTAGTAGGTTTAATTGAAATAATTTTACTTTCCACTGGGTAATAAATGGTTTTAGTAAAATTTTGGGAGAATTTAATTCAATAATCATTAAAATTGATTTTTTAATTTTTAATTTAAATAATGAGATATTAATTGAAATGAAATATGGAATAAAAATACTAATCTATGTCAAAAACCTTATTCATTATTTCTTTATTCTTTACTAATTAAATTTTAGATGATTTATTTTTTCAACATAAAATTTTTTCCTTCACTATACCCAATGGTATGACTATATATTAAGAGCCACTAAATCATCTAAATTTGTTCTCCTAAAGATAAAATTTTATACTGGAACAATTTATATTTAAGTGGGAAGTCACATTGAGATCCTAATAAAGCCCTTGATGAATTTTTTTACAGAATAATTCTTTATGGAATTTAACTTACTTTTTCATTATTTATAACACTTTCTTCAACTGATTTTTTATAATCAGTTTCATCAGGATAAGATATATGTTATGCGTTGGTGAAATTGAAGTGGATCTATTTCATTTTATGATTCTATATCTCATTTGATTATTTCATTGGATTTATAAGGATAAAATTGTCTTAATAGAGAAATGTTGAATACATATTTTTTCTCTCCAAATCCATTTTTTTATTTTTTGAATAAACCACTCTTTTGGTTTAGTGGTAACATCACTATCACAATTCATCAAACACATGATCCAACCCAATTGCAGAAGCATAATAAAAAATTATGGAAAAAATAAAATTCAAAAGGAAACACAGAAATGTCAAATCTAAGGGGAACAACTCGATGCCACAAGCTCCCTCCCAAGTCAACCAAATGCTAAAACATGTGAAAACATCATAACCTCACCACAATTCCAAGCAAAATTCAAAATTAAAATTTCAAAAACTGAACCAAGCACCATCACACTACCTAGAAAACCAAACCAAGATCTGGCACACCACCTCGGTAGAAAACATCTTGATGAATTTGTTTTTATAAAAAGTGCATTTCATTAAATATTTTTTAAAAAATGATAATTTTTGGAGCTTTAATATTGAGTTTTTGTTTTAATATAATTGAATGATTTATTAAAAAAATTAATTAAAATTTAATTCGTGAAGTAAAATTGAAATTTTTGTGTTGGAATGAAAATATTTCATATTCAATGTTTTTAAAATTCGATTAATTTTTTGAAAATAAATTTAAATGGAAAATATTTGGACTTTTTAAGTGATATTTCTTATTTTTATTTATTTATTTTCAAATTGTTCAAGAATTATGTTTATAGGAATATATCCACATATTATTTTCTCTACATATGCATATAGTAGGGTTGTTGAATGCACAACCTGTTGAATTAAGATCATGTATCCAAATTCCCAGACCTATGGTCTCTATGAAATCAAATCCAATGGTCCAAACATCAATGTAGATTAATGTTACATAATATATTTAACATATGTATAAATGTAAAGAATAATGAAATTGTTGAATTTTAAATTACAAGTGGATACATATGATAATAAATAAACTTCCTTTTCCTATAAACAATTTATTATGTAGCACAATTTGTGACATTGTAGAATCTCATGTAGTTGAATTTAATTATAGTAGATTCATAAAGATTAATTGAATTATATCATGATTTACATGTTTAGGAATTTATTGGACTAAAATATATATAAATAAATGGTTGTGTTTATTAAATCCATATAAGGTATTGTTCATGAGGTATCTATATATGGGATGATAGTGTTTGAGAATTTCAAATTCCATAAAAAAATAGGCTAGCTCTTGAGATCAACTGAGTATAGAATTTGTTTCACCCCTTCTATAATTTACATGATATAGCTGATTAATACAAAACCATAAAAGGGATTGTTTAAAAATTCATCCAAATTGATGCTAATGAGAGTTATTGTGGAGTAGTTTCATTTAGTTAAATGTATTTTCTTGAGTCATGTGAATGGGATGATGAAAAGTAATGGAGATTCACATGGAGACCCAGTAGAGGATTTATGAAACATATACCGAGATATAGATTCTCAGATTTATAATGAGATAATTTAAGATAGATTTATTTTCCCATACATAGGATAGGATAATGATCTAATTTTTAAAACTAGAGGATTCCTTGGGATATATCAGTGGAATTCCTAATACATTGTTCAATGCACATGAAGAGTATAACCTTCTCCTTCTCTTTGTTGAAGATCAGCAAAGGTTCTTAGGAGATGAAACTAGTGGATTCTCTTGGAGAATTCTCCATGAGTCATATTAGTTCAATTTTGAAATATAATTTTGTCTATATAAAATATCAATAAATTTATATTCATTTTGATGATATTTTAGGATATTATTTAGATTTTCTCCTCCATCCATTCATTGACCGACACACTATGGATTAGAGAGTGTAATTTATTTGTTCGACTTGTTTATGATGGTTAATTAATAGTTTCTAGATTAATATAAATGTTTAAATTTCATAATTCTCAATTGATATTGTGAGAAAAGTATATGATAAATTGTTTCTTTATTCTTGGTGATCATTTAGTACACTGACCGAATCTGACTATGACAATATCATTATCTATGAAATTATTTATATAAATCAATATTTTAATTTAGATAAAATGAATTGATAGATATTTATATCATTATATTGGCTGATTAATAAATTTTAAACCCCTTTTAACCAATGAAAAAAATATCCATGAGAATTGCAAGAATTGACAACTACTTCTCATTTCTATCATTTATTCTTCTTCCATGTTATTGTTTTAATATTACCGATTCAATTATTATTTTTTAGGAACAATTATAATAGTTTCATTTCATCCTATAAATTCCTCTAAAATCATAGAATATATTATATAAATCATGATATAGAAACTCTTAAAAGTTATATTCATATGAGAAATCCTTAGGTACTTCAATACTGGAGTATTTAGGGAAAAAATATGATGTAGTGTTAAAGAGGCACTAAAAACTCCATTCTTCTATGCATATCCAAATTTTAACTTTCCCTATAATCTATTTTCTAAAAAGATTAATTTTTATTTTTTCCAAAAATAAATATTTGAAAATATCAAATGACTCAAAATCAAAAGTGTCCAACAATCAATAACTACATAGCCTTTAAATTCATATCCTATTTCAATGTCTAATATGGAATTTCTAAATGTTTGTGGGATCAGAATCAACCATGAAATTTTTTATTTTAAAATTTATATAAATGATCACTTATATAGAGAATTTATATACCATTTCTGGTATTTCCCATTCTATAACAAATTTAATTTATAAAAATATAACCATTCATTTTCATAATAATGAATTAAAATTACAACATGTTTAAATAACATATAGAAATTTTATTATTATTTATGGAGGGAACATAATAACTATTTTTAATGTATAGTACTAATCCACCGGGTATAATCATGATACCACTTACAAATTGTAGCTCTCCTAGGATGGTATTGAGATAATGGAGATGGTGACTGCCTGAGTACTGTCTCCAGTAGGTCCCAAGTTATTGACTAGAACCAAGGGTATAATAAACATATATATATACTTGGAATTACACTCTAAGAGAATAAGTTTAATATATAAATAACATATATACACCAATAAGAACCTTATCTAACATCTGTATAAAAAAATATCATATGAAAACATGAAATTACATATAGTACAATAACGACTAAAAAGGAAACTAAATGTACCAAAACTTAAAGATGATAGTAACCCTAAAGAAAAAACATTTACAGCCAAACTATGAGCTGGTAATATCAAACCTAATATCCAACCTACTTTTTATGAATAGAAAAAATGTTAGATATATGTAGGGTGAGAATAAAATCATACTCATTAGGATCCTCCCCAAAGCATCACATGTAAAAGATATAGAAAGTATGTTACATACATTGAACAATTGTCAAACTAACTCAACAAATAAAATGGTATAATAAGTTCACATCATCACCATGGATAACTCACAACATGTATATCACATAAAAGATAGAATATAATATAATAATGAAACATCTAGTATAACATATTCCCTACTCCACACTAGTTTGTCTGGTATTCCCTAATGTCTCATGTCCTGAGACATCTCTCTCAAAAAAAATTCATCCAAAAGATACATGGGAATGGAATCACAACATGCACCCCAAGAATAACATTATCACACCATCCCATTCACATATACATATATAGTGTCCAAGTAGTTCATGGGATCCACCACATCCCATATGACATGTATCATACATCAGGTATTATTCCCTAAGCCATTACAACCCATACAATGAGTATTTACCTCAAGATATCACAACCTATACATGTCCTACCTATAATAATATATGTTATACAATATATAACATGTGTTAAATGTAATTGTAAGGAATCATAGCCCACTACAAAAATATTTGTGAAAACTGACCTCTATACATAGTAGCATAAGTAACTACCAAGAGAAGAAAGAGGGGCCATAGGGGATAGTCATCCATCCATCCTCCCACCGAGATATTGTAGAAAACACCCTCCCAGAGTCCTCTAAAAGTTAGTATCACTAACCAAAATTGGTTGGGTAGCATATGAAATCATAGAATATAAATGATATAATATATCTCACAACTACACTATGGGAATAAACTAGTCTTAGAATGAAATTCAGCTAAAAACACTCAGCCTAATGGCTTCCCCTACTAAGACCAGATATCCTATAAGAACACAAGCATAATAAGGAGCTACATTAATTGCATATTTTTTTTTTAAATTACCTTACAATAATTAATTTTCTATACAGTTTATCAAGATTTACATCTATTTTTAATTTTAATTCCAACATTACAAACCCCATGGGTTAAGAATTATTTATTCATTATAAAAATTATTCCATAATCCAATTACTCTAAGAAAACCATCCTAATATATCACCAAAATGAAATAGGAAACCATGCACATCCAACTGAATCAATCATTAGATAATGGAATATAGATGAAAATAAGGAAACCAACCATCATCCATTAAACATTATCATAAGAAATAATACCATATAATAGCATCACATTAATGGGTAATCCAAACTTCAACTCATTCCATTATCTTCAGGATCATCTAGAACACCCACATGCATATCACGATGCATCTTTCCATCACAATCATTGAAAAATTCCACAACATATGGGCCTATCTTCTCACATATCACATTATCCATCCTACGATCAGTCATTCTGGGCTCATAACATATATGTTCCAACCCACCCCATATCACATTACATTGAAATTCTCACATATAGAGAACATCACAAGGAAGAAATAAAAAAATAGTCAACATAAAAATCTATGACAAGAAACAAGGCATCCATTCTACAAATATAAATGGTTTCAAATTGCTTTAAAAAATTGAAATTTCACTTCTTATGAAAATGGAAACTCAAGCCCTAGAAATTTTATTTATCACTCAAAAGGATCTTATTCCATCATGAATTAGTAGATTCATAATTTATAGTTTCCAACTGTGAGAAACATAAGGTATCAAGCTATAAAAATCTATCAAAATATAAACATGCTCGTACAATTAAAACCAGTTTTAATAAACTATGATTAAAAAATCCTCAATTAGCATGAATTTTTATTATTATCAAAAACACTCAAAAAAATTATCATTCCTCACATTTTTATCAATTCCATTAACCAAAGAATAACACATTTAATTAAGTATTTACATTACATCAATTTGATTATAATCAAGTCACAAGAAACATCATATTTAAATGAAACTTCTTAAATTATTAAGGAAATTAATCAATTAACATTGTATTTACATTTTTACCAATTCAACATGCTACTTAAATAATAATAAAATTCTAAAAAATCATAGCATAGATATCACACTATCCATAAAATCTAGATAAAAACACTTATCATGGTATATGGCACATCAACATCTGATTACTAACAAATTCATAATTATTCCAATTGAATAATTATTAGGTTTATTCTATTTCCATACAAATGGATCAACCATACTAACATTATGATTTAAAATAAATAAACAGTAGATGAAATGAATTCTCTACCTCAAATAAACCAACATTCTATGCATCAGAATAGACCAACATCAAAGATCCCAATTACTACCCCCATAAGAAGTTGCATCCCTCTGAGGATGATGCCCCACAACCACACCCAAAACAACTAATAAATAATCCTTTATAAACATGAATATAATCTGATATCTCCTAGAATTAAAAAACTAGGGGTACCCAATCGAAGGACCATGATACAAGAGGTAGAACTTAGCTCATATTATAGAGGATTAAAGAGGGAAGTTCCAGAATCAATCTTTGAAGAAGGAATACCAAAACGCCTAGTGAGAGGGATGTTGACCACCTAAAATTCAAGGTAAGTGACATTTGTTTTGAGAAAACCTGAGGCCATATATTTTTATAAATCAACCCTATATTGGGGATTTATATAGCATGAAACCCATTCATGTCATGTAAATTTTATGATTTAGATCTAACTGAAAAATGGTTTGCCTCAAGTCAATTAATCCCAAATTATTATATATCTTCTAACACCCTATGAACATCCTAAAACATGATATCATCTATAAATAAATTATGTGAAACACATCCATGCCTTGTATTCTTCATTCTTCTAGATTTTAGTAGCATAACCCCTCTAGAAATGCTCCATGCCTCCTATGTGGGCCATGAGCTTTAGAAAAATAAAATGTGTGAGAATACATTAATCAATTCCATTACATTAGATACCTATCAAATTATTCTCAACCTCTATAATACAAAACCCAACCCAAATTGAAAAATAAAAGGGGTCTTGTCAATAGTCACCCTGCATGATACCTCTCAAATATCTCGCTATCACATGAGCTTAACCACATCATTAGAGGAATAATGAAAAAATATGAAAAAACAATAACTGACTCTAAATAGTCTCTTGGAGGATATACATAAAAAATGAGATTAATGACACAACATGAAATACAGGAAACCATCTTATAAACTAGAAAGGACAACATCACCAAAACGTAAAATGTTACAAGAGAAGGGCTATAAATAAAATAGATCAACAAACCAAGTGAACATATGTGAATAATATTCCCAGGTTCTCTCTTCCATGCCACTATTTTTCTATAATACCCAGACAAAGGGAATAACATTCCCACAAAAAACCATCTCCCGGTGGTCCTCAATCACCATAGTCCACTCCTTGATGGTTAGATGATCATCGACATAAATCTCATTGTAATCCATGTCATGATAGTCATTATGAAGATAACGATGGAGATGCGACATGTGAAAAATATCATGTATCTAGATCATCTATGGAGGAAGTTTAATCTAATATACCACAGATCCAGGATGACCCAACGCCTCGAATGACATAACAAATGTGGGAGAATCCTTACTCCCATGGTCTTACCATTGCTTCCCATGGAGAGGAGTCACCATATAGTACACTTGATCTCCAAAATCAAACTCCTATGGTATCCTCTTATGATAATAATAAAATTTCATACAATCCGACTCTGCCTCTATCCTCTTTTGAATTACTTGAACCATATCTATTGTATTATGCACCAGTTTCGGCATGATAATTTCTACCTCTCCAACCCTAGTCCATCACAATAGAGAATGAAAATTTCATCAGTACAGAGCTTTATATGATTACATATAAATGGTGGATTAGAAACTATTATTTAAATAAAACTCATGCAATGGATGGTGTGTCATCTACGATGCTCCAATATCTAGGTAATAAGAGCGTAACATGTCTTCAAGAGTCTGAATGGTCTGCTGTGTCTGACCATATGTCTGTGGCTAAAAAGCTATTCTAAGGAATAAAATAGGTTCAAAAGAATATCAGATACCTCTCCACAACCTAGATGTTAAACAAGGAACTAGATTATATATGATCATATTATAGACTCTATGGAGTAGGACCACCTCCCCCAAAAACCGCCTCGAGAAAACCTGTATGGAAGTTGACTCACAGATCGCTATAAGGTGGGTTGATTTGATAAAATGATCAAGTGTCACCCTTATATAATCATAGAATCCATGAGTTCAAGGTAAACCAGTAACAAAGTATGTTGATATTTTGTTAGGTCCACAAGGATGAATACCATAAGAGGGGCGGGTGGGGGGGGGGTGAATTAGGGTATGATAGATTAAAACTACTACCACTTTTGATCTTGTTTTGTCATTAAAAAAAATAATTCTCTATTTCTACCATAGAAATATATGAATAGAAATTAAATCATGCACAAGACATAATAATTTTACTTGGTTCACCCTCATTAAGCTATATCCAAGGAGCATATGCTGGTGATGTGCCGATGTACCAAATCCACTAAAAGCACATTATTGTTTACAGGGTTCAGGATAGATATTCTATGCCCAGAATCACTGCCTTTATAATGTTTTGGGTCTACTCACTGCATTCTCAAGGGTCACTACCTATGTCTCTTCCTCTAGATCACTGCTTGTGGGAAGGATCACCATCTTCCTCTTTCTTCACCCACTACTTTGGGAAGGGATCCACTCACAGTTTATGGACTTGTAGGTCACTTCATTATATATAATGAGTGCATTCTCTACTATATGTATATGCTCTATTGATTTCCCACTTTCATCCATTGATGAATAATACTGTACCACAGATTTACTGTGCAACTTCAAATCTTTTGCGCAATGCTTACTGTGCCTTTCACACAAGTTTTATGCTTTGTGCACAAAACATATTTTTTATGCGCAACTTTCTTCTTATGTGCAACTTAAATATTACATGAAACTTCTTTAGTTTGCGTGCAATTCCAATTCTTTAATAGAACTCCCTTTGCACAAAATTCTGACATGATTCAGATCTCTGATTTCCTCTATGATTTGATATACTAAAATTAGGGGGGTCACATCTTATTTATAGGCATTGTTGACCCCTGTGCGGATGATTTTACGCGTAGCGAAAGATCCCCTATGAACATGCAAAACCAAATTTGGCATCGCATTGGGTGCACAAGCCTCTTTCCCGCAACATCATCATTCACTCACATTCCATATCATTCACATAATTCATTCCTTTTTCATATTTCAATGTTCTAATCATGAAACATGCCTTGAATGAAACATTCCAAATCATATTCAATCTTTTGCGCAACTTCACTTTCTAATTTTTTTTTATCAATTTTACTGATTTTGAGGCCCAAAAATTTGGCAAACACTGGAAAATGGCGCCACCTTGTATACATTCTTGTTTTACCCCCTATAGATCTTCCATTACTTTTTCATGGTTCTTTTTCAATGTATATTGTCAACAAAATCTCTGGAACACCATAACTTACCAAGGAAACCCTCTTTGTCAACAAACACAACCAACCCAAAAATACATCAATGGTACCTTGAGGATTTTTTCCTAATAAATTACCTCCCAATTCCACTAGGTAACATCTAATGGATGAGGAAAACCACTAGAAACATTGTTCATTACATTCACTTTCTAGCAGTCCAAACATTAGGAAACAAAATATGCAACTTAATGCTTCAACCCAGGCCACAAAAAATAACCTATCAAAGAATGGTAGATCTTTGTAAAATCTAGATTCACCACTAATGGTGAGATATTGAACTCTTAGATAACCTTCTAATTCATTGAAAAATGAATGAATATCCTTAAATAGAACAACACCCAGTTAATTCCATCCTCAGACCAACCAATATGGGCATCACAAAAAACAACTCATTCCCTTAGGACCTCCAAATTAGAATCCACCAAATGGGACTCTTCTACCCGCTAAACCAAATACCACCACACCATCATAAGTAAAGTAAAACCTCTAACTCCAAACACTATCGTATCTAGATGCATCGCTAATAGTTCTTCAATTACTCTCTAGGAAACTGTGGATTCACATAAAACATCACTACATGACTTCCTTCTCAGTGCATCAACCATAATATTTCCCCTGACAGACATACATGAAATATATAAGTCATAATTCTATAATAATTCAATCCACAGACACTAACATTCATTTCATGATGGGAGAATACATATGTTAGGATATTATGATTGGTAAGGACCACAAAATGCTCACTGAAGAAGTAATTTTTCCACAAATTCATGGAAAACACAAATCATGTAAACTAAATATCATGTGTGGAAGAGTTACACACATGGTGATATAACTTTAGAGTTCTATATAAAAAATATTATCTTTTATACATCTAAAAAAATACCAACCAAATATGTGAAGCATCATAGAAAACCTCAAATTGAATGCCTTCTACTAGAAAATGAAGGACTGGAGTTATGAAAAACTTCTCCTTCAGGTACTGAAAATCAATCTAACACTGATCATCCTACAATTTCTCATAATCCTTTTTGGTCAAGGATGTCAGAGGCATCACAACCCAAGAGAAATCATCTATGGACCTCCATTATTATCTTTAATGACCAAGGAAACTCTACACCTCTACTACTTTTTTGGTGGATTCCCAAGAAAAAATTTAATCAATATTAAAAATATCCATAGCTACTTTATGGTGGGACATTAAATTTCCTACAAAAAATGTCACAATAAAAAACTCACACTTTGAAAACTTCCCAAATAGCTTCTCATGAGAAAGAATTCAAAATACTAAATACAGATGCTCTTCATTATCATCTATATATGCTATGCAAACATGGATTTCATCAATGAAAATCACCATGAACTTATTCAGAGACTCTCTGAAAACTGAATTTCTACACCCCCTGAACACGATTAGAGAACTCATATAACCAAATTACATCACCATGTAATAATAATTCCCATGAAAACAATATAAAGTAGTATTTTTAATATCCACATACTTCTCCTATATTTGATGATATCCTTACCAAAAATCAATTTTCAAAAACCTCCTTTATCCCTTTTACTGAACAAATAAATCATCATTCCATGCAAATAGATAAAATTTCTTCATTATAAATTTTTTAATTAATTTATAATCTATACAAATACTTAAACTACCATCATCATTCTTCACAAAAAACTACTACATACTAAGTTGATACACTCTTCCGAAGAAACCCTCACTAAAATAGATCATCGAGAGGTACTCAAATCTCTCACAACTCAAAAGGTTCCATTCTATATGGAGACATTGAGATAAGAGACATTTTTGGTTGTATCTTGATCCTAAAATCGATATCCAATCAAGGGGTAAATCTAAAACCTCCTCTAGAATGAAATCAATATACTCTTCCATAACCTTGGGAAACATATACTACTGAACCACTGATGATCTCACCATCAAATAGAACATCAATGAAGACAAGGATAAAACATTACTCTCACCTATTATAGGGTATTTATTACCAAATAACTCTGACGGTTATCCATCAATGTCCTAGAACACAACCTGCCACATAATGAAATCTATGATAGTTTACACCAAATACAACTATTCAATGCCGAGGGTAAGTTCATATGGTTATATTCGTAAAAAAAGGAAATATCCCCAAGAGCGGTTCTTCTCCAACACTATTTCATAGTCTCTACATACTCTATACATGATAGATCAACCTCTAACAACTGTAGTAAACTCCAAGGGAACCATAAGCCTCACTACCTCAGGTCCCAAAACATACATGAGAGTTTTTAATATAAAGGATTTTGTCAATCATAAATAAAAAAGAATCACGAAACCATGTCTAAAACAATCAAATGGTACATCGTACTATTTCTATATTTATTACAGTTAGAAATGCTAAATAATGAAGCTAAGAAAGACCTTCTCCATGGCCTCGTTGACACTGCTATTGACCACCTCATTATCTGCACTCTGCTCTCTAAGCAAGACAAGCATCTCGGGGCTATAATCTACCTTCCCTATCTCCTCTCTACTAATCCCAGACTAGAACACCCTACTACATCTACCTCAGTGGAAACTACCACAATGGTGGGACCTGAATGGGAACACATGGCACACACTAACTACCCAAAAATGTCGAGTACTCTCTCTACTAATGACCTCAACCACCACAACAAAAATATGTGTATGATACCTTCTCATTGGTTCGAGAACTCCAACCCCAGTGAAATGAGATGATGATTGATGGGACCAACCTATTTCTAAATGAAAAATATTATTTCCATGATATTGAGAACCCTAGACCACATCCCATCTTCATGAGAAATCTTGAATTCTTTGCTCTCATGAGGACCCAGTTCTGTCCAGTGTTGTCTCAATAACCAATTTTATTTCTAAAACCTCTAGATATATATTCCTCACAAATTGGATGATATTGAAATGAATCTATAGATTAAAATCCTCTTTGAAATCCCTCACCCTTGAATTATAATCTAGAAATAGTTTTAAATCATATCACTAAAGGCTCCTGAAATAGATCCCAAACTCTCTTATACTAGAAATCCAATGTCAAAGGGTAAGAATATCATATCGATTGGTTTAATTCATGATTGATGAAAGGAAATATTATCAGAACTAGTATTGAAAATTCTCCCATGACATTGCATAACCCTCCTAATCCTCAAGGAAAAATAACCACCATTGACTCACTTCTCAACGTAGTATCATTACAAGAAACATGGCTGAGTTCTCCATCTGATAATGGATCAAATTAAATGTTTTCTCATCTTTATAAAACTAGTATTCTAGGAATGAATCTAAAATGGGGATATCATACCTCTATAGAATCTAGTATTTAAACTCTCATAGTGCCTCATTCCAAGTTTTATCATGATTTACCTCCAATCTATGGAGATATTTTAGAACATCCTACTAATCATCTTCAACACAAAACTGATAAGGACGCCGACTTGGAGACATTCCTGGTAGATCTCCTAAAACTAGAATATGGAACATTTAACATTAATTAAATAATTAATTATTATATTACTATGGATTTATCCAATCCAATGTTCTACCCATTTGAAACAAATTTATAAATAAGAATGATGCATGATCTATTCATTGGTATGTACCCCACAACCAATATTAATTGATTTTGTAGTCTCAGTAAACTTAATAGTCCATGCATCATATCATAGGAGTCCCTAAATACCCATGTCTTAGTTTATCTCCCATATTTACATCACTTAATAAACTTACCATTCACTTTTACCCATCAAAGAAATGCAATCTCACCTATTTCTGACTCCAAACATCACCATATCCTTCAACATAAACCTTTGATACCACTTTACCATGATTATCTCCCCCAGTGTGTTCCCCTCCTGGGTTGAAAATGAGTTATAGGATATGGTGACTACCTAATACTTGACTGTAGTAGGTCACAGATCGTTGACTAGCATTTATGGTATAATAAACATGATTATGAGATGAATTACACTCTAAGAGGACATGATGAATAGATTTATAAGATAAATACACCAATCAACACATTATAAGACATATATATATATATATAATGAAAAATACCGACATAAATTCTGTAATTACATAAAGTAAAATAACAAATAATAGGAAAACTAAATGGATGAAAAATAAGAGGTGTCACTAACCACAAATCCCAAAACACACCTTCAAATCCATGAGCTAATAATATCAAAACCAATCTCCAACAATCTCCAGCTAAACTATAAAATAGTTTATATAAACATATGGTGATAATAATTGTATACCTGGTAGGATACTCCCCAAATCCTCTCATGTAAAATAAAATGAAATTATGCTATTGCACAATGAACAATAGCGAGACTAGATTTTCACCTAAATAGGTATACTATGTTCCCATCACCATAATGGATAAATCTATCAAACTATCTAATACAAGAGAAAAAAATATAATAATGAAACATAAAGGGTACCCCTCTCCTAGTTCCCCACTACTTTTTTTCTCTTCCTAAACATCACACATCTTATGCCATCTCTCTGTAAAATAAATCATCCCAAACACACCAGGGAAATGAATCACAATATGAACCACATGCATTACATCATCACATCATCTGATCCAAAAATCCATATGTTATAACCATGTCGTTCCATGGATCCACCACATCTTGTATGATTTGTATCATACATCAGGTATTATACTTCAAGCTGTTACAACCCTTACATTGAGTATGTACCTAAATAAATCATATCCTATACACATCATACTTATAATAATACATTGGTTACTATATCCAAGAATAAATGTGTGTGAAATAACCACAAGCCATCATAGCCCTCTACACACATATATGGGAAAACTAACCACTAAGCATACTAGCTCATGTGACTATTAAGAGAAGAGAGTGAGGCTAGTTGTGGTAGTCAACCATCTATCCACACACTGGGATATTGGGACTCTCTGAGATTCCACTAGGTTTCTGTATCCCTAATCAAAACGAGTGGTGTAGCATATAAAATAACATAATATATAAGATACGATATGTATTAGAACAACACCATGAGAATAACCTAGTCATAGACTCAACTGCAGCTAACGTCACTTGGACTCTCGACTTCTACTGCTAAGACCATATATCCTATAAGAAACCAAGAATTTTAAGGATATAAATTAATTACTTCATTTTTATCACCACCTTATAATAATTAATTAATGAACCACTAATTGAATATTATCATTATTTGATGTTATTGAACTGTCATCATCAATTTGATGTCTATGAAATCTAAGCATAATCCTTAAAAATTACATGGATTATCAAGATTAATATATTTGAATCATTTTCATTTCATCATTACCAACCCCATTTATTAAGAATTATTAATTCATTATTAACATCATTAAAAAATCCATGTAAATATTAAGACCATACTAATCTAGAACAAAGATGAATCATGGGACCAATGACATGCAATTGTCTCAAACAGTGGGGAAAGAAATGTAGATAAAAATAGGTAACCTAACCATCCTACATTAAAAAGATTCACAAGTGATCATACCATCTCTAATTATCACATTAATTGGTAATATTAGATTCAACCCTTTACATTGTCTCCATTATCATCCATGAGACCCACATGCAGATCCCAATGCATCTCCCCATATGGGGTGTCAACTACTGAGACAACATCCTACCCTCCCCACCCAAATATCACATCATTCCTGCCAATATCAACCATCCTATCCTCATAACACATCCAAAAAATCCAAGACCCATATCTCATTTCATAGTGAATCTCACATCTATATAACATCACAAGGAAGTAAGAAACAAATAGTCAACATGTAAATCTAGGACCTAAAAGAAGGCATTCGACCTTCACACATAAATGAGATATCATGAAACTAAACCCAAGGAAATTTTCATTCTAATGAAAATGGGATACCCCATCCAAATAAGCTTCCTTTATCACATAACTGGTTTGTATTCCATCTTTAATTTACCAATTCATTATTCAAAATATCCAACTATGGGTAACCTAAGGTATCATTCCATAACAAGATATCACAATTTAAACATGATATTAACATTAAAAATAGTTTTAACAAACTATGAGATGAACCGTTCCAAATTAGAATAACTTTTTATTATTATCCACAGATTCAAAAACATTATCACGATTCACATTCTTTATCGATTCCTTTAATCATGCAAGAACACATTTAATTATGTATACACATTGTGTAAATTTGATTATAATCAATTTAAAAAAAACTAAATTTAAAAATTCCATGTCATTAACTTTGAATCCAATTAATAAATTAATTCTAGAATTATATAATTTAATGATTCATCTTACTAATCCCATTATAAGAAAATTATAAAAAATAATTGAATAGATATCAAAATATCTAGAAAATTAAGAGGGAAACCATTATCACGGTATCAAGCACATCAAAATTTAATTATAATTTATTTATTTATTAATCTAGTTCAATAATTATTAGGTTTGTTACATTTCAATACAAAGGGATAGACCATGATAACATTACAATTTCACATGAATAAATAGGAGAAGCAATGAATCCCCTACATCAAGGGTTTAAATATTCTTCACACAATAATAGACCAACATCATAGATACCGATCATCTATCCTTTAGGAATATGCATCCATCCATGGATGTTGTAGCACAACCACACCAAAAAACAACCAGAAAAAATCCATTAGAAACATGGATATGATCCTCAATTTCATGGAAATAATAAATTAGAGGATCCAAATTGATAAACCTTGAGAGAATATGTAGAACATACCTCACATCACCTTAGATCGAAGAAGTAAATCCAAGAATCAATCTCAGAAAAAGGAAACCCAAAGCAGATAAATATAAGGATTTTGATCACCTGATATCTGAAGAAAGTGTCATAGGATTTGAAAAAACCTAAGGCACCTACTATTTATAAATCTATGCCTCACTAGGGATTTAGATGATGTAAAAAATTTTTCAAATCATGTAAATATAGAAGTTCAGATATCACTAAAAAATGTGTCTCCTCAAATCAATTAATCTAAAATTATTAGATGAATTGTAACACCCTATGAACCATACTAAAACAAAACATGAATTGATTCTAGGTGTGGAATCATCTCTCATTCAGGATATGAAATAGGAATACTAGACATGAAACACTTACAATCCTTATAACCTCCCTACATTCAGCTTTTACTAGTTGATCCCCACCAGAAATTCTATAAGACTACACTGAGCACTAAAAAATTTGGAATCACAAAAAGGGTTAGACTACAATGATAAGATCCCTTACAATAGACTACGATCAAATATATTGACATCCGATTATGAAACCTTTTCTACATGAATAGAGATATACATCATCCTTTATCAATTCCATCCTTTCTATATGTTTTATTTATTCACCACACATGTGTGATGCACAAATGGTATCTAACACTGATGAGTCAAAGATGATAGACATATAATATATAACATTTACATTCAATTACTCTGAATTTTGTCATTTATAATACTTATAAACCTTCAAATACTACTCATAAAATATTTTATATTTCATACTTATTAGTTATATCAATATGATTGTGATTATGTGTTCTGTAATCTACAACATTGACATATCAGTGGTTGAGTCTCAAGCATTATATATTTTAATTAAGGGATATAATTGAAAGTGTTCCATCTAAAATTGATGACACAAACATAATATTCAATTTATAGTACAACACCCATATTTTACTAAGCAATGAGTCTTATATTACATTTCTATGATCACATAAAATTTTTATATAACTAATCACCCTAATCATAATTTTTTTGACTCATTGATTGTTGAGTTGATAAATATTTCCAAATCCATCATAAGTATTCAATCAGATTATTATATATTGTATCCTTAATAATGTGTTTCCAAGTATGTGTAACTCAAATAAAACACAAATAACTAACTAAAAACTAAATTCTAGAATATTACTACTAAAGAAGAACCAATTCATGTATGTTTCAGAGTAATATCTCAGTTTTTTTCATACACATGATAATTAATGGGTTCCCTAATATAGAAGATCCAACCCCATGAATTATATTATTCTTGATAAGTTATTCTTTTGAATAAATATTATACATAGTATTTTGGGGATTTTTTAATCTCTAAATATTAATATACAACATATAAAAATTATAATCATTACTATTACATCTTATGTAATAATTATCTACTCATGTTTTATTCACATTTATGTGTTCATGCTTTTTATATTTTTTTTGGAATTCATATTCCATCAACCAAATTGATGTTTCGATGCCACATTAATGTGTAACTCTTTACACAAACTCTATGTTTTTATTATGCAACAAAAAATATAATATAAAAAAAATTCATACACATAAGAATGAATCATTTGGATAAGGAACATGAAATTTTCATGTAAAGGAAAAAAATTTATGTGGGATTGAAAATCTACATTTGTGTAAGCTTTAAGTAACAGATATCCAACCTCATTCCACTTTCTATATAAGGCACAACCTTCATGTTGTTAGGTGTTCTAACCATAATCCCTCTACCCATGAAGAGATTACTCAATAATGAGTTCAATTCATGATAATTCGAAAACCCATTTTTCAAAAACTATTCCCAAAAATTGAATTCATGTTTATAATATTAAAAAACAAACCATGTTCAAATATATATGAAACAAATTATTGATTCATAACTAGAATATATCAAAACACTATGTCCCCAAGAATAAATTTAATTTTTAAACAAAAGAACACAAAAAATTATAATTTCATAAAAAATTAAATAAACATGATTATCTAAGGAGTTTAACAAATAAATAACCATGTTATTTATTCTCCAAAGTATATGATAAATATTCAAGAACATTTCATAAAAAATTACAATTTTAATAATTTCATAAATTATCATGAATATATCATTCTTATATTCATTTCTATATGAAATCTATCATATTTTATATTATATGAAATTTATATGACATTTATTAAAATATAAACACTATACAATTCAATTTCTATTATATAAATTATTTATATAATCTATGTTTTAATATATATTTTATTTATAAAAATATTATAAAATAATCCTTTTGATCTTTAAGTAAATCCTTTTATTTCTTAGATCATATATCCTTCCTTATAATTTAGTAAGAGTTATTTTAATATTAACATTTAATATTTTGAAAAAAAATATTCATAATAATTTATGCAATTCCTTATAAAACTTTTATAAATATATACATATATAATTAATTAGTTATAAATTTAATATTTCTAAAATACCTTTAAATAATATTTCTAATCATTTTATAAACTGTAAAAACAATATAAATCCTTAAATGTTTGAATATTTTTTTAAACAATTATGATTACACTTATGAAGGATCTCATTCCTACATAAAGGTATATGCATTCACCTTTATAAAGACCTTATGTATACGGGTAATTTATAACTATGCTTAGATAAAGAGTCTATATAAGGGTAGAAAATCTTAATCCTTATATGGCGCATGTTGTGTAAGGGTATTCTAATTTTTTCCTTTATGTGAATACCCTCAGGAAATTTTAAGCCATAGAATTACATTACATGAAAACATTCATATAAATATAAGGCACAAACTACCTTAAATTGATCCCCCATGTATAAAGAACCTTACAATTATCATTACATGAGTTGGGAGAAATTAGGACTTTGCATAAAGGCATAAAACTTCTACCTTTACATAGAATAATTTTAAGGATTCATAGAAGGGTAATTAGGGGGTGACCTTTATGTAACCCATATATGTTTATAGAAAAAGTGAGTACCATTACAAAATATATATAATGGTAATTTTTTTCACAACATTTTATAAAATGCTATAATATTTTGTAACTAAAAAACCAGTGATCAAACCATATTGTATTTATTATGAAAATATATCTGATATCACTGATGAGTTTCATTTATTCATCTAATAATTATTGGAAATGGAAAGAAACCCAAACATAGTCCGATAAATCTTCATGAAATCAAACCTATAAATAAATATATAACTTAGCACCATATATACCTTAAATTATGTAATTATAGCAACATGACTCATAACATATATCAAGGGAGTGTGTTAGATGATGAAAAATAATTTATAAAACCTATTCTTCTTAACTCTGATGGATTAGAACAGATGATGGATCCTTGGTTGTATTGGAAGGCTACCTGAATATAGAAGAGGTGTTATCACCTTCATCAAGAATGATAAACAACAATTTATGAAAAATAGAGCTTTACAAACATTTATTTAAATTTATAATCATAATTAAACTGAAAAAATGTGACCCTCATACACCACACTTAATAGAAGATATTATTTCACTTATATAGCTGAATTCCAATATGACGCATTACATGTGTTACAGTCTATTTAGATGTAACATTCATTAATAATTTAAGTGAAAAAATGAAAAGAAAAAATGAGCATAGTCTTAGTTCTAAATTTATTAAATGATTTGGTTGTAATCGTGTAAACCATTTCATAATATCAAAATGTTTTAATAGGTATCACATGAATATAAAATAATATATATATATATATATATTATAGTTATATATCACATGTATGAATATATTTATGCATCATGTGTTGATATCAAAGGTAAACTATCAACATATATTATCATAAATATATATATATATATATAAACTTCATTCATCATATACATGTGTACTTGAATCGGATTCATGTACATTTTAGTGAATATCCAACTCCATTAAAATCTATAATTAATTACAATGGTTCTCAATTAAAACATCATCCTCAAGACCACCATTCAAAATGGGTGATTTCGCGTCCAATCAATGAACTTTATAGTGATTTTATACAACCACTAAAATGAAAATTTTTAGGATTTACAACCATGATATGAGAGCATAGGTTTCTTCAAAGTCTATTCCATATATTTGAGATTGACCATTGTAGACCATCATTTCTTTCTTACTTGTTTCTTCAACTTTCTCATCCACTTTATTTCTAAACACCCACTTGGTTCTAATGTAATTTTTATCATTTAATATTGATACATGATCACAATTTGTTTATCAATTTTATTTATGTCATCATTCAGTTATTATAAAGACTCTTCATGATCAATAGCTTAAACTATATTTCTTGGTTCAACATACGATATAAGAGTTATTTTTTTTATATTATTAGTATTCTTATAATTTGGATTGGTGAATCTTAGTTTCCTATAATATTATCTATATTAAAATGATTTGTCAACCATTAATTCCTCAAACCCTAGTTAGAACTTTCCTCATCCTCAAAATTATGACCAATATTAACATAAACAACATTATTATTCAATTATATTTATTCTGTAATCAAATTTTAAAAAATTTTCTTTCTACTAAAAAGAAATTCCTATTCTTTTGTCTTAAAAAACACCTCAAATTTATACTGATTTTAAAATATATTAAATTATAAAATTCCAAATGTTTTGGTATCTTATTTTTCTAGAATATGTATATTCATCCATTTGATATGTAACCCATATAAACTCTATATGATTTCTCTTCAAATATTCTCATCTTACCCATTTTTATCACTAAAAAATCATGGAAATCAACATTCATTAAAGTACTTAGTATTAGATTACTTATTTTACAATATATAAAAATTGTAGAATGTATCAAACATCTCAAATATAATCGATTATGAATGTCTACATAAGTACACAAATATTTTCTCCAAATATATTTTGGGACATTATCTTCAACTTTTATTGTTAGGGCTATCACAACATGGATTATATTCTTCATATTTTCTATATAATTCTATTGGGTGATTATATAATGTATGGAATTGAGTATTTGTCCCTTGTTTAGAAATATATTTTTCAAATGAATCACATGTATATTCCTTAACATTATCATATGTAAATTTCTTGATGAGCAAGATTATCACTTTTTTAACTTATCTCCTAGATATTTTGTGAATCCCAATGGATTTGAACCCATGATTAGTCTACATAACAATGAATATTCTATTATAATCATCAATGAATGGGATCAATTATAAATCACCACTTACAATATCTTTCCTCACATGACTACATAAATCAATGTGACTGTGTTCAAATGTTTTAGTTTAATAAATATGAACAATTTAACCAAATTTCTGACTCACCTCCACATTCTTGAATTTTATAAAAAAATAAAAATAAAATAAAATTATGTTTTAATATTGGTAAGATCATTTAAAACATCAGGTTTATAAATATTTCATAGGATACTTTGGCCAAGATGACCATTCCCCTATTGAAATATGAAACTATATTATTTTTCATCCAAATAAAAGGAATTGTATTGATTAACAATTATAAATAAATTTATATTTGTTATTTTTCACTTCTATTATGATATTTTTTTTCCAAAAATATTTTATTAATTCACTAGTCCTTGTAAATAACCTCATTTCAATTTTCATTGAGCATAACAACACTTATGCTATTATGCTCCAACCCTTACACAAAATAAATTTGATTTCAAATTATGATCTGTAATCTTAGATAAACCAACACCAATGATATTTTGAGAGAAATAATTCCCATAAGTGATGAAACCCCCTTTTTAATCTCAATATTCTAATAAATCATAGTATCACCAATCATATAGGAAGACAATTCACTATCAATAATCTATGAACATTTTCATATAATGGGATTCGATGAATTATATGTATAACATTCTCTTTCGACCATAGATTTTGGATATCCATTCCCATTCTAATTATATTGAATTAATCTTATAAATCATATCATATGCTTCCTAACACTATGAACATGTTTCTCACACCTTCCAATGACTTTCTCAAGACACTCAATTATATTTTATATTGTAAAGCTGATAATACTTTTCCTTACTAAGATTATTTTCTATGATCCTTTGTTTACATCCATTGAATAAATCTCCCTGAATTTTCACTTCATTACCAATAGATACATGGTGTACCTACATGTCTAGGCCTTATTCCAAAATAATAAGAAAAAATTATAGTATCCTTACAATATGAATCATCATGACTTATAAAAATTTTACAAGAAATACCGTCTATAATTTTGTTATTAATATACATTTGGAGCTTGAATTTTTTTTTTAGGAAGTTTAAGAGATTCTAGTGTTCCTAAATTCTTATACTAATATGGGTGAATATTTCATATCCTTTTTCATTTAAAAAACACGAACATATTTTGATTTTCATCCTACATTATTAAAACTAACCAAAATATAATCAGATTTGTATGTTCATATATCAACTATTTACATGTCAAATCCCCCATATCTATTTAAGTGTATTTATCCATAATTTAAATAGTTTTTTTTAATTTATATTTTAACTTATTTATTTTATTATAAATAAAAAATACACATAGATTGAATATAATATAATTCATCTTATTAAAATGAATACTTGTATCTAATTTCCTTCACTAGCTTTTTATATTCAACTGTTATCAAAAAGAATTTTTTGATTTTAGAAATAAGGGTTTCTTTATTATTTAAGAAGTCATTATTTTTTAACCCACCTCCTATTTTAATTCACAAATAGTTTCTTTTAATTTTTTATTTTTGTATTTTACACAAATAAAAAATATCAAACTCATCTTTTAACATGTCTCCTAATTTAGTTTTTTCTTAATAATATTCTACACTAGATAAAGTAGAAAATTCATTTTCAACATTAGTATGAAATTAGTGAATGTCTCTCAATAATAATTTATTATTTCATTGAATGATTAATGATTATCTTCCCCCTGTTTACTCATCAAATTTCATCACTTCTTTCTAAAGAATTTGTTCACCCTTACATTCAATTTGGATACTTCTTTTGAATTTTTACAATATTTATTTAATTGATATTTCACATCATCATTAGATTCATTATCTTTACATAATTTATATGGATAATTTATATAAAAATAACCAATTCCATTTTATTTTTAAAATCTTACTTGAAGTCTATTTTTACTATTTCTCTTACCTTTCATGAACAAATTTTATATAAGAGAAAAGATTATTTGACAATATCTCTATTATTTATCATCTTTAAAATCATGTGTATTAGTATCCACGTCTTCTTTGATATTCATCTATCTCATGAACTCACAAGTAATTTTATTATTACATTTTTTTCATAGAAGAATTAATTTTTATCAATTAATATTCTATAGTCATGTTATAAAAATAATTTAATGAAACTTTCCTTCCTTCATTATAGAGTTGAGATCCTATTATCAAATATGTATAAAAAACATATTCATGTGATTCTTATAGAATGAAGAAATATTTTAATTTATTACCACACCCCTAGATATTTCTAAGAGTTTTATTTACCCAAGTAATGTAGTCATAAATGTTATCTTTCTCATATATTGTGATATCATTAATCCTTATCATCTAAATATATTATTTTGTTTCCTAGAAATTTACATTACCTCTCTAACTACATTCTATATTATCCTAGATTTCATTTTTAGTATTAATTCCCATAAAATTCGTGTATAATTTTCTTACATTGATAAAATAAGAGTATCTTTTTTTAACCATAAAAATATATATTCCTTTTACTAGTGATGCATATTGGTGCATCTATCTCAAAATGTGGAAAACCAACAACTAAATTATCTATAATCTCTAATTCCAGGTATAAAAGGCATGAAAACATCTCTTTCTTCCATATATGGTACAACTTAACATAAAATGTTGGAACTTCTCTACTATTTATATAATTCATATAATCCATACTCAGTAACAGATTGAATCTATTAGACGTAACCTCACTCTCATATCAGATGATATGACTCAGATCAAGTTTCTCTAGTTTGAGTGGGTTGGATGAATCAATAACGATAAATTTTTAAATTTATCTCAATATAAATCAACCCTTATAACCTGTTAATGTATGATTTTTTGAAATATAAATTCTCACTCCCACTAAAAAATAATATAAATGATAACAATGAATAATATATGAATTTTTACTAGGTATGACCCCTACCTGGGAAACTTACTCCACACATTGGCTAGTTGGTCCCCCCAAAAAAATTAATTCTTCAGAATAATAATAATTTTTTTCATGCCCAAAACATGAGAATAGATTCACACTATTCTTTCCTGAGTCACACCAGGAATAGTGTATTTACAATAATAACAATCATATATATAAACTAGAATGAGAATTATCTAATTAAATCTTCAGTTTCATTACAAATAATAAATGATCTTCGTATATGGACCTATTGATTATTCAGGAGAAAAATTTTCACATAAGAAAGACTCTAATATAGATATTTTTTTATTCTCAGGCTAAATGTTTAATAATATGAATTCTTTAGATCAAAAAAATATAGATACATACTACTAAAAAATCGGTATCTAACTCCCTCATTCTCTCATATATTCTTTGATATGATGTAATTATCACTTCAACACTCATTTCACACTCTTATAAAGACCAAAATATATGAAAAAATTATTTTAAATAACAAAAAATAATTCAATAAATATTATTTCCATATCAACATTTCGAATTCTTCTCTTAACAAGATTTTTCATCATGATTCACTGTATTTTTTTATTCAATTATGGTGTCAAACATGCGCAATTTTCTTTAAATATTCAAAAATATTCACTAACCTCATATCTCCAATACAATTCTAAATTTACCCTTTCTTACATTTTTATCATCTAACTAGAAATAAAAAGTCCTCAAAAACACAACAACAACTAAAAACTACAAAATATAATTATGAAATAATACATTTCTGAATTCCATGAATACCAAACTTCTTTAGCACACTAAAATATCTCTAACATTTCTTCTATAAGAGTTAAAAACATAAAAAATGACATTAAAAACAAAAAAAATTATTATAATATCCAAAATCAAAATTGATCAAGAATCACTTAAAAACCAGTTAAATCGAATTATAAGAATTAAAAATAAAAATCTATCCTCAAAATTAAACACCTAAATAATTTTATATTTATTCTTTTTTATAAAACTAATATTCAAATATCACAACAATTATTTTAAAATAACCTTTTTGGGAAACATAAAATACATATACATAGAGACCACTTCATTTTATTTTCTAGTTAAATATATATAAATTACATTTTAAATGAGATTATATAATCACTTAATATTAACTTCATTATTAGTATATTTTATTCCATCATAATATTAAAATTTTACAAAAAAAATAATATCATCCAGTAAACATCAGAAAAATTCATATAATTACTAAAGTCATTTATTTTGTAAGAACAACATTTCTTATAAAGTCGATATCATATGGAAAGAGATAATTATTAATAATTCACCCTTAATTTCATACACTATATCATAAAAGTCTAAAAAATTGTATATGGTCATATAAAATAACATTGATGGATTAAAAAATTATTTACAAAGTCATACATGATTCATGATGTCTTTCACACTTCCACTCATAGTCTTATGATAAAATAAATGTCCTATAATAGAAACTTCAACCTTATTAAATTTTCATCACTCTAGATACCAAATACACACACACAGGACTTATGAAAAGATGATAATTCTGGACTTCAATGCCTCATTACATAACCTATTTATTTAAATTTAGGAATTATAAATAGATCTCAAAATAATCCAGTCATTTCAAACAATATATAATCAAACTACAGGTATTCTCAATAAAAGTTTAAAAAAAATTAAAATAAAAAAAATCACTGGGAACTTCAAAAAAAATCCCTCAATACATTACATGAATATAATATTCATATAACTATTTTTTAATTGTTCAATGGGAATCATAAAAAAATTTACACACTTAAGGCCCTTAACCAAAAACAAGTAGTATTTTCATTGGAAACCTATTTTTATTTTACAAAGATTACAATTTAAAAAGTTTTATTTAAATTCCACACATTAATTTTAGGGATTCCAATTCAAATCATACACTACTTAACAATCCCTTTTAATGTTTAAATTATCAATTTCAGATAAACAATTTCAGAACTAACTCACACCACTGAATTATAAATAATTTTTTTCACTATATCTCATTATATCAATGATCAATCAATGAAATATTAATATGATATAAGTTCCTTGTTTAAAATTTATCTAGTGAATTTCAATCCCATTTATAGAGAAATAAAATTTCACAAAATAAAAAAACGTAATTTGAATAATCTATCAAATATGAAATAACTCAAGTGATTGAAATAATCAATGTGTAAAATCCACCAACCATTATTATGTAATCTTCTATAACTCTATGTACATATAATCCTATATTAAATCCAATGTGTATATATCTCATCACAAACCATTACAACATAACAAATAATTTACATTAAATAAAACCTCCCAAAAATTATAATCAATATTAAACTCAATAAGTATTGTTATGACATTTACACAATGTAGAATAAGGCTTTGTGTACTCTAGACAGTTACCCAATCATATTTAAATTTAAAATCTAGTTTTCAAAATCAATTTAATCAATAATATTGTATAAAATCATTAAAATATCTTCCAAATACTTAAGGCATGTAACACTATCAAATACATGTGAAAAAACAAGAATAAAACCTCCTTAGACATATACTATTCAATATAAATGAATTCCTCACAGTAAACCATGCCCTACTAAAATATCCAATCCAAATCCAAATCATTATTAACCAAAATTACAAGAAGTAAAGGAGAAGAGAAACAAAAATAATAAAAAGGATCCTACCTCAAACACACATAAAAAATGGTCTCAAATTACCTATATCAAGAGTAATTTTAGAAGAATGGAATAAGAGATAAGGTGTCATAGCCTTCTAATCATGATATCTTGGGAAGAAATACCCATATGTAGAATAATTTTGAGAAATTTATATATAAAATTTTCTTATTTTTCAAAAAAATTATCCAAGACTTACCATATACACAATTACAATCCTCTAGCCACCCAATAGAAAAAAAGGTGGGATATCCCAAATAATTTTACCTCTGGGTAGTAGGTGATAGTTTATTTGGTTTCCAATGGCTGTTTTTCCACCTTATTCTATATTTTAAATACCAACTAAATTTGAACACACATCATGTGTGTTCCACACAATATCCCACCTAACAAGTATTCAACTCTATATTATAAGAACTATAATAACTCATATTCATCAAATTGAATTCTAAAATTAAAACTCACTAGACAATTAAATCAATCAATATTTTTCCTATCTGAATTCACCATCACATGAATTCATGATTTTTACCCCTAATTCATTATGTAATTTCATCAAAAATAATTTTCTAAAATGTAACTTTATGGAATTTAATGTTTGTTGGCCTTAATATTCTCTAATTTGAACTTTACTTTTAATAATCCGAGAATTATTATGTTCCTTCTCAATGAATATACCAATTTTAATGAAAAATACATTTTTTCAAAATGATAATAAAAGTGATTATCTTTTTTACCTTAAGAAGATCGATAAGAAATAATTTATTTTATTTAGGGAATATTTTGATCTAAATAAATTCAATATATATTTTTGAAAATATAAAATTATTATAAATAAAAATTGGGATGCATCTCACTCTATGTATCTCATGATTGTTTAAGACTTCTATAGGTAGTATGTTGTTTAGTATTAAAGAAACTACATAAATAAAATTTAACAAAATATATATAGGCAGTAAACACTAACTCATCATCAGTCCCATCTCATCCAAAATTTAGTAATTCATATTCTTAGTTACATCATTCCACAATGGTGTTCCCATTAGAGTGTGTTATATAATATTTTCACAATCTCTTTGATGATTAGAAAATTTTGGATTAATTTTTCACATTAATAGTTTAATAATATAAAATAAATTATTTTTCATAGTTTATATTGTACAATCCTTTTAATTGTGAGAAACAAATAAATATAATTATTTCAGGTATATTTTTTATATTTTTCATATACCTAGAGTACAAATATGTACTAAATGTTCAACAAAAATAAATATATATTAGGTCCAATAAAAAACTAGTCCTACCAAATTTTATACTAAAATATGGTTTAGTCATTTTTTCTAATAATAATATTCGACATTATCAAGTGACTTATAATTAAATTATTCTAATTAATAATATCAATGTAATATTTGAATGTGTTTCACAATTATATACCCATTAATTAAATATTTTTATTATCTCAATTGAATTATTTAATGGGTTTAGTGGGATCCCTCATGAAAATCACCAGACATGAAATCCTTAATAAATAAAATAAAACTCCCAAATAATAAAAAATAAATTAAATTAAATTGATCATTAGTAAATAAATAGCATACAAGTTTCATCAACCCTATCTAATAAGAAATAACCTTTATCATTCCAATCCTCTCACAAACTTGAATAAGATGATTACAGATGAATGAAAATGTAATAGTATATCCCCCTTACAGGAATATGATAATGAGTTATAAGATCATAATCCTAGTCAAATAGATGTTATTTATAAAAAATGATCTTTTTATACCTCTCTAAAATTGAAAATGTGCATCTTTAATAAACTTAATATAAAATTATCACACAATGAATTCTATAAATTCAAAGTTCCACCCATGGTGAGATCATCTAGATATCAACTCATTTATAAAAAATTCCCACTAGAACTATTATAGAATGAACCAATAGTCTCTCTCAGTGTCAAATAATGGACCTTCCAAACAGAACATTAACTGGCCGAAAACTTTCTATCTTTAAAGTCCCTAGTCAATAAAAATAGATTTTATTTTGGATTCTCAAATAATATATCCTAAAATAATTTATATAAATTTTCATAAATACCGGTTTCTTCCTCTATAATGATAATCCCTTCATTATAGACATAGATAATTATGTATTCATCACTTTATCTCTAATAATATTTATCCTTATTAACATTAATATTCTTTTTTTTCATGAATATAATATATTAACATCTTCCCTAGATGAATTTATGTTTAAAATAATTTCACACATTCTCCTCCTAGGAATGTTGTAGGAAATCCAATATATGTGTTGGGGTAGCTTGTTAATTTTACTACCTCCCTAAGTTCACTTCATATTAATGAAATATAATTTATTCCAGGGTTACATACACTTCATTAGGTTCTTCATTGAGAGGAATATTGTTGGTTTTATTGATCACATGAACCTTTCTCATAGGCCACGACAATTTTGATGCAGATCTTATCACCATGGGTTTAGGAAAATAGGAATAATTTCTTCAACTTATGGACTTCTTCCAAAAATTATTCCATTTATCACTACACAAATGATTGAGATACTAAAAAATTATTTCCAATTAAACAATAGGTTATATTAGAGAAATATTTTCAACACCCTCATCATCTATAGAAGTTTTGACATCCGTCTCCTGAAGCCCCAACCGCACCAAGAATAGAATCGGTTACTCTATAAGGTATATTATTCATTATTTATTCAACCTTCAACAAAGATTACATATCATTTAACAAAAAAAAACGATCTATAGAACCTCTAATTAGTTCCTATAATAATTTATATAAGGTGATATCTATGATAATATCATCAACAAAGGAAGGTCATCCATGACCTATAGAGAATCTCCACCTCTAATATCTTATAAAGGATCTGACTGAGGATAGGCTCCCCTCATGAACCACTGAGACACTAGAGAAGGAGCCAAAATTCACCCATCATTAGCTGAAATGTTAATATCATTCTAGGATGTATTTGAATAAAAAAACTATACATATGAGGTTTTCTCATATTCCACTTTCTTACACATAATAACTTTCATATTATAGATCATATAATCCTAATATATAAGTTTTAAAAGATTAATTATATTAAAAATAAAATAAATTATTTCATTTATGTATTTAGATGAACTATTTTCATAATTGTAACATCATTTTACTAATTTCAGTTATTCATAAACCCCTCTTTTTAATCATTCATTGGTTGGGTCTTGTTTGGGGTTGTTTTGGGTAAAATTTTGAATCTTTTCAAAATTTATGGCAAGTGAACCATTGGTGCACAGTTTTCCCAAACCATGCACCCTCTTAGAGAAAACTATGGAAACACATGCATTAGGGTTTTGAATTGCTTTAACATGGTTAAAAAAATAGTGTTCCCACTTTGGATAAACCATGAAGTCTATTTAAAATAGGCACACGACCAAGAAACATGGTTTTTCCTAGAAGTGTGACCCTTCCCATGAAACTCTCTGGGGATTTTAATTAATCCAAAAATCTAAATGTAGAATTATAAAATCTCATATTTATGTGCCTAAAGATATTAGCATGACCCCTATGGTTTCTTCTTCTTTGGGAGAACCAAAGAGGTTATTGTTTCCACTCTAAACCCTCCTGAAAGAGGATTGAAGCTTTGAAAACAATGTTCAATCTCCACCTAGTAGGTTTCCTCTTCCCGTTATAAATATCAAAATGTCCCTCTTATCCTTCCTAGGGTTCCATAAATTCTCATGATGTTTTGTGTATCTAATACCCTCTATTTTTGGATCTTAAACCTTCGTTTTTTTATCGTATACAATTCATTACATTCTTCATTAATGAAACCCATTTAGGGTTCAGTGTTTTGAGATCCTTTGATTCTAGTAGGTGGTTCCTTCATGTTTCCCAATTTTTATTAATCTTAAATTTCTTGATTTAAACTTAATTTTTTATTTAAATTTTACTATTGTTATAAATGAATTTGATTTCAATTGTTTGATTCAAAACCCGATTCTAATGAAGTGGGTTTTTTTTGAAATTGAATTTTTGGTCGGCAATTGGGAAAACCCCCAATTCTATTGAATGGGGGAGTGATTTTTAAATTGATGGATAATTTTGTACATTTAAATTATTGAATTTCAATTGTGAAATTGGTATAAATTGTTTCAATAAAATTTTAGAATTTAATTGTGAATTGATATCAAATTCTTATTTGGTAAAAAATGGATTAAAATGGTTTTTATAGAAACCATTAGGTTTTATCATGGAAAAAGGAATGTTTTGATTAAAAATATGTTTTAGTATTTAAAAGGAACACTGGAATTTTTGAAGTGGGAGAATGGAATTTTATTTTATTTTGAGGATTCTTAAAATAAATTTCCCATCATTGATTTTTACTAGAGCACATGAAATCCTAGGTAGTTAGTGAGTTATATGGGAAAAACACACTTGGGTGGAAAATCCCTAGCACCAGATTTCCATTTTACAACACTAAAAAAATTATTTTATCACAATTTATTCCTTAGAAGGAAATAGACGAGTCCTCTATTTCCTGTACTAAGGGATGTGTGTACACATTGTGGTTTGTCACATGAGTGTGTGAGGATACCAAAACCTAGAACTATCATACCTCTTGGAAGATGACCATGTTGATCACTTATTTATATATGAGATATAAATGTATGACAATGTTGAAATATATATTACATGCCTTCTGATTTATATAAACTATTTTATATAAAATTGTTGATAAGAAATTTATTTTAATGTATTTCCATCATTTGAAATGTAAACAATGGTATTTTTAAATATGGTTTTGAAATGAAAAACCTATTTATTTAAAATCGAAATATAATTATTTTATTAATTAAATGCTGGTACCTTATTATGGAATCCTTAGTGAGACACTAATTTATTTTTTAGATCACACCCTACCTATGACTTTGGGTGTCAGTAGATTATCTCCATTTAGGTTTGAGCAGGGGTAAATCACCATCTACAGTCAGTTATAGCCAATGATCCATGGATTTTTTGAGTTTCATACATTGGGACTTGGGTAGATTATATATATTTTCTATTAATTTGGTGAAGTAATTTGGGTTTTTATAAATTTTTGAATTCTGGTAAACTTCCCCCTATGGATTTTTTCATGTATTAATATTGACTTGTTTTTTATTACTTCTGCAATACTTATAGAAAAATCTTCACAAATTTCATTTTGTATAATTCTAGGTGATAGTAGCCAAATTTTGGGAATTAGGAACACCCATTAGAAAATGTCAGGATTGTCTCAGTTGTCAGGTTACCAGGGTAATCGGGTTAGTTCATGAAAAAGTATTATTCAAGCTCTAGGTTGATATTCTTGTCTAGAAGTCAGTATGCATTGTGTAATCTTGTTAGGATTTAGGAGGTAGTTTTTATTGAGTTCCTATACATATCTCACTAATATGAACCATAAATCACTAGGGGTGGTTTTGGAAAATCATCTTGAGTATTAGTTCTAATCTTTTCCCTGCTTATGATTTTGATAGATTGAAACCAAATCTTTTTTTCTGATCTGTTGGGATTAATTTCCATCATTGATCTATTCTAGTGTTAATATGATGTCTTATTTTTTGTCTAATGATGTTTTTGATCATCATTCCTCTAAGAAGACATGTCAATAGGATCTAGGAAGAAGCTGCAACTAAACTACTGTGATAAAATAATCTTGTTAACATGAATATGGTGAGGTTATAGTGCGTACTATCCAAGAATTGGGACTGACATCCACACTAGCTCCTATTCCGAATCCATCTATGGAACCTCAAAGTGATGATCTCTGAAATTGTTCATATGAATTCCTTTGCAAGAAGAAAGTACCATTTAATGGATTAAATTATCCTCAAGAGGATGAGGAAAGATTGAACATGATAGTGTATTTGTTTTATTCATTGGGGACACTTGAAGAAATCATGGTGATGTGTTCCACCTTCATGATTGAATGACTTAGCAAGAGATGGTGGGACACGATGGTGACAATGAAGAAGCATGTGGTATTAGAGTGGAAAGACATAAAAGTTCATTTAATACAGTAGTTGTATACAGTGTTTATACTGCTGACTAAGGCTCTAGAGTTTTTCAACCTTGAGATTACTTGAATGAATGTGATTGAGCATGAAAACTATTTTTATGAGATTTTTTAGTATGCACCTGACATAGTTTCAAATGAGATGTTGGAGGATAAACGATTCGAGTTGGGAATTTTCCATGATATTAGTTCTCATGTTTTCTTGATGAAGCTACCTTCTTATACTGATGTGATGGATAGAGTGTTTATGGTTGAAATGTACCTGGATGGAAAGTTAGTGTTGTTGAGAATTTATTTCTATTCCAATGTTGGTGAAAGTTATTTTAATGGAAATCAGAATCATGATGTGTCTCATGGTGGTTCTTGAAAGTAGGGTATTTCTAGACCACCTATAGTGCATGGAAGTGGTCCATTGGTTTGTTACCAGTGTGCAAATCTGGGGCATTCAAAGAGGATTTTCCCTGTGGAACCCATGATATGTGGCTTTTACAGACACTTGGGTCACCTATAGAAGTTATTACATATTTATTATACTCTTTATAGTGGCACAAGATCATCAGTTCCACCTAAAAGTGTGGGGAAATCAGATGATTCAAGGACAAAAGGGTTCTTGCCACATGCATCCAGAACAAATCTTCTTCACACACTAGAAGAGTCTCTGGATGAAATGGATATGGGTCCAATGACTGTGAGTGGTACCATCACTATAAATTATTCACTGGTGGCTTCATTATTGGATACCATTTCATCTCATTCATTAATCTAAACCCGTATTGTTAATATTCTAAATCTTCCTACAAATATTTTGTATTATTTAATGTATATTACTACTCCCCTTGGTATGAAGAGATATTAGGGTCTCCGTAGTCCCACTTTTGTTTTCTCTCTAACAGATGTTGATATTTCTTGGAGTTTTTTGGTTCATAGCCTAAAAATATTTGATGTAATTTTCATAATCTATTGGAATGTTTCTAATAACATCTAGAAGATTATTATCTTAGATGGGTATCTTTATCTACACCCGATGGTGTATGATGTGTCTTCCAAGGAGAATGGGACCCATGGTCGAGTAGAGACGAAACATCTTTCCTAGAGTTGGGGAAAGTTATTTATGTGTTTTATTTTGATCTAGAGTAGAAATATTTGAGCAATGATCTCCTTTTAGTCATATTCGAGTTTCTCAATATGTTTCCTTCTGACATCTTTGGTTTTACACTAGTAATGGAGGTAGATTTTTCTATTGATTTAGTGTATGATACTCAACTAGGTTCTATTCCATATTACTGCATGGCACTAGCTAAATTGAAAGATATGAAGATTCAACTGGATGATATTCTAGGGAAACACTTTATATGCACGAGTTTGTCACCCTGGGTAGCACTGGTTCTCTTTTCTAAGAATGTTTATGGTTCACTCTACCTTTGTGTATATTATAAAAAACTCAATTGAGTTAAGATATAGAATAAGTATATGTTTCCATAAATTCATCATCTATATAATCAGTTTAAATGGGTAGGGTGTTTCTTGATGACTAACCTTTGATCTGGTTACCATCAGTTGACGATAAAAGAATTTGACATTTAGAAAACCGTATTTTGGAGAAGGTATGACCATTATGAGTACCTTGTAATGACCTTTGGTCTAACTAATTATCCTAAAGTGTTTATGGGTTTAATTAATAGTATTTCCATGAATATATTACTACCTTCATGGTATTATTTATGGATAAAATCATCATTAACTCCAATTATGATAAGGAGAATTACATCACTTGATAACATTTCTATGCGTGTTGAGAAATCAACAAATTTACACCAATATTATGAAATGTTATTTTTGTATTTGGGATGTGATGTTCTTGGGACATGTGGTGTCATAACATGGAATATTTGTTCATCCTAAAAAGGTTAAGGCTGTTATGAAATGGGGAAAATAGATTTTTTTTTCAATATTTAGACATTCTGGGGTTTAGTTGGGTATTATCTTCGGTTCATTAATGACTTCTAAATATTGGCTTCTCTGATGAATTCTATAATTTATAAGGGAGTAATATTTTTTTTGGGATGAGAAATGTCAGAGTTATTTTTTTGAGATTAAATTCATTTTGATGATTTTCCTGGTGTTGAATCTTCCAGAGGCTAGGTATAGCTAAGTGGTCTTTTGTGACGTAAAAGATTAAGGTTTGGGATGAGTTCTTATGCAAGGTGATCATGTCATTGAAAATTGATCTCTTAATATTAGTATACATGAGAAGAATTATCTAACCCATGACCCTGAACTTGTATCTGTGATGCATGAACAAAAGAGTAGGTGGGATTACATTTATAGAGAAAGGTTCACCATATATTCAATCCACAACTAATTGAGTTATATCTTTTATCAAAATGATTTGAATCTAAACCATATGTTTTGGGTGTAATACATATAGTTTTATGATTTTGGAATCACCTATACCCCAGGGAAAGGGACTATCATTAAAGATTCCTTGATAAGTAAACATCTGACCCAGATCATGAAATAATCATCGAAAGAGTGGATTTTGATAGTTATTTTTTCATAGTTTCATACTGGTGTTAGGGAATTAGAGGTCATGTTTTCTTTAGATAGTGTTTAATTAAAATACACTATTCTCGAGATGATTCTTTAGGAACACCATCTTGATAATGAGTTTCATAGTGTTAGAGACACTATTTTAGGTGGGGAGACTGTTCTTGAGTGGTAGTTCTACAAAGAGGGAATTCTATACTATCAGTATAATTTTGTTTTGTCATTATGGGTAAAGAAATATGTGATTGTGGATTTTCATAAATCTCAAAGGGAAGTCCACCCAGTAACAAAAAATTTGTTTTATGTCATGTAGTGTCAATTAGGGTGGCTAGGTATGGTACAGGGCATTAGTGAATTCATCACTCACAGTTATCTGTGCTAGCTAGTTAATTTCGAGCTCAAAAAACCTTTAGGTTTTCTTCATCCACTTCTAGTACTTATATGGAAGTGGGATGAGATCTCTATGAAATTTATGGTTGGTTTTCTATATACACAGAGAATGAATAATGTGATATTGGTTTTGATCGATCGGCAAATGAAATTAGATCACTTTATATAGATTCTTCATATAACCAATGTTGAGGAGTCGGTAAATCACTATGTGAAATAGATTGTTCATTTTTAAAGGTTTCTTTCTTTTATAGTTTTCGATAGAGATCCTAAGTTCATTTATAATTTTTGAAGATGACTTTAAGATGAACTAAGATCTAAGGTCTGTTTGAGAATGGAATACCATCTACAGTCAGATAGACATACATATAGAGCTATACAGATTCTTGAGGATATGCTTCACGCTTCTGTTATCTACTTTTTTTGGGACTTGGGATTATCATTTGGGGATGGTTGATTTTTCTTATAAAAATAGTTAGCAGTCATTGATTAGGATGGTTCCTTTTGATTCCTTGTATGATCTTCCCTAAAGATCTTCTTTGTATTAGTTGGAGATTTTTGAAAGTTCTTTGGTTGGAAAAAGCTTGGTTTATGAGACGACGCCAAAGATTCAGATGCTTTTTCAGAGGATGTTGATGGCATAGAGTTGATATAAGTATTTTACTGATCATTATCGAAGACCATTGGAATTATTAGTTGGTGACTAGGTATTTTTGACTGTTTAACCCCGTTTGGGTCATTGATAGCTTGGGAGGAAATGTAAACTCACTAATCAATTTTCAGGACCTTTTGAGGTTGTAGAGAAGGTGGAAATTTTTTTTTACCCTTTATAACATCCACCACAACTAACATCGATACATAACATGATACATGTATCTCATCTATGAAAGTATCTATCTAACCCATCTCACATTATAAGATGTAGTGATCTCTAGGTCAAGCCCAATTTATCTATGACTGAAAGGCCATTAATGCTAGTTGATTTTGAAACCAAGGTACTTTGTGGGATGATGATACCTTTGGTTTGTGTGACATGGTAGCATAGTTATGATACTCATGAGACTAGGGATAGGTAATGACTTATGAGATAGAAGTATTCTCATATCTTTAGTGTGGAATCTTCTTTGTAGGCTTTCTAAGGATAGAATGATTCGATGGTGTGGAGGTTTTAACATCATATTACAGTTTTTAGGTATTCCTAAACCCCTCTTTCTAATCATGTATTGGTTGGGTTTCATTTGGAGTTTTTTGGGTGAAATTTTGAATGTTTTTAAAATTTATAGGCTAGTTCACGGTTGGTGAATTTTTTTCCGAAATCTTGTGCCCTCTTGAGGAAAATCATGCAAACCTAGATAGTGGGTTTTTCATAGCTTGCACATAGTTTAACAAACCGTGTGCCCACATAGGAGAAACCATGAAGGCCATTTAAAAAAGGCACATGGGCAGGGCACATAGTTTGGTCTAACCATGCTTCCCTTCCGAATAAACTGTGTACAACTATTAATTACTCTAAAAATCTAATTTTAAAATAATGAAACCTCCCATTTAGGTTCCCGACATACCTATCATGACCCCCTATAGTTTCTTCTTCATTTAAGAACCTAAGAGGTGATTTTGGATCCTCTACGCCCTCCTGAAAGTGGATCAATGCTTGGGAAAAACATTATACCTTCACCAGGTTGGTATCCTCTTCCCATTTTTAGTCTCCCACTATCTCTATTCTCCTCCCTAGTGTTCTGTGGATTCCCTTGATGTTTTTTGGATCTAATACCCTTTTTTGGATCTCAAACCTATAATTTTTTATCATATCATGTTCTTGAAATTATTCATTGGTGAACCCTGATTAGGGTTCAGTGTTTTGAGATTGTTGATTCTGGTAAGTGGTTTCTCCATGATTTCTAATTTTTATTAACCCAAAATTTCTATATTTAAACACAATTGTCGATTTAAATAAAATTACTATTATAAATGAATTTTCTATAATTTTTTTGATTAAAACCAAACTTCCATTGAATTAAGGTTTTTTGAAATTGGATTTTTGGAATGAAATTTGGAAAAACCCTAATTCCATTTTATTGGGGCATGAATGTGAAATTTATGGAAACTTGTGTACATTTAAATTATTCAATTTAATTTGGGTAATTTTTACAAATTGTTTCTGTAACACCCCAAGTTTTTCTAAAAATAAATAGAAATTCATGGAACTTTTTTTTAAGTAGATATTTATAACTATCCTTTAAAAAGTAATTTTTCCACTTCTATGTTTTGAATTTCAAGAAACAGTCATCTACCATTGTGTTCAGTATGTTATTTGGAGTCCATTAGAACCAACTAGTTTTTTGGCGAATAGTAACATACCCTTATGAATAGTAATACAAACCTAATAAATAGTAAATTTTATTATTATTTTATTTTATTAAGGATTTAATATAATAACATCTTGGTTAATTTTTCACCATGATATAGAAGTAGTTATAGAATTAGAATTGTTAATTTTTGAATTAAGTATGATTTTATTTAAAAATTAAATTAATAATATTTAGAAAATTATTTTCAAAAAATGGACTTCATTTTTTAATTCTACAGGTTGAAAAATGGTTAGGGTAACTTTTTGGGATTTTTTTGAAATTCTTGAATTTTCCATGAATAGGGAAATATGATAAAATACCGTGTAATCAAATTATCAGTAAAATACACTATTTATGACATCATAAGTGATTAAAGTCCACTTGTTTTGAAATCACATGCCATTATTACTACTTGATGTCACATAAACTAATACTATTCATAATCTTGGGCAAAAATATTATAATAATGATTAAAATAATGAAAAATACCCCCTCTCATCCACTATAAATACCACCCTCACTCCCATCTTCTTCCCACACCTCTAAAGCCTTGATCCATGCCTAAGTTCTACCCAATACTCCTCCCAAGTCTCTTCCCCACGTCCTATAGCTTCTGGTATCACCAAAAAACCAAAACCAAATCCCTTAGGAAGGATCTCAAGGAGAAGAGATCAAGAGGTAAACAACCTCTTTTATTTTCTTTATTTTCTTTCATTTTATGTTATTCTCTTAATTTACCTTTGGATTATGTTGGGATATTTCATTACATATCCCCCATTACTTTCCATATTATGTATGAGTGATGATATATCCTCTTTCTCTCATTAAACTATTTTTATGATATTTTAAGAACACCATTAGGCTACCGAATTTTCATGAGAATTTTCTGATGTTTTCTTTTATTTCAAGATTCCTTTATTTTCTTATTATTTCCTCACCAACTCTTAATCAAGAGGAATGAAATCTCCAGAATATTGTATATTATGGATGTTCTCATGTTCATGGGAAATTCACCATCAATCTTCTTCTCTTCCCCCACTTGTTCAAGGAATTAAAAACATTGCCCGTGATGTGTCGAATTACCAACATCGTGAACGATGTGATTTCAATTTGATTTAATTCCTTCAAGTATGTTCATGAAACAATTTTTATGGTTGAACCAGGTTATAATATATGTATTATGTCTCATCAATTGTTCTGTAATTATTTTTTACATATGGTTTTATTTTATAAAACAAAATGAGGTCGTTATTATCAAAGAACCACTAAAATGATCTAAACGAACATCATTAATGTTTTAACTTATGAATCATCCACATGTAAGAATTCAAAATGATAAATGGTATAATTTATGTTAATTTATATATGTAAATACTACTCCATTACAATTCTGGATTTTCACTTCCAATCGACAAGAATGTCCACCATGAACCAATCATGGAAATCATGTAAAGAACTCACCAAAAAATAGTGCAAGGAGCAAAATACTAACAATTAAAGGGTGAAATGATGTTATGAAATGATCATATAAGATGTTATAAACATGAAATTTTTTATGAAAAATACTAATAACACTCTTTTAACCATTATACAGGAATTTTAAACAAGTTTTAAGTAAGAAAAACCTGAGGTAAGGGAATTCTTAACCCAGTTTCCATTCTTTGGGTTAACCTTCTACTTCGTTATTTATGTGGTATTAAAATTGATTGTGTGATGGGTTTTGATTATATTATGTTTAATTATGTTTATTTACAGTTTATATACACATTCCATCCATTCTATTAATTCTCACTTCAATTATATGATATTTATAAGGGACTTTTCTTTTAAAATCCTCTTTTAAAATTCTGTTTTAAAAAATTAAAAAGCAATGTTTTTATGCTAATATTATTGTTGTATGATTATGTTTTGGATCTTAGGAATTGTTTATTATTAATGGTGGGACCTATATCTCCCTCAAATTCATTGGGTATGTGTAAGTTTTAGGTCAGTTGTAGGGTTACTCTATGTGTAACTGCGATGGTTACACAAATTGTAAGTTAGCCGTGATGGTTACAAATTATAAGGTAGCCGTGAGGGTTAAAATGTTATATAAGTAATGCCCTAAGATAAATTTATGATTATATGTATGTTCTCATGTTTTGTGTGGATCTTTTTTAAATCTCATGTTAAACAAAGTAAGTTTATATGGGTGACAAGCATGTCTTTTGAAAATGCTTTCATACGTTACTAGTATTCATGCAATAATGTGCTCTTTCCTTCTTTTTCATCACTTACTGAGATTTTGTGCTTATACCATGTTTTTAAATGATTTTCACAGGTTAATGGATGTGTAAGACAAATAAATAATCCATGTTAAATGTTGAAGAATTGTCAAGGAGTCATGTTTAAGTTTTAATGTTTTATATTTTGAAAAAAATGGAAACTGTTTTTATGGTATGTACTCTATAATAATGTGTAATGTTATGAATGTATTGTCCCAATTATCTAAATCACTAAAATTGGAAAGATAATCAATGTAAAAGGAAGTGTTTTCTTGACTAAATTCAAGACTATGTTATGTAATATGGCTGGGTACTTATAGTTGGTATTAGAGGATGGTTTAGATAACATTAGGGGTTGGGATGATATTAAAAGAATACTGTAAATGATTTTTACTCTATGATTAATTTGAAATGTTATAGCATTTAAATATTACCATGTTGCTTCATCTAAGATATGTTTGTTCAGAATGGTTGTCTGCAGAAAAAACAGGGATGCTGAAGAGGAGAGGCACCGAAAGAATGAAATCCTTTTGGATCTACAGCTCGGAATGGTAGGGATTGGAACCGAGCAGTTTGTGATAGTAATGGCTTAGCTAATGCAAGGGGAAGCTGATCAGTGGTGGTCAATGGTAAGGAACATCAGGGGTAGAGAGGATTTTTATGCCTTAGAGTGGGATGAATTTAAAAGTCTTTTCCTTGAAAAATATTTTCCTAAGGTGGTATGACTTAAGATGGAGAAGCAATTCCTTGAATTAAAGAAAAATGAGGAGGATTCGGTGGCTGTGTATGAAGAGAACTTCACCCGACTAGAGAGGTATGCTCCTAATCTTATTCTGGATCTTGATAGAAAAATCAACTGCTTTTACTCAGGTCTGAAGCCAAGGTATCGAAGGGCGTTGGCCTCCCATGAATTCAAAAGTTATGAGAAACTTGTCCGATGTGCTGAGAGGGTAGAGATGGAGTTTTCTGATGATCATGTGAATTTTGGAAATAAAGAGAAAAGGAGGTCGATATGGAAAGCGATGGGTAAGAATCAACCAATGAAATGTGATGGTAGGAAAATCCAATTTCCAGTTTGTGAAAAGTGTGGAAAGAAGCACCCTAGGGAATGTCTTAGAAAAACCAGGAAGTGTTTTAAATGTGGCAAGTTTGTACATATGGACCGAGATTGTAATGAAAATGATCCAAATACTAATCCTAATAAGAAAACTATAAAGTGTTTTAAATGTGGTGAGATGGGTCATTATGAAAATGCCTGTCCAAAGAGAGATCCGAATGATGCAAAGAAGCTAGACTATAAGTAGAAAGGTGTAGTGAGATCCTTTGTGACTATGTTAGCAGATGTCAGGCCATCCAATGAATTTGTATCTAGTACTTTGTTTATTCACTCAGATTTTTCTAAAGTTTTGTTTGATACAGGGTCTACACATTCCTTCATCTCTGAGAAATTTTATGGTAAATTGGAAATATCACCTCAGCAAATGAGACTCGAACTTGTTGTTAAAACACCAGGGGGAAATATTATAGCAAAGAAGAATTAAATGAATCTTTCTATTGTGGTATGTGGAAATAATTTACATGTAAACCTTGTTGTTTTACCCTTAGTCAAGTTTGATGTTATTATGGGAATGGATTGGCTTTCTGTTTATCATGAAAAGATTAACTGTAGAGCTAAAGAAGTTTTTTTTCAGAAAGAGTTTCTATTTTTATAAAATAATGAAACCATACAATTGATAACATATCAGGAAGCTGAGAAACTGTTGAAAGATAGAAATGAATGTTATCTTTCTCATATTGTTTAAAACAAGGGAACTATTCAGATTAATGATGTGCTGGTGGTAAATGAATACCTTGATGTTTTTCCTGATGAGTTACCCGGTGTCATACCTGATCAGGAAGTCAAATTCAGAATTGACTTAGTTCCTAATGCTAAGACAATTTCAAAACCCCCATATCATATGGCTCCAATAGAACTTCTTGAATTAGAAAATCAGTTGCAGGATTTTCTTGATAAACTCTTAATTTTTCCTATAACTTCACTATGGGGAGCTCCTGTTTTGTTTGTTAAAAAGAAAGATGGTTACATGAGACTTTTCATTCATTATAGAGCTTTGAGTAACGTAACTATTAAAAAAAAGAATCATTTTCCTCATATCGATGACTTGTTTGATCATCTCTAGTGAGATTAGTACTTTTCTAAGATTGAATTGAGATCTGGATACCATCAGCTGAAGGTGAAGGAGGATGACATCCTGAAAATAACCTTTTGTACTAGATATGGGCATTATGAATTTGTTGTTACGCCCTTTGTGTTAACTAATTCACTTACTGTATTCATGAATCTTATGAATAGAGTATTTCATGAGTTCTTGGATAATTTTTGTGGTTGTATTTATTGATGATATTCTGGAATTTTATAAAAATAAATCGAAGCATGAAAAACATCTAAGGGTTGTATTACAAACCTTAAAAGAAAAGAAACTATATGGGAAATTCAGAAAGGGTGATTTTTGGTTGCAACTGATTTCTTTTCTTGGGAACATTGTAAATAATGATGGAATAATAGTTGATCCTGTGAAAAAAAAGTGGTTGATGAATAGACAAGACCCACAAATGTTATAGAGATTCATACTTTTCTGGGATTAGTAGGTTATTACTGACGTTTTGTTAAGAACTTTGCTCAGTTATCTAGCCCGATAACTAAGTTAACATGAAAAGGGGTTAAAATATTTTGGACAGAAGAATGTGATGTTTGTTTTTAGGAACCGAGGAAGAGATTGGTGAATGCTCTAGTTTTGGCCTTGCCTTCTTGAAATGGTGAGTTTTTCATCTACAATGATGCTTCTTTGAAGGGACTTGGTTGTGTTTTGATTCAGAATAATCAGGTAATTGTCTATGCTTCAAGACAACTAAAAACTCATGAGTTATATTATCCCACACATGATTTGGAATTGGAAGTTGTGGTTTTTGCTTTGAAAATTTGGAGGCATCATTTATACAGAGCCAAATGTCAAATATATACTGACAATAAAAGTCTGAAGTATATATTCACTCAGAAGGAATTCAACATGAGGTAGAGAAGATGGCTTGAACTGATAAGGTATTATGATTGCACGATCAATTACCATCTTGGAAAAGATAACAAAGTGGAAGATTCCTTGATTCGAAAACATCAAGAATCATTAACCATGTTACGTTTAGAACATGATCCCTTGATTAATGATTTGATGAATTTTGGCATATAATTTGTTGGTATAGGGAATACATCTGTTTTTTTCAGGTTTTAGTGTAGTCTTTGTTGTCAGGCAGAATTAAGCGAGTATAGAAGGAAGACCGTGAGCTACAGAAAAAGGTAGAGTTGGTTAAAATGGGTAAGCTTTCAGAATTTAACCTTGATAAAGTTTGTTTTTTAAAATTTGGAAAAAGGTTGTGTGTGCCCTGTGATTATCAGTTGAAGAATGATTTGTTGTGTGAAGCTCATAGTTCTCCATTTTTGGTTCATCCTGGAAGTACTAAGATGTATAGAGACCTTCAGGAGTATTACTGGTTGGATAGAATGAAAAGAGATATTGCTGATTTTACCATGAAATGTTGACATGTCAGCAGGTTAAAGTAGAGTGGCAGTTACTGAATAGGATGCTTCAACCTTTGTTAGTGACAGAGTGGAAGTGGGAGAATGTATCCATGGACTTTGTGGTGGGACTACCTAAGACATCTCAATGTAACAATGCAATTTGGGTTATTGTGGATCAAGTGACAAAATCTGCACATTTTCTTTATATTCGAGATACAATGTCTTTGGATCGACTTTCTCGATTTTACCTCAAGGAGATTATCAGGTTACATGGATTTACTCTTTCCATTGTATCTGACCAGGATCCCAGGTTCACTTCTAACTTTTGGAAGGGACTTCATAAGTAGTTGGGAACAAAATTAAATTTCAGTACAACTTTTCATCCTCAATCAGATGGGAAATCAGAATGAAAGATTCAGACTTTGGAGGATATACTTCGAGCTTGTTCAATGGACTATCAGGGAATTTAGGATCAACATCTTTCTTTAGTTGAGTTTTCTTATAATAACAGTCTTCATTCTAGTATTCAGATGGAACCTTTTGAGGCCTTGTATGGGAAGCGGTGTCGGACTCCAGCGTTTTGGGATGAAGTCAGTGAAAGAAAGTTGATGGGGCCAGAATTAGTAGAAAAAGTGGCTGAGAAAGTGAGGATGATCCAGAAACACATGAGGACAGATCAAAGCAGGCAGAAAAGTTATGCAGATAATAGAAGGAAAGACTTCTCTTTTGAGGTAGGTGACCATGTTTTCCTTAAAATCTATACTTGGAAAAGTGTGATGCGTTTCGGTAAGAAAGGGAAGCTAAGTCCACGGTTCATCAGTCCTTTTGAAATATTGGAAAAGGTTGTAATAGTTGCATACCGTGTAGCTTTGCCTTCGAGTTTGTCTCAGGTACACAATGTTTTTCATGTTTTGATGTTGAGAAAGTATGTGCCAGATTCATCACATGTATTGAGCCCAGAAGTAGTTCAGCTGGAAGAGAACCTTTCTTATGAAGAGAAACCAGTTCAGATTCTTGATTGAAGGGAACAAGTATTGCAGAATAAGGTAATCCACTAGGTAAAGGTTTTTTGGAGAAACCACATAGTTGAAGAAGCAACAAGGGAGTCTGAAAATTCTATAAGGGAAAAGTACCCTCAGTTGTTTAATAAGTAAATAAAATTGTGAGGACGCAATTTCCAGAAGGTGGGGATAATGTAACACCCCAAGTTTTTTTAAAAATAAATAAAAATTCATGGAACTTTGTTTTAAGTAGATATTTATAACTATCCATTAAAACATATTTTTTCTACTTCTATGTTTTGAATTTTATGAAACTGTCATCTACAATTGTGTTCAGTATGTTATTTGAAGTCCATTGGAACCAACTTGTTTTTTTTGGTGAATAGTAACATAGCATTATGAATATTAATATGAATAGTAATATGACCCTAATGAATGGTAAATTTCATTATTATTTTATTTTCTTAAGGCTTTAAGATAATAACATCTTGGTTAATTTTTCATCGTGATATAGAAGTAGTTATAGACTTAGAATTGTTAATTTTTAAATTAAGTATGCTTTTATTTAAAAATTAAATTAATAATATTTAGAAAATTATTTTAAAAAAATGGAATTCATTTTTGAATTCTATACATTGAAAAATGGTTTGGGTAAATATTTTGGGATTTTTCTGAAATTCTTGAATTTTCAATGAATAATGAAATATGAAAAAATACCGTGTAATCAATTTATCAGTAAAATACACTATTTATGACATAATAAGTGATTCAAGGCCACTTGGTTTGAACTCACATGCCATTATTACTATTCTAGGTCACATTAACTAAGACTATTCATAATCTTGGGCAAAAATATTATAATAATGATTAATATAATGAAAAATACCCCCTCTCCTCCACTATAAATACCACCCTCACTCCCCTCTTCTTCCCACACCTCTCAAGCCTTGAGAAATGCCTAAGTTATGAACAATACTCCTTTAAAGTCTCTTCCCCACGTCCTAGAGCTTTTGGTCTCACCAAAAGACCAAAACTAAAGCCCTTAGGAAGGATCTTAAGGAGAAGAGATCAAGAGGTAAACATCCTCTTTTATTTTCTTTCTTTTCTTTCATTTTATGTTATTCTCTTTCTTTCCCTTTGGCTTATGTTGGGATATTTCATTAAATATCCCCCATTAATGTCCATATTATTTATGAGTTATGAGATATCCCTTTTCTCTCATCAAACTATTTTTATGAAATTTTAAGAGACGCTGTTAGGCTGCCGAATTTTCGTGAGAAATTTCTGAAGTTTTCTTTTATTTCAAGATTCCTTTATTTTCTTATTCTTTACTCAACTCCTATTAACCAAGAGGAATAAAATCTCCAGAATATTTTATATTCTGGATTTTATCATGTTCATGGTAAATTCACCATCAATCTTCTTCTCTTCCCCCACTTGTTCAAGGAATTAAAAATATTGTCTGTGATGTGTCGAATTACCGACATCGTGAACAATGTGATTTAAATTTGATTTAATTCCTTCAAGTATGGTCATGAAACCATTTTTATGGTTGAACCAGGTTATAATATATGTATTATGTCTCATCAATGTTTCTGAAATTATTTTTTACATATTGTTTTAATTTATAAAACAAAATGAGGTCGTTATTATCTAAGAACCACTAAAATGATCTAAACGAACATCATTAATGTTTTAACTTATGAATCATCCTCATGTAATAATTAAAAATGATAAATGGTATAATTTATGTTAATGGATATATTTAAATAATCCTCCATTACAATTCTGGAGTTTCACTTCCAATCGTCAAGAACATCCACCATGAACCAATCATGGAAATCATGTAAAGAACTCACCCAAAAACAGTGCAAGGTGCAAAATACTAACAATTAAAGGGTGAAATGATGTTATGAAATGATCATATAATATGTTATAAACATAAACATGTTTCTTTAAAATACTAATAACACTTTTATAACCATTATACATGAATTTTAAAAAAGTTTGATGTAAGACAAACTCGAGGTAAGGGAATTCTTAACCAAGTTTCCATTCTTTGGGTTAACCTTCTACTTCGTTATTTATGTGGTATTAAAATTGATTGTGTGATGTGTTTTGCTTATATTATGTTTAATTAAGTTTATTTACAGTGTATATACATATTCCATCCATTCTATTAATTATCACTTCCATTATATGATATTTATAAGGGACTTTTCTTTTAAAATCCTCTTTTATAATTCTGTTTTACAAAATTCAAAAGAAATGTTTTTATACTAATATTCATGTTATATGATTATGTTTTGGATCTTGGGAATTGTTTATGATTAAGGGTGGGACATATATCTCCCTCCAATTCATTGGGTATGTGTAAGTTGTAGGTCGGCCGTATGGTTACTCCATGTGTAACTTCGATGGTTACACAAATTGTAAGTTAGCCGTGAGGGTTACAAATTATAAGGTAGCCGTGAGGGTTAAAATGTTATATAAGTAATGCCCTAAGATACCTTTATGATTATATTTATGTTCTCATGTTTTGTGTGGATATTTTTTAAATATCATGTTACACAAAGTAAGTTTATATGGGTGAGAAGCATGTCTTTTGAAAATGCTTTCATACATTACGAGTATTCATAGACTAATGTGCTCTTTCCTTATTTTTCATCACTTACTGAGATTTTGTGCTCATCCCATGTTTTTAAATGATTTTTAAAGGTTAATGGATGTTTAAGACCAAGAAATAATCCATGTTAAATGTTGAATAATTGTCAAGGAGTTATGTTTAAGTTTTAATGTTTTATATTCTGAAACAAAAATGGAAACTGTTTTTATGGTATCCACTCTGTAATAATGTTTAATGTTATGAATGTATTGTCCCAATTATCTAAAGCTCTAAACTTGAAAAGATCCTCAATGTAAAAGGAAGTGTTTTCTTGACTAAATTAAAGACTATGTAATATAATAAGGCTGGGACCTTATAGTTTCATTAAAATTTTTGAATTTAATTGAGGAAATTGAATTATGAATTGATTTAAAATTATTATTTGGAAAAAATGGACTAAAATGGTTTTGATAGAAACTATTTGGTTTTATCTTGGAAAAAGAAATGTTTTAAATAAAATCTCATTTTGTTTTTTAAATATAAAATTGGAATTTTTGAAATTGGAGACTGGGATTTAATTATATTTTGAGGTTTATTAAATGTTTTTTCCTTTTATTGATTTGTACTAGATCACATGAAAACCTAGGTATTTTGTGAGTTATTTTGGAGAAACATACTATAATGGGAATTCCCTAGCATAGTATTGACGTTTTAAAACACTAAAAAGAAATTATTTTATCATATATTATTCCTTCGTAGGATATAGAAGAGTCCTCTCTTAATAGTTTTGAGGGACCTGTGTACACATTACCTTTTATCACATGATTCTATGAGGATACTAAAACCTTGAACTATCATACATCTTGGAAGATGACCATGTGGGTGAGTTGTTTATATATGAGATATAAATGTATTTCAATGTTGTAAAATATTTTACATGCCATCTGATTTATATAAATGGGTTTATATAAAAGTGTAAATAATCCATTTTTTTAAAAGTATTTCCATCATTTGAAATGTAAAGCATGATTTTTAAAAATATGATTTTGAAATTCCAAACCTGTTCATTTAGAATTAAATGTTATTTATTTAGTTAATTAATTATTTTAATATTATTATGGAATCCTTAGTGAGACCCTACTGAGATTTTTAGCTCACACCCTACCTATTCCTTTGAGTGTTGTTAGATTGTCCCCTTCCATATTCGAGTGGAGGTAAATCACCACTCGGAGGTGATTTTAGTTGTTGATATGTGGACTTGGTGAGTTGCATATGTTGGTACTTGGGTACTTTTTATCTATTTATGGTACTTTTATATAATAATTTAGGTTATTTTTTCTATTTTAATTCTATTACACTTCTCCTAGTGGAGTTTTTTATGTATGCATACTGATTAGTTTGTCTTTACTTCCATAATTCTTGTGGAAAAATCATTCACACTTTCATTTTGTATGAAACTAGTTTCTAGTCGCCAGCCTATGGGGATTGGGAACGCCCTTTAGGCCATGTCAGGATCATCTTGGTTATCGAGTTACCAGGGTACCCAAGTCATTTTGTGATAATAATCCTAAATGAAAATCACTTCTTTTCAAAAAATATATATTTAAATAATTTTTTTATTAATGCCTAAAATTAAATTCATTGAGATGTATTATCAACATATCTATCAATATGAAATAATTTATGTATAACCCATAAATGATCTGAAAAATAATATTCTTGACCCATTCCATAATTTATAATAGAGCTTATTTATTGAGAGAGTTTCATGATTCATATGAATTTAATCATTATTTTTATTAAATACATTCCCTCTTAAATATTTAACCAATAAATCACATCTATTATTGGACCAATAAAAACATTTAATAGTTTTTTATTTAAATTTAGAGTTTATACCTTGACATTTCTATTTGGTTAGTCCATCTATAAATAATATCAAATATAATACGTAGATAGTTCAATGGAGAACTCCTTATCTAATTTCAGTATATAAATGAACATTAAATCCATTAATTAAGTTAAATATGATTTAGTTTTACCCAACTATATGAAAAACAAATATCCCATCTACACATGTTTAACTAAATTCTAGGTTTTATAACATCCTCAATGAATTGAACTATATAATTCATGGGTACCTTAATTTTAGAATTACTAATTTTAAATGGCCGAGGTATTAATATTTATTTTCTTATTTATGAATATGAGATTCATGGTTTTAATGGTCTTATTACTCTCACCATTTTAATATGATATATATATATATATATATTATGCAATAACTATATGTATTACTGAATATAATGATTTAGTTTTATGTTTTATACTTTAAAAGAAATTAATATATTCCAAACACATTAATCATTAACACCATATAAAAATAATTAATTCTCTCACATACCCAAACAAAAAATATAATTATATTTACACATATCTAAATACATCTCATGTATAATGTACATGAAAAACATCAATGTAAAATTTTAAAATCATATGATACCAAAATTAACTCAAGAGTAAGAATTATGTTGCATAAGTTAATCATCTACTACTATATAACAAAGCATAATCTTGTAAATTAATGAGATGCACATCCCATAATTTCATTATCCATAGATCAATATATAAGATAGATATTAATTCATAAAAAATTCTATCTATGATTGTTTATTAATAAAAATCACCCTTCAAAATTGAATTTTGAACCAAAAAAATAAAATTCCTAGTTCAACATATATAAATATTGTGTCCCACCTAACATGTTACTCCTTATGAATATGATATTAAAATTATAAGAATTATTTAAATTAACTTAAATTAAAGGATAATAACATTCAATATTTAAAATATTTTGTAAATGAATAATAATTTTTTAATTGTAAATAAATGAACAATTCAAATATATATATCATGAGCTTTTGTAATTTTTAAAAGTGCTATATTTTATTATAATAAACGTTTTTATGGTCTATTGTAACATTAATTTTGTGAAATAACTTTATGACAATGAGAAAGATGTTTTTTATATTTTTTTAAAATAAAAAAAATTGAAAAAAAACTATGATGTAGATTCTATATAAAATTTATTTCAAATAGTGAATTTTTCAAAGGTAACCCCTTGATACATGTCATGGTTTCTAATAGTGAGTTTTTCAATGGTCATACATTGATCCATGATATTTCATTAATTTTCATATCATTGTTTTTCATTTGGAAATCTAATTTCCAAAAAAATTACCATTTTGATACAATCCATGAATAAAAAATAATTTTTATTGATAAACTATTTGTTGAAAATAAAAACCAGGTTGTTTTTCATAAACCACTTCATTTTTAGGAAGATTTTTCTGACCCACAAGATCGGTATAATAATTTTTTTTGGGAAAAATAAAATCAATTTTCTTTTTTTAAATCTCAATATTATCTATTACTTAGTAAATATCTCTATCTGATACCACATAATGGTTTTGTAGGAAATATTAACACCCATATATAATGGGATTAAAACAATCCACTCCATGTATTGATAAAAATAGGAATTTTTACAATGGATTTTAACATTTAATAAATATTAAATAAGTATCTAAATAAAATCTTATAAAACCAAAAATTTGATAGGGATCCTTTAACTACAATCAAATATATATTCCCACAAAAGTTACTGACTAATTGAAATGGAATAATAGAATTATTTTGCATGACCTATTACCCTTTAATATGTGTGTGGGGACCACATTAATTGTTTATAAAGAGTATAGAACATGAGAGAGTATTGGGTAGTTATTAATTGATCTAAAATTTTCCAAATATGGTATGTAATGTAAATTAATATAGATATCCTTCATTGAACGTCTTTGGTACTTGAATTTTAAATTTTTCATACATGATGAAACTAAAAAATGATATAGTTAAATCTATTGAAAATTTTATATTGGAAAATTCATTGGAATCACCTAATGATTATATTGGGCCTATTATTTTTGAAATACAATGTCAAAAAATCCTCCATGGTTAATAAATAATACACAATACAGAGGAGTTTTATATTATTAAGTAGTGATATCCCATGAAAATATAAACCTAATGACCTCACATTAAATATAAAACTTTTGTTTAATGAATTTACCACTTGAAGCTTCACTATTTTTTAAATTATGAAAATAATAACATATTTTACTATATTAGGTGTGAAATTGAAAAAGGCTACCGCTTTTTATATTTTGGCTTGAAAAGTTACTTTAACATTCACTTAACCACAAATATATAATTGCATGATATATTATAAACCAATCTATGATGATCAATATTTAAGGAATAACTAAATGTTATCTCATATCATTTATGATGAACAACATGATATAAAAAATCATTGCCAAAATAACACACCTAATGTGGTGACTCATACCACATTATTATTTATGATATAGTGAATATAAAAAATTATATAAATGCAACACATATATGATTTAAAATTATATATACAAGTATTTTTAACAAATATATGTTATATCGTTATGGGTACGTGTGTATTATATAATTATATTTTTATTTTCTATACACACACATATGTTATATGAATAGAACATATATATATTCTATACTCATAACGGTAAGTATGAGTGTGTGTTTTCTTTATACATTAATATGTTAGTTGTCTTAAAAACATAGCATTATATATATCTATACATATCCATCTAACACATGTTGTGTGTTTGTGTTGCTTAATCTTAATATATACATATTATTAACATATATATTTTTGTGTGTATGTGTGTCTCTTATATAAAAAAGACATGTGTTTGGACTAAACATGAGAATATACACAATTTCTTAAGAAAACCCACCATAAGAACTTTGATATGTTTGATGATCAATATCTCAAATTAACACATCAAAAAACAAAAAATTAGCCATATCAGACCAAGTCACCCCATAATGATAAAAAGTATGAATCAATAATTAATATAAAATAAATAGATTTCTACTCTATAATAATCATAATTCTAACACTATTGAATTTGATGAAATCACATACATGATAAAGGGTTTATCATATGGAAAAAATAAAGAATATCCCTATGTGAAACATCCAAAAAACATGATCATCATTGATATTGATATATATATATCTAAATTAAAAAGAAAAATAACTTTCACAAGATTTTTATTACAACCTTATACAAATTTAGATGATGATATGAATACTAAATATATACACACATATAATGATGGTGTACTTATAGGGTGTTATCACGATTTAATTGGTTGGATATGACCACATGATTCCACACACAACCTATATTGAATACATTTATTTTGGTTCTAGTTTACATAAATTCATTGAAAATGATTTACTAATAAAAAAACATTTTAGTAATGTTATAAAAACATAACATAAGGAAAACCACTCATATCTCCAAAAATTTAAGTGAAAATAAAAAATGCACATATCAATTCCACATTCAAAACAAATCCTTGCTCATCATGCACCACTAGGATAACATAGAAGGTCATAATAATATGTCATTATTAAAGCCCCATAGGTTTACTATGCCTCTAAAAATATCTTCCAACAAGGTAAATTCTTAGAGTATAAATAAATATAATTATATTCTCTATAAATTTCATAGAGTCTTAGTAGTCTTAAGTTTCCTCAAGGACCCATAATCATATTATAAATTTTGATTATTCCTCTAGGATACTCTACTAATATTTAGAGTAATCATTTCATCTCATGTACTCTATTGATTACAAAAACCATACTATATGAGATATATATAATGGATAGGATTATGTTACCCAACATGATCCCCAATATCACAGTAAATGTATTCATTCCCTCATATAAAACCTATAGTCTAACAAAAATTCTCTCATGAATATAAACACAATGATTTAGTTTGTCAAATACATTAAAAATAAAGAAGTTTTTATATGATCTACCCTATCAGTAACATTTTATAAAACCCTATGTTTCAGGTCATTTGACTAGCCTATGGAGTTATAATAAAAGTATAAGTAGTTTACCTTTTCTAACCTTCTAATATCATCTCATCAATATAGATCAATAATTTTTTTATAAAATCCATATATAATAAATATTATATATTTTAATCAGTTTTAGAAGAAATAATATAAATCATCATATCTTTTATGAATAGAATAATTCACAAAACAATTAATTACATAAATTAATCATCATATATTTCCCAATAATAAGTATTATAGATCATATCATTTCATTGGCTGTTTTTTTTTTCAATATCAAATATACACTCGTAATATTATCATTCCATACCATATCATATCAAAATATTCTCATTCTTCACCTCATGTTTTCCCAACACCCATTCTCAATAATAATTTATTTTGGTATATACCAAAAATTATATCCATGGAATAATTATTTCCTAACTATTCCAATTGAATATTATTACTATGTAAACTACTATATAACCTACTACATAAAGCTCTTTGTTCTTATTTGATAATTAATTAGTAAAATATATTTTGTCTATGTCTACAACACAACCTTATGGTTCTTCAACTATCATAGAGAATTTACAATAATTTATCCATATATGATATAATATTTTATTAATATATATATATATATATTCATGTCCAACCTTACAACCTTTTCCTTTTCTTGAGAATCATGTCCATCACACATAGTAAAAAATTTATTATCTCATAAGTTTCAAAAAATAATACACACAATAAATCTACATAAAAACACAGAATAGAGATTTAGGGTAACTTTCTTAAATGTTATTACACATGGACCATAGGATCTACATTAGTGGAAACATTTAATTATACTAATTTCATGTGCATTTAAGATATTCTTAAAGTATCTAATTTATAACCCAAAGGTAAAAAATAATATAGGATGAAAATATAGACATGGGGTTTCCATTCACCTTGGTACCAATTTCACACATCTACAAAAAATACTCTAATTTTTCACTAATCATATTAGGTAAATTTAGAATTATGAAGGATATAAGAGAGAGAAAGAGGGAAATAAAGGGAATGACCCCCATTGCTATGTGGAAGAAATGTGTGGGTATTTAAAGAAAAAATTCTCCTAACAACAAAATTATTCTATACCTAAAAATAATTATAGTCCAAAAAACTATATTTTTTACATAATTACACTTTATTTATAAAATTTGGAGCGTGGATACTACTAGGACCATTAGGACTCTAGTGGACTCCAAAAAAACCATTGATTAACCTAACTGTAGTGTAATGGCCCAGACCTATCTGGTCCATTACTTTGTGAAAATGTGGTGTTTGAGGTGTTTTGGGAGGTCAAGGTGACTTATTCCCAACACTTTTCCAAATTTCCAATTTAGTGAACAATGTTCTATCAGTGAGGTTCAGTGAACAATGTTTCCAGAATAGTGAGGTCTATCGGTAACCTCTATCGGTAACCTCTAACGGTAGGTGTACAGTAATGGTAGGTGTACAGTAACGGTAGGTGTACAATGTTTCTAGAATGGTGAGGTCTATCGGTAACCTATATCGATAACCTATAACGGTAGGTGTATAATAACGGTAGGTGTACAGTAATGGTAGGTGTACAACATTTCCAAAATGGTGAGGTCTATCGGTAACTTCTAATGGTATGTGTACAGTAACGGTAGGTGTATAGTGTTTCCAGAACGGTGAGGTTCTAACAGTGAGGTTCATGAATAATGTTTTTCCTTTTCCAAATTTTGAGTATGTGAATAGTGTTTCCAAATTCCTATAGTTTCACCCCTTTGACGTGTCCTTTAACGTAAAATACATTTAAAGCCTTATTTTAAGGAATATTAAGGCCGATTCAAAGGCCATAAATCCTATATTAATTATTCCTAAGGCCCGAGATGTTTTTACTTGGTCGAACTATGTGGTTTAATGCGATCCGCTTTTAATGGGAAATCAAGTGTATCTTAACCTGCCACTCCGTTTATTATTCTAAAGGGACGGGATATCTTCCTCCCTAATTCTTTCTCTTTATTCTCAGATATGAGATGCTAGAAACTTTCATTCCTTCCCGTAGGAGTTGTGCAATCAAATTTCCCTCCTAGGATTGGTTCCTCTATGTTTTGATGCAACCAAGCTGTATTGATCAATCTTCAATATAAGGTATGTTTTATCGTCATTCTTTTGGGGTTCATCTTCTCTTGTTTCTCCTTTCCATATTATAGCATATAATATTCATGCTTCTAATAGAGTTTTCTTGGGGATCAGTTGGCGCGGTCGTACCGTGGCATCATCGGGTGGATTCAGTTGTCGCGAGAGGAAGATCATGACCCTTTGTGTGGATAAAGAACATCAAAAACTATTTGAGGTAGGGTATTCATTACATCTATCTTATTTTACGTGAAACTGTATCGTTAGCATGTTTTATCCCACTAGATGACAATGGAATTGACATAATAAATATTCGAACTGGATAAATAAATTGATATCAATCATATGTTATTGCCTCTTATTTTTTATAGATAGTGTCATATTTATGCTTGTTCTTGATTGAAATCGGTAAAGAACATAAATTGGGATTAATTGATAATTGTTTGGCTAAAGATAAAGAGGCATGTAAACGAATATGGTTCTTATTGTAATTTTATGTTAATAAAATTGGTGAAGTAAGAATGTTTATTTATTTGTGATAGCTTACTGGTTAGGTTTCCCAAATTTGGAACCAACAAATAATAAATCGGTTAATCCAAGATGGATTAAAGAACTGGTGGTTGTTAAAAGATAATTGCTTGTAGGGTTCTGAGTTACCCTCTTATTTGTTTAAGGGCCAAGAGCCCAATTGTGAAGAAGTTTGTTTTACTGCTGCTTGTGTTTTGATGTGATCCTGGATGGTTGTGGTGATATGTGGAGGCATAGAGGCCTTTTTGGTTGTGGCAGCAGATGGCGCCTAGAGCGGTGAGATGCATCGGTTTATGCATGTGGGTGTCGGGGTGGACACTAGGGATGTTGGAATGGGATGGATGTGATTGTTGGATGCTTGCTGATTCCTTGGTTGTTTATCTGCTTTACTTTTCCCCACTGCTCAAGGCAGCTGGTCTTACTTACCCTTCTTCTAAAAGAGGTGAAGACACGCTGGGTATGTCACATGCTTTCCCTGTTTAGATTCTTAATGAAGGATGGGTATATGCTCTTTCTATAAGCAGTAAAGACTCGACAGGTAGTACATCTACTCACCATGTTGATCCCCCTTGTGTTTAGTAGCATATAATGTTTTTATAGAATGTCGGGGAATGTGGGAAATTATTTATGTAATGAATAATTGAATAAATGGTGTTAACCCATGGGGATGGAGTTGCTGGAACATAATGATGATGTTGTAATTTTGAAGGAACAATGGACTTTGGGTGTGATGCTAATGAAATTTAATGTGGAATTGTTCATGGTTAATTAATGTTTAAGAAATTAATTAACATAAAGTGGAATTGATAAAAATGGAATGAAGTAATCTAATAAAGCTCTTTAAATGGTTGTGTGCTTATAGGATACCTAGTCATAGAAGTAGAAGCCCGAAGTCTAAGAGACATTAGCTGCAGTTGTGTCTAAGACTAGGTTATTCCCATAGTGTGGTTGTGAGTTATAGTATATTTTGTACTTTTTGTGTTTCTATACGCTACTCAACCCTTTCAGTAAGGGAAACTGACACCCCGAGGATTCTGAGCCTTGGGGGGGGGGGGGGGGTTCCCCAACATTCCGGTGGGAGGATGGATGGCTGACTACCCCCTTTGGCCCCGATCTCTTCTCTTGGTAGTTACTTGTGCTGGCAGACACATAGGTTAGTTTTCCCCATATATGTGTGTAGAGGGCTGTAATGGATTGTGGTTATTCACACACATATATTATGGATATAGTTTTCTATGGACTACTATAGGTGTAACGTGTATAGGTTGTGATGGCTTGAGGATCCTTACTCGGTGTATGGGATGTAATGTATTGAGGTATAATACCCGACGAATGATACACATTATGCGAGCTGTGGTGGCTCCCAAAAACTACCTGGTTACTTTGGTGTGTGGGCGTGGGGGTTTTGTTGCACGAGGTGCATATTGTGGTGCTTCACCTAGGTATCTGCGGGCAAGCCTTTTTGGAGAGAGATGCTTAGGACATACGACGTTGGGGAAAAGCGGCAAACTAGTGGGGAAGTAGTAGTGTGGTACCCTTGATATTATTTATTATATGATATATTCTTGTATGCGTTACTTGGTGAGAGTAGCCATGGTGAGGCTGGGAACTTAGTATACCCATTTAGGTGATGAGTTAGTTTCACTTGTTGTTCACTGTGCTTTAGAATGCTTTATTTACTTTTGCATGAGAGGCTTCGGGGAGGATCCTACTGAGTATACTGTTATTCTCACCCTAAGTATATACAAACTGTTTTTCAGGTCCCTTGGAGCAGGTTGGAGATCAAGCTGGTTTCTACTAGCTTGGGGTTGCAGGAGCTATTCGGGCTTGTGGTTGTTATTGTTTTTACTTTATTTTGGGTACTTGCAGTTTTTTTCCCTTCCAATTGTAGTAATTTTGCATGAAATTTAATATGTTCACTTGGGTTTTCTTTTATATTATAGTTCTGGGTCAGAGTTTTTTGGTGTCTAACTTATCTCTCTCTTCCGCATGTGTTCTCTTAGAGGGTAATTCCTCCCATTTGTGTGTTTATTATACCCTCGGTGCTAGTCACCAACCTGGGGCCTACTGGAAGCGGGACTCGAGGGTCATTATCTCCCTTCTCACATTTCCAACCCATGAGGGGTACACTTTGTGGGGAGGGGGTCGTGACAAGTAGGAAACTAAATCCTTAACCTTTTTCCAACTTCATTACATTTACTCAATATTTATGGAACACTTTTACCTCTTAAAATAAATTAATATTTCAAAAGTAGAACTATATGAACTCGTTTTAAATTCATTCAAAATGTGGTGGGCATTAAACTCTACCAACCTTCAATTTTTTTTATTTAAATGGGATTTTTTATATTGAATCAATTCCACATATATTTCATTTTTATTTTCCACATAATATAATTCCTATATGGAATCTTGTTTTTACCCAAGATCATCTAGTCGATCATATGAATGATCTTTCTTATGTAACAATAATTATGTACAATAATTTCATAAATTAGTTGTTATCACATAATGTGGTTAAATATTACCTTATTCTTCTAATGTATTCATCACATATCCAAAAATCCTGTAAATCAGTACAATAATTTCATTCATCCATTCCATATCTAATCCCTTAGTTACATGATATTAATAAAATTAATTTTTTATAAAAATGTAATTTTGTTTTCAATGTCTTAGTGAGTTTAATTTATATAAAAACATTTAAACAAACCATTATAAAATCATGCATGATATATTTTTTTAAGACCTCACATATCTAATAATCAATTTTCCTATAATTCAAATGAATTTGAGTCATTAAAACCAAACCTTAATGTTATCCCACTATAAATGAATCTCTATATATCTCTAATAAAGTAATCTATTCTATATAAATCCAAAATAATCAATTACACTCATAACATCAAGATTAACTTTATAATATCCTCATAAAAAATTTATGAGACAAGAAAAAATAGAAAATGATAATAGTTTTTCTATATGACCATTAAAAAATACCAATAGTAAAATAATCAATACAATAACAGTTATAATTATTCTAACAATTACACCACCAAGAATGATACTAATCATTATAAAAATAATTATTTATATAAAACAATATTTTAAAATCACATACACTTTTGAAAAATTACCATCCAAAATAAAATCTTTATAATAGTGTGATTCATGGATTTGGATGATAAAATCCATGAACCATTGAAATATTATTAATAATAAAGAAAAAAAAATAAGAATATTGTGAAAAAAATTATAAACAGTACCGAAACAAAAACCACGATAAATAAATTGGTTACTGACCACTACCCAAAAGTTGTATCATATGATTTTGTCCCATGATTTTAGAAATGAAAGAAGATATCAACATTTAACTAAACCTATACAAAATAATAGTGTGATGACACTCAATTTCTCTCACATCATAAAATGAACCAGAACATTTCTATTCGGCCTTGATTCATGTTATCCCAAAGAATTCTATACTCCAAGAATCCTCAATAACTCTTCATCCAATGAAAAGCAATAAAATAAAAAAAATAAATTTATTTATTGGATCAGAAAAAAATAGCATGATAATCAACATATCCAGATCTCCAGATCATGTAAAACTAGTTAAAACCATCCCTTTGGCAACAAACTGACACTCCCTTCAAAACCAATAGGACATAAAATGACATAAAATTTGAACTAAAAAAATGAATCATTTTTTGAGTGAGAGACCATTAGAAAAATATTATAAGTATGGACCTTTTTAATCTAATTTGGATTAATTTTAACATCATTACTAATCATTAGGATCATATATTTCAATATGTGAGGGTATTCATCTAAACTAATATTTACCATTTCACATTTTTTTATCGAAATATGTATATTGATCGTCAATAAATTTATAAAATTAAACTTCCAGATTAGTTTCCATATATTCTATATTATTCCCATGTCTCGGTTTCAATGAAATTTAAAACCATATGAAAAATAATATATCATTATGATAAAATAAATTATATTCAAATAAATATAACCATTAGAAAGAAATAAAAAAATCTAAAATTATTCTTCATAAAATATATAATAATTAATTGAATAAATTAAATTTTATCCTTTATAATTATCCCTATGAACTTATCAAATTATATTTTTCCACAACATTTCATACTCACCAGACAGGTTAACATACCCCTATTATACTAGAGAATTTGGACTACCAAGATGAATCTATTCAATACTAATATATATTCCTTAATGAAAATAATATTTTATGTGACCACCCTAGGAAGATGAATGCAAAAAAAAGTGTATTTAATGATCAAATTCATTAAAATATCATTATTTCTCTAAAAAACCTTCTTAGTGTGACTAGTATTTCTAAACCAGGAATAAATTCTAAATCGCTATCCTTGAAACAAATAAGACCCAAATTTTATAACATATATAATACACCTATCATTTCCTAGAAAAACTAATCATTCTATTTCATTCCCTTACTCAATTGTTTTTAGGCTCATTTTCTAGAAGAGAATAGGTTATTGCCTCCATATATCCTCTTAAAACCAGGTTCTACCATGATTTAATATTTCACACATTAGAATAGTTATGTAAAAATAATTAAAATACCATGAATAATGAAGTATAGTCTCAATATGAACCATAGTAAATTCATTAACTCTTCATGTACAATCACTAAAACGTAATATACAAAATCATTAAAATTAATAGAATACAACACCACTATGAGTGAATCATACTAGATTTCTATGAACTACCTATAATCTCCCATTCATAAATCATGTATTAATTTTTTAACAAATAATTATTTGGAGTTAATGATCTATATTTTCTATGTGAAAATATCCCCTTCACAATAAATGTGTTTGTTTCATAAAATATATAATATTGATCACCTTAAAAACATAGTAAAAACACTATTTTATTTCATTAATATAAAATATTAAATAATAAGAATATATACACATCATAAAATTGGTGTAGTTCAATGGGATAATACTAGAAAATATAAAACATGAAAATAATTTTTAAATCCATTGGTTTATAATCTCAATGAAATATGACAAGTGAGAACAAAAATATGAAAGGGAAACACATCATTATAAATGTAATTGGTTTTTTCTAAATAATTTATATAGAACCTTTATTATTAATTTATTGAATAATGTGTGATGAAAATAATTTGTATTTATTATATATTTAATGATTATATTATGATTCCAAATATTATTTTTCAAATATTAATCTGGTCTTTTTAATAGTAACATGGTCGTTGGAATTGAAAATTTATTAATATAATAATTATTGATATAACCATATAATTAATTTTTACCAAGGAAAAATTTACATAACATATGTATCAAAATAATATAATATAAATACTTAATCAATGAAATATTATATATTTAAAAGTATACAATTTTTAATAAACTTGTTATATATTATTTAATAAAACTCCACTTTTTAGAATTTATTGTTAATTTTACATAATTTAGATAATATTTTTTGGAAAAAATTGATAACATTTTTGATTTATCATGTTTAAATTACGGATGGTTGATGGTTTTGTAATTTTCATAATGAGTGAAATATAGTGGTGAATAGTAAAATATGGTGAAATATAGTATCTTTTACAAGGTAAATAAAAGGATATAAACATCATCCATGATGTATGGGTGATGAAAAATACCATTAACTCAACCAAAAAAGCATTAATTAATGTATATGGTCATAAGAGTAAATACTATTTATATCCTTGAGAAAAAAATTATAAATTGATGAATATTTTATTCAAAAAACACCCACTTCATTGACGAATACACCCCTCTTCAACCAATTTCTATTCACATACAAAAAAACTTACCTTCAAAACATCTACTAAAATCTACCTAAAACCCATATTTCTATTTTTAAAAGATTATTTCTATCACAAACATCAATCCTATAGTCCTTATAGTTTTTCCAATGGATTCATGTCAAATAGACAATGCAAGTCTCCTAATATAAGTACTTTTATCTTGTTTTGTTTTATTTTTTCTTATTACCTGCCTGAATGGCCCGAAGGCCCTCATTTTTTATTAATTTTTTGATAACCCCTCTTTAAAGGGATGAGGGGGAACCCTTACAAGGCCCGTAGGCTCAGATATTACATGGCCCGTAGGCTTAGGAGATTACATGACCCGAAGGTCTTAGGGAATTTAACCAGACTATCTACAAGGAACTGCCCCTCCCCAGCATCTTCATCCTGATAGTAGCTCTCCACCTTTGCATAACCATCTGACTAGGCTTCTCGTGCAAGCACAGGCTGGTACCGATGGCATAGCCATACCCTCTCATTCTGGAAATCCATTTGGCTCTGCTTTGGTGAGTGCCCCTGCTCTGAATCCTCTTCTAGGGCTGCTCCTTTTTTGTACTGTGTCTAGGGCCTACATTCATGTGGCCCGAAGGCCTTGGTGTGGCCCTTAGGACTTAAGGTGGCCTGAAGTCCTAGAGAATCAACTGGCCCGAAGACATTGGGTGGCCCAAAATCCTTATAGGACCTGAGGACCAAACCGGTGGCCCAAAGGCCCAGATGGATGAATAGTTCCGGCTGCTACAGTACCGAACAATGCCTACTACAATACCAAACATTGCCTGCTACAGTGCCTGCTACAGTGCCTGGTATAAATTAAATTCAACCACCTTATACGGTTAGATTAAAAATCAGTTTCAAAAATAAATATAATAGTTAGCACGTGATTAATATTGTATATTATTAAAATGGGTATTTTATTAATAATTTTAAAAAGGCACTCATAATCATTTTTAGATCTAAAAATGGGAATACTTAGAGGTTTTTCTTAATTTATAGAATTTTGGACTATCTATTGTACCGTGGAACTTTTATGATACTGGATTAATGATTACTCCTTGTCTTTAAACTTTTTGAAAATAATAAACAATTTTACATCCCCTTTAACTATTAATGTTATAAAGAAGAAATTTTTGTGAAATTTACCAAACAACATAAAACAATCTATAAGAGAAAGATAAATAAAAAAATTAATTTCTTATAATAATAAATGAATTATTATATGTGAAATAAAAAATAATAACATTGAAATATATTCAATCAAAATATGTGAATTAACTATCAAGGATATTGGTGGACCGTTCAAGTGAATTAGGACTTAAAGAAATGTATATCCCTTACATTTATTTTTTCTATTAGTGCTTCCTCATTCTAGATATCCCTCTCTTTGTATATAACTTCATTATTTTCACATATGCTTCATAAATATTTATCATACATATTTTTTATGCATATGGTTTCATTTTCCCAGAAAAAATTAGTATAAAAATGTCTCTCTAATTCATTGAAAAATATTTTCATGAAATTATACCCAATAAAGGGAACATTTCTATTTACTCTTTCTTTTCATGTTCTATTATAATGAATATGTTTTACTTCTAATTATTTACAAAAAAAACTTTTTTATTTGAATATAAACTATTTTATTTTTCTATTATTGGGGAGATCCTTTCAACTTACCCCTATTAAATATTATTTCCCTTTTCATAAATGTTTAATAAATAATTTAAATCTCAAAATGTCTTCTTATAATTTTTCCATCACATTGAGATTTGTTTTTTAGACCCATTATCCTTCTGTTGATAAATATTATCAAATAAGACATAGTAATTCTTTTTATTTGGATCCTAAAATATAAAACAATGCTTAATAATTTTTTTATTTATTAAGTTTCCTATTTCTTTATCATGGGATTATTGAATTTTTATGCTTTATTTACGTTTCTTTTCTATGTGGAATACATATACATGAAATATAATAACATTAATTGGTCCTAAAATATACAGTCTCATCTTAATTAGGCAATGATTCGTATCTTATGGGATCATTACACAAGGTAATGATGTGGTCTACCTTTTACATAATGTTTTTCAAGTGTATGTTGCGGTTAAATTTTCCCATAATGTTATATTTTATTAGAGGCATTACTTTAATTATGATTTTTATAACATGGATTTTGATTATTCCACATTATATTATTATCATGATTTCAATATCTATATAGAAACAACTATATTATTTCATAATTCCATGGTATGACTTATGATATCCCTCTTTTATAAATCTATGATATGGTTAATAACTCAGGTTATATTTCACCCTCAATTATATATTCATTATTCCCTTACTGAGATTTTTAACTCACTCTTTACATTATGTATGTGACTAGTATAACCCATGTAGTAATTGGTGTATGATGAGGTCTAAGGTTGTTAAATGTAGATATAAAAATTTGACAATGTATTTACTTTTAGGAAGTTTTATTTTATATATAATCTCCCAAGGACACTGGATATTTAAAATTATATTTTATTTTTTGTTATTTTGAATAATAATGATGTATTAATTTATGTGACATGCATTTAATTATTGTAGTTATCAAAGAATTTTATAGTTAATATTTTAGATTATCTTAGAGAACAAAATATGAAATACATGACAAATAAAATAAATTGAAACAAAGATAATCATGTATTAAGACAACATAGTGATTTATGAGATAATATTTTTAAGTTATTAAAATTTCATTTATATTATTGTAAATTAGAGTATTTAAATTCCAACAATTCCATTTCCTTTTTAAATGTATAGAATTAAAAATCATCCTGTCAAAACCCCCAAGTTATTTCTTTGTAACTATTTCACAAATGAGAAATCTAATATATTGGGAGTAGGTGTTTATAACCTCATGGAAGTACATAAATAATTGACATAGGTAATGAGAATTTTTTTCCACCATATAAAGTTCTCTCCTTCTCATAATATATAATATGTTACATTTGAATATTTTATTTTTCAAAGACCATCCTCTTTTAATGGATCATCTGATCCTCAAATAATAATAAAATATTTTAAATCTATTAAATAGATAATTTTTCCCATAAATGTCCAAAAAAATAATTTGATATTTATTGTAAATAACATAGAAGGAGAATATTATTAGTTATGGACACTAATTAAGAATATGAAGACCTAAGATAAAATTTATTCAGTGGAATATAAATAATTATAAAAATTATTTTTCGATTAATATTGTATTCATACTCTTCATAAAAAAATAAAGATGTAAATTCTTAAAAGCAATCAAAGGGACAAAGTATAATTTATTTCATATTATGAAAATATCATTGGGATTGCAAGGTATGCCTATAATTATTTCATTTAACCTTATAAAAATGTATAATGGTTCTTTAGTGGACTAAAACCATGTATTTGAAAGTATTTAATAATTAATTACATTGAAAACTATGATGGAGTATCTTAATGTTCCCTTAAGGTATAGATAGAGAATAATGAGTCTTAATGGTTTCATGTGGATAAATATAAGGAGAGAATAATGAAGTATAATTTTGGATATTTAACCAATATATCACATATATGGAAGAATTTTCAACTATCCACATTAAAATAGCATGTAAAGAATCTACCTGAAAACTACATCAATGGAAAATATAAATGCTCTATGTGTGGAAAATAAGAGGATCAAGCTTTGGATTTGGGGATATTAATTAGGTTTTTAATATGATGTAATAAATTATTTTTTATCTCAATACCCCCTAGATTCCAATATTTTTAATATAATTAACAAAAACACATTTGAAAATCATTCCACCAAGTATATGGTTGTAAAGGATAAACGATGACAATAAATGCAATGACTTTGACCCCAGAGGCCTAGAGTCAGTACCTTACTTTTTTACATAGACATGATTATATGGAATCACATCACAATAAAATGAATATTTTAGTAGTTTTGGAAAACTAGATTACATAAACAATAACCATATTACAATGGGAAAAGAAAATACATCATAAATAAAGTAAAATCTCAACATCCTTGAAACTAATTCCAATAATTCCTGTTCACAACCTGGCGATAGGTAAAAAAAATAATATTGTTCCAAATATCACAAAAAATTTAAGTAAAATGAAATTATAAAGAATTAATGAGAATATTAAAAATGGTACTGTAAATAACTTAACATACAAGCCACACAAATATCTCGATAAGACATACCCAATATGTCAATGTAAATAAATGAAACACATGGAATTAAATCAATAAACTAAGAATAAAATGCATACATTGATATTGTTAAATAAAAAATCTCATGGATAATCATAACTACATTCTCAATAATATAAATTATTAATTATTGGATGTAAGGTTTATTAGGTACACATCACCTTTACCATCAATACCTTTCACAAGAAGCTTTAACATATCAAGTAGAAACCCATCTGATTTGGTCAACTGATTCATCTCATGAGGGTATCAATGCATCGAGGAGATTACATTAAATGGTCTGGAACCCATGCCATACCCGACGAAAAAATTACTTATATATCAAATTATCTATTTAACTCATAAAAATGTGCCTTATCAAATATTCATATCGAGTAAAGGATTAAAATTTATCAATATTTCCCTAGTTAATCAAATAACATTCAAAGTAGACATAGTATTTAAAAAAAGTATAAAGTTTACGAAATAATCATATCCATTACCAAATAATATGTATATTTAATATGAATTTAATATAAAATTAAAATGGATTTAATAAAGTAATTTTCTTCAATATAAATTTAACCATCAGACTAGAATGTGAGATTGCACAATAATTTAAATCATTTGTTAATTTTCAAGTAAATCCCATTGGATAAAATAATTATAATTGAAACTAAAAATACCCTTGAAGAATAAATAATTCATGATAATAAATTTTAAAGTGTTAGTATATATATGACATAAAATTTAATTTGTGAATAATAACAATCAAGTCTCAATGGAATATAAATTGATATGAATTCCCTTACCTTGAGTTGGACTTATCACGCATGTCTTTATCTTCATAAATTAAAAAATTATGTTTGTTATTTACTTGATTGAGATTTTTTTTGAAGATTAATAGTTATTTTATTTCACCATTTATCAAGTTACATAAAATTACACAAAAAAATTTTTTGAGTGGGATGTTATGACCATATTCATTTATGTGTTAAAAACAACATTGGTCGGTAGGCTATGGTCAAATGGGTCATTATTTAAATATATATAGAACAATATTCATGAAATAATTATCATATTTATACATAAATTATAATTTTAAAGCCAATAATTGAATATATTTATGAAAAATAAAGTAACATTAGGATTATAGAGATGGTAGGTTGTATGTACCCAAGAGTAATGTTCTCATTTTTCAATGATCAGTTTAGAAAGAAGGAAAGTAACATTTATCATTACATAATGATAATAATATCTCTAATACCATATTATTTAACCCTATTTACTTTTATTTAGAAATATTGTGATTAAAAAGGAATCACATCACTTCAACGAGGTGGTAATCAATACTTCCATGAACGAAGTTATCACTTTTTCAATGTGTGAAAGGGTAAAAATGAAAATGAAAGATTATATTATCAGAATGGTAATTATGTCATGAATATCACAATTATTTATTTTATAATATATATATATATATATATATTTAGTTTATATGTATTCATTATAATCCATAACATGTAGTTACAAGAAATGGAATACACCGTCTATAGATATGGTGGGTTGCATGTCATCAAGAGTAACATTCCCAATTTTCAATAATCACTATGGAAAGAAGGAAAGTAACATTTATCGTTAAATAATGATTATAATATATTAAATAACATAATATTTAATCATATAAATATTTATAATAATTCTCATGATGCAATTGGGATCACATTGCTTAAAGGAGGCGGTAATCCAGATGTCCACGAACAACATTATCACTTTTTTAGTGCGTGAAAGGGTAATAAAGAAAATGATATATTAAATTATCAGAAAATTAATTATATAATTAATTTCGTAATTATTTCATGTATATAATTTATATTCACAATACAATTATTTACTTTAATCCATAATATTTCATAATATGAAATGGAATACATCGTTGCATGCAGACGAAAGGAAATATATACACATGAACACTATTTCTATATTACTGTCATATATAAAGAATGAAATGTAAATAATATATACATGTATATTAAAATTTCAAAATAATTTTTATTTAATATCTAACATATATTTTTATTAATATAATCCTTAATATATTGCTTGTAAATCATAAACAAATCATATCACCTTGAGGAGGTGGTAGTCCACACGTACAAAATTGATGTTATCGTATTCCAATACAATAGAAAGAATGAAGGTAAGTGTTGTGAAATAATTCAAAAATCATAAAGGAATTATAAACATATTATATATAATATATAAATAATAAATTAATCATTATTATCAACCATTAATTATTTAAATGGAAGAATGAATGACATCTGTTCGTAAGGTGGTAGTCCACCATACACAGGAATGATGATTGTGTATCCCATTTTATAGATGTGTATTTAGGTGTATGTCATAAACTTAATATAAAAAAATATAAATATATTTAGGATAATTATTTTATTATAAAAACAATATGTAAGAACAATTAAATGAGTAGATAATGAAATAAAACAAAAGTTCTCAATGAATAATGTTAACTCTTCTTCTGGAAACTTCATTTGGTTTATACCAAAATAAATCCATTGATTGCTTTATGAATATATTTTGGCTTATAAAATTTGGTTAGGGATATTGGGAGCATATTTCTAGAGGTTTTATGACCCAATGGTCTTGATAGGTGTGATGAAGTGAGAGGGGTGAGTGTCCTTTTATAGTGGAGGTGGTGTGGCATTATTGAAAATATAAAAAGGTAAACACTATTGGGAAGTCTCCCTTACATAATGTGCCTTAAATAATGAAAAATATTAGATAAAATGTAGTATTTGATCTAAATATGTCGAGAAAATAGGGTTTTACTTATTTTTAGGACATTTGGCCACTTATGACCAATGTTTATCCACTAAGTAAACTAATTTTCACCTTAGATGGTGTAATTAATTTTAATTTATTTATCTAATATTTTTTTTGGAAAAAACCAAGTAGAAATTAATATAAATTATAAATATTTTTATTAAAAATATGGAATCCATTTTTCCACATTCCAATCATATATGTGTCTAATATTAAATTAAAATTAATCCTGCATAAGTGATAGGTAAACAGAGTTTTCAAGTTAAAATGTTCAAAAGTTCACTAAGTTTTATATATAACTTCAGTATAAAATTAATAAAAATTAAGTATATTGGATTAATATATTTATATTTGATCTAATATGACATCGAAACCAAATGAAAATATGGTTTATGATTTTAAATTATTTTTATGAAAAGTCAGTTTTAATTTATTAATTAGTATTTTTCTTTATTCATCAAAATATGAATGTTCTCAGAAAAATACCAAAAATTCACCAAATATTAATTTATATATCCCTATTTCCAAAATAATGTTCAATTTATCTTTTAAAATTTATAAAACTATCAAAATTCAAATTTAAAATAGGCATGCCCTTAAAAGGTGGCAAAATTGCCTTTAGAAAAATACCACTTCTTATTAGTAAAATTAGATTTGTTCTTATATTATGTCTATAGAATCAAATGTATGAATGTGAACAAATTATTGAATATAAAATATATATAATTCAATAATATTATTCACTAATGGTAATTAATTTAATTTCTTAATACAGAATGCCTTTGGGAGCATAAAGATTATTTTTTTATAAAAACATTTCCCTTATATTCAATTGGATTTTATATTCATTTATAATTAATTGGTAAAAATTGAGTTAAACCATGTTTTTTATAATTTATTTAATCCAATTAATAATCTCCAATTTAATATCTTTGTTTTATCTTATTATATTATATAATAATATGTTTATAATATTTTTTTGTTCAGTAAAACTCAATCTAGCATGTCATGAAAGATATCAAACAGGGTGGGTCTTGCTTATAATGAAAACTAACTAGGTTTTGTGTGTAGAACACAATTAATATGATGTTTTGTATTAATAAATCTAGAAAAAATACACTTATTCTTAAATGAAAATATTGTAAATATTTAGGTTGCAAAATTCTCCCCACCTATATTAAATTGTGTCCACATAATTCAATCTTGATCTCTGTAATCAAGGGTTTGATACTTGAAAATACTATTAATGAAAAACAAAGTAAAAACTTTAATAAAATATTATCTTAAAAATAAATAAAGAGTTGTAAAATGTTCACGTAACTAAGTTCCCATGTAGGAGAATATAGGCGGGCAATGGAAACATGGACATGGAATAAAAAACTATCTATCATGTTCGAATGGAGAGTGATAGAGAACATTTATCACATTAAAGTGGGTGATCCATATAATGATAATAACCACAAGTCCATAAACCAAATAGGTTTAAAAAAGGCCATTAATGTCATAAAAAATGATGATAATAATTCAAAATATTGATTTTAGTCCCTTTTTTCTAGAGTTGATGAATTATTTCAATTTATAATAATATTAGGGAATATAATTACTTGATAATATTATATTTTATAATCATAATTTTATCCTTTGGTTGTGCCTTTTAACTATTTCTACTTTATCTCTCAGTAAAGGTTTTATCATATGAGGAAGAAATACATTAATCTCTAAATTTTAATCTAAATATAAACTTAAATAGTTTCATAAATTTTTAACCTTATTACCCTTCCAAAATATTATGATCTAATACATTAGAGGTAAGGTCACTAAATTTCCATAATTATATTGTTATCAATTCATCAAATAATAAGAAATAGTTATTAATCTTCATATACCATCATCTAAATACATTATTAATGTATTCTCTTAAATCATGGATACAACCTGAATTAATATAATACCTTATTGAAAACATTCATGATTCCTTATTCATTAAATTAAATATTATTGTTGGATATATTCATTAAATCAAATGATGTTGTAAACACCACCAATGAAAACATGAAAACTTTTTTAACAAATCATTAATCAGTTCCAAGGTAGTTCTCACTATCTAGTTTACTTTATCCAAATCAATTATCTAATTTTTCCAATATCATTATCTCAATATATGAAAAATATTAAGATTTTTCTTTCCCTCAATCATGTGTTTTCCAAGAATCCTATATTTTCACTAAATCACTTTTCTTAGTTCCTTTTAATAAATGCACTAAAATCCCTAATGAAATTGTACTTCATTATAGTCCTTATATATTTCATAATTCATATAATGATATAATCATTAATAAATTAATTTTACAATATATTTCATATATATAAATACATTAGAACATTATTCATTCCACTTCAGTTGTATCAGTAACATATGGTTAACCTTGATCCCTGGTCTTCTTCTAATGTTTATTTCTATGATTCTTAGGGAATTTGTTTGCATAGTACCACATATACTTATAGTTATAACATGGAATTGAAATTTTTTCCTTGTTAACCATTAATTATTTTACATGATTACCACTTTTTACAAACTTATAATGAACTACCATTCATTTAAAGCATTTCCTAGGGTTATTCATTCCATAGTTCTCACACAATGGATATTTATTCATTTTTTCTTTGATGAATTCTCATTCTCTTCATATTCAGATGAATTCTTCTTGTCTTTATCATCCTTTAATATATTGATCCTAGAAAATTCATTCTTCTATTTTATGTAACATAAAACTATTTCATCATATGATGAATAATGTTCATAGAATAGTGTTGTTCAGAGACTCAGCATAAGAACTTCGAAGAAGTGGCCAGTCTTGCACTCCTTTATGTGTCATAAACTGATTAAATTATTCTAATATATCAAAAACATTATTCATTCCAATTCCATCTATATTATCTTCCTCAGTAAGGAAACCTCAACCTTTACCATGACTATTGATATCCTTCTTCCTTCTAGGTTCCATTTCTAAATAATGGAATATATTAGATTACTTTATAAAATTAAAAAATGTTCATAATTATAAATAATGTGTAACACCTAAAATAAATTGAAAATATTACGCATAACTAATCCGATAATAATAAAAATGGTTTCTTTGGGACGTTCTTATATGATTATCCAAAATTTATACCATAGGATTTTTTTCTCTAATATATGTATTCCCAAGTCTAGTTTTCATGTTTTCTACTAAAATTACTCTGATACCAACTATAATGAACCCAACCCCAGAAGCTTGGAGCTGGTGCCTTATTTCATTACATTGGTATGATTAAAAGGAACCAAAACCTGAAGGTTCAAATAGTTTAACAGTTATGGAAAACTATATTACATACAGAATACCCATGTTACATTTAGAAAATAAAATAAAGCATAAATAAAGTAAAATTTTAGTATCCTTGAAACTGATTCCAAGAATTCCTCTTCATATCTTGGGGAAACGTAACAAAAAAAGTGTGATCTCAAATTATCATTAAGGGTAATTACAATAAAATAAATAATTAATCTATGATAATAATCATCTTGGAAATTTAAATAACTAAACACACATGCCACACAAATATCTAGATAAGGCATACTCAACATGGAAAGTTAAATAATTGAAATAAATTACATTAAATCAACAATCTGAGAATGAAATGCCTCTATAGATAATTTCAGAGAGAAAATATAATGGATAATAATAACTAAATTCTCAATAAAGGAAATTATTATTTATTGGATTCCATGTTTCCCACGTACATGGTACCTTTACCATCAATACCATTCACAAGACATTTTATCATACCATGTAGAAACCCATATGATTTTTTGAAACTAATTCATCTCATGAGACTACTGATGCAGCAAGTGGAGTATGTTAAATAGTCCCCAACCCATGTCATAATAGTCTAAATCATTCCTTAAATACCGAATAATCAATTTAATTCATAAAAAATGTGCCTTATCAAATATTTTTATTGAGTAACAGATAATGATTTTTCAATATTTCCCTAGTTAATCAAATAACATTGAAATTAGAAACCATATGTAAAAATGGTATATAGTATAGGAAATAATCATATTCATTACAAAATAATTTGGATATTTAAGAGTAATGTAATTTCCAATTAAAGGGATTACAATAAATGTTTCAAGATAATGTTAAAAATCACAATAGAAATTGAGATTGGATAATAATTTTTAACATTTGGTTATTTTTAAGTAAATAAAATTGGGTGAAATAATTAAAATTTAAACTTGAAATAACATGAAGAATAAATTATTAATTATATTATATGTTATAGGTGTAGTATATACACCATATAAAATTTAATTGGTCTATACTAATAATTAGGTCTTTGGGGAATGTAAATTGGGAAGAAATCCTTTACCTTGAGAGTTTGAATTGTTATATGTGTCTCAATATTTACAGATAATAAACTTATGTTAATTATTAAATTGTTTGAGAAAAATTTTAAATTTAATTATTACTTTTATTTCATCTATTTAAATGTTATATACAATTACTTAATCAAGTATGTTTAAGTGGTATGTTTTGACCATATTCGGTTTATGTGTCAAAAATGAATTTTTTAGGTAGACTATGGTTAGAAGGGTCATTATTTAAAAATATCCAAAATAAAAATCATGAAATAATTATCATATTTATAAATCAATTATTATTTTAAAACCAATTAAGGAATATGTTTGTGAAATAAGAACTAACGTTACGATCTTGAAGATTGTAGGTCATACATACAAATGAGTGACGTTTCAATTAATCAATGATCATTATGGAAATAAGGAAAGTTAAATTTATCATTCCAAGATCATAATATTATCTTAAATATCATTTTATTTAATCATATATAAATTTATATATAATTATTGTGATGAAAAGGGAATCACCTCACTTTGAGGAGGTGGTAATCCACATGTCCACAAACAACCTTATCAATTTTTCTGTGTGTGAATGATTAAGATTGAAAATGAAATATTATATTATAAGAAGGAAATTATGTCATTAATAACATTAATATTTAATTTATTTAAGATATATTTTGTATATATTTATTTATAGTAATCAATAATATTTAGTGATAGGAAATTGAATACACCGTTCAGGGAGATGGTAGTCTGTACGTTTGGATTAGTAACGTTTCCATTTTTCAATGATCATTATCGAATGAAGGAATGTAACCTTTATCTTTCCATAATGATCATAATATATTATATATCATATTATTTAATCTAATATACACTTATATTTAATTATTTTGGTTTAAAATGAATCACATCACTTCAAGGATGTGGTAATCTACACATCCATAGACGACATTATCACTTTTTCAATGCGTGAATGGGTAATAACGAGAATGATATATTCTAGTATAAAAAAGTAAATTATTTTATGAATATCATAATTATTTCATGTATATCAAATATATTCATTATATATGTATTGAGAGTAATCCATAATATTTAATGATAGGAAATGTAATAAAACATTGATGGGGACGGTACGCCATACGTATGCATGAACGATGTTTCCATTTTCTTATCATTTTGAAAGAAATAAAATTAAATGATATATATGTATATTTTATTCCAGTATCATTTTTACATCATACATATCAAATATTTTTATTAAAATCATCTTTAATCCTTTCAATTTAAAGCATGAATGGATCACATCTCTTTGAGGAGGTGGTAGTCCACATGTCCACAAATGATGATACCATATTCCCAAAAAATGTAAGGCATGAAGGTATTTATTATAAAATAATTAAAAAAGAATAAATGCATTATAAATATAATATATATCCTATATAAACAATAAATCCATCATTATTAACAACCTTTATAGGTATTAATGAAAGAATAAAAGACATCGGTTCACGAGGTGGTCGTTCGGCGTACACATGAATGATGAATTTGTATCCCATTTCCTGAAAGTGTTTGTAGATATAGGTAATAAACATAATATAAAAACAACTAAATATATTTATTATAGTTAGTTTATTTAATTAACAATATATATGAATAATTTATGGTGTATAAAAATAAATAAGAAAAGTTCTTGTTGAAAAAAATTACCTCTTATTAGGTAACTCCTTTTGGTTTATACCAAAATCCTTAATTGGTTTTATTTATTCCCAAAGTAAGGATTAAAATATTATGGTAAAGATTTTTGGAGATTATTTGGTAAGGTTTTGGATGTGAAAAAGTGATTTAGAGTTTTAAAGAAGTGAGGGGGGAGAGTGTCCTTTTATAGGTGAGAAGGAGTGGCATTCTTGTAAATATAAAAAGTTAAACACTATTGGGAGGTCTCCCTTACAAAAATGTTCCTCAAAAAACGAGAAAAGTTAAAAAAAAGGGTATATAGCTATGAAATGGGTTTTGAACATGTTTTTAGGTCATCTTTCCTTTTAAGACTAAAGACCAACCACTAAGTAAACTCATTTTCACCTTAGTTGGTGTAATTAAATTTGATTACATTCACTAATATTTTTGGTATAAAACTAATTGTAACATAATATAAATTATAAATTATGATTATTAAAAATATGGAATTCATTTTTACAATTTCAAATTATTGAATTCATAGATATTAAATTAAAATTAATCCTATAGACGTGATGGGAAACTGAGGTTTTAAAGTGAAAATGCTGAAACGATCATTATGTTTTTATATGATAATTCAATATATAATTTATCCCAATAATATAAATTGTATTAATATATGTTTATTTGATCTAATATGGCTTCAAAAACAATTTAAAATATTATTTATCAATATAAATTATTTAGATGACAAGTCAGTTTTCAATTAAAATTCCATATTTTTAAATATTAATCAAAATATGAATGTTCTAAAAGAAAGAAAAAAATTCACCCAAAAATAATTTTAATATTGAAAATTAAAAAATCAATTTTATTTTATCATATAAAATTTATAAAAGTTTCAAAATTTAGTTTCAAAATAGGTGGCCATTAAAAGGAAACACAATTACCTTTAAAAAAACACAACGTTTTAAGGGTATAGTTGAATTTGTTCTTATCTTATTTCTAAAGGATCTATTATATGAATTAAAAAAATATTTTACTCAATATATAATATATATTTAATTAATACCATTCACTAATATTAATTAATTTAATTTAATAGGAAAAAACACCTTTGGGAGCCTGAAAATGGTTTTTATAGAAACATTTCAGTAATATTCATTTGGTTTTTAGATTAATTTGTAATTAACTATTAACCAATGAATTAAACCATATACTTTTATATGTTAGTTAATATTATGCATAATCACCAATTTATTATCTAGTTTGAATCTTATTATATTGAATAATAATATTTTAATAATAAATTGTTGTTCGGTAAAACTTGGTCATGTGTGTAATGAAATCTATTGAAAAATGATGTTATTGCATGTAACGTAAGATAAATCTATGTTTTTTGTATTATATGATTAAAGTGTAGTTTTGTATAAATAAATATAGAAAGAAGATTAATGTTACTATAAAATAAAAATATTGAGAAGTCTTAGGATGTTACAACAAACCAGAAGTGTCACGAACTATGCTGGGTCGCCATCCAACCCGGTGCCTAACCCAATCCGCGACATAGACCAAAGGGTGTTCCAGATCTCCACAGGCTGGCACAAGGTCATGGGTATCAATATTAACATGTGGGAATAGTTTTCCTGAAATAAAAGACAAAAAAACAACTAACTAGATAAATAAATAAAATCTAGAAATCAGAACCAAACAAACCTTAACATTGGACCAAACATAAAGTTTACAACTCCACCCAAAACTCTAAGAAGACTACAATGAAAATAAAACTAACACATCTATCCAAACCTCAATGCAACATGAGGATCCACCTCTTTAAACCACCATTTTCAGAACTGCACTAGAAAACCATCGACAACCCAAACCACTGTCACTAAGAATGATTCCTCAACCTGAAATACACAAAGGAAAAGATATACATACACCCAAAGGTGTATGCAAGGTGAGATCCGAAGACCCAGTAGGATTCCACTAAATGAAAAAGATTCCACACATAAATATTAAATGACAAATACACTTGTAGGTTTAATAAATGAAGGGACACAAAATATTGAACACTTTAAAGAAAAAATATCAATAAAAACAGCTTCAAAGAAAAAAACTTAAATTATGAGTACTCTCTTACATTTATGAAAACCCAAACCTTTAATAAAATCCCAAACCTCTAAGAAAAAAACCCAAAAGTTACACTATATGCCGATGGTGAGTGTAAAGCAGTCCAGGAGTACAAAAAGTGGGAGAGTCCCTATATGTACTAGCAACCAATGGGACCCTAGAATGTCATGTATCAGTGAAACGTGGATTAGAAACCATGACCTTAAGAAAATATGGCTTAGAAACCACGACCCTCAGAAAACATGGCTTAGAAACCACGACCATCAGTTATTCATATGTTTGTTAGTGTTGCAATCATGAGTCCTTCTAGTGAAAACGGGTCGGGTCACCTCCAGAACACTATCCCACTAGTCATAGTTCCCCCCACCTAATACCCCAGGCTTCCCTCTTTGTGATCATTTAAATTATATGTTTACATGACATGTCACATATCACATTCAAGTAAACAAAACAAACAAGGTGTTGTCCATACCCAATACCCCACTTGCGCACACACAGATTCCACTTTGAAATAATACGCACACCAAAAACCTTTTGAAACTCAATCTATAACATTTACAAAATCAAATAAACCAACTGCATAATTAAAAGAAACCATTTCAAGATTAAGAAAACCATTAGAAATTTTATCAAACAACTAATTTTCATTTTCAAATCCCTTTGAAATATCATCTTGCACTTTTCACATAAGGAATAAACAAAACATAACCATTTTTCCTTTTGAAAATTCACCTCATCATATATGTATGTCAAACACTTCCAAAATATATATTTTCTCACCACACAATAAAACAATAAGACATGATTAAGCACACAAGTAATCCAAACCAACACTATACATGTCAAAATCACCATTTACACACCCAAAACGTATTTCAACACCACACGCACTCAAACGTAATTTCAAAAGTGTGACATGCTCCATATAAACATTTTGGAAAAACTCTACTCCATTTATAGAACACTTTTTCACCGCTCATGAAACTCAATAAATCATAAATAAAAATTTATAAGATAGTTTAAAAATAAATCACTTAGCTTTACCTAATCAACCCACACGACACCTTCACTTATGACCAAAAACACACAATGCCATGTCAAAAATGAAATTCACTACACTTTCACAGATTAACAACCAACTGCAAAATTTATTTAAATAAAAACAATTGACTAAATATAAATTTCTAGAAAACGCTCTCATACTATATGATAAAGCTACTAATAAAATCCGGCACATTCTAAACTTAAATAAAACCAAATTTTTACCAAACAAATAAATTAAAGAACTTGTAAAATTAATTAAACAATCAAGATAATTCGTTAAATAATATTTAAATGTGGAGTCACCTACCTCAGTGTAGGAAACCTCAAAATTGGCATGAAAAATTCAAATTCTAGTGTGAAACTTCATTCATGTGCCGTTTTCACCACAAGGAACCTAGAACGAATAAAAAAACAAGAGTTAGAACCATACAATTTATACTAGAACCCTAAAATTAGACCTCTAAACAAGAGGAAAAACCCTACGAGAAGGAAAAAGACTTATTGAGGTTGGTCGCGCGAGAGAGGCGGCGTGCTGAGGCTTGTCGTGTGGATAAGGTTGGGACAAGAAAGGGGGAGGGTGTTCGCTGGAGTGGAGAGGGAGAGGGCCAGAGGGGAGCACGGGGGCGTGGCACGACAAGGCTGGTTGGGGAGGGTGCCGGTGGTTCGGTGGTTGGATGAGGATGATGCTGGTGGTCCAGCGCAGTAAGTGTCCGGAAGATCGGGTGACAGTGCGACGGAACTCCGAGCGGGAGGTGCTGTGGTGCGAAAGAAAAGGGAGGTGATGGACGCGGACCACGAGAGGGAGATATGGCACTGGATGGGTTCATTAACTAATAAAAATATGGCTTTTATCAGCGCTAAAAATGGCCTTTAACAACGCTAGAAAAGTGCTCTTAATGTCGAAGAAGATAAAGGGGGGTCCCCTTTATCAGCGCTCCAAAAAGTGCTGATGAAGAAACCTTTTATCAGTGCTTTTTTTAGCACTGATAAAAGTTAAAAAAATAAAAAATAAAAAAAATTTAAAAAAAATCTGCCAATCGGGGGGGATTTTATAGCGCTTGAGCCCCCCTTTTACAGCGCTTTTCCACCCCCTACAGTACCCACACACACCCCTCCACCCTTTATCAGTGCTAGCCCCATATTCACCCATGCGCGCGCGTCCCTGCCTCCACCTGAATTTGATATCGAGACCTCCCCCCTGCGCACCTGAAGCCTTTTCCACTCCCCTACATTGATTTGTTCTCTTATTAGTGATATATCTATTTATTTATATATATATTTAGTTATATTTATTCATATAGTAATATATATTTATATTAATATATATATATATAGTTATATTAATATAAATATATAGTTATATTAATATATATATATATATATATTTATAGTGATATTAATATATATATTTATAGTTATATTAATATATATATGTAGTTATATTAATATATATATATATAGTTAGATTAATATATAGGTATATAAATATTAATATATTTGTATTTTAAATAAAATGGATATTATTTATTATTTAGATAAAGCTAATATATTTTATATGTAAATATATTTTATTATTTATATTTATAATTAAATTTTAATGTGTGAATATATAAAAAATATGTATATATTGTTATATATTTGATTATAAATAGCAGTTCATTATAAAAAACGATAAAATTTCAAATACATAATATCAATATGAATGTAATACCTTGGAATAAATTCATTCCCCATCAAAAAAAGCCAATAATACCCCCTTAAACGAGGCTAAAAATCCACAAAATGTTAAAAAATCGGGGTACCCCGACTAAAAACTCGGTTTTAGAGGCCTTTTAAGCCTTTTTTGGCCTCGAAAAAACCTCGACCATGACTCCCTATAATCATAGTGGTGTAGAGCTTGTCGCAGGATTTGATTTTATATGTGGTAGAGCTCAAACAGACACCCGGATCAAAAGTTATGGTCATTTGAAGTTCGAGTTGCATTTTCAACATATTTTGGATCTTTTTTTAATTTTTTTTATTCTTTTAGTCTTCAAATTGTTATTAAATGACTATTACTCCATAATAATTAGCAAAATATTAATTAAAAATAGATTTTTTAATTTATTTATAATCCATTTTCACTAAATATATTATATATTAAGTGTAACTGTATATTTATACTTATCTAAAATATATATAAAATTATATTTAAAAAATATATATTATATTTATATCAATATAACTATATATATATATTTAAATATTAATGTTTTTTAATAATTTTTTTGGAAGTAGAACCTTTATCAGCACTTTAAAAAAAAAACGCTGATAAAGACCCCCCTTTATCAGCGCTACTAAAAAAAGCGCTGATAAAGGGGTACCCTTTAACAGCGCTAAAAAAAGCGCTGTTAAAGGGGGTACCATTATCAGCACTAAAAAAGAGCACTGATAAAGGGTTAATTTCATCAGCGCTTTTTTAGCGCTGATAAAGGTACCCCCCTTTATCAGCACTTTTTCACTAGCACTGATAAAGGGTGGCGCTGGCCTTGCCCAGTTTTATGGTTGTGGTTGGACAAATGAGAGGGGCACATCGCAAGCTAGCTGGTCGAGAGGAAGGGGCTGATCATGAGGTAGGGAGGTGGCAACACAACATGAAGAGAGGAGGGGAAGGGGGTCGCGATGAAAAGAAGGGTTGTAGGGGGAGGGGGCTAGGTCATGACACAAAGAGATAGGGGGGAGCAAGATGAGAGGGAAAAAAATAAGAAATAAGAAAATGAACCCCCCTAAAAAACCTAATATATTTGCTATACTAATACTAATAATCATATCTTAATAAAATATTAACAATATTTATAATAGTAATTGTAATAATAATATTAATAATAACTAATAACTTAATAAAAACATTAACAAAAACAATAATAATATCCTCAAGTAATAATAATACTAATATTATTATTATCATTAAAACAAAATTCATTAAATTTTTTCACATTTTTTTTATTTTTTTTATTTTACGACTCATATAATGTTATTTATTTATTATATAATTAATTTTATTTAATTTATTTTACATTGGGCAGGCGTGTGGGGAACCGGGCGAGGCTATGCGGTGACCCTGGCGAGGCCATGTGGCTTCGACAGCGGCGCGCTGAACGCTGTCAAGGCCAAAATGTGCATTTTTAAATAAGAACTCGAAAATTTAAGTCAGGATTCAACCCGGACTACCCGATGCCCATAAAAAATTAATAAAATAAATAATGTAAAAGAGGCGGGTGTGACAATTCTCCCCACTATAGCGCTTTCCCCAGAAAACCACGACTAAGATTAAACCCCAAAGTAGAAAATGACACCCCCTTAAGGTTCAAAGAGGGTCCCCACAAACAACAAGTGAAAAGAGGCAAACACACCGTTCTCAGAAAAAATGACTTAAATAACAACCACAAAAACTAATAAAAATACTTTCCACTATGTGTCACCCACCCCACAGAGCTAGAACACCTCAAGTTTTTTGATTTAGGAAAGGAACTCTTGCACCCACAGAAACCAACTTCACAAGCCGAAACACCTCAAGCACCATTGAATGAAAACCATGTCGTTTGACTAGAACTAACAAACAAGACCAACCATGTCTAAGGAATACTCTTATCACCTACCACCAAGTAATCTCTAGGAATATAACTAAAAGGCCAATAGGGGAAAGCCTGAAGGGGCTCCCCACCATTATAAACTTACTAACGCTTGAGAAGAGATTAGAAAATTGACACAAGGAGGCCTGGGCGGACTCCCTACCATTAGGAATAAAGGTGACCATGTTGTCATCACACGTCAAATTGATTATGATTTTAAGGTTGATTTATAGTCTAGGGTAGACCCTAGGTCATCTCTCAAGGAGCGTTGATAGGTTTAGAGCGTGTGTTTTATAAAAAGTGCTTAAATTGGGGGTGGCTTTGAAAAAAATTTCTAAAACAAAATGACTTAATTTAAATAGTTTAAGAGTTGAAAAACAAGTGGTTTTTGTAAAATATAAGATAGGTATGTGATCATTGCTAAGTTACTACAGCACATGAAGAGTTCCTCATTCTTAATTAATTATTAGGTTTTAGTGTAATCCTTTTCTTGAGGGTTAACCAAGATCTTGGGTACCCACAAGCCTCTTAAAATGATGCGATGAGAACTAAAACATGACATAACAATCGTGTAGTCAAGTTCCAGCCCCTTAGAATGCTTTAAGGTTTGTAAAGGAACATTGAAATCTCAAATGTTTGGGAAAGAAAAGGGTTCTTATGTTATCCGATCGGAACAACACAAGACACATACTTAATTGCACACCGATCGATTATGAAATAAAAGGTGTTTCAATTAGATGCATAAAAATAAGTTAAGATACATATAAAAGAACAATTCCAATCCACAATATACACCAAACCAGTAGAGAATTATGTGCCGGAACTCTCTCTTCACGTGTGTAGCTCCCTCACAATGATCACCCGCCGCTTAGCTCGACATTGGGAGGAGGATGAAGCACGAGTGGAACTCCTTCTTCATCCTTGATCCCCCTATGAGGATATGGGCCTCCAGAACTTATTTGATGAGGATAGGAATACTTTGGTACTCCAAAATGGCAGAACTTCACCTCTGGTTCGAACTTGCAAATGGGAAGCCCAAGGTGTCATTTTATAGGAAAATTGGAAGGTGGTTTTAGGCACACAGATTTCATCAATCCACTTGTACCACACGTTTCGGACTACAGACAGCCTTATATCGCTTTCGAGAAAATAGAAAAGTTGTATCCCTACCTCTTTACTATCTCAAACGAAAGTTTGTCACCATTTGTACAACTACAGATCAAGATATTGATAAAATAAAGAACACTGCATTTGACTTGGTCCATATTTGGTGGCTTGGACAGATCAGTTCGGATGAGCCCCATAGATGCCGAATCAGGATTGGGTTTCTTAATATGAAATGTTTCCTATTAAATTTTGGACAGGCCCACAAAATTTTATCCCATTTGGATGCACATATATTGTGTACTATTCAAAATAGTGTACAGATGTCCATGGATCCATGCAATTTTGGCCCATTTTTCTTCCACTTCATCAAAGGCCCTCCAAATCATCTCCACCTAAATTGAAATAATAAAAACAAGTAACATTTACCATTCTAATATTGATTAAAATTAATTGATTGATTCAAACATAAAGTGAAATTTATTATTATATTTGGAATATTCGTTACAAAACTAGTTTAAAACAACGGTGTAAGGTGGAATAAAACAGTGAATTGTGGTACGATCACACCCCCACACCTAAACATTTGCACTCTTAGGCAAAGTCACATATCACAATAAAATATTGCATATATAAATATTTCCAACATCATGAAGATTTAGCATTTGAGGAAATTTTAATTCACCAAAGTAATGTGATCAATGCACGAACCGCACCAAGGAGTTCTTCCCAGTGAAAATGGAAAATGTTGTCTCATAAATCATATCACAATAAAATTCAAAGAGATTTATGACATCAACATGAGAAAGGAATTAAAAAGTCAACCATTACACTAACTCTCCACGTGTGTGTGTGAAAACCATTCCATGCTATTCTTTCCACTTTCTAACAAATAAATATAGTTTATTTTAACATTATTCAGATTTAAATGATTTTTCACTGAATCTTCCCTACATCCTTTGAAATAATATTTCAAGACCCACTCATTTAAGCATTCCTATAAGTCAAACCATAAGATCCCGACCAAGATATCCCCATATGTTGCAAATTTCATCACTCCCCTCATTTATTATATTTTTTTTGAAGTTTCATTTGGAACAAATCTCACACTCATTTCTCAACCCTTGTTTGATCTCCTTACGACACTAATTGCAATAGTTATAACAAGATCAAAGGTTGAGGAGGAGTGGTTTTTGACCTGCCCAAGACAAAAACAATTTTTTTTGAGGGCTTACAACAGTTTGACATTAGGTGCACACGTATAGGTCAATCTGATATAGTAATGAAACAGATCGGATAAGGAACAAATGTATGGAAATATCATTTAAAGCTGAAAAATATTAATCCAACATATATTTACCTTATATTAAGTAAGAAATATTCACACTTTGTGGTTTGGTGAAAAAATTTGTGGAGATATTTTTGACACAGTTTTCCCAAAAACTACTCACACAAGGAGCATCAATCATCTCAAAGGATTCACATAGATACGACCATTTGTATCATTGACATAAAACCAATTCACTAAAAAAAATCAATCCTTGATGGTAAATTCATTCACATATTCTTTTTAGCCTTTGTTATGGTATTATTACTTTCCCCCCTTTATGGTCGCCAAATAATGGAACTTTGAAATTATTGATGGGGAAAAATGAAAATACCATAAAGAAGGCCAAAAAGAGAAAACAAAAGGAGAAAATGATGAAAATTCCTAACTAACCTAGGAATGTATCCACCCCCCTACACCTAGATTATGCAGTGTCCTCACTGTAATAAAATAGAATGTGGGAAGGAAGGATAAAACCTGGTGGATGTCATTCATAGTTTGCTTCTTGAACTTGGAGTTCCTCCATCGGAGACTCTATAATGGCTTCATGAAAGTGCTTCAGTCGCTACACATTAACAGTGAAGGTTTTCTTGGTTTCTTCATTTTGAACTTGAACAACACCAAATGGAGAGACATTAGTAACAATGTATGGTCCAAACCAGCGGGAACGAAGCTTACCGGGATGCAATTTCAGCCTTGAATTGTAGAGGAGGACCTTCTGCCCAATTTGGAACTCTCAATGAATGATAAGGCGGTCGTGGGCAGCCTTAGTTCGCTCCTTATAAATCCTGGAGTTCTCATAAGAATCTCTACGCATTTCTTCCAGCTCCTGTATCTGAACTTCCTTTGAGAACCTACACCAGAAAGGTTAGAATTTCATTTTTAATGGCCTAGTAGGCCCGATGATCAATCTCAACAGGGAGGTGACAACTCTTTCCAAAAAACAATCCTATAAGGTGACATTCCAATGGGAGTTTTAAAAGCAGTATGGTAAGCACATAATGAATAATTGATTCTAATAATTAAATCTTTTCTGTTGGGTTGGACCATTTTTTCAAGAATTTTTTTTACCTCTCTATTTGACACCACGGCTTGACCATTATTCTATGGATGATACGCAGTAGATACTCGATGAATGACCCCATACCGACGCAAAAGTGATTGCATTGTTCAGTTGCAGAAATGAGAACCCTGGTCATTGATGATGAACCTAGGTAATCCAAACCTACAAAAGATCTGAGTTCTCAAAAATTCTACAACTATTTTGGAATCATCTGTCCTTGTGGCATGTGCCTCTACCCATTTTGATACGTAATCAACGGACAAAATAATGTAAATGTTTCCAGAATAATTGGGAAATGGCCCCATAAATTCAATGCCCCAAACATAAAAAATGTCATGAAAGATCAAGGGTTGTTGTGTCATTTCATTCCTTTTAGAGACATTCCCCATTCTTTGACAATGAGGACAAGATTTACAAAATTCATGGGCATACTGAAAAAGTGTTGGCCAAAAGAGACCAAAATCAAGAACTTTGTGAGTAGTCCATTGGGGACCAAAGTGGTCCCCACAAGCAAGAGTGTGGCATAATCTAAGGATAGACTAAAACTCGCTATCGGGAACACAACGCCTAAGGACCTGATTGCTACATGTGTGCCAAAGGTAGGGGTCATCCCAAATATACCAACGAGACTCATGTTTTAGATGACCAACTTGGTTTTTGTTGAAATCAGTAGGAATGAAATATGCTACCAAATAATTTACAATTTCAGCATACCAGGGAATAACATATTGCACTTTGTACAATTACTCATCAGGAAACATGTCATTAATGGGAATACAGGGGGATGAGACAATGTCCGAGGATGGGTGGATCCTACTGATATGGTCTGCCACCACATTCTCTACTCCTTTTTTATCTCTAATTTCTAGATTGAATTCTTGAAGGAGGAGCATCTAACGAATGAGACGTGGTTTGGCTTCCGATTTCTTTAAGAGATACTAGAGGGCTGCATGGTCTGAGAACACAATGACTTTGGACCCTAAAAGGTATGAACTGAATTTATCCAAGGCAAAAAAATGGAAAGAAATTCTTTTTCAGTGGTGGTGTAGTTTGCTTGGGCAGGGTCCAAAGTACGTGAGGCATAGGCAATGACATGTGGATCTCGATCGACCCTTTGTGATAAGACTTCCCCAACTTCATAGTTAAAGGCGTCACACATGAGCTCAAATGGTAAATCCCACCGAGGTGGTTGGATTAACGGGGGTGATGTGAGACTCCATTTTAATTTATTAAAATATTATTCAAATTCTTTATAACAAAAATCATTTTCTTTTTGGAGTAAGCGGGAGAGGGGAAGTGCAATCTTACTAAAATCACGAATGAAACGACGGTAAAATCCAGCAGGACCTAGGAAAGACCGCACACCACGTATATTTTTAGGGGTAGGGAAGAAATGACATCTACTTTCAATTTATCTACTTGGATACCATCCCTAGAAATGACATGTCCCAAAACTATACCTTGTCGCACCATGAAATGAAATTTCTCATAATTTAATACAAGATTCTTTTTAATAAAGAGACGTAGGATAGAACCAAGACTACTTAAACATTCATCAAAAGAGGATCCATAAACAGTAAAATCATCAATGAAAACTTCAATGCAATTCTCCAGGTAATCCGAAAAAATACTAACCATACATTGCTGGAAAGTACCCAGAGCATTGCACAGGCCAAATGTAATCCTTCTATAGGAAAATGTGCCAAAGGGGAAAGTGAAGGTTGTCTTTTCCTAATCCTCAGGGGAAATATGGATCTGAAAGTATCCATAATACCCATCAAGAAAACAGTAATGGGACTTCCCCGCTAGCCTCTCTAGCATTTGGTCAATGAATGGAAATGGGAAATGGTCTTTCCTAGTGTGTTGGTTTAGTCGACGATAATCTATACAGACACGCCAACTATTCTGCACACAAGTTGGAACCAATTCATTGTTTTCATTTTTAATTACCGTTAGGCCAGTTTTTTAGGAACTACTTGAACGGGACAGACCCATTGGCTGTCAGAGATGGGGTAAATGATTCCAGCAGCCAATAATTTTGTTACTTCCTTTTTAACTACTTCTAAGAGGTTTGGGTTCAGTCGACGTTGTGCCTGCCTCACTGGTTTAGCCTCATTAGTTAATAAAACATGATGTGTACAAATTGATGGGCTAATACCAGGAATGTCTACAAGTGTCCATCCCAATGATTGTTTATGCTCCCTCAATAGTTCAAGAAGTCGCAATTCATGCTCAGAATGGATTGAACTAGCAATGATGATGGGAAACTTGTTTTCATTCTCAAGATATGAATATTTTAAATCTTGAGGCAGTTGTTTTAGTTCCAATTCAGGTGGATTTTGGATTGATGGGAGTGTGTGTGAAAGTGAGAGGTCACTACTCTCATCTAACTGCTCAATGGTATCATCCTCAGATGAGGAATTAGCTTTTACAAGCGTAAAAGTATCATCGATGGTCATGTGATCCTCCGTGTTCAAGAAATTATTAATTAATAAACATGCATGACACTTTTCTAGACCACTACAACAATCAACACATGATTCATTACCAAGAATTTCAATCAAAGAGAATAATTCAAAAAGGGGATTAGGGGAAACAAATGAAGTGATTTTAGGGGAAGGGATTGCATCAATTGAATTTACCAAGAGAGAGGAATGTTCTTATGAGGGGTGCTTCATGGCATCAAGGATGTTGAAATGGACTATGTCACCACCAAATTCCATAGATAATGTACCATTATGGACATTAATTATGGCTTTGGCGGTTTTCAAGAAAGGTCTCCCCAATATAATTGGGGCGTGTCCATTCATCCCATCATCTTCCATTTTTAGCACATAAAAATCAGCAAGAAATATTAAATTTTGAACCCTCACAAGAACATCCTCTAACACACAAGAAGGGTGTGCCGTACTCTGATTTGCTAGCTGAACAACTATTCCTGTGGGCTTTAGTTCACCAACCTGCAAAGAAGAGTATATGGAGTGAGGCATCACATTAATAGAAGCACCCAAATAAAGCATAGCATTGGAGAAAGAATACTCCCCTATGGTGCACGGAATAGAGAATGTTCTAGGATCATTGCACTTGGTGGGAAGTGATGGTTGTATCAATGCTGAGACGTTCCTCCCCAGTCTCACCTTATCATCACCTCTAATTTGCCTTCAGTGGGTACACATCTCCTTCAGAAACTTGGCATATCTCGGAATTTTCTTGAAGACATCAATCAATGGAATGTTAACCTGCACTTTTTTGAAAGTCTCCAAGATTTCTTTATCAAGTTCAGTTTCCTTTTGTTTCCTTGGTTGGGTGGCTCTTTGGAGAAATGGAAGAGGAATTCTTGGGCTTGGTAACTCATCAATAGAAACACTCTATCCTTTGGTAGGACTTCTCTCAAGACAAGGTTCCACCTCATTTAAACCTTTTTCAGTGGTTGGGATGGTGGTTTCCTTAGGAGAGGATGACTCTAATGGAGGGTTTATTCGGCTTTTAAGTTGAGTTCCACTCCTAAGGGTGATGTCACTAACATTTCCTTTATCCCTAGGGCTGACAAGTGGTTGGGATGGTAGTTTACCAGACCCATGGCTTTGGATTTCACCCACTGAGTTAGCTAGTTGGCCTAATTGGGGTTTGAGGTCTTGTATGGCTGCTTGGGTGGTTTGTTGGAACTAGAGATTATTGGCATCCATTTGTTTCATCATATCTTCTAGTCTAGGCTCGGGTTTTGGAGGGGGTTGTTGGAAAGGCCTTTGGGGTGGTTGAAAATTTCTGGGTGGTGGTGGTTAATGACTACTTTTCCTTGGTTGGTTCCATGGTTGATGAGGCTGGTTTGAATACCACCCTTGCCTATAGGCTTGGTTTTCTTTCCACCTAGGGTTGGATGGATAGTAAGGTTCTTGCCTAATGGGTTGGTTATAGGGTCGTCCTGGGAATATTGCCTCACAACTCTCAGAAGTTTCTCTCAATTGGGGTCATTGGTCAGAATAGTGGGTATCAGAAGAGCATATACCACAATGTATGGGAGGAGGAGATTGGAATTTCCATTGGGAAAGATCAAGTTGTCGTAGAAGGGTACTCACCTCTTCAAACATTGTGTCCACCTTCTTCTCGAATTCAGTACTTTGCACCTCATGCACACCTCGAATGGGTACACTGGACCTTGAACTGAATTTTTGAGTGTTCTGTTCCATGGTCTCAATTAGGGTCCTTTCAGCGATTGGGGTTTTATCCACTAGTGCACCACCTATAGTAGAATCAATCATGTTACGATCTATTAAAATTAAACCTTCATAAAAATATTGTATTAAAAGTTGATCACTTATTTGGTGGTGTGGACAACTTGAACATAATATTTTAAAGTATTCCCAATATTCATGAAGGGTTTATCCTTGAGATTGTCTTATCCCACATATTTCTTTCCTTATTGTTGCAGTTCGAGAGGCTGGGAAGTATTTTTCAAGAAAAAGTCATTTCATGTCCGCCCAACCTCTAATAGGTGAATTAACATAATACAACCAATCTTTAACCGTGTCTTCTAATGAAAATGGAAATGCCCTAAGTTTTACTTGTTCTTCATCCACATTAGCAGGTTTTAATGTTGAACACACATTATTAAATTCTTGTAAATGCTTATGTGGATCTTCTCCAGGCAGTCCATGAAATCTTGGTAATAAATGAATTAAACCAGATTTTAGTTCAAAATTGGGTGCCTCGCCTTGTAATTGAATATAAGTGGGTCAGATATCAACATCAGGTGAGGTTAATTATTTTAGTGTTCTATTATTTTCAGCCATGTTATACAAGTTATGTTCAGTTTTAACTTTGGTTTTATAAGAATAAGAAGGATCAAGAAGAATTTTAAGATGTGATGTCTCCTCCTTCAAAGTGTCGTCTTGTGTGTCTCGGTTTTGTTGATGTAGGATCCTCTCTGGTTTGGGTTCGAAAGTTTGTAGATATCCTAGAGTAGAACGCGTCATAAAAAGAACCTACACAATAAATAAATTAGAACACAAAAATAAATGCAAAGGTAGAAGATAAAACAAACAAATATTCACAAAAATTACAAAAATTTTATCAAAAACACGCACAAAAAACCAAAGCGCTCCCCGACAACGGCGCCAAAATTTGACCGCGTTGTCATGACACATCAAATTGATTATGATTTTAAGGTTGATTTATAGTCTAGGTTAGACCCTAGGTCATCTCTCAAGGAGCGTTGATAGGTTTAGAGCGTGTGTTTTATAAAATGTACTTAAATTGGGGGTGGCTTTGAAAACAATTTCTAAAACAAAATGACTTAATTTAAATAGTTTAAGAGTTAAAAAACAAGTGGTTTTTGTAATATATAAGATAGGTATGTGATCATTTCTAAGTTACTACATCACATGAAGATTTCCTCATTCTTAATTAATTATTAGGTTTTAGTGTAATCCTTTGCTTGAGGGTTAACCAAGATCTTGGGTACCCACAAGCCTCTTAAAATGATGTGATTAGAACTAAAACATGACATAAAAATCATGTAGTCAAGTTCCAGACCCTTAGAATGCTTTAAGGTTTGTAAAGCAACATTGAAATCTCAAATGTTTGGGAAAGAAAAGGGTTCTTATGTTATCCAATCGGAACAACACAAGACACACACTTAAAATTGCACACCGATCAATTATGAAATAAAAGGTGTTTCAATTAGATGCATCAAAATAAGTTAAGATACATATAAAAGAACAATTCCAATCCACAATATACACCAAACCAGTAGATAATTATGTGCCGAAACTCCCTCTTCACGTCTGTAGCTCCCTCGCAATGATCACCCGCCGCTTAGCTCGACATTGGGAGGAGGAGGAAGCTAGAGTGGAACTCCTTCTTCATCCTTGATCCCCCTATGAGGATATGGGCCTCTAGAACTTATTTGATGAGGAGAGTACTACTTTGGTATTCCAAAATGGAAGAACTTCACCTTTGGTTCCAACTTTCAAATGGGGATCCCAAGGTGTCATTTTATAGGAAAATTTGAAGGTGGTTTTAGGCACATAGATTTCATCAATCCACTTGTACCACGTGTTTCGGCCTTCAGACAGCCTTATCTCGCTTTAGAGAAAATAGAAAAGTTGTATCCCTACCTCTTGACTATCTCCACCAAAAGTTTAGCACCGTTTGGACAACTACAGCTCAAGATATTGATTAAATACAGAACACTGCACTTGACTTGGTCCATATTCTGTGGCTTGGAAAGATCAGTTCGGATGGCCCCCATAGAATCCGAATCAGGATTGGGTTATTTAATATGAAATGTAGCCTATTAAATTTTGGACAGGCCCACAAAATTGAAGCCCATTTGGATGCACGGATATTGTATACTATGCAAAACAGTGGACATATATCCATGGATCCATGCAATTTTGGCCCATTTTTCTTCCACTTCATCAAAGGCCCTCCAAATCATCTCCACCTACATTGAAATAATAAAAACAAGTAACATTTACCATTATAATATTGATTAAAATTAGTTGATTGATTTAAACATAAAGTGAAATTTATTATTATATTTGTAATATTTGTTACAAAACTAGTTTAAAACAGCGATGTAAGGGTGGAATAAAACAGTGAATCGTGGTACGATCAAAAGGCCAACACCAATTCATTCTAGAGACATTTGTGTAAGAATCATTGTGTGTCTCACCACCATTAGAACTGTTAGAAGATATAAAACTTTGAAAATTTTCCGACAGTGACCAAACACCCCACCACAAGGGGTGGGGATGGAGGGGCCCAACTACCAGGGTTCCAAAACCACAACCCAAGACAATCCACTATCTCCACGTCCCTGGATGAGAACTATTCAAATTTGAGACTGATTTACCCAATAGACCTTATAAGGACCACTAAAAACGATTACCTTCGGTGGGACACAAACCTTGAGATTTTAAGGTAATGAGACAACCACACCACATCATAGCCACAATAAACTTCACACACCCAAATGGGTTGTTCGAAATGGAACAATCGCAGAAAATAATTTAAACTGCCTTCACCTTCAATACCGATGATAGAAATAAAGTTGGGGTCCCATACACTCCCGGGGTTCCTGAACATGCACCAGCTTTACTCTGAGGCCTACGTCTAGAGACCTGATGTTTGAAGCATATTTTTCCTCACAGTTAGGTATTTAAGACTCTCGAATGGAGCTTCTTATTTCCTGGTGCTGCAAGAAACCCTACTGCACTCAAGAAAACATCATCAGACACAACACACTCCGACATCCATCTACTTCCTCCTGAAAAATACAACAAAATAGGGGTTTAGATGATTCACATGCATCACTTATTCACATTAACCAAGAAACTTAAGAGGTAAAGATGCATGATGAACACTCCCCTTTGAACAAAAAATTAGAACTCCCTAAGAGGAGGACAAACTACTTTGAAAACAGGGATTCCCAAATGATTCTACGAAATCCACCCTTTCTCTTCAAAGATAAATCACATTGCAAGACATCACCAAACAGGACCCTTGCAGCTGTTGAAAGCACTACAAGCCTTTCAAAACATTAGTCATCACTGATAACTCCGAATCACCTTCACCCTTCCCCGCTGGAATTCCTTTCATCGTTTCTAGGGGGAAGATTTAGACACAACAGTGTCAAACTTCATACTCGACGGCTTAGAAAATTCAAAGAGACCAAAACTCCCTTCAACTCCCTTCGCATCTGTCATCCCACTACGAGAGGATCCACTTAGCTGAAGAGGAGGAGGGATAGACTTAACACAATTAGTTAAAAGGGAGATTCCTTGCTTTAATCAACTGGAGGGTTGGCCAATGGTGAATTACCTATGGACGCACTTCAATCACATGTTAATGCTTTATGGGGGAATTCACTAGTCAAGAAAGGGAATCATGGACCTAATCAAACTGGTCCAATGGACAAGACATACTGCAAGAGAACACCAAACGTGTAGGGGGAACCACTACAAGGGCTTCTCGAAGCACTTTTCAAAAGAAACCCATAACCACATGCTTTCACACCAACTTATCAATAGGAATTCAAACTCAAGAAATAAATCATCAAAAAAGGATTCTCAGCTCGAAACACCTCACTTACAACATTCCCAAAACACAAGGACACACCACACGATCATCGGTTATTAAGACGCAAAATTTTCCTTTAACAATTTTTTTTGAAAACAAACGAAGATGGTGGGTTGCACAAACACCAATGGTGTCCCCTGGGACTCACACATGCATGTTCCCATGTCACCCCGACACCTACCTCATGTACATACATGCACTCATCCGCTCGTGCCATTAACCATTTCTCTTTCTGCACATACTCATGCATGTGGTTGCTCATGATAACACCAAAGATCAATACCAGACCTTTCCATTTTTCAAAAACAAAACATTCAACCCACACTTTTCAAACCTCTTACATAATTTTATTTCTAAAGTGCTTCATTTAAAAACATTTTCCAAGACCAAATCATTTTTACTTAAAAACAATATTTCTACAAATCCAAAACAAAGAGATGAGGAATTATGCAAAAGGGAACTAGTGTCAGTAGGTGATTAGGATATATGGTTGGAGACCATATTCCAATTACGTCACAGCCATAGAGAGTATTCTAGGATAGAGTCCCTGGATCCACATGGATTTCCAGACCCTAATAGCTCACTGATACCATTGAACCTACTTCCTTTTCATTTCCCCTAAACAAAATTAACCACAAGGACCAAAGACTCAGACAAACATCGACTTACTTTGGTAACTCGAGTCCCGCCACAAGGTGTGATATCCAGCCACCTTTATCATATCTAGAATGTCGAGTTATGACACCCTTAACTTTTGTACGCCTTTAATCTATCCCAAAAGAACACGACCCAAGAAAGAAAACATGCTCTGATGCCATTTTGTCACTAACCAGGCCAGTTCTTCATCTGACCCGGCGCCCGACCCGGTCCGTGACATGTCCTGAAGGGCGTTCCCAATCCCCACGGGCTAGAACAAGTGCCCGGGTATCAAGAGTAACATGTGGGAACCATTTACCTGAAATAAAAGGAAGAAAAAAAAACTAACAAGATAAATAAACAAAAGCTAGAAATCATAACCAAATAGACCTTAACATTGGACCAAACTTAAAGTTCACAACTCCACCCAAATCTCTAAGAAGACTACAATGAAAATAAAACTAACACATCTATCTACACCTTCATGCAACATGAGGAGCCACCTCCTCAAACCACCATTATCAGACCTTCACAGGAAAACCATCGACAACCCAAACCACCATCACTAAGCACGACGCCTCAACCTGGAATACACAAAGGAAAAGATCTATATACACCCAAAGGTGTATGAAGGATGTGAGCCGAAGACACAGTAGGATTCCGCCGAAATAAAAAGATTCCATGCATAAATATTAAATGACAAATACAATTTCATGTTTAATAAATGAAGGGACACAAAAGATTGAACACTTTAAAGAAACCATATCAATAAAAATAGATTCAAAGAAAACAACTTAAATTAGGAGTACACCCTTACCTTTAACAAAACCCTAACCTTTAAGAAAATCCCCATCCTTTAAGAAAAAAACCCAAAGATACACCATATGCCAATGGTGAGTGTAAAACAGTCCAGGAGCACCAAAAAAGGGAGAGGCCCTATAGGTAATAACAACCAGTGGGACCCTAGAACGTCATGTCTCAGTGAAACGTGGATTAGAAACCACAAACCTCATAAAACATGGCTTAGAATCCACGACCATAAGAAAACATGTCTTAGAAACCATGACCATCATTCATTCATATGTTTAGCTAGTTTTGCAATCATCAGTCCTCCCAGTGAAACCGGGTCGGGTCACCACATGAACACTAGCCTACATGTCCTAGTTTCCACCACCTAATACCCTAGGCTTCCCTCTTTGTGTTCATTTAAATTCCAAGTTCACATGACATGTCACATATCACATTCAGATAAACAAAGCAAACGAGGCACAGTCCATACCCAATACCATACTTGCACACACACAGATTCCACTTTGAAATAATACGCACACTAGAAACCTTTTGAAACTCAATCTGAAACATTTACAAAATCAAATAAACCAACTGCATAATTAAAAGAAACCATTTCAAGATTAAGTAAACCATTATAAAATTTTTCAAACAACTCATTTTCATTTCAAATCCCTTTTAAATATCATCTTTCACTTTCCACATAAGGCATAAACAAAACATAACCATTTTTACTTTAAAAAATTCACCTCATCATATATGTATGTCAAACACTTCAAAAATATATATTTTTTCACCACACAATCCAACCATATGACATTCTTAAGCACACAAGTAATCCAAACCAACACTACACATGTCAAAATCACCATTTACACACCCAAAACGTATTTCAACACCACATGCACTCAAACAGAATTTAAAAAGTGTGACATGTTCCATATAAATTTTTTGAAAAAACTCTACTCCATTTACAGAACACTTTTGCACCGCTCTTGAAACTCAATAAATCATAAATAAAAATTTATAAGATATTTTAAAAATAAATCACTTAGCTTTACCTACACAACCCACACAACACCTTCACTTATGAGAAAACACACACAACTCCATGTCAAAAATGTAATCCACAACAATTGCACAGATTAAAAACCAACTACATAATTTATTTAAACGAGAACAATTGACTAAATATAAGTTTCCAGAAAAATGCAACCACACCATAAGAGAAAGATACTAATCAAATTCGACGCATGATAAACTTCAACAAAACCAAAATTTCACCAAACAAATAAATTAAAGAACATGGAAAATTAATCAAAAAAGCAAGCTAATTTTTTAAATAATATTTAAATGTGGAATCACCTACCTCGGTGTATAAAACCTCAAAATTGGTGTGAAATCTTTAAATTCCAGTGCAAAACTTAATTCATGCACCATTTTCACCACAAGGAACCTAGAACTAACCCAAAAAAGAAGTTTGAACCATAAAATTCATACTATAACCCTAAAATCAGACCTCTAACCAAGAGGTAAACCCTACGTGATGGGAAAAGAATTACCGAGGCTGGTCACACAAGAGAGGCGGCGCGTCGAGGATGGTCATGCGAAGAAGGTCGGGACAAGAAAGGGGGAGGGTGTTTGCTGGAGTGGAGAGAGAGAGGGCCAGAGGGGAGCGCGTGGGCGCAACACGACGAGGCTGGCCGAGGAGGGTGCAGGTGGTCCGACGACTGGTCGAGGATGGTGTGGGTGGTTCAGCACCGCAGGTGTCCAGGAGATCGGGTGTCGGTGCGATGGAACTCTGAGTGGGAGGTGCTATGGCGCGAAAGCAAAGGGAGGTTCCAGATGCAGACCATGCGAGGGAGGCAGGGTGTTGGTTGGGTTCGCCGGATGGAAGAGAGGGGCGCGATGCGAGTGAGCTGGCCGAGAGGAAGGGGCTGGCCATGAGGTAGGGAGGTGGTGGCGCGACATGAAGAGAGGAGGGGAAGGGGGGGGGGGGGTCACGACATAAATACGGGTTACAGGGGGAGGGGGCTAGGTCGCGACACAAAGAGAGGGGGGGGGGGGAGTAAGATGAGAGGAAAAAAAGAAGAAGAAAAATGAACCCCCCCAAAATAACCTAATATAATTACTATACTAATAATAATAATCATATATTAATAGAATATTAACAATATTTATATTAGTAATTTTAATAATAATATTAATAATAACTAATAATTTAATTAAAACATTAAAAAATAATAATAATATCCTCAAATAATAATAATAATAATATTATTATTATCATTAAAAAAAATTCATTAAATTTAATCACGTTTTTTCTATTTTATTTTATTTTTATTTTACAACTCATAATGTTATTTATTTATTATTAATTGCTTTTATTTAATTAGTTGCACATCGGGTAGGCATACAGGTAACTAGGTGAGGCCACGTGGCTTCGACAGCGGCGCACTGAATGCTATCAAGGCCATAAGAACTTGAAATTTTAAGTCGGGCTTTAACCTGGACTACCCGATGCCTAGAAAATAATAATAAAATAAATAATGTAAAAGAGGTGGGTGTGATAAAAATTCACTAGATAAAGGATTATATTATTCAATTAATACTACATGGGTGGATGATGAAAATTAATTTGTGAAACATAAACATGTTATTTATTTAAGAATAATGATTTTCCTATTTGATTATAGTTCAATCTATTGTTTCAAATTATGTATGTTTAGAAGAAATATTCAAACACCACCTCAATACAATGTTATTTAGTTATTAGTGAATATATCAAGTGGTGTAATTATTTCATATTAATTATATAAATATTAGCCAATTAATATTTATGGATAAAATACCCTAAAAAATATTGTTATACACCATTTTGTAGAATTTTATGTTTTACTGGGCATGGATTGGATATCACTACACTAAGACAAACCAACTATCAAAAGTGGTAAATAACATTCCATATCCTATACTATTCTCTAAATTTATACATGTGTAAGGATAATTATTAATCTCTTTTGGTATCTCCATCTCATGTTTGGATGTTATTTCCATTAGTGAAAAAATATCTATCTTATATGATCGAGAACAATAAATAAACTATCCATTATGTAATTCCTGTTATGATGGATTATATCAATGTATTACTTAATGAAATTCTTGTATATATAAATAATTTAGAGGATAAGATCTTTATATGACTTATGCCATAATATTTCCTAGTCTTTGATAGTCCCTATAGAATAGACCCCATTGAAATGAAAAATTTTAGGTCAAAAACTAACCAAACCCTAGACATAGGTTTTATATTCCCCAGTTCTTCACCATGGGGTGATTCATTCCAATTTTTTAGATAAGAAGATCAAATTAATCTTTGTGTTGTTTATATTGATTTTAACAAAATAATTATTTCAGAAAAATATTCACTTCCATGGATTTATGACATTCTCAACCAGTTATGTGGGGACTAGTACTTCTTAATGGTAGAAATTTTATCAAGATATCATAGAATGATGGTAAAGAAAGCGTATATTACAAAGCCTTCCTTTTTAATAGTATTTAGACAAAATAGTACATATCGATATCTTTTAGATCCATTAATTACCCATTACTCATTATGTTCTTGATGAACAGTGTATTTTGTGATTTCCTTGAAACATTTATGGCTATCATTATAGATGATATCCATATATATTCAAAATAGAGAAATATAATACAATGAATTTAAATACATTTCTACTTAATTTTTCAATGGATAATTTATATGAATGTATAGTTAATTTTACTTATAGGCATAATAATTTACATTCTTGGTGAATTAATTATAACAATGTTGATATCCATTAAGCCTTCAAAGGCATGGGTGATATAATAATGTCCCACATTTTTTGATAGTTACCTTTAGTTTACTAACTTTAGTTGGATACTATTGATAGTTTTTGAGAAACATAACATGATTTTCAAAACATATATGTAAAATAACTATGATAGGAATGATGTTTTTTTGAAAGATAAATGAGAAGAGGACATTAAAATGTTATAGAAGAGGCCAGTCGATGCACCTATAATTATAACGAACCAATGTTTTATCAATGAAATTCCATTTTTATAATTATGTATTATATTATAATAATATAATATTATATATAGAACACAATACAAACCTTATAAATAAATAATGAATGAAAAAAAGGTATCTCTAAAATCTAAGGAATACATACCAACGAAATAGTAACTTAAACTTTAGAATAGTAATCTGACCCTTATGAATAGTAAATAGTCCAATGTAATAATAACCCCACCAATGGAATTATAAATAAAATTTATCCATCTTATATGTGACACTATGATATAATTATATCATAGTATAGGTAAATATTTTTTTAAAAAATTATTAATAAAGTGTTGGTATTTTTGTAAGACTTCTATATTTAATTAAAATTTAATGATTAATTTAATAAATTTAAAGAAAAATATTTTTCATAAAATTAATTCATAAATTATTATTTTTATGTATTATTATCATAATGTAATTTTATGACACCTTAATTAAATTTTCAAAGTGTTAGAAAATCATTTTTAATTTTAAACTTTATTTTTTTCAAGTAAATTTAGATTTTAATTAAAAATTAAATTTCACATATTTAGAATATTAATTTCATAAAATTGAGTTAATATTTTAATTATACATGTAGAAAAATGGTTAGGGTAAATTTTTGTTTTTTCCTAAAATACATGATTTTTTGGTGAATAGTAAAATATGATAATTTATGATAAATGCTAAATAAATGTATTCCTACATCCTTATTGAGTCATGGATGATGTAAAGAGACATTTTATAGAAATAAAATGATCTATTTACTATTTTTAGACAAATGAATCAATACTATTCCTAGTCTTGAGAAAAAAAATTAAACTAACGATTAAAATAATGGGAAACCCCTCTTCTCCTCCACTATAAATACCACCTCTTTTTACCTCTTCTCTTCACTCCTCTAAATCCTTGTGAATAATCCAAATTCTGATAAAATATCTTCTTAATCCCATATACCACGTCCATCAGCCCTTGATATCTTCAAAAGAACAAATCCTATCCCATAAATAGGCTCTGAAGGAAGATATATTCAAGAGGTAAATTCCTCTTTTCATTTCTTTTATTTTCTTTCATGTTCGTTTCTTTCCTAGTATTCCCTCACATCCTTTCATCCAAATGATATGATAACTCTAGTAACTTACATGTACTATAATTTTTATTATTATTGTGGAATAATTCATCACCATCTCTCATTTCCCCTCCTTTTATAATAGGAATGAAAACACCATCCGAGATGTGTTAATTTATCACATTCAAGGACGATGGATTTTCAATTTCTATTACTGTATTCAATTATGGCCATGAAATAGTTTCAATGATTACAAAAGACAATAATATATGTATTATTTATAATTAAATGTTTGATAATCTTCTATACACATGATATTAATTTATAATGCAAATGTGATTAAAAACCTCCAATTTACCAAAACTGTTATTATTAACATTTTATATAATGATTCATCTTCACTCCAAATAACCAAATGAATTTTATAACCATGTAAATATATTTAATTTTCACTAATAACATTCAATATCAATTCTATATAACCATTATCATCTTACACATTTATCCTTGCTTATATATAAGTAAACCAATTCTGAAAACCAAGGAAATAAACGCTCCAAACAATGAAATTGAACCTCTTAACCCATCAAAAAGGTCATGAATGAACATAATAAGGTTATAGTAAATCAATTTTATGAAGAATTGGTTCTATTCATATTAATTAATGAATGTAATTTTGTTATCTATGACATTAAGATCAAGTGAAGGAACCCATTGGACTTAAGGTAAGGGATTCCACTAGAACCTCCATTATTCCTTCAGGTTTCTCTATCTTTATTTTTACCCAAATGAAGTTATATTTTATTTTTATGTAAACATTGAAAATAATTTTTATATTCTCCAAAATCATTTATCAAGATCAAAACATCATTCTCCTTCAGGGATATACATGTTTTTAAATGGTTCCCTCCTCAATACTTCACGAAAAGAAAACCCATTTTAAGGGAACTTCCCAAATTATTACTCAAATTCAAGAGAAACATATAATCTATTTTAATCCACCATTATTTTTATAAAACCAATATTTTTATTATTAAAACTTTATTGTTTTACTTCTGGATTTATATAAAATATTATTCCCTTTTCTATTTTAAATGACTTTTTTGTATTTTTCATAAAACCACGCTAAAATGTTTTAATGCTAAAATTTATTAAATAGTATTCTCACATGTTTTAAATTTTTTTTGAAATAACTTAACATGAAATATTCTTATTTTACATTATGAATTTCCATGTATGTTTTAATTACTTTCTTTCATGGAAACTTTTATGATACGCCCATTTATTATTCTTTATGACGTGTTTATGATACCAATTTCTTTCCATGGGTACCCTTATGTTTATGTATGATTGATTATGTATGATTATTTATATGGAAATAATATTTATGAACATGTTAATATTGGTAAACCCAAATAGTGATCCAATTAATTGAGAAATGTTGAGTCTAATGAGATGTTATGTGCAACACGATTAGCCATGACTCATGGTACCATGTGCAACGGTCTTGGTGGTTAAACTTGACTTATGCTCTTCTCTTTGAAACGAGCTTTAACTCATGATAAATTAATGTTTTATTTCACTGCCACATTATTATTATTATTACCATTTTCATATTTAAATGTTAGGATTCCATATGTTCCATGCCTTTTTATATCATTATGTCATGCCTTCTAACCCAAGTGATAAAGTTTTATTATTATGCTTATTCCCTTATTGGGGATTTAGAACACCCCCTTGTTCATGTTATCCCTAGATTATCCTATGAAGATGTATGAGAACAATGGAAGTTAGGATCTAATTATTAATATTAAATAAAGAAATGTTTTATTTAGTCCCATGTTTTTAGTTTTATGTACCTAGTCTTCGAAGACACTTGACTTCATGATCATCGGCTTGTAATATGATGTTTTATTATGCTTAAAATCAAGTAATGATATGTGTAAAAGGATAGAGTCACAATATATTTTATCATAGGATGGTCTAGTTATTTTTAGATATTAGGAATAGAGAACTTTTTTAAGAACCTTAGGGATGTGACTATGTATAATAAAACACCCCTAAATTTTGGTAAGTATAGAGTAAGTGGTTTATCAATAAAATACATACCTGTATGGATATGAAAAAGTGGATGTGGCTCTCACACTGATGTGTCTATGGGGTAAAAACTGAAAACATAGCTTTGAGCTAGACTCAAACGAGAACTGGTGCACGATAATGGGCATTTCTTCCCTCCTAGTTTGACACTCCCGGGGGGATATTCTTTGTTAAATTCATAAGTTTAGTATGAACCATTATTAAGAGAACAAAAAAAAAGAAGCCCATATAAATATATGTTAGGAAACAGATCATGGATTACCTAGATTTAAACCTTGGGAAACACAAGTTAGGATATGATTTTACAATAAGACTTCATCCTTTTATGCTTCATGTTTCATTTTTATGATTATTAAGTATGTATTAAATCCCCATAATTGTAAGTTTCTTTTCATAGTTAATGGAGGGAAATAGAAGAACACATGCTAACAATCTATGCGATAGGAAATGTGATGACTTCCTTAATGATATACCTGATATGATGGGAATGGGTGTTCAATAATTTATGATAGTACTTTCTTAGCTGGCTCAAGTTATGAATAATTACTTGAATAATGAGGAACACCCTCCTCCTCTAAGGAAAGATAAAGTTTCCATTGAATCCTTCACATAGAAAAGGCCTCCTGTATTTAGTGAATATTATGATCCCCTCCTCATAGAATAGTAGATTAACTCCACTGAAAAGATATTCCCTATCATCCAGTGCTCAGAAAAAGAGAAATTCATACTATCAGTCTATCGTTTTGATGAGGAAGATGATGAGTGGTGTAAACTGATCAGGAATACGAAGTCCTTGGAGGAAATTGATTACATTGATTGGGAGGAATTTAAGATTTTTTTTCAATAAATATTTACCCCGAAAACTCTAACTCATGATGGAAAGAGAGTTCCTTAGACTCAAGCCGAAATAAGATGATTCCATCAAGTTGTATGAAGAAAACTTCACAAGGCATGCAAGATACACCTATGATATTTTCATGAACACCGAAATAAAGGAGGATTTCTTCTTTAGTGGACAAAATCCAAGTCTGCAAAAAGTTTTGGTGAATCGTGAATTCAAAAGTTATGAATAGATTTTCTGTTGTACCCTCATAGTTGAAATGGAGATCGAGGACTCTCATTGGTATCATGGGCATAGTGAAAAAAAGTGCAAAATAAAGTCTAATATGGGTGGTTAGGCAAATAAATACCATGATAGAAAGAATATGGAACACCCCACATGTCAAAATCATGGGAATAATCATCCTGAGAACTATCTAAATGGAACCAGGAATTGCTTCAAATGTGAAAAAATGGGACAACCGGCTAAAAACTGTTGAAGGGATATGATGAATCTGTCACGACCCATCCCCTGGGGCCCGTATCGTGACTACCCCAAGCCTGCCTTCCATAGGCTAGGGGCTGGCGACAAGCACCAAAGGCATAAATCCCTAAACTGGGAAGGCATTTCCTATATAACAGTAAAAAATACAACAGAGTATGCAACAGGAAGTAAAACACTAGATGGAACTATATACAAAAGATGGTGCTGAAAGTAAAGGGGCCAGAGATACAATCCCAACAGTAAAGTACAATACAACTGAAAAGATAGTACAACTGAAGAAGTAAAACAGTAACTACTGAGTCGTCCTCCGGGATTCCCACCTAAAGGGTGGGTACAGATGGCCTCCTCAGCACCCCAAGTCCGTCCGTCCACTCCATGTACGTCTCTCCAAGTGGTCCACCTCCAGGTACCATCTAGCTCTACAACTCTCTACCTCAATCAATGATGTATGTCGTCTGCAACCAACATAACGAGGAGCGGGCATAGCCCATACAGGGGTGAGTATAACGATACTCAGTAAAGACCCCGAGACCCTCAAGGTCTCACAATATCCAACCAATATAAACCACAAAGAAAGATACAATCACGAAGTATCAACCAACCCTACTTAGGTATATGACCATACATATACATAAGTTATCAATCACAGTTCGGCTCCAAATCTCGATCCCAAGCACAAACCATTCCCCAAAGGATAAACCACATAGAAAGATACAATAACGAAGTATCAACCAACCCTACTTAGGTATATGGCCATACATATACCTAAGTTATCAATCACAGTCCGGCTCCAACTCTCGAGCCCAAGCACAACCCATTCCACAAAGGAAGTAAAGTCAATCATCTCGATAATATCGACTGAAAGTCAAGACTCAGCTCACACAGGTATACAACTTTTGTAGAGTGATAGAGATGACCAGATGTAGTTACTGATTCATCTAAGCTGTCAGACCCACACATGATACAAGACCAACTAAGATGTTGGACCCACACAAGATACATGACTAGCTGATTCATTTGAATTGTCGGACCCACACAAGATACAGGACCAACTAAGCTGTCAGACCCACACAGGATACAAGACCAGCTGATTCATTTGAGCTGTCAGACCCACATAGGATACATGACTAGAAGTCAGAACTGTCGGACCCACGGGGGATCCCAATATAGTAGTCATCACTGTCGAACCCACAGAGGATTCCGGTTCAGTAGTCATCACTGTTGAACCCACGAAGGATTCCAGTTCAGTAGTCACTGCTGTCGAACCCATGGAGGATTCCAGTACAGTATTCATCGCAGTCACAGCCATCCCTAGGGTTCTCGCACACAGCACGCTCGATTCTGAGAGGGTCCACTCCTCGAGCCAAGTGTCGATACATCAACTATCACGAAATCCTGAGTTGATGTATCCCGTAGTTCTGTCTCATCAAAAGGATCCCAACGCAATAGATGACACGTCAATCAGAAGCTCGGTCTGAGAGTTATTGGCATTTCCATCCCAGGGGCCCTATTGGATTTACGCTCGATCCAAACCCAGCCATTTTTCAAACTTGTCTGAAACTCACTTAGAGTATTGCAAAAGGACTGCTTCGTCATGGGGGTCCCAGGGCCGCAGACGGCGCGTCGATCAGACGCACGGTCTAGGAGATATTCGCATTTAAGCGAAGTCGGGCCCGACCCGTCAAGCCTAGTGGGCTGTCGGGTCAGCCCGACCTGGATCAGTAGGTCTGACCAGTTGGGGGGTCGGCCCGGCCCGGTGGGGCGTGGCCCACCTTCGGACCCAGCCCGCACTGCGCGCCGATTCGGTTTACCCGGCAGCGCCAAGCTGCACCGCCTCCTCCCCTGCCCGGCCGGCCATAGCTGGACGGTTATGCCCGGTGCACGCGACCCACACAGCATGCCGCGGTTCTTCCCACGCAGCGCCTGCGGGCGCCGCGATCTTCCATCCTGGATGATAGTAGCCGGCCAGTTCGCCCAGCCAAGCGTCCCGCAGTTGCGGGCCGCTGCCTCCCTCCACGCGGCGCCTGTGGGCGCTATGATCTTCCAGCGGGCCGACCGGTCGTCCCGCGGTCCAGCTCCACGGCGGCCTGATCGTCCGGCCACCTCCGTACCGCCACCGTAGCGCGATGGTGCCGCGGACCTGTTGCCCTCCGCACGGCGCAATGGCGCTGCGGCCCGACATGGCCGCGGCCTTTGGCTCCACCACGCGGCACGACAATGTCACACTTCTTCATCCGCCGCGGCCCTCCCGACCGTGTTTCCTCTTTCGTCACCGCGGTTCATCTCCTGTGTGGTGCGATGACACCACACCCTTTCGGCTCCACCTCTGACGTCAAACAACAATAACCAACGGAGGGGCATCGGGCCATGTTGGTTCGGCCTGCACCCTCCGCATTAGGCGATAACAATTGGACAACGTCGAACCAAAGCATTAATCGAAGAACGAGGGTTTAACTTTATTCATTTAAAAATAAACAAAACCCCCTACCTCAATTTCGGTGATCAACGACGGAGTCGCGGAAGACGGACGTCATGGAAGACGATCATCGTTCCCTCAATATCAGAGGAGGAAGAAGCTCGGTGAAGGCGAGTCGAGTCGAGTCGACGCCGTCGGTGTACTTCGAAGACGGTGATGCTTCCCTATCTTGCCCCGGTTGAAGAAGGAGGAAGGGAGGTCCGTCATTTTTCATTGGAGGGAAAGGGTGTTCTTTGTGTTCTTCACGTTCTTCGTTGGAAGAATGATTCTTCGTCGAGAGCTTTCTCTAAGGGTTCTCCAAGATATACTAAGAATTTCCTCCTCTCCTTAGTTCTGCCAACAAAGCTTATGCCAAAAAAAATAAAATAAGCTTATCCCTTATTTTAATGTTTGGCATGAGTTCAAAATAATTCAAATTAATTAAGTTGGTTCACTTAATTAAATGAATGGAGTTGGCATGAATTTTAAAGGATTCAATTAATTAATTTTGAGGGAGAGTTGGCACATTAAAGGGGTAGTTCAAGAGTTTCCCCCATTAATGGGAAACTCAAGGGGTTAAAGGGGGTTTGATGCTCGTGTGGGCCCCACCTTATAAAATATCCTCCCCAGGGAGGTTAGGGTGTGGTGGGTACCACCTTTAACCTCCTCTTGGAGGTTTTAACCACTAAATCAAATAAAAATATGTTGCACATATTTTTATTTCATTTAATTAGAAATCCCCAAAATTAACTTCCGCTCTCGATAAAACACAACTGCGATAAAGGTCTTCTTAAGCAAATACCGGCGCTGTGAGTTCATTGGTGTCCTCGGATTTCAATTCCGAGCACTGGTTCAAAAGATATAAAATCCCGCTCGTAAGTTTACTGAACGTACCCGAACTAAATTTCATAAAATTATTATCAGTCACCCTCGACCCGCGCCGGTTGAGGTTAGGCTCTGCCTAAGTGAAACATGCCCCAGAGAACCCAATGGTACTCTCAGATTTTCAATACGAGTTACCGTTTACAAGTTATGAATTTTACAATAAAATAATTGTCACTTAATTATTTTATTTGTGGCCAAAAACTAACTTTTTCTGTTGGCCCACACCAGCCAAAGTTAGTATCTGCTTAAATGAAGCATGCCCTCACGAGTTCAGCGGTGGTCTCATATTTTTAATCTGAGTTACCATCTGTGAGTTATAAGTATTTGAAAAATAAAATAATTTATTTAATTATATTATTTACGGTTATGTCATTTTCGGGTTTTCTCACAGGAGGCCCGCGCCGACTAAACTAAGTCATGCCTAGGGTAAACCCGCCATCCTGAGCGTAACGGTGGCCTCAGAGTTCTGATCTGAGTAACCGTTTAAGAGTTATTTCACTTTTTTCTGGAAAACTGTATACGCGCGCTAATTTAAGCTTAAAAAAACTTTGACGGATCATTCCGGCCACTCCGGGCCTCGGAATCACGCGCTGTCAGAAACTGCGGACTCGTAAAATTTCCAAGTATTTAATAAAAAACTTTCTATGGAATTTCCAGGTATTTAAATTTTCCCCATCTTAGGGGTTTACATCCCCTTAAGCTACAACTCAAACTAAGGGAACAAATGGGGGTACTGAGCACGAATCTGAGCCTCCCAATCCCCTGTGCTCTCCTGGAGGTTCCCATGCTGCCAACGAACATGCACCAGAGGTATCGACTGTCCATGTAGGACCTGCTGCTGTCGATCCTCAATCTCTATTCCATGAATGTTTCCCTGTCATCAACGTCCAGCTTTCCATGGATGATTATGTGGGAAGGGTCGTGCACGTTTCTCCTCAGCTGGGATATGTGGAAGACGCCGTACATCCGGTGCAACTGTGGTGGAAGAGATAAGCAGTAATCCACATCTCATACTCTACTGAGGACCTGAAAAAGGTCCGTTGAATCACAGAGATAACTTGCCACCTCGACCAAAATTCCATATACCTTATCGAGGTGAGACCCGTAGAAAGACGTGGTCTCCATCCTCAAACTCCAGAGGTCTCCGTCTCCTAGATGTATATGGAAGACCCATCATGAAGTCCATGGATATCACATCCCTCTTCCACTTTGGGACCTCTAAAGGCTTAACCAAGCCTGCTGGTGCCTGATGCCCTGCCTTCACTTGCTGGAAAGTGAGGAATCAAGAGAAAAATTCCACTACTACCTTATTCATATCTGGCCACCAGTGCTATAGTTGAAGGTCCTGGTACATCTTCACCACTCCTGGATGTACCGCTAAAGGGGATGTGTGAAACTCCCTCAACACTTCCTCCTGAAGTGACACTGACACCATAGCACGTCCTATGAAGAGGATGAAGTGCTCCCCACCTTCAGAAAATCTATCAGGTGCCTGTCCTGTGGATATCTGAGCACGTCGTGTCTCATAGTCAGCATCCCCATGCTGCACCTCCCTGACTCGATGAAGAAGTGGGGGAGTGACTGTAAGAGACTGAAGGAAGGATGCTCCATCTCTATCCAGAAATGATATCAGCAACGCGGTCAACTACTCCGTCTCCTCTCCTAGAAGCTGAATGCCTGATATCTTTCTGAGAGCATCTTCTATAATATTACCCTTCCCAAGAGTATAGACTATCTCGAATTCATAGTCCTGGAGGAACTCAATCCATTGCCGTTGTATCAGGTTCAGATCCTTCTTACAAGAAGACACACCTGAGACTATTGATATTAGATTAAATCGTAAACTGTTCACTCAACGAACTATGAGCGAGACTAGCCAAAAGTAAAGTACTCGAGTACACCCTTCTTCGCCTACACCCTACAAGAGCTGCCAATATTTCTCCCTTGCCGTAAGAGAAATCCGGTCTCATCCCCTAGATGAACCATGTCCTTTGCCTAATACAGTCAATCCTGACATGAATGGTACTATTTTATGCTATGGATGACGTCGTAAGGACTCAACGATACTACCAAGATATCCAACTGTCACTCTTGCCACCAAGGGTTGATTCACACTATCGGCATCAGTGTGTGGTCACTGGGTCTTCTCCAGTAGGAATCTATAATGTGAGGGTCAAGTCAACGATTTTTAACCGGAACCTCTTAGTATCAACCACACAAAAAGGTAGGAAAAAAAATGTCAAAGGACAAGTGTCTTTTATTAATACAGATCAAAGTACAAAGACAAAAAGAAACTACAAAAAATGACATAAACAAAGCTAGAAACATCAAGAACCAAGGCCTCTATGCCTAGAGCTAGTACCGCTCCTGTCCACCTGCTCTTGGAGCTCGAGGTGAACCGTCTAGGGGTGATGGTAGTAGTGATTGATGACCCTGACTACCATTCACTGAAGGAACTGCTCGACTGCCTCATCCACCGTTTAGATGATGGTCAAGATCTTGTTGCTGCCTCTATCTCGGTGGATCCTCTAATTCCTGCTGATCAATTGTGCGGAGAGTCGGACAGTCACAGGCTCTGTGTCCCTATTTCCTATAGGAATAACAGACCATTCTCCGTTCAAAGTTCCCTTAGCCTCATGTGCCCCACACCCGTGTTGACACATCTTGGGGTTGTCTAATAGCAGATCTAACCCACTTTTTACCCCATGTCATCTACCTACTACCTGCTACAGATGACTCGGCTACTGTCGGAAAGCTCTACGGTAAGAGCAACAGCTCCTGAGCAATCACAGAGCGTAGAGTCACTAGTAAAAACTCTACCCGGAAAAGGCCCTCAAAGTTTCCCCAGGTGAGGGTCACCTCATCATAAAACTGGAGCATCAGGATCCACCACCTCTCAGCTACTCCCTGAAAGAGACTGACAGCTAGGTACACCATTAAGTTAGTGGGTGTCCCAACTGTGTGGAAAACTCGTGCTACAAACTCCAGCCAGCACCCGACCATCTGAAAATCTGTCTCGCCTCGAAACCTTGGTGGCCTCTATCGTAGGAACCCATACAATGCACTCAAGTGGAATGCACCCTCTGCTACTGGGGTTGGTGGAAACAGTAGCCCAACGAGTAGTGCTATCACTGGTGCCTTCGCTGTGAAGGGCCCCTGCACCGTGGCCTCGTTGCTCCGTGGGCTACCATCACGCTCTCCACTCGGAACCCACGCTGACTGACTAGGTGAAGACATCCTGAAAAGAAACAGGTGTTCCCTGATAAAAAATTATACATGGTGAGCTGACTCAAAGTAATCGCAAAGAAAACTTTTCAAAATAAACACACACGCAATCCGTGTTTTTCGTGCACTGAGTCGGAAATCTGTAGTTAGGGTCTTGGTGTATGGATACGTTGACCGCCGCACCAACAGTGGACTCCCTGAACTAAATACCACACTTAGTATCCTTAACACTTGCTTCACAGAAAGAAAGATTAGAGTCCTATGTTCTACGGTTGAACCTCCCTTTGATACCAATTTGTCACGACCTGTCCCCCGGGGCTCGTATCGTGACTACCCCAAGCCCGGCTTCTATAGGCCAGGGGCTAGCGACTAGCACCAAAGGCATAAATTCATAAACTGGGAAGGAATTTCCTTTATAATAGTAAACAAAAACAACAGAGTATGCAACGGGAAGTAAAACACTAGGTGAAACTGTATACAAAAGAGGGTGTTGAAAGTAAAGGGGCCAGAAATACAAGCCCAAAAGTAAAGTACAATAAAACTAAAAAGATAGTACAACTGCAGAAGTAAAACAACAACTACTGAGTCATCCTCTAGGATTACCACCTGAAGGGTGGGTAAAGATGGCCTCCTCATCACCCCAAGCCCATCCGGCCACTCCATGTACGTCTCGCCAAGTGGTACACCTCCAGGTACCGTCCAACTCTACAACTCTCTACCTCGATCAGCGCTTTCCGTCATCTGCAACCAACACAATGAGGTGCGGGTATTTCCCGTGCAAGGGTGAGTATAACGATACTCAGTAGGGACCCCGAGACCCTCAAGGTCTCACAATATCCAACAGGATAAACCACAAAGAAAGATACAATAACGAAGTATCAACCAACCCTACTTAGGTATATGCCCATACATATACCTAAGTTATCAATCACAGTTCAACTCCAACTCTCAAGCCCAAGCACAAAACATTCCATAAAGGATAAACCAAAAAAGAAAGATACAATCACGAAGTATCAACCAACCCTACTTAGTTATATGCCCATACATATACCTAAGTTATCAATCACAGTCCGAATCCAACTCTCGAGCCCAAGAACAACCCATTCCACAAAGGAAGTAAAGTAAATCATCTCGATAATATCAACTGAAAGTCAAGACTCAGCTCACATAGGTATACATCTTTTGTAGAGTGATAGAGATGACCAGATGTAGTCACTGATTCATCTAAGCCGTCAGACCCACATAGGATACAGGACCAGCTAAGCTGTCGGACCCACACATGATATAGGACCAGCTGATTCATTTGAGCTGTCGGAACCACACAAGATACAAGACTAGCTAAGATGTCGGACCCACATAGGATATAGGACCAGAAGTCAGAACTGTCGGACCCAAGGAGGATCCCGGTACAGTAGTTATCACTGTCGAACCCATAGAGGATTCCAGTTCATTATTCATCACTGTCAAACCCACCGAGGATTCCAGTTCAGTAGTCATCGCTGTCAAACCCATGGAGGATTTCAGTACAGTTGTCATCGTAGTCGCAACCAACCCTAGGGTTCTCGCACATAGCACGCTCGATTCCGGGAGGGTCTGCTCCTTGATCCAAGTGTCGATACATAAACTATCACTAAGTCCTGAGTTGATGTATCTCATAGTTCTGTCTCATCAAAAGGAACCCAATGCGACAGACGGTGCGTCAACCAGACACCCGATCTGAGAGTTATTGACATTTCCATTTCAGGGGCCCGATTGGATTTACGCTCGATCCAAACCCAGCTATTTTCCAAACTTGTCCAAAACACACTTAGAGTATTTCAAAATGACCGGCTCATCGTGAGGGTCCTAGTGCCTCAGACAGCGTGTCGATCAAACATGCAGTCTAGAAGATATTCGTATTTAAGCGAAGTCGGGCCTGACTCGTCAAGCCCAATGGGCTGGCTGGTCGGCCCGAACCGGTTCGGCGGGTCTGACCGGCTGGGGGGTCAGCCCGACCAGGCTTGGCGGGTCCGACCCGACTGGGGGTTGGCATGGGCCGCGCTGCGGGCCGGTCCGGATCGCTCGGCGGCGCCGAGCGGCAGCACCTCCTCCCCTGCCCGACCAGATATGGCCGACCTGTTTTGCCTGGTGCACGTGGCCGGCACAGCGGGCCGCAGTTCTTCCCACGCGGTGCCTTCGGGCGCCGCAATCTTCCAGCCCGACCATCCGTAGCCTTCCGGTTCGCCCAGCCAAGTGGCCCGCGGTTGTGGGTCGCGGTCTCCCTCCACGCAGCGCCTGCAGGCGCCACGATCTTCCAGTGGGCTGACCGGTCGTCCCGCGGTCCAGCTCCACGACGGTCGACTCGACCGGCCACCTCCACACCTCCACCGCGGTGCGATGACGCCGTGGACCTTATACCCTATTCATGGCGCACTGGCACCGTGCCTCCTCCGCCGCGGCCCGACGTGGCTGCGACCTTTAGCACCACCGCGCAGCGTGACAGCCCCGCGCTTCTTCATCTGCTGCGGCCCTCCCGGCCGTGGTTCCTCTTTTGTCGCCGTGGTTCATCTCTGGCGTGGTGCGATGGCACCACGCCCTTTCGGCTCTGCCTCGGACGTCAAACAACAAGAACCAACGGAGGCGCGTCAGGCCGTGTTGGTTCGGCCCGCGTCCTCCGCATTAGGCGATAACAATAGGCCAACGTCGAACCAAAACATTCATTGAAGAACGAGGGTATAATTTTATTCATTTAAAAATAAACAAAACTCCCTACCTCAATTTCGGTGATCAACGACGAAGTCGCGGAAGACGGACGTCGTGGAAGATGGTCGTCGTTCCCTCAATATCGGAGGAGGAAGAAGCTCGGTGAAGACGAGTCGAGTCGACTCCGTCGGTGTATTTCGAAGATGGCGATGCTTCCTTATCTTGCCCCGGTTGAAGGAGGAGGAAGAGAGTTCCATCATTTTTTGTTGGAGAGAAAGGGCGTTCTTCGTTATCTTCACGTTCCTCGTTGGAAGAATGATTCTCCGTCGAGAGCTTTCTCCAAGGGTTCTCCAAACTCTACCAAGAATTTCTTCCTCTCCTTAGTTCTCCCGACAAATCTTATGCCAACCAAAATAAAATAAGTTTATCCCTTATTTTAATGGTTGACATGAGTTCAAAATAATTCAAATTAATTAAGTTGGTTCACTTAATTAAATGAATGGAGTTGGAAATAATTTCAAAGGATTCAATTAATTAATTGTGAGGGAGAGTTGGCACATTAAAGGGGTAGTTCAAGAGTTTCCCCCATTAATGGGAAACTCAAGGGGTTAAAGGGGGTTTGATGCTCATGTGGGCCCCACCTTATAAAATATCCTCCCAAGGGAGGTTAAGGTGTGGTGGGTCCCACCTCTAACCTCCTCTTGGAGGTTTTAACCACCAAATAAAATTAAAATATGTTGCACATATTTTTATTTAATTTAATTAGAAATTACAAAAATTAACTTCCACTCTCGATAAAACACAACTGTAGTAAAGGTCTCCTTAAGAGAATACCAGCGCTGCGAGTTCATTAGTCTCCTCAGATTTCAATTCCGAACATCGGTTCAAAAGATATAAAATCCCGCTCATACGTTTATTGAACGTACCCAAACTAAACTTCAGAAAATTATTATCAGTCACCCTCGACCAGCGCCGGTCGAGGTTAGGCTCTGCCTAAGTGAAAAATGCCCCAAAGAACCCAACGGTACTCTCAAATTTTCAATCCGAGTTACCATTTACATGTTATGAACTTTAAAATAAAATAATTGTCTCTTAATTATTTTATTTTCGGCAAAAAACTAACTTTTTCTGGTGGCCCGTGCCAGCCAAAGTTAGTATCTGCTTAAATAAAGCATTCCCTCACGAGTTCAGCGATGGTATTGGTTTTTTAATCTGAGTTACCATCTATGAGTTATAAGCATTTGAAAAATAATATAATTTATTTAAATATTTTATTTACGGTTATTCCATTTTCGGGTTTTCTCACAGGAGGTCCGCGCTGACTAAAATTAAGTCATGCCTAGGGTAAACCCATCATACTGAGCGCAACAGTGGCCTCAGATTTTTGATCCGAGTAATCATTTAAGTGTTATTTTACTTTTTTAGGAAAACTACATAGACACGCTAATTTAAGATTAAAAAAAATTCGACGGATCATTCCGGGCACTCCGGGCCTTAGAATCGCGCGCCGTCAGAAACTGCGGACTCGTAAAATTCCCAAGTATTTAAGAAAAAAAATTTCCACAAAATTTCCGGGTCTTTACAGAATACCACTAAAATGGAAGAAGAAAGAAATGTTAATATCAACACTCAGCCTTTAGTGCATTGTTACAACTACAAGGAACATGGGAATTATGCGAACAATTTCCCTAAGAAAAGGGTTGTTGGAGGAAATCAAGAGAAACCTCCAATACAACAAGTGGGGGATTGTTATATCACTACTGATGAGGTGGATCTAGACAATGTTGTGGTGAAAGGTACTGTAGTTATTAATTAAAGAATAGTGAACATACTATTTGATTATGGTTCTATAAATTCTTTCATATCATGAAAGTTTAGTAGAACTCTTCAAACACCACCTCAAAATTTAGATATTGAGTTATTTGTGAGAATAATAAATGGTATAATTATTTCATCCAATTTATATAACTCATCCCCAATTAACATTTGGGGACTGACCCTCCCAAAAAATCTTGTCGTACTTCCTTTAGTGGAGTTTGATGTTATCATGGGAATGGATTGACTATCATTATACAAAGCTAAAAATAAATGTCAGGAAAGGGATATCACTCTTTACATACCAGAGTATCCTCCAATACAGTACAAGTGTAAGGAGGAAGATTAATCTATTTTAGAATCACCATCTTACGTGTGGATAATGTTGCTTTTTGAGAAAGCATATTTTGATCAAAAAATTGAGACAAAAGAGATAATACTTCTCAAAGATATACCCATCATGAGGGATTTCACTAATGTATTCCCTCAAAATTTTCCTAGTCTTCCTCCTAATAATGAGGTTGAGTTCTCAATTGATCTTATTCCTAGATCCCTAACTATATCAAAGACACCTTATAGAATGACCACCGTAGAGTTAGAAGAGATGAATAAGTAGTTACAGGAGAATCTTGACAAGGGTTTCATACACCTGAGTACTTCACATTGGGAAGCACCGGTCCTATTTGTTAAGAAGAAGGATGGTTCAATGTGCCTCTACATTGATTATCATGATCTCAACAAAATCATTATAAAGAACAAGTATCCCCTTCCTTAGATTGATAACTTGTTCGATCAGCTTCATGGGGCTAGTTATTTCTCTATGGTGGACCTTCAATCAGGATATCACCAATTAAAGGTGAGAAAGGAAGATATTTCCAAAATTGCATTTCAAACAAGGTTTGGACACTATGAGTTCACAGTGATGAACTTTTGTCTTAATAATGCTCCAGAAATATTCATTTATATAATGAATAGAGACTTTAGAGATTACCTTGACAAATTTTTGGTAGTCTTTATTGATGATATTTTGATATACTCTAAGAGAAAGGAGGAACATGAGAAGCATTTGAATACTATGCTAATGTCTATGCGAAGGGAGAAACTACCTGCAAAGTAAAGTATTTGTGAGTTCTAGATGGAGGAAGTATCATTCTTGAGGAATTTTATCACTAGAAAAGGGAGATATATAGACCATTCCAAGACAAAGGCAATCGAAGAATGGCCCATGCCAACATCTGTAATGGTGATCCGTAGCTTTTTTGGTCTAGCTGGGTATTATCGATGATTTTTGAAGAACTTCTCATGATTTTCAATCCCAATGAAAAAGCTGACATGTAGGGGGTGAAGTTTTTCTCGACTCAAGAATTTGAGGAATGATTTAAGGAGCTCCAAAAGAGGCCTATCATTGCACCAATACTCACACTCCTGATAAGTGGAGAACTCATTGTGGTTTATATCTATTATTGAAATAAATTCTTAGGTTGTGTACTGATTCAAAATGAAAAAGTGATAGCCTACACCTTAATTCAGCTAAAAAACCATTATCAAAACTATCTCATGCATGATTTGGAGTTGGTGGCAGTGATCATTGTGTTGAAAATCTAAAAGAATTATCTCTATGGGGATAAGTGTGAGATATATACTGATCAAAAGAGTCTCAAATATATATTCACATATAAATATCTTAATATGAACTAGCGAAGATGGTTATATATCATCAAGGATTATGACTGATTAATCAACTACCTTCTTGGTAAGGCCAATAAGGTGGCATATGCTCTAAGTAGAATGGATCTAGAATCTTTATCAATGATGAGAATTTAAAAGGATCCAATCTTCTTATATTTTTAGAGGATGGACATGGGAACCATTAATGGGAGGAACATCATCAATCCGTTATCAAATTTTTTCTCAACCACCCCTTATAGAGAAAATAAAGGATGCTCAAAGAAATGATGTGGAAATTCAGAAAAGGGTGGAAGATATTAGAAATGGGAAATCCTATGAGTTCAAGATTGAGGAGGTGGGAGTTTTATGATCTGGGTCATGATTATGTGTACTATTTGATCTATAGATAAAGAAGGAGCTTCTTAATGACACACATAGCTCAAATTTCTCTATTCACCTGGAGAGCATAATGATGTATCAAGATCTCTGGGAGAATTATTGGTGGGATAATATAAATAAGTAGATTGCTGAGTATACATCAAAGTTCCTAGTATGTCAACAAGTGAATGATGAAAGGAAAAAGTCTAAGTAGAGGATGCAACCACTCCCCATACCGACATGGAAATGGGAGAACATCACCATGGAATTTGTCACTAGACATCCAAGGATATCCAGAGGAAACAATTCTATATGGGTCATTGTGGATCGTCTTACAAAGATAGACCACTTTATCACAATTCATGAGGACTTCTCATTGGATCAAATTTCACAAATATATATCAAAGAGGTGGTAAGGTATCATGGAGTACCACTATCTATTGTATTCGATAGAGATCTGAGATTCCCCTGGAAGTTCTGGAGAAGTCTCCAGCTTGCTCTAAGCACTGAACAAAACATCAGTATGGACTATCATTCTCAAACTGATGGCCAATCAGAGTGACCTATTTAGACACTAGAAGACGTGTTTAGAGATTGTTCTATTGAATTTAAAGGAGGGTGGGACCAACATCTTCCACTGGTTGAATTCCCTTACAACAACAGTTTCCAATCCAACATCTGAATGGAACCTTATGAATCCCTTTATGGAAAAAGGTGCAGAACACTGACAAGTTGGGATGAATTCGGTGAGCTTAAGCTACTAGGGATTGAAATGTTTGAGGAAATGGTGGAGAAGGGGAAAACCATTCAGCAGCACAACAGGGCAGCCTAAAGTCGACAGAAGAGTTATGCAGACAATCATCGACGAGACCTTGGGTTCAAAGTTGGATACATTGTATTCCACCACATATCTCCGTGGAATATGTTCATGAGGTTTTGGAAGAAATGAAAGCTATGCCATAGGTACATCGGCCCCTTCGATATTCTTGATCGTGTTGGAGACACTACGACAAAATAAGGATTTAGCGGCGGTTTGTTTTTCCGTTTCGCGGCGGTTTAAACCGCTGCTAAATTGTGCGCCGGGAAACTATTCGTGGCGGTTTTCAAAATCGTCGTAGAACGTTTCGCGGTGGTTTAAACCGCCGCTAAATGATTTAGTGGCGGTTTTTTTAATTTTTTTTAATTTTTTTTAATTTTTTTTAATTTTTTTATTTATTGTATTTATTTTTTTATTTTATTTTTTTTATTTTTTTTATTTATTTCATATTTTATTTATTTTATTTATTCGTATTTATTTATTTATTTTAATTATTTATTTCAGATTTTATTTATTTATTTCGTATTTTATTTATTTATTTCGTATTTTATTTATTTATTTCGTATTTTATTTATTTATTTCATATTTTATTTATTTATTTCATATTTTATTTATTTATTTCATATTTATTTTATTAATTTCATTTAATTCACATTACTTTATTTACTTTATCCATGCATGCATGCTCATGCCCATGCACATGCCCATGCACATGCCCATGAAATATAAAGAAATACTGTGTTTGGTGAGATTTGAACCCCTAACCTCCTGCATATTTTCCAAAGACTTTACCACTCCAGCAAGCTCGTCATGTTGTTAATAAACAGAATTAAATATACTTATATATACTAATTGAAAAAACAAATAACACATAACTAATAGATATAAACTCAATAATAATTAAACAATAACCAATAATCAATAATTAATAACAAATAATTAACAATTATTGATTTATTAGTTATTTATTGAGTTATTTATTATTATTTACTATTTGTTATAATAAATAACACATAAATTATAATAATATTTACATAAATTATACAATTATGAAAATAAAATAACAAAATAACAAAATAATAAAATTATGAAATTAAAAGAATAAAGAATAAAGAATAAAGAATATATAATATATAATAAATAATAAATAATAAATAATAAAAAATAAAAAATAAAAAATAAAAAATAAAAAATAAAAAATAAAAAATAAAAAATAAAAAAAGAATAATAAATAATAAATAATAAATAATAAATAATAAATAATAAATAATAATAAATAATAAATAATAATAAAAAACAAATAATAAATAACAAATAATATATAATATATAATAAATAATAAATAATAAATAATAAATAAACAATAATAAATAATAAATAATAAATAGTAAATAATAAATAATAAATAATAAATAATAAATAATAAGTAATAAATAATAAGTAATAAATAATAAATAATAAATAATAAATAATAAATAATAAATAATGAATAATGAATAATAAATAATAAATAATAAAGAATAAAGAATAAATAATTAATAATAAATAATAAAAAATAAAAAATAATGAATAATAAATAATAATAAATAACAAATAATAAATAACAAATAAGAAATAAGAAATAAGAAATAAGAAATAAGAAATAAGAAATAAGAAATAAGAAATAATAAATAGTAAATAATAAATAATAAATAATAAATAATAAATAATAAATAATAAATAATAAATAATAAATAATAAATAATAAATAATAAATACAAAAGAACAAAGAATAAAAAATAAAAAATAAAAATAAATAAAAATAAATAAAAAATAAAAAATAAAAAATAAAAAATAAAAAATAAAAAATAAAAAATAAAAAATAAAAAATAAAAAATAGTAAATAATAAATAATAAATAATAAATAATAAATAATAAATAATAAATAATAAATAAGAATAATAATAAATAACACATAATTAATAATTATAATTAAATAAATAAAAAATAAAAAATAAAAAATAAAAAATAATAATAATAAAAAATAAAAAATAAAAAATAATAAACAACAATTAATAATAGATAATAATACATATATAATAAACAATAAACAATAAATAATAAACAATAAATAATAATAATAAATAATAAATAATAAATAATAAATAATAAATAATACATAATAAATAATAAATAATAAATAATAAATAATAAATAATAAATAATAAATAATAAATAGTAAATAATAAATAATAAATAATAAATAATAAATAATAAATAATAAATAGTAAATAGTAAATAATAAATAATAAAGAATAAAGAATAAAGAATAAAGAATAAAGAATAAAGAATAAAGAATAAATAATAATAATAATAAATAACACATAATTAACAATTATAATTAAATAAATAATAAACAATAAATAAAAAATAAAAAATAATAAAAAATAAATAATAATAATTAAATAAATAATAATATATAATATATAATATATAATATATAATATATAATATATAATAAATAATAAATAAAATAATAATAATAATAATAAATAATTTATAATAAATAATAATAATAATAATAATAAACATAAATAATAAATAATAATAATAATAAATTACACATAATTAATAATTATAAATAAATAAATAATAAATAATAAATAATAAATAGTAAATAATAAATAATAAATAATAAATAATAAACAATAAACAATAAATAATAAACAATAAATAATAAATAGTGAACAATAAATAATAAATAATAATAAATAAATAATAATAAACAATAAATAATAAATAATAAATAATATATAATATATAATATATAATATATAATATATAATATATAATATATAATATATAATATATAATATATAATATATAATATATAATATATAATATATAATATATAATATATAATATATAATATATAATATATGATATATAATATATGATATATAATATATAATATACAATATATAATATATAATATATAATAAAAAATAAAAAATAAAAAATAAAAAATAAATAATAAATAACCAGTAACAAATAATAGATAATAAATAAATTAAAGTATATTATAAATAATAAATAATAAATAATAAATGAAACACATGAAAAAGTATGAAAAGGCGTGATAAGGGATGGAAAATTATGAAAACACATGAAAATAGATGGAGAAGCATGAAGAAGGAAGCATTAGAAAGCATGAGATCCCATGAAAACTCTTGAGAACTCTGGAAACCCCCTTAAAAATTCAACATAATCATCATAATAACCCACAAAAAACCATTGATAAAGATAACATGTCATGGAAACCCAAATAAACAGTAATAAATGGAGCAACCGTTAAAACCCGTCAAAACGATCATAAAGTGACAAAAACATTGGACTTACATTAACGGAGATAACTTATGATCCAAGAGTCTGTTCCAGATCCGAGACCAGTCAAATCAAAGATCCTAAAATGATCTTCAAGCTGATAGGTGAAAGAGACTGAATGGACCAGCGGATCAAAAGTTACGACCATTTAAAAAAACTAACGGGGAACGAGTGCTAGAAACGAGGCATCGAAAAACATAACAAAACTAATACCCACTAAAAGGCCATAAATTATGATCCAGGAGTCCATGTGGGCACCACGACTAGTCAAAATGAATCTCATGGAATGAACTACGATCTGGAAGGTGGAGGAGTCCGAACTGACACGCGGATCGAAAGTTAGGTCCGTTTGAAGACAATTTCGACGGGACACCGGTGACAGAAAAGAGGTTTTGGAGGCCTTATGAGGGTTTTTTTCCGTTAATAAACACGAAAAAATCTTTCTTGTGTTGTACTGGTGCGTAGCTCTCTTCTCAGGCTTCAATTTGATATGTGGTAGAGTCCAAACGGACACCCGGAGCAAAAGTTATGACCGTTTGAAGTTGGAGAATTTTTTTTGACTTTTTTATAACTCTCATATCTTCCGCACCTTAGACCGTCTCACGGTTTTGATTATACATGCCACTATATCTCTTCATGAGCTTCGATTTTACTGGTCGTGGTGCTCCAACGGACGCCCGGATCAAAAGTTATGGTCATTTTAGTGATTTTGGGATTTCTCATGTTTTTTTATTTTTTTCCTTTCATTTCACGGCGATTTTACCCAAACCGCCGCTATTTCGTGGAGGTTTTTTAAAAAACCACCGCTAATCCTTGAAAATATTTAAAAAAAAAATAATAAAAAAAATTTAAGGCATTTCGTGGCGGTTTTTAAACCGCTACGAAATAGCGGCTCGAAAACCATATAGTGACGGTTTTTAAAACCGCCGTGAAAAAACCGCCACGAAACAACCGTTTTCCTGTAGTGAGATGTGACCTATCGACTATCAATTCCACCAACCATGTCTAATATACATGATGTATTCTATGTATTCCTCTTAATAAAGTACATACCATATCCATCACATGTACTGTCTTCATAGGTGGTATAGTTGGAGAATGATATTTCTTAAGAGGATCAACCATTGATGATCTTGGATCATAGAAATAATGTTCTACAAAACAAGCCTACTCACCAGGTCAAAGTACTATGGGGGAACCATAGGTATGAAGAGGCAACATGAGAACTGGAGGAGATAATGAAGGAAAAGTACCCACAACTATTTAGGGCTTAGAATGTAAAACAAAATTTTGAGGGTGGAATTTCATAAGGGGGGAAGAATGTAATGACCCAATATTTTACCAATGAAATTTCCTTATTATAATTATTTCTTATATTATAGTCATATAAGATTACATATAAAACACAATAAAAACCTTATAAATGAAGAATGAGTTAAATAAAAGGTATCTCTAGATGTTAAAGAACACATACCAATGAAATAGTGACTTGCCCTTTGGAAGAGTAATCTGACCCTTATGATTAGTAAATTGTCCAATGTAATAGTAACACCACCGATGGAATTATAAATAAAATTTATCCATATTATATTTGAAACTATGAAATAATTATATCATAGTATAAGTAAATAATTTTTTTTAAAATAATTAATAAAGTCTTGGTATTTTGTAAGTCTTATATATTTAATTACAATTTTATGATTAATTCAATAAATTAAAAGAAAATTTATTTTCATAAAATGAATTCATAAATTATTATTGTGATGTATTTTGATCATAATATAATTTTATGAGACCTTAATTAATTTTTCAAAGTGTTAGAAAAACAGTTTTAATTTTAATATTTGTTTTTTGAGTAAATTATGATTTTAATTAAAAATTAAATTTGACATATTTAGAAAATTATTTTAATAAAATGTAGTTCATTTTTGAATTCTACATGTTTAAAAATGGTTAGGGTTAATGTTTGAGATTTTTCTAAAAGACATGAATTTTTGGTGTGTGGTAAAATATGATATTTTACGATAAATGCTAAATAAATGAATTTCTACAGCATGTTTGAGTCATGGATGAGGTAAATGACCACTATTTCGAACTCACAAGCTATATTTACTATTTATGGTCACAATAATCAGTACTATTCATAGTCTTGATAAAAAAATAAACTATTGATTAAAATAATGGGAAACCCCTCCTCTACTCCACTATAAATACCACCCCTCTTTACCTATTCTCTTCACTCCTCTCAAGCCTTGTGCCTAGTCTAGATTCTACTCAAATATATCACTAATACCCTATCCCACGTCCATAACCCCTTGTAATATTCAAAAGGCCAAATATTCTCCCCAAAAGAGCCTCTCAAGAAAGATATATTCAAGAGGTAAATTCCTCTTCTCATTTATTTTATTTTCATTCAAGTTCCTTTCATTATTTTTCATTCCTCATCTCCTTTCATCCAAATGTTATGATAACTCTAGTACCTTATATGTATTGTAATTTTTTATTATAATGGAATAATTCATCATCATCGCTTCTTTCCCCTCCTTTTGTACTAGAAATGAAAACACCAACCGAGATGTGTTAATTTATCACATTCAAGGACAATGGGTTTTCAATTTCTATTATCATCTTTAATAATGGCCAGGAAACCATTTTTATAGTTAAACCAAACTATTATATATGTATCATGTTTAATTTAATGCTCTGTAATCTTTTGTACACATGATATTAATTTATAAAGAAAAATGTGTTTGATGTGATAAAAAACCACCAATTAACCAAAATAGTTATCTTTAATGTTTTATATAATGATTCATATTCACTCCAAATAACCAAATGAATTTTATAACCATGTAATATTCTAGATATTAACTAATAAAATATAAATTCAATTCTGTACAACCATTCTCATCTAACATATTTATCCTTACATATATAAAAGAAAACCAATCATGTAAACCAAGGAAACAAACGCTCTCAAATAATGAAATTGAACCTCTTAACCCATAAAAATGGTTATGAATGAACTCAATAAGGTTATAATAAATCTATTTCATGAAGAATAGGTTCTAGAAATATTATTTAATGAATGTAATTTGGTTATCCCGAACATTATGATTACATAAAGGAAAGCATCAGACTTGTGGTATGTGTAGTTGGGGTTTGGCTTAGTGGTAAGCACCCCTTAATTCTACATGAAAAATGAGGGTTCAAAACCCATTGGGAGAAGGGTATTGTAGCAGTACTGTAGTGTACTGTAGTAGCGGTGGCACTGTTTTCAACAGAGGGTACTATAGCGGTGGCATGTCACTGCAGCATTGGCGGGTGCTGTGCAATACTATAGTAGTGTTGGTACTGTAGCAGTACTATTCACAGAATGGGCTTTGGGCTAAAAAAATGGGCCTATGGGCCATGTAATGGGCTAAATGCCCACTGGGCCTTCAGGCTATGTAATGGGTCTCCCTCTACCCAGTTAAAGAGGTCTTTTCTTTGCTTTAATAATAAATGAGGCTTCGACCCAACCTTTAAAAAAAATCAGACTTATGGTATGAGATTCTACCTGAACCTCCCTTATTTTTTTGGGTTTCTCTATCTTTATTTTTACCCAAATAAAGTTATCCATTATTATTATTTAAATATTCAAAATTATGTTTATATTCTCCAAAATCATGTATCATGATCCAATAATAATTCTCTTTTGGGGATATATATGTTTTTAAATGGTTCCCTCCTTAATACTTCCTGAAAAGCAAACATGTTTTAAGGGAACTTACCAAGTTCTTACTCAATTTCAAGAAAAATATATAATATGTTTTAATCCACTATTATTTTTATAAAACTACTATTATTATTATTAAAACATTCTTGGTTAACTTCTTGTTTTATATAAAATATTATTCCATTTTCTATTTTAAATAATCTTTAATATTTTCCTTAAAACCATGCTAAAATGTTTAAATGCTAAAATTTATTAAATACTCTTCTTACATATTTTCACTTATTCTTGAAATCACTTACCATGATATATTCTTATTTTCTCTTATGAATGTCTATGTATTTTTAACTCCTTTATTTCCAGGACACTTGTATGATATGGCCATTCATTATGATTTCTCACATGATTATGATACCCATTTATTTTCATGGGTACCCATATGTTTATGAATAATTGATTATGTATAAATTTTAACGTGTAAATAATATTAATGAACATGTTAAGATTGGTTATACAAGATATAAATCCAATAAATTGGGTAATGTTGAGTCTCATGAGACGTTATGTGCAACGGTCATGACAGTTATCCTTGACTCATGATACTATGTACAATGGTCTTGTTGGTTAACCTTGAATTGTGCTCCTCTATGTGAAACAAGCCTTGAATCAAGATAAAATAATGTTTTATGTTACTGAAAAATTATTATGATTCCATGATTATATGATACAATGCATATATGTTATGATTTCATATTTCTATGACTTTTTATATCATTATACCATGCCTTCTAACCCATGTGTTAAAGATTTATTATTATGATTATTCCCTAATGGAATTTTAACTCATCCATTTTTTCATGTTATACCCTAGTTTTCCTATGAATATAAATGATCAGAATTGAATTTAAGATCTATTTATGAAGGTCAAATAGTGAAATGTTTTATTTAGTCCCTTATTTTCACTTTTATGTACCTATTCTTCCAAGACACTAGACTTCATGATCCATGGATTATAATATGATGTTTTATTATATGTAAAACCATGTAATGATATGTTTAAAAGGATAGGGTCACTATAAAAATCATACTACTCTCATATTTTTAAATAATTATGATATAAAATGATGTTTCAAATAAGAAATTGGGGTTTTCACATATGAAAAATTAATGAATTATAGCATATTTCTCAAGGATGGTTTAAGGTAAAAAATTAAAATTTCCCAATGTATTATTTTGAGTTGGATTTAGTACTATTCATCTAAATATTTTGTGGAATTATCTATAAGGATATAAGTAATAAATTTGGAGTTACTATAATAGTTTAAAGTAAATATTTAGAAAAAATGATCTTAGTACATTAAAATGATGACGGTGTCTGCTATTCAACATTACTATATTTTAAAGGGGAATAAAGTAATATATTCTCTAAATTGAAATGATATAGAAACCTTATCGATGATAGGGATCTAAAGGTATGTAAATTGTAGGCATGATAAGGAATGAAATGGAAATTATAAGAGAGGGTGGTATCCTACATTGGATAAAAAATTTATCAACCATCTATCCAAGATAGTATTGAGGAAGCATAAAGGGATAATATGGGGATAAAAAAGATGTTACTTGATGTATGGAAGAGTATAAACTCATTAAAAATTTCTAAAGACGCAGTTATAAAATCTAGGATACAATTATGAGTATCCTTTGAAAATGAGATAATTGTAGTTTATATTATTCCCATAGATTGAAATTATATATCCTAAAAAAATAAAAAAATATGTATAAATATTGTAAAGACCCAGAAATTTCAAGGAATTTTTTTCTTAAATACTTTGGAATTTTACGAGTATGCGGTTTCTGACGACAACTGATTCCGAGGCCCGGTGTGCCCAAAATCAATTTCTGAAGTTTATTTCGGGTACGTTTAGTAAACGTACGTGCGGGTTTTTCTATCTTTTAAACCGGTGCTCATAATTGAAATCCGAGGGCACCGATGAAATCGCAACACTGGTATTCGCTTAAGGGGACCTTTACTGCAGTTGCGTTTTCTCAGGAGGAGAAGTTATTTTTTGGGGATTTATATTAAATTAAATAAAATTGTTGTACACAATTTTATTATTTGGTGGTGGTTATTTCCTACAAGGAGAAGTTTTAGGTGGGACCCACACCTACATAACCTCCCATGAGAGGTTAATGTGTGGTGGGGCCCACACGATCCCCTAACCCTTTAACTTCCCTTAAACTCCCCATTAACACCCCTTTATTTAATTTGACAACACCTCTCATTTATTATGGTGGATCCTCTCCACCTCCCACCCATTGAATGTGCCAAAATATCTAATTAATATCTTTATTAATTAATTGGAACCTCTTTTGAATCAATTTTAATTGCATGGAAATTCTATTAAAATTCGGGAGCCTTAATATTATATTGGCTTGGAAAATATTTGGTGGTGGAGCCTTTGGAGATTTGGAGGAGAGCTTCATCCCTCACCAATGAAGAACATGATGGACGATATCCTCTCGACGACCGAGGCAAGAACGTGAGGCGACGCTCATGAGGAATGAAATAATTCTTATTCTTCCTCCACATCAAGGGAGGAGATGCCGACCGTGAGGAAACATCGACTACGCTTCCTCCTTGGACGCACCCCAACGTCAACGAATCAACGTCGACTTCAGATCCTCTTCCCGCAACACGGACAAGCGAGCATCAGAATCAAGGTAGGGTGTTTGATATAATTTTAAGTGAATGAAATTATATTTTGTCCTTGGTTAATGCTTGTATTGTCTTCAACCAATTGATATTGCCTAATGCGGAGGGCGCGGGCCGAACGAACACAACCCGAAAACCCTCTGATGGTTCTTTAATATTTTGGCGGCGACAACAGGAGGCAGTATAAGGCCCCGACCTTAAACATGACTTAACATTGAATTAAATGAATAATTCACATTGATGATCTTTTCAGGTTTAGAGTTTTAGAGAATTAGAACATAACTATTACATCTCAAAAGATTACAAAGTAGACACTCCTACTAAGTTTCCATAGAATAAAAAAAAACTCTTAAAAAGAAACTTGTCTAGTTCCATGTTTTATATAGTGTGACTTTCCCTTGATCCCATCCTTGACCCTAATCCACATTAAGTCCTGTGAAAAACATTTCAAAAATCTTGGGGTGAGCATAAAAAGCTCCATAAGGGATACACAAAGAATGAAAACTGTTAGTTTATCAAAACAACAAGTAAACCATGTATACTTTATCAAAGTAATACTTTTCACCTTTATGAAGTAGTAAAAACTCTTCACTGAATAAAAGATCATTACCTACCCTTTTGTAACCAAAAGATTACCGTAAAACCCATATAAGAACACATAACATATAAAGGTAACTTGGGACATAAACATACTTAAGTGGAATAACCATACGATCGACTTCCACACATACTTAATGGAATAGCCATACGGCCGAGTTCCATACCCAATGCATTGGAGGTTATAACGTAACCACCCGTCCTAGTATTCACGAAACCACCCGTCATATGGTTTATCACGTAACCACCATTCAAATGTCCAAGTACCAATATAAAATCACAAAACAAATATAATGGAAAGAAAACATTTCCACACTTTGATCACAATATATCACATAAATATATTGACATAACAAATCCATTATAAAAACCATTTTCAATACCAAAATACATAAAAGAGTATATGGTATTTATTTCATTTTAAAAACATTACGACTTGTTCAGGAAGCCAAAGATCAAATAATACTGGCGGTGGCGGAAAATGTCGTTGTCACCGCGTACGTTAAAAGAAACATTCCTTTTTGTCGTTTAGTAAAACAATTCGTATAAAAAGATTCCTTTTGTATTAAAGTAAAAGTCAAAAGGGTTTATACATCGTAATAAAGAATGAAATATGCCTCAATGAAAGGAGATTGAGACAAAGTCCCTTACCTCGGGTCAGACTTGACTCGATCATTATTTAATGTCCTGAATAATAAACTTGAGTTAATTTCTACTTGCTTAAGAACCTTATTCAAGTTCATTATTACTTTTATATCACTTTTTATCATGTTATAAACATTATGTAATCATTTAAGTTAATAATGTTTGTTTTGTCGATATTTGGTTCTTAAGTCGAAAGTGGACTTCTTACAATTACATGTTGTTCGTGTGGTCAAATGTTATTTGTATCCAGAATGAAATTCCTGATTTGGATATCATAAATATCATATATATATATCATATACATGTATTTATAATATCACATAATCATTTAGAGGTAAGAAATGAAATGCACCGTTCATGGAGACGGTAAGCCGTACGTACGCATGGACGCTACTTTCATTTCTATGTCATATTAATGGAATTAAAACTAAATGAGAGGTATCTATATTTTAATTCCAGAATTATATTCATCATTTATATGTAACATACATTATATATATCCATTATAAATATGTACTTATAATAGTACATTAGATTTGGGGATAAGAAATGAAATGCACCGTTCATGGAGACGGAAAGCCGTACGTACGCATGAACGCTACTTTCATTTCTATCTCATACATTAATGGAAAGAAATAATAATGATATAGAGGTATATTATAATTCCAGTATAACATCATATATAATAACTTTAAATCTATCCTTTATACGTCCCACATATGGCATTAACGAATCACATCACTTTGAGGGGGCGGTAGTCCGCACTTCCTAAAATGAAATTATCGTGTTTACCCACAATGGAAACCATAAAGGTAAACCAAAAATGAAAAATAAAGAAGCATAAGTAAAACATAAACATAATATATATCATATATAAATAGAGTGACATCTTAATGGCCACCATTAAAGGTGTTTAAAAGAAGATTGAACAATCATCGTTTCGTGAGGCAGAAATTCGCCAACCACAGAAACAATATGTTCTTTAACCATTAGATGTAGATGTGTGTAAGTTTAGCTCGAAATATTCTTATAAAAACATCCTAGTATATTGAATATACTGGATTTGTTACAAAAGAAATGAATAAAAAGAGTTTAGAGGGTTGGAGAAGCAAAATAAAACAAAAGAACACAAGTGAAGACATCACCTTAAAATCGGGTAACTCTCTTAGATTTGAGCTCAAAGGCATCCTTGGGAAGACTTCTGCCCAAAGTTAGGCTTCAAGAAGTAATATAGGGATGTGGAGAGACAAAATGGGCAGGGGTTGGCCGAGCCAAAGGCTTTGGAAGTGTGGGTAAGGTGGTAGAGGTGGGGGCCTTTTATAAGAGGAGAGGAGGGGCACTCTTGGAAAGTAAGGAAATGTTATTTTATTTTAGAATGAGTTTCGGATTTTAATGGTGCCACATTGATGTGTTTCAAGTATAAGATGATAAGGGTTCGAAATCCACCCATCCAATAGGTTTTGGACATGTGTAGGTCATAGATTTTACATTATCATTTCATTTTATTTAAATCCTCTATTAATGAGGTAATCACTGCATCATCATGATGTCATAAATAATTTAATTTATTTAATGTATAAAAATTATAAAACAAATATCATGATGTAGGAAATCTTTTTACCTTTCCAATGAATATTTATAGTCAAAACTCTGATTTGTATAACCCCATGTAAAAATTGTTTTAGTAAAACAACTCATGTTTGTGACATTTTTATTTTAACATTAAATAAAAAGATATTAATGTCATTTTCCAACTAAAGTGGATCCATGGGGTCCCCAAGTTGACCCATGGATTGTCTTGGTCGTCCATGACACATCCAATGAGGTTAGGACATGTGTCAAGTTCATTTCATATTATTACAACATTATTTTTACCTTAAATTACACTAATTACCTCTAATCGCGATTAAAACTTAATAAGTTACTATTCACCAAAAAATTATTTTAATCCCATTGAACCACATTTTACTTCTTAATGACAACCATGTATGTCGGATTTTTGAAATTCAAAACACAGAGGTGGTAAAATTTCATTTAAACAAAAAATCAGTTTTTTAAGTACCACTTAGTGGTTTCACTATTCATCAAAAATTGAAGTTTTTCAGAAAAATATCAAAACTTCACCCTAAGCTATATTTGATATTCTGAATTCAAAAATGAAGTCCATTTTACAAAATTCAAAACATATAAGTTTCATTAATTAATTTAATAATTAATTCCCGCTGTCAGAGCAAATAGCGTGTTTTTATGAAATAATAAGTATCAAAAGATTGACACTAGTTTAATTCCAATTTCAAAGTGAAATTAATTCCAATGACCACTATTGGATTAAATGGTAAAAATATATTCTAATTTTACTTTAAAAAAAATACAAAATATAATCTAATCATATAAATAAATTAGATTAAAAAGAGGTTTTGAATTAAAATACAACATTTTCACTATTCATTAAAAAATGAACTTTATCGGAAAGATACCAAAAATTTACACAAAGTAAATTTTGATGTCTCTATTCTAAAGAAGAATTTTATTTAGTCAAATATAACACATAAAATTGTCAAAAAGTGGATTTAAAAGAGGTTCGCCATCAAAAGGCGGTTAATCGACCTTTTAAAGAATATTAGAATGTTTACGCTTAAAAATGGATTCATTCGCATTTTTAATCCTCTAATATTTATTGTAAAGAGTAAAAAATATTTGAAAAATATATATAATCATTTTGTGGTTAGTTCTGTTCATTCCCGCCATTACAACGGTTAGGCATTAACTACCATTTAAAATAATATTATTTTATTATTAGAGTGCAACGTAAGATTTCAAAGGAACTCGTTGTTGTGTATTGGGTAAGACATCGAGCATAGCGTTCCCTTTAAATTAATATTGACATTTTATTCAAAAATAGGGATAAATATAAAAATGTAATATTCTTTATTTACCTGGGGTGTTACATTCTTCCCCCCTTTTGGGAATTGCGTCCTCGCAATTTCAAAATTGGGCTCGGAAACATCCTTGAAAGTCCCACATCGGAACAAGAGTCGGTAAAACAATCACTTTAAAATAAAGAAAGAGAAGTACAGAGGTCACCCGAGTTAAACCATACTAGGATTCCATGTAAGAAAACAGGGACATGGAGGATAAAACCAAGGGTCATGTTCCGAGGGAGAGTGATAGAAAACATGTTTAGGAGAAAGTTAACCACAAGAAAATCACAAACTTGTGATGGGTTAAATGGTATTTGATTCCCCAGTAGTAAAAGTTAATAGACAACATTTTTCTTTTAAGTTACTTTTCATTGAGGAATTTATTTTTGATCTTAAGGAAACATACTTACTTGTCATGTTGACTTTCAACTCTTTCTAGGTTTCTTACACAAACTCATAATAGCATACCTTGATCATGGCGTCCACTCGGTTTCATTGTCATCTTGTTCACGTATTTAGAAGTCCCATGCATTACAAAAATGATTTAGAGATCCTTAAAAATCATTTGCTTCCTCCATCCAAATACACCTTGTACAACATGGGTCATATGAGTGTTCACAGAAAAACAGTTTTGGAAAATAATCATGTATGACATATAATTCCAAAACATCTGATAAAACCTGGTTTCAATAAAATAGTTGGACAAAATTTGAGTTGAAACTTTCTATTATTGGTCCTTTTAAAATACCATAAGTATGTGCTAAGAGAATATATTTTAAAAGAAAATATAAATAGGTTGCGCAAGGGTCTCCTTCTTCAGTAACATTTTTAAAATCATAATATGCTTCAAATTATTGTGATAAGGTAAAATATTTGAAAATACCTTGATAATATTTACCTTTCTTGAAAATATGAGAATATTGTGAAAATATTATTTGTCTAAATACAACCCATGATCCACAATGATAACGAGGTATAGTGGAGGTGCTTGATATATCAAACAACTGCTTGCAAGTGAGTTGTATGCTAGAAAATGTTTCACAATCATCCGAACATGACTTTGCAATAATTATTGCAAGAATGTCATCAGGAAGAGATAGGAATGTCGTTTGAGATACTCCTCCTTCCATTTGTAACTGCCTTTTCTTGACCTGAGAAAAGTTATAAAACAAAGATTTAACTGAAATATTAGATATAGGGACTAACCATGTGTCTAAAAAAAACTCCTAATCCCTAAAGTTGTTTAAACCGACCTCTAATACCAACTATAAGTCCCTGACCTTAAACATTACTTAATATTGAATTAAATGAATAATTAACATTGAGGATCTTTTCAGGTTTAGAGTTTTAGATAATTAGAACATAACTATTACATCTCAAAAGATTACAAAGTAGACACTTCTACTAAGTTTCCATAGAATAAAAAAAACTCTTAAAAAGAAACATGTCTAGTTCCATGTTTTATATAGCATGAATTTCCCTTGATCCCATCCTTTACCCTATTCCACATTAAGTCCTATGAAAAACATTTCAAAAAACTTGGGGTGAGCATAAAAAACTCCGTAAGGGATACACAAAGAATGAAAACTATTAGTTTATCAAAACAACAAGTAAACCATGTATACTTTATCAAAGTAATACTTTTAACCTTTATGAAGTAGTAAAAACTCTTCACTGAATAAAAGATCATTACCTACCCTTTTGTAACCAAAAGATTACCATAAAACCCATATAAGAACACATAACATATAAAGGTAACTTGGGACATAAACATACTTAAGTGGAATAACCATATGGTCGACTTCCACACAATCTTAATGGAATAGCCATACGGACGACTTCCATACCCAATGCATTGGAGGTTATAACGTAACCACCCGTCCTGGTATTCACGACACCACCCGTCATATGGTTTATCACGTAACCACCCGTCAAATGTCCAAGTACCAATATAAAATCATAAAACAAATATAATGGAAAGAAAACATTTCCGCACTTTGATCAAAATATATCACATAAATATATTGACATAACAAATCCATTATAAAAACCATTTTCAATACCAAAATACATAAAACAGTATATGGTATTTATTTCATTTTAAAAACATTACGTCTTGTTCAGGAATCCAAAGATCAAATAATACTCGTGGCGGCAGAAAAGGTCGTTGTCACCGCGTACGTTAAAAGAAACATTCCTTTTTGTCATTTAGTAAAACGCTTCGTAGAAAAAGATTCCTTTTGTATTAAAGTAAAAGTCAAAAGTGTTTATACACCGTAATAAAGAACGAAATATGCCTCAATGAAAGGAGATTGAGACGAAGTCCCTTACCTCGGGTCCGACTTGACTCGATCGTTCTTTAATGTCCTGAATAATAAACTTGAGTTAATTTCTACTTGCTTAGAAAACTTCTTCAAGTTCATTATTAATTTTATATCACTTATTATCATTTTATAAACATTATGTAATCATTTAAGTTAATAATGTTTGTTTTGTCGATATTTGGTTCTTAAGTCGAAAGTGGACTTCTTACAATTACATGTTGTTCGTGTGGTCAAAGGTTATTTATATCCAGAATGAAATTCCTGATTTGGATATCATATATATTATATATATCTAGCATATACATGTATTTATAATATCACATAATCATTTAGAGGTAAGAAATGAAATGCACCGTTCATGGAGACGGTAAGCCGTACGTACGCATGAACGCTACTTTCATTTCTATGTCATATTAATGGAATTAAAACTAAATGAGAGGTATGTATATTTTAATTCCAGAATTATATTAATCATTTATATGTAACATACATTATATATATCCATTATAAATATGTACTTATAATAGTACATTACATTTGGGGATAAGAAATGAAATGCACCGTTCATGGAGACGGTAAGCCGTACGTACGCATGAACGCTACTTTCATTTCTATCTCATACATTAATGGAAAGAAATAATAATTATATAGAGGTATATTATAATTCCAGTATAACATCAAATATAATAACTTTAAATCCATCGTTTATACATCCCAAATATGGCATTAACGAATCACATCACTTTGAGGGGGCGGTAGTCCGCACTTCCTAAAATGAAATTATCGTGTTTACCCACAATGGAAACCATAAAGGTAAGCCACAAATGAAAAATAAAGAAGCATAAGGAAAAAATAAACATAATATATATCATATATTAATAGAGTGATATCTTAATGGCCACCATTAAAAGTGTTTAAAAGAAGATTGAACAATCATCATTTCGTGAGGCAGAAATTCGCCAACCACAGAAACAATATGTTCTTTAACCATTAGATGTAGATGTGTGTAAGTTTAGCTCGAAATATTCTTATAAAAACATACTTTTATATTGAAGATACTGGAGTTGTTACAAAATAAATGAATAAAAAGAGTTTAGGGGGTTGGAGAAGCAAAATAAAACAAAAGAACACAAGTGAAGACATCACCTTAAAATCGGGTAACTCTCTTAGATTTGAGCTCAAAGGCATCCTTGGGAAGACTTCTACCCAAAGTGAGGCTTCAAGGAGTAAGAGAGGGATGTGGAGAGACAAAATGGGCAGGGTTTGGCCGATCCAAAGGCTTTGGAAGTGTGGGTAAGGTGGTAGAGTTGGGGGCCTTTTATAAGAGGGGAGGAGGGGCACTCTTGGAAAGTAAGGAAATGTTACTTTATTTTAGAATGAGTTTCGGATTTTAATGGTCCCACATTGATGTGTTTCTAGGATAAGGTGATAAGGGTTCGAAATCCACCCATCCAATAGGTTTTGGACATGTGTAGGTCATAGATTTTACATTATCATTTCATTTTATTTAAATCCTCTATTAATGAGGTAATCGCTGCATCATCATGATGTCATAAATAATTTAATTTATTTAATGTCTAAAAATTATAAAAAAACTATCATGATGTAGGAAAGATTTTTACCTTTACAATGAATATTTATAGTCAAAAATCTGATTTGTATAACCCCATGTAAAAATTGTTTTAGTAAAACAACTCATGTTTGTGACATTTTTATTTTAACATTAAATAAAAAGATATTAATGTTATTTTCCAACTAAAGTGGCTCCATGGGGTCCCCAAGTTGACCCATGGATTGTCTTGGTCGGTCATGACACATCCAATGAGGTTAGGACATGTGTCAAGTTCATTCCATATTATTACAACATTATTTTTACCTTAAATTACACTAATTACCTCTAATCGCGATTAAAACTAAATAAGTTACTATTCACCAAAAAATTATTTTAATCCCAATGAACCACATTTTACTTCCTAATGACAACCATGTATGTCGGATTTTTTAAATTCAAAACACATAGGTGGTAAAATTTCATTTAAACGAAAAATCAGTTTTTTAAGTACCACTTAGTGGTTTCACTATTCATCAAAAATTGAAGTTTTTCAGAAAAATACCAAAACTTCACCCTAAGCTATATTTGATATTCCGAATTCAAAAATTAAGTCCATTTTACAAAATTCAAAACATATACGTTTCATTAATTAATTTAATAATTAATTCCCGTTTTCAGAGCAAATAGCGTGTTTTTATGAAACAATAAGTATCAAAAGATTGACACTAGTTTAAGTCCAATTTCAAAGTGAAATTAATTCCAATGACCACTATTGGATTAAATGGTAAAAATATATTCTAATTTTACTTTAAAAAAAATTCAAAAGATAATCTAATCATATAAATAAATTAGATTAAAAAGAGGTTTTGAATTAAAATACAACATTTTTCACTATTCATTAAAAAAATGAACTTTATCGGAAAGATACCAAAAATTTACACAAAGTAAATTTTGATGTCTCTATTCTAAAGAAGAATTTTATTTAGTCAAATATAACACATAAAATTGTCAAAAAGTGGATTTAAAAGAGGTTCTCTATCAAAAGGTGGTTAATCGACCTTTTAAAGAATATTAGAATGTTTACGCTTAAAAATGGATTCATTCGCATTTTTAATCCTCTAACATTTATTGTAAAGAGTAAAAAATATTTGACAAACATATATAATCATTTTGTAGTTAGTTCTGTTCATTACCGCCATTACAATGGTTAGACATTAACTACCATTTAAAATAATATTATTTTATTATTAGAGTGCAATGTAAGATTTCAAAGGAACTCGTTGTTGTGTATTGGGTAAGCCATCGAGCATAACGTTCCATTTAAATTAATATTGACATTTTATTCACAAATAGGGATAAATATAAAAATGTCATATTCTTTATTTATCTGGGGTGTTACAGGGAGTGGTGACCGGATGCGGCGGCGAACGGAGGCGGCGGTGACTGGAGGCGGCGACCACGTATCAGCCGCGTGGATGAAACCGAAGCCCACATCCGCGGGCAGCTCGAAAGATGAACTGAACCGGATGGCTGGGCTGAAGTACTGCGACGCCTCTAAGGCACCGAGCTACGGAAAACCGTGGCCCGCACACCGCGGTCCGCTTAGGCGGTGAACCGGCCGACCACCTGCCAACCGGGTTGAAGGAGGTCGCGACACCCGCAGGTGCCACGCAAGAGAACCACGGCCCGCTCGTGCGGGACCCTTGCGCTAGGAAGACCGGCCAGCTTCGGCCGACCAGACAGGAGGGGCGGCGCTGCTCAACACTGCTAGTTTGGGAAATCAGGGGGGGGGGGGGGGCACTGGCTCGACCAGCTGGCCGAGCCGCGGCCAGCCTTGGGCCGGGCCGCCTTGAGCGGGCCGCACCGCCTTCCACCGGGCTGGGCCGTGCCCCACTGAGTCGGTCCGACCCCCCATCCGGGTCATACCCGCCGAACCAGGTTGGGCCGACCAGCCAGCCCACTGGGCTTGACGGGCCAGGACCGTTTCACTTAAACATGAATAACATTAAGACCGCACGTCCGATCGACATGCCGTCTACGGAACTGGGACCCTCATGAAGAAGCGGTCCTTTTGAAATACTCTAAGTGAGTTTTGGTTGACTTTGGAAAATGGAAAGGTTTGGAAAGAGTGTAATTCTAACTGGGCGCCTGGAACGGTAAAGCCAATAACTCTCAGACCGGGCGTCTGATTGACTCACCGTATAGCGCGTTGGGTTTCTTTTGACGAGACGGAACTTAGGGATACATCAAATATAGACTTCGTGATAGTTGGTGTATCTACCCCCTAGCTCGAGGAGTGGACCCTCCCAGAATCGAGCATGTTGTGTGCGGGAACCCTAGAGCTAGCTACGACTGTGACGACTACCGTATTGGAATCCTCCTTGGGTTCGACGATGGCGACAACTGTTCTGGAATCTTCCGTGGGTTCGACAACGATGACTACTGTACTTGTATCCTAAGTGGTTCTGACAGTTTGACTTCTGTACTTGTATCCTGAGTGGGTCCGATAGAGTAGCTGGTCTAGTATCCTACGTGGGTCTGACAGCTTAGCTGGTCTAGTATCCTACGTGGGTCTGACAGCTTAGATGAATCAGTGACTACATCTGATCATCTATATCGCTATACGAAAGATGTATACCTGTGTGAGATGAGTCTTGACTTTTAATCGTTATCATTGATGTGATTGACTTCTTACCTGTGTGGAATGGGTTGTGCTTAGGCTCGAGAGTTGGAGCTGAACTGTGATTGACAACTTAGGTATTTGTATGGGCTTATACCTAAGTAGGTTTGGTTGATACTTCGTGATTGTATCTCTCTTATGTGGTTTATCCTTCGTGGATTCTGGGAGACCTTCAGGGGTCCTGGGGTCCCTAATGAGTATCGTATACTCACCCCTGCACGGGCTATGCCCGCACTACATTGTGTTAGATGCAGATGACAGACAACACTGATAGAGGTAGAGACTTGTAGAACTGGACGGAACCTGAAGGTGGACCACTTGGCGAGACGTACACAGAGCGGATGAACGGACCTGAGGTGTTGAGGAGGCCATCTATATCCACCCTTCAGGTGGGATTCCTAGAGGATGACTCAGTGGTTTCCGTTTTACATTAATTCAATTGTACTAGCTTTTCAGTTGTACTGTACTTACTATTGGGCTTGTATTTCCGACCCCTTTCCTTTCAGCACTTACTTTTGTATTCTGTATTACATAGTGCTTACTTTAGTTGCGTACTCTATTATGTTTGTTTACTTTTATAAAGGAAATGACTTCCTAGTTTTGGGATTTATGCCTTTGGTGCTAGTCGCCAGCCCCTGGCCTATGGAAGGCGGGCTTGGGGGTAGTCACGGAACGGGCCCTGAGGATGGGTCGTGAAAAATTGGTATCAGAGGAGTCGGTTCTACCGCAGAACTCAGGACTCTGATCATACTTTTCTGTAAAGAAATAGTGTTAAGAGTATTGAGTGTGGTTTTCAGTCTAGGGAGTCGAGTGTTGGTGCGGCGACCGACGTATCCATACACTGAGACCTTGACCTTTGATTTCCGACTCAGTGCACGAAAACACTGATCACGCGTGTTTTTCCTTTGAAAAGTTTTCTTTGTGATTACTTTGTGTCAGCTCACCAGGTATAATGTTTTGACCATGGCGCACCTGTTTATTTTCAGGATGGCCCCACAAAGGCAACCAGCCAGGGTTCCGAGTTACGTACGAGATGGTAGCCCACCGAGCGACGAGACCTCGATGCAGGGCCCCATCACAGTGGAGGCACCAGCGATACCACTACCCACTGGGCCACCGATACCACCAGCCCCAGCAGCAGACAGTGCATGCCGCCTGAGTGTGCTACACGAGTTCCATCGACAGAGGCCGCCCAGGTTCTTCGGAGAGATGGACCCACATGCAGCTGAGGATTGGATGGAGGATATCATCAGAGTTCTCAGATTGGTAGGGACACCAGCCGACCTTATGGTGATCCTTTCCGTGAGTCTCCTGCTTGTAGCAGCAGGTAGATGGTGGAGCCTGATGCTCCAGGTGCATGACGAGGCATCTTTACTATGTACAAACTTTGAGAGTCTCTTCCGCTCAGAGTTTGTTCCAGCCATCCTTCGTACGGTGCGAATTCGGGAGTTACTTCATCTGTAGCAGGGCAGCATGACAGTAGCTCAGTACTCAGCGAGGTTCACCGACCTCTCACACTACTCCATGGACATGGTACAAGACCCATTCTTTCAGGGCCCAGACCTTTGATCAGGGACTCAGACATGAGATAAGGGCATTGACGATTCCCCTCAGTATCCCGATGCAGGCGGGGGTTCTAGAGCGAGCCCTTATAGTGGAGAGCTTTCTCGCTGAGCCGTCACCAGCGGCGAGACCCACCATAGGGCGACACATAGCGGAGTATTCTGCTGCTAGAAGTAGACGAATGACATAGAGGTCTAAGCAGACCAGGCCATCATGGTGGGTGATCTCAGGATACAGGTTCGGTTGTGCGGGGCACACGAAATAGAGCCAGCTATACGAGGAGCAGGTAATGCTATGCATGCGGCGGGTAGGGTCACATGGCTCGAGATTGTCCAAACCGCCATGCAGATGAGAAGAAGATAGTAGAGGGACCTCCAGGCAAAGGAAGAGGTTTGACCGTGGTGGTCTACCGGGAGCAGGTGGATGAGGTAGAGGAGCTGGCCGAGCAGCGGGTGGTGGACGGCGTTTTGAGACTGTACCACCACCACCACCAGGAGGTCCACCCCAACCACAGGGAGCTGGAGGACAGAGGCGGGCTCAGCTCCAGGTAGTCGAGGCCTACGACCATAGTACACCTAAGATGATTCGAGGTACTATCTGTGTCTACTCCACCCTTGATACAGTACTTATAGACACAGGTGCGAGTCATTATTTTATTGCTACTTCCCTTGTTCGGTACTCGAAGATTCCGAAGGAGCTGTTGGCTCGATCCTTATGGCTAGAGACTTCTACAAGAGCAGAATCGACGATTACGCACTGGTACCAGCAGTGTGAGCTTACTCTAGGAGGCGAGAGCTTCGGCTGAGATCTTCTTGTAGCAGCGTCGAGGCCTTATGACGTCATATTGGATATGGACTAGTTATCTACAGTCCATGATCAGATCAAATATATTAGGCGCAAAGTGCGGTGTGTCCATACGGATGGGACCAGGTTCACGTTCACCGGTGAGAAGAGAGCCTTTACAGCGCAGGATGGACTTTCGCAGAGGAGAGGGCAGCCGATCACACATCAGTTGGCTAGTCTCATCCTCAGAGCGGTTGATGTTCGGAGTCCTAGTTTTCCTGTTCTGGTGGATCAGTATGCGTACGTTTTTCCTGACGACGTTCCAGGACTACCTCCTCGTAGAGAGGTAGACTTCTATATAGACCTGTACCCCGAGACAACACCGATATCTACTCTAGCATATCGGATGGCTCCCACAGAGCTTCGTGAGCTATGAGTACAGCAGGAGGACTTGCTGGTAAAGTGATTTATCCAACCTAGTGTTTCACCTTGGGATTCTCTGATTTTGTTCGCCAAGAAGGCGGATGGGAGCTTGCGAATGTGTGTTGACTACCGTCGCCTGAATCAGGTGACCGTGAAGAACAAGTACCCACTTCCGAGGATTGACAACCTCTTTGATCAGCTCAAGGGATCATGATGGTTTTCGAAGATAGACCTCAGGTCAGGTTATCACTAGCTCAGAGTTCGAGATGAGGATATGCAGAAGATGGCCTTCAGGTGTCGGTATGGCCACTACGAGTTCTTGGTTATACCCTTCATCATAACCAACGCTCCAACGGTGTTCACGAGTCTCATGAACAGGATCTTCTAGCCTTACCTCGATCGATTTTTCATAGTTTTCATCGACTATATACTGATTTACTCAACTATTGAGGTGGAGCACACCTACCACTTGCGGGTTGTTCTGAATACACTCCGAGAGCACCATATTTATAATAAGATCTTGAAGTTTCAGTTCTAGATTTGAGAGGTTCACTTCATGGGACACGTCATCTCAGGGACTGGAGTTGCAGTGGATCCAGCGAAGATCGAGGCAGTACTTTCTTGGGAGCCACCCAGGCGTGTGACGGAGGTGCAGAGTTTTCTGAGTCTGGATGGGTACTATCAGAGATTTGTGCCAGAATTCTCCAGGTTTGCAGCACCACTTTTAGCATTGACGAAGAAGGGGAAACCCTTCGTGTGGTCAGATTGATGTCAGCAGAGCTTTCAGAAGCTGGGACAGAGGTTGACTAGTGCGCCCATCTTGAGGCTACCGAAGGAGGGCGTTGGGTACATAGTGTATTGCGACACATCAGGAACCAGACTCAGGTGTGTCCTGATGTAGGAGCGAGCAGTGATCGCTTAGGGTTCTCGTCAGTTAGGACAACACGAGCAGAACTATGCTACCCATGACCTGGAGTTAGTAGCAGTGGTATTCTCCTTGAAGATGTGGTGAAACTATCTGATGGGCGAGCACTTTATAGTCTACTTTTACCACCAGAGTCTCAGGTATATCTTCTCCCAGAAGGACCTGAACCAGAGAAATTAGTGATGGCTCGAGTTTCTCTAGGACTATGACTTTGAGATAGTCTATACTCCTAAAAAGGGGAACGTTGTAGTAGATGCTCTCAGCAGGAGATCGAACATTCAGCCGCTAGGAGAGGCGACGAAGCAACTAGCCGCGTTGCAGATATCCTTTGTGGATATAGATGGAGCAGCCTTTCTACAGCATCTCATAGTCACTCCCCCACTTCTTCAGTGAGTTAGAGAGGTGCAACATGGGGACGCTGACTGCGAGACACGACGTGCTCAGATATCCTCAGGGCTGGCACCCGAAGGATTTTCTGAAGTTGGGGAGCACGTCATCCTCTTCAGGGGACGTACCATGGTACCATTTGCACTACAGGAGGAGGTGCTGAGGGAGTTCCATACTTCCCCTCTAGCGGTACATCCAGGAGTGGTGAAGATGTATCAGGACCTTAGATGACAGCACTAGTGGACGGGTATGAAGAAGGCAGTATCATAGTTCATTTCACGATGCCTCACTTGTCAGCAAGTGAAGGCGGAGCACTAGGTACCAGTAGGCTTGGTACAACCCTTAGAGTTTCCGAAGTGGAAGCGAGATGGAATATCCATGGATTTCATAATGGGGCTTCCACGTACATCCAGAGGACACAACTCTATCCGGGTGATTGTGGACTGACTCACCAAGTTGTCCCACTTCCTACCGATCAGAGAGAAGGGCTCAGTATAGAGCTTGGGATGCCTCTACATTCAGAAGATTGTACGGCTTCCTGGTGTGCCATCGACTATTGTCTCCAATCGAGATGCTCGTTTCACTTCCCGGCTTTGGAAGGGGTTATAGGAGGCTTTTGGGACGTATCTTCGCTTGAGCACCGTCATCCATCCTCAGAAGAACGGTCAGAATGAGAGGACCATTCAGACTCTTGAGGACATGCTATGTGCATGTGTCCTTGACTTTGGTCGCAACTGGGAGGATCACCTACCCTTGGTGGAGTTTGCATACAACAACAGCTATCACTCCACCATTGGGATGTCCCCTTACGAGGCACTGTACAGTCGACCTTGCAGATCACCTCTGTGCTGGACTGACCTAGGGGAGTCAGCACTTGTAGGACCAGAGATGGTTCATGCTACGATAGAGAAGGTGCAGATCATCCAGGAGCAGATGAAGACTGCACAGAGCAGACAAAAGTCTTATGCTAATAGGAGACAGAGACCAATGGAGTTCGAGGACGGTGACCACATCTTCCTATGGTTCTCACCTCGACGAGGTCTACGAAGATTTGTCTGGGGCAAAAATTTATCTCCGCGCTTCATCGGGCCGTTCCAGGTCCTCATCAGAGTAGGCGAGGTGGCTTACCGCCTGACCCTTCCACCTCAATTGCACCAGGTGCATGACGTCTTCCACGTATCTCAGCTGAGGAGATACGTGCATGACCCATCTCGCATCATTGACCACGGGGAGCTGGATATAGATGAAGGGGCGAAATTCATAGAGGTACCAGTGGAGATTGAGGATCGACATGAGAGGGTCCTACGTGGATGGTCGATTCCTCTGGTGCGCGTTCGCTGGCAGCACGGGAACCTCCGGGAGAGCACATGGGAGCGGGAGGCTCAGATGCGTGCTCAGTACCCTCATTTGTTTCTCTAGTGTGTGTTGTAGCTTTACGGGGACGTAAATCCCTGAGGTGGGGGTAATGTAAAGATCCATAAATTTCAAGGAATTTTTTTCTTAAATACTTTGGAATTTTACGAGTATGCGGTTTCTAACGACACCTGATTCCGAGGCCCGATGAGCCCGAAATCAATTTCTGAAGTTTTGTTTGGGTACGTTCAGTAAATGTACGTGAGAGTTTTTCTATCATTTGAACTGATGCTCAGAATTGAAATCCAAGGGCACCAATGAACTCGCAACACCAGTATTCGCTTAAGGGGACCTTAACCGTAGTTGCGTTTGCTCGGAAGGAGAAGTTATTTTTTGGGGATTTTTATTAAATAAAATAAAATTGTTGTACACATTTTTATTGTTTAGTGGTGGTTATTTCCTACAAGGGGAAGTTAGAGGTGGGTCCCACACCCACATAACCTCACATGAGAGGATAATGTGTGGTGGGTCCCACACGAGCCCCTAACCCTTCAACTTCCCTTAAACTCCCATTAACACCCCTTTATATAATTTGACAACACCTCTCATTTATTATGGTGGAGCCTCTCCACCTCCCACCCATTGAATGTGCCAACCTATCTAATTAATATATTCATTAATTAATTGGCACCTCTTTTAAATCAATTTTAATTGCATGACAATTATATTAAAACTGGGGAGCCTTAATATTATATTGGCTTAAAAAATATTTTGTGGTGGAGCCTTTCGAGATCTGGAGGATAGCTTCATCCCTCACCAATGAAGAACACGAGGAACGATATCCTCTTGATGACCGAGGAAAGAACATGAGGTGACGCTCACGAGGAATGATGTCATTCTTCTTCTTCCTCCGTGTCAAGGGAGGAGACGCCGTCCATGAGGAAACATCGACTACGCTTCCTCCTTGGACGCACCCCGACGTCAACGAATCAACGTCGACTTCAGATCCTCTTCCCGCAACATGGACAAATGAGCATTGGAATCAAGGTAGAGGGTTTGATATTATTTTAATTGAATGAAATTATATTCTGTCTTTGGTGAATGCTTGTATTGTCTTCGGCCAATTGATATCGCCTAATGCAGAGGGCGCGGGCTGAACGAACACAGCCCGATGGCCCTCTGATGGTTCTTGAATATTTTGGCGGTGACAACAAGAGGCGGTGGCGACCGAGGGAAGTGGCGAACAGAGGCGGCAGCGACCGGAGGCGGTGGCCGCGCACCGGCCTGGCTGGAGAACCGCGGTACCTCTAAGGTGTCGTGCTGCAGAGAATCGCGGCCCGTGCACCACGAGCCGCTTCGGTGGAGAACCTGCCGCCCGCCTGCCGGCCGAGTTGAAGGAGGTCGTGACACCTGCAGGTGCCACGTGGGAGAATTGAGGGCCGCCCGTGCGGACTACTCACGCCGGGAAGACCAGACAACTTCGACCGACCGAACAGGAGGGGTGGCACCGCTCGGCACTGCCAGTTCGGGAAATTAGGGGGGGGGGGCAACACCGGATTGGCCGCCTGCCGCTGGGCCGGGCCGTGCCCCACCGAGCTGGGCCATGCGCCACTAGGCTGGGCCGAACCCCCCAGCCTGGTCGGACCTACCGAACCAGGTCGGGCCGACCTGCCAGCCCACTGGGCTTGACGGGCCGGGCCCGTTTCACTTAAACGTGAATAACATTAAGACCGCGCGTCCAATCGACGCGCCGTCTATGGAACTGGGACCCTCGCAACGAACCGACCCTTTTGCGATACTATAAGTGAGTTTGGATGACTTTGGAAAAAAATCCGGGTTTGGAATGAGCGTAATTCCAACCAGGCCCCTGGAACGGAAAAACCAATAACTCTCAGACCGGGTGTCCGATTGACGCGCCGTTTGTCGAATTGAGTTTCTTTTAACGAGACAGAACTTTGGGATACACAAAATCCAGAATTAGTGATAGTTGATGTATCGACCTCTTGGATCGAGGAGCGGACCCTCCTGGAATCGAGCGTGCTGTGTGCGTGAACCCTAGAGCTGGCTGCGACTACGATGACTACCGTACTGGAATCCTCCGTGGGTTCGACAATGACGACAACTGTACTGGAATCCTCTATGGGTTCGACAACGATGACTACTGTACTTGTATCCTAAGTGGGTCTGACAGTTTGACTTCTGTACTTGTATCCTGAGTGGGTCCGACAGAGTAGCTGGTCTAGTATCCTATGTGGGTCCGACATCTTAGCTGGTCTAGTATCCTACGTGGGTCTGACAGCTTAGATGAATCAGTGACTACATCTGATCATCTCTATGGCTATACGAAAGATGTATACCTGTGTGAGCTGAGTCTTGACTTTCAATCGTTATCATTGATGTGATTGAATTCTTACCTGTGTGGACTGGGTTGTGCTTGGGCTCGAGATTTGGAGTCGAACTGTGATTGATAACTTAGGTATATGTATGAGAATATACCTAATTAGGGTTGGTTGATACTTCATGACTGTATCTCTCTTCTGTGGTTTATCCTTCGTGGATTCTTGGAGACCTTCAGGGGTCTCGGGGTCCCTACTGAGTATCGTATACTCACCCCTGCATGGGCTATGCCCGCACTACATTGTGTTGGATGTAGATGACGGACAACAATGATAGAGGTAGAGACTTGTAGAGCTGGACGGTACCCGGAGTTCGACCACTTGGAGAGACGTACACGGAGCGAACGGATGGACCTGAGGTGCTGAGGAGTCCATCTGTACCCACCCTTCAGGTGTGATTCTTGGAGGATGACTCAATGGTTGCTATTTTACTTTACTACAGTTGTACTAGCATTTCAGTTGTACTATACTTACTATTGGGCTTGTATTTCTGGCCCCTCTCCTTTCATCACTTAATTTTGTATTCTGTATTACATAGTGCTTACTTTAGTTGCATACTTTTTTGTGTTTGTTTACTTTTATAAAGGAAATGCCTTCCCAATTTAGGGATTTATTCCTTTGGTGCTAGTCGCCAGCCCCTGGCCTATGGAAGGCAGGTTTGGAGTAGTCACGACACGGGCCCTGAGGACAGGTCATGACAAAGATATCTTAGATCACTTATAATGCCAAAATATTGAGAAGAATACTGAAAAATAAAAATTATTGTGAATTATATACGAGTAATTTAAGGAAGGATTATAAGAGCACAAGGGGATAATAAAACCATTACATATACCTACATAAAAATGGAAGAACATAATCAGGGATTTTTTCAAGATCATTACAAATTAATATAAAATAAACAATTACTTAGAGGTTGTAGTGGATCATCTCACAAATACAATCCAATTCATCACTATCATAGAAGACTTCAAACATGATTAAAATTTCATGAAATATATTTGAGAAGTGGTGATCCTATATAGAACATGACTATCATTTATATATTATTGAGATATAAGGTTCACATGAATGTTATGGAGGAGGGTTCAAAAAGAATTTAGTAGATAATTTATTTTTAGTATGCCATATCACCCTCAAATATAAGCTATTTCTAAAAGAACCAATCAATATTTGGTAAGAATACATTTATCCTATTCAATGGACTTAAAATAATGATGGGATTAAAATAAATTTCTTATTGTTTTTCCATAAAAAAATATATTCCACTCAAGAATTTATATTCCTCCATATAAAACAGTATTAGAATATGTGTAAGCATCTAACATGAAGGGATGAATCTGTAGAGATTGAGGTATTAGACTATAATTTTTTAGAGATATGATAGATAAGGTCTAACTTATTAATATATAAATTAGATTAGAAAAACATTGACAGATGTTATATGTTGAAAATAATTGATGATAACTAGTTTTTGTGGTTGGAGATAAATGTTAATTTATATATCATCATGGATATAATGCCCTGACCCCCAAAGCTTAGATCCAGTGCATTACTATATTACATTGGCATGTTTATAAGGAATCAAATCTCAAAGTACCATTTAGTTTAATAGTCTTTGAAAGCCATATTTCATAAATGATACCCATAATACATTGGAAAAACAAAATAAAACTTGATACACAAAAAAAGAAATAAATTCCATCCTTTAAAGCTGATTCAAAGTTATCTCCTTTATAATTTGGGGAAATAAACTTAACAAGGGTGAGCTCAAATACTAAGTACGAGTATGTAAAACAAAATCTATAATCATTCAATATGAATAAACTAACATGGAAAGTTAAATAATTGATAAAAAATTCCATTAAAATAACTACATAGGTAAAATAAATATGGAGCTGTAAGAATCTGAAAACACATGCCATTAAATCAATTAACTAAAAATGAAATGCATCCATAGATATGTTGACACAAAATATCATAAATAAAAAATAAATAAATTCTAAATGAAGGAAATTATTAATTATTGGATTTCATGTTTCCTAGGAACAAGATACATTTAACACCAAGTGGAAATTTAATGTATTTTTCCAACCCATTTTCCACGTGAGACTATCAATGCATCGAGGGGATTTCACTAACTAGTCCGCAACCCATAGGGCTTTCCTTAAACGGTCCCCAACCCATGAATTTCATGTACAAATCATATCCAATATATTGAATAAAAAATGTTCTTTATCAAATATCAATATTGGATAAATAATATTTATTTTTAAATAATGCCTCAAATTAGGATAAATAATAACAAGGGATGTTGACATTAAAACATTCTTCAGGAAAAATAAACATTAAACATTCCAAAGTGTCCCATACCAATTGAAAAATTTAAATCATAATTACCTATGAATTTAATGAATCTTAAAATTTTATGATAATAATAATATTCATGTTATAACATTACTAGGGAAGTACATACAACATATAATATAGAGATGGTGCAAAAAACCAAACAAGTCTCAATGAAATGTAAATTGAGACAAAATATCTTACCTTAACCTTCCTTTTGTTATGTGGTATTTATCCTCCTTTATAGTGGGTTAAAATATGTTAAAAAATAATACAATAACTATACTCATGTTTATAATACCATATATTAACTTACCAGTTTGTCAACAAACATTCATTAATTTCATTTTTTCATGGGTTAATTACCTAGTTTTCTCGAGTATGTTTTAACTTATTGTTTGTTTTTATCATTAATTAGATCATGGTTTCATGATATAAAAAATTTACACCATGATTTAATTATCATTTATAATCATTATATTTTTATTTATAGTAATCTATAATAATTGGAGATTAGAAATGATGTGCACTGTTCATGGAGACGGTAGATCGTACGTACACATAAAGGCTACCTTTGATTCTTTATTGTATTAAAAGAATTAAAAATAATTGATAAATTTGTATATTATAATTTCAGTATAATATATATGTTATATATGTTATATATGTTTATTAAAACTATCCTTTATATGTTCTATGTATGTCATGAACCAATCATATCGCTTTTAGGGGAGGTAGTTCACATTTCCTCAAAAGAAATTATCATATTTACAAAAGATGGAATTCATAAAGAAATGTTCTCAATAAAAATTAAAGAAGCATACATACATTATAGATATCATATATATCTTATATAAGTATAGTTTCCATCATAATGGCCACCATTATTGGTGGTAAGGGAAAAATGAACAATCATCGTTTCATGAGGCAGTAGTTCACTGTACACAGTAACAATATGTTCGTTACATATTAGATAGAGGTTTGTGTAATTATAGGTCAAAACATTTGAATAAAAATATCTTAATATATTTAAGATACTGTTTTTTTATTCAAACATAGAATAATAATAGTATATGGAATTGAGAATAGACATGAAACTAAACATCTTGAGAGATGACGTTACCTCTTAATCAGGTACCCTCTTTTTCGTTATGTGAAAAGGCTTCCTTGGAAAGATTTATACCAAAAGGGAGGATTTATGGTCAAGGAAAGGAATTTTGGGAAGCTATTTGGGAAGAAATTTTCTGATCCTAAGAGGTTTTAGAGGTTTAAAGAGGTGGTTCCATTTTATAGGGAAGAAAAAAAAACACACTTAGAATATTTGGAAACAAGCTAGGTTTACTCATGTTATTAACTAAAAAAAGACATAAAAACCATAAAAAAATATGAATTTTAGGTTTATGGCCGATATATGGCCATCTAATGGGTTTTAGACAAGTGGATAGTTCATTTGGGCCCTTAAATTAAAGCTTTAGTCCTTTATTAAGCTTAATTTTACCTTAATAATGATAATTAATTTTAATTACTTTCACTAATATTTTAGGTCAAAAAAAGACAATATTATTAGACATTATAAATTATGATTATTAAAAATATTTAATCTATTTTTTAATATCTTAATCATATAAGTGGTAGAAATTAATTTAAAATTCATCCCCCATGCGGGACGTTAATGCGAGTTTTTAAAGTAAAAACGTCGAAAAGTTTGATTTGTTTTTATAGTTATTTTACAAGTGAAATCGATAAAAAAGAAATATATTGAATAAATTTTTAACAATATAATATAATTAATCTTTAAAAAATCTAAAAAATAATTTTATCATATAAATAAATTAGATGAAAACACAATTGTGAACTAAAATTCAGTATTTGTAACTATTCATTGAAACATGAAATATTTTAGAAAAATATCAAAAATTCACCCTAACCTAATTATTTTGTTCCTATTTGAATTATGATATTTATTTTTACATATTAAATCAATAAAGTGTCCAAATTGATATTTAAAATGGTTTCGCTGTTAATGGGGGTAAAACTACCTTTATAAAAATATAGGTTTTAATGTGTTAAATAGGTTTTGTTCCTATATTTTTTAAATCAATACCAATAGATGAATATGAAAAATATTTTATAGAATATATAACATATATATTCATTAAAATCATTAATTAATTGAAAAAAATTATGTTTATTAAGATAAAACTCTTTTTAAAGCATAAAAAAAATATTTCTTTTTTATATCCAATTAGTTATTATTTTCTGTTCCCATTAATTGGTAACCCATGATTTAATTTTATATTTATGTAAACCATTTATTTTCATATGTTATTTAATACTATTCATAATGAAAAGTTTATATCTAATTTTATTAAATAATAATATTTTAAGAATATATTATTGTTTGGTAAAACTCAGTCTTTCATGTAACATATGCCATCGAAGAAGGTCGTTGTTGAGTGTAATGCATGCTAACTCGGTATTGTGTGAATTGAAAAGTATAAAATATTTCAAATCTATTTAAAATAGTAAGTATATTTTTAAGTATCATGGTATTACATTTCCCTATGTGCTTGGTGTCACGTGTGATATAGGCTATCAAATACACTATTCATACTCTATAATTTTAGTGTCTTACATTCTCCCCACCTTAATTAAATTATGTCCTCACAATTTAAACTTGAACTTTATAAAACAGGGATTGAAAACAAACTATTGTTGAAATACCCACATCATAAAAAGAGTTAATATCATATCATTTTATTAATAAAGAAAGGAAAGTACAACGGTCACATAATTACGTTCCCTAAAGAAGAATCTAGGTGGGAAACAAAAACATGGATACAGAATAAAAATTAGAACAATCATGTTCTGATGGGGAGTTCTAGAGAACACGGTTAGGAGAAAGTTAACAATAATAAATTCCTAAATCCATGATTCTCTATGGGGAATTTGATTCATTAGAAACAAAGGTACTAGGACATCATTTTTGGTTTCAAGATCAATTTTACTGGAGTTGAGGAATTATTTCACTCTCTAAGAATATAATTTTCTATAAACATAATCTTTTCCTTTTATTAAAAATTGAACTATTTCTACTTTATATCTTAGCACATGATGCATCATATTAAGAGGTAATACATTAACCTCTAAAATCTCATCCAATTATCATCTTAAACCATTTTATAAATGGTTAACTTTTCCAACAGATTATGATCCAATCACTTTTGAAGGAGAGCCATTGAATTTCCAAAATGAACATATCATTATAATTTAATCAACATAATGTAGCTATAAATGTTCACATTCCACACATGTGAATAACTTCATCATGTATCCTCTTGAAATATGGTAATAACTCGAATCACTATAAAAACTTATTTGAAACATGAATTATTCTTTATTCCTTATGTAAGACACATGTTATTGGATATATCTCTTAAATCCAAAACTATTTTAAACTCTATCAATGATAGAATATACTACTTTTTGAAAAGTAATTAATTAGTTCCAATGTAGTCATCACTTATCCAAATCAATCATTTATTCATCATTATATCAACACCAGGAATGTATTGAGGGTTTTCTTTCCCTTAATCATGTGTTTTTCGAAAATGTTAACTTTCTACGGAATAATTTTCTTGGTACCATTAATAATATGATCTAAAATCCTTAAGTAAAAAAGTAATATAGTACAATCCTTACACATTTAATAAATCATCTGATTAGAACATAATAAAGAAAATACTTTTAAAATATATTTATTATATAAAAATAAATATTTAAATTAATCATTACACTTTATTTGGGTCAATAAAATATGCTTAACCTTGATCCCTCATATTATTCATAGGTATATTCCCTTGAAATTTATAAAATTAATTTGCATAGTGTCCCTTCTCTTTACAATTATAGAACCTAATAACAACATTTTCCTTCTTTTTTTTTGCATTAATTTTCCTGGTGACCCATTTCCCAACACTTATAACAAACTCCAAATCCTTTCAAGAATTTTCTAGAGTGATTAATTCCACATTTATAACATGTTGTAAAATTATTCTTTACCTTCATCTTGTTTGAGTCATTCCATTTTCTATGGTCTTAAGAAGACCCCTTCTTCTCTTGGTTTCTCTTGAATCCATAAGACTCAGATAATTCTTTCTCTATCATTATAGCATAAAAAAAATTCATCATATAATGAAAAAAATTGAGAAACTAGTTCCATTAATAGATATATCTTAATTCATTTAAATAAATGATTAATCTAATTTTCTGTGTTTCTTATGAAATATATACTATAAATTGAAAACCTAGTAAAGTTTGCTTTATACTTCACAAAACTTTATTCCTCCATTTTCTTTAAAATAAAAATTATCCTCTTCATCACAAATTTTTGATCATGAGGGAAGTATTTATCAACGAATTTCTCCTCAAATAGTTTCTATTTGATCAGTTTAATTTTATCTTCCTCACCTGTATTCTAGATCAAAGACCCCCACTGACCACCATCACCTCAGTGAAAATAGACCTTAAGTCTAACATTTTCATTTTCACTATATTCCAAGTCTATAAATATCTTATCTAGAGAGATAATTAATTTCTCATTAATAATTGGATTAGTAATCCCCCTAAATGATGGGGGATTCTACCACATAAAGAGATCCTGAATAAGAGAGTCTCTATATGAAATAGGTTTATATATTCAGGCAAGATTATTTTTCATTACTTGACTAAGATACCTAATATATTCATAACATTCTCAGTTCTAATACCAGATTCATTAAACTTCTCAGTTTGGAAACCTCTACATTGGCTATGATTATTGATATCATTCTTCTTTCCAGACACCATTTCTAAGTAATTTCATATATTGGGTTTGATCCTAAAATTCTAAACTTTGTATAACTCTTAATATGGTATAGAACAAAACATAAATTTATGCATCATTAATCCTATAGTCATGAACTTTGGATACTTTGGGGAATATTTATTTTTAAATCCTTCATAATGGTAGTAAAATGAAATCTAAATTATCCTAAGAATATCTCCAGGGAGTGTCAAACCAAGTGTGTAGTATGTCCTATTGTCGGGTACTAGGTTACCATGAGATAGGCCTAGATCGCCTTTTCAGATTTATTACTCCAAGGTGCATCTATTCCAAAACCACTCCCACCTGTAGTATCCAGACAAGGATGTATTTCTAGGAATAACCACAAAATACCAACCTTACAAAAAATCAAGGATGTCATTATATACTCATATTCAAAGACTATATTAGTGTTATGATCCGTAATCTCAGTTTTATAAATCTAGTTTCCAATGTTATTGCTAAAATTTATTTGATACCAACTATAAAGCCCCGACCCTAGAATCACAAACTCAATGCATTACTTTATTGCATTAGCCTATTTATAAGCAATCAAATATCTATGGACCATTCATTTTCTCAGTATTGGAAATCAAGATTACATAAATGATACCAATAATACATTGGAAAAACAAAATAAGAAATGATATATAAAAAATAAATAAATTTCATCCTTGAATTCTTATTCAATTTATTGTTCTTCATAAACTGGGGAAAGAAACATAATACAGGTGAGCTCAAATGCTCAGTAAGGGTAATTAAAATATAAGAAATGAAGAATGAATAGGTATAAAATAACATGTCAGGGTAAATAATCGATAACACATGACATTAAAATAACTTAATAATGAAAAATAAATACGGAAAGGTAAGAAACATAAAACAGATTCCATTAACTCAATGAATTGAAAATTAAATGCATCCATAGATATGTCTATGAAAAATTTCATGGATATATAATAACTAAATTATCTATAAAGGAAATTCATAATTATCATACTTCATGTTTCCCTGGAACATGATACCTTTACCATAAAGATAAAATTAAAACTATTTGGACAACTAATTCACCTCATGATATTACCAACGCATCAAGGGGCTTTCATTAACTGGTCCCCAACCAGTATGGCTTTCCTTAAACGGTCCCAACCCATGTATTGCATGCACAATGAATTAATAATACATTTAATATAAAATTTTACTTATAAAATATTTATATTGAACAATGAATATATATTTATCAATAATACCTTAATGTATGATAATTAACAACAAGGGTTGCTGATATTAAAGAATTCATTAGGAAAAACAAACTTTAAACATTACAAAGTGTCTCATACCACTTAAAACATTTAAATAATAATTCAACATGAATTAAATGAATCATAAAATATTATTAGAATAATAATATTCATGTTTTAACATGACTATGGATGTATATACAACATATAAGAGTGACTTGGTGCATAACAACAAACAAGTCTCAATGAAATGTAAATTCAGACGACATGCCTTACCTTAGCCTTACTTTTGTTTTGTGGTATTTTTCCTCTAGTATATAAGATTAAAATATGTTAATAAATAATATAATATCTATAATAATGTTTATAATAACATATATTAAATTATTATAATATTTCATTACCCATTTGTTAACAAACACTCATTAATTTCATTATTTTGGTGGTTAATTGCCTCGTTTTCTCGAGTAAATTTTAAATAATTGTTTCTTTTTATCATTAATTAAATCATAGTTTCATATTCTAAAAATGTGAAATATGAATTAATTATAATCTATAATCATTATATTTATATTTATAAATATCTATAATAATTTTGGATTAGAAATGAAGTGTAGCGTTCATGGAGAAGGTAGGTCATGCGTACACATGAACACCAACTTCATTTTTTTGTTGTACTAAAATAATAAAAAATAAATGATACATAGTTATATTATAATTCCAGTATTATATATATGTTATATATGTTAAATAGGTTAATTAAAACCATCCTTTATACATTCCATGTATGGAATGAATGAGTCCTATTACTTTGAGGGGGTGGTAGTTCACACTTCCTAAAACGAAATTATAGTATTTAAACCAGATGAAAAGAATAAATAAATGATATAAATTAAAAATAAATAAAAATAAATACATTATAAATATCATTTATATGATATATAAATATATTTTCCATCATAATATCTACCATGATAAGTGGTAGGGGAAAAATGAACAATCATCGTTTCGTGAGGCATCGGTTTTCCGTATATAGAAATAGTATGTTCTTTAACCATTAGATGGAGGTGTGTGTAAATTTAAATTTAACCATTAGAATAAAAACATACTAGTATATTAAATATAATATTTTTTTATACAATCATTGTATAAGAAGAGTATAGGGAGTGTAGAATGGAAATGAAACTTTAAATCTTGAGAGAAGACGTTACCTCTAATTGGGTAGGTTCTTTTGGTTTATACCAAAAGGCTTACTTGGAAGGCTTTATTCCAAAAGTTAGGATTCAAGGTAAAGGTTATAGATGTTTGGAATATATTTTACAAGATCATGGCTGATCCTAATAGGTTTTAGAGGTGTGAAGTGGTGGGAGAGGTGGTGTCCTGTTATAGGGATGGAAAAGGTCCCACTTGGAATTTTTTGGAACATGTTAGGTGTACACATGTTCATAACTAAAAAAACACGTACCAAACCAACATAAATAAATAATGGAATGTGTATGTCTGTGATATGTCCATAAAATTGATGTTGGACAAGTGGATAGGTCATTTTGGCACTTGTATTAAAGGTTTAGTCCTTTATTAAGCTTAATTTTACCTTGATAATTGTAATTAATTTTAATTACATTCACTATTCATTTTGGTCATACAAAAAGTTAATCTTATTAGACTTTATAAATTTTTTCAATTCAAAATAAGGAATCTATTTCTCAAAATTCTAAACATAGAAGTGGCAGAAATTAATTTAAAATTCTTCCCGTAGGCAGATGACAATGTAGTTTTTTAAAGTAAAAACATCTAAAAGTTTTCTATGTTTTTATAGTAATTTTCAAAATTAAAATGATAGAAATAAAAAATATTTAATTAATTGGTAAAAATATAATATAGTTAAACTTTAAAACCAATCAAAAAAAAAATTTGTCCTTATAAATAAATTGTATAAAAATTTAGTTTTGAACTAAAGTTCAGTATTTTAAACTATTTATTAAAAAATGTAATGATTTAGAAAAATATAAAAAATTAACCCTAACCAAATTATTATGTTTCTATTTAAAATATTAAATTTATTTTTTCATATTAGATGAATACAGGTGTCAAAAGTGATATTTAAAATAGGTTATTATGACACCCTAAGATTTTATGAGATATATTCTTTTTAATTTTTTTGATGACTTGTGTTGTACGCTACACTAATATTATATTGTGATATATGCATTACGGTATTATCTTGAAGTATACACAACACTATTCTTGCCTTGCGTTACACATAGGAGCAACCTTCCTCGATAGCTTGCGTTGTACGCCATACCGAGTTTCACTAAACAACGATATATTGATAAAATATTATTATGGGATATAAACTATCCATTATGAATAGTATTAACCAAATTTTTATTTTTTTTTATTTTATAGACATGATATAATAATAAGTTAATTTTTTGAATAAAAGAAGTATTTTTAAAAAATGCATTTTTGCCGCCTTTTGATGGTGCACCCATTTTAAATCTTGTTTTTAAAACTTTTATATATTTTATTTGAAAAAATAAACTTATTTTTTGGAAGCAGGACATAAAAATCTACTTATGTTGATTTTTTGGTATTTTTATGATAAAATTCATATTTTAATGAATAGTGAAAAATACTGCATCTTAATTCAAAACTGCCTTTTCATATAATTTATTTATATAGTTAGATTACCTTTTGAATTGGCTTTAAAGTGCAGTTGGATTATATTTTTATCATTTAACCCAATTTTGTTCATTGGAAGTAATTTCACTTTTAAATTGGACTTAAACACATTTCAATCTTTTGATAGTTATTATTTCTTAAAAACCCGTTTTTTGGTTTTGACAACGAGAATTAATTTTAAATTAATTACTGAAAATTCTATGTTTTTATTTTGAAAAAATGGATTCCATATTTATAATTATAATGTCCAAATTGTGTGAATAGATATATTTTATTTTTGGAAATTATGAAAAGTAACTTATGTAATTTTTATTTACCATGGTTAAAGGGTAAATCTGGTAAATAAGGGTAAATAATAATAATTTAATAGTATAAAACTACCTTAAAACATGTTCTAATCATATTGGATGAGATATTTCTGACCATGGCCATCCTTGGATAGATTTTGGGACACCATGTATTCACTTGGATCTGAAAATGACATTTTATAAGAATTAATTAAAGTAAAGATAATTATAACATAAACATGTATCTTTAACTAAATAGATTTTTATTATAGGGTTATATAAATAATCACAATGTCTATAAATATTAATTAGAAAGATAAAAATATTTCCTATATTATGGTATTTTATTTATAATTATTATAAATTATTTAAATTTATTTATTTATGACACAATTATGATGTTGTGTTTACCTCACTAATGAAAGATTCAAATAAATGAATTTATAAATGTTAAAATAAATTTAATTTGAACATTTTGATGCCATACACGAATTTTATTGATGAAATTGAAATATTAGGGATGAGTTAATTCTTTTTTTAAGGAATCTATTTGTTATGAATTTTAAAAAAAAGTCAAGTATGAATAGTGTCCAAAATTGACATAATTCACTACTTAAAACATAAAATAGTTTTTTAAATGATATTAAATTAATAAAAATATAAGATTTAGAGAAATGGTTAATATAAGTCCAAATATTTCATAAAAAGCTTTTATTGGTTCTTTTGACATGATATGGTAATTACATTAACCCACAATGTGTATATAACATGATATCACGTTAAGATTAAAAAGGGTAAAATAAGGGTTAAACAAACAAGAAAAGGATAAAAAAATATTCAAAACTTGTCTAAAAATTATTGGATTATTGGAATTAGAACCAAAATCATTTTATATTATAAATAAATAAGTTTTGGACCTTTTTAATTGAAATTTTATTTATAATAATTTAATATTTTGAGAGTTTCCTAAAGTGCTCCTCTACTCTCTTATAAAAAAGAACCTACTCCCTCTCCTCTTCACTCCATTTTGAACTTTCAATATCAAACAACACATGCCAATTTATCTTTTCAACTTCTATAGTTACATTCTAAAGTTTCCGATCTTATCAAAATACCATGTCTAGTTCCCTAAGAGGAAATTTAATGGAGGCAAGTCGAGGAAGAGGTAATCTCTTCTACCGATTATTTCAAATTTATTTCTTCTTATACTTACTATTAATTTGTTGTTTCATTATAAATAAATAACATAATTATCACTAATATACTAATATATTATTATAAATATGAAACAACCCTATTTCACCTTCTATCCATCCTGCAAAAAATGAAATCACCGCACGTGCGTACGTACGACTTACCGTATCCACATCGTGGTGTAATCTGTTTTTCACCACCACCTTACTTGGATGGGTATAATGGTGGAAATAATAAATATATATGATTATTATAACATTATACTAATTCTGAGATATTATACACCATCCACTTCAATACCATTCAAGAATAATGGGAACGATATCATCGCTCATGCGTACGTACAACTTACCGTCTCCATGCCGCGATGAGATTCGTTATACACGTTAACCATTCAATAATTATTATAAAGTATATATAATAAACAATAATGAAATATATAAAATAATAATTCTACTATATTTATGTATATATATGTTTTATTTACTTACTTCCATTCAATTTAATAAGGAAATGAAAATTGCGTTCATGCATACATACGACCTTCCGTCTCCATGAATAGTGTATTCCATTTAATTTATCTATCTATTATATATATATATATATATTTATATACTAAATATATATGATATATAAATCATGTTTTATATTATAGAATTAAGTAAATCATGATCTAAGTAATAATATCAAGAATAAAATTTCCAAACACATATGATAAATAAAACGATTATTACAAAAACATTGCTTTAACATGGAATTGAAAAATGAACGGGTAATATAAAGTTATAAGTAAAATATATATGATATCATAAATATTATTATGGTTTTATTAAAAGTTAATAATATGTTTAAACCCTCTATAAATTAATTTTGGACACATGTGGAAGAAATTGAACTTAAGGTAAGGGATAATTTTGCAATCTCATTTTTATCTGAGATTGTTTATACGTAAGTATTTACTGAAGATATAATTTTTATCAATGTCCATATTTTCTAAAAATGTTTTAATAAAATTTTTACTATTCTTCTATGTATTTTTAAATTCATTTTTACCCATTTTTAACTTTTAATAAATGGTATGGAAGGAATCTTTCTTTTGTTTACCATACGAGGTACTTTTTGACTTTTCCATAAAAAGTACGAGGATAATGTTTTTTAACTAATATAGAATGAGCGAATTTTTAAATATGCATAACACCTTATTTCTATGAAGTTTCATCTATATAATTTCAAGTTTATTTTCAACTAAATTCTTTTCTTTTAAAATTATGTAGCATTTTGATAAAAGAAAACATTTTTGAAGAAGAAAGAATATTTTCCTCATGAATTAAGTTCAAGTGTTTTATCAAAATTATTTTTCATCTAAGATGATGATCATTAAATAGGGTTATGTTTCTATCCTTATTATTACTATTATTTGAGTTTATTAATGATGTAATGATATTTTATATAGATTATGTTATGATGAAATGATGTTTAAGAAACCCATTTTATTTCTTGGGTTATGATATGATGAATGATTTATATTTTTTGTGGAACATGTAAGAATGATTTAATTATGAGATGGGTGAGAATTATATCTCCCTAAAATTAATTAGGTAACTATTTATATATCATTAAATAGACATGACTGGAATGAAAAGTAAATTCGGTTCAGTATTACATGGCTGGAATGACAAGTAAACCCGGTTCAGTAATAGACATTGTCCACTATGATGGTCTTGGAAACAATGCTTTGGATACTATGGAAATAATATTGTGTGCTTAATTGTTTACCACAATTACATGTTTTATGCCAATGAAATTCTATCTTGGTTAATGTTTCTTTATGATCCATGCTTTACGTTTTTCCATGATTTATTTCATGACTCATGATTTTGATGTTTAAACTTTATGTTCATGTTTTTACATTCAAGTGTTTATGGTTTTTTTATATTCTCCATGTTTACTCTTAATAATCATTTTATCTCACCATTTTTATGTTTTCTTTCCCAAGGATATAAAGAAAGGTTTTAGGTAGGAAAACTAATGGGGAAGATCTTTATGGGAGATAATGAAGATCTTTCACTAAACTAGAAGAATGTATTTCAAGTTTCTAAAGACACTAAAGTAATACAGTCTTTGGGTTTATATTTGTGTAATGTATTAAGTATTCTGCAAAAGAAATGTAATTCCCATGTATGTCAATCTTGGTTCTTTATAATTGGTATCAGAGTGAAGGTTTAGTCAACCTTTGGAAACTAGGATGGGAAAACTTTTGTGAGATCCCTAGAGATATTTCTAAGCTATGTCTAGGGATGTCAATAAGGGTAAGTATAACTATAGGTTATAGTCCTATAATTATGGTAATGATCATGAATAACCTAGGATTAAACCAAATATTTTAGATATTGAAAGTACTCCCCCTTTATTATATTGTTTTCCTAGTATGATTTTTGCCTCTCAAACTATTCTTTTTGGGTTTTCGACGATGGGTAGAACCCAAAGGAACTATGTTAATGATCAATGCACTGGGTAATGCACTGATTTTCCTCCTGAATAACCAAATGTTATGTGATATGGAATGAAAAATATAATTTCTATACTTACACAGGCTTTGAATCATTCTGAAATTCCAAATGAGCAAATAAGGGAACAACACTCTATTGAGTCATTCATGAGGCAACATCCACCTTTCAGTGGGTCTGCTGATCCACTTGTTTCTAAATAATAGATCAGTACCATTGAGAAGATATATTCCATCCTTCTCTGTTAGGAAAATGAAAAAGTAATTTTGGATGTTTATCATTTAGAAGGTGAAGCAGACTAGTGGTGGACTCTAATTAAGAATACAAGGAAGCAAGATGAAATTGAATCCATGGAATGGGACGAGTTCAAGAACTTGTTTTTCAATAAGTAATTCTCTCATATTATTCCAAAAATGATGGAAAAGGAGTTCCTTGAGCTTATTCAAAAGGATGATGAATCTGTTGGTACATATAGGGAAAATTTTACAATACTTGCAAGGTATGATTCAGGATTTATCATCCAACCTGAAAGTAAAGTTGATCGATTCTACACTGGCTTAAAACCATGTCTTCAAAGGTAATTAGCTATAAGTGACATTAATATCTATAAAGATATTGTGTGTTGCGCAATCAAGTTAGAACTAGAAGTTGGTGTTATATATCCATCTCATGGTTTTGATAAGAAATGAAACATGGAGTTTAAGGGAAAATCTCAAAACAATGATGCAAAGAAGATGAATGTTTGTTTATGCTCAAAGTGTGGAAATAAGCATGTTGGAGATTGTATTAAAGGTAATATAAAACTTTTTATAGTGTGGAAAAGAAGTTCATCAAGCAGTTGAGTGCTGAAGTAATGGGAAAAAGGTTTCTAATGATGTGAATATAGAAAAAACTACAAAGAATTCACCGCCAACACTTCAATGCTACAAGTACAAGGAAATGGGGAATTATGCTAACCAATTCCCTAATCCAAGGGTTTATAATGATCGACTTCAGAAAACTATTAAGGGAAAAGACAAAGGGAACTCACATGCGGTCACTATTTTCGATGTTGAGTATGACAATGAAGTGGTGGAATGATTAAGTGTTTATGTAATGGGATTCCAAAATAGTATTATGGAATCCCATTTATATTATTATAGAATATTGATGTATTGGTCTATTGTGGTTTCCATAATTATATGGTACCAGTAACCATGAAAATTGATTGAAATATTTTTGGAAAGCACATAATAGACGTATAATGAAGGTATAAGGACATAATGAGATGTTTAATAGTATTAATGATCTCATGAATGATATAAGGACAAATTGATATCGTGATTTGAGTATATAGAATTTTTAGTATTTTTTGTGTGCGGAAAGAGTTAATTTTTACAAAAGGAATGTTTTCACTAAGGCTCTATGTTAATTCATGTTATTATCATGTTTCAAGAGAATACATGATTAAGGTATTCACATGTTTGGAACGTGATAACCAAGAACTACCAAATGAGACATGAGAGACAAATGTTAAGTCGATTTAGTTCACATTTATCTAAATTTTTATATTTTTAGTTTTTGTAAGGATTGTAATGTTATCCATTTATGGATAGTATAATTTATATTCCTATTTAATTTTTTTAGATTAATGTATTATCTCACTATAAGTGGACTTATGCATATTTGATATCCTGTTCTAACCTTTTTGTTGAGACAGATGGAATGACCTATCATTTGTCTAACACTTCAAGAAAAAAAATTCAACTTCATTTCTTTAAATAAGAGATGAAGTGGAATATTTTCAAGGCACGAACAATGGGGAGATTGTACCAAAATCAAGTAAGTATTTATTCTCATGAAAAATTCTTCAACTTTAGGAAAATGATCTTAAAAAAAATGTTATCCTCTTACCTTATTATCCGATAAATCAGATGGTCACTTAAATCATCACAGATTTATGGATTTCTAGTAGTTAACTTTCTCCAAACCTTATTCTCTATCACTATCCATAAGAACTCGATGGTTAGATTTCTCTTTTATATCCAAGTTTTCAGTTCCCACATATGTTCTCCTATGTGGAAACCCAAGGATGCGTTAATTTGGGTAACCATTATGTTTCAAACTATCCTTTTTAAAATGAAGATTCAATATTCCTTTTTAAGATATGGATTTTCATGAAAGAAACTTTCAATAAGTAAACCATTTATAACCCTGGTGAATTTTGAGGGCGAAATTCATTTTAATGGGGGTAGAATGTGACACCCCAAGATTTTATGAGATAGATTATTTTTAATTTTTTTGATGTCTTGGGTTGTACACTACACTAATATTAGATTGTGATATATGTAACACTATATTAGCTTGTAGTATACACAATACTATTCTTGTATTGTATTATATGCTAGAGCGACCTTCCTCGATAGCTTGCGTTGTACGCCATATTGAGTTTCACTAAACAAAAATATATTGTTAAAATATTATTATGGGATATAAACTAGCTGTTATGAATATTATTAACCACATTTTAAATTTTATATTTATTTTCTAGACATTATATAATAACAAGTTCATTTTTCGTATAAAAGAAGTATTTTTCAAAAAATGCAGTTTTGCCTCCTTTTGATGACACATCCATTTTAAATCTAGTATTCAACACTTTTATATATTATATTTGAAAAAATAAACTTTTTATTTTTAGGTTGTACATAAAAATTTACTTATTTGGATTTTTGGTATTTTTCTGATAAAATTCATATTATAATGAATAGTGAAAAATACTGCATTTTAATTCAAAATTGTCTTTTCATCTATCTTATTTATATAGTTAGATTATCTTTTTAATTAGATTTAAAGTTTAATTTTATTATATTTTTATCATTTAATCCAATGTTTGTCATTGTAAGCAATTTCACTTTTAAATTGGACTTAAACACAGTCTATCTTTTGATAGTTATTACTTTTTAAAAAACCCACGTTTTGGTTTTGACAGCGGGATTAATTTAAAATTAATTAATGAAACTTATATGTTTTTAATTTTGAAAAATGGATTCAATATTTGAAATCAGAAGGTCCAAATTGTGTGAATAGTTACCATTTATTTTGGTACATTATGAATAGTAACCTCAGTAATTATTTTTATTTACCATGGTTAATGGGTAAATCTAGTAAATTTGGGTGAAATAATAATAACTTAATAGTATGAAAATATAATAAAAGGATTTCTAATAACATTTTATAAGATATTTATAACCATTGGAATCCTTGGGTTGATTTTGGGACCCCATGGATTCACATGGATGTGAAAATGACATTTTATAAGAATTAATTTAAAGTAAAGATAATTATAACATAAAAATATATCTTTTAATAAATTGATTTTAATATAGGGTTATATAACTTATATCTATGTCTATAAATAGTCACTAGAAAGATAAAAATATTTCATACATCATGGTATTTTATTTATAATTTTTATACATTATATAAATATATTTATTTATGACACAATTATGATTTAGTGATTACCTCATTAATGAAAGATTCAAATAAATGAATTTATAAATATTAAAATAAATTTAATTTGAACATTTTTTTGCCATAAACTGATTTTATGGATGACATTAAAATATTATGGATGATTTAATGCCTTTTTTTGATGGAATCAGGTTGTTATAAATTTTAAAAAAAGTCAAGTATGAATAGTGCCCAAAATTGACATAACTCTTAACTTAAAACATAAAATAGTTTATTAAATGATATTAAATTCATAAAAATATAATATTCTTCAAAATACATAATATAAGTCCAAATATGTCATAAATAACTTTTTTTGTGTCGTTTTACAAGATATGAAAATTACATTAACCCACAATGTGTAAATAATATGATATCATGGTAAGATTAAAAATGGGTAAAATAAGGGTTAAAAAAAAGATAAGAATAAAAAAATATCCAAAACTTATCTAAAAATTATTCTATGGTGAGTATTAGAACCAAAATCATCTTATATTCAAATTAAATAAGTTTTGGACCATTTTTAAAAGAAATTGAATTTATAATAAATTAATATTTTCAGAGTTTCCTAAAGTGCCCCTGTTATCTCTTATAAAAGGGAACCTCCTCCCTCTCATCTTCACACCATTTTTAGGCTTCAAGCTTGCCCAAAACCTGACCATTTCTCTTATCAACGTCCCTATTTACATTATAAAGGTTCTGGTTTTCTCAAAATACCAACTCTATCACCCTAAGAGAAAATTTAAAGGAGGCACGTCAAGGAAGAGGTAATCTCTTCTACCAATTCTTTCAAAATTTTTTCTTCTTCTACTTACTCTTAAATAGTTGTTTAATTATAAAGTAATAACATAACTATAAAAAATATACTAATATGTTATTATAAATATTAAACAAAAATATTTCACCTTCTATCCATCCTACTAAAAATGAAATCACCGCACGTGCGTACGTAGGGCTTACCGTCTCCACGTCATGGTGTAATATGTTTTTCACCACCACCTTACTTGGATGGGTATAATGGTGGAAATAATAAATATATATTATTATTATAACATGATACTAATTACGATATATTATACACCAGCCACTTCAATACCATTAAACAATTATGGTAACGATATCGTCGCTCGTGTGTACGTACGACTTACCGTCCCCACAATGCGATGAGATTCATTCTCCAAATTAACCATTCAAGAATGATTATGAAGTATATATAATAACTAATAATGAAATATATGACATAATAACTCTACATAATATATATATATATATATGTATTTCATTTATTTACTTCCATTCAAATCAATAAGGAAATGAAAACAACGTTTATGGGTACGTACGACTTACCGACTCCATAAACGGCGTATTCTATTTCATTTATCTATCTATTATATATATATATATATATATATATTTATATAACAAATATATATGATATATAAAAAATATTTTACATTTTTTATGTAAGTAAATCATGATCTATGTAATAATATCATGAATAATAAGTCCAATCACGTACGATAAATAAAACAATTATTACCCAAAACGTTGCTTTAACATGGAATTGACAAATGAACGGGTAATATAAAGTTATAAGTAAAACATACATGATATCATAAATATTATTATGGTTATGTTACAAGTAAATAATATTTTTAAACCCAATACACATAAGTTTCATACACATACAAATGAAATTGAACCTAAGGTAAGGGATAATTTTGCAATCTCATTTTTATCTGAGATTGTTTATACGGAAGTATTTACTGAGGATATATTTATCGTCCATGTCCATATTTTATAATTTCTTTTTCATAAGATGTCTAATTTTATTCTATTTATTTTTAAAGTCATTTTTACCCATTTTTGACTTTTACTACATGGAATGGAAGGAATCTCTCCTTTGTTTACCATACAAGGTACTTTTTTACTTTTTTGAAAAAAGTACGAGGAGAATGTTTTTTTAACTTATACGGCATGAACATATTTTTACATATAAATAAAAAATTATTTCCATGAAGTTTCAACTATATAGTTTCAATTTTATTTTCAACTAAATTCTTTTATTTTAAAATTACGTGGCATTTTGAGAAAAGAAAACATTTTTGAAGAAGAAAGCATATTTTCCTCATGAATTATGTTCAAGTGTTTTATCAAAATTATTTTCCATCTAAGATGATTCTCATTAAATAGGGTTATGTTTCTATCCTTATTAATACTATGATTTGAGTTTTTTAATGATAGAATGATATTTTATATGGATTATGTTATGATGAAATGATGTTTAAGAAACCCATTTTATTTCTTCGGTTATTCTATGATGAATGATTTATGTTTTTGTGGCACATGTAAGAATGATTTAATTATGAGATGGGTGAGACCTATATATACCTCCAATGATTTGGGTAAATATTTATATCTCATGATATAGAAATTACTGGAATGAAATGTAAATCTGGCTCAGTAATACATGGCTAGAACGATAAGTAAACCCGGTTTAGTAATGGAATTTGTTCATTATGATAGTCTTGGAAACAATGTATTGGCTACTATAAAAATAATATTATGTGTTTAATTGTTTTCCAAAATTACATGTTTTATTCCAATGATATTATATCTTGGTTAATGTTTCTTTACGATCCATGCCTTACGTTCTGCCAAGATTTATTTCATGACTCAATATTTTGATATTTAAACTTTATGTTCATGTTTTTACGTTCAAATGTTTATGGTTTGTTTTATGTGCCCCATGTTTACCATTATTGATAATTTGAGCTCACCCTTTTTATTTTTTCTTTTCCCTAGGATATAAATAAAGGTTTTATGAAGGAAAACTAATGGGGAAGATCTTTATAGGGGATGTTGAAGATCTTTCACCAAACTAGAAGAATGTATTTCGAGTTTTCGAAGACACTAAACTAATACGGTATTTGGGAATATATTTGTGTAATGTATTAAGTATTCAGAAAAATAAATTTAATTCCCATATATTTCAATCTTGGGTCTTTGTTGTTATCCATTAAAATGTGATAAAATTTCCTTTATAAAAATATAGGTTTTTAATATGAAAAATAAGGTTTGTTCTTATCATTTGAATATCAAACCTAATGAATGAATATAAAAAATATTTTATTGAATATATAAAATATAATTTTCATTAAAATAATTAATTAATTTAAATTAATTAAATTTAATAAGATAAAACTCATTTAGAAGCATAAAAATAATAATTTTTTTTATATCCAATTGGTTATTATTTTCATTTCTCATTACTTGGTAACCCATGTATTAATTTTATATTTATATAAAACATATATTTTCATATGTTAGTTAATAATATTCATAAGGCCTATTTTATATATAATTATATTAAATAATAATATTTTAATAACATATTATTGTTCAGTAAAACTCGGTCTTGTGTGTAACGCAAGCCATCGAAGAAGGTCACTCTTGAGTGTAATGCATGCTGTTTTGGTGTTACATGTATTGAAAAATATAAAATATGTAAAATATATTTTAAATAATAAATATAATTTAAATTATTGTGGTATTACATCCCCTTACACACTTGGTGTCACATGCAATGCACATTATCAAACATACTATTCGTACTCTTGAATTTCGAGGTGTTATAATGGAATTGTGTCCTTATTTTTGGGAAGGATGAAAATTTAATTACTTGATACACTTCCATATTTTAGATTGTTTATTATTATGGAGCTATTTTTTATTATCATTTTATTCCATTGAACATTTTTTATTTACATGATTTCTTCATTATATCCCTTTTATGAGATTATATATTATATCTATTATATATATTGAATCCACATGTGGTGTAGTTGGAGCATGATATCTATTATAAAGATCATACAGTAAAAATATTAGATCATTGAGATAAATTTATATATAATAATATAATAATATTTGTTAATTTTCCTTGAAAAAACCATAAGTATAAAGTAGATTCATGGAAAAATAAATATGTAAAGAAACTAAGGTACCCAAATATCATTTCATCAAAGATTTTGATTCAACATTTTGAGGATGAATCTTCCAATAGTATGAAGAATGAAATTACCTTGAACATTCTATGTGATTTTGTTTAATAATATATATGTATATATATAATATGGTATAATAGAAATTACATAAAACATATAATAAAAAGAACCATTTCCATTTATCAATATAATAAATTATAGATGATGAAAAAAATGCACTCTATAAAATTTAAAAAAGTAAAATGGGATTACTATAAAAAATAAATATCATGACAATAGTTTGAAACATATAGGGCCATGGACTCCTAGAAAATCACACCTATGAGAAACAATATGAAATGAAAATTTAATATTAGATAAAATATTTATATTTTGTAAATTATTTTTTAATAACCATGAGGAGAAATATATTATATATATATTCATTAAAATAATTGATTTTTATAGGATTTGTAATGATTATATATCCATTGGAAATATGACAATGATAATAATAACCTTACTAGTAAAATAATAAAATGACAATTATTATATATATTATAGTAACCTTATGTGTAATTCTCCCTATCCCCCTCTAGCTTCTATAGTGGCGAGGATGGGTGGGGTTTTTTGTGGATATCAAAGGGTAAATTATTGGGGTTGGTTTCATTCTTATGTTGTGTTTTTCCAGGGCTGGTGTAACCATTACTAATTATTAATATTACAAAATTTAAAAATTAATTTTTAAAAAATTTATGTTATTTTTTAAATAATCACATAGAAATTAGGTATTTGTAATATTTATTTCATTTTAATAAATAGTGAAATACAGAGGTTAATAGTTAAATATGACAATTTTCATAGTTTTATTATTGGTAAAATATATGAAAAAATAGAAATATGTATGTATAGTTTAGGTAAGTAAATATTAGAATGAACACACATGAATTAATTTCAATACTTTTTGAAAAGAAGAAAAAAAATAATATTCTTGAGAAAAAATGTTTAAGTATGAAATATTTTCTTCAAAAAATAACCACCCTTTAAATTATAAATAATTCCCTCTTCCACCCATTTATCTTCACATCTAGAACATCATACATTACAAGAGATCTATAATTATCCATCCTCAGCCTACTATGGTCATGCATTTTTTTTATATGTTCAATCGAAAATCCTGATCCTAGAATCCTCAAAGTGTAGTCTAATTAATATGTGTTAAATATTCCATGTAAGTTTACTAATAGAAGCCCTTTCAACATCCTTCATTTTTATTTTATTTTATTATAGTTTGTAAATTAAATGAACTATTATTAAAAAATGAAATTATCAATATAATGGTTCAATAATGTGAGTTGTATCATCATATAATTAATAATTGTTTTGTTAGTTTTTTATAACATTGTTCCCAATAGGGTTAATTTTACCTACCTATATGTATGGTGTTATAAATTTACAAGTACTACCACACATAGTTTTTAAAAAAAATTGAGTTACAAGAATATATATAATATCTTTGACATTATTACGATTTTTGAATGATAAAATGGGTGATATATTAATAATATTAAAAATAGATATTCAGTATCATATTAAGATCATAAAATGGGTGAATCAAGATACGTTTCTTAATTTATAACCATTTTGGTCTATAAATGCTGTTTGTAACTTATAGGATATTATAATGATGAAAAATTCCTAAATTTACACTTCTTAAATCTATGAAACTACTCGACACTATCATTGACCATTACCGATATTCTGATGCAGTATTGGATAAATTTACCAAACAACCCAAAATGATTGAAATAGGAAACATCAATATTATAAATATATAGTAAAAATAATAAATAAATTTTATTTTATGGAAGAAAAAATACCAATATTATTAATTAATAAATTAACATATGTAATTAAAAATTTTAATATGTTATAGGATCATTCAAGTGATTCAAGACTCTAGGTAAGTGAACTCCCTCACATTATTTTTTTCATTAGTGCATGTTTAATTGAATTATCTACCTTTATTATTTTAAATTATGTTACACATATTTTTATTATATATTTTTTATTTATACTATGTAATTTTATTAATATTTTCTATAGATATACATGTCTCTCTAGTTCCCTTTAAAAAAAATTCTTAAATTAATATTGATAAAGTGAACACTTATATTTTTTATTTATTTCCATGTTCTCATTTTAGAAAAAGTATTTTACTTATATGACTCCCATAAATAATTATTTTTTAATCTTTTTTTTTGTATTTTTGAAAATCATATGCTCTTATTCCTTTTAAAATTTTCCCATTTTTTTAAATTATAATTAATGAGTTTAATTTCATAAATTATTATTCATCATTATTTATTATTTTTTCTAATTATGATATACTTTAAGGACCCCTGATCCATTCCTTGAAAATTATTATCTAATATTCCTTATTCCCTTCATTTTATTGTATCCTATATGGTACCATAATCATTACCAATTAATATATTTTTTATTTTACCAATTTATTTCTCATATGTTTACCACATGTTTATGATTTATATATGATTATATACTATAGATAACACATATACATGGAATATTAGGATAATGGGTTGGCCAAAAATATTATAGATCCTTATTGAACTTGTATTGATCTTGTGTTGAAAATTTTCAAATAAGTATAAGTGGAATTAAGGGATTTCATAAGATGTCAATATATTGATGATGTACTACTTTAATGTTGTATGTTATTCCCAATAATATTCACGATAAGAATCATGGAGTTCTAAAACATGTTAATCCGGTGTATAATGTGTTATTAATATTGCTGAAGACTTGGTGATTTACCTTTTGACAAGGAAGTGTTGTAAATTTCTTCCATTTTTCAAATGAAAATGAATGAGGAATTGGTTATAATGAATCTTCTACAAGTTAATGTGTATAATATATTGGATCATATTTGATGAGATGATGTAAGTATTCCATTTGATTTTCCAACATATCAAATCAATAAACAATGACATATTGAAGATGTTTCTACATCATGGACCACATATAAATTTTGTTCAAGAACTGTTGATTAAATGAGACTTGAATTTGTGATGGTAAATATTTTTTACTATCATCAAAATAAAATTTTGTAATGTATTAATGATATATTATGATTGTTTAAGTAATATTAACTATTAAATACAATTACAGATAGTTGAGGTATTTTCTGAAATTTTTGTTTTATGTTTATAGTTAATGAGTGAGTTGGAATTGAATTTCATGCATGATAATGAATTTTTTAATGAAAATGTATAAAACATATAAAGATTTATAATAATTAAATTATACTGTAAATATTTATAATGATTCTCGGATTTTTCTTTTACAAAATTTTAGGAGGCCTCAAAATGAGTTCATGGGCTTTTGATTTGAATTATATTGAGTTTTAGAATTCAAGGTAACATTCCTAAGAGTTATTATTCCAAAATAATGTTCCCATAAGGATTATTCAACCATATGAAATGATTTATGATGATATGTGTATGAATGAACTCGGTAAAGAAGAGGTGACTCCTGTAATCATAGAGTGTTATGTAATCATGAAGGCACAAAAGAATGAAGTAATGCGTAAGGATAATATTTCATAAAGATCATCGATATATTTATTTATCATTATATATGATTAAGATTCATTTTCATGGTGTATAATAATTAACTAAGAATCGTGTATGGATGAGAACACTGAGGACCAGTTTTTCCTTAAATTTTATGAGAATTGAGTTATCATAAATATCAATTGTCCTTATAATGTGGCTAACAATTCAGATTATTTACATTGTAATTATTGATAATTAAATATATATATTATGTTTAAGATGATCTGAAAATAAATAAATATTATGATATTATTTATGTAAATCATTTCATGGGGGCACTAGTAAATGAATTTTTGAACGAAAATTGAATACAGTATTGTGGGACTCAGGTTTTCTCTTGGGATCTAGTGATATAGACGTTTTTATCTTTTTTGATGGGATAAAAATATACAAAAATGGATGATATTAATTGGTTTTAAATTAAATATTTAAAATATATTTCTATAAAATAGGATTACTCCCTCATATACCCATGAATCATTATTCAATTTCATTTTTCATTCACTCTCTAAAAAATAAAATCACCCTAGATTATCCTTTCATAGTAATAAAGTTTTGGAAAATAAAAATACAAAAATCACTATATTTTATATCATCATGTTGACTAGTTAATGGTCACCACCAATTACTCTTAGTTTATCCCACTGTTGACTATCATAAGCAGTGAACGAGTTCCCATGTTTCTAGTGTGTGTAAATAGTGAAAATAGAATGAATAATTTAAATTTAAATACAAATAAAAATTTCATAAAAGATATGAATCCGAAAACATCTAGTGAATAGTAGTTCTCATTATAGAAAACAATACTGGTTCACCAATCCTCTCCACATGATTTTCATGATTTTTTTAATTCTCGATTGAAATCAAAGAATATAGAATACTATTAAATTCTATTTTATTACATGAATGAATTAATAATAATTAGATTATTGATGCATGTCACTACTGATGTTTGATATGTCTTTATGTGAATCAAGTTTCTTCTGTAACTAATTCATTATTTTCTTTATGATCGAGCTCTGTACAGTTCATAGGTGAAGTGTCTCCTTTCTTTGAGGCATAATGGATGAAATTATATACATTATGTAAGAAGTTGATGAAAATATTTGAACTCTTATATGTATTACAATAGATTTAGGAAGTGAAGAAAAAGCATGGGAATGTGATGTCTGGCTAATTATTCCTTATTTTTTTTGTGTCTTCAAATTTTATCCTACAAAGACAAAATTAAGAAATAGATTAATTCAAAACATTTGATGTAACTAAACATCATGTTGTGTAGTAGTAATGAGTAGTTAAGTGATTTTGATTGATATCATATAATTATGTTCATGATGCACTAGAGAGATTCAAGGAAGCCTTGGGATCTATGATTTTGGGATTCCATGTTGAGGTAGTTTTTGCATAATATTCTTGGTTTTACACAAACTGGGAATTAGTGATGTGTGGAGAAGATTCAATGGTGGCATCAAATCATGTATAGTTTAGTTTCATTGACTTATATATTTTAGGGGATTATCTTGGGAATACCATTGAGTAATAAATGTTCTCTATTTCATGGGAACCCAGTTGGTGAGTTTTGGTCAAGTGAGTTTACCATATTCTTCAATTTACATAGTGAATAAAAATATAGAAAGGGATATAAATTGTCTATTCCAATCAATAATTTACATAGGAAGGTGCAACATCATATTCTCATAAATCTTGGTCATGATGGTGTCCCATTGGATACACTCTGGATGCTTTTTCAATCCTTATTCTCATTACGACGGTTTATCTCCTACATTGTATTGAATTTGGTTTGACATTCATTAGTGTAATAGATTTTATTCATCCATGGAATGAATTTTTGTTCATCACCCTCAGTAGGTTTAACTATTCTTCATCTGACATAAGATTCCTTTTTTTGTTCTTTATTCAATTGGTGTATCCTTGTGGAATGCTTTGGTTTCCTCCATTAGTGAGACTTGGTATTCTTCAAAATAAGTCATGTGGGTTTGGGATTGATATCCTCTACATTAGGGGGGAAATATTCAATAGGAATGGTTCTCCAGATTCATGGAAAGATTGATGTTCTTTGGTCTTGGCTCTTTTAGTGATGCGATGATGAATCTAGTTTGCATCGTCAACTTCCTAGATTTCAATCAATGCATCATGGGAAGTTTTTATTCTTCTTTATTGAAAAGTTGGAGGTTTTTCCTTCCATGAATCATGATTTATTTGGTGGAACATTTTATGTGGTTCATCTATTGATTCCAACAACACCATTGGACTTAAACTTCATATGGTAGTCACAATCACCTGATAAGAATTCATACTTTAGGTCAAAAAATGGATCTCTCTGATCACATGGTTCCCATTTTAAGTATCTTATGATAAAATGAATATATGATAGGGTGAATATAGTTTAAGTCATGGTAGGTTTGTATGTTTGTTTTGAGGTAATTTTATGGCATCTTTCATATAATGGTTTGGTTAGTGTAGTAACTATGTGGATTTGGTCACTTTTAGGGGATAGGGATGTGTAAGGTTATCATTCCATGAGAAGGGTGTTCCCGATCACTTGAAAAGTGACCATAAGGAAGGTCATCGACATTCAAACAAGTGACTGTGGAGATATATTGTTGCAGGTGAGTTCACTTAACATTCTAGGTTGTGGTAACTTCATTTTTTTTATAAAAATTCAGTGACTGTTCACTTATGATTTTTTTCCATGTAAATGAAAGCTCTTGAAACAACTATACTCAAGGTGAGAAGGTAGTGCAATCACTTCATCGTTGTTTTCATGCATTGTGATTGAATTCAATGTACACAGTTAGTTTAATTATCACATATGGTCACTTTGACACATTATCAGTTTTTTGAGCATGGTGTATAGAATATCTTCATTTGGATTCATCAGATAGGATACAGTATGGTCACTTGAAATTTTTCTTGTGGTTACTTTTAGAGTATGCTCACTTAAATGACTATGTTTCCTTTGAAAATATTTTCCAACATGAAAATTTATTTACCAATTGAGATTTTGTGCAAACATCTACCAATTAATTGTTGAAATGAGAAAAAAATTAAAATTAAAATTTAATTCCTCTTCCCAATTATGTCATAAATCATTTCAAATTTATTTATTTCAACAAATTTAAAATCTATTTTTCAAAACAGAAATAATTTTCATAATTGAAATCACATTCAAAAATTTCATGCTATCATTTAACAAAGAAAATCCAAATTTTTATTATAATTTTAATTAAAATTTACAAATAAATTTATGAATGTAATTTAATTAAAAATTATTTAATGAATAAAAAATAAAAAATAAATATCTTTAACAATTTAATTTAAAATTAAATACAAAAATTTGAAAATACAATTTTAACAAAAAAATTCCAATTCCAATTTTATTTAATATAAATGTGTGGTTTATTAATAATATATAAAAGTGATTAAAACATTAAGAATAATTAATTGATCCATTTATACATTATGTCCATAACTTAAAATTTCAACAAAAAAACTAATTCTCATAGTATTGGATTAAATTATAGGGTATTTTTAATAAATAATATTAAAAATATTTTAAAATTTTAGCTAACATCAATCCCATAAACATTAACTCTTTACCACATGGTAATTTTATCATCATATTCTAAAAATCATGATTTTCATTCCCTACATCAAATACATATCCAAAATTAAGGGATATTAAAGTATTACTTTACTAAATTCTTATTCCTCTAATGTGAATTTCACACACTATTTTACATCGACACTCGTATTCAAATTCCATTTCCATGAGTGAATTCAATTGATATAGGTGTAATTTAAAAAATTATAAGTAGAACCTCTATATATTCCTTATTTAAAATATTTATAAAACAATGTTCATTTTCACAGGTCATTGATACTTTCAAATTGAAATTTCTATAAATCAGTCTCTACTTCATCTAGGTACAATATTCCCCTTTTTTAAATGAATTCATTTTTGATAAATTAGTAATTTATTCATTTTATAATTTATCCCAACAATGTATATGTAGATATTTTTTTAAAATTACATATATGAATATGCATAAAGGGATTAAACATACACACACACACACACAGTTCCAATATCTCAAATTTTCATTAGGAGATCCAAATTTCCCATTTTACTCCATGTTCAAATATATTATATTAATTTCATTCAGGGAGCCTCCAAAGGGTTATATTTAGTTAGAATATTTCAATCATTTAAGATTATGATAAAAATTATAGTAAACTCATGTTATGATTCTTATTATAAAAAGAATATTCCATATTCCATTCTATTTTCTTAGCCTTCATGCATAATTTCCAAAACGATATGGGAAATGTTCAGTCAAAAATCATTCACATTTTTTAATTCATAATCAATGTACACCTCAGATATCTCATGATAATTTCATTAGGTTCAACTCATTAATATTCAATGTCAATATTTATCTTCATTTATTTACAGTCCAAAAATTTAAAAATAGAGACCTACATAAACTTTGAAATGGTTCTTAAAACTGATTATGAAATTTTCTTGGTCTTCCCTTTTACTAATTTTTAGCTATCAACAAAAAATAAATTTAAAATATAAAAAAACTGATTAAATCTTAAACTAATTTGTTGATATCCCCCACACTTGGTCTAGAAATACTTCCAATTGAATTATATGGTGAATTTTTTCTTCAAAAATATTTCAAAATAAAGTATGTAGCTAGAACAATATGAGGGAAATAGAAAAAATTAGAATGATTTATTTAACAGTTGTAGGGAGGAGTCTTGATGCTTCTAGGGGATATTTCTAGAAATTATCAATGTAATTATTCAACTCCAAGACATTCACATTGAATGTATTCTTTAAACCATCTCCTTAAATCTCAATAGCAACAAAATAAAATTCATTATTTACAGTTTATGGAAAAATCCACTTGGAATGAAGCATTCAAGGTACTATATTCATACCTGAAAAAATAAAAAATTATTTCCTCTAACAATGATTTATTTTTTTGGGTAAATGTATCATGATTTGATTTATTTTTCTCTTTGAACAGTAAAGAGATCTCACATTTTTCCATTTGTATCTTCTCAAGCTCTATCATTAGTAGCATCCTCTACTCTAAATCCTTAAAAAACTATAGGATCATTATTTTGATAGAATAATAATTTTTGTGCTTTAGTTTAATAAGAATGCAACAATGTTTTCTATAAAAAATTCTATAGGGGGAATATTTAATGCGGTTTTGTGGGATTTTTTTTATACTCACAGATCATTGTCTAATTTCTTTCTCTGAAGCATGTAGTAAGGTTTCCCTATTCTATTCGAAATTCAATTGACTTCTCTATTGAACACCTCATCTATTCTATTTTTTTGGGTGGTTGGAATGTATGTTTTGTGGTGTATTCCATATTTATTCAAGAGGGATTCCATATTCTTATCGTAAAAGTGGGAAAATTGATCAATTAATATATATGTAGGTATTGGAAATATTAAAAAAAATGTATCATTTAGGAACACAATCATTGTTTTTGAATCATCATTTTGAGAATATTTTTCATTAATTGACTTAAAAAAATATTCTATTATGAATAAAATGTAGTAAAATATAAATAATATTAGAATGGGTCCATAAAATCTATTACCCATACATGTAATATCTCACAAAATATAAAATTATTGTGAGAAATATCATTTTTTTAGAAATATCAATTAGTAAACTACTACTGTCGACATTTTTTCTCAATAATCATGTAAATTTTTTAAAATTTAGTGAAAAACAATATTTCTTCAAAAATATTCTTGCATTTATTTGATGTTCAATATGGACATAACATGAAAATGTATGAAAAAACAATAATGAATAGATTTAATTTTCTCTTTATGGATTCACCTTATAATGAATTATCTATTTATAATTTTCTATAAATAAGGACCCTCCAAGATATAATATTTTTCATTTGAATTTCACCTTGTCTGTTTGATGTTTATAAGATAAAGATATTATGTTTGATGTGACTAAAAAATTAACTATTTCATTATACAAGGGCACTTGAGTGAAGTTATAAAATTTCTCACCAGGGAATGAGTCATCTAGATCAGTCTTAGGGACTGGTATTACCTCACTAGTTTGATACAACCAACTTAAATATTATTCCACTGTATTTTAACGCCCCTTCATATACATTATCTTTATGTAAAACTTTTATAGAAATAATATCCATCTCACTAGTCTGAGAATTTTATTAGTTTTCTTGATCAAGTATCTCAATGTAGTATGAAATAAAAAAATAGATACATTATTCTATAAAGGGTATGAATGAAAATTTTCAATGGATATAAAAATATACAAAAAATAATTCCCTCTTCATGTGTAGTTGATATGAGCTTTGTGTATGTTTTGTGAACTGTATGATATCACTTATGAAATTACATAATTTTTTTAGGAAAGCATATTCCCTATAACTATATTGGTAGTATCACAAAACATCTCTAAGTGGTGGCTGAAGTTTGATGAAACGATTAGAAGGTCAATGATCAAGTAGTTGTTCAATTTGTCAAATGTTCTCATACATGATTCATCCAAAACCAAACCAGTTTCTTTATTCAGTATTTTTGATAAGGATTTTTTTTTCAAAATTACACAATAAAACATATATAAAACCAATCATTAAATAGAAATGATCTAATGTGTCTCATATTGGTGGGGAAAGGTATTGTGTAAATAACATCAAATTTGGTAACATGGTTCAACCTCCATTAATCTATATGGACTCTCCACCTATTCTGAAATACATAGAAAAAACACATTTTTCATATTTAAATAAAATTAACCAGATTTATCTAGAAAAATTTGGATGGGATTCAAATATTGAGAGTTATATATGAGGTACATTATCCATGATCATAATTTTTTTTCACACATTTTTATTACTTCCAAAAGGGTAAAGTTGTGACTCTATTGGGGTTGTCTTAGAGGATATGATTCATCTTCATGAAAAACAATTGCATCCAGGTTATGGGGTTATTTCTTTGAAAACCCCTAATTTCCATCATATTTCTCTATAATTATGTTTTAGAATCATTAACAACTTTCATTCTTATCTAGATCATAGTTATCTTCACTAGAAATCAACATAATAATGGAAGAAATATTATCAGAAAATTTGAGTAAATAATCAAAATAACATTCCCATATTTCATAAAATTGATCATCACCCAAATATGACTCCAGTGTAATGTATTTTTGAAAAATATATTCATATAGAAGGTTTTTTGTGTATAAGTATTATCCCAATATGATTATGTGATCAAATAATTCAATTTACTTCAGTGATGAAAAAGTTAATTTAAAATTATTTAAATTAAAAACAAATTTAATTTTATGATAGTGGTTTATCAACTGATTGACATTTAATATAGAAAACCTTTACTTTTTTTACTTATTATTACTTGATTTTAATCATAACTAACAATCAAATACAAACCAAGGATTATAAAGTCTAGCGTCTTTGGAAGATTAGGTACAAAATTAAAAAAACACGTGTCCAAAATAAAAAATATTTTACATAATGTGCTCTGAAATCCATTTCATATCCTACAATTTCATGGGAGAAACTAAGGAGTAAATAGGAAAAAGGGATGAGCTAAAAATACCATTAAGTTAATAAACATATAAATAAAGAATAACACGTTGATTATAAGGCATAATATGATGACATAAAAAGGAATTCAACATGGATAAACATATGGAAGAATAACATATAGAACCTAGGATCATGTGATAATGGAACCATAGGAACATGTTATAAACATACACTATGATGTAAATGTGTGTCAAGGTTAATGGGAAAGACTACATCTCATGGTGGAAAAGATCCCATATAGTATTTGGTTTACTCTCTAATCCCATACATGACATCTCATGATACTAAACATTACCGAATGAATTCGAGTACTATCTTGGTGCATCCATTATAAAATCTTCATGTATATGTGTTCCACATGAAGAAACAAATATAATGGATAAACATAAGGGTATCCAATGGATATAAATAGGTATTGTAATCCTGTCATAAAGCATAACCAAAATGAATATCATTACAGTGTCAATGGAAGAATATATTTAAAACATACATGGAAATTTATATAGGAAAATGTGCATATATAATGATAAATTATATTCAAATGATCTGAAAACTTTTAATAATAGTGGTTAATAAACTATATAAACTACCGAATGTAGTGCAATTTAAGAAAAAATATTAAAGAGCGTTTAAAGAATAAAAAGGAATAATTATTTTTAATAAATCATTAATGAACTAAAATAGTTTTTCATGATATAATTTGTGATTTTTTTAAAATAATGGTGTCTTAAAATATATTTTTGGGTGTACTTGAAAATGGGTTACAAAATTGGGATGTTACATTTAATTGGGTTTTCTTTTCAGGAGGGATTGAGAAGGGATCCATTTTAAACTTGTATTTCTACATAAAATTATGATTAATTGATTAGGATACATGAGGTTTAAACACACACATATATAATATATAAGATATTTATAATAATAATTAAGAAATAAATTAGTGTAAAGAGAGAGAAATCGTAACCTAGAGGTAAATTTTTAGGTTTTGGTAGAATCCCTTACCTTATGTCAGAAAGCGTTCTGCACTTAATTTCCTAGATAATAAAGTTAAATCAAATAATTAATAAATTCATAAACACTTTTAGTTTTATTTTATTTATTAAAATTTTATTATGTTCATATATGGGATTTTTTATGATTTATAAGATTCAATTTTGTCATTATGGGGGCATTCATTTATTAATTTTATGATTGGTTCCTAGAAGTTTAATTATGGGACTTAATGTAAAATGGAAGAAAAATATCTATAAGTTGAATGATATGGAATTAGTATACTTACATAATTTTAATTATTCCTATATATAATTTTGTTTTCAAATATTATAATGATTCATTAGATAAATCATTAATGGAAAATGGTTACTTTATTTTGGTAGTTTTTCGATCCTCATGAGCATGTTCTGTTTTATTATTTAATATTATGTATATATATTAGTTCAAAAACATGAAAAAAGATATAATATAAAATTTTCAATATTTTTTAACCATGATAATTGTTTTATTACCATCCATGAAGGTGGTAATGGAAAATAAAAAAATCAACGTCCATGAAGGCGGTGAATCGACACATCATGGACAATATTTTCATTTTTATAATAAAATGAGAAGAGAATATATTTGATGATGGATATTCCATTAAAAAATAAAATTTAAGTATATTTATAATACTATAGTTATCATGTAAATTTAGATAGATTAGGTAACAAAAAGAAAAGAAAATAAATGAAATTAAAATATTTTGAAGGAAGATTTTTCCTCTTGTTTATTATGCCCTTGAGAACTTCCATAACACACTAGGATTTGGTTATTTGCTGAGACCAGAAAGACCCATATGTGGGTAATATTATTGGGAGATGAACTGAGTATAATTTATAAAATATTCACAGCTTTGGAGGTGTGAGGATAAGGGGTGGTATTTATAGTGGGGTAGAGGGGTGTTTTTGATTATTATAATAATTAGTTTATTATTTTTGCTCAAGAGTATCAATTGTGTTGATTATCATGAATAAATATAGTAAAATATTTTGGATAGTTAGAAACAATGGGTTATTACATCATCCACATATCATCCATGACCTAATAATTCAGGTATTTGTTAAATACCATAAATTACCCCATTTCACTATTCCAAAAACAAATTCAAATATTATAGAAAAATCCGAAAAATTAACCCAAAAAATTTTCAACATGTAGATATAAAAAATGGACTCCATTTTATGAAAATAATTTTCAAATTATAAGAAATTTAATTTTTAAATAAAACCACCATTTACTAAAAAAATACCAATTTTAAATTTATAACTAATTTTATGACACTTTAAAAAATCAATTATTGTCTCATAAAATTATCTTATAATTTTAGGATAACATAATGTTAATTTATGATAATAATTTATGATAATAATTTATGATAATAATTTCTCTTTTATATGAATATATTAATTATAAAATTGTAAATAAACATTTACATTTCAAAAAAATACCACACTTAATTTATCATTTTTAAATAATTTTCCCCATATCAAGATATAATTATATCATGTTCTGATTTAAAAGATACCTAAATTTTATATAATATTTTTTAGGTTAGGTTACTATTCTAACAACTATATTACTATTTCTTATAGTCACTTTAATATTCCAACGTCCAGGTTACTATTCCATTGGTATAAGTTTCTTAATTTATATAAATACAAGTTATTTCATTATTCATGATTTCATTTAGGTTATCTATGTTATGTATGTGATTTATACTACAAAAAATATTTATAATAAGTGAATATTTTGTTAATATAAATTATGGGTCGTTTAATTCTTCCCCCTTTATGAAATTTCACCGTCAAAATATTATTTTACATATTAATGTTAAAATAGTTGAGGGTACTTCTTCTTCATCACTTCACATGGTCACCATTCCACCTCTTCGTACTTACGGTTTTATTATATTACTTTGACCATGTGATTAGTCCTTTTTTTAGAACATTATCTTTATGGTTTGAGATGCTCACAGGCTACTCCTCATAAGAGAGATAATTTTCCAACTATATTACCTATGAATTCCGTACATGTGAGGGATATTGTATGTAATTAATCTGGGGGGATATGTGGGATATAACATGTAATTAATACATTATTGATAGAAGTGATAGTCATTACACCTTAGCTCCAACATGACCAAGAATCTCAATGGGACTGATGTACTTAGGATTAACATTCCTTTATTTCCAAATATCATGATCCACGTCCATTACGGTATTTATAGGAATACCATGTCTCCAACATTAATCTCTAGGTCCCATCGATGGTTGTCTGCATAGCTCCTCTGTCAACTTTTAGCTGCGATGATGTGATATTGAATGGTTTCATCTTTTTTTACCATTTCTTCAACCATTTCAGGTCCTAGAATCTTATCATCATTGAATTTATTCTAGCATGTCAGTTTTCTACATCTTTTCACATGAAGGAATTCATATAGATAAATTTTGATTATTTAGTGGAAATAATTCTTGAACGTGAACTCATCCAGAGTTAAATGTTGGTCCCATGCACATTTGAAGTCCCTAGAACATCCTCTCAACATGTTTTCCAGTGTCTGAATAGTCAGATAAGATTGGACATCATTTTGATGATGATAAGTTGTACTAATGTTTAACTGAGTGTTTATATCATGATAGAGACTTTTCTATAACATGGAAATTAATCTTGGATCTCAATTGGATAAAGTTGATAGTGGTAATACATGTAGGCTCACCACTTCATTGATTTATATCTATGTATATTTATTGAGTGATATGTCCACTATAATTATGATAAAGTGATCTGTCTTTGTAAGATGATCCATAATGACCCATATAGCATTATTTTCTTGGTATTTCATTGGATTCCCAATGAAAAAGTCAATGGCGATGTTTTCCCATTTCCATTTTGGTATGGTTAATGGTTGCATCATCCCTTTATACTTTTTCCTTTCAACTTTAACTTGTTTACATATCTTTCAATTTGATGTATATTCAGTAGTATCCTTATTCATATTGTCCTACTAATATTTCTATAGGAGATATCGATACATATTTGTTCTCCATGAGTGGATAGAGAAGGTCAAGCTATGTGAATCAATCAATATATCCAAATTTATCTTCAACTTTGAGGGTACACATACTTGTGACCCAAATATAATAAATCCTTCCTCATCAATTTTCAACTATGAGGATTTACCATATATTATAACTTCCACCTTTTTCTGAATTTAATCATAATTCCTTTGAAAATACCTTATTTTATCCATAAGGTGTGGTTGAGAAATCAATTGTGAAAGGAATGATGATGTACCTCCCTTTATGAGTCACATGTCCATCATTTTCATGTTAAAAAAGATTGGATGCTTCTCAATTCTCATCATTTAAAAAGTTTTGGGATCCTCTCTACATAGAGAATCATCCACTTTATTTTCTTTATTAGGATTGTAGTGGATTGAGAATTAATAATCCTTAATAGGCTCGAATAATCTTCCTCAGAACATATTATGGCCCCTCTCTACGAATATATATTTTAGGATCTTATGATCACTATATATCTCACACTTATCTAGATAAATATAATACCTCCATATTTTCGAAATTAATTTTACAGTAGCTAACTCCAGATCATGTGTGGGATATTTTTTCTCATGAACATTGAGGTTCCTTGAGGCATAGCCTATCACCTTATCATTTTTTATCAGTTAGTAGCCTAATCCCTTTATTGATGTATTTATGAATAACAAAAATAGTTCTCCACATGTAGGTACTATGAGTATTTAGGCATTGATAAGCCTCTATTATAACTTTTTGAAGTAATCATCACATTCACTGGTCTAGAAAAAAATTAATCCCTTTTGAGTCATCTTTTTTTGTGATTTTGAAATTCATGATATATTCTTCCCAAATCATTTGTCATATCAAGATAGACCAAGGAAACTATGGATCTCCATTATAGATGATGGTGTGGGACACTCTTATATTTCCATTTTCTTGGAAGGGATTATAGATATTCCATTACTGGTGATTACATGCCCTAAAAGTGATACATCCTCCATCTAGAACACATATTTGCATTACATTTCATATAGTTTCTCCCTTCTAAAAGTCCATAACCAAATATTCAAAATCTCCTCATGTTACTCCTTTATCTTGGAGTATATTCTAATATAATCAATAAATACTACCTAAAATTTGTCACAGTACTATATTCATTAGTCCATGAAAATTATTGGAGCATTAATGAGTCTAAAGGGAATCACTATGAACTTATAATTTCCATACATCATTCAAAAGGTATTCTTGATAATATATTCTATCCTCACATTTAATTTGTGACATCCTGACCTATGGTCCAACATAGAGAAATAATTATCCTCGCGTAGTTGATCAAACAAGTCAAATATTCTTGGTAGGGGTTACTTGTTTATTATATGGATTTTTTTCATCTCATGTTAATCAATGTAGGGGAGAATTGATCCAGTCATTTTTAATGAGGAGGACTGGTGCACCCAATGGAGAAGAACTCATGCATATAAAACCCTTGTCTAAATTCTCTTGTAAATATTTGTTAGGATCCTACAACTCAATTGTGGCCATCATGTAAGTAGACTTTAATATAGGTAGAAATCTAGGTATAATATCAATTGAGAAATCAACCTCTCGATAAGGAGGAAGGCCCAAAAATTCATCATGGAACACATTAGTGTACTCCCTCATAATGGAAATATATTTTCGCATGATCCAATCCTTTATCACAATCATTTTACCTCAAAATTCATTCTCATAAGGAAAAAATATCCCCAATTCAGATGATAATTCGAAAGGATATTCATCCTCCTCCTTATACTTGTATTGAATTGGAGAATTCCTTTAGATGTGAAATTTGATTTACCTTTCCCGATAGTTGATGTTTTATTTGTATAAAGATATCCATTCTATGACCAAAATAGAATCAATCTCCATCAAAGGAAGTATGAAGAAATTTTCATGTAAGGTTTTATCCACAAAAATAAACTGGGGATGAGTTATATACTTTGGATGCAATAATTTCCCCATTTCCTATTCTCACTGATAACTCCACCTCCATATTTTGATGTGGTTTTTGAATAGTTATACTAAACATGAATGGTATTAAAGAATACGTAGAACTAGAATCAAATATTAAGTTCACTATTCCTGAATGAATAATCAGCATACCTTCCACCACATAATTTTTAGGTTTCACCTCTATAGTAGTGATTGTATATTACCTTCCTTGACCCCTTTGAGGTTATTATTATTGATTTTCTCCAAAAACCATTACCTTAGGGAATTGACTCACTTAATTCCCATGTTACTTATAATTGAAACATTGCACAGTAGGCTGAGTTATTATATAAACCTTCCATTCCTCTTCCACATTTATGAATTATTAATATCCCTTCAAAAACAAATTACCATGTTTCCCCCTCTTCAACATTAATAGCATCTCCTGGTTCTCTTTAGATAGTTCCTAGGTTGCTTCTTCCCATACTCTTGACATGTGGAATGTTGGGTTTTATTTTAATCATGGGATTATAATATTGATCCTCCCATATTAATCTCTATTTTCGAATTTTCATCACAAGGACAATGAGACCACTGAGAGTCTCCAACCACTATCTCAACCTTAAGGGAAAAACAGAAAATATCTTCATAGCATTCAAAGTCTCAAATCTCTAATTATTTTCATAGACTAAGATTTTTTACACTAAATAAGTGATCCGTTTTTATTTCACTATTCATGAAAATTCTAGAGGCATATCATGAAAGTATTTTGATGCTTTATTTATATGTCCTGATAGATTCATACTCCTTTTTCTTTAGATTGGAGAACTCCCTCTCTACCACAAAACAAAGTGGTTATGGAAATATTTATTGAAAAATATTTTCTTCAATGCTTAAAAAACTATGTAATGAATTTACTCCTTATTTTTAGTGTTTTTGATTCATGTCCAATAATTACTAGATTCTCCATCAAAATGATAGACCGCTAACAGAATATTCACTACTTCAAAGAATCGAAGGATGTATAATATCACCTCAATGGTGTTAATCCATTATTCTGTGATGAGGGAATCAAAATATACACTAAATATAAGAGGACATTTTCTCATGAATGATTTGACCAATACATACTCTTCCTTAAGAAAAGGAGGAAATTCCGCTCGATTCATGTTATTATTCATAACATGAGCCTATTGATCCAGTATTATCATGAATTTTTGAGCTCCCACTCTCTTAATATTTGGTGTTTCATTAGGGAAATATTTACATTGCCTATCAAATTGGTTGTTGTCACGTGTTCTCCTATTTCCAACCAATAACTAAGAAAATGAATGTAAATTTATGGGATCTAGAAATCATATCTAATAAGAATATTAAAAGAAAACTTTAAATATTGAAGGATAAACATGCAAATGAAAATTATATTCAAACTTGTGATTCCCTATGTGTTAGTCTAGTTTATCCATGGTGAAATAATTTTTCCCTAGGGTTCTTAATAATTTTGTCTAATCATAATACAAAAAATTACTAGATAGTTCTCTAATACCAACAATAGAATCTTTTTCCTTTTACACTTATTATTATATGATTTTAAGCATAATTAACCATCAAATACAAACCAGGGATCAAAAATTCTATTGCCTTCAAAATATTAGGTACATTATTAGAAACATGAAACCAAACAATAAAATATTTTCTATAATGAGTTCCTAACTCCACTTGAGCTCCTTCGACTACATTGGATAACCTGGGGAATATATAGATAAATGGTATGAGCTAAAAATCCCAATATAGAATTAATCATAGGAATAAATCCTAGCATATGATTTAGAGGGAATAATATGATGAAATAAAAAATGCATGGAACATGAATAAAAATATAGAATTATAACATGATGAACATGAGATCATGTAATAATGGAATCATAGGAATGTGGAAGAAACATGAAACACAACATAAACACGAGTCATAGCTAACATCTGAGACTATATCACATGGTGGACAAAGTACCATAATGGATTAGGTTTACTCCCAAATCCCATAAATGAAATCTCATTAGACTAAACATTACCCAATGTATTGGAGTGATATATTGGGATAACCATTATAACTTGTTCATGCATATGTGTGCCACATTATGAAACAATCATAATGGAAAAACATGAGGTTTACCCAGGGAAATAAATGGGTATCGTAATTGTGTTATAAAGCACAACCAAAGGGAATACCATAATTATTCCCATGAAATAATGGATTTAAAAAATACATGGACATTAATAATAGAAAAAAGGAATATATCATGATAAATGATTTCCAACTGAAGTGAAAACATATAATAATAGTGGTTAATAATCTTTTAAAATTACCCACTTTAGTTATTTATAAGGGAAAATATTACAAAGTCTTTAAAAAGGAAAATGGAATAGTTATTTATACACAATGATAAATGAAAATAAATAACTTTTCATGATCAAATTAGTGTTTTTTTAAATAATGGTGGATTAAAATGGATTATGGGGTGTACTTGAAAAGGGGTATGAAAATTTGGATGTTCACTACAATTGAGTTTTCTTATTGGGAGGAATTGAGAAGGGAACCTTTTTAAAGATGTATTTCTCCATAAAATAAGGATTAATTAATATAGGAAATTTTTTATTCAACATATAAATAGAATGAGGAATAATAATATAATAATAGTGAAGAAATTAATTGGTGTAAAGTGATAGAAATCATAACCAAATGGTATCTTTATTGGTCTAGAGTGAATATGTTACCTTATGTTCGAAACAGATCTACACATAAACTTAATGCCGCGGATAATAAAATTAGATAAATTAATTAATTAACACATAATGTATTTTACATGTATTTGGTTTATTATAATTTCATTAATTTTATTTATGTCCTTTTTCACGTGTTATTATATTCAATTTTTTCATTCTGGGGATGCTCAGTTCATGATTTTATGTTTGGTTCCCTTAACTTTAATGATGTGATTTTTTGTCAAATGGAGAAAAACTTCAGAAATAGAATGATATGGTATTAATATACATCCAAAATTTTAAATATTCCCATATAAAATTTTGTTTTTATATATGATAATGATACATTGGTTAAATGTTTAATGAAAACTGATTAGTTTATTTTGGAGATTTTTTGATCATCATGAACTAGTATTATTTTATTATTTAATATTATGTACATATATTATATCCATAACATGAAAAAATATATAATATATATGATTAAATATGATCTATCCATAATAACGGTTTTATGAAATTTCTTTAAGTTAGTAATGGAAAAATAAAAATCATCATCTATGAAGGTGGTGAATCGAAACATCACAGAAGATGTTCTAATTTTTAAAATAAGAGGAGAAGAAAAGAGATTTGATGATGGATATTACATTAACAAAATAATATTAAAAAATATATATGATACTAGATTTATCTTTCCTCTTTGAATATAGGAGTTTAGGGGAGGTTAAGAAAATAAAAGAAAATAAAAGAGAAGGGAGGATTTTACCTCTTGAATATAGTCTCTGTGAGAACCTCCTTAATGTATATGGGTTTGATATTTTAGTGAGAATTGAAAAACCAGGACATGGATAAGGGTATTGTAAATGTAATTGTTCTAAATTTTGAAATTTTTCATGGCTTTGGAGGTTCACAGAGAAGGGGTGTTGAGGTGTGGTATTTATAGTGGGAGGAGAGGGGTGTTTGGATTATTTTATTGAATATTTTATTATTTTTCATTAAGACTATCGATAGTGATGATTACCATGACTAAATATAGTAATAGTTTGAGGATTTTTCAAACCAATGGGATCTTATATCATCTATAAATTATATATGACCCAATTATTCATTTATTTGTTAAACATTGTAAATTACTGTATTTCACTATTCACCAAAAACTCAATTATTTTAGAAAAATTTCAAAAATTCTGCCAAATAATTTTCCATTGTGTATATTTTAAAAGTTGACTCCATTTTTTGAAAATAATATTCTAAATATCAGAAACTTAATTTTTAAATACAATCATCATTTAATAAAAAAATAACGATTTTAATATTATAACTGATTTAATGAAACTTTGAAAAATTAATCAATGTCTCATAAAATGATACAATAATTATAAGATAAGAAAATATTAATTTATGAATATATTTGATGAAAATAAATTTTATTGTGAATAAATATATTAATTATAAAATCACAACTAAACACTTTTATTTCACAAAAATAACAACACCTAATTAATCATTTTTAAAACATTTATTTACTTATATCATGATATAATTTTATCTTATTTTCACTTATAATATAGCTAATTTTTTTAAAGTATTTTGTAATTTATTTTACTATTCAAATATCCATATTTTAATTTCCAATGGTCTTATTACTATTCCAACAGTTAGGTTACTATTCCATTTGTATAGGTTCTTTAATTTCTATAAATACCACTTATTTAATTATTTTTGATGTTTTTATTAAGTTCAATATGTGATGTATCTTTCTAATATTAATGATATAATTATTATAATGTAAAATTTCATTGATAAATATTTTGGGTTGATTGTTAGAAATAAACTCATACCTCACAAAAATTTATGTCAGAGGTACCTTCATTGATGTTTAATTTGGTTTTTGAGTTCTTCAGGAATTTTAAATCTATAATTACAGGGGAGTTATCTTTATAATTTCTTTCTTCCATGATGATTATATAAAATTCTTCAGGGAATAGATATCTTATTATGCTTATCAATACATCTTCAAGAACACCTACTTCATAGGCAGTGGCACGATTGGAAATTTGGACCACCACTTGTGAGGTTTTCAGTTCATACATATATAATAATGAATAATTAGAAAAAGAAATTACATTAATAAGAATCATAAATCAAAAATTGAATTCGATAATGTAATATCTCCAATGGTGTAGAGAATTGAGATGGTATCATGATTTTTGAATTTTAGGTATAATTGTGGTGATAGAAGGGATCTAACATTTTCCCTAAATATAGAACTTAATTTTATAAAAATATGAATCTCTCAGTGCCTGTGGTATCAATTATTTTTTTATAAACTGTAATTTAGTGGATGTACTCTAATAGAGTTATGTTGATCTCTATATTTTTGACCCCTATAAGATATCCTGTTGTAGTGATTATAGATTAGTTTTCATGGTATCATGATTCTGTATAGTAAAGTGAGGTTGGTGTTAATGTGGGTCTAACATTTTGTATTTCCAATTTTATTTCTTCAATGATTCCTTCATATATTCCATGTATGATTCTTTTTGAAGGGATGATTCATCAAGTGTGTGTTTTTGTTCACTTCCATATCCTATCTCAATGAGAGATCCTTCATCACTTCCCGACCTCTTGACACTTTATAATGTACTAGAAATATCCATCCCATTTTTATTTGGAATTATTTGTGTAGGAAGATAACCTAAGCCCAAAATTAGTAGATTATTGAGGGTATTAAAGATCTATAAGAACATTCCTTTTAATTCCTTTATCTCTAATCCATGATTTATAAGGGTGGTAAATTGACTATTTAAGACTCTATTACCAATATCAATAAGTCCATCATGGATGTATCTTCATCATATACTTACTGGTAACATGTGGATGGTTGTAAATATTTTCACTAGAATAGAGGGGATTATAAAGGAAATTAGAAAGTCTATTTTAATACTTACTAGAATGATGGAATTTGATTCTATTATCTCCCATTTCCATATTAGCTGATTGGGTATTCTCTAATTCCTGGGATTCCATTTGATTTATTATGGAACATCCTATTATAAATGGAATCACATATTTCAGTCCCTTTAATTGAGGGAATCCATAATTCTAATGTTTCTAAGAATAATAAATCCATATGACCCAAGGGGGTGTGGTGGGTGATGTCCCATGCACCATGTCCACATCTAATTGTCCCATACGAGATGGCATCATGCATTTTTTTTGAAAAAAGGTTGTAAAAATATTTTGTCCTCGTGTACACCTGTAGTTGTAGTTCTTGTACTAAAATATTAAGAAGTCTATGATATTATTATAATTAGTTTTCTAACATAAATTCATGATCTATCAATCAGTGATCCTCTCAAAGAAGTGTCCAATTGGTTCTAGTCATTGTCTATAAATCATTGGTCAAATAATATCATGAAATGATGTTCTTAATAGGGCTAGTGTGGGAAGGATGCCGTCAATTTTACTAAAACTTTTCAAAACTCATAGAGAGTTTCTCCTTTTTCTTGTTTTATCCCACATATATCATCTCATTGTTATGAACTTATTTAAGCGGGAAATTATTCATAGAGGAAGGACCTATGTATCTTTTTCGATGACGTTAATTCACCAAGTTTCATATTGTAGAGAAATTATATATCTTCCCCATCAAGAGAGAAGGGGAAATATATACAAACAATATGATCGTCAATGTATCATCTGGTTCTAAATCCATTTCATACTTTATTAAATGTTATTAGATTTATGATGGAATATTCTACTGATAATTCATGAAATTTATGTAGAATAACAATCATTCTATTTCTTTAGTTTAAAATGTCATTGGTAATTCAATTATAAGATCTGGTTATTAATAATGAAATTTAGTGTTTTTTTTCTTTCAATGTACTATTCACACGAGCAATATCATCATCCATATCTTTACTTCATAATGTAACATTGGTGGTATAAGATACTATGGAAGGGTAGTTGGATAATGTAATAGTGGTGAATCACTTTCATATTTTTTAGTGTGTTTTAGAGTTTTAAGACCTTCTAACAAAGTTCTCTCAACTTCTGGATAATTTTTTTGTCGGACTAACTAGATCTAGTTATTTGATGATATCATTTTAAACAAAAATTTAACACTAACACTTTAATTACATGAAAATAGAAACATGTTTGATTTGTATCCTATCATAGGGCTTCCATAAAATGAATTATTGGATTCTTGTAAAATTAATTAAACATGAAATCAAGTTTTCTCTATAAAAGAAAATACTACAAATATGTTTTTAACATATTTAAAGGTATAAAAATATGAAAATAGTGGATGATATTGGTTTGTTTAAAATTCAATTTCAAAAAATAGATCTCTAACATTAGATTAATCTTCTCACATATTCATGAATCATTATTAAAAATTTTCATATCATTCATTCTATTATAAAATTAAATCTCACTGATTATAATTTCCTATAAATTTTTGTTTGGAATATAAAAATAGAACAATAAATATATTATTTATTATCTTATAGCCTAATGACTAGATAACACCAATCACTATTGGGTTAGAACACTATTAACTATCATTGTTAGTGATGTATGTCCCATTATTCTTCTATGTGTAACTATTGAAATAGGAAATAATAATTTAAATATGTAAGAAAATGAGAATATCCTATAAGATACAAATCCAAACACATACATAAAAATAAATAGAGAAGAATTTTTTGTTGAAACAATTAATTCATCTCAGATTTGTGAGGCATATCCACATCTTGAAAACTATTAGCCTAGTGTTCCATTATTGAAAAAGGAAACAATAGAAGGAAAATAACCAAAACTAGGAGTAGACATCATCATTTCTAGTTGATCAAGTGTATTTTTCAATGACTCTCATACTTATATGAATAATTGTTTTTATTGTAGGGTATACTCTAGGTTCACCCATCATTTCCAAATTATTTTCTTGAGTTTATTTTTCATTATATAAATATTTATATGGGTAAAAAATAATAATCAATTTTTGTCTATAGATTAAATTAATTATTATTATTTGGATGATTGATATATGTTATGAGAGATGGTTGGGATAGATTTTTTGGGAAGTCAGAATCTTCTAAAATAGATTTTCACCCCCCATGATCAAGCACCATACAATTCAGATGTAAATTTTTAGTAAATTTTAGAACAATGGATTTCATTCTATGCTTTAAGAAAGAAGTTAATAGACATATTAGACATCAAATACTTATGTTAGTGGATTGAAAAAGGTCTAAAAAGTCTTGGGCATGGTATGTTGGGCCAATTGGGCCTTTAAAACACAGTTTGGTGTATTTGAATTTAGGAATAAAAATATAATTAATGAGAATACAATTAACTCAATATATTTAATGAAATTAAATGTTATTTTCTAAAAATTCATCAATAAATTTGCAGATGGTATTTGATATCTCAAACAGTTGTTCAAGTTAAATTTTATATTTTCAAGTCTGTCTTTGGTTATGTGATTTGTGTCTTAAAATTTGGTGTATTTTTTATTGCTTTTCAATGGTATTCACCCTGAATGAATTGGTGATGCACCAAAGGAACCTACATAGAGAATTTGAATCTTAATTGGTTCCTTATCCCAATATATTATAGTGAATGGTATTATCCTAGGAATATCATCAAAAAATATGAATTTACACCTTCCTAGTAACCCATATAGTGATTTGGGGTAGAGTGAGGTCTCCAACATCCTTAGTCCACACACAAAAAACTAATACATAAAATAAATAAAATTTTCAGTCTCGATCTTGAATTTTAATAGGCCAGGAGAAACTCTAGATTTTCTTAAATAATGCTATCAAAGGTGTCCTATTGTTTTCATTAATCAATATCTATCCATCCATATTGTTGTCTTGGGAGTTCATCTTCTTCTTTATCTCAAATTCAACTTGGAAATTAATATTTGTGTCCTTATTCTTCATCTTGGGTAGGATACACTCTTCTTCATCCATAATAGGCATGAATCTTCTTCATTTGAGGCAAGCATAAGTTTTTTTTAAACATTCAATAGAGGTTTCCTCAAATAGTGACATATTTCCACCTCCTATGAGATTATGTTTTCTTCCTTGACAAAAAGCCTATTTTGGGTGGAATATTCCCTCTAGCAGCATGAAAATATTCAATATTTAGACTTCTATAACTCCATTTCTTGGTTGACATGATTCAGTCCTTGTTCATTGTGTAATGAAACAATGTATCAGATTTTCATAATCAAATATCTTTGTTTCTTTCATAATAAATATAAAGGAACATTATATTCAACCTTTAAGACCTCATGTAATTGGATTCCACGATTCATGATTGCTTTAGAGTCTTGTTATTTTGTTCCTTAAATGACATCAACAACTGGTTCTGCCAAAATTTTCACTTAGAACTCATGGTCACATAATAATAATTCATGTGGTTGTTTGAAAATATAGCATCATGGTCACTTGGTTCTCATTTGAGGTATCATAAAAAAATAATTACTGTACGGTAGGTTGAAGGAAGTTAAAGTCATGTAAGTTTAGGATGTGATAATGGAGGTTATTTTCTTGTTGCATGTTGGTGATGGTGAATTTGGTGTAAGGACAATGAGTATGTGTTTACTTGAGGAGGATTTGGATGTGTAAGGATATCTAACAGTGACAATGAGGCACATGGAGACTTGTGAAATGAATATGAGGAAAGTCATCCATAGATAGTTATTTGTTTTTAGAGAAATAGTGCATCAGTTCTAGTCACTCAATTTTCTAGGCTTCAATAAATCCAATTTTTATATAATTTTTCAAATCACAGTCACTTATCAATTTCCTTTCAGTTACATGAAATTAAATTTGGTTATTATACTAACCATAAGAAGAAAGAGCAGTTACTTAAGCAATTTTTTTAAGCGCGATTAGTTGTATTCATCACCCATAGTTTGATAAATGTTCACATTATTTCACTATTATATATTATCAATTTTTGAATTATTGTGTTTAGAATATCACCATGAATTAGTTTTTGATAAGAATTATAACAATCACATTAAATTTTCTTGTACTTACATTGAGGGTACGTTGACTAAAATAACTGTTGTTCCATATAATTTTTTCCATAAAGAAAAATTTATTAAAAATTGACACTCAGTGAAACATTATTCCAATTATTTTTAAAAAATATAATTCAATAAAAATCATAATTTAATGTTACTATAGAATAACTTCTAGAAAAATTTAAAATTCAATTAAATCAAAACATTAAAATTCTCTTTCCTAAATCATAATTTATTTTCATCATTTAAAATCACATCCTAATATTCCAAATTTACTTTTCAAAATTAAAATCATAAATTTTTCATTCAATTTAAAATTAAATTTCAAATTAAATTTTTGGATTTCATATATTTCAAATATGAATGAATTTTTTTAAGCATACAAATGAATCCCTACAATATTTTTATTCTAAATCGAATCAAAAATTTTTACATTCATAGTTTAAAATAAATTTTAGTTTTAATTTTCTTCAAAATCAATACGTGTCTTATTTATTATCTCAAAAAAGGAATAAAAAATTAATGATCATTATTTGAATCATTTAATAATTAAGACCAAAATTCAAAAAGTCATAAAAAATAACTTATTTTCCTGGTATTGGATAAAATTATAGGGAAATTTCAATGAATAACAATGATTGTTTTTTTTGAAATTTTCATCCTAAATAAATTATCATGATTCATAAAGATGTTAAAGGAGGAAGAATTGTTTTGGGAGATCATTGAACCATAGATTAACGTGGAGAAAATTTTAAAAATATTGAGACATTAATACCACGCACATGTGAAATCTTAATGGAGTGGTTTTTATGAGAATTAATAATGGAAAGGGGTCCAAGTCTAAAGCAATATTGAAATATGAATTTAAATGTATGAAAAAAACATTTTCATTTTTAATGGCAATAATCCTTAAATTTCAATACAAGTATTTAAGGAAATTGGTATTCTTAATTCCATGTGAATTATATTTAAATAATTAAATGAATTTAAAAATATAGAACATGGATAAATAAGGATATATGGGAGAAACTAAATTCTACATGCAGTAAAAACATTATACATGCGAATGTAGGTAACAAGAAATCAACACTACAACCTTACTGAAGATTTAATAAATCAAATAAATAATGGAATAATCAATTCAATGTATACTTCAAACTTGAAAATCAAATTGAAATAAGAAGTTACAATATTATTTTTAGAAATCCATTTTACGCTGAGTAAGAAGGAGAGAAATGATTGTCATCCATCATTGATATTAATTCTATTCATGATAAGAATATGATAGATCTCACGTAAAGTTATTATCTACCATAAAAGTATAAGGATAATTGAGTCATACCATTTTGATTATTTATTGTTTTTATTAAGATCAATTCATGAAATTCTGGAGGGACTTGATTTAATAGTTGTGATGAATAAGATCAATCCATTAAGTCTTAGAGGGGATGACTCCAATTTTCTTTTACTAAATAGAATTGGAAATTAGTGATTTGTTTTAACCTGGTAGGAATAATAATAATGTTTCTAAGGTCATAACCATTACCATAATTCATTTTATAATAATAAATATTTTTTTGAATAAAAAAGTTCATTGGGAATGTAGTCATCCATCTAGGATGTGAACCTCATTAACAAATTCTAATATCTTTTTGTTTTATTTTATTCTCATCATATATCTATTTAGTATAAATATGTGATTTTTTAGGATAGAGGGAATGATATATTAGTTGAAAAAGTGAGGAGTTGAAAAGGGTTAAAGGTTTTAACTTTTATAAAATGGACCAATAATGATTCTCCCCTCTCAGTGTTTGTGAAATCCAAAATTTAACCTAATAATATGTATAAAATAATTCCAATCCTCTATTTGATTCTAATATTTGATGAATTTTTCCCAAGAATTCATTTTCTTCTTTGAAATTATATATAATGTATATATTTGAAGAATACTAGGATTTATTTTTCAATGAAACTCTATATTATATATTTCATAATATAATAATGGAAAGGACGATACAAATATATAAATAAGTTGATAAATTAATTATTTAAAAAGGGTGTTTTTAAAAAATATAAGTTAATCAATGTGGAAATGTTTCTGTTACATATTTTTATAAGATTCCTCTAAAGTATATAAGTGAAGAAAAAATAACTTCTATATACAAAAGGGGTAGAAAATATTGTTTCCCTATGATTTAATTATGAAGAAGAGAGGTCAATCAAGGATGGTGATGTGTGGCGGTTGATATCACAACCATGGAATTGGGAAATATTTATTCCCCATGTAGTTCACCATCTTTACATAAGAAAGAGATAACTAAAATTTCATGTTAATCATATCCTAATGGTGATCTAATCATCAATGTGGAGGATCATTATTCTATGAAAACATAAGATGATAAAATTGACGTTTTATATTAATTCCTAGATAAATATCCCAAAGATATAGTTATATATATATATATCTTATTTATAAAAATATAATAAGAGAGCACATGTCTTGAAGATGAATGTGAATGAATGGAGAATGTATTGGAATAAAGTGTATTTTTTTTGGGTGCTATCTAAATAAGTATGATCCGTATATGAAATAAAAATAGATATTTTTATGAAGTGATGTTGCATTAATTATGAGTGATATACTATAATCCATGGAATATATCAATCCTAGAAAGTTCTATAAGAAACGAACCATAAATTTTAAGAGATATAAATTGTTATAAATGATGAACATGTGTTTTAGGGAATGGAGACTAAAGAGCAAGACAATCCACTAAATTAAAAAGAATGAAAAAGTATAATGTTAGAAAGATTTTTTAGTGCATGAAAATATAATAATGATAATATAGAATTATAAATTCAACCATAATATAAAATCCACATAGATTGAATTTAAATTAATGAAAATTCAAATAGATAAATATGATTTTTAAAATATTGAAAAATTTAGATAAGTTTCCCTGAAATAATCTAAAATTGTTTCTTATAAAAAATGATCCCTATATAGTGTAAAGACAAATATAATCAACCAATGATCAGTTAATATAAGCCTATGCTAAAAGGTATCCATCCACATTATAATTAATGAATTCCTTTAAATTTTTTCTTAACATTAATTGATTAAAATAAATATGCATACCATTATGGATGAGGTAAAATGTTTAAAATATCACCAATACATCCAAGTTGGATGGAATCATGTATATGGGGAGTATTACAACAAAAACCTCCCATTCGGAAAATGAAAAAAAAATACTAGTAATCATTCCAATATTTTTTGATTTTTATGAAAAGGAAACAATACATATGTTTTTGGTTTTTTGGTACAACTATATATTTAAAAACCTAGATACTTATTTTTCACATAATGCACATACTTATGGCAGAACAATAAAGACACAATTATAATAATGACTAGCTAAGAACAACAAAAATCAATAGGAGAAATGTAAAAATTTATTTACATCAATTTTATTTAAATTCACTAAAAATAAATATAGTACATCCCCTGAAGGTGGTCAATGGGGTGATTTATTCTTAAAAAAATTCTTTACGAATGTGGGAAAAAATTATAGTGAAAAAATACTATTGATGATGGGGAAGGAAGATGATACTTAATTTGAAATGTATTTAAATGTTGTTACAAACTAGAATACTTCCAATATGCTTCAAAATAAGAGAGAATAATCAATAGGTTTTAAGAAAAATTATTTTGAAGTTCAAAATTAACCCAAAAAGTAATATAAGGGACAAACACCAAGAAGAACTTGTTTTTTATTTTTTTGAGGAAAATGGATGCACTGTGTCTCCATTTATAAAGGCCTTAGAAGTTAAAAATAATGGTCAAAATATGAGTAAAATTAAAAAATAATCCCCATATGAAAATAAAAGGATTGACTTGGGAAAACACTCCTAAAAATCCAAATGGAAGAACCAAGAAGGATGAGAACAACTTGAATGAATGCATGAAAATTAGGCTAGTTGATATTGAAAAGGAAAGAAAAAATTAGGAGAGAATAAGAGTCAACAAATTTGGATGGAAATGACATGATTCCATATAATGATGAATAAAAATTATTTCATTATAACTTTTCAAAAGTGGATAACTTTAGTTATCATGAGGTTCTATATGGGAGGTTCAAGCATACCAGATACAATACAATGTAATGTCTTTCAATTACACCATCTCAAGATGTTATTAGGAATAAAATGAATACTACACAATGTGATTCATATTCCATGATGGATCTTGTTGTAAAGAATATACCACAAAGGGAGAGTTGAATAATATCCATATTTCCAAATAGTGTACTCTTGAAATACATGAGACATAACATAATTCATTCTTCCTTAAAAGGAGATAAATTACATAGGGAAAATGGTCTTAGAATATATTTCCAACCCTACTGCTCATGTTGATGAGAAAGGGAAATCAATTTATTGCTATATTTCTTATGTTTTATTTGTTGGTCCTCAATTTAGGGAATTTAGGGCGATCCATGTACTCAGGAGGATATTAATTAAATACATTCAAGTGATTAAAATTGGATAGTATGTTAATCTATCTACCATCATAGTGAAAAATAAAAAATTGATATCAAAAGAATGTATGGTGAAATATTCCACCATTTATATAGTAAGTTTTTTTAGTATCCCATGAGGGGGAGTTTGTTGAGAAGGTTCTAGACTTATTTAGTTAATGGAAATTTTGAATCACTATAAAGTCATTAAAAAGTCATTATTATGGAATGTATTCTTACTCTAACTTCTTTGTATTAAAATATTGAAATTCATATAATAAGGGTCATAAATTATTTTAATCAATGATAGGAAATTGTGAAAAATTGGAGAATATATCATTGTTGATTTCTAAAAACAACTATATTTACATGAAAGGGTTTGAAATGTGTATTGACTCGAGTGTGGGATCTCAGGTTGTAGATCTAATTAAAAAAGTGTTACTAATTAGAATAATTTGGTTACACCATAGGTAAATATGAACAATCCCTAATTGAATCATGGGAATAAGTTGTATAAGTTGTTAAAGTATTCATGGAATAAATTACATCTTTATTTCTAAATCAAACCATATTTTCTACTATATAGAACATTGAATGAGTAAATATAGAGTGAATTTATTAGTGAAAAACTTTATAAGAATGAAGTGATATCATCTTATTCTATTAACTTTTTATTTTTTTCAATAAGGTAGATGGATGAACATGGGGGAATTTAATGGGAAAATGGAATAGAATAAATCACGATGAATAATGAAAAAGGAATTATATGACATGTTTAAATACCATTTTCAAGCTTTGGTATTGAAAATTAAATTAAAATCGGGTAACTATTTAACCCTATTTTTGTTTTTGTTATATTTTTTTGTCAACAAGGATCATAGAAACTAATAGAAGTCACATGTTTCTAACATGTTGATGCAGTGAAGCTTGAATGTTATATGATGTTGTGAAGAATAGTGATGACAATAAATACAAATTTATTAATAAATGTGTAATGATTTATAGTTGATTGAGAATCATACAAAATGATTGAGATATTACCTTATGAAATAGAATAGATTTTGGTCATTTCAATTATTATTATTATAAAGAATAGAAACGTTGTTAGGAAGATGTGTATATGATTTATTGTGCACAATCTACTGGTGTATATTTATTGAGATGATGTAAGTGCTACCCTTGGAAATGTTTGAATATCCATTCAATTGGAAATCATCTATTGAAGATTTTAATTCTTGATGTTTCAAATACAAATTTGATTTTATTAGATTTGAATATATGAGACTGGAATTTTAGAACATTAATCATAGGAACTATCATGAAAACATACTTGGATGATGTTTAAATGATATGTGACAATTGATGAACAAATCTCCAATGACAAAGATAATTATTAAATTTAGTGTTGTTTTCGTAAAAAGTTTTTGGATGTTTTTATTTAAATAATGAGTTGGCATTAGAGGTGATTCTTGAAAAGGAAGACATTAAGGATGGAGGATCATCATGTAAGGATTAATGCATGTATAATCAGAAAGGCATGTAAGAATAAAGTCCCATGTGAGGATCTTGTGTAATAATGATCATTCTGATCTAGAAGGGTCATCCCATCCATATTCATAAGCATCATTTTTTCGGATCATATAGAAAATATGAGAATCACTTAATGATGGTAACTATAGGATTATTTTATTCATAATAACTATGTGATAGTTGAGTTTCCATGAGGATAATTTATCCTTATGGTGATAATTAAATTTAAAAATATTTACATTTTATGAAATGAGAAATACATTTGTTGATTCCATGTGAACTGATCCCATCATAAATAAATATCATAATATTATCATGATTATTTCAAAATATATGGGGAAGAAGAACAATAAGGAGAGTATATTGCCAAAAAATAATGATTATTTAGTTATGATAGTATTTATACATGAATCACATACACATGTGGTTAATGAAAGGAGCCATTATTTTCAAATCGTTTGATGGAACAGAAGACGAGACTCAATGGGATTATATGTAAAATTTAAATGAATTGAAGAATGATGATTATGAGTTTTAATGGTACAATTTCATGAACATTAATACTAAGGTTTATGGTAATTATATTTTTTAATACTATGAGAATTATATTTTCCTGATTTTGTGAGTATAGAAGATGTAGAAGAAGAAACAAGGGCTTCGGGGACCAACTCAACTATGTGTATAATGAAAACATTCTATAATTCAAAAGAATAATGAAGAGATAGATAGATAATGAAACTAAAACTATTCTATATATCATGTATGTTTTAGAAAAAAGGTACTGACTAATAATACTTTTATCAGAGACATGATATATCAAATAGAAATTATAGTTCCAATGTTGAACTAAGAGATACCTTGTGAATTGAAGAAAAATGAATGAATTTTTTTCACCAAACACTACTAGATATTATATTTAGTTTGTGAATATGGGAGAGTCATCAAACAAATATCATCTACTATAGAAGTTTGTAGAAGACTGTGGTATCCCATTATGATTACTAAAAATGTATAAGAAGATAAATCCATATAGTATAGGTCGGAATGAAGCTGATTATAGTGACCTAACTCCATGAATGTGTGAGATTATGATTTTGTACTAAAAGGCACCGCATGTTGGTTCATTTTTTGTACTTGGTCAATCCTAAAAGAAACTAATCCAAGTCTATACCCTTTTATATGAATAATTTTATAATTATAACCAAGTTGTGTTCATATGTTAGTAAACACATGTCACCAAGGATGTAGTTATCCAAATTAGAGAAAAACATCATTATGAAATTATGGTTTAATTATTTGTACTTTATTTTTATCATTAATGCATTATGACTAAAGATATGATAATATTAAATATAGGGTAAGATACATTTATTGAAAAATGAGGATTTGAAAAGGGATAAAAGTAATAAATTTCATAAGAGGACTGATATTGATTAATCCCACCCCACCCCCTCATTGTTGGAATGTACATGATAAACCCTCTTGCCAAGTGATTGTGTAAGGCTTTATGTATCATGAGACCATTATCTATGGTCATGATTTTGTCATCTCTACCCACAATGTTATATATGGTCATGACGTGGTTAGATTTTTCAGTAATGTATGGATTGATTAGTGATGTGTCATAAATTATGTTTAAGATGTCTTGACATAAAATTATGTAACAAGTAATTATTCTCAATAATACCAAGTTCTAATGTTATATAATCTATTAAGATAATTTTACATTATATTATTTATGATTTATCTATTTTACGAATCTACATTATGATTATTACCTATTTTCTTATCTCACCCATATACTTATATTTGTTATTATATTATTTTTATTTTTAAGCATAATCCTTCTTTTATGTATAACCCAACATTCCTAAGGAAATTATTGGATTATGATGATATTTTGGAGGGTAAAATGAATAAATAAGTAAAGGATGATGATTTTTTCTCTAATATGTGGTATTATATAGATAATATTCAAAAGGCAATAGGCATTTAGATTTATGGAAATGTTTTTGGTTATATATGATACAAAAAATGTAATAAAAGGTATATTCTAGATGGGTTTTAACTTTATTTAACCTCTTCAGTGATACTAATTTCATTTATAGAAATCCATTACACCCATTCAGACCATGAAATTACTATAACAATAAATGTCTCTTAGTTGACATTCATGCACTAAGGTGTCTCTAAAAAATAAAAATATTGTTCATTATTTCAATGCAATTCACTTTAATATAGGGATTATAATCCCACTAATGATTAGTAGATTTGTTACTAAAACTCCATATTCTAATTATATTCTTACATCACTCATATTGGAACATCATTACCCATAAATTGAAAAAATCATGTTGGGGTTTACATTTAAAATATGTTAAGGGATGCATTTATTTATGGAGAACCCCCTATTTCATCTCCTCAATGTGCCTATGGATTGTCTCATGGAAACAAAAATATTTAATATTAACCCATTACTTAATTTCATGATAAAATTGATCCAAATCCTCTTTACTCATAAGAAATATTTAAGTATAAATCATACATCACGTCTAGTCTATTCCATTCCAAAAATATTCTTATTAAAATATCCCATTGCCTTTGGATTTAAATGTCACATAAATTATAATGATCGATTGAAATATCTACCTACTATATTATTTAATTTAATTTTCTATCTATATAGTGAATCCCAAAACAAGTTATTCCATTCTTGTCAATTTAACACATAAATTAATATTTTAATTTAAAATAATAATCACTTAATTTTTTAAAATTTTAGCTCATATGAAATCATTATCCTCTATAGTAACATCACAATATTTCCATATATAATACAATCATGATGTATCATTTCGTTCATCCCCTATATTTTCAAAAACAAACTATATTCAATTAATTAAATTTTTATTTATTTACTAAATGTTCATAGGTGGTTTTTAATTATTTCAAAATTACATTTATTTTAATTTATTTTCTCGTGAACTAAAAAATTAGGATGATGAATAAATGTATCATATAAACATATCCCTTAGTATCAAAATTCATATACATGATAATAATTTTACATGTAAAAAAACATGGTTGTTGTATAGAATTCAATCATTTAAAATTGAAGGTTCATTCAATTAAGTATCTAATTTTATATACAAATAAATAATTCAAAGAATAAATTTAATAAAAATTAATATAAAACACATTTTGAATCATTATTCAAAAGTAATCATACTTATCTCAAGTTCTCACATTTTTTTCGTTATGATATTTCTCTAAAAAGTTTAAATAATATGAAAATGATCACTTTTAAAAAATAATACTTTCAATTAAACTAAAAAAATATCATAATATTATTATGACATAGTAAATATAAAAATGTTAATTTATAAAATTATTTTTAGAAAAACATTATTTTTAATTCAATAATTATATCACGATAAATAGAAATATTGATATTCTTATTTAATCATATCATTACATTAAATGAAATTAAAATTTCATGGAATCATTTTAAAATGACCTTTTTACACTACAATTTATTAAAATCATGTTTACACATAATCATGTTTTCTAGTATATTAAATAAACTAAAATCATCATTCTGGAAAAATATTAATTATTTCAATAAAACAATATCTCATCCCATGTCATGTTTATAAATTATTTAATTTCTTCTATGTCATTATTTGTACTCATCCAGTCACATAATCCTTTATGTATATACATGACACATGCTAATTATTGACACACTTACTCAAACATGATTTAAGAGATAAAATGAAATAAATTTTTAAACCAAAATAGACATGTAATATCCAAGAGAATCCTTTAATTATAATTATTCTCTTAAAATAGTATCCCTAAAATTATTTATGTTGGGTTTACATATTTATGACATAATTATCATACCCCCAAATTTTCAAATCTCCATCTCCACATATTAAAACACAAGAACATACAAATATGATCTCATATGATCGTTAACAACTCACCATATATATATATAGTATATTTAATGATAAAAACCACTTCATGAAATCATTTTCATCCCTCAATATAGGTTATTGAAATGATCCAAGGGAAAAACAAAATCATTGAGGGTGATCAATAGATAGTTAAAAATAGACATGCATTTTAATCTCTTGATGTAATTTTTAATACAATATTGTTTTTTAATATTTATGATATTTATTCTTAGTATAGGATAATAGGTGTAAACATTTGAATAATTATGATATATAACTTTCTAAAAATTAATCATCTTTGTCATTGAGCTCCTAATCCTATGATGTGGTGGTGTTAATGATGGAATTATAAAACGGATGATAAATATGATTTTATTACATTAATCACCCAGTTTTTGTGGATATGAATGAATTGAAATTGGTGAAATTTGTGGGAGATATGTATTTCATAATTTTTATATTTATTAGATTCTGAAGGAAGATATTACTTATAATTACATAATGATTAAAATCCTTATTTTTATATTTGAGGATTTGAAATGGAAGAGAAGATAGGATAATGGGGAGTATGAAATTGTTTATATGGAATATTTTGAATAAATATAAAGTCCATGGCATGGATTGGGATTGACCAAATGTATCTATGAAACATACCCATGGTGTATAGGGAGGTAAAAAATTGATAACAAATTCAACGATATGATGGAATATGGCTACATGATTTTTATAGGATTTTTAGACACTATTAATTTTTTTAAAACAATTAATTTGATTTTTCATGCATGGTGAGATCTCTTCCTTCATGGTGTTTTAAAAAGTTGAGTATAATTGGTGAAACACTATTGTTTAAGGAATTTAAATTGAGGATGATTTATTTCATAATATTTAACATGATCTAATTTTATTTTCAATGGGTTTATATTTTTATATTTCATTTTCTATATTTTTTTATATTCCTATTATAATTATGATTAAATACAAGATTCAAAAGCCAAATTTCTAACTAGATGATATTTCTTTGTTGTCAATTGTTGAATATATTTGGACGATCTATAATTAAATACAGTTTCAAATCACAATAATATTGATTAATATATTATATATTTAATATTCTAATTTTTTTGTGTATTATTTTTAAATATTATATGGATTGATTTCGAGACCAGGTGCTGAGACATCGTGCGATTCGGAGCCTCGATGTGCAGAGAACAATTATTTTAAAAATATTAAACTTTTTAATAGAAAAATTTCATAGTTTTCTTGAAAAGGAGTAATAACTCCTAAAAATTTTCCTAGATCAGAAATATTAGGGCACCGTTGTGATGAGAATGACAGATTTACTCAAGGCATGACCTAACTTTGGTCATCACAGGTCATCTATAGAAAAAACACCTAGGATGTAACCATAAATAAATTAATTAAACAAAATTATTTAATTTTTAAATCCTATTAACTCATGAATAGAGGATTGGGTTGGAAATTCGGGATTACCATTGATTTTGTAATGTGGTGTTCTCCCTAGGTGCGACTTAACATAAGTCCGCATGAGTATTCTGTGGAAAAACTAAAAATGGATGTGATCATCCTTAAATAATTTAAATAAAAATTATTTCATTGAGGCAATGATTTACTTTAAAAAATATAATTATTTATAAATCAAAGGGTTAGCCGCATAACCCTTGGAACGTCGAAGAATATCTAGGGAGAGATTTGGAGAATCCTCTCAATCTAACGGTGGTGAAATCAGATATTGATGATCGACGAATTATGTTCTTGACAGATCTTTCTTGCAGTAGTGACTCAAAAAATATCTTCATCAGTGAGTGATCCAAATCATAGGTATGATGCATTATTTTAGATTTACTTCCCCATTCTTGAATTCAACGACAAACACGGGCCATCCAACAAATAGGTTGATATATGGTTTGATCATAACCTTATGGGATGAGCCTTATTTTTATGGGATTGATTGGGAGTTTGATATTGTGATTATTTTTTGACTAATTTGCTTTTAGTTATAATGAAAATTATCCACAATTGAAAAAAAATCAATCAAGGTCTGTTCTTCGTGTTTGATTTATGCTTTCCTCCTCTTGTTCATCATTCGTTGCAGGCATTCTTCTGTTGTCCCACAACTAGACATATCTTGATCAATCGATCATTGAACACCCAATTCATGGTGAAATGATACAATATCATATATCAGGGATTTGGATGACACCATGGAGGTTCCAAGAGATACAAAGAGTGGTTTGGATGATGGTGAATCCCTGAATATTTATTCATAGTCATTCTTCAACAAAATGAAGAACATATATTTTAATCTAGTTGTGTTACATGAATGTAATACAAAAAAAATTGTTTGGGTGATGGTGTGATAAAAAAGGATGGATCTTGAGTTTCCTGACAAGGTACAACAGGAATTATGGCCAAAGAAATAGAGGAGATGACCGGAGTGAAAACCAAGGATTCTGAAAAATCCTAAGCTACATGTCGTGTAATCCTAGATTACATGCCATGTGGGCCCCCCCCTAAGTGGAGGCTAGGGTTTGGGGTATGAGATAAGTTTTACAAAACGTGTAGATATTCCTACATAGTGTGTTTTCTCTCCCAGATAATTTAGCATGTACATAACAAGTACACAGACATGGGGAGGAGTACAGCGGTTGCCTACATGGTGTGTACTCCCCCACACGACTTGTTCTGGACCAAGTACACAGACTACCCCATGTACTGGTACATGGGAAAAGATACACGGGTTGAAACCATGTACTTGCACACTGCCAGAGTACACATGAAGACCCCAGATGTAAGGACACAGTGGGTGACTCCTTATATATGCCGTTTATCCATCTTCTACATGATACAGTTGGAATGACCTGGGCCTTTGTACAAGGGCAGTACTTGGGGTCAAGGGTCACAACATGTGACCCAACTGCACATTAGGTACCCCCTTTCTACATGGATTGAATCTATTTTCCACCTTATCATGGAAAACATTATTTAGGGTTCGTGTAACACCCTAGGTAAATAAGGAATATGAAATTTTCATATTTATCCATATTTTTGAATAAAATATTAATATGACTTTAAAGGGGAAGCTATGCTCGATGGCGTACCCAACACGCAACAACGAGTTTCTTGGGAATCTTACGTTGCACTCTAATAATAAAATAATATTATTTTAAATGGTATTTAACATGTAGCCGTTGTAATGGTGGGAATGGATAGAAATAACTAAAATATGATTATATATGTTCTTAAATATTTTTACATTTATACAATAAAAGATAAAGACTTAAAATACGGAAATAATTCAATTTTAGGCATATATGCCCTAGTTTTCACTAAAGGTTCACTTATCACCTTTTGATGGAGAACCGTCATTAAATATAGTTTTTTTTTCACTCTTAAACATTCTTTTGGACCAAATAAAACTCTTATTAAGAATCGGGACATCAAAATTTACTTTTTGTAAATTTTTGGTATCTTTCCGATAAAGTTCATTTTTTTAATGAATAGTGTAAAATGTTGTATTTTAATTCAAAACCACTTTTTAATATAATTTATTTATATGATTAGATTATATTTTGAATTGGTTTTAAAGTGAAATTAGAAAATATTTTTACCATTAAATCCAATAGTGGTCGTTGGAATCAATTTCACTTTGAAATCAGACTTAAACTAGTGTTAATCTTTTGATACTTATTGTTTCATAAAACACGCTATTTGTCATGACAGCGGAAATTAATTATTAAATTAATTAATGTGACTTATATGTTTTGAATTTTGTAAAACGGACTTCATTTTTGAATTAAGAATATCAAATATAGCTTAGGGTGAATTTTTGGGATTTTTCTGAAAAACTTCAATTTTTGATGAATAGTGAAACCACTAAGTGGTACTTATAAAAACTGATTTTTCCGTTTAAATGAAATTTTTCCATCATTGTGTTTTGATTTTAAAAAATCCGACATACATGGTTGTCATTAAGAAGTAAAATGTGGTTCAATGAGATTAAAATAATTTTTTGGTGAATAGTAACTTATTAAGTTTTTAATCGCGATTAGTGGTAATTAGTGTAGTTTAAGGTAAAAATAATGCTTTAATAAAATGAGATGAGCTTGACACATGTCTTACCCTCATTGGTTGTATCATGGCCGACCAAGACAAGCCATGGGTCAACTTGGGGACCCCATGGATCCACTTTGGTTGGGAAATGACATAAATAACATTTTATTTAATGTAAAAGTAAAATTGACACAAACATGATATGTTTTACTAAAACAATTTTTAAGTGGGGTTATACAAGTCATCTTTTTGATTATAAATATTCATTGGAAAGATAAAAAGATTTCCTACATCATAGTATTTTTTTATAATTTTTAGACATTAAATAAATTAAATTATTTATGACATAATAATGATGCAGCGATGACATCATTATTTGACGATTTAAATAAAATGGAAAGATAATGTAAAATCTATGAACTACACATGTCTAAAACTTATTGGATGAGTGGATTTAGAAGACTTATCACCTTATCCACGAATTATATCAATGTGGAACCTTTTGAAACCGACACACATTTTCAAATAAAGTAATATTTCTTTACTTTCCAAAAGTGCCCCTCCTCTCCTCTTATAAAAGGCCCCCACCTCTACCTCATTTAACACACTCCTCAAGCCTTTGGATCGGCCAACCCCTGCCCATTTACTCTCTCCACATCCATCTCATCATCCTAGAGGATTCCCTTTGGGAAGAATCCTTTTAAAAGAATCCTTTAGGCTCAAATCAAAAGGAGTTACACTTTTAAAGGTAATTCACTCTCTCATGTTCATTTGTTTTATTTTGCTTCTCCAACCCCCTAAAATATTTTTATTTACTTATTTTGTAAAAAAACCAGTATCTTAAATATACTAGGATGTTGTTATAAGATTTATTCGAGCTACACTCTCACACAACTACATCAAATGGTTAAAGAACATACGGTTTCCGTGGATGGTGAAATTCTACCTCCCGAAACGATGATTGTTCAATACTCATTTAACACCTTCAAAGGTGGCCATTATGATGTCAATATTTTTATATATGATATATAATATGTTTATGTTTTATTTATGATTCTGTATTTTTCATTTTTGTCTTACCTTTATGGCTTCCATTATGGGTATACGCGATATCTTCATTTAAGGAAGTGCGGACTACCGCCCCCTCAAAGTGATTTGATTCGTTAAATACCATATGTGGGATGTATAAATGATGGAAATATGATATTATATATGATATTATACTGGAATTATAATATACCTTTATATCATTATTATTCCATTCTATAAAATACGAAATAGAAATGAAAGTAGCGTTCATGCGTACGTACGGCTTACCGTCTCCATGAACGGTGCATTTCATTTCTTACCTCTAAACGATTATGTAATGTTATAAATGCATGAATGTACTGGATATATATGACATATATGATATGTAAATAAGGAATACAATTCTGGATATAATAAACATTTGGCCACACGAACAACATGTAATTGTAAGAAGTCCACTTTCGACTTAAGAACCAAATATCGGCAAAACAAATATTATTAACTTAAATGATTACATAATGTTTATGACATGATAGTAAGTGGTATAAAAGTAATAATGAACTTGAAAAAGGTTCTTAAGGAATTAGAAATTAACTCAAGTTTATTATTCAGGAGATTAAAGAACGATCGAGTCAAGTCGGACCCGAGGTAAGGGATCCTACTCCTCTCTTTCTTTTTAAGAGCACACTTTTATGTCATTCCTTTTAAAGATCATATTTCTTGTTATTGGGATGATCTTTTATATTAAACTTGCTGTAAATTCTATTGTAATATTATGGGATACTCTATTTGATCTCATCAATCCATATTCGGAAGTTTTATGTGGCGCCGTTAGGCTGTCGAGTTTTCGTAAGGGATTTTTCATCTCACTTTTATTCCCGTGAGATTTATGCTACATTTGCCACAAATTCCTTTGAGTGGTTTATGTACTACCAATTATTACACTCCTTTTGTAATATAATTCCATTTATGGGTATTTACATATTCATTGTAAGACACTTCTTCAATGGGGTGTACTTTCCGAAAGTTACCCAAGTCGGTAAGGGGACCATTCACCCTCCTCTTTTTTTAAAAGACTTCTTTTGTTGGGTATTTTAATTTACATATCGTTATGTTGGGATATATTCTCATATATCCTTATTGATGTAAATTTTATGTCCAAGTGATGTGATACACTTTTTATCTCTCATCAACTCATTTTGATGTGATGCCGTTAGGCTGTCAAGGGAACTTTTTAACCCAATTTCGATTTCTTTGGGTTCAACATGTAGTCATTGAATATGTCATCCTTTGAATATGTGTGAATGGCCTTTTATTGTTTTACACTTAATATCCAATTATATTGGGTGTATTTATATTTGTCACACATAATTTTGATATTGATTTATCCTTAATTTAAGGATACCTTCTTTATAAGGGATTTCATCACATTTGACATTTCTATTGAGGGTTCATTGTTGTTATGAACCAATTCACTCTTATATGGTGTATATACTGTACTTTGGAGTATTATATCATGAAACCATTTATTCTCATGATATTATAAAGTTCTGACTAAATGTTATTCCTCAATTATTGTATTCAAGTGTCTCTAATTTTGGTAAAACCCCTTTAACCAAAATATCGTTTTAAATGTTTTAATCATTTGTTATTATTAATATCCATGTTTTTCAAAATGGTTTTAAGGATTTATTTATATGGATATTAATGGTTTAAAATTTTAAGCTTAAAGGTGGTATGGGACACTTTGATTCAAAAATATCTTTATTAAATGTTTTAAATGGTTTTGGAAATGGTTTCTTTTTGAATGGATTCATTATTTCAATATACTAAAATGTTATATTGTGATTGAAATGTGGAAATGTTATGTTTCCTTTATGCATGTTTTATGTGATACATTTATGTTATGGTTCTTGGGCATTGTTATGAAAACGGGTGGTTCCGTGATAAACTAAGGGCGGGTGAGCCCGATATAGCTCTCCAATGCATTGGGTAACGCGAAGGAGTGAAACGTTAAGGTTTCTCCGAAGAGATTTAGGGAATATACTGTGATGGGTATTCCAAACGTAACCAAGAGGGTTACTCCCCACGTAAGAATGTTATGAATGCCTCAATTTACCTTTATGTCTTATGTTTTCTATGATTTATTCATGGTTTGATGAGGTATGTTAAAGTGCCTATGTTTTATGGGTAAAGTATGATTTCATTCTTATGTATATATGAACTCATGTTTCCTTTCCATATTTTTATAACCCTTACTGAGCTTTTTATGCTCATCCCAAGTTTTTGAAATGTTTTTCACAGGTCAAGGGAAAGGTACGTGATGTGATGATAGTGTCAAGGATGTTTCAAGAAAGAATCCGTGTTATATTTTAAATATGTTTCCGTTGATGGGAAGAATGAATACTGTCTTTTATATAACCACTTTGTTTAAATGAGGAATGTAATGAAAGTTTCATGATCTAATTATCTAAAACTCTAAACCTAAAAAGATCCTCAATGTGTAATCTTGTAATAACTCAAGATTAAGTAAGGTTTAAGGCTGGGGCCTTATAGTTGGTATCAAAGGCCGGTTTAGATAACTTTAGAGGTTAGGGTATTCTTTAATCATAAGTGACATTACCATAATGGTTAGGATTTCAGAAAGAGTCCTAGGTTTAGATAAAGTGAATGAGTAAGTATATCTTAGTGTTTACCTTCCTCGTTAGTACATGATGGTTTTGTTGATATACTCACACTGACCTTTTTGGTTTTAGTAAATGGCTGGATCTAGCAGGCACCAAAGTGACAATGGGTTTGAAGGAAACTGTGGTGGTTCTCTGATTAAGATACTCGATGAGATGGGGGATTCAATGAGGAATCTCATGGTTTTTCTAAACCAACTATCAAGGAGTCATGATCAACCACTTGAACCTTGGTGAGTTCTCTAATGCATCATGTACGAGATGGCCAACTCGATGTGGAAATTCAGGTAATAATTATTAAGGTAACCATTAGGGTTTATATGATCCTTACTTTTGAGGTAATTATGGGTTATTATATGATATGATGGAAAATTAAGGGCATGAGATAAAATTGAGGTTAAAATATGTTAGGATTATTCTTGAAGATTTTATCTCATTTTGGGGAATGTTTTAAGAATTATATAGTTTTGGAAAAAGGACAACACGCAGACCGTGTGACATCCCGTCGCGTCGGACAAAGCTGCGGGAATCGAACCCACAACCAAAGTGCGACTGGTATTTATCACCTACCACTGGACTATGTGAAGTCCCTGGTTAGTTTGACCAATTATTTTTAGTTATATGATTTTATGAATTAAGAGTAAGTTGATTTTGGAGGATATGTGATTAGGATAATTACTTTTCAATGTGAGACTTTAGGAGCAACTGATGTTGTTTGGAGATAAATGTTACGATTTAACTTGGTAGACTATGTGACTAAATCCTTCAAATATTTGGGTTTCAATCTTAGTTTGGTTTACTTTGAAGAATTTTATGGACAAATGGTCCTCGTTGAACTTTGGGTTTTGTTGGACAAATTTTGGAGATTAAGAATAGATTTTCTTTTTATAAAGGGTTATCCTTTTCTGGATTATCTGATCTTGTACTAGCCTTTTTGGTTTTGGTTTTGGTTAATGACATGGGAAGTATATAGTTCTATTTTGTGGATTAGGTGATTCTCTAGAAGTTGATTATAGTACTCTAAATGTGAACAAGTCTTCCTAAATACTCGTCTTTTGGAGAAAATATGAGTTTGTGTAAGGAATCTAATAAAAGTTGAAAGTCAATATGATAAGTGATTATGTTTCTTTATGAATAAATTCCTCAATAAAAAGTAACTTAAAACAAAAATGTTGTCTATTAACTTTTCCTACTGGGGAATCGAATACTGTTTAACCCATCACAAGTTTGTGATTTTCTCGTGGTTAACTTTCTCCTAAACATGTTTTCTATCACTCTCCATCAGAACATGACCCTATGTTTTCTCCTCCATGTCCATATTTTCATAATTAGAATCCTAGTATGGGTTAACTCGGGTGACCTCTGTGCTTATCTTTCTTTATTTTAAAGTGATTGTTTTACCGACTCTTGTTCCGATGTGGGACGTTCAAGGATGTTTCCAAGCGCAATTTTAAAATTGCGAGGACGCAATTCCCAAAAGGGGGGAAGGATGTAACACCCCGGGTAAATAAGGAATATGAAATTTTCATATTTATCCATATTTGTGAATAAAATATTAATATGACTTTAAAGGGGACGCTATGCTCGATGGCGTACCCAACACGCAACAACGAGTTTCTTGGGAATCTTACGTTGCACTCTAATAATAAAATAATATTATTTTAAATGGTAGTTAACATGTAGCCATTGTAATGGCGGGAATGGATAGAAATAACTAAAATATTATTATATGTGTTCTTAAATATTTTTACATTTATACAATAAAAGATAAAGACTTAAAATACGGAAAGAATTCAATTTTAGGCATATATGCCCTAGTTTTCACTAAAGGTTCACTTATCACCTTTTGATGGAGAACCGTCATTAAATATAGTTTTGTTCACTCTTAAACATTCTTTTGGACCAAATAAAACTCTTATTAAGAATCAGGACATCAAAATTTACTTTGTGTAAATTTTTGGTATCTTTCCGATAAAGTTCATTTTTTTAATGAATAGTGTAAAATGTTGTATTTTAATTCAAAACCACTTTTTAATATAATTTATTTATATGATTAGATTATATTTTGAATTGGTTTTAAAGTGAAATTAGAAAATATTTTTACCATTAAATCCAATAGTGGTCGTTGGAATCAATTTCACTTTGAAATCAGACTTAAACTAGTGTCAATCTTTTGATACTTATTGTTTCATAAAACACGCTATTTGTCATGACAGCGGGAATTAATTATTAAATTAATTAATGTGACTTATATGTTTTTAATTTTGTAAAACAGAATTCATTTTTGAATTAAGAATATCAAATATAGCTGAGGGTGAATTTTTGGGATTTTTCTGAAAAACTTCAATTTTTGATGAATAGTGAAACCACTAAGTGGTACTTATAAAAACTGATTTTTCCGTTTAAATGAAATTTTTCCATCATTGTGTTTTGATTTTCAAAAATCCTACATACATGGTTGTCATTAAGAAGTAAAATGTGGTTCAATGAGATTAAAATAATTTTTTGGTGAATAGTAACTTATTAAGTTTTTAATCGCGATTAGTGGTAATTAGTGTAGTTTAAGGTAAAAATAATGCTTTAATAAAATGAGATGAGCTTGACACATGTCTTACCCTCATTGGTTGTATCATGGCCGACCAAGACAAGCCATGGGTCAACTTGGGGACCCCATGGATCCACTTTGGTTGGGAAATGACATAAATAACATTTTATTTAATGTAAAAGTAAAATTGACACAAACATGATATGTTTTACTAAAACAATTTTTAAGTGGGGTTATACAAGTCATCTTTTTGATTATAAATATTCATTGGAAATATAAAAATATTTCCTACATCATAGTATTTTTTTTATAATTTTTAGACATTAAATAAATTAAATTATTTATGACATAATAATGATGCAGCGATGACATCATTATTTGACGATTTAAATAAAATGGAAAGATAATGTAAAATCTATGAACTACACATGTCCAAAACTTATTGGATGAGTGGATTTAGAAGACTTATCACCTTATCCACGAATTATATCAATGTGGGACCTTTTGAAACCGAAACACATTTTCAAATAAAGTAATATTTCTTTACTTTCCAAAAGTGCCCCTCCTCTCCTCTTATAAAAGGCCCCCACCTCTACCTCATTTAACACACTACTCAAGCCTTTGGCTCGGCCAACCCCTGCCCATTTACTCTCTCCACATCCCTCTCATCATCCTAGAGGATTCACTTTGGGCAGAATCATTTCAAAGGAAGCCTTTAGGCTCAAATAAAAAGGAGTTACACTTTTAAAGGTAATTCACTCTCTCATGTTCATTTGTTTTATTTTGCTTCTCCAACCCCCTAAACTCTTTTTATTTACTTCTTTTGTAACAACACCAGTATCTTCAACATACTAGGATGTTTTTATAAGATTTATTCTAGCTACACTATCACACAACTACATCAAATGGTTAAAGAACATACGGTTTCCATGGATGGTGAAATTCTACCTCCCGAAACGATGATTGTTCAATACTCATTTAACACCTTCAAAGGTGGCCATTATGATGTCACTATTTTGATATATGATATATAATATGTTTATGTTTTATTTATGCTTCTGTATTTTTCATTTTTGTCTTACCTTTATGGCTTCCATTATGGGTATACGCGATATCTTCATTTAAGGAAGTGCGGACTACCGCCCCCTCAAAGTGATTTGATTCGTTAAATACCATATGTGGGATGTATAAAGGATGGAAATATGATATTATATATGATATTATACTGGAATTATAATATACCTTTATATCATTATTATTCCATTCTATAAAATATGAAATAGAAATGAAAGTAGCGTTCATGCGTACGTACGGCTTACCGTCTCCATGAACGGTGCATTTCATTTCTTACCTCTAAACGATTATGTAATGTTATAAATGCATGAATGTACTGGATATATATGACATATATGATATGTACATAAGGAATACAATTCTGGATATAATAAACATTTGGCCACACGAACAACATGTAATTGTAAGAAGTCCACATTCGACTTAAGAACCAAATATCGGCAAAACAAATATTATTAACTTAAATGATTACATAATGTTTATGACATGGTAATAAGTGGTATAAAAGTAATAATAAACTTGAAAAAGGTTCTTAAGGAATTATAAATTAACTCAAGTTTATTATTCAGGAGATTAAAGAACGATCGAGTCAAGTCGGACCCGAGGTAAGGGATCCTACTCCTCTCTTTCTTTTTAAGAGCACACTTTTATGTCATTCCTTTTAAAGCTCATATTTCTTGTTATTGGGATGATCTTTTATATTCCACTTGATGTAAATTCTATTGTAATATGATGGTATACTTTATTTTATCTCATCAATCCATATTCGGAAGTTTTATGTGGCGCCGTTAGGCTGCCGAGTTTTCGTAAGGGATTTTCATCTCACTTTTATTCCCGTGAGATTTATGCTACATTTGCCACAAATTCCTTTGAGTGGTTTATGTACTACCCATTATTACACTCCTTTTGTAATATAATTCCATTTATGGGTATTTACATATTCATTGTATGACACTTCTTCAATGGGGTGTACTTTCCGAAAGTTACCCAAGTCGGTAAGGGGACCTTTCACCCTCCTCTTTTTTTAAAAGACTTCTTTTGTTGGGTCTTTTAATTTACATATTGTTATGTTGGGATATGTTCTCATATATCCTTATTGATGTAAATTTTATGTCCAAGTGATGTGATACACTTTTTATCTCTCATCAACTCATTTTGATGTGATGCCGTTAGGCTGTCAAGAGAACTTTTTAACCCAATTTCGATTTCTTTGGGTTCAACATGTAGTCATTGAATATGTCATCCTTTGAATATGTGTGAATGACCTTTTATTGTTTTACACTTAATATCCAATTATATTGGGTGTATTTATATTTGTCACACATAATTTTGATATTGATTTATCCTTAATTTAAGGATACCTTCTTTATAAGGGATTTCATCACATTTGACATTTCTATTGAGGGTTCATTGTTGTTATGCACCAATTCACTCTTATATAGTGTATATACTCTACTTTGGAGTATTATATCATGAAACCATTTATTCTCATGATATTATAAAGTTCTGACTAAATGTTATTCCTCAATTATTATATTCAAGTGTCTCTAATTTTGGTAAAACCCCTTTAACCAAAATATCGTTTTAAATGTTTTAATAATTTGTTCTTATTAATATCCATGTTTTTCAAAATGGTTTTAAGGATTTATTTATATGGATATTAATGGTTTAAAATTTTAAGCTTCAAGGTGGTATGGGACAATTTGATTCAAAAATCTCTTTATTAAATGTTTTAAATGGTTTTGGAAATGGTTTCTTTTTGAATGGATTCATTATTTCAATATACTAAAATGTTATATTGTGATTGAAATGTGGAAATGTTATGTTTCCTGTATGCATGTTTTATGTGATACATTTATGTTATGGTTCTTGGGCATTGTTATGAAAACGGGTGGTTCCGTGATAAACTAAGGGCGGGTGAGCCCGATATAGCTCTCCAATGCATTGGGTAACGCGAAGGAGTGAAACGTTAAGGTTTCTCCGAAGAGATTTAGGGAATATACTATGATGGGTATTCCAAACGTAACCAAGAGGGTTACTCCCCACGTAAGAATGTTATGAATGCCTCAAGTTACCTTTATGTCTTATGTTTTCTATGATTTATTCATGGTTTGATGAGGTATGTTAAAGTGCCTATGTTTTATGGGTAAAGTATGATTTCATTCTTATGTATATATGAACTCATGTTTCCTTTCCATATTTTTATAACCCTTACTGAGCTTTTTATGCTCATCCCAAGTTTTTGAAATGTTTTTCACAGGTCAAGGGAAAGGTACATGATGTGATGATTGTGTCAAGGATGTTTCAAGAAAGAATCCGTGTTATATTTTAAATATGTTTCCATTGATGGGAAGAATGAATACTGTCTTTTATGTAACCACTTTGTTTAAATGAGGAATGTAATGCAAGTTTCATGATCTAATTCTCTAAAACTCTAAACCTGAAAAGATCTTCAATGTGTAATCTTGTAATAACTCAAGATTAAGTAAGGTTTAAGGCTGGGGCCTTATAGTTGGTATCAAAGGCCGGTTTAGATAACTTTAGAGGTTAGGGTATTCTTTAATCATAAGTGACATTACCATAATGGTTAGGATTTCAGAAAGAGTCCTAGGTTTAGATAAAGTGAATGAGTAAGTATATCTTAGTGTTTACCTTCCTCGTTAGTACATGATGGTTTTGTTGATATACTCACACTGACCTTTTTGGTTTTAGTAAATGGCTGGATCTAGCAGGCACCAAAGTGACAATGAGTTTGAAGGAAACTGTGGTGGTTCTCTGATTAAGATACTCGATGAGATGGGGGATTCAATGAGGAATCTCATGGTTTTTCTAAACCAACTATCAAGGAGTCATGATCAACCACTTGAACCTTGGTGATTTCTCTAATGCATCATGTACGAGATGGCCAACTCGATGTGGAAATTCAGGTAATAATTATTAAGGTAACCATTAGGGTTTATATGATCCTTACTTTTGAGGTAATTATGGGTTATTATATGATATGATGGAAAATGAAGGGCATGAGATAAAATTGAGGTTAAAATATGTTATGATTATTCTTGAAGATTTTATCTCATTTTGGGGAATGTTTTAAGAATTATATAGTTTTGGAAAAAGGACAACACGCAGACCGTGTGACATCCCGTCGCGTCGGACAAAGCTGCAGGAATCGAACCCACAACCAAAGTGCGACTGGTATTTATCGCCTACCACTGGACTACGTGAAGTCCCTGGTTAGTTTGACCGATTATTTTTAGTTATATGATTTTATGAATTAAGAGTAAGTTGATTTTGGAGGATATGTGATTAGGATAATTACTTTTCAATGTGAGACTTTAGGAGCAACTGATGTTGTTTGGAGATAAATGTTACGATTTAACTTGGTAGACTATGTGACTAAATCCTTCAAATATTTGGGTTTCAATCTTAGTTTGGTTTACTTTGAAGAATTTTATGGACAAATGGTCCTCGTTGAACTTTGGGTTTTGTTGGACAAATTTTGGAGATTAAGAATAGATTTTCTTTTTATAAAGGGTTATCCTTTTCTGGATTATCTGATCTTGTACTAGCCTTTTTGGTTTTAGTTTTGGTTAAAGACATGGGAAGTATATAGTTCTATTTTTTGGATTAGGTGATTCTCTAGAAGTTTATTATAGTACTCTTAATGTGAACAAGTCTTCCTAAATACTCGTCTTTTGGAGAAAATATGAGTTTGTGTAAGGAATCTAATAAAAGTTGAAAGTCAATATGATAAGTGATTATGTTTCCTTATGAATAAATTCCTCAATAAAAAGTAACTTAAAACAAAAATGTTGTCTATTAACTTTTCCTACTGGGGAATCGAATACTGTTTAACCCATCACAAGTTTGTGATTTTCTCGTGGTTAACTTTCTCCTAAACATGTTTTCTATCACTCTCCATTAGAACATGACCCTATGTTTTCTCCTCCATGTCCATATTTTCATACTTAGAATCCTAGTATGGGTTAACTCGGGTGACCTCTGTGCTTATCTTTCTTTATTTTAAAGTGATTGTTTTACTGACTCTTGTTCCGATGTGGGACGTTCAAGGATGTTTCCAAGCACAATTTTAAAATTGCGAGGACGCAATTCCCAAAAGGGGGGAAGGATGTGACACCCCAGGTAAATAAGGAATATGAAATTTTCATATTTATCCATATTTGTGAATAAAATATTAATATGACTTTAAAGGGGACGCTATGCTCGATGGCGTACCCAACACGCAACAACGAGTTTCTTGGGAATCTTACGTTGCACTCTAATAATAAAATAATATTATTTTAAATGGTAGTTAACATGTAGCCGTTGTAATGGCGGGAATGGATAGAAATAACTAAAATATGATTATATATGTTCTTAAATATTTTTACATTTATACAATAAAATATAAAGACTTAAAATACGGAAAGAATTCAATTTTAGGCATATATGCCCTAGTTTTCACTAAAGGTTCACTTATCACCTTTTGATGGTGAACCGTCATTAAATATAGTTGTGTTCACTCTTAAACATTCTTTTGGACCAAATAAAACTCTTATTAAGAATCGGGACATCAAAATTTACTTTGTGTAAATTTTTGGTATCTTTCCGATAAAGTTCATTTTTTTAATGAATAGTGTAAAATGTTGTATTTTAATTCAAAACCACTTTTTAATCTAATTTATTTATATGATTAGATTATATTTTGAATTTGTTTTAAAGTGAAATTAGAAAATATTTTTACCATTAAATCCAATAGTGGTCGTTGGAATCAATTTCACTTTGAAATCAGACTTAAACTAGTGTCAATCTTTTGATACTTATTGTTTCATAAAACACGCTATTTGTCATGACAGCGGGAATTAATTATTAAATTAATTAATGTGACTTATATGTTTTTAATTTTGTAAAACAGACTTCATTTTTGAATTAAGAATATCAAATATAGCTTAGGGTGAATTTTTGGGATTTTTCTGAAAAACTTCAATTTTTGATGAATAGTGAAACCACTAAGTGGTACTTATAAAAACTGATTTTTCCGTTTAAATGAAATTTTGCCATCATTGTGTTTTGATTTTCAAAAATCCAACATACATGGTTGTCATTAAGAAGTAAAATGTGGTTCAATGAGATTAAAATAATTTTTTGGTAAATAGTAACTTATTAAGTTTTTAATCGCGATTAGTGGTAATTAGTGTAGTTTAAGGTAAAAATAATGCTTTAATAAAATTAGATGAGCTTGGCACATGTCTTACCCTCATTGGTTGTATCATGGCCGACCAAGACAAGCCATGGGTCAACTTGGGGACCCCATGGATCCACTTTGCTTGGGAAATGACATAAATAACATTTTATTTAATGTAAAAGTAAAATTGACACAAACATGATATGTTTTACTAAAACAATTTTTAAGTGGGGTTATACAAGTCATCTTTTTGACTATAAATATTCATTGGAAAGCTAAAAAGATTTCCTACATCATATAATTTTTTATAATTTTTAGACATTAAATAAATTAAATTATTTATGACATAATAATGATGCAGCGATGACATCATTATTTGACGATTTAAATAAAATGGAAAGATAATGTAAAATCTATGAACTACACATGTCCAAAACTTATTGGATGAGTGGATTTCGAAGACTTATAACCTTATCCACGAATTATATCAATGTGGGACCTTTTTAAACCGAAACACATTTTCAAATAAAGTAATATTTCTTTACTTTCCAAAAGTGCCCCTCCTCTCCTCTTATAAAAGGCCCCCACCTCTACCTCCTTTAACACACTCCTCAAGCCTTTGGCTCGGCCAAAACCTGCCCATTTACTCTCTCCACATACCTATCATCATTCTAGAGGATTCCCTTTGGGCAGAATCCTTTCAAAGGAAGCCTTTAGGCTCAAATCAAAAGGAGTTACACTTTTAAAGGTAATTCACTCTCTCATGTTCATTTGTTTTATTTTGCTTCTCCAACCCCCTAAACTCTTTTTATTTACTTCTTTTGTAACAAAACCAGTATCTTCAATATACTAGGATGTTGTTATAAGATTTATTCGAGCTACACTCTCACACAACTACATCAAATGGTTAAAGAACATACGGTTTCCGTGGATGGTGAAATTCTACCTCCCGAAACGATGATTGCTCAATACTCATTTAACACCTTCAAATGTGGACATTATGATGTCACTATTTTTATATATGATATATAATATGTTTATGTTTTATTTATGCTTCTGTATTTTTCATTTTTGTCTTACCTTTATGGCTTCCATTATGGGTATACGCGATATCTTCATTTAAGGAAGTGCGGACTACCGCCCCCTCAAAGTGATTTGATTCGTTAAATACCATATGTGGGATGTATAAAGGATGGAAATATGATATTATATATGATATTATACTGGAATTATAATATACCTTTATATCATTATTATTCCATTCTATAAAATACGAAATAGAAATGAAAGTAGCGTTCATGCGTACGTACGGCTTACCGTCTCCATGTACGGTGCATTTCATTTCTTACCTCTAAACGATTATGTAATGTTATAAATGCATGCATGTACTGGATATATATGAAATATATGATATGTACATAAGGAATAAAATTCTGGATATAATAAACATTTTTCCACACGAACAACATGTAATTGTAAGAAGTCCACTTTCGACTTAAGAACCAAATATCGGCAAAACAAATATTATTAACTTAAATGATTACATAATGTTTATGACATGGTAATAAGTGGTATAAAAGTAATAATGAACTTGAAAAAGGTTCTTAATGAATTATAAATTAACTCAAGTTTATTATTCAGGAGATTAAAGAACGATCGAGTCAAGTCGGACCCGAGGTAAGGGATCCTACTCCTCTCTTTCTTTTTAAGAGCACACTTTTATGTCATTCCTTTTAAAGATCATATTTATTGTTATTGGGATGATCTTTTATATTCCACTTTCTGTAAATTCTATTGTAATATGATGGGATACTCTATTTGATCTCATCAATCCATATTCGGAAGTTTTATGTGGCGCCGTTAGGCTGCCGAGTTTTCGTAAGGGATTTTTCATCTCACTTTTATTCCCGTGAGATTTATGCTACATTTGCCACAAATTCCTTTGAGTGGTTTATGTACTACCCATTATTACACTCCTTTTGTAATATAATTCCATTTATGGGTATTTACATATTCATTGTGTGACACTTCTTCAATGGGGTGTACTTTCCGAAAGTTACCCAAGTCGGTAAGGGGACCTTTCACCCTCCTCTTTTTTTAAAAGACTTCTTTTGTTGGGTCTTTTAATTTACATATTGTTATGTTGGGATATGTTCTCATATATCCTTATTGATGTAAATTTTATGTCCAAGTGATGTGATACACTTTTTATCTCTCATCAACTCATTTTGATGTGATGCCGTTAGGCTGTCAAGGGAACTTTTTAACCCAATTTCGATTTCTTTGGGTTCAACATGTAGTCATTGAATATTTCATCCTTTGAATATGTGTGAATGACCTTTTATTGTTTTACACTTAATATCCAATTATATTGGGTGTATTTATATTTGTCACACATAATTTTGATATTGATTTATCCTTAATTTAAGGATACCTTCTTTATAAGGGATTTCATCACATTTGACATTTCTATTGAGGGTTCATTGTTGTTATGCACCAATTCACTCTTATATGGTGTATATACTGTACTTTGGAGTATTATATCATGAAACCATTTATTCTCATAATATTATAAAGTTCTGACTAAATGTTATTCCTCAATTATTGTATTCAAGTGTCTCTAATTTTGGTAAAACCCCTTTAACCAAAATATCGTTTTAAATGTTTTAATCATTTGTTCTTATTAATATCCATGTTTTTAAAAATGGTTTTAAGGATTTATTTATATGGATATTAATGGTTTAAAATTTTAAGCTTCAAGGTGGTATGGGACACTTTGATTCAAAAATCTCTTTATTAAATGTTTTAAATGGTTTTGGAAATGGTTTCTTTTTGAATGGATTCATTATTTCAATATACTAAAATGTTATATTGTGATTGAAATGTGGAAATGTTATGTTTCCTTTATGCATGTTTTATGTGATACATTTATGTTATGGTTCTTGGGCATTGTTATGAAAACGGGTGGTTCCGTGATAAACTAAGGGTGGGTGAGCCCGATATAGCTCTCCAATGCATTGGGTAACGCGAAGGAGTGAAACGTTAAGGTTTCTCCGAAGAGATTTAGGGAATATACTGTGATGGGTATTCCAAATGTAACCAAGTGGGTTACTCCCCACGTAAGAATGTTATGAATGCCTCAAGTTACCTTTATGTCTTATGTTTTCTATGATTTATTCATGGTTTGATGAGGTATGTTAAAGTGCCTATGTTTTATGGGTAAAGTATGATTTCATTCTTATGTATATATGAACTCATGTTTCCTTTCCATATTTTTATAACCCTTACTGAGCTTTTTATGCTCATCCCAAGTTTTTGAAATGTTTTTCACAGGTCAAGGGAAAGGTACATGATGTGATGATAGTGTCAAGGATGTTTCAAGAAAGAATCCGTGTTATATTTTAAATATGTTTCCGTTGATGGGAAGAATGAATACTGTCTTTTATGTAACCACTTTGTTTAAATGAGGAATGTAATGCAAGTTTCATGATCTAATTCTCTAAAACTCTAAACCTGAAAAGATCCTCAATGTGTAATCTTGTAATAACTCAAGATTAAGTAAGGTTTAAGGCTGGGGCCTTATAGTTCGTTCCCTTTATCGCTTCCCCTAAAGGTTGGTGGGTATTGTTTCTTACTCATAGAAGTACGATCCATTCAACCAGACTTCCTAGATAGAGATGTTTGAATCACACGAGATGCCTAATGTGGGATCCTATATTCATCTTCTTTCTCAAGGTAGAGTCATTAGTATTGACATGACCAATCCTACAAGATGTTAATACCCTACTTAGCAGGTTAATATAGATGGAGTTGTTAGTATCACCCCATGTCTTTAGTCATGATCCTCATTTGATGAATCGTATGTCCCTCTTCAGATATATCATTGTAACTCTCTCACGATGGTTCCTAGAAAACAATACTTCACAAATGGAATTCATTATTGCTATCATACTTAGGAGCGTCTTCTCCTAGATGAGGGTTTTGTGGAATCTTCAAACTTAATTCCTAGTGTTAGAATGAAATAGTTGTGACTTACCTCTAGATTGCATGTCTTGGATTGAGTATATCTTAATATTCTTGTTATATGTGAGTAGAAATATACTTGTGTAGAGATGAATGTACTTTCCTTTGTGTATTTATTTGTGGTTTCATGGTGTCCTACTGAGTATTTTTATACTCACCCATGCATGATATTTTCTAGCATGTGTGATGTATTGTACAGATGAGAGACCTTTTGATGTAATCCTAGGAGAACTGGGATTGGATGAAGCTTTGTGAGATCAGGAAGGACGAGGTGTACCTATGACTACAGATAGTAGTCCCGGTACCTTTGTTTACTGGTTGGACGTGTGGTAACAGACCTCCTTAGTGGGACTATATTTGGACTAGTTTCACTTTAATTGACATTCCCATCATAGTCTATTGGTTGGGATATAGTAGTATTAATGCCATTTTTCATAGTGGTTTTTACATTTTAGAATTTTGTAGGCTTGGAGATGTGTTTGTGTGTATATGTACATTGGAAATGCCTCCCATGTAAGGGATATGCTTACTTGGTGCTAGTCACCAGCCCCTTTTCTATTAAAGGAGGACTTGGTGAGTCATGGCATGGGACCCACTGGGATGGGTCATGAAATAATGGTATTAGATGAGTCAGTTCTACTTTAGGATAGATATTCTATAAGATTGGTTTGGGGATGTTGTGTCAAGTGTTTCGAGTTCGGGTTTCAGGCTAGGGACACCATTGTTGATGCGACATTAGAAATATCCATACACCAAGCCTCTAATAACCTACTTTCTATCTTGGTACATGAGAACACTGGTTATAGGGAAAATAATGGTACATGAATCATATAATAATGGGCCGTGGTTTCCATGTCCTTCTTGAGTTAGCTCCCCATATATACACATTGAATGTTGTATATCTTATTTTACAGGATGACTCTACGATGCATACTAGCTTGGATTCAACAGATTGATCATGAGGATGACCCCTCATTAATTTGGCTTCAATACAGGCACTCGTTCCCAAGATGTTACCTCTTGGTGGTGCATCATTCTTACCGCCACATGTAGAGTAACACGTGGTACACTAAGTACTAGAAGATGAGGAGCGTAAGCTGAGCACACTTTATGATTTTTAGTAGTATAGGCCCCTCAGATTATAAGGTGAGCCCGACACATAGGCGTTTGAGGACTAGCTTGAGGCAGTGATCTATGTTTTCAATCTATTCAGGACGCTAGCATATCAGATGGTGGTCATGGAGGTGAGCCTTATTTACGACTCAACAGGATGATGGTAGAGTTTTATTACTTGATCTTATGACAGAGCGACTATTTCCTGCTCAGAGTTTGATAACCTTTTTATAGAGGATTTATTACCATACAAGATAAGGGTTATGCATATCTAGGAGCTTCTACAGCTCTGAAAGGATGACATGTCTATATCTCAGTATTCATCGAGATACACAAAACTCTCCAGATACTAAATGGATATGATACATGATTAGCACTACAGGGCTCAAACCTTCGAGCGAGGTCTGAGAAGAGACATTAAATCCATCATTACTCCTCTATTAATCAATAAATATTCTAGTGTGCTAGAGAAATACTTGGAGAGTGATAGTTCCATGGTTGAGAAAATACAACAGGTGGTAGTTAGTACCAGACAGGCAGGAGTAGAGACCTCTACAGCAAGGATTCAATGTTAGTCTCAGAGACCAGGAAATATGAGACACTTCAAGAGGATAACCCAAGGATAGAGGTCCTAAAGTTTAGGGCTCATAGAGTGCATCCAGCCAGTCTATAGAAAATAGCTGTTACTCATGTGATGGTAGGGGAAATCTCGCTCGAGATTATCCAAACTACCAAAATATAGATATGGAGACTGTGGATGAACCACTAAGGTAGAGACAATGAAAAAAGAAGGCATATCTGTAGGGTGACATACATGGCATAGTAGTTGGGAGAGAAGTAAGAGTTGGTCAATGTTTCGACATGTTACAACCACCACCCCCAGGTGGTCTATGCAAGGCTTAGGGAGTTGTTGGATAGGGTAGGGTACAACTACTTACAATTGGGTCATATGACCCAAGGGCTATGATAATTGTTCAATATATGATCTATGTCATTTCTTACTTTAGTTATAGTACTGATAGACACAAGTTCTAGTCATTCCTTTCTTGATAGATGTCTTTTTTGATACCTATAGATGCTAGTTAAACTATCAACTCAACCCTTACACTTGAAGACACCCACTAGAGAAGACTCAGTGATCACACATCTATTTCAATAGTGTGATCTGACCCCTAGAGGCTAGAGCTTCAGTTGGAACCTCTTTGTGGCAGCGTTGAGGCCTTACATCATCATTATTGGTATGGATTGGTTATCCATAGTCCATGAATAGATTGAAAATTTTAGGAAAATAGTGTAGTATGTCCACAATAATGGAACCTAGTATTCCTTTGATGGTTAAAAAGATATCAAGACAGCTCAGGATGAACTCATTCATAAGAGGCTGTAGCCGATTTCTCATTAATTAGATATCCTAACCCTCAGTTTAGTGGATGTTATGAGTCCTTAGTTTCCTAAAAAGGTGGTGGAGTAAGAGGAAATATTTCCTGGATATGTACTAGGTTTACCTCCCCATCGAGATATAGACATATGTGTTGATCTACACCTCAGGATGACACCAATATCTACAGCAACATATCAGATAACTCCCACAAAACATCGCAAGCTGAGGGTGAAATTAGAGGACTTGTAGAGGAAGGGTGTCATGAGACCCAATGTTTCACCCCAAACAACCCAAGTTTTGTTATCCAAAAATGAATATGGGTGCTTGAGTTTTTGTGTGGATTATCTATGCTTGAACCAAGTGATAGTGAAGAATAAGTATCCAATTACAAGGATCGATGACACCTTTGATCGGTTGAGAGGGTAATGATGGTTCTCGAAGGATGACCTCACATCAATGCTTTTAGGAGATGAGTTAGAGTTTGAAAAGAACTCAAATCTTGTGTTTTCCATATTAAGGTGTTAAGAATGTAGTACAATATAATGCATCTAGAACCGATCTTGGTTGTGTACTAATTCAGAGGAAGGAAGTGATTGCCTATGGTTTACACTAGCTAAGGCCAAATGAGTAGAACTACATGACCCATGATCTTGAGTTAGCACTAGTAGTCTTCGCATTGAATATGTGGAGACACTAACTAATGGGTGAACAATTTATTGTCTACTCTAATAAAAAGTTTCTCAAGTATATATTCTCTCAGATGATTCTGAACATTATATAGAGGTGATGGATATAGTTACTATAAGACTATGAATTTGTGATTGTTTATAATCATGGGAAGGGGAATGTGGTGGTTGATACTTTGAGCAGGAGATCTAGTTCGCAGTATCTAAATGAGGAACCAAAGTAGTCGGCCTCATTGTAGTTATCCTTCATGGATAGAGAAGGAGTATCTTACCTATAGTCGATGGTTGTTACTCCTCCAATATTATATAGAGTTATGGTGGAACAGATTGGAGATACCGACTGCGAGACCCTACATGCTCAGATGTCCATAGGTCATGTTCCTAATGGATATTAAAAAGGTGGGGATCACGTTATTCTTTTCAGAGGATGCACAAAAGTACTAGTGGTGTTGTGGGATGAGGATCTAAGGGAGTTTCATACATCCCCTTTGGTAGTATACTCATGTGTGGAAAAAATGTACCAGCACATCTGATGTCAGTTTTTGTGGCCAGGAATTAACAAAAGGAGTGGGAGAGTTCATTTCTTGATGCCTTACTTGTCGGCAAGTGAAGGTTTAGCACCAGGTTCCAGTAGGTTTAGCTCAAACCCTTGAGGTTCTGGAATGGAAGTGGGATTGAATATCAATGAAATTCATGAATGGTTTACCACATACATCCAGGGGACACGATTTCATCTGGGTGATCATTGAACAACTCACCAAGTTGACCCATTTAAATCTATCCAAGAGAATAGTTCAGTAGATATCTTGGGATGCCTCTACATTAAAGATATAGTTTGACTCCATGGAGTTCCATAGATTATTGTTTAGGATCCATATTCTCGTTTACATCCCAATTGAGGATGGGATTAAAGGAGGCATTTGAAACTCAGTTATCCTTGAGCACAAACTTTCACCCATAGATGGATGACCAAAAGAGCAAAAAATTCATGTTCTGGAGTAAATTCAATGGTCTTTCATATTATAATTTTTTCGTAGTTGAGAGGATCAACTTCTATTATCGGAGTTCACATATAAAAATATCTACCATTCCACCATTGGTATGGAACCATTTGAGGGTTTGTATGAGTGACCCTTTAGGTCACCACTTTGCTAGACTGACCTAGTAGAGTAAACACTTATAGGCCCAGAGTTGGTATGAGATACTAAAGAGAAGGTGTAGATCATCAAGGATAAGATGATGAATTCCAAAATCTATAATAAGTCTTATGATGATAGGTGGAAGATGCCATTTGAGTTTGAGGAAGGAGACAATGTATTCCTATAGGTCTCACCTTGACAGGGATTGAATACATTTGGCTGGGGGTAAGTTATCTCCGATGATTATTAACCATTTTCAGATACCATGTATAGTTGGTGACGTGGAATGCCACTTAGCTCTACCTCCACAGTTAGATTAGGTGCATGATTTCTTCCATGTGTCGCAGCTGAGGAGTTAGGTGCGTGACCCATCACATGTCATCGACTGGGGTGAGCTAGACATCAAGGATGGAGTGACTTTTGTCAGGTACCCAGTAGAGATCAATGATTATAATGGGAGGAACCTTTATGGGCAAGTGATTACTTTAGTGTGTGTTTGGTGGAAGAATGAGAATCTCTAGGATGACACTTTGGATTGGGAGGCTTAGATTCATGTTCAATACCCTCATCTTTTTAGGTTTCATTTGTTTTGACTTTTCCAGGACATAAATCCACAAGGTGGGGAGAATGTAATGACCATGATTTTTCAGTGTATTATTTTTAAATATGATATGGATTGATTTTGAGACCAAGAACTAAGACGGCATGTCATTTCGAGGCCCGGTGTTCCCAGAACAATTATTTAAAAAATCATAAACTTTTTAATAGAAGGCATGAATAGTTTACCTAAAATGTTGAATAAAACTAAAAAAAGTTCCTAGATTAAGAATTTTAGGGTAAATTTGAGCTTATAATGGATGCTTTACCTTAGGTGTGACCTAACTTTAGTCAGCACGAGTTATCTGTAGAACAAGTCACCAAGGATGTAACATTAAATGAAATTATTAAATAAAATTATTTTATTTTTAAATCATAATAACTTATGAATGGTGAATCAGATTGAAAATATAAGACCACCACCGAGTTCTTAATGTGGTGTTTTCCCAAGGTGCGACTTAACTTTAGTTGACGCAGGTCTTATGTGAAAAAACTCAAAAAGGACATGATCATCATTAAAAAATTTAAAAAAAAATTATTTCATTGACACAATTATTTACTTTAAAAATATCCTTATGTAGAAATCCCAAGGTTAGCTGCCTAACCCTGGGAATGTCGTAGAATCACTAGGGAGATATTTTGAGGAATATCTCAAGTAAATAGTGATGGAATCATAGATCAACGATCAACGATTGTCATTCTTGATGGATCTCAACAACATTGGTGACACAATGAATATCTTCACTAGAAAGTGATCTATATATATGGAAGGTTGCATTATTTAGGATTTCCTTCCCCATTCTTGAATTCAACGATGAATAATAACTAACCACCGAAAATGTCGATCCACTGTTCGATCGTAATATTTCGGGAAGGGATTTATTTATGCGGGATTTTTTTGGGAGTTTGATCTTGTGATTATTTTTTGAATAATTCAAATTTCATTCTAATGGAAATGAAACACAATCAACATGAAAATAAATTGAGGTATGTTCCCCTTGTTTTATTTTTGATTTTCCCCCATTCATCATTCATTATAAGTGTTCTTTGCTTGGCCCATGACTTGACATATCCCGATCAAATGATCATCGTGTACTTGATTCTTGGCACAATGATCTAATATTGAAGATCTGAGATTGAAATGACATGATAGAGGTGCGAACACCAGTACAAACCGATTCGTATGATGGTGGATCCCTGAATATGAATACTCAACGTTCTTAAACATAATGAAGAATGGCCATTTTAATACTTTGTGCAACTAGATCGGAAGACGAAACATGTTGTTTGGTTGATGGCATTAAAAAAAGTATGAATATTAAGTTTATTGACAAGGCATGACCATAATGATGGATGAAGCAATAAAGGAGATGAACAGAGCACAATTTTGAGATTCTAGAAAATCCCACACTGTAAGGAGTGTAATCCATAAGTACATGGTGTGTGGGGTCCCCTAAGTAGTGGATAGGGATTCCAGTATTAATTAAGTATCACATGACATGTGGCTCTTCCTACAAGGCCTTTGGTATCTATCGGATAACTCATCATGTAGATAAGAAGCACACAAGAACATGGAGAAATACATGGGTTTCATACACGAATTTTACTCCCCCACATGACATGGTATGGAAAAAGTACATAGACTACCCTGTGTATTAGTACACAGAAAGAGATACATGGGTTAACACTATGTACTATCACACAACCAGAGTGCATGGGAAGACCCTTGATGGAAGGATACCATGTGTGACTCCTTATACATGTCATTTACCCATCTTTTACATGACATGGTTGGAATGACATGGGTCATTGTACATGGGTAGTACCTGAGGTTATGGGACACGACATGTGACCCTACTACCCATCATGTACCCCCTTTATACATGGATTAAATATCTTGTCGATCGTATCTTGGAAATTTTCATTAGGGTTCGTTCCCATTATTGATTCACTAAAGGTAGTGGGTATCGTTTTCTACTCATAAGAGTATGATCCCTTCAGTAAGACTTCTTGGATAGAGTTGTTGGAATCCATCGAGAGACCCGTTGTAGAATCCTCTATTCATATTTTTACCTTAGGTAGTGTACTTGGTATTGACACAACCAATCATAACAGACAATGATCCTCTACTTTGAGATTTATTCCAAATGGAGTTTTTGGTATCAACCCATGTCCCTAGATTTGTTCCTCATTTTCTATATCATATCTCCCTCTTCAGATCTATCAATGTATCTCTCTCATGATGGTTCTGAACAAATATTAATTCTCATAAGGACATCATCAATGCTATTAGACTGAGGAGTGCATTCTCTTGGATGAGTGCTTCATGGAATCTTCAAACTGAATTCTTAATGTTGGTATGCAATAGTTGTGACTTACCTCTACACTACATGTATTGTATTGAGTATATCTGCATATTATTCTTATATGTCATATATAAATATACTTGTTTAAAGACGAATGTACTTTCCTATATGTATTTCTCTATACATTTGGGGTGTTCTATATAGTATTATTATACACACCCATTCATGGGTTTTTCCCGAACATGTCAGATATTTTGTAAAAGAGAGATCTTTTGACAGAGTCCTAGGTGGACCAGGACTAGATAGAGATTTATGAGATTAGCCATGCCAAGGTGTTCTTATAGATATAGATAGTAGTCCCAGTACATTTTTTTACTAGTTGGACTTGTGGTTATATAATTCCTTGGTGGGCTTGTATTTGGCCTAATTTTACTATAATTTACATTCTTTTGATACTCTATTAGTTGGGATATGGTGGTATGAATGCATTGTTTTATTAGTGGTTTTTATATTTTAGTATTTTGTGGGCATAGAGATAAGAGAGAGTGTACAATTATATAGGCAATGCCTCCAAAGTTAGTGATATGCCTACTCGGTGCTAGTCACCAGCCCCTATCCTACTAGAGGTGGGCTTGGGGAGTCGCGGTACAGGCCCCATAGGGATGAGTCATGAAAATATAATTCTATTAATGAATTATTTTATTAGATAGAAAATAAATTTGGGACCAATAATTTATTTCAATTTATTTATTATAACAATCAAATATTACATTAACCATTTTAGATAAATTGATTCATTATCAAAAAAATACACCCATGTAAATTTTATTACCAAAATGGTTTTAAATTTGATTTATATCCTATTTTTAATAGTTTTAATAAAAAATCCTATTGATTATCAATTTTATAAGTTTTAAATTGTTTTAGAAGTATAGGGATTAATTTTATCTTTGAGATGTATAGTGGAGTAACCTCATATAATTATATTCTACTTAAAACAAGAAATTATTTCATACATTTATGATTTTATATGACCACATGTTTGACACCTCATAAAAATTTAAAATTTTGTACAATGCTACCAGGGTAGATTTAAAATTACTAGAAACCTATATTTGATATATTATGAATATTCTTTTATTTCCATGATTTTATTTATTATATTTTATTTTTATTTTATTTTTATTCTTGGTGTGTTTTTACTTCATTCATATATATTCATTTATTGATGTATAATATTTTTACTCAAGAAAAGATATATTAATCATGTTATTATAATGACACCAATTATTAAATAAGTTTCAAAAGACAAATTAGATAAAAAACATGGGTACAATAAAATAAAATAATGAAATAATTCAAGTCATGGATATATAAACTCAATGATAATCAAATTCTATAGAGAATGATTTATCCCCATGTCTGGTTGTTTTTCATTTTATTTTGGTAACATTGGTTACTTTGAAAAAATTTCATATCAAGATATTGGTTGTATAAATGAATTAAAAATCATTTCAATACCTATGGAAAACAAACAAGGTTAAAAAAAATGCAATTCTTAAGATTTATTAATAGTTTTTATACATTTTAATCAGATGCTATTTCTAGTGTTGTTATACAGATATGGTTTTCTATGTTTCAAATGAGATATAAAGAGAAATAATGAATTACAATCACGGAACCACATTCCATTACTACATGGGAGGAGACATAAAAATATTTATTGATTATTTTTATCCCTATAAATCTTTGATTTTCTATATTTATTTTCAAATATTAATCAATTTTATTCTTAGTTAAATTACGAGACATGATAGTGGTTGAATTTATTTAATAAATGTATCTTTATCAGGTATAGAAGATGTTATTACTTATTTAAACTTGATATAATGCCTTTTCCCAATGTAATTGGCGTATTTTATATTTCACTATTATAGGATATTTAATGAGTAAATTTCCAGATTAATAATATTAATAATTTTTTAATATTTCTAGATGCATTTTAGAATTTATTTTTTAAAGATGTTAGTTTATATAGAGTGTTAACATAGTGGATTTAGATAGATCAGTGGTTCTCCATGTGGATAACATTATAATGATTGTTACCTGAATTATGATATTTATATAATAAATTCCAACATTTTATTTGAGGTATATGAATTATATTCATTTAAACAGAAAAAAATATTAAGGGTTAAAGGAAAAAATTAATAATTTTATGTAATAGAATAAACATTAAAAATTTAGGAGGTTCTTTAAAATTATAACAGTAATAATAGAAAAATATTTCATCATAATCAAATTATCTCATTGGAGGAGTCCTTGAAATAGTATAGTAAATTTAAAAATACTTTTTTTAAAAAATAAATATGATATTTTGAGAAATCAAGTATGATAAATAATAAATATTTATGTTCCATTATTAAAAATGATTAAATGATTGAGTGAAAAAAATGGTATGTTCTTGGATAGCTAGAAGATTAACCAACATGAATAATTAGACATGATTACCTTGATAAGTTACAGAATGCAAGAATAAGAATCCAAAAAATTGGTTAAATATAATAAAGAGTGGATGAGAAATTTATTAAAATACTATAAAATATAATGGAATAATTTTATAAGTATAAGAAAGAATGTTGTACCATTATTTATGTGAAAATTATCTGTTTTAGAGAGGATTATAAATTGATATATTAATTATAAGTAATGATTTTTTTGAAAATTTAATGAGAAATCATAATATTATTCAACTTATAAAGGATATAATAAATATGTTTATGAAATAAAAATTAACAAAGAGATTGTTTCAAACAAGAATAAGCATAAATAATGGGGTTCCACTTCACTTATAAGATAATGTGTGATTGTGGTTACAAAGATATTTATAAATAATCAAAAAGATTCATGTAGAATTTTTGTACGTTCAAATACTTTACATTTTATAATTAAATTATATTTGTGTATATAATTTTAGAAATTGAATATCAATCTATAATCATCATATAAACATGTTTCTATTTTATAAAATAATTAAATGGTGATATGTATCAATGGTTTGATTTTATATAATTTGGTGAAAGTGGTTAAATTATATTTTCTAATGGACCTTATTATTCTAAAAATTGGAGAAGTGAAAATTCCCCCACATAAATGTATGGACATTTATAAAAAATCAAAATATATTTAATTGATTGTAAAATTAGGGGTTGAAAATTTTGATTTGGTCGAGATAAAATAAATATAAATATATAAAAATTAATGATGGATGAGAAAATGATAAGAAAGAATAAAAGATTCCAAAATATTAATTAATTTATAAAATTTATATAAATAAAGTATAATAATTTGTGAGGAATAATTTGGTTTATAAAATATGGAAGAATAATTAATAAAATGTAATTAAAATGAATAAAATCTAAGATATAATGGTATAAAATATTATATATTTTCAGATGTTACTGAGTGTTAGACAAGATAAATATTTTTCATTCACTTTTTCATGAAATGCATGATTTCATCCTCAATACATTGATAGAATTACTCTTTGGAAAAAAGTATCTCCATGTATGAAGAATATGCTATTAGGATATCCTGGTTTCATATAATTTCCACTTAACCAAGGGATTTAGATTCCTAAAAATCCATTCCCAAAACCATTATGTGGTGGTGGGGACCTCCTACCTGGAGTAAATAATATATTTTATCCATTGTATAAAAAAGTATTTCAAATTCTTAAAACCCATTTTTAGAGAACTATATACAATTTTTAACCTAAAGAAACACTTGATATGGGTCAATGTGAGATCCATAGAGTTTTATTTTTTATGATTTTATTTGATAGATACTGGAGGCATGATAGAATCTCATATCAAAAAAAATCACAATTTTTTTCGGATTCATTTTATAATAAATGGAACTATAATTTCTGAATAAATAATACATAACAAATTAATATTTTATGGATGGATCACTATTTGAGATGGTTTTAGCGATTTTAATTTTGGATGCATGAATTTCATTCATGTTAGAAATCCTTTATGATGAATGGAATATGATTATTTTTTGTCATGATTATTTTTGGCATTGAGGTATTTTTTTAAAGTTGGGGTAGAAGACTTTTTTTTATCCAAAATAACCCCTTATTGTAGAGGACACCCATTACATGGATAGTAAGTCTACATGGAATTAAATTACATTATAGTATGGATTGTAGTCCTTGACCCATGAGTCTATTTAATCATGAAATGTTGGTCGTGTAAAGACCTGGAAATTCCATGATTTTTTTAAAATACATGGGATTTTTACGAGTCCGCAGTTTCTGACGGCGCTTGATTCCAAGGCCCGATGTGCCTGGAATCAATTTCTAAAGTTTTGTTTAGGTACGTTCTGTAAACGTACATGCAGGATTTTATATCTTTTGAACCGGTGCCCGGAATTGAAATCTGAGGGCACCGTTGAACTCGCAGTGCCGATATTCTCTTAAGGAGACCTTTACCGCAGTTGTGTTTTATCGAGGTTGGAAGATAATTTTTTGGGATTCTAAATAAATAAAAATAAAAATATGTGTACATATTTTTATTAGATTGGTGGTTAAAACCCCCAAGTTGAGGTTAGAGGTGGGTCCCACCACACCCTAACCTCCCTTGGGAGGATATAACTAGGTGGGTCCCACTCTAGTTTGAACCCCCTTTAACCCCCATGTAACTTACATTTAATTTGGGGAAGTCTTTTAAACTTCCCTGGAATTTAATAATACCACCTCTTCTCTTTTAATTTTGAACCTTCCACCTTCTCTCATTAAAGTGACAACACCCATTAATTAATGAATTGAGCTCCCACAATTAATTCATTAATTTGTAGAGATTTTATTTCTTTTGAATTCCATTTGGAATGCATGACAAGAATAAAATAATAGGGAGGATATTATTTTAGTTTCGGGTGGACACATAATAGTTTTGGGAGAACTCTTGGAGAAACAACTTCTTCCAACGAAGAACGAACTATTCCAACAAAGAACGCTCCTCATCTCTGAAGAACGTGAAGCATAATCTTCATCCTTCTTCAACCTAAGCAAGGAAGGGAAGCACCACCACCCACGATGTACACCAAGGGTGTTGTCTCGACTCGCCTTCATCAAGCTCTATCTCCTCCGACGTTGACAGAATGATGTTCGTTTTCCGCGATGTCCATCTTCTGCGACTCGTCAACGTACTACAACAAATACGAAGAAGGGGGATTTACCTTTATTAGGATTGAAGTTTTCTGTTATTAATTCTAAATGACAAACGCTGACTAGCCAATGAACAGGCTGATCCGTAGTTCGATCGTTCTTGCGGGTAAGGGAAGAATTTCATGCGGGGTTTAAGAACTAGGATGGATCGGTCTTGTTGATGATCTTTATTGAACCCTGTTATGATCTGATAACGCGGAGGGTGCGTGCCAATCCGAACATGGCTTGATTCCCTCTGCTGATCTTGTGATGTTCTTCGGCTTGTTGCATTCTTCGTGGGAGATGAGATGAAGTAGAAACAATGGAATTCGGAGGGTCCAGCGCAGAAGGCGGCATCCTGGGAGGACCCCCAACGGAGATTGATTAAATTTCCGACCACCAGAGCGAACTCGGTGGTCTGTAGAAAGAGGGTCACCGGACGGCTGCGCTGGCGACCGGAGTTGGCGGTGGCGGCAGCTGCACACCGGCCGCGTGGAGGGACCGGCGGCCGCCCGGGCCGCCCGGTCTGCGGGACGACCGACCAACCAATTCGGCCGACCCACTGGAGAACAACGGTGCCCGTAGGTGCCACGTGGAGGAGAACGCGGCCCACATCCGCGGGCCGCTCAGCTGGGCTAATCGGCCGGCCATGTGCCAGCCGGGCTGGAGAACCATAGCGCCCGCAGGCACTGCGTGGAGAGAACCACGGCCCGCAGCGCGGGCCGTGTGCATTGGGCCGAACCAGCCGGCTACGGCTAGCCGGGGCAGAGGAGAAGGTGGCATCGCGTGGCGCCACCAATCAAACTAGACTGGCCCGTAGCATGGGCCGGGTCCACGCGTGGGCCGCTCCTCACTAGGCTAGGCCGACCCCCAGTCGGGTCGGACCCACCGAGCCAGGTCAGGCCGACCCGCCAGCCCCCTGGGCTTGACGGGCCGGACTCGTCTTCGCTTAAATGCGAATAACTCTTAGACCGTGCGTCCGATTGACGCACCGTCTACGGAACTGGGACCCTCGAGGCGAGGCAGTCCTTTTGGGATACTCTAAGTGATTTTTGGACAAATTTGGGAAACGGCCAGGTTTGGATTGAGCGTAAATCCAACCGAGCCCCTAGAACGGAAATGCCAATAACTCTCAGACCAGGCGTTCGATTGACACGCCATCTGTCCTGTTGGTTTCCTTATGATGAGACGGAACTACGAGATACATAAACACAAGATTTTATGATATTTGATGTATCGAAACTTGGCTCGAGGAGCAGACCCTCTGGGAATCAATCGTGCTGTGTGCGGGAACCCTAGGGCTGAATGCAACTGAGATGACATGATCCTCCATGGGTTCGACAGCGACGATATTGTACCCGGATCCTCCGTGGGTTCGACATCTATGACTACTATACCAGAATCCTTCGTGGGTTTGACAGTGATGAATACTATACCGGGATCCTCTGTGGGTCTGACAGTTCTGACTTCTATTCCTGTATCCTGTGTGGGTCCGACAGAATAACTGGTCCTGTATCCTGTGTGGGTCCGACAGCTTAGCTGGTCCTGTATCATGTTTGGGTCCGACAGCTTAGATGAATCAATGACTACATCTGATCATCTCTATCACTCCACAAAAGATGTATACCTATGTGAGATGAGTCATGTCTTTCAACCATTATCATCGTGGTGATTGACTTTACTTCCTTTGTGAAATGGTTTGTGCTTGGGCTCGAGAGTTGGAGCCGGACTGTGATTGATAACTTAGGTATATGTATGGGCATATACCTAAGTAGGGTTGGTTGATACTTTGTGATTGCATCTTTATACTGTGGTTTATCCTTTGTGGATTTTGGGAGTCTTTCGGGGGTCTCGGGGTCCCCTACTGAGTATTGTTATACTCACCCCTGAACGGGCTTCGCTCGCACCTTGTTGTGTTCTGTGCAGACGACGGACGACAATGATCGAGGATGGGGGTGATAGATGGGAGGCTACTCAAAAATGGACTAGACAGGACGTACCGTATGGATGAGTTGTTCGAGTTCTGTACCTACCCTACAGGTAGGATTCCCTGGTGGACGATCCAGGAGATGTTTCCCCTTTTTTACTTGTACTTGCTATTTAGTTGGGTTTGTATACTGGCCCACTTACTTTCAGCACACCTTACTTTTCTATTTTAGTACTTGTTGCCTCTACTACTTATGTTCAGACTGTGTGTGTTATATGTTTAAAGGCAATGCCCTCCCTTTTTATCAGGGATTCACCTTTAGTGCTAGTTGCCAGCCCTTGGCCTATGAAAGGCGGGCTTGGGGTAGTCCCGGCATGGGCCCCAAGGACGGGTCTTGACAGATCATTTATCATAGATCATACACCTTGGATCTTGGAATCCATAATCTATGTTTGAATGGGAATAATTTGGCCCAAAGGATACTCTAGTGACTGGGAATTCTATAGTACCCTGGATACTTTATTCTCGCATCTAATAGAGTACCACAACCACTAGTGCACCAATTCCACTATAATGTCATCATTTCTATAGTTCGGAAGCTGCTATGATACCACTATAGTATATTACTGTAGTTATTCTATAGTAACATACTCCAAATGTTTTTTGATTATCTATCATTTATAAATTTTGAACATATGAAATTCTTCTATTTATGAGTTTTTTTACAATTGAGGTATATCCCCTTTTTAACAACATAACATTTATGTGTTGATGGTTCCACATATCCTGAATGGGCAGTTATATGGGTTTCCTATAAATTACTCCCTATACACACATTTTGAGGATGATTAATTTTCCATGGATTAATATCTAAGAATAATATTATCATTAATGCCCTATTACATTATACTAAGATTTAGAAAATTTCCCCATATAGATTCATAATCCAAGGTATATATATAAGATGTCTCTATTGTATGTTCTTCACTATGATGCCTCCCTTATATAAATTATTCATAGCGGTTCTCATATAGTATCCATTTCAAAATACCCCCATATAATTCCCTCACTGATGGTTGACCACTAAAAAAATATTATACAAAAACAATCCATAAACACTCATAACATTACTAGACCCCACCCGCTCATATTGAACACCCAATATAATGAAAAAGAATTTCCTCTTATGGTTCATGATTCCCCTTCCATATGTTTTATCATTAGAAATGATTTTTCTAATGATTTTCCACTTTATGAGGGATCCATGTTGTGCATATATTGGAGTCTTTAATGACCCATACTACTCCCAATTGACATAACTATTCTTAATAGACCACCAAACTTTACTTATTGGAATCATTTTAAAAAGTTCAAAACCAAGTAAATAGTGTCTCATCGATATGGCATCCAAGATTAACGGAATTAAATGATTAGGATAATATAAATGTATATGATCCAAAATTAATTCATGTATTTATTTGACATTAGAAATCAAAAAATTTAGAAGATATAACCCCTAATTTCCTTTCCAAACTAATAGATTCCTAATGATATTGACTATTTTGTTTCTAATTGATAATGAGTCTTTCTATTCTTAGAAGACTAGTTGTGTCTTTTCTGGCCCAACACACACCAACTTGATACTCTAGGAACATCCTCATAATTTTTTATGTCATATCATACTAAAAATGTTCAATAAATGAATTAGAGAAGTGAACATGCTTTAGATCCATTGTAAGTCTATGGTATTCCACATGGATTCACATAACCTGGATGTTTATCCATTGATCCATGTTTAGCTACAAGTTGATAAGAGGTGAATAAGAATATGTGACCATAATTTTCTTCACAATCCATTAATATATATTAATTGATGATTTGAAATATATTTATAATAATTGAATCATAAATAACATAGTATTTACAACTAATATAATCCATAACCACACGCTATTCATTTTAGTTACCAATAGAGATAATGAATCTGAATGAGTTTCTCATGAGTAAGTCCATAAAAGTTTATTAAGGTGTCTCTAAAACCAAGTAGACTATTATATATATAATTTAAATTATTAGAATAGGTCCTAGTCATGTGACCAAAAAGAAATTCACACTGTCATTTGGGACACATAAACTGGAAAAGTAATATCTTTAGTCATTGATGAGCCACCTTAAATATAACTTTTATCAGAAGACTTAGAAGAAGGCTAGCCTACTCGCAGAAAATTTTATAAATAAAAAAAGTAAATACATCAAAAGAGGAGAAAAATGGGATCAACAAAGATGTGTGTACACATCACCATGCGCATCAGCATAAACCAAACCACAACAAAAGGTCATTGTAACAAAGGACCAAGAGGAGAAAACCACCTCAATCGAGTGCTTGTATAAAGCATCAGTAACCTGATTTGCCTCTCTATAGACATGAGTGACCACCAAACAAATTTTCTCCACAAGCTCTAGACAGTCAGCCCAGGCATAAAGCATCCTCTAAGGGACATTCCTTGAACAAGTTCTAAGAACATCAACGACCAAAGTGGAATCAGATTCCATCCATAAGTTCATCCAAGCATATAAAGAAGAGTACTAGACAACCTTAATCATATCCCATTACTCTGCCTCAATCACCAAGCCATTCCCTAAAAAGTGGTAGAAACATACTTTAACAAAGCCCCTATAGGTGCGAAAAACACAACCATAGCCCGAAGATCCTGGTGCACCTGAAGCCGCGCCATCCACATTAACTTTAAGAAATCAAAAGATCAGAGCGATCCACCAAATATAATTTATCATAATCGGCTTCTTACACCTACCAGAAACACCCAAACTCCGCAAAATAACCAGATCAGAAACATCATTTCTCATAACTCCAATTCGAGCCCGTGCAGTAGCAAGAACACCAATATGAAGCTCCCGAATTCCAACAGAAATCGGTGTACTTATATTCTCAAAGACAAGAGCATTTCGAGCCCTCCAGATAAAAGAAACCAGCATTGAAACTGCAGAAAGGAGCAACAGTTTCACCTGAGAGCTGCAATTAGCTTGGTAAATAGAGTCCATCAACTGTCCAAAACTCTCTAAATTCAGGTGGCACCCAAAAAAATCCTGAAAATAATTCCATAGACCATATGAAAAGAAACAAGATATGAAAATATGATCAAAAGTTTCATCTATAGTATGACAACGAAAGAAAATAGGTGGAAGAGAAAATCAAGCTTACTGTATCAAGCACTGCAAAGGAAGTCTACATTTCTAAATCCTCTATATAAGCATATATTGAGCTGGCAGGATTAAAGTAGAATGAAACATAAGTATCCCAGAAGGAGCCATCATAGGCTCAGAACACATGAATCTATAATCCTCCTTAGTAATGAAGTTTCTAGTAAGACTGGGAAACCAAATTAGAGTATCCATCGCAGAGTAATGATAACAATCCACCTCTACTTTCAAAGAGTCAGAAAGTAGCCCTTAAGCCATGGTACTATTATGAAATTCCGCAATAGAAATATCCTTCAAAGAAGAAGGAATCTCCAAATCCTCGATAATGGCACATGATAACCAAATAGTCTTCCAGTAGTTTAATGAGGAGTTTCGAGAAACCACCCATTTAGAGGATTGTGAGAGGCTACAATAAGCATGCTTAATTAAGGGCCATATCGAGGAAGGGACATAAAGAGAGTACCCATTCACCATCTTGAATCCAAATATATTACATAGAAACTCCAAAGAAAAATCACTGGAGGTCATAATTGAACAAGTAAACTTTTTAATGAGAGATTCCTTAAAACGCTTAAGATCCTTTAGACCCATACCACCCATGTCAAAAGGCCGAATGCAGTCACTCTAGGAAATAGTAACAAGCTTCCTTTTATGAATTGAACCAGTCCAAATAAAATCATGAATAAGCCTTTGTAAATCCTTAAGAAGTGTTTGAGGCCATCTGTATAAGGAAAAAACATAGACACACATGGAGGTGATCAAAAAATTAATAAGATAGACTCGCCCTGCCTGAGACATATATTTACTTTCCTAGGTAGCCATTTGATTGATAATTGTGGGATAGATATTTTCCAGATGACACCTTTTCACAGCACCCCAGAAAAGGGGAACCCAAATATAGTTGAAAGGTAGAGACCCTCTCCTCACCCCAAGCGTGCAAGCAACTCTGTTTTGCTTTGAAACAATAACACCTTCCCCAAAAAACACTGAGGATTTCTCCCAACTGATAACTTGACCAGAAAAAAGCTCATAATGCTCAAAATCTACCTTAATAAAACGAATAGTGACCCTATCAACCTTACCAAACAATAGAATATCATCCACATAAAAAAGATGTGAAGGAGCAAAAAGACCTCTGCCAATAGTGATTTGCTGATACAAGTCAGCATGAAAAAGATCCGAAATACATGTGCTCAAGTAGTCCTCAGCGATAGCAAAAATAAGGCCAGATAAAGGATCTCCTTGTCTCACCCCTAGAACATTTAAAGAAACCTCTAGGAGAGCCATTAACAAGAACATAAAGCATAGAAATCTGGAGAATGCAGTCAATAAACTTGATGAAACCATTAGAAAATCCATACATTCTTAACACTGAAAAAATAAAACTCCATTTCATCACATCAAAGGCCTTCAAGATGTCAACTTTTAAAGCCATATTCCCATACTTCACATTTTTCCTCATTACCTGCAAGTCATTTTTTTCCATTTTCCAAATCCAGTTTATGGGTTCCTGGTACCCAAGTGTTTACAACCACAAACTCAAATCAAAATAATCACAAAAGTAAGGATCAAAACAAAAAAGACTTACATATCATAATAACCATACTCCTCACTGCATCCCATGCATGATTCCTCTCCTCTGGTAGCCGTAGTCGATTCCCATTCTGGCGATCTCCAGTAGCTTTCACTTTGAACCCGACTCCTAAGCTGATCAAGCAGCGGTTGTTCCAGAGATGTCCTTTTGACCACACTCCCCTTCTTAAAATCCACAATCACCTCACTATTCCGCTTAGAGGCAGATCTGGTCCGCATTGGCCGTGGAAGGCATAAGTAATCTCTCCTTGGTCGTCTTATTGGTGTCGTAGATAAAGGCCCCTCAGTTGGAGTCAAATTATTCTTTCCATTTTGAACCACATCGCTGAAGGAATGGCCAACAGTGCCACTGAAATTCTCCTTCTCTCCACCAAACTTCTCCCTTCCTTTACCGGTTTTCTCCCCTCGATACAAACCATGATTCCCTGCCTTGTTTCCCCTCCGTTGGTCTGGGGTATTATTCTCCGTTAAAGGTAGACATTCCTCCTCAGTGGCCAGCCTCCCCACGGTGGCGGCCTGCACCTCTTTCACGCCACCACCAACTTTAATTTCTTCCACAATCAGGGTTGTGTTTCTAGTCACCTTATAGCTATCTTCCACCAATATAACAACTGGAACTTGCTCCAAATCAATAGCCTGGTAGTCCTCCACAGCCTCCGCTCCACCCATAGCAGTTATGTTTACCAAACCTTCCACCGACTGTCTATCAAGGACCTACTCACCATCATCCTTTCCTCCATGAGCAGCCTCCTCCGGCCCCTCGGTCATCATACCATTAGATAAACCTTCAAACCTGTTACTCAATAATAGAAATGGAGCAGCCAATGGGTCCAGGCCTCTAGAATCCTTATCACCCACCGGGACAACAACCTCTCTTGCATTCAAAACCCTTCCATCCCCGATCTTCCCAACTCTCACACTACCTAGTGAGTCTGAAATGTTCATATGCCTCTTACCATTTGAAGCTCCAGAGTCCCTTCTGCTTTCAGGGGAAGCCTTAAGAGGCCCATAAGACTTATCTTCCAATGCCGAACTAGTCACCTCAGAGCACCTCCCTCCAGCAGCATTTCCTATCAAACTCTGGTCCCGTTGCAACTCCAAGTCTGCTTCCAAACACATACCATTAGCAGCGCTCACCGGATCAGGCTGCTCAGCGCGACTGGTCCCCCTCAGATGTGAATTAAGTCCCCGACGACATGCTTCCGCCGAATGGACCTACCTCCTACAAGAACCACAAAACTCGATCCAATCTTCGTACACAACTTGGTGCTTGTAACGATATTCTTCTTCAATTGTTATCCAAACAAAGTCAAAATGAGTGCGAGACGCGTCGATTTCAATACAGACCTGGGGGTTCACAAGATGGCAGACCGCCTTAGTTCGGCTATAGGCACAAAGGAATCTCCCTACCATGTTGCCCAGCATGCGAATAATTGAAGGATTTTGAAACGGCAAAGGGAGTTTAGGGAAACTAACCCAAACCGCGATGCAAGGAGAATCACAGTTCATATGAATGTAAAAAGACCAACGCAGAAGAAGAAACCGATAACCCTTGAAGTAGAGAGGAGCCTTCGACCATGCTTTGATGAGGTCTACCTCCGTCTCGAATCGAATCATAATTTGTTTATTGTCAAGTAACCCAACCACAGCGCGCTCCTGGAGATCCCAGGAACCCAAGACAAAACGGTCGAAGTCATCCACTGAAGGTCGCTTGTGCTTGAACCGAGCCAAAAGAGTGAGATTCAACAAGCTGGAAGATTCTGAAAACTTGGAAGAAGAGAGTTGAAGATTTGGCGCTCCATCGAATAGATCTGAAACCTTAGGGTTTAAAGCAGCTCTCGGGAACGGAGGGAGAAACTCCGGAATAGAGAAAGGTAGGAATCCCGTAGCCCTCCTATGAGACAGCGAATCTCCCTCCCCCACCAAGGGGGGAGGATCCGGCGCAGGGGCCACCATCTTCACCGGAGGATGAAACAGAATGGGATAGAGGCTCTCGAGCTCCCCTTCACCGTTCAAAAGGAGTTTTTTCCTCATTACATTAACACATTCTGATTCCATATACAAACAATTTTGAATGTTCCTTCTAGGCACAAACCCAAATTGATTTTTGGATATAAAATCCTTAGCGATACTTCCTAATATGTTCGCAAGAACCTTGCTGATAACCTTTGGAACAATATTCTTTATGGCCACATGCCTGAAATACCGAATATCAAGAGCATTATCCTTATTTGGAATCAGGGAAATGAAGATATAATTGGAACCAAAGGGGAAATAAGAATGATAAAAGAAATCTCTAACCACATTAACAAACTATGTATGGATAATATCCTAATAACCCATAAAAAATATGTTTGAGAAACCATCTGGCCCGACCACACTATCAACATTCATAGAAAACACCACCTTCCTGATTTCCGCCTTTTAAGTAATACTAATGAGCACATCATTCTGGGAGACCTCCACCGAAGGAGAAATATTCCTAAACATGTTATGGGTATTATCATGCCCTGAGTCAGTGTACAACCTTTCAAAATAAGTATAGGAAACATCATAAATACCATTTTTAGAGTATAAAAGAACTCCATAAACCATAAGGGCATTCATACCACGTTTCACCTTCTTTTCCCTGTGCAAGAAATGAAAAATTCTTGTATTTCTATCCCCATATTTCAACCAACTAACATTATATTGAGTCATAGAAAGATTCTCCTTTAAATCCAAGAGCTCATTAAATTTAGAAAGGGCATACAACTCTTCCCTAGATATCAATTCCTAGCCCTCATTGAGTCTTTGACAATGCATAAGATTATCCTTAGCACTTTGAATATCATGATCCAGACATGAGAAAGATTGCTTACTAGGGTAATTGGTATTATTTTTGCGATATATTTAACACACACATCTTAAAACATTAAGATAGTCACATACTATGATATAAAATCATACATGGGATGACCCATTGTCCCATTCTATCAACTTAGATGGACAATTAAAAGTTTTATTAGCTTACCGAAATAGCCACCTACAATTCAAAATAAGTTATATATCAAAAAAACCATGGGTGTAAATTCATGCGGGAACACTGAGATAGAAGTGATCATGGGGGACTATCAATATTATTTATTAAAAAAAATTAATATTTGATTTTCAAGAATTTTTATAACATGATTTATTTTTTTGCTAAAATATATGGATAATATAGCTAAATTAATATTATAAATGATTTTATAGAAGATGAAAATAAAAATTTATTTATATGAACATAACTTGATAGATATCATTAACCTAGATTAAAGAAAATATTTCCATTATTTTTTCACATGATAATATTTGAGTTGAGGTTTTGTTAAAGGTATTAAAATAATGAATTTTCATAGAAATATCTCTTGTTTTTAATGATTTTATGTTTTTAAATTTATATAAGTATTTGATATCATTTTTTTTGAAGTTGGAATAAATATTAATATATATTTTTGTTTACATTGAATAGATATAGTGAATTATTGAGATTTATTTGATTAGTATGTCCATAATGAAGAAATAAGTTTGAATATGATTTATGAATAATATAAAGGATTAAGGACCAATTGATGGGAGAATTTATTTGAATTACACATATTTTTTTAGATTCAATATACATTATTTGAATATTATATTCCCAAATTCAATATATATATATATACAATTCTTTCATTCAATGAGTTTTATAGGAATTCCATCCCACCTTATTTAAATTATTATGTTTCATGAATTAAAATGATTAAGATTATGGTTGGATGTGTTAATGTAATATACAAATATCTTTTTACAAGAATTACATGGTAGATTTTATTAATTTTTCTATGTTAAAAAATTTTCATTTTGATAAAAATTATTTTTCATGTAAGAGTTACCTCGAACAAGAATGAAAAAAAGAAAAAAGAAAATATAAATGGGTTAAAAATAAAGAAACAAATACATTGAAATAAGACCAAAAAATATCCTTATTATTAAAGAAATATAGACAATAGTTTTATATGATATTGGAAATGACCCGTTGTAGCTCACTCTACATAGTAATCAGATAGGTGGTTCTATTTGAACTTAAGCATGCCTCCCCATATACCTGAGAAAACTAACTAGTAGACACCGTATGAAGAGATATCATGGGGATATTATACCTAATTTTTCATAGTTCATAATCATAATGATGTTTATATGAATCATTATAATATTATGCATATATCAAAGTATGTAAAAGTAAGTAAACATAAAAATTGATAAGAAAATGATTCAAAAGAATACATACAATCATAAAGGATTGATAGCCCAATAGGCCAATAACATATAAAAAATAAAAATATAAGAGAAATGTTAGGAAAAAATGAAATGTAAATAAGGTTCCAATACTGTACAAAGAATCACCACATCCCAAACTCCATGTCAAATCTGATATGTTCTTGCATCGTAATGAAATATTGATCCTTTTCTCAGCCTTTTATTACAACATGTGTAGATGTTCTCCGATACCCATGTTTCATTGCCACACAAGGAGGGTATATGTAAAAAATTAAGTAGGTAACTCCCATTACGGACTTTTAAATAACAAAAAATGAATAGATATATGAATGTGATATGCTCAAAATAAATAAATAAATTTTTATACTATGAATATAACAAAAAAACTCATAATTTCATCTTCTAGTCCTATTATGTATCTGATCATGTCGCATAGACCATGCCAACCCATGTACCATTCACCATTATATTTTTGATCCTTAGGTTTGTGAACTCTATTTTCCAAAAATGCTTCAACCAGTTTTAGTGTTTCTCTAAGGACATCATGATGACCATGCCTCCCAATATAAAAAAAGTTGGTTCTAATTGGAAAACATATCATGTATCAATGCTGAGGGGAATGATTTTAGAAATATTTCTCTCATTATATAAGATCATCTCTGTATCCATATACAATGAAGATGAACCAATAGTTACATAAACCTCATGTATGGGATTTTTCTCTATCATGTATCATAGAACACACATATGGGAGTTTTCTCATCAAAAATTATCATAGAACTCCCCTATAAGAGATTTATCATTTAGGAACAATGTAATAAATAATTTTACATTAGATTTTTATATACACAATAAAATAAATCTTTATAGAGTGTTTATCATTCAACGGTACAAATAAAAAGTAAAAATATGGGTTTAATTAAGATGAAAACCTAAAGATCAGAACACATACTCATTAGTTGTATATAAAATTCATGGTTCCTAAGGTTACACTTGTAACTATGTCAACCCCTGACTATTTCCAATTAGTAGAAAACCGGCGACAAGGTCATAATTAAGCCATGAACCCATAGGAAAATAACCGTATACCTAATTGGATACCCATGGAATAGATGGGAATAATCACATCTCAAATTACATGTTCACTCATGGTTGGTCACTAACCCATTCCATGGTCAAGCTATATCCCACTATGGATAACTAGTTTCAACTCACAATCTTCATCTAGTATGATGGTTTGAAGGAACTTATTCTTTGGCCACTAAAATAATTCAGTCATTTTATTAAATGACACACCTCATAATGGGTCACATTGTTCAATGTAAATCATATATCAATTCCTCAATGGTCAATGGTTGGGGAAAAAGGGAAATGTACAATGCCAATGCACAAGGAAAATTCAGAATACACAATATATCCTTGGATGTTTTTTATGGAATATAAATTTAATTTAAAAATAAAATTAATCATTAATAATCCAAATCAATTTTGTTTTCAATTCCCTCTTTGGAATAACAAAACATCCCATGTATTATAAATAAAAATTTTAAAATCCAAAAGTCTAATAAGTGGACCACAAACCTAAAACAAGAAGCATTTCCCATATAAAAAAATATGTTAGTAGTTACCGCCAACCCACTCCCTAGGAAATCTGTTCCTAACTCAAGCCCCATCCTACTCCCTAGCCACTATCTCAATGAATAGAATCTAACATAATCAATTTTAATATTTATTTTTAATTAATTAAATCAATTTAAACTTGTATTATTTTCAGGAAAGTCTTTAATCCATGAGCAAACATCCATAATTTGAGTAATGGGGTTTTCCCCACTCTGATCACACCCATAAAACCATGTTAATAAAATTACCCAAACAAAAAAAAATCTATAAAAAATAATTAAAATTTATGAAAAAACCTATGAAAATTCATACCAACACCATAAATTTTTGAATTTCCAATAAAAAAAATTTAGATGGCATGACTAGATTCCCTCAATTTATGAATAAATGATTCCATGACATATTTGGATGATTCCACCATGAACTAGTGGAATTAGAAATAAAAGATAAGCCATGAAAAAGAAAAATTATACAAAAAGAAGGAAGAGGATCCCTAAAAGATGATAAAATAAAAAAATAACTTGAATCAATGAATAATGACCTCAAAACCAACACATAATTAGGGGGGATATAACACCCAAAAATTCTAATGTAAGAACATTGTATTCGATGGTGTGTATGACATGAAACACCAAGAATGTAAGAAAATATAAAATCATAATAATTTAAAATAAATTAACCATTTCAAATAAATTAAATACTATTTGTATCTTTTAATGAATGTGACACTAAGTTAGCATACATCACATACAATAATTATTTTCATCAGTGGCATGGATTACACATAAGAACAAGTTTTACCAAACAATAATATATTATTTAAAATATATTATAATAAGATACAACTTAACCATTAAATTTATTTTTATGAATATTTTTAACTAAATTATGAGAATATATAGTTTAATTAAATTGGTTACATGTTAATTAGAAATTAATATAGAAACCAAATGAATATAAAGGGAATTATTTTATAAAAACTATTTTCATGTCCAAAAGACCATTTATCTTAATAAGATAAATTAATTAATATTAGTGAATTATATTAATTATACTTATATGTTATATATTCCATAAAAAGTTTTGATATTCATCCAATTTATTTTATAGGCTTAATATGAGAATAAACCCAATATTACACAAAAAAACATATATTTTTATAAAAGTAGTTTTACCACATTGTAATGGAAAACTTATTTTAAATAATACTTTTGGCACTTTTACTAGTCTTATATGTCAAAATTAACCTAATATTTGAAATCATGATATAAAAATTAGTTTACAGTGAATTGTTTCTATTTTTCTACGAGATTTCATTTTTTTAATGAGTAGTGAAAAATATTGTATTTTAATTCAAAAATGATTATCATACCAATTTATTTATAAGGTAATGTATTATTTTATATTTTTTTAAAAGGTTAATTACATCAAATATTTATCAATTAACCCAATTTATGTCATTGTAACCAATTAAATATTGAATTTAAATATAAAAACCTAACAAAGTTTTAAACGTTTCTATATTAAAAACTCGTATTGTCGTCTCATCTGTGGGATTAAATTTTTACTGATTTCTTCCAATTTTGTGATTGAAATTTGTAAAAATTGTATCCATATTTTGAATCATAATAATTTACAATGGATAAAATGGTCAACTTCATTTTTTCCAAAAATATTAGTGAATGTGATTGAAATTAATTAGAAAAATTAAGAGAAGAATTGGCTTAACATGGGACTAACCCTTAAACCTAAGGCCCAATATTACTTATAAACATGTCTAAAAGAAATTTATGGAAGTATTTTTACCCTATTAAACCTTTAAAAAACATGGGTACATTATTGGATACACTGTCAATGGTAAAAATGTTGGTGGAATTCCCTTTTCCAAAATTTACAAGAGTGCCACTCCTCTTATATTATGAAAGGGAATTAAAGCCTCCCACTTCATCACAAATTTTTAGTTGACCAATATCTACCCCAATAAATCCTAAAAATCCCTAAAATGAACCTTGAATCCTTATCTTGGTCATAAGTCCATTCAAATATTCCCTTTGGGGCAAACAAAAAATAGTTGCCCGAGTAAGAGGTAACATCCTTCCTCAATATATTTTGTACTATTTATTTTTTCACTCTTTAAATTGTCCTTATTCCATGATTATATAAAAAAGAAATATCCCCAATATACTGAGATGTTTTTAAGTTAATTTTTCCACCTTATCTTATGCACACTTCCATTTAATGGGTAATGAACTTTCCATTCTTGTGTACGGTGAACTACCACCTCACTAAATAATGGCATTCGTTTTCCCATTACTGCATCCCATGGTTGAGAATTATGATATAAAATCTGTTAATATAAGATATATATGATATTTATTATGTCTTTATGCTTCTTTAATTATTTTACAACACATACTATTATACTTTCCATTTTTTTTAAATATGACAACATTGTTTGTGGAAGTGTGGACTACCGGCCCCTCAAAGTGATGTGATTCGTTCGCACTATACTTGGAAAATATAAAGAATGGATTTAATAAAAAATATTTAATAAAATTAAAATATATATTATATTCATGAAATAATTATATTTCTATAAATATAATATATTATTTTCTTTATTATACTATTCACACACTAAAAGCTGATAACGTCGGTTGTGGACATGTGGACTACCTCCTCAACATGATGTGATTCCTTTTACATAATAATAATTATATCTATAAGTATATAGTATTAATAACATGTTATTAATTATTTAATGATAATTATTGAATGATACAGTGTTACTTCCCTTCTTCCATAATGATCATTTATAAACGGGAACGTTACTCATGAATATGTACGACCTACCGTTTCCATAATTGTAATATTGGTTCATTATTCATAACAATTTTTCATGATTAATTTTAAAAGAATAATTTATGTATATATATGTTAATTATTTCATGATTATTATTCTAGATATTTTTATATAATGACATATTTTAACATAGTTGACCTACCAAAGTCAATTTTGACAAATGAACCAAATTTGGTCAAAAATACCCGACATAAATTATTTATTTAAGTAGATTAATTAAATATTATAATAAGTGAAGTAAAAGTAATAATTATTATTATTTTTAATAAATTAAATAATTTATATAAGTTTATTATTTATAAATATAAAGTCACACGTGACAAGTTAGACCTAAGGTAGGAGATTTTGTCTAAATTTAAATTACATTTAGACTTATTTGTTGTTATGCATATAGTTTTCTTATATTGTGTAAATACTTCCCATTAACAAGTTATATCATGATATCCATTATTATCATGATATTATAAATTTCATTTACTATTATTACTTTATATATATTATGATTTTAATGTTTCAAAGTGGTATGACACACTTTGGAATGATTAAAGATTATTCTCCTATAGAACGTTTTTAATGATTTTCATTGGAATATCACTATATTTATGATTTTTAACATTCTCTTGAAATAATTAATTTATTTTAAATATACATGTTCTTAAATGATGTATATTATTATAGTCTAAACTATATACCATTTTTACGTATGGTGTTCACTTTGTTAGTTATTTGATTAATCGGGGAATTATTGATAAATATGTATCATTTATTAAATACATATATTTGATAAGAATTATTGTTTATTATTTAAATTTATTATTTTATAAATGAGTAATTATATGGATAGGTAATATATAGGTGGGTCCTGGTTAAAGACAGACCCTTGATGCATCATAGGTCTCATGATATGAAATAGTTGGCCAAATTAGATGAGATTTTTTACCTGAAATTCTAAACTGTCTTGTGAATGGTTTTGATGGAAATAGTTCCATGTACCTAGGAAACATTTCATCCAATAATTAGTAGTTTCCTTCATTGATATTCAGTTATTATATATCACTGAGATTTTACATCGACATATCTATGGATACATTTAATTTTTAGTTTATTGATTAAATTACATGTGTTTCAGTTTTTTACCTTTCCATATTGATTATGACTTATCTAGTTATCCAAATGGCATGTGTAATCATTTATTTAACTTTCCATGTTAATTATTCTTGAAAATTTAGTATTTATTCCATTGTACTTACTCTTACTGAGATTTTGAGCACTCCATTATTTTGTTTCCTTTCCCCAGGTTATGAAGAATAAATCTTTGAATAATATTTCAATGATGCAGTTTATAACATCTCATTATGTATCATGTTTTCTTTTCTATTTCCCAATGTAATTTGTCTATCATTTATATATTGTGGTTTTCCAAGAAACCTAAAATATTTCTTCCCTTGTGATTTGAAGCTTATATCTATGCCAATGTAATAAAATAATACATCGGTGCTAGGATTCTGGGGTTAGGGAATTATAGTTGGTATTGTAGAAGATTTATAATAAACCTTGTAAAGTAGATTTAGAAAACATAGATTAAGGAACATAACCCTAAGATATAATTTTAGGATTAGTATAGTAGAACATCCTAGAATTTTGTTAAGTTATATATTATGTGTGTATTATAAGCAATACATCCATGTCTGGATACTACAAGTAGACGAGGTTCTCAGATATATTTACCTAAGTGTGACGACTCCAACATGGTGTTTTGGGAAAGAATATTCATAATATGGTACATGAAAACGAGCCTTACTGTACACCTGGTTTGACACCATTTGGGGATATGATTAGGATAGTTCACATTTACTTTACAAACCATTATAAAGGATTTAAAAGTAAATACATCCCCAAAGAAACCTTATTTATTATTATAAGATTAGTTAGGGAAAATATTTTCAATTTTTGATTACTATTTCAAAAGTTGTAGGATTATAAAATATGTTACATAATGTTTTTATCTAATCTAGTATATTCCATTGTATAGAAATAGACATTAGAAGGAAGAATGATATTATTACTCATGGAAAATATAGTGATTTCCCTTTTGAGGAAACTAATACAACTTATATTGGAATTGATAATATTAAGGAAAAATTTGGGCATCTTTCGTAGGTTATGACACATAAACTTGCCCGAAAGAATAATCTTATTCCACAATGACATTCACCGATGTTGGGTCAATTCATGTGATAGTTTCCCCCATCATTTAGTGGGACTACTGACCCAATGGCTACTGAGTAGTGGTTTATGTCTTTAGAGAATATATTCATGGAATTAGGAATTTGTGAAAAAGTAAAATGTTACAATTTAAATATATTTTTTGAATAGAGTTGTAGATCAATGGTGGTCATTGATCCAGAATACTAGGTAGAAATATGTAATAGAACCCAAGGAATGAAGAAATCTTAAGGATACATTCTATGATTAAAACATCCCTCATGATCAATGAACATATATGAGGAGAATTTTCATTGGTTTAATGAAAAAGATGTAAGAAAGTGTTGTGGATTATGATGCTAACTTTACATGGTTTTTATGGTATTATATGAATTTCATTAGCTACATAGGGTGAGATATTGACCACACCATTGAAGTTATTAAGCCAAATTTCTGAAAGGAATTGGTCTCCCAAAATGTTTCATTATATTACAAGATAGTTTTATGTTATATCATGATAGTGAATGAATTTTCTAGAATCAACATATTCAAGGGAATCTAGGACAAGAATATGACATATGAGAACCATGTAAAGGAAATGACTTAAACAATAAGAATGTAAATAAGGATTTTCAATAAGTGATAAATGTGGAAAAAATATCCCAAGGAAATACTTTAATGTACTGAGAGTTTTTTATAATTTAGGAGAAAAGGGTCATGAGGAAAATTAATTCAATGGGAAGAAGGAAAAATCCACTATTCAGGGATAAAACTGCAAGGAGATGGGAAAATATGAAAATGAATTCCCCAATATTTAATGGAATATTTCTCCAAAGAAGATAAGGGATAGAGGTAAAGCATATGTAATTTACCCAATTAACATGGAATAATTAATACACTTTTATATCTGGATCAATAAAATGTGTTTTAAAATTATTTTATGATGTTATCATAATATGATTTATGAAATATATAAGTAATTTTCTAAAATAATATTTCATTAAGGATTTGTGATCAAATTCTGAATGGAATAAAGAAAAAGTTATTGGAAACCATATTGTTGAGTGTAATATAACCCTTAATATGTTCCTAATGTTATGAAAATGATTTTTATATAAGGAAATTATCATTTCAGAAAACGTATATTGGATAGTTTCTGAATACCATCAAACTGATTAATAAATTACTAACAAAGTGGTTTATGCTATCATTGATGGAGATTACAACATGTTTGGATTTAAGGAGTATATCCTTATTCTATATTCTATTTAAAGAATATGAAGCATGTATATTTTAAATAAGGTTTTATAGTAACACAAGGCATTACTATATTCACATGTTTGGTTTGTGATGATTAAAATACACTTCATGTTATTTGATAAGTTCATTTTGGAAATATAGTTACCTTCAATCCAATGTGTTGGATCATAATGTTTTGTAAAATTTAAGCATTTATACAATGGTTTAAGATGATCTTTGGGTGATGTTTTAGAGGCTAGTGTATTACTTTACCATATAATGGATCATGTGCTATGAAATTAAGTAGAAAAAGCTCATGGAATAACAAAAGTATAAAATTGTATTTATCAAATAGAAACGTATATTTACTTATATTCTAACACACTGAAAGAAATTTTTAACTCTGTAAAAAACTTTTTCTTGAAAAAAATGATGTCTAATTATCATAATTTTTGATTATATAAATGAAATTTATTCAGAAATATTGTTTATTGTTTTGTGGTAAAAAAATTCATATAAAAATGTTCTCGAGAACATTCCATCAGAACTAGTTTTTTAGATTTTTCTTTCATATCCATTTTTCATTTCCCACCTATGTTCTCCTACTAGGGAATATAGTTACATGACCATTGTAATATCCTTTATCCCTTATTAATAAGATGTATTATTAACCAGATTCATGATGCGATTTTCTCAAAAATAGATTATTTTCAAATATTAAACCCTTGAGTACTGATATCATGTTTAAATTTCAAGGACACGATTTAATTAAGGTGGGGGGAATATAAAACCCCAAAATTTAAAGGTAAGAACATTTTATTAGATAGAGTGTACGAAATGTAACCTCATGAAAATAAAGAAATATATTATCCCTATAATTTAAAAAATATTTACTATATTAAATAAATTAAATATAATTTATAAATTTTAATGCATGTGAAACTGAGTAAGCATACATCATACACAAAAACGAGTTTCTTCAATGGATTGTGTTACACAAAAGATTGAGATTTACTTAACAATCATATATTACTAAAAATATAATATAATAAGATACAACCTAGAAATTAAATTGATAGTTATGCATATGATTAACTAACCTATGAAAATATTTATTTGAATTCACTAGTTACCTATTAATTATAAATGAATATAGAAATCAAGTGAATATAAAGGGAATGATTTTATAAAAGAGTTTTTTAGTGAAAAAGGTGATTTATCTTAATAAGATTAACTAATTATTATTACTTAATTATAATAATTAAATTTATATGTTATATATTTAATCTAAATTTCTATATATTCAACCAATTTATTTTATAGGCATTATATGGGAACATACCCAATATTACACATAGAAACCTATATTTTTATAGTAGCATTTTTACCGACATGTAATGGAGAAACTATTTCAAATCAAAATTTTGAACTTTTATGATTATTATAATTATAAATAAACTTAATATTTTATATAGTAACAAACAATTATTCTAGGGAGAATTTTTGGCCTTTTCTATGAAGTTTCCTTTTCAAGAAATAATGAAAAATACTTAATTTTAATTCAATAATAATTTTTATTATAATTTATTTATAAGGATAAATAATTTTTTTAAATGGGTTTTAATAAATAAATTATTTATCAATAAATATAATTTAGGTCATTTTAATCTGTTTCACTTTGTAAGTGAATATAAAAACTTTGCAAACTTTTGAGCTTTTTTACATTAAAACCCCACATTTTCATATCATTTACGGGATTAAATTTAATTTAATTTATACCACTTATATGATTGGAATTTAGAAAAGTTGGTTCCATATTTTGAATAACCATAAGTTATAATTTCAAATATGTTCACCTTTGTTTTTGACCAAAAATATTATTGAATGTGATTAAAATTAATTACAACAATTAAGAGAAAAAGTATCTTAACAAGGGACTAAACCTTAATCTTAAGGCCCAAAATGACATAAAACATTGTCTAAAATACATTTTATTGACATATTTAGACCCTATAATCTTATGTATATAATGTTTTCAATTATTAGAACAACCTTTAATGGTAAAAACAGGGTTGTAATTCCATTTTCCAAAATATTCCAGAGTGTCACTCTACCTCCATTAAAAAAGGGCACTCAAGCCACCCATTTCCTCACACTTATGATGCCATTTTTTCTGAACATTTATCTAACAAAAATTATCTTTAAAATACCTAACCTAATCATAGAATAATAGCCTTGTTCATTAATCCATCTAAGGAATCCATTTTGTGCAAACCAAAAGGAGTTAACCGAATAAGAGGTAACATCCTTCCTCAAACACTTAGTTTTATTTACTTTTACAGTCCTTAAATTTATCCTTATTATATAATTGTATTAAAACAATAGTATCATCAATATAATTATATGTTATTAAGTTAATGTTTCTACATTCACTTACACACACTTCCATCTAATGTGTAACAAACTTATTGTGCTTGTTTACAATGAACTATTGCCTCACAAAATGATGTCATTCATTGTTTTCCTTTTCCACCTCCCATGGTTGGGAATTATGATGAAAATGTTGTTAATATATGATATATATTTAATTTATTTTGTATTTATAATTATCTAATTCTTATATAACACATAAATTTATACTTTCAATTTTGTGTAAATATGATGACATTGTTTGTGGAAGTGTTGAATACCACCCCCTCAAAGCAATGATATTTATTCACACTATACATAAAAAATTTAAAGAATGGTTTTAGTTAAAAATATGTAACACAAATGAAATATATATTATGTTTCAGAAATAATTACATTTATGGAAATATAATATATTATTTTATATTACCCTTTTCACACACTAAAATTTGATAATGTTGATCATGGATATGTGGACTACCACTTCTTCAACACATTGTGATTCCTTTTAAATCTCAAAAATTCTATGTATAAGTATATATTATTAAATAAAATGTTATTTAACATATAATTATCATACTATAATGATATATAATTACTTACCTTCTTTGAAAAATGATCATTGAAAAATGGGAATGTTAATCATGCATGCGTACGACTAAGAATCTCTATGATTGTAACATTGGTTCATTTTTTATAAATATTTTTCATGATTGGTTTTAAAATCATATGTAATATATAAATAAGATAATTAATCCATGATTATTATTCTATATATGTTTATATAATGAACCCTTTTAACATAGTCTACCTACCAAAGTCATTTTTGACACATGATCCAAATTTGGTAAAAAACACCTTACCTAAAATTAATTATTTAAGTAGTTTCATAGAACATTGTAATAAGTAAATTAAAAGTAATAATTAACATGAAAAATAAACGGATAAAGTAAATAATTAACATAATTTTATTATTTTGGAATATAAAGACACATATGACATGTCAGACTCAAGGTAAGGGATTTCATCCCAATTTAGATTCCACTGAGACTTATTTGTTATTATGCACCTAGTTTATTTTATATGGTAAATATTGTAACTGTTTACATGTTATATCATGAATTAACTTATTATCATGATATTAAAGGTTTCATTTAATGTTATTAATGCATGGATATTATGATTCAAATGTTTCAATGTGGTATGATACACTTTGGAATATTTAAATATTATTATCCTCAAGAAGGTTTTTAATGATTATCTTTACAATATCACTATCTTTGGGAATGTTAACTTTCTCTTAAAAAAATCAATTCATTTTAAATATCCAAATTCATAGGTGATGTATATTATTATTTCAAAAACTATTTACCATTTTTAAATAAAATGTTCACTTTAAGAGTTATTTGATTAACTGGGGAATTTTTAATAAATCCATATCATTTATTCAATAAAGATATTTTATAAGTATTATTTTTTATTTATTAAATTTATTATTCATTGTATGAGGAACTATTTGTATAGGTAAAACATGGGTGTTCCCAGTTATAGACATCCCCTCAATGTATCGGTAGTCTCATGAGATGAAATAGTTTGCCAGATTAGATGTGTTTTTACCTAATATGCTAAAACATCTTGTGAATGGTCTTGACAGTAATGGATCCATGTACCTAGGAAACATGGAATCCCATAATTACGCATTTAAATAATTTAGATTTAGTTATTATTTATCCATGAATTTTTTCATTGAAATATATATGGATACATTTCATTTTTAATTCATTTATTAAATAGAATGAATTTTAGTTTCTTACTATTCCATATAGATTATGACTTATATAATGGGATAAATGCCCACTGGGCCTTAGAGATATGTAATGGGTCTCTATCTACCCACTTAAAAGAGGTATTTTCTATGCTTTAAATAATAAATGAGGCTTCGGCTCCAACCTTTAAAAAAATTAAAGGTAAATAATGTAGAATAAATAATGAATTGATGAGAATAATCAACATGTAAATATTAGGGAATCCTAATTAGGTTATGACACATATACTTTCCCAAATGAAGAAACATGTTCTACAATGAGGTTCCCTAATGTTGGATCACCTTATATGAAAATGGCCCCCATTATTTAGCGGGACAACTGACCCAATGGGGGTTGAGTAGTGGAATATTTTTTTGGAGAAGATATTCATGGAATTGGGATATGATGAAAAGGATAAGGTTACACTTTCAATATATTTTCTAAATGGATATCCAAATCAATATTGGTCATCGATCTAGAATACTGAGGAAGAATATGATATATAACTCAAAGAATGGTAAACTTTTAAATATAGATTCTTCAATAAATATTTCCCTCATTATCAACAAAATGAGATGAAGAGAATGTACCAAGATTTAAAGAGAAAGGGGGAGAAAGTGTTCCAGAGTATGAAGCTACCTTTATAGGGTTATCAAGGTATGATATTTATTTCATACACAACATGTAGTGAAATATTTACCTCTTATTTTAATTTCATAATCTAAATGTCTAAAGGGAACTGGTCTCCCAAAATTTTTCATCATATGATGAAATAGTTTTATGTTCCATCAAGACTGTGAAAGAATTTACTTGAATCAATATATTCAAAGGAAACCAATACATGAAAAGGTCATATAAGAACAATGAAAAATGGAATGATTTAAATAGAATAATAGAAATAATTATTTTCCAAAATTTGATAATTGTGTAAATAATCACCCTTAGAAATGCTTGAAAGGATTGGGAGTTTATTATAAGTGTAGAGAAAATGGTAACCAGGAAAGAGAATGAAAAGAGATGAATGAAAAAACTAAAATTTAGTGTTAAAAATTCACATATATGGGCCACTATGAAAATTAATTCCCCAAGAGACAAGGTAATATACCTCTAAATAAGATAAGGTATCAAGGTAAAGCATATGTTATTGAGACAACTGAAGTTGAATAATTAATGTACCTATGTATTTGGGTCTAAGAAATGTGTTGTAAAATTATTTTATGATGTTATTAGCATATTATTTATGAAATATAAAAGGATTTTACTAAAATAATTTTTTAAGGATTTGAGATCATATTCTGAATGCTACCAAGATATAGTTATTGAAAAACACATATTTGAGTGAAATATAAACCTTATTATGTTTATAATGTTATTAAAATGATGTTTGGATAATGAAATGATTGGTTTGGAAAACGTGAATTGGATAAGTGCTGCCTAATTTAGAACTGAGTATAGATTTATTAACATTATAGTTTATTCTATCATTGATGTATTTTACAACATGTTTGGATTTAATGAGTTTATTTGATAATCTAGATTATATTTAAGGAATATGTAGAATGCATTTTTTCAATAAGGTTTTATAGTAATTCATATTATCACCATATTCACATGTTTAGTTTGTGATGATTGAATGCCACTTTATGTTATTTGATAAGTTTATTTTGGAAATACAATGACTTTCCTTCTAGAGTGTTGGATCAAAATATTTTGGAAAAGATAAACATTTATAAGATTGTTTAAGTTGATATTTGTATGAGTCTTTAGAGTTTGAATTATTACTTCACCATATGATGCATAATATGCTACAAAATGAAGTATAAATAGTTCTAGGAACAACCAATATATAAGATTTTGTTTTTGAAATAGAAAAGTATGTTTACTTATATTCTTATATAGTGAAAGAATTTTTCAACTCTAAGGAAAAATGGTCCTAAAAAAAATAATGTCCAATTATCATCATTTTTGATGATATCAATAACATTTATTCCCACAACTAGTTTATAGGTTTTTTGACTGCAAATTTCATCTTAACATGTTCTCTAACACTCTCCATCAGAACATGTTTTTTATATTTTTCTTATGTATCTATCTTTCCATTTCCCACCAGTGTTCTCCCACTAGGGAACCTAGTTATGCGACCATTGTACATTAATTTCTCTCTTATTAAGAATATGTATTATTAACATTATTCAAGATGTGGGTTTTTCAAAAATATTTTATTTTCAAATATCAAACCATAAAGTACCAATATCTTGTTTAAATTGTGAGGACTCAATTTAATTATGGTGGGGATAATGTAACTCCCCAAAATTCTAAAGTAAGAACATTGTATTTGATGAAATTTATGATAAACAACACCAACCAAAAATATAAATATAATATCCTAAGAATTTAAAATCTATTTACAATTTTTAATAAATTCAATATTATTCATAGCTTGAAATTCAGACGACACTATGTTGGCATGCGTCGCATGCAAAAAAAAATCTTCTTTAATGGATTGCATTACATTCAAGATGAGTTTTACAGAAAAATAATATATTATTAAAAATATTATATAATGAAATACAAACTAGTGGTTAAATTGATATATATGAATATAAATAACTAAATTATTAAATTATGTAGTTTAATTAATTGGATAACTATTAATTATTAGTGAATATAGTATGTAAAGAAATATTAATGGAATGATTTTATAAAAGACTATTGTTATATAAAAAAGGTAATTTATATTAATAAGATAAATTAATTACTATTAGTTAATATATTATTTATATTTTTATGCAATATATTCAATAAAATAATTTTGAAATTCATCAAACTAGTTTTATAAGAATAAGATGAGAGTAAACCTCATATTACACATAAAACCCTATATTTTTATAAAATAGGTTTTACAACCTTTTAATGTGAATCCTATTTTAAATACAATTTATGGAACTTTAATAAATTTAATATGTCAAAATAAACCTAATATTTGAAATAGTATCATATAAATTAAGTTAGGGTGAATTTGGAGTATTTTTCTATGATGTTTCATTTTTTAAGAAATAGTAAAAAATACTGAAATTTAATTCAAAATTACATTTTGATATAAATTATTTTTATGGATAATTAAAATTTTTAACTAGTATTAAAGTTTAATTTTACCAAGTTTTATCAATTAACCCATTTTAGTTCATCAAAATTAATTTCAATTTGAAATTTAATATAAAAACATAGAAAACTTTTGAACATTATTACTTTAAAAACCTACATTGTCATCCTATCTACGATATTAAATTAAAAGTAATTTCTGCCACTAATGTGATTGGAATATGAAAAAATGGATCTAATATTTGGAATAACAATAATTTATAATGTTTAAATTGGTCAGCATAGTTTTTTAACAAGAAATATATGTGAAAGTGATTAAAATTAATTACAATGATTAAGAGAAAAATTAGGTTAATAAGGGAATAAACCATAAACATAATGCATGAAATAACATATAAACTTGTAAAAGATCCATTTTATAGAAATATTTAAACCCTATCCTCTATTTTATCTAATTTTTTCTATTATTGGATCCTCTTTAAATGGAAAAAATGTGGGTGAAATTCCCTTTTTTAAAATTTACAAGAGTGCCACTCCGACTGTACAATAAAAGAGAACTCAAGCCTCCCACTTTCGAACACCTCTCAAGTAAATTTGGATTTTACCAAGATCTACCAAAATATATCCTCAACATATATCCCCTAAAAATAGAAGCATCATCATGGTCAGAAATCCATCAAAGTATTCCCTTTGGTGCAAATGAAAATGAGTTACCCGAATAAGAGGTAACATACTTCCTCAAGCTCATTAATTTTATTTATTTTTACACACCTTTAATTATAATTATTAAATTATTATATAAAATCACAAATATACTAAATATAATGATATGTTTTCACAAAAAATTCATCGACTTACACGTATACACGCTTCTATCTATTGGGTAAAAAACTTATTGTTCTTGTGTATGGTGAAATACTGCCTCCCAAAACAATGTCATTTTTTTTCTTTACCACCTACAATGTTTGAGAATTAGGATGTAAAATATATTAATATTATATATTTATGATATTTATTATGTATTTATTATTTTTTAATTCTACTATGACAGATACATTTATACATTCCATGTTTTGTAAAGATGATAATATCGTTTGTGGAAATGTATACTACCTCCCCCTCAAAGAAATGTGGTTCATTCACACTATACATGGAACATAGAAAGTATGATTTTAATTAAAAATATGTAATTTAAATGAAATATATGTGATATTAATAACATAATTACCTTACTGAATATATAATTTATCAATTTTTTAATTACCCTTTTCACATATCAAAAAGTGATAATGTAGGTCGTGGACGTGTGGACATCCACCTTATCGAAAAAATGTTATTTATTTTACATAACAAAATTATATTTATATGTATATATGATTAACGAACTTGGTATTTAAGATATAATTATCATTATTTAAATATATAATGTTACTTTCCTTCTTTAAATAATAATCATTGAAAAAAACCTGACGTAAACTTAATTGTTCAAGTAGTTGCATACAACACTATAATAAGTGAGGTAAAATTAATAATAGGCCTAAAAATATTTTCAATCAAGTAAGAAATTAAAATAAGTTTATTATTTATAAATATAAAGACACATGTGACATGTCAGACTCATGTTATGGTATTTCATCTCAATTTACATTCCTTTAAGACTTATTTGTTATTATGAACCAACTTTATTTTATATGGTGTGTATACTACCATTTGACATGTTATATATTGAATTACATTATTATCATTATATTATAATTTTAATTTAACATTATTACGTCATGGATATTAGGATTCAAATGTTTTAAAGTGGTATGAGACACTTTGGAATGTTTAAAGATTATACTCCTAAAGAACATTTTTAATAATTATCTTTGCAATATCACTATCTTTGTGATTGTTAAAATTATATAAAAACATGAATTTATTATAAATATAATTTTTCTTGGGTGATGGATATTATTATTTCCTAAATTGTATACCATTTTTACATATGGTGTTCAATTTGACAATTATTTGATTAATTGGGGGATTATTAATAAATCCATATATTTTTTCAATACAGATATTTAATAAGGATTATTATTTATAGATTAAATTTCTTATTAGATATATAATGAATTATTTTCATTGGTATAACACGGTTGGGGACCTATTATAAATAGACCCTCAATCCACCAGTTATCTCATGAGATGAAATATTTGGCCAAATTATATGGGTTTTTACCTAATCTGATGAACTATATTGTGAAAGGTATTGATGGTAATTGTTCGATGTACCTAAAAAATGGCATCCAATAATTAATAATTTCACTCATTTAGATTCAGTTATTATTTATCGATGATAACTTTCATCAATATATCTATAGATACATTTCATTTTCAGTTCATTGATTAAATGGAATGTGCTTCAGTCTCTTACCTTTCCATATTGATTATTCTTTATCTAGTTATTTAAAAGGCATGTGTTATCTGTTATTTAACTTTACATGATGATTATTCTCCTCAATTAATTTTTGATTCTGCTATAAACACACTTACTAAGCATTTGAGGTCACCCTTATTTGGTTTCCTTTCACCAGGTTATGAAGAATAAATATTTTGAATAAAATTTCAAGGATGTAGTTTATTTAATTTTATATGATATTTAATTTTCAATTTAACAATGTAATTTTGGTATATTTTTTCTAATCAAGTTTCCAAAATTTCAAAAATATTGGTCCCTTGGGATTTGAAGCCTGTATCTATGAAAATGTAATGAAATAATGCACCATCTCCAGGATTCTAGGGTCAGGATATTATATGAGATAAAATGGAGACTAGACCCGGTCTATGTTCTCAACAAGGAGTAAAGAGTGGGGTTACACAAAAAAACATTAGTGGGGATAATTTGAGTAATTCCTACATTAATTTCCACCATCTATCTTGTGGTGATTGGTACATTTGAGGTACCACTATGCAGGCTAGCAGCCGGGAAGTGGCTATTGACTATATCACAGTATGGTTCATCCTTATATAGTTCTCTCCTATTACTCCTCTATACCCTCTATATTTCTATTGTGCTCTATTCCATATCCAAAAAATACACTTTTGTAATGTTTATATACACATATTTTCATTCCAAATTCCAGTTCCTAAATCATCCCCTTTACTAATCCAAAATTTATTTTCCTTAAAAATTTTCAAATGTGTGTCCCAACATGGGGAATAAAAAACTCTCTTCCATTATAGTTTTAATCCAAGATAAGTATTTATGTTAATTCTACCATAATAATTGACCAATACAGGTAATTGTTTCATCATAAAGTAGATGTGTTCCTACTCAAAACACGCTTTTAAAGTGAATCGCCATAATTAAGGTACATATAACTAAAATCGATTAGGAAAAACGCATAACCATTAAAAAAATTTAGGGGTGGTACCTCCCCAATCCTATCCACCCTAATCCATGATATTTTTTTGATCCAATGGATTATTCTTCCTTGGGTTATATCCACAATATAAATTATCTTAGAATAGATAAAATCATATAATGACACACATTACCACTTGAATGGACTATGAAACAATTCACATGTATTCTTATGATTCACCTGATATGGTTACAATCATCCTATAATTGAACTTACATGATAATTTCATTCAAGAGCTGGTACCTATTCTGAATTATTCTCCCAAAAAAATTTAATGACTTTTAATTGAAAAATATATACACCTACATTTACTTTTCATTAAAATGATCTATCTAATTATCTAGATGAAACCACAGTATAAAATATGATGTAATTGATGTGGATTCTATTTCACCACATCCAATTATATGAAGAACCATTGGTCATACCTCTTCTAGATGACCTACATCAAACACTCACTTCTTAACATTGTAACACGACATAAAATTCACTTGATCACAATGCCTTAAATCTTTGAGAAATCTCATGACCATAAAAATGTGGCCACCAAATCCCATACCTGAAATTCTATTATAATCGATTCTTATTCCAAAATCCTTCCTTGTCTTCTTTATTTCTATAACATAAGTACTGAAACACCACTGATCTAATCATGTTCATATTACTTCATGTTATCCCATTGTTGACACCAATGCTCAGTTCTCATATGGAATCACATCTAAAATAAAAAATTAAATTAATCAAACTATCTAGTTATAACATACCTAAATTATCACTAAAACCACAATACCTAAGAGATAATCTAATAAATAATCTCGTAATCTTGAAACACTACCCGTAAGAGTTCATGTCACTCGTGACTAATAAAATGCTCCCTAAAATAAGAGTTCTATTATTATAATTTTTTTGTTCAAAATATAAAACTCCATGAAAAAAAAATCTATCTATCCCAAATAAAAATGACTAGATTTGGATAAACATTCCCACACATGAGCATGGACCTAAAACAAATTTAATGAATACTCCCCGGATCATGGGAACAACACTAATAATATTAACTGAAAATCAACTAATCATATGTGTCACCTCCATTAACTAGACATTGCTGCAGTGCACAAGAAATTTACTTACTTATACAACTCATAAAGTGAAACCTAAAATGATTCCATCATCGATCCCCACATATCACCCCCTAATAAAAAGTCATTATGTTGTCAAAAATAATCTAGTAAAAAACTCAATGATCGACCGTGTTAGAACACCAGATCCATTTTGATGACACCTTTATCCACCAATAGAAATTTATAATTCCCTAAAAATAATGGATTATTATTCTCTAAAAATTCAAATCAAGGCTATTATTCCTCAATGTGAACTCGACCACTTTCAAATCTTCAATTCAGCAGTACCACATATAACTAATGTATGTTTCCCAATCTAATTCAAAAGAAATTTTTTTACACCCTTGTAATAGACATTAATTTTTTTGAAATTCCATTCCATTGTTTTCACTTAATCCAAACAAGGTTCCTCCAACTCACAAATTTACCATGATACAAGAAATGTTAGACATAATGATCCAAAAGATCCGTCAATGCTCCACTTCAAAATCAGGAACTTGCCACGTGTCTTTATTAATCTCATGACAACCCACCTCATGGATATTGTTCAAAAATCCATGTACCCTCCCATGCTCTAACTAATCAGGAAAAGTCAATCCAGAATCAATACAGTGTGTAATATGAATTATCATACCCTCCAAAACGAAACATGATACAATGAACTACAATTGAATGTAGTTTTTTTCCTATGGAACAAAAGAAACACTTAAGGTTTTCATATAAAATCATCCCAAAAATTCTCACATCATCAATGAACCTCATGGATATACAAAAAAAATATCACGTGACTTCCTTCATATTTCAAAAATACTCAGTAAATACCATATCCAAAGATGTGTTCTAGGTATCACCTATTTTGAACCAATCTCATACCCAAATCCCCTAATCATGCTTCCCATATAATTTGGAACCAAAACCCCATTAACAACCCCTCAGTTAGGTTACCCTAATTTTTCACTTTCCACTGACATGGTATACCCATGTCATGGATAAAAATTAAAAGGATTCGACCGACTAAATCCTGATTTACATATAATGGTCACAAGGTTCTCCAACCTTTCTTGAAATGTCATGTTTCAATAAAGCCCATATCACATGGGATGTCCTTTACACTCCCATATCCAAAACATATAGAATCCTACATGCCTAACCACTAACTTGAGGTTACCACATAGAAAAAATTATGATCCTTATGACAGTTAATTAGTCTAATAGGGAACTAATTATCATTGAGAAATAACCTACATGATTGTTCCCTTCATAATCACAACCTCATTATCCCGGGTTATTATAAATATAATTTTTCCATCTGAGGTAATTTTTTTCAATGAAACATAACCATGAGGTTAAGCTAGATAGAATAAAATTTCAATATATAAGGGTAAATTTTTTATAAGTTTTTTATAACACTTTAAATTAAAAAACCTATGAAAGAATAACCCTGAATGGATCTATCACCATGTCATGTAATTCCTAAACAGACCAACAAGGGTAAAAAAACCTTCATGTAAATGTAACAACATAATCATCCACATCATCAGGAATATCACCATAGATCCACATGACATTCCATAAAAATAAAATTGATATAAATTATTTTCCATTTCTTTATAAATACCTCAAAGAACATATATAAGAAAATGTTATATGATATGTTGTTAACAAAATAAATATATGGACAATCGTCATCGGTAATATAAGTCACACTATCCAGACTATAGATTATATGAATCCTATATTCCTAGTCATGATTCATGATATGCCTCTTGACAATATGGGATATTAGTCAAAATACCATTTAAATTAAATATACAATCACATGTGTGTCACATGAAATGAAAATCTATCAACCATTACATGAAATACCCAACATAACAATCCTTATTGCTTGGTAACCCAAACATAATATTGGGATAATTGTTTATGATTCACAAGACCAACACCCATAACTTAAACTAATATGTTTCAATTTATCATTGATACCAATACACAAATATTATGAAAAATAAAAAACCACTAATACCCCTCGGTAACATCCCTACCTTACACACTATGAATAATGACATGACCAGTAGATCCACATGACTTCAAGATCACCTCCCCTTTGGCTGGATGCTGATGACTAGTGGTGGAAGGATAAAAAATGTACCATGGGGAGACTATACCCCATGTATCATAGTGAAAAATAAAAATAACGTCACCAAGAATCAACATAATAGTAAACATCAATTAGAGTATACATGATTAAAAAAATATAGAATAACCAATAAAAATTATGTTTATGTATACATAAAGTCATATAGGATCAGTCTTCCACTAGGAAAATAAAATATAAAGAATAAAAATAAATGAAAAATTAAATAACAATGAAAAAATTAGAGAAGCCTCCACTACTTCTATGAGCATAACCAAATCATAAAATCAAATTCACATATGAGAATCCCTAGATTATTCATAAAATATAGACACTCATCCCAAACAATGCTAGTAACCAGTGTAGAGATTCTTCGGAAATCATGTCCTAAGGCTTCCCATGAAGGGTTTGAGTATAAAAATTATTAGGGTACCATCATAACTGTCTTGTACATAGCTATAATTATAGTGATACTTGAATGTAAAATGTTTAAAATTAATATATAAGCATATGAATGATGAATAAAATAAGAAACCCATAATAACTACCTTATCTAGTGTCGGGATGTCTTTGATCATGTCACATGGAACATTACAACCCATGTATGTGTACTTTACCATTTTCAATCAATAGTTCTATGACCCTGATCATCAAAAAGCTCTTCAGCTAGTACTAGGGTGACTTGGGCATATGATGGTGACAATGCCTCCCAATATAATATATTTGGGTTTCCCAAATATATATGTTAAGTATCATATACATTATGAATTCTCATATAATTATTTATCACATTAAACAAGGTTATCCTCAAAAATATATCCACATTATCCCCACCAAGAGTATCATAGGTCTCCCATATGGTCATTTTCTCAAAAAAATATCATAGACCTCCCCTATTATAGTTTTCTTATCAAAACGTTTCACAGACCTCCACTATGGGTGTTTTCTTGTCCATGTATCATATTATAAATCAAATACTATTGGTTATTTTTCATACATGATAAAATATATCCCAAAATATTGTTTACCAACTAGTGTTACAAGTACAAATTCAAAAAAACGGTTCACTAAAATCCCCAATGGAACCATCAAAACAAAAAATAATTAGTTTTACCTATTATCACATGTCCAAATGTGACTCTCATAACCTTCTCAACCCATACCCATTAGTTAAAGAAATCACATCCCCCACTTGGTTATAATTAAAGCATGTACTCATAGGTCAACCAATGAACATGTCATTGGAAACCCACTAAAGATATAAATGAAATCCCATATTTATTTATCCTATTTCTCATAGTTAGTCACTCACCCAAACCATGGTCGTTATACATTCTAATTGGTCAAACTATTACCAACTCATCACTTTCTTCTACAAGAATGGTCAAAGGGCACATCTACTGGGGCCTCAAAACTAAATTTCAATTCATTTTTTAAATCCCCCTCAAGGGGTCTCAATATTCTTGGTTAGTCAATATTCATGGAATCCTACTTTGGTGAATTATGTATATGACTAGTGCACATGGCCATGATTTTGTTTAGTTATGTGAATATCAATTAAATTTTAAAAAACTATTTTTTTAATAATTTAAATTAAATAGGTCAACACTCTTTGTGGTGTGCTGTAATTTCCCTTGTATTATAAAAAATAAATAAAATCCACATGTATTATATAAGGAACACCTACCTAAAATAAGAATCTTTCCCCTTTTAAAGGTATATTTCTTCAGCTTCTTCCTAGCCTCCCCCTAGGCTATCTATGTTGTACTCAATCCTGACATGACACACAAGACCCTATCTCATCCAATTAAATCCATCCAAATTAATTATAAAATTCTTATTAAATTAATTTTATCAATTTAAAATTGTCCTCATATGATATAACTCATTGTTCCTTGATCTACCAATGAAACATCAAGCTATAGAAGTTCCAAAAACCCCTAACAGGCCACAAAACCCTTGTAGTACCAAAATTACATCCTATGAAACAAAATACATAAAATATTTAATTAAAAATTTGGAAAAAAACATTTGAAAATTTCTAATAATTAAATACCTAGTAAAATTATAGAACAAATGGGTGTAGATTGTTTTATAGGTTGACATTATCACAAGTAGAACCAAATCCCCATATTATTTTTAATATTACACTATTTTCTGGTTGAATTAAAAATAAAATCTTAAATGAAAGAAAGGAAATTAGATAAATTTTAGGATTAAATTACACCATGGTCAATGTAATCCAAAATATACCTAGAATCGATGAAAAACATCCTCAAAACACCCCTAGTAAAGGGGCAGTGGGGAGAAGAGGGGGAACATCCCTAGTATGTTCCCACAATCTACAAGAAAGGAGGGGTTTGAACCTTGTAAAACTTGAGGGGGATGAATTCCCATTTTTACACATTAAGTTCCACTATAATGGTGATGTAAACCTATAGATCAGAAGTTCCACAGTCCATGCCACCAACTGGATAATGGTTTTAGAGCATAACCTCAGTTATCCCAAACTCCTATGATTCTTTAATAATGGTTTACCAATCCAACTAGATATCCTCATAGATTTATTATGTGTCCAAATATCCTATCAAGTTATTTTTGAACTCATGTAATATTTATCGGATGTATGGTTCAATATTTGGCCCCTCCACTAATTCAAAAATTAAGAAACATTTTAAAATTTCAAATTCCCATTGATATATAGGACATAAATGTATTGTAGTTGGGAATAGAGTATTATTCATGGTTTAACTTCAATGTGAGAAACATAAATATCTCTATAATAATTTTCATTGAAAATAAAACATAAAAGAGGTTGGGGTATTTTTTGTGAATCATATTAAAAGAAAAATGGAATTTAATTTAAGATTTATTTCAAAACAATAATTTTAATTGTTGAATATAATAAATTATATATTTAATTTTTAAAAAATAAAATATTAAATCTCTAATTTTTTCTCTTGAAAAATAATGAGTTCAATTTTTTTACTGTTATTATTTTAAATTAACTAATAATGAATATTATTTTATCCTTTATTAGGTATGATATTTAAAAATTATAATTATTAGTTAACCATATAAGTGTTTTGTAAACTACACATGAGGATTAAATATATTTACTATGTTGGGGTTATTGAATGTTAAAAATATATTTTTGTTTCAATATTTGGGGTTTATTATTTTTATTAATTACTTGTACCTATTTTTTTATTTTATAGTTTTTATAGGATATAATATCTGAATAATTAATTTCATAATCATAATGATATTTTGATGATGGAGCAACTTCTCCACCGAGACATGTTTCTTATGTGAAGTGGTGTGGCCATCATATTGTTGAAAATGATAAAAAGAATCATTTTAAATCTTCCCTGATATTATTCAAGGATAATAAAAAATAAAAGGGGTATGATTTTAGGGTGATATTTTTTTAGATGAAATTATTTAAAGCATTAGATAGGATATATTTCTTAGTAAAACTATATTAATGAATAAAACATGGTGGTTTCATATATCTAATGATTCAAAATAGTTAAAAATATGAAAAATCATGACTATGTGAATTTGTATTTGGGAGATAATAAGGATATATAAAAACCATTTCGAGTATTAATTTCCCTATTATAGTTTTTTTGGGAGAAAAACTCAAGAAAATTTGACCAATGGGTATTGGGTAGAGGGAAAGAACTATGAGGGTAGCATTATAGATTTGTTTGGTGAAAGATAAAATATTTATGTAGGTTATTTTATATTATTGTAAATATTTTAAGGAAATGGATTTGGGGTTTCTTCCTAAGTGACAAATATTCGGTTATGATTTTTGATAACATGAAAATGTTTTCCTAAACTAGCTTGTGTTGGGTATTTTATTTAAGGGGTATTAATTTGGTATAATTTTACTTTTTAATGATTTTTATATAGTGTACATATATATTCATATAAATATATACATATATTGATAAATATATACATGCATACATATATATATCATTATATATATATATATATTTATTATCATTTTATTCATTTTCAATAGATCATGTAAATTTTATGTGAGTACATAAACTATATGATGTATATTTGTTCATGATCAATTGTATGATTAATATTATGTACATAGATTTTTTTGAATCATCCAATTATTTGATAAATCTAAATGATAAATTAGTTAATGGAATAATCTAAGTGTATGGGGAAATTTTTTGGAATAAAAAATATTCAGATATAATTACTTTTACAATCAATAATTTATTGTAATACTGAAGATCTATTAATTCATTACCCTAAACATTAAAACCTTGACACTTCTAATCAATATAATTATTATAATTAATTTTAAATTAATTTTTTAACTATAATAAAAAACCTCTTGAATATAATTTTTTTGAAATTTATAATGATGTATTATAGTGTAGAGTATTTTTCTCCATGGGATCAATTTTGAAAATAAATTATTATGATTTCTTAATTATCGATTGATTGGATAAATGGATTTGTAAATTTACATAGTTTTTTACAATTAATGAAACCAAAAAATCATTTTAGTGACCCTCAATAAGAAAAATTTAATGTCAATAAATAAATATCTCATAGCTGAAAATCCAAAAATCAACTAATAGATACATTATGCCTGAAGAATACTTAATCATATGATATAACGTTGTATAATTTAGATAAAATAAATACCATCCAACTACAAAATTATTTAAAATCCCATAGTATTTAATGTTAGTGAAATCACATACAGGTTAAAGGGATGACCAGTTAAATATAATTAATTATTTAATTAATTTAAAACCCTCAGGATATCCTCTGGAAATATTATATCATCACTAACTTTATTATACATATCCAAAATCGACTAGTGAATAAGTCACATTGACTAGTCCAGGGAATTTTTCCCATTATTATATCCTGATAGAAATCATTCTTCGCATTTGTGAGAATACTATAATTATTAGTGGATGTATGGTCGACAAAGTAGAATATCACTAAATTTCCTTATGCACCCACTATGTTTAATACGGGTGTTCACATGAAATTATTCATCAAAGAAATGTTTAAATAGTACAACTAAAAAATATGATGGTAGGTCAATAATTAAAATATATTATAAATCACACTACTCTTACTCCTCCACTAGTATGGATACAGAAAATGTATAATATTAATTAAATATGAGAAATAAAACCTTATTTATACTCTAATATCATGATGAAAGAACATAATATTTCCAAATACCAATAATGAAACCAAATGGGATTATCACACAACATTTCATATATTTTCATAGGCTATTAACATTAAGTAGAAGTATAAATGATAATACACTTAAGAACAATATCCATGTCTGATTATTTTCAAGGTCACTCACAAGAGTCTACATTGGGTATACTTGTTTATCACTACAATTGGGAATTTCAATATAAGGCCATGTTGTCACACCCTATTAGATATCAAGTTGAAATAATAAACACAACCATTTGACATCTATTAAATAGATATCACAAATTTATATTAAGTAATGAATAATAATAATAATAAAAAATCATCATATATATCTTAATTGAATAAAATCACATGGAAAAACATAATATTATAGTTTCAAAATAATCACCTCACATAATATAGTCTTCATCATGTCATTTCATGAACCCATGATTGGTATTATCTTATTTATACACTTAAAATTCATATTTCATTATATCCCAAACTAATAGAACACTATTAACTATCTCACATATTACTGATACCCATTTGGAAAATCCATTTAGTCCCATAAATTTTACTTATTATATAAAATATATATATATATATATTTAATGATGAATTAAAAATTGTAAATATAGTGGGTAAACAATTTTTGTTACTTTTCAATAAAACTCTTTTTAATTGTTTTTTATTTTACTACTAAATCATATTATAACAATACTCACTACAGAATCATATGGTTTTGGACTAACTAGACATTTTAAAGATTACTTATCCTCATATAGATTAGGATTTTATGAATATATGTTTTCCTTAACTTAGTGGTGTTCATAACTTCCTAGTCACTATGATTATCCCTCTTTGATATTTTCATTCCTAGGTCCAAGTTTCAATTAAAGAACACCCACCCATTATATTAACATAAATAATTAAAATTATAGAGATCAGGTTACTCAAAGAAATATTGTAATATATTTTCCCATAAAAGGTATTGTGGAAAACCAACATAATCACAAGAATTATATGAAGACGCGAGATATTCACTCAAAAGATAATTTAATATTGAAAACAAAGTGAATGAAAAAAACATTTATGTTTCCCAGTTATACTGACACACTATCTAAAATGACACTCTAATAAGTCCTCAAATAAGATATCATATGGAAAATATAGGATAAAGGAGAAATAAATAGCAAGTGTGTGGATCAACATTTTAGGACTACATGAATAAATCCTAAAGGTATTGAATGAAAACAACTTCTAAAATCAATTTTTTAACTATACTCATTTTAAAAAATTTCTACTTGATAGTATTTATGATGGAATTACATTAAACATTTGGTATTCCACATAATTATGGATGAACTACCATAATAACATTGAGATATTAATGGATAGATATGGCTTATTACCATGTTAAGAAAACATGTAAGATCTCCTATTATACTCCAATTGAGGAAAATTTTCAACCATCAAGTAATATTGTGATGTGTTATATATATTCATATATTAATTATATTTAAAACCAAATTATAATTATTTCATTATATTAAAAAAATACAGGAAATTATATGTGAATTTGTAAAATTTAAAGAACATTTAATATTATTCATCTTTGAATCATTTAACCACGATTTTGATGATGATCAATTAGAAACTAATGAATTATTTATTCTTTATCATGTGATTCATTTTCTATAAAATCAATATTATATTTAAAGAATATTGTTATCATCCTTTTCATATTGGAATCACATAATTTAATGGGATACATATTAGAGGTAGGGGATATTTATGGTTATAAATTAATCATCATCATGTATGTTCCATTAGGTATTTGAATTCCTTATATAATCATCCTTTATTAAATTGAGGATTCTCTATGAGATTAAAATTTTAATATCTATATTTCACAACAATACTTATATTAGAACACTTTATAATTTATTCTAAATTAAAAAATTCATATAATATAGTTTTTATTAAATAAAAAACCATGAAACACAATTAAATTTTATTAATATCATTATATTATTCTATGTAAACAAAATAATGTTTTCTTATTGAAATAAATATTAAATGTATACGTGAGAGAAATTATCAAATATCTACATGAATTGTTTGTTATATTTTCACGAGATAAAATGTTAAAATTACATAAAATAAAATTTACTATACAAATATTTCAATCTAAAAAATTCAATAAATTGTGGTAAATTTATGAATATTTCAGAAATAATATTTAAACAACTTTAGTAGAAACTATTTTATAAATCATAACATATTTTTGAACATCATTATATATAAAAATTAATCAACATCATTATATGATTATTTATGACTCTCTAGTACTTTTTATCACCAATAATACTCATTAATTCCTAATTAATAATCATAAGAAAAGAGGAACACCTGAAAACACCTTTTTTACTCCATTTATAAAGGGAAATTGCAAGATATCTATCAAAAATACATATCTCCAATGATAATTGTCTACCAGATGCATCTATATACATCAAATGTATACTCATATAATTATTTTATACAATATATAGAGCACATCCACAATTCATAGAACAAGTTAATTACAACAATGAAAACATTTACAATTTTTACATTCAAAACTTGTCTAACCTAAATAGATGAATAAATAAATTTTAAATAATCCAAATTGATGAGCACATCATATATGGATCAAAGAAGTAAGGTCATGATTATATTTACCCAACAATAATCATTACATAATACAGTGTATTTATACTATAATTCACTTAATTTTATTCCCAATTAACTTTTTTGGTTACTGTTTTAGAGAGTTAGGTCACATATCAAACCCAAATATTGTTTGTTGTAAACTTCTATTTAGTATCCATTAAATCTATAAAATAAAAAATCTTAAAATGAGACTTGGTTTACTTTCACGAAACATCTTTATAATTTTAATCTTGACCTTAATCTTATCCTGAATCATCCTCAACACCCTATGAAAAACATTTTAAAACATTGTATGAGAACAAAAAGCATAGAAAGGTATATAAAAATAATGAATGAATCTATTATTCCATGAATAATCAGAATGATTTACCTTTTTCAAAATAAATATTGGAATCAAAATAAAAGAATTTCATACCCTTTAAATCACATTCACTGCCCAAATAATTTCATAAAACATTTCACAAGAAATTGTGAAGGAAAAATAAAACACATAAAGGCTCCTTTTAAATAATGAAAAACATAATTTTTTTTTCAAAAGGTTATATTTTTCATCATTAAAAAGTATAAATTTATTTCCTTTAAATATAAGATAATTTAAATATATTTTAAAATCCTAATACTCCAGTAAAACCCTATAGGAATTATAAATAAAACATATAGGTTTCTCAAGGCATCACATTTATATCACATTTAAAAATCGAATAACTTTCATGGTTACTTGTAAAATTTCCATCACTATTACACATAAAATAACCATCATAATTAAAATTTTAATAAACATCAATTTAAATTACCATTAACTCATAGTATAATATTAATAATTTAACAAAATTCCATTTTTGGAATAACCATCACAATATATTTTTATAATCAATTTGATGAAACCTAACAGGTTAACTCCATCCCTTTACCCAATGCATTAGAGAAATATTATGGGCACATAAATTATCATTTTACAATAGAAAAAACCTTCCTCAAATAAAATTAATAAGTCATATATCATATTTATAACAAATAAAAGTTGGTCATTTTCAAAAATAAATGTTGCACCCATAAGAAAACATTTTTAGATATTGATATATCTATTCCATTTTAAAACCATTTTGTAAAATAACTAGAAACTAGGGAAAGAATTTTTTTCATTGATTAAAATATTTAATATTTTAAAGGTATTATGAATTAAAATAACAATTAAAATGGTATGAATGTTCATTGTCACCGTATATGTTAAAATAGAACATTCATTTTCACTTTTTTTAAAGATCATTAAAAAATTATGTAAAAATATTTATTTTGAAATATTTTGTAATAAATTCAAATTAATAATTATGTTACCCTTATAATTAAATAATTACCATATAAATAAATCCATAATATAAATTAAAAAATTTGGATATGAAAGAAAGAGATATCTTTTTAAGGCCAATATAAAAAGTGGATGTAATACAATATATCCTTACCTTGAGTCTGACTTGTCACATACATTCTCTATATTCATTAATTATAAACATAGGTTAATTATTTACTATCATAATACACGTTTTATATTTTATTTTTACTTTTCTATTACTTATAATACTGTTATACACAATTACATAATCATTTATGTTCATATAGGATGTTTTTTTATTTTTGGATCATGTTCAAAAATGGACATTGGTAGGTTGACTATAGTAAAGGAGTGAATTATTCTATAATATCAATAATAATAATCATGAAATAATTATCATTTTTATAAACCACTTTTAATTCCAAGAAAACTGTGAAATATTAGTAGGAAAAATAACTATGTTATTATCATGGAGATTGTTTCCCATATGTACTCATCAGTAACATTTCCATCTTCCAGTAATCATTATGGAGAGAAGTCATGTATTATATTATCATTTATGAAGGCCAATAATTTTAAGGTATAAATTTATTTCATTAAATATACTTACATATATCATCAATGTGATTTTGTGATGACAAATGAATCACATTGCTTCGTGGAGGTGGTAGTCCACCCATTTGCACAAACAATGTTATCATTTTTCAGTGTATCAGAAGATAAGAAAATATGTGTTATATTATATTCATATAATAATAAATATATCAATAATATCATATATTAACATTAATTACGTAATTTTGACCATTAGTACGAGGTGGTGATGGAAAAAAATTACATCGGTTTGTGAGGCGGTAGTTCATTATACAGACAAATGCTGGTTTCCACCCCTTTTGATGGATTTTGGATATAGATATAGATTATTACATTAAAAAAACAAATCCATTTATATGTAGGATACTATTTTTTATTAATTTATCAGGGTTGGAGTATATTTTCATAATGTGTGTGAAGAATAAAATTAAAATAGGCAAATAATAAGTATAAATATTTTTTGAAAAATATCCTTTTCTTTACACACGAGGAAATATAATGTTGGTATTCATCCTAAAAAAAGGCTCTAAAATGTGATAAGTAATGTTTGGAAGGGATTTTGGAACATATTTTCTATACTAAATGTAGCATCCCCGACCTGAAAAACCACTCAAATAGTGCTACTAAACCAGGTGCCATTGGCCTTTTGCACACCTCCTCGAATGCCAAAGGTTTCCTACTAAAAGCGATAGCGTGACAAGTATAATGGAGAGGCTATACTATTTGGGAATTATAATAATACTAGTCTGAGTGATAATATATAATAAGAAGTGGAAATAAATGACTAAAAAGACTCGAATTAGACACACCAATGGTAGAAGCACAATCAATATCAAATAAACAGCAGATACAATAAATACAAAAACTTTGGAATGTAAACAAATTTGCATGCCAAATAACACTTGCATCAACTACCACAACAAGAATGCATTAAATAACAGGACATACATGGAAATATAACAAGGGCACCCATGGATAACCACTACAACAACATATAATATAATAAATCATGATTATACAGGAATGAAATATAAACATAAACTCTAGTTAGGAACAACCTCTAGGTCCATTCGAACCACATATAATAAGACACTAAGATCCATCTCCAGAGGCTGGTCCTTTACCTGAACATAAAATCATAAAGTATACATGTTTCTTGGAGGACCCATACATGGTGTGAATTGAATCTTAGTAGGATACCACCCAATTTTGTGTACCAATAATATGTGTTTAAGCAGGCGTGTTATAACAATTAGATAAAAAACTCAATGCAATAAATAAAAAAAGATCCCTAGTGCTAAAAATTCACCAAGAAACCATCACCTAACTCATCCAACATTGTAATCCATAACAAAAGAAAGTCATTGGACCATGGACCAAGGAACATATGATGACACAACATAGGTGAAACCTCATGTTCTACCTTGAAAAAATAACCCGACACCAGGTGTATCCTTAAACCATGTGTCTTAAAAAGTACCAAATTCATGCCCAAGCAATAGTATCTTGGTCTTATAGACCCCTAATTGAATGCTCATGTTATACCAAGGTCAAAAAATCGGAGGAACATCAATATATATCCTCAATTAATATCTTGGCCCATGACCTCAATCATAGTTATTCTCATCCATAAACAAGATTTCCTTAACACTGTTAACTAAAGGCTCCTCACCTTCCATGTAGAATTCTATGGAAAGCACCCCAAACCAATAAAACCTAAAATGAAACTACTGTGGGCCTCAAACCACATGATTAGTCAAAACTACCCTCATCAATAGGGTCCTATTATGTGTACATGACTCAATCTATGCTTTGGCCATCATGGGTGAGATGAAATCACAAAATATACCAACCAACACCTTGTGCCCCTATGACCATGACACTTAGAAATCGATAGACTCTCCATCCCAATATCATGGTCCATGCCAAACATGATGGTCTCACTGCCTCAACTGACGTCCTCGATGCCAAAACCCAATGGCTATTTCATCCCAATAACATCCCAATCCATGCCTGTCATGACCCCATGAGCCTCAGTACATGTAATTCAAAAATTTCATATATATATATATGACTAGAGAAAAATGCTAAATAATAAATTCAATTAAATAAAATTGAAATTCACCAACTAAACAAACATCACGTATCATTATAGAGATATTTGTTTCCTAATATATGTTTAACCATGCCAGATTAAATTAAATAAATCATTTTAAAACAAAAAAAAACAATTTAGATGATTTTTGAACCTCGGGCTAAAATGCCTGAAGGAGCAATGACCTATAGCACAAAATCGCTCATCCTAAATATGTTTGCGCATGCCCAATGGAATTCCTTAGGGTTACACAATCATTTTTATAAAAGAACATGAGGTATAACAGGGTCACACTCAAAGTACCCAAAATGTGTTCTTTAATCTGCACCACCAAAACCATCGTGAACACACAAATCAAGGAATGTAACACCTACCTTAGACTCGTAGATGTAGGAACGTCTGATATCAAGGTCCAATTAAATTTTATTTGATATAGATATGAGTTTCTCTCAAAAACTATAAAATTGGATCGGATAGAAATAGAGGTCCGTAAGGTGAAAGGTAAAAAAATAATAGGTATGTGTGGGGTTAGCCATAACAGTATGATCCTATATACACCAACCAATTTAAGAATAGATGATCAAAGGAGGAGGGGAAGAAAATATAGTGGAAGTGGGAGAAAGGGTAGGATCTCCCCCTATTGTGTGCGAAGATAATGAAGAAAGAGGGGTGAGGGAAGAAAAAATAAGAAAAAATAAAAAAGGGGAAAAGAAATTTTTTGGGATGCACAGTTCAACCACATGCTTTTCCAAACTGTGCAGTAACTGTGCATGCTATAACACATAGTTAATACCTAAGTGGAATTACCAGTGTGGTATACTACATGGTTTTCACTAACCGTGTGTAAAAAATGTGTCATATATCTACAAATTTGGAAGAAGAGATCCCATGACCATGCGCCCCATCACACGGTTCCCCCCAACCGTGAAATAGTTCAAAATGGGCCACATGATTACCTGGAAGAGGATGCGATATTTATCCTAAACCATGCACCCTGACCATCTACTTCAAAGCAATCTATTTCACCTCTGACACATAGAAAACAAAACTGAACCACCCAGGTCACTCTACAATCCCCTAGAATAACCCAAGAACATCATATAAATCACATAGAACTATATGAATTGAGTTCTGATCAACAAAAAAAATGTAACATAACAAATAATTGAAATGTTCAAAACTTGAGTGAATTTTGACCTGTTATAAAAAACAAGGATGTTAAAATCTCCCCACATTAATTTCGGTCATCCCCGAGCTATAAAAAAATCTAGACATGGTACCAAACATACCCATCCTGGTAAAAAGAACCTGGACAACTCAGGTCTCAAGGGTTTGATACAAATCCATCAAGGAGGCTCCCCACCTTAGTAATTTCTAACTCGGTCCATTCCAACCAAAAGCACAAGTGAATCAAATTCCAATTTACCTCATTCCATACCCATGGTCCTTTAGTGACACATCATCACTCTTGCACCCTATCAGGTGCTCCCATGTTGCTCTCAACAGAAAAAACATGTCCCAAACTACATCTGTTCCCACCTCGAGCCCATGAAACCGATGAAAAAATGAGGTCTAACATCCCATGGATTCCCAAAACAACCCCGGTGACCCACACCTCCATCAAATACCACATACTTTATGCGCTGATTCACAATGAACCTCATGTAACCCACATCGCTTGGATTCCTTTATGGATAAGCACCTGAAAACTCGCATCCAACGATGATACTGATTCAAAGAATCTCATATATATATATATATATATATATTCACTCACTTGATCCAGTTCCAACCTATGAACTAGAATTTGGTTAGTTTATAAATAGTATGTGCACCTCGTACACTCAAAACATGTATCGATCAACATGACATTCCAAAAGAAACCCCAATGTAAATCACGATTACTCCTGCGGTGTACCTATGACTGTCATCGGCTCACCAGCCTTCTCAGAACCTAGAAGCTACATAATATACACCTAGCCAAACAGATGGCTACCTAAATCCTGGCCTCTAGGCGGTGCTTCTCCAGCCACTGGCCACTATCCCCAAGTCTGGGTCCCACTATCTTGACCACTTCCTCCACATGTAGCTGAACATGAGTTACCCTCACATGGTACCGATCATGAAACAATATCTGAATCCTATACTTTCCTTGGTCCCTATCTTTTGATTGTCTAAGAAGGTTTTCTACAAAATCTATCGAGACACCTGACCTATCCACATGCCTAGAACTCTTTTAGAGGTCAATCACACTGACTCTAGACATGGCATAGTTATCCACACTAGAAGAAAACCACTACAAAGCTACCATGATGTGCTCTAACTGAGTCCTTGGCCTAACCTCCATACTAGAATTCATCCTGACCTTTCTTCCTGCTACCTAAAACATCACTTGAAGCCACTTCCCAACTCATGTGGGACCTATCTATCAAGTTTCCCTTGGGTATGAGGACCATATTCACCACCTCTGAGAATGAGTCCAACCTAAAGATGTTTACCTGAACCCTAATGGCATGACATAAGACATCTTCAAAGCACCTCACCCTCATGGTGTAATCGCATACCATAGCAAGTGCGATGAGAGATAATTAAGTAAAGGTATATGCATATTCTATGATTGACATGTCACCCAATTGAAGACTCAAGAACTCTCAATATCTCTCCACCCTCAGTGTCTTTGGGAAAATATGCTCAAAGAAACTGGCATCAAAATCCTTCCAGTCCAGTCCATCATGTCTTCTAGTATAAACCTACAAATCCCACCAATGATTAGATGGACCCCTGAGCATATATCTTTCAAGCTTGACCCTTTACCCTGGGGGTGTCTTGAGCTACTCGAAGATAATCCTCATGATCTAAATCTAGTTTTCGGCAGCCTAAGGTCCACCCTCACCCTGAAATGGCGGCGTGTTATGTAACTAAAACTCCCACATAAGTTAATCCATAGAGGGACCACTCCCTGAAAACCTCTATCAATCCCCTACAAGACACATACCAGGCTCGATCGGAGCTGCTCATCAAGCCACAACCAAAAAACTGTTAATTATAGTAGGTTCACATCTTGTACTGGATCCTAAACCTGAACCTATACATGGGGATCATGGTATACCAACCCCTAAAGGGCCTGACCTATTCGTGCTCTTGTGGCACTATGTCATCACCAGCCTGATGCTCCATTCGAGCCATCCAAGAGGAACCCACTGAATACGATAAATAGTCAGACATCTCTTATATATAATAGATATATATAACACAGATAGGGAAAGAAGTAAATGAAAATGCATACTCACTACCCTTACTCTCCCCCACTACAACTAAGACCCATGGAATACCTACCTCATTTCCTCCTCACCCCCCCACAACTCCAATCATCACATTATCCCTGGGCCATGTATATCCAGAAAAAAAATGTTTCCTCAATCTGATGACCTAGTCTCCCAATCATGGGGATCAAAATCAGCTCATCTATAGTACCTGTCTGCTCCTATAAGTTCCAGGCCCATTTTTTATTCCACATGAAATTCCACATTTATTTAAATCATGTAATATCAATTACATATCAAATTTCACATTTAAAAAGCATTTAAAACATGGAATTTTTTATTCTCCCATGGAGTTTGATATTTATCACATGGTAGGATCACTTTACAAAGAATACATGCAATTATAAAGTTGAAATACTTTAAAATGTGCCTATAATACCCCAAGAAATAACAATAATCACAACCCCCTTTCCATACCAGGCTGAGGGTCCATATTCTCATCACTTAACTCATATGGTCAAGGATAACATGTCACAACCAATAACCATCACTTTCCAAAAAGATTCCACTGAGGTGGAAATTATATCAAAACTCAAATGAGAAAAAATAGAATAGAAGATACCACTAAAGGTAACTCTATATGCACCTCATACATGGGGTTGTAGGAACCCATGCATGAGTTTAAAGTCCAGTTCCAACCAAAACCTAATATCCAGTCTACCATAACCCCAAATAGTAATACCATGAAAATAGGTAAATGTAAATTATATGATACCACTTGTAGCATCCCCTACCTGAAAATCCACCCAAATAGTTTTATCAGACTGGGTTCTACTTATCTTAGGCACACCTCCCTGAATGCTAAAGACTACTAGCTAGATGCAAGGGTGTAATAGGTTTAATGGGGAGGCTCTACCCTCTGGGAATTAAAATATTACTAGTCTAAGTGATAATGTATAAGATGCTGCATAAATAAATGACGCAGTAGACTCAAACTATACATGCCAATGGTGGAAGCACAATCAATATCAAATAAATAGAAGAAGCAATAAATATAGAAATAGTGGAAAGTAACTAGATCAATATGCCAAATAAAAAATGCAACAACTACCACAATAAGCATTCATTACATAACAGGTCTAACAAGTCAATATACCAGGGGCGCCCATGGCTAACCACTATAGCTACATAAAATATCCAAAAGCATGCTGATACACGAATTAAATCTAAACATAAAATCCAGTTAGGTATGACCTAAAGTTCTATGAAAACTCCATGAAAGCAGCTACTGAGATCCAAATCTTGAGGCCAATACTTTACCTGAAAATAAATTCATAAAGTCTTCACATGTCTCAAGGCACCCATGTAGGGTGTGAGATAATATTTGTTGGATACCAACCAATGGTGCATACCAAACATATGTGTTTAAGGAGGTGTGTTACAAGAATTAGAAAAAACTAATCAATTCAATAATTAAAAACGTTTCCCTAATGCTCAACATCCTCCAAGAAACCATCACCTACCATAGCCAATACCAGAATCCATAACAGAAGAAGGTCCTTGGACCATGGCCAAAGGAACCTATGATTGTAACGCCCCGACCCTAGATACCCAGAGTCGGTGCATTATTACATAACATTGACATGATCACAAGAAAGATCAAGTCTCAAAAGACCGATTATTTTAGTATCCTTGAAGCACTAGATATATTCATAAAGTTTACATTACATCAATAAGTGAAAAACTACAACAACATATTGTCTTCATATCCCCTCATACTATCCCAACAGGTCATTCATAAAATACTTATTCACATACTAGGAAAAATAAAACACTGAAAGGGGTGAGCTCAGATTCTCAGTAATGATAACAATATAGTGGAAACTTTCATAAATAAACATAAAAATTTAAGGCAATGTATAACTAAAACAAACGCCTTTTAAACTTGAAATTCAGCATAATATGGAAAGGATAAAATGAAATAATTCCATTTACTTATTCACATGGATATTCTACTAGTCGAATAATCACATGAAAATATTAATAACCACTTTCATAATGATGGAATGCATAATGCCAGACTATCATAACCACGTAGCCAAGGCCTCGTGCCAAGACTACAAATAAGATTTTGTCAAGGCCTCATGCCAAGACACTAGTTTGTCTCATGAGACCTAACAATGCATCAAGGAGCTATAGAGGGCTCCACCCATCACTTACTAAGTCCAATTCATTCCTCATATGAAAAGTTTTAAACATAACATAAACATTCGTATTAAAACTAGCATACGAAATGGCAATACTTTATCCACAAACCATGAATGGTATAAAAATAGCACATCCACAGTCAAACATAACTCATTCGATACAATATGGAATATTGTATTGTATCATATTAACATCAATTGATAATGATGAAGGATATTTACATAGATGAAAATAATCATCAAATCAATTAGAGTGAAATATCCCACTTTTTCTTGAAATCATTTAAAAGTCACACTATTTGTCAAGAATCCATTTAAAATAGATTTTAGAATCAAAGTGTCCCATACCACTTTGAAACTTTTAAAATGAATTTTTATTTGAAAACTTTAATTTCTATATAAATAAATCCTTAAAACCATTTTTAAAACATGGACATTAATGAGAAAGATTTAGAATAATCAATCTTTAAAACATTTTAAAATGTCATTTTAGTTAGAGTTTCTAACCAAAAGAGAGAAAATTGAATAAAAATAATTGAGGAAATAAAAACTTTGTAATATCATGATAATAAAGGGATTCATGATATATTATGTCAAAGTACATTATATACACCATATAAAAGTGATTTGGTGTATAACAATAAATAAGTCTCAATGGAATGTAAATTGAGAAGAAATCTCTCATAAAGGTCATATCCTTAGGTTAAGGATAAATCAACCACATAATTATGAGTCAAAAATATAAATACACTCAATATTATTGGATATTAAGTGTAAAACAATCAAAGGACATTCACACATATTCTTGTAAAAACAACACCAATGAATTGGATGTTTAACTCAACAAATCGAGATTGAGTAAAAATTACTCTTATCAAGTTCATACCGATGACCTGATAATTTATCAATGGAGTGATTATGTGTATCAAAAGTATATCCACAGAATGGGGAGTGGAATTTATGACACAATCAAATGAATAGTGATTCTACACATAATCTTGGAGTAAAATAATCAATGAAGTATGCGTGAAGACGAATGAGTGGAAATTGAAATTTCAAATTCCCTTATTGATTTGGTAACATAAAAAACATACACCCATGAAAGAAGGATCATAAAATGATGATTTAAATATACATTAATTAAATTATATTACACAATGAATACAAACATGGGCAGTACACACACCACATGTAATAAATAAGTGGTGAGCAATGGAATTCTCACGGAATTAAAAGTGAGATAAGAAACCCCTTACTTTGTACTTTTTCCTTGGTCGACGGTAGGTTAACCTCCTGTATAATGGTGAAATAATTGTTATCTAATTATACAAGAATCATTTACATTAATATGATATCATATATGATCTTTTAACATTGATTTGTTAATAATATCTTAGTATTATCATCATTTCGGGTGTTAACTTACTCGTTTTCCTTTATATTCTTTGTTACGTAAGCCGTGTTTGTTATGGATAGGCTTTATCTTATTCATATCCAGAATTATATCAAGTCCTTAAACACTATTTTTAATCATAAAATGATAATTATACTTGAATGGATACAATGGAGAATGAATCTCATCGCGTTTGTGGAGACGGTAGTCCGTACATACGCACGAGCGACAATATCATTCTTTTGATGTTAAAATAGTATATAATTGGTTGTTATATCATATATAAAGAATAATTATCATGTTATATTTATTATTTACATGAATTACACATCATTATTATACCCATCCAAATAATAATTTATTGAATGACAATTACACCATGCCGTGGAGATGGTTAGCCATACATACGCACGTATTGTGACATGCCTTTCAAAGGATGGATAGAATACTGAATATGGTTGTACCATATTTATAATAAAATCAAAGTATATAGAATATACTTGAATTATTATTTTATAATAGAAATAACAAAGAAAGAATAATTTGAATAATAAAGGAACTTGAAAGAGGGTGGTGAAAACATTACATCTTCTTCGGGTTCTTCCTTTTGATTTGATCAAAAGGGCTCTTTAGGTTAACTTTATGATAAAACTAAAGCATATAGGTTGTATTGAGGGAAGTTGAGAGAGTATTTGGGCAGGTTTTGGACGATCCAAAAGGATTTTAATGTGTGAATTAGTGAAAAGGGGGTGTGCCCTTTTATAAGAGGGGTGAGGGGCACCTTTGGAAAAGCTAAACATATTATTTTATAATAAATTCATATTCAGGTTCTAATGGCTCCAAAGTTTATTATTTAAATTTTAAGGTGGGTATGGGTCAAAAACCACCCAACCAATAGAATTTAGACACGTTTGGGTCATTATATTAACCTTATCTTTAAGTATTAACTCTTAGTTAATTAGTTTCACTTTTACAATGTCTCTTTGTATTTTTATATTATATGGTTAATAAACTTACTATATACATCCAAGAGACACCCAAATGTTCCATTAATGATACACCTATCATTATATAAGTCTCTTGGACGAACCTTAGATTTTTAGGAATTGAATATAAATTAATAATATAATATTTTTTTTAAAAACCCCTTTATGTCAATTTTGACACTATTGGGTATTTTGTTTTTGATAAATTCATAATAGCATTATTACTGAGAACAAAATTTATATAATCAATCCTAATATGTCATATTAACCTAGAAAATTAGTTTAATTCATAAAAAGTCTCAAATTACATTTATTTTTATATTTATAATATCAATTATTTTAATATTTCATTAATTAGGTAATTACTGCATTACCATTGTGTCATAAATAAATTAAATTATTTAATGTCTAAAAATTATAAATAAAATACCATTATGTAGGAAATCTTTTTATATTTCTAATTAATATTTACAATCGAATTTAGCTTATGTATAACCCTATATTTAAAATGTTTTAGTAAATAAACTTTGATTTTAACTCTTTTAACTCTACTTTGAATTAAATAATAATAAATGTCCTAATCTAACACAAGTGGACCTAAATGATAATATTTTACTCCTAAGGTTGTTTTTGGTCGAGATATACTTGTCCAATATAATTAGGACATGTGTTAGGGTAATATTAATATCATTTTTACCCTTAATTACCCTATTTACTTTTAACTATGGTAAATAAAAGTAAAAAGTTACTATTCACCAAAAATTATTTTCATCTCATTGAACCACATTTTACTCCTTGATATTCACCGTGTGTCTTGGATTTTCGAAATTCCACTCACAGAAGCGGTAAAATTAAGTTTTATGAAAAATTCAGTTTTTTAACTACCACTTAGTGGTTTCACTATTCATCAAGAAATGAAAGTTTCCAGAAAAATACCAAAAATTAGGCCTAAGCTATATTTGATATTATGAATTCAAAAATTATGTCTATTTTACCAAATTAAAAACATATTAGTGTCATTAATTAATTTAAAATTAATTCCCGTCGTCAAAACAAATAGCGTGTTTTTAAGAGATAATAACTATCAAAAGATTGACACTTGTTTATGTCTGGTTTAAATGTGAAATTACATCCAATGACTCACATTTTATTAAATGGTAAAAATATATTCTAAATATACTTTAAAACCACTCAAATTAATAATTTATCACTTTTAATTATTTTGATTAAAAAAGTTGTTTTTAATTAAAATTTAGTAATTTTCACTATTCATCAAAATATGAAAGTTATCCGAAAAGTACAAAAATTTCACCCTAAGCTAATTTCAATATTAAGAATCCAAAAATGAAGTCCATTTCGAATGATAAAATTTATAAAATTTCAAAAAGTATGTATTACTATTCATAATGGCTAGTTTGATAAGTTGTGGTGTGTTAGAATCTCGAAGTTGCGTACAATGAACACCATTGCATTATTCAAAGGGAAACGTACCGTGGAAGCTTGGGGTGTTACATTCTCCCCTCCTTCAATAAATTTCATCCTCGCAATTTTTTTTTTAAATTGGGCTTGAGAATATAATGGAATGTCCTACATCGGAAAAAGAGTCAATAAAACTATCACTTTAAAAGAAAGGAAGAGAGGTATAAAGGTCACCCAAGATAACCCATACTAGGATTCCATGTAGGAAAACATGGATATGGATGATAAACATATGTTATGTTCTGATAGAGAGGGATAGAAAACATGATCAGGAGAAAGTTAACAATAATAAAATCACAAACTTGTGTTGGGACAAACGGTCATTAGTCTCCCAGTAGGAAAAGTAAATGGACAAAATTTTTTCTTTTAAGTTACATTACATAAGGACGAGGAATTCATTTATGATATTGACTAAGAACATAAAGAGATATACTTACTTTTTAAGTATATTTTAATTCTTTAATAAATTTTTACCACTAACTCATTTTTTTTGAACAATGAGTATTCAAGAAGACTTGGTCACAATGGAAGATCTAGAATAAACTTCTATAGAAATACATGATCCACGTAGGATAAACTATATATTTAACTTGTCTTTAGAGATTAATCAAAAACCAAAATCGTTAGTATAATATCTGATGATCCCCCAAATGGATATTCCCTTAGAGAAAAAAAACACTAATCTTAATTTCTAAAATTAAACCATCAATACCCCAAAGTTAAATAAATACCATTCAATAATCAAATGTCCTTAAAATACTTCAATATAATCTAAACTAATATTGAAACCCAAAACTTATAATAATATAGACTTCCACGTTAAATTGTATCTCCAAATGACATTAATTACTCTTAAAGTCACATACTTAAAAGTAATTAACCTAATCATTTCCATAAATAACCCAAATCACTATAAATCCACAATAAAAACATAGATAAAAATCCAACATTACTCCTCAAATGAAATCCCATACTATTCTATTTTCCTTGGGCATATAGTGTCCACAACAAAGCGAACAACTTCCAAAATAACATTTATCACTTAATCACCAAATCATTTTCCTATACTAAGGGTATTCATTTGATAAGACATAAGATCCCAAATCAAATTATTATTGATCAATAAAATCATTTAACTAAAAATAATAGTCAAATTAACCAGGGACTTCACGTAGTCCAGTGGTAGGCGATAAATCCCAATCGCACTTTGGTTGTGGGTTCGATTCCCATAGCTTTGTCCGACGCGACGGGTTGTCACACGGTCTGCATGTTGTCCTTTTTCAAAAACTATATTTTATAACATTACCAAAATGAGATAAATTCCTCAAAATAACCATAACACAATTTAACCACAAATCTTATCTCATACCTTGCATTTTCATCCCAAATTATAATAACTTATAATTACCTCAAACCCAATGATCATATAAAACCAAATGGTTATTTATAACTATATCCACAAGAGAAAAGATAATTCCTCCTCAAATATCATTCTCACATGGAAAACTGTAGGGTTAAAAATACAAGAGAAAATTATTCCAAAGTAAACCCATCAACAAGGAGCACTAATACTTTTAAACATTTCTCAAACCATTTATTTCCACATAACTTCTTATTTGACCCAGAAAATATCCTATAGAATAGGGCATTCACTCAGGTAATGGCCAGGTCCCCTACATTTAAGGCAAAAGACTGTAAATGGATTATTGGGACCATTTTTATCTTCTTCCATAGTACTCTTCATTTTTCTTTGGCAATTTATCACTTTATGTCCTTCCTTCCCGCACGTAAAGCATTTATTTGTCCCATTGAGAAACTTTCCTGGGTGTCTCCTTCCACATTTACTGCATGATGGAAATTGAGGATTCCTTTCTCCATGGTCTCCACTGCTCGAGCTCTTATCATTCATCACCTTTGTCTTCTTTGTTGAGTCCGGGAATTGGTTAATATATATATTTTTGATCATATTTTTGGAAAATTGATTTGGAATAAAGATGATATCTTTTACGCCTATCAACATTCCATTTTTTTGCTCATTGCCACCACTGTTCCCACCTTGTACATCATTCTCAAAGTCACTATGACTTCCTTGGAATCCATCCATTGACTAATACTAGAAAGCATTGTGTGAGTAACAGTAGTCATAAAATCATTTAGAGATTAACATGTCACTATATTCTCAATTTGAAACACATTAGGATTAACTAAGTTCATTTACTCTCATCTTATATATATAATAATTCAAATCGGTTTGTAAAGAAAATGTAAATTATCCTAAGCATATCTCTCGGGAGTGTCGTAACCAAGAGTGCAGTAAGGCCCTTTGTCGTGCACCAGTTCCCGTTCGAGTCTAGCTCAAAGCGGTGTTTTCGGGTTTTACCCCCAGGTACATCTGTGCCAGAGTAGCCTCTACCTTCTCGTATCCAGATAGGGATGTATTTCTCGGAAAACTCACAAAATCTCTACAATACCAAAATTCTAGGAAGTTCTTCTATACTAATCTTCAAAGTTCATCTTAGGTCTACGTGCTCTAATCAGAGTTTATCTAAATCTAGCTTCCATGGTTTGTACTAAACTTTCCCTGATACCAACTGTAACTCCCCGACCCTAGATACCCAGATTCAGTGCATTATTACATAACATTGGCATGATCACAAGAAAGATCAAGTCTCTAAAGACCGATTAGTTTAGTAGCCTTGGAAACACTAGATATATTCATAAATTTTACATTACATAAATAAGTGAAAAACTACAACAACATATTGTGTTCATATCCCCTCATACTATCCCTAAAGGTCATTTATAAAATAATTCTTCACATCCTAGGAAAAATAAAACATTGAAAGGGGTGAGCTCAGTTGCTCAGTAATGATAACAATATAGTGGAAACTTTCATAAATAAACATAAAAATTTAAGGCAATGTATAACTAAAACAAAAGCCATTTAAACTTAAACTTCAACATAATATGGCAAGGATAAAATGAAATAATGCCATTTACCTATTAACATGTATATTCTAATAGTCGAATAATCACATGAAAATATTAATAACCACTTTCATAATGATGGAATGCATAATGCCAGACTATCATAACCACGTAGCCAAGGCCTCGTGCCAAGACTACAAATAATATTTTGTCAAGGCCTCATGCCAAGACACTAGTTTGTATCATGAGACATACCGATGCATCAAGGAGCTATAGCGGGCTCCACCATTCACTTACTAAGTCCAATGCATTCCTCATATGAAAAGTTTTAAACATAACATAAACATTCGTATTAAAACTAGCATACGAAATGTCAATACTTTATCCACAAACCATGAATGGTATATAAATAGAACATCCATAGTCAAAAATAACTCATTCGATACAATATGGAAGATTGTATTGTATCATATTAACCTCAATCGAGAATGATGAAGGATATTGACATAGATGAAAATAATCATCAAAACAATTAGAGTGAAATATCCCCCTTTTTCTTGAAATTATTTAAAAGTCACACTATTTGTCAAGAATACATTTAAAATAGATTTTAGAATCAAAGTGTCCCATACCACTTTGAAACTTTTAAAAGGAATTTTGATGTGAAAACTTTAATGTCCATATAAATAAATCCTTAAAACCATTTTTAAAACATGGACATTAATGAGAAAGATTTAGAATAATCAATCTTTAAAACATTTTAAAATGTCATTTTAGTTAGAGTTCCTAAACAAAATAGAGACACTTGAATAAAAATAATTGAGGAAATAAAAACTTTGTAATATCATGAGAATAAAGGGATTCATGATATATTATGTCAAAGAACATTATATACACCATATAAAAGTGATTTGGTTTATAACAATAAAGGAGTCTCAATGGAATGTAAATTGAGATGAAATCTCTCATAAAGGCCATATCCTTAGGTTAAGGATAAATAAACGACATAATTATGAGTGAAAAATATAAATACACTCAATATGATTGGATATTCAGTGTAAAACAATCAAAGAAAATTCACACATATTCTTGTAAAAACAACACCAATGAATTGGATGTTTAACTCAACAAATCGAGATTGAGTAAAAATTACTCTTTTCAAGTTCATACTGATGACATGATAATTTATCAATAGAGTGATTATGTGTATAAAAAGTATATCCATAGAAAGGGGAGTGGAATTTATGACAGAATCAAATTAATAGTGATTCTACACACAATCTTGGAGTAAAATAATCAATGAAGTATGCGTAAAGCCGAATGAGTGGAAATTGAAATTTCAAATTCCCTTATTGATTTGGTAACATACAAAACATACACCCATGAAAAAAGTATCATAAAATGATGATGTAAATATACATGAATTAAAGTATATTACACAATGAATACAAACATGGGAAGTACACACACCACATGTAATAAATAAGTGGTGAACAATGGAATTCTCATGGAATTAAAAGTGAGATAAAAAACCCCTTACTTTGTAATTTTTCCTTGGTTGACGGTAGTTTAAACTCCTTTATAATGGTGAAATAATTGTTATTGAATTATACAAGAATCATTTACATTAATATGATATCATATATGATCTTTTAACATTGATTTGTTAATAATATCTTAGTGTTATCGTCATTTCGGGTGTTAACTTACTCGTTTTCCTTTATATTCTTTATTACGTAAGCCGTGTTTGTTATGGACAGGTTTTATATTATTCATATCCAGAATTATATCAAGTCCTTAAAAATTATTTTTAATCATAAAATGAGAATTATACTTGAATGTATACGATGGAGAATGAATCTCATCGCGTTCGTGGAGACGGTAGTCCGTACGTACGCACGAGCGACAATATCATTCTTTTTATGTTAAAATAATATATAATTGGATGGTATATCATATAGAAAGAAAAATTATCATGTTATATTTATTATTTACATGAATTACACATGATTATTATACCCATCCAAATAATAATTTATTGAATGAAAATTACACCACGACGTGGAGATGGTAAGCCGTACATACGCACGTATGGTGACATGCCATTCAAAGGATGGATAGAATACTGAATATGGTTGTACCATATTTATAATAACATCACAGTATATAGAAGATACTGGAGTTATTATTTTATAATAGAAATAACAAAGAAAGAAGAAGTTAAAGATGAAAGGAACTTGAAACAGGGTGGTGAAAACATTACCTCTTCTTCGGGTTCTTCCTTTTGATTTGATCAAAAGGGATCCTTAGGTTGACTTTATGATAAAACTAAGGCATCTAGGTTGTATTGAGGAAAGTTTAGAGAGTATTTGGGTAGGGTTTGGCCGATCCAAAAGGCTTTGAATGTGTGAATTAGTGAGTAGGGGGAGTCCCCTTTTATAAGAGGGGTGAGGGGAACCTTTGGAAAAGCTAAAAATATTATTTTATAATAAATTCATATTCGGTTTCTAATGGCTCCAAAGTGGATTATTTATAGGTTAAGGTGGGTATGGGTCTCAAACCACTCAAACAATAGAATTTAGACAGGTTTGGGTCATTATATTAACCTTATCTTTAAGTATTAACTCTTAGTTAATTAATTTCACTTTTACAATGTCTCTTTGTATTTTTATATTATATGGTTAATAAACTTACTATATACATCCAAGAGACCCCCAAGTGGCCCATTAATGATAAACCTATCATGATATAAGTCTTTTGGCCGAACCTTATATTTTTAGGAATTGAATATAAATTAATAATATAATATTTGTTTTAAAAACCCCTTTATGTCAATTTTGACACTATTGGGTATTTTGTTTTTGATAAATTAATAATAGCATTATTACTTCGAAAAAAATTTATATAATAAATCCTAATATGTAATATTAATCTAGAAAATTAGTGTAATTCATAAAAAGTCTCAAATTACATTTATTTTGATATTTATAATATCAATTATTTTAATATTTCATTAATTAGGTAATTACTTCATTACCATTGTGTCATAAATAAATTAACTTATTTAACGTCTAAAAATTATAAATAAAATACCATTATGTAGAAAATCGTTTTATATTTCTAATTAATATTTACAATTGAATTTATCTTATGTATAACCCTATATTAAAAATGTTTTATTAAATAAACTTTGATTTTAACTTTTTTAACTCTTCTTTGAATTAAATAATAATAAATGTCCTAATATAATAGAAGTGGACCTAAATGATAATATTTTACTACTAAGGTTGTTTCTGGTTGAGATACACTTGTCCAATAGAATTAGGACATGTGTTAGGGTAATATTAATATCATTTTTACCCTTAATTACCCTATTTACTTTTAACCGTGGTAAATAAAAGTAGAAAGTTACTATTCACCAAAAATTATTTTCATCTCATTGAACCACATTTTACTCCTTGATATTAACCGTGACTCTCGGATTTTCGAAATTCCACTCACAGAAGCGGTAAAATTAAGTTTTATGAAAAATTCAATTTTTTAACTACCACTTAGTGGTTTCACTATTCATCAAAAAATGAAAGTTTCCAGAAAAATACCAAAATTTAGGCCTAAGATCTATTTGATATTATGAATTCAAAAATGATGACTATTTTACCAAATTCCAAACATATCAGTTTCATTAATTAATTTACAAATTAATTCCCGTCATCAAAACAAATAACGTGTTTTTAAGAGATAATAATTATCAAAAGATTGACACTTGTTTATGTCTGGTTTAAATGTGAAATTACATCCAATGAACAACATTGTATTAAATGGTAAAAATATATTCTAAATATACTTTAAAACCACTCAAATTAATAATTTATCACTATTAATTATTTCGATTAAAAAAGTTGTTTTTAATTAAAATTTAGTAATTTTCACTATTCATGAAAATATGAAAGTTATCCGAAAAGTACCAAAATTTCACCCTAAGCTAATTTCGATATTAAGAATCCAAAAATGAAGTCCATTTATAAAGATAAAATTTATAAAATTTCAAAAAGTAGGTATTACTATTCATAACGGCTAGTTTGATTGGTTGTGGTGTGTTAGAATCTCGAAGTTGCGTACAATGCATGCCATTGCATTATTCAAAGGGAAACGTACCGTGGAAGCTTGGGGTGTTACACTGATGTCACAACTCAGGTGAACCCACAGGTTCAACCTCAAAAAAATAACCTCACACCATATGCCTCATAACACCAAGTGTCTCAAAAAGTACCGATGTCTCGAAGGGATGCCCAACCAATAGTATCCATGTCCCACAGACCCCTACATGAATTCTCACACCAGCACACGGCTTGAAAACAGGAGGAATAAAAATATCTATCCTCAATTGATATCAAGGAACATGACCTCAATCACGACGATACTCACCCCCCAACCCGACAGCCTTAACGCTATCAACCAAAGGCTCCTCACCTTCCATGTGGATTTCTACGACCATCACCCCCAACCGAAAAATACTTATGCCAAAAGTATCGGGGTCCTATACCCACTTGAGTGGTCAATACCCACCTCATCAATAGTTTCATCCTATGTTCACATGACTCAATCAGTGCTTTGGCCATCACGAGTGAGTGGTAATCACCGAATAAAGGAACCTAAGCCACACCAACCAAAACCTTGTGTCCCTGTGACCATGTCACTTAGAAACCAATGGCCTTTCCATCCCAATATCACGGGCCATGCCCAACATGATGACCTCGATGCCTCAATCGATGTCCACGATGCCTAAACCTGATGGTAATTCCATCCCTATAACATCTTGGGCCACACCCATCATAACCCCAATAGATCTCATCACATGAAATGATTTCATTATATATATATATAACACAAGAATAAACATTAAAAACGTAATTAAATTAAATAAAATTTAATTTCAATAACTAAAAAAACATCTCATATCACTATAGAGGTCTTAAATGCCTCTGGTCCATATAACCAAGAAGGATTAAATTAAAAAAATAATTAAAAAAAAAACAATTCAATTTAGATTATTTTGGCACCCCGACCGAAATTCCCCAAGGAGAAACATCCTCTAACCTGACCTCGCTCATCAGAAATAGGTTTGGGCATTCCCAATGGCATCCCTTAGGGTCACACAATCATTTTGATATAAAGCATGAGGTATAAGAGGGTCCTGATCAAAGTACCCAAAATGCACGCTTTTGGTCTCACCACTAAAATGAATATGAAAACCAAAAATCAAGGTATGCACCATTTACCATAGACTCGTATATGTAGGCATGTTCGATATTGAGGTCCAATTTGAAGAGGATCGATGTTGATATAAGTTTCCATAAAAAACCCCAAAATTGGGTTGGACAAAAACAATAGTCTATAAGGTGAAAAATAAACAATGAATATGTATACATAGGGTTAGCCTGACCAGAATGGTCCTATAACCACTAACCAATTTAATAATAGAAGGCTAGAGGTGGATAGGGAGAAAGTATGGTGGAAGGAGGAGAAAGGGGTGGATATCCCCCTATTGTGTGCAATAAGGAAGAAGAAAGAGGGGAGTTGAAATAAATTATAAGAAAAATGAAAGTGGGGATAAGGCATTTACTAGGCCGCATAGTTTACCAATACATTTTTCAAACCATGCAGAATCCATGCGTGATACAGTGCATCGATACTTCCTAAGTGGCAGTACTCATGTGGTATACTACATAGTTTGCACTGATCGTGCGCAAACCCTGTGGTAGCTCTCTACAAATTCTGCAGACGATCTCACATGGCATTGCTCCTCATCGCACTGTTTTTCAAAACCACGTGTCAATTCAAAATGGGCTGTATAGTTATATATAAGGGGACGCAAAGTTTACACTAAATCATACACCCTGACCTGCTACTTCAAAGCAGGACATTTGGCCTTCGATTCTACCAAAATAAAACCAAACCACCAGGGGAACTCTTCAAGCCCCTAGACTAACCCAAATTCAATATATAAAGCCAACAAAACTCTCAGAATTGAGTTTCGATCAATGAAACAAATAGTAGCATAGCCACTAATTGAAAAGTTCAAAACAAGAGTGAATTTGGACCCATTACAAAAACATGAGACATTATAAGAAATTGTTTTTGAAGTATGATGAAATAATGACACATGGTCCCATTTAATAAGATAGGGGAGGGGAACTATTTAATATTATTAAATTATTAATTTAATGTAAAATAATATTGTTGTCTAAATTTCTCTAATTTCATTTTTTTGAAATGATGGGTATTATTCCAAATTATATCGTCAAATAATTTGTTTAACTTTTTAGATTTCATTATTTCCCTTATCTTTTTTAACCCTTCATTAAGCCTATTGTAATTTTCAATAATATTAATGTTATATATATATTAATTGTTAATAATGTTAAAATAAAATTATAAAGGTCCAATAAATGGACAATGGATTCAGATTCTAACAATATTTGATAAATTTGGAAAAATATATGATTTTTATGAATTCTAAATTATTTAATAAAATATTATTTGTTATAAAATATCATTATTGTCAATTTTAGAAGTATTAATTTTCATTATCATTAGTAAAATCAATACAAAAAATGAATTCAAATAAAATTAATCTAAACCACATTAAAATGTCATTTGTATCTACCAAATTCTCATTTTTCATCAATTATTTCAAATTATACCACTTTTAATATTTTTAATACCATTTATTTTGTTTTTCAATTAGTTTAATAATTACTGCATCAGTGTTGTGTAGGAACTTAAGGTAATTATTTCTTCACAATGTCTTAATAATAAATTACCTTGAGGAAAATAAATATTATATCTATAAATAGAAAATTTATAACCAAACATAACCACTTTCCCCCCATTTCTAAAATATTATAGTTATTAAAAACAATGGTTTGACATGTTTTAATTTTCATAATATAAAATATTTTAAAGATAGTAATCACATTAAAATGAAAAAAAGTATAAATAACCAAATACTGGATGATTATGGTTGAAATTCACACATATAATATAACTATGGCTTGTTTTGTGGTTATTTTATAGTCCTTATCATAATATTTATGATCCTTAACTACCCAATTAACCCATTACCATAGTAAAAAAATTTATAAAACTTACTATTCTTAGTCACCAAAAATAAAAGAGAACTATTTAAGAAATTTTTACCTTATAATTTAAAATATGGAACCCATTTTTCATAAGTCATATCATTTAATCTAAATAATTAAATTTTAAATTAGACAAAAAAAAGACATGACAAAAATGAGTTTTCAGAAAAATGGCCTTTTAAAACCTAAAATGTCCTTATACTAAATTCTTGTATAAAATCCAATTAAAAAAGCCTAATTGGTTTAATATTAAAAATATTATCTAATATAATTTTTTAAATCTAATTTAAAACATAAATTTTCATTGTAAACACTCAAAATGAAAATAAAAATTTCAGTAAAAGTAGTATTTTTAACTATTCATTGAAAAATCAATATTTTCAAAAAACTTATTAAAAAAACATAAGTTAATAAGAACATGATTAATTTGAAATGAAATTCATTTATTTCAATAATTTTTCTAAATTTTTTAGAAACTAATTATAATATTCACTCATCAAAGGAAGGAAAACCATTCTTAAGGAATTTTTTTTTTGAAGAATAAAATCACATTACTAAAAATCAACTGCTTATTTACAAATAAATTATTAATGCTTTAAATATCAGTATGAAGATTATATATTTCTTAATTTTCTTATTAATTTTCATTCCCACCAATTTAGTGTTTATGTTATAATATCCACATTTGAATAGGCATATTTCACTGTTCTATTAAGCTTACTATTGTGTATCTTGTATGATATCGAACATAACATTCCCTTTTAAAATATTAAGAAATTATAGTCCATCATTAATACGTTTTTTTCTTATAAATTGAACTCAATCATAGAAATTATGGGTTTTCTTTTTTAAAATACAATTTCACAAAAGAAACATTTTTACAAATGTTAATTAAACATCAACTTTAAAAGAGAGAAAATGGCAGTATAAAGGTCATCCAAAATAGCACATAACCTGGTTTCAATTTATGAAAACATTTGTGGAATTGAAAACAAGGAAATAATGGACAAAAAAACTCTTAATGACTAATAGAGAGTGATATAGAGCATAGTCAAGATAATATTAATGAACACAAAATCATAAACCAATGATGGGTGAAGAGATCATTAATTAATCGAAAATAATGGTAATAATATAAAATTTATATTTCAATATCCATTTACTAGAGTTTAATAGTTAATATATTATCAATACTAAGAAAATATGTGATTATACATATATGATAAGTATAATTTCATCCTACAATCAACTTCCACCATAAATTGATCTTTGCTCCAAGGGATGAGTAATCAAGAAGAATCTTTCATGCATGAAGCACTAAAATTGACTTATAGTGGATCACATAATCTAAAAATGGATAAAAATATAACCCTTTTATCTTTGGAAATTAACCAAAACAAAATTAATTGCAGAAGGTTAGAAAATTACCATTAAAAATAATCCTCATATCAAGAAAACTAATTTAATCTCTTAATTTCAAAAACAATACCCTAAGCTCAACACATAAGATTAGATAAATGACTAACCTTAAAATAATTAAAAATATTCTCAAACAAGTTAAAAACCCAAAAATTATTATTTATTTGATAAAAAATCTTCTTTTATTTATTTAATATTTATTTAAAATTAACATTAAACACTTACAATGTAATATGATGAAAAAATATATATTCCCCACTCATATAATTTACATGATATGATAAAACTTTCCCTGAATAATTTGATTCACTATAAATACATTGTAAAATCATATATTCTTCAAAAATATAATTCAAAATTTCCTCCTTAAATAAAATTCCACAATATTTTGTTTACATTTAAAATATAAGGTTTCTAAAATCGCAAGCTTCATCGAAAATAAATTTAATCTCTTAATCACCAAATGAATTTTCAATATCATGGTTATCTATAGGATCAAATTAATCTTTAACTTTAAAATCATATATGTAAATAAAAACAATTCATACTAACCAATACGTCAAATTGGCCAGTGGTAGGGGATACAACTATGTCACCCTTCAGTTGTTAGATCAAGCCTTGTGATCATACCAGATGTGAATGGTTGTCACCCCACTTGTGGGCTATCCTTAAAAAAATATTAATATAATTCTAATAATTTACCAAAAAATAATATGATCATACTCATTAGTTAACCACCATCTCTTCAAAATTCAAGAGAGTTTTAACCTAATATATTATCTCATACCTATATACTTACATCACAAAAAATGTTATGGCCAATAATTAACTCAGAATAAAAGATCATATAAACTCTAAAGGATATCAATACCTATAAAATAATGTCTAAAAAATAGGTATTAACTCATCCTCAAATAACTGGTTCACTAATAACCATACTAAACCCAATGGCTATATTGTCATAAATACCTCAAATAATATACACAATCATTTCAGTTTTACACCACATAAAACCTAAAATTTTTTTCACTATTCAATTTAAATTTTCATAAAGCCTAAACCTATAAACCTATGATGGAATCAACAAATTTGTAAGGAACCACACATGAAAATATCAAAATATTCAAAAAAAATTAAACCCTAATATGATACTAATAGTAAGAACCTAATATTAATCATTACATAATATAATATCATTAGACTATAATTCACTTACATGATTTGCAAAATAACTTTTAGGTTTATATTTTTAGAGTGTAAGTTCACATATAAAATACATATATTACAAATTGGTCACTTCTATTCAATATACATTTTCCCCATAAAACAAAACATTTAAAAAGAAAAATGTTTTTGTTTCATAAGTCATCTTTAAAATTTTCAACATGAACACATCCTTATCCCAAATTATAATTAAAACACTAGGAAAAACATTTTAAGAACTAGGACAGGTACAAAATTCTCATTAAGTGAAATAAAAAGAAATAAATAAACTCTTATTCTATGAATATATATAAAAATTATCTTTCGTCAAAATAAAAAATGTTATCAAAATAACCATTTTTATACCAAATAAATCACATTCTTTACAAAATTATTTTAATAATACATATTATAAAAAATAACAAAGGAAAATAATAATAACAGATTCATAAATATCAAGAAAAACTCATAATTACCAAACATGTATAGCTAGAAGAAAATTTTCGTACCATTAAAAAAACACAAAATTATTTTTTTACAAGGTTATACATTTTACCCTTAAAAAGTATAATATTGTTTCCATTATACAAAAGATAATTATATTACCTTTTTAATTCATAAGTTCCTTATAAAAACAAATAACATGCATAAATATAATATATTGATTGCTCAATGAATCACTTTTATGTCACCCTACAGAAATAATAACCTTCACAGTAACCCAAAATTTAATCATCATGTTTACAAAAACACAGCCATAATTTTTATAAATGGAATAACAATCACATTATATTTTCATAATCTCTTATGAGAAACCTAATATGTTAACTAAGTACCATAATTGGAACAACCTTCTCAGTATATTTCCATAATCTCTTTTGGAAAACACAATTGGTTATCTTTTTCCGATTTCAAAATTCATTAGAGAGTTATAATAGGATCACATAGTCATGGTTTACAACATCATCACTAGCCCTAATTAACAATTCATGAGAACCATAACTAAATAATAACACATAAAATCTTTCAGTTTTCAAAATAATTGTTGCACCCATAATATTTTTTTTGATATTGGTATATTCATTCCATTTTAATACCCTTTTTTCAAAAACTATAACATTGGAAATACAGATTTTTATTTGAATAAAACATGGAAGATTTTATAAGAATCCAAAAATATAATAACAATTACAATGGAAGGAATGGTCACTGTGTTCATATAAGATAAAATAGAACATTCCTTATTTATTTTTTAAAATGATATTAAAACATTCCATAAAAAATATTTCTTCTGAGAATTATTTGAAATAATTTCCAAATAAAAAAATGTTTCATTTATAATTTACTAATTTTCATGTTAATATATCCATAAAATAATTAAAAAATATGGATATGAAGGAAAAATACAATTCTATGGAAAACCTTACATGATGATTTTTAAGAAAGCCCTTTATGTTGAGTCTGATTCATCATGTATGTTATATATTTTGTAGAATAATAATCTTAATTTAATTATTTTTTAAAATAAGAACCGTTTTCAGGTTTATTATTCCATTTATATTAGTTATTACCATGTTATATATAATTACATAATCATTAAATTCCATATAGGATGTTCTGATGATATTTGGATCATGTGTCCAAAGAAACTTCGGTAGGTTGAAAATTTTTAGTGTGGAAATTTATCCAACAAATCTATAATAATAATACTAAAATTATTATCATTTTTAAATAAATTATACCTTTAAATCCAAAAATGATATGTGTTTACAAAAAATGATATATGTTACAATCCTAGATATGGTAGGTCGTACATGCACATGAGTAATGTTTACATATTTGAACTATTATTAGGGAATCAGTGTAAGTATTATTTTATAATTCTAAAATGATAATAATATCATATAAATAATACTTATTATTTAAATATTCTTATATATATCATCAATGTGATGTCATGATGAAGAACACATCACATCATTTAATGGAGTTGCTAGTGCACACATATGTGGGAATGACATTAAAAGTTTTCTTTATATAAAAATTTAGGAATATATGTGTTGTATTACCTTTATATAATGATAACTATTTCATGAATATAATATATAAAAATTAATTAAATCATTATAACAATTCCTGATATGTGGTGATGGAAAATGAATCACAATGGTGTTGTGTACCTTATGTGCTTTCGAATATCTTATTTTATTTTAAAATCCATTTATATTACATTGAATTTCTTCAAAATGACTAAATAAAGGGTTTATATATTTTATAAATTTTAGAAAATTTTATCTAGATTAATAAAAACTTTGTTAATCACCCTTGCCTTAAACTGTATCTTCTCCTAAATATATTTATCAGATTCACGATCCAAACCCTGACCACTTAATCTTATAATTATTCCATTGCATGATTTTTGGTTGTCTCCAAGGTGATCTTGAATAAACATGATGAAACATGATTTTAATAGGCTAATGAATTATATATTATAGTTTATTAATTATAGGAAATGTTCCCTAATGAATCCTATATAAATATATGTGTCTTTGTTAGATAACATTTCTAGGTTTTATCCATATAAATGAACCCCTCTAGAAATGTTAATTTATGAACCCATCTCAATACTAACTATATTATTTTACAAATATATATACCTTCAAAAATTGAATGTCCCTTAGGAATAATGTATTTTTATTTTTCCCAATGTTATCCCCAAAAATGTGGAAAATCTCCCCCAATTTGGAAACCCTTATATGAAAGGATCATAATGCTGTCATGACCAGTCATAAGGATGATGCTGAATTTTTTAGTTAGTATTTGTATGAAATTTATTTAGAATTTTGAAATTTTTGAAGCTTCATACGAGAGTCTCCCATCAAATATAAGCAATTTAATCCTTAACAATAAAAAAAATTAGTTTTTCACCAAAAAAATACAGTAAATATATTATTTTTATAATATATGAAAATAAAAAATTAAAATAATAATAATATTAAACAAGTGAAATTGTATAATATATAATATACACAACCATATACTAATTATACTAGTATTTAAGGTTCTTAATAGAAATGAATTGAAATATGTTGGTTTATAATATTGTACATTACACGTATAAGGTAATGGGGATTAATAAGAAGTAAACACATCAAATATATTAATGAAAAATATATATGAAATTTCATGAGTCATACTCCATGTGGATTAATATAAGAAAAAATTCACACTTTTATCTTTTTACGAAACTTAATAACTCAACATGATCCCATACTCACACTAATATTGAAATATCATCACATTTGATGACATTCAAGAAGATAACCAATTATGGAAAATGAATAAATTTTCTCGGATGGGTTGTTTATTATTCAACAATCGTATAATAAATGCAACTAAAATGAATGAATTAGAATTTTAAAATTTGATGATAAGGAAAATTATAATACATTGTATATACTCTATTCTATATGGTATAAAATAGTTTTTAGATAATGAAAAAAAGATACAATAGATATTGTACAACGAATTCAAAATATGGAGGGTATTTATATGTCAATCATGTTTTAATATGATGCTTGTTTTTTTGAAAGGCCAGTTAAATTATAATCTACATTACATAAAAAATGTTACATTTATATGATTTTTTTTATTTAATTACATAATACTTGATAATAATTTGTTTGACCTATTTGTGACACTAGATCATTATAGCCAATACAATAGTTCTATTATTTTGAAAATTGATATATATATATTATTTTAAATGAAATAAATATTCCATGTTCTATAGGGAGATATATGATCTAAAAAATCCATTACAGTATTACAAGATAAATTTTTATTATAATACACTATTAAATCATCCAAAATATCATAATTAGATGAATTTATGATAATTTCTATACCATTTTGTAATATAATAATGTATTTCATCAAATAAAATATTGAAAAATTATTGAAATATAAAATAAATTAATACAATGTTGTTAGGAATGTCACCGAGTCATGAATTTTTCTAAAGAAATTCACGAGATGGTGAAGGTCACTATATCATTGTTATGTCTATATTAGTGTATAATTTATATGATAATACTAGATGACTATAAATTCTACCAATTAAAATCTATAATGGTTGTTTATAACCTACTTGGGTAATGTTTAGAGGTGTTTTAAACAAATTATATAAACCTTTTTCCATATTTTAAAATTTTACCATGGTTCTATAATCATTTGAAACAATTATATATTATTTTCATTATTCAACTATTTTTCAAAAGTTATGAATGATGAAAATGTTTATGAATCTATAAATGATATAGAAAATGAATGGAGTATCATTGAATCCCATAAAATGAATTTAAAATATTTTACAGATATGCAATACTATTTGGAAAAATACTTTGATTCCATGCTCTTATTTCTCTTCACCCTTTAAACCAAAATTTATATTTGACCGTTCAGGGATGATGAATTCTACATATGAGTTATATAACTCATAATACACACATAAAAGCTTAGTTGGAAGGAATTTTCTAATTTATTATCATAGATATTTAACAATATTATAAATAATATATTTGATTGTACATATATAAATATTCCAGTATGTTATGAAATTATGTTTATTCAATCCAGAAAAATGGTTTAATACTATGGAAAAAAATAAAATTTTTGGATTATTTTCATTGAATTTTTTGGAATTATGTCACCAGTAAAACCCATAATTACTAGAATTGTTTATCCTATACCATTTTGAATAATGTTTTACTAGATAATTAATCAATAAAATGATTTTTCATGTGAACTATGGGATATTATGTATAAAAAATATAGTTAACGGAAATTTATCAAACCAAACAATGTTTAATGAAAAAAATATATTTTTATTTAAGTTAAAAATACATTATATGGTTTTAGAAAAACAATCCATTGAAAATTATACATGGAAATAGATCATTTCTATTTAAAAATTTCTATATCATGGTTATGGAAAAAATGGTCATGGTTTATATTAAAATTACATTTCTATAAAGAATCACATTACATGATTTCAAAAAAACCAATATCATATTTCATAAGTATGACTTTGAAAGGATTGGGATAAAATTGTTTATTTTGAATAAAATTAAAATGGTTCATTTAGAAGTAAATATCATATATAATGAAACATGTCTTGTTTTATAGAGAATCAGGATAGAATTCCATGATTTATTAAATAAATTATTTTCCTTATATTCTTAAACATTAGGACCATATTGAGTATAAAGGCATATTTCACCCATAAAATGTTTTTTTCATGGTTGTAATATAGGTTTAGTATTAATTTACATGTTTTATTAATTTTTAATTTTTTTATTAATTATATAATACTGTTATATTTAAAAGGTAAAATATTGTTTTATTAAATGTCCTTAAATAATAATATGAGTATTTAAAATAAATTCCCCATTTTCAAAATTTATTTAACCTAATACAAAAATGATTTTGATCGATTTGATTAAAATTTTATGTAAATAAAAAAATATATGATATTAAAAAAATTTAAATTTTCTTCATTATAAGTTTGATGTTTTTATATGTTGTGAATTATAGACAGTTCATGAATCTTCATGAATCATATATTTTAATTTGATGTTTTTAACATGTATGACATGTAAATGATAATGTATTAATTATTCATTTTTATGATATAAATATTAAATATTTTTCATTATATTTTATGAAATGTCAATTAAATATTGTCTAATTATAAAATTATTATATTTGGTTTTTTTATTAAATATTTATACATGAAAACCTCATTTATATTTATGATGTGTTTATTTATTTATTTATTCCTCAAATGGTTATTACCCATATTTTTATGTGAAGAGTTGCATTCTAAGTAAGAAATTTGATATTATTACATGCAATCAAGACATTGTTTTTGTTATTATTGAAAATATTGATGTTAATAAGGATTTATATATATTTGGTGTTTTTATTATATTATATTTGTGTTATAATTTTAGTATTTATCTACCGATAGTATGACATTGATTATAACATGCCACTAGCTTGGGATATTATGATCTATCTTGAAAAGTAGTGGTTGGTTTCATATCACACCATATATGATCATGTGATGATTTTTGTTTTTTATGATTTTAAACCCTTATAATAATTTGATATATATACCTTATGAATGAAATTCATTTGGATATGAGTGTATATAATTATATATAATTTTTTGGTAAGTACCCAAAAAATATTTGTTGTATAAAAATATATATTATTATATTTTAATTATAGTAATATGGATAACATTGAAGGTTAAAAAGTTAAATATTTATAATAATTCATATTCTTTGGGAATACATGATATAATGTGGTGAGATTTGAAAAAACATTATAATATTAGATGTTTCATTCCATTAAAGGAGAAAAATTCATTATTACAATTATAATTTCATATAATTAACCCCAATAGTTAATTTACCATGAATTATATTGTATATTGAGTGATGGATATATGTGACCCTAACAGTTAGATGCATATTTCTATTATTGGATTCAGGTTACACTTATTTCAAAAACCACAACTTTCATGCTAATAGTGTAATATAGAATGGATAAAGCTATATTGTTGATTTAGACAAGGGGTTTCAAAAATCTAACAGTCTTATGTGATATTCTTAACATAATTTTCTACTAGATATATTCAATTATTAAGTTAAAACATAAGATGGGTTCTGTATTTATGAAATATTTACCTTGTTTCAAAAATATCTATATTATGTAAAAAGGGGTTGTCATTTTAGTGAGAGTAAATTTAATAAAATTAATTATTAAATTATTATAAAATATGACTCATCTAAAAAAATTAGTTCATTTAAAATAAATTCATATAATCAATTATATCTCTCTATTCAATCATATATAAGTATAATTTTAATATATAAAAATACTTTTATTGATATATAATCTTATGATTTTTTTGATAATGAATAAATGTTTTATATATTATAGAAACCACATCTTTAATAGATGATATGTGTTGAATACCAAGAAAACTTTTTTTAAAATTATTTGGAGAATAAAAATTATTCAGTTCAATTTTCAAGACCCCTTGTTATCTTAATAAACCCTAAGAGGAAAAATCAACAAGATATCACTAATATATTCTATATGATAAATAAATTAAAATTAAATTATCAATAAAAATAATGATAAAATAGGTATAAGGTTTCAAATAAATGGTTTACATTAATAATTAAATGTAGAATCTCATTCACTACTTATATAAAAAATATAATTGGGTATGAAAATGACCTAGAGATATTAGGTTTTTATTTATGGAAGATATGGTTATAGACTTCATTACAAAATAATTTCTAATAATATTTTGATATTTTATTTTAATATCAAATATGAATGTGTTAAGTAAAATATTTCCTAATATCCTCAAGATATTGATGAAATATTAGAGGTATACCATAGGTCTAGATTCTAACGGTACATTGATAGCTTATAAGTGTAAATGTATAATCTAGAGGATGACTATTGGAGGGTTTATTGGTCAACCTTGATCATTGAAAAAATAATGAGTTTATCATAAATGAATCAAGATGTCTTAATTATGGTAATCCTAAATAATGAATATGTACTTCTCCAAAATACCTGAAAGGGTGTGAGAGATTATTTAATGTTCTGACATGTGTTATTGATGGCATAAATATAAATTCATTGGATTTTAAGGGTATATAAGACCAAATATACATTATTTTTTTGTATATATTTATATAAATTAAAAACTATTTATGAATTAATGGAAAAATTATGACGTTTTAATCCAAATAAAGCGGTATGATTTATTGTTATATATAAAAAATAAAACTCAGTACATTATTCTTAGTTTTTTTTGAAATTATAAATAATATGTAAATTTATTATTATGTGATAATATAATTATCATTTTAGAAAATTGTTATAAATAATATAGATGATGGTATGGTTACAAGTTTCTTATAATTTAATCAATATACTAAAAATATTTTAAAATAAATTACACAATTAGTTTTATCTCTAAAAAACTATTTTTTAGAAATTTTATTTATTAATGTATAAGATAAAGGGTTCCACCCACCCACTAATTATGTACATCTAAAAAACAAAGATTATTATTTTCAAGATAATTATAAAAATAACTAATATTAGATATGATATATGAATTTTGAATATTCCCTTTTAATTATTTATAGTAAATAAATAATTATTATTTTCCTAATTCAATGTTTATGTGTAACATATTATTATATTATTTTATAATATAATTTATATGTGTTATGTGGAGGAATGGTTGAACATGGGGATTTTCAGTGAATGAAAAATAAATAATTTTACACATCTTATTCAAAGTGGAATTCACATTATATTGTAAATGAGTTAAGGATTAATTGGTGATTTATGATTTTTATATAATGATTTATTTTAAAATATATTTTTAAATTAAATCAAAGAAAATTTTAATTGTAATGTTTTCAATATAATGATTGTATTAAATGAATAATTTTTTTATTTAACAGAATAAAAGTTATTAACAACATAGAATTAGATATTAAGAGAAAAATAATGTTTTAATATATTTTTTATAATGTAGATATATATTTTGGATTGTAATCTCACCATTATTTAAAGAATATTCCATCATAGATTTTATCATATAAAATGAATTTAATTGGAGGGTTTTATTAGATAGCTTCATAAATATGAAGACAAAATCATGAAAATTTATTACCAATGTTACATATCATGAAACAAATTTAAGATGACTAAATAAATATATCTAATATAAGGAATTTTTTGGTAATTTTTATATTATATATAATAATATTTATTCTTATATATAATTATCTTTTTATTATTAAAATTATATATTAATATACAAAATATAACCTATTATACATAAGTTATATCATATTTATCATTAACTCGGGAGGGTTACCTAGTTTATTTTATGAAGTCATACTTACTCCGAAAAAAGTTAGACTTTAATTTGAGCCTAATTGATGGATTTTAGGAAGATTTTTAAATTATAGAATCATGTGAATATTCGAATGGGTTGCGGCATGTATAGAGTTACCAAGTGTCTTTATTAAGGTACAAAATATGTTTTATATGATGGATAACCCTCTATGTAAACCACTTGGAAAGTTATAAAAACATTTTTTACATAATAGGAGTTCATGTTTAATATTTATCAACATTTATTGATCTGAATAAGTAATATCAAATAAGACCCTTCGTATAGAGATAATTTAATTTCAAAATCCTAGAGGAAAAGCTAATTAGGGGTGGTTCGATAATTTTTTGATAATTTGGTAGGTTTTTATTAATGAATGTATGATTTATCCACTTGTATGATGGGAATGAAACCTTATCCCTCAATTAGTATAGTTCAAGGAAGAAAATTTCTAGAAAGTAATATGACACATGTAATGTTATTATCTATTTAGGTGATAAAAACATGATTAAATCATTCTCTTGGATGAAATACATGAGATATGTTCATCTATCACATTATTCATTAAAAGTAATGTCACATATTTATAATAAAATATAATATATCAAGATATTTAATGTCTTATGTTATACCAGGAAATGACCCAAGTCATTCATGAACCAGACACTCAAGTCAGACTTTGGAAAGTCTCGAAGGGTGCTTCCAATTCCCATAGGTAAGTGACAGGTTCATTGACATAAATAAATACCTTTGGTATTTATTTTAACACATTTTAAAACAAAATAAAAATAAAAATAAAGAACATATAAAATAAATACAACATGATAATTCTATGTTTGACATTGTAAGACAATGTGTACAAGGCATTAAATGTGCCAATCAAAAATAAGTATACAAAAGTAGCAACAACCATGAAAAACCCAAAATTGAGTGTAATAAGGTCAAAAATCCCATTATATGATAACCATACTCCACGAGTATGCTAACATAGATACCATACACCTACCATAGGTTCCTTGTCTTTACCTGCACAAGATAAATCATTTTCTACACACAACCAATGTTAAGTGAAATTTGTGAGAAAAACATGCCTAGTAAAATCCAACAAAGTGTTTCATAAGGATACATTAATAAATAAACCATTTATTATCATTTAATAAAAATAAATGAATGAAACACAATTCTTTATAATTTAAAATGAAACATGGAAATTCACCTCTTCATTATAATTTATAAAACATTATCAAATAAAACCCTTTATAAAAAGCATGGATACATGAAAATTTCAATACTGAGCAACATGGAAACTATTTCCTATTGTAGATTTGGTCTGGGATATCTTGTATCCCCACACTCAAGGGAAAAAATGATTATGTACACAGGTATCCATAAAACAATGGTCAAATTGAAAATATAACACCTTAGTAATGGATTCCCCAATCATAACACAGTTTAGTAAGGTTTATAGAGTAAATACATGCTAGGTAGCCAAAAATATATCAAATAATTCTTTTCCCAAATCTATCTCCCTCCTATGTACCCCAAGTTCAAATTTACCTTAGTCCACACTTTAAGGATTTCAATTTAAAAAGCAGCGTACACATGGAGGCATCACCATAATGGTTAAAATAACATCAATTCATATCACATGTAAATAATCAAACTAATAATTTTCATAATAGAAACTTCATTGAAATCCATTTTCATCATCAATGCATAAATAGAAATCCATTTGATAAAATAAAACCAAAAAAATAAAATTTCTAGAATCATTTACAATTCCATTAAATAATTATTGAAAACCAATTTAATATGATAATGAAAGCATGGTTCATAAAACAAAGGACTTTCATAAAACCAGTAAGCCCGAACACATGTTATACAAATCAATAGAACAATATTAATAAGAGAAAAATAAATAGGGATCATATTTAGTAAAATAAGATCCTAAAAAATAAAACCAAAATCAAGAAACATGGATTCAATAATCTGTAGCGCAATGAAATAGAATAGATAGAACTTACCATGAAATTCATCAAAGTATAAAAAATAATCAAGTTGGATATAGTGTCTACTTTGTTTTATCACAATGGATCTACAAGAAGACCCATTATATCATGACACAAACCTTATATCTAGTAATAATATCACTGATATGTTGTTCCTTTCGAGATGACAAGAATATATCAATAAAAATGATAAGGAACAATGAAGAATGAACTTTTATCATAAGTTTAATAAATCGAAATCCTATTGATCTCTCAAAATTTATCTATAGATAGATCTTGAACCTATGTTGTTGGATGAATACTGAACTTAATAATAGGTGTTTTAGTTTCTGTAATAAATTTTAAGATTATTTATTGTCAAATTTATTCCTTGGAATTTTTTTTGAAAATTATGAATTTGTTTTGTACTGATGAGAATTGTAACAACCCAATTTTTTTATCAATGTAATTATATTATTATAATTATTTCTTATAATATAATCACATTAATAATAAAAATTTCATATAATGATACTAAATACTCTGTTACCATTAAACATAATTTTCCAATTCTATGCTTTGAATTTCGTAAATCTGACATAGACACCTGCGATCAGTAAGATGTTTGGAGTCTGATAGGAAAAACTTAATTTTTGGTGATTAGTAACCTACGATTATAAAAAGTAACCTAACCTTATTAATATTAATATGACACTTATGAATATTAAATCGTCCAAAATAATTTCAACCTTTCTCATGAATGATTAAATAAAATTTGGGAATCTTAGAAGTGACAAATTGACCATAGTAAAAGTATTGGTATTTTTGTAAGCCATAAATAATTAAATATAATTAATTAATTTAAAAGAAAATTTATTTTCCAAAAAAGTGTTCATTAATTAACAATTTTATGTCTTATGGTTTTAAGTTAATTTTATAAGACCTTATGTAATTTTGGAAAGCAATATAAAATTAGTTTTAATTTTAAAAATTATATTTTCATGTTAATTATGATTTTAATTAAAAATTAACTTAATCATATTGAGAAATTATTTTTGAAAAATGGACTTTGTTTTTGGATTCTACATGTAGAAAAATGTTTAGAGTGATTTTTTGCTATTTTTCTGAAATACTTGAATTTTTGGTGAATAATTAAATACATAATTTAACCCATAAATAAATTATAATATAAATCCACTATTCCTGACATCACAAGTGATGTAAGCACCCAAATCTAGAACTCACATCCCCTATTTACTATTCTTGTTCATGTAATCATCACTATTTCTTATCTTGGTGGAAATTAATAAACTAATGATTAAAATATAAAGAAAACCCATCTCCCCTCCACTATAAATACCACCCTTCACACCTTCCTTTCCTAACACCTCTCAAGCCTGAAGAATGGTCTAAACTATGCCCAAAAATCTTCCCTAGCCCCCTCCCCCACATCCAAGAGCTTCCGGTCTCATCAAAATACCAGGCCTAGGTTTCTTAAGGAGGATCTCAAGAGTATGATTAAAGAAGAAATTAAAGTGAAGACAGTGTTCAGATACAAGGTAAGAGGAAATTCTCGAACCCAACTTTATTTCTTCTTTTTATACCTATTTCACTCCATGTTTGGTATGGGTTCTCATTAAAAAATCATTTATTCATCGTTATCTTACCTTTTATGGGATATACATGTTCTCTAGTTTATATTTTAAAAAACACAATGTTTTCTAAAATAACTCTTCTTTAAAATAAACACACTCTTTTTTACTTCTTGTATATTGTTTCACTCTTCACTCATGGTTAATGATTCTATGTAAAGAATGATATTCCCTCTTTATTTTGGGGACCAAATTTTTATGAAAGTATTCTTCATTATGTGAAACCCATTTCTTTCCATTGGTTATGTTAAGTTTAAGTTTTACATATTTTTTAATGTGGCGTGCATTTTAATGTAAATATTATGATGTGGCAGGTGTGCCCAGAATTATATAGTGCAATATGAATGTTTGAATGTGATGGGTTCCCCCAGAATTATACAGCACTCTAATTTATTTGGTAATGTGATTAATCTCATGAGTAAAAGGGAAATTATGCATGAACATTATGCTAGCATTGTTCACAATTATGAGTGATAATTGACCACTAAGACATGATGTTTCATTTTTATGAATTGACACATTTCAAGTCTTTTATTATTGCTTCCTCTCATGTTCATGATCCTTTGCCTATGTTGTTATTGTGCTCAACCATTGTTATTTTGTTCATATCTATCCTCTTACTAGGCTTTTAGTTCACCCATTTTTGATGTACATCCTCAGGTGACTACATGTACTAAGGAGTGGTCAAGAGCCAATAAGATTCTAGAGAAGAAAGAATTAAATAAATGATTATGATTCATGTTATAAACATTATGTTTGGTCCTTGTTTTTCCCAAGAAACTAAACCTTTGGATCCTCGATGTGTAATACTATTATGTTGTTTGTCTTTATAATGATGTAATAGTAATTTAATAAATGGTTGGGTTTCTATAGATTGTATCAGAGGCAAGAATTAGTTAATTTGGGAATTAGGATTAGTGAAACCTAGAGAAAACCTATAGTATTAGACTAAGTGAAAATATGAACATAAGAAACATTATATAGGGATCCCAGAAGTTATGATTTTAGTGAAAATTATACCAGTCAATAAGTTATTTATTCATGACTTGTTTACTTATCTTCTAACCTTTTCTATTTTAGAAAATGGTGGGAACCAGGAGAAACCAGGCCAACAACCCATACGAGGGCCAATGCAATGATTGCCCGAACAATATCCCTAATTATTTGGGTGGTAGAGTTCAAAACTTCACGGAAATTCTTACCCAACTATCTCAGATTATGAACAATAACTAGAATAATGTGGAATAACCTCTTTCACCTAAGAGGGTGCAACTGGTTATCGAGTGTTTTATTCGGAAATGACCACCAACATTTAGTGGGTCTTCTAATCCACTAGTTGTGAAATAGTGGGTCAAATCCATGGAGAAGATATTTTTGGTGCTTCACTATTTTGACATAAAGAAGGTGATATTAGCTGTTTATCATCTAGAGGGAGAGGTCGATCAATTGTGGTCTTTGGTTAAGAACACCAAGCCAAGAGACGAAATTGAAGAGATGAAATGTGAAGACTTTAAGATAACGTTTCTTAATAAGTATTTACCATGAAATCTTCATATGAATATGGAGAGGGAATTCATAGAGCTCAAAAAAAAGGAAGGAGAATTTTTCACGACCTATGAAGCGAATTTCACAAGGCTTCCGAGGTACGCTTCAGGTTTTGTTATCACTAATGATAGAAAAATTGATAGCTTCTTTAGTGGATTAAAACCAAAACTTCGAAAGGATCTTTCAATTCGAGACTATGGGAGTTATGAAGAAGTTTTTCAATGTACCCTCCAAAAGGATATGAAGTTTGTATAATGGTCCCATTGCTATGGTGGTAAGAAATAAAATATGTAGTTTCAAGCCAGAGGATCTAATGATAAAGTTGGGGAGAAAACTCAACAGCCCACATGAAAAAAATGCGGGAAGTCGCATCATAGGAACTACCTCAAAGGGATAAGGAAATGATTTAAGTGTGGGAAATAAGGACAACATGCTCAAGAGTGTTGAAAATACATTATAAGGAAGGAGAATATAGCAGAAGAAAGGGGAGCCCAACCCATTGTTCAATGCTACAACTATAGGGATCAAGGGAACTATGAAAGCTAGTGCACTAAACCATGAGTCCTCAAGGTTAATGAGAATTAGTAGCCACTAAATCCAAAGGAACAAGGGAAGGATTATTCCATAATTATGGAGGAAGTAGAGCAAGATAATTAAGTCATACATGGTACACTTTTTATTCACTCAAGAATTGTAAAATTCTTATTTGATTCTTGTTCTATGCATTCCTTTATAGATTTAGTGTTTTCTAGAACTATATAATCAAAGCCCTGAAACCTTGAAGTAGAGATATCCATAAAAACACCAAGTGGTGTAATCATTGCAACCCAAGATTTTGACTCTTCTCCTATTGGCGTATGTGGGTATATTCTTCCAGTGAATCTCGTAATACTTCTCTTAGTGGAATTCAATGCTATAATGAGAATTTATTGACTCTATTTATATAGATAACATATCAACTATCATGAAAAATTAATATATTTTCATATTCCGAACCATCCCATGATCCTCTAAAAATGCAAGGAAGATCATGAATCCCCTTTGAAAAATCCTTCAACGGTGTGGGTGTTGATTCCCTATGATGAAGAATACCTCACCCAAATGGTTTAGACAAAGGAAAGTTCCAACCTTGAGGAAATTCCCATCATGAGGGAATACAATGATGTATTTCTAGAAAAGTTACCCAAAATTCCCCTGGATTGTGAGGTAGAGTTCTCAGTAGAACTCATACCTAGAGTTAATCCTATCTTAATGTGTCCCTATAGGATGGATCCTATCGAACTGGAGGAGTTAAAGAAGGATCTACAAGATCAATTGGAAAAAGGGTTCAAACATCCTAGTGCATCACCTTGGGGTGCTCTAGTACTCCTTGAAAAGAAAAAGGATGGATTAATGCGGATGTCTATCGATTATAGGGAACTCAATAAGATCACCATAAAGAACAAGTATCCTCTCCCAAGGATTGATGACTTGTTCGATCAGTTAAGAAAATCTCAATATTTATCAAAGGTGGATATTCATTATAGATATCATAAGCTAGAGGTAAATAAGGAGGATATTCAGAAGACTTACCTCTATACAAGGTATATGCACTGTGAGTTTTTAGTGATGCCCTTCGAACTTTCTAATTCTCATGAAATCTTCATGGATTTGATGAATATAGACTTTTGAAATTACCTTGAAATTTTTTGGTAGTGTTTATTGATGATATTCTCATCTACTTCAAGAGAAATTAGGAACATAAAGAACATCTAAGACTTGTGTTGGAAACATTGAGAAAGGAGAAGTTGTATGCCAAGTTTAGAAAGTGTGACTTTTGGAAGAATCAAGTCATGTTATTGGGACATGTGATCACAAGTGACATAATTTCTATAGACCATTGAAAAAAATACAATTAAGGAATGAACCAGGCACTCTAGTGTCACATATTTCCATAGTTTTCTTGTATTAGCTGGGTTCTACCGACATTTTTGTGAGACATTTCTCATGATTGTCAAGCCCTCTAACTAAGTTAACAAGGAAAGGGGTAATGTTTGTCTGGATGGAAGAATGTGAGGGAAGCTTCAAGGAGATAAAGATAAGGCTGATCATTACACATGTACTCACAGTAAAAAAGTATAGAAGGTTTTGTGATATACAATGATGCCTCAAAGAAAGGCTTGGATTACGTACTCATGAAAAATGATAATGTGATAGCCTATGCCAAAAGAAAATTAAAAATCCATGAGCAGAACTACCCAACACATGATCTAGAGCTGGTGGTCAAGATTTTTGCCTTGAAAATAAGGCTATAATACCTTTATGGTGAGAAGTGTGAAATATACACCGACCACAAGATCTGAAAGTATCTATTCACACAAATGGAGCTTAAAATGTGTCAAATAAGATGGTTAAAGATAATCAAGGACTACAATTACTCTATTCACTATCATCCTAGAAAGGAGAACAAGGTAGTTGATGAAGTAAGTAGAAAAGAAAATGCTATTCTATCTATGTTACGAATTGAGAAAGACTATATCTTCTTGGATATAAAAAGGATGGATTTGAAAATCATAAGGGTAGGGGATACATCCTACCTTTCCCGAATGATTGCGCAACCATAAATCTAAGAGATTATTAAGGAGGCACAAATGGATGATTTGGAGTTACAAAATAAGGTGAATGAAGTAAAGGAAGGGAAGATGCAAGAGTTCCATATCAATGATGATGGTGTGATTCGGTTTGGAACACGGATTTGTATGCCTTCATTACCCAAGATAAAAAAGGTTCTATTGGAAAATGCACATAGACCAACTTTCTCTATCCATCCAGGTAGCACCAAGATGTACCAAGATTTTTGAGAACACTTCTAGTGGGATAACATGAAGAAAGAGATTGCTGAATATATCTCAAAGTGCTTGGAATGTCATCAAGTTAAATCATAGTGAAAAAAGTCCCAAGGGATGATGAAACCATTGCCTATACCCATGTGGAAATGGGAGAATGTCACTATGGACTTTGTCACAGGTCTCCCAAAGATTTCCTAGGGAAATAATTTGATATGGGTTGTGGATGACTGACTCATAATGACTACCCATTTTATTACTATTTGGGAAGATCTCTCACTTGAACAACTTGAAAAGATATATGTGAAGGAAGTGGTGAGACTACATATTGTTCCAATATCGATTGTCTCTGACCATTATCCAAGGTTCACATATAAATTCTAGAGAATTATTCAACATTATTGGAGTACTGAATTAAATTTCAGCATGACCTATCACCCCAAAACTGATGTCCAATCTGAAAAGAATATTTAGACACTTGAAGACATGCTAAGAGCCTTCTCTCTAGAATTCAAAGGTGGATGGGATCAGAATCTCCCATTAGTTTAGTTCTCATACAACAATAGCTTCCACTGAAGTATTCAGATGGATCCATGTGGATATTTGTATGGAAAGCGATATAGAACTCCAACCTGTTGGGATGAGGTTAGAGAAAGAAAGATACTTGGTCCTGATCTTGTGAAGGAGATGACAGAGAAGGTTTAAGTCATCCAGAAACATATCAAAACTTCTCAGAGTCGGAAAAATATCTACGCTGATAATTGTTCAAGGGACTTGGATTTCGACGTTGGAGATAAATTCTTCCTTCTAATATAACCATAGAAGAGAGTCATGTAGTTTGCAAAGAAAGGGAATCTAAGTCCAAGGTACATTAGACCCTTTGGGATCCTTGACCTCATAGGATCTGTGGCCTATCAGATTTCACTTCCACTAAATATGGCTCAATTTCATGATGTGTTCCACTTATCACTCCTGAAGAAGTATATACCAGATCCCTCACATGCACTAAACTAAAAGGAGGTATATATGGAATATGATATCTCCTATGAGGAGCATCCGATGAAGATTCTATTTTAGAGAGATAAGGTTCTATGCAACAAGAAAACCCACCTTGTCAAAGGGTTGTGGAGGAACCATAAGTTTGAAGATTCATCTTGGGAACCGAAAGAGGCGATGAAGGAGAAGTACCCTCACCTGTTTGTGTAAAACGAAATTTTGAGGGAAATATTTCATAAGAGGGGAAGAATGCAATGACCCAATGTTTTATCAATGGATTTACCTTCTTATAATTATGACTTATAATATAATCACATTAAGAAGAACAATGACATATAATGATACTAAATACTATGTGACCATTAAACATAATTTTTCCGCTTCTATGTTTTGAATTTCGAAAATCTGACCCACACAGTTGCGATCAGTAAGATGTTTGGAGTCCAAAAAGACAAACTTAATTTTTAGTGAATAACAACCTACCTTTATAAATTGTAACCTACCCTTATATATATATATATTAATATGACCATTATGAATATTAAATCATTCAAAATAATAGTAACCTTACACATGAATGATTAAATAAAATTTAGGCATCTTATAATGGACAAATTGACCATAATAAAAGTATTTGTATTTTTGTAAGTCATAAATAAATAATTATAAATAATAAATTTAAAATAAAATGTATTTTACTAAAAATGTGTTCACAAATTAACAATTTTATGTCTTATGGTTTTAATATAATTTTATATGACCATATTTAATTTATGAAAGCATTATAAAATCAATTTTAATTTTTAAAACTATATATTTAAAGTAAATTATGATTTTAATTAAAAAAATAAATTAATCATATTTAGAAATTATTTAAGAAAAATTGAATTTATTTTTGGATTCTACACATTGAAAAATTGTTAGGGTGAATTTTTGGGATTTTTTCTAAAATATATGAATTTTTGGGGAATAGTAAAATACATTAATTTACCACATAAATACATTATAATTTAAACCCACTATTCCTGATATCACAAGTGATGTAAGCACCCAAATCTTTAACTCACATTCCCGATTTACTATTCGTGGTCATTGAATCATCACTATTGCTCATCTTGGTTGAAATTAATAAACTAATGATTAAAATATTAAGAAAACCCCTCTCCCCTCCACTATAAATACCACCCTTCACACACTCATTTCCTCACACCTCTCAAGATTCAAGCCTTGTCTAAACTCTGCCCAAACATCTTCTCTATCCCCTCCCCAAATCCAAGATATTTTGGCCTCATCAAAATACCAAGCCTAGGTTTCATAAGGAGGATCTCAAGTGTTTGATTCAAGAGGACATTAAAGTGAAGAAAGCGTTCAGATATAAGGTAAGGGTAAATTCTCGAACCCAACTTTCTTTATTTGGGTTCTCCATCTATCACTCCATGTTTGGTATGAGTTATCCTTAAAAAGTCATTTATTCATCGTTATCTTACCTTTTCTAGGATAGACAATTTCTCTAGTTTAATTTTATGAAAAACCCAATGTTTTCCAAAAGAAATCTTCATTCAAATAAACACACCCTTTTTTAGTTGTTGAATATTTTTTTCACTCTTCACTCATGGATAATGGTTTTCTGTCAATAATGATATTCCATTTTTATTTTGGGGACCAAATGTTTATGGAATTATGCTTTATTATGTGATACCCATTTCTTTCCTTAGGTTATGTTAAGTTCATGTCTTACATATTTTTTCATGTGGCATGAATGATAATGTAAATATTATGATGTGATGGGTGCACCCAGAATTATATAGCACAATATTAATGTCTGAATGTGATGGGTGTGACCAAAATTATACAATATTCCAATGCATTGGGTAAAGTGACGAATCTCATGAGTAAAAGAGAAATGATGCGTGAACATGATGATATCATTGTTCACAACTATGTGTGGTAATTAAACACTAAGACATGATGTTATATTTTTATGCATTGCCACATTTCAAGACTTTTAATAATGCTTCCTCTCATATTCATGATCATTTTCCTATATTGTGATTGTTCTCACCCATTTTTATGTTGTTCATATCTATCCTCTTACTGGGATTTTAGCTCACCCCTTTTGATGTATATCCTCATGCGACTACATGTACTAAGGATAGTTCAAGAGCCAATAAGAAGCTATAGAAGACAGAATTAAATAAATGTTTATTCTTGATGTTGTAAATGTTATGTTTGGTCCTAGTTTACCCAAGACACTAATCCTTTAGATACTATATGTGTAATACTATTAGGTTTTTATATTTATAATGATGTAATATTATTTTAAGAAAGGCTGGGTCGCTATAATAATCCCACTATGTAGTTTCAGGGTTTGACAAACCACGTGCCAACTGTGAAAAACTTCACTATCTAAAAAGTTCTCTTGGTATAATATTTTCTATGAACGCCACATTAATTCTCTTAACCATGAAAAATCATTCACATGCCCAAAATAATTGAAAATATCGAAAAAGTCACATATAAAAAATAGAGAAAGGTTTAAAATGAATGATGTAAATAAAAATTAAAATATGTACAAAAAATTGTTTTTTTATATGAAAAAACTCCCTAAAATACCAATTTATGACCCCATATTGTTTGGTTAATAAGGATGATCAAAGAAAAGATGAAGCCATCTCCACCTCATAAACTATTCTTATTCCCACATCTTGGGAGAATCCATTCCATTGTTCAAAAACACTCACACAATTGAAAGAGATTTTCCATTTGGAATCTTTTATCATGAATCATTAATCATAACTTCAAATTCGACTATTGAAATATCCAGTCCCATGAAAAGATCTTCCCAGTTTAGAACATGAGAGGGATCAATATAATTACTTTTAATCTGATACACATAGAAAATTTCATGGATAGTATTCAACTTATATAGAAATATTACTGATAAGATAAATTTTTAGTATAAACAGTGATCTAAAAAGGTGTCTTGAATTTCCAAATGATTTACATTACTTCCCTAGAAATCTATGATCTAACTGAGGTGAAACATTTAAGAACACATTTTCATCAATGAAAATTTTTAGAGGATGTAAATGATGAAATCAATTTAATTTATGAAGGCTTTGATACATCTCTATCTATTGTTGAATAATTTAATTATTCACTAACACGTCCTACACAATTATTATCCATGTAAGAGAAATTTCACCAAACCAATAACAATAAAAGGGTTATTTACATTATAGACTATACAAATTCACCAAGGGAACCATTATTAAGGAAAACTAGTAACTATTTTTACATGATTACCAAACCAATCTAATATAGTTATCCTAAGAGCCTCCAATATATATGATGCAAGAGCATAGAAAATCCTCCAAAATTTAAATTACTCAGTTAATTCTTTCATATATTTGTGGAAGGTAAGTCTTGATTAATTTAACATGAGAACACATTGCCACTTAGAGGCCATTCCCAAATAAAGAGGTAAAATGGGGGGTCCTTATAAGAAATAATAGTAGATGAAACCCCTTGAAACCTTAAAATCTCTTGAATATGTAGATTTACTAATTCCTTAACCATCATAGTGTCTTTAATCAGAGTAAAATGAGATTACATGGTTATTATATCAATCAACACCCATATATAATTCTTTCCTCAAAGAGTCTATGGTAACTTGATGATGAAATCCATGGAAACATCATCCCATTTATAAATAGGTACTGGGAGAGGATGAAGTAAACTAGAAGGCTTTTGGTGTTCAACCATAATCTTCTCATAGTTATAATAAGGTGACAAAAAATTATGTATCTCTAATTTCAAACACGGCCACAAAAATCGACAACGCATTCCATAGTTCATCTTTATTGTACTATGATGAATAGACCATTAAGATCAATGATTGTCTTCATTAAAAATTATGATATAGAATACCAATTCTTAAAAATATGAATTTATTACAAGGAGTGAAACCACCTGAAAATGGTCTACACACCATATAAAGAATTTATTACAATATATAACACTACGAACCAATATACCTCTTGAAAAACCAACTCAATAATAGATTATGTCAATTTGGAACTATACATAACCATACCAGTATCTTCCTTATTCAATTTCAAGTGAATCAAAGGAAATAGTTCCATAACATTCCATGGTTCACATGTAAAAATACACACCTTAGTCCAGAATCATTTTCATGGTTCACATGTAAAAAATCTCAGATATCAAAACATGATAGGTCAAAACCTTCTTCTATGAATTAGTTCCTATTACTACCCCATGCATTAGATCTAGGTGTCAAACCAATGAGAGATACTACCAAAACCCACAACGAAAGTCAGGCCAGGTCATGTTCACTACCAAAATCCATTTTAGTTTCACATGATTTCAATATTCATTTAATCTTTATCACACCCCTTTCAAATGGGTAAACCAATGGTAAATTGAATTTTGATCCATGTGGCCCATACTCCCAACAAATCAAATGTTGGTGTTCACCTATACCACATCATAACACAATTTTCCTTAAGGTCGGAACATGATCCACCAAATTCTGATCCAAGAGGGCCCATAAACCTAAATGTCCAATGATTGGAATACATATAATATGTGTCATAATATATACCAATATACCTATCACAATAGTATACATATCTATCATGACATATGTCACAACAACCTAAAATCAGTAATTCTCTCTAAATGGCATGGAAATTATGCATGGCATGTGATTTTTAACAAGTTCCTATATGATGAATGAGATGGAATAACCTAATCTCATTGGATTTTAAGGAAATAAACCCCAAATAATATCAACAATAATTGAAAAACATAAGTGTGTCACCCAAGGATGAAATTGAATCAACTGTAATATCTCGAACTATAAAAATTAAAAAATCAATTACAGGAAATTTGGCTTTTTCCCTGTACGTGGGGTAGCTACTTCTGGGCACAACATATTACCAAATTCCATTTCCTCTCTATCACAATCTATTATCTCCAATCAGTAATGAAAACCAAAAAAGATCCCATGATATCACTTTTTAATGTCTGATACCCGGATGTCACTCAATAGTATGCTGTGCCCAATTGGCCACAAGGCTATAAACACATCTCCCCAAAATCTAGTGGGTGTTGACTATAAGCGATGGACCATATGTGAGTATGCACTCATTAGTTGAGTGTAACACATTGGAATACAATAGTAGTTCAATAGCAGAAGTACTAATACCATAAAATGGATGTAAATAGTAGAAGACTGAAAGTATAAATAACCAAAAGTTCTATCATATACAAGATGATGATACATTCCACATGTTCTAGAAAACATCCAAGAAGTGGTGAAACTGGAGTCATATATAATAAATGTACTAAAAGTAAAAAAAATCCAAAAAAGAATCCTAGTACCATCAAAAGCCCAGGCTTGGTCCCATGCTCCGCTGATCCTAAGCAGCAAATCAAGTACCTATAAGAGGGCGCTTTCCCATATCGATACCTTCAATCATATAATCTGTTTGGGTCTAAAACATGACCCAAATAGGGTGTGAGACTAAATCCCAGTAGGCAAAAACCTGAGGTTTGCACCATTCAATTAGTGAATATATATAACAGGTAGTGTATAATAATGAAAGCAGTAATCTAGGTAGTACTCAAAAGTGAACAACCTACAAGAAATGGGTTCCTATTATTTACATTTCATTATCCATTTAATAATTCAATTACATTTAATTTTTATATCTTAAAATTTGGCACAAACCCATAATCCACTATATAATTGTAGGCACAATAGATGACTCAGATGGCCATCTAAGAAAGCATAAGTAAAGGCTGAATCCATTACTATTCTTTAACTTGGAAGATGCATCATAAACCATTATATTTCAATATTCAATTATAACCCAAGGACTTCCTTATCATCCATCAATGGATCCATGGTTCACTCGTGGATTTATCATCTTTAACCCTTTGGGCACGTCCATGGAATTATAAACTGAACCCATGGTTCACTCAAGGTATAGTAGAACATTAGTCACTTGATCCCATCCAAGGAATAATAAACTGAACCCATTCTTCTATCAATGATATTTATCATTTAATAATTTGAATTCATTAAAATATTTAATTGGTCATGCCAAGGTCAAAACCAAGAGCATCTAATATAACTCACTTGACAAGGTTGACTCAAACAATGACCAACCTCATAAGGCTTGTCCTTCTATTTACTCTCATGGGAATACATCTGATAACAAGAAACACATGTTAATTAAACTATTACATGGATTTCACATTATTAAACTCATGTGGGAAGATTAATAGATAAACCAATTCACTACAAACATGCTTTAAAAGTATTGGCATACAAATGTCACATGGAAAGTCAACCATCCCATACCATATAACCAATTCAATTTCAATATAAGAAACATTGCAATTCCATTAATAATCAAATTCATTTTTAACAACCCATGAAATAGAATCAGAGGAATTCCTTATAGTCATCCAAGGACAAATGACCATAAAGGGTCATTCAAGGCAACTCACCCATGAGGTGGCCTTTATTCTAGGTATAAAACCTATATCACGTGTCAACAAACCTATTTAGTTACCTAAAAAATGATAGGTAATAGAAGGGTTGATTTATAAATTAAGGAAATGTCCCCAAATAATGAGTGTATGTCAATTTGGAATACATAAATATATTGAAAATTAGAAAAAGGAATGAGAAAACCTACCTTATGCTCATGCTAGATAGCTCATCCAATTCCATGTTTTGATTCATCCAAGTTTGGAAGAAATATGAAGAATGCATGAAGAACAGGATATTAAGGCATATGAGCCTAAAACCAAATAGTGCAATTTATATCTAGAATAATTGAGAAATACTAAAAAGGAATTGAGACCTTACCATTACAGATACATGGAGATAAACTGTGTTCAAATCGATGGTAGGTCGAAGCAGGGATCATAAATACTAGATTAAGATTCCAAAGGGGGCTCTCATGCGTGTATAAAGGATAATGTGCAAAGGTGAGAAGGAAATTATTGGTTTTATCAATATAGGAGAAAAAATTCATTTTATGTAACATCCTGAGATTTTAAAAGGAAACACTATGTGCTTAAATAAACTAATAAATAATATGTGACCTTTATAAACTAACCATTAAACATAATTTTTCCGTTTTTGTGTTTTGAATTTCGATAAAAGGTCATCTACGGTTATGATTAGTAAGTTATTTGGAGTCTGATAGAACCAACTAGTTTTTTATTGAATAGTAACATACCCTTATGAATAGTAACATGAATACTAATATGACCATAATGAATAGTAAATTGTATTATTATTTTATTTTCCTAAGGTGTTAAGATAATGACATCTTGATTAATTTTTCAATGTGATATAAAAGCAGCTACAATTTTAAAATTGTTAATTTTTGAATATAGTATGATTTTTAAAAAAAAATTAAATTAACAATATTTAAAAAATTATTTTCAATAAATGGAGTTTATTTTTGAATTCTACAAATAGAAAAAAAGTTAGGTTGAATTTTTTGGATTTTTCTTAAATACATGAATTTTTCACGAGTAGTAAAAATACAGTTTTGAGTTTTCGGTGTGTTTAATAAATTCATAATGATGTAATGATCCATATAAAATTATGGTAGATAAGTCTGTAGTAACATATTTTGTGAGGGGTCCCATGAAGCTAATACCATGGGTAAATACCATGAGAAAGCCCATGGTTTTGCAAAAACCACTAATGAGGTGTCCCTTTAAATTAATAAAAAACTCCCTCTCATTTACTATAAATACCCACTCATTCCTTTGTTTTTGTTCATTCCAAACTCATCATCATCTAAGATATGGTAGTTTTACCTCCATAGTAGTCCTCCCAAGGTGTCCTCAAGCAACCAAGGTCCCAACATTAAATTCTAAGGAGTTGTTGTACAAGGTAGGATAATTCTCAACTTTTCTTTTCCATCCAAGTTATCTTTTACGTGGTATGTATTTCAAGTTTTCATACCATATTCTTATTTTCATATTATTCGATGCCTATAATATTTTATGAGTATTTTATGAATGGGTGACCCCTTTCCCCTATTTTTTAATGTTTTATAAAACCATTTTTCATATTAGTTATTGTGCTGAATTTTCGTCTCAAAATCTCTCTTTTTCAAGCACTCTTATTATGTTATTATATTTTAATTTAAATTGGTTTATACTAGGATATTTCATTAAATAAACCCCTTCATTTATAAATTACATATGAATGGTGAGACACCATTTTTCTTTAATCAAAATATTTTATGAAATTTTAAGCGATGATGTTAGGCTGTTGAATTTTCGTAAGGGATTTCTCAACTTTTCTTTTATTTCTAGTTCCTTCATTTTATTTTTATTTCCCCATCACCCATAATAATAATTCTATGATAATTATATTACTTTTCATGAACTAGAATTTTATTATGCTAATGTAATATTTCACCATAATCTCTCTTTACCCCTCCTCTTATACTAAAAATGAAAATACCATCCGAGATGTGTTAATTTATCACATTATAGGACGACGAGTTTTCAATTTGTATTAATTACTTCAAGACTGGTCATGAAACCTATTTTATGGTTGAAATAGATTATAATTTTTGTATTATATCTTATATAAGGTTCTGTAATCATTTTTTACACATTTTATTTATTTATAAAAAAATGAGTTCTTTACGATTGAAGAATCACCAAAATGACCTAAACAAATATCCATAATGTTTTAACTTATGAATCATCCTCATGTAAGAATTCAAAATGATAAATGGTATAATTTTTGGTTATGGAAATATATAAATACCATTCAATTTTAATTATATATTTTCACTTCCAATCGACAAGAATATCCATCATGAACCAATCATGGGAATCATGTAATGAACGCACCCAAATCAATGGAAGAAACAAAACACTAACAAATAATGGGGGGAAATGATGTAACTAAATGATATTATAAGGTATTATAAACATGGAAATGTTTCTATAAGGTATTAATAACACTATTTTAAACATTATACAGGGGTTTTAAATGATTTTGAAGTAAGACAAACCCGTTGTAAGGGAATTCTTAACCTAATTTCAATTCTTTGGGTTAACATTCTACTTCCTTATTTATGTGATATTAAAATTGTTTGTGTGATGGGTTTTGTTTATATTATGTTGATTTATGTTTATTTATAGTATATATACAAATTCCATCCACTCTATTAAGTCTCAATTGAATTACATGATATTGGTAAGGGGCTTCGTCTCAATCTCCTTCATTAAGGAACATCTTATTGTCAAGCACATTTATTATCCTATAATGTGTATATACAACCCTTTTGATTATTTATATCATGAATTAGTATATTATCATGATATTTACATTTATTTTTAATTTTATTCCTTAATTATATTTATTCAAGTGTTTCTAAAGTGGTAAGAGACTCTTTAACTAAAAAATCATTTTAAAAGTTTTAAAGATTTATTCTTCTATGTATTTCTCGTTAATGTCCATGTTTTCAAAATGGTTTTAATAATATATTTATATAGACATATATGTTTTAAAATATTAATTCTAGAATTTATTTTAAAAGTTTCAAAGTGTAATGGGACACTTTTATTTAAAAATCAATTTATAAAATGTTTTATATGGTTTTGGAAATGGATTCAATATTTCAATATGTTGAATTTATTTCTTGTGATTGATGAGTGAAATGTTGATAATTTCCATCTTTTATGTCTTATGATTATGTACTATTACTATGAAATTTTATGGGTATTTATGTGATAAACCAAATACGGATGGTTCCATGATAAACCTAGGGCGGGTGAGCTTGTGATAGCTCTCCATTGCATTGGGTAACGTGACAAAGGTAAAAAATAAAGTTTATCCTAAGAGATTTAGGGAATATAATGTGATGGGTATTAAAAACATGACTATGAAGGTTAAACCCTTTGTAGCTGTGAAACCTACAATGTAAGAATGATATGGATGCCCAAGTTACCTACATGTTTTATTTATGGACTCTATGTTTTCAGAAAGTATGTGTATGATAATTTATGGGTAAAAAGTATGTCTTTTGAAAATGATTTCATGTGTTACAAGCATTCATGGATTAATTTTTTCTTTTCTTCTTTTTATATCCCTTAATAATCTATTTTTCTCATCACAAGTTTTTAAAATGTTTTTCACATGAATCCTTAGAAGTTCAAAGGGAAGTTAAGGTGCTAATACAGATGAATCCAGTTATTTATATTAGCTATTAATTTTTATAAACTCTGATTCACTATATGTAAGTTGTTTTCTAATTCTCTAGAACCTAGACCAGATAAGGTCCTCATTTGTATAACGTACTATTTATTTTTCAGTTATCTATTATAAAAACAAATACCCAACATGTTTTAGTACTTGATCCATAAGTGCGAGTTTTGGGCAGTATTGTTGGCGTCAGAGGAACAATATAGAAAAATTTGGAGATTAGATGTTGGAATTAAAAAAAAAACAATTTGTGATAGAATTTAATTTTTAACATATACTTAATTATGTACACATAATAAATCTTTTTTAATAATTATTGATAAGTATATTAATAATTATAAGCACAATGAACAAATTAGGAGGGAACAATTCATTTAAGGGGGGATAATGTAACATTCCGAGATTTTAAAAGGATAAACTATGTACTTAAATGAAATAAAAAAACTATGTGACCTTTATAAACTAGACATTAAACATAATTTTTCGGCTTCTGTGTTTTGAATTTCAAAAAACGGTCATATGCGGTTATGATCAGTATGTTATTTAGAGTTTGATAGAACCAACTTGTTTTTTTGTGAATCGTAAAATACCATTATGAATAGTAACATGAATATTAATATGACCCTAATGAATAGTAAATTATATTATTATTTTATTTTTTAAGGTTTTAAGATAATTAAATCATGATTTTTTTTCAATGTGATATAAAACAAGTTATAGTTTTAAAATTGTCAATTTTTTAGTAAAGTATGATTTTATTTAAAAATTAAATTAATAATTTTTAGAAAATTATTTTCAAAAAATGGAGTTTATTTTTGAATTATAAACGTCAAAAAAAATTTAGGGTGTTTTTTTGGGATTTTACTAAAATACATGAATTTTTTGTGAATACTAAAAGGACAGTTTTGAGTTTTCAGTGTGTTTAATGAAATCATAATGATGTAATAATTAATAAAAAATTTTGGAAATTTTTTTTACTATAAAATATTATTTGAGGTGTCAAAAGTGGCTAATACCATGGGAAAATACCATGAGCAAGCCCATGATTTTTAAAAAACCACTAATGAGGTGTCCCTTTAAATTAATAAAAAACTCCATCTCATTTACTAAAAATACCCACTCATTCCTTCATTTTCATTCATTAAATACTCAGATTCATCAAATATATAGTATTTTTAACTCTATATTAGTCCTCCCAAGGTGTCTTGAATCCCCCAAGGTCCCAACATTCAAGTCTTAGGAGTTACTCTACAAGGAAAAAGATTCCTCAACTTCTCTTTTCCATCCAAGTTCTCTTTTAGGTGGTATGTATTTTAGGTTTTCGTACCATGTTCTTATTTCCATATTATTATGTCCCTATAATATTTTATTATTATTTTATGAATGGGTTATCCTTGTCCCCTCTCATTTTAATGTTTTCTAAAACTATGTTGCGTAGATTTTATTCTGCAAAATTTTCATCTCAAAATCTATCTCTTTTTCAAGCAATCTTATTATGTTAATATATTTTAATTTAAATTGGTTTAAAATAGTATATGTCATTAAATATCCCCTAAATTTTCATATTATGTATGAATGGTCATATAAAATATTTCTCTAATTAAAATATTTTATGAAATTTTAAGCGACGCCGTTAGGCTGCCGAATTTTCGTGAGGGATTTCTTAACTTTTCTTTTATTTCGAGTTCCTTCATTTTATTTTTCTTTCCTAATCACCAATCATTCAAATGACTTGATAATTATATTACATTTCATGAAATATAATTTTATAATGCTAATGTGATATTTTATCATCATCTCTCTTTTCGCCTCCTCTTATACTAAAAATGAAAATACCATTCGAGATGTGTTAATATATCACATTCAAGGATGACATGTTTTCAATTTCTATTACTATATTCAAGAATGGTCATGAAACCATTTTTTTATGCTTGAACCAGATTATATTTTATGTATTATATCTTATATAAGGTCCTGGAATCATTTTTTACACATGTTATTAATTTATAAAACAAAATAAGTTATTTACGGTCAAAGAATCACCAAAATGACCTAAACAAATATCAATAATGTTTTAACATATGAATCACCCTCATGTAAGAATTAAAAATGATAAATGTTATAATTTCTAGTTCTAGAAATATTTAAATACCATTCCATTTCAATTCAGCATTTTCACTTCCAATCGACAAGAATATCCATCATGAACCGATCATGGGAATCATGTAATAAACGCACCTAAATCAATGGAAGGAACAAAATACTAACAAATAAAGGGTAAAATGATGTAATGAAATGATCTTATAAGGTATTATAAACATGAATACATTTATATAAGATATTAATAACACTCTTTTAAACATTATACATGAGGTTTAAATGAGTTTAATGTCAGACAAACCCAAGGTATGGGGATTCTTAACCCAATTTCCATTCTTTGGGTTAAATTTATACTTCATTATTTATGTGGTATTAATTTTTTTTTGATTGATGGGTTATGTTTATATTATGTTGATTTATTTTTATTTATAGTATATATACATATTCTATCCACTATATTAAGTCTCAATTTAATTATATTATATTTGTAAGGGGCTTCGTCTCAATCTCCTTCATTAAGGCATATCTTATTGTCATGCACATTTATTATCATATAATGTGTATATGAAATCCTTTTGAATATTTATATCGGTAATTAATATATTATAATGATATTTAAAGTTATTTTTAATTTTATTCCTTAATTATTTTTATCCAAGTGTTTCTCAAGTGGTAAGAGACTCTATAACTATAACATCATTTTAAAAATTTTAAAGATTCATTCTTCTAAATATCTTTCAATAATGTCCATGTTTTCAAAATGGTTTTAAGGATTTATTTATATGAACATATATGGTTTAAAATATTAAATCTCTAAATTCTTTCAAAAGTTTAAAAAGTGTAATGGGTTACTTTGATTTAAAAATATCTATATAAAATGTTTTATATGTTTTTGGAAATAGATTGAATATTTCAATATCTTGAATTTATTTATTGTGATAGATGCATGAAATGTTGATAATTTCAATACTTTATGTTTTATGATTATGTAATGGTACTTGTACATTTGATGGGTGGTCATGTGATAAACCAAATATGGGTGGTTCCGTGATAAACCTAGTGCGGGGTGAGCCAACGATAGCTCTCCAATACATTGAGTAATGTGACCGAGGTAAACAATAAAGTTTCTCCAAAGAGATTTAGGGAATATACTGTGATGGGTACACTAAAATATTAATACCCTTTTTTAGTGGTTTAATAAATTGCCAGAAATTTTTTATTAATGATTTAGCAGCCGTTTTTAATAAACTGCCACTAAAACATTTTTTTTCAATCCCAACACTTCCCCCCACCCCCGTGAGACCCCCCTTCTCCCCTCGACACCCATGAGACCCCCCCCCCCAGCGACCCCCGAAACCCTAGCCCCTTGCCACGTCACCACCTCGCCAACATTCTAGTAAGTTGGAGGTACAGTTTAATATTCTTTATTACATATTTTTTATTATACTTATGGTGTGAATTTTTTGAGTTATCACCTAAAATATAGATTGACATGACTGGTATTCTATTATATATTAGCGTGTTGGAATGAATACAACCTATTTTCAATTATCATAATTCCCAAAGATAATTATGTACCATTTTGTGTATTGGTATTTGGGGAACAATTGTTACATTCATGATCGTTTTGTAATGAGAAATTTTCTATGAGTGCTTATATGTTCATTGATGATTTTTAGGCTCTGAATATGGATTCTTTAAATTTATTATTTAGTATATTCTTCTTGGTTACATGAAATTACTTATCATTTTTGGTTCCCCTAATTTTTTGGTGGATTTTCAATATTCTGGGGCCCCATTACTATGCATACATGATTCAAGTATGTCATCGGTATTTTAAAAACATTTCAGATTATAAATAAATATCAATGTTTTCTAAAAATAGGTACAATCTATCCATCATTGAATTTTGAATTAGATTAATTATATCCATACCAAGAAATATCACACTATCATTTACATTTATATTCTATGAATTAAATATACATTCTAATATCCACTTCACTACTATTACAAGAAAAATGAATTTTATTAATATTTCATTTTAGCTGACTCCTCATTGAATCCTTAAATTATAAAAGTATTAAATACTAATGTATTATTAATACCAATTAATTGACATAAATACAAGAAAAACATATACCAACTTTTTTGTTTCATTTGATAAGGGGAATTATTGAAACCTTGTTCCATTATATTAGTGGAAATATATGTGTACCAGGGAGAAAGTATCTTTTATAACCTTATAATTATTTTTTTATTAATTTAATTTTCTACCCATTTATAGTATAATTCATTTGATTCTTTAGATAGAGTTATTATTCAAATATAATTAAATATTTAATAGAAAACATTTCCATTGGATGTTAGTTTGAATTAGTATGATCTTTCAGATGGAATCTATTATAAAAAATGATTAAAATACGTCATGATAATATTTGAAGCATGATTTAATGAGATATAAAATCATAAAATTTTTCATGTTTTGAAATTAACTGATTTTAAAGTAAAGGCATGAGTTTTTGATAAAAACCGTTTGATATTGGTTCTAGAAATGAAAGGCATGTTTTGAAACTTTATCTCGGGGACTAATTATTTGATTGAATGAATTATTGATTGTATTGAATGATATCCTAAATTAGGAATAATTTCCTTGATGCACATGGGATTAATGGTAGTTAGGAGAAAGAATATTCCAGATAGGTAAATTGATATCTTACATCGAATTGATGATGAGAATGAAACAAAACTACTTGAGGTAAATTAGTTAATTCTTTGGGGTTTTATCATATTCCCCCTAATCTTGGGGATCTAAAGAGTGTGTACACCTAGAGTCATATTTCAATGAGATTTTGTGAAGCCTTGTGATTGGTACTAACCCTAGACATTATCACCATGGTTATATAATTGAAAATGATGTAAAATGATTTATACATGCCAGTTATTGATTGAAATGATTTAATCATGCCTGTTTTGATAGAAATGATTATTCATTATTATTTTGATGTAGATGCTTATGTCTCTATAATTTTATAGAAATTCCATTTGAAATGATTTAATCGTGTATTTTTTGATTCCTAGACACTAATCACAAGACTTTGGGGATTGGGAACAACCACTAGGATATGTCAAAACTAGATTAGGTGCCGCTTAGGTAGGTTATCTAGGTGGGTTTGTGAAAAATTGGTATCAAAGGCATTCATGGATCTTCTTTGAAATTGATATATAGTTTGGGATGTCTAGGTAGAAATGAGATAGTATTTTTGAGAGTTAATAGGTATATTATGAGAAATTTGTTGGCTAGATATCATCTTAAAGTTCCTTAAGTTTCCATGGGCTATTGGGAAAAAGTGTCTTTGAGGATTTTTTTGATCTAATCGTAGAATTTTTCCAAATAATTAACATATTTATATATTTTTCAACTAGTATATATAAATATTTTTCCTAATTTATTAATAGTTATGTGTTTAAATTTTTTTTAATATTCTATAGGCACATTGTGATATACATGGATAAAATTTAGATCACATTATCGAGGAACACACCTCAGTATGTTAAGGGTTTGGAAGAGTTTTTAGATTTTTCAATTTATAATCGATCTGTTGAAGGGATAATAAGATGTCCATGTCCTAAATGTAAATTTAGAAGATGGTTGAAGAGAGATGAAGTTTATGAACATTTAATATTGAAGCAATTCCCTGGTCAATATTTGTGTTAGATTTGTCATAGAGAATTTAACAATACAGAAAGGTTGAGCACTAATGTCAATCCATAGAATGAGCTCCCATCTTTATCGACAATGGAAAATGAAATGAAAAAACTTATAAATGATGAATTTGGCACTGCAAGACTCCACCATCAAAATCAAAACATATCAGAACAACCATATGAGGGTGCTACAAATAACCACATGAGAAGTTATGTTTTTGGGACTTTAGGACAACTAGATGAATATTGTAACATATCAGTGGATCCTCCTCTTTATTCTATGGAGACTAATGTAAGAGAAAACTTCACTGATTAAAATACGTTTTTTGATTTAGTTGATGATGGAAATCAAGAGTTTTATAGTGGATGTTTGAAATATTCAAAACATTATTTTCTGTAGAAGTTGTACCATATCAAATGTATATGTGGAATTACCAATAAGGTAATGGCTGTGATATTGGAATTGTTACGTGATGAATTTCCTAATGAAAAAAATCCCCAAGTATCATTATGATATGAAAAAAAGTTGTTAATAGGATTGGTTTGAATTATACAAAAATGCATGCGTGTCCCAAGGATTGTATGCTTTATTGGCGAGAGGATTCAAGTAGAGAGGATTGCAAAAAATATTCTTGTTCTAGATAGTAGTCAATGGGTGATGTTGGAAGTCTGAATCAACATACTACCATAAAGAAGAAGAAATGGAACACACCTGCAAAGGGTTTTCATTACTTTCCTTTAAATCCTTGATTGCAAAGATTATTAATGTCATCGAAAACCGCTGAACACATGAGGTGGCATTCTGTAAATAATAACAATGATGGGTTAATGTGACATCCATGAGATTCAAAATCATGGGAGACATTTGATTCATTACATCCATATTTCTTAGCTAATCCTAGGAATGTTTGATTGGGATTGGCTTTTGATGGATTCAACCCATTTGGGACTTTGAGTACCAGTTATAACATTTGGAAATTTTTTTTGATCCCTTAAATTCTGCCTCTATGGATGTGTATTCATCAAATTTATTTTATCATTTTGATGATTATTCCTGGAAAATAAATTGTTAGAAATGATATTGATGTATACTTTCATCCTTTAATGGAATAATTAAAAGAGTTATGGAGCAACGGTGTTGAGACATTTGATGCTTCTTCTTCAAAAATGTTCAAAATTCATGTTTCTTTAACTTGGACCATTAGTGACTTCCCTAGGCTTGTGAATTTATCTGGTTAAAACACATACACGGGTTTGTCTTATCCTATTTGTAACTTTGATTTTGATCCCAAATGGCTACCTCACAGTAGAAAATGTTTCTTCTTGTGACATCAAATATTTCTTGATGCATCTCATAGATTTCAGCTGAATAGATCAAAATTTAATGGTTTCATTGATTCCAGACCACATCCAAAGTTGTTACCTAGTTATGAAATATTGACACAACTTGGAAAAGTTGAAACAAAATTTGTGAAGGTTTATCACTTGAATGATAGTGAGAAACAGGTTTGATGTGCATCATCAAGTGAAATCGGAATGCAACAATGGAATAAATAAAGTATATTCTTCGAACAACCATATTGGGAATTTAATTTGTTGCGGTATAATATTGATGTGATAAATATTGAGAATAATTTCTCTAAAAATTTGATATTAACATTTCTTAATGGTCATGGAAGTCAAAGGATAATCTCAATGATCAAAAAGACTTATAAGTAATGAACATAAACTGTGATCTCTGGCTAGATGATAATAAAAAATGTGCTCCAACAATTTTTGCAATGAAAAATAGGGATAAAGTTACAATCATATGAATTTTAAAGCATGTGAAAGTATTTTATGGGTATTCAAGTAACATATTGAGGTGTTGTGACTTATGGAATCATAGGTTACATGGATTGAAAAGTCAAGATTCACATATATTGTTATAGTAGTTACTACCATTAGCATTGCGTAAATTATTACCTGAAAAAGTTACTACTGTTGTACTCCAATTCTGCACATTCTTTAGACAACTATGTGAGAGATCTCTACATCATTTGAGCTAGAAAACCTTTAGTAGAGTTTTTTATTTGCACTTTGTGCAATGGAGATGATCTTTCCTCCATCGTTTTTTACTGTCATGATGCATTTAACTATGTATTTAGTTGAGGAAGCTAAATTAAGAGGCCTCGTTCATTATCGATGGATGTATCCTATTGATAGGTACTTTATTTATAATTTTTTCAGTTAAGTAAATTTTTTTTGGCACTTGATTAAATGAATAATTATGTTTTTTTATTTTATTTCACTGATATCTTGGGAATTTGAAATCACACATGAGAAATAAAGCTCAACCAGAAGGCTTTATTTCTGAAGTCTATTTGGAAGAAGAGTGTTATACATTTTTTTCTAGATACGTGGATGATATTGATACAATATTTAATCGAGTTGGATGTTTTGAAGACACATTGACTCAATCTCAAATACATGGGAAACCAAAAATATTTCCTGCTATTGGCCGATCAGTTGGGAGGACCTCAAATGTTACACTGACCGAAATTGAATTATTATAGGCACATAGATATGTGCAGATGAATAGTGAAATTACAGATCTATTTATTGAAGAGTTTAGGATACAAAAAAAGAGACGAATGAGAGGCCGAACACGAAATGAGAAAGATATAATGAAAGCTGTTAATAAAGAGCTTGTAGAATAGGCTGCATGACGTGTAAGTTCATAAATTATGAAATAAATATGAATATTAGGTTGACAGATATATTTTTTAATTCTAATAAAGTATATTTTTTTTCTAGATAATGAATACTGATACTTGCATAGAGTTTTCAGAATATTTGAAGTTTCTTGCTCGAGGTCATCTAAAATAAGTATGAAAGTTTGACGCTTACAATGTGAATGGATTTAGATTTCGTACAGTCGATTAAGAAGAGGGTTTGGAAACACAGAATAGTGGTATATTTACATTTTCTAAAGTGGGTTACTATGGAAAGATGACCAATATTATTGAATTAAAATACTATGGGAATTTTTTAGTTATTTTATTCAAATGAAATTGGGTTGATATTATCATAGGTGTTAAAAGAGATTCCTTACAATTTACTCTTCTGAACTTCTCTCGCCTAATGGATGTTGGTGATAGTGAACTGCATGATCCATATATCTTATCATCATAAGAAAAAATGGTATATTATGTGATTGATTTTGTGGATGAAGGGTGTGGTGTTGTTTCTCACGTAAACCAAATAGATTTGTATGATATGGGTGATGAAGTGGAAAATTTGATCTCTGGCATTGAATCTCATCAACAACAGGAATCAGAATTATTTGTCTACGATGATATTAAAAATATTAGTCAAGAAAGGATGAATGACGTGGATGAAGTAATGGAGTAGGAAATAAACATGATTGAAGGAGAAAATGATTGTATGTATAATTATTCTTTTATTTAGAAACCACATATTTTATTTGGGAAATCATTCATTACCATTGTTATGAATATTTTGTTTGCTAGTAGTGTTCATCTATTATCTTTTTTAATTTTTTTGCATAATTTTTTTTAAATATATGTTCTAAACTTAATTTTATTTGATTAAATTATAGGAATGCCAAAGAGTAATTGATATACTGTTTCATCAACCACTACAACAGATAACAATCCATTTGTCTCGCTCCCTACGACATTTGAGCCACCATCCGCCTACCCCCTTACACCATCTCCCCTTGCTCCATCTCTCACACACTCTATGAGAATCCCTTCAGTATCTCAGTCATCACCCCCTACTTTAGGATCCTCAACAGTGGGGGAGCGGCCACCACTTCTAGTTCTTCATGGGGATACTGTAGGGTGATTGTTATAGGTAAATTTTTTAATATGATTAAATTTATTACACTTTTTTTATACTAACTATTTATTCATTAAAGATGGAAATAATGAAACTTTGGAGAATAATATAAAAATTTAAGATGTATGGAACCTAAGCAGAGAGAAGATAGCTTTCCTATTTGATTCATATGGGGTCCCTACAGATGACGCCGTAGGATTACTTAGCCAAATTTTAGGCCAGCTGGCTGCAAAGCCCATTTCCCTTCCTATTTCATATGATAATTGGAGACAAATGCCTTCAAGTTGGGAAAATGAAGTTTTTGATTCCCAAATAAAGGAAATTTTAATACATTATGATGTAATTGAATGTCATGTTATTAATATTTTCCAAATAAATTTCTGTGTACATATGTTTTTCCACTTTACGGTTGCTGATGTGATAGAAAAAAAGTAGACATTGAAAAATCTTGGAAAAAAATGGAAAGACTTGAAATGGAGATTTCAGGGTGATGTCAACGATACATCATTGATTTCCAAACATATGTATGAAAAACTACCCGATGGGGTACCCAAAGAGAAATGGAAAGTTTTTGTTGACAGACATCATGATGAGAAACATATGGTATTTAAAATAATATTACTATAATAATCAAAATTTACATTTATAAATGTATATGAAGAGAAGATAACATTGAATACAATAATATTAAATTGAATTTTATTTATTTCATGATCATTCAAGAAATAATGCATCAAGCTGGGATAAGGAGGTCATCCCTCACACTACGAGGTCAAAGAGTTTTTCTAGAAGCCGATCTTCTCTGGTAATATTTTCATTAGTTTTAATATTTATAAGACAATATTTTTTTTTTAATATATTAAATTTTTGATTTATGTTTGTTTAATACAGTCACAGAGTTTAGGGCACGAAGAATCCCAAACAGAAGTGTGTTTGAATGTTCACCAAAAATTTGATGAAAGTTTTGTAAATGATCCTACAAAAGAAGTTGGGGTATGAACTCATTTTTCATTACAATAACTTATTATTAGTTTTTACAATGTTAATATATATATTTGTTATAATATGAATTCTATTTGATTTATAGGTAAAAATTAGAGAGTTGTCGGATGCCAATCCTGCGAAGTCCTACTCATTATCCCAGGATAACCCGGTTACTAAAGTCTTCGGGAATGAGAATCCTGGTAGAGTGTGCGGGATGGGTTTGAGGCCCATACCATGTGAGGTCTTTGGCATGCCATTGGGGATTGAAGTTGCATCTAATCCTAGTTACAGTCAGTCCATACCCTGAGATACTCAGAGAGAGATTGTTTCTCTACGAAACACAGTTCACGACCAGAGGGCTCAAATATCCACTTTGCAGAAAGCATTGAATGATTTATGTTATAAAACAACTGGATCTACCCCTAGTGGTATTGCATCTACTGGGGGTGAGAAGGCAAATAAAAAAAATTAAAAAGAATTTAGTTTCCAAACTTTCATTGGTTTTATGTTTAAATATAAATATACAATAGTATTTAATTTTCAATATAATGATCTTTTAGGTGGTAGCAGGAAGTAGAGATGGAGGTGGAGAGGGTGATGAGCTGTGATAATCATTAGACCATGATTAGTTGTTTTATTGATATGTTGGAAAAATATGTTAATAGTCAGTTTGTATATGTATCATTTGTGGCACATAGTTTCCACAAAACATTTTCATTACCTAACATTTTCTTGATTTCTCAGGTTTCCTTTTATGTATTTTATTGATTTCTGATGTTTCCTTTTATGTCCTGATTTCTCAAGTGTGGCATTCACCATATATTTAGATTCTTTATTGTCATGAATCATTTTTTATGATTCATTTTTCCTAAATTTATTAGGTTTGTTACCCAAGGATGAACGATCAAAAACATATCCTATAGTAACAGGAATCAATCCATTCCTAGTTCTTGGATAAGGTCCTCAATAAAAATTTGTATCGTGTATAGGAGCAGAAGGATGAGAAGTATGGGAACCATTATGTGAGAAACAAATAAACAAATTGATGTGAATGAGGAAGGGTCTCTCCTTTAGGGTATAACCTGTGTGATTATAATTTTTACCAAGGCCAATTATAGGAGATCCCAACATCATTACATATATTGAAACATCATAAATCAATCCACATGTAGTTTTTATATAATAACCTTATACATATTAGGCTCTTTCATAGGGTAAGATTCATTTTTTTCATAACATAGGTTTATGGATAAAGAACCACATGCTAAGGATCCTTATTTAGATTTGGATTATATTTAGAGGAAGAATTGTTTCACTAGGTAGACTTCTCTAAGAAGTTTCGAGTCTTACAAGATGGACCATGAATCACTTAGTTTAACATCATGTGAAAATGACTAAAATAATATATAGTTTAATATCATACAAAAAATACCTTATTATATGAGGTTTATTATAATTTAAACGGATGTTTAAAATGAAATGAACTTGTCTTAATGCCAACCCTATGGATGGAAAACCAATGTGAATGAAGAAACCCAGTCACTAAGATAAAGTGGGGGATTTGATATCGGTTTTTTGATTGGGTTTGAGATAGGATATCTTGGAATCACAATGTTTCCCATAAAAATAGGAATCAATCCACACATAGGTCTTATAATTTTTGGGAAAATATGACCACATTGACCTAGAATTGAGAAATAATAGAGAAATCAAAATAAATAGATTGAGTGTAATGGTACATACCCTTTATGAACTTACCTTTGCGAATTATCAAGTCTTGGGGATGTTTATGGAGAGTTTTGTGGTGGTTTTGAGGTTTGAGGTGGTGTTTTAGCCTTTTTAAGGCTACCACGGCTTGTGTAATGACTTTTCTAGATACAATAGAGGTAGTTTTATATTGGGCATGCTCTTGTGTAAAATGGGATACATAACCATGAATTTGGGATGAAATAGTGCTATGAATTTTTTCCTAGCGGTTTTCTTATGCACCATGAGAATCTTTATATTCCTTTAGGTGGGCATGGAATATCGGAGGTCCACCAGTCCAAAATAGGATACCCAAGCTCACCATGTTGTAGCCATGGTCTTGGTGAGGGTAAAATGGTTAGGAAATGGGAACTAGGTCAGGGATCTTATACATGGAAGAATATAGAATAAACACTATGGATTAGACTACTCCATGTTCTAAGATTTTTGGGAGTGAAATTCCATTTTAAAATGGGAAGAAAGATAAAATGACAACGAGGGTTCTAGATCACAATTTTACTAAAACCACCACTTGAGTTTTGGATATTAACCATGTTTTGGTAGAGTCTAGTGTGATTAACTTATAAATTGGAGTTTAATTACCTCCTTGTTTTGAATTTTAGACTTTCCCTCAATTATTGGTTGACCCTTACTCATCCTACCCTTCCCCAATCTCCTCCCTTGGTGTTCGAAACCACTTGGATCATATTGAATCATTTAGATTGAAGTTATTTTATTCATGGTAGCTCTCTATTTCCCCTTTACTCATTTATTATGTTTTTATTATATTCAAGAGATCATTATCATGGTAATTCTCCTCTTTTTTGGTGGGTTTTGATGGAGTCTTATTATTCATTGGATTAGAAGGTGATTCACTTCAGATCAATGGTGGTTTATCCTTAGTTCTTGTTCATTTCTCTTTGAATATTCATTCAAGGTTAGGGATCCTTCATCTCCCCTTCTTTATATGTACATTTGGAAATATCATGCTTTTGTATTTCTTTGGTTAAATGGTACATACCATATTAAGAAAGATAATGAACAAGATTAATTGATTTTTATGGGGAAGAGATAAATCACTTGATTTTTACATATTCTTGTTATTTATTCTTATATGGCCACACTATTTTGGTTTTCCAATTATGTCTTATTTTGAGATAGTGTGTTGTTTTGGTTTCTATAAAACTTTCTATGTATGTTAGTATAACCTCACCACATATGAAAATGACTAAGAATATATATTAAAATATTAAATTGGTTTCCCAGGAAATATTGTATTTCTGTGTGAATACCCTTCATAATAATTTAGTAATTATGATAAAAACTCTTATTGAAACTAAATTATGCATGGTGGTTGTGATGTGTAGTGGTTATGATTTGTGGTGGTGGTGATGTGTGGTGGTTGTAATATGGGGTGGTTGTGATATGAGGTTGTTGCGATGTGTTGTGGTTATGATGAGTTATATGTTATATCAATTGGAATGGTTTTTTAGGGCATTGGTAACAGGCCTACAGTATCAATTTCTTTTTTTTGTAAATCTGGATTTAGCAGCGGTTTTAACCACTGAAAAATAAATATAATATATTTAGTGGCATTTTTAACTGACACTATAATTACGGTATTTTTCTATCTCCGATAGTTAAAACCGCTTCTAAAAAAAATCAGTTTCGACAGGGAAAACTGCCACTAAATGCACCCACTACGACAGTTACTATAAACCACCACTAAATCGAGGAAACCGCCATGTATTGTATTCCAACACAAACTTTAGCGATATATTTTTGAAACCTCTATAGAATCATATAGAGGCAGTTTAAACTGCCACAATTTCCGAAAAAAACCACCGCGAAATGGTCATTTTCCTATAGTGGTATTCCAAACATAACCATGATGGTTAATCCCTATGTATTTGTGAAATATACAACGTAAGTATGATATGGATGCCACAAGTTACCTACATTTTTTTATTTATGGTATCTATGTTTTCAGAAAGTATGTATATGATACTTTATGGGCCACAATATGTCATTTGAAAATTATTTCATATGTTACAAGTATTCATGGGATAATGTTTTCTTTTCTTACTTTTATATCCCTTAATGAGCTATTTTTCTCACCCCATGTTTTTAATTTTTTTTTCAAAGGAATCCTTAGAAGTTAAAAGGGAATTTAAAGTGATAATGTAGATGAATCCAGTTATTTATATTAGCTATTAATTTTTGTAAACACTGATTCAATATATATAAGTTTTTGTCCAATTCTCCATAACCTAGATCACAAAAGATCCTAATTTTTATTTTGTACTATGTATTTTTTAGTTATCTATTATACAAAAAAAATTCACAACATGTTTTAGTAATGAATCTAGAATTTCAGGTTTAGGGAATTAAATTTTAACCAATTTAACTGGGTTTTATGGTCTCGGTGCATGGTTTTTCCAAACATCTTCCATATTTTGTGGTCACTACAAGAAGTTGGGATGCTAGCACCACTACCCCACACAGTTTACCGACCATGAGGTAACCATGTGGAAAATATTTTCTATGGTTTCTTGAAACTACTGACTTACCACACGATCATGCGAGGCCATCCACACATTATTCTCTAACCGTAAAACCATTATTCCCCTACTTCCCAACACTGTATGGTTTAATAAAGCATGTGGCCTGATCTGTATAGTTTATACTAACCATATTATATGCGCGAAACCCCCCAAATGTTGGGTTCTCAGCTTCAAACGATCCATGAAAACACCCAATCCTTCTATGACCTCAATGAACATCCACAATAGTTCATATTTAATAAACCAAACTAATAAAAAATAGAAAACTCAAGATCTATACCTTAAAGAAGAATTGGGTTCTTACACCTACTCATTCAAAACCACATTTCCTATTTGGGTTCCAGTTAAATAACTTCTCAAATGTACTCTACTAATTTATTTTTTAAAACCTACCTTCTTCCCCAATATAAATTCATTATACTAATAAATAGAATTTTAATAGTTTAAATTAAGATAAATCATGAAATTGAAGGGTTCACATTTTCAAAAAAAATTAGGGAAAACAATGTCAGTAATTCATACATCATTTGAAGGGTCATACAATGAGTACTGTGCAATTAGATCTTGGTAGATGATCTACGAAATTGTAATTCATTTAATAAATTCTTGATACCTATTTTATGGAGTATTATAATGGTTTTCTATGTTTGTTATCATGATTAAAATATTTTGGGAAATGGGTTTTAATTATTTTAATTTATAATCTTATGATAGAAATATACAAATTTTATTTGATGAAAAGCACTTTAATCTTATAAATTTATTATATAATTTTCAAGTTATGAAATATTATTTATTGTGATTTTTTGTTTGGACATGGTAATATAATTATTATATTAGAATATATGGGTGTATTTTAATGTCATAATTTTAGATAATTCTAGTGAAACTAATGGTGAATTATAATTCTATTCTAATATTTTTTATAATAATTATTATTACATTGAAAATTATTCAAAAGAAGCGAAAAAATACCCTTTCAACACATTTTGGGCATACACATGATACATGTAAAGGGGGTAACTCTAATCCTTCACACCCTTCTTTAATCATGAAGAAGGAATCTTCCAAGGATGGTCTCGGTATTTCTTTCTTCACGATTCCTATTTAACCCTTTATATTTTTATTCTCCATCTTTTATCCCTATCATGTCATTTATCATGGGTTTTTTGATGAATTAATGTTTTTATTTGTCTTTGAAAAACTCCATATTTTGATGGATATTTGGATTTTGAAAGGGGTCATGCATCATAGTTAACCACAAACCATCATAGAATCATAAATGTAGTAAGGTTTCTATATCTTTACCATAGGTGTCTCTATGTAATCTTCATTATTTTTATAAATTTTAGTGTTCTTGGATTTTAGATCTATTTTCTTTATCCCCATAATGTTTATTTGAGTTGTTCATAATGAATCTAAAAATTTATAAACATTTTTGGTAACTGTAAATTGATAGAGAATAATTCTATGCATATTTTAATCATTATATTTATAAAATTAATTATATATTGAAACAATTTATTTTATAAAATCAGTAAAAGGAATTTTATATTTAAAATTTATTTATATTGAATAATTTTAGTGAGTCATAATTTTTATAGAATAAACATTCATAGGTTTCTATATGATAAATCTAAAATTTAATAATTTATAAAGGTAATGTGTTCAATAAATTTCCTATTAGAATAATTCTTCTAAAATAAGTATATTAATGGAGTCTTTTTTATGTTTGGGTTTCTATAAAATATTTTATTTGGAGTTTATTTATTGTGTTATTAGGGAATACCTAACTTGTTATTGATTTTTATTACTTATGTTGTGTTTTTTACCATTAACCTTCATGGTGTCTTTTTAAATTGGAGGAATTATGAGATAGTTAATATGTTTTGACATCGTTAGAGGGAAAATGGGTTTCAATTTGTTATTTTTAATAAGGTCCTTGGGTGCTATGTGGGGAGTCAGGGATGAGTAACACATAGCTAAAGGATTTCTCCAGATCATGAAATTATTTTTTCTTTAACCATCACTAGAAGGTTATTACCATATTAGGACAAGGTGTGATGGGGTATAGGTCTATAAAGTGAATCATAAGACACCAAGTGTTCCATTAGAGAGGTCTTAGATTATCCAGAGAAGGCTGGAGGTTGTCCCCTATAGCTTGTTGCCTTTATTTCACTTTCATTAAAATAGTATTCATATATTTTACTTTTGTAATTTTGGATTCATCCTTATATTATGAGATATATGTGTTATGTTTTACCTTATATTGAGAATTACTTTACATTATATTTTATTTTTATTTATGTCCATTCAATTATTCTTGTATATTTTATCATCAAAAAATTATTTCATTATTCTATACATGAACATGTTTTTTATATTGAAACAATGAGGTTTCAAAAGAATATATACAATTATTTTTCAACTTATAAATAAAATGAAATAAATTATCTTTAAAATTTATGTCAAATTTTTAGTTTTGTAATTTCCAAAAAAACATAGAAACATAGATTCATGATGGTATCCTACCGGGATTTGGATCACACCCTACATAGACAACTTGAGGAATATATAACATTGTATTATATTTATATATACTATAGGATTGATTTATGACCAAGATACTTTGATATGAACCATGGGATCAATGGTGAGGTATGAAAGAGGAGGTATTTGATGAAACCGGGTGCCATATGGGGATAGTTTGAATTGATATTTGGTAAGGGATTGGTTATGATATAATTGGTTAATATTTTTAAATGAACAATAACTATATAAAACAGTTAATTATATAATTAGTTTATAAAATGGTAATTTTTTCCACTTATTATCTAATATATATATGAAAAATCATTCTCAAAGTATACACATGATACCCTTTGGTACTTATGTCACCCTATGGTAATTGGGAACACAACATAGGTCTGTATCATGTCAATTCATGTATGATCTATCAGTAAATGGGTCACTATGTTATAATATGGTATCTGAGAATAAGTGGGAAGCAAAGTTGAAGGCGTAGGTATGATTGGATGAATGTTAGAAGTAATATAAGGATGGACATCATCAAACACTCTATGGCGGAAACCTATGTTAGCATGAGAATATTGGAATAGAGTCGGGACATTTAAAACATCAATGATTTATCTTGTGTGATTTATTATAGTGAATCAATGTATTTTTATTTATTATTCAAGGTATGTGAATTTTTTTTGAGTCACATAGATATTTAAATGTTTCAGATTTATTCAAAAACCCATCTACAATTTTTTTCTCTAGAAATGTTTTTAGTCGGTGATCCAATTTATTAAATCATCCATTTTGACATGTTTTTATTTTTCAATGGTGTATGGGACTATTGTTAGGATCCTTATATTGAATAAAAAATGCATGTTTATAAAGATATATAAATAGGTGTCATTTTTTTCTAAAACATGTAATTATAACTCTCTTCTATAATTGCATTTCCAAAAAATTTTTTATGATGAATTATTATTCTTTTAAATTGAATGGTATTATAAATTATTATTTTTCAATGTTTTTGGTAAAATAATTTTTTCTAAATATGTTGAATGTTTTCATTATGGAAACTAATATTTTTAAATTATATGTTCAAATTATACTTTCTATAAATGGGTGTATTTAATGGATTTGAAATGATATTTTTTCCTATAAAATACAATACATATCACTATAAAAATGGGGTAATTTTTCATAAAAAATAGACTTATAACTTTTCGCCAATAAATTAATCTATTGATAATACAATAAATGTTCCTATATAATTAGAGAATGAGTATTAAATGTTTTCATTCTGTGAAAATAAAATGGAAATTATACTATCAGGTTGTAAACAATATTCAATAGAATTAATAACATATTATAAACAAAAAAGTAAAATGAAATATCATTAGATGTTTATATTTCTCAATAAATGTCTGAAATACACTAAATAATGTTATTAATATAAAAATTATGGTCATATTTGAATAAAAAGTGATAGGTGGATTGATATCTTGAAAAAATTCATCTAATTCCAACAATGTATTATTCAACTATAGATCCTGTTGAGATAGTGTCTCATTTATGGTCAATTATTTGTCAATTTTTTATGTTTAGTTTGGATGTATTGGTTAATATTAAATATATTTTATATGGATTTACTTGATGAAATATGAATTAATTATTGAGAAATTTTTCATATTAAATTTAGTGATTTCATGCTCTGTTCATTATTGATAAAAGGTTTTGTCAATGAGTACACATTACCTAAAAGATTTTGAAAAAGTGGATTTCAATATTTCTTTGAAAGAAATAATATATTTTTATGAGTGGATTATAGAATCCATGAAAAATAAATAATATTTATGAAAATAATGAAGGTAAATTTATCGTGGAAGATGGGTTGGAATTCTATTCCATATGTACTGTATTACTATGTAATTTGTTGTACTTTTATAAAAAATGGTAAAACCATAACAATCACATGTTCTTCCCATAAATCACATATATAGGACCCAATGGGGTCAATCAAATGGGTGGGTATACTCAAGGAGAATATATTGTGGATATAGAGTGCAAGTGGTATGTGTATAGTCACATAGGTGCATGCACTAGTGTGACCATGCATATAGATTGGACAATGGGTTTGTGGGAATTTAAAGGTTTGCACAACCATGTCGGGACCATGTGTGAGTATGTGTATGTAGTTACTAATACCTCGTCTCTAAGACTAAGTGGTGGTTGGATCTTTAATAACAAAATTTAGTGCTTGACCATGATATAAACTATTTTGGGACATGGGGAAAAAATTGATCCTCCACTTAAATAATTTATGGACATATGAATTGTCAAATGATTGAACAGATCTCGAATGTCCAATCAGATGTGTGTCATAGTCTTAAAAATCCATTGTTCCTTAATCCTTTTTAATGCTACTGGTTCGATGGTGTTATCTCACGACAAAAAATAGTGGTACTTCGACCATATCCACTGGTCACATAAAAAGGAATAAGACATACACAAAATCATAGATCCATTGATCCAACATTATTTTACATTCATACTATTACTTTAAGAACCATGAAAATCATGAGAGGTGATCACATGATTCCATCATGTGATTTTCATTAGATCACACAACTCTAGGGTGATAAGAAATTAAGAACAATTGTTTTTTCATAATGGTATGCAGAAAATCTACAATCCATCACAATAAGAAGAATGTAACATTTTCTCACATTAAAATTATGTCCTTAATAATTGTTTCCATGTGAAGGCTTGCTAGAAATAACCATAGCATTGAAATTTTTCCATAGACTATCCAAAAACGTGTCACATGATCACCAAATCAACCTATGAATCATAACGAGATGACATTTTTGGCATTCAAATGCAAATCAATATAATCAGATATTCGATATCATATATGGGTACCAGTTTTGTTAGACATAAAAAATTTATTAGAGATAGATGTTGAAAATATTACTATATAAATATAGGTGAGGGTTGATGGTTTCTTATATACAGTAAATGATAGGGAACTATTGTTTCTCCTTGATGTAGATAATATGCAAGTCTTTATCATGCGACGAATAGAAGGATCCATCATGATTCATTCATGTGAATGATAAGAGTTTTTGTGAATGAAGGCTATGAAGGATATATCAAAAAGTACATCCTATATATGTGAATACATTTTAGAAGGAGGTCCTATAAAAACCTCTTTTCATGTGAAGGATGTAACAGCCCGAGATTTTATGAAAAATATTCTTTTTTATTTTACTAATGTCTTGTGTTATACGCTACACCAAAAGGAGCTTGCAAAACACACATCCTTGACTTGCCTTGCTTTACACGCAATCGCGACCTTCCTCGATAGCGTGTGTAGTACGCAATACCGAGTTTCACTAAACAACGATATGCTATAAAAATATTATTAAAACTAGCCGTTATGAATAGTAATAACCACTTTTTGAAATCCATTAAATCTTATTTTTCAAAATGAACTTTATTTTTGGATTCGGAGTATCGAATTTAGCCTAAGGTGAAATTTTGGTACTTTTCGGATAACTTTCATATTCTGATGAATAGTGAAAATTACTAAATTATAATTAAAAAACAACTTTTTTAATCGAAATAATTAATGGTGATAAATTATTAATTTGAGTGGTTTTAAAGTATATTTAGAATATATTTTTACAATTTAATACAATGTTGGATATTGGATGTAATTTCACATTTAAACCAGTTATAAACAAGTGTCAATCTTTTGATAGATATTGTTTCTTAAAAACACGCTATTTGTTTTAACAGCGGGATTTAATTATAAAATTAATTAATGCAACTTATATGTTGGGAATTTTGTAAAATAGAAATCATTTTTGAATTCGGAATATGAAATATAGCTTAGGATGAAATTTTGGCATTTTTCTGAAAAACTTCAATTTTTGATGAATAGTGAAACCACTAAGTGGTAGGTTAAAAACTGAATTTTGCATAAAACGTAATTTTACCGCTTCTGTGAATGGAATTTCGAAAATCCGAGAGACACGGTTAATATCAAGGACTAAAATGTGGTTCAATGAGATGAAAATAATTTTTAGTGAATAGTAACTTTTTACTTTTTTTTACCGCGGTTAATAGTAAATAGGGTAACTAAGGGTAAATATGATATTAATATTACCCTAACACATGTCCTAATTCTATTGGACAAGTGTAATTCGACCAAAAACAAACTTAGGAATAAAATATGACCATTTAGGCCCACTTGGATTAGATTAGGACATTTATTATTAATTTATTTAAAGAAGGGTTAAAATAGTTAAAATAAAAGTTTAATAAGTAAATCATTTTTAATATGGGGTTATACATAAGATAAATTCGACTATAAATATTCATTAGAAAGCTAAAAAGATTTCCTACATGATGGTATTTTATTTGTAATTTTTAGACATCAAATAATATAATTTAGTTTTGACACAAAGATGATGCAGTAATTATCTTATTAATGAAATATTGACATAATTGATAATATAAATACCCAAATAAATGTAATTTAAGACTTTTTATGAATTAAACTAATTTTCTAGGTTACTATGATATATTAGTGTTGATTTAATCAACTTGGTTCGAACATATAATTCTGTTATGACTTTCACAAAAATCATATATCAAATAGTGTCAAAATTGACACAAAATAGTTTTTAAATCAAATATTATATTATTAATTGTTATTTTATTTATAAAAATCTAAGGTTCGGCCAAATGACTTAGATAAGGATATATGTATTAATAATATACAATTTGGGGTTCTTTTGGCATGTTATAGTAAGTTTATTAACCATATAGTGAAAGAAAACAAAAAGACACGGTAAAAGTTAAATTATTTAACTTAGAGTTAAATCTAATTGATAAGGTTAAAATAATACCCTAAACTTGTATAAATCCTATTGGTTGATAGGATTTCTACCCATACCCACTTTAGCTTCGAAATAAGACCCTTTGGAACCATTATAAACCGATTTTGACTTTAATATAAAATAATAGTTTGAGATATTCCTAAGGTGCCCCTCTCCTCCCCTATAAAAGGACACCTCCTCCCCCTCCTCCTCACACCAATTTGAGCACTCAAGCTCGGCCAAAACCTGACAAAATCTCTTCTCCACTTCCCTAGCAACATCCTAGAGGTTCTGGTCTTCCTCAAAGACCAATTTTAGTGCCCTAAGAGGAGGTCTCAAAGAGGCGCTTTAAAGAAGAGGTAATTACCGTTACCAATTCTTTCATCTTTATTTCTTCTTCCACTTCTTCTTCTTAGGTTGTTTCATTATGAAGTAATAACATCAGTATCACTCATATACTGATATGTTATTATAAGTATGAATCAACCCTATTTCACCATCTATCCATCCTACGGAAAAAGAAATCACCGCGCGTGCGTACGTACGGAATACCGTCTCCACGCCGTGGTGTAATCTATTTTCCAACACCACCTTACATGGATGGGTATAATGGTGTAAAGAATAACTATACATAGTTATTACAACATCATATTGATTCTGATATATTGTATAATACAATCCAATTCAATTCAATATTTATAGAAATGATATCATCGCTCGTGCGTACGTACGGAATACCGTCTCCACGACGCGATGAGATTCATTCTCCATGTTAACCATTTAAGAATGATTATAATGTATATATAAGAAATAATAATGAAATATATGAAATTATAAAGCTACTGGATTTATGTATATATATACATATGTATGTCATCTACTTACTTCCATTTCAAGACAATAAGGAAAGGAAAACAGCGTTCATGCGTACGTACGGACTACCGTCTCCATGAACGGTGTTTTTCATTTTATTTATCTACCTATTATATATATATATATACTGAATATATATGATATATAAATCATATTTTATATTCTGAAAGTAAGTAAATCATGATATAAGTAATAATGATGTCAAGAACAACAAGTCAAAACACCTACGATAAATGAAACGATTTTACCAAAAACGCTTCTTTAACATGGAATTTACAAAAGAACGGGTAATATAATGTCATAAGTGAACCATATATGATATCATAACAATGAATATGATTCTGTAATAAGTCAATAACATGATTTAAATCATTATACAGGAGGTTCGGACACTTACGAAGCAAGTCGGACCTAAGGTAAGGGAAATATCACAATCTCATTTTTATCCGAGATTGTTTGTACTTTGAAAGTTACTGGGGTGTATTTTATCATCTAAATCCATGTTTCCTCAATATGTAATGTTATTTCCATCCACCTACAATTGTTTAAATCCAAATTTACCCTTCGGTGAGTTTTTAGTAAAAGATATGAAAGGAATCTTTTGTCGTTTTTTTGTACGAGGTACTTTTTGACTTTTCCGACAAAAGTACGAGAAGAATGTTTTTAACTTATACGGCACGAACAGATTTATACTGTTTTATAAAGCCTTATTTTCATGAATATTCCTCTAAAAGATTTCATGACTATTTTCAATAAAATCTCTTTCTTTTAAAATTGCATGATGTTTTGTGAAAAGAAATTGATTTTGAAGAAAAAAGGATATTTTCCTCAAGAATTCAATTCAAGTGTTTTATCAAAATTATTTTTCATCAAAGATAATAAAGGGTTCTGTTTCTATCCATATTTTTACATTGATTTGACTATGTTGTGATGGAATTATGTTTATGAATTCCTTTATCTTATATGAATGGTTTTATGATGTCATGTTGTTTAAGAATCCCATTTTTATTACATGGGTTATGCAATGATGTATGATTTATGATTTGGTGGCACACATAAGAAAGGATTCATTAAGAGATGGGTGGGACCTATATCTCCCTCCAATGCATTGGGTAAAGATTTTATATCTCATGAGATAGACATGGCTGGAATGGTAGGTTATACCGGTTCAGTGAAACAGGACTGAAACGAGGATTACTCGATTCAGAAAGGGACTTTGTCCACTAAGATAGTCTTGGCAATGAGTCTTGACTAACAAGAAATGATTCTCTATGATTATGTGTGTATACCACAAAGTTCCATGTTTTAATGTTATGATTATTGTGATTACATTTCACTGCCATGATTTATCCCATGTTATGAAATTATGCTCTCTTTTGCAGGTTATGATTTCCAAAATGTTATGTTCTTATGAATATGATGTGATTGATATTTCTTTTGTTTACCCTTACTGAGAATTTGAGCTCACCCTTTTATGTTTTCTTTTCCTTAGGATATAAAGAAAGGTTTTAGGTAAAAAAAAAGAAGGAAGATCTTTATGGGAGATGTTGAAGATCTTTCACCACGATTAGAAGATTATAGTCCGAGTTTCCAAAGACACTAAACTATTACGGTCCTTGTGTGTGTGTTTTTGTTATGTACTAAGTATTCCACAAAAGTAATGTAATGTCCATGTACGATAAGCTTCGGGTCTCTACAGTTGGTATCAGAGGAAAGGTTTAGTCAACCTTTGGAAACTAGGATGCGAAAACGTTAGTGAGATCCCTAGAGATATTTCTAAGGTATGTCTAGGTATGTCTCTAAGGTCAAGTATACGTATAGGTTATAGTCCTAGAATTGCGCTAACGATCTTCGAATTTAACCTAAGATGTTAGATATTGAGGGTACTAACCCTTTATTATGTTGTTTTCCCTAGCATGATTTTTGCCTCTCACACAATTCTTTTGGGGTCTTAGACGATGGCTGGAACCCGAAGGAACCGTGTTAATGCGGAATGTGATGGGCAATGCAATGATTGTACCCCTGAGCAACCAAACGATATAGGAGCTGGAATGCAAAATCTTGTAGCCATGCTCACACAACTTTCTCAAGCTATGAATCATGCAGGACTTCCAAACGAGCAAAGGAAGGAGCAACATTCTGTTGAATCCTTCATGAGGCAGCGTCCACCTTCTTTCAGTGGGTCTACTGATCCATTAGTTGCTGAACAATAGATTAGTACTACTGAAAAGATATTTTCAGTTCTTCAATGTTCTGAACATGATAAAGTCATCCTAGCAGTGTATCGTTTGGAAGGAGATGCTGATCAATGGTGGAATCTTATTAAGAATACAAGGCAAAGGGATGAAATTGAGTCTATGGAATGGGACGAGTTCAAGAACTTATTTTTCAATAAGTACTTCCCTCGTATTCTTCGAACAAAGATGGAGAAAGAGTTTCTTGAACTGAAGCAGAGGGACGATGAATCTGTTGGTACCTATGAAGCAAATTTTACAAGACTTGCAAGGTATGCTTCTGGAATTATCATCCAACCTGAAAGTAAAGTTGATCGATTTTTCAGTGGCTTAAAACCAAGTCTTCGAAGGGCATTAGCTATAAGAGACTTCAGTAGCTATGAAGAAATTGTGCATTGTGCTATCAAGGTAGAAATGGAAGTTGGTGTTACATATCCATCTCATGGTTTTGACAAGAAACGAAAGATGGAGTTCAAGGAGAAATCTCAGAATAATGATGAAAAGAAGATGAATGTTTCCTTATGCACAAAGTGTGGAAAGAAGCATGGTGGAGATTGTCTAAAAGGGACTAGAAAATGTTTTAAGTGTGGAAAAGAAGGTCATCGAGCAGCTGAGTGTCGAAGTAATGGAAAAAGGGTTTCTAATGATGTGAATAAAGCAAACACTGCAGAGAACGCACCGCCAACACTTCAATGCTTCAAGTGCAAGGAAATGGGGAATTATGCTAATAATTGCCCTAATCCAAGGGTTAGTGATGATCAACATGAGCAACCACTGAAGGAAAAGGACAAAGGGAAATCACATGCGATCACCATTGGCAATGTTGAATATGACAACGATGTGGTGGAATGATTAAGTGTTTATGTAATGGGATTCCAAAATAATGTTGTATCATTGAGTATTGCAATATTTATTGATGTGGTATTCAAAGTGATTGAGATATTTTTTGGAAATAAGATGATATGCGCATAATGAAGACGAGAAAATGAAATGTTTAATAGTATTCATGAGCTCATGATTGATATAAGGACTAAGTGATATCATGGTTTGAGTATATAGAATTTTGAGGATTTTGGTATGTGGAAAGTGTTAACTTTTAACTGCACTCATGTTTTCACTAAGGTATTCAAGAGAATACACGATTAAGGACTTTGAATGTTTGGAATGTGACCAACAAGACATATCTTATGATATGTGGGGATCAACGACAGTATTAAATCTCTGGTAATCGTTGTCACTATATTATGAGAGTGGACTGCAGTATTATAAGCCTAAAGATTAGACTGGATTATGTTGGACATAAGTTAGTATTGTTTAAGGATAGAAGATTTTCGATATTATTGATGGGATGTTATAGTAACGTAGTTTTAGAAAAAGGGAAAACCTGCAGGACGGGCGACAGCCCATCGCTTCGGACAAGGCTGTAGGAATCGAACCCACAACCGAAGTGCGACTGGCCTTTATCGCCTACCACTGACCTACAGGAAGTCCCTGTTTAGTAGAAACTAGTTTTATTATATTAAGCAGTATGATATATGAAGTATAAGTCCATTTTAGGAACCATATATGATTAATCTCACTATAGAATGACTTATGTATATTTAATTACTTTTGCTAACCTTTTGTTTGAGACAAATGGAATGAACAGTCATTCTATCACATGATCTGCTAACACTTCACAAATAACAAATTCAACTTCATTTATTTAAGAGATGAAGTAGAAATTGTTCAAGTCACGAACAAAAGTGATATTGTACCAAAATAAAGTAAGTATTTATTCTAAGCAAATTTTCAACTTTAGGGAAATGATCTTGAAAACCAAAAATGTTGTCCTAGTGATCTTATACCTGATGAATCAGATGGTACCTTATATCATCACAAATCTATGGATTTGTGATTACTGGATTTTCCATAGCCATGTTCTCTACCACTCTCCATCAGAACATGATGGTTAGATTTCTCTTCCATATCCATATTTTCACCTATGTGGAAACCCAGTGATTAGTTTATTTGGGTAATCGTTACATTTCATACTTTAGTTTTTAAAGCCAAGTTTTGGTATTCCCTTTTACGATGTGGGTTTCTATTAAAGAAACTTTCAAATAGTAAACCATTTATAACCCCGACGAATTTCGAGGGCGAAATTCATTTTAAGGGGGGTAGAATGTAACAGCCCGAGATTTTATGAAAAATATTCTTTTTTATTTTACTAATGTCTTGTGTTATACGCTACACCAAAAGGAGCTTGCACAACACACATCATTGACTTGCCTTGCATTACACGCAATCGCGACCTTCCTCGATAGCGTGTGTAGTACGCAATACCGAGTTTCACTAAACAACGATATGCTATAAAAATATTATTAAAACTAGCCGTTATGAATAGTAATAACCACTTTTTGAAATCCAGTAAATCTTATTTTTCAAAATGAACTTTATTTTTGGATTCGGAGTATCGAATTTAGCCTAAGGTGAAATTTTGGTACTTTTCGGATAACTTTCATATTCTGATGAATAGTGAAAATTACTAAATTATAATTAAAAAACAACTTTTTTAATCGAAATAATTAATGGTGATAAATTATTAATTTGAGTGGTTTTAAAGTATATTTAGAATATATTTTTACAATTTAATACAATGTTGGACATTGGATGTAATTTCACATTTAAACCAGTTATAAACAAGTGTCAATCTTTTGATAGATATTGTTTCTTAAAAACACGCTATTTGTTTTAACAGCGGGATTTAATTATAAAATTAATTAATGCAACTTATATGTTGGGAATTTTGTAAAATAGAAATCATTTTTGAATTCGGAATATGAAATATAGCTTAGGATGAAATTTTGGCATTTTTCTGAAAAACTTCAATTTTTGATGAATAGTGAAACCACTAAGTGGTAGGTTAAAAACTGAATTTTGCATAAAACGTAATTTTACCGCTTCTGTGAATGGAATTTAGAAAATCCGAGAGACACGGTTAATATCAAGGACTAAAATGTGGTTCAATGAGATGAAAATAATTTTTGGTGAATAGTAACTTTTTACTTTTTTTTACCGCGGTTAATAGTAAATAGGGTAACTAAGGGTAAATATGATATTAATATTACCCTAAAACATGTCCTAATTCTATTGGACAAGTGTAATTCGACCAAAAACAAACTTAGGAATAAAATATGACCATTTAGGCCCACTTGGATTAGATTAGGACATTTATTATTAATTTATTTAAAGAAGGGTTAAAATAGTTAAAATAAAAGTTTAATAAGTAAATCATTTTTAATATGGGGTTATACATAAGATAAATTCGACTATAAATATTCATTATAAATCTAAAAAGATTTCCTACATTATGGTATTTTATTTGTAATTTTTAGACATCAAATAATATAATTTATTTATGACACAAAGATGATGCAGTAATTATCTTATTAATGAAATATTGACATAATTGATAATATAAATACCAAAATAAATGTAATTTAAGACTTTTTATGAATTCCACTAATTTTATAGGTTACTATGATATATTATTGTTGATTTAATCAACTTGGTTCGAACATATAATTCTGTTATGACTTTCACAAAAATCATATATCAAATAGTGTCAAAATTGACACAAAATAGTTTTTAAATCAAATATTATATTATTAATTGTTATTTTATTTTTAAAAATCTAAGGTTCGGCCAAATGACTTAGATAAGGATATATGTATTAATAATATACAATTTGGGGTTCGTTTGGCATGTTATAGTAAGTTTATTAACCATATAGTGAAAGAAAACAAAAAGACACGGTAAAAGTTAAATTATTTAACTTAGAGTTAAATCTAATTGATAAGGTTAAAATAATACCCTAAACTTGTCTAAATCCTATTGGTTGATAGGATTTAGACCCATCCCCACTTTAGCTTCGAAATAAGACCCTTTGGAACCATTATAAACCGATTTTGACTTTAATATAAAATAATATTTTGAGATATTCCTAAGGTGCCCCTCTCCTCCCCTATAAAAGGACACCTCCTCCCCCTCCTCCTCACACCAATTTGAGCACTCAAGCTCGGCCAACCCCTGAAAAAATCTCTTCTCCACTTCCCTAGCAACATCCTAGAGGTTCTGGTCTTCCTCAAAGACCAATTTTAGTACCCTAAGAGGAGGTCTCAAAGAGGCGCTTCAAAGAAGAGGTAATTACCGTTACCAATTCTTTCATCTTTATTTCTTCTTCCACTTCTTCTTCTTAGGTTGTTTCATTATGAAGTAATAACATCAGTATCACTCATATACTTATATGTTATTATAAGTATGAATCAACCCTATTTCACCATCTATCCATCCTACGGAAAAAGAAATCACCGCGCGTGCGTACGTACGGAATACCGTCTCCACGCCGTGGTGTAATCTATTTTCCACCACCACCTTACATGGATGGGTATAATGGTGTAACGAATAACTATACATAGTTATTACAACATCATATTGATTCTGATATATTGTATAATACAATCCAATTCAATTCAATATTTATAGAAATGATATCATCGCTCGTGCGTAGGTACGGAATACCGTCTCCACGACGCGATGAGATTCATTCTCCATGTTAACCATTTAAGAATGATTATAATGTATATATAAGAAATAATAATGAAATATATGACATTATAAATCTACTGGATTTATGTATATATATACATATGTATGTCATCTACTTACTTCCATTTCAAGACAATAAGGAAAGGAAAACAGCGTTCATGCGTACGTACGGACTACCGTCTCCATGAACAATGTTTTTCATTTTATTTATCTACCTATTATATATATATATATATATACTGAATATATATGATATATAAATCATATTTTATATTCTGAAAGTAAGTAAATCATGATATAAGTAATAATGATGTAAAGAACAACAAGTCAAAACACCTACGATAAATGAAACGATTTTACCCAAAACGCTTCTTTAACATGGAATTTACAAAAGAACGGGTAATATAATGTCATAAGTGAACCATATATGATATCATAACAATGAATATGATTCTGTAATAAGTCAATAACATGATTTAAATCATTATACAGGAGGTTCGGACACTTACGAAGCAAGTCGGACCTAAGGTAAGGGAAATATCACAATCTCATTTTTATCCGAGATTGTTTGTACTTTGCAAGTTACTGGGGTGTATTTTATCATCTAAATCCATGTTTCCTCAATATGTAATGTTATTTCCATCCACCTAAAATTTTTTAAATCCAAATTTACCCTTCGGTGAGTTTTTAGTAAAAGATATGAAAGGAATCTTTTGTCGTTTTTTTGTACGAGGTACTTTTTGACTTTTCCGACAAAAGTACGAGAAGAATGTTTTTAACTTATACGGCACGAACGGATTTATACTGTTTTATAAAGCCTTATTTTCATGAAGCTTCCTCTAAAATATTTCATGACTATTTTCAATAAAATCTCTTTCTTTTAAAATTGCATGATGTTTTGTGAAAAGAAATTGATTTTGAAGAAAAAAGGATATTTTCCTCAAGAATTCAATTCAAGTGTTTTATCAAAACTATTTTTCATCAAAGATAATAAAGGGTTCTGTTTCTATCCATATTTTTACATTGATTTGACTATGTTGTGATGGAATTATGTTTATGAATTCCTTTATCTTATATGAATGGTTTTATGATGTCATGTTGTTTAAGAATCCCATTTTTATTACATGGGTTATGCAATGATGTATGATTTATGATTTGGTGGCACACATAAGAAAGGATTCATTAAGAGATGGGTGGGACCTATATCTCCCTCCAATGCATTGGGTAAAGATTTTATATCTCATGAGATAGACATGGATGGAATGGTAGGTTATACCGGTTCAGTGAAACAGGACTGAAACGAGGATTTCTCGATTCAGAAAGGGACTTTGTCCACTAAGATAGTCTTGGCAATGAGTCTTGACTAACAAGAAATGATTCTCTATGATTATGTGTGTATACCACAAAGTTCCATGTTTTAATGTTATGATTATTGTGATTACATTTCACTGCCATGATTTATCCCATGTTATGAAATTATGCTCTCTTTTGCAGGTTATGATTTCCAAAATGTTATGTTCTTATGAATATGATGTGATTGATATTTCTTTTGTTTACCCTTACTGAGCATTTGAGCTCACCCTTTTATGTTTTCTTTTCCCCAGGATATAAAGAAAGGTTTTAGGTAAAAAAAAAAGAAGGAAGATCTTTATGGGAGATGTTGAAGATCTTTCACCACGATTAGAAGATTATAATCCGAGTTTCCAAAGACACTAAACTATTACGGTCCTTGTGTGTGTGTTTTTGTTATGTACTAAGTATTCCGCAAAAGTAATGTAATGTCCATGTACGATAAGCTTCGGGTCTCTACAAAGGAACCCATATAGACACCTCATGTAACATGAGACAATGCATGGAAAAATACCTAATCACCTGGGGGAAAATAAGTTTGTCATGATCATTAACTTGAGTACCATAAGAGAAGAAAGAGAAAGACACCAAATACTAATTTAAATATATTAGTTTTTTTTAAAAATAACTACCATGTTCACTCAAATCCCTTATATGATGAAAATGTGAACTTGAAGAAAAAACAATGGTCTTGAGGAGTATAATGTATAGTGAATACATGCATGATATTAATAAATTTATAATCAGTACATAATAAAAATTATGAGAGTTATCAATAAATAATAATGTTAAAATTTATATTATCATGTTTTTAGAATGTGAAAATGCCATTATTCACCAAAAATATTATTGAATAGGTTGTTTAAATTACTTAAACACATTATGTGAGATCGAGTATTCCTAAAAAGAAGAAAAAAAAGTGTGAGAAGTGCTTCATTGAGGTAACTAATCAGATACTGATGATGAGAGAAAATTTAGAAAGACAAACAAGCTATAACAGTTTATGAATAGCTAAATGAGAAAGGTAGATTCGTAATGTTTGTGGTGGAAGATCAACAAATCAACATGTAGTGGATCAATCCATGATGAAATGAGAAAGTATATTAGTTAGAGTTAGAAACATGGAGAGAATATCATGTGATTTAAGAGTTAAATATCTTGTTTGTATTCTATTAATGCTATGAGATATATTATAGGAAACCTTCTATGATGATTCATGAGAAATTATAACACCTCGAGATTTCCTGGTATGTTATCTTCAATAGCTTGTGTTTCACATAACACTGAGTTCAAACACATTGAAATTTATTATAACCTGGCTGTAAAAATATCATTTGTTAATATTATTAAAAAAATTATATAAAATATAATGTTTTACATTCATTTTTTGTGTTTTATAGATATGAAATATAAACAAATCTAATAAAATAAGCATTTTTCAAAAAACACAATTTTTTCGACATTTCATGGATCACCCATTTTAAATCTAGTTTTTGACACATTTTAAAGTTATATTTGAAAAAATAATTTTATTCTTTGGAATAGAGACATCAAAATTTACCAGGGTTAAAGTTTTTGTAGATTTCTGATAAATTTCATATTTTAGTGAATAGTAAAAATTACTTCATTTTAATTCAAAATGGATTTTTCTTCTAATTTATTAATATTTATAGATTATAATTTTATTTTATTTTAAAGTATAATTTTATTATGTTTTTATCAATAAAACAAATTTACTTCATTGGAATCAATTTAAAATTAAAATTAGATATAAAACTATTTCAAACATTTCAACGTTTCAGTTTAAAACCCCTCTTTTTCGTGTTATCTACGGAATTAATTTTAAATACAAATTTTCTAATTTTTTGAATTAAATTAGGTAAATAGGATTCAATATATGGAATTTAAGGTCAAAATTAGTTTATAAATTCAATTTTAGTTTTATTTATAGAACATTTTCCATGGTAAAAAAATTATTTACCACTGTATAGGTAAATTGGTTACAAGGGTTAATGTGAAAAGGTAAAAGCTTAACATAATTCAAAAATTAAACATTTAATGGTTATATGATGTGTTTCTAGGCCCTAACCATCCTATAAAACATTAATTTTGTTTTTAATTCTTTTATATTAATGTCACCTCAATGCGATGTGTGTGCAAAACATGTTTGGAGGCTGTTTTGTGTGAGTGTGATGTGAAAAATGGATTTCATTTATGAAAAGGGTATTATGTGACATGTGAGTGGGATGTTATGTGATGTTTATCATCTTGGGAAATATTTTATAAAATTGTTAAAGTATTTGTTGAATTGTGAAAGATATGAAAAATGGGTTGTGGGCTATTTTGTGTGAGTTTGATTTCATAATCAATTTGAATGAAAAGGGGGGATGATGTGACTTGTGTGATGTAAATACAGGATGTTTGGTGAATGTGTGATGTGGAAGTTGTATTTTCATATGAACATTATTTTTCATGGCCAGTTGAACTTTTTTGAGCACAAGAGGGAAACTCAGGTATCTAGGTGGGTCGATGTGTAATAGTATGCTAGTGATCACGTGGGGTTTGGCCTCAGTTTCATGTAGCAATTTTGACACTTACAACACTAGATAAACTATTATGATGATGATGGGGGAACACTAGGTTATTGTTATGTTCCCTACTATTGGATCGTGCATGAGAACTGATACTGTGATGGTTACTTTCACCGAGATATGTGGTACCCAGGACCCACAACGAGCTAGTGCCTATGGGTTATTTCTAATTGCTTGTTCTAATTGGATGATTTATGTTTACCATTAGAATACGGTATGTTGGGATGGAAAATTAAGTAGCTTTTTTATTTTATTTAAAACTGTTGGTTCTTTAAAATATCCCACTTGAAAACAGTTTTTATATAAAGTTGCATCTTTTAGAAATTGTTACTAGCATTTCATGTTTTGAAAAATTGTATGCTTTTCATCTTTGAATGTTTATCACATGGAATCTTTTAGTAGTGGTATCCTACTAGGATTTGTATCACACCCTACTAACACATTTGTGTGTAAGTAGACTTGGTTATTTTTGTCACAGGATTGGGTACAACTTTTGTGCCAATGGTTTGGGTTTTTAGTGGTCCATCGGGATGTGGTGTTGTGGAGATGGCTTGAGGGCAGTGCCTCTTGCCATGTGGAGGTTCTTGGGATGTCCTTTTTGGATTTTTACCTTTTTTATAGTCTCTATGAGTTGTTTTAAACAATGTAATTCAGTTCTGATTTTTTTTGTAAAAGATGGTTTGGTTTGAAAAATCCAGATTTGGATTATTGGTTTTGTTTGTGGATTTATGTTTATAAACTCGGGTAAATCATTCCCAAAAAACATTTTACGATACCCAGGAACTTGTTCCAGCCCATGGGGATTGGTAACGCCCTTCAGGCCTTGTCATGGGCTGGTTTTGGTGTCGGTTTTGATGGAGACCAGATTCAGTTCTTGACAAAATGGTATCAAACGAGGTTCAGGTTAAATCTTTGGGTCATGTTATTTAGGGAACATTCAGGATAGACTGGATAAGGATTGTTGGGACATGATGTTCTGGTTATGGGCAGTGTGCTAGGCTAGCACACCCCATGATGAGACTTGAGTTTCTAGGGGATGTCATGATTTGTTTGAGTCCTTTGGTTTTCTTATTTTGATGATTATTAGGGGAAATGAAAAGAGAGTCAGGTTACTGGTCTCAGTGAGATCCCAAGGCCTTTCAAGACACGTGGAGCTGAGGATATTTCCCTAAAACACTCTCTGTGATGGTGAAGTTATTAGAATATTGCCTCCAACCATATGTCCAAGTCACCCACTAAATCTTCTTTCCTCTTACATTGTCTTGTGTTCTTTAGTTTTGAAATCTTGGAAGTTTGGTTTTAAAGCAAAATTGAACTAGTTATAAGAAGCGAAAAGTTTTTGTGAAATGATCTTCTAATAAATAGGGAAGGATTTGATTTTTGAAATGGTGGAACTGAATTTTCAGAATTGTTTTGAAAGGTAAAATGGCATATTTACACCTTTTTTGAAAGCATGAACTATATTAATTTTGGTTTTGAAAAAGTGTTTCCAATAGAGTTATATAAACTATTTAAAGATGATTTAATGGGATGAGTTGTTTCCAAATTGTTGTGAATAGGTTGAATGTGAGTTTTAATTTGAATGATTGTTCCTTTCTGAAAATTTTTGTAAGCTGTAAATTGGGTTTGATTTTTTTGTTAGTGGTCTTGAGAGAAGGAAAGTATTTGTTGACAGTTTTTGTTTTAAAAAGTGGAAAGAATTTTTGTTTTATCCTCTGTTATTTCCATGGGCGACCACATGCATGGGGTTATATGGAATGATGGATGGTTAATGGCATGAATGGATGAGTTTTAGGATGTAAATGATGAGAGTGACCGGTGTGGCATGAAAACATGCATGTGTGAGGCCCATGGGGTACCATTGGTGGATAAGCAAACCGCTGAACCGTTTGTTTTCAAATAAATGTTTTTAAAGGAAAAATTTATGTCTTGATAATTAGTTTGGGTTGGTGTGTCTTATGTGTTTTTGGAAATGATGTTGTTGTGGGATGTTTTGAGTCCAATAACCCCTCTTGTTTGAACGGTGTTTGGGTTTGTGTTTCTTTGATAAGTTATGTTGAAGGGATGGTCAGTGGTCTCTTCTAAGAAAAGTTTAGGAGGCCTTTTTGGTGGTTCCCCTAATGTGTTCAATTCTGGTTTGTGGCACATTCTAACCAATGGACCAGCTTGGTGATATCCTTGGGTTCTCTCATTAGATAAGGTACACCCCCATTAAGGGTTAATGAACAGTTGTAGTGTAACCTGATTCATTTCGCCATTGGAAGATCCTCCAGTTGATCAATATAAGGAATAATTTTCTGAATATTTGGATATTGAGTCTACACCATTTACTTTCTTGGTTTTTTTGATCCTCTTGTAGCAGGAGAGTGCTTGTGGAAGGTTGAAAGATACCTTAGTTTCTTAAGTTACCCGGTTCGTCGAATGTGAATGTAGTCTAGGGTTGTTAGTGTGGATGGTGTGTAAGAGGGCCTCTGGGTCCTTTGTAGTCTCTTTGAAGTAGGGGTTCATGTTAAACCAGAAGTGTAGGAAATCAGGTCATGAGAGGCAGTTATGGTCACTTGCGGGAATTGTGTGTTGTTTGAGGAAATTCCACAGGGTCCATTGCAATGTATTGTTTCTATCTATCACAATGGTCATGTTCAGTGATGAATTGTGATGTCATGTGCTCGTTTGACTATAAAGGTGAAGTTGTAGAATCTTCTGTGAGTCATTTTTTTGTCAGAAGTGTGTCTCTTTTCATGAAATATTGAAATCCTTTGTTTAGAGGAAGGTGTTTCCATATTTCCTTTCCCCTTTCTATTTCTCATCTGAATAAACAAGGGGTGATGTGTGTGTATCTTCAAAGAACTTATTTCAGTGAAATTTCGGGTTAGGGTAAAGTGAGTTTGGAATGCGTTATGACTTGGTGAGCCCATATGGGATTTGGGTATAGTTTTCATGGAACTGAAAGGAGATGTTCAGTTTGGGGGGTTTCCAAATCCTAACTATGAGGCTGAAGATGCTTCAATCACTTGAGATCCCGCCATAGGTCCCCTAGTGAAGTTGGCATGTAGTCAGGGGAAATCCCAGGGTCATTCAAACCCTTGTACAAATTTCAGTCCTTAGTATGAAAGATGGGAATAGTTTAAACCTTTGGTGTCATCATCTTGTTCTAGTTGTTCCCATTCGGTGGTAGAGGGGGGATGCCATTTTTTCCTTGTTATAACCTATGTTTATTTTTCCCCCTTTGGGTTCCTTCACGTTTTTGGAGAAAAGATGGAAATTTGGGCTAAGCAGATTAAAGTGCACGATTTGTGCGTGATTAGTAGTAATCATGAGCCAACCTACAGAACCATGCGATAAGAGACAACGGCTACCACATGGTCTCTACACAGCCGTGTTCCTTGGCCATGTAACCTTTCAATGTTTTCCCTTTGGACATAATTCTCCACACGGTTTGTGCACAGTTTCCCAAACCGTGCGGACTAACCCTGTGGTCGCACCAACTCTTCATGTTTTGGGTTCTTTCATGTCAGACCGTGCTAGTCGGTTTAGATGGTTGGTTCTAACAGTGGGGAGACCCACTATGGGTCTCATGTAAGTTATTTTGAAAAAATATAATGAGATTGTTAGGAATTATATTTGGGCCTCCCCCTATTAGTGTCCCGATTCCGTCTCAGGAAAATTTAAGTTGTCTCTTACGGTGGGGAGCTCATTTGTGTCTACCTGTATTAGTAACACAATTTTTTCCTTGGTCTTGGCTTAGAGGTAGGTAGTCTCGTTAGGATCCATATAACTACCAACATCCTCCTTGGGTAAACATTGGGATTGGAGAGTGCCCAACAATTTCTTTAAAGTAAGGTAAGTGTAACCTTGTTCGATGTTGTTGTTTGTTTGGGTAAACATCTTGAGTCTTATTCAAATGGTGTTTGAGGTGTTTTTTTGGGATGAATTTGGAATGTGATTGATCATTATAGGAAAGAGGTGTATGTTTTTGATTGGGATAGTATTTATTCCTAGATTGATCAACTCGAGATATCTTCTCCATTTTGATGGCAGCAAAACTTGGAAAAGGAGTCTATTTCGGCCTTTCAGTTGGGTTTGGTTTTTTTCTTTAGGCCTTACTGTGGATTTCAGAGGGTGGAAAGATTTAGGGCGGGGATAATTGTAACATCCATGAATTATTTTAAAGGTATTTTTCATTTAATTTCCATTAATGCTTTGATTTTGGGGTTTCCCATGCATTTTGGTGGAAATGGTGGGTTTTCAGAATTTGGTCCAAACCGTGAGCCCATTTACATATTTAAAAATTAATTTTGTTTATTTTATAACTACTTAATTTTTCCAAATTTTACACCCATTACACATCCCAATTGGCATCCCCTAGTATATTAATACCACCATATCAATTGGGATCCTATACGAATCCATAATAATGATGGATTTGGGTTTTTTATTAAGGTTTTGGGATAGCCTGTAATCCCATTTCCTTATTTAAATTTGTTCATTAATTTTTCAATATCTCATTCATTTTTATTCTGTTTTTCAGTGATTCCACCTGACACCAAAATACAAAAACCATAGGGTCACCCTCAGTATCTATTTATCCACTTTGGAGCTCATTTGGAACCCTGATTAGGGAGACACTTCTCATGGTTTCTGAAATCATCTAGATTTGAGAAGGTATTTCGATTCTTTCATGAACCTTTCAATTTTCACTTTTTCTCCCCCATTTCAGTCCCCACTTAACATACTAAGCCTCATTCGAGCATACATATTAGTTTTGGTTTCTTGGAGCTTCAACATTTGGTGGATTTGGGGTGATTTCTTCAAGATCTTTCAAGTAAGTGAATTCCTTCTTGGTATCTTCCATCTTATTTTGGTTTTCTTTTCTTTTATTGAAGTTTTTTTTCCAGAAGCTAGGGTTTGTACCTAGGGTTTTATATGGTTTATTTATGGTCAAATATTGGGTTTTTAGGTTGGATTTATCTTCCTTGAGGTGTGGTGGTGGTTTAGTTAATGTTTCGCACGGAGTTTTGAGGGTTTCGACACAAAATGGTAGGTGATTTCATATGTAGAAATTCATTGATGAGTTAGCATGATTGATTTACTTATTTTTCATTATCCACATATGTTTTTTGTGGTGAAAAAACAATTTTTGATATATTTGGTTAAGCGTTTAATTTTATAGTTGCATTTTAGCTTGAAATTGGGTGCTTTTCATGTGCGACTATTGGGGTAATATTTTGGGTGTATTTTATAACATATGAAAGTGATTTATTAGTGTTGAAATAGGATTTAAATTATGGATTGTTAATGATTTGGTGTCATGTGGGGATCAAAATGGGGTTTTTAATGGGTGTTATGTGTAAAATCTTGTTCCACTCCTTGAAAGTGTTTTATGAAAGTGTGCGTTTTTCATGGGTATCTTTTGTGGTATTATTTGAGGTAATTTTATAGAACTTTAGAATGATTTAATAAATTTTTCAAGGGCTTCACATTTCTAAATTTTTAGGGTCTTTGTGGGATTTTGGCCTTGAAAGAGGGGTTTAAAATGGGTTTTTTCATACTTACACCCCTTGGGTTTGTTTTATGAAAAATTGTGAATGTTTTATTTGGGTTAAAGAAAGTGGGAAAAGGATGTATATGTACTGTTTTGGTGAGTGTGTTCACCTAAAATGAGTTTTCTAAAGATAAAGTGGTCAGTTGTGATGTCCAACATTTTGGTAATGTTTTGTAATTTTTCAAGTTGATTTATGAAATTGTGATGTGGGTGTGAAACATGTTTGTGGGCTGTTTTGTGTGAGTGTTACGTAAAAAATGGATTTCATTTATGAAAAGAGTATTATGTGACATGTGAGTGGGCTGTTATGTGATGTTTAGAATCTTTTGAATGATTTTATAAAATATTATATGATTTATTGAATTGGGAAATATATGAAAAATGTGTTGTGGGCTATTTTGGTGTGAGTTTGATTTCAAAATCATTTTGAATGAAAAGGGGGATGATGTGACTTGTGTGATGTAAATGTGAGATATTTGGTGAATGTGTGATGTGGAAGTGGTATTTTTATGTGAAAATTATATTTCATGGCCTGATGAACTTGTTTGAGCACCAGAGGGAATCCCGGGTATCTAGGTGGGTGGACGTGTACTAGTATGCTAGTGATCCTGTGGGGTTTTCCCTCAGTTTCATGTAGAAATTTTGACACGTACAACACTAACTAAAATATGATGATGATTATGGGGGACCCCTATGTTATGGGTATGTTCCCTACTAGTGTATTTTTCATGAGTACAAATATTGTGATTGTTACTTTCACAGAGAAATGAGGTACTTAGGACTCATAACGAGCTAGTGCCTAGGGGTTATTTTATATTGCTTATGCTCATTGGATGATTTATATTTACTGTTGTAATATGGTATGTTGGGATGCAAAATTTAGCAGCATTGGTATTTTATTTAAAATCATTGGTTCTTTAAAATATCTCACTTGAAAATTGTTTTTATTTAAAGTTGCATCTTTTAGAAATTTTTTCTAGCATTTCATGTTTTGAAAACTCACATGTTTTTCATCTTTGAATGTTTATCACATGGAATATATTAGTGGTGGTATCCTACTGGGATTTTTCTCACACCCTACTTAAACCTTTGGGTGTAAGTAGACTTGGTTATTTTTGTCGTAGGTTCGGGTACATCTTTTGAGCCAATGGTTTAGGTTTTTAACAGTCCATCGGGATGTGGTGTTGTGGAAATGGATTGAGGGCGCAGCCACTTTCCATGTGGAGGTTCTTGGGATGTTATTTTTGGTTTTTTAGCTTTTTTATATAATTTTAGAGTGGTTTTAGACAATGTAATAAAGTTCTGAATTTTTGTAAAAGATGGTTTGGTTTGAAAAATCTAGATTTGTGTTATTGGTTTTATTTGTTTCTTTATGTTTATAAAGTAAAGTAAATCATTCCCAAACATCATTTTATGATACCGGGGAACTTGTGCTAGCCCGTGGGGATCGGGAACGCCCTCCAGGCCTTGTCATAGGCCGGGTTTGGTGCCAATTTTGGTGGTGACCATATTCAGTTCGTGATAATACATGATGATAATTGATGATCTCCAAAAAGGAATCTCAAGGTAAGGGTTAATTTCACAATCTCATTATTATCTGAGACTGTTTATTTGTAAGTATTTATTGGGAAAAATTTATCATCCATGTACATGTTTCTAAAAAAATAAAATGGAATCATTAAAAGGTCTTATGAATGCTACTCTTTATCTAAGGGAACATTTTAAGTGTTTCAATGATTTATTCCTCTAAATATTTCTCGTTCTTATCCATGTTTTCAAAATTGATTTTATGGATATCTTTATAAGGGAATGAATATTTTTAAATGTTAATTTTTTAATTCCCCTCAAAATTTTAAAATGGGTATGGGACAATATGATTCCAAAATATAGTTTTAAATTTCATCTTTTATAAATGTTTGGATTTTGAATAAATTAATTCAAATAACAGGGTATTTTTCTCAAGAAATATTAATGGTTTATAATAGTTTATTTTGATATATGTCAACATAATTTGATATATATTTTTCTTAATTGAGGTTGAATGTTTATAAAATATACTATATTGTATTAAAAGTTTTATAATATATTTGACTGTGTATGTGCTATATTGATACAATTCTTATATTATGGTTAATGTATTAACTTTTAGTATGTTAGTTTAAGTATGGATATTTATGTTGTTTACGTTTCAACATTTTCATATAAGGAATATATTGGGCTCAATAATTAATGGGCGGGGACCAATATAGCCTCTTGATGCATCGATAGGTCTCACATGATGAAATTAGTTGGTAAAAACCCTTATCATTTATTTTACAATTAGTATAACATTGTCCAGAGGATAAATCTTGACACAAATCATACAGGTTTCTACCCATGGACATAAATTGTCACGATGATAGATAGTAACTATCTTGAGGATATATATTGATAGTGAAGATGTCCTTCATTATTCATTCCCTCATTATGTTATTTGTTACTTTATATTATTATTCGACTAGTAGAACATCCATGTGAAATTTTAAATGAAATTATTTGATTTATTATAGACATATTATACTGAATATTGTTTTTAAAAGGATTGTGCTTTAGTTTTATACCTTAACTTAAAGTTAATTCTTATTTATGATATCTTCCGCTACATTTTTTATCCTTACTGGGCATTTGATATCACCATTTTATTATGTTTTATTTTAGAATATTTGAAGAAGTGTACTATGATTTATTTGCAGGGTTAAGCTTGTAGAATAATGTATATTTTCAAAGTATTTTATATATTTTATTTTATGTTTTGAATTATTATGTAAGGTTCATGTATGTAATATATTTTCCAAGATTGTTAAACTATTCATCCTTCGGTATTTGATTCAGGTAATCATGTAAATGTATTAAATTAATGCATCGACTCAGATCTTTTGGGGTTGGGGCATTATAGTGGGTATCAAATAATATTTAGCAACAACCATTGAAATGATTTAGATAACATTGATTAGAAAACATAACCCTATGAATGACATTGAGGATAATTCCAAGTATAGGATAAGTTCCTTTAGATTTGGTAATAGATAACCTAGGTTAATCTTATGGACTTATGGATTGGGAAGAATATGGAATCATTTATAGATCCTATAAATAAGTCTTCATGACTATATCACTATGATTAGTGTTTCTCACATTATGCTTCATGTTTTGGTCAATAGTTTGAATTAGAAAGGTTATACATGCAATGGTTATATTTTTAATGATGAAGAGATTACAAAAGGGAAATGAAATAAAGGAGGAATTAAGGAATATTATGTTGAAGTGTAGTTATTTGTTTTATAGTTAATTGTAATGATTAAGGTTATTTTGTATTTCGATTTCAAGAATTATTACATTAATGGTTCTACGGTCATAAGTTTCATGAGATATATAGGGATTATACTGTGGTACTTATACTTTAATGATTTTGAAGCTTAAGAGTTTTCATTCACTAGTTAAAGGTGATCAAATATTTGGTATGTGAAAATAAGGGTAATATTACATTTTTTGTGCAATCTGATGTTAAGATTGATTTTGGAAATTTAGAGACCTTTTTGGATAGTGAATTTGGATAAAAGTATTTTGTTCGAGTCTTATGGTTTTATTGGGTTAAGTAAAACATTAAATATTATTCTTTAAGGATTAAGTATGATTTATTAGATGTTATATACTATCCTTTTTGGTTTTAATAATAATTTAAATAATGAATAAAATACTTATGGACCATACAATTCCTTAAAAGTGCTTCATGCATAAAGAATCTTCTTGAATATCCATATCTAGGTGAATAAAATGAAGCGAAAATTAATCAATGAATGACCAAAGGATAATATTGAGTCATGTAATGAAATAAAGTACATTTTATCGAGTTCTTATATGGATATTAAAATTATCCATCAAATCTAGGAAATTTTTTCTAAAAAAAGTATGTTATCCTAATACATTAATTTATTTTGAACTGATGATATTTTAACTCATCATAGATTTATGGAATCATGGCCATAAAATTTCCATTTATCATTCACTTGTTTTTAATTCACGACTTCAATAACTCCCTATAAATATTTACATTTTTCTTCCATGTACGAATCTCTATTTTTCACAAATTTTCTCCTATTCGAAATCCTAATTTGGTGATGGACTTCACATTTCCCTTTCCCTTTTATTAAGAGTATATTTTATTTAGCCTATTTTCAATGTGATTTTCCCACAGATTTATTTTCTTATATCAAACATTTATTTTCGAAGTGAAATTTCAATTTACAAGGATGTACTTTATTAATGGAAGGGATAATGTAACACCCCAAGATTTCATAGAATGCTATCTTTAATAGAATGTGTTTCACACAATACCGAGATCAAATGCACCACGATCTATTATAACCTAGCCATAAAAAAAGTTTTTGTTTCTTCCAAAATATAAAACTTTTCAAATATAACATGAATTTCTTTGAAAATTAATCAATCATTTAACTTGGATTATTTCTTTGTCCTAAAATCCTTATAAACTATGAAAATAATTTAAAAACTTGGGATGATCACAAAAATCTCAGTAAGGGATAAAAAAAGAAGGAAATAACATATTAGTCCATGAATACTTATAACGTATGAAATCACTTTAAAAGACATACTTGTCACCCATATATATTTACTTTGTAAAACATGAGATTTAAAAAAGATCCCACAAAACATAAGAACATAAATAGAACCATAATGGTATCATGGGGAATTACTTACATAATGTTGTAACCCTCTTGGCTACCTTATAATTTATAACCCTCACGACTACCTTATAATTTGTGTAACCATCATTGTTACACTTGGAGTAACCATAAATCCGACCTACAACATACCCATATCCAATAAATTGGATGTAGATATAGGTCCCATACTTCATAATAAACAATACCAAATAATTAAAACATAATCATACAATATTAATAATTTCATAAAAACATTACTTTTGAATTTTTCAAAACAAAATTTTAAAAGAGGTTTTTAAAATAAAATTCCTTTATAAATATCATATAATTGAAGAGAAAATTAATAGAGTGGATAGAATATGTATATACACTATAAATATACACAATTAAATAGAATATAAACATAATTCACCACACAAACAATTTTAGCACCACATAAATAATGAAGTAGAAGGTTAACCCAAATAATCAAAATTTGTTAAGAATGTTCATACCTTAGGTTTGTATTACTTAAAACTCATTTAAAAATCCTGTATAATGGTTAAAATAGTGTTATTAATATCTTACAGAAACATATTTATGTTTATAATACCTTATATTGCCAATTCATTATATCATTTTACCCTTTAATTGCTAGTATTCTGTTCCTTGCACTTTTTTGGGTGTGTTCTTTACATGGTTCCCATGATCGGTTCATGATGGATATTCTAGTTGATTGGAATTGAAACTCTAGAATTGGAATGAAAAAGTATTCACATATTTTCATTACCATAAATTATACCTTTTATCATTTTGAATCATGACATGATAATGATTCATATGTTAAAACATTATTGATATTTGTTTAGATCATTTGGGATATTTTTCGATCGTAATGAACTCATTCTGTTTCATAAATTAATAACATGTGTACAGAATGATTCCAGAACATTATATAAAATATAATACATAAATTATAATATGGTTCAACCTTAAACATGGTTTCTTGACTAGTACCGAAGGAATTAAAATAAATTGAAATCACGTCGTCCATGATGTCGGTAAATCGACACATCACAAATGATGTATTAATTTTTTGAATACATGGGAGAGGAGAATAAGTATAATAGTGTGTATTCTATAAACATGATGAAATATAGAATATGTAAGATACTGGATCATATATGCATCTTGGATAAGGGTAGGTGAGTAAAGAAGAAGAATATAAATGAAAATGAAAAGAAAAGAAAAAAAAACTAAAGGGGATGTTTACCTCTTGATCTCTTCTCCTTGAGATCCTCCTTAAGGCCTTTGGTTTTGGACTTTTCAAGAGATCTATATCTCTAGGATGTGGTGAAGATCCTTGGGGTGAGTTTTGGGTGGAAATTAAGTAAGTATCAAGGCTTGAGAGGTGTTGGAGGAAGAGGGGAATGAGGGTGGTATTTATAGTGGAGGAGATGGGGTATGTTTCATTATTGTAATCATTATTATAATAATTTTGCTTAAGATTATGAATAGTCTTAATTAATGTGACCCAAAATAGTAATAATGTCATATTGTTTCTAAAAAATTGGTCTTACATCACTTATGATGTCATAAATAGTGCATTTAACAGATAATTTGAATATAAGGTATTTTACCGTATTTCACTATTCATAAAAAATTCAAAAAATTCAAAAAAAATACCAAAAATTCAACCTTACCATATTTCAACGTATAGAATTAAAAAAACTCTATTTTTCGAAAATAATTTTCTAAATATTATTATTTTAATTTTTAAATAAAATTAGACTTTATTCAAAAATAAGCAAATTTTAAAACTATAACTGTTTTTATATCACATTGAAAAATTAACCAAAATGTCATTATCTTAAAGCTTTATGAAAATAAAATAATATTAAAATTTACTATTAATTAGGGTCATATTACTATTCATAAGTGTATGTTACTATTAACAAAAATCAAGTTTGTTCCATTAGACTCCAAAGAACTTATTGAACATAATTTTTGATGACCATTTTTCAAAATCCAAAAAATATAAGTGGACAAATTATGTTTAAAGGATAGTTATAAATATGTACTTAAAAAATTGTTTCATGAATTTTAATTTATTTTTAAATCCTTGGAGTGTTACATTATCTCTACCTTCTAGAAATTACGCCCTCACAATTTTATATACTCATTAAAAAAGTGAGGGTACCTTTCCCTCATATATTTTCAGATTCCCATGTTGCTTCTTCAACCATGTGGGTTTTCCACAAAACCTTTACTTGGAGGATTAACTTATTTCGCAATACGGGGATAGTTTGAATTGATATTTGGTCAGGGCTTGGTTATGATATAATTGGTTAATATTTTTAAATGAACAATAACTATATAAAACAGTTAATTATATAATTAGTTTATAAAATGGTAATTTTTTCCACTTATTATCTCATATATATATGAAAAATCATTCTCAAAGTATACACATGATACCCTTTGGTACTTATGTCACCCTATGGTAATTGGGAACACAACATAGGTCTGTATCATGTCAATTCATGTATGATCTATCAGTAAATGGGTCACTATGTTATAATATGGTATCTGAGAATAAGTGGGAAGCAATGTTTAAGGCGTAGGTATGATTGGATGAATATTAGAAGTAATATAAGGATGGACATCATCAAACACTCTATGGTGGAAACCTATGTTAGCATGAGAATATTGGAATAGAGTCGGGCCATTTAAAACATCAATGATTTATCTTGTGTGATTTATTATAGTGAATCAATGTATTTTTATTTATTATTCAAGGTATGTGAATTTTTTTTGAGTCACATAGATATTTAAATGTTTCAGATTTATTCAAAAACCCATCTACAATTTTTTTCTCTAGAAATGTTTTTAGTTGGTGATCCAATTTATTAAATCATCCATTTTGACATGTTTTTATTTTTCAATGGTGTATGGGACTATTGTTAGGATCCTTATATTGAATAAAAAATGCATGTTTATAAAGATATATAAATAGGTGTCATTTTTTTCTAAAACATGTAATTATAACTCTCTTCTATAATTGCATTTCCAAATAATTTTTTATGATGAATTATTATTCTTTTAAATTGAATGGTATTATAAATTATTATTTTTCAATGTTTATGGTAAAATAATTTTATCTAAATATGTTGAATGTTTTCATTATGGAAACTAATATTTTTAAATTATATGTTCAAATTATACTTTCTATAATTGGGTGTATTTAATGGATTTGAAATGATATTTTTTTCCTATAAAATACAATACATATCACTATAAAAATGGGGCAATTTTTCATAAAAAATAGACTTATAACTTTTCGCCAATAAATTAATCTATTGATAATACAATAAAGGTTCCTATATAATTAGAGAATGAGTATTAAATGTTTTCATTCTGTGAAAATAAAATGGAAATTATACTATCAGGTTGTAAACAATATTCAATAGAATTAATAACATATTATAAACAAAAAAGTAAAATGAAATATCATTAGATGTTTATATTTCTCAATAAATGTCTGAAATACACTAAATAATGTTATTAATATAAAAATTACGGTCATATTTGAATAAAAAGTGATAGGTGGATTGATATCTTGAAAAAATTCATCTAATTCCAACAATGTATTATTCAACTATAGATCCTGTTGAGATAGTGTCTCATTTATGGTCAATTATTTGTCAATTTTTTATGTTTAGTTTGGATGTATTGGTTAATCTTAAATATATTTTATATGGATTTACTTGATGAAATATGAATTAATGATTGAGAAATTTTTCATATTAAATTTAGTGATTTCATGCTCTGTTCATTATTGATAAAAGGTTTTGTCAATGAGTACACATTACCTAAAAGATTTTGAAAAAGTGGATTTCAATATTTCTTTGAAAGAAATAATATATTTTTATGAGTGGATTATAGAATCCATGAAAAATAAATAATATTGATGAAAATAATGAAGGTAAATTTATCGTGGAAGATGGGTTGGAATTCTATTCCATATGTACTGTATTACTATGTAATTTGTTGTACTTTTATAAAAAATGGTAAAACCATAAAAATCACATGTTCTTCCCATAAATCACATATATAGGACCCAATGGGGTCAATCACATGGGTGGGTCAACTCAAGGAGCATATATTGTGGATATAGAGTGCAAGTGGTATGTGTATAGTCACATAGGTGCATGCACTAGTGTGACCATGCATATAGATTGGACAATGGGTTTGTGGGAATTTAAAGGTTTGCACAACCATTTCGGGACCATGTGTGAGTATGTGTATGTAGTTACTAATACCTCGTCTCTAAGACTAAGTGGTGGTTGGATCTGTAATAACAAAATTTAGTGCTTGACCATGATATAAACTATTTTGGGACATGGGGAAAAAAATTGATCCTCCACTTAAATAATTTATGGACATATGAATTGTCAAATGATTGAACAGATCTCGAATGTCCAATCAGATGTGTGTCATAGTCTTAAAAATCCATTGTTCCTTAATCCTTTTTAATGCTACTGGTTCGATAGTGTTATCTCACGACAAAAAATAGTGGTACTTCGACCATATCCACTGGTCATATAAAAAGGAATAATACATACACAAAATCATAGATCCATCGATCCAAAATTATTTTACATTCATACTATTACTTTAAGAACCATGAAAATCATGAGATGTGATCACATGATTCCATCATGTGATTTTCATTAGATCACACAACTCTAGGGTGATAAGAAATGAAGAACAATTGTTTTTTCATAATGGTATGCAGAAAATCTACAATCCATCACAATAAGAAGAATGTAACATTTTCTCACATTAAAATTATGTCCTTAACAATTGTTTCCATGTGAAGGCTGGCTAGAAATAACCATAGCATTGAAATTTTTCCATAGACTATCCAAAAACGTGTCACATGATCACCAAATCAACCTATGAATCATAACGAGATGACATTTTTGGCATTCAAATGCAAATCAATATAATCAGATATTCGATATCATATATGGGTACCAGTTTTATTAGACATAAAAAATTTATTAGAGATAGATGTTGAAAATATTACTATATAAATTTAGGTGAGGGTTGATGGTTTCTTATATACAGTAAATGATAGGGCACTATTGTTTCTCCTTGATGTAGATAATATGCAAGTCTTTATCATGCGACGAATAGAAGGATCCATCATGATTCATTCATGTGAATGATAAGAGTTTTTGTGAATGAAGGCTATGAAGGATATATCAAAAAGTACATCCTATATATGTGAATACATTTTAGAAGGCGGTCCTATAAAAACCTCTTTTCATGTAAAGGAACCCATATAGACACCTCATGTAACATGAGACAATGCATGGAAAAATACCTAATCATATGGGGGAAAATAAGTTTGTCATGATCATTAACTTGAGTACCATAAGAGAAGAAAGATAAAGACACCAAATACTAATTTAAATATATTAGTTCTTTTTAAAAATAACTACCATGTTCACTCAAATCCCTTATATGATGAAAATGTGAACTTGAAGAAAAAACAATGGTCTTGAGGAGTATAATGTATAGTGAATACATGCATGATATTAATAAATTTATAATCAGTACATAATAAAAATTATGAGAGTTATCAATAAATAATAATGTTAAAATTTATATTATCATGTTTTTAGAATGTGAAAATGCCATTATTCACCAAAAATATTATTGAATAGGTTGTTTAAATTACTTAAACACATTATGTGAGATCGAGTATTCCTAAAAAGAAGAAAAAAAAGTGTGAGAAGTGCTTCATTGAGGTAACTAATCAGATACTGATGATGAGAGAAAATTGAGAAAGACAAACAAGCTATAACAGTTTATGAATAGCTAAATGAGAAAGGTATATTCGTAATGTTTGTGGTGGAAGATCAACAAATCAACATGTAGTGGATCAATCCATGATGAAATGAGAAAGTATATTAGTTAGAGTTAGAAACATGGAGAGAATATCATGTGATTTAAGAGTGAAATATCTTGTTTGTATTCTATTAATGCTATGATATATATTATAGGAAACCTTCTATGATGATTCATGAGAAATTATAACACCTCGATATTTCCTGGTATGTTATCTTCAATAGCTTGTGTTTCACATAACACTGAGTTCAAACACATTGAAATTTATTATAACCTAGCTGTAAAAATATCATTTGTTAATATTATTAAAAAAATTATATAAAATATAATGTTTTACATTCATTTTTTGTGTTTTATAGATATGAAATATAAACAAATCTAATAAAATAAGCATTTTTCAAAAAACACATTTTTTTCGACATTTCATGGATCACCCATTTTAAATCTAGTTTTTGACACATTTTAAAGTTATATTTGAAAAAATAATTTTATTCTTTGGAATAGAGACATCAAAATTTACCAGGGTTAAAGTTTTTGTAGATTTCTGATAAATTTCATATTTTAGTGAATAGTAAAAATTACTTCATTTTAATTCAAAATGGATTTTTCTTCTAATTTATTAATATTTATAGATTATAATTTTATTTTATTTTAAAGTATAATTTTATTATGTTTTTATCAATAAAACAAATTTACTTCATTGGAATCAATTAAAAATTAAAATTAGATATAAAACTATTTCAAACATTTCAACGTTTCAGTTTAAAACCCCTCTTTTTCGTGTTATCTACGGAATTACTTTTAAATACAAATTTTCTAATTTTTTGAATTAAATTAGGTAAATAGGATTCAATATATGGAATTATAAGGTCAAAATTAGTTTATAAAGTCAATTTTAGTTTTATTTATAAAACATTTTCCATGGTAAAACAATTATTTACCACTGTATAGGTAAATTGGTTACAAGGGTTAAAGTGAAAAGGTAAAAGCATAACATAATTCAAAAATTAAACATTTAATGGTTATATGATGTGTTTCTAGGCCCTAACCATCCTATAAAACATTAATTTTGTTTTTAATTCTTTTAAATTAATGTCACCTCAATGCGATGTGTGTGCAAAACATGTTTGGAGGCTGTTTTGTGTGAGTGTGATGTGAAAAATGGATTTCATTTATGAAAAGGGTATTATGTGACATGTGAGTGGGATGTTATGTGATGTTTATCATCTTGGGAAATATTTTATAAAATTGTTAAAGTATTTGTTGAATTGTGAAAGATATGAAAAATGGGTTGTGGGCTATTTTTGTGTGAGTTTGATTTCATAATCAATTTTAATGAAAAGGGGGGATGATGTGACTTGTGTGATGTAAATACATGATGTTTGGTGAATGTGTGATGTGGAAGTTGTATTTTCATATGAACATTATTTTTCATGGCCTGTTGAACTTTTTTGAGCACAAGAGGGAAACTCAGGTATCTAGGTGGGTCGATGTGTAATAGTATGCTAGTGATCACGTGGGGTTTGGCCTCAGTTTCATGTAGCAATTTTGACACTAACAACACTAGATAAACTATGATGATGATGATGGGGGAACACTAGGTTATTGTTATGTTCCCTACTATTGGATCGTGCATGATAACTGATATTGTGATGGTTACTTTCACCGAGATATGTGGTACCCAGGACCCACAACGAGCTAGTGCCTATGGGTTATTTCTAATTGCTTGTTCTAATTGGATGATTTATGTTTACCATTAGAATACGGTATGTTGGGATGGAAAATTAAGTAGCTTTTTTATTTTATTTAAAACTGTTGGTTCTTTAAAATATCCCACTTGAAAACAGTTTTTATTTAAAGTTGCATCTTTTAGAAATTGTTACTAGCATTTCATGTTTTGAAAAATTGTATGCTTTTCATCTTTGAATGTTTATCACATGGAATCTTTTAGTAGTGGTATCCTACTAGGATTTGTATCACACCCTACTTACACATTTGTGTGTAAGTAGACTTGGTTATTTTTGTCACAGGATTGGGTACAACTTTTGTGCCAATGGTTTGGGTTTTTAGTGGTCCATCGAGATGTGGTGTTGTGGAGATGGCTTGAGGGCAGTGCCTCTTGCCATGTGGAGGTTTTGGGATTTCCTTTTTGGATTTTTACCTTTTTTATAGTCTCTGTGAGTTGTTTTAAACAATGTAATTCAGTTCTGATTTTTTTTGTAAAAGATGGTTTGGTTTGAAAAATCCAGATTTGGATTATTGGTTTTGTTTGTGGATTTATGTTTATAAACTCGGGTAAATCATTCCCAAAAAACATTTTACGATACCCAGGAACTTGTTCCAGCCCATGGGGATTGGTAACGCCCTTCAGGCCTTGTCATGGGCTGGTTTTGGTGCCGGTTTTGATGGAGACCAGATTCAGTTCTTGACAAAATGGTATCAAAGGAGGTTCAGGTTAAATCTTTGGGTCATGTTATTTGGGGAACATTCAGGATAGACTGGAGAAGGATTGTTGGGACATGATGTTCTGGTTATGGGCAGTGTCCCAGGCTAGCACACCCCATGATGAGACTCGAGTTTCTAGGGGATGTCATGATTTGTTTGATTCCTTTGGTTTTCTTATTTTGATGATTATTAGGGGAAATGAAAAGAGAGTCAGGTTACAGGTCTCAGTGAGATCCCAAGGCCTTTCAAGACACGTGGAGCTGAGGATATTTCCCTAAAACACTCTCTGTGATGGTGAAGTTATTAGAATATTTCCTCCAACCATATGTCCAAGTCACCCACTAAATCTTCTTTCCTCTTACATTGTCTTGTGTTATTTAGTTTCGAAATCTTGGAAGTTTGGTTTTAAAGCAAAATTGAACTAGTTATAAGAAGCGAAAAGTTTTTGTGAAATGATCTTATAATAAATAGGGAAGGATTTGATTTTTGAAATGGTGGAACTAAATTTTCAGAATTGTTTTGAAAGGTAAAATGGCATATTTACACCTTTTTTGAAAGCATGAACTATATTAATTTTGGTTTTGAAAAAGTGTTTCCAATAGAGTTATATAAACTATTTAAAGATGATTTAATGGGATGATTTGTTTCAAAATTGTTGTGAATAGGTTGAAAGTGAGTTTTAATTTGAATGATTGTTCCTTTCTGAAAAGTTTTGTAAGCTGTAAATTGGGTTTGATTTTTTGGTTAGTGGTCTTGAGAGAAGGAAAGTATTTGTTGACTGTTTTTGTTTTAAAAAGTGGAAAGAATTTTTGTTTTATCCTCTGTTATTTCCATGGGCGACCACATGCATGGTGTTATATGGAATGATGGATGGTTAATGGCATTAATGGATGAGTTTTAGGATGTAAATGATGAGAGTGACCGGTGTGGCATGAAAACATGCATGTGTGAGGCCCATGGGGTACCATTGGTGGATAAGCAAACCGCTGAACCGTTTGTTTTCAAATAAATGTTTTTAAAGGAAAAATTTATGTCTTGATAATTGGTTTGGGTTGGTGTGTCTTATGTGATTTTGGAAATGCTGTTATTGTGGGATGTTTTGAGTCCAATAACCCCTCTTGTTTGAACGGTGTTTGGGTTTGTGTTTCTTTGGTAAGTTATGTTGAAGGGCTGGTCAGTGGTATCTTCTAAGAAAAGTTCAGGAGGCCTTTTTGGTGGTTCCCCTAATGTGTTCAATTCTGGTTTGTGGCACATTCTAACCAATGGACCAGCTTGGTGATATCCTTGGGTTCTCTCATTAGATAAGGTACACCCCCATTAAGGGTTAGTGAACAGTTGTAGTGTAACCTGATTCATTTCGCCATTGGAAGATCCTCCAGTTGATCAATATAAGGAATAATTTTCTGAATATTTGGATATTGAGTCTACACCATTTACTTTCTTGGTTTTTTTGATCCTCTTGTAGCAGGAGAGTGCTCGTGGAAGGTTGAAAGAGACCTTAGTTTCTTAAGTTACCCGGTTCGTCGAATGTGAATGTAGTCTAGGGTTGTTAGTGTGGATGGTGTGTAAGAGGGCCTCTCGGTCCTTTGTAGTCTCTTTGAAGTAGGGGTTCATGTTAAACCAGAAGTGTAGGAAATCAGGTCATGAGAGGCAGTTATGGTCACTTGCGGGAATTGTGTGTTGTTTGAGGACATTCCACAGGGTCCATTGAAATGTATTGTTTCTATCTATCACAATGGTCATGTTCAGTGATGAATTGTGATGTCATGTGCTCGTTTGACTATAAAGGTGAAGTTGTAGAATCTTCTGTGAGTCATTTTTTTGTCAGAAGTGTGTCTCTTTTCATGAAATATTGAAATCCTTTGTTTAGAAAAAGGTGTTTCCATATTTCCTTTCCCCTTTCTATTTCTCATCTGAATAAACAAGGGGTGATGTGTGTGTATCTTCAAAGAACTTATTTCAGTGAAATTTCGGGTTAGGGTAAAGTGAGTTTGGAATGTGTTATGACTTGGTGAGCCCATATGGGATTTGGGTATAGTTTTCATGGAACTGAAAGGAGATGTTCAGTTTGGGGGGTTTCCAAATCCTAACTATGAGGCTGAAGATGCTTCAATCACTTGAGATCCCGCCATAGGTCCCCTAGTAAAGTTGGCATGTAGTCAGGGGAAATCCCAGGGTCATTCAAACCCTTGTACAAATTTCAGTCCTCAGTATGAAAGATGGGAATAGTTTAAACCTTTGGTGTCATCATCTTGTTCTAGTTGTTCCCATTCGGTGGTAGAGGGGGGATGCCATTTTTTCCTTGTTATAACCTATGTTTATTTTTCCCCCTTTGGGTTCCTTCACGTTTTTGGAGAAAAGATGGAAATTTGGGCTAAGCAGATTAAAGTGCACGATTTGTGCGTGATTAGTAGTAATCATGAGCCAACCTACAGAACCATGTGATAAGAGACAACAGCTACCACATGGTCTCTACACAGCCGTGTTCCTTGTCCATGTAACCTTTCAATGTTTTCCCTTTGGACATAATTCTCCACACGGTTTGTGCACAGTTTCCCAAACCGTGCGGACTAACCCTGTGGCCGCACCAACTCTTCATGTTTTGGGTTATTTCATGTCAGACCGTGCTAGTCGGTTTAGATGGTTGGTTCTAACAGTGGGGAGACCCACTATGGGTCTCATGTAAGTTATTTTTAAAAAATATAATGAGATTGTTAGGAATTCTATTTGGGCCTCCCCCTATTAGTGTCCTGATTCCGTCTCAGGAAAATTTAAGTTGTCTCTTACGGTGGGGAGCTCATTTGTGTCTACCAGTATTAGTAACACAATTTTTTCCTTGGTCTTGGCTTAGAGGTAGGTAGTCTCGTTAGGATCCATATAACTACCAACATCCTCCTTGGGTAAACATTGGGATTGGAGAGTGCCCAACAATTTCTTTAAAGTAAGGTAAGTGTAACCTTGTTCGATGTTGTTGTTTGTTTGGGTAAACATCTTGAGTCTTATTCAAATGGTGTTTGAGGTGTTCTTTTTGGGATGAATTTGGAATGTGATTGAAAATTATAGGAAAGAGGTGTATGTTTTTGATTGGGATAGTATTTATTCCTAGATTGATCAACTCGAGATATCTTCTCCATTTTGATGGCAGCAAAACTTGGAAAAGGAGTCTATTTCGGCCTTTCAGTTGGGTTTAGTTTTTTTCTTTAGGGCTTACTGTGGATTTCAGAGGGTGGAAAGATTTAAGGCGGGGATAATTGTAACATCCATGAATTATTTTAAAGGCATTTTTCATTTAATTTCCATTAATTCTTTGATTTTGGGGTTTCCCATGCATTTTGGTGGAAATGGTGAGTTTTCAGAATTTGGTCCAAACCGTGAGCCCATTTACATATTTAAAAATTAATTTTGTTTATTTTATAACTACTTCATTTTTCCAAATTTTACACCCATTACACATCACAATTGGAATCCCCTAGTATATTAATACCACCATATCAATTGGGATCCTATACGAATCCATAATAATGATGGATTTGGGTTTTTTATTAAGGTTTTGGGATAGCCTGTAATCCCATTTACTTATTTAAATTTGTTCATTAATTTTTCAATATCTCATTCATTTTTATTCTGTTTTTCAGTGATTCCACCTGACACACAAATACAAAAACCAGAGGCTCACCCTCAGTATCTATTTATCCACTTTGGAGCTCATTTGGAACCCTGATTAGGGAGACACTTCTCATGGTTTATGAAATCATCTAGATTTGAGAAGGTATTTCGATTCTTTCATGAACCTTTCAATTTTCACTTTTTCTCCCCCATTTCAGTCCCCACTTAACATACTAAGCCTCATTCAATCATACATATTAGTTTTGGTTGCTTGGAGCTTCAACATTTGGTGGATTTGGGGTGATTTCTTCAAGATCTTTCAAGTAAGTGAATTCCTTCTTGGTATCTTCCATCTTATTTTGGTTTTCTTTTCTTTTATTGAAGTTTTTTTTCCAGAAGCTAGGGTTTGTACCTAGGGTTTTATATGGTTTATTTATGGTCAAATATTGGGTTTTTAGGTTGGATTTATCTTCCTTGAGGTGCGGTGGTGGTTTAGTTAATGTTTCGCACGGAGTTTTGAGGGTTTCAAAACAAAATGGTAGGTGATTTCATATGTAGAAATTCATTGATGAGTTAGCATGCTTGATTTACTTATTTTTCATTATCCACAAATGTTTTTTTGTGGTGAAAAAACAATTTTTGATATATTTGGTTAAGCGTTTAATTTTATAGTTGCATTTTAGCTTGAAATTGGGTGCTTTTCATGTGCGACTATTGGGGTAATATTTTGGGTGTATTTTATAACATATGAAAGTGATTTATTAGTGTTGAAAGAGGATTTAAATTATGGATTGTTAATGCTTTGGTGTCATGTGGGGATCAAAATGGGGTTTTTTAATGGGTGTTATGTGTAAAATCTTGTTCCACTCCTTGAAAGTGTTTTATGAAAGTGTGCGTTTTTCATGGGTATCTTTTGTGGTATTATTTGAGGTAATTTTATAGAACTTTAGAATGATTTAATAAATTTTTCAAGGGCTTCACATTTCTAAATTTTTAGGGTCTTGGTGGGATTTTGGCCTTGAAAGAGGGGTTTAAAATGGGTTTTGTCATACTTACACCCCTTGGGTTTGTTTTATGAAAAATTGTGAATGTTTTATTTGGGTTAAAGAAAGTGGGAAAAGGATGTATATGTACTATTTTGGTGAGTGTGTTCACCTAAAATGAGTTTTCTAAAGATAAAGTGGTCAGTTGTGATGTCCAACATTTTGGTAATGTTTTGTAATTTTTCAAGTTGATTTATGAAATTGTGATGTGGGTGTGAAACATGTTTGTGGGCTGTTTTGTGTGAGTGTTACGTAAAAAATGGATTTCATTTATGAAAAGAGTATTATGTGACATGTGAGTGGGCTGTTATGTGATGTTTAGAATCTTTTGAATGATTTTATAAAATATTATAGGATTTATTGAATTGGGAAATATATGAAAAATGTGTTGTGGGCTATTTTGGTGTGAGTTTGATTTCAAAATCATTTTGAATGAAAAGGGGGATGATGTGACTTGTGTGATGTAAATGTGAGATATTTGGTGAATGTGTGATGTGGAAGTGGTATTTTTATGTGAAAATTATATTTCATGGCCTGCTGAACTTGTTTGAGCAGCAGAGGGAATCCCGGGTATCTAGGTGGGTGGACGTGTACTAGTATGCTAGTGATCCTGTGGGGTTTTCCCTCAGTTTCATGTAGAAATTTTGACACGTAAAACACTAACTAAAATATGATTATGATTATGGGGGACCCCTATGTTATGGGTATGTTCCCTACTAGTGGATTTTTCATGAGTACAAATATTGTGATTGTTACTTTCACAGAGAAATGAGGTACTTAGGACTCATAACGAGCTAGTGCCTAGGGGTTATTTTATATTGCTTATGCTCATTGGATGATTTATATTTACTGTTGGAATATGGTATGTTGGGATGAAAAATTTAGTAGCATTGGTATTTTATTTAAAATCATTGGTTCTTTAAAATATCTCACTTGAAAATTGTTTTTATTTAAAGTTGCATCTTTTAGAAATTTTTTCTAGCATTTCATGTTCTGAAAACTCACATGTTTTTCATCTTTGAATGTTTATCACATGGAATATATTAGTGGTGGTATCCTACTGGTATTTTTCTCACACCCTACTTAAACCTTTGGGTGTAAGTAGACTTGGTTATTTTTGTCGTAGGTTCGGGTACATCTTTTGAGCCAATGGTTTAGGTTTTTAACAGTCCATCGGGATGTGGTGTTGTGGAAATGGATTGAGGGCGGAGCCACTTTCCATGCGGAGGTTCTTGGGATGTTATTTTTGGATTTTTATCTTTTTTATATAATTTTAGAGTGGTTTTAGACAATGTAATAAAGTTCTGAATTTTTGTAAAAGATGGTTTGGTTTGAAAAATCTAGATTTGTGTTATTGGTTTTGTTTGTTTCTTTATGTTTATAAAGTAAAGTAAATCATTCCCAAACATCATTTTATGATACCAGGGAACTTGTTCTAGCCCGTGGGGATCGGGAACGCCCTCCAGGCCTTGTCATAGGCCGGGTTTGGTGCCAATTTTGGTGGTGACCATATTCAGTTCGTGATAATACATGATGATAATTGATGATCTCCAAAAAGGAATCTCAAGGTAAGGGTTAATTTCACAATCTCATTATTATCTGAGACTGTTTATTTGTAAGTATTTATTGGGAAAAATTTATCATCCATGTACAAGTTTCTAAAAAAATAAAATGGAATCATTAAAAGGTCTTATGAATGCTAATCTTTATCTAAGGGAACATTTTAAGTGTTTCAATGATTTATTCCTCTAAATATTTCTCGTTCTTATCCATGTTTTCAAAATTGATTTTATGGATATCTTTATAAGGGAATGATTATTTTTAAATGTTAATTTTTTAATTCCCCTCAAAATTTTAAAATGGGTATGGGACAATATGATTCCAAAATATAGTTTTAAATTTCATCTTTTATAAATGTTTGGATTTTGAATAAATTAATTCAAATAACAGGGTATTTTTCTCAAGAAATATTAATGGTTTATAATAGTTTATTTTGATATATGTCAACATAATTTGATATATATTTTTCTTAATTGAGGTTGAATGTTTATAAAATATACTATATTGTATTAAAAGTTTTATAATATATTTGACTGTGTATGTGCTATATTGATACAATTCTTATATTATGGTTAATGTATTAACTTTTAGTATGTTAGTTTAAGTATGGATGTTTATGTTGTTTACGTTTCAACATTTTCATATAAGGAATATATTGGGCTCAATAATTAATGGGCGGGGACCAATATAGCCTCTTGATGCATCGATAGGTCTCACATGATGAAATTAGTTGGTAAAAACCCTTATCATTTATTTTACAATTAGTATAACATTGTCCAGAGGATAAATCTTGACACAAATCATACAGGTTTCTACCCATGGACATAAATTGTCACGATGATAGATAGTAACCATCTTGAGGATATATCTTGATAGTGAAGATGTCCTTCATTATTCATTCCCTCATTATGATATTTGTTACTTTATATTATTATTCGACTAGTAGAACATCCATGTGAAATTTTAAATGAAATTATTTGATTTATTATAGACATATTATACTGAATATTGTTTTTAAAAGGATTGTGCTTTAGTTTTATACCTTGACTTAAAGTTAATTCTTATTTATGATATCTTCCGCTACATTTTTTATCCTTACTGGGCATTTGATATCACCATTTTATTATGTTTTATTTTAGAATATTTGAAGAAGTGTACTATGATTTATTTGCAGGGTTAAGCTTGGAGAATAATGTATATTTTCAGAGTATTTTATATATTTTATTTTATGTTTTGAATTATTATGTAAGGTTCATGTATGTAATATATTTTCCAAGATTGTTAAACTATTCATCCTTCGGTATTTGATTCAGGTAATCATGTAAATGTATTAAATTAATGCATCGACTCAGATCTTTTGGGGTTGGGGCATTATAGTGGGTATCAAATAATATTTAGCAACAACCATTGAAATGATTTAGATAACATTGATTAGAAAACATAACCCTATGAATGACATTGAGGATAATTCCAAGTATAGGATAAGTTCCTTTAGATTTGGTAATAGATAACCTAGGTTAATCTTATGGACTTATGGATTGGGAAGAATATTGAATCATTTATAGATCCTATAAATAAGTCTTCATGACTATATCACTATGATTAGTGTTTCTCACATTATGCTTCATGTTTTGGTCAATAGTTTGAATTAGAAAGGTTATACATGCAATGGTTATATTTTTAATGATGAAGAGATTACAAAAGGGAAATGAAATAAAGGAGGAATTAAGGAATATTATGTTGAAGTGTAGTTATTTGTTTTATAGTTAATTGTAATGATTAAGGTTATTTTGTATTTCGATTTCAAGAATTATTACATTAATGGTTCTACGGTCATAAGTTTCATGAGATATATAGGGATTATACTGTGGTACTTATACTTTAATTATTTTGAAGCTTAAGAGTTTTCATTCACTAGTTAAAGGTGATCAAATATTTGGTATGTGAAAATAAGGGTAATATTACATTTTTTGTGCAATCTGATGTTAAGATTGATTTTGGAAATTTAGAGACCTTTTTGGATAGTGAATTTGGATAAAAGTATTTTGTTCGAGTCTTATGGTTTTATTGGGTTAAGTAAAACATTAAATATTATTCTTTAAGGATTAAGTATGATTTATTAGATGTTATATACTATCCTTTTTGGTTTTAATAATAATTTAAATAATGAATAAAATACTTATGGACCATACAATTCCTTAAAAGTGCTTCATGCATAAAGAATCTTCATGAATATCCATATCTAGGTGAATAAAATGAAGCGAAAATTAATCAATGAATGACCAAAGGATAATATTGAGTCATGTAATGAAATAAAGTACATTTTATCGAGTTCTTATATGGATATTAAAATTATCCATCAAATCTAGGAAATTTTTTCTAAAAAAAGTATGTTATCCTAATACATTAATTTATTTTGAACTGATGATATTTTAACTTATCATAGATTTATGGAATCATGGCCATAAAATTTCCATTTATCATTCACTTGTTTTTAATTCATGACTTCAATCACTCCCTATAAATATTTACATTTTTCTTCCATGTACGAATCTCTAATTTTCACTAATTTTCTCCTATTCGAAATCCTAATTTGGTGATGGACTTTACATTTCCCTTTCACTTTTATTAAGAGTATATTTTATTTAGCCTATTTTCAATGTGAGTTTCCCACAGATTTATTTTCTTATATCAAACATTTATTTTCGAAGTGAAATTTCAATTTACGAGGATGTACTATATTAAAGGAGGGGATAATGTAACACCCCAAGATTTCATAGAATGTTATCTTTAATAGCATGTGTTTCACACAATACCGAGATCAAATGCACCACGATCTATTATAACCTAGCCATAAAAAAAGTTTTTGTTTCTTCCAAAATATAAAACTTTTCAAATATAACATGAATTTCTTTGAAAATTATTCAATCATTTAACTTGGATTATTTCTTTGTCCTAAAAATCCTTATAAACTATGAAAATAATTTAAAAACTTGGGATGATCACAAAAATATCAGTAAGGGATAAAAAAAGAAGGAAATAACATATTAGTCCATGGATACTTATAACATATGAAATCACTTTCAAAAGACATACTTGTCACCCATATATATTTACTTTGTAAAACATGAGATTTAAAAAAGATACCACAAAACCTAAGAACATAAATAGAACCATAATGGTATCATGGGGAATTACTTACATAATGTTGTAACCCTCTTGGATACCTTATAATTTATAACCCTCACGACTACCTTATAATTTGTGTAACCATCATTGTTACACTTGGAGTAACCATAAATCCGACCTACAACATACCCATATCCAATAAATTGGATGTAGATATAGGTCCCATAATTCATAATAAACAATACCAAATAATTAAAACATAATCATACATCATTAATAATTTCATAAAAACATTACTTTTGAATTTTTCAAAACATAATTTTAAAAGAGGTTTTTAAAATAAAATTCCTTTATAAATATCATATAATTGAAGAGAAAATTAATAGAGTGGATAGAATATGTATAGACACTATAAATATACACAATTCAATAGAATATAAACATAATTCACCACACAAACAATTTTAGCACCACATAAATAATGAAGTAGAAGGTTAACCCAAATAATCAAAATTTGTTAAGAATGTTCATACCTTAGGTTTGTATTACTTAAAAATCATTTAAAAATCCTGTATAATGGTTAAAATAGTGTTATTAATATCTTACAGAAACATATTTATGTTTATAATACCTTATATTGTCAATTCATTATATCATTTTACCCTTTAATTGCTAGTATTCTGTTCCTTGCACTTTTTTGGGTGCGTTCTTTACATGGTTCCCATGATCGGTTCATGATGGATATTCTAGTTGATTGGAATTGAAACTCTAGAATTGGAATGAAAAAGTATTCACATATTTCCATTACCATAAATTATACCTTTTATCATTTTGAATCATGACATGATAATGATTCATATGTTAAAACATTATTGATATTTGTTTAGATCATTTGGGATATTTTTCGATCGTAATGAACTCATTCTGTTTCATAAATTAATAACATGTGTACAGAATGATTCCAGAACATTATATAAAATATAATACATAAATTATAATATGGTTCAACCTTAAACATGGTTTCTTGACTAGTACCGAAGGAATTAAAATGAATTGAAATCACGTCGTCCATGATGTCGGTAAATCGACACATCACAAATGATGTATTAATTTTTTGAATACACGGGAGAGGAGAATAAGTATAATAGTGTGTATTCTATAAACAAGATGAAATATAGAATATGTAAGATACTGGATCATATATTCCTCTTGGATAAGGGTATGTGAGTAAAGAAGAAGAATATAAATGAAAATGAAAAGAAAAGAAAAGAAAACTAAAGGGGATGTTTACCTCTTGATCTCTTCTCCTTGAGATCCTCCTTAAGGCCTTTGGTTTTGGCCTTTTCAAGAGATATATATCTCTAGGATGTGGTGAAGATCCTTGGGGTGAGTTTTGGGTGGAAATTAAGTAAGTATCAAGGCTTGAGAGGTGTTGGAGGAAGAGGGGAATGCGGGTGGTATTTATAGTGGAGGAGATGGGGTATGTTTCATTATTGTAATCATTATTATAATATTTTTGCTTAAGATTATGAATAGTCTTAATTAATGTGACCCAAAATAGTAATAATGTCATATTGTTTCTAAAAAATTGGTCTTACATCACTTATGATGTCATAAATAGTGCATTTAACAGATAATTTGAATATAAGGTATTTTACCGTATTTCACTATTCATAAAAAATTCAAAAAATTCAAAAAAAATACCAAAAATTCAACCTTACCATTTTTCAACATATAGAATTAAAAAAACTCTATTTTTCGAAAATAATTTTCTAAATATTATTATTTTAATTTTTAAATAAAATTAGACTTTATTCAAAAATAAGAAAATTTTAAAACTATAACTGTTTTTATATCACATTGAAAAATTAACCAAAATGTCATTATCTTAAAGCTTTATGAAAATAAAATAATATTAAAATTTACTATTAATTAGGGTCATATTACTATTCATAAGGGTATGTTACTATTCACAAAAATCAAGTTTGTTCCATTAGACTCCAAATAACTTATTGAACATAATTGTTGATGACCATTTTTCAAAATCCAAAAAATATAAGTGGACAAATTATGTTTAAAGGATAGTTATAAATATGTACTTAAAAAAATGTTTCATGAATTTTAATTTATTTTTAAATCCTTGGAGTGTTACATTATCTCTACCTTCTAGAAATTACTCCCTCACAATTTTATATACTCATTAAACAAGTGAGGGTACCTTTCCCTCATAGTATTTTCAGATTCCCATGTTGCTTCTTCAACCATGTGGGTTTTCCACAAAACCTTTACTTGGAGGATTAACTTATTTCGCAATACATGTTCCCTTCGATCAAGAATCTGAACTGGTTTTTCTTCATAAGAAAGGTTCTCTTCCAGTTGAACTGCTTCTGGGATCAAGACATGAGTTGAATCTGACACATACTTTCTCAACATCAAAACATGAAAAACATTGTGCCCCTAAGACAAAATCATAGGCAAAGCTACTCGGGATGAAAATGGTCCAACTTTCTCTAGGATTTCAAAAGGACTGATGAACCACGAACTTAGATTTCCCTTTTTACCAAAATGCAACGAACTTTTCCACAGAGAGATTTTAAGGAAAACATGTTCACCTACCTCGAGAGAGAAGTCTTTCCTTCTATTATCTACATAAAATTTTTTCCTTCTTGGAGCGGTCCTCATGTGCTGCTGGATCATCATAACTTTCTCAGCCACTTCGTCTACTAATTCTGGTCCCATCAACTTTCTTTTCTCAACTTCATCCCAAAAAGATGGAGTTCTACACCGCTTCCCATACAATGCCTCGAAAGGTTCGATATGTATACTGGAATAAAAACTATTATTATATGAAAACTTAACTAAAGAAAGATGTTGATACCAACTTCCTTGGAAATCCATTGAAAAAGCTCGAAGCATATCCTCCAAAGTCCAAATCATTCATTCTGACTGGCCATCTGATTGAGGATGAAAAGCTGGACTGAAGTTTAATTCTATTCCCAATTACTTTTGAAGGACCCTTTAAAAATTATAAGTGAACCTACACTACTAAAAATATGGCTTTTATCAGCGCTAAAAATGGCCATTAACAGCGCTAGAAAAAGAGCTCTTAATGTCGGTGAAGATAAGGGGGGGGGGGGGTCCCCTTTATCAGCGCTCCAAAAAGCGTTGATAAAGACCCCTTTTATCAGCTCTAAAAAAAGCATTGATAAAAGGGGTCTTTTATCTGTGGTAAAATGAAGTGCTGATAAAAGTGTATTTTATCAGTGCTTTATTTTTAGCACTGATAAAAGACCACTTTTATCAGTGCTTTTTTTAGCACTGATAAAAAAATAATTAAAAAAAATAAAAAAAATACTGCCAATCTCGGGGGGGGGGGGATTTTTACTGCGCTTGAGGCCCCCTTAATCAGTTCTTTCCCACACCTCCAGCGCCTACCCACACTGCCTATACCCTTTATCAGTGTTATCCCTTTAAATCAACCTTGCGCGTGCACCCGTGCCTCTACCCGGATTTGATCCCGAGACCTCCCCCCTGCGCACCTAAAGCCTTTGCCAGTACCCTATATTGATTTTTTTCTCTTATTCATGATATATCTATTTATTTATATATATATATTTAGTTATATTTATTCGTATAGTAATATATATGTATATATTAATATATATATAGTTATATTAATATATATATAGTTATATTAATATATACATATAGATATATTAATATATATATAGTTATATTAATATATGTATAGTTATATTAATATATAGTAGTTATATAAATATTCATATATTGGTATTTTAAATAAAATGGATATTATTTATTATTTAGATAAAGCTAGTATATTTTATATGTAAATATGTTTAATTATTTTTTTAAAAAATTTAATTTTTAGGTGTGAATATATAAAAAATATGAACATATAGTTATATATTTGATTATAAATAGAAGTGAATTATAAAAAAGGATGAAATTTCAAATACATAATATCAATATGAATGTAATACCTTGGAATAAATTCAGTCCCCACCAAAAAAGCCAATAATACCTCCTTAAACGAGGCTGAAAATCCACAAAATGTTAAAAAATCTGGGTACCCCAACTAAAAACTCAGTTTTGGAGGCCTTATGGGCCTCTTTTGGCCTCGAAAAATGCTTGGCCACAGTTCCCCCTGGTTATGGTGACGTAGAGCTCATCGCAGGCTTTGATTTGATATGTGGTAGAGCTCAAATGGACACCCGGATCAAAATTTATGGCCGTTTGAAGTTCGAGTTGCGTTTTCAACATATTTTGGATCTTTTTAATTTTATTTTTAATTTTTTAGTCTTCAAATTGTTATTAAATGAATATAACTCCATAATAATTAGCAAATTATTAATTAAAAATATTTTTTAAATTTTTTAAGAAGCCATTTTCGCTAAATATTTTATATATTATGTATAATAAGTGTAAATGTACATTTATACTTATCTAAAATATATTTAAAAATTATATATTAAATTTATATGAATATAACTATATAACTATATTTATATATTATTTTTTTTAATTTTTTTTTAATTCAACCATTTATCAGCGCTTTTAAAAAATGTGCTGATAAAGGCCCCCCTTTATCAGCCCTTTTTTGTTAGCACTGATAAAGGAGTGGTGCTGGCCTTGCCCAGTTTAGTGGTAGTGGTGAGATCCCGATAAGATATAGTAGAAAGAGGAACTCCAGGTACCCTAACAATATCTTTGAGGCACAGTCGAGAAAGTTGATCAAACGACATTGTATCTCGAATAGAAAGAAAATGTGCAGATTGTGTCAGCCGATCAATTATAAACCAAATCACATTGTTACCTTGAGAAGCCTTTGGTAGTCCCACCACAAAGTTCATGGATACATTCTCCCATTTCCACTCTGGAACTAGCCTAGGCCGAAGCATCCCCTTCGGCAACTGCCACTCTTCTTTAACCTGTTGACATGTCAAACATTTCATGGTAAAATAAGCAATATCCCTTTTCATTCCATCCCACCATTAATAATCTCAAAGGTCTCTATATATCTTAGTACTTCCAGGATGAACTGAAAATGGAGAACTACGAGCTTCACACAACAAATCTTTCTTCATATGGGAATCACAAGGCATAGACAACCTTTTACCAAATTTTAAAACACAATTGTATCAAGGTTAAATTATGGAAACTTACCGATTTTTACCAATTATACCTTTTTTGTATCTCATAGTCTTCCTTCTACATTTACATGATTCTGTCAAATAATTATGACTGCACTGAAACCTGCAACATAATAGAGTTATTTCTTGCACCATCAATTTCGAATCCAAAATTCATAAAATCATTAATCAAGGGATCATGTTTCAAACGTAACATGGTCAATGATACATGATGTTTTTGACTCAAGGTATCCACCACTTTGTTAGCTTTTACCAGATGGTAATTGATAGTTAAATCATAATCCTTTATCAGTTTAATCCATCTTTTTTGCTTCATGTTTAATTTCTTATGAGTGAATATATACTTTAGACTTTTATGGTCAGTATATATTTGATATTTGACTCCGTATAAGTGATGACTCCAATTTTTCAAATCAAAAACAACAGTTTCCAATTCCAAATCATGCGTGGGATAATTTAACTCATGAGGTTTTAGTTGTCTTAAATTATAAGTAAATACCTAACCATTATGCATCAGAACACAATGAAATACCTTCACTAAAGCATCACTATAGATGACAAACTCACCATTCCGGAAAGGCAAGGCCAAAACAAGAGCATTCACCAATCTCTTTTTTAATTCATAAAAACAAAAATCACATTCTTATATCGAAATAATTTTACCCTTTTTGCTTTAACTTAGTTAGATGGCTAGATAACCATGCAATTTGTTTTAACAAATCATCGGTAATAACTTGATAATTCATTAAAAATTCTAATCTCCATAACATTTTTTGGTCTTAACCATTCATTAAACACTTTTTTTTGGAAAGATCAACTGTTATTCCATCCTTATATACAATGTTCCCAAGAAAAAAAATTTGTTTCCATAAAAAATCACACTTGCTGAATTTTCCATTAAGTTTCTTTTCCTTTAAGGTTTTAAAAACAACCCTTTGATTCTTTTCATGCTCCTCTTTAATCTTAGAATATACCGAAATGTCATCAATAAACACAATCAAAAACTTATCTATGAACTTAGGAAATATTCTATTCATAAGATTCATGTATACAAGAGGTGAATTAGTTAACTCAAATGGCATAACAACAATTTTATAATGCCCATATCTAGTATGAAAATATGTTTTTGGGATTTCATCCTTCTTCACCTATAGATGATGGTATCTAGATCTCAAGTCAATCTTGGAAAAGTACTAACCTCCTCAAAGATGATCAAATAAGTCATCGATATGAGGCAAATGTTACTTGTTTTTTACAGTGATGTTATTCAATTATCTATATACAATTCCAAGTCTCATGGAACAATATTTCTTTTTAACAAAAAAAATAGGTGCACCCCATGATGCAATTTTAGGATGAATAAAGCCTTTATCAAGAAAATATTGCAACTAATTTTTCAATTCAATAAGTTCCATTTGAGCCATTCTATATGGGGGGTTTGAAATTGGATTGGCATCAGAAACTAATTCAATTGTGAATTCGACTTCTCGATCAGGTATGATTCCAGGTAACTCATTAGGAAAAATATCAAGGTATTCATTTACCATTGGCACATCATTAATATGAACAGTTCCCTAGTTTTCAACAATATGATAAAGATGAATTTAATTTACATCTTTCAGTAGTTTCTAATATTACTGATATGTTATCACTTTTATGGGTTTGTTCTTGTATAAAAACTAAAACTCTTTGTGAAAAACAACTTCATTAACTCTATAGTCAATATTAGCATGATAAAAAGAAAGCCAATCCATTCCCAAAATGACATCAAACTCTAATAAGGGAAAAAACATGGTTTTTAGGTAAATTCATTCCAAAAAACACAACAGAAATATTCTTATAATTTCTACTTTCCATGGTATTTTCCCCAAGTGCATTAACAATAAGTTCCGGTATCATTTTTTGAGGTGATATTTTCAATTTACGAGAAACTTTCTCTGAAATAACGGAATGTGTATACCCCATATCAAATAAAACATTATAAAACATGAGTAAACAAAAAAAGTACCTGATACAACTTCATTGGATGGCCTGATGTCTAGTGATGCAGTCACAAAGGATCTCACTACACCTTTCGGCTTGTAGTCTAGCTTCTTTTCATCATTCTGACCTCTCTTTGGGAAGGCATTTTCATAATGACCCATCTCAACACATTTAAAACACTTTTATAGTTTCTTATCAGTATTAGTCTTAGGATCATTTAAATTACAATCTTAGGACATATGTCCAAACCTACCACATTGAAAACACTTCCCAGTTTTGGTAAGGCATTCCCTAGGGCGATTCTTCCCACACTTTTCATAAATTAGAAACTAGATTTTCATACCATCAAATTTATTGGGTTGATTATTACCCATTGCATTCCATCTGGACCTCTTCTTATCCTTGTTTTCATATTTCACATGATCATTAGAAAACTACATCTCTACCCTCTCATCACATCAGACAAGTTTATCATAACATTTGAATTCATGGGAGGCCAGTACCCTTTAATATATTGGCAACAATACCGAGTAAATGTGGTTGATTTTTCTATCAAGATACATAATAAGATTTGAAGAAAACCTCACCATTTGGGTGAAGTTTCCTTCATAAACAAACAATGAATCTTCCTCTTTCTGCCTCAATTCAAGGAATTGTCTCTCCATCCTAAGTCTCAACACCATATGAAAGTATTTTTCTAGGAAAAGACTTTTAAATTCATCAAACTCTATGGCATTAATATACTCTCTATCCCTGATATTATTTACCATTGACCACCACTGATAAACTTCATCTTCAAAACAATAAATGCAAATACTTACCTTTTGATTATATAATCATCCTATATCATCTAATATCTTTTCAAGGGATTTAATTCATACTTCATCCACTACTGGGTCAAAGGATGCATTAAAAGTAGGAGGCTGTTGTCTCATAAAATATTCCACTATAGTCATGTTCTGTTGTGGTACCTCAAGTTTTTATCTTTCATGGATGCCACCACCATTTATTGCATATGTTAGGTGAGTCATTACAGTAAGAAACTACTCGATTCCAATCCCTACCATTCTGAGATGTATATTTGGAAGGATATCATTATGTTGGTGCCTCTCCTCTTAAGCTTTCCTGTTTCTTCTATGGACAACTATTCTGAAAAAACATATCTTAGTCAAAGAATCATGTTAATATTTAAATTCTATAACAATCCAAATTAATCATAGAGTGAAAATCATTTATGGTATTCTATTAACATCCTCATAACCCCTAATGTTATCTAAACCATCTTCTGATACCAACTCTAAGGACCCAGCCTTATTATATTACATAATCATGAATTAGTCAAGAATTAACTTCCTTTCACATTTGAGATCATTTTAGGTTTATATATTTATAGAATTTTAACATAATACATTCATAACATTACACATTAATACAGAGTGGATACAATAAAAAATTATTTATTTCTTCCAAAATATAAAACTTTTCGAATATAACATGATTTTATTTGAAAATTATTCAATAATTTAACTTAGATTCCTTAATTTTCAAACACATACTTATAAACTATGAAAATCCTTTAAAAACATTGTATGGGTACAAAAAACTCAGAAAGGTATATGAAAATAAGTGAAGAACATATTAGTCCATGAATACTTATAACCTATGAAATCATTTTTAAAAGATATACTTGTCACCCATATACACTTACTTTGAGAAACATGATATTTAATCAAGATCTCACATAACATAAGAACATAAATAGAACCATAAATTTATCTTGTATAATTACTTGCATAATATTGTAACCTTCTCAGCTACCTTATAATTTTTAACCATCATGACTAGCTGACAATTTGTGTAACCATCGTAGTTACACTTGGAGTAACCATACAGAAAACCTACAACTTACACATACCCAATGCATTGGAGGGACATATAGGTTCCACCCTTATTCATTAAAAATTCCCATGAACTAGAACATAATCATACAACATGAATCATTTCATAAAAACATTGCTTTTGAATTTTGTAAAACAGAATTTTAAAAGAGGTTTTTAAAATAAAAGTCCCTTATAAATATCAAATAATTGAAGAGATACTTAATAAGGTGGATGAAATATATATATACACTGTAAATATACATAATTATACATAATTCATCACACAAACAATTTAAATACCACATAAATAATTAAGTAGAAGGTTAACCCAAAGAATGGAAATCAAGTTAAGAATACTCTTACCTCGGGTATGTCATAATTAAAACTCATTTAAACCTCATATATAATGGTTAAAAGAGTGTTATTAATATATTAAAGAAACATATTGATGTTTATAATACCTTATATGATCATTTCATTACATCATTTCACCATTTAATTGTTAGTATTTTGTTCCTTGCATTGTTTTGGGTGCATTCTTTACATGGTTCCCATGATCGAATCCTGATGGATATTGTTGTCGATTGGAAGTGAATCTACAAAATTTGAATGAAATGGTATTTATATATTTATAGTACCATATATTATACCACTTATAATTTTTAATTCTTACATGAGGATGATTAATAAGTTAAAACACTATGGATATTTGTTTATGTCATTTTCTTGATTCTTCGATCATAATGAACTCATTTTGTTTTATAAATTAATAACATGTGTAAATAATGATTCTAGAAACTTATATAAGATTTAATACATAAATTATAATATATTTAAACCATAGAAATTATTTCATGACCAGTCTTGAAGGAAGTAAAATATATTGAAATCACATCATCCACAATGTCGGTAAATCGACACATCACAGACAATGTTTAATTTTTTTGAATAAGTTGGAGAGGAGAAGAATTATAATGGCGTGTCTTCCATAAAAATGATGAAATCCAGAATATGCAAGATACTATATCATTCATGCATCTTGGATATGGGGAGGTGAGGAAAGAATAATAATAGAAAATAAAATGAAAAGAAAAGAAAGAAAACTAAAGAGGATGTTTACTACTTTATCTCTTATCATTGAGATCCTTTTTAAGAACTTTTGTTTTGGCCTTTTGGTGAGTCCAGAATTTCTAGGACATGGGTAAGATCCTTTTAAGGATTATTGTGTAGAACTTAGGTATATATCAAGGCTTGACAGGTGTGGGAGGAAGAGGGGAATAAGGGTGGTATTTATAATGGAGAGGGGGTATTTTTCATTATTTTAATCATTATTATAATATTTTTGTTGAAGATTATGAATAGCCTTAATTAATGTGACCCCAAATAGTAATAATGGAATGTGAGTTCGAACTAAGTGGTGTAAAAGCATTTATTATTCCATAGAATAGTGTATTTAACTGATAATTTGAATATACGGTATTTTACAGTATTTCACTATTCATAAAAATTCATGAATTTCATAAAAATCCAAAAAATTCAACCTTACCATTTTTTGATAAGTAGAATTTAAAAATGAACTCCATTTTTTGAAAATAATTTTTTAATATTATTAATTTAATTTTTAAATAAAATGACACTTTATTAAAAAGCAAAATTTTTTAAAACTCTAACTGTTTTTATATCACATTGAAAAACTAACCAAAATGTCATTATCTTAAAGGATTAAGAAAATAAAATAATAACGCAATTTACTATTCATTAGGTTCATATTACTATTCACATTACTATTCATAAGGGTATTTTACTATTCACCAAAAATCAAGTTGGCTATATTAGACTCCAAATAACTTACTAAACACAATTATTGATGACCATTTTTCAAAATTCAAAACATAGAAGTGAAAAAATTATGTTTAATGGCTAGTTGTAAATATCTACTTAAAAAAAGTTTCATGCATTTAAATTTATTTTTAAAACCTTGGGGTGTTACAATTTTGGTTATTTTTTGATATTTTTCTAATAAATTTCATATTTTAGTGAATAATGAAAAATACTGCATTTTATTTCAAAACTACCTTTTTGTATAATTTATATATATTGATAGATTATAATTTTAATTGATTTTAAAGTATAGATATATTATTTTATATCAATAATAAAAATTTTGGGCATTTGAATCAATTTCAAATTTGTAATTATATATAAAAACATTTCAATCTTTTGAACATTTCACTTTAAAAACCCACCTTTTCATTTTGTCTAAAGAATTAACTTCAAATATAATTTCTCCAATTATGGGAATTGAATTAGGTAAAATGGATTCAATATTTGGAATTAGAAGGTCCAAATTAGGTTATATAGTCAATTTTATTTGTAGGTATAAATAATTTACCGTGGTAAAAAAGTTATTTAACATTTTATAGGTAAAATCGTGATAAGGGTTAAAGTGGAAAGATAAAATCTTAAAAAACCAAAAAATTGAAACATTTAATGGTTATTTGTGGTGTGTCTCAACCCTAACCAGCAAACACAACATTAATTTAGTATCTTATTTGTTGAAATTAATTCCAGATTGTTGGAGTTATCTTTAAATTTAAAATAACCAATAATTTAATAACTAGAACCCACCTCTCCTCAAGTATAAATACCAACCCTAACATCCACATTTCGACCCAAAAATTCATTTTAGCTCCTCAAATAACTGCCCAAAACTATCATCCTAACTCTCCCATCTTTTATGTGTTCCCAGTCTCACCGAAAGACCAAATCCATGGCCCTCCAGGGTCCATCAAGGAGGGGATATTCAAAAAGTAATTTTGTCAAAGTACCTCTCTTAATTTCATTTATTTTTATTATTTCTCCTCACCTAATTCATCCATATATTCAAGATAAATATAGAATAATGTATATACTATAGTTTAATGTTTTTAAGGGAATATATCATATCCATTTCATTTATCACCTCCACTTATTCATGGAAATAAAATTGATGTCCAAGTTATGCCGGTTAATTAACTCTGTGAATACTACTTTTGTTCTTTTTCTATTACAGCGTAAATGGATGGTATTAAAACTATTTTTATGGTTTAATAATATTATAAAATATAAATTATATCCCATTTATAATTATTTAAATTTAGTATTAAACATACCTTCATGCTTTCCATATTGTGGATATATGATAACATCATTTGTGGAAGTGTGGAATACGACCCCTCAAAGAGATGTTATTCATTCTTGCTTTAAAAGAAAAATATTAAGTATAATTTTAATATAAATGTTAATAATATATGAAAAAGATATTATAATTGATTTTTATATACATAGTTATCATTCACTTTGATATACATTAATACTACAAATAAATGAATGTAGCGTTTATGTGTATGTACAACCAACTGTCTACATGAACAGTTCATTCAATAAAAATTATTATAAAAAAATATGCACTCAATGTATAAGATAATTAAATAATGTTTTACCATATTTAGATAATGATATAAATACCTATGTAATAGAATAAGAAAATAAAAAGTCAAAAATACTTAAGAAAACTAGGAAATTAACACCCAAAATAGTAAAATAATGAAAGATTGTGAACTAACAAATAATAAGATATTATAAAGAGATGATATATAATATTATAAAAATGATTATGGTTCTATAATAAGTTATAAACACACTTAAAAACATTATAAGAGGGGTTAAAGGATGATCACCCCAAAGGAATATCAATGTAAGAGTTAATATTTCAATTTCATTATTATCATAGATTATTTATTCATAAGTATTTATTCAAAAATATTTATCATCCATGTCTGTGTTTCTAAAAAATATTTTAAAAAATAATATTTTAAAGGTCTTAATACAATTAGTCTTTAACTAAGACATCGTTTTAAATGATTCTAGGATTTTTTCCTTATGAATCTTTCTAATTCATGTCCATGTTTTCATAATGGGTTCTATGGATTTATTTATAATGAAATGAATATTTTTAAATGTTAATTTATGAATTACTACAATATTTTTCAAAGAGGTATGAGACACTATTATTCAATAATTTATTTTTAAATTTCTTATTTTTTATATTTGTTTCTTTGTGAATAAATTATTTTAAATGAAAGGGTATTTTTCTCAATAAATTTTATTGATTTTTAATAGATTATTTTCATCTATGTCAACATCCATTGTTGGATTTTATGATTAATTGAGGTTGTTTTTTTATAAAATACACCATATTGTATTGAATGTTTTATGATCTATTTGACTGGGGATGTGGTATTTTTATACCATTCATGTTTTATGATTAATGTATTAACATTTGATATACTAGTTTTAATACAAATGTCTATGTTATTGATGTTTTAATATTTTTATATGAGGAATGTATTGGACTTATTTTGTGATGGGAGGGGCCCACTATAGCCCATTGATGCATCGTTAGGTCTCATTAGATGAAATTAGTTAGTGGAAAACCATTTACATTTGTTTTTTAATTAGTTTAACATTTTTAGGTGGATAGATCATGAAACAGATCATACATATTTCTACCTACAGACGTAAACTGTCACGAGTATATACAGTATCCATCTTGAGGATATATCCTAATAGTGCAGATCTCCAGAATTATGCATTCCCTCACTATGAGATTAATTATTACATTTGAATATTAGACTAGTAAAATAACCATTTGAATGTTTAAATGAAATTATTTGATTTATTTAAGCCATATTTTGTAGAAGATTGGGTTTAAAGGGCTTGTGATTTAGTTTTGTACCTTAACATAAATGTTTTTGATTATTTATGATATCTTTCGCTATATTGTTTATCCTTACTGAGAATATGAATTTACCCATTTTTTATTTTTTATTTTCTTAGGATTCCAAGAAGTGTATTAAAGCTGATTTGCAGGATTATGTAAGTAGAATAATGGCATCTCAAAGGATAATCTATACTATATTTTATGTTTTGAATTGTAATGTAAGGTTCATATATTTAATCTATTTCCTTGAATGCTAAACTGATTAGTACATCAGGATTTAATTTCTTGTAATCATGTAAATGTATTAAAATCATGCCCCATATCTGGTCTTCTGGGGTTGGGGAATTGTAGATATATAGTTTGAATTTGTATACAACATTTTAATTTATATTAGGATTAAATTGGAGAATTGTTGTTAAGGAAAATAACAGACATGGAATGAGGAATTTCATTATAAAGAACCGTAAAAATTGATAATTTTTTCCATTATACTTATAACATTATTAGAAGTTTGGATGAGAAAAAAGAGTGAATTAAGTTTTTAACAAGCCACATTAGATTAATTTTTTTAAAAAAAAATTGTAAAAATAAATATAGATCATTGATTCGACCCTCATTTTCATTGGGATCTCACACTAATATGGGAACTTGAATTGGTATGAGAATAACTTCCCATATGAAATATCCAAAAATCTACTAATGATAGAGAATATTAATTCAATAAACTATAGGGGTGTTCCCATTTTGAATGGTGAGAACAATCATGGATGTAGAAATAATATGAAATCGTAACTACTATCACTTGAGGTAGAAGTGAGAGATTATCATACAATGGTGTTTCCACCCAATATTGAATATAGTCATATGAATTTATATGATAAGAGTAACATGGAGATGAATGAGAATGCTCAAAATGTAATCTTTATGGGTTTTTAAAAATATTATACACTTAATTGATGGGTCTATAAAGTTCCATGGGTATTTGGGATAAACTTACAAGAAGTTATATAAGAAATATTAAAGTCAATGAAGTTATGATTCAAATATTGAGAAGTATCTTTGGTGATATCAATATGGGAGGTGATGATTATTTTTATGACTATATTATACAAGAAAATGAGATTTTTAAAATCACCATAGGCTTGGAGAGAATCTAGATGACTCAACCTTTATAATGATGCTGATATGAAAAATTATATATAGATATGATCAAATGATTTTTTCAATAGAATACTGAGACATTCTATCTCGGGATGACGTTTTTGATATTCTCATAACATATGAATTAAGAAAAACACCATCCTTTAAGAATAAGTAAAAAGATGATATGGCCTTGGAGTCCATGATAAGAAGTAATATAAGAGTTGAATAATAACATGAATCAAATGATTTTTATGATAAGGAATATGGAGATAATTAAAATAAAATGATGGTGTTTATTATAATAATTTGTAACACAGGGTTAAGTGAAAAAGGAAATAATCCATAAAATTTCATCAACTATCAATGGTTTAAAAAATTTCCTATGACTTTCTGAATAGAAATGAAAGGAAATAAATTTTGATGATGATAATGAATACCTCATGATAAAATATAAAAATACAAGGAGTGTGACTATTATAGGATAAAAGAATAAGTTCTTAATGTAAAATTGATGAAATATTATGTTCAATAAAATTGATGAATCTTCATCATCAAATAGTGAAATAGATGATTAATGAACTTATATAAATCAAGTGTTCCTTATAAGAAAATACAAAGAAGCCGAAGAAACATTCAAAGGTGTAGAAGGTTCATATTGAACTGGGATATAATGGTACATACAATATAATCTTTAAGAAACCCTTGAAAAAAATATAAAGCCCAATATGGATAAAATAACAATTGTAATGCATAAAGAAGAATGTGATAAGAAATAAGATACATATCATAATTATATAAAGGAATTTGTGGAGAAAGTGTAATGGATATAAACGAAACTAAAGGAATATGAATAAAATTCACCTAGTACAGAAGAAATAATAACTAATAAATATCCATTAATTGAATAAAAAATAAATATATGGATAATGATATATAATCTTTGAAACATGGTTAATGTCCTTGAAGAAATACTTACAGAGAATGTGGTAGAATTATCTAAGACATAGTCTATATCCCTTTTAGCTCATAGTGATTTGAAGTAGATGAATGAATAATTCCCCAAACTTGTTGAGATTGAGGGTGGATATTTAATAATGCTGAGAATGTTATTCTATAGAATATTTTTTTTCATATACCTAATGAATATCAACTTAAATGTTTTATTTATAAAAATCAAGGAATGAGAGACACAATTTTTTTTAAGGTTTGAAATAAAAAATGAAAAATCCTCAATCACAAAGGGAGATTATAAAAAATCATCCAGATGTTTTCCACCTATATAAAAACTACCAAATATATGAACATATTTAAACAAAATAATTTATTGAATAATAATTATCATTTACAAAGATCACATTTTATAGTCCAATAATGGTGTTGTTGAATGTTTTTTCCAAATCATTATTCATTTTGGTATAAAATGTCCCTACCACGAAAGTGGAAGAAACCATGTGGGAGAAATGATAATTAGATGATATTATACTATCAAAAGAGGATATTTTTATGAATACATTGTCAAAAAAATAAAAATATAATATATTTTAATTCTTGAATGATGTTTGTGGATGATGTAGCCATGAAAGTCACAAAAATGAGATATGAAACATTATCTCACTATGCGAGATTTTTTATAATGTAAATTGACAGGAATATAGTTGGTAAAGAAATACACAATCACTAGTTAATTATATGAAATGATCATTCAATTTAAGAAAATCAAGGAATAATTCATTGTTATATAGCCTGACAACATTCCAAGGCTATAAAATAGAGAATTATTAGAGATATACTTTGGTAAAAGGAGAAAAAGTGGTGATTACTGAAGAAGTTAAATTTGATGAGATTTCATATAAAAATGATGACTTCAAAATCCTTATGTGTGAATGGTGAGAAAAAATTATTCATGCCATAAAATATTGTATGATAATAATCCCCACCTAAGTTGAAAGCATGTAGAACATTAAGAAATACCAAAGAAATAATCTTGGCATAGGAGAAAAAGATACATCCAAATCATAACTATTAAATGATGAGGAAAAATAAATCAGAAACATTAATGAAACCATGAAATGAGACAAATCTAATACTATATTAGAGAATAAGATGAATAAGTCCATATAGAGAGGAAGCTCTTAGTATCAATTTTATTTCAAAGAAACAAACACTTCAATCCTATTTCTCAAAAAATAGTATTATTGAGTACTTATATGTAGGGAATTGAAGTATAAGGATTCATATCTTATAGGGGTAGCATTTTTAAAATAAGGATATTAAATATTCAATAATTAGTTTATATGGAACTTCTGACCAACATTTTTAAATTTGAAATTTATATGTACAAACACCACAAGCATCCTTTTTCTTAATTTTATTACTCATATCAATTAAGGTATAGTGCACAATTTATTTCAAGATGAGACAAAGTTGGAGGTATATATTTTTAACATAAGCATTCTAATGCGTTTTCTGAAATATTTTTTGGATTTTGTACAATAATGATAAATCTGTTTAGTTAAAACTCTTTATAATAGAATCACAAATTTATGAGAATGATTTCACATGTATGGTAGTTTATGAAAATCATGGAGATCCTTGGTTTTACCAATATTTTTTATATATAGGGTTGTCCTATTTATAAATTTATTTTATTAACTAAGGTAACTTTTCTAATGGAATTATCTGATATAGACCCTCCCTTTGATGAAATTATGAAATTTTCATATAAGGATTATGAGATATTTTTAGAAGAAAAAAAATAAGTAGATCCCCAATTTTCTATAGTATTTTATTTATAAATGGGGAGAAATAATGATCAGAAATATTGGGTTTATATATCAAAATAGATATTGATAAAAAATATAAAGAAGGAGATTTTTGGGACTAGTATGGATTTTTGTTTGTGAAAAACATGACAATAAGACTTTGGTGAGATTTAAGGTAGTGTAAATTCTTGGAAAATTTTATCGATTCACTTCATGGAATTGGATTTCAAGCTCAAGAAATTTTACATGTTACTTTTGATTATTCAATGAACTATTCTTTATTGATAAAGTCTTGTTTTAGTGAGGAAAAATTGCCTATAACATTTTGAATAAGGGTATTTGATGATTTCCATGAAAACATAAAGTATTTTACTCAGAAATTAAAGGGAGCATTACAAAAAAATATTATATTTTCCATGAAGCTTAATTTGGGGGAGAATATTTCTTTCAATTCTATTCTATAGATAGTATATTTCCTTTTTCATTCATTGAAATTAACAAAAAAAAGGGAAAAACAATACAATCCATAATCTCAACCCATCAACCCTAAATGTAGAACACAAGGGGGTCAAATATGTGGTAGGGAAGATCAAGGAGCCTTGATGGTAGCTAAGAAGTAAAAGAGGGCATTGTATCGGACTACATGGATGCTCATGTAACACCCCAAGATCTCATAATATGTTATGTCATTAAAGTAATTTAATAGCTTGCACTACTCACAACACTGAATTCGAGCGCACCACAACATTACCAAACTATCTGTTCAAAAAGTAGATATAAATATTATTAACTGCATTTTGAATCTTATATACACTAAATAATTTTAAAATATATATTATGTGTTTCTTAGACATAATACAAAAATAAATTATTATTTTTTTCAGATAAAAGAAGTATTTTTCAAAAAATGAAATTTTACCGCCATTTAATGGAGAACCCTTTTTTAAATCCTATATTTGACACATTTATATATTAAATTTGACAAAATAAACTTCTTCTTCAGAATCGATACATAAAAATTTAGTTTCGATAAAGTTTTGGTGTTTTTCTGATAACTTTCATATTTTGGTGAATAGTAAAAAATAATAAATTTTAACTAAAAAGAACTTTTTTAATCAAAATAATTTATGGTGTTAAATTATACATTTGAATGTTTTGGAAGTATAATTAGATTATATTTTTATCATTTAATACAATGATGGTCAATATATGTAATTTCACATTTAAATCTGACATAAATACATGTCAATCTTTTGATGGTTTTTACTTTTTTAAAAACCCATTTTTTGGTTTAGAAAACGAAAATTAATTTTAATAGCAATGTTTTGAATTTGGTAAAATACATTTCATTTTTGAATTGATAATATCAAAATTAGCTTAGGGTAAATTTTTGGAGTCTTTCTGAAAACATTCAATTTTTGATGAATAGTGAAAAACACTAAGTTATTGTTTAAAACCAACTTTTTATTCAAATAATTATTTATTTTATTTAAATTTATTTTAGGTAAAAGAAGATACATAATACCTATATCATTTCAATATAATTCATTAGATTCATCTTATAATGATTTTAGATATATAAAAAGTTTATTGAACTTTTTACCGTCTTTTACCCATCTCCTAGGAGCATTTTCAAATTTTCATAAAACTTAATTTTAAAGCTTCCGTGAATTGAATTTAAAAAATCTGAGAGACACGATTGATATCAGTAAGTAAATGTGGTTCCATAAGATAAAAATAATTTTTTGTGAATATTAACTTTTGACTTTAATTTACCACGGTTAAAAGTAAATAGGGTAATTAAAGTTAAAAATGATATTATTATTACCCTAACACATGTCCTAATTCTATTGGATAAGTGTAATTCGACCAAAAACAACCTTAGGAATAAAAAATGACCCTTTAGGTCCACTTGGATTAGATTAGGACATTTATTATTATTTAATTTAAAGAAGAGTTAAAAGTGTTAAATTCAAGTTTTCATAACTAAAACATTTTAATATAGGGTTATACATAAGATAAATTTGACTATAAATATTAATTAAAAAGAGAAAACGATTTCCTATATAATGGTATTTTATTTATAATTTGTATACATTAAATAATTTAATTTATTTATGAGACAATGATGATGCAGTAATTACCTTATTAATGAAAGATTAAAATAATTGATATTATAAATATCCAAATAAATGTAATTTGAGACTTTTGATGAATTCCACTAATTTTATAGGTTAATATGACATGTTAGGATTGATTGGATAAATTGTCTTCGAAGTGATATGGTTGTTATGACTTTCACAAAAACAAAATACCAAATATTGTCAAAATTGACATAAATTAAATTTTAAAACAAATACTATATTATTGGTTGATATAATATTTTTAAAAATCTAAGGTTCGGCCAAAGGGCTTAAATAATATTATATATGTCATTAATTAACCACTTGAGGTTCTCTTGGATTTTTATAGTAAGTTTATTAACCATATAGTGTAAGAATACATGAAGACACGGTAAAAGCTAAATTATTTAACTTTGAGTTAAATCTAAAAGATAAGTTTAAAATGGGAACCTAAACATATCAAAAACCTGTTGGTTGAGATTATTTTGACCCATACACACTTTATCTTTTAAATAAATCAATTTGGAGCCATTATAAACCGAATATTATTTTATTATAAAATAACATTTCAATCTTTTCCTAAGGTGCCCCTCACCCCTCTTATAAAAGGGCACTCCCACTTCTCTCATATACACACCTTCAAAGCCATTCGGCGAAGAAAACCCCTACCCAAATATACTCTAAACTATCCTCTATTCATCCTAGAGGCATTCCTTTGGTCATAAAGCAAACCTAAAGATCCCTTTTGATCAAATCAAAAGGAAGAACCTCAAGAAGAGGAGGTTAAACGTACCCTCGACCAAAGGAAAGTGCAAGGTAAGGGTTAATTCTTCAATATCATTATTATTAGAGATTGTTTATGAGTAAGTTTTTACTGGGAAATTTTTTTTATCGATGTACAGGTATCATAAAAGAGTTTTCAATGATATTCTTTTAAGGGACTCTTTTATTAAAACATCATTTTAAATGTTTTAAATATTTATTCTTCTAAATTATTCTCATTAATGTCCATGTTTTCAAAATGGTTTTTAAAGGATTTATTTATATGGAAATGAATGTTTTTAAAATGTCAATCCCATTAAAAATCATCAATTTGGTATGTGACACTTTGATTCAAAAATTTATTTAAATGTTTTCCTTTATAAATTTTGTGACTTTTAAATGTTTTCATGAAAAAGGGATATTTCTCTCAAAGAGTTTTACAAATCCTTTTCATCTATGCCAACATCCTTAGATGAATTTTAAACATGTTTAAAGTTGATTTATTATGATAAAAATCTATCATATTTCCTTTAAGGTTTTGTGATATGTTTGACTGTGGATGTGTTATTTTTATACCATTCATGGTTTATGGTTAAAGTATTGACATTTTGTATGCTAGTTCTAATACGAATGTTTATGTAATGTTTCAACCTTTTCATATGAGAAATGTTTTGGACATAGTAATTGACAGGTAGAGCCTTCTATAGCTCGTCGATGCATCGGTAGGTCTCATGATACAATTAGATGTGGAATTGGCCAAGGCCTTACCCAATTTGATATATGGTTTTAGCCGAGTCCTTAATCATTCTTAGACGTCTTGGCCGAGGCCTTGACAAAATGTTTTAGAATGTCTGGAATTATACATTCCCTCATTATGAAAATAATATTCATGGTTCATGTGGTTATTCGACTAGTAAAATACCCATGACTATTTTTTATTATGGCATTATTTACTCAGCTCATATTCCTTCCATAAAAGTGTTCATGTTTATTATTAGTAAAGGCATGTGTTTTGAATTATTCACCATACATAATATTTATGTTATCTTTAACTGTATTGATTACCCTTACTGACTGTTTGATCTCACCCCTTTCTTATGTTTTATTTTCCCAGGATTCCAAGAAGTGTTTTATGTTTGAGATGCAGGGTTAAGCAAAGGGAACAATGGTGTTCTCAAAGGATTATTTTTTTGTTTTATGTTAGAAAGTGTAATGTAACGTTCATGTATGTAATATATTTTCCAAGACTGTTAAACTGATCGGTCTTTTGGGACTTGATACCTTGTAAACATGACAATGTATTAAAATAATCCACTGACTCTTGGAATCTAGGGTTGGGGCATTACAGTTGGTATCAGAGGTAGTTTAATACAAACCTTGGAAACTAGATTTAGATAAACTCTAATTAGAGCACATTATCCTAAGATTGACTTTGAGGATTAGTATAGAAGGACTTCCTAGAATTTTGGTATTATAGAGATTTTGTGAGTTTTCCAAGAAATAAATCTTTGTCAAGATATGAGCAGGTAGAGGCGGCTCTCGCACAAATGAACCTAGGGGTAAAACCCGAAAACACCGCTTTGAGATAGACTCAAACGTGAACTGGTGCACGACAACGGGCCTTACTGCACTCTTAGTTATGAAACTCTCGGGGGATATGCTTAGGATAATTCCCATTTTCATTAAAATCCATTATGAAGGATTTAGGAGAAAATACTTTCTCAAAGAAAACATTTTATGACTATTGATTATATGCATAATATTTTCAATTTAAGTTAGGTATTTTATAAGTTTTTAATTATTAATTACGATTCATAAACTGACCTAGTGTACGTCATTATATAGGAATGGTGCCTAGTAAAAGGAATGAGAACTCCAGCAATACGTATGACCCAAATAGTAATAATGATCATATATTTCATGGTATTAAGCCAAAATTTTGAACGGAAATAGTCACCCATGTATTCTCAATATATGAAGAAATAATATCATGAGTTAATAGGATAAGTAAATAATTCTATGAGTCTTATGTCTTTGAATGGAAGCAAGAGAAGATAAGGATAGTATAGAGAAAGATGGATAAAGGGAAGATGGGAAAGAAGGATTTTCCCATATGTGATAAATGTGGAAAGAATCACCTTGGAAAATTCTTGAAGGGAATGAGAGTTTGTTATAAGTGTGGAGAAAAAGGACACCAAGTACATGATTGTAAGGGTATGAAAAATGTTTCAAAGGTACAATACTTCATCTGCAAGGAGTTGGGAAACTACGTGAATCAATGTCCAAATCATTAGAGTATGTCCCAAATGATTCTATTGGATAATAATAAAGTTATGATACTACCACAGATGAAGAGGAATGAATAGTGCTATTATGTTGTTATTAAATAATTATTTCATTTGAGTGTTGTATCAATGATGTACTGGTTATATTAATTATAGAAACAAATAAGGGTTGTACTGCAGTACTATTTGATTGAGGATTTGAGATTATATGGTACTAAGAAAAGATACTCAAAAGTAAGTTAAAATTTTTGGAAAATACAAGGTTGAAGGAAAGATAAAATTTAATATAGTCCTGATACCGAGGTAGTGATTTTAGAATAAGAGATGGTTGATTTGGATAAATTATATTGGATATTATTGACTACCTTGGAATTGATTAATGGTTTGTATATTCCATCATTGTTGGAGTTTACAACATTTTTTGATACAAGGAGTATATCCAGTATTCTATAAGGAATAAGGGAGCATGAATGTAATCAATAAGGTTTTATGGTAATTCATGGTGTTACTGTGTTTTAAAAGAATACATGATTAATGTATTCACATGTTATTATGTGAATAAAAGGATCTTCATTGTGTTTACCTTTCTTATAAATTTTGGACTGTGAGTTTGGAAAAAAGTATTTTGGATAAGTCTGAAGGTTATAATCGATTAATCTTGACATTGGATACTATTGTTAAGTTTAAATCATTTGTTGAGATTATTTTTGTATTGTCATAAAAAGGACAACCTGATGGTCAGGCGACAACCAGTCACATCCGACAAGACCATGAGACTCGAACCTACAACCGATGGGCGAAAAGGGTGCATCACCTACCACTGGTCTACGTGATCTCTTGGATTGTATAATGTAGTTTCCTTTTTAAAAGGTCTGATAGGTGAATTATAAATTCATTATTTTTTAACCCTATAATATTAGGATAAATAGAATAGTTTTTTGAAATCTTTTGGAGTGAAATATGAGTTTGTGGTAGGAATTAGTTAAAGGATGTACCTCTACTTGTCAAGTATATATATATGTATATTTGTTCCCTCTTATTCTATGAATAAATTAATTTTTAACTTTATTTAAGGGAATCGTCTCAATATCCTTTCATTGAGGCATCCGTTGACTTATAAATGACTTTATTTTATATGGTGTATAAAACCCTTTGACTTTTCATTTAACGGAAATCTTTTTCTACAAAGCATTTTACTAAACAAAAAAAGGAATATTTTTTTAACGTAAGCGGTGACAATGACCTTTCCACCACTGCGAGTCTTATTTGATATTTGGATTCCTTAACAACCCAAAATGTTAATAAAATGAAAATAAATACAATATAATCTTTTTACGTATTTTGATATTGAAAATGGTTTTGATAATGGATTTGTTATGTCAATATATTTAAATTATATATTGTGATTGATGAACTCAATCACTCCCCATAAATATTTACATTTTCCCTCCAATTATGTTTCTCTAATTTCCACAAATGTTCTCTTAATAGAGATCATAATTTGGGGGTAACTTTTTCATTTCCTTTCATTCTTATTAAGACTAAATTTTTTTAACCCAATTTCCAATGTTGGTTTTCCACAAAGGTATTTCTCTATTTTTAACCTTTTATTTTCAAAGAAAAATTTCAAATTGCAAGGACACAATTTACTGAACGAGGGAAGAATGTAACACCCCATGATCTCATAGTATGTTATCTCATTAAAGTAATTTAATAGCTTGCGCTACATGCAACACTGAGTTCGAGCGCACCAAAACAATACCAAACTAGCCGTTCAAAAAGTAGTTATAAATATTATTAACTGCATTTTAAATCTTATATAATATAAATAATTTAGACATCCATATTATGTGTTAATTAGATATAATATAAGAACAAATTCATTTTTTTCAGATAAAAGAAGTATTTTTAAAAAAAATGCAATTTTACCACCTTTTAATGGAGAACCCCTTTTAAATACAATATATGAAACTTTTATATATTAAATTTGAAAAAATAAACTTCTTATTTAGGATTAGGACAGAAAAATTTAGTCTTGATAAATTTTTGGTGTTTTTCTGATAACTTTCATATTTATGTGAATAGTGAAAATTACTAAATTTTAACTGAAAAGAACTTTTTTCATCAAAATAATTTATAGTGTTCAATTATATATTTGAATGGTTTGGATTTATAATTAGATTATATTTTTATCATTTAATATAATGATGGTCATTATAAGTAATTTAACAATTAAATTTGATATAAACACATGTCAATCTTTTGATAGTTTTTACTTTTTTAAAAACCTGTTTTTTTTTTGGTTTTGAAAACGGTAATTAATTTTAAATTAATAAATAAAACTTCTATGTTTTGAATTTGGTAAAATATACATCATTTTTGAATTCAGAATATCAAAATTATCTTAGGGTGAATTTTTGGTTTTTTTATGAAAACTTTCAATTTTTGATGAATAGTGAAAACACTGAGTTTTTGTTTAAAAATGACTTTTTATTTAAATTTATTTTAGGTAAAAATAAATACATAATACCTATATATTTTCAATTTAATTCATTGGAGTCATTTTATAATATGTTTATATATATAAAAATTTTATTAAACTTTTTACCGTCTTTTACCCACCTCCTAGGAACATTGGGAAATTTTCATAAAACTTGATTTCACCACTTCTGTGAATTGAATTTCAAAAATCAGAGAGACACAGTTTACATCCGTATATAAAATGTGGTTCAATAAGATAAAAATAATTTTTTCTGAATAATAACTTTTGACTTTTATTTACCATGGTTAAAAGTAAATAGGGTAATTAAAGGTAAAAATGATATTATTATTACCCTAACACATGTACTAATTCTACTGGATAAGTGTAATTCCACCAAAAACAACCTTAATAAAAAAAAATATGACCTTTATGTCCACTTGAATTAGAATAGGACATTTATTATTATTCAATTTAAAGAAGAGTTAAAAGTGTTAAATTCAAGTTTTCATAACTAGAACATTTTAATATAGGGTTATACATAAGATAAATTCAACTATAAATATTCATTAAAAAGATAAACCTATTTCATATATAATGGTATTTTATTTATAATTTGTAGACATTAAATAATTTAATTTATTTATGACACAATGATGATGCAGTAATTACCTTATTAATGAAAGATTAAAATAATTGATATTATAAATATCAAAATAAATGTAATTTGAGACTTTTGATGAATTACACTAATATTATAGGTTAATATGACATGTTATGGTTGATGATATAAATTTTGTTTGAAGTGATAAGGTTGTTATGACTTTAAAGAAAACCAAATACCAAATAGTTTCAAAATTGACACAAATTAATTTTTAAAACAAATACTATATAATTGGTTGATATAATATTATTAAAAAACTAAGGATCATCCAAAGGGATTAAATAATATTATATATTCCATTAATGAACCACTTGAGTTTCTTTTGGATGTTTATAGTAAGTTTATTAACCATATAGTTTAAAAATTCAATAAGACACGGTAAAAGTTAAATTATTGAACTTTGTGTTAAATCTAAAAGATAAGGTTAAAATGGTAACCTAAAATTGTATAAAACCAATTGGTTGAGAGTATTTTGACCCATATACACTTTATCTTCTAAATAAATACATTTGGAGCCATTATAACCCGAATATGATTTTATTATAAAATAATATTTAAATCTTTTCCTAAGGTGCCCCTCACCCCTCTAATAAAAGGGAACTTCCCCTTCTATCAAATAAACACCTCCAAATCCATTTGTCTCGGCCAAACCCTACCCAAATATCCTCTAAACTATCCTCCCCTCATCCTAGAGGCCTTCCTTTGGTCATAAATCTAACCTAAAGAGCTATTTTGATCAAATCAAAAGGAAGAGCCCGAAGATGAGGAGGTTAAACATACTCTCGACCAAAGGAAAGTGCAATGTAAGGGTTAATTCCTCAATCTCATTATTATTCAAGATTGTTTATGGGTATGTTTTTACTGGGAAATTTTTATTATCCATGTCCATGTTTCATAAAATATTTTTCAATGGGATTATTTTAAGGGACTCTTTTATTAAAACATCATTTTAAATGTTTTAAATATTTATTCTTCTAAATCATTCTCATCAATGCCCATGTTTTCAAAATGGTTTTTAAGTATTTAATTATATAGACATGATTTTTTTTAAAATTTTAATTCCATTAAAATGTTTCGAAGGGGTATGGGACACTTTGATTCAAAAACGTCTTTAAAAGTTTTCCTTTCTAAATTGTGTGACTTTTAAATGTTTTCATGAAAAAGGGATATTTCTCTCAAAGAGTTTTACAAATCATTTTCGTCTATGTCAACATCCTTTGATGGATTTTAAACTTGTTTGAAGTTGATTTATTATGATAAAAATCTTCCATATTGTATTGAAGGTTTTGTGATTTGTTTTACTGCGAATTTGTTATTTTTATACCATTCATGGTTTATGGTTAAAGTATTTACATTTCGTATGCTAGTTCTAATACAAATGTTTATGTTATGTTTCAACCTTTTCATATGAGGAATTTATTGGAAATAGTAAGTGACGGGTGGAGCCCTCTATTGCTCCTCGATGCATCAGATGGTCTCATGTGACAATGAGACTTGGAATTGGCTGAGGACTTTCCTAACTTGATATATGGTTTTGTCCGAGACCTTAATCATTTTTAGACATCTTGGATGATGCCTTGAAAAAATGTTTTATAATGTCCGACATTATACATTCCCTCATTATGAAAATAATATTGATGGTTTAGGTGGTTATTCGACTAGTAGAATACCCATGACTATGTTTTATTATGGAATTATTTACTCAGCTCATATTCCTTCCATAAAAGTGTTCATGTTTATTATTTGTAAAGGTATGTGTTTTGAATTATTCACCATACCTAATATTTTTGTTATCTTTCGTTGTATTTATTACCCTTAAAAAGAATTTAATCTCACCCCTTTCTTATGTTTTATTTTCCCTGGATCCCAATAAGTGTTTTATGTTTGAGATGTAGGGTTAAGATAAGGGAACAATGGCATTCTCAAAGGATTAGTTTTTTGTTTTATGTTAGAAATTCTAATGTAACGTTCATGTATGTAATCTATTTTCCAAGACTGCTAAACTGATCGGTCTTTCAGGACTTGATTCCTTGTAATCATGCTAATGTATTGAAATAATGCATCGACTCTGGGAATATAGGGTCGGGGCATTACAGATCACTAGCGTAACCACTTATACATCTAAGATAATGGGACACTGGGAATATGTAGCTGGGTGCCTTTATGTGAGACCCATGTTTGAGTGTGTTTATGTAGGTTTTGATCCCCATTTTCTAGATAAGAGTAGTTATGGGATCCATCGTAATAAATGATAGTATTAAAACATGAGATATACTAATATGGGACATGGGAAAATGGATTACTGTTCCTCTGATTAAAAGGATATAAACCTAAGAAAAACTTCTTGAAAAACTGGTCTTTATAATCTAATCATATGTGCACCATTGTCTTCATCATCCACTATATCTTAGATAATCCAAATGTTACTAGTATGATGGAACGGTCTTGAGATAAATAATATTCACACCATGAACATTTATGCTAATCATATCAAAGGTAAGAAGGTATGCATGAAATCTTTGAAACATTAATGAAACATTTTTTCATTCATGACATGACTTAAAGAATTGAAAAAATCATGGGGGGTGATCACATTATTCTTTCACATGTTATTATTTGGATCACATGAATGTGGGGTTATAATCAACTAAGAATAAAAGATTCCACATGATTGTATATGGGTAGATTCTAATCAATTTTTTAATCAATCGCATGTAGACGAATGTATCTCTAGGTCACGTGAATCTTCTATCATTAAAATATTTTTTCATGTGAAACATGCAGACAATTAATGTGTTATTTTGTGTTATCCCTTCAAAATCCAATAACGTGTCCCATGATCATGGGAAGATATAATTAAATCAAACAATCACCTTAGAAATATATTAATCACAATTATATGGTAATTTTAACATTCAAATGAATGTTGGTATCATTGTGATTGTGATATAATCAGTTTCTCATTAGCGTTAGAGAAAAAAACTTTTATTGGAGATAGGCAATGAAAATATACCGATATAAATAGAGTAAGGGGTGATAGTTTCTTCTATTGAAGACTTTATAGGGATCCCTTATTTCTCATGTAAATATATTATATGGGTTCCTTAATCATGTGATGAATATAAGTATTCCATGTGATTCGTTAACATGAATGAGAAGAGTTCACGTGATCTAATCACATAAAAGAGTTCTCATGATAGAAATATTATATACATGAGGTATTTTGAGAATAAACATCCATAAAAATATATTCTCATGTGAATTAACCAACCAAAAAACCTCTAGTCACATTAATGAACCAGCAGAAAAACACCCTATCATACAAAAGAGGAAAAAAAGGTTTTTGTGATCATTCATGGGAAGCCTAAATACAATGGAGGAGTAAGACACTTCTGACACAATTATTTATATAAATGCCAATCATGAAGAAAAATTTATATCTTGTAAATAACTTATTCCATGTCTAATCTAGCATGAGTAAAAAAGTGTTCTTGAGAAAAAAATTGATAGTGAATACATGGATGATATATGTGTATACATAATAATTGAACAATCAATAAGTTGGTAGTGTGCATAAATTATTAAAGGGAGTTTTTTTTAAAATTATTGAGATTTATAAAATATAATTCACGCACATATTTTTTAAAGAAGGTTTGTTCATTAAATATAAACATTTATTGAGGCCAAGTCTTTATAAACAGAAGAAATAATTGCCTGAGAAAAGATTTACTAAGGAAACTGATCCGATAGAGTTTATCCGAGATATTTGAGCAAGACCAGCATACTGTAAAAGATAAGTAGTAGGTACAAAAACAAGTAAGATTTAGTAAGCTCATGGTGTAATATTAGTGGACCATACTTTAGTGTATCAATCATTGATGAATAGTGGATGTCACTCGGTTGGGTCCTGGAGTAGGAGAAGTCTGTTGTTTGATTTAGGAGCAGAAGACTTTAGTTTTAATTCTCATGAATCCCAATGTTGATTTTGGATACACTATTGGATACATTATAAATAATAAACAATTATGATTTAGGAGAGATATTAGGTTACTCTTTTTGAGAATTTTAATTGATAATAAGATTATTATTGATAATCCGTGTTGTATAGAATAACCAACATGAAAATGTGTATGTATTTTTAAAAAACCATGTAAATAATTTTGTTATGTTCTTGCTAATTTATTACAATATTAGAGATAAATATTATGGATAAAAAATAGTTAATAGAGTCATTAACCAGATACATCATCTTAATTGAAAATAAATAGTTTATAAAAAGGAAAATGGGTCACTAATCACCATCTCGACCTCTATGTGATCCCACAATAATTCATACACATCAACACCAATATAAGGTACTATAATTATCTAACACTAATATCCTCTTTGGTATCATAAATTATCATCATGTCTATCCCCCTAGAATTCATCAATCATAGACTTATTGGAAGGTATATATTTCAATTTTCAGAACCATTTCTGCATCCTTTATCGAAAAAAACATTTCTTCAAATCTTTAAACCTATTTGGTCATGGTGGATTAGAAAAATAAAAATTATAGGGGAAGCTAAGAGATTTTAAATAATAACCCAAAAAATGGTTTCACATAGAAAAAACACATTGAAAATAGTATAATCAATGCTGCTAAAATAAATAGATGTTGTAAACATTAAAAATATTTCATGTAAGATTACCACAATCCAATACCAATAATTAATAGAACACAGTAGTTTAATTTATATCATATATTTATATAATGTCTAATGGCATAATTCAAAGATCAATGGGTACTGTTGAAACTTCATCAAACAAAACACTCCATCATTCTATAGCTATATGATTTTTCTCCATCATCCAATGAGTTATGTTCTGTACACAATGACCGCACTACAATATATTCTAGTTGACGTATGAAAGTTTTAAGCTCATAAATAATATTAAAATGTAAATAATTCTTCCAACATAAAAACATAATCAATGAACACCATGATTAAAAAAACCTTAATGAAGTCTCTTGTGACATTCCAAAGAAAATGATAATAAGAATCTCAATTGACTAAATATTATCCCTAAAAAACTCCCCCATTTTTTAAATATCACAATAATGAAATTAAATAGTTATATTGACTTGAATATTAAAAGAAAAATTTCTATAAATTATGTTGAATATTCCAAGGATATAACTTTATAAGAGGCTAAAAATCCATTATGAAACATGTTGAGTTATTTATTATAAAAATAACGTATTTAGTATTATAATCTCAATATTTTAGAATAATTCCTCACCTTAATACATCTACCTTCCATTAATACGAACATTAATAAACTTTTTTAAAAAAATGAATAGAAAAAATACCATTTATATGAAAATATCTAAATTATCCAGCAATATGAGGGTTAAAATGAAACCTACAAATAATTCTCATTATAAAAAATAATATATAATATAAAACCAAAAATCCAAGTATAGAAAATTTTCTTGATTCCCATTAAATATAGTTTCACAAAGAATATATGATGAAACTATAATTCACATAAAAATTTCAATTCTCTACTTGAGGTGTGTATTTCTATTATTTATTAAAATATCTATATTTAAAAAGAAAACAATTGTCTCCATCTGGAAAAAGGGAATATTGGAAGAGATCAAGGATAAAAGTCAAGGAATGATAATTATAAAAAGGAGAAACATATGATTTTTATCTTCTAATACATAAAGATTATTTTCCACAAATGAATATGGTTTTGAAGAATGTTAAAAAACTGTCTTATCATCTATAGAAACAATATTATAATCTTGTAAATAAATCTACCATCCATTTTCCAATTACATAAAATATTTATAATAATTTGGAAATGGTAAAATCTATAGTCTCAATGCATGGAGTTATGTACAGTACACAAGTCATAAAATAACATAAGTAAATCTCATACCTAAGATAATAAAAACTATAAACAATAATGGGGTTTTAATGTAATTAAAACCCGTGAATTAAAAATTACCTTTCCAATGTTAATTTATTATAAGTTAATCTGTCCAATTCAACTACCATTAGGCATTGTTATATTCAATATTAAATGATAATATAGTAATTTGAAATTAGTAAACTTTTATATAATTTAACATACCTTCATTAAAATTTGTAATAGTACTAAAAATTGAATTTCTTATACCTTTATTGAAGTGATATTTAATTTTAGGAGACAAAAAAATAGAAATATGAACTTTGAAAAACATTTTGTTTATTATACCTATAATTTTTTTAAATATTCAAATCTATCAAAAATTTATGGTCTATTGAAAATGTCATTAAACTAATTTCCAGTTATGATATACATGAGAAGAAGATTTCCTTTTGGTGTATGATCATATGGAGTTTGTGTCCAAGGTCTATATTATTCAAAAGTAAGTACTATTGTGCGGTTCTAAAAAAATTTATAATTAATTTATATCATAATGAATCAGAATATGGGTGAAAATAATACCACAATCTATGAGATTTTCCACATCCATAATAATGGAGTGAAAAAACTAATAGCTACAATATACTCAACTACCATAGGGGAAAGTGAATCCAATTTTTTTGATAGATTGTGAAACTAAATAATAGAATAATAAAAAATTGATTCATAATTTCCATTATTATCTATTACAACACCACTAAATTCAACATAATAATAAATTTTTAATTTAAACCAATTTCTAGATTAAATAAGGAATACATGTTTTAGAGTTCCTTTATGGGAATAAAATATCTTCTTTACCACTTTAATATGGCTTTACATAGAAACTTCTTTGAACCTAACCCAAAAGAATAAATACAGAATAACATTTAGTTAACTAACTGTTATGTAAATTTCTTATTTGACCATCCCTATAATTGTTTTTGATCTACAAGTATCATAGCTTCAACATTCCCATTTTTATAAAATGTTCCAAATGAATTACTTTTAAAATTGGCATAATTTAAGATACCTTTTTTTAAATATCTTATAAACTATGGTTTAGTTATGATTATTAATTCAAGGGTATGATTTATTTTAAAAAAATAAATAGTTGTGTTCACACATCTTTCTCATCTCAATCTCACTCTATAAATGTTCTGAAAAAAATATTTTTTAGATTTTTACAAGTTTATAAAACTTAATTTCATAAAAATAAATTAGAATAATGATGGATTTCTTAAAAACATTCTCAAAAAAGTTTGATTTTTCATTCCACAACAAAATTTTTTCAAATTAAGAATCTAGTAATACAATTATAAAAAGATTTTATATATTTATTATGTTTAAAAAACATTTATGTTTTAATAAATGTTATTGAAAATTTATATTTTCAAACCAATGAGGCGATCCAACATAAAAATCCTATTGAAAATATATGTTAAAGAATTAACTATACATATCTATTTAAAATAGTGTTATGTTAAGGGGAGATAAAAATTCAAGTAGAATATTGATGGACTTGAGACTAGATACAAGAGAAAATGTTTCACCATTATGTATAACCTCTTCTTGGATATAAACCCAAGAAATTATTCTTTCCTTAATACATACTATAATTTATTTTTCATACAAATTATTTTGAAACAACCATTTTACTTTAATAATAGGAATATCTTTCATATCTTCTACCAAGTTATAATAATGGAATTATTCTAGTTTAGTAATATCTTCTTGCATAAAAACTATTTAACAATTATCACCTAGGGAATCATATTATATATTTGGTTCAAATTGGTATATTAATGAAAGATTCCCACATTAATGTTTTATGTAATAATGAGTTCTAAATGTTTGATCTATATCACTAATGATATTTTAACTAGGATTATTCCTTATTATTGAGTGATTTCCATGTAAAACGGAATGTTAATCATCATATTTAAATAAATCTTCTTCTATTATGATAAATTTAAATATATCATCTTCCACTATTTTAGATTCTAGTTTTTTAAAATTTTTATGGATTTTATTTGAATTCAAGAAAAAAAATAGTTGGGTTTAAAAAAATACCATCTAGATAATTATTTTATAGAAATTGATATTTTTAAACTTGATCAGTCTCATTAAACATGATATGAACTATTTCATAAGGTATATTTGTCCTTATATTGAAAACATGATACACATTCCTATTGGTGGAATAACCAAGAAATATACATTCATCAGATTTTGGATCAAATAAATGATAAACATAATTATTATTTAGTTTGAATACTATTTATCCAAAATCCATCAAGTAAATATGTTTAGATTTTCTCTCAGTGTATATCTTGTAAGGTGTTTTTGTTTAATATCAAATGAAGTAAAATATGATAAATATTTCAGAAAATATAACTCATAAAATACACCCAAATATATTTGTAAATAGGTTATTCAAATAGTAATGTGTACATATTTTATTTAAGGGATCTATTATTTCATTCATCTATACTATTTTTCTATGGATTTCATTGTGATGAAATATTATAAGTAATAGATTTATTTCTATAAAATGATTTACAATTATAAATTTACAACCCACCAACACGATCACAATGGATTGAATTGTTTTTTATATTTTTCACATTTTGAAACAACTATGATAATTTTTATTAAAATGAGATTACATACAAATTAAAAGAATGAAAATAAACTGGAGTATATCTGGTGTAATCACTAACTAGTAAATACATATAATGTTTCCCTACAATAATTTTTAATTGTTTTATGGAAAAAGTGATCCATATGAACTATCATTAGAGGTATAGAATTTATGAATTCTCAGAAAACATTAATCTAATATTATGTGTTATAACATATTGAGTAGGTTCAGATACTCATAATGAATTAAATTTAAGTTATAATAGATCCAATACTAGTCATATTCTAGAAATCATAGATAATTTCATAACATTATAGTGAACTAATCTTCCATACCAAGTACATGAAAAAACTTTTACCATGATAAGGATAAGTAATATTAGAAACATAATATACTCTATGTTATTAGTTTATTTATTAAGACACCTAATAGAAGAAAACATTTGAACTTTTCATAAATATTTAATAATACATTTATCATGCATAATTTTTACATATTAACCTTTATTAGATAGTTTGATTTCATTAATGAGGTTCTTCTCAGGCTCTAAAATAAATTGGAATTAATGTCTTATAAAGGAAATAAATATCTCAATTACAAATAATGTGACCATGCACATTGTCTCAAAAAGTGACTCATCGTCCCTTTTCTTTACATATATTCCAAAATATAAGCCTTTCCCTTATCATGTTCCATGAAAACCCATTTTACAGGTACTATATGTTTTTTCTATTGTTATTCATCTTTTATTACAGGAATAATATTGCATTAATTTTTGGAACCAACATTTATTGGGTATGATAATGTTTTTATAAATCTCTACAATATTGAAAATATTTGATAACTTTAGTAATAAAAGGTATTTTAGATCTTAGTTATTAATATTTTTTTGGAATAATTTTTTCTTTAACGAAATCCTCTCTAAATTTTGTAACTTGTCTTGAATTTTTTAAAACAATATAATTCTTCTAAATATCTTACATTTAGAGGTTAAATCCTATTCCATAAGTTATAGGATTTGGTTTCAACTATCATATTAGTTTGTAAAAAAATAGTCCTTTTGAGATGTAAAATTTAAAAAAAATATTGTTTAGAAAACACATTTTATATATTATTTTAGCAGATAACTTCGCTTATTTATTTTTTTAAAACAATATCATAATTAATTTATTTCTCATAAGTGAGAATATAAATATCCAAATTTTTTAAATAAATCCTCATTTCTTCTTTATAAAGGGATAAATTTATTTTTTTAGGTTCATTCCCTAGATTATATTTGTTCTTTTTAGTCATAAAATCTAATAATTTAATATCCTCACAATCATCTAATGCATTTTATATTCTATAATCATATAAAGTAAGATGAAACATAGTGTCTAAAGAAAAATTTCCTTTAGATTTTATTGCTTCCATTCCAATGAATCACATTTCATTTTGAGAAGATTTAGTATTGAGGACAATGTTATTCTATATGTTACCCCTATTAGAATCACTTATCGCATTGGAAGAATATGGTTGTTCTCTAGCACTCTCTGTATTATTTTAAAAACATAATGAATTTAACTATTGTTTAAATTTGAATATTTTTAGAAACTATTTTTATAATTAAATATAGTATAATAAGGTCTTATATTACCCAATTTAAAATAATCATCACAAATAATATATGACGATCCCTTCTTCTCATGTCTATATTTTATTCCCTTATAAAAATCATATAAGAATTTTATATTTCTAATTATCATATTCAACTGTTCTACAACCTTGGAAACCTCCCCTTCACTATATTCATATTGTTTTCACATTTGATTATATGTTAGGCATCATCATTATTTAAGTAGACTTATATGTTTGAGCACCATATTTTACAAAAATAAAATTTCAATCAAACAAAGTTAAATTATTTATTTTATCATTCTAAGAATCTCTCTTTAAAACATTTTATATGACATAAAAGTAATAATTAAATAATAATTTCTCATCTTTATAATATTTTTATCAACATATATCATTTCCCTATTTTTCCCAATTCTTAAATATCTATCAGTTTCTCAACATTTTGATCATATGATAACTATTTATCACTTAGTGATTAATGTTCGTTAACTATGATCATACATCACTATCATTTTTTAACCATGGATTCTCCATGTAGAAAATCAAAGACATTATGATCCAATCAAATGAAACAAAATTGATTAGAAACAACTTTGGATAATTCTAAATTATTAATTTCTGGCTTCCTTCAAATTTTATTAATAGACACACCTGATGAAATATGAATATAGATATTTCAAGTCATTGATATTGTCATTGTAATATAGATATTGTAATGTTTGATTCATTGTATTATCATCATGAGTTAATGTATATTATTTTATGTATGTAATGTTTTATTATATTTTCATTTTTATAAAATAATATACTCCTATATTTCTAACAACAATTATCATATTATCTCTCGAGTATTCATAATCTAAATCATCAATAACCAGTTTTTGTATGAGATTCAAATTTTTATTGTCTCAAATTTGAGGTTTATCCACATAAAAAACAAAATGATCTTTTATATACAACACAATTAGTATAATGAATTTTAATAACTTTTTTACAATAAATATATAATATATATTATCCAAAAAAATAAAGTGATAATATTAAACATAGAGACATAAAATGTTACACATTGTTTCCTATATAATAGTTTATATAACACTATAAGAGGTTGGATGAATTATTGTCAAAATAATATTTACTGAAAATTCCCACTGATGTATTCAGTTGATCAAACAATAAAGGTTCAGATGAAATCATTGTTTGAATAGAAAATTTGTGAAACTAGTACAACCATATTGAATATTTAAATTCTATAATGAAAACACTATCTGTTAAAAGTACTAACATAGTAGAAACTATAAAATGAAATCTAATAAACAAATTGAGTTACATATAAAAATATGAATTTCCATTAAGATAATATTATGATAAATCCAATCATAGATACTATTATATTTTAATGATATGTTGAAGGTGTCTCTATAACCTAAACCATTCTATAAATTTCCCAGAAGAACACCTTTAACCATATATATTTGAGAAGTTTTCAAGTCCCAAATGTGGAAATTATTTTAAAATATATCATTTAGAAGGTATTAAGACTCTCAGAACCTGAAATCAACTATGATTATTTATTATTACAGAAATTAAAATCCCTATACTTCATCAACTTAATCCTACACAAGTTATACCTTCAACTCAATAGAATATGATCAAACACGATGATCTGAAATGAAAATGGTACCAAGACAGAAACCTCCTCAATCATGTAGGAATAATAAAATGAATTGCAATGTATATTAAGATATTCAAAAGAATAAATCTTATAGAGGAATGTCATAGTAAAAAAACCCCTAAAAGAAAAAGTAAAATAGTGAGTCCTAAATGTCTGAAGATGACTCCCACAAAATATTTCATGTATTTTTTGTGTAGTTGAACAACTTCTATTCCATGAATCCCATGGTTGATGTTATATCCTCTTTTATAAAAACTCAAATGTTATAATTCATAGATCTTAGGGTACGGTTAAAACTATATTGAATGAAATAATCCAACACCGAATAGATATAGAGTCTATATACATCATCAAATGTGTTAAAACTTTCACATTATCACACTGCTACAATATTTTCTACTATACATCAAAATAAATTTTATTTAAATGAAATATAAAAATAGACAAAAATACTTCACGCCTACAAATTCAAACCTATTACAACTTAAATCTAAACTATAAGGAAGTGTAATGTTACTTTTCAATAGTAAATATAAGAAGAAATCTGAGTGACTGAATAATCTCCTCAATATTATTGAAATGTATTTTCAAAAAGAAAAATTTCCAAAAGAAATAAGTTGATAATTAAAACACATAAAATTTAAGTATATATTTATTTTTTTAGTATAATCTCTTTATGACCCATGGATAACCTGAAAGTAGAGTATTTCATGTATTTTAAAGTGAAAAATTATTTTTAGAGTTTTATTTTTTGGATGATTCAATCTTTTGTTGTGTTAAGATTCCATGAGTTGAAACAAAACATACACAAATATTGAATGTCATGAAATAATATTAGTTTCTCATTGTAAATGACTTTTTTTAGGGATACCTAATTAATTTGTGGTTCTGACTCAATTTATCAATTACGGTTTTTAACCATAGTGATATTTGATTTATCTAATTACATGTGTTTTAATAGGTGGAATGTTTATTATTTATAAAACCATTAATTTATTTTATTTTGAAAAGTATGTTGAGTTTGTTCAATATTATTACCTTGGGGGAGCTAAATTATATATACCAATGGGCTTGAGATATATTTTGTAAAAATTTATTTAGAATTATTTTTTATTGAATTCATTGTGAATTTTGAAGTCAAAATAATTAGAAAACATCTTTTATAATATTTTTTTCCCTAAATTTATTTGGATATTTAAAAAATAGGTCTGTTTTATCTTAATTTTTGAATTTTATTGATAAAAAAGATTATATTTAGCTTATAGAAATTATAGTTCTTATAGATTTTTTCCATAAAACTTGAAAATTTTATTGTAGAAATATTTCAAATATGTTAACGCCAGGATTTTGAATATTAATTTTTATTTATTTGGGGGAAATGTTGTATTTGATTTATTTTTATTTAGTGTTTGTTATTTTTGCATTACAAAAAATTGGTATTTCAATAAAAGTGATAGAGCTTTGGAATATAAATGATTTTGAATCCAAACTATTTGGGAATGATTACTCGAATATCAAAGACATGTTATAGAAAAAACGATGTCTGAATATTTGATATGATTTAGGTCTAAGGGGTTTTTTGGGTGATAAATTATACCATAAACGTGTATTATAAGGGTTTTAATTTTAAAAATTCTCTAATTATAAATATATGTTATTATTTTAGAAGTTTTTGGTTTTATGTAATGAATATTTTTATAGTATCTATTAATATTTAGATTTTTGGACTTTGGTATTGATTTATATCATGTGTAATTGAATTTTTTATGAATATTTGGTTAATGGATTTTACATAATGTGTTTTTATTTTGGGGTTTTCCATGATATTTGGAAAAAACTAGTTTTTTTAAGGAGCTCATGGATTATGTATTTCTAGTCTAATATTGGAAAATGTGTATTATTCTAACATATGCAGTCTATGATATGTTTTTGTTAGTTTCCAACATGAATTGTGATTTTTGGTATATTTATTTGTTATATAACAATTGAAAAATAAGAAATTGATGATATATTCTGAAGAAACAAGGGATGAAATTGTGTGAACACATGAAAACATGTTTTGGAATAATAAAACGCATATCTATTGGGTTTTTATTATACCAAATACATATTGGGAATGTTTTTAGTATATATTATGATCAATACATTTCAACAATGTATGTTGACACATAAATGGATTTATAGGAATATTTATGATTTTTAATAGCTTTGGAGAACATATCTCTCATTATAGTAGAAATTCCATGGTAAATTCATGGTTAGGTAAACTATAGAAGATGTATATGTATGTGAAAAATATATCATGAAACCGTTGTATTTCTATCCCATGAATTTTTACATTGTACATGTTTAGACCACTCTCATGATTCACCCACATGGTTGGATAATTATTTTGAAAGGATGCACAATATCCTTTTATAAAGGAAAGTGTTAAAAACAATATTTTATATCATTTATTTATAAAATAAAACACTTATATATCATAGTGATTTTTCATAGACATCTCAATTTTTCTTATAGATGATGAAATTATAAATTCAATTTTAAATGGCCATAAGTTTTTATTTTGGTTATCGTTTGATCTGAAGAAGATATCATATTGAATTATACAACAATCTATATGGTGTTTACTATAGTGAGAATAAAATTACAATTTTTTTTCATATATTGAATCCTATAATAAATATAAAAATATTTTTTAGTTATATATTCAAATATTCCATCTTTGATGAAAAATATAGGATATTGAAATAAGACCTTTGACTTTGGTATGCAAGTATTTTTCATTTAAAATATGGGATTAGATTTGTTTTTATATTAATAAATTAATATGTTTACATTAATGAGTTTATTTTATATTAACAATTTTTTTTGAAAATATAATTATGTGTTATGGGAAATGAGGGTAAAATGTTTAGGTTGGGTGATCTCTGATAAGAGATAGGTATTAAGTGTTGGATCCATTATATTGGGGTTTTAATATATATTTTTTCATTATAGTTAAATACTTTTCCGTTATATTGGGTGGGTACCGACATGAGCTATGCCTTATACTAATATGTATATGATTATCCCTTATGGTTGGTAGTAACCAAAGAGAATATCATGTTTCTAAATTTATAGAACAATATTTTTTTTCAATATACAAGGATGTGTCCCCCTGTTAAAATGATTTTGATAAAAAAATTCAGAATATTATATATTAATAATTTCATTCAAATTCATAATATTTTATCTATTAAATATTATTTGTAATTTCAGAAGTAACCCTAATTGTGATTTATAGTGATATAAATCCTTACGGTGGAAGGACATGAAACACACTAATTTTTATATTTCAATTAATATTTATTATAAAAATAATAACTTTAATTTGAATAATGTAACATAATTTTTTTGTAGAAAATTGAATTTGATCACCATTAGAGGTAACCTTGTGAGTTAGATGTGTATTATTTTATGGGCAAGATAGTGGGTACCATATAGTTACATAACTATTTGGGTATGAATATAAGATAACATTTCATTCCTTTTGGTTGATTAAAGTGTTCATTTTTTATATCCTAACTATTTGATATCCCTTATAATTTTATTATAATTATTTTCAATAATTTATAATTACTAATATTTAAAGAAAATATATGTGTCTGTTTGACAACATGTTTTTTTATTCTTCAGAGTTATTTTTATGTTTTATAATTATTGGAGATTTTTTATTGGTAATTTTTATGCTATAACCATATTATAACTATAATGTGAGAATATATGGTTATATTGTTTTTGGAGGATATTAGGAAATTATAATGTAATAAAAGGAATATTCAAAATAATTAATTTTTTATTACCTAGATATTAGATAAAAGAGGTGTATAACTCTCTTTTATCCTTTGGTAGATTATTTTCATGATAAAATGAAATGAGAGGTAAGACACTCTGTCTTCACTATCTTCTTCAATATTCAATAATGGATCATCAATTTCAACTCTAAGTATTCCTCCCTTCTCATTTTTAATCATTCTCATCTTATTATTTTTCTCTTATTTTTATTCCTCATATGTTCTTCCTCCCAAGGTTTATAAAGAACCTTTATTTTTAAATTTCAAAGAAAACCAAAAAAATTAATGTGGATTTTTATTTTGAAGGGGTTTAATTATTATGGTAATCCATAATGAATTATTATTTATTAAAGTTAATATGGTTATATTTTTTTTCTTAGTTTTTTTATCTATTTAATTTATTATTTTATAAATCTCATGCTTATTTATTTTTTATGTATCTTATTTTTTATTGAAAAAGGTTACAGGATGCACCTATTTTATTAAAAACAAGTAAAGGAAATTTCCAAGAGAGTACAAGAATCAAAATGACCAAAGTTCGTAGCCAATAGATACCTGTATGTATTTTTCATCAATCTTATAGCGACTTTTCTTTCCTCCTCTTGAAGAACAAGACATCCTACTCTCCCTCGACCATGCCCCCGACCTCTTGCTATCCCCTTGTTTGATGTTAGAGACTAAACCATTTCTAATAATGTTTCAACATCAGTTCTCTCATCAGAGCTGTCTTCATTACTTTTCTCAGGAGAGACTCCATGTGACACTAGATTCATCTCCTCTTTATCTTCATTTTATTCAGATGGAGCAATAATATTTTGCTGCATCAACTCTTCAATTGTGCCCAGGATAGATACATGTGAAATTTCAAGACCATTGAAATATTTTTCAGATAGGGGAATAAGATTACCTATAGTAATCTTCTGAGTCACCATTGGGGGGACAACCGAAGCCATTGTCTTTTTATAGAAAACAAGCTGAAATCTATCTTTATCAAAAAAAATTGTTTATGAATGCGTGAAAATTTATATCCTCAAAGACAATATATTATGTTTTCCAGACTAAAAAAAATTATTCCATTAAATCAGTGACTTGAAAATGATGTGATAAATTTTCAGGGGTTTCTTCAACATTAAATTTCTAAAAACTAATTTTTAAATAGATTTTTTTTTTAAATTCAAATAGAGTATTGTTTTGTTCTAAATATAATTCTAATCAAGGATTCAACATGGACATTATAAATATTAAATTGGATTCCAAATATATATAAGTATTGAATGTAAATTGCAATATTTTATATAGTTAAAGTTATTGACAAAATTCCCAAAATATAAATTTTAGCTCAAATGAATTTATAAATGTAATTTCTATTATTTTTTATTTTTTAAAAGTATTTATTTGTTCTGTCCTATATTTCACGGGTTTTGAAGGCATCAATGACATATTGTTGTTTAATATTTTTTATAAAGTGTTTTTTGATGATTATAATTGTTTAATTAATTAATTTTATTTTAAATTGTGATATGTTTTTTTTTGATATGATATTGTTAGATGGTCAATTGTTAAATATTAATTGGTTTAAATGGGAAACTTTTTTATGATCTAGGGAATCCATGATATGTTCTATATAGACTATTATTTTTCTTTTGTTCATGATGTGAATTATGTTTTCCCTCTAATATGGGGGGTTCCACCAATGTTTTAATAAGGGATGATGGGATAATGGTCTTTTAGGTTTACCAAAAAATGGTAGGTGTTACCTTAGTGAGGTAATACATTTTCCCAAGTAAATATGTAGTTATCATCCCATGTGTTTTGATTTTAGTTTATCATATGAAATAAAAAATTAGGTAAAAATTAATATTAGAAGAAATATTTATGGCTTAACAACATGAACATGTGGTTTTTATCACCTATGTATTGTGGTGTGAACATCATATCTACTCATGTATACCAATATATGTATTGGATTTACTATGAGGTGACGATATACATTTTACCGTGATATCTCTAATTCTATAAAAATAGATTCACAAAATTTTTTCATGGAAAATACCTTATTTACTGAAAAAATACCAATTATGGTGAGATATGAGATTACAAAATATGGATATTTTGGATCCCAAAAAGTTTGGTACCAAAAACTCATAGGATCCACCTCACAGTGAAATTGGCTCACCAAAATGTCTCATGTCATTCTTTATAGTGGAACTGATGATTTTAATATTGGGTAATAGTCTTCCATAAAATCATTATAACGTGTTTAGTAGTATTATAGAGTGAGGAATATGTGTTATTTTGATAATTTCCATTTCCAATATTCATATCATAGAACAAAAATTCCCTTTACATCATGTTACAATTAAACATAGAATAAAATTATTCTTTTTCATTTTCAATCAGCTAAAAAATGACTATATGTTATAGATGATCTTGTTTTGAATAATGAAAATATAAAAACACTACCAAATCCCATGAGTGAATTAACTCATGAAACTATTCATAGAATTCCTTTAATTTTATGGTTATCTATAAAAAATGCCACAAAATTGAATTGTGCTTGTTATGGTACTCCAACTCCTAATATAAAAATTATTCCATTTTGATGAAATCTTATTTTAGGTAAAAATAAAACTCAAGATTTTCTATTCAATTTAATAGGATATCTTTGGAAATTATACACTAATCAAATACCCTTAATCATCAATGATTCTTCAACATCAAGTGTGACCATTAATTTTTTTTCAATATATGCCTTCTTCAATATTAAATAATTTCCCACTACTTCACTAAACTATATAACTTCTATTCAAACAAGAATTGAACTAAATTATATAGTACCAAAAAGTAACCAAATAATTTTACCATTAACAAAATGCGGTCTTCACATTAGAAATAATTCCCTCTAATTAAAGTCTTCATATTATTTTTCCTTCAATAGTAACCCAAAAAACAGCCCATGGAAACTATATAAAAATATATTACCCTTAACATGGATACTAATAGAAATTAATTTTTGATTATTTTCATAGGATAATTCCACATTTTTGGAATATAGTTTGTGGTAATAAATATCTGATAGTTATTTTTTTTATATTTTTGTTTTTGTACTAAAATTTAGTTCATTCAAAGGAATAATGTTAGGTCACTTTTGTGTATAGTTTTCTGGATCATGAAATATAATTATTTATTCACCATGTCTCATGGTGTATTTTTTCCTAGATTATGTATTCTTACCATGTGATTCATACACATGTTTTAGTGAGAAGATCTATTATTTTCTCAGTGTTTTGAATTATGAATTTCCTCATCGTCGGTGCTTACAAATCCCTATAGGATTCAGGATAGGAAATTATATTTTAAAGTTGATATTTCTCCCAAAACTACTATTTTATGTTATAATTAGAATTTTTATGATTTATTAGCTTCGTGGGATATGAATTACCAGTTAATTATTAATAAAAAACATATTTTTAATAATGTTTGAATAGAATAACATCAAATCAATGTTGTAATTTTAATAATTTCATTGATTTGTGGTTAAATTATTAATTATATCTCAAATTTTTTTAACTCCCTTAAATTGGAACATGGGGATTTCAGATTCAATAACCTATGGGTATAAACATACAATATTAATTCATCATTTTTTTAAATTATAAGATTTGATTCCTTCATGTGGTATTTTTCCTTGAATTTGTTGATTTAACAAAATCAATGACTCTAAGGTGGGTCCTTTGATCCATTTCTGGGTATTATCTATTGTAATATTCTATATTTATTTGATATGATTGATTGAAGACTAAAATTATATTATGGATGTTAATTATCTAGTTTTTCTAAAATATTGATTTTATTAAATATATAATTTATATAAATTGTAGAGTTTTATAACTCTTTGTGTTTTGAATTAAAGTTGGTGAAAATGGATTTGATTTAGTATATTATCAATTGGATATTTTTATTAATTGATCGGTTTTTAATTTTTTGAAAAAAATATTTTTTATACAATTAAATACTTAGTGTGGTGTGACATCCTTTGAAAATTGTGTTTTATTGAGACATAATATTTGAACCTCTATTATTTATGTTAAAGTAGTTTCTTAGACAACATTAATTAATTAAAATAACAATTTGGGTAGTTGATTCGGAAAGGAGACACACATAATAGCTTGAATTCTATAGATGTAGAAGGTTTTTAATAACTTGGTATTGTATTATAGTAATGGAATTTTAGATTATCCGAATTCATGCATTATAACCACGTAAATTATGAAGAAATGGGTATTATCCATTGATATTATAAAATGGGTATTTTCAATTGATTTAATAAAATCGATGTTTTATTTGTTTTTTTTAAAATTGGATGTGTTTTGAAATGTTTTTAGGTATAAATTGTTTTTCTAGATTTATTTAAACCAATGGAATATATTCATTCATTGTAGGATATTTTATTAATTATGATTTTGATTTATAAAATTGGTTTTTAACAAAGTTTTCAATTATTTGGTTAAACTAATTGTTTGCTTTAAAATTATTTATGATTTATAATATTTTTATTAGTATTTAACATTTAAATTATATATTTTTATAATGGTATTGAAGTTATTAGGGAAATCCAACTGAGTTTATCCTCAACACATACAAGTGATATTTTTTAGTCATGTAGACTTAGTTATCCATGATGTTTGTAAAGTCAATTTTTTTTTCTACATCCATATTTAATTTTAATTCTAGGTAGAAATTATTATGGAGGAATATTTTCATCTAGTTTTATACACGTCATTTAATTTTTTAATGTGTTTATTTTGATTCCATTAAATGTTCGTGTTTTTAAATTATTTTATTTCCACAAGGGTGTTGTTTAAACTATTTTCAGTTAATTTAATTTTCTATATTTACTAACATCATATCAATTTATTTTTTCATGAAACAAATTACCAAAATGAGATAACTTCTCTATCATATATTATTTGGATCCTCTATATATTGAGAAATACACTTGAGGCCATGAGTAATTTAAGAACTAGTCTCAGGATTTAGCCTCCTAGTATTGGGTGTAATATCATAAAATTTTATAAGAATGTTCCTTTTATAAAGGATATATGTATTATATTTATATTATCATATTCAATACATAAAACTAAAAATAGGCCTTAATTTCATAGTTAAAAATTACAAACAATGGATAAATATATTCCATTGGATCGGTACAAGTAGAAATGGAAAATAAAAAAAATGAAATAATACTTTAAAATTTATAAATGTAATGGTTCATGCTATCCTATAAATTTATGTCTATGAAAAAAATATAAAGAAATTAATAACGTAATTTTTTTTGAATTTTTAAATGAAAAATAAATACTTTAAAAAAAGTCGATTAAATGAATAATCATGTAAATAAGAGGTATTTAAAAGGCGTATAATAATTATTTTACCTTTTGACTCGTAACCCGACCATTTTCAATAGAATAATGACTAATAATTAATTTTTACAATAAATTAAATTATAAAATATAAATAATAAAACACAAATAAGTGATTTATCAAATTATAGATCACAAATATTGAATAAGATTAAATTTGGATACTATATGGTTTATATTATTTACAAAAGAAATAATTTTTAAATAAAAAATAAATCTAAGAATTTCATATAATAGAAATGTATTTTCATAAAATATTAATCATTTTTAAAATTATTAAATAAAAATTATCTTGGTTTGAATATTTGGTAATTTTTATAAAAGATTAAATTCGAGAAGAGTAGTTAAGAAATAGTTTTTACATATAGTAAGTTTTATTACATCTTATTACTATAAAAATTAATCAATAATTTATAAGAAAAATTATCAAAGAAAATAATTTTTTGAGTTAAATAATGTTTTTTTAAAATAAAATTCATTTCCATTTGTGAAGAACCCAACCTAAAAACCCACTCAATACTGGTACACTACTGGAATTTCTACAAACCTGAAGGGAATTACTGATGACCATGGGATGGGGTCTACAACCTTGGAATCAAAAATAAAAAGAGGAAATGATTTCCCCCAACACGAAGAATAAAAAATAAAAAGTTTAAATATATAGAATATACAGTGGATGAAAAAAATAATATATCTTTCATTATATATAGAGAACAAGGGAAGAAATATAACTAAAATGAATGAAAAAAAATCTCAAAGTGGAAAGTCTAACTGCAATGGAAAACAAAATACAAAATAACTACTCTAATAGTCTCCATGTGATAGTGTGGGAAAACTACCACCATCTAACCACCAGGTACCCAAAACCATCTAATAGAAATACTCACCATCTCACTATGGTGCCTTTCCATTCTATTCATTGAATATCTAAACATTCTCTACACACTGCTGAAGGGGTGCACAGGGTGTGAGCTAAAAGGCTTATTAGGATTCTACCTAGGTGTTCCAACCCAATTCCCTATAAAAAAATCCATCCATGCTCAATATTAATGAAAACATGGAATGATATACAACTTATTAATTTTTATATCAAAAACATGTAAATAAAATTAATTTCCCTATTTTAAAAATTTCCTAGTAAAGCAGGTGATCTAGTTCAAATAATTTCACATACAATAATAAAAACCATACCCAAACAAAGAAGGTATCACATACTATATCAAATTAGTGGCATCACAACCAAATAATACAAGAAAAAATCATAGGTAACATTACAACAAGTATCACACCAGGTAAGAATTTCTAGGCCACTCATACCTAACATTGAAAATCACACACACATCAAGCCTCTAGATATATTAAATGATTCTAGATACCATAGGAACACACCATAAAAGTGAACCCCCAACCCCAATAGGTCTAACATTTCCCTCGAACATCATTCGAATAGAGTAGATGAACACTCCATATCTACGCCTCATTATAGTTTGGGATCATTATCTCTGAAGGCCACTACATAGTAGTTAAATACATAAATTTCTATAGGGATCCAACTGAAATACCCATGAGTGAAGAAAAATCAAACATTTAATGAGTATCTATCAGAGTTTTTTGTGGACCTAGTGATAGTGAGAGGTAGTATGTTTATTACATCTTTTATTGAAAATAATTTTTTTATACTTGTATGTGGAACATTGTTATATGTATAATTTTTTTTGACATTATAAATCTTTTAACAAAGATCATATATTTTGTTATGTAACTTTATAAGCCTCTTAGAAATTTTAAGGAGTAGGGTTTTCAATGTTCTATGTGTTATCTATCAATAGTTGATGTGGAGTTAGTAAGGGATTTCAAAGTACTTGATATGGATCTATCTATGTCATTATTGTGTTGGACTATATATTTTCTTACCAATGTTACATTTATATTTTTTCATTAGGATGTTTCATTATCTACTATCAATGGTATATCTCCTATGTTTCAGGGATAGTTTTATCCAAGGTTCACAATGCATGACCTTCCCTCCTAGAGCTCTAGAGTTTTATTTGCTGTTGTAGTTTATCCCTATGATGTTCATTCTATTTTTGATCTTTTTTTACTTATTTAGGATTTCCCTAATGTATCTCCATAATACATCTTTGGTGATCCCCTACATAGAGGGATATAGAGGTATAATTCCTGATTAATTTTATATCAGATACATAGTACATTTGTAAACTCTCTTATCATATTGAATCTACTATGTTGAAGGATATAAAGATATTTTTAGATGATTTATTGGATTGGGTTTTTTTACTTTAGTGTTTTACCATGGGAGGCCCCATTTTCTCTCTGTGAAGGTAGATGGTTTACTTCATTTGTGTACGTACTATCTGAATTTGAACCGGGTCATGGTTAATAATAAGTAAAATTTCCTCATGTGGATGACTTGTTTGATCATGAAAAGAAGGTGAAGTGGTTTATAAAGTAGATCTTCCCTCAAGATATCATCATCTCTAGGTTCAAGAGTATGATATTCCAACAAATTATTTTCAGAGAAGGTATGACCGTAATGAATATCCTATGATTTCTATTAGTTTGAGTAAAACTCCAACATTTTTCATGGAATTTATGAACCGAATATTCAATTAGTATCTAGAAACATCTTTCATATTTTTTTGGATGACATATATATTTATAATATATATCTGAGTATTATCATGGGCATGGGAACAATCTAAATCTATTTTTGGAAATCCTAATGATTCACTTCATTTATAGAAAATTTCTACTGTGAAATTTCTAGATCCAATAATTGATTTTTTGGGGCAATATTGATTTCTAAACATGACCTATCGGTCGATCCTAAAAAAGATAAATGTTGTCTTGTCATGAGAGGACCTATACGACATCTATGAGATTCTAAGTTCACCAGTTCTAGATAGAAACAATCAGAAGGTTTTCAATGAATTTCTATAGATGGAATCACCATTTAATACCCTCACCATGAAATAGGTGAAGTTCATATTGGATAAAAAATTTAATAATTTTTTGTATGAGTTGAAACTACTTAAAAAATTGTCTCAAGTTGTAAGTTTACTAGATATCTATAAGGGTTATGTGATATATTGTTATTCTTAGAGATATAGTCTGGGTTGTGTAATTATGTTGTATAATGACATAGTTTTCCATAACCTTCTCCATATTTGGCTATATAATAATAATTACCCACTCATAGTATGAATCATTCTATAGTTTTGTATGATAATAATTGTTTGGAATAATTTATTTTTGGATGTTTTCCACTTCCTTTTTTATCATATTAGTTCATCTTATAACAATTATTAAATGTACTAGAATATCGAATAGAGGCTTTATTTGTAATATCACTAGAAGTTTGGATTTCACCACTCATACACCTCAGGGAAATGTAATGTCATCATAGATTCCCTAAGTGGGAAAGTTACACAACATTTTATAATGGAGTCAAATGAAAAGTGGAACCTAAGGGGGATTTTCACTTCGACGAAACTAAATTCTCAAGGGTAAAATTAAACTGTGGTTCAGAGTAGCGTTCATTTATCATCATATATCCCAGAGTCTATTGTACAATTCTAATAGTAGTATGATGAGTTCAAATGAATAAAGAAAACCTATATTGGTGGGGAATCCATTTCTACTTGTTCTATCTCTACTTATTGTATTCTTTGATTTTTTTTATCATTATTTCATCACATGGACTAAGAGGAGACTAATATCTATGGGTTTTTCACTATAGCACAAAAATAATATATTATGACATGATACAATATAGTTGGTGGATGTGTATGAAGTTTGAAATTTCTTATCATGTTTCCCACTTTGAAAAATACCAGTAGTAAAATGAATAGAACCTAAAAACTTCACATCTTTTGTATCCTCACCTGATGCTATTTTTGAAATGAGATGAGTAGTTCATGGACTTCATTATGGTATTTTTATAGAATCGTAGAGGAAAGAACCCTATGTGTGTTGTAGTTTATTTATTGATGAAATTTGATCGTTTAATTATAATCAGTGATGCCACTAATGATGAATATCTAGGAAATCTAAATTTGAAAATAATTATAAGGTTTCATGGGATTCACTCTTCCATTTTATCAGAAGGGGATCCAAGGTTTACTTCCAGATTCTAGAGGAGTCCCTATAAGGAAACTAGGGGACAAATCTGGTTTACTATAGCTTATAATCAATATATGGTTGATTAGAGAGTGATAATTCTATTCCGATACTAGAAGATATACCATGTGTCTACATCCTTTACTTTATTGGATCATGGGACTTGCATCTAGAACTAGGAAAGTTTTTTTATAATAACATTTATCAGTGACCAATAAGAATGGAACCTATCAAGTCATAATATAGTCACTCTGTCATCTCATTTTTAAGAAGTGGAGGGAGAGGGAACTTCATTGGGATAGATTCTCATTTAAAAGATTTCAGTGAGGATTTGGGATATACATCAGTGATTTGATACAACATAAAATCGGTAGAAATAATATGTGGATTGGCATCATCATCCTATGGATTATTCCATTGGTGATTGGGGTTTTCATGAATGATTCCCCTCAGTTGGGGCACCATTTTCTTTGAAAATAAGGGAATATAACTACAAGATATGTTGGAACATTTGTGATCATTTATTAGCTTGTTAAGGTATCTTATTAGTTGTAATGTTAATCTCAGTTAATAGGAATCAATGATGTTTTTCACATATATCAACACATGAAATACCATCTTGATCCCTCTCATGTTCTGAGTTGGGAAGAGATTAAATTAGTTATGAAGGATTCTATTAGGGAGAAACCAATGGAGATCGTTGATTTTAAAATAAAGTCATTGTGTGGTAGGTTTACTATTTTGGTAAAATTGTTATAGAAACATGGACTAGACTCTCATTATACATGAGACCATGAATCCTCTGTGAGGGATTAGTGGCATGACCACTATTCATAGAACCATTCTTCAATGTGACATTACAGGGACAAAAAGTATTATGATGGGGAGATTATAACTTCATGGATAAAAGGAATTATATCTTTTTAAGGTTTCGTGGTTAATTTATCATGTGTAGAGGTCACTAGAGTTGTTGTTGATGTTTCTATAGAACCTTTGTTGGGTGAATCCCGAATGTCAATTTTATATCAAAATTTTCTATTTTATGGATTGAATATATTATTTGATGTATTTCATAAAATAACTTAACATGTGAAAATAATACATTCTATAAATACCATTCACATAATAAATTTTTCATTTGTGAATTTTATTCTATGGATATGCCTTTTTTGGAATACATTTTTGCGGGAAATTAATGTTGTAAACTAATGACATACTATATGAACCCCACATTCACAACATACATTATTAAATTCCATGCCTAAAACCATATTAATTGAATATTCAGCATCATAACTTGAACCCTAGGTTTCTCCTAGGTGATTTTGAGTGATTTATTTCCTTCTGTATCTCCTCGTTTGGTCCCATGATCGTTGGTTAGATGGTTACTATTCTATTCATAAGTCTTTCATCCATCATTCGACTACTGTGTTGCCATTATGTTTTGGTAGTGGGGATGGTTTGTATTGGTAGGCATTTGTGATCATGTGTGTATTCTTATTTAATATCTTATATATACCATGTACTATCATTCTCGAGGTACTCTATTTTATGAACTTGAGTTCCTTCCGACCAGTGTGGTTCCCATACATGCGGTCTAAAATATGAATTTGATTTAGTTTTTTCTTTATCCTGCCTTTGATGGATGTACCACATTTTTTTGATGGTTTGTTAATTATTTAATAAATAAAATAAAATTATTTAATAATTTTTATATGTAAATGTATTATTAAGAAATGGATGCGTTTCCCCATGTTTGGGTAAAGGAAGATGTTTTTCAATGAGTTTTGAAATACATTTTGAAATGAATTTTCAATGGTGTTTTTGATGGAAAAGGTTGTTTTAATTTTTATTATATAATTTTTAAGCCTATTAAAATGATTTGATAAATAAATTATATATGTTAAATGGGTAATTATGTACCTGGTTTAATATTTGTCCTCATGAATTATCATTTTAATTGGTGAACTTTCTAGGGAGTTCTTATATTACAAAATTAGGATGCATTTGGAAATAGGATTTTATTGACATGGAAGGAGGGTTCACTTTCTATAGTGTTCCTATTTCATGGGACCTTTATGCCTAGGTTAGAGTAACTAGTTGTGAGAACTAGTAAAAATTAATTTATGAGTTACCATGTTAGATTAGTCGTGAGTTATCCTTGAGTGTATTACCATTGTTCTTTGGATTATAGAAATTTTAATTTGATATACAATTCTATATTAAGTGTATCTATTTTATGGAATTTTTGATTTAAACTATTTTACCAAGATTTGTTTTTTATCTTTGGAAAATTAGAAATTCATACCATTCAGTTGATATAAAACTCTAAAATAGTTTATCTTTCATTGTTTCTATAAGTTGATAATCATTGGATCATTTCATAGAATGATTTTATGGAAAACATATCTGGGATCCTACTATTAATTTTTTGATCACACACTGCATAGCCCTACGGTGCTGTATAGACCATGTATTTTATTTTTATGTTGCAAAATGCTAGGATCCACAGTGATGATATAGGGTTTTTTTCAACTGGGTATGGGTAGCTAGTGGTGATATAGTTGGAAACTTTCCACATGTCACATATATTAGTGTTATTCCTGTTTAGGATATCCCACATGGTTGTTAGACATGTACCTTTCATGTTTATGTTGCTTATTTTGAGCCGTATAAAAACTATTGTTGATTCATTGGTTATGGAACATATTTCATTTATTCTTATTTATCTTTATGTATTATATATATATATATATATCTTGAATCTTGTATTATTTTGGGTGAAATCATTCCCTAGGTTTTCTATTTGATGCTTGGGTGCTAGCTGCTAGCCCATCAAGAATGATAAGTCCCTTATGGTTATTACTAAATTAGTTTGGGTACCAGTATTTGAAGGGTATCTCATGTTTTTTAATTAAAAAAATATTCCAATGAAAAAAATTATTATATTATTTGGAAACATAATCCTTAATGATAAGAAAAATATCTTTTGATGAGTGAATAACCATAGGTGAAAGTCTTTTTTGATTACAGTGAATATTCTTAAGAATGATGATTCGTTCAGAAGTTTCACTTTTTATAGATTTTTTAGACTACTCATATGATATAGAGGATTTATATTTTATGTTCCCAACATATAGAACTCAATGTCTTAACAAGAAAAAAATTAATCTTGACACCAAAAAATAAAATTAATATAATATATGAATTATATATTTATACAATAAAATATAAAGGAGTATATTAATCAAAATTCATTCAATAAAAAAATATTGAACCACATATTATTTGTCTCAATAATTAAAATATTTATTAAAAATTTATCTGAATATGAATGTTTACACATTTGGAACTTTTTAATATAAGGTAATGGAGAGTACTATGATATACACACCAAAAATATACTAATGATATATATATATATGTATGAAATTTCATGTGTCATACTCAAAGTGGATAAATCTAAATAAAATTTCATACATCTATATCATGAGTAATAATAATATCTCTATATGCTCACACTAATCATGAAATTTTATATCATTAAATTAATTTCCATGATCATGACCATTAAGGGAAAAATTATAAATTTTCTATAACTGGTAATTTGATATTAAACTCTCATGTAATAAATGAAATAGACATGGATGAATGATAATATGTAAATTTTATTTAATAATATAATAATTATGATTTATATATCCTAATATTTAAATTACATAAAATAGTTTTAAGGATTAAAAAAATAAATATAAGAGATCATATAAAATTTGAATATAATATTATAGGACTGAACATGCACATCATGTTTTTTGAATGATTTTTATAACGGATCATTTAAATTTTATTATGAAATAACTTCACATATATGTAAATTTTTATATAGTTTATTTTTCTAATGGGTTGGTACTTGATAAGAATTTTTCTGACCTACTATTGAGAATAGATTTTCATAGCCTATAATGTAGATAATTTTATTACTAAATATTTTTGAAACATGTTTTATATTCTTGGAAATATTCCTTTTTTAGTAATTAATGACATGATCTAAAAAATTCCCCTATAATATTCTAATGAAAATTTATTTACATTCCATTTTAAAATCAACTATAGTATTTGAATTTCATTCCATCATGATAATTTCTCCACTATTGTTTAAAATATAATTTATTTTATAAAATATCATATTTTTAACAAATTTAAATATATTCTAATGTAAAACCATGGTTTGGTGAAGGTAACCATGTCAAGTATTTTTCTAATTAAAACCATGTCATGGGGATGGACACCATAACATGGTTTTATGAATGTTAGTATTTTCTTTAAAAGAAAATACATGTCGATTAATTTTTATATAAACTAAAATATAACATGATATATTACATTACAATATAATAGTGTATAATATATATATTTTTTAAGGAAATTTATGAATTATAATAATTTAAACATTTAACAATTTTTTTAAAATCATTTTGAAACATTTCTAATTCCTTTCATTATTTTAAAATTTATGAAACTTTTACTATGATGAAATGGTGAACATTTATGAAAGTAAAAATGATATGGGGAATTAAACACGAAACCTTTAACCATATAAAATTATTTAAATCCATTATATGTATATATAAGTATTTTTTTGAAATAATCTTTCATTTTGAGATTATATATCTCTTCAGTCTTTAATTCCATGGTTTTATTTTTTCATTCATGAAACATTATCCAACTAATATGATGGGTGACTTATACTACCCATATACTATTCTAATTGGAATGATATTATGGATTTCATGTAATGGATATCCAAAAATATATTATACAATATGTTGGAAATACCATATTTAAACATTGAGATATGTTCTTCATTTGTTTTAATTAAATTGAAATAATTTATTCGGTAATATTGTAAAAAGTGTTATTGTGGTTGAAGTTCATTAAATTTTGTTAGTTTTTATAGTAAAAACCCCAACCCTAGTTTCCTAGAGTCGATGGTAATTTTTTTACAATAAAATATATACAATCAATAACATAACCAAGGATTGACCGATTTAGTATTCTTTTAGAACTATATACATACTTTGTTCCCTTATTATATTGGTAATTAAATCTGAAACAAATGAAATTAAACTTCATCAAGTCACTTATTCAAAAACATAATCTTCCAAACCTATGTAAGTAAAAAAAAATTAAATTTTGAGATAAAATGATCTGTTAGGGTTACATAAAAAAATAATAAGTGATTCAAACTTAATAATGTATAGTCATTATAAAAAGGTAAATAATATGAAAATCACATGCCATCAATGCACAGAGAATGAAAATTTATCCAAAGATTTTTTTATAGAGAAAATATAATGGAATGTAATAAGATAATACTGGATCAAGAAAATGATTATTTGGACATCCTGTATTTGGTACATTAACCATTATACTGTCAAGACTGTTTATTTCTCTTTGTAAAAAAACCCGTCTGAATCTGTTTGGAAATAAACATGAAGGGATGGTCACAAACTATTTTGTATCAAGAAACCCATCGATGCTTCGAGGGGATATTTGTAACTATTCCCCACCCATCACTACATGTCCTAATATTTATTCATACATATTTTAAATTCAACAACATTCAAATAAAACACCATATGTAAAAATGGTATACAAATAAGATGATAATAATATTGATAATACAAGATATATTGATCTTTAATGAAATATTTGATGAATGATGGTCATAATTAAAATTAAAGTATACATACATAACCCATAATAAATTAGAGGATAATATGGACTTGATCATGATAAATGTTATGCTACTTAAATGAAAACATGTAAAAAGAGCGTTTAAAATATTATAAAAGAGCATCTTTAGTGCGTGTTAAGTAAAAATATGTAATAGCATTTTAAAAGGGAAAATGCATATTTTTTTGTATAAAAATAGAAATTAAAAATGATAGTTTTTAATACTAAAATTATCAATTTTAGAAAAATAGTTATGGTTTGAAAACAAATTATGCAGTATACTAGTATATCGGTATGAAATTGAAAAGTTCCCTTAAATCGGGCTGGATTATCAGGAGATATTCAAAAGAGAACCTTATTTAAAATATAATTACCCATAAAAGAAAGATGAAAATAATGTGGTAATTATTTTTGGAAGAAATGAATAGAATTTAGTAGGACTACATAAGAATAATTAAGAATTACATTTGGGTAGATAGAGAGAGAAAGAGTAACTCAGATGAAAAATGGATATTCAGGGAGAATCACTTACATTATGTACTAAAGTGTTCTACACTTGGACATAATGTCATAGATAAAGAAATTATATTTATTAATAATTTAATTTAGAACCTATTCATAATTTATTTGATTTAATATTAATTTATTAAGTTCATTTATGTACTTTTTGACTAGTTATAAGATTCAATTTCATCATTTGGGATTGTTTGTTTCCTTAGTTTTCATGATTTGTTCACTTATATACATGTATAAAAGACCATGTTAAATGATAATATTTATAAAAAATATAAATTATATGTTAATAGTGAACTTTAATGAGATTAAATGGTTTTATATATCATTTTTTCTTTAGATATAAGGATGATTAATTAGATAAAATACTAATGGTAAATGTTTGGATTATTTTGGTTTTCTTAACCTTCACACACTAGTTTTGTTTTAATTATTTATATTACATATATATACATGTTAAAAAGAAATAAAATAAGTTTTAATATAAATGTCAAATATTTTTTCAACTATTATAATGGTTTTATGTCCAACCTTGCAGATGGTAATGGAAAATAAAAATGCATCGTCCATGATAGCGGTAAATCGACACATCACTGAGGATGTTTTAATTCCTAGAATGAAAGAGAGATGTGAAGGGGTTTGATTATGAATCTTAAATTAAAATAATAAAATTAAAGTAGATATATGAAAATTTAGTTATCATTTCACTTGTATGAGGGGAGGTGTGGAGAATATAATGAAACATATTAAATTGAATGAAATTAAAAGAGAAAGAGGTTTTTACCTCTTGAATTCTTCTCCATGAGAACAACCTTAAGGGGATAGGGATTTCCCTTTTAGTGAGTAAAAAGGACCCTAAACTTGGGGTAGATACTTTGGAAGATTATTGGGTAGAAATTAGGCAAGAATCACTGAATTGGAGCTGTGAGGAGAAGAGGCGATGGCAGTGGTTTTTATAATTGGGAGAGGGGTGTTTTTTTATAATCTTATTCATTTGTTTATTATTTTTGGTTTAAATATGTATTGTTTGAAACTTAGAAATATATATACTAAAATAATTAATGATTTTTCATGATTATGGTTTTACATAATCCATACGTCATCTACGACTCATTAATTCTTGTTTTTAGCTTATACCATAAATTACTGTCTTTCAATTTTAACAAAAAATCAATCTATTTTTGAAAAATCCCAAAAAAATTCCACTAATCATTTCTTGATGTCTATAACTAAAAAATGAAAATAATTTTATGAAAATAATTTTCAAAATATGGGTAATTTATTTTTTAATTTAAATCATTATTAATCAGAAATTAACACTTTTAAAATTTATAACTGATTTTATCACACTTTGAAAAATTAATTAAGGCCTGATAAAATTATATTATAATCATAAGCTGAAAAAATACTAATTTATGATTCTAATTTATGAAAATACATTTTATTTTTAATCATTTCATTAATTATAAAATTTTATATAATCATTTATTTGTTTATAAAAATACTAACAATTAATTTATCATTTTCAAAATATTTATTTACTTATACTATGATATAAGTATACCATATTTAATTTTACAAGATAAATAAATTTTATTTATAATTTCATAGGTGTGGTTACTATTATATTGGTTGAGTTACTATTCATATGTGTAACATTACTATTCAAAAGGTCATGTTACCATTTCATTGGTATATGTTCCTTAATTTCTAGAAAAACCTTTTATTTAAATTATTCATTATTTATAATTATTTTTTGGGTTCTCTATGTGATATTATATGATTTATACTAAATGAAATATTTTTTTCAATGTAAACTTTCCAATGAATCGAATTTTTTTAAGAGGATTCATCTAATAAAATCATTGGGAGTTATATTCTCCCCCTATAAGAAATTTCATCTAGAACATTTTCATGAATATTTCTATCTAAATAGATATGGGTGGTTATTATTCATAACATCCTCAGGTTCCTACAATGCTTATTCCATTTTATGGTTTCTCTATAGAATATTTACTAACCGAGACATCTGATTTCTCAGTATTTACCCTCTTGTGTCAAGAATCTCGATAGTCTATTCAGAGTAAAAAAAATATGGTGCCATTTCTATTTCATCATATGTGAGTACATGTGTTGGGACTAGAATGTACTTAGTTAACAATGATATGTGGAACACATCATGAACTTTCGAGAGACTTGGAGACATTTCTAAATGGTCATCTATAGCTCTAATTCTTTTAAAAACTTAAATTGGTTTGATGTACCTGGGGAAGAATTTTTCTTTATTACCAAACATTAAGACACCCTTCTATAGAGATATTCTTAGTAAGACATGATCTCCAACATGAAATGGAAATCCTTTCTTTGTTTGTTAGTAGAACTCTTTTTTCATACTTTGGGCCACTTTAATATGAACTTGAATGGTAATTACCTTTTTCATTGTCTCTTCTATAAATTCTGGGCCTATAAGTTTCCTCTTTCCATCTTCATCCCAATAAGTTGGAGTACAACATATCTTTCTATATAATGCTTCACATGGTTTTATTTGAATACTAGAATGGAACCTATTATTTTTTGAAAATTACACTAAAAGTAAATATTGATCCCACATACCTTGAACGTTAATTGAGAAAAATATAAACCTGGATTATATTGTTTGAATAATTCTTACATATTATCTATTGGTTTTAGGGTGATAAGAAGTAATCATATAAATCATGGCATCCAATGATTTCTGAAGACTCTTCAAAAAGTTTGATGTGAAATTGGGAACTCAATCAGAAAAAATTGGTAGAGGTTCACCATGTAGTCTTAGAAGATCACTAATATAGAGTATTTCTTGGCATTCCAGTGGGAAATACTTATTTTATAGAGGGGAATTATGATGATTTGGTATGCTGATAAAAAATTACATGAATTCCATCATTCTTTCTAGGTTTATTTGGTAATCCAGTGACAATATCCTCAGTAATGTCATTTAAAGTCAACATGGGAATAACTATATGTTTCATGAATCCTCTAGGATGTTGCCTCTCAGCCTTTACATGTTTACATAATACGAATCTTGACACATAGTTATCAATTTCATTCTTCATTTTACAGCACTAAATATGTTCTTTTAGATTTACATACATCTTATTACTACCTTGGAGTAATGAAGAATTTTTGGTATGTGCATCATCCAATAGTTCCCTTTTTAGATTAGGTATTAATGTAACACATAACCTTTTTCCAAATTTCATAATTCTATTCTCATATACGTGCTATTATAATATTCCATCCTCACTGTAATTAAAATTCTTTTAACAATTCTCATCATAAGATTGGGATTTTTTATCTTCTCCAGTAAAGATGGTATAACAATCATTTGAAAAGGAAGTGATGTTTCTTCATCCTAAACAATTCCCATATCTATCTTTACTAGATCCATGAACATAGGATCTTTCTCAATCCTTATTTGGAATAGAAGTATATGGTATTTAATACGTAATGCATCTGGTAAATTATTTTAATTCCCTGTTTTATAGTGTATTTAGAAATCATAAAATATGAGTAACTCAATTTATCTTATTTCCCTCATGATATGTTCTTTATATGAAAATATATATTTCAAACTCTATTGATATCTATATATATATCATCTCTTATCATAGTTATAGTGTCTCTATATCTTCATATCAAATATTATGCCTCCTAACTCAAGATCACGAGTTGTATAAATTTGATCATGATTCATCAATTTCCTTGATGCATATGCAATAACTTTATCATTTTCTCATAAGGACACAACCCATTCCTTTATTCGATGAATCACTCTATATCAAAAACCCATAATTTCCAAATGTTAGAGTCAAAATCATATCATTGACTAATATTCTCTTAAATTCTTCAAAAAATACATAATATTATTTTTTTCCATACAAACATAATCTCTTTACATGCGAGCATGGTTAACGGGTTGTCCAATAGGGAAAAATTATGAATGAAATACCAATAGTAACCTGCTAAACCAATAAAACTATTGACCTAAGTTACGTTCATTGATGTAATAAATTCATGAATTTCATTTTTCTTCAAATAATCAACTGATATTATATCCATGAAGTCAATATGGACAACAAATGAGATGTCCTGGAGGTATAACTCACATGTTCGAAATTTACTATATAACTCTTTCTTTTTGAGAGTCTCAATAATAATCTTCAAGTGATTCTCATGGTATTCATAGTTTTTAGAATACACCAGAATATAATTAATGAATAATATAAAAAAATCATCATGATATTAATTTCATAATATATTCATCAGATCTATAAAAATAAAGGGTTAATTAGGGAATCCAAATGGAATTACTATCAACTCATAATGTCCATACCTCATCTAAAAAGATATATTTAGAATATCTTCAATCTTTAATCACAATTGATGAAACCTATAACAAAGATCAATCAAGGAAAAATATTTATCCCAATGATGTTGATCAAATAAATCATCAATGTGAGGTAGTGGATACTTTTACATTATTCTAATAACATTATTTTTTTATAGTCAATGCACAGCCTCAAGGATCCATCTTTCACAAGAAAAAAAAGAATAGGGCCACCCCATTGAGAAACACTAATGGTGAATAAATCCTTTATTAGTCAAGTCCTATAGAAATTCTTCAATTCCACTAATTCCAATGTGTTTATTTTATATAGATTCCTTGATATTAGTCTTGAAACAGAGATTAGATCAAGGGTAAACCCAGCTTCAAGCTCTGTGGGTGTATAGTGAATTCCTCAGAAAATACATCAATGTATTCATGTACATGTGGTGCATCATCAATTTGAATATGAATTTACTCATATGTAGATGCTGTTTTTTCTTCCTCCAAAATAATTTCTTTTAGTAGTACAGTCAGGGGTGGATCTAGACAATAATCAAATGATGAGATTAGTTCTCTAAAGATAATGGATTGTACATCATCTTCACATATGATAATATATTTGTTCTTTTCGAATTGTTTGAAATATTGTTCTGAAATACATTATATACAAAGAATTATATCAACATAAAAATAGGTATGATGATAAGGTTAGAAAATAAATCATGTTTATATGCTATAATGGGAACTACCTGACACATTTTTGTTGATATGAGACTTTACGAGTGTTGACTAACAATTCCATTATTAAATCAAATGGAAAATATCTAATTTTCTTGAAAAATATGGTAGATATTAAAGAGTATTATGTTAAATAATCAAATAAATAATTTTCAAAATTTGATGATAGGATTATTATACCTTCCATTACATCATTAGGTACTTCTACTTCAGTTGTGGTGATTGTATAAGATTTTCCATCTCCCCTTGGACTCTTCTTGGAAGATTTCCATGAATATGAGGAAATTGGTTTGAATAATTTCCCATGTCATTGTAGTTGAAGCATTGAAAATAATTTATTTTTTTCTTCCCCTTGCATTCATTTTCTCGATTACCCTTTTCTCCGCACTTATAACAAACTCCAAAGCTTTTCAAGCATTTATTTGGATGATTATTTCCACAATTTTGTATAATGAAAATTTCATCATTCGACAATTATTCTTAGACACTTAATCTTCTCCATGGATATCAGAATACATATTCTTTTTTTATTCTCCTTGAACATATATGATCTAGAAAATTCTTTCTCTATTTTCATAGAACATAATACTATTTCATTATATGATGAAATTGTTTTAGAAGCCAGTTCCCATTGAATACATGAAATAATACCTTAAAATAAAATATAAATAATGAATTATTAACCATGTATGTAATATATAACATACTTGGATTGTATTGTGAATGTCGCCTCATACATTGCAACACTCTTTTCTTCCCATTGATTTAAGCTAATAAATTATCTCTTAAATTTTGTTTTTTCTCATCATGGAAATATTTTTTGATGAATTTTTATTTAAAATATCTCTATTCCATGTATTATATTTCATCATCCTCATTATTATTTAAGGTCAAAGACCAATATTGATCAGTATTGCTCTCGAAAAAATATATAACCAGTACAACTTTTTTATTTTCCTTGAATCACAAAGATTGAAATATATATTCAAGGGATTTGGTCCACTACTTAGCTACCACTGGATTAGTGATCCCCCAAAAATATGGGGGATTATACCACATGAAACAATCCAACAAAGGTGTATTATGGTTATTTTTTGATAAACTATGTATGATATCCAAATATGGAAATGATCCGGTCAGCTCCAATACTAAGTGCGTCGACTTGGTCAGTGGGAAAATCCCTACATTTTCTGCGGGTATTGATTCCTTTACTTCCATTAAGATCTATCAGAATATAATGAAACATAATAATTTAGATCATAATCATTATTAGTATTGAGCCAGAATCCACAATAATGAGTTATTATAATTATCATATTTATTTAACATTTGTTTCCCAAGGATTCTACTAAAATTTATCTGATACCAACAATAAAAACCCTATCCCAAATTTCTAATATTTGGTGATCATTTTATTAAGATGGCATAGATAAAATAGATCACATCAATAAGGATTGATCAGTTTTGTATTCTTTAAGAACTAGATACATACAAGTTTCCCTCAATACATTGGTTATTAAAAATAGAAAAACAGAAAATAAATTGCATCTTGTCACTTATTCAAAGTTTTCATCTTCACAACCTTAGGAAGGAAAAAAGGGTGAGATCAAATGATAATTAATGGTTATATGAAACTATAGTCGGTGAAGAAAACTCAATAAGGTAGGTTCATTATTGTTAGGTAAATAATATGAAAACCACACGCTATCAATACCCTAAGAATGAAAAATCATCCATAGATTTTTAAGAGATAAAATCCCATGAAAAGTAATAAATGAATAATGAAGGAATAAAATTATTATTTGGATCTAATTTATCTAGAACATGAACAATTATAACATCATGATTGTTTAATTATGTGTGTAAAAAACCCATCTAATTCTATTTGGAAATAAAAAATGTGTTTGTCACCAATTTTTTTGTCTCATGAGACATATCAATTCGTCAAGGGGTTATCTATAATCGATCCCCACCAATCACTACATGTCCAAATCATTCTTCATATCTATATTCAATTCAACAACATTCATTGAAAACATCATATGTAAAAATTATATATATCTAAGATGAAAATCAAATATGTGATTAAAGAAGTAGGAATATTTAATGAAATCTTCATTGAATTGTGATTATAATTAAATTGGATGTATAAATAAACCACACACAAGTAATAATTTTTTAATAAGTCATATATTATGATAAATTAATTCCAACATAAATTAAAACATATAAAAATAGTGTTTAATGGCCATTATAAAATAGCATCTTTAAAGAGGTGTAAGGAAAAAGATCTAAAGACATTTAAAATGGGAAAAGAATAATTATTTATATAAAACTAGAAATTAATAAAGGTATTCTTTCATGGTAAAATGTGGAATTTTGAAAAATAATGGTGGTTTAAAACATATTATGTTGTGTACTTGTAAGTGGGTAATAAATTTGAATGCTCCATTAAATCAGGTTTCCTTATCAAGAGGAATTGAAAAGAAAACCTTATAAAACATGTATTTCCATAAAAAAATAAAGTATAATTGATCTTGGTAAATATTTTTTGGATCATTAAAAAAGATTATAGGTTTGAATTCCTAGACCCTGATGCCACTTAATTGGTTCCCTGATCTTAGTCGGTCCCATGGACTCTATTGCATCTCCCCAAATGCCAGAAGTTTCCGACTAGAAAATAGGGAATAGGGTGTACCCATGGGGATACTATTCCCACATTTCCAGGGTGTAGCGTAGAGGATAAATATTAACATAGTAAAATAGATGAAATATACCAGGATAACAATAAATAAAATAACTATAATAACATACAACAACTTATGATGATATGTCATGTATCTAGTAAGCTAGAAAAAATGGATACAAAGTTGTAATAATATATTCAAATCCCAATGTAGAAAAAGGAAATAGATAAACTATCCCAAGAATCCATAGCTACAACTTTTTCATCTTCTACCATCTCCATCTTCGCATAGTAAAAAATTATTTTTTTGATGTATTACGCTTCCATTTATCAATACTTTCACATGTAATCTACGTCGAGTACCAAACAATTCCTATAGAGGGTGTGAGATAAATATCAGTTGGCCACCATCAATGGTATCTATAACACCTGGCCCGTGTAATGGAAATCTAACAATGTGAAAGCATGCATATATTAAGTAAGGCCATACAATGTAACTAAATACCAAAGTACATACTTCTGCTCTCAGATGGTGTTTGAACATGTAACCGGTTCATTATTGTATTATTAGAAATATATAAATAACTCATATATTAGCAATAGTTAAGGTTCCAAGATGTAACGAGGCATATTGTAATGATATTTATTAATGAATTTATAAGGTAATACCCAAGGAATTGTAGACCTCAAGCATCACCAACATAGTAATTACTATAGCCTAGATAAGGGTAAGAGTGTAATCCAAAGAGTATAGTCCAAGGAATTCCACAATAAGATTCCTACCGAGTCCATAGTGTATATCCAAGGTAAAATGAGGCTTAACATTGATCGATCCTAAGGGGATTTAACCGTGGAACCTACTTGTCAATTCAATATCCAAGGATTATATCCAAGGTGTCCTGTAATATTATAAAAGGGATCCTATATTGTCATACCGAGCGTCTAATAACCGAAAGGGATTGGGTTCCAGGTGGGTCTCAACCAAAGAAATATGTATCCTTGATTCAGAATGGGGTTCCCAAGTGTTGAAGGCATTCCCTAAGGAATCCAATGTGAGATCGAGTCAGAACACTCATATTTGGTAATGAATACATATAATATTTAATTTGGTTCAAGCCTTGCCTTTCATTATTGTGACAAGACCAAGTATCATGCACCCATTCATTTAATTCATTAAAAGTATTTTTTTAAAAATCTAGGTTCACCCCTTACCTTCCATTAATAAGGCAAGGGGTGATATGAACAAGAAAACTTTTATTAAATTACATTTAAAATGGCCATGTCATATAATGAGTACACTTTCCAATTTCCATTTCAAATTTAATTATCAAACTGATGAAATTACCTTATGAGGGTTATGTTGTTAGAATACATGGAACTTTCTGTTATAAGATTCACAATTTATATCAAGAAATTTAATATATAAAATCTTTCCCTTATAATGGTAAAGCCAAGGCACACCTGAATTCTGGCTCAAACGTGTCAAAAGACTAATACAAAAGTCATGGAAAAACATCCTACATTGGATTAATGGAGTTGTTGGCATAACCACTAAAAACTAATGACATATTTTGAAATATCATAACCATATTTTTCTAATGATTTTAGGAATGGTATATAAATTAAATAAAAGACACCCAATGAAAACAATAGGCCCTACACACCAATTCTAAAATTAACGAACATGAGGGATGAGTTATAGACCAACCACCATAGGCTTTTATGACTCTTCTCATATAGTATTAGCTAATAATTAATCTTTTAATGGATTAAATATGATAAATGATTAAAAAATATTACACCTCGTTAACTTGGTCAAGAGAAAGAGGAAAATAATGTCTATAAAGGACTCAAGTACATACCATTGTGCATCCAACATGATAGATAGAAGCTCAGACATATACTGGATGAAGGAGATCTCTTGATCCCTATGTTAGGCCTTTAAAAAGATCCAAAATGGATGAAATATATGTTAATCTCACTGTAAAATAGATTAGGGAAGAAGTAGGGGTTAATTATAACATTAAGGGTAAAAATTGTAAAATTCCCCCAAAATTAGCCTGTTCATGGTTTATTCGCACCGTTTATTCACACAGATTGAAAAACTATGCACAAACCCTACACGAGTACCAGGAGAATAGAGATTTACTACATGGTTAGGTCACATGGTTTGATAAAACATGCAACAACCATGTGGTAAGTCTCTATCCAAAAAATAATTCCACTGAAACAGTTTTCTTATATCATGTAGCCCCCCACAAGTTTTACAACAAACAATGCACCATGCCAAATTGTCCCACAAATATGGGTTTTGGGCTCCAAATAATCCTCAAACACCCTTGCTACCTTTTATTATTCATTAGGAAACCATATTATGTCCCAAATAAATAATTATACCATAATTTAAAGGATCCATACCTCACTAATAAATATTATTCTTATTGTCTTGCACCGTTAACAGAACTTGTCCCCGAGTTCACCATCCAAGGGTGGTGAAACCCTATCTGAGAAAAACTCTCTCCACTGAGAACATATGTCAAGATCCCTCTCTAAAGTCTCTTCATGCACAATGTTATACATACATAGAACACATGCTATCAGGATAGACCAACCTTGAACATCCTTCGTTCTCCAGTCAATAATGCATAATGGATACTCTTCAAAGGTATCATCAAAACCTAACTAAACTTCTTCACGATCTAAGGTATGAGATAGGTCGACATGATATGGGTGAATCTATGAAACATAAAGACATCATGCATGACATAGTACCTCTAAGGCAGTATCATCTGATAGGATATCATCATGACTCTCTTTATAATATCAAAAGGCCCTACATAATGAGAAAACATCTTCCCATGGGTTATTAACTATTTATTACCTATGTTGGGAGATACCTAAAGGAAAACCTGACCCCTAACATCAAACACCATAGGTCAATGACGGTGATAGTCATAAGATTTCTATCTAGACTGAGCAGTATTCATATGCTTCCTGATCAAGTGATACTTCTCTAAAGTCTCCTATACGAGACAAGGACCTAGTAGTGATGCCTCACCTGCCTCTAGCCCGCAAAGGGTTGAATGACACGACCCCCCCATTTGAGGCCCCAAAAGGATCCATTTTAATAGTTACCTGAAATCTATTATTATAGGAAAAATCGGTGATTGGTATATACTTCTCCCAAGAACTACCGAAATCATGGACACCTACTCATAGTATTTCCTATGAAATTTATATTTTTTGTTCCGGTTTTCCATCGATGTGAGGGTGAAAATCTATGATTGGAAGAACCTATGTACCCATATATTTCTACAAACCCTTTTAGAACCATGATGTGAAATTAGTGTCTTTATCCTACGTGATAGTAGGAGGGACCCCATGTGGTCGTATGATCTCATAGACATAAATCCATCCCATATCATCAACTAAGAATGTCTCCCGAATGGGAATGAAGTGGTATAATTTTTTTAGTCAGTCAATAACTACCCATACAATATATCTACCCCTCAGGGACCTAGATAAAACAACTATAATGTCTACAGAAATAACTTCACCTTTCCATTTTGAGACTAGAAGCGGATGTAGCAAGCCTGCATGTCTCCGGTGCTCTACCTTTAATTGCTCATAGTTGGAACACTTGGTGGTAAATCCTACTATATGAAATTTCATCGCAGGCCACCAATACCGGCGTCGTATATCTCGAATCATTTTAGAGATGCCTAGATTAATTTCCAACTGAGAAGTGTGGGAATCATGCTTCAAATCCTCTATAATTACTTTAGGAACCCATACATTCCCCAAAATACTCAATATGTCATATCTATCCATAGAATAATCCGTAAGAAGGTTATATCCTGATATACTCTCACAGAGAACCAAGCCCTTATGATCTGAAAATTTCCTACCCTTTACCTTCTTAAGGAGGGAAGAGGTAATTATCCAGGTTTAGAGGTAAGATTGCACGTGACTATCATGAAACACCTGATACTTCTTATTAAATGTAGCGATTAATTTCCATTCATCATTGACTTCCCATAGGGTATGTGCATGATTTTTCCAATATAGCACATCAGTGAATAACTTTCACCTCCTAGGTGTATAGAAAATCTTAAAATCAAAGGAATATATATTAAAATCATCCCCTATTTCTAAGGTTCAATTCACACTTTGTAAAGAGATATTTGAGGATCTAGAGGTCCGTGTACACCATAAAGCACTCACCTAATAGGTAGTGTCTCCAACAACATAAGTCACAAACAACTGCTGGTAGCTCAAGGTTGTGAATTTGGTAGTTTCTCTTATGAGGCATCAACTGTCAGTTTCTATATGCAATGACTCTACCCTCCTCTATTACAACTTCTCCTAATCTAATTCTTAATGAATAATAAAATAAGATATAACCTCTTCTAGGATCTGGAAGGATTAGAATGGAAACTGAGACAAGCCTCCATTTTAGCATCCAAATGTCTTTCCCTCACTCTTTTAACAGCAAGAACATGAAACCTTTCTTTGTAAGATTAGTTAGAGGTAATGAACGACATGATAAGTCTTGTATGAAATGACTATAACATCCCTCCATCCCCAAGAAACTCAACATATCAAAAAAAGTTCTTAGGATGATCCTAGGAAACCACAAAGCATACCTTATCAAGGTCAATAGATACCCCTAATTTTAAAATAATATGACCTAAGAAATGAAAGTTTTCATTCCAAAAGTAGCACTTAGTAATCTTGGAATAATACTATTTCCCCATCAGTGTACTCAGAATGATCTCATGGAGAATATAATTGTCTCTATAAGTGAGATAATGCACCAAGACTTCATCCACAAATACTACAACAAAATAATATAAATAGGGGTGGAACACACAATTGATTAGGGACATGAAAATAGAAAGCACGTTCATGAGACCGAATGAAATAATAAGGAAATCATATAAACTATTCACTCTATGAAAGGTTTTACAAGTATGTCTAATGGACTTACTCACACTTGGTGATATCCCGACCTCATGTAGATCTTAAAGAAGACCCTATCTCCTCAGATCTAGTTAAAGAGATCATTTACTCAAGGCAGTGGATACTAGTTGTTGGATGTAAGTTGGTCTATATTTCTTTAATCCACACATGGATGTACAGTTCCATCCACACTCTTAGACAAAATTATTGGAGAACCCTAAGAGGATGAACATGTCCGTATAAACAATTTGGCCTCTAAATCCTCTAACTATCACTTGATATCCAAAAGATCGGTATGTTCCATCCTATATAGAATATTGGACACTAAAGATGCTCCTATAACAAGATCGATCGTAAAATCTGACTCTCTCAGAGGAGGTAAGCTAGAAAAGTCATCAGGATAAACATCCATAAAATAATCTACTACTAGATGAAATCCAGCCGAGCCTAAGCCATGATTCTCCATGAAGAGATTTTAAATCTAGTCAGTCACTCAACATATCCCATGATTCTCTAGTCCTTCTCTACCATCTTGGACATCCCACTTGCCTTTATGTAGATAACTGCTACCCTCTGGTGATGTAAATGATACCCTGCAATGATAGAATTCTACAAAAGCATGATACTAAACCAACTAGTCCATCTTGAGAATGACATTGAAACCTATCATATTTAGACTAAAGAGGTTCTATAAGAAAGGGTAAATTCCTACCTCAAGGGGAAATTCCCTACATTGGTACATTTTATCTGACCATACTTCTACTAGTGTATCTAGGGTCATTACACCACAGTAATATTGTAACTTCATTCCGAGAAAATCCATGATAGATACAGAGATAAATGAGTTTAAATAACCTATATAAAATAAATAATGTACTATAGTGTATGAAACTAGAATAATAACTCATACTATATATGGTCCCGCAACCTAATCCTCAGATATTGACTGTAGTTCAGGAAACTGGCCTAGTGGATGGACCTACACAACATATGGACTTCCAAGATCATAACATATAGGTTAGTGCACCTGGTGATCAGGGGTCAGACTAATAAGGCCATGACCTCCTCCTCAACCAGTCCTACTGGTGTTATTCTAACTCCCCCCCTGAAGAGGCACAAAAGAACCCCCTCCTAGAGGTGAATTTGGTGCTGATCCTTTTCCACTCAATGCTGGTCGAATGGTTCTCTAGAATCCTTAAAGATTCCCAATATTTCTGAAATATCATTACCCCATTGAGACTATATCATAATGATGATTTAGTAACTCCCTATCATCAACACTGATGACATACCTTGGAGTTATCAAAATAGGTACTCTGGTTGTCACTACCCTGACAAGAAACCACGATGGAACATTTCCTACCCCCAGGAGAACTACCGGCCTACCGAAACACCGATCCAATATGCCCTGTGCTATTACCATCCCTTAGGTGGAACTCAATGACATGATATTGAATAAATATTTTAGAAAAAGTATGCAGGTGAAAGGCATTCACATATGTATGGATGGTGTAAAAAATCCCATCCTCAAAGCATCTACCATGAAAAAGATCATCACTGGATAGAAGTGGTGAAATGTACCAAAACTCCCTGAAATTAATTGAATACTAAATAACTAAAATAAAACCCTGATAGATATGCATGAACTCGCTGGCTTTGTCAGCTCTCAGTGTCTTCGGAAAGAACTGATCATAGAAGGTAGTTTGGAATCAACACATAATATACCCTGATGATGACTAGCTTGGTTAATCACATCCCACCATAATTTTGTAGAATCAAGAATCATGTAATTAGAATGTTTTTTCCTACACTATATAGGCATCCCCAGATGTTCAAAGATAGATGGTGCAGCCTTTATCCAAGACTTACAATCTCGCAAACTTCCATTCCCAGAAATGGTGGGAGGATACTACAACTGAAACTCATGAATCATCCAACATAGGTGTAGATCAAGGAGAAAAATACATGTATTGAATCAGACATAGGAAATATTCATGAACTTGGCAATTAGTTCATGGATCAGGTACAATAGGTGGTGCACCCCCTAGAACTCCTTGCGGTAAGTCTAGCTGCTCAGGGCCCACCACCTCTAGAGCAGGTCATCACCACCTTCCTGGCATATGACATGAGGATGTCCTGGTGACATTAGGAAAAAAATACCAAGAAAAATATTAGAAAACATATATGCATAAAGACATCATCACAAGAGTAAGATAAACATTGAAAAAATCACCACCCAAGGCATAAAACCCTAACTACCTATGTAACGTCCCGGACCCGAGTGCCACACAACGGGTGCCCCGAACCTGGTTCGCCACATGATCTCAAGAGCATTTCCCCAAATACCATAGGCTGCCGACTAGCAGCGAGGGCCCAGGACAGATAGTGGGGAAACTATGCCCTCATTTGTCAAAGTGTAGTGCAGCGGAATTACGAAAAAAAACATACAACGATAGCGGAAGCAATAATCCATGCACATTTTAAGTAAACAAGTGCAGTAAAAGGTAACCAACCAGATATATAGATATGATGCAATATGTCTCAATTCTATGAAAATAGCCAGAACATATTATACATCAATACAGTACAACAAAATAAACAGTACAACAAAACAAAGAAAAACATCTGGCAGCGACATCACAATCCTAGGCTCAGTCCCATTCCCTCCTACTCCTCAGCAACAGTCAAGTACATGTACAAGGACTCTTGCCCCTATCCACACCTTCAGAAACATAATCTGTTTGGGCTAAAAAAGCATGACCCAAACAGGGTGTGAGAAATATATCTCTGTAGGCACCCACCAAAGGCCCATACCTAACTGCGTGCCAACATGCAACAATAGTGTGTAGTAGTAAAATGAAATAAAGTAAGAAGTACTGAAAAGTAACTAACTTATCCAATTATATTGCCATTTTAATATTCTTTTTAATCATTTAATTTAAAATATCACCACAGTGAATATTCTAAGTAACCGACTAATGTCCTCAGACACGTAAACCCCTACCCTCAGGTAAAGAGTATGCAACACAAGAATCTTCCCTCAGGCATAACAGATTTTTCCCTCAGGCGTAGGTAGTGTCGCCCATAGGCACAAAATCAGCTACCCACAGGCACGGAAGAAGTTTCCCTCAGGCCGAAATAACTACTGCCCTTAGGCTAAATAGTGCAGTGTCCACAGGCTAATCATAATAATCCCCTCAAGCTAAACAGGTAACCAGGCCATGCCCAACATGTAAATACGTAGTAAACAAGCAATTACTCTTGAGGCAATTCTACAATTACTACTTTAAAGGCACACCCTCGGGTATCCTGGCCAAACGGCTAAAAAGTGGAACACACCCCCGGGGTGGTTCCGGATCCAAGCAACGATCCCAATCAGCATTTTAATATCACATTTAAATAACCTATACAAATCTAGGTATTTAAAATAGCTATGGCCTCAACCACACGACACCCCCAATATGGGTTCGTTGAACGAAAACGCACAAAACACACGACAGTTGGAAAAACAAACACCAAGCCACCTGCCTTATACACCAATGAGCGGTATACACGATCGTCGATCCCAAAAACACCCAAGAACGGTGTAGATATGAGGTAATAAAACTTTCATTCAACCTAAAATAACTCCCGTTAGGAGAAGAATTAGTAAGCAACATGATAGGAGAAGAGAGGGCTTACCCACGCGGTTCCAACATGATCGAGAGAAGCGGGATCGGATTCCCGATGCTCGATCAGCGGATCTCCCAAGGTTCAACCTCCCTATTCCACTCCTCTCGTCTGGTTCTAAGCCTTCCCTATGAACAGGGGAGGCTACTACACATTTAAGCAAAAAAACAAAGTACACAGTTTGTAATTCCAAGTACACGACATGTACTTTCATCATTTAACTATTCCTCTGGAAGCACCGCCAAACTGTTCATTCGTCGACATGAGTACACGGCATGTACTCTTAAGTACACAGTGTGTACCGTCACCCAACTGGGAGCTGTTCCACTGCCTTACTGTTTCGGCCTGCCAACTGATTACACGATGTGTAAAGGACCACTACACAACATGTAGTCGGTTCATACACCCTTCGTCGCCGACATGGCTACACGCCCCGTGTACCCATCACACACGGCAAAAAGTACATGACATGTGGAAAAGTACACGGTGTGTAGTTACAAAATTTAATATTTTTCCCCATTCTCCAGATTTTCTCAAAAACACTTAAGGAAAAGTGAAAAGAAGAAGCCTATACCTCAAAGATAAGAACTGAGTTCTTAAAAACTTCCCCCCTTATAGAAATTCGTCCCTGAATTTCCCTTCCAAGGTTGACAAAGATAACGCTCAGAATAGCTCTGGCCACTAAGCACGTACGTCAATCTCCCACTCCCAGGTTTCATCCTGAACTCGGCCATGCTACCATAGAAACCATACGAGAGGAACTAACCGGCCTCGGAGAACCTTCGTGCTCCTATCAACGATATGAATTAGATGATCCTCAATGGAAGATTATGCTTCTAGCTCAACCTCCTCAGGCTGAAAGACATGAGATGGGTTTGAATGATAGCAGCACAACTGAGATTTGTGGAAGACGTCGTACATGGCTTGGTACCGCTGTAGTAACCACAATTGATAGGCAACTAGACTGACTCTCTCCAGAATCTCAAATGACCCCACATACCTCGGTGAAAGATTACCCTGTCTCCTGATCCGCTTGTGTCCAAGCCTCGGTGAAACATGCCAGAACACCTGATCCCCGACCATGAACTTCAAAGGTCGTCTGCGGTGATCAGCATAAGACTTCTGACGAGACTAAGCGGTAGCCATCTGCTTCCGAATCAACTGGTCCTGCACATAAGTCTTATGCATGAGCTGTGGTCCCAGTAAAGCTGCCTCACCTGCCTCTGACTAGGACAAAGGCGATCAACATGGCCTACAATATAAAGCGTCGTATGGTGCCATCTTGATAGTTTTATGAAATCTATTGTTATAAGAAAACTCGACTAGGGGTATATTCTTCTCCCAAGAGCCCCCAAAGTCCAGGATGCATGCACACAACATGTCCTCTAGCACCTGAATCATATGCTCTGACTGGCCATCGGTCTGAGGGTGGTATGTTGTGCTCAGAAGAACCTATGTACGCAGTGCCCTCAGAAAACTCTTCCAGAAACGAGACGTAAAATGGGAATCCCTATTTGAAATGATAGAATAAGGGAACCCATGAAGATGTATGATCTCTCGGATATACAGCCTTCCGAGCTCATCGACACCGAAGGTCTCCTTAATCGGCAAAAAGTGAGTTACCTTCATGAGTCTGTCCACAATAACCCACATGGCATCATTGCCTCGAGGTGACCTCGGTAATCCAGTCATGAAATCCATAGCGACATCATCCCATTTCTTCTCCAGAATGGGTAACTGCTGCAAAAGTCCAACTGGTCTCTAATGCTCTGCCTTCACCTGCTGGCAGGTAGAACACCTCGTAACAAAACCAGCTATCTATCTCTTCATACCTGGCCACCAGTACTGACGTCTCAAGTCATGGTACATCTTGGTAACCCTGGGATGAACTGCCCAAGCTGAAGCATGAAACTCCCACATCATCTCCTCACGTGTATCCCCTGGAACCCATACTCATCCATGGAAACTCAGGATCTTGTCATCGCCTATCATCCAACCAAGATAAGGGTCCTCACTTGCCACCGACTCCCGTAGAACTAGGCCTTCTGAATCAGATAGCTGGCTCATCCTCACTCTATCTAGGAGGGTAGAAGTCACAACTAGAGATGAAATATAAGTCTGCCCCTGATTGTCATGCACCTCCAGAAGCATCTCAGAGAACAAGGCCATAAGCTACCACTCACCACTGGCCTCCTGCACTGCCTGTATCTGAGTCTTCCTGCTCAGTGCATCAGCTACTGCATTACCTTTACCAGGTGTATAGGCAAGCTCAAAATCGAAGGACTGTAGGTACTCGACCCACCTCCTTTGCCTCAGATTCAAGTCACACTGAGTAAAGATATACTTGAGGCTTTTGTGGTCGATGAAAACCACAAAATACTCTCCCAAAAGGTAATGTCTCCAACAGCTCAACGCATTCACAACTGCAGCCAACTCTAGATCATGCGTCAGGTAATTCCTCTCATGTGGCCTCAATTGTTGAGACCCGTACGCAACAACTCAATCTCCCTGCTTCAACACTGCTCCCAACCCAATACCTGATGCATCATAGTAAACTGTATAGCTCTTCCCCTGCTCGGGGAGTATCAGGATCGGTGCTGATTTCAACCTTCCATTCAGGTCCTGAAAAGCTTCCTCGCAAGCTTCTGACCAAACGAACTTCACACCCTTATTAGTCAGACCTTTCAATGGGTTTTCTAAGTGGGAGAAGTCATGTATGAAGCGTCTGTAGTAACCAGCCAGCCCTAAGAAACTCTGTATCTCAACAACATTCTTAGGATGCTCCTAGGAAACTACTGCTCTAACCTTCTCTGGGTCTACTGCTACTCCTTCCACTGAGATGATATGACCCAGGAAGTGAATTTGGTCCATCCAAAAGTGGCACTTTGAGAGCTTAGCATATAGCTGATGCTCTCTCAGTGTACTCAATACAATCTCAAGATGGGTGGCATGGTCGTGTCGAGTGTGAGAGTACACCAAGATGTCTCCCACGAATACTAACACAAAAGAATCACGATATGGATGGAACACACGATTCATTAAAGCCATGAAAATTTATGGTGCATTCGTGAGTCCGAACGGAATAACCAAGTACTCGTACAGACCGTATCTACTCTGAAAAGCTGTAAGCAGTATATCCGATGGTCTCACGCATAGTTGATGATATCTTGACCTCAGGTCAATCTTTGAGAACACCCGTGCTCCACAGAGATGATAAAAAAGAGCATTTATCCTTGCAAAGGGATATCGGTTCTTAACCGTCAACTGATTCAGCCTCTGATAATCCACGCAAAGTCTGAGGGTACCGTCCGCCTTCTCTGAAAAAAGGACCGGTGAACCCCAAAGAGAAGTACTGGGTCAGATAAAACCCTTCTCCTGTAACTCCTCTAACTACCTCATAAGCTCCTACAGCTCGGGCGTGGCCATCCTATAAGGAGGAATGGACACCGGTGCTGCTCCTGGAACAAGCTCAATAGAGAAATCCACCTCATGATCCAGAGGTAAACCTGAAAATTCATCCGGGAAGACATCCCTAAAATGATCAACGACTGGAGGGAAATCCGTCTGACAAGTCCCCTGGTCATCCAAATACAAACTCGCAATCTGGGATGTGGATCCACCTTTCCCATGATGCTCTGGTCCATCTTGACTTGCCCGAACATCCCATTCTCCCTTTTATATAAGCTCTCTGCCCTCTGGTGACGTGAAACTCACCCTACGATGATAGCAGTCTACAAAGGCTTGAAAGAGAACCAACTAGTCCATCCTGAAAATGACGTCATAAGCTGTCATCTCTATGACATAGATGTCCTAAAGAAAGAGACACCCACCAACCTCATGGGGGCACTCCTTACACCAACACACACACATGTCGTTCTCATTCCCAACGACATGTCTAGTGTCATAACATCAGAAGAAGAATAAACATAGAGACTAAGTCTCTCCACAATGGGTATAGATATGAAACTATGTGTAGCACCCGTATCGAAAAGCACTGAAGATAAAATAGAATCTACTAGAATAGTACCTCTGACTGTAGAAGGTCTAGGATCCTGATCCTGCTAGGTCTGCTGCACTACATATGCATGCCCAGTGCCGCGACCCTACGGCACAGTCTGGATACCCTGAGCTATCCCGCCCTACTGCCTCTACAATCCTGGTGTCTGGCTACCACAGTCACGACCACCATCTCTGCCTGCATGCCCTGAAGTATTCTAGTTCCCCAACTGGTAAGAAGCCACTGGTCCTACTCCCGCACGCGAAGTCTGTACAAAACCCCTCTCACTAGTCACTGGAGGAAACATCCTGCAAAAGTGCTACAGATGACCCATCTTGCTGCAAGCTCGACACTCCACTGGGTCTCGTGGACACTGTGGCCTCTTGTGCCCCTCTCTACCACACTGGTAGCACATGACCTGGCCACCCGAAGCATTCTTCTGACTTGTACTGCCACCCTGAGAGAATTCCATCTGTCTCTTCCTCTTGCCAGAAGAAATAGTACCAGTAACTGGTGTTGAACCGCCCTAACCCACACTACTAGATTACCGCAGGTTCCTCTCTGTGATCAGTGCCTAGTTCAAAATAGCATGTTCTGAAGGCAACCTGAAGACATTCACCAGCGCTCATATGTCATATCGGATACAATCCTCAAAACGTCTGGCTCTCAACGTCTCATCACCCACCAGCACGGGTGAAAAAAACTGAAGCTCGGTGAAACGAGCAGAATAGTCCATCACTAACATAGCACATTGCTACAGATTCATGAACTCTCGAGCTCCATCTTCCCTCAGCGTCTCTGGAAAAAAATAAGTCATAGAAGCCTTTCTGAAAATCGTCGCACACGATATCTCTGTGATGCTCTAACTGGGTGGTAACATCCCACCACCTCTGGGTGGAATCATGCAGCATATAAGTCACGAGCTTGAACCTCCTCCCTGGAGGCTTATCTAAATGCTCGAAAATAGTCTACATCGACCCTAGCCAAGACTCTGCAGCCTGTGGACGCCATCCCTTGAAAATGTAGGCGGATGCTGCTTCTGGAAGATATTAGTCATCTCGGCCATAGATGTGGCAGCCTGCAGTGCTCCCTAAAAGGTCAGCATGAACCAAATAAAGCCTTCATGAAACTGTGCCTCCACGCTTGTGTTCGGTATAACAGCTGTCGCCGCATCTGGCTGTGCTGGAGGATCCACTGGTATCCCATGGCCCACCATCTCCGGAGTATAGTCGTCGCCGCTCTCCTGGAAAACAACTCGTGGTCGTTGAGGCGGCATGACACTGCAAGGTCAAAAGCACGCCTTAGATTCAAGATTATTAAGAATGAAAGCGAAGGAACCAAAAAGGGAACAAGAGGAAGAAGACTTTTCAGGATTTAAAAAATAAGACTACACGGCAGGTATAATAACTACACGGCGTGCACTTGACTTCTCTTCCCCTACTCGGGTCCTTCGACACGACTAAGCCACACGACTCCCATTGAACAAAAACTACACGATGTTTATTATAAATACACGGTGTGTATGGTGTTATTTTCTAATTTCCCGTGTCATCTGTGACACGGCCGACTACTCGGCTTGAAACTACACGGCGTGTTACACCCGCACACGGCGTGTACATAACCCCGTTTACCTAGCCACATGACTAACACCACACAGTCTGTCCTTGAACAAGACCACATAGCATGTCCCACAGGTACACGACATGTTCAAGGAGAGGTGACACTAGCCCGTGTTGTTAGTTACACGGCCGAGTACCCAGGTCACACTACATGGCGTGTTCATCATAGACACAGTGTGTTCTGTATAGGATTTCACCGACCCGTGTTGTTAGTTACACGGCCGGACTCCAGGTCAACACTACACGGCGTGTTTTACCCAAGCCTTTCCCTACCCCGTGTCACCGCCCACACGGTTTGGGACACGGGAAGAGACTACACAGCGTGTACTTAAAAAGTTCATTTTTCTTCCCGAACAGAAGAGCATACACGGAGTGTATAATGTACTACACAGCGTGTATACTAGGTTTCCAGATAGTATGCCTCAAAAACTTCTCCGGAACCCATAAAATACTGAAACCAACACTTAAGTGTCAAATTCTGACCTGTGGGGGCCCATACTCCCCACGAGTCAAAATTTGACATCTCATCTATGTTATAACAAAGTAAGTAGTCAATGATCCACCAAATTCCGGTCAATGGGGACCCATACTCCCCAAAAACCAAATTTTGGTGTCCATTCTATAACCAAGCTCACAAAAATAATGCCCTATCACATAGTAGGTATTTTTATCAAGAAGATATCACAACATCATGCTTCTCTTGCACAACAACTATCACAACAACATGCAATTTCTAATGCACCTATATGGCATGAAACTATGCATGACATGTGATATCTAGAATGTGCCTATATGATGCATGAGATGGCATACCCTCATCTCATCAGGTTGTAACTAAATAGAACCCATAGATAAAATATCACATCACAATCTCAAGTGCATCACCCAACGGTGAAAATGAATCAACAGTAAAATTTGCAAAATCAAAAGAATTGCAAAAATACAAGGTAGACTTGATTTTCCTTGTACACGGGTCAGCTATGCCTGGGAACAACTTATTACCAACTATGGTTTCATCCTATCCTTGACTAAGGCTCCAAAAAGGAAGTCAAAGAAAAGAAAACCCCTTTGATACCACTTTAAAACGTCCCGTACCCGGGTGCCAAACAACGGGTGCCTCGAACCCGGTTCGCCACGTGACCTCAAGAGCATTTCTCCAAACTCCAGAGGCTGCTGACTAGCAGCGAGGGCCCAGGTCTGATAGTGGGGAAACTATACCCTCATTTTTCAAAGTGTTGTGCAGCGGAATTACAAAAAAAACATACAACGATATCCGAAGAAATAATCCATGCACATTTTAAGTAAACAAGTGAAGTAAAAGGTAACCAACCAGATATACAGATATGATGAAACATGTCTCAATTCTATGAAAATAGACAGAACATGTTATAAATCAATACAATACAACAAAATACAGAGTATAGAAAAACAAAGCAAAATAGCTGGCAGCAGCATCGTGATCCTAGGCTCGGTCCCATGCCCTCCTACTCCTCAGTAATAGTGAAGTACCTGTATTGGGACTCTTTCCCCTATCCACACCTGCAGAAACGTAATCTGTTTGGGCCAAAAAAGCATGAGCCAAATAGGGTGTGAGAAATATATCTCAGTAGGCACCCACTAAAGGCCCGTGCCCAAATGCGTGCCAACATGCAACAATAGTGAGAAGTAGTAAAATGCAATAAAGTAAGTAGTACTGAAAAGTCACTAACTTATCCAGTTATATTGCCATTTTAATATTCTTTTTAATCATTTAATTTAAAATATCACCACTGTGAATATTCTAAGTAACTGGATAATTTCCTCAGACACGTAAACACCTTCCCTTAGGTAAAGAGTATCCAACATAAGAATCTGCCCTCATGTATAACATATTTTTTCCTCAGGCGTAGGTAGTGTCACCCACAGGCACAGAATCAGCTACCCATAGGCACGGAAGAAGTTTCCCTCAGGCCGAAATAACTACTGCCCTCAGGCTAAATAATGGAGTGCCCATAGGCTAATCACAACAATTCCCTCAGGCTAAACAGGTAATCGGGCCATGCCCAACATGTAAATACACAGTAAACAAGCAATTCCTCTCGAGGAAATTCTACAATTACTACTTTAAAGGCATACCCTCGGGTATCTTGGCCAAACAGCTAAACCGTGGAACACACTCCCGGGGTGGTTCTGGATCCAAGCCAAAATCCCAATCAGCATTTTAATATCACATTTAAATTACTTATTCAAATATAGGTATTTAAAATAGCTATGGCCTCAGCCACACGACACCCCCAACGTGGGTTCGTGGCATGAAAACACACAAAACACACGGGATTTGAAAAAAAAACACCATGAAACCTACCTTATACACCAAAGAGCGGTATACACAATCATAGATCCCAGAAATGCCCAAGAATGACGTAGATATGAGTTAAGAAAACTTTCATTCAACCTCAAATAACTCCCGTTAGGAGAAGAATTGGTAAGCAACACGCTAGGAGAAGAGAGGGCTTACCCACGCGGTTCCAACGTGACCGACATAAGCGGGATCAGATTACTGGTGCTCGATCGGCGGATCTCCCATGGTTTGGCCTCCCTCTTCTGCTCCTCTCGTCCGGTTCTAATCCTTCCCTGTGAACAGGGGAGGCTACTACCCATTTAAGCGAAAAAAACAAAGTACATGGCGTGTACTTCCAAGTACACGGTGTGTACTTTCATCATTTAATTGTTCCTATGATGGCACCGCCAAACTGTTCATCCATTGACTTGAGTACATGACATGTACTCCTAAGTACACAACGTGTACCATCGCCCAGCTGGCGGCTGTTCCACCACCTTACTATTTCGGCCTACCGACTGACTACAGGACGTGTAAAGGACCACTACACGGCGTGTAGTCAGTTCCTACACCCTTCATCGCTGACATGGCTACACGCCCCATGTACCCATCCCACATGGCCAAAAGTACATGGCGTGTGGAAAAGTACACATCGTGTAGTTCCAGAATTTAGGATTTTTCCCCATTTTCCATATTTTCTCAAAAACACTTAAAGAATAGTGAAAAGAAGAAGCTTGTACCACAAAGATAAGAACCAGATTTTTACAACCTACTTAGTCTTCCAGGTGTAGGTAAGTTCTTAGATATTACCTTCATGGGTTCCAATAGATGAAGGGTTAATAGTACCTTGCATCATTTCATTAAACATTTAATTATGTGGTTCACTCCTTTTCCTTTTATAAACATGCAAGGCGGGAAAATTACATGAAAACATTCCACTTTTATATTTCCATATACTTATAAATTGTTACAAAGTTTCTTTATAATGGACTTTCATTCCCCATGAGTTAGGGCCCATAATCATTATCATAGAAATTGACACCAATTTGAAACTATAATTAAAGACTTGATTTGGTAAATTATTCATTCCAACTCATGAGGTCCCATAACACCACATGAATTGAAATAGGTAATCACTCAATCACATCCCAAAAGAAGCACAAGCATACTATAACTACCACTACATCACTCAATAATCATAGACATATCAAGAATTGAAAATAAGTGAAATGAGTATATCTGTAATGGCAATATGCAAGGCATGAAAATTCTTGGTTCTTATGTGCTTCATGTAACAATTCTCCTTGCCCTTATATCATCAGACCAAGGTGAATATAGAATCTAAATTAGAAGAAAAATAGTCAAAAACACACAAAATCTGTGTCACCAAATAGTGAAATGATACCCACTTTAATATGCATAAATAGAGCAGCAATTGTCTTTTAAGAAACATGAATTTTACCCCAAACATGGGTTCATGATCCCAAGAATTTCTTATGACCAATTTCCAATAATTCTTAATCTCCAATATATTTTCTACATATAGTAAAGAGAAAAATATCCCCTATAATACCACTTTATAACATCCTGGATCCGAATTCCACTTAATAGGTGCCTCAAGCCTAGTGGGCCACATGGCCTCAAGATATCTCCCAAAATTCCAAAGTCTTACAGCTAGCAATGAGGGACTAGGATGTTTTCGTTGTGAGACTATTCCCTTATTACAAGTGTGTAGCACAACAAATAAATATAAACCAAGGTAAATATTGAAAATATACAAGGAAAATAAAAACTGAAATTACTGGAATAGCATACCAAAACTAATGATCATATTTCATGTATCTATTAAGATGGAAAACATGGATACAAAGTATTAGGAATACATGAAAACCCAATGTAGAAAAGGGAAATACATAAACTATCCCAATAATCCAGAGCTACAACTCTTCCATATACTACCAACTACATCATATAATAATAAAAAATCAAAGTCTGAAGCATTACACTACATTTTATCAATAGCATCATATTTATAATCTACCTCGGGTACCAACTTATGCCCATAGAGGGTGTTAGATAAATCTTATTGGGCCACCACCAATGGTATATATAACATCCAACCTGTGAAATGGAAATGTAAGAGTGTTTATGCATGTAAATATAAAGTAAGTAAGTATAGGGTAACTAAATACCCAAGTGCCTTCTTCATCCCTTAGATGGTGTCTAAACATGTAACTAGTTCATTGTTTGATTATTAAAAGTTTATAAATAAGTCACATGTTAGTAATAGTGGTGGTTCTAAGATGAAACAAGGCATCCTATAATGATATTAAAAAATTATGTTTCAAGGTAATAACCAAGGAAACATAGAACTCAAGGGTCTCTAACTCGGTAATGACTATATCCTGGATAAGGGTAAGAGTGTAATGAAATGATCATAGTCTAAGTCATTCCACAATAAGACACCTTCTGAGTCCAAGGAGTTCATCCAAGGTAAAATGAAGCTATGAAATAACTGGGCTCAATGGGATTTAACAATGGAACCTACTTCTCAATGATGAATCCAAGAAGTGTATCCAAGGCATCCCGTGATATTATTTAATGGATTATACGGTGTCATTACATGCATCTAAAAATAGACAAGGATCGGGTTCCTAGTGGGTCACCACAAAATAAATCCACATCCTTGAATAAGAATGGGGTTCTTGAGTTCTTAAGTCATTCCCTAAGGAATCCAAGCTGAGATTGAGTTAGAACACTCTTATTTTATAATGATTTCATATAATATACCATTTGGTTCAAGACATTCCTTGCATTAGTATGACATGGACACGTAGTATAAAACCATTCATTTAATTCATTAAGAAAATCATGGCTCACTCTACTATGTACCATTAACATGGTATGGGTTCCTATAGATATGCTACCTATTATAAAATTACATTTAAATGGGACCAGTCATATACTGAGTACACTTGAAAATTTTGAGTTCACATTTAATTTTCAAATTGAAGCATTTCACTTAGGCGGGTAAAGTGTAGAGCTTACATGGTACCTTCCATTATACAATTCATAGTTTAGATCAAGTCATTTAATATAGAAAATATTACCCTAATAAATGTCAATACAAGGAACACTCGAACGATGACTCAAACATTTCAAACCACTAAAATGACAATTATGGAAAACAAACTACATGGACTGGAAAATGTTGTGGGTGTACCACTTAAATAATCATGTATTTGGAAAGATCAGAACCATATGTTTCTAATGATTTTAAGCACAGAATATAAATTCAATAAATGACACCCGGTGAAATCACTGGGCCCCGTATAATAATTCCAAAATCAATAAACATGATGGATGAATTACATACCTCCCAACATACACTTTTTTGACTCTCCTAGTCCGGTATTATCCTCTAATTCATAATGTAATGGAGTATATAAGAGAAAAGAGTAAAAATTATTACACCTTGATAACTAGGTCGAGAGAAAGAGAGATGCAGAATGAATAAAAAGGACTCAATTATATACAATTGCATATCCAACATGGATAAGGGAAGCTCAAAAGGATCCCAAATGAAGGAGATCTCTAGATACATAGGTCAGGCATTCAAAAAACTACAAAATGAGAGAATTTGAGGTTAAGTCCACTATAAATATGATTAGGGAAGAAGAAGGGGATTAAATAAACCATTAATATAAAGAATGTAAAATTACCAAAAAATTAGATTTTGAATGTTTTGTTCTCCTGGTTTGACAAACCGTGCACAAACCATGTATGGGTACCTAGAGAAAAGGGGGGTACCGCATGGTTAGGTCGCATGACTTGACAAATCATTCGCCAACTATACGGTAAGGATCTATCTGAAAAATCATGCCACCAACAAAGTTTTCTCTAACTATGAATCCGCCTTGCATGGTTTACTACAACCCATTCACCAGGCCAAATTCTTAAAAAAATATGGATTTCAGGCTCCGACCAATCCCTAAACACCCGTGAGACCTTTTTTAACTCATTAGGCTTCCATATTAGGTGAAAAATAAGGAATTGGACCAAAATTTAAAGGATCAATGCCTGAGTGAAAATTAGGTTCTTATTGTATGAGGAGAATAAAATAAGAATTTATAATTACATAGGGGTAATGACAAATAATGAGAAACAAGAATGAGAAAAAATGATTCTGGGAGAATCCATTTCCTTATATATGATTTTTTTCACTTACACTTAATGTTCTCAATAATGAATTTTTTTCATTAATAATTTCATTCAGATTCTATTCAACATGTATTTTATTTTTTATAATTTTATTAACTTCATTTATGTCCTTTATAATGAGTTCTAAGGTTTAATTCCATCATTTGGGAGTGTTCATTTCCTTAGTTTTCATGATTAGTTCACTTTTATACATGTTTTAAAGATCATGTAAAATGATAATTTTTCTCCAGAATTGAAATTATATGTTATTAATGAAATTACATTAGATTAAATGGTCTTATTTTTTTTTTTCATATTTGAGGATGGTCATTAGATAAAATTTTAATGATATCCATTTGGATTACTTTTGTGTTTTTCAACCATTGTGCAATAGTTTTGTTTTATTAAATAATAATATGTAAATATACTGGTTCTAGAGCACTAAATATGTTTTAATATATATCTAAAATTCTATTTCAAACATTATAATGGTTTTATGAACATCCATTAAGAGGGAAATGTAAAATGAAAAAGAATCATCGATGATGGTTGTAAATTGACAAAACACAAATAATTTTTTCATTCCTAAAATAAAAGAGAGATGAGAAGGACTTTAATGATGGATGAAATGAACCCTAACACGTCATTGGTTTTGTATGGGAAATAGTCAAATTATAATTTATTAGTCCCAAACTATACTAACTACAAAATAATAGTACAGTAGAAGCATGAGGTTAAACCCACGAAGAGAAAGCAGTTTTGAAGGGGGATCCCAGGTTTTAGACCTTGAGAGGAGTCCTTTCATATTACCTTGGTGTTTGGGAACTTATTGAATCTATGATCGAGAGTGGATTCAAGTAATAATTTATGGGTCACAATCCAATTCAATTGTTTGGGTAATGAATGATCTATAATTCTAATATTAGTAGGATCCTAAAGCTTAGGTTGTGAAGAAAATGGTGGTCTCTAGCTGAATTTGGAAGAAAGTTTCCTAGTATAGTTATCTTGGCCTAGTATACTTTAATTAGTATAGTGTCATTTGGTTGAATATCCCATGGCCATGGATGTTTTCACAAATAAGGTAGACTATTATTGTTTATCATGATTATTAAATAATTAGGATTTTCAATCATTACAATTAAATATTAATTATATATATAGATATATATAATTTTGATCCCTCCCCCTAAGAGGTTTACCTACTCATAGTAGGTCAAGATGTAATTAAATAAACACAAGAAATCATTCTTGACATATTAAGTGAAATTAATTGAATCATGAACATGTAGGGGTTCAGTAATGGAATGGGAACAAGTATGAAATTGGATTCGTAATAGATCAATCATGACTTAATTAAAATGCCTACTTGGAATCAAAAGGGGAATTGGATCATAACACATTTTGTGGAAATCGATGAATAATGATGGGAATCAATGCAGAACTTAATAGAGTTGAAGAAAAACGGTTCCACTACACTTGAATTTATTTAAAAATGTAAAAAAATAAAAAAATTATATTTTAAATAGAAAATGGGTGATGTAACTTGAAGGGAGATGAACACAGAGAATAATCCCATCCAGAATTGTTTTTAAATGCTCTATGTCACCCCTATATTTATAGGATAATTTCATCATCACCTGTACTAGAGGTACATATCATGTACCATTGATCCACAAAGATATATGCATATTTTGGATCTCCCACATTCCTTGTGCATATTTTGAGGATTTATGATGTTTGAGAGACAACACGTCGTGTACTGGGTGTTCACAATGTGTAAAAGCCTCCAGCTATTCCTTTGTGTGGATTTATTACGGATTTCCCGCTAAACTATTTTGAATGGAGGCTCATCATGTACTGCGGGCTCACAACATGTATTGGATTTCTTACTTTGTTGGCCTTGAAGATTTTTCAAGACTTGGCTTTATGACTTGGGCATGTTGTGAACCACTAGTACATGACATGTACTAACAAGTCACGATGTGTACAAGATGAAATCTGCAATTTTCTACACTTCTCCCTTTGAATCCTATGAAAACATATTCCTTCCAAATAGATAATATAAAATGTGAGTTATCAATTAAATCAATAAAAATCTAGAAATAAATGACAACTAATAGTGAATATTAATTTGGCTTATCAAATCCCCCTACACTTGAACAATTGCTTATTCTGAAGGAAAAATGTATCAACAATGATCTCAATAAAGGATAAGAAATTTTTAAAATGAGAAACATTCATTATTTCCAATAAATTTAAATTAGGTGTTTGAAAAAAAGTAATCCTCCAGAATTATCCCTATACAGAGAGTAAATCATGCATCCTAGTCTAGCTCTTCAAAACAAATTCTAATATTTTAATTGCAACCTCTCAACTCTTCCTTGAATTCTCTACCCATTTTTAATTTACCTATCAATTCATTTTATCTCATCACTCAGGGTAAAATAGATGTAGAGGTATGATCATACCCTGATCACATGTTCCAAACCATAGACTTGCATTGGATCTATCATCTCCACTATGCAAAGACAAGTACAACTTTAATCATGAGGGCTTCATCAGCAAGGTTCTGATGAATCTAAGGCTATGATTAGATGGGTATGAATTGAAAATCATGCTAAAAAATAGGGTGATCTCTTAAGAATAATTCACGAGCTCCAAGACAAGTGTAACAAGAATCCTCTTCCAATTAATCAAGTCCATGCTCCAATTGCTTGGGTTGGAGCCATAAATGTATTATTATGTATGAAGTGATGAATCTATTCCTTTCCTTTTTATATATTTTTTTTCAAAATTAATGTCTAGGAACTATATAACATCCATATCTTAACCACATATGATCCTTCATGGGATTAATCAGTCTATAAAGTGATGATTTTTGAACTTCCAAGTACACAAACCATGTGTTTTTTTCTTTGGTTTTTTTCAAAGGAACATAATGAAAATGAACTGTGAAAAAATAGATAAAGATCACAAAATAATAGACTGGTAAGAAAACTATACATCTATGAAGATAGAAATATACCATGTTGTCTTAATGCCTCTCCCCACACTTGTTCAAATATAGAATCACTCATTAAACAAGGAGCAGTGTAGAAAGGGAATATAGGCTTGGAACATATTCATCCTACAAGGTCTTTCATGGAAAGACGGGATAAATAAATGTTAGATGTAAGGTGGGTCTCAGGAAAAATGGATGTCAAAGGGTGACTCAATCATTCTGAATTTGTACTTGTTTAGTCATCTATTATATATTATCTCAATGCATGTGTTTGGTAGGTTGATATGTCTCATGAATATCTCAACAAATATGTTTAGACAAGAATATGAAAATGATGGCTTAGATTCCTCCCAGGTAGTGTGAATAAAATATAATCTTGTAATTACAACTAGTGTAAAACAATATAATGGGTCAATTAATCATAATTTTAAAGGGGATGAATTTTAATCAATTCCATAAACTCATAAAACATTCAAAATTTTTTAAACAAGAATAAAAAATTGTTCTTAAACATTTTCTTCTTAACCTTTTCATTAATTTACGTGGGAATAATGATTTTAATGTTTAAATCATGCTTATAATTGAGAAAAATGTCTCCTAGAGAGGTGATAACTATAAAAATATCAAGAGTATCATCAATGAAAATTGTGAGAAACCACCCACACTAAGAAGGATATAGTTTCTGCACTATCCATGAAATCTTCATGCGGGTGGTATATCATGGGAAAATTAATGAATTTAAAATGGAATTTTTTAAAATGTAAATGTGGGAATCGAGTCCTGTTGGAACCGGGCCTGCAGTAGAAGCCACAAATAGGTGGGTTTTTAAAAAATTTACACTGACAAGAACTTGTCGATGTCGGTGAAGAGAATCCCAGTCAAAGATGAGGATCATGCGTGAAGGGTTTTAAGAACCAAATAAACTGTAAAAATACATGGTTTAATTCTAGAATCGTGCATGACGTCTGCTCGTCATTGGTGATCGCTACTTGGAGAATCCGAAGCTGAATACCTCTAGTTCTTGTAAACTCACTTGAAGGAATCTTGGAGGGTTTCGTTTATCGTAATATGGGTGCTAGCACGGAATACCTACGATGCCTTCGACACTCCAATGATCACCGCATCGCTTCGCTAGTGATGCCTGAGAGAGAGCTTCATCCGAGCTCATTGGATCTAGAGAATCTCTTTCTATATCATGGGAGAGAGGAGAGGATAAAGAATCCCCATTAATAGTATTTGGAAAAATCCCCTCCTATTTCATTTATAGTTCTTAATTAAAATACCCGGTATAGCCTTGTCAACCATGGATACTTAATGCACTATCAAGGAAATTTTATGAATACTTATCTCAGTCATAAATATTATTATCACTCACTTGTAATATATTAAAATATATTATGTGATAATAACTGAGTCATTAACTCGACTCGTCGCTACCATAAATATTAATTGAACCTTGAATAATTTAATATTCGTCAATTAATATTTTTCTTGTATTTACTTAAAACTCCTAAATACATTTCATAAATAAATTCAATAATAATTATTCTAAACTCAAGTAATATGAATTCATTTATTTCATTTTTGATCATTTTACCTTGGAAAAATCCCAAACCCCAGTTGTGGGGCCCACCATGTATAAAACTCATATTCAACTAAATAGAGAATATTATTGAATACACTATTATGTGTGACCGTCTAGGCCCTTATCTCAATAGAAGTGAATAGTATTCATAGACCAAGAGTGGGATCTAGAAACCCATCATGGTCCCTGAAGACATAATTATTGTCACAGCAGCGACAACCAACCTATGAACACACATTGTGTAATATAATCTCTTTGTCTGTAATACCTCATAATGCAGGACACACTCATGTGTCGTCACCCTTTTCATGCTGTATTGTTTGTTGATTTAAGTGGGCAAATTTACCATTGACTACCATTGCCATGGTCTAACAAAGGTATTGCTATCCATATCACCATGCCCTGAGTTATATTACTTCCATAACCCAGAGGTGACAAATCCTTTCTTGACCATTCAACCAATGCCATGCCACCAACGACACACCCAACACAAAATAACTCACCACGAATTCATTGCCATGGTTTACATCTTGTATCAAGGTATGAAATCAAATGAAATACATTGGTAATGATCTCAATTTAGGATACTATTACACATGATTGTATATAGGAGCATCCAATGTCACCGAACATGTGGTGTTCCTATTGGCAGGTTGGTCCTCATGATCTCACTACTAGAGATCACCAAGTGAGAACTTCATGAGAGGAATTCTCAATGCTTATGAGACCCCAAAACCTGATAGTCAAACATCTATTATTTCCAATCAGTAATATGTATCTATACTATAGAACATATATTTAAGATTAATGTCATAGTATCTAGAGGTTCTCATTATAGCCCGGGAACTGCTAAAACCCTTCGATACGATAATTAATATTTGGACATTACAATGTCAATAGTGGATATAAAAAGGTATACAATATAATGGTAAGATGACATCATGTTCAACTAACTATATACATGATATGGTAATAAAAAACAATAAATATTTGGGCATAGGGCACCCACTATTTCAACACTCCCACTTTCACTAGAGCCAACATTCTGACCAAACATGTTAGCTACTCACATGTTGAACATCATGTTTCTACTAAGTAATGAATTTAGATATTGAGTCCCCCCACAGTTCTGCCGCGTTTCGATTCTATATAGAAACCTCATCTCCATGAGTAAAACTTCTCAAGAGATGGTGTTATGAGTTTATCTCACTTGTCCACTGTCATATATTGACACCTTGTCCAGTAAGAATAACCTAATTTACATTATGATATTACTTTTTATACTAGATGTGATTCCAAGAACTGGAATAAAATCATTGCATTTATTTTCTTCTTAGCTTCCTTAGATGCTACAACGTACTCGGTCTTTCTAGGTATAGATACCACTTGATTATATAAGCTTGATTCGCTCATCACATTTAGCCTAACTGCAATAGTAGATCTCCTGATCTATGGAAGGCTAGTTTGTATTCCCAAAAACTAGTATCCTTCTTCAACACTTACTAGGTACATATCTTTTGTACTTACTGAAGTACAATTAGATACTTCTGACTGCATCAATTGCAGTGCTCTTGGAAACAATTGATAAGTTACTACTATAAAGTATGTTTTGGAAATATCAATTTTTGTACATATTATGGCATGCATGAATGATCCATCGCTTCAACATATGGAGTTATATCACTACATTTATCTCTTCCCATGTCCCGAACATGTCAAACTGAAGAGATTTTTCCCTGTGACATAGGGAACAATTCATCTATTGAATTGTTCCAACTTATATTTTTTCAATACAATTTCACTATATGTACGATTGAATAGGACCAAGAAACATAAAGATATACTTCAGTGGATCTTATTCCCTAGAACTTAGGTTGTTACTTTAAGTCAATCACTGGAGAATAAATTTTATTTTGGTCTTAACTAACGGTGATACCAATGTTTGTTTGCCATATGTTTCTAAACATACTTTACTTAGAAAACATTGATACCCCCACCAACCTCTCATAGACACATGAAAATCATTTGTAGAAAATGTATATTCTATGATAACGTTTCTTATTTTAATACTAAACCGGATTTTAGTAACTTGAAACCTTTATTAGCATCCAGTGAAGTGAACATTCTTTTCTAGTTGTGTCGTATAGACACCATTCAGGATTGGTGGTCATGACATCCAATGCTAAAAAATTTGATCATAGATATTATATATGATAAGTAAAATTATAATGGATTTAGGCATAACAAATTGGTGAAACCAATCAATCCTTTTTGGTACTATGCTTGTACCATCCATGTATCAATTCACTTGAATACCCACCACCGTATTCAAAATAATTAGCCCCTTTCCACTATGATACATGAAATCCATTAGTCGGTCTTATCGATTTTATATAATTTCCAAACACTTCTTACTTGTTGGAAATATTATTCATATTGAATAATAGATCACCAACCAGGGTTAATATAAAAACCATCACCATGGTTTTATCCTTCCTACGTAGTATGTGTATCTGGAACATACTCTATTCCATATGAGCTTGTGGGACTAGTTCCTATGCCAACTATTTTGGAATCTTCACCATTGACTAAACACTTTTCAATATAACTATCACTATATCTTATAGAGATGTGCACCCTCTTATTGAAAAGAAATCTTTAACATGACTATACCTTTTCAATGATAGGGATTTTTGTAATACCCTAAGTAACTGTTCAGATTATTATACTAAATGCACAATGTGTTTGTCTTAATGCAAGTTTGTTTATTTCAAAACAAACTATTTGCATCCAAACACATGTCTTTATGACATAATGAATTTACATCATACTATGACTCGTATGATATCCATTTTCATTATAGTTGGCATATGGTGGTGGGATATGAAATTTATTTGCAAAGAAGGTCATAAAATATAATGGAAGTTTCTGCGAGTAGCAACATTGATATTACCTACATAAATACTTTGATGTATGAAATGTGCACTTAAAAATTACCCCACGCTATATTTTTTTGGCCAATGATGATATATAAGACTTTATCATCAATCCTACTCATTAACATCAAATTTGTGATATCGATAAGGTAATGTGAATTTAAGAATTTCTCCATGCTACATTATCAAGATTTATGAATGCTTGGTCGAGATATTCTTTGGAATCCCAACCTGAAGAAACTCATATCTCCTGACCATGCATATACTTCACTATGTTATTCCTTAATTACTCAAAGTAATCTTAGGAAGTATATATACCTCTAGCTTATACTCAGAATAGTTCATTCTTACTTGTTGAACTATTTCCAAAAGCTTTGTGACATTACTTTATTTCTAAAGGCTCCTTTGTCCAAACTAAAGAAGTCAATAATACCAAAAGTATTTAGCTATGTCAAGCCTAAATACCATACATGGTATATTCATGAAGTCTAGTATTAGTATTACTGGATAAAGAATTATCTTATCACAAGTGGGTATAAGTCATACATTTATATTCATCACTAAGTGCCTATGATTCATGTATTACTGAAGTAGTGATTGAGTTTACCAAAAAAAACATTCATTCCATAACCAGAAAGAATACCTCATTGCGTCGAAGGAAACATGAAATTAATTTTTCTAGTTATACTAAATATTAGTTCATCAAGAATCTTTCACTTCGCTATTAAGAAGTCGTGTACTTCTCAACATTGGCCTAGGTATCACCCTTTCATATCCACATGGAGAATACACCTAAATTCCAATAAGGTTTCAATACTAACTTGGTTATCATATCAGAATACCCCTATGTCACCCACATATTGTATTTAATACCCAAGTAATAAAATGGAACCATTACATTGATGAATACGCCTGATGTAGAAGCAGAAACTTGATCCTTTAAATAAGTTTATTTATTTTAAAACATCCATTATATTAATTTATAATATTCAATGAAAATAACCTTTGTTAATACCTCATTAATTTAAGGACATCACAAATGTGTCATTGGTATTAAATTCCTTTGACATTTTCACATTTTCGTTCAATTTATTTACCATAAGAATTAATCTTAATTTTCTTTTTTTCTTATCCACTTGGAAAACCTTAACTAGATAGGTAAAGGAGCATTTACTCAATACTAGCTCATTTTATAACTTAAAACGAGACTTGAGTAATATGGTGAAAATAATATTAGAAATGGATCTATTTTAAGACATGATCGCTCTTTAAATTTACAATTGTCGATTTAACCATCACCTTATTCATATCATTGCTTTGCTTTCTCCTTATAAACATCCTAGAGATGAGACTTTCTATTATATCATCCATATCTTGGTGTGGCGATCTCAACTGACACCGGACACTGATGAAATCAAAATGAAATAACTATTTTATTCTTTGTACATTAGTCTCCTGTAAGCATTTTCACTCACACTTATTGAGGTAGTTTAACAATGCTGGGGACACTGACACCTTGAGTTTCCTATATCATAGTATTATGCCCAAGTGCCTTTACTATTCATTGATACTCATGTTAGCGTGGACATTTATTTCAGTTTAAAATTGTGGTATAACTTACCATTTTCTACAAAAATGAATTTTAGCTGACAATTCCCTTTTATCTGATTACCAGTTTGGACATTTTTTGATTAATTACTTAAATCATGTAATGTCTCCCACTATTTTATCGGATTCTAGGAATCCTCTTTGCTAGAATCACAATACTCAGTCATTAGAGTATTCTAGTGGCAAGGATCCCAGACCCACCCCTCATAGTCTACAAGATATAGCTACGCCACTACTTGGAGGGTTCTAGGTTGGATTTTGGCTGGCTGGCTGCTTTAACTTGCATTCCATGAACTGTGGAGTGAAGTCCTAGCTTCTTAAAATCTAAAATTAATTTACTCAACACTTGCCTCTATAATTAAAACAAGCTAGATATGGCTATTTATTTGCTACAATTTTAGTTAAGTCGACCCATCACTCTTATAAGGACTCCATAGTAGTAAGAGGCACCCTTATATATGGCCTGACCGACACCTCAAATAGCCGATTTTGCCTAAATTTGAATGACTGAAGGCTATTATGACTTAATATATATTGAGGGCTCTATTATTTTTTTAGTGTGACGAATGAAATAATTTTCTATTTTTATATGCAAGTACTATGTGATCGCACTCACAAATGACCATGAAATAAATAGAAATTTCATTGCATCAAATGTTTATTTTATATTGCATGCTCGTTTATTATTATTCTATGTGAGCATGATCTAACTACACATTCACAAAATAATAAACCACACAGAAATATAATGAAAACTGGATCATGAGACGGTTGTAATGGTTGATCCATTGAGTAAATAATCGACCGACCAAAACCCCAGGGGTAAGTACCTTTAGTCGCGTGGCTTGCAACTTGAACAACAATGTCTGCTCATCCAATGCAACTCTTTTCTGGTGCATCACCGTCACTTAGCACGAAGTGTGTCATGCCTCATCTCATCATTATACAATTGTACTCGCACGTAGGTGAGTGGGTCTCGGGGTATAAAATTACAACTCTGAGAATGGGCATGCAATCCCTTATACATATAATGACATTTGATACGACACACAGATCATCTTTTATTTAATTGAACTAATTATTACACAAACATTACAATAAATAAATAAATAAAATAAAATAAATATACACCAGACATACATTGGTCAGTCTACGACTCTTGACCAGTATATGCTATATCTCGTATATATATAAACGAAGTGCAGAATAAAATTAAAAGTGTATTAATATAAACTTGAGGGAATTTAATTGAATTTAAAAAAATCACTCTTGTTTCTAATTCAATTTAACGTCGTTTGGTCCCGATTAAATAATTTAATTTTAAAACTGAAACTTAAATTAATTAATTAATTTAATTATCTCCCAAATTAAATTAATTACACCACATACAATTTTTAAAAACCAAAATTAATAATTTATTAATTTAACTATCAATGGTAATTAAAGTAATTATTTTAAATATTATTTTATTAAATTAAATCACTCGGACCCATTTAACTTTGGACAGGGAATGTGCGGGTCGGGGTGAACATGCGCAGGCCCATTCCGGGTTGTACCAACCTCATGCCAGGGCATTCTGGACCAGGATGGTCCGCCCAAGCCCATTCCGGGCTGGGCAGACCCGATAATGCCCATTTCAAGGCTGGTATGGTCTAGGGGGGGAGGGGAAACAAGGGATTACCTCACCCAAGAAGACACCGCGACCATGCTGGGTGGCCTCAATGCTGAGCAGGCTTGGCCACTGTAGCGCGGCGAAGGAGGAACCCAGGGACGGGCTTCAGGCAGGTCGCGGTGCCGCTGCATGTAGACGACCACAGGAGGGACCAGCGAACATGGGGTAGTTGGTGCTGGCAGCCACTGCATGAAAAGGTCAACCACACATGGGTGGCCCTGGGATGAGGGGAGTAGATAGGCCACTTGGTGCGGGCTGCATGAAGATGGGGGGCCACTCGGTCCCATGACACAAAGCCCACTCTTTTTTTTTCTAGTTCATTGCCCCCATTATTATTTTTTTGGTGTTTTTCTTAGACCTCCTTTTCAGGTCTTTATTTTCTCCAATTTTTATTTTTAAATAAGAGACATGCTTTGAGGTCTCTTCACCCCTTTTACAAGTACTGTTTTTAAAAAACAAATCCAAAACCTAATAGATAGGCTTTGGAAAAAATAATAATAATTTTATGATATTAAAATATTTTAAAAATATTATAATAAAAAATTATTATTATAACAGAGCAATTATTATTATGATAAAATTATAATAATAATAATAATTATTATCAAAACTCAATGGAAAACACTATTCCGGTGTAAACAAGGGATTTGGAGAATTAATATGAGGTTCATGGATCTAAAACCTCATATGTATGAACCGATGTTAAATCCAAACTAAATTCTTTGGATGACTACAAATTTGCTATCTGATGTCGGATTGACACACAGTCTACAGTGTTGGGACCGTATCAACACCCTCTTCATAAATTATTGAAAATTTAATTTTTCTTAACTTAAAATTGACACACATCCCTTTGATACCACTTTTCAGAACCAAACATGTAGCAGAATCCCCCAACAGGTGGGTTTTTAAATTTTTTCCACCAACGTTCGATGTGAACTTGTCGATGTCGGTGAAGAGCAGCACGGTGAAAGATGGGGATCACACGTGAAGGGTTTTAAGCACAAAAAACCGTAAAAATACATGGTTTAATTATGAATCCGTGCAAGATGTTTTTATGTCATTGGTGATCACTGCTCGAAGGATCAGAATCCGAATTCCTCTGGATCATCCACACGTGCTTCAAGGAATCCACAAGAGCATCGTTCATCGTAATCGGGTGCTAGCGCGGAATACCGACGATGCCTTCAACACTCCAATGATCACTGCGTCACTTCGCTAGAGATGCCCGAGAGAGAGATCCATCTAAGATCCTTGGATCTATAGCATCTCTCTATAGATAAAGAAATAGAGGAGAGGAGAGAGAATCCCTATGAATAGTATTTTCCAAAAGCATCTCCTCTTCTATTTATAGTTCTTAATTAAAATACCCGGTATAGCCCCACCGGCCCCAGATACTTAACGCACTATCAATGAAATTTTATGACTTGTTATCTGAGTCATAAATATTATTATCACTCACTTGTAATATATCAAAATATATTACGTGATAATAATTGAGTCATAAACTCGATTCGTCGCTCCCATAAATATTAATTGAAACTTGAATAATTTAATATTTGTCAATTAATATTTTTCATGTATTTAATTAAAACTCATAAATAAATTTAATAATTAAATTTAATACTCCTTATTTTAAACTCAAATAATATGAATTCATTTATTGCATTGGTGATCGTTTTAATTTGGGCAATTCCTGGACCCTAGTGGTGGGTCCCACCATGTCCAAAACTAATATTCAACTGAATAAGGCAGATTCTTGAATACGCTATTTTGTGTGACCCTCTATGCCCTTATCTTGATAGTAGTGAATAGTATCCATAGACCAAGAGCGGGATATAACAACCCATAATGGCCCCTGAAGAGATAAGGATTGTCAGAGTAGCGATAACCAACAAAGGAATAAACATTGTGTAATATAATATCTTTATCTGTAATACCTCATAAAGCAGGACACAATCATGTTTTATTGCCCTTTTTTTGCATTATTGTTTGTTGATGTAACTGGACAAATTTACCCTTGACTTTCATGGACATGGTCCTATAAAGGTACTTCCATTAATATCAACATGGCCTGAGATATATTACTTCCATAACCCAGAAGCGAAAAATCCTTTCTTGACCATTCAACCAATGCCATGCCACCAACGACGCACCCAACACAAAATACCTCACCACGACTGCATTGTTATGCCTTTTTTCTTGTTTCAAGGTACACAATCAAATGACATACATTGGTAATGATCTCAAGTCAGGAGACCATTACACATGATCATTGATAGGAATATCTAATGACACCAGACATGTGGTGTTTCTATTGGTGGGTCATCCCTCGTGATCTCACTACTAAAGATCACCAAGTGAAAACCTCATGAGAAGAAGTCTCAATTCTTATGATCCCCTAGCACTTGATAGTCAAACATATACTGTGTCCAATCAGTAAGATGTATCTTGACTATAGAACATCTATTTATGTTTAATGTCATAGTATCTATAGGTTATCCTTATAGCTTGGGAACTACTATAACCTTTCGATACGACAATTAATCTTTGGACATTACCATTTCAATAGTAGACTCAGAAAAGTATACACTACAATGGTAAGATGACATCATGTTCAACCAACTATATACATGATATGGTAAGAAAAATCACTGAATTGTTGGGTTTAGGGAACCCAATATTTCAACAAGCACTCCCTAGATGATGTGATATGACTAGAGTAAATTTGATCTGTCTGTATGCTAAGTCCATGTCACCTGTAAAATGGGTTATAAAACAAATCTTTCACTAGAGTAAACATTAGACCACAGTTTTACACATTGTGATAGTAGAGTGATAGGCAAGTGCTAAATGTGTTAAACCGAGATCACAATTCTTGTTGTAATTTTTGAATTATATTCAAGTCAGTTCAATCTAAGACTGAAATAAAAATGAAAAGATGCAACATAATGAATCAAACTAAAAAATAGATCAATTATGGGTTGCCTCCTATAAATCTCTAAATAGACGTCGTCAGCTAGATCGATTTCCCAATATATTCTTTAGTGGGTCTACTGGCTCAGTTTCTCCATTTACTCTTACAGCTACTGGAGTATGTATCTTCATGTTCTCATGGTCCAATGGGTTGGTTGAAAACTTCAGGTACTACAACAAGATCATGAATGATTTGTGGAAGGAAAGGAATCACAACTCTGGGTGGTTGAAGCTGTGCATGGATATCCATGTAAAGTTATTGATGTTGACATGAAATGTCTCTGATGTGCTAGAGTACCCTTTGTTCTAAAAAATATGGTGGTATTGGACCACTGAGAATTGTGGACGACACATATGAGCTAGACCATGAGCTATGTGAAACAAAAGGGAAAGTAAATGACCACTAAGCTCAAAACAGATGCAAAAGTGAAATCCCATAAATATAGAGTTGAAAAATCAATACATATTAGAAATAACATATATCACATGAAATTAATTTCCCTATAAAAAATTCCAAATGTCTAAAAAATGTATAAAATAAAAATATAAAGTGTATTGGATGAAGATATACTCCAGCATCATCCCACCATTAGGTGGTGAGATAAGCTGTCTAGCTGGGTCAATGTCTGCAACATCGGATATAGTCAGTAGGGTGGTGGCTACAGTGGATGGTGGGGCGGTAGAGGTAGGTAGTTGGGATGGGGTGGGAGGTGGAGAGGACCGAATCCATACAGAGGCCATGTGTTTGACACCTGGATCGACAAAGGGTACCTTAGTGGCAGAATCATTGGCTAGGATCTTTCCTCTCCGGGCCTACTCTACTAAGAACATATGATGTGCAGCGGGGTCAGTGAAGTCTGTTGGGAGGTATGGATTGGAAATGGGGGATGCGAGGATGGTAGAGGATGAAGGGATGATAGAGGTGGGTGGTGGTGGTGGGGTAAAATCTATTGGCTCTATGAAGGGTAGTTGGAGATGAGTGAAAAAATGGTGAATGATTACGAGGATGTAAAGTTGGTTTGTCTAGATATCAGAAAGGGTGGCTAGGGTGGGTGTTGGAATGGTGGTGGAGGTAGAAGTAGGGGGAGGTATGGGAGGTACAGGTGTGGGTGTAGAGTGTGGCTGGACAGGTGGGTCTACTATTGCTTCCACAGCTGGTGGTGTCTCATGTTGTGCTGGGTCCTATACTTCTAGTGCCCAAAAGTTGATGCCATCCTCCAAAAATAACATCTTTATCTTTTATAGTATCCCAATATCTATCTACTTGATATTTCCTAATGAATTAAGTGGCAGTGTCAAACAAAAAACATCTAGGTACCAGGCCAAATGAATGAAAAAGATCCACCCATCAACGTACCACATTGCCTCTATGCCTTCATCTTACAGTACTATGCAAATTGGGCAGCCATGTTGATGGGTGGACTGCCCATGGATTCTACAAGAATGAGAATGTCCATCTGGATGACACTACCATGGGTCTCACCCTAGGAAAACTATCCATGTGTTGTGGCTCTATGCAGGATACACAGTTCCAGACCCCCCAACTGAGTAGACTTCATGAAGTGAGGGTTATGGTATGACTGGGGGTCGTAGGAGACGAAGTGTCGGGCGGGGGGGGGGGGGGGGGTGTCCGAGTCATGAACTATAGGTTTGGGACCTATGATTATTTTCTAAAACATACCTGACCTTGTACATGATGTGTAATTATGGTTCACTTCGTGTATGGGTAAATGAAAAGGGATTCTTAGGTGAAAGGGTACACGTCATGAACCAAAGGTACTCAACATGTACTGCTTTGTTTTGTCTCAGCATTTTGCTCATTAACATCCATTATATCTTTTCTATCCAAGACTTTTCTAAGAAAATTCTAATCTAACATAGTCTAAGATATACTACCTTGGGTTGCCTTCTAGTTAACACTTCTTTTTAAGTCGGGATCTTGACTTAATTTAAGCTTAAGTGAACTTGAGGATGATGAAACAACCTTAACAAAATGTTTCTTGAAGAATCTTCATTCTTTGAACATTTAATTTAAATACTGGTCATCCTTCTCTTTAGATTTTGATGGTTCTATACATAAATACTAGTTTGAATTCGAATTGACTTGATCATCATGACATTAGTTTTCCCAGAAATATATTCATCCTTGAATTAAACAACATGACTTTCTTTCCAGGGATGAAGGTACACCTTACAATGCACTAGTAATGCCACTTATTTTTATTCTCATTATAAATCATTTAATCTTCATAGATGTCTTTATTGATGTCATACAATGTAGTTAATTGCAATAACCTAGATTCTACAGCCTTCTCTGAGTCCAAATTCATTTTCTCGATTTACCAACATGAATGACTCTATAGTTCCAATGGAAGATAACATGGTTTTCCATAAACCAATCTGAACTGGGTGGTTTCTATGGGTGTATTTTAGGTTGTTCTATATGCTCATAGTTCACCTTCTAGCTCAAGACTCTAGTTCCTATGACTTGTATTCACAGTCTTCTCCAATATTTGACTTCCCTCCCTGTAAGGAAGTTCTACTTTCCCACTTGTTTGTGGGTTGTAGAAAGGTCCAATATTGTATCAAATGTCGTAACTTTATTGCATTCCTCTCACAGATCATTGTGTGATATGTGTTCCATGATCACTAATTAGTAATCTTGGTAACCAAAATCATGCAAAAACATTCTTTCTTAAAATGATTATGACATATTTTTCCTTATGATGTGTTATTGCTTCAGATTCAACCAATTTTGATACGTAATCTACTATAACCAAAATGTACTTTATTCTATGTGATATAGGGAATGGTCCCAAGAATTCAATTCCCCAAACATCAAATACATCAACTTCTGAGATTGGTTTTTTTTCATCTCATTCATTTTACTAATATTTCTCATTCGTTTAAATCTTTCACATTGTAGGAAAATCCCCTAGAATCTTGATGTAGTGTTGGGTAGAAAAGTACCCTTTTTAAAATTTTGGCAATTGTATGCTCATGTCCATGATGTCTTCTATTTGGTGATGTGTGACACATCTCAATAAATTTATGTGATTCTTCTTCAGAGATGCAACATCTCAAATGTACATTGGCATAATGCTTGAATAATAGAGGATCATCCTAGTAGTAGTGCTTGGCATTTGACAAAAAAAAATCACTACTCAAATGAGAGGTCTTGATATAGGAATCCCATTTCAAGATAATTATCCATATCTAAAAACCATGGCTAGTCCATGATACTAAATATTGTCTCATCCAAAATGTACACTTAAATATAAACCTCTTTGTCATCTTTAATAATGGATAGAGGGAGTTTGGAGAGATGATATGTAATTACATTTTTTGTACCTTTTGTATCTTTGATCACAATATCAAATTCTTATATAAAAATGATCCAATGTATCAACCACAGTTTAGAATCCTTTTTAGGTCATAGTTACCTAAGGTAAGCATGATCAGTGTGAACAATTACTTTGGACAGAACAAGATAAGAATGTTACTTTTTGAAGTTATATACAATGGATAATATATCTTTCTCTATAGTCATATAACTGACCTTATATTCATTCAACAGATGACTCACAAAATAAATTAGACAGAATATGTTTTCAATGCACTATCCTAGCACATCTCTATTAGAAAGTTATCTAGCATCACACATAATTTCAAATTATTCCTCTAAATTCAGTTCAATAATGATTGGGGATGCTATTAGACTATTCTTTAGTGTGTTGTAATATTTCTAACAATCCTTGGTGAATTCAAAGGGAATATATTTCGACAATATGTGTTTCAATGGATGAGGGTCCTTAGAAAAATCATTTACAAATCTTCTGTAAAATATAACATGGCCGAGAAACCTTATGATCCCATCGGTAGTTGAGGGTTCTGGTAGATTATCGATAACTTTGATCTTGGATGGATAAGCATCAATACCTTCCTTGGAAACATTGTGACTAATGAATATTCTTCATTATACCATAAAGTGGCTTTACTCCTAATTTAGGATGATTTCTCCTCACAGCATTGGAGAACTAACTCCAGATTTCTTAAAATAACATTAGTTGATATCTCAAACACTGAGAAATCATCCACAAAGATTTTGTTAAAATCCTCATCCATGTCATGGAAAATGAGTGTCATGCATATCTGAAATGTTACTGGGGAATTTCACATTCCAAATAACATCCTCTAGTAAGTAAATTTAATAAATGGGCATGTGAATGTGTTTTTTGGGTACTATGCGAGGTCAATAGAAATGTGATTGTATCTAGAATATACATATAGGAAATAGAGAAATTCAAGCCCTTTCAGTATCTTTAGTATTTGGTCCATGAAAGGTTAGGTAAACCGATTATTTCATGTTTCTAAATTTATACATCTTTAATCCACACATAGTCTCCATCCAGTGATGTTGCGTGTTGAAATCAATTTATTTTCTTCTTTATTTTCTACTATGGGTCCTCCTTTCATCAGAACAACTTTTAGGGGCTCACCCATTCACTATCTGAAATTGGAAACATTATTATTGCATCCATGAGCTTTAGCACTTCCTTCTAGATGAACTCCTTCATTTGTTGTGTGATCCTCCCATGAGTTCATTGTTTTGTCTTTTCATCATCTCTAAGTAATATATCATGGGTACATTCCATAGGATTGATCCCTTTAATGTTTTCCACTACCTAAGAAATTGATTTCCAATGTCTTTTCAGATCATCAACCAATTTTTCTTCCTATTCTTGGGATAGTTTTAAGTTGATAGTGGTTGTCAAAGAGGATGATTTTCCTAAGTATGGTTACTTTAGTGGACTCGGAAGAGGTTTCAACTCTAAATGGGGTGGATGAATGATGGAGGGAATGAAAGGTGGAATGGTGTAACTTGGGAGTGGTTCAATGAAGATTACTTATTCAAAATCATACTCCACTTCCTTCTTTGAGAGTAAATCTTTTTAACTCTTCCCTGATGTCCGTGTACTCACCTATTTTATAAGAGAGAGATTAAGCATTACAATCGGTAGTACCAAATGGATTTTGGGAAGATTTAATCTATTTAAACACTATTTGTTCTTATGAAAATATAAAGATCAGACATCCTTGATTTAATTCTATCAAATAATTTCTTGTTTCTAGGTATGGACTTACAAGAATGATGTGGATGCTTCCTTCTTCTTCCATGCCTATCACTATAATATCTTCTAGGAAGCTAATTTTTTTTACATTGACTAAAACAATTTCGAGAATGCCTCTTGAATATTTTGATGAATTGTAGACTAGCTGCAATTCTACCATTTTTTTCTTTAATATTTTGGGATTCCAAGCTTGTGGAAGACAGTCATTTGAATCAAGTTAATTCTAGCTCCAATATTTTATAGTGGTCTTCCAAACTTGCACTCTCCTATAGCACAAGGTATTGATAATCTTCCAAGATCTCTCATTTTGGGTGATTTTCTATTGTACAATAGTAGATCATTCCTCATTCAAAGAGATTACTCCTAGATCTTCTATTTTCCATATTTTATAAAAGGTCCTTGAGAATGTTTGAAAAATGGGCATCTGTGCAATGGATTCTATAAATGGTATATTGATGTGCAGTTTCTTGAAGATATCTTGGAACTTTTTATACTGTGCCTCCTACCCACCTTGTCTTTCTCTCTCTGGAAAGGGAAGAGGTGTATTTTATGGAGGTGGGTCAACAAAAATAGGTTCCTTTTTTTTCTTTAGGGGTTTGGCTCTTTTTGGATGGTACTTCATCTCGATGTGAGGTAGGAATGGCTGCATCAGATTCATTATCTTCTATTGTTTTTCTATTACGCTATTCTTTACACCTTTTTTGTTTTGGATGTTGAATTTTCTATACTTTCCTACTTCATAGCACTACTGCCTTGTCTTCCTCTCTTAGTTATGTCTCAATGTTACCTGATAGATTACCTTGTAATCTATTAAATAAGGTCTTTGAGATTTGACCCATTTGAAGCTTCATTATTCTCAATGCAGCAATGTGATTTTTCATTTTTGTTTCCTAGGTTTTCATTATTTGATCATAAATTTGAAACAAAGTATCCAAAATATTTTACAAGTTACTTTGATGTGGTGGAATCATTTTTTGAGGTCTTGGTCGGGCGAGTTGGATTTTTTGTTGTTGGGGTCTTCTTTGGAAGGGTTGCAGTTGCATTTGGTGATACATCTACTACTGAGGTCACAACATATGGTTCATTGGTAGATAACATGGTGGTCCTTGATTGTGGAATTGAGCCCGAACACTTTTCGGTTGAAAATATCCTTGACTATTTTGAGACTTTTGTTGAGCAGGCCTATGTTGATGATAATGTTGCTTTTGTTGAAATGGATGGTTATATTGATTGTAATTGACATAATTAAAATCCTGATAGTATTCATATCCTTCCATGAAATCATTATAAAGTAGTGGGACAACATATATCTTGCATGTCTTGACTTATATTATAGGAGTAGGAGGGGGTTGCAGTTGGGGTTTTGTAACTGCAATTTAAAAAGATTCAAGTTTCCTTGTGAGTGCCTCAAATTGTGATGCTAATTGGGTGTTTTCGTCAATATGGTCGATACCACACTAAAGTGGTCCAAGAAAACTTTTCCATAGGTTGGCATTGTGAGAGACTTAATCTAGTATTGCTCATCCGACTTCATGGGTTTTAACATCAAACCTCCATCAGTGGAAGAATTTAACACAGTTCATGCTACTGGTTGGAATCCTTGATAAAAAGTCTTCAAAAGAGTCTATGTATCAAGTTCAGGATGTGGAGACTTTCACACAAGCTCCTTAAATCTATCCCATACTTCCCACGTAGATTCTCCATCCACTTGAGCAACATTTTAGATGTCATTCCAGAGCTTCTATGTCTAGATTGGTGGGAAATATTTGTCTAACAACTTGTTGTCCAAATCATCCCAAGTCATGATCAACTTAGAAGATTGGATCTTTTTCCAATTCTTAGATCTATCTCTTATCAAGAATGGGAATACACATAGTCTTATGGAATCTGAAGATACTCCATGGTTGCGAAAGGTGTCGGAAACATCCAAGAAGTTGAAAATATGTTCATATGGGTCTTTAGTTTGGAGACAAATGTATTTTCCCATGTTCTTGATCATATGAATGTTTCCAAGCTTGATCTCAAAGGTTTGGGATGAATTAGTGGATTAATGAAGCTTGGGGTCACACTATGGATTGATGGAAGACCATAATCCATGATAGTCTTTTCAGGGGGCATCAGGTGTCCTCATAAAATTGTTTTATGGTTTTTAGGTGGGTTGGGTCATGTGTGATTGTAATACTTATCCATTGCTGACCGAAAATGTGAAAACATATACTTTTCGATTTAAGGATCGAATTCCAAGGGTTTATTTGACTCAAGGTTCCTTGAATGAGTGAATGGACTATGCAAAATGAACTGGTTCAGAAAAAGAGGATGCACATGCATCTTGAAAGGAAAGAAAAAAAGAGGGTGGGGGAAAGGTAAAACTAAGTCCGGGACCTGATTTTTTTAGGGAAATAGCATCACATCCCTGACAATGGTTCCATAATTTTAAACACACCCACACATATAGTTGGTTTCATATGGGTAGCCATTATATTATAATTCATGTTTCCTAAACATTATTAATTACAAAACCATAGTATAGTAGAAGCATGTGGTCGAACCCACAAGAAAGATGCTATTTGTAAGGGGAATCATTGGTTTTAGACCCTCAGAGAATTCCTTTTAGAACACCTTGGTGTTTGGAAACTTACAGAATCTATGATTGAGAGGGACTATAAGTAATTAATGTGGGGTCGAGAGCATATTTGAGTATTTGGGAAAAGAGTGGTATCTAATTCTAATCATGGTAGGATATTAAGGATTAAACTGTGAAGAAAATGGTGGTCGCTAGATAACTTTGGAAGAAATTGTAATAGGTTTGTGATCGTGGCCCAATCTACTTCAATCTAGATAGGGTCATTTGGTTGAACATCCCATGTTCAAGGATGTTCGCACAAATCAAGTAGACTGTTATTGTTTATCCTAATTATTAAGCCATTATGGATTACAATCATAATTATTAAATAATAATTATGTATGAAGAGAAATTTAATTTTTATCCCTACCCCTAAGAGGTTTATCTACTCATAGCGGGTGGAGATGTAATTAAATAAACAAAAGAAATCATGCTTGACATGTTAATTGACATTAATTTAATCATGCACATGCAAGGGTTGGGTAATTTAATGGGAACAAGAATGTAATCAGATTTCTAATATATCAATTATGACGTAATTAAAATTATTACATGGAATCAAAAGAGGAATTTGATCTTTACACATTTTGTGGAAATCAATAAAGAACAACAGGAATTGATGTGGAACTTGAAGGTGATGAAGACAAATGGTTCCAAAACTCATGAAGTGATTTAAAAATGTTAAAAACATGAATAAATTTGGAGTTTAAAGGAAAAGGGGTGAGTGAACTTGATGGGGGATAAAAATAGAGAAGAATCTTATCTGAAATTGATTCATAATGCTTTCTTGCACCCAGATATTTATTGGTTAATTTCTCCACAACATGTACTGAAGGTGTATGTTATGTACTATTGATTGGTGTGGATCTCCATATATTTTGGATATCCTACTTTCCTCTCACATATATGGTTTATTTATAAGGTTTTATTGACTACACATCATGTATTGGGTGTTCACGATGTGTACGGGCCTCCAGGTATTCTTCTCTGTGGATTTCTTATGGATTTCTTGCTAAACTGTTTTGACTGGCATCACATTGTGTACAGAAGGCTCATGAAGTTAACTTGATTTTTTCCTTTTCCTGCCTTGTAGCTTGGTCATGACTAGGATTCCCGACTTTGGCATGTTGTGAACCACCATTACACAATGTGTACTAACATGTCATGATGTGTACAAGATGAAGTCTTCATTTTTATGTACTTCTTCCCTTGAATCATGTGAAGCCTTATTCGTACAAAATGGAGCATATACCGCATTAATTATCATGTAAATAAATAAAAATACATAAATAAATGACATAAAATTGTTTATACAAATTTATATTATCAAAAAAGATATTCCAATAAAATAAAAACATTACTATATATATAAGATACTAGAGTTATCATTCCACTTGGATGTGGGGAGGTTCGGGAGGAGATGAAAAATTCCACCATGCATTAGAAAATCAAACCATTTTTAAAATACCATGATCATGCAATTTTAAAAATATCACATATGAAAACATTTTGCAGTACTTTTAAAAAATAATTTTTTTTAATAGAATTAGAAATTAGTGATAAAAACTAAACATGCACTCGTAGTGGGATGTCTTTTATACCAATGCATGTCATTCCCTATTCATTAGCTATAATAATGGAAAAGAGATTAAAACTCTTATAAGTTTCTCCAAAACACTTATGTTCACATCTCCCTTTTAACATGAGGTTCAACATAAATAGGTTAGCTACACATTTTTAATATTTACATTTCATGTTCCGAAAATCTTACTCCTTTCTAACTTCCTAACTCGAGGACTAATCATGAATGGTTTTCCCACACCACTAATGAAAAACCAATACCATTTACCACAAAAATGAATGATAGGCAAACCAAGATTTGACACCATTTTTAACATAAATCCCCTCCGTATTGGCTTGATTCAAGGAAGAATTACTACATTGCCTTAGGATAAATCCCCTAGAAACCAAATTTTAGAAATAAATTACAAGTGCATAAATAGAATTGCGGGAAAATTTCCCCATTGAAAATTAAAACAATCACAAAAATGAATATAATTTCCAAAAGAAACTATATGACACATGATTACAATGTAACACAACTCAATGTAATACCAACATGACAACAAACCCCATAAAAAACCAAGCTATATCATATCCAAAATTAAATTACCCAAGTGTAAGACTAAACCAACACACTCTAAGACTCCAATGACAAAACTCCACAACTCCTAACATGATCCATGCTACAACTCCACAATATATACCAATGTAGTGCAATGAATCACTAATGAAATGGGATAAATTTCCCTTACCTGTTTCCCAATAAAATATATCTACAAAAGACCCAAATTTTGAAATAATTGGGTAAGTAGAAAAATTCATTAGTTTTCCCCAAATGACTTCCCTACTCACACCCCTATGATAGAACATGTTATCGTATTTATATAAAAAAATTAACATAAAACACATAAATATATTTTATATAAAAAACAAACCATTTCTAAGAAAAACATATTTCATTCAAAAACATTTCCAAACCAAAACCATTTTAAATAAATGAAAGTAAACAACTCATTATAACCATTTCTAAAACACCAATTTTTGAATAATATATTCCATTACACATATCCACACATCCTAAAATGCATGAAACCATTGAACTCTTCATATTAATGAGTGGTGATTAATCCATTCACCAAGACATCACTTGGTGAAAAAAATTAATGGGGGAAATTTCATACACTTATCAATCCCACTAATAATGGGGGAAACAATGTACCATTATTTGTACTGATTCACATGAACACACAACATTTATTCATCCAAAATATAGTAGAAAATAAACAATTCAAAGAAATTTTAATAAAACATTTATTTTATTTAAACCATTTACATTAAACCATTTCCATGAATCAAAACAAATACTCATTTAGAAACATCATTTTAAAATCCATAAACAAATCAATTTTCATGAAAACCAATTTTCAAAAATTGACAAACCATCACAAAAGATTTTGTATACCATGATTATGAAATAAATTTCATATTTTTTTTTAAATTCATACAATTTGAAACTAAGACTTAGTGTTTTAACAATATGAGTTGGGAGTGAAGCATCCTACCTTAGAAACTCTGGAAGAAAGAACAACATGAATTTTTAAATAAAACCAACAAAAGTCTCCAAAAACCCTATATTGACATTGTTACCTAAAATGAAAAAAGATATCATAATTATTGACAGAAAATATCAAAGATATATCCCCAATAGACTAGATCTATGAATCTAAGAGAGGGATGAATAATATAATGAAGGAAAACAACCCAAAAAAGGAGACTTACCAAGAATTTTACCATTTGATGAACCCTGAATTGCCAATGGATCAATCTTGGATTGAAGGGAATAATATCCACAACTCGTTGGATGAGAGAAACCAAAGATAGGGTTATAAAAGGGGAATGAATGTTTTTAGTTGAAATACCAAGTGAGTTTCTCAATTTAAGGACTTATTTTTAATCGTACACTTTTTAGTATCACGGTTTGGAAAACCGTGGGCAAACAGTGTGAAAACCGTACACTAACCAATAACTCCAAACACCCTTTTTCCATTATCTTACACGGTTAGAAAAACCATCTGCCAACAATTTTTTTCCTATTTCCGAATTTTCATGGTTACTCATGGGTGTCTACATGGTTTGACCAAACCATGCACTGAACAATGCGCCTACTAAGTAGCCTCTATTACCTTCCTTCTATTTTTACATGCCTTTTTATGTTATTATGTTATGCCTTCAAATTTATTACCTTGCTGCTATTTTTAGCTCATCAATTTGTTTAGGTAATACCCATGTTGTCGTATATATATGTAAGGGATCAAAGGAATTTAGTTTCTCATAATGGATGATAAATGATGAAATATTTTTTTTCATTCCATGTTTTTAGTTTTATGTACATAGTATTCCAAGACACAAGACATTATGATCCGTGGATTTTAATTTTTTAAATTAGTCTGAAAATCATGTATTGATATGTGTAAATGACTAGGGTATGTATTGTTGGTATTAGTGGAAATGTTTAGTTATTTTTGGTTACTATGAATAGATCACTTTAGTAAGAACCCTTGAGATAAGACTAAGTACAAGAAAACATCCCTAAATTTTTGTTAGTATAGAGTAATTTTTATATCAAAAGGATACATCCCTATTTGGATATTATAAGTGGACTTGGTTCTGTCACATATGTACCTTAGAGTAACTACTCTGACAAGGTGTTCTGGGCCTGAATCTAGGTGTCCTAGTACACAAAAATGGGCCTTACTATGCACCTAGATTGACACTCCCATGGGATATGCTTTGGTAAATTCATGTGATCATTAAGAACCACTATTAAGGAAAAAAGACCCTTATAGAATATATATTAGGAAACTAATCATGGATAACCTAGATTGAATCCTAAGGAATCATAAGTTATGATATAGTTTTCGTTTATAAGTTTACCATATATGTTTAATGTTTTCTTCGTTATTCTTATCAGTAAAGTGTTGAAGCCCCCTAGTTTCATGTTTGTTTTGTTAGATAATGGAGGGAAAATGAATAATCCATACCAAAAATCAGTTTGATAGGGAATATAATGATTTACCCAATGAAATTCCAAATATGATGGGAATAGGTGCTCAAAACTTCATGAAAAAACTTTCTCAACTAGAACAAGTTATGCATAATAACATAAATCACATAGAACACCCTCCTTCTCCTAATATATAGAAAGATGTCATCGAAAACATCATGTGGAAAATGAATCCCATGTTTAGTGGACCTTATAATCCCCTCATCATAGAATAGTGGATTAACTCCATTGATATGATATTATATATCATCTTATACCTAGAGGAAGAGAAATTTTTGCTGCCAGTGTATCATTTTGATGGGGAAACTGATCAATGATGGACACTGATGAAAAATATTAAGTCCAAATAAGAAATTTATTCCATATATTTGGAGAAATTTAAGAAAATATTTTTTGATAAATATTTTACTCGAACCCTCCATCTCAAAATAGAAAGAGAGTTCCTTATACTTAAGTAAAAGGAAGATGAGTCTATTGGGTTCTAAGAAGAAAACATTACAAGGCATGCATGATTCACCTATAGGTTTTTTATGAACACCAAAATCAAGTTGGATTACATCTTTAGCATACTAAATCTAGGTCTACAAAATGAATTGGTGATTCAAGACTTCAAAATTTCTAAGAATATTGTCCATTGTTCCCTCAAGGGTTAAATGGAGATCAAAGACTCTCAATGGTCTCATGAGAATAATGACATAAAATAAAAAATGGAGTCCAATATTTGTGGATCTACAAATAAATACCATGATAAAAAGAAGACATAATATCCCACATGTCATAATTTTGGTAATAAACATCATGGGAACTATCGAAAGGGAATAATGAAACACTTCAATTGTGGAAGAACATTGAATCTGGATAATAAATACTAAAGGGATATGAAGAATCCCACTAATGTGGAAGAAGAATGGAAGGTTTATATCAACACTCTACCAGAAGAGCAATGTTTCAACTGAAATGAACATGGTAATTTTTTATACTAATTCACTAAGACTAGGGTTTTTGAAGGAAATCAAAAAAACCTCCTTGGAAACAAGAAAGGGCTTATGGGATCACTACTAATGATGTTTATCTAGACAACGATGTGGTGACAGGTATGCTGGTTACTCATTCAATAATAGAGAACATACTATTTGATTCTAGTTCTATGATTTTTTTCATATCATTCATGTTTAGTAGAACTATTTAAACACCACATCAAAATTAGGAGGTTGATTTATATATGAAAATAACCAATGGGGTAGTTATTTCTTTTAATGTACATAACTCCTCCCTGGTTATTGTTTGTGGACTAAAACACCCATAAAATCTTGTATTACTTCCATTGGTGGTATTTGATGATATTTTTGGCATTGATTGAATATATTTATACAAAGACAACATCAACTTGGAGGAAAGGGATATCACTCTTCACATGATGAAGAATCCAATAATTCATTACATGTGTAAGGAAGAAGATGAATCTCCTTTAGAATCATCATCTCATGTGTGGATATTACAACCTTATAAGAAAACATATCTCCCTCAAATGATTATTACAAAGGATATGATAATGCTCAGAGAGATTCCCATTGTGATTGATTGCACCGATATATTCACTGAAGAATTTCTTGGTCTTCCTTAAGACGGGGAGGTTTATTTCTCTATTGAACTTATTCCGAGATCTCTTCTAAAATCAAAGAAACCTTATAGAATGGCCATCATTGAGCTCAAATAATGGGATAATATGTTACAAGAGAACATGGATGAGGGTTATATATGACCGAGTGCTTCACCATGGGGTGCGTCTGTCCTCTTCATCAAGAAGAAAGGTGAATCAACGCACCTCAACATTGATTACCGTGATCCCAATAAAATCAAGATAAATAAAATTTTCCACTTCCATGGATATATGACTTGTTCGACTAGCTATGTGGGGCCAATTATTTTTCAAAGACGGACCTTCAGTTAGGATATGACCAATTAATGGTGAGGGAGGAAGATATTGTCACGACCCGACCCCCAGGGCCCGTGTCTTAACTACCCCAAGCCTGCATTCCATAGGCCAGGGGCTGGAAACTAGCACCAAAGGCATAAATCCCTAAACTGGGAAGGCATTTACTTTATAACTGCAAAAAAACTCAACCAGAGCACAAGAGGAAGCAAACTCTAAGTAAAAACTACATACAGAAGAAGTGATGGAAAGTACAAGGGCCAGAAATACAAGCCCAATAGTAAAGTACAAGGAATGGACAAACAAGTACAATTAAAAGAAAAATAGCTGGAAGGTGCCTAGAAGCTCCTGAATCATCCACCACAGATCCTACCTGAAGGGTAGGTATAGATATCCTCCTCAGTGCTCCACGTCCGTCTGTCTCCTCTGGGTACCGACTCGTCATGAGGTCCACCTCCGGGTACCGTCCAGTCCTCATACACTCCTCCTCGGTCAGTGTTGTCCGTCGTCTACATCCAACACTATGAGGTGCAGGCGTAGCCTGTGCAGGAGTGAGTATAACGATACTCAATAGGGACCCCGAGACCCTCAAGGTATCACAAAAAACACAAAGGATAAACCACAGTAGAAAGATACAATAATGATGTATCAAACAACCCTACTTAGGTTCATTCCCATACATATACCTAAGTTATCAATCACAGTCCGGATCCAACTCTTGAGCCCAAGCACAAACCATTTCACAATGGAAGTAAAGTCAATCACCATGTTAATAATGGTTGAAAGACATGACTCAGCTCACACAGGTATAAAACTCACGAAGAGGGGTAGAGATTATAAGAATTATCCTCTGAATCATCTCCTCTATCAAAAACACGTAGGATCCGGGAACAATATCAGCACTGTCGAACCCATGTAAGATCCTGAAACAAAAGTCGTCTCTGTCGAACCCACGTAGGATTCTGGAATAGTAGTCATCGCTGTCGAACCCACATTGGATCCTATTATAGAAGTCGCTGATGTCAAACCAATGGAGGATCCTGGTATAGAAGTCGTCACTGTTGAACCCACGTAGGATTCCGGTACAGTAGTCATCGTTGTCGAACCCTCATAGGATCCTGGGATAGAAGTCGCTGTAGTCGAACCCACGGAGTATCCAGGTACAGAAGTCGTCACTGTCGAACCCATGTAGGATTCCGGTACAATATTCATCACTGTCGAACACACGTAGGATCCTGGTACAGAAGTCGCTACTATAGAACCCACGGAAGATCCTGATACAGATGTCGTCACTGTCGAACCCACTTAGGATTCCGGTACATTAGTCATCGTTGTCAAACCCATGGAGGATTTCGTCATCTCACACAGCACACTCGATTCTGGGAGGGTGCGCTCCTTGAGCCAAGTGTCAACACATCAAATATCAAGAAGTCCTGAGTTGATGTATCCTGTAGTTTGGCCTCATCATAAAGAACCCAACGTGACAGACGGTGCGTCAATCAGACGCCCAGTCTGAGAGTTATTGGCATTTCCGTTCCAAGGGGCCGGTTGAATTTTGGGTACAATCCAACCCAGCCATAATCCAACCTCATCAGAATCCCGTGTGAATTATGTAAAAAGTACTATATCATCGAAAATAATTTAAATGTAGTTGACAGCACGTCAATTGGACGTCCGGTCCTTAAGTTATAAGCGTTTCCGCTCCGAGGGCCCGGTTGGTTTTGGGTTCGAACCAATTCGGTCGTACACAAAATTTTCCAAAACCTGGTGTGTGATATAAAAAACGACCGTCTAGATCTAAGGAATCCTACGCAATATACGGTGTGTTGATCGGAGATCCGTAGCTCATGTTATGGGCAAAAAACCAAAAGTGGTCCGAAGAGGGGGGTCTGGGTCCGGGCCGACCCGGCCCAACTCACCTTGGGTCGACCTGAACTAGGTCGACCTGTCCTGGATCCGGCTCTGGAATGGTACGGCGTGGCCCGGTCCGGTGGGTGCGGCCCAACCCGATGACTATGGTTCGGTCAGCACGAGGGCGGCCGGGCTCGCGTGGTAGGCGGCCCGGCCCGGCGGCCGACCGCAGCTCAGCCAGTCGGGCGAGCATGTTACACGTAATGCGCAGAGAAGGGGGGGTGGGGAGTCCCATAACGGCGGTTCCAGCTAGTGCCGCCCAAACTTCTTGGAACCCACGGATGCGGGTTCCACTCTTCCGTCGTGGCCGGCGCCGCGGCGTTCGTCCGTTGGCGGCGCGCGAGGGGCGTCGCCGCCCCCAGGTGACTGGCCGGTGCTGGCCCCTGCCTCTGGTCACCAGCGCCACCGCTCCGGCAACCCGTGCCACCATGCTCCTCCCCGGGCTACCGGAGTCGTTTCGGTGGTCTTTTTTGCCTCTCGTTTACGCATACAGCCTCCTCGTGTCCTGTTCTTCACTGCGACGACCTCAAATCAGGGTTGCCACTCCGTTCACCCGTTGCCCATCAAACCGTCCATCAAGAATGAATTGGCGGAGGGTCCAAACTTGTTCGTTTTCCCATGCCCTCTGCATTAGAGGCTCAAACAGTAATCCATATTATAATTGAACCAGAAACAAACCCTAGATTATTCTCTAACTCATCCCGCAGTCAACATCCGTTTTGTGGATCGACATGTTCGGGGGTCGATCCGCAGTTATTGTTTTTATCCAAGGAAAAAGAAGTACTTTAAAGAAAGGAATTCAAACAAAAATTCAAAACCCTACCTCGATTGTCATTGACCGTTGACAAAGTCGTGGAAAACAGACGTCGTGGAAGATGAACATCGTTCTGTCTTCGTCGGAAGGAGTAGATCCCATTGTAGTTGATTCGAGTCGACACCGTCGGTGAACTTCGTGGGCGGTGGTGCTTCCATTCCATGCTCTGGTTGAAGTGGGTAGAAGGTGTTGCTTCACATTCTTCGAGACGTGGAGCTTTATTCCTTGAAGAATGGAATTCCTCATTGGAGATGTTCTTCATTCTTTGTTAGAGATGTTCTTCGTGGGAAGAACACTTTTTTTCCAATTCTCCCATAACCTCCCAAGAGAATAATTGCCAAGGCAAAATAAAATATTAGGCTCCCTAATATTTTAATGTTTCCACCCCTTTCAAAAGAATTCAAAAAAACTCAAATTAATTAATGAATACATTAATTAGTTGTTTTGGTACAATTAAGGGGGAGGGAGGTGGAGAGTTCACCCAAATTAAAAAAAGTGGGTTGGCTCATTAAATTCAAGGGAATTTTTAGGGGTTCAAGGGGAGTTGAGGGGTTAGGTGCTCATGTTGGACCCACTACATAATATCCTTCCATGGGAGGTTATGTGGGGGTGGGCCCCTCCTCCATCTTCCCTTTGGAGAAAATAGCCACAACACATTTTAAAAAAAGTATGCTACACATAATTTTTTTGTTAAGCTTAGAAATCCCCCAAAAATTAACTTCCACTCCCGATAAAACGCAACTGCGGTAAAGGTCTCCTTAAGTGAATACCGACGCTACTAGTTCATCGGTGTCCTCAGATTTCTATTCTGAGCACCGATTCAAAATATATAAAATATTGGACGTACATTTACTGAACATACCCGAACGAAACTTCAGAACTTGATTCTGGGCACACCGGGCATCGAAATTAGGTGCCGTCATAAACTGCGGACTCATAAAATTCTGGTGTATTTAAGAAAAAAGTTTTCAGGGGATTTCCGAGTCTTTACAGTCTCCCCAAATTAGGGATTTACGTCCTTGTAAGCTACAACACACACTAAGGGAACAAATGGGGGTACTGAGCACGCATCTGAGCCTCTCACTCCCATGTTCTCTCCTAGAGGTTACTGTGTTGCCAGCGAATGCGCACCAGAGGAATTGACCGTCCTCGTAGGACCCATTCATGTCGATCCTCGATCTCCATTGGTACCTCCATGAATGTCACCTCGTCATCGATGTCTAGCTTCCCATGTTCGATGATGTGGGATGAATCGTGCATGTATCTTCTCAGCTGAGATACGTGGAATACATCGTGCACCCGGTGCAACTGAGGTAGAAGGGCCAAGTTGTAAACCACCTCGCTTACCCTGCTGAGGACCTGAAAAGGTCCGAGGAATCATGGAAATAACTTTCTACCTCGGCTAAATCTCCTTAGACATCGTTGAGGTTAGACTCGTAGAAAGACGTGGTCTCCATCCTAGAATTCTAGAGGTCTCCATCTCTTAGATGTACAACTAAATGAGATTTGTGGAACTCTATAAACACTTCCTTTTAAAGTGACACTGGTACCATAGTACATTCTTTGAAGAGGATGATGTGCTCCCCACCTTTAGAAAATCCATCTGGTGCCTGTACTGTGGATATCTGAGAACGTCATGTCTTACAGTCAGCGTTCCCATTTTGCGCCTCCCTAACTCACTGAAGAAGTGGGGGAGTGGATGTAAGAGAATGAAGAAAGGCTACAATATATCTATCTACAAAGGATATCTGCAACGCGGCCAGCTGCTTCGTCACCTCTCCTAACATCTGAATTCCTGATCTCCTGCAAATAGTATCTGCTACAACATTCCCCTTCCCAGGAGTGTATAATATCTCAAAGTCATAGATGTGGAGGAACTCAAGCCATTGCCCCTACCTCAGGTTCAGATCCTTCCGTGAGAAGATATACTTGAGACTCTGGTGGTCAGATAAGACTGTAAAGCATTCACCCATAAGATAGTGCCGCCACATTTTCAAGGCAAAGACCAATACTGCTAACTCCAGATCATGGGTAGCATAGTTCTGCTCGTGTTGTCTCAACTACTAAGAATCCTATACTATCACTGGTCACTCTTTCATCAGGGCACACCCGAGTCCCGTCCCTGATGCGTCGTAGTAAACTATGTACCCAACACTCTCCTATGGAAGCCTCAAGATTGGGCACTAGTCGGCCTCTTCCTCATCTCTCGAATGCTCTACTGACATCTCTCCGACCACATGGAGGGTTTCCCCTTCTTTTCCAAAGATGATAGTGGTGCCGCAACTCTGGAGAAGTCTGGCCGACTCATGAGTGTTCGACCGCACCCTCTTATGCATGATTCCATCCTATGCTGCCTGAGTTTTCCATTTCTTCAACCAAGGAAAACCCCATCCCAACATTGTAGATAAACTACGACCTTATTTCCTAATACAGTCAATCTGTGTATGAACTGTGGTTGCCCAGTCAATACCCAAACTAATATCGTAAGGCCTCGACGCTTCCACAAAGTGGTTCCAACCAAAACTCTCGCCTGAAGGGTCAGATCACACCGTCGACGTAAGTGTGATTATCGAGTCTCCTCCCAAAGGTATCTCCAGACATGAGGTTCAAGTCCACGACGTTACCAGAAACTCTAGGTCTGTGACAAGATTCGTGGAAGGAAGGAATGATTGGTACCTATGTCTATTGATACGAAAACTAGTAGTAGACACAGACCGTACCTCAAATTATTCATAGAGACCTTGGGTCACACTCCTTGACCTCATGCAGCTATTCTCTTCCCCTGCCCTCCATCTCCCAAAGCCTAGTGGGGACTACAAAGGCAGGTGGTTGTAACATGTCGAAATGTTTACCACCTGATGTTTCTCTCCTAGCTATGCTTCCACATCTTCTGCCCTGCAGATTCATCTGTCCTTAACACTTCCTCTTCTCAAATCACTATACACGCACATATCTCTGAGACTGGTTCCAGTTTCATGCTCTCCAACTACTAAAATTCACTAGATGTATCCGCTTAGCCAATGAACATTCAACCACAAAGGTTCACTCTAGCACCATAACATAAATAGGTATGCATAGAGGAAAAAGTGATGGCTCAGATATCTTTAAACACACCTCGCTCAGAGGTCCGAGATCTAAATCACTGATCGTATCATATTCATCGAGTACCAAGAAAGATCGGTATGCCTTGATGAATACTCAGCTACCGACACGTCATCCTACCGAATCTGTATAAGCTCTAGAAAACTCTCAGCCACCTCCTCAAGCCAGTCCTCAGCCACCTGTGTGTCGGGATTTCCTCAGAACATGAGGGATATCTGGTACTGAAACACATGTAAGGCACTAATCCTTCAAGTGTCTTCAACCGGTACCACTGGTAGTGTCTTCTAACCAACAGGCAGTGATATAGTTGGCACACTGCTCGAAGGTACCATCTCAGAAAATGGTCCAAGTACCAAAACCTCATCACTATGTGGACCATACTCATGGTCACTCACTGAAAAAGTCTAGTAGCTAAGATCACCGTCTTCTCTACTAGTGTCTCAACTAGGAGGAAAACTCTTGCAATCGCTTCTAGACAGCCCTCAGCTGCGTGGGTATCTGCCTCGCCTAGAAACCTCAGAGGCCTCTGCTGCTGGAACTCGTAAAACGCGCTCAGTCGGCGTGCACTATCCGCCAATATGACAAGTGGTATCTACTGACCAACAACCGGTAGTGCTACTGGTACACCACCTGAAGGTGCCAACGTAGAAATAGGGCCCTACACCGGAGCCTCATCGCTCAGTGGTCCGTCATCATGTACTCTCTCGGGAACCCTAGATGGCTGTCTTCGCAGCGTCATCCAGATAAAAAACTGGTGCACCATTGTCAAAAATTTATAACTAGTGAGATGACTCAAAGAGACCAAAAAGAAAACTCTTGAAAAACACACACAATCAATGTTTTCATGCACTGAGTCGGAAATCAAATGTTAGAGTCCTGATGTATGGATACATCGGTTGCCACACCAACACTGGAATCCCTAGACTGAAAACCACACTCGATACTCTTAACACTATTTCTTGACAGTAAAATAGATCATAGTCCTATGTTCTGTGGTAGAACAGACTCCTCTGATACCAATTTGTCACGACCCGACCCCCGGGGCCCGTGTCCTAACTACCCCAAGCCTTCCTTCCATAGGCTAGGGGCTGGCGACTAGAACCAAAGGTGTAAATACCTAAACTAGGAAGGAATTTCCTATATAACTACAAAAAAACTCAACTAGAGTAAAAACAGAAGAAAACTCTAAGTAAAATATGAATACAGAAGAAGTGATGGAATGTACAAGGGCCACAAATACAAGCCCAATAGTAAAGTACAAGGAAAGGACAAACAGGTACAACTAAAAGAAAAATAGCTGGAAGGTTCCTAGAAGCTCTTGGATCGTCCACCATAGATCCTACCTGATGGGTAGGTACAGATAGCCTCCTCAGTGCTCCATTTCCGTCTGTCTCCTCCGGGTACCGACTTGTCATGAAGTCCACCTCAGGGTACCGTCCAGTCCTCGTACACTCCACCTCGGTCAGCGATGTCCGTCTTCTGCATCCAACACAACGAGTTGCAGGCATAGCCCATGCAGGGGTGAGTATAATGATACTCAGTAGCGACCTCGAGACCCTCAAGGTCTCACAAAATCCACAAAGGATAAACCACAGTAGAAAGATACAATCACGAAGTATCAACCAACTCTACTTAGGTATATGCCCATACATATACCTAAGTTATCAATCACAATCCGGCTCCAATTCTCGAGCCCAAGAACAAGCCATTCCACAAATGTAAGTAAAATCAATCACTACGTTGATAATGGTTGAAAGTCATGACCCAACACACACATGTATACAACTCACGAAGAGGGGTAGAGATGATTAGATGTAGCCTCTGAATCATATCCTCTGTCGAACCCACGTAGGATCCTGGAACAATATCAGCACTGTTGAACCCACATAGGATCATGGTATAGAAGTTGTGTCTGTCTAACCCACGCAGGATTCCGGTAGAGTAGTCATCGCTGTCGAACCCACGTAGGATCCTAGTACAGATGTCGCTGCTATCGAACTCACGGAGGATCCCAGTACATAAGTCATCACTGTAGAACCCACAAAGGATTTCAGTATAGTAGTCATCGCTGTCGAACCCACATAGGATCCTGGTACAGAAGTCGTTGCTGTCAAACCCACGGAGGATCCTGGTACAGAAGTCGTCACTGTCGAACCCACGTAGGATTCCAGTACTGTAGTCATCGCTGTCGAACCCAAATAGGATCCTAGTATAGAAGTTACTGCTGTCGAACCCACAGAAGATCCTAGTATAGAAGTCATCACTGTTTAACCCACGTAGGATTCTGGTACAGTAGTCATCGCTGTCGAACCCACGGAGGATTCTGTCATCTCAGTCGCAACCAGCCCTAGGGTTCCCGCACACAACACGCTTGATTTTGAGAGGGTCGTCTCTTTGATCCAAGTGTCAATACATAAACTATCATGAAGTCTTGAGTTTATGTATTTTGTAGTTATGTCTCATCATAAGGAACCTAATGCGATATACGGTGCATCAATCAGACTCCCGATCTAAGAGTTATTGGCAATTCTGTTCCAAAGGGCCGCTTGGATTTTGGGTACAATCCAACCCGACCATACTCCAACATCATATGAATCATGTGTGGAGTATTTCAAAGGGACCGTCTCATCAAAAGGAATCCAACGTAGTTGATGTCACCTCAATCGGACGTCTGGCCCTTATGTTATAAGCGTTTCCGCTCCGAAGGCCCGGATGGTTTCGGGTTCGAACCAACCCTCCATACCCAAACTTCTCCAAAACCTTGATTTTGATATACCTAAATGACCGTCTCAATACAAGGAATCTTACGCAACTAACAGTGCATTGATCAGAGGTCTGTAGCTCATGTGATGGGTGAAAAACCAAAAGTGGTCCGAAGAGGGGGGTCTGGGTCCGGTCCGACCTGGCCCAACCCGGCCGGGGTCAGCCCGAACCAGGTCGACCTGACCCGGATCCAGGTCTGGCCCGATAGGGTGCAACCTAGCCCAGCGGGTGCGGCATGACAAGTGCGAGGGTAGCCCGGCTCACGCGAGGGTGGTTCGGCCCGCGCGACAAGCGGCCCGGCCTGACGACCGACTGAGCGCGTTATGCGCAAGATGCAGAGCGGGGGGGGGGGGTGTGGGTGGCCCCTCAGTGTCCCATAATAGCGATTCCAGATGGCACCGCCCGAACTTCCTGAAACCCGCGGATGCGGGTTCGGCTCCGCCGTCGCAGCCGATGCCGTAGCGGTCTTCCGTTGGCGGCGCGCGAGGGGCGCCGCCGTACCCAGGCAGCTGACTACTGCCGGCCACCGCCTCCGGTCAACGAAGCCGACGCACTGGCGACCCGTGCCACCGTGCTCCTCTGTGGGCCACCGGAGTCGTTCTGGTGGTCCGTTTTTCCTCCTGTCTGCGCCTACGGCCTCCTCGAGTCATGTTCTTCACTGCGACGACCTCAAATCAGGGTTTCCACTCCATTCACCTGTCTCCCATCAAACCGCGCAACAAGAATGAATTGGAGGAGGGTCCGAACTTGTTCTTTAGCCCGTTCCCTCTACGTTAGACGATCAAATAGTAATCCAGCTTATAGTTGAACCAGAAACAAACCCCATATTATTCTCTTACTCATCCCGCAATCAACATTAGTTCTGCGGATCGACATGTTTGGGGGTCGATCCGCGGTTGTTGTTTTTATCCAAAGGAAATGAAGAACTTTAAAGAAAATAATTCAAACTCAAATTCAAAACCCCACCTCGATTGTCATTGACTGTTGAAAAAATCACGGAAAACAGATGTCGCAGAAGACAGACGGCGTTCCGTCTACGTCGGATGGAGTAGAGCTCGGTGTAGTCGAGTCGAGTAGACACCGTCGATGTACTTCATGGGTGGCGGTGCTTCCATTACTTTCTCCGATTGAAGAAGGTAGAAGGTGTTGCTTAATGTTCTTCAATACAAGGGGTGTTCTTCATTGGAGATGTTCTTCATTCTTCGTTAGAGATGTTCTTCGTGGGAAGAACACTTTCATTCCAATTCTCCCAAAGCCTCCCAATAGAATAATTTCCAAGGAAAAATAAAATATTAGGCTCCCTAATATTTTAATGTTGACATGCCTTTAAAAGAATTAAAAAAAACTCAAATTAATTAATGAAGACATTAATTAGTTGAGTTGGCACAATTAAGGGGGAGGGAGGTGGATAGTTCACCCAAATTAAAAAAAAGTTGATTTTCTTATTAAATTCAATAAATGTTTAAGTGGTTCAAGGGGAGTTGAGGGGTTAGCTGCTCGTGTGGGCCCCACCCCATAATATCCTCCCATGGGAGGTTATGTGGGGTGGTCCCCTCCTCCAACTTCCCTTTGGAGAAAATAACCACCACACATTTTAAAAAAATAGGCTACACATATTTTTTATTAAACTTAGAAATCCCCCAAAAATTAACATCCACTCCCGATAAAACGATACTGCGGTGAAGGTCTCCTTAAGAAAATATCGTCGCTATGAGTTTATTGGTGTTCTCGGATTTCAATTCCAAGCACCGGTTCCAAAGATATAAAATCTTGCACCTACATTTACTGAACGTACCCAAACAAAACATCAGAAATTGATTCCGGGCACACCGGACCTCAGAATCAGGTGCCGTCAGAAACTGCGGACTCGTAAAATTCCCATTTATTTAAATAAAATTTTACATGGGATTTATAGGTCTTTACATATATTACCAAGATACCAATTAAAATGAGGTATGGACACTATGAATTCATAGTGAGGTGCTTTAGACTCACTAATGATCAAGTCATTTTCAGGGAATTATTGAATAGAGTCTTTAGATATTACCTTGAAAAATTAGTGGTAGTCTTTATCAATGATATTCTGATATAGTCCAAGAGAAAAAATGAAATGAGAAGCCTTTTCATACATTTATAAAAACATTGTCAAGGGATAAACGATATGAAAAATATTTTAAATGTGATTTTTGGATAGAGGAAGTATAATTTTGGGGTAATTTTATCACTAGAATAGGGAAATATATAAACCCTTCCATGAAAAATGAAATTGAAGAGTGACATAGGCTTACATCTGTAATGGATATCCATAGCTTTCATGGTCTAGCATGGTATTACCGAATTGTTGTAAAGTACTTATTGTGATTTTCAAACCTAATAACCCTGCTGACATAAAAGGGAGTGATGTTTTTCTAGACTCATAAATTTGAGGAAATATTTAAGGATCTCAAAAAGAGGATTATCACTACCCCGGTACTCACACTCCCAACAAGCAGAGATATATTTTTAGTGTATAATGATACTTCAAGGAATGTTTTAGGATGTGTATTTATGAAAAATGATAATGTGACAGCCTATACCTCAAGATAGTTGAAAATTCACGAGGAAAACTATCCAACATAGGATTTGGAGTTAGCGACTCTGATCTTTACATAGAAAATATGGCAGCATTATATCTATGTGGATAAGTGTGAGATATATACTGATTAGAAGAGTCTAAAAAATATATTCATATATAATGATCTTAATATGCACAAACAAAAATGGTTTGAGATCATCATGGATTATGACTACACAATACACTAGAATCCTAGTAAGGAAAATATAGTGTCAAGTGCTCTTAGTAGAAAGGATTCTTCATCATTATCAATGATGAGAATTGAGAAGGATATAATATTATTATATTTCCCAAGGATGGACATGGAAATCATTATGGAATAAACATAATCAATCCTTTCTCAAATTATTTCTCAACCATCCCTTATAGAGAAAATAAATGATGCTCAAAGAAATGATGTGAAGATTTAGAAAAGGGTGGAGGCTATCCAAAATAATAAATCCTATGATTTCATGATTAGTGCGGATAGAATCATTATATTTGGGTAATGAATATATGAATTGTCTAATATAGAGATAAATAAAGACATTTTCAATTAAAAAAATAGCTCAACCTTCTCTATTTACCTAGGGAGCACAAAGATGTATCGAGATCACTAGGAGGAATTATAAAGGCATGATTCAACCATTACACATACCAACATGAAAAATGGTAAAAATCACCATGGACATTTTTACTAGACTTCCAAAGACATATAGAGGAAAAATACTATATGGGTTATTTTGGATCATCTTATAATGACTAAACAGTTTATCAAAATTTAAGAGGTCTCCTAAATAGATCAATTTACAAGAATATACATCAAAGAAGTTGTAAGGATTCTAAGAGAACCATTATCTATTGTATCTTACCAAAATATGAGATTCACTTCCAAGTTCAGGAAAAGTTCCTACTTGATCTAATCACTATGCTGAACTTCATTATTACCTATCATCCTAAAATTGATGGCCAATATTAGTGGACTATTCATACATTGGATGGAATGTAGAGAGAATGTTCTATAGACAAAAAAGGATGATGGGACCAACATCTACCACTGGTCTAATTCTCCTACAAAAATAGTGTCCACTCGAGCATCCAAATGGATCCATATGAATCCCTTTAAGGGAAAAGGTTCAAAACACTGGTGTGTTGTGATGAAGTTGGGGAATGTAAGATACTATGACCTAAAATGGTCGAATAAATGGTGGAGAAGGTGAAAACCATCTATCATCACATTAAGGTTTACCAAAGTTAAAAAAATAGATATGGAGGAAATCATTAATGGGACCTAGTGTTTAAGGTTGGATACATGTTATTTCTTTTCATATCTCTATGGAAGAGGGTCATGAGATTTATGAAGAAAGAGAAGCTAATTCCCAGGTGCATCGACCCCTTTGTGATCCTTTATTTTTTTAGAGTAGTGTCTTATTGATTATAACTTACACTAACCATGTCTCAACTTCATGGTGTATTCCATGAATACATCATATGTATGTACATACCAGATCCTTCACATGTACTGACTTTAGAGGTGGTATAGTTTGAGAATGATCTTACATATGAGGAGCATTGAAGATCTTTGATCACAGAGATAAAGTTCAATGCAACAAGACTACTCACCTGGTCAAAGTACTTTGATAGAAGAGTAAGTATTAAAAGACAACATGGTAACTAAAGTATGAAATTAGAGAGAAGTACCCACACATGTTTTCATCATAGAAAGTAAAATGAAATTTTGAGGGAAAAATTTAATAAGGTGGGAAGAATGTATTGACCCAAAGTTTTATCTATATAAATTCACATGTTATAATTATTTCATATGTTATAAAAAAATTATATAACAAAATAAAAGATTTATAAATGATTAATTAATGAAATAAGAAGAATTTCTAGAAGATAAGGAACCTATATCGATAAAATAGTAACTCGAAATATGGAATTGTAATGTGACCCTTATGAATAGGATACTGACCAATTGAATAGTTTCCTCACCAATGAAAGTATGAATAAAATATATAAATATTATAAGTTATAATATAATATAATTATATCATAGTATAAGTAAATAGATATTTAAAAATTGTTAATTAATTTTTGGTGTTTTTGTAAGTCATAAATATTCAATTAAAATTTTATGAATAATTTTATATTTTAAAATAAAATTTATTTTCATAAAATGTAATCATAAATTAATATTTTGATGTATTTTTATTATAATATAATTTTATGAGACCTTAGTTAATTTTTCAAAGTGATATAAAATCATTTATAATTATACAAATAATATTTTTCATGTAAATTATGATTTTAATTAAAAATTAAATTTTCCATATTTAAAAAATTATTTTCATAGAAAGGATTTCATTTTTTAATTATACATTTCAAAAAATGGATAGGGTGATTTTTTGTGATTTTTTTGAAATACTTGAATTTATGGTGAATAGTAAAATAAGGAAATTTACTGTATATATGCATTATAAGTTAAATACATTTTTCATTGAGTTATAGACAATGTAAGAGAAAATGTTTACAATTAAAATGAACTTATTAATATATTTATTCTCAATAATCAACACTATTTCTTATATTGAGAAAAATAATAAACTAATGAATTAAATAATGAGAAAACAACCCAATTCTCCACTATAAATACCACCCCTCACCACCTATTCTCCTCACACCTCTAAAGCATTCCGATTGGTCCATAATTTTTCCAATACTTTTCCTATACCTATCCCCCCTATACAAGATGTTTTTGTCATAAAAAGGAGAAAAACCAATCCCCTAATGAGGTTCTCAAGAAGAAGGAATCAAGAGGTAAAACCCTCACTACTACAAATATGGATTTTATCAGTGCTAGAAAAGTGAATTAACAGTGCTAAAAAAGAACTGTTAATCGATACGAAGATAGGGGGAGTCCCTTTTATCAACGATTTTTAATAAAAAATAATATATAATTCAGGGTGGGGGAGATTTTAATAGTGCTTTACCCCCTTTATCATCGCTAGGTGGACCACTCCAGTGCGCTGCCCTTGCCAGCGCATCCAACACATGCCCCCCCCTGCGCCCCTCCTTGCTTCCACCAAAACTCGATCCTGCGACCTCCCCCTTGCACGCACGCACCTTTACCACTAAGCCATTTCATTTTTTTCTATTTAATGATATATCTATTTATTTATATATATATAGTTATATTTATTTTTATATTAATATAGATTCATGTTAATATAAATTTATTTAGTTATATTAATACATATATATTTATTCATATATTAATATATTTATCTATATATAGTTTTATTTATTCATATAATAATATTGAATCATATTAATATAAATATATTTAGATATATTAATACATATATATTTATTCATATATTAGTATATATATATTTATTCGTATATTAATTTATATTTATATTTATTTATATATATATTTTTAGTTATAATTTTTATCCATATATTTATTTGTATAATAATATACATTTATAAGATTAGTTTTAAATACATTTATAAAATATTTTTTTTATGTGTGTTTATAAATAAATTAATACATACATATATACAATACACATAATGACACACACAAACACACACACACACACACACACATTTATGAATAAATACATATATGTGTGTGTGTGTGTGTGTGTATTTGAAAAGACATAGAATGTTAAAATAACCATAACTTCTAATCCAGAAGCCTTTTTCAACTCCACAACTAGTAAAATTGATGAAAATGAAAGAATATTCAATTTGATATGTGGTACAGGCCTAACAGACATCTGGATTAGAAGTTATACTTGTTTGAATGTCAACAAATCAAGGTATCCCGACTAAAAACTCAGTTTTTGAGGCCTTATGGACCTTTTTTGGCCTTAAAAGATGTGAAAAAATTCTTTTCTTGGGTCATTAGCATGTAGATCTCGTTGTAGGATTCGAATTGATATGCTGTAGAGTTCAAACAGACACCTAGATCAAAAGTTATGGCTGTTTGAAGTTTGAGTTACATTTTCAACTTATTTTAGATCTTTTATTATTTTTTTGATTTTTTGTATCTTCAAATTATTATTAAATGATTTTTAATCTATGATAATTAAGGAATTATTAATTAATTATATTTTTTAAAATATTCTAAATCCATTTTCACTAAATTTCATATATATGAAATTTAATAGTCTATTTATACTTGTATAAAACATATTTAAAAAATATATATTATATTTATATCAATATAAATATACTTATATAAAAATATATTATTTTTCATGAGAAATTATATTTTTTGAAACAGAAAATTTATCAGCGCTAGGAAAAAGCACTCATAAAGCCCCCCTTTATCAGCCCTACTAAAAGAAGCGCTGATAAAGGGGTCCCCTTTAACAGTACTAAAAAAAGTGCTGATAAAGGGGGGCCTTTATCAATGCTGAAAAAAAAACCGTTAAAGTGCCAATTTTAATAGCGCTTTTTTAGTGCTGATAAAGGCCCCCTTTTATCAGCACTTCTTTTAGTGCTGATAAAAAGGTAGTGCTTCCCTTTCCCGTTTTTGTAGTAGTACTTCTTCCTTATTCATTCAATTCCTTTTCATGTTCCTTTATTTTCTTATCTTCTCCTAACATACCCTTTTCCAAGTGGCATTAAACCTAAAATATACTATATATACTATAATTTTATCAAGTTTATGGAAAATTTCTTCATCATATCCTTTCTCCTCTCTCTTTTATTTTATGAATGAAAACATCATCCATGAGGTGCTGATTTACCACCTTCATGGGTGACGTGATTTCATCTTTCAATTATGTATTCAAGGATTTTCATTAAATAATATTTATTGTTTAAGAAGATTATAATATTTTCATTTTATATTATTTAATGTTATGGAATCAATTTTTACACATGATATTAATTTATAAAACGAGACAAGTTTGTTGTGATAAAAAACACTAAATCAATCTAAATGATTTTCATTAACTATTTATCTAATGAATCATCCTAAATTTGAAAATAATGATATTTTAATATTCTATAACATAATTAATAACATTTAAGTCTGGTTCCTAAAATCTATCACAATTATACATTATTTTCCATTGTCATATACAAGTAAACTGATCATGAAAACTTATGAAACTAATGCTCTTAAACACCAAAATTGTATATCTTAATGCATTAAAAAGTACGTAAATAAACTTATAAGGTTAAAAAAATTAAAATACAAGTATATGGTTATTTAATTATTAAATAATTAATCTAATTTTATTATCCAATACATTAAGATCATGTGAAGAACACCTTCAGACAGAAGGTAAGGGATTCTACCCAAACCTCGATTATTCTTTCGTGTTACTGTTTATCTCTTTTTACCCAAATTAAATTATCTTTAATTTTTATGTAAATATTATAAATTATGTTTTTATGTTCCAAAATCATGTATAAATATCCATTTATCATGTTTTTATACTTATACATGTTTCTGAAAGGTTTCCAACTCAATTCATCCCGATAAGGTAGCCCAAGTTAAGGAGAATTACCAAATTCTTACCCGTTATCATGTACAATCAATAATATATTTGATGAAAAAGTATTTTTATAAAATAAGTAATTTTTTTGTGAAAAAATTCTTTTTTTAATTCTGCTTGTATATAGAATATTATTCCATTTTTCTGTTTTAAATGCTCTTTAATATTTTTTTTATACCACACTAAAATGTTTTCATTCTAATGTTTTCAAAGTAATATTTTTACATGTTAACAATTTAATCTGAAATAAACTAGCTTTATCTATTAATAATTGTATTTATGAATGTCAATTTATGATTTAATTCCTTTGTTTCATGTACATTTTTATGATACACCCATTTATTATGCTATATAACATGATTATGATACCCATTTCATTCCATGGGTAACCCTTCATTTTTATATTTGATTTCTTATGTAAGATTCATTATGTTGAAAATATTTTCATGAAAATTCAATGATGGGTTAACCTAGATAGTTCTGTAATGTATTGGGTAATGTTTAGTCTCATGAGACGTTATGTGGAACGGTCTTGGTGGTTAGCCTTGACTCGTGATCCATATAAAACATTCTTGTCTTTTAGCCTTTACTCATTCTCTTATATGTGTAATGAGGCTTGACTCCAGATCCTCAATGTTTAATGATCCTTAAGTCATGGTAAATTCATGTTTTATGTTGCTTCCACATTACTATGAATCAATAATTATATGATCAGATGTTATGATTCTGTATTTTTAACCATGTTCTATGCATTTTTATATCCTTATGTTATGCCTTCTTACCCATGTGTTAAGCATTATTTTAATATTTATTCCATTACTTGGATTTTTAGCTCATCCCTTTTTTCATGTCACCCTAGGGTATCCTAGGAAGATGTAAGGTATCAAAGGAAGCTAGGATATCATAAAGGATAATAAATAAATAAAAATTATTTAGTTTCATGTTTTTAGTTTTATGTACCTAGTATTTGAAGACACTAGAGTTTAGGATCATTGGCTTGTAATTTGTTGTTTAATTATGCGTAAAATCATGAAATTATATGTGAAATAGACTATGGTCGCTATATTATCAACCTCCTAAATCAAAAATAAAACACTTCTAATCGCAGAACCATCTTTACCTGATAGGATCAGGTAAATAGAAATTAAAAGTTATGAAAATAAGTTTACAATAATTCTACATACATTAGTACCTCCTAGAAAAAACAAATAAAAAGAAAAATTTCAATAAAAAATAGTCAGATCATTAATATGACGTTAACAATAATATTAATACAAGTATGATTAATATAGTTCAATACCTTTAATTTAATAAATCCATTAATGGAATTTGTATCTAATGTTTTAACAATGCATACCGACCAAATTTGGAGATCTTTGTGTATGGTTACAACATCATCATTTGTAACCCTCCATATTCTAAAGGATATAGTATCAATCTCTATCATCTGATGAGTTCAAATTTTCACACCATCATCAAAATATACTATATTCTAATTTATGTATTATGTTGTTTATTTTGTCCTTTTATGAAAATAGATAATAATAATTACAATTAAAAAGTGAAAAATAACTATAAATTAATGCAATACTTTAACAACCTTTATTATGAATTATTAAAACCAAAGATAAGAAGAAATATTAGTGTTTTATTATATTCCCAAATAATGTCACAATTTTTAGAAAATTATAAGGCAAAAATATAAAGAAATACTAACATTATTTATACTAGAAAACTCTCAATAATGTATGATGAATCTCATTAAGATATAACCTCTAAAAAGAAAAAAAATGTAAAAAATATAGTGAGTTATTAATAGTAATTATACGTAATTTAGTATAAAAATAACATTCTTTTTAAATAATTATAAACCTTTAATAATTCCTTCTCAATTAATATGGACATCTCGAAAACCATCCAAAAAATGATAACATACTATCCATATGAACATATCTAAATTACTCATCAGTGTGATGGTCCGAAAGAACTAGACAAAGAAGAATTTTTTGTGAAAAAATAATATATGATATAAATAAAAACATCCATTTAAATAAAACCATTTCATTTTTTATTAATTATACACTCCCATTGAACATTTAATGAAACTATACTAGCCTTCATTATTTCTTTTTTATACCTCTAGGGTTCATTTCTCCTCATTCCAAAATAATCAATACTGAAAAGGAAAAACATTCCCTATCTTTGGAATAAGTGAATACAAGAATATATAAGAGATAAAAATCCAAGAAAAACCAGTATAAAAATAGAAACCATTACGAAGTTATATTTTGATACATAAAGATTATATTTATTTTAATAAAATATAATTCCTGACAGGGTTCCAAAAAATTATCTTATCTTCCACAAAATAAATTAATTGATCTATGTAAACCAACAAATATATTATCCCTTTTTCAAGGTGAATCAAATATTTATAAAAATTTCACAATGTTCAAATATACATTTTCATATTATAAAGTTCAATAGAATATGTAGGTTATTTAAAACATAGTGTGATAATCTACATATGATTTTTAAAAATAAAAAATATGGATCTAAAATTAAGTATTTATCAAAATGAAAATGATAAAATTTTCAAGATAATTTAATATATGATGAATTATATAATGTAACATCTCTTAGTTTCAGTTCTAGTAAATTTTCAATGATCATCTATAATCTCAATTTTATGAACTTCTTGAAAATGTAACTTACCTACATGAAATGTGAGCATATTTATCAACAAAGGATATACTCCCCTAATCATGAGGATATTTTCATTGTTAGAATATAATAGAAAAGAATGGGGAAATTTGGGTAACATTACATTGATCATACCTATGTTTTTTTTAATATATTAAAATATACAATATTTAATGGTATAATGGAAATTTTAGAAAGATGATTTTCAGTTCTGATAAACATGAACAATATCAACCATTTGTGTGTGATCCTAAAGGATTTGGTTTCTTTTGTAACATGTGACTGATTAAAATGGTATTTATACAACAAGATATTGGTAGTGATATAATTAATAATTGAAAATTGAGTGAAACTAAAACTAAAATAAATGATTATATACTACATTCACAATAATTGAGTTCAATAATATATAGCCACCATATATCCATCTTTAGTAGTGAATAGTTAAACTACATATTATTTATTATTAGATTATGTATCTAAATACTCACATAAAAATGACAAGGCATATATTTTATCTTTTAATACATTAAATTGAAACTAAAGTCAACATCTGAAGTACATTATAATGTAAACATAGTTCATGATGAAAAATAAAGTCTTGTTATGGAATTAATTTAAGGTGGAAGATTATATTTTTGACAACCTTATGTTAAGATTCTTTAATATTTTATTCTAAACTGAGATATAATCATACAATGTACATAATGTCTAGTCAACATTCCCTTAAGTATAGTGAGCCTTCAATTATCCCTCTAAAACTTTTATGAACTACCAGTATCCTAGATTCGTTAGGGCCATGTTTATAAAAGGAAAGTTGTAGAGTACCAATAATATTGGCTATGTAAAAAAATATTTAAGTAAATCTATTATATATTAATACTATGATAAGAATATTCCTTCATTTCACTATGTTCATTAAAATCCAAAAAAAATTGGTCACCCATCCTACTAATCTTGAACTAACATTTTATTTATTTCAATGAAAATATAAAAGTGTTTTATGTGATGAGGCAATGATAATTTCATCAACCTAAATTTTAACAGTGATGATGTTATAAAAAAATTGTTGATAAAAATAAATGGATTTTCCATACAATTAACAAAAATCATATCAATATAATAATCTAGATATTTCATCATACCAGTCTATTAGTTCTTGTTTATGTTTGTAAATAACCTAGGTGTGTTTTATATGTGTCCATAAAATTTATAATTTCAATACTAGGAAGTTATTCATCATACTATACCTCTTGAACATATCTGTTAATTATTCCACACTTTAAATAAATTTTAAATATAGTTATTTTATTATGAGGGGTAAAATATGACAAAAAAACTTTTCATGACATAACACATCCCTCAAAGTGATCCACCATAATGAGGAGATGAAAACGAAGCCTAAAACAAGTCTTGTGACTAAATGAAGGTAGATAAAAATATAAAGTCCGTCATATTAGTAATTTTTACACCCATGAGATATTAAAATACAAATCCAAAGTTTAAACTAGAAAAATATGTCTCTATATGACCAACTGTCACCACTAAACCATCTTACCATGATGATGAAAACATCCGAACTAATCTATGGAACAACATGATCCCTAACCTTTACCCATGTCTTGTAAAAATAGATCTACGTATTCCAAAATGAATATACAGTTTATATAGAAACTGTCTGATATGATAACCGCATGGTTTCATACAATATCTATTACTATGCAACCGTATGTTGTAGATTAAAAAAACATGTTTATAAATCCATATCCTTTGAAACAATTATATGTAAAAAATCAATTGATGTATATTAGATCAATCCATATCCAAATACATAATAATTTTAATATAAAAAATGACAAATAGTCAGTATTAATCAAAACAATAATATCCAAACAGTTGATCAGGTGGACAAAAAAACATGGAAAAATACTATAATATAGTAAACTATGAAAAATAGTTGATATAGCCAGTAAGAATACATACTTAAAAAAATTGGATCAATATGCATGGAATTCCTTGAATCCTATGGATGAAAATTACCACCAAGTAATATCAATATGAAAAGAATAACTCCTAGTGGTTCCAAACTCATTATTGTTTCCAAATGTCAATCAGACAATATGACCAATGTTCCCAATGTGATATGTTTCCAAAAAAAATTATATAAACCATTCTCATAATTTCTATAAACCTTGATCAACCATTTAATTTTTCATATAATCTAGGTGCATTTAGATCCACCTATTAGGGGGAATCATGACACCAAAATGATCATCCCATGATTTACCTCACATATACTTGAACTCCCTCAAATGAGGGACTTATTTACAAATAATCATCTCTCTCTAACCATTGGATCATCTTAGTAGTCACTTCATTGAAAATAGAAAATTGATTCCCATGGAACTTGTTGCATCCACCACTGAATGTCATTTCTTGATGTGGGCGACATACTTATACCATGCTTTAAAAAAATCATTCTTGTTATACTTAAAAACCTTTTGTAATTACGATGAATAATTTATTGAATATCTTGTAGGGTACCTCCCACAACATGGATTTTTTGTAGGCACCAAAAAACATAACTAGCATAGGTCCTTTTATAGTTGGACACATGATGATCTTCCAAAGAAATGCTCATATATAGCTATCCCCAACATTGGGATAACTTTTTTTATCTTGATTCCCATGTCAATGTACTCTGTAAGTTACCTATGAATGTAGCCTTAAATTAATCATGACTATTTTATAAGAAGTTAGGAACTATCATATCTCATGTAAATATGGTATCTTATAACTCAAAACCCATATTAATTAAATGATTACCACTGAAATATACATTACTCATTGCACTATTTATTAGCTCAATGGGAACCAAATGTCATTATGATAGTCACCTGGATACTACATGAATATAATTTGTGATCCCATTTTAAATGTTTTACTATCCCAAGAGTACTTTGAATTATCAATATGAGATATCCTATAGAAAAGGTGATCCCATAATTCAGTTACCCCTCATGAATATTAACCTAGAAGATTAATTATAAACTCTTACATCACCATGATTATATTCACATGAATACCTAAACCATTAACCATTTCCAAGTAATGTTAGTCCCATTAAACATAATCTCCCAAAATTCTTACTTCATGAATTGTGTTCAACATCTTGAATGACCACCCAAATGACATGAGTGATATTGAAAAAACCACGAGCTGTACCTAAGCCAAAGCTGTATATGAATACTGATTCCCATGAATAAGAAATTCTATAATAATCCATCGATGCTTCTTATCTTTGATTACCAACCAATATCTGGGATGACCCTTAAGTTTATTTGAGAATTCATCTCCTAATCTAAGTTCATGTCAAAAAGTTCAGTATCATTTCCAACCTGACCTCTATTTCTAATGTAATAGTGGAATTCAAATGAAAGCCACATGAAGCATCCAAATTCCCATCCAAGGATGCATTAATGGAAAAATATGACCAAACACTAACAATAAGGCCATTTTTACCAAACTTAATAAAGGTTTTAATTAATAGAAATACATCAATTCATATTTTTCATAAACACTACGATGCAAGGGATATGAAATATCAAGTAATAGTTATAGTGGATAAATTTTTTTAAAATGAACATGGAAAAATATTTTGCTTCTACTACAAAACTATAAAGGAAAAATTCCTTATAACATTCCTTACAATAATTTATTTTTCTATATGGTCACAAAACATGGCTCACTTAATGAAAATTTCATTACAAATAATTTTAAAAAAATCCTCTTTAGGTTTTAAGTCACATTTTAGCAAACTAACACCTCATATCAATAAAACCAAAAAATATACAGTTAATTTCCTTTACATATTAATGGTATTAGTTAAAAAAATGTCCACCATTCACTTATTCAAAATTGCTTCTGATTAGTTCCAGATACCTTTAATTGACCCCCATTAAACCTAAATATACCCCTATGAGTTATGTACCATGGAATGGAATGATAAATTCAACCTATTAGGTTTATTTCATTCTTACCTGGGTTTAATTATAGGGGTGTTAATTCCCAATTTGTATAGGAGACAAAATATAAATTACAATTGGAATCAAATTTATGTTCAACCCATTAATTGTAAATTTAATAAAGAATTTAACACAATATTGGTGGGTTTATATGAATGAAAAAATATTTGTAGACCTTCATATGAGGTTCATTTCAGGCATATGATAATTTATTAATATTGGATGGCATTCCCATGTTATAATGTCACTAGACATTATAAGTTATAATTGGAACACTATTTTACTGATATTTGTAATAAATAGCTTGGATATTGTAAAAACAAAACAGATTTAAATTTTATTAAAATATTCCAATCATATTAATTAATTAATTAATTTAAAGTCATTTCATTTCTTTAGAATATTTTTAGCTATATAGATAGTATACCATTATTATGTTATGTGGGAAAATGAGAGTTGGGTTGATGCAAAAACATCACATAACCAACCTTATACCATAGATATAAAGGTTCTACAATCACACATGTAAGGAATACATGTATACAAGACAGGTAATCAAAAAAATATGGTAAAAAAAGAATTATAAAACTGTCAAGTTAGCCTTATGTTCCTAAAATTATTCAAGACTTAGCTTTCTCTATTTCCATTTTAGCCCATGTGATAATTCTTATAAATCAATTACCAGTTGAATAAATACATTAGACACTAACTAATAAATAATAACCAACTATAACAAAAAATTGCATAAAAAAGTCCCATCATAAGAAACATGATCCCTCACCAATTTGTGGGTTTACTATTCCCAAACAAATTCTATTTACCATGTTTATAAACATTCCATGTATATTCTATGCCTAGCCAAATAGTAAGAAAATGGAAAAATAAACTTTGATAACACTTTATGACGTCATATTCCTAGTTCACTCATATATAACTGAACTCGAGGGGCCACATGGTCTCAAGAAAGCAGCCCCATATTCCAAATTATTCCAACTAGTATTGTGAGTCTAATAATGGTGTGTTGGAAAACATATACCCTCTGTATCATTACTAATAATAGTGGAATAATGTAACTGATATGAGTTATAGAAAGAATGTAATAAACTAATAACCCTTCAAGTTAGAATAAAACCAAGACTGCCTTAACCTATAGTTTTATATGTACAAGATAGTCTAATCAAATATCAGACAATAGATACAACATAGTTAAATAGAAAAAGGAAAATATAAATAAATGAAACACTCCTACAATCAGTTTGATTACATTCTTGGTCCACAAGTCACATTCCAAGTTCTATCCAAAAATCAAGTAACAGAAAATAGGAAAAATAAAAGGATCTAAACTAAAGACATCTGATTTTCATAGGTACCAAATAGTGGCCCAAATTGGGTTTGAGTAAAACCCAGTAGGCCACCACCAATAATGTAACTATTATTCAATTCCATGAGCATATAATATACGTGTGTAGTATTTAAATGAAAAATTGTGAAATGATGGTGAATAAGAAAATGAATCCTACTTAGGCCTTTGTCGTACTGTCACTGAACATAGGAATAGTAATATAGTTTCCATGTGCTTCCATTAGATGTTTCTACAAATTACTATACAAGGGAACCAATCAAATGCAAGGAGTAATCCAAGGAACTCATCATTATAAAAGGGATCTAACTTATCTTAAATAACAAATCCATCATAGTCTTGTCATATACTTGGTTGGAATGCAATGAGATAATTTGAGGCATTGAGTTTATAAGGACATCAAGAGGAATCTAGGGAGCTCATCATAGGGGTAATATCGTGATATTTTTTAAATATATTATATGTTTGATAGAGTACCAATTACATTTCATCGAGCATAATCAAATCTCTAAATATTATTATTTAAATGGGATCATTATGACCAAGATGTTAAATTGTTTATTATGAATTGGATTAACTAAAATTTTAAAAATATATAAATATTATATTCAATAAATTTTCATATTATATTATAGTAAATATGAATTATATTCATAATAAAGTAAGATTAATTTTACAAAATATAATTTCTTCAAAAATATTTTTTATATATTTTTATGAGAAAATATTATAAATCAATTTTTAAACATATATATAATGTTTCTGATAAAAATAAATTCATTATTTAAATCATAAAATAAAAATTTTCTTAAGTTGAAATTTTGATAATTTTACAGAAGGTAAATTTTTTAATGAGTGGTGAAAAATACTGATTTTAATTGAAATTTTAATTTTCTTTTTGATTATTTACAATGTAAAATTCTATATTGGAGTATTTTGAAAATTTATGTTTTTAACTTATCTATAATATAATTCAATAATTTTTAAAAATTATCTTTATAGTTCAATTTATTATGAAAGTATTTTATATATAATATAGAAATTTTTCTAAAAAACTACTCTTCATCACATAGTTTCAGTTTAATTTTATATGAAATTTTAAAACTTTTATTTTTTTATTTTCTAAAAATAAATTCAAAATTTGGAATAAGTGGGTCCAAAATTTTTAAATCAGCCCCATATATTTTTAGAACATATGACTAGTAACCATAGTAACTTTTATTAACTTGATAATGGGTAAATGAGGCAATTATTATTAAAATATTATATGGTAAGGACTAAAACATAAACCTAACACTTAACATAATTTTTCTCGATTATTATATATCATCCATATTAATCCAAAGTTAAGTTATATAACGGTTTACTTTCATTTTAGAGTGGTTATGACCTTTATAATATTTTTTGTAATAAAAAGTAAAAATATCACAATCACATTTTCAATAACTATAATAATTTTAACATGGAGATAAATATAAAATATATTAGATTATAAGAATTAATTTCATATATAAATGATATAGCTTCATCATGATAATTTATTATAATGTTTTTATTAATATTTAATTACAGTAAATTCTTATACAAATCTGACATGGTAATTAGTCATTTAATAGATAAATTATATAAATTATATTTAAAATACTAAAATTAATATAATTTTAGAAAAACAATTTTATTAATGGATTTAATTTATTAACCTAAAAGGACATATATTTGATATTTTTTGGGATTTTATATTTTTTTCTTGATGTTTTTAATGTCAATGTAATGATTAGTTTTAATAACTAACATTAATAATATTTTATAGTATATATAATTGTATTAAATTATATAAACTTCTTAAAAATCATTTATTTATCCAATTTATTATGATATGTTTTATAATATCATAAATAGTCCAATTATGGTATATTTTTAGACTTATAGAAATAATATTCATCCTCAATGATTAAAACCCCTTATTATCATGATATGTGTGAAAGAGGATAATAAGAGGTTAAAACCAAATGATAAGGATTTAAACATAGACCAAATTTGTCAAATTTTTATTTTATGTTACTATTAATGCACATAATGATCCTATATTATATTCCAATCCATTTCACTGCATTCTAAATTTTAAATTAGTTTATATTAATTTAATATTGTGAAAAATTTCAAGACTACCCCTCTTGAGTCTTATAAAAGGGAATCTATTTTTTCTTTACATCACACTAAAAAACCCATTATATAAACGAATATCTAAAAAAATCCATCTTTAACATCCCTAACAATTATCTAGATAATTTTGTTATGGAATAAGACCAACCATAGGGGATTTATGTTGTTTAGATATGGTGAATGTTTAAATAAGGTGTATTGTTCTCAGCCGACCATTTGTCTTTTATTTCTTATTCCGCCTCATTTAAATAATATTCAACCATGATAAATTAATAATAAAATTATTCTATATATACATATATGTTTTTATTTTAGTGGAATATCCTATATCTATCTCTTATTCTTGCAAAATTGAAAATGTAACAATCATTTGTGTGTACGGTGGACTACCGCCTCACAAACCAATATAATTTGGATTCAATCACCATATATCATGGATAAATTATAATAATTTAAATAATTTTAATATATTTTGTTAATTTTATATTTTTAATTGTAAAAATATCAAACATAATCTACATTATTTTAATTATATTATTTAATAAATGATAATATAGTTAGTGTGTATGTGTGGACTACCACCTCCTTGAAGCGATGTGATAATTTATTCAACACTACAAAAAATTGATGATATTTATATGATATTTAAATAATTAATATTAAATTTATGATTTTATTATTATTTTATAATGATAATATAATTATTATCTTCTATTCCTATTTATTTTTGAAAAATCAAATTGTTACTTATGCGTACTTATGGCCGACTATCTCTTTGATTATAGAATTGTTTTTTTTCAGAAGCGCATTTAATGGATACATTTAAAAGTATATGTGGTGTATAAATATGATTATAATCCCATGATTATTATTATGTGGATGATGAAATAATGACCTCTTTGACCATAGTCAATCTAGCAATGCAATTTTTGATTTAATAAAGTAATATCAACAAAACATTTTTTGTGAACATAAATGATGAAGTGATTGTTATAATATTATAATAAGTGATAAAATATGAAAAATAAAAAGAAAAAATGTTTTAAATAAATAAAATAATTAAAATAATTTTATTATTTTGGATGAGAAATGTAACGCCCTGACCCCAGTTACCCAGAGTCGGTGGATTATTAGGTATCATTGGCATGATCACAAAAGATCAAGTCTTGAAAAATCGATTAGTTCTGTTTCCTTGTAAGTTTGAGATAAATTCATAAGGTTTACATTACATCATAAAATGGAAAACTACAACAAAATTTTTTCTATAGAAAACACTAAGATCCCATAGACTATCCCTGTTGGTCAGTCATAATATACTTCTTTCGCATCCTGAAAAAAATAAAACATAGAAAGGGGTGAGCTCAGTTGCTCAGTAAGGATAACAATATAGAGGAAACTTTCATAAATAAGCATAAACATTTACGGAAAATTATAAGACTAAAACAAAAGCCTCTTAAACTTGAACTTCAACACAATGTGGAAAAGATAAAATAAAAATAATGTTATTTACTTACTCACATGTATATTCTACTAGTCGAATAATCACATGAAATATCAATAGCCACTTTCATAATGATGGAATGCAAAATACCAGACTTTCATAACCACATAGTGAAGGCCTTTTGCCAAGAATACAAATAATATTTTGTCAAGGCCTTGTTCCAAGACAATAGTTTGTCTCATGAGACCTACCTATGCATCGAGGAGATATAGTGGGCTCCACCCATCAATTACTAAGTCCAATACATTCCTCAGATGAAAATTTTGAAACATAACATAAACATTCGTATTAAAACTAGCATAAAAAATGTCAATACTTTATTCACAAACCATGAATGGCATAAAAATAGCACATCCACTGTCAAGCATAACTCATTCAATAAAATGTAGAAGATTGTATTGTAATAGATTAACCTCAATTGAGAATAATGAAGGATATTTACATAGATGAAAATAATCATCAAAACTATATGAGAGAAATATCCCCTTTTTTCTTGAAAACATTTAAAAGTCTCACTTTTTGTCAAGAATCCGTTTAAAATAGATTTTTGAATCAAAGTGTCCCATAACACTTTGAAACTTTTAAACGGAATTTTAATTTTAAAACATTAATGTCCATACAAATAAAACCTTAAAACCATTTTTAAAACATGGGCATTAATGAGAATGATTTAGAAGAATAATATTTTAATACATTTAAAAAAAATTCTTATTATAGTTCTTAACCAAATGAGAGACGCTTGAATACAATTAATTGAGGTGATAAAAACTTTATAATATCATGAGAATAAAGGGATTCATGATATACTATTCCAAAGGACAGTATATACACCATATAAGAGTGAATTGGTGCATAACAACAATGTAGTCTTAATGGAATGTAAATTGAGAAAAAATCCCTTATAAAAAAAATATCCTTAGATTAAGGATAAATCAATTACATAATAATGTGGGAAAAATATAAATACACTCAATATTATTGAATATTCAGTGTAAATCAATCAGAGGACATTCACACATGTTCTTTTTAAGAAAAAACCAATGACTTGGATGTTTAACTCAATGAATGGGAATTGAGTTAAAATTACTCTTATCAAGTTCATATCGATGACTTGAGAATTTATAAATGGGGTGATTATGTGTATCAAAATTATATCCATACAAATGGGAGTGGAAATTACAACATAAATAAATAAAAAATTATTCCACCCATAATCATAATAAGATGTAATTATGAGTAAGAAGATTAACCCAGGGAAATTAAAATTGGGTTAAAAAATTCCCTTAAAGATTTGGTAACTTACGAAACACACACCAAATGAAAGAAGGATAATTCATTGAATATGTAGATACCCATCAATGAAAGTATATTACACAAAGAATACAATCATGGGAAGTATGTACTAAGGAAAATAGTGGCAAATATGGCATGAATCTCATGGAAATAAAAAGTGAGATGAAAATCACTTACCACGTTGTAATAAATCGAGTTGTATGACCAAAAGTTAATAAACACCAAATTAATTATAGAATTCCATGAATATAAAGGGAATCATGATAATATATACTAAATGTAATTACATAATTCCCCACAATCAAGAGATAAGTGGCGAACAATTGAAATCTCACGTACTTGAAAGTGAGATAAGAATTCCTTACCTTGTACTTTTCCTTGGTTGAGGGTAGGTTAAACTCTTGTATAATGGCTAAATAATTGTTATTAAATTAAACAAGAATCATATGATATCATATATGATCTTTTAACATTTATTTGTTAATAATATCTTAGTATTATTGTCGTTTCTGGTGATAACAAATTCGTTTTCCTTTATATTCTTTATTATGTGAGTCATATTTGTTTTGGATGGGATGTATCTTATTTATATCTAGAATGATATCATGTCTTTAAAAATTATTTTTAATCATAAAATGGAAATTAGTCTTGAATAGATACGATAGGGAATGAATCTCATCGCGTTCATGGAGACGGTAATCCGTACGTACGCATGAGCGACAATATCATTATTTTGATATTAAAATTACATATAATTGGATGGTATATCATATATACAGAATCATTATAATTTTATATTGTTAATTTACATCAATTAAACATCATTATTATACCCATCCAAATAATATTGTATTGAATAACAATTACACCACGACGTGGAGACAGTAAGTCGTACGTACGCACGTATGGTGACATGTCATTCAAAGGATGGATAGAATAATGAATATGTTTGTACCATATTTATAATAACATCATAGTATATAGAAGATACTGGAGTTATTATCTTAGAATGGAAACAACAAAGAAAGAGTAAGTGGAATAAGAAAGGAACATGAAAGAGGTGATGATATATTTATCTCTTCTTCGTGTTCTTCCTTTTGATTTGATCAAAATTGATCCTTAGGTTGGCTTTCTGACTAAAGTAAGGCCTCTAGGATGAATTTAGGATAGTTGAGAGGGTATTTGGATAGAGTTTAGCAGTGCCAAAAGACATTGAAGGTGTGAATTTGAGGGATGGGTGAGTGCCCTTTTATAAGAGGGGTGAGGGGAACCTTAGGAAACACTAGAAATATTATTTTATAATAAAATAAATTTCGGTTTATAATGGCTCGAAAATGGATTATTTAAAGGCTAAGGTGGGGATGGGTCGAACACCACTCAACCAATAGGTTTTAGATAGGTTTGGTATTTTGTTTTTTAAAAATTCATAACTGCATTATTACTTCAAATTTTTTTTATCTAACCAACCCTAACATGTCATATTAACCTAGAAAATTAGTGTAATTTATAAAAACTCTAAAATTACTATTATTTGGATATTTATAATATCAATTATTTTAATACTTCATTAATTAGGTAATTACTTCATCATCATTGTGTTATAAATAAATTAAATTATTTAATGTCTAAAAAATATAAATAAAATACCATTATGTAGGAAATCTTTTTATATTTATAAAGAATATTTTGGGTTGAATTTATCTTATGTGTCACCCTATATTAAAAATGGTTTATTTATTAAACTTTGATTTTAACTCTTTTAACTCTTCTTTGAATTAAATAATAATAAATGTCCTAATCTAATCCAAGTATACCAAAGAGTTTCATATTTTATTCCTAAGGTTTTTTTGGTCGAATTATACTCATCCAGTAGAATTAGGGCACATGTTAGGGTAAGAATAATATCATTTTACCCTTAATTACCCTATTTACTTTTAACCGTGGTAAATAAAAGTAAAACGATACTATTCATCAAAAATTATTTTATCTTATTGATCCACATTTTACTTACCGATATCAACCGTGTCTCTCAGATTTCTGAAATTCAACTCAAAGAAGTGGTAAAATTATATTTTATTCAAATTTGGAAATTCTTCTAGGAGGAGGGAAAAATACGGTTAAAACTTCTATAAAATTTTTATATATCTAAAATTATTATAAACTGGATCCAATGAATTAAATTTAACTTATATAGGTATTATGTATCTATTTTGACCTAAAATAAATTTAAATAAAATAAATAATAAAATAATAATTCGGTTTTAAAACCGAATGACATCAACATCTCTTAAAGTCACATACTTAAAAGTAATTAACCTAATCACATATTCACTATTATAAGTTAATCAATTTCATAAATAACCCAAATCAGTATAAATCCACAATAAAAACAAAGATTAAAATCCACCATTACTCCTCAAATGAAATCCCATAGTATTCGATTTTCCTTAAGTATATAGTGTTCCCAACAGAGCGAACGTCTTCCAAAATAACATTTATCACTTAATCACCAAATCATTTTCCTATACTAAGAGTATTCATTTGATAAGACATAAGATCCCAAATGAACTTATTATTGATCAATAAAATTATTTAACTAAAAATAATTAGTCACACTAACCAGGGACTTCACGTAGTCTAGTGGTAGGTGATAAATCCCAATCGCACTCTAGTTGTGGGTTCAATTCCCACAACTTTAACCGACGCGACGGGTTGTCACATGGTCAGCATGTTGTCCTTTTACAAAAACTATATTTTATTACCTTACCAAAATGAGAAAAATTCCTCAAAAAAACCATAACATAATTTAACCACAAATGTTATCTCATACCTTGCATTTTCATCACAAAATATAATAACTTGTAATTGCCTCAAACCCAATGATCATATAAAACCAAATGGTTATTTATAACTATATCCACAAGATATAAGATAATTCTTCCTCAAATATCAATTTCACATGACAAACTACTAGGTTACAAATTCAAGAGAAACTTATTCCAAAGTAATCCCATCAACAAGGAGCACTAATATGTTTAAATGTTTCTCCAACCATTTATTTCACATAGTATCTTCTTTGACCAAGAAAATATCCTATAGAATAGGGAATTCACTCAGGTAATGGAAATGTCCTCTATATTTATGAAAAATGACTGTAAATGGATTCTTGGGACCATTTTATTTTTTTTCCATAGTACTCTTCATTTTTCCTCGGTAATTATTTACTTTATGTATTTTTTCCCACACATAAAGCATTTCTTTGTTCCATTGAGACAATTTCTTGGGTGTCTCCTTTCACATTTCCTGCATGATGTAAATTGAGGATTCTTTTCTCCATGGTCTCCACTGCTGGAGCTGTTATCATTCATCTCCTTTCTCTTCTTTGTTGAGTCTAGAAGTTCGTTAATATATATGTGGTAGATCATATTTCTGGAAAACTGATTTGGCATGAACATGATATCTTTTACGCCTATCAACATTCTAATTTTTTTCTTATTTCCACAACTGTTCCCAGCTTGTACATCATGCTCAAAGTTACTATGACTTCCTTGGAATCTATCCATTGACTAAAACTAGAAATCATTGAGTGAGTAATAGTAGTCATAAAATAATTTAGAGAATATCATGACACCATATTTTCAATTTGAAACACATTAGGATTAACCAAGGTAATTTATTCTCATCTTATATAAAATCCTTCAAATCAGTTTGTAAATAAAATATAAATAATCTTAAGCATATCCCCCCAGGAGTGTCGTAACCAAGAGTGCATCAAATCCCGTTATAGTGAACCAGTTTCCGTTCGAGTCTAGCTCAAAGTGGTGTTTTTGGGTTTTACCCCTACATAAATCTATTCCAGAGCTGCCTCTACTTGCTCTTATCCAGACAGGGATGTATTTCTTGGAAAAATCACAAAATCTTTATAATACCAAAATTTTAGGAAGTACTTCTATACTAATCCTCAATGTCTATCTTAGGTCTATATTCTCTTATCAGAGTTTATCTAAATCTAGTTTCCAAGGTTTGTACTAAACTTCCTCTAATACGAAATATAACATCCCGACCCCAGTTACCCAGAGTTGGTGCATTATTACATACCATTGGCATGATCACAAAAGATCAAGTCTCGAAAGATCGACTAGTTTAGTAACCTTGGAAGTACTAGATACATTCATAAGGTTTACATTACATCATTAAATGGAAAACTACAAAAATATTGTTTCCATAGACAACACTAAGATCCCATAGACTATCCCTGCAGGTCAGTCATAATATAATTCTTCACATCCTGGAAAAAATAAAGCATATAAAGGGGTGAGCTCAGATGCTTAGTAAGGATAACAATATAGCGGAAACTTTCATAAATAAGCATAAACATTTAAGGAAATGTTTAAGACTAAAACAAAAGCCTTTTAAACTTGAACTTTATCATAATATGACAATGATAAAATCAAAATAATTCCATTTACTTACTCACATGGATATTCTACTAGTCGAATAATCACATGCAATATCAATAGCCAATTTCATAATGATGGAATGCATAATTACAGACATTCATAACCACATAGTCAAGGACTTGTTTTAAGAATAAAAATAATATTTTGTCAAGTCCTTGTTCCAAGACACTATTTTTTCTCATGAGACCCACCGATGCAACGAGGAGCTATAGCGGGCTCCACCCATTACTTACTAAGTCCAATGCATTCCTCATATTAAAAATTTGAAACATAACAAAAAAAATCGTATTAAAACTAGCATACAAAATGTCAATAATTTATCCACAAACCATGAATAGTATAAAAATAGCACATCCACAGTCAAACATAACTCATTCAATACAATTTAGAAGATTTTATTGTCATAGATTAACCTCAATCGAGGATAATGAAGGATATTGACATAGATGAAAATAATCATAAAAAATATATGAGATAAATATCCCCATTTTTCTTGAAAATATTTAAAAGTCTCACTTTTTGTCAAGAAGTCATTTAAATACCCATAAATGAAAGTATATTACACAAAGAATACAATTATGGATAGTATGTACCAAGGAAAATAGTGGAATATATGCCATGAATCTCACGGGAATAAAAAGTGATATGAAAATGCCTTACCACGTTGTAATCAATCGACTTGTATGACCAAAAGTTAATATCCATAAAATTAATTATAGAATAACATGAATATAAAGGGAATCATGATAATATATAGCAAATTGAAGTACATAATACACCACAATCAAGACATAAGTGGCGAAAAATTGAAATCTCCCGGACTTGAAAGTGAGATAAGAATCCCTTACCTTGTACTTTTCCTTGGTCGAGGGTAGGATAAGCTCATGTATAATGGTTAAATAATTGTTATTAAATTATACAAAAATTATATGATATCATATATTATCTTTTAACATTGATTTGTTAATAATGTCTTAGTATAATCGGCGTTTCGGGTGTTAATGGATTCATTTTCCTTTATATTATTTGTTATGTGAGTCATATTTGTTATGGATGGGATGTATCTTATTAATATACCTAATGATATCATGTCCTTAAACATTATTTTTAATCATAAAATGAAAATTAGTCTTGAATGGATACGATAGAGAATGAATCTCATCGCATTCATGGAGATGGTAATCCGTTTGTACGCACGAGCGACAATATCATTCTTTTGATATTAAAATAATATATAATTGTATGGTATATCATATATAAAGAATAATTATCATTTTATATTTATTATTTAAATCAATTAAACATCATTATTATACCCATCCAAATAATAATTTATTGAATAACAATTACACCACGACGTGGAGACGGTAAGCCATACATACACACGTATGGGGACATGTCATTAAAAGGATGGATAGAATAATGAATATGGTTGCACCATATTTATAATAACATCACAGTATATAGAATATAATGGAGTTATTATTTGATAATGGAAACAACGAAGAAAGAGGAAGTGTAAGAAGAAAGGAACTTGAAAGAGGTGATGAAATATTTACCTCTTCTTCGGGTTATTCCTTTTGATTTGATAAAAATGGCTCTTTAGGTTGGGTTTATGACTAAATTAATGCCTCTAGGATTAAGGGAGGACATTTGAGAATGTATTTGGCCAGATTTTGGCCGAGCCAAAAGGTTTCGAAGGTGTGAATTTGAGGGAAGGGGGAGTGCCCTTTTATTAGAGGGGTTAGGGGCACCTTAGGAAAAGCTAGACATATTATTTTATAATAAAATAAATTTCGGTTTCTAATGGATAAAAAAAATATTTAAAGGATAAGGTGGGTATGGGTCGAAAACCACTAAACCAATAGGTTTTATACAGGTTTGGGTTACTATATTAACCTTATCATTTAGATTTAACTCATAGTTAAATAGATTGACATTTACCATATGTCGTTGTATTTTTATATTATATGGTTAATAAACTTACAATAAACTTCTACAAGAACCCAAAGTGGTTAATTAATGATACCCCTATCATTATATAAGTCTTTTTACCAAACCTTAGATTTTTAAGAATAGAATATCAATTAATAATATAATATTTATTTTAAAAAACACTTATATGTCAATTTTGACATTATTTGGTATTTTGTTTTTTCTAAATTTATAACAGCATTATTACTTCAAAAAAATTCTACTAACCAACGCTAACATTTCATATTAACCTAGAAAATTAGTGTAATTCATTAAATGTCTCAAATTACATTTATTTGGATATTTATAATATCAATTATTTTAATATTTCATTAATTTGGTAATTACTGTATCATAATTGTGTCATAAATAAATTAAATTATTTAATGTCTAAAAACTATAAATAAAATACCATTATGTAGGAAATATTTTTATCCTTCTAATGAATATTTATAGTCGAATTTATCTTATGTGTATCTCTATATTAAAAATGTTTTAGTTATTAAACTTTGATTTTAACTCTTTCAACTCTTCTTTGAAATAAATAATATTAAATGTCCTAATCTAATCCAAGTGGACGAAAGAGGTTCGTATTTTATTCCTAAGGTTTCTTTTGGTCGAATTATACTTATCCAATAGAATTAGGACATGTGTAGGGTAATAATAATATCATTTTTACCCTTCATTACCCTATTTACTTTTAACCGTGTTAAATAAAAGTAAAAAGGAACTATTCACCAAAAAATATTTTCATCTTATTAAACCAAATTTTAGTTACCAATATCAACCGTATCTCTCAGATTTTTAAAATTCAACTCACAGAAGTGGTAAAATTATGTTTTATTCAAATTTGCAAACGCTCCTAGGAGGTGGGTAAAAGACGTTTAAAAGTTCAATAAAGTTTTTATATATCTACAATTATTATAAACTAAATCCAATGAAATACGTTGAACTTATATAGGTATTATGTATCTATTTTGACCTAAAATAAATTTAAATAAATTTAAATAATTATTTAAATAAAAAATTCTATTTTAAACTATAATTCACTGTTTTTTACTATTCATCAAAAATTGAATGTTTTCAGAAAAATACCAAAAATTCACCCTAATCTAATTTCGATATAAAAAATCAAAAAATGAAATCCATTTTGAATTATAAAATTTATAAAATTTCAAAAAGTGGGTATTACTATTCATAACGGCTAGTTTGATTGGTCGCGGTGTGTTAGAACTCGAAGTTGCGTACAACACATGCTATTATATTACTCAAAGAGAAGCGTACCATGGAAGCTTGGGGTGTTACAAGAAGGAACATATGAAATGATTCCGAATTTAGGTAATGGAAACTTTACCTTAAAAACCTATTTTTAATTGTTTTCAAGTTTTTTTCTATGTAATTATCTTCTGTGTTTATTTCCTTATAACATTTTTGGTAAAATTATGATTTATACATAAAGGTTTTTTATGTTTGTTTCTACCATATTTTAATTAATTAATTTTTCTAAAAATATTTAATATTTTTATGATTTTTCTTAAGGGATTTTCTTTTAAAAATCCATTTAAAAGTTTTTCATATAGTTATTTTTTTCCATGTCCATATTTTTTGAAAATGTATTTTTTATATGTTTTTATATTTGAAAAAAGGTTTTATAACGGAAAATTTATGTCACTTTGGAATTTAATTATAAGTGTTTATAAATGAATATTTTTTATGAAATCTTTTGATGTTATCTACAAATAGAAAAAAAGATTGTTCTATTTAAATTTATACCATGAATACAACATTTACCACTTCTACATTTGTTATTTTATTTTTGTATTCCAAAAAAATATTTCATGTTTTCAACAATGAAATCCCTCTTTTCTTATATTTTTGTTATCTTAAAAAAACACTTCTAAAATAGATTAGATATTAAAATATTCTGAAATGTTATCCTATAAATGTGAATAATATTTTATATAACTACTGTTTAAATTTGAAATATTTTATCTATTTTGAATATGTTGCGGTTATTGTGAATTTTTGGATTACAGATGGTTCCTTTATAAAACAATGAAGGGTGGTTATGTTATTTAACTATAATAGGTGGTTCTGTGAGAAACCAATTAGGTGTGGGTCCATAAAACACCGCTAATGCATTGGGTATGGAAATCAATGGTATGATTATTCCATTTTTAAGATTGATTATAAGAGTGATATGGAATTTTTTTCCCAAGTAACAAATATTTTTATCTATTCATGAAAACAACTTTTACATGAATCAAATTATTTATCATCGAACGATAATGATCTTATGTTCAAAGGAACGTATAAGATACTTTTTATGGGTGACAAGTATAACATTGTGGAAAAAAATTATAAGAATTTCGGGATTTCAAAGATACCATATGAGTTTTATTTTTTTCATTTTGGTTTTATTTAGAGGATTTCATTTTAAATATTTTGGACGATTGGGATATTTATTGGGTACGAAATGTTTTATTTTGAAACTAATTTTTATTTTGATAAAGTTCAATTTTTTTTTAAAATTTTCATGAACTAGTTGTTTCTTTTTTTTACTTTGATATTCCATACTAAGATATTTTTTATAATAAAATGTATTAAAATTTATTTTTTGTGTTTTAAGGATGATTATGGATAAGGATGAAGTTAATATAAAACATTTGCATATTATTCATGAAAAGTAATCATATTTCTTTTTTTAAAGTTTTGATTTATGAGAAAAATGGATACTGAATCGAAGTGTAAATATTGAAATATATGGGGTTATTTTCTAAGAGTTTTTATCTATCTAAATCTCCCAATCTAAATGTTATTTGTCAATGTAAGAAACTAAATAGTAGTTTAAAATTAGTAAATTGAATCATTTAAATCTAAGACCATACAGTTGGTCTTTGAGTAGGGTTTAAATAAATTTGGAGATTAAGATGTTTAAATGTAAAATTTTTCAAGAGTTATGGATGCATTCAAAAGTATATATTTTTATGTTTTATCATGAATTAAATGTCTTTGAAACCCCATTTTTGATTGTTATTGATGGATTTTGAGGTGATTATTGATATGTTTGGATATTGTATTTTAGAAGGAAAATAGACTTAGGTGAAAAGGATTTAAAGGATAATTTATTATGAAATTTTTATGGGAATTTCATTTTAATGGAATTTTTTTATCGGAACATGAAATAATTCATTTTATGTTTTAATGACAATCCTTTTTGCAGATTACAGATCATTTATCAAGATGGAAGGAAAATGGTCTTTTACAACCTTGTAACCCCTTCTAGATGATTTTAATATCACTATTATATCAAAATCCTTTTCAATAATTTCTATAGAATCATGTGTAATAAAATCACATTTAATAAATTTATAGATATATAAAATATGAATTTATGTTAAAAAACTATGTGGATTATGGTGTCACTTTTATTTAATTACAAAATCAGAATTCATCTATCTCATCTGAAAAAGAAAATAAAATCAAGGACTTGAGTATTTATTTTTTTAGATACAGACTTCACGCGATGGAAGAGAATGGGGATATATAAAACATAAAATAAGAAATTTATGTCCATATTTAACACATGGATTAATTTATTGTGTTATAAGTACAAAAAATGATTGAATGTATGTTGAATATTTATAATGACATATTTTGTATCATTGGTTTTTTAGAATAAAGTTTTAATGAATAAGACAATGTTTCATTGTTAACTATTTAAGGATGTGCTTATGTATTGAGTTTTTAGAATTATGATATATTGGTATTTAATATATAGTATGATAATCATGATAAACATAAGGAGTATTCAATAGTAGGTTTTGTTTTCAGAATATTGAAGCATACGAAATTGATACCTTTAAAATATGGGACAATAAAAATGTGGTATTTTTTGGGATACATTTATTGAGTTTTGAAAAATCATTGATGTATATGAAACATTTATGTTTATCATAGGACAAATGATATTTGAGGAAAAATTTCAATACTTGTTTTTGAAAAATGTGTAATGGTATTCATATCATTTAGTGTTTAGATTATATTTTTGGGGTAATTACGGGTTTCTACTATTTAGAAAAATATGTTGTATCATATCGATAACAATTTGAATTTAAATTAATATAATAATTACGGGATTAATTTTATTTTTTGGGAGGATCACTATATTCTTGGGAGACATATATAATTAAGTTACGTAAAATATTTTGGTATCATATTTGATGAAAAAGGATTATCTATCTAAAAGACGAATATATGATTTTATTGTGTATTTATGGAGATTCAGGTTATTTATGGAAATTATTAGCATAATCTTGAGACTATATGATTAGGGAATATAAATTTTCAATGTCATACATTAAGTGTGATTGAATTTATTTTTATTTAAATAATAAATTTATCTTGAAATAATATATAATCAATTTTTTGGGTTTCAATATTAGTGTGGAATATTTTGAAGAATTTTAAAGATATTTATTTATTGAATAATATATGAATAACTATAGGTATTACTCAATTTTTTTTATATTTAAGTATTTTTTATTCATTTTGATCATTCATAATTATTAGAACTATCTTCTAGGTTCTAGACATATTTTTCTTGGTTATTGTCTAAGGATTAGTGGAATATACTGTTTTTCTCTTACGGATTATGTGATTTATTATCAGATGATTTTTGTTCTTTTGGCATTAAACATTCATCATGAATACTTATCATTTGGAGAGAAAGACGTGTTTGTGGTGGAAGATGATTAAATGGTAGAATTTTACCTTTCAAATAAGTATATTTCAATATTCTCTTATTCAAGATGATAAATAAATTCAAAGACTTTAAGAATAGTATCATGATGAAAAATGTTATCCTATTATCATTTATTCTTACAATGGGATGGAGATTTTCCCTTTATATTGGGTTATAATTTTATGGTCATTAACTTTCTCAAGATCATTCAATTTCTTGTGATCAATGTTCACCATCACTATCCATCATAATTTGGTCATAAATATTTTATTCCATATCAATAATTCAACTTCCCATTAATGTTCTCATATTTATAAACCTAGTATTTTTTATTCTATATGACCTTTAACCTCCTTTTTTCTTCTTTCTAGAGGAACTTTTTAAACCCTTTTTACAATGTCGGATTTGAAAAAAAAATTAAAAATGTAATTTTTTTTATTGAGATCAGGATAAAACTGAATGGATGATGTTTATTAATGGGGTTAGAATATAATATCCTTATATTTTGTTTTAGTTAACACTATGTCTGATAGTGTACAAAATCTGCAACCCCAAGCATAAATGAACCAAAAAATATAATTATTCAAATGTGAATTCTCTAACATAAAAATTAATTTGGTTTGTATGAAGTTGATTTACTAAAATTTTAAATATAAATATAAATATCTAATCAATAAAAATTTATTTATTAATTATTTTTAAATACCAAAAAAGTTTCATTAAATTCATCTTACAATTTAAAAATATTTTTTTTTCAAAAATGATTTATATTTATTTTTATAAGAAAAATATTATATTTAATTTTTAAACATTAGGAAAATATATTTTAAAAAATTAGCATCATTTTTTAAGTGAAAATATAAAAATTATATGAAGTGTCATTTCTGATAATTTTATGAAAATATTTATTTGTCAATGAATAAAGAAAGATACTGATTTTCATTAGAAAGTGTATTTTATTTTGAAATATTTATATAGGAATTTTTTTGGATTAGTATTAACCTTAAATTAGTTATTTTTTATTTAAAATAATCCAATTAGAGTTTTTATATTATTTTATACTTGAATTTTGTAAAAAACACTTTATACATTAAAAGAAATTTTTTATACAAAGCCATTTCCATTTTGTTTTTCAATATAATAATAAATTAAATTATTTATTTTAAAATTTATAATTTTTGGAAACTAATTCAATATTTGGAATAATTGGGACCAAATCTTGTAAATATTCCTCTTTTATTTTTAGTCAATATGAATATTAACCAAAGAATCCTTTATTACCAAAACAAGAGGAAAATACCATAACTAAGTATTAATAAAAGAATTATGAATACTATAAAATGATTATAAAACATTCCTTAACCTATATTCACGAGTCTATACCTTCAAAGAATCAGGTATATTGCCTTTTGAGCCATTTTGGTGTTATTTGAACCTTTATAATATTTTATGTAATGAGAAGTAAAAAATTTTACACTCTTGAATTTAATCAAAATAATATTTTTAACATCTATATAAATAGTAGATATTTTCTATTCTAAATATTAATTTTAGTTATAAATAATTTACTTTAATCCTAACAATTTAATTTTTATTTTTTGTAAAGAAATAATTACATTAAATTCTTACTCAAGCTGGGACAATGATTATTCATTAAATAGAAAAATCAAATAAATGATGTTAAAATTTCAAAAAAGTAATTTAATTTCATATAAATAATGTTATTGAATAATATTTAAGATTACTATAACATGTTAGATATATAATTAAAATTTTCCATATAGTTAATTTTTTTTCTTGATGTTCATAATGTCAATGTAATAAATAGTTCTAAAAATTTAAATTAATGATAAATTATAAAAAATATTATTTTATTAAATGATATAAATTTATAAAAATACTATATTCATATAAGGGATTATGATATGATTTACTTTATCAACCATGGTGTTTTTAAAATATTTTTTCACATTTATTGTAACAATAAGGACCCCAAAACTGTAAAAATCACTGTGCTCACAATAAATGTGAAAGGGCTTAAAGAGGAGTAAAAACAAAAATATACATTTAAAAAAAATTAAAAACCTCTGGAAATTTTATTTTATAAAACTATTTTGACACATAATCATCTTATATTCAAATTTAATTAGTTTGGAACCATTCATAATTGAAAATTAATTAATATTAATTTAATATTTTGAGAAAAAACAAGAGTGCCTGCCTCCTCTCTTATAAAATGGAATCCATTCTTATCAGTACTTCACTAATGGAAAACAAGTTGGTTCAGTAAATATTTAACAAATTCCCTTAACATACCTACCCTAGTTCCATAGGAATTATTTATAGATCCACACCACCCTAGTGGTTCTAAGGTCCTTTGCAATACAGGTTGACCGAAGAAGAGGTGTCGTTCTAAACTAAGTGTTTCTGTTTTATTTCTTCATGAACCTCATTCAAATGCACATAAAAAATGACAAATTAATAAAAAAAATTATTATATACATACTATGATGTTATTATTTTCATTTATTAACTTATATACATATCCAATTCCTTCAAATAGAAAATAAATTCACTGTTCATGTGTATAGAGGAGAACCACCTCACAAAATGATTTAATTCATTTTCTATAAATATTTCATAAGGATGGATTATAATGATTGAATTAATAATTATATATGTTATTTTTGGTATATTTATCATTATAGTATGATAAAATATCTTTTACCTTAATATATTTCCATTCATTGAAAAATGATAATGTTGTTCATGCATATGCGTAGACTACCACATTCAGAAACTAATGTGATTCATTTTTCATCACCACATCACATGTATGATATAAATGATCATATTTAAATAAGTAATATTATATTTATTATATCATTATAATTATAGAGTTATAAAATAATACTTACCTTCTTTCAATTATGATCGTAGAAAAATGGAAACGAAACTCATGTGTACGTATGCCTTATATTCTACATGATTATAACATAGTTAGTTTTTCATAACCATATATAATAATGGGATTTATGTGAATAAATTATGTATAAAAATGAGAATTATTTCATTATTATTATTCTGGTGATGTTGGAATAATGACCTCTTTTACCATAGTCAACCTACCGATCTGATTTTGGACTATTGAACAATATATCAATAAAATATCATATGTGAAATTAAATGATTACATAATTGTTATAACATTTTTATATGTCAGATAAAAGGATTAATAAACATGAAAAAGGTTCTCCATAAATTTAGTAATTAATATAATTTTATAATTTAGGTAGATAAAGAACAAAAATGATAATTTAGACTCAAGGTAAGTATAACAATCCTCTCTTTATTTCATATTCAAACCTGATCTATTACATAAACATGCACTTAATAAAACATAGAAGATAAATAGGTATAGTGTTATTGGGGATTAGGAACATTACATAACATCTTACAACTTTAAATACAAATCTGTATTTAAAACTTCTTTAACAGGACCACAAAATTCTTTCGTACTTATCTTTTAATGGGATAACCATAGGACATACATAAGAAAAGGGTGAGATATAAAGCCCGGTAATGGAGTAAACAAGGAATATCATAAAGAATACAATACATGTTAGGAAATAGTTATATCAATGGAGAATAAGAGAAACATGAAAATAATGGAATGATATAGCATGATTATCATAACATGGAAGTGTGGCAATAACTTAAAAAACTACATCATTTACATAAAAGAATAAAGTTAACACATGTCCCAACATGGTGGAAAAATTTCTTATAAATGAATGAGGTAAAATCACACCCCAAAATGATGTATCATGATACTAAACATTACCCAGTGCATTGGAGCGCTATTAGGGCACACCCTTCATAACCATTTTAATCTCATGCTTAAGTGTGCCACATAGATCATATAACATGGATTCATTCAACATATTAATTTATTATAAGATCAAGAAATGTGGAATTCATACATGTAAGTCACTATTATATAAGTATGTGTGAATAAAGGTGAATACCCTTGATATATTAATGGGTATGGTAATCACTACACAATGATTTTGGCATAGAAAATTGTGGTGCAATTTTGGAAGCATAACAGCATCATATGGAAATTCATGAATTGGTTTTATGAGATTTAAAGGGAACTCTCGTCATTTATAAAATTGGTGGATAGTAAGTTCATCATAGAAAATAATATCCTCACATGTGAAATGGAATTTAGATGCATAATGTAAAATAAAATGTTTGATCGGAAGTGAGAAGAGAGAAATACCTTATAGAATTTCGGCGTAGTAATGATCAGGTTTAAAGGATCATAGGGGACTTAATGGGAGTGAAAGGAAAATCCCATCAAGTATATGTAAAATATAAATTATTTAGGTATGGAATAACATATCTTAAATCAAGAAAAAGAAAAAGAAAATTCATGACATAAAAGAGGTGCTTGAAGAAAAAGGAGAGAGGGAGATCCCTTACTTGGATGTGTGATCCCAAAGGCTTAGGGAGATGCTTCTTAAGAGCTTGTGGGAACCTTTAGAGGAATATAGGGATTATTAGACAATGTTTGGTCAGGAATCAAGGATCTTGAGTGAAGAGAAATGGGAGCTTTGGTGGGTTTATAGAGGAAAGATCGGGGAATTCTTTATTATTTTGTGTTTGGACACTGCACACTAAAATATTCAAAAATTAAAAACCATACCATGGTTTTTCCCATGGTTTCTGGAGAAGGGGACAAGTATAAAATATTTTATAAGTCTTAGGGCTGACAATTTTAAAATATTTCCTTTTATTATGTTGAGGTGATACACACTATCAAGGAAATGATTTTAAAATCCTCAAATATTTTATATGTTTCGGTGGATTCCCAGAGTCTTTATAAAATAAATCAAATAAACCTAAAATTATATTATTTTAAAGTAAAAACCAATAATTTTCTAAATATTCCTTTTATTGTATTTTATTACATCACTATTGGGTGATTATGATGTTATAAAACACATTATATATTTATATGGTATTTAACTTCTACCTAAATATTCTAGTGTCTTAGAAAATTATGAATAATTCACCATTCAATAATTTCAATTTCCAGATTCTAAAAAATAATATTAATTTTGTAAAAATATTTTTTTAAATATGTGAATTTTACTTTGAAAATAAAAATCAATATTTATTAAAAATTGATGGGTTTTGACATAAACAATTTTCACACCTTAATAAAATTTATATTTGACATCATAAAAATTAAACGATAATTTCTATTTAATAAAATTAAATTAATAATAATTTTTTATTAAAATATTATTTAATTCAAAAATCTATTAATTCATAAAAATATATTTCTTAATTGATTTTGAATATTTAAAAAAAATACTCTTTTTGCTTTAAAAATCATTTCCAAAGTAACAATAATAGAATGGTAGTATATTCATTATTATATAAAAAAACAATGCACATAATAATAATGATAGGGTCTTGTTACATATCCCATTATCACACTAGGATATGTGTCACGACCCATCCCCCAGGACCCATTCTATGACTACCCCAAGCCCACCTTCCATAGGCCAGGGGCTGGCGACTAGCACCAAATGCGTATTTCAATAAAACTAGGAAGGCATTGCCTTTATAACCGGTAAACGTACACAACAGAGCACACAAATGGATACAAAACACTAAGTAAACTGTATAACTAAAGAATTCTAAAAAGTAAAAGTGGCCGAAAATACAAGCCCATCAGTTAATTACAAGGAACTGGAAGTACAAGAACAACTGAAGAAAGGAAAAACAGTTGCTAGTTCGTCCTCTAGAATTTCTCCCTGAATGGTAGGTACAGATAGCCTCCTCAGTACTCCACATTCATCAGTCTCCTCTGTGTACCGACTCTTCATAAGGTCCACCTCTAGGTACCGTCCAGTCCTGGTACTCTCAGCCTCAGTTAGTGTTGTCTGTCATCTGCAACCAACACAACAATGTGCGGGCATAGCCTATGCAGGGGTGAGTATAACGATACTCAATAAGGACCCTGAGACCCTCAAGGTCTCACAAAATCTGACAAGGATAAATCAAAAAGTTTTAAATCAACAGATAACCTTACTTAGGTATATGCCCATACATATACCTAAGTTTTCAAGTGACCCATCTCAATCATGAGTAAAACACAAAAGTACTGACTCATCTCAACCAAGATTTTATTCACATTATTGAAACCACGGCTGCTGGAGAACTCCTCCCCTGTCGAGTACAGTGGGCCTGTCGTGACACCAAGTGCACTTCCCTCTAACATTGGACTGCTGAGGTACTCCACCCGTCGAGTACTGTGGGTATGCTGCGTTACATAGAGGTGCTCCCCACCGTGGGTGTACCGCCACAACCAGGCGCTCACCCTCATAGCCTGCAGAGTTACTCTTCCTATCGAGTACCGCTGGACTGCCACCACAACCATGTGCTCCTCTGTCGTGGGTCTGCCACCACAACTAGGCGCTCCCCACCAGGCTAGTCAAGTCACTCTGAGTCAATTGGTCAGCAGTCGTCAAGTCTTATCTAGCCACTAGGTCTCCGTACTCTGCTCGCTCGTCACTGGAAGGATCTGCTCCACGAGATACTTTTCGATACTCCAATTGTCAATAATTCCTATTAAGAAGTTTCTCAAAGGTCCGCCGCATCATAGGGGTGTCAATGCAATAGACGGAGCATCAATCAGACGCCCTGTCTGTGAGTTATTATCCTTTTAGTCCCGCGGGCCCGGTTGGATTCATGCACAGTCCAACCTGACAGTATCTCAACTATACCCCAAAATCCAGTGGGGTATACTCAAAGGGACCATCATGCTCCAAGATTACCAGGGCTGGGGAAGGTTTGTCAAACGGACATCTGGTGTCAAAGATATGGACAAAAGAATGTAAAGAGTCGTAGTGAGCCCGGGTCCGGTCCGACCCGGTCAGACCGACCTGGCCCGACCCGGTTTGGGTCGACCCAGCTTGAACCAATGGGTCTGGCCCGACCCATTGTGTGGGGCAGCCCGTTGGGCTCAGACCAGCCCACTCGGCCCCACCCAGCAGGCCGCGAGGGGCCGATGAGGGACGTGAGGTCTTGGACCGGTCGCGAGGGCGCGGACCGGCCGCGGATCGGCGTGAGGGTGACTTGGCCCTGACTGCGCCTCCAGGGTGGCTCAGCCCGGAGGGCGCCGTGTGGGCGCAGCCGGTGCGCCGCGAGGGGCGCTGGAGGCCGGCGTAGCCGGGACGCCATGAGTGGCGTGGGAGTCTGACTCAGACGGGTCTAGGGAGGCTGGCGAGGGCGGCACGACCGGCGAGGGCAGCGCGGCCGGGGTGCGGCGCGACCAGGGCGCAGGGGCCGGTTCGGTCGGCGGTCAGAACACCGTGGGGGAGGAATAGGTCGCTGAGTCCATGGGTGGAGCGGCCATTTCCTTAATTTCCTTTGTCGCCTTCATTGCCATTTTGAAGAACACCACAAAGAATATCATAGGGGGGTCGGGCCATGTTAGTTTTCCCCGTACCCTCCGCGTTTAGGGTGGTAGCAATCAGTTCACCCAGAACAAAGCACAACAACCCTCCCACAAAAGGAAAAAATCCTCATTTTTTGCATTTTGAAAGAAAGGAAAAACATGGGAATGAATCATACTTAAAGAAAATTGAACCCCTACCTTGTTCGTTTTTTGCCGATGCATTCGCGAGGAAGAAGACAGATCGTTGGGAAAAGACGGATGTCGGCGTTTTCCTCGATCGTCGGTTCGTTCACCGGCTCATCATAGTCAAAGACATCCTACATCAGAGGAAGTCCCAAGGAACAAGGTCGAAGTTGGAGTCGAAATTCTTCGTTGGTGGAGCATTCTTCGTGGAGGAAGTGTTCTTTGTTGGAGAGTTTTCTCTCAAGATCTCTAATCCTCCTTTTCCAACATTTTCCAACAAATGAAAAGATAACCCCTCCAAATAATAGATTATCTATTATTCTGTTTGATGGGTTTAAAATTAAAAATGTAGAATTTAATTAAACGAGATAGATCAATTAATTAAAAGGGATGGATGACACCATTAAAAGAGGGGGTGGTAGTACCATTATGTTAAGGGAGGTCAAGAGACTCTCCCTCATTTATGAGGGAGTTGAGAGGTTTTCCTCAATTAAATGGGGGTTTTGTCCCAGGTGGTCCCCACACCGTAACCTCTCGTGGGAGGTTAGGTTTGGGTGGCCCCCACCACCATAAACCCTCTTGCAAGGTTAGGGTGTGGTGGTCCCCACCTCCAACTTCCACTTGGGTGGTTATAAAAGATAAAATAAAATAAAACATGCGTTTATTTTATTTTATTATTTCCATGAAAAACCCCAAAAACAAACTTTCACCCTCAACCAACTGCTATTGTGGAGAAAGTCTTCTTAAGAGAATACCAGCGCTGCGAGTTCAACAGTGTCCTTAGATTTCAATTCAAAGCACCGGTTCAAAAGTTAGAGAAACCTGCTCGAATGTTTACTGAACGTACACGATCAAAACTTCAGAAATTGATTCTGGGCACAACGGGCATCATAATCACACTCTTTCAACTTTCACAGGCGCGTAAAATTCCCATATATTTAAAAAAAGAAAAATTTACATGGAAATTAAAGGTCTTTAAAATATTCCCTATGAGTGTGGTGCGTGATGGTGGGGCTTTTTTGGGGTCGTTCTGTGAGCATAGTTTAGGTCATTATCTCATGGAGCATGAGCTTTGCCCATAAATGGTTTCTATCATGTTTAAGTTATTAGATATAAGCTTGGTATTAGTATAGGGAATATCCCAGAAATGATATCTCCCTTGGAACTCCAATAAATGGGCTTCATATGGTATGATCCTTCTGGTTGAGGCCATCACTTCCATTGTCTCTGTCAAAAGGATTTTTTAAAACACTATATTTATACTAGACATGTGATCATTGTTTAATGTCTATATTATCAATGGTATGGATATATAATGATCATTTAAATCTGATTGGATATAATAAAACAAAAGGAGTGCATGTGTTTTCTATATCCATAAGACATTTAATTAAAAGAAAGGGAATTCTATTCATAAATGTTTGAGTCATTATAACGTTACCCCATTATGAAATTTCAACCTTGAAATTTCCTTTTCCCAAACTAAAAATGTTATAGGTAGCTCTACCTCATCACTTTGACCAGTTCCCATGTTTCTTCTTCAAACACGTGGTTTCTCCACAACACTTTGACGAGGGGAAGTGTCTTATTTTGTAGAACCATTTATCTACGATCTAAGATCTTCACCATACTCTCCTCATAAGATATTTAATTCTCTAATGGAACCACCTATAGATTTAGTACATGTGATGGGTCATGTGTGTACTTCCTCAAGAATGATACATGGAATACATCCTGTACTTGGGACTAGTTTGGTTGGAGTGCTAGTCGATAGACCATTGATCTGATACAATCAAGGATCTCAAAAGGTCTGATGTACTTTGGACTAAGCTTTCCTTTCACCCAAAATCTCATAAATCTTTTCCATGGAGATATGTGGAGGAATTCCATGTCTCCAACATAAAACTCTAGGACTCATTGACGATTGTCATCATATCTATTTTTTTGGCTCTAGGAACCTTTGATGTGATACAGGATGGTGTTAAACTTCTCCATCATTTCTTATAACATTGCTGGACCTAGAATTTTTCGTTCCCCAAATTTATCCCAACATGCTAGTGTTCTGCACCTCTTCCCATAAAGGGCTTCATATGGTGCTATTTGGATGCTTGAGTGGAAACAACGGTTGTCATAGAACTCCACCATAGAAATATTTTTTCCCCATCTACATTAGATGTCCATTGAGTAAGCTCTCAGCCTGTCCTCAAGTGTCTTGATAGTCCACTTATATTGACTATCTATTTGAGGGTGATATGCCATGTTGATGTTCAACTTAGTGTTCAGAGTGTATTGGAGACTCTTCAAAAACATATAGTTGAATATTGGATCTCAATCATACACACTCGATAGTGGTAATCCATGCATCCTTACCACTTCTCTAATCTATATCCGTGCCAGTTGATCTAATGAGAAATCCTCTTGAATTGAAATGAATTGTGAAGTCTTTTAAAGACAATCCACAACAAACCAAATAGCGTTGTTTCCTTTGTATTTATATGAATGTACAGTGAAAAAGTCCAAGGTGATGTTTTTCAATTTCCGTGTTGGTATGGTTAATGGTTGCATCATCCCCTTAGACTTATACCTATCAGCCTTAACTCGCTGACATACTAGAATCATTGATATATATATTTATAGATCACCTTCTTTATGTTATCCCACCAATAATGATTTTGGAAATCTTGAGACATCTTTGTGTTTCATGGGTGAATGGATAAATTCAAACTCTATGCATCATCCAAAAGTTCTTATTTTAACTCAAGATTTGATGGAATACTTAGTATCAATTCAAATATCAAAATTCCTTCTTCATTAACATAGAACTCCAAGGATTTCCCTTTTCTGATAGTTTTCACTTTTTTCTGAATTCCCATGTCATCTATTTTAGCATCCTTTAACCTTTATAAAAGAGATAGTTGAGAAATAATTTGGGAAATGATTGATAATGTTCCATTATTTATGATTCCCATGTCCATATTCATAAAATCTAATAATATTGGGTCCTTTTAAGTGCTCATAAATGATAGAATAAATGGATCCTTTCTACTTAGATAATCTACCACCTTGTTTTCTTTCCCAGGGTAGTAATGGATTGAGATGTTATAATTATTTATGAGATCTAACCATCTTCATTGGAACATATTCATCTCTTTTTATGTGAATATATATTTGAGACTTTTGGGATCCATATATAATTCACACTTCTCTAGAAATAGATAACAATGAAAGATTTTCAATGCAAAGGTCACAACTACCAACTCCATATCATGCATGGGATAGTTTTACTCAAGAATTTTCAACTATCTTGATGCATAGGCAATGACTCTATCATTCTGTATCAACACACATCCCGAGTCTTTCTTCGAAGCATCGTTGAAGATTATGAAATGGTTTCTACTTGTGGGTAGTGAGAGAACAAGGGATGTGATAATAATCTTCATCAAATCCATGAATATTTTTTTATATTTATCATTCCAGGAAAACATGACTTCCTTATGAGTTATCTTTGTAAGAGGATTTGACAATCACGAGAAATTTCGCACAAATTGGTGATAATATATAGCTAACCCCAAGAAGCTATGGATATCCACCACATATGTCAGCCTCAAACATCGATTATTTTCTTTTTTATTGGAAGGATCCATTGTTGGGTCTTGAAAAATCCTCAAATTAAGATAATAATCCACTTCATTCGAGAGAGAATTTTTACCCAATTCCCTTCATTGAATTGGGAAAAGGAAGGAGGCCAATACTCAAAATTGGAAAAGGACCAACCGGTTCACGAACCGGCCCAAGTGTTATGCAGCCGGTTCAGCGAACCGTTCCCCTCCGCAGACCATCCTCATTCGTGAGATGGAGGTGGAGATCCTCCACGAGCGCGAATCAGGACAGGCCCCGAACCGGTCCACCTTCACGAACCGCCCCAGCCACAGACCGTGTCGACCATCCCAAGATTCCTCCACTGTCGTTTGCGGAATGGAGGTGGAACCCTCCACGACCCGGAGGCACTCTCTGAGCTCGTTTGGTTCGCGGGGGAGATCATTTGGTTTGCGGGGGATATGTGCTCAATGCCCCCCCAATGAGTTGCGAATTGACCGAGTCATCCGTGAATCGGGTTTTCAGTCATGGGACTCCACAAAAGGTGCCACATGACCATAGATACATCATCTTCCCCACTCTATAAAAGGAGATCGAGGGGAAGAGAAGAGAGGACTCGGAGGAGATCAATCAGATTCGGGTGGAAGGATTTTGAAGGAAGGCTTAGGATTTTGGAAGTTCCAGTTCATGAACCAGAGCAGGTATGAACTGGGAATGAACTAATAAGGAACTAAAAACGAATAATAACTTGGTGAACCGTGAACCAAAAATAACAAAGAAGAGAAAACTACAAACCAGGGTCCCTCCACGAATGCACTCCCCACGAACCGTGGAGTTTATGCCTCTTTTCCGATCCGCCGCACCGTGTAGCACCCTCCTACATGGGAAAAGCCCCGACCGACGAGCCTCTGGTCGACGCCACCCTTGGCCGATGCTGCCCGCATTGAACCCTCTGCGGACCACCCTGGTTCGCGGATCGAACCTGAAGCCGCGAACAACCTTGGTTTGCGGGATGCCCATCAGTCCGCGGACCACCCTGGTTCGTGGATCAAACCCGAAGCTACGAACCACCTTGGTTTGTGGGATTTCCATCAGTCCGCGGACCACCCTGGTCTGCGGACAGATTCTCCAACCATGTATCACTTAACTAAGAAAAGGGTGCCACCACACCTTCATTTCTGTGGCACATCAAAGCCTTCAGACTTCCCATTACCCGAGCCAGATAAAATTCTTCCAATCCGTCCTGATCCTCCATGACTCCCTCATTGGCCTACTCATCGGCCCTGAGCCGAGGCCTCCACTAGAGCGACCAGATCCGTGTGGTGTAACCCTCAAGCGTATCAATGTGCCATTTTGAGTTCAAATACCCACGGTAAGCAGGGGCGAAGGGGTTTCCTTGACCCTTGGGTGGATTCCCGAAGCATTCCTGGGTTCACATTCCCACGGTAATGTGGGGTCCAACCCCGTGAGCCACCTTTCTTCCCCCTCCACTTGGTTAGGCTGAGGCACTCCCCCCCTCTTATATGGGTAGTAAAATACCCATCATAAAGAGGCCCCCATGCACCTCGGTACTTCCCCATGGCCAGAACCAGGGAAGGGCGTAGTAGGGAAGGGTGTTGCCTTGTCCTTCTTTGGGGCCAAGCCCCTCTCCCACTGTGCTTTATCTCTATGGGAATCCACATCGGAGTAAGCCCTAACTTTATGGACCGCTCTATGCGTAAGCCCCACTCTACTTCCCATGGACACACCTTTCGTGATGTGAACGTCTGGTCCCTGCTGCCTCTTGTTTCTCACACCGAGCATGACAAACGTGGGCTAAGAGTAAGCATCGACCATGACATCCTCTTATGGGTGGCCTCAGAGAGTAAGCCCCACTTTTGAGAACTACGAGGACTTTGATCCTTGCCTCCTAGGTAGGGTATGTAGGAAGCCTGCAAGAGGTTCAAGCCCGATCACCATCGGACCCCCGGGTCCACTTTCACGTTGGTTCTTTGACACCCCCGAACGAACTACGAGGACTTTGATCCCTGACTCATAGGAAGGGTACGTAGGAAGCCTCCAAAAGGTTCAAGCCCACCACCCGGTTGTTCTGAAAACCTTCACGTAGGTTCGCCTTCATCCCGCATGACATTAAACTGTACATTCAATCTACATGGACTTTGACCCCTATCTCATAGGAAGGGTACGTAGGAATCCTCTCTAAGGTTCAATCCCAAAAACCGGTCGATCCGACCATCTTCACATCGGTTCACCGTAAAACTCATAGTGTCGCCTCAGTGAGTCCAGACTCCACAGGGTCATTAATCCAACGAGGGATGGTAAACCTTGGGCATAAATGATTCTGAATCCTTGCATTCAACTGACCATTTCCAACAGGGAGAAATTCGTGGATACTATTCTTGGGTATAAACCAAATATTTGCGAACATATGAATAAGTCTTAAATCTATAAGTGAGTCCCGGAACAGGCAATAATTTTCCCCCAAAGGGTGTGATGAGACCGACTTCCCATCCTCTCGACCAATGTGAGTTCTTAAGCATCGCTGGCCAAACCACCCAGTGAACGCCTGACATTGGAAAGCAGGTCCACATATCGTTGGATATGAAACCGTTGGGAATTTCAAAATGAAGACCGGTGTACTTGAATTTAGAAATCGAATGTGGCTCATTCCTCCATGAGATCGACAATCATGTGCATCGGTCCTCCATATCCCCGAAGGGGAAATGGTTCGAAACAAAAAATGGTGAACTCGACGTGAATATTTTACCAAGAATGATGGATTTAACCTCATCCCACTCTGTGCCCCCTTATACTCACAAGGAGGGCCAAGAAAGGTCATTAATTACACATGGGATCATGAGATGCTTCTTTGACGGGTTTTCTGTTTGTATTTGTTAAAATTATTTTACAAGAACCACACAGAACTTCCTTCAATCCAATGGCATCATGAAGGAACTCGCAAGTGCACACTTCAGGCTACGCAATGACCGGGCATCATCACCAACAGAGGACCCCATCACCCACCCAGTGTATTCAACGATGGGTCTCAGACGCGCTGATCTGAGAGTACCACGTGAATGGTACTCTCCCAACAGTGGAGGCGGCCATGCATGCCCTCCAATCCATCGAGACTCACCGGTCGCCTGCCCAGTAGAGGCTGCAAAGGCAGATCCAGACATCCCTTGTAGTTGTCTCCAACCATTTTGGGAGTCTATCCCCGGAACGAGACAACGTGTACCTCCCTTATCTTAAGGAGGCGGATGAGGTCGATGCTGAGGACTTCATCCCACCGAACGGGGGTTCTGCTTCAAGGCCCCCACCGGAAGATGTCATCGCGGTCACGCTGCGACTCAACATCCTCACGCTGAGGAGGATGTAGCCCCAAGGATCCATACCCACGCTCCCCGAGCGACGGCCCCTTGGATCGCCCGGCGGGGGCGGAAAACGTACAACCAGGGACTAGTCATTACCCTAGTCCCCGAGGAGGAGCTCTGATGCCCATTCACGGAGACGCATCACGAATAGGCCCATATGCCCGTTCGATCCCTCAAAGTCCACCATCCAGACATGGAGGCCGGCCATCCAGACATGGCGACATCATGCGAGCAGGAGCGCATTCCCACTAAGCTCCGTCAATCCCGTCACTCACATAGGATGGCACTTACCAGGCGGGCACCTCTCCCGGCCCAGGGTCGTAAAGCCCACCAACTAGACGTGGTGGCAACCCAGCACCTGCAAGACCAGCTCCTAGCAGATGCTTCTGATGCACACCATCCTAATTTGGTGGCGATCAGCAAAGTCCGCCATCCAGATGCGGTGGAAATTAATAGGCAGACACGTCTCCCTATGAACAAAGGACACTGAATCGATACAGTGGGAAACCAATATATGTAGGGCAAGCTCCCTGCAGATGCAAGTAATGTCCGCCATCCCGATGTGGCGGCAAATGGAGAGATAAACCGGCGTATCCCGGTACAGGGGAAGATTCATTCGAATACCATGACACAGGAGAATTGTTAGTACCCACTGACCACCGGAAGACCAGAGCAGGATATTCCTACTCCAGTACCAGAATGGGCCTTCATACCCGTTCCAGCCAAATATGTATCTCTGCATATCCTGGAAATGATGGAGGAGTAGGTATCGATCCCAGATCATATCTTGTAGACTTGCCAGAATGTAATTGCATCAGCGGCAACAAAAAGGACTCAGGCCCGTGAGCCCGTCTCCTCAATTGAGGAAACTCATCTAAGAGACGATATAGTCGCCTCAGAGCGGATCTGCATCCGTGCTTCCACCCAGAAGGGTCTCCGGCTATATTCTGCGACGCAAAGGCAACCGGATCGAGCAGCTTCACTCGTTCCAACTATGGGACACCCGTCCATCACGGTGGATGCTCCAGAGCAGACATATTTCCCTGCTAAAAGTCAAGATGTTCATCGACATATCCCAGCAGCATCACGTGACCCAATTAGACAGGGACCCACAGGTGAAAGCCGTTGTCAACAGCAGACAGACCCTGCTGCCCACAAGAAAGATCCTCAAACGCGCCGAAGGCAGCCAGAAAATAAAGAGCGGGTTCGTGACTCCGCTCTACTTGAAGTTGGGGTTCCCAAGGCCTCTATGCACATATCGCAGGCTCGTAACCCTACCCACCCATTACCATATTATGGGAGTGGCAGTAGCAGTTGCGAAGGTCCTCCCCACAATGTCGCTACCAGTAGCTCTGAAGGCCCTCCCAGAGCACTCGTGGGGGCCTCCCCCACGGGCATATAACGATCGATCACGAGAGCTCCTCTTTTGATGCGAGTCATGGAAACCTTCCACGTGACCAGAAGATTGAGCAGCAATAAGGTCCTCCACTTACTGCGGTCCACCCTGAAGGTCCTCCCCGGGGTATACACTGTAAATACTCTCTATTCAGTGGGACCACAGATTGTGATAGTAGTCCTCGCTATCATAGTGGAAACTATGGAGGCCCTCCATTTAGTGATGTATCGTCATGATAAGAAAGCCCTCCCCTTGTCGTGGCCTACCCTGAAGGTCCTCCCCAGGGGTTACGTTGCAACGACACTCCGCGCAACCGGGCATCAGATTACCGTGGTAGTCCTTGCCACCCTAAAAATGGAGGTCCTCCTCGTAGAGATGTCAAGAAACGAGAAGGACCTCCCATCGTTGTGGTACATTCTAAAGGCTCTCCCCAGGTTGTACCCCGCAGATATTCTCCCTACGGCAGCTGTAATGGTAGCCCTCACCATTACAGTAGCTTTGATGGTAGTCCTCGCCACCGTGTCCTCCATTTCGAAGGTCCTCCCCGTAATGACCCCAAGAAACAAGAAGGTCCTCCCCTTGTCGTAGTGTGTCTTGAAGTTCCTCCCCAGGATGCACATCGAATGTCAAACCATGATGGTCATCCTCACCATGATGACAGTTGTTGCGAAGGCCCTCCCCGTAACAACGCTACGCATCCAGAAGGTCCTCCCCTTGCTGCGACATGCCTTGGAGGTCCTCCCTAGGGTGTGCACTGTAAAAGTCCTCTATGTAGTGAAGCATCAAGTAGTAATGGTAGTCCTCACCATTATGGCTACCATTGCGGAGGTCCTCCCCGCGATGACATGTCATATCAACAGGAAGGTCCTCCTACTGCAGAATCAAGCACAAAAAATCCCTCGTATGACAAGGCACTCAGAAGGATGGGATCGAGCTTGTCAGATTCCCAGCTAGTCACTAAAAATGTCCTTCTTCGGTCAGGAGACGTTATGGGGCCACGTTCATCTTCTGAACCACCTCAAAATCACCCACATGATGATTCGCCACTTACCATCCCCACTACCTCTAATCACACTATCAGCGGGCGTCTCAGTTGGGTCGACCAGGTAGAGGAATCAATGGCGGAGGAGTACGCCTACATGTTTCAACTGAGGAAACGGCTGTCTAGGGATGATATACCAGTTATGTTTTGGCCTACGACCACCTCTCAGTTGGACAAACCCAGAGAGTTGTGGGAAAAATGTTTGCACGACATCTGCCATAATATATGGACAACCCTCTGCCGACTGAAGTCAAGTTTCCTACCCTACGACGGGTATGTAGACCACGTCAAGACAATAAGAGACCTCCTGCGTCACATCGACAAGGAAGCTCTTCCTTTGGAACGACAACAACGAACCGAGAGGTGAAAAGGGAACATAGAGACAGCCTACCTCTGTGCGCTGCACCAGCTGCGCCGCCTCATCAAGGACACTCCAATTGGAGTCCATATCAGAGGATGGAGGGAACATGGAGCTTTTCATTTCACTTCGCTCCCCGCCCAGAAGAACCCATTTGGCATGGTGTCTTGCAATGTCATCACGTCAAGATGGAAATCAAGTGGTCTCTCAGTTCAGGAAAGGCAACACATCCAACAGAGCCGGTCCTTGAGTAAATCCCAGAAGTGTCAGGCCCGACGGGAACAAGCTATTAAAGAACTCTTGAATCAGGCCACCGAGAGCATAAAACATGCCTCTCGCCTAAGAGAGGCCAATCAGCGATCTTTTCCTGCCTCCCCAGAAGGGATTGATTCACAGGTGAACTCGACATCAAATCTGGTTCACCCCCGAATGGGGGCACGCAAGGTCAGTCAGGTATCAATAGCAGCATCCGCTTCCACAATCTAGGGTCAACCCAATAATGTAAGGCTGAGTGAATTTTTAACAACAAATTCCCCCGTAAGACCAATAAAAATGGGAAGAGACCCAGCATCCAAGGAAAGGAGCCAACTCCAGCCCTCAGGGATGGGGGCATTATTACCCCCCTCAAAAACTACCTCCCCCACGAGATTCATTATTCTCTCTTATATGGAGGACAGTCAGAAGAGGATGTCACCATCCTATCTCGTTATTTGAATCATCATCCCCTCTGAGAGGAAGGCACACCGTAAGGTCGCATCAAAGAACTCTCCGCCCCACCCTTTGTCATGAAGTCTGAAGGAAAACCCAGGTCACGAAAGGGAAGGCCAGCAGAAGACGCGGGAGATCCTCTTCCTATTTAAAAGATGACATGTTCTCCGCCCCATGATATGCGTTCATCAACGCCATAGAGGCTAACCCCACGGGTGACACCGGGGAAGATGAAAATCCAGATGGATCGGGAGACGATGGTTCCAATCAGGCTGTGACTCACAACGAACCACCAGGTGTAAACACCCGGAATCAGAGGGCCGCCCTAAATTTAGCCACCCCTTCAGCTAACCCCCCTCTGCTTACCCTTCCATCTTCCAACAAGGATAAGAACAAAGGACTGGTTACCCTTAATCTGTCCCATTCTCTCGACAAAAACGAGTCTGTCACGCTCGAAGAGAGGTTCGATCAATAGGAATATAAAATGAAATAATTGAGGTGGCTTAAAGCCGAGCTACTCCAGAGGAACCTCCTTATTGAATGTGCGTCCCAGGAGGAGCCACATCATTCACTCCCAGTAAGTTCACCTCAAAGACCAAGGTTTTCCCCGGAAAACGAAGCACGGTCAGGGATCCCGCCCAACGAGGTGCCTGGCCTGTCCAACTACATAAATGAAGATTTTGATGAATACCAAGACTTCCCTCCACTCAGGAAGCAACCGTAGAGAGTATGACTGAACCCTCTAAAGGTGTCACAAATGGCACATGCACCCTTGGTGCCGGCCAACCCGGATCCCTAGGCAACGCCTCGTGCCACGTCGGCCTCAGACCGGGCCCAACAAGATGTAAACCAAGGTCTCGCCAATACCATCGAGGCCCTGACAGCTTGATTGGAAGCAATGGATGGTCGACACACTCCGATACAGCTAGAGCAGAAGCCCTACCCATATTGGGTAAGCAACATGCCTCCCCCACCCAATTTTGGGAGCCCTGTATTCCCTATCTTCAATAGATCAGGCGATCCAGAACAACATTTTATGCACTACGCATCCTATTCCGACCCTATGATGGGAACTACGGAACAACAAGAAGCAGTGAAACTCAGATGCTTCGTGCGGACCTTGAAAGGATCTACCTTTTTATGGTATACAAGTCTACCAGCCCAGTCAATAAAAAGATGGAAAGACCTTCGGAAGCAGTTCCTATTCCTCTTCAGCTCAATGTTGCCTAATACAACGGTCAGAGACCTCATGAACTGCAAGTACAGGGAGAACGAGAGGTTCTCAAATTTCATCGCTAGATGGAATGTTTTGACCTACTCTCTAAACTTTACAGTGACTTAAGATGAGTTTCTTTCCATATGCATCAACAATATTCGAGATGAGATGTGAACACCACTCATACCAGTTGAGTGGACCAATGGCTTTCGCCAACTCTTAGCCATCTCCCAGAGAATCGAGGACTCCTTGCAACCGACCAATTTGAAGTCCTGAATAGCCTCATAGGCTCTTGTGAAGAGAATAGTTAGAACTGAAGCGTCCTCTGTCATGCTCAAGCCAGCCCCTATGCCTGATCCACCACTCAGGCCTCCACCAAATCGTCAAGGGCCCCCTGTACAGCAGCGGCCGCCTCCGCCTAGGCGGGATGATCAGAGAGGGTTGAAGAGGAACCAGTTTGGGGAACGAAGACATAAAGCATACTCGTTCTGAGAGGACCAAGTCCATGGCTACTTCATCGCCGCCATGAATTACAACGTGCTCCGCCTCCCAGAGCCTAGAAAACCTGAAGAAGTCGGTCGCGATGACAGGCTAGACTACTGTCCTTACCATCAAATTTTGGGGCATAATATTCGGGAATGCTTCATCATTAAAGTCATCCTACAAAAGATGGTAGACTCCGGGTAGGTCGAGTTGGGACCACCCCCAGTGCATGTGACATATATTTCTACCACTGACACCAACAAAGGGAAGGGGTGGCAGGAAGTCACCAGCAAGAAAGGGCAGGAGTTTGATAACTGGATGACTCGGAAGACTGTCAATCGAGCCCAGGGCATACTCCGAGCTCAACTACAGCAGCCGGTGTTGCCGCAAACAGCCCCTGAAGCCATAGAGCCAACAGTATCGACCTAAAAACCCTCCACGAGCCGGTCATCTGAGCATAATCAAAGAAGGAAGAAACAATCGCAAGAGGAGCAGTCCGCAACGGGACCAAAGTTAGTCCTGACCCTGGCAGATTATATGCCCCCAAACTTGGCGCTGCGGGCACCGACCCACCAAATGGCACCATCAAGGACAACTAACCAGGTTGACCTATCAGAGGATGAAGAACCAATATTTGGTTCCATTAATGTCATCCATATTATGGAATTGGTCCCTGATGAAGGGTATAGATATGAACCCGAGATCCCAATACGAGGAGTCAAGATGAGGAATCGCGGAGGTAGGGGATATCAGGGAAGGCACAGTCATGGCCAGAACCAATCTTACGGTTGGACCTCAGCCCAAACCGTCAATATCGTGGAAACCCATGGGAGATCCCTTCAATGGACTCAACATAAGAAAGAATACCCCTCCACCTCTGCAAGTAGCCACTCTGCCCCCGTTATTCTACGATACCCATCAGTGGAGGAACAAGCGTCTAGCCACCTAGTGCGCACGAATAGACCGGTCAGACCGAGTCCCCAGAATGTAGGAACATCATTGAAATCTAACCCAGTGACTGGTCCCTCCTCGTCACGTACTCCATCTCCAAATACACCTGCTAGAACTCTCCCGCCAGTAGAGAAGCATCGGCCGATGGAGAAAAAATACGACATCCTTAAGCAGCTGGTGTCAGTACCAGCTGAGCTGTCAATCCTGGATGCCCTGAGTTTGTCAGCCGACCTTAGGGAGGTGATTATTGAAGCCTTTCTCAGACCCCAGGAGTTTCAAGCTGAGGTAGCCACCGCCGAGGTTTACTGGACGGAGACCGGCCCAGCTGAATGCAATGCGGTGATTTCCTTCATTGACCCGGATGAAGATTCCATCATGCAAGGACACATCAAACCACTATATGTGTCTGGCACATTGAATGATGTTGATATCTGTAAAGTCTTTATCAAAAATGGCTCGGGAGTTAACCTCCTTCCCCTACGGACAAGAGCGAGCAGAAGCCAATGGGAAAAATTATGTTAAAGATCCATTTTGGTGACCTTGTGTCCTATTCGGAATTCCTGGTGGTCTAACAGAACACGACATTCAATGCCCTACTAGGGAGGCCGTGGCTCCATAAGCACATCCCCATTCCTTCATCATAACACTAGTGTATTAAGTACCGCGTCAATGGGAAAAGTGGGACATTGTATGCTGACAAGGCCCCTTTAGAGCTCTCTGAGTCACACTACATTGAAATCGGATTTTATGATCAAAAGAAGAAGAAGCCTTTGGCCGATGGTGTTGACTGGATCCCCGCTCCAAATTGTCTGGAAGTGGTTCCTGAAAACCCCCTTAGGCAGCTCGGCAGAGACTACGTACTTCCCATCAACCATATTGAGAGTAGGGGTTCATGTTCGGACACACACCTAGTTGTCTTCATGACTTTAGCCATGACGACCGAGCATGAAAATGCGGGAACATCCGCTAACCCTCAATTTGGGGGCGAGTACATGAGCAAGGATGACCATGGTGCCTCGCCCTCACCGCCGGACTCCCAAGAACCTGTGCTGGGGCTCTCCCCTCGTCAAATCCAAAAGATGAGGATTTGGGAGAAGAAGAGGAGGAAGATCTCAGGGACGCACCTCCCGCATTTGAGGAAGGTATCTCCACCATGGTGGATGAGCTCTGGGAAATAAACATGGGTACCGAGGAAGATCCGAGGCCTACTCTCATTAGTACAACCATGTCCCCCGAGGAGCACGAAATTTATACATCCTTACTGAAGCAACATTGGGATGTTTTTGCTTGGATTTATAAAGAAATTATAAGAATCGATCCTGAAGTGGCGACGCATCACCTGGGTATTCCAGAAGACCACCATGGCTATAAACAGGCCGCCAAAAGGACACATCCCTCACATGCTGCCAAAATAGAGGCTGAAGTCGATAAGCTCATTAAATCAGGCTTCATTCAGGAGGTCCAGTACACCATCTAGTTGGCCAACATGATCCCCGTCAAGAAAAAGAAAGGGAAAATTCGTGACTACATCAATTTTAGGGATCTCAACCGGCATTGCCTGAAAGATGACTTCCCGGGCCCGATCACCAAGTTATTAATCGATGCAATGACCGGGTATGAGACTCTAGCCTTCATGGATGGCTATTCAGGGTATAATCAAATCTGAATGGCCCGAGAAGACGAAGAAGCCACTACCTTCAAAGCCCCCCAAGGAATATCTTGTTACAGGGTCATGCCCTTTGGCCTCAAGAATGATGGCGCCACATATCAGCATGCCATGCATCGTATTTTCAAGCCATTCCTAGGGTGATTCGTTGAAAGTTACGTAGATGAATTGGTGGTAAAATCAAGACATTTCTCAGATCACTTGTCAAACCTTGAGACCGATTTCAACAAACTTCGACAATATAGCGTGAAAATTAAAGCCTTGAAATGTGCCATCGGGGTTACCTCAGGGAAATTCCGTAGATTCATGGTATGCCATCGCGGCATCGAAGTTGACCCTGAAAAGACAAAGGATATCCTTGACCTGCCTCCTCCCTACAATCTCACTGAGTTGAGAGGATTCCAAGGACACCTAGCTTATACCAGGAAATTCATAGACAACCTGACAGGAAAAAGTTTGCCCTTCACCAGGTTAATGAAAAAGGGAGTCGCGTACCAATGGACAGATGACTTCCAAGAGGTGTTTGACAGCCTAAAGAGGTACCTCTTAAGCCCACCGGTGCTCATGCCCCCGGTTGAAGGAAGACCTCTCCTTCTATATGTGACGGACCTAGAGTGGTCGTTGGGAGCCTTCTTCGCACAAAAGAATGAAGACGACAGTGAAAACAGTCTCTATTACCTCATCCGAACTATGATTGATGATGAGACTCGATATTCAAACATCGAGAAGAGTTGTTTGGACTTGGTCTTCACAGTTCAAAAGTTGCGACATTATTTGCAGCATCATGAAGTCCATTTGGTCTCACGCAATAACCCACTCAAGTACATCCTCAGCCGCCCAATGCTGACCGGGCACCTATCTCGATGGGTAGTCATCCGACAACAGTTTGACATCTAGTTTGTTCCTTAGAAGGCCATCAAGGGCCAGACATTAGCAGAGTTTCTGGAAGATCACCCCTCAATAGGGACCACGACACCGGACATCGAGCTACCAGATGAAGACATCTTCTTGGTTCAAGGGGAGCTCCTAACATGGGAAATGTACTTCAACGGCGCATCCTAGATCCCAAACTGGAAAAGGATGTAAGATCCCAAATTCAACAAGGTGGGTTTGGGGATAATACTCATGTCCTCGGAGAAGGATGTCTCGCCATATTACATCCTCTTGTCAAAATGATGTACGAATAATGAAGCGGAGTATCAATACCTCATTGTAGGCCTGGAACTCACACTCTAAGCACAAGTACAACACCTTAAGGTAAAAGGTGACTTAGAACTAGTCATCAAGCAAGTCAATGGTGACTACGCTATCAAAAAAGAGGAGTTAATTCCCCTTTTTGACCATGTTTGAGGGTTAATGGATGAATTCTCTACAGAACCAACATTGACCTATATTCCCCGGTCCCATAAGGCTCAGGCCGATGCATTATCAAATGCAGCCATAGCCCTAGCCAACCCAGACCAGCATGAAACAGTCATCAGTATTGCTCACCGCCGAATGGTCTTTCCATTTGTTCAGACCAAGAAAGAGGAAATCCATGATGTCAGTCCTGCCCCAAATCCATATGCTCCTACCACCGGCTGGATGAACCCCATTGAAAACTACCTTCAATGGGGATAACTTCCATCAGACAGGGCTGAAAGAGAGCAAATACGGAGAAGGGAAATCAAATTTGTCCTATATGGCGTCACAGGTCAACAAGAGGTCCTCTACACACGAGGCCTCGATGGAATCCTCCTATAATGCATTGATGGAGAAGAAATTTCCGCCTTCATGACTGAAGTGCATGCCGGAGTGTGTGGGGAACATCAGCCGGGGACCAAGCTTTCCCATCAAGTTCGAAGACTCAGGTACTATTGGCCCACAGTGGCACGTGATTGCGAGCGCTTTACCGCAAAATTCCACTCGTTCCAAATACATTTCATCTTCATACATCAACCCCCTGAGTTACTTTATCAGGCCAAGTACTCCTAGCCATTTGATGTCTGGGGAATGGATGTCATGGGACCATATCCTCCCTCCACAGCAAAACAACTGCAATATATCCTCACAGCAACCGACTTCTTTTCTAAATGGGAAGAAGCCCTACCAGTTAAGGAATTCGGGGCATGAATCATTGTCAGCTTTGTGAAAACCAATATCATCACCAGATTTGGTGTCACTCATACCATACTGACGGACAACAGCACCAACTTCTGCTCTTCTGAATTGTTGAAACAATACCAAGAGTACGGTATCAAGGCTAACCACTCATCCCGCTACCATGCAGCGGCCAAAAGACCGATATAGGCTTTAAACAAGAGCCTGTCCAACATCCTCCAGAAAATGGTCGACAAAGACAAGAAGTCATGTCTGGATAAACTTCTTCATGCATCATGGGCCTATCGAACCACAATCCGCACTGCTACTCAGGACACTCCGTACTCATTGGTATACGAAATAGAAGCGGTCCTGCCCATTGAGCTCCAATTACCCTCGCTCCGCATTGCCATTTGTGATCAGTTATCCAAGAATGAGAAATCATAAAAGTGGCTAGGTGAATTGGAACAGCTAGACAAGAAGTGGCTGCACACTTTGCACCATATGGAAGTATACCAGAACTGGATTGCACGAGCCTTTAATAAAAAGGTCCGTCTTCAGTCTTTCTTGGAAGGAGAATTGGTATTGGTCCTCCGAACCCCAATGATACCTGGAAGGAAACCTCCAAAGCTAGATCCCAATTGTGAGAGACCATATGTTATACACAAGGTCTACTCCAACGGAGCATATTACCTGATCTCCATGGATGGGCAATTCACCACCGCTCCTACAAATGCGAGATTCCTTAAGAAGTATTTCGCATAGAAACGAAACGTAATTTTCATCCTTACCGCACGACATTAAACTACACGGATAAGGAAAAAAAAGAGAGAAAAATGGGATCCTTCGAACTGCATGATGTAAAAATTGCAAGCCCCAAATGTTCTTAACTCTATGACCTTAAACTAAGAGTACTTTGTCCTTACCGCATGACGTTAAACTACACGAACAAGATGTTTTTTTAAAAAAAATGCCCCTCCCCCCATGTATGGACCAAACCTACATGAGTTGTATCATCTTTCAAATAACTACATACGTCTTGATTCCTATCTTCGCAGGGTACATAGCGACGCCAGGGTTCCTCATCCTGGCCCAACCACCTCTCAAAAATAAACAAATGACCCTTCCCCCCGTGTACGGACCAGACCTGCATGGGGTGTATCCTTCATCCTCACTGCATGACGTTAAACTGCACAGATTTCAAAGATCTACATACGGCTTGATTCCTACCTTCACAGGACACGTAGCGACGTCGAGATCCCGTCCTGGACTAGCCAATCCCGAATGAAATAAAATAAAAGTTAACGATGTCCCCATCCCCCGTGTACAGACCAACTCTGCACAGGGTGTACTTCTTCTAGAGAACTATGTGAGGCTTGATTCCTGCCCTCGTAGGATACGTAGTGACGCCAGGGTTCCCCGTCCTGGCCAAGACCCCCGAATAAAAGATAAAAATGCCCTTTCCCCCCGTGTACGGACCAGACCTGCACAGGGTGTATTTTTATGTCCTCACTGCATGACGTTAAACTGAATGGATAATGAAAGAATTTTTTCCCTTTCCCCCCATGTACGGACTAGATCTGCACGGGGTGTACTCCCTGTCCTTACCATACGACGTTAAACTGCACATATAACAAGGTTTAAAAATGCCCATTTTCCCCCGTGTATGGGCTAGACCGACATGGGGTGTATTTTTACGTCCTCTCCACATGAAATTAAACTGCACTAATTTCATCACGAACCACCTAAGATATATGGATAAATGGGGTGGAAATACTCCTTACACATTTGGATTCATCCTCCCCATACATTAGACTCCACGACCCGGATAATTATGGATCTTCATAACCATTCATGGCCATCGGAAGTGGAATCTCATCGACCCGTGGACGCCTTTTCATGACTATGAATACCATGCCCTCAGCGGCTCTGCATATTGATACCCCCTGGCCCGTCTACCAAAGGAAATATTTCCATAGGTGAAACTCTTCCTAGCTCCGTACACTTACGGGCCTCAGATCCCCCATACCATAACTCCTGATCCAGAAGTTTATGGTGTAGTGGTTTACAAGTTCTTCCTCTTTTCACATCCAAATGTCGCCAGCATATCCCAACCCAGTTAGCCTATGTGTCCGCCCATGGTTCACATAACGACCTGCATCTACGAACATCAACCCAGGACTGGGCTACTATGACTCAACAGACAATTACAGTGAAGATGTTTCTTGTATGTTCGGACACCATTATCCCCACATGCCGAACTCTGTACGGTGAGAAATCTTGGATTTTCATAATCATTCATGGACATCGGAAGTGGAATGTTATCGACCTGGGGACACCTTTGCATGACTATGCATACCATGCCCTCAGTGGCTCTGCATATTGACATCCCCTGACATGTTTACCAAAGGAAATATTTCCTTGGGCGGTACTCTTCCCCTGTATGCTTACCGGCCTCAGAGCCCCCACACCATATCTCCTGATCCGGGAAACCTCAGAGTTGCAGTTTACAACCCTCATCCCCCACCCTTTTCCGAATATATCAGATCATGTTGACTCAGTTGACCTTCGATTGACTGCAGCAATAGTCACCCAGTGGTCTGAGCTCTATGACCTCTAAACTAGGAGTAATTCACCATTACCACAAAACATTAAATTTCATGGAGTGAAGGTACACCCCCGTGTGCAAAATAAATCAGCACGGGGAGCTCTTTAATCTTTAACAGCAACCAGGGCCGAGTATGCCCGACATGCCCAAACATTTCCTTCCCAAATGACAGACTTCGTGGCCTGGATAATTGCGGATGCTCATAACCATTCACGGCCATCGGAAGTGGAAAGTTATCAACACTTGGAAACCTTTTCATGACTATTAATACCATGCCCTCAGCGGCTCTGCATATTGATATCCCCTGGCCCGTCTACCAAAGGCATGATTTTCACAGGTGACACTCTTCCGAGTTCCGTACGCTTACCAGCCTCATGAGCCCCATATCGTTTCTCCTGATCCAAGAGGCCTCAAAACCACGATTTACACCAATAAAACCCTCTCCACGTCTGGGCATGCCAAGATGTTTGAGCCCAGTTTCATTCTGATGAAGAGTGGCCTTTTCCACTACGTCCTTACCATATGACGTTAAATTGCATGGAACATCTTGGCTGGTTGGCATAAAACTGCAGAGACCAAGCATTAACCGTCCTAATAAATTCCTTCAACTACAAGCATTTTCACTGGTTTAAAAAAATTCCCCTTTCGTCGCTGCATGATGTAAAACTGCACAATATCCTTTAAAAATGCTCCCCGTCTTTACCGCATGATGTAAAACTGCACGGAAGTCATCCTCACCGTACGACGTTAAACTGCGTAGAGCCCCATTTTCTTTCATGTCGGGTCACGTTAGTCCTTACCACATGATGTTAAACTTCATGGAGTTCATCCTTACTGCATGACATTAAACTGCACGGGCTTCATCGAGACCCTCCCAAGATATACAGAGAAATGGGAAAGGAATACTCCTATCACATTTGGATGCATCCTCTTAATACACCAGACCCCATGAAATGGATAATTGCGGATCTATATAACCAATCATGGCCATCATAGGCGGAAGGACATCGACCCGTGGACACCTTTGTACGACTATATATACCATGCTCTTAGTGGCTCTGCATAATGTTAGCCCCTGGGTCGTCCATCAAAGGCAATATTTCCCTAGGCGATACTCTTCCTATCTCCGTATGCTCACCGGCCCCAGTGCCCCTATTTCATATCTCCCTATCCGAAAATTTATGGAGTAGTGGTTTAAAAGTTCATTCCTCACCCGAATCCAAGTGTTTATGGGGAACCCCTGCCCGATGATCCTATGTATCCACCCGCCGCTCACACGAAAATTTTCATCTACAAGTATCAAGACAGAACTGGGCTACTCTGACTCAGCGGGAAACTACCGTGAAGATGTCTCTTTTGTACTCGGGACACCATTATCCCCATGTGCTGAATGCTTTGTTATGAGTAATCCCAGATTTTCATAATCATTCATGGCCATCGAGAGTGGAAAGTTATCGACCCATGGAAACCTTTGTACGACTTTGCATACCATGCCCTCAGTATCTCTGCATAATGATAGCCCCTGGCTCGTCCATCAAAGGAAAGATTTCCTCATGCGATAATCTTCCTAGCCCCGTACTCTTATCGATCTCAGAGCCCCCATATCATCTCCCCTGATCCGGGAAACCCCAGAGTTGTAGTTTACACCTTCATTCCAACACACTTGTTTAGATCATGCTAGAGCATTCTAACCCAATTTCCCTCCGAGTGATTGTAGCAATAGTCGCCCAATGCTTCGAGCTCTATGACCGTTAAACTAAGAGTACTTCGTCCTTACTACATGATGTTAAACTGCATGAAATATAAAAATTTCCCCTGTCCTTACCTCATGACGTCAAAATACATGGCCAAACTCATCATGAGTCCAGCTAGGGATATGGGTTTTCCTCCCCCCTCAGTACAAGGGCGAGACCTGCACGAACTACCACCTCACATCAGCGTGGGGAGGGATGACTTCACCCGTTCCCAGAAATTTAGTCGGGATGTTTCATTCATGTTCAGGCATCCTCTTTTCAAAAACCATACTCTACACCCAGAAAGGGACGAAGCCTTATAAGCAACCCCTGGTGGTCCCGAATCACAACTTCCCTGAAGCTGCTTGGCTATTGGAAGAATACAATCATTGACCTAAGGAAACCTTGGCATGACTATGCATCCCATGCCCTCAGCGGCTTTGCATATTGATCACCCCTGTCTTGTCTACCCAAGGAATGAATTTTTCATGCAATGCCTTTCTCCATATGCTTGTTGGCCTTTAAGCCCCAATATCCATTTGGAAACCCTCTGAGCTGCAATTTACTAACCTCTTTCATAACCCTACCTGAATGAGATGGAACGTCTTTGAAGAGATTAATGAAAACCAGGGAAGGCCATCCCACTTCAAGAAATGTCCTAGATGCATGACTCAAAATTGTGACAAGCTCCAATCGTCCTTCGCGCTAACTAAATGCGCAGGACAGGGACCCGGTGTCCCCAATCCTGGTTCATATAGATGTTCTCAAGACTTTTCAGATGTCACATACCCATTTGAAGCCACCCGTAGTGGTTTTCATAATCCTCCATGCAACCCATGGTGTTTTCCATAAGCTGAACTTTCATAAAGTCCTATGGACATCAGAAATGGAGATTCATTGACTTAAGGACACCTTTGCACGACTATGCATACCATGCCCTCAACGGCTCTGCATATTGATTGCGCCTGGCCCATCTACTAAAGGAAAGATTTACTTAGGCAATTCTCTAACCACCTCTACACGCCTATACGGCTCCCATGCCATGAGACATGCTCTGCATGTCGTTCAAATCTAAACACACTCCCTCCACATGCGTCTGAAGGACATCGAGACATCTTTTATTCAGCCAAACCTCATTGGGGCCCTTTCCCCACTATATTTGGTCAATGTTGTTCAACCTAAAACATCAGTAATGATAGTCTTGACAGTGGGACTTTAAACTGCTCTAAAAAAAGAGGCACAAATCCTGTTAGGCCGAAAACCCGAAAAGGGCAACCTAAGAAAATGTCGGGCCATACTCGCTGGGTTCAGACTAAATGGGCCATGGAAAAATTAGAGCATTAAAAAAATGACGCAAAGTTTGTGGGGGCTTTTATACAAAACCATAGAAATAGTCAAACTATGCTCGCTAGATCCCATGGTCCAGGGAAAAGTTAGAGTTTTTTTCCTAAGTCCTGATTAATACTAAGTCAGTGAGTTGTTATTTACACAGTGATTGTTTTGGTAATAATCAAATTTTACAGCAACAAAAGATTGACAAGGATTGTATTCCCTTTGAACAAAAAGGGAGGATGTCCATAGGCTGGGGTCTCTCCCTCACAAAAAAAAGAGAAGAGGGGTAAGAAAAATAGAGATTACAAGAATGGATCCAACATTCATAAAGGATCCTGGCTCTCTCTCTCCATCATATTGGAAACTGTGCGGCGAAGGTTGTTGCAAGTCTACTCCAGCATGGCCTTCTCCCTGGCCTCAACCTCGACCACCGAACGGGTGTGCTCCACTATTGTCTGTAGATAGGTGATCCCTTTCCTGGTGGCTTCAAGGTTACCAGTCAGAGCCGAAAATTGTTCCCTAAACATCACTACCCATACTTTGCATTAATGAAACTCGGAAGATAGGATGACCGCTTGATCTCGAGAGCTCTCCTCCTGTGCTATCAGCTGATGGAGCTTTATCATGGCTCCCTCTAGGGTTCGTGTCCCGCAATGATAAGAATTAAGGTGATAATTTTTTTGCTCACCATCGTCAACTTCCCTGCAGGAAATGAAAATATGGCAGGCGAGAAAATGAAACTGCCGATAGTCAAAGCCACCCGACCCCAAACCCAGGAAGAGTTGTCGGAGTTCTTCAGTTTTATTTCCATTTAGGCCAGAGGAGTTTTAGTGACAATCTCACAAATCCAGGTCCAGGACCACCTGCGCACTACCCGGTGATCCGCCCTAACATGAGGATCTTTGGTATCCTCACTAGACGGCACGAGAGAAAAGTCTGACATTGCGACCAGTGTAGGCACGTGCACGCTAGACGATGGTTCCGAAGTTGGAAGACCTGAAGCTTCTAACCTCGGTTCGGGTTTGGGAGTCAAGTTGCTAATTCCGTTACCGGTCAGCAAAACTTCAGAATTTGTCTTGCTAGGATCCGAGGCCACAAGGTCATCCTCATCCGCATCCAAGAAGGTTGGGTCCGTTCGAACTTCGGCTGCAAAGGGGATGGGAGAGGAAAATAGTCTGAGTCACTTTGATCGACGAGCCATAAGTCGGTCCTCCCTCAGAGTCAATGAGGAAGGTGTGGTAGGCACAACAGCCGCAATGACTCCTGACTTGAGAACCTGCCGGACAACCTTCCACAAGACCCCATTGGGGTAATGTTTCACCCAAATCCTTGCGCACTCTAAGGATAGGCTGGCAGCCACTCCTATACCAGGAAAGATAATGCTTGTGTCGGATCCCTCCTGCATCAACATCAACCACCATTGACAGAGAGTGGATGGATGTAGTCCTCGAGCCTGAGGAGGTGGAAGAGAAACTTAGAGTTTCATACACCCAAACTGGCGGGAAAAATGATGTGGTACATACAACCTGCATAGAGAAACCCTGTCAATTCGTGCGGAGAAAAACCCATACCGTAGTGAAATCATGTAAGAGCACTCTTCTAGGTGCCCCTGGCGGTTTTCAACCATGACGCCAGAAGGGGTGGGGTAGGGAGTGAAAGAAAACCGGGAAAAGTCACTCAGAAGCTCAACAACTTCATCAGAACTGAGGGACTTCAAGAAAACCCCAGCTATATCGAGCATTATAAGCCGAAAGGTAGGAAGCGAGATGACTGTGTTATGACAATATTCGTAACAATGCCAATGATCCACTATCTAGCCATACAAGAATTGAAATGGCCCACTCAGACGGTAGGGTGACCCGCCCTCCTGCATGTGGCACAGTAGTTCGTAGAGACGCACCAGAATGGGCACAACCAAATTCACCGCACGACCCTCTTCCAACTCAACTTCCATCATTAAGGTGTGGGCCCTGACACCTGGGTTGATATCCCGAGAAGGGAATAGCCACCCGCTCAGAAACATAGCAAACAAACCTACCAGACGGAGCATAGGCGGCACACCGGGGCGCACCCCGTAACCCCATGAAAGGCAGTCTCCCGCCTCCAGAACCGCCCAGTAGGAACCTGGGATGGTTCATGACTGTTGAGAAGGATGAGTCCTGGGGCGCTTGATCTTCGGAACAGGACTAGTGGTGTTCAAAAATAACCTTATCCAGGTGCTATAGGGAATGAGAGAGCAGGCACACAAGGCCTAACCCAGTGATTACTCCACTATAACTAGCAGATACCTCTCCAATAAAGGAACTTGTTCGATGTCTTCCCATGCGTTAGGGGTGGGAAGAATCTCGTCATACATATCGCCGATAATTGGGAGCCCTCCCAATTGATAGATATCCCACAAACTAATGCCAACTTAACCATGGGAAAGGTGGAAAGTATTAGAGCTCGAACACCAGCGACTGAGTAGGTCAGGCAGGATCAAGGATGGTGGGTAAATAGAAAATTAGGAAGCCCACACTGCGGATTATAAATTGACTGCTTCCAGTGATTCGGGTGACTCCCAAAAATGATGATGGACCCAGAAAGCCCACGCCCAGTCATTTGAGAAGAGCCCACCAGACCGATGGTCTCACTTATGAATCCACCATGCGTTAGGATACATTCGAGCAAGGTTCATAATAGAAGAGTAACTCTTGAGGATAGCTTTTTGAGACGTGTGTTGAGTGCACTGATCGCTTTGGGTCTAGACAGAGCCCCTTAAAATTAAAGTGTCTTTCAGATCAGAATTAGAGGTCATCTCTCCAAATAAGGTAAGGTTCACCTGGATGCACTTTGTTGACACTTCCAAGCAAGGAGATGGAAGAACTGAGAAAGTAGGGGGGATAGGGACGTCATCTTGAAGACCAAATCCATAGAGAGGAAGTCGATTTTATAGTGGATAACTCAGGAGATCAAGAGAGAGAAAGTCCTTCAAGACATCGTCGTCAGGAATTATGGACCGACTAGGGTCCTATTTGATTCTCTCCACTCTGCAAATCATAGCTAAATGTCTCCTTGAACCAATTGGGAGAGGCTCGCCAGCAGGTCTGGGTGTAGGGCGAGGAGGAAACATGTTTTATCCCTGCATCATGAAGACCAGGAAAATGGTTATTCTAGAATAATAATATCTGGACAAAAATACCTGCTAGCAAAGGAGTTCAGAAGACTTCGTGATAAGGTCCGCAAATCAGGCCTCATAAGGTGGTTCGTGATGACTGAATCTCGCAAACCAGCCCTACGCAGAAGGTGTCCACGGTACTCTGGCCCACAGAGCGTTGGCCAGAAAACCGTGAACCAGATTGCTCCGCGGAATCTTAATCTTGTATTTAGATAATTAGGTTCGAAAGACTTAAGAAATTTTCAAAGTCCAGAAGATTTCAGTTCGTGGACCATCCAAACTGCGAAGCGAGTTCCTCCGCAGCCCGTCGTGACTTACTTTTTAAGTAATTAAAAGTATTGGTTCACGGTTGGGAAATGGGTCTGCAGGTGAAGCCAACCACGAAGGAGGAATGTTTCACAGAAGTGGTAGCTGGTTCACAGATGAAGCGTCTTGTGAAGAAATGAGAACACACAGAAAGAAATGCAAGAAGCTCTAGTTTCACGAACAATCCAGTAAATGACAAATGGAGGGACCCCTGTATTTATAGGCGTGGTCCCCCACCGGGTCCACTCCCCTACAGCAAACCATCAAAGTTTCAGGAACACTTTACATCAGAATAGCCTCCTCTTCATTCCGATCAGGCCCCATTCTGATGGGGGGAACCTGTCGGGTCTTGAAAAATCCGCAAATGAAGATAATAATCCCCTTCATTCGAGAGAGGATTTCTACCAAATTCACTTCAACGAATTGGGAAAAGGAAGGAGGTCAATACTAAAAATTGGAAAAGGACAAACCGGTCTGCGAACCGGCCCATGTTTTACACGGCCGGTTCAGCAAACTGCTCCCCTCCGCGGACCAGTCTCATTTGCGAGATGGAGGTGGAGATCCTCCGCAGGTGCAAAGCAGGACATGCGCCAAACCGGTCCACTATCACGAACCTCCCCAGCCGTGGACCACGTCGATCGACCCAAGCCGCATCCAATATCGTTCACAGAATAGAGGCGGAACCCTCCACGACCGTGAGGCACTCTCCGAGCTCATTTGGTTCACGGGGGAGATTTTTTGGATCACGGGGGAGATGCGCCCAATGCCCCCCCTCGCGAGTTGTGAATTGACCGAATCATCCGTGAATCGGGTTTTTGGTCATGGGCCTCTGCAAAAGGTCCCCATGACCATAGATATATCCTTTTCCTCGCTCTATAAAAGGAGATCGAGGGGAAGAGAGGAGAGGACTCGGAGGAGATCAATCAGATTCGGGTGGAAGGAATTCGAAGGAAGGCTTAGGATTTCGGAAGTTAAAGTTTGCGAACCAGAGCAAGTATGAACTGGGAACGAACTAATAAGGAACCAAAAACGAATAATAACTTGGTGAACTGCAAACCCAAAATAAAAAAGAAGAGAAATCCGTGAACCAGGGTCCCTCTGCAGATACACTCCCCGTGGACCAGGGAGTTTATGCCTGTTTTCCGATCCGCCGCACCAAGTAGCACCCTCCTACACGGGCAAAGCCCCGACCAGCGAGCCTCCAGCCAGTTCCACTCTTGGCTGCCACTACCCGCTTGGAACCCTCCGCGGACCACCCTGGTTCGCCGATCGAACCCGAAGCCGCGAACCACCTTGGTTCGCGGGATTCCCATTAGTCTGCGGACCACCCTGGTTCGCAGATCGAACCCGAAGCCGTGAACCATCTTGGTTCACAGGATGCCCATCAGTCCGAAGACCACCCTAGTTTGCGGACGACTTCTCCAACCGTGTAGCACTTCTGTACGTGAAGGCAGCCACCACTCCTTCACGTGCATGACCCATCAGAGCCTTTGGAGTTTCCGTTCCCTGAGCCAGATAAAATCCTTCCAATATGGCCGGATCCTTTGTGACTCCTTCATTGGCTTACTCATCGGCCCCAAGCTGAGGCCTCCACCAGAGCCACCAGATCTGTGTGGTGTAACCCTCACATGCATCAGCGTGCCATTTTTAGTTTACATACACACAATAAGTAGGGGTGAAGGGGTTTACCTGAACCTTGGGTGGATTCTCGAAGTATTCCTGGGTTCATATTCCCACGGTAATGCGGGGTCCGAACCCAGGAGCCCCCTTTCTACCCCCCTCCACTTGGTTAGGCTGGGGAACCCCCCCCCCCCTCTTCGGGGGATAGTAAAATACCCATCAGAAGGAGGCCCCCATGCACCTCAGTACTTCCCAATGGCCACAGCCAAGGAAGGGTGTAGTAGTGAAGGGTGTTGACTTGTCCTTCTTTGGGGACAAGTCTCTCTCCCACTGTGCTTTGTCGCTACGAGCATCCACATCAGAGTAAGCCCCGACTTTATGGGCCGTTCTATGCGTAAGACCAACTCCACTTCCCACGGACGCACCATTCACGATATGATCGTCTGGTCCCTGCTGCCTCTTGTTTCTCACATAGAGCATGACTCACGTGTGCTTAGAGTAAGCATCCACCATGGAATCCTCTTATGGGAGGCCTTAGAGCGTAAGCCCCACTCTTGAGAACTATGAGGACTTTGATCCCTGCCTCCTAGGCAGGGTACATAGGAAGCCTCCAAGAGGTTCAAGCCCGATCACCATCGGACCCTTGGGTCGACATTCACGTCGGTTCTTCGACACCCCCGAACAAGCTACAAGGACTTTGATCCCTGCCTCCTAGGCAGGGTACATAAGAAGCCTCCAAAAGGTTCGATCCCACCACCCGGTTGTTCCGACAACCTTCACGTCAGTTCTTCTTCGTCCCACATGACATTAAAATGTTCATTTGAACTATGTGAACTTTGATCCTTGTCTCCTAGGCAGGGTACGTAGGAAGCCTCCTTGAGGTTCAAGCCCAAAAATCGGTCGATCCGACCATCTTCACATCGGTTCACTGCACCACTCCTAGTGCCGCCTCAGTGAGTCCAGACTCCTCGGGGTCATTAATCCAATGAGGGATGGTAAACCTCAGGCATAAATGATTTCTAATTCCTACGGTCTGCTGACCATTTCCAACCATGAGAAATCCATGGATACCATGCTTGGGTATAAACCAAAGATTCGCGAACATATGAATACGTCTTAAATCTATTAGAGAGTCATGGAACAGGCAATAATTTCCCCCTAAAAGTGTGTGATGGGCCTGAATTCCCATCCTCTCGACCAATGTGAGTTCTTAAGCATCGATGCCCAAACAACCCAGTGAACGCCTGCCTTTGGAAAGAAGGTCCATGTATCGTTGGATATAGAACCATTGGGCATTTCGAAATGAAGACTGGTGTACCCGACTTTAGTAATCGAATGGGGCTCAACCCTCCATGAGATCGACAGTCAGGCACGTCGGTCCTCTATCTCCTTGAAGGGGAACCGGTTCGAAACATCCATATATATACCATTTATTGTGATAATCTTTTCCATGAATGAGACATCCTTCATCCAAAACTCACAGTTTCTGTACATTACATAGAGATTCTCTTTTTGAAAGGTCTCTGGAACGGTGCTCAGATGCTTCTCATGCTCCTCCTTTGTTATAGAGTATATTAGAATATAATCTATAAAGACCACCACAATTTTTTTGAGGTAATACATAAAAAATATATTCATCAAGTATATGATTTTTTTGGAGCATTAGTGAGTCCAAATATCAATACTATGAATTCAAAGTGTTTGTACATTATATAAAAAGTAGTCTTGGGGTTATCCGCCTTCTTTACCCTTAAATGGTAATATCACGCCCACATATCCACCTTGGAGAAGTATTTTCCTCCACGTAGCTTACCTACAAGTCATTAATTCATAGAAAATCATACATGTTCTTTTTCATGATTTTGGTGAGCTAACTACAATGAATGAAAATTCGCGTTGACCCATCCTTGTTCTTGATGAAGGGGACTGGTGTACCCTATGGTGAAGCACTAGGGTGTGTAGACCCTTTATCCATATTATTCTATAGTTGTTTATTTATTTCCACAAGATCCACAAAAACCATTCTATATGGAGTCTTGGATTATGGAAATGCCCCTAGTATAAGATAAATCGAGAATTAAATTTATCTCAAATGAGGAAGGCCAATAAATTCCTTGGAAAACACATCAGCAAACTTAATCACAATAGGCATGTTTTTGAGTATATTTCCTTCCCTAGACTCGATCATCTGGAAATGATATACGTGCTCATATAGAAGTAATATCCATGCTTGAGATGATGGTGCTAAAGAAGATTCATCCTCCTCTAGAACTTGTATATTATCAGGGATCGATTTACCATAGGGAGGTATATTTCTCTCTCATGGAAATTAATGTTGTCTCTATATAGGGAAAGTCAGCCCATGATAATAATTGCATAAAATTCCATGAGGGGAAGTATGACAAGGTTCACTGGGAAGTTCAATAAAAAACTTATGATAGGGGTGGTGTTATATACATATGATTCAATAATTTCCCCATTTTCCATTTTCACCGACATCTTTACTTCCATGCTTTGTGGTGGTGTTTGGATTGTTCTACTAAACCTTTGGGGTATAAATTAATGCTTCAAACTATGGATGATAACCCTACCCTTGAATTTTTTATTATGGTTCTACTTTATCCAATATAGACTATGTATAAGGACCCATACTTAAACATTACTTAATCTTGAATTATGTTAATAATTCACATTGAGGATCTTTTCAGGTATAGAGATTTAGATAATTAGGTCATAAATTATAAATAAAAACTTGAATATTACAAGTAGACACTTCTACTCACTATCCATTTTTTCATAAAACAAAAACTCTAAAAAAGAGAAACATGTTTAGTTCCAGGTTTTAGATAGCATGAATTTTCCATGAACCCATCCTTGACCATATTCATATTGAATTCCTCTGAAAAACATTTAAAAAACTTGTGATGAGCTTAAAAATCTAATTAAGGTATACATAAAGAAGGAAAAATGTTAATTTTTCAAAACAATATGTAAACCATGAATACTATAATGTAACTTAATACTTTTCACCTTAATTAAGTAAAAGAAAAACTTCTATAAATATAAGCTCATTGCTTACGCTTTTTGTAAGAAAAAGATTACCATATGGCCCATAAAAAGAAACATATAACATATAAGGTAACTTGGGACATAAAAATACATAAATGGAATAACAATACAGTCTACTTCCACACATATTGCTAAATTGAATATCCATATAGCCGACTTCCATACCCAATGCATTAGCGGTTATAATGTAACCACCCGTCCTTGGTTTATCACAGAACCAGCCATCATTTGGTTATCACATGACCAGCCAACATTGGTTTATAACGTAACCACCCGTAAATTTTCCAAGTAGCATTATATAATCATAAAACATAAAATAGTTCAAATATCAATATTTTATTAATAAAGTTTCATTTGGAATCACATGAAATAATTTCAAGATATCAAAAAATAAATCCATTTCAAAAACCATTTTCAATATAAAAACTCCCAAAAAGGGAATAAGGGATTTCTTTTCCTTTTAAAAACATTATGGCTTATAGTGGAATCCAAATAAAAATTACGGTGGTGGAGAGGTCATTGTCACTGCAAACAATAAAAAAATTCCTTTGGTCATTTAGTAAAATGATTCGTAGAAAAAATATTCGCTTTTAATGAAATTAAAATTCAAATGGGGTTATTATATGCCGTATAAAAGAAGAAGGTTTATATTATCAAAATATGCCTCAATGAAAGTAGATTGAGATGAAGTCCCTTACCTCATGTCAAACATGACTTGTTCATTAATTAATTTCATGGATAATAGACTTAAGTTAATTTATACTTGATTCAAAACATTTTTCAAGGTTATTATTCCTTTTATATCACTTATTACCATGCTATAAAAATTACATAATTATTTCAGTTAATATCAGTCTTTTTGTCAATATTGGGTACTTGAGTCGAAAATGATCTTGTTATAATCTCAATTTATTCATGTTCTCAAAAGATAATTATCTATAGATTGATATAAATGATTTTGAAATCATATAAATTATATATATCCAGTATATATGTATTTATAATAGTACATAACATTTGGAGACAAGAAATGAAATGCATCATTCATGGAGACTGTAAGGCGTACCTACGCATGAACACTACTTTCATTTCTATTTTATATTTAAAGGAATGAAAACTGAATGATACATAGGTATATTATAATTACTGTATAATATATTATTTTATATATCTTACATAAGTTAATTAATTCCATCATTTATACGTTCCATGTATGTCATGAATGAGTCATATCACTTCAAGAAGGTAGTAGTCCGCACTTCCACAAATGAAATTATCTTGTTTACACGTCATGAAAAGCATAAAGGTATGTTGTAAATGAAAATTAAAGAAGCCTAAAGACAATATAAACATAATATATATCATATATAAATATAGTTCCATAATAATGGACACCATAAGAGGTCATTGGTGAAGATTTAACAATCATCATTTTGCGAGGCAGCAGTTCGTCATCCATAGAAATCGTATGTTCTATACCAATTAGACGGAGGTGTGTGCAAGTGTAGTTTTAATACTTCTCATAAAAAAACTTAGTATATTCGAGATACTATTTTTGTTGTATAAAAAAATAATTATAAGATTATAGGGTGTGAATAAGTAAAATATTAGAAAGGAACTTTAGATAAGATGCTACCTCTTAGAACGGGTAACTCCCTTTGATTTGAGCTAAAAAGATTTCTTGAATTTCCTTCTGCCTAAGGTAAAGCTTATAAAAATAATAGAGGGATGTATGGAGCTTATTGGAGAAGAGTTTTTAATATCCAAGGGGCTTTAGAGGTGTGAGTAATGGGTTAGAGGTGGTGGCCTTTTATAATAGGGAAGATGAGTACTTTTGGAATGTCTAGAAATATTATTTTATTATATACTGAATTTCGATTTTAAAAAGTTAAAAAACTCATTTAATTAGAATATAAGATGGGGAGTGTTTTAAATCCTCTCAACCAATAGGTTTTTGACATTTTTTGGTTTCAAATTAAACCTTATCATTTAGCTTTAACCCTTAGTTAACTAATTTAACTCTTACAATGTCTTCTTGTGTATTCATACTATATGGTTAATATATATACTATAAAATTCCAATAGAACCCCAAGTAGTTTAGTAATGAAATTTTAATCCTTATATAAGTAATTTGGTATAATAATATATATTTAGGACTATTATATCATTTAATAAAAGATAATTTTTTAAAAACCCATTTATGTCAATTTTTGTACTATTCATATCATGACTTAAAAAATTCATAAAAACCTGATTCTTTTGAAAAAACATCATTAATTTATATATAATTTGTAATAATAGTCCCTAAAATTCTTGGATGAATTAAACAGTTTCAAAATAAATTTATTTTATTATTTATAATCTAATTTTTTTAAATCATTCATTAATAAGGTAGTCGCTACATCACCATTGTGTCATAAATTAATTAATTTATTTAATATTTTAAAATATAAATAAAATACCATGATGTAGGAAATATTTTTATATATATAATTAATATTTATAGGTGAAAATATCACTTAAATAACCCCATATAATGTTTTTTACTAAACAATACATGTTTATGTTGCATTTTTCTTTACTTTAAATTAATTTTTATAAAATGTCATTTTCACATCAAAGTGGATCCACGAGGTCCCAAAATACACCGAACGATTCCTAGGGTTGAAAATATATCATCCAATAGGATTAGGACACGTTTTATGGTTGTTTTATATTATTATAATATTATTTTTTACTCTTACTTTCCAGATATACCCTTTAACCATGGTAAATGAAATTACTGAAGTTACTATTCATAATGTCTAAAAATAAAAGGTGACTATTTACACAACTTGAATCTCTTGATTCCAAATATGGAACCCATTTTTCAAAATTCTAAACTTATAAGTGGAAAAAATAATTTAATATCAATTCCCGTTTGGAAAACCAAAAAGCGGGTTTTTAAGTGGTAAAAATTACCAAAAGACTGTCATGTGTTTATATCCAATTTCAAAGTGAAATTATATACAATGACCAAAATTGTATTAAATGATAAAAATGTAATCAAATTTCACTTTAAAACCAATTAAAAATACAATCTAACCATATAAATAAATTAGATGAAAAGAAAGTTTTGACTTAAAATGCAGTATTTTTCACTATTCATTAAGAAATGAACTTTTTCAGAAAAATACCAAAATTTTCTCAAATTGAATTTTTGATGTTTCTATTCTAAATAAGGAGTTTATTTTTTCACTAGAAATATATAAAAGTGAAAGAAAACTATAATTAAAAAGGGTTCTCAATCAAAAGGCAGTAAAACTACTTTTTTAAAATATTAGAGTATTTATGCTTAAATTTGGATTCATTCTCATTTTAAGCCTATAACTTTATTTGGATAAATGTAAAAATAGTTAAAAATAATGTTTAATAATAATATAGTTAGTTCTGCTCATTCCCACCAATACAATGGATAGGCGTTAACTTCTATTTAAAATAATAATATTATATTATTATTCTTTTCAGTATGACTCTGCATTGTGTGCAACATAAGATTTCGGAGAAACCCATTATTGCATGTTAGGTACCCGATTGAAAATATCATCCCCTTTAAATTAAAAAATAATATTTCATTCAAAAATATTAATAAATATGAATATGTCATATTCTTAATTTACCAGGGATGTTACACCCTTCTCCCCTTTTGGGAATTTTGTCCTCACAACTTTATTCACTAATCAAATAAGTGAGGGTATTTATACCTTATAGCAATTTCAGAATCCCATGTTTCCTCTTCAAACATATAGTTTTTACATCAAAACATTACTTGATGAATTACCTTATTTCGCAACACTTTCTCTCTTCATTTAAGAATCTGGACTGGTTGTTCCTTATAAGAAAGATTCTCTTCCAACTTAACTACCTTGGGACTCAAAACATGAGATGGATCTGACATATACTTTCTCAACATTAAAACATGAAAAACATTGTGTACCTGGGATATATATGGAAGTAAATCCACTCTGTAGGCAACTGATCCAACTTCCTCTAGGATTTCATAAGGTGTAATGAACCTCAAACTCAGATTTCCTTTCTTAATAAAAGACATCACACTTTTCCATGGAGAAACTTTGAGAAAGACACGATCACCTATCTCTAACGAAATATCCTTCCTCTGGTTATTCTCATAATCTTTCTGTCTGCTCTAAGCTATTCTCATGTGCTTCTGAATCAAATGAACTTTTTCTTCCATCTCTTATACCAATTATACTCCCATCAACTTTCTTTCACCTACATCATCCTAAAAAGTTGGTGTTCAACACCGCTTTATATATAATACCTCAAATGGTTTCATCTATATACCATAATGAAAACTATTATTATAAGAAAAATCAACCAAAGAAAGATGTTGGTTCAAACTTCCCTGGTAATCCATTGAACAAGCACGTAGAATATATTCCAATGTCTGAATTGTTTATTATGATTTCCCGTATGATTGAGGATGAAAAGTTGTACTGAAATTTAATTCAGCACCCAAAAACATCCTAAGGCCTTTCCAAAAGTTAGAAGTGAACCTCAAATCATGATCAGATACAATGGATAGGGGAACTCCATGTATCATGACTATCTATTTAACATAAAATTGATAAAGTAGATCTAGAGAGAGAGTATATCGAATAGGATGAAAATGAGCATATTTAGCAAATCAGTCAAAAATAACCCAGATTGCATTGTTACATCGAGAAGTCTTTGGTATTCCCATTATGAAATCCATGGACACATTTTCCCATTTCCACTCTAGAATTGGAAAAGGCTAAATCATCCCTTTTGGTAACTGTCGTTCTACTTTAACCTGTTGACAAGTCAAACACTTCCCAGTAAAGTTATCAATTTCTATTTTCATTTCATCCCACCAGTAATACTCCTGAAGATATAAGTACATCTTAATACTTCTAGGATGAACAGAAAATGGAGAACTATGAGCTTTATATAACAACTCTTCTTTCAACTGTGAATCACAAGGAACGCATAATCTCTTCACAAATCTCAAAACACCATCTTTATCAATGTTAAATTCAGGTAACTTACCCTTCTGAACCAATTCTACCTTTTTCTAGAACTCGCTATCTTCTTTCCGTTTTTTCTTTGTTCCGCCTGCTAGAGACGATTTCACTTCCACTTAAAACAAAATAATGGAATTCCCTACACCAACAACTTCAAATCGAAAATTCATCCAATCCAGAACCAAATGATCTCGTTCCAAATGTATCATGGTTAATGTATTATTTCTCTTTCAACATAAATGGTTAACAAATTTATTTACCATCCCCGGATGGTAATGGATCATGCAATCATAATCCTTGATTAATTCTAGCCATCTCCTCTTTCTCATGTTAAATTTTTTCTGAGTGAATATATACTTCAAAATTTTTTGATCAGTATATATTTCATAATTTACTCCATACAAATGATGACTCTATATTTTTCAAGAAGAAACAACAACAAATAATTACATATCATGAGTAGAGTGATTTAACTCATGAGGTTTCGACTGATGTGAAATATAAGCAATTACCTGATCTTTCTGTATTAAGACACAACCAAGTCCTTTCAACAAAAATTCACTATAGATAACAAATTAATCATTTCTAGAAGGAAAAGCCAAAACTAGAGGATTCACCAATATTCTTTTCAATTCCAGAAAACAATCATCACATTCCTTTTCCAGATAAAGTTAACACATTTTCAGGTTAACATAGTTGGTGGGGTAGATAATTGTGCAAAATTATCAAAAAACCTTCAGTAATAGCCAACCAAACCATGAAAACTATGGATATCTATGTTATTGGTAGGTCTTGGAAACTCTTCAAAAAAATTTATTTTAAAAGGTTCAATAGTTATTCCATCTTTAGACACAATATGACCAAAGAATAAAATTTTATACCACCAAAACTCACACTTTCTGAATTTCCCATTTAATTTTCTTTCTGTTAAGGTTTTCAAGACAACCCTTAAATGAATTTCAGCTTCCTCGTTGATTTTGGAATATACCATTATATCCTCAATAAACACAACCAAAAACTTATCCAAGATCTCATGGAAGATTCTATTGATAAGATCCATGAATAAAGCAGGTGCATTGGTTAACCCAAAATGCATAACTATAAATTCATAATGAACATATCTAGTACGAAATGCGGTATTTAGAATGTCTTCTTCCTTTACATTCAACTGATGGTACCCCGACCTCAAGTCAATATTCGAAAAATACTAAGATCCCTGGAGATGATAAAAAATCATTTTTATAAGGAAAAGGGTACTTGTTTTTAATAGTGATATTATTCAAGGATATATAATCAATTCAATGTCTCATTTTACTATATTTATTTTTAATAAAAAAGATAGGGGAACCCCATGGTGATGTGCTAGGTCGAATGAAACCTTTATCTAACAATTATTTTAATTGTTTATTTAGCTCTAAAATTTAAATTTGAGCCATTTGATATGGGGGTTCTGAAATATGTTTAGCATTAGGAACTAAGTCAACAGTAAATTAAACTCCCCAATCAGATATATTACAAGGAAACTCATCAGAAAAAATATAAAGATACTCATTTACTACTGGCACATCATTAATAGGTACAATTCCTTTGTTTTTAGAAATATATGGAATGTAAAATTCATTTCCATATTTTACTACTTTCTCAGCTTCTTGAAATGTTATCAAAAGTAAGGTTTCATTCTTGTACAAAAACTGAAATTCTTTTTGAAAAGAAACCACTTTAGCTCTACAATCAATCATAGCATGATAAACAGAAAGCCAATACATACCCAAAATAACATCAAAATATACTAGAGGAAAAAAATAAAGTTTTCAGGTATATTTTTTCCGTACATAAGGACATGAAGGTTCATAAAATTTATTTTTGTCTCAAGATGAACTCTATTTGTTTTCCCTCAATATCAGGATTTATATCTTGAGATGGAATTCCAAATTTACTAGAAAATTTCTCAGAAATGAAAGAATGTGTAGACCCTGAATTAAAAAACACATTGGAAAAATCTGAAAAAACAAACAAAGCACCTGATACCACTTCATTTGATGGTCCCACATCAACCGTAGTAGTAGAAAAAGATTTCCCCACACCCTTTCTCTTTTGATATGTCTGGTTTCCACCCTGGGTAATTAACTCCAGACACAAATTGGCATAATGGACAAAATAATTTCTACGAAAACATCTTACCAATGAGTTTTTATTTCATGATTGATCATCTTCCTCATAGTTATGAGCTATATTACTTGCCTTACCACACTAGAAGCACTTTCCAGATTTTGTGAGACATTCTCTAGGATGCTTTTTACCACAATTCTGAAAATATGGAAATTTAATTTTCTTACCACCAGACTTCTTTGATGAACACTTTCCTTTTTCTTGCCAACTGGACCTATTCATTTTATTTCTATTATGGAACACCTAATTATCAGGAAACTCTATTTATACTTTCATAGCTCATCTGATAAGTTTATCATAGATTTTTAACTCACAAGAGGTTAGTCCCTTTCGATATCGTGGATTCAATCCAAAGTAAAACCAATTTATCATACTATCAAGATCTTAGATTAAATTTGGATCATACCTTTCCACTCAAGTGAAATTTTATTCCTAAGCATCCACTGAGTAATCCTCTTGCCTCAATTTCAAGAGTTGTTTTCCATCCTAATTTGAACTACCTTAGGAAAATATGCCTCCAGAAACATACCTTTGAATTAATCCCAACAAAGAGAATCAATCTCTTCACTGTCCCTAATATTTTTAACCATCAGACACTACTGATCAACTTCTCCTTCAAAATGGTAAACAATAAGACTAAGCTTTCGATTATGTGTACACCCCATGACATTGAAAATCTTTTACAGTGAATTGATCCACTATTCATCTTGTACAGAGTCATATAATCCTTTGAATGATGGGGGATGCTGCCTCATGAAACAATACACTATAGAAATGTTCTTTTTTGGTTGATCTGTTTGATATCGTGCAAAGACACCACCAACATTTATCACCTGAGTCAATTTATCTACCAATACAACAAACTGTTTAGTTCTTATTCTGACCATATTAGGATGTTGATTTGGAAGGTTATTCTCTTCTGTATTCCTTCCAAACATGGCTTCCCTGTTTCCTCTGTGGAAAACCATTCTGAACAAACATATATTATATGAAGAAACATGGTAATCTTTAAATTCTATATCATTTCAATTTTACCATAATGTAAAAATCATTTATGGATATTCTAATAACAAAATACTAACTCCTAAATTTATCTAAAATAACCTCTGATACCAACTATAAGGCCTCATACTTAAACATTACTTAATCTGGAATTAAGTTAATAATTCACATTGAGGATATTTTCAGGTTTAGAGCTTTAGAGAATTAGGTCATAACTTATACATAATGACTTGAATATTACAATTAGACACTTCTACTCAATATCCATTTTTCATAAAATAAAAACTCTAAAAAAGAGAAACATGTTTAGATCTATGTTTTGGATACCATGACTTTTCCTTGATCCCATCCTTGACCCTATTCATCTTTATGTCATGTGAAAAACTTTTCAGAAACTTGGGATGAGCATAAAAATCCCAGTAATTCATACATAAATAAAGAAAGCTATTAGTTTTTTAAAAAAAAAAAATTTAAACCATGAATATTTTAACATAATGTAATACTTTTCACCTTATAGAAGTAGCAGAAACAATTCACTCAATATAAGCTCATTTCTTACCCATTTTTTAACCAACAGATTATCATATAGCCCATAAAAAGCAATATACAACAAATAAGGTAACTTGGTACATAAACATACATAAATAGAATAATTATATGGTCAACTTCCAAACATATCGCTAAATGGAATATCCATATGGCTGAATTCCATAACCAATGCATTGGAGGTTATAATGTAACCAACCATCACTGGTTTATCATTTAACATCCCATAAAAATTTTCAAGTACCATTATATAATCATAAAACATAAAATATTTCAAATATCAATATTTCACTAATAACATTTCATTTTCAATAACAAGAAATCATTTCATGATATTGAAATAATAAATCCATTTAGAAAACCATTTTTATTATGAAAACACCCAAAAATGGAATAAGGGATTTCTTTTCCTTTTAAAAACAATAAGGCTTATAGAGGAATCCAAATAATGATTATGATGATGGAGAGGTCACTGTCTCTTAAAATGTTAAAAACATTCCCTTTGTCATTTAGTAAAATGATTCTTAGAAAAAATATTCAATTTGAATGAAACTAAAATTCAAATGGGTTTATTTTACACCATGTAAATGAAGGAGGTTTATATTATCCAAATATGCCTCAATAAAAGGAGATTGAGACGAAGTCCCTTAGCTCATGTTTAACTTGACTCATTCGTTTTTAATTTCTTAGATAACAAAATAAAGTAAATTTCTACTTGATTTAAATTTTTTTAATGTTTATTACTCCTTTTATATCATTTATTACCACATTATAATAAGTACATAATTATTTAAGTTAAAATTGGTCGTTTTGTCGATATTGGGCACTTGAGTCCAAAATGATCTAGTTATAATCACAATTTTTCCTTGTGGTCAAAAGTCCATTTCCTACATAATTATATTCATAATTTAGATATCATATATATCATATATATCCAGTATATATGTATTTATTATAGTACATAACATTTGAAGATAAGAAATGAAATGCACCGTTTAGGGAGACGGTAAGTTGTACGTATGCATGAACACTACTTTCATTTATATTTTATATTTAAAGGATTGGAAACAAAATGATACATAGGTATATTATAATTACAGTTCAATATCATATTTTTTATATATTTTACATAAGTTCATTAACTCTATCCTTTATACGTTATAAGTAATGAATGAACGAGCCATATCACATCAAGGGGGAGGTAGTCTGCTGTTCCTCAAATGAAATTATCATGTTTACACATCATAAAAAACATAATGGTATGTTGTAAATAAAAATTACAGAAGAATAAAGACAATATAAACATAATATATATCATATATAAATACAGTCCCATCATAATGGCCACCATAAGAGGTTTTATGGGAAGATTGAATAAACATCGTTTCGTGAGGTAGTAGTTCACTACCCACAGAAACAGTATGTTCTATACCCTTCCAATTGAGATGGGTGTAAGTGTAGTTTGAATCATTCTCATAAAAATAGCCTACTCTGTTTATGATACTGGTGTTGTTATATAAAAAAATAATAAGAAAATAATAGGGAGTTAAGAAGTAAAGTATTGGAAAGTAACATTAGAGTAGACACTACCTCTTAAAAAACGTAACTCCCTTTGATTTGAGCCAAAAGGCTTTCTTGAGTTGCCTTCTAAAAAAGGTAAGGATTATAGGAGGAATAAAGGGTTGTTGGGAGCTTATTGTAGAATATTTTGGATGAGAAAAGGGTCTTGAGAGGTGTGAGTAAGGGGTTAGAGGTGGTGTGATTTTATAAGAGGGAGGAGGGGTACTTTAGAAATCCATTGAAAGAATATTTTATTATAAATTGAAGTTAGATTTTCATAAGGTCAAAAAATCATTTAATTATATGATAAAATAATTAGTTTTCTAAATAGTATCAACCAATTGGTTTTAGAAAAGTTTTGGTTTCAAATTTTACCTTATCATTTAGCATTAACCATTAGGTAACTAATTTAACACTTACCATTCCTTCTTGTGTATCCATACAATATGGCTAATATAGTTACTATAAAATGAAAATAAAACCTCAAGTTGTTCATTAATGACATGTTCGAACTTATCTAAGTAATTTTACCAAATATTATATTTTTATGACAATTATATCATTTAATAAAATAGTATTTGTTTTAAAAACTAATTTATGTCAATTTTTATACTATTCATATCATGACTTTTTAAAAATTATCAAAAACTATATTATATAGAAAAAACTTCAATAATTCAAATACAACAAGTAATAATCATACATAAAATTCTTGTCTGACATAAAAAGTTTCAAAAGATATTTATTTTAATACTTATAATCTCATGTATTTAAATCAATCATTAATAAGGTAATCGCTACCTCACCATTGTGTCATAAATAAATTTATTTATTTAATCACTAAAAATTATAAATAAATTACCATGATATAGGAAATATATTTATATTTATAATGAATATTTATAGTTGAAATGACCACTTATATAACCCCATATAAAAACTAGTTTACTAAAAGATACATGTTTATGTTACATTTTTATTTACATTAAATTAATTTTTATAAAATGTCAATTTTCACTTCAATGTGGCTCCGTGGGGTCCCAAAATCAACCCAAAGGTTCCCATGGTTTAAAATATATTACCAAATTGAAGTATGACAAGTTTCAAGGTATTTTTATATTAATATAATATTATTATTTTGCCCTTATTTACAAGATTTACCCTTTCACCATGGTAAATAAAATAATTACTAAAGTTTCTATTCATAATTTGTAAAAATAAAAGGTACCCATTTACATAATTGGAAATTCCTAATTAAAAATATGGTATCTTTTCTTCCAAATTAATAACGTAGAAGATGCAGAAATTAATTTAAAATTAATTCTTATTGCCAAAACAAAAAGTGGGTTTTTAAGAAGTAAAACCTACAAAATGATTGACATGTGTTTATGTCCAATTTCAAAGTGAAATTACATAAACTGAACAAAATTGGATTAAATGATTATAATATAATCAAATTATACTTTAAAACCAATTAAAAAGATAATCTAATCATATAAATAAATTAGATGAAAAGACAGTTTTGACTTAAAATGCAGTATTTTTCACTATTCATTAAAAATGAACTTTTTTCAGAAAAATACAAAAAAAATTCCCAAAGTAAATTTTGATGTCCCTATTATATATAAGAAGTTTATTTTTTCACATGAAATATATAAAAGTGACAAAAACAATATTTAAAAATGGTTCTCCATCAAAAGGCTGTAAAACTATTTTTTAAAAATATTAGTGTATTTATTCTTAAAATTGGATTCATTCTCATTTTATGTTTGTAAAATTAATTGGATAAATGTAAATAAATTTAACAAAAAATTTTAATCATAATATTTTTAGTTTTGTTCATTCCCTATAATATAATTTATATTCTTTAACATCCAATTGAAATAATAATATTATGTTTTTATTTTTTTCAATATGAGTCAATATTGTGTGCAACATACGATTTTAGAGAAACCCATTATTGCGGGTTAGGCACGCCATCTAACATAGAATCCCCTTTAAAGAAAAATTAATATTTAATTAAAAAATATTAGTAAATATGAAAATATCATATTCCTTATTTACCTGGAATGTTATACTAAAGGATGAGTATTTTTAAACTATTAAACACATAAAGGGGAATCAAATGATATTAAAGGGGTAACATATAAATTACATTTATCTCCTTAACATATGAATTTCTAGGCATTGATTTATTATATCCACAATATACTTAATAATGTATATTCTTATGGTATTTTTTGTTCCCTTAATAATTGTTCATACTAAGTTTATAAATTTACTAACAAATACCCCCTGGGAGTCTTGATCCCAGAGTTTCACAAGGTCAGTTTTTGTGCAGCAGTTCCTATTTTAGTCTAGCTCTATGTAGTGTTTTTGGGTTCCACACCTAGATATATCTATGCTAGATCTACCTCTAGTTGTTCATTTATTCATTGGAATGTATTTTATTGATAAAAAACTTATTTTATACTCACCAAAATTTAGGGATTATTTTCTTACACTTAGTCTTATCCCAAAAGATTTCACCAAAGTTTTCTAATCCTAATACCAAAAATAATTAATCTTATCATCTTTTACCAACAATAACAACCCTCTTATTTATTTCATATTCAATCATGATATATTACATAAACATTCACTTAATAAAACTTAGAATATCGGGAGTTCTATTATCTTTAGGGATTAAAAACGTTACATAACAACTTAAAATATGAAATACAAATATTTATTGAAAGCTTCTTTTACATGAGCACAATATTCCATCGTACTTAACATTCAATGGGATAAAATAATGACATACATAATAAAAGAGTGAGATATAAATCATATTAAGGGAGTAAATAAGGCTTGACATGAACAAAACAATACATGTTAAGCAATAGGCATATCAATTGCACATAAGAGAAACATGAATATAAAGGAATTATATAGCATGATTATCATAACATGGAAATGTGGAAACAAAATAAAACAATGTGTAACACCCTGATATTTTATGAGATATATTATTTTTAATTTATTTGATATCTTGTGTTGTATGTACACCAAGATTTTCTTGTGCTATACACAACACCATATTAGCTTGCAGTATACGTAACACTATTCTTGGCTTGTGTTACACACAATTTTTAGTTCATTTGAAATATTTCATTTAACACAACACTATGTATATATTTTATTCAATTTATAAAATAACTATGTTTCGATTATGTTATATACATCACAAATGTAATATTTCACTAAATTCAACACTAACTTGGCTTACATTACATGCAAGAGTGACCTTCCTCAGTAGATTGTGTGGTACATAATACCGAGTTTCATTAAAACATGATATATTATTAAAATATTATATAAAATAGACATTATGAATAGTATTAACCCAATTTTTTATTTTTTATAATATTAAAATTCATCTAATTTAATTTCAAGAACATGATATAAGAACAAATTAATTTTTTTGGATAAAAGAAATATTTGTAAAAAATTTATTTTTGCCACCTTTTTATGGAGCCCAAATTTTAAATATAGTTTTTAAAACAATTATACATTCTATTTGAAAAAATAAATATCTTATTTGGAAGAGGGACATAAAATTTTAAATTGGTTGAAATTTTGGTATTTTTTTGATGAAATCCATATTATGATAGTGAAAAATACTGCATTTTAATACAAAACTATCTTTTGGTCTAATTTATTTATATAGTTAGATTATATTTTTAATTGTTTCTAAAGTTCAACTGTATTATTTTTTTATCATTTAATTAATTGTTGATCATTTTATGTAATATCAAATTTAAATTGGACATAAAAACATGAAAATATTTGGATAAGTTTTTACATTTTTAAACCCCAATTTCTAATTTTGACAAAATAAATCAATTTTAAATTAATTTCTTCTAATTCAGTGTTTTGGATTATGAAAAATGTATTCCACATTTAGAATCATTGGGTCTAAATTATTTTAATAGGTTATTTTTTTAAAAATTATGAATTGTACCTACGATAAGTTTTATTTACCTTAGTTTAAGGTAAATTAGTTAAATTACAGTAACAAACAATATGATAAATCTAATAAAACTTTTCTAACAGCTGAAACAATTCTATTGAATGAATTAAAGTTTACCAATATCACCTTAGGTTTAGAAGTGATTCATTTTATGGAATATTTTCAATGAAAGTGATGTAATTATAATTAAAATAAGAGAAAGTGACAACATGTCACTCTCTTATCTCTTATAAGTATATTATTTTTAATATAGTGAAAAAATGATAAAACACAAAACATAAATGGTATCCTAAAATTTAATGAAATTATATAAATCATGTGAATTTATTTAGAATTTTTAGAGATTAAATATTTACCATTAATTATGACTTAATAGTGTTGTAGAAATTATTCTAGTGATAGAAATATCAAATAAATGGTTTTAAAAATATTAAAATAATTATCATATGAACTAATTAATGTGCTCCATAAATTTTCTATATGACTATGACATTTTACAAGAGTATTAAATATTTTGGTTTGAATTTATTTCTGTTATGAATTTTATTTAATGTCAAACAAATGAATAGCGTCAAAATTGACATTATTGAAATTTTATAGAATTAACATATTATTAAATATTTAAACATCACAAATATATTTTAAAATTAAAAAGTGAAAATAATATGGTCGAAAATGTCACAAAGTTTCCAAATTACATAAAAATTACAACACATAAGTAAATATTTATAATCATTTAATGTTTAGAATATTATTATCATAAATAAAATTAAATAGATTAAATAAGGATAAATCAAAATGATAAGGTTTAAAATAAAATAAAAACTTGTCTAAATTTTATTGGATGAGAGGATTTAGACCCATAATCATCTTATATTCAAAATAAATGAGTTTGGGATTATTATAAACTGAAAATAAATTTATAATAATTTAATATTTCTAGACTTTCCAAAGGTGCCCCTCCCATCTCTTATAAAAGGGAACATCTCCTTCTCTTCTAATCACACCTCCAAATCCGTTTGGCTTGGCCAAAACCTACCCAAAACTCCTCCCAACTTCTATTAATTAATCCTATAGGCCAAAATTTAGGCATAAATCCATCTTAATAATTCCTATTATGCATAACAAAAGGATATACCTAAAAAATGTAGTTGGTTTATCACCTCTTTTAAAATTACTTTCTTCTTATACTTCTTATTATTATGTTTTTTGCATAACAAAGTAATAAATCCATTATATTATACATTATAATATGTTATTATAATTGTGTTAAAACCTTATACCTCCTTTTATCTGTCATATTAATAACAATATCATCATGTGTGCATACATACGACTTACCATATCCACACTATGTGGTAATTGTTATTCAATAATACATAATTTGGATGGGTATATTGAAGATTATAATGAATGAAAATTATAAATATAACATAATAATTGTTCTTTAAAATTCATAAACCATCCATTTCCATACCATTTAACAATCATGGGAATTATATCATTGCATGTGCCTGCGCACAACTTACCATCTCCATGACGCGATGAGATTCATTCTCCATGTTAACTATTACATAATGATTATAAGGTGTATATAATAAATAAGAATGAGATATATGAAATAATAATGCCACTGTATTTATATATATATATATACATATTTCATTACTTTCTTCCATTCAATTAAATAAAGAAACACAAACAATGTTCAGGAGTACACACGACCTACCATCTCTATGAATGATGTATTCCAATTCATTTATATATCTATTATATATATTTATATACTGAATATATATGATATATAAATCATGTTTTACAATCAAGATGTAATTAAATCATGATATATGAAATAAAATCATGAATAACAAGTCAAAATACATACAATAAACAAAAAACTTATTACCAAACATGTTTCTTCAATGTGGAATTGATAAATTAATGGGTAATATAAAGGCATAAGTGAATAATATATGATATCATAAATATTATTACGGTTCTGTTTTGAGTTAGTAATATGTTTAAACACACTATATGTAGAGACCCAAAGCTTTAAGTACATTTACATTACATTACATTTGCGGAATACTTAGTACATAACAAAAACACACACACAAGGATCGTAATGGTTTAGTGTCTTTGGAAACTCGGAATATAATCTTCTAATCCTGGTGAAAGATATTCAACATATCCCATAAAGATCTTCTTTTTTTTATACCTAAAACCTTTCTTTATATCCTGGGGAAAAGAAAACATAAAAGGGTGAGCTCAAATGCTCAGTAAGGGTAAACAAAATAAATATCAATCACATCATATACATAAGAACATAACTTTTGGAAATCTTAACCTGTAAAAGAGATCATAATTTCATAACCTGGGATAACTCATGGCAGTGAAATGTAATCACAATAATCATAACTTAAAACATTAAACTTTGTGGCATAAACACATAATCATAGAGAATCATTTCTTATTAGTCAAGACTCATTGCCAATACTATCTTAGTGGACAAAGTCCCTTTCTGAACCGAGTCACCCTCGTTTCAGTCCTGTTTCACTGAACCGGTATAACCTACCGTTCCAGCCATGTCTATCTCATGAGATATAAAATCTTTACCCAATGCATTGGAGGGAGATATAGGTCCCACCCATCTCATAATGATACCATTCTTATGTGTGCCACAAAATCATAAATCATACATCATTTCATAACCCATGTAATAAAAATGGGATTCTTAAACAACATGACATCATAAAACAATTAATATAAGATAAAGGAATTCATAAAAATAATTCCATCACAAAATAATCAAATCAATGTAATAATAGGGATAGAAACAGAACCCTATATTATCTTAGATGGAAAATAATTTTGATAAAACACTTGAACTCCATTCTTGAGGAAAATATCCTATCTACTTCAAAAACACTTTTCCTTTCTTAACATGTCATAAAATTATAAACTAAAAGAAGTTGATTAAAAATAAACTTGAAAAATTGTAAAGGAATATTCTTGGAAATAATGTTTTAAAAATCCATTCATGCCGTATAAGTTAAAAAAAACATTCTTTTCATACTTTCGTCGGAAAAGTCAAAAAAGTAACTCGTATGAAAACGACAAAAGATTCCTTTCATATCTTTTACTAAAAACTCACCTAAGGGTAAAATAGGATTTAAACAATTGTAGGTGAATTTAAATAATATTACATATTGAGGAAACATGGATGTGGATGATAAAATACACCCCAGTAAATGCCAAAGTATAAACAATCTCGAATAAAAATGAGATTGTGATATTTCCCTTACCTTAGGCCCGATTTTCTTCGTAAGTGTCTGAACCTCCTGTATAATGATTTAAATAATGTCATTGACTTATTACAGAATCATATTCATTGTTATGATATCATATATTGTTCACTTATGACTTTATATTACCCGTTCTTTTGTAAATTCCATGTTAAAGAGCGTTTGGGGTAAAATTGTTTCATTTGTCGTCTGTGTTTTGACTTGTAATTATTCATATGATTACTTAGATCATGATTGCTTAATTCCAGAATATAAAACATGATTTATATATATATATATATTCAGAATATACATATATATAATAAATCAGTAAATGTAAAGAAATACACCGTTCATGGAGACGGTAGGCCGTACGTACGCATGAACGTTGTTTTCGTTTCCTTATTGAGTTGAGCGGAATTAAGTGGATGAAATACATATATATACACATAAATCCAGTATATTTATTATGTCATATATTTCATGATTACTTATTATATATACTTTATAATAATTCATGAATGGTTAAAGTGGAGAATGAATCTCATCGCGTCGTGGAGACGGTAGTCCGTACGTACGCACGAGCGATGATATCATTCTCATGATCGTGGGACTATATTGGAGTTTATGTATACTATTTAAGAATCAATATCACTTTAAAATAATAATATATAGTTATTATTTACACCATTATACCCATCCAAGTAAGGTGGTGGTGGAAAATAGATTTCACCACGGCGTGGAGACGGTATTCCGTACGTACGCATGCGCGGTGATTTCGTTTTCCGTAGGATGGATAGATGGTGAAATAGGATTGTTTCATACTTATAATAACATATCAGTATATGAGTGATACTAATGTTATTACTTCATAATGAAACAACCTAAGAAGAAGAAGTGGAAGAAGAAATAAAGGTGAAAGAATCAGAAACGGAAATTACCTCTTCTTTGAAGCGCCTCTTTGAGACCTCCTCTTAGGGCACTAAAATTGGTCTTTGAGGAATACCAGAACCTCTAGGATGTTTCTAGGGAAGTGGAGAAGAGAATTTGGCAGGGTTTGGCCGATCTTGAAGGCTCAAAGTTGTGTGAGGAAGAGAGGGAGGAGGTGCCCTTTTATAAGGGAGGAGAGGGGCACCTTTGGAATAACTAAAAATATTATTTTATTATAAAGTCAAGTTCGGTTATAAATAGCTCCAAATTGATTTATTTAGAGGCTAAGGTGGGGATGGGTCGAAATCCTCTCATCAAATAGAATCTAGACAAGTTTAGGTTCCTATTTTAACCTTATCATTTAGATTTAACATTAAGTTAAATAATTTTACTTTTACCGTGTCTTCTTGTGTTCTTACACTATAAGGTTAATAAACTTACTATAAGAAGCCAAACGAACCCCAAATTGTTTATTATTAATATATATAACCTTATCTAAGTCATTTGGACGAACTTTAGACTTTTAGGAATAAAATAACAATTAATAATATAATATTTTTTTTAAAAACAATTTTATGCCAATTTTGACACTATTTAGTAATTGATTTTTGTGAAAATCATAACAGAATGATAAGTTCGAAAAAGGTTAATTAAATCAATAATAACATGTCATATTAACCTATAAAATTAGTGTAATTCATATAAAGTCTCAAATTATATTTATTTGGGTATTTATAACATCCATTATGTCAATATTTCATTAATAAGATAATTACTACATCATCGTTGTGTCATAAATAAATTAAATTATTTAATGTATAAAAATTACAAATAAAATACCATTATGTAGGAAATATTTTTATCTTTCTAATGAATATTTATAGTCGAATTTATCTTATGTATAACCCTATATTAAAAATGTTTTATTAAATAAACATTGATTTTAACTCTTTTAGCTCTTCTTTGAATTAAATAATAATAAATGTCCTAATCTAATTCAAGTGGGCCTAAATGGTCATATTTTATTCCTAAGTTTGTTTTTGGTCGAATTAAACTTATCCAATAGAATTAGGACATGTGTTAGGGTAATAATAATATCATTTCTACCCTTAATTACCCTATTTACTTTTAACCGTGGTAAAAAAAGTAAAAAGTTACTATTCACCAAAAAATTATTTTCATCTCATTGAACCACATTGTACTTACTGACATCAACCGTGTCTCTCGGATTTTTGAAATTCCACTCACAGAAGCGGTAAAATTAAGTTTTATGAAAAATTCAGTTTTTTTAACTACCACTTAGTGGTTTCACTATTCATCAAAAAATTGAAAGTTTTCAGAAAAATACCAAAAATTAGGCCTAAGCTATATTTGATATTATGAACTCAAAAATTATTTCTATTTTACCAAATTCAAAACATATCAGTTGCATTAATTAATTTAAAAATTAATTCCCGTCGTCAAAACAAAAGGCGTGTTTTTAAGAGATAATAACTATCAAAAGATTGACACTTGATTATAACTGGTTTAAATGTGAAATTACATCCAATGACCAACATTGTATTAAAATGTAAAAATATATTCTAAATATACTTTAAAACCACTCAAATTAATAATTTATCACTATTAATTATTTCGATTGAAAAAGTTGTTTTTAATTAAAATTTAGTAATTTTCACTATTCATCAAAATATGAAAGTTATCCGAAAATCACCAAAATTTCACCCTAAGCTAATTTCAATATTCCGAATCCAAAAATGAAGTCCATTTTGAAAAATAGAAATTACAAAATTTAAAAAAGTGGTTATTACTATTCAAGACGTCTAGTTTTAATAATATTTTAATAGCATATCGTTGTTTAGTGAAACTTGGTGTTGCGTACAACACACGCTATCGTGGAAGGTCGCGATTGCGTGTAATTCAAGCCAGGTCAGAGATGTGTGTTGTGAAAGCTCCTTTTGGTGTAGCGTATAACACAAGACATTAATGAAATTAAAAAGAATATTTTTCATAAAATCTCGGGGGGTTACATTCTACCCCCCTTAAAATGAATTTCGCCCTCGAAATTCGTCGGGGTTATAAATGGTTTACTACTCGAAAGTTTCTTTAATAGAAAACCACATAGTAAAAAGGAATACCAAAACCAAACTTTAAAAACAAAAGTATGAAACATAACGGTTACCCAAATAAACTAATCACTGGGTTTCCACATAGGTGAACATATGGATATGGAAGAGAAATCTAACCATCATGTTCTGATGGAGAGTGGTAGAGAACATGGCTATGGAAAATCTAGCAATCACAAAGCTATAAATTTGTGATGATCTGAGGTACCATCTGATTCATCAGATATAAGAGCACTAAGACAACATTTTTGGTTTTCAGGATCATTTCCCTAAAGTTGATGAAATTGGAATTAGAAGAAATACGTTCGTGATTTTGGTATAGTCTCACCATTTGTCGTTATTTGGACAATTTCCACTTTATCTATTAAAGAAATGAAGTTGAATTTATCATTCGTGATGTGTTAGCAGATCATGTGATAGAATGATGGGTCACTCCATCTCTTTCAAACAAAAGGTTAGCAAAAGTTATAAGTCCATCTTATGGTTAATCGTATATGGTTCCAAAAATGAACTTATACTTCATATATCATACTGCTTGATATAATAAAACTAGTTTCTACTAAACAGGGACTTCCTGTAGGCCATTGGTAGGCGATAAAGGCCAGTCGCACTTCGGTTGTGGGTTCGATTCACACAGCCTTGTCTGACGCGATGGGCTGTCGCCCGTCCTACATGTTGTCCTTTTTCTAAAGCTATATTACTATAACATCCCATCAATAATATCGAAAAACGTTTTATCCTAACTTATGTCCAACATAATCTATTCTAATCTTTAGGCTTATCTAAAATACTTTGGTCCAAGCTCATAGTATAAAGAAAATGATTACTTGAAATGTCACAGAACAATCATGTGAATGCCATCATTTATCCCCCATATATCATAAGATATATCATGTTGCTCACATTCCAAACATTCAAAGTCCTTAATCATGTATTCTCTTGAATACCCATTGAACCTTAGTGAAAACATGAATGCAGTTAAAAGTTAACACCTTCCAAATACCAAAATCCTCAAAATTCTATATACTCAAACCATGATATCACTTAGTCCTTATATCAATCCCGAGCTCATGAATACTGTTAAACATTTCATTTTCTCGTTTTCCCTTCATTATGCACATATCATTCTATTTCCAAAAATATCTCAATCACTTTGAATACCACATTAGACCAATACATAAATATTCCAATACTCCATGATACAACATTTTTTTGGAATCCCATTACATAAACACTTAATCATTCCACCACATCATTGTCATATTCAACATCGCCAATAGTGATCACATTTGACTTCCATTTGTCCTTTGCCTTAAGCGGTTGCTCATGTCAATCATCACTAACCCTTGGATTAGGGAATTTATTGGCATAATGTCCCATCTCCTTGCACTTGAAGCATTGAAGTGTTGGTGGTGCGTTCTCTGTAGTGTTTGCTTTATTCACATCATTAGAAACCCTTTTTCCATTACTTCGACACTCAGCTGCTCGATGACCTTCTTTTCCACACTTAAAACATTTTCTAGTCCCTTTAAGACAATCTCCACCATGCTTCTTTCCACACTTTGTGCATAAGGAAACATTCATCTTCTTTTCACCATTATTCTGAGATTTCTCCTTGAACTCCATCTTTCGTTTCTTGTCAAAACTATGAGATGGATAAGTAACACCAACATCCATTTCTACCTTGATAGCACAACGCACAATTTCTTCATAGCTACTGAAGTCTCTTATAGCTAATGCCCTTCGAAGACTTGCTTTTAAGACACTGAAGAATCGATCAACTTTACTTTCAGGTTGGATGATAATGCCAGATGCATACCTTGCAAGTCTTGTAAAATTCGCTTCGTATATACCAACAGATTCATCATCCTTCTGCTTCAGCTCAAGAAACTCCTTTTCCATCATTGTTCGAAGAATACAAGGGAAGTACTTACTGAAAAACAAGTTCTTGAAATCGTCCCATTCCATGGACTCAATTTCATCTCTTGGCCTCGTATTCTTGATAAGATTCCACCATTGATCAGCTTCACCTTCCAAACGATATACTGCTAAGATGACTTTATCATGTTCAGAACATTGAAGAACTGAAAATATCTTTTCAGTGGTACTGATCCATTGTTCAGCAACAAGTGGATCAGAAGTCCCACTGAAAGAAGGTGGACGTTGCCTCATGAAGGACTCAGTAGAATATTATTCCCTTCTCTGCTCATTTGGAAGTCCAGAATGATTCATAGCTTGTGTAAGTATAGCACTAAGATTTTGCACTCCATATCCCATAACATTTGTTTGTTCAGGAGGGAAATCATTGCATTGTCCATTGCATTGATCAACACGGTTCCTTCGGGTTCCAGCCATCGTCTAAAACCCAAAAAGAATAGTGTGAGAGGAAAAAATCATAATAAAGGGGGAGTAGCTTCAATATCTAACATCTTTGGTTAAATTATATGATCGTTACCATAGTTCTAGGACTGTATCCTATATGTATACTTATCCTTAGGGACATCCCTATTCATACCTTAGAAATATCTCTAGCGATCTCACTAACGTTTTCGCATCCTAATTTCCAAATGTTGACTAAACCTTTCCTCTGATACCAACTATAGAGACCCGAAGTTTGATGTACATTGACATTACATTACATTTGCGGAATACTTAGTACATAACAAACTCACACACACAAAGATCGTAATGGTTTAGTGTCTTTGGAAACTCGGAATATAATCTTCTAATCCTGGTGAAAGATCTTCAACATCTCCCATAAAGATCTTCCTTTTTTTTATACCTAAAACATTTCTTTCTATCCTCGGGAAAAGAAAACATAAAAGGGTGAGCTCAAATGCTCAGTAAGGGTAAACAAAAGAAATATCAATCACATCATATACATAAGCACATAACTTTTGGAAATCTTAACCTGTAAAAGAGATCATAATTTCATAACCTGGGATAACTCATGGTAGTGAAACGTAATCAAAATAATCATAACATAAAACATTAAACTTTGTGGCATACACACATAATCATAGAGAATCATTTCTTATTAGTCAAGACTCATTTCCAAGACTATCTTAGTGGACAAAGTCCCTTTCTGAACCGATTCACCCTCGTTTCAGTCCTGTTTCACTGAACCGGTATAACCTACCGTTCCAGCCATGTCTATCTCATGAGATATAAAATCTTTACCCAATGCATTGGAGGGAGATATAGGTCCCACCCATCTCATAATGATACCATTCTTATGTGTGCCACAAAATCATAAATCATACATCATTGCATAACCCATGTAATAAAAATGGGATTCTTAAACAACATGACATCATAAAACAATTCATATAAGATAAAGAAATTCATAAAAATAATTCCATCACAACATAATCAAATCAATTTAATAATAGGGATAGAAACAGAACCCTATATTATCTTATATGGAAAATAATTTTGATAAAACACTTGAACTCCATTCTTGAGGAAAATATCCTTTCTACTTCAAAAACACTTTTCCTTTCTTAACATGTCATAAAATTATAAACTAAAAGAAGTTGATTAAAAATAAACTTGAAAACTTTTAAAAGAATCTTCTTGGAAATAATGTTTTAAAAATCCATTCATGTCGTATAAGTTAAAAAAAACATTCTTTTCGTACTTTCGTCGGAAAAGTCAAAAAAGTACCTCGTATGAAAAACGACAAAAGATTCCTTTCATATCTTTTACTAAAAACACACCGAAGGGTAAAATAGGATTTAAACAATTGTAGGTGAATTTAAATAATATTACATATTTAGGAAACATGGATGTGGATGATAAAATACACCCCAGTAAATGCCAAAGTATAAACAATCTCGGATAAAAATGAGATTGTGATATTTCCCTTACCTTAGGTCCGATTTGCTTCGTAAGTGTCTAAACCTCCTGTATAATGATTTAAATAATGTCATTGACTTATTACAGAATCATATTCATTGTTATGATATCATATATGGTTAACTTATGACTTTATATTATCCGTTCTTTTGTAAATTCCATGTTAAAGAGCGTTTTGGGTAAAATTGTTTCATTTGTCGTCCGTGTTTTGACTTATAATTATTCATATGATTACTTAGATCATGATTACTTAATTCCAGAATATAAAACAAGATTTATATATATATATATATATTCAGAATATACATATATATAATAAATTAGTAAATGTAAAGAAATACACCGTTCATGGAGACGGTAGGCCGTACGTACGCATGAACGCTATTTTCGTTTCCTTATTGAGTTGAGCGGAATTAAGTGGATGACATAAATATATATACACATAAATCCAGTATATTGTTATGTCATATACTTCATGATTACTTATTATATATACTTTATAATCATTCATGAATGGTTAAAGTGGAGAATGAATCTCATCACGTCGTGGAGACGGTAGTCCGTACGTACGCACGAGCGATGATATCATTCTCATGATCGTGGGACTGTATTGGAGTTTATGTATACTATTTCAGAATCAATATCACTTTAAAATAATAATATATAGTTATTATTTACACCATTATACCCATCCAAGTAAGGTGGTGATGGAAGATAGATTTCACCACGGCGTGGAGACGGTATTCCGTACGTACGCACGCGCGGTGATTTCGTTTTCTGTAGGATGGATAGATGGTGAAATAGGATTGTTTTATACTTATAATAACATATCAGTATATGAGTGATACTGATGTTATTACTTCATAATGAAACAACCTAAGAAGAAGAAGTGGAAGAAGAAATAAAGGTGAAAGAATCGGTAACGGAAATTACCTCTTCTTTGAAGCGCCTCTTTGAGACCTCCTCTTAGGGCACTAAAATTGGTCTTTGAGGAAGACCAGAACCTCTAGGATGTTTCTAGGGAAGTGGAGAAGCGAATTTGGCAGGGGTTGGCCGAGATTGAATGCTCAAAGTTGTGTGAGGAAGAGAGGGAGGAGGTTCTCTTTTATAAGGGAGGAGAGGGGCACCTTTGGAATAACTAAAAATATTATTTTATTATAAAGTCATGTTCAGTTTTAAATAGCTCCAAATTGATTTATTTAGAGGATAAGGTGGGGATGGGTCGAAATCCTCTCATACAATAGAATTTAGACAAGTTTAGGTTCCTATTTTAACCTTATCATTTAGATTTAACATTAAGTTAAATAATTTTACTTTTACCATGTCTTCTTGTGTTCTTACACTATAAGGTTAATAAACTTACTATAAGAAGCCAAAAGAACCCCAAATTGTTTATTATTAATATATATAACCTTAGCTAAGTCATTTGGCCGATCCTTAGATTTTTAGGAATAAAATAACAATTAATAATATAATATTTGTTTTAAAATCTATTTTATGTCAATTTTGACACTATTTAGTAATTAATTTTTGTGAAAATCATAACAGAATGATAAGTTAGAAAAAAGTTAATTAAATCAATAATAACATGTCATATTAACCTATAAAATTAGTTTAATTCGTAAAAAGTCTCAAATTATATTTATTTGTGTATTTATAACATCCATTATGTCAATATTTCGTTAATAAGATAATTACTGCATCATCGTTGTGTCATAAATAAATTAAATTATTTAATGTCTAAAAATTACAAATAAAATACTATTATGTAGGAAATATTTTTAGATTTCTAATGAATATTTATAGTCGAATTTATCTTATGTATAACCCAATATTAAAAATGTTTTATTAAATAAACATTGATTTTAACTCTTTTAACTCTTCTTTGAATTAAATAATAATAAATGTCCTAATATAATTCAAGTGGGCCTAAATGGTCATATTTTATTCCTAAGTTTGTTTTTGGTCGAATTACACTTATCCAATAGAATTAGGACATGTGTTAGGGTAATAATAATATCATTTCTACCCTTAATTACCCTATTTACTTTTAACCGTGGTAAAAAAAGTAAAAAGTTACTATTCACCAAAAAATTATTTTCATCTCATTGAACCACATTGTACATACTGACATCAACTGTGTCTCTCGGATTTTTGAAATTCCACTCACAGAAGCAGTAAAATTAAGTTTTATGAAAAATTCAGTTTTTTTAACTACCACTTAGTGGTTTCACTATTCATCAAAAATTGAAAGTTTTCAGAAAAATACCAAAAATTAGGCCTAAGCTATATTTGATGTTATGAACTCAAAAATGATTTCTATTTTACCAAATTCAAAACATATCAGTTTCATTAATTAATTTAAAAATTAATTCCCGTCGTCAAAACAAAAGGCGTGTTTTTAAGAGATAATAACTATCAAAAGATTGACACTTGTTTATAACTGGTTTAAATGTGAAATTACATCCAATGACCAACATTGTATTAAATTGTAAAAATATATTCTAAATATAATTTAAAACCACTCAAATTAAAAATTTATCACTATTAATTATTTCGATTGAAAAAGTTGTTTTTAATTAAAATTTAGTAATTTTCACTATTCATCAAAATATGAAAGTTATCCGAAAATCACCAAAATTTCACCCTAAGCTAATTTCGATATTCCGAATCCAAAAATGAAGTCCATTTTGAAAAATAGAAATTACAAAATTTCAAAAAGTGGTTATTACTATTCATAACGTCTAGTTTTAATAATATTTTTATAGAATATCATTGTTTAGTGAAACTTGGTGTTGCGTACAACAAACGCTATCATGGAAGGTTGTGATTGCGTGTAATTCAAGCCAGGTCAGAGATGTGTGTTGTGAAAGCTCCTTTTGGTGTAGCGTATAACACAAGACATTAATGAAATTAAAAATAATATTTTTCATAAAATCTCGGGGGGTTACACTATACATGAGTATTAGATACATATGAAGCCTATCAGACATGAGGTAAGGTATAATTTTGCAATCTCATTATTATACGAGATTGTTTTTACGTATGTATTTATTGGGGATATATTTATCATCCATTTCCATGTTTTATAAAACTGTTTCATAAAATTTTTACTATTCTTTTTTGTACTTTTAATGTCATTTTTACTCATTTTTTACTTTTATTACATGTTATAGAAGGTATATTTCATTTGTTTACCATAGGAGGTTCTTTTTTACTTTTCTGAAAATGTACAAGGAGAATGTTTTTATAACTTATTCAGATTGAAAGGATTTTTATGTCTTCATAATTCCTTATTTCCATGGATCTTCCTCTACATGATTTCAAGTTTATTTTCAGCTAAATTCTTTCCTTTTAAAAATGCACGACATTTTGAGAAAACAGAATGTTTTTGAAAAAGAATGGATATTTTCCTCTAGAATTTGGTTCAAGTGTTTTATCAAAACTATTTTCCATCTATGATGACATATGATTATGTTTATATCTCTATTATTACTTTTATTTTATGGAATTATTTTTATTAAATCCATTAATTTTATATGGTTTGTGTTATGGTGAAATGATGTTTAAGAAACCCATTTTATTTCTTGGTTTATGCTACAATAAATGATTTATGTTTTGGTGAAACTTGTATGAATGATTTAATTTAGAGATTAGAGGCACCTATACCTATCTCCAATGAATTGGGTAATGATTTATACCTCATCAGATAGACATGATTTGAATGGAAGGTAAACTGATTTTAGTAATAGACTTTGTACACTATGATGCTCCTGGCAGCAATGAATTGGAAACTATGGAAACAATATTATGTGCTTATTTGTTTCCATAATTCCTGGTTTTATGCCAATGCTAGCCTATCATGATTAATTTTCCTTTATGATCTATGCCTTACATACTGCCACAATTTATTTCATGACTCAAGATTTTGATATCTAATCATTATGTTCATGTTTTTATATTCTTATGTATATGATTTTTTATGTTCTCTATGTTTACCCCTAATTAGAATTTGATGTCACCCTTTTTACGTTTTATTTTCCCCAAAATATAATTAAATGTTTTAGGTAGGAAAACAGAAGGGGAAGATATTTATGGCTGATGTTGATGATTTTTTACCATGTTAGAAAATTATGTTCCAAGTTTCTAATGAAACAAAACTAATACAGTCTTTGGGAATATATTTGTGTAATGTATTAATTATTCCACAAAATTAATGCAACATACATGTACATCATGCTTAGGGACTTTACAGTAGGTATCATAGCAGAGGTTTAGTTAACCTTTGGAAACTAGGATGCGGAAACATTAGTGTAATCCCTAGATATTTTTCTAAGCTATGTATAGGTATGTCCCTAAGGGTAAGTATAACTATAAGTTACAGTCTTAGATGTATGGTAATGATCCTGAATAACCTATTATTAACCCTAATATATTAGAGATTGAAAGTAATCCCCCTTTCTTATGTTGTTTTCCTAGTATGACTTTTTACTCTCATACAATTCTTTTAGGGTTTTATACAATGGCTGGAACCTAGAGGAACCATGATAATGATCAATTCACAAGGTAATGAAATGATTTTCATTCGTATCAACCAAAATTTATGGTTGATGGAATGAAAAATATTATTGTTGTACTTTCACAAGTTATGAATCATTATGGACTTCCAAATGAGCATAAAAGGGAACAACATTTTGTTGATTCTTTCATGAGGAAACTTCCAGCTTATTTTAGTGGGTATTTTGATCTAAATGTTGCTGAAAAATGGATCAATACCATTGAAAATATATTTTCCATCCTTCACTATTCGGAACATGAAAAATTAATTTTGGTTATATATCATTTAGAGGGTGATGCATATCAGTGGTTGACTCTAATCACAAATACAAGGCATCAAGATGAAATCGAATCCTTGGAATTTGATGAGTTCAAGAACTTATTTTTCAATAAGTAATTCCCTAGTATTCGTTGAATAAAGATAGAAAAGCAGATCCTGGATCTTAAGAAAAAGGATGATGAATCCGTTGGTACTTATGGGGAAAATTTTACAAGACTTTAAAGGTATGCTTTGGGGTTTGTCATCCATCCTGTAATTACAGTTGATCAATTATTCAGTGGATTAAAACCAAGTCTTAGAATAGAATTATCTATAAGAGAATTTATTGGCTATGAAGAGATTGTGTGTTGTGCTATCACGATAGAAATGGAAGTTGGTGTTACATATCAATCTCGTGGTTTTTACAAGAAACTAAAGATAGAGTTCAAAAGAAAAATATCAAAACAATGGGGAAAAGAAGATTCTTGTTTCCTTATGCTCAAAATGTGGAATGAAACATGGTGTAGATTCTCTTAAAGGGAGTATAAAATGTTTTATGAGTAGAAAAGAAGTTCATCGAGAAGTTGAGTGCCAAATTAATGGGAAAATGGTTGCTAATGATCTAAATAGAGAAATGATTATAGAGAATGAATGACCCACACTTCAATTATACATGTGAAAGGAAATGACGCATTATGCTAACCAATGACCAAATCCAAGGGTTAATGATGACGATCGATTTCAGGAACCTCTTAAAGCCAAAGAAAAAGGAAAATCACATGCGATCACTATTGGCGATGTTGAGTGTGATAATGAAGTGGAGGAATGATTAAGTGTTCATGTAATTGGATTCCAAAATAGTGTTGTAGAATCTCCTTTATGGTATTATGAAATATTTTAATATGTATGTATTGGTATATTGTGGTTTTCCATAAGTATATGGTACCGATAACCATGAAAAGTGATTGACATATTTTTGGAAAGTAGATGATATGCACATAATGAAGGGATAAGGAGATAATGAGATATTTGATAGTATTAAGGACCTAATGACTGATATAAGGAGAAAGTGATATCATGGTTTTATTATATATATATATATATATATATATATTTGATGTGTATAAAGAGTTAATTTTTATACAATGCATGTTTTCACTAAGAGAATACACGATTAGGGTATTCAAATGTTTGGAATATGACTACTAGGAACTAAATTATGAGATATGGGAGATAAATGTTAATTTTATTTAGTTAACCTCTTTTTAATGTTTATATTTTTAGTTTTTTGGAGAATTATAGTCCTCTTGTGTATAAAATAAGTTATATTCTGGTTGAAATTCTTTATATTAACATATTATATCAATTTAGGTGGACTTATCCATATTTTATTAGATGATCTAACATTTTTGTTGAGACATATGGGATGACCTATAATTCTATATCATGATCTTCTAACACTTAAAAAATGACAAATTCGACTTTATTTCTATAAATAAGAGATGGGGTGGAAATTGTTCTTGGTATGAAAAATGATGATGTTGTAATGAAATTAAGCAAGTATTTATTCTCATGAAAAATTAATCAATGTTAGGAAAAGGATCCTGAGACCAAAAATGTTATCTTATTACATTCTTATATGATGAATTAGGAGGTCCCTTAAATCATCATAGATTTATGACTTTTTAGTTGTTAACTTTCCCCAACCTTGTTCTTTATCACTATCTGTCAGAACATGATGATTAGATTTCTCTTCCATATCCACGTTTTCACATCACACCTATGTTATCATATATGGGAAAACAATGATGAGTTACTTTGGGCATCCTCTATGATCCAAACATTCCCTTTTAAAATAATATTTTAGTATTCCTTTTTATGATGTGGGTTTCTATGAAAGAAACCTTCAAGTAGTAAAAATTCTATAACCCAAAAAAATTACGAGGGAGAAATTAATTTTAAAGGGGATATAATATGACACCATAAGATTTTATGATTTAGTTTTTTTAATTTCATTGATGTATTGTGTTGTATGATACACCAAGAATGTCTTCCGCTGTATGCAACACCGTATTAGCTGTCAATACATGCACCACTTTACTTGGCTTCTGTTACACACAATTTCATGTTTGTTTGAAATAATTCATTTCATGCAACACTGAGTATTGATTTGTTTAATGTATAAGAGACAAATGTTTGGATTATGTTATACGGAACACCAAATTATGATTTCACTAAACTCAATAGTAACTTGGTTTTCATTACACACAAGAGCGGCCTTCCAGAGTAACATGCATTGTACGCAATACCGAGTTTCACTAAACTATGATATATTATTATAATATTATTTAAAATAGCCATTATGAATAATATTAACCATATTTTGAGTTTTATATAACATTAAAATTCATCTTATGTATTTTATATAACATGATATAAGAAAAAATTCAATTTGTTTGGATAAAAGATGTTTTAAAAAACAAATGCAGTTTTGTCACCTTTTGATGGTTCCATAAATTTAAATATATTTTTTAAAACTTTTATATATTCTATTTGAAAAAATAAATGTCTTCTTTAAAATAAGGACATCAAAATTTAACTTGGTTTATATTTTGGTATTTGTCTGAATAAATTCTTATTTTGATAGTGACAAATAATACTTTTTAATTCAAAATTACATTTTCGTCTAATTTATTTATACTGTCAGATTTTATTTTTAATTTGTTTTAATGTTTAATTGGATTATGTTTTTATAATTTAATCTAATTTTTTTTATTGTATGTAATTTAAAAATTAAATTGGACAAAAACACCTGATAATCTTTTAATAAGTTTTTTACTTCATAAAAACCTGCTTTGTTTTGTTTTGACAACAGAAATTAATTAAAAATTAATTATTTCCATTTATGTGTTTTGAATAATGAAAAAGGGATTCCATTTTTGGAATCCATGGGTCCAAATTATGTTATTAAATTATTATTTTTTGATATTATGGACAATAACTACGGTAATTTTTATTTACCACATTTAATGGTTAATCAGGTAAATTAGTGTAATAACCAATTTGATAAAGAAAATAAAATTACCCTAGAACATGAAAAAAAATATATTGGATTGATTAATGTAAAAATATTTCACCTAAAGATTTGAATTTATTCATTTAATTGACTTTTTTCCATGAATTTTATGTAATTATAATTAAAACAAAAGAGAGTGACAACATGTCACTCTCTTATCTCTTATAAGTATAATTATTTTAATATAGTGATAAACATGATAAAACTTCAAACATAAATATTATCCAAAAATATAATGAAATTATCTACCTCATGTGAATTTATTTATAATTTTTAGGGATTAAATAATTACCATTAATGATGACACAATAACAATGTTGAAATTATTTTACTCATAGAAATATCAAATAAATAATCATAAAAATATGAAAATAAATATCATATGAACTAATTAATGTTCTAAAAGAATCTTCAAATTGAAAATGACATGTTAGTAGTGTATTAAATATATATTTTTCAAATTTATCTTCTATTTTTATTTTATTTAAAGTCAAATAAATAAATAGTTTCAAAATTGACACTATTAATATTTTATAGAAATAAAATATTATTAAATTATTAACAAATAACAAAAATATTTAAAAATTACAAAGATAAAATTACATGGTCTAAAATTTCATAAATTATCTAATTATAAACCATTAAAATCACATAATTAAAAATTTATAACCATTTAATATGTAGAATATTATTACCACTATTAAAATTAAATAGATTAAATAAGGCTAAATCAAAATGATAAGGTCTCAAATAAAATAAAAACAAGTCTAAATTTTATTCTTGGTGAGGGTTTCAGCCCATATTAATCTTAGCTTAAAAATAAATTAGTTTGGGATAATTATAAAGCTTAAATAAATTTATAATAAATTAATATTTTAAGACTTTCGAAATGTTCCCCTCCCCTATCTTATAAAAGGACACATTTCCTTCTCTTTTAATCGAACCTCCAAACCATTTATCTTAGGAAAACCTACCCAACTCTCCTCCCAAATTCCCCCAATTCATCCCAGAGGCAACCCTTTGGAATGAAATCAATCTTAAGGAGTCCTTTTGTGCATACAAAAAATAGATACCTAAAAAAGAGGTAATTATTTTGTCTCCTCTTTCAAAATTTCCTTCTTCTACTTCTTGTTATTATGTTGTTTCCATACCAAAGTAATAAATATAGTATATTCTAAATTATGGGATGTTATTATAATTATGTTGTAACATTATAAATTCTTTTATCCATCTTATGAATAACATTATCGCCATGCGTGCGTACGTACGACTTACCGTCTCAACGCCGTAGTGTAATTTTTATTCAAAAATACTTAAATTGGATGGGTATATTGATGAGTTAAGTGAATCTAATTAATGAATATAGAATAATATTTATTCTATATAGTTCATATACCAACCAATTCTATACTTTTTAACCATCAATGGAATGATATCGTCACCTGTGCGTACGTACGACTTTCCGTCTCCACGACACGATGAGATTCAATATCCACATTAACCATTAAAGAATTAATATAATGTTTATATAATAAATAATCATGAAATATATGACATAATAATGCTACTATATTTGTGTGTATATATATGTCATTTACTTCATTCCATTCAATTCAATAAGGAAACAGAAATAGCGTTCTTGCATACATATGACCTACCGTCTCTATGAATGGTGTATTAAATTTCATTGATCTATGTATTATATATACTTATATAATGAATATATATGATATATAAATAATTTTTTACATTATAGAAGTAGGTAAATCATGTATTATGTAATAAGATAAATGATAACAAGTTAAAACATGTACGATAAATAAAACTCTTATTACCCAAAACGTTGCTTTAACATGGAATTGATAAATGAATGGGTAATATAAAGTAATAAGTGAATCATATATTATATCATAAATATTATTATTGTTTTTTACATGTTAATAATATGTTTAAACCCAATACACCGGATTTTTGGATATATATAAATCATATCAAAAATAAGTTAAGGGATAATTTTCCAATATCATTAATATCATATATTGTTTAAATGTAAGTATTTAATCGAGATATATTTATCATCCAAATTCATGTTTTCTAAAAATTATTTCATAAAATTCATACTATTATTATATGTTAAATTAAACTAATTTTTACCCATTTTATCTTTTACAAAATGGTATGGAATGAATCTTTATTTTGTTTACCATACGATGTACATTTTGAATATTTTAGAAAAAGTACAAGGAAAAAGTTTTTTATCTTATAAATCTTGAACAGATTTTAACATCTTCAAAATGCCTTATTTACAAAAATATTAATATAGATGATTAAAATTTTAATTTAAACTAAATTCTTTTCTTTTAAAATTATGCGACATTTTGAGAAAAGAAAAAAAATTTGAACAAGAAAGTATATTTTTCTCAAGAATTAAGTTCAAGTGTTTTATCAAAATTATTTTCCATCTAATATGAAATAGGCTTTTGTTCATATCCATATTATTACTTTTATTTGATGGTATTATATTTTTTAAATCCATATATTTTATATGAATTGTGTTATGATGGAATGATGTTTAAGAAATTCATTTAATTTCTTGGGTTATGCTCTGATGAATGGTTTATGTTTTTGTGACACATGTATGAACGATTTCGTTATGAGATGGGTGGGACCTATATCTCCCTATAATGCATTGGGTAAAAATTTATATCTCATGAGATAGACATGATGGGAACAAAATGTAAACTTGGCTTAGTAATAGACTTTGTCTACTATGATGGTCTTGGAAGCAATGTCATGGAAAGCGTGGAAATCATATTATCTGCTTATTTGTTTTCCACAATTCCATGTTTTATTCAAATGCTACTCTATCATAGTTAATGTTCATTTATGATCTATTACTTTTATACTACCACGATTTATTTCATGACTCAAGATTTTGATATTTAATCTTTATGTTCAAGTTTTTTCATTATTGTGTTTATGATTTGTTTTATGTTCTCCATGGTAACCCTTACTGAGCATTTGAGATAACCATTATTATGTTTTCTTTTTTTTTCATAGGATATAAATAATGTTTTTTGGTAGGAAAACAAAAGGGTAATATCTTTATGGGAGATATTAAAGATCTCTCACCAAGATAAAATATTATGTTCTAAGTTTCCGAAGGCACTAAACTAATACGGTCGTTGGGTATCTATTTGTGTAATGTAATATGTATTCTGAAAACGTAATATAATTTCCAAGTACACAAAGATTTGGGTCATTATAGTTGGTATCAGTGTAACAGCCCAAGATTTTATAAAAAAATATATTCTTTTTAATTTTATTAATGTCTTGTGTTGTACGCTACACCAAAAGGAGCTTGCACAACACACATCCTTGACTTGCCTTGCATTACACGCAATCGCGACCTTCCTCGATAGCGTGTGTAGTACGCAATACCGAGTTTCACTAAACAACGATATGCTATAAAAATATTATTAAAACTAGCCGTTATGAATAGTAATAACCACTTTTTGAAATCCAGTAAATCTTATTTTTCAAAATGAACTTTATTTTTGGATTCGGAGTATCGAATTTAGCCTAAGGTGAAATTTTGGTACTTTTCGGATAACTTTCATATTCTGATGAATAGTGAAAATTACTAAATTATAATTAAAAACAACTATTTTAATCGAAATAATTAATAGTGATAAATCATTAATTTGAGTGGTTTTAAAGTGTATTTAGAATATATTTTTACAATTTAATACAAAGTTGGTCATTGGATGTAATTTCACATTTAAACTGGACATAAACAAGTGTCAATCTTTTGATAGATATTGTTTCTTAAAAACACGCTATTTGTTTTAACAGCGGGATTTAATTATAAAATTAATTAATGCAACTTTTATGTTATGAATTTGGTAAAATAGACTTCATTTTTGAATTCGGAATATGAAATATAGCTTGGGATGAAATTTTGGCATTGTTCTGAAAAACATCAATTTTTGATGAATAGTGAAACTACTAAGTGGTAGGTTAAAAACTGAATTTTGCATAAAACTTAATTTTACCGCTTCTGTGAATGGAATTTCAAAAATCCGAGAGACACGGTTAATATCAAGGACTAAAATGTGGTTCAATGAGATGAAAATAATTTTTTGGTGAATAGTAACTTTTTACTTTTTTTTACCACGGTTAATAGTAAATAGGGTAACTAAGGGTAAATATGATATTAATATTACCCTAACACATGTCCTAATTCTATTGGACAAGTGTAATTCGACCAAAAACAAACTTAGGAATAAAATATGACCATTTAGGCCCACTTGGATTAGATTAGGACATTTATTATTAATTTATTTAAAGAAGGGTTAAAATAGTTAAAATCAAAGTTTAATAAGTAAAGAATTTTTAATATGGGGTTATACATAAGCTAAATTCCACTATAAATATTCATTAGAAAGCTAAAAAGATTTCCTACATGATGGTATTTTATTTGTAATTTTTAGACATCAAATAATATAATTTATTTATGACACAAAGATGATGTAGTAATTATCTTATTAATGAAATATTGACATAATTGATAATATAAATACCAAAATAAATGTAATTTAAGACTTTTTATGAATTACACTAATTTTATAGGCTACTATGATATATTATTTTTGATTTAATCAACTTGGTTCGAACATATAATTCTGTTATGACTTTCACAAAAATCATATATCAAATAGTGTCAAAATTGACACAAAATAGTTTTTAAATCAAATATTATATTATTAATTGTTATTTTATTCCTAAAAATATAAGGTTAGGCCAAATGACTTAGATAAGGATATATGTATTAATAATATACAATTTGGGGTTCGTTTGGCATGTTATAGTAAGTTTATTAACCATATAGTGAAAGAAAACAAAAAGACACGGTAAAAGTTAAATTATTTAACTTAGAGTTAAATCTAATTGATAAGGTTAAAATAATACCCTAAACTTGTATAAATCCTATTGGTTGATAGGATTTCGACCCATACCCACTTTAGCTTCTAAATAAGACCCTTTGGAACCATTATAAACAGATTATGACTTTAATATAAAATAATATTTTGAGATATTCCTAAGGTGTCCCTCTCCTCCCCTATAAAAGGACACCTCCTCCCCCTCCTCCTCACACCAATTTGAGCACTCAAGCTCGTCCAAACAGTGCCAAAATCTCTTCTACACTTCCCTAGCAACATCCTAGAGGTTCTGGTCTTCCTCAAAGACCAATTTTAGTTCCCTAAGAGGAGGTCTCCAAAAGGCGCTTCAAAGAAGAGGTAATTACCGTTACCAATTCTTTCATCTTTATTTCTTCTTCCACTTCTTCTTATTAGGTTGTTTCATTATGAAGTAATAACATCAGTATCACTCATATACTGATATGTTATTATAAGTATGAAACAACCCTAATTCACCTTCTATCCATCCTACGGAAAAATGAAATCACCGCGCGTGCGTACGTACGGAATACCGTCTCCACGCCGTGGTGTAATCTATTTTCCACTACCACCTTACATGGATGGGTATAATGGGGTAAAGAATAACTATACATAGTTATTACAACATCATATTTATTCTGATATATTGTATAATTCACTCCAATTCAATTCAATAGAAATGATATCATCGCTCGTGCGTACGTACGGACTACCGTCTCCACGACGCGATGAGATTCATTCTCCATGTTAACCATTTAAGAATGATTATAAAGTATATATAAGAAATAATAATGAAATATATGACATTATAAAGCTACTGGATTTATGTATATATATACATATGTATGTCATCTACTTACTTCCATTTCAAGACAATAAGGAAAGGAAAACAGCGTTCATGCGTACGTACGGACTACCGTCCCCATGAACGGTGTTTTTCATTTTATTTATCTACCTATTATATATATATATATACTGAATATATATGATATATAAATCATATTTTATATTCTGGAAGTAATTAAATCATGATATAAGTAATAATGATGTCAAGAACAACAAGTCAAAACACCTACGATAAATGAAACGATTTTACCCAAAACGCTTCTTTAACATGGAATTTACAAAAGAACGGGTAATATAATGTCATAAGTGAACCATATATGATATCATAACAATGAATATGATTCTGTAATAAGTCAATAACATGATTTAAATCATTATACAGGAGGTTCGGACACTTACAAAGCAAGTCGGACCTAAGGTAAGGGAAATATCACAATCTCACTTTTATCCGAGATTGTTTTTACCTTGGTAATTACTAGGGTGTATTTTATCATCCACATCCATGTTCCTTCAATATGTAATATTACTTCCATACTTCTAAAATAGTTTATATCCAATTTTACCCTTCGGTAAGTTTTTAGTAAAAGATATTAAAGGAATCTTTTGTCGTTTTTCATACGAGGTACTTTTTGACTTTTCCGACAAAAGTACGAAGAATGTTTTTTTTAACTTAAACGGCACGAACGGATTTTTACGGTTTTATAAAGCCTTATTTTTATGAAGCTTCCTCCAAAAGATTTCATGACTATTTTTAATAAAATCTATTTCTTTTAAAATTCCATGATGTTTTGTGAAAAGAAATTGATTTTGAAGAAGAAAGGATATTTTCCTCAAGAATTCATTTCAAGTGTTTTATCAAAATTATTTTCCATATAAGATAATAAAGGGTTCTGTTTCTATCCATATTTTTACATTGATTTGACTATTTTGTGATGGAATTATGTTTATTAATTCCTTTATCTTATATGAATGGTTTTATGATGTCATGTTGTTTAAGAATCCCATTTTTGTTACATGGGTTATGAAATGATGTATGATTCATGATTTTGTGGCACACATAAGAATGGTATCATTATGAGATGGGTGGGACCTATATATCCCTCCAATGCATTGGGTAAAGATTTTATATATCATGAGATAGACATGGCTGGAATGGTAGGTTATACCGGTTCAGTGAAACAGGACTGAAACGAGGATTACTCGATTCAGAAAGGGACTTTGTCCATTCAGAAAGGGACTTTGTCCACTAAGATAGTCTTGGCAATGAGTCTTGACTAACAAGAAATGATTCTCTATGATTATGTGTTTATACCACAATGAGTAATGTTTTATGTTATGATTTCATTTCACTACTATGATTTATCCCATGTTATGAAATTATGCTCTCTTTTGCAGGTTAAGATTTCCAAAAATGTTATGTTCTTATGAAAATTATGTGATTGATATTTCTTTTGTTTACCCTTACTGAGCATTTGAGCTCACCCTTTTATGTATTCTTTTCCCCTGGATATAAAGAAAGGTTTTAGGTAAAAAAAAAGAAGATCTTTATGGGAGATGTTGAAGATCTTTCACCACGATTAGAAGATTATAGTCCGAGTTTCCAAAGACACTAAACTATTACGGTCCTTGTGTGTGTGTTTTTGTTATGTACTAAGTATTCCGCAAAAGTAATGTAATGTCCATGTACGATAAGCTTCGGGTCTCTACAGTTGGTATCAGAGGAAAGGTTTAGTCAACCTTTGGAAACTAGGATGCGAAAACGTTAGTGAGATTCCTAGAGATATTTCTAAGGTATGTCTAGGGATGTCCCTAAGGATAAGTATATGTATAGGATATAGTCCTAGAACTATGGTAACGATATTAGATTAAACCAAAGATGATAGATATTTAAGTTACTCCCCCTTTATTACGATTTTTGCATCTAACACTATTCTGTTTGGGTTTTAGAAAATGGCTGGAAATAAGATGATTCACAATAATGGAGGATATGATGGACAATGGAATGATATTCTTCATGAGCAACCAAATGAAATGGGATTTGGATGTCCAAACATCAATATTATGCCGAATCAGAAATCTCACAACATGATCAATAAAGTAAAATTTGGTAAGTTTCCTGACTCGACTAATAAGAGAAAGATGGAGTTCCATGATGATCATAGAGGAAAGAAAGTTCAATTTCCCCTATGTAAATCATGTGGGAAGAGGCATCAAGGAGAATGTTTCAAGGGAACTGGAAGATGCTTTGGGTGTGGAAAAGAAGGACACAAAGCAAGTAAGTGCAAAGGAAAAGGGTCGGTTAACACCATGGATGAGGATAATGGTATTGCTACGACATCAAAAATGGTTAAGTGTTTTAAATGTGGAATGTATGGGCATTATGCAAACAAATGCCCTAAGGGAAAGACTCATGAAGAGAATCAGTATGGTCATATGGGTAGTATTTATGTGGATGATGATGAAGAGAATACAAATGATATGTGAGATGAAAGAATTTTTGAAGCTCGGTCAATGGTTTGAGAATGTAGTGGAATGATTACATGTTTATCATGTGTAATTTTGGAATAAAGAGACATCTATGGATTGTTACACTGTTTTCTTTCCTTGTGTTTTGAAAGTGTATGATTAATGTTACCAGTATCCATGAAAGGTTATTCAGATATTTTTGGAATGTAGATGATATGCGCATAATGAAGGGATAAGGATAAAATTAAATGTTTGATAGTATTCATGAGCTCATGATTGATATAAGGACTAAGTGATATCATGGTTTGAGTATATAGAATTTTGAGGAATTTGGTATGTGGAAAGTGTTAACTTTTAACTGCACTCATGTTTTCACTAAGGTATTCAAGAGAATACACGATTAAGGACTTTGAATGTTTGGAATGTGACCAACAAGACATATCTTATGATATGTGGGGATCAACGACAGTATTAAATCTCTGGTAATCGATGTCACTATATTATGAGAGTGGACTGCAGTATTATGTATAAGCCTAAAGATTAGACTGGATTATGTTGGACATAAGTTAGTATTGTTTAAGGATAGAAGATTTTCGATATTATTGATGGGATGTTATAGTAACGTAGTTTTAGAAAAAGGGACAACCTGCAGGACGGGCGACAGCCCATCGCTTTGGACAAGGCTGTGGGAATCGAACCCACAACCGAAGTGCGACTGGCCTTTATCGCCTACCACTGACCTACAGGAAGTCCCTGTTTAGTATAAACTAGTTTTATTATATTAAGCAGCATGATATATGAAGTATAAGTCCATTTTAGGAACCATATATGATTCATCTCACTATAGAATGACTTATGTATATTTAATAACTTTTGCTAACCTTTTGTTTGAGACAGATGGAATGAACAGTCATTCTATCACATGATCTGCTAACAGTTCACAAATAACAAATTCAACTTCATTTATTTAAGAGATGAAGTAAGAATTGTTCAAGGCACGAACAAAAGTGAGATTGTACCAAAATAAAGTAAGTATTTATTCTAAGCAAATTTTCAACTTTAGGGAAATGATCTTGAAAACCAAAAATGATTGTCCTAGTGATCTTATACCTGATGAATCAGATGGTACCTTATATCATCACAAATCTATGGATTTGTGATTACTGGCTTTTCCATAGCCATGTTCTCTACCACTCTCCATCAGAACATGATGGTTAGATTTCTCTTCCATATCCATATTTTCACCTATGTGGAAACCCAGTGATTAGTTTATTTGGGTAATCGTTACATTTCATACTTTAGTTTTTAAAGCCAAGTTTTGGTATTCCCTTTTACAATGTGGGTTTCTATTAAAGAAACTTTCAAATAGTAAATCATTTATAACCCCGACGAATTTCGAGGGCGAAATTCATTTTAAGGGGGGTAGAATGTAACAGCCCAAGATTTTATAAAAAAATATATACTTTTTAATTTTATTAATGTCTTGTGTTGTAGGCTACACTAAAAGGAGCTTGCACAACACACATCCTTGACTTGCCTTGCATTACACGCAATCGCGACCTTCCTCGATAGCGTGTGTAGTACGCAATACCGAGTTTCACTAAACAACGATATGCTATAAAAATATTATTAAAACTAGCCGTTATGAATAGTAATAACCACTTTTTGAAATCCAGTAAATCTTATTTTTCAAAATGAACTTTATTTTTGGATTCGGAGTATCGAATTTAGCCTAAGGTGAAATTTTGGTACTTTTCGGATAACTTTCATATTCTGATGAATAGTGAAAATTACTAAATTATAATTAAAAACAACTTTTTTAATCGAAATAATTAATAGTGATAAATCATTAATTTGAGTGGTTTTAAAGTGTATTTAGAATATATTTTTACAACTTAATACAAAGTTGGTCATTGGATGTAATTTCACATTTAAACTGGACATAAACAAGTGTCAATCTTTTGATAGATATTGTTTCTTAAAAACACGCTATTTGTTTTAACAGCGGGATTTAATTATAAAATTAATTAATGCAACTTTTATGTTATGAATTTGGTAAAATAGACTTCATTTTTGAATTCGGAATATGAAATATAGCTTGGGATGAAATTTTGGCATTGTTCTGAAAAACATCAATTTTTGATGAATAGTGAAACTACTAAGTGGTAGGTTAAAAACTGAATTTTGCATAAAACTTAATTTTACCGCTTCTGTGAATGGAATTTCAAAAATCCGAGAGACACGGTTAATATCAAGGACTAAAATGTGGTTCAATGAGATGAAAATAATTTTTTGGTGAATAGTAACTTTTTACTTTTTTTACCACGGTTAATAGTAAATAGGGTAACTAAGGGTAAATATGATATTAATATTACCCTAACACATGTCCTAATTCTATTGGACAAGTGTAATTCGACCAAAAACAAACTTAGGAATAAAATATGACCATTTAGGCCCACTTGGATTAGATTAGGACATTTATTATTAATTTATTTAAAGAAGGGTTAAAATAGTTAAAATCAAAGTTTAATAAGTAAATCATTTTTAATATGGGGTTATACATAAGATAAATTCGACTATAAATATTCATTAGAAAGCTAAAAAGATTTCCTACATGATGGTATTTTATTTGTAATTTTTAGACATCAAATAATATAATTTATATATGACACAAAGATGATGTAGTAATTATCTTATTAATGAAATATTGACATAATTGATAATATAAATACCAAAATAAATGTAATTTAAGACTTTTTATGAATTACACTAATTTTCTAGGCTACTATAATATATTATTGTTGATTTAATCAACTTGGTTCGAACATATAATTCTGTTATGACTTTCACAAAAATCATATATCAAATAGTGTCAAAATTGACACAAAATAGTTTTTAAATCAAATATTATATTATTAATTGTTATTTTATTCCTAAAAATCTAAGGTTCGGCCAAATGACTTAGATAAGGATATATGTATTAATAATATACAATTTGGGGTTCGTTTGGCATGTTATAGTAAGTTTATTAACCATATAGTGAAAGAAAACAAAAAGACACGGTAAAAGTTAAATTATTTAACTTAGAGTTAAATCTAATTGATAAGGTTAAAATAATACCCTAAACTTGTCTAAATCCTATTGGTTGATAGGATTTCGACCCATCCCCACTTTAGCTTCGAAATAAGACCCTTTGGAACCATTATAAACCGATTTTGACTTTAATATAAAATAATATTTTGAGATATTCCTAAGGTGCCCCTCTCCTCCCCTATAAAAGGACACCTCCTCCCCCTCCTCCTCACACCAATTTGAGCACTCAAGCTCGGCCAACCCCTGCCAAAATCTCTTCTCCACTTCCCTAGAAACATCCTAGAGGTTCTGGTCTTACTCAAAGACCAATTTTAGTTCCCTAAGAGGAGGTCTCCAAAAGGCGCTTCAAAGAAGAGGTAATTACCGTTACCAATTCTTTCATCTTTATTTCTTCTTCCACTTCTTCTTATTAGGTTGTTTCATTATGAAGTAATAACATAAGTATCACTCATATACTGATATGTTATTATAAGTATGAAACAACCCTAATTCACCTTCTATCCATCCTACGGAAAAATGAAATCACCGCGCGTGCGTACGTACGGAATACCGTCTCCACGCCGTGGTGTAATCTATTTTCCACTACCACCTTACATGGATGGGTATAATGGTGTAACAAATAACTATACGTAGTTATTACAACATCATATTGATTCTGATATATTGTATAATTCACTCCAATTCAATTCAATAGAAATGATATCATCGCTCGTGCGTACGTACGGACTACCGTCTCCACGACGCGATGAGATTCATTCTCCATGTTAACCATTTAAGAATGATTATAAAGTATATATAAGAAATAATAATGAAATATATGACATTATAAAGCTACTGGATTTATGTATATATATACATATGTATGTCATCTACTTACTTCCATTTCAAGACAATAAGGAAAGGAAAACAGCGTTCATGCGTACGTACGGACTACCGTCCCCATGAACGGTGTTTTTCATTTTATTTATCTACCTATTATATATATATTTATACTGAATATATATGATATATAAATCATATTTTATATTCTGGAAGTAAGTAAATCATGATATAAGTAATAATGATGTCAAGAACAACAAGTCAAAACACCTACGATAAATGAAACGATTTTACCCAAAACGCTTCTTTAACATGGAATTTACAAAAGAACGGGTAATATAATGTCATAAGTGAACCATATATGATATCATAACAATGAATATGATTTTTTAATAAGTCAATAACATGATTTAAATCATTATACAGGAGGTTCGGACACTTACAAAGCAAGTCGGACCTAAGGTAAGGGAAATATCACAATCTCACTTTTATCCGAGATTGTTTTTACCTTGGTAATTACTGGGGTGTATTTTATCATCCACATCCATGTTCCTTCAATATGTAATATTATTTCCATCCTTCTACAATAGTTTATATCCAATTTTACCCTTCGGTAAGTTTTTAGTGAAAGATATTAAAGGAATCTTTTGTCGTTTTTCATACGAGGTACTTTTTGACTTTTCCGACAAAAGTACGAAGAATGTTTTTTTTAACTTAAACGGCACGAACGGATTTTTACGGTTTTATAAAGCCTTATTTTTATGAAGCTTCCTCCAAAATATTTCATGACTATTTTTAATAAAATCTCTTTCTTTTAAAATTCCATGATGTTTTGTGAAAAGAAATTGATTTTGAAGAAGAAAGGATATTTTCCTCAAGAATTCATTTCAAGTGTTTTATCAAAATTATTTTCCATATAAGATAATAAAGGGTTCTGTTTCTATCCATATTTTTACATTGATTTGACTATTTTGTGATGGAATTATGTTTATGAATTCCTTTATCTTATATGAATGGTTTTATGATGTCATGTTGTTTAAGAATCCCATTTTTGTTACATGGGTTATGAAATGATGTATGATTCATGATTTTGTGGCACACATAAGAATGGTATCATTATGAGATGGGTGGGACCTATATCTCCCTCCAATGCATTGGGTAAAGATTTTATATCTCATGAGATAGACATGGCTGGAATGGTAGGTTATACCGGTTCAGTGAAACAGGACTGAAACGAGGATTACTCGATTCAGAAAGGGACTTTGTCCATTCAGAAAGGGACTTTGTCCACTAAGATAGTCTTGGCAATGAGTCTTGACTAACAAGAAATGATTCTCTATGATTATGTGTGTATACCACAATGAGTAATGTTTTATGTTATGATTTCATTTCACTACTATGATTTATCCCATGTTATGAAATTATGCTCTCTTTTGCAGGTTAAGATTTCCAAAAATGTTATGTTCTTATGAAAATTATGTGATTGATATTTCTTTTGTTTACCCTTACTGAGCATTTGAGCTCACCCTTTTATGTATTCTTTTCCCCAGGATATAAAGAAAGGTTTTAGGTAAAAAAAAAGAAGATCTTTATGGGAGATGTTGAAGATCTTTCACCACGATTAGAAGATTATAGTCCGAGTTTCCAAAGACACTAAACTATTATGGTCCTTGTGTGTGTGTTTTTGTTATGTACTAAGTATTCCGCAAAAGTAATGTAATGTCCATGTACGATAAGCTTTGGGTCTCTACAATCAGAGAAAAGGATTAGTTGGCCATTGGAAAACAGGATGTGAAAACATTAGTGAGACCACAAGATATTTTTCTAAGGTATGTCTGGGGATATCTCCAAGGGCAGGTCTAACTATAGGTTACATCCCTAGAATTATGGTAACAATCATGAAAATACAAGTATTAAACCTAAAATGTTAGATATTTAAAGTAGTCCCCCTCGATTATGTTTTATCCCTATTATGATTTTTTCCTCTCACACTATTCTTTTTTGGGTTTTATAAAATGGATGGAACCCGAAGGAACCATGCTAATGATCAATGCACTGGGCATTGTCTTCCTGATCAACCAAATTTAATGGGACATGAAATGAAAAATCTTATTTCTATACTTACACATTCTATGAATCATTCTAGACTTCAAAATGAGAAGATAAGGGAACAACATTCTATTAAGTCTTTCATGAGGCAACATGCACCTTCTTTCAGTGGGTCTTCTGATCCACTTGTTGCTGAACAATGGATCCATACCATTGAAAATATATTTTTCATCATTAACTATTCGGAACATGAAAAATTCATTTTTCTTGTCTATTTTTTTTAAGGTGAATTAGATCATTGTGGGACTCTAATGAAGAATACAAGGAAGCAAGATGAAATTGAATCCATTGAATGAGATTAGTTCAAAAAAATATTTATCAATAAGTAATTCTCTTGTATTCATGAAACAATGATATAAAGGGAGTTCCATGAGATTAATAAAAAGGATGATGAATCCATAGGTACATACAAGGAAAATTTTAAAAGACTTGCTAGGTATTATTTTGGCTTTATCATCAAACCTATAATTAAAGTTGATTGATTCTTAAGTGTCTTAAAATGAAGTCTGCAAAGGGAATTATCTATAATAAAATTTAGTAGCTATGAAGAGACTGTTTGTTTTTCTATCAAGGTAGAAATTGAAGTTGGTGTTATATATAAATCTCATGGTCTTTACAAGAAATGAAAGATAGTTTTGAAAAGAAAATCTCAAAAAAATGGTGAAAATAAGATAAATGTTTCTTTATACTAATAGTGTGGAAAGAAGAATGGTGGTTATTGTTTTAAAGGGACTAGAAAATTTTTTATGTGTGGAAAAGAATGTCATCGATTAATTGAGTGCCTAAGTAATAGGAAAATGTTTTCTAATGATATGAAAGTGAAAATACTATAGAGAATGCACCACCCACACTTCAATGCTACACGTGCAAGGAAATGATGCATTATTATAACCAATTCCCAAATACAAGGGTTAATTATTATGATCGACGTCAACAACATCTTAAATCCAACGACAAAAGAAAATCACATACGATCACTATTGGCGATGTTGAGTATGGCAAACAAAGTAGTGGAATCATTAAGTTTTTATGTAATGGGATTCCAAAATAGAATTGTATAATCTCTTTTATTGTATTATGGAATATTGGAAAATCTATGTTTTGGTCCATTGTGAATTTCTATAAGTATATAGTACCGGTAAACATGAAAAGTGATTGAAATATTTTTTGAAATCACATCATATTGACATAATGAATGGATAAAGAGATATTGAGATGCTTGATAGTTTTAACGACCTCAATATTGATATAAGGACAAAGTGATATCATGGGTTGAGTATACATTTATTTATTTATGATGCGTATAAAGGGTTAATTTTGATAGAATTCTTGTTTTCACTATGGGAATACATGATTATAGTATTCACATGTTTGGAACGTGACAACCTTGAACTACCTTATGTGATATGGGATATAAATGTTAACTCGATTTAGTTCACCTCTTTCTAAATTTTTATATTTTTAGTTTTTAAAAGAATTTTAATTCATTTATAGATAGTATAAGTTATATGTCAGTTGAAATTTTTTAGATTGATGTATTATATCACTATAGGTGGACATATTCATATTTTATTACCCTTGATATCCTTTTTGTTGATACATATGTAGTGACCTATCATTCTATCACATGATCTTCTAACACTTTAAGAATTACAAATTCAACATTATTTCTTTAAATAATAGAGGATGTGGAAATTGTTCATGGAATGAAAAACGATGAGATTGTACCAAAATCAATTAAGTATTTTTTTCAAGAAAAATTCATCAAATTTAGGAACATGATCTTGAAACAAAAAATTTTATCCTAGTACCTTCTTATCCAATTAATTAGATGGTCTTTTAAATCATCATAGATTTATGGATCTTTGATTGTTAAATTTCTCAAACCCTATTCTCAATCACTATCTATCAGAACATGAAAGTTATATTTCTCTTTCATATCCCTGTTTTCAATTCCCACCTAAGTTCTCATATGTGGAAACCCAGTGATGAGTTACTTTTGTAAACCATTATGTTTCTAACATTACTTTTTAACATCATGTTCTAGTATTTATTTTTTACGATTTGGGTTTCTGTGAAAGAAGCTTTCAACTAGTAAACCTTTTATAACCTCGACGAATTTAGATGGTGAAATTCATTTTAATGGGGGTATAATGTAACAATAAGATATTTTATGAGATATTTCTTTTTAATTTCATTTATGTCTTATGTTGTATGATACACGAGGATTATCTTGTGCTATATTCAATACTGCATTAGCTTGCAGAATACACAACACTATACTTGTCTTTTGTTACACACAATTTCACGTTCATTTGAAAGAATTCATTTCATGAAACTATGAGTATTGATTTTGTTAAATGTATAAAATAACTATGTTTGTATTATTTTATATTCAACAAAAAAGTAAACTTTTAACAAAAAAAAACACTAACTTGGCTTGCATTACACTCAAGAGATACCTTCCTCTGTAGCTTGCGTTCTATACAATACCAAGTTTCACTAAACAATGATATATTATTAAAATTTTATATAACATCGATGTTATGAATAGTATTAACCACATTTTTAATTTTATATAAAACTAAAATTAATATTATGTATTTTCAATAACATTATTTACGAACAAATTCAATTTTTCAGATAAAAGAAGTATTTTTCAAAAAAATGATGTTTTGTCACCTTTTGATGGTGCCCTAATTTATATCTATTTTTAACAATTTAATATATTCTATTTAAGAAAATTAATGTCTTATTTTGAAGCGTGACATCAAAATTTAACATGGTCAAAATTTTGGTTTTCTTCCGATGAAATTAATATTTTGACAGTGAAAAATAATGCATTTCAATTCAAAACGGCATTTTCATCTAATTTATTTATATAGTTATATTATCTTTTTTACATAGTTTTAAAGTGTAATTTTATTATTTTTTAAATAATTATTATAGTATAGGTCATTGTAAGTAATTCCACATTTTAATTTGACATAAACACATGATAATCATTTAATAAGTTTTGACTTCATAAAAACTGGCTTTTTTGGTTTTGAAAATGGGAATTAATTTTAAAATAATTTATAACAATTATTTGTTTTGAATTATAAAAAATTGATTCCATATTTGTAATCATTGTTTCAAAATTATGTTAGTTGGTTACATTTTTTTTCATATTATTATTAGAGACTATGGTAATTTTTATTTACCACAATTAAAGGTAAATCAGGTAAATTAGGGTAACAAACAATATGATAAAGATAATAAAATTACCCTAACACCTACCAAAATTCTATTGGATATATTAAAGTTTTCCAATATCACATAAGAGTTGAAATTGGTTCTTTTAATGGACTTTTTTCCATAAAATGGATGTAATTATAATTAAAACAAAATAATGTGAAACATGTTACTCTCTTATCTCTTATAAGTATAATAATTTTTATATAGTGATAAAGAAGATAAAAACTTGAAAATAAATAGTCTATAGAAAAATAATGAAATTTTACACATCATTTGAATTTATTTAATTTTTTTAGAGATTAAATAATTACCATTAATGATGACACAATTGTGATGTAGAAATTATTTTATTCATAGATATATCAAATAAATGGTTTTAAAAATATTTAAATAAATACCATATGAATTAATTAACATGTTCCACAAATTTTCTAGGTTAATATGACATGTTATAATTATATTAAATATTTTGGTTAGAATTTATCTTCAGTGTGGATTTTATTTAAAGTCAAATAAATTAATAGTGTCAAAATTGACACTATCGATATTTTATAATGATAACATATTATTAAATTAATTTAAAAAAATTATTTAAAAATTAAAAAGTGAAAATTATATTGTCAAAAATTTTATAACAAATCCAATAATGGAAAATTGACAGCACATAAGTAAATATTCACAACCTTTTAATATTTAGAATATTATTACCACAAATAAAATTAAATAGATTAAATAATGATAAATCAAAATGATAAGGTCAAAAATAAATTCAAAACATGTCTAAATATTACTGGTTGATTTTATTTCTACGCATAATCATCTTATATTTTAAATAAATTATTTTTGGAGCATTATAAACCAAAACTGAATTTATATTAAATTAATTTTTGAAGACTTTCCAAAGGTGCCCCTCCACTCTATTATAAATGGAAACCTATCCTTCTCTTTTAATCACACCTCTAAAACCCTTTGTATTGAACAAACCCTGCCCCAATATCCTCCCATATTCCCTCACTTAATCCTAGATTAAATCCTATGGCAAGAAATCCATCTTACAGAGTCCTTTTGTGCATACCAAAATGAGATGCCCGAAAAAGAGGTAATTGTTTTATCACCTCATTCAAAATTATTTTATTCATATACTTCCTATTTTTGTGTAGTTTACATAATAAAATAATAAATACAGTATATTATACATTATGAGATTTTATTATAATTATGGGACAACCATATACCATTTCTAATCAGTCATATGACTCACAATATCACCATTCATGCATACAGATGACTTAACATCTCAACACAGTGGTGTAATTGTTATTCAATGATACAAAATTTGGATGGGTATATTGATGAGTATAAGTAATTTAAATAATTAATATAACAAAATTATTATTCTTTACAATTCATATATGATCCAATTCTATACTATTTAACCATTAATGGAATGATATCGTCGCTCTTGCGTAAGTACTGCTTACCGTCTCCAGGATGCGAAGAGATTAATTCTCCACTTTAACCATTAAAGAATGATTGTGATATATATATAATAAATAAGCATCACATATATGACATAATAATGCTACTTTATTTATTTATATATATATATGTGTAATTTTCTTTCTTTAATTCAATTAAATAATGGAATAGAAACAACATTCATGCGTATGTATGACCTACCATCTCCATGAACAATGTATTCCATTTCATTTATCTATCTATTATATATATATATATAGAATATATATGATATATAAATTATTTTTTACATTATGGATGTAAATAAATCATGTTTTATGTAATAAGATCAATAATAACATGTCAAAACACATATGATAAATGAAACGATTATTACAAAAAATGTTGTTTTAATATGAAATTTCTAAATGAATGGGTAATATAAAGTCACAATTGAATCATATATGATATCATAAATATTATTTTGGGTTTTCACAAGTTAATAATATGTTTAAACATACTATATAGGAGGTTTAAATACATACAAATCATATCGTACATAAGGTAAAGCATAATTTTTCAATCAAATTAATATTCGAGATTGTTAATACTTAAGTATTTAATGTGGATATATTTATCATCCATGTCCATGTTTTATGAAAATTTTTTATGAAATTCTTAATATTCTTATATGTATGTTTAAATTCATTTTTACCCATTTTTTAAATTTACTACATGTTATGGATATAATCATTTTCTTTACCAAACAAGGTTTATTTTGAATTTTCCAGAAAAAGTATGAGGAGACAGTTTTTAACTAATATGTATTGAATTGTTTTTATGTCTTCATAACACCTTATTTACATGAAGCTGACTCTACAATATTTTAATTTTATTTACAAATAAATACTTTTATTTTAAAATTACATGGCATTTTGAGAAACGAAAACATTTTTGAAGAAGAAAGGATATTTTCCCCAAGAATTAAGCTCAAGTGTTTTATCAAAATTATTTTCCATCTAAGATGATATATGATTATGTTTCTATTACTATTATTACTTTTATTTGATGGAATTATTTTTTTGTAATCCATTTATTTTATATGGATTATTTTAGGATGAAAGGTTGTTAAAGAAACCCATTTTATTTCTTGGGTTATGCTATGATGAATGGTTTATGTTTTTCTGAAACATGTAAAAATGATTTCATTATGATATGGGTATGACCTATATCTCCCTCTAATTCATTGGGTAATGATTTATATCTCTTGAGATAGACATTACTGGAATAGAAAGTAAACCTAGTTCAGTAATGGACTTTTTCCACTATGATGATCTTGGCAGAAATGCCTTGGATACTGTGAAAATAACATTATGTGATTAATTGTTTTCCAGAATTCCATGTTTTACACCAATGATACTCTATCATGGTTATTGTTACTTTATGATCTATACCTTACATAGTAATAAGATTTATTTCTTGACCCATGATTTAGATATTTAAACATTATGTTCTTTTTTTACATTCTTATGTTTATGGTTTGTTTTATGTTTTCCTTATTTTCCCTTACTGAGCATTTGATCTCACAATTTTTATATTATCCTTTCCCCAGGATATAAATAATGGTTTTTTGTAGGAAAATAAAAGGAAAATATCATTATTGGATATTTTTAAGATCTTTAACCATGTTAGATGATTGTATTCCATGTTTCCAAATACACGAAACTAATACGGTCTTTGGGTTTATATTTTTTTAATGTATTAGGTATTAAAAAAATTTAATGTAATGTCCATGTACGTCAAGCTTTGGGTTTTTATACAATGCATCATTAACATAAAGGAATCAGGTAAACCCTTATCCCAACATGGTGGAAAAAATTCTTATAATGGAATCAGGTACACCCCTATCACAACATGATATACAATGATACGAAAAATTACCCAATGTATTAGAGCTGTATCTGGGCATACCCTTTATAATCATTTCAATCTCATGCTTAAGTGTGCCGCATAGATCATATAAAAAGGATTCATTCAACATATTCATTTATTCCATGATCAATGACTGTAGAATAATTATATGTAAGTCACTATTTGATAAAGATGTGTGAATAAAGGTTAATACCATTAATATAGGAATGGGTATGGTATTCCTTCCATGATGATTCTGGCATGGAAAATTGAGGTACAATTTTGGCAGTATAACGACATCATATGGAAATTCATAAATTGGGTTAGCGAGGGAAAAAGGGGTGTATTATCATTCATACATGGTGTAGATAGTAAGGGGATCATGGAACATAATATCATGACATGTGAAATAGAATTTATATGTTTAATATAATATAAAATTCTTGAATGTAATTGAGAAGAGAGAAATACCTTAAAAAATTTCCACATTGTAGTAGGTGGGTTTAATGGATAATAGGGGGATTAATGGGAGTGAAAGGGAAATCCCACCATGTATAAATAAAATGGAATGTAAGGAGGTATGTAATAAGATGTCCCAAATCAAGAAAATGAAAATGAAAAGGAATGAAATAAAAGTGGTGCTTGAAGAAAAAGGAGAGAGAGATCCCTTACTTGGATGTGTGATCCAAAAGGCATTGGGGATGATGCTTGGGAGCTTGGTGGAGCCTTGGGAGGAATCTAGGGGAAATTGTTAGAGGGTGGTCTAGATTCAAAGGTATTGATTCAATATAAATGGGAGTATGTGGGGGTTTATATAAGAAAGGTGGGGGAATTCTTTATTATTTTGAATTTGGACACTAGACACTAAAATATACAAAACCAAAAACCATCCCATGGGTGTTTACCTTTGTTTATAGAAAATTTTAGTGGTATAAATTATTTTATAAGTCTAAGGGATTATGATATTAAAATATTTCCCTTGATTATGGGGACGTGTGTCACACTTTCAAGGAAATGATTTTAAAATTTTAAAATATTTTAAATGTTTTGGAGGATTCACCGAGGCATTCTAAAATAAACCAAATAAAGATGAATTTAAATTAGTTTAAATAAAAAAAAATATTTTTCATAAGATACATTTTATAGTATTTATTACATCACTATTGGGTCATTATGATGCCATAAAACACATTATATATTTATATGGTATTTAATTTTTACAAAAAAAATTGATTGTCCTAGAAAATTATGAAATATTCACCATTGGATAATTTAGATGTTCTAATTCCAAAAATAATATTAATTTTATCAAAATAATTTTCTAAATATGTGAATTTTTTACATATAAAATAAATAATGACATTTATTGAAAATTGACGAGTTTTGACAAAAATAGTTTTCAAACCTTAATAAAATTTATTTTTTTCTTCATAAAAATTATGTGATCATTTATATTAATGAAATTAATTTAATAATAATATATTATTAAAATGTTATTTAATGAAAAAATCCATTAATCTTGGAAAATTTATTTCTTAATTGAATTTTAATGTTAACCAAAAAATATGTTTGTGCTTTAAAAATCATTTATAATGTAACAATAATATAATAAAAGTTTATTCATTATTATATAAACAAATAAAGAACACAATCAAAATGCTAGGGTGATATTACATATCCCTTTATTACACCAACATAATACCTAAGATTATGGAGTGTGTTGGTTGGAATTTCATGGGGTCATTCACTGAACATGGTTTGGGTTGTGATCTCGATGATCTTAAACTTCTCTCGTAAACGATTTCACTAATTCTTATGTTGTTGGATCTCGGCTTGGTCATGGTCTACGAAAAATCCTAGAAATTATTTATCCCTTAGTAGCTCTAATTAATGGGCTTCGTAGGGTATGATACTACTAGTTGAGGCCATCACATCCTTTTTCTGTGTCAAAAGGATTGGTTAAAACCCTATATTTATACTATTCATGTGGTCATTGTTTAGTGGATATATTATAAACAGTAAAAATACATAATAATCATTAAAATAAAATTGGATATAATAAAAAAAATCGAGTGCACATTTTTTCTATATTTATAATAAATTTAATGAAATGAAAGGGAATTTTATTCATAAATGTCTTGGTCATTACAGTAAGCGAATCATTACTTTTAAAAAACTATTATAAATGTTTTAATGATTTATTTTCAAAATCATTCACTTCCATGTCCATGTCAATAAGAAATTTCAAGAAATATTATTATTTATTCATCAATGGTTTGAAAATTTAATTTCGGATCATATTTCATTTCATTATAATGTTATTAAAAGATATAAACATTTTAAGATTTTATGTAAGGGACTTTCGTTTACAAATCGTCTTTATGTTTTTAACTTCCAACTATTTTTCTATAATTTCCATATTTTTGAAAAGTTATTTTATATATATTTTATATTACAATAATATTTTTATAATGTATTGTTTATGTTGCTTTTAAATTTCATTCAGTTGTTTTTGGAAGGAATGTTTTAACAATTTTTTTGACATTCTTTAAAAAAGAAAAATGAATTTTATTTTTTAACACACACAAATATATATATTTTTTCCAATTCCATAAAAATTATGTTATTTTTCCCTTCCCTAATAATAAATACGTTTTTTTAAATAAAACCCTCTTTTTTTTATATTATAGTTGTTTTCAAAAAAAATATTTTAAAATGTATCAAATATTTCAATATTAGGAAATGTATTATTCTATATGAAAAGAAGATTTTTATGACTAAAATGCTAAATATTTCAATATTTTATGTATTTTGATTATGTTACACTTCATTGGAATTGTCATACTAATGGGTGTTCCCATAATAAACCACCGATTGGTGGTCATATTATTAACCAATTACTAGTGGTTCTGTTAAAAACTAAGAATACACAAGTATGTAATAACCCTCCAATGCATTTGGTATGGATATCGATCTTATGGTTATTTCATTTGTAATGGTGACTATATGGTTTATATGAAGAAGTTTTTCCACATGACCAACATTTTTTATCAATTACATCTATGGGTTTTTTAATGAATCCTATTATTTCTAAGGGTAATATAATGATTTTATTTTTAAAGGAAATTATATGATAATTTTTTAGGGTGAAAAGTATAATTTTTTAGAAAAAATTAATTACAAGAAATCCATGACTATAAAGAAACCATATATGTATTATTTTAGTTATATTAATATTTTTATGAAATTTGTTTTGCAGAGAATTTGATTTATTGGGTAAAAATTTATATTTTTTGTACCCAAATTTTATTCCAAAAAAGGAAAGGGATTATATATTTTTTTGTAATAATAGTTTCTTTTTTTCTTTGTCCCTTTATGAGATTTTTGTGACTATATCAGGTATTAAATTTTTTTAACATGGTTTTAATGATGAGTATGGGAAATTTTTATTTCATGATGAAAATTTTGAAGATGTGTCTTTATAATAAATCAAGATTCTTTTTAAATGTATTATTTTATATGAAAAATGGGTATGTACTAGATGTGTTCACACTATAAGGTATAAGGTTTTTATGTATTATTTATAACCAAAATCACTAAAACAATAAAATAATAAAACAATAATACCATTAGGAATGTAATAAAGATAAATCATATTTATATTCACTATAATATTAATCATCATAATCTAGGTCCGTACATGAGGAATTGTGATTTTCTAGGATTTTTTTGGGAATAGTTTTTCTTGGAATAGATATTAATGAATGTAATACATAAACTAGATTTAAGTTAGAATTTACTCTTCCAAATTTACTCAATGAATTATTTTTTATCCATCATGTCCATACATGGAATTCAAAACTAGAATCCACATTTTACACATGTCAGACCTCACAATAACCATAACTAGACTCAAAATATTAATATTGTCCAGGATGATAAATAAAAAATAAAAAGTGAGTATTGTAGACCATTCATTATCCACACCATTCATTAAAATTATATCAATTACATTACCTGTATTTCAATAGTTTCCATGAACACATTCCACATAGACAGGACAATTTAAAAGGATTATCACATTTTACTAACAATATTACATCTATTTATATAATCTAAGGAGTTTTAAGATCCCGGCCTTTTTTGAAGATGCATCAGGATTTTTTACAAGTACTATCTTTCCGTGTGTTGATTATTTTTAGTTGCGTTTTTTCCTTGTGGCATGTCTTCATGAATATTGGAGAATAATAGAATAAAGAGGGTAGTGAATAGTGGGAACATGCATTTCCCTAACCAAGCGCCTTGGCCCATAAAACTGTAAAGCCCTAGATAGAGAGGGTTTTCAATACTGGTGAAATGATTTTCAAACCATGCTCCGAACAAGAACAAACCATGAATACCCCCTCAAAGTGGTGAATTGTTAAGGCATGCCGTTTGGAAAACCATGAGCCTTTATGAGAAAACTATGCACGAGATTTAAATCGACCAAAATTTTTATTTTAATGTTCTATGTCATCATTTTAATCCCTATTCATCCATGGCTCCACCCAAACCTCTATATCATGATTTTGGGTGCTGTCAAACAGATTCCAAGAATTCCAACCCTCTTTTATAGTCGATTCGAATGGAGGATTGAAGATTCTCACATCCCCAGGTATGTGATTTCTTCACAGGCTGATATCTCACTCTTCCACTAATTTTCCCTGGTAAAAGTGATATGTTTTCTGTTATTGATTCTAGATCTATATCTATGTTTGTTATATTTTAATCCATTTAATTTTGGATTTAGGATTCATATCTAAATCACATTATTTATTGCATTATTGATTGATTATGTTCAGTTTAAGGATATCTATTGGTGAGCGTTTTTCATCAGTCATGAGGTAGGTGGTCTATAATTCAAATCCCAATTTATTTATTTCAATTACATGTAAATAATTGTATAATTTCTTTTAGATGATTATAAATTGTGCCCATGATTGAATTAATTAATTTTCTAAATTAATTAATTGAGGGAATTATAAAATTAGAAATATTGGGATTCTAAATTTAAATAATTAATTATTGAATTAATTATAGAGTAATTGGGTTTGTTGAACATTATTAATTAATTATTGAATTTGTTAATGCTACTGTTTGGGATTATGAAATATTTTCGGTTTGAATAATTAATTATTGGAATAATTATAGTGAGCTTTAGATTTTTGAGATTGAATAATTAATTATTGAATTAAATTTTGATATATTAAATGTGTGAAATTGAAATATTCAGTTATTTAATTAATTATTTGAGATTAGTTCAGATAATTAATTAATTTCTGAATTAATTAATTGGGATGACATGATTAATCAATTATTTAATTAATTAATGGAATGATATGAAAATAAACATGTTGAATATGATTAACTAATTGGAAAATTAATTAATGAGATTATCATGGATGGGAAATGGTCTACTCCATAAAACAACCCGTAGTGTGAAATGTAACTTTGAATGCTAATAATGGAATTTTGATTTGATAATCATGTTTGGGATATGGTTTACTAAAAAAAATATCCTAGAGTGAATTTAAATCATGAATGGTAATAATAGAATTCATAATGTGATAAAATTGTGTGGGTCATGGCCTTTTGTGTGAAAATCCCATAGTGCGAATAAAATTGATCAATAGTAACAATGAAGTTCATATGTTAATTGAGATTATGAATGGAAACAATATACTTCATAATGTGAATTGAGAGGATGAATAGTAACAATCGAGTTCATATATAATATATCCATTGGTGATTGTTTAGTATTTGGCATGGGACGAAGATGGTATTGAGAGTTCCAGTGTCCTTAGTAACCCAAGTGTTATGTGGTTGAATAAAGAGTAATTGAATAACTATAAAATGATTAATTGATTTCTATTATTTATTCTTTATAAAACTACATACACTATATGTCTAGATATTGTTTTAGATGCCCTTGGTGGTGGCATAATGAGTTATACTCACATACTACTCGAGCTTCCTGATCAGTACCCAAATAGGTTTCATTATTTTGTGACAAGATAATGGGGGAAGGCCTCATGTTAGATGGATGAGTTGGGATGGAGCATGGATGACAGAAAGAGACATGGTTTGAGACCCACTTCGGAGTTGGAAGTATATTTACATTTGAGAATCAGTTTTACACATGGAACATAAGTTTTCATGGAATATCTATTGTTTAGTTTTAATACTGTATTTACATTTTTGGTCATCTTGTGATACTGGATTATTAAGTCTATGTTATACCATTCTTTGGTTCTTGATTGTTTCTTTCTGCTAGTGTATTATTCTAAAAAGGAAGTTATTATCTATCCATGTCTGATTTTAGAACCTTCAAAAAGTCAGAAGCCTTTGGAATATGCAGAGATGTGGTTGAGGTCATGTGACCGACAATCTCGGGGTACTAATATATGGAACCATGGTCGAGACGTTATAATGTGGTAATAGAGCCCTACATTCATTTCATTTCATTTGCCTTGTAGTTTAGTAAATTTAGATAGGAGACTATGAAGAGTTGGGTCTTGGTTATGAGCTCATTCATGGGAGTAGTTGACCTATATATGGGAGAAAACCCAATTTCCGAGGGTGGGATTGTTGATATTTTTATTTGTTGTTACATTTGAATATTAATTCACCTTGGGCGACACACTTGTTCTATGGTCTGATTGTGGTTTTAAAGATTTATGGAGATATGAATCATATCCTATTTTGGCATAAGAGTTGAGTTTGTGGGCATCATTCTAGGAATTCATGATTATTTTGTGACATTCATCATTTTATCCACTCATAGGAAAATGGGTTTCGGGAAATTTTTTGAACATGAAATATTTTTCCTTGCTTTTGAAATTTAAATGAAAATGTTCCTGCTATGGAATTCATAATTGAAAAATGTTTAATTAGGATAATAAATGGTTTCTTAATGAGAAACATGAATATGATAATGAGTTTACACTTTTTTATCCATTACCTAGTTATAGGATGGTTAAAGTTAGTGACCACACCTTAATTTTAACCACATAGCGATGTTTGGGGAAATTGATATGTTATGGTTTTATGTGATTTTATCATAAATGTGTTAACTTCTGTTATGTGTTACCAGGTGTGACTTTGGAATTATAGAGATATGCCTCCATGATTACACTTATTATGAAGATGACATGAGGATATAACTATAGATGTTCCTCTAGTAGGGGAACTTGGGGCACTGATAGTTCCAGGTAAAGAAGAAAGAGAGTAGATCTATGAGAACATGTCTCACTTCATGCAATTTATGTAAAGAGGCCATGGGTAGATTTTTCGGAGTATGTCTGCCCTTACACGGATGATTTAGATATAGTACCCAAATAATTTCACCAGATTGGGTGGAATTGAGGCAACATATTTCTCGATTGAGTCCATCCAGACTATTATTAACCATTTAGAGGATCCTAATATGAATAAATTCATGTTAGATGCATATATGCTATGATGATTAGTGAAGCAATGATGGAAAATTCAGATTTAGAATGAGCATCATGATGCTATGTTAAGTAATTAATTCTTGGAGAAGTTATTGGAGAACTTCCATAAAAGTTAAATTAGGTCCCAAGATAACCATTATTGCATAAATATGTTTGTTCAGGTGGTGGATCATGCTCTCATAACTTAGGGGAACATGAGGGAGGCTTTCAGTGTAGGAAATGTGGTTTTTATAGGAATATTGGGAGGTATATATATAGAGAGTATAAATCATATTTATGAAAATTTTATCCAAAGAACTTCTAAGAAGAGTACCTTCATAGATGGATAAGTTTCCCATGATCATACTCGAGTGATCTATCACTAGTGTGGTAGTTCGAGACACTTATGGATGCAGTGGAATAACCACCAGTAGAGTTATGATATTAAGGTAATATTGGACATTTTTAATTGTTCTATATGAACCAACGACAGATGGGTAATGATGGAGGATCATGACAGAACTTGGTTGCGGGAAGGGTATCTTCTGCACTATATCAATCTGTCAGTGGGAGTTCTACTGGACGAGGTGTTAGAGGAAATGGACAAAGTGATTCTAGGATAGAGATTCTATATCATCAAAGTGGTGTTGGACCTGTAACTCATGTTTCATCATAGGGAATAGGGGTAGGATAGTTACATTCCATAAAAAATAAACTTTTTGATAGTGACGATAAATCGTTGGGGGTGAGAGGTATTATTCCTGTTACTTAAATTCTATATAGTTTATTATTTGAAGTTTGTGCTTTTTCATTCCTTTATTTATGAAAAACATGGGAATGGTTTGATTCTGGAAGTAGAGTTCATGTGTGCAGTGTGCATGATAGATAGAACATTTTTAATATGTTCTAGATACATCTTCTTGTAAAAAGGATGTTCTATTGAGTTTGGGGAATATCATTTTCTATGCGATCTCTATATGCTTGACTTGTTAGGATTTTAACTAATAATGGGTATGGAATGGTTTGTATCATATTGATCCTACAGTGATTCTTACCATGGGAGAGTGACATTTATGTCTCCTAAGGTTGCATATTATGTAAAATGATGAGAATGTAATATAAAGGAGGACCGTGAAGGTCTAGTTCACCAACAACTGGGGGTTCTTACCTCCCATGTTGCATGTTTATTACTTGAAGAAGGAGGTATAAATATTTATTTATTTCCACCTATACGGGGCCAGTTTCATGATGTGTTTCTTGAAAAATTCTAATGGTTTCCACTGGGAGAGATGTGGAATTTACTGTTGATATCATGAAAGGGATAATCCAGTTTCAATTCCACCTTATAAAATGAAACTGAAAGAGATTCAGGAGCTCCAGAATCAGCTAGAATAGTTGGATGATAAGGGTCTTATCAATCCATGTAAGTGGACTTGGGTTTCTCCCTTTTTTATTGAAAAAATGACGATGGAAATCTGAACTTGTGTGATTATTACTGGAAGTTGAACTGAATGAATTTGATGAATTTATATCCTCTTCCATATATAACCGATCTCTTCTACTAGTTGAGGGGAGCTTGTGTTTTATCAATGATTGAAATGATATCAGGGCATCATTAGTTGATAGTTTGACCTTCTGATATATCAATGAATTCTTTTAGAAGTAGGTATTTCTTATTTGTGTTTGTCTTAATTCTGTTTTGGTTGATGGGTGTACCAATAATGTTTATGTCCTTAATGAACAGAATCATCCATTCATACCTAGATCAATCTGTGGTTGTTTTTTGGATGACATCATGGTGTACTATAAGAGTCATGATGATTGTACCAATCATATTTACATCATTCGAGGTACACTAAGGTATAATTGAATATACACCAAGATATCTATGTGTCAGTTCTGGATTGATTAGTTACACTCCATGGGTCACATCAACTCATGGGATGTCATGTTAGTGGATCCAGAGAATGTACATGCATTGGTTTTTTGGGAGCATCCTAAGAATTTTTTTATATTTGTAAATTTATAGGGTTTGTTGGATACTACTAGATATTCATTAAGGACATTTCCCATTTGTAAGTTCTTCCTTTGGGCCTCACCAAAAACTTGATTAATATTGACTAATATTGAGTATTTGAGAATGATTTCAAGGATATGAAGAATCACTTCATATCATCATCAATATTGACCCTACATGATCCAGGTCAGGAGTATACAATGTTATTTTGAGCCTTCTAGTATTGGGCTTGGAGATGTTTTGATGTAGGGAGACAGATCTATGGTGCAATGGTCTTAGTATTTGAGACCACATGAATGTAATTACCCTATGAAAGAATATAAGTTGGCTGTAGTAGTTTGTACTTAAAAGTATTAGAGGAATTATCTATTGGGAGGGAATTTTATTCGGTATATTGATCACATGATATTTAAATATATCTATTCATAGAGATATTTTAATCTTTTGTAGGAAATATGGGTTGAGTATATGTAATATTTATATTTTTATCTAGCTCATTTGAACATAATGGGAAACTGTGTTTCTAATGATTTTAGTATGAAAACCCAGACATAGTTATTTAAGGAGTCTAGTGATGAGTGGAAGATGATGAATTTATAGGATGAGATATATGTTGTGGTTATGGATTGTTGGGTGAAGATGAATCTTGCCTCAGTTTTAGTAGATCCTTCACTTTTGAGATGGATATGAGATCTAGAGTATGGGGATACAGTGTGATTTACCATGTGGGAAAGACTTCAATACATGGATACCCCTTCATGTTGGATCATAGATGAGGATGTGATCAACTATGTCATGAGTTGGGTTATTGTTCTTATGAACATGCATTAAGATCATATGCAGGAATTTTATGCCGCAATGTGGGCGGTGCATCCAGGTGTGACCAAAATGTACAGTGACCTATGAAGATAGTTTTTGTGACCAAGAATGAAAAATATGATAGCTAGATTAATGAAATGATACTACACTTGTATGTAGGTGAATGTCGAGCATCAATGACCTAGTGGTTTGCTACAACCATTTCCCATTCTAGAATTTAAGTAGGAAAACATGACTATGGAAATTGTGGTGGGTCTCCTGAGGACAATTCAGAAGAATGATTTGATTTGGGTTATTGTTTATTGACTAATGAAGGTCTCAAATTTCATACCTATATGGAAACTTTCTTGATTGATTAGTTTGGAGAACTGTATGTTGGATAGATATTCTATCTACATGAAGAGTTACAGACCATTATTTTAGACCATGACTCATGTTATACATCATTCCTCTAGAAGGGATTGTATAAGGCAATTAGTGCATAGTTTTTTCTTAGAATGGAATTCCTCCCATAGATAGATGTATAGTCTGAGTATACAATATAGGTGCTTGAGGATATTCTATAAGCATGAATTCTTGACTTTAGGGGGTCATGGGAGAAGAACCTAGCTTTGGTGGAGTTTTCCTATAACAATATTTTCCATGAAACAGTAAAAATGGCACCATAAGACTCTATTTATGGTATTCCATATCAATAATCTTTATGCAATATAGGTCTAAGTGAGTTTTAGTTTTTGGGATTAATTCTGGTTCTAGAGAAGTCAGAGCAGGTTCAGATGATTTAGAAGAATATAGAAATGGATTAGAGTAGAAAGAAGTATTATGATGATAGACATCGATGATCCCTAGAGTATACAGAGGAGGGGGGGGGGGGGGGGGTCATGTATTTCTTCGTGTTTCACATAGAGTGGGTCACCATAGGATATAGAGACATGGAATGTTTTGAACAATTCTTGTTATACCATTTGATGTTTTTTAGAGAATTGGTCCAATGGTGTACAAATTGCCTCTTCAATAGAGATAAAGTGCCATACATGAAATTTTCCATTGTTTCAAAACATCAGAAATGTTACCTGACCCTTATCATTAGATTGATATGGATGATTTTGTGATGGAGATAGTTGATTCCTTTTAGGAGAAGCTGATATGTGTGTTCGATCGTTGTGATAATTTTTTGAGGGGAAGACTATGATGAAAGTTCATGTATTTTGGAAATTTGGATGGTTTCAGAAGGAAACATGGGTGATACAATAAGATATTAGGGATCAATGTACCTATATTTATCACTAATAATATTAGATATACTTGGGTGTACAGCTCAGGAATGGGCTATTATACAGAAAAGAGATTATAAGATCTCGAACAATTGTGAATATGCCTTGATATTTTTTATATGTACTCTTTCTCATTTTGTTATGAAAATTTCATTTGGGTTTTACATTAGGGTTTCTTTGGATGATGATCTGATAAAAATGGAAGAATGAGGGAAGGGCATGTTTGGAACACAGTTAGTCCTAACTATGCATTCTGGCCTAACAAACTGTGCAACCCAGAATAGATAGGGTTTGCATCATAGGTGCACAATTTTTCAATATATTCAACCTAATATGAGAAACCATGCACCCCATCCCCAAGAAGAGGCCCTTAGTTATGATTCAATATTTGGAAAACTATGTACCTATTCATATGAAACCATGTGCAAGACATACATTAACCTGAATTCTTGTTTTATAATTTATCAAGTGCCCATTTCAGCCTTTATATGGCCCTAGGTCGATTATAAACTCTATTTTTTGGATTTGTATAGCTTTTTAAGAGATTCCAAGACTTCTCGACATCCATTTATGGATAATCAAAGGGTGGATAGATGATTTGATCCTCCCCGAGTATGTGATTTCTTCATAATTGGAACACTCTCTATTCAACTACTAATCTTGGATAAAAGATGGATTTTTATCCATTGTTGATTCATAATCCAGATCTAGGTTTTTGTACATTGATCTATTTAACTATGGATTTATTATTCATATCTAAATCAATTTTTTAGTTGCATATTTTCTTGATTCCATTCAATTTGGGCATAACCATTGGTGACCATTCTTCCATAATCTTGAGGTAGGTGGAATTCTTGATTTTGAGTACATTTATATAATTGTAGAATTTAAAATTTATGAGTAAAAAATGTGTTATTGATTGAATTAATTAATTTGGTAAATTAATCAATTAAAGGAATTGTGAAATTGGAAATATTAGGATATTCAATTGGAATAATTAATTGTTGAATTAATAGTGGATTTATTTTTATTATTGACATTGATTAATTTATTTTTGAATTATTTAATGGGAATGGTCAGGATTATGAAATTGTTTGAGTTAGAATAATAAATTGTTGAATTAATTATAGAGAGATTTTGATTATCAAGATTTTATAATTAATTGTTGAGTTAAATATTTTTATGTTGAATGTGTTCAATTAGAAAAATTATTTTTTTAATTAATTATTGTAGATTAGTTTAGAGGACTAATCAATTTTTTTATTAATTAATAGGGTTTAGATGATTAATTATTTATTAAATTAATTAATGGAATTGAGGTGATTAATTAATAGTTGAATTAACTGATGGAAGGGTGCAAAAATGAAATTGTTGATTATGGTTAATTAATTAGAGAACTTATAAATGTGATAATCTTGTGTGGGACATGGTATACTACATCAAAATCCCAAAGTGTGAAAAGAAATGATGAATAATAATAATGTAATACATATGTAATAATCATGTGTCAAACATTGTTTGCTACATCAAAATCCTATATTGTGAATTGAAATGATGAATTGTGATAATGAAATTCACAATGTGATAAATGTTTATGGGATATGACCTACTGTATTAGAAGCCTATAGTTTGAATTAAAATGATAAATGGACATAATGACATTAATATGTGAATTGATATGAAGAATGGTTACAATGACATTCATAATCTGGTAAACTTGTGTGGGACATGGTTTGCATTAAGGAAATTCAAGAGTGTGAATTAAAATAATTAATCATAACAATAAAATTATTTTATAAATAGTGATAATCAATGGAAACAATGGGATTCATATATATGATATCCTATAGTGATAGTTCAGACTCCGGCATGGGGGGAAGTGGGTATTTGGAGTTCAAGTGTCCTTCAGAACCTGAGTGTTATGTGGTCAAATAAAGAGTAATGGAATAAGTGTTAACTATTTACATTATTTATCTTATTTATTCACTATACATCTACATACATTGTTTGACTAGATATTTTTTTTGACACTATTGGTGGGGTCTATTTGAGTGGTACTCACCCCCTACTCGGACTTCCTAATCGATACCCAAATATATTTAATGATTGCATGATAGGATAAAGAAAAATTTCTTCGATTATATGGATAGGTTAGGATGGAGAATGGGTGAGGGAGCGTGATGTGGTATGGTACTCTCATGATATTCTTCAGTGACTTTGATATTCATTTTTACACATGACATATAATTTTACATGTAATATCTATTGATTAGTGTAGATATTGTATTTTTAGTTTTGGTCGTCTTGTGATACATGATTATTCAGGCCATACTGTATCATTATTTGGTTATTTTTTGTTTATTATTGATTGTTTATTATTTTGTTAAAGATTTTATAGTTCCAAATGAACAATATTAGACCTTCACCGGTAGTATAATGCCTCTAGATTATGGGGAGGCGCACTTGAGGTCATGTGATCGACTTGCTTGGGGCACCGATGTGTGGCGCCCAATTAAGGATGTTATAGCCGTCAAAAGAATTATGTGATAATTTATAGGGAAATATAGAATGGTAATATAATGGGATCATGGAATGAGACATAGGCACATTCAATGTAGTCATGTATAGGATTTTTTGAAAATAAATCAAAACCGTGGAGGTTTGACCTACGGTCTCTAAAAACACACAATTTCAATTTAAAATTAAAATAGTCTATTTCTTTTAGAAGATCTTTATAGGAATTTATTTTGGTCTCTCAAAATTTTCCAGGACACCCTACAGTCCATCTAAGAGTTTCTTTATACAAGTAATATTTCAAACACACCCTAATGTGGTTAGTTTCAGTACACAGGAAAAGTAGAATTATGCTTTGCTATGAGTCAAGCCAAAAAATCCTCATGAGGTGTTTTGGTTTAATGATTTGTAGGGACATCATGTTTGTTTACATGATATAAAAACCTTTTAAGTTTTACAATTAATGGTTTTAAATATAAAGTGGTTTAAGGAATGTTTATACTATATGTATTTTTAGATTAAGAATATAGTCTATAGGAATTAGTAATTTAAAATCGACACAAAAAATTACTAGCATAAAGCCCAATGAAACATTTTATAAATGGAATGATTTTTTTGAAAAAGTTTATAGACTAACTACATTATGATTAGGAATAGTCACTAATATGGTATCAGTCCTCAATTCAAGATAAAATAGATGAAGTCGTTGAAACAAAAAAACACCCCAAAAAATAGAGAATAACACAACTTGAAAGCATTATGAAGCATGAAATCAAGAGAAACAATTAATAAGGTACAGTGACTCTTATACTCACCTCACGTCTTCCAACAAATATATCAATGATTGGATCAGACTAAGAACAAAATATATCTCCCTTTTAGGAAGGGTGGAAGAATAGGAAATGCATGGTAGAGATGATATAAAAATAATGGAGGAAATGTGGTTGAAAACATAGAAAGGATGAGGGAAAATGGTGAATTTCTCACTTTTAATGAGGAACATGGTTTGATAACATTATTAGACCAATAATTCCAAAAATGTGTTAAGGAAATACCAGAAACACAACAACAATCACATGGTTACAAAGTGTTGTTAAGAAAAATATGTTCTAACCATGTGGATCCCTCTATAACACTATTCACAACCCCATTTATTTCTACATCCCATCACAAAGTTTACACAAACTTTATTCCTTAACAAACATTGCACATGGTTTGCGGTATATAGTCCACACTAACTATTTTCTAAGAATGTGACACCATTTTTTCACTCAAAACAATGATTTAAAAACTCAAATCCAATAAGGTATACCCTATCTCTCAAGACACCTTCCGAACCTCAAACCACAATAAGAAACAAAACATTTTGGTACTCCAAATCTAAAAATTCAATTCAAAAACTATGTTTTGAATTGAATTTTCAACCAAATAGAAAATTTAACATTCCTATTGAGTTAAAAACATTTATAGATAAGGGATCTCATTATTATTTTCTGAAAAATTTATATATTTATTGTGTGACTCAAAAATATGATTTTAAATTTCCAAAATAAATTTTGAAATCATGTAGTATTCATTAACAATGTCAACATTTTTCAATTATGGGTATTTATGAGCATTATAATTTTAATTTTATAGGAGTATCATATATCAAGTAATCTCTTCTAATGATGTAATATCATCCTCATCATCATATGAAGTTGAAATAATACTAAAATTGGATTTAAACCTAAACTTAGAGACCAAATAATTTTTTTGAGACAATTTATTTCCTTCTCAATGAATCACTTTTCATTCTAGGATGATTTAGTAGTAAATCGAATTTTATTCTGGTTGTTTTCACTTTTAAAATCACTGTTTACATTAGAAGATAATAGTCCATCCCTAAAACCCCTTGTATCATTTATATATTTAAAAATATACCATTTTATACATTATAAGCTTCTAATCCCTATATATCCTTTTCAACCTATCACAATTTGGTGTCATGTTCCCTAGTTTCCAAATTGTATAAAAAATAATATACATGGATTCATTATTCTCATTTATGTCTTTTCCAAGATTCCAATATTTATAACAAATAATTTTCATTCATTACATATCATTAATATATCCCAAAACCTATGAAGTACTAAATTCACTAAAATATAAATTATTGTAATAAAAACAATGCTTTGAATTCTTTTTCGTAACATTAGACATTTACGATAAATCACGATATGTTATAGTCATTAAATTTGAATAAAATACAAATATTTTTTTTCTATTTTATCATTATGAATATCTCTCTATAAAAATATTTTATATACCATAAAACTAGAAATTATCTCATAATTTCATATATGCTGATGATCTTTAGTATCATATATCATTTTTTTCTAGAATTTTCACTCCATAAAAATAATATAAATCAATTTATCAATAATGTTATCATATGATAACTCTTTCTACCAAATAAATTAAAATATTTTAACTATCATCATACACAGTTATTGAATTTTCACTATATATTCTGCTAATATAAAATAAAATTCCAGAAATTTATCTTTAAATATAAACCTTTTAGTATCATAAAAATTAAGAGCATCAAAAATGAGTAATTCCCACTTTATTTAAATTGTTATTAATGGTATGACATGATGAAATTTTAATATTGATATTTCAAGTCATCAATCATAGGAAGGTATTTCATACATTGTAATTTCTAATATTCTTTAAATTTTCATCATGAGTAAACAGAAATAATTATTTCATGTAAAGTTTTTAATTTATGTTCATTATCAGTATATAGTATAATCCCATATTAACATTAATTGATTCTATATTAACCCTTATGTACACATAATCATCCCCATTAAAAATTCTCGGCCTTAAGTGATATATATTTTCATTGGTTATAACTATAAACATGACAACACAATAACATAAGATCATTTCTATGTAACACAATTAGTTTAAAGAACATTTAACAAGTTTTGATAAAAATATATATAATATATTAGATCTAAATAATCGAAGAGAAATTATTGAATGTATATAATTTAAATTACACCAAATGATTCATGAAAACAATATATATTAAATAATAAGAGGGGTGTTGAATAAAAGTCAAACTAATAATTCAAAAAATTTCCCCCTAAAGTATTCGGTTGATTGAATAATAAAAGTCCATATTAAAAAATATTATTAAATGAAATAAACAAAATTAGTAAAAGAACTGATTAAATTAATTAATTTTAATATACACACTAGTAGAAAAAAGTTATTTCAAAATGGAAACTAAAAATAACAAAGAAATATAAAAAGTGATATCAGTTCTAGATAGCCATACAAATCACTTAAGTGTTATTATTACAATAGTACCAGAAAAAATAACTCCTCACAATTAATGAAATATGGAAAGTGGTTGAATAACCCAAACCATGCTATCAATGTCCCATTTGAACTTCTATGACCATAGAGCTTTTAGAACGTTCCAAGTCCTCATACTAAAAATCCATTGACTATAGACCTTTCACGAAGTACTGAGACTATATATACCTAACTTAGACTATCATCTCTTATATTTCTAGATATTATAATACCAAAAAAATCATTTACTATAATTCTATTTAAAGGTACTAGTTCCTTCACTGAGAAGCTAATCGATCTCCTATATCAAAAATGACATTGGTTCCATACTCAGAACATCCTCAGTCATATTGGATTAGAAAATTACAATTAAATGGTTTGTTGAGTGAATTACAAGAATTCATCACATATTAAAATATCATATGAAAATACTATATAAGAAAGATAATAAAGTAATTTACTAAAATTATTTAGATGATGAAAGAATAAAAATAATTTATGGTATGATTAGTGTAGTTCAATAACTTCTATTCCAAGAATCCCTTTGATGAACATATAACCTCCATTTTAATAAAACTTAATGGAAGAATTCAACTATATTTGGGTATGGTTACAAATTCAAGAAACTGAACACTCCAACTTCTAATATATATCATATATATCACTATTATGCAATGAGTTCAAATTATCATGATACCACAATTCTACAATATATCTCGATGGATGTATGAATCAATGTAGTTCTTAAAAATTTATAAACAAATAAAAATTTTACTCAAATAAAATATCAATACCAAAATAAAAATTTAAAAAAAATTACTGATGTGCATTTTCAATTTTCAAATAAAACCATATTATGAAATTTGATTAACTCAATAATATCATCAATAGTATTTAATGGTGTTTTCAAATTCAAAAATTTCCAAAACAAATTGGTTGACCTTGAAAACCTTGAAAATTTATGTAGTTATTGATTTCTTATATGGAATCTATTTATTATTTATATATCACTTGAATGGATATTATTTTATGTATTTTTATGTGAACATGTATCTATAGAGTGTTGATATTTGGTTGTGCCTATATTTTCTTGAGGTATTATTATGTCAGAAAAAAATTAAATATTCATCAGTTTTTAAGTCACCAAATAAGACTCATTAGTCAGGTTAAATGATTTATTTTAGTGGTGACCCATCTGGAAAGTGTATTTGATTCATTTTATAGATTGTTTTGTTTTAACTATAGTGATGTTTCTGGTACTTAATTATATGATGATGTAGAAAGTTGTATGTGGAATACTTATGTATCTTTTTGTTTATTTTGTATTGAATAGTATTTTGATTTTTTATACATTATGTTTTATTGGGTGTTAATTTATATATACAAATATTATTTAAATATATTTCAATAAATGTGTATTTATAATTATTTTATTAAATGATTTAAATATGAATTTTTAAATTAATGAAATTGGAAAATTTCTTTGATAATTTATGTTCCTTAAATTATTAGGATTTTGAATAGTGGGTTGATTTTATCATTGTTAATATAACAGAAATAGATGGTATATGATTTATTTCAATGAGATATTTTATTATGAGAATCATACATGAATAATTTGAAAATTGGTGCAATGTTTTTTTTGTTTTTTGAGTGATAATGATTTATGTGTATTTGAGTTTGTTGGACATATATATTTTTCAAATTGTGCCTTTTATAAGAATTTTTTCCTCATAGGTTTATCCAATAATATTATTTATAATCAACTATAATAAAATTTATTAGATTTTCGTAGAGTGTTTTTAATTTGATATTAAATTTATTGTGATTGATAAAAAATGGTTTCTATTTTTTATTTGAAAATAATGACTTTTTTATGAAATGTTTTTTATTACAAAATTATATTTTAGAATAGAGACATTTAAAATTATTTAAGCACATTATTTGGAAAATATTAATTTACTTACGTGGGTAAAATGTAATATTTGATTGATATTTTTGTTTTATTTGTTTAGTTTTTATCAGAATAAGTGTATTTTAATGTTTTTGTATATTTGGATTTGATTAGAAATGACAAAATTTTGGAAGGCAAATGATTTGGAGTAAAAAATATTAATGATATATTCATTGTATTATAAAGAAAATATTACTTTTTATTTAATGATATTTTTCCAACTTTATGTTTGAGGTTATATTTTAGTGGGGGATTATTTAAAAAATGGGTTTTTATATTATCTTGTATTTTTTTTAAATTTATTATTTTTTAACATGTGTTCTCATTTGAGAAATTATTATTTTGATGGGATTTTCTTTCTTGGTAGTTTCTACTTGTATTTAGATATTTCCCATTGGGAATAAATTTCTATAATTTTTAATGTAAGGTTGATGTTGAGGCATCTTTGGTTATAGTGTTTTAATTAGAATGTGTTTATCTTTCGATTTTTCATGGTATTTAGAAAATAAATATTATTTTGAGTATCAAATGTATTCAAAATTTAGAACTAAATATTGTAACATGAGTAATATTACAACATAAACAAGTTTTATTATGTTTTCATTAGTTTTGAGTATGAATTTTTATTTTTGTATATTTACTACTTGAATAACCTTTGATCATTATAATATTTATAAGAATTTCAAAAGAAACATGGGATAAATTTTTTAGAAGTCATTGAAAGTTTTTTTTTGAAAAAAATATCTCTAATAGGTGGTTTTTACCCCTACTATTTCATGTAAAATATTCATGTCCAAATGAAGAGAAGTTGTTTTCAACTAGGAAATTTTCCCACATATAATTATTACCTTGATTTATTATATGATTTGAGTTTTGTTTTTAAAAACCATTTACCTCATTATCATTGATAATACATGTTAAGAAATTGTTTTGGTAGATCATGAATGAAATCAATGTCTGTGAAAAATATCTCAAGAAATACGTGATTAGTTTTCAAACTGTTATATATGTAGTGTATTTTAAGACCAAATTTATGTTCTTATCATACAGTTGGATCAGAATTTTGAAACCATTCACATTAAAAAATTATGTTTGAAATTTCAATAAAACCTCTATTAGATCATTCCTTTGTAAACTTTCTTCCCTATAAAATATTTTGGATATGTAGATATCTTTATTTTCCTTATAGAAGCTGAGAATAGATGTTCAACATCAAATTTCCATAATTTTCATCAGGATGTCCATCTTATCTCTAAAAAAATCCCATCAAATATTAGGATGATATGTGAAATTTTTTATAGTGGGAGCCCCATAATTTTTTGTCCAATTAATAATTTAAGGAATCTAAAACTATATTATAAGTTGGTTTATCCAATTTTCCATCATATATGGTAATCATGGAGAAATGAATCATTTCCAATATTATTGGTATTGCATTATTTTTCTTAAATCAATAATTTTATGTTATTATAATTTTTATACAAAAGAATATTTCCAAAATGTGTTTATTTTGTTTCAAAATAGAATTTATGTTACAATATATTGTGAAAACACAATTAAAATTTTAATTCATAGTGATTTTTTATGGGATGTGCTATTAATGATGGTTCCATTATATTTTATTTGATTATATAGTGTTCTATTATAGTGGGAGGGTTACCACATGAGTTGTGATGTTCCACTATACTAATACCATTCATTTCATATATGTATTTATGAACATCCGTTGTGGGATGAAAAACTATCCGGATTATTGTATACCCAAATTTATAGAACAATAATATGGTGCATTATTCATGGTAGTGTTACCCTATAAAAATGTTTTTGATTAATGAAATGGTGTAATTTTACAATGTAAAAAATCATTTAAATTAATAATATTTTATACTTTCAATTTAATTTACTTTTTCAATAGTGACCCTAAGGGTGATTTATAGGGACATAAAAAATGATGGTGGATAGCTTTTCAGAAAACCAATTTTTATCCTCTAATCATTATTAATTATTGTTATATTAATTATATTTTAATTATTTTACATATATAAATTTTTCATCAAATTGAAGGGTGAATTTTCTATTCATGAATAAGGGAATCTGTGTGAGGAATCAATGAATTATTTGAAGGGATATATAATGAGTAAATCATTGATAGATAACACCTTGGTTAGAATATAAGATATCTATAAATCCTTTTGTTGTTTACTTGAAACATTCCTTTTCATGTCCTAGCTTCTTAAGACACCCTCTAATTTCCTTATATAGTGTAACAATTATTTTCATCTGGAACATTATAAAAGAAATAATTATTTGTCTGTGATTACCTGTATTTTTATTCTTAACATTTAATGTTATATTTTATAGTTATATTATTTTCTATGATGGGAATTTTCATGTTTGGTTGGTATAATAACTATAATTTTAAAATATACGGGTATATATTTATTTATGGATTTTTTAAAAACTCAATACAAATTAAAGGGATACTATAATTACATGAATTTTTTATGACATAGATTTTAAAAAAAGAAGGGTATGACTCTATTTTCTCCTCATTTGGAGTCTCTTCATTTTTAATGGAAATAGGGTAACTCTCACTATTTAGACCACCCTTCCATATTTATGAAATAATATTCTAATAACGGTGTAATCATGCCTCACTTACTATTTCATCTACCCCCTTCACTTCTTTTTTTATTTAATCAGTCTATCTCATGTCGGTCATCCAAATGCTAATGAAGAACTATAATTTATCTATGTTAATGGAAATCCCATGTTTGTTGGGAATTTTAGTTTTGAATGTATAAAATTATATTTTTATAACCCAAATTCATCACTATTTCTTAATGGCATCAGTATTTTATCATATTTTTGGTAGGTGTCACTATGTAATAACATTTTTTTGATAATTTAATGGTTTATTTATTTATAGGTGGTTTCATTTTCATCTCAATGAATAAATTAAATTTTATTAATGAATATATAAATATATTACCTTTATCTTAGTGAATTCAAATTGATATGAGGAAATTTATAGGGGGGATTTAAAAATTATAAAACTAAAAATGTTTCAACGAAACATTTAAAAAAAAAATCACAGAATCTTATTTTTTATTAATCAATATTGATAAAGGATTAAAATGAAATATTAATTTTTTAAAAATTGTATTTCAAATATTTATATGTGTTAAATCTGAAAAGTAATAATTTTTTTGGTAATATATTGAATAAAAATTCTTAGAGAAACCATTTGTAGAAAATGAATTTATAAAAGTTTTTTGTACTATGTATTATTTCTTATGAAAGGTCTTATTTCTATATTTGATTTTTTCTTGGGCTATAATGTAAGGTATTCCATTTTCTTGTTTGATATTTCTTATTTGGTGTTTACTGACAAAAGACCATAATAAAATTTGTGAAATTATGATATAATTTGAATGTTATAGGTTTGTGTAAGAGGCTATGGTTTTATATTCATTATTTTACCTCAGTTTCATTGGTACAAAGTTGGGATACAATGATTAGTATTATAGAATCTATGCCTTTTCTCTAGCACGCGACTATAGTTATGATTTAACACTCACTTGAGAATTTTAACTTAGTAAGGAAATTGGTGAGTTGGTGTCTAGGTCCATTTCATTTGCTATAAGATGGATGGTGTTCCATTACTGATGTCCTGAATTTTCCTATGTAGCTTTGAAGTTCTCATCACATGTGTTTTTCTTTTTTGTATGAAAACAATTATAATATTAAATTAATATTAATAATTAAATAAAAATATATATATTATGATTATTATATTTACATGAGGAATAGAACCATAGGTAAATAAAACAGATGTAAGCTTGAAGTATTCATACTCAAGGTCTCACATTCAAATAATCATGCTGGTTGTAACTACAAAATGAGTGTATAATAAAATAAATTTTTTAAAAATTCTGGGAGATAATTGAAGGTATAAGATTAACAGTTTTTAGATATATATATATATATATATATCTTTGTGTGTGTATGTTTATATATAGGAATAATATTAAAAATATGATTATTTTAGGGTAATTATATATATATATGACTATTGGAAATATATTTTTCCAATGAGTATATTGATACATTTATAATGGGTTAATAATATTTGTATATAAATTAATAATGAGTTATGATTTTGATGTTTAAAATGTATAATAATTATATAATATCTATTAATTAACTAATAAAGGATAATGAGAAAAATATAACTTTCCATGACATACGAATTTTATTAGTCAATAAATATTGAAATTATAAATATACAATATATATTTATATAAAGTATAAAATTCACCAATTTGAGTTTGAATTTGATAAATTGGATTTAAAATTTAAAATAAGAACATCAAAACAAGGTAAGAGGGTTAATTTAATTTTATTAATTGATATTTCTATTGGGGTAAATAATGAAATACATCAGTGAATAGAAAAATAGATAAAATAAAATATATGATAAAAAATGAATACAAATAATTTTTTAATGATTTTAGGTATCTTGGTTTCCATTTTTCCAATCAGGGTTCACTATAAAACTCAGTTTGACCTTCACTAACCATTAATGAATAAATTGTTTCAAATATGACACTCAATTTCATCTATATAAGGCCCCAAATCTATTAATTATTAAACATAATTATTTTTAAGTTTCCCCTTAAATATTTTTCCACATGTCCTCATATTGGTCCAATGTTGATTTTTTATTCTTATTTTCATTGGATGGATTCCTAAATCCTTCAACAGAAATGATTTCATTGTTAGAAGAAGAGGTTTTTTTAAAAGTTTTTAATGGGTTATTACCTATTTCATCATTAATATTATAATTTTAACTATTATTAAATAATACTAAATCACTAATAATATATTTTTAGCAATTTTATTTTCCAAAAAAATGATATAATGATCATATATAATAATAATCTTTCTTAGTTATTTGTTATAGTATATAGTTATTTCGGTCAATTTAACTACATACAAGAACAATGATATGCTATATATATATTTTTCATCATGGATGAGTATAAAAGAAAAAATAATCCATATATTATATCAATGACAAACATATAGTAATATTTGGGTTCAGTAATTATGACACCCAAACAAATGTTCATTAAAATGTAACTATTTTTTTTGTATTTTTATATGAAATAAGTTATGTTATGAATTTCATCCATGAATCCAATACATGAAACATCTATAAATAAAACATGGTAGTTTATAAATCATTATAATTTTTTTATATACATTAGAAATATTTTAGTGATTAAATTTTTATTAAAGAACTATAACAAAACATCATTTATAAATAAACCATAGAACAATTGAAAAAACATACAACAAATTATCAAAATAAAAAATTTCTCACTAATATATATAAAAAATTAAAATAAAATATAACAAACATTAAAGATCAAAATATAAATAATGTTTTCAAAAATATCATTAATAATTAGATGATCATTATAAAACATGTTTGAGAATATTTGAGATATTTTGGAGTAAATATAAGGATATATTCTTAACCTCTAAAGTAATTCAAATCTATCAGTTACACATCATTGTCACTTATATTTTTTATTGATGTATTGTATACCATTAGTTTTATTTTTATGTTTTTATTAGGTCTTTATCCAACTACATTTACTTACTAGTGATTCTTGTAAGGAAATATGTTTCTCTCTCTTCCATTGTTGTTCTCACTCAATCACCCAGTCCTGGTTTTCTTTAGTTTTCGTTACAAATATTTCATATAGGGTTAAATTATTTCATGAATCTATAAATAGTATTTTTACATTACGATTCCCTTTTTAAACAATTTATCCACAATATTGTTTTTTAATGACAATTTTAAAAATGAAGAGAATATTAATTATTAATTTTTAAACATTATTTTATTAAATTCATATGAATTTTTCGTCTAATCTAATATAATTTTCTATTATATTCCATTAATTTTTATCATTTTATATTAGGTATATGTTTTAATGGTATCATCCACTTTCTTACTGTGGAAAATTTATCTTTATTCCTTGTGATAAAAATTATGTTACCTGGCTTATTCTTAGGGGATAATTAAACTATGGTGTATTTATGATTATTTAAATTTTTATATTGATTACTTCATATGGTTTTACCAATATTTCATGGGAGGGATTAAAAATAGATTTAACTCTAATGAATTGATATATGTTATGATTTTATATATATACACATGTTCTACCTATCAATGGAATTCCTTAATGCTTATTTTATGATTCAATTTATGTTCTATTTTTCTTATTTTTGTTGAATTATTTTATGATTGAAATGTTCATACATAATTTTTTTTTTTATTCTGACATATTTTATAATAATCATTATGATCACCACTCTAGACTGGATTTATATCTCATATGTTTAACCCTTTGACTAAACATTTGTGGTCACCCTATTATTGTTTTTCTCATATTACCTCTTAATTAATGAATTATATTATGTAATATATTTCAAAAGGGCGTCTTGTATAAAAAATATTTTAGAGGAAGTGAAAAATTGTATGGTTTAATAAGATTTATATATTGATAATAACAAAAGAGACTGAACCTTAGGGTTTTATGAGTGAGTTGGATTATTTTTATGATTTATAAACATGTAAGTTTTTGTAAGATATTTTTATGATATGGTTTTCTCTTCTCAATCATATACCCCATATAGATAAATGATAAGTGTTAGAAAAAAATAAATAAAATCTTACAATGAATGTTTTTGTAAAATATAATATCATTGTCTGCTAGTATCATTAAAATAGGATGCATACTCAGGTATATATATTTAACATAATTTTTTTTATTTCTAATATAATTTATTTGATATAACCATTAACATCTAATTAATTCAAAAAACAGTCCATTCATCAAAGGGATAAATATATAATTTTCTATTAAATCATATGGGAAAAGTATATTATTGATAATTAAATTAATGTTATATAACTTCTGATGTGTAGAATAAACTTTTCCTCACCGTATAAATATGTAATTTTGTTTTTTATCAATAAATAAATGTATATGAGTAATGGGATATATTTAAAATGATCTCATATAGAAAGAAAAGTACACATGGTTACATATGTGAAATCTATTGACACACATAGTACATGATATTTTTTTTGGATAATCACTCATTGTGACATTAAGTTTTAGAGATTACCTAGTGTGAGCTTCCAGATAACATCTCACAATACCTATTATCCCTCAGATTGGATATTCATACCTTACTTGTGTCCCACTAGACTGTTGTGTATAGACCATATGACATAGTTTTAAGAGTTTAATCATGCAATATCTATGTTTTCTTCATAGTGGGGAACTTTTATAACCCATTTACGTGACAATAACTTTAATAAAATTAACATAATAACCATGTAGATGTATTGTAAATATATGAAATGAATATTCTTGGGTGGCACGAACTTCAAGACACTACATGCCTCCTATCTTAATTTTATGTACTTATACATATTAAACAAAAATATATATAATATTATATAAAAAATATATATAATAATATATAATATATATATATATATTGAAATTTATATAATCCTAAAATTATAAAATTAAGGATTTGAGTTTTCTAAGGGGACATAGTTCTGATAATTTGGACATAAAATAGTTTTTTATTTAGATTCTTTATAATAATAATAATTTCCATCAAGATTTATTTTATGGTTTTAATTCATTGATAATTTATAACATTATCCGTGATCATGGGATTAATTGACATCTGTAATTTTATATTTATTCAAATAAATTAAATTCATTATTTAATGGTTTAAATTTATAATATTTATTATTAATATAATTTTAGTTGATTTGGGAATCATCTCTCCCTCTTTAAATTGAATAAGGGTCTACATGTCATTATTTTGTTATTTAATTAAATTCCAACATATTGAGATCAAATAACCTTTTTTCATGTATAAAATTATAATTATGGTGTTTCTAGATTACATGGTTCATGTGATGATCAATTGTGAAATTAAATCAAAGGCCATGTGTATAAAAATTAATGTTGTTAGAACATGATTTGATCAAATCTTATGGTGTTATCCCATTTAGGGGTTCAGTTGGTTTATCATTGCTCTATTTCATGACTATAAGTTAATTACTGTGAGCATATCATGTTTATTTAACTATATTTCAATACATACTTAATTATTTAATTACGTCGTGTAAGGGTTATTTTAATATTAAATAAGATAACATAAATAATTTATGAACATTCTAAAAAATATGAAAGAATTATATTTGGATGTCTTATCCAAAATTTTTAAATATTTATGCATATTAACATATAATATAATTAATAAAAGTAAATTGAAAAAATCGGATATCTTCTAGAAATACAAAAAATGGTCCCTTTAGGGAAATAAAAAACACTTATATGCCTTCCATTTACTTAGTATATTACTATAGGTTAAGGTGTACCTATCTTTTCCCCATTAGGGTATATTAACTTATCAGGAAGCTCAAAAAATTATTATTGGTTGCCTTAAAAATTTTAGATCATGATTACCTTACCTCATATACTAAGTCAAATTTTGAGGTATCTCTTGAGAAAATATTTGTATATGATTTTTTGACTAGAGTGTCCACATAATATAATAAGGAACTATGAGTAAATGAATTTGTAAAAAGAATATCCTACCTAAATAGTTCTCATATGGTTGATTTACCATCATAAAAATTATGATAAGTGTGAGATAGATCCTTTCCACTATAATAGTTATGTAACAATATATTCTAAATATTATTAAATAGCGTTAAAACCATAAATAAATATATTTATTTTTTTATCAATCAATGATGGAGTTGGGGAAAATTATTTTTTGAAAGTAATTTTTGCTTAATATTATGGATATTGAATTTTCATTGTATTTATAATTAGGTAAGGTTAATGTTTGTGATTAGATATTTTTATATTTGAGGAAGGTTATTTGAAAAATACTGAATATTATAACATGTTTTTATTTGAGATTTGGGATATTGGAGGATTGATTATTGAAGATGTTGAAATTAGTATTATTTAAAAATCAAAGAATTTATGAGAAAGCGTATTAAATAGAAGACAAGTACTAAATTATTAATGGTGAAATATATTTTTGGGACAAAGTTGGCTGATTTTTTTAAATCTAGAAGTAGTTTTTTCTAAATGTGTTGTCTTTTGTTGTCGAATAGAAATAAATCAATTCACATGGTAAATTTTTGACAATTAGACTCACCATCATATCTTGATCATCAGACTAAAAAATATTAATAACTTCAATCTGTTGTGGAAGAAGTTTTCTCAGAGAAAAGGATTTTCAGATTCACCTTATGTTCACAATGAATTGTTTGATCATAATGAGATTTTGTACCGGAGTTTTTACAGATCTATTGAAGATATGAGAATGATTTTATATTTTCTATTTCACAAAATTCATCATTTTTTTAGAATAATATGATGAAAGGATTATAAAGGAAAGGTGGAGAAAAAGTTATTCCAATTTTATTAATGACTGGTTGGAATAAAAGATGTTTCTAGAAGTATGGTATGATAGAATTCATTTAATTGAAATCAACAAGATTATATTCCAATCTTAGATAATCTCAAAATCTTGTAGAATTCAGAATACTTGTATAATTTTAGGGAATAAGGATGTTTCTAATGTTGAATCTTTCGAGTATTGGATTGTCAATGTGAAATCATTGAACAGATATTTGTTTGAAAGATTTGAAGCTTTATCAAATCACGAGTAAGAAAAGTTATTCATTTTAATTTAGACAAAAAATCCACAGGATATAAATCATTGATGAAATATTTTAATAAGAAAATATTTTACTGGTGACACTATTTCAAAAAATATGGTCTGCCATCAAATATCGGATTTATCCTGACATTGATTATCTAATATAGTGATGTTTGAGAAAGGATCTCAGAATCAGAAGAGTTTATTGAAGAAAATTTATTCTTTTGGGGAATAGTTGGGACCAACAAAAAGGAATTTAGTAAAGTTTTTGTAACCAATGAAAAAAGGGATCAATGATCAATCCAAAATATAGTCAACAATTTTTAACAATATAAATTAATTTTGGTATCTATTGGGTTAATTAAAAAAGAATAAATTTGATATGTTTTTATCATTTGTGCCAAGGGTCATCCCACTGGCTTTAACACCATATATAATAGTGAAGTAGAGATCGATCCATCCAGAAAGGACTAATAATGATAAAATTCATCAGGTGATGGACTTATTGTATGTATGGTCATTTGCCTGAGGAAATTTAGAAGTAAATAATTTTTTAAAACAACCACAAAAGTACCATCAAGGGGGAACTTCGAAGGTTGTTTGAAGAGTTAAGAGGGTGTTCTTTTTTGACTAAGTCTTGAGGATGATTCTAAAGAACTATTGAGAATTGTTAATATTTTTAGAAGTTTTGACTATGTTTATAGAAAGATGTTTTCAATGTGTCATATTTATCATTTGGTATGGATCATTTGAATTGAAATTTTTTTTCATATTCTTTTGGATAATCATAATGGAAATTAATTTGTTTTTCATATGTTTTATTTTATAAATATATTCAGAAAATGTATTAAAATATCTTTTATTGAATATATTCCTCCATGTATTGAGAAAATCATAGTGATAATCAAAATCATATTGAAGAATTTTTAGAAAGTATGATGTGAAAAAAAGTTGAGAAAATATTAGTTAAGTTTTGAGAAGTACTGAGAAGAATAGAAAAGCATTGAAGATTAAAAATATGTATATGAAATGTAATACAATTTATTATTAATTAAATTTGTTTGAGTAGGAAAATATTTTAGAATCTCACCTAAACCATAATTGGAACACCATTAAATATCAGTCAGTACTTTTTTTTATTTTTTGACACAAGTACTATTCATGGGTTTATAGAGAAGGTGGAGCAATGAAAGATTCTAGAGAGAAGAATGAGTTTCTTAACTGACCATTCCAGAATAAGTTTTCCAAATAGAAGGAGAAAACGATTGATCATATTCATAGTTTATGGATCAGATGGAGATATTTGACTTAGATTTTTAGAATGAGACAGAAGCAGTTCAAAAATATTTCAACAGTATTCATCATGACATATATTATCAGAAAACGAAATTAGATAGGGAATCGAGTTGGATAATCAGAATAAGTATCATTATGATATCCATATAAGTTATTACCTACTTTTCGGCAGTAAAGTGTAGAATTATTTTGAAGATTATATTTTTGAAAGTTAACAAGGTAGCATAGTAACATGTTTTGAAGAATCTAAAGAATGTTTGAAAACATTTTACAAGAATTTATATTATAACATTTCATTCTACATATAGTAAATTCACTATTGTATTGAACATATATGTACACAAATATAAGGGATCGTACTAATTTTTTTATCCACCCAAAATAATTTCTTTCAAGTGGATTGTGTAGTATTAGATAATTTCCAAACAATACAAAGCATATTGTAGAACCCCCGGTTTCAGGTATTTGGCCTTTTTTATGAATTTTTATGTGTTTAAATTGCATGGGATGAGTTGGGAAGAGGTAGGGAGAGTTTGGAATGGTTTTGGATGAGTTTGGAGGCTTTTAAAGTGGTGCATGGTTTGATCATGATTAGTGGAAACCATGAAGATTCCCCCAGAAACCGTGTAGACCCTTGTTTTCGAGACAGTAGGCCTCACACAGCCTGCGCACGGTTTTCCAAACCGTGTGAGGAAACTATGCGGACCCTAGCTCTCCAGGCAGTGGCATGCACACGGTAGCGCACAGTTTGACAAACCGTGCGGGCTAACCGTGCGACCACTTAAAGTTAGGGTTATAAGTCCCGGGATCACTCGGGATTACCTCATTTCTCTCTAATATTCCTTTAACTCGAGCCTCACTCGGGATTTTGGGTTCTTAGGGGTTAAGGGTGCTCTCCCACTCGTTTTGGAAGTGATTCGAAGGGCTTTCAAGGCGGTTTGAAGGTGGGTTCTCTCAGGTAAGTCTCTCCTCTTGATTTCTTTGTTTTTTCCCCTAGATCTACATATCCCCCTCTCTTGGTTTTATAGATCTACACTCATTGTGTGTAGGTCTTGGGTTGGGGTTGCCTTGGATGTTCATATTAAGTCTTTTGGATGCTAGGGAAAGTGATCTAGAGAGGTTTCGGTGGGGCATTCGCCGGATTTGATGTGCGGTGGATTGTGGGTCGATTTCTCGGGAACCCTAAAGGTAGGTGGCTTCTCTCTCGACTTCACTTGGTTAGAACTAATGGCTCCATGTTACAATTAATTGTTGTGCAAAAAATTAATTGTGAATTTATTATGCGAAATTGGTTGGAAATCCCTTGGGTGATGTTTTGGGGATTTTTGGGAAAAAGGTGTTTTATGGGGAAATGATATTCTTGTATATTTTAAATTGAAGATTTTAAAATGGGATGATATGGTTGATTTGTGAAAATGATTGATGGAAAGGGGTTTCAATAAAAGGGTTGTTTTTATTGAAATGTTGTTTGGCATGGAAAATGGTTTTCAATAAATGGGTGATTTATTGAAGTGAATTGACATGTAATGGAATGGGTTGAATACATGATGTTGTCGTGACTTGTATGGGTTATATGTTTGGTTGTGATTGGTTTGGATGTTGTGTGGAAGTGCTGAGAAGTACCACTTTAAAAAGAGTATGGATAGTGGATGGAAGGTCCATTTTCTATGGATAAGTGGATGGGAAGAGCCACTAGTGGTAAATGGATGAAACGGGTGGGACGAAAGCTCCATCGTTATTATTGTTTGTTGAGATTTTCTTTGCAAGTTGGAAATTGTGGTGTTAGTGTGTAATGATGGAATGGTTTGTGCCTTGTTGTTTGGCATTCCTTTTGTTTCTTGGGTTGAGTGTGATTGCATGGTAAGAGCATGGTTGGCTTATGATAATGGTTGCACTTGTGATTATTTTATATAAACTGTTTTATATAAATGTGCTAACAGTTTTATCATAGTGGCGTGTATAGGGAAGTCATTTGGAGAAATCCTACTGAGTTTTAGTACTCACCCCCTACTTTGGCACTGTGGTGTCTATGCAGATGTCGTGTACCGTGATGTGGGAAAAGGTAAGGAATCTACCACCTTTAGTGGAGCATTGGGATTCCTTGGTGGAGCTTTGAGCTTTGAGCTAGGTGTGGAGCTATGATGGTGTCATGGCTCGTGGTGTTTTCTTGTTTGGTCTTCCGCATAGTACTCTGATTTTGTTTTTGGGTTTTGTTGACATGTGAGAACGTTATGAATTATCTAGTTGTCTTTGGTAATGTATGAGGTTGGTTGTATTGTTGACATGCATCATATGGTTGTGGATTTTTTGGTTGGTTTTGTCTTAAGGGAAAATCATTCCCCAATTTGTTCCCGGAGCCCTCAGCATTTATTTCCAGTCTTTGGTGCCTTGGTAGTGTCTCTTAATGCCAAGTAACCGTCACCTCCTCCTCAAGACAATGAGGTAGGGGTGGGGTGTTACAAGTGGTGTCAGTTTGTTCGGTCCTTTGGAGTTGATTCTTGGATTTGGTGTTGACATTCATTCTGTTACATTCCTTGATTCGGGATGGTAGCAAGGCGTAGGATGGTCAGAACATGGAATGTATAGAATAAAAGGACGTAGCTAACCCTTTTATGCTGAAATTCAAGTTACTAGGGAGTTGGGTACATAATTGTTTTGGAGACAATTATAGGAATTCGATATCTCATTGTCGGGGGTGTAGCCAATGAGATGAGCATGGCATGAATGGTAGAAATGACTTCCCTCTAGGATGCATATTTCATTGGGTTATAATGATTTATGATGTGATATGAATATGTGAAATTGTAATGGGAATAAATTGGTATTTTGAAAATGGTTTGGTTTTCAAAATGGTGAAACACGACACATGTGGAAAAATGTGAACTGGTGGAAAGAGTTTTTGTGATAGTGTTGTGTAATGTGATTTGAAATGAGATTTCGTGATATCTACGGAAGTGAGACTCATGGATTTTTGTTTTCTGTTGATAGAAATGGCACTGGGTTGGTGTCGTAGAGACCAACCGGAGGAGGCTGCTGAGAATGTGGTTGCACCTGATCCTCAGGTGAACCAGCAGCTCGTGCAAAGTATAGTGAAAGATTTCCAAGCTATGGGAAGTGGAAATAAAACAGATGAACCAAGGAATATAGATCATGTGGTTCAGTTTCAAAGGCAGAATCCACCCATCTTCATGGGTGATTCAGAGCCGGAGAGGGCAGAAGCGTGTTTGAAAAGAATGAAGAAGATCTTTGAGTTCTTGGGAACGCTGGTAGAGATGAAAGTGAAGTTGGCCACGTATATGTTGGAAGATCTTTCCCTTTAGTGGTAGGAGTTGGTAGTCCAAGCGAGGACGGACCAGGGTCTGATGTGGGAAGGTTTTGAGGAATTGTTTAATAAAAAATTCTACCCACATATGTTTAGAATTCATCATATGACTGATTTCTTAAGATTTAATCAAGAGATTATGTCTGTGACGGAGTATTCAGCTATGTTTATGAACATAGTGAGGTCTGCGCCTGAGGAGGTGGGTATCACATCGTTGAAGGAAAGGATATTTGAAGCGGGGTTAAGGCAAGAAATCCGTTCAAATATATCAGTGTTGTGTATAGATTATTACACAGAGATGGTGAATAGAGCCTCCGTGGCTGAACGAGATCTGTTAGGAGCTCCGGGCGGGGGAAGCATGGTGGTACCCATGGGGAATAGTGAGAACACTAATGCTGGGTTCAAGCGGAAGAGGGACACTTATTCCTAGGGTAAGAATGTGGCATATAATCCGACGGTAGGATGGGTAAAATTTCCTCTGAATCCCCAGAGAAAGGCTGGATGTTTTTAGTGTGGTTTGACGAGCCACATCAAGTGGGATTGTACAACACAACCTCAAGAATGTCATAATTGTAAGCATATGGGTCATCTGCAGCGTTATTGTCGGAATGCTCCAAGGTCGGGTGCGCATGACACTCCTCTGGGATCATAGACATTGTATGCTTCGACGGGACGGGGGCAGCAACATACCCCTCGTCAACAGAGTAAAGTGGGTCATGGCGATTCTCAGAATACCACAACACCTCAGCAAAGTAATAAAGATCAGAGTGTGGCAAGAAAACATATGTTTGGAGCTGAATAGTTTATGGTGGATGATTGGTTGGATCCATAGACAGTGTTAGGTATCATTCTTTTAAATTCTACCTTGATGAAAGTGTTGTTTGATACAGGTGCTTCACACTCTTTTATTGTTGCACGTGTGGTTGATTTGATGGGTTTAAGGGTAGAAATGATGCCCTCAGTTTTGAGACTTCAAACTCCTCTGGTTCAAAGAGTGTGTTGATCCTTCTTGTGTAGAGCATGTTGTATCATTGTGGTCGAGGTTGAGTTAGTGTGGAATTTCTCAATTCGTGAGATGGATGTGTATGATGTAATCCTAGGAATGGATTGGATGGTGTCTTTTAAGGACCACATCGACTATGATGCACGAACAGTGGCTTTTATGACACACGATGGCATTAGACATCTCTTTCGAGGAGATAAGCATGAAATGCAGGGTGCAACGGTTTTGTTGGCACTAGCAGTGGGTATGTTATTGTATCAGTTGGTAGTGTTGTCATTGGAATCAGTAGAGGGTGTTGAGAAGAGTATTCCTCTGGCAGTAGTGGATCAGTTCATGGATATTTTTCCTGATGAATTTTCTGGGTTTCTTCTCATAAGAGAAGTGGTGTATAAAATTGATCTCCTTCCGGGGAGCAATCCTATCTCACTTCCATCTTATCGGATGGCACCAGCTGAATTGCGAGAATTAAAAATTCGGTTAGAAGAGTTAGAAAAGAAAGGGTTTATCTGTCCTAGCATGTCTCTTTGGTCATCACTGATGTTATTTTTGAAAAATGCGGATGAAACCTCGAGGCTCTGTGTTAATTATCTTAGACATAACCAAATTACGATAATGAATAGATATCCACTTCCATGAATTTATGATTTGTTCGAATAGTTGAGGGGAACCCAGTGGTTCTCCAAGATCGACCTAAGGACAGGATATCATCAATTGCGGGTGAGGAAGGAGGATATTTCTAAAACAACTTTCAGAAGTAGATATGGCCATTGTGAATATGTGGTTATGCCCTTTGGTCTAATGAATACGCCAACAGTGTTTATGGCATTGATGAATCAGTTACTTCAGAGATATCTGGATTCATTTTTGGTGGTGTTTGTTGACGATATTTTGGTGTATTCAAAGATAAGGGTGGAGCATGAGAATCACTTGGCAACAGTGCTGGGGATCTTGAGGGATCATCAGTTGTATGCCAAATTTTCAAACTGTGACTTTTGGATATGGGAAGTTCGTTTTCTTGGCCATGTAATTTCTGAAAGGGGTGTTTTAGTTGATCCGGAAAAGATAGAGGTTGTTATCTCCTAGAAACCATCAAAGAATGTGTTTAAGATACAGAGTTTTCTTGGTCTAGCTGGGTATTGTCAGTGTTTTGTTAGTGATTTTTCATGTTTGGCTTTGCTAATGACATCTTTGACAAGAAAGGATGTTCCATTCCAGTGGATTGAACAGTGTCAGTAGAGTTTTGAAGAGCTAAAGGGTCATCTTACATCAGCACCAATCATGGTTTTTCCAGAACCAGGAAAAGGGTACGTGGTGTATTGTGATGCATCAGGATCAGGGTTGGGGTGCGTTCTCATTCAAGGGAATCATGTGGTTGCATATGGCTCATGACAGTTGAGAGTAAATGAGAAGAACTACCCAACTCATGATTTGGAGTTGGCAGCAGTGGTCCATGCTTTGATAGTGTGGCGTCATTATCTCTTTAGTGAGAAATTAACGGTATATACAGATCATAAGAGCTTGAAACACATTTTCTCACAAAGGGATTTGAACTTGAGGCAAAGGAGATGGATGGAATATCTCCAGATGTTTGATTTTTACTTAATGTACACACCGGGTAAGGGAAATTCGGTGGTGGATTCATTAAGTAGAAAATCATATGCTCAGGTGGTGAAACATGCATCAGAATAGTGGAAGTTGATGTCAGTTATAGCTGATATTCAGTTGGATTGTGAGGACCAGGGTGATAGAGCAGTCTTCTTTCCAGTTTTGTTGATTCCTGACTTGGTTGGCCTGGTTAGAGAGGAAAAAATAACTGATTCTGAGTGTGTGACCGTGGGGTCGAGACTCAATGGTGGGGAGACCATTAAGGGTTGTAAACCGAGTGGAGATTTAGTTTTGGTTTTTCGAAATCAGATGGTTGTACCAGTTTCTTGTCAGGAGGATCTTCTCAGGGCCTATCATCATTCCAGGTGGGCTGTTCATCCTGGAATTAAGAAAATGTATAAAGTGATGAAGGTGCGGTTCTGGTGGGCTAGTATGAAAAGAAGCGTGGCAGAGTTTGTTTTGAGATTCTTGACTTGTAAGCAGGTCAAGATAGAGCATTATTGGGTATTACAAATGTTTCAGTCTTTACCAATCCCTATTTGGAAGTGGGAGGAGATAGTGATGGATTTTGTCACAGGTCTCCCAAGAACGGTCAAGAAGCATGATACCATTTGGGTGATAGTGGATCGACTAACGAAGTCAGCCCATTTCATCCCGATTTGTGAATCTCATACGATGGAGGATCTTTCCAAGATCTATATCCAAGAGGTGGTAAAGAGGAATGGTGTTCCAGTTTTAATTGTATCAGATAGAGATCTGAGGTTTACATCTCGTTTCTGGAAATCCTTGCAGCAAGCCCTTGGAATGCAGTTGACTATGAGCATGACGTATCACCCTCAGATGGATGGTCAATCCGAGAAGAAAAATAAAAACTCTGAAGGATATGTTGTGGGATTGTGTCATGGATTTTGGTGGCTCGTGGGCAGAGCACTTGTCGTTGGTCGAGTTCTCGTACAATAACTGTTATCAGGCATCCATACAGATGGATCCGTTCGAAGCATTGTATGGGCAGCCGTGTCGTTCTCCACTATGTTGGGTGGAAACAGGTGAGTCTTCGATGGTTTGATTGAGCCTTGTACAGGAGACTATAGAGAAGACAAGTTAATCAGGAAGAGAATGGAGATGTCTCATAGTCATCAGAAATCGTATGCGGATCATCGTCAATGACCGTTGTCATTCGAGGTGAGTGATCATGTGTTCTTGAGGATATCTCCTAGGTTGGGACATCATCAGTCTGGAAAGCAAGAGAAAGTTATCTCCAAGGTATATTAGGGCCTTTTGAGATTACTGAGTGGATTGGTGAGGTGAATTATCGTTTGGCATTGCTACCGCGATTAAGTGCGGTGCATAATGTGTTTCATGTCTCGCAGTTGAAAAAGTATAAGCTGGATCGCGACCATGTGATTCGATGGGATCATGTTTAGCTAGAACCAGATGATTCGTTGGTGCACATGCCAGTTCAGGTTCTGGATAGGAAATAGAAAGTCTTGCGTGGTAAAAGCATTTTTCTAGTTCGTGTTTTGTGGAAACATGGTCAGATTCAAGAGGAGACTTGGCAGTGGGAGAAAGAGATGGTCATGCAGTGGCCCAAGCTCTTTTGGTAAAGGGTGGGTTCACTACTTTCCGAGGATGGAAAGTCCAATGGTGGGGAGAATTTAGCACCCACGGTTTGAGGTATGTTGCCTTTTTAATGCATTTTTATCCATTTAAAGTGCATGTGATGAGTTGGGAAGAGGTTGGGAGAGTTTGGAATGGTTTTGGATGAGTTTGGAGGCTTTCAAATGGGTTCACAGTTTGATCAGAGTTAGTGGAAACTGTGCGGATTCCCCAGGAAACCGTGCAGAACCTTTTCTTCAAGACAGTAGGCCTCGCATGGCCTGCACACGGTTTTCCAAACCGTGAGAGGAAACTATGTGGACCCTGGCTCTCGAGGCAGTGGCGTGCGCACGGTTAGCGCACAGTTTGACAAACCGTGCGGCCACTAAAAGTTACAGTTATAAGTTCCGAGCCCACTCGGGATTGCCACATTTCACTCCAATCTTCCTTCCACTTAAGCCTCACTCGGGAATTTGGGTTCTCAGGGGTTAAGGGTGCTCTCCCACTCGTTTTGGAAGCAATTCGAAGGGTTTTCAAGGCGGTTTGAAGGTGGTTTCTTCTTGGTAAGCATATCTTCTTGATTTCCTTGTGGCTTCCCCTAGATGTACATCTCACTCTCTCTTGGTTTTCTAGATCTACCCTCGTTGTGTGTAGGTATAGGGTTTGGGTTGCCTTGGATGTTAATATTAAGGCTTGTGGATGCTAGGGAAAGTGATCTAGAGAGGTTTCAGTGGTGCGTTGGCCGGATTTTATGTGTTGTGTCTTGTGGGTCGATTTCTCAGGTACCCTAAAGGTAAGTTTCTTCTCTCTCGACTCTACTTGGTTAGAACTAGTGGTTCCTTGTTACAATTAATTTTTTTGATGAAAATTTATTGTGAATTGATTATGTGAAATTGGTTGGAAATCCCTTGGGTGATGTTTTGGGGATTTTTGGGAAAAGGGTGTTTTAAGGTGAAATGTTATTCTTGTGGATTTTAAAATGAAGATTTTAAAACGGGATGATATGGTTGATTTGTGAAAATGATTGATGGAAAGGTTTTTCAATAAAAGGGTTGTTTTATTGAAATGTTGTTTGGCAAGGAAAATGGTTTTCAATAAATGGGTGATTTATTGAAGTGAATTTACATGTAATGGAATGGGTTGATTACATGATGTTGTGGTGACTTTGATGGGTTATATGCTTGGTTGTGATTGGTTGGGATGTTGTGTGGAAGTGGAAAGAAGTGAAACTTTAAAAGGGGGATGGATAGTGGACGAAAGTGCCACCATCTAAGGATTAGTGGACGAGAAGATCCACTAGCTGTAAATAGATGAAACAAATGGGACAGAAGCTCCATCGTTATGATTGTTTGTTGAGTATTGCTTTTAAAGTTAGAAATTTTGGTGTCATTGTGTAATGATGGAATGGTTTGTGTCTTGTTGTTTGGATTTCCTTTGGTTGCTTGGTTTGGGTGTGATGGCTTGGTAAGAGCATGGTTGGCTTATTGTAATGGTTACACTTGTGATTATTTTATATAAACTGTTTTATATAAACGTGCTAATGGTTTTATCCTAGTGGCGTGTGTAGGGTAGTCATTTGGGGAAATCCTACAGAGTTTTAGTATTCACCCCATTCTTTGGCAATGTGGTGTCTTTGCAGATGTCGTGTACCGTGATGTGGGAAAAGGTAAGGCGTCTACCACCTTTAGTGGAGCATTGTGATTCCTTGGTGGAGATTGGAGCTTCGAACTTGGTGTGGAGCTATGGTGGTGTCATGGATCATGGTGTTTTCTTGTTTGGTCTTCCGTATAGTACTCTAATGTTGTTTTTGGGTTGTGTTGACATGTGAGATTGTTATGGATTATCTGGTTGTCTTTGGTAATGTATGACATTTCTTGTTTTGTTGACATGCATCATATGGTTGTGGATTGTTTGGTTGGTTTTGTATTAAGGGAAAATCGTTCCCCAATTTTTTCTCAGAGACCTCGACTTTTATTTCCAGTCTTTGGTGCCTTGGGAACGTCTCTTAAGGCCAAGTAACCCTCACCACCTCCTCAATCCAATAAGGTAAGGGCGGGGTGTTACACATGTAGCTACAATTTTTTAGTAGTAAATCATGGAAATTATTGCGTTATTTTTGATATGTGATTTGTTTTTGTATTTATATATTTTCATAACACTTTAATGAAAGGATAATTTTGTTTCAAAATAGAGAAAATAAAAATGAATATATATCACTTATTCACCCATCCCCTTCTTAGTAAAACATTGATCTTGACTGTGCAAACTCAATTGGTATAAGATCCATGTTTTTCTTTATATACTGTAGAATGATGTTTTGAAGATAAGTTGGGATGGAAAATTTTAATTTTCTGAATGGTAAGGGGATTTCAAACCTTTATAGTAATAACTATTATATATAGTAGGATAGATTCTTTCATTATCTTATTTATCTTGATTATGATGATCTTGAAGTGGAAATAGATGGATTTCATCCTATCGAGGAAAAAGTATCCCTATTATTTGTTGATAAGAAGAATCTTGAGAATGATGGAAGAGTTAAGAATGCTTTATTCTCACCGCATTATGAAAGTGAGTTTCTAAGAGTGAAGGGTGTTTCCACTTCCAAAGGTACCTAGGAAAAGTTGAAAATAATTTATGAAGGCATTAAAAAAGTGAAGAAGGAAAAGATAAAAATTTGGACGCTGAAGTATGAGGATCTCAAAAAGGGTGACTATGAATCTGGTGATGACTTATTTTCTAGAGTGAATTAAATTATTAACACTGTTATATTTTTTTGGTGAAAATATGGATGATTTTGTTGTTGAAAATATTAGGATAATTCTTCTTGATAATATTGATGAAAAAGCTTCCTCCCTATAAGATAGAGATCAGAAGACATTATATATGGATGATTTTCATAGTAATCTCATTACATATGAAATGATAAGGGAGAAATATATGATAGGAAAAAACAAAATTTGATAGGGAAATATATTTTAAGGCTTCTAAGAAGGAAAAGTAAAAGGTGATTCTTGAAGAATAAATAGCTACTGATTCGGATTATAAAATTGAGGTATGTACAAATCATGGTGATTATTTATCATTATTTACTAAAAATATGAAATTATGTACAAGAAAATATATATGGAATAATCCCTTGAAATGTTTCTAATGTTGAGATTTTTGGAACATTGCGAATAATTTTTCATTATAAAAAGAAGGAATAAGATAGTTATGTAGATGAAAGAAGGAAAAGAAGACCATAAAATTAAAATTATGATAAGGCTAAATATTATTACATAGGTAAAGATATAATATTATCTAAATAAAAAACTAGAATATTCTTATCTAATGATGATGAATATGAAGATAGAGAAGCTGAATTTGAAAATTCAATTAATAAGGATAGATATAATACATTTATTAAAATAGTTACCAATGATGATTTCAGGTTAAGTAGTTACGAGGAAGAAAAAATGTAATTATAATTTATTTAGAAAGATGAATTGAAAGAATTACTGGGAATATTGTGAGGAAACAGAAAGAAATTATGAAATTAAAAAAAATAAAAAATCTTCAAAAAATAACCCAGAATTATTTCTTGATGAGAAAGCTAAGATGCTTGAAGAGATTTATGACTTCATGAAATATGATAAGAATCAAAAGAGTAATAATGAAAATCTATAAGTTAAGATGAAATAAAAATATGTATACATGAATCATTTCCCAAAAAAACATTGCACAGTTAAATAGAGGGTTACAAGTTTCAATAACTTGATTTCAGATTTTGGTGAAAGCTCTACAATGGGTAAACCTTAGAAGGATAAAAAGTTACATTCAATGGTTGAAATGAAAAGTGAATTTTTTTCTAATAAAAGGAAAGATTGTAATGTTATGTATGTGTCCAAAACTGACAATGTAGAGAAGTATAAAGTTTCTAAATATTATGATTCTAGAATAAATTCTATTAATTTTGATTCTAATAAGGGTAAAAGGAAAACTAATCTTAAAAGAACGATTTCAGCAGATAATAGAATTGTTTTTAGTCAATAATTTTTTTATAAGAAAGATAATAAGGATGATGAGAAACATGCTCTCATATAGGGATAATTTATATGTTTCAGATGAAAATATACTTTTCTATGGATACTACAGATATTAGTGAGGATTCGGGCATATAAAAAATATTATTTGGTTTAATCAATAACATTAAAATTATTCCACAAATTATAGAACTCAATTTTTTGGGGGAAGTCAATCCTTTAAATGTATGGGGTTTGATAATGATATTTTTAAGAAATATTAGAGGGTTTTTCTGAAAGTTGAAAATATATTCCTACCTTTGGAAAATATTTTTGAAATATGTGAACAAACTAGACATCCTAAGAAAGGTTATTTCGTTTTGTTACTGTGTCAACAAAATCTTTTTAACACTTCAAAGAAGCCTGATATTAAGAAATTTAAAGTGAATGAAAAATCTCTTGTTGTTGAAACCAATCTCAAAGATACAAAAGAAAAATGAAAATGGATCTTGAATGGTTGGATTTCTTAACATATGATAGGAGACATAAAATGGTTGAAGAATATTAAATAATTCAAATAAAGAACAATGTAATTTGGAAATTTTGAATCTCCCAAAGTCAAAGGTTTTAGATCAATCATCATTTTGGAAGTATAGTTGAAATCCATGAAATCCTTGTTTTTTGGTTATATGAAACACAAACTTTGAAGTGTTTCAAAACATTTTTATGAAGGTAAAATAGTTATTTATAGAAAATATGAGTTTTTTATAAAATTTTTGTAATATTGAAACATAGTCACAAGAATAAAATATATAAAAGGAATCTTTTTTCAAGTTGGAGTGTTTCAAAACACATGTTACTTAGGTATGGTGGAAAAGAATTTTTGTGTGGAATAAATGGTTGGGACACATGTGTCGGAGAAACATGATAAAGTTTTCAAATAGTTAGAGTTCCATTAGTATTCCATTTATGTCTTGAAGAATAGATTGGTGTGACCAAAGTTTTCAAAAATGAAATATTACAAACAAAATGCATAATAATATTAATATTTCTCTATAATGACCCTTATAACTTATTCACTATGATATCTATGGTCAAATAAGAAAAAAATAAAATCATGGAGATAAGTACATCATTAAATTCATTGATGATTTCACTTTAATCTCTTCTATTATGTATATGAAACATAAGTCAGATTCTCTTAAAATGATTAAATGATTTAAGAAGAAATATTATAAGAAATATGAGTATTCAATATAATATTTTAGAACAAACGATGGTCGTGAATAAAATAATAATTAATTTGAATGTTATATTAAGAATCATGGAATTCAACATGAGTTAAGTGCACCTTACACTCCACAACAAAATGGTGTTTTTGAAAAAAAAAATAGATTTCCTATGAAAATGGCTCAGAATATGTCACATGAACATTGTCCCTCTTTTATCATTTGGAGGAAATCCATGTGAACTCCTATTTATATTCAAAACTGATTATTCTAAATACCAATTTCAGATACAAGTCCATATGAAAATTTTTATAAAATAAATACAAGTTTTAAATAATTAATATTTTTTGGGAGTCTATAAATCATAATTAAAAAAGTTAAAAACATAGGAATGTTACATAAGAGAGGTGATGTTGGATTTTTTATTTTCTATGCTCTTGCAATAATATGATATAAATATTTCAACAAAGAATCCAAATTATTAGTTAACTCTATTGATGTAAAATATATAGAACAAGATGAGGACGATAAACACACTCATATAGATAATAAAAATGAATATGATGAATGAAATTTTTTTAAGTATTCTGATTAGAATAAAAATAATTTTAATCATACTCGATAAGAAGAATTAGACTCAAACACTTATAGTAACGATGAAGAATCTCATAAATCTCATCCGAGGCTAAGGATGTAAGTTGAAGTTGAAAATTTATTTTGTGATCAACATTAAAAGTTTTGAACAAGAATGACATCAAAAGCTATATCATATACTTCATTTTATTCCAAAGACGAACTTAAATATTTTTTATAATAAAACCTATCTTCAGGATATGAATGAATAGATGAATTACATAGAAAATATTGATACTTGGGAACTCATAACTAAAAAAAAGAAAAAAATGATTTCTACAATGTGGTTTTCCTAGAAGATGCTCAATGAAGATAGTGAAGTGATACTAAAAAAGCTAGATTATTGTGAAATGGGTACTCATTGATTGAAGAAATTAATTTTAATTAAATTTTTTCTTAGGTAGAATGGTTAGAAAGAATCATAATTTTTTCCTTTTATTACATCATTTCAAAGTTAGAAGTTTTTTTAGATGGATTAGAAATCATAATTTTTGATTGGTAATCCTGAAGAAGAAGTCTATATTAAATAGACATGCGGATTTTTTGTTGGGAAGGATAAAATTTAATTTTGGAAGCTAAATACATCCTTGTATAGGACAAATCATGCTCCGAGGTCATGGTATTCCAAATTGGATACTTTCTTGAGGAAGAAGAGCTTTAATAATGTAAGGGTTGGTAGTAATCATTACATCAAAGAATTTTAGGATTTTTCCCATCATCGTAATTGTTTATGTTGAGGACATTATCATTTTAGGGAATGATGAAAGAGAATGTGAATGATTTTGTTTGAAATGATAATGTTTTTTTAAATGACGATTCTGAGAGAAATGAAATACTTTATATGGATTAAAATCTCATAAAATAAGAGACAAATCATTAATTCACATGAAATTCATGTTAATAAACTTCTTAATATGTTTGGAATGAAAAAATCAAAACTAGTTTCACACTAATTTCAGTAGGAACCAAGTTGAGAAATGATGTAGGAGGAAAGGATGTGGACTCTAATGAGTTTCAAAAACGTATTCGATGTTTGTAATATTTGACTACCTCAAGACCCATAGTTTTTTATGGTGTTAACTTATGTGAAATATTTCAAAGTTCCTTAAATGAATAACATATATTTTATTGAAGCATAATTCTCAAATATATCAAAGAAACAAAAAATTTTGGAATCTTCTATGATATATCAGAAATTATTAACTTATTTAGGTATTCAGATGATGATTAATTATGAAATGTTGATGATATAAGATACACATATGGGGGAGTTTTATATCTAAGGAAAAGTTGTGTTATTTGGAATATAGAGAACCAAAATTTAGTATCTCTTAGCACAACTGAAGCTAACTTGGTTTCTAAAACTCATGACTCTACCAAACATATGTGGATGGATACTCAGTTTTAAGACATTCTTATTGATGCAAAGTAACCATTTATCTTTTTTTATGACAATAAAAAAACCATTAGCATTACCAGAAATCTGGTACACCATTCTCATTCAGAACATATTGATATTAAATATCATTTCAACAATGATTATGTGGAGAAGAATTAATTGAAGTTGGTGAGTTTTCTTATTCCCTAATAAGTTTTAAACATTTTCAAAAAACCGTTATTGAATGGACTTTTCACAAACTATGTTTGACCATTGGGCTATAACCTATTTCTCATCAAGGTTGAGGTATTTGTTTTTCTCCCCTCTTTCATAATTTCTTTGTATAGTTTTATCAATGGGGATATTTCCATCATAAATATAAAGGGGATATTGTAGTTATGATGTTAGTTCTTCATGTTTATGCATTGAATATTCTAAAAATTTGTTGGGGTGGTTGTTGGAAACATTTTTTGATATGAAAGTTCAATAAGTGAAGAATGATGTGAAGAAAAGATGATGATGTTTCATGAGTAACTACTTTTTTATATAATGGATTTTCTTTCAATGATTCATGTTTTCTATAATGATTTATCTCACAAAGGCTTATAATTGATTATATGTGACCCATTTCATGAGATTACATTTTTCAATGATTTATGTACCTTGGTTTAAAAACAAAATACAAAAGGGGATATTTTTAGGACCGGGTCTTCTGAATTTGGTTTTTGAATTCTTGATTATGTTTGTGATGAATGTGTGGAATTTTTTTTTCAAATAGATATCAATAAATTCACTTAGTAATTTATTGGAAATTGTACTCCCCATCGTAATTAGATGATCAGACTCAAACAGATTTAGAAATAACATTAGTTGAATATGATATTTTCTGTAAGAAAAGGATCATATGAATAACATAGAGACCATAATGAATGGTTTGAGTTTAACAAGAAAGTTTAAAATAATATGTAGGACTTCATTATAAATCTAACAATTTTTTTTGTTTTTTAATTGAAAAAATTCATATTTTTTAGTGAAACTTTTGATGAAATTCTAATGAAGAAAATGGGGAGAAAAGGTCTACCAATCAAACTATTGATTGGTTTGATGAAAAGAAGATTCTTTGATGATGGGAAGTTACATTAATTACAATTATAAGATAGAATATAATATGATAATATTAAATATTCTCAATATCATGAGTTATACATGATACAAGACAATGTTTGTGGATGAAGGAAGTTTATGAAGTTAATGCTTTTCATTCTTGGTTGATCAGTGTGAGATCATGAGATGATTATTTTTATGATGGTAGTGAAGGTAGATTATATCATGATAAAACCAATGTTTTGTTTTCTCAATTAGGTCCAATAAGGAAAAGAAAAAATTTATTGAATAAAGATGTTGGTATGAAAATAATTTTATGTTGAAAAATGATTGATAAACACACTGTGCCACCAAACATTGGAGTTATCACGAAATTGATCATTAGATGATGTAATGTTTTCAAAATGAACTTATAAGAATAAAATTTTGTTGAAAAAGATTTTTTCTTTTGGGTATTTATTGGGAACAATAAAAATGAAAAAAGTGGTGTTGTTGTGATCAATGAAAAAAGGGATCAGTGATCAATCAACAATATAATGAACCATTGTCATCAAGGTAAATTTATTTTGGTTTCAATCGGGTTATATATAGAATATAAACTCTAATATATTTTTATCATTTAGGTTAAGTGTTATCAAACTAGCACTGGAACCGATTATCATATTAAAGTAGAGACCTATCCATTAGTCATATACTGACACTAATAGAAGTCATGAGATGCTGGAATTCCCCATATACTGAATCATCTGTCTAAGGAAAAGAAAAAAAATTAATTTGTCGCAAAAAACCAAAAAAGTATTGTCAAGGGGGTCTTAAAAGGTTCTTTGAAGAGTTGAGTGGGAGTTCTTGTTTGAATAGGTTTTATTACTGATGTTAAGGAGTTTCTGATAAGTGTTTCTATCTTTAGAATTCGAGACTATGTTTATCTCAACATGGTTTTAGTGTGTCATATTTATCAATTGGTATGGATCATTAGAATATAAAGGTTGTTTTCAGAATCATTCTGATCACCATAATGGAATGCAATTTATTTTTCCTATGTTTTCTTATATCAACTAGTGTGAATAAATATAATTAAATTTGTAGTGTGGAACATACGCCCCTATCATAATAAGAAAATCAAAGTGATCATCCTAATCAAACGGAAGAATATATAGAAATTCTGAATTTAGAATAAGTTGTGAGATGATTCAAGAAGTTTATAGAAGAACCAAGAAAAAAAGAGGAGCGTTGAAGAAGTTAAATATATATTCAAAATGTTAGGAAAATTTATAACTAATGAAATTTGGCTGAGGTGGAAATTTTTTAATAACCCTGCATAAATGAAATTTCAAACACCTATTAATAGTTGGAAGAACTTTATACTTTCTGAGATAAGTATTTTCAATGGCTGTAGAGATACGTAAAATAACTATAATTATCTTATGAGTAATATGAATTTTTGAATTGAGCATACATGAGGATGTTTTCCAGATTTAAGGGATGATGTAATATCATATTCAAAGTTTCTAGATCAGACGGAGAAATCTGACTGGGATTTTTAGACTGAGATAGAAGAAAATTATAATTGTTTCAATAGTATTCAAGAAGGATTATATTATCAGCCTAAGCAATTAGATTGGGGATCAGACTAGAGAATCAGACTAGAGAATCAGACTAGAGAATCAGACATAGTATCATTACAAACTGTATAGAAGTTCTTACCTACTATTAGGTAGGAAAGTGAATAATTTTTTGGAGATTATATTTATTAAAGTTTACAATGAAGCACAATAACATGTTTGGACACATATAGTAAATGTTTATTAACTTGTTACACTAATGTTTATTACATAATTTAATTCTACTTGAAGAACATGCACTATTGTTTTGAACATATTGTTTCACATGTGGAAGTGAATATACTGCTTGATGTATCAACAAAAAATGATTGTTTTCTATTGTATTGTGAGGTATTGGATTGTTTCCAAACCATAAAAAGGATATAACTACTCTTCTTGAGTAGTGTAACTGGTAAATTTTGCATTCCTCTAAATGTGTGACTGTTTTTTCAACAAGGTGATAAATATTTATATGAAGGGGAAGGTTATTTAAAAAAAATTGGAAACATAAAAAAGATGTCACTAATTCACCCCTCACACTCTCAATGATACATTGATCTTTATGGGGAATATCGTATTTTTTTTATTATATCACCATGTTGTGGTTACTCCCTATAGTGAAGAATATATATGTTATAATTAATATGGATGGCTGAAAATATGGAAGTTCTAGTTGGTATTTTTTTAAACCATAACACACAAACATTGTGTTGTGAACATAATCAAATGAATTTTAGTGGTATGGGAATTGATATTTTCGTAATGAATATAAATAATACATGTTTTAGTGATTAATGGGATTTTTGTGTGTGTTTTTAATAGGAAATGGTCATTTTACAACACAGAAGGTCACACCTAGGAGATGAACATAGAATATCCAACATTTTTAGAGATGTGATGTTTGAGTTAGTGAGATTGTGTCACACTGCGAAGAAAAAAATAAAAAATTATAATTCATTGTTTGTTTGAGATCCACTACTATAGATGATAATGTTTCACTAGAAACATTCAAGGGGAACAATATTCATTACATTCTTGATTTTTTATTTCTTTGAATTCCCTAAAAATTCTAATAATTTACTAGAGAACATGATTTATTATTTCGTTAAGGATAATGTCGTGTAGGAAATAAAGAAATTAGAAGAAATTGGATATGAAATATTATTTGTATTTCAATTAATATACGGGTATATACATTGGAAAGTAATAACATGTTATTCAAATTCAGTGGCGGAGATATAGGGGATTATCATTCAAAAGATATATTTTAGTGAATGGAAGTTGGAAGTTAAATAATATTTTAATTCTGACTTTGAAATTAATGTGGTTCCCAGGTATTAACAAAAATATTTTTTTCAGATTAATAATTGCACAAAGATGTTATAGGAGGAATTTAAAGTTCAGGATAAGGGACTTTGTGTTCTAAGAATAGAAAAGAGGGGTTGAAACCTGATCCTTAGTGCATATCTAAAATAGATATAATTTCTACAACTATATAAGAATATATTACAGATATATATAAAAATATACGAGTTACTAAGAATTTAAATTTATATTAGGTTTCTATTGAAGATATTCTTAATGAATGCAAAGAAGATAATTCCATATATGAAATTATTCATAGCACGTTTCTTTTATTTTTGTTAAAAAAATCATTAATATCAATTTGATGGTATATTTAAGATCAAATATTATACTCTTATAATATGAAGATGATCATTACAATCATTTTATTTATTGGAATATTTTGAAGTTCACCAAATCATTATTCGTCTTTATTTAATGATATACATTTCAAGTAAAGAAACCATATGTGACCTTAATATCATTGAATAAGAATATTCCTGAAAGCGTATAAATATATACCATCTAGAGAAATGCGAAAAAGAGTCTAAAGAGAGTGATCCTTGATAGGAAAGGGTATTATCCCCCAAAAAACCATTATACAGTGAACCTTTATGTTGAGGGACCTTACCAAAACATGTCCTGTAAGTGACCATTGGTGATGATTGACTTCACCTAAATATTATATTGACAAATATAGTATGTATTACATGATTCTTTTACCCCAACACAATACTTAGTGTATTCTCTTGGGATGTAGCCCAGTGTGGGTGAACTACATAGAATATGTGTGATCATATATGTTATATTTTGGTTATGTTTATGATAAATGAGGTTAATGTATTCAATGATTAAATAGGTTTAATTTTATTATTTATAATAAGGGTAAAAGATTATATCGAAAGTGGAACAATGAAAAAGTGATAAAATTAGCTAATTGCCAGAATCCCCCACCATCGCTTTTATGGTATCCTAATTTCCTACACAAGTGTTATTGGGGTTTTATAAAATAATGGTAGATGTAAATTATTCACTAATCAATAATGTGATAATTGGTAATAAAGATTGACCACTAGTTTTTTATTTTTATTTAATGTAGATAAAAGAATATAACATAACCTATTTAATTTAAATTATTTAGTTATAGAAAAATAAAATTTCATTTATATTGAAAATTTCAATGATTGGTACCAGAACATGACAATAATACTATCATAAGAAAGTAATTATTATATATGGGAATTATTAGGGTCTATTGAGAACGTAATAAATTCTAGTAAGGGTGATAAGGAATCTTGTAAGTGTATTCCAAATAATTAGTATGTTGTTTTTTGGATCATTTAGTAATCACTGTCCATTTAGATTCCAAAAAAGAAATTTTTACAAGGAAGAGAACAGAATGCCTCCACCAATGTAATAAATTTATCAAGACAAAATGAAGCATAGGTTAAATTACTGTAAGATCGAAATGATACTGATTGTAATATCGAAATAATGATGTAGATTCTCAATATACAAGAGGGGGGGGGTGAATTGTATACTTAAAAAAATCCTTTGGAACTTTTAAAGATGGTAATGTTTAACAAAGTTAAACAAGGTAAATTCACAAGACCTCTTAGTTCTACTAACTTGCTTGATTCTGGAAATGTGATTCCGGAAATAAAACATAATAAATGTTTACAAAGATAAAGACTCTACCTTAATGTATATAGAATCTTATTAACTTGAGTACTTCTATAAGAAACTATAAGATAGGTATACATTCCTCAACAACCAAAATGTAGTGCAAAACATGAAAAAATACACGTAACAAGTAGTAAATCTTTTTTCCCAAAGAGAAGGGTATCCAACAACCTTGGATAAAGTTCCCTTGATTTATACTTTCAAGAATGTATGCCTTACCCACACTAGGGTAAACCCTTGATACAAATATCAGAATCTGTCTTGCTATCCTAGCAAGCCCTCCGACTTCAAGGTAGTCGGCACCTCTGTCTTTCTATCCCCAGAATCCCCCGAATGTACTCCAAAAAATTCGGAGTTGCATGAAGCAATTCTGAACAATATGTTCAGTACACATAAATCATGAAAGTATCTCTCTAGAAATCACTTCATAGTATGTCATCTCAAGATTCGTATAACAGTCAAAGTTAACGTTGTGAGCTCTTTCAAATTCACTCCTACTTATAGGCACATATTCAACCATTGGATCCCTCCTCCAACTGTCATATTATTCCTTGAATTTTAGAGGGACCTGTACACGTGTCACTCAAACAATGGTAGGTTTGAAAAAGAAAGCATGACATCATTTTATAACTCAAACAAGAGTAAGAAAAAATATGGTTTCCCAACGAAATCCATTTTTCGGAATGTAAGGAAAAATTGATGTTCGTAGTATAACAAAATAACCATTCGTTGTATATAATACATGAATATTCAGATTCTATCTTCAAAAGAATTCATATCCTGAATTCTATAGAATTATGGAGTCTGAATTTCAAGGAAAATCAGGGTCTGAACTCAGAAATTTCAGAGTCTAAATATAGAAAATTTAGAGTCTAAACTCAGAAAGTTCAGAGTTCGAATTAAGAGTATTCAGAGTCTGAACTCGGAAAGTTTAGAGATTGAATTCATAGAATTCAGAGTCTGAACTCAAAAAGTTCAGAGTCTGAATTCAGAGAATTCGGAGTCTGAACATAGAATGTTTGGAGTCTGAATTCAGAGAATTTGGAACCTGAATTTGGATCCTGAAAACAGAATGCTCTATATCTAAGTATATATAATATTCTGAGGTTTTAGTTATGAATCCAAATTTTATACTTAGAAAGAAAATGATTTAGATTATAACATGACCAATTAAAAACAAGGTAAGGATAAGTGTCCTTGGGGAAGGAAAACTTTCCTTATGAATATAAAATATAGGTAAAAGAAATTTGCCTTAATATAGAGTGTTTGTGTTTTTCAAAACAAGAAGGAATGAAAAAGTCACAAGGAAACCTTATTGACTCAACAATCTCCCTCTTTCTGTAAATCACAAACATCCTTAAAAAACAATATAAGGACTTAGGAAATATTTTTTTGGACTCTGAAAATAAAACTTATCACCCTTAACACATGGGAAATGATGAATATGACTAACTCCCCCTTAGGATTTGGATACACTAAGGATCGTATTCTTGATTTTCGGGTTGAGACTTAGCATTTTATTGCCTATGAAAATCATTTTGGATAAGAACTCCCCATTAGATGAACTCCCCCTTACTTAGGGAAGTTTCTTCTTTTTCTTTGTATTATTTTTTTAACATTTACCTCTTCCCATTTGTGATTTTCAAAAAGGATTATAGGGAATAAAAAATAAAACATGGTACCTGAAATATTAGTACTAAACAACCAAAAGACAAGAAACAAAAAATTTCATTCATATTGGAAAAATTTATACAAGTGAGGAATACAACAAAAGACCAGAATTGAACAATATTATCTTTATTTCTCCTTCAGCATCAACTTCTTCACTATGGTTTTGAGCTTCATGAGTTCTTTGTGATTTTCCTATGCACATTTGAGAATCTGATCTTGATCTTATGTTTTCTTCTCTGTGGATTTGATTTTTTCTTCCCGAGCCTTAAGAGATTCTGCCTGACCCTTTATAACTTCTTCTTGCTTAGTAAATTTTTCTTCAAGTTTTATTCTAATATATCTTTCCCTCTTCCTACTCTGAGCAAATAAATACAACTTCCAATTCAGATCCTTCAATTCCTATATCCGAGAATTCTGTTCCAAAGACAGATATTCATCAAAACTAGTTGTGTGATCCTTGATCTTAACATCTTTGGTGTCAAATGCATCCTTAAAACTTTCTTGGAACACATCAAGAATTTCCATGTATTCTATTGTTTTCATTGACCAGCTGGTCATATTTTTTAAAGATCTTTTGTGGGATTCATTGTTTATGAAAAAGGTTTTGAAATCAGCCTCATGTTTGACACACTTATCCATCACCATGGATAATGAATCTGATTTGTGATTTAAGGAATTTCAGAGCATCTGAAATCTGAAGTATATGATTTGGAATATTGGTATAGTCCCAACAAGCTTCTTTAAAGACTAGACTACAAAATCATGTCCAAGGGAGGATGATTCCAAATTAGGGATTTTTCTTGGTGACGTTTCTTTTTCAAACTCACCATCTTTCCTCTTCGAAGAATCACATACATCTTTCTTCTTTACCACATCCTTGGTAGGTGTATCAACTACTACCTGTTTTCCTTTATTAGCCTTCAAAATGACTTACTCTTGATCAGAAGATTCATGTTCACTATCAGATAGATGAACAATTTTGTCTTCATTTAATTATTCCTTTTCATCTTATGCCTCAATATCCTCTAGGTGAGTGTAATCTTTATTAATTATTTCTTCTTTAGATGATTTGTCTACTTCGTCTTCAGCCTTCTCTTCATCCTTCTAAGGAGTAGCAATATTTGATGATATAGCTTGAGATGTTCAGAATGATAATTTCTCAAAATGTATTTCCTTCTCATGAAAATCCTCAACTTTCTTTATCAAATCTTCAGTTTCACCACTGCCTTCTTCTTCTTATTCGACTTCTTTTTCTTCTACTTCTTTTTCTAGGAGTTTTTCCGCAGTCACAAACTTCTTTCCCAGATTCTCAGGTAAATTTTCTATCAATATGGATTCTGGTACCAGAATACTCTCAGAAGCTTTCTTAGCATCCTTCATAAGTGATTGAACTATTTCAGCCTCAGACAACTTCTTCTTCTGCTTCTTCACTTTCTATTTCTTGTCAAGTTCTTCAACAGCCTTCTCCCTCAACGATTTTGCTTCAGCAGGGTCCATTCCAAACCTAGGCTCCCCTTCATTCTAATAATTCATGTCTTCTCTCCAATTTTTTACAACTTCATCAGGACAGGATTTTTGTTTCTTTGGCTTTGGAGGTGCAGATTGGGTTTCCTTAGCCACTGGGGTTTTTTCCTTCTCTTCTAAATCCTTCAACTCCCTCTTCCTTCCACCATTTTTAGAGGTCTAAGCCACATCCCGTTTCTTTGAAATAGCTTCTGCTTCCTCTTTACGATAGTCATAAAATTATTTGGATTCTTTAGGAAATCCATCTTTTATCCTTCTCAGAGTGTCATCACTTAACAACATAACTTTTCAATTTCTTGATTTAGATTTGTAAGATATTTTGAAGGATTATAGACACCGAACTATTATATTTGAAAGAATGGCTTGATACATAATAATATGAGCCTTCAGATTTCCATTCTTTGTGTTTTCAATCATAAATAAAATATGCTTAACTAAGTTTATCTTACTATGGTTTACCAGGAAATCCAGAATGTACATATCACTTTTCTTTAAAGTATCCTTTTCTACTAATCTCGGTATGATGAATCCATGAACCCCCAATTGAAGAATCCAATAATTTGTAGTCAGGTAAAGAATCTTTGGAGTCTTTAATTATGAGAGACCAAGGCATCCCATGGCCTTCACCTTATCAAAACTTCCTTGAACATCAGGCATCTTATTAGATCAAAACTCAACTTCTCCTTCATAAAGAATACCAACCAAGCTTGCGGCCTTGGTGTAAGAAAGTTAATATGTATTTATATAACATTTGAAAGAAAATTTACCACTACTGTCTTCCTTGAAGAAAACAACTGAATCATATAATTCTATTAACCAATTTAGATATACCAAATCATGAGCTTTTCGATTTGAGAGGCAAAAACTTTCCCAATAATTCAGCTTTATATTCTCAGAGATAATAGAATCATACTTTGCAAAAAACTTCAGATAAACTTACCTTTCTCTGTATATCTTCTATTCAAAGATTGGTTTAATAGTTGACATATATTTTTGGGAAGATACTTTAGCAGACATTCAGAAGTAAGAAAGTCCTTAGATGTTCGGAACGGGCTTATGTAGGAGGGCTGATCTTCAGAAAACACGAGCTTGAGTTTCTATGTGGGACAACCATTAGGGGTCCTTTATATAGGCAATTGAGGTGACAATTCAACTTCCATAATCAATCCAATGGTTGAAAAACCTTCTGATCAGATCTCAGGGTTGAGATGATAGCTGGAAGGAAATCATCATTACAAAAATTTTACGTACGAAAAACATCATTATGAAAATTTTATTTACGAAAACCTTCATTACGAAAATTCTAAGTACGTAAATTTTCATTAAAAAAATTTTAAGTAAAAAAATATTCTTTATGAAAATTTTAAGTACAAAACTCTTAATTACAAAAATTTTAAATACAGAAGAGATAAATGAAAAATTTGACTACGAGAACAATTTTTATACTATGAAAAATTTTAGACTACGAAAAAAAATTTATACTACCAAAAATTTTTAGACTACAATTTTTTTTAGAAATCTAACAAAAAAATGTACTCCCCCCCCTATGAAAATGAGTTCCTTGCTATAAAGAGATTGGCTTCAATAGGATATTATCGTGGAATATTACGTTATATTTATCATTCATAACTTCTGTTTAATGTATTCAAATCTATCAGATGGTAAAGATTTTGTGAAAATATCAGCAAGTTGATCTTGTGTTCCGATAAATTAAAGAATGATATCCCCTTTTTGTGTGTGATCCCTAAGAAAGTGATGCCTAATATCTATGTTTTTTTCACGAGAATGATGTGAAGGGTTTTTAATTAAGGCAATGACACTAGTATTATCACACAAAATTTGTGTTTTGGTAAAACTCATACCATAGTGTTGGAGTGTGTGTTGCATCCATAACACTTGATCACAACATCTTCTAGCTGCTACATATTTAGCTTCAACAGTGGAAAGTGCTTCTGAGTGTTTCTTTTTGCATGAATAAGATACTAATTAATCTCCTAATAAATTACAAGTTCCAGATGTACTTTTCCATTCCATTTTACATCCACCAAAGTCATCATCCGAAAAACTTTTAAAAAAAAAATCATTTCCAGAAGTGTAAAAGATTCCTAGATCTATGGTTACCTTTAATTAGCTAAAAATCCTTCGCACTACCTTTAAATGAGATTCCTTAGGATTGGATTGATATCTTTCACATAAGAATACTGAAAACATAAAGTCTCGATGAATAGCTGTCAAGTAATGTAGACTTCCTATCATACCTCTAAAAGATGTTTGATCTGCTGGTTTCCCAACTTCATCAAGATCAATTGAATTGGAGGTACCAATGGGAGTACTTATACTCTTAGTGTTGTCATATCCATACATTATAAGAAGATATTTAATACAAATATGTTGATATATTTAGATTTCTTCTGGTTTTTGAGAAATTTGAAAACCAAGGAAAAATGTTAACTCACCCATCATACTCATTTCAAACTCAGATTTCATTAGATCTGAAAAGGAATCTATTAAATATTGCTGAGTTGAACCAAATATAATGTCATCAACATAAATTTGAACAATCAAAAAATTTTTCTTATCTTTCTTTATAAAAAGGGTTGGATCAGAATTTCCCTGAACATAATTATTTTGAAGCAAAAATCATATAAGTCTATCATACCAAGCTCGAGGGGTTTGCTTAAGTCCATACAAATCTTTGGTAAGTTTGTAAACATGTTCAGGATGTTTTGAATCTTCAAAACCAAAATTTTGTTCGACAAAAAATTCATCTTGATCAAAACCATTAAGGAAAGCACATTTAACATCCATTTGAAAAAGTTTGAAATTGAAGAATGCAGCAAAGGAAAGTAAAATAAGAATAGATTCATGTCTGGCTACTGGGGCATAGGTTTCTTCATATTCTATTCCTTCTTGTTTATTATAGCATTTAGAAACCAATCTAGCTTTATTTCTTACTATGACTCCATTTTCATCACATTTATTTCATAAGACCCATTTTACACCAATAACAGAAGTTTCCATAGGTCTTTCAACCACAGTCTAGACTTTATTTCATTAGAATTCATTTAGCTTATCTTACATAGCTTTTATCTAATCATCATCACCTAGAGATTCATCAGTTCTCTTTGGATTTAATTTGGAAAGGAATGACCGATGTTCTAATTCATTTTTTAAGGAACTTCTAGTCTATACAGGTTGATTTACAGCACCCATGATACTATCACTGGGATGATTCTTTAGAAACAACTGATTTGGGTTTTCAAAAACCTGTTCATTAACATAAGGTTGGAATTCTTCTGGGGTAAATGCATCGGAATTATTTTCTTGAACATTTTCCTTATCAGAAGGATATTCTAACAAAAGTTTATAATCAGTTTTTGAAAACACATCCGAATATGTAGGTTGAGGTTGTTTAAAAACAAAAGGATCAATTTCAACAAATTTGACATGTACAGTTTCTTCAACAGTACAAGTATTTTTATTGAAAACTCTATAATCCTTAGAAGTTGTGGAGTAGGATAAGAAAATTCCATCATCATATTTTGATGCCAATTTGTGTAGATTATCTTTAGTATTCAGAATGATTACCCCGAATCCAAAAACCATGAAGTAGAAAAGTCTAGGTTTTCTACCATTCCATAACTCATAATGATTTTTATTAGGAAAATGTCTAATCAAAATACGATTTATAGTATAGAATGTAGTACTTATAGCTTCATCCAAAAAATGTTTGGCTACCGAATATTCACTCAACATGGTTCTTTTTATCTCTTGAAGGATTATATTTCTTCTTTCAACAACACCATTTTGTTGAGGAGTTCTGGTTGCTGAGATGTTATGATTAATTCCTTTTCTACTACAAAAAGTTTCAAAATCTGAATTTTGAAATTATCCTCCATGATCAAAATGAAAAGTTATCAAAGGAAGGTTTTTCTCATTTTTAAATTGGGCTCTATAACTTTTGAAATAATAAAAAGCTTCAAATCTCTTTTCTAGAAAATATACCCACCTAAATCTAGTGTAATCATCAACTAAGACAAATACATAATATTAGCTTCCAATGCATCTAGTTTGTGTTGGGACAAGAAGTTCCATATGCCCTAACTGTAATGCATCAGTGGTTGAGACTTCACCAACTCATTTAAAACTTGATTTATGATTCTTTTTATATTGACAAGGATCACAAAATTTTGAAGAATCAAATCTAAGCACCACTACATCCTTAACTAGTCTTTTCATAGAGAGTTTGCATAGGTTCCTAAGGTTACAATGTCCTAACCTTCTATGCCACAACCAAGAATGATCTTCCATTTCACTAAGGCAAGGTAGATCTTAGCTCCTAATGTCTTCTATGTTTAATGTGTAAACATTCTCTTCCCCATTGGCAAAAATAATAAACTATTACCTGGAATTGTGTACTAAGCACTTGTCATTCCAAAAATTCACAAGGTAACCTTCATCACATAAATGAAATATGCAAAAAATGTTGTTCTTAAAACCCTTAAAAAATTAAACATTTGAAATAAATGATTTTCCAAGAAGAACAATGTTACCTATACCAATAACTTATCCCTTAGCATTGTCTCCAATAGTTACTTTTCCTCCTTTCGTCTTGATAATCTTTTCAAAGATGTTTTTGTTACCAGTCATATGCTGGGAACATCCACTATCAATGTACCAAGTATTGAGTATGATACTATCTTTATTTTCCTAAAAATAAGAGTGTTAGACTTTCAGAACCCAAATTTTCTTGGATCTGGAAACTTCAGAAAGAAAAATTTTAGGTAACCAAATTTTCTTTGAAAAATAATCTTTATGAAAACCTAAAAACTGAGTTTTTTAAGGAATAATTTATTTCCCATTTCCCACCACACTGACACTTAGTGCATAAAGGATCACTTTGAAAAAAAAAATTGTTATAAAAAATCGGTTTTAAACTTGTATAACCGAAAACAGAAATATTCCTTAGAGGTCGAATTTGGGATTAAATTTTATCAATGTTTTCCTTCCCTAAGGTAAAATTTGAAAATCACTTCATCAAGGAGAATATTTATGACTTTTGTCAAGTAACTATGTTTTTATCATTAAAAACATCAGTTTTAGTATTAGAGTTATGCTCGAAAACATTTTTCTTAGAAATTACTTTTTCTAGATCCTTAGAAAGTTTATCCGTCTCAAAATTAACATCTTCAAGGTTTTTTGAAATACTTTCAAAATCAAGGGTTTTCTTATCAAGATCTTAAGAAAGATTTGATATTTCCTTAGTAATAATATAAATCCTAGAATTTTCCTTATCAATAATTTTCTTGACTTAATAATTTTCATTCTCAAAGAGATTAGTAAAGAAAAAAACTTCTTCATAAGTAAGTAAAGTATTATCTTTATCAGAATAAGATTCTTCAACCAAGGATTCATAGTATTTAATATCACTATAATAATCATTCAAGGATACATTAGTGATAGATTCAGAATTGTGTACCTTTTCCATTAAACAATGACTTTAAATAGGTCGTCTGGTTATTAGTCCAAAATTATTCTGTCCAGAAGATTCGTAATCTGATGATTCATAAGAAGCCTCCCCACCACTGGCACTTCAAGTTTCATTAGCTTTCAAAACATTCCTCGCTTTAGCTTTGTAGTACTTATTTCTATTTCTCTCAGAATGATTTTCCTTTCTATCAATTCTCTTAATCATAGGAAAATCTGGCCTTATATGTCAAGCTCTTTTGCATTCATAACAAGTGACTTCAGATTCTTTCTTATTTTTTATTTATTTCTTCTTGTATCTATACTGAAAGTCTTTCTTCCCAACTATCTTGTTCATCCTTTGAGCTAGATTAGCTAGTTTATTCTTAGAATGTTCACTTTCACATGATTTAGATAAGACAGTAACCTTCTTAGACATAGATCTTGTAACAATCCCAGGAGTCTTGGATTTCATATGATTAGAAGTAGTTGTAAAAGAATCACCTCCATTCCCGTTTTTCTTCTTAACATTATCAGAAACTCTCTTCATTATAGTCTCATGTTGAAGAAGAGTTCCAAAAATCTCATCATGAGTAATCCTTGAGACTTTCTTATTCTCATATATAACTATTCTCTTAGATTCCCACTCATTAGGCATGATGTCTATAATCTTGTTTACAAGTGCCTCATTATCCAAACCTTTTTCACCGATGGATTATAGGCTGTTGAAAATAGTCATAAATCTCTAATGTACCTTACTTATAGGTTATACACAAGGAAAGTAAAAACCATGGTACTCAGCTCTAAGAATAACTCTTCTAGTTTCAATAAAATTGGAAGTACCAAAATGTGTAACTTCAACCTTCTTCCAATTACAATTTGCAGCTTCATAAGAGGAAGTATGGATATATATATTCCTGGCCATGGAACAAAACAAATTATTGTGTACCTTGTAGTTTAGTTGATATTCTAATTTCTCTTGATTAGTAAAAGTTATGACTTCCTTTTCTGGAATCTTGTAATCTACAGTAAGCATAACAAAGTTTTCCACTACAATGTTAATAACAAAATTCTTCATACGATCTCTCCAATATTCATAATCATTCCCACCAAATAAGGTGGTCTAGTAGGATTTAATTTTTCTATGGATATAACATTCATTCTGGCCATCTCAAATAAAATATTTCCACACAAAAGTTTTAGTAATGAATGTTTGTAAACAAGGATAAAAATATCCTAAGCAAGAAAAATATAGAACAATGAAAAACATGAGAAAAAAAACTTATATGTGAATATAAGTATTTTAGAGACCTACTCTGATACCAATTGTAGGGTCTAAATGATACTGATTGTTGTATCGAAATAATTTGGTAGATTATCAATATACAAGAGGGGGGAGAATTGTATAGTTAAAAAAATCCTCTGGAACCTTTAAATATGGTAATGTTTAACAATGTTAAACAAGGTAAATTCACAAGACCTCTTAGTTCTACTAACTTTCTTGATTTCGAAAATGTGGTTCCAGAAGTGAAACTTTGAAAAGTTTACAAAGATAAAGACTCTACCTAAAGCATATAGAATCTTATTAATGAGTGTACAAGTGTAAGAAAGTATAAGATAGTTATACATTCATCAACAACCAAAATGCAGCAGAAAACATGAAAAAATACATGTAACAATTAGTAAATATTTTTACCCAAAGAGAAGGGTATCCAACAACCTTTTATAAAGGTCCCTTGATTTATACATTAAAGAAATTATGTCTTTCCCACACCAGGGTAAGCCCTCGATACCAATATCAGAATCTGTCTTGTTATCCCTGCAATCCCTCGAACTTCAAGGTAGTCGGAAACTCTGTCATCCTATCTCTGGAAGCCCTCGAATGTACTAAAAAACATTTAGAGTCGCACGAAGAAATTCTGAACAAGATGTTCAGTATGAAAAAAGCATGAAAGTCTCACTCTAGAAATCACTTCAGTAACATGTAATATCTAGATTTGTAGAATAGTTAATTTTAATGTTGTGAGCTCGTTTAAATGAGCCTTTATTTATAAGAACGTCTTCATCGGTCATCACCCTCCTCTAATGGTGATATTTTTTTCCTAAATTTCGGAGGGACCTGTACACGTGTCACTCAAACAATAGTTGGTTAGAAACAGAATGCAGGACATCATTTTATAACTCAAACAAGAGTAAGCAAAAATATGGTTGCTTAACCAAATCTATTTTTTGTAATGTAAGGAAAATGAAAGTTTGGAGTCTAACAAAAAACCATTAGGTTTCTACAATACATGAATATTCAGATTCAATCTTCAAAAGTATTCAGAACCTGAATTCTATAGAATTCCGGAGTCTGAATTCTAAGGAAATTTGGATTCTGAACTCCGAAAGTTCAGAGTCTGAATTTAGAGAATTCAGAGTTTGAACTCCGAAAGTTCGGAGTCTAAATTCAGAGAATTCAGAGTCTAAACATAGAATGTTCGAAGTCTGAATTCAGAGAATTTGGAGTCTGAACTCAGAGTGTTTGGAGTCGGAATTTTGAAAATTCGGAACCTCAATTCGGATACTGAAAACAGAATGCTCTGTATCCAAGTATTTTTAAGATTCTGAGGTTTTAGTTACGAAACCGAATTTTATTCTTAGAAAGAAAATGAGTTAAATTATAACATGAACAATAAAAAACATGGTAACGATAAATTTCCTTGGGGAAGGTAAATTTTCCTTATGAATGTAAAATACAGTGAAAAGAAATTTGCCTTAAGATAGAGTGTTTGTGATTTTCAAAACAAGAATGAATGGAAAAGTCATAAGGAAACCTTATAGACTCAATAATAAAATCATTAAAAATTCATTCACTTGCATCATTAATGATGTATCCAATGTGAGTCACTATTTAGTAAAAATTATTTGGTACTTGGAGTGATTCATGTAATTAAATTTCATATTTTAAAATAATTAGTCAGTTCATCTTATTAATTCAACCTACCAACCTATTTTCAATAATTTCATTGAAAAATATAAGAATAACAAAGTTGGTTAAAAGTAATCTATATTTATTTGGAGATGATCTCCAATAAGATTACAGATTTTTTGAAATTTAAATATTCAATGGTTATTTTTAAAAGGAAGAGAGGAGAGGAAAAAATATTAGTGGGAGATTTATCAAAATAACATTCTAATAGTTTTTCACTGATGAATGAAAATATTATGTAGATGATCAATGAGTAAGACACTTTTCTTGTTGTTTTTAGTATAATGTATCACTTGAATAATAACTACAATATAGTGAAGAAGCAGGGGGATGATTTAAGAGTATTTATAATTAGTGGAAAGACTATAATTTTTATAAGATGGGTATTCTGTAAAAATTATTTCTCCTATAAGAAACATGTTGATTATAATTGATTACAATATTTTAGGTAGAACCCTAATATATTATTGGATTTAGTATTCTAGCATCTTTTATAGAAGATTAAAAATTTGAATTTCTGGTGAAATAATTCTCATATTTTTGAAAATTAACCCTGTCATTTTGTGACTATAACATTATTTTAGTTTTTAGTTATGAGAAAAGGAAATTTCATTTCACATTTTTAAATAGTTAGACAATATATATTTATATATGAAACTTTTGAGAAAATTTTTAAATATATTTTTAAATTTGTAAATCATATAATTGTAATAAAAGTGGAACCATGTGGGAATGTATCATATGTTAAGTAATTATGGTATAGTTATATTTTTTAAATAAACTAGAATATGTAGGGAAATATAGAACATGAAAATTATTAAGAATATCTTGAGTTAAAAAACATTGTTAATTTTTATACATGATTACATGAAAAAAATGAAACAAATTTATTTTTTATGTAATGGTGAATGAGTCCCAGAGAATCTATTAAAATATGAGATGATTACATGTGATCTATTTATAGATAGAATATATAATTATATCATCATACTTTATTTATTTCTCGTATGACTTTAATAGATATAGATATATATAGTTGATGAGGAATACATCAGATCCATTTTATGATATATTTTGGAATATAAAATTCACTTCTAGAATAAATTTGGTATGAAGAAAAATATGATATGATAAGAGTATCTCAACCAAGTGGTTGAGAAATAAAATATGTAGTGGAAAAAAATTGAGAAGCTATTGGAACCGATTGGTTGAATATTGGATATGGTGAAAAAGTTTGGAGAGGTTAAAAATTAATGTTATCCAAAATGGATGGATTTATTTAGAGTGAGAGGATAGATTAATACCGAATACGTTACTTGTATGAATAAAATCATGAATATGGAAATAATTTTAATATTAACTATATAAATTTTCAACCTAAACACCATATAATTGGAAAAAATGTTTAATGGATAATTTTGTAACAATGGAATAATTGGCATGTATAAAGGAATTATAGATATAATGAGGAATAAATAATGAAAAATTTGGTTACCATACACGAGAAGCATACATGGTGAATTTTTAACGAAGTTGACATGTATTTCCTTAGATCCTTGGTATATGTATGGAAAGTTAGGAGGGGATATATTGAACTTGTTGCAATGAAAACCTTTGATCTATAAATAACTATAGGTGGTATAACAAGGAAATTATATAAATGATTTTTGAAATATCATTCCTGAATGTAGATGGATTCATCATGTTTTTATGGATGTTATGATTAACTAAATATTTAATATTTTTTCTTAAAATGTCATTGCAAGATGAGTGTGGATATAAGGAAGGACTTTGAGAATGATAGATTATTATTTACGTTAATGAATAAATATTGCGGCATTCCACATTGGTATAGATTTTGATTTTTTTATCATTCGAATAAATATAATATTTATAGGAATAAGTGTTTTTAGATCACACTATTTTATATTAAATTTCATTTTCATATTGTAGATGACATAAAAATGGGGAAATTTTAAATTTTGTTTTGGGTTATCTATGGAGAATAAACGGTCATACTACATCATTGTATATGAACCGAAAAAATAGAGGAGGAATGGAGGATCAAAATGTAAATAGTGAGTAATAAAATTTTTGTGTTTCATTAATGTCTTATGCTTCACTATAAATGTAACCATCACACCATGTAGATGTAAAGAACCATTATGATATGAAAAATAGTGTTGTGATTTTAAATGAGTTTAAAATATGGCTACATTTGATATTTTGGGATCAATGAGTGTCTGATAGTCATTCCATAAAAATATTACTTACATCATTATTTGAAGGATTTTAATTCATATCATGATATAATGAAGACTATATTGGCATGATTCATAGACATAAATATTTTTAATGGTTATATTTGAATTTTATAAATTGGATATGTGACTTCATATTTTCAAAATTTAATAGAAATAAATGTATGAATATGTCCAAGTTAATACATGTGGGACACATGGAATAATACTAGTGTTTTATATGAAATATAATCAGTCTAGTTCATTTACTAAATGTTTTGTTGATGAATTCAAATTTCAAAATATATAATCTAGTATTGTAAAATGGTTAACTAAATTTAATGATGTGAATTTTTGAGAAGAGATAGCATATTTACATAAAATTCATTAATATGTATTGTATATTGAATGGAGGTTCATGTTCTATTGAATCTAGAGGATTATATCTATTTTATTATAGAATAATACTATGAAAATTAAAGATATTAATTTTCATGAAATACAATATATATCTAGAGTTTTATATTATGGTTTTGAAGATCATTCAAAAGAAAATGAAATAACTACTTTATTCAGATGTAAATAGAATATGACATTTAAGAAGGTTCTTAGAGAAGTGGATTTAATTGGACAATCAAATTTGGTGGTAATTATTTATAATGATTCAGTTTTTTATATTCCCTTAAAAGATAAATACATGTGAATAAAATAATATATTTCCTTAAAGAATTTTTTAAAGAGGAAAGAAGTGGTATTTCCTCTTGGGGGAGTTTTCAGTGATCCTTGGTCTATAATAAAGGTAATGATCCTTGACAGGAGTGAAAATGACCAAAACATCATATCCACTAAATAGTCCATTGATACACTATTTTTGGACACTATCACATTGTCTTGTGATTTCCCCTTAGAGTAAACCTAGTATATGTTATGAAGGTAAAAATTGTTATTTTAATGATCAACAAATATTTATTAGAGGGAGTTATATATTGAAAAAATTCCTTCCACCATTACAAAATTATTATATAATTGGTGAGGGTCAATGAGAGAAAATATTTTATTCTTAAAAAAACCCATATTCACCCCTTCCGATCTCATAGTACCTTAAGAATTATATAATATCCCACTAGTATAAAAAACCTTTACTAGATTATATGGATTCGAATTTGGATCATTAATAAATTATATCTATTTTTAGACTATTGAATATATGGTATTATTGATAGGGAATCATGTTTTAAATAGAAATAACTTTTCTTTGAAAATAAGAATATTTTGTTTTTATTGGATTTTAGGGATGATTGTTTTGAGTATTTATATTTTAATTCTGATATATAATAGAAAATAAAAATATTTGATGACACCATGATGGAAAATATCACGATTAAGATCATAACCAATGAGGAAATGAATAAAGCTGCTCATTATACTACTATATATGATGTATACAATAAATTTCAAAAAACTGTTGAAAATTTTTAGATAAAAAATATATAGCAACATATTTTAAATAAATGAAGGAAAATATATTGAATATGAGATTTAAATTGAAAAAAAACTAGTGAGATTTAAAAATATCAAAATAAATGAAGAATATAGAAAATTAAAGAAAATACCCGAGAATAAGGGAACACCCATTAGAATAAGTGTAATTTGTTTTCTTGAAAAATATATGTCTACAGCTATTGGGGAAACATTTTCAAAATATGAAGATATTGATTCCACTATGTAATTGGAGCTATTTGAATATTCCATGGAATTAGTGGAATATATATCTATTTTCAATTCAAATAATCACTCGTGTTAAAATAATATAGAGATCCAATCCATAAGTTAAAATTTGGAAAGACTATGGTTCAATCATATTGCGGAATATGCATTCATAAGAAGATTTTGTGTCAAAGAAAAAAAAGTTAAGAAGGATGAGTTGTCAGAAAAAATTTAATTAGGCAACATGAAATTGATATGGGAGAAAAAATGAACAAGTAATTTTATATGAAAGGTAATTTTATCCCTCTCAATAAAACATAATAATAGAATAAAATCATGAAAAAATAACTCTTAGGAATAAAGGACATTGATTCTCTTATTAAATACAAGGTTTTTAAAATCTGTGTGCTAGAAAAGAGTTTGGAATCCTCATATGGAATGTTAGAGATGCCTCCTATGACAACCTCAATAAGTGGATAATGTAAATCTAAAAATCTACAATTTAGTGTTAAGAGAAATATTTTTTCAAAATAATTAAGGAATATTTCCCAAAGAATCGGTTATTGAAGTCATGTACTAATGGAGTTTTTGGCCACACCAAAAAATAATATTATGTGATGATTTAAAAAATGGAATCCTTTTTATCGAATAGAATCAATAAACGATTTATAAATTAGTTGTAATATTTTCTCACCAAATGAAATGAAATGATTTTTTGAAGAGATCATATTTTGGAGGAAAAAAATGATTTTTTTAAATTGATTACAAATTTTTATCTATTAATAAATAAATATAGAGTTTATAAATCCATTTGAGGTATTTTTACATAATAGGTGTATATATACTCATTCAAAAAAAAATTATTTATCATGTTTAAAGAATAATATTTTTATACTATATTGTAGTTCATTTAAACGTATTTTTTCATGTGACACAATTTTTCGAGAAAATAAAATTAATTTCAAGAGAAATATATTCTATAATATTGGTATAAAACATATGTTACCCTAAAATAAATTTTATATTCAAAATTATGACTTGATTTTGGAAATCAACTGTTTAAAATTCTTATTTAAATATATTGAAAATAAGAATCATAAAAAGTATTAATAAACCATCTTCTAAAAAATAAATAAAGAAAAATATTAAAGACATCAATGTTAACAAAAATCTATGTTTACAAATTGGATTTAATTTATGTGATGATAAAATATTGGCATGGTGGAGAAAAATAACACCCACGGAATAAAATAGAGTGATAGATAACCATGTGAGGATAATGTTAACAAAGAAAAATCCATAAATCTATGATGGTGAAAAGACCACTGGTTCATAAAAAATAATGGTAAACATATAACATTTTTATTTCTCGATCATTTTCTTAATGTTGAGGGATTAATTTACAATCAATATAAATAACACCATAAAATATTATTACATTATATCATTTTATTTCACATGTATATCTTCATCAACTGGTTTTTCTAGAATCAATACTCACTTCTTTTATTACTCAAGGAAATTAAAATATAAAATGAATTTATAACACCTAAATCCATAATATTAAATTTTAATAGACCATATGATCAATAAATGGATCACAATTATTTCCATCTAACTCTAAATATTTACCATAACTAAATTGGTGATCACAAGTTATCCAATAAAATAAATTAACCTCAAAATCCAGAATAGTAACTCCCAATAGTCAACTAAATCCACTCTATAATTATTTAACCTAAAAAACATTCAAAAATACATATGACCAAATTCTAAGTTCAAAAATTTAGATAGAATGTAACTAAATTACTAAAATAAAATTTATATTAATCCTTAAAACATTTTAATGTAACTAAAAATATCACATACCAATTATTTGAATATAATGATCACCATAAAACCACAAATAAAAGAGTACTACTTCTATAATTAACTTAATATTTATTACTAAAATAATAAATAATATTATAAAATATATTATACAAACACAAAAATTTATTAAAGTAAGTTATAAATTACTCTTCGGGAGAATCCATTTAAAATCCATGGTTATATATATAATATATAAAATGTTCCCAAATTGTAATATCCAATAATTACCTAAAAATCAAATATATGATACACCATTAATATTACCCATAACATTAAACATGTGTCTAAAAAATGTTAATGAATTCGACCTCAAAAATATTTTTTGAAAAAAAACCCGTAATAAAATAAAGTTTTATATTACCATATATGTCTACAAAAATACTCAGAAACATATAAGAAATCCATCACATAAAACATATAAATCTGTATCTATTCCTTTAAACACATGACCAACCATATACCTATCACTCAAATACACATTTTCATTATCCCATTCCATAATGGAATATCATGGTTTCTATAAGTTCTATTCTCTTGTAATGATTGATAATAAAATTTTAATTAACAATTACATATACCCCATGACTATGAAACTACGTTTATAGTAAGTTTACACACTCCATTCACCAGAATGGTGGTTGGAAAAAACCTAACCAACTATTTTCTAGGGTACTACCCCTATATACATCTAGTCCAAAACCTTGTCCACATGTATTATCCAAAAGAGATGTATTTATAGAAATCCAACATAATTTATAACTCACCAAAACATTATAATTTTATCCTGTACATATACATATCGTCATAGTTAATCATATTGTTATGTTATATAATTTATTTCTTCTCAAATCTAGTTTCCATGGTTTCTACAAAACTAGATTTGATTGAAACTATAATAACCCTCACATAAGATAGATAGTGGTAACATTATTAAATTGGTATAATATAGAAGATATATCATTCCAATGGACTGAATATTTTTTTAGTAATGGTAAAATAGATAAATAATTTTATCTCACAATACATTTGAAAACATAAATGTTCAACACATTGAAAGTAAATACTCGAACTTCTTTAACACAATCATTAATTACTTATTCATATCTTTAGACGAATTGATGATATCAAAATTCTATATAAATTATCAGATAAACATGAATCATATCCTTGGATTCATAACTACTGAAAAAATCAAATGCATATTAATAATTAACATCATAATGATGGATGGAATTATGTTGCAAATCATAAACATAATGTTAAGGTAACATGATACGGGATCATTTATAAATTTTTAAGGACTCATCCAAATAACCAGACTATTTTTTCTAATTATACATTCTATTTCATATATGAAATATTTTATTATAATCCTCACCCATCAGTTAATAAGTCCAATGCATTCATCATATAAAAAAAATCATAGTTAATCAGAATTATTTGAAAATCAATTACTTACTATATTAGAAGAAGTAAAATATGGAATATCAATAATTTATTAGTCAAACTATTCATAAATAATATAGAAAAAGAATAAGTATTGTATCATTAATATATATTCCCGTTGGTGTATATGTAAAATAACACGACATTAAATTTGATAAATAGAAGTACCATATAATTCTAATTAAAAACATTATTGAAGAAAATACCAATTTCACATTGAAAATAACTTTTAAAAACATAAAATTTTGAAAATATTAGTGAAAAATATATTTTTCAAATAATCAAGGACAAATTTAAAATAATCTTCAACGAAATGAGTGGCTATGATGGAAGGAAGATCCTGTTCATACTGGGGATGTTAAAAGAATGATGTTTTTCACATTTTTGTTAAAATGTAAAAAAATTAATAGATATCAGAATAAAAATAAGATTATATTGATACAATTTTTTAAATATAAAATATGGGTAATCATGTATTTAATAAATCAGTGGATAGTAAAAAAAATAAAACATATTTTGATGAAAATATGCAGATGGAAGAAAAATAATCCCTACCGAAATGAAAAAAAATTCTTTCCTTGAAATAATGTTTATGATATATTTAGTGTTTAGTGAATGGAAGATATGTAATTTTTTTAAATAATGAGCAGAGAATAAAATATATTGGGTATAATATAGAAATATCAAATAATACTCTAAGGAGATATTTCAGCATAAACTATCTCGAATAATGATAATACTGCGAAATGAACTCTTACAATTTTGGAAACGTTGGGACCATAACCACGATGAAAGAAATAACTTAACTCATGACATAAAATGTCAAATGGGTATTATAAAAACCTCATTAAAATTAAATAGGTGTTTAATTCAAAATATATCTCAATAGTGGTGAAGTTGAGATTATATCACTAAATAGTATCTTACAATTTAAGTAAGAATCAGTCAACAGATTTATTATCTGTATCAAATTTAAATACAGATAAAAATGTTAAATAAAAAAATTAATTTAATAAAATTCACTAGACACATAATCTTATAATATCAATTACAATGAATATGTAATTCAATCAAATGAAAATAAATCGATTTAAGAAATCCAATAGAAATTAGTAACATTTAAGGAAAATTCCATTGGATGAAAAATTTTGAATTTAGAATTTAAATACTAAAAAGTATGAAATATTCATGATATAAATTAAAAAATGGACTCATATAAAACATATTAAAAACATTGGTGCATAATATTGAAATATACCCCAATGAACGAAACATTGAGACAAAAATCCCTTCCCATTAGTTGTACTCATTACGTACATTCTTTATCATATTGAATTATAAAGAAAAATTGAATTATTTAATTGATTAATATTAATTATAATGTTTATTATTTTTTGAATTTTTATTACCATGTTATATTTATTTACATAATCAATTAAGATCACATCTGACATTTTGATGATATTTGGTTCATATGTCAAAAATGACTTCGGTAGGCTGAATACGGTAAAAGTGGTAATAATAACATCATCTATACAATAATAATCATGAAATAATAATTATTTTTATATATAAATTTTACTTTCAACCCATATAATGGTATATGGTTATGAAAAATAAACTATGTTACAATCATCGGGAAGCTAGGTCGTGAGTAAGCATGAGTAAGGTTTCAATTTTTAAATGATAATGATGGTATAATAGAATTTGTTACTTCATCATACCAAAATTATAATTATATAATAAATATAATATTATTTATTTTAATATAGATATTTATTCAATACTTGTGATGTTGAATTGAAAAAATAATCACATCACTTCTTGAAGGCAGTAATCCACATATTATCATGAATGGTGTTACAATCAATCAATGGATGTAATGGTAAGAAAATTTATGATATTTAAAATTTAAATATTGGTAAGTATTTACTTAATATAATATATATACACATTAAATACATCACCATAAAAATACTTGTGAAGTGATGATTGAAAAAAAATTATATTGGTTCAAGATGCGGTACTCCACCATACACACAAACAATGGTTTCATTTCCCATTTGATCGAAGAGGAGATTGATGTAAGTTATTAAATTAAAATAATAACATCTTTATATATGAGATATACAAATGTTTTATATCATAATTAATTAATAAGATTTTATATATGTGTAAGAAGAAGTAAAACAAGAACACCCAGTTAAGAAACATTCATCTTCATCTAACATCCATATTATGTTTACACCAAATAATTCCTAGGAGGTTTTTATAATAAAAATTAATGTAGGATTTGATAAGGTAACTATGGAAAGAATAATTTTATGTATTTGAAAAATATAGTTGTCATTAATGTGTGATGAAAACAGGAATGAAGGTTCCCTTTTATAAGATAAGGGAGGGCCACTTTTGGAATTTAACAAGATATTATATTATAATAAGGTCATACTCAAATAAAATATTTCCAAATGTCTAGGTATACAAACATGGGATAGGAAAAGTCCAAAATATGAAAAAAATATGACTTATTAATGTTTAATTAACAAATAACCCCAACATATTGGTTTAACCCCAAGTAAACCCATTCTAACCATAACCGTGCTAACAATATTTTCAATTTAAAAGGGTCATATTTTCAATTATAAGATAATAGTTGGATCATAAATGGAAAGTGGATAAAATTTTAGAGAATTTACCATTATAATTTTTGTAACAGCCCGAGATTTTATGAAAAATATTCTTTTTTATTTTACTAATGTCTTGTGTTATACGCTACACCAAAAGGAGCTTGCACAACACACATCCTTGACTTGCCTTGCATTACACGCAATCGCGACCTTCCTCGATAGCGTGTGTAGTACGCAATACCGAGTTTCACTAAACAACGATATGCTATAAAAATATTATTAAAACTAGCCGTTATGAATAGTAATAACCACTTTTTGAAATCCAGTAAATCTTATTTTTCAAAATGAACTTTATTTTTTGGATTCGGAGTATCGAATTTAGCCTAAGGTGAAATTTTGGTACTTTTCGGATAACTTTCATATTCTGATGAATAGTGAAAATTACTAAATTATAATTAAAAAACAACTTTTTTAATCGAACTAATTAATGGTGATAAATTATTAATTTGAGTGGTTTTAAAGAATATTTAGAATATATTTTTACAATTTAATACAATGTTGGACATTGGATGTAATTTCACATTTAAACCAGTTTTAAACAAGTGTCAATCTTTTGATAGATATTGTTTCTTAAAAACACGCTATTTGTTTTAACAGCGGGATTTAATAATAAAATTAATTAATGCAACTTATATGTTGGGAATTTTGTAAAATAGAAATCATTTTTGAATTCGGAATATGAAATATAGCTTAGGATGAAATTTTGGCATTTTTCTGAAAAACTTCAATTTTTGATGAATAGTGAAACCACTAAGTGGTAGTTTAAAAACTGAATTTTACATAAAACGTAATTTTACCGCTTCTGTGAATGGAATTTCGAAAATCCGAGAGACACGGTTAATATCAAGGACTAAAATGTGGTTCAATGAGATGAAACTAATTTTTGGTGAATAGTAACTTTTTACTTTTTTTTACCGCGGTTAATAGTAAATAGGGTAACTAAGGGTAAATATGATATTAATATTACCCTAACACATGTCCTAATTCTATTGGACAAGTGTAATTCGACCAAAAACAAACTTAGAAATAAAATATGACCATTTAGGCCCACTTGGATTAGATTAGGACATTTATTATTAATTTATTTAAAGAAAGGTTAAAATAGTTAAAATAAAAGTTTAATAAGTAAATCATTTTTAATATGGGTTTATACATAAGATAAATTCGACTATAAATATTCATTAGAAAGCTAAAACGATTTCCTACATGATGGTATTTTATTTGTAATTTTTAGACATCAAATAATATAATTTATTTATGACACAAAGATGATGCAGTAATTATCTTATTAATAAAATATTGACATAATTGATAATATAAATACCAAATTAAATTTAATTTAAGACTTTTTATGAATTCCACTAATTTTCTAGGTTACTATGATATATTAGTGTTGATTTAATCAACTTGGTTCGAACATATAATTCTGTTATGACTTTCACAAAAATCATATATCAAATAGTGTTAAAATTGACACAAAATAGTTTTTAAATCAAATATTATATTATTAATTGTTATTTTATTTCTAAAAATCTAAGGTTCGGCCAAATGACTTAGATACGGATATATGTATTAATAATATACAATTTGGGGTTTGTTTGGCATGTTATAGTAAGTTTATTAACCATATAGTGAAAGAAAACAAAAAGACACGGTAAAAGTTAAATTATTTAACTTAGAGTTAAATCTAATTGATAAGGTTAAAATAATACCCTAAACTTGTCTAAATACTATTGGTTGATAGGATTTCGACCCATCCCCACTTTATCTTCGAAATAAGACCCTTTGGAACCATTATAAACCGATTTTGACTTTAATATAAAATAATATTTTGAGATATTCCTAAGGTGCCCCTCTCCTCCCCTATAAAAGGACACCTCCTCCCCCTCCTCCTCCCACCAATTTGAGCACTCAATCTCGGCCAACCCCTGCCAATTTCTCCTCTCCACTTCCCTAGCAACATCCTAGAGGTTCTGGTCTTCCTCAAAGACCAATTTTAGTGCCCTAAGAGGAGGTCTCAAAGAGGCACTTCAAAGAAGAGGTAATTACCGTTACCAATTCTTTCATCTTTATTTCTTCTTCCACTTCTTCTTCTTAGGTTGTTTCATTATGAAGTAATAACATCAGTATCACTCATATACGGATATGTTATTATAAGTATGAAACAACCCTATTTCACCATCTATCCATCCTACGGAAAAAGAAATCATCGCGCGTGCGTACGTACGGAATACCGTCTCCACGCCGTGGTGTAATCTATTTTCCACCACCACCTTACATGGATGGGTATAATGGTGTAAAGAATAACTATACATAGTTATTAAAACATCATATTGATTCTGATATATTTTATAATCCACTCCAATTCAATTCAATATTTATAGAAATGATATCATCGCTCGTGCGTACGTACGGAATACCGTCTCCACGACGCGATGAGATTCATTCTCCATGTTAACCATTTAAGAATGATTATAATGTATATATAAGAAATAATAATGAAATATATGACATTATAAAGCTACTGGATTTATGTATATATATACATATGTATGTCATCTACTTACTTCCATTTCAAGACAATAAGGAAAGGAAAACAGCGTTCATGCGTACGTACGGACTACCGTCTCCATGAACGGTGTTTTTCATTTTATTTATCTACCTATTATATATATATATATATATATATACTGAATATATATGATATATAAATCATATTTTATATTCTGGAAGTAAGTAAATCATGATATAAGTAATAATAATGTCAAGAACAACAAGTCAAAACACCTACGATAAATGAAACGATTTTACCCAAAACACTTCTTTAACATGGAATTTACAAAAGAACGGGTAATATAAAGTCATAAGTGAACCATATATGATATCATAACAATGAATATGATTCTGTAATAAGTCAATGACATTATTTAAATCATTATACAGGAGGTTCGGACACATACGAAGCTAATCGGACCTAAGGTAAGGGAAATATCACAATCTCATTTTTATCCGAGATTGTTTTTACTTTGGCATTTACTGGGGTGTATTTTATCATCCACATCCATGTTTCATAAATATGTAATATTATTTCCATCCAACTACAATTGTTTAAATCCAATTTTACCCTTCGGTGAGTTTTTAGTAAAGGAAATGAAAGGAGTCTTTTGTCGTTTTCCGTACGAGGTATTTTTTGATTTTTCCGACAAAAGTACGAAGAATGTTTTTTTTTAACTTATACGGCACGAACGGATTTATACTGTTTTACAAAGCCTTATTTTCATGAAGCTTACTCTAAAAGATTTCATGACTATTTTCAATAAAATCTATTTCTTTTAAAATTGCATGATGTTTTGTGAAAAGAAATTGATTTTGAAGAAGAAAGGATATTTTCCTCAAGAATTCAATTCAAGTGTTTTATCAAAATTATTTTCCATATAAGATAATAAAGGGTTCTGTTTCTATCCATATTTTTACATTGATTTGACTATGTTGTGATGGAATTATGTTTATGAATTCCTTTATCTTATATGAATGGTTTTATGATGTCATGCTGTTTAAGAATCCCATTTTTATTACATGGGTTATGTGATGATGTATGATTTATGATTTTGTGGCACACATAAGAAAGGATTCATTAAGAGATGGGTGGGACCTATATCTCCATCCAATTCATTGGGTAAATATTTTATATCTCATGAGATAGACATGGCTGGAATGGTAGGTTATACCGGTTCAGTGAAACAGGACTGAAACGAGGATTACTCGATTCAGAAAGGGACTTTGTCCACTAAGATAGTCTTGGCAACGAGTCTTGACTAACAAGAAATGATTCTCTATGATTATGTGTGTATGCCACAATGAGTAATGTTTTAAGTTATGATTTCATTTCACTACTATGATTTATCCCATGTTATGAAATTATGCTCTCTTTTGCAGGTTAAGATTTCCAAAAGCTATGTTCTTATGTATATGATGTGATTGATATTTCTTTTGTTTACCCTTACTGAGCATTTGAGCTCACCCTTTTATGTTTTCTTTTCCCCAGGATATAAACAATGGTTTTAGGTATAAAAAGGAAGATCTTTATGGGAGATGTTGAAGATCTTCCACCACAATTAGAAGTTTACGTTCCGAGTTTCCAAAGACACTAAACTATTACGATCCTTGTGTGTGTGTTTTTGTTATGTACTAAGTATTCTGCAAAAGTAATGTAATGTCAATGTACGCCAGGCTTCGGGTCTCTACAGTTGGTATTAGAGGAAAGGTTTAGTCAACCTTTGGAAACTAGGATGCGAAAACGTTAGTGAGATTCATAGAGATATTTCTAAGGTATGTCTAGGGATGTCCCTAAGGATAAGTATACGTATAGGATATATTCCTAGAACTATGGTAATGATATTAGATTAAACCTAAGAAGTTAGGTATTGAGGATACTTTCCCTTTACTATGTTGTTTTCTCTAGCATGATTTTTGATTCTCACAAAATTATTTTTGTGTTTTAGTTAATGGAGGGAACCAAAAGGAATTCAGTTAACATTGAATCCAATGGACAAATTGGTGACTATGAGCAACAAAATTGTGTAATGCCTAGAGAGAAAGATGTTGTGATTATGCCGAATCAATCATCGCGATATATGATTAACAAGGTGAAATTTAGTGGTATGCCTAATTCTTCAAAGAAGAGGAAGATAGACTATTATGCATGTTCGCATGTTGAGGAGCATAAAGAAAGGAAGATTGAGATTTCTAAAGAAGGGAAGAAGAACCTTGAGGAATACCTCAAATGGAGGGACCGATGTTATCTGTGTGGAGAAAAGGGTCATAGAGTGACAGACTGTTATGGAGTTCAATGTCTTATTTGTGGAGAACATGGGAATTACCCAACTCAATGCCCTGACCTAAAAAGTTACTTCTAAATCAAGGAAGGACTTATTCCAGGATAATCATTGATGTGGATGGACTGAAGTGTTTATGTATTGGTATTCAAGAATAATGTTGTTGAGGTACTTTTATGGTGTATTGGAATATTTATGTATTGCTCTAATGTGGTATTCGAAGTGATTGAGGTATTTTTGGAAAAAAGATGATATGCGCATAATGAAGGGAAAATAAGAAAATGAAATATTTGACAGTATTCATGAGCTCATGATTGATATAAGGACTAAGTGATATCATGGTTTGAGTATATAGAATTTTGAGGATTTTGGTATGTGGAAAGTGTTAACTTTTAACTGCACTCATGTTTTCACTAAGGTATTCAAGATAATACACGATTAAGGACTTTGAATGTTTGGAATGTGACCAAAAAGACATATCTTATGATATGTGGGGATCAACGACAGTATTAAATCTCTGGTAATCGATGTCACTATATTATGAGAGTGGACTGCAGTATTATGTATAAGCCTAAAGATTAGACTGGATTATGTTGGACATAAGTTAGTATTGTTTAAGGATAGAAGATTTTCGATATTATTGATGGGATGTTATAGTAACGTAGTTTTAGAAAAAGGGACAACCTCCAGGACGAGCGACAGCCCATCGCTTCGGACAAGGCTGTAGGAATCGAACCCACAACCGAAGTGCGACTGGCCTTTATCGCCTACCACTGGCCTACAGGAAGTCCCTGTTTAGTAGAAACTAGTTTTATTATATTAAGCAGCATGATATATGAAGTATAAGTCCATTTTAGGAACCATATATGATTCATCTCACTATAGAATGACTTATGTATATTTAATAACTTTTGCTAACCTTTTGTTTGAGACAGATGGAATGAACAGTCATTCTATCACATGATCTGCTAACACTTCACAAATAACAAATTCAACTTCATTTATTTAAGAGATGAAGTAAGAATTGTTCAAGGCACAAACAAAAGTGAGATTGTACCAAAATAAAGTAAGTATTTATTCTAAGCAAATTTTCAACTTTAGGGAAATGATCTTGAAAACCAAAAATGATTGTCCTAGTGATCTTATACCTGATGAATCAGATGGTACCTTATATCATCACAAATCTATGGATTTGTGATTACTGGCTTTTCCATAGCCATGTTCTCTACCACTCTCCATCAGAACATGATGGTTAGATTTCTCTTCCATATCCATATTTTCACCTATGTGGAAACCCAGTGATTAGTTTATTTGGGTAATCGTTACATTTCATACTTTAGTTTTTAAAGCCATGTTTTGGTATTCCCTTTTACAATGTGGGTTTCTATTAAAGAAACTTTCAAATAGAAAACCATTTATAACCCCGACGAATTTCGAGGGAGAAATTCATTTTAAGGGGGGTAGAATGTAACAGCCCGAGATTTTATGAAAAATACTCTTTTTTATTTTACTAATGTCTTGTGTTATACGCTACACCAAAAGGAGCTTGCACAACACACATCCTTGACTTGCCTTGCATTACACGCAATCGCGACCTTCCTCGATAGCGTGTGTAGTACGCAATACCGAGTTTCACTAAACAACGATATGCTATAAAAATATTATTAAAACTAGCCGTTATGAATAGTAATAACCACTTTTTGAAATCCAGTAAATCTTATTTTTCAAAATGAACTTTATTTTTGGATTCGGAGTATCGGATTTAGCCTAAGGTGAAATTTTGGTACTTTTCGGATAACTTTCATATTCTGATGAATAGTGAAAATTACTAAATTATAATTAAAAAACAACTTTTTTAATCGAAATAATTAATGGTGATAAATTATTAATTTGAGTGGTTTTAAAGTATATTTAGAATATATTTTTACAATTTAATACAATGTTGGACATTGGATGTAATTTCACATTTAAACCAGTTATAAACAAGTGTCAATCTTTTGATAGATATTGTTTCTTAAAAACACGCTATTTGTTTTAACAGTGGGATTTAATTATAAAATTAATTAATGCAACTTATATGTTGGGAATTTTGTAAAATAGAAATCATTTTTGAATTCGGAATATGAAATATAGCTTAGGATGAAATTTTGGCATTTTTCTGAAAAACTTCAATTTTTGATGAATAGTGAAACCACTAAGTGGTTGGTTAAAAACTGAATTTTGCATAAAACGTAATTTTACCGCTTCTGTGAATGGAATTTCGAAAATCCGAGAGACACGGTTAATATCAAGGACTAAAATGTGGTTCAATGAGATGAAAATAATTTTTGGTGAATAGTAACTTTTTACTTTTTTTTTACCGCGGTTAATAGTAAATAGGGTAACTAAGGGTAAATATGATATTAATATTACCCTAACACATGTCCTAATTCTATTGGACAAGTGTAATTCGACCAAAAACAAACTTAGAAATAAAATATGACCATTTAGGCCCACTTGGATTAGATTAGGACATTTATTATTAATTTATTTAAAGAAAGGTTAAAATAGTTAAAATAAAAGTTTAATAAGTAAATCATTTTTAATATGGGTTTATACATAAGATAAATTCGACTATAAATATTCATTAGAAAGCTAAAACGATTTCCTACATGATGGTATTTTATTTGTAATTTTTAGACATCAAATAATATAATTTATTTATGACACAAAGATGATGCAGTAATTATCTTATTAATAAAATATTGACATAATTGATAATATAAATACCAAATTAAATTTAATTTAAGACTTTTTATGAATTCCACTAATTTTCTAGGTTACTATGATATATTAGTGTTGATTTAATCAACTTGGTTCGAACATATAATTCTGTTATGACTTTCACAAAAATCATATATCAAATAGTGTCAAAATTGACACAAAATAGTTTTTAAATCAAATATTATATTATTAATTGTTATTTTATTTCTAAAAATCTAAGGTTCGGCCAAATGACTTAGATACGGATATATGTATTAATAATATACAATTTGGGGTTTGTTTGGCATGTTATAGTAAGTTTATTAACCATATAGTGAAAGAAAACAAAAAGACACGGTAAAAGTTAAATTATTTAACTTAGAGTTAAATCTAATTGATAAGGTTAAAATAATACCCTAAACTTGTCTAAATACTATTGGTTGATAGGATTTCGACCCATCCCCACTTTATCTTCGAAATAAGACCCTTTGGAACCATTATAAACCGATTTTGACTTTAATATAAAATAATATTTTGAGATATTCCTAAGGTGCCCCTCTCCTCCCCTATAAAAGGACACCTCCTCCCCCTCCTCCTCCCACCAATTTGAGCACTCAATCTCGGCCAACCCCTGCCAATTTCTCCTCTCCACTTCCCTAGCAACATCCTAGAGGTTCTGGTCTTCCTCAAAGACCAATTTTAGTGCCCTAAGAGGAGGTCTCAAAGAGGCACTTCAAAGAAGAGGTAATTACCGTTACCAATTCTTTCATCTTTATTTCTTCTTCCACTTCTTCTTCTTAGGTTGTTTCATTATGAAGTAATAACATCAGTATCACTCATATACTGATATGTTATTATAAGTATGAAACAACCTTATTTCACCATCTATCCATCCTACGGAAAAAGAAATCATCGCGCGTGCGTACGTACGGAATACCGTCTCCACGCCGTGGTGTAATCTATTTTCCACCACCACCTTACATGGATGGGTATAATGGTGTAAAGAATAACTATACATAGTTATTAAAACATCATATTGATTCTGATATATTTTATAATCCACTCCAATTCAATTCAATATTTATAGAAATGATATCATCGCTCGTGCGTACGTACGGAATACCGTCTCCACGACGCGATGAGATTCATTCTCCATGTTAACCATTTAAGAATGATTATAATGTATATATAAGAAATAATAATGAAATATATGACATTATAAAGCTACTGGATTTATGTATATATATACATATGTATGTCATCTACTTACTTCCATTTCAAGACAATAAGGAAAGGAAAACAGCGTTCATGCGTACGTACGGACTACCGTCTCCATGAACGGTGTTTTTCATTTTATTTATCTACCTATTATATATATATATATATATATATATACTGAATATATATGATATATAAATCATATTTTATATTCTGGAAGTAAGTAAATCATGATATAAGTAATAATAATGTCAAGAACAACAAGTCAAAACACCTACGATAAATGAAACGATTTTACCCAAAACACTTCTTTAACATGGAATTTACAAAAGAACGGGTAATATAAAGTCATAAGTGAACCATATATGATATCATAACAATGAATATGATTCTGTAATAAGTCAATGACATTATTTAAATCATTATACAGGAGGTTCGGACACATACGAAGCTAATCGGACCTAAGGTAAGGGAAATATCACAATCTCATTTTTATCCGAGATTGTTTTTACTTTGGCATTTACTGGGGTGTATTTTATCATCCACATCCATGTTTCATAAATATGTAATATTATTTCCATCCAACTACAATTGTTTAAATCCAATTTTACCCTTCGGTGAGTTTTTAGTAAAGGAAATGAAAGGAGTCTTTTGTCGTTTTCCGTACGAGGTATTTTTTGATTTTTCCGACAAAAGTACGAAGAATGTTTTTTTTAACTTATACGGCACGAACGGATTTATACTGTTTTACAAAGCCTTATTTTCATGAAGCTTACTCTAAAAGATTTCATGACTATTTTCAATAAAATCTATTTCTTTTAAAATTGCATGATGTTTTGTGAAAAGAAATTGATTTTGAAGAAGAAAGGATATTTTCCTCAAGAATTCAATTCAAGTGTTTTATCAAAATTATTTTCCATATAAGATAATAAAGGGTTCTGTTTCTATCCATATTTTTACATTGATTTGACTATGTTGTGATGGAATTATGTTTATGAATTCCTTTATCTTATATGAATGGTTTTATGATGTCATGCTGTTTAAGAATCCCATTTTTATTACATGGGTTATGTGATGATGTATGATTTATGATTTTGTGGCACACATAAGAAAGGATTCATTAAGAGATGGGTGGGACCTATATCTCCATCCAATTCATTGGGTAAATATTTTATATCTCATGAGATAGACATGGCTGGAATGGTAGGTTATACCGGTTCAGTGAAACAGGACTGAAACGAGGATTACTCGATTCAGAAAGGGACTTTGTCCACTAAGATAGTCTTGGCAACGAGTCTTGACTAACAAGAAATGATTCTCTATGATTATGTGTGTATGCCACAATGAGTAATGTTTTAAGTTATGATTTCATTTCACTACTATGATTTATCCCATGTTATTAAATTATGCTCTCTTTTGCAGGTTAAGATTTCCAAAAGCTATGTTCTTATGTATATGATGTGATTGATATTTCTTTTGTTTACCCTTACTGAGCATTTGAGCTCACCCTTTTATGTTTTCTTTTCCCCAGGATATAAACAATGGTTTTAGGTATAAAAAGGAAGATCTTTATGGGAGATGTTGAAGATCTTCCACCACAATTAGAAGTTTGCGTTCCGAGTTTCCAAAGACACTAAACTATTACGATCCTTGTGTGTGTGTTTTTGTTATGTACTAAGTATTCTGCAAAAGTAATGTAATGTCAATGTACGCCAGGCTTCGGGTCTCTACAGTTGGTATTAGAGGAAAGGTTTAGTCAACCTTTGGAAACTAGGATGCGAAAACGTTAGTGAGATTCATAGAGATATTTCTAAGGTATGTCTAGGGATGTCCCTAAGGATAAGTATACGTATAGGATATATTCCTAGAACTATGGTAATGATATTAGATTAAACCTAAGAAGTTAGGTATTGAGGATACTTTCCCTTTACTATGTTGTTTTCTCTAGCATGATTTTTGATTCTCACAAAATTATTTTTGTGTTTTAGTTAATGGAGGGAACCAAAAGGAATTCAGTTAACATTGAATCCAATGGACAAATTGGTGACTATGAGCAACAAAATTGTGTAATGCCTAGAGAGAAAGATGTTGTGATTATGCCGAATCAATCATCGCGATATATGATTAACAAGGTGAAATTTAGTGGTATGCCTAATTCTTCAAAGAAGAGGAAGATAGACTATTATGCATGTTCGCATGTTGAGGAGCATAAAGAAAGGAAGATTGAGATTTCTAAAGAAGGGAAGAAGAACCTTGAGGAATACCTCAAATGGAGGGACCGATGTTATCTGTGTGGAGAAAAGGGTCATAGAGTGACAGACTGTTATGGAGTTCAATGTCTTATTTGTGGAGAACATGGGAATTACCCAACTCAATGCCCTGACCTAAAAAGTTACTTCTAAATCAAGGAAGGACTTATTCCAGGATAATCATTGATGTGGATGGACTGAAGTGTTTATGTATTGGTATTCAAGAATAATGTTGTTGAGGTACTTTTATGGTGTATTGGAATATTTATGTATTGCTCTAATGTGGTATTCGAAGTGATTGAGGTATTTTTGGAAAAAAGATGATATGCGCATAATGAAGGGAAAATAAGAAAATGAAATATTTGACAGTATTCATGAGCTCATGATTGATATAAGGACTAAGTGATATCATGGTTTGAGTATATAGAATTTTGAGGATTTTGGTATGTGGAAAGTGTTAACTTTTAACTGCACTCATGTTTTCACTAAGGTATTCAAGATAATACACGATTAAGGACTTTGAATGTTTGGAATGTGACCAACAAGACATATCTTATGATATGTGGGGATCAACGATAGTATTAAATCTCTGGTAATCGATGTCACTATATTATGAGAGTGGACTGCAGTATTATGTATAAGCCTAAAGATTAGACTGGATTATGTTGGACATAAGTTAGTATTGTTTAAGGATAGAAGATTTTCGATATTATTGATGGGATGTTATAGTAACGTAGTTTTAGAAAAAGGGACAACCTCCAGGACGAGCGACAGCCCATCGCTTCGGACAAGGCTGTAGGAATCGAACCCACAACCGAAGTGCGACTGGCCTTTATCGCCTACCACTGGCCTACAGGAAGTCCCTGTTTAGTAGAAACTAGTTTTATTATATTAAGCAGCATGATATATGAAGTATAAGTCCATTTTAGGAACCATATATGATTCATCTCACTATAGAATGACTTATGTATATTTAATAACTTTTGCTAACCTTTTGTTTGAGACAGATGGAATGAACAGTCATTCTATCACATGATCTGCTAACACTTCACAAATAACAAATTCAACTTCATTTATTTAAGAGATGAAGTAAGAATTGTTCAAGGCACGAACAAAAGTGAGATTGTACCAAAATAAAGTAAGTATTTATTCTAAGCAAATTTTCAACTTTAGGGAAATGATCTTGAAAACCAAAAATGATTGTCCTAGTGATCTTATACCTGATGAATCAGATGGTACCTTATATCATCACAAATCTATGGATTTGTGATTACTGGCTTTTCCATAGCCATGTTCTCTACCACTCTCCATCAGAACATGATGGTTAGATTTCTCTTCCATATCCATATTTTCACCTATGTGGAAACCCAGTGATTAGTTTATTTGGGTAATCGTTACATTTCATACTTTAGTTTTTAAAGCCATGTTTTGGTATTCCCTTTTACAATGTGGGTTTCTATTAAAGAAACTTTCAAATAGAAAACCATTTATAACCCCGACGAATTTCGAGGGAGAAATTCATTTTAAGGGGGGTAGAATGTAACAGCCCGAGATTTTATGAAAAATACTCTTTTTTATTTTACTAATGTCTTGTGTTATACGCTACACCAAAAGGAGCTTGCACAACACACATCCTTGACTTGCCTTGCATTACACGCAATCGCGACCTTCCTCGATAGCGTGTGTAGTACGCAATACCGAGTTTCACTAAACAACGATATGCTATAAAAATATTATTAAAACTAGCCGTTATGAATAGTAATAACCACTTTTTGAAATCCAGTAAATCTTATTTTTCAAAATGAACTTTATTTTTGGATTCGGAGTATCGGATTTAGCCTAAGGTGAAATTTTGGTACTTTTCGGATAACTTTCATATTCTGATGAATAGTTAAAATTACTAAATTATAATTAAAAAACAACTTTTTTAATCGAAATAATTAATGGTGATAAATTATTAATTTGAGTGGTTTTAAAGTATATTTAGAATATATTTTTACAATTTAATACAATGTTGGACATTGGATGTAATTTCACATTTAAACCAGTTATAAACAAGTGTCAATCTTTTGATAGATATTGTTTCTTAAAAACACGCTATTTGTTTTAACAGTGGGATTTAATTATAAAATTAATTAATGAAACTTATATGTTGGGAATTTTGTAAAATAGAAATCATTTTTGAATTCGGAATATGAAATATAGCTTAGGATGAAATTTTGGCATTTTTCTGAAAAACTTCAATTTTTGATGAATAGTGAAACCACTAAGTGGTTGGTTAAAAACTGAATTTTGCATAAAACGTAATTTTACCGCTTCTGTGAATGGAATTTCGAAAATCCGAGAGACACGGTTAATATCAAGGACTAAAATGTGGTTCAATGAGATGAAAATAATTTTTGGTGAATAGTAACTTTTTACTTTTTTTTACCGCGGTTAATAGTAAATAGGGTAACTAAGGGTAAATATGATATTAATATTACCCTAACACATGTCCTAATTCTATTGGACAAGTGTAATTCGACCAAAAACAAACTTAGGAATAAAATATGACCATTTAGGCCCACTTGGATTAGATTAGGACATTTATTATTAATTTATTTAAAGAAGGGTTAAAATAGTTAAAATAAAAGATTAATAAGTAAATCATTTTTAATATGGGGTTATACATAAGATAAATTCGACTATAAATATTCATTAGAAAGCTAAAAAGATGTCCTACATGATGGTATTTTATTTGTAATTTTTAGACATCAAATAATATAATTTATTTATGACACAAAGATGATGCAGTAATTATCTTATTAATGAAATATTGACATAATTGATAATATAAATACCAAAATAAATGTAATTTAAGACTTTTTATGAATTCCACTAATTTTCTAGGTTACTATGATATATTAGTGGTTATGTAATCAACTTGGTTCGAACATATAATTCTGTTATGACTTTCAAAAAAATCATATATCAAATAGTGTCAAAATTGACACAAAATAGTTTTTAAATAAAATATTATATTATTAATTGTTATTTTATTTCTAAAAATCTAAGGTTCGGCCAAATGACTTAGATAAGGATATATGTATTAATAATATACAATTTGGGGTTCGTTTGGCATGTTATAGTAAGTTTATTAACCATATAGTGAAAGAAAACAAAAAGACACGGTAAAAGTTAAATTATTTAACATAGAGTTAAATCTAATTGATAAGGTTAAAATAATACCCTAAACTTGTCTAAATCCTATTGGTTGATAGGCTTTCGACCCATCCCCACTTTAGCTTCGAAATAAGACCCTTTGGAACCATTATAAACCGATTTTTACTTTAATATAAAATAATATTTTGAGATATTCCTAAGGTGCCCCTCTCCTCCCCTATAAAAGGACACCTCCTCCCCCTCCTCCTCCCACCAATTTGAGCACTCAAGCTCGGCCAACCCCTGACAATTTCTCCTCTCCACTTCCCTAGAAACATCCTAGAGGTTTTGGTCTTCCTCAGAGACCAATTTTAGTGCCCTAAGAGGAGGTCTCAAAGAGGCACTTCAAAGAAGAGGTAATTACCGTTACCAATTATTTCATCTTTATTTCTTCTTCCACTTCTTCTTATTAGGTTGTTTCATTATGAAGTAATAACATCAGTATCACTCATATACTTATATGTTATTATAAGTATGAAACAACCCTATTTCACCATCTATCCATCCTACGGAAAAAGAAATCACCGCGCGTGCGTACGTACGGAATACCGTCTCCACGCCGTGGTGTAATCTATTTTCCACCACCACCTTACATGGATGGGTATAATGGTGTAAAGAATAACTATACATAGTTATTACAACATCATATTGATTCTGATATATTGTATAATCCACTCCAATTCAATTCAATATTTATAGAAATGATATCATCGCTCGTGCGTACGTACGGAATACCGTCTCCACGACGCGATGAGATTCATTCTCCATGTTAACCATTTAACAATGATTATAATGTATATATAAGAAATAATAATGAAATATATGACATTATAAAGCTACTGGAGTTATGTATATATATACATATGTATGTCATCTACTTACTTCCATTTCAAGACAATAAGGAAAGGAAAACAGCGTTCATGCGTACGTACGGACTACCGTCTCCATGAACGGTGTTTTTCATTTTATTTATCTACCTATTATATATATATATATATACTGAATATATATGATATATAAATCATATTTTATATTCTGGAAGTAAGTAAATCATGATATAAGTAATAATAATGTCAAGAACAACAAGTCAAAACACCTACGATAAATGAAACGATTTTACCCAAAACGCTTCTTTAACATGGAATTTACAAAAGAACGGGTAATATAAAGTCATAAGTGAACCATATATGATATCATAACAATGAATATGATTCTGTAATAAGTCAATGACATTATTTAAATTATTATACAGGAGGTTCGGACACATACGAAGCTAATCGGACCTAAGGTAAGGGAAATATCACAATCTCATTTTTATCCGAGATTGTTTTTACTTTGGCATTTACTGGGGTGTATTTTATCATCCACATCCATGTTTCATAAATATGTAATATTATTTCCATCCAACTACAATTTTTTAAATCCAATTTTACCCTTCGGTGAGTTTTTAGTAATGGAAATGAAAGGAGTCTTTTGTCGTTTTCCGTACGAGGTATTTTTTGATTTTCCCGAAAAAAGTACGAAGAATGTTTTTTTTAACTTATACGGCACGAACGGATTTATAATGTTTTACAAAGCCTTATTTTCATGAAGTTTCCTCTAAAAGATTTCATGACTATTTTCAATAAAATCTCTTTCTTTTAAAATTGCATGATGTTTTGTGAAAAGAAATTGATTTTGAAGAAGAAAGGATATTTTCCTCAAGAATTCAATTCAAGTGTTTTATCAAAATTATTTTCCATATAAGATAATAAAGGGTTCTGTTTCTATCCATATTTTTACATTGATTTGACTATGTTGTGATGGAATTATGTTTATGAATTCCTTTATCTTATATGAATGGTTTTATGATGTCATGCTGTTTAAGAATCCCATTTTTATTACATGGGTTATGCGATGATGTATGATTTATGATTTTGTGGCACACATAAAGAAAGGATTCATTAAGAGATGGGTGGGACCTATATCTCCCTCCAATGCATTGGGTAAAGATTTTATATCTCATGAGATAGACATGGCTGGAATGGTAGGTTATACCGGTTCAGTGAAACAGGACTGAAACGAGGATTACTCGATTCAGAAAGGGACTTTGTCCACTAAGATAGTCTTGGCAACGAGTCTTGACTAACAAGAAATGATTCTCTATGATTATGTGTGTATGCCACAATGAGTAATGTTTTAAGTTATGATTTCATTTCACTACTATGATTTATCCCATGTTATGAAATTATGCTCTCTTTTGCAGGTTAAGATTTCCAAAAGCTATGTTCTTATGTATATGATGTGATTGATATTTCTTTTGTTTACCCTTACTGAGCATTTGAGCTCACCCTTTTATGTTTTCTTTTCCCCAGGATATAAACAATGGTTTTAGGTACAAAAAGGAAGATCTTTATGGGAGATGTTGAAGATCTTCCACCACAATTAGAAGTTTACGTTCCGAGTTTCCAAAGACACTAAACTATTACGATCCTTGTGTGTGTGTTTTTGTTATGTACTAAGTATTCCGCAAAAGTAATGTAATGTCAATGTACGCCAGGCTTCGGGTCTCTACAATTTTCCCCTTAAATTATGGGTTCTTAAATATTTCAAAAAAAATTAAATAATAGAAAATATCATTAATATCATTTTTGACACCATTCATTTACTTTGACATTGATGATCTGAATATAAAGATGAGTTTATAATATAATAATTTTAAAAATAAATAATAAATCTAAAATTATTCTAGTTCCACAACACATCCAAAATAAATTACTTTTAATGTTTTAAATTTTATTGAACTTATGTTTTTGACTATATTCCCAATAATTAAACTAGTGTTGAAAAAGAAATTAATGTCAGTATATAATTACTAAAAATTGAAAATAAATAATAATAATGAATATAATTTCATTATAATTAATGTAAAATTTAATATAAATTCACCACTTATTTTTATCCCAATGAGAAAAAATAATATATATTTAAATTAAAGTGAGTGACATTTAGTATTTTGTTTTTAGAAATTATTTTATGGGTCACATAGATGGAAAATCATCCAATAAAAAATGTATTCTAATGAATATGTTTATAATTCCTAAATAAATTCATTAAATATAAATTAATAAGAAAAATTATGACCTTATCAATTACATTTATCATGATTTATCCCGATTTAACGATTTACCATGGTGACAAATTTTCAATTTATACTATTGATTATGAATAACATTTATGATCAAATTATTACGTAATATGAATTTTTGTGATTAATAATTTGAAATCCATTTTAACATATTCAATTAAAAATCATTTTAGAATCTAATTTAAAAGTGAACCCACAAAATGTGTCAAAAAACTAGGTTATTAAGAAATGTATTTTTCAAGCATAAGATGGTTTTACATTAACTCTAGGAGAAGTAATATTCGTTATATGAATTTAAATTAATATATAATGATTTATACACTCTAAATTTTATTTAAATATGTCCTCATTAGGGGTAATTTTAATAATTTAAAATGGATAAACAATATGTCCTTATAAAAGGTATTCAGAAAAATGCAATTTCAGTCATAGAAATAATAAAATACCAAATTTTGTTATCAACATGACTCATATATAATTAATTTAAAATAAATACAACTAAATAATTATTATTTTGTTTTTAAATCAAAATAAAATCTTACATCTATATTTATATTACACAATTCAATAAAAATAAATAATAGTTTTGCAGAAAATGACATATTTCACTATTCATAGAAAAATAATTTTTATTTTTTTATTTTAAATTTAATAATATGATAACTTTTATATGATAATTTTTAAAACGATGTAACATTTATAAGAAAAATACAAGGGTTTAACAAATTAATTATATTATTTTCCGATGAAAGTTAATAAATTTTTTGTGTAAAAAAAATGTTTAAAAAAAATAAATTGACATTACTAGAAATTGAGTAATTATTTAGTATGTATTAATAAGTACATGTATATTTTATAAGTCATTAGATATTTATCTCCATAATATGGATACTACTACTCATACTATAAAATTTAACATTCCCATTTAAAAAATATTGTTTTAATAGGATATCACAGTTTTGTTTAATCTCAATGTTGAAAGTGACACAAGTTATTAAAGAAATAAAATTTTTATTAAGGGAAATATTTTATAAAATATTGAGATACTAATATGTGTCTCTTGATACAAAAAGAAGAAATTCCATTGATTAGAAATTATTTTTTAGAGAATTGATACTTATATCTTGGTTGAATTAATGAATTTTATAAAATATGATTCTATGCCACTGTGGAAAGAGATATGTTGTAGAGTGTTTGGTGAGTATATATGTTAAGGGATATCATGCAACAGATAATGAGAGATTAATTTATGGTTTAAAGAATGAGAGTTTTGGATATATACTATGACAGTTGAAAAATCATAGGATACCTATCCATGCTTTATAAGATGATTCTACATTATAGTGGAAAACTTTTTCTCATTGAAAATGTATAATGGTGTTTGGATACAACATAAAATTTAGGGTCCCACCATAATAAGAATGTTTTATTCTTCTGGAAAATTAAACTAGAAACTGACTGAGGGAGTTATTGAACAAATTTCTGTGTGACTAAATTGATTAAAATGCCACAATATGACCAGGTTAATTATATCAAACACTTGGCACGGTCCTAGTAAAATAAGATTAATTATCAACCATATTATTTAATAGAATGAGTGGTATTCTATAAAAATCCACATTTGACTTTTCTATAATAAATTGATCATATTAAAGATATGTATTTTAGAGGTGAATAATGGGGAATTTGTTTCGTGTACAAATGGATAAGGAAAAATATTTGGAATATATTGAATATTTTTCCAAAGTATAGGAAAAATAGATTCCATGACATATCATTTAAGGGTATAGCGGGGTTTTGAAGAATATTAGAAAGTGTAAAAAATAGGTATCCATTTATATATCTGGTTTATCTACAACAATATGTTGATATTTCTATTATCCTTCATACAAACATGAAATCCCTTTCCAATTGAAGTTTTCCAAAAGAGGGATGTGAGCTGAATTTATTCTTGTGTGGAAGTAATCCAACCCACATCATTGTATTGGAAGTGATCCTATGAAAGAGATACTTGGAAAATCCCAAAGTAGCTATCTTATGGTATTTTTATTTTATCAACAGATCATCAATAACATTCTACTGTGTTATCCTATATTGGTTAACCATGAATAAATACATGTTTCTATTTTCATTCTTATTTATATTATTCACAACCCAACATGGAAAGAATTTGAAAAAATAGAAAATGGATTTCATTACATTATATGATGATTCTCTTGGAATTTTATGGGTTATGGCGGAGGATGGAATAGTTAATCTGGGAAAACATATAATGTATCATTAATATAGATCATTCGAACATTGAAATTCAAATCATGATGAGCTTAGAATTAGAGAAAAAATGCAATGATAGAATCTATAAGTAAACTGATCAATATAATTTCATAAAAGATATTTGTTTCATTATTTATGAGATCTATTTAGTTTAATCATTGAAAAATTATTTTGAAATTGGACTAGATAAAAACCCATTTAGGATAATTTATTAATTATTTCTCATTACATATCCTCGGGGCACATGTCGTGACTACCCCAAGCCCACCTCCAATAGGCTAAGGGATGGAGACTAGTGTCTAGTAGGCAAAGCCAAATAAATGGGAGAAATTTGACTAAGTACCTATAGACATGTACCCAACTCGAATCCATAGATGATGGAAGGTAAAAACAATAATCAAACAAACAGAAGGTATGACAGTAGAAAACTGGAGGTAAATGGGGCGAGAATACAAGCTCAATTGGAACAGAAATGTAAAAGTACATGTCTCTGAAACTCCTCTATAGAAATACCTACCTGAAGGGTAGGTATAGTAATAGATATCTGAAGATGCCAAAGTGCGTCTGGTCTGTCAGGTCACTCTATGCACAACTTTCCCCCGGTCCACCAAGGACTCTGTCAAAGCGTTGATCACCTATATAAGACACAACACATGCAGGAGAAGCCTATGCAGGGGTGAGTAAAACAATACTCAGTAGGGATCCAAAACCACAATGGTATACAATAAATAAATACACAAACCAGACTACCAATGAGGTACATGAAGTGTAGCCTCTATGAAAAACAGTCAAGAGAGTCATTAGAGTCATCTCACATAGGTATAAATATAATGTATGACAAGAAAGTCTATCAGTCATAAATGATGAACACCTTGTACTGTTGAGACACTCATCCCCAATGATACACTTAGGCCTACTCAGGCACATAGACTAGGTTGTCACTTAGGGATATTGGAGAACCTAGACACACTCATCATGTAGGCTTATTGGGGAACCTAGAGCCGCTCGTCAACTAGGCATGATGGAAAACTTGGAAATAATCATCACCTAGGAATACTGGGGCACCTTGACCCTCTCATCAATTAGGATGACTGGGGAACCAAGACCCGCATGTCATAGTCATATCATCACATCCAGCCGCAGGATTCCCGCTCATAGGGTGCTTGATTTTGGGTAAATCTACAATCAAGCCATCAGTCATATATAAACTCCCAAAAATCCTACATATAGTATATGAAAATGACTGACTCATCGCGTGTGTCCTAATTCCTCAAACGGCTCGTCAATCAGATGTGTATTTTGGATGTTATTAGGATTTTAGTGAAAAGGGGCCAGTGGGGTCCGTGATCGTTCTTTCTCGGTTAGACCAACCTTTTGCTGTCTGGCCTGGCCAAAGGGCTAGCCCCATTTGGCCTTCTAGACCCGGGATGTTAGCCCACGAGTTTAGTGAAATATTCTTCATCAACCCCAAACCGTGATGGCAGGAAAGTTTTTTCCCAGTCAGCCCGCTCAACAACCGATTATCCCATTTGGCCCAGCCCATATATGCAGTTCGGTTCTGTCCAGTTAGGATGTGGTGAGTTTCATGTCCATCCAAGCCTTGTAGACACCCTGTGATCAAGCAGGATGAAGGTTCTTCACTGCATGACACAGCTAGAAGCCGTGTCTTCCCACTCCTCTAGCGACCTCTAATCCCCACATGTGACCTCCCGCACGCAGATGCCACTACGGGCTGCTGCCAGCACTGGCGCACCAACGACTTCTAAAGTGGCCCCCCTAACTCGCTCTAGTGGTCAGTTATCCGATCTAGAAGTCCCATTGTGTTTCTCAGGTCATCACCTCCACTTTTTTTTTCTTTAAGCCGTCTTGTCGTCGATCCAAGGGTCATACCATGTTTGGAACCTCTCAGAAAAAATATGAAGTGACCATAGGGGTCCATCAGTGAAGAACGCGAGGAGTAAGAGAGAACAAATTGAACACCCAAGGAAACAAACGTCAGCCTTGTTTGTTTGGATTTCCTTCTTTGTTTTAGAAAAGAAAGGGTAGACATTCAGATAATTCTTACGATATAATCCCCTTTTAAATCCCTAAATGTACAAATCCCATTCCCAAAAGGACGATCGATCCATGGGTCAATTTGTTTGTGAATTAACCCACATTCATCACATAGAAAGGATGAAAGGGGGAAGGTAATCACATAGAAATAAACCCCGATCATGGTTTTGATTGATCACTAATGAATGGTGAATTTATCATTCACCATTCATAGATCTACCAACATCTGATCCAAATCCATATGTTGATCCATCATCATTATTCATTCATCACCACTCATCATTCGCCAATGAATTTATTCCAAGGATTCTGAGAATATTCGAGGATCATCCACTGATCTTAGATCTTGGTTAATCAACATAATGGATGAAATGAGTTTTATCCATTCTATTACAAAGAGTCGCTACGCCATTACACTGTTTCATTTATGAAATAAAATAGCACTTATGTTATGCTATAGTTGTAGATTCATTATGCTATTTCATTTATAAAATGAAATAAATTCCTCAATGTTATGTTGCATTGATTTTTTTTTGAAAAAAATAAACTTTTTTAATTTCATTTTAATTTTCATTAAAACACCAAAAAAATAACTTTTACCCTCAACCCATGTCGGTCGAAGTTAGGCCCCACCTAAGGAAAATAAACCCTCTTGAACTAAAAGGTACTTTATAATTCCCAATCCCAGTTATCATTTATGAGATAGAGGATTTGAAAATAAAATAATCTTTATTTATTTATTTTATTTATGACCACATCCCCAAAACTACATTCCATAGTTGACCTGCGCCGACCATTGTTAGGATCCACCGAAGGAAAAAACCCTTATTATGAACTAAATAGTGGTCTCTGAATATCAATCGGAGTCACTATTCATGAGGTATAAAGATTTGAAATATAAAATAATTTTAATTAATAACTTTTGTTAGGTTATGCAATTCTCCGGTTTTATCACTGGAGGCCCACGCCGATTGATGTTAAGTTTATATTTGGCTAAAATTTCCTTCTTGAATGCAATGGTTAAATTATATTTAAGATCTGGGAACCCATTTATGAGTTATTGTACTTTTTTTAGGGAAACCACTCATACGTGCTATTTAAAAATTAAACATTTTTCAGCAGACTATTTCGAGCTCATCGGGCCTCAGAATCGCACTCCCCCTCAGTGCCTCATCTCAGATGTTTCCAAATTTTTCAAAAAAAAACAAGACTAGTAAAATCCGAGCCACTGCATTCTTCCCAACTTAAGGATTTACATCCTCGAAAGCTAAACCAAGGGATTCCAAATAGATAAGGGTATGGGCATGAATTGAGCCTCCCACTCCCATGTTCTCTCATAGAGATTCTTATACTAAAACCAAATAAGAACAAGAGGAATCGATCACCCATGGATGGTCCTCCTCTATCAATCGTTGATCTCAACAGGAAACATTTCAAAAATCACTGTGTTGTCAATTTCCATCTCACCGCAGTCAAGGGAGTGTGGTAGGTCGTGTATGTATATCTTCATTTGGGATACGTGGAAGGCGCTGAACACCGATTCTAACTGTATAGGCAGGTACAATAGATACACCCCCTCTCCCACTCTACATAGTATCAAAAAAGGTCTGATGAACCTCATAGATAACTTTCCTCCCAACCAAATCTCAATATCCCACATTGATAAGATACCTAAATAAACACATGGTCTCCATTCTAGAACACCAAGGGCCCATGTCCCCTATCATCATAGGACTTATGATAGCTCTGTGCAGTCTTATCTACTCCCGGCTGACCTACACCTTCTCTATAGTAGCCTGCACCAACTTCGGGCCCATGAGCGCTGACTGTCTGGGGTTAGTCCAACAAAGTGCAAACCTACAGTGTCTCTTGTACAAGGCCTCGAACAGTGCCATACCAATAGTGGACTGGTAGCTTTTTTTGTATGAAAATTCCACCAAATTTATTTGATCCTCCCAACTACTGCCAAAATAAAGGATGTAATCACGTAGCATGTCCTCTAGAACCTGAATAGTCCATTCTATATGGATATTTTTCTATTGGTGGAAAGTTGTGCTTGAGCATATCTGAGTCCCAAATGCCTCCTAAAACACCTTCCACAACTATGATGAAAATATTACACCACAATCTGAGACTATCATTGATGGGACTCTGTGGAGTTGAACTATCACATGCACATAGAGGTGTACCAAACTCTCTACAAGACTCTCTTCTCGAAAAGCTAAGAAGTTACTGACATGGTGAGTTGGTCAATAATCATCAGAATGGTACTGTGTCCCCTATATGTACATGATAAACCCATTACAAAGTTCATCAATATCCCTTCTCACTCCCTTCTTGGAACCCCAGTAGGTAATGAGCATCACCTTCCAAGCATAGGGTCTCGACAAAGTGTGTTGAAAAAACAAAAAACTGATTAAACAAGAGCTCAACTCTTATATCATTAGGTAAGCTCAACTTCAATATATTCTTTCATCCCTGATGTTTAGTTTGACACTCACATGCATATCCGGATGCATCTAGTCACTCTAGGCTCCCACTAATACTATTGTGCATCCTCTGAAAGGGGCAACATGCTACCCACCTTTTGAATATCCATAAAGAGTATTTCATGTGAAAAAATGAGTACTTAAAGACTTACATTCGATATCATCGAGACATGACTCACTGACATACATTAAGAGTGGAGGGGTAACAACCACCAATTGGAGTACATATGCATCATCTCTATCAAAAAAGGATAACTAGAATGAGTCCAACAGATCTTTTTCTTCATTCATTTACTAGGAACTGGATCTCCAGCTAAGAGAATCTGCTACCACAGTTCCCTTACAATGAGTATAGACTACTTCAAAGTCATAGTCCTAGAAGAACTCGAGCCATCATCTCAATATAAAGTTTAAATCCTTATGAGAGAAAATATACTTGAGACTCTTGTGGTTAGAGTAGACGGTAAACTAATTTCCCATTATGTAGTGTCTCCACATCTTTAATTCAAAGTCTACCATGGATAAAAAAAGATCATGGGTCACATAGTTCTGCTCATGTGGTCTCAAATAACATGAACCACAGAAAATATCTACTTACCTATGCATTAGGACACAACCAAGTCTGGTTCGTGATGCATCGCAGAACACTACATACTCAACTCCCTCCTCTGGAAAACTCATGATCTGGGCACTCGTCAAACTCTGTCATAACCACTGAAAAGCCAATGGGCACATATCTATCCACCAAAAAATATACCCCTTTTAAATGATGGATGTTTTCATCAACAATTTTTGTGTGGATACTCTTTATCTATGGTAACTTTGTTAATGTTCAAGTAATCCAAACATAACCTTTTACACAGGATCTTACTATGCCCTACCTCTGAAATTCCTCCACCTACACCCTCTGTTAGCGAAGCTCTGAAAAATCCAACCAATATATTGATGCTGATATCAGTTCCATATCATGGTATAGGTTAATGAAGATGTCTACCTCCCTATGAGGAGGTAGTCCTGGGACATCTTCTGAAAATATATCCTCATACTCTGCCACTTATTTTGGGAACTAAAAAATCATAACCTCAACTACCCCGAGGGTAAGGGTAGCCTACTCAATAGTGATTGGATGCACCCTTCAATGCATGAGTTTATGATGTGCTTCCTAGGTTTTATTTTTCTCTAACCAAGAAAAACCACATTCCATCATTGCACACATACACATCATTTTCCCTAAAATAGTTAGTCTATGAACGAACTTTCAATAACCAATCCATTCCATGAATGACATCATAAGGTCTCAACCCTCATACCAAGAGGTTCCAGCCAATACTCTCACATCAAGGGTAATATCACATTGTCAGTATAAGTGTGATTATCAAGTATAATCCCATAGGTATCTCCATACGTAAGGTTGAAGTAGATGGTTTAACCAGAAACTCTAGGTCTTGAAAAGGATTCATGACATACAGAATGATTAGAACCAATATATATTAATATGGAAGAAAAGCGTACACACAGACATACCTGGAATCATTCTTAGAGAGCTTGGGTCATATGCCTTGACTAAATGTAGCTACACCCTTCCCAAATCCTATGGATCCCTAAGCCTAGTGTGGACCATTTTGGGGTTGTGGTGGAAACATGGAGAAATTAATACCACCTCATGCTGCTCCCCCATATCCTATGCCATGTTTTCCACCGTAAGGATTCATCTATTCCTATCACTATCCATGCCTAGGTGGCCCATCCACCATTTCACTATTACAATGATGGGCTGGAAAATCTATAGCAAGATGTCCTCTATATTTTTTTGAAAATCATTTCCTCTTTTTAGGCCAATAAGGCTCACACTATGAGCCCTGAGCTGTAGATCTTCTACCCTTGGACATCCTCTCAGAATGTATCACACATCCATGTATTTGAGATTGAGGCCGACTTCCTACTCCTAAGGTTTCGGATCCTGTATTCCCAGTGCTGACATCTACTAGTTGTATATGTTCGTCCAAGGGAATTTTAACCCCAAAGGTTCTCTCTAGCACCCGAGTATAAGTAGGAGTGGATCGAGTGAAAGAGTTAGCTCGAATGTCCCTAAAAACACCTCTCTCAGAGATCCGAGCACTGATGTACTAGTCAAATTGTATTCGTCGAGTACCTAGAAAGGTCGGTACGACTCGATGAATACTCATCAACCAACATATTATCCTGAGGAAGCAATATAAGATCTTGGGTATGCATTGTCCTTAGCTTTTATGGTGAGATCCCCTTCTATGAGATATGTTCTCAAAATCTATCTAAAAAAGGGTCACCTCATCGTAATATCGGGTAATCTAAACCACACCATCACCCAGCTGAGCCACGTAGAATGATTAGTACTAGGACCGCCATCTGATCTAATGTTATCCTTACTAGATAGAAAACTCAGTCAACACCTCATGCCAGTCCTTATATACCTATTAGTCGGTGTCACCTCCGAACATAAGGGGTCTCTATCATGGAAACACATGATGTTCACTAATCCCACACATCTCATCTGATGGTACTACGAGTACCATGTGCTACTCCATAGGTGGTGATATAGATGATACACCACCTGGAGGTGCTTTGTCCTATATGATCCCCTATTCCCATCTCATCACACCACAGATCATCCTCATGATCACAGGGTGAAATCCTCGATGGCTGTCTACATGGAATAATTTTGAAACAAAACAATATGTACCATGATCAATATAATGTTCCTCATGAGATGTCTCATGAAGGACAAGGAAAATTCAACCCATTGGGCCATGGGTCCATCCCGCCGGGCCGGCTAGCGTCCCCTGCTGGTGGGATAGTTTTCCCTCAACCGGGTTGTTCAGAAGTCTGGTCCTCCCCTTTGACCCATACCATGTTTGGGGGCCAATTCTATCCATCCAGAATGCGGTGAGTGCTTTGTCTGTCCAAGGCAAATGGGCCTCCAGGCAGCTACCGAGCGGCTTTGCCATGGGGTCCTTCCATTGTCTTGTTGGACCACGTTCCTTCACCGAGTGACATGGTTGGAAGGCATGTCTGGAAACACCACTACCAATCGCCTATCAAAGACCTTTGATAAATTCTAGTGACAGATGTCACATGCCTCCTTTTCCAACATGTGCTTCCGGGGGCCACCAAACTTGCTATGGTGATCTGTTTTTGGATCAGAGAGTCCCATTGAGATACTTGAGTCACTGCCTCCACATTTATGTGATACAAAATATCTATTCATAGTTTCAGTGTTTGACCAATTTTGGATCTCCTAGCATGAATCTGAAATGGCCACATGGGTCTTTCGGTGATGAAAACGAGGCTAAAGATAGATCACGTTGAACACACAAGGAAACGAATGCCAACTTTGTTCATTAGGACTTTGTTCATTGCATTAGAAAAGAAAGGGGAGATGTTCATATAATTTCTACAATATAATCCCCTCTTAAATCCACACATGTCAAAATCCAATTCCTGTAAGGACAATCAATCTGTGGGTTAGTTTTTTAGTGAAATAGCTGGAGTTTGTCTCTTAGAAATGACAAATGGGGGAAGGTAATTAATTATAAATAGGCCCCTACATGGGTTTGGATCAATCACTGATGAAGGGTGAATCTTAAATTTGGTAATTTCCAATCCACCAATGTCTAATCTGAATCCATTCATCAATCCATTTTCATTTTTCATTATTCATCGCTCGCCATTCCCTAATGAATTTACTCTATGACTTCAGTGAAAACTCCAGGATTCCCCCTGATCCCACATCTTTTTCAATCAACCTAATTGATGAAACAAATTTTAGCATTTGTCTTATTCTTATTCACCATGTCATAAACTATTTAATTTATTAATTGAAATAGGTGGCTCGATGGTGCATTGCAATGAATAGTTTTTTAATAAAAAGAAATTTCTTAAGTTGATTTTTTTCTTTAAAATGAACAGTTATAAACATTTACACCCAACAGGCGCCGGTTGAGTTTAAACTCGTCCTAAAGAAATTACACCCTCATGAGCTCAATGATACTGTCATATTTTCAATCCATGTTACCATTTATGAGTTATAATATTTTAAAATAATATAATTTTTATTTAATTATTTAATTTACAGTCACGTCCCAAAAACAACTTCCACAGTTGGACTATGCCGGTGAATGTTTGGATTCTCATAATGAAAACACCCACTTACAAACTCAATAGTGGTACCAGATTTTAAATCTGTGTCACTATTCATGATTTATAAGGATTTGAAATGTAAAATAATTTTATTTAATGTTATTCCATTTTTAGGATTTCTCACAGGAGGCTCGAGTTGACTAAAGATAATTTGTGCTTAGGGTAAGACTGCCATCCTGAATGATATAGTTCTGTTGAATTTATAATCCGGGAATCTATTTAAGATCTATTCAAATTTTCCTACAAATCCCATAATGCATGATATTTAAAAAGTTAAAATTTTTCAACAAATCATTCTGTGAACACTGGGACACATAATTTAATGCCTTATTAGTGTATGTTCTAACAATTTTTGAGAAATTTTTTAAAAATAGAACTTGGAAAATCTGAGACATTACATGATTTTTTATGTCAAAATTCAAGAGGGCGAAAGGCAATAAGATTTACACCAATATGTTAAAATCTTTATATGATATAACTACCTATAAAACAACTAATATTTCAATTCATAATCCAATTTTGTAAAATACTTGTGAATTATAAAATTATGAATCCTTCATAGTGTTTATAAGTAGGTGTAACTTTGGTTAAGTGGGAACAACCTTGGGTTTTTATTCAGTGATGTGTTCATAGGGCCACCGTTAGTAATAACAAGACCTATAATAGAAGGTTGATCAATTTAGAATAATTTTTGAACTATAATATGAAATTATTACATATCATTACTCAAAAAATAATAATATCACAATTGAGAAAGTACTTCATAAATTTGATATGAAGTAAATGGGAAAAATTTAAAAGTTAAATGTGACTTGATGGAATAAATCTTCCATGAAAATATGAAGTATATGAATACTAAAAAAAGATTTAAAAACCAACTCCCTATCATTTAAAATATATCTCTATGAAAGGATATTTTTTAGTATGGAATATGGTTAAATATTGATGAAGACGATTGCACATATAAAATTAAAAGATGAAAAACTAGGGAACATGAAGAATTAATTATAGTTTCAAATGAAAATATGAATATCCCCTAAACGGTAGTATAGACATGTATAGAACAAATGAATGAAGATATAAAATATGGATATGAAAAATATAAAATCATATTTTGAATCTAGAAGAAAACTATGGATCCATATGAAATCTTATAGAAGGAATTCACACAAGAAGGGAGTTCAGATATGAAACTATTATGGAGGGGTTGGGAATGATATGAGTGTGTTTATCAAAGAACAAATGGAAAAGGGTGGTACAAAACATGCTATGGTAATGTATAGATTTATAAATTCCTACATGAGGTATTATTACAATGTTAAATGTTTTATTTTATGTAATGATCATAATATATAAAATAATTATAGTCCTACAGAGTCATAGAAGGGAAAATAGTCCATATAAAGACACTCCACTCCTATGTCATATAAGGAGGTTGTTATTTAGGGAAACCAAAATATTATGATAACAAAAATGTTCAATGTGTAGAATAAAAAAATGAGTCTCAATAGGGGTGTATCAAGAACCAAAATCTAGTAACTCACAACGCCACAATTGTAAGGAATAAAGGAAAATATTAAAACAAAATCAATGAGTTTCTCTATTTGTGGAAAATTTTGAAGAACCAGTAAAGAAGGATCTACTAATGAAGAATATGGTATATAATATGGTATTCATGGCCATCATGGAAGAGGCATGCATGTGGGGTCTCCGGAAAATAAATTAAAAGTAATATTTCATTCCTATAGGAAGATTAATTTAATAGTGAAATATGATATATAGGATATCTACTATAATTTCATCATAAGATATTGTGTGCAGAAGTGGAATTAATTCCACAATGGTTTAAAATATTAATCTTTGAAATAAAGAGAGTTCTCTAACTTAAGGATAAATTTGTGTAAGTTGTCTCACACAAAGAAATTAACCAACAAAATTATTCAACAATCCATAAAAATTTAATATTCATGATTATAAATATCTGGAATAGGTTTTGGAATTTAATTACCTAAATATATTAACAAGAATATTAACTTATAGATATGTAGGTTTGGTTCATCATAACCATCCACATTCCATAATTTGATGAAATTTATGGTACCCCCCATATATATTAATTTTTTTAAAACTAGTGGAAGTATTGTATAATGTATTCAGAGGTATGATCTATGGGGTAAAGGTGCTGAAATATATTAGGTTAAAGAGATCAATTCAAATCTAGTTAATCTATGTATTGAATTTATCAAATGATTTTTAGGAGTATATGAATGACTAGCTGATATTAGGCCAATACATGGATGTGAAAGATAAATCTGAATCATAAAATAGATTAAGTTTTAAATATTTATTATTAAATATAAAATCTTGAATGATGATTATTATTTAATCTTGATTATCTTAATCCTATAGTAACTACTTTTTTAAATACGTTTAGTTCATGAGTGACATGAAGTAGGAAAAGAAATTTTAAAGGGAATTATCATTCTAAAATTTTCATTAAAATGGTCTTGACCCAAAAAAAAATTGGTATCATGATATATGTTCTTTAAAAAAGTGTTCATAATATAAGAGTTTAGTATAATCTATCCAACGATAGAGGAAATAAAATTTTTAAATGTCACAAAGGTGGAATATAAATTTATCTTATTATATCATAATATCTGGTATCAACTGATTTGATTTATAGGATTTTAAAGGATACTGAGATTGAGTAGTTATTCTCAATAAGTGGAACCCCAAAATTTATCATCACATTTAATGTTTATAGATTAAGAATAGGGGTGTGTGATCAAAATCCAAATGATGGTTATTCCACAACACAAATTTATAATTACTACGAATGAGATGAATAATGTTGATGTTATATTGGTATCCCTGGTTCAATAATTGTTTTTGTATCAAGTGGTTCTTCATGTGGTATGTCACAACATTGTGTTCATTATAGTTTATATACTAGCGTTTAGTAATAGAATATTATGAGTTCACATGTAGGTTTTTTTGGGAATGTATAGTGTCTATGTATATCTTGGTTTAAGAGGTTTTAATTAGTTAAACGTAAAATCTTTATAGAGGATAATAGAGACTAAATTTTCTTATATTGAGGAATGTCTCGGTTGTATTAGATGATTTATTATCATACCTAGTGATAAGTGATAAATTCGATAATTATTTATCTGATTTCATGATATTGTATTATATATTTGTTTTAAAAAAATTTATAGAATTATATATTCAAAAAAAATGTTGTAAGGTGGAGTTTTCATGTAGAAGGAGTGGGGTTCATCCCTATTTTACATGAGGGAGAAATCATTAAAAACGATTCACACTATAGAAGTTAATTTCTCATGATAATCGGAGAATATATTATTTGAATTTTTAATATGAAATTGTGAGAATAAAATAATATATTATTTTGATAATACACCATTTATATTACTATGTAGAACTAGAATTATAGGTGACACCCTAGAAAATGAAGGGGGTTTTGATTGTAAGGACATACAAGGAAATGTGAAAACTACTTAGGAATGTACACTTTTTATTTCAATGTCAATAAGGGGAGAAGAGAAGCATAGGGGGAGATGAAATATGAGACATATTGGTTATTTTCCTAAAAAAATTAAACAGTGGGAGACAATTAGCATCCTTAAAGGATTCATATTTGATTGGTAGATAATAACTTCTATTTACAATAGATTTTTAGGGGATTTTTAGCATCACTAATGTTATGTTATATTTTTTAACATTTGATTTCATGGTCAATGGATGATTAGAAGCTGTGGTTATTGAGATGAAGCATGTATTCTCAAGAGATTCTATATGGGGAATAAACCATATATAATAGATCATCCAATTATATTGTGGTATTTTAATGAACAAAGATACCACATCATAGCCCTCTTGATTGAAAAAGAGTTGAACAATGATTATAGTTTCTCTTTTGTAAACTGAAATTTCCACCCCGTAGCTGGAAATGAACACTATGAGGAATTCAAAATACGTTATAAGAGTAGATAAATATCTATCCACAATATAGTGATAATTTTTTCACCATAATTGATGTTTATATAATAACAAATATGGCTTAGCACTATAAAAAAATGCACTCATATAGCCTCTATAATATATGGTGGACATGCATATTCACTGCATAGTAAATAGGGATTTTTTGGGTGTAAATGTGAGAACTCATGTGTCTAGGAACAAGTGTGTGTGAAGGAAGACCATGGAACATGGTGAAACTTTGGTAAATATTTTTTTGGCACGTGATGGTACTACTGGATAATTTTTATTGATGATGGGTGTTCATAGATGATATAGATCTATATTTCCAATGGAAATTTCTATGTAAGATTCATATTTTCCATGCCGAGATACATTATAAGGAACCACAATGTAGGGGCCTTTTAGAGGAGGATTTGTTAATGCTCATTTCCCATTGGAAATTTTGGTTTCCAATGTTACGATTTGATAGCTACACTTTAATCCTATATAATGGAATATCGCCATAACATAACTATGTATTGCACCTTAAAATGTATAATGATCCCATCATAATCCACACTTCAAATTATAAATTGTGATGTAGATAAGTTACATAGGAAGTATGGTGTATTTAATGAATCATTTCCTATATGATGAGAGAAAAAAGTTCAAATGGATTCACCATATAGTGTTAGGTGACTCATAGAGTTAGATAATATCATTGCAAATGAATTCTGAGGGTGGGGGCAGAGTTAATGTGTATAAAGTGTTGATCCTTAAACAATTGTAGTTATTACAGAGGATACATATAAATTATGTATAAGTTAATTCAACCTCATAGTTCATAATTATACATCATGGAATATCTGTGAAAGTGGATGGTTTCACTGTTGAATCCACGATCATGTCATTCCCAGGTAGTTATATTCAAATAGATTATTTAACTAGAAACTGAAGGGGGGGGGTTATTTCTTGAATTATCTGGTGACTAATTTGAATTAAAATCAACATCATATTCCCATTAATTTTTTTTTCTGATCATAGAAGGAGACCTATGGAGTTAGAAATTAGAGTTTGCATGTTCCTAAGGGTTACTAATTTTCATAAGAAATGGAGGTTTTTTTATGGAGTAAGGTTTCTCCTCGATTTTTTGTCCTTTTGATGTGGTGACTCATGTTAGAGTCATGGAATATCAAATAGTCCTTCCCCCACATATGAGTAGGAATCATGATTTTTCTATATCTCTTAGATCCATCATTATCTTCATGAGGACTCTCATGACATTGATTTGAGGTGATAACAATGTTCCAAATGATACAACATTCGAAGAATGAAATTCGGTGATCCAGGACTATCAAGATAAGGTGTTGTAAAAGAATATAATTCCCTTAGTTCACATCATGTGGTGACACTGTGGCATGGAGTAGAGTACCTTGGAATATGATTCGTAGATTAATAATCATGCCCAATGCTGTTTTTATTCATCTCTTCACTTATAACATTGTTATCTTATAGTTGTGGACCATTATGGATTATGAGATGGATTAATGTTATTTATTGTGGTTTAGTCCATCTTATTTGACATGTATCAACCCATCATATTGTTTATGACATGGTTTAGGGTTTTTTGGGTGATGTTTCTCCTGTTTTCTACGTGTGAGGTGGTTGAGATCCTATAGTGGTGAGATCCTTGAGAGGTATTTCATGGGGGGGCTATTCAGATGACCACCTTTGGTTTCCTCTCTAGGTTCGGTTTTGATTATAAATGAAAATAATTATCTCAGAGGTATTTAATGTATGTTCCTATATTCATGTTCTCCAAACCATTTTTAGTTTCTGAGGATAGTGGACCTTTTTGGAGGCATTGTGGTGGTCTAGATTATTTTGGCAATGAAGTGCTGGAAGACAGATTAATACATGACCTATAAAAAATTCACACCTTAAATTTTCAGTTCATGTAATATGTAGTGTAGGTTCCCTATTTATCAATATTCGGGGTTAAATAATAGAAATGAAACGTTTTTTTCTAGAATCAACATAACCATCAGAATTACACAACATGAAATGGGATTACACTTCACAAAAAATCATGATATCGTACATCAATAAATTTTTAATTCGCTCAATTTTCTAAAACCCTGCAGCCACAACAGCTCCCCCTCTTTCATTCCATTATGTTAGAATCCCTCCATTCAATCGTTTCGAGATTCCACTGAAAGGTTTTGATCTCTAAACCTCATCTGATTTGTGGTTACCCGAGTTGTTTTATGGTGCATTCATTCTTATTTTTCTAAATGTCTCTCTTGTTTTTGTTCCATTTCGTCACATTTCTTCTCCACATTCCATAGAATTTGATAACCCATGTTTATAATTTAGTTTCCTTTGAGGTTTTCAGGTGTATTTGTGTCGCAGAATCCATAGATGGATAGAGTTATTACGAGTGAGGTGATTGGAGATTCACAACATATTCTTTTCTTGTTCAAATAACGTTGACTCTTTTGAGGTAGTTGATTCATTTCTTCTCTTTTATTTATGATAAATAACACCATTTTAATGATTTATTTATTTGAATAAAATTAAATTGACCTAATAATTGTTGAATTAGATTATATTAATTGGTTCCAACCAGATTTTGGTGATGTTTTTTATTTGACCCTGATAATGGTTTATCTATTGATATTCTAGATAATGTGGTATCTATGATACATGGTCTGAAATCATATTGATCTTTTTGGAATTGTTAAAGACAAATAAATTGTATTTAATTGATAGTTAATTAGATTATTAATAATTATATAATCATGCTTTTAATCATTTGGGTAATGTAATTTTTTTATAATGAAATTGATGCAATAAGCATGTTAATTGAAATCGACCTTCTATATGAATAATTTGAATTTATAAATAATGTCATCCCTGGAAAGAACTAATGGTAATTAAAATTCCATATTAATTGGGTATCGTTCTTCTTTGGGTTTTCTAAAACTAAAATAATTGCAATGAGCTTGATTTTCCTTGATATCTTTTTATGGATTAGAACCTTTAGTTTCATGTAGTTTGTATTGGTTAATAAAAAAATCAATTAATTTTTTTTGGGAATAATAACTGGTTGTGTGCTAAAGATAGTTTTATAGGGCATGGGTTTCCTATTTTCTTGAGAAGGTCAAATCCCTTGATTTGTATCCTTGGTAGCTTGTTTTCATTAGAAGGTCGAATGCTTTGTTTTGAGGGCCGAGTTCCTTATTTATTTCTTGTTTTCTCCTCCTACTTTCTGATGTTTTTTGTAATGAGCCATGTAATATTTTCATGGTATGGATGATCATAGAGGGATTACGTGTGGTATTGGTAAGGAAGGCTCAGATTTTATGTGAGCCTAGGATGGCGGATTATGGGATGGATGTTGTTATATGTGGGTGGGGAGGACCGTATGATGTGGAAGTAATGACACATTTTGGAAAGATACATATGTATATGCATGTAGGTGTCATCTATTTCAATAGAGGTAATGAAAAATGATAAAATTGGGCTTACCAATTGATGAGATGCTGATATGTGGTGTGATGTATTGAATATATTCAATAGTTACTATACAAGTTTTTTTATCTGAAATCTTTACTCAATTCTTGAGAATACTTGATGTTATTAGATACATGTTTCCTTTTGATTAGTTTCTTAGTATGGTTATATTACTATATCCGAATATGTAATTATTCAAAAAAATTATTAAATAAATGTTTTTTACATGGTGTTGGTTGTTGATGGAATGAAAATTATAAAAATATGATGATCTTGACAAACCATGGACAAGGTTTGGATTATTCCTAGTGGGCATGGACCTTACTCAGATGTGTAATAATATTTAATTAAAATAGGAATAATATTAATGGTTAATTAATGACTAATTAATTAATTATATAACGTGAATTTATTAAGGAATGAATTAATTAATTTATGTATTTTATATTCTTCTATTTTATAGGATATCTGGTCTTATTAGTGGATGTCGGTAGTTTGAGCGACATTAGCTACAATTAAATCTATGACTAGGTTATGGACATAGTTTGGTTCAGAGCTATATTATATCATGTATATTCTATGATTTCATATGCTACCCCACCCATTTTTGTTTGGTTAATTGAAACATAGATGATACTAGGAGGGTGTTTTCCTAAACATCCTAGTGGTTGGATGGATGGTCGACTACCCCTAATATCCCTTCTCTTTTTTCATGGTAGTAACTTGGGTTGGAATTGATGGGGGTTATTCTTCCCATTTATTTTGTTAGAGGTATGTGATGGATTTTTTTATTTCACACACTATTTTTTTTGGATATTGTATCCAAATGATTATTACAGGTATCCCATGTATTGGTCAAGATGGCTAATGGTACATACTCAGTGAATGTGTTGTAAAGGATTGGGGGGTAATAATTGATGATCAATATGAATCATAAGGACTATGGTGTCCCCCCAAAACGGGTTGGTTTATATGTGGTTATGTTTTTTTTGTATGTTGTGGTTATCTGAAGAACAAGGTGCACATGGTGGTTCCTTGCCCAATTATTTTTTAGATGGAATACTTTTAGAGAGGGAAGCCCAAAAAGTGCGATGTTGGAGCATAAACAAAAAATGACGGGGAAGTGGGAGCGGGGTACCCTTAATCTTTTATTACAATATATATCATATCTTTTATTCATTAGTAGTGGATATATTTCCATGGAGAGGTTTGGAAATTAGCATTCCTTCATAGTTAATGGGGTAGATTCAGTATTGTTCATTGTGATTTGGCATGATTCCTTAATCATTTGTTTGGGAGGCTCTAGGGAAGATCCCACTGAGAATATTTCTATTCTCACCCTATATATATAAACTATTTTACATTTAAACTGTTGTTGTTCAATTATAGGGTTGGATACTACTATTTTAGGGTTTAGTATGAGTCATTTAGGTGTCATGGTTGCTCCCGTATTTACCTTTTTGGGTACTTGTAGTTTTCCTTTTAGTTGTTTAGTACTATATGAAATCTTATGGTTGGACTGGGTTATTATTTTATATATTTGACATATGAGTTTTTTGGGTTATTTTATCCTTATTATCTATATCTTATGAATGTTTCACTTAGAGGATAATGCCACCCATTTTCTTGTTAATTATTCCCTTGGTGCGAATCGTCATCTTGGGGCCTATAAAAGGTAGGACTTAGGCTGTTACCACCTCTCTACATTAATTGTGGTGTTTTTGTTGGGAGGGGGTCATGACACCTTATTATAAATAATAAAATCTTAATATAATTAATCAAGATCACTCTTCATTCCCAACCACCAAAATTTTAATTTGATATCATGATGTATTTTTATAGATCTAACATGCACTATAGAACTTGAATAGTGAAATGATTTCTAATGATAACCCATGAGAATCCTTGGATCCATCATCCTTCATATAAAAAAATGATTTAAATATTCATAATGTAAGAATCCCTTTATGGTCTCTATATAATCTGGGGATTCCTAAATCCTTCTAAACACATGATTAGATAAATACCTATCACACACATTTTTCACCAACCAGGAAGACCCATTTAGTCTAGAGATAACCATACCATTTTATTTTTCTATCACCTCCATTTTAATTCCATCGTATATCCCACTAATAACCACTTATTATAAGCCTCCTAAATTAAATGACTTAGAGCTTTTCAACTCAAGGTTATTGGAACCTCATTTTCTTTTATCACTATATATATAAGCTAAAAAACAAATATTTGAATATATTCTACAACTTATTCCTTACCAAATGGATATCACACTATGAAAAAATATTTTCCTACCTATTATGACCATATATACAAATAATTTTCATCAAAAATATAATTCCACAGAATTATTAGTGAAAAATAACAAAAATTAATTCAATATCTACAAAGAATAATTCTTCACAAGAGGTCCTAGTTACCTATACCCTTATTCAACAATTTCATGTACATGCATTAAGAAATATCAAATTCAAAACCCAAAATCATTAAAAGTTACCTAATAGCCATTTCATAATTTTTGATGAATTATTACTAGTTCTAAGGTATTCATTTCCTCAACACCATTATTCCTTATAACACATCCAGTTCCATTAAATATTCACCCCCCTAAGGAGTCTAGGTCATCAGAGGGCAATCCATATTTTGGAAATTCTAGATGAATGTCCATTAATATTTATCTAGTAATATATATATATATATATAATATTAGTATTTATTTTAACAAGACATAAAAACCATAACATTCTTAGGATCAATGTAAATTCCGTTGTTTAAATCCATGTGACTAAGGATCCTTGCACCATAATTAATAAAATTGAATTTATTTAATTTATAATTCATAATATAATCACATGAAATTGGTAAAACATTCTTAAGTTGTTTCCCAACATTTTCCTCTATCATTGAATAAATAAGGATGCCATAGAGAAATAAAAATTGATTAGATTGAAAGTATTTACAGAAAAATCAAACTAATCAATATGAAAAAAATCCATTAGTTTCCCCAAAATCAATGAATAAAAACTCATAATTTTAGTATCAACAACAAAAATCTATTTTGAATTTATCTTCTTTGCTAACCATTAAATCTTTATAACATGACTGAAATCCAATCTTGGAGAAATAATGAGGTCACATATTGTTAAATAGTTCATCTATTCGAGGTTACGAATATTTATTTTACTTATTAATTGATTTATCTTTTGATAGTAAATACAAAGTAAAATTTTTATATAATCATTCTTATAGAAGAATTTCTCATTCCCAAGGTAAAATTAATAGTTGATTGAATCAATTTTTCTAAATATTTTATAGGTACAAATTTAATTCCCATATCCATACTGATACATCAGATTAGTAGGCAACAAGATAAAAATATTCCCCAAAACTAATTCATCTTATAATTCAATTTCTCTCCTCATATTTAATCCAAATAAAACATCAATAAACAAAAACTAGATATCTATCCAATATCCAAGAAGGAAATATATCTTTTTTCCTTCCATTGAATCACATATTAAACCTAATAATTGACATTAGAAGGATCTAAAATATATCTCTATCATTCCCTTAATTCTTAAATGAATATCACCTATTTCTTGTTAACATTCTATATAACTATTTAGATTTAATCCAAATAAATTCTCTATAAACACATATTGATACTGATCCACTATCCAACAAATGATATTTATATAATTTCCTCCAATCAACTGAAAAATTAATCAAAATAATTAACATTAAATGGATATAAAATATCTTGTTTTCATTCCTTTGATACCAGCATTAATATCCAACCACTTCATGAAAATTTTCATACTTTCATCTTGATGATATGGTTGTTTGATAATACAGCATCAAAAATTATACAATCCTAACATCTCCAATATAGAGTATTTCTTTGTTGCAGATATATGGTGAAGGAAATGAACGTAGGAGGTGGGAAAAGATGTATTATATTATGTTGTGAAATAATATTGGTCATTGAAAAAATATGATTAGAATAGGATATGGCTAGTGTCATGTTATGGATGCTACAAAATAGAAGTCATCAGTGGGTTTCAGATCAGGAGGCCTCAGTTGTGGTCCTAGTCATAAAGTGTGATTTATAGATATAATATAGTAGATTATTGATAGAGGAATGTATACAATCCAAAGTGGGCCTTGGACATAATCTATGATGAGTGGTGGTGTTCAATGATGACTGGAGGTGTGGTTGGGTGGCCAGGTGCACATGAATAAATAATGGGACATGATAGTAGAAAGAGGCCTTCAGGTATTGGGATGGATTCTATAGGTCATGGGCCTCCTTTCCAGTTCACTAGGACCTAAGACCAATGATGTAATGGGGTTTAATACTTCCCATTATTCCCAAAACCCATATAATGGGTTTACTATACCTAGAATAAAGCGGTGGTTAATTGTTTAACAAAAATAATTATTAGCTTCCCTCTTACCTATTTAAAAAAATAATAAAAATAGAACCTATCATCCATAAAAAATTATATATACTTTTAACATAATTAAACAATCTAGTACAATAGTATAGTAATATGATTTCATCTCATGATGCAGAATTTCCAATAATAATTCCATGTTACCAATCTTAATCTAGAAATATGAACACATAAATCCTTTATAAGTTCATTAACACACACGAGAGTTTCTGTTCTCATTTAATTTGACATGAACTCTATGTATATTCTCAACTGAATATCCAATAAGGTAGAGATAAATTAATTTATTTTTTAAAATAAAAAATGTAGAAATAGTTTTTGAAATCATCAGCATGATACCTCTAACTGGTGACTTCCATCACCCTCAACATCCTTTGATTCCCAATAAATGGTGTAATGTTTCCCCTAACTCCTTTGAAGTATTGAACTCTTCTTCTAATGATACCTTCTTATTCATTTATAAATCTCGAACTCAACCATTCTCAATACATCAACAAATATCTATGATTCTTATATATTTTTGGATGGAATAATACAACTCAATCTTGAAATATGGTTACAAAAAATATTTACATATCCCATCCCACATTAATGGTACTTATATGGAGGGTACGAAAACTTCTTCTTTTTCAAGTAAACATAATTACCTTGGAATAATTCTCATAAAACCTTATCTTTAGAGACATAGGAATAATTCTTATTTTACATACCATAAAACACTTTCCATTTCCTTTTTTGACCTCTAAATTAATTCTTTCATCGACCAATGCTATAATGAAAAGAAATACCTTTACAAATATCCACAATATCAACCTCTTTCAAAACAATCATACTAGTCACCTCTACATAGGATGGTAGTTTCAATAGTATGATGATTGACCATGTTGATGGTGATAACCAAATATTGACCCTCTATGTTTCAAGGTTTATATTATCAGTAATTCTAGCATAGACATTATTATTCATTAAATTTTGATTCATAATCCAAAATAAAAAATTACTCCATTAAAAATTTAAAAACTATTTATCCTTTTTAGAATTCAACTAACTTCTGAATAATTGATTAGTAATGATATCTTAGAATCCATTTTTATTAGTATCTTTATAATACCTAGATTCCACTATCATGAACCACCACTTCCTAGCAAGCCCCTCTAAAAAATAAACACCAAACACAAACGTAGAGGTCTCTAATGCTTTCAAAAAGTTTATAGTAATAATAATATTTTATAGCCACTAATTTTAATTCATTAATTTAGTATCACCCCAAAACAATAACGAATTCAAAGTTATAAAACTGAAATCTATAACCACATCCATTTATTTATTTGGATTAACACCCCCACTATTCACCAAAATATACTATATAATATATCCAAATATTTAAGGTTCTATAATATCTTATTTCTCTGCCCCTCACCCTATTAAATGTCTAAGAATAGCTCTCGTAGGATAAATATTCTATATCACAAAAATTATCTCCCTTATACCTAAAAATCTATCTATCATTTATCTTAAAAAATTAAACATTCTTTAGTATAGATAAGTGGATATTTATTCATTGGTTATTTATATTTCAAACAGTTCATTACAGAAATTACATCATGATGCAAGAAATTATTCCTATTTCGATCCACCATGCGTCCCCATGAAACAAATAATAATTTAACATGGTACTCACTAACCTCAAATACTCATGATTATCTAGGTAATTGGGTTTTTTCTAAAAAAAAATTACATTTATATATTTTTATTGGAATATTATATGCCATGCCCTTCATATTCTTCACACCAACTAGAATTTACAAGTCTAATCTCAAAAACTAAACTATGATACAATTTTATACCACCACATTTAAGGACCCACATCTTATATTTATAAAATTACAATATTTGTCCCATAAAACTATATTAAACACAATTATAAATATAGAGGTACCGTTTCATTGGGAGTTTAGATACATAGTAAATTATTTTTTATAAAAAATATTTACATTTTTATATTAATATTTATAAAAGTTTTCTAGAAAACACTATTTTCATATAACATAATTAGATACCATGGAGTGATACATAAAATATTTTCTGAGATAAACGATCCAATAATAAAATAAATTAGGGTAAAAATCAAGGTGATATATCTTGAGAATTAGTTATCATATGAAAAAAAACATAAAATGAAAGGATCGTAAATAATTACATAAAAACATGGATATGAGAAAAGATATCATAGGTGTGGGAAAATCATGAGAAGTATTAGAATGTGACACAAACATAGGACATGTAATCATCAAAATATATTAAGGATTTCTTCTATGGTAGCATAACATAATGGGCTTGACTCAACACTCATGAAAAATATATAGTATCTAACGAGATATAATATTTCCTCAATCTATGGGGGGATGTATATTTTTCCCCCACTCATGAAATCAGTATATTTCCTGTATGTGAATTTCAATTATATAATAAATGTATATTAAGCATAAACAAGAAATAAACCCTTGTGAAAGAAATGGGTTATATGTAATATTGTATGTTAAATGATAAAAAATAAAAAATAATGTATCATTATAGGTAAATAATGGAAGAATAAAGGTAAAAAAACTTAAAATGAATTTTTCTATGGAGAAAAAATTGGAAATTGTTCTCTTATACACATTATATAGATTGAAAAAACTAATTTATTTGGAATCATAAATACTTTCATATCCCTTGAAAAAAAATAAAGAAAATATTGGAATTATTTGATAAAGAGATAAATAAGAAGTGATATTGATAGAGTTATATTGATAACATAACCAAAAGAAAGAAAAATAATGGAAGAGAAACATTACCACGTGTCCCAACATTCTTTTTATATCCTCTAATGACCTGAATAATTAAATTAAATTTACAAATTAAATTATTTAGAAAATAAATAATATTTATACTTACTATTATTATAAATTTAATATCACATGTTTTCCAACTATTGGAATATTTTTTTTTGTGTCAGTAGTTTTAGTTTGTTTGGTCCGAAGTTACAACATTTGTTATGTATAACAGTAATAATCATCGATACTTTTCCCATGATTACATAAGTTTATGATGATTCATTGTAGACAATCATTCCAATGTAGTAATATAATAGTTAAATTAAATAATATTTTCCACAAATTAGTTGATATTAATAGGCCTTTCAATGTAATTTTATTTTATGTGGTTAAAATGACCTTGATTTATTACTTTTAATATCATTATTTTCGTTCCTATTTTGTTATTAAATAGTCATAAAATAAAATTAATTTATCATTAATGTTATGTTCATAAATAAAATAATTTTTTTGATAACCATGAATGAAATATGTGAATGAAGAACACCATCATTCAATTGTGTACTATAAAGCTGCAATGGGAGTATGATTTTTAGGGGTCATTTAAAAATATAATAACTAATTCATATTTGGTGTTATTGAATAAATTAGATTCTAATTATAATAAAATTTAAATAATACTATAAGGGTGACTTATGTTATGATAATACTACTCGGATAATATAAAATAAAAGACTTGGGTTTCAAACTCTTATATTTCTCTTTGGAATTTCTCCTTTTCATGGAGTCGAAATGTTTTAGTGGAGGTTATTTTGACTTGAATAGTCTCTCTAGAACAAGGATAACATGGATTAGATAAATATTTTGATATTTTTTTTAATGTAGGGATCTTATAAAATGAGTAGAAATGGGTGGAAAGCTAGTGTATTTGTAGTAAAATGGAAGGGTTATCTTTTAATAAAATATTGATTACATTATTATTTAATCACAAGAGAATGAGTAGTGTGAAATCTTATAAAAATTAATAAAATTTGATTAAAAATATACGTTTTCTGGGAAATTTAACACACCCAAAACATAATGTAATCTTTAGAATATTTAATAATATATAAAATATAAAAAAGAGATTTATTTGAATAAAATATGATTTAGACTTACAAATTTGATTTTTTGGTTTTAAAACTATGATTATTATTTTTTAAAAAATTATTATAGATATTAAATTATGTTTAGGTCATAATTTTTTAATTAAATATTATTTTATTTATGAATCATAATGATGTGATAAAATTTAACGTATATGAAAAATATTGCATTTTTTACTACTCACTCAAAAATCAATTTTTTTTAAAAAGGAAAAAATCCACCATAAGCTAATTTTGGAGATTTGATTCAAAAATTGAGTTAGAGATTAAAAAAATTATAAATTATGTTCTTTAAATATTTAACATTTAATATAAATATTAATGATTTTCTAAATAGGTTATAGGTTCCTAATAAGTTTTATTTTTATTCCTGATTCATTCTATATATATTGATAAATTATTTTATAAAATCATAAAATTTGAATTTAATTATTTTATGCTAGGTAAATATTATATATTAAGTATTTAATGACTCTAAATAAATTATTTACTACATAAATAGTCAAATAATTGTTAAAATTCTAATAAATACTACATATTTTTATCATTATTCATTCCCTCAATATATCCCAATATTCAATAGAATTCATTTAAAAGAATATAATATTTTTTCAAATGTTTTTTTTTCTATTTATTGTATTTTTTATGAGTATGTTTTTTTTTGACCATAACACATGGAATTTCAAAATGTTTGTTAAATTAACAACTTGTTTTTATTGTAAATTTATAATTGTACTAATCATATATAGTATAATAATTTAAAATTTTTGTATCATCCAACAGAATCACATTATTGAATGAAAAGAAAATACTTCAAATGTCCTCAAGTGTTCTAATTGATAAATAGAGGGTTATGAATAGAGTTTAGGCTCTAAAGATTTATCTTAGAGAGACATTTACCAAATAATTGTCTATCACATTAGAAAAAACAATTATTAATATGAACATTAAAAGAAACAAATGAATAAAATAAATATTAATTATATATTCAAATTTTAATATCTAAACATTCCAAAAAACATAATAGATGTATTCATGACTCAAAACCTCCTCAATAGATTATACAAATTTGGTATAATCAAAATAGACCGTAAAAGGATATGCAGGAATACCATTCCACCTAACTCAAAACACCTTCAATACTGACCCCAAATTGTCTCTGAATACCATATATTAACTACATCGGTCTCTCTAAATTTAGTGAAACATCATTAATATAATTTTTATATAGAAAATTAGTGTATACACAATAAGTTGGAATATATATTTTATTATTAAATATTGAAACAACCCATGTTATCTTAAGGAGTTATGAAGTCATATATACAAAATATTAAATCATAAATGAATAAAAATGTATCAATTTTTTCATGAAAAAAACATATGTATAATCCACAAAAAGAAAAAAAATAAAACTAATCTGTTTAATTTAGGTCTTAGTGAATCTACGAATATAGTGTATAACTCATAATTAAACCCTTATCTCAATAAAGTCCAATTTAACTCTAGGAACAAGAAAATAGAGGCCTCTTAAGGGAATGTTAACCCATAGAACAATGTATATATGACCCTTAGGTAAAAAATACATATTATGACATATAAAATATTAAAATTCATGTGGTAAACCACGTGATATCAAGGAATACAATATCTCGAACTCCATTATTCTTTCTTCATGTGTACATATTCGTAGACCATTCATAAGAAAAAATGTTTACTGATAAAAATACCATGCATTTATTTATCCCCATATCATCACCATAATTTTTTAACAAGAAATTATTTTTTATCATTTACAAAAAATTTAAAAACATTTGAAATAAGAATGAATTAAATAATTTTTTTCTAATATTTAAGAAATAAATTTATTTTTCAAAAAGAAATTATTAAATATATTTTCTCTCTGTGGTCCCTAATTTGTTGTCGATATTCATTATTTAATCAACTCCAATTATTCATCTAATTGGTTTATTTAAATTAAATTTGCATACTTTAAAAAAACTTTAAATATCAAACGAAACACACTCATTATCCTTTTAAGAACATGGATAAATCTCATGGTATGCCTCGAACATTTACCCCATTTCAGAAAACATTTCAAAGGTTAATGTTCTTAATTATATCAAAAAATAATCATTTATACAGACAAGGCAATATCTAATTTACCACACAAGTATATTAAAAATTCAAAATTATATAACATTAATTTACAAAGTACTTTTCTAAACTAAGTATGAAAAATTTTCCATTATATTATTAAATTCTAGATCTAGTTCATCCAAGTTAGGCACCCCCTTATAATTCATTAAATTACAGCTCAATTAATAGGTTATTACCCATACCAATATAAAAATTACTTATTAGATAACATCCATACCACACCTTAAACTTAATTATGGTTCTCATTAATAGTTAAATAAATCATAAAAAATTTCACTTTTCATCAATTAGACTAATTTCTATGCTGATAATGACATAGATGTAACAAATTCATGAAAGCTGTAATCATTCTATATATAACACATTCCAAAATAAATAAAAGAGAATGGGGACACCTTAATTGTTATGAGAAATTAACTGAAGGTATGTTCCCCTAACAAAACAAATAACACAATTATTAGAGTTTTCTAAAAGAATTGTTTTGTAGAAAAAATCTGGTTCTAAAATCTTACAATGTTCACAATATATAATAGTAGTTTTCCACTATATATATTATAAAAATTGTGCATATAAATAGAAACTATAAAATTAAAAAACCATTAAAATATGATTAATTGATCATTAAGCTCGTGGTTGAAATTATTAAATAATAAAAAATATTCTATATATATATATATGTAATATTCATCGTGATATGAATCATTGAAATTTTAGAAAAATCAATTGATATTTAAAGAAAACTCTAAGAATAAACTATAAATATGAATGGGTATAAGTTTTTTTATTTTATATATATGGATCATTTTTTGAAAATTTAATGTCCATATCTGAGTAAAAGGAAATGTGTATATGTAATATCCCTATATATAATGGTTATTCAAGATATAAAGAAAATGTATAAAATAAATTTGACCAATATAAAAAGTCATTAGAAGATTTAATCATCATATATAAGGGTTATTTAAAGGATAGGTAAGTGTAACTCCATGATATATATTAACACCTAAGAGAACACATATAAGGAAATGGTAGTTTTCAGATTTTATTATCGAATACTTTTTAGTGGTAAATTTTAATTTAGAAGATAATTATTCTGGTTCTAAAGCCATTTATTTTATAGATTAAATATCATAAAGTTAAATAATTAAAAAAATTTTTAATGAGTTATGGTAATTACATAATGATTGTTTTTTATTTTCAGATGAAATAAAAGGCTATGTGATTTAAAATAAATAATTTCATGGTGTGAAATTGTGAGAAATGGTATCTGTGTTATTTTTTGGTTGTATGATATATCATATTGTACAAGTTTATATCACTTAAAATTCATCATGACCTATTGAATATGATAATAATATATCCTTAAATTAAAACATGTACATTCAATAGAAAGTAATAAGTAGATGATGGAAATTATTTTTCTTGTTCTAACATGAATATTCATGATGTTATATCATTGATAGTTCAATTGAAGAAATAAAGAGATTATTTAGAGAGGGCAAGTTGAAATTAGATGATGGAACATGGTTTTTTGAATTTCAATTTTAAATTAAAATTCAAAATTGAAGAACAATGATGTTATTGTCGAAGATTAAATGAAACATGGGTTCTCTAAGGAAGAATTATTATATATAAGAGTGAGATGGTAGAATAATAAATAAGATTATTTAGGTGATAGAGATATATTAGTTTCAGAAGGTACGTGTGCAGTATAAGTCACATCAAATGAGTACTTTTTTACAGTGAAAAGTATAAGATAAATAATAATATAAAGTGAATATATTGTTTTATATGTAATCTTCCTAGCTATTTTGTCTTCTGAAGAAGAATAAAATCAGACCAATTATATATATTTAAGATCTGTATGATCACTATAATATCATTGGTTGATAATAATTAATAGAAGAAGGATAATATACACCTCATCAAATAAGTTAAAACCAATAAAACATTTTTACAGGCTTTTCAGAAGATGAGGTTATATATATTGAAATATCATGAGTTCATGGAAATATCTTTCTCATTGTAATTTGAGATGAGGATTATAGTGGATTGTGTGGTGTTGTTTGGTTCCAGAATTTGGAAATAATTTGTAACTCATTTTGAGTTAGGATCCTTGTAAATAATTCATCCATTATTTTTTCGATTCCATGATTTTTGGGAATTAATTATTGATATCACTCACACTAATAAGTGATGATGGATTATTTTAGAAGACACTATAAAAGAAAAAAGGTGTCTAATTATTCATTTTTTAACCAATCTAAGTTAACCTCAAAATAACCTAGTGCACTCACAATTTTTTTCTGAGTAATATATGTTTCCTCCAATGTACTTAAAGATTGATGTTTTCTTCTATGAAGGAATTTGAACCTAATTATTGAATTAGTTTCTTATCCCTTTTTAAATCAAGAGTGTATCACTCTATGGTTGAACATTTCCTCTAAATGTTTCTTTTCTGGATATTGAAAACATGAGTTCAGGGGAAAACAACTGGATTCCACATTTAAATGGGAAGAATTACAATTTCTAGTAACATTGAATAATTTATTATCTTCTTTATAATATTCATAATTTATCAATTACCACCGTGGAAGGTTTATTCATCATGGTGATGGTTCTATATTTAAAATTGTAGATAGAGAGAATTTTAATAATTATTTTTATTCTAATATTTCGATATTTTAACTAGTTTTAGTGAATAAATTGGCCTTGGTTAAATTTATTAAGACAATAAAAGGTAATTAAGATAAATTATAAAATAATCATGAGATCAATATGAAATTGATGTATGAAAATATATAATATTATATATTGATATATGAAGATCACAAAATTAATGATAATAAATTGAAAATTACTTATTCACTAAGGTAAAAAAAATTATGCTAACCATCATAGGTTTTTTTAAATAGCTAAATGTTTCTATGGTTGTAGAGAATATACTATGTTTATTGTTGTAAAAATTTTAGGCAAAGGTTTTAGGACCTTATTTCAATGATAAATATTCACTTCCATTGGAAAATTTTTGTATTATTTTGCTTTCAAATGAAATTTTTAAGGGACATGTTTTCAATAGAGAGTTTAAGTATTATAGGTAAATTTACTGAAAATCATTGAATAATGAGAATAAAAGGATATATGAAGTTGAATTTCGATGTTTAGATTCATAAAAAGTTGTTTATGTGAGCTTTGACAAACTCATATCAATCATATAATGAGGTTTCTATACATTATATGGTATATTTCATTTAATGTTACCTTTGACATGTTTCTAGTATTGGGTATTATAAATTTTTCAATAAATTCATCAAATATATAAGAATATGAAAGTGAAGTTTTAGAGGAGTCCTCTCATGAATATTTAATGAAGAACTTAAAATTTTTATAAGAGATAAGTTTTCATCATGTAATTTATAATGGAAATATTATATTAACAAACCATGAAGTTATTTATCCATGAATGAATAACCATAATGTGATAAAAGTGAGAGTGGATCTTATGGTAGAAGTGATATGTAAGTCAATGCATTAGTGGATATGATGAGTAATGTAGTGATGTTGATTCCAAGATAGAAGAATACAATTCATCAATAAATGATGGATACATAGATGAATCTCGAAATTAGTCCTAGTTTAATAAGTAATTGAAGAAAAAATTTACCAGTATTTTCAATATGTATAATCAAAAAAAGAGAATGAATAAAATACCTTATAAAGTTTAATTGGATAATACTGATTTTAAAAACATAAAAGTTAATTTTCTCAGAACTATTGATGAATTAAGGGGTATAGTCCCCAAGGCAAGAAGGTGTTTGGATTTTTTGGTTTGAATATAAATTCATAGGATAAATATCTATATTATCTAAAAGTATATTTCATGGATTGAATAATTATATAAAAACATTAGATATTATTTTTTTATAATTCTATTTAAGTGGTAGAAATTCCTCAAAGAAAAAATAAGAGCGTTATGGTAGAATTAAGACATTAAGATTATTCCAATCAACATAGAAGTCCAAAAAATATTCATAATAATGAATTAATCATATGATAAAAGGATGAATCCAATGATTAGAAGATAAAAGTAACGAAAATAACATAACAAATGATTATTCAGAGTCTATTTTCTTCTAAAAATTATAAATTTAATTGAAAATTATCTATTTCATGTGAATAAAAAATTTCAAGAAAAATATATATATTAATATTAACATATTTAGGTTATATTTTTATTTTATTTCATCAAATGGATTCCATTTTGGCTATCAAAATGATTAATTTTATTAAATTGATGTTGATAGATGGAATGTAATTTCAAGAAACAATTTACTTTTAATGTTAATGTTTTTTTTATAGATCCTATGGCCATATGATGAAATGTTTTTGGTTGAGAGGAATTGAATTTTATTTTATTAAAGGTGATGAAATATTGAAATATTTGGGATATAAAACCCTTTCAAATTTAAAAATTAATGTAGATTTATATTCAACAAAAATGTGTGAAGTAAAATAACTATATTAATGGATTGAATGAATAGTGTGAGAGATGTGACCAAAAAGTTCATATAAATAATTTATTGATCAAGATTATATTTGATTAAAAAATTCAATTACTAGATCCTAAAGGATTTCATATTAAGGAAATTAGAAAGAAATAACTAAAGAAAAGATTCCTCGCCATAAGAACAAGGAAGATATTAAGAATTATTTTATGATATTTAACAACCAAGTGGGTGAAAAAAGGTATACTCGTGATTTTATGTAATTGATCCTAATTTAGATATATTATAAAAATATTGGTGAATATGGTAATAAAATTTATGGAAAAAAATTAAATATTTTAGAAAATAAATATGTGAAATTCATTAAAAATGAAATATAATTTAGCATTTCATATTACGAAAGTGAAAAAGAAGAAAAGATTAGCCAATATGAAATTTCTGTTGAATACATTTTATGAAAAATTTAAATTTCTATTAAAAGAGATAATTTAATATAAATCCAAGATTTCTGATGAATAAATCGTATTCATAACTCATCAAGGGATATGGTTTGAAGGTTTATCCCTCGTATCTCTTGTTTATTATATTTTTATTGTTAAATGTGGAGGAATAAAAAATAAATCTATTTCAGTTTAGTATATTATGTATTTCAATGCTGGGAGAAAAACTATATTGGTGGAGAATCCAAAATAATTTTTCAATTCTAATGGGAAATTGAAATCCTCTTTAGGTGGAGAATATATTTGGAGATTTTTATTAAAATGGGTAATATGGGAAGTTAGCATGGTTATAAACTGTCCTAACATGTTTATTGAAAATGTATTTTGGAACATAATAACCATATATTTAAAATAAAATATTTTTCAGAAGTGAAGGGAGCATAACTATTTCGAAAATCTGATATAAAGTGGTAAAATAGATATTCTCTATTGGCATCGACTATTATAATAAAATTGGAGGAAGTGTGTATAAGCCACATTAATTGAAAAGATGTTATTATAATTTAGTCTTGTTATTTTATAAACAAGGTTCATTCATGTATTCAATCACTTATTGAATAATGTTTAATTTTGTTATGAATAGTTTTACGATTTATATATGTTAAATGGTCTCTACTTAATTGTAATTATGCATATTATTATTCCCATGAATGAAAAATGCACTAAGATCATAATTTTAAGAAAAATCCCCATGATTTGTGGAATTTTCTAGAATATAGGAATTGTATAATAAGTAGATGATGGGGTTTATGTGTTGTATTTTATTTTCCACTTGAAAATACTGTTAAAATTCATGTTATGTGATTTGTTTAATTTATTGTGAAGTTCATTCCAAGATTTTATAGTGTTTTGGTCTTTAGAGTATATAAATATAAGTGTCGATATTTTTAGATGCGTTTTTTATTCTGAGTAATTAGGAATAAAATTAAGCTATGTCCTAAATATGAAAGATTTTATTTTCTCTAAATATAAGAGTGACTATTGTATAAGACAAGAATATAAAAATGGAAAACCCATACCTATATGGGTATGGGTACCAATTAAAATAAAATAATGGTTTTGAAGATGAATGTTAAATAACTATTTATACATAAGGTCCACCCTAAGAAGAAAATGTTTTTTTGGAAAAGTAATATATTACATAAAGATCACCTAATCATGACACTAAAAAATTCATCATGGTATAATAACTTTTTGGTATACAAAAGGTTCATTTTTTTAATAAATAATGTCCATCTTGGATGGAATGAGAATTCAAAAAAATATTCTACCAATATGTAGAGGTTATTTCAGAGATATAGGTAATATATAAATGTCATTCATTTGATAAGTAATTACTATTTGATGTTTTCTCTTGATGAAATGGCATTATTCCAAGAACATGTTTGTGTAACTTTGTTTTTTAAAGTGGTGCATAAGAGTCTTTTTGTTGATGTGTATGATTTATAATCTTAGATAAATTGTGTATTTTTACAATTTAATAATGAATAATTTTTAATATTTAATTGGAATCCAGATGTTAAATATATTGTTTTTGAATCCATTTATTAAATGGATTAAATACCACGAAGGTATTTTATGATATACATTATTCAAAAATATTGGTCATAACATAAATATTTTTTCATAATATAATGAATTCAATGTGAATATGAATTAAAGTAATTCATACCATGATGGGAAGCTATATTAAATATAATTTGGGTAGTTTTTTAATGGAATATATACATCTCACAACAATGAATATTGTCATGCTATATTAATATAATCCTGGAGAATAGGGGAAGACAGGTTTATGTCATGATGAGAGGTGTCACATTGCTGAAAAGAAGAAGAAGTTTTTGGGATGGTTTTTTTAGGATATAACCTATATAGTCACATTATTATGATAAATACCAATCCAATGAAGATAATATAGGATAACTCTATAAGTGGTGGTTAAAGTAGATGATGAAACTTGGGTGGTTGAATTTTAAATTCAAATTCCATATGAAATAAGAATGTGATTGTGATTCATACCAATCACGGGACATGGAATTTTTTTATATTACTTATGTATATTCCAGTGATTAACCCTAGGTTGTATCCCAAATATGAGTGCACACAAAATAGTTTTTCACATATAATTACTGAAAAAATGGGGTGTTCATGATTTTTTTGGTTTTTAGTACAAATGAAAGAAATAAAAGAAAAAAAACAAACAAAATTTTGAAAACAAATTGTAAACTCAATTGATTAAAAACTTTTATATAAAAAGGGTGATCAGGTCGGGGTTAGTTTTTCAATTGAAATTCTATCATAGTTCTAATTTATTCAGTCCTCTTTTTCAATGTTGATTAAAGTGAGATTCCAAGATCATATCATCTTACTCCATTTTAAAATAGTTATGATGATAGAAAACCAAACCAACATATTAGTTTAGTCTTTCCTTATTCCATGTATGAGATAGTGGTAGTGAATATCCTCAATTGACATAAACAATTCCCGATCATGAATTTTTTCCCTAATCAGTCAGGAACACCCACTACCCCTCCCACACATACTGGAAATCATCGAGTACTTCACCACTAAATCATGGACATTTCCATTTTATATAAACCAAAACCTAGTAGATGGATATAATTATCATTGACCAGTGAAAAAAAATATAATATAATGAAAAACAAAATACTATTCTACTTGAAAATTAAACCGGTAAATAAATTGAAAACAACTTCAAAAAAGAGAGAAGGATTTTTTAATCAATTGAGAGTAAGAACTCAATAACTAAAAAATAAAAGCCCCAAACATCCCCAATACCTTAGATATCTACCACACCATGGTAAGGATAATCTATGATAATATATTGGAAAAATGAATTACAAAACTTTGAAGAAGAAAAAAAAGTAAAAAAGAATAAAAGGAGAATAGTTCTTCACCAAAATATGTTCTTTGAAATGTTTCTCCTTTTTTATCCAACACTATTTAAAATAAATCCAATATACCTTATTATAGGTCATTAAAAATTGAATTTACTATTTCCCCATAAAATCTCAAATTAAACGGACACAAAAAATAATATTTAATGAATAATTAATGAGTAATTCATTTTTTTGGAAAAGGGTTCCCAAAATCATTCTTTAATGTTGAGAATTCAATGACCACCATAATGGGTGAATAACTCAACGGAATTTAATGGTAAAATGAGAAAAAATTCACCTTTTTAATCAGTCTAGAAGCTTATTTTTTGGAGGTGTGCAACTAGATTTATTCCACATTTGTGGAGGTGGGGTCCACTATATTGTCCAAAAATATTTTAGAACATGATTGATTTTTTGGGCAAGTGGATAACTGAATTAGCTCTTTATTCAGAAGAGAAAGTTGTATCCCATAAACATAGGAATCCATACGAAAAATAATCACTTTAGTTGGATATATATTTTAAATGTTATGAGTGAAATACCAAAGACATTAAAATCTACTAAAAATCTAGAATTAAGCAATTTCGACGGTTTAGACCAAGACACACCGTATTTCCAATGCACATGCTAATAAAGTGAACATGCTAAATTGGTAGGGATTAAAAATTTTAAAATAATATAATAAATTATGAGAATATTATATCAATAAATTACTCCAAACTTTTCACTTGGACTCCAGGAAAAATATGCATTAAAATTAATACAATGAAAATTCAAAACACTTACTCATTAGATCAAGCAATTTCCAACAAGAAAATAAAGGTATCATGTCTCGTTAAAAACCATTATTTCATGTTCTCGATTAAAATAATTCCATATAATCTCACTTCATTTCTCCACCCATTCACACAAGTCACCTACCTCACATTAATTTTGTCACATCCCAAAAATTAAAATATTTCCAACAACTCTTTTCTTATCCAAACTCCATAAAGGATTCCCACAGGCATCATAAATTTAATCATCTACACCCGATGTGAGTCAATAACATGGATTTATCACGATTAAATTAAAGGTTTATTCTGTGGTAATCATTTTCTAGATTTTATATGTCAAAAATTATGAGGAGGAACACGTAGGTATTGGGTATTTTTGAAGAAAACTAGCATAATTATAATTTTTGTTATAGCATTGTCTCCTCCCCACTCGTCATAGAATAAAATTAGCTCTAATAATCTATAAAAATATCATGTAAATCCAACATAAAAAATATTTTAGTTGAAAAAACTTCAATCTTCTCAAACATATTTTTTCCTGAATGCTCCAGATAGGTACATCGTTTTATCTCCTTTAGAATCTCTAGAAAGGTACAACTTCTTTTATCACGATAGCTCGAGAAAGCAACAAAATTCAATAGAATAATTTTTTTAGTAGAATAACATCTCTTCCAAATTTCTTTTTTTCACAAAAAGTATCACTAAATGAGGTAGCACAACAAAATATAGCTTCCCCTTACACTTAATGTCAACTAGATCAGACAATTTCACTTCAAGAAAATGTTGGATATGAAAAATTAATGTGTAATGTGCCTTAACTAAAAGGATGTTAATGGTTTATATAGTCTACAAGGATTAAATTTACATGGAGGGGCACAATAATAAAGGGGTTTTTTAAAATGGGGCATTGAAACGTAAGAAATGACTCAATCATTTAATGCAAATGTACCTTAAATCCTTATGTTTTTATAAGAATAAATCAAATTGTGATTAATAAATTCATGGATTGGTTATGTAAAGAAGTGAGATGAAGGTAATTAATCTAAAAATATATTTTAGAAGGCTTGTGAAAAATTGATTTCAATCACAGAGACATTAAACTGTGGTATGGAATTTGGAAATCAGAGGAATTTTCATTAAATACCCCAGATATTTGAACATGAAACAATGTCATTTTCAGTATTCATTTAAGCTTCATTTCAGGAATAAATCAGTAAAGATAATAATTTTAGTTCAAAGTTAAAAAAATAAAAAATAAATAATAATTACATAATAGTTTGGAAAACACATTTTTCTATTTTCAATCTTTTTGAAAATAAATTTAAAATCAAAAATAAAATTGAAAATCCTAAAAGAAAATGGTTCCATCCCCCACACATAAATAATTCAGTGTCCTCAATGCATTCATGAAGATATTAATAAGTAATTTAATTTTTAATTAGATCAAATTAAGAATTAATGTCTTATGGAGAGGTGTGACCTAATGGATTATATTGATGAACTGGTTAGAGGAGTGTAATATCTTCCACTAGCTCTTATGTAATGTTCTAAATTAATTTCTACAACCTATATCCATTAAAAATGATGGGAATGTATTCACTATCATTAAGAATATACACAACACTTAAAGGATGTACATGAGTAATTACAAATGGACCAAACCATTTGGAATGAATCATACCTGGAATCAGCTTGAGTCTTTGGTTTAATATCAACGCATTGACTATATGATGGGAAATGTTAGATCATATTTTCATGATCCTCTCTTATTTTCTCTTTGTAAATATTTGAAAGTTCAAAATCTTCCCTTATAATTTCCTACAACTACTACATGTGAAATCTCCTATCTTTTTAAATGCCTTCATGATCCAAATTTATCTTCATCCTAGATCAGTATTCTTTATTCTCCAACTCCACTAGAAGGTGAAAACCTTTCCCACAAATCAAACTATATAGACTCATTCATATGGGGGGTTTCAAGGCTTTCCATTAACACCAAAATGTATCCTCTAGATTTTGGATTCAATCCTTCCTATTGTGTTTAGCCATATTTTCTAAAATTCCTTTGATATCCATTTTGGACACTTCAAATTATCCATTTGTGTATGGATGATAGGGTGTTGATGTTTTGTGATTCACCCCAAATGTTTTTCATCAAATCCCTGATTCGTATTTTACAAAAGTGAGTCCCTTGATCTCTAATGAGGATTCTGGGCACTCCAAACCTACAAAATATATTATCCCTAAAAAAATAAAAAAAAACTATAGCATCATCATTCTTGGTGGAATTTTCCTCCACCCATTTTAAAAAATAATCAAATATAAGAACATCATACAAATTTCCAAAAAAAGGGAAAAGGGCCCATAAAATATATCCTCAAAACATAAAAAATCTCACAAAAAATTAGTAGATTTTATGGAATTTATTATCCCTTTGAAATATTTCCAAAACACAGACATTTCTCAAACCTTTTCCAAAATTCATGAGAATCTTCAAAAAGGGTGCACCAATAAATTCTAGAATCTAAAACCTTTCTTTTTGTCCATTATGGTTCAAAGTTTCATCTCAGAGCTAAAGCGTGACAAAACTTAATAGAAGAATTAATTTCACTATTAGGGAAACATCTTCTAATCTATTAATCATTAAAAATACTACATAGTAATGGATCTTACAAAATGTTATATCAAGATTAAGATTTCAGTTTTTAAATTTGGTGGGAATTTAATAGAGATGGGACCTGAGATGTTACCAGATAATTGACCATGTTAGTATACAATGGAACTTCTCACAACAAAATATTACATGATTAGAGGGGTTATTTTTTGGATTATAATGGGTTATAACCAATTCTAAACACAATAGTGGCGATTATAAGAAATCACCACTAATTTTACCACCTACTCTTATTTGAGACAGTTTTGAGGAATTGATGGTAAAGTAATGATAAATTATTGTCAGTTCTATTAGAGGCGGTTAAAACCCCCTATAATTTCACCATAGAATATCTGGTTAGAGAGGTTATTAACCCCCCCCCCCCCCCCTTAAATTATTGATCTAATTAGAGGTGGTTGTAAATCATCACTAGATGAGTTGTCTGAGCCATATTAGAGGCGGTTATTAGAACTAACACTATTCAATACCGATTTAGATGGGTTTTTTATCCCCTCTAAAAAATAATTTTCTTAATCATACTATGTACATACCTTTCCATCTAGTTCACCTGCGGTCCTCCAGTTCTCAAATCCCCCTCACCCTCCAGTTCGCATGCAACCGTCCAATTCATGACCCACCTCACCCTTGAATGTTCACGGTAGACTCTTGTGCAGCCCCCTCCAGTTCTTGTACCCCAATCTCACCCATGGAGCATACCTCCCCTCCATTTCTCACATGCATGATGCCACCCATAAAAATATAGATTTATTTTAAAATTATAACGGAACAACGAGATTCAAAGACCAAAACCCCTGAATACAACTATAGCGCATCTACCACTAGGGCCATTGCACTTTGTTATTCTATGTACACATTATTCTATTTAAATATACTATGAGTCTATTTTTAATAAATATTATTTAAATAAATATTTAAATAAATATATAACTATATAAATTAATATATAAATTTTAATATTTTATGTTTATGTATTTATATTATAATACATTTATATTATGTTAAATTTTTATATTTATATAATCTATAAATTGTATATGTGTATGTATATACATATGAGTATATATTTTATAATTATATTTATTTTAAGTATATAAACATATATTTAAATATTTATAAATATATTTATGTAAATTATTTATATACTTAAACACATATTTATATAACATGTGCATGCTTATTTATATGATATATATGATACGGAACGAACCAGACGGCGGCGACCACGCGATGCTCTCTCCTCGGTGACGACGGCGGCCGCGGCGTCGACTCCTCCCCCCTTTGAGGGGGAGGGGGAATCGCTGTCTCATGAGAGACCTCGGTCTTTCCGCCCTTTCTCCAACCCGGAGTTCCTCCCCCCATTCCCGAAAATTTCGATTAACCCTAAGGTACCTGATCTGCTTGATGGTGCACCGAATCTCCCCCTCTCTGTATCTGAGTTCACAGAGTCTTTGGCTTTGCTGAACTTCACTTTGGTGGCTCGTTTCAAGAATATAAGTCCTTCGGTGGACGAATTCGACCGCTTTGTTTTTGGATCGTGGGATCTTCGCGAACGCGCGGTTGTGGGTTTACTGGATAGTAAGAAAATTATGATTAGGTTCGATTCCGAGATGGATCTCATTCAGGCTTGGGCTAGGGCACCTCGCTCCTTCAAAGGTAATCGTTTTATCCTTTTGCGTTGGTCTTTTGATCTGCATATGAACCGTGACTCTCCGTCTACCGCTGTTTGGGTAAGTTTTCCCAAATTACCTCTACCGTTTCAAAATCCGTCTATTCTTCGTCTTTTGGGCAATATGGTAGGTAGATATCTCTGTTCGGATTATCCCACAGAGGCGGTTTGTCACCCGGTCAATCCGCGGGTGTGTGTTGAAATCGACGTATCACGCGTTCCATTCGATCATATCTGGATCACGATAGGGGAAGATTACAGGGTCAAGCAGCGGGCTATATATGAAAATTGGCTGGATTTTTGTGGTTTCTGCAACCGATTGGGCCACTCGACTGAAGGTTTCCGAACAAGGAGGACCTGTTATAGCGGTAAGGAGGTTAGGATGGGATCCGAGGAAGGTATAAGGCTCAATGAAGTGGACAGGGACTTGAGGAGGACCCTGGCTTCGGCGTCGAAAGGGGTATCTGCAAGAGTAATGGGTCCTCAGGCTGGTGAGGACCTTCCATCGGGTTCCTGTGTTTTTGTTTCTGAGGAGAATCCCACGAATGGAAACTCCAGCTCTGTCGGTCCGGAGCAGGTCGGAGAGGAGAGGCGTTGCAGCCCTGTGGAAGCAGTTGTCACGGCCAGTCTGAAGGAGACTAAAGGCCTGGATCCCCTGGCCAAGCCTTTCATGGCATTGAACAACAGGTTTGAGTTTCTTGAAATGGAGAATATGGTTGAGGATCCGGAGGATACCATTACAGGGGACAAGAAAGATTAGGTGCTTACTGAGAATAGGCAAGAGGAACACTTGGGGCAGGAGCTGATTGCAGGTCCAGTGGGAGAGGAGGATATTAACTCCAGCTGGATTGCTAGTCGGGGGGGCAAGAAATCTGAGGTTCTTCTTAATCACATGGGGAGTCCTTGCACTGATGCTGCACTGAATGTTGCAAACATGGAGCAGGGGGAATGGCAAGATACATGCATCGAGGTGAATAAGCGTGCTTGTGCCGTGAAGGAGGTTCAGGAGGCCTTACATACAACAGTAAAGCAGGTTTTTGACCGCCTTAAAAGTGATCTTGGTGCTGGAGATCCACCTTTGAGGGAGGTTGCTGTCAATTCATGTCTAGTGCAGCCGATTTCTGACAATATGAGGGATAAAGGAGGTGGACTTGATAAGGAAAATCTTACCGTAGCTGGTTGGGCCTCTTCTGGCAATAGATTTGCAGGGCTGGAGTAGGAGGAGCCACCCACTGGGATGGCTGATCGGTAGGATTTTGGAACACCTAATAACCTGGGACTTGGTGTTGTTGGTGAAATGAACCCTCATTGCCTTGTTGTGTCTGATCATAACATGATCTCTCAGGCCGGAGGAGAGTCTATTAAAACCTTAGATGATGTCTTGGGAAAGAAAGGTGTTGGAAGCAAGAGTTTGGTTTCTGTGAATATCACTGATAAATGGGGGAACATATCTGATAGTGAGAAAGAGAATTGTGGCAGAGCAGACAGACCTTCATATAGTGATATTGTTCAAGGTGGTCGAACGAAGATGTCTGAACGTGAAGGTGTCATGACTGCGCCACCAAAGAGGAGGCCAAGGAGAGACTACATGGATCTACCCAAACCAATGGCAACAAGGTCTGCACACAAGATTGGAGCGTCACAAGAAAATGTCATTGCAAATGGGTACAGTGGAAAACGAAGAGGAGGGTCCCTGAAGAGGGATAAAGGACTCAGTGGAAAACGGCCGGTCAAAGAGAAGTTGTCTGAGGAAATGCTGCGGAAGAAAAATATGTACCTTGAGATGATGCGCAAATACGAATCTTCTGAATGGGAGTCAGCTGATCCTGGTGATGAGTTATCTGATGATGGGGAGAAGGATGCATATGGTTTTGATGTTATGTAGCGTTTTATTTTCTTCTGACTTTACTTGCACTTTTCTTTTAATAAATTTGCGGGACCAGGTTTATGCCTGGTTCAGACCTTCCTGGTATATGATATATATATACCTATTTATTTAATATATTTATATAATGTCATTAAAAATATATTAATATAATGTATTTCAATACATATGTTTATTTGTATAAATTTTATTATATTATATGTAATTAATATTAAATGAATTAAATATATATGAAATATGATTTATTTAAATATTTATATTATAAATATTTAGTATTACATGAAATAAAATTTAGATAAATATTTTATATGAAATAAAATTTACACAAATATTAATATAATGTTATATGAAATAAAATTTTTACAAATATATTGTCTCATAAATAACTTATTTGAATGTTATTTTCATGTAATTTCTATTCTTGTTTTGTTGTGGGGGTTTCCTTTGCATTTATGGAAGAAAAGGTGAGTTTTCAGAATTTGGTCCAAACCATGAGCCCATTTCCAGATTTAAAAATATTTTTTTCTTCTATAACACCTTCATTTGTCAAATTTTTTCAACCATTACACTTCTCATATTTCCTACCCTGTTCTATTAAAACAACCATATAAATTTGGACCACTTATGAATGCGTAATCATGGTAGATTTGGGTTTCTTATTAAGGAATTGTTCCAACCCGTGACACCATTTCCTATTTTTAAAAAAGTATTTTCTTCATATGTCATTCAAGATTTAATATTTTTCAGAGATTCAACCTTTCAGTCAAGCCCAATGACCCAAGGTGAACCCCCATGTTTGTTTATTCCTATTTGGAGCTCATATTCAACGCGGATTAGGGAAAATTTTTGCAGGCTTTCTCAAATCGTCTTGATTTGAAAATGTAAATTTTTTATTTCATAACTCTTTCATTTTTTACTTGTTTCCCCATTTCAATTCCCACTTGACCTCATCAGCCTTATTCAAATCTCCATGTCAGATTTAACTACGTTGAGATTTGCCTATTAGTGTATTTGGAGAATGTTCTTCAAGATCTCTAATGTAAGTGGGTTTCCCTCCTTCATCCATCCATTTTCATAGCATTTCATCCATTTTTATTGAAGTTACTAATGACCAGAATGTAGGTATTAGAACCTAGGGTATTATCTTGGGTTTCATGGCCTAATATTGCGGTGTTAAGTTTTTTTACACTATTTTGCTGTGACAGAGGTGTGATTTAACTTTTTCACAAGGATTTGGTGTTTTGACAAACGTTATAGGTGATTCCATGTGTAAGAATAACTAGATGAGTTTTCCATTCTTGATTTTAATTTTTTTCCAACTCCTTCATCCTTTTTCTTGTTTCAAAAATAATTTTTTATGGCATTTTTTATACAATTGATCTTTAAGTTCCATTTTTGTGGGAAAATGGATGTTTTACTTGTGCATTCCATGTTGTATAATTTGGGGCTATTTTATAATTCATGGCAGGGTCTTATTAATTTTTTTCCTACTACCAATTCATGCTTGGGGTAATATTAGTGTGCATTAGGTTCTAAAAGAGGGATTTTAGATGGATTTAAATTATAAAGATTGGTTATCTTCCTTGAAAGTGTTTTATGGAAATTCAAAATGGTTTATTGAGTCATATAAATGGGGAAAAGCATGTGTAGATACTGTTTTGAGAGTATATGACAAGAAATGATGTTTTTATATGAAAATAACATTTGGTAACATTTGGAAATTGTTTGAGCACAGAGGGGGAAACCCAGGTATCCATGTGGGTGGATGTGTACCAGTGTTCTAGTGACCTGAAGTGGTTTTGTCCCTATTTCAATTAGTAATTTAGACATTGAAAATACTAAAAAAACTATAATTATGATGATTGGGGACCACTAGGTTATGGTTATGTTTCCTACTAGTGGATCACTCATGAGAACATATATATATGGTAACATTACACAGAGATATGAGGTACATGGGGCCCGAAACAAACTAGTGCCTAGAGATGTTCCCACGATTAGTGATAATTCAATCTTTGGTATATATAATTGGATTATAGTGTGTTTTGATGTAAAAATCCTTATCATATATGTTTTATTGAAATGTTTCCATCCCTTGAAATCATATTTTGAAAAATGTATACTTTTAATGATTTTGTTCTTTAAAAATTATTGTCACTATTTCTTGTTTATTAAAACTTGAATTATTTTTATCTTGTATTGCTTAATATATGGAATCATTGAGTGGTATCATATTGGTATTATGATCATACCCCACATAATCATTGAGTGGTATCATATTTGGCATAGGTAGGTGAGACATAACTGTTGGGACAAAGAATTGTTAAAGAGACGTATGAGAAGGTCATGTGGATTAGGAATCACATATTGACATCTCAGAGTCTCCATAAATCATATGATGATTAGAGGAATCGAGACCGATAGTTTTATGTGGGTGAGATAGTATTCTTGAAAGTGGCCCCTCATCTGGGCCATCGTCATTTGGGAAAGCAAGGGAAGCTGACGTTGTGGTATGTTGGAACTTTTAAAATCACAAAGAATATTGGAAAGGTGGCATACAAGTTGTCTTTTTATTCTTAGTTGACATCCATCCATGGAGTCTGGTGTGTCTCTCAACTGAGGAAGTACAACCCAGATCCATCCCATGTGAAATTCTATCATAGTTCTAATTTATTCAGTCCTCTTTTTCAATGTTGATTAAAGTGAGATTCCAAGATCATATCCTCTTACTCCATTTTAAAATAGTGATGATGATAGAAAACCAAACCAACATATTATTTTAGTCTTTCCATCTTCCATGTATGAGATAGTGGTAGTGAATATCCTCAATTGACATAAGCAATTCCCGATCATGAATTTTTTCCCTAATCAGTCAGGAACATCCACTACCCCTCTCACACATACTGGCGATCATCGAGTACTTCACCACTAAATCATGGACATTTCCATTTTATATAAACCAGAACCTAGTAGATGGATATAATTATCATTGACCAGTGCAAAAAATATAATATAATGAAAAACAAAATACTATTCTACTTGACAATTAAACCGGTAAATAAATTGAAAACAACTTCGAAAAAGAGAGAAGGATTTTTTATTAAATTGAGAGTAAGAACTCAATAACTAAAAAATAAAAGCCCCAAACATCCCCAATACCTTAGATATTTACCACACCATGGTAAGGATAATCTATGATAATATATTAGAAAAATGAATTACAAAACTTTGAAGAAGAAAAAAAGTAAAAAAGAATAAAAGGAGAATAGTTCTTCACCAAAATATGTTCTTTGAAATGTCTCTCCTTTTTTCCAACACTCTTTCAAATAAATCCAATATACCTTATTATAGGTCATTACAAATTGAATTTACTATTTCCCCATAAAATCTAAAATTAAAAGGACACAAAAAATAAGATTTAATGAATAATTAATGAGTAATTCATTTTTTTGGAAAAGGGTTCCCAAAATCATTCTTTAATGTTGGGAATTCAATGACCACCATAATTGGTGAATAACTCAATGGAATTTAATGGTAAAATGTGAAAAAATTCAACTTTTTAATCAGTCTAGAAGCTTATTTTTTGGAGGTGTGCAACCAGATTTATTCCACATTTGTGGAGGTGTGGTCCACTCTATTGTCCAAAATAATTTTAGAACATGATTGATTTTTTGGGCAAGTGGATAACTGAATTAGATATTTATTCATAAGAGAAAGTTGTATCCCATAAACATAGTAATCCATACGAAAAATAATCACTTTAGTTGGATATATATTTTAAATGTTATGAGTGAAATACCAAAGGCATTAAAATCTACTAAAAATCTAGAATTAAGCAATTTCGATGTTTTAGACCAAAACACACCATATTTCCAATACACATGCTAATAAAGTGAACATGCTAAATTGGTAGGGATTAAAAATTTTAAAATAATATAATAAATTATGAGAATATTATATCAATAAATTACTCCAAACTTTTCACTTGGACTCCAGAAAAAATATGCATTAAAATTTATAAAATGAAAATTCAAAACACTTAATCATTAGATCAAGCAATTTTCCAACAAGAAACTAAAGATATCATGTCTCGTTAAAAAACATTATTTCATGTTCTCGATTAAAATAATTCCATATTATCTCACTTCATTTCTCCACCCATTCACACAAGTCACCTACCTCACATTAATTTTGTCACATCCCAAAAATTAAAATATTTCCAACAACTCTTTTTTTATCCAAACTCCATAAAGGATTACCACAGGCATCATAAATTTAATCATCTACACCCGATGTGAGTCAATAACATGGTATTATCACGATGAAATTAAAGGTTTATTCTGTGGTAATCATTTTCTAGAATTTATATGTCAAAAATTATGAGGAGGAACACGTAGGTATTGGGTATTTTTGAAGAAAACTAGCATAATTATAATTTTTGTTATAGTATTGTCTCCTCCCCACTCATCATAGAAGAAAATTAGCTCTAATAATCTATAAAAATATCATGTACATCCAACACAAAAAATATTTTAGTTGAAAAAACTACAATCTTCTCAAACATATTTTTTCCTAAATGCTCCAGATAGGTACATCGTTTTATCTCCTTTAGAATCTCTAGAAAGGTACAACTTCTTTTATCGCGATAGCTCGAGAAAGCAACAAAATTCAATAGAATGATTTTTTTAGTAGAATAACATCTCTTCCAAATTTCTTTTTTTCACAAAAAGTTTCACTAAATGAAGTAGCACAACAAAATATAGCTTCCCCTTACACTTAAGGTCAACTAGATCAGACAATTTCACTTCAAGAAAATGTTGGATATGAAAAATTACCGTGTAATGTGCCTTAACTAAAAGGATGTTAATGGGTTCTATAGTCTACAAGGATTAAATTTAAATGGAGGGGCACAATAATAAAGGGGTTTTTTAAATGGGGCATTGAAACCTAAGAAATGACTCAATCATTTAATGCAAATGTACCTTAAATCCTAATATTTTTATAAGAATAAATCAAATTGGGGATAATAAATGCATGGTTTGGTTATCTAAAGAAGTGAGATGAAGGTAATTAATCAAAAAAAATATTTTAGAAGGCTTATGAAAAATTGATTTCAATCATAGAGACATTAAACTGTGGCATGGAATTTGGAAATCAGAGTAATTTTCATTAAATACCCCAGATATTTGAACATGAAACAATGTCATTTTCAGCATTCATTTAAGCTTCATTTCAGGAATAAATCAGTAAAGATAATAATTTAAGTTCAAAGTTAAAAAAATAAAAAATAAAAAATAATTACATAATAGTTTGGAATACACTTTTTTCTATTTTCTATCTTTTTGAAAATAAATTTAAAATCAAAAATAAAATTGAAAATCCTAAACGAAAATGGTTCCCTCCCCCACACATAAATAATTCAGTGTCCTCAATGCATTCATGAAGATATTAATAAGTAATTTAATTTTTAATTAGATCAAATTAATAATTAATGTCTTATGGAGAGGTGTGACCTAATGGATTATATTGATGAACTGGTTGGAGGAGTGTAATATCTTCCACTAGCTCTTATGTAATGTTCTAATTTAATTTCTACAACCTATATCCATTAAAAATGATGGGAATGTATTCACTATCATTAAGAATATACACAACACTTAAAGGATGTACATGAGTAATTACAAATGGACCAAACCATTTGGAATGAATCATACATGGCATCAGCTTGAGTCTTTGGTTTAATATCAACGCATTGACTCTATGATGGGAAATGTTAGATCATATTTTCATGATCCTCTTTTATTTTCTCTTTGTAAATATTTGAAATTTCAAAATCTTCCCTTATAATTTCCTACAACTACTACATGTGAAATATCCTATCTTTTTAAATGCCTTCATGATCCAAATTTATCTTCATCCTAGATCAGTATTCTTTATTATCCAACTCCACTAGAAGGTGAAAACCTTTCCCACAAATCAAACTATATAGACTCATTCATATGGGGGGTTTCAAGGCTTTCCATTAACACCAGAATGTATCCTCTAGATTTTGGATTCAATCCTTCCTATTGTGTTTAGCCATATTTTCTAAAATTCCTTTGATATCCATTTTGGACACTTCAAATTATCCATTTGTGTATGGATGATAGGGTGTTGATGTTTTGTGATTCACCCCAAATGTTTTTCATCAAATCCCTGATTCGTATTTTTCAAAAGTGAGTCCCTTGATCTCTAATGAGGATTCTGGGCACTCCAAACCTACAAAATATATTATCCCTAAAAAAATAAAAAAAACTATAGCATCATCATTCTTGGTGGAATTTTCCTCCACCCATTTTAAAAAATAATCAAATATAAGAACATTATAAAAATTTTCAAAAAAAGGGAAAAGGGCCCATAAAATATATCCTCAAAACATAAAAAATCTCACAAAAAATTAGTAGATTTTGTGGAATTTATTATCCCTTTGAAATATTTCCAAAACACAGACATTTCTCAAACCTTTTCCAAAATTCATGAGAATCTTCAAAAAGGGTGCACCAATAAATTCTAGAATCTAAAACCTTTCTTTTTGTCCATTGTGGTTCAAAGTTTCATCTCGGAGCTAAAGCGTGACAAAACTTAATAGAAGAATTAATTTCACTATTAGGGAAACATCTTCTAATCTATTAATCATTGAAAATACTACATAGTAATGGATCTTACCAAATGTTATATCAAGATTAAGATTTCAGTTTTTAAATTTGGTGGGAATTTAATAGAGATGGGACCTGAGATGTTACCAGATAATTGACCATGTTAGTATACAATGGAACTTCTCACAACAAAATATTACATGATTAGAGGGGTTATTTTTTGGTTTATAATTGGTTATAACCAATTCTAAACACAATAGTGGCGATTATAAGAAATCACCACCAATTTTACCACCTACTCTTATTTGAGACAGTTTTGAGGAATTGATGGTAAAGTAATGATAAATTATTGTCAGTTCTATTAGAGGCGGTTAAAACCCCCTATAATTTCACCATAGAATATCTGGTTAGAGAGGTTATTAACCCCCCCCCTTAAATTATTGATCTAATTAGAGGTGGTTGTAAATCATCACTAGATGAGTTGTCTGAGCCATATTAGAGGTGATTATTAGAACTAACACTGTTCAATACTGATATAGATGGGTTTTTAGACCCTCTAAAAATCATTTTCTTAATCATACTATGTCCATACCTTTCCATATAATTCACCTACGGTCCTCCAGTTCTCAAATCCCCCTCACCCTCCAGTTCACCTGCAACCGTCCAATTCATGACCCACCTCACCCTTTAATGTTCACGGTAGACTCTTGTGCAGCCCCCTCCAGTTCTTGTCCCCCAATCTCACCCATGGAGCATACCTCCCCTCCATTTCTCACATGCATGATGCCACCCATAAAAATATCGAATTTTTTTAAAATTATAACGGAACAACGAGATTCAAAGACCAAAACCCCTGAATACAACTATAGCGCATCTACCACTAGGGCCATTGCACTTTGTTATTCTATGTACACATTATTCTATTTATATATACTATGAGTCTCTTTTTAATAAATATTATTTAAATAAATATTTAATTAAATATATAACTATATAAATTAATATATAAATTTTAATATTTTATATTTATGTATTTATATTATAATACATTTATATTATGTTAAATTTTTATATTTATATAATCTATATATTGTATATGAGTATTTATATACATATGAGTATATATTTTATAATTATATTTATTTTAAGTATATAAACATATATTTAAATATATTTAAATATTTTTATGTAAATTATTTATATACTTAAACACATATTTATATAACATGTGTAGGCTTATTTATATGATATATATATATAAGTATTTATTTAATATATTTATATAATGTCATTAAAAATATATTAATATAATGTATTTCAATACATATGTTTATTTGTATAAATTGTATAATATTATATCTAATTAATATTAAATGAATTACATATATATGAAATATGATTTATTCAAATATTTATATTATATATATTTAGTATTACATGAAATAAAATTTAGATAAATATTATATATGAAATAAAATTTATAAAAATATTAATATAATGTTATATGAAATAAAAATTTTACAAATATATTGTCTCATAAATAACTTATTTGAATGTTATTTTCATGTAATTTCTATTCTTGTTTTGTTGTGGGGGTTTCCTTTGCATTTATGGAAGAAAAGGTGAGTTTTCAGGATTTGGTCCAAACCATGAGCCCATTTCCAGATTTAAAAATATTTTTTTTATTCTATAACTTTTTCATTTGTCAACATTTTTCACACATTACACTTCTCATATTTCCTACTCTGTTCTATTAAAACAACCATATAAATTTGGACCACTTATGAATGCATAATCATGGTAGATTTGGGTTTCTTATTAAGGAATTGTTCCAACCCGTGACACCATTTCCTATTTTAAAAAAAATATTTTCTTCATATGTCATTCAAGATTTAATATTTTCAGAGATTCAACCTTTCAGTCAAGCCCAATGACCCAAGGTGAACCCCTATGTTCGTTTATTCCTATTTGGAGCTCATCTTCAACACGGATTAGGGAAAAGTTTCGCAGGCTTTCTCAAATCGTCTTGATTTGAAAATGTAAATTTTTTATTTCATAACTCTTTCATTTTTTACTTGTTTTCCCCATTTCAATTCCCACTTGACCTCCTCAGCCTTATTCAAATCTCCATGTCAGATTTAACTACGTTGATATTCGCCTATTAGTGTATTTGGGGAATGTTCTTAAAGATCTCTAATGTAAGTGGGTTTCCCTCCTTCATCCTTCCATTTTCATAGCATTTCATCCATTTTTATTGAAGTTACTAATGACCAGAATGTAGGTATTAGAACCTAGGGTATTATCTTGGCTTTCATGGCCTAATATTGCGGTGTTAAGTTTTTTTTACACTATTTTGCTGTGACAGAGGTGTGATTTAACTTTTTCACAAGGATTTGGTGTTTTGACAAACGTTATAGGTGATTCCATGTGTAAGAATAACTAGATGAGTTTTCCATTCTTGATTTTAATTTTTTTCAAAATCCTTCTTCATTTTTCTTGTTGCAAAAATAATTTTTTCTGGCATTTTTTATACAATTGATCTTTAAGTTCCATTTTTGTGGGAAAATGGATGTTTTACTTGTGCATTACATGTTGTATAATTTGGGGAAATTTTATAATTCATGGCAGGGTCTTATTAATTTTTTTTTCTACTACCAATTCATGCTTGGGGTAATATTAGTGTGCATTAGGTTCTAAAAGAGGGATTTTAGATGGATTAAAATTATAAATATTGCTTATGTTCCTTGAAAGTGTTTTATGGAAATTCAAAATGGTTTATTGAGTTATATAAATGGGGAAAATCATGTGTAGATACCTTTTTGAGAGTATATGACAAGAAATGATGTTTTTATATGAAAATAACATTTGGTAACATTTGGAAATTGTTTGAGCACATAGGGGGAAACCCAGGTATCCAGGTGGGCGGATGTGTACCAGTGTGCTAATGACCTGAAGTGGTTTTGTCCCTATTTCAATTAGTAATTTGGACATTTAAAATACTAAAAAAACTATAATTATGATGATTGGGGACCACTAGGTTATGGTTACGTTTCCTACTAGTGGATCACTCATGAGAACATATATATATGGTAACATTACACAGAGATATGAGGTATATGGGGCCTGAAACAAACTAGTGCCTAGAGATGTTCCCACGATAAGTGCTAATTGAATATTTGGTATATATAATTGGATTATAGTGTGTTTTGATGGAAAATTCCTTATCATATATGTTTTATTGAAATGTTTCCATCCCTTGAAATCATATTTTGAAAAATGTATACTTTTAATGATTTTGTTCTTTAAAAATTATTGTCACCATTTCTTGTTTATTAAAACTTGAATTATTTTTATCTTTTATTTCTTAATATATGAAATCATTGAGTGGTATCATATTGGTATTATGCTCATACCCTGCATACTCATTTTTCTATAAGTATACTTGATCATGTTTGACACAAGTAATGGAAAGGCCTTGGGTGATGGTGGTTTGGGGTGTTAGTTTCCTTCCATGGTGCGGTGTTGCGACGATAGATCATGGGTGATGACCCCTTGTCATGTAGTGTTCCTTGGGATGTTTTAATGGTAATTTAATATATCTTTTTACCTCTCATATCATGTTTACGACCATGTATTCCATTTTAAAGATTATTCAATGATTCTTTGGTTGGTAATTTTTAGATTTAGTTTATTGATTTTATTTAGTTGTTAATGATTATAAACTTAGGTAAATCATTCCCAAACAAATATTTAACATACCCAGGAAATATTTCTAGCCCCCGGGGATAAGGAAATACCTTTGTGACTTTCCAAGTCCTAGGTCAAGTTCTAAATATGATGGAGAATAGATTTAGGTCATGAAAAAATTGTATTTGAGGAGGGTAATTTTTTGGGTTATATTATTATTTTGGGATGAGTCAGGCTAGACAGGATCTAGGAATGTCCAGGGATTGGAGTTTTTGTTGTTAGTTGGGTTTTTGTCCCACACCTCTCATATAGACCTCGAGTCACCTTGGGATGTTCGAATTGTTCATTTGAATTCACTTCTAGGTGAGACATGTGGTCTGCAGAATGCACGTGGACATCGGGTGGGGGTGAAGTAGTTGTTTATTTTATTGTGGTAATGTGTTTGTCTTCTTTATATTTGATTTTATTGATAAAAATTTTCAGAACTATTGTACTGATTTTTTTTCTTGTGTCTATAGCCTTTTGTAGTAACATGCCTCTCCAAAAAAAGCTCCCATGCACCCACATGAGGAAGCTGGATAGATTTCTCCTTCATTGCATGATCAGGGCTAGTAGAGGTTGTGGTTTGGGTAGTTCAAGCTTTAGGAAAGGGACCAGAACATGTTACAGATCCTATTAGTGAAGACGAGACCAGTCCTAGGAAGGAAAAAGCCCGAGATTTTCTAAAAACATGCCTCATAATTTCTGAGTAAGCAAAGAAACCCATGAAGCGAAGGAGTGGATCGAAAATATTTGGAAAAGTTTTGAGTTCTAGGAAACACCTCCAGAGGTCTGGGTGAAATGTGCCTCTTTCTTATTAAAGTGTCCTAGCTGCAGGGGGTGAAAATTAGTTCTTTAAGCTGGGAAGCATGATTAGATGAGCTAGAAGGATTTCAAGGTTATCTTAAACGACCAATAATTACATGATATTTTGGCATATGCTCGATCTCGAGAGTTTAGGGAACTTTTTTTAGTGGGTTATTTTAGTGATGGAGTCTGCTAACCATTTTTCTGAGTTGGTTTGGTATGCTCCAGAAATGGTCTCCAATTACCAGACGAACACCCAGATGTTTTATAGGGGTTTGCGGCCATAGATCTATTCCAAGGACTTCCTGTTCAAGATGAAAACCTATGATGCAATGGTTAATAGAGAATTCATGGTGGAGATCAACTGCAGCGGGGATGGTTTCACTAGGATATTATCAAGAATTGGTAGTTCCAGTTCTTCTGAGAAGAAAAGGAAGCAAGAGAAGCAGAGGACGAAGAGGGTGGTAGGTTAGGCAAACCTTCTATGCTGTTTTATTCAGTTGCTTCTAATTCAAGGTTCGTCCTGTGCCACCAATGTGGGAATCCATGGCCCATCCGACCACTGTTCATATCTCATCAATTGCCTTGTATCAGTGTGAAGGTATGGGATACTTCCAACAATTTTGGAGGGTTCCACATCTACTATAGAGTGGGTTAGGATCTATGGCTTCCATAGGGGTGTTAGTTCAGTCAGAGCTATCTAGAATGATGAGATATCGAATCAATGGTTATGGTGGCAGGTTCGGATCATCGTCTAGGAAGGGCTAGTTTAGGGTAGAGCCACATGCAATTAGTCATTCTCAGACAGAGACTATGCATCTTCATGTGGTGGATTAGGTGATAGCAGGATTATAGGCAGGAGAGTCGACAATTTGAGGTACAGTTTTGATTGTATCTTCTATAGCTAATGTTCTTTTTGATACTGGTGCCTCTATTTCATTCATCTCTTCCCGTTTTTTGAACACACTGATGTTTCTAACTGATATTTTTTCTTTTGTGATGTAGTTGGTGATTCCACTGGGGAAGAAGAAGGAGCAGGGTCTTAAGAGTCTGTCATGTTCGCTTTCTGTGTTTGGGGTTAAGATGAAGTGGGACATCCAAGTCTTAAATATGGATATATATGATGTGATACTTAGTATGGATTGGTTTGTACACTTTCAATAACACATTGATTTATATTGGTGACATGTCTATTTCATCTCACCTGATGGGAGTTTTCGGGTTTTTCTTGGGAACTGGGATCCTTGGTCTGGTCAAGCTGGACCTCAACTTTTAGATTTGGGGAAACTTATCTTCCATTTATCTTCACTCAAGCTAGATGATGATGGTAGTTCTCTTAATTATATACTAACTCATGTAGTGTATGAGTTTCTGGTGGTATTCCCTGATGATTTTTAGGCATGCCTCTAGAGTGAGACATGGAGTTCTTGATCGATTTGGCATTGGGAATAAAACCAATATCTCTTCCCTCGTATCGTATGCCCCCCACTGAGCTGAGGTAATTAAATATATAGATGTACAATTTATAATCCGAAGGATTCATTTTCCTGAGCGTCTCTCCTTGGGATTCTCATGTTCTTTTTATGATGAAGGCCGACAGATCCCTCTGGTTTTGTATTGATTACCAGAAGATAAACAAGGTAACCATCCAGAAAAAATATCCTTTTACCCAAATAGCTGATTTTTTAACCATTTGAGGGGGGGAGTGGTTCTCAAAAATATTTTTTTATTCGGGATAGCATCAATTTAGGGTGAAAGAGTCAGATATAATGAAGACAATCCTCTGAATCAGGTATGCCCAATTTGAGTACTTATTCATTCCCTTTGGATTGACCAATTATCCAATGGTCTTTATGGAAATTATGAATAGGGTATTCCAATAGTATCTTGACTCTTTTTTGGTATTCCTAGATGACATCCTAGTTTACGATGGATCTGAGGGGGAACAAGAAAATCATTTGCAGACCGTGTTGGGAAAATTGGGAGAGCACCTCCTCTATGAAAAGATATCCATGTGAACTTTCTGGATCAGGGAGGTGATGGTTCTGGGGAATGATATCTCTAAGAATGGGGTTTTGGTGGAACCCAACTAGATCAGTGCGACTATTTTATGAGAGCATCCGAAGAACGTGTTCGAGATCAGGCGTATCCTTGGTCTAGATGGTTACTACAGGCAGTTTGTTCGGGATTTCTCTCGGCATTCTTCTCCCATGACCACGCTCAACTAGAAAGGGGTGAAGTTATTATGGGGCCCAGTGTATAAGGAATCCTTCAGGAAATTAAAGTGTCCATTGAATACCACCCCCATGCTAATTTTCCCAGAGGTTGGAAAGGGCTATGTGGTGTATTCAAATGTTTCAGGTATGGTTCATGGATGCGTGCTTATGTAGGGTGATCACATGGTGATGTATGGTTTTCCCTAACTCTGACCAAATGAAAAGAATTATCCGACTAGTAACTCGGAGTTAGAAGTTGTGGCGATTTCTCTGAATACTTGGCATCACTATCTCTTTGAGGAGAAGTTTGTGTTCTACTCAGATCACAAAATCTTGGCCTACATCTTCTTGTAGAAGGATCTCAATCTGAGGCAGCAATTCTAGATTGAGTACTATTAAGGGATCGACTTTGACATTTTCTATACCCCAGGAAAAAGAAATGTTGTGCAGAATTCTTTAAGCAGAAAAGTACTAGTGCATGCATTGAGAAAGTCTAGTGTTGAGTGGACTCTAATGAGGCTCTTTGCTCAGATGCATGTGGAGACCAAGGATCATAGTGGAGGTGTATTCCTAGTTAGAATTCAGTTGAATCCTTCTATTTTAGAGTTGATTCAGTGAGAACATTCTAGTGAAGTGATTTTTTCAGCGGTAGAGGGAGTTTCTTCATATTAGGACGATGTATTCTGAATGGGTGTCATCTCTCAAGGGAATCTTGTTCTTTAAGCGCCGATCAGTAGATCTGTCGCCCCTGAAGAATGTGGTGATGCAGGATACCCACCATACTCAGTGCATTGTCTATCCTGGTGCCCCCAATATGTAGTATGTCATAAGTTCTTGTGGACATGTATGAGATGAGACATAGCAGACATTGTGCCTAGATGCAACATATGTCAGTAAGTGAAAGAGGAGCACTACAGGCCCTATGATTTGTTCCAGCGATTACCCATTTTTACTTGGAAGTGGTACAAGGTCATCATAGACTTCAATATTGGCTTTCCTTTCACTCCTCAGGGTAATAATCCCATATGGGTAGTGATTCATCTTATAACCAAATTAGCTAACCTCATTTCGATCAATGATACAGCTAAAGAGGGTATGTTGGGAAATTTGTATCTTTAGAAGGTGGTATGGCTTCATGGTGTTCCATCATCATTTTTCTTAGATAGAGAACCCTATTTCACTTATCGGTTTTGGGAAGTCCTTATGAAGGCCTTGGGGTCATAGATTAAGAAGAGAACAACATACCATCGTCATATGGATGGTCAAGTAGACCGAGAAACTATGATTCTAGAGGACATGCTCCATTCATGTGTCTTGGAATTTGGGGGTTATTGAGATAGCCCTTTGGGTTTGGTTGAATTTTCTAGTAATAACAGTTAAACATCCATAATTCAAATGTTTTTTTTTGAGGTGCTCTATGGTCATCCTTTTTGGTCTTCCCTCTATTGGGCATAGGTAGGTGAGACATAACTGTTGGGACCAAGAATTGTTAAAGAGACGTATGAGAAGGTCATATGGATTAGGCATCACATATTGACATCTCAGAGTCTCCATAAATCATATGATGATTATAAGAATCGAGACCGATAGTTTTCTGTGGGTGAGATAGTATTCTTGAAAGTGGCCCCTCATTTGGGCCATCGTCATTTGGGAAAGCAAGGGAAGTTGACGATGTGGTATGTTGGAACTTTTAAAATCACAAAGAATATAGGAAAGGTGGCATACAAGTTGTCTTTTTCTTCTTAGTTGACATCCATCCATGGAGTCCGGTGTGTTTCTCAACTGAGGAAGTACAACCCAGATCCATCCCATGTGATGAATTGGGAAGAATTTGATATAGAGCCTAATTATTCTATTTTTTGAGCGGCCAGTGTGAATAGTATATTCCCAAGAGAAGGTTCTTTATGGAAAGTCTATTAAACTATTTTGGGTCCTTTAGAATCATGGGAATGATTTCCACAAAACATGGGAGCAGATGTTGTAGGTTAAGAAAGAGTACCCATTCATGGTTTCCAATCAAGCTTCAGGATGAATTTCTGGGCAGAAAAGTCTTTCCTGGTGGGGATAATTTTCACATACAAGACTTATTTTAAAGTTATTCTTCATGCAATTTCAATTATTTCATTTTTGCGGGGGTTTCCCATGAATTTTTGGAGGAATGGGTGAGTTTTCAAATTTTGGGCCAAACAGTGAGCCCTTTTCTAGATTTAAAAATAAGTTTTGTTTCTTTTTTAACTCCATATTTTTTTCATCAGTTTTTACTTATTCCACTTCCCATTTCGCCTCCCAGGACCTATTAAAACTACCATATCACTTTTTACACCTTAGAAATCTATAATCATGGAGGATTTGAGTTATTTAATAAGGCATTGGGCGAACCCTTGATCCCATTGTCTGTTTTCTTAAATTATTTCTTTAATATCTCATTAAATTTTTAATTTTTCTTAGTGATTCTACATCTCACTCTAGGCTAATGACCCTAGGAGAACAACCATGTTTTTTCTCACTCATCAGATCTCATCTTCATTGCAGATTAGGGAAACATTTCTCATGGTTTCCCAAATCGTCCAAATTTGAAAATGTAATTTGTTTCTTTCATAACTCCTTCATGTTTTACTCTTTTCCCCATTTCAGTTCCCACTTGACCTCCTCATCCATATTCGAACCTCCATGTCATTTTTGGTCACCTGGAGATTCACATATTGGTGTATTTGGGGAGATTTCTTCACGATCTCTCAAGTAAGTGGGTTTACCACCTTCCACACCCCATTTTCTTAGGGTTTCGTCCATTTTTCTTGTAGTTCCTAATGTTCATCATTCGGGGCTTCAAACCTAGGGTTTGATATTGTGTCTAATGGTCTAATAATGCGGTTTTATGTTTTTTTTAACTCCCTTATGGTGCAGAGGTGGTTCAGTTGGACTTCCGCACAAGGATTTGGGGTTTTTGACACACTTGTTAGGTGATTCCATGTGTACGCACTACTAGAAGAATTTTCCTTTCTTGATTTATATTTTTAGCCTACTCTTCCATCATTTTTCTTTCTAAGATAATTATTATTGGTTTCAGTTTTTAAGCAATTGATCTTTATGTTCCATTTTTGTGTGAAAATGGGTGTTTTACATGTGCATTCCATGTTGTACCATTAGGGTCTATTTTATAACTCACAAGAGGGTATTACCAAAATGTTTTTTATGCTACCAATTATGGTTTGGGGTAATATTGGTGTGCATTTATCTTTACAATGATTGATTTTAGATCGATTTTAAGTGTAAAGTTTGGTTATATTCTGTGAAAATGTTTTATGGGAATTCTAAATGGTTTCTTGATTAATATAAATCGTACAAAGCATGTGTAGCTAGTGTTTTGAGTGTATATGAACATAAATGGGGTTTTTATATGAAAATTTTATTTGTTTACATTTGAGAAATTTTTTAGCACAAATGGGGAAACCCTAGTATCTAGGTGGTCGGACGTGTACTTGTATGCTAGTGATTCAAAGTGGTTTTGTCCAAAATTTAACATAGAAAGCTGGATGTTTAAAACACCAAAACAACTATAATGATAATGATTAGGGACCACTAGGTCATGGGTATATTTCCTAATATCTTCTCATGTATGAGAACCGATATTGTTATGGTTAATTTACACCGAGATACGAGGTACATGGGGCTCGAAACTAACCAGGGTGTAGGGATGTTCCCACAAATAGTGCCCATAGAGCCCTTTGTATTTTTCATTGGATTATGGTTTGTTTGGATGGAAAATTCAGTACCTTACGTGTTTTATTGAAATGTGTTCATCCTTGTCAATCATCCATTGAATAATATTTACTTTTAAAAGATTCGTTCTTTAGAAATTATTACTTCTATTTCTTCTTTATTAAAACTAGAAATATTTTTATCTTTAATTTACTACTATATGGAATATTTGGGTGGTATCATATTGGGATTAGGATCACACCCTACTTATAACTTTGGGTGTAAGAAGACTTCATCATGTTTGATAGAGGTATTGGAATGGCCTTGGGTGATTGCGATTTGGGTTGTTAATTTACTTCCACGGTGGGGTGTTGTTGAGACTGCTCATGGAAAATGACCCATTGTTTTGTGGTGTTCCTTGGGTTGTTTTGCTGAAATTTTTATAAATCATTGGACCTATTGGGTCATGTTTAAGAACATTTATTCGGTTATAAATTTTATTTAAGGCTTGTTTGGTTGGTAATTTCCAGATTTATTTTATTTATTGTATTTTGTAGTTAAATGAATCTAAACTCCATTAAATCATTACCAAACAAATATTTTAGATACTTGGGAACTTGTACCAGCCTATGGAAATAGGGAACTCCCTTTGGTCCTTTCCATCTACTGCGTTAGGTTCCAGTTTTGATGGCGACCAGATTCGGTTCATGGCATATATAATTAATACTATATGGAAAAAAATTTATAAAAATATTTATATAATGAACTTCAGTGTATAAAATTATTTTTATGCACAATAATATACAGGTATTTCAATAAATGCAATTTTATAATATTTTGTACATCAATCTATATGTATTTCAATAAGTATAGTTCAATAATATTTTGTATAGTAATATATATTTATTTGTATATATTTTATATCATATAATATTTATTATATATAATATAAAATGATAAACATATTATTTAGAAAATATTTTTATTAATATTGTTATATATATAGTAAAAACTACAAGCTTTGGTTATTATATGATTTAATTTTTAACCAAATTATATTTATGTATATTTTAATATAATATGTTTATGCTTTGGTGTTATATAAAATTAATATTTTATAAAATACAATTCATACAAACAAATATATATAACTGTACATACAAGTATGGAATTATATTTATGTATATATGTAAATACAATTAAATACAATCATAAAATTTAAAATATATAATATAATTAAATGATATATATATATTTACTAAATCAATTTATAATTAATATGATATTCCGAACTATATATATACAAATTATATGATATTTATTAATTTATATACAATAATATGTTTAGAATATAATATATATATATATATATATATATATATTTAATTTTCCCTATATAATATTTATTTGTATAAAAAATATACTGTAAATGTATTTATATATAAATATAAAATAAAAATATATTTAATATAATATATGTATAATATAAGTCATAATATGAATGTATGGTATTTATCAAACCATATATAAATATCACATATTAGAATAAATATATTTTAAATTAAATTTATATTATGTATGCCAATATTTATATATGTATACATTTTTTTTATTTTCATAAGTATTTATTTAACGTATATATATAATTTTTTTATATATATGTTTTTATAATACATTTTATTACATTTATATAATTTTATTATGTAATGTACATATATATTTGTGTGTGTGTGTCTGTGTTTGTGTCTGTGTACACACACATGCACTCCCACACATATATATAATATAATTTAAAATTACATTAGATTTATTTTGAAAAAATCAATAAAAATTATGAAGGATTTAAAACCCCTATAATAAAAGGGTTTAACAATGGTTCCTGAACCCCCAATAATTTCTTGAATTAGTGGGGTTTAAAAACCCCGTCTATTAGCACAAATTAAAGTGGATTCATAACCCCCTATAAAATCATAAATTAGAAGGGTTCTGTAACCCCCTATAATCTAATGAATTAATGATAGTTCATGAACCCCATTTAATTAAATAAATAGGGGAGGTTGTGGGCCCCCTATCTCATTTATTAAAGACTTTACATGTTATATATATAGATTCTAATATATATGCGGAATAATATTATATATATAGTACCTTCAAAATCCAATCAAACATATAGGTCCAGCGATTATTAAATTTGAGGTGGTTTTGACATAGCGACCTATAAAATCAATCCAAATATTAAAAAGAAAAAATTCTAAATAAATTAGCAGGGTTGTGCTTAACCCATTCCAAAAACCCAACATCAATCTACTGTTTTTTTGTGTCTCCTTTTATCTGGTAAAATTGACCTCTTTTATTGTGTTCATTCATTGGGTCTTGGTCTAGAATTTCAACTTTAGTAGTGTTGGAAAGTATACTTATGTGATCAGCCACTTGGTCCTTAACTCCCTTCTTGTCTTTTATTTCTATGATGAACACCTTTAGTAGTATCATCCATATCACTTTCTTGGTTTATCATTTACCTTCTTCATCAATTAACGAAGACAAATGTGATCATAAAACAACATGACTTTAGTTCCAAGAAGACATAATCTATATATTTTTAAAGAAAATACAACTAATAATAACTATTTTTTATGGTGGTGTAATTGAATTGTGATGAATCTAAGATTATCATGGAAAATTCAATAACTTGTGGCTTTCCCTCAATTTTCAGAGAAAATACTAGCCCAATTTCTTGTTTTGATGCATCATAAAGTATCTCGAATGGTTCATCCCAATTTAGTGGATGTATCACTGGTGATGTAATTAATCTTATCTTCAACTAATCAATGGAATCCTTAAATGCACCATTGAAATCAAAATTATAATCTGTAAAATGTTATATAGATAGAGGGAGAGAAATGTTAAATAAACCGTCGATAAACCTCATGCAGAATTATGCATCTCCAAAAAAGTGAGCTACAGTGTTTCACACATGTAGTGAGAAGAAATTAATTTATAACTTCAATTTATGACTTATCCACTTGAAATAATTTTTTAAATTTCATTCCCAAGGAAAATTATTCTCTCAATCATGAAGATAAACATATAAAGATTTAAAACAAGATTTTTTTCAATGCTTGTTTATAAATGTTTTTCTGGATTTTTCAAACAATTATCAAAAGATCCAACAAAAACTATGAAATAATCAATAAAAACATCCAATCTTTATCTAATGCGATTAGAAAATATACTTTCCATGTACCTATGAAATGTACATAGATAATTGTATAATCCAAATTTAATATTTTTATATGAAAATTTGTTAAGGGAATATGCAAAGGTAGTATTTTCTTGGTCCTTAGGAGTAATGGGTACCTTGAAATAACCTAAAAATCCATCCTAATAGAAATAATTGGTTACCCCTTCCAATATCTCTATCATTTAGTCAATGAATGTGATAGGGAAATGTTCTTTCGGAGTGACCTGATTCGACTTCCTAAAATCTATGCACCCTCTCCATCTATTCTGAATTCTCATTGGTATTGATTTATTATTTTAATTCGTTATAGTGGTCAGAAAAGTTTTCTTGAAATAAATGAATGGGGATAACACATAGAGAATATAGAATCAAATAGGTGGGATTCAGACTCCTTTCAGGATGTTTGGAAGGTTTGTAATCTCCCCCAAAAGTAATTCATGGTTATCATATTTTTGGGTTTATACCATGGATATCACTTAAACTCCATTCTATTGCTTGTACAATCGCTCTTAGAAGATCAACCATTGATTCATCTTAGGTTTCAAATAAATTATTATCAATTATAACTAGTAAATTATCTCCCTCTATGGGGTACACATATTTAAAAATAGTGGGGTGTGGTTTTAATTTTGGATCTAGAGGATTCTTATGAAGATAAATTAATGTAAGGTCCACATTTCCAAATGTTGGACCTCTTACACACATGAAATCATTTCATCTTCTTCATTGTTTGAAAAATCATCAACGAAATCATATTTTACCACTTCTTCACACATGAAATAAGATTGTCCAGTGTTTTGGGAATTCACATGTTCAATAACATTTCAATGGAATAATTTTCTACAATTTATAAGAATTCATGAGACATACATGATTCCTTAAATGGTTCAGTACCAACTTCCTGAGAGAGTTAAATGTATGAGTTATCATATGATGGATGCCTCATGGAATTCAAAATATAAAAGTGGAAAGTTCTATCTTTAAACTCCATTGTGAGTGTCCCTTCATGGAAATTGATGATGGCTTTGGACATCATTAAGAATGATCTCCCAAAAATGACAGGTGTCTGTGATGGGATCCCATAATCTTCCATATTTAGAACATAAAAGTCATCATGGAATAAATGATCATTCACTTTCACTGTGGAAACATCTAGAACTCTTACTGGGAAAACTATGGATCTATTTTCAAGATAGACCACTACACTTGTGGGATTCATGTTTCCCATATAGATATAATAATGTACCAAGTGAGATAATACATTAATTGAATTACCATGATCACATAATGTATTAGAAAAATTTTAATATCCAATGGTGCATGGAATGGAAAATGCCCTTGGATATTGAAATTTTTTCAGAAACTAGTTTTCAATAAGGGCTGACACTTCTTCCCAAGTTGATCCTCTCATTCCCTTAAAGTGTTCCATTTTCAGTGAAAATATCCTTCAAAAATATTTCATAACATGATTTTTTTTCAATACATCAAATAGGGGGATATTAATTTTCACTTTTTAAAAGTTGTTTAGGATTTCCTATTGAAGTGCATGTTCCTAAAATAACTTCGACTCAATCATCCTTGATTGAAATGGAAGGTGTTAGTATTTATTCTCCCTTTATTTCCCTTGTAATGGTATATATTTTCTCATCATATTATACTTATCATCCTTCTTTTTAATTTTAATATTATTGGTTAATATTAAAATAATTTTCATAATTTTCATCTTCATTCTCCCCCAGAGTGGGTGTTATTGTTTCAAGTTCAAGGCTGGTTAGAGGTGGGAGTTCTTTTCAATATCTTATTATTGTCAAGTTGGAATTTCTTCTTTGGGTTTGGGATTTTATGTGAAAGGAGTTTTGTTTTATTATTTTTAAGAATGTCTATGAGACTATTGAATATGTTTGAAAAATAATTTACATCATATTTCAACCCCCAATATCAAATTTCTTGTGTTGGATTTGAATTAATTGTTGCGGAATAGTGGGTGGTTGTTCATATTGTCTCTAAAATGTTGGTGGTTGAATGTCTTTATACTAGTGTGGACATTTTTAGGGTTGTTGGAATGGTGGGTTTTATGATATTGTTTCTTATAATATGGATGTTTAATGGACCACTGGATATTATTGAATTCCTATATATACCAATTTGGGTCTTTTCTTGAAATTCCATGAAATATAAAAATCACAATAATCATATTGAAACCCAATTTAAGATAATTTGGGGAAGTAGGTTCAATAGTTTGTTATTTTCAATTGAAACTTTCAGTACACATAGATTCCACATGGTTTAGATGGGATTTTTAACCATGATTTTATGTTTAGAGTGAGCACTAAGAGTTTCACTTGAATCTGAGAGGATTATTTTATAAAATATTTTCAGGATGTTTTTTCATCTAGTTTGAATAATTTTATTTGAATTTCAAGCTGAGATTCCAGAAATGGGTTGTTTTCATTGAAGTTCATTTAGTTTTGACAGTATTTTTTAGTGGTTATGATTCACAACCTCTCTAAAAATAACACTAATTTTGACGCATGTCTATTTTATGGTGTGTAAGAACACTTTTATTATTTCCCAAAGCTATAGTCTAGTGATTATCCAATGTTTTTCTGTTGAAAATGATGGCACAAAATATAGTTTGTCATTTTTAATTAACAGAAAAATGGGATTTTTTATATTGTTTGGTTTTGAAAACAAATGAAGAAAACAAAATAAAGAAATAAGAATTTTTTTTGAAAAAATTTCCTATAAAAGTGACTAAAAAATTTATATGAGTAGTTTGATAAGGAGATAGTTGATTTTATGATTTTAGTGTTATCCTATGTCCATATTATTTAATCCTGTTTCGCTAAGTCGATTAATGTGATATTCTACAACCATTTCATCTCACTCCATTGGTCAAATGATGATAGTGAGAGAAAAATATACCAAGACTTCATTATGGTATACTCTCATTCCTTATTCATGAGTTTCATTGAATATCCAAAATTGACTTAGGAAATTAAAGATCTGATCTTGTTTATCCTAAACAATCAAAAAAATCCTTTACCCCTTCGACACATAATAATGATTGTCGAGTAATTCCCCACTAATTCTTGGTATATTCCATTGTATATAAACCATAAACTCGTGGTGGAAGACAATGATAATTGAGCAAATCAAAAATCTATAATAGAATAAATTCCCAAATGATATTATACTTGACAATAAAAAATCCTACAAGATATTCAAAAAAAACATCGAATAAGAGTAAAAGAGTTTTTATTCAATTTAGTGCAAGAACTGAAGCATTAGAAAATCTAAATCCAAACCTTAAGTAGTCTCTCGGATGTTTAACCCATAATAGTACGGTTAATCTTTGTGAATGGGGAGGGATAAGGAATTAAATAACTAAGACGATGAAAAAAGTGAAAAATAAACAAATTAGAAAAGTACTCCTCTAGAATATGATCTCTGAAATTTTTCTCCGCTTTATTGGACCTCTCTTCCAAATCATTCCAATGAACCATATTATACGTTATTCCAAATTATAATTTCTTCTCTCACAATAAAATATTAAATTAATTAGACTCCTAAAATAAGACAAATGTAATAATTAATGTGTTAGAATTTTTCTAGATGAGGATTCCAGAAATATTCCTTCAATGTTGAGTGTTCAATGACCTCTTTAATGAGTGAATTACCCCATGTAATTTAATTATAAAAAAAACCTTTCAGTCATATTTTTTATCAAGCTGTAAGAACCTTAATTTGAGGCTTTTAAACTTATTTATTTCTCATTTACTAATGTCTGCTCTACTGTATCGAACCGAATGATTTTTCAAATTGATTGATTTTTTCGGGCCTCTAGTTTATCAAATTAACTATTCATCAAGAAGATAAAGTTGTATCCGACAAACATAGGAATCCTAAAAAACAATCACATAAATTGAATCAATATTTTAAAAGTTATTCATGAAATACCAAAGTGATTAAAATATGTTTAAATTACAGGATTATAATATTTTTACTGCTTTTTACAAAACACACCATAATTATAAAATTCATTAAAAGACACTCAATTTGATAATTGGTTAGGGATTAAATCTTTTAAACATATACAAATGAAAAAAATATGTTTTCATTCATATTTTTTTGTAATATTATATTTAATAATGGTTTTTTTATATAATGTATCGTAGAGTGATGAAGGAAAGATGAAATTGAAAGGATTACACAAGAGATATGGAAAGAGGGAAATAGAATAAGGGTTGTGTGTAGTTTAGTGTTCATTAGAATTGAACATGAAATAGTAAAATTAGAATCAGAATAATTGAATGATTACACACTTGTTTGTGCATAATCATCATAACTATGTCGTGTGGTGATGAAGAAGGATTTCATATATGTTTTATATATTAAAGGTGTATGAGAGATCTAAATATTTTCCAGAGATACTCATTAAGAGAAAATAATAATACCTTTATTATCAGAGTACAAGATATCAGTTTCAGTTTTTAAGATACTATTTAGGACACAACACAATTAATAATCACATAACACGTGTTCATGAATATTATTTAGTTTTATAAATCAAAAATGGTAATTTAGTGGATCATATAGTATTGGGTCATTCAAGGTCATACTATGGATTAACACATCATTTTCAGAAGTGAGCCTTTTACATCAAATTTCATTTATGTCTATTTCATTCCGTAGTGTGAATTAATTCAATAGGGATATTCTTCAAGCCAACGAGTGATAGATCTTGATTTAACAAAAATCATAAAAGGAAAAAAGTGACCATTGTTTTTCACTAATTCACCACCTCTCAATTAACCTTATTACTAATGAGGCTATTATAAGAGATAATTTTAGGACTTTATATAATAATTAAAATCGTTCAAAATGACTTCTAATGCAATAAATTCATTTGTTAAGAAGTAATTATCATGTTCATGAAATAAGAAAAACTACACATGTTAAAATAATGAATGAATCACAATAAATACCTAGCCACCCCACAGTGGCCATAAAGTGTCTTTCCATCCACCTGATGTTTCATACAATAGACAAGAACATCTTTCTAGCCTTTTTGAATCCTGATACCCAACTACCAGGTCACCATTGACCTTTGATGGGGTAGTATACTAGGTCCAACTATATATCCCCCTCCATCCACATATATTCAACCCAAACTCTTTACACCACATCTAAGATAGAACCCAAAACATATGAATGTCTAAAAATAAAATAAATGAAACTACATAATGATAATTATCATTAAAAAATCCCACATGAGACTTATCTTCACCAAGAAACACTGTTTAGTGTAACTAGTTAACAAACCCTATTATTATGACCTCATCTTAGTTTTTCCGTATATTGTTTCCACTTTGAAATGTTCATTCCACCAAATAGAATTTACAAGTGTCACAACCATACTTTAGAAATACTTCTTGATATAACTAAAAATCCTCATAAACATATCCTTAAAGAAGTATCTACTTATAATTTGACATAATCACACTGGGGATCATGTGAGGAATCTATTTCATACTCTTAAATTGGGACCCATGAAAGAGATCATGAATTTCACCGTGATTTGGTGGTACTAGAAATTTTTTTGAAATATCCCTATTTCCTGGAATAATTTTTTATTTCAAAAATTCCAAACCCATGTACCTATGTTATGAATCATATGATTTCCCAGTCATGGGGATAATTGAAGAAATAAAAAATAATGACCTAGAAAAAAAGTTCTACTACTGTGGATAAAATTATTCTACTATCTACTTTGAAATGTAATCAACCACTTCTTAATCATCCTTATATAATTTGAGTTCTATTTTAAAATTATAGGTCCATACAAGGAATTACCCCATCATTCCAACAATTATGTGGGAGATACACCAATCTTATGATATAATTCCTTAAACACATCCATATATATTTGGTATAAAAAACACATCCAAAGGGAAATTATCTTACTACACACCGAAATATTTATGAAAACATTCTCGGAGCATATCCTTAAGAGTTTGAATAATATTTTGTATATTTATCATCCATCTTTGGAAGAAAATTTGGTATAAAAATGATTTTGGATCATATATCCTTCTACAATTTATTCCAAAACCATGATAGTAAACATGAATCATGATTTGAAATAATATTTTAGGGTATCAAATAATTACTTAAAACCTCATTGATAGAAATAATTATGAGATTCTAAGCCATATATGTCTTCTTGATCAGTGAACATGTGAATATTTTTTTCTAGCAATGAATACAAAATACTACAATCTCCCCATTTTATTACCTTTTATACCCTCTCACAAAATCAAAGGTGATACCATCACATTTATATTATCAATGTGAAAGGTTTAAATCTCACCCAATATCCTTTTATGATCAAAATTATCCCACTAACATGTGATACATCTTCATAAATACTTAACTATATCCTTCTTTGTAGTCGACCAGGAAATCATTCCTCAAACACTATGGTATATCTTAGAAAATACAAGATAAACTACCTACCAATGCATATTAAAGTCTCTCATAATATATTAACATATATATCGAATAATATAGAGTCTCACATAAAACAATGAGGGATTGAAATCCCAAAAAACAATCGACCTTATTCTCACCACCTTGTTTCATATATTTATTAATCGAGAACTCATTGTGAATACACTATAATTCCATTACACACTCTATATAGAATAATATTATAGAAAAATGAAATTGAATGAAACAAACCACTCCATCATTAATATTATGAAACATCAATGGGAAAATGTTTATATGCTTCCAAACCTTTTTCAAATAAAAAAACATCAACCTAACTCTTCCTCCTTAAACAATTAGTAGAAGTGTTCCCCATTAAAGGTGTATATAAAATCATAAATCCAAATTAATATAGGTATTCACACCACATACTTCCCTAATTATTATGATTCAATGATGAATATATATACTTCATTTTATTATAGTCATTGAACAACTCATTCATTTCATAGAACATAAAATTCTACCAACTCTTAAGAGAATGAAAAATCACAAGTTAAATACTGTCATGAGTGGGAAAATTATTCCCAAGTTGGATAAACTACCAAAAATAATACACCACTACATGACCACCTTTCATCAACAAAAAAACCAATCCTAGACCAGAATATCTTAATATAACTTTTATGATATTCCAATCTTCAGTAAATTAAGAAAATCCCCTGATTTCAACCACTTCTTCAGCTCAAGGAATGTAATATTACACTTTACATGACAAAAAACGTAATTTCCTTGTTAATTGGTGTATTTATTGTGACAAATAGTTATTGGAAATCCTAAATAATGTTTTGATAATATCCCACAAGACCTGTGAAGCTGTAAATATAAAATAAGTTCTTGGGGATCTCCTAAGACATCATATCAGTTACCTTCCCTAAGTTCACTAATATCCCTAATTCAAGGAAAAAATGTTCGAAAAACATAACTTAGCTGATAAAAAATTTCATTTTTATATCATTAAAAAATATGTGGTCTCATAATTGTTCTATGATGAGATTTAGGTACTCTACCTGATCATCATAAGATAGTGAAAATAAAAAACATCCATCATCAATCATGATCATAAATGAAGTCAGGTAGGTATTAAAAACTCGATTCAGGTAATCCATAAACACTAAAGTATTATTATTCACCATAAATAGTATTCAATGAAATTTATCATAACCATATATTCGTTAAACGTTTCTCATATGAAAATAATCAACTCCTGGCTCCATTTATGATTTCATGATCAATGATTCATCTCAAACAACCATTTAGGAGGTTTCAATTTATCAAAAATATCAATGATATGTGAAAAATGATACCGATTATTGATTATTACGTAGTTCAACCAATAGTAATCATCTAATGAAAATATTCTATAATCATTCATTTTATAAAAATCAAATAGAACACCCCATGAAAATACTCATTCAGTTGATACCCATGGATTCCAGATCCTCTAATTATTTGACTCTAGATTCTCTGTTGGTTCAATATAATATGAATTTATTGAAAAATGATCGATGTCTCTTATAAATTTAATCATAAATTTTTTATCTCACTCGGATGGAAACCCCATTAAATCCTCATAATACATGATTTGTTACTGATCAACCATAGGGGAAAAAGAAAACTCAAAAACACATTTAGACAACACTTATTTAATCCCTCTACATGATAAGTAATACTCATCTGCTAACCCAAATTATAAACTTCCCTTCCTTCATTATATCCCACTCCCAAAGAATGATAAACAACTCATCTTCATAAATATGGAATGCCACACAACTAAAATGTAAATAATTATTTTCCCCAATATATGATAACTAGTCCATCCTTATAATCACATCAAATCCCTTCATCTGTATGAAAATGAAATCACGGAGATTACCACAACTAGATTCATTGAAAAATAATAAAATTCATATTTATTTTATATTATCTACTCCCTAATGAGGTTTCTATAGGTAAAAATCCTTTAATAAATGATACTACCAATTCTATGTTAGAAATCGAAAAACCAAACATAAGGGAATGAGATGCACCAGAATTAAATATCAAAATATCTAGGGTAAAGGTAACTAAATCCATAAATCCCACCATAAAAGAACAATGATCATGTTCTATAAGTTCCTAATCAACTACAAAAAAAATACTCTTAAGAAAAACCACAACTTAACCCCTAGGTTCCTACATTCCAAACCCATTATTGGCACATTGAAAATAACCATAAGAAGCTCTATCACCACCATGACCAGATAACCCAAATAACATTTGTATTGGACTCTACTATTGTACATTAGCTTATTATCTTGATTCTAGAGTGGAGTATGAATAAAAATATCCCCAATATACTCTAAAAATTTCCCCTATTTCCAAATATGTAACACTTATTAATCTCATCTGATCAATAATATCATTTATGTCTATTCCTTCCACACTTAAAGAACACATCCACCACCGTGCCTCTCTAAGAAGAAGATGTGATAGGTTTCCCTCACCACATAATCTCTCTCTATCCTTGTGTAAATCATCTCTATTCATCTTCCTACAGTTTAAATATTCCACTAATCCTTCTAAAACCCTCTGATATTACTCAATATATTTGTGAACCATTTTATTTTTTACCACCTTTGTAAAGGTAGGTAAAAAACTATCAAATCATAGAATTGATATTTATCTACATCCCATACCTGAACTGATCATCCTCATAACTATTATCACTCTCAAAATTTGGAGAAATGGAAAAACTCCATGAACCTAGAATAATAATATATAAATAAAATCATCATCTTCTTAAGATCCATAAATTCATGATACATTTCCATCATCAAGTTCCATGGATGAAACTAGTCAAGAAAAAGTGCTCCAAAAGCCCCCAAGAATAACTACTCATTCCTCCTCACCCATATTGTGATATCCTGATAGAGTTTATATTTATCCTTAAGTATAAAAATAAATAGATTTAACTTTTTTAACTCTAGATAATTGATCCACTGAGGTATTTAATCCATTCATTCCATCCATTCATTAGATTCCCGAGGTCCAAAATCTATATAGAATATAAGAGGTTGTTTTTTTATAGAAATCACGAATAATATCAAAGACTATGATCAATTCCTTATATGGAATTATATTTGTCTCCTAGGTCTTCTTTGACAAAATTTTTGTGATATTATTTTACCCCAATGTATCAGAATCATTTTCTGAAGGAATATTATTTGTATCTATCATCCATGTTCTCCTTCTCAATATCATCTTCCCAAGGATCATCAAGACATCCCTTATCCTCTATAGTTCTTAAAAATAATCAAGAAAAATATTCAGAATCATAAAAAATTTCATCAATAACAGTAATCATGAATCCCTTCTTACACACACTCATAAGTTAGAGAGTCACATAAATCTAGTCAACTATGTAATTTCAAAAGGATATGTTCACCCTTACATATGTAATCCACCTATAAGAAAATAATGATCTATGAAGGTCCCCACAACCCACACCAATCTAGGTGATCATTTTTATCACAACATATAAACGTTTTATAGGAAAATATAATGTCATTATTTCTAGGTAACTTGGATATCCACTGTGGTCATGGAGGAAAAATACCACAAATAACATCAATATCAAGTCCTAATTCCCATATCCAAAATATCATGTCTATAAGAAATATGGGACATGATAACATTTTGTAGCATCCTTCTCTAGAACATCTATTCCATTGAGGTGACACATCATAGGTTTTCAAGTGTAATATGCCTTTACATGAGTTTTTTGACTGACACTCGGGGTCTAAGGATATCATTATGGAATGATTTATTCTCTAATAATCTATTTAATTAGATAAAATAAAGTTCATAATTGATATAAAAAGAACTATTAGTTGAATATAATAATAAAATCAGTAATCTCAATATAATATCCCATCATGTTAACACATGACAGATAAGTAACCAAGTCTCCAAAAAAAACCTCACAATCCAAATAATTTTTTTATAATAATAATGAATATAAATTGATAAGCGTAAAACATACACAACATATCTTCAAACAAATTTAGTCCCATATCATAATTACTACATACAACATCTCCAAGCAACAAAATCTCTTTCTATACCCCGAAAGGAAATGCATGTACTTTGTATGATCATGAGGTATGTGCCTATAGTAATTGAGCTCATTGAAAACCCCGTTATATCAAGTAATAAAAAAGATAATATATAAATAATTGAAAAAATTATTAAATAGATATCATATAAATCATCCATAATAATCCATTGTAAACCACACCACCCAAACAAATAAACATTCTTCATCCGATATCGATGGTGGTAGATCAAGGTACCCAGCTCATAACCCATTATGTAACCCCAACCATTCTGTGGAAAAAAATTTATTATGGAAGAAACATATATAGTCCTATAAAATCAAATACATTATTTAATATTGTGAATATTATACCCCTCATAGAAAGGAAATCCTTATTAGGGAATATCACATAATTGACTTTACCAGGCCAAATTTTCCATATCATGGAATATAATATCTCAACCCACCAAAGGCCAATGACAAGTGATAATGTTCAGAGATTATTTTTAGCGCAATATTATTAGTGATAAATACATCATAAATAAATTCAACATTGTCACATAATAATAATTGTATCCCATAAAATTTGAAAATGTATTACTTTTTCAGAAAGAGTTAATGAGGAAAAAAATTACACAATTCGGTTTGATGTTATGATGCCTAATAGAATCCCCACTAATAATAGACATACATTTAGAGTGAAGGGATCCAATTCCATATTAAATTATATATGTTTTATCCATACTATATTTCATATCAAAAAATTCTTCATCGCTGTTATATTCTCTCATTGTGTGAAAAATATCCATATAATTTCTTATGATTTGACTTCTTCTTTGAATGTGATAAAAGATGAACTTGTGGGAGAAATGATTCTAGATAATCAATGTGAAGATAGTGGATGAGTCTATTTCCACCATTTTCATAAAAATTATAGAAAATTCCTACAACTCATGAACAATGATCATAGTATATGACTCGAATATGGTGGAGTTTCCTTTCTTATAAATGGAACCAAACCATGTCACCACCAAACTCTCACATCACAAATTAAACTCCCTCCTCTCATTAATTATTTGTTACAACACCCATCAATATTGTACTTTATGACTATAATAGGATATTTTTAATACACCTACCATACTTGAGGGGAAATTATCATTCCTATATAGTTTTTATGTTTATGTAATATCCCCAAACTCATAGAAGGAAAATTTTAAATTGTTTTATCAATACCCAAATATCAACAATAAGACCAATCAATCTCACATTCAGTTCAAGATATGAGAGTATGTTTCCTTCACTTATCATTGCATTACAAATATCCAATAATATTCCACACATAAATACTAGGAACAAATCATTTCTTATTACTTTATCAGAGCACAAATCAACCCATTAGAACTATTTGATAAGAAATTATGGAAAGGATATCCTTATGTTACATTTCCAATGCACTCAATAATGAATTAATGATTAATAGAATCCCAATCCCTTAAAAATATATTTAATTTTGTTTCTTCTATATAAAAAATAAAATATCTACATCTATTTGTAAACATGATTACTTTTCATTATGTATCATCGTCAGTTGGAAGGGTGAGAGCTACGAGTAAAAAAAATTCTCAAATTTATTTCTATAATATAAGAACAAAATTTTTCTGGAAAACTCACTTCAAGAATCCCCAACATTGTGTATTTAATATCATACTTAAACCCATGGTAAATTATATAAACATCTGAAATTTTTCAGAAACATTATTCCATTGAAATTTCATTTAAATATTTTACATGATAATTTAGTCAACATACCAAACACACCCAATAACCATTGGTTGGGCCCAATTATTTCGATGTTTTATTTTTTCAATAAATGTAAATATCATTTAAATAATGTTAATATGTAGTGGTTAAAGACACCTTATATAATTCTTATAGTTCTTATGTATGTTGATAATAAGAAGGATGTAATTCCCATGAATGTTATTATATTGATTGATGAATTCTGAATATTATGTGAAGATTAAAGGAATTATTTGAAGATTGGATGTGATGTAAAATATTTCCATATTTATATAAAATGAAGTTTATTAAACTATAATTATTATTATCTATTTAACCTTTTGAAATGATGATTGTAATTATTCAACTTGTAATTTTATGAGGATAATTGTTCAGAAGAAAATTTGAAGAATTTGACAAAGAGTAAATTACATGGTGTATTAATGAAGAAAAATATATCATCTATGTGTTGATATATCATATGTCATATATGAATATATGTGATTTTGAATATTATAATTTCTGATTCTTATTTGGATGAAATGTTTACTAGGATTTACTTAGGGATGTTTCGTTAATGAAATAGTCTCAATGAACTACTATATAGGATATTTACATGATGGATTAATATTTGAAATTATTGATGACATCATAGATGAATATTTGAAATCATTTCAAATTGACTTAAAGTATATTAAAATTTATTATAATGTTTGGAGTAAATGTGAAATGGTTCTTAAATTCCAATGTGGATATATAATATTGGAAATGATATAATTTTAGGGTCCATTTGACCTTATGAAATAGAAGCTAAATATATATTCCATCAATTCAGTGTTTATGCCCGAATGACCAGAAGGCCTTCTTTTTTATTTATATTTGATAACCCCCCTTTCAAGGTATGAGGGGGAACCCATACAAGGCTTGTAGGCTCAAAGATTACATGACCCATAGGTCTTAGAAAATATACCGACTATACTTGGAACTGATGTTCCAAGGATCGAATAACAACTGAGAAGGGGGGTTGAATTAGTTGTTTAACTTTGTATAAGCTTCAAAACATTAAGAAACTCAACCCTTGCAACCTGTTAAGATTTATTTCCTTATCAATATTTATTAAGAAACTCAAGCATTAAAGAAAGGTAAATAAATAATGTCACACAAGATTTAAAAGTTTCTGCCTAAATAAGAGAACCTATGTCCTTTCCATAGCCACTCTCGTGGGTCTATGGAAATCCACTATAATGAAGAAGTGAATACAACTTGTGACAACTCCCGTTAGACACCTTCTATATCCTAATAGGAAATATTATACTGACTCCTGTTAGTTTACAATGTTTTTCTCAAATAACAAATGAGACACTCATATGAAAAAGAACTTTGTTGAAAATTTTCCACAAATTCTCTCTCTGAATTCTTAATCCGGTTTTCTTGGATCCGATTTTCTGGAACCAAACTTCTCAGCAAGGAAAATAATGATTCCGAAAAAATTCCCACTCTAAATATTCAATCCGGATTTCTTGAATCTGATATTCAGAATCCAAACTTCTCAGTAAGTAAATAATTGCCCTGATTCTCTTCTTCTCAAACACTCAAGAGAACTTCTTCAAGATGGTAGATGCTTTTCACTTTGAATTCTCCAGTTCTCCGCCTTTTCCACATGTGTAAAAAGTTGTAAATGAGCGAATTATCTAAGCACATATTTTTTGGAAACTCAACAAACAAAGGAGGGAAACTTGAATATCTTTCCAGCTTCCTCAAATCTCAAAAACTCTACAAATCTCTCACATTTAATCTTCAATATTTGACTTCTTCAAATCTCCTTAAATTTCTTTGAGATTTAAGCACAGTTGAAATTCTGGTTTTCTTGAACTCAGAATTGTCATTCTGATTTTCTCAGTATGTCGATCAAGATTGTCATTCCGAATTTCTCAACATGCTTCTCAGGATTGTCATTCCGAATTTCTCAGCATATTTCTCAGGATTGTCAATCCGAATTTCTCAGCATGTTTCTCAGGATCGTCATTCCAAATTTCTCAGCATGTTGCTCAAGATTTTCACTCCGAATTTTCTCAGCATCTTGCTCCGGATTGTCATTCTGAATTTATCAGCATGTTGATCAGGATTGTCATTCTGAAATTTTGGTTCAGGAAGTACACTCTAAACTTTTGGTTCAGGAAGTACACTTCGAATTTCTAGTTCAGGAAGTACACTCTGAATTTCTGGTTCAGGAAGTACACTAGGAATTTCTGGCTCAGGAAGTACATTCCGAATTTTTGGTTCAGGAAGTACACTCTGAATTTCTGGCTCAGGAAGTACACTCTGAATTTCTGGTTCAGGAAGTACACTCTGAATTTCTGGTTCAGGAAGTACACTCCGAATTTCTGGCTCAAGAAGTACACTCTGAATTTCTGGTTCAGGAAGTACACTCTAGATTTCTGGTTCAAGAAGTACACTCCAAATTTCTTGTTCAGGAAGTACACTCTGAATATCTGGCCCAGGAAGTACACTCTGAATTTCGAGTTCAGGAAGTACACTCCAAATTTCTGGTTCATGAAGTACACTACGAATTTTCGGTTCAGGAAGTACACTCCGAATTTCAGGCTCAGGAAGTACACTCCGAATTTCTGTTTCAGGATGTACACTCCGAATTTATTGTTCACGAAGTACACTCTGATTTTCTGGATCAGGAATTACACTCCGAATTTCTGGTTCAGGAAGTACAATCCAAATTTCAAGTTCAGGAAGTACACTCTGAATTTCTGGCTCAAGAAGTACACCTTGAATTTCTGGCTCAGGAAGTACACTCCGAATTTCTGCTTCAGGAAGTACACTTCAAATTTCTGGTTCAGGAAGCACACTCCGATTTTCTGGTTCAGGAAGTACACTCCGAATTTCTGGCTCAGGAAGTACACTCCGAATTTCTGGCTCAGGAAGTAGACTCCGAATTTCTGGTTCCGAACTTTCTCAGAATTTTTCTTAGAGAAAAACATCAATCCTCTTCACCATTTCTTCAACAGCTTTTATCACAAAACATTTCATGATTTGTGAGAAGGTTAAGATCAGTAAAGCATCGTCTGATTTAGTTTAGAATATTTGATATAATTTCTTAACTTCTGACTTATTATTCTTTAACATAATCTTCTTTAAGAAAATCTTCAGCAACAAGAAACTTCAACATTCTGTAACTCCAAAACATTATTCAACAAAAAGGTTAGTTGTCAAAAAATACCAAATTTGTTTAAATAAAACACCACAAAGGTTCTTCAATCTCCCCCTTTGGATTTGTTGGTAATCCTTGGTAACAAGTTTTCACCTCTAAATTTTTTTACATCTTATGTTCTTGAATTTTACCAAAACATAGCCTTTCTCAGAAAGAGTGTCCTGACACCACACTACTAAATAAATTACTTTTTTGAAGGATTTCCATCCATCGGTGATAAGAAAAATTTGTGGCCATGTAAGGATAAACATCACCTTACTCAAACTCCCCCTCAAATTTTATCTTTTTCTTTCTCACTTTTCTTTTCTTCTCTCATTTTTCTTTCTCTCTCATTTTTATTTCTCTCTCCCCCATTATATGATAACCACATCTTTAGATTCATAAAAGAAAACTTACTCTCCCCCTTTGTCAACATAATCCACAGCATGGTGGGAGAATCTTCCTTATGAGTTTTAGGAAGTCTTGGGAGAAGGATGAACATGGAGTTGCAGCCTCAGTTCAACAAACCTCTACTTTGACACTGATTTTGTAAAAATATCGGCAATCTAATACATTGTTGAAATATATTCTAGCAAGACTTCTCCAGCATCAGCTTTCTCTTTTAAAAACGATACTTTATATAAATTTTATTTGATCTTGAATGTTGAAAAGGATTCTTGGAAAGATAAATGGAACTTTTATTATCACATAGTATTTTCAAAGGTTTAGAAACTTTCAATTTTAAATATTCTAGCTGAACATTCTTCCACATCATTTGAGTACAAGTCTGAGTAGCTACAACAAATTCGGATTCAGATATACTTAAAGTTAACGAACTTTTATTCTTGTTGTTCCAACTCACACAAAATTCCCCTAAGAAAAATGTTCCTCCTGATGATGATTTTCTATCATTACAATCACCAGCCCAATCAGCATCAGTATAACCATGAAACTTCATCTCATTGTTTTTCTTGTATAACAACCCATGTGAAGTTGTTCCTTTAACATATCTCAGAATCCTCTTAACTGCCAACATATGTGATTCTTTTGGATTACTTTGATATCGAGAACAGAGAGTCACATCATAAGCAATATCAGGCCTTGAGGCCGTAAGATAAAGAAGACTTCCTATTAACTTTCAAAAGTCTTTCTGATTCACACTGTTCCCTAACTCATCTTTTCTCAACATTGTGCTCACTGAGATATGGGTTGAAAATACTTTTGATTCTTCCATCCTAAACTTCTTTAACAGTTCCTTGGCATACTTTTCTTGTGATAAGAAAATGTAGTTTTCTTATTGTTGAACTTTAAAGCCAAGGAAGAAAGTTAATTCTCCCAACATTGACATTTCAAGATTTTCCTTCATCTATTCAATGAACTCTTCACAAACCTTTTCTTTATCTCTAGGAAAAATTATATCATCCACATAAACAATTACAATTAATGTTCCACAGTCAGCATCTTTAACATATAAGTTGTTATCAACCTTTAGAAAAGTTAATCTTTCTCAGAGAATTTTCAATATTTGAATACCATGCTCGTGGAGCTTATTTCAACCCATACAAGGCCTTCTTCAACTTGCAAACATTGTTTTCATCCTCATCAAGAAAAAACCCAAAAGGTTGTTCAATGTAAACTTCTTCCTCAATATCACCATTTAAGAAAGATGACTTTACATCCATCTGATAAACCTTGTAATTCCGATGAGCAGCCACTGCAATAAATATTTGAATAGTTTCCAACCTTGCAATAGGGACAAAGGTTTCATCAAAATCCACACATTCAACTTGTGCATACCATTTACACACACGCCTTGATTTGTTTCTTGTATATTCTACATGTTCATTCAATTTATTTCTGTAAACCCACTTGGTTCTGATAACATTCTTATTTACTGGCCTTAGAACAAGTTCCCATGCTTCATTCTTCTCAATCTAATCCAATTATTCATTCATAGCATCCACCCATTCTTTATGTTGAATAGCTTCTGAAACTAATTTTGGTTCAACTTTTGAGATAATGGAAGTATGATTTTCTAATCTTAACTTCCTTCTTGTCTAAACTAGAGCCTTCTGATCCCCAATAATATTTTTAGATTCAACATGTTTTTGTAATCTAGGAAAACTCACATTTTCTATCCCAGCATCACTTTCTTCCCCATGTGACTTATCTGATTCACTCTCACTGTGGTGGGGATTCTCTAATTTATCTTCCTTAGTATTCTTAATAAATTTTGTGAAATAACATGGATTTTCAATTACCTTCACATCATATGAATCCACCAACTTCTGTAAACGTTTGTTCCAGCATTTGTAACATATTCCATTCGGTTAATAACCCATAAATATTCCTTCTTCAGCTTTCTAATCAAACATTCCTAAGTCCGGATTTTTTTTATCAAGCATGGACTTCCAAAAACTTTTAAGTAATTAAAAGATGGTTTTTTATACCACATCTCGTAAGGAGTCATGTAGGTTTCTGGTCTCAACAAGCATCTATTTTGAACATGTACAGTAATGCTAATAGCTTCTCTCTAAAAGAATTTTGAAAGTTTTTATTCTAATAACATACTTCTTCCCATTTCCACTAAGTTTATATTTTTCCTTTCTACAACTCCATTTTGTTGTGGTGTATATGGACCACTATACTGATGTTTGATACCGTGATTCCTTAGGTAGGTTTCAAAATCATTTCTTGTGAATTCGGTACCATTTTCTGTTCTCAATTTCTTTATAGAAGCCCCCAATTCTTTCTCGACATCTCTTCTAAAGAATTTAAACATTTCAATAGCCTATGACTTATGCTTCATGAACATGATGTTTGTATTACATGTGAAGTCATCAATAAAAGTGATAAAGTATAAATATCCTTTTGGTGATTGATGTCTCATCAGCCCACACATATAGGAATGAATATGCTCAAGTGGTTTGTTAGATTGAATCTCAACTCTTTTATGGCCTTTGTTAGTCATCTTTCTATTATGGAAAGTAATACAAACATCATCATGTCTTCTTTTCAGTTCTGGAAAATTCTGAACAACATCAACTTTAGAAAGCTTACTCATGTTCTTCTTCCAAAGGTGGCCAAGTATTCGATGCCACATCTTATTTTCATCTTCAGCACTCAAATAACAAGAGTTATTGGATTCACAAATTTGAAAGAGATTCCCACTGATTCTTTCTCCTTTTGAAATCACTTTTCCATTTTTCACACTTTTGATGATACAAGAATCCTTTCTGAATACAACTTCTTTTCCATCATCACAAAGTTGACTTACACTATGTAATTTATGTTTTAGCCCATCAACTAGCTTGAATTCCTTAGATTTCAGTTTCACTGCTTCAATATCTGTCGTTCCGATTCCCTTAATTTTTAAAGAACTATCATTACCAAACATAACCGCTCCTCCATCATGACTTTCAACATGTTCCAAGATTTTTATATCACCTGCCATGTGTGAAGAACAACCACTATCAAAAAGCCATGTTTTTTCGTCTTACTTTCTTTCAAAGCTATCTTAGCAACAATAGGTCTCTCATTAGCCTTCTTATTTTCAGCATTCTTTTCTTTCTTATCATAAGAAACTTGTTCTGGAAGGAGTTTCATACATCGTTCGACATGATGAAAAAACTGATCACATCCTCCACAAACTTCTTCCAAACATTCAAATTGATTCTTTGTTGGAATGTTTCTAACATCTTAAGATTCACCTTTTCAACTTTATGTGAGTAAGGAGAGTTGCTCATCCTTCTTTCACTATTTCTTCCACTTTTCTCAAACCTTCATCCAGGTAGAGATAAATTGTACCAACAATTATAAGCTATATTCCCATATATTCCAAAACACCAGCAATATCCCTAAAATCATGATTTTCTATTAATTAATGATCTTGAATTATAGAAACTTTGTTGAGGTTGATAACTTCTTTCAACTCTAGAAAACTCAGGATGTAGGCCATCTCTTCTTTTGAGAGAGTCTTCTACTTTTTTATGATTGGTAGATTTCTTACATCCTTCTCCACCCAAGCTTTACTAAAACTTCTTCTGAAACCTGAAATATTAAATGAATCAAATGAAACATTATTTTTGGTGAGAGAATATTTCACCTGATTCTCATTGTGAGCCTTCACAGCATTTTTAAAGGTCTCAAATTTTACTTATGTAGCTTTGTTGAAGTTTTCATTCGTCTTCCTCAGGGTATTTTTGGAATCAAGGAGTTTTGATTTCACATTGTTTTCTTCTTCTTACTTAGCTTCCAACTTCTTGCTAAGATCTTCAATCATATTTCCTTGTTCAGCAATTCTATGTTTGTAACATAAAATTTATTGAATGTATTCATCTTCCTTATTGGTGACAACTTTACTTCCATCATGATCTTCTTTATGATTTTTCTTCATCACACATATTTCATTCTTCAGAGATTCGTTTTTCTCAGGACATGCAAGGAGTTAGAATCTTAGTTGATATTCGCTGTAAGATTCTTCACCACCTTCTTCACTTTTTGAGGAAACAATTGTTTTCTCCACTTTTTCAATGAAGGATTTGAATCTTTCTTTACATTCATCTTTCGAGGAATCATTTTTAGATGATTCCGATTCAACCTTCTTGATCAACATACTTCTTTTCTTTCCTAAAAACTTCTTCTTGAATTCTTTTTAATCCTTCTCTTCTTTTTGCTTCATATTATACTTCTTCCACCGAGAATTATCATTAGAAACATCTTGATATTCTCCAACATTCTTCTTAGGGAAATTCATAGCAAAGTGTACAATTCCACAACACTCAAAACATTTGAGAGGATGTTTCCCTCCATAATTTCTTATTCCTTTTCGATAGTTCTTGGATATGAGAGACATGATTTTTTCATTCAACTCTACATCTTCCTTATCAACAGACTCACAAGGGTCAGCTTCATTATCATCTTGGATTTTCATCTTTCTCATAGCTTCAAAATCCATTTAATCTTTCGTCTTCTTCTTAAAGATTGGAGATTTCCTCATTTTATAGGCAAAAAGAAATATTTTCATTTCATCAAGTGATAAATCTTCCTTATCTTCTAAAGCTGAAATTTTAGAATCAAACATGTCTTGAAATTTTATCATAGGATTCTTCACAATTGTAGAATCTTCCATGTTTTCTCCGAATCCCCTGATGTTGCATACAATTTCATTAAATCTGGCAAAGTATTCATCAATTGGTTCATCATCTCTCATCCTAATGTCTTCAAATTTACTATGCCTGATTTGAAGCTTAGCCTCCTTGACTTTTTTGTTTCATTCAAAAACACTTTCCAGCTTGTCCCACATGCTTTTTGAAGTTGTGAGACCCATCACCTTTGGATAAAAATTTTCTAATAAGGACATGAGTATAGAATTTCTAGCCTTTCCATCAACTTCTATGTTTCTCTTGTCAACAAATGTCATAGGAGATTTTTTCTCAATAGGTGGAAAGCCAATAGTAGCAGCATCAACAACTTTAAGGCCAAGAGATAGAAGATAAGGAATCATCCTATTTTTTCATCCATAATAATTATTTCCATCAAATGTAGAAATTCCTCTACTGTTGATAGAATTGATATTCTCCATGATAAGGATTAAATAAGGGAACCTCCCTTTGACACCACTTGAAGTTCCAGGGATCGAATAACAACTGAGAAGGGGGGTTGAATCAGTTGTTTAACTTTTTATAAGTTTCAAAATTTTAAGAAACTCAACCCTTGAAAACTGTTAAGATTTATTTCTTTATCAATCCTTAGCAATAAACTCAAGCAAGGAAATAAGGTTAATCAATAATGGATCACAAGATTTACAAGGTTCTGCCTCAATAAGAGAACCTACGTCCTTGCCATAGGCACTACCGTGGGTCTATATAAATCCACTATGATGAAGAAGTGAATACAACTTGTCCCAACTCCCGTTAGACACCTTCTATCCCCTGATAGGAAAGATTATACTAACTCCCATCAGTTTACAAATTTTCTGAAAGAACAAATGAGCCACTCATAAGAAAAAGAACATTGTTGAAATTGCTAAAAAAATGCTTACTTTGAATTCGTAATCTAGTTTTCTTGGATCTGATTTTCTGGAACCAAACTTCTCAGGCAAGAAAATAATGATTCTGCAGATATTCCCACTCTGAATATTCAATCCAGATTTCTTGAATCCAATCTTCTAAATCTGTACTTCTCAGCATGTAAATAATGGCTCTGATTATCTTCTTCTCAAACACTCAAGAAAACATCTTCAAGATGGTAGATGCTTTTTACTTTGAATTCTCTAGCGCTCCGCATTTTCCGCATGTGTAAAAAGTTGTAAATGAGAGAATGATCTGAACACATATTTATAGGAAACTCAGAAAACAAAGGCAGGAAACTTTAAAATATTTCTCGCTTCCTCAAATCTCAAAACACCACAAATCTCTTGTATTTAATATTCAATATTTGACTTCTTCAAATCTCATTAAATTTCTCTGATATTTAAGAGAAGTTGAAATTCTGGTTTTCTTGAACTCAGAATTGTCATTCCGAATTTCTCAACATGTTGCTCAGGATTTTAATTCCAAATTTCTTAGTATGTTTCTGAGGATTGTCATTCCTAATTTCTCAGCATGTTACTCAGGATTTTCATTCCGAATTTCTCAGCATGTTGCTCTGGATTGTCATTCTGAATTTCTCAGCTTGTTGCTCAGGATTGTCATTCCAAATTTATGGTTTAGGAAGTACACTCTGAATTTCTGGTTCAGGAAGTACACTCCAAATTAGTGGTTCAGGATGTACACTCAAAATTCCTGGCTTAGGAAGTACACTCTGAATTTTTGGTTCAGGAAGTACACTCTGAATTTCTGGCTCAGGAAGTGCACTCCGAATTTCTGGTTCAAGAAGTACACTCTGAATTTTTGGTTCAATAAGTACACTCTGATTTTTTGGCTCTGGAATTACACTCCTAATTTCTGGTTCAGGATGTACACTCTGAATTTCTGGGCCAGGAAGTACACTCATAATTTCTGGTTTAAGAAGTACACTCCGAATTTCTAGTTCAGGAAGTAACCTCTGAATTTTTGGGTCAGGAAGTACACTCCGAATTTCTGGTTTAGGAAGTACACTCCGAATTTCTGGCATAGGAAGTACACTCCGAATTTCTAGTTTTGGAAATACAATCCAAATTTTTGGCTCAGGATGTACACTCCGAATTTCTGGTTCTGGAAGTACACTTAGAATTTCTAGATCAGGAAGTACACTCTGAATTTTTGGTTCAGGAAGTACACTCCGAATTTCTGGCTCAGGATGTAAACTCTGAATTTCTGGTTTTATAAGAACACTTCAAATTTCTGGTTTACTAAGTACGCTCTGAATTTCTGGCTCAGGAAGTACACTCGGAATTTCTGGTTCAGGAAGTACACTCAGAATTTTTCGTTCAAGAAGTACACTCCAAATTTCTGGTTCAGGATGTACACTCCGAATTTCTGGCTCATGAACTACACTTCAAATTTATTCTTCAGGAAGTACACTCTGAATTTCTGGTTCAGGAAGTACCCTCAAGAATTTCTGGTTCATGAAGTATACTCTGAATTTCTGGCTTAGGAAGTACACTCTAAATTTCTGGCTTAGGAAGTAGACTCCGCATTTCTGGTTCTGAACTTTCTCAGAATTTTTCTTAGAGAAAAACATCAATCCTTTTCACCATTTCTTCAACAGCTTTTATCACGAATCTTTTCATGACTTTTGAGAACTTTAAGATCACTAAACCATTGTCTGATTTAGATTAGAATGTTTGAGAGACTTTCCTAACTATTGAATTTTTATCCTTCCAAATAATCTTCTTTAAATAAATATTCAGCAATAAGAAACTTCAACTTTCTGTAACTCAAAAAAATTCATCAACAAAAAGGATAGTTGTCAACAAATACCAAACATTGTTAAATAAAACACCACAAAAGTTCTTCATGAACTCCTCCTCCTAGATTCTTCATCATGATATCATCTCTCCACCTTTGCATAAATATTCAGCTAGGTTACCTATGTAAGGACGGGCTAGTCCTGATGGCAATGCCATACCCTCTCTTTTTGAAAAATCCTCTTAGCTTCTTCTTTGGTGAATGCGCCTACTCTGAATCCCCTTCTAGAGTCTGCTCTTGGTAGAGTCTGTCTGATCATATATGAACAATTTCTGGTGTCCCAACGGCCTTGAGGTGGCCTAAAGGCCTTAAGGTCGCCTGATGGCCTTGAGGTGGCCCGAATTCCTTATTGGCCCAAAGACCTTGGGTGGCTCAAAGGCCTTAATGGACCCGAGGCCCAAACCGGGGCCCCGATGGCCCAAACAAATGAATAGTTCTAGTTGCTACAGTACTAAATAGTGACTGCTACAGTTCCTACAACAGCACTGCTACATTTCCTGCTATAGTACTGCTACTGTAACCCAAAAACATGTCTCCACCTGATTTTGAACTCAAGTCTCTTAGATGCATTTTCCAAGTCCTCACCAACTAAGCTGGGGCTCTTATGCCAATTCAATGTTTATAAATTTCATTTCATGACTATAAATAATCTATCATTTTAGGAAAATTGTACTTTATGAATTTTTAGGAGTAAAATTAAAATATAGTAATATTGTTGACATACATTAGAAGAGTGAGTAAAACACTGTAAGATTAATATCCCAATTCATTAAGGAATGTTAAAAAATTATTAGGATTCATTTGATGAATTCATAAGAGTAATATGATTTTTTAAGAGTAATATCATACTTTGTAAGAGTCAGTTTGGAATTTTGTAATATTCAATTTTATAATTATTAAGCGTAATATAAAAATTGCAACAATATTATCCTATCATCATTTGATTTAGTTACATCTTGATATATGAGTGGGACTTTGGAATAATATATTCTAAATAATATTTAAATTTAATTAATGTTATGCAATTATAAAGTGTTCCAAACATAATTTACCTTAATTAATGTGATGATTAATGATGATATCTAGGAAGAATTATACAAAACCATGAAGTGGGATGCCACACAATTGGATAAGAAGAATATTCCGTGATTATTTTCCGTATCATAAATAATTATGTAGGAAGGTTGGTTATGGGGAAGATTTATACTACAACATGATGATTCAAAACTATGACTATTAATGATGGATGAATCTAGTTAATATGTTTATTATGAGTATGTATATTTCAAGTAGGTTATGAAAAATGTGATAATTATAAAATCATGTAAAGTGTAATATCCTGAGTGTAATACATATCTAAATGAAATATTGGATTGGGATTAAAATGAGAATTGTTTAAAAGACATGTTTTCGAAAATCATGGAACATTTAATTATACAAATATCTAAATATTATCATGTGACTATTAATATAAAAGGTTGAGAAGATAATGAAAATGTGTTTTTGAAACATTATTAATTGGAATAATCCCAATATTGAATGATAATGGAGATATGATAATACATCTTTCTAAAGATCCAAAGTCTTAAAGTGTGTGGAATCCAACACTAAAAATAGGGTTCACATAATTTTTGTTAATTAAATAAATGGAATTAGTAAATTTATGATGTATTTGTCTTTATGTGTTGAGGTAGAAAAAATAACTGATAATGACAGAATATTTAGTCAAATATTAATCATTATTCATGTTAAAGAGGAAGAGTGAGAATACTACCCTATAATATAAAAATATTAAATAAATTCAATAAGACTGGAGAATCTCATATGATTTCATCACATTGAGGAATGATACAAATACTATATTAACCATGAGTGTCTTGAGATTCTATGAAATTTATTCATCACATAGGGTCCAACTGAGTCTTGTAATAATGAGTGAATAGTCTAGATTATTACATATCCAGTTCTAAAAGTTGGTGCTTGCTAAAATACCTAGTAAGTTCAAAATATATTGTTCCAAGTATATACCATTTCCTAAAATATTAATGAAAATGAAATAATAGTTTTTTTGAGTGGGATAAAACCTTAATCTACTGGGGATGTAGTAGTCCTTCATGGAGGAAAACCTACATGAAAATTATTGTGTGCCATATTGAATTAAATTACTTATTTACGTACAAGAATGAATATTGAAGGTGGGTATGACTGACAAATATATCCAGTTATAAAGTGTAGAGATAAATAAGGGACAATTATTTAATTAGAAATAATTCATCAAGAAATGATAGTCTAACACTTATTTTTGTTCAAATCCCAACTAATTCAATACATTATAGGCATAAAAAATGTATAATAGTAGGATTTATACGTTTTACCACATTAACACCTCATTTTACTGGTGAAAGTGAATAATTATAGAAAAAAACATTAACCTTTAAAAACACATGGATGTTTCAAGATAAGAACATATTTATATAAAGATTCACAATTTTATAAAATGAATTTGAAACAAAGAATTTTGGGATAAACAAATAAATTTTCTCCTTATATAATTAATTTCCATCCCTTATTCATCATATATATACACCCCATTGTTATTTATTTATCTTTATATATTTAACCGGTCATTAACCTAACCAATTAAAAAATTGATGCTTGAATACTCACCATTACTCTCCATGTAAACCATTTAGGGTTAAATTTATCATTGGTTTTTAAAAAAAATTACTTTTCAATAGTTAGAGTCATGAGAATGATTATTATAGGTATACAATGTTATACCCAATGTTTGAATGTAAAATATTTCTGTAATTTACAATTTTGATATAGTGAATGGTTGTTTATGAAATTGGAATCATAAAAAGGTTTATATTGTTTAAACACCCTAAAATATTATTATTATACTTCTTTTAAGCCTTGAAATAGGTCCAATGGGTTTAGGAAGAAAATATGGTAGCAAACATGAGAATGGTATTGTAGAAAAAAACTACTTCAGGCCTTTCATAGTGAGAAAGGGGTTGTCACACTGTTAAATGGTTCATGGGGTGCTTTTAACCATGAATGATGGATGGATGAGTGATATAAGGGAATATAAATTCATGAATATATGTTACAAATGGTGATATATTCCCATGATTTTTTTTAATTTAAAAGGGGCTCGACCACCTTTCACGTTTTGCTATTAGAGAGTTACAATAGACGGTCAGTTACTGCCACCTTTCTCCCTCCATTGTCTAATATTCTGTGCAGTTTTGGGTGTAATAATATATAAATTTGGGCTATATGTTCCTCCCTCTTATCTCATATTTGTATTTATTCTATAATCATAGATTTTGGGTTATTTTTATTAGATTTCGGATTATGATTCCCTTAGAGTAAGGTGGAATCACCCATTTCTAATGGGTTTTTCCCAGGTCGTGAAGAGGAGGTTTTATGATATAGTCTCCTCGTTTCCCATTGTAGTTTCTATAATGATAACTCACTATTTTGATTTTCAATGGTTTTCCCAAAATTAAATTATTTCGATGTTAAATTATTGATATTAATTAGCAATTTTATGAATACTGGGTATTAAGGTGCACCACATGTGGAATGCACCACTTCACATATAATTCTAGTGTGATGAGGATGATCAAGGAGATTCTAGGAATATATACATTTTTAAATTAATATTTAAAAATTTTCAAAATTAATTACCATTAATTAATAATTTATTATATGAATATAATTAATTTATATTGGTGGTTTGGGTATAATACTGGGCCTTGGGTCCTTGAGATGATGTCCGGAGAGGCTTGGTAATCCTAGATAAGGGATACTAAGATGATCAAAATAGGGGCTCTTCTTTAGTTCATAGTAGGTGGTCCTTATGCTTCAATTTTTTTATAATACATATAATTATATGAATTTGGTATTTGTGGCTTAAATACTTATGTTCATTAGTCTCCATAATTTTTTTATTTAAAATTATAGACTATGATTGGATTACTCATGGTTCTAAGGGACCCAATGGAGCCTCTTGTATCAGCTATACACCTCAGCATCCGATGGATGAAAAAAATAACTGAATTGTGTGCCTTGGGATACTATAAATAAATGGGTGTAATAACTATTAAATGAATGGAATACCTCATAGTGTCACTATTAAAATATTGCATATTGAACTATAGGTTGATATGAGTGGGGAATTAAGAGGAACCGCTATGGGTTTGGGCATGGGGGACACATAGAGCCATTAATATATTTGAGATGTCATTTTGGATATTTTTACACCCCCACTAGGATGTGATGAATTCGGGTTTTAGACCATATGAGGACTGATGGACAGGAGAGATTTTCTTGCAAATGAAGGACACATCAGAGATGTGAATCTCATCAGTCCATCTTCCTTGTAAGGCATCCTTGGGTGGTCAAGGAGGCCTCAATGGTATATAAGGGGACCCTATAAAGTTTACTTGTGACTTGTGACACTACCAAGAGTTTGGAAATGAGAACAAGTATAAATGGTACTAGGTTTCACCTTTGAACAAATTATAATGATTTCATTATATGGGTAGTGGATGATAGTGTTGGGATTATGAATTTGTCTTGTAAGGAAATTAATTTTTATAAATGAAATTCCCTTTAAAATGAGTGATTGAATTATTAAAAAATAAAATTATAAAAAACCATGAACTAATTTAGTTATTTTTATTCTTAAAAATTAATACATTTTTATATTTTTAAGAATAATAAGAATCATAACAAAAGATAGTATATCATTTATTCAGTAACCTTATGATTAGTTTATTAATGGTTTTGATAAAGGCCAATTGACACAAATGTAAGGAGTGATGTCCTCGACAAGTAAGATTATACCATATGATTCCTATTTATTGGAGCATCATATGGAAATAGAGTCACCAACATTTTCCCATGATGTATCCCAATATGACATTAAAAAAATAAATAATAAGTTAATGTTTTTACGAGATATGTTCAATCTAATTTAGATCACATCTCAATTCATGTATGTTGAACCACCCCAAAAAAATATCACCATCGTAAACCATAATCGTAAGTAATTTTATGATATAATAAAGTGATATGTATCTGGGCTATAATAGTATGAATTTTATATACTTATTTTCAATAAAGTAATCATTATATTTATTCCTTTTATTATAACTCTAATAAAATGATTAAATAATAACTTTGATATAAATTAGTTCTTGAAATGATGAAACTCAAATTTTATTTCTAGAAAATATATCATTTCTATATAGGAACTTTTTTATGATTTCAAGAATTTTTGAAATAAATTATATCTTAATTATGTATTATTACTAAATAATATTTCTTAAATAAAAAAATTTGTATACTTTGACGATGTCAAATGTTTTGTAAGGGTCATAACTCTATTATTGTCAAATAGTATATTTTTCAATAAATGGGTTTTATTATTTAAATGAATAAACAATAATATTTAAATAATTATTTTGTTTATTTTATTTTATTTCTTATATAGTCATTTTGAAATTATCCAATGGTGAATTGAACATGATTTTTTAAGATAGTCGAATTTTTGGGTAAAAAATAAATACAATATAAATACACTTTATGTATCATGACATCTTAATGAACTAAAAGTGATGTAAAATATTACTTAGAGGTTATCCTGACCAAAATTACGTTCCAATTTTAAAATAAAATGTTTTTGTAATTACTATATTCATTTTATAGACCCTAAATGTATCCCCCAAAAAATATAATACATTTTATTCATTTAAAATAAATTCTATACAAACATGAATCACTTCAGCATCAGTAAGAGTATTATCATAATGATTTCTATTTTAGACTCATTCAAAAATAATGGCAAAAATATTTGGCCAAAACAATGGGGAAAACCTTGTGATTGTTTGAGGTTTTGATTACATTATCATATAGAGTCAAAATCCTAAGTTTAAAAATTAATGAACAATTCCCCCCGCTTTTCTATATAAATCCACCCAACTCTAATTCAACATCACTAAAAATTATTGAATACTAAATTTAATATAACAATTCCTTTCTATAGTCATCCAACAGTTCCCACAAACTCTTCTGAATCTCGTACCATTCTTCTAGAATCACCCTCTCAAGGTGTGGGATCATCTCCCTCTCCTCTGTATTCAATAAATTTCTTTTAAATATTCATTTTGATTTTAAATTATTCATATTTGTATATTTTCTCCATATATCTTACTTAAATTATGTTTTCCACGTTATGATAATCCCATTCCACTCTCATTAATCCCTCATATGAATTATTATTTCATACCGTTATACTGCTAAAATTATATTTTGATTTTCCAAGTGAGAATTTTGTGTTGTTAATACCTATACCCATTTACCCTTAAGGGTATTCATCTAGTTATTCCTATCATTAATTGTATTATATTTACACACACACACACACACACGCGCACACACACACACATATATATATACCCCTCTCTCCTTAATCATGGAGATAAAATTGTTTAAAGGAATCCTTTTTTTATAATATATGTGGAACACATATGCATGTACATGATTTGAATTTGACTAGTGGGAATGAAATTATATATCCTTACAATATATTGGGTAATTATTTAATATATTAAGATACCATTTATAGTTCATGGGGGTTACCCAAAGAAAAATACTTTATGTTGACTTTGTGGTTATCCTTGTCTTAAGTTTATTTTTTTCCAAATTTAAATGTTTCCTTTATGCTAACTCATTATATAATCCCATTGTTTTCATGAATAATATTCTCAACCCTCTTATGTTATCTTTAAATTCCTCATGGATCACATGTATTGTAATTCCATTTTCTATACTTTTCTTTATCCCCTCACAGGTCTTTATAGATCATTCCTTTCCTATGTATATCTATAGATTATCCCACACAATTTTAGATGAATTTTTTTAAAGGTTGGGGTCGAAGCCTCATTTATAATTTTAGATGAATTATTGAATTGTAAGATAATGTTAAAAAAAATTTCAACAATTTTATAAAAAATATGTTGAATTTTGTTATGATATGTAGAATATTTACTAATGAAACTAGGTTTCATGAAACTTCGGGGTTTTATAATGTGAATATTTTTGAAAAAAATAATTAATTAAGTTGTATTAAAATATGTGTTTCTATAGTTGGTATTAAAGAAATGCCTCGTTATTTATAAGTATTAAGTCTTGAAAAATATTATGAAATCCTTAGAAATAAGAATAATTATATGTAATAATATCTAAATTTTGGTAGAGTTTAGAGTAATTGGTTTCAAATAATTTTTATCCCATTCTGGATACCAATAGTAGTTGTGATTTTGTTAGAGTTATTCATTGGTGTAATAAATTTGGAAAGGGTACTCAGAGATGGAATCAATGTCCCATGGTAAATAATATTGGGCCTTACTGAACACATGGTATGATAGTCCTAGGAAATATTATTTGGTAAATTTTCAAGCTCATTAAGTACCATAATTATGAGGATAAAAATTATGATAAGACATTATGTTAGGAAATAGATCATATATAATAGTGATTGTAACGTCGAAACCCATTTTTTATGTAATATATTTCAATTTTGATTTATCCTTTTCAAGTTTGTAATTTTTATTTTATATTTTTAGTATTTTTAAAATTATCAACCTAAAAAATACATTTGACTATGTAAATTATTATCATAAAAAATAAATAGTAAAAATCATTCTTATCATCTATTGATGAATATGAAATGTACAATGTGATTGTAGTTCTATGAAAAAATTCATATCATTCGTGTTTGGTATAACTATTTAAACATCACCACAAAACATGGATGTTGTGTTTTTTTCAAGATCGAAAATGGTACATTTTTTTCATTCATAAAATACATCTTGTCTCCTATCCATATTTTTTGATAAACATTCCTAAAACCTTGTTATAATCATGTTAGTGGATGCTGATGAAATTATGGCTACGAATCTTCTTTCTTTATGTATATCTAGAAAAAATATCCAATAAAAGGAAATCACCCTCCATATCAAAAATCACCCTCCTATACTCTACATGTTTAAGGATGTGGATGAATCTACATTATTATAATCATCTCAAACATGGATAATATTTCACTATTAGAAAATGTATATTAGGAAAATTATTTAGACTATGGAGAGGACCATCCTTCAAGACATTCCCTTTGTAATGGAATAAAATATGGTTTTCCTCAAATAATTTTCTGGTGTTAATCCAATATTCAATTTGACTTTAAAAAGGACATTATATATAGATCCCTAAAAATATGGAAGACTCTATATAGAATTGATATTGTTTAACACAAGGAGATAAATAAAAAATAATAGGAGAATTAGGATAATGGGGTTTATAGACCAAAGTGATTCACCATACCGTTATTTGATCCTCTGTAGTAAGAAGAATGATGGTTCAATATGCCTCATGATGGATTATCATTATCTCAAAAATATCACAACAAAGAAATAGTGTCACATTCCAACACATTATTACTTATTTGATTTGATACATGGTTGAAAAAATTTATCTAAGGTTGATCTTCAGTCGGGATATTATCATGTAAATGTAAAGGAGGAGGATATCTATATGAATTATTTTCATACAATTTAGGGGAACTAAGAGTTGAGAGAGATTATATTTGGGATCACTAATTCATTTGAAATATTCTTGTACAAAATGAATAGTTCCTTCAAATATATCATTAATTATGTAGAAATATTCATGTACATAATGTATACTGAATTTAGAGATTACCTTGAAATTTTTTTAGTAGTCTTTTTTGAAGATATTTTATCCACTCTAAGAATATGGAGTAACATTATGGGCATTAAAATACTATACTGAAGACCTTGTAGAGTGAAAAATTATATGAAATGTATAGTATATGTTCATTTTAGTTGGAGTAAATAACATTCATGGATAATTTTTTAAGAAATAGGGATATTAAAGGATCCATAAAAAATAAAAGGCAATATAAGGATGTCACATAACAAAATTTTTAATAGAAATATATTGTTTCCATTGATTAGATGTATACTATCATCAATTGTTTTGAAACTGCTTCAGATTTTCATACCAAAAACCATGAAACAAATAAAGTCCATAATGTTTTACAAGACTAATTAATTTCATGAAACATATAAAGATAAGAATAAGAGGTTCATCACTTATCTTGTTCTCTAATTACTGACATGTGGGGAAGGATTTGTGAACTACAGTGATGCCTAAAAAAGGGATTGGGTTGTGTAATCCTGAAAGGAGAAAAAATTATTTATTTTTTTACCCAACAATTAATGATCCATGAATAGAACTATCAAACACAAGATCTAAAATTGGATATAGTGATCCTCAAACTAAATATTTATTGAAATTATCCCTATGGGGTGTGTTTGGAATATATACGATCTATAAAGGTTTCTAGTAGAAATTCACATAAAAGGATATCAAATTGAGATGAAAGAGGTTGTCATAGCTGATCAATGATTATGATTGTTCAATATTTATCCACCCATCTACGGAAAACAAAGTTCTATATTCTCTGAGTAGAAAGTATCTAGAAACTCTATCCATGTTCAGGATTGCAAGGGATCAAATCATCATGGATAGTAAAATAATGGATAATGTATTAATAAAAGTTATTTATCCTATATTTTTCAAATAACATGTCATTAATCCATTATTGAGTGGTTCATGGATGATAATAAGGATGATGAGGTTCAATATAAAATGGTTCTAAATATTCCCTAGTTTGTCTCCCTTGAAAATGGAGTTATATGTCTGGGAACCCTGATATGTGCCCCATCGAAACCTGAAATAGGGAGGAAAATTCTCTATGATCCACATATCTCATCATTGTCTTTTAATCAAGGAAGCATGAAAATGTGGATATAATTTAAGAAAAAAATTTGTGGCATAACAGGAAATGGGAGATTTCAGATTTGGTTTCTTGATGCTTTGTATTCCAACAAGTCTAAGTAAAATGAAAATTTTTTAAGGGTATGATGTAAATATTTTTCGTACCACTATGGAAATAGTGTATCATAACCATGTATTTCATCATAGGAATCCCCATGAATGTTAATGAAAATAAAGCTATTGGATTGGTAGTTAATCACCTTACCAAGTCAGTGTATTTAACTACTATTAATGAAGCTTTCAATATAGACCAAGTCAATAGGATATATATAAGGTATGTGGTAAGGCAACATGGAGTACCAATATGTATGGTATATGATCAATATATAGTGTTTACCTTAAGGATTTGGAGGATACTTTAGCAGGTATTGGACATAGATCTAAGATAAAACACTTCTTACCACCTCTAAATGGATTGTTAGTTGTAATAAATTATTTAAATACTATGAATTATGTTGAGATCTTTTTCAATTAATTTCCAAGGGTGTTGGGATCAAAAACATTCCCTAATGATGTTTTTATGTTACAATAGTTTATACCCTTTCATTCAAATGCATCCTTATGAGGGTTTTTTTGGGAAGAGGTATCAGAATCCAACATACTGGGATGAAGTTATAGAGTAGAAGCTGATGGGACTAGTTGTTATCCAAGGGGTGGAAGATAAGGTTCAAAAAATTCATCATCATATGATAATATCACAAATTCAATATACATTCTATTAATAAAATAATTTATGATAGCTAGAGTTTTAGGATATAGAAAAATTATTTGTTTGCATGCATCCTTGGTATAAAGTAATGAAGTTGAAGAAGAATCAAAATCCTAGTTTATGATGCATTATAATTTTTTAAATCCTTGATCACATCAGAGTTGTGGACTATCTATTACCAATCCAACCAAACCTATATGAAGTACACGATGTGTTACATGTATTCCCTTTGAGGAAGTACATAGTAGACCCATCACATGAATTAAATCTAGAGGTGGTACATTTGTGTAATGATATATCATACAATTAATAGATTGTGAGTATATTAGATCATAGATAAAAATATATATGAAATTGAAAACTAACCTTGTCAAATATTTATATAATAACAATATATTTGAGTAAGAAGCAAGGGAATTAGAAGAGGTGATCCAACAGAAGTACCCTAATCTGTTTAGTGTATTAATTGAAAATTTCTTTGATGAAATTTCTGAATGGGGAAATAATGAAATGAACTCAACATTTATAAATCAAATTCCATTTTAAAATGATTGAATTATTTATTAATAAATGAAATTAAAGAAAAAACATGCAGTACTATGGTTATTTTTTACCATTATATGTTATTTACATTCATATTTAAATGACCATTATGTATAAGAACTATATGTAGTGTAGTCATTATATAGTGATCATATGATCAGTGTAGTTAGTGTTTTGATAATATCCAATTAACATAATTGGGGGGAGATATGACCTTGAAATGTATGATTGTATCCAATTATTCCTATTTTTTATCACTTCTGATGGATATATAATCACTAGGATTTTCCCATGACCAAGACCAAATAGATGTTCAATAACTAAAACATGAGAAAAACTATTTATAAGAGTTGTTTAAGCCCATTGAGATCACAACCCAAACCATTCATGTAGAAATACCACATGAAAATATAACCAAAAAAACCATTCCATTAAGGAATTCCCTAGTGTAATAAGGTTATATGTATCCATACACAAACAATTTGAAATTTAATATTTATATTGTTAAAAAAAATTATTATCTTTATTGTGTTTATTATTACTTTATATAAGTTCCTAAAAATTAAAATTGATAAAAATTAAATTTTGATTCGATGAAACAAAAAATGTATTTTTCGAGAATATATCATTCAAATAAATCCTCACTTTTGATGAGTACATTAATTTTAAATGTAAATGAAATTTTAATAAAATATCATTATTAAATTATTTTTATTATATTTAAATGACTATATAATTTTATGTAGTCAAATGTAATTTTTATAAGGGTTAGATAACTTTTGTTATAAAAACTATTATTTTTAATTAATATTGTTTTTTAATATCAAAACATATATTCACATATTTAGGTAAATAATTTGATAAAATAAATATTATTCTTCAAATCCTTATTTCAAAATTATCCAATAATGAATTTTTCCCCATTATTTCCGACCGCCAATTTTTTTGTAAAAATTAAATTCAGTATTAATATATGTTATGTATTATAACATCATATTAACCCAAAATAGATTTAATATATTACATATATGGTATCCTTGAACAAAATAAATTTTCACTTTAAATATTATTTTTGTTTATGTTAATTTAATTATTTTATAAACCCTTAATGTATCCTCTAAAAACACATTTCATATATTTTGGTTTTTATATCGATTATTTATCAAAATTACTTACTTCAACATCAATTTAGTTTTTTATTTTAATATTTGATGTTAGTAGAAATATAAAATAATGAAACACACATATCATTAATAGATATTGTGGGATTGTATGTTTTTTTTGATTAATTTATCATATAGAATTCATAACATTTGTTTGGAAATTAATAAATAATTCTCCCCCCTTTTTCCAAATAAACCCACTCATCCACTCATTACGCATCAAGAAAATATCTTGGAGAACTGTGATATAATTCATTGCACTCTCTATATTCCACCAATTGTTTACGAAGCACTTTTGAAGATCTTACAAATCATTTTAGAAGAACTATTTCAAGGTAAGATATCATCTCCATATCATCTTTATTAAAGAAAATTCATTAAATGATTCCATTTCATTTTAAAAGGTTCATATATGGATATATTTTTCCACATCCAACCCACATTCCTTACAATTCATAGGTAATGAGAGACCCATTTCACTCTCTTTTATCCCTCCAATGAATGACTATGTACGCACAATGTCGTTTTGAAATTACCTAATGATTTCTCATGCCTAACTTTTGTATTGTTAATACATATCCCCATTCCACTCAATGGGATTTACCTAGTTATATATACCATTCATTGATTGGGTATTTACATGTATCTAACCTATGATCCTTAATCTTGGGGTTAAAATTTATGAAATATACCCCTATGTTGGATGATATTTGTGAAAAACTTAGGAATGTACATATTCTGATACTAATGGGTGGGAATATAATTATATATCCCTATAATACAATGTGTGTTGTTTTAATGTCATTAACTGCCATTTATGACTAATGGGAGGTTAGACTAAGAACACAATATTTTGTTTTCCTGATAGTTATCCTTGACTTATGTTTATAATTTCATGATTTATATTGTTTCCACATTCCCCTATTCCCTTTATGATATCATGTTATACCATGCCTCATTGATCAAGATTATTATTCCCACACCTCTTATATTATGTTGATATTCTTCTTGGATCAGATGTATTTATTTTCACTATTCTATTCATTATGAATTACCTTATAAGAAATTATTGATCTTCCCTTTCTTATTTATGTCCCCATGATATCTCATTCAATTTTGTAAAAATGATAAAATTTTATGTTCCTCTTAAGCTAGATTTAAATAAATTCATTGTACTTTTATTATAAGTTGTTATGATATGTACATAATTTTCTAATATCACTATGAATAAGAATATTTTGGTGTTATATTTTTGTATCATCATGTAATAAGTTTTGAACTATGATTACTTAAAATGTGGTTACAATATCATCAACCCCTATGTTGTGTTTATAAATTTTACTAATTTTACTCTATATGTAACCATGGGTTACCAGAAATCCTACCTATGAGACAAAATAAAGTAATAAGGTAATGTGATGGTGATATTGGGTATTATTATTGGTATTTATTAGGATATATGTTTTTATCCTCATGTGATATTATTTTTATACAGATTGGATGTGATGACGTTATCATGGATGTTGAAGGTGTATCTTAGGATCTAGTTATTGTGCCTTGTGAATAATCCCTAGGACAATGGGGTTTAACTGTGAGTTACTATGGGATTCCATTTATGCCACAATTCCCTATGATACCTTACATTTCTAGGATCTAACTATCCATTATTAGGGATTTTAAACACTATTTCAAGGATTGGATTCATATATCACCCATAGAATATAGAACGTTGAGCCTAATGACAAAACAAATACTTGATGAGGATTCCCTAGAGGCTTAGGATCTAGTAGGTTTTCATGGTTCAATGGTGGATGAACTTTGGGTCATGAATTCTCATGATTGTTGGGAATTGGATTTTAGCTATTTATTGTATTATTATATGGAGAGATTCTTAGGATGCATAAGATATGTATTTTTAGCCTTTAATGATGATATTTTTGATCATTTTATATTGAGATTAAAAGATTCCATCATTACACCATAGGATCCAGTATTTATATAGTTGGAATAATATGGTGACATGCTCAGTGACACTATAATAATGGTCAAAGTAGGTAGTATGGTGGATTTTAGTTTCCATATTTTATTTATTTATTTTAGTTGATTATATCAAATGTAGATAAACTGTATATATTGATTTTGTAGGGGAGTGTATTGGTGGTTCCCTAATAAATTATGTAATCACACCCTACTCAGGAATCCCTGGAATGTCGATAGCTAGGTAGACCAATAACTTATGGTAGGCACTAGTTCGGATGAGGCCACATAATTTATTTTTTAACAGGATCACAAGGAAACTTTAATAGATCAAGATGCGGAGGGGAATCAATATATAGTTGAGTCGAATGTTTATTTAATATTATTATTTTATTATTTTATTTTTTTATACATGATCAACCCAAAGGGAGATCATTTTCTTTTTTGGATATTTAAAATCCACATGGAATATTATTTTTCACATGTTTTATTATTTTTCATGAATATTGTGCTGATTATAAATGATGTATGATATTTTTTCATTTTATAAATTATTTTTAACTCTATTAATTTCTGTATAATATCCCCATGGTACTACAGTAGACCCCCACAACTTTGATGGAGACACTATCATGCAAGGAGGTAGACCTAAGGTGATGTTGAGATTTCTATTAGTGAACATGTTGACTGGCCTATTACCTGAGATGTTACAAAGTGATATTCAACAATTCCTTTTCATTTTTTTTAATATTTTGAGATATCGTAGAAAGGATACATATGAATGTGCCTTATCATGTGATTAATATCATATTGGTGTGCCTACAACACATGTCCAAGATAAAATTTCATCTCACTAGGGGATAAGATTATGGCTCTTGGTGTTTGATGTTATAGTTGTATATATTTTTAACCATATGTGATTTAAATGGATTTTTGGGGTTCATGATTAATTATGGACATCTATCTATTTTCCTTAAAATAAGAAGGTTTATCATGAATCATAATTAGAACATCAGATTCACATAGTATATATTCTAGATATGTGATTATTTTCACTGAATTATGAGGCAATGTTTATTAAATTGTTAGAAACAACTCATTTGGAGTTTTCAAATATTTTTACTTGGTGGAATTACAATCATCTTTGTGGGCATGTATATGTATTTTCTTATTATGGTAGATGATGTGGTTATACAGAGTGACACATCCAGTTATTAAAGATGAGTCCCTTTACCCCAAGGGACATATAATAACCATATTATGCGGACACATGTATATGATTATGTAGAGATAGAGACTATAGGTTTATTATAATAATGGTTCCCAAAAAGTGAAAAGGAATAGTTATTTAATGTTTTTGTAACAACATATATGAAATTTTTCCATATAGACATCAATGGAATTATATATAACTGAACTACGTGAAAAAGTATTCCATTGCATAGATCATCTAAGAACAATAATTTAGGAATAAAAATTTTGACTTTTGAGGTAATGATTCTCGAGGGGGAAGATGTGTGTGAGGATCCTCAATGCAAAATAGTGCAATAACTGGTTGATTAATCAGTATGGAATTCCCGAACTATGTATCATGGATACCCTTGAGTTGGAATCAATATGTATGTTTTATTGGTTAATGGGAACATATGACCTCTCTTGTGAGTTATTACATGTGGTTTATAGTCTAGATGAGAGAAAATAATTAACCTACAGATGTGACTTTGGATACTGAGTGTGTAAATTCATAGTTATGTGTAATTAAAACCCATGAGATGGGTTAGATAGATAATGTAAACACCATTAGAAGTTATTGAGAAAAAGGCCTAGGTATGCCTTGATATTTCATGAGGTGGACCGCCTCCAGTGTGGGAATTTCTTCTTTAAGGTTGGATTTGTGGGAAGGATAATTCATGGACCTAACCCTGTTGATTTTGGATGCACATTAATAATTTATTTAATCTGATGGTGGACACTCATGACTTGGAAAAATGGGAGATGGTTTCTAGGTGGGTGGTTTTATTAGTCATATGACATATTGGGGAACATGTTTTCTGTTTATTATTTCTAAAATTCAAGGATAAACAAACAAAACTTGACTCACAAAAGAGTAAAAGGGGAAATGGAATAATAAGTAGATCACCTGAAATATTGATTTACATGGTTCATGAAATGATCTATATTTCAACCTATTAGAAAATAATTTAATATTATTAGGTTTATAATTAAAAGAATATTTTAATATGGCCTCTCATGACAATATTCACACCTTTAGAAAGTTTTAGGAAAAATTCCTTGTTCATCATTGATATTTTATGAGTTGGATCACATTGACTACTGATTATTTTGGTTTGAGGTTTGTATTATTGGTAGGTTAATTTTGTGACCTAAAACTATGAATTTTGGATTTCCTTTTTCAGTATGTTGAGGGTGTGGGTGGATGCTCATGACTTAGAATGACATCAGATGGTGTTTAGGTGGGTGTTTATCTTAAAAATGTGACATGTTATAGATAATCATTAGAATATGTTCTTGAAAAAAGTAAAGGTGTATTAAATGAATGAAAATTCATAGAAGAATAAAAGTGAAAACAATAGAGTGATAATAATATCAAAACATAATAATTTTTATTGTTTAAGAAATGATCCCTATGTCCATGGACATGAAATAAGATCACTTTGATCCGGAATAGAATTACAAGAAGATTTCATGATGTTTCAATCGATAAAAAAACACTATCTCAACTGAGAAAATAATGTAGGTGATGGAAATTTTCCACCAATTTCATATTATGTACACTCTTCTATATTGAATAGTGGATGAAAGTATTCATTGATAGAGTATTGGTATATATAATTTAAGAGTTTTATAGTAACCATGTCAATTTCAGTTCTACTAAATCACTCTATCAATATTTTCTAGTTAACTATTCAATAGTCTAGTTAGAGTTTCTATAATGAAAGAATTTGTCTAAGGTTATGAAGGCCCTCAAACCATTGAGCTGGGGCACACATCCCCTTTAATCCCTAGTGACATCTCCATTATGGTTGGACCATGAGTTTTGCATTATTTTGTATAGTTTCATCCAATATGATTCATCCCAATATCTACCAAGATGACCACGAGACACAATTATAACATTTATGGAATGAAGTAACAGTTTCAATATGTGTAAATCATTATATCATGAATCAAGTGATGTAATGTTTGGTAATAGATTGTACCCCTACTATGTTGGATGATAAAAAATTTCACATGATGGTGGTGTGAGGTTCCCATTTTAAAAATGCATTGTTGAGTGGTCGGGCATGAGCAGATCACCGATGTGATTGATTAAAATCATTTTGGAATGTCCATCCAAGTAATAGAAACATATAGACTACCCATATATAGTAGGGAAGAAATCATGATTATATCAACTGTTGTGGCATGGCCAATCTATGTATAATCTTGGTTAGGTATTATTGGGATTAAGGACTTTTGGTTTGGGGGAGCGACAGACGTGTGATGTTGGAACTTATTGAGGTTATGATTGGGGATCCATATAAGATGATACATATGGTGGGGATAACACCATTGGATTTTATAGTATGTGACCCTCATTATTAATGAATTTCTTCAAATGTCATGTATCGTGAGATTGCAATAGGTGGAATTTAAAATTTCAAGTTTGCATTCGTCTATGAACATGATGATTGCTCCAAGTCATTATGTGTTATAATGGATGATGTATGATCTTCGTATGTATGACCCTTGTATTATAAGTTTCTTCTATATAATAGGATTATTATTTGGATCAATGGCATGGAATTCAAAATTTGATTGATCAGGTGGTTCTGATTTATCTTATCCGATGTAAATACCATATATGGATTTCATATGAGATATTATATGGAGCTAAAATATTCACATTAGGATTTGTATAAGTATGCAATTTTATAAAGGTGATTCTTGATGGGAATAATTTTCCCTGACAAGATTCAATGGGGTACCCCTATTTGTCACAAGATTTTGGGGTGAACTAGATTCATTTAATTATTCTTTGGAGAAACTACATTTCATGGAATGGTCCCAAGGTGTACCATTTTATGTTCATGGTTTTGTGGGAGAAAAAGTTATTTATGACATGTTTCAAGGGGTGAAATAGTTTTTTAAATGGTGAGGGTTGTGAATTAGTGTTTTTTGACATGTTTTTGGGGTCAAACTATTTTTTGACATAGATCAGGGTGTGAACCTATTTCTTCACATGATTCATGGGTGAATTAAGTGAAGAAACACTATAAATGTGTCTGTTGAGATGATAATTATTGGTAAAGAATGTATTTCTAGTACTATTATTCAGTAGTGTTTCATTTGGTATAATAGTGATACAATGAGGTTTGGTTGGGTCCTTTAGAGGAGTGGTCAGTATATATGGACACATTAAATATTCAGTGGATACTCATTTGATTTAGTAAAGAGATGGAGATGAGAGGTAGTAATGGACAATTAATGGTGTTTTTATATGTATTTAGGTGTGGTGAGATAGAATCCAAATTAAGTATGTTGTTCTATGGTTATTCAAATGATTTTTTATATGATTCAAATGGTTGGGAGAACTGTGGATCAATATAGGAAATTATGAGTTGATTGATATTTTTGGGGGCACCATAAGAATTATTTTGAAGTTATTGGAAAAGCAGTATCCTTGTATTGAAGGGAACCATTGAAAATCCATTAGAGGTTTCATTGATGGTTATCAGCAGTGGCTCATATTTTTATAAATGATGCACCTAATTTTTCAATATTTATAGTGTGTTATTAGTAGGACTTATGAAGTATAACTAAGTGATTTGAGCATGGTTTGGGGTCAACGGTAGGCCATGTTTTTTTAAATGAAAAATGAGACTTATTTGAGTTGAGAATATTTATTGTGGAGAGATTATAATTCACCATAACTAGACATGTTTCAAAATATAGTTGGAATTAAATTTTTTATTTATTTTATGGTTGATTCATATTGAGTATTTGGAATCATGATGATTTTTTAAGGTTTAAACAACCAAAAATAGTGGTATATGACATGTTTTGAGATTTAGTTGCAGGATCAAGTGTTTGGGAAATCAATGGAGTGGGTAATGGGAGATCAAGGCTACTAAAAATAGTATACATATCCCTTTAATGGAATGAATTAGGAATTTATGTCCTAAAATGGGACACATGGTGCTATAAGTCATGAATAAGGGTTGTACAAGAGCTCTAGAGGCATCTTGAATAACCATAGCATGACCAAATGTGTCACATCATGACACATGTATTACTATTTCGTTTTTAGAGTGGGGATCAATACCCTTTAACATCATGCTGATATATAGCCATCATGTCACGGATTTATGTTTCAGTAAAGGTATGACACCACTTAGATTTTTAAAGTGTACTTTCCAGAATTACTTTTTTTTGTGGAATAAGAAATAGTAGTTTTTTTACATTATTGTTCCTAGGTATGGGTGTGAATCAGGAGTGGACGAAAACATAACATGCATGGTTTCAGTGCAATGAGTTTGACTCGTGAGGTTAATAAAAGTTTTTATTATTAAAAAAATGGTATAACTCATTAAATTTAATTAAATATAATTTAATTAATTATTTATAATTGAAATAAAAATAATTAATTTGGTTGGTTGTTAGTAAAATATGGAATCATGTCCTTTTTATTATTTCCATATGTGCTTGTAAATCCATGGTGGGAGTTTTTATGCTACTTAAAATTAGGGGCATGATTTTGTTTATGGTAGTTGAACCCTATGCATCTACCATATAGAATTTTCTATTAACTTATATTCATGTTGTATGTGAGGCCTCAACACATTGGGTGGTTCACCTATTCAGTTTTTTTAATATATATTAAATCCTATGATTGGATTGAACAAGGTAATGAGGGCCTTGATGAACCCTCATGAACCGAATGGACACCTCAGTTTCCAATTTCTGAAAATAAAATTTTATCCTTGTAACATGGAATACAAGAACACCATGATGGCTGTAATTAAAATTTAATAAAAGTAATGAGACATAGTGTCCCAAATTAAATATTTTCTTATTATCTTTAAGAAGATAGGAGTGGTGAATGAAGATGCATGTCCAAGGGGTTTCCCATAGGATATACCATATATATGTCTGGCTATTCAATATGATCATGGGGAAAATCTTCCTACCTCACTATGATGTTATTACATGGGGTGGTTAGACACCATGATAACTAGTGGGGAGATCGGGTGTTTGAGACAACCAAGGATGCATGGGGAATGGGATGGGCTTATGTCCATCTTCATAGAATTATTTTACAGGGTATCCAAAGAGGACTCAATGTGACCTAAGGGGGCCCTCGTAGAATCCCCAATGATTTGTGACCCTAACTAGAAGGTGGACATGAAAATGGGTAGAGATTGTAACAGGTATCACCATAGAACTTGTATCGATGAAGTGAGATTGATTTGTTGTGAGTAGATGTGATAAGATTTTCATTTTGGAAAACCCCAATATTGTTGTTATGTTTTTAATTATTTTACTATGGATGCAAGTATGGGTTCTCTGACATCCTACCCTGGACCTAGCTGATGGGAATGAGTTCATGTGTTGGTGACATTCATGATTCATAGATGTAATTCCTAGGATCCATATTTTTATCTTGTATGATCCTATTCTGATATGGACTAGACATGCTAAAATCACCAAGAATTATTGATGGGTATCATGGGATCCATATGTTAGGATACATAATGAATGATCACGATGTTAAGATTCATCCTCATATGTGCATGAGACTCCCTAGACACCCCATGTACATGGAATTTCAAGAAAGATTAGAATCCATCTATTCAGGATTTGATATTGTGACCCCTAATATAATTTTGAGATTATTAGGGGAACCCTAGGATCTAGCTAGTCATGTCAGATGACATTACACATATCGGATAGGTATTTCCATGATGTATGGTAAATATCAATTTCACAAGTTTATATGGTGGGTGAAATTATGTTCAGTGACTTTTCAAGATTATGATGAATTGTATTTGAACCATTCATTATATTAGAGTTTGTATAGATTCCATGAACACCCATGTTGTGAATTTTGTTTCTTTAATTATGATATTTTTATCTTTTTGATCATATTCTTCATGGAAGGATGGGTAAAAATCTATGATATAGTGATATATATGGTTTTAATAATATTATGAAGTTCTCCAAGAGACCCCGACATAGGCCAAAGTAAGTAATGTGTTGGTTATTTACTTTCTACAGGCTGTCAATTTATTTCAGAAGTGAATTTCATATGCACAAGCACTATATATAAAGATTATTGACTCGAAAAAATTGTGGTTCCATAATAAGTTATGTACTCACAACTTGGTTGGATATCCATACACTTGGTTACATGATAATTATTTTTAATAATTGTAGGAACAAGTTGGGTTGTGACCCCATGTTGGGATGTTCATCTAGATAGCTGGGTTTTGTTAAGAGATCAGGAAGAGCTAAGGATCATGTGTGTAGTTGACCCTATTTAGATTTTATTATATTCATTTATTATATCAATATTTTTACACGTGATGCTCGAGATGGTTCGTCATCATTTTATAACTATACTACTTCCCAACGGAATATTATTAAAAGATTTTATATTTATTTATCACATCCGATATGATGTTTATAATGTAATGTATAAGGATTAGATATTTTATCAATTACATCACACTATAAATGGAGTTTATAATATACCCCTGATACCACTATAGATCATTAATACTAATCAATATCCCTTGGTGTAAGAAGAGGAACACCAAATGTTGAGCAGAGAAATAGGTCGGGTCCCCAATTGGGATGCCTAGGATTTGGTATGTTACACATAATGAATAAGATCACATTTCCATAAAATAAAATGTTAATATTCAATAAGAACATACATTAATGGTTATATCACACAAATAATATCAAATATATAAGAAAAAACGAAAAAGGAATCACACTATGAAGCTAGGGGAATAAGAAAGAATATTAAGGCTCTAAAACATCATCAAAATCTACCAAATTGACCCATAAACCAAAATACTTCTTAGTTAGGGGCCAATTCCCATGATCATGAAATTAAAAATATACCCTTACTAAAAAATAATTTATATCACCATATACTTGAAAATAGGAAACCACCTACTCAGTACATGTCCACCAGCCTCCTAGGGAATGGTCATATAGACATTAATAATTTCATTCACTCTATTGTACCTAGTACCCCACCACTAGGTACCCAAAGACCTATTTTGTTCTATCCTTCTATTTCCCCACACATCACAGCCTATCTTCAACTATTTTCAACCCAAAATCCATACGAAACTACCAAAAAAATACTAAGAACAAATAATATACTAAAAATAAAACAATAAACCAACCTTAATGGAAGTGGTAATTTTGATCTGTATTGCTACAATGTAAAATGAAATGATTTCTATACAATTTTTGGGTGTATAAATAAATATCATGATGAAAAATATATGACTTATAGAAAAAGTTTATATATATAATGTTGTATGTTATATTTACCCCATTTTAAAAATTTCTTTCAAGAAATTTTAACTCATCCCCTATGAAAATAAATATTTTAGGTAACATTAGCTTCATTACATTTTTATGCTCCCATATGGATGATTTAGAATCACGATTTTAAAATATTACATTGAAAATATGGGTGGCCATGTTTCATAGATGTTTATATCTTCTATCATAAGCATCCACTATTATATTCTCATAAGTGTGATCATGATCTAAATATGACACTTTAGAAAGTATTACATGAGAGTGTTGTTGTATGTATTATCTTAAGAGGGATACATAGAATATATTGTGTACTTATGACTGGTTTTGTGGATGGGTATGCTGATAGGCCACATATCAAGAAAGACTAAGAATCACAAATAGGGAATTTTATAGAGAAATTTCAATTATATTCTTCCCAAAATTCATAATTTTCTTCTGAAGAGATATTTAAAAAAATAATTTATCCATAATCTTAATATCTAGGTCCATTGATAATTGAATAAATATCCCATTTGTTTATTTTTTTCAACTCAAACGTGGTTCTAAATGGCTTACAAAATCTATGTCATTTGTTAGATAATTTTTTTGGTCCAAATATATTCCTTTACCCATCTTTATCCCAAAATATTTTACTTTTATATTTATTCATATATAGAGATTTATATTAGGTCGTATGAATTCATGAATGGAATCTATTTTTATATGTGAACATGAATGGTTGATAATTTCAATCCCATGACCCATTAACGTATATAGTATAGGCCTTAATCATGTATTATAGTATTAAAAAAACCTTTTTGTATTGATGTTCTATCAGAGGGATATATATAATAATAAATATCAACTTAATGATAAATTAATTTGGGATCATTCTCTAAAAAATTGAACTGAAACTCAATTTTTTATTAGATACAATCGATAGTTATTTTCTATAAATCCTAAAAACTTCGTTGTTATATATCATGGAATTTTAATAGAGTGATGGTTCTTTTTGAATTGAAAATAAGAGATCGTTGTTTATAAGACAATCCATAATAACCTATATGGATTTTTTTAAATATTATTAGAAGGAATATAATAACATCCATGGTGATTTTCATTCATTTATTCATTATTATGGATAATTGTTGGTTAATCCCTTAATATTTATTCCATTCCAAGTTGACCTATTTTAATTTCTATCAGCTTATATATATTAGATAATTTTCTTCTTCATAATATCTCACAATAATTATTCAAGGATATTTCTTTACATAAAGTTTCTCCCTAGGTAGATAGTGAATACTAATATACGATAATCATGTAAATACATCTTTTTTATCTAAATCATTGGTGAGAGACATAATCATTTCCCAAAACATTAAACTCCATCTTTGTAAATTATTGTCTCTAACAATTCTAATTCTTTATTGCTTCTAAATTCCTTTCTATCACCACATGGTAAATTTTATTATGAAAATAAAAACTAAGATTATGAAATTCTCTATAAAAAATTCATATTTACAATACATTGAATATAAATTGTTCATTCATAATTTATTTTACACAATACTAAAATTACCTTCATGAATTTTAATGATTTTTGAATACATGTTGATATCATCAATATAGGCCACTAAAAGATTATTAAATTAATCTCTAATGACTATTCATCATGTACATGATGATTACTAGACTTCTAATGATTCTTAATGAAATCACTTTTCACTCCTAGTTTCTATATCTTTTATGAATGTTTGTGTATGAAATATCCCCATTTTAATGATTAATTGAGTATATCATGATATATGATATAATTTCTTGATGTATTGATCCATATGTAGTTGATTGAACAAGTCATAAATTTATGTAAGTGGAATTTTTTTCTTTATCCTGATCATGATAAGATCAGGATAATAAATTATATGATTCATTGACCTAGACTTCAAAATGAAAAATGAGAATATTATTAAGAATATTTTTTGTTTCCTATTTACTTCTTCAAGCTAAATATGGGTTATTCTGTTTGGACTCCTGGATTTAATAATATATTTGGGTACATGTTTTTCTTAGAACATAACCTATTAGTTAAGAGGAATACTGGGTAACTCTAAATATCTCATCAAAAAAGGTCCTGTCATTAAGGATTATCCTTTTCTTTACTATGATCATATGATATAAATATGATTTATTATATGAAAATATATCCATAATTGAGAAGGATTTTCTAATTTGGTTTCATAATTATCCATGAAATTGTATATAATAAAAATAGTCTGATATATAGATAGATTTTGTCTTCTTTTAATAATTTATATTGCATCTATAAAATGAAAACCAATCCAGGAATAATTTTTCAGCAAACCCCATCAATATGAGATTATCTAGTATTTATAACATATTATTCACATAAAAGATAATTAGAGAGTATCTAAATACATTAAAGACAAGGATTTCATTACGTATTGTTTTTGCATACATCTGAAGCTCTTTTTTATAAGGTTTAAATATATTTCTCACTAGTCATTCACCAATCATTATTATGAAATAAATTCATGATATATTTATTTTACATTGAACCAAGAAGTATATAAAGTACTATCAGAATGTAATGTCAACCTTTATAAACAATTAAATTATAGGAATATCTATTAAAATGTTGTGTTAATGTATCTATAATTTCATTATTTTTTTCCTTATTGAGATGATTTGTGTTCTCTAAAAATTTCATGTTATTATTTTTAACTTTTGAAAATTCAGAAAGTAAGAACATGTAGTTTTTTACTCCCACTCCAATACTATTGTGAATCACACTTGGGAAATGTTTCTATGTCCCATCTCATTGTTTTTTACATGATACATCTAATTAAATTATATTCACTAAAATATTATAATTATAGAAATGGGAATACAGAAATTAATGACTATATAAAATGAGAATTATAGCCAACAGCTCATAGAGAAAGTAATGATCACTAAACTAATCCAAGAAAATAGGTATACCCTTGATTGATACTAATTATATTATCTATCAACTCATACATAAAATAATTCAATATTTTTTCATATAAAATTGTTATCAAACCCATTAAGAAATATAATGGCCTATTATATTTGGGAGTTTGTATATGTAATAAGACATGTTAATATAATTTCTTGATATTTTATTTCAACATTCATAATATTCTCATAGAGCTCTCCCCAATCCTATCATTTAATGGGATACTTTTGGGATATACAAAAATGAAATTTTTGGAAACAATATCCTTGTAAATATAAAAATGATGAGAAATATATTAGGGTTTTTTTAAGAAAGTGAGCATTTTGGAACCTGGATTATAAGAAAGAAATATTACCCAATGCGAAATGAAGGAATTTTACATTTATGTATAAGGAAAATAGAGGACATGTCATTAGGTAAGGTGGGAGATTAATGAAATCCTTCCATAGTCACTTATTTATTTTCCAACCCATCAGCGATATAGTTCGCCTCCCTATAAGAATGAGTGGTAATGTAATTAAAAGAAGATAGCACGTCAAGACAAATCACCCTTTTGGCAGCCAACTTCCAAGAGAGATGCCTTTGGCCCACTCTAACACCTTGAACAAGGGTTGTGGAGTCGCATTCAAACCATATATTATTCCATTATCTTTTGAGAGTAGTATCAACTACCATTATGTGGCCCATCATTTGCAGTTTAGGAGATGTAGAGATTTTACAAGGTCCGTATAAGCATTCTATTACATCATCATTCTCATATCTGAAAATTGCTTCATAACCCAAGGGGCTTGGGTTTCCCCTAGAATCATCGTCCATGTTGCACTTAATCCATCCTATAAAAGGTGAGATCCAGAATATTTCCATGGTCTAACGAGGTTTAGGATAATTACCATTAATGTTAAGTCACAGAAGAATGAGACAATCCTCAACGGACTTCTTGCATTTTTTTGAATACAGGTTATTTGCAGCACACACTACAGCAAGGATGCAGGACATCCCACGACCAGCAGTGAAGTAGGACCTATAGTACATCAAAACATTTCTATTACTCTAGAGATAGTGAAATGTTTCAACACATACCACATGAAAAAGAACTTTCATCTTCTTGGAGAAATGTACATTGAACAAAGTTTTAATATAGTGTTGAATCGAACAAGAGAAAGGAATTTTAATAACAAAAATTTTCTACACTAATACCCAAAGATAATATGAAGCCTTGCAACTCAAAAGTATGTGATAAACTTCTTCCATGTTTTTCATGCAAAGTGAACAGCGATAGAAAATGAAAATACCAACTCTTTGAATATTGTCATCAACCAGTATTTTGATAAAATCAATCCCCCAAAAAAGAGTAGACTGAGAGGGAGTCATCTATTTTTTGTTCAACATGACAATAAAATATTTTCCCCTCAATTAAATGATGATATAATTTTTTGGAGTTGAGTAATCCATTTTCCGACCCTTCCTAAAGAAGAGTGTCATCCTGCTTGACAAAATCATTCATGTTCAAAATATTGATAACATCCTCCCGAATCATATCCAGATTTATCAATTTGTTCTTGATTGTAATGATATAGTAAAGTTTATTGTCCTATAGATTGATATGAGAGGTGAGTTGCTCACTAGCCCAATAATCATACCAAAAACGTAGGTAAGATTTCTTACTCATCATCCATTTAGAGTGTTTGAGAATTTTATGAAATTTTTCTTTAATACCAGGCCAAATGGAGAACTTGAGATAACTGGTTTTTCAATCTATAAGTCTGGTCATAAATCGATTTCTTAATAATTATAGAGTATATGTTTTGTGATTGATAAGTTTCTATACAAACATGGCTTTCAGAGACAGGTTAAAGTCTTTTAGATTTTTAATACATAGTCCTCCCATAGAATATGGTAAGCATAGTTTCTTTCATTGAACAATAAATGTTTTTTCTTTCCATGATGTTTCCACTCCAGACTAAGTTCTATATCATCATGTTGAGCTTTTTAAGAATGGAAGTAGGCCAAATATAAACCATGAAAGAACATACCAGCTTCAAAATAACCACATACCTGATTAGGCAAATGTGCCCAACCATTGAGAGGGATTTCCCCATCCAAGATGTGAGTGTTTTTCTAATTTGATCCATTGAATTTATGAAATAAGACTGTATGGGTTTTCCCCAAAACATTGGGACACCCAGTTAATTTAAATAAAAATCTCCCTCCTTTATTCCCATGTCATACGTGAGGCATGCCTTCTTAGAGGCTAAGAATCCTTTACCAAATTAAATAGATGACTTTCTCCTACTAATGGACTGGATAGAGACACTCTCATAATGTTGTAAGGACTTTTTAATATTGTTGATGTTTCTTTTGTCACCCTGTGTAAACATGATGATGTCATCAGTGAAGAATAGGTTAGAGGGACCAGGGTTACCTTGTCCTGCTCTAATGTTGGAAAGTTCACCACTGTTAACCATATCAACGAGGAATCTACTCAGGTAATATTTAGCTAATGAAAAGATAATAGCCAAGCAGGGATATCCTTGCCTAAACCCCTTGAGCAAGTAAATTAGCCCTTTGGGGATCCATTATTAAGAATGTTTACGTAGAATAATTTGAAAAGATCCATGATCCAATGAATGAATTTTCCATTGAAACCAAAATTGTGCATCACTGGGATAATAATTCCCTAGTCCATGGTGTCAAATGCTTTGGTGACATCAATCTTGAGAGCAATGTTCCCACCTCTAGTTGTTTTCCATACCAAATTGACACATTCAGAGATAGTGACCATACATTTATAAATGTTTCGGTCTTTCACAAAGCAAAATTGATTCCAAGATATAATTTTCTCAGAAATGTGAGCGAGCCTATTTGATGTAATTTTAGTAATTAACTTGTAGATGGTGTTGACAAATGAAACCGACCAGAATTAGCTAATCTCACTAGCATTCATAACCATTGGGACAAGTGTTATGAATTGTGCATTGAATATTGGAGGGAACGCTCCATCATTTTAGAAGTGTTGGACAAGATGGAAAACATCATTTTTAATGATTTCCCATTATGTATGAAAGAATTCATTAGTGAACCCATCCGGCTCTGGGGAACATTATTTTCTAAGGCCAAAGATCTCCTCTTTGATTTCAAAGTCCATTAGCATAGAAGCGAGGAAGCTATTATCCTCCATCATCACTAGGTTAGGGATTGTGTTTTCCCTTATCAATTCATTTTTTGGGGATACCATTAAAAATGATCTTATAGAACGAGAAAATGTGGTCCTAGAGTTCATGCCTTCCTTCCAAAATCCGTTCCACCTATTTGAGAAGATCAAGATACATATTTTACCTTCAAAATATTTGAAGATAATGAATGAATTTGGCGTTTCTATCCCCTTCTGAGAGCCATCTTGCTTTAAATATGTTTTTTAAATTTTTTCATAAAGCTTGATCGGGCTGCCAAGCCAGGAAGAAATATCCTCTTCCTTCCTCTTGTATCCACTAAAGTGATATTTGGTAGAATTCTCTTATAAGTCATGTAAGAGGCATTCAAGCCCATCAATTTTAGCATTTATTGAACTAAACTTGCATTTGATCCACTGTTTCAGTTTCATTTTCACCAGTTTAAGATTCGTAAGACCCAACAGAAAGTTGGCTCTATCAATCCTCTGGTTCCATAATTTATACACTATATGTAATAATTTTGTGAGGGAGATCCAAGAACTGTTAAATATGATGTAAATTGGATTAGATCTTTCATGATTCATAAGTCTCACGAGAATAGGGTGGTGGTATAAGTTGTGTCTAGATAAAGTGGCACAAGAGATCGATTTACAATGTGTAAGTGAAGCATCATTTGAAAATTCCCTATCAATCATACTGGCTCTCATTCCATTCAGATGCTTCTTATAATAGGTGAATTTGGCTCTAACAAGGTTGATATTGATCAGGAAAGCCCCCTCAATACATTATCTAAATTCATCTATGGATGTTTTGTTGATCAGAAGACGAAACTTTTCTTCCACATGGAATATAGTGTTGAAATCCCCAACAATAATCCATGGTTCAGAAACTATATTTTCTATGTCATAGATTTGATTCCACAATAATATCATATCAATGTAGTTGTTATGAGAATAAACAATCGAGTAATATATTTTCCTACCTGACTCCAAAAAATTGAATGTGAGAATCTGTTTGTTTTCAAGAATAATAGATGGGTAGACAACGGATTTGTGAGAAAATAGCCAGATTTTGTCCAGAACTCTCTCTGAGATGGCAGAGCTCAGAAGGGAATAACCCGCTCTGTAAAAGGTTTTATCAAGATTTATAGAGGTATTCTTGGGCTCAGAAATGCCTAAAATATCAGTTTTATACTCACCTGTAATCATCTAGATGGAACCCAAGGTGTTAGGGTTGGCCACCCCTGACAGTTCCAAAATAGTATCCTCATCGATGTAATGATTTGGGGGTTATCCCCATGCCTTTAGCAATTGAGATTCAAAGTTTTCAAGAAGATCTTGTTGAAGAAGTGGGGTCTCTAGGTTTGGGTTCTTAAGAGACATTGAAAATATGTTGTATCATGTCTGGAGTACCCTTCCTTCCATTAAAGTATTGATTTGAGTCGTCTAATACATTTTTCACTGAGCTGTTCAGAAATAGATCAGAAGAATCAATCACTGTTTTAATGCTTCCTTCAATAATATCATCCGAAATAATCAAACATACATTATGATTTTTAGATCTTGGGGACTTTACTTCAAGATTAAGGGATAAACATGAATCCCCGGGCATGTGGCTGGAAATAGACTATATGGAGTCTTGAATCCACACCAAATTATCCTGAATATCCTTGGTAATAAATTCCATGATAAAATCTTCAATTTGTAATAAAATTTCAACTAAGAGAAACTCCATTGAAAATTCTATATCATCCCACTTCTCTTGTTGTTGAATAGGTTTTTCCAAATTGCCCTCATTTTCAAGTTTCTCAAGACAACGATCCTCTTCCTCAGCTATGTCAACCCATGAAGTGGAAACCTCTTGCAGTTTTAAAGAGTTCCTCTTCTATAGATCAGGTTCCAGGTCCGTCTTCTTTTACAAATTAGAGCTTCCATTTCCTCTTGAGACCTCCCTCCATGCCTCAGAATTAGGGGAAGGCTTAACCAATTTTTGTAAGACCCGACAATTTTTAACTAGATGACCAACCATTTTACAATGTTCACAAAATTTGTTAAGGTTCTCAAACTCATAATTGATTTTCAAATGGTGATTCTCTAAGGCTAGAATCATTCATCCAGGAGGTGGAGCTTCCATATCATTTTTAATAAAAACCCTGTCATACAAACCCAAATCACCATTGATGGACTGCTTATCTATTTTCAATGTTGTGACCAACCCTGATGAAATATCCCTGAGGATTTAAGGATGCCAGTAGACCCATGACAAACCATGGATCCTTATCCACACATGTACCATAGATAGTCACTAATTGAATTGGTTAATGTTGGTGTCCCATTCTTAGAGACGAAGAAAACCTGGCCTGAGATTTATATTATTGACTCAAAAGGCAATGCCAATGTCAGCCTTCCGTTCAAAAATAATCTGAAAAAACCCTTCTCGATTGGTATTAGTCTCCATCTCAAGAAACCCCAACATTGGGAAATTCAATTTTTCAGATCTGCATAGGACCATGATTTCATTCCCTTCCCATTTGATGTGCATTCCAACAATGAGAATTTTTATAGATCCAATCTATTCTTGAGAGCCCCTGGATCCACCTTCACCGATATAGATCCATCTCGCATTTGCATTAGGGATGTCTTACCGGAGCTCGGTACTAAGGGCGTGGTGAGCACTTCTCCAAAATAAATTGACTTTTTGGGGATAGAAGAGATAGAACCCACCTTGTCCCCCTTTGTAAGGGTGTAAGCCATTTCCCATTCTGGATCGAATGATTCCATCCACTCGATCCTTCTTGATCTATTGAGTGAAACTAGTTTATGAAAACTAGATTGAAATAATCCATCCACCTAATCCTTCATGATCATTCTTCATCTGCTCTTTGATCGCATCTGGGCTTGGTATTTCAGTCGATCAAATATATGGGTGATATATCATGATAATCAATAATCATAATGAATAATTATAAAAAATAATTCACACAATCTATCACAAATATACATTAAATAATTGAAGATATATCATGATATAATAGTGATCACGAGAATAATAATAAATTTTCAAAAACATAAGACATATCCTTAAAAAAACTAGTCATTTCCAAATGCTACCAAAAAAATAAAAGAATGTTCTATGTTTACTACATGTACCATATATATATTTTATCTCTTGAGATTTTGTCATTAACAATATAATTGGGTATCTATATAATTATTTTATCTTGTATCATTTCATAATATTTCATTCATATGAGTTACACATAGAAAATAAATGTACATAATGTGTAAACATGATACAAACCCATGAGAAAGAAATAAGTTATATAATATGTCCACACAAAAAATATTTAAATGGTGAATCATATAGGTACCCAAAATAAGAAGTTAATATATAAAATTATATTTTCAAATTTTATAATCAATAAATAATTAATGTTTATTTTTCATAATGGGAATAATAATTTTGGATGAATAAATATAAGAATAATTGAGTGGAGGAGAAATAAAATGGAGAATATTTCTTTATTAACATATATGATTTCACATAAAGAAGTAATAGGGAAATATAATTAAATTTATAACCCCACATTTATAATGTAAATGGACATATAATTATCATATTTTTTGTACCTATTATGTATTGAATGAAGAATATATATATATATATACAGGAAAAAATCCCCAACTGTGAGAAAAAAAGTGGGAAAAACCCCCTACCTATAGTCCATTCTAACATTATATATCAAATATTATGTTATGTAGTCAATTTTAAATTATTAATTACATTATTTTAAAACATTTAAATGTTAATATTATCTAATATAACCAATTTTTTATCATATATTATTCATTTTGTTTTATTTATTTAGTTTAAATCAATTTATTTAAGTTGTTCATCCCACTGTTCCAAAACCACAACGATATAATGGTAACTATAAATATTAGTTGTACCATGAATATATTTTCATATAGATGTTTGATAGTATTGGGTCATTCCAAGATTGTTTTAAAATATTTTAGTAGTTAAATATTTTCCCTAAAATAGTTTTAAATTTACAAATACTTTTTTCATAATATTGGTTTAGATGGGGTGAATTCCCATGATTTATTAATTCTAATATCGTTAAAATAATTTCAATTTTTTCAATATGTAATTATATACATGAAACTATTTAATTTTAAAATTTCCAATTTATACATTAAAACTATTTTTAATAATAACCATGATGGATAGATACAAATGAAGAATAACATTGTTTACTTGAGTATAATAAGCCACCAATGTGAGCAGTTTCATCATGATTAATCAGATGGAGTTTTCCATATGAAGTTTTTTAGATAGTGTTATTCAGATGGATTTAAACTGATGTATATTATCTAAATATTTGGATTAAAATTTCCTTCTTTGGATTTTTGAGAGTTTGGGAATGAAATTTTGGTACCAAACAAAATGCCAATTGAATATTAGTCATAAAATGAAGTGTTTTCATACAAGGATGTTATTATGGAGATGTTTTTATGATGGGATAGAGTTTACTAGATGAATTTTTTCATAGAATTTTTTCTTAATGACTGGTGATTGGAAATTGAAATTAAATTTACTAGTTTGTATCATCTCTTTATCAATACAATGAGAGATTGAATGCAAATAACATAGGTTGGTGCCAACATGTTGAGATGAAAAATAAATATTTTAAGAGGTGGTCACATATAACTATGACAGAGTATGAGGACTATATGAATATTGTTACTTTCTAACATTATTTATTGAATGCATAGATTATAGAGGAAGTAAGATTTATTTATGTAATTGTTTATGTATATAAAAATACTATTTTGGTAGTTTTCACCTGTGGATGTAGGAATTTATACAACTCATATTAATATTTTTTTTTCAATTTTTAAATTTTTTTTGTATTGAAACCATTTATTTTTTGTGTGGTGATTTATTTTAGTATCACTCTTACTAGTTATAGTTTATGTAACGACCCAAAATTTCATTAATGGGAATTACACATGATATAATTAAATGTCTTATTATGGTTATATAAAATGTGAACTTAATTGGTTTTATGTTTTTGGATTTTAAAATACTATTATGAATTGTGACCATTGCTAATATAGCCATTGAACAGTGATAACATGATTATTATAAATAGAGGGCTTTAAAAAATCCAATTTATTCAGATAAAGGAAGCCATGGACTCATACAGTAGACTCGCCACATTGAAAGACCATTTGTCAGAGCTCAATAAGGGGGTGTTATCATTGGGATTCACTCTTGACCAATCCCAATCAAAGCTTGAACACGCTAAGCTTGAGTGGAACCAAGTATGGGATATGTGGAAGTTAATAGAGATTACCACCCGAGCAATGTTATCCAAGCCACCCCAAGAGTCCGTCCCCATGGCACACCTTACTCTTCGGTCTTATGTGGGTGTTATAAGGGGTTATGTAACAAGACCATAGCTCTATGATTTGGTGCATTATTTTTTATATAATAATGAATATACATTCATTTTATTATTGTTACTTTGAAAATAGTTTTTAAAGCACAAATATTATTTTTAGTTAATATTCAACTAAGAAATATATTTTGATGAATTAATGGATTTTTGAATTAAATAATATTTTAATAAAATAATATTTTTATTATTATAAAATCACTTTTAATTAAATAAAAATTATAGTATAATTTTATGATGGAAATTTTAATTTTAATTTTGGTTTGAAAGCTATTTTTGTAAAAACCCACGATTTTTCGACAAATGGCAGTTTTTATTTTAAAAGTAAAAAATTTACATATTTAGAAAATTATTTATATAAAATGAATAAAATTTTCGGAATAAGGATTTCAAAATTATCCAATAGTGAATTTTTCATAATTTTCTGAGGCAATCGCATTTTTGGGTAAAAATTAAATATCGTTTTAATATATAATGTGTTTTATGACATCATAATGACCCAATAGTGATGTAATAAAATACAATAAACATTATATTCGGCCAATATATTCTTTATCATTAAAATAATGAAATTTTATATTTGTAGGATTTATTTTACAAAGTTTTAGTGGACCCTCCAAGACTTAGAAAACATTTTGACCTTTTAAATTGTTTTCCTAGAGAGTGTGAATCACCTCCAGATAAGAAACCCTATTATTTTATGAAGTTATTCCATAGTCCTTATGTAATATTTTTTTCCACTACCTATTGGAAAAAACCATGGGCTGGTTTCCATGTGCTGGTTTGTGGTTTTGATTAGTTTAATGTGAGGTGTCCAAAACCTAAATAATAAATAATTCCATCTCCTTTCCTATATAAACCCACCCAAGAATCCACTTACTCTTCCCTCAAAGCCTTTGGAGTTAGACCAACCCATGAACTTATCTATCTATAATCCTCCCAAGGTTCCCCATGCTCCCAAGAAGCCTCTCTCATGCCCCTCCCAATCCTTTGGGATCACACTTCCAAGTAAGGGATTTCTTCCTTTCTCATTTTTGTCCAATTTTCTTTAAGTTGTTATTCCCTTTAATTTTCAATTAAAAATGTTGTGGTATGATTTAAAACCTCCCCCATACTGCCCTCTTTATTTTATAATGATTATATACCCCTTATTCTCTCATTAAATCCACCTATGTACACCCGTTACCATGTCAAAATTCCGTGAGGGATTTCTCTCTCAACCATTGCATCCAAGTAATTCTTTTGAATTATGAATCATAATTCCATTAAATTTGTTGGGAAATGTATCTATATGACCCCCTTACTATCCATTTCATGTTAATATGATTATAAAACCCTTTCTCTATCATCAAACATTTTATATGAGTTCTTATTTCACGTCGTTATGCTGCCGAAATTGCACTACGATTTTCCAAGCCGATGTCATTGTGTAGTGAATACCATGACCATTTCTCTATCAAGGGTATTAAACTTTACGAACATTTAATTATTGATTATAAAGATTCATGTATGTATTCTACATACCTTTATCGTGGAATAAATTATGATGATTGAATCCATGTTATATGATCCAAGTGGCACACTTATGCAATAAATGAAATGTTTAAGAAGGGTGCACCCTGATAGCGCTCCAATGCATTAGGTAAAGTATAGTATCATGATAAATCATGTGCAATGGGTGTTGACTCATTCTAATTCATGTGAAACTATGTTTTTCTCATGCTTCATGTGAATTGAGGGTTTCGTCATGCTCCATGTGCAATGAGCCTTGGCTCATGCTAATTCCATGTTAAGTGTTGTTGCCACATTTCCATGTTATGATTATCATGCTTTATCATGCCTTTATGATCATGTTTCTCTTGTGCTCCATTGATATGTCTATTTTATAATATGTATTTTATTCCTCATGTTATTCCATGTTTATTCCCTTATAGGGATTTATATCTCACCCGTCTCTTATGCATGTCCTCAGGTTATCCCAGGGAATGCTAAGTACGAGGGAATGTAGCGGTCATGTAAAGGAAGTTTTCAATAAAATGTTGTGTTCTATGTATTAAGTTGTTATGTAATGTTCTTAATCCCCAAATACACTAGACCTCTCGATCTTCCATGTTGTATCAAGTGAAGTTTTTATGTGATAAATCATGCTTATGTATGAAATAAAGAGCAGAGTTGTTAATGTTTGTATTAGAGGAGAGGTTTAGTTATTTTTGTGATTATGATTAGAAAACCCTAGTGAGGACTTAGAGACAAGAATATATATAATAAAAAAAATCCCTAAGTATTGGTGAGTACTTATTAAGCGGTTTATCATGAAAATACATGAATGTCTGGATACGAGCAGGTAGAGGTGGCTCTGTCACAGATGTTTCCTAGGTTTAAAACCCAAAAAACACCACATTGAGCTATAATCGAATGGGAACTAGTGCACGACAATGGGCCTTGCTACCCTCTAGGTTACGACACTCCCATGGGATATGTTTTGGTAAATCCAGAAGCTTATTACAAACCATTTTTAAGGTACATAAAAATAATTCCCTAAGAATATATGTTAGGATGTAGATCATGTATAACATATACTGAAGCTAACACATTCATAAGTTAAGGAGACAAAAGTTATTTATAATCCATCAGTTTTGCATTTGGATTACCCTTTATGTGTTACCACTAATTTTCCTTTCCTTAAGTAATAATAAATTATTATACTTCAAGTAGATTTATATCACAATTTTACCATGTCTATAGGGTAACTCAAAATTTGATATGTTTCATTATAAGTATAAAGGTTAGTTTCGAGATGGAAGGGGAAGAACCTCATACAACACTCTTGTCCCTTCTCGAGGACTTACTAGCTATAATTATTGTGAATTCATGCTCTCATAGCATCGAAACCTTTTCTAATTTCCAACTTTCTTAAAATATGCTCTATGACATATCATAAACCTCCTTCATACCACAAAATCATCAAGGATCATGGACCACCTATGATCAAATATTAATCTCTCAACTCTACCACCTTTCAAGACAAGGTAGGTACCATCAGTTTATTTTCAAATATTTCAACCTATCCAGAGAGTATGATGCACTATTTTATTTTAGAAATATCTACCGGAGAGGGAGAGATCTAAGAAACATATATATATAGTATTGCCTTCCAGTTTTTTTTTGGAAACATAGAAAATATATTAGAAGAACCATAGTTAAAAAATTTCAAATCTGACTCTCTCAGACTTTTTTACAAAAACCTAGTACATGGTTGTGTTTTTAAAATATATGTTAAAAATAATTTTTTTAGAAATGTGCATCATATTTTCCATCGGTATGATCCATGTTGCACAGACTCTGTATGGACTAAGGGATTGAAAGACTTTGTGTAACGCCTCGACCCTAGTTACCAAGAGTTAGTGAATTGTTACATAACATTGGAATGATCACAAAAGATCAATTCTTGAAATACTGATTAGTTTAGTAGCCTTGGAAACACTAGATACATTCAAAAATCTTACATTACATCATAAAGAGAGAAACTAAGACAACATAGTCTCCATAGTCCACACTCATATCCCCTCAGACCATCCCTACAGGTCAGTCATAAAATATTTCTTTACATCTTGAGAAAAATAAAACATAGAAATGGGTGAGCTTAGATGCTGAGTAAGGATAAAAATATAGCAGAAACATTCATAAATAAGAATAAACATTTAAGGAAATGTATAACTAAAAAAGCCTTTTAAACTTGAACTAAATCGTAATATGGAAAAAATAAAATGAAATAATGAAATTTACTTATTCACAAAGATATTCTAGTAGTCAAATAATCACATGAAATATCAATAACCACTTTCATAATGATAGAATGCATAATGACAGACTATCATAACCACATAGTCATGGCCATGAGCCAAGAATACAAATACGTTTTTGTCAAGCCCTTGTGCCAAGACACTAGTTTGTCTCATTAGACCTACCGATGAATCAAGGAGCTGTAGTAGGCTCCCCATCACTTACTAAGTCCAATGCATTCCTCATATGAACAGGTTTAAACATAACACAATCATTTGTATTAAATCTAGCATACGAAATGTCAATACTTTATCCATAAACCAAGAATGGTATAAAAATAACACATCCATAGTCAAACATATCACAAAACCTTAAATACAATATGGAAGTTTTGTATCATAATAAATCAACTTCAAATAAGCTTAAAATCCATCAAAGGATGTTGACATAGATGAAATGAAAACTATTTGAGAGAAATATCTCTTTTTTGAAATCATTTAAAAGTAAAATAATTATAAAAGAAAACATTTACTTTGAAAATATTATTATACGCTTTTAAGGTATGCTTCGGCGATTTTATAACAGCAAAAAATAGCCGCACCCGCTGTATAAGTTAAAAAATGACATTCTTACCTTAATTTTGTCGAAAAGGTTAAAAAGGACCTGGTTTGGAAAACGACGGAATGATTCCTTTATAAATATCTTATAAAAAGTAAAACAAGAGTATAAATGACATTAACCCATAGTATATAAAATAGTAAGAATGTTTTGAAATACATTTTTGAGAAATATGGATGTGGATGATTAAGATATCACCGTAGATAATTATGTATAAACAACCTCAGATAATAAAGAGATTGTGAAATAAACCCTTAAATTATACTTTTACTTTGTCGAGGGTAGGTTAACCTCCTTTATAATAGTTAAATCATAGTTATTAAATTATAGAAGAACCATATACATAAATATGATATCATATATGATCTTCTGATAATGCCTTTTAGTATTATCGCCGTTTCGGTGGTAACTGATTCGTTTCCCTTTATATGTTTTGTTACATAAGCCGTGTTTGTTATGGATAGGTTGTATTTTATTAATATCCAGAATCATATTAAGTTAATAATCATTATTTTTAACAATCAAATGAAAAATATTCTTGAATGGTTACCGTGGGGAATGAATCTCATCACGTTCGTGGAGACGGTAATCGGTACGTACGAACGAGAGACAATATCATTCTTTTGATATTAAAATAATATATAATTGGATGGTATATCATATATACATGAATCATTATTATTTTATATTTATTATTTACATTAATTACACATCATTATTATACCCATCCAAAAAATAATGTATTGAATAACAATTACACCACGACTTGGAGACGGTAAGCCGTACGTATGCACATATAGTGACATGTCATTCAAGGGATGGATAGAATAATTAATTTGGTTGTACCATATTTATAATAACATAACAGTATATAGAATATACAAGAGTTATTATTTTATAATGGAAACAACAAAGAAAAAGGAATTGGAAGAAGAAAGGAACTTAAAAGAGGTGGTGAGATTTTTACTTCTTCTTCGGGTTCTTCATTTTTATTTGATAAAAAGGGCTCCTTAAGGTGGCTTTCTAACTAAGGGAAGGACTCTACGATGATTTGAGGGAAGTTTAGAGGATATTTGGATTGGGTTTGGCCGAACCAAAAGGCTTTGAAGATATGAATTTGAGAGAAGGGGTAGGGCCCTTTTATAAGAGGGGTGAGGGGTACCTTAGAAAAAACATAAAATATTATTTTATAATAAATTCATATTCGGTTTATAATGGATCCAAAGTGACTTATTTAGAGTCTAAGGTGGGGATGGGTCGATATAATTTCAACCAATAAATTTAAGACAGGTTTGGGTCAATATATTAACCATATCATTTATATTTAACTCTTAGTTAAATATTTTGACATTTACCGTGTCTCTTTGTATGTTTATATTATATGGTTAATAAACCTACTATATCAATCCCAGAGAACCCAAAGTGGTTCATTAATAATATCCCTATTATTATATAAGTCATTTGGAAGATCCTTAGATTTTTAGGAATATAATATCAATTAATAATAAAACTCTTTTATGTCAATTTTGACACTATTTGGTATTTGGTTTTTTCTAAATTCATAACAGCATTATTACTTCAAAAAAAAATCATCTAACCAACCATAATATTTCATATTAAACTAGAAAATTAGTTTAATTCATAAAAGTTCTCAAATTACATGTATTTGGATATTTATAATATCAATTATGTTAATATTTCATTAATTATGAAATTACTGCATCACCATTGTGTCAATAATAAATTAAATTATTTAAGATCTAAAAATTCTAAATAAAATACCATTATGTATGAAATAATGTTAGATTTCTAATGAATATTTATAATCAAAATTATATTATGTATAACCCTATATTAAAAATGTTTTAGTTATTAAACTTTGATTTTAACTCTTTTAACTCTTCTTTGAATTAAATAATAATAAATGTCCTAATCTAATCCAAGTGGACCAAAGACATTCATATTTTATTACTAAGGTTTTTTTTTCAAATTATACTTAGCCAATAGAATTAGGACATGTGTTAGGGTAATAATAATATCATTTTTACCCTTAATTACCCTCTTTACTTTTAACCGTGGTAAATAAAAGTAAAAAGTTACTATTCACCAAAAATTATTTTTATCTTATTAAACCTAATTTTACTCCTTGATATTATCCATGTCTCTTGGATTTTTAAAATTCAACTCAGAGAAGCTGTAAAATTAAGTTTTATGTGAATTTTCAAATTTTCTTAGGAGGTGGGTAAAAGACGGTGAAAAGTTCAATAAAGTTTTTATATATCTAAATTTATTATAAACTGACTCCAATTAATTACATTGAACTTATATAAGTATTGTGTATCTATTTTGACCTAAATTAATTTAAATAAAATAAATGATTAGTTAAATAAAAATCGGTTTTAAACTATAACTCAGTGTTTTTCACTATTCATCAAAAACTGAAAGTTTTCAGAAAAATACCGAAAATTCACCCTAAGCTAATTTTGATTTTCCGAATTCAAAATTAAAAAATATTTTACCAAATTAAAAACACAGAAGTTTCATTTATTAATTTAAAATTAATTCCCGTTTTCAAAACCAAAAGGCGTATTTTTAAGAAATAATAACTATCAAAAGATTGACAGGTGTTTACATCCAAATTCCTAGTGAAATTACTTATAATGACCAGTATAACATTAAATAGTAAAAATATAATCTATTTATACTTACAAACCATTAAAATGTATAATTTATCACTATAAATTATTTCGATTCAAAAAAGTTGTTTTTAATTAAAATTTAGTATTTTTCAGTATTCACCAAAATATGAAAGTTATCAGAAAATACCAAAAAATTATCAAAACTAAATTTTTATCACCCGATTCTAAATTAGACGTTTATTTTGTAAAATTGAATATATTAAAGTGTCAAATATTGTATTTAAAAAAGACTCTCCCTCAAATGGCTGTAAAATTTCATTTTCTGAAAAATACTTTCTTTATCTAAAAAATTGAATTTGTTATTACATTATGTCTAAGAAACTAATAATATGAATTATAAAATTATAAGGATTATATAATGTTCAAAATTCAGTTAATATTATTCATAACCGCTTTTGAACGGCTAGTTTGGTAAGTCGCGGTGTGCTTGAACTCGGTGTTGCATGTAGTGCTAATTATTGAATTACTTTGAAGAAATAACTTACTATGAAATCTTGGGGTGTTACATTCTTCCCTCCTTCAATAAATTGCATCATCGCAATTTGAAATTGTTCTTCGAAAATAAAAGGTTGAAAATAGAAAATACCTTCATGGGAAAACTGAAATCGGAAATTGGGTTAATAAGATTTAGACTTAATAAGAGGAAAGAGGGGAATGAAAAAGTCACCACCAAATTATGATCTTGATTAGGAGAACATTGGTGTAAATTAGAGACACATAATTGGAGGAAAACGTATATAATTATAGGGAGTTATTGAGGTCATCAGTCACAAACAATTGTAGAATTGAGGGCCTCAAAGCCATCAATCTATGATGATTTCAAATATCATCGGTTCAACAAAACATAAGGTATTATGATAACACATTTTTAGTTTTAAGATCCCTTAACTAATGTTTAAGAATTAATTTCTTCATAGAATAAGAGAATAAAAAATTACTTCACAAGTATAGTACCATCCTAATTTGTACCACAAACTCATCTTTCACTCTAAAAGATAGTAGAACTAATTTTTTTTTCAATTAATCTGATTCGTATAAGGTTCCAAAAAAATGAATTTATAATTCACCTATAATACCCTTAAAAAAGAAACTGCATTATATAATCCAGGGACTTCACGTAGTCCAGTGGTAGGCGATAAATTCCAATCTCACTATGGTCTTGGGTTTGATTCCCACAGCTTTGTCCGACACGACGGGTTGTCACACGGTCTGCATGTTTTCCTTTTATAAAAATCCAAAAATATCCTTAACAATAGTATCCAATTTCAAAATTAATCCATAACAACCATTTGAATTATCCCAAATACTTCTGTCCAAACTCATAGTCCAAAATTTATAAGGAAGGTAAACACAATGAAGATCTATTTTTCCACATAATAACATGTGAATACCTTTATCGTGTATTCTTTTAAAACAATCCAACATCCCGAATTACCATAAAACCTTATTTATTACATTCATGCTCCCTTATTCCTTATATAATACTGGATATATACCTTCTATCGAAAAATGTTGTAAACTCCAACAATTATGGAATATAAAAATCATTAATCAGTTTCATGGTAGTCAAGAATATCCAATATAATTTATCCAAATAAACCATCTCTTATTCAAAAATCACTACCTCATTATCAGGACCATGTTAAGGATTAAATTTCCTTCAACCATATATTTTTCCATAAAGTGTACCTTACTATTAAGTCACTTTTCATAGAATCATATAATCTCAAATCCTCAATAAAATAGTACTACAGTACAATCCTTATTTATCACCATAGTTCATATAACCAGTATACTGTAGATATGACACTTAAATGAAATAATTCTATAATAGTAACATAAGAACACTAGTCATTCATCTTCATCTAAGGTTGTATCATAACTTGATTATTATCCAATAACATCATTTGCGGTATACTCTTATGACTGGGACAATGATTCACGTAGTGTCTCAACACCTTTTAGGTGAAGCATTTTACATTTGAAATTTTTTTCTTACACTTGAAATCATGTACTTGGTGTCCTTTTTTGCTACACTTTTAACAAAATCCCATTTCCTTCAAGCATTTACCAAGGTGATTATTTCCACATTTATCAAATATGGGAAAATCCTTCTTTCCCCTATTCCTTTTATCCATATTTCTCTCTACCATCCTTTTCTTCTCTTGATTCCCTTCAAAGCAATTGGACTCAGAGAGTTCTTTACTTATCTTACAAACACATGATATTAATTCTTTATATGTTGATAATACATGGGAGAATATTTCCCTTCTAAATGTTGGCTTAATACCATTAATGATATAACCCTTCTTACAATTTGGATCATACGTATTGCTGGAGTTCTCATTCCTTCTATTGGGCCCCATTTCTAACAATGGCATACACTAGGTCAGTTCATGAATCACAATTAACAATTCCAAACAAGTAAAATTCCTAATGTAATTTGAACAGTTTATGGATATAATCCATAATCACAAAAATGTTTTCTTTGAGGATATATATACTCATAAACCCTTTATAGTGGTTTGTAAATAAAATGTGAATTATCCTAAGCATATCCCCTGGGAGTGTCGTAACCAAGAGTGCAGCAAGGCCCGTTTTCATGCACCAGTTCCGGTTCGAGTCTAGATCAAAGTGGTGTTTTCGGGTTTTAACCCCAGGTACATTTGTGCCAGAGCCGCCTCTACCTGCTCGTATCCAGATATGGATGTACTTCTCAGAAAACTCACAAAATCTCTACAATACCAAAATTGTAGGAAGTTCTTCTATACTAATCCTCATAGTCCATCTTAGGTCGATGTTCTCTAATCAGAGTTTATCTAAATATAGCTTCCAAGGTTTGTACTAAACTTCCTAGGATACCAACTATAATGCCCCAAACCTAGTTACCTAGAGTCGGTGCATTATTACATAACATTGGAATGATCACAAAATATCAAGTCTCGAAAGACCAATTAGTTTAGTAGCGTTGGAAACACTAGATACATTCATAAATATTACATTACATCATAAAGTGAAAAACTACAACAAAATAGTCTCCATAATCCACTATCATATCCTCTCAGACTATCTCTGCAGGTCAATCAAAAAATATTTCTTCACATCCTGGGAAAAATAAAACATAGAAAGAGGTGACCTTAGATGCTCAGTAAGGATAACAATATAGTGGAAACTTTCATAAATAATAATAATCATTTAAGGCAATGTATAACTAAAACAAAGGACTTTTAAACTTGAAAATCATCATAATAATGAAAAAATAAAATGAAATAATTCCATTTATTTATTCACATTGATATTCTACTAGTCAAATAATCACATGAAATATCAATAACCACTTTCATAATGATGGAATGCATAATGCCAGACTATCATAACCACATAGTCAAGGCCTTGTGCAAAGACTACAAATAAGTTTTTGTCAAGGGCTTGTGCCAAGACAATAGTTTGTCTCCTGAGACCTACCGTTTCATCGAGGAGCTATAGCGGGCTCCACCTGTCACTTACTAATTCCAATGCGTTCCTCATATGAATAGGTTTAAACATAACATAAACATTCGTATTAAAACTTGCATACGAAATGTCAATACATTCTCCATAAACCATGAATGGTATAAAAATAACACATCCACAGTCAAACATATCACAAAACCATCAATCCAATATGGGTGTTTTGTATCATAATAAATCAACTTCAAATAAGCTTATAATCCATCAAAGGATGTTGACATAGATGATATCAAAACTATTTGAGAGAAATATCTCTTTTTTGAAATCATTTAAAATCACATAATTATAAAAGAAAACATTTACATTGAAAATAATTTTATAAGATTGTAAGGGAAGCTTTGATGATTTTATAATGGCAGAAAATAGCCGCACCCACCGAATAAGTATAAAAAGGACATTCTTAACTTAATTTTTTCGAAAAGGTTAAAAAGGACCTTGGTTGGAAAACGACGTAATGATTTTTTATAAACATCTTATAATAAGTCAAACAAGGTTATAAATGACTTTAAACTATAGTCATTAAAATAATAAGAATGTTTTGAAATACATTTTTAAGAAGAATATATGTGGATGATAAAGAGATCCCAGTAGATAATTACATATAAACAACCTCAGATACTGAAGAGATTGTGAAATAAACCCTCACCTTATACTTTTCCTTGGTCGAGGGTAGGTTAAACTCTAATATAATAGTTAAATCATAGTTATTAAATTATACAGGTACCATATACATAAATATGAAATCATATATGATCTTCTAAAATTGCCTTTTAGTATTATCATCGTTTCAGTGTTAACTGATTCGTTTCCCTTTATATGTTTTGTTAAATAAGCCGTGTTTTTTATGGATAGGATGTATTTGATTAATATCCAGAATGATATTAAGTTATTAGTTATTATTTTCAATAATCAAATGAAAAATATTCTTGAATTGTTAGGATGGGGAATGAATCTCATCGTGTTCGTGGAGACGGTAATCCATACGTATGCACGAGCGACAATATCATTTTTTTGATATTAAAATAATATATAATTGGAATGTATAACATATATACAGAATCATTATTATGTTATATTTATTATTTACATAAATTATACATCATTATTATACCCATAAAAATAATAATGTATTGAATAATAATTACACCACAACGTGGAGACGGTAAGCCGTACGTACGCATGTATGGTGACATGTCATTCAAGGGATGGATAGATTAATTAATTTGGTCGTACCATATTTATAATAACATCATAGTATATAGAAGATACTGGATTTATTATTTTAGAATGGAAAACAACAAAGAAAAAGGAAGTGGAATAAGAAAGGATCTTGAAAGAGGTGGTGAGATTTTTACCTCTTCTTTGGTTTCTTCCTTTAGATTTGATCAAAAGGGCTCTTTAAGATGGCTTTATGACTATAGGAAGGCCTCTAAGATGATTTTAGGGATGTTTAGAAGAGATTTTGGCAGGGGTTGTCTGAACCAAAAGGCTTTGAAGGTAAGAATTTTAGAGAAGGGTTTGTATCCTTTTATAAGAGGGGGGAGGGGCACCTTAGGAAAAGTATAAAATATTATTTTAGAATAAATTAATATTCAATTTATAATGGCTCAAAAGTGACTTATTTCTATACTAAGCTGGGTATGGGTATAAATCCTTCCAACCAACATATTTTGGATAGGTTTGGGTCACTATATCAACCTTATCATTTATATTTAACTCTTAGTTAAATAGTTTGACATTTACCATATCTCTTTGTATTTTTGTATTATATGGTTAATAAAATACTATAACAAGACAAGAAAACCCCAAGTGGTTCATTAATTATACAAATATCATTATATAATTCCTTTGGCAGAACCTTAGGTTTTTAGGAATATAATATCAATTAATAATATAATATTTTTTTTTAAAAATGTTTAATGTCAATTTTGACACTATTTGGTATTTTGCATTTTATAAATTCGTAACAGAATTATTACTTCGAAAAAATTTCCTCTAACCAAACATAATATGTCATATTAAACTAGAAAATTAGTGGAATTCATAAAAAGTCTCAAAGTACATTTATTTGTATATTAATAATATCGATAATTTCAATATTTCATTAATTAGGTAATTACTGCATCACCATTGTGTCATGAATAAATTCAATTATTTAATGTAAAAAAAATAATAAATAAAATACCATTATGTAGGAAATAGTTTTATATTTCTAATGAATATTTATAATCGAATTTATATTTTGTATAACCCAATAATAAAATTTTTTTAGTTATTAAACTTTGATTTTAACTCTTCTCTGAATTAAATAATAATAAATGTCCTAATCTAATCCAAGTGGACCAAAGAGGTTCATATTTTATATCTAATGTTTTCTTTGGTCTAATTATACTTATCCAATAGAATTAGGAGATGTTTTAGGGTAATAATAATATCATTTTACCCTTAATTACCCTATTTACATTTAACCGTGATAAATAAAAGTAAAAAGTTACTATTCACCAAAAAAAATTATCTTAGTGAACTACATTTGAATCCTTGATATTAACAATGTCTCTCAGATTTTCAAAATTCAACTCACAGAAGCAGTAAAATTATGTTTTAAGTGAATTTGCAAATTCTCCTAGGAGGTGGATAAAAGACGGTGAAAAGTTCAATAAAAGTTTTATATATCTAAAATTATTATAAACTGACTCCAACGAATTACATTTAACTTATTTAAGTATTATGTATCTATTTTGACATAAATTAATTTAAATAAACTAAATAACTATTTAAATAAAAATTTGGTTTTAAACTAAAACTCTGTGTTTTTAACACTTCATCAAAATTGAAAGTGTTCAAAAAATACGGAAAATTCACCCTAAGATAATTTTGATATTACGAATTGAAAAATAAAGTCTATTTTACCAAATTAAAAACATAGAAGTTTCATTTATAAATTTAAAATTAATTCCCATTGTCAAAACCAAAAGGAGTATTTTTAAGAAATAATAACTATCAAAATATTGACACGTGTTTACGTCCAATTTCATAGTGAAATTACTTACAATGACCAGAATTCGATTAAATGGAAAAAATATAATCTATTTATACTTCCAAATGATTAAAATCTATAATTTGACACTATAAATTATTTCGATTAAAAAATGTTGTTTTTAATTAAAATTTAGCATTTTTCACTATTAACCAAAATATGAAAGTTATCAGAAAAATACCAAAAATTTATCAAAACTAAATTTTTATCTCCTGATTCTAAAGAAGAAGTTTATTTTGTCAAATTGAATATATAAAAGTGTCAAATATTGGATTTAAAAAAGGTTCTCTATCAAAAGGCGGTAAAAATGCATTTTCTAAAAAATACTTTCTTTATCTAAAAAATTGAATTTGTTCTTACATTATGTCTAGGAAACTCATAATATGAATTCTAAAATTATAAGGATTATATAAAGTTCAAAATTCTATTAATAATATTCATAACCGCTTTTGAACGACTAGTTTGGTAAGTCGTGGTGTGCTTGAACTCGGTGTTGCATGTAGTGCAAGTTATTGAATTACTTTGAAGAAATAACGTACAATGAAATCTTGGGGTGTTACACTTTAAATGTGCCTTGAAGTATTGTTTCACTAAGTGGACCCTAGATCTCTGTGATCAACGTGATAACGAGGGTTGGGGAATTCTTAATAGTGGTGGGTATGCAACCCTAAAGTCGTGTTTTAAATTTCAGAGTTTTTTTTGTATGTAATCAAATTGCGAGGACACAATTTTCCTTATGGGGGGAAGATTGTAACGAACCGAACTTTAATTAATGGAAATTCCTCTTGATCTAATTAAATGTCTTATTATGGTTATATAAAATGTGAACTTAATTGGTTTTATGTTTCTAGATTTTAAAATACCATTGTGAATTGTGACGGTTGATAATATAGTCGTTGAATTGTGATCCCATGACGAGTATAAATATAGGGCTTTAACAAATCCAATTTACTCTGATAAAGGAAGCAATGAGCTCATCCAGTAGACTTTCCCCATATGAAGACCATTTTTCGGAGCATGGAAAGGAGGTGGCATCATTTAGATTCCCTCTTGACCAAGCCAAAGCTGAGCATGAACACGCTAAGATTGAGGGGAACCGAATACGGGAGAAGTGGTAGTTAATAGAGATTACCACCCGGGCAATCTTATCTGAGCCACCCCAAGAGTCTGTCAATATCGGACACCATAATCTTTGGACTTATGTGGGTGTTGTAAGGGGTTATATAACAAGACCTTGACACTGTTATTAGGTTCATTATTTTGTATATAATAATGAATATACATTCATTTTATTATTGTTACTTTGTAACTAGTTTTTATAAAAAAATAGAATTTTTAGTTAATATTCAACTAAGAAATCAATTTTTATGAATTAATAGATTTTTGTATTAAATAATATTTTAATAAAATATTATTATTATTATTTTCAACTTAATGTTTATTAAAATTAAATTATCATATAACTTTATGAAGGAAATTGTAATTTTTATTATGGTTTGAAAGCTATTTTTGTCAAAACCCATGAGTTTTCGATAAATGTTAGTTTTTATTTTAAAAGTAAAAATTTAAATATTTAGTAAATTATTTAGATAAAATGAATATTATTTTTATAATTAGGATGTCGAAATTATCCAATGGTTAATTATTCATAATTTTTTGAGACAGTCGATTTTTTGGGTAAAATTTAAATACAGTTTAATTATATAATGTGTTTTATGACATCATAATTACCCAATAGTGATCTAATAAAATACAATAAACATTATGTTTTACCAATATATTTTTTAGCATTAAAATAATGTAATTTTAAAGTTGTTAGATTCATTTTACAAATCTTTAGTGGACCCTCTATGACTTATAAAACATTTTGTCTTTTTAAATTGTTTTCCTTGAGAGTGTGACTCACCTCCACATAAGAAAACCATTTATTTTAAGACGTTTGGCCATGGGTCTTATAAAATATTGTTTTACACTACCCTTTGGAATTAACCATGGGAAAAAACAATGGGATGGTTTGTGGTTTTGCTTAGTTTAATGTGAGGTGTCCCAAAAATAATAATAAAGAATTCCCTCTCCTTTCCTATATAAACCCACCCAATATTCAACTTCCTCTTCCCTAAAATCCTCTAGAGTTCGACCAAACCTTGACCTTCCTTCTCTAGAATCCTTCCAAGGTACTCCAAGCACCCAAGAAGCTTCTCTCATGCCTCTCCCAAGCCTTTGGGATCACACTTCCATGTAATGGGTTTCTTCCTTTATCAATTTTGTCCAATTTTCATTATGTTGTTATGCCATTTTTTTCAATTAGAAATGTTGTAGTATGATTTAGAACCACCCAAATACTTCCCTATTTATGTTTATATGCTGGGATACCCTTTTCTCTCTCATTAATGCCTCCCATGTACACCCGTTACCATGTTGAAATTCCGTGTGGGATTTCTCTCTCCTCCTTTACATCCAATTATTCTTTTGAATTATGAGTATTAATTATGTTATGTTTGTTTGGAAATGAATATATATGACCCAATTACATTCAATTTCATGTAAATATAATGAGACACCCATTTCTGTCTCATGAAATATTTTTTCTGAGTCATTATTTCACGACGTTATTCTGCCGAAATTGCACTACGATTTTCCAACCCAATGTCATTGTGTAGTGAATACCATACCCTTTTCTCTATAAAGGGTATTCACTTTTATGAAAATTTACTTATTGATTATAAATATTCTTGTCTGTATTCCGCATCCCTTTATCGTGGAATAATTGATGATGATTGATTCCATGTTATTTGATTTATGTGGCACACTTATGCATGAAATGAAATGTTTAAGAAGGGTGTGAACTATAGTGGGAAGGTATAACCTTTGTGTGAGTTTATTCAAATAATGTTCAAGAATGATGTGTTGAAGTAGGAGGATGTTCATAATTCTAATATAAATGACCTCTATTATACCTAATGTTTAAAATTAGTTCAATAGATAGAACATCAGAGGAAGAATCCATTAAAAACATGAATCAAAGATGACATTGAATTTATTCGACATTATAAATTCCAATATAATGGATTTGGGGGAAAAATTGACATATTAATTTATATTGAAAGAATCTAATTGAGAAGTCATACATTTTATTGAAATACTCATTCAATATAATTGATAGAGGGTCCAAACTGAATCGAGGTATTATCATTCCATAAATATCTTGGGTTATTGATTCAGGGGTATATTTCCATTCAAAATCTGAGAAAGGGTGCATGGTTGATTATGTACTATGAATCTATTGAGGGGTTCATCATGTAGATGATGAAGCATTTGATATAGATTTGAAATGTTATAGGATCATTCAAATAAAAATTAGATCTTTTTGGAAGATGGAAGATGTTAGAGGCAATCCAGATCTCTGAATAACCTCATCTGAGTAGGACAACTTAATGATGTAGGATTTAAAAAATGTTTTTTAATGGGGTATGATCATCAGAGGTTACATAGTGATTTGTAATGAAGTAAAAAAGGTACCTTGTACTATAATTGAAGAAGTTATGATGTTTCAATTATCATTTCAACTTTTTTAGATGGTATGGAAAATTCGATAAGTAGGTTTTTAATCACATTGTAAATAATAATAATGTTTTAGAAGTGAAGGGTATACATCACTCAATCACTCAATAATTTAAATATGTGTGCGATTTATGTTAGTAATACAATAAGAAGTTTCATTAAACATATATGGAATAATACAAATGAACCAAAATATAGTACTTATTCATTATTATTATTGTGGTTCAGACCTATTCTCTTTTCTGTAGATTCAATGTATTTTTTTACTTTAATATAGGTTTCAAAGATAAATTTCTAGATGAACTTCATAATGATTAAATTTGGGTTTCTTCAAGAATTTATGAATTGGAATTTTTTGGCTGATAAAGCATGTGAAGTAAATTTTAAATATTTGTAAATAGGAAATGGTGGGGAATACACATGAAACAACATATGTAAAATATTAAAAAATGGATTTAGATATCATAATACTATTCTATGAACTCCATTAAAAAATTAAATTCATTAGAGTATAAATATTTTACTAGTATAGAAATCATGATGTGTGAGGCTACACTCAAGAATGCGTAAGTTAATTTGTGAAAAGGTATTGGATAAATATCTTATCCTGTGAACATGAGACTAACATTATCATAGGGACAAGAACTTATTGAGGAACACTGGTGAGATTAGACACCAAAGATTAATTATATCTTAATATTTGGATGTGTGCCAATATTAATATCGATGTGAATGATATAGATACGTTGGAGGATAATTCTATAGTGTTTTTTATTTTTAGTTATCATGATGAAAAATCTTGTTATTAATTATGTGATGATGAAAAGAATTAATTCATTTGAAGATATATTTTATTTACAATGATGAACTTATGTTTAAATATTTGAACATATATGAGAATGAAGTTCGGGATTTTTTACTTTTTAAATACCAGAGTGACTAAAAACAATTTACTATAAAAAAATTCTATCCTAAAAGTATTAAAGATAAATTAAAGAATGGAACTACATTATTTAGGTTACTATATAGAGATAGATCAGACAGAATGTTGATGGATGAGGTAGTTTCATACAGACATGGTCCAGAAATATATTGATCCAACATAAATCCACCTAATATAAGACTATTAAATAGTTATTTTCCAAATTTATGAACTTGATGTTGTGTTGAGATGATCAATTATTATTATATAATCTATTCCGAGGGTTGGGTATGATTTTATATTTATAAATTTAAGGGGTTCATTAGAATCATACAATCGAGAGTAAGCATCTACTATTAGATACTCTAAAAAGTGTGATCCATCCACAGGAGAGGAAATGAGTTCTTTAAATAATAATATAAATAAGGTAGTTTTCTAGTATTCTATAAATAATAGGGATCTATAAAAAATGGGGTTTTTTATATTGAATGAGGACATTGATCGATGTAAGAGATTAAATAATATATTTGCGGTGAATGTATTTCAACAAAAATAAGGGGTTTACTTCTCTAAAATTTTACCCCCAATTGTGAGACAAACAACCATTCAAATAGTGATCATTATGATTTCATCTAATTATCTAAAATATGAGAAGATAGATGTAAAAATAGTTTTTCTTCATAGTGATTTAGAGGATGAAATTTATATGGTTCCAACCCAATGGTTTTGAGGTTCATAAAAAGAAGGTTCGGTTTTTAGGATGAACCAAAGTATTTACACCTTAAATCATGACCTGTGATAGTGGAATATGATACTCAAAACTTTTATATTGGAAGAATGTTTATTTAAGTGTGAGCATGATAATTTTATTACAAAAATAAATAGAAAGATGAAAAATATCTCATACAGCTCCTGTATGTGGATAATATATAAATTGCTGGTCCAGAGCTGTTGTGGCTTGACAAACATAATAGGATGATTTGACTAATATTAAAGATGATGGAAATTGGGTATGAAAAGAAAATATTGGGGATGATAATTGAGATATTTTGGCATGCCATATGTTTGGTTTTATCACATATGGAATACATATATAAGGTCATTGAAAGATTTTGAATTAATCCATTTTAAACTATATCAAATACCTTCACCAAACATTACAAAATTCCAAAACTCAAGAACCATCAATGGATAGAGAAGTTCATGACATGGGTAAAATTCCTTATGATTGTTCTATATGATGTTTTAAGTATAAATTGGTATGTTCTTGTTCATATAATTCATTTCCAATTAGTGTTTTTAGCTATTTTATGTTAGATGGAGGATGGAAAGAATATGAATTTATGAAATGAATTTTACATTACATAAAAGAGTAAAAGGGTCTAGATTTATGTTTCATTGATGTTGATTGTTTAAAATTAATTTTATATTTACATTTTATAGATGTCATGGATTTATATAATAGTACTAAATTTTTTATATTTAATTTTAGGTAAACACTATTGAGTGGTGTGTGATTTATATAACCAGATGAATCTTTATCTATGATGGAAGAAGATTATGTTATTACTTATTGTGGAGGATAAGAGAATATTTGGTTCATCTGATTTCTATGTGAAATCATAATGTGAATGAAGAAGAATATTGTTCTTTGAATGTTAATGTTCCATCTATATTTCCCACACCATAGTGTTTCATGGGAGAATTAATGAAATTATCATATACTATAATTTTATATGATGTATGATAAAGGTAAATGTTTTAGATCTTAATAATTTTGTTGGAATGAAAAAAAACTATGGAACAATTTATAATGGTTATAGTTAAAGGATAGAGGGAACATTGGGCCTTAGTGGGAAATGAATGATTAGATATAATGTAGGAAAATATATAAAAGTGGTAGAGTGTGTGTTTAGGTGAATGAAATAATAAATCGACTATAATTCCAAATGAAATTTAAAATTTGGAGATTAATAGTTTTTCAAAACATATTTAATGTTTCATTAGATGGGGTATTATAGATAGAGTTGATAAATCATATATTTTTGGATAGGAATAGTTAGATATATATTATCAGACAAACTAGATGGATGTTTTCTTCAATGGTTTTAGATAATTTTGGAAGGAAATTTTGTAACCATATAGAACATCCACCGGACAACAGTTTTTTATATAGATGATTCTATTATCAAATAGAGATCATATAAAAAATACTTCCTCTGATGATTGTTTCTTAACTATTGTTCACTGGTAGATATAATGTATAATAAAATTGGATGTCACGTTTTTATCGAGTAAAAAATTATATTAGACCCAAAGATGAAAGGTTGGTGGAAACATGTTTAATAAAAAATACCTATATAAATAGGTGGTATCCAAGATATCTGAAATAGTAGGATGCCTTTATGAATAGTGTGTCTTTCTAAATTAATTTTCTGAGACACCACTTTAGAGAGGTAGTGACTGATTTATTTTAATACCCTATTTTACATGAAATTAATATTATTTACAATGGTCGATTGTAGATTTAGGAAATTTTTTGAACTTTGTGAAATATTTTTTCCCATTTCCATTATTTGTTTTCTTGAAGTGGAAATGTTGAGTTTATGGGTGGAGAATATTTTTTCTTCAATCATCCTAGTTTCTGTTAATATAACAAGATAGGTGGAGATTATCAGATGAAATCTCTCTCTAATAACAACTTTTAAAGCTCTTCTATTTTGTAGGATGAAGTGTGTGGATGGACATCTTTATCTGGTAAACACTATATCGCAAGGACAATATATTTAGTTGAATAGATATAGGTTTTTATTCCCTGAACTATGTGCTTATCTATAATTATAAGAATAATTTATACATGATATCAATTGTTATTAATAAACCTGATGATATATGAAAATAGAGAACACTATTTTTTACATAGGATGTATAAACCTAGCATTCCTGAATAATGTTTTTAAAGGTAATTAAAATGAAATGAAATATAATTAATTTATGATCTTGATAAATATAATAGTTTATAATAATACAACTGCTCTAATGTTACAATAATGGTAAATAATGTTATATAATGGGAATAATGAGAATAGATAAGAATAGACATGGGTTTTTAGAATCCATAACATATTATTTTAGAACCCTACAACAGAGCAAGCCTAATGGATTTAGAGGAGGGACTTCGGGTAATAATAAGGACTTAATAATGTGGCTTATTATTTTTATAGAAGGATTACTATAGAGATTTTGGGAAGGAATATATTTTGGGAGTGAGAAAAAATTGCTGGATAAGGGGCGTGTTTATATCCAAATGGGAGGTGTATTATTGAATATATTATTGATGAATTTATTATTTTGGACCAAGAATATGATTAGTATTTATTATTATTACTATTAAAATCTCTTAAAAAATTATATATTTTTATTTCTAATTAAATAAAATGAAAAAAATTACATATTTGAAATATATTACTTAATGTAGTGAATCATGCAGAGTTCCATATTAGAATGACTTATTATTTGGGTTTGTAAAACTTATTTTGGTGTTTTGAGGTGAATTTTATTATTTAAAATACATCATCAATCCCATTAAGTATATAATATATTTATAAATTTGTTTTTTAAAAAATTTATCCATTATTAAAGAATAATTATATAATAAAACTTACCATATAAGAAAAACTTATTTTTTCTATTAATCTACAATAAACCCTTTCTGGAAAATACAAAAATATAGTTCTAAGATAATTTATATACACTAAACTATAAAATGATTTATATTATATCAATAGAAGATTCAAAATTATGTAATGACAATTTATAATTTTTACTCTAAAAAGTATTTCATTACACAATAAGTTAATACATATCTTACATAAATTTAATTTTATTCAAGAATTAAGTTACATAATTTGAGAAATAAAATGTATTGATTGAATTATTTATTTTTTGTTATAAGTAATTTTTTTGGAATTTTATTATACCTAGTGGTTAGGTTAATTTTTTAACTGTCAAATCAGTATTTTACATAATAGAAATACTTATTTTTTCCTTCAATATCCGTTAATTAAATTAACAATCAAATTTCTTTAAGATTAATTTATAAATTAAAAATATTTTTTTTCTAATGACTTATTTAAAGTAATATTATTCCCAAATATTCCATTTATATGGAAGGATTACCCATTGGATTTATAAATTTTAAATTTTTTATTTAATTATTCTTATCATCTATTTATATATACACTAAAAATATATAATATATGTATCCATTGTTTGTAATGTTACAATATGATATTAGGGGACATATACATTATTACATGGTCATTATGAAAGTATAAATATAAAACATATAATTTTTATCGATGAAACATTCATATAAAAATGTGGGATGTTACACCCTTACCAATGAGCTCAAATACTGAGATAGGTGAATTAATGCTACATTATGTCACTCATATCCCTTAATTACTAGAGCTCGATGATAAGAGGTGAAATGTGAATTATCAAATTTTTGGAATTATTTTACCATAAAATTAAATTGATATAAATCTGGTGATTGTAAAAAAATTAATTTAAATAAATAATTTTAAAAAATAATATATTTGAAATAAAATTATTTTAAATATTAATTATTGAATTAATCAAAAACAATATAGACAGAAAAAATAAATCATGTGGAAAAACAATGATACAACAACCCCTCTGTCATATCTCTGAAATGTTACTATGGTTAATGATGATTGAAGAATGTAGTCTTCATTTTTCTTACATACTAGAAAATAATACCTTTTGACCAATAACCTACACATTTATGAGGTTAGTATAATCTCATTTTGTTATCCACAACGACTCTAATACACATCAATGGAAGTGAAATTTCAATATGTAACAATAATCAACAAAATTATAAATCAAAAATATTTATTAAAAATTGTATAATATAAATATTTTAAAACCATGTTTTAAACAAATTATTGAAATTGAAATAATAATTTTAATAATTTTATATAGAACACTAAATAAAATAATTATATATATATCCGAAAAAAATTCTCCCTAAAAGAAAGTTCTATAAAACCCATTTATTCAAAAAACCAATTAAAAATATATCTTCTTAAACAAAAGGAAAATAAATTTTTCATTAATTTCGAATTTAAAATCCCAATTTTACATATGGACTAATGGAAAATCAAAATTTTATAATATAATTAGAATATCCACATTTTTTAATATAATAAAAAATCTATATTTTTTAAATTTATCATGATGCTAAGGCATTCCCTTGGAAAATATAAAATTCTATTACATTAATTATTTTCCAAGGTATGAATCCCCATTCATATATATAATCCATGCTATATTTGATATACCATTTTTTAATCAATTATTAAAATTTTTATAATAATTCATTCTCTGAGCAACTAATTAATTATAAAATAATACTATATGTTTTAAAAACATGCTCCAAATAAAATTACCATTTGCAAATGGAGACCTACAATATGAGAAATCAATAGAATAAAAAAAACATTTTTATCAAACTGAAATCCAATAAAATACACAAAATATGAAAAACATAATCAAATTCTTTTAAATCCCTTATATCAATTTAAAACACTAATGGGTATAAAACAACCCAATATTTAAGAAAAAATTTATATTTTGAAATTTTCATTTTATAAAATTTAAATAATTCAGATAAATGATTCAATTATGTTTCTTAATCCAACATTACAAATGAATATACGAAAAGAAAATAGGTAATCTCAGGAAATGTGTAACGTCCCATCCCACCTTCCTTTAAAACAAGTTACCAGACTGGTTGCCAAAAGGCCTTAATCACACCTCCCCATACGACACAGGATGCCAACTAACAGTGATAGTCTATTAATTGGAATGGTGGGGAGGCTATAACATCATAATTAAAGTATAACACTAGATTAATAATAAATTAAAATAGGTGATAACAAAAGAATAAAATAATAAAAAAAATGTAGTAGTGGAATAAAGTAATAATTTATACTATGTCCAACACCAAATTATATAATCATTCATGTATGTCTAAATGAGGATACATAACTAAAATATTAAATAGAAAAAATGAAAGTGGTGAAATACATTAAAATACAAGTAATAAGAAGAAAAGGGAGATATCTAGGAACAAATGATGATCTGGCTCAGTCCTATGATCTTGACTCCCATGTATGAGAATGACTACATAAGTAATATAATAATGGTCCTATAAACATGAGATATTCTCAACTACCCCAATGAAATAGTAACCCAAGAAATGTGAGATATTTATATAGTATTCCAACACCAATATTATCTAAGAATTATCCATACCATTACTATAACGTATAGTAATGTGAAGGTATACTTGATATATGATGAAACAAAAAGATATAAAGAGGTCAACTTAGGTTCCTATGGGACACATGGCCATTGTTACCTGCTTCATCCTAAGTTAGAATGAGTCTAATTATCACCATATACTTATAAATAATATATATATATATATAATCTATACATGTATATTCACAAAATTTAAGAGGACATAAGTAGGAATATACATGGATAATGTGTGCTAGCGGGAGCTAGGGCATAACTCAAGCATCTATAACTAGTCTAATGTTCTTTTAGCTCTATAAAGTGTACTAGACCTGAATGTCATTTGAATGTGAGGCATGTTTCCCATAACTCAAGATGGTGGTGTGAGTCATCATTCCCAACAACCTATGAAATGAAATGTGGAATGCCTTTCGAATCACCCAAATAGAAGTATCATGGTGTGAGATTTCATGACCATCATCCAATGGAAGGGAGCATGAAACATCATTATTAATAAAACCATTAACAATTTTCCTACAAGATAATACCAATAGACTAATAATAATAATAATATTTTAATTCTATTCATTAGTAATATTCATTTAACCCCACTAATCATGTGATTAAAAATTGCTAATATTCATTTCATATATAGATGATAGGTTAGGTGAATTTTCCACTTGCTATTATTAATTCTAAATAATCCATTATAAAAAATATATAAAAATCAATTATAAAGAAAATATTATTATCATTCCCTTTTTTAATTTCATTTATAATGAATAAAGAGATCCAAACCCAACTATAAGAATTTAGGCTATGTGTACTGCTCATAAGTAGATGACACCATACATGTAAAGGATATCTATAGGTCATGATATATACATCCATCACAACTATTAAAATTATAATCTAATAAGAGACTATAATACCCTGATATTTTGTAAAATATTTTTTCTAATTAATTTATATTTTTGATATATTTCATTTCACGTGACAGTGAAAATAGTTATATATATATATATATGTATATTAAAACACTAATTCTAATATTCCTTTCACATGAAACCAACATGGATAGTGCTACATGAAACATTGACCTGGCTTTCACTATACACAACACTGACATTGATTTCACTAAATTCAACACTAACTTCTATTTTTCTACATTCAACACTGACTTGGTGTACATTACACGCAATATTGAGTTTCTAGGAAACATCATTTTGTTGATATAATTATTTAAACGAGTTAGTTATATGATAGCCATAAAAACATAGTAATATAAAATATAAAGAAGAATTTAGAAATATTTTTATACTGTTTTCATATAAATATAAAATATTGATAATGACAAAAATATTTTTTTTGTAAAGTATATATATGTTTAAAAATACTATTTTATCGAGTATTCAACCTTTCAGGTACTTCTATTAAGAAGAAAAAAAATAATATTAGATGCATCTAGAAACTGAATTTGATAAAATAATTTTTTTTAAATTTATATTTCCGACATTCTCATAGGGTGATTTTTTGATATTTGTCTGAGAAACATCAATTTTTTGATGAATAGTGAAAAATACTACATTTTAGTAAATAATTTCTATTTCAGTTATGTAATTATTAATACTAAAAGATAAATTACATTTGTTTTAAGGTCACAATAGATCAATTTTAAATATATTAAAACAATATAAGTCATTATAATTAATTTCACTTTGAAAATTAATATAAAAAAATAAAAAAAATTCAAATATTATTCTACTTTTAAAACCTGTTATTTTATTCGTCTGTAGGATTATCATTAATATTTACTTTTCCAATTCTATGAAATGAATTTTGAAAAATATAAATACACCATTGTAATTATTATAATATTTTTTTAATTATATCATTTAATATTTCACCAAAAATATAAGTAAAAGTGATTAAAAATATTCATTGTGATTAAGGTCAAATTAATCTTAATTAGGGAATAAACCTTAATATTAGGGGGCCAAAATGAGCTAGCCACTTGTCCAACAGGCATTTATATGGACATATTTCTTCTATAAACCATTCATTCTTGATTTCAGTTATTTTGGTAAGAATTTTTTTATGTAAGAACATCTTTACAACAAACATGTTTTCCAAAATTCCAAGTGAATCATTTTCCTTCCCAATAAAAGGCCACCACCTCCCCCTCTTCATCACACCTCTCAATCCTCTTATGTTTGGACAAGATATACCCAACCCAATTATGAACGTCCCTATATTCCTCATATAATACTATAATTTTGATGAAAGCAATCCATGTAATACTTTTTTCAAAAACCAAAAGGAGTTACCCAATTAATATGAGGTTTGAACGCATACGATGAGAGTAAATACACAATGTATAGAAATTTCATATCAGTTTTAATTTCCATTAAATACATTATTTATTAATCAATCATTCCTTTTATGTGGTGTGTATACTGACCATGAGTTTATTCTAGTATTTCTATACTTATATTTATGAGTATTTTCATATCCGTTATATGTTCTTTATTTCATGGGGTTAATGTTTCAAAAGTTACTAAATCAATAATGTTGGTTTGTCTCAAATTTGATTATTTGAGACAAATTCCAGGTTATGCACCTATATTTTCCCAGGAGGTGAATATATTGGCATTGAAATGTTATATCTTGAATATCATCCTATTTATGAATTTTAAAAATTAATTTAATTTCATTTATGCAAATATGGTGTATGGTTCAATGTTGCAGAAAGTAAGGATTTATTGAAATAATCTCATCGCTTTTAGATATTCTTTATAATAATTCTTCCTTTGATGAAATATAATTGTCAATATCTCAAGAACACTCATGAATTTTTTCAACCTTTGGTTATTCATGATATCTCTATATATTGGTACAATTTAACCACTCTTTGGTACATAAGAAAGATAAGAATGTTTTTTAGAAAGTTTGAATTTACCTCTCACATCAGTCGTAAATTTGTGTTCCATCAAAATAATGTATTCTAAAAAAGGTCTCCAAGAATATTAAACTATTATCTTATAATATCTAAAAGGATTTTTTACAGTTTTTTTTATTATAACAATTGTTTCACAGGATTATTCTTGTTACTTTCGAAACAAGGCATTTTCTACCCCTTTACTATGAAGAAGGAAGGAAAATTTTACCTCATGCAGCATTAACAGATTTACCCGCCATTATTTATGTGACGATTACTGTACATGTTTAACAGTTTATCTTTTAAGGAAGTGTTTTTAATTTTTCTTCAATGAAATGGGTTTCAAAACGTTTTTTATCTTCTATTATATGTTTTCTAGGAAAACTATTTTCAAAATTCAATCAAGCAATCATTATAACATAATATTTTTTTTCATTAAATAGATTTCAAAAACAATTACAAAATTATTTTATGAGTTTTCAAGTAAAAAAATTTTCGTTACATTTTCCAGATTTCATTATAAGTTTTCAATGAGTATTCAACGGAAAATGTTTCTAAAATATTTTTAATATTATTTTTTATGTTTTCATTAAAAAAGGTTTTGAAAAGGTTGTGATTATTCTTTTACATATTTGTAATGAAAAAAGTTTTCAAAAAGTTTTCAAGGATTTCTTCAATGTTATAAAATAATTTTCAAAATAAATAAATATTTTATAATGGTTTTATAATTTAAAAATATTATTTTCAAAGAATAAAGGATATTTTTCTTTAGGAAATGTTTTCAAAATATCATTCTAGGTTACTTTCCATAAATGATGAAATCTTTTGATGTTAATCAGGCCCTTATAGTAAATAATCCAACGGTTCCATTCATAATCACTCTTTTATGGTTTATCTTTTTATGGATTAATTTTTAAGAACACTATTTGACTATCACAAGTTATATTATTTTGGAACTTGATTCTCTTCATAGTTTATGCATTGATTAAGTGATTAGGAAACCTATCTTATTTTTATAATTTACGTTGTCATAAATAGATAATGATACCCATTTAATTTCATAGGTTATAAATTGATATTTATAAAACAAATTTATCTACATTGGTCATGATATGATGAATGTATTCTTAGCACTATAATGTGTGTTTTTTATATGATAGGTTGAACATATATCCCAATCTAGTGAATTGAGTAATGAAATTTTTTTATGAGTTGAAATGGTACACGAGAGGGAATCCATATATTAAAATGAGAGGGTTTACAGGAGGAGATCCCAAGCCTGAAACAAGAGGTTAAACAAGATGATATCTCAAGCCCGAAACAAGATGGTGAAGAGGAGGATATCCCAATCTCGAAATAAGAGGGTAAATAAGAGGGAATCCCAAGCCTGGAACAAGAGGTCACAGAGTAGAACATCCCCAACCCAAAACAAGAGGGTACATGGGAGGGAATCTGAAGCCCGAATCCGGTACAAGGGTGATTAACCCAAGACAAACATGTTACAAAAGCCTTGGTATGTCACCATGACATAGGGTTTTTATATTCTCATGTGTTTACCACAATTCCGTGTTCTATTCCTATGTTATACATTCATGGATTATTTTCATGGTTTCATTATGATTCATGTTTTATGATCTAGAAACATATATTATGATATCTGATATGTAGGGTATAATATTAAAATGTGATGATCATGTTCCATACCCTTTGGTTCTTGTTAATCTTACACATTTCTATTATTTATAGTTATTAATAATTTGATCTCACCTATTTACTATGTTTCCTTTACCCATGTTTTGAGGAATGGTTTTAGGTAGATATACAATTGATGGATAAATTTATTGTAAATGTTGATTATCTTCCACTAGGATAGAATAATTTTTATATGTTTCCAACGAAACTAAAATATTATGGTACTTGTTCATGTGTTTTTGTAATGTACTAAATTATAATATAAAATGATTTAATATACATGTATTTTAATCCTAGTTTTCTATAATTGTTATCAAAGGAAGGGTTTTTTCACACATTGGAAACTAAGTTCAATGAACTTTAGTGATATCCTTAGGTATATTTCTAAGGATATGTCTTGTTATTTATCTAAAGATAAGTATAAGGACGTGTTAATATTTAGGAAAATGTTCTGAAATTCTTGTTAAGGATAGATTGAGTGGTGTCTAAAAACTCATCCATGCCGGGATACTACATGTGGATGTGGCTCTTGAATAGATGAACCAGGTTGTGAAAAATCCGATAAGATGTTCCAAGCCTTACTCGGGGTAATATATTATATAATAACATGCCTTTCTGCAAACCTGGTTTGACACTCTTGGGGGACATGATTTGGGAATTCAAATACTCATAACAATCCATTATTAGGGATTTGAATATTATATAACTACGAATAACCTAGGATTAACTTAATGTTCTATAAATTAAAATTAATTTTTTATGATTTCGATATCATATTTGTAATTTTTCATGACTATATTTTTTTCTTCTATGATATATATTTCCTAGACCATGATTTTTTATTTTAGTTAATGGAAGAAACTTGAAGGAACTGGATTAATTTTGAGTCTAGTGGACAATCTATAGATTATGTGAAATGAAATTAGATAATTACTAGGGATAATGATATTGCGATTATGCAAAATCATCAACTATGATATATGATTCATAATGTGAACTTTGGTGATATTCATAACACATCACATAAGAGGAATATTGCATTTTATAAATTTTAAAATTATAAGGACAATAGATTAAAGAATATTTAGCTTCCTACATGTAAATAATAAGGGTAAATATCCTTAAGGAATTCCTCAAATGGATGGGAAGATGTTTTATCTACAGGAAAAAGGGTTATAGAGTGAGGAATATCCATGGAGTTCAATGTATCATCTGTGAAGAACATGTGAATTACCCAACTCAATGACCATGAATAAGAATTTAATTCTAAAACAATTAGGGTTTCATTACATTTCAACCATTAAATTTTATGAATTAAAGTATTTATGTATTTGGATTCATGAATTAGGAATGGTGAATTATATAATTATTATTTAGTTTATGTTTTTTACTAAATATTTTCAAGAATATGTTGAATAGTTATTTTGGAAAAGAAAAGGGATTTTATAATACGGTGACATTCATAGGAATCATAGGATAAAGATAAATATAACCCTTTATGTGTTCCAATGTAAGGATAATGGTTTTTGGATAAAATACATATTATATATAAATAAATGAATTTCATGGTAATTATTACCCTGTATCTAATTATTGATTGGTTGAAAAATTAGTTTACATAAACATGGAACATGCTTATAACTTCTTTGATTTGAGGAATATATCCATTAATATTTATAACATGTAATCATATATTTTTTTTTTGTATAAGATTTGTGGTAATTCTGGTTATCACCATGTTTCAAGAGAATATACAATGTTGGTATTCACATGTTCGGAATGTGACAACCAATAGTTACATTGTCTTTGTGGGTATTATGGTTAGTTTTATTTAATAGGCTTATTATTAATGTTTTTTAATTTCATAATTTTGAAGACTTATAAGGTTAATAATTTATGGAATGATTAATGTATACATTGAATGATTTTTGTGAGGTGAAAGTGATGCCTCAACATATGAGTATTTATGCATATTGGATAACCTGTGCTAACTGTTTCGTTGAGATTTTATGTGAAGGAAGATGAAATTAATAATCATTCTATTTATGGAACTCATTATAGGTTGGTTCTTCAGGAATGAAAAATTCACCATTATTCCATGGAATAAGAGATGAAGTGGTAATTGATCAAGGAAAAACCAAAGGTTGATATTTTACAAATGAATGTGAAGAAAATCAAGTAAGTATGTTTCCTTATAATCCTAGAAAGTAAAAAATTTATTAAAACCTCGTAAAAGGATATTGAGAAATATTTAACCTAGAATATTTGTTTTTGATAAACTATATGATCCCTTAGATCATCATAGATATATCAGTTTGTGATCAACCACTTCAGCTAATCAATGTTTCCTATCAATCTTCCTTACAACATTATGGTTAGATTTTTATTACATGTATAGTTTTTTACATCCCATCAATGTTCTCATATATGTAAACCCAGTTATATGATAATTTGTGTAACCGATTTGTTTCCAACATTTCTTTTTTAAAGGATGTTTTAATATTCATTTTTACGATGTGGGTTTCTATGAAATGAACATTGAATTATTAAACCATTGGTATCCTAAATGAATTTTGAAGTAGACATTTATTTTAAGGGGTCAGGGCGAATGTAACCCCTCGAGAACTTTCGAAATAATTTTTTGAATTAATTTATATTTTTTGATATTTTTTATTTCATGTGATAGTGGGAATAGTTATATATATATATACATATTAAAAAACAATGTCTTAAATTCCTTTCAGATGGATCCAAATTAGATTGTTCAACATGCAACACCGACTTGGCTTGAATTATATGATATACTAATATCAATTTTTCTTCATGGAAATATAACATGCCTTGCTCTACATGTAACATCGAATTGGCGTATGTTACTTGCAATATCGAGTTTTTACAAAACAAAATTCTATTGTTACAATTATTTAAAAGAGGTATTCATAACCTAGACCTTAAACCATATTAATATAAATAGTAATAAATACTTTTATAAAAAATTTATAACGGGTTTTTATAAATAAAACATATTTATAATGGAAAATAATTTTTTTCTAGTCTTTATATATCCAAAAATACTATTTTCTCAAGTGAACTACTTTTCATGTTCATATGTGAAGCACAAAAAAATTAATTTTTGACACATAAAATTTAATTTAATAAAAAAATATTCATTTTTTAATTTATAATTCCAAATTTATTATAGGGTGAATTTTTTAGATTTTTCTGAGAAACATCATTTTTTTATGAAGAGTAAAAAATATTGCATTTTAGTTAATAACTACCTCTTCATTTAAATAATAATTAATTTTAAATAAAAATTCAAATAAGTTTTAAGGTAAAATTATATCAATTATAGATCTATTAATTTAGTTTAGGTCATTATAATTAATTTTAATTTCTAATTTAGTATAAAAACATTACAAACTTCGAAACGTTTTTCAACATGAAAACTCATTATTTCATCCCAGTTTACAGGATTAGCATTTATCTTAACATTTCCACTCTTGTGAATTGAATTTCAAAAATTATGCATGAAACATTATAATAAGTAAAATATTTAGAGTCTAATTATATCATGTTATTTTTTACCAAAAATATTAGTAAAAGTGATTAAAATTAATCATGATGGTTAAAGTCCATATAAGATTAATTGTGAAATAAACCTTAATCTAAGGGTCCTAAATGACCAATCCACTCATCCAACACACATTTTCTATATATATGCATTCCATAAACAATGAATTTATTATTTTTCTTGGTTTTATATGTCTTTTTTTATCGAATAACATGAGTAAAAAAATTTGATTTCAAAAACTTAAAGTGTGACATTTTCCTTCCCTATAAAAGGCAAATACCTCTCCCTCTTATTCAAACATTTCAAACTTCTTTTCATTGACAAATCACTACCCAATCCACTTCTCAACATACTGAACTTCCTCCTAAATGCATATCCATGAGCAGAATGAAATTCAAGGAATCCATTAGGATCAAACCGAAAGGAGTTACCTATTTAAGAGGAGGTTTCAATGAGTATGATGAGAATACAGACACAAGGTATGGGAATATCAACTTACTTTTTATTTTCTTAAGATACATGATTTATTCATCATCCATTAATTTCGTGTGGGGAGTATACATCCCAATATTGTATTCTATGATTCTAATACATAAATTTATATGTATTTTCATATCCATTATATGATATTTATTTCATGGGTTTAATGTTTCAAAATATACCAAATCAGTAAATTAGTTTTGTCTAAAATTTCATTCTTTGAAAACAATTCCATGTTTTGAACCTATATTTCCCATTATGTGTATATACTAACTTTGAGATGTTATATTGTAAATATATTTCGATTCATGCAATTTTTTCTTCATGTAATTATATTTTCTTAAATGGGGAGTATGGCACAATGTTAAAGAGTGGTAAGAGTTTATTGAAACAATCGCATCACTTTTCAATATTGTTTAGGATTATTCATCATTTAATGAAATAGTACGATTGATCTCTCAATAATTTTCATGAATTTTATTTTACTCTGGTTATTCCTGATTTCTTCATATATTTCAACCATTTTGTCACGGTTTGGAACATAAGATAGTTATGAATGTGTTTTTAAGGATGGATGAGTTTTCCTACCTTATCGGTCAAAAATATTTGTTCCTTTAAAACCGTGTTTTTTAAAAATGGTTTCCAGTAATATTCAACTATTTTCACATAAAATCTAAAATACATTTTTACCATTTTTCTTTTTCAAATGTTTTAAAATGAATGTTTTTGTCACTTTCCAAACAATTCATTTTTCTATCATTTTTACAATGAAAAAAAAAATTCATTTTAATTTTTATGAAATGTATATATTTACACACCATAATTTCAAGGAATATTAGTTTTCATGTTTATATGGTTAATAATTAATAATTGTTTTTAAAAAAAGTTCGATGAAATGGTTTTCCAAACATATTCTGGCTACATTTATATATTTTGAAAGAAAATGGTTTTAAATTTTTTTTCAAGACTTATTGATATTTTTTAAATGTATTTTCAATGAAATGGATTTCATAAAAATTTCAAGAGTATTTCTTGAGGTTTTATGTAAAATGGTTGTAAACATATTTTCATGATTTAGTTAAATTTTTTAAAAGTTTCTTTAATAAAAAATGTTTTTAAAATGTTTTGATGCTTACTTTATATGTTATCAAGGGAAAGGGCATTCAAAATATTTTCAAGATTCTTTTAAAAGTTTTCAATGAAAAATGTTTTCAAAATTATTTCAATCCTTATTTCTATGATTTCATTTTATTTTCAAAGAGAATGGATTTTAAAATTTTTTAATTCTTTTAAAATATTTTTTTCTTAGAAGAAATGATATTTTATTCAAGATATGTTTTGAAAATATATTTCCATGTTATTTTCAATATATAATGAAATTCATTGATATTATTAAATCTCTTTGGGGAAATGAAATAAAGGTACCATTCATAATAATCCATGAATGGTTTATGTTTTGGTGGAATAATACTTACGACACTTGTTTCACTACCACGAGGTATATGATTTTAAAGATTTATTCTCTTCATGGGTTATTTTTTGATAAAATGATTATGAAACCAATCTTTTTCTCAAAATTTATTATGTGATGAAATGATAATCATATTCATTTCATTTAATAGGTTATTATATGATATTTATAAAAACCATCTCTTTTTATGGGTGAGGATATGATGAATGTTTTTTGCAAAAATCATATATGATTATATTATGTGATAGGAGGGACCAATATCTCTGTATAATGAATTATGTAATTATAAATGTTTTAAGAGATCAATGGGTACTAGTGATGGAATCCCAAGCCTAAAAATAGATGGTATATAGGATACATCCCGTGCCTGAAACAAGAGGGAATACCAATCCCAAAACAATAGGGTAAACATAAGGATATCTTAGGCCTGAAATAAGTGGTTTAAAATGAGTAAATACCAATCCAAAAACTATAGGGTATAAGGGAGGAAATCACAATACCGAAAATGAGGTTTCAAAGGAGGGAATCCCAATCTCGAAGCAGGAAAACAAGTGATTAACCCAAGACTAACAGGTCACAAATACCTCGGTAGGTCACCTAGACATAGGGTTTTTATTTTCTTATGCGTTTTCCATAATTCCTTGTTCTATTCCTATTTTATTCTTTCATAGATTGTGTAATTAATTTTTTTTATGGTTCTTGTATTATGAACTGTCAATAATTATTAAGATCTCTAATATCTAGGGTATAATATTCAAATATTTTCCTCATGTTCTATTCCCTTTTGTTCTTGTTATTCTTACACATTTCTTTTATGTACCCTTATTAAGCATCTGATCTCACCCTGTTATTGTGTTTCCTTTATATAGGTTATAAAGAATGGTTTTAGGTATAAGTACTAATGGTAGAGATATTTATAGTAAATTTTGAAGATCGTTGACCAAGAGAGAATATTTTGTTTCCATGTTTCCAAAGACACTAAAATATTACTATGGCCAGGCATGCGTTTTTGTAATGTATTGAATATTCATCTAAAATGATGTAATATCCAAATTTGATAAGATTGGGTGGCTATAAAGACATGTAAAAACCACTGAAAAGTTGGTTGAGTCACTAACAGAAAAAATAGAGTAAGGTAACATCCTCCCACATATCAATTAATTAATTTGTTTTCATTTTATACGTTATATCACCTCATCGACAATTTTAATTTTAAAAAATCCTTAATTTGGGGTTTTATATGGGAAACCCCTTAATTGTTTATTAATCCTATATTCAATGACCTAAAACAAAGCTAATAGTCTATGAAAGTTATATAAAAATTAGAACATTATTTACTACATAAAAAATTAACATTTTAGAGTAGTAAACATATTATACATCATGCGGCACTGCGATGTAAATTTTAAATCAATAGAAACTTCAAGGAAGAGTTATAAACTACCTACCTTACACCAAGAATTATCTACACATCTAATATCATTACATTATTTGGTTGAGTTTAGGATAAATAGAAGAAATATAAATTTTCCATATAAATAGGGAAAAGTAGCTTGCATGATGATAGTTTATACAAGGATTAGAAAATCTAAATAATGGGATATCGAAATAATGAGCTTATTGGTATGCTTTCAATGATACCGACAATGGCCTTATCCAACACTAGATGAGATAGAGTAATCCATTCTTAGAAAAGGGGTGGAGGGGAGAGAACAGTTGGAGGAAGGGGGGCTTATCACATGGGAGGAAAAGGAGAAAAAAAAGTTAAAGGCATGAGGTCAATTTTGGTAATTTACATCCCCTTTAATTAAATTCATGGTTTGGCCACATAGTTAGATAGGTCATGTACCAGTTGTTAAAGTTCCACTTCCCAAGAATGGGGGTTTCACCATTCATGTAAACAGTTTGGTAATCATGCCCGAACCATGCTACTTACCTCTATAAGGAACCTACAGCAAGGAACACAGCCATGTGACTCACCTCTCGTAGTTAGATCAAATATTGTGAGACCTCCAGCTGTACAGAAAGATCTCCATAGAATCCCCACATGGGCCACACTATTTCAGAAAAAACATGTTCTATGACTAGTTCATACCTTTTTATTAGTTTTCGATGGCCACCAACTGTGAGATGTTATGAAACTCCTAATGAACCTATCTATCCATTAACCAAGTGTAGATACATCAATTTTATGGTTTTAAAGGATGGATTTATGTTTTAAATATCAATTAAAATAATTTCTTATTCACCAAACATAGAAATTAAAATTTATCTAGAATTATACATTGGTCCAAAACATAGATCATTACAATCTCCCAACTATAGAACTTCTTATCCTCGGTAAGCCTTGTAGAAAAAATAAATCATCACCATACATATAAGGGTAACAAAGTTTCATTTATATTAGAATTTTTTATTTATAAAATCCTAATGCATCACCAATAACAACATAAATGTATGGTACCTAATTTGATGAATCCTGATCCATCACTCGAATTCTAATCCCGAACTTCAAGGTGGTTCTTACCCGATCCTCTTAATCTAGATATATAATCATGTCAGCCTTTCTTTAGTTGACCAATATATGGATCACCACGTCATGAGTTCTATCAGAAATGACCAACTAAAAGATACAGTACTCACAAACATTAGAATATTCTACATTAAGGTTCTCATTCCATTATATGACTCTCAGAACATGACCTTTTTATCTTGGAAAACCTAGTTATATCTATAGACTTAGTTGGGTCTGCAATTTCTTATAATGGTCAAATTATTATCGACTATGCTAACAACCGTTCTCATGATCTTTCCTTGAAAGGCTCTACTAACCTCTACATGAAATTAATCTTAAATTTTTATATATTTTAGAATGGTTCATCTCATTTTGTATTTTATATGAAAAAATAAATAAATTAAAGTCACTTCTAAAAAAATATTGTCAAAAAATGAACTGATTATGAGGTTGATGAATCACGACCAGAAACATGATTTATCCTTCCATAGAATCTTATCTTTACATTGAAAACATTTCTAAAAAACCATTTCCAACACTTGGTGATGTCTCATGTCTAAACATTCACTTTATTTTGTGGTGCCCTAACACTCACATGGGTGCATGCTTGATCTAGAACACTTGGATCGTCACCCTCCAAAAAATACATCTGAGTCTAACTGGAAACTAGGTTTACATCAAAATAATCTAACAAATTCCATTTAATTTATCCTAGGTATTACATATTATGTATTTTAAAAGTGAGACACCATTACATAGAAAACTCCATATATCGAGAATGATTATAAACCCAAACAATAATCAATTCAAGATCTGGTCGGTGATCATGAGTTTGTCTAAGTCATTCCTTCCTGGGAACTAAAGAATTACTTAGGACTAACCAATTATATAATACTTTCACAATATATAAGTAAAACTCTCATCAGAATAATTTATCTATACCAACAACATTTAAATATAGCAATGCATATAACTGATACTATCTTACGATAGGTGAATAATGTCAATATAGGTTAAAAGATATTTTATAAACCAATATTACACTGATATGGTATCAATGATCTCCAAGAAGACTCAATACACTTATATAATATCTATGATGATGATCCCGGTATGGAACTAAACCCATCGTGTCCAACCACATATAGAAATGATAGTCAAACCACTCAGGTCGACTTCATTTAGAAGAGCTCAGCTTCACCTACTAACACATCACCACCCTGACCAAGATGCCCTTACAGGTAATGGAATCTGATGATCACTTAAACATAACAAATGAATTCCTTACCTGATTAGTGGTGTCTTCAATGGTTTTGTATAATGGATTTTGTGCCCTAGATCCAACTAATATATACTTTATGATAAACTATATTCATGGTTTTCAATAATAACAAACTCATTATCACATAAAGAGTTTTCTTTTTTGTAACATAGTATGTGATAATTTTTTTTAATAGTATCAATCACACTAAAAGGTCAAATCCATTCCCTAAAATGATGGTCGGAATGGCCCAAAGGCCTTCATTTTTTATATTTTTTTGATAATCCTTCTTTCAAGGTGTGAGGTGAAACCCTTACAAGGCTCGAAGGCTGAGAGACAACTACATGACCCATAGGTCTTAGAGGAATCACCCAGACATTACAACTTGGAACTGCTCCCCCCAGCATATTTCATGATATCATCACTCCCCCTTCACAGGGCTGGTCGGCTAGTGGTCCTATGCAAAGCTGCACAGGCCTCGTACCGAAGGAAAATATATACCCTCTAATTCTTCCAATTAAGGTTAGCTCTACTCTAGTGAATGAGCCTTCCCTAAATCCTCCTCTGAATCCTTGTCCCAAGAAGTCTGACAGGTACATCTACATTTCATGTGGCCCGAAGGCCTTGGGTGGCCCAAAAGCCTTGCAGGACCCGAGGACAAAACCAGTGGCCCAAAGGCCCAGATGGATGAATAGTTTCAGCTACTACAGTACCGAACAATACCTGCTGTAGTACTGCTACAACGCTGCTATAGTATCCAGAAATATGACTCCAACCAGATTTATATATATTTTCTATTAATAGATGAAATCATTTGACGAACACTATTGATTTAAGATATCAGCGGTAGAGACTCATATGAAATTGAGTCACCATTTCATGGTGTACACCCTTGGTAAAATCCAGTGTATGATATTAGATAAAAAAGTCCTACCAGTATGAAATCCACAATTATATGTGTTGTTGGATGTTCCTATAAAAATATGTGTGTGTTTACCATTAGTCATTAATATTATTATCAATGAGTATTTTAAGTCATATACTTTGATTTATAACACATCTCATGATGAAATATGTTCATGATGCGTTTGTAAACATGTGTGCATTATGAGTCATATTTCATTAATCAACACTGAAAGAAAGGATTCTACCCTTCTATTCATTAACAGTTGTTAATATATCACTCCCTATGAAGAAAATTATATAATTTAAATAAATATATTTCCATTTTGTTTTACAGGGATTTTCAATTTCTAAAAAGTCCAAAAATTGGAATCAACCGCATAGGTTAATGGTACTAGCATTCAACTTCCTCAATTAGATATATATTGATAAAATAATTATACTACACAGTAATCATTCATATGAGGCATTATGTTGTTTCAATGTTAACTTCATAGTTAATTGGTTCCTTAACATATTTCTAGACACTAACCTTGGACATTAGGCTGCTTCTCCCGATGAAACTGAGAAAGAGACCTAAAAGGTAACACACTATGTGTATCTAGAATCATAGATAAACAATATATTATTATTTATTATTTAACAATTTTAATAAATATTATCCCCATATGTGGTTTAAAAATTATTTATATTTGATTGATTTCTTATATTCTGTCACAAATTATTCAAGAAAATACAATGTGATGTAAAATTTAATAATTTTTTATTCTATATTTACTGAATATAATTTTATTTTATTAATTGGAAAAAAATTATTGACGTTAATATATTATATTAATATCCATTATTCGTGGCACAAAAAAATTATGGAGGAATTATCGACTGAGTTTTATGGTCATGTGGGAAATAATAAATAATAAATATTATTTTAACAAATAATGTGTAATTTTAATTCATAAGATTCTAACATATTGAGAAATAATAATAATAATATTATTATAGACATGTGGTTCCATTGGGATTAAATAAATATTAAAGAGAAAATGTGAAATTGAATATTTCTGAACCAAGAGGTATATAAAAACAATTATATTATTTTTCAAGAGAGGAAATTTCATTTGTATCAATGAAAGAATCTAGATAATCCTATCAAACCATAGAGATCTCCCTTATCTAAAAGAACTCTTAATAATGGAGAGAGATAATCCCCATTATACACTCTTTAGTCTATTGAGACCATGGAGAAATATTTGGATGTTAATTTTGATGCAATCAAATGTGAACAACATAAGAGATAGGATCTTCCATGCTAGCACCCAGATATTCCTACACCAATGTTAGGATATTTTTGGAACATGTTTGGTTGACTAGAAGAGGGAATCTTCACATGATTCTTGTATCTCAACAATGATAGTACACATACCCATTTTCAGATCCAACAAAGAAGAAATAATTTTTACAAGGCAATTCATTAATTGATTTAATTAATTATAAATAATATATGATGTTTCTACACTTGGTTTTGGTGTTCTATCCATTTTTTTATTATTTGATTCAATTTTGAGGATCCCAACATTTATATTCATGTAAATATCATATTGATCACAAATCATGATAATATTAAATTTTTGGAACAAACCATCACATGATTCTGTTGTGCCTAGAACCTTCAACTGTTATTAGAGTGGTCACATTATTTATTATTATTATTTATTATAATTAATTATTTATCATTGATTTATTTACAAAATTTTTATTTATTTATTTAATTAATGATTAATCATAATTTAATAATAATATATACATCCTCCTTTTCCTAATTTGTTTCTCAAAAATAAAATAAAATAAAATAATTTTATTATTGAAAAAAGATATTATCTCATTGGGATGTGATAAGGAATATTTCCTGATAACACAAGAGTACACATAATGTAAACATAACTACATTTCGTTTACAAGTGTTCAATTAAAAAATAAATAATTGTAAATTAATTCAAGGAATGTGCATTGAATACACATGGATCCTTAAATATTAAATCATGTTTTATCCAGGCCAGCCTAGAACACGATCAGTCATAGTACACTATGTGTTGAACACATAAACAACACATAATACTCATGGAATATATGGTGCATTTTCCTTCTAACTTGACCTAACTTACTCATGACTGTGTAACCTACAGATCAAACAACATGTAGCCCATGTACATTATTTTTAAGACAATATTTTCCATGTAATGATTTGCATACTGAGTCACTAGGTGTGTGTCATGGATAGATGGTGAGAAAGGTACACATTGTGTAGCTGGCATGTACACATAGTGTAACACAAAATTGAAAACAATTGAAATTAAGTTATTATATTGTTTAAAACATATCGACATGTGTGTGAGTGTGTCCATTATTGTGATTAGACACACCATGTGACGAGTTTTAATATTGAAAAATGTGTAAACAAGTTATGTGTAATATTCAGATCTATGTATCACGTATGAGTCATATTTTAGTTATTACTCTATTATCATTAAATAATTAAATGTGATAGAAAAACCATGTAATCTATGTAATAATTATGTTTATAGTAGAAGTCATTAATGTAAGTGATAATTCATGCATTGCAAATGTCACATGAGTAAAAAATACGATGTACATAACTAGCATTGTGTAGTATGGATGGGTTCCCACCATGTTGCCTCCAAGGTACATTTACGTACATAGTTGACATTAAATAAATTAATTTAATTCCTTTAAAATTATAATGGATGAAATCTCAAGGAAATTCAGATTTTAATTAAGATAAAAATATTAATTAATCAATGGAAATGGATATTTAATTTGAGAATAATGTTTTTATATATGAATGATTAAAATTGAATGACAATTTATTTAAAATGATAATTCATTACATGTATTTCCATGATCATGAGCATAGACCAGACCTATATATATTATTGGTGTATATTAATTTATAAATCATTTACCTTTTATTATCTAAGGGACTACATGCCCATTGTTTCTTTTATGTAAACCCCTTTACCTCAACTTTCTGTGAGTAAAAAAAAATTTTATGGATGGAGCTCTCATGCTAGTGGAGGTCGATCAAGTATGGGATGAAGGAGAAACCAATCAAAGAGACATAAATAAATGGAACAGTGTATAGATATAATGAAACCCTTAATTGGTTCAAGGTTTCTTTTCCATAGGTCAACAAATAGTTAATCAAACACCATATAAACTATCCATTACTATATTATCATGATCATACAAAATTAATATTTTATTTCCATCATGTTTCATAGTTATTTCATTATGGATGTTTATTTGTGGTCACATGAATTAATGAATAAAAAATATTATAAGATAGAACAAATATAAATTGTCTTATGCATTAATATTATATGAAAATGGTAAATCAATTATGTAAATCAACATAATATTATAAATAATGTGAAAATGAAATAATTTAAAATTTACACATAAAAGATAAAATCCACCATTATATATTTAGTTTGTATAACCATCCACGACATCAATTAAAATCAAACTATAGTTCTATGTCATTGACCAATTAATGTTGGGGTAATTTTAATTATCATGGAATTTTAACATAACGTTTTGGGTAGAAATATCATAGTTCACATCAAGGGTTTAATTCCAATTAAGAACTTACTATTACTTAGAGGAAATGGTTGATGTAATCCAATTTATGCATTTTAGTATTGGGGAGTCCACTCAAGAGATCAATGAACTGTGAGTTAATGAAGTATGTATTTGTAAATCATACCTAAAACCCTCTAAATAGTTTGACCAGCCAATTTTGGGGTTATTAGAAGGTTAATATGGATCCCTACCACTATAATTTCCATAAAACACGATTTATGAAGCAATGATGTGGGATATTCAGTTTTGATAAAATAGTGGGAGATTAATAAATATAATATTTATTTTTTTGTATAAATTTCTTCAAATAAAGAACTAAATACATGATCAACTTATTTTATGAATCATCAATAAAATTACATCAAAAATTTCAATTTGATGTGTATAATATAAGGATAACCATCATATCGATACCAAATTACAATAGTATAAAAGGTATTTACGCATTATCTAGCTCCAAGAAAAAATTGTATGTGATAGAGGAAACAATTCCTAATTCACCTAGTAATGAGGCTAGTGATGAAGAGTTAACTCTATATGAGAAATAATTACACGAGTCCATATATGTATAGTGTTTTATGATATCATCCATGACCAGTTAGATTCTGAAACAACACGAAGACATATATGTTTATAACATTATGTCTCAACATTAGTATCACTATCAAGAGAAGGAGAGAAAAAATATATAACAGAACTCCAATGCTCTGTTTACAACTATTCTTGGAGATTCGTCACCACTCAGTCATCATGTTTTCAGTATTATTGGATACATTTAGTGCTTAGGCATCTTAAGGACTAAATTCTTACACGATCTTCACATGAATCTCATAATTTCATCAATACCCAAGCCATTATCTAGTTTTATTATAATATGAACAATACTGTAAAGAGTATTTTAGAACGTATTAATATAATTGGCCAAGTGGAAGATGAGATGGGCCTTGAAATACCCTAGGTCCTTACGGTGAATAATATTTATAATAACAAGGAAAGGGGCCCCAAGAGTCATAACAGGTCTAAATCTACCAATAATCATCCTTCCAAGAAGAGTAATTTCCAGAGGCAGGGAAATGAAAGGGAAACCGTATGTTATTTGTTTTTCATGTAAGACTAATAGAAGAGTAATAGAATTAAAATGTAATTGAAAGATAATTTATAATTAATTATCAAGTTTTATCACTCTATATATACATCTTAGGTATTTGATACAGCTTGTGGTGATCCATATGTATTGAAATTACACAACCGAGTATATTTGAAAATATTGAGAGGGGAAAAGTGGATATGAGAGATACCAATGGTGTTAGGATGGATAATCTAGTCATTTTTGAATACTTCCCTTCATTTAGGACACAAATCGTTGTGGTTTTAAGGGATTGTTATTATGTACCAACTATTTCCAAAAAACATAATTTCTAAATCAATCCAATATGCAGATTGTATTATTTTCATGTTTGTAAATGCATATTTTTTTGTAATAATTGAAACATATGTAATGGTATGGTGTATCTAAATAAAAAAATTTATGAATTAAATTAAAAAAATTATCTTCAATAGATAATTATTAATGTTCAAACAACTCATATAGCACCCAGCTATGGAATCACCGTCATGGTCATGTAAAAGACATTCATTTAATAATGCTCTATATAGTTGGTTTTTTAGATTCTATTGATCTAAATCAATGTGAATGAAGTCTTTCATGATTTCTATGAAATTTGGCCAACCCACCTTTTAGATAATACTTTGAATGGGTCATAGAGTTTCTAGTATATTTACACACCGATGATTGTGAACAATTTTTAGTAGCAGTTTGAAGTTGGTATTCTTATATCAAAAACATTTATTTACTACTAAAGTAGATATGGCTATATCCAATTGATGAGGTATAATTAAAATTCTTCTAATAATTCCAATAATTCAAGAATGAATTAGATAATGTACATAAAATGAATATAAATAATATTTTATCATAATAATGTGGTGGATATCGTAACAAAGAGTTGATCGACATTTTATAGGAGTTCATGACTATTTATCAACCCACTCCACCATACACACCATGGTGGAATAATTTTTATCAAATGAGAAATATTATCTTATTAGAAATGGAAAGCTTGATGATGAGTTAGGAATACATTCCATTATCCTTTTGTTGAAATGAATTTCATCACATACATTAAATTTGGTGCCAACTAATGTGAAAAATGTTATTCACATTAAGTTATAGAGTGGAAGCAAACCTGTTTTGTAGCATACACATGAATAGTGAGGAAATGTGTTGATTGAGGCCTTCTCAAGCATCAAAATAGAACCCTCAAGAACAAAGAGAATCTTTATAGGGTATCCCATGAAAATAAATGGATACTACCTATAAAACATCTGAAATAAGAAGTGAATTCTCTATAGTGGATGTCTTTCATGATATGAAGCACAACCTCAAAAATTATAGGGGGTGAAGGATTTACATAGACGAACATGATGCTCAAGATACATTAGAGTCAGTACATGAATAGATTTTATAGGTCCCAGTGTATGAAGAAATTCCAAAAAAACTATTTTTGTGTTGGATAAAAAGAGATGTAATAGAAAAAAAAAATGTGGCCCTCTAGTCACCAATTATGGTGACTCATTATTGGTTGTAAATGATGAAGCTCTAGCCTACAAAGTATAAGTAGAGATAATAATAGATATAAGTTGGAAAAAATCCATGAATTATGAAAGGGTTTTTATATACCTGAACAATGTTTGGGTCCTTTTTGATGAACCGGTTGATGTAATTCTTGTAGAGTGAAAATTTTAATTCAAGATAAAACAATACATAGAAGGTAAAGTGTATCCCTATAATGAAAATCTGGTAGATAAAGGGTTTAGAAAATGCATTGGAATTGACAAAAATGAAGCATTTTCACCAGATTCTATGTTAATGTCTATTATAATTCGACCTCATATAATAGCTTACCTTGCATATTGAATTTGGAAATTGGATGTAAACACTAATTTCTATAATGTGATATTTCTATATTATTTCTATATGACACTACCTGGAGGTTTTGTTACACTAGATGATTGAGAAATGTTTTTTGAGTTACAAAGATCCATTTATGGATTAAGGAAATCATCTTGATTGTGGAGAATTCGATTCCATAAATCTATAAAATAAGTTGGTTTTGTTAAGAATGAATGTGAGCCTTGTGATTTGAATATTTTTAGTGGGAATAAATTCATTATCCTAGTCATATATTTTGATGAAATATTAGTTATTGGAAATGGCATACCCATCCTATAATCTATTAAGGACTAGTTAAACAAGTGTTTCTTATGGAGGACATAGGTGAAACAACCTATACTATTGGCATCTAGATATTTTTTGATAGATCAAAGAGGCTGGTAAGACCATGTGAGAGTAAATTCACTCACCAAATACTAAAGAGATTTAGTACAGAATATTCTAAGAGGGGGTTTCTTCCAGTGTCCCATAGAAAAAATATTTCTATGAAAAATTTTACTCATTCATAATAGGATAAAGAGAGAATGTGTATAATCAAGTATACTTCAGTGATATGATCAATCAATAATTAAATTTTATTTATTTTACTTGATGTTTCCTACATATTGAGAATGGTAGGAAGATATCAAGATGATCTTGGAGAAAATAGCTAGTTTTTTGTTAAGGATTTCCTTGATTATTCATGAATAACTAAGGATATGTTCTAGATTTATGAGGAGAAGAGGTGTTGGTTATCATGAGTTATATTGATTCTAGGTTTTAGGAAAATAATAATGATATGAAGTCACCATTAGGATATGTTTTTCCATCTCAACGTATAAGCTGTGAGATGTATGAATTAAATTTAAATAGTTTTCATTGATTTTACTATAGAGTCAGAGTGTAAACTATATTTTGATGAATCTGGGGAATTTTCAATAATAAAAAAATTGTCTAAGAGCATGATTTGTTACATATATGTAAAGGCACAATCATATTGTATTTTGATAATACTATAATGGTGGATTTTGTAAAAGAGACAAGGACAGACCAATAGAAAAAGAAAATTCTCTATTAGTATCACCTCTTCAGTGATTTCTCCTCAAGGTGTTATGTTGCAATGATAAGAGTTCACCCAGAAGAAAATTGGGTGGACCCCTTTAATAAATTCATATATCAAGATAAGCATTATTATAATGTGAGAGATAGATAACTGAAAGTTGTTAGTGGTTTGATCATGTGAATGTGGGATTCTATAGAAGTTTCTTACCTAGCACCAAATTCTATGTACTTTATGATAACACGTATTCATGGTTTTGAATATTAATAAACTTCTTATCACATCATGATCTTTATTCTGTGTAACATTGTATATGATAATGTCCTAAGAGTAGATACCACACTAAAAGGTCATAGTAGTACCCAAATAGGATGAGAACCAAGGTGTTCCATGATAATATTATTAAATATATATTATTTATCTGGATTCAATCATTATAGGAAGATAAATGATTCAGGCTATCATTTTTAGAGACTCATATGACTTTGAGGCACCTTCCCATGATGTACAACCTTGGTAATATGTTTCATAGGATATTATGAGAATGAGACCCTCCAATAGGAAATCCACATTTATATCTCATTAGATATTCATATATGAAGAAGTGCAGATTGATCCATATATAGTAAGATTATTATTAATGAGTATTATAAGTTTCATAATTTAATGTATTTATGAAAACCATGATGACATATGTTCATAGTTAGGTATGATGTGTTGGTTGCGTCATGAGTTTTTTTCCCTTAATTAATAATGCGAGAAAAGATTTTCCCCTATTTGTAAAGAGAAGTTGACATCTCATTCCATTTTATTGAAAGGATTTATTTTAAATAAATCAATGAAAATGGTGTTTGATAAGGAATTTAGATTTTTCAAAATTGAAAGAAAGAGAAATCAAGCACATAGGTTGACAGCACCAGCGTGGAGCCTACTTGTTATAGATATTATAATAAAGGGATTAAATTACACATTCAAAATCCTTATGAATTATTATGTTGAATTAGCATTATATTATTTCACTATGAGTTCCTTAGAATTTTTCTATATGCTAACCTATGCCTTTAGGCTGCTTCTTCTAATTCCATTAAGGAAATATCTTAGTGGCTCAAAAACTATGTTTATCCTGAGTCCGAGTAATATAATATTTTATTATTTATTAGTTAACAAGTTGAATAAACATTATTCTCACTCATGGGATAATAATTATTCAAGTTTTCATGATCACATATATTCTTCCACTAGTTACTTGAGAGAATATAATATGATAAGAATGATTAATAAATATTTATCTTCTATTTAGTAAATGTAATATATATATATTTATTTAAGAATAATGTATAGATATTTATTTATTAAATAAATATCCATTATTTTAGTCCTGATAAATATTTTTTATTAATGAAGAGCCATGTTTTAAGGTGTATATAGAAATAGTATATATATAATATTATTTGATTAAAAAATATAAAATTTTAATTTGAGAGTTTAGTGAAAGATGAGAAATAATTAAAATATTATTATTCATAACATGGGATTACAAAGGGAATGAATAAGTATTAAAGGGAACTTATGGAATTATTTATTTGTAATCCTACTAGTATATAAACACAATTATATTATTTGTCAAAAGAGCCAATTTCATTTGTAGTGAAAAATGAATATGAAGAATCCTATCAGACACTACACATCTCCCTTTTTTGGAATAGTCTCCAAAATAGAGAGTGATCCTCCTCCACATTCCACTCTTTAGTATAGAGATATCCTGGAGAATGCATTGAAATAAATTCTTGAGGTGATCTATGATGAACAACCAAAGTGATAGGATCTGTCGTGTTATCACCTAATGATTACTACAAAAACATTTGGATAATTTTTTCATGTTTGGATCACTAATAGAGGGAATGTTTTCTTGATTACTTGAATGAAATGGTGGAACAGCGTAGATGTGTTTTCAAATACCTTAATGAAGAATTAATTCTCAAAAGTTAATTTTTTAATTGATCAAATTAACTATAAATAATATGTGATGATATTGGTCTTGGTTCCAACGTTATATTCATTATCTATTTTTTAATTTATTCAATTCCATCAATAATGGAGTTTATCATCATGTAAATATCATATTAATCATCAATAATAAAAAAATATAATTTTTCATGCCCCATCACATGCTTCTGTATCAACCAAAACCTTCAGTATACACAACTAACCATGTCATTTTTAGGCTTCCTTGCTAGCACCAACACAAATGAAAAAAATTCTAGCCTCCCAAATAGTAAAAAAAACATAGTTCGTTTCTTAATATTACTCCTTAGTTATGTTTCATCTACATGGAAAGACATGTTTATCTTTTTTGATGTTATGTTTCTCACCTAAGGAGTGTCCTTATCAGTAAACGTTCTGAGAAAGGGAACTAATCCTATGACACATGCTCCTTAGACAACTAACCATTGTTCCAATAAATCTCCTTCAATATTTTACTAAGTGTTAAAATGAACGAGATGAAAGTATAATCATGGGTCCATGATTCATTAGATTCACATTATTTGGACACATGGAACTCTTCTTGAGTTACGTCCACATGTGCTATTTCATCGAGCGTTGAAGAAAAAAACAACATGACAACATGTAGAAAAAATTAATCCCCTTACAACATCATCGAGAGTGTTGGGAAAAGTATAATTACCCTAAATTCCCATGGAACACTAATCTAGATATAACACATAAACATAGTTAAACATCTCAAATAATAATTGGTATCACCAAACCCATAAAGGTTTTTGTACCATTTTAGTAACTCGATGGATAACTCACATAATAACACATATTACACTAATGATTTAAAAGAAAAACGAGACATCCGTGATACTATCCATATTCAAATTGACTATATGAATTTAAGAATTTTATGCCCTGAAAAATAACAACCCCTGAGTTATTTGATCCTAATGGATATTATTCTGATTAACATCTTTTTCTATCATCTAACAGAAAGGGAATATTTTCAAGTCTTACTTGGATACCGACCATGACCAAGGCATGTATAACCTTGTAAAAATGATCCTTACAAGATTATCACACCCAAAAAAGGGTCCAAATTATCAAGCCATAAACCATCCATATTGACTATATTTTTATAAATAAAACTCCTATTTGGAAATCAGATACCCATACAGTACCACACATCAAAAATCACATCAATAACATTTAGAAAGATGTAAAATTTTATGAGGGTGTTACCTATCATGGGATATCCCCTTACAAAATCATAATGCATTGACCCTATATCCGAGTCATGATGAAGAGGTTACTCTTCTCTACCTCATATAAAATAGGGTAGAAGAAGCCTATAGAAAATGATCATTTTCTCATCCAAATTGAAAATTAGGAAAAAATGATTAATTTTCCCTTAAGGAAGTGTTAAAGAAAATAACACCACATGTGGTAACTCCATAATTAAACAAGGAATGTTATATCAATCGTCATTTAAAAACAATTATTGTATTAACATTAGTATTAATTAGTAAATTTATCATATAAATTCATTTAACCCATTTTATTTTAAAATATGTTTTTTACAACTAATATTAGTAAAAGAAAATATCAATTTAAATCTATAGAAAAAAACCCTTTAATTTGAAATTGGAATTGTAATTAACTAATATCACATATAAGTATAGTTCAAAAGAATATATTATAATTAATATAATTTTAAAATGAAATTTTCATGTTATATGCCACCATTCATCTATATGAATTAATATATATGGTTTCAGACACTTTGAATAACCATCCATATATAATCATTAGTATATATATACCCTCAAGGGGTTAAATACTAAGGAATAACATAAAAAACATGATCTTTGATGGTATCCTCAAATACACCTAGTTCTATAAGCCACAATAGCCGATTTAATATATCAATATTTTAAAACACCCATATTGGGTTATCTTGTAAGAAACATGCCCCAACAAACCAACTTAGTTCTAGTTGTTCATTTTGGGGATTAGCCATATAGGTATTCTTTCCCAAGTAAAATTGGTACAAGACTTTATAGTGTTTACCATTTCATGTAAGGTCAAAATTTAAGATAATTTATATTTATACTATAATTTCAAGATGTATCAAGATCATAATGATAGTTCAATTATAGGGGTTACCACTTCCTAATTTATGAAGTCCCCCTACCCTTTAAAAATTTTAAATTTTTTCCCATTTAATTTAAACCAATATTTTTTTAATCCCATTTTGTCAATGGTTCATGGATCAACCATTTCATAATCGGTTAGTCAAACATAATACCACCATCAATATACATAATAAATCACCAATTAGATTAATGATGAAATTTTATTTAACCATTAATTGTATATTAAAATTATAACAGGGAATGACAAACATCACAATAATTTTATTTAATGATGAAAATAAGATAAAAATCTAATTAAACGTGGAAAGGTATTACATAATCATGTGAATACCCAAGCATGGTATATAATTAAACATGAAAATTAGAACAATAAAATTATAGAATCATGTTGTATATGGACCATTCTAACTAAATCAAACATCATGTTATATAAAAAAGCATGCTAAAGAAATACCTAAGCATGCATAATACTATATATCCAAAAATACCTAGTATAGTATATAACATGCATGCTAATAAACACAAAAAATAGTAATAAATATCAATCATCTTTGAAATGTATTTTACATGGCATGGTATATGGAAGGATGTGAGTCCTAATGTGGCTACAATAATTTAGGTAATGAAACATTCATTCCATACTAGGCCAAGGGTAGGTACTGAAATATTATAAATCTGTAACAAGAAAAATGTACATTAATCACTTGAGATGAAATCAAAATAAACTAAAAAATAGAGCAACATGAACCACAATCCCATCCATAGCCACATAGACTTTTCTCCATGTGTGCGATGATCACACTCACATAATGATTTTTACCAAATTCTTAGACATTCCTAGTCTTAAATAGACCAGAACCAAATAGTAAAGAAAAGAAAGAGAATCCAATTATACCATATTATAGAGTCCTATCCTAGATTCTTATAAAACCATTGATTAGACTTGTATCCAAGTTGAATTAATTTCACCTCCTCAAACTCCATAGGATGTCGAATAGAAGGTATGGTCAAATTTTGGTATGGCAGGGAGAATATACCCTTATTATCATAGTTACATAGTGACCTAATAATAAATAATACGAGATAACAACATAAGAATAAAATAATAAACAACATAGTCATGAAATAAAATAATAACTAATACAATGGAAAACACAAAATTTACAATAATTCATGAAAGTTTGATTAAGGATACCTAACTAAAATAGTAAAAAATTGACATAAGGTGGTGAAATATAGTACAGTAAATGAAATAAGAAAAAAAATCCCAAGGATGATCTCCATGACCATCTTGAGCTTCATCTCAGCCCTACACTCCTGAATCTTAGGTACAAGAATCAAAGTTCATGTAATAAATCACTAGTCTTGTGGATATTAGATCTTATAAGGTACCCCAATTGAATGGAGGCCAAAGCAGGGTGTGAGATATACTCAGTAGACCATAACAAATGGTATCTAATAATGATCTAGACCAAGTGGATTAATTAAAATAGTTTTAGTTATAATAGATAGATGATAAAACTAAAAGCTTTAAATAGGTTGGCTTAGGTTCCTAATGGACGCTTAAATGATGCTACCTACATCGACCTATGATATAATGAGTCTATTCATCACCATATGCTTATAGATAATATATATATATATATATTATATATAGGTATACTAACTATGTACATGAGGAAATAAGTATGCATATACGTGGATATTGTGCTTGTTGGACCTATGGCGCAACTCATGTATCTATTACTAGTATAATATGCCTATGGATCCAGCAAGGGTATAGGTCTTGAATATCATACAAATGAGAGACATATTACCCATTAGTAATCATAGTTGGATGAGTCATCATTCCAAACAACCTATGTGGTGGAACTTGGAACATTTTGTCCATCGCCCCAATAAATGTATCCCAACATGAGATGTCAGACCCATCACCCAATGTAAGGGAGTGTGAAACATCATGATCAATAGAACCCTTAACAATTTTTAAAACATCCAATACTCATGAAATAAATATATAAATAATATAGAAATACCATTTAATATCTATATTCATTTATCCCCACCAATCATGGCTACAAAAAGTCATAGTATTCATTTCATATATGGATGACTAGTGAGGTGGCCTCCCCAATCATATTATTTAATTATAAACAATCCATCATCACAATTTAATACAAATAAATTTTAAAATTCCATATATTAATAATTTCATTTTAATATATTGGGTATAAATAATAATGATAGAAAAAACAAGTAACATTTTGGCCAGGTGTACTGCTCGTAAACAATAGAAACTATACAAGAAAAGGGTATCCATATTTTATGCTACTAGGATTCTGCACACCAATTGACATTATAATATAATAAGCTACAAGTTGAAAACACTCAAGAGATGGTTTTTTTCCTTAAGATAAGGCATAGTGAATAGTCAAATCCGTCCATATATCAATGACCAAATCTATTCTAATTTTATAAGACAACACACCTCATCAAGGGATTTATTAAAAAAAAATTCATTAATTAAGTGAATTCCATGAGAGAAACCTTAAAGGTTCCATAAGAATAAGGTCCATGACCTAAAATAATTCTAAAAATGTTGAACAGGCATAGAATAATTAGAACATTAGGCTTTACATAAGAATGTTAGTATTTTTAGAGGAACCCATCGAAAATTATGTGTGCAGAACTATAATGACCCAACATAAATATACATAAACATTTCATCACTTTCTCAGAATAATTATAACATTATAAAAATATATTCCCAAATACTGTACTAGTTTAGTGCCTTCAGAAACCCAAATACTTAAACTCTAGTACATAAATGAGAAACATTATCTCCCACTAGGTTCTTGAGACTAGAAGCATTGTTAGAAACATCAAACATAATAAATATCTTCATAACATGGGGAAGGAAATATAAAAAGGGGTGATCTCAGATTCTTAGTAAGGGTAAAATGTGGAGACATGTAAGCATAAAAATGATCATAGTGGTATTAGAATGTGTAAATAATAATATAATACCATACCCTTCATAAAATAATATTAGAAACATGAATCATCGAATAAAGCTTAGAAGTTTGAAATACAAGAATCAAAAGGAAAGAAAGAACATAAGTCATTAAACATATCATAGGACCAAGACAAGGAATTGTGGAATATATATAAACATGTGATATCATTACTTTTATGTCAAGATGCATTGCTATAACATATCAAGGCACACCATAGGAACATCTCCTATTGGAAAAGACACACCATAATCCCAAATAACATTCCTTTCCTTATAGGCGGTTGAGATTATTCATTTTCCCCTACTAAATATGTTTTCCCCAACTTTTCATAGTGTATCAGGTTTACCCATCATCCATTTTCATGATGACTACACCAACTGAGGGAGACACACCACCATCACTAGTCACATGCCTTTCCTTGTATGGAATCAGGTTTCCCTATCTTCCCATAGTGGATCTATCCCATCAACTTGATTACGCATAATTATATCATGAGATATAAAACATTACCCAATAAATTGGAGGGGGATATAGGTCCTATCTATATCCTAATAGAATCATTCAATATTCAACTAAATGATAATAAAACATTCATCATATCAAGACCCATAAAAAGAGATTGGATTTATAATCATCCTATCATAGAACCATAAAATGGAATTTATTTCATTAACATGTAATCATATCATAGCCTATCAAAAAATATAGGTTTCAAAACAATTTCATAAAGGTCTAACACATGAAAAAAATTGGGTTTCAGAAGCATAAAACATATGTTAAATGAACGAGTTTTATAAACATATAAACTCTGAAAGAGAAACTGGTTTCATAAAAATGATTCCATGAAAACATATACAATTTAGAGAAATTATGTGAATGGATTATTTGGATATTTTCCCCAAAGGGGAATGAGAAACATAAATATATGTCATCTAAGAAAGAAAATTATTTCAAAATATCATTCAAAAACATTTCTTGAGTAAAATGACATTTCTTCCTTGAAAACATATTTTTAAAACATAAAAACTATCAAAAATATTTTTCTTAAAAAATAGCATGATAACTTATAAAGAAGGCATGAAATCATATTTAACACTTTTTCCCTTGAAAACGTATAAATAAATCTTTAAAATATAATGAAAATAGTTTTCCTTTAATACATTTGAAAGAATATTGAAATAAACTGCAAACTATTTTCGTTGAAAACATATTAAATAAGATTCAAAACATTTTCAAAAACCATTTTATTTGGAATCACATTAAAAAAATTCAAAGAAATATTCAATTATTTTGATAAACATTTAATTGAAAATACATTGAAAAGTTATTAATAAACCATAAAAAATTTATGAAACAATTTAGTTAAAAATAAAAAGAATTAGATAATGAAAGCTTGATTTTTTTTGAAAATAATTTCTACGAAAATAATTTTAAAAAATATAAATAAATCTTGATAAATATTTTATAAATCATTCTTTGAAAGAACACAGATTTCTGACTGAAGAGAGAGGTAAAGAAAGGCTTTCTTGAAGACAATATCTTAATGGTCTTATATACAAAAGTGTGGAAAAATGGTATCCATACATGAATATATTATGATTAACCAGAGTATAATAAATTTCATTTGTGTTATTGTGATAATTATCACAATATTTTTCCAATGGATTAAAAAACATAATCAATCTCAAAAATCGATGATATTGTTTCAATAAACTCTTACCACATGGTAACTTTGAACTGTACTCCCCATTTAAGAAAAAAATTACATGAAGAATAAAATATCATGAAAATAAATAGATGCATGATATAATATTTCAATGTTATTATATACACATCATGCAAAAACATAGCAGCATAACATGGCATGTGTCTCAATAAAAGAAAATGGGGGGAAAATTACTTTTGAGATTTGGTATATTTTGAAAACAAAATCCAATGAAATAAATTTCCTAAAATTGGGATGTAATTGTGCATAAATTTAACTATAATAATCATAAAATAGATCAATTATAAGTATAAAATCCACAGAAAAGGAATGGTTGGTGAATAAATCATGTATATTATGAAAATAAAAAGTGAGCTGAAATTCCCTTACCTTGTGTCTGGAATCTAATCATACTCATAAAAAATTCCTAGATAATAAATATAAATTTATTATAAATATAAAATATAAAAATATTACTATATTTAGTTCCATATATGTTTTTAATATGACTTAATATTACACACATGTTAACAATTCTATGTTATAACTTCACTTCAGGTAATATCCTCTTTGTTCTTTGCAAGTGTCTTAATTTTTTATATCTTTTGTCCTTATACTTATATATTGATTTTAAAAATTTAAACAATGATATAAATATCCTTTATATTAATCATATGTTTATAATTATAATATATACAATATAGAATTATGAAATACAGTACATCATTCACGGGGACGGTAGGCTGTACGTACGCATGGACACTATTTCTATTTTTATAGGTGCATTGATTGAAATAAATAAATTAACGTATATGAATATATTTTTATAATACAATTACAATATAATTATAATGTTATATATATCATATAATTTCACTAAAACCATCCTTAATATGATACATTTTGTGTGTGAATTAATCTCATCACTTTGAGGGGGCGGTAGTCCATAAATCCTCAAAAGAAATTATCATATTTACCGAAATTGAAAAGTATAAAGATATGTGTTGGAAAATAATTAGAGAAAATTAAAGACACAATATTTATCATATATATCATATATAAATAGGTTTTCCATTATAATTCCAAACCATGAAAGTTGGTAAATGAAAAATGAACTATAATCATTTTTTCAGGCGGCAATACGCAGTATACATAAAGAATGTTAGTTACAAATTATATGGAAGTGCGTGTAAGTGTAGTTAGAATCATTTTCACAAAAAATTATCTCTATTTTTTGGATACGTTTTTCTATGTAATCAATAAATTAATAAATTTGAGGGTGTGGATAATAAAAATAAGATAATGTATCTTGAGGAATGATGTTACATTTTATTTGGGTAACACATTTTGGTTTTCACCAATGAGATTCCTTGGATTGATCTCCAACCAAAAGGAGCACTCAAGTAGGAAGGGAGGGATGTTTGTAAGTGCATTGGGAAGATCATGTCCAATGCTATTTTGTCTGAGAAGTTTGAGAATAGAAGGGAATGATTTAATTTTTATAGTGGAAGTCGTGTGTCAATCTTGTAAATACAAAAAGGTATTCATTAATAGGAGTTATCACTTACCTAATGTGCCACCAAAAGGTACAATAATGGATTAAAGGGAAAATGGTTGATAAAAACCTCATGCTCAAAATAATATGTTTATTTTAATAAATTGGTTCTTTAACTTCTATGTTTCTTAAATTTTATAATTTTTATTTTTATTGAATACACTTGTTTTATAACCTATGTTGTTTAACCATTAGAACTAAATTAACATTAGATTTTTTCTATAAATATAGATCCACTTAATTATAAATATGATACCTGATTTTAAAAAATGAAAATTTCATATTTTTTTGGAAATTAATTTTAAAACAAGTGCATGTGACACACAAAAACACAACTTTAACTAGTACCATGATAATTGTTTGAACAATCAATGGGACAACATGATAATTATAAAAGATCAATGGTTAAATTTATTAAAAATATCTAATATTTATATATCACATGGAAGCATATTTTTTTATTAATTTTAAATCATTTAATAAAATATCATTTCTTTTAAAATAACATTAATGTTAATTTTAACATTAATTATTTAATTTTAATTTTAAAATATGAAAAAAAATATTTGAATAAAAATATATATAGTTTATTTATGTGTATAATGATATATTCATAAAAAAAGTATTCCATCGATTTACTTCTTTTTAAATATTTTTATTATCATTTATTTTACTTAGTTATTTAATAAATAATCACTATGTTGTCATTTCTTAAGAAATTTTTATGTAACTAAATAATATCTAAAAATAAATGATAAATTATTATTATATAAATAACCCATTTATGTTTCAAAATTTTATCTATAGAAAATAATATTATGTTTTTCTACATATATAAATGTTTTATAAATTTTAAGGTTTAGGAAACTCCCCTTTTTGTCTTTTGTCCTTACTAATACTTTAATATAAAGCACTTCCATTTAATAATATCACAATAACCTATAAAATTAGAACCCAGAGGGGATGTGGTAAAATATTATGCATTTAATTTTTTTGTACATGTTTCAACATCATTTTTGTCCTTAGGATTAAGTTTTAGTCCCTTACTAACCATAATGTTACCTTAATAACCATAATTAATTTTAATCACTTTCAATAATATTATTGGTCAAAAATTAATTTTATCTTATTAGACTAAAAATATTATATTTATTAAAATTGTGTATGAATCATTGTGAAAATTCAAATCATATAGTTGAAAATTTCAGTTTAATGTTAATCACATAGATGTGGCAAGAAAGCAGGTTTTAAATATAAAAATGTTCTAAAGTTAAATAATTTTTTCTATATCGTATTTCAATATAAAAATGATTATAAGGACAAAATTTGTTTAAATATATGTATAATTGAGCTACTGTGACTTTATAAAATAATTTAAAATTTTATTTACCATTAATATATATTTAAATGTAGATGTTTTTTAACTAAAATACATTATTTTTCACCATTCAACAAAAAATGACGTTTCATAGAAAAATACCAATAATTCATCCCAATATAATTATGCAATTATGAATTCAAAATTATTTCTATTTTAAAAAATAAAATTTCCAAAACTACCAATTTTGTTTTAAAAATAGTTGTGCTATTAGAATGTGGTAAAACAGAGTCTTACATGTACCACATTCTAATCTCTATGTTGTGTATAGATTATGCTTAACATGGTGTTTAATATATTGTAATACAAACTAAATTTAATGTTTCTTGAAAGAAAATAATATATCAAAAAGTTAAATTAATTCACAAAATCTCGGGGTGTTATATTCTACACCCCTTGAAAGGAATTTCGCCCTAAAAAATTTTCTGGGTTATCAAAGGTTTAATAATTTTATGTTCCATTAATAGAAACCCACATAATAATAATCGATACTAAATTATACCCTATAAAAATTAAGTTGGAACCCTAACGGTTGCCCATAGTAACACATAGTTGGGATTCCATGCTGTATAACATAAGTGGACAATCAAATAATGGACATGGAAGGGAAATATATCTATCTTGTTATGGAGTAGGGTGAGAGAGAATTTGGTCAAAATAAATATAAAAATCACAAAGCCATAAATCTAGGATTATCTATGTTAGCATTTGATTCATCAGAAATCAAGGTACAAGGTTAACCATTTTGGTTTCAATATCTTTCCCAAAAGGTTGAAGAGTTTTCATGAGATGTTATACATACATGATTTATTCCTTTTCCAAAGTAAAATCTCACTATTTGGTCATGTATTGACCAATTTCCACATTGCATATTTCTTGAAAAAGGATGTTGTATTTTTCATTCATGATGTTCTTACAAATCATGAGATAGACGACAATTCATCCAATATATCTTCAGTTACCACCAACACAAAAGTGTTAGAGCGAGTTATTCATTATGCCAAAATCCCCATGTGGTGAGACAATACTATAATCTTAAAAACATCATCTGAAGTGTAAAAAATATCACAAAAGTGGTTAACCTTATAATCCATCTGAATGATGAAAATTCAAACCATTTGAATGATTAAAATAAATCATCTTAATATTGTTTCCCCATATATCACAATATATCTCCTCATTGTCACATTCTAAACATGTGAATACCCTTTTCATATATTCTATTAAAACATTGTAAATAACTTGAATTACCTTAAATACTTCAAGAAAACATACATGCTTTCTTATTCTAAACGATACTGGATATATTATTTAAATCATATAAGTTTTAATCCCCATCCATAATGACATAGACTACTTTTTCAAAAAATAAATAATCAGACCCAGAGTAATCAGTGATATAAAGTTTACTTTTTCGAATGCAATCATCTATTTATCTATACTAAATAAAATTTTATTAACATCTTGATCACATTAAGGGTTACCTTACCTTAATCAAAATACCACTTTAATATTTCTTCATTATCATTAAACAAACACCTTTCAATACCCAATGAAAAATTATGCTAAAAATTCGTATACTTTTCATGATTCATATAACAAAATCTTTGAATTCCAAAACACAAATACTTTATTCATCCACCTTTATTATTAAACCATTACTCGTGATTCATCAACTTATTCCCTAACACTTATTCCCTATAATACGAAATATGATTCATGTCTTAAGGTTCCTCAACCTCAATCAAAATTTTCTTCTAATGTTTAATATAAACAATACTATAAGAACATCACATACCTTTCACATGATGTTTTTGGTCTCCATATCCTTAAAATAAATACCAATACTCATACCACATTCCTGATTCTATTAGTGATATTTCTCCTTATGGAATATAACTATATAATGACCATTCATTCCACAGATACGGTAGTTTAATTTTGATGAAGTCTTAGGGAGTCCATTATTTCCATCATGTTCATTATCTAAACACTTCATATTTTCTTTTAAATTACTTTCTTGGTTTCCATCCTTTCCACAGTCAAAACAACTTTTTTTTCCTTTAATACATTCATTTATGGGATTATGTCCACATTCTTCACAAAAAGGTAACCAAATCGTTTTTCCTCCATGGTTTCCATTACTCAAACACTCGGTGAAATCCATCATTCAATTCATTGGTGAGTTTGAGATTTGGTTAAGTTACATATTTTTGGTCATGTTCCTTGAAAACAAATTAGGCATGGGCACAACATAATTCAATCTAGTGATCATCCCATCTTGTTTCTCATCAACATATTTTCCATAGATTTCAATTTTAATATAGTTTCTTCTTGTTCCTTAAATTAACTGAACCTAGGAAGAATTGGTAAGAATCGATAATCATAGTGTGAAATCACATAATCATGAAAAAAACTTATATAATGACAAAATTATGAAACCTTTCATTAAATATAAATCCTAAAGTTTATACAAGTTTATTCATAACTAACATCTATTAACATCCTTCATGAATGCTTATGAATAGTTTTTCAATTTCCAAATCAGAACCCTTGGGAGTGTCATACCAGGTGTGTAGTAAGGCCCATTATTTTGTATGAGGTTACATTAAGTCGGAACCAACACACCTTGTCCGAGTTATTGCTCATAGGTATATCTATTCTAGAACAACATCTACATGTAGTTTCCAGATAGAGATGTATTCCAAGGAAACGAATCACTATATCCTTTAAAAAAATTATACGGTATTTTCAAAAACATTAAATCAACCTTATTCATATCCTTATAGAAATCCCTCAACAAATACTTAGAAATATACCTAGTAATTTCACTAAATATTGGACATCCTAGTTTCCAATGGTTAATTAAACATTTTCCTTGACACCATTAATAATGACATAGTCTTAACATACATAGAAATTATATATATATTTTTAGAATAATTAAATCATAACACAAACATACTCAAAAAGACTCTATTAGTTTAGTTCCTTTGGAATAAAGGAAACCTAAAAATTGGTACATAAATGAGAAACTTTATCTCCCTCAAGGTTCTTCATGACTATCACCCTTCATAAGCACATCAAACATAATACATATCTTCATAACCTATGGATGGAAACACAAAAATTTTTGATCATAGAATCTCATTATGGGTAAACAATGGAGACAAGTAAGAATAAACATGAGCATTGGGGTATGATAACATGATCATAACATTAGAAAAGAATATCCTTTATTTCATTATATCAGAAACATGAATCGTGGAATACATCATGGTTTTCTATAAGCCATGAGTCATAAGGAAATAAATAATATATGCAAGAGAATAATATAATAAGTATAATACATAGAATTGTGGCATATATTAACATGTGATATCATTCCTTAAAATTAAAAATGTGCTACTAAAACTTATCAAGGCCCTTTTTGGGAATTTCACCTACTAGGCGGGATACACTACCAATCCTAGTTAGAGTCATTTCCTTTAAAGGGATTAGGTTCCCCAATCTTCCCATAACAGATCTGGCCTCCCTATATTCACATTGTGGATCAGGATTCCCCATCATCCATCCTCATGAGGAATACAAATAATAGGCTGGAAAGACCACCATCCCATGTCATAGTATTTTCCTTGTAAGGGAGAGAGTTTCCCCATCTTACCAAATTAGATAAATCCCATCTACAAGATTCTTCATCATTATCTCTTGAAATAAAAATCATTACCCAATGCATTGGGGGGAGATACAATTACCATGAATCTTCTAATAAAATCATTCACATAAGTGACAAAAGATAATAAAACATTTATGATATCATGACACATAAAAAGAGATAGGTTTTGTAAACATCTTATCATTATCCTATGAAATGAAATGGGTGTCATAAACATGTAATCATATCTTAACAAAAAAAGACAAATTTTATAATCATTTCATCAATGCCTAACCCATGAATATAACTAGTTTTTACAATCATAAAACCTATAAAAGAATAAAATGTTTAATACTAATATTACCGATGAATGTGGAATGGGTTTCATAAAAATTATTCTATCAAAACATAAACCAGCCATATAAATAATTTCAATGGATCCTTTAGATCCTTTTCTCGAAGCAGAATGCATAACATCAACTCTAATATAAAAAATAATTTTGAAATATCATTCGAAAACATTTATTGAGGAAAAAGTCATTTTTTCGTTGAAAAAGAATTTTAAAAACATAAAAACTATTGAAGACAATTTTACTTGAAAATAAATTGAAACTTTTGAGATAATTATTGAAACTATTTTTAAATCCTTTTTCCTTAAAAAAATATAATAGATCCTTGAAAATATTTTGAAAAAAATTTCTTTTAAAACAAATGAAAGGAACCTAAAATCATTTTGGAAAATATTTTACATGAAAATTTAAGAAATAATCATCCAAACAATTTAATAATTTTTTCCTTTGGAAAAAATTTTAAACCTTTTATATAAATCTTGATAATGTTTTTAAAATCATTTCTTTGAAAATACCTTAAAAAATTATAAAGAAATCTTGAAAAAGTTATGAATTTTTTTTAATGAAAATACTTTGAAAACATATGAAGAGGCTTGAAAATGTTTTGAAACCCATTTCATTGAAAATAAATTGAAAACATGTAAATTAATATTGAAAATATTTTTGGAAAACACGGTTTAAAAGAACATAGATTTATGAATTAAAAGAGATGTAATGTTGTGATTTATTAAAAAAGTATCCTAAATATCATATACAAAAAAGATTGTAAAAATGGTACAAATAGAAAACTATTTCATGAATAACTATAGTATAATAACATTCATGATTTTATTTAAGATATTTATCCTAATATTTCCTCAAAATAAGTATAAACATAAACAATCTCCAAAAGTGATGAGATTGTTGCAATAAAATCTTATCACTTTGTAACTTTGAACCATAATCCTCATTTAATAAAATGAAATTTCAGGAAGAGTAAAATATAATGAAATTAATTATATTCATGATGTAATATTTCAAAGTAAGTATATAAAACTTATGAAAAAATAGGTGAATCACATGGAATGTGTCTCAAAGAAGGAAAATTGAGACAAAATTACTTTACTGATTTCGTAAATTTTTAAACATAAACCCCATGAAAGAAATATCATCAAATTGATATTTAAATATCTAAAAATTTATTTATATGAATCATATAATACATCCATGGGCAATATAAACACCATATAAAAAGAATGTGTGGTGAATAATGGAATTATCTTTTAGAAATAAAAAGTGAGATGAAATTCCTTTACCATGAAACTTTACTCTCATCATATTTGTAAAAACATAATATATAATAAATATAATTATATAATACACAAATCACATTACCATATTATTATATCTAATACAATATATAGTTTTATTATAACCTTATATTAAATCCTTTTTAACCATTCTCTGTTAAGATTTCACTTCCTATAATATTTTTTATGTTTTTCACATGGGTAGTAATTTGTTATATAGTTGGCCCTTATACTTATACCATTTTTTAAATATTTTAAAACATGATATAAATATCATTTATATTTTGTATATTTTAATTATAATAATCTATTTATTATAGAAGTATGAAATGGAATACATCATTCATTGAGACGGTAAGCCATATGTACGCATGAACATTGTTTCCATTTTTATTGTTATATTGAAAAAATATAGAAAATTAAATATATATATATATGCATATAATATGATTAAATTATAATTATATTTTTATATATATCATAAAACATCACGAAACCCATACTTTGTACATTCGATGTGGTGTGTGAACGAATCAGATTACATAGAGGGGGCGGTAGTCCACACTTCCTCAAATGAAATTATCATATATATATAAAATTGAATGTATAAATATATGTGTTATAAAATATTTAAAGAGGATTAAATAAATATTATGTGTGATATATATCTTATATAAATAGTATTTACATCAATATTCCCATCCATGAATGATGGTAATGGGAAAACTAACAATCATCGTTCTGTAAGGAAGTAGTTTACCATACACATAAACAATATGTCTATTACCCATAAGATGGAAGCGTGTGTATGTGTAGGTTAAATACTTATCATAAAAAACTAATTATTTTTGGATGTAGTTTTTAATATTAATGAAATAAAGATAGTGTATGGTATGGAGACTGAAAATAAGTTAAAGGAGCCTAAGGATGTATGTTACCTCTTATTTGGGTACATATTTTTGGATTTCACAAAAGGGATTCCTTAGATTTATTTATGCACAAAGGGAGGATCCAAGGTGGAAGATATTGATTTTGGGAAGTTTATTGGGTAGATCGGGACCTATCCTATGTGGTTTAATAGGATTGATGAAGAGGGAGAGTTCATTCCTTTTTATAGTGGAAGGAGAGTGAAACTCTTATAAATACCAAAAGGTATTCATTACAGGGAGGTATACCTTACCGAATGTGCCTAAAAAATGGAAAAATAATGTATTAAATGGTAATAATGGTTTTTAAATACCACCACCATACAAAAATATGTTCATTTTAATGATTTTGTTTCCTAACTTATATGTTTCCAAAAAAAAAATCATTTGGGTTTTTTTTAAAGACACTAGTTTCCTAACCTATGTAGTTTACCCATTATTACTACATTAAATTGAAATATTTTTAAAAAATCAGGACACATAATTATAAATATGATACCTAATTTCAAAAAAATTAAAATATCATGTGTTTTGGATATTAATTCTAAAACAGGCGCATGTGACGTGAAAAACCATTTGTTTAATCCCAGACTATCCCAAAAGAGTTTTTACAGTCTATGGGTCCATATGATAATTTTAAAAGATCAATAAGTCAATTAAAAACCATATTTAATATTTATTAACAATTAAAATTTACTTATAAGAATATAAGATATTTATTAATTTGAAATCATTTATTGTAAAATAGCATTAATGTCAATTTTTTTACTTTATTTATTTAATTTTAAATTGTAAAAAAATGGGATTTAAAATATATTATGTTTAAAACATTTTGAAATTATTTATTAATAAAAGAAACAATTAGAGACAATATTTCAATAAATTTTGTTCACTTTTAATATTTATAGTATCATTTATTTTATTTAATTATTAACTAAATAATCTCAACGTTGGTGTTTCTTAAGAATATTATATAACTAAATCTTACCTAAAAATTAATGATAAATTATTATGATAAACATGACCCATTTATATTTTAAAGGGATATTTATAATAAAAAATATGATGTTTTGTACATATGTAAATGTATTGTAAATGTTAATGGTATGGAAAGTTCCATTTTGGTCTTTTTTCCTCACTTAACTGTTTGTATTGGGAACTTCCATTTAATAATATCACAATAAAACCTAAAATTTGATCAAATAAGGGATATTATTGAATTGTTTTTATCTAATTTCCATTTGATAAGTTTCCACATCATTTTGGTCATTATGATTTTGTTTTAGTCCCCAATTAAGTATAATTTGACCTTAATCACTGTAAATAATTTTAATAACATACACTATTATTTTTGGAAACAAATTATGTTGATATTTTTAGAAAAAAAATTATTATATTAATAACAATAATGTGTGTAATTTTTTCACAATTCAATCATGGATGTGGGAGAATTATGTTTAACGCTAATCCTGTAGACTTAGTGGGAATTAAGGTTTTTAAAGTGAAAATGTTTAATAGTGATATAATGAATTATATAAAATATAAAAAAATGAATAAAATTAATTAAATTGGATTAATATATGCATAATTGATCTATTTTGAATTTATAAACCAATTTAAAATATAATTTTACTTTAATAATTTTTTAAATGAAGGGGAATTATTTATCTAAAATACAATATTATTCTCTATTAATAAAAAAGGATGTTTCTCCGAAAAATCACAAAACATCTCCCTAGACTAAGTTTAGCATTCTAAATTAAAAAAAAATTATGATTTTTTTACATATAAAATTCAAAAAAGTGTCATAATTTAGTTTAAAAAATAAGGTCTCCCTTAAAATGTGATAAAACCTAGTCTTTCATGTAATTCATATAAATTAAATTGTTTTTTGTGGCACAAGCATAACACGATGTTTGGTATTACACAATAAAACTATTTTTTTCTTGAAAAGAAACAAATATCCAAAAGATAAATTAATTTCATAAAAAATTCACAAAATCTTATGGTGTTTCAGGAACTACACCCTAAATTATAAATCAACAAAACTCAAGGGAATATCCAAAGACTACAAACCATATACTAAGGATGCTCAACTCATCCAATAATGAGTTTAATGTTTTTGAATATTGAGATAAATCAAAGGGATAAATATTCGCCCTAAAAATAAGTCAAATTAGCTTATATAAGGATATCATATTTTATGAGAATACAAACCAAATAAAAAGATAGAGGGACGAAGAGCTTACCAGAATTCATCCGAAAAGACAAACATCAATCAATTTGAACTCCGAATAAGGGAGAGGAATACATTACTACAAAATTAGAGGAGGTTATCTCACAACTAGAGGAGGTATCATCACACATGGGAAGATAATGTTGGAAGTGAAACATAAATTATGGAGAATAGTTTTGGTAATTTCGTGCCCCATTAATGAAGCACATGATTTGGTCACCGGGTTGGACAAACTCTATACAGTCCCTATTAGTTCTAGTACACTAGAAGTGGGGGTTCGTTTGGTTCATGGGAGTAGTTTTGGAAACCATGATAAAAATATTCCACTTCTATATAACAAGAACCAACATCAAGATTCACATTCATGAGACACCTATCACACAGTATGGACAAACCATTCAGGACCTCTAAATCTCTTTAAAGAGCCACATGGTTCCAATTAGTGGAATGCACAATTTCATAAAAACTATATTTCCTTATTATTTCCTCCCATTTAATGAGTTTCCTAAACCGTAATCCCCTAAATATTGAAGGACCTCCCAAGGTACATCTTGGGCCTTTAAATATGTTTAGAAACATCACATTTATTGGTTACATACTTAGATTTTTGTTCTAAAGCTCTATTAAAATAACGAACCATCCACCAAACCTCAAAATTCAAATTCCATAGTAGTTATATCTTCTTCCAAAACACGGATCATTACAAAAGGTGTCAAATCCACCACCTTAGATTCATTTATTTGGGTAAATTCCCAATTTCATGTTCATAAATAACATGAAGGAATTAAAAATTTTCTTTCCCCAATAAGATAAATTAAAAGTAAAAAAAATATCCACCAATTATTCAATCGAATATCACCATTTTCATATAATTGGAGTCAAAACTTTTTCAATGGAGAATCAAGAAGAGAATAAAGAATCAATGAAATCATAAAACAATACACCATGGATTTGATTTCAATGTGATCAGTTGTCAAGGAAAATGTATTTTCTTGCAAATATTGAAGCCCTAATTCAACTCACAAGAAGCTCTCAAATACCATTTTAAACAAGTATAATGTAAAATATTAGTTTTGGGATGGTTATTAGCATAAAATTGAAATTAATTACGATTATTACTATAATAAATGTCAAGATAAGAGGGTTAGTCATGAAGTACATCTAACCATGTTAAAATTATACAGTCCAATCAATAGGTCTCATAGCTGGATTATAATATTTTTCTAGTAATTCCCAAAACTATGTATATTATACATTATAAGTTTATACAATACATAGTTAGATCATATGATTTGTAAAACTATTCAACAAAAAATACAGCTCTCTTTACACCTAAAACAATCTAAATTTCAACCCAAAAATACAAAATATACAAAGTGAACAATGATATAAGAACTATAGTTGCACAAAAAAACTTTTACTAGTGGGGATATATTCTATAAAAACTATTGAAAACTGATTTCTCTAAATATACATATTAAGGGTTATATTTTCACTATATATTACCATGAGGTGTTGTTTTGGTTGTAAGAATGGAATATGAATATGGAGAGTTCAATTTGAGAGGAACTACAATTGTTGTGAATGGAAAACTATGTTTAATATGAATAGGTCATGTTTAGTTATTATTCAAGATAGTTATGTAGAATTTTTTATAATAGAAGAAATTAATCACAGTGAAGCAATATGAATATGTGAATTACAAAGCATGTATATCATTGTGAAACTGTTATAGGACCATCTTGAGATTAGTGAATACTTAATTATTGGCGATAGTTGATGACAATGTAAATTATGAGAATTCCATAATAAGGTGGATGGAAAAAGTTGAGATATAAGTTTCTCTCAATTATGAAATAGTCAATATGTAATTAATATTACACTATGATTTTGAGTACAAAAAAATATAATTCTGTCTTATGGTGTGGTGAGAATATAAACTTTTCATTATAGGCATATTATGAGTGGTTCTTGGAGGAATGTTGGAGACATATTTTGAATGTTTTAATATATATAATATACTGAATAAATGTTCATTTATGAGTAATATTTTTTTAACTGAGTGAAGATAAACGGAAATATTTTATGCTCTGTTTATGTGTACAATGATGTGAACAGAAGAATTGGGACATGATGAGAGAGGGAAAAAATAATATATTTTACTCTACTGTAGATTCCTTACATTATATAAATAATAACTATTTCACTAATATGTTATAGTGAAGGATAACTGTATCGTGTGAAAATAAATTACATCATAAAGCATGACCTGAGGTATTTTGTGGACCTGGTTGCACTATGATGTATATTTTATGAGATATTGGTGCCCTACCATTTGGGAGATGAAATAACATTATTCTACAATACCATTTGTCGCTGCAAAATGTATTAGTTAATAAAATAGTGAACTATCCTAAAAATATAATCCATTACATGATTTGATGAAATTAGGGTCATTACACAACAATATACATGGTCACTCTTCATCAAAACTGATATATATTGGTAAATATGAATATATATATATATATCATTCAAAATAAAATATGCAATGCCACAATAAAATTATTTTCATGGATATTTAAGATTAATTTTCATAATTTATTGGATTTGGTAATCAATTCATGAGTAAATAAGTTGCACAACAACTCAGGTTTTATTTAAAAAATGGATTGTGTCTTTATTAAACCAAAGAGTGAGTGAATTTTATAGAATATTAACTTGTCCTCAAATTTAATATATGAAAACTTCCATAGATGTATGGTAACAGATTTTAGGATACGAATATGGTTGCACATGAGATCCAAATTTGATTGGGCCCTTGAGGCCATGGAAGTAGATATAATTTAACACATTAAGGATTTTTTTCATTCCTATACATGTGAGTTATGGTACATTTCTATACCATATTCCTGTTATCTATTAATAATAATATAGGACCATGTATTTGTAGATCACAAATGGTTAATATCAGGGATCAAACACATGATAATATGAGTTGGTTAAAATTTTATTACCATTATGCCTAGTTTGTTCATTCTCACTCTTTCTCTCCACATGACATCATCACAACCAATACCCATATTCACTAACATGTTATAAGAAATTATTATTTTAGATTACATTTTTTGGTCCACGAATAATTGATTCCCCTCATAGTGGTGACAAACTCTCTCTTTAGCCTTTTACTTTTTTGATAGAACTTTTAATTGGTTCTATGAATTCTCATGAATATGAGTTTGTTTTTCATGGATTAAATAATTGATGAAAGATATATATGCATTATATGAACCAAATTAATAACAATTGAGTTAAAATATTTGATTTCAATGGGTTCTTTCTATAGATATAAGGGATGGTTATACAACATATATCATATAGTATATATGTTTATGATAGTGTCTTTAATTGTGTTCATTTTCATAAAATCTGGACTTTCTATAAGATACATAATAAGAATAATATTGAGGCTGATAGGATATCACACAATGTGTTACATTCATATGCTTCAAAGAAATAGTTAACCCATGTCCTGGGGTTAGAAAATGAATATAATATGTAGCAAACATCATGATATCCATGATATTTTCATCCAATGATTTTAAAATAAATATATGTTCAATATCATATACAACACAAAACAACAAGATTAAACAAACCACATAATATTATTATAAAACCATTATAAACTAGTCATCACATTGGATTGTATTAATTGGAATAATGAAATTAAGATATATATATATATATATATATATATAAGACCTACTCAATAAAAATGTATTTATCAATTTTTATGAAGTAATACCTCAATTTTTAGTTAAATACATTTCATTCTTAAAAATATTTTTCTCCGAAAATGAATTAAATTAATTTTTTTGAGAAAATAATATGAATTATTTTTTTATTATTAGAAAATCATTTATAAAAACAAATATAACTTTTTAAAATCATCATATTAAAATAATTCTTGGCTAATACTTTGGTATTTTTCTTAGATGAATAATTATTCAGTGAATTGTAAAAAGTATAGATTTCTAATATATATCCATAGCATAAATTTTTTTAATTTTTAAATCATATTTTTTTTGATCCTTAATATATACATGATCTATTTTATATATAATAATATAATTAATTTAATTTTTATCATAAACATTCATATTTTTTATATAAGTTAATTAATATGATTAAAAGCTCATTTTTCTAAAAATTAGTTTCATTCCAAATTATGAAGTTATATTAAAATTAATTTCTAAATGTTGAGTAAATTAAATCATGAAAAATATATTCTATATTTTGAATTTGTAGAATCAATTATTTTTATATGAACCATTTTTTTGGAATTATGGATATTAATTGTGCTAAATTTATCACATCATTAATAGGTAAATCGGGTAATTAAGGTTAAAAATGATGTGATAACGAATTTAAAATCCCATAAACTTTTTTCATCTATTTCATTAGATTGGGGGAATTTGGCCATATCCATCCCGAATTATAAGGTATAGAATTTTGGATCCATTGGAAATTTCTAATGACGTTATATTATTTTAAGGATGGAAAATTCCAAAATGTCCCACTACTGCCTGTAATTTCTTTTATATGTTCAAATAAGGATAAGAATATGTTTTTAATTAATAAAAAATGTTATGTTGAATGTAATATCTTTATTATCACGTTACCATATTTTTAATTTTTAGTAATCGAATAATGATTTTAAATTCGTATGCAACGCCAAAATAATATTTATCAAACTAATATAGAAATCGATAATGCAATATTCCAAATTTTAAAGTGAAATCAATTTGAGTGAATTATTAAATCCATGGAATTTTATAGATAAATATAATATATTATTTATGTGCTCAATTATTATAATATAATTCTATCATTATGTTGATTTTTTAAGGTTGTATTAAATTAATATTGCAGAAGATGAAATTTATGATATTTTATGAGAATAATATTTTATTAAACTATTTAAAAAACCATAAAAACACTATAATAGGATAAGGTGTTTAAGATATGGACTATAATGAAAAAATATGGAAAAATATGGGATAATTGTCCTTTAATGGTATCTTTTTTTGTCTCTTATAGTCTACAAAAAATTCTTAATATGGTAATTTTCAAATGGGATAATTGTGTATTAAAACTAAAAGATAAGGTTAAAACATAAAAAAATTCCAAATTTTATTGGATTATATTATTTTAATTAAAACTATTCTTATCATATAATTATATGACTATGGATCCATTTTTATAGGATAATGATATGATATTAATTTAATGCCATATGAAATTCCAAGAGTTCCCCACCGCCCACTTATAAAAGGAAGCCGCTTATCTCTATTATTTACACCATATTGAGCATCTTAGATCAATAGAAACCTACCCATTTATCTTCCAATAATCATTATATAGTTTTTATAGGTGTTAGTTTTCACAAATAACTAACCTTAGTTCCCCAAAGAGGAGAGAATATGATGTTTCTCTCTTAGAATGTAATCATCTAAACCAAAATCTTTGTTTTTTATTTATACATTTACCCCATTCAATTATATAATAAAATTCCAATATAATAAAACTGAAAAATTCCATATAATGGGTTGTTATTATGTATATGGAATAATATTTATCCATATTATTCACCATAAAATGGGAAATAATACTCTCACTCGTGTGTACAACGAACTACCACAATGCAATATGATGCAATTTTTTTCCATTACCACCTCACATAGATTATTTTATATAGGTGACTAATAAATATATATGATATATATTTAATAATAATAATAATTTAATTATAATATCATATTTACAATATTGTCTTAAAATCATTTGGAAGATGATTACATCGCTCTTACATACATGTGGAATACCACCTATACAAAATGATGTCATCATTTTAATTTAATCTATTAATGGATGTTAATAAGGATATAATTAATGAATATATGTGATATATTATTTTTTATATAAAGGTTAATTGTTATTTACCTTTCTTTCATTCCCTCTATATAAAATTTAAAACCACATTCATGTGTATGTACAACCTATAGTCTCCCTGAGTAGTGTACCAAATTTGAGTGTATCTACATTTTATAGACGACTATGTCTATAATCAATATATGTTATATTTATATAATTATTTAAGTAAAAAAGAGAATGGAACTATAATTATTGTAAAATTACTGGAACTCTAGAATGAAATCATACATAAAAAATGAAGCTATTTACAATGTTATAAATTGATCAAATACAATATTATAAATATGTACATGGTTTTGGTATTTATTTAAAATAACTATAAATTTATTATATATGAGGTAAATAGTACTTATTATTAAAATTTAACATGAGATAATTGGTTTCATAACTAATTTTCCCTTCATTGGGATATACATATACATTAATGACTATATTAGGAACTAATTATCAATAAAAATATCAATCATTTTATTATATTTCATTAAAACTTGTTATAGATGTATTTTAATTTTTTACATAAAATCAATTAATTGATTAATTCTCACAGCAATGATACAATATTTTTAGGGGATTAGAAAAATTAATATCTTTTCATTCTATTATATTACTTATTCACTATCTCTGATCTGAAATTATTAAGGGTGTAATGACCAAAGATTTTATTATCTCTTATTTCCCCATTACTAATGTGGTTTTTTCATTTGAAATGCATAATTTTTTTATTGTTTCTCAAATCAATATTATGATCATTGTTAGAGGTTTATTAACTCAATTTTCATTCATCATGTTCAACTTCTACAACATTGAACATGTTATTCCATGGTTATATTAAAATTTTAATATGATTATATTGTTTTTTATTTCATTTATTTTGTTTATTTATATTTTTACACATATTTAATTCATTTATTAAAATTCACATAAATAATATGATATTTTTATGTTATTTCATAAGTCAATTTATTTTCTTTAATTAATATTACTTATTAAATATCATTAATAGACTAAGATTATGTGAGTAATGACTGTTAAATATTTTATGTGGTATATGTAATTGTTTTATGGGGATTTAGATTTTATTCACAAATTCACTTCATTGATTAATTATAACTTCAAAATTATGATAGTTATAAGGGGTTTATTTACTAAATTATAATCTTCTTTGTTATAATCCAAATTAATTAACAATGTTATGACATAATTATCGATGGAATGACCTCTTATTGTATTACTTTTTATTCACTATTTTTTTTGAATTTTAATTAGTTACACAAAATCACATAATTGATTAATTATAAACCTATCAACATTTATGCGCTTTCTGTACAAAACCATTCATATATTTAACATGAAGGAAGATTTTTTCATGATTATTAAAATTTCAGTTTAGTTTCACTATTTCGAGGGGTTCCAATTGAAAAAGTTTCCAAATTGATAAAATATTATTTTACAATATCATGTTTATACTTCTCTAATTTTATTTAATGGAATATTCTGATATACTATCATAAAATCTCTTTATTTTCTTATCCATTGTATATTTATGTATATTAAATAATTTCTTCCAACTTTTCCTCTCTTTGGAACTTTACTTAGGAAAATAAATATTTCAATGAAAAAGAAATGTTTTTTTCTTTCTTATCGGGTATATTTTTACTCCATGTCAATATTTTTCAATTTATTTTTTAAAATATATTATTTTTTACTGAAATGATTTATTATGGAATTTTTTCTCATACGTGACTTTTTCAATTGTTTTAATTGAATATTTAGAATGTTATTTTTGAAAGGTTCACTTTTGAATCTCTTTATAAAAGTTCAAAAGGAAATATTTCTTTTAAACATATACTGTAAGAATGGACATTGATGCTACCATCACTATTTTATAGTATTTAGCTTATTCTAAAAAGATTCTATGGTTTAAACAGAAAAATTATTAATTATATATTTTGTTGTGGGATTTATTATATTTTAATTTAATATCCAAAAGGGGGTTAATTTACTTAAAAACCTATACTTCTAATTAATTTTTGGTTCTCATTTATCCTTAATTAATTATATGGCCTTTAAATTTTTGTTGAAACTATAACTTTATTGCGATCATTTTATACTAGAAATTAAATTTCTATTTAATATATATATATATATATATATTTATAAAATATTTCCATTGATATTATTATGCTTAGACAATATAAAAACACTATATCTAATTTTTTAATTTAATGTTATTTGATTATTTGTAGAAACCATGATATTCTATATTCTTTAATCAATACAGATATTTTTTGACAAGGAATTTTGTTATTGAGATAAATTTATCATGTATTATAAAATGAATGAGTAAGACATGCATTTACTGGTGGGAATTGAAAATAGATAGACACTTGACACATCGATAGTTTTCATGAGATAAAATATTTGGCCAGCCTTATTAAATTGGTTTATATGTATACCTAACAATATTTTAATCAACCATTGAAAAGGGATTTAATGGAAATGAAATCATGATATATTATATCATAATGTGTACTAATAATCATTTTCATCACATAGAATTTAGTTATTATTTTCTATGAAATTGCTACATTGATATAATCACTGGATGAATTTTATGCTTATATTATTAAATAAATATAATGTTTTCCACTATATAACGGTCCCATATTGATTATTCCTTATTTATTTTTGATTTTCATCTATTGTACCAGAAACATATAATGAATTATATATAAACCATAATTTGTTTCTTTTCTATAGTATATGGGTATGAAATCTTAAAATGGGACTAAAGGTTATAAAACATTTTAATTTATTTTGTTTTATATTTTTTACAATTAAAAAAATATTAATTAGGATTGTATCTAGTTTTTTATGATGAATATAATATATAGTATTTTAGTATGATATATCTTCTAAAGTATGCCAATATAATAATTTAGACACTTGATTTCGATTACTGGAGTTGAGGTTCTTGTAGTTTGTTTCAATACATCTTTAAAAGAAACCCCAAGAACATGATTTAGTGAAACATAGATTAAGGGAGAAAAACATATGATATAATTTGAGTATAATACTATGTATACTTTAACATCTTAATGTTTTGAGATTAAAGGGTTTTCCCATAACTACATCGCTTTAGAGACACAAAAGGTGGTAATTGATTTGGAACTGGTGCCTCTAGGGTTAATAACACTAAAAATAGTTTGTTGAGTAAATTTAATCCATACTTAAAGTGTTTGGTTAGTGTTCCCATACTCCATGAATGGTTGAACAGTCTGATGGATAAACCTTGGTTTATTCATGTTATATTTAAGAACCATTATGATATATGATATGGAAAAACATATGTAATCCCAAGATATTTCATAGTAATATGGGATAAACAAAAATTTTCTTGGGATGATAATTATATGATTTATAATAAGTTTAACAAAATCGATTCACTTTTTGAGTTTTTATTTTGTGAGAGTTTAACAGGAATAATTCTATTTTCTCTGAAATTTATGAGAATACCACACTTTCGATTAGTATATGTTTTAGTGAGAAATTTATTTGAGTAACATTAATATTATAATTTTTATACATAACATTAATGTTATTAATAACCATTATAGTTATCATGATCTTTAGATTTAATTTAAGAATTATCTATTTAAATTATTTTATTTCTTGGAAAAAAATAAGATAGATACAAAACCTTAGAAGTTAAAATATTATTTGATGATTAATGTTATTTTTGAGGATGTTTATAATATTTTTTTTTTGAATTTTATAGAATTTATATTAATATAGATTTTTAAAAGAAAAATTGTTAGGTTGTGAGACAACTAATCACTTTTGGAGAGGTTTCAGGTCATTAACCAATAACTAAAGTTATATAATGTAGTAACACATACCCCTGGCCTACATCATGTCTTAGTTACTATGAAAATATATTTACTTGAAAAATTTGGAGGTAAAATATTATATTGATATTTGGATATATATTTCATAACCAACTCATTTTAACCTTTTATGAGTTTTAGGAGATTTGAATATTTTACTAGGTATTATGAACAATACACTATTAAGGATTAAATAACCCTTTAGGGTAGTATTTTATTCAATGTTATGTTTATTATGGTATATCAGATTGTGGGATATAAATAATATTTATAGTTAAGAAGTGATTCATTAATATGGAGAAAATTTCAGTGATATTAGGGATGAAGCTATGGTTTATCTTTTAGATTGGAATCTAAATTGTATTCATGATATTTTGGAGTGAAGTATACTATAGAATGAGATTTTATTGTGATTTATCATGGGTATTAATTATATTTATGGGGATCTTCATTAGAATTTATAATTTTATCCCCTAGTTTTAACATGTGGTTTGACATAAATGAATATTTTTGAAGAATCCGATTACATTTATGGGGATGTATGTTAAATTGTATGAGAATACCTTGGAGTTTAGTATTTTATTTTCCGTTATGGTTATTGAGGTTAATTGAGATGTATGGTTCGTTATTTTTGGAATAATCTATTTTTAACCATTGGTTTTATTTTGATAATTTTTATGTTAAATTCATCATTTCTCCATCTGATTGTTTACACAATTTGATATTATGATACCATGTGGTAAAAAATTAATTTTTGTTTAGTATTTAATGATAGGGTAATTTTCTTGTTATCATTTTATGGATTATGGGATCTATTCAAACTGTATTTTTCTGTATAAATAATGAGAAATTCATCTTAAATACCCATAATTTGGATAAAAATATTTTATTTATGGTGTATATTGAAATTATACTTTTAAATTATATATATTAACTTATGTTTTTAGTATATATATTAATGAAATTCTTCAACCATAGGAAAATGATTTTGAAGCCAAAATGATATCCTTTAAATGATATTTCTAATAAATGGATCATCTTTTCACCCTTCACTGAACTATGGTTTTTTGTTCATTAATATTCTCATGACCATGTTCTCTATCACTCTATATTAGTTCTTGAAAGTTAGTAAACACTTCAATGTCTATATTTTAACACCCCAATAATGTTCTCCTTATATTGGATGTTGAATAAAACGTGTTTCAAGAAGAATTTACATCTCCCACTTTTCCTTCTCAAAATTATTTTTATGATCCCTCTATACAATGTGAATTTTCAAAAATGGTTGATCCTTTTGTGGCCAACACGCAACACTGAGATTAAATGAACAAAATAATACAATTATATGATAATTTAACCTAGTTGTTGAATTAATGGTTACAAATAAGATTAATATTATTTAAATATCTCTATATTTAGGACCTATCAAATTAAAATAAATTGATTAAATCATTGGAAGTTAGTACTAAAGGTTAACTAAAGACATTTTATTCTTCAAAATACAATTTTTTCAAAAAATTATTTTTTCTAATTATTCTATAGAAATAATATAATTAATTTCTTCGTCTTTTAGAAAAGGTATTTTAAAACATAAAAATATTTTTTGAAATAATAATATAAATATTAAAAAATTGTGAATATTTAGTATTTTTAAAAATGATTGATTTTTTATTGCATAGTGATTTTTTCAAATACAGTCCTTAATTAAAATAATTTAAAAGTTTATTTATATTTTTTTACTTCATAATGATGTCAAATATGATCCATAATATTTATTATAATCCAATTAATTTCATTTAAATTGGCAATATTCAGGATTTTTATTTAATTTAATTTCTACTTCTTGAAACACAAATATCTAAAAATCATTTGTTGTTTGTTTTTTTTATTTATATTATATTTCATATTTTATATATCTAGAAATTTAATCTTGAAAATTGTTTAACAAATTAGGAATTTAGTGGTACTAATTTGGTAATTAGGGCCTCGTTATTTTTATCATTATGAATAGTATCTAGGGTAAAATTTATCCCATGGGTAAAGGGTAAATCTAGTAATTTAGTTTAAAAAAATGTTATAATGAATTCAAAATAAACCCAAAACAATATATTATTTCAGTGGTTGGTTTAAATTCATCCATGTACATCATTAATTATAATATAATGAAATGTAGTGCCATTGGATCTTGGGAATGACTTTTATATAATATTCTATAATGAAAATTCAAACATATCTCTCTCTTTCATTTCATTTATTTTATAAGTTCACATGATGATAAGAATATGTTCTTAATTAATATAAAATTCTATTTGAAAAATAATTTATTTATTTTTATAATGTAATTTATTTATACTTTTGATAAATGAATAATTAAATCAAATTATTAAGCAATGCGTATAGGGTATATTTTCAATTAATATAAAAATAAGATAAATAATTTTAGAAATGTTAAAATTAATACTATTTGGATAGACTAATGTATTCCACGAAATTTAAAGATAATAATAACATATTTTTTATGTGTTACAATATTATATTTGAATTCTATATTTTTCTTAATTTGTTAATGTTAAATCAAATGAATTGTGTCAGAAATTATACTAATGATATTTTATGAAAATAATATTTTAATAAATTATTGAAATGTTCTAAAACCATGAACTAGGATACAGGTGAGAAATTATTTTCTATAATGTCATCCATTGTCTATTTACTGTCATATTTTTCATTTATGATAACTATCCTGGCTTCTATAGTGTAATTTTATTATCACATTAATTTTCAAAATGGTTATCAGTGGTTAAAAGTAAGAGATAAATTTGAAAACATAAACAAGAGTTCTAAACATTTTATTTCAGGAAAGGATTTAGAGTTATACTCATCTTAGGATTTAATTAGATAAACTATTATTGATTTTTACATATAAATTAATTAATATTATTTAAATAATGTAAGAAATTCCAATAAATCCCTCCCCTCATTAATAAATGGACACAGATTCTTGATTCTATTTACATCATGTTGAGAAGACTATATTTTTCCAAACCAACCAATTTCTATTATAAACATCCACATACATGTTCTATATATGTTGGTATTTCAAAAAGACCAGCCCTACTACCACTAATAAGAGATCTAATAATGTTTTCATTAAGATAAGTTAATCAAGTTAAAAATGATCCTTATTTATTACTTCTTGTTTTACAATAATAAATTTTGTTTTCAAAAACCCAATATAAAAACACCAATAAATTCCATATAATTAGATTTTATAATTTTGGTGTAATAATACCTTTCCATTTCATTCTCTATAAAATGGGAAACAAGTCCATTGCACATGTGTTAGGAAGACCCTTTCCATGAGAAGAAATATAGTTTGTTTTCCACGTCCTTATCACAATGATAGTTATAAAAAATGGAATATTTTATATTTTTTATATTTTTCACATTATTATTATTTTTAAATAAAATATAATATACGACTTGTTACCATTTAAATTGTTGGATAATAATAATGTCATTCATAAGTATGTTTTGATTACAACCTCCACAAACCGATGTGATTATTTTTATTTCTACACGTTACATGGATTGTAATAAGGATATATTTACTGAATAAATATGATTTATATGTTATTATAATAATTTTACTAAATATTAATTATTATTTACGGTCCCTTAATTCCATCCACCGAAAAGTGAAAATAGCATTCATACGTACCTATGACCTATTATATCCACGAATGGACTAATTAACATTTTCCCATTATTTTGAGGGATGAATATATATATATATAACAAATATATATTTTACTACAAATGTGATTAAATGTTTTCATAGGATTGTGCTATTACTAGATTACAATGACTAGAACTACCGAATTAAAACATACATGAAAAATCAAAGAACATAACACCCAAAAAAATGATAATAATAAACTATTTTAAAAAAAAGTTATTAGATAACATTAATTAATCATATATTCTATTATATTTATGTATATGGTTCATTTATGAATGAATAATATATATAAAATTAATATATAGTTTAAATAAACATATGAGAAACGTCAAACATGAGGTTAGGAGGTTCTTAGCGCAACTTCCATTCATTGGGTTATAATTATACTTAGATGAATAATTTATGCCATTATTAAATGTTAAATGACCTAATATTTTAATATGTTTTATTTTAATTTTTTGGATTTACATTTCTACACATAATCAATTAATTGATCAATGGTTACATCAATGATATTATAACATACCCGACCCAAAAGCCATTTGACTGGTTCCTGGAGCTGGGTGTGCATTCATCATTTATGAAACCATTTTTTCAAATAATATTAAATCAATAACATGAACCTCAATAGGGAAGTAATATCAGAACCACACATGCAAAAATAATCATGAAGACTATGGGATATGACTTATACACCACCAACCTCAAATATGAAGATTAATGTGCACATAACTATAGCCTTAGATCCAGATTCAAGCACCCTTGGACACCCTAAACTATGATCCATAAGAAAAAGTTGTTTTTAGGGGTTTAGAAGGATAATAATGAAACCAAAATCCCAAATATAGAAAAGATAAGCAAGAGGAGAATCAGACATACCCAGATCATTGAATGAAAAAACACAACTCTAAATGGCCTAAAATTGAAATAGAATGACTATTGAGAATATTTGGAAGTGTAGGTTCCTCAATAGGGCTCGAGGAAAAATAATTATGAAGGAATTTGGGAATTGAACATAAAATCTCATGGAGAAAATTGATAATTTCTCACATTTTAATGGGCGCATGGTTAGGCCACACAGTTTCCCAAAATGTGCACAAACCATGTACCTACCTCTATCCAAGAGGGGTTATGTCACATGGTTACATATGGAGGCCCAAGGGATAGAAAAAAATCACCAACCCTGTGGAATGCCTTTGTCTAAGGATTCCGATTTTGTCTTTTCCCCTCACATGGTTTCCTTAACAGTGTGAAAACAGTGAAAGATGCATAGGATGATATAATTTATATTTATTTGGTGTCCCTAACCCTTTAAACACCACTAGATTTTTCGTACACTTTATAATATTTTAATTATAGAAATATTTAGGATTGGAACCAAAATATAAACAAGAACTCACCTCCATGATATCCATGATCTTACAACCTCTATACCTTATAACAAATCATCCGGGAGCCTCTCTTCCCAAGAATCACTAATTATACAAGGTATACAATGAGGCCACTAGGCCCACATGTCTATCTCCCTCTCCCAATTCTATTTATGAGAACTAACATGACTCCAAAAAATATGAACCATATGAACAATGTTTCCTTTAAATAAATTGTCACTATGATCAATAAAACAAACTATATTCTCCTCCAAGGACACAACAACTTCAAACAATACATCAATCACCACAAATCCATATTTAACACTAGGAAACATAACCTAATTTACAACACAAGGAAACTTTTGACACACAATCCTACCATTTAGGAAGATCCAATAATCACCCCATCATTCCGATACTCTTTACAAATCATGGATGAAATCACAAGGAACCATATTACCATTTTTTCAAAATTTTAATATTTACTACAATGGGACACCACCTGAAGAAATCAACTGTTCCTTATGATCACATTTCTTGACCTACATCAATCCAAAACCTGAGGCCTGTGGGTCCCATTCAATAATCAAACATCTAAGAAACAACCAAAACCTTCAAGGAACTCTACCAGTCAAACCCGGGTCAACACTCATATAAAGGTCAAATAACTAAAATGGTGCTTAATCGAGTCCCTTCAACCCGAAACTCTAGTCACATCACCAAACAACCACCTTCCCACTCTGGTGATCCCATCCCCACACTTTGTCTTACCCCACCACCATCTAGTGGTAAAAATTTACTCTATCAGAAAATTCCACTATGGAATCAATTGATCTTTCACAATATACCTAAAGCATTCCCAACTCAACTTACTCGAATATACATAAGGAATTCACCCCATATTGGAATTAGAACATTCCATCAAAGACACCCTGGGAAACATCCCTACACCATACATTCAAAGACTAAGAACAAATTGACCTCCCTCAAGTAATCCATAATTTTTTTAAAAGTCATTTCCACTACAAACAACAAACTGTAGATGGGTCACAATTTACCACAACCATTCCTTTTACAATATCACTTCATACCACCCATAACTGAATTATCCCAGAACATCCATCTCCCACTATTTCCATGATACCCCTTTATAACCTTCCCATGGTGTTTATTGGATTGATTCCTATAACCATCATCCAACACTCCTATCCAAGATGTACCCTAACTTCAGGTAGAATTCCACTTTCAAGGAATCAACTATCCTCTAAACCACCATCATGATCCAGCATATCCATCAACTATCCCAACACTAGAACTCTAATTTTCCAAACACTGACTAAATATTTCTATGTTGTTATTCCAAACCACTCCAAATATTTAAATTTACATTTCTAATTCAATACACACATTGAAGGTAGTCTATGACTCATAGAATTCATCCCTTGATCCTAGAAAAGTTGACTTATCCCTGACCAGCTCATCATGGAAATGATTAGCTTCACTATAGGTATGACACTACATCACATGGAAAAGGTGCCTTCCAACTTCAAGACATTCCAATTTTACCCAAAGACACCTACCTGAGTCCATGGACAATATTTTTGGGAGTTATAAAAACCCATCCTCCCTTACCAAAAATAGTTTTCATGCTTCCCCATGCCCTTTGATGATTTTTACACATGCCTATCGAAATTAATTTGTAACCACACTAGGCCCAAATCCCATTATTGGATAAATAAACCACCATAATCAAGGCACATATATCCTCTCTGAGTGACCCAACATGCAACTCACAGGTTTTTCATTGGCATCTCAATGTCCCTAACTCAAAATCATGGCCCACTCCACACATACAGGGCTGACATATCACCCCCAACTTAGGAGTGTCATTACCATTGCTTTTCTCAAGGAATTGTAACCACCATGGTTCACACATAAATCATAATTTGAACACCAAAACATGGCGGTAGACATCTAGATTTTCCCAAAACAACAAATAAACACGACATGATACCCATTACTAGCATCCAATATCATCAATATTGACATTCATCGACACCTAATCCATTCAAATGACAACACCAATAAATTTTTGACAGTGTACAACCCACCATCCTTCACCATATATACTTCCCAATGTCTATAATCTCCATAATTTCTCATCTAAAAAACACATTATTGACACTTGGAATAAATTTAAATCTTTCTCAGCACATATGGAATGATGTCCACATACTAGTCATGATCATCACTAGATAAAATTACGCTAAGAAGTTATCAAATAACAGGAGGAAACCTTATCCATTACTGAGGTCACCTCCTACTATGGGACACCCTGACTTTCCAATGATTTTGGGCTTCCCTACATGCACACATCTCATCAAAACATAACCACCACTTCTTAGGTGCGATTTAAAAATAAGAATCATCACCCCTCCAGGACCATCCATCATGAATTCATGAACAAACGCTTCCTTTGGAACTACTACTACCACACCACTCGAGTTCTTCCAGGATGCCCCGGAAGTTAACAACTGATTAAAAATGAACCACTCCACAAATAAAAAAGTAGTATTTCACATAGATACACTTTAGTCTTTGGTTTCATGGGGAAAAAATGTGCTTATCACGAGTAACTTGTTTTCCCATCCCGATCAGAATCACACCTTACCAGCATGTCCTGGCATATAGATCTCATCTGATCCCATAAGGTCTCGCTCTTCCCTATGACCACAGACTTAAATCGACGTTATTTTTCACAATGCAACCAAAACCTAAAGCGAGGCCAACACCCACATACTTACTTGACCATACCTCTTGGTCCATGAGCCCCATTGGAATCAAATAATTTTAACAGTATTAGCCAAAAATCAAACCATTTGTACAAAAAAACTCAATGGCCTGACCATCCTCACATCAGACATCACCTTCATAACGAAATCTTGTTACCCCACTTTGTACACCTTTGTATCTTCCACCCAAAATTATAATTAAGTAAAATATTAATCCTTATCCAATAAATAGTTCATTAATTCAAATGACATAATCCAACAAAACTAACCTTACAACCTACCACAAGTACTCAGGTTCCCTTCTAAAAGAACCATCACACAACCTTACCATTTAACAAAACACAATGGTACTCGTTATCTATCGATTCTGCCATAGAGGAATCTTCAAGGCCTTATATTCCAAGGAACCTATAACACTCGTCTAACCCCACATGAAGAAACCCTTGATTTATTTCTCCAAATACATTCAACTCATCATCAAAACATGAGTCATGTCTCCCAAAAACATTGAACTACCCAATTATCACTTCGGGAAAATATTCACATATCCAAATCCAAAACATCCACCTATTCTATACACACCTAGGAGAACTAAAAAATGGATGACTACTCTAAAATTTTTCTCTCAATGATAAAATAATACAAACATCCCATCTAAGGTTAAGGGTAACAAGTCTCTTGACCCACTATCTAGGAACGATACATAATACTTCCAACAAGTCACAACTCACATGAAGCTCTCCTACAACTATTCTAGACCACCACATCCAGTGCACTCCAGTAAACATTCACTAATTGTTTCATGCCAAACGTACTCTCACACATACGTCAACACCATGAGCCAAAACCCCCCACTCTATGGTCCAAATCACAACTGAAATTGTCTGAACCAACATGGGTTACCACACCCAATAAAACAGCCATCACTATTGACTCCAAATCCAAGACACTCATTCTTATGTCCAACGTACAACCCATGCAATTATAACCCACAAGTTTTCCCACTTTCACATGTTCAGAAAACATATCAAAACCTCAAGGTAACTTCTCTACCAAAATCATGACAAGGAATACTCATTTTTCCACACATAGAGACTAATCAAGGTCTCCTGACATATAATCAAGGTATCATTCTAGATAACTCTCACTGCCCAAACTTCCCATACCAAGGTCTTGATAAACAACACAAATATTTCTCAATATCATTTATCATAGAAAGTTCCATCATTGCACACTATTTTATAATTAACTTTTCCATTTTGAAAACTGAATGTTTCACACATTAAAACATTATAATTTCCCAACATGTCTAAAATACCAACTTATACAGATTCCAATTTCAAAACCTTTTCATCAACAAAAATTTCAAGGACAGTCTAATCGGTGATGAACACTACAGAAAATACACTACCTTCCATAAAAAACCCACTCCACATACACTATCCCAATATATATGATCTCCTCTTTAATACTACCCTCATCCATTCCTAAAATGGGTCGTGGTCAACATTGGATAATAAAACCAAACTAAATAAATTTAATCCATTATAAACTATCTTTTTAAACCATTTCCACTTTCACAACACTAATCATTCTACTTTAGGAACCTTTCTCATTTTAAAACATGTTATTTACAATGTTTTAACTCCTTACCATCCTTTATTAAGAACAATTATTTAACTATTTTACCATCAAAATGTAAATAATTCTATTTTAGTCCTAACTCAATCTTTAAAATATATCACAACCAAAAATTTCAACCCGTTTATAATTATTCTTTAAGTATAGTATTCCTTAATTATTCATTTACATTATCCACATTTACCCATTTTCATCAACTTTATTTGAATCCATTTCCCATAAATTTTACAGAATTTAAAATTCATCCAACCCTTCACTTCACACACACTAATAGCATGTGTGCCTATCATGAATAATTCCACCTATATCCATAAGTTTCTATAATGGTGCTTGAATGCACAACCTTGATCCATTCTGTTCACGGTCAAAATATCATAAAATAGTCAAGTTACACAATATGTTCTTGACACAACACCGAAATATCGTTCAAATATAACAACAAATATAAAGAACAAAAATTTCATCCTTGGGTACATGGGTTTTCCCCATATATGGGTTAGCCACTCCAAGACCATAGCTCATTGCCATGAACCGACACATCCTAATCTCTAGTCTACCATCACCAAATAGTATGTTATAGAATATAACCAATCTGATTTCAATTTGTAACATACCAGACATAGAATCCACTAAAATGGTGCCCCTAGTTGGATTTACTCCAGACCTCAATTGTTCATCCTCACACACCAGATGTTTTCAGCTAACAACGAGACACTAATAGGTCACATGGGGAGACTATAACCACTTTTACTAGAGTAAGCCACAACAGATAACATATCATGTAATGGAGAAAAAATAATCTATAAAACAAGAACATGAATTACCAACCATTTCCCAAATATGGTAAAAATCACAGTAAACGGTAACTATTCAAAATCATGTTAACAGTTCGAAAAGTAATGAAAACTAAAAATAAAGATATATAGAAAAAACCCTAAATGGTTCCTGAATCCAAGTATGGATCCTCATCCGTGCACAACAAAATCCCAACTCGACTCCCTAGCATATGCCATTTTTTCATAACTTGTCCTGCAACCATGAATTTTGCTCTGGTATCCATCTGCAGCTTGAGCCAGGTGTGACTACAATTGATTAGGACACCACCAATGGTATATAAAAATTATTCAGTCTAAATAGATAGTGCACACATGTATTAATTGAATTACATAGTAAATAAAAAAACATGGGTGTTATTAGTTAACAAAGTTCACATTAACCATTCACATAATTATTTCCATTTTCATCACTTATACCACATTCATTACTAAATTCATTACTATAACATGTTCCATGGGATCGTAATTTACAATATTTACTTAATACCCTAATCCGGTTAGTTCACATGCATATGGGAATAATTCATGTTCCCTATCTCACTAGGGATAAACATATCATAAAAAAATACATCACACATACCTTGGACCCTCAGTCTAGGTAGTCCCATAAAATAAAACAGTTAGGGGAATAATACTTCAGTTTTCATTCCTAATTCGTGCATTATGGGGTGGGGTTTAGTGATTTATTCTGACATGACCCATTGCCATAGATCCTGATGTCCAATGTTAACCAACTACGAAGCCATGTGCACGTGCTTATTCGTCCAATCACCACATATACTATATCATAAACCATACACAATAAATACACATAATATTCACGTTTCATAATCATTTGACATATAAATCAACATAAATACTTAACCCACTAGAACATTTACCATTTAGATTGCATAACCCTTTTAACCCCTATCACTTTCTCACTCTTTAACCATTAAGAATATCAAACGATTGACATTCATTATCCCATATTCATCAATTAACATGCATTCACCCATTTAAAACATTTATCAGTTCATAATCATTTAACCACATAACACATTCATCATGTCACCTGTATTTACTCACATATTAATTTCAAGTACAATTTATAAGTCACATAGATTAATCCCTTTATTACAACCAACCCATTTCACAATAATCCAAACGATCCACTATGCCTAAATGGACCGAAGTCTATATATTCTGATTTATTTTTCAGAAATTCCCATTTTAAGGGTTGTTGTGGAACCCTTATAATAACCATAGTCTTAGATACATTATATGACCTGATGGCATTAGAGGCACAAAGCCAAAATCATTCAAGGAACTAATTGGAACTGCCCCTCCCTATCCTCTATATTGTTATGATGCTCTCCACATTCACGTGATTGGTCGGCTAGATATACTATGTTGAGGTGCAAAAGAATGTTAAAAATGTTAATTTACATACCCTCACATTTTTCCAAATTCATTTATCCATAATCTGGTGAATGTAGCAGCTTTGAATCCTTATTTGTTGTTTATTCTTTGAAGAGTCTCTATATGCACTTTCGGTGGCCCGAAGGCCATGGGGTGTCCAGAAGGCCTGGAGGTAGCCTGAAGGATGTGAGGTGGCCTGAAATATGTACTTTCATTGAGGCCTTAGATGGATGAAGTCTTTAAACTCACATGGAAAAAATTGGGGTCCCATAGTGCGAATCAGATGAATAATTATTGTTTCTATAAACCGAACAATACCTGCTACAGTGTCTACATCATTGAATAATAACTTTTTAACTAAAATAAAATATCCACATCTTCCCCAAGAGATATAATTTATCAGAAATTATTTTTTTGCTACACACCATAATTTTCTATGTTTAAGAATTCTAGTATACCCCATGGGTGTCCCTAAATCTGTCTAATCAATCTCAAAACATCCCATGAAGATCATGAGGGGATTAATTCATAATTTATAAAACCATTTTACCTAATAATGCTAATGGAATAAAACCAAAATAAAATTTAATGAAATATCACAACCACACAAGAAAAAATCATCACGAAAACTATGGGATTTAACATGTAGGCCACCACCCTAGAATCTGAAGATCAATAAATGCTTATCTATTTCCTTAGATCTAGATTCAAGATACCTTTGAAACCCCAACATAAAATCCACCAGAAAATTAGGTGTTTATGGATTTGTTAGGCGTATAATAAAACCATCATCCCTAATCTGGAAAAAAGATGTTAGAGGAGCATTAAACTTACCCGGTGCTTTGATTTACAATGAATGAAAATCCATACAAACAAGAATTAAAGCAGATCAAGAATTCAGAAGATTTGAAATCTTAGTTTCTTCACTAGGATGGGAGGAGGAATAATGAGAAATAATTCTGGATAAGGAACTTAAAATCTTGATGTGGAAAAGATAATTTCTATATTTTTAATGGGGTGTATGTTTTGACTGCAAGGTTTTACAAAGATTGTGAAAAACCGTGCATCTACATCTATATAAGAGGGGTTAAGTTTCCTAGTTACCTAGGGAGGCCCACATAGCTGTCACGACCCGTCCTCGGGGCCCGTGCCGTGACTACCCCAAGCCCGCCTTCCATAGGCCAGGGGCTGGCGACTAGCACCAAAGGCGTAAATCCCGATAACTGGGAAGGCATTGCCTTTATAAAAGAAAACAAGAACCACAGAGTAAGCAAGCGGAAAAAAGTAAACACTAAGTTCAAGAGAAGTGATGAAAAGTAAATGGGCCAGAATACAAACCCAAAAGAAAGTACAACTACAACTGACCGAAAGTACAACAGAAAAAGGCAACAGTTGGAAGAAGGAAGCAGCTCCTGGGTCGTCCTCCTCAGATCCTACCTGAAGGGTAGGTAGAGATAGCACAGCTCCTGGATCGTCCTCCATGGATCCTACCTGAAGGGTAGGTACAAATAGCATCCTCAACGCTCTCGCCCATCAACAACCTCCGTGTGTTGTCTCGCTGTGAAGTCCTCCTCCAGATACTGACTCGTCGTGTGGTCCACCTCTGGGTACCGTCCAGTCCTCGAACACTTGGCCTATGTCAGCACTGCCCGTCGTCTGGAACCAACACAACAAGGTGCAGGATATCCCGTACAGGGGTGAGTATAACGATACTCAGTAGGGACCCCGAGACCCTCAAGGTCTCTCTAAAACCAACAAGGATAACCACAAAGAAGATCTCAACAGATAACCTCTACTTAGGTATATGCCCATACATATACCTAAGTTATCAACTAACCCATATCAATCATGAGGAAACACAAGGATCATGAAATCAACGGATAACCACTACCCAGGTATATGCCCATACATATACCTATGTTATCAAGTGACCCATCTCAATCATGAGGTAAACACAAAGGTCAAAAGTCTCAGCTCAAACCAGGATTTTCATTATCGAAACTGTAACTGCTGAAGAGCTCCGTCTCTAGAGTGTACAATGGTCCTGTCACGCCTCCGAGGTACTGCTCACTAACCTAAGACTACTGAGGTACTCCTCCTGTCGAGTACCGCGGGTCAGCCACCCAGACACAGTAGTGCTTCCCGCCGAGGTATGTCACCCAAACACAGTAGTGCACACCCCCTAGTAGCCTGCTGAGGTACTCTCCGGATGAGTACCGCGGGTCTGCACTATCACACAGGTAGTGCTCCGTCCGCCATGGTTTTGCACCTCACAAAGTAGTGCTCCGTCCACTAGGCTAGTCGACTCACTCCAAGTCGAGTCGGTCAAGCAGTCGTCAGGTCTCAGCCAGCTACACGATCTCCGTACTCCGTACACTCGTCTCTGGGAGGGTGCCCTCCACGAGCTACTGGTCGATACTACAAGTATCTCAAAGTCCCACGAAGAAGTATCTCAAGGTCTGCCTCGTCATAGGGGTCTCAACGCAACAGACGACGTGTCAATCGGACGCCCGGTCTGTGAGTTTCTAGCCTTTTCATCCCAGGGGCCTGGTTGGTTTCGTTAGCGAACCAATCCCGGCCGTATCTCAACTATACCCCAAACTCTCATAGGGTATACTCATTGGGACCGTTTCTCAACGTGATCAACAACGCCGCTGACGGTTCGTCAAACGGACGTCCTGTCTGAACGATATCAGCTTTTCTGTTCTAGGGGCCCGGTTGGATTTCGGGTGCGATCCAACCCGGCCACTATTCAACTGTATCCAAATATCGGGAGAAGTATGCCAAAAGTTCCGTCTCATCAAGAGGAAAACAACGAGACAGACGGTGCGTCAATCGGACGCCCGGTCTGTGAGTTATTGGCTTTTTCGTTCCAGGGGCCCGGTTGGTTTCGTGAGCGAACCAACCCGACCGCACTCCGACGACATCCAAACCTCGAGCAGAGTAAGCCAAAAGATCCATCTCACATAGAGGAATCCATCAATGTCGACGGTACGTTAATCAGACGTCCGTAACTCAAGTTACGAGCGTTTCCACTCCGAGGGCCCGGTTGGTTTCGTGTACGATCCAACCCGGTCGAACCCAAAGTTCTCCGAAACCTTGAGTGTAATATACCGAAATGACCGCCTCGGTCCAAGGATCGCGTTGTCGATGACGGCGCGTCAATCAGAGGTCTACAGCTCAAGATATGGGCATTTGACCGAAAGTGGTCCGAAAACGGGGGTCTGGGCCCGGGCCGACCCGGCCCGACCCCCCGGGGTCGGCCGAACCGGGTCGACCAGACCCGGGTCCGACCCGGATGGGCCCGGCTCGGTCCGGCTCGGTCTGGCCTAACCAGCCAGCCGCGGCTCGGCTGGCGTGGCCGAGCCAATTCGCGGAGCGGGGTGCACGACTCCCCCGCCCGCCGCTAATTGAGGCCGGCGGCAGATCCGCCCGCCGCCAACCCTCCGGCGGCGCGCCGCCGCCGCGCCTACGTGGCGCACCGCCGCCGCCTTCCGTGGACCACCGGACGTGCTCCGGTGGTCCGTTCCTCCTTCCGTCTTCTCCTATGGTCCCCCCGGGACCCCACCTTCACTGCGAAGGGATTCAAATGCCAAAACGGCCTACTTCGTCATCGCCCGTCAATCCGCATGTCAAAACGAAAAGCGCCGTCTTTGTAGTTTTCCAGCGTGACCTGATGGCGCCGCGCCCCTTCACCGCGGCCCGACTCCGACTGTGGTTCTTTGGTTTTCTTCGACGCGGCGCGACGGTGTCGTGTTCTTATATTTCCTTCCACGACGTGGCGCGATGGCGTGGCGTAATACTTTTCATGTGATTCCCGCGTAGTGCGACGACACCTCGCCATTCCGTTCCATCCACAAAGAATCAAACATGAACATATGAGGGGGGTTTGGCCGTGTTTGTGTGGTCCGACCCCCCTCTCGTTAAACGATATCATCTAGTAGAAAATCCACGATAATCGATAAACTAGATTCATGAACGGAAAATAATTAAATAAAATAATCCCCTACCTCGGTTCAGGAACGGTGTTCGTCAATGAGCCGCGGAAGACGAGCGTCGCGAAGGTCGGGCGTCACGGGAAAAGAACGTCGACGTCGCGAAGCGAGGATTCGAAGTCGTTGACGGCGATTTTTTCGTGGAAAACCATCGCGGAAGAGACGACACGGAAGAAGAACATCGCGTCGCGGATACGGCGTCGCGGAAGAACCGTGTTCGTTGGCGGAGAAGTTCTTCTTTGAAGAATGGTGTTCTTCGCGTTCTTCGTCGAGATTGAAGAAGAAGAAGACCGCTTCCCCAATCATCTCAAGGTTGCAAAACTCTAACAATAATAAAATAAGACCAAGTCTTATTTTATTAACACAACCTAACCATTTGAATTTCAAGAGTTTGAAAATTCAAAACCCACATTTAACTCACTTAAGTTATTAACATAAGATGTTATAAAATTAATGAGGTGATAAGTTAACAAAACTTAAATGGGGGGTTATAGGGGTTAGGAAAGTGAGGGGTTAAGAGGGTTAGGGAGTTTAAGGAATTTGAAAAGGTGAGGGGTTTGTGTGGGCCCCACCCTTTCAAATATCCACACATGGGAAGTTGGATGGATGTGGGCCCACCACCAACTTCCCTGGGAGAAGTTATCCACATAACATGAAATAAAATTGATTCAACAATTTTATTCACTTTTTTTAATTAATCCCCAAAAAATAACTTCTTCTCCCGCACAAACGCTACTACGGTAAACGTTCCCTTAAGCGATTACTGGCGTTGCGAGTTCATCGGTGCCATTGGATTTCAATTCTGAGCATCGGTTCAAAAGATAGGAAAACCCGCTCGTTCGTTCACTGAACGTACCCGAGCCAAACTTCGGAAATTGATTCCGGGCACTCTGGGCCTCGGAATCAAGTGCCGTCAGAAACCGCGTTCTTGTAAAATCCGAAAGAAAATTTACAAAAAAAATTCCCTTGAATTTTACAGGTCTTTACAATAGTTTTAAAAACTATGCTCCAACCACATTGAATGCCTCTATGTATGGTCTCATAGTTTGGAATTCTCCACCACATGGTTTCCTCTAACCTTGTGCAAACCATGAAACATGCATATGGTGGATTTATTTCTCTTCCTTTAATGTCGAAAACACATAGAACACCCCCGATCAACCTCACACACCCATTAAACATTTAATAATCCTTATTTATGGGATTAAAACAAAATTTTAAACAATAAATTTCATTCATGAAGTCCGAGATCTTACAGATACAATATTTACAATGGTTTTCATATGTCAATTTGTTTTAATTAGGTTATATTACTTCTTCACTATCATTGATATGATAATATTATGTAAATAATGACTATTAATTATTTATATTTTATTTTCAGTGGTTAATGTATATTTACAATTGATACGTGTAATAACTTCATTTAATAATTCTCAATTAAATATTATGTTCATTGTATGTGTTATCTCAACAAATCTACCAATTGTTAGACTATTAGTATATTTAGCTGACTAAATCATGGTATGATTCAGGGTAATATTTCATACTATATTTTAATCTTATATTTTTTTTTATTTGGTTTTTTATTTTTTACACCTAATCATATCATTTATTAATTCTCAGTTAAATGATATGTTCTTTGTATGGGATTTCATAGCACGATTTATTCTAATTTGGTTCTATTACTTCACTATATTTTTTATGATAAGAATTATTGTGTAATGAAAATTGATTATTATATGTCTTCTTTCCACTCATTTTAGTTTGATTAACATTTGATACACATATTCACCTCCTTTATTAATTCTCAATTCTACATTATGATCATTGATATGGGTTTCATATATCAATATTAATTCATTGGTTTATACATATATTTCATTTAAACATTAATGAAATTAATATCATTGAAATGACCTCATATTTTATTATTTTATATATCCATTAGTTATTTCACTTGTTAGAAATGATCAATTTATTGATTAATTTTCACTTCAATTATACAATCTTCATAAGGGATCTCATCATAATTTCCACTTTATTATGATATATTTGGTCTTATTCATATCTTCACTTCTATGGGGTGTATATAATTTCGTTTAGATGTATTAATCATGAATACCTATATATAGAAGACTATTAATTTTTCAAATTATTATTATCTTTTCAATAAGTACTAATTGAAAATGATACAAAAGTGTTAAAAATTTATTTTACAATCCCATATTTGGATTTTTCTAATTTCATTGAAGTGATATTATAATATATCCTTCATATAATTCATCTATTCATATATAATTATGATATTTAAGGGAATTCAATATTTTAATACAAATTTGTGTTTCATTGGAACATGAATCATAAAAATGATTATTTTTTTTAAAAAATATTATATGTATTTTTTAACAAGTTAATTTGTCTTAAATGACTATATTTTTCAATTTTTTAAAAAAATTATTTTTATATCCATAAATTATTTATTACAACCTTTGTATTTTTTTTATTTTACATTATAAAAAGGGTTTAAAGGAGTACATCTAATGTTTTTTTAAATGTTTACGTTTTAATTTCATTCTAAAAAAATTAAAATGGAATGTTTTTTTTAAACTTATAAAGCAATAACAGACATTCCAGAAGCCATAAACATTATATAAAATTTAGATTCATCAAAAATTATTCAATATTATTGTAACATAAAATAATTTATTAAATAATATATTAATTTATTTCATCAGATTCTATTTATTATCTTAAGAATAGGATTTTAATTTAAAATTAGTATTTCCAATAAAATGATGGTCAGCATTTACCCCTTAGTAATTTTTTAGTATTTACATTATCTTAAAACAGTTATATTCATATGATCATTTTAAATTATTAATTTTATTTCTTCTAAAGATAACTATTCTATATATCATGGATATGATTATTTACAAAACCAAATTTGATATCTATATATAGTGTTTTCATTGAAATATATATTATTGATTCAAGAAAAAATGACAATGGGTATCCAATACTAAATAAATATATATTTTGAGAAGCGATTTTTTATAAAATAAATTGATCATTCAAAATATAAAGAAAGAGATGAATACGTAGGGGTGGGTGGTGCCTAGTTGTAGATATCCCCTTGATGCATTGGTATGTCTCATGAGAAAACACATTTGGGTAGATTTATGAAATTAGTTTTTGGTGTATTCCTTCCAATAGTATAAAACTTCTTAGCACAATGTACTAATGGTTATGATATCCTTATATATGAGGTCATGAAATACAATATTAAGAATTACCTTTATTGATAATTTAATTACTATTATCCATGATATAAAAATACTGATATTATTCATGGTTTTATATTGTTCTCACGTTATTGATTAAATGACATGTGTTTTTATTTATTTTCCATAAAATATTTATTTTGACTTATTTAATATTAATATATTCTATTCTACTCATTCATGATAGAGTATTTCAGCTCAAACTTACCTTTTTTTATCCTACTAAGGATGTCCAGAATACATATTAGAATATGTTTCAAGGACACAAAATATTTTTTTGGTGTATATGTTTTCTATTTTGTCTATATTATAAAAATGATAATAATGTATGTATATTTTCCCACAAGAGAACTAAACAGATTAGTCCTTCTGGATTAAATCCCATTTTTCTAATTTCCACATATTAAAGTAAACATCGAATCTTAGTTATTGTAGTTGTGGATGTTATAGTGATGGAGATAATAAAGTAAAAGAGTTATGGATAAAAACATTTTAGGCTTAGTTTAATGACATATATATGGGAGAAGTTCAACTTGTGTATGATTAATTCACTCAAGTGAGAAAAATTATATGCATGATTTTATGATATGGAGAGATTCTGGAAGATTATACAATAGTGATGATATTGTTGAATGTCCTCCAAGATAAATTTAATATGTAAATTTATAAACCTTAATGTCATGAATTGAATGATTGGATCATCGATAAACATAATAATGTTTTATTATTGATAAAGAGAGGAATGGCTTAAAGAAAATAGGAAAACATTTAGATAAAGATGTATTTCAATGCAATAATATTTTCTAAACATTTTCAGCCTACAATTTTTCATAATAAGGAATATGAAGATGATTTGAAGGAAAATAATTGTATAGAAATTTTATCAGTATTATATATAGTAATATAATTAGGTAATGTTAAATACAATGGAAAAAATTTAATTAATGTGTTTTAATTACAAAATTATTGGACACATTTCAAAAAAATACAATAATGGGAAAAAATTTAGAATGTTGTCCAATGTATATGCAAGGTGAAAAACTGTTTCATTTTCAGAATGTTCTTCAATGAAAAAGGGTAGGAAAAAAATGATGAAGAATTTAATCTCAAGTAATTATTCTATATCTTATAATGAGGATACTAATAGAAATTTATAGGATTGAAAGGAAGAACAAAAATTTTCATAGTTAAATAAAATATGTCAAATAATTCATTGTGTGAATGAGAAGATGAGAGTGCAGATGATAAAAGAATTATTGATTTAAAATTACATATATTTTTTTAGTAAATAATGGTGATCATGGTGTCCTTGAAATAAAAGTTAAAGCATGAAACAGGGAAGAATGCATTGAAATTTAAGAATTTCTCATTGATTAAATCTCTTGATGAATCAAAAAATTAACATATAACTAGTGAAATAGTTGAGTTCAAGATAAATTTTAGAGATCTTGATATTACAACAACAAATATCATTTTTATGAATGATGAAGTAAACCCTATTAAGGTTAAATTGGTTCAAACTATAAATTCCATGATAAAGAATCATCATATGTTTCAAAAGAATATAATTAGAGTTGTTGAAATACCAATAATAGTGGAAATGTTTTTTAATTCTACCAATAATCATATGGATTATTCTATAGAAAAAAATGTCATAATTTTGTTCCCCTTAGAGTCTAATTTAAATTATGAAATCTACCAAAAAGTGGAGGAAAATTTGTTAGATCCCCCAAGAAGTTGAAGAAGTTTTTTTTTCTAAATTTGATAATGTACCAAATATTTATAAATAGAAGAGTATGGGGATATGAATAATACTGATAATAAATCTAAGAAAAAATATAAGGTTAAATGGAAATCTTAGAACCACGTAATAACTGGTAAAAAGTAATATAATTTCAATCGATGAGAAATTGATTAAACAAATTTTGGGAAATGTATTTATTATACAAGGAGTTTTATCTTTTAAGGTATAATTTGTTCTTGTAGAGTATTTTTTTCAAAAAGAATATATATGATGGTATAATTTTTTACTTTCCCAATCAATGGAGGATTCAAATAAATAGTTATATTCCCTGATGTTTGTATAGGATATCGAAGAAAACATCCAAAAGGGATGTATTAATTGAAAAATAATTTAGTTATACTAAAGAAGCTAATAGTAGTTGTTAACAACCTAGATACACCAAATTTTATTTATGAAAAATAAAATAGATATTTAAAAATTTATTGAGGAGAAGCCTAGGAAAGAGAAGACAAAGGTGCTTTAGGTTTTTTAAAAATATTGAAAGTATGAGATGGATTGGATACTTGATAATGATTAGTTTCCACACAGTACTGAAACAACCTCTTAAAAACAATTAAATGTTTTATTTATGTGTTTTTACATTCATCAGTGATGGACTATTATGTTTTAATGGTGCTGAAAGTCACCCAAATGGTTAGGGATAATATCGATGATGATCACTTTTTTGTAAGGCTAAAACATCATCTCTATTATCTTATGAATAATTTGAGAATATGAATGAGGAGATATTTCAGAAGGATGGATGTGTTATAAAGAATTTTTTTGAATGGAAAAATATTGATGAAGGAACAATGAACTTGTGGAAATATATTTTTAGTTTCTAATGAGAAATATAATTCTTTAACAAAAATGTAAGATTAAATTAAATTATTTAAAAATAAAAATACCCATTTATGGTAATAATATATATAATTTATTCATGAAAAAAAATTTAGGAATCTATATATTCTACATCATGAATGGATCAACACATGTTAAAAATTTTATAAATATAGATATAAATGATGTCCCATAGGTTAGAGTATGTCATGATAATTTATCTTATTGATATGAAGAATATATTCATGTGTACAAAAAAATGTAAGAATTAAACCAATAGATAAAATAATTTTTTGATTTTTGTATTATTTAACTCATACATATTTTTTTAAATTCATATATAGTGAATAAAAGCCTATTGAGATATGTAAACACTTTTTGAGAAATGATGAGAATCAAATGGGATGTGTTATAAATTTATTTATTTTTTGATTTTGGTGTTAGAGAAGAGAATGATGAATTCACAGAATATCTTGAATTTTTTGAACAATGATTGAATATAAAACTCTATAAAAAATTCCATGTCATAAAAACATATTACATTAATTTTATTTTCGATATAAGTCCCAACTGTAAATATCAATATTTTAAATTGATTCTTACTCTAACCTGGTTCTTTAGATACACCATATGAGTTATGGTTTGGTATGAATCGATGATTGTGATAGATAAAGATAATAAAAAAATCCTTGTTATATCAATAAAAAATGTAAAATTTATAAATATTTAACGAGGGAGATGGTGAAGGAAGTTTTCCTTCGTACACACATGGTGGAATATATTTTTGGCGTTATAATAAGAATCCATTAAATATTATTAATTTTTTTTGTAATTGTGTTAGAAAATTAAAAAAAATCAAAAAATCATTTACCTTATATGATGTAAATGATGAATCCCTTACATAAAATATTAAACAACATGGTAGTATTTCAAATACATGAAATAATTTTCAAAACTCTCATTATAATTATAAAATATATAGCTTTGAGGAAATCCCCAAATAAGGTGAAAATAGGTTCTCAAGTTGTATGAATACTATAATCGTAGAGAAATTCCTCAGATAAACACGAAATTTTGTTAAATCATAGTGGAGTTAATGGAATTAAATCATACTGGCCTACATTATCAAGTTGAATGAAATAGTGTTAAAGAGGGTTTTCAACCTTAGTATTGGATAACGATGGTGGAAGAAGAGATAAATAAAATTGTGAAGAATCATATTTATAATTCAGTCCCATTTCCTAGTGAATATGATTAAGTTTCTCTTTAATAATAAACTCATTGATAAATGGGAAGAGTAAAAGAGAAAATTTTATCAATTTTATAAGGTATATTGTCAAAATGATGGTGTCGATTTTGAGGATATTTTTTCTCTAGTCACATGGATTAAAAAAAACCAAATATTTATTTTGATATATTTTCTATGAAATTATGATTTTTTCTAAATTAATATGAAATAATTATTTTTAAGGGTGAACATGTGGAACTAGTATACATAGAACTACATGAGGATCTTATTCCACATAATGATGGTTCTAATGTTTGAAAATTCCATAATTCATTAACAAATCTCAAAAAAGATAACCATTTTGATAGTTGATGATAGTTTGTATCTTCATGAGAAATAAATTCAAGATAGTAGTGATTGATTATGATATATATGTCAAGGAAAATGAACGAAATTCTCTCACAATTATAAGATTTATTGAATACATAATTTGTCTTGAAATAATGAGGATACTAGTGAGGAATTATATTCCCAAATGAACGAATACTTCAGAATGTTAATCCTAAAAAATGGTATTATTATTGTTTTAAATAGTCAAAAACATATAATGGTTAATAGGTAATAGAGACTCAGTTTTATTCTATCGGTGATCATTGTAATGTCTAGTCCTTGGTCAATCTATAATAGCAAAAAAAATTCCAAAAGGCCTCAAGTAGGACACCACAAATGGAAGAGGAAACTGACATAAAATAAAGGTCTAAGGTGTTTCTATGGGTCACTATACCCTCATCTCAAAGTAAAACAAATTACAGAAAAGAACCTCATCAACATTCATAATAATAAATAATTATATTAAAAATTAAAAAAAATACCATGTTATAAAAAAATTGAATTCCTTATATATTCATAGACCCCAAACATCCACCACCATCCCAATAAAATATATAAAAACAAAAAATAGAATAAAATATAGGAGGATTTATGACCATCCCCAAGTCTCATCAGATCCTAGTCTCTAGAATTTGTATGATCAGTCTTGTTCCTATACCCTCATTCACATGTAACACATATATACATATACATAATAAATATACCATGTTATAAAAAATTGAATTCTTTATATATTCATAGACCCCAACCATCCACCACCATCCCAATAGAATATATAAAAACAAAAAATAGAATAAAATATAGGAGGATTTATGACCATCCCCAAGTCTCATCAGATCCTAGTCTCTAGAATTTGTATGATCAGTCTTGTTCAAACATTTAATATGGCCATTGCCCAACCCCTAAGCTTGTCCAAGCCTCATTCAAGATTATCTCATGACCCAAGATGTTATCTCTTGCCATAATGCCTAAATTAATTAATTATAATAATTTATAATATATAATTTAATTTAGTTTTAATATGAATAATTTCATAAAATCTAACCTTGTGATATAATGACGTTGAAACCATGTGCAACAGGGTGTAGTGAACTCTTGATACACACATAGTATTATCCTACATACGATATCCTTAATTTGATTACATGAATCATCAGTCAATATAACATAATTTTATCTAAAACTATAGATAAATGTATAGTATAGTTTACATATAATAAAATGGTGTTAAACGGTATATAATCATCATTTTTGGACATCCTATATCAATGATGAGCTAATTCCCCATCATATAAAATTATTTCCACTATGATCTATTGGAAAAATTTGTCGAAGCCCTATAAAATATTATAGATTATTAGCAATCAATGGGAATAATTAATAAGTAAAATTGAATGAGAAACCTACCCAAAAAACACGAACACTCTTCCTCATGGTGGTATCAATGAATAAATGAAAAGGGAAGAGATATATGAATATTCACCATAGTTATTCACTTCTTAACTAAAAAGTATGGTGGGGTAGGGGTGACAAATAAACTATAATCCTTCCATTATTATAAAAATAGGTCGAATTCCAAGTTGTAGAGTGATGCTTCTAGGACTAATTGTTACTACGCATAGGAAGAGGGTGTGATTCCCATATAACCACCTTTCCAGAACAACCCTTTTGGGTCAAAACAAGACCAACCCTAGGAAGAGGGTTTGTTTCATGGATAAAAATATTCACAGTGTACCCCTCCTTGATCACAACATGATTCTCCCTATAAAAACCCACACCTGAGGCCCCCAAACCTTACAAAATTGCCTACTACTCTTTGATATATGATCAGTCAAACTCTATTTCATGTAAAGGAATTGAAAAATTACACCCATCATTGGAAGGAATTAATGGATGGAATGGATTTCTACAAAAAAATACTAGGGTTCCACAAAATATACTCTAAATATCCCTTGATCACTTGGTATATTTTCAATTATTCATCCACATTTAAAAAATATCATTGAGATATCAAATTCTAGTAATTATTATCTGAATCCCAATTATCTGTATACCCTCTACTCCATGACCAAAATTAAATATCCCTTTGAATTTCAAAATTTATATAGTCACATTCCTTTACAATTACTGCAACATCGATGTTCTCTTCCCCTGGAAGTCTCATTGGTCACTCAACATTTAATCCCATCCATCCTCGGTCATCAATTCACTGCTAGCCTTCAATGTTGTATCTCCAAACACTGAACAATATTCCACTGAAAATCACCAAACATAAAGACACATTATTAATCAAGACCCATGATACCTACTCATCAACATGAAAAATACTGAGATGATTCTCATCCATACACATTTATCCAGATACAACCAACTATTATCAAATTATTCAACTTCAGGATGATTATGATCACCACCATATGACTCAACTGAATAAGGATATTCTAATCCATGGTTCCCCCACCATTGAAATCCCCTAATGAACCCCATTTATTCTAGACCATAAACATTCATAATCTAGTTTATAGATCACCACATCAAAATCCAAGAAAGACCCCCAGTCAGTTCTCCTATTTCATATAATTCCATAATGTGATCATCCCCACTTTACGACATTCTATATCATTTCTTGAATATGATTCATGAATATCCAAATTTATTTGATGATTTTACAAACATGTACACCAATGTATGAACCCAACAATCACTATTATTCCTTTATCGAATCAAAAACCAATCATAGTAGTCACCATTCCCTCACCCTATCATTTTGAAAACTTCCCGTCCAACTCTCACTCATATCATTCAAAAATAAATATCAATGTCAATTCCAATAAATGAATTGTCTCCAATAAAATCTCCTAGTTAAAAATAAGGTATTTCATGAGGAACCAGATAATATTATATATACCTAAAATCAATTCTCCTAATTACATATTAGTTGTTTAATGATCAGTCTCATCACATCAACAAGCCTTTCTAATAGGATATTAAAATTGTATGTATGAAAAAAATAGTCCCACCTTAAGAGTTTATTTATTGTCACACTAATGAGAAAAAATTACCATCTACAAGACACATGATCTATCCATGAAAAAATATAATTTTTTACAAATTTTTTCTACCCATACCTAATCACCATCATGAAACACTAATCCTGAACACATCCCATTTCTATGTGAATGTTTTCCCAAAAATTTTCATATTTATATTTGTGATGTGGAAAATTTCCTCTAATAGAACAGAGCACACTACCCATATTCCAATTTTCCTTTCACAACGTCCCATGAATAATTTAAAAAATATTACATCATCATAAATGTGCCACACCTCCCATGAAATGCTCACCCCATCTAGAAAACATGTGTAAAGGAATAACTTGAATGCACTATGACACCTCTCTTTGATCCCTCTCCAATGTAACCACTAAATAATAAGGGAAACATCTCATTTCCAGTAAAACCCCATGACCTCATGTTTTTATGAATCTCCTAAAATCTATTCGTCCTCATCCCATGAAATACATCACATCATTCTATAGCCAAAATGAAACCATCCAAGAATAATGCATACTTTCAATCATGAATTAACTATTAACAAAAATCTATGTATACTATCACACTCCTACTCTAATGGAATAGTGAATAAATATGAACCGACTTATAAGTTATTTTCCATTATTAATCTCATTATTTTTTGACCTAAATATGTGTGTCCTCATGTACCACTTGATCACATAACTCAATTTATTCTCTCATGAGTCACTCATCATCAAAATAAGGTTCACATTCCAAAAAAATCTCATGATTCACTTCACAGTTTCCTTCTTTATCTAAAATCATCATCAATGATTCCATGATAGTAGGAACAATTGATACAGGTCATTCCTTGGCCTACCATATGATCACCCACCATCCATGAATAATTCAAAAAACCAAGGAATATATGCACAATATATGCATCATAGAGACAACCATTTAGGATCCCAAACTACTATACATAAGGAATCTATATGTAATTACCTCATATCTGATAGAATATCCAATTCATGAATCTCAACCCAAATAATCATCCCATGTTTCTTGTCCCCAAGAGTTATCAGATGTTGGGGATAATCCCTCTCTCTGGCTACCCTCATTTATCAAAACTCAATGGGAACCATCTATTATACCATATCAATTATAATATATGAAACAACATTTTTAGAAACCCCCTTCAGGGATCCCACTATACATCTTATAAATCTCATGATAATCCAATTTTCCCTTTTCTAGAACCAATCCTCACTTGGAATCCTGATACCGAACTACCCCTCAAAGAATAGAATATAACAATGTATATATAATGACATAATCCTATGATTATTTGTATCAAGTAAAACCATAAACACATGATCCAGTTAAGTCTAATAAAAAAATTAATATTTATGGTAAAGAACCATATTGTTTTTTTGACACATTTACTAAACCAACATCACAGTCCCCCCTAAGGGGTTTATCAGTAGATTATAAAATTCCTATACCAACCCACTATGGTCTACATAAAATCCATTTCATATAAGGACTATAGATCCATCAATAAAGAATATCTCATTGTAAGATCAAAATGACTTTTCATCAGAAGAAATACCATATTCTATTTGAGTAGAATTCCATATTCATTTTATATAATAAGGTTCTATAAAATTTTTGGTTGGAACAGTAAGAAAATAATACCATGTATTCAATGATATCAATGAAATATAATCATGTGAATTTCATGTAATTCTTAAATGAATATTACTATGTATGCACACCAACATCTTTCTAATGATTGATGAGACTAATAATAAAATAACAATTTTTAATTTACACACCATAAATGATTAGATATGTCAATTGTAACAGTGAAACCAAGAATAAAATTTTCATATCATCGATACACCCAACTCCCCAGCCGAAAAGATGTTCATGATAAATCAACCTAATTTCCATCATAAGATCTGACACAACCTTATCACCATTACACTAGAAAAATACTATAAAATTGGAAAATATGCACTTATATAATAGTTTAACATAATTACCTATATATTGTATATTTAATTGGGAAATAATATAAAAATGATAAAAGGGAGACATGAAATATTGGTTTCCAAATCTAAAATGTGTAGAGTTATTTAATTGATTCATAAGAAATAAAAAATCCAAATGGATACATTTATGTTCCCCAGATAGATTTATGAGTACACAATTATTGAGGGTAGTTGATATGTGTTGAATTATACAGAATCCTCTCATAATTTCAATTGTAAAGGATGATTTTTGAGTTAATAATAATTAAAAAAATTAAAAATATAATTGATCTTACACTAATAGTTGGATTACTCTCACAAAAAACATTATACCCTAGTGTGTGGTGTGAATTTGACCATCTCATAAGAGGCATGCATTGACTAATTTCTTGAGTTAATGAATTGATTGGTTTAGAATGTGTTTTTATATTTTATTTATTTCCTACATTCTCATGGACTAGTTGGAGACTTCTTTGAGTTGTGTGAAGGTAAATACTATTAACGTTTTACTGGGTTGAAATGACTTAAGGTATGAATTATACCATTTCACTATGATAGGGGTGTTACAAATAGGGATATTTACATTGATGTAGATTCCTCACACTATAGTATAATTAATAATATTTGTAGGAGGTTATAATGGGGGAGATCCCCACTATAAAAAAAATCACCATAAGGTATATACCTAAGAGATTTTGTGCAGTTTGTTACTCTGTGATGTGGAGTTTATTAATTTTTAGTGTCACACTCTTCATGACCCAATATATCCTCACAAAAAAAATTCCATCTATCATGATACAATTTATTTCATCATGCTATAATTTTTGTACTATAAAAATTAGGTGCACTACTATATTTGATAAATCATAGTCGTTTCACCACAATATATAAGGTCAAGATGCACATGTTATTTCATATATATATATTTATATGTGTGTATGTATGAATAAATATCATGTTTATTACACAATTCATTATACCAGGACACTATTTTGTTTACTAATTTAATGGATTTTGTTTCCATATATTTTGGATTTAGGCATCACATGGTGAGGGAAACAGTCACACCACAGTGATTGTTTATACTACTAATAGAAGGGTGTTGTTCCCAAACCATGGATTAATAAATTATTGGAAAAAAACTATGTATCCATTCGTTTATTCCATGGAAAATTACAATGTGGGTTTGAATAATACTTTAGGGTATGGAAATGTGTTCATGCGACATCCAAATTTTGGAGGCAGTTGAGGCGGGAGAGGGGAATATCATCAACCCACTATCTTATTTTGTTCGTTCTTGATCATATGAGTTCATGAATATTAACATACACTGTTACATATAGTTATTGGTAATGAAATTGAAATTTGGGTAGAAAGATCAAAACTTTTTAACAGCAGATATTAGTCACTTGATAAAATGTGTCGGAGAACCGTGTATTGTCCATTGATCAATATGTTTCCTTTATCACTCTTTATATTATAATTTCATTATCACCATTATTATTAATATGATTCAACTAGTGTTGGGACATAATTTATTAAGAGGATGTGTTTTTGGCGGACCACTTATTTTCTCCCCACTTAGTGGTGGATTATCCTCAACTAGTTATATTAAATATAGCATGGTTTTAATTTAAATTCCACAGTTTCTATGTGTAGGTTTCATGAAAATTTTATGAATGTATGATAATTTTGTGTTGGTAAAATAACCCATGTTAAATATAAAACAAACTGTCAATTTTTTTCTGAGGATTTGGGTACTTTTTCTTCTCTATATAAATATGTTGAACATGTTTTGGTCTTAATTCAAAGTTTTTAAATGAATTACCAATCATAATGTGGTATTTTTTTCCATTTTATGTTATGTTTTAAATATATGTATATTTTAATAGATTTCTCATCCATATATTAAGCGATAAAATTTAGACAAACAATTATTTTTACATTAAACATCAACTAGAGAATGTATGACATGGTTTATTTTAAGATTTCATTGTCTTTGTCTATGAGAAATAAAATATATTAAAAATTAATAAGAGTAATTTTATACCTTTAAACATATCTATGGCCTTAGGGAAGATTAAAGAGTGACATAATTCTATGAATTTGTTACATCAATTGATGAATTTACTTATTTGAGTGATTGAATTCAATCATGGATCGATGGTAAGTGAGATAAATGGTATATCTCTATTTGGTGTCATAGTGAAATAATATTAATAATATTTTTATTTTCATTGGAATTGGTGTGAAGATGGTTAAATTCCAAGTATTCCCATAAGGTATATAGACTATCCCAATTGGGGAATGAAATTGGAAGATGGTAAATGAAGGGGAAGCATTTTAAAATGTTAGTGGATTCTAGATTACCATTCTTATTTAAATTTAGTGAAATTGAATAGCCTGTGAAATATATTATCATGATGTACCTACATAGAATATGAGATAAAACGTTAATGGAACATAGTTGTGTGTCCATATATTAAGAATGAATTTTACTAGCAATAAGGGGCTGATCATTTTATGGTGATACTATAACTGCAAATATAACACGTAATGTAGAACCCATATGTTTTTTTGAAATATTTTATTTAAATAATTCTTCAATAGCTTGTGTTTCAGGAAATCGTGCGTTTAAACAAATTGCGAGATTCATTCGGTATAAAATGGTAATTATAACCTATACATTAAGTAACCATGAAAAAATATAACTAACTTATGAAAATTTAGGTTTAATTATTTGGTTACCAATTATTTATAAAAAATATATATTAATTAATCGTAATGGGAATATTTGTATTTTTATAATAATAAATTAAGTTAATTACCATTAGTAAATTAAATCAATGAAATATATATGTTATATATTTGATAAATATATTTTATATTCATCAAATAGGTATTTTAGTCATAGGATACGAATAAACTGTATTTTATGTATAAGACCTTATATTTTTCAAAAGGGTAATTTTTCCGCCTTTTAATTATGAACCCTTTTTAAATAAAAAATTTAATATAATATTAATTATTATATGAAAAAATAATTATATTCATTGGAAGCAGGATATATAAAATTTTCTTTTGATGAAATTTTTATATTTTTCTCATAACTTCCAAGTTTTGATGAATAGAAAAAATAAACAAAATTTTAAGTGAAAAAACTTTTTTCATCAGAATATATTATTTGGATAAATTATATTCTTGAATTTTTTTAAAGTGTAAATAGAATAAAATTTTACCAGTTAATGTAATTTTGGTCATTGTTATTAATTTTACATTTAATTTAGATACAAACACCTTTCAATCTTTTACATCATTTTAACTTTTAAACACTGTTTTTCATTCCAGCAACGTGATTAATTTTAATTTAATTAAAAAAATATTTGTTTTTTGAATTTGGAAAAATTTATTAGTAATTTGGAATCCATAGGTTCAAATTATGTAAATATGTTGATTTTTTGGGCATTATGGCTGGCAACATCAGTATAATTTTATTTATCTGGTAAAAGGGTAAATCATTTAATTAAGGGTTAAACTCTAGTTATAGAAATAGAAAAAAACATGTTCTAATATAGTTGGATGATATTTATTAAACCTAAATCATCCTTGGGTCGAAATTGTTTCATTTGGAATCCACATGTATGAGATTGGGACATTTAATTTATTTTATTTAAAAAAAATTTAAATATGTCTTAATTAATTTTTAAAAACTATATTAATTTTCATATAACGTTATATAGAAGATAAATTAGCCTGTAAATATTCATTTTAAATCTAATAATTATTTTATCATGGGATTTTTTTTTAATTTTTAGAGATTAAATTACAACATTAATAGAATATACATTAATGATACAAAAAATATTTAATTGATGATAAATAAGTAAAATTATTTTATTAAAATCATAGTAACCATTAAAATACAATCACACTTGACTAAATATTATTGGTAGAGTATATGTTGACCATATTTGTCCATTTTTCATGTTATTGTCCAATTAGAGTCATATGTAAATGATTACAGCAATTATAATATTTTATTTAAAGAGATGGTAAAGTTGTCACATTCATGTTTTAATAAATATATCATTTTTTATGATGGATGTTTCAGAAGAAAAATTATATTATAAGTGTATTCATGAAATTATTATGAATTATAATAATAATAGTATTTTATATTTTATTTATATTCAACAAATAAGTATATTAATTAATTAAACAAAACTGATTTCATAATTATTTTAATAATTGAGATGAAAAATTAATTATATAAAAAAATTAAAATAAATATAATTGGGATAATTAAGATATCCATTAAATTTTATAGATGATCTTGACCTCTTATGAATATAATAAAAGAAATTTTTCAATGTATTCTATCTTTTATTTTTAAAAATTAATTAAATGGATAGTATCAAAATTGACACTATAGATTGATTATCAAAATAAGGTATTATTAAATTATTTAAAAATCAAAATTTTTTTAAAAAATATATATAATAAAATAAAATTATTTGAAATTTTCTAAATTATTCATTTATGCTCTAATTTACATCAAATAGGTAAATATTTCACTCTTTTTATATTGAAATATTTTGTTACCTTTGTTAAAAATTAAATAGAATTGATATGTGTTAATTCAAATGATTAGTTCTAAATTGACAAGAAAACTTGTCATAAATTTATTTTTTGATGTGATTAAAATCTTATCTCATCTCATGTTAGAAACAAAGTCATTTTGTAGGTTTTTGTATGTGGTTTGAATTTATTATAATTTAATAGTTTTTTCGAAATTACAATGGCCCCCTCAACCTCAACTATAAAAGGGCAAAACCTCCCTATTTTTTCCATAACTCATTGAGCCATCTAGACCATCCATCCCCTGACAATTTTCCTTATAAACATCCCTAGTCACATTCTATATCTTCTTGTATTCTCAAAAGAAAAACTTTAGGTTGTTTAGGAGGATATCTAGAGGGAGCTCACTGAAGAAGAGGTAATCTCGTCTACCTACCCTCTCAAGATCATTTCTTCTTCTAATTTCTCTTACTTTTTTCTATACATTATTAAAAAATAAGTATAGAATCTATTGTATACCTATATATTATTGTGGTTATGAATCATCTTTCTTCCAACTTCTATCCATCCCAAAAAAAACAAAATCACCACGCATGAAAACGTACGACTTACCGTCTGCACGATGTGTTGTAATATGTTTTTCACCACCACATTACATGAATGGGTATAATTATGGAAATAATAACTATTTATGATTATTATAACAATATTTTTATTTTTTAATAGTCTATATACCATCCACTTCCATACCTATGCATAATTAAAGGAATGATATCATCACTCGTGTGTACGGACCACCTACAGTCTCCACGATGTGATGTGATTCATTATATAGGATATCCATTAAAGCCTAATTATATATATTTATAGAATAAATAAATATTATATTAATATAATTCAGGAAATTATATAATTATAACCTATAAATATGATTCATACCTTTATCAAAAAAACATACATAAGAAAATGAAGTTATTTATAACTGAATAATGAGTAATAATGAAATGTTTTTACCAAGTCACGGATAATATAATAATATATGATATCATAGAAATGAATATGATTCTAGAACATTTCAATTAGATTATTTAAATCATTATACTGGATATTTGGATACAAACAAAGTATATCATGCCTAATGTACAGGATAATTTTTCAATCTCAATATTATCCAAGATTGTTTATACGTAAGTATATACTTCAGTATATTTATCATCCACATACATTTTTAATAAATATTTTATATTATATATAACCTTCTAAATTTTTTTATGTAAATTTTACACATTGGTGAATTTTTATAAAATTTTATGAAATGAATATTTTGTCATTTTTTGATATGAGGTACGTTTTGACTTCTCTAAAAAGGTTCGAGAAGAATGTTTTCTTCTAAATTATATAGCATGAAGTTTTTTTGTGTTTTCAAAACCACATATTTCCATGGAACTTACATTACAATATTTGAAGGATATTTTCAAATAAATTTATTTCATTTTTAAAATGGGATTCATTTTTAGAAAATACAATATTTTCTAAGAGAAAAATATATTTTCCTCAATAATTAATTTCACATGTTTTATCAAAAGTATTTTCTATATATGAAGGAATTCATTAATAAGGATATGATTTAAGTATATTATCCCTATTATTACTATGTTTGATTATTTTTATAATGGAATTTTATTTATGAAATCCTTTTTTATATGGATTATGATATGATATAATGTTGTCTAATAAACCCATTTTATTCTTTAAGTTATTTTATGGTGAATGATCTATGTTTTTGTGAAAAAGTAAGAATGATTTCATTATTATATTGTTGGGACCAATATCACCCTCCAATACAATGGGTAATGATTTATATCTCTTTTGATATACAAGGATGGAATGGGAAATGATATTGGTTCAGTAATACAATGCTAGAATGGGAGGCAAACATAGTCCAACGATTGACTTTCTCTGTTATATAGGTCTTGGAAATGATACATCCCTAATATTAAAATATTTTTTATTCTTATTTGTATTCCAAAAATTCCATTTATTATGTTATGTCTTTTGGGAATATGTTTATTCATTATTTATGAACATTTATGACTTATCCCTCGACAAGATATCTTGATTTTTTATATATGAGATATCTTTTTAAAATGCTATGTATGTATGTCTCATGACTATGATATGATTGATATCTCCCTTGTTTACCCTTACTAATCATTTGAGCTCACCCATTCTAATGTTTCTTTTCCACATGTCTTCAAGAATCATTTTTGAAAGATATGTCAAAAATGGGTCTAGATTTGAAGGAATTAGAGGAAGACAATATAGATCTCTTATAAAACATTTGTTTATGTTTCTCAATTTGTAATGACACTAAATATATACATTAAAAACATGATTTTTTATGTTTTTTAATTAATATTCTTCCATTTTGAAGTAATATGTATATATTTAATGTATGGGTCAGTATTGTTGGTATTAGAGAAAAGGTATAGTATACCTTTGGAGTCTCGAATGAGGAAACCATAGTAGGAATCCTAAGGACATTTTGAAATATAGGTTCCAATCTTATTGTTTTATAAATGATCATAAATAACATAGGATATAACCTAAAGTGTCCTAAATTGAAATTTTATTCATGATTCTATGATTTTCCCATTATTATTAGTGTTTCTAATAAAACAATTCTTTGTTTATGTCAATAGAAAGAACTCGATGGAACTATATTAATGCTAAATGAGAGGGGAAATGCAATGACTGTCCTCATGAGTAACCAAATGTTATGGGAGTTGGAAAGAAATATATCTTACCTATGATCGCACAACTTTCTAAAAAAATGAATCATTTAGAACTTCGAAATTAGAAAAGGGGGGAATAAAATTCTATTGAGTACTTTACGAGGAAATTTCCAATTTATTTCAATGGGTTTTTGGATCCACTGGTTTCTCAATAATGGATCATTACCCATGAAAAGATATTTTTAGTTCTCAAATGTTTAGAACATGATAAATTCACCTTGTAATTATATCATTTGGAAGGTGAATTTGACTAATTGTTGATTCTTATTAAAAATTTGAGGCAAAGGGATGGAATAGAGTCTATTGAATGTGATGGGTCCAATAACATGTCTGTCAATAAGTAATTTCCTCATATTAATCTAAAAAATATGGAGAAGGAGTTACTTGAATATAAGCTACATTATGATGAATCCATTGGTATGTTTGATAAAAAATTTCAATACTTAGAAGGTACGTTTCTAAAATTATAATCAAACCTCAGAGTAAAATTGGTCGATTCTTTAGTGGTTTAAAACGAAGTCTTTGAAGGGAATTATCTATAAGGGACTTCAATGGATATTAATAAATAATTTGATGTGCTCTCGAGGTTGGTATAGATATTATAGTAACATATCAGTCCTATGGGTTTGATATGAAGATAAAAGAGGAATTAGAGGGAAAATATAAAGACCACACTAAAAAGAAGATGAATTTTCCCATATTCTCAAAGTATGGAAAGAAACATTGTGTAAATTGTCTTAAAGTGTCTAGAAAATATTTTATGCAAGGGAGAGAAGGTCATAAAAAATTGAATGTCGAAGTGATGTAAAAAAAGATGTCTACTACTTTGAATAGAGAAAAGGCTACATAGAATCAACCTCATGAATAGTGTACTTACCATCCACACAAAAATTAGAAAATGTTTTATTTGATTCTAGATCCACCAAAACATTTATTTTTGAGGAATTTTCTATATTTATCACTGTACTACCTCAACAATTAGATGATGAGTTAATTGTGACAACCCCTAATGGAATAACGGTCTTATAAAAAGTTTATAAATATTTTCTAATTTAATTTTGTTGTAAATTGATTCATAAAAATATTGTGATCCTTCATTTAGTGGAATTTTATTTGATTCTTCGCAATGATTGGATTTATCTATACGGATCCTATATCAATTTCTATGTAAAGGATGTCATATTTCATATTTGTAATCAATCAATGATCATCTATCGATACAATGATTAATATGACCTTCTAGTGAAAATTTTTTACATATTATAAGTCCCCATTTCTGTAAATGAAGGCTATATATCTAAATGGATTGTGGGGAAATCCCCATTAAGAATAAACTTATTTTATGGGAGTTTTTTTAAATATTTTTGGAATAATTTATATGTCATCTACAGAATTGTGATGTTTTGTTTTCAATAGGACTCATACTTGGTGCTATGCCTATTTCGAAGAAACCTTATAGAATGGCCCCAATTTAGTTTCAATAATCCAAGAATAAACTATAATAAAAAAAAAATTGATTCATACATCATAGTTCGTCACCTTGGGGTGATCCTTCAATGTTTGTTAAGAAGAAAGATGGACCAATGAGACTCTGCATTGATTATTGAGAACATTGAAAGATGACTATCAAAAAAATCCTCTTCTCTACATTGATGACATAGTAGAAAAATACTGTGAGATAAAAACTTGTCTAAGATTGAACTTTTTTCAGGATATCACAAATTTAGGGTTATGAAATAGGATATATCAAAGACAGAATTCCATATAAAGTACAGACACTATGAATTTATAGTGATGCATTTTGGTCTAACTAATTCCCCTGATATCTTGATGGATATAATGAATAGAGTCATTAGACACTATATTGATCAGATTTTTTTAGTAAATATAGACTATATTCTTTTATATTCGATGATAATGTAAGACCATGAATATCATTTGAGAATTGTAATAATGATCCTAAAAAAGGGGAAGCTTTAGGAAAAATTTAGCATGGGTGAATTTTTTCATTAGAATGTTTCATTTTTGGGTCACATAATCTCAATAGAGGGGATACCTATATTACATGATAATCCAAATATAATGATATTATATACATATATACATATATTTCAGTTTCATTTTTTCTTTCAATGTGATAATAAAATTGGAATCGTTGTTTATTCTATACATACGACCTACCGTCTCCAAGAACGGCGTATTCCATTAAATTATTCTATATCATATAGATTAATATAATACATATATACTACATATAAATGATATTAATATTATAGTATACATTATGGTAATAATTATATACCTATAAGTGCCAAATATATAACTAATTAGGACACATAAAAAGATCAAAGTGGATATTACCTGAAGTAAAACCTTAATGAAGAATTGTAAAAAAGAGGGTAATGCAATTTAATAATAAAACCATATAAGGTATTAGACTTATTCATATGGTTCTATGATAGATTTATAATAATATTATATTTATTATATAATAATTTTGTATGAGTTTTATGAGAGTCTAGACATAAGGTAATGGAATTTCACCTAACATTTTATTTTTGTGAGATACATCCTTCATTCACCACCAATTCCTTTTGTATGGTGTGTATAATTCCCATGTATTTGTTATATGATTATTATAAATAAATTTATGGGTATTTAAATCACATGACCTTATCTTCCCTTCATGGGGTTTAGGATCAAAACGTTAACAAATTTGTAATGTAATTTTTTTCTCCATTTTCTTTCTTTAAGACACATAACATTTATTGCACCTATATTTTTTAAGAGGTGTATATAATAACATTTAAATGTTATATCATGAACCTAATTATTTTAAGGATATTTTAATCGTCAAATAATTTTATTTTCTTAAGTTGGTTGTATGGTTAAATATTACTAAGTGGTAAAAGTTTATTAAAACAATCTCATTGCTTTTTGAGATTGTTTATGTTTAAGAAACTGTGGATGAAATGTTACAATAAATATCTTAATAACACTGATGAATTTCCCCCCAATATCTCTATTCATGATATCATCATGTATTGGTACCAAATTTTCACTCTTTGGTATATAATATCGATAAAAAATAGCTTTTAAGAAAGAATGACTTTACCTCCCTCTTTGGTGAGAAATCGGTGTTCCTTGAAAACATGTTTTCTAAAAAAGTTCTCCATATTTATTATAAGTTTTTATGTTATTCTCCAAGAAATTATTTTCAAAAATATTTCCAGATTTCATTGTATGTTTTCAAAGTATTTTAAAAGTTGTGTTTTAAAACATTTTCAAGATTTATTTATATTTTTTTAAATTAATTTCAATGAAATGGGTTTAAAAAATCATTAATTCATTAATTTTTTCAATGTGTTTTAAAATAAAAAGTTTCTTTTACAATTATTTGAATCTTTTTTATATGTTTTCATATAAAAATGGTTTCTAAAATGATTTCAATCTTCAATTATATTTATTAAAGGGAAACATTTTTCAAAATATTTTCAATCATCATTTATATACATTAAATTAAATGATTTTAAAAATGATTTCAATTCTTCACTCTTTGATTTCATTATATTTTATAAGAAAATGTTTTTAAATTTTTTTGTGTTTTAAAAATACTTTTTTGAATGATGAAATATTATTTTCAACAAGAAGTATTTCTAAATGATATTTCAAAATTATTTTCCATCTAATATGACATCTGTTGGGATTACTGATGACTCTTAAAGGAAATTTTACAATGGTTCCATTCAAATTCTTCCTCTTAATGGTATATGTTTTTATGGAATAATGTTTATGAAACCCGTTCATCTTTCCCAACTTATATATTTATGAAACATATTAATCTTCAATGGGGTATATGCTTGTGAAACCCACATCTTTTAATGGGTTAGGATTTGAGGAAATGATTATGAAATGTGTCTCTTTGAAAGGTTGAAATATGATTACATGTTTATTACACCCATTTCATTTAATTGAATTATTATATGATATTTATAAAACCCATATATTTGCATGGGTCTAGATATGATGAATGTTTTATTCTCTTTTGGAATATGTATGAATGATTCTATTATGATATGGGTGGGACCTATATATCCTTATAATGCAATGGAAGATGATTTATATCTTATGATATAATGATAGGTAATCAAGTTGATTGGAATATTCCACTATGGTAAAATAGGGAAAGAATATCCCTTATAAGAAAAACAATAGGACTAGGATGGTGTTGTGTCTGGCCCAGTAGGTATAGTCACCATGAAGATGGAATATGGGGAAACCCAATCCACTATAGGAAGATGGGTAATCCTGATACCTTACATGGGAAGGACTATGACTGTGGTTTGTGGTGTGTGCTACCCAATATGTGTATCTCCCATGAAATGACTTGATAAGTTCTATAAATGCATCTTGACTTATGTGGAATGACATCAAATGTTTACATATACCAAAATTCCATGTCTTATTTCTTTGATATGCTTACATGGATTATGTTCATTATTTCTAAATGTTTCTTGTATTTTGAAATACCAAGATTCATTCCATGATTCATGTTTCCAAAATTATGGTATTTATGGTATGATCTTCTAATTTTATGATCACCTTATCACACCCATATGCTTCTAATTATGATTTCATGTATCCTTTTTTACACTTACTGAACATCTGGGCTCACCCCTTTTTATGTTTACTTCCCTATTTTATAAATATATGTATTATGCTTGATGTGTATAATAATGGTGATAGTCATGAAGAACCTAGTGGGAGGTAATGTAGCTCATTTATATATCATGGATTATGATTCCATGCTTCCAAAGGAACTAAACTAATATTATCTTTTGGTGTTTGTTTGTGTAATGTTTTAGGAATTCTGATAAAGTGATCGAGTGTCTAATAATGAGGGGATTGGGTCTTTATAAATAGTATTAAATACATAAATAAAATGAAGTTTTTATTTCCATATAAATCTTAATAAAATGAAAAATATTGTGTATTGGTAAAACTACACACATGGTATGACTTTGAACCCTTAATTCATCCCATACTAGAGCATCATTCAAAATAGACATGGATATGATAAACCTAAAATTCCTCCCATTATCTTACCAAGTCTATTTGAACTCTGATATATTACTTCAACATAACTCCATAAGAGTCAAGCATAAGATAATATATATCACACAACAATTTTGGCATATGACTCCCCCAAAACACCAAGCCTTTAAAGAATAATCGATTGCCTGATGATGAAGACATAACACTATAACAATAAAATGAAATCTATAATACAACACTATTTTGAGACCATGAAATTCCATATATTTCAATACATCATGGAATCAAATTTAAATTCATGAATTAATTTTTCTTCAAAATAATCCAACGATTTTTCTTTTTTATGTATTCTTATAAATAAAATTCATCCACCACATCCAAAATTATCTTTCTTGCATGATTTTTACAGGCATATCCTGTTGTGATTCAACAATCCCAGTATGTGAAATATTGTCTTGAACTATATTTATTTACATAACATTTTCAAAAGAACCATATTTCCTTATGAAATGAGAAGGATTCAAGTTTTAGAACTCATGAATTAGATCCTCAATTTAGGTAAAGCTACAAAGATCAACATGCTATGAGACATGAGTTTGTCAAAAAAATATCACAAGAAGATACTGATTAAAAAGTGTTTAACTAAATCCAAAAAGGATATTACTCTAAAAACATGGAGTACAAACACAACCAATAAAAAATCCACCAGACCAATAAAAAAATTAAAATCTACAATAAAATATAAAAAAAATCAAATCATTCATTAAAAAAAATCCAAAAAAAACAATTGTTTAAAAAAAGTGAATGAAATTTACCAATTTAACAAAATATGGGTTTATGAAAACCTTCTAAAATGAATTTACATCCTATAAATAAAATATTTATAATTTCAAGGATACCCTTAAAGAAATGTGTCTTACCAAAAAAATATTCTATCAATTGCAATTTTCAGAAATATAACATGTAAAATCAATAAAATATTTTAGCTAAAATTTCTTAAAGTCAATAGAAACCTAAAAAATAATTTAAAATACTACATTACCCCAATCCACCAAAAAAATTCTGAAAAAGTATCATTATTGTAAATTGAAAATATTTTCAACGCCCACTTGTAACCAAAAACCTTTTTGAATCGATGAAATTTTAAAACAAAATTCCAATTATATAATATAATAACCCAAATTTAAATTTATAAAAATAAATTGAAACATTACTTTAGTTAATCCATTTACACGTTTTTTTTAAACTTAACCCCAAAAAACTCTGACACCCTTAAAATACCTCAATTAATCAATGAGTAAATTTATATTAAAAACAAATTATAGGATATTCCTTGAAATAAATTTAACTAATTTAAAATAAAATATCTATTATAAATAAAATATCATTAATTTTTGTTTGGGGAATCCTCAAAGGAAACAGTTTATGTGATAAGATTACTTTTCACACAATAGGAGGAAGTTTCAATGTAATTCCATTAGTTGGCACAAGACCTCTATTATATTTTTTGATAGAGTAATTATTTGAAGGAAAATGGATCAGTAAACGTATTTGAGTGAAAATGGGACGTCTCCCATTTATATACCTTGGTGCCCCATTATTTTGTTGAAAGGTGAAATGTAATTTCCTTGGGAATATTTTTTCTAGAATTATCAATCAAATGGATAGATGGAAAAGTAAATCCATGTCTCAATAGGTAATGGTATGTCTTATCAACTCCGTTATCACATCTATTTTTTACTTCTTCACTCTTTATAGGTGGACAATATTTATTATTAAAGAACTTCATGGTGTGATAGGGAAATCCATTTTGACAGGGTTTATATATTATAGGAAGTTGATATCTTTTTTTATATAAGGAAGGCATGAATCATGTTGAAATGTTTGGAAATGGAATTAAATATCATAAGATCATAAATAACATGATCAGTATGAAATTAAAATGCAGAGTCATGAAATATAATTATTTCTCCTATGAATTCATTTCAAACTGGTTTAAGATGAATCTATTACAATGATAAACACAACACATTGCATCCTCTATCTGGGTTTCAATTAGCAATTCATTAAATTCTATAATGAAAAAATAAGGTTGTTAGTGAGAAAAGAAATATAGCCTTAACATAAAGAACACATTATGACCCAACTTTCTACTCAAAGACACCTAAATTATTCTACTAGATAGATCCTAGATGTTCAGTTTTTATTTTTTGAGGCACAACAATATCTCTGATGGTATTTTACCAGCTCAATTTAGGATAGAGATTAATAATTATACATTTTTGTATGTTGACACAGTAATTTAGAGACCCAGTATAAGAGGAAAATTGAATGCTATGGTGTTATAAAAGAAAAAGTGTGATGCATCCGATCCACTATTAACAGGGTTGATAATTGTTTTGGTGTAATTTTTATAAACCTCAAGATTCTTATTTTTTCGGAAAATATGTAAAAACAATTCCTACACATGATAAATTAAGAAGTGTCGGGTAATACCATGTCTTAACATGTCATTTATACATGAAGGATAAAGAAATTACATCAAAAATATTTATTGAATATGGATTTAAACAAGACGGTTTGAGGAATGTTGGTCATTGTTTTGGTATTTAATTATTTATTGATTTGTACCTCGAGAACTTTACGTTATATGTATGCTTGACTAGGCATAGTGTCTGTGTTTTTAATCTATTATTGGAAAAAGTTTCTACTATCATTGATGATTTGTGGAAGGAAAATGAATTTTAGTTTATTTGTCAATAAATTACCTTTAATACATACTTCTTTAATTTAAATTAATTGGTAAACTAAGGATTCAATAAAGGTGTAAACATAATCTATTAAAAACTATATAGAGGATCTCAATATTCTGAAAACATTTAACAATTTGGGAAAACCCAAGAAACCTCTTTTACTCAATTATTTAAATTTAATTATTCTTATAGACATGTGGATAAAAGTCAATGTTTATGGTGAAACCTCTTATATCTCAGTTCCCTAATGTTTCAAAGTTGTCTCTTGCACTCACCATGGAATTGTGAAAGGATTCTTTGAATGCTATATTTTCATCAAAGCTTATTGTGAATCTGAATTATGTGTGATGATATATGTTACTAAACATGTTTTCCATTATAATTGAAATAATTGTTGGGTGGAACCTAATTCTCAAATTGCACAGATTACATTAAAGGATAAAACCAAGGATGTTCCTTAGAAGATTATAAATTATTGGATTAAGTGTATATATAACAACCCGACTCTTTATTACACACATTAACATGATTTATTATATAAAAATTCACTTAATACAACAATTAGGATTGATATGTATAGTGTCTTGGGAAAATAGGTACATTAAATAATAATTTAGAATAGAAAACACAACATATTTATTGAAAACCTCTTTTACACGACCAAAAAATTCCTTCATAATTATCATTGCATGGGATAACATGAGGACTTGCATAAGAAAATGGTGAGCAAAACATTCCAATAAGGGAGTAAAAAGGCATACCATGAAGAATATCGTAGATGTTAGGAAATAGGAATATCAATGGATCAAAAGAGAAACATGAACATAATGGCATGGTATAGTATGATTATAATTATTTGGAAATGTGGCAACAACATTTAACATGATATTAGCATGATCCAAGGCTCATTGAACATCAAACATGAGTAAACCATCATTGAAGATAAATTACCATGATTAAACCCTCATTGAACTCGAATTAGAATGAGTATAACCTCATTTCTCTTGAATTATCATGATACTAATCTTTACCCAATGTATTGGAGTGCAATCAGGTCACACCCTTTATAAACATTTAATTTCATGAAAAAGTGTGCCATAGAGATCAAACAAACATGGATTCATTAAAAATAATAATATATTTCATGAATATGATATGTAGAATAAATTAATGTAAGTCCTCAATCAACAAGTACAACTGTATAATGGTGAATACCCATGATAGAGAAATGGGAATGGTATTCACTTACATGATGATTTTGGCATGGGAAATTTTTGTGTAGTTTTTTCAGCATAATGATGTCAAATAGAAATCGTAATATGGATTGATGAGATAGAAAGGGGTATCTAATCATTTATTCATGAAATGGATGGTAAGGGGGTTATAAAATAAAATATCTGAACATATTTAATGGAATTTAGATACATAATATAAAATAATTTCATGAATATAAATTAGAGGATATAAATTCCATACTGAATTTCGGCATGGTATTGGGTGTACATGGGAATCATTAACAAGATATAAAAAGTTATATCATAAATAAAACATAAGAAGGGATCTATGGTGGAGGTTCGAAATCATAACCCAACATTTTTAATTTAAAATAAAATGGTATAGCAACATAAATAAATTTAGACAAAAATGAGAAAGGACGAAATCCCTAACTTGGAAGTGTGATCCAAAAGGCTTGGAAGATGCTTCAGTGAGGCTTCTAGAGAGATTGGGGTTCCTTGTGATGATTCTAGATAGAGGAGGTTAGAGTAAGGATTTTCTCCAAGGTTTTTTAGTGAAGGGAAATGGAAGATTGAGTGGGTTTATATAAGAAATGATAGGGAATTCTTTATTATTGAGGTTTTGGATAGTATACATTAAACTAATAAAAATCACAAACCATACCCAAATTTTTCTCAACGTTTCTTTCCATAGGGGAGGGAAAAAATTATTTTATACGTAAAATTTCCTAAATTATTAAAATATTAGGCTTTCTTATGTGAATGTGACTCACACTCTCAAGGAAATTATTTTAAAAAGTTAAAATATTGTATATGTCATGGAGGGTCCATTAAGGCAACATAAAATAAATAAATAAAACAAAAATCATATTATTTAAAAGATAAAACATATATTTGTGGAATATAATTTTTATATTATTTTATTAAATCACTATTAGTTCATTATGAAGTCATAAAACACATTGTATAATTAAACAATATTTAATTTTTACCCAAAAAATGAACTATCTCAAAAAATTATGACAAATTCACAGTTAGATAATTTCGATGTACGAAATCCAAAAATAATATTCATTTTATCTAATAATTACCTATGAATGTGAATTTTCACATTTAAAATAAATACTGAAAATTATCAAAAATTCATGGGTTTTGGTAAAAACAGCTTTCAAACCATAATAAAAATTTCAATTTTATTCCTAAAATTTATATGATCATTTACATTCAATAAAGAGTAATTTAGTAATACTATTTTATTTAAAAATTATTTAATTAAAAAATCTTTTAATTCCTCAAAATAGATTTATTAATTGAATTTAAATATAAGCTAAAAATATATTATTTGTGCTCAAAGTAAGAGTAGTAAAATGAATGAATATATTTTATAAAAAAATAATTCACGTAATCATAGTGATAGGGTCTTGTTAAAAACGCCTTATAACACCAACATAAGACCTATGGGTAAGGTGTGCGATGGTGAATGGATATTGGGGTGGAATAGATAACATCGCTCGGGTGGTAATCTTTATTAACTTACACTTCTCCCATAGGTTATTTCATTCAAGCTTAATGTGTGGAAGTTCATCTTGGGCATGGTCAATAGCGAAGCCTAGTGATTCTACCTCCTTTTCCAGCTCTAAAAAATAGGCCATGTATGAAGCAATTCTACTGGATGAGGAAATCACTTCCTATGTCTGAGTAAATTAGATTTTTTAAAGGCCTAGATTTACACAAATAATGTGATCACTATTTGATGACTATATCCAAAATGGTAACAATTATTAACAATATTTTATTATAGAAAAACATAAAACCAAGTATTTTCATATGTTTTATGTAACTATTGTACATAACAAGACAATTTATTAGATCAAGAGGAATTTCCATTAACAAATGTTTGGGTCATTATAGTATAAATTAGGTTGTGCATATTAACTTGATTGTATCATATGCCTATGGGGATGAAACTCAAGTGGAATATTGAATTTCAAAGAGAATAATTAGGGAGATGATCATGGTATGTTTATTCAAAACCACATATTATTTTCCACCAATGGTAGAGGCTGGTATACGGGGAGTAATATACTCCCACCTTTGTAAAACCCTATGTAACATTTTCTCTCTCATGGATATTATTTAATAATTTTAGGGAGTTTATTTTCCATGTCATGGAACTTCATTGGAAAAAAATAAAAAAATAAAATACTAATTAGTTTTTCAAAAGAAACACCAAATATTAGCATGAACCAACAACAATAATATGAAATTAAAATAAACTCATAATTAATGAAAAATAATAAATTATTAATAACTAAGTGATATGATTGGTTTCTTTTAAAAGATTGTAAAACCATGTTCTAGCCCTGTGTTTTTCAGTAGAGGTCAACCGTAGTTGGTTGCATGATTTACCTATTATTTACCAAAATTTTGAAAGAATCTTTTTTATAATGTCCTCAGATTTCCTTGACAGATTTTTTTATATTTTGTTATATCATCTGTTATATTATTCATTGGATATATTTGATATGGGTCAAAAAAATTAGTTTATTTACAGAGGATGAGGGATATAGTTGACTTCTTAATAGACAAAAAACCCACTGGATAGCTCTTGGAGAACACTAGATAGGCAATGGTTTGGTCACAAGACATATTCATCTATATATCCCACTATAATGTTGATGGAAATGAACCGTCCCACTAGTCACACAAAAAATTATTCATTATTAAAGTAATTATATTATTTTCTCCACAATCTAATCACTAGAAAAAATATCAGAAAAATCTTCGTCTTTTTGGACATGAATCTCCAGGTGATCTCTCCTGATGTTTTTTTAGGAATACCATTCCTCTCATCCTGGATTTTTATATTATAGATCAATTAGTGGTTTAAATTGATATTAGATCTATCTTTTCTTGTGAACATATTCATTTTTTTCATTGGAATTGATCACAGATAAAGGACATTCAACAACATCTATGGGTCTACACCAAGATCAAATGGATAATTCAATATTTATTAGTAGATTGGTGTTGTGTAAATTTTTTTTGAGAAATTTATGATTGATGTAGGATCCAAAATTGATAGAGAACCACTTTTGGTATGCTGATGTGTATTTCATAAATTGACATTATTACTTCCTTGAATTACAATCACATAGGATTGAAGTTGATTGATTATATCTTATTCTAGTGAATGTTGGGGTGCAATTGTGATCCTAGTGTCATTATTCAATGGATCATAGGAAAAGGTATCAATTCCCTAATGATAAAATGTCCATTAAATCATGGGAATTAGAATTTAACAGATTTTTATTAATTGATTATGTATATTCCCATTATAGGAACCCATTATATTATATTTTAATTCGGTATGTCTTGAAACAACCTAGGTTGACCCTAAACTAGTCACCCATGTTGGCCCACAACATGGCCTAAAGGGTGTTCTTGGTCCCCATGGGATAAAACCTAGTGTTGGCTACCAAATTAAAACTACAGGGAATGATATGGTCCTATAATGAAAAGAATAGTAAATAAAAATAAACACAAAAAATAGATAAACACTAAATTCAGGATAAAAATAATGTGGGGCAGCCAAACATACCTCTATATGACCTCATGGGTCACCACATAACACATAACCATGATCGCTGCAATAGAGGTCCAAAACTATATCCTAAAATTGAATAGATAAAATAGGCATGAGCACTTAAATGATTAGTATGAATGAAAAAGCAATTACCTAGAATCCATGTATTTTACTTTCCTGAAAACATTCCATTAACACTTATTTGAACATGTACATATAAAAATATGTTGTTATCATGTCTGTAGATAAAATTATTATTTCTTTTTAAATCAAAAAACAAACTCCACAATTCCATTTTCAAAATATTTTTTTACTATTTTAAAAAACACAACCCTGAACAAAGAAATAATGGATATGCATGATACAAGTAAACATGGAAAATATAAAATAAACTGATTGATATAGAAAACATACTAGTAGTGTTATCAAAAAATAAAAAGTAGAGAGATACAAACAAGAAGTTAAGTGAAGTAACCATGGGTGATCCTAAACATCCCCAGAAGACCCATGGACGTACCCAGTTCCGAACCACATGTCGGTGTATAGTGAAGACCTTAAGTCTATAACCAACTGGCCACCCTCAACTTTCCAACCAAGTGGCACATCCCACCTGGCCAATCTGTGATCCAAGGGGTACCTACCCGTCATATTAGGGTTTGGTAGAAACCGTCACTTGATTTCCTAGAAGATGCCCCTAAACCCATGGTAATAGTAAACAATGTATGTTGAGGGACCCACATGCATGACTCACCTTACGTTCCTCCACCACACATGCCTACCTCAAACACATAAACCCCTTATTCGATAACCCCTAAAAGGGAAATCCTAAATAGGGGTTCCCACTAAGTATATAGACATGTGTACATCACGTCAATGAAAGTGAAAACTAGGCTCTCACATATTATATACATCAATGACATTTCATAAAACACCTTGAGTTTCGAACATGGTGTTCAAAATTTCTAATCCATGTTGTTTCCTAAAATCAACAACAAATATCATTTCTAAATACGCAATGCCAAATGGTCCCTTACATTTCAAGACCAAATGCTTTTACCAAAAATATTTATATACTCTTTCCAAAGAAACATCAAACACCACCTTTATATTTTTAATGTCAAACAAGACATTTTCACAAACATTCATCAAGACATGCTTTGAGGAAAACTGGGCTAAATCCTCTTAAGATTTCAACAAATACCTCTTTTGGAAATCACATGAGGGAACCAACCAAGCCTTCTCTTCATTTTTTAATTTCTATAATTTCTTTGAAATCATGTATGTTTCCAAACAGGCCTTTAGCATTACAAACCCAAATACATTTTCCCAAAAAAAATTATAAATAATATCCTAAAATTATTTAGAATGACACTTTCACCCAAACATGGATTAATAGCCAAACACACCCCAAAACCATTTCAAATTTTTTTTATCAAGTGAATAATTTAATAAATCATTTCAAAATTTTACAAAACATCTCCAAATCACACAATAAGGGTTTTGAGAAAAAAATACACCAAATTCCATGTAGAAATGCCACTAGAAAACAAACACACATTTACCCCTCTCAAAAGAAAATACTTCCACAGCACACATAATTCCAAAACCAAAACCCAACAAATTTGACATGATATATCAATAGAAAAACATCAACCAAAACACCAAAAATCCAATTAAATATATATCACTATTTTCTTTCAAACTAAATCCAACAACTCACACTATTCAATGAACACAAACAGTCCCTCTAAAAACAATGAGAACCTTTCCAAAACATTTCACCTCAAAACTCAACCATTAAGTCAACCAAATCACACATACAAGGTAAAACTCATAATTCAACCGTGCTACCAAAACGAATTTAAGGCTAAAAAATTAAAAAAAACCCAATTTCACTTTATAGAATACATGGAATACTAAAAAACACCATAATTACACATGAACCGAGACATGTTTCAAAAATTACATTGAAAACCTATTTTTTGAAAATAAAACCTATTTCAAAATGCAATAATAAGTTAAAAAAATGGTTTCCTATAGGTGAAAATGAGATTTTAAAAATTATAAAAACAAGATTTGGAACCCAATCAAACACATTATCATAGTCACATATTGGCATAGACCAAGAATTTCCTCCAAACACATTTTTAACAACATATAAAAAATTAAAAACACTATAATAAACTAATTTAGTGATGGGTGAATATATGTGTTATATTTAAAAAAATTTATAGTATTTAAGCATCAAGGATTTTATTCATAAAGGAGAAGTACATTGAATCACCTACCTCTATGGCTTAAAAATGCAACAAACCCATAAGAGGTTGAAGGGTGCACCCTAAAGAGTAATCCTCAAACCCTAGACAATGAGAAAAATGCACCAACATGAACCCCAACTATTAGGGTTTTCCCATGGTGAAGAAAAACCCACAATATTGAAATAAAACTCACCGAAGGGGGTCACGCATTGGGAAGGTCTACTGAAAGTGGTCCATGTGCCAAGAAAGTCGGCCAGAAGAGGGTCGTGCACCAGGAAGGTCACAGGTGAGAAAGTCGCATAGGGGAAGGTCTGCTTGTGTTAGGGGCAGTGCCGGAATGTCGTGCATAGAGGAGGGAGGAGGCGTTAGTGTTTCTTGTTTCATAGGGTAATGAGGTCCAATCGTCAGTTCGTACTACACAGGGGAAGGAGGTCTAGCCGGATGGAGGGGGATTGTGTGTAATGCATAGAGAATAGGAGTGGAACGGGGAGGTCATGACTCTTCTAGGGTTTCCCTCAAAATAAAAAATAAAAAAATAAAATAATAATAACAATAAAAATTATAATAATAATATCATAAACATAATAATAATAATAATAACAAACATAATAAAAATAATAAATATAAAAATAATAAACTTAATAATGATAATTTTTATTATACTATTTTCATAATTATTATTACTAAAAATTTGTTTTTTTATTTTATTTTTATTTTATTTTATTTATTTTTAGACTCAAAGAAGGCTTCATGGTTCGACCACATGGTCTACCAAGTCGTGCACTAACTGTGTGCAGGTTATAACTCACCCGAGAGTTTTAAAACACAAAAACAATTTCCTCGGTCTCAACCTAACTCTCAACCAGAAAAAAATACATGACCAAAAAATGAATAAATTAAGGGTTTTGTTAAAAGTCATGGTTTAAAAATTCTCCCCACCACAAAAATATTCTACGCCCAGAAAGTCACCAACCCAAAGTTTAATAATGAATTTAGTCAATGCCCCAACACATCCTGAAGAATCCACGAATTCCGAGGTGACTATTTATTCCCTATTTCACTCCTGATCGATCTAGATGAAAACACAACCCACAACAATTGGAGAACATGAGAGGGTTCTCCCCTCCCCAAGGATTCTACAAGAATAGAAATTTCAACTCAAACTACTCCACCAAAACTTAAATTGGAAACCCATTACATGGAAACACGGCATAGCGGGGCACCGAGATGATGTAATTACCTATAAAAAAACTTATGTAACTAATAATCCTCCATGCTGATCTAAAACTCACAACACAAACACATCAAACATACGTATTTTGAACAAGAAAACACATAAACTGACACCTAGAGCTCTCGACCCTAGCCAAGTGACGAACTCAACCAAATAGCAAACTCAAAAACAAATTACAAAAATTAATCTCCCTAAGAACTTAAATCTCCAAATGATCACTAATAAAACAAGGACCATCCCACACAAGTACAAATACTGTTTTATGAAAAACAAAAAATTATAGAGTCCACATTCATAAGAACACAACCACTAAGATCACGAGATGATATTTTAATCTCACAATCATAAAAAAATATGAACATACAAAAGTAGGAAAACAAGAATAAGTAATATTTAAATGTCTTCATTCTAAAATGAATTATAATGGATTAGGACAAGGTCTCACATGCCTATGGAAACCTTGACTATGCATGAGATTCACCACAACACCTATGGATAGGGATATGATTGCTATAAAATCTCTTACCGCACAGTTAGGTACGAGCATTCCTCAGTCATAACATCTTATTTTGGAAATGTTTTATGAAAAGATTTTCCAAATGACTCAAAATATCACAAGGATGGCATGTCTTTGGATGGATGAAACATGACATCTTCAAGTGCCCAAACTGGCCACATAAGTGGAACACAAGAGAATGATCTGATGAACCAGAAATCATGATCTCTAAAGTATACTCCATAGAAGCAGGTTCCTTTGGCCCAAACTTCTTGTCAAATAGGGAATGTTCATAACCAGCAAGAGACGTTGGATTGCCAACTGCCTACACCATTGAAACCAACATTTCTAGGAATGATTCATCTACCATCTTCTCGAAATGACGATCCTTAAAATAGTGGACCCACTCCATGATCTCTGGACAAAAACCCCCAATTAAGATATATGTCTTCCTAAAATCATGTGATGCTATAACAATAGAAAAAGAAAGTAGTTCCTTAAACTGGTCAACGTAGGCAATTACTGACCGCTGGCCCTGTTGAATAACCACAAGATCTTTTCTTTTCTTAATCTCCACATCCTCAAGTATGAATCATTGGAAAAATAAAAGCACAAAAACTTCCCATGTCATCCTGAAATGAAATGAAGGTGGGGTGAATAACTCTAATTCTCCAAAGGATGGGACTTAAAACCCATAGGATAACTCCAAATCTAATAGATTCAAAAGTTCCCCAAATAATGAAGTTGAGTTCCACTTCTTCCAGCCAATCTCATTCCTCTAATGGACATCAACCCCTGTGAAATATATGTTCCAATCAAGAAGAAGCACCAACTGAGCATGGCTCATTAGAATCTTTGGGGATGTTTCTGGGCCAAATTTTATTTACAACATGATAAACCTAAAATCAAATCCCACATCAATCTGAAACCTAATCCAAAAGAATATATCAATCCATAGAAACTGGCTGATAGGATAAACATGAAAAATCATAATAAAAAATTATCTTTTCAAGATCCCCTTCTATTTTGAATTTCAAAAACCACCTTCTTTCAAGGACGCTTTCAAAATACTGAAACTCAATTATAAAACTAAATTCAATTTCCAAATTCATTCCCCCATTCCAAAATAACCTTTATAAAAAACAAATTCAATACTTTGGTTTTGAGTACACACCCACTTAATCCCATAAACTATTGCATGTGTGTTAATCCATCTCCATAAAAATGTGCAAACATGCACCTCCCACCCATACGCACAAACATGAAAACCCTTATAAGTAGCACCCAAGACATTTTCCTAGCAAGACCAAATAGGTAAAAAACTTTCAATCCACAATTATCTCAATATTAAAACCCACTTTACAAATTTCAAGACATTTGGAAGAAATCATTTCCATTTAAAACCGTTTTCATCTTCAAATGTTAACTTACACCATCCAAAACCAAGACAAAGATTGCATTATTCCAAAATATCAGAAGGAGGGACTAGTGTCTATAGCTAACTCTATGGCATGGTAGTGTTCTATGCACCAAGTAGGTTATAATACTATTAAGGAATTCAATCATGTAGTTGGAATCTAAATGGTTCACTACACCATGTGGGATCACAACATGACACCGACATGCTCCATTTCCATCCATCAATCCAAAACAAAGACAATAAAATAAATTTATGGACTACCCCTGGTAACTCGAGGTTCGAAATTGGCAAGATTTCATGACACCCTTCCCATACCTACCTCCTGAGTCCCGATAATCCTAATATTTATATTCCAAATAACCCAAAAAATAAGGTCCTCCATAGATACCATTTTTTCACAAACCAACCTTTTTCAACCCTGAACTGGTAATCCGAGTCAGTTTGCGGGGTGGCCTGAATTGTGTTACAGATACTCATGGGCTGAAAACTAGTTCCAGGAAACAAAGTAAAACAGTTGGGAACAATTTTTTGGCCGATAAATAAAATTAAATTACAAAAAATATGTAAACACTAATAGTGAAAAAAATAATGTCATGAATCTAGACATACCACCATGTGACCTCATGGGCCACCACATGACACATAACAATGCTCACTACAAGAGTGATCCAAAACAGGACCCTGAAACTGAAAAGATAAAATATGTGTGAGAATTGAAATGCTCAGAAGAAAATCCAAAGACAACCCATAGACTCAATGTATTTTCCACTCACAAAAATATTCAATTAACACTCATTTGGAAATAAATTTATAAAAATAGATTGTTCTCATGTTGGTGGATAAAATTACTATTTCTTTTTAAATCAACAAAAATATGAAACCTTTCCATTTTCAAATGTCAAGTTCACCATTTTAAAAACCGAAATTTATAACATATAAATATTGTCTAATCAAGAAATATAAAAAAAGATAAAAATGAAAATAAACTGAGATATGATTAAAATAGGAAAACAATATTATCAGAAATCCAAATGCAGGGAGATGTAAACATGAACATAAATAATGTAATCATGGGTGATCTAAAACATCACTTGAAGACGCATGGATGTACTTAGTTCGGAACCACATGTCGGTGTATAGGGATTCCCAAATGTCTATAACCAACTAACCACCCTCAACTAGCCAACCTAATGGCATATCCCAGCTGACCTATCTACGATCCATGGGGTATAAACCCATCTAATAAGTAATGGTCATAAATCATCACTTGATCCCCTAAATGACACCATAGAACCCTTGGTAATATTAAATAGTGTATGCGGGTGGCCCCAGTAAGCATGACTCACCTTACCTGTCACCACCACAATTTCCTAACTCAAACACGAACATCCCCTATACGATAACCCATAAAAGGGAATTCCTATATAGGGGATCCCGCTCTATATATACATTTGTATATCAAGTAAATTAAATTTCTAATCGGTCTAGCACATCATAAAGAAATCTAATCCATTTCATAGAATACATTGAGTTGCCAACCATTTTTTACATCTTCTAAACCATGTTGTTTCCTTAAATCAAAAGAAAATATCATTTCTAAATACACATTTTCAAAAAGGAAATTACATTATAAGAACAAATTGTTTTGAAAAAATATTTACAAACTCTTTCTAATGAAACATCAAATGATGCCTCTATATTTTCAATACCAAATGGGCCTTTTTCAACAACATTCATCAAGACATGCTTCGAGGACAACTAGGCCAATTATTTTCAAGATTTCATCTAGTTCCACTTTTGGAAATCACATGAGGGAACCAACTGGTCCTCCAAAACATTTAAACATTTAAATCATACCTTTGAAAACAAGTAAGTCTCCAAATTGGACTTTAACATTACAGTCCCAAATACATTTAACAAAAAGTTTCTAAACTATTTTCTAACTTTATTTAAAATTCCACATTCACCCAAACATGGATTAATATCCAAACACACACCAAATCCTTTTGAAAACATGTTTTTTCATCACATGAATTATTTAATAACTCTTTTAAGAAATTTAAAAAACATCTCCAAATATCACGTCAAGGGTTTACACCAAAAATATACCCATTTCTATGTAGAAATGCCACATGAAACTAAACACGCGTCTACCCCTCTTAGAACAAAATACTTCACCACCACACATAATGAAAAAAATGACAATCCAACAAATTTTATAAGATATCTTAGTAGAAAAAAATAAACCAAATCACCAAAATCCCATTTTCATAAACATTACTATTTTCATTCAAAACAAATCTAATAACTCATAGTATTCAAATAACACAAACAATCCCCCTAAAAAACTATGATAACCTTTCCAAAACATTTCACCACAACCCTCAAGTTGTAAGACTACCAAATAACACATACAATAAAAAACTCACAGTTCATCCATGCTACCAAAAAATATTTGTGAATAAAATATTATTAAAATACCCAACTTCACATAAAAGAATACAAGGTATCTTAACAAACACCATAGGTACACATGAACCTATACTTGATTCAAAAATTACATTGAAAACCTATTTAAAAAAAATCAATCCTATTCCAAAATACTTTAATAAGATCAACATGGGTCCCATAGAGGTGTGAATCATATTTTAAAAATTATAAAAACCGCATTTGGAACATAATAAAACATATTTTCATAGTCATGTATTGGTATAAACCAAGAATTTTCTCAATACATATTTTAACAAGTTCTAAAATTTTAAAAACACTTTAATAAAATTATTTTTTGTTTTGTGATATTGAGAATCATATTTAAGATACCATTTAATTATTTAAGAATTAATTAATTTCTTTGGAAAGTAGAAAGAAATGGAATATCCTACCACAAAGCCATGAAAACACAAAAAAACCTTCATAGGGGGAAGAGTACACACCCAATGAGAAATATACACACCCTATAAAATGAAAAAGACATACCAACAAGAATTCAAGCCATTGGGGTTTCCCCCTTAAGAATAAATCACCCAAAAATTAAAATAAAACTGACCAGATGGTGGGTCACGTGTAGGGAAGGTCTGTCAGAAGTTTTCGATGCATCGAGAATGTCAAAAAGAAGAGGGTCACGTGCCAGGAAGGAAAGAGTGAGTAGGCTGTGTGAGGGAAGGTCGACCGGAGGTAGGGGTGGTGCCATAAGGTCACACAGGGAGAAGGGAAGAGGCTCTGGTGGTTTACACTACATAGGGGAATGAGTTCCATCCAGCAGTTCACACTACACAGGGAAAGGAGGTCTGGCCAGAGGTAGGGGTGGTGCTCTGCACATTGAGAAGAGGTGAGGGAGGGGGAGGTCATGAACCTCTATGGTTTCCCTCCAAATATTAAATAAAAAAACTAAATAACAAATTATATTAACAATAATTATAACAATAATAACATAATAATAATAATAATAAACTTAATAATAATAATAATAAACATAATATGAATAACTCTAAACATAATAATAATAATCATCATCATCACCATCATAATAATAATATCATTATTATTATTATTAATATTTTTTTTGATTTTATTCTGATTTATTTTTCTAAATTTTTATACTGATAGCATGCTGCATAGTTTGGCCAGAATGTCTGCCAGGCTGTGCTCAAAACATGCGCAGTCCAAAACTCACATGAGATTTTTAAAATACAATTTATTTTACCTGAGTCTTAACTCGAACCTCAACTGGAAAAATCCAAGACTAGGAAATGAATGAAATATAGGTGTGTTCGAGGTCACGATGTGACATGGTATACGTTGAATGGCCAACAAGAAAACTACTTGGAAATGGATTGTGTGTCACTTTCAATGTTTCTTATTACAAGAGTATTATTTCAAATCATGTCGAATTTTTATTGATGTTTTTGGTTATTTTCTATATTATATATTACATTTTAATTTTACATAACTTAAGGAATATCTTTTTGAATATTCTTGTTGAAAAGTGGCCCAAACAGAATAAGTTGACCCCTTATAGGGAGATTGTGGAAGACATGACTTGTTGTTGGTGGATAAGCCTAGGATTGTTTGTGCATGATATTAGAATTTTTAGACCATAAAAAACATAATAAACCATTGTATTGTGGTACATATATGGTTTTATGAACTACCAATTTGTAATCTCTATACATATTTGAGAGGTATGTTTATACAAGCATGTCAAGTAGGTGTACCATCAAAGGTGATTAGGTAACAATTACTCATAGGTGTAAACTTACTGTATAGTAAGGAATTTAGTTTTTCAATAAAAATGGTGCTTTCATTTTATGTATTGAATTATGGAGTTATGTGGAATTATATTTGTCACATGATAAATACTTATGAATTTTTTTTGTAGTTTTCCATTGGTTTTTTTTTTGGGATTCCTTGTAACTTTGTTAAAACATGATCATTTTTTACATTAATGGTTTTCTTTATGTATGTGAATTAACTTATACATCATCAAATAGACCTCTAGATACATGAGAATTGATGATATGGATGTTTTTATGATATACTAAATGGTTTAGAATCACACTATAAACAGGCATATTGGTTCACATACAAACATAATGATGAAGGATCTAGAGATAGGAAAGGGACATGTGGTGGGGTTTTGATGAGGTTTTAGTGGATATATCAACATTTAACTAGGATAGACATTGGATTTTTTCAATAGTAATTTTATTTGTTTTTTTTCTTCTTTTACAAGCTCTTTGTATTGACTAAACACACTATGGTTAAGTTTAATTATTATTACTATACAACAACACCTAACATATGTTATGGAATTTATTAATGATATATTATATTATGATGTTTTTTAGGATTACGTTTATGTTTTATTTTTATGGTGATGTTTATGTTTCCAATGGTATAGTATCACTATGTCACACAGACCATCAGTACTAGATGGTAACCTCTTGTATATGGGGTGTTACCCATGAGGTTATGTCAGAATTTATCTCGTACCAAGTGATTTGGTGTAGACTGTGACACAATGGTATCACAATACTGATGTTTCAGTATTATTAATTTTTATGGTATAAAGTAGATATATTGTATCAAACTCAAGAAGAGAAATTTTCCCATTCCTTTCCAGGTCATGTGTAATGGACCTCTGAGTTACCTATGTTTGGATTATTTTGATTTGTTAATCATATTTGGTTCCATTCATACGTAATAATTTTTAATGTATGATCACATGTCATATATATATATTATTTAATCAAAGTAATTTTTCAATTATATTTCATTAATTTTTAATTTTTTATTTAATATATAAATTTTAATTCATTTATGTTTTGTATATATATTCATATTTTTTAATGTAACATGTTCCCATTTTAAAATATATATGATAGTGATTAACATATACATACAGTAGAATAGGCTAGAGCATTGGTTAGAACTAAGAGGCTTCAAAATTGTTTTTCATTATTTTCTATGATAAGACTTCTAATATAAATCTCTTATCTATTCCTTGTATCATGTTAACACATTTTTAATGTTATTATAGTTATTCTAAATATTTATTTGAAATTTCAACAAATTTGTTGATGTAAATTTCAGAATCCTATGATTATGGATGATGTACTCATTCCACTGCGGACTCTTTAGAGTCATGAATTTTATAATACATATGTACATGAACTAGTGGTTTAGGTGGTAAATGTCACCAAACATGGAGTAGTATAGAATGATCTTTCATAGGTAATAGTGTCACAATGTATGATTTAATAATATTCTAGAGTCTTTCAACTCTATCATCTTTCAGTATTCTTGGTCATTGAATTTCCTTGGGGTGATGAGGGATTGGTAGATGCAATCGACAGAATCATCAATATAGTTGGGGATCCTATTGATAAGTTGGTGAGTCTAGAATTATTCATTCTTTTCGAACCCTCTATAAGGTGGCAGGTTATTATGGGTCATCCATGAAAGCATTATGGCCTTACCTAAGAATTCATGAATGATATATTCATTGATGTGCACTTTCAAAAAACACTAAATCATGTCTGAGATCCAGATATTATAGAGAATCAGTAAGGGATGATGTAGGATTCTTCTTAATATGTTTTCTATAGGGGTTCTACAAATTTATCATATTTTTATTTGGAATAAGAAACATAAATCATAGAATTTTTTATTGTACTTTATAAAAAGATTATATTTTATGTTACATGGATTGACTAGATCATATATGATGAGTTATTTATAACTGCATTACATTTGAGGAAGTTCTAGTGGAGTAAAATATTTCATGTTTTCTTCCAACCAGTTGGGAATTGAAAACAAAAATTCCATGTGCTACATCATGTACCTATTCTGTTATTATGAATAGAAAAAATTAATTGTACATCAATGGTCTTGATATATGGATTAATGATAGAAATATTCTCCCCCTTCCAAGGGGAGGAGGCTCGATAAGGTGTTCCAATTTTAGCTAATAATAGGAATTTAAGATTATTGTTCGTGAACCAACCAGTTAAATGATAATGATCTGGAAAGATGGGACATCTATAATGTTTTTTCTATGATAAAACATCAATATTTGAGGAGTACAGTTTAGGTTGTAGGCATGTTTCCTTAGTTTAAAATCAAGGAACTATATTCTTTACTGACTATGGTGAGCCATCGAGCTCATATTGACGGTTATATGATAATTCAAATCTTTATATTCCAAGAGGAGAGAGGTTTGTTATGAAATGTGAGAGGTATCAAATATTATGTAGGATATGACTAGATATAAAACATATTAGATCTATTATGGTTTATTTTTTGATTTTTTTCTCTAGAAATATAATTATTAGTGTCCTCCTCTAACATCCCTACAGTGGTGGATAATTATGATGATGCCTTCTATAACTATTTATATGGTATCCTACAAGAAGGGTAACATAAAGTGAGATTGAGCATGTTTATTGGGATAAATTGATATTGATTCCTTATTATCATGCACCAACTATTGAGCTTAAATATTGGATGGTACAATTGGGGGATTTGGTGTTAAATAACCTTATTAGGTCGAGATCATCTACTCAGGGTTCTACCTTGTTGTTTCCAAAAAACAAAAAAAAGGTAATCTAAAACTTTTTGTTGGATAATGAATATTGAATTTGGGAATATTGAGTAACATGCTCCCTTTACCTAGGACTGGTGATCATTTTGATCTATTATTGGGATGATAATGTTTTTCTAACATTTTCAACATTTAGGATACCATAATTTATGGTTCATGTAGGAGAATATTCCAAAGACAGTGTTTGTTATTATATATGGATTGTATGAGTACATTTTAATTAATTTTGTATTGATTAATTATTTTTTAGTATTCATGGTTCTCATGAAAAATATTTTCTATCCATATCATGCATACTTATCAAATATATTCATTGATAATATAAGAATATATTCTAGGACATCATATATAGAAACTAAGAACCTTGATATTTTAATGAGTACACATTAATCTCATCAACATTATTCAAAAATTTCAAATTTCCATATAAAGATTAAATATGTGTTCATTTTAATTTAATATTTTTTTGGCATTTAAATGGGCCCATATGAGGTTTTTTATTTGATTAATTTGGAATCCCTGAGAATGTGTTTGAGATACTATGTTTCTATGGGAATTTAGTATACAATCAATGATTCATACATGAATTATCATTGTTGGCATAAATGATGATTGTTATTACAAGAAAGGGGTAACTAATTTTTCGGTTTGATTAGATTTAAAATTCCTTCACAGGGTTTAAAATTATAAGGATAGAAGACTTTTTTTTATCATTAATGAATCCGATAATGGATACACAATGTTCTATGATTTCATAGTTGTTTGGTTGGGTGTTTTTACAATTTATAGATTTCATGTATTCATCTATAGGGAAAATAATTAATGATCCCATTATCATAAATACTTGGATATTTACACTGACTTGGAACTTTTGGTCAATGATGTGAAATGCTAGAGACGTTGTCACTTCGGTAAGAGTATTATCATCTATACAGACCATAACGAATTTTTATATATCCTCAATAAAATTGATCTAAATCCCAAAAAAATGTTATTGGGTGGAGATTATATAGACATTAAACATTGGTATATTCTATGATCCTTGTAAAATTAATGATTCTATATTTTACATCATCAAAAAAATATAATAGAAAAAAACACGGAGAGGGAAATTATTTAAAGTAATGATGTTGGATTAGTTTTATGGTAGAGTGTTTAGTGGCTGAATTTTAGAATCATTGATTATAAGAATGTTTGTTTTTTTATTAAATTTTACCTTAGTGGAGTTGTATGAGGTCAACCAATATTTGGATATCTAGTGTGTAGTGATTTGAAAACACCATTATGGGGATGAATCTATTCTGAGGTGCACCATATATTATGAAAACATAATTTATATCAATTTGAGGGTATTTTTTCAAGATTCATTGAAGGATGTGTTAATGAGAAAATCATAATCTTTGATAATAGATAGTTCATATTGGGTTAACTATGATGTTTCATGACGTTTGATGTCTTTTTGGTTTCTAGGGATGAAGATATATGTATATATATATGGTATTGTTTCATGATTGCTTATATTATACAAGGTAATATTTCAGAATCCGCATTTTCTTTTTTACATAAGACACTTGTTATACCTATATGAGAGTAAAATGATATGAAAATGGATTCATTTATAGCGGTACCAAGGAACGTAAGTTGTAATAATTTTGATTGTGTAATATTTGATCAGAAGATGAACATGTCTCATTCCATTCTTATTTGAGAGACCCATTCAATATATGAGTTGGAAAAGACGTACATAAGGGAGATTATTGGACTATATTGGGATATATTGAGAATCATATTTTCCATAGACACACACATCATGACATGGTATTGTTCCATGATTACAAAATGCTTTAAGATCACATATTAATGTCATTAAAACATTTCGTATGAGTACTAATGTTTCTTTTAATGGTTGGGGCAGAAGCCTCAATTTTTTATTTAAAGCAAAGACCTCTTTAGACTGGGTAGAGGGAGACCCATTACATAGCCTAAAGGCCAAAGGCCAAGTGTCCTGAATACAAGGCTTGAAAGCCCAATTTTTGGAAAAAAGGACCCCTCGATGAATAGTAATGCTATAGTACCTGCCCTGCTATAGTGCATGATCCAGTATAGCCGCCGCTAAAGTACCTGCAATAGTTCCTCCACCACTATAGTGTTGCCGCTGCTACAATTCCGCCGCTGCTAAAGTACCTGGAAAATCGCCCCAACCTAGATTTAATACTAGGTCTTTTGGAGGCCATGCAGGAGCCTGTATCACGAGGGTACATGCTCATTGGAATGCGTAATAATGTATAGTTTGTGAGAACAATCCATATTCCATTGAATATGTTGCGAGATTTAATTATGGAAGTAAGGGGATATTGAGAGGACCACCTATCCTCATTTAATTTTGATTAAAATAATTTATTATTAGATTAAAAATATATGAAACCATTTCAAGATTTCATAGTTAATCATGTCATAAATTGTTATTTTGGCATTATCCATGTCAGGAAAATGTTTTTCAACAATGTATGGTACATGAGACCTCCAAATGAGTGTATATAATTTGGATTATATTAGTCACCACATATAGAGAAAATGATCACATAATGAAACAAGGAGTTAAAATATGGAGTTTTTTGGAGGTACATTTCACTTACATATAACACCTAAACTAGAGAATCGAAGGCTGCAGAAACAAGGGAAGCTAGTTCCAATATTTTTTAAAACAATAAGCATTACTGAATGTTTCAGTATAGTAAAAAATAATTTGTATCTACCAATACAGTATTGAGATATGAATAATGTATTTTTTTATCTCTCATATTTTGTGGTACATAACTTATTTTATGCATATGGTGATGAAATTAAGATTAATCCTAAGAATATTTTGTTGATAGCTTTGGGTGGATCATAGAATAGAGACTAAATGGGTTACAAGAAAAGATTATTCCCCTATTCAGAGTCAATTTATGCTATGGAATGATTCATGATGAAATTCTGTAGCGTGAACCTATTATGCAACAAAAATGGGCTGAGTTGTTTTATTATGACCATTATAGTCACATCATGAGGATGAGAAGTTATTGAAATGGGATAATTGTAGTTTATATAGATTTTCATGGTTTGTTTGATCCAATGTTATTATATGTCATTATGTTTTCTTCATTGAATAATTTTTTTATGGGTAAAAAATGAGTAGATTTTTAGATTTTGGAATCAATAAGGGGTATCTTAGTGTATGAATTAAACAAACCGTCTTGTTGAATTGGTGCATCATCTATATGTTCATTTTTGAAGTAGGACCTACATAATAGAATATCCCACCAACGAATCAGTTGTTCAATATTTTGGGAATAATTAAATCATTTCAATTTTCATAACAATAAAATTACAATACTAACTCTCATCAAAATTTGAATAAATTTTTACCACTACCACCTTGATATCTCTCCCTTGGTTCTCTAGGTGTCGCCTTCTTCTCCTCTTGGATTCTTAATCTCAATATCGATTAATTGAATAATTTTTTTAGATAAATCATTAAAACTATTCATTATAGTTATTTATATGGATTTAGTCTTTAATATGGACCATGATGGCATGATATATGGACCTTCATGATGGTATAATGGTGAATTCATTATCCATTGATAGGCTAGTGTTGGTTCTGAGATCTGGTTACCACTTATTAATCAATCTGAGATCAATAGTTAATAGAGATTCTATTTTTAAATAATTATGGGGATTTAAACCCTTTACATAATTACTTCATTTATGACAAATCATATATATTATTTGAATATTTATTAGATATTTTTCTTGATAATGTTATCGCTCAAGATAGGTCTGAGTGCCATTCGATAAAGGGACATAGAACTTGGAAACAATGTGTTAAATCTAGGAAAACTGTACCATTTTGGTTTTTGATTTTGATTAAATTCAAATTATTTAATATTTTTCTTTACTAATTTAGATTAAAATTTATTATAGTTATGTTTGACATATATAGAGTGGACATTAATACATTTTAATGGTTATCGATTAGGTGTTCTTTGCTATAAAATTTAGTACTTGTGTAATATTACATTGCAAGTGGGATACTAGTTATGATATATTCTTCCTTATTATATAATTCATAAAATATATTTTTTTAAACATGAATTGAAATATTGATTTTGATATTTATTTTGACATATAGAACTAGTGGACTTATATTTACCCTCATAGGTGAGCAAGGATGACATGACACATTAGTGGTGGCTCTACATTGGATGGCTAGATCTTGATGTTTTCATTTAGATAGCCTATGGGGAACTCATTAAAACATTGGGAAAGAGTACATATATACCTTTATAGTCTCATTATATGAATTTTAAATCATTTTAGAGAGTTGTATTTATTCCCATGTGTTAAGCATGTGTGTTATCATAGCTAAGTAGGTAACCATGAGTCATGGGTGTGTAAATACCATACAAAATGAGATAGACTTGTTCTATAATGGTGGAATAATCATTTTATTTAAATGGATTTGTAGTAACATTTAATGATCTAGTTCATCTAATTTATAATTGTTATAGTTATCCTGTATTCCACTGAAGTTTGTATGGTCATAGTTTGTGACAACATTTTTATCACATTTTCAGTCAATACATGGTTTTTCATGTGATTGTACGCACATTTACCATTCATAACAAAAAAAAATTATATTCATGTAATGTTTGGTTGAAGATTAATTGGTGGGGTTATATTGGAAAATTAATCAAACAGTGCATGTGCGCCTCAATGTTAGTGTATATCCCATGATCAGAGATACAATGAAGTGTAAGGGCCCCATGATAGGTTTCTAAGGAGCATGAAGATAGAATATATAAGTCATACTAGGATTTATTCCATTTGGTTTCCATATCATATAAATTTATTAAATTTTCTAGTTTTACTATAATGAATTGTTGACCTTCCCTATTGTTTGTTCATTTGAATTTTACTGTATGACTAGACATGAAAAATGTTATCACATTTATTCATGATATCACATGTTTTTTGTATAGTAGGATAATGTTCTAGTCCTTATATATAGAATATATAAATGATTAAGAATGTTATATAATCTCAATGTTATATATATCCTCAGTTTTTGTTGGATGTCTCTTGGGTATGTGGAGGCACTTAGGAAGTTATGTGGCAATTCTTCTCAGACCTAGTGATTTTGGTATCATTTTTACAAATGATCCCACTGAATTCCAAAAAATTTCTTCCATAAAATGGATCTTATAAAATATAATAATTAATAATAAATAAAATAACTAAACACACATGAAAACCCCAAAATCCATAAAATAATTGAAAATACACTCGAAATAGACACATATTCATCCTAAAAAAGCATGTAGACACAAGAATAATCTTAAATGAGTGGAAATCTAGTAGGATAACACTATAGAATAAAACAATTTTGATGAACCTGATTATAAACTACTTGAAATTATAAAAAAAAATAAAAAACAATATTTGATACAAATTTTTCATCATCAATCTTAGACCGTATGTATAGGACACCTTATCTAGCTGTTATAATGCATGAATGGTGTTACAGATCCTCACATGATGGAATCATCTACTTTTGAATCAACAAGAATGAAATAATAATGATTTCACCTATGAAAAATTAACATAAAAATAAAATAAGTATTATGAAAATAAAAAAATGGAATAATACGAGAAATCAATTATTAATGAACAATGAGAACAAAAACATAATAGAATACAAGACTGATAGCTGGTACAATTGAAAATAAGTAAATAGATATGATAAGACAATATGACATCCTTGTAAAAGCAGTTCACCATCACACACACCCCCAAAATTAATACAACACACACACATATATATATATATATATATGGATACCCACAAAATCCTATAATCATGTTATACCATTATAATAAAAATATGTGGGCTAAAATCCCTATTGGGGTATACCCTCTTTCTTAAAGGAAAACAATATAAACGACAATATATTTCATGCAACATTAACATTGGGTTACAAAATTTCTTTTCTATATTTTATTTCAGAAAATAAGTATAAACTAGTAGTCCATAAAAATCCAAATATCTTAATATATATAAATATTTTTTAAAATGGAATATTTTATTCTTATTAAAAAATCATTCATAATTTTTAGATAAAATATTTTAATGTTAAATGATGAATTAAAATATAGTCTCATTTCTCAAGTTACAAAATAACTATACAATTTTAATTACATACATATCATCATCATGGAATTGATGGGGGAAAATGGAAATAATCCATAACATAGATAATATGTTTCTCAATTAGACAATTTATATGAATTATAAAACAACTCAACATCAATTTATCCCTTTCAAAAATCCTTATTCTACACATTATGGCAAAACTGATGAGAATAATTTAATATATTGATATATGTCACAGATGGGGATATTAGCTAGAGAATAATTCCAAACATGTGTAGATCTGTAAATATACTTTCCACCATGTAAACTACGAATTCCGATAAAAAGTAAATTGAGGGGGAAATTTCAATTTAATAATCACTCCAAATAATAATTTACTAATATAAGTATTTTTCATAATCAGACATCTAAACATCCATATTGGAGGACCCCTTTTATCCAAACATGATAGTATTATTCAACTTCACTCTAAAATGGAATTTGACTATAATTATTCAGACATACATAATTTCTATGTAGCACAAAAGTGCAAGTTCTATGAATTTTTAGTTTCAAATAAACCATTTAGTGTTACATCCAAGTATTTCTATACATATCCCCTGATACATAGTCTTGGAGACCAATACAGGGCTATTTATAAAATCATTTATGAATCATTTATCCAAGAAAACACAATTATTAAAAGATTTAAAAAAAATGGACCAACACACCAATCATTATAAATTATTCATTTTTCAAATGGTTTTGAAGATAATATTGTATATTATTTCAAATATGATATTAAAAAACTATTGGGTATTCCAATATTACAAGAAAAAAATATTGAAACAAAATAAAGATAAATTCATTTTAAAATCCCATTTTTTCCAGTTCAATGAATTCCCAAGATAACATAATTCATTATTATTATCACAAAAAATTAAGTGGTAATTTTAAAAGACAGTGAAATCATATTAATAATGGGAAAGAAATCCTAAAATCTGTGTTAATATTAGATAATTGGGGAACTTACCTCCAAATCATGCATATTTTAATAATCATGATTTTAGTAAACTAAAACACAATCTTATATTACTTAGATAATTCTGATAAACCAAATATTAATTAAATACTGACAGCCCCCAGGGTGTCTTAGTCCCATATGGTGCTATGAAAAACAAATTTATAAAACCCATACTATTCTACTCAGTTAAAATGTTGTATAATTAATGTTAGGGTTTCAATCCTATAGGGATAGATAAAATGTTCTAAATTAATTAAGAAAACTATAATTGAAATTTTTTTAGTAGGAGAGAGATAAATAATGTAGTAGGGATTGGGGTTGAAATAAATGTGGGAGGCATTCCAGGTTCTGTGAATTTTAGGTTTGTGTTCTACGGATTTACATGAAAGTGTATTTATTTTGTTCAGGTGTTGGAATTGGGTCAGTAGAGATCTTTTGTCTAGGTACCCCATTCTTATACTATGATTTCACTTTTGGAATGGTCATCTACCTAGTGCAATCAAAGAAATAGGTGACCTAAAACCCTGTTTAAACATAAATATCCTAGATTTCACTATGTTCATGGGAAATGTAGGCTATTTAACTGAAGAAATGAAATGATTATCTTCAAATCACAATCAATTTTCATGCAATTTAAAAAAGAAGGGGATTCGAATTGAATAACAACTTATTGCCACAATCCAAAGAATGAATATTTAAAAATTAAAAATCCCAAAGAACTCATCACACTATAAATCACATCACCCATAAATATTAGACTACTCACTCCATACAGGAGCCGAGCATCTTGGATACCTGAGGAATAAATGTGGTGATGTGGGACCTCGTATTGTCACTCCATCATCTAGAGGCTTTCCCTTGGTGCTGCTTGACGTCCACTGCCTCTATGTGTTTTATAAGGGCTTTCCAGGCCGGTATTTATAATATTTTTTCATCTAAAATCATAGCCTTCTTATCCTGATTCTTTTTTTCATGTCGAATGCTACATTACATGTACGGAGGGCACACAACATGTACCTAGGGTACACAACTAGTACCTTAGATCTGATTTTTTCCTTCACTGCATTGAATCCTAGAAAATATCATAAACTGGTTTGACTTCCATCACATCTTGTATGGGTGTCTTATAATGTGTACTTCTCTTTCACAATGTGTATGCTCATAATGATTGGTCCCACACAGATCTTCTTTAGACGAAATGCTTATGATGTGTAGTTTTGATACACAATTTGTAGTATATGTTTCTACATGTTTTAGATTTTCTTCTTTCTCAAAAATATAGTGTCACTTTATTCATCCACTATTCTTTTCTTTCTCAAATATTCTTCATTTCCTTCCATAAAACACAAAATAGGTAAATTGTTCCCAAAAATGAAAAGATTAATCATTTAAATAAAAAAATAAATATTTTAAAACATTCAAAGATACATGCATGAAATACTGGTATCAAATAACTTATTTAAATTTGTTTTAGAAAAACCTATTAGTCATAATGAACTAAATTATGGATAATAAAAGAGAAATGATGAATAATGAAATATGGGAGATTAGAATTGTTTTCTATGTTATCTCTCCCTAATGAAATGATGAACCAAAGAGGAATCGTAATATTAAGGATAATAAATAGATGATAAGTACCCATGGATCATGAACACCAAACATGATTAGAGAACTGACGTTTTAAAATAATAACTAACAGATTAAAAGGATAAAATTAAATTTTAAATGAATCTCAGAGTAACACAAAGTTTTGATACATATTTAGAAAAATCATGTTGCAATTGTACTATTGGTTCTATAAATAATGTGTATTTCATTTTTTGGTGAGAATGTTTGAATAACTATGTTCCGACATTGGGAAATTCATATTTCCCAAGATGCACAATTTATAGGGAAGTCCTTACAAATTTATTGATATTTGGCCAGTTTTGAACCCTCCACCAAAACCCCAAAATAATGTAGTATTTTAATGATATGTTTAATGTTTTCTACTAATATTACTTCTATTGTGCTTCACTTTATAAAATCTAATATATTTGTAAGAGAAAAAAGAAAGGAGATGAAAGAAGGGACAAAAAAATTAAAATAGCAGAGTCATATATAGTAAGAATGTGATATTTCTCATCTTACTCATGAATATAACCTATTAATTAATTTTTGATCATCCTACATAGTTTATCTTTAATGAAATAAAGTATGGTTCCTTTATCAACAATACGTTTTCTAATATAATGATAAAGATCACTCATAAACACATTCCAGACTTATGATAATGTGGAATCAGTCCAATAATTTATTTTTATTTAAAATATACCATTGGGAAAGATGAAGTTAATAAATGAGATTTGTTATAAAAAATGAAATTTATTTACCTTGGTATTATATTATTGATGATGGATTTTTTTGTGGGACAATATGAATTGTACAATTAAGTGTAATAATTGAAGTTAAAATGATTATAAATTGCTACATGACATTACTATGTGTGATCTGAACATTGTTAAGGGCTTGATTAAAATAATTTCCCAAATAAATTAAACCATAGTGATCATTATGTCACTTCAGAAGGCTGAAAAAAGTTGTCACATATGTAAATTTTTATTCTATTATAATTATTCTCTCTATAGGGATTTATTAATATATATTTTTGGTGGTTCATAATAATTATAGTTTCAATCCTACACTACCATTAAAGGAAAAATTTATTGTTTTTATTATTAGTATATAATGAAGTTTAAAAATTATATACATCTCTATAAATAATTAATGAACTGATTGTATCATATCTAGATTTTAGAATGTATTTGTTTTTAATTATTTTGATGTTCTTAATATTTTTCAATGCAGACAACATTCAACAAATACGAATAAGTATGTATCATAATAAACATTAAAATATATAAAAATAACTAAATGAAACCAAATTAGTAAAATAAACTATGTATTATAAGATGTAAAATATAAACGAATATTAAGTATATTAAAATTAATTTTTAAAAAATATTGTTTGATTATATAAATATTTATTAACTTTATTATTATTATTTTGAGTTATATTTTAATGTAAAATTTTAATGTATAATATTATAAAAGTAAAAAAAAATTCTATATTCTTTATGAAATGGATAGAAATGGTGATAAATCCATTTCATGGTAAAGGGGTGTATTTTTATTTATAAATGTTTTATTTATCTACTATATTTTTCTTAAAAATTATTATATTAATAATAACTGATGAATAATTATTATTATATATGCAGATAACATACATAATAAAATTAATTAACAATAATCTAATGGATTTTAATAGACAAGGAATAAAAAATATAGTTATTGAATGCTTCAAATTATTTTCTTACATTTTTTATGAATTTTTTAAACAAATATTAGAATTGAACTCCTAATATAATAGATAATTAACATTTTAAAATTGATTTAATCATTTTAATATGTATAAAAATTATTTGGTAATAATTTTATCTTATTTTTCCTCCAACTTGATCAGTTAACATGGTAAAAATATTTTCACATCTATAAGGGTCAAATGTCTTAACAAGGGGGTTAAATTTAAAGATAATGCATTATATTTATTTAAATAATTTCAAAATAAAATTATATTTATAGACTATTATCATACCCTGTAATATCATTGAAATATAATCCATTTTGATCCAATTTTTCAAGAAAAGAAATTTATTGTTGTTTTAATGTCAAATGAACTTACAAGGGTGTCACTCCCATAATATGAATGTGTACCACCCCTTCTCACTTATCCACACCATATACACACCTAATATTGAACAAATGTACCTAGATACCACTCCATCACCATTATAAATTTCATAATGTTTTGGTTTATTCCAAATTACACATAGATGAATGCTTATGATGAAAACCTAATGAAGATTCCCAAATTATAGGTAAGAGTATTCACTGATCGATTTCAAGTTTCATTCTCCTTAGGAGTCCTCCAAATACTCTATTAAAATCATAACATGATTAAATTAAAATATTTTTAATATATAAATGTTTTTATGATTATGTTACAACCATTTTTATTCACCATTAAATCTAATATAAAATTAATGTGTTCTTAAAGAATAAATGGAAGTTTTCACCTCTACAAAGTGATTAGGTACAATTTTCGCACAACTACTTGAGGATGGTTGTATTGAATGATATATAAAATATATATGATTTTTATGATATAATTATTATTTTAATTACATGTAATTTTTTTCCATTATTTATATACCTCCACTGAAAAATGAAAATATTACACAATCATATGTACATAAAATGGCCTCTATGGAGTAATATAATACATTCATTATCACCGATTAACACGTAATATTATAACAGTTTATATGATAAATATATATGATATTTATAATTTTATTAAGAATCAAATACTATGGGAATTGTGATCGGACATAACCTTTAAAACAAAATCATACGTGGAAAACAAACATATTGACGAAAAAATAGTTTTTTTTAATAAATAATTGTTATAAAATGAGTGACTCGAAATTATAATGAAATTATATATATTACTCTAATATTGAATATGATTATAAAATATATGAATAATTATTTTAAATTTATTAAACAGGTTGTTAGAGTTCATATTATGAAAGGTGGTACTGGATGTATTGGTTTCTTCATCTCATTTTTCATTCATTGTGATTCATTCTATAATCACCAACCAATTTTTTTTATTAATTTTTATACATTCCATGTATTCATTATGAAAATATTTTCATGAAAATTATTTCAATATTAAAATAAATCATTATTTCTCAATTTTATAAGGTTTTAAATCGATTATTCACAATTCATATATTATAACAATACAATCTAACATTTTGTCAAGATTTTTATGTTTCAATATTCACTGTGGGATATTATATGTTTTCTCTCATAAAAAATATATTTTACTCTACGTTGTAAATTTTTGTGGTTTTCATATATTTCTTCTTTTATCACTCTTTATTTCTCCTAAATATGGAATGAATTATTCTACTAAAAGTTAAACATATTTATCATTATTGGGTAGGAATATTTCTCAAAACGATCCTTGTTTAAAAAACATTTATAGTTGTTTGTACATATTGATAAAAATTTTATAATTTAAACTTTTTTAAACATTTGACGTTATTTTATATCTAGTAAATTTATCTATTCTATGGTTTTGTACATGAATCACTTTTGGAAATTTTTAAATTTATTAAAATTATGTTTTAAACATTTGTAGCTTGACCACATCTTTTAACAATAATGTGAATTATTCATCATCATGTATCATTTATAAGATTCAATGGTATAATAATGAAATTACTATAACCATTGTCTTGTGATATTTTAAATTAATTATTTCAATGGAAATTGATGTCATATTATTTTTTATTAAAATATATCTCTAATTATATGTCAACATTATTTAAGAATTATTATGAATTAAATAATATATTCTCTAATTATACCATATGTTTTTGTAATATTGAATTATTATTTTAGTTATATTATATAGACGTGTTTATGAAACCCATGATTTTCATGGAAAAATATTTTGATGTCGAAATTATTAATTTTAATGAATTTATGAAAAAACCCATTCCATTCCCATTATATTTTTAATTTATAATGAAATGAAAAATGTAATTATGATATTTTTTTACACTTTTATTTCAGTTTTAATTTTTTGAGTTATTAAACTATAAATATATATTCCATTAATTCATTCGGTAATGTTTTATTTCTCATGATCTCAAAGGGTACACGTGAGGTTATCCCCAAAGTAGTGGTACGTGAGAGGTTTCCCCACTTCCAAGAGCATTTATAGTTAGTTATCCCAATCCCATAATACTAAAATAGTAATTGGTCAAAGAATAATATGTGATGAATGTCATAATGAGAATCCATTACATATGATTCTTATGTTTGTTTTAATTAATAGAGAAACAAATCCACTATGAGACTTTATAAACTATGACAGTCTTGGAAATGAGCATTGGTTAGGGAAATGACAATCTATGCCTATATTTATGCAAAAAAAATTATGTCTTATTCTTATTACATCCCTTCATTTTTCTAGATATATTATATATGTTTCAACATATTTATGTCTTATTTATTTTTTTTATGAAAAAATCTTATTGAATGATTTGTGATTTATGGTGTAAAACATATTGGGTATTTTTTATGATATGATCATGATTTCATAACCTTAATAAATTCATATTCTCAGTTATGTTTATCGATTTAAATATGTCATGAATACCTATAATGGGCATGTTAACACACCCTTTATTATTATTCCTCTATTTCCCATGCTATGATTAATGGTTTTATTTTTCATATTCCAATGATAGTTACCATATAAAGAGAACATTGTTAAATATATTGATTATCATTCATCAATAGGGAATATTTTTTATCTATACTTTAGTGGAAATAAACTTATATGGGTCATGTATATACATTATTTTGGAATATAATGAATAAAAATTTTAAATGATGTAATATTTATATAAGTGTTCTTTAAGATTATATATTAATATCAATGATTATTTTATAATAAGATAAATTATAACATAATTCATAATCCACCATATTTTAAGACCACCAATGGAATTGGAGGTTGTGGGATTAAATTATAATGTTTATCTAACACGTCATATTAACATATTGAATATTTTACTAGAATTTAGTGCCCATAGATATTGTCTTGTTAATTAATATTTTGAATCAATATGTGTACAAGATGGAAAAATATTTATCTTATCTATGTGATGATTATACTAAGCTTTATATGAGATTTTTTTTGAGAGTTTAGGATAGAATTTTGATAATTTATTTAGATTTTAAAATAATTATTCTACCGCAGTAGTTTTAATTAATCTATAAAATTCAACATTCTCCAGAGTGAAATTTCTTATTATTTTTTATAAATAGAAGAGACATTAAATAATAATTTTTAGAGATTAAAGTATGAAAATTACATAGGATATTATTGAGTCCCCTGATGTTAAATAATTTTGTAATATATGTTTTTTGGATCAAACATAATCATTGATCCTGAGATAGATATAATAAATTTATCTATTAATTTACCATACATGTAGTGTGAAATTTAATGAAACATAAGAAGATGTATTTCATGAGACTAATGATGACAGTTCCACTAATTTTAGACAACCCTTATAGAATTAAGTGTCAATTAGAATCCATTACATTTATTCTCATTCACAAGTTAGTGGAAAATAAAATAATCATGTAGGAATTTTTTATGATCCTCCTTCTGTCATATTTTTTTTGAAATAAAATTGAGAGTTTTTTACAATATTTATTTTCTTCCCACATGGGTTTTCATCATTGATATTAACATTTTTACATCAAAAAGTGGATAATAACATTAGAATAACAACTATATGTACACCCAATTAATATAGGTTCTAAATCATGTATACCCAAATATTCATGTTTAAATAATTCATTTACAATAAATCATCATCAACATGGTTTTTTCATTCATATTATAATTTAATAAAAATATGAATAATGTTATTTTTAAAATAAATTATGACTATTTATATAACCTAAGTCAATGGTAATTTATTTATCATAAGGTATTCTCAGTTGGTTTCAGATCTAGGTCCACTCACAACGATCATCCATTAATTATTATGAGAGTAATGATCGATATAGTCAATCAGTGTAATGTTTCATTAGTTTTCATTCAAGGAACATCATTTTACCGATAATTTTTACAAGGCTTGCTGATAGTCAATTTTCATTCTATTGGGTATTATAGAAAGAATTACACAAGGTTTTAGGTGAATAGTGAACATGAAAACTTGATCCAACATTTTAATATCATGTTAATGGTAGAATATGATTTATAAATAATACTTGGACTTGTGTGTAGTATTACTTATTGGTATTTTTAATAAAATAATAAAGACAGTTTAAAAAAACATTGAATAGTAATTATTTATTCTATTTCATATTAAGAAGGGATAATATAAAATGGGACTGGAATTGTTTAGCCTATATAATGTGGATACTCTATAAAAATATGATGACCCCAAAAAAATTAAATTATTCAAAGGAATTTGGCCTTTCTAATCATTACTACATGATTTCAGTCATTGATCCAATTCATTAACCATTAAATGAATAATATTTTTTAAAGAATGTTTTCTGGACCAATGATTCACCACCACGTGTCATGAATTTGATACTAATGAATCTAAATTTTATTTTATGAGATCTATATATTAAAATAGATTCCAAGTTAGAAATTTTATTCACTATTTCATCATTTAAGGCATCAATCATAGAATATTACTCTATAAAAAATAGATACCATTATTTATAGTTAAATATTTATAATCAATATTTTCATTAATATTCAAGATTTAATGTGTATATAATATATTTGATAAAGAAATAAATGGTGTTTGGGTTATTTTTATAATTTATAGTGTAGGGGAAATATATATATTGATGTTCCTTCTATGAAATTTCTCTTTATAAAACTGTTGTGATTTTGAATATATTCATTCGTTACATTTAAAAGACATGGGAAATCACATTATAGTACGATTATCTTTCTCATGGTCAATGTCAATCATAATATGAATCAAAAAATCATATAAACCACAATTTCCACCATAAAATAAATTTATGTTTTCTCTCTTAAAATTTTATATAATTCTATATTTTATATTAATTTGGATCTAATTACATTCCAAAAAAATAAAAAGTTCTGTTTTTTTATTTGATAAGTATTTGAAAAAAAATAAATCAATTTTTCCTTTTCTAATAAAAAAATTAAATAATGAAACAATTTATTGTATTTGATTTATTCGTATGAAAATATTTTTTATAATTTATTTTGATGTTTTTTTGGGTTTCTTAAAAATAAATATATTGTATAATGACAATAATATTATATAAATGACTTCCATAATCTAAATGTATGGGTACTTTATTATATCTAATATAACTATATATATTCCTTAAGTCGTTATCAATTTACAATGGAAGGACATCATTATATTCTATAGACTACAATAACTCAATGTAGATAAACACTCAAAGATGAGATTGTTTTAAAATATCATTATATAAGTTGTACATTGAACATTATAAATTTTTATTGATTATAATTAATCTACATGTATTTTTTTAATCTTCAATAACATATGTTTATGTTATTCCATTTCATCATATTTTATTTGCATATTATACCATTCTCATATACATCAATCTAGGTCATTTTATGATTTAAATGTTGTAAACTTATTATCTTCATAATAACAATCTCTTTCAAATTTTATTTTTTAAAAATCCTAAGAGTACTTGTGTTTATTTTCAAATTATATGATTCATGGTTTCCCATATTGTATAAAATAATACATACATATTAGGTAAGGTATTTTATATTTTGATATATTAACATAATGTGTGATCCAATATCACATACCAATCATTTAATACTAATATAATCATACTCTCCAAAATATTATCCAATAATATAACAAAGAGTTTAATTTAATTATTTTTCACATATGATATAAGTTTTAAATTATATATTAACTAATACATTACCAAAAACACTTTGAAAAAATATTTTTAAAATGAATTCTCTTGTCCTCAGTGATTAATTTATTTATTCTAATCATTAAAATAATATTTATTTTATATTATATTAAATATCCCATAAAATAATTTATATTGTATAGTTTCAAACATTTATAATAATATCACATACATTTAAAAATGAATGTACAATAAAATAACTTAATAAATTGTATAATGGAAGAAATTCATCAAAAATAAAAAACCTCTAAATCCAGAATTTGGTAGTGTGGAATTTTATTCAATATTTAGTTATTATGGTTTCATTCATAATGATCGCAAATAAAGATTATATATCTATTACTCATGTTCATAGTTAGATCATTATAAATATGTTTTTACCAAAATATTCTACTGTTACGGTAACCATTGATTCCGTAGGATTGATAATGAATCCATAACATATATATTATCTTGACCACTATATCATGAAAAAATGAATAATAAATAACATTTAATAATTAAGTTGAAATATTCCAAACATAAAACAATAATTTTCACCAAATAATTATTCAATTATTTTTGGTAAATAACTGAAGGATCATTCTAGTTTCCATGTAATTAGACAAATTTTATATATAGAAGTGAGATTAAATATTTTCGTTATAGAGTTTTTCATTATAGAACTCATCTAATATATATATATATATATCATTCACAAAAAAATTTGATGGAAGTTCTATAAATTTTGTTCTTTAGGACAACTATAAATTTCATATCAATTTTCATATTTTTTTTGATTGCATCTATTAGATCATCATTAATATTTAATACCCAATTTTCAGTAAGTGTTTAAGAGAGACGTAATTGGTGCGAAAATCGACCTTGATAGAATATTTAACGGTTACTTCCATGAAATTGAAATGCCACATAAAAAATATTCACTGTATAAGATTATTTACGTTTTATATGTTTCAATTTACAAGTTAACATTATGTTAAATTATTTAGGGAAATAAATATTCACCTGATACAGTTGCAGTATAATCAGTAGTATCACAAATCTATATAAGGGTAGATTAATAAATATTTTGTTTGAATTATTCATTTAATTATTATTTTTATCTTTTTAATATATTTCCAAATATAACTATTATATTTGAACATAATGCCCATTGATAGTATATGTGTAAGTTGTCAACAAAATAAATGAAAGTACTTCAATAAAAGTGTTAAAATGTCATAGGTCCTTGAAATCCCCATGTAATATTTAGTAATGCATGTTTATATACCTCACAAATAATCATTTTACAGTATATATATTATTAATGTATAAATTTCTTAATTCACTTCCCAATAATTATAACAACATTTCCCAACTATTATCACATCAACTAATTTAAAACAATGAACTTCTCCTAAAAATGGTTGAGAAAAAGTTTATATTATTTACAAAATCATCAATTATCTATACTTCTATTGAAATGATGTATATAATTTTTTATAATAACACCCTAAATATCTAATGATAATTTTGATTCAAAATCCTATTATATTTTAAAAAAAATCACATTTCAAATTAAGTATTCTAATATAAAATATTAAAATTTGACCATTTATATGTAATTATTGATTTATCATTTTGGTATAAGAGAATTTAATAATATATTAAGTGTCACTAAGTAGTTTATGTTCCTTAATATAATAAAAAATCAATTGTAAAAATGTAATAGGGTATTTCATCATCCATTTTTTGTAGTTGAACTTCTGGTATTATATTTAAAAATTTCATCCTATAAAAATTCATGTTTTAATTAGTATATTATAATTTTATTTTTTCACTATCATAGATCCATTGATGATCATGAAATGGTATGGTCATACCCAATGTTTATTATATTATTTAAATAATTCAGATAACATTTTGTATCAGGAGTTCATTCATTATGACTTAATTCATAGGACATCATAGTTCCAATTATTTTATTTTTTTTATGTATAATTATTTATTCTAGATTTTATATGGGTATGAAATGTTAGAATATGGTCCCTATTTAATCATTTATTCTCCTTATTTTTTCATACATCCTCATTCTCTATATTATCATAAATTATTTCTCTTAATAAATAGATAATAATTCATTTCTGAATATTATAAATGACTTGAATGACCTAATGAAATACTATCACATTGAAATTGAGTTACATTTACAAAATAATAGTTACATAATATAAAAATTAATCCAATATTGGATATCATTCAATAGATAAATTAAAAATATATTTGTTTTTGGAGTCTCGTTATTCATTAAAATCATTAATATTTCTCTTAGTTAATCTTTGTTTTAATCAATATTTTTATATTATGGAGATAATTTTATTTTCATCAACCTCATTGTCTATATAAATACCTTCATAGAGAATATTAAATTGAATTCCAAAATATATATTATATAAATCACATATTTCATTTCATATAAAATTGAAATTCATTCCCCCATGAAATTTATATCATTTTTGATGAATACTAAATAATCCTTTCCATGTGACAAGTGTTGTTCATTCAGTACTAAATAGAAATTTTCCTTTGTATCACATTACTGTAAAAATTAAATTAATGATAAAAATAAACATTCACACATTAACATGTAAATAATTTATGATTATATGGGAATATGTTACTCAATTTCTCACTCATTTGATGTAAAAATATTATGACATTATGTATTTCTTTTAGCATGTTCATGAAAACACTTACGATAATGGAATTTTAAAAACCACGGATTTACATAGCGATTCACCAATTGTTAATGTACCCATGGTGACAGTTATTCATAATTTTGTATATTTTTTATTGGGAAACATAACTCATTGAAAAGATGTTGATCACTTATAAATTTAATAGGTCACTCCCAAAGAAAACATATTTTTAATTATCATTGTCATCCATAGGAATATAATTAATGATAAAATTATGGTAATAGTTTTGAAAATGTAATATTGTTGTAGAGTATCAGAAAAAATCAATTCCAATTTATTTGGTTCTCTTATACCTTCTCCATCAACATCCACTACTATAATGGACATGGAGGATTTTATTTTTTCATATACAAATTCATTATGATAACATTTTTCAATTTTCTATCAAAAAATTTCTTTTCATTAAATAATTTTTTTACATAACATCATTCAACTTTTTTTCCTTTATCCATTATTATGAGTGTTATTTTATATTTTCAAAACATGTTACAACTCTTTTCTATACCATATTTACCATATATGGCTTCACCTCTTGGGAACTTCTTTATGTTATAATGTAATATACTATTGAATATTTATGAAAGTGTCATCGATCATTCATATAGATACTTCTAAATATTATCAAATTAATTATTTTGGTATTTCAATAGTGTATCATGATTTATTATGAAAATATCATTGTGTATGATATATCTTATTCAGAAAATATTCTATCAAAAAAATTTATCCTTGTTTTTCATAAACATATGTTTCATTTGGATTGTATTTTGTATTTATAAAATAGAATGATTACTAAAATGGTAAAATATTATACAATAATTATTTAATCCGTATATAACATAGATAAAATTAGTTATTTATATATTTCATTTTCTCATTAAACACAAAAAACTATTTTTTTTATCTAGAATTCCACTATAAAAATTATAAAAATGATTTATTGGATAGTTTTCATGACACCCACCCACAATGTTTCCTCTATCACATGGTAAATTTGATAAGGGATATAATAATTTCATAATAACCCCTCTAATGGGATACAAGTTAGAGATAGTCACTAAGGGTATATCATAAAAATAATATTGGATGATTTACCCACTATTAAGAATAAGAGGAATAAAAGATAACATAATTACACTAGAAAACTTTTGGTCATAGAAAAGTAAGGAGGGATTTTAATGCATTCATGTAATATCATAAAACAAGTAAAACTAGAAAAATAAATCTATAAGTTCCAATAGGAGATCATCAATATCAACCATGATTCTCAAATAGCTCATAAACATAACCTCAATCAATTAAATTTTATATCAATCAATAACCAACTCATGAAGACCTTAAAATGTGTTTATATATGCCTAGGGTGAGAAAAAAATCCATAATCAATTACATCTTCCCTAGAACCAATAATAAAAAATATAACTAATTCATACTAAAGAACACTGAAAAAACTAGTGAAACTATCTCAGCACCTAAATAGGTATTCCATGTTCCTAGCCACACCAGGGAACTTTCATATAGTATAACGTAATGGATTTAATGTAATTCCAAACCTAATTATAAATTTTAATGTTCCATTTCATCACTTCCCCACTAGGATTACACTCTGATTTAAAACCACAAATATTAAGTCATCTCTCATTAAATAAACAATCATACCAAAAAAATCCTACTAGATTATAACAAACCATGATCTTGGTAAAAACAACATCACATAATCAAAATCCCCATTAATAAATGATTGCAATCTAGTATTTTTGAGGAACCATTGTATATGTGCCGCCCATTATACCTTAATCAATCACTTCCATTACACAACATGACTACACTAATTCATATAATATTATATCTAGATATATGTGTTTCTAAAAAATAGAATTCCATTATAGCTCTCTAAACCCATATATGGGAATGGTTCACCCATATATATTAGTTAAAAATACTATATGTAAAATAAATAAGGGTATGAGGAGGTAGTCAGCCATCCAATCATCTCCAACCAGTATATTGGGTAAAAACATCCAATCTCCACTATGTGTAGAGTTCCCTATCGACATGGGTGGCCTAGAAAATTAATCCATAAAACATAAGAATATACATATTTATAGATATATATATATGATAACTAATTTAGGGGAAATTTCTTAATATTAAACAAACTTGTATATATATTATATTAGATACCAATATTCAGCTGCTAAAGATTATATATCCTATAAGAACCCATACATTTCAAGATGCATTATTTTAATTAATTATTCTCAACATTCTTGATTATGTTAATTCATAGAATAAAACCAAACCCTCTTGGAGTATACCAACCCTATCAAAGATCCCCATTGATTATAATTATTAAAAATTCCATAAATCCTTCAACCAAATGGGTTAATGAATTTAACATTATGACTTATTCTTCATTTTTAGGTTCACTAGGACTCAAGATAATATATGGAAAATATTCATAACCCATGAACATCTAGGTTAAAAAAGAAGTGGGGGAAAAGAGAGTCAAAAAAAGACATCCATCCATATGGCCTTTACAGAATATTCATTAGCATGAAAACATCCTAGATATCAACACAAAAATAATGGAAAACCCTAGATACAAAATAATCTATCAATTCCACTGTGATCTCTTACACCCAAATTAATATCATCACCCATCCTTCTATCACAGGTGGATACTCAAACCATGAACCTAAGAAGCCCCTCCCATTTCTAATCTGACCACCATACATCCTAATATCCAATAACGGCATATATAATTACATTTAATAAAGTAAAAACAAATTAACATGTATTAAAATAACAAACATTTAACATTGGAACTAGGCCTTAGAAACATGGTATACATCATACATAAATAAATGGACTCACTCAACCCCACAACATTAACTTTATTATTAAACAAATTGTTTTATTAGTTTAACAAAAAAATTCCTTTATCAATGGATACAACCATAGAAAACATAATGGACTAGATATTAACAATTATTAATTATTTAAGCATGATTCAAGTTTAACATTAATTCTACAAATTTTAATGGAAAATGAAATACAGTTATACATAAATGATTGTTTTTATTGTCAACAAGAATTACCAAAATTACATTAATTATGTTATGTTGATTCATAATATATATTTTAAACCATATCATAATTATAAGATATCACATTATATTAAGAACAATAGTAAATTATTAATACAACATAAGGACATATGATAAATAAAGAAATTTAATGATAAAAAATCATAAAAATAATAATGATTTAAAATTTAAATATTTTAGCCATAAAGATAAAAGATAATAAAATATCAATTTGACATATAAACAAAGAAATATAATTAATATTATTCCTCGATGATTTAATGTTTATCAAGGAAAAAATAACAACAAGAACAGATCTTTAATCACCTATACCACAAAGAACATGAGTTCCTAATTGGTGGTGCATCATGGACATGCCAAAAAAACATCATCATAAATACATGAGTATTAAAAAAGAATAAATCCATATTTTAGACAGGTATAATGTGATGAAAAATGACCAAGACAGGAAGAAAAATTAGGGGAAAGGTGAATAATTTCCTTCGATCACCATAGTTTGGTCTCTAGAATCAAGGGGTTGAATCTGATAAAAGATTGTATGATGGCCTTTGAAAAAAAAAACAGTTACTAGGATTCCAGAAATACATTTTATTGAAATTAATTATTATGGGGATAAAATAATTTATCATCCAACTAGAAACTAGAAGACCTAATCGTAGAACCCAACACCATGAACTAAAGATGATGTCAAAGAAAAAAATATATTATAGATGGGAATAGACCACATCACAACATTCCTAGACAAAAAAGAAACCAAGAAACATGGTATGAACAATTTCAACTATACAATTGATTATAAAAAATAAAAAATTCCAATGGGACCATGATACATCTATATTCTTATTTCAAAATCAGAAGGTCACACCAAATCTAGTTCTATGATGTATCTACCATGAAAATAGAAGAACCACTCAAGCCTACTCTCTTGATCCTATAGATATTATGAAAATTCCATTAGATTGAATCATCTCCTGATAGGACATAATTATTCAATATAGTTGAAATTTCATCTTATCTCCCCCCATCATCTTATGATCCACCTATCAACACCTAAATCTCAAAAAAACATGAAAAGGATAAAGCATCAAGGTTTGTGGTTATAACATAAGAAAACAATCACTGAATTATATCCATCAATAATTGAATCCAAACACATATAAAATTGGTAGATGGATAATCTAAATAGCCATATGATGAGATACCTTACATGGATCTCACCATTAAAGAACACAACCATATCTTAAAGGGAAACAATTCTAAATTAATGAAAAACTCCACAAAAGTGAAATCTAATAGGATATACCTCTAAAACAAGTAAAAAAATTCCATAATGAAAAGAAAACTATCTCATAATCAATATAATGGTCTACATCATCAAAACCACACCACAATAGAAGAGTGATGAAAAAATAAATCTGTATATTAAGAATTAATATTAAAAACATTGTCCAAGGGGTATCCTCTATGAAACCAAGGAATTATGGGAGACCATATAATTTAATGACATACTGACACCCCACATTTTCCAAGATTTCTGGTATATCCATAGGAAACTCCTAAAATGTAGAATTATCATCAATGTTGATGGTTCTCTAAATTCATGATGTGGGAATCATTAAGAAGATATTATGGAGTCTATGAAAAAATAATGAAATATGAAATACGGCTCATTAGTAATGGAATTATTATCACTTATGTTCAAACTTTTACATTCCCCATCACCTCGGTTGACCCAAAAAATTATGGAAAATGTTTTCTTCCATGTCCAATCATTCACTACGCATGACGAGGATTCACCTTCTGTAACACATGATCTCCAATGTACAACTCCAATATTATACTCCATGGACATCATAGTACATCAGATAATCCTACGCCATATTATTATTCTCTTAAATAATAAACACCCTATCAATCATGATTTGTACTAGTTCGAGCCTAGGAATTGAAGACTCATTGAACCTAGTCCAAAATAATGGATAATATAATGGCTGACCATAAAAAAATCAAATGGTGTCGTACTAGTAGAGATGTTGAATAAAATATGCAGGCAATCCTAGAAATGTCTATGTGTCTCGTCCATGTGTCTTAAATGTTCAAAACATAAGCATGTAATATTTCATAAAGATATTGGATGATCGAATCTGTCTGACCATCCTTCTATTATTGAAAAGTACTACTATGACAAAAATTACATCCATAAGCATAATAAAGATATATCAAGACCATTGAGGAGAAAATAGTATCTTGATGGGACATAATTGTTTTGGGACTCCATAAACCTCACAGCATATTCTAGATACGTACTTAATAAAACCTTCACTGAGATAGTCTCAGGGATCACCATGAAGTGACACTATTTTTTCAAATTGTACACTATCAGCTATAAAACAACAATTGAACCCTGAGGTATATGTAGACTAGTGAGGTAGACCATTATTAGCACACACAGAAACTTTGTTTCACATAATGGATATTGAATCCCCTATTGAACATGTTTTTCATACATCACATTCTGGCATAATAAACACTGATCTATATACTCTGTACTAGAAGAAATCCACCTAGTAATCCAAAATTTACATATCAGAGAATTGTTCATTAGTATAAATACATAATATACCACTAAATATTAAGTATGGAACATTTGATGAACCACCTTTTCCAATGATAATGGTTGAAATTAAATCCCATGAAATAAATCATATCATTGATCATCCTAAGACCATAAATCTTTGCAATAAGTATAGAAAACGTGATTTCTCTTGAACTCTATCTATGAATTCCTCTGAATTTACTCCTCAACCATTTTTACTAAATATGACTTCATTTTCATTTGAAAATCCATACACAACTAAAAACCAGTACAATTTTCTAGATTCATCAAGGATTTATCTTCCATTTCTGATCAACTATAGTCAAATTAATACATATCAATAATATTGGTCATCATAAATGGTGATGGTGATATAATATTAGACATTTCAGGTGTATAAGAAATCATAAATCCATAATCCTATTTGAATTAAATTCATTTTTATTTTTGGATGATTAGGTAACACTGAGAGAATACATACATTTTAACTTTATGATTAATGAAAACCACTACACATTCACAAATTTGGTAGTTTTGAATCATCATCCACACAATCATGAAAACTAAAAACATGATTTAATTTTTAGAATAGTTACATTTATTTAGTTTAAAATATTAAGACACATAAGATTCAATTGAACTCGGCTACATTCGGTCCATAACCAAGATAATATGTGAAGGTACACAAAAGACCTCAAACTAAACTACCTTTTCTTGAAAATTTATTACTATGGTACAAAGATAGTTATGATTCATTTAATAGAAATATGTATGACACTAGTGAGTTCAAAATAACACAATATATTTTCTAGATAGGGTTATCATAGCAGTTCCAATCTTAGATAAATATAAAAACTACTTATAATATATAACAAGGATAATGAATCTTCTCACCACTATAAAAATATTGGCAGATTCTAATGAAATGGTATCCTTAATCATTGAGGGATCCATGTTTATTCCCTGTTTGAACCCAACATTTCCTATGAAATAAAACTCATGAGACATGAACTAGATCTTCAAGATCTTCCCTAACTTATAAATCAATGTAGAACTATAAAAATCATTAGGAAACCCTTAGTATTATCTACCTCAAACATGGTGTACATGAGGAGTTAGTTATTGAAAAAAGCATTAGATAATCCCAAAACACTTGGAACATCACATTCGAGAGTCCAACTAATTCATATAATGTTTTGGTCACACCAAAATTAATCATAGAAAAATAAAATATTCCACAAAAATATTAGAAATAAATCCTCAAAATATCCTCATCCTCGTTGCATAAATGAATAGATTTCAACCTCTAGTCGATCATTGATAAAAAAACTATATCCTCTTAGTATATTAAATAATTCATAAATATGTAGAACATTTCATCAACTCATCACTATCACCTAGTTATAGAAATGATAATCCCTGACCAAACACCAACTATCATTGGACTTCTATGTGGATAACACCATAAAATTTCAAGGGGAATTTTCTGGAAGAAAAAAAACCACACTTCAATTGATCATAAATTAATATTGACAACTAATTAAGAAATAATATATAAAGAGACATCAACATAAAATAATTTTTTTCATGATAGAATACCTAAACCTTTACATCTCATTGTGTATTTAATGCCATAAATGTTGGGAAAAATACCTCAATGATTCATTTTTGTGTTTTTGTGGTGATTTTATTTATTGAAAAATCAATTTGACCGGGAATCAGTATAGTTGGTGTTGCTGAAGTGGATGGTTAAGGTAGCATAGTTTCTGAGTGAAAACAAAAGTTTTGGGCCTCAAAATCATGAGTTTGTTTTACGAAAAATGATTTTTTTTATTAAAAGGAGTTCAGGGAATGAATTTCATGGACTATGAAGCACAGATCACAGACAACAAAAGACATATACATGAAAGAGAAGGAAAAAATCAACAAAAGAAAAAAAATTCATGCTATGCGGACGGGGAAGTGCACAACACGGAACACCTAGAGAAATAAGTTCATCTGAAATTTGTATTTTGCAGGAGGATAACCACTAGATGGGGGATAATCATCTACAGTTATGGGGAAAAGATTTAAGGATGTGCGAAGGGGTTTTTCTTTGTAGAAGGAATCATATACTGCAAAGATTATGTCAGTATGCAGACCACATAGTTGTTTGCGTTGAATATTCTACCAAATAAAAGTTTCTACTAATTAATATTATCAAGTTTTTCAGATCTATTTGCCTATATAAATATCCCTAATCAGATCATTACAAATATTGAATTTCATTAGAAATGATCATTTCTCTAGGATGAATTTGGGGAAGTCTGAAGTAGTTTGTGAGGAATAATTTCTTGATATAGACGTGTTTAATGAAGATGAATTCATAAAAATAGAAAATTTGAAAAGAAATTTTTTTGAAGGGGTTCATTTTTTTGGTAGCATTAAATGAAAATTTAGCCTTAAATCAATAGTGTTTTGGGGAGGCGTCATCCATCCACAATGAATTGGGCATCTGGAAAGCACGTGTGCCATGCATTTGAAGGTAGTTTGTGGAGAAAGATAGGTAGTTCACAGAGGAAGAAGTATAGTTCATAGTGAGTACAATTATGTTTTTGAGGGTAATAAAATAGTTTGTGAAATAAATTTCATCAAACAAACAATACCTAGAAAAGAGGGAAATCGACAGAGCATCTACCTACAATTGAGTATGCATTCATTATTGATAATGAAGGGACATACATGTCCATATACTATGTGTTGATCCTTTAGAGTGTACTGAGGAAAGGAAGTGGAAGTATATGTGTAACACCCCAAGATTTCATATTACGATATCTCTTTGAAGAAATTCAATAACTTTCACTACACGCAACACCGAGTTTGTGGGCACCATGACTTACCAAACTAGCCGTTCAGAAAGTGGTTATGAAAATTATTAACTAAATTTTGAATTTTATATACTCCAATTAATTTTAGAATCTATATTATGTGTTTAATAGGATAAATATTAGAAAATTTTAATTTATTTTAGAGAAAATTAGTATTTTTCAAAAAATGTAATTTTATTGCCTTTTATTGGCGAAATGTTTTTAAAACCAATATTTGCCACTTTTATATACAAAATTTAATGAATTTAAATTATTATTTAGAAGTGGGATAGAAAAAATTTATTTTGGATAAATTATTTGTACTTTTCTGATAACTTTCATATTTTGATGAATATTGAAAAATACTTAATTTTAATTGAAAACAAATTTTTTAATAAAAATAATTTATACTGTTAAATTATTTATTTTAATGGTTTGGAAGTATAATTAGATTATATTTTTATAAATTAATACATTTTAGGTCATTAAAAGTAATTTCACATTTTAATTTGACTTAAACACATGTCAATCTTTTTATAGTTTTGGCTTTTTTAAAACCCGATTTTTGGTTTTGACAATGCGAATTAATTTTAAATTAATTAATGCAACTTCATTGTTTTTAAAATTTTAAAATATATTGGCTTTTTAATTTAGAATATCAAAATTATCATAGGGTAAATTTTTGGAATTTTTTTGAAAACTTTCATTTTTGATGAATAGTGAAAACTACTGCTTTGTTATTTAAAACTGACTTTTTATTTAAATAATTATTTATTTTATTTAAATTTATTTTATTTTAAAATATATATAATACCTATATAAGTTTAATTTAATTAATTGGAGTTATTTTATAATAAAATTTTTTGTATTAAATTTTATTGAACTTTTTAACGTCTTTTGCCCACCTTCTAGGCACATTATTAAATTTGCAAAAAATGTAATTTTACCACTTCTATGAATTGAATTTAAAAAATCTGTGATACAAAGTTTACATCAATAAGTAAAATTTGTTTCAATAAGATGAATATAATTTTTGGTGAATAGTAACTTTTGACTATTATTTACCACAGTTACAAGTAAATAGGTTAATTAAATTTAAAAATGATATTATAATTACCCTAAAACATGTATGAATTGTTTTGGATAAGTTTATATCGACCAAAACCAACATTAGGAATTAAATATGATCCTTTTGGTCCACTAGGATTGGATTCAGATATTTAATATTATTTTATTTAAAGAAGGGTTAAAAGTGTTAAATATAAAGTTTAATAATTAAACCATTTTTAATATAGGGTTATACATAAGATAAATTAGATTATAAATATTCATTAGAAATATATAAATATTACCTAAATAATTATATTTTATTTATAATTTTTAGATATTAGATAATTAAATTTATTTACGACACAACGATGTTGCAGTAGTTACCTTATTAATGAATAATTAAAATAATTAAAATTATAAATGTCCAAATAAACGTAAATTGAAAATTTTGATGAATTCCACTAATTTTATAGAATAATATAACAATTTATAGTAGATTAAATGAATTTTTTTGAATTAATAATGTTTTTATGACTTTCAAAAAAACATATAATAAATAGTGTAAAAATTGAAATAAATGAAATTTTTTTTAAAAAAAATTTATTATTAAATGATATAATATTATTAAAGATTTATGGTTCTTAAAAAGGAATTATATAACTATTATTATGTCATTCATGAACCACTTGAGGTTCTCTTTACATTTAATAGTATGTTTATTAACTATTTATTATAATAACACAAGAGGAGTGGGTAAAAGTTAAACTATTTAACTAAGAGTTAAATCTAAAAGATAGGGTTAATATGGTGACAAAAACATGTCTAAAACCTATTATTTGAGTGTATTTCGACCCATACCCACCTTATCTTCGAAATAAATCAATTTGGAGCCTTTAGAAACCGAAAATGATTTTATAATAAAATAATATTTCAAACGTTTTCTAAAGTTACCCTCAGCTCTCCTATAAAAGGTTACTTTCCTTTATCTCAGAATCACACCTCCAAAGCCATTTGGCTTAGCCAAACCCTGCCCAAATGGCCTCCCAACATCCATCACTTCAACATAGAGGCCTTCCATTGAGAATAAATCATTCCCATGGAGCCCTTTGGTTCAAATCAAAAGGAAACAACAAAAGAAGAGGTAATTATTTTATCACCTCTTTCAAATTTTTTTATTCTTCCACATTCTCTTTCTTTTTTATTTTCATACCAAAACAATAAATCCAGTACCTTATAAGTAATGTGATGTTATTATAAATATGGTACAACCATACTCATTATTCTATCCATCCCATTTACGACAATGTCACCATGTGTGCTTACGTACGACTTACCGTCTCCATGCCGTGGTGTAATTTGATATTCAGTACTATGTTATTTGTATGGATATAATGATGATTAATATGTATATAAATAATGAAAATAACATGATAATTTCACTGTAAAATTAATATACCATCCAATTCCACGCCTTTTAATCATTAAGAAAATTATATTGTTGCTCGTGTGTATGTACGACTTACCGTCTCCTTGACGCGATAAGAATCATTTCCAGGTTCACCATTCAACGATGATTATAAAAATATATATTATTAATAAATAGGTAATATATGAAAAAATAATGCTACTTGATATATATATATATATATATATATTTATGTATGTATCTAATTACATATATCTTATTCACTTACTTTCGTTCAATACGAAATGATAACAGAAATAGCATTTATGTGTACGTATGACCTACCATCTCCATAAATAGTGTTTCCCATTTCACATATCAATCTATTATAAATATTTATATTCTAAATAAATATTATATATAAATCATGTTTTATATTCTAGAATTATTTAAATCATTATCTAAATGATATGATCATGAATAACAAGTTAAAACATGTATGATAAAGAAAGTGATTATTACCCAAAATGTTAATTTAACATGGAAATCATTATTAAATGGGTAGTATAAAGTTATAAATGAATCATGTATGATATAATAAATATGAATATGGTTCTAGTATAAATTAATAACATACTATGGTCATTATACAGGAGGTTAAACGTACCCTCAACCAAAGGAAAGTGCAATGTAAGGGTTATTTCCTTAATCACATTATTACCCGAGATTGTTTATCTATAAGTATCTACTTGGAAATATTTATAATTTATGTTCATGTTTCATTAAAATGATTTAAAAATAAATTGTTTAAGGTTTTATGGAATGGAATCTTTAACTAGATCATCATTTTAAATGTTTTTAAGGATTAATATTTCTAAATATTTTTAATTAATGTCCTTGTTTTCAAATGATTTTCTGGATTTATTTATGTGGACATGATTATTTTTATTTTTTAATTTATTTCAAAGGATTCAAAGTGTTATGGGAAAATTTGATTCAAATTTTTTTTAAATTACTTCTTTTATAAATTTTTCAACTTATAAATGATTTCATGAAAAGGGTATTTCTCTCAAAGAGTTTTGTTGATTATTTTCAACTATGTCAACATCCTTTTTGGTTATTATTCTTGATTGAGGTTAATTTATAATAATAAAATATTCTATATTGTATTTAATGAGTTATGATATGTTTGATTGTGGATGTCATATTATTATACAATTCATTTATATGGTTAAAGTATTGATATTTCATATGTTAGTTTTAATAAGAATGTTTATGTTATGTATCACCATTTTCATATGAGGAATGAAATCGACATATTAAGTGATGGTTGGGGCCCACTCTAGCCCCTAAATGTATCGGTAGGTCTCATGAGACAAACTAGTGTCTTGGTAGAATGACTTGACATAAATTTTATTTGTAGTCTTGGCACGAGGCCTGGACTATGTGGTAATGATGTCCAATATTAGACATTCTCTCAGTATGAAAATAATTATTACAAGTGATTATGTTACTAGTAGAATATATATGTGCATGTTAATATGGTAATGTTAGATTTATTCTCTCCATATTTTGATCATGTTTATGTTTAAATGGATTTTGTTTTTATTACACATCTATCCTTAAAATTTTATAGCTTTTTCTAAATTATTTACCCTTACCGATCATCTGAGCTCAGCCCTTTCTTATGTTTTGTTTTCCCAAGATTCCAATAAGTTTATTATGTTTGATATGAATGGTTTAGCTTGGGGAATAATTTCCTTCTCAACTGATTATCTATGTTGTGTTTTATATTTGAATGTGCAATGTGACGTTCATGTATGTATTCTATTTTCCAAGACAACTAAATAATTTGGTCCCTCATGACTTGATTCCTTGTAATCATGCCAATGTATTAAAATAATGCACCATCTCTAGGCTTCTAGGGTTGGGGCGTTACAGTTGGTATTAGAGGTAGGATTAGTCCAAACCTTGGAAACTAGATTTTGAAAGTCTTTTATTAGAAAACATTACCCTAAGATTGACTTTGAAGATTAGTATTGAAGAACTTCCTAGAATTTTGCTAATGTAGAGATTTTGTGTATTTCGCAAGAAATGCATCCTTGTCTGGATATGAGCTGGTAGAGGCAGCTCTGGCACAGATGTAACTAGGAGTGAAATCTCCAACAGGGAGTTTTAGGCTTGACCATGGGTATCCTAGTATAGGAAAACGGCCAATACTGCACTCTTGGATATGAAACTACTAATGGATATGGTTAGGATAATTCACATTTTCTTTACAATCCATTATGAAGGATTTATGGTTAAATACTTCCTCAAAGAGAACTTTTTTTATGATTATAGAGTATATGCATAATCTTTTCAATTTATGTTAGGTATTTTTCATGTTTGTAACTATGCATTGTGATTCATATACTAACCTAGTGTATTCCATTGTTTAAAAATGGCGCTCAGTTGAAGGAATGAGGACGCCAATAATACGCATGATCCAAAGAGTAAGAAGGATAATATCTTTCGTGGTATAAAGCCAACATTTAGAAGGGAAATAATCTCCCATGTATTATCATCATATGCAGAAATAGTATCATGTGTCAATAAGATTAGTACATAATTATCTAATTACTACAGCTTTTAGGGGAAGCTATAGATGAAAAGGATGATATAGAGAATGTTGGATAAATAGAAGTGGGGAAAGAAAGATTTCCCCATATGTAATAACTATGGAAAGAATAACCTTGGTAAATGCTTGATCTGAATGGGTGTTTGTTATAAGTGTAGAGAAAAAGGACACCTAGTACATGATTTCAAGGCTAATAAAACAGTTTCAAATGTACAATGCTTCATATTCACAGAGTTGGGACACTATGTAAATCAATGTCCAAATCATTAGAGTATTCCACAAATGATGCTACTCGATAATAATCAAGTTATGACACTACCACAGATGAAGAGGAATGACAAGTGTTTTTATGTTTTTATTAAAGAATTATTTCATTTGAGTGTTGTATAAATGGTGTACTAGTTATATGGATTAGTGAAATAAATAAGGAATTTACTACAGTACTATTTCATTGAAAATTTGAGGTTATATGGTTCTAGGAAAAGTGAATCAATAGCAAGATAAACATTTTGGTAAATACAAAGTTGATGGAAATATAAACCTTATTATGGTTTTGATACCAAGGTAGTTATTTTGGAATTAGATATGATTGGATAAATTATATTCGATATTCTTGACTACTTTGAAACTAATTAATTGTTTTTTTTCATTATTGTTGGAGTTGACAATATTTTTGGATATTAGGAGTGTATCTAGTATACTATAAGGAATAAGGGAGAATGGATGTAACCAAGAAGGTTTTATGGTAATTCAGGGTGTTATCATGTTTTAAAAGAATACATGATGAAGGTATTCACATGTTATTACGTGGAAAAAGAGATCTCCATTGTGTTTACCTTCCTTATAAATTTTTGACTGTGAGTTTGGACAGAAGTATTTTGGATAACTCTAAAGTTTGGAATGGATTTTGTATGGCATTGGATACTATTGTTAATGTTAAATCATTTTTTAATATTAGTATTTGATTTTCATGAAAAGGACAACATGAAGTTCAGGTGACAACCTGTCGCGTCTGGCAAGGCAACGAGACTTGAACACGCAACCGAAGGGCGGGATGGTTGCATCACCTACCACTAGCCTACATGATGTCCTATTTTGTATAATGTAGTTTTATTAAAATAGTCTGAAAAATGAATTATAAATTCATTATTTTAGAAACCCTATACTATTAGGATGAATAGAATATTTTTGAATTCCGTTATCTTTTAGAGTGAACGATGAGTTTGTGGTAGTAATTAGTTGAAGGACGAAACTTTACTGGTCAAGTATATTTTCTTCATCTTATTCTATGAATATATTAGTTATTGAACCTTATGGAAGGGATCTTAAAACCGAAAATGTTTTATCCTCATACCTTATGTTTTTTATATCTGATTATATGTTAAATCATCATAGCATGATGGCTTTAAGGCCCTCAATTTTACACTTGTTGGTGATTCATGACCTCAAGAACTCCCTATAATTTTTACATTTTTCCTCAAATTATGTTTCTATAATTTCCACCAATGTTCTATTAATCAAGATCATATTTTGGTGATAAATTTTTCATTTCCCTTTCCCTCTTATTAAGACTTTATTTAATTCATCCAAATTCAGATGTGGGTTCTCCACAAAGGTATTTTTCAATTTTCAAACTTTTATTTTTGAAAAACAATTTCAAATTTTGGGGACACAATTTATTGAATGAGTGGAGAATTTAACACCCCATGATTTCATATTATTTTATCTCTTTAATGTAATTCAACAACTTGCACTACACGCAACACCAAGTTTGAGCGCACCATGACTTACCAAACTAGCCGTTCAAAAAGAGATTATGAATAGTATTAACTGAATTCTGAATTTTATGTACTCCATATAATTTTGGAGTCCATATTATTAGTTTCTTAGACATAATATAGGAACTAGTTGTTATTTTTAGATAAAAGATGTTTTTTTTCAAAAAATGCAATTTTATCGCATTTTAATGGTGAACCATTTTTAAAACCAATATTTGAAAATTTTTTATATTAAATTTAAGGAAATTAAATTATTTTTTGTTATAGGGACATAAAAATTTAGTTTGGATAAATTTTTGGTACTTTTTTAATAAATTTCATATTTTGATGAATACTGAAAAATAATAAATTTTAATTAAAACAACTTTTTTAATCAAAATAATTTATATTGTTAATTTATGTATTTGAATGAATTGGAAGTATAATTAGATTATATTTTTATAATTTAATACAATTTAGGTAATTATAATTAATTTCACATTTAAATTTGACAAAAACACATGTCAATCTTTTGATAGTTTTTACTTTTTTAAAACCCGCTTTTTGATTTTGAAAACGAGAATTAATTTTAAATTAATTAATTCAACTTCTATGTTTTCAATTTTGTAAAGATGAATTAATTTTTGAATTTATAATATCAAAACTAACTCAGTGTTAATTTTTTGAATTTTTCTAAAAACATTCATTTTTTGATAAATAGTGAATAACCCTGTGTTATTGTGTAAAAACGATTTTTTATTTAAATAATTATTTATTTTATTTAAATTTATTTTATGTAAAAATAGATATACAGATACTATATATGTTCAATGTAATTAATTGGAGTCATTTTATAATAAAATTAGATATATGAAATATTATTGAACTTTTTAACATCTTTAACCCACCTTCTAGGCTCATTTGCAAATTTCCATAAAACGTAATTTTACCACTTCTGTGAGTTTAATTTCAAAAATCCAAGAGACACAGTTTACATAAGTAAGTAAAATTTGGTTCAATAAGATGAAATTAAGTTTTTGTGAATAGTAACTTTGGACTTTTATTTAACACGGTTAAATGTAAATTTATCTATAACACAATGATGATGCAGTAATTACCTTATTAATGAATGATTAAAATTATTCATATTATAATTATCCAAATAAATGTAAATTGAAAATATTTATACATTCCACTAATTTTCTAGGTTAATATGACATTTTATGGTGGATTCATTGAATTGTTTTCATAGTAATCATGTTGTTATGACTTTCACAAAAACCAAATACTAAATAGTGTCAAAATTAACATAAATGAGTTTTTTAAAAAATACTATATTATTAAATATATAATATTCTTAAAAATATAAGGATCTGCCAATTGGATTATATAATAATTACTATGTCATTAATGAACTACATGGGGTTCTCTTAGATTTTTATAATAAGTTTATTAACCATTTATTATAATAATACAAGAGGTCATGGTAAAAGGTAAAATATTTAACTAAGAGTTAAATCTAAATGATAATGTTAATATGGTGGTTTCAACTTGCCTAAAACCTATTGGTTGAGATGATTTTGACCCATCACCACCTTAGGTCAGAAATAAATCAATTTGGATCCATTCAAAACCGAAAATTATTTTATAATAAAATAATATTTCAAACCTTTCTTAAAGTGACCATCACCGCTCTTATAAAATAGTACTTCCCCTTCTCTCAAAATCACACCTCCAAAGCAATTTGGCTCGGCAGAACACTACCCAGTTCTCCTACCAACTTCCCTCACTTCATCCTAGTGGCCTTACCTTGATCCTAAACCCAACTTAAGGATCCCATTTCTTCAAATCAAATGGAAACACCCAAAGAAGAGGTACTTATTTTATCTCCTCTTTCAAAGATATTTTCTTATTCAACATTCTATTTCATTGTTATTTCCATTCCAAAATAATAAATTTAGTAACTTATACATAATGTGATGTTATCATAAATATGGTGTAACCATACTTCTTATTCTATCCATCCTATGTATGATAATGCCACCACGTGTGTGTATGTACGACATATCGTCTCCACGTAGTGGTGTAATTTGTTATTCAACACTATGTTATTTGGATGGATATTTTAATGAGTAATATGTATATAAATAATGAAAACAACATTATATTTTATATGTAAAATTAGTATACCATAAAATTCTACACCTTTTAATCATTAAGTAAATGATATCATCGCTCGTGTGTACATACGACTTACCGTCTCCACGATGCGATGAAATTCATTTACAGGTTCACCATTCAATGATGATTATAAAAATATATATTATTAATAACTATGTAACATATGACATAATATTTCTACTAGATATATATATATATATATATTTATGAATGTATGTAATTACATATATCTTATTCACTTACTTAAGTTCAATACGATATTAAACGGAAACAACGTTTATGCGTACGTACGACCTACCGTCTCCCTAAACGGTATTTTCCATTTCATATATCTATCTATTATACATATTAATATTCTAAATATATATTATATATAAATCATGTTTTATATTATTTATGTATTTAAATCACGATCTAAATGATACGATCAGTAATAACAAGTTAAAACATGTATGATAAAGAAAGAAATTATCGCACAAAATGTTAATTTAACATGGAAATCATTATTAAATTGGTAGTATAAATCCATAAATGAATCACGCATGATATAATAAATATGAATATGGTTCTTGTATAATTTAATAATGTACTATGGTCATTATATATGAGGTTAAATGTACCCTCAACCAAAGAAAAGTGCAAGATAAGGGTTATTCCTCAATCTCATTATTATCTGAGATTGTTTATCTGTAAGTATCTAATGGGAAATAATTATCATATATAATCATGTTTCATTAAAATTTTATAAAAATAAATATTTAAAGTTGTTATGGAATCGAATCTTTAACTACATCCTCATTTTAAATGTTTTTAATGATTTATTTTTATGAATCTTTTTAATTTATGTCCATGTTTTCAAATGATTTTAAGGATTTATTTATGTGGACATGATTATTTTAAAGTATTGATTTCTTTCAAATTATCAAAGTGGTATAGGACACATTGATTCAAAAATATATTTTAATTTACTTCCTTTAAAAATTGTACAACTTTTAAATGATTTCATGAAAAAAGTATTTCTCTCAAATAGTTTTATCGATTATTTTCAACTAGGTCAACATACTTTATCTTATATTATTCATCATTGAGGTTGATTTATTATAATAAAATCTTCCATATTGTATTTGTAACAACCCAAGATTTTATGAGATATATTATTTTTAATTTCGTTCATGTCTTATATTGTACACTACACCTAGATTAGTTTGTACTATACGATACACCGTATTAGCTTACAGTATACGCAACACTATTCTTGGTTCGTATTACACACTATTTCAAATTCGTTTAGTTGAAATTATTCTATGCAACATTAAGTATATATTTTTTAATGTATAAATGAAATAAGTTTTGATTATTTTATACGCAACACCAAAGGGAGATTTCACTACACGCAGCCCTAACTTGGCTTGCATTACACGCAATCACAACCTTCTTCGATAGCGTGTGTAGTTCATAATACCGGGTTTAACTAAACAACAATATTCTATTAAAATATTATATAAACTAGTAGTTATTAATAGTAATACCCACTTTTTGAAATTTTATAAATTTTATCTTTCAAAATGGACTTCATTTTTGGATTCGGAATATCAAAATTAGTCTAGGGTGAATTTTTTATATTTTTCTAGAAACATTCAATTTTTGCTGAGTAGTGAAAAAACTGAGTTATTGGTTAAAACTGACTTTTTATTTAAATAATCATTTATTTTATTTTAGGTCAAAATAGATATATAATACCTATATAAGTTCAATGTAATTCGTTGGAGTCATTTTATAATAATTTTATATATATATAAATTTTATTGAACATTTTACCGTCTTTTACCCACCTCTTAGGAGCATTTGTAAATTTAATAAAACATAATTTTACTACTTCTGTGAGTTGAATTTCTAAAATATGAGAGACATGGTTAATATCAAGGAGTAAAATTTGGTTCAATAAGATAAAAATAATTTTTGGCAATAGTAACTTTGTACATTTATTTACCACGGTTAAAAGTAAATAGAGTAATTAAGGGTAACAATTATATTATTATTACCCAATCACATGTACTAATTCTATTGGTTAAATTTAATTCGACTGAAAAAAACATTAGAAATATAATATGACCCTTTATGTCCACTTGGATTAGATTAGCACATTTATTATCAATTTATTTAGAGAAGAGTCAAAATAGTTAGAATCAATGTTTAATAACTAAAACATTTTTAATATAGGGTTATACATAAGATAAATTTGACTATAAATATTGATTAGAAATATAAAAAGATTTCCTACATAATGTTATTTTATTTTTATTTTTTAAACATTAAATACTGTAATGTATTTATTACACAATGATGATGCATTAATTACCTTATTAATGAAATATTAACATAATTGATATTATAAATACCCAAATAAATGTAATTTGAGACTTTTTGTGCATTAAAATAATTTTATATGTTAATATAACATATTGGTATTGGTTTGATGAATTCTTTAGAAATAATAATGCGGTTATGAATTTATAAATTACAAAATACCAAATAGTGTCAAATTTGACATAAAAGTGTTTTTAAAACAATTATTATATTATTAATTTCTATAATAGTCCTAAAAATATAAGGTTCGGCCAAAAGATTTATATAATACTATTTATGACATTAGGGAACCGATTGGGGTTATATTGGTAGTTTATAGTATGTTTATTAACCATATAGTGTAATAATTCAAGAATACACGGGAAAAGTTAAATTGTTTAACTTATAGTTAAATCAAAATGATAAGGTTAAAATGGTAACCTAAACTTGTCTAAAACCTATTGGTTGAGCGGAGATCAACCCATACCCACCCTAGCCTCTAAATAAGTAACTTTGGAGCCATTATAAACCAAATATGAATTTATTATAAAATAATATTTTAAGTTTTTCCTAAGGTGACCATGACCCCTCTTATAAAATGGCACTCCCTCTTCTCTCACAGTCACTCCTCCCAAGCCATTTGGATCAGCCAAACCATGGACAAATACCCTATAAAATATCCTACATTCATTATAGATGCCTTCCTTTATTCATAAATCCAATCTAAAGATACCTTTTGATCAAATCAAAAGGAAGAACCCGAAGAAGAGGTAAATATCTCACCACCTATTTCAAGTTCTGTTCTCCTTCCACTTCCTCCTTCTTTTTTATTTCCATTATAAAATAATAACCCCAGTATCTTATATATATTTTGATGTTATTATAAAAATTTTACAACCATATTAGTTATTTTATCCATCCTATGAATGATATAGTCACCACATATGTGTACGTGCGGCTTACTGTCTCCACGTCGTGGTGTAGTTTGTTATTCAAACATTTCATCATTTGGATGGGTATAATAATAAGTATAAATGATATAAATAATAAATATAACATTATTATTATGCTGTAGATATGATATAATATCTAATTATATACAATTTTAATATGAAAATAATGATATCATTGCTCGTGCGTACGTACGGACTACCGTCTCCATGAACACGATGAGATTCATTTTCCATGATTAACCATTATAGTATGATTATAAATTATATATAATAAATAATCATGATATAGACTAAATAATAATGATAATTTATTTATGTACATATATGTTTCATTTACTTAATTCCATTCAATTCAACAATGAGATTAAAACAGCGTTCATGCGTACGTACGACCAATTGTCTCCATGAACGGTGTATTTCATTACATTTATCGATCTATCATATATATTTATATGCTGAATATATATTTTATATATATCATGTTTTAAATTATATAATTAATTAAATCATGATATAATTAATAATGTTAAGAACAAAAGGTCGAAACACGTACGATAAATGAAACGATTTTACCCAAAACGCCTCTTTAACATGGAATTTACAAAAGAACGGGTTATATAAAGTAATGAGTGAACCATATATGATATCATAAAAATTAATATAATTCTGTAATAAGTCAATGAAATTATTTAAATAATTATAAAAGAGGTACGGATACGTACGAATCATATCGGACCTAAGGTAAAGGATAATTTTGCATTCTCATTTTTATCCGAGATTGCTTATACGTAAGTATTTACTGGGGTTATATTTTTCATCCATTTCAATAAAAATGTTTTTCATAAAGTGTTTAATATTCATAAATTTATGTTTAAAGTCATATTTACCCTTCTTTTACTTTTACTTTGTATTATGGATGTAATCTTTCTTTTGTTTACCATACGTGGTAGCTTTTGACTTTTTTGGCAAAAGTACGAGGAGAATATTTTTTATCATATACGGCATGAACGGATATTTACGGTTTCATAACGCCTAATTCTCATGAAGAATACTCTACAAGATTTCATAAAAATTTTCAACAAAATCCTTTTCTTTTAAAATTTTATAGAATTTTGTGAAAAGAAAATGATTTTGAAAAAAGAAAATATATTTTCCTCAAGAATTCATTTCAAGTGTTTTATCAAAACCATTTTTCATCTAAGATGAAATTATTTAATATGTGTATGTTTCAAGTATAATTTCTCTATGATTTACATGGTTTCACTTTTCTTATGATGAAATGATATCCATTTGTTTTGTATGGATTATGTTATAATGGGATGATGTTTATGAAACCCATTTAATCCTTTGGTTTATGATGAATGATTTATGTTTATGTTGTGGCACACGTAAGAATGATTTTATTATGAGATGGGTGGAACCTATATCTCCCTCCAATTCATTGGGAAAAGATTTATATCTCATGATATAGACTTGTAAGTAATGGAAAGTAAATCTGGTACAATAATACAGGGCTGGAACGGCAAGTAAACCTGATTCAGTAATTGATTTTGTCCACTATGATTGTCTTGGAAGTAATGCATTGGCTACTATGGAAATCATATCAAGTGATTAATGGTTTTCCATTATTACATATTTTATTCCCATGCTATTTTATCATGATTGATATTCCTTTATGATATATTCCTTACACAATTCCAAGATTTATGTCATTGCTCAAGAGTTTGATGTTTAGATTTTGTGTTCATGTTCTGGAATTCATATGTTTATGGATTCTTTTATTTTCCTATGTTTACCCTTACTGAGAATTTGAGCTCACCCTTTTTATTTTTTCTTTTCCCCAGGATATAAAAAAAGGTTTTAGGTAAGAAAACAAAAGGGGAAGATCTTTATAGGAGATGTTGAAGATCTTTCACCATGATTAGAAGATTAAGTACTGAGTTTCCAAAGACACTAAACTATTACGGTCCTTAGGTGTCTATTTTTGTGATGTATTAAGTATTCCACAAAAGTAATGTAATGTCTATGTATGTCAATATTTGGGTCTCTACAGTTGGTATCAGAGGAAAGGTTTAGTAAACCTTTGGAAACTAAGATGTGAAAACTTTAGTGAGATCCCTAGAGATATTTCTAAGGTATGTCTAGGGATGTCCTTATAGTTAAGTATAAGTATAGGTTATAATACTAGAATTATAGTAACAATATTAGAATTAAACCTAAAATGTTAGATTGTGAAGGTACTCCCCCTTTATTATGTTGTTTTCCCTATCATGATTTTTTCCTCTCACACTATTCTTTTTGGGTTTTAGACGATGGCTGGAACCCGAAGGGACCGTGTTGATCAATGTAATGGAAAATTCCATGATTTTCCTTCTGAACAATCCAATGTTATGGGAGATGGAGTGAAAAATCTTATTCCTATACTTACAAAAGCTATAAATCATTCTAGACTTCCAGAATGAGCATAGAAGGGAACAATATTCTATTGAGTCCTTCATGAGGCAACGCCCAGCTTATTTTAGTGGGTCTTCTAATCAACTTATTACGGAACAATGGATCAGTACCATTGAAAAGATATTTTCCATACTTCTTTGTTCAGAACATGAAAAAGTTATTCTGGATGTTTACCATTTAGAAGGTGAAGTAGACCCGTGGTGGAATCTAATTAAGAATAGAAGTTCCAAAGATGAAATTGAATCAATGGAACAGGACGAGTTTAAGAACTTGTTTTTCAATAAGTAATTCTGTCGTATCCTTAAAACTAAGATAGAAAAGGAGTTACTTGAGCTTAAGAAAAAGGATGATTAATCTGTTGGTATATACGAGGTGAATTTTACAAGGCATGAAAGGTATGCATCAGGATTTATCATCCAACCTAAAAGTATTGTTGATCGATTCTTTAGTGGCTTAAAACCAAGTCTTAGAAGGGCATTGGCAATAAGAGACTTCTGTAGATATGAAGAAATTGTGTGTTGTGCTATCAAGATAGAACTGGGAGTTGGTGTTACATATCCATCTCATGGTTTTGAAAAAAAATGAAAGATGTAGTTCAAGGAGAAATCTCAGAACAATGGTGAAAAGAAGATGAATGTTTCTTTATGCTAAAATTGTGGAATGAAGCATGGTGGAGATTGTCTAAAAGGTACTATAAAATCTTTTAAGTGTGGAAAAGAAGGTCATCGATTAGTTGAGTTTTGAAGTAATAGAAAAAAGGTAGCTAATGATTTTAATAGAGAAAATACTACAGAGAAAGCTCCACCAACACTTCAATGCTTCATGTGCAAGGAAATGGGGCATTATGTTAATCAATGCCCTAATCCAAGGGATAATGATGATCAACGTGAGAAACCTCTTAAAGAAAAGGATAAAGGGAAGTCACCTGTGATCACTATTTGTGATGTTGAGTATGACAATGATGTTTTGTAATTATTAAGTGTTTATGTAATGGGATTTCAAAATAGTATCATCGAATCTCATTTAAGGTATCGTGGAATTTTGGAATATCTAGGTATTAGTTTACAATAATTATACGGTACCAGTAACCATGAAAAGTGATTGAAATAATTTTGGAAAGAAGATGATATGTGAATAATGAAGGGATAAAGAGTAAATGAAATGAACTGATGACTGATATAAGGACAAAGTTATATCATGGTTTGAGTATATAGAAATTTTGGGATTTTGGTATGTGGAAAGAGTAAACTTTTGAAAAAATTCATGTTTTCACTAATGTTCAATGGGTATTCATTTTTCAATAGAATACATTTTTAAGGTATTCACATGTTTGGAATGTGACCAACAAGATATATCGTATGATATATGGGGGATAAATGATGGTATTCACATGCTCAGTAGATGACATTTCTAGTAATTGTTTTCTTTATATTATGAGCTTGGACAGAAGTATTTTCGATAATCCTAAAGATTGGAATAGATTATATTGGAGAAAAGTTTGTATTGTTTAAGGCTAGAAATTGTTTTGATATTAATGATGGAATGTTATAATAATGTAGTTTTAGAAAAAGGAAAACCTACAAGACGGGCGACAACTCGTTGCGTCGGACAAGGCTGTGGGAATCGAACCCACAACTGAAGTGGGACATGCCTTTATTGCCTACCACTGGCCTACATGAAGTTTATAGTTAGTAAAAACTAGTTTTATTTTATTAATCATAATGATAGATTAAGTATAAGTTAATTTTAGGAACCATATATGATTAATCTCACCATATATGGACTTATATATATTTAATATCTTTTTCCAACCATTTGTTAGAGACGGATGGAAGGACCCATCATTCTATCGTATGATCTACTAACACTTCAAGAATGACAAATTCAACTTCATTTATTTAAGAGATGAAGTGGAAATTGTTCAAGGCATGAACAATAATGAGACTGTACCAAAATAAAGTAAGTATTTCTTCTAATTCAAATTCATCAACTTTAGGGAAATGATCTTGAAAACCAAAAATGTTGTCCTAGTGTCCTCATATCCGATGAATCAGATGGTACCCTAGATCATCACAAATTTATGGCTTTGTGATTGTTGACTTTTTCATATCTGTGTTCTCTACCACTCTCCATCAGAACTTGATGGTTAGATTTCTCTTCCATATACATATTTCAACCTATGTTTTTCTATTTGGAAACTCGGTGATGAGTTACTTTGGGAATCCGTTATATTTCTAACATTTCTTTTTAAAATAATGATTTAGTATTCCTTTTTACGATGTGGGTTTCAAAGAAATAAGCTTTCATAAAGTAAACCATTTATAACCCCGGCAATTTTCGAGGGAGAAATTCATTTTAAGGGAGTTAGAATGTAACAACACGAGATTTTATGAGATATATTCTTTTTAATTTCTTTCATGTCTTCTATTGTACACTACACCAAGATTATCATGTACTATACGCAACACCATATCAGCTTGCAGTATACACAAAACTATTCTTGGCTCGTGTTACACACAATTTCAAATTTGTTTTGTGGAAATTATTCTACGCTTCATTAAGTATATATTTTCTTTAATGTATAAATGAAATATGTTTTTATTATGTTATACTCAACACCAAAGGGAGATTTCACTACACTGATCCCTGAAATGGCTTGCATTACATGCAATTGCGACCTTCCTCGATAGCGTGTGTAGTACACAATACCGGGTTTCACTAAACAACGATATGTTATTAAAATATTATATAAACTGGCCTTTATGAATAGTAATACCCACTTTTTGAAATTTTATAAATTTTATATTTCAAAATGGACTTCATTTTTGGAGTCGTAATATCGAAATTAGCCCAGGGTGAATTTTTGATATTTTTATGAAAACTTTCAATTTTTGATGAATAGTGAAAACACTGAGTTATTGGTTAAAACTGATTTTTTATTTAAATAATAATTTATTTTATTTTAGTTCAAAATAGATACATAATACCTATATATGATCAATGTAATTCATTGGAGTCATTTTATAATAATTTTTGATATATAATTTTTTTTGAACTTTTAACCGTCTTTTACCCACCTCCTAGGAGCAATTGCAAATTTACATAAAACATAATATTACCGCTTCTGTGAGTTGAATTTACAAAATACAAGAGACAGAGTTAATATCAAGGAGTAAAATGTGGTTCAATAAGATAAAAATAATTTTTGGTGAATAGTAACTTTTTACATTTATTTTCCACGATTAAAAGTAAATAGGGTAATTAAGGGTAAAAATGATATTATTATTACTCTAACACATGTCATAATTCTATTGGATAAGTGTAATTCGACCAAAAACAGCCATTGAAATAACATATGACCCTTTAGGTCCACTTGGATTAGATTAGGACATTTATTATCATTTTATTTAAAGAAGAGTTAAAATAGTTAAAATCAAAGATTAATAAATAAAACATTTTTAATATAGGGTTATACATAAGATAAATTTGACTATAAATATTCATTATAAATATAAAGAGATTTCCTACAAAATGGTATTTTATTTATAATTTTTAGGCATTAAATAATTTAATTTATTAATGACACAATGATGATGCAGTAATTACATTATTAATGAAATATTAACATAATTGATATTATAAATACCCAAATAAATGTAATTTGAGACTTTTTAGGAATTAAAATAATTTTCAATGTTAATATAACATATTTGGATTGGTTAGATGAATTAATTTAGAAATAATAATGCTGTTATAAATATAGAAAAAAACAAAATATAATAGTTTCAAATTTGACATAAAAGAGTTTTTAAAACAATTATTATATTATTAAATCATATAATGGTCATAAAAATAAAAGGTTCTGGGAAAAGACTTATATAATAATATTTATGATATTAATGAACTATTTGGGGTTCGATTGGCAGTTTATAGTAATATTATTAATCATATAGTGTAAGAATACAAGAAGACACGGTAAAAGTTAAATTGTTTTTACTTAGAGTTAAATTAAAATGATAAGGTTAATATGGGAACCTAAACTTGTCTAAAACCTATTGGTTGAGATAATTTCGTCCCCTTCCAACCCTAGACTCTAAATAATTCACTTTTGAGCCATTATTAACCGAATATGAATTTATTATAAAATAATATTTTATGTTTTTCCTTCGGTACCCATCACCCCTCTTATAAAAGGGCACTCCCTCTTCTCTCACATTCACTCCTCCCAATCCATTTGGCTCAGTCAACAAATTACCAAATACCTTCTCAAATATCATAATTTCATTATATAGACCTTCCTTTAGTCATAAATCCAATCTAAGGAGCCCTTTTGATCAAATCAAAAGGAAGAACCCAGAGAAGAGGTAAATATCTCACCACCTATTTCATGCTCCGGTCTTCTTTCACTTCACCCTTCATTGTTATTTCCATTATAAAATAATAACCCCAGTATCTTCTATAAACTGTGATGTTATTATTAAAATTTTACAACCTTATTAGTTATTTTATCCATCCAATGAATGAAAAAGTCACCACATGTGCGTACGTACGGCTTACTGTCTCCACATCGTGGTGTAGTTTGTTATTAAAACATTTCATCATTTGGATGGGTTTAATAATTAGTATAAATGATATAAATAATAAATATAACATTATTATGATTCTGTATATATGATATAATATCCAATTATATACGATTTTAATATCAAAAGAATGATATCATCGCTCGTGCGTACGTACGGACTGTCGTCTCCACGAACGCGATGAGATTCATTTTCCACGATTAACCATTCAAGTATGATTATAAATTATATATAATAAATACTAATGATATATATTACATAATAATGATACTTTATTTATGTAGTGATATGTTTCATTTACTTAATTCCATTCAATTCAATAATGAAACAAAAACAGCGTTCATGCGTACGTACGGACTACCTTCTCCATGAATGGTGTATTTCATTCCATTTATCGTTTTATCATACATATTTATATTCCTAATATATATTATATATAAATCATGTATTAAATTATGTAATTAATTAAATAAGGATATAAGTAATAATCTCAATAACAACAATTCGAAACATGTATGATAAATGAAACGATTTTACCCAAAATGCTGCTTTGACATGTAATTTACAAAAGAATGGGTAATATAAAGTCATGAGTGAACCATATATAAGATCATAACAATGAATATGATTCTTTAATAAGTTAATGACATTATTTAAATCAGTATATAGGAGGCTCAGATACGTACTAAGCATATTGGACCTAAGGTAAGGGATAATTTTTCAATCTCATTTTTATCTGAAATTGCTTATACGTAAGTATTTAGTGGGGTTATATTTTTAATCCATGTCCATAAAAATGTATTTCATAAAGTGTTTAATATTCTTCAATGTATGTTTAAAGTCATTTTTACTCCCATTTGACTTTTACTTTTTATTATGGATGGATTATTTCTTTTTTTTACCATACGTTGTACCTTTTGATTTTTCTTGCAAAACTACGAGGAGAATATTTTTTTAACTTGTACGACATGAACGGATTTTTACAGTTTCATAATTCCTAATTTTCATGAAGCTTCCTCTAAAATATTTCATGAAAACATTGAACAAAATACTTTTCTTTTAAAATTTCATGGCATTATGTGAAAACAAAATGATTTTGAAAAAGGAAAGGATATTTTCCTCAAGAATTCATTTCAAGTGTTTTATCAAAACCATTTTTAATCTAAGATGACATTATTTCATATGTATATGTTTCAAGTATAATGTTTCTATGATTAATATGGTTTCACTTTTCTTATGATGAAATGACATCCATTTGTTTTATATAGATTATGTTACGATGGGATGATGTTTAGAAAACCCATTTTATTCTTTGGGTTATGATGATTGATTTATGTTTATGTTGTGGCACATATAAGAATTATTTCATTATGAGATGGGTGGGACCTATATCTCCCTCCAATTCATTGCATAAAGATCTATATCTCATTAGATATACATGGATATAACGGAGTTTATATCAGGTAAAACAATAGAGGGCTGGAACGGCAAGTAAACCCGATTCAGTAATTGACTTTGTCTGCTATGATGGTCTTGGTAGCAGTTCCTTCGCTACTATAGAAATCATATCAAGTACATAATGGTTTTCCAATATTACATGTTTTATTCCCATTCTATTTTATCATGATTGATGTCCCTTTATGATATATGCCTTATGTACTTCCAAGATTTATGTCATTGCTCAAGATTTTTATGATTAGATTTTATGTTCACGTTTTTGAATTGAAATGTTTATGGATTGTTTTATATTACCTATGTTTACCCTTACTGAGCATTTGAGCTCACCCTTTTTATGATTTATTTTCCATAGGAAATAAAGGTAATAGGTAATAAAAAAAGGGGGAAGATCTTTATAGGAGATGTTGAAGATCTTTCATAATGATTAGAAGATTATGTTCCGAGTTTCCAAAGACACTAAAATATTATTGTCCTTGGGTGTATATTTTTGTTATGTATTAAGTATCCCGAAAAAGGAATGTAATGTCTATGTATGTCAAGATTTGGGTCTCTACAGTATTGAATGAGTTATGATATCTTTTACTGTGGATGTGATTTTTAATACAATTCATGTTTTTGGCTAAAGTATTGACATTTGTATTGTTAGTTTTAATTTGAATGTTTATGTTTTATTTCAACATTTTCATATGAGGAATGCAATAGACATAGTAATGGACAGGTGGGGCCCTCTATATCTCCTATATGTATTGTTAGGTCTCATTAGCCAAACTAGGGTCTTAGAAAGAAGCCTTGACAAAGAAAATTGTAGTCATGGCACGAGGCCTTGACTATGTGGTAATGATGTTCAATGTTAGGCATTACCTAATTATGGAATTAAATATTACATGGGATTATCTGACATGTATAATATCCAGGTGCATGTTTATATGATAACGTTTGATTTATTTTCTCCATATAATGTTCAAGTTTATGTTAAAAAGGATGTTGTTTTTTATTACACATATTTCTTTAAAAGTTTATAGCTTTTCCTAAATTATTAAACCTTACGGAGAATCTAAGCTCACCCATTTATAATGTTTGGTTTTCATTGGATTCCAAGATGTGTATTCTATTTGATATGCAAGGTTAAGATAGGTGAGTAATGGAGTTCTCAACAGGTTATTTATGTTGTGTTTTATGTTTGAATGTGTTATTTGACGTTCATGTATGTAATCTATTTTCAAAGGCTATTGAAATGATCGGTCCTTCAGGTTATAATTCCTTGTAACCATGAAAATGTATTAAATTAATGCACCAACTCTGGGCTTCTTGGGTCAGGGTGTTACAGTTTGTATTAGAGGAAGTTTTAGTAAAAACCTTGAAATTAGATTTAGAAAAACTCTGAATAGAGAACATTACCGTAAGATAAAATTTGAGGATTAGTATAGAATAACTTCTGAGAATTTTGGAAATGTAGAAATTTTGTGTATTTTCCGGGAAATACATCCATGTCTGGATACGAGAAGGTAGAGGAAACTCGGGCACATATGTACCTAGGAGTGAAAAATCTGACAAGGAGTTTCGAGGTTGACACAGGGTATCCTGTTACATGACAATGGGCCTTGCTACACTCTTGGTTATGACACTCCTAGGGGATATGCTTAGGAAAATTAACATTTTCCTTACAAGAAATTATGAAGTATTTAAGTGTAAATACTTTGTCAGATATTTTTTTTGATTTTAGATTATATTCATAATCTTTCCAATTTATGTCAGTTATTTTACATGTTTGGAATTATGCTTTGCGATTTATAAACTAACCTATTTTATGCCATTGCTTCTAAATGGAGCCCAGTTGAATGAATGAGGACTACAAAAATACGCATGATCCAAATAGAAATGAGGATCATATCATTCATGGTATTAAGCCATCATTTAGAAGGAAAATAGTCTCCCATGTAATCTCTTCATATAAAGAAATCATATCATGTGTTAATAAGATAATTAAGTAATTCTCTAAGTCCTATGTATTTGAAGGGAAGAAATAGAAGAAAAGGATTATAGAGATAAATGTAGATGAAGGGAAGAGGGAAATAAAGGATTAACCCATATGTGATAACTGTGGAAAGAATCATGTTGTTCAATGCTTGAAGGGAATGGGAATTTAAAATAAGTTTAGAGAAAAAGGACACGAAGTATGTGATTTCAAGGGAATTGAAAATGTTTAAAATGTAGAATGATTCTTCTTCAATGAGTTGTACACTACACAAATAAATGTACAAATCATCATAGTATTTTCCAAATGATGTTATTGGATAATAATAATGTTATGATACTACCCCAGTTAAAGTGGAATGACTAGTGTTCTTATGTTTCTATTAAAGAATTATTTCATTTGAGTGTTGTATCAACGATGTACTGGTTATATGAATTATGGAAATAAATAATAATTTTACTACAGTACTATTTCATTGAGGATCTGAGATTATAGGGTTCTAAGAAAAGTGTCTCAATAGCAAGTTAACATTTTTGGAAAATACATGGTTGAAGGAAAGATAAACCTTAATATGTTTTTGATACTTAGGTAGTGATTTTGGAATAATATATGATTGATTTGGATAAATTATATTTGAAATTATAGATTACTTTGAAACTAATTAATTGTTTATTTATTCCATTATTGTTGGAGTTTACATAATTTTTTGATATAAGGAGTAAATCAAGTATAATATAAAGAAGTAATAGAGAATAAATGTAATAAATAAGGTTTTATGGTAATTCAAGGTGTTACTATGTTTTAACAGAATACATGATGAATGTATTCACATGTTATTATGTGGGAAAAATGATCTTCATTGTGTTTACCTTCCTTATAAAATTTTGTCAGTGAGTTTGGATAAAAGTAATTTGGATAAGTCAAAAAGGTTGGAATGGATTAAGTTTGACATTGGATAGTATTGTTAAGTTTAAATCATTTCTTATGATTATTTTTGGATTGTTATAAAAAGGACAACCCGAAGGTCGGGCGACAACCCGTTACGTCAGGCAAGGCCACGAGACTTAAACCCGAAACCAAAGAGAGAAAAGGGTGAATCACCTATCACTGGCCTACGGGGTGTCCTGGTTTATATAATGTGGTTTTTTTAAATAGTCTGACAAATGAATTTTAAATTAATTATTTTTGGAACCATATACGATTAGGATAAATTGAATATTTTTGAATTCTATTACCTTTTGGAGTGAAAGATGAGTTTGTGGTAGGAATTAGTTGAAGGATGAAACCCTACTTATCTAGTATATACTTTTTATTCATATTCTGTGAATAAATTAATTTTCAATCTTTATGGAAGGGATCTTAAAACCAAAAATTTGTTATGCTAATACCTTATGTTTTGTTGAACCGATGATATTTCAAATCATCATAGGTTGATGGATTTGAGGCCCTCAATTTTACAGTTTTTTGTGATTAATGACCTCAATCACTCCCAATAAATATTTACGTTTTCCCTTCCATTATGTGTCTCTAATTTCAATAAATGTTCTCATAATCGAGATCATAATTTGGTGGTGACTTTTTCTTTTCCACTCCCCTCTTATTAAGACTAAATATTAAAAACCAATTTCTGATGTATGTTTTCCACAATGGTTTTTTCTATTTTTAACCACTTATTTTCAAAAAACAATTTTTAATTGTGAGGACTCAATTTATTAAATAAGGGGAGAATGTAACACCCCATGATTTGATAGTATGTTATCTCTTCAAAGAAATTCAATAACACACACTACACACAACACCGAGTTTGAGCACACCATGACTTACCAAACTAGCCGTTCAAAAAGAGGTTATGAGAAGTATTAACTGAATTTTAAATTTTATATACTTTATATAATTTTTGAATCCATATTATGTGTTTCTTATACATAATATAAGAACAAATTCATTTTTTTAAATAAAAGAAGCATTTCTCAAAATATACAATTTTACCACCTTTTAATGGAGAACCCTTTCTAAAACCAATATTTGACACTTTTATGTAGTCAATTTAATTTAATTAAATTTTTATTTAGAAGTGGAACTTAAAAATTTAGTTTGGATAAATTTTTGGTACTTTTCTAAAAACTTTCATATTTTGATGAATTGTGAAAAATAGTAAATTTTAACTGAAAGCAACTTTTTTCAATCGAAATAATTTATAATGTAAAATTGTGAAATTTAATGGTATGGAAGTATAATTAGATTATATTTTTATCATTTAATATAATTTATTTCATTATAGGTAATTTCACATTTAAATTTGACATAAGCATATGTCAATATGTTGATAGTTTTTACTTTTTTCAAACCCACTTTTGGGTTTTGAATATGAGAATTAATTTTAAATTAATTAATTCAACTTCTATATTTTTAATTTGGTAAAATATAATTCTTCTTTGAATTCATAATATCTAAACTATCTTAGGGTGAATTTTTGGTATTTTTCTGAAATTTTTTAATTTTTGATGAATATGGAAAAACATTGCGTTATTGTTTTAAACCGAATTTTTATTTAAATAATTATTTTCTTTCTTTAAATTTATTTTAAGTAAATATATATATATAATACCTATATAAGTTTAATTTAATTCATTGGAGTCATTTTATAATAAAATTATATGTATAAAATTTTATTGAACTTTTTAACGTCTTTTACCCACCATCTAGGAACATTTGCAAATTTGCATAAAAATTAATTTTACAAATTCTGTTAATTTAATTTCAAAAATTGGATAGAAATGGTTTATATCAATAATTAAAATGTGCTTCAATAATATGAAAATAATTTTCTATGAATAGTAACTTTGGACTTTTATTTACCAACGTTAAAAGTAATTAGGGTAATTAAAGGTAAATATGACATTATAATTACACTAAAACATGTCTTAATTCTATTAAATATGTGTATTTCTACCAAAAACAATCTTGTGAATAATATATGATCCTTTTGGTCCACTTGTATTAGATTAGTACATTTATTATTATTTTATTTAAAGAAGAGATGAAAGTGTCAAATAAAAAGTTTAATAACTAAACCGTTTATAATATAGGGTTATACATAAGATAAATTAGACTATAAATATTAATTATAAATCTAAAACTATTTCCTACATAATAATATTTTATTTTTAATTTTTAAAGATTATATAATAAAATTTATTTATGACACAATGATGATGCCGTTATTACCTTATTAATGAATTATTTAAATAATTTATATTATAAATATCCAAATAAATGTTAATTGAGAATTTTGATGCATTACACTAATTTTCAAGGTTAACATGACATTTTAGGGTCGATTAAATGAATTTTTTTTTGAAGAAATCATGTCGTTATGACTTTCAAAAAAACCAAATACTAAATATTGTCAAAATTGACATAAATACGTTTTTAAATCAAATTCTATATTATTAAATGATATAATATTTTTAAAAGTGTAAGGATTGTCAAAATGACTTATATAATGATAAATATGTCATTAATGAACCACTTGGGGTTCTCATGTATTTTTATAGTAAGTTTTTTTAACAATTTATTATAATAATACAAGAGGACATGGTAGATGTTAAACTATTTAACTAAGAGCTAAATCTAAAAGAGAGGGATAATATAGTTACCCAAAATTGTCTTAAACCTATTTTTTGAGAGTATTTAGACCCATACCCACCTTATCTTAGAAATAAATCAATTTTAATCCCTTGGGAAAAGAAAACGATTTTATAATAAAATAATATTTCGAACTTTTTCTAAAGTGACCCTCACATCTCTTATAAAAGGGTACTTCCTCTTCTCTCAAAATCACATCTCCAATTCCATTTGGAACGGCCAAAACCTACCCCAATATCCTCCCAACTTCCTTCACTTCAACCTACAATCCTTCCTTTTAGAATAAATATAACCTAAGGAGACCTTTTTTGAATAAAAAGTTTACACCCAAAGAAGAGGTAATTATTTTATCACCTCGTTCAAAGTTTGTTTCTTCTTACACTTTCTATTTCCTTGTTATTTCCATATGAAAATAATAAATCTAGTACCTTATACATACTGTAATGTTATTATAAATATTTTAAAACCATAAACATTATTCTATCCATCCTATGAAGGATAATGTCACCATGCGTGCGTACGTACGACTTACAGTCTCCACACAGTAGTATAATTTGTTATTCAACACTTTGTTTTTTGGATGGATATAATGATGATTAATATGTATATAAATAATTAATATAAAAAGATAATTTATCTGTACAATTAATATACCATCAAATTCCACACTTTTTAATCATTAAAGAATTGATTTCACCGCTCGTATGTACATATGACTTATCGTCTCCACGATGCGATGAGAGTCATTTACAGGTCCACCATTTAATGATGATTTTAAAAATATATATTATTATTATGCATGAAATATATGAAATAATAATTCTACTAGAACGATATTTATATAAATACCTATGTATGTACTTATATATATCTTATTCACAAACTTCTGTTCAATAGGATATGAAAACAGAAATAGCGTATATGCGTACGTACGGCCTACCCTCTTTATAAACGTTGTTTTCCAGTTCATATATTTTTCTATTATACATATATATATTATAAATATCTATTATATATAAATAATTTTTTATATTCTGGAAGTATTAAAATCATTATCTAAATGATACGATCACGAATAACAAATTAAAACATGTACGATAAAAAAATAAATTATTCCCTGAAATGTTAATTTTACTTGGAAATAATTTTTAAATGTGTAGAATAAAGTAATAAATGAATCATGTATGATATAATAAATATTAATATGGTTATGTTAAAATTTAATAACATACTATAGTCATTATATAGGAGGTTAAATGTACCCTCAACCAAAGGAAAGTGCAATGTAAGGGTTATTTCTTCAATCTCATTATTATCCAAGATTGTTTATCTGTAAGTATGTACTAGGAAATATTTATCATATATGTTCATATTTCATTAAAATGTTTTTAAAAATAAATATTTCAAGGTTGTATTGAGGGGGCAATTTAACTATATCATCATTTTAAATGTTTTTAATGATTTGTTTTTCTAAATCATTTTAATTAATGTCTTTATTTTCAAATGATTATATGGATTTATTCATGTTGAAATGATTTTTTTAAAGTGTTAATTTCTTTCAAATGTTTCAAATTGGTATGTGACACTTTGATTCAAAAATATGTTTTAAATTACTTCCTTTATAAATTGTTCATCTTTTAAATGATTTCATGAAAAGGTGTAATTATCTCAAAGAGTTTTATTTATTATTTTCAACTATGTCAATATCCTTTATTGCATATTATTCTTGATTGAGGTTGATTTATTATAATAAAATCTTCCATATTTTATTGAATCTATTGTGATATGTTTTACTGTGGATGTGATAGTTTTGTACCATTCATGGGTTATGGCTAAAGTATTGACATTTTGTATGCTAGTTTTAATACGAAGGTTTATGTTATGTTTTGACATTTTCATTTGAGGAATGCAATAAACTTAGTAAGTGACATGTGGGGCCTGCTATAGCTCCTCGATGCATCGGTAGGTCTCATGATACAAAATTCTTTCTTTGAACAAGGCCTTGAAAAAAAAAAGTTATTTGTATTCTTAGCATGAGGCCATGACTATGTGGTAATGATGTCCGAAATTAGGCACTCCCTCATTATGAAATAAATTATTACATGTGACTATTTGAATAGTATAATATCATTGTACATGTTTATATGGTAATGTTTGATTTATTTTCTCCATATTATGTTCATGTTTTTGTTTAAAAGTTTTTTGTTTTTATTACACATCTTGCCTTAAAAGCTTATAGCTTCCGCTAAATTATTTACCCATACTGAGCATCTGAGCTCACCCCTTTCTTATGGTTTGTTTTCACAAGATTTAATGAAGTGTATTATGTTTGACCTGAAAAGTTATGGTAGGGGAATAATTGGTTTCTCAACATATTATTTATGTTGTGTTTTATGTTTGCATGTGTAATGTATCGTTTATGTATATAATCTATTTTCCAAGACTACTAAATCGGTCAGTCCCTTGGGACTTGATTCCTTGTAATCATGCCAATATATTAAAATAATTCACTGGCTCGAGGCATCTGTGGTCAGAGCATAACAATATGATACTTTAAATTTTTAGTGAGCCATAGAAATAGACTTATGTAGTGGCCCTTGGGAAATCAGTGAGCTGACCAAAAAAATTGTAAAGGTAGTGAGTCTAGGGAAAGAAGTGATCTAGCTAGAACCATGTATTTTTGAAGTGATCATTAGTGACATTGGTACATTGAAAAAACTTCATTGTATGATCCTTGAATATATCCCAGGGAGGGTGAACCAAGTAAAATTATTATATCTCATTCACGATTTCATTTTTGTTCATTCATTTCAACAGAAGAAGGATAGGAGTGGGTTTTGTTTAATGAAAAATTGGATCCAAAGGGGCAGTGGTTTTAATATATAAGGGACTAATTACCCCCAGGTATTTTACCTTGTTTTCCTAACAATTGATTTCATAGAATTTTTTTTAATTAAGTTGTTCTCTCTTAGTGGAAAAAATTATGTTTTTCAATCACAAAGGGATTCTGATGATTGATTGAAACAATTTTATATTATTGAAAAATTGGGTGCAAGAACTAATTTTGTTCAATATAAATGGATGTATTCATAGAAACTATGGATGGAATACCATCCAATATTAACATTGTTTATTTATCAAAAAATAATCACAGATAATTGTATGTTAAGGATAAATGAAAAAAAAGATTCAGTGGTAGGCCTATAAAAAAAATTTATATGCATGTAATGTTAGGCAATCCATAACATGTTATGTAGAGAAAGATACTAAATATTTATCAAGGTGAAAAAAAAGTTAGAGATGAAAGTATGCAGCTTCTTTGAAACATGTATAAGGATATTATACTGCACCTTAATAATTCAATTGAGTCATTATTTTATTGGCAAAATTTTGTTGTGGTAGATATGAATTGTCTCAGAGAAATTATTGATGATTTAAATATTGTTAAGAGCATCATGAGATGACTTCCAACTCGGTTCAGTCAGAATTTTTTAGTATTTGAAGATAAAGATACAAAAGGGCATACATTCGATAGATTTTATAGTAATATTATTTCATAAGATATTTGAAATGATGATAATGAGTCTATGGAAAATGGGAAGTCTGAATAGGTGGAATTTGAGGCAATAAAGTGGCTCACCATTGAAGATGGTTAGGATGAAGAAGAGGGGAATGAGGTAATTATCTTCCATTACTCAATTCTTCAATGATAAATTGGAAATCTCAATGATAAACTCCCTCTTCCATTCATTTGATGTGGAATGGTTGTATATGTTTCAATAAGGTTCCCCAAAGAAGTTTCAAGAATATGAGGAGGATGAAGTTAAAATTCCCATGAAGAAACATTCAACTATGTGAATAGAAATGAAAATATTAAGAAAAAATTATTCAAAAAGAAGAGTCTTCCCTCAAAAGAAGATGAATGTGCAGAAGAATATGAGGATGAATATTTAGAAGACTGTAAGAATCATAAAGAAAATGAAATCGTGGTAGTTGTCAAAAATTCCCAAAAAATGGAAGAAAGTGATAATGTTTACTGATTAGTTAAATGAATTGTCGACCTTATGGTTGAATTAGATTTTGCTCTTGTGGAAATAGATTTTTGGAGAACCAAAAAATAGAATCCAAAAATGTGATTTGTGATGACAAGATTTTTGTACAAAATTAAGAAGAAGAGAGGTCCTAGCAGAGTGAAGAATTGAAAAACCAATGTCCTCAAAAATAGAGTGCTAATGAAATGTTGTTGAGTTAAAATGGAAAATAGGAGAATAGAAAAGAGACATCTAAATTTTGACTAACACTCTAAAAGATCAAATCAAGAGTATCGAAGACCATGAAGTGTAATTCATTGGCCTATGAAGAAGAGATAAGGATCAGAAAAACATCTTGACTCTTGGTATGAAATTTGGGAATATGATCATTTAGAAAACAAAAAATATATTTGTAGAGCATAGATGTCGATCATAATAAAAGAAGCAATCATATCAAACTTATAAGGCTGGTATGTTTGTTAATCGAAAACAGAATGCAGTAACATTTTTAGGATATACCCTAAGAACCATATCCTTGATTAAAGATTGATTTGGGTATGAATTATAACTAGATAACTCAAAGAACCCAAAAGACAACTTGTAGTATAGTATTTCCACATTGGAATGCACACTTATAAGATGTTATTCTTGAAGAAATATAGTACAATCACAAAATGTTTGTTCCATAGACAAGCGGTACTAATGGGAACAAAAAATATAGGTATCCATATAGAAAAAAATATTCCATAACATCATTCTGTGGTCACTATTTCATGTTTGAAGGTTTTGAGTAGAAGAAAAGATATTACTCATAAACAATGTAGAGAAATGTGCCGAAGCAGAATGAATGTTGTGATAAGAAGAAATTCAATGTATCATCAAATGACCTAAAAATTAAAAATCCTTTTTTAAGTTTTGTACCATAAAGATGGTCTATCATACTTCAAGGATGAAGAAATTATCAATCTATATCGTGTTTCAAGTAAAAAACATTGTCAAAAAAGAAGAGATATGAATAGGTAGTGGTTAAAAATACTACTTTTAAACCGTTTGATATTCTTAGATTATGGATCATTAACAGGAATCCTTAATATCATAGGTAGACATTAAATGTTTTGATTAATTATTTACAACATAATTATTTACTATCATAGGTAGAAATTAAATGTTTTGATGAAGTATTTGAATATGATAACTGGGTTCATGATATGAATGAAGATCATGGGAAAATTGAGAGGAATCAAACATAGGAGATTGTTTTGAGACCAACAGATAATAATTTCATTGGAACCAAATAGATCTTTTGTAATAAGATGAATGAATATAGAACAGTGATTCAAAATAAAGAATGATTGAGGTGAAAAGGGTACTTATAGATAGAGGGAATTGATGTTGATGAAACATTTTCACTTATTGCAAGGCTATTGATAATCAGATTATTTTTTTCCCTTATCATGGAATAATGTTCAAAATTTTCCATATGGATGTCATGTCGTCATTTCTAATTGGTGTTATAGAACAAGTGGTTTATATTTAGGATCCATATGTTTTTCTCATTCCTGAAGATGATAACATAGTTTGTTAGCTTGGAAAAGTATTATATGGGTTAAAGAAAGTAACAATATCTTGGTATTCCAGACTATATCAGTTTTTGAAGAAGATTGATTTTTTTGTTTGGGAGATAATATTACAATATATATTTTAATAAATATATTAATTAAAGGATGATGGAATTGGTGTAGGTAGATGAAATAAGATTTTGTGGATCAGATGAAGAAAGGTTTAATAATTTTTCAGAATTCATAAAAAGTGAGTTTGAAATGTAAATGATTGGTGGACTACGAATTTTCCATGGTTTATATGTGACACAAGGAAATAATGGAATATTCATTTCTCAATATAAATATTCTATGGAGGTTTTTAAGGATTTGGAATAGAGAAATACAAGGATATGAAAACCCTTGTTTCTACATTGATGAAACTATCATGTGATAATGTAGGAATTGTAGTTGATGTCATAGAATATTGGAAAATCATTAGTGGTTTATTGGACTTGACAGTGAAAAGACCTTATATTGTTTTTTCCATAGGCCAAATAACAAGAATTCATTGCAAACAAATGAGAAACCACATGCTTGAAGTGAAAAATAATACTCTGGAATATCTATTGGATGGTGGATTTCAGTTTTATGTACAATGAAAAATCCTAGAAATACTTGTGGGTCTACATATATGTAGATTGGGGAGGTTCATCATTTCATTGAAAATCAATGTCTTGTGGTGTATTCAATCATGTCGGATTATGTACTTCTGGGAAAGGAAAAAATAGGATTTAATTTAATTGAGTGTTATAGGATCTAAATATATTGTGACCAAACAATCTTGTACATAGTTATTTTGGATGTTACAACAACATTAAGATCTGGATGTTGATGTGAAGTCACTAATTGGAATTGATTACGATAATTAAAGATCAATAAATCATAAAAAAATCCATTCCATAACTCGAGGATGCAGAACATTCAAATAAAATATTTTTTATCAAGGAGAAATAGAGCAATGTATTGTGATGTTAGAGTACATGACTATAAAACTACAGGTTGCAGACATTATGATGAAGTCCTTACCCAAAGTGTTGTTTGTGGGGCATCGACTGACTACTAAAGTTCTGTAAACAATACACAGAATAAAAAATTTATATGTGGGACCCTACCTCCATGATGAATGGTGTGTTTTTCTCTAATGTGATTAACAATGTTCTTTACACTACTGTAGACCATAAGGATGTGAAATTTGGGTTTGTTGAAAAGCGGGGATAAATTGTGGTTTTAAATGATGTGAAAATATTTTAGTCAATACAATTGGAGAAGATGATAGGGGGATACATTAGGAAACATGATTTTTAAATATCATGATGCTAAGGATGATCATTTAATGGTTACATATCATAACAGATTAAGTCCGTGATGACAACAGTTGAGAGGTTTTAGAATGAAGTGATTCACTGATGAAATTTTCATGATAATCTTGTCTCTCAATCTGAGCATGGATCATGTGGGAATATAGTGCGTGTTTAGTAAATCCTTAATTTCTATCTTATTCACATGAATCCATTTTTTGTAGAATATAGAATAATCTTTAATGATGTATCAAAATGTGTAGAGTTTTCAATAAACCCAAAGGGAGATATTATTAGGAAAAACCCTTAAGGTGTCATCTAAGTGATTTTTGGGTGATTCTTTTGGTTAACAAATCCAGATGACTAATATTTTGTATGGTTGGCACTTTTGAAGAATACATTTTAATGCTACATATTATCCTCGTGATTTCAAAAATTTTGGGCCTCATAATTGTGAGGTTTTTATGGGAAATTAATGTTTTCTAGAAAGGATTTCATGGATAGAAGTTCTCAAACCATGAATTAATGTTCACAAAGGAAGGAGGTGCATGGAACAACAAAGGAAATTGAATAATGAATAATTCTACAAAGTAGTGCTATATGTACTACACATCATGCTATGTAGAGCATGTAGGGAAATCTGTTTGTAGGATATTCGTAGACTGTGGGAGGCTAACCATTCATGGGAGGATTGTCGTTTTAGGTTATGTGGTAGTTATTTAAGGACCCAAAAGGGGGGTTTTTGAAGAATATATCATCTACTATAAAGGTTTAAGGAGATATATGGACCGCATAACAGTTCACAGTGGAAGCTGTACTGCATCAATGTTTTAGGTTATTTGGATTATCGGTTTTATCATCTCTTATTTCTTATAAAATTACACAAATAAAATCCTTAATAATATATATCTTCATTAAAAATATCATTTATATTGGAATAATTTGGGGATTTTTAATGTAGTTCATGAAGAATAATCTATGAAAGAGAATAATTTCGCGAGGATGAATTCCATGAATGAAAAATTCCTTGAAGATAGTTCATGGAAGGTATCTTGAAAGGTTTGCTAACTCGTAAGAAAAATAGATCCATGAAGCATCAGTGGTTCACAAAGGCAACAACCATCCAAGAGGATGAGGCAGTCCATTAAGGAATGGTTGTACGTGAAGCACTTATGCCATACACTACAAGGCAGTTCAAGGAGGAAGCAAGAGCGTTCCTTGAGGTAGCATTACATTTCATGGTGAGTAAAAGTAAGTTAATGAAGGTTATAAAATCGTTTTTGTAATAAATTTATGTATGCTAATATTATGTGGAAAATCGGAACATAAAAAAATAATCTACCAAGAGTTAAGGATGAATTAATTATTAATAATTAAGGGACCTATAAGTCCTTTATGTGTGTCTTGATCCTTTCTAGAGAAGCAAGGAAAATAATAGGAAGAAGGTGATACATTCCACCAATAGTGATCTAGAGAAGAGATTGAGGGAGTCACTTTTGGGAAAATACTGATATTACCCTAGACATTAAAAAGGTGATAATCCTGATAATAGAAGTGATTTACCCCATCTTTATACTTTGGGAGTGAGCCTTAGTGGATTTGGTATATCAGTACAACATTGTTGTATTCTCCTTGGATGTAGCCCAATGAGGGTGAACCAAGTAAAATTGATGTTTCTAATGTATTGTGTTATTTTATTTAATTAATTTATATGGAATAAGGAGAGATGTTTGTTTTGTTTGATGAAGAAACCAGATCCAAAGGGGTCGTTTTTTAATCTGTCATACCCCGATTCACCCCCTATTCGGGTTTTTAACATAGTTAGTCTAGAAACAACCTCTTCATGGATAACATCACAATAATCATTAATTTCCATGGGAAACACTATCTCTTAGTGTTAAAATTAATTCATATTCATCTCATTCATCATGGAATACAAATAAGTGACATGCCTCTAACCTATTGAAGTGTCCCCCTCATAAAAAAACATGATAGAATCTTAATCAGTATCATAGAAAAAAAATTTCCACATTGTGAAGACCATGATATCTTTTATTTAATACATCCAATACAAACTAAGTATATTTTTTATGTTTATGTAGGGAAACATACAAGTATCAGAAAATATATGTTATAACTCTACATTTTCTTATAATCTCTAAAAACTTCATAAGATGTAGCCTGATATTTAAATATTATTTTCAATGCAAGGTAAATTAGGAGTCTCAACAACTCAACTACTAAAGAATAGAGCAAGGAATTTCAATGTAAGGATTGTGTATATAAAAAATATAATAATTAATGAACAAAAATATAAATTTAGAGATGAGTTCATAGATAGAAAAATGAATATATTGGAAATGGAAAATATAGATCATGATATTGACAAAGACTTCATCTATGACCTCACTTTACATAATCAAAATGACCTATATAGTCTCTCTCTTTTCTCTAAGTATAAATAGTATCATAGAGATATCTATTATACTCTTTATATATACTCTATTGACTACCTTATAAATGAACCTTCTACTACTGCCTCATCATATACCACTTCTGTAGAGACCCGAAGCTTGACGTACATAGATATAACATTACTTTGGAGGAATACATAATACATAACAAAAACAGACACACAAGGACCGTAATAGTTTAGTGTCTTTGGAAACTTGGAACGTAATCTTCTAATCGTTGTGAAAGATCTTCAACATCTCCCATAAAGATCTTCCACTTTTTGTTTCTAAACCTAAAACCTTTATTTTAATCTTGGGGGAAAATAAAACATAAAAAGGGTGAGCTCAAATGCTCAGTAAGGATAACCAAAGATAAAATAAAACATACCATATACATTTGAACACAAAAACATGAACATAATGTTTAAACATCAAAATCCTGAGAAACGACTTAAAACATGGAAGTACATAAGGCATAGATCATAATGGAACAGAAATCATGATAATATAGTATGGGAATAAAACATGTAATTGAGGCATACATTATGCACATGTAATGATTTCCATAGTAGCCAAGGCATTGCTGCCATGACCATCTTAGTGGACAAAGTCCCTTTCTGAATCGAGTTCACTCCTCATTTCAGTCCTGTAATACTGAACCAGATTAACTTACCGTTCCAGCCATTTCTATCTCACGAGATATAAATATTTACCCAATTCATTGGAGGGATATATAGGTCCCACCCATCTCATAATGAAATAATTCTTACTTATGCCACAAAAAAAATATAAAACATTCATCATAGCCCAAAGAATAAAATGGGTTTCATAAACATCATCCAATCATCTCATAATCCATATAAAAAAATGGACATTTCATCATAAGAAAAGTGAAACCATGTAAATCATAGGGAAATTAAACTTGAAACATACATATATGAAATAATGTCATCTTAGATGGAAAATGGTTTTGATAAAACACTTGAAATGAATTCTTGAGGAAAATATCCTTTCTTCTTCAAAATCATTCTCTTTTCACAAAATGTCACACAATTTTAAAATAAAATATTTTTATTGAAAATAGTCATGAAATCATTTGGCAGAAGATTCATGAAAATAAGGCTTTATAAAACCGTAAAAATCCGTTCGTGCCGTATAAGTTAAAAAAAATTCTTCTCGTACTTTTGACAGAAAAGTAAAAAAAGTACCTCGTAACGTAAACAAAAGAAAGATTCCTTAAATAACATGTAGTAAAAGTCAAAATGGGTAAAAATGACTTTAAACATACATGAAAACACTTTTATAAAACATGGACATGGATGATAAAAATAACCCCAGTAAATACTTACGTATAAGCAATCTCAGATAAAAATTAGATTGGAAAAGTTATCCCTTACTTTAGGTACGATATGCTTCGTACATATCCGAACATCTTGTATAATTATTTAAATAATGTCATTGACTTATTAAAGAATCATATTCATTGTTATGATATCATATATGGTTCACATATGACTTTATATTACCTGTTCTTTTCTAAATTCCATGTTAAAGAGTGTTTCAGGTAAAATCGTTTCATTTGTCGTCCGTGTTTTGACTTGTAATTATTAATATGATTACTTAGATCATTATTAATTAATTACATAATAGAAAACATGATTTATATATAATATATATTCAGAATATACATATATATAATAGATCGATAAATGGAATGAAATACACCGTTCATGGAGACGGTAGGTCGTACGTACGCATGAACGTTGTGTTCGTTTCCTCATTGAATTCAATGGAATTAATTGGATTACATACATATATATATACATAAATCCAGTATAATTATTATGTCATATATTTCATGATTATTTATTATATATACTTTATAATCATTCATGAATGGTTAATCATTGAGAATGAATCTCATCGCGTCGTGGAGACGGTATTCCGTACGTACGCACGAGCGATGATATCGTTCCCATGATCGTGGAATTTTATTGGAGTGTATGTATACTATTACATAATCAATATCACTTTACAATAATCATATATAGCTATTATTTACACCATTATACCCATCCAAGTAAGGAGGTGGTGGAAAATAGATTACACCACGGCGTGGAGACGGTATTCTGTACGTACGCACGCGTAGTGATTTCATTTTACATAGGATGGATAGATGGTGAAATAGGGTTGTTTGATACATATAATAACATATAAATATATGAGTGATCCTGATGTTTTTACTTCATAATGAAACAACCTAAGAAGAATAATTGGAAGAAGAAATAAAGTTGAAAGAACCGGTAACGGACATTACCTCTTCTTTGAAGCACCTCTTTGAGACCTCCTCTTAGGGCACTAACATTTTCTAATATGTTTCTAGGGAAGTGGATAATATAATTTGGAAGGGGTTGTCCAAGCTTGAAGGCTCAAAGTGGTGTGAGGAAGAGAGGGAGGAGGCTCCCTTTTATAAGGGAGGAGAGGGGCACTGTTGGAATAACAAAAAATATTATTTTTTTATTAAGTCATATTCGGTTTTTAATAGCTCCAAATTGATATATTTCGAAGCTAATGTGGGGATGGGTCTAAATAATTTCATCCAATATAATTTAGACAAGTTTAGGTCATTATATTAACCTTATCTTTTAGTTTTAACTCTTAGTTAATTAGATTGACATTTACCATGTCACATTGTATTTTTATATTATATAGTTAATAAATTTACCATATACATCCAAGATACCCCCAAGTGGTCCATTATAGATAAACATATCATGATATAAGTATCTTGGCTGAACCTTATATTTTTAAAAATATAATAACAATTAATAATATAATATCTGTTTTAAAAACTATTTTATGTCAATTTTGACACTATTTGGTAATTGATTTTTGTGAAACTCATAACAGAATGATTAGTTAGAAAAAAGATAATTAAATCAATGCTAACATGTCATATTAACACATAAAATTATTTTAATTCATAAAAAGTTTCAAATTACATTTATTTGTGTATTTATAACATCAATTATGTCAATATTTCATTAATAAGATAATTATTGCATCATCATTGTGTCATAAACAAATTAAACTATTTTAAGTCTAAAAACTACAAATAAAATAGAATTATGTAGGAAATATTTATATATTTCTAATGAATATTTATCGTCAAATTTATCTTATGTATAACCCTATATTAAAAATGATTTAGTTATTAAACATTGATTTTAACTATTTTAACCCTTCTTTAAATAAATTAATAATAAATGTCCTAATATAATCCAAGTGGGCCTAAATGGTCATATGTTATTCCTAAGATTGTTTTGGGTCGAATTACACTTGTTCAATAGAATTAGGACATGTTTTAGGGTAATAATAATATCATTTTTACCCTGAATTACCCTATTTACTTTTAACCGTGGCAAAAAAGTAGAATGTTACTATTCACCAAAAATTATTTTCATCTCATTGAACCAAATTTTAGTACTTGATATTAACCATGTCTCTGGGATTTTCGAAATTCCACTCGCAGAAGCGGTAAAATTATGTTTTATGAAAAATTCAGTTTTTTAAACTACCACTTAGTGGTTTCACTATTCATCAAAAATGAAAGTTTCCAGAAAAATACCAAAAATTATGCCTAAGCTATATTTGATATTATGAATTCAAAAATGATGCCTATTTTAAAAAATTAAAAACATATCAGTTACATTAACTAATTTAAAAATTAATTCTCGTCGTCAAAACAAATAGCATGTTTTTAAGAGATAATAACTATCAAAAGATTGACACTTGTTTATGTCTGGTTTAAATGTGAAATTACATCAAATGACCAAAATTGTATTAAATTGTAAAAATATATTATAAATATACTTAAAACCACTCAAATTAATAATTTATCACTCTTAATTATTTCGATTAAAAATATTTGTTTTTAATTAAAATTTAGTAATTTTCACTATTCATCAGAATATGAAAGTTATCCAAAAAGTACCAAAATTTCTCCCTAATATAATTTCGATATTCCGAATCCAAAAAAGAAGTCCATTTTGAATGATAAAATTTATAAAATTTCAAAAAGTTGGTATTACTATTCATAACGGCTAGTTCATAATAATATTATAATAATATCTCGTTTAGTGAAACTCGGTATTGCGTACTACACACGCTATCGAGGAAGGTTGTGATTGCATGTAATGCAAGGTAAGTTAGGGATGCTTGTTGTGTAATCTCCTTTTGGTGTAGCGTACAACACAAGACATTAATGAAATTAAAAGGAATATTTTTCATAAAATATCGGGGTGTTACATTCTACCCCCCTTAAAATGAATTTCGCCCTCAAAATTCGTCGGGGTTATAAATGGTTTACTACTCGAAAGTTTCTTTAATATAAACCCACATCGTAAAAAGGAATACCAAAACATAGCTTCAAAAAACTAATGTATGAAACATAACGTTTACCCAAATTAACTCATCACTGAGTTTCCACGTAGGAGAACATAGGTGAAAATATAGATATGGAAGAAAAATATAACCATCAAGTTCTGATGGAGAACGGTAGAGAACATGGATATGAGAAAAGCAAACAATCACAAAGCCATAAATTTTTGACGATCTAAGGTACCATCTGATTCATCGGATATAAGAGCACTAGGACAACATTTTTGGTTTTCAAGATCATTTCCCTAAAGTTGATGAAATTGGAATTAGAAGAAATACTTTCGTGATTTTGGTACAGTCTCACAGTTGGCCTTTCTTTGGACAATTTCCACTTCATATATTAATGAAATGAAGTTGAATTTGTCATTCGTGAAGTGTTAGCAGATCATGTGATAGAATGATGGGTCATTCCATTTGTCTGAAACAAAAGGTTAGAAAAGTTATCAAAAAATGCATAAGTCCATCTATAGTGAGAATAATCATATATGGTTCCTAAAATGGACTTATACTTCATATATCATACTGCTTAATATAATAAAACTAGTTTCTACTAAACAGGGACTTCCTGTAGGCCAGTGGTAGGTGATAAAGGCCAGTTGCACTTCAGTTGTGGGTTCGATTCCCACAGCCTTGTCCGACGCGATGAGTTGTCACCCATCCTACAGGTTGTCCTTTTTCTAAAACTACATTACTATAACGTCCCATTAATAATATCGAAAAAAACTTCTATCCTTTAACAATACTAACTTATTTCCAACATAATGCATTCCAATCGTTAGGCTTATCCAAAATACTGCTATCCAATCTCATATTACAGTGAAAATGATTACCAAAGAGTTCATATAAAAAGCATGTTAATACCATCGTTGATCCCCATATATCATGAGATATGTCTTTTTGGTCACATTCCAAACATTCGAAGGCCTTAATCATTTATTCTCCTGAAAAATGAATACCCATTGAATCTTAGTGAAAACATGAGTGCTGTCAAAAGTTAACTCTTTCAACATAACAAAACCCCAAAATTCTACATACTCAAACCATGATATAACTATTTCCTTATAGTAGTCATGAGCTCATGAATACTGTCAAAAATTTCATTTTCTCCTTATCCCTTCATTATGCGCATATCATCTTTTTTCGAACAATATTCAATCACTTTCCATGGTTACCGGTACCATAAAATTATTGAAAACCGCAATAAACCAATACATAAATATTCCAATATTCCACGATAATATATACAACATTATTTTGGAATCCCACTACATAAACACTTAATCATTCCACCACATCGTTGTCATATTCAACATTGCCAATAGTGATCGCATGTGACTTCCCTTTGTCCTTTAACTTAAGTGGTTGCTCATGTCGATCATCACTAACCCTTGGATTAGGCATTTATTAGCATAATTCCCCATTTCCATGCACTTGAAACATTGATGTGTTGGTGGTGCGTTCTCTACAGTCTTTTCTTTATTCACATCATTAGAAACCCTTTTTCCATTACTTCGACACTCAGCTTCTTGATGACCTTCTTTTCCACACTTAAAACATTTTCTAGTCCCTTTAAGACAATCTCCACCATGCTTTTTCCACACTTTGAGCATAAGGAAACATTCATCTTCTTTTCACAATTATTCTGAGATTTCTCAATGAACTCTATCTTTCGTTTCTTGTCAAAACTATGAGATGGATAAGTAACACCAACATCCATTTCTACCTTGATTGCACAACACAAAATTTCTTCATAGCTACTGAAGTATCTTATAGATAATTTCCTTCAAAGATTTGGTTTTAAGCCACTGAAGAATCGATCAACTTTACTTTTAGGTTGGATGATAAGGCCAGATGCATACTTTGAAAGCCTTGTAAAATTCGCTTCATATACACCAACAGATTCATCATCCTTTTGCTTTAGTTCAAGAAACTCCTTCTCTATCTTTGTTCGAAGAATACAATGGAAGTACTTATTGAAAAATAAGTTCTTGAACTCGTCCCATTCCATGGACTCAATTTCATCTCTTGACCTCGTATTCTTGATAAGATTCCACCATTGATAAGCTTCACCTTCCAAATGATATACTACTAAGATTACTTTATCATGTTCAGAACATTGAAGAACTAAAAATATCTTTTCAGTGGTACTGATCCATTGCTCCGCAATAAGTGGATCAGAAGACCCACTGAAAGAAGGTGGACGTTGCCTCATGAAGGACTCAATAGAATATTGTTCCCTTATCTGCTCATTTGGAAGTCCAGGATGATTCATAGCTTGTGAAAGTATAGCAATAAGATTTTGCCCTCCATCTCCCATAACATTTGTTTCTTCAGAAGGACAATCATTGCATTGTCCATTGCATTGATCAACACGGTTCCTTCGTGTTCCAGCCATCATATAAAACCCAAAAAGAATAGTGTGAGAGGTAAAAATCTTGCTAGGGAAAAAACATAGTAAAGGGGGAGTACCCTCAATATCTAACATCTTAGATTAAATTCTAAGATCGTTAGTGCAATTCTAGGACTATAACCAATACGTATACTTAACCTTAGGGACATCCCTAGACATACCTTAGAAATATCTCTAGGGATCTCACTAAAGTTTTTGCATCCTAGTTTCCAAAGGTTAACTAAACCTTTCCTATGATTCCAATTGTAGAGACCCGAAGCTTGACGTACATAGATATTACATTACTTCTGTGTAATACATAATAATAACAAAAATAGACACACTAGGACCATAATAGTTTAGTGTCTTTGGAAACATGGAAGGTAATCTTCTAATCGTGGTGAATGATCTTCAACATCTCCCATAAAGATCTTCCACTTTTTTGTTTCCTTACCTAAAACCTTTCTTTTAATCCTGGGGGAAAATAAAACATAAAAAGGGTGATCTCAAATGCTCAGTAAGGGTAAGCATGGATAAAATAAAACATACCATATACATTTTAACTTAAAAACATGAACATAATGTTTAAACATCAAAATCATGAGAAACGACTTAAAACATGGAATTACATAAGGCATAGATCATAATGGAACATAACTCATGATTACATAGTATGGGAATAAAACATGTAATTGTGGCATCCATTAAGCACATGTAATGATTTCCATAGTAGCCAATTCATATCTTCCATGGCCATCTTAGTGGACAATGTCCCTTTCTGAATCGAGTTCACTCCTCGTTTCAGTCGTGTAATACTGAACCAGATTAACTTACCATTCCAGCCATGTCTATCTCATGAGATATAAATCTTTACCCAATTCATTGGAGGGAGATATAGGTCCCACCCATCTCATAATGAAATCATTCTTACTTGTGCCACAAAATAAACTTAAAACATTCATCATAATCCAAAGAATAAAATGGGTTTCATAAACATCATCCCATCATCTCATAATCTATATAAAACAAATGGAAATTTCATCATTAGAAAAGTGAAACCATGTAAATCATAGAGAAATTAAACTTGAAACATACATATATGAAATAATGTCATCTTATATGGAAAATGGTTTTGATAAAACACTTGAAATGAATTCTTGAAGAAAATATCCTTTGTTCTTCAAAATCATTCTCTTTTCACAAAATGTCGTGCAATTTTAAAATAAAAGGATTTTGTTGAAAATAGTCATGAAATATTTTGGAGGAAGCTTCATGAAAATAAGGCTTTATAAAACCGTAAAAATCCATTCGTTCCATAAAAGTTAAAAAAACATTCTTCTCGTACTTTTGCCGGAAAAGTCAAAAAAGTACCTTGTAACATAATAAAAATAATGATTCCTTATATACCATGTATTAAAAGTCAAAAATGGGTGAAAATGACTTTAAAAATACATGAAAACACTTTTATAAAACATGGAAATGGATGATAACAATAACCCCAGTAAATACTTACGTATAAGCAATCTCGGATAAAAATGAGATTGTAAAAGTTATCCCTTACCTTAGGTCTGATAGGCTTCGTACGTATCGAAACCTCCTGTATAATAATTTAAATAATGTCATTGACTTATTACAGAATCATATTCATTGTTATGATATCATATATGGTTCACTTATGACTTTATATTACCCGTTCTTTTGTAAATTCCATGTTAAAGTGTGTTTTGGGTAAAATCGTTTCATTTGTCGTCCGTGTTTTGACTTGTAATTATTCATATGATTAATTAGATCATGATTAATTAATTCCAGAATATAAAACATGATTTATATATAATATATATTCAGAATAAACATATATATAATATATCTATAAATGGAAGGAAATACACCATTCATGGAGACGGTAGGCCGTACGTACACCTGAACGTTGTTTTTGTTTCCTCATTGAATTGAATGGAATTAATTGGATGACATACATATATATATATATACATAAATACAGTATCATTATTATGTCATATATTTCATGATTACTGATTATATATACTTTATAATCAATCATGAATGGTTAATCATTGAGAATGAATCTCATCACGTTATGGAGACGGTATTCCGTACGTACGCACGAGTGATGATATCATTCCCAGGATCATGGAATTTTATTGGAGTGTTTGTATACTATTACAGAATCAATATCACTTTATAATAATCATATATAGTTATTATTTACACCATTATACCCATCCAAGTAAGGTGGTGGGGGAAAATAGATTACACCACAACGTGGAGACGGTATTCCGTACTTACGCATGCGTGGTGATTTCATTTTCCATAGGATGGATAGATGGTGAAATAAGGTTGTTTCTTACTTATAATAACATATTAGTATATGAATGATACTGATGATATTACTTCCTAATGAAACAACCTAAGAAGAATAAGTGGAAGAAGAAATAAAGTTGAAAGAATCGGTAACAGACATTACCTCTTCTTTGAAGCGCCTCTTTGAGACCTCCTCTTAGGGCACTAAAATTGGTCTTTGAAGAAGAACATGACCTCTAATATGTTTATAGGGAATTTGAGAAGAGAATTTGGCCGGGGTTGGAAGAGCTTGAAGGCTCAAAGTGGTGTGAGGAAGAGAGGGAGGAGGTGCCCTTTTATAAGGGAGGAGAGGGGCACCTTTGGAATATCTAAAACTATTACTTTATTATAATGTCATATTCGGTTATTAATAGCTCCAAATTGATATATTTTGAAGCTAATATGGGGATGGGTCGAAATCCTTTCATCCAATAGAATTTAGATGAGTTTAGATCATTATATTAACCTTATCTTTTAGTTTTAACTCTTAGTTAATTAGATTGACATTTACCAGGTCACTTTGTATTTTTATATTATATAGTTAATAAATTTACCATATACATCCAAGAGACCCCCAAGTGGTCCATTAATGATTCAAATATCATGATATAATTATGTTGGCCGAACCTTAGATTTTTAAGAATATAATAACAATTAATAATATAATATTTGTTTTAAAAACTATTTTATGTCAATTTTGACACGATTTGGTAATTTATTTTTGTGAAAATCATAACAGAATGATTAGTTCGAAAAACGTTACTTAAATCAATACTAACATGTCATATTAACACATAAAATTATTTTAATTCATAAAAAGTCTCAAATTACATTTATTTGGGTATTTATAACATCAATTATGTCAATATTTCATTAATAAGATAATTACTGCATCATCATTGTGTCATATATAAATTAAATTATTTTCAGACTAAAAATTACAAATAAAATACCATTATGTAGGAAATCGTTTTATATTTCTAAGGAATATTTATAGTCAAACTTATCTTATGTATAACCCTATATTCAAAATGATTTAGTTATTAAACTTCGATTTTAACTATTTCAACCCTTCTTTAAATAAATTAATAATAAATGTCCTAATCTAATCCAAGTGGGCCTAAATGGTCATATATTATTCTTAAGGTTGTTTTGGGTCGAATTAAACTTTTCCAATAGAATTAGGACATGTGTTAGGGTAATAATAATATCATTTTTACCCTTAATTACCCTATTTAGTTTTAACCGTGGTAAAAAATAGTAAAAAGTTACTATTCACCAAAAATTATTTTCATCTCATTGAACCACATTTTAGTCCTTGATATTAACTGTGTCTCTCGGATTTTTGAAATTCCACTCACAGAAGCGGTAAAATTAAGTTTTATGAAAAATTCGGTTTTTTTAATTACCACTTAGTGGTTTCATTATTCATCAAAAAATGAAAGTTTCCAAAAAAATACCAAAAATTAGGCCTAAGATATATTTGATATTATGAATTCAAAAATGATTTATATTTTACCAAATTCAAAAAATATCAGGTACATTATCAAATTTAAAAATTAATTCCCGTCATCAAAACAAATAGCGTGTTTTTAAGAGATAATAACTATCAAAAGATTGACACTTGTTTATGTCTGGTTTAAATGTGAAATTACATCCAATGACCAAAATTATATTAAATTGTAACAATATATTCTAAATATACTTTAAAACCACTCAAATTAATAATTTATCACTATTAATTATTTCAATTAAAATAGTTGTTTTTAATTAAAATTTAGTAATTTTCATTATTCATCAGAATATGAAAGTTATCTGAAAAGTACCAAAATTTCACCCTAAGCTAATTTTGATATTCCGAATCCAAAAATGAAGTCAATTTTGAAAGATAAAATTTATAAAATTTTGAAAAGTGGGTATTACTATTCATAACAGCTAGTTCATAATAATATTATAATAATATCTCGTTTAGTGAAACTCGGTATTGCGTACTACACACTCTATCGTGGAAGGTCGTGATTGCTTGTAATGCAAGGAAAGTCAGGGATGCGTGTTGTGCAAGCTCCTTTTGGTGTAGCGTACAACAAAAGACATTAATGAAATGAAAAATAATATTTTTCATAAAATCTCGGGGTGTTACAACTTCAATGTCTGAACATAATGTAACAATTTCCTACTTGATGTTTGATTAGAAACAAGGGACATTTTTTATGTTGAGTATGATAACCACCATATGAAAAATAAGTTTTTGATACAATTTAGTGGTCCTAATAGACATTTTACCTTGTAAAACAAGATATAATGCATTGGAAATAACCACAATCTGTCTAAAACTTATTTTTTCTGGGAAGCTAGGATTCCCTCACCTTAGCTATCCATAGTGGAGATTTTTTTTGACTAACCACTAGTAAAGATATTTTCCTTAAAAGGGCCCTCTCAACTACATCAACTATCTATTAAATCAAATATATGATAGAATCAAAAATTAGATAATTGATACCAAGATCTATATATAGAAAGTCTCCAAAACAATTCTCTAGATTCCTTATCTTGAAAAATTTCTATTGAATATCAGGAAATATTAATTAAATGGATCCAAAAATCCTACAGAAAAGAAAGAACATGATAAATGGAATTCATCTTCTTTGGATTAGGAACCATATTGGATGAAGAAATAATTTTGGTTCAAAAATGATCCAACAATGTCTCTGATGAATCAACTGACTCCTCATGGTAATTGAAGAATAAAAACCGCCATAGTTTGGCTTCCCCACACTGTTTCATCACTGCCAAAATTTAACATAGTGCTCCTCTTGTGAATGGTTCTAAATGATGGTCATCTCATCTCTTAATATCAGTTCTGTATCATATAATTTGAAATATGGAACTCATACTTCTTGAGACACTTGTTCTACAAATGAAAAGTATCATCCCTTATGTTACATCATCCTAAGCTGAAACTCTATGTGGAACTGGTGAAATTTCATACCTAAAATATTTGAAAAAAATGATAATTATGTTCACTATGATCCATTACAAAAATTGGGTTTATTCTAAGGGACTCTTAAACCTAGAATATGCAATACTTATGACTAATTAATTAATTTATGTTTGTCCAAACCTTATCGTCTAAGAATTTACAATAAATATGAAAATAATATATAATACATGTTCCACTCCTACATCTCTACACCACACCCAATATCACATAACATAATAGGACCTGTTAACATGGTGGTTCTTGAATTATATCTCAATTGTTTCTAAATACATGTTTCATAGCCATTCTACGGTGTTTACATGAAAAAATAAACACACCCAAAATAGGTTCCCTACCAACCCATCAATTTCTCACTAATTCCTACCTTTAGAAACAATTTATCCCTCAACCTGAACTTTGATACCAATAAGTATTAATTCCTTCCATCAAAAGTACCCCTCCTATGTTATCAATGTAAAAGGGAGATAATGACTCCTGAATCATACCTCTAAAAGGGAATGGACTATGAAGCACCACTAAGGCTTTGTCATAAAAACATATTGATGTAATTAATATGTAAGAAGAAAATGATGATGGATATGTAAAATAAGACCACCAAAAAACCCTCATTATAATATAAGAAATTAAAGATAACATGTAATGGATGAAATGACATACTATAGGAACCATAGCTAAAAGGAAACTACATGCACTAAATGGAAATCCCATATAGTGACCATAAAGCCTAAATATCTCTTGAATAACAACATGGTCTAGTAAAGTATAGAATGATAAACAAACAACTACTAAATTTCTAAAAAAACCATTTTGTATTTATATAAAGTTATCAATAAATGTACTATTATTGTGACTATTTACGTATCCTCTGGTGAATCTATAACGGAATGAATATAAAATTATAATGATGAAATAATTGAAAAAACCTTATTACCTGAACGAGTATACTATGTTCCAAGATAAACCGTGGTTCTCTCACTATGAATCATAAAACTAAAATAAAATAACAGAAAATAAATACTTTGAAAGTGAATGTACCATGATACAAATTCCTCTCTTTTTTCCCTCTCTCCCCCAATATTTCATGTCCTTATAAATTTCTATGAAAATATAAAATATTTCATACTCAATTAATATAATCCATTAACAATGTACAAAATTTTTATTTTGTGAACTTACATAAATAATTTATAAATTCGGGGTAGATATTTTAAATAACTTCTTTAGAATATGAAACACCCTTTTCTATTGTAAGACAAACGTAAATCTTCATGAATTTCTTTTATGACATAAATAATATCTCATATATTTTATCACCATTAATATGGATTGTATTATTACTATATTATAGATCTAATTATTTCAAGGAACCAAATAATCCCTAGTATGTTCAGTCCCACTTCTTGTACATTTAATGTTTTCTTCTCAATCCATTATTTGGATGGATTATTTTTAATATAAATTGTTATTAAAATGATAGACATGGGACCTTGAGGTGTGGTTCTATCATTTGATATCAAATAGACATATAATTGTATGATTTTGTAGTTTTTATGTTATTATATTTTCCCACTCATCTAAGATTCTTAGAGTCATCAATGAAGTTCAATATTTTTAGAAAAATTACATGATCAAGACTATTGTTTTTTGATGGAATCCAAAATCATAGTGAATGTAATTATAAAAAATTATTCAAAATAATCATACATTTTGATGGTGAAATGGAAGGTATTCTTGGACATTTATAGTTTTTTTATTATATTATAAATCATACATACCCAAAATCTGAAATTGTGGTAGTTGGTTAACGTAATAAAAGAGTTACTTGTAGTTTCTAAACCTGCATGGATAATATTTTCTCTAACCTATTACACCTCTATGAAAAAATCCACTGTAAAATCCCCCAATTTGGGCCCTTTTAATATTTCCATTTCAGTATTATGGACTAGGAACTGGGAAAGATCTAACCTTTTAAAGAAAAGAATTATAAACTATTACATATCATGAATCACATGAAACACATGTTCAATGCATCACAATCACCATCTATATATAGTATCTTAGTAGTTTCTATGATCTGCAATTACTCATATATTGTGTGTTATACCAAAATAAATCACATCCCATAAAAACAAATAATAATACTTAGGTTACAATATTTATAGATACATGTCCATAAAAAACCACATTCCATTAAATTCCTATACAAACATATATTCAAATGGTTACAATCAGCCATACTACTATAGAATATTACCAGGAGAATCATTTGAGAAAAGAGGGGTGTTCATCCTTCCATTACTCAATATCTAGGTTGTTATTAAATACAATAACTAGGTTGTTATTAAATACAACAACTAATATTACATTTAATGTCTATCACCCTACCTTCATTGGTGATTTAAATAATTAAGTCATATAACATATTAATATATATACCTATATATATATATTATCCCCAAAATATAGGAAATTTCATGTACCTAACCTCAACTACATAAATCATCTCTTGAAAACGAAGATACCATCGATAATGAATAGATAATCTTATAAAAAAACAATCATTTTTAGTAATTTTCACTTAATTAATACTCTTATATGTTTTTTAGGTTATTTACATTCCACAAACCATACCCTTGTGGAGTTATCAATAAATTTGAAGAATGCTTGTTATTTAAAATTGTTTTAAAATCTATCAAGGAAAAAAACCCATGGGTTAAAAAATTTAACATTCATTTTCAATCCATAAAAATTGTTCTTGAGGACACCTCCAATGATATAGTGCATGTTTTTAAAAGAGAATACCATTTTCGATAGCCTATGCTACAAGTAAAAATGAACCCAAACAAACCATGATTATTTATATAACACTGTTATATCCAATCCATTTAATAATTAATTTTAAATATAACTAAATAATTTATAAAATAGATATTAATTATTAACTAAAAATTAAAATTCTATTTAATTGAGCACTATATTATTAATAAATACTTTTAATCCAGAAAAAATCAATTTATTCCAAAATTATTATTTTTTATTTCTTAAGGAAAATAATATATTAACTTTTTTAAAAGTATATAAATGGTATATTATAAATTAGAAATTATTTTTTTATCCATATATTCACATTAATAAAGGATTAAATTTTGGTATCTTTAAGAAAATATTTAATTGTAGTGAGTAGTGAAAAATAACGGTTTTTGAAAAATAATTCAATTTTTATAATAAATTCAGTAATTTAAATATCCCATTATTTATTAATTTTTTTAATATAAAATAATTATTATATATATTTATAAAACCCAATTAATTACATTTAAATCACCATTACACTGGATTTTATAGTCAATATGTTTTAAGGGTTGAAATGAAATTTTTCTAAAAATTATTTTAATATGCATAAACATTCGCTATTTTAACCAATTAAAATGACTTCTAATGGGGAATTATTTAAATTAGATGTATATAATTTAATTATATAAATATTAATTGATATTTATAAATTATGAAACATTTTAGTATATTAATTATAATTTCATCTTATTATTAAAAAATGCATTTCTTGAAAAATATTTTTCTCGAAACATGTATTGGTTAAATTTTAAATTATAGTCTTCAAATTATATGAAATTAATTTTATAATATTTATTCTATATTTTGATTATTTCTGATAATATTATATTATATGGTCAACTTTTTTTATATTTGTAATGAGATATTAAAATTTTAAAAATCTTTTACCATGGTTAATGTTTAAACATGTATAATGGGTGTTAAACTAAAGTGGTAAATGTAATAAAATTTTTAAAACAAGTTTTGTTTGATTTTTATAGGTTTTGGATAACTATTAAATCTCATATACTCCTTTAATTTTAATTTTTTAAGGAACATGGAATTATATTGTTTTCCCATTATTGAATAGTCCTTAGTGTTTATAGGAATATCACTCCTACTCAATTATAAAAGGGCACACCCTATCCTATTTATTCAAAACATCCAAACCCCATTGGATCATTTGATACCTTTCAAAAACAAATTTCTTTAATCCATTAACATATCCATGAATCCATTTTTTAGAAATCCATTATATGAAGGATTTTATTATTATCTTGAAGAGGTTTTCTGAAGAAGAGGAATCATTATTAATTGAGGTTCCTCGTTTTTTATTCGTCTTCCTCCTATAAATAATAATCAATAGTGACGATATAATAAAATCATAAAAAATAATACAATATTATTTAAATATGATAAATTAATAAACTAAATTAGTATCCACTTCAATCAAGTTGTGATGAAAACTATGGTTTGTTTGTATAGTGGACTTCCACCTGGAAAAATGATGTAATTATTTTCCCATCATTGCCCTTCGTGGTTGTTCCTGATAATGTATATAAAATTTAAATATAATATTGATAAAATATTTCTAAATCATTAAAATTAATATGTCATATATATTCTAAACATAATATCCTTTAAAAATGATATCATCGTTTCTTTGTAAAATTGACCACAACCACTTGAAATGATGTGTTTGATTTTCTATAACTGTATCCAAGTTATGGTGTGTGTAATTTTATTTGAATAATTAATATGATAGTAATTATCTAATATCATTATTTAATTATAAAATAATAATCACCCTCTTTCCATCACGATCTTTGAAAAATGGAACCGTTACACATGAATTTATACATCATACCATACCATGATCATAACATAGATCAATTTTCATAACCATTAATAAAATTGGTTTTAGAAGTATAATTGATGTAAGAAAATTATAATTATGTTATTATTAATATTATCGGTATGATGAATTAATAATATCATTTACAATATTAAAATCACTGAGGTAGATTTGGGCATATGAGTCAAACATCATCAATCCTCCGACATGATCATAAATGATTAAGTAATTTAATATGACATGGTAATGAATAAAATGAAATTAATTCTAAGCCTAAAAAACATTCATTTGAAATTAAATCATTAAAATGATATTATTATCTACGAATATAATGAATTAACATGATGATAAATATCGATCTAATGGATCCCACTAAACCACTCTTTCCTTTGGGTTATGACAGAACTCAGTAACTCAACATATATATCTATTTTGTTTTATGAAATTATTTTTGATCGTTATATATTTATCTTAAAAAAATTCCAATCCCATTATTCCTTCCTTTCATGGGTTTATTCATGAATTATGATCATTTGTCAAATACCTTCTTTAATGAACCTCAATTGATTAGGACACGAGGAAAGATAATGAGACCCAATTTCATAACATGATAATTTATTATGTTTATAATTTGTGATTGATTTAATTAAAAGGACCAAATTTAAATATATGTTAATGGAATGTTATGTATGGGTGTATAATTATATATCCCTTAAATTAATTTGTGTGATATCATAGTCTCCTGATATGTCATGTAAAGGATTATGTAGTGAACCTAATCCATTATGACACTGTATTCTCTTTGAAATGTTGTCTTGTTAGATAGTCTCAACACATGTTTAATTCATGTTTTATAATTCTTCAAAATTTCATATACTACTATGATATTATAATTCTGTGTCCTTTATATTTTAATTCAATTTTAACACTCATATTCCCTCACATTTATGAAATATTTTTTTACCATTGACTCACATGTTTTCCTTATCATTTTCCCATACATTTATTTTAATCTCATATATTTATCTTATTTATTTTCTCTAGTAATCCTATGAATATTTAGGTTCCCAAATTCATCATGGATATCTGTACTGATATTAAACATTAATTAAACATATTGTGTTCTAGTTTTATTTGACATTATATATATATATTTTCACAAAGGAACTAGGAGTCAAGATCCTTAGGTTGTAATTATTGAATTTTATATTAAAAATAATGTAATATTATGTTTAAAAGTCTTGGTCTCTATTTTTAGTATTAGAAAAATGGTTTATTTAACCATTGGACATGATTATGAGAAATTTATAATGAGAACCTTATGGGTCTATTTAAGGATAATAGTATGTATAAGGAAATATCCATGATTGTTTGTGGAGTATAGAGAGGGCGGATTATAATATTATACATCCATCTTTCAAAACTATAGGTACATGTGGAAAAGGAATCTATGTACCTTTGGGTAATAAACATGTAATGGGTTCATTGAGCTAGCCTCGATCATCACCTACAACACAAAAATTGGTCCTGATTAAAACAAGGTTTAACACTCATAGGGTATATGATTTTGTAAATTCACATCCTATTTACAAAACTTTATAAAGGGAAAAAATTTATATATGATTATATTTAGGAATAAATCATAGACAACATAGATTAATACCTATAATTATTTAGGTTAAGGAATGTCGTTCATTATTGGTAATCCATTTGTTGTTCATTGTTTTCCATGTTTATGTTTAACGAATTAAAAATACTCATCCCTAAATCTCACTAGTTTAAAATATTTTATAGAAATAGGAGAAACCAAGTCAATAATAAATGTGGGGGTTAATTTTTTGTATAGAAAATTAGTTACAAAACCCAAGGAAATTAGTATTCTATAACTTCAAGACAACACCTTATACGTTAACTCACATTTTTAACTAAAATATGAATAAATAAAATCACCTACATACCCCTAATAAAGAGAATGTTACTATTGATATTATTATGTGATAATTACCAGCAATATTTATTGGATATTAGGATCCTCTAATTGTGGAAAAATATATCTATTTATATGAATTTATCCTCTCTAATATTCAATGCTCTGACCAGTAGATGTTTTTCTAGGACATTATTCACGTGGGGAAGAATTCGATCAATAGTGGTAGTTGGTAAAAAATACAAATATTAATAAATAGTTAAAATTAATTAAGTGGGAGGAATTTAAGAACCAAATTGTTAATAAAAATTTTCATTACACCCATAATGATAAAAAAATGATATTCATTCAATCATTGAATAAAACAATATAACGAATCCATTAAGGTGCATGATGAAAAGTTCAAAATACATGAACAATATTCATTTGTATTTCTAAACTCCAACGAATGAAATGATGACCACTAATTTTATGAGATAAATACATGTATATGGAATGAAATGGAAATTTGAAACATGATTGCTATAAAGAAATTTTACAATGTGCCCTAAATTTCAAAATAGTGAAAATCGTATCCTAATGATCACAATATTATTAATGGTGAAAATTGGGGTTTAATTCTAGCAGTATAATGAATAAATCTAACAGTTGGATGATAGTAAAACATCCCACTTTGCAAATTTTTTGGAAGAAGAATCATTGATATCTTTTGAAGGGAAATGGGATGTGATTTAGGTTTAGGAAGGAAGGGAACCTATCTAATGATTGTTTGTGGTAGAAACCCGCCAAATTGATAGAAGAAGGGAATTCTCCAACCAACCACCAACATGTTGTCCAATGTTTTATCTATAAGGAAAAAAGGAAACCATGTTATCTAATACACTAATATGACGGATACCTATAATAATAGACACCAATAGCCTCCAAGGCCGAGAGAGAAAGGGTGATATTAATCCCTCAAAACTATGGAGATGGACCAAAACATTCAATTAAAAATATAAAACAGACTTTTTTATTCTCGTTCTATATAATCATTCATATACCACCAGTTTACCTAAACTCTTCAATCACCACATAATTATTTAAAAGATGGGTTATCTTGGAAGACAAATAATGAGTTAATTATTGAATTCAAATCAAATAACTCATCCCCTATACGTATTTCCTATCTGAACCTGTATATAATCCTTGTGATACATCATTTACAATATTTTGATATATCTATAGGCTTGTATTATAACAACCCTACTTTTATTACACACTTTAATATGATTTATTACATAAAAATTCACTTAAGACAACTATATGGATCAATAAGTCTAGTTTCTTGGGATATTAGGAACACTACATGACAACTTACGACATAAAATATAACATCTTCATTGAAAACATATTTTACATGACAACAATATTCCATCAAACGAAGAATTGCATGGGATAACCCGAGGACATACATAAGAAAAGGGTGAGTTAGAAAGCCCAGTAAGAGATTAAACAAGTCGTATAATTAATAATACATTACATGTTAGGAAATATGCATATCAATGTATCATAAGAGAAACATGAACATAAAGGCATGATGTAGCATGATTGTCATAACATGGAGATGTTGCAACAACATTTAACATCATATTTGCATGATCCAAATCTCACTGCACATGGAGCATGGGTAAACCCTAATTTCACCTAAATTATTATAAGTAAAGCATAATTTCACTTGACGTATCATGATACTAATATTTACCCAATGAATTGGAGTGGTATCCAGGTGCACCCATATTAATCATTTCATTTAATGCATATGTGTGCCACAAAGATCATACAACATGGATTCATTAAATATCATAATTTATTCCATGAATAATAGATGTGGAATACCTAAATGTAAGTACTCAATCAATAATTACATGTTCATAGTGGTGAATACCATTGATAGATAAGTGGGTATGGTATTTACTTACATGATGATTTTTGCATGTGAAATTTTAGTTTAACTTCGGCAGCATAACGACGTCAAATAGAAATCGTAAAATTGGATGATGTGTGAGAAAAGGTTCTCTCATCATTTATACATGAAATTGAAATTACGGTGTCATGAAACATAATATACAAATATATTTAATTGAAATTATATTCATAATATAAAATAATTTCTTGAATGTAAATGAGGTGAGATAAATCTTTTAAAGAATTTCAGCATGGTAACAGGTGTACATGGAAGGCATTACTGATAGAGAAAGAGGTATATCATCATTCAAACAGAAGGAGGGATGTATAGGGGAGGTGAAAAATCATACCCCAACATATTTAATTTAAAATAAAATGGTATCACAATATAAGGAACTTGGATATAAATAAGCAAGGAAAGAATGTGAGGAACCCTTAAATAGAAGTGTGATCCCAAAGGCTTGTGAGAGGTCTGAGATAGGCTTTTTGGGCGTCTGGGGTGCCTTGAGAGGATTCTAGAGAGAGGATGGAAGGTGTTGGTCGATCTCTGAATGGTTGGAGTGAAGGGGGAGGAAAATTGAATGGGTTTATATATGCAATGAGAGGGAATTATTTATTATTTAGGTTTTGGTCACTACACATTAAACTAATCAAAACCACAAAACAACCCATGGGTCTTGCCCATGTTTTTTTACAAAGGGTATTGGAAAACATTATTTCCTAATTCCAATTTCATAAATTCCTAAAATATTATGCATTCTTATGTGGAGGTGAGTCAAACATTGAAGGAAATCATTTTAAAATGTTAAAATATTTTATAAGTCTTGGAGGGTCCACTAAGGTATCATAAAAATAATAAAACAAATATAAAATCATATTACTTTAATGGTAAAACATATATTTTCCGAATATACCTTTTATAGTATTCTATTATATCACTATTTTGTCATTTTGACGTCATAAAACACATTATATATTTAAAAGGAATTTAATTTTTAAAAAAACATTTGACTGTCTCAGAAAATTATGATACATTCATCGTTATATATTTCTGACATCATGAATACAAAAATAATTTCATTTCTATATAAATAATTATCTATATATGTGAATATTTGTTTTAAAATAATAACTAACATTTATAAAAAATTCTTGGGTTTTGACAAAAAAAATATTTCAAACCTTAATAAAAATTATAATTCTATTCATAAAAATTATACGATCATTTATAAAAAGTAATTTTGTAATAATATTTTATTCAAAATTTCAGTAATTCCAAAATAAATTAATCCATCAAAATCGATTTCTTAATTGAATTTAAATATTAACTAAAAATACTATTTTTTGTCTAAAAACAATTTATAACGTGATGATAATAAAATGAATTTATTTTATTTATACAAAAATAATGCACATAATCAGAGTGATATGGTCTCTTTACATAACTTCTTATAATACCCGTATAAGAGCTAAGGGTATCGTCTGCGATGGTGATAGACTCTTGGGGGGGATTGAATAACATTAATTGGGTGGTAATCTCTATTACCTTCCACGTCTCATGTATGTGGTTCCATTGAAGATTAATGTGTTGAAACTCGGCTTGGGCTTAGTCCACAGTGAAGCTTAGTGACTATACCTTCTTTTCAAGCTCTAAAAAATGGGCTTCAAATGGATAAATTCTTTTGGGTGAGGCCATAACTTAAACATAAATCTCATAATTCCTTCTTCGTTAACGTTGAACTATGAGGATTTCCCTTCTTCATAGTTTCCACTTTCTTTTCAATTCCCACATCATCCTTTCGAGAATCATTTAAACTTTACAAAAGAGATGGTTGAGCAATAATTTATTATTGGATTGATTGTGTTCCCTTCTTTATGATTACCATATCCATCTTCATCAAATCTAAGAAGATTTGAAATTTTTCAATTCCCATCAATGAAAGATTTGTTGGATCCTTTCTATATAGAAAGTCTGCCACTTTATTTGCATTCCCTAGATGGTTGTGAATTGAGAAGTCATAGTCTTTTATCAACTCTAACCATTTTTGTCTTCACATGTTCAAATTTTTCTATGTGAATATATACTTGAGGATTTTGAGATCCGTGTATATTACACACTTCTCCCAAAAGATGTAATGTTGAAAAACGTTTAATGTGAGGATTACTACAACCAACTATACATCTTGTGTTGGATAGTTTTTCTCATGAACATTCAATTTCCCTGAAACATAGGCAATGATTTTTTCAATTTGTATCAACACACAGCCCATTTCAATCTTTGAAGCATCACTGAATACCACAAAAAGTTCTCCACTTGTGGGCATTGTCTGTACATGTGTGATGATAGGACTCCTTTTCATCTCCTTGAAGTTATCTTTGCATTCATCACTCTAAGAAAACATGACTCCCTTACAAGTATGATTGGGAAGAGGGTTTGACAATTGTGAAAAATTTCTCACCAATCGGCAATAATATCCATCTAACACAAGGAATCTACAAATATCTATCATATATGTTTTCCTTGATCATCCTGAAATTTCATTTGTCTTGGAGAGATCCACATATATCCCATTTTTTGTGATGATATGACCCATTAATGAGACCTCAATAAACCAAAACTCATAGTTGATGTAATTTTCATAGAGCTTCACTTTTTGCAAGGTCACTAGTACAATGCTTAGATTATCCTCATGTTCCTCCTTGGTTGTGGAATATATTAGAATAAAATCTGTAAATACTGCCAAATATATGTCAAGGTAATCTATAAAGGATATATTCATACAACCCATGAATATTGATGGAGCATTTGTGAGATTAAAAGGCATTACTAGGAATTCATAGAGCCTTGATATTGTATGAAAAGTAGTCTAGAGGAATATCCTCCTTCTTCACCCTTACTTGGTAATATCTCGACCTTGGATCCACTTTCGATAAGTATTGTACTCTACATAGCTGATTGAAAAAGTCATCATTTTGTGGAAGAGTATACTTTATCTTTATCAGGATTTTTTTAATGTCACGATAATCAATGAAAAGGCTCATTGACCCATCCTTCTTCTCCATGAAGAGGATGGGTGCAACCCATGGTAAAGCATTGGGTGTATAAACCCATTATTTATATTCTATTGTAGTTGTTTATTTAGCTCATGAAGCTCCAAAATAGCCATTCTATGCAGAGTCATTGATATTGGTGAAGCCCCAGGTGTAAGATCAATCCAGAATTCAACATTTCTTCTAGGAGGAAGACCATAAAATTCTTCAAGAAACAATTCTGTGAATTCCCTCACAGTAGAAATGTCTTCACAGATGGTTTACTCCTTATACTCAATCATATTAGAAAGATACCTGTTCTCATAGGTAATTAATATCCACTCTGGAGATTATGGTGCTAAAAAAGATTCATCCACCTCCTTGCACTTGTATAGAATCGGTGGTCGATTTTCCACATGGAGAGTGATTTCACTCTTATGGCAATTTATGTTGGCTCTATATAGTGGAAGACAATCCATGTCAATAATTTCTTCAAATTCCACTTGAGGGAGTATGAAGAGTTTTTTTGGGAAGCTAAATCCACAAATTATGATAGTGGATGGGTTATATTCATGGGATAAAATAATTTCCCCCATTTCATGTTCTCACCGACATCCCAACCTTCAGGATAAGTGGTGGTGTTTGGATTGTTCTACTAAACATTAAGGATATAAAATAATATGTAGAACTATAATCAAAAAGTACATTCACTATTGTTGAATGAATAACTAGAGTAGCTATCACCACTTAATTGTTCGGGTTCACTTCAGTTGTAGTGATGGAGAAAGATCACCCTTACTTCCTTGGAGGTTGCTAGTTGCCTCTGAAAACCAATGGATTAGGAAACTGGTTTTCAATGTCCCCTGGTTCTTTGTAGTTGAAGAAATGAATGATGCATTGAGGGTCTAATGGAGTGTTACTCTCCTCTGTCATAGAAGTGGGATTTTATTGTCAAAAATTAATGTCTAGGTGTTCTTCTCTTCCACACCGAAAGCATTTCCCCATCCCGTTTAGGTAATTTCAGAGGTTCTTCTATCCACACCATTGGAATGTATGGTGATTGAATTTCTTAGCACCGTTTAATTTATCCATCGAACAACCTGTATTATTGTCCACTTTCCACTTCTTATCCCCATCATACCCCTGAGATTATCTAATTTCTATTTCTACTTTGGGGGCACTTTAGACTATTTTTTCATAGCTATTGATGTCACGGATTGATAGGGATTTTCATAGGATAGGTTTTTTCCCACAAAAAAAGTGGCCACCCTTGTATTCTGGGGTAATGACAAATCTGGAGGTGTATCATGCATGCCTTGTGATGTTTTCCTCAAACATTCCGATGGGTTTGTTGTCATTTTTCATGAGGTCAAGGATGCCCATTTCCATCTTAAGTCAAAGGGTATGAGGAAAATATTTATGAAATTTTTTTTCCAGAAAACATTCCTTTCCAACGCCTCAATATCTTCCTCAAGCTTCAAATTTTTTATCAATGTCCACCATTGATCAGCTTCACCCTCCATATGATAAGCAGCTAAAGAATCATCTATTTTTGAAAACATTGAAGGATGGAGAAGATAATATTAATAGAGTTGATCCATTGGTCGACGATTGAGGGATCAGATGATCCATTAAAAGTAGGTGGATTTTTTCTAATTATGTTCTTGATTGTGGCTTTTTCTCTCCTGGGGGGGGGGGGGTTGGAAGTTCCTCTTGACCCATGCTTCTATTCAAAACATTAGTTAACTGAGATAGTATCATGATAATTTTTGTGATTCCCACTCACATTGGATTTAACATCTCAATTGAAAAGTAATCACATTGATCTTCACATCGGCTGCTATCCCATGTCATCCTATTACCTGCCATTGGCTAGAATAAAAGGAATGTTATGGGCAACACATAAAGTGGAATCCAATGAAAAAAGGGATAGCTTATAAATTACATTTAATTCATTAACTTATTAATGTATAGGATTAAATCTATGTTATCCATGATCTACATCCCAACATATATTCTTAGGTGTATTTTTTATTCCCTTAACAATGGTTCATACCAAGATTATTAATTTATAAAATCATATCCCCCAGGAGTGCTAACCCAAGAGTGCATCAAAGCCTATTTTCTTGCACCAATCCTCATTCGAGTCTAGCTCAAAATGGTGTTTTCAGGTTTTACCCCTAGATATATATGTGTCAGAGCCACCGCTACTTGTTTGTATCCTGATAGTGATTTATTTTATTTATAAACCACTTATTATATACTCAACCAAATTTAGGGATGTTTTTATTATAATTATTTTTATCCATAAGGCTTTCACTAGGGTTTTTTATTCCTTATCCCAAAAATAAAAAAAACTGTCATTTGATACCAACTATAACAACTCTTCTCTTTAGTACAAAATTTAATATGATTTATTATATAAAAATTCACTTAATATAACTCTGGGGATTGATAGGTCTAGTGTCTTGTGAAATTATAAACATTGCATCAAAACAGAAGACATAAAATACAACATCTTTATTGAAAACTTTCTTACATGACCACAACATTCTTTCGTACTTAGCATTTCATAGGATAACCTTGGAACATACATAAGAAAAGGGTGAGCTATAAAGACCATTAAGGGAGTAAATGAATCACTACATGAATAATACAATACATGTTAGGTGATAGTCATATCAATGAATCATAATAGAAACATGAACCTAAAGGCATGATATAGTATGATTATCCTAACATTGAGATGTAGAAATAACATTTAACATGATATTTGCATGATCCAAGGCTCATTGTACATGGAGCATGAGTAAAACCTCATTTCACTTGAGTTATAATGGGAAAACCCTCATTTAACTTGATGCATCATGATATGAATCTTTACCCAATGCATTGGATCGCTACTAGGGTGCACCCTTAAGCATTGTATTTGAGGCATAAGCGTGCCACATAGATCCTACAACATGGATTCATTAAGAATCATAATTTATTCCATGAATAAGAGATGTATAATACATAATTGTATATTATAAATCAACAAGTACATGTGGATAATTGTGAATACTCTTGATAGGGAAATGGATATGGTATTCACTTACACGATTATTTTGGCATGGTAAAGGTTGGTGTAACTTCTGCAACATAACAATGTCAAATAGAAATCATAAAATGGGTTGATGAGAGATAAAGGGGGATCTCATATTTTCTACATGAAATAGAAATTAATGTTTCATAGAAAAAATATCCCAATATATGTAATGGAATTTTTATGCATTAAATAAAAAAATTGCAAGAATATAAATGAGGAGAGAGAAAACCCTTAAAGAATTTTGGCATGGTAACGGGTGTACATGGTTGGAATTAATGATAGAGAAATGGTTCTCTTATCATGAAAAAATAAGGAGGTAATTATATGGGAAGTTCTAAATCATACCCAAAAATTTGTAATTGAATATAAAATGGCATAACAGTATAAGGAAACATTGACATAAATAAAGAAGGAAAGTGAGGATCCCTTACTTGGAATTGTGATCTCAATGGCTTGGGAGAGTCTTAAGAGAGGATTATTGGGAGTTTGTGGTGCCTTGTGAGGATTATAGATAGATGAGGGAAGAGGTTGGTCATGCACCAAATGGATTTAGGGAAGAGGAATGGGAGATTGAATGGATTATAAAGGAATGGATAGGGAATTCTTTATTATTTAGGTTTTGGTAACTAGACAATAAACTAATAAAAAACACAAAACAACCCTTGGGTTTTGACCACGGTTTTCTCCAAAGGGGAGTGGAAAACATTATTTAAAAAGACCAAGGGATGATCTTCTTGAAATATTAGGCTTTCTTATGTGGAGGTGAGTCACATTCTGAAAGAAATCATTTTAAAATATTAAATATATTATAAGTCTTTGAGGGTCTAGTAAGGAATCATAGAACTAATAAATCAAATCTAAAATCACATTATTTTAAATTTAAAACATATGTTGGTAGAATATCTCTTTTATAGTATTTTATAACATCACTATTGGTCCAAATTGATGTCATAAAATACATTATATATTTAAACTGTATTTAATTTTTACCAAATAAATCGACTGTCTCAGAAAATAATGAAAAACTCACTATTAGAAAATTTCATCATCATGAATCTAAAAATAATATTCATTTTATCTGAAAAAGTTTTCTTATGTGAATTTTTACTTTTAAAATATTAATTTAAATTTAATGTAAATTCATGGGTTTTGACAAAAACAGATTTAAAAACATAATAAAATTTAAAATTGTATTAATACCAATTATATGATATTTTATACAAATTAATCAAGTATTAATATTTTATTAAAATATTATTTAATTAAAAAATCCATTAATTCATCAAAATAAATTTCCTAATAGATTTTAAATATAAACTAAATATGTTATTTCAGCCTTAAACTCCATTTACTAATTAACAATAATAAAATGAATAAATATTCTTTATAGAAAAATAATTCACATAATAATAATGCTAGGGTATTTTAATATAACCCCTTATAACACCCGCATAAGACCTAAGGGAATGGTGTGTGATGGTGAAAGACTCTCGAAGAGTCTCGGATATCATCGCTTGGGTCGTAATCTCTATTAACTTCCACTTCACCCATAGGCTGTTATGTTCCTGCTTAATGTGTTGAAGCTCAGCTTGGGCTTGGTCAAGAGAGAATCCCAATGACACTACCTCCTTTATGAGCTCCAACAAATGGGCTTCATATGGAGAAATTAGACTGTATGAGGCCAACGCTTCCATTATCTGAGTAATTTTGATTTGTTAAAGCCCTATATTTATAATAATCATGTTATTAATGTTCAACAACTATATTAGAAATGGCAATAATTATTAATAATATTTTAAAATCCAAAAACATAAAACCAAGGAAGTGAATATGTTTAGTATAACTATTTTACATAATAATACATTTAATTAGATCAAGAGGAAATTTAATTAATAAATATTTTGGTCGTTACATGTATTGTATTTACTTATTTATAGAAAACATAAAATGATAAGAAATGAAAACTGTATAATAAATATCGAATCACCCTATAAAAATATACATGGGAAAGGATATGGATCGATCATCCTTGGTATCACAATATGAAGAATGGATTATCCTATCATCAGAGACATTTTATCTTCCCCAAATTATTTTGATTGTATAAAAGAAATTTCTTGAATACATGCCAATTGAGAGGGATTATAATGATGAATTTACTAATGAGATGATAGGTCTTCTGGCAGAAATGAATGGAATGATCCAAGTTGTGGACTTTTCCATGAAAAAATGTTAGAATAATTTTTGGGTTGAAAGTTATTCAACCACTATTGTCCATGCTATTTAGAAGGGGGTGGTGCATCTTGCATGGCCGCTTACTTCCTGTTGGATGAATTGCCTTACTTCTCTCATAGAAATCAGCTACATTGCCACTCATGCATTTCTGGAAGCGAACATGATTGATGATAGTCTTTTCAGAAAGGGGGTCAATTAGGATATTACATGGCAGGATAAGTTTCTTAGTGATTTTCTCCCATTTTATTATAAGGATTGTAACAAGATTCCATCTTTTAGACTCTTGTAACTCATTTGTATATGTTCAATAAATTGTATCTTTTTCTTTGAATGAGGACCACCTTTTAAAATTATGAAAATTTTTCCTCTTAACCAAGAGGATGAATTTTCAAAACTGATTATACCATGATCCTTTATAATATCCATGATTATAGAAAGAATGTATATTTTTGAACCTCATGAAAAATAATTGTGTGAGAATCTAAATAATGGGCTAATATGCCCAAGTGCTTCAACTAGGGTTGAATCAGTCCTCTTCATAAAGAAGAATGATGTGTTAATGCTACTCATCTGTGATTATTTTGAACCCATTAAAAATGATAAATAAATAATATCCCCTAATATAGATAGAAAACTTATGTGATCATATTTGACGAGCCCACTATTTCATATATGTGATCCTTTAGTCAAGATACAACCAACTAAGGGTGAACAAGGATGATATTCCCAAAACTGAAATTTGAACAAAGAATAGACACCATGAGTTCATAGTTATGACTTTAAGACTCACTAATTATCCAAAAATATTTATGGAAATAACGAATAAGGTATTTAGTGAATACCATATAAAACTTATGGTATTATTTATGGAGGATATTTTGATATACTAAAAATTTAAGGAGGATTAGAAGGATCATTTGAATATTATACTAAGTGATTTGTAAATGGAGATGTTATATGCAAAGACCAAAAAATGTTATTCTTGGGTGAATAAACTATGATTAATGGGGATAATTACCTTCATAAAAGAAATATATATGGACTATTATATGACAAAAGAAATCAAAGTGTTTCTTAAAATAGAATATTTGTTACATATTCATAGTTTTATCTGAGAAGTAGGGTATTACTCTTGATTTATGAGGAACTTATCATGATATCCAAACCCATTAAAAAACATACTCATAAGAGAGTAATTTTTTTCTAGAATAAAGAATTTGAATAGATATTCAATGAGTTAAAAATGAATCTTATCATAGCACCAATATTCCAGCTTCCTAGAAGTGTGGAACATTTTTATGGAATACAATGATGCTTCAAATAAGGGTTTGTGTTTTTCCAAATGATGAATGAATAAGTGATATCCTATGCCTCAGGTTCATTGATATTTCATAAGAAAAAATATCCAACATGATATTTGTATTTGGAAGTAGTGATCACTGAATGGATGATCTAGATAAATTATATCTTTGGGGAGAAGTCTAAAATATATTCATATCATAATAGATTAAAATACAATTTCACATTAAGTGACATATGTTTCACCAGGATTTGTGGTTTGGGTGGAACTAGGACAATGAATTCTCAATCAATTTCCATTATAATAAACCAGTCATTGTGATATATTCTCAATGTATAAATCATCCATATATTATATCATTGTTATTAATTGAGAAATACCCAATATTTATATATTTTCAAGGAATGGATATGAAATTAATTAAAACATCCTCAAATAAAATTTCTAAAATAACTTATAAACCATATATTTTTTAAAGGATCTTGGAGACCTAGAATGATGATATGGAGCTATAGAAAAACATAGTGGTTATTCTATAGTTGGAAATTACTAAATTTGTATTTATACATTTTGGAACCCCAATATGAATCCATGTAAAACCATTATTGTAGAGGGATCCTTAATATAGCAAGCATTCCTCATCCATCACAATTCATCTATGGATCTAAAGGATTTATAGATATATAGTATAGAAATGTTGATGGGATAACTTGTATAGAGTGATTTGGAAATTTTTATCTCAATGCTTGGAATTTATAGAAGTCATCACTAAATGTCAGATGACTATGGGTATGAAATATCCATTACCCAAAACAAAATTGAAATAGAAATACAAAACCATGGATTTTTTTTGTACTCCCTAGGACAACTAATAGGAATAATACCATCTGGGTGGTAGTTGATCACCATAGAAATTCATCCCATTACATTTTTATCAATTAATATTTATCTCTGGACCAATAAGATATGATATGAATAAGGGATGAGATAATATTACATGTAGTGTGACACACCATTATATCTAATTGAGATCTGATGTTTATGTAAATGTTTTGATGATTACATTTGTATGAATTGGGAAATGAACTATTCTTCAGTACTACTTGTCACCTGTAGATTGATTCTTATTTTTACATAGCATCAAAACTCTATATTATATACTGAGATAATATTTAATTTATTTCTAATTATGTTGGTATCATCACATTACCTGTAGTGGAGTTAACATATAACAACAACATCCATTTCAGCATTAAAATAGAACCATATGAGGATCATTATGGGTAGAAGAGTTGAAATATGGCATGATGGATTGAAGTTGGAGAGAAAAAACTAATTTGACTAGATCATGTCTAAGAGATGAGTGTGTAGGTTCTATGGATTTTCCATCATATGAAATCTATATAGAGCTGATTGAAGTGATATCGAAAAAATCACTGAAAATGATCTGAGATTGTGTTTGGATATAAGGAATTCCTACGTATTTCACTATATAAGACTTTAATCATCGTTTTTTAGAAAATAAATCTTTTCCCAATATATATAAAACCCATTAAGGAACCTGATCACAATGGGGCAGTGCCCTATCAATAAGAACTACCACATATCATATCTAATGTACATGATTTGTTCCATGTATCCCCGTTTAGGTTGTACAGATCATACACCCACATCCCTTGAAGAAAATATAGTGGTATTACCAAGGGATAAAGAAAACCTATAAAAGGATCCTCTCACGAAGAGCTTATATCATATAGATAATGATCTATAAAATAAAACAACTCTCATCATCAAAGTGTTATAGAGAAAGAACAAGTTTGAGGAAACCACATGGGTACAAGAATAAAAAAAGAAGGAGAAGTACCCACACCTATTTTCAACTAATATATATTATAAAATTTCTATGGTGTAATTTATCACGTGAGGGGAATTTAACACCCCATTGGATAAAAGTGAAAACAATTATTGACAAAGTATTCAATACGCTACACTGAACCCAAACAAACTATGATTAGTTGTAAATTAATGTTATAAAATACTTGTTAAATTAGTGGGTATGAATTGGATTAAATAAATTATAAAATATATATTTATTTTCTAATCAATCTATAATTTTTTAGGTAATAAGACATGATTTTTTTTTAAAAAAAAAATTTAAAAAATTAAGTTTTCATAAAAAATATTTTCATTTATTTTGTGAGTAATAATTATTATTATTTTATGGAATTATTTAAGATTTAATTTTATAAAATTTATATAGTGTTTTAACCATTTTACTGATAATAACATATAGTAAAATTTCGTATTTTTCAGAATGTATTGACTCTTTTGGGAATATGAAAAAATTCTAATTATTGGTAAAACAATCGTTTATTTTTAATAAATTAATAACATAAAAATATATAAATATATTATTTATTATCTAAAAGTAACATAAGTATTCTAATTTTATTTTTTATAAAAATAATTACAATTAAATTAATGTTATTCAATGTTTCAATATAGTATTATGTTTAGGTATAATAATAATTTTTCCATTAAACTATTTTAATGTGCATAATGTTTCACCATATTAAGAAATTAAAATAACCCTTAGTGAAGAATTATTTCATTGAAATTTAGATCTGTTATATCTAAAAATATGAATATAAATTCATATGTTTATTATTACTTTCCATATATTTATAAAAAGTTCATTATATTAAAAAAGAAGAATTTCATGAAATTCCTTTTTTCAACACGTTTATATGAATAATTTTATATTAATATCTACCGCATATATGTATTGATTTTTATAAAATGAATTAAATATTTTCAATATGATTAGTCAATATTATATATTATTTTGACCTTAATTTTGTGATATAGTGAAAATTAAATCCTGTAAAAATCTGTTTCAATGGTTAATTTTAAAATTAGTTTATTGGCGGTTAAACAAAATAGGTACAGTGAATGAAAATAGTAAAAAAAGTTTCTATTGAATGGGAGAGGTGTGAATCATCCTTATATGTCCTTCACTGCATAATTTGTCAAATTTTTTACTTTTATTGAGAGTGGCTTCCCTTTTTTGAATATTTTTGGTTATTTTCAAAAATGTTACTACTCCTCAATTAATAATGCAAACCCAATGAACTCTCATTTCAAAATTTAATAATCCAATTGGTTTAATGAATACCTAACCAAATTCATTAAAACATTATCCTAAAATTTCATAGAATCCTTTTTTGTTCATAAATTCTATCCATAAATGAATTTGGTAAAATCCAAAATAGGTGCTCTAAAGAAGACATAGTGTTCTTTACAGAGCTACATTAATTTATTTCTTCTTAATCATCCTTAAAATATAACTGAATCATTCCCATATAATATCATATTTATCTAAAATATAGAATTATATTATTATGTTACTTTAAAAACATATATCCACATAAAATTACATCAAATGTGTAATTAAACCATCATTTCTATGTATGTCAGACTACCGCCTCGTGAACCAATGAAATTCATTTTCTCTCATTTAATCTCATGGTTTCTAATTATGATAGAATAAATTTATATATATCAATGTATTTTTATCATTATTTAAATATAATACATTCTATAAATTCTTTCTTTACAATCAATTTAATAATTATAATGTCATTCTTGTGTACTCCAGACTACCTCCTCACACAAAAATGTTTAATAAACCCAACCCTAGTAGCCTAGAGCCAGTGTTTGACATTATTACATTAGTACTATGAATTTGTGTTTTCATCCCAAAATATTGAATATATTAGTAACAATGGAAAACCATTTATATACATAACTTATACATTACAACTTTAAAATAAATTCAACATAGTAACTCCAACTGAAAATCTCATAATTTCCTAAATTATCCCTAAAAATCACTCATAATATACTTTCCCACATCCTGGGGAAAATAAATAATAAGAAGGGGTGAGATAAAATTATCAATAATGGTATGAAATACATTAGAATCTATAAAAAATAATAATTAAAGGTTAAGATCCAATAGCACATGCCATTATATTGAAAAGAATATGGTAAAAATAAAAGATGGTCAAAATAAGTCCATATAAATAATCACTTAAGAATAAAACATAACCATGGATATTATAATAATTGAATAATCATATGGTCTATCAATTATTAGTATCATAATGAAGGAATTCATAATTCTATACATTATAAAAATAAGATCAAGTCTATGACCAAGAAGTCTATATAATGTGTAATGTCTAGACATGAACCCGTTCTAGTTAGTCTCATGAGACCCACCGATGCATCGAGGGGCTATAACCAGCCCCACACATCACTTTCTATGTCCAATTAATTACATATATGTCATTTAAAAATACATATTTAAATTAAATTCTCCCATAACACTCTGATATATTGTAATAATAATAATTGATTTATGTAATCTAATAAAATAATTGAAGTTTTTTTAGGAGATATACACTTTTTCCTTGAAAATAAGAGTTCTTTTGGAAAATGATTTATACATTCCATAAAATCATATTGTAAACATGAATATCCCATAAAATAAAATATAAGCATAATAAAATTTTGTTTGAGGGATAAATAAGGTCCAACTAAACTAAAATCATGTAATATTCATTTTTAAGAATCATTTGAAATGAAGGACCTTGATGTAGTTTAAGGGAAAATATAAAGGCATATTTGAAGAGGAAAAGAATTTATTGTTTTTATAAAACCATAAATGGGCTAACAAAATTATTCATGATAAAATTAGTTATTTCCTAAAAATAATGGTTTCTTAAAATAGATTATGGAATATATTTGAGAATGTGTATGAAATTGCATAGTTCCATTTTACCGGGCTTGCTTATCGGGAGGAATTTAAAAGGGTCCTCAGTAAACATGTATTGAACTATAAAATAAAGATAAAATGATCTGGATTAATTATTTTGGAACATATAAACATAATTTAGAAGAATTATATAAATAATTAAAGAATTATGTTGCGGTAAAGAGAGAGAAAGTGTAACCTGAAAGAAAAATATAGCTTTTAGAAGAAACCATTACCTCTTCAAAAAAAGTCAAACCATATGCCCCATAAAATTAATGATCATCAAAAAAATAAATTTAATACCATTTAAAAAATATATTCATGAAATGATACATAAATGGTTTGTACACATACACCACACATAAGAAATAGTGGTGAATAAGACATATCTCATGAAAATAAATGTGGGATCTAAAAACCCGTATTATATGTCCATAAGTGTTCTTAAATTGTAATTAACATCCTGGATAATGAAATTAGATTAATCAATAATTTAATTAAGAACCTATTCAACCTGAATTTCATTTATAATAATTTTATTATGTTCATTTATGGTATTTTTATGAGTTATAGGATTTTATTTCATTGTTTGCGAGTGTTATTTTCCTTGAATTTTATGATTGGTTCACTTGTATACATATACAGAATATATTATAAATTGGTAATTGTTATCTATCATTGAAATTATATATTATTAATTAACATGCATAATACAAAATTTTTATATAATTCATTTTGTCCTTAGGGGTTAGGAAAAATCATTACACAAAACATTAGTGAATCTCATTTAGATTATTTTGGTTTTTTTATCATTGCTAAATATTTTATTCACATTATTTCATTCTATGAATACATTGTGACACCCGAAAAATCTAAAGTAAGAACCTTGTATTGTATAGCGTGGATGACACGTGATGCCAATATTGTATGGTAATATAATATATAGATACTTTTAAATATACTTAATATTTAAAGTATATTATATATATTTCAATGCATGAAACACTGAGTTAGTGTGTGTTAATGGAAAGAGAGACCTTATTCGATGTCTTGCATCACAAACAATACCGAGCTTTACGAAAAAAATATATTATTAAAATATTTTTATTTAATATAATATGATATAAACTAGTCATTATGAATATTATTAGATAAATTTTGAAAATTTAAGGTATATATGAATATAAAATTAATTCATGGGTGACCAATAAATGAGAAATGGAAATAAGAGCCAATAGGATATAAAAAAATATTATTACTATTAGGCATCCAAATGAGTTTTGTCTTAATAAATAAAATAATTAAGAATTATTTAATGATTTTAATGAAATATAAATTTTATGTATTCAATAAAATATTTTTTATATTCATATATTGGGTTTTATAGGCATAAGATAATAACAAACCCAATTTCACAAATAAAAACATATATTTGTATAAAGGCAATTTTACCACCTTTTAATGGTGAAACCATTTTAAATGTGAATTTTTAAACTTTAATTGATTTTATTTGTAAAAATAAACATCATATTTTAATTTGAAACATAAAAAATATGTTAAGGTGAATTTTTTATATTCTTGAGAAACTTGTCATTTTTTAATGAATAAGTAAAAATACTAAATTTTAGTTCAAAATGCTTTTCATATAATTTTTTGATAAAGTAGAATTATAAATTATATTCTTTTTAATGTTTAATTAGATCATAGTTTTATTAATTAACACAATTTATGTCATTGTAATCAATTTCACATTGAATTTGATTATAACTTTTGACCATTTTCACTTTTGAACCACGCATTGTTGTCTCACCAACGGGATGAATTTTAAACTAATTTATTCCAATTCTATGATTAGAATTTGGAAAAATGGATTCCATATTTTCAATAAGTATAATTTATATTTTATTATAAGTCTTTTTTTGATCAAAAATATTAGTGAAAATTAATAAAAATAATTACAATGATTAAGGTTAAATTAAGACTAATAAGGGACTAAAAATTTGCATTAAGGCCTAAAATGACATATATACATGAAATTACTAATTTGATGGCTATATTTTGATCCTTTTCTCCATTGGATATATTTCTTCCTATTATTGGATCTACTTTTCACATGAAAATGTGTATATAACTCATTGTTTAAAATATTACAAGAGTGCCACTACTCCTCCTATATAAAAGGACCTCCTCTCCTCCCACATCATCTCACTTCTCAACCCACATTTTTTTGTCCAGAATCGGTCCATATATTTCCAAAACATCCCTATCCTAATCCTAGAAGCCTCCCCTTGTTCATAAAGCAATCCAATAAATCCCATTGGTGTAATCCAAAAGGATTTCCCCGATTAAGTGGTATCAAACTTTCATATTCTTTTTATTTTTATTTCAATTATACAACCCCTATGCTCTTATTATTCTATGATTTTATAAAAAGATTACCCCCAATATACTAGGTTATTATTATTACAAGTGTTCAACCTACCCTTAAACATACATCTTTTTAATGGGTAACAAATAAATTGTTTCTCTGTTCGACAACCCACTGCCTCATTAAAAAAGATTGTTTATTTTTACATTAAAATCTCTCATGGTGGACAATGTGACAGAAAATCCATTTATATATTATATATATTATATTAATTATGTCTTAAATCTTATGTAATTATTTTCCTACATAGAACCTTATACCATCCATTTTGTGTAAATAAGATAAAATCATGTTTGGAAGTGTGGACTAATACCGCCCAAGCCATGTCTTTCGCTCACACTATACATGGATCATATAAAGAATGCATTTAATTAAAAATATGTGACATAAAAAAATATTATAATCATTAAATAATTAAATTTTTTGAATCTTTATATAAATCATTTTCTTTATTACCATTTTAGACACTTAAAAAGTGAAAACATCGTTCGTGGACGTGTGGACAACCGCCTCCTCAACAAGATGTGATTCATTTGACATCAGGATAATTATATATATAAGAATATATTATTATAGAATATTATATTTATGATAAAATTATCATTCTATAATGTTTTAATTCACTTACCATTTTTTCATAATGTTCATTGAAAAATGGGAACTTTACTCATGCGTACGTACGACCTATCGTCTCCATGGTGGTTACATTGTTTCATTTTTCATATCCATAGTTAATGATTACTTTTAAAATAATAGTATATATATTAATATGATAATTATGTTATAAATATTATTATATATATGTTATATAATGACCAATTTGTCCATAGTTGACATACCAAAGTTGTTTTGACACATAAACCACATTCGTTCGAAACACCAGACGTAAACAAAATTGATTAAGTAGTTGTATATAACATGGTAATTAATGTAATAAAAGTAATGATAAACATTAAAAATGTTATCTAAAATTATATAATTAACATAAGTTTAATATATAGTAATTTAAAGGATGTTCAGCCGATAGAAAACACAAGGTAAAGGGTTTTCATCTCACTTTTTGATTCTGTGAGATAAATAACATGTTCACCACTTAGTTTTTTTTGTGGGTTATCTATTTACTATTTTTAAATATTACACCATAAATTACATTATCTTCATTATATTTAAAACATTCATTCAATATTATCTCTTTATGAGGATTATGATTTAAAATGTTTCAATATTGTATGAGACACTTTGAAATGTTTAAAGATTATTTCCCGCAACAATAAATTTAATAACCATTAAATGGTATTTACATTAAATTAAATTATATGACTACTGTTTAATAAAACCATTATTTTCTCTTCTCTTGTTATTCATTTCCATTTTTTTGTATTATTTCCTTTTTTTAACTCATTGGTACTCAAAATATTTTAGAAATTATTTTATTTAGGAAACCTAATTTTTTTTATCTTCTTAGTAGAGAACCCATTTACTTCTAAAACATATATTCTATAAAAATAATTTAAAAATTATATTAAAATTATTTGGTAAAGAAATTTTTACCCTTTTTTCATTTAATTGTTTTAGTGGAATCTTATGGTCTATTTCTAAACAAATCATTTTCCTATCCTTTTACTGTAAAAAAGGAATCGGTTTTACCTGGTGCAACACATATGGATTTACCTATTATCACTACTTCAATGTTTCCTTTTCACATTTAAGTAGATACTTTTTAATGAATTTTTTTCCAAATATATATTCAATGATATGTTTTTTCAAATGGATTTTCAAAACTAAATGATATTTTCCTCAAGAATGTTTGAAAAAGATAGTTTTATAATACTTCCAATCATCAACAACATAAACCATTTATTTTACTCTATATGGGGTATGTTTTATTGATACCATCCTCAATACAACTTTTTATGGTTTATGATTAATTTCTTTGAGAATAGTATTCACATTCACTTCCTTGATTCATTTTTTACCTTGCAATACTCATTTTCCTATGACAATTGAACATTGAATTTCCCATAGTTTACCATATCATTTATCATGGATATGTTAATTGACGAAATCATATGTAATTTTTTATATTGTGTTCAAATTGAATGTTAATTTATTATTTGGGTATATGTTGATAAATATGTATCTCTAAATCTATAGAGATATTTGATTAGACCCATATTTACATCGATTATTCGATATATGAGGAATATTTTGGACTGTTATGACACAGATAGGGAATGGTTATAGATATCCCCTCGCTACATTGGTAGTATCATGGGAAAATTCATTTGTCTAGCCTTCTTATATGTGTTTTTACCTGATATGTTGTAAACTATCTTGTGGAAGGTCTTGATGGTAAAGGTACCATGTATATAAAAAACATGGCATCTAATAATCAAGCATTTCCCTAATTTTGTTTTAGTTATTATTCATCTATGAGATTTTTTATTGAACTATCTATGGATATATTTAATTTTCAGTTATTTATATAGAATTATTTTTTAGTTTCTTAGCTTTCTATATTTATTTATGCTTATCTAGTTATTTGAATGGAATTTGATTTTAGTTATTACGTTTCCATATTGTTTATGCACTAACATTTAGTTTATTGATTATATGGAATGTGTGTTCAGTTAATTACCTTTACATGTTGACTATTCTCATTTATTATTTATTATCTACAATCTAATTTTACCTTGTAGATAATTTGAGCTCACTTTTGTTATGTTTTTTCCCCAGGAGTACAAGAAGCGTACTATAGAAGATATTCAAGGATTTAGTTGATGGATTAGAGTTATCCTAAAAGTTATTTATTTAGAAAGAATAAAAAATTATATTATAATTAATGTATTAATTTTTAGTACAATATTCATGTATATATATTGTTTACCTAGACTAATAAACTCGTAGTCCTTTGGGATTTTATTCATTATAATCATGTCAATTTTATTGATAGAACAAACTAGTTCTAGGCCTTATGGGGTCGATTCTCTACATATATACTAGTTGAAAACATAGAATAAGTTGTAACATATATATATATATATATATATTAAATAATATATTTTCATAATAAAATTGGTTTTATGACCATCACTGTAGGCGAAATTGAAAAACGAAAACATTTCTTCCACGAAGGTGGTAAATCGGTACCTCACCAACGTTGTTTTCATTTTTAGAATAAAAGTCAGAGGATAAGAGTTTTGACAGTTGTTTTTTCAAAGAGATAATAAAATCCTAGTATATATAATATATTTATGTTATCATGCATGTTTGGAAACAGGAGGTGAGGAGATTATAATAAAATAAAATAAGGTGAAAAGAAAATTAATAAAGCGAAAGATGACTTTACGTCTTGAATTATTCTCCTTGAGAATATCTTTATAGAAGTTGATATTGGTATTTTTTATGAGAGAAAAGCCTCTTGAACTTGGTGGAGAGGCTAGGGAAGAGGATTGTGTTAAAATTTTAAAATCATTAAGGTTTAATAGCTGTGAGGAGAAGAGGTGGTGAGGGGTGGTATTTATAGTTGAGGAGCGAGGTGTTTTAGAAATATTTTATTCAATTGTTTATTATTTTGGATGAAGACTATGAATAGTTTGATAAATATCACAAAATATAATAAAATAATGAATTTTCATTCGAGATTATGGTTATTACATCAGTAATAGGTCAATAAAAGTTTTATTTAACTTAAAATATATTTATAGTGTAAATTATTATGTTGTACTATTCACTAAAAATCATTTATTTCAGAAAAATCCAAAAAATTCACCCTAAAACTCTTCAAAAATGTAAAATTAAATAATGAGGTCACTTTTTGAAAATAATTTCCTAAATATGAGATTTTTTTTAAAAAATCATCTTTTATTTGAAATATACCGATTTTAATAATTTAACCGATTTAGTGAATCTTTCAAAAATTATTTAAGGTCTCATAAAATTGACTTAAAATCATAAGAGAAAATAAAAATATAGGAATATAGTTCATGAAAATATATATTTTTTACAAATATTTTAATTATAAAATTACGGCTAACGATTTATGTTTCACAAATATACCAATTTTTAACTTATCATTTTTAGAAAAATCAATCTAACTTCTACAATATATAAATATATCATATTTTATTTTATAAGGATAATAAATTTTATTTAAACTTTCATATGTGAGTTTACTATTCAAATCGTAAATAGAATATTAATATAAAAAAATGACAATTAAATGAATCAATATTTTTCACTATTCACTATAAAATAAATTGTAAAGACCCAAAAATTTCACTGAAATTTTTTTTTTCTTAATTTCTTTGGAATTTTACGAGTATGCAGTTTCTGATGGAGCCTGATTCCAAGGCCCGGTGTGCCCGGAATCATTTTCTGATGTTTAGCTCGGGTACGTTCAGTGAACGAACGAGCGGGTTTTTATATCTCTTGAACCAGTGCTCGGAATCGAAATCTGAGGGCACTGATAAACTCGTAGCGCCGGTTTTCTCTTAAGGGGACCTTTTCCGCAGTTGCGATTTATGGGGGTCTGAAGTTATATTTTGGAGTTTAACCTTCAATTAAATAAAAATTGTGTTGCACACATTTTTATTTGAGTCGGTTATATCCTACAAGGGGGAGGTTGTTGGTGGGGCCGACACCCACGTAACCTCCCATGAGAGGATATTTGTGAGGTGGGGCCCACACGAGTCCCCACCTATTCAAATTCTATAACTTTCCACAAACCCCCCATTAATTTCGTAACACACCTGCACCCCACTTTAATGAAAAGTCAACTCTCTTAATTAATTAACTATTTAAGTTGTTCAATATAATTAATTCGAGTATTCAATTTTGAATTTCGAATTGATTGGTGGCTTGTGTGAGTTAATTAAATAAGACAAGTCTTATTTCATTCAGGGTGTTTGGGTTGTGCGAGAAGGATTAGAGAGGGTTTGCTCAAGTCTTGAACTTCATCTTCCTCCTTGAAGAATGCGAGGAACGCCCCGTCGCCGACGAAGAACGACGGCCTCTGACGATGGACGACGAAGAACGACGAATACTCTGAGATCGACGATGCAACACCATGTACCGTGATGCTGATGATTCTCTTCTCTGCGATGCCAATTACGCTTACGGAGCCTCGGTCCGCGACGCTGTCTTCCGCGACACCATTTTCCGAGATATCCTTTTCCCGCGACGACCTTCGTTCGACGACTTCATCGAGTAGGGGTTTGGTTTTGTTCGTTAATAAATTCCTTGCGTTCTTCATTTAATATTCGGGCCGCCTGTTATCAATTTAATGGGAGGAGGTCGGACCGCAAAAATACGGCCGAACCTCCTCCCCCTTTGATGTGTGTTCCTTGCAGCTCGAACAAAGGCGGCGCGGTGCAACGGCACCGGGCGGAAACAAGAAGGAATGCGACGAAGGAGCGTGGTGCCGTCGCGCCGCGCCATTGAGGCCGAACAAGCCGTGGCGCCATCGTGCCACGCCGGAGAACCTAGAAGAGGCCGCATCCGGAGCGGGGTCGTCGCGCCGCGCCGGTCAGACAAGGCCGTGGCTCAAAGCCGCAGTGGGGCAAGGCGGAGCGGCCGGAACCGCCGGCTGTCAACACCTCAGGAGGGCGGGAACGCGGTGGTCCCGCGGCGGTAGTACCGGCCGGCCGGACAGGGCCGGCCATTTCAGGGGGAGACTGGGGGCCGTAACCCCCGGCTAGAAAGAAGAGCGGCCCCCACGTGGGTGGGAGGGCACGGTTTCTCAATCAGGGGGGCAGCGCCCCCCCCCCCCCCCCCCCTTCCGCGACAGCTCGGCCGAGCCGAACTGTCCGGCCACAGGGGTCGGGCCTGCCAAGGCCGGGCCGCGCCCTAGTGGGCCGAACCTGGACCTGGGTCGGGTCACCTCGGTTCGGGCCGACCCAGGGGGGCTCCGGCTGGGTCGGACCGGGCCCGAACCCCCTATTTTCGGGCAGTTTTCATTCAAACGCCCATAACATGGGCTGCTACCTCTGATTGATGCACCGTCAGTTGCGATACGATCCTTGGATCAAGACGGTCGTTTTGGTATATTACACTCAAGGTTTCGGAGAACTTTGGGTATGGACGGGTTCGTTCGAACTCGAAACCAACCGGGCCCTCGGAGCGGAAACGCCTATAACTTGAGCTCCGGACGTCCGATTGACGTGTCATTGACTTTGTTGGATTACTCTTAGTGAGACAAGCCTCTTTTATTACTCCTCCCGAGGTTTGGATGCAGTTGGAGTATGGCCGGGTCGGATTGTACCCGAAATCCAATCGGGCCCCTAAAACGAAAAGCCGATAACTTTCAGACCGGACGTCCGTTTGAGGAACCATCAACGGCGTTGGTGATCACGTTGAGAAACGGTCCCTATGAGCATACCCTATGTGAGTTTAGGATACAGTTGATATATGTCCGGGTTGGTTCACACACGAATCCAACCAGGCCCCTGGGACGAAAAGGCTAATAACTCACAGACCGGGCGTCTGATTGACGTGTCGTCTGTTGCGTTGATACCCCTATGACGAGTAGGTCCTTTGAGATACTTATTCGTGGAACTTTTTGATACATGGAGTATCTACCTATAGCTCATGGAGAAGACCCTCCTGGAGATTAGCATACGGAGTATGGAGACCGTGTAGCTGGTTGAGACCTGCCGACTGCTTGACCGACTCGACTTGGAGTGAGTCAACTAGCCCAGTGGACGGAGCACCCAGTATTTGGAGACAGACCGATGGCGGAGGGAGCGCCAGGTAGTTGGCCACAGACCCGTGGTACTCGACAGGAGAAGTACCTCTTTAGGCTATTAGAGAGAGCACCCGGTATTTGGCGGCAGACCCTCAGCAGACGGAGCACCCGGTAATTGGCAGAAGACCCACGGTACTTGACAGGAGGAGTACCTCAGCAGTCTAAGGTTAGTGAGAAGTACCTCGGAGTCATGACAGGATCACCGTACTCGTCAAAGATGGAGTTCTTCAGCAGTTACGATTTCGAAAATTAAAATCGTTGTTTGAGGTGAGTCTATGACCTTTATGTTTTCCTCATGATTGAGATGGGTCACTTGATAACATAGGTATATGTATGGGCATATATCTAAGAAGTGGTTATCCGTTGATTCCACAAACTCTGTGTTTCCTCATGATTGATATGGGTAACTTGATAACTTAGGTATATATATGGGATTATTCCTAAGTAAGGGTTATTTGTTGAGTTTCTGGTTTGTGTTTATCCTTGTTGGATTTAAAGAGACTTTGAGGGTCTCGAGTTCCCTACTGAGTATCGTTATACACACCCCTACACGGCCTCTGCCCGCACCTCATTGTGTTGGATGCAGATGACAGACTACGCTGACAGAGGCCGAGCGTTCGAGGACTGGACGGTACCCGGAGGAGGGTCTCATGATGATCCGGTACCCAGAGGGGATAGACGGACGGACAATCGGACGTGGAGTGCTGAGGAGGACATATGTACCTACCCTTCAGGTAGGATCCATGGTTGACGATCGAGGAGCTGCGTGTCATCTTCCAGGTGCTTGTCTTTTCTATTGCACTTCACTTTCAGTTGTAGTTGTACCTATCTGTTGGGCTTGTATTTCCGGCCACTTTGTACTTTCACCACTTTTTTTACTGCTGTACTTAGTGATTTCTTCCGCTTGTACTCTGGTTGTCTTTTTGTTTACATTTTTAAAGGCCACGCCGTCCAAGTTATAGGGATTTACGCCTTTGGTGCTAGTCGCCAGCCCCTGGCCTACGGAAGGCGGGCTTGGGGTAGTTACGACACGAGCCCTGGGGGACGGGTCGTGACAAATTGGTATCAGAGAATTCGGTTCTACTGCAGAACTTAGGACTCTGATATTTTCTTTCTGTGAAGAAATAGTGTTAAGGGTACCGAGTGTGTTTTTCAGTTCAGGGAGTCCAGTGTTGGTGCAGGCGGCCGACGTATCCATACACCAGGACCCTGACAACTGATTTCTGACATTGTGCACGAAAAAACTAATTGCGTGTGTGTTTCCAAAAGTTTCAAAAATTCAGCTCAAACCAGTTCATCTCACCAGGTATAAATCGTTTGACCATGTCATGTTTGTTTCTTTCAGGATTCCTCCCCGCGGACGACCAGCTAGAGCCCCGAGAGTTGTATGTACTGACATCCCACCGAGTGACGTGGCCTTAGTACAGGGCCCTACCCTAGTTGTGGCACCAGCAGAGGAACCAGCGGTACTACGACCGGTTGGGCCACCAATCCCACCAGCCCCAGCAGTAGAGAGTGCACGTCGCTTGAGCGCACTGCACGAGTTCCAGCACCAGAGGCCACCCAGGTACAGGGGAGAGACGGACCCGCAGGCGGCTGAGGATTGGCTGGAGGCTGTGGTGAGAGTCTTCAAGCTAGTAGAGACGCCATCAGACTTCCTGGTGATCCTTGCTCCCAGCCTCCTTCAGGCAACAATAGGCATATGGTGGAGCCTGATGCTCCAGATGCATGACGAGGCGACACTTCTGCGGGAAGAGTTCGAGAGCCTGTTCCGGGCAGAGTTTGTACTAGCCATCCTTTGAGCAGTGCGTATATAGGAGATACTACATCTACAGCAGGGTAGTATGACGGTGGCACAGTACTCAGCGAGGTTCACAGACCTCTCGCGCTACTCCACGTATATGGTATGAGACCCGTTCTTTAGGGCCCGAACCATCGAGTAGGTGCACAAACGAGAGATTAGATCTTCTGTTGTTTCTCACAACATCTCGACGCAGATAGGGGTGTTGGAGAGAGCCCTCTTAGTGGAGAGTTTCCTTGCTGAGCAGTCTCCAGCAGCAGGACCCACCACTATCCGGCATGCGGCATAGTCTTCTACAGCGGGCAGTAGACAGATGACGCAGAGGTCTAAGAGGACTCGAACTACCGGTGGTAGACTGCATGACTCAGGTTCAGTTGTGCGGGAAAACCGGGGTGGAGTCAGAGCCAGTCGTGCCAAGAGTGGGTATTGTTACTCCTGCGGTGGGCTTGGTCACATGGCACGTGACTGTCTGACCCGCCGTACAGATGATCAGCAGATAGATGAAGAACCCCTTAGACATAGGCAGAGGTTAGATCATGGCAGACTGCAAGGAGCAGGCGGCCATGGCAGGGGAGCTAGCCGTGCAGCTGGAGGTGGACGACGCTTCGAGGTGTTGCCACCACCCCCACCAGGAGGTCCACCCCGACCATAGGGAATAGGTGGACATGGGAGAGCTCAGCTTCAGGTAGCAGAAGAATATGACTACGGAGCTCTAGAAGTAGATGGACAAGAGCGGGACTAGCTCCAGACATGGAGACTTTTGTTCATGTTGCTTCTAGCTTTGTTGATGTTTGTTTATAGATGCTTTCTGTCTTTGTAATTTGAGCTGCAGTAATAAAATACACCTTTATTTGTGGCATTTACTTTAATGTCCACTCTTTTTGTTGTTACTAAGAGGTTCTGGTTTAAGAAAACCGTTGACTTGACCCTCACTTTTGAGATACCTACTAGAGGAGACCCAGTTACCACATACTGATGTCGACATTGTGACTCAACCCTTGGAGGAGAGAGTAACGGTTAGATATCTTGGTAGTAGCGTCGAGGCCTTACGACGTCATCCTTGGTATGGATTAGTATCATCCATGTCAGGATTGACTGTATTAGGTAGAGAACGTAATTCATCCAGGGGATGAGACCGGATTTCTCTTATCGGCAAAGAAGAAATCTTAGAAGCTCTTGTAGGACTAGAAAAGGTCCACGTCACCCAGGAGTGGATGAGGACAGCTTAGTGCCAATAAAAGAATTATGCTGACATGATGTGGAGACCACTAGAGTTCGGGGATAGAGACCACATTTTCCTACAGGTCTCACCTCGACGTGAGTTACGGAGATTTGGCCGGGGTAGCAAGTTGTCTTCGCGCTTCATTGGACCCTTCTAGGACCTCAACAGGGTAGGAAAGGTGGTTTACTGCTAGACCCATCCACCTCAGTTGCACCGGGTGCATGATGTCTCCCACGTATCTCAGCTGAGGAGATAAGAGCACGACCCGGTGCATGTCGTCGACCACGGGGGGTTGGACAATGGCGATGGGGTGACTTGTGTGGGGTTACAGTAGTGGTTGAGGATTGACAGGAGCGGGTCCTATGAGGACGGTTGCTTCCTATTGTGCGCTTTCGTTGGAAGCACGGGAACCTCTAGGTGAGCACATGGGAGCAGAAATCTTAGATGCATACTCAGTACCGCTTTTGTTTCCCTAGTTTGTGTTATAAATTTATGGGGAGGTAAAGCCTTGAAGTGTGAGTAATGTAAAGACCCTGAAATTTCAAGGAAATTTTTTTTTCTTAATTTTTTTTGGAATTTTATGAGTATACAGTTTCTAACGGCGCCTGATTCCGAGGCCCGGTGTGCCCGGAATCATTTTCTGAAGTTTAGCTCGGGTACGTTCAGTGAACGAACGAGCGGGTTTTTCTATATCTTCAACTGGTGCTCAGAATCGAAATCTGAGGGCACCGAGGAACTCGCAGCGCCGGTTTTCCCTTAAGGGGGCATTTTCCGCAGTTGCGATTTATGCGGATTTGATGTTATATTTTGGAGTTTAACCTTAAATTAAATAAAAATTATGTTGCACACATTTTTATTTGAGTTGGTTATATCCTACAAGGGGGAGGTTGTTGGTGGGCCCCACACCCAAATAACCTCTCATGAGAGGATATTTGTGAGGTGGGTCCCACACGAGTCCCCAACTATTCAAATTTTCTAACCTTCCACAAACCCCCATTAATTGCGTAACACGCCCTCACCCCCCTTTAATGAAAAGTCAACTCTCTTAATTAATTAAATGTTTAAGTTGTTCAATATAATTAATTCGAGAATAGAATTTTGAATTTCAAATTGATTGGTGTCTTGTGTGAGTTAATTAAATAAGACAACTCTTATTTCATTCAGGGTGTTTGGGTTGTGCGAGAAGGATTGGAGAGGTTTTTCTCAAAACTTGAACTTCATCTTCCTCCTTGAAGAACGCGAGGAATACCCCGTCGCCGATGAAGAACGACGGCCTCCGACGAAGGACGATGAAGAAAGCCGAATCCTCGGAGATCGACGACGCGACACCATATACCGTGACACTGACAATTCTCTTCTCCTCGACGCCAACGATGTTGATGGAGCCTCGGTCTGCCACACCATCTTCCGCGACACCATTTTCCGCGACGTCCTTTTCAGGCGACGACCTTCTTTCGACGACTTCATCGAGTAGGGGTTTGGTTTTGTTTGTGAATAAATTTCTTGTGTTCTTCATTTAATATTCGGGCCACCTGTTATCAATTTAATGGGAGGAGGTTGGACCGCACAAACACGGCTAACCCTCCTCCCCCTTTGATGTGTGTTCGTTGCGGCTCGAAGAAAGGCGGCACGGTGCAATGGCACTGCGCGGAAACAAGAAGTAATGTGATGAAAGAGCGTGGCGCCGTCGTGCCGTGCCATTGAGGCCGAACAAGATGTGGTGCCATCGCGCCGCACCGGAGAACCTTGAAGAGTCCGCTGACGGAGCGGGGCTGCGGTGGAGGGGCGCGACGCCGTCGCGCCGCGGCGATGTAAGGCGGGGCGACCGGAACCGCCGGCCGCCGTCACCTCAGGATGGAGGGACTGCGGCAGTCCCGCAGCAGCAGCACCGGCCGGCCGGACCGGGACGACCGTTTCAGGGGGATACCGTGGATCATAACCCCCGGATGGAAAGAAGTGCGGCCCCTACGTGGGGTGGGGGGGGGGGGCAGCCCCCCCCCCCCTTCCGCGACAGCTCAGCCGAGCCGAGCTGTCTGCCCACGCGGGCCGCGCCCTAGTGGGCCAGACCCAGACCGGGTCAGGTCGACCCAGTTCGGGCAGACCCAGGGGGTCTCGGGCCGGTTCGGACCGGGCGCGAACCCCGTATTTCCGTGCATTTTTCGTTCAAACACCCATAACTTGGGCTACGGACCTGTTATTGACGCACCGTCTATTGAGATGCGATCCTTAGATCGAGACGGTCGTTTCGGTATATTACACTCAAGGTTTCAGAGAACTTTTGGTACGATCGGGTTGGTTCGAACCTGAAACCATCCGGGCCCTCGGAGCGGAAACGCCTATAACTTGAGCTACGGACGTCCGATTGACATGTCGTCGACTTTGTTGGATTCCTCTTGGTGAGACGGACCTTTTGGATTACTCTGCCCTAGGTTTGGACATAGTTGGAGTATGGCCGGGTTGGATTGTACCCAAAATCCAACCGGGCCCCTAGAAAGAAAACGCCAATAACATTCAGACCGGACGTCCATTTGACGAACCGTCAGCGGCGTTGGGGATAATGTTGAGAATCTATCCCTATGAGCATACCCTATGTGAGTTAGGGGTACAGTTGAGATATGTCCAGGTTGGTTCGCACACAAAACCAACTGGGCCCCTGGGATGAAAATGCTAATAACTCACAGACCGGGCGTCCGATTGACGCGCCGTATTTTGCTTTGAGACCCCTATGATGAGGCATTCCTTTGAGATACTTCTTCGCAGAACTTTGTGATACATAAAGTATCGACCTGTAGCTCTTAGAGCGGACCCTCCCGGAGATGAGCGTACGGAGTACAGAGACCGTGTAGCCGGCTAAGACCTGACGACTGCTTGACCCACTCGACTTGGAGTGAGTCAACTAGCCCAGTGGACGGAGTGCCTGGTATTTGGCGACAGACCCACGATGGAGGGAGCGCCTGGTTGTTGGCCATAGACCAGCGGTACTCGATAGGAGGAGTACCTCTGTAGGCTATTAGGGAGAGCGCCCGGTATTTGGCGGCAGACCCTCAGTGGACGGAGCACCCGGTAATTGGCAGCAGACCCGCGGTACTCGACAGGAGGAGTACCTCAGCAGTCTAAGGTTAGTGAGTTGTACCCCAGAGTCCTGACAGGATCACTTTACTCGTCAGAGATGGAGTTTTTCAGAAGTTACGGTTTCGATAATGAAAATCCTGGTTTGAGCTGAGTCTATTACCTTTATGTCTTCCTCATGATTGAGATGGGTCACTTGATAACATAGGTATATGTATGGGCATATATCTAAGTAGTGGTTATCCGTTGATTCCATAACCACTGTGTATCCTCATGATTGATATGGGTTACTTGATAACTTAGGTATAAGTTTGGGCTTATACCTAAGTAAGGGTTATCTGTTGAGTTTCTGCTTTGTGGTTATCCTTGTTGGATTTAGAGAGACCTTGAGGGTCTCCGGGTCCCTACTAAGTATCGTTATACTCACCACTGCACGGGCTATGCCTGCACCTCATTGTGTTGGATGCAGATGACGGACAGCGCTGACGGAGGCCGAGCGTTTGAGGACTGGACAGTACCCGGAGGAGGATCTCATGACGAGCTGGTACCTAGAGGAGACAGACAGACGGACAATCAGACGTGGAGTGCTGAGGAGGACATATGTACCTACCCTTCAGGTAGGATCCGTGGTGGACGATCCAAGAGCTATGTGTCATCTTCCAGCTGCTTGTCTTTTCTATTGTACTTTACTTTCAGTTGTAGTTGTACCTATCTGTTGGGCTTGTATTTCTGACCCCTTTTTACTTTCAGTACTTTTGTTACTGTTGTACTTAGTGATTTCTTCCGATTGTACTCTGGATGTGTTTTTGTTTACATTTATACAGGCAACACCTTCCAAGTTATAGGGATATACGCCGTTGGTTCTAGTCTCCAACCCCTGGCCAATGGAAGGCGGGCTTGGGGTAGATACGACACGGGCCCCAGGGGACGGGTCGTGAGATAAATATTTTCAAAGACATATAAAAATTCACCCTATGATAATTTTTACATTCCACTTTCAAAAATGAAGTCTATTTTGTTCAAAATAATATTTAATAGTTTGAAAATGTTGTTTTAAAAAATGTGTTCCATTAAAAGGAGATAAAAATTCCTTTAAGAAAATATAGCCTTTTAATGCATAAAATTGGTTTTTTATCTTATTCTAATTAAATCATCTGTATTAACATGAAATCCTTAAATTAAAAATATACTATATAAATTTAATAAATAATATTTATTCTTTCCAATTTAAAGTATTTTTTATTATAGTTTTTTTAAAATAAATGTATTTTCTTATATATAATGTTTCGTTTAAGATCAGGGTTTTGTGAAAACTATGTTATCGAAGAAATTGAATTCAAAAAGATACATACCATAAAATATTAGGGTGTTACATTTTCCTCTCCTTCAATAAATTTAATCCTTACAATTTTAATTTTTACTTTGAAAAATAGAGGTTGATAATTCAAAATAACTTTGTGGGAAAGTGACATCAAAAATAGGGTTAATAATATATCTTTTTAATAAGAGTGAAAGAGAAATATTGTGGTCAAAAAATTAACTAGGTTTTTGGGTAAGAAATAATTATTTGAAAGAGATAACATGGACATTGAAGAGAAATATAACTATATTATGTTGATAGAGAGTGATAGGGAACATTTTCACTAGAAATTTAACCATCCCAAAACTATAAATCTTGTTAATGGTTAAAATACCATTGATTTCTTAGTAAGAATATTAAATGGATTACATTTTTTATTTGAAATTATTTTTCCTATAGTTGAAGGATTATTTTAAAATTCACATAATCACTTTATAAAATAAATATACATGATTACATTCCATGTCATAAGCATAATACTGTCCTTTATTTATGCTTTGATCAATATTCTCTTCATCACTTACACATGAAAATGAATGTTCATGATGAAATTTTCATTCCTAAAGCATTTTTAAATAATCATATGTTCCTTAAGTATTTCCTCCGACCTTTAAATTTTACTAAAACCAAGAAGGTTATCATATGTTCTTGAATAACAATAATTTATAATGTCCATTACAATCTATTCTATAAGTAATTAGTTTTAATACTTGTCTAAAACACGTCCTTCAGCATTAAAAAACCAAAAATTTAAAAGGTCACTAAATTTACAAAAATCAACTTGACATAAGATTCTCGAAATATTGTATCTCTTAATCCCACATACCAAATATATTAATACCATACGCTACTTCAAACCATGATGAAACATTCATGCTTCCAATAGTAAAATCTCATGTTGTTGAATATATTATTTACTTTTAAACAACTAACAATTCTAGAATAACATAAACCATTAGATCACTTACCACCATCAATGTAACCAATGATATCCTATAGCCATATATTTATTATTATATCACAATCAATAACAAGTTTAGGGTTATATTTACCATTTAGTGTGTTTTCAAAAAGACCAACTTACAATAGTAACACTTCTCTTTATTATTATTTCTATTCATCACAGGCTTCAAATTCCATAAGGAAAAAATACTACAATAAAATTCTTATATATCTTAAAATTTTTATAACCATAAAATAATAAAATAATTCAGGAATCCTAAAACCCAAATATATTAATCAGTCCACTTCAACTATTGTAACAACATAATCTTAACCTTGATCCCTTCACTCTTTCTAATTTATATTTCCATAATCCTTGAGAAATTCATTTGAAAATTTCCCCATGTAATTATAATTTAAAATTTTAATATTGTAAATTTCATTCCTTCTCTAGAAATTATGATCATGGCATCATTTTTCTCCACACATGAAGAGTACTCATTTTCCTCCTAATAATATACCAAGTTGATTCTTTACATAATTATCACATGTGGAAAAATAATTATTCCTCCTTTTACCTTTATTTTGTAATTTTATCTACCATATTCTTATTCTCTTGCTTCATTTAAAAATCATAACACATAGACAACTCATTCATTTTCTTTATAACACATGATACTATATAATCATGTGATAAAAATGTTTAGTAGGGTTTTTCCCTTAGAAATATTGGTATAAGACCATAAAATATATCCTCATTCACACAATTTATATCATGTGTATTATTGAGGTTTTCATTCCTTCCACTATTCAATATTTATAAATAATGGAATATAATAAATTAAGTTATTATTCACAATACACAATTTATAACTAGGAAAACACTTTAACATAAATTGAAAATTTATACATATCAAATCTCATAATCATAAACATGCTTTTTTAGGGACATATTTACTTTTAAATCCTTGATAATGGTTTATGAAAAAAATGTGAATTTTCTTGAGAATATTTCCTTGGAGTTTAAAATAAGGTGTGCAGTAAGGTCCATTTCATGTACGAGGTTATATAGAGTTGGTCCTAATGCACCATGTTGGAGTTTTTCAACTAGGTACATCTATGATAGAACCACATCCACTTCTAGTATACAGACATAGATTTATTTCTTGGAAGACCCACATAATCAATCACTTACCAAAATTCTTTGATGTTATTTTAGGTTTATCAGCCAAAGTATATCATAGGGTTATGTTTCCTAATCTATGCTTTCTAAATATAGTTTCCAAAGTTTTTACTAGACATTCTCGAACTCCAACCACAATGGACCCAACCCCAATATCTTGGAGCCTATGAATGACTTTGTTAAATTGGTACTATTAACATATGTCTACATACTAAAGGACTGAATAGTTTATTAGATTTGAAAAAACATATAGATATGTAATATTAAATTAAAACATTAAAATAAATACAACATTGTGACAACAACTAAAAATCAATTAATCTTTTATATTATCCCTATAAATCATACATAATATACTTATTCGCATCATGGGGAAAATAAAACATACGAAGTGGTGATATCAGATGATCATTAAGGCTATAAAATATAGAGGATGTTATAAACATAAACAACAATTAATGGTCAATATAAAATAGAACATTTCATAATCATGAACATTATTTATCATGAACAAAATATGGTAAAAAAATTCCATATAAATAATCACATTAGAATAAAACATAACCATAGATATTATACTAATCGAATAATAACATGGTATATCAACACCTACTATAATTATGATTGAATTCATAATTATATAAATCATAATCATACCATAATTTATTTGACCAATAATACAACATAATGGGTATGACCTTGACAAAAACTCATTATAGTTTGTCTCGTGATACTAGCTGATGCGTCAAGGGGCTATAGAGGGCCACACCCATCACTTTCTAAGTAAAATGAATTCCTAATATAACTAATAAAAATATATATATAAATCAATGTTTTCCATACCAATTATATATATCGAAATCATAATCATAGATGAATGTACTATAATAAAATCATTGACAAATTCATGAGAGAAATACCAATTATTTTTCAAAAGAAGACTTCTTTTGGAAAATCATTTGTACATGTCACTAAATCATATTTTAAACACTAATATCCCAATAAAATAAAATATAAGGATAATGAAATTATGTTTGGGACATATATGAGGTCTAACTGAAGTGAAAACATGTAAAAAATATTTTTAAGAATAATTATAAATGAACCACTTTTGTATGTTTTAAGGGAAAATATAAAAGAGTCTTTAAATAATAAAAGGAATAATTTATTACACAAAACAATAATTTATATAAGATATTTTTTCATGATTAAATGAGTTATTTTAGAAAAATAATGGTGTCTTAAAACCTATTATGTAGTATACTTGAAAATGATAATGAAATTGGGATGTTCCCTTTAACATGGCTTTCTTATTTAGAGGAATTGAAAAGTGAACCTCATAAAACATGTGTTTAACCATAATATATAGATGAAATGATCAATATATATATGTTTTAAAAAATAAAAATAAAATTTAAAATAAATATATAAAAATAAACAAGAATTACGTTTCATTAATGAGATATGAAGACTATCCCGAATGAAAAAATCTTTGTTCCGGAAGAAACCATTAACACTTCACTAGAAGTCGAACCACATGACCCATAAAATTAATGATCATAAAATAAGAAATTTAATTACATAAAAATAATTATATTCATGAAATGATACATAAATTGGATGTATTGATACACCACACATAAGAAATTGTAGTGAATAATAAATATCTCATGGAAATTAAAGTTAAAAGAGAAAACCCTTATCTTATGTATGAAAGATTTGTATACTTCTACATAAAATTTTGGATATTGAAAATAGATTATTTAATAATTTAATTTAGAACCTGTAAAATAATTATTTTATGTATTATAATTTTATTAAGTTCATTTATTGTATTTTTGATGAGTTATGATATTTAATTACATGGTTCGAGAGTGTTCTTTTTCTTGGTTTTCATGATTGGTTCACTTGAATACATGTACGAAATATCATGTAAAAGGGTAACAATTATCAAGTATCAAAAATATATATTATTAACAATAATTCATAATATTAAGAGGATATATAATTCATTTTTTTGTTTTTGGTGAGGATGAGTCATTAGATAAGGCGGTGGTGATATTTGTTTAGATTATTTTGGAAGTTTTTGATCATCGAAAAATATTTTTCCCTCATTATTTAATATTATAAATATATACGGGTTCTTGAAAATTGGAGAATCCATAAAAAATATATTATAATCATTTTTAGACATAAAAATGTTTTTATGACCAGCCTTAACATTGAAATTGAATAACGAAAACACACCGTCAATGAATTTGGTAAATAGGCACCTCAGAGATGATGTTTTCATTATTAGAATAAAAGGAAGACGATATGAAATTTGATGGTGTGTTTTAAATTTAAATAAGAAAATTATAGTGTATATATATGATATTAGGGTTATCATGAATGTTTGTGTAGAGTAGTTGAGAAGAGTATAAGAAATGAAAATAAATTTAAAAGAAAATATAGAAAGGGGAAAATGACTTTGCCTCTTGAATTCTTCTCATTGAGAACCTCCTTATAAGAGATGGTTTTGGTATTTTTCTGAGAAAAAAGTCTCATGTGTGTTGGAGAGATACTAAGAAATTTTATTTTTCTTAAATTGGACAATATTAAACTTTTATGAGGTTTGAGGAGAATTTGTGGTGAGGGGAGGTATTTATAGTTGAAGAGAGGGGTGTTTTTTAATATTTTATTCATTTTTTTTATTTTGGTTCAAGACTATGAATATTTTGATAATTTTCTCTGAATATATTAAAATAAATAGATTGAATTTGAGATTTTGGTTATTACATCAACAATTCCAAAATAAATAGTTTTTAAACTTATAATATATTTATAGTGTATTTTACTATTCACGAAAAATTCAATTATTTTAGAAAAATAACAAATATATAATGGAACCATTTATTGATGAATATAATTCAAAAATGAACTCCATTTTTTTTAAATATTTTTAAAAAATTAATATTATAATATTATATAAAATTATTATTTATTCCGAAAATACCGATTTTAATATTATAACAGAATTAATGACACTTTCAAAATTAATTAATTATTTGAGTTGGTTCCCAATAACCAAATTATTTTTTACTTTATGATAAATTTTATTCATGGTTTTAAATATTAATTTATTCTTATCCCATCATTATTTAACTTCTATGTAACATTGTATGTGATAATTTCCCATGAATTGTTGTCTCACTAAAAGGTCATAGAAGCAACCCATATGTTCTATGGAAATATTCATGAATATATGATCTATGGATGTATGATATCATTTTAAGGGACAAAAATAAGATAGGATATCAGGGGTGGTGACCCATAAGACATTGAGGCACCTTCTCATGATATACACTATTAGTAATGTCCAGAAGGATATTATGAGAACAAGACATACCAGTAGGAAATCCCAATTTCGATGGGTTATTGGATGTTACTATATACAGAAGTGTGTATTGGTCCATAAATAGTAATATTATTTTTAATGATTATTATTACATTTTCACTTATATTTATTTACAAAAACCATGATGAAAATTGTTTGAGGTGAGGTTGGATATGTTGGGTGTGTCACGAGTAATATTGCATTAAAGAATAATGAGGGAAATGATTTATCCCGTAAGTGATTTAAAAGAAGATTATATCATAGTCCCTTGGATAGAAATGATATTACCTAAATAAATCCAATGACCATGGTGATCAATAGGCAAGTTCTATTTTCGAAAATTCAAAGAAAGAGATATCGAGCATTTATGTTGATTGAACTGGCAAGCAACATGCATGGTTGGATATATTGTGATTAAGGGATTATATTACATGGTAAGAATTTGTATGAAGTGACATGTCATTGTGGCATTATGTTCATACTCTATGGGTTCTTTTTCATGTTGCAAGACTATAAACTTGGACATTAGGTTGGTCTCCCTAATGCTGCTGAGAAAGAGGCCTAAAGGGTCATACACTAAGTGTATCCAGAATCTCAGTTAAATAATTTATTATTTTACAAGTTGAATAAATATTATTCCTAGAAATTTTTTAATAATGTTTCATGTATTCCAGATATCAATTATTCTAAACCCATTTTTTTAAGATAATATTTTGGGCGAGGAATAATTAATAAATTCGGATTTTATAGTTGGTGAATATAATATTTATTTATTTATCGATGAATAATGATCTGATATTTGTTTAATAAATAAATATTCATTATTCATGGAATGATAAATATTGAGGGGGATTGGGAGAATATGTTTAAGAGACCAGTGAGAAATAATAATAATTAATATTATTGGATTAAATAATATTTCAACATTACTTGCAAGTTAAGTGCATGTGAAGAAATAATAATATTGTTGTTATTATTTTTCATGGGGGTTTCACTTGGATTAATGAAATAATTAGAGGATCATTTTTAAATTATTTTATTCATAACCTAGTGAAGTAAATTCTTGGTTATATTATTCTCTCAGTATCCAAGGGAAAGTCCAAAAAGTTTTGTGCGCAACATTTGTAAAAACCCTCTTGACCCTAGAGAGTTCATCTCTCTCTAAAAATTCTCTCAAAAACAAGAGTGATCCTCCTCCACTAGATCAAGGTTAATGTTTTGGAAGTGGTTCCCAAGGAGATAGAAGGAGGATAATGCAAGTGCAAGGCTCTTCCATGATAGCACTCAAATACTCCTTCAACGATGTCTGAATATTCATAGAGCACGTGTGAATCACCTCTAGAGGTGATACACCTTTGATATTTACAATGCAATGAAGTCACACTGCATATCTCTGTTCGTAAACTTTAATGATGAAAAAAATAACATTGGAGGTAATTCTTATTTAATTAAAATAACTGTAAACAACATGAGTTGATCTAATCTCTCTCGATTCTTGGTTTTCTATCCCTTGGTTGTTATTTAATTCAATTCTGTTGGCCATAATGTTCTTCACCAGAATAGATATTCGATTGATTATCAGTAAAAGAAAAAATAAAAACTGTACATCATCCCTCCCAGGGTTCATATATTCCTAGAACATACAAGTGGTGTCAAATGGGTCACATCATTGTTTACAAATAATATGCTTCCTTGATAATTTTTACATTCATAATTTATTTTTTCAATTGAGGTTAATCATTATTTAGATATGAATAACAATATCTATTTCTTCCTCAAACATTTCTCACATATCTAATGAAAATGATTAATTTTATGATTATAATAAAATCAATGAACTCATTTGTATGTTCCAAGGATTCTAACCGGATTCAACAAGATTACACACGAGGTAAAAGGAATTACATGTCATGTACTCATGTTCAACGAACAAGGTGTTAGTTCTGAAATTAGTCAACCTATGTTCATTATTTACATGTTGTGTAGTTAATTCTTTTGCCACATGTTGACTAGGATAGACTGGCACACAGTCATCTAGGTTACATGTTGTGTAGCCCACTGGACACGGTGTATAGTCCCTTAGGGTCAGGGTTGGGCCTTGTATTCCATACAAGGCCTAACCGACCGGTGACCATGTAACATGGATTCAAAAATGAGGGTATCCCACTGGACATGTTATGAACTCCATGATTTCCGAAGTACACCTCACGCACCGAGTCCCTAGGTGTGTACTTTGAGTTCATGGTGAATAATGTACATGCTATGTAGATTGGATCAACATGCTATGTTCGTTTACCAATTATTCTGATTTAAAATGTATCATATTAAAAAACACATGAGACATGTACTTGTTTGTGGGAGTATATCTAGGACCCGCCAAGTGATAGCCTTTGATGTATATATATAAATAAATATTTTATTAACATCTGTGTAGTATTCAAGATCTTCACATCATGTATGAGTTATATTACTGTTATTATTCTATGTTCTTGTTATATGTGACAAAGAATAAAGTGTATACGAGTATAATACATGTTGGGATGTTTTTTAAGGGAATTCACATGGTTTCCACCAATGTACAATTTATGTGAACAATTAATTTTTTATGAATTTTTTAATTTGTTTCAAATTATAATGGATGATAATCTTAAGGAAATTCAAAAAAGGCTTAAGATAAAAGGATTATTTTATTAATGATTATAATTAATCAATTCAATCATGATTTAAATTAAATAATACTTATTGTATAATTTAATTCTAGTTTTATTAAATGTGTAATGGTATTCATGCATTTTGATAATCCCGAGATTGACTAGACCTTTGTATGTGATTGGTTTCCTTTTAATTTATTAAATTAAAATGTTGTCTTGGGAGACTTCTCTCCTCATTAATAAGTTAGTCCTACATTCCCACAGTTTATTTTATGAAAATCCCCTTTTACCCCTCACATGTGCGTGAGTAAAAGCATATGTAATAGATGGATCTTCGAAGCTCGTGCAGGTGGTTGAAGTTAGAAGCTGAGGTAAAACCAATCCGAGGAGATACAAAGGTGGATAGGTGTAAAGTTGTAAACACGATCCTCAAATCGGTTCAGGGTTTTTCTATCATAGGTTATTGGTTAGATTATCGACCACTACATAAACTAAATATTAGAACAATCCCATGATCATACCCTTAATTTTAATTCTGTGAGTTTCATGGGTATTTCATTGTGGATGTTTTATCATGATCACATAATTAATGAATTAACATGCCTGAAAAGATGGAACTAAAATAAACTAGCTTATGCATAAATATTTTCTAAAGACATTTTTTATCACATAAATAAGCCCGCTTAATATTAAAAAGCATGTGAAAATATAATAATTTTAAATTTATCCATAATGTATAAAATCCCCCAATAAAAAATTAAGTCATTATAGCATTAAATTACATCAATTTCAATCAAACCATAGTTCAAGGTGTTTGACTAGCCAATGTTGTGGTGCTTTCAATTATCGAGGAAGTATAATTTGAGGATTTGGGTTGACATAACTTGGTTGACCTAAATGGTTCACTTCCAAAGTATGACTTGGTGTAACGGAGCGGCAAAGGTTATGGAAATCTAAATTAATTTTTTTAGGATTTGGGAGTCCACTCAACATATCAAGGAACTATGAGTTAATGTAGTTGGAATTTGGAATGCCTACCTAAACCCATTCATGTCGGTTGACCAACCAATTTTGGGGTAATGAGAATGGGAATATGGATTCTTTCCACATGAATTTCTAAGAAACAAGATATTATAAAGCCAATGGTGAGGGAAATTGGGTTTTGATAAAATAGTGGGAGACTAATAAATAAATTTTTTATTTTTCTAAATTTTATCATATAAGGTACTAAATATATTCTTGTATTATTTGTAGAAATAGCATAAAAATGACATCAAACATATCATTGTGATCCATACTTGAGAAGGAAGACCTTCTCATCGGCACAAATTTCCAAGAGTGGAAAAGTCACCCACGGGTCATCCTTATACAAGAAAGGAAAACATATGTTCTGGAAGAACCCTTACCAATTATAGCTGGAAAATTGGCGAGTGATAAAGAGATCTCTCTATTAGAGAAACGTCTAAATGATGCTACAGATCTTTCGTGCTTTATATTATCATACATGTCTAATGATCTCTTGGGAAAACACTAGGAAATGGATTCTTATAGCATGATGTCTCACCATAAGGATTTATATAAAGATAAATAGAGATAAGATATGTATGAGATATCCAATGCTTTGTTCAAAACTCATCTTGGAGAGTGTACACCAGCTGGGCCTCATATAGTCATGATTAATGGTAACATTGGGTTTCTGGAAATATTAGGGATTAAATTCCAGGATGATCTTTATATAAACCACATACTTTAATCAATACCCAGGACCTTCTCAAGTTTATGTTGAATTATAATATGAGAAACAATGAGAAGATTCTATAGGAACTTATGACAATGATTCCCCCAATGTATAAGGACTTGGGGGTGGAAACACCCATAGTCATTATTTTGAATAGTAAGAGGATGGATAATGAATAGGGTCCTCAGAATTATAAATATTCTAAAATACCCATGCACTATACGAGCAAGAAAAAGAAAATCCAATATCAGGGCATGGAAAAGGAGGAAGTATGTTTTTCACGTAGAAATTCAAGCCACTAGAAGAAGAACTGCACCTAGAGGCAAGGAGAGGTTGAAGGCGAATTTTTTATCAAGTGAAATAGTTACATTTCATCACATTGGGTATTATATATATCTTTTGGTGATAAAATATGTATTAAAATATAGTAACCAAGTATATTTCATAAGCTTTCAAGAGGATAGGTGGATCTACGAGCTACCAATGGTGCAAGGCTATATGCTCATAGCAATTGTGACTACCGCCTTTCATTGAGAACAAGAATTATTTTGGGTATACATGAATCTTATTAATTACGTAATGTTATCAAAAACATTATTTCTATATCATTTTTTGATACAAATTGGTTTATTTTCATGTAAAAATCTAAATATTGTTTCTTTTTTAAGGAAAACATAAGTTACGGTATGGAACATTTATATAATGGTCTGTATGTATTAAATTATGAAAATCATGGTTTGGAAATTGATAATAAATCAGGATCACTTGACTCATATAACTCCTAGCCGTTTCATAATTACCTTGGTCATGTAAATGAGATGTTTTTGAAAAATCTCTGTCAAGATGGCTATCTAGACTCTTCTAATCTAACACCACTTAGTAGATTTCCTTCTTGTTTACAAGGTAAAATGACCAAACAACTATTTGGTGGATAGGGTGAAGGAAAATAGAGCTTCTAGGATTGGAACACACTAGCGTTTGTAGACCATTTTCAGTAGAGGCTTGTGGTGGATATTCTTACTTCATAACTTTTACTGATGACATGAGTATATATGTCTATATTTACTTGATGAGGTATATGTTTGAGTCTTTTTAGAGTTTCAGGGAATTCAATAATGAAGTAGAGAATCATATTGGTATGAATATAATGAAGCTTCGATTAGATTGAGGTGAAGAATATCTTAACTAATATTTCATCAACTTTTTATGGGAGTTTGGGATTATATCTCAACTCAGTCCACCTTACACACGACAGTGGAATAGTGGTAGGTAAAGGAGTAACCGTACCCTGTTGGACATGGAAGGGTCGATGATGAGTCACCCAGATCATCCATTATCCTTTTGGGGATATTAATTACAAACAATAGTACACCCATTAAACCAGTTACCAACTGAATTAGAAAATGGAAATCTCATTCAATATATAGAGTGGAAATAAACCTATTTTATTGCATACACATGTATGGGGATGCAAGTAATTTGTAAAGGCTTTCTCAGAAAACAAACTAGCACACTAGGGAATGATCTGTATCTTTATAGGGTATCCTAATGAAATAAATACAAACCACCTATTAAACCTCTCAGACAAGAAAGTGACCATTCCATGAAAATTCAACTTTCATGAGAGGGAGAACATCCTCAAAATGTATAGTGGGATCTAGATTGACATTGATGAAGTTGACGCTCATGATACACTAAAGGTTGTATATGAACAACTTCCATAGGTCCCCGTGGAAGAAGTAGTTCCTAAAACCCAAGTACGGAGTAGGATATAAAGATATGTAAGGGAACCATATATATATATATGATTTTCTAGTAACCGAGGAAGGTGGCTCATTATTGTGAGACAATGGAGAACCTCCCTCCTATAAGGTGTAATTTGAGAGATCTGAAGCTGCAAGATGGATAAAAGCTATGAATTATGAGATGGATTCCATTTATTAGAACCAGATTTGGGTTTTGTTCAATAGCAAGTTGATTTAAATCCTATTGAGTGTAAATTGGTATTGAATAAAAACTATACAAGGAAGGTAAAGTAAGTACATATAAATAAAGGCTAGTGCCTGATGGTTTTATATAGGTTAAATGAATTGAAAAAGATGAATCATTTTCAGCATTTTTCATGTTTAAATCCATTAGAATTATTTTATCCAGAGAATCTTACCATGAGTATGAGAATAATCATACAGATGCCAAAACTTCATTCCATAATGGGAACCTTAATGAAGAAGTATATATAAAACAACCAGAAGGGTTTGTGACATAAGGTGATGCTAAACAAGTATTAATGTTAGAGAGATCCATTTATGGATTGAAAAAAGAATCTTGGTCATGGAACATTCAAATTGATTAATCCATAAAATAATTTGGTTTCATTAAAAATGAATTTAATCCAAGTGTTTATAAATTTTTATTGGGAATGTAGTTGTTATACTAGTATTATATGTTGATGATATATTAGTTATTGGAAATGAAATACCAATCTTACAATTTGTTAAGGACAAGTTGAACATGTGCTTCTCCATGAAAGAGTTTGGAAAAGAATCATACATTCCAGGGATCAAGATCATTCATGATAGATCCAATAGGCTTCTTGGACTAAACCAAAGTGCCTATATTTACCAGATTTTAAACAGATTAAGCATTGAACAATCCAAGAGGGGATTGGTTCTACTGTTACATGGTTTACATATTTCTATGAAAATGTGTCCCCATACACAACATGTGAATGATTGAATGAGTAATATCCCATAAAATTTATCGATAGGGTTAATCATGTATTCCATGTTATATATTGGACTTGATGTGGAATATTCATTGTGCATGGTAGAAAAATGTCCCGATGGTCCTGGAAAACATCACTAGATTGCTTTTAAGACTATCCTTATGTATATGAGAAGAACTAAGGTTATGTTCATGGTGTATAGAGATAAGGATACTATCATTAGAGGGTATGAAGATGATGGAGTTCAGATAGATCAGATTGATATGAAGTCGCAATAAGTATATTTTTACTATCTCAATTGAAGAGCAGTGAGCAGGAAGAGTTTGAAGAATCCAGTTATCGCTGATTCTACAGTAGAGTTTGTGTATATAACATATTCTGATGTAGCTAGGGAAGATTTTTGTATTCAGAAATTTATTCCAAGAGCATGATGTAGTACCTAGTAGTAAATACCCAATAACATTGTATTGTTGCAATATGGCAGTAGTGAATCTTGTAAAAGGGATAAAGTCACATCAACTAACAAATCATATATTCTATAAGTATCGCCTCTTGAGGGATTTCTAATAAAGGGGTGATGTTGTAGTGAAAATAGTATCTAGAGAAGATAATGTGAAATTATACTTGACTAATGGAATCTCCCAACAGATGCACGAGTATCATTTGATATCTAGAAAACTAAAGTTCATTAGTCGTTGGATCTAGTGCAGGTGGGAGTCTGTTAGAGTTGTGCTCTAGAAACAACATCTTTTATACTTTATGATAACTTGAAATCATTGTTTATAATATTACTATATTCTTTATCACATCATTAAATTTATTCTCTGTAGCATTTTATGTTATAATGTCCCAAGAGTTTCTATCGAACTTAATGGTAATAGTAGTTCCTCTCTATGATGAGAATCTCGAAGTGTTAGGACACTATTTCAGAATATATGTTCTATAGCTACATGATATCATTTTAAGGGACACAAATGATATAGGCTATCAGGTTTGGAGAATCATAGGATGTTGAGGCACTTTCTCATGGTGTACGCCCTTGGTAATTTCAAGGAGGATATTATGTTAACAAGACCAGCCAGTAGGAAATCAACATTTCTATGTGTCATTGGATGTTCATATATGTGGATGTGTGTATTGGTCCTTAGATTTTATGATTATTATTAATGGGTATTATGAGTCAAAAAATATATGTATTGATGAAAAACCTGATGATATATGTTCGTGGTGATATAGGATATATGGGGTGCATCATGAGTAATAATGCATTAATGAATAATGTGAGAAAGGATTCATCCATTCTGTTCTTTAACAGAAGATAATATATCATGTCCGTTGATTGAAATGATATATCCTAAATAAATCAATAACCATGGTAATCAATAGGCAATTTCTATTTCTAGAAAATCAAAGAAAGAGATATCAAGCATATAGGATTATGGAACACGCATGCAACCGGATCGATTAGAGATATTGTGATAATCGGATTATATTACATGGTATGCATTTGTATGAGGTGACATGTCATTGTGGCATTAACTTATTTACCTATGGGTTCCATGGAATATTTCTAGATGCTAACCATGGTATTTAGGCTTCTCCACCTAATTTCAATAAAAATGAGGCCTAGAGGGTCACACATTGTGTGTATCTGGAATCTGAGTTAAATTATTTATTATTCAAAAAGTTCAATAAATATTATTCCCAATAATGGTTTATTCATTATTCATGTATGATTGATTCAATTTATTCTCTCACTTGTTATTCAAGAGGATAATAATTGGGGGAATAATTAATAAATATTTATTTATTATTTGGTGAATGTAATATTTTTTAATTTATTAGTGAATAGTGAAGTGATATTTATTTAATAAATAAATAGTCATTATTCAAGGGGCAATAAATATAGAGGAGTATTTGAAGATTGAATTTAATGGTCAAGTGAGAAATAATAATTTTTAATATTATTTAATTAAATAGTATTTAATTATAACTCTCAAGATAAACACATGTGAGGAAATAATAATATTGTTGTTATTATTTTGAACGGTGGTTTTTCTAGTACTAAATAAATAATTTAAGGTACTTGTGAAAATTATTTTATTATTACCCTATTGAAATAAATATCTGGTTATATTATTATCTCATTACACAAAGGAAAGATAAGAAAACGGTGGTGCACAAGATTTGGAGAAACCCTATCAAGCCAAGAGAGGTCACCCCACTTCAATAATGCTCTCAATAATGAGAGCGATCCTCCTCCAATAGATCAAGGATAATGATTTGGAAGATGTTCTCAAGAAGATCAAAGGTGGATAACGCAAGCATATGGTTCTTTCATGCTAGCACCCGGAGACCCCTCTGAAAAAATCTAGAGATTTCTGGAGCATGTGTGGATGACCCCTATAAGAGATCGACCCTTGATCTCTACAACACAATGAAAGAAAACTGCATATATGTGGTCAGATGCATCAACGAAGAAATAATATCATTGTATGTAATTATTATTTAATTAAATTAATTATTAAAAACATGTGTTGATCTACTATCTACTAGTTCAAGGTTTTCTATCTCTTGTTCGTTCTTTGATTCAATTACATTGTTCATGAATTTATTTCTCGGAATATACCTCAGATTGGATATCAATAATGGAGAAAAGAAATGTTGGGACTCATCCATCCTGTGCTACCACAATGCCCAGAACCTACATTAAGCTCTCATTAAAATCAATAATAATCATAAGAAAAGAAAATATTAATTTTTTAATTTATTTCATGAAACGATATTTCATTTTAAATAAATATTTTAATCATAAAATTTTGAATAATCATTTACATTTCATACAGATAACTATACATAACTTATCATTTTTTAAACATATATATACTTCTTCTAAAATATAAATATGTCTTATTATCCTTTATTAGAATCATAATTTTATTTTTACTTTCATATGTGTGCATACTATTAAAATCATACAAAAACTATTAATATACCCAAAATTTCATTTCTATAAAAAAATTGGATTTTTCACAATTCTTTGTAAAATAAATATTTTTTTTAAAAAAAAATTTCATCCTAAGCTATTTTTGACATTTCTCTTTTAAAACTAATGTTTATTTTGTTCAAAATAATTTTTAAAAGGGTAAATTTTTAGATTTAAAACCAGTGCACCATTAAAAAACCGATAAGACTACCTTTCAAAAATATAGCCATTAATGCAAAAAATTGGTTCCATTATTATATTTAGCCTATAATGTAATATGGATTAATGTGAAAACATCTAATTAAATATATAATATTTAAATGCAATTAATACTATTCATATATTCTAATTTAATGGATGTGTTGTAATAATCATTTAAAAATAGTGATATTTAATTGTATATCATTGTTTGTTTATGTTTGGTGATGTTTTTAACCTATGTTGTTGAAGAAATTAAATTCAACAAGATACGTACCATAAAATCTTCTGTTATTACAAAATTTGTTTCTTTTTATATTACTACATCACAATGGTGATATATTTAATTGTATTGAAACAATTGATAAGAAATTTATGATATAATGATTATTCTAGAAAGGTAAAACAAAACTATCCTACTTTCCATTTTGATTTATGAAAAATAGATAAGTTACTAATGTGTATGTACAAACATCCATCTTCATGATTATAACATAGATCATTTTCTTAAACATACTTCATGATTGGTATTAAAAGTATAAATTGTTTATAAAAATAAAAAATATTTATTATTACAATTATATATATTTGGAGTTAAAAATATATTTAATCGTTATCAACTCACCAGCGTGGATTTCTATATATGAGTCAAACAGTATCAAAAAGTCTGAAAATAATCTAAATAATTAAATAATACAATTTGAAATGATAATGAATAAAATAAAAGAAATGATAATCTTGAAAAAATTTCTTATGAATGTAAAAAAACTAACATATTTATATTTTTCTAAATGATAAATAATGCATGTGATTAATTGGACTCTACGTATGGTATCTCTCTAAACCACTCCATCCTTTGGGTTATAATTGTTCTCTCTCAATATCACCTACTTTTTATCAATAATTTTATGGAATTCATTTAAATTCAATTTACATGTCTATTAAATTTATATACTTTTTACATTCTCTAATCCGTTTACTTGGAAATATATTCCATATGATCATTTCATATGTACATAATTTATAAAACCACATTTTATTATGATTTGTGTAAATATTACATAACCAATTTTATTTCAATGTGTATGTATTATGTTTATGTCTTATAAGTTATTTCCATATTTGTCACATATATGAATGTACATTAAATAAATTTTATGAGTGATCCTGAAATTATATATCCATCAATGAAATGGGTAATATTACAGTCTCATGATACGCCATGTATGTGATTAGGGGGTGAACTTAATCCATTGTGGGACTCTATCCATAATGTGATTTAGTCTCAACTATTAACCTTGACCTATACTTATGTCATGTATTATGTTTCTTCCATATTTCCTACACTTCTATGATCTTATTAATCATTTTAATTTATCATATGATTCTAATTGATTAATCATTTACCTTTTATTTAAGGATATACAGAGTCCCAAGTTTTTAGACATATTATTACACGAATGTTAAACTTAAATATTAAATAAATTCAACCCAAAGAACCCAAGGAATTCTTTATTTATAATACAAGAATCATACAACATCATATTGTGGAAATATAAACATAATTATATTATTATTAAAAATTATATTCAAAATCATTTGTAGATTCTAAAACATCATTGGATATCTTGGGGAATTCAAAAAATGAATTGGTGAGCTAAAGCTTCCTTGTAATAGAATAATAATTATAAGTACACATATCTTGTGAGTAAAAGGTATATCATTATATCATAAAATGGATGGATAATGAGTGATCATATAGAAGCATAACATAAATAAAATCATATAATAAGATATTGATAAAAAATGATATGTGGAAGAAACATATAAAAAATCCTAAACATGAGTAAAGGTTAACAACCTAAACAATATCACATGGTGGACAATGCCACATAATGGATTATTTTTAATCTCTAATACCATGCATGAAGCCTCATGATACTATTATATTACCAAATTCATTGGAGTTCTTTCCGAGTTCACCCATCACAACCTGTCTGTGATTTAATTGTTCCACCAAAGGAAATCAGTAATAATTGATAAAAAAGAATTACCCATGGATAGAAAATGGGTTTTATAATATTTTCTACTATCATGAGAAAAAATAAATTTCTTACTAGTGGAATTTGATAGATTATCATATTCTATGTATCTTCCATAAATTTATGTTTGAATAGTATATATTTTTAAGTGATACATATATACAAAATTTAGATAAAATCCATAACATCAAAAGTTTCCCATCATTGAAAAAATTTCATCAAAAGATTAAATGGAATAATTATAGAGTAAAATACCCTTCCCACATTGAAAACACTTTTCTAAAATATATTAATTTCAAAATAATATATTAAACATTTTAATTATAAAGATCAAGGTAAAATTTTAAATTATGATTCAATGTTTTGAGTAGTTGTCATTGCAGGTTACTCCGTACATGTGGTATATGATAAAAAACATTTTGTTACCTTTTTTATAAATTTTATAATAAGTGAATCATTAGAAAAATGACAAGTATATTTTTTTATATATATTTATTAAAAATTAGTACATTGTTAAAAATTTAATAATTGAATTATTTGTTAAATGATAAAAACATTTGTGATGTTGTTTTAGATAGAATAGATATAGATGAAAAATGATTCTTGATCCAAGAGATAAGTGAAGTCATATTAAAAAAACTCAACCATTTTAAGTAAAAATGCGTATAAACAGGTACTATTACATGAAACATTCAGGACAAGAAAATTGATAAGAAAAAGGAATATTTTTATTAAACTACGATTGAATAATTCATTACACTGTAAATCCAAGAATCATTAATTTCGAGTACACATGATAATGAATCATTATCCCATTCAACATTGGTAATTTTTTATTCATAACTATTTTGAATGATGTGGATGAATTTCATCTTAAAATATAATGAAGGGATAAGTATTCGTGATAAAATATATAAATGTGTAGTATATTTTAAGGACCTGACCCCAGTTGCTCGGATCTAGTGCCTTATTTGATTACATTTTCATATAAACTAGAAATAATAATCCTTATGGACCGTGTAGTTTAGTATTTTTGGAAACAAGATACATACATAAGTTCAACAATACAACTTTTAATGAAAAACAACAAAGGAACTCCTTAGACAACATCCATAAATCCTAGGTTATTTCAGCATGTCATTCATAATAAAATTATCATGTCCTAATAAGATGAAACAAAAGAAAGGGGTGATTTTAAACACTCAATAAGAGTAATAAATACAGTAGAATACAACATAAACATTAGACATGGTGAATAATTGTAAACACATGCCTTTAAAAATAAACTTGAACATAATATGGTAGAAATATGAGTTGAGTAAATATTTCCATAATATAACATCATAATGGGTATTCTAATAGTCCAATAAACACATGAACCATAAATAATATTTTCCTAATGAGGGTATTCCTAATGTGGGACAACATAACCATACCGTCAAGTCCTCGTACCAAGACCATAAATAATAATTTTGTTAAGGCCTTGTGCCAAGACCGTAGTTTGTCTCATTTGAACTATCGATGCACCGAGGGGCTATAGTTGGCCCCACCTGACACTTTCTATGTCCAATGAATTCCTCATATGAATGTGGGTAAATACAAAAAACATATACATTCTTTCTAAAATTAATATATGAAATGTAAATAACTTTCCACGAATATTAAGCATAAACACAAACCATTTAGAGTAAATTGATGAATGGTTTTATGAAAGCTCATACAGATCCAAAATAATCATAAACCATTAAATTAAATATGGTAGATGATACCATGAAATATTAATCCCAGTAATAAATAAGAACCAACAAGATCGTTGAAATAAATGAATATACTCTTATAAAATTTTCAGTAATTCTTGAGATAATACCCTTTTACTTTGAAAAGAAGAGTTCTTTTGGAAAAATATTTGTATAAAAATAGAAGTTAAGTAAGGTAGTATTTACATAATAAAATTAGTGATTTTATAAAGATAATGGTTTCCAAAAACAGACTATAGAGAGCCCTTGAAAATGGTTAATAGATTGGGAAATTCCCAGGAATCAGGCTTGTATTTTTGAATATTTTTGAAAGTTTCATTTTTAAAATGTGTAACTATCCATAAAATAATGAAGGATTATGGTTGGAAAAAATATATATAATACACAAAATGAATTTATTTGGAGTAAAAAATAATGCATAAGAATTTCGTCAAGGTAATTTGACAATCAAAGTAACCCGAATGAAAATGGGAGTTCGGGTGGAAAACCCCTTACCATAACTCTGAATGTGTTCCCCTATTGAACTTAAGGTCTTTTAATTTGAAGTTATAATCATTAATAACTTAATTAAGAACCTATTATACATGTATTTATTTTATAATAATTCTTTTTAGTTTATTTATTTCCTTATTGATATGTTGTAATACTGAATTTCATCAATCCAGAGTGTTCGTTTTCATTATTTTCTTAATTGCTTCACTTGTTCTTATGTAATGGAGTTCATGTGGAATGGAGGTAAATCTCCAGATTTGAAATTAAATATTATTTATGAACATAAATAATTTTTAATGGTCGTTTCTATCATTTTTATTGCACAGAATGAAGATAAATCCTGAGATGAAATATTTAAGACATTCATATAGATTATTTTAGCAGTATTTTGATTTTTAGGTACTAGTTTGGTCATAAGATTTAATAATATGTATGTATAATCGTTAATAATAATTAATTTGGTTACAATAAATATATTATAGTCTGGTTAAACCATAAAAATGGTTTCATGACTAGTAATGAAAGATAATTTGAAGAACGAAACCTTTTCATCCACAAAGTTTATAAATTGGAACCTCGTGGATGTCGATTTTGTTTATAAACTAAAAGGGAGAGAGTAAGAATTGTGATGATGGTTTTTCCATTAACATGATATAATTCCATTATATATATTATACTAGACCTATCATGGTCATTTGGATAGAGGGGTGAGTAGAGGATAACAAAAGAAGATACATTGAAATGAAACTAAATAAAAAGAAGGGTTCTTTACTTCTTGAAAGAGCCTCCTTGAGAACCTCTTTAACAGTAGGCATTTTTATCTTTCTGAAAGAACATGAGATTATTGGACTTGGGGAGTGACAAGGTAAGGGTAATTGGGCAGATTGTTGAGAAGATTCAAGGCTCATAGGAGTGAAGAGAAGAGGGGGTGATGGGGGGTTATTATAGTAGAGGAGAGGAGGGTTTTTATATTTTTTAATCATTAGTTTATTTATTTCTCTCAATACAAGAAATAGTGTTGATTCCATGACCAAGAATAGTAATAAATGCATTTTATTTTGAAACAAGTGGTCTTACATAACTTATGATGTCATAAATAGTGTATTTAACTGATAATTTGTATATACAGTATTTTACCGTATTTCAATATTCATAAAAAATTTGAGTATTTTAGAAAAATACCAAAAATTCAGCCTAACCATTTTTCGAGGTGTAGAATCCAAAAAAGAAGTCTATTTTTCAAAAATAAATTTCTAAATATGATTTGATTATTATTTAATTAAAATAGTAATTTATTCTAAAAACAATAGTTTTGAATCATTTATTTACTTATTCCAAAGAAAAGGTATATCGTACTATCACTTGAGTATTATTTATATACTATCATAGGTGAAGTTAATATTTATTAGGGTACATAACTATTCATAAGGGTATGTTACTTTTCATAAGGGTAGGTTACTATTCCCTAAATATTATGTTTTTTCGGGCTCCAAATAACTTACTGATCGTAATTATGTTTGTCAGATTTTCAAAATTCACATCACAGAAGTGACAAACTTATTTTTAAGGGTCACATAACACTTAATAGTTCATTATGTTATGATTTCATGTGATTATTATTTATTTATAATAATTTAATTTCTATTGAAGAAATATTGGGATGTTGCATTCTCCCCTCCATACAAAAACATTGTCCTTGAAATTCACAAAATTGTTACCTAAAAATATTCGAGTATGTCTTCAACATAAGATCCTCAGGATCCCATGTTGCTTCCTCCGTATTATGGTTCCTCCATAGAACCTTTACCAGAAGAGTCATATAATTTCTTAATAATTGTTCTATAGTATCCAGAATCTTGATAGTCTCTTTACAATAAGGCAGATCAGGCTCAAGTTCTATTTTTTCATAGGTGAGTACATGCGTTTAGTCTGGAATGTATTTCCTTAACATTGATATGTGGAACAGATTGTGAACTTTGGAGAGACTTGGAGGCATTTTCAAATGGTATTATATGTTTCCAATAAGATCTAGAATTTCAAATGGTCTGATATACCTAGGGATTAGTTTTCCCTTCTTGTTGAATCGTAAAATACCCTTACTTGAATATACCTTTAAAAAACATGATCTACTTCTTAAAATTCAAAATCCTTCTTTTGGTTATCAGTGTATCTCTTTTTCCTACTTTGAGCTATTTTGATATAGGTTTCGATAATGTTCACCTTTCCCATTGTTTCCACAACAATTTCTGGGCCTATGAGCATTGTTTCACAAACATCATCCCATCAAGTAGGTGCACGACATCTCTTTCCATATAACGCTTCATATGGGTCCATTTTAATACTTGAATGGAAACTATTGTTGTGGGGAAATTCTATGAGAGGTACATACTGATCCAACATACCTTGAAAGTCATGTGAAAAAAACCTCAATATGTCTTCCAATGTTTGGATAATCAATTCAGATTGTCCATCAGTTTGTGGGTGGTAGGCAATGCTCAAATGAAGATCAGTATCTAGGGCCTTCTAAAGACACTTCCAGAATTGTGATGTAATTGGTGATCATGATGAGAAACAATTGATAAGGTTACACCTTGATGTATTACAACATCATTACTATATAGTGTTTCTAAATCTTCAAGTGGTAAATCATCACTTACAGTAAGAAAATGTGCTGATTTTTTAAGACGGTCAATAATGACCCATATCGCATCATTCATTCTTGGAGTCATTGGTATCCCCATGTCAAAGTTAATTGTAATATCTTTTCATTTCCATATAGAAATTGGAAGGGGTGGCATAAATCTTCTAGGACGTTATATTCCATCATTCACTTGTTGACACACAAAACATCTTGACATATAATCACCAATATCCCTCTTCATGTATTCCCTCAAAAAATGTTCCTTTAGATCTCTATACATCTTTTTGCTATAGGGTGTATAGAAAAATTACAGCAATGGGCGTCATACAATAGTTCCATATTTTTCTTAGGAATAGCAGGAACATAAAGTATCATTCTGAATTTCAAAATTTTACCTTCATACACGAAGTCAATCAACATCCCATCATTTTCCACTTTACATTTATTTTGAACCTCCTCCTCATCAGCCTGAGAACTTTTTATCCTTTCTAGTAAATAAGGTTTGGCAACCATTTAAAAAAATATTGTTGTGTTAAATTCCTTGATAATTCCCATATCCATGTTTACTAGATCAATGAACATAGGATCCCTTTCTACTATTGTCTTATTCAGAATTCTGTGGTCCTTTCTACTTAAAGCATATGCTATCTTATTTTCCATCCTCGGGTGGTAGTGTATTGTGAAATCATAATATTTGAGTAGCTCAATCTATATCCTTTGACTCATGTTCAGTTCTACATATGATAAGATATATTTCAAACTATTATGATTTTTATATATCTCACATTTTTATACATAGTGGTAATGTCTCCAAAACATCATAGAAAAGATTACCCCTTAAATTCCAGATCATGAGTTGTATAGTTTTGTTCATAAATTTGTATCTTCCTAGATGTATAGGAAATCACCCAGTCATTATACACAATGGAACTTCAATGTATCTTCATTGATGCATTGCTAAAGATCACCAACCAATCATTCACTGATGGTAGAGTCAATATTCGAGCATTCACTAAAATTATCTTCAATTCTTTAAAACATTCTTCACATTCCATTTTCCATACAAGCATAACCCGGTTTCATGTAGGCTTGCTCATTGGGTTGGCCAAGCAGGAAATGTTCTGAATGAAACACCGATAAATACCAGCTAATTGAATAAAACATGTACCGCAGTTATGTTTGTTGGAGAAGGCCCTTCTTGCACATCCTTTGTCTTCATAGGATCTACAGATATTCCATCCTTAGAGATAATGTGGCCCAGAAAGGAAACTGATTGGAGCCAAAAATCAAACTTTCTAAACTTCACATATAAATAATTTCTTCTTAGAGTCTTCATAATAGTTTGAATGTTATTTTCTTGTTCTTCATATATTTTAGAGTATACCAAGATATCATCAATAAAAACCACCAAAAAGTCCTAAAGATACTCTTTGAAAACTCTATTCATTAGATCCATGAAAACATATTGTGCATTAGTTAGTTGAAAAGAAATTACTATAAACTCTTAATGCTTGTACCTGGTTCGGAATGTTGCTTTTAGAATTTTTTCCATCCTCACAAGAAACTAATGATATCCAGATAAAATATCATTCTTCGACAAATATTTGGCTCCATGAGGATGATCAAATAAATAATTATGGCAAGGTTGAAGATACTTGTTCTTTACTACTACAGCATTGATCTTTCTGTAGTCAATGCACAACCTCATAGACCCAATTTTTTCTTAACAAAATGAACAAGGGTTCCCAATGGAGAAACACAAGGGAGAATAAATCCTTTATTACTAAATTATTCTATCTGTGTTTTTAGTTCCACTAACCCAATAGTGGCCATTTGATAAGGGGTCTTTGATATGGGCCTGGAACTAGGAATAAATCAATGGAAAGCACAATTTTCCATTCTGTAGGATGTCCATGTAAATCCTCCAGAAAGACGTCAACATATTCTTGTACTACATGCCCATATTCAATTTGGACATTTCATTCCTCGTCCAAAGATATTGGGTTCTCTTGCTCTGTAATAATTGAATTTAGTAGTGCTACTGGGGGTGGATCTAGATGAGAATTAGATGGTGATGTATCTTCCCTAAAGATAAGGGATTCCACACCATTCTCAAAAATTCTAACATTATTCTTCTTGCAATAGATCTTCACATCATAATTTGAAAGCCAATTTATACTGATAATTATATCAAATTTAGTCATTGATATGTTGATAAGGATAGAAACTAAAGAACATTTATGTGTCATGAGGGGGAATAATTGACACACCTTTTTTGTAATGATACATCCACAAGGGGTTTTGACTGATGACTCCTTTATTAAATAAAACTGGACATATCTAATTTTTATGGAAAACTAGGATGATATAAATGAATGCAGTGTTCCAGAATCAAATAAACCATTGGCTATGTTTGATGAAATGATCAATGTACATTCCACCACTTCATTAGGAACTTCAAACTCTACGGTTGGGACCGCATAAGCTTGGGCTTTCTCCCTAGACCATGTTTGGGGAATGTTACCATTTCTCTTTGGAAATTCATGTTCACAATGTACCATCTCTCTGCAGTTATAGCACTAAACATTGGTAGCTTATTTCTTCCCCTTATAATAACAAGTTAGGTGGCCTTTTTCTCTACACTTTTAATAGACTCCCATTCCCTTGAAGCAAGTTCCATGGTGTTTCTTCCTAAAATTAATGAAGCATGGATATTAAACTCTTCCCTTCTCCCCCATTTCCTTATTTCTTTTCCTAGAGTTTTCAGTATCCCACTTCTTCTCTTTTTTTCCCTTAAAGATATAAGACTTAGTGAAATTATTTTATGTTTTGATATCACTTGAAACTATATCTTCATATGATGATAAATTATGGTAGACTAGATCCCATTAGAGAAATGGTTTTAAACTATCAAAGAATCGGTCAATTTTTCTCCTCAGATTTTGTATGTAGTCTACAACATGCCTTGCTAGCATTGTGAAGATGGATTCATACTTTGCAGTATTATCATCTTCCTTTTTCTTCAAATTCAGAAACTTCCTTTCTATATCTGTTCATTGTTCATGAGGAAAATATTTCTCTAGGATGATTTCCTTAAAGTCCCTTTCTTAAATATCTTCTATCTCTTCCCCATATTTTGTGTTTTGGATTAATGACCACCACTGATCTGAATCTTCTAATAGATGATAAACTTCCTTGATGACCTTCTCTCTTTCATTACATCCCAAAGGGAGAAATATCTTCTCTGGGGAACTTATCCACTGCTCAGCTAGAACTGGGTTTGTAGTCCCATTGAATGATGGTGGTTGTTGTCACCTAAAGCAATCTAACATAGCTCCTCCGCATGGAGGATTTGGATGCTCCATACAGGTAAGGTTATTGTTTATAACTTGAGTAAGTTTCCCCAATATAATTATAAGCTGCTCTGCCCCAGTCACAACACTAGAGCCTATATCATTATCTTATGCTAGAGGAAAATCCCTACATGGGATATGCATATTCATGAAGTTTCCATTTCTTCCACTAGGTTCCATTTCTAGATGATGGCATTCACAAGATTAGGTTATGAATCATAATGTATAATCTTAACTTAACAAAATACTTACCATAAATTGTGATCCTACGCATGGATAATCCCACAATCACAGAAATAGTTCTTTTGAGGAAAAATTTAAATTTAAATCCTTTATAATGTCTTTTAAAGAAAACGTGAATGATCTTAAGAATATCTCTAGGGAGTTTCATAACCAAGAGTGCAGAAATGCCCATTTTCATGTACCAGGATACCATGGGTAATGACCGAAACTTGTTGTTGGAGCTTTCACACCTACGTACATCTATTCCAGAGCCACATATACCTGTTCATATCCAGAAATGGATACATTTCTTGATTGATCCATATAATATATTCCTTACCAAATAACAAAACGTTCTTTATGTTTATCCTCAAAGAATATCTTAGGGACTCTTCCTTAATCTACGTTTTCTAAATCTAGTTTCCAAGTTTTCTACTAAACATTATTTGATTCCAACTATAATGACCGGACCCCAATTGCCCAGATCCAGGGCCTTTTTGGATTACATTTTCATATAATCAAGGAATAAGAATCCCGAAGGAATGAGTAGCTTAGTATTATTGGAATAAAGATACATACAGAAGCTCAACATTACAACTTGAAATGAAAAACAACATAGAAACTCCGTAGAAAACCTCCATAACTTCTAGGTTATTTCATTATGTCATTCATAATAAAATTATTCATGTCCTGATAAGATGAAAACTAAAAAAAGGGTGATATAAAATTCTCATTAAGAGTAAGAAATACAACGGAAGACAACATAAACATTTGACATGGTAAATAATTGAAAACATACGCCTTTAAAATGAAATTGAACATAATATTGTAGAAAAATGAGCCGAGTAAATATTTACAGGATATAATGTAATCTTGTGTATTCTACTAGTCGAATAACGTCATGAACCATAAATAATATTTTCATAATGAATGAATGCATAATGTGGGACAACATAAACATGCCTCCAAGGCCTCGTGCCAAGACCATAAATAGTCATTTTTCGAGGTCTGGTGCTAATACTATAGTTTGTCTCAAGAGAACTACAGATGCACCGAGAGACTATAGCAGACCCCACCTGACCCTTTCTATGTCCAATACATTTCTCATATTAATATGGATAAATACGAACAATATATACAATCATATGGAATATAATATATGAAATGAAAATAACTTTCCCCAAACATTAAGCCTAAACACTAACCATTCAGAGTAAATTAATGAATGGTTTTAAGATATCCCATCCACAACCAAAATAATAATAAAACATTAAATTAAATATGGTAGATGATACCATGAAATATGAATCCCAATAATACATATGAACCAATATGAGTGTTGAAATAGATGAAGGTACTTTTATTAAATATTCAAGTAATTCTTGAGATAAATACCCTTTTAATTTAAAAAGAAGAGTTCTTTTTGAAAAATATTCGTATAAAACTAGAAGTGAAAAAATGTAGTATTTTAAAAATAAATTGAGTTATTTTATAAATATAATGGTTTCCAAAAACAGATTATAGGGTGCCCTTGAAAATGGGTAAGAGTTTGAGAAACTCCAACGAATCAGGCTTGTATTTTAGAAATTTTTTGGAATGTTTCCTTTTAAAATGTGTAACTATCCAAAAAATAAGGAAGGGTTCTGATTTATAAACATATATAGAATACTCACAAATAATTTTTTATGAGTACATAATAATACATAAGAATTTCATCGAGGTAATTAGACAATCAATGTAACCCGAATGAAAATTGGAATTATGGTGAAAAAACCCTTACCTTAAGTCTGAATGTGTTCCCCTCTCGAACTTAAAGTCCTGGAATATGAAATTATACTCATTAATAACCTAATTCATAACCAATTATAAATGTATTTAGTTTATCATATTTTTTTAGTTCATTAATTTCCTTATTGAGAATTTATAATATCGAATTTCATCATTCTTGAATGATCATTTTTTATATTTTCATAATCGGTACACTTGTTCTTATGTAATGGAGTTCATGTGGAATGGATGAAATGTCACGACCCTTCACAAGGGACCTATTCTGTGACTACCTGATGGCCTCTTTCCATTGGACATGGGTTGGTGACGAGCACATGAATGGCATATCCCTAAAACTGGGAAGGCATTGCCTTTATAACCAGTAAACTCACACAACCAAGCACACAACAAGATATGAGCACAAAGAAAACTTTATAGTAAAAAAATTGTGTACAATATGTAAAGGGTACAGAATACAATAAGAATAGAAAATTACAAGTAAAACTGAAAATAACTCCTTTGAACACCCACCAAGGATCCTACCTGAAGGGTAGGTACAGCTCTTGAACGGTCATCTATGCGGATTGTCCTGTCTAATCCCACCTCCGAGCATCCTCTAGTCCTATTAACCTCGACCCCGATTAGCGATGTCTATCTTCTTTACAAGAAACAACAATGTGCGGGCATAGCCCATGTAGGGGTGAGTATAAAGATACTCAGTTGGGACCCCGAGATCCCCTAAGGCCTCTCAGAATCCCCAAAGGGTAAACCACCAAGCACAAAAACAACAGTCAACCCTACTTAGGTATATGCCCATACACATACCTATTTTATCAACTATACCCATCACGTTCATGTGGAAAACAATGCCCAATTATTTAACCAAAAGCCCAACCATTCCACTAAGGAATAAATACCACGAAGGTAACACCACAAAGGAAAGTACCAAAAAGGTAACACCACACATAAGAAAACCACCCATGTATCACCACGAAGTTAAGTACCACAAAGGTAACACCACACATAAGATTACCACATAGTTATCACTACACAGAAGATTACTACAAAGGTATCACCACACAGAAGCATACCCTGTAACACCTCGAGATTTTATGAGAAGTATTATTTTTAATTTATTTGATGTCTTATGTTGTATGCTACACCAAGATTATACTTGCACTGTATGCAACACCGTATTAGCTTACAGTATACGCAACACTATTCTTGGATCGTGTTACACACAATTTTATGTTCGTTTGATAGAAGTTATTCTACGCAACATTGAGTATATATATATATATATTGAATGTATAAATGAAAACTGGTTGGATTCTATTGTACGCAACAACAAAATAAGCTTTCACTATACACAACCCTGACTTGGATTGAATTACACGCAATCGCGACCTTCCTCGATAGCGTGTGTTGTACGCAATACCGAGTTTCACTAAACAACGATATATTATTAAAATATTATATAAACTAACCCTTATGAATAGTAATACCCACTTTTTGAAATTTTATAAATATTATCATTCAAAATGGACTTCATTTTGGGCTTCGGAATATCAAAATTATCCTAGGGTGATTTTTTTGGTATTTTTCTAAAAACATTCAATTTTTGATGAATAGTGAGAAAACACAGAGTTATAGTTTAAAACTGAATTTTTATTTAAATAATTATTTATTTTATTTACATTTATTTTAGGTCAAAATAGACACATAATACATATAAAAGTTCAATTTAATTCATTAGAGTCAATTTATAATAATTTTAGATATATAAAAATTTTATAGAACTTTTCACTGTCATTTACCCACCTCCTAGTAGAATTTGCAAATTTTCATAAAACTTAATTCTACCGCTTCTGTGAGTTGAATTTCAAAAATCTGAGAGACAAGGATAATATCAATGAGTAAATTTTTTTTCAATAAGATAAACTAATTTTTGGTTAATAGTAACTTTTTACTTTTATTTACCATGATTAAAAGTAAATTGGGTAATAAAGGGTAAAAGTTATTTTATTATTACCCTAACACATGTCCTAATTCTATTGGATAACTGTAATTCGAACGAAAAAAACCTTAGGAATAAAATATGACCATTTATTCCACTATGATTTGATTAGAACATTTATTATTATTTAATTCAAAGAAGAGTTAAAAGAATTAAAATCAATGTTTAATAAGTAAAAAAAATTTATTATAGGGTTATACATAAGATAAATTCAACTCTAAATATTCAGTAAAAATATAAATATATTTCCTACATAATGGTATTTTATTTATAATTTTTAGACATTAAATAATTTAATTTATTTATGACGCAATGATGATGCAGTAATTAACTTATTAATGAAATATTAACATAATTAATATTATAAATAACAAAATAAATGTAATTTGAGACTTTTTATGAATTAAACTATTTTTATAGATTAATATAACATATTAGGGTTTTTTAGATTAATTATTTTCTAAGTAATAATGCTATTATTAATTTAGAAAAACCAAAATACAAAATAGTGTCAAAATTGACATAAAAGAGTTTTTTAAACAAATATTAAATAATTAATTGATATTCTATTCTTAAAAATCTAAGGTTTGGCCAAATGACTTATATAATACTATATATGACATTAATGAACCAATTGGGGTTCGATTGGCAGTTTATAGTAATTTGATTAACCATATATTATAAGAATATAAGTAGACATGGTAAAAGTTAAATTATTTAACTTAGAGTTAAATCTAAATGATAAGGTTAAAATGGTCACATAAACCTTTCTAAAACATATTGGTTGAGCGGATTGCAACCCATACCCACCCTAGACTCGAAAAAATTCACTTTGGAGCCATTATAAACCGAATATTAATTTATTATAAAATAATATTTTAAGTTTTTTCGTAAGGTGCCCCTCTCTTCTCTTACAAAAGGGAACCTCATCCCTCTCCACTTTACACAATTTTGAGCCTTCAATCTCAGAAAAACCCTTCCAATTTCTCTTCTCAACATCTCTATTTATATCATAGAGTTTCTATTCTTCTCAAAAGACCAACTCTACTTCCATAAGAGGAAGTTTGAAAGAGGCACGTCGAAGAAGAGATAATCTCTTCTACCGATTCTTTCATGTTTCTTTCTTCTTATTCTTCCTCATATTTAGTTGTTTCATTATAAAGTAATAACATCAGTATTACTTATATACTGATATGTTATTATAAATATGAAACAACCCAATTTCACCTTATATCCATCCTATGAAAAATGAAATCACCGCACGTGCGTACATACAGTATACCGTCTCCACGCTGTGGTTTAATGTGTTTTTCTACCACCACCATTCTTTGATGGGTATAATGGTGTAAAGAAAAACTATATATGATTATTATAACATGATACTAATTATGAGATATTATATCATCGACTCCAATTCTATTTAATAATTATGGTAACGGTATCATCGCTCGTGCATACGCATGGATTACTGTCTCCACGGCGCGATGAGATTCATTCTCCATGTTAACCATTCAAGAATGATTATAAAGTATATATAATTAATAATAATAAAATATATTACATAATAAATCTATTATATTTATATATATATGTCATCTACTTACTTCCATTCTAGTCAATAAGGAAATGAAAATAGCTTTCATGCATACGTATGGCCAACCGTCTCCATGAACGGTGTATTTCATTTCATTTATATATCTACTATTTATATGTATATACTGAATATATAAGATATATAAATCATGATTTACATTCTGTATGTAATTAAATAATTATATAATTAATATTAATATCAAGAACAACAATTCCAAACATGTACGAAAAATGAAACAATTTTACCCGAAACACTTATTTAACATGGAATTGACAAATGAATGGTTAATATAAAGTCATAAGTGAATAATATTTGATATCATAAATATTATTATGATTGTTTTGAAAGATAATAATATGTTTATACCCACTATACTAGAGTCTCAGACAAATACAGAAGAAATTGGACATAAGTTAAGGGATAATTATTCCAATCTAGTTCTTATCCGAGATTGTTATTCGTAAGTATTTTCTGGGGTTATAGTTATCATCCATGACCATGTTTTCTAAAAATGTTTTTATAAAATGTTTACTATTATTACATGTATTTTTGAAGTCATTTTAACCCTTTATTTACTTTTACCACATGGTATGGAAGGAATATTTCTTTTGTTTACCATATGAGGAAATTTTTTATTTTTACGACAAAAGTACAAGGAGAATGTTTTTTTAACTTATACAACATGAACAGATTTTAACGGTTTCATAATGCCTTATTTTCATGAAGCTTACTCTACAATATTTCGTGAATATTTTCAAAAAAATCATTTTCTTTTAAAATTGCATGGCATTTTGTTAAAAGAAAATTATTTTTAATAGGAAAGGATATTTTACTCAAGAAATCATTTAAAGTGTTTTGTCAAAACCATTTTTCATCTAAGATGACATTATTTCATATCCGAATGTTTCAAGTATAATGTCTCTATGATTTATATGGTTTCACTTTTTTATGATGAAATGATATCCATTTGTTTTATATGGATTATTTTATGATGGGATGATGTTTATGAAACCCATTTTATTCTTTGGGTTATGATGAATGATTTATGTTTATGTTGTGGAACACGTAAGAATGATTTCATTATGAGATGGGTGGGACCTATATCTCCCTCCAATGCATTGGGTAAAGATTTATATATCATGAGATAGACATGGCTGTAACAGCAAGTAAATCTGGTATAGTAATACAGGGATGGAACGGTAGGTAAACCTAATTCAGTAATGGACTTTGTCCACTATTATAGTATTGGAGGCAATTCCTTGGGAACTATTGAAATAATATTATGTGCTTAATGGTTTTCCACAATTAATGCTTTATTCACATGCTATTTTATCATGATTGATGTTCTACTATGATCTATGCCATACGTACTACCATGATTAATATCATTGCTCCAAATTCTGATGATTAAAATTTATGGTCATGTTTTTTTAAGTAAAAATGTATATGGGTTGTTTTATTTTGTCCATGATTACCCTTACTGAGAATTTTAGATCACCCTTTTTATGTTTTCTTTTCCCAAGGATATAAATAAAGGTTCTAGGTCAGAAAACAAAAGGAGAATATCCTTATGGGATATGTTGAAGATCGTTCAACATGATTAGAATTTTATGTTCCATGTTTCCAAAGACACCAAACTATTACGGTCCTTGGATGTCAATATTTTTATTTATTAAGTATTCCGAAAAATTAATGTAATGTCTATGTACATCAAGCTTTGGGCCTCTACAGTTGGTATTAGAGAAAAGGTTTAGTTATCCTTCGAAAAATAGGATGCAAAAAATTTAGTGAGATCCATAGAGATATTTCTAAGGTATGTCTAGGGATTTCCCTAAGGTTAAGTATAAGTATAGGTTATAGTCCTAAAATTACGGTAACGATATTAGAATTAAACCTAAGATGTTAGATATTGAAGGTAATACCCCTTTATTATGTTGTTTTCCTAGTCTAATTTTTGCCTCTCACACTATTCTTTTTGGGTTTTAGGAAATGGATAGAAATTATAAGATTTACGATAATGGAGGATATGGTGGACAATGGAACGATATTATTCATGATCACCCAAATGAAATGGGATTTTGATGTCCAAACATCGTTATTAGGCCTAATCAAAAATCTCATAATATGATCAGTAATCTCAAGTTTGGTATGTTTCCTGAAACTGCTAATAAGAGAAAGATGGAGTTTCATGATGATCCTAGAGGAAAGAAAGTTAAATTTCCATCATGTAAATCATGTGGTAAGAGGGATCAGGGAGAATGTTTCAAAGGAACTGGAAGATGCTTTGGCTGTGGAAAAGAAGGACACAAAGCCGGTAATTGAAAAGGAAAATGTTCAGTTAACACCATGCACACAGATTATGGTATTTCTAACACATCAACAATGGCTAAATGTTTTAAATGTGAAATGTAAGGGCATTATTCCAACCAATGCCCTAAGGAAAAGTATCCTGAAGAGAATCATCATGGTCGTATGGGTAGTATTTATGTTGATGATGATGAAGAGACTACAAATGATATGTGAGATGAAAGAATTATTGAATCTTAGTCAATGGTTTAAGAAGGTAGTGGAATGATTTGTGTTTATCAAGAGTTATGTTGTATAGGTAATGGTACTATGGAATAAAGACACATCTAAGGATTGGCGCACTATTGTTTTTCTTAATGTATTTGAAAGTTTATGTTGAATGGTACCGGTAACCATGAAAAGTGATTGAAATAATTTTGGAAAGAACCTAATATGTGCATAATGAAGGGATAAGGAGATAATGAAATGTTTGATAGTATTAATGAGCTCATGACTGATATAAGGACAAAGTGATATAATGGTTTGTGTATATAGAATTTTTGGGATTTTGGTCTGAAGAAAGAGTTAAATTTTGATAGCATTAATGTTTAAACTAAGGTTCTATGGTAACTCATGTTTCGAGAAAATACATGATTAAGGAATTTACATGTTTGGAATGTGACCAACAAGATACATCTTATGATATATGGGGGATAAATGATGGTATTAACATGTTTTTTATATGACCTTTTCTGGTAATTATTTTCTTTTTATTGTGAGATTGCATAGAAATATTTTGGATAAGCCTAAAGATTGGAATGGATTATGATGGACATCATATAGTATTGTTCAATGCATGAACATTTTTCAATTTTTTTCTGGAATTTTATAATAGTATAGTTTTTAGAAATTTGACAACCTGCAAAACGGGAGACAACCCATCGCGTCGAACAAGGTTGTGGGAATCAAACCCACAATAGAATTGCGACAAGACATTATCACCTACCACTGGCCTACAGGAAGTCCCTGGTTAGTAGAAACTAGTTTTATTTTATTAAGAGGTATGATTGATGAAGTATAAGTCCAATTTAAGAACCATATATGATTAATCTCACCATATATGGACTTATGTATATAACTTTTTCTAACCTTATGTTTGAGACATATGGAATGACCTATCATTCTGTCGCATGATTTTATAACACTTCATAGAAGACAAATTCAACATCATTTCTTTAACAGATGATGTGGAAATTGTTCAAGGCACAAACAACGGTAAGATTGTACCAAAATCATGTAAGTATTTATTTTAATTAAAAAATTCTTCAACATTTGGGAAATGATCTTGAAAACCAAAAATGTTTTCCTAGTGCCCTCATATCTGATGAATCAGATGGTGCCTTAGATCATCACAAATTTATGGCTTTGTGATTGTTGTCTTTTTTATAGACATGTTATCAACCACTATTCATCCAAACATGATGGTTAGATTTCTCTTCCATATCTATATTTTAACCTATATTCTCCTATGTGGAAACCCAGTGATGAGTAACTTTGGGTATCCGTTATGTTTCTAATGTTTGTTTTTAAAAAGATGTTTTAGTATTCCTTTTTACAATGTGGGTTTCTATGAAAGAAACATTCAAGTAGAAACCCATTTATAACCCTGACGAATTTCGAGGGTGAAATTCATTTTAAGGGGGGTAGAATGTAACACCCTGAGATTTTATGAGAAGTATTCTTCTTAATTTATTTTATTTATTGTGTTGTATGATACACCAAGATTATCTTATGATATACGAAACACATTATTATCTTTTATTATACACAACACTATTATTGGATCGTGTTACACACAATTTCATGTTCATTTGATAGAAGTTATTATAGGGAACATTAAGTGTGTATATATATATATATATTCAATGTATAAATGAAATATGGTTGGATTATATTATACGCAACAACAAAGGAATCTTCCAATACATGAAACCCTCACTTGGCTTGCGTTACACGCAATCGTGACCTTCCTCGATAGCATGTGTTGTACGCAATACCGAGTTTCACTAAACAATGATATGTTATTAAAATATTATATAAACTAGCTGTTATGAATAGTAATACCAAATTTTTGAAATTTTATAAATTTTATCTTTCAAAATGGAATTCATTTTTGTATTCCGATTATCGAAATTAGCCTATAGTGATTTTTTGGTATTTTTCTGAAAACTTACAATTTTTTATGAATAGAGAAAAAACACTGAGTTATATTTTAAAACTGAATTTTTATTTAAATAATTATTTATTTTATTTAAATTTATTTTAGGTCAAAATAGACACATAATACCTATATAAGTTCAATGTAATTCATCGGAGTCAATTTATAATATTTTTAGATATATAAAAATTTTATAGAACTTTTCACCGCCTTTTACCCACCTCCTAGAAGAATTTTCAAATTTACATAAAACATAATTTTACCACTTCTATGAGTTGAATTTCGAAAATATGAGAGACACAGTTAATATCAAGGAGTAAAATTTGGTTCAATAAGATAAAAATAATTTTTTGGGGAATAGTAACTTTTTGCTTTTATTTACCACGTTTAAAAGTAAATAGGGTAATTAAGGGTAAAAGGGATATTATTATTACACTAAAACATGTACTAATTATATTGGATAACTGTAATTAGACCCAAAACAACCTTAAAAATAAAATATGACCATTTAGGTCCACATGGATTATATTTGGACATTTATTATTATTTAATTCATTGAAGAGTTAAAATAATTAAAATCAATGTTTAATAAGTAAAACATCATTAATATAGGGTTATACATAAGATAAATTCTACTATAAATATTTATTAGAAAGATAAAATGATTTTATACAAAATAGGATTTTATTTATAATTTTTAGACATTATATAATTTAATTTATTTATGACACAATGATGATTCAGTAATTACCTTATTAATGAAATATTAAAATAATTGATATTATAAAAACCCAAATAAATGTAATTTGAGACTATTTATGATTTAAACTAATTTTATAGGTTAATATAACGTATTAGTGTTGGTTAGATGAATTGGTTTTGAGGTAATAATGCTGTTATGAATTTAGAAAAATCAAAATACCCACTAGTGTCAAAATTGACATAAAAGGGTTTTTAAAACAAATATTAAATTATTAATTGATAATATATTCTTAAAAATATAAAGTTTGGCCTAAAGACTTATATAATACTATATATGATATTAATGAACAAATTGGGTTTCTATTGGAAGTTTATTTAAATTTTATTAACCATATAGTGTAAGAATACAAGAAGACACGGTAAAGGTTAAATTATTTTACTTAGAGTTAAATCTAAATGATAAGGTTAAAATGGTAATTTAAACTTCTATAAAATCTATTTTTTAGAGGATTTATACCCATACCTTCCCTAGTCTCTAAATAAGTCACTTTGGAGTCATTATAAATAGAATATTAATTTTTTATAAAATAATATTTTTAGTTTTTCTTAAGGTGCCCCTCTCCTGCCTTATAAAAGGGAACCTCCTCCCTCTCCACTTTACCCAATTTTGAGCCTTAAAAATCGGCCAAAACCTGCAAATTTCTCTTCTTAAACCCTCTATTTATATCATAGAGGTTCTTCTCTTCTCAAATGACCAACTCTAGTTCACTAAGATGATGTTTAAAAGAGGCACGTCGAAGAAGAGGTAATCGGTTCTACCGATTCTTTCAAGTTTCTTTCTTCTTCTACATCCTCTTCTTTAGTTGTTTCATTATAAAGTAATAAAATCAGTATTAATTATATACTGATATTTAATTTTAAATATTAAACAAACCTATTTCACCTTCTATCCATCCTACGAAAAACGAAATCACCGCACGTGTGTACGTATGGAATACTGTCTCCATGCCGTGGTGTAATATGTTTTTCTACCACCACCTAACTTGGATGGGAATAATGGTGTAAAGAATAACTATATATGATGATTATAACATGATACTAATTCCGAGATATTATATCATCCACTTCAATTCTATTAAATAATTATGGGAATGATATTATCATTCGTGCGTACGCACGGATTACCGTCTCCACGGCGCGATGAGATTCATTCTCCATGTTAACCATTCAAGAATGATTATAAAGTATATATAATGAATAATAATGAGATATATGACATAATAAATCTACTAAATTTAGGTATATATATATTTGTCATCTACTTACTTCCATTCAAGTCAATAAGGAAAGGAAAACAACGTTCATGCATACGTACGACCTACTGTCTCAATGAACGGTGTATTACATTTCATTTATCTATCTATTATATATATATAATGAATATATAAGATATATAAATAATTATTTAAATTTTGGAAGTAAGTAAATCATGATATAAGTAATAATAATATCAAGAACAACAAGTCCAAACACTTACGATAAATGAAATGATTTTACCCAAAACACTTCTTTAACATGGAATTGACAAATGAACGGTGAATATAATGTCATAAGTGAATCATATATGATATCATAAATATTATTATGATTCGGTTACAAGATAATAATATTTTTAAACCCACTGTATAGGAATCTCGGACACAAATGGGTGAAATTGGACACAAGGCAAGGGATAATTATTCCAATCCCGTTCTTATCTGAGATTGCTTATTCGTAAGAATTTTCTGGGGTAATAGTTATCATCCAGGTCCATGTTTTCTAAAAATGTTTTCATAATATGTTTAATATTCATACATGTATGTTTAAAGTCATTTTTACCATTTTTTGACGTTTAACACATGGTATGGAAGGAATCTTTCTTTTGTCTACCATACGAGGAACATTTTGACTTTTCCAACAAAAGTACAAGGATAATGTTTTTTTCACTTATACGTCATGAACGGGTTTTTATGGTTTCATAACACCTTATTTTCATGAAGCATACTCTACACGATTTTATAACTATTTTCAAAAAAATCCTTGTGTTTTGAAATTTCATGGCATTTTGTGAAAAGAAAATGATTTTGAAGAAGAAATGATATTTTTATCAAGAATTCATTTCAAATGTTTTATCAAAACCATTTTCCATCTAAGATGAAATTATTTCATATGTGTATGTTTAAAGTATAATGTCTCTATGATTTACATGGATTCATTTTTCTTATGATGAAATGATGTCCATTTGTTTTATATGGATTATGGTATGATGGGATGATATTTATGAAACCAATTTTATTCTTTGGGTTATGATGAATGATTTATGTTTATGTTGTGGCACACGTAAGAGTGATTTCATTATGAGATGGGTGGGACCTATATATCCCTACAATGCCTTGGGTGAATATTTATATATCATGAGATAGACATGGATGTAACGACAAGTAAATTTGGTACAGTAATATAGGGCTGGAACGACAGGTAAACCAGATTTAGTAATGGACTTTGTCCACTATGATGGTCTTCGTAGCAATGCCTTGGAAACTATGGAATTAATATCATGTGATTAATGGTTTTCCACAATTACATGCTTTATTCCCATGATATTTTATCATGATTGATGTTCCATTATGATCTATGCCTTATGTCCTACCATGTTTAATGTCATTGCTCAAGATTTTGATGTTTAAACATTATGTTTATGTGTTTTTAAGTTTAAATGTATATGGGTTTTTTTATTTTGTCCATGCTTACCGTTAATGAGAATTCGAGCTCACCCTGTTTATGTTTTCTTTTCCCCAGGATATAAAAAAAGGTTTTAGGTATGAAAACAAAATGGGAAGATCTTTATGGGAGATGTTGAAGATCATTCAACATGATTAGATGTTTATGTTCCAAGTTTCCAAAGACACTAAACTATTACGGTCCTTGGATGTCAGTTTTATTTATTTATTAAGTATTCCTCAAAAGTAATGTAAAGTCTATGTACATCAAGAATTGGGTCTCTACATACCCCAAAGGTAAAGACTCAGCTCAAATCAGGTGTAACTTAAGTACGATAGTATCGATGATTAGTTGTACTGCTAGATCATCTTACTTCATCGAGAAGCTCTGTTTTTGACCCACACAGGATCGAAGATGACCCACACAAGATAAGAAGGAAACCCACATAGGATCTTGAGATGACCCAGACGGGACTTGAAGATGACCCACACAGGATTTAGAGATACTCACCCACATAGGATTTGAAGATGACCCCCACAGGATATGATATCTCCTCAAGTACAGCCTCCCACAGGGTTTCCTCACTAATCATGTTTGATTCTAGAAGGTTCTACTCCTCAAGCCATCAGTCGATACTTTATCTACCACGAAGTACCATGAAAAAGTATCATGAAGCTTTGTCACATCATAAGGGACCCAACACAATAGATGGAGCGTCAATCAGACGCCTGGTCTATAAGTTATTAGCCTTTTAGTCTCGAGGGCTCGGTTTTATTCAGGTTCAATCCAATCTGACCGTACTCCCACTTTATCCAAAACTAAATTGGATTATAACAAAAGGACCATCTCGATCCAAGGATTCTGGCACTGTATACGGTTCGTCCAACGGATGCCCGGTTCTCATGATATAGCTGATAGGCATATCTAGGTCTAGATGGGCTCAGGTCCTGTCCGAACTGGTCTGGGTCTGGCCCATTTAGAATGGGTCGTGGTGGGCTCGGCCCGCTAGGCCATGGTCCCACCTGGCCGACGAAGGGGGCAGCCTGGCCTAGCCCGATGGGCGTGGTCCGCTGGGCGGCCTGTGGTGCAGCCTGCGACGGAGGTGGCCATTACGGTGGGGTCCACCCTAGCCACCACTCGAAAGGGGAGGCGCTCCCCCTAGGTCAACCGAATGGCCCATTGGCCATTCGGTTTTGGCCACCCAGGTAACACCACGTGGCGCCGCCGGTAGGCACATGGGACACGCCGGAGGGTTCTCGCTCAGTGTGATGTGGTCGGTCGAATTGGCCAAACCTCCTTCTAGTTGTGCGGACATGCGTCGTTGTTCCACCGCAGCTGGCCGGATGTTGGCGGACCTCCAACCTCCATCGCGGATAAGCAGCCGCTGTCTCTAGCTCCAGCGGCGTGGACGCACAGTGCCGCTTCACCACGCGGCCAGCCGACATGTCGGCCACCACCCTACTCCACCGTGGCTGATGGGCTGCGACCTCCTATTCAACCTACGGCGCGGACACACACCACCATACATCTACATGTCCAGCCTGCGTGCCATCCACTTACTTCCCACCACCACGACCAATGGGATGCGGCCTCCCTCGTTACCGGTGACACAGATGCACCTCCCCAGTTCCATGTAGTCGGTCGGGTTTTAGCCGCCCCATTTCTCTGCCTCGACTGATGGTTCGCGGTCTGCTTCCACGACATGTTTGTGCCACTACCTTCATCGCAGTCCATGAAGAACAAGTCAACATTAAAGATGCGGAGGGATCGGGACATGTTTGGTTTGTTCTCACCCACTGCGTTAGAGAGATAACATGCGACTTTGAAGTGAAAGTTTCAATATAAAACCATGAAGAACAACATAAACACACCTCATACCATGATCGTCCATTGGAGGTGTCATGAGGAGGAAGATGATGATGGTGATATCATCGTTTCCTCCAACATCGGTTCATTCGTCATTGGACAAGTTCTTTGTTGGAGGATGTTTGTAACACCCGATATTTTTATGAGTAATATTTTGTTTTTATATATATCATCAAAGGAATCTTTCACTACACACTAGCTTGGCTTACTTTACACGCAACCACGACCTTCCTCGATAGCTTGCGTCGTACGCAATACTGAGTTTCACTAAACAACGATATGCTATTAAAATATTATTAAAACTAGCCGTTATGAATAGTAATAACCACTTTTTGAAATTTTATAAATTTTATCTTTCAAAATGGACTTCATTTTTGGATTCGGAATACCGAAATTAGCCTAGGGTGAAATTTTGGTATTTTTCTGAAAACTTTCAATTTTTGATGAATAGTGAAACCACTAAGTGGTAGGTTAAAAACTGAATTTTGCATAAAACCTAATTTTACCACTTCTGTGAATGGAATTTCGAAAATCCGAGAGACACGGTTAATATCAAGGACAAAAATGTGGTTCAATGAGATGAAAATAATTATTTGGTGAATAGTAACTTTTTACTTTTTTTTACCACGGTTAAAAGTAAATAGGGTAATTAAGGGTAACAATGATATTATTATTACCCTAACACATGTCCTAATTCTATTGGACAAGTGTAATTCGACCAAAAACAAACTTAGGAATACAATATGACCATTTAGGTCCACTTGGATTAGATTAGGACATTTATTATTAATTTATTTAAAGAAGGGTTAAAATAGTTAAAATCAAAGTTTAATAAGTAAATAATTTTTAATATGGGTTTATACATAAGATAAATTCGACTATAAATATTCATTAGAAAGATAAAAAGATTTCCTACATGATGGTATTTTATTTATAATTTTTAGACATTAAATAATTTAAATTATTTATGACAAAATGATGATGCAGTAATTGTCTTATTAATGAAATATTGACATAATTGATGTTATAAACACCAAAATAAAAGTAATTTGAGACTTTTTATGAATTACACTAATTTTCAAGGTTAATATGATATATTAGTGTTGATTTAAGAAACTTGGTTCGAACATATAATTCTGTTATGACTTTCACAAAAATCATATATCAAATAGTGTCAAAATTGACACAAAATAGTTTTTAAATCAAATATTATATTATTAATTGTTATTTTATTCCAAAAAATCTAAGGTTCGGCCAAATGACTTAGATACGGATATATATATATTAATAATAAACAATTTGGGGTTCGTTTGGCATGTTATAGTAAGTGTATTAACCATATAGTGTAAGAAAACAAAAAGACACGGTAAAAGTTAAATTATTTAACTTAGAGTTAAATCTAATTGATAAGTTTAAAATAATAACCTAAACTTGTCTAAATCCTATTGGTTGATAGGATTGCGACCCATCACCACTTTAGCTTCGAAATAAGACCCTTTGGAACCATTATAAACCGATTTTGACTTTAATATAAAATAATTTTTGAGATATTCCTAAGGTGCCCCTCTCCTCCCTTATAAAAGGGCACCTCCTCCCCCTCCTCCTCACACCAATTTTAGCACTCAAGCTCGGCCAACCCCTGCCATTTTCTCCTCTCCACTTCCCTAGAATAATCCTAGAGGTCCTTGTTTTCTTCAAATACCAATCTTAGTTCCCTAAGTGGAGGATTCAAAGAAGCGTTCCAAAGAAGAGGTAATATCCATTACCGATCTTTTCAATTTCTTTCTTCTTCAACTTCTTCTTCTTTAGTTGTTTCATGATAAAGTAATAACATCAGTATTAATTACATACTGATATGTTATTATAAATATGAAACAACCCTAATTCACCTTCTATCCATCCTACGGAAAAATGAAATCACCGCGCATGCGTATGTACGGAATACCGTCTCCACGCCGTGGTGTAATCTATTTTCCACCATCACCTTACAAGGATGGTTATAATGGTGTAATGAGTAACTATTTATGATTATTATAAAGTAATATTGATACTGAAATAATATACATATACTCCAATACAATTCCATGATCATAGGAACGATATCATCACTCGTGCGTACGTACGGAATACTGTCTCCACGATGTGATGCGACTCGTTCTACATGATCATCATTACATAGTAATTATATAAATGAATTGAATGAATAAATATGATATATGTTACACTAATACCATTCTGGATATAAGGTATCTATAACCTTAAAAGAAGAATAATAATTTATTCGGCAAAACACGCATAAGAACAAAAGGCAATAAAGACCCGAGTAACAAGTAACAATGAAATATTACTAACAAGAAGCTAAGAATATGACCATATATGATATCATATCAATATGTATGATTCTGGAATAAGTCAATAACATTATTTAAACCATTATACAGGAGCTTCGGACACATACAAAGAAAATCGGACCTAAGGTAAGGGAAATATCACAATCTCATTTTTATCCGAGATTGTTTATTCGTAAGTATTTACTGGGGTGTATTTTATCATCCACATCCATGTTTCATCAATATGTAATATTATTTCCATCCACCTACAATTGTTTAAATCCATATTTACCCTTCGGTGAGTTTTTATTAATATGTATGAAAGGAATCTTTTGTCATTTTTCGTACAAGGTACTTTTTGACTTTTCTGACAAAAGTACGAAGAATGTTTTTTTTAACTTAAATGGCATGAATGGATTTTTAAAACATTATTTCCAAGAATCTTCCTTTATAAGTTTTCAAGTTTATTTTTAATCAACTTATTTATTTTATAATTGTATGACATGTTAAGAAAGGAAAAGTGTTTTTGAAGTAGAAAGGATATTTTCCTCAAGAATGAAGTTCAAGTATTTTATCGAAATTATTTTCCATCTAAGATAATAAAAGGGTTCTGTTTTTATCCCTATTATTACATGGATTTGATTATGTTGTGATGGAAATATTTTTATGAATTCCTTTATCTTATATGAATTGTTTTATGATGTCATGTTGTTTAAGAATCCCATTTTTATTACATGGGTTACGCTATGATGTATGGTTTATGATTATGTGTCACACATAAGAAAGGATTCATTATAAGATGGGTGGGACCTATATCTCCCTCCAATGCATTGGGTAAAGATTTATATTTCATGAGATAGACATGGCTGGAACGGAAGGTTATTTCGGTTCAGTGATTTAGGACTGAAACGAGGAGTGAACTCGGTTCAGAAATGGACTTTGTCCGCTAAGATAGTCTTGGCAATGAGTCATGACTAACAAGAAATTATTTTCCATGATTATGTGTGCATGCCACAAAGTGTCAAGTTTTATGTTATGATTATGGGGATCTCATTTTCACTTCTATGATTTACTCCATGTTAAGATATAATGATCTCTTTTGCAGGATATGATTTTCAAAAAGATATGATATGATTTTTATTTCCTTTATTTTCCCTTGCTGAGCATTTGAGCTCACCCTTTTTGTATGTTTTCTTTTCCCCAGGTCAGGAAGATGGATATTAAGTAGAATATGCTAAAAGGGACCCTAGATATGATGAAATAAATGGGAGACACTGTACAAGATTTATGAACCAGTTGTTTATGTTTCCCAGTTTCTAAAGACACTATACCTATACGGTCCTTTGTGGTTTTGTCATATGTTGTAATAAGTGTACTTCAATTTTGAAGTATTAACAATGTATGTAAAGTATGGGTCGTTATAGTTGGTATCAGAGGAAAGGTATAGTCAACCTTTGGAATCTAGGATGTGAAAGCCTTAGTAAGAACCCTAAGGATAAGTCTAAGCATAGAACACAATCTTAGTGTTTTAGAAATGGCCATGAATAACCTAGGATAAGACCTTAAGCGTGAAAATTTTATTCTTGAATTATGTGGTTTCCCTATTATAATTAGTGTTGCTCACACTATTCTTCTTGGTTTTAGTCAATGGCTGGAACCCGAAGGAACCGTGTTAATGCACAATGCGATGGGAAATGCAATGATTGTCCCCCTGAGCATCCAAACGATATGGGAGCTGGAATGAAAAATCTTGTAGCCATGCTCACACAACTTTCTCAAGCTATTAATCATGCAGGACTTCCAAACGAGCAAAGGAAGGAGCAACATTCTGTTGAATCCTTCATGAGGCAGCATCCACCTTCTTTCAGCGGGTCTACAGATCCATTAGTTGCTGAACAATGGATTAGTACTACTGAAAAGATATTTTCAGTTCTTCAATGTTCTGAACATGATAAAGTCATCCTAGCAGTGTATCATTTGGAAGGAGATGCTGATCAATGGTGGAATCTTATTATGAATACGAGGCAAAGGGATGAAATTGAGTCCATGGAATGGGACGAGTTCAAGAACTTATTTTTCAATAAGTACTTCCCTCGTATTCTCCGAACAAAGATGGAGAAAGAGTTTCTTGAACTGAAGCAAAGGGATGATGAATCTGTTGGTACCTATGAAGCAAATTTTACAAGACTTGCAAGGTACGCTTCTGGTATTATTATCCAACCTGAGAGTAAGATCGATCGATTCTTTAGTGGCTTAAAACCAAGTCTTCTAAGGGCGTTGGCCATAAGGGACTTCAATAGCTACGAGGAAATCGTTCGATGTGCTATCAAAGTCGAGATGGAGATTGGAGTAACCCATCAGTCATATGGGTTTGATAAGAAGAGGAAAATGGAATTCAAAGGAAAATCTAAAGAGCACACTGAAAAGAAGATGAGCTTTCCCTTGTGCTCAAAGTGTGGAAAGAAACATGGAGGGAGTTGTCTTAAAGGGACAAGTAAATGTTTCAAATGTGTAAAGGAAGGTCATCTGGCATTTGAATGTCGCGATAATGGGAAGAAGATGTCTAATGATGCAAACAAAGGAAGGGATATACAGAATGAACCTACTACACTTCAATGTTTCAAGTGCAAGGAGATGGGGCATTATGCCAATCAATGCCCAAATCCAAGGGTTGATGATGATGGTCAACGTCAACAAAATCTTAAGGCTAAAGACAACGGAAAGTCACATGCAATTTCTATCAGCGATGTGGAGTACGATAACGAAGTGGTGAAAGATACACTTACCATCCACTCTAAAGTAGCAAATGTTTTATTTGATTCTGGATCCACCCACTCTTTTATTTATAAAGAATTTTCTAAGGGTATCACCGTATTACCTCAACAATTAGATGTTGAGTTAGCTGTGACAACACCTAATGGCACATCAATCGCATCAAAAGTTTATAATTCTTCTCCGATCGAAGTTTGTGGGAAAGTGCTTCCTGCAAATCTTGTGATCCTTCCTATAGTGGAATTTGATGTGATTCTTGGCATGGATTGGCTGTCTTTATACGGAGATCATATCAATTTCTAAAGAAGGGAAGTCACATTTCATATTCCAGATCAATCTATGATCGTCTATCAATGCAAGGATGAACATAAACTTCCAGTGGAAATTTCTTCCATTTTATGGGTATTTATTCCACTAAATGAAGGTTATTTATCTCAAATGGTTGGTGAGAAACTTGCGATTAAGAATATGCCCATCGTACGGGAGTTTGATGATGTCTTTCCGAAAGAATTACCGAGTCTTCCACCAAATCGTGAAGTTGAGTTTTCAATAGAACTCATACCGGGTGCTTTGCCTATTTCAAAGACACCTTATAGAATGGACCCAATTGAGTTGCAGGAATTGAAGAAGCAACTCCAGGAGAATCTTGATAAGGGATTCATACGCCCTAGGGTGTCACCTTGGGGAGCACCTGTTCTATTTGTTAAGAAGAAAGATGGATCAATGAGACTCTGCATTGATTATCGGGAACTTAACAAGATCACTATCAAGAACAAATATCATCTCCCACGCATTGATGACTTATTTGACCAACTACGCGGAGCTCAATACTTTTCCAAGATTGATCTTCGTTCAGGGTATCATCAATTAAGGGTCAAAAGGGAGGATATACCAAAGACGGCTTTCCGTACAAGGTATGGACACTATGAATTTATAGTGATGCCATTTGGTCTTACTAATGCCCCTGCTATCTTCATGGATCTAATGAATAGAGTCTTTAGAGACTATCTTGATCAATTTGTGGTACTATTTATAGGCGATATTCTTGTCTATTTAAAGAGCAAGGAAGAGCATGAAGATCACTTGAGAATTATATTGAAGACCCTGAGAAAGGAGAAGCTTTATGCCAAATTTACCAAGTGTGAATTTTGGATTCAAAAAGTTGCATTTTTGGGTCACATAATCTCAAAAGAGGGGATATCTGTGGATCCAGCAAAAACAGAGGTTATCGAAAGATGGTCGAGACCAACAACAGTAACTGAGATCCGAAGTTTTCTTGGTTTGGCTGGATATTATCGACGTTTTGTAAAGGATTTTTCACGATTATCTAATCCACTCACCAAGTTGACTCGGAAAGGAGTTAAGTTTGTTTGGACAGAGGAATGTGAAGAGAATTTCAAGGAGTTAAAAAGAAGGTTATCCAGTGCACCTGTGCTCACACTGCCTTGTAGTGGAGAAAGGTTTGTGATCTACAGTGATGCATCCAAAAAGGGATATGGGTGTGTTCTTATGCAAAATGATATGGTGATAGTTTATGCCTCACGACAGTTGAAAATCCATGAGCAAAATTACCCAACACATGATTTGGAGTTGGCTGCGGTAATCTTTGCATTAAAGATTTGGAGGCATTACCTTTATGGTGAAAGGTGTGATATTTATACTGATCATAAAAGTTTAAAGTATGTTTTCACACAAAAGGAGCTGAATATGCGTCAAAGAAGATGGTTGGAGCTGATTAAAGATTATGACTGCTCAATCCATTACCACCTTGGGAAAGAAAACAAGGTGGCAGATGCATTAAGTTGACAAGACCATGCTAGTTTATCCATGATGAGGATCACAAAAGATCCATTATTTATGGATTTACAAAGGATGGATCTTGGAATTATAATGGAAGGGAAAAAATCTTATCTTTCTCAAATGAATGTTCAACCATCTATACATGTGAAGATTAAAGAGGCACAGAAAGAAGATGTCGAGTTACAAAAGAAGGTGAGAAATGTTCCTGAATTCAACCTTGATTGTGATGGGATAATAAAGTTCAAGAATCGGGTTTGTGTTCCTCCCATCCTCAAATTAAAGAAGGAGCTGCTGGATGAGGCTCATAGTTCTTCATTCTCTATTCATCCTGGAAGCACGAAGATATATAGGGACCTGAAAGAGTACTTCTGGTGGGATGGCATGAAAAGAGATGTTGCTGAATATGTCTCTCGATGCTTGGTTTGTCAACAAGTTAAAGCTGAGAGACAAAAGTCTAAGGGGATGTTACAACCATTACTCATACCCAAATGGAAATGGGAAAACATCACTATGGACTTTGTCACAGGACTTCCTAAAACATCCAAAGGAAATAATGCTATTTGGGTCATAGTTGATCGTCTTACAAAGTCTTCACACTTCATTGCTATTAGAGAGGATTTCTCTCTAGATCAGCTTGCCAGGATATATGTAAAGGAAGTGGTAAGATTGCATGGAGTACCACTTTCTATTATATCTGATCGGGATCCGAGATTTACCTCGAAGTTCTGGCGAAGTCTTCAGCATACTCTGGATACAGAGTTGAGTTTCAGCACTGCTTATCATCCCTAGACAGATGGTCAGTTTGAGAGAACAATTCAAACCCTAGAAGATATGTTGAGAGCTTGCTCTATGGATTTCAAAGGAGGTTGGGATCAACACCTACCTTTGGTGGAATTTTCTTATAATAATAGCTTTCACTCCAGTATTCATATGGCTTCTTATGAAGCTCTCTATGGAAAGAAATGCAGGACTCCAACTTGCTGGGATGAAGTTGGGGAAAGAAAGCTATTAGGACCTGATCTCGTTGATGAAATGGCAGAAAAGGTCAGATCTATTCAACAACACATAAGAGCAGATCAAAGTCGACAGAAAAGTTATGCCGACAACCGAAGAAAAGACCTAGAGTTTGAAGTGGGTGATAAAGTGTTCTTACGAATATCTCCCTGGAAGAGGGTTATGAGATTTGGAAAGAAGGGGAAGTTGAGCCCTAGATATATCGGTCCTTTCGAAATACTGGATCGTGTTGGAAAGGTAGCTTACCGATTGGCGCTTCCACCGAATCTCTCTCAAGTTCACGATGTGTTCCATGTATCTCTCCTGAGAAAGTACATACCTGATCCTTCACATGTACTCAGCTCAGAAGTTGTACCGCTGGAGCAAGATCTTTCTTATGAAGAACAACCGATAGATATTCTGGATCGTAGCGAAAAAGTCCTACGAAACAAGACCACTCGATTGGTGAATGTTTAATGGAGGAACCACCAATTAGAAGAAGCTACATGGGAGCTTGAGGATATGATGAGGGAGAAGTATCCTCATCTGTTTGTTACAAAGTGACGAATTTCGAGGGCGAAATTCTTTTTAAGGGGGGTAGAATGTAACACCCGAGATTTTTATGAGTAATATTTTGTTTTTATATATATCATCAAAGGAATCTTTCACTACATACTAGCTTGGCTTACTTTACACGCAGCCGCGACCTTCCTCGATAGCTTGTGTCGTACGCAATACTGAGTTTCACTAAACAACGATATGCTATTAAAATATTATTAAAACTAGCCGTTATGAATAGTAATAACCACTTTTTGAAATTTTATAAATTTTATCTTTCAAAATGGACTTCATTTTTGGATTCGGAATACCGAAATTAGCCTAGGGTGAAATTTTGGTATTTTTCAGAAAACTTTCAATTTTTGATGAATAGTGAAACCACTAAGTGGTAGGTTAAAAACTGAATTTTGCATAAAACTTAATTTTACCGCTTCTGTGAATGGAATTTCGAAAATCCGAGAGACACGGTTAATATCAAGGACTAAAATGTGGTTCAATGAGATGAAAATAATTATTTTGTGAATAGTAACTTTTTACTTTTTTTTACCACGGTTAAAAGTAAATATGGTAATTAAGGGTAACAATGATATTATTATTACCCTAACACATGTCCTAATTCTATTGGACAAGTTTAATTCGACCAAAAACAAACTTAGGAATAAAATATGACCATTTAGGTCCACTTGGATTAGATTAGGATATTTATTATTAATTTATTTAAAGAAGGGTTAAAATAGCTAAAATCAAAGTTTAATAAGTAAATCATTTTTAATATGGGGTTATACATAAGATAAATTCTACTATAAATATTCATTAGAAAGATAAAACGATTTCCTACATTATGGTATTTTATTTATAATTTTTAGATATTAAATAATTTAATTTATTTATGACAAAATGATGATGCAGTAATTATCTTATTAATGAAATATTGACATAATTGATGTTATAAACACCAAAATAAATGTAATTTGAGACTTTTTATGAATTACACTAATTTTCTAGGTTACTATGATATATTAGTGTTTATTTAATCAACTTGGTTCGAACATATAATTATTTTATGACTTTCACAAAAATCATATATCAAATAGTGTCAAAATTGACACAAAATAGTTTTTAAATAAAATATTATATTATTAATTGTTATTTTATTCCTAAAAATCTAAGGTTCGGACCAATGACTTAGATAAGGATATATATATTAATAATAAACAATTTGGGGTTCGTTTGGCATGTTATAGTAAGTTTATTAACCATATAGTGTAAGAAAACAAAAAGACACGGTAAAAGTTAAATTATTTAACTTAGAGTTAAATCTAATTGATAAGGTTAAAATAATAACCTAAACTTGTCTAAATCCTATTGGTTGATAGGATTTCGACCCATACCCACTTTAGCTTCGAAATAAGACCCTTTGGAACCATTATAAACCGATTTTGACTTTAATATAAAATAATATTTTGAGATATTCCTAAGGTGCCCCTCTCCTCCCTTATAAAAGGGCACCTCCTCCCCCTCCTCCTCACACCAATTTGAGCACTCAAGCTCGGCCAACCCCTGCCATTTTCTCCTCTCCACTTCCCTAGAATAATCCTAGAGGTCCTGGTCTTCTTCAAAGACCAATCTTAGTTCCCTAAGTGGAGGATTCAAAGAAGCGTTCCAAAGAAGAGGTAATATCCATTACCGATCTTTTCAATTTCTTTCTTCTTCAACTTCTTCTTCTTTAGTTGTTTCATGATAAAGTAATAACATCAGTATTAATTACATACTGATATGTTATTATAAATATGAAACAACCCTAATTCACCTTCTATCCATCCTACAGAAAAATGAAATCACCGCGCGTGCGTACGTACGGAATACCGTCTCCACGCCGTGGTGTAATCTATTTTCCACCATCACCTTACAAGGATGGGTATAATGGTGTAATGAGTAACTATTTATTATTATTATAAAGTAATATTGATACTGAAATAATATACATATACTCCAATACAATTCCATGATCATAGGAATGATATCATCACTAGTGCGTACGTACGGAATACCGTCTCCACGATGTGATGCGACTCGTTCTACATGATCATCATTACATAGTAATTATATAAATTAATTGAATGAATAAATATGATATATGTTACACTAATACCATTCTGTATATAAGGTATCTATAACCTTAAAAGAAGAATATGAATTTATTCGTCAAAACACGCATAAGAACAAAAGGCAATAAAGACCCGAGTAACAAGTAACAATGAAATATTACTAACAAGAAGCTAAGAATATGACCATATGTGATATCATATCAATATGTATGATTCTGGAATAAGTCAATAACATTATTTAAACCATTATACAGGAGCTTCGGACACATACAAATCAAATCGGACCTAAGGTAAGGGAAATATCACAATCTCATTTTTATCCGAGATTGTTTATTCGTAAGTATTTACTCGGGTGTATTTTATCATCCACATCCATGTTTCATCAATATGTAATATTATTTCCATCCACCTACAATTGTTTAAATCCATTTTTACCCTTCGGTGAGTTTTTAGTAATATGTATGAAAGGAATCTTTTGTTGTTTTTCGTACGAGGTACTTTTTGACTTTTCCGACAAAAGTACGAAGAATGTTTTTTTTAACTTATACGGCATGAATGGATTTTTAAAACATTATTTCCATGAATCTTCTTTTATAAGTTTTCAAGTTTATTTTTAATCAACTTATTTATTTTATAATTGTATGACATGTTAAGAAAGGAAAAGTGTTTTTGAAGTAGAAAGGATATTTTCTTCAATAATGAAGTTCAAGTATTTTATCGAAATTATTTTCCATCTAAGATAATAAAAGGGTTCTGTTTTTATCCCTATTATTACATGGATTTGATTATGTTGTGATGGAAATATTTTTACGAATTCCTTTATCTTATATGAATTGTTTTATGATGTCATGTTGTTTAAGAATCCCATTTTTATTACATGGGTTACGCTATGATGTATGGTTTATGATTATGTGGCACACATAAGAATGGATTCATTATAAGATGGGTGGGACCTATATCTCCCTCCAATGCATTGGGTAAAGATTTATATTTCATGAGATAGACATGGCTGGAACGGAAGGTTATTTCGGTTCAGTGATTCAGGACTGAAACGAGGAGTGAATTCGGTTCAGAAATGGACTTTGTCCGCTAAGATAGTCTTGGCAATGAGTCATGACTAACAAGAAATTATTTTCCATGATTATGTGTGCATGACACAAAGTTTTACGTTTTATGTTATGATTATGGGGATCTCATTTTCACTTCTATGATTTATTCCATGTTAAGATATTATGATCTCTTTTGCAGGATATGATTTTCAAAAAGATATGATATGATTTTTATTTCCTTTATTTGCCCTTGCTGAGAATTTGAGCTCACCCTTTTTGTATGTTTTCTTTTCCCCAGGTCAGGAAGATGGATATTAAGTAGAATATGCTAAAAGGGACCCTAGATATGATGAAATAAATGGGAGACACTGTAGAAGATTTATGAACCAGTTGTTTATGTTTCCCAGTTTCTAAAGACACTATACCTATACGGTCCTTTGTGGTTTTGTCATATGTTGTAATAAGTGAACTTCAATTTTGAAGTATTACCAATGTATGTAAAGTATGGGTCGTTATAATGTTACTCCAACAAGTTCTCATCTCCACCAAAAGTTGTCCATTGTGAATGTTTTCCCCAACCTCAAGAATGGTGAGGAGACAACTTATTTAACTAATAGATCAATTAATTGTTGGCACATTAATTAGGATATTTCCAAGGGCTTCCTCACATTAAAAAGGAGTTTGGGTGGTCACCACCACAAAATATTCCAAATTGTGGTTTCAAGAAAAATAAAATAAAAGTTATTTATTTTATTTTTTTCAATTCTCCCACAAAAATCCAAAAAACTAACTTCCACCCATGACCTACTACGATCGAGGTGAAGGACTTATTAAGCGAATATCGCCGCTACAAGTTCAACAATGTCCTCAAATTTCAATTCCAATCACCGGTTCAAATGTTACAAAACACCGCTCATGTGTTTACTGAATGTACCCAAAAAAAAGTTCCGAAATTCATTCTGGGAACACTGGGCCACGGAATCACGCGCCGTCAATTTTCGCGTACTCGTAATAATTCCACATAACAAAAAGGTATTACATAGGAAAATTTGGGTCTTTGCATTCTCCTCACCTCAGGGATTCGCATCCCCAAAATCCACAGCACAAACTTTGAAAACAAGTGGGGGGTACTATGTCTGAATCTAAGCCTCCCAATCCCATGTGCTCTTCTGGAGGTTCTTGTGCTTCCAAAAAATGTGCACAAGTGGTATCGACCACCCATGAAAGACCCGCTCTTGTCCATCCTCAATCTCCACTGGAACCTCCGAAAATGACGCCCCATCATCGATGTCCAGCTTTCCCAAATCAATGTTGGGCGGAGGATCATGTATGTATCTCCTCTGTGGGGATACATAGAAAACGTCATGCACCTGGTGCAAATGAGGGGGAAAAGCTAAGTGGTATTCTAACTCACCAACTCTATTGAGGACCTGAAAGGGTCTGATGAACCTTAGAGATAACTTGCTACCCTGGCCAAATCTCTGGAAACCTCATCGACATGAGACTCATAGAAAGACATGGTCACCATCCTCGAACTCAATAGGTCTACGTCTCATGTCATCATAAGAATTCTACCTGCCATGTGCAGTCTTCATCTTCTCTTGGATGATATGGACCTTCTCTGAGGTAGCCCATACCATCTTCGGTCACATGAGTGCTGACTCCTCGGGGTCAGTCTAACCCAGAGGTGATCTGTAAGGTCGAATGTACAATGCCTCAAATGGTTTCATACCGACGGTGGAGTGATAGTTGATGTTGTACACGAACTCTGCCAAATGCAAGTGATCCTCCCAGCTGCGGCAGAAATCTAGGACACAAGCACACAACATGTCCTTAAGGGTCGGAATAGTCCGCTCTGTTTGACCATCCGGCTGAGGATGAAAGGTGGAGCTCATCTGAAGTTGTGTCTCAAACGCCTCCTGAAACCCCTTACATAATAGGTAAGTAAAAAATGAATCACGATTGGAGACTATCGTCGATGGAACACCATGAATCCACACAATCTCCGACATATAGAGGCGTCCGAAGCCCTCTACAGATCCCTGCACTCCGATTGGTAGTAAGTGGACCGACTTGGTGAGTCGGTCAATGATCACCCTCATGTTATCATGCCCCTAGGACATGCATTGAAGTCTTGTAATGAAGTCCTTGTAAATTTCATCCCACTTCCACTTTGGCACCTCTGGTGGATGAACTAAGCCTGCTGGAACCTAATTCTCTACCTTTTTTTCTGACAAGTGACATAGTGAGAGACAAACTATGCTACAACATTCTTCATTCCCAGCCACCAGTGCTAATGCTAGTGGTCCTGGTAAATCTTCACCACTCTGAGAAGTCCCGATTGAGGAGATGTATGTGTTGGCAAAGAAAAACAAATTCCCAAAATTTTCCAAATGCTTCTATACATGATCCAAGATCATATACCATTTTTCATGCTTCGATTTGGTAGGTCTTTGGGCCCAAACAAAGTTACGGATTAAGAGTTATGGAAATTTGAAGCTGGGATAGAAAACTAGTTTGCGAAGACCGATCGCGAAGCCCCCTCCGCGGTCGCGAAGCACCGCTTCAAAGCAATGAGGCGAGAGTCTCCGCGAACCCCTTTGATGTTCGCGACGCACCGCGAAGACTCGTCATGAAGAAAGGAGGCGAAAGTCTCCGTGAACGCCCTGAAGTTCACGAACACGCCACGAAGCACCAGAGGCGGAAACGCTCCGCGAATGCCCTGATGTTCACGAACTGGCCGAGAATCAGAAGAGGCAGTACCCCTCCTCGAACCCAGTGGACGTTCATGACCCACCACGAAGCAACCGAAAGCCCCCTTTGCGCCGAGCGATCTCGGCTTTGCGGCTCCCCTTACCTATAAATACCTAGATCACCCCCCTTCTCTAGATGGCCATTTTTCTGCACTTTGGGAGGTCGATCTCCCGGTTCGTGGAGCTCTGCTTTCATTCACGAAGTGGCTCTACAAAGCCATGCTCCACGAGAAGCTTCCTTCGTGTTGCGTCTTCGTGAGGCCATGCTCCGCGAGAAGCTTTTTTTGCGTTGCTGCTCCGCGATGATGCTATGTCGGCCTATTCTCCGCGAAGCCATGCTCCGCAAGACATTACACTATGAGTCCATTCTCCACGATGATGCTCCGTGAGGCCATGCTCCCTGATGATGCTCTGCGAGGCAATGCTTCGCGAGACCCCATGCTCCATGAGCCCTTTTCTCCGTGAAGCCACTTCGCGATGACCTACCCTTTGCGAGGATTCTACCTTCACGTACTGTGGGGGCTGCGCCCCCACACCCCCGCTCGGGGTCACTACCGGGCTACGGTCCCAGCCCCTTGGCCTGGTCCCTTAGTTACCATTACTGACCCCCCTGAAAAATGGATAGTCGCACCGCGAACTTTTCAGGCTGGGATGTCAGAATTTTCCCTTGCGCACCCACCTTCCACCTTTGGAAGACCATGATCTGAGATACTCCTCCACACACCATGGAACACCTTGAGTCGACATATTCCTCTTGGTTTCTTTCCCATGTCGTGAGTTGAGATTCCGATCATCAATTCCCCAAGTACCTCGAGTCAAACCATTCTTTAGGAAACTCCTCCAAACCCAATCACATGGCTCCTATGCCAGGTTGAACCAGAAAGGGCCGCCCTTGCATAAGTCCCAACACCATCCATTCCTAGGCACCTTATTCCCAACATTCCTATCTACATGACTATAAACTGTTGTAATCTCCCAATGTTCCAAACATAGGATACCTCTTCCTCCAAATGAGAGATGCCTTTTGCTCCAAGCATGAGATGCCAGTAGTCCAACCTACATAACTTTAAACTGCAGTACTCCCTATGTTCCAAACATAGGATGCGTCTTTCTTCAAACAAGAGATGCCATATGATCCAATCATAAGATGCAAACAGTCCTTTCTACATGAATCTGAACTATAGGAAACCCTATGTTCCAAACATAGGATGTCGCTTTCTCCAAAAAGGAGATGCCTTATGCTCCAACCACAAGATGCTAATAGTCCTTTCTACATGACTCTAAACTGTAGGAAACCCTATGTTCGAAACATAGTATGCCTCTTTCTCCAAACAAGGGGTGCCTTATGCTCCAAGCATGAGATGCCAACAGTCATATCTACATGACTATAAACTGTAGTGATCTCCCTATGTTTCAAACATAGGATGCCTCTTCCTCCAAATAAGATATGCCTTATGCTCCAAGTATGAGATGCCAATAGTCCTATCTATATGACTTTAAACTGTAGTAAACCCTATATGATCAATATAGGATGCCTCTTTCCTTATACAAGAGATACCGTATGCTCCATGCATAAGATGACAATAGTCCTATCTACGAGACTTTAAACTGTAGTACACCCTATGTTCCAATCATAGGATGCCTCTTGCACTAAACAAGAGATGCCTTATGCTCCAAGCATAAGATGCCTAATTCCACAATTACTGTGGCATAATTCCAATGCCCCTTGGCATTATCCCTCTTGTTCACTAGCGCACAAGTGAAGGCCTAAATCCACCATTGGGTTGGGATGCCATCATGGCCAGACATGAGGAAGACATTATGGGGAAGCTTCTTTGAATATTCCCCATTCACCAATGCCGCTCCATAGCGGCACCCGGGCAGCTTCTTTGCATAATCCCCATTCACCATTTCTGCTCCATAGCGGCACCCGGACAGATTTCTCGCTTAAACCCCATTCACCAGTGCCGCTCTATAGCAGCACCCTGGCAGCTTCATTGCGTAAGCCCAATCCACCAGTGACGCTCCATGGCGGCACATGGGCAGCTTTTTTGTGTAAGCCCCATCCACCAGTACCGCTCCATAGGGGCACCCGGGCAGCTTTCTCACTTAAGCCCCGTTCACCAGTGTCGTTCCATAGTAGCACCCAGGTAGCTTTCTTGCGTAAGCCCTGTTCACCATTACTGCTCCATAGCGGCACCCAGGCAGTTTCCTCGCGTAAGAACCATCCACTGTTGTCACACTATTCAATGGTAAGCTGTTGACATCCTTATCCAACAGTAATCCATTGTGAGCCTATTCAGCGGTATGCCGTTGACATCCTTATTCAGCAGTAAGCCGTTGACATCCTTATCCAGCGGTAAGCCATTCTTATCCTATTCAGAGGTAAGTCGTTGACATCTTTATTCAGCGGTAAGTAGTTGACATCCTTATCCTGCGGTAAGACATTGTGATCCTATTCAGTGGTAAGCCGTTGACATCCTTATTCAGCGGTAAGTCGTTGACATCCTTATCCAGTGGTAAGCCGTTGTGATCCGTATCCAGTGGTAAGTCATTGTGACCCAATCTAGTGGTAATCCGTTGTGACCCAATCCAACGGTAAGCTATTGAAACCCCCAATCGGTGATAAGTCGTCATCAGGAGAACTACGTGGACTTTGATTCCCTGCCACGAGGATACGTAGGAAGCCTCTTCAAGGCTCAAGATCGAAACCATCGTCATCCTCATGACGGTTCCACTCCCTTCACCACGGCCTTTCCGACGCCTTCCCTCCCACAAGGAGCATAGGGTACCGGTCATGTAAGTCCTAGGGGTGCAGAGTAAACCCACCTCGTCCGAGATATAGGACTTTAAACTTCCAACCACCTCGTCCTCAACACATGACGTTAAACTGTGTCCCGACCCCGTGCCTCGCACGCAGGGTCCCTCCAGCTTGGACATTCTTTACGCCGCTCGTCTCCATAGGAATGGAATCACCCTCACATGGGATGATATCCTCCTTACAAGAGTTTTGTATGTCCACGGGAGATGGAAAACCACCTTGGTGTAATCCCCCTATCCCCTCTTGCGGAAGGTATCACCCATACACCTCCGTACTTCCCCACTACCAAGGCCAGTGGAGGGTGCGATAGGGAACAAGGCACCTCCCATATTTGGTCCCAAATCCCTATCTCGCTGCACTTTGCCACACATTGGGCCTCCATCCTGGACTAAGTCCCGGCACCATGGGATGCCTAACACATAATCCCCTCTTCGCTTATCACGGACGCACCCTTCACGACGTGATTGTTAGGTCTCTGCTGCCTCTTGTTTCTCACACCGAGCATGAATCATGTGGGCTTAGAGTAATCATTGACCATGACAATGCCCTTGTCCAGCATGATGTTAAACTGCATTCCCTTGTCCCGCATGACATTAAACTTTACATCCATATGATCTATGAGGACTTTGATCCATGTCAAGGCATGGTATGTAGGAAGCCTCCATGAGGTTCAAGCCCACCACCCGTCGTTTATTCACGTTAGGCCTCACCCTCGTCCCGCATGACGTTAAACTACATTCTGATCTAGCGGTAAGCCTTTGGGACTGTCCCGATCTATGAGGACTTTGATCCATGTCAAGGCATGTTACATAGGAGGCCTCACAAGGCGCAAGCCCACCACCAGTGGACCCACGGGTTCACCTTCATGTCGGTTCGTTGATGAAAACCACCACCTGAACTACGTGGTCTTTGATTCATGTCAAGGCATGGTACATAGGAAGCCTCCCTGAGGTTCAAGCCCCATCATTCATTGGACCAAGGTCCTTCCTCACGTCGGCTCACCGATGCCCATATCCCTTCTAAACTACAAGTTCATTGATCCATGTCAAGGCATGGTACATAGGAAGCCATCCTGAGGTTCAAGCCCACCATTCACATGGGCCACGGTCCTTCTTCACGTCAGTTCTCCGACATGCCCTCATCTTGCACGATGTTAAACTGCATCCCAACCCAGCGGTAATATGTTGTTACCCTGCCATCTAGTTGTTCCGAAACCCCTTCGTGTCAGTTCAACAACCCCTTTTCCCGAACTACGTGGACTTTGATCTATGCTAAGGCATGGTACGTAGGAAGCCTCACGAGGTTCAAGACCACCACCCATTGGACCAAGGTCCTTATTCACATCGGTTCTCCAGCGTCCAACCTGAACTATGTAGACTTTGATCCATGCCAAGGCAGGGTACGTAGGAAGCCTCACGAGGTTTAAGCCCATCACCCATCAGACCAGGGTCCATCTTCACATCGGTTCGATGATGCCCCATTCTGAACTACATGGACTTTGATCCATGTCAATGCATGGTACGTAGGAAGCCTCCCTGAGGATCAAGCCCACCACCCGTTGGTTGCTCCGACCCCCTTCACTTCGGTTCTCACCATACTGAACTACGCAGACTTTGATTCCCTGCCACGGGGATACGTAAGAAGCCTCTATGAGGCTCAAGATCATCACTCATGTCTCATCCTGATCTATCCCTCAAGCCTATGTATCTTAGGGAGGTCATGCCCCAACCTAGAGGTTCCACATCCTCTAGGTCCCATCCATGCATCCATTCTCAATGGGCCGCCTCCTCAGGTGTCCTACCGTATCATCAAACTATACGGACTTTGATTCCCTACCACGGGGATACATAGGAAGTCTCTTATAGGCTCAAGACCAACACTACCGTCACCTTCACGACGGTCCTATTTCATTCCCCCTCTACTCCATGCAATTCTCCATCATCTATCATGATTCTTACTCGGGCCGCCTCATCCTGGTGGGATCATGTCATCCAACCTCCTCGCTGCTCCTAGCGGTACTTGGGCCGTTATCCACGCGTAAGCCCCAACATGTCTTCGGGTCGTTGTCCTCAAGGTACACCCTGATTCATCACCCCTTCTAATTACATGGGTTTTTATCCCTTTCCTATATACAGGTTACGTAGGAAACCTCCCTGAGGTTCAGTCCCATCCAGTGGTAAGCCATGGTGTCCCCCATCCTTGGGTGCACTCTCCCTTATCTGCCCTCAGTGGTGTTCAGATCATCCATTACAGTGTGACATATCCCCTCCTTGAGGTGCACCACCTTTGATTTGTCCTGATTGGGCATTCTGATGCATCCATTTGGTAAACCTTCCAGGTGTTCCCTCCTAGGGATGTACCAATATGATATGTCTCTATGGGATGTTCTAATCACTCTTATTTCATCTCCACCAGATGTTAAACTCGCGGACTACCTCGTGACAATCATGAGATGCCTGAGGAAAACCTCTAAAGACATGCCTTTGGCACAATTGTCTCTGGAAGATGTTAAACTCGTGGCCTACCTCGTGAAAATCATGAGATGACTGAGGAAAACCTCGGAAGTCATGCCTTTGGCACAATCGTCTCCGCAAGACGTTAAACACGTGGCCTACCTTGTGATAAACAAGAGATGCCTGAGGAAAACCTCGGATGGCACGCCATTGGTGTAACATTCTTCGCAAGATATTAAACATGTTGCATACCATATGTTAAACATGGGAAGATAAGGAAAAACTCAGATACATGCCTATGTCATATGATTCCCTACATTCGACGTGGGGTGCCTCAGGTTATACACCCTTGAGATGCCCTCTTATGAGGATGAATACAGGTTCCCCAATGTCCACGCACCCAGAGATGCTCTAACATGCCTGATGTTCTCATCTACTCCGACCAAAGGTCGCTACCATGTCAAGACCCTATGGAATGTCCTGACGGAAGTAGTGTAATTAACTGGTGTCCATGAAGATATGTCATAGGGAATGAGATCCACAAACCACATATTAAATCTATAAGGGAGACCCTGACTAGGTGATGAGTTCTCTGGAAGAATCCATCGGAGGAAGAACCGACATCCCATCATCTCGTTTCGATCAAGGAGAAAACATACCTGAAAAAGGAACAGATGTTTCCCACCTTTGGAAAGTGGGAATGCGGGGAAACAGCTGCGCATCCTCACAGATGGAAGTGCACGCCCTGGCGAAAGCATCAGAAACAGTATGGAACTCCCTCAAAACTTCCTCTCTACGCACCATCAGTACCATAGTACATCCTCTAAAGAGGATGACATGCTCCCGAACTTCAGAAAATCCATCAGGTGCATGTCCTATGGATATCTGAGCACATCGAGCCTCGCAGTCAGTGTCCTCAAGTTGCACATCCCTGACTCGCTAATGGAGTGGGGGAGTGACTGTCAGAGACTGAAGATAAGCATCTCCATCCCGATGCATGTAGGATTTCCGCAAAGCGGCTAGCTGCTCTATCACCTCACTCAGCAACTGTATACCAGATCTCCTACTTAGTGAATCTTCTACTATGTTCCACTTCCCAGGAGTGTAGACTATCTCGAAGTCATAGTCTTGGAGGAACTCAATCCATCACCGTTGTCTCAAGATTAGGTTATTCTGAGAGATGATATACCTGAGACTCTTGTGATCAGAGTAGACTGCAAAATTTTCACCCATCAAGTATTGTCACCACATCTTCAAGGCGAAGACCACTGCTGCCAACTCCATGTCATGGGTAACGTAGTTCTGCTAATGATTTCCTAGCTGTCGATAATCACACAAGATCACTACTCGTTCTTATATTTCGACACATCCAAGCCCGGTCCTTGATGCGTCACAGTAAACTACATTCCCAACGCCCTCCTCTAGTAGCCACATGATGGGGGAACTCTTCAGTCTTAGCCTCAGCTCCGGGAAACTATTTTGGAATCTCTCCAACCACATGAAGGGTTTTTCCCTCTTTGTTGACACTGATAAGGGCACCGCAACTCTGGAAAAGTAAGGCCCAAAGCTCTGGTAGAAACCGACCAAACCCAGGAAACTCTGTACTTCCGTCACACTCTTCAGTGTCTCCCAAGTAAGCACAATCTCAATTTTCGTTGTATCCACCGCAACTCCAACTTCCGAGATAACGTGTCAAGAAAAGTGAACCTCTCATATCCAGAACTGGTACTTCGAGAGTATACCATAATGATGGTGCTCTTGGAGTGTGTCTAGAACTATCTATTGATGAGGGTCATGCTCCTCTTATATAGCTAAGTATATCATAGTTTCATCGATGAAGACTACCACAATGTGATTGAGGTATGGTTGGATGATACTTTTCATGAGTCCCATGAAAACTAAAGGGGGGTTGGACAAACCGAATGGCATATCCAAGAACTAATAATGTTCATACAAAATTCTTAAGGCCATCTTCTTTACATCCTCATCTTGTATCCTAAGATGGTGATAGCCTGATCTGAGGTCTATCTTCAAAAAAATTTGTTCTCCCTTCAGCTGATCAAAGAGATTTTCAATCCTTGGGAGTGGGTACTTGTTCTTCACTGTCACGTGGTTCTGGCACCGATAGTCCACAGAGAGTCTCAAACTCCCATCTTCCTTCTTGGTGAACAAAATCGGGGCTACTGAAGGAGAAACACTAGGCCTAATGAACCCCTTGCTCTGCAAGTCCTCCAGCTATACTCGCAGCTCTTGAAGCTCCGCGGGAGCTAGCAAATATGTTGGTGTAGATATCGGTGCTGTCTCGGGGTACAAGTCGATATGAAGGTCCACCTCTCTGTGTGGAGGTAGACTTAGAACATCATTAGGGAAAATATCATCATACTGTTCCACCACTATAGGATCTCTCAGACTCTCAATATCAACCACTTTGAGGGTAATGCTCGCCAACTGATTTTTGATCGGCTGCACCCTCCTCTGGGTAAGTCCATCTTGTGCTGCAAAGGTTCCATTCTCACCGGTGATAGAAAAAACATGTCCCATATGTCTCGACAAACCACACTTTGTGCCTAATACAGTTGATATGATCATTAATAGTAGATAACCATCCCATACCCAAGATGATGTCATAAGGCCTCGATGCCACTACTAGAAAATCATAGTCAAAGATCTCACCTCTTAGAGTAAGCTCACACTACCAGAACCAGTGTGTAATTGTCGAATCCTCTCCCATAAAAGTCTCTCACCGTAAAGATCGAGCCAACAGCTCCACCAAAATCTCCACGCTCTGAATGAGGGTTGTAGCAATGAAAGAGTAACATGAACCTATATATATAAGTACCGCAGTTAAGTTAGAGTAGACAAAGATCACACCTCATATCATCTCCAGAGCGGTGTGGTCATAGGCCTCAACTTCTTGAAGCTGAGATCATCCATGTCCACCTAATCCCTGTGGTCAGGGTGGACCGCCTAGAGGTTGTGGCGGTACGACCTCGTACTACCGCCCACCGCCTACAGCACGGCCAGCTCCTCTGCCACGTCTGCCTCCTGCCAGTGGACCTCCTTGATCGAATCTTCACCTTTGCCCAGGCGGTCTTTCGACCCTCTGCTAGTTTTCCGTACGGCGGGTCGAGCAGTCGCGAGCCCTAGGACCCTGCCCGCTATACGAGTAACAATCTCTGCTCCTCACCTGTCATGCTCTTTCTCGATAGCCTCACACAACCCACCTTGTATCTTGCGGTCATCCACCTGAAGGTCTGGTTTCATTACATCTTTGTGTCATTTGTCTGCTTCCCGCTACAGATGAATCAAGTACATAACTTCTGATGGTGGGTCTCACTACCAGTGATTACTCTTTAAGGAAACTCTCCACTAAGAGTGCTCTCTCTGACACCCCCACCTATGTCGGGATGCTGAGGGAAATCATCGAAGCACTAATCTATCGTCTGAGCCCCTGCTAGATGGTCAGGGCCCTAAAGAAAGGGTCTAGCACTATGTTAGTGGAGTAGCATGGGAGGTCAGTGAACCTTGATGAAAACTGAGTCATGGTCATGTTTCCCTGCTGTAAGTGGTGAAGCTCCGATATACGCAGTGAGCGTAAGGTCGCTGGGACGAACTTTGCCATGAAAACGCTCTTGAAGTCCACCCAGATTTGAGTGACCTCATCCTGAACCTAGAGCATCAAGCTCCAAAATCTACTCACTACTACCTGATGAAGGCTGGCGGCAAGGATCACCATGAGATCATCTGGTGTCCCTACCTGTCAAAAAACTCTAACCACAGCCTCCAACCAATCATCAGCCGCCTGTGGATCCGTCTCGCCCCTGAACCTCAGTGAACTCTAGTACTGAAACTTGTGCAACATTCTCAAGTGGCATGTACCCTCTAATGCTCGGGATTGTGGTATCGGCTTCCCAACAAGTAGTGGTGATTCTGGTACAACTACCGAAAGGGGGCCCTACACCGGAGCCTCATCGCTCAGTGGGTTGTGATCACACACTATACCTAGAACCCTTACTGGCGGTCTGTGTGGAGGCATCATAAAAAAACAACAGGTGCTCCACAGTCATTAAGTTATATGAGGTGAGCTGACTCAAAGTGATCACAATTATTTTTTTTCAAAAACACCCACACAAATAGTGTTTTTGTGCACTGAGTCAGAAATCAGAAGTCAGGGTCATGTTATATGGATACGTCGGCCACCGCACCAACACTGGATTCCCAAAAATGATAAACACACTCATAACACATAACACTATTGCCAATTAAATATCATATTCCATGTTCTTTGGTAGATCCAACTCCTCTAATACCAATTTTTCACGACCCATCCCCCGGGGCCCGTGCCGTGACTACCCTAAACCCGCCTTCCAAAGGCCAGGGGGCTGGAGGCTAGCACCGAAAAGGCATATCCTTAAAATCTGGAAGAAATTTCCTTTATAACCTACAAACTCACACAACCAATAACCCATCAAGATACGAGCACAAAGAAAATTGTGTAGTAAAAAGCATGTGTACAGTATTTACATGGGCCAGAATAGAAGCCCAACATGAAAGTCTAAGTAAAACTGAATATAACTCCCATGAACACCTGCCATGGATCCTACCTGATGGGTAGGTACATATCTCAAACGATCATCTCTTTTTACTGTCTCGTCTAATACCCATCTCTGAGTATCCTCCAGTCCTGGTACCCTCAACCTCGATCATTGTTGTCCTTCGTCTGCACAAGAAACAATATGGTGCGGGCGTAGCCCTGTATGGTTGTAGAAACCCAAACTTGACGTACATGGACATTACATTACTTTTGCGGAATACTTAATACATAACAAAAACAGACACCAAAGGACCGTAATAGTTTAGTGTCTTTGGAAACTTGGAACATAATCTTCTAATCTTGGTGAAATATCTTCAACATCTCCCATATATATCTCCCCCTTTTTTCTGACCTAAAACATTTCTTTATATCCCGGGGAAAAGAAAACATATAAAGGGTGAGCTCAAATTCTCAGTAAGGGTAAGCATGGTGAAAATAAAACAAACCATATACATTTAAACATCAACACATGAACATAAAGTTTAAACCTCAAAATCTTGAGTTGTGAAATAAATCTTGGAAGTACATAAGGCATAGGTCATAAAAGAACCTTAATCATTATAAAAAAATGGGAATAAAACATTTAATTGCGGAAAACCATTAAGTACATGATATGATTTCCATAGTAGACAAGGCATTACTTCCAAGACCATCTTAGTGGACAAATTCCCATTCTGAATCGAGTTCACTCCTCGATCCAGTCCTATATCACGAAACCAGATTAACTTACCGTTCCAGCGATGTCTATCTCTTGAGATATAAATCTTTACCCAATGAATTGGAGGGAGATATAGGTCCCACCCATCTCATAATGAAATCATTCTTACATGTGCCACAACATAAACATAAATCATTCATCATAACCCAAAGAATAAAATGGGTTTCAAAAACATCATCCCATCATACCATAATCTATATAAGACAAATGAATATCATTTCATCATAAGAAAATTGAAACCATGTAAATCATAGAGATATTATACTTGAAACATACACATATGAAATAATGTCATCATAGACGGAAAATGGTTTTGATAAAACACTTGAAATAAATTCATGAGGAAAATATCCTTTCTTATTTAAAATAATTTTCTTTTCACAAAATTCCATGCAATTTTAAGAGAAAAGGAATTTGTTGAAAATAGTCACGAAATCTTGTTGAGTAAGATTCATGAAAATAAGGTGTTATGAAATCGTTAAAATATGTTCATCCCATATAAGTTAAAAAAACATTCTCCTCGTACTTTTAACGGAAAAGTCAAAAAGTTCCTCATATGGTAAATAAAAGAATGATTCCTTCCATAACACAATGTAAAAGTCAACGAGGGGTAAACATTACTTTAAACATACATAGAAGAATATTGAACACTTTATGAAAAACATATTTATGGACATGGATGAAAAATATAACCCCAATAAATACTTAGTTATAAGAAATCTCAGATAAAAATGATATTTTCAAAATTATCTCTTACCATATGTCTGATATGCTTTGTATGTGTCTGAACCTCCTCTTCTTCGACGCACCTCCTTTAAGATTCTCTTATGGGACTAGCGTTGGTCTTTTGAGAAGACCAGAACATCCAGAATGTTTCCAGGAATGTGGAGAAGAAAAATGGGTAGGGGTTGGCTGAGCTTGAAGGCTCAAAGTGTTGTGAAGAGGAGAGGGAGGAGGTGCCCTATTATAAGAGAGGAGAGGGGAACCTTTGGAAACAGAAGAAATATTAATTTATAATAAATCCAAACCCCACATAAAAACATACAATGTGACTCAAATTAGGATATGAGGTACGACAGGGTTGTAATATCATCATCCAATCAAATTTCGGAATGTCGGGAAATTATTTTAAACCTTATCAATTTGATTTATCCTTATTTAATCTATTTAATCTTATTTGTGGTATTAATATTCTAAATTTTATATTGTTATAAATAATTACTTATGTGTTGTGAGTTATCCAAACTTGGGTACTTTATCACATTTTAGAAAATATGAATTTCAATTTATAATTTCTAAATATTTATGTTATTTTTAAAAAATTTAATAATATTTTATTTTTATAAAATAACAATAGTGTTAATTTTGACACTATTCATTTATCTGAATTTAAATAAAATCCACAATGAGGATATATTCGAACCAAAATGTTTAATAGATTCCGAACATGTCATATGCATCTAGAAAATTTGTGTAGAACAATAATTAGATCTTATAATGTTTATTTTAATATTTATAAAACCATTTATTTGATATTTCTCTTAATAAAACAATTACTACATCATTTTTGTATAAATATACATATAATTGAAAAAAAATTAAAAATAAAATCTTATGATGAATATATATATCACACCTTTAATAATAATATTTTTACTCGTATTTACCATCTTAAAATCACAACATTTAAATTGTTATACTTATTAAATTATGAAGGTGACATCTTTGACATCATTTAAAATAAAATACTATAAATTCCCTAATCAGTTTTATAAGACTCTAAATGGTCCAAAAATTGACCCTTGGATTATTAGGGTATAGATATACTCTACCAATTAATTTGGTTTAAGTTTATGGTCCTTTTAATAGGTATTATTATTTTAATAAAAACTATATTATTGATTTTTCACTAAATAAATAATTTCTACATCATTAATGTATAAGCTTTTAAGGTAATAAAATATTTATTAAAAATTTAAAATATATTACCTTGATAAAGAAAAACATTTTATCTTTAAAATGATTATTTATAATCGAATTTATATTCTGTATAACTATATATTAAAAACAATCTGATTATTAAAGTTTGAGTGAGACATTTCACTTTCCTTTAAATAAACTAAACAAAAGGTCTTAATCAAATTCATGTGGGTTCCATTTGATTCCATTTTTACCCAAGTATGATTTAGGATAAAATATAATCATCAAAATATATTAGGAAAATTGTTAGGGGAATTTTATAATATTATATTTACCCTTAATTACACAATTTACCTTTAAATATGGTAAAAAAAATTTACAGTAGTTATTATTCATAATGACTAAAAATAAAATATATATTTTTAACCTAATTTCGACCTAAAGATTTCAAATATGGAATTAAATTTTCCAAATTCAAATAACATAAGTTGCAGAAATTAATTTAAAATTAATCCCATTGTTAGGAAAATGAGTTTTAAAAGATAAAACATTTCAAAAGATTGAAATGATTTTATAAATGAATTTAATGTAAAATCAAAGCTAATGAAGTAAATTATATTAAATGTTAAAAATATATTCTATTTATACTTTTAAACCATTCAACATTATAATTTAACCATATATATTATTACGATGAAAAAAGTTGTTTTTAATTAAAATATATAGTGTTTTTACTATTCATTAAAACATCAAAGTTATCAGAATAATATGAAAAATTATTCCAAAGTAAATTTTTGTATTATAATTCTAAAGAAGAATTTTATTTTGTATAATTGAACTTATAAAAATGTCAAAAACAATATTTAATGTGGGTGCTCCATCAAAAGGCGGCAAAACTGCATTTTTTGAAAAATACTTAATTTACTCGAAAAATTTATTTTGTTCTCACACGATGTTCTAGAAAATGTGTAAGATGAATAATAATGTTATAACATTCAAAATTTAGTTAATACTATTAATAATGACTAGTTCATAATAATATTATAACAATATGTTGGTGTTTAGTGAAACCCGGTATTGCGTACTACATACGCTATCAAGGAAGGTCACGATTGCGTGTAATTAAAGCCAAGTCAAGGTTTTCTGTAGTAAAAACTCTATTTGTTGTTGCTTATAACATAATCAAAATTTATTTAATTTATACATTAATAAAAATCTATACTTAATTTTGCGTTGAATAATTTCTACAAAACAAACATGAAATTGTTTGTAACACGAGCCAAGAATTGTGTTGCGTATACTACAAGCTAATATGGTGTTGTGTATAGCCCAGAATAATTTTGGTGTAGCGTAAAACACAAGACATCAATGAAATTAAAATGAATGATTCTCATAAAATCTCGGGTTGTGACATTCTACCCACTTAAAATGAATTTCGCCCTCGAAATTCGTCGGGGTTATAAATGGTTTACTACTTGGAAGTTTCTTTCATAGAAACCCAAATTGTAAAAAGGAATACTAAAACTTAATTTTATAAAGTGAAGTATGAAACATAACGGTTACCCAAATTAACTCATCACTGGGTTTCCACGTAGGAGAACATAGATGAAAATATGGATATGGAAGAGAAATCTAACCATCAAGTTTTTATGGAGAGTGGTAGAGAACATGGCTATGAAAAAGCCAAAAATCACAAAGCCAAAAATTTGTGATGATCTAAGGTGCCATCTGATTCATCAGATATAAGATCACCAGGACAACATTTTTTGTTTTCAATATCATTTTCTTAAAGTTGATCATTTTGAATTAGAAGAAATACTTACTTGATTTTAGTAAAATCTCACTGTTGTTTTTGCCTTGAACAATTTACACTTCATCTATTAAAGAAATGAAGTTGAATTTGTCTTCCATGGAGTGTTATCAGACCATGCGATAGAATAATAGGTCATTCCATTTGTATCAAACATAAGTTTATAAAAAGTTATATAGATAAGTCCATCTATGGTGAGATTAATCGTATATGGTTCCTAAAATGCCCTTATAATTCATCTATCATACCAATTAATAAAATAAAACTAGATTCTAATAACCAGGGACTTATTTTAGGCCAGTGGTATACAATAAAGGCATGTCGCACTTCGGTTGTGGGTTCGATTCCCGCATCCTTTTCCGACGCGACAAGTTGTCGCCTGTCCTGCAGGTTGTCCCTTTTTCTAAAACTACTTTATTATAACATTACTGAAATAATATCGAAAAAAAAATCTAGCCTTAAATAATACTATCTGATTTATGACATAATCCTTTCCAATATTTAGACTTATCCAAAATACCTCAGTCCAATCTCATAGTATAAAGAAAACGATTACTGGAAAGGTCACATAACAAGCATGTGACTACCATCATTTATCCCCCATATATCATAATATATATCTTGTTGATCACATTCCAAACATGTGAATAACTTAATTATGTATTCTTTTGAAAAATGAATACCCATTGAACCTTAGTGAAAACATGAATTCTTTCAAAAGTTAACTCTTTCCACATACCAAAATCCCAAAATTTCTATATACTCAAACCATGATATAACTTTGTCCTTATATCAGTCATGAGCTCATTTCATTTTCGCTTTATCCCTTTATTATGTGCATATCATCTTCTTTCCAAAAATATTTCAATCACTTTTAATGGTTACCTGTACCATATAATTATTGAAAACCAATGCATAGATATTCCAAAATTCCACGATACCATAAATGAGATTCCATGATACTATTTTGAAGTCCTATTACATAAACACTTAATCATTCCACAACATCATTTTCATACTCAACATCTCAAATAGTGATCTCATGTGACTTCCCGTTATCCTTTGACTTAATAGGTTTCTCATTCCGATCATCATTAACCCTTGGATTAGGGCATTGATTAGCATAATGACCCATTTCCTTGAACTTGAATCATTGAAGTTTTGGTGGAGTGTTCTTTGAAGTCTTTTCTCTATTCACATCATTAGCTACCTTTTTCCCATTACTTCGACACTCAACTGCTCGATGACCTTCTTTTCCACACTAAAAACATTTTCTAGTACCTTTTAGGAAATATCCACCATGATTCATTCCATACTTTGAGCATAAAGAAACATTCATCTTATTTTCACCATTTTTATGAGATTTCCCCTTAAACTCCATCTTTCGTTTTCTGTCAAAACCATGAGATGGATATGTAACACAAAATTCCAGTTCTACCTTGATAGCACAACACACAATTTCTTCATAGATACTGAAGTCTCTTATAGGTAATTCTTTTCGATGACTTGGTTTTTAGCCACTAAAGAATCGATCAACTTTACTTTCAGGTTGGATGATAAATCCAGATGCATACCTTGCAAGCCTTGTAAAATTCGCTTCACATATATGAACAGATTCATCATCATTTTTCTTAATCTCAAGGAACTCCTTTTCCATCTTTGTTCGTAGAATACGAGGGAAGTACTTATTGAAAAACATGTTCTTCAACTTGTCTCATTCCATTGATTCAATTTCATCTTGGGGACTTGGATTCTTAATTATAGTCCACCACTGGTTTGCTTCACCTTTTAAATGGTAAACAGCCAGAATTACTTGTTCATGTTCCGAACAGAAAAGTATTGAAAATATCTTTTCAATGGTACTGATCCATTGTTCAGCAACAAGTGGATTCGTAGACCCACTAAAAGAAGATGGGCATTGCCTCATGAAGGACTAAATAGAATATTGTTCCCTTATCTACTCATTTGGAAGTCCAGAACGATTCATAGCTTGTGTAAGTATATCAATAAGATTTTTCACTCCATCTCCCATAACATTGGTTGGTTCAGAAGGAAAATAATTGCATTGTCCATTACATTGATCAACACGGTTCATTCGGGTTCCATCCATCGTCTAAAACCCAAAAAGAATAGTGTGAGAGGAAAAAATAATGCTATGTAAAACATCATAATAAAGGGGGAGTATCTTCAATATCTAACATCTTATGATTAACTCTAATATCGTTACTGTAATTCTAGGACTATAACCTATACTTATACTTAACCTTAGGGACATCCCAAGACACACCTTAGAAATATCTCTAGGTATCTCAATAATGTTTTCACATCCTAGTTTCCAAAGGTTAACTAAACCTTTCCTCGGATACCAACTATAGAGACCCAAACTTGAAGTACATGAAAATTACATTACTTTTGCGGAATACTTAATACATAACAAAAACAGACACCAAAGGACCGTAATATTTTAGTGTCTTTGGAAAAATGGAACATAATCTTCTAATCTTGGTGAAAGATCTTCAACATATCCCATAAATATCTCCCCCTTTTTTTCTGACCTAAAACATTTATTTATATCCCGGGGAAAATAAAACATATAAAGGGTGAGCTCAAATTCTCATTAAGGGTAAGTATGCGGAAAATAAAACAAACCATATACATTTGAACTTCAAAACATGAACATAAAGTTTACACATCAGAATCTTGAGTTGTGAAATAAATCTTGGTAGTACGTAAGGAATAGGTCATAAATGAACATTAATCATGATAAAAAAATGTGGGAATAGAACATTTAATTGTGGAAAACCATTAAGCACATTATATGATTTTCATAGTAGCCAAGGCATTGCTTCCAAGACTATATTAGTAGACAAAGACCCTTTCTGAATCATATTCACTCCTCGTTCCAGTCCTGTATCACTGAACCGGATTAACTTACAGTTCCAGCCATGTCTATCTCATGAGATATAAATCTTTTCCCAATGCATTAGAGAGATATATAGGTCCCACCCATCTCATAATGAAATCATTCATATGTGTGCCATAACATAAACATAAATCATTCATCATAACCCAAATAATAAAATGGGTTTCCTAAACATCATCCCATCATAACATAATCCATATAAAACAAATGGATATCATTTCATCATAATAAAAGTGAAACCATGTAAATCATAGAGATATTATACTTGCAACAGACACATATGAAATAATGTCATCTTAGATGGAAAATGGTTTTGATAAAATACTTGAAATAAAATCTTGAGGAAAATATCCTATCTTAGTCAAAATCATTTTCTTTTCACAGAATCCCATGCAATTTTGAAAGAAAAAGGATTTTGCTAAAAATAGTCATCAAATCTTGTAGAGTAAGCTTCATGAAAATAAGGCATTATGAAACCGTAAAAATATGTTCATGCCGTATAAGATAAAAAAACATTCTCCTCATACTTTTAACGTAAAAGTCAAAAAGTTCCTCGTATGGTAAACAAAAGAAATATTCCTTCCATAACACAATGTAAAAGTCAAAGAGGGGTAAACATGACTTTAAAAATACATAGAAGAATATTGAACACGTTAGGAAAACAAATTTTATAGACAATGATGAAAAATATAACCCCTGTATATACTTACGTATAAGAAATCTCGGATAAAAATGAGATTTGAAAAATTATCCCTTACCTTATGTCTGATATGCTTCATATGTATCTGAACCTCCTCTTCTTCGATGCACCTCATTTAAGCTTCCCTTAAGGGACTAGGGTTGGTCTTTTTAGAAGAAAAGAACTTCAAGAAAGTTTCTAGGAAAGTGGAGAAGAGAAATTGGTAGGGGTTTTCCGAGCTTTAAGGATCAATGTGTTGTGAAGGGGATAGGGAGGAGGTGCCATTTTATAAGGGAGGAGAGGGGCACCTTTGGAAACATAAGAAATATTAATTTATAATAAATTCAAAACCCTCTTAAAAAATTCCAAAGTGACTCAAATTCAGATATGAGGTAAGATAGGGTTGTAATATCCTCAACCAATCAAATTTAGACATGTTCAAAAATTATTTTAAACCTTATCAACTTGATTTATCCTTATTTAATATGTTTAATCTTATTTGTGGTATTAATATTCTCAATTTTATATTGTTATAAATATTTACATATGTGTTGTGAATTATACATAATTGGGTACGTTATGACATATTAGAACATATAAATTTCAATTTATAATTTTTAAATATTTATGTGATTTTAAAACAATTTAATAATACGTTATTTTTATAAAATAACAATAGTGTAAATTTTGACACTATTCATTTATCTCAATTTAAATAAAATCCACACAAAGGATATATTCTAACCAAAATATTTAATAGATTACTATAAGGTTATATGCATCAAGAAAATTTTTGGAGAACATTAATTAGTTCATATAATGTTTATTTTAATATTTATAAAATCATTTATTTGATATTTATCTTTAAAAAAAATTACTACATCATTTTTTTATAATCATTTAATATACTTATTAGTTGCATAGAAATTAAAAGTAAAATACTATGATGAATATTAATATAATACCTTTCATTATAATATTTTTACTCCAATTTATCATCTTAAAATCACAACATTTAAATTGTTATACTTATTAAATTATGAAGGCGACATCTTTGACATCATTTAAAATAAAATAATCTAAATGTCCTAATCGGTTTTATAAGACTCCAAATGGTCCAAAAATCGACCCTTGGATGACTAGGATATAGATATACTCGACCAATTATGTTTGGTCAAGTCTATGGTCCTTTTGATATGAATTATTATTTTAATAAAAACTATATTATTGATTATTCACTAAATAAATAATTTCTACATCATTAATGTATAAGATTTTAATGTAATAAAAATGTTTATTAAAAATTTAAAATATAATACCTTGATAAAGAAAACAATTTTATCTTTCAAATTAGTATTTATAATTGAATTTATATTATGTATAACTATATATTAAAAATAATCTAATTATTAAAGTTTGAGTGAGACATTTCACTTTCATTTAAATAAACTAAATAAAAGGTCTTAATCAAATCTAAATGGGTTCCATTAGATTCCATTTCGACCCAAGTATGATTTAGGGTAAAATATAATCATCCAATTATATTAGGACAAGTGTTAGAGTAATTTTATAATATTATATTTACCCTTAATTACCCTATTTACCTTTAACTATGCTAAATAAAATTTACCGTAGTTACTATTCATAATGACTAAAAATAAAATGTAGATTATTAACATAATTTGAACCTAATGATTCCAAATATGGAATCAATTTTTCCAAATTCAAATAACATAAGTTGCAGAAATTAATTTAAAATTAATCCTGTTATTAGGAAAATGAGTTCAAAAAGATAAAACATTGCAAAAGATTGAAATGATTTTACATATGCATTTATTGTAAAATCAATGCTAATGACATACATTATATTAAATGGTAAAAATATATTCTATCTATATTTTTAAACCATTATATATTATAATTTAACCATACAAATTTTTACCATGAAAAAAGTTGTTTTAAATTAAAACATACCGTGTTTTTACTATTCATTAAAATATCCAAGTAATCAGAATAATATGAAATATTTATCCAAAGTAAATTTTTATTTTATGATTCCAAAGAAGAATTTTATTTTGTAAAATTGAACTTATATAATTGTAAAAAACTATATTTAAAGTGGGTGCGCCATCAAAAGGCGACAAAACTGCATTTTTTAAAAAATACTTATTTTACTCAAAAAAATTATTTTGTTCTCACATGATGTTCTAGAAAATGTGTAAGATGAATAACAATTTTATAACATTCAAAATTTATTTAATAATATTCATAAAAGCTAGTTCATAATAATATTATAACAATATGTCGTTGTTTAGTGAAACCCGGTATTGCGTACTACACACGCTATCAAGGAAGTTCACGATTGCGTGTAATAAAAGCCATGTCAAGGTTGTGTGTAGTAAAAGCTCCCATTTTTGTTTCGTATAACATAATAAAAACTTATTTCGTTTATACATTAAACAAAATCTATACTTAGTGTTGTGTAGAATAATTTCTACAAAACAATCTTGAAATTGTGTGTAACATGGGCCAAGAATAGTGTTGCGTATACTGCAAGCTAATACGGTGTTGCATATAGCACAAGATAATTTTGGTGTAGCTTACAACACAAGACATCACTGAAATTAAAAAAATTAATTCTCATAAAATCTCTGGTTGTTACAACAGGTGAGTATAACGGTACTCAGTAGGTACCCCGAGACCCCTAAGGACTCTTAGAATCTACAAAGTATAAACCCCAAAGCACAAAAACCACAGTCAACCCTACTTAGGTATATTACCATACATATACCTAAGCTGTCAAGTATTCCCATCAATTTCATGAGGAAAACAAGGAGCAATACTATAACCAAAAGCACAATTGTTCCAAGAAGCAATGAATACCATGGAGGTAACACCACTAAGGTAAGTACCCCAAATGTAACGCCACACAAAACAATACCACACAAGTATCAACACAAAGGTATGTACCACAAAAGAAACTCCACACAGAAGATTACCACAAAGGTATCACCACAGAAAAGATTACCTGAAAGGTATCACCACACAGAAGCACACCACAAGGGTAAAGACTCTGCTCACACCATAAAATAACATAAGTACGGTAGTTTAGTTGATTAGCTATATTTCTAGATATTATTACTTCATCGAGAAGCTCTATTTTGGACCCAGAAAGGATCGAAAATGATCCACATGGGATCGGAAGATAACCCACATAGGATCTATAGATTACCCACACAAGATTTGAAGATGATCCACACTTAATCTAGAGATGCTGACCCACACAGGATCCGATGATGACCCACACAGGATCTGATGTCTCCACAAGTACAGCCCGCCATAGGGTTTCCACACTAATAATGCTTGATTCTGGGATGTTCTACTCCTAAATCCATTTTTCGATACATAAACTACCACAAAGTTCCATGAAGAAGCATCACGAAGGTCTGCCACATCATAAGGGACCTAGAATAATAGACGAAGCATCAATCGGATTCCCAGTCTGTAAGTTATTAACCTTTTAGTCATGTGGGCCCAGTTGTATTAGGGTTTGATCTAACCCCACCATACTACAAATTTATCCAAAACCCAATTGGAGTATAATAAAAGGACTGTCTCGATCCAAGGATTCTGGCATCGTAGACAGTTTGTCAAACGGGCGCCCGGTTCTCAATTAATGGCCAACAATGCATATCTGGGTCTAGATGGGTTCGGGACCGGTGCGACCCAGCCCGAACCGACCCGGTCTGAGTTTGGCCCGGTTGGCTTGGGCTGCAGTGGGCTTGGCCCGCTAGTCCATAGTCCGACTAGACTCGTGAAGGGGACAGCCCTGCCCAGCCCGCGGTGCCGCCCGCAGCGGGGTGGCCCCTTGTGGTGGGGTCCACCCTAGCCGCCACCCAGGAGGGGAGGCATTCCCGCCAGGTAACCCAAACAACCCATTGGCTATTCAATTTTGGCTAACAAAGAGGTGCCACGTGGTGCCGCCGGTTGGCACGCATGACCCGCCAAAGGGGTCCAGCTCGGCGTGACACGACCGACAAAAACAGTTGGCCCTCCTTCCAGCAGCGCAGACGTGTGCTGATGCTCCACCGTGGCCGACCGAATATCAGCTCCCCTCCGACCACCGCTGCGGCCAAGCGGCCGTGGTCTCCAGCTCCAGTTGTGTGGATGCATGTTGTTGCTTCTCCATGCGGCCGACCGGCATGTCGGCAGCCCCACTGCTCCGCTGCAACCGACGGGCCGCAACCTCCTGCTCCACCGGTGGCGCAGACGTGCGCCGCCCTACCTCCACACGGCCGGTCGGTGTGGTGGCCACTAACATCCCACCATCACAGCCAACGGGCCTCAACCTCCCTCTTTATTGACCGCATGGACGTTCCACTCCGGTTCCACACAGCCGACCATGTGTTAGCCACCACATTTCTCCGCCGCGGCCGATGGGTTGCGGTCTCCATCGGCGGCACGGTTATGCCATCACCGTCATTGCGGCCAGCGAAGAACATGTCAACATTATAGATGTGGAGGGATCAGACCATGTTTTTTTGGTCCTCACCCTCCGTGTGATACCGACAACATGTGACTTCGAGGAGAAAGTTTCTTCCAAAAACCACAAAGAACAACATAAACACACCCCTACCTCGATCGTCTGTTGGAGGTGTCATGAGGAGGTAGATTATGATGGTGACATCAACGTTTCCTTTAATGTTGGTTCTTTCATCATTGGAGATGTTCTTAATTAGAGGAGGTTCTCCCACCATGTTCTCCTCTCCACTAAAAGTTCTCCTTTGACAATGTTTCAACCAACCTCAAGAAAGTTGAGGAGCCATTTTATTTAATTACTAGATCAATTAATTGTTGGGTCATTAATTGGGATATTCTAAGGGTTTCATCACATTAAAGAGGAGTTTGGGAGGTCCCCACCACCAAATATTCAAAATGTTGTCTTCATGAAAAATAAAATAAATGTTATTAATTTAATTTTTTAGATTCTCCCACGAAAATCTGAAAAACTAACTTCTACCCTCGACCTACTGCGGTCGAGGTGAAGGCCTCCATATTCAAATATCGGCGCTGCGATTTCAACGGTGTCCTAGGATTTCAATTCTAAGCATCGAATCAATGTTACAAAATTCCACTCACGCATTAACTGAACACACCTGAAAAAAAGTTCATAAATTCATTCTGGCCACATCGGGCCTCAGAATCACGCGCTGTCAATTTTCACAGACTCGTAATAATTCCATATAATAAAAATATTATATGAAAAAATCTGGATCATTACCTGTAAATCTCCATAATTGAAATTAAATATTATTTATAAACATAATATTTTTTAATTTTCATTTATATCATTTGGTTTACATGGAATGAGGATGAATCATGGGATGAAACATTAATGACATTCACTAAGATAATTTTAGTGGTATTTTGATTATTAGGAACTAGTTTGGTCATAAAATTTAACAATATGAACATATACTAGTTCTTGAATATTAATTAGGTTATAATACCTATATTATAGTATGGTTCAACCATAAAAATGGTTTCATGACCAGTAATGAAAATGAATTTGAAGAAAGAAACTTCTTCATCTACAAAGGTTATAAATTGGAACCTCATGGGTGTCGAATTCATTTATAAAATAAAAGGGATAGAGTAAGAATATTGATGATGGTTATTCCATTCAAATGTTATAAATACATTATATAGATGATTCTAGACCTTTCATGGTCATTTGGATAGAGGAGGTGAGGAGAGGATTACAAAATAAGATACATTGAAATGAAACTAAATAAAAAGAAGGGGGCTTTACCTCTTGAAATAACCTCTTTGAGAACCTCCTTAAGAGAAGGGGTTATCATATTTTGGAAAGAATGGGAGATTATTGGATGTTAAGAGTGACTAAGGAAGGGTAATTGGGATGATAATTGAGGATATTCAAGGCTTAGTGGAGTGAAGAGAAAGAGTGATGTGGGTTTTTTATATTAGAGGAGAGGAAAGTTTTCATAATTTATGAATAATTAGTTTATTAATTTCGCTCAATACAAAAAATAGTGATGAATCCATGGCAAAAAATAGTAATAAATGCATGTGAGTTTTAACCAAGTGGTATTACATCACTTATGATGTCATAAATAGTGTATTTAACTGATAATTTGTATATAGGGTATTTTACCATATTTCACTATTCATCAAAAATTCGAGTATTTTAGAAATATACCAAAAATATTCCCTAATCGTTTTTCAAGATGTTGAATCCAAAAATGATGTCCATTTTCCAAAAATAATTTTCTAAATATAATTAATTTAATATTTAATTAAAATAATAATTTATTCTAAAAACAACAGTTCGAAGACATTTATTTACTTATTCCAAAGCACATGTATATCATACTTTCACTTGAGTATTATTTACATTAAATCACAAGTAAGGTTATTATATATTAGGGTCTATCACTAAACATAAGGGTATTATTCTATTCATAAGGTTGTGTTACTATTCATAAGGGTAGGTTACTATTCACCGAAATTATATGTTTTTTTACCAGACTCCAAATAACTTACCAATCGCAATTGTGTATATCTAATTTTCAAAATTCACATCACAAAAGTGAAAAACTTATGATTGAGGGTCACATAAAATTTAGTAGTTCATTATTTTATGATTTCAAGCGATTATGGAATATTTATAAGAAAGGAATCTACATTTAAGAAAAATTGGGTCGTTACATATATACACTATTTAAAATAAATTAGGGGCATAAAATAAATTGTGTCTTAATAAAGGATGTTTTGATATGGAACCCTTACCTTGAGTTTATACATTTTTTGTATGTATTTTATCTCCTACATAATAATATTATAGAAATTATTCTTTTTTATTACATTATCTATGTTTAATCAGTTATACATAAATATTTACCTCTTCTTTAGACCAACTCTTTAAGATTATAACTAAATTCTCACTATATTAGAATTATGATAATTATAATTCCTCCAGTGTGTGGGGAGGGATGTATGGATGTGATTTGGGTAGTTATTTTCTGATTCAGTGTGCTTTTCCACTAAAGAATGTAGAGAATATGGATTCCCTTTTATATTGGAGGAGTGGCATTATTTTAAATCACCAAAACTATTCAATAATGAGAACACTCTCTCAAGAAATATTCCCAAAAAATTTAAAAATAAATGAGTGGATTATATATAAGTATTATCCATTCTCATACCATTCAATAAAATCAGTCCTTTAACATGAATTCCACCTTATCTTTATGGTAACTTAGTTTTACAGATTCAATTTTTCTACCACGTTAACTATTTTTATCACAATTTTTTTAATTAAGTAGGATCAAAAATTATGTTTACCTTATTATATAATATATATATTTATTAATATAATATGGAATTCATTCTGTCAAATTCTATGCATAAAAGTGCCTGAATTTCCTTTAAATTAATCTTGTAGGCACGATGATAAAGTAGTTTTCGGGAAAAAAAAATCCTCAAGTAAAATATGATATTATAATAACTATTTAAATAAAAATCATAAAAATATGAATTAAAATTAAAAAATGTACTAAATTCATTTATTAAATTCATTTATATAATGAATCATGTGGTGTTGTTTTAATTAATTAAAATAGACAAAACATTATGCAGTTTAAAATAGTATTTACAAAAATGTGCTTTGATGCTTTTGAATACACATATAGTGAAATCATATATATAGATAATAGAAAAATAATTAATTACATTATATATAAACAAATGAATATTTATGTTCCATATCAATTACATATATATAATAATGGGATAACTAATTTATTCAATTTATTAAAATGGAATGATAATTTTATTAAAATTATCATTTTTAATTAATCACTCAAAAATCAATATTTTCTACAACATTATTAAATTTTAACATTTGTTAATATCCAAAAGGTAAATTGATAAAGTATTTCCATTTTATAAAATATAATTTCTAAAAGTTACAATAAATAATTATAATATTTTATTAAAAGAAAAATAAATATCATTTTTAAATAAATTTAATTTTATTGATGAACAATTTTTTTTCAATAATTGAGTACATATTTCATATGTATTTATCAATAAATTATTACATATTGAGAACAATATATATTTTAAATAATTTATTTAATAATTTTTTATATATAGAAATTTCATATCTATGTGATATTTGTAACATTTAAATAATAATATTTTAATATTATATCATAGTTTGTTTAAACTCTGTGTTGCGTGTTGAATACACAATCACACATAATGTGCCTTTAAATTCTTATGGTATCAGGTTATAAAACCCTTAAAAATAAAATCCTAATTATTTAAACTTGTGCTCGGTAGTTAAAGATTATATATTTGAAAATTCCATTTTGAAAAAAAATATAATAAAAAGTGTTAAAAAAAATCCTCTTGAAAGATGAAAAGAGAAATGTGATGGTCATTTGGAATAACATTTTAAAAGGATACCACATAACAGAAAATTGTTGGGACATAGAAATATGGAAATGAAAGAAATTTATAATTAATTATATAGAGTGATATTGATCATTGTTAAAAATAGAGTGAATGATCAAGGGAAAGATAACAACCACAACACCACCATTCCGAGACGAGTTAAATGTCCCATTATTCATCAGATATGAATATAATATGGAACCAATTTAATATAGATTTCATATATTTGAATAATATTATATTAAATACATATAAGATTATAAAATATACATAAATGATATCATTTTAAATTATAAACCCAATTTTAATAATTTTTTGTGCTTTAATCACTTTCCAATCACATATTAATATTTTAAATGAATATCCAATATGAATTTTTTATGTTCAATTACATAAATTTACATTTAAATAATGACATGATCATTAAATAGTAACATCTGATTTCACCTATCATCATTAAAACCAAAATGTTTATCACAAAACTGTGTCATATATCATTCTTATATGTTATAAAAACAAAAGTTAATAATGAATATGATTATATTAATATTGATAAATCAATATGGTTATAATGAATATGAAACCATAAGTTTATCACATATCACTTATTAAATATTAACATGTGATGTGATATGATTTTTTTGTAATTAATACGATTATATTAATATTTATAATTCAACTATAAAACCAAAAGTTTAGCATATATCATTCCTTAAATAAATAACCATAAAACCTAAATAACCTCAATAAAAAAAATTATGTAATATTTTATCCTAAAATGTTATCTCATAAGTTTAAAATTACATCTCAAAGAACATAATAAAATTCATCTTATATATTGATTTGTGTTAATCCAAAAAAAACTTTCATATATCTATAAACAAATTAGTTTTTCAAAATATCATTAATCAGTAAAAAAACATAAAAATAGAAAAAAAAATTAAACTATAATAATAAAACCAATATAAACAAAATCATTATCCACCAAATAATTTTGTATGAAGCAATACTAACAAATACATCATGTGGTCTTGTGGTGGGTGTTTCACCCTTATCAGCATACGGTTGTTGATTCAGGCATGGAAGCCTATGAAAATGCAGTGGGTTGCCACATGAAATTATTTTCCATATTAATAAAAACAAATATATATTCAATTACCGTGATATTACCAAAATTATTTTTATCGTACTTATGATAACATTAATTCTAAAATCAAATTTTAACCACTAAATGCTTCTATATAGATACTTTTTTTTCAACAAAATAAAATAATCAAAATTAACTATAACTCCCTCTTCATAAGGAACATATCTAATATAATCATTTATTCAATCACATGTTCTTCAAAAAAATATGTACTTTCCCTTTAATAACATTTCCATTTCATTTATACCATAAAAAATATAACTGAATATCCTTAAAAAAACTATTACTGAAAGATTCTTAAGTGTTTCATGATACCATTAATAAAAAAAATTCAACAACATGACTCTAAAATCCCAAAACCTTATCCATTAAATAATTCACCTTTATTTATTTTCATAACATAAGACCTCTATAATTAATCCATGGATTATGTAGTTATCATGGTTAATGAACTTATATAATATATCTATGACATTGAGTTATTAGTGGTTCCTAATTTTTTAATTTATTTCTATGTGTATTTTTAACCATACAATACATTTTGTTTTAAAAATTACTTTCTTTGTGCCCTAGTTTCCCATATATAATGCATATATCAGCTTCATTAAGGAATTTTCCATGGTTACACTTTCCACATTATTAACAAGTGTAAAGTTGAATGTTGTTTTCTTCATCATATTTGACACATGATAATCCATGGGATTTAATCCTTGTCTTATTTTATGTGTTTTTAAATATAGTTATGATCTATTTTTAATCATAATTACCTCATAAAAACCCTAGTTGACCCCGAACCGGTCAGTCCATATGATCTGCAATGAGGCCTGATGGGAATTCTTGATCCCCATGGGTTGTAAACTAGTGGTGGGCATCATCATATTAACCAAATGTATGATTTCTCCAAATATAAATAAATAAATTGAATAGTGAAAAACAACAGAGGATACCAATATATATAAATATTCAAATTGAACATCTTTTATAAAAAAATTGGATATACAAAAACTGAACAATAAAACCCCAACTGAGCATGATGACTATAACGTCTTCGTTTCACCCTGAGGGTAAATCTATGATACCAAAACCAAACATCTCCTATATTGGTCGAACCCTAACAGAAACATGCACCAAAGGCTAAAAGCAAGGAAGAACTATAGGTTTGAGTTTTAATACTCACTAGCTATTCCTGAAAAAACTCTTTTGTCAATCCATTTCCATTAAATAAAATAAACATTGACATCATGTCTCAAATAAAATATATATAAGTTTTCTTTTCCACACTTTTTCCACATTAAAAAAACATGGGTTGTTTCCCTTTTTCTTCCCAAATCCAAGTTCTTTTCTAATAAGAAAACATTTACATTTTTGAAGGAAATGTGATGATATAATTTTAAAATAAGAAAAATAGGGTATAAAACATTTCCACATTAAAACAATTTTCTACAATCATTATAATTCCAACACATAACTTTCCAAATAATCACACCACACATGAGATCAAAAAAATAGACACATATTAAGGGTTATAGAAAATAAACTCTCTAGATTAACAAATCAATAATATATCTCAATAAATAACTTCCAGAAACTATGTGCTGAGTTACATGGGAAATTATTGGAGTTGAGGGGAATAATCTAGAACAAACTATACATCTTGAATCACCCCGAAAAGCATACATCACTTGATGAAATAATATTAACCCACATGTTCAGACACTCATTGCCTAGTAAAAAACAAAGGACACTATCCCATTGTATTAAAATAAATCACAATATCCAATCAATGCAATGAGCCACTAGTCAGAGTGTAATCTTAACAAGTGCAATAATCTGTCACTGAAAATCTATTAGCAACACAAGGATCACATGTAAAAACTATAGAATATTGGTGTTCCAACTGAGTCCAATCAAGAATCCAATCACAAACACTTGTATCATGTTATGTAAACTCATAGAATATACATCACCAAAGTCAGAACAAGGATAAATCTCCTCTCTTATAACTCATAGATCACAAAGAAGTCCAAATTAAGGACCCCTCCCCCCATTCTAGTCATTATAAATGGGTCACGAAGATTCCACAGTGAGTTCATCCCACTCATTCATGAAAAATGATCAAAAGGATTTCCCAAAGAGTAATTCTCCTCCATTCAATATAAAAAAGTCAATAGTATTATACAAGGATAGTTTTCATTAAATTTTTTTATCTAATTTCATAAAAGTTCCAAACAAGCCTCAAGATCCCTTCATAAATCCATCATTTTCTACATAAGAAAATAAACCATTCCAAAATGTGAAAACCCATCATTTTCCATTTCACATCCATTTTAGAAAATTAAATTTTTGGGCACTCACACCACATTTCCAAATCAGTTCAACTATCATTAAAATTCCAACCATGCTACATGTCGTTATCACATGTGATGCAAATTTTCAGAACAAGCACAAACCTATTTCAAAACTAAACCCACTTCAAAAACAAATTGATGAAATCCAAATCATCTTTTAAAATTACAAAATATTTATAATACAAATCCAAACCATGATTTAAACATCAAAAATTTCATGCAAAATCCAAAAGGGAATTTTATCGAACACTCAGTGTGATAAATTTAACAAAACAATTCCATTTACGAAAAACTAATAAAAAATAACCACTTTTCACACCAAGAAATCATTCCAAAGAAAATTACTAATTAATATATAAGGATGGTGTGAAAATAATGAAACCAATGATTCATTAATAAAAGTATATGTAAAAAAGGGAAACTTACCTCAGATATAACTAACCTTAAACAAGGAACACCCGAAACAACCTTGTGAAGGATCAAACAATAAAGAACATAAAAGAGGATCCTTTAACATACAAAAAACACAACATAAACCAAGATATGCATGAACATTAGATCCACATGACCATTTGAGAAGATGAAATCAAGATAAAATAGAAGAAAAGGGATATGCATAATAAAAGGAGATTAACATTGAAGATCTAGCCTTGACTCTTGATGAGTTCACCTTAAAATTACATTAGAAGAAGGTGGGAGGAATGAGGAATAAGGGAGGAGAATCCTAGGGTCTTTCAAACCAAATGGGGGAGTAATAGGGTGAGTTGGTATTATTACTCTTGAAAGGGTCACCTAGCACAATTTCCCAAATCTTGAACCAACTATGAAATATTCCACTTCCATATTCTAGAACCATATCATATGATTTCGACATGGTTTCCTTAACTATGTAAATGTTGTGTGCCATACCTCAGACACCAAACAATATGCCACATAGTTTCTTGGGCAAGGCCCCATGGTTTTTTCTGACCATGTTCCAGCCATGTGCCACCTGATTCAAATCCCAAATTCTATAATTTTCACCCAGAACTCATTAGATAAATAAATATTAACCATTGGATAAAAAATAAACAATGGTTTACCTCAAGATTTACCACCATCACACCTAGAATATGAAAGTCTAACCATAGGAGAAATTATGAACCAGAACAAATGATGAAACTAAAAAACCATTTGTGATAATTCTCCCAACCATGAAATATTTCCAGCCCCATAAAGTCAAAAAATATCCAGTTGATTTACTAAGGAATAAGTATTTCTACAGCCTCGTGATCCAACCTCTCAAATTAAGAGAATATTAACCACAACCCGAAGAAAACTCAACCCACTTACATGAATCAAAACAACGAATCCAAACCAATTCTCGATAAATGAAAAACCCCAAACAACGAACTATACAAACTTTCATTAAAAATGACCATTTGGAACAATCCACAACCCTAATGTTCACGTAGATCTAAAGGAACTCAAAATCAGGTAGCTATGAATGAATCCACACTTTACCAAGACAACACCTGAAATTGAATAGAACTAACCACAAGGGAGGCCCAAACAGACTCCCCGCCATTTGAAATAAATTAGAACTAATTTCCAAAAGAAAAACCAACAAGCCCTGTAATGGGTCTCTCCACCCTAATAACCAACCAACTTAAACCAACCAACATAGACAAACATGGGAAACCGGGCACGGGCCACAAAGGGAAATTCCCACACAAACCAACAAACCCAAGCCAAAAAACACCTTAATTAGGGGGAATTCAATGAATGATACTCCAACCCAAAAAAACCGACCCATGATCTATATGAGAAAAAAATAAAACAAAAACTGATTCATGAAGGATAACAGTACAAGGACAACCATATAGAGAACCACATCCAGTAATCTCAACAACAGTAATCTCAATAATCCATGACAAACAAATCCCCAAGATGCCAACAAGGAACTTCAAAACCATAAGGATCATGATGAGGAAACAATGATTGCATGGATATTTTTACAAAATAGTACCATTGAATATGAAAAAACTGCAATACATAAACCAAACCTTTCCCCATCCAACACTAGTTATGAAATCCAAAACTAGGTCCCCCACACCATGGGGATGTCATACTGCGTGGGCGCATTAATTTTGTGCCTATGGCTAGAGACTTGTTTTTTGAAGAATCTAATTACTAAAAATCAAAAGCCAATATTCCGTAACTAAAAATCGTAATTCAGAATTTTCAAAACATTATTACATTGAAATACGAGTTCTTGAGGATGAAAAACATAGACTTTTGCAATTTAAAGAAAACGTAAAAATATAGGACACCACAAGACACATCCATTAAAAAAATGGAATAATTACAACAGAAGGGGCTCTAAAAAGAGACTAAAATAGCACCATACTCTTACCACTAAGCTTGTGTGTCTTTCAAATTGTGGGATCTAGATCTAAATTGATTTTTGGAAACACACCAACAGAACCATTTCTTGTTACCAAGGCACACACAAGAATGGAATGGATTTAGTGAACTCAAACACGATGGATTCTTGTGACCTATCTTTCCACACAGAAGACACACCATGATCCTCCTCATAGAAGATGGTGATAAAAGATCCATACTCCTTTTAATTCCACAACCAAGAACCCCAACTTCATATCAATTCCCCATATCCTTACTAGAATTCCCTCAACAGAATCTAGAAATCTCAGAAATGTTTTTCGCCTCAATAACTCCCACTAATAAACCCTTAACATGAACAAATTTCCATAACACATCGTTAAAAATTGTTAATCCAAACTCTGAAACCATTGAATTTAGATTAGGAAGAACCCCATACACAAAACACTATGGTTTCAGTGAATCGTCCACAACCAACTCTAATTGATAAGAACCTAGGAACAGAAAATGATAGAGGAGCTCTAACACCAATCCATCAGCCTACTATAAACAACAAATTCATGTTCCCCTTCTCACTTTCACTAGCTTAGAGAAATATTTCTGAATGGATAAATCCTTAAAGATCACCCAGTTATGATCTTTCTGAGGCTTGTTCTAATAGACCATCTTACATCACCTCTAGGTCAGCCCTTCATGAATAAATGTAAAGAACTTATCAATTAAAAAGTCAGATAACTCAATAAGACTAAAGATTATTTTAATTTTCCAAATCCACTATTCTTCTTCTAGAGGATTCACTTGACCATAAAATAAGGGAGTATTTTGTTTTTGAAACTCAAGAATGTATTACATAGGTTTATCATTTTTAGATTCCACTAATGGAAAACCACCCATACCTACACCTTAAATATCCATCAAATATTTTTGGGGGATGTACTAAGTAATAAGAAATCCAAGAGCTCAGTCAAAAAAAACTTGTCAAAAAGTGTTCTCACTCTCAAAACACTATAGAAGAAACACTTAAAATCATAATAATCTCACTACACAACCACTAGTTATCAAAACATGAAAAATTTCCTCTTAAAAACATTTTCAAAATAAAAAAAACTTGTTGGGTTTCACACTCACATATTTTATTCAACAGGGCCTCACACATTCACATTCTAGTGCGAACCTAGGAACTCATCAACTCATTCCAATCAAGGCACACATACTCCCATTCCTTAATCTATCCACTTTACCATACATATCCATTCACGTGAGCACCCATGTAATTGAAAAATTTCAAAACCAAAAAATAATATATTTTCATAAAATAACCAATAAATCTACAATTTTTGTCTTTTAATTTTTCTACCATTTTATAATTAATTTTTTTTTCAAAGATCCCCCTATAAAAATAATACTTGTCACAAATCAAAAACATGTTTTAAACACCATACATCAGTAAAATTCATCTTTCTAAATATATATGTCCAAATAAACCATCCAAAAAAATTACACATTTCATTCAAAATATTTTTAGTAGCTCAAAAAATCCAATTCCAGGAAAAAAATTGATTAAAAACTCATATCTCTTTATTTTAATCAAATTTAGAAAACTATATTCAAAATAATATTCCCCTTACAAACAAAAAAACATTTATAAGACCCAAGTTTTGATTATAAAAAAAATATTCTCAATATACTCAAACTAACTTCATCCAAAAAAACCATCATAAAAATAATTTCTAAGTCAATCTCAAAATGATTTTAAAGACTCATTTTCACTTCCCAAAACCAAGTTACACCAACTAAAAATCAAGATTTCAAAATTATGAATCACGATGTTGAAAAAATATATTAGAATCATGTAGGACCCAAAGCTATTCACAAGGTAGAACTAGTGTTGATGGGTGACATGGCTATATGGTTGGAAGCCATATGCCAATCATGTGACCACCACAGACAGTCTCCTTAGACCATGTCCCCAGCTCAACATGGATTTCCAGACCCTTTGATATCACTAATACATTTATCCCAACTCCCTTTTCATATAATAAACACAAAACAACCATCAAGAACCAATGAAACCAAACATTACCTGACTTCCCATGGAAACTCAAGGTTCGGTCCAGAAAGTATCATCTAGACCCTCTCCCAGGAAAACATCCAATACTATGACAATACTACTTCATCTACCATGAAATCCACTATAATAATTTTTTTTTGAAAGATAGGTCATCTAAATAAATAGTCTGATATGAAACCATTTTGGCATGAACCAACCAATTTCAACCGTAGACCAGTCACTGAAGCCGATCTACAAAAATTAAAAAGGGTTGTTCCCAATCACCATGGCCTAGAAACTAGTGTCAAGAACCATAAAAGTAACCAGGGGATTGATTTCACTAAATATAAATAAAAAAATGAATCATGGAATACAAAAAATCAGCCTAATATATATATATATATATATATTCAAACAAATAATATTTTATTCTTAACATTGAAATAAAACAACTGAATAATAAAAAACCCAACTGAGCATGATAACCACAACATCTCTATTTGACACTAAGGATCAATCTCTGATACCAAAACCAACCATTGCACATGGAAATCAAACCCAACCTAAATCCTGAACTAAATGCTAAAAATAATAAATAACAATTGGTGTGAGTATACAAACTATATAGGCATTCCTAGACAAATATCTTCATAATGCATTTACTTTCTATAAAAGAAACACAAATTCTAGGATTGAAATACAATATATACAAGTACGGTTTTCCCCACTTTTTCCACTTTTAACCAAAACACTTCCTATTTCCCTTTTCATCCTAAATTATTGTTTTTTCCAAGAAGGAAACATTTTCATTTTCAAGGGACAAGTGATTCTTTAATTTTAAAACATGAAAAAGATATTATAGAACATTTTCAATTTAAAACATTTTCTTACAAACCCTTGAAATCCATCCCATAACAATACAAAGAAATATACCACGCATGAGAGCACCACGATATAGACATAAAAAGTAAAATGGAAAAGAATCACTCAAGAGTAACCAACCAAAAATGCATCTCAATATATCACTATTAGAAACTACATTCCAATGGAGATGGAAGATCCTAAGATTTGAGGGGAATAATATAGAACATACTATACATCTTCACTCATCTTGGAAATCATGCGTTAATAAATGTCATTATATTCGCCCACATGATTGGCCACACCCTAATTGCTACAGACCGAGGGGAACTATCCCATATAAATATAAAACATAACATCTAATCCCTACTATAGTCCACTAGTCAGAGTATAATCCTAACAACTGCAAAAATAATTCACCTAAAATCCACTAGATACACAAGGATCCCATTTCGGGATTGTAGAAGTGTGGTGATCCCACCAATTCCAACCAATCATCCAATCACAAAAACATATATAATATATAATTAATTTACAAATCAATTATAAACCTGAGTCACCCCAAGGATCAATATATTTCATTACTACTCATTGATAAAAAAGGATTCTATACCGAGGATCTCCCATTATACTCAACGTAAATGTTCCATGAGGATTCCACATCAAGGAAATACCACCCATTCACATAAATGGATCATGAGAATTACACAATGATGAAATACCATCCATTTAACATAAATTAGCCAATATGATTAAACCAGGAGATTTTTCATCACAAAATCTTGACCCCACCCATCTCTTGTGCACCTATTCTTTTATTTTTAATAAATAGTTAGATGCTTGGCTTCTTACCAGACTTATTTGGTAACAGAAAAATGATAAACAGGCCTCAAGATCCCTTTATAAATCTATAATTTAATAAAGATAAAAATAAACATTTCCAAAAAGGTGAAAGAACATCATTTTTCATTTCCCAAATATTTTATAAAATTTTATTTTTTGGCAGTCACGTGACATTTACAAATAAAAGAACATCCTTTATAATTTCAAATAGTCCGCACACCATAATCATATGGTAATCCATTTTCCAAAACAAGAACACACCTTTTTTAAATCCAAAACCACATGGAGAACCATTCAAGAAACCCAAATCATATATTAAAATTGTAAAAATTTATTTACAAATTGAAACCACAATTTATAAATAAAAAATTTATTGCAAAAGCGAACCATGAATTTTATCGAATAGTTAGGGTTCAAAATTAAACAAAATAATTCCATTTATAACAATCTAAAAATAAATAATCACTTTTCAAAAAAAGAAATCATTCTAAAGATCATAAATAACTATTTAACATTTAAGGAAGGTGAAAAAATAAATAAAATAGTGATTATTAAATAAACAAGAAAGTGGAAAGGAAAAAATTACTCAAATCTCTTGGTGCTTCAATATTTCATAGCCGAAAAAACCTTTTGTATGTTTAAGGAAGTAAGAACAACCAATAGGAAGCTTAAACAAATACAAAACCCCAAAATAATCCAAGGGAAACATGAAAACTTGATCCAAAAGACAATGTGAATAATGGAAGTCAATAGAAAACTAAAGAAGAAAGGAGGGGAAGAAGAAATTTTCATAATACCTTGAATATCAAGACATAAATCCTGATAAAATCACCTTGAAACATCCATAAAAGGATTTGGGAGGTGTGGGGAAGATTGGAGGAACCTACGAGGGTTCTACAAACCAAATGGGGAAGAAATAGGGTGATATGGTGTTAAAAACCCTAATATGGTATAAAAGAAATTTCACAATTTTAATGACATTGGAAGAATTCATGGTTATGCCACACTATTTTTCAAACCATGCACCAACTGTTCACCCCTACTAGAGAAGAGGGGAACCTCAAACGGTCTAGCCAAATGGTTTACCAAAATTTTCGCCAACTGTGAAATATTAAGCTTCCTGATTAGAGAACCATACCACATGCTTATCATATGGTTTCCCTAATCGTTCTCAAATCATGCTCTATACCCCGGACATCAAATCATGAGTTTCATGGTTTCCTAGGCTAGGATATATGGATTCCTTTAATAGTGAACCAATCACGTTCCACCTTCATTCAAGCCCAAAGTCTCTACTTTTCATCAAAAACTCACTGGAGAAGTAATGAATAATAATGGGATCAAAATTATGTAATGGTTCACCTCCAAATTTAAAAATGTCACACTCAAAACATGAGATAAAAACCAAAGTAAAAAAGATGAACATGAAAAAATAATGAAAATAAAATTCCAAGTGTGATAGTAATTGTAGGTAGATCATTTTCCATTTTCAAGATATTCTTAATATCAATTACAATTTGGTTAGTTTTCTCATTTTGGATTCCATTAAATTTCCCATCACATTGGTGTTTTGAATGATTTTTCATAATTCCTATCATTATAAATTTTATAAGGATATAAACAAATGAGACTATATGAACATAAATAGTGGTATTTTTTTAAACCTATAAAGAATAAATTATAAATGGTAAGTATATCATGAAATAAGATTCATTATCTTTCAACAAATGATACACATGGGAATGTCTTCTATTACATTTTATAACATAAAAATTTGTAAAATTCCACTGTAATTGTTCATCAATGATTACTCAATTTCCCAACCATATCCCCCATGAGTGTCAAAATCGGTGTGTTACAAGAACCGTTTTCATGCCACATGTGATGATAGAGTCCATATAAATGCATCCTTTTCAGAATTATTACCATATCTATGAGAAATCCACATCCAAATTCAATTGTAATATCCTGACATGGATTATATTTCATAGAACACACTCTCTCTATACTTCACTAAAATTTCAAGATATTATGTTTTTTTCTTACATAGACTTATATATGTACTTATAATTAGAAATATCCTTATGGGTATCAAAAAACATTTATCATCCTATTTTCATAATGTTAACTAAATAATTTCCTAGATACCATATATTTAGGCCAAATCCTTTTACTTATTGTATTTATATATTTTTAGGCATAAATTTCACATAAGTATTTCCCAATTATAGTGAGGCCTAGTGCATTTATAAGACTAGTTCCATAATAAATCAATGTGAGGATATAAAACGTATTAATGTTATTCATCATAGCGAGATTAAAAAAATGTAATGACCCTAAAACATTATGGGAATTCCTATGGAATAAAATAATGAAATGGGGGAGCATAGAAATCATATTAAGCGAATAAACCTGATATGGAAACCTACCATATGATCCAATGGTGTAACATGATATCATAAAATAGAAGTCACCTGAGTAATTAAATAGAAGCTTCAAATAATGAACATGGTTTACTATAATCAAGTTGAAATAGGAAATTTGACACAAACATATAACAATATATAATCATGAGTTATGGTTAACCCCATATCCAATATCACATGGTAGAAAGAGTCCCAGTAAAGATTAGGTTTAGTGAATAATCTCATGAATGATGTCTCATGAGACAATAACATCACCCTATACACTGGATCACTATTTGAATGCACCCATTATAAAATGTTTATGATTCACTTGTTTCATAATTTAAGTCAAACATAATAAATAAATTAGTAATTACCCATGGAATTAAAATCAGTTTCATAATAATGACTCATATAATAATCAAAATAAATTTCAATTTCATGGAATTTGTTATAATAACTTAAGTAATGTATTAAATATTAAATTTAAGGATGAATAAGTGTGGTATATATGTGAAGGAAATATATAAATAAATTAAAACAAATATATAACATCAATAGTTTTGGTCTCTGAAAAAAATTTATTTAAAAGACTATATGAAATATTCTCTCTAAAAAATACCCATTTTACTTGGAAAACACTTTTTCAAAATATAATTTTTTCCAAACTATTATACATTAAATTTTATTTAATAATAGAATAGAATTATTTAAAGGAATATTTAATTTGTTGAGTCCCCAAGATTGATTTTAATTTGGAACTTGTTCTATAAGTTAAATATCATTCCTAAATCACTATTATAAGATGATGAATACTGCATCCTTTGTTAAATAAATAGAAGAATAATTAGTAATAGATTTTTCAAAATTAATACTTGGTTAAAAATTATATTATTAAAATATTTATTGAATGTTTTAAAAATTCATGATATTAATTTTAGAAACCACAGATATGCATGAAAATGGATTTTCGTCTGAAGAGAGAATGAAGTCAACTTTTATTGAAAACATATTTTAAGTACTTTTATGTACCGAAGGGAAGAAAATGGAACTATTAAATTAAAGCTTCATGAATTGAAAGTGTTTAGGTTCATGAAATTATTTCACTAGAAAATTATTAAATAATTTCTTATAATGTAAATTCATTAATAAACAATCTACAATAAAAAGACATTGAAACATAATACCATAACCCTTGAAGAAAAATTGAATCATAAATCCACTTGGTGGAGAATAATAATTGAAAAATAATGTACCATTATATTTGAATTATTGATGATATAATATATAATGGCATAATATATATACCATATAAAACTATTAGGAGCTTAAAAGAACTTGTGCATTATAGAATTACATTTCTAGACAAAACCATTACCACGACTCCAAACATTATTGTGTATGTCCATTATCTCATGTATAATTGTAACATCACTAGTTTTTAAAAGTAAACACTATGTGATTAAATGAAATATTAAAATACTATGTGACCTTTATAAAATAACCATTTAATATAATTTTTCCACTTTTGTATTTTGAATTTTGAAAAACGATATTCTATGGTTGTGATCAGTATGTTATTTGGAGTCTGATAGAACCGACATGATTTTTGGTGAATAGTAACATACCCTTATTAATATTAATATTAATATTAATATGAACCTAATGAATAGTAATATGTATTATTATATTATTTTATTTTGGAATTATTGTAATTTCATCTTGATTAATTTTTCTATGTGATATAAATGTTGTTATAGTTTTAAAATTGTTAATATTTGAATAATAAATGATTTTATTTATATATTAAATTAATAATATTTATAAAAATATTTTCAAAAAATAGAGTTAATTTTTTAATTCTACACATGGTAAAATGGTTGCTGTGAATTTTTTAAATTTTCTGAAATTCTTGAATTTTTTATGAATAGTGATATACAGTAAAATACCGTATACTCAAATTATCAGTTAAATATACTATTAATGACATAATAAGTGATGTATGACAACTTGGTAAGAACTAAAATTCCATTATTACTATTTGTGTCAAATTAGATAAGATTATTCATAGTCTTGAGGAAAAATATTATAATAATGATTAAAATAATGTAAAATATCTCCTCTCCTCCAATATAAATACCACTATCATTCCACTATTCCTCTCACACATCTCAATCCTTGAGCCTTACCTATGTTCTACCCAATACATCATCCAATACTCTTCCCACTTCCTAGATCTTCTGGTCTCATCAAAAGGCCAAAACCAAAGGCCTTTAAGATGATCTCAAGGAGAAGAGATCAAGGGCTATGAATCTCCTTTCATTTTCATGTGTTTTATTTTCATTTCATTTTTTTATTATACTCTATTCCCCTCATCTTATACCAGAGGCATAAAATATTTGACATCTGGCATATTTTTGATTTTCTCATGTTCATGGAAAATTTCTCATCAATATTCTTCTCCTCTCCCACCCATTCAAGAAATTAAAACAATGTTTGTGACGTGTCGATTTGTCGACATCGAGGATGATGTGATTTCAATTTCATATACTTTCTTCAATATTGGTCATGAAATAATTTCTATAGTTGAAACATATTGAAATTTATATATTAATTATTATATAAGTTTCTAGAATTATTTTATACACGTGTTACTAATTTATAAAACAAACAAATTCTATACGATCGGAGAATCGCCAAAATGACCTTAAAAAATATCAATAATGTTTTAAATTATGAATCATAATAAAGTAAGAACTCAAAATGATAAATGGTAAAATTTATGGTTCTGTAAATATGTAAATATCATTCAGTTCCAATTCTTTAGTTTCACTTCCAATCGATAGGAATATCCATCATGATCCGATCATGGAAAGAACGAACCCAAAACAATGCAAGGAACAAAATACTTGTAATTAAATGGTGAAATGATATAATGAAATGATAATATAAGATATTATAAAGATGAATATGTCTATTTAAGATACTAATAACACTTTTTTAACCATTATACAGGAGTATTAAACATGTTTGAAGTTTGAAAAACTCGATGTAAGGGAATTCTTATCCCGATTTCCATTCATTGGGTTAACCTTCTACTTCATTAATTATATGGTATTAAAATTGTTAGTGTCATGGATTTTGTATATATTATGTTTAATTATGTTTATGTACAGTTTTTATACATATTACATCCACACTATTAAGTTTCACTTGAATTATAAGGGGCTTTTATTTTAAAAACATTTTTTAAAATTCGATTTTACAAAATTCAAAAGCAATGTTTTTATGAAGTAATTCATTATGTATGATTATGTGATGGGTCTTGGGAATTGTTTATTATGAAGGGTGGGACCTATATCTCCTTCCAATTCATTGGGTATGTGAAATTTTGAGGTTGTTTGTATGGTTACAGTAGGTGTAATTGCAATGGTAACACAAATTGTAAGGTAGCTGTGAGGTTTACCAATTATAAGGTAGTCGAGATGGTTACAAGATTATGGATGTAAAGCCCCAAGATACCATTATGGTTCTATTTCTGTTTATATATTTTTGGGAAACTTGTGGAAATATCATTTTTCACAATGTAAGTATATATGGATGAAAAATATGTATTTTGAAAATTATTTCATACGTTACAAGTATCCATGGACTAATATTTTCGTTTCTTATTTTTATATCCCTTACTGAGCAATTTTTCTCATCCCATGTTTTTAAAAGTCTTTTCCTCTGAATACTTATAAGTTCTAAGGGAATATAAGGTGCTAATTTAGATGAATCCAGTTATTTATATTAGCTATGAATTTTTTTGTAAACTCTGATTCAATTTACGAATTTTTTTTTTCAAATTCTCTATAACCTAGACCGGAAAAAGTCCACATATGTATAGTGTAATGTGTATTTTTTAGGTAACTATTATAACAAAAAAATACAAAGCATGTTTTAGTATTGAATCTGTATGTAATGTTTTAGGGATTTATACTAATAAGCATTTTCAATTATTTGTTTCTTTATAATATATTAATTGTTTTATACCTTATATTAAATCTATTTACTTCATTTATACACAATGAAATATTTGACAACAAAACTAGTTTTGTTCCTGTCAGTAGTTTTGAGGATGCTCAGTTGATAATTTAATAAAATAATGGTATATTGATTGTGGTAAAAAGATAAAGTGGTTAATTATATATAGATTAATAATAAATATATAATTATAATATTCATATATAAATCATACATTTAAAAATAATTATAATCTATGGTTATGAATAATGATTTATGTAGCAATAATGGATATGGTAGGCAGTACATTCACATATGTAATGTTTTAATTGTTCAATGACCATGATGGAAAGAAGTTAAATTTTATTTTATCTACACATTAAATAAATATACCATAAAAATAAAATTATTTAATTAATTATACTTATATTTAACATTCATGTGATGTGGTTATAAAAAACTTGTAACATCACTTTGTGAGATGGTAGTATACCATACACATAAACGACATTATCATTTTCAAAGGATGGTAAGTAAAAAAATATTTGTGACTTATTAATGATTTAAAATGAATAATATGTCATTAATATCATAAAAAACAATTAAATAAAAAATCATCAATATTTTTTAGAGGAGATTATGGAATTCAAATTACATCGGTTCACAAGACGATAGTCCTCTGAACACATGATTTATGGTTTCATCTCCCATTTGATAGATGTGGAGGTGGATTTTGTGTATGAAGTAAAGAAAAAAACATTATATTATATTATATAAATAGATGTTATTATATTAAAATTATTTTTGTTTGAATTTATGTAGGTGGTATATGAAATACACTAACAAAACATGTTTAAGAATAGTTCATCTTCTTCGGGACAAATCTTTAGGATTACACATAATGACCCCTTGGGTAGGACTGATGATCAAAGTATGGTCTATATGAAATGGGTTGAGAATTAATTAATGGATTTTTATATTTCTTCAATAACACAATGGGTTATTGAATTGTGGAAAGAAGACGAGAGGAGGCGGCCTTTTATAACGTAGGGGAGTGGCATTATTTTAGATACCCAAAACTATTAAATAATGGGAAGACACTTAAAATCCATGTTCCTCCAAAATTGAATAATAAAATATTTAATGAGAGATAACATAGATACAAACCTAGAAAATTATAAATAAACATGTATTTTTACATTTTATCTTCTTTACCTCTACGGTTGATCAATTTAACATTTTTTAATTTTCTACCATGATAAGTAGTTTCAAATACTATAATTATTCTTTTTTAAAAAATAATGATACCTTATTATATTAAATATATTATTCTGGTTAAAAATATTTTTCATATTTAATCTAATTAAATTCACATATGTAGAATAATTTAATTTAATATTAAACCCACATGTGTGATGAAATAACGATTTTCCAAATATTGTACTTTTCATAGATAAATTGATCCCCTGTTAACTGTATGAATATAAATCATCAATCTATAATTTATACTTCAAAAATGTAGATATATAATCTATAAAATTAATTAATTTTATTTCTAAATTATGTTATTTTGAAATTAATTAAAATGTAGAAACATTATGCACTTTAAAACAGTTTTCAGATAAATGTGTTCTTAAGCCTAGGAATAAACTTATAATAAAATAAAATATAAAGGTGATTTATACATAATTAAATAAAATATATATATTCATAATTATCATATCAATTTAATTTCTAAATAAATATATTAATTATTATTTTTATTAATTAATTCTGAAAGTAGAAATGACAATTTTTCCAAAATTCATTATTATTTTGAATACAATAAAAATCAATGTTTTAAAAAACAATAAAATTAATCCAAAGTTTTTATCAATATGATGATTTAAAAAATTATTTCCATTTTATTATATTATATATAACAATTACAAAACTTAATTATAATATTTTCTCACAAAAATAAATTAATGTTATTTTTGATGAAAAGTTAATTTTCTTGAAAAACAATATCTTTACTGAAAATAAAAAAAATTATTTGAAAAGAATTTATAAATAAATTAATGTCAATTAGGACCCATATATACATTTAATGATATATTTAATACTATTCATACATGTAAACGTAACTATTGGGCTAGACCATTCGTGTTTCAATAATAATATTTTAATATTATACCGCAGTTTGTTTAACCACAGTGTCTCATGTTGAATAAAAAATTGAGGATACTGTTATTTAAAAATATCAGTTTTTTTCATGATAACATTTTATATATTTAAAAAATATTTTATTCATCTTGTCATATTCATTCCTATACTAACCTTTCTAACATGATGGTTACTTTTAAGTATTTTCCAGGGCAATCCTTTTCATTTTTAGGATATCAAATGGATTTTGAATCTCACTAAGGTGAATAAAAACTAATAATAATAATATGTTTTATTTTAATTTAATTATTTATGTAACTAGTAATCAAGTTAAAATAGGCCTCCTAATTATTGTGTTTTAATTATTGTATTTTTATTTTAAAAATCATGTAACAAGTGTAAATATTTTGGATCTCTATAAACTATATTAAAAAAAAGAATCATAATCAATGATCTTTTATATTAATAACATAGTGATGCATGAAAAGTAGGAAAAATAAACATGGATATACAAAAAATAATTAAGATTTATTAACATGAAAAAAATGAAACTTTCTATGTTTCATTAATGGTAAAACCCAACATCAACCTTCTCGATCAGTCTTCTTTATTTCCCCAAAACTATTATGTATATAAAATACATGCCACCATAAAACTACTGATATTCAATATTAAACCCATAAATCTTGACTAATTTATCATCAAACTAATAATTATCCCATTTTAACATTATATTTTAAATAAATCATCCTCCTCTAGATAAAAATATCAAGACAATCAGAAAAAAACAAACAACCAATTGAAATTTTAGGCAAGAGAACGAAAAAATCTATCATTTATATAAAACAAAATAGTGTCTCCAAAAATAATTATATTAAACTAATTAAATATTTTTATCATTTTTAATTAAATCATTCATTTATAATAGGTTACAAACATTGGACTCCTACGACATAAACTATCAATTTTTAATAATTATTTAAATATTCATCTATTATGAATTCAATTCATTACATTATATAAAAGAACGATTACAATTAAACACGACTGTATATTATTTTATCCAAAAACCATTAATATCATTACATTATTTATTGTATTTCTATGAATTGATAATATGTTAAATAATTGGATAATCAGAAGACAAAAAACAATCTATAAAAATGTGTGGCAAACTATTAACATGTCATAAACACATGCAATCACTAAAACACAAACCCAATTCTTCCTTCTATATTAGATTAATATTCACTGAGGTTAATTACATAATTAATCAAGGAAATATATTATATTAACATTATTCATGCACATAAAAAATAGGTAGATTTAAAAAATACCCTAATTAGAGAATTTTATCATTCCATTAAAAATTATGTAACCACAATAAAAGTTCTCTCATCAACACTCCCATTAGAAACTAAAATTTATTAGGGTTCAGACCATTAACACCAAATTAAACATGATGGGAACTCATTCATAATGAAGAATAAAAATTGATCCATCATCGAATGGTAGAGAATGTGGATATAAGAATAAAAAGGTTACAAAAAAACTATTAAAATGTTTAAAACACACTTCATATTGCCACATATCGATCAGTTAATGATGGTGTAAGATTTAGATCAATCGGTATCCAATTACCTTGAAAACCCTCTTATAGGCCTATGTTTTGAGAGATAATGTTATGGTAATGGATAATTATAATGGGATTCTCGAATTTAATAGAAAACTATAAATTATAAGACCATGTCATAGAAACCTACACCACATCCCAAATATACTAATATATAAAAAAATGATTTATTGCAAGATCCTGAAAATCATTACATACGGTAAAATAAGTTTATAATGAAATTATAGAGATATATGTTTAGATATGATAATTTATTAGGAAATTTTTTTTAAGATGAACAACATAGAAAATAATTTTATTTTTGAACGAAGATGTTAATGCCTTCACTCATCTATAGGGCATTGAGACCCAACAAAAAATTAAAAAACCATCCTCCACTCTCAATGATCTTTTCCACATCTCTTAGTCTATGTTGATCCTCTGTCTCCCGACCTGGCCCCATGACATAAAACATGAATGCACCCAACAACCCCACTCTATGAAAAAAAGCACAAATCCCCTCCTTCTTCCTCTAATCATTTAATAAAAACCTCCAATACCGAAAATAAGAAAAAAATATATAAATAAGTGTCTATGCTCTAAATATATATATATATATATATAAAATTTTCATTATAATGAATTATTACCATTCAGTATAACTTTATAATCATGAAATGGTTGTAGTTATCAAAAAATTTGTTTAATAATACGTTATGGTGGAGCTTATTATATTTTTTTTGATGAACCACTTAATGTAATTCACTATTCTATATATTTGATTATTAATTTCTAAATAATATTTTACTTCCCTTTATTTAGTGTATATATCATTATTGTGGACCTCCTTAGGTTTTCCATATTAATGTGTTAATTTAAATTTTATTAATAGTATTTTTAGACATATTGTGTGTCAATAAAAATAAAAAAATTAAATCATCCATTACGACTATTATAATGGATTTTACAATAAAATATAGTCTATATATATATTTCATTCTATAATAAGTTTCATGTGAATCTAATTAAATATTTCTTAAAGAATTTAATTGATTTGAATGATGATTACCACATATATTAATATATGATTTTTATTTCATTTATTAGTTTCACTATATTAGATCCTTTAATAGATGTTCCTAAGTTAATATTGAACAAAAAAACCAAAATATAAATTTTAATAAATTTTAATAAATTTTCTACACATTAAATAGAATTTTTTAAAACAATCATAAATAAAAATATCATATGACATATTGTGTCACTATAGATATTTTTATTATTTACCATGTCTTATATTGATAAACTATTTATATAATTTGGTCACATGTCATTATTTCTTAAGACCCCAATATAGTCTAAATATGGTTACATTATTTTCACAAATGTAATTTATTCTCATACACTTGTGGTTTCAATATTTTTATAGTTATCACATAGATAGACGTTGAAACGAATTCCATTATAGTTATTGTTTATAACTATAATTTATGTAAATTTTATGAATTTTAATTTGTATACTAGCCAATAATTTGATGTAATCATGTAAGATTTTTAATCACATTCCTCACCATTCCCTGTAGAAGGACCAAAATTCTCTTAGAACTATATTATATTAATTATTTATGTCAATTTAATCTATTCATTGATAATTATATTTTTTTCTCCACCAACGATGATATTGAAATAAATATATAATCAAATTTATAATAAAAATATGAAAAATATAAAAAATTTCGTTATGGATTATTTTTTTATAATTATTTATTTATTAATAGTTTTCATTTTTTATTTCACCACAAAAAAATGTATTAAATATGTCATGTTTTCTTGTGTAGTTAATTCTCATGCAAGTTAAAAAGTATAAATTTTTAAAAACAATTTATTAAACCAAAATACTGTACTATGTTAATCTATATATATATATATATTTGTGTTTTATCTGACATGTTAATCAATGAATCGTGTATATTCAATATATTTAATTATTAATGTGACAAAAAATTTAATATTTTAATTTAAATTATAATGTTTTAATAATAAAATTTAGTAATTTTTTTTATAATTATTGGTTAATTAAATACAGTGTAAGGATGTTTCTTAATATATCAGTGTCCCATTGTGAACATAAGCCTTAACCCGGTTGGTGAGGACTCTTCAAGTGCATCCACAAGATCCAAGTTCGAATCGGGGTGGAGGAATATATCTGAGTACTTTAGCATTACTGTGGAAGGTACTGTAGAATGTATTGTAGAAGGTACTGTTTTGTATTTTAGTAGCCGGGACTATTCACCTTTGGGAGACCGATTTGGGTCTAAGGTCATTTAGTTCTTCATGCCACCCATACCTTCAGGTCAGTAAGGCTTTAGGGCCTCCTTTGGGCCTTTAGTCTATATCAAGGCCTTCGAGCCCCTTCAAGGCCTTCAAGGCACATCATGCCCATCGGGCCACCTGTTGTGCATGCACCACTAGATAAATTCTACAAGGAAAGAGCACCATTAGAAGATTTAGTGTAGGAATATTCAAATGAGCATAGCTATTATATTTTAAAGAATGAGAGTGTATGGAATTTGACTTCAGTACTAGTCATGTGCTTCTCTACCCAGGACAACTAGTCGATCATCCATGCAAAGGTAGAGAGCTGATCATGATGCAGATATTGTGGAGGGGAATTTTCAGGTAGTCATAGTTTGGGATGTTTTCTCTAAGATATTCTTATAAAGACCCATAAAATTCAAGGGAAATTTTTTTCTTAATTTTCTTTAGGATTTTACAAGAACGCAGTTTCTGATGGCGCCAGATTTCGAGGCCCGGTGTGCCCGGAATTAATTTCCGATGGTAGGCTTAGGTACGTTCAGTGAACGAACAAGCGGGTTTTTCTAACGTTAAAATCGGTTCTTGGAATTGAAATCTGAGGGCACTGATGAACTACCGGCACCGGTAATTGCTTATGAAGACCTTTTCTAGCGTTGCGTTTGCTCGGGATGAGTTGTTTAGTTTTATGGAAATAGACATCCGAGAAATAAAATTTGTGCAACTAATTTTTATTTCTTTAAAGTGGATAAATCCTAAGGATGGAGGTTGGGTGAACCTAACTACCTAAGTGAAGTTAAATGTGAGTTGGGTCCCACACGAATCCCACCCCTTCACATTCTTTAAACCTCCTCTAACTCCCCCATTAAGTGGGTGACCTCTCATCTTCCATAACTCTCTCCAACCCCCCTTTTGACACCCCTTAAATATACTGTGTCAAATCCTTAATTCAAATCATTGAATTAAGTTTTTAAATTTTAAACTCTTGGCATGACTTAATAAAATAAGTGGAGATTATTTTATTTTTGGGTTAGTTTTGTGGTGTTAAGGTTTGGGAGAGAATACTCAAAAGCTAGAGGAAACTCTATCTTCTTCGTTGGGGAACGCGAAGAACGTCAAGACCCCGACGTAGAACGTCGTCAACGCAAGGAGTGATCGTCGTTCCTTTCTTATTCCTCCACGAACAAGGAGGAGGCAGCGACGTGGAAGCTCTCCATCGACGTTGCTATATAATCTTCACTCCACGACGTTCGACTTTCGTGACTTCGACGACATACGACGTGTTTTCGAGGTAGGGAGTTAATTTGTGAATATTAACGAACCCCATGTTATTTCCATATAAATCAAATAACGCGGATCAACTAAATATTAAGTTGATCCACGGAGAATATGTTTGCGGGATGGGAATTCTCGATTTCGGGGAAAACTGTTGGGGTTGATTACTTTTGTTCGTGAAAAATCCTTTGTTGTTCTTCGTCTTTTGGGCCACTTGTTATCAACTTAACGGGAGGAGCTCGGACCGCACAAACACGGCCGAATATCCTCCCCCTTTGTTGTGTTGTTCGTTGTGGCACGAACAAAGGAAGCACGGTGCAATGGAACCGCACAAAAACAAGAAAGAACGCGACGAAGAAGAGCGGCACTATCGCGCTGTGCCGTTGAAGGCAAACAAAGTTGCAGCGCCGTCGCACCCCGCCGGAGAACCACGAAGAGACGCAGTTTGTTTATTTGGCGTACGGATGGACGAGCCATGGAAGAACGGGCCGCAGTGGCGTTTTGAAGGCTTTGCAGCAAAGTGCGGGTCCCAGGAGGACCGCAAGTGAAAATGGAGTTGAGAACGGACCACCGGAGAAACTCCGGTGGTCCGCGAAAGGGCTTGCCAGTGCGCTGCGCCGGCACGGCGGCGCCGGTGGCTGGAGGCGGCCGCCGGCACCGGCCGGCCGCCAGGAGGCGGCGGTGCCTGGCGCGCCACCGGGAAGGGCCGTCGTGGCTTCAGTCATGGCGGAAGCTGCCTGGTCTCGTGGCCGCGTGGGACTGAGGGAGGCCAGGGGTCGTAACCCCCCAGTGGTCAACAGAGCGGCCCCCATGTTGGGGGGGGGGCTTCAATCAAGGGGGGCAACCACCCCCCTTTTTCCGCAATGGCACGGCCAGCTGGACGTGCGGGTGAGATCACGCCGGGCCAACCGGCTGCCCAGGCCGAGCTGGACCGCGCAGGCCAGGCTGGGTCATGCCCAGCCAAGCCGAAGCCTGTCCCGGGTCGGGTCGACCCGGTTCGGGCCGACCCAGGGGGGTTGGGCCGGGCCGGGCCCATACCCCTCTTTTCGGAATGTTTTTGTTCAAAGGCCCATAACTGGGGCTACAAACCTCTAATAGATTCACCGTCAGTTGCATAGATATCCTTGGATCGAGACGGTCGTTTCGGTATATTACACTCAGGGTTTCGGAGAACTTTGGGTATGACCGGGTTGGTTCGAAAACGAAACCAACCGGGCCCTCGTAGCGGAAACGCTTATATCTTGAGCTTCGGATGTCCGATTGACATGTCGTCGACATTTTTGGATTCCTCTAGATGAGACGGAACTTTTGGCATACTTTTACTGAGTTTTGGTTTCAGTTGGAAAGTGGCCGGGTTGGATTGTACCCGAAATCCAATTGGTCCCCTGGAACGGAAAAGCTGATAACTTTCATATTGGACGTCCGTTTGACAAACCGTCAGTGACGTTGGTGATCATGTTGAGAAACGGTCCCTATGAGTATACCCTATGAGTGTTTAGGGTACTGTTGAGCTACGACCGGGTTGGTTCACACAGGAAACCAACCGGGCCCCTAGGATGAAAAGACTAATAACTCACAGACCAGGCATCCGATTGACGCGACGTCTGTTGCGTTGAGAACCCTATGATGATGTGGTCCTTTGAGATACTTTTCGTGGGACATTGAGATACTTGGAGTATCGACATGTATCTCGTGGAGCAGACCCTCCCGGAGGTGAGCGTACGGAGTACGGAGACCGTGTAGCCGACTTAGACCTGACGACCGCTTGACCGACTCGACTTGGAGTGAGTCGAGTAGCCCAGTGGACGGAGCACTACTTTGTTTGGGTTCAGACCCATGGCGGACGGAGCACTATTGTGTGACAGTGCAGACCCGCGGTACTCATCCGGAGAGTACCTCTACATGTAATTAGGGGGTGTGCACTACTGTGTTTGGGTGGCATACCCTGGCGGGAAGCACTACTATGTTTGGGTGGCTAACCCGCAGTACTCGACAAGAGGAGTACCTCATCAGTCTTAGGTTAGTGAGCAGTACCTCAGAGTCGTGACAGAACCACTTTACACTCTAGAGACGGGGCTATTCAGCAGTTACGGTTTTGATAATGAAAATCCTGGTTTGAGCTGAGTCTATGATCTTTGTGTTTACCTCATGATTGAGATGGGTCACTTGATAACTTAGGTATATGTATGGGAATATACCTGGGTAGTGGTTATCTGTTGATTTCATAATCTTTGTGTTTCCTCATGATTGAGATGGGTTACTTGATAACTTAGGTATATGTATGAGCATATACCAAAGTAGAGGTTATCTATTGAGATCTTCTTTGTGGTTATCCTTGTTGGATTTAGAGAGACCTTGAGGGTCTCGGGGTCCCCACTGAGTATTGTTATACTCACCCCTACAGGGGCTATACCCGCACCTCGTTGTGTTGGTTGTAGATGATGGGCAGTGCTGACGAAGGCCGAGTGTTCGGACACTGGATGGTACCCGGAGGTGGACCTCACGACGAGACACAATCCAGAGGTGGACTTCACGGAGAGACGATACTCGGAGGAGGTTGACAAGCAAGAGCGTTGTGGACGCTATATGTAACTACCTTTCAGGTAAAATCCGTGGTGGATGATCCAGGAGTTGCGCTATCTGTACCTACCCTTCAGGTAGGATCCGTGGAGGACGAACCAGGAGCTGCTACCTTTCTTCTAGCTGTTGTATTTTTCTGTTGTACTTTTGTTCAGTTGTAGATGTACTTTCTATTGGTTTTGTATTCTTGCCCATTTATTTTTCTGCACTTCCTTTTGTACTTAGTGTTTTACTTCCAGTTGTACTCTGTAGTGTTTGTTTACTTTTATAAAGGAAATGCCTTCCTAGTTATCGGGATTTAGGCCTTTGGTGCTAGTCGCCAGCCCCTGTCCTAAGGATGGCGGTCTTGGGGTAGTCACGACACGGGCCCCGAGGACGGGTCGTGACAAATTGGTATCAGATCTGTTCGGTTCTACCACAGAACTCAGGACTCTGATCATTTTCTATATGAAGCAATAGTGTTAAGGGTACCGAGTGTGGTCTCCAGTTCAGGGAGTCCAGTGTTGGTGCGGCGACCGACGTATCTGTACACCATGACCCTGACTACTGATTTCCGATTTTGTACATGAAAACACTGATTGCATGTGTGTTTCCAAAGTTTTAAAGTCAGCTCAAACCAGGTCAGATCACCAGGTATAAATCATTGACCGAGTCGCATCTATTCCGGATGTCTCCACGCAGACAGTCAGTTGGAGTTCTGAGAGAGTACTTGATGACAGCCCACCGAGCGGCGAGGCTCCGGTGCGGGGCCCTTTTTCTATGTTGGCACCCTCAGGTGGTGTACCAGTAGCACCACCACTTGTTGGCAACAGATGCCAAAAGCCTTACTAGCGAACTGTGTACGTTGGAAGAGCGTGTTGCACGAGTTCCTGTAGTAGCGGCCTCCGAGGTTACGAGGCGAGGTAGATTCCCAGACCGTAGAGGATTGACTCGAGGCGATTGCTATAGTTTTCCGCCTGGATGAGACATCAGTAGAGTGTATGGTGGACTTGGCTACAAGTGTTTTCCAGTGAGTGACCATGAGGATGGTCCGCATAGCGATGAGGCTTCAGTACGTGGACCGATGCCTGAGATAGTGCCTTTGGGTATTGTTTCAGCTATATATCACTACCTGTTGGTCTACAGTTACAATCGGCGGTACCAGTAGGTGAAAAATGTAGGCTTACTACCTTACATGTGTTCTAACATTAGATGCCCTCAAGTTCCGAGGTGAGCCCAACTCACAGGCGGCTGAGGACTAGCTTGTGGAGGTGGATGAATGTTTTCTTGAGCTTATACAGATTCGACAGGACGACGAGTCGGAAGCTGAGTATTCATTGAGGCGTATCGAACATTCTGGGTACTCGATGAATACAATTTGATCAGTGCTATTGAGCTCGGACCTCTGAGCGAGGTGTGTATAAAGGATATTCGAGTAAGCATTCATTCCTCTATGCATTCCTACTTATTTTAGGGTGCTAGAAAGAACCCTTGTGGTTGATAATTCTTTTGATGAATGGATGCAGTAAATGAAGGATAGCAGTGTGAAAGATGGAAACTGGCGCCAGTCTCAGAGACTTGGGCATGAGAATGTTTCAAAAAGAGGAAATGTTAAGGACATATGAATCTGAAGAGTAGCATACGTGGAGGAAGAGCTAGGAGAGCAGCATGAGGTGGTGTACATATCAAAATGTTATAACCACCCGCCTTTTTTGTTCACTCCAGGCTCAGGGAGCTGGAGGGTGGGGAAAGAGAGTAACTGCATGCGGTCAAGGAGAGTGACCCAATGGCTCTAAGAATGATTTGAGGGACAATCTATGTCCACTACAAGCTGCCGTAGTAACAAACGTTGATAAAAATCATTCCTTCCTTCCACAAATCTTGTCCCAGACCTAGAGTTTCCGGTTAAGCCGTTGACTTGACCCTCATGTCTGGAGATACCTTTGGAGGAGACTAGATAATCACACTTACTCCGACAGTGTGATCTGACCCACGAGGCGAGAGTTTCGGTTGGAATCTCTTGGTGGCAGCGTCGATGCCTTACGACGTTGGTCTGAGTATGGATTGGATCCACAGTTCATACACGGATTGACTGTTTTAGGCAAAAAAGTTGTGGTTTATCTACAACATTAGGATGAGGTTTTTCTTGGTCAGAGAAAAGGAAAAACCAGGCAGCACAGGATGTAATCATGCATAAGAGGTTGCATTCTATCACTCAAGAGATGGCCAAACTTATTTTTGTGCCAAGATTCTCCAGAGTTGCAACACCACTTCTAGCAGAGCTTTCAGAAGCTGGGTTGATCAGTGCACCCAGATTGTGGGCGTTGGTTACATAGTTCACTGCGATGCATTAGGGACCGGACTCGGGTGTGTCTTGATGTAGGAGGGGGTAGTGATCGCCTATGGATCATGATAGATAAGACTGCACAGAGTTGACAGGAAGCCTCTAGAGTTCAAGGATGATGACCATGTCCTTATATGGGTCTCACCTCGATGAGGTTTACGGAGATGTGGCCAAGGTGGAAAGTAATCTCTGAGGTTCAGCAGACCTTTCTTGGTCCTCGGTTGGGTAGGCGAGGTGGTTTACCGCTTGACCCATCCACCTCAGTTGCACCGGGGGCACGAAGACTTCCACGTATCTCAACTGAGGAGATACGTGCTTGACCCGACACATGTCATCGACCATGGGGAACTGGACTTTGGTGATGGGGTGACTTTTGCGGGGTTCCAGTAGAGGTTGAGGATCAACAGGAGCAGATCCTATGAGGACGGTCGATTCCTTGGGTGCACTTTTACTGGTAGTATGAGAACCTCCAAGTGAGCACATGGGAGCGGAAGCCTCAGGTGTGCGCTCAATACCACTTTTGTTTCCCTAGTTTTTGTTGAAGCTTTACGAGGACGTAAAGCCCTAAGGTGGGATTAATGTAAAGACCCATAAAATTCAAGGGAAATTTTTTTCTTAATTTTCTTTGAGATTTTACATGAACGCAGTTTCTGACGGCGCCTGATTCTGAGGCCCGGTGTGCCCGGAATTAATTTCCAATGTTAGGCTCGGGTACGTTCAGTGAACGAACGAGTGGGTTTTTCTAACTTTAAAACCATTGCTCAGAATTGAAATCCGAGGGCACCGATGAACTCGCAGCGCCAGAAATTGCTTAAGAAGACCTTTTCCAGAGTTTCGTTTTCTCGGGATGAGTTGTTTAGTTTTGTGGATAAAGACTTTCGAGAAATAAAATTTGTGCGACTAATTTTTATTTCTTTAAAGTGGTTAAATCGTAAGGATGGAGGTTGGGTGAACCTAACTACCTATGGGAGGTTAAATGTGAGGTGGTTCCCACATGAACCCCACCCCTTCACATTCCATAAACCTCCTCTAAATCCCCCATTAAGTGGGTGACCTCTCATCTTCCATAACTCTCTCCAACCCCCCTTTTGACACCCCTTAAATATAATGTGCCAAGTCCTTAATTCAATTCATTGAATTGAGTTTTTATATTTTAAACTCTTGGCATGACTTAATAAAATAAGTTGAGCTTATTTTATTTTTGGGTTAGTTTTGTGGTGTCAAGGTTTGGGAGAGAATACTAAAAAGATAGAGGAAACTCTATCTTCTTCGTTGGAGAACACGAACAACGTCAAGACCCTGACGAAGAATGTCGTCACCGTAAGGAGTGATCGTCGTGCCTTTCTTCTTCCTCCACGACCAAGGATGAGGCACAGACGCAGAATCTCTCCATCAACGTCGCTATATAATCTTCACTCCGCGACGTTCGACTTCCGCAACTTTGATGACATGCGACGTCTTTGTGATGTAGGGAGTTAATTTTTGAATATTAAAGAACCCAATGTTACTTCCTTCTAAATCAAAGAATGTGGATCAACTAAATATTAAGTTGATCCACAGAGAATATGTTTTCTGGTTGGGAATTCTTGATTGCGGGGAAAACTGTTGGGGTTGATTACTTTTTTTCATGAAAAATCCTTTGTCGTTTGTTGTCATTTGGGCCGCTTGTTATCAACTTAATGGGAGGTGGTCGGACCGCACGAACACGACCGAATCTCCTCCCCCTTTGTTGTTTTGTTCATTGCGGCACGAACAAAGGTGGCGCGGTGCAACGGCACCGCGCAGAAACAAGAAAGAACGCGGCGAAGAAGCGCGGAGCTATCGCGCCGCACCGTTGAAGCCAAACAAAGCCGCGGCGCCATCGCGCCGCGCCGGAGAACCGCGAAGAGACGCGGTTTGTTTATTTGGCGTACGGATCGACAGGCCATGGAAGAACGGGCCGCAGGGGCGTTTTTAAGGCTTTGCAGTGAAGGGCAGGTCCCGGGAGGATTACTGGTGAAGCCAGAGTTGAGAAGGGACCACTGGAGCAACTCCAGTGGTCCGTGGTAGGGCTTTCCGGCGCGCCCCGCCGGCACGGCGGCCGATACCGGTCGGCCGCCAGGAGGTGGCGGTGCCTGGCGCGCCGCCGGGAAGGGTCGTCGCTGCTTCAGCCGCGGTGGCAGCTGGCTGGTCCCGTGACCGCGCGGGACCGAGGGAGGCCGGGGGTCATAACCCTCGTTGGTCATAATAGCGGCCCCCACGTGGGGGGGGGGGGGGGGAGGGGCGGCTTCAATTAAGGGGGGGGGGGGGGAAACCCCCCTTTTTCTGCAACGACATGACCAGCTGGCCGTGCGGGTGAGCTCACGCCGGGCCAACCGGCCGCCCAGGCCGAGCCGGACCGCGCAGGTCGGGCCGGGCCGCGCCCATCCGAGCCAGACCCCGACTCGGGTTGGGTCGACCCGGTTCGGGCCGACCCAGGGGGTTGGGCCGGGCCGGGCCCAGACCCCTCTTTTCGGAATGTTTTCGTTCAAACGCCCATAACTGGGGCTACGGACCTCTGATCGATGCACCTTCAGTTGCGTAGAGATCCTTGGATCGAGACAGTCGTTTCGGTATATTACACTGAGGGTTCCGGTGAACTTTGGGTATGACCGGGTTGGTTCGAACACGAAACCAACCGGGCCCTCGGAGCGGAAACACTTATATCTTGAGCTCCGGACGTCCGATTGATGTGCCGTCAATTTTGTTGGATTCCTCTAGATGAGACAGAACTTTTGGAATACTTCTCCTGAGTTTTGGTTGCAGTTGGAAAGTGGACGAGTTGGATTGTCTCTGAAATCCAACCGGGCCCCTAGAACGTAAAAGCTGATAACTTTCAGACTGGACGTCCGTTTGACGAACCGTCAGTGGCGTTGGTGATCACATTGAGAAACGGTCCCTATGAGTATACCCTATGAGAGTTAGAGGTACAGTTGAGATACGTCTGGGTTGGTTCACACAGGAAACCAACCGGGCCCCTAAGATTAAAAGGCTAATAACTCACAGACCGGGCGTCCGATTGACGCAGCGTCTGTTGCGTTGAGACCCCTATGTCGAGGCGGTCCTTTGAGATACTTTTTCATGGGACTTTGAGATACTTGGAGTATAAACCTGTAGCTCATGGAGCGGACCCTCCCGGAGACGAGCGTACGGTGTACGGAGACCGTGTAGCCGGCTGAGACCTGGCGACTGCTTGACCGACTCGACTTGGAGTGAGTCGACTAGCCCAGTGGACGGAGCACTACTTTGTTTGGGTGCATACCCATGGTGGACATAGCACTACTGTGTGACAGTACAGACCCGCGGTACCCGTCTGGAGAGTACCTCTGCAGGCTATTAGGGGATTTGAACTACTGTGTTTGGGTGGCATACCCTGGCGGGAAGCACTACTGTGTTGGGGTGGCTGACTCGCGGTACTCGACAGGAGTAGTACCTCAGCAGTCTTAGGTTAGTGAGAAGTACCTCGGAGTCGTGACAAGACCACAGTACACTCCAGAGACAGGGCTCTTCAGCAGTTAGGGTTTCGATAATGAAAATCCTAGTTTGAGCTGAGTCTATGATCTTTGTATTTACCTCATGATTGAGATGGGCCACTTGATAACTTAGGTATATGTATGGGCATATACCTGGGTAGTGGTTATCTGTTGATTTCATAATCTTTGTGTTTCCTCATGATTGAGATGGGTTTCTTGATAACTTAGGTATATGTATGGGCATATACCTAAGTAGAGGTTATCTGTTGAGATCTTATTTGTGGTTATTCTTGTTGGATTTAGAGAGACTTAGAGGGTCTCGGGGTCCCTACTGAGTATCGTTATACTCACCCCTACACGGGCTATGTCCACACCTCGTTGTGTTGGTTGCAGACGACGGGAATTGCTGACGGAGGCCGAGTGTTCGAAGACTGGATGATACCCGGGGGTGGACCTCATGAAGAGACAGTATCCGGAGGTGGACTTCATGGTGAGACGATACTCGGAGGAGGTTGACGAGCAAGAGCGTTGTAGAGGCAATATGTACCTACACATCTGGTAAAATATATGGTGGATGATCCAAGAGCTACGCTATCTATACCTACCCTTCAGGTAGGATCCGTGCAGGATGACCCAGGAGCTGCTACCTTTCATCCAGCTGTTGTCTTTTTTTTGTACTTTTGTTCAGTTGTAGCTGTACTTTCGATTGGTTTTGTATTCTGGCCCATTTAGTTTTCTGCACTTCCTTTTGTACTTAGTTTTTTACTTCCGCTTGTACATTGTGGTGTTTGTTTACTTTTATAGAGGGAATGCCTTCCCAGTTATCGGGATTTACACCTTTGGTGCTAGTCGCCAGCCCCTAGCCTATGGAAGGCGGGCTTGGGGTAGTCATGACATGGGCCCTGAGGACGGGTCATGACACTTCTGGTCCTATAATGTCATGAATCATACTTATGATGTTATTTAAGAGTTCCCCATCAACCCTTAAAAGGTGGATTATTAAAAAATGATTTAAAATAGAGGCCTTATAGCCATTAAATTAGTGTCCCAATAACCAAAGAAACTTGTTGTTTTAAATTGATTAATTATTTCTCATGTAATAGAAGATATAAGGACCAAATTCTAAAAAAATCATAAATCATTCTTATTTACATTTTAATGAAAATTAAATTAAATTAGTGTACATTATATTATAATCTTATTGGAAGAAGGTATAAAAAAATATTCTCACAGATTAATATGTGGTACCAGAATTTTATGTCTTATTTCTTTGACCTATTAGGTTTCACATTTTTTCAATAATAATATAACTCAAAAATTAAAATAATAATAAAAAATTCCTTTAATATAACATTTAAGTGAAAAAATTTAGTTATTATTGATTATATTATTTTTATCTTCCCTTTAAGTATATTTTATTTCCATCAATAGTTATTAATTAATAAAACTTGATGGAATCATAGTTAAAAAAATTAATCATAAATTAATTTAATAAATGAATTAATCTTTAAAATGAAAGAATATGTTAAATAAATCCCAATCAAAAATATTAATTATAATGAAAAGCATACAATAGTAAATCATATGTTAATATATTGCTCTCTATATAAAATATAAACAATACAAAATGAATATAATCCATTCGTGGATAAAAATTTATGTTATCAAATATTATTATAAATTTATGTCAAATTTTTAGTCATTATGATGTTGTAAAATATATCATTATATCATTTTGGTTTTGCGTTGATAAAAAACAATTTTTTCTAGAAACCAAATAATATTAGTATGTTTTCATGAGTAAATATTTAAAATGATTTTATAATCATTAATTATACATGAAATTATACCTGCTTTATCCCATTTATGAAATCAGTATGTTCAATCAACTAAATTTCAAGATGGATAGTAATCTCTATTATTCCTTTAAATAAAATACTTTTTTGAAAAATAAATTTCATAGTGTTGGTAAAATAATAAAATTTTCACCTTGTAAATAAATGAATATTTATAAAATGACTATGTATAATATTGATAGTCCCAATGACATATCTTATACTTATTCAATATTTCCCCAATGATACTAATTTTCTATGAAAACCAAAACATTTCAACATCCCTAGAATCCCCATATTTTTATAACCATTATTAATCATACCTAAACTTTTTAACTTAAATATTTTCTTACTATATAGCATTAAAAAAATTTATAAACTAAATTTTAGATTGTATAAAGCTCATGTGGGTAACAATTCATCATTTAAATGAAGAAAAAAAAATCATATTTCAAAAATAATAACATTATGTATCTAAATTTCAATGATCTATTTCTAATTTATAATTTATTTAATAGGTTAGTAATGTAGAATATTATCAATGGATTTTCACATGAAAACAATTCAGTTATTTGAAAATAATTTTTTTTATTAAAATGAAAAAAATTATTATTTCATATTGTATAAATTATTTTAGAATTATATTTTTTGGATTTAAACATATTAATTCTTTCCAAGGTCACATGTTTTATTAATTTAATTACTTTAGTCTGCCATGGGTATGATTTCATTCTAATTATAATAGAATGAAAATTCTTGTGATATTTTGTGTGATAACATATTTTTATCATTAACCTTTATTGGGTATAGGTAAATGATGAAATATCAAGCAATGTCATGTGATCTATAATAGAATTATATTGAATCAATTGTGTTGGTTAGTTATATAATTTTTATAAAATAGTCTTGGTTTTAAAGATAATATTATTTAAAGTATAATACCGTATATTTATAACAATTTTTTTTTTCAAATGAAAAATCATCAAATAATTCAAACATCATCCATCTATTAATTGAATACCTTGATTGTGTGATGATATTTCAGTGTAAGATTTATAAATAAGATTACGTATTTTCATGAATAATCATTACATATTCATTGTATATATTACATATTAGGTATGAAATTTTTTTAAAATAAATGTGTTAGGTTTGTTTTAAGCTAGTATGTTCATGATTCATGATCTGCATATAACTATTTAAGTAATTTTAAAATTGTATTTAATTATTATTTCATAGACAATGGAACATACTTCCTATAGTTTCATTCCACTTTTAAACAATTCCCTTAGTTATCACATTTTATTTCAATGTATTTCTATTAAAAAATGTGTAATTCTCTAATTTTTTCTAGGTTATGATATTAAATTATATATCCATATTCATTAATTGAAATTATTATCGGTGTATAATATCATGAGGTATAATTTGATCACCCTTCATGTGAGAATTAGGTTATATTTCGATATTAAATGATATTTTAGTTTATTCACATGTGACATTCTGTATCATCTATATCCTAATAATATCTAGATTGATATTGTAAATATTCATCTCCTATAAAATATGATAATTAATGAATTGGTTATGTATTAATTATAGTTTACATTTTTCAAAATCTAAAAATTAATGAGTTATAAGAACGTATATTATAATAGAGTGGATGGTAAAGGTTACTAAAACCTTTGTTTTTATCTCCAATAGAGAAATAACGCGATGATTTTTTTCATGTACCCTTGATTAAGAAAATATATTTTATATATATTGTTCCATTATATATGTCGATTATTTTTTATAGATAAAATGTTATAACTATTGGAAAATGAATGTCACAAACCAGCCTGGGTACCCCAGAAATCTAATAACTGAGCTAGTCCCGACATAGCCCAAAAGGGAATTCTAAATCCCCAAGAGTTGGAGACTAGCACCCAACATTATAAAAAATGAATGTTGGGACTAATTTTCCACAAACATTGAAGAATAATACAAACACATCAGCAAGCATATAAAAGAAACTCCATATGGAGAATTGTACTAGAAGACAAACATGTAAAGAACCCAATGTACTATTGCAAAGTACTAAGAAAATAGAAAGAACAACCCAAGTCCATGCCGACTCAACTCTCCATTCCCTAAGATCAATATCTAGTACCACTTCCAAGTGGTATTTTCCCCATCTCATACCTGGACGGATATAATCTATAAAAATCTGAAGGCACATGTATGGTGTGAGTTAAAATCTTAATAGGGTCTCACCAAGGATTCTGTAATTGGATTCCGTATTTAATAAACCAAATAATGCATTCAATATTTTAATAAAAACATTTGTAATTTCATAAGAATATTAAAAAACATGTTATTTACAATTCTAATTATGAAAATACATTAACAAATGGATTAAATAAATATTATATATAAAGAATTTATATAAATCAGAAGTCATGTAAAACAGTTTATATAAATCAGAAGTCATGTAAAATAGTTTACAAGAATTTGAACACATTTATATCTAAAATATATATACGATAGAAACCCAGTCATATACTAAAGTGTAAGATAATATTAGACTACGGGATCCTCCCTAAATCGAATGTGAGCATAACAATATGGGTATACACACATCCCACTGATATTAACCTAAGGGGACTCATCACCATCCCATCTATAACGTGACCTGCTACACTATGTTTCTAAATTATAAATCATCCAAAGTGTGTTCTCACAACAACACACTAAAAACATATGCTTCCATATGCTTTCATACAAATCAATGTTGGAAAATTTATTTTATGAATCCTGAAAATGCATTTCATCCCATTATCCTATTTTATAATTGTTAATATTCCATTCAAAAATAAGATAATTTTTTAAATCAAATCATGCCATTACATAATTAAACCAATGGGTTTCTAAAAAAACCACTTTTAATCCATTTTGCCAAATAACAATTTGAAAAAAATTCCAATAAAAAAATTTCACAATTTAAATTCCACAATTTTACATCAATTTTACAAACACACCCCAGTTTAATGGAATTGGAGGTTTTCCCAATTTCTTTCCAAAATCCAATTTCAAAACCCCAATTACATGAAGTTGGTTTTTTAAGAAACCATTTGAAAAAAAAAATCATTTAAATCAAGAAGTTTATTATAAATCAAACAACTAAATTTAAATAAATTAAAATTGGGTTAATTAAAACTGGAAATCAAAACAGAACCACCTACATCGGGATAATGGGATCTCGAAACACCAAAACCCTAATTTGGATTCTACAAATTATAACAAGGAAAATGGAATCTAGGAATCACACCTAGATAAAAAATCTAAAAAATATGGGATTAGATCATCCAACATAAAGATAGATATACAAAACCTATAGAGTAAAGAGAAAAAAGCGGGTGAAATTGATCAGGCATAAGAAACCTAATGGGTAGAGATTGAGTGTTGTTCTCCAAGAATCAATCAACTTATAGAACGATGTAGAGGGGCCAAAACAGAACTTGGATCTCTCCTATAAGGATAAAATGAATAGGGGTTTATAGGTTCGTTGGGTTCCTAAAACAAGGTTTGGTGATCTTGAAGGAAAATTATGTGTTAAAAAAACTCATACACATGGGTAACTGGGAAGGGCCGCATGGTTAGAATAATTCTTTCACCATATTTGTGTGCCCCCTTTTTCCGAGGAGCTATGTTTCAACTTGGTAGGATTTTTTTTTCAAACTATGTTGTATCCATACAAAACATCACTTTCTGGGTTTTCACGGTTTTAACAGAGAGTGTGCCAATTTTGGGAAAACTATATACTATCCAAGAAACATTCAAGATTTCTTTAATTTCACAAAAAAAAAACTCAAATAGAACCCGAAAAATGATAAATCCAAACTTGTGTCTATGAATTACTAAAAATAGTAACATGATGTTACATCCTCCCCACCATAGACACTTTTTTCCCCAGATTGCTTACTTAGAAGCATCCATATAAAAAATATAGGGCCGCTACTCCCCTATAGGTGCCTCCCTCCCCCACACATCATGAATATCATAATCTTGCTTCCATATCACTTGAACCAAAGCTATATTCCTCCCATGAAGTTCCTTGTTTTTATAATAGACTATCCAAACTGACTGGTTAGTCGTAGATAAATCATGTTCATCCTCTAGATCACTCTAACTAATAAAATGAGATGGATCAGATTGATACTTTTGGATCTATGATACCTTAAACATGATATGTATCGACGTCACATGTGGTGAATGTTCTAAAAAATAATGAACATAACCATCCTACTCAAGAATATGAAAATGTACGAAAAAATGATTAGCATGTTTCCCTTTCCTCCCAAGCCATCGATGACCCAATCAAGGTGAAATTTTTCGGATCACCTGGCCACCAAATAAAAATTCCAAAGATTTGTGATTTTGATCACCAGTAGACTTATACTCACTCTATTCCATTAGAAATATCTAACGAATCAACTGAGACTTTTTTGTCGTCTCTTGAACCAATATCGTTCCAACCAAGGAACCTTCCCCCGTCTATGGCCAACGTAATAGTGATCTATCATGCTAACCATACAAGGAATCAAAAGGAGCCATTCTGATCAAGAATTGGTAACTATTATTATAATTAAACTCGACAAGTCCCAAATGATCATCCCAAGACGCACCAAAGTAAACTAAATAAAGAAAAATAATGTCCTCAAGATTCTATATATGTCTTTTTATATGTCCATCCTACCGTAGATGGTATGTTGCACTAAATTGGACCTAGGATCCAAGTGCTTCTGAAGGCCTCTTAAACACAAATACCTGAACTAAGGATCCCTATCAGAGACTATAGATTATAGAACTCCATGAAAAGGAACATTCTCTATCACATATAGATTTCCAAACTCCATAATTTTAGTTGTATCGTTAATGGGTGTAATGTGAGCTAATTTAGTCAGATGATCGATCACAACACATATTGTATTCATTTTTGTCAAGGTGCATAGAAAACCAAAAAAAATTCCATTGAGATCTCATCCCACAAACAAGTAGGTACTAGATGTGGTAGAAGAAAACCAGAAGGTTTTAGGTGCCCTGCCTTGACCATATGGCATGTATAACAATGAGAGACAAATTAGCAATGCCTTGTCTCATAACTGGCCACCATAAACCTCATCGTATGCCATATAAAATATTTATGGTTCCTATGTTCATTTCCCACTAGGAGTTATTGAACTACCCATCACAGAATTCAATGCTGCTAATGGTAAGAAAAAAAGATTTTAAAAACATAGAATTCCCTCATTGGAGAATGACCAGTCAGACACTATCTCCAAACCCTAAAGAAACTCAATAATTCTATCAGACTCAACATGAAGATACTTTTCCTATAGAATATTCTCAAGATGAGTGGATATCAACTGAAGACTAGGCAATGAAACCTCATCCCCTGATTCCTGAACTCCAATATGCAACAGTTAAATTACATTCATCAAGATCCACTCTTCTAAAAATTCATTCACTTCTTGGGATAGAAGGTTACTTCTCAAAACAGGTGTAATGATATACCCTTTATCTAGGGTATAGACGATTTAGATGAATAAATATTAAAGATATTCCATCAAATACCACTATAGGAGATTAAAATCTATTTGAGATAGGATATAAATCAATCTCTTAAGGTCTGAATACATAGTGCACCCTTCCCTATAAAGGTATTTCCTCCAACTCTTAAGCATGTGCATAATGTATGCATGTTCATGGTCATGGGTCAGGTAATTAATCTCTTGGGGACTAAGATGACATGATACAAAAGCGATGACATGATTATTCGACAGAGTAACGCAACCCAAACCTGGACCAGATGCATCCTAGATGACCACATCGCCCTACCCAGACATTGGATGTTTAAACCCAAAATAAAAAGTCAAAATACATTTCATCTCAACAATAGAACAGTAAAATTTTTCTCCCCAAGAAAAATTTACTCCTTTATGAGTTATATTAGTCATCATAGTATCCAAATTTGAGAGTTACTTAATGAATCGACAATAATACCCAACAAGACCCAAGAATCTATAAACCTCAATAACGTTTTGTGGTTGTTCCTATTTATTACAATATTTTACCTTTTTAGGATAAAGACATATACCATGTTTTGATACCACATGTCCCAAGAACTTCAATTCCCAAATCCTTAAATCACTTTTAAAAATCCATGCATAAATTCAGTGATTTCTCAATAGTTCTATTACCACTATCTGATGATTCACATGATCCTCCCCAGACATAGAGTAAACGAGGATGTTATCCATAGAGACTACCATGAATGTATTACAGGTACTCATAGAAAATACTATTCATAAAAGCCATGAAAACAGTAGGAATATTGGTTAGACCAAATGGAATGATAATGTAATCATAATGGTCATACCTACTCCAAAATAGTGCTTTTTGGAACATCTGATTCTTTTATTCTCAAATGATGGTAACAAGAATTAATATTAATCATTGAGAACCATGATTCCTATTTCAATTGGTCAAATTTTTCATTAATCAATTGAAATCGATACTTATAATTTACCAGAACTCTATTGTGTTTTGGGTAATCCACACAAAGGAAACGTAGACTATCAGGTTTCTTAGCAAAAATAAATGGCATCGCCCAAGGTGACACACGCGAGTATATAAATCCTTTATATAAAATTTCATCTAACTGAGTCTTTACATCTCTCATTTCAACTGGTTCCATGCAGTAATAGGGAATAGAAACCGGTTGAGTATCGGGCACGATACCAATAATAAAAATCTCTACCTCCCTTACCAATGGAAAACATAGAATCCACAGGGAAACATGTCGGGAAACATGATGAAAATTGGTTGGAGATCACCACTCCAATATTCCCAGTCTAGAGAAAAAGAAAACACAAATATTAATTTCAAAAATTCTATATAAGAGGGTTCAGATCAACTTGACCTGGGAGGGCCATTATCCATGAAAGACAAAGCACACACCATCAGGTACCGGGAAGGAGACTCGTCGAAGATAAGAATCAATTTGATATTTATTTGAAATGATCCAAACCATCCTAAAATTATATCTAGATATTACATATTGAGAACCAGAATGCTATATGAAATATTAAAATCAAATAGTGATAAAACTAATGTGGGACAACAGAGACCCCATTCTCCCTTTGTTCCGAGGGGTGTAGTAATATCCATCACATAATATAACTACTCCATTGAAAGATTTAATAGATTAACAATACAGGTTGAAATAAACAAATGATATGCACCATTATCAAATAAATCAGTCACTAATGATGAATCTATAGTGATGTAACAATCACAATTTTTGGACATGTATCCTCTTCCTTTGGACTATATGATGAATATTTGTTCATGATGATTGTTGATGGAACCCTTTTCCATTGATGAATTTGATTTCCCCATAGTTTTAGAAGGTACTGATGATCATGTTCTACTATTTTGAGTAGAAAACACGTTGATGAAATTATATAGGGGACCTTAGCGTTCATTGGAGCCCCTTATCTTTAGTGCCTCAATGAATAACCATTTTTAATACTGGATATTTTTACACTGCTAACAAATAAAAGGGAATACTCTAGCCACTGTAGGAGGTTTAGAAAAACGGTACTATTAAGAACATCCCTAAGAATCATCATGCTTCATTTTTTCCTTTAAGGTAATTTTCACCACCACTAGGTGATAATGAAACTACCAAAACCCCTAACTTGGTAGTTTGGGCCATTTTTACTACTATTTCTCTATCTATATCATCAATATAAGAATGTATATTCCGAAATATAACTAGAGAATGAATATCCTATCAATGTCCCAACTCCAATAATTGGTTCATCATCTTCTAATTTGACATAATATCAAGTTCTAACTACACTAGCTCATAAAAATGGTATGAATATTCAGTCATAGGGTCATCAATTAGTATATGTTTGAACAAATCCACAGACTTGACCAAAAACATTGACTTTCGAAAGAACTATTTGGTGAAAAGAACCTTGAAATCATTCCACTCTAATCTCTCATTATCATTGTCCCTCACCATTGTGTCCCACCATGTAATTCAAGCATAGTGGTGGCACAATTCACCATGATTTCATTAGGTGTCTCCAAGAACCCAAATAAATGATCAATTATGATCAACTATTCCTTGGAATCTTGAGGATCATTGAAGCTTTAAAATCTAGTGGTTTCTGGTAAAGGGAATATTGAGAATGATTCCTCAAAACAACCCCTTCAGTTCAAAATACGGAGCATGAATGGGGATAGGTTGTTATTCATGTCCCAAATAATTTACAGTACGAATGATCACTTCAATGAAACTCAGGTCCATAAGAGGATTCACTCACTATGGTGGAGGGGTAGCTTCCTCCTAGATCTGATTCGAATATTCTTCTTGGAGTGATGATGTTATAAAATATAAGAAAACAATAATGTTGACATCATATTAATACTCAAACAGAGAAAAAAGGGATGTTAATCCCAAAAAATAGATACACATGAATTGGTTTTCAATATATTCAAATCAAATGTTGGGAAAATGCAAGAACTAATCCTCAAGGTGACAATACCTAACGACACCTAGTGACTTAAGGTGAATTGTAGTGAGAGATGGACCTAAACTCAATCAAAACTATATCCTATATCATGAATATATTTTACAAATGAATGATGAAATCAAGACAGGAAGCTCATCCAAGATATATGATACCACTTTTTCATGAACTAGACTAGGTAACATGGTAACTTGATAACTGATCAGGTCCAAACATATCCCGAAGAGCTTTACGGATCCCCACGGGTTAGTGACTAGCACCTGGAATCATAAAAAATTTAAGTGGGAAATTTTTTACATAAACATTATGAAATAAGGTTAAAATTCGATATGCATATAAAAGAAACTCCAGTGGGAGAACTATACCAGAAGTCAAATGTGTAAATAAACCTAAAGTACTACAGAAGGTACCATAAAAATGAAATAATAAACCAAGTCCAATTATAATAATCTCTCAAATACCTAAGTTCAATTTCTATAACCACCTCCAAGTGGAGATTTTCCCCTCCTCGCACATGGAAGGAGATAATCTATAAACACATGAAAGCATTTGTAGATTATGAACTAAAGCCCAGTTGGTTCCTACCAAGTATTCTATAATAATATATCACATTCAATTTACTAAATAATAATTTCAATACCAATTATTGCATAATAATATATCTCATTTAATCTAATAAACAAATATTTAAAATTTAAAATTATAAGATTTGGAATTTCAGAAGAATATTTTAAAAAATAATTTTTTTCATTTAAAATAATTGAAATACATTAACCAAATGGCTTAAATAAACATTTTCTATTAATAAAAATTCATGTAAAACAATTTACAATCATTGTAATATACATATATATATATATATATATATATATCTGAAATATAAACAAGAGAGAAACATAATCATCTGCCCAAAGGTATGAAAGTTCCAAGAAATGAGATGCTCAGAAACTCAAAGGTGACCATGGTGATATGTATATACACATGACCATTTGATACTGACCAAAGGGGAATCATCATTATCCCATACGGTATGTGACTTGATATAAAAGGTTTCGTTTTAGTTGTAATGCTTCAAAAGAGTGATGTCCCGATAACTCACCAACTACTTAGGAATTCAAGTATTCTTGTACAAATTATTAATTGTAAATTTATTTTAATAATACTTATAATTCAATTCATCTAATTTTATCATTTCCAAAATCCCAATTTTCCATTTAAAAACCAAAAATTTGTTTTTAATAAAATAATTTGTTTTTAGGATAAAACCAATGGACTTTTATCAGAATCTTTATTCATTCATTTTTCCAAATTAATAATTTTCAAAAAATTATAACAAATGAATTTGAAATTTTAAATTCAACAATTTAAATTCAAAAAATTTCCATCAATTTCACAAACACAGACCAATTCAATGGAATTAGGTATTTTCCCAATTTCATTCAAAAATCCAAATTCAACACCCCAATTCAATGGAATTGGGTTTTTAATTAACGAATTAAAATAAATTTCATTTATGTCATGATTTTCAATTTAAATAAAATAATTGTATTTAAACCAAGAAATTTTGGGTTAAAAATATTTGGCCATCATAACCGAACCACCTACCATTGGATCACAGGAACTTGAAACTCCAAAACCTAATCAAGAATCACAAATAAAGAATAATGAAAATGAAATATGAGAATCACACTGAGATACAATATCCAAAACAGAGGGGATTAGATCCTCCAAAAAACAATGATATCTATAAAACCCTAGGGAGGAATAGAAAATAAAGCTGGAGAAACAGATTGGGAAGAGGAAACCTACCATGTTGAGATCGAATGGTGTTTCCCAATCATCAATATGATTTTATATTGGTGTATATAGTTCAAAAACTAATCATGTGAGATATCCTACAAGAATAAACTGAATGGAGATCATACAAGTTAGTTGGGACGCTAAAAGATAGGTTTTTTGATTTTAAAACATTATTTTGGATTAAAATAACCATACATATGGTTAGCTTTGCAGGGCTGCATGCTTAGGCCCAAAAATTCACCCTAGTCATGCAGACTCTTTTCCCATGGTGAATAGTTTCTACTTAGTAGGAGAATGATTTTTCAAATCGTGCATTATCTGTGTAAAACCCCACTGTTTGGGTTTTCATGGATTCCACTGAAAGGGTTCACTGTTTGGGAAAACCTTATGCTAACCAATCACTAGCCATAAAGAAATAAATATTCCCAATATTTATCCCAAATACCTCTAAAAACCATACTTAAGCATTATCAAAATAGGGGTTTAGCGATACATGAAATTAGTAAAATCATGTTACAATGCATGTCATAAAATAGGTTTATTTTCACAATATCAAAAAAGGTATTTGAAAATATATTTTTTCATCCCATTATTTGATTTATTGATGTCAATATTAATTAAATAATTTTTTGATAATTGTGTTATAATGAATTTTACAGTGTTTTTTAATGTAATACTTATTAAAAATTAAATTTCTTACTATATCATGTTTTTATAACAATTTTAGGGACTGTAAATTTACGTTCTAGATTTATATTAATATAGAGAGAATCAATTATATTAATCATTTTGAAAAAAATAGCAGTTTATATAGATTTTGGATGATGTTAGAGTGTTTCGAAAGATAATATTTATTGATGATAAGAATTTTTTAGCTATAATATTTATATATATTCATTAATTGAATGAATTGACACAGATGATAGTTTTTTATTTTTCTCTACATATAGGATACAAATAATGTTTTATAATTGACTATAAAACAAGTATTAAATTTAAAATATATTTTTGGTCCATTAATTTGAGAATTAATTTTTGAACATTTTTTACCTTACCACCAAACATTTTATAAAAATATCAATTTAATCATACATATAATTAAAATAATATATTGAAAATATTTATTATTAAGAACAAAATGAAATTTTATTTTCATTAAATTTTTTAAATTATTAAAATTTTCCAATGAATGAAGTCAGAATATCCCATGTTCATGAAATTATATTAAGGATAAAAATATATAATACTGATGAATGGAAAAGATAGTTCAAATTTTTTATTATAAATTTGGAATAAACAATATTTTGAATTTCTAAAAGAGATTTTTGAAATATTCAATATAGTTGTTTTCTGTTTTTTTCATATTTTGAATAACTTTAATCTCTAATGATTATAGACATGCATTAAAAGAATGTATCTAGTCTAGGAGGAACATTATGTTTGAAGGACTAATTACATATAATGAAAAAAAATAGTAGAGAGGTTCCACAGTGTGATTATGGGTACTGTACACACTATATGATAATTTCCTGAAAATGAAATAAATGAATATATAATATCATAATCATAAATAAAAAAATATTTGAAAACCCATAGTATACAACAATAAGTGAATGAGAAGAATACAGTTAGAATACAAAAATATACTACCTAAAATAAGTCAATCTCATACAATATCACTACAGATTAATGACACTATAGATATGGTAATTAGAAATCTACAATCCTCTCAATTTGGACAAAAACATCATTAATTTAGGATTTAGATACAAGAAACCCATCACTTTCCTGCTATAACTATTTTCTCAATTCCCTAGAAAACATTAAAATAAAAATAAATCAGTTTATGAATCCTAAAAATTCTTATGTTGGACTCTATTTGAATCCTAGTAGGCCAACTCCACATTCCCCAAAAAATGTTTGATAAATATAAATAATTCATTACAACATGAAATAAATATATAAATCCACAAAAAATACATAATTCATGTGGTACTATATTCTCACCCATTTTATTTAGCCAAACTTCATATTCTATTAGTATAATAGAATTATATACAGGTACTCTGATCTTATTGGAGGCTCAAATTTAATTTCCTGATATTTTTTACCGCTTAAATTTTTATTTTCATTGATATATTTTTCCCATGAAACACTATACTAACACACCACCTAACTAAAATTATTTGAAACATATTAAAATTTCAGAAATATTAATTTTTAAATTAAAAATTAATAATTAATTAAAACAGTAACATGATATAATTTTTCTTTATTAATTTTAAAAGGATTGTGTTTGAAGAATAATGTAAAAGATCAACGGTACTATATTTCACTATAATAAATTAAATTTATAATATTTTGAAGGATGTTTCAATAGGTAAAATTTATAATTATAAACTAGTATTCCAAGATAAAATTATATGTAAATTTAAAGGATTTAATATCAAATAACCTTGAGAAATAAAATGCTATTTTTAAATAATAACTGATATTTATTTATATTTTCTACCTCAAATCTGAGAATAAAAATATAATTTTTCAAATTTAATTTCAAAATTATTTTGGGGGTAAATTTATTTATTATTATAAAATAATAATAACTTCTATATGAATAATTAAAATTATTGTTTTTCTAAAATTATAACATTAAAATATTGATGCAGGACCAAGATGTTTTTCATCCTATTAACTTATCATTTATTTTATATCGAATAAAACTATACAGCTTCAAAATAATTTCTTTTGTTTAGAATATGTGTGATTAACATTTTAAGGATGTATCTGATATTTTAGAATAAAAAAATGTTTTCGGTCATTTATTCTAATTAAATACTATATTGGTAAAAAATTGATTTTTAATTCTCCTAAAATCACCTAATTGTTTTAAAATAATATACCTATTATAATGAAAAAACCCTTGAAAATTTTATACTGAAAATAATTTTTATTAAAAAAATTCTCATTTTTCTAAAACAATATTAGTACAAGTTTCATTCAATAATCATAAAACAATTAATATATATGTATATTTCATATGAAAAATTTTAATTCAGATTATGAATTTCTATACCCGAATTATATAATATGGTATATTTTAATATTTTTAATAATTTATATATGAATTATGAAAAAAAACCATTAACTTTGGCGAAATCAAAAATTAAAAATTTGAATAAATATTTGTGTAAAGGGTTTGAAAAGAGTCCTAATATGTTTCTAATAGAATGGTTGATAATTAATATATATTTTTCACATCCAATAGTCAATTATTACATATTTTTAGATCTCGTTGATATATGAAACATGTACCCTATTTTTATTGAATTTAAAAATTTACAACAATTCCATTCGCACCACTTATAAATTGGGCGTCACAAAACCCATCCAGAACTGCAAAAAAATATGATTCCATCAGAAACTATTCCAAATATCCATTAATTATATACCTATTCCTTCCCCCTAATCCTATTTTTAAAATAGATCATCTAAATACCACCATCTCAATAAAATTTTCTATGGGAGTGCTTCATTTGTCAATGTGATTTTTTATTTTGATTAAAATGAATTTTTTTCATTCATATATTTTAATTATAATATACTTTTCCTATGTAATGAAATCATAATTTTTTGTTTTCTAAATGTGATTATTCAAGTAAAATTACTATTACTTACATTTTCCTTTATTTGTTAACAAGAATTGGGACTTTCATTCATGCATTGTGTGAACTACTCCCTCCATAATGTGGTGTCTTAAAAATTTCTTCCATGAACACTAATAGGTAATTATAAAAGTGAAATTCAAGAATGTACTTTTTGTATAAAATATAATTATTATTATGTTCATAAAAATTTTAACCCTCTTTACTTCCCTCCCATTCATTGATAAATTAAAATGATAACTACATATTGTTTGGACTACCTCTTCTACTATTTAACATATATTGATTATCAAATAGTTTCATTATTATATTAAAAAACCAAAAATTATTTGATTCAATAAATTAAATAATATAAATAATATAATTATTATTCTTTAATAATTTAATTACTCCAAAATAAATGACATTCATAATGAAAATCAACCATTAAATAAAAAAATTTCATGTATCGGTCTCTCTAAAAACCAACATGAAACCTGATATAAAATAATAGAATGGAAGACTATGATCACATATTTATTGATCATATATGTTATAAAAACTATATAATTATTTTTTTGGTTCTATAATTGCAACATTAATATTATACTCCTTAATTAAGATACTAACAATTTTTTGTTAAAAAATAATCAATCCTGCCAATCATAGATTTCGTATTTAAGGATAATAATAAAAATACAACCGAATGAAACTAGAAATTATAATTAAGTATAAAATATTAATTATAGATCCATTAATTATCTTTTAATCATTAATATTTAGATAATATTGATGAACAACACTATAATTACGAAAAAAGTTCAAAACTATCATGATTACTCACACACATTATTAAAAATAGATAAAATATTACAAATATAAATATAGATAATAATTATACATTTCATTATAAGTGGTTTTTTATATGATAAATTCTATGAAATATATGATAATTATAGTTATTATTTTTATATAGGAGTTTATATCATGGTCATCTAATCAAAAATTTATTTTATGGGATTGAATGTCTCAATTTGTTTTCTAGGAGACATATTTCACTTTTTAAAAAATGATATCATTGATATAGTGTTATTATTTCATAATTGAATTAATTTTCAATATTTATGTTTCTAATGTCATATAATAATACATATCTTTTTATTCTTAAATTACATTTTGTTAACTAGATTCAATAAATATTTGTGTTTTTATTAACTCAACTCCCTCTATCAAGTTATAATTCTTCATATCGAACATTTTATTGATGATTTGTTCCTTCCACTGTTGGAGTAAATTTCATGTTGAATTATCTAACTCTATTTTGTATAATGACCTTTTAAATATTATTTTTTGTTTGATAAAACTTTAATTCCATAAAGTATATATCATTATTTATAATAATTCCATTCACTTTTAAAAATGGTTTCACATAAATGTCAATATATTTCATTTACTCCAATTTTATACCTAATATTTAGATATATAATAATCAATTTTCACATTTTCCCTCTAAATTTTCTTTGTCGTGTTTCATTAAATTATTTATTGATATTATTTTTAAATTTGGGGTTTGAAAAAATATATTTCTATAAATTATACTAGTTTTCTACCATTTCGAGAAAAAATATTAATTTTCCACCCCCAATTTCATTTGAAAAAAATTATTTATTTTGGATGATCTATTTTTTTGGTTATTTTTCAAATTATTATTTTTTAAATCAATTCATATTTAAAAAAACATTTTAAATGGACATGTAATATCCTTATTTTTATAATTGCCTTCAAAATTACCTTTTAATTTTCTTTCATGTGAATGCATATTTATGAAAGATTTGAGGTTATAAAAAAATCTTTATCACTGTGATTTCATGTATTATAAAAAATATTATTTTAATATTTCATTTATAAAGGAATTATTTTTAAATTATATAGAATTATCAAGTATATTACATATTTAAAAAATTTATTTTTCTAAAACAACATACAAAATATTTTTCATAGAATCTCCCATCCTTTCACAAATCACATACTTGAAGGATGGTAATATTAAAATTTTACAATCCATATTATTTTTTATAAGGTTTATGTAATGATATTTTCTATAAAATATTTCATCCTTAGCTCCTTTTTCACTATTTATTACCCATTATGAATACTAATTAATTTTCCACCAAATAATTTTCATTTTGATTACTCTATATTAACACCCCTTTGTTAATCAGCTTTCACCTTATTCTATACATAGATTTATTGGGTAAAAAAAATAATTACCCAAATTCCCATTATTAATATCGTTTAAATACCATGTTCTTTATTATCAATATTGAATGATATGTTCGTAGAATGATAACGAATGTATATGGATAATAATTATTTTTTTTGGGATAATCCAGATATTACTATTAAAAAGAAGATATAATTCACATATAAATAATTTTAAAAAGGATAAATACACATTTTATTACTATGGGGACTTCATGATTTGATGAATAAAACCCTTTATCATACCATGGGTTTTTTATGATGTGTTAAATGAACCAAATTTTCTTGATTCTTCTTTATGATATGATAAATTATAAATTTATTATATTTTGTGAATATATGTATTAATGATATGTGGTGCCCTATATCACCTAATAATGGATTTTTTTTAATTTCATATATCTATGGAGACAATATAGTGTGGCCCTTTTATGGGTATTCTCTAAAACAAGATGGTGAGTATTTATATATATTCTAAAAAACAAAAGGTCATTCAATTATGGATATTCTGATAATACTATGATTTTAATTTGAAATAAATTATCATAATATGATGATACCATGTATTTATGTGTATTCCAAAATCATAAGGACAATATTTTTATTATTTAATGATATCATGGATTATGCTTATTTACTCAATTTGGAAGACTCTCTTATTCATTTTTTTAATCTTTTCCATGTCATAATCTTTGAATCATGTTATGTAATCTAATATTTGTTGAAAAACAATTTATTATATATTTCATCTATTCCAAAATACTAATTTAATTATCACATATAAAAATTAATTGTTATTTATAATTTATACAATAATTTGGAGTTAGACCTCACTCCAGTTAAAATTGTCCATTTTCCATAGATTTGATTCAAATTAATACATTTGATATTTTTTAAATGTCGTATTCTATTGAGATATTATGTGTGTTGAGACTCTATTGTTTCATGAAAGAGGTTATAAAATATCTAGAAATACATTAGGATCCAAGAACTGAGATGACGAACGATTCAGTGACCCAGTGTGCTTGAAATTAATTTTATAAAAATAGTAAAAATATTTTATATAATAGACACACAATTTTTCAATAATAATGAAATATCTCTAAAAAGGAGGCTTATACGTAAAATTTGAGACCCTTTTTGAATATTTAATGTGATTTTTACCTTATGTGAGGCCTATAGTTAGTCGGTGCATAGGCTTCAGATAGGGATGCTTTTGGCAAGTTTGTTCAATGGATTAATTAATTAATTATTCATTCATTAAATGAACTAAAGATGAATCCTTTAAAAATACACTATTCTGGATAATCTCCAAGATCAGCCACAAAACCATAGGACTATTGGAAGGAGTAGACACTTTTCGTTGTGGGAGGATTTAGATCATGTGAAAATAACCAAATTGGATCACGAATATTTGAAGAAAAAAAAATCCAATTAAACTTCCTCCTCTATTGACAACATTGTTCTTCACCAATGATCAATCCAAACTAAGGTAGAAATTTTCATATCTTTATTTCCTCCCTTATGAATTATATATTAAGAAATATCAAATTTTTATCTTCGATACACATTTTTTTGACCATTACATGATCCAATGTATTGTATTTAATTTATTTATTCGATTTACCCGACTGTTCAATGTTTTCCAACACCAGATATCCCCAGTTTGTACTTTTTTCCAAGAAAACTTGGATAATGATTATTCACCATTGTTTCTTATGTCCCCCACAATTATCTTTGTGTTATTTTCTGATGGTCTATGGGGACGCTATTTGACAATGCCAGGTGGGATTGAGCATGATTGGACCCCCCCCCCAATTCGTGATAGATTCAAATATAATAATGAGGATGCAAATTTGAGGATTGATTGGGGTGATTTATTGGTATAATAGTGATTGCACCATTGATATGGAGATCCAATGAGGTGATGGGAGGTTCTATGAGTGACGAATTCTTCATACAAATAGTCCAGATTCCATTTTATGACCAATAGATGGAATAAAATGATGGATAGAGGTGATTACTACTAGATGTTGGAGGCATTTAGATTCTATTTGAGGTGGTAAAAATAGATCTGGGATCCATGGAGCAAATCTACTATTCTATGAAAATTCCATCTACACTGCATATATTGTGATGAACACAAGCCATGTACCCCGTGGTTATGGTATCCAAGGTTTCAAGAGAGATTAATTTCAAATTCATTGTGGGACCCCTGTACTACATGTGACTCAGTGTTGGTGACCTGGATTATACTATTGGAATATACATACATTAGCACAATTGGGGACAGGTTGTGTAGATATGTACAGAGCCATGGTACATAAACATGTCCAGTGTATGCAATCATTGTCCAAAACACAAGTTCCCAACTACTAAAGAACAACTCGGTCGTGGGTGGCTAATACTTTTTTTTTATTCCCCTTACACAACATGTAAGGGTACATCGATAGCAAGTTGTGTATTTTTTAAGACACAAATACACAACAGAGTAGTTCCACATATTCTGTGAATCTCCATACACATAATATACTTATATTTTTTAGAAATATACTACCTATCGTAACTTTATTTTTTAGACTAATATTTTTTCATGTGAGTAGCCTATCTGGAATTTTTCCCCACATTATGTGATGGTGACCTTCATTGTGGTTTTTTGGCTATGATAGTAAATGTTCCCATTTTGACTCTTATTTAGATGGAACTTGATGATGGTAGTTATCATTGGATACTACAAGAGTTTAATAGTCCTTCTTGGATAGAGCATGGGTTTTCTATCAGCAATTATAGTGGAACCCTCCAATTGGAAAAAAATCATGGTTCATCTATCTAAATTCTTAGTGTCCACCTCCTATAGAGTAATAGCATGATTCCTCATCCACTATAGTGGAACCCACCTACTGGGATAGATTGTGGGTCATCTATCAACTATCAGAGGGTAACCGTCAAGTGGAGTCAAGGAACGATTCATCTAAGATTATAGTGTAACCCTCCTACAGGGACAAGGAATTTGTTTTATATATATTAATATAGGGGAACCCTAGTGTTGATTTAGGGAATGGTTTCTCAAGCATTAGAGTGGTACTGTCCAACTACGACTTGGAATGAATCCTATGTTTACTATTAATGTGGTACCATATGGTAGATTCATTGTATAGGTTATCAACAACTGGAGTTACACCCTCCAATTAGGATAGGAAATGGGTCATGTATCTATTATCAAAGTGGAAACCACCCATTTGGATAGGGTATCATTCCACTATTTATCAATAGAGTGGAATCCAACTTTTTTACCTAAAAAGAATCATCTACCTAGAGATTATACTCCCTCAACTATGTGGGATAATGTCAAGGTGTGGATAAGCTTGAGAGAATCTTCATAAAGACATATGATGTGTTGGGAATCCTTGATAGTCTCTCTATAACTGAAGGAAGACTCTTTTCATAGGCTGAGCTATGAGATTTATATCCTCTCTCTCTATCCCATATGTGTTTCTTTTATGATCATAAATCCCTATTTTTTAGTAATTATTTCTCTCTCGCTTTAGGTTTTGATATTTGTTCCTACAATGTCTCTTACAGCTCCCCCATTATGTTCGGGGTTTCCTACTGGATATGTATATACTAATAGATTCATGGGATTTTCCCAAATGTTTAATGTCTTATTAATATTAAATTTATGTATGTTTTGAATATAGAATAACTTAGGGATACCATGGTACTTTCGACAACGTAAGGTGGACAAAGATTAGAAGATTGGAGTCGAGATCTTTAATCATATACATTTCCTTTTTTTATGTTTGGAAAATTATCTTGTTGGTCATGTGTCTCACACCTTTTCATTTTATACTATATTTTCATACTGTTGAATTTCTTAGATGATGTTACTTGCATGATTATTACTCCAGATGTAACATTATTTTTTTTTATTCCTATGGACATATACTTATAGATGTTTTTTGTGTGTATACATGTACTTTGGAAAAGGAATCCCGTATTAGTTATATATTTTGGCACATGTCTCTTGCCAATGACCTTTGGAGGAATGTAAGAGGTAGTTTTGGATCGATTCCCATTTGTTTGGGTTGCGAAATATTGGTATTAGTGAGGGGTAGTTCTATTGAAGAATTTTTGGAGTTATCCCCATACACGGATTATGTTGGGGTTTAGGGTAAATTTATCATAGTACCTCGAGGGGTAATTTTTGGATAGGGAACACAGTTTATGTATGGTGGCTGATGTATCCATAAATCAGGACTCTGACTACCTACTATTTTACTCTATATACCAAGACATTGGTTGCATGTATCATTTTAACATGAATCATATAGGATTATGTCTTTTGAATGTCTTTCTTGAGTTATATCGAAATATATATTTTATCATACGACTATGTTAAATTTTTATTAAACTATCAAGATGCCTATGTGAAGATAAAAAAATTATGTTACTGATTCCAAATTGTGAAGACAACCTGATGAGTTATGAGTCCTCAGTTTAGGGGACATTTAATGGGAACCTTCCTCCAGGAAGACAGGTAGTAGTACCTTCACCTATTAAGCAGTAATTTATACCATCATAGAATGATAAGTTTTCATATAGTCTTAAATTACTCCACATTTTCTATTACTAGATGTCTTTGAGGTTCCAAGGAGAGTCAAATCCAGTGATATTAGATTATTATCTTGATTCGATGAACCAAGGATTCATACTTCTTTGTATCCCACTTTAAAGGATGGTACTCGCTACTAGTTCACTTCATATAGAATCATTCAATTTTGATGTAACCATTATATGAACTGTTCAAACTAAATTCATATCAAAGGTTCCAGATACATGGATATCAAATATTTCTTGTGGAGTTTTGCTCACTTCTTAGGAGGTTTAGGATATCTATGAGACTATTGTTTGGGTATATTATTTTGATAGGACACATTTCAATGGTGGTCCTCATGGTGATACATCTCCATGAAAATTATGGGTGTCGATAGAGCCCTACGAAGGATATTCATAGTGTGGATTTAGATATAAAAGTAAGAGGATCATATTCCCCACTGATACATATTCATGTTATGTGATTTAATTCCATGAGGGAAATTCAATGACATCTAAAGAGGATAGTGTCTTAGTGTGGTGGAAGAGTTCCTTTAATATTTTTGTATGGATCATGTTCATATGATGAGGTCTTCAAGAATTCCAATGTTCATTAGATATTTAGGGTATGGTAAATGATGGGCTTTCAACCAAAGTGTCTTCTTTTACGAGGATCTATTATGGTTTGAGGTATAATATATATCTCCACTAGTTTATCTGCATTTTTAAGCACAAAGTAGAAGGCCATATTTCCCTATATGTGGCCCCTATTCAAGACCTAGTGATACCATTGGATGACTATTTTTCTTGAAACATGTGTTGGAAGCTTGTTCAAATATGAATTGTGATGACACGTTTCTATAAACTGGGTGACCTTACACTATGAGCAGGGATAGGCCCCCCAAATGAAATATTTTCATAGATGTACTGAGATCATACCATATTATACTATATATTGTCTTATCATCGACCATCCATTCTCATATTAATTCAACCACTTAGTATGTTAGTGATTCTATTTGTGGGACTAATTTTTCCTCCTTGATGAGGAGTTATACTAGGAATTGTTAGGTTTGACTCATTTACAGGAAGTGAAATCTTATTTATCAGTTGGATACTATTACACATGGAGTAGTGGCTGTTATGATATCTCAACTCTCTATATGGTTGGTGGGGTATGGTGATGTTTCTTGTTTTACTGCCCACCAGATAACGTGACACAATATAGTCTTTCACCCTCGATGATCTGATGTTTGTGTTATCACTTTAGATTACCTCATGGTGCTATGAGAGATGGTGGTGTCATTGGAGGGTCTACAGAGGTAGGGATTCACATGATCTAGTGTGTTCACAAGGGACACCCTATGTCATTCATCTGTGAGGTGGATCAGATATCATGAAGATGTCTGGATTGATTCCTCCTTGATCAGGTGACTTTTAGGAAGTACTATCCAACTTGAGAGTAGATGACACGGTCATGTCCTCGGTATATAAGTTATAGTTTGTGAGAAACATGGGGATAGATTCAAGACATTATTTGAGTTTAAAAGTATCATGGGGAACTCTCTAGTAGTCATTAATAGATTCTTGAGGTTTGTGGAAGACATATCTTGGATTACAGCTCATTTGACCACCCTGATATTGAAATGAAATTCGTTTAACTGGACTACATAGTTCTACAGATCCTTTTATTCATTGATTATGCGGCTTACATGTTCTCTTATTAAGATACAATTAGAGGAAGTAATTGAGTGTGTTGTATATTTCAATTCCACTTAAGCTGGGATCAAATGCATATCGATGAAGATAATGGAAGTTATCAGATATGGTTCGATGATGTTGAGAAGTAATGACCCAAATAACATGACTCAAGGCCTAAAGTTTTCAGGGGTATACTTTCTCTAATCATCTGGAGAAACAATCTTTTCAGAGAGATCATTACTATTTAAACAAAAAATTAGAGTCATATGTATTCTTTCACATAGAGTAAATTTATCCTGAGGTACATGCATTGGTTAGAGTTCCTATAGGACAATCACATTTATTTATTTTATACTATTGGGATGGGAAATGTTGTGTGTAATAAAATTATTAGTATGTCCCAATATAGTTTGTTCTAGGAGGTGTTCAAAAATTTGGCTTCCTTGTAGCTGACCTAGGATTATGAGGAGGCTACATCATTTTTTCAGTCAATTGTGTTGACTCCTCTTCTCCCCATGTGTTTTAGATAGTCATAGCTGAGAAACATAAACTGCGATTCATTTTTTGACTATATATCCTTATGAGACTCTCTAGATTTAATTTATTAATGATTCAACCATACCTTCCTTCTCCCATGATGAATATTAGTCCCAATCATGATTTGGGATGAGGTGGTGGGATATTTTCACAAATCTCCTACAGAGTCCCAAAGCTTGACGTATATGGACATTACATTACTTTTTCGGAATAATTAATACATGACAAAAAAATACGCCCAAAGATCGTATTAGTTTAGTATCTTTGGAAACTCGGAACGTAATCTTCTAATCATGGTGAAATATCTTCAACATCTCCCATACAGATCTTTCCCTTTTGGTTTTCCTACCTAAAAACTTTCTTTATATCCTGGGGAAATGAAAACATAAAAGGGTGAGATCAAATGCTCAGTAAGGGTAAACATAGATAAGATAAAACCATCCATAAAAATTTGAATTCAAAAACTTGAAAATAAAATCTAAACATCAAAATCTTGAGAAAAGATATAAATCATGGAAGTATGTAAGGTATATATCACAATGGATCATCAATCATGATAAAATATCATAGGAATAAAGCATGTAATTTTGGAAAACCATTAAGCACATGATATGATTTCCATAGTAGCCAAGGCATTGCTGCCAAGACCATCTTAGTGGACAAAGTCCCTTTCTGAATCGAGTTCACTCCTCATTCCAGTCCTGTATTACTGAACTTGATTAACTTACTGTTCCATCCATTTCTATCTCATGAGATATAAAGCCTTACCCAATGCATTGGAGGTAGATATAGGTCCCACACATCTCATAATTAAATCATTCTTACTTGTGCCACAACATAAACATAAATCATTCATCATTACCCAAAGAATAAATTGGGTTTCATAAATATCATCACATCTTAAAATAATCCATATAAAAAAATGGATATCATTTGATAATAAAAAAATTGAAACCATGTATATCATAGGCATTATACTTGAAACATAATCATACTAAATAATTTCATCTTCGATGGAAAATAGTTTTGACAAAACACTTGAAATGAATTATTGAGGAAAATATCCTTTCTTCTTGAAAATCATTTTCTTTTTACAAAATGCCATGAAATTTTAAAAGAAAAGGATTTTATTGAAAATAATCATGAAATATTGTGGAGTAAACTTCATGAAAATAAGGCGTTATGAAAACGTAAAAATCCGTTCATGCCGTATAAGTTAAAAAAACATTCTCCTCATACTTTTGTTGGAAAAGTCAAAAAGTTCCTCGTGTGGTAAAAAAATTGAGATTCCTTTCATAACATGTGGTGAATTTCAAAAATGGGTAAAAATGACTTTAAAAATACATGAAAACTTTTTTAGAAAACATAGACATGGATGATAACAATAACCCCTGTAAATACTTAAAATTAAACAATCTCGGATAAGAACGAGATTGAAATAATTATCCATTTCCTTATGTCTGATATGCTTCGTATATATCTGAACCTCCTGTATAATGATTTAAATAATGTCATTGACTTATTACAGAATCATATTCATTGTTATGATATCATATATAGTTTACTTATGACATTATATTACCCGTTCTTTTGTAAATTCGTTGTAAAATCAGGGATTTGGGTAAAATCATTTCATTTATTGTACGTCTTTCAACTTGTTGTTCTGGATATTATTACATATATCCTGATTAACTCAACTCCAGAATTTAAAACATGATTTATATATAATATATATTAATGATATACATATATATATGATAGATTGATAAATGGAATGAAATACACCGTTCATGGAGACGGTAGGCCGTACGTACGCATGAACGCTGTTTTCGTTTTCTTATTGAATTGAATGGAATTAAGTAGATGACTTACATATATATACATAAATACAATATCATTATTATTTCATATATTTAATTATTATTCATTATATATACTTTATAGTCATTCATTAATGGTTAACATGGAGAATGAATCTCATCGCGTCTTGGAGACGGTAGTCCGTACGTACGCACGAGCGATGAAATCATTCTCATGATCGTGGAATTGTATTAAAGTGTATGTATAATATTCCAGAATCAATATCACATTAAAATAATCATATATAGTTATTTATTCACACCATTATACCCATCCATGTAAGGTGGTTGTCGAAAACAGATTACACCACGACGTGGAGACGGTATTACCTACGTACGCACGCGCGGTGATTTCATTTTCCGTAGGATGGATATAAGGTGAAATAGGGTTGTTTAATTTTTATCATAACATATCAGTATATAATTAATACTGATTTTATTACTTTATAATGAGACAACTATATAAGATCAAGTAGAAGAAGAAACAAACTTGAAAGAGTCGGTAGAAGAGATTACCTCTTCTTTGACGCACCTCTTTTAAACTTCTTCTTATGGCACTAGAGTTGGTCTTTTGAGAAGACCAGAACCTCCAGAATGTTTCTAGGGAAGTGGAGAAGTTAAATGGGCAGGGGTTGGCTGAGCTTCAAGGCTCAAAATGGTGTGAATAGAAGAGGGAAGGGGTGCCCTTTTATAAGGGAGGAGAGGGGTACCTTAGGAAAAACTTAAAATATTATTTTATTATAAAGTCATATTTGGTTTTTAATAGCTCCAAATTAATTTATTACGAATCTAAGGTGGGGATGGGTCGAAAAATTCTCAACTAATTGATTTTGGACAAGTTTCAGTTACTAATTTAAACTTATCTTTTAGATTTAACTATAAGTTAAATAATTTCACTTTTACTGTGTCTTCTTGTCTTTTTACACTATATAGTTAATAAACGTACTATAACAAGCCAAACGAACCCCAAGTGGTTAATTATTAATATATATATATATATATCCATATATATGCCTTTTGGCCAAACCTTATATTTTTATGAATAAAATAACAATTAATAAAATAATATTTGTTTTAAAAACTATTTTATGTCAATTTTTACACTATTTGGTAATAGATTTTTTTGAAAATCATAACAGCATTATTAGTTCGAAAATATTTAATTAAATCAATTATAACATGTAATTTTAACCTTGAAAATTAGTGTAATTCATAAAAAGTCTCAAATTACATTTATTTTGGTATTTATAACATCAATTATGTTAATATTTATTAATAAGGTAATCATTAAATTATTTAATGTCAAAAAATTATAAATAAAATACCATTTTGTAGGAAATCTTTTTTACCCTTCTAATTAATAATTATAGTCAAATTTATCTTATGTATAACCCTATATTAAAAATGTTTTAGTTATTAAACATTTATTTTAACTCTTTTTTTAAATAAAATAATAATAAATGTCCTAATCTAATCCAAGTGGACCTAAATGATAATATTATATTTCTAAGGTTGTTTTTGGTTAAATTATACTTATCCAGTAGAATTAGAACATGTGTTAGGGTAATGATAATATCTTTTTTACCCCTAACTACCCTATTTACTTTTAACCGTGGTAAATAAAAGTAAAAAGTTATTATTCAGAAAAAATTATTTTTATCTTATTGAACCACATTTTACTCCTTGATATTAACCATGTCTCTCGGATTTTTGAAATTCCACTCACAGAAGCGGTAAAATTAATTTTTATGTAAATTTTCAAATTCTCCTTGGAGGTGGGTAAAAGATGGTGAAAAGTTCAATAAAATTTTTATATATCTAAAATTATTATAAAATAACCCAAATGAATTAAATTATACTTATATAGTTATTATGTATCAATTTTTACCTAAAATAAATTTAAATAAAATAAATAATTATTTAAATAAAAAGTAGGTTTTTAAATAGTAACCCAGTGTTTTCACTATTCATCAAAATTGAATGTTTTCAGAAAAATACTAGAAATTCAACCTAGGGTAATTTCAATATTCTGAATCAAAAAATGAAGTACATTTTGAAAGATAAAATTTATAAAATTTTAAAAAGTGGGTATTACTATTCATAACATCTAGTTTATAATATTTTAATAACATATCGTTGTTTAGTGAAACTCGGTATTGCGTACAACACACGCTATCGTGGATGGTCATGATTGTGTGTAAAGAAATCCAAGTCAGGGTTGCGTGTAGTGCAAGATTCCTTTCTTGTTGTGTATAATAGAATCCAACCATATTTCATTTATACATTGAATATATATATATATATGTACACTCAATTTTGCGTTGAATAACTACTATCAAACAAACATGAAATTGTGTTTAACATGACCCAAGAATAGTGTTGCGTATACTCCAAGCTAACACGGTGTTGTATATAGTGCAAGATAATCTTGGTGTAGCGTACAACAGAAGACATAAAAGAAATTAAAAAGAATAATTCTCATAAAATCTCAGGTTGTTACATTCTTCTCCCCTTAAAATGAATTTCACCCTTGAAATTTGTCAGGGTTATAAATGGTTTTCTACTTGAATGTTTCTTTAATTGAAACCCACATCGTAAAATGGTATACCGAAACTTAACTTTAAAAACTAATGTATGAAACGTAACGGTTACCCAAATTAACTAATCACTGGGATTCCACATAAGAGAACATTGGTGAAAATCTGAATATGGAAGAGAAATCTAACTGTCACGTTCTGATGGAGAGTGTTAGAGAACAGGGCTATAAAAAATCCAACAGTCACAAAGCCATAAAATTGGGATACTCTAAAGTACCATCCGATTCATTAGATATAATCACACTAGGGAAACATTTCTAGTTTTCAAGATCATTTTCATAAAGTTGAATAATTTAAATTAGTAGAAATACTTATTATATTTTGGTATAATCTCACCATTTTTGGTGACTTGAACAATTTACACTTCATCTCTTAAAGAAATTAAGTTGAATTATTCATTCATGAAGTGTTTGCAGATCCTGTGATAGAATGATGGGTCATTCCATCTGTCTCAAACAAAAAGGTTAGAAAAAGTTTTCAAATATACATAAGTCCATCTATGGTGAGGTTAATCGTATATGATTCCAAAAATTGACTTATAATTCGTCTATCATACCGCTTAATAAAATAAAACTAGTTTCTACTAACTGGGGACTTCCTGTAGGCCAATGGTAGGCAATAAATGCCTGTCGTACTTTGGTTGTGGGTTCGATTCCTGCAACCCTATCGGACGCGATGGGTTGTCGCCCATTCTTCAGGATGTCTCTTTTTTTACACTACACAATTATAACATTCTATCAATAATATCGAAAAAATTTCTAGCCGTAAATAAAACTACCTTATGTTCAACATAATCCATTCCAATCTTTAGGCTTATCCAAAATACTTCATTCCAAACTCATAGTATAAAAATAACGATTACTAAAAAGGTAATATAACAATCACGTGAATGCCATCATTTATCCCTCATATATCTTGTTGGTCACATTCCAATCATGTGAATACCTTAATCATGTATTATCTTGAAAAATGAATACCCATTGAACCTTAGTGAAAACATGAATGATGTCAAAAGTTAACACTTTCCACATACCAAAATCCAAAAATTCTATATACTCAAACCATGATATAACTTTGACCTTATATCAGTCCTGATCTCATGAATATTATCAAACATATTATTTTATCCTTGTCCATTCATTATGCGCATATCATCTACTTTCCAAAAATATTTGAATAAACTTTCAGGGTTACCTGTACCATTCAACATATACTTTCAAATACTTTAGGAAAAACAATAGTGTAACAATCTTTAGATGTGTTTTTATTCCCTCGTACCTTTACCTATAAAACATAACTCTTGATAAACATAAATCATTCCACTACCTTCTTAAACCATTGAACATGCATTCATTGTTTTATTCCTCAACACATCTTTATTCTCGTATATCATTTGTAGTCTCTTCATCATCATCAATATAAATACTACCCATACGACCATGCCGATTCTCTTCATGAGATTTTCCCTTAGGGCATTGGTTTGCATAATTCCCTTACATCCCACATTTAAACCATGTAACCATTGTTGATATCCCAGAAATACCATTATCCTTGTCCATGGTGTTAACTAAACCTTTTCCTCTGCACTTACCAGCTTTGTGTCCTTCTTTTCCACACCCAAAGCATCTTCCAGTTCCTTTAAAACATTCTCCTTGATGCCACTTCCCACTTGATTTACATGGGGGAAATTTAACTTTCTTTCCTCTATGATCATCATGAAACTCCATCTTTATCTTATTAGTTATGTATGGAAACATAACAATGTTGAGTTTATTGATCATATTATGAGATTGTTGATTAGGCATAATAATGATGTTTGGACTTCCAAATCCTATTTCATTTGGTTTCTCCTGAATAATATCATTCCATTGTCCATCATATCCTCCATTATCATGAATCTTCCTGTTTCCAGCCTTTTTCTAAAACCCAAAAAGAATCATGTGAGAGGAAAAAATCATGCTAGGTAAAACAACATAATAAAGGGGGATTACCTTCAATATCTAGAATCTTAGGTCTAATTAAAATATTGTTACCATAATTCTAGGACTATAACCTATACTTATACTTAACCTTAGCGACATCCCCAGACATACCTTAGAAATATCTCTAGGGATCTCACTAAAGTTTTCGCATCCTAGTTTCCAATTGTTACCTAAACTTTCACTCTCATACCAACCGTAGAGACCCAAATCCTGACGTACATGGACATTACATTACTTTTACAGAATACTTAATACATGAAAAAAACAGGCGCCTGAAGATCATATTAGTTTAGAGTCTTTGTAAACTCGGAACGTAATCTTCTAATCATGGTGAAAGATCTTCAACATCTCCCATAAAGATCTTCCCCTTTTGGTTTTCCTTCCTAAAACATTTCTTTATATCCTGGGGAAAAGAAAACATAAAAATGGTGAGCTAAAATGCTCAGTAAGGGTAAAAATAGAGAACATAAAATAATCCATAAACATTTGAATGCAAAAACATGAACATAAAATATAAACATCAAAATATTGAGCAAAGATATAAATCTTGTAAGTATGTAAGGAATATATCATAACGGATCATCAATCATGATAAAATAGCATAGGAATAAAGAATGTAATTGTAGAAAACCACTAAGAACATGATATGATTTCCATAGATGCCAAGGCATTGCTTCCAAGACCATCTTAGTGGACAAAGTCCCTTTCTGAATCGAGTTCACTCCTCATTCTAGTCCTGTATTACTGAACCGGATTGACTTACTATTCCATCCATGTCTATCTCATGAGATATAAATATTTACCCAATGCATTGGAGGGAGATATAGGTCCCACCCATCTCATAATGAAATCATTCTTACTTGTTCCACAACATAAATATAAATCATTCATCGTTACCCAAAGAATAAATTTGGTTTCATAAACATTATACCATAATAACATAATCCATATAAAAAATGGTTATCATTTCATCATAAAAAAGTGAAACCATGTAAATCATAAATAAATTATACTTTAAACATAATCATACTAAATAATTTCATCTTATATGGAAAATAGTTTTGACAAAACACTTGAAATGAATTCTTGAGGAAAATTTCCATTCTTCTTGAAAATAATTTTCTTTTCACCAAATACCATGAAATTTTAAAAGAAAAGCATTTTATTGAAAATAATCATGAAATCATGTGGAGTAAACTTCATGAAAATAAGGCGTTATGAAACCGTAAAAATCTGTTCATGCCGTATAAGTTAAAAAAACATTCTCCTCATACTTTTGTCGGAAAAGTCAAAAAGTTCCTCATGTGGTAAACAAAAGTGAGATTCCTTTCATAACATGTGGTAAATTTAAAAAATGGGTAAAAAGAAATTTAAACATACATGAAGAAAATTTATAAAACATAGACATGGATGATAACAATAACCCCAGTCAATACTTACAAATAAACAATCTCGGATAAGAATGAGATTGAAATAATTATCCCTTACCTTATGTCCGATATGATTCGTTTGTATCAGAAAATCTAGTATAATGATTTAAATAATGTCATTGACTTATTAAAGAATCATATTCATTGTTATTATATCATATATAGTTACTTATGACTTTATATTACCCGTTCTTTTGTAAATTCGATGTAAAAACAACGATTTGGGTAAAATCTTTTCATTTATTGTACGTGTTTCGACTTGTTGTTCTTGATATTATTACTTATATCCTGATTTACTCAATTATAGAATGTAAAAAATGATTTATATATAATATATATTCAGAATATAAATATATATATGATAGATCGATAAATGGAATGAAATACACCGTTCATGGAGATGGTAGGTCGTACATACACATGAACGCTATTTTCGTTTCCTAATTGAATTGAATGGAATTAAGTAGATGACATACATATATATATATGTATATATATATATATATAAATCCAGTGTCATTATTATGTCATATATTTCATTATTATTCATTATATATACTTTATAATCATTCATGAAAGGTTAACATGGAGAATGAATCTCATCGCAACGTGGAGACGGTAGTCAGTATGTACGCACAAGTGATGATATCAATCTCATGATCGTGGAATTGTATTTAACTGATTGTATAATATTTCATAATCAATATCACATTAAAATAATCATATATAGTTATTTATTTACACCATTATACGCATCCAAGTAAGGTGGTGGTCGAAAACAGATTACACCACGGCGTGGAGATGGTATTCCTTACGTACGCACTGGCGGTGATTTCGTTTTCCATAGGATGGATAGAAGGTGAAATATGGTTTTATCATATTTACAATAACATATCAGTATATAATTAATAATTATGTAATTACTTTATAATGAGACAACTAAAGAAAAGGAATTCGAATAAGAAAAAAACTTGAAAGAGTCGGTAGAAGAGATTACCTCTTCCTCGACGCACCTCCTTTAGACTTCTTCTTATGGCACTAGAGATGGCCTTTTGAGAATAACAGAACCTCCAGAATGTTTATAGGGGAGTGGAGAAGTAAAATGGGCTGGGTTAGTCCGAGCTTCAAGGCTCAAAAGTGTGTGAAGAGAAGAGGGAAGGGGTTCCCTTTTATAAGGGAGGAGAGGGGCACCTTAGGAAGAACCTAAAATATGAGTTTATTATAATGTAATATTCGGTTTTTAATAGCTCAAAATTGATTTATTTTGTAGATAAGGTGGGGATGGGTCGAAATATTCTCAACCAAAAGATTTTGGACAGGTTTAGGTTACTATTTTAACCTTATCTTTTAGATTTAACTTTAATTTAAATAATTTAACTTTTACCGTGTCTTTTTGTTTTCAAACACTATATGGTTAATAAACTTAATATAACAAGACAAAAGAAACCCAAGTGGTTCATTATTAATATATATATATATCCTTATCTATGTCATTTTTCTGAACCTTAGATATTTTAGAATAAAATAACAATTAATAATATAATATTTGTTTTAAAAACTATTTTATGTGAATTTTGACACTATTTGGTAATTGATTTTTTTGAAACTCATAACAACATGATTAGTTAGAACAGAGTTAATTAAATCAATACTAACATGTCATATTAACCTAGAAAATTAGTGGAATTCATAAAAATTCTCAAATTACATTTATTTGGGTATTTATAACATCAATTATGTAAATATTTTATTAACAAGGTAATCATTAAATTATTTAATGTCTACAAATTATAAATAAAATACAATTATGTAGGAAATATTTTTAGCTTTCTAATGAATATTTATAGTCAAATTTATCTTATGTATAACCCTATATTAAAAAAAATTTAGTTATTAAACTTTGATTTTAACTATTTTAACTCTTTTTTAAATAAAATAATAATAAATGTCCTAATCTAATCCAGGTGGAACTAAATGAAAATATTAATTTCTAAGGTTGTTTTTGGTCGCATTATACTTATCTAATAGAATTAGGACATTTGTTAGGGTAATAATAATATCATTTTTACCCTTAATTACCCTATTTACTTTTAACCGTTGTAAATAAAAGTAAAAAGTTACTATTCGCCAAAAATTATTTCTATCTTATTGAACCACATTTTACTCCTTGATATTAACCGTGTGTATTGGATTTTCGAAATTACACTCACAGAAGCGGTAAAATTATGTTTTATGTAAATTTTCATATTCTACTAGGAGGTGGGTAAAAGACTGTGAAAAGTTCAATAAAATTTTTATATATCTAAAATTATTATAAAATGACCCCAATGATTTACATTGAACTTATATAGGTATTATGTATCAAATTTTACCTAAAATAAATTTAAATAAAATAAATAATTATTTAAATAAAAAGTTGGTTTTTATATAATAACCCAGTGTTTTCACTATTCATCAAAAATTGAATGTTTTCGGAAAAATACCAAAAATTCACCCTAGGCTAATTTCGATATTCCTAATCAAAAAATGAAGTCCATTTTGAAAGATAAAATAAATAAAATTTCAAAAGGTTGGTATTACTATTCATAACGACTAGTTTATAATATTTTAATAACATATTGTTGTTTAGTGAAACTCGGTATTACGTACAACACACGATATTGTGGAAGGTCGCGATGGCTTGGAAAGCAAGCCAAGTCAGCGTTGCATGCAGTGCAAGATTCCTTTGTTGTTGTGTATAATAAAATCCAACCATATTTTATTTATACATTGAATATATATATATATATATATGTACACTAAATGTTGCGTTGAATAACTATTATCAAACAAACTTGAAATTGTGTTTAACACGATCCAAGATTAGTGTTGCGTATACTGCAAGATAATATGGTGTTGCATATAGCGCAAGATAATCTTGGTTTAGAGTACAAAAAAAAGAAATCAATTAAATTAAAAGAATAATTCTCATAAAATCTCGAGTTGTTACATTCTACCCCCTTAAAATGAATTTCGCCCTCGAAATTCATCGGGGTTATAAATGGTTTTATACTGGAAATTTTCTTTAATTGAAACCCACATCGTAAAATGGTATACCAAAACATAACTTTAAAAACTAAAGTATGAAATGTAATGGTTACCTAAATTAACTAATCACTGGGTTTCCACATAGGAGAACATAGCTGAAAATATGGATATGGAAGAGAAATCTAACCATCAAGTTCTGATGGAGAGTGGTAGAGAACAAGACTATGAAAAATACAACAGTCGCAAAGCCATAAAATTGTGATGATCTAAGGTACCATCTGATTTATTTTATATAAGCACACAAGGACAAAATTTTTGGTTTTCAAGATCATTTTTAAAAAGTTGAAGAATTTGAATTAGAAGAAATGCTTTCTTTATTTTGGTATAATCTCACTATGGTTCGTGCCTTGAACAATTTCGAATTCATCTCTTAAAGTAATGAAGTTCAATTTTTCATTTTTTAAGTGTTAGCAGATCCTGTGATAGAATGATGAGTCATTCCATCTATCTCAAACAAAAATGTTAGCAAAAGTTATCAAATATACATAAGTCCGTGTATGGTGAGGTTAATCGTATATGATTCCAAAAATAGACTTATACTTCATCTATCAAACCGCTTAATAAAATAAAACTAGTTTTTACTAACCAGGGACTTCCTGTAGGCTAGTGGTAGGCGATAAAGGCCTTTCGTACATCGGTTGTGGGTTCGATTCCCGCAATACTGTCGGACGCGATGGGTTGTCGCTCATTCAGCAGGTTGTCCCTTTTCTTAAACTACACAATTATAACATTCTATCAATAATATCGAAAAAAATCTAGCCTTAAACAATACTAACTTATGTTCAACATAATCCATTCCAATCTTTAGGATTATCCAAAATACTTTTTTCCAAACTCATAGTATAAAAAGAATGATTACTAAAAAGGTCATATAACAAGCACGTGAATACCATCATTATTCCCTCATATATCTTGTTGGTCACATTCCAATCATGTGAATACTTAATCATGTATTCTCTTGAAAAATGAATACCCATTCAACCTTAGTGAAAACATGAATGCTGTCAAAAGTTAACTCTTTCCACATACCAAAATCCAAAAATTCTATATACTCAAACCATGATATAACTTTGTCCTTATATCAGTCATGACCTCATGAATACTATCAAACATATTATTTTCTCATTATACATTCATTATGCGCATATCATCTACTTTCCAAAAATATATGAATAAACTTTCATGGTTACCGGTGCCATTCAACATATACATTCAAATACTTTAGTAAATACAATAGTGTAACAATCCTTAGATGACTCTTTATTACATAGTACCATTACCTATAAAACATGAATCTTGATAAACATAAATCATTCCACTATCTTCTTAAACCATTGACCGGGAATTCATCGTTTTATTCCTCAACACATCTTTCATCTCATAGATCATTCGTAGTATCTTCATCATCATCAATATAAATTCTACCCATACGACCATGCTGATTCTCTTCATGAGATTTTCCCTTAGGGAATTGGTTTCCATAATGCTCGTACATCCCACATTTAAAACATTTTACCATTGTTGATGTCCTTGCAATACAATTATCCTTGTCCATGGTGTTAACTGAACATTTTCCTCTGCACTTACTGGCTTTGTGTCCTTTTCCACACCCAAAGAATCTTCTAGTTCCTTTGAAACATTCTCCTTGATGCCTCTTCCCACATGATTTACTTGGGGGAAATTGAACTTTCTTTCCTCAATGATCATCATGAAACTTAGTCTTTCTCTTATTAGTTGAGTCAGGAAACTTACCAAAGTTGAGTTTATTGATCATATTATGAGATTTCTGATTAGGCATAATAATGATGTTTGGACTTCCAAATCCCGTTTCATTTGGTTGCTCATGAATAATATCATTCCATTATCCATCATATCCTCCATTATCATGAATCTTCTTTTTTCCACCCATTTTCTAAAACCCAAAAAGAATATTTTCAGAGGAATAGATCATGCTAGGTAAAACAACATAATAAAGGGGTATTACCTCCAATATCTAATAGCTTAGGGCTAATTCTAAGATCATTACCGTAATTCTAGGACTATAACCTATACTTATATTTATCCTTAAGGACATCCCTAGGCATACCTTAGAAATATCTCTAAGGATCTCACTAATGTTTTCGCATCCTAGTTTCCAATGTTTAACTAAACCTTCGTTCTAATACCAACTATAGAGACCCAAATCATGACGTACATGTACATTACATTACTTTTTCAGAATACTTAATACATTGCAAAAACAGACGCCCAAAGATCTTATTAGTTTAGTGTCTTTGAAAACTCAGAACGTAATCTTCTAATCATTGTGAAAGTTTTTTAACATCTTCCATAAAGATCTTCCCCTTTCGGTTTTCATACCTAAAACCTTTCTTTATATCCTAGGGAAAATAAAACATTAAAATGATTAGCTCAAATTCTCAGTAGGGGTAAACATAGAGAACATAAAACAATCCATAAACATTTGAATGTAAAAACTTGAACATAAAATCTAAACATCAAAATCTTGAGAAAATATATAAATCTTTGAAGTATGTAAGGAATATATCATAATGGATCATCAATCATGATAAAATAGCATAGTAATAAATCATGTAATAGTAGAAAACCATTAAGCACATGATATGATTTCCATAGTAGCCATGTCATTGCTTCCAAGACGATCTTAGCAGACAATGTCCCTTTCTGAATCGAGTTCACTCCTCGTTCTAGTCCTATATTACTGAACTGGATTAACTTACTGTTCCAGTTATGTCTATCTCATGAAATATAAATCTTTACCCAATGCATTGGATGGAGTTATAGGTCCCACCCATCTCATAATGAAATCATTCTTACTTGTTCCACAACTTAAACATAAATCATTCATCATTAACCAAAGAATAAATTGGGTTTCGTAAACATCATCCCCTCATAACATAATACATATAAAAAATGGATATCATATCATCATAAAAAAAATTGAAACCATGTAAATAATAAAGACATTGTACTTGAAACATAATCATATTAAATAATTTCATCTTAGATGGAAAATAGTTTTGACAAAACACATGAAATGAATTCTTGAGGAGAATATCCATTCTTCCTTAAAATCATTTTATTTTCAAAAAATTCCCTGAAATTTTAAAAGAAAAGTATTTTTTTGAAAATAATAATGAAATATTGTGGAGTAAACTTCATGAAAATAAGGCGTTATGAAACCGTAAAAATCTGTTCATGCCGTATATGTTTAAAAAACATTATCCTCGTACTTTTGTCAAAAAAGTCAAAAAGTTCCTCGTGTGGTAAACAAATACGAGATTCCTTTTATAACATGTGGTAAATTTCAAAAATGGGTAAAAAGGACTTTAAAAATACATGAAAACTTTTTTAGAAAACATAGACATGGATGATAACAATAACCCCAGTAAATACTTACAATTAAACAATCTCGGATAAGAACGAGATTGAAGTACTTATCCTTTACCTTATGTCTGATACGCTTCGTTTGTATCCGGACCACCGGTATAATGATTTAAATAATGTCATTGACTTATTAAAGAATCATATTCATTGTTATGATATCATATATAGTTTACTTATGACATTATATTACCCGTTATTTTGTAAATTCGATGTAAAAGCAGCGATTTGGGTAAAATCGTTTCATTTATTGTACGTGTTTCGACTTGTTGTTCATGATATTATAACTTAAATCCTAATTTAATATATTAAATAATGTAAAACATGATTTATATATAATATATATCCAGGATATACATATATATATATGACAGATCGATAAATGGAATGAAATACAATGTTCATGGAGACGGTAGGCCATACATATGCATGAACGCTATTTTCGTTTCCTTATTGAAGTGAATGGAATTAAGTAGATGACATAAATATATATATACATAAATAGAGTATCATTATTATGTCATATATTTCATTATTATTCATTATATATACTTTATATTCATTCATGAATGGTTAACAAGGAGAACGAATCTCATCGCATCGTGGAGACGGTAGTCCGAACGTACGCAGGAGTGATGATATCATTCTCATGATTGTGGAATTTTATTTAAGTGTATGTATAATATTTCAGAATAAATATTACTTTACAATAATCATATATAGTTATTTATTTACACCATTATACCCATCCAAGTAAGGTGGTGGTCAAAAACAGATTACACCACGACATGGAGACGGTATTCCGTACGCACGCACGCACGGTGATTTTGTTTTCTGTAGGATGGATAGAAGGTGAAATAGGGTTGTTTCATATTTATAATAACAGATTATTATATTATTAATACTGATGTTATTACTTTATAATGATCTAACTAAAAAAGATGAAGTAGAAGAAGAAAGAAACTTGAAAGAGTCGGTAGAAGAGAATACCTCTTCCTCGACGCACCTCCTTTAAACTTCTTCTTATGGCACTAGAGTTCGTCTTTTGAGAAGACCAGAACCTCTATAATGTTGCTAGAGAAGTGGAGGAGAGAAATGGGTAGGGGTTGGCCGAGGTAAAGGCTTAAATGGGTGTGAATAGAAGAGGGAAGTGGTGCCCTTTTATAAGGGAGGAGAGGGGCACCTTAGGAAAAACATAAAATATTATTTTATTATAAAGTCATATTCACTTTTCAATAGCTCCAAATTGATTTATTTAGAAGCTAAGGTGGGGATGGGTCGAAATCATCTCAACCAATAGATTTTGGAAAAGTTTTTGTTTAATATTTTAACCTTATATTTTAGATTTAACTTTATGTTAAATAATTTAAATTTTACCGTGTATTCTTGTTTTCTAACACTGTATGGTTAATAAACATAATATAACAAGGCAAACGAACCCCAAGTGGTTCATTATTAATTTATATATCATTATCTAAGTCATTTGGCCGAACCTTATATTTTTTAGAATAAAATAACAATTAATAATATAATATTTGTTTTAAAAACTATTTTATGTCAATTTTGACTCTATTTGGTAATTGATTTTTGTGAAAATCATAACAGCATGATTAGTTCGAAAAAAATTAATTAAATCAATACTAACAGGTTATATTAACCTAGAAAATTACTGTAATTCATAAAAAGTCTGAAATTATATTTATTTGGGTATTTATAACATCAATTATGGAAATATTTCATTAATAAGGTAATCATTAAATTATATAATGTCAAAAAATTATAAATAAAATACCATTATGTAATAAATATTTTTAACATTATAATGAATATTTATAGTCAAATTTATCTTATGTATAACCCTATATTAAAAATGTTTTAGTTATTAAACTTTGATTTTAACTATTTTAGCTCTTTTCTTAAATAAAATAATAATAAATGTCCTAATCTAATCCAACTAGACCTAAATGAAAATATTATATTCCTATGGTTGTTTTTGGTCGCATTATACTTATCCAATAGAATTAGGACATGTGTTAGGGTAACAATAATATCATTTTTAAACTTAATTACCCTATTTACTTTTAACCGTGGTAAATAAAAGTAAAAAAAGTTACTATTCACCCAAAAAATTTATCTTATTGAACAACCTTTTACTCCTTGATATTAACCGCGTCTCTTAGATTTTCAAAATTCCACTCACAGAAGTGATAAAATTATGTTTTATGTAAATTTTTAGATTCTCATAGGAGGTGGGTAAAAGAAGGTGAAAAGTTCAATAAAATTTTTATATATCTAAAATTATTATAAAATGACCCCAATGAATTACATTGAACTTATATAGTTATTATGTATCAATTTTGACCTAAAATAAATTTAAATAAAATAAATAATTATTTAAATAAAAAGTCGGTTTTTGAATAGTTACCCAGTGTTTTCACTATTCGTCAAAAATTGAAAGTGTTCAACAAAATACAAAAAATTCACCCTAGGCTAATTTCGATATTCTAAATCCAAAAATGAAGTCCATTTTAAAAGATAAAATTTATAAAATTTCAAAAAGTGGGTATTACTATTCATAACGGCTAGTTTATAATATTTTAATAACATATCGTTGTTTAGTAAAACTTGGTATTGCTTACAACACACGCTATCGTGGAAGGTTGCGATTGCGTGTATAGCAAGCCAAGTCAGGGTTGCATGTAGTGCAAGATTCCTTTGTTTTTGTTTATAATATAGTCCAAACATATTTCATTTATACATTTAATACATATATATATATATATACACTCAATGTTGCATTGAATAACTATTATCAAACAAACTTGAAATTTTGTTTAACACGATCCACAATTAGTGTTGCGTATACTGCAAGCTAATATGATGTTTCGTATAGCGCAAGATAATCTTGGTGTAGCGTAAAACAAAAGACATCAAAGAAATTAAAAAGAATAATTCTCATAAAATCTTGGGTTGTTACATTCTACCACCCTTAAAAATGAATTTCGCCCTCGAAATTCGTCGGGGTTATAAATGGTTTTCTACTTGAAAGTTTCTCTAATTGAAACCCACATCGTAAAATGGTATACCAAAACTTAACTTTAAAAATTAATGTATGAAACGTAACGGTTAACTAAATTAACTAATCACTGGGTTTCCATAAAGGAGAACATAGGTGAAAATATGGATATGGAAGAGAAATCTAACCATTAAGTTCTGATGGAGAGTGGTATAGAACAGGGCTATGAAAAATCCAACACTCACAAAGCCATAAAATTGTGATGATCTAAGGTACCATTTGATTCATTAGATATAAGCGCACTAGGACAACATTTTTGGTTTTCAAGATCATTTTCCTAAAGTTGAAGAATTTGAATTAGATGAAATACTTACTTTATTTTGGTATAATCTCACAATTTTTTGTGCCTTGAACAATTTCCACTTCATCTCATAAAGAAATGAAGTTGAATTTTTCATTCATGAAGTGTTAGTAGATCCTGTGATAGAATGATGGGTCATTCCATCTGTCTCAAACAAAAATGTTTGCAAAAGTTATCAAATATACATAAGTCCATCTATGGTGGGGTTAATCGTATATGATTCTGAAAATGGACATATACTTCATCTATCATACCGCTTAATAAAATGAAACTAGTTTTTACTAACTAGGGACTTCCTGTAGGCCAGTGGTAGGCGATAAAGGTCTGTCATACTTCGGTTGTGGGTTCGATTCCCGCAACCCGTTTCGACGCGATGGGTTGTCGCTCGTTCTACAGGTTGTCCCTTTTCCTAAACTACAAAATTATAACATTCTATCAATAATATCGAAAACATTTCTAGCCTTAAATAATACTAACTTATGTTCAACATAATCCATTCCAATCTTTAGGCTTATCCAAAATACTTCTTTCCAAACTCATAGTATAAAAAGAACGATTACTAAAAATGTCATATACGTGAATACCATAATTTATCCCTCATATATCTTATTGGTCACATTCCAATAATGTGAATACCTTAATCATGTATTCTCTTGAAAAATGAATACCCATTGAACCTTAGTGAAAACATGAATGCTGTCAAAAGTTAACTCTTTCCACACACCAAAATCCAAAAAATCTATATACTCAAACCATGATATATCTTTGTCCTTATTTCGGTCATGAGATCATGAATACTATCAAACATATTATTTTCTCCTTATCCATTCATTATGCTCATATCATCTACTTTCCAAAAATATTTTAATAACCTTTCATAATTACCAGTACCATTCAACATATACTTTCAAATAAATTAGGAAATACAATTGTGTAACAATCCTTAGATGTGTCTTTATTCCATAATACCATTACCTATAATATAAAACTCTTGATAAACATAAATAATTCCACTACCTTCTTAAACCATTGACCGGGCATTCATCATTCTATTCCTCACCATATATTTCATCTCATATATCATTTGTAGTCTCTTCATAATCATCAATATAAATACTACCCATACGACCATGTTGATTCTCTTCATGAGATTTTCCCTTAGGTCATTGGTTTGCATAATTCCCATACATCCCACATTTAAAACATTTAACTGTTGTTGATGTCCTAGCAATACCATTATCCTTGTCCATGGTGTTAACTAAACCTTTTCCTCTGCACTTACTGGCTTTGTGTTCTTCTTTTACACACCCAAAGTATCTTCCAGTTCCTTTGAAACATTCTACTTGATGCCTCTTCCAACATAATTTACATGGGGGAAATTGAAATTTCTTTCCTCTATGATCATCATGAAACTCTATCTTTATCTTATTAACTGAGTCAGGAAACTTACGAAAGTTGAGTTTATTGATCATATTATGATATTGATGATTAGGAATAATAATGATGTTTGGACTTCCAAATCCCGTTTCATTTGTTTTCTCATGAAGAATATCATTCCATTGTCCATCATATCCTCCATTATCGTGAATCTTCTTATTTCCAGCCATTTTCTAACACCCAAAAAGAATAGTCTGATAGGAAAAAATCATGCTAGGTAAAACAACATAATAAATGGGGAGTACCTTCAATATCTAACATCTTAGTTCTAATTCTAAGATCGTTACCATAATTCTAGGACTATAACCTATACTTATACATAACCTTAGGGACATTCATAGACATACCATATAAATATCTATAGGGATCTCACTAAAGTTTTCGCATCCTAGTTTCCAAAGGTTACCTAAACCTTCACTCTGAATCCAACTGTAGAGACCCAAATCTTGACATACATGGACATTACATTACTTTGGCAGAATACTTAATACATGAAAAAAACAGATGCCCAAAGATCATATTAGTTTAGTATCTTTGGAAAATCGGTACGTAATCTTCTAATCATGGTGAAAGATCTTCAACATCTCCCATAAAGATCTTCCCCTTTTGTTTTTCTTACCTAAAACCATTATTTATATCATGGGGAAAAGAAAACATAAAAATGGTGAGCTCAAATGCTCAGTAAGTGTAAACATAGAGAACATAAAACAATCCATAAACATTTGAATGAAAAAAACTTGAACATAAAATCTAAACATCAAAATATTGAGCAAAGATATAAATCTTCGAATTACGTAAGGCATATATCATAATGGATCATCAATCATGATAAAATAGCATAGGAATAAAGCATGTAATTGTGGAAAACCATTAAGCACATGCTATGATTTCCATAGTAGCCAAGGCATTGCTGCAAATACCATCTTAGTGGACAAAGTCCCTTTCTGAATCGAGTTCACTCCTCGTTCCAGTCCAGTATTACTGAACCAGATTAACTTACCATTCCAGCCATGTCTATCTCATGAGATATAAATATTTACCTAATAAATTGGAGGGAGATATAGGTCCCACCCATATCATAATGAAATCATTCTTACTTGTTCCACAATATAATCATAAATCATTCATCATTACCCAAATAATAAACTGGGTTTCATAAACATCATCCCATCATAACATAATCCATATAAAAAAATTGATGTCATATCATCATAAAAAAAAGTGAAACCATGTAAATAATAAATTCATTACACTTAAAACATAATCATACTAAATAATTTAATCTTAGATAGAAAATAGTTTTGACAGAACACTTGAAATGAATTCTTGAGGAAAATATCCTTTCTTCTGGAAAATCATTTTCTTTTCAAAAAATGCCATGAAATTTTAAAAGAAAAGGATTTTATTGAAAATAATCATGAAATCATGTGGAGTAAACTTCATGAAAATAAGGCGTTATGAAACTGTAAAAATCTGTTCATGCTGTATAAGTTAAAAAAACATTCTCCTCTTACTTTTGTTTGAAAAGTCAAAAAGTTCCTTGTGTGGTAAACAAAAGTGAGATTCCTTTCATAACATGTGGTAAATTTCAAAAATGGGTAAAAATGACTTTAAACATACATGAAAACATTTTTAGAAAACATAGACATGGATGATAACAATAACCCCAGTAAATACTTACAAATAAACAATCTCAGATAAGAACGAGATTGAAATAATTATCCCTTACCTTATGTCTGATATGCTTTGTTTGTATCTGAACCTCATGTATAATGATTTAAATAATACCATTGACTTATTACAGAATCAAATTCATTGTTATGAAACCATATCTAGTTTACTTATGACTTTATATGACTTGTTATTTTGTAAATTCTATGTAAAAGCAGAGATTTGGGTAATGTCGTTTCATTTATTGTATGTGTTTTGACTTGTTGTTCTTGATATTATTACATATATCCTAATTTAATCAATTTAAGAATGTAAAAAATGATTTACATATAATATATATTCAGGATATACATATATATATGATAGATCGTTAAATGGAATGAAATACACTGTTCATGGAGAAGGTAGGTCCTACGTACGCATGAATGCTGTTTTCGTTTCCTTATTGAATTGAATGAAATTAAGTAGATGACATACATACATATATATACATAAATCCCGTATCATTATTATGTCATATATTTCATTATTATTCATTATATATACTTTATAATCATTCATGAATGGTTAACATGGAGAATGAATCTCATCGCGTCGTGGAGACGGTAGTCCGTACGTACGCACGAGCGGTGATATCATTCTCACGATTGTGGAATTGAATTGAAGTGTATGTATAATATTTAAGAATAAATATCACTTTATAATAATCATATATAGTGATTTATTTACACCATTATACCCATCCAATTATGGTGGTGGTCAAAAACAGATTACACCACAGTGTGGAGATGGTATTCCGAACGTACGCACGCACGGTGATTTCATTTTCTGTAGGATGGATAGAATGTGAAATTGGGTTGTTTAATTTTTATAATATAATATCAGTATATAATTAATACTTATGTTATTACTTTATAATGAAACAACTAAAGAAGAGGAAGTAGAAGAAGAAAAAAACTTGAAAGAGTCGGTAGAAGAGATTACCTCTTCCTCGACGCACCTCCTTTAAACGTATTCTTATGGTAATAGGGTAGGTCTTTTGAGAAGACCAGAACCTCCAGAAGTTTTCTAGGGAAGTGGATAAAAGAAATGGTTAGGGGTTGGGCAAGCTTCAAGGCTTAAAAGGGTGTGAAGAGAAGAGGGAAGGGGTTCCTTTTTATAAGGGAGGAGAGGGGCACCTTAGGAAAAAATTAAAATATTATTTTATTATAAAGTCATATTCGGTTTTTAATAGCTCCAAATTGATTCATTTCAAAGATAAGGTAGGGATGGGTCGAAATATTTTCAACCAATAGATTTTGGAGAAGTTTAGGTTACAATTTTACCCATATCTTTTAGATTTAACATTAAGTTAAATAATTTAACTTTTACCATGTCTTCTTGTTTTCATACACTATATGGTTAATAGACTTACTATAACAAGCCAAAAAAACCCCAAGTGGTTCATTATTAATATATATATCCTTATCTAAGTCATTTTCCGAACCATGGATTTTTAAGAATAAAATAACAATTAATAATATAATATTTGTTTTAAAAACAATTTTATGTCAATTTTGACACTATTTGGTAATTGAATTTTGTGAAAATCATAACATTATGATTAGTTATAAAAAAGTTAATTAAATCAATACTAACATGTCATATTAACCTAGAAAATTATTATAATTCATAAAAAGTCTCAAATTACATTTATTTGGGTATTTATAACATCAATTATGATAATGCTTTATTAATAAGGTAATCATTAAATTAATTTATGTCTAAAAATTATAAATAAAATACCATTATGTAGGAAATATTTTTATCTTTCTAATGAATATTTATAGTAGAATTTATCTTATGTATAACCCTATATTAAAAATGTTTTAGTTATTAAACATTGATTTTAACAATTTTAACTCTTTTTTAAAATAAAATAATGATAAATGTCTTAATCAAATACATGTGGAACTAAATGATAATATTATATTCCTAAGGTTGTTTTTGGTCGAATTATACTTATCCAATAGAATTAGTACATGTGTTAGGGTAATAATAATATCATTTTTACCCTTAATTACCCTATTTACTTTTAACCGTGGTAAATAAAAGTAAAAAGTTACTATTCACCAAAAATTATTTTTATCTTATTGAACCACATTTTACTCGATGATATTAACTTTGTGTCTTGGATTTTTGAATTTCCACTCACAGAAGCGGTAAAAATATGTTTTATGTAAATTTTCATATTCTCATAGTAGGTGGGTAGAAGACGGTGAAAAGTTCAATAAAATTTTTATATATCAAAAATTATTATAAAATGACCCCAATGAATTAAATTGAACTTATATAGGTATTATATATCAATTTTGACCTAAAATAAATTTAAATAAAATAAATAATTATATAAATAAAAAGTCTGTTTTTAAATAGTAACCCAGTGTTTTCACTATTCATCAAAAATTGAATATTTTCATAAAAATACAAAAAAATCACCCTAGGATAATTTCAATATTCCGAATCCAAAAACGAAGTCTATTTTGAATGATAAAATTTATAAAATTTCAAAAAGTGGGTATTACTATTCATAACGGCTAGTTTATAGTATTTTAATAACATATTGTTGTTTAGTGAAACTCGGTATTGCGTACAACAGATTCTATCGTGGAAGGTCGCGATTGCGTGTAAAGAAAACCAAGTCAGGGTTGCGTGTAGTGCAAGATTATTTTGTTGTTGTGTATAATATAATCCAACCATATTTCATTTATACATTGAATATATATATATATATGTGTGTGTACAGTCAATGTTGCGTTGAATAACTACTATCCAACAAACTTGAAATTGTGTTTAACATGATCTAAGATTAGTGTTGTGTATACTGCAAGCTAATACGGTGTTGTGTATAGCGCAAGATAACCTTGGTGTAGCGTACAGAAAAAGACATCAAAGAAATTAAAAAGAATAATTCTCATAAAATCTCGGGTCGTTACATCTCCTTTTTAAGTGCATGTTGGTGTGGGGATGATGTAAAGACATAATCAACAATAGTATTGGTTTACTAGAATAAGGAAGAGCATGGCCGAGTTCTTCTATCAGTGCCTCAAAAGTCCATAGGTGATGTTTCAGCAACAGGTTATGGAATGTTTCTATCAGCGTCTTTAGATCATGGGGTGGAAATTGAAGATATGTCCATAGAGTTTTGGATAGGGATTCTGCAGATGGAGAGATTCCAAGATTCCATCTAGTTGATAGTTGAATAACATAAAAAATCAGAACAAATACATGATATCAGGGAGTAGATATCAATGAAGTTTTTTTTAATTGTTATATGAGAGGGACAAATATCCTTCATTGGTTTCCCTAAATTATTGTCTCTGATCATGATTTTCAGTTTACATCATGATTCTTGGAGAATCCATCATGAAAAAATTAGGACACATATGAGGACGATTACAACCTCCCCCCCCAAAAAAATTGGTAGAAAAATAACTCTATCCAGATGATTGAGGATATGATGAGGGATTTCATGTTATAATTTGGCTAGACTTGGTGGATAAATTTTCCTTGATGTAGTTTACCAAAAATATTAGCTACCACTCAATATTTGGAATTGAATTGGTTGATTCACTATATTGGAGAGACAGCAGGTCACCCTTATGTAGGATGATGATAAGTGATGCATTTACTTTTGTACTATTGAAAATGTAGGTGATGAAATAAAAGGTATAAGTGTTCTTTGTGTGGATTAGGATAAAGAAGAGGAGGCATAAATCTTTTGTAGACTTACATCATACTCTCTTAGAGTACAACCAGGGAGACAAATTTTTTCTGAGCATCTCGCCATAATATGGATTCTATAGATTCATCTGGGGATAAAGATATCTTGAATATTCACCAAGCCATTCATGATCCTGTAGAGGGTTTTAGAGGTTTCCTACCACCTTTCCTTACCCCCATAGCGGGAGCAAGGTTCATGACATCATCCAAGTTTCGGAGCTGATGAGATACATGCCTGAAACTGTGCTTATTATTGATATGAAAATATATACATCGAGAATAGATCCACCTTCGTGGGACCAGGTGGATACTGAGGATCAGAATGAATGCATCCTGCATGGATATACTATTCCCTTAGTACATGTATTGTGGAATTATGGAAACTTTCAATAGAGGACTTCAGAGCAGAGAGGAAGATTCGAGTTTTTATCCCCAAATTTTAATTTAGATTTGTTATTTTTTTGGTGAACAACTACAAGGAATAAATAGTGTAGAGACGCGTTTTTTCTACTACATGACCAAAAAATATATCTAGAAATAGTTTTAGATCCATTCACTGAGACATCATGTGATTCCGAGGCTTGGTTTACTTGAAAATAATTTTATAAAATTATTAAATGTATTTTATATCATGTGTGCATGTTTTTTCTAAAATAATGGATTATATCCTTAACATAGACAAACATCATATATATGAGGGCATAATTTAATCCAAAACATGAGGTTTTACAGAGTAGGGACCTAGTGTTGGTTGGTGGGGAATTTGGAAAGAGTGTCAAATGATGGGTCTGTGAAGTTGATTAATTAATTTATTCATTCCTTCATTCATTAAATTACTTAATGAAGAATCCTATATCAATATTATGTTATTGTTATTGTATAAGGTTATCTACATAACCCTAGGTCAAGTGGGTGGGGAGCCACTATTCTTCCTTGATATATTGTGATTGGGCGATGATCAACAACCAGATCTAGGTAAATCATGGTGTGGAAAACAAAATAGGTCTTCCTCCTTTATTAGCAGAATATTTCTTCACCAATGATCTATATAAATTGAGGTATGACTCATATTACATGTAATTACACCCTTAGGATTAAATATTTTAGTATAATTAATTCTATTTCATTGATATGCATTTTTTTGAGCCCTTCCATTAACCCACATATCAATTTTAATTTATTTATTTGATATACCACATTTTTACATGTTTTCTCACCCAAGATATTTCCAATTTGTATTCCCTGGATAATAATTCAAGGTAAATAGTTATTTCACCCATTTTTATTATTCTATGCACCTCATCATTCTTCTCTTTCTTCATCATTGGCCTATTGAGAGAATTGTTTGACAATACTAGGGGGGATTTGGCGTGATAGGATACTTAGATTCAATGAAAATTATCATAAAACAATCAAAATGTTGAATCAAGGATATATTGTTGGATGCATGTGATTCCGTTAGGGATTTTGAGATCTGATGTGGTGATGGTATCTTGCACGAGCAAAGGAAGCTTCATGCGGGTGAGACAAATTCTATTTTTCAGCAAATTGATGGAGGAAATGCTAGTTGGAGGTGATTGAAAATAGATTTTGGTGTCCTACATGTGAAATTATAGGTGGAGAAGTAATATATGGGATCGATGATGAAGAACCAAATTCTAAAAAAATATCACAACTGCAGCGTATTGTGGGATGAACACAATCCATGTAGCCCCTAGTTATGGTGGTGAGGGTTTCATAAAAGATACATATGACATGTCATGTGGGACCCGATTATGTCACGTGACTTGGTTCTTGTGACTCAGGGTATACTCTGTGAGTACATTGGCATATGAATAGATAATAATATGGAGTGTGCCTATACATGGCCAGAGTACACTGACATATCCAGTGTACCGAGCATGACATAAAGGTTATGGGTATAGCCCATAGAACACATATTGACCTCATGTGTGTGAGAAAATTTGTTTAGTCCTCTTACATGCCATGTACGGATACATGACCAATAATCTATGTTATAGAAAGTACACGACTAATGAGGTAGGTGGGACTACAACTTTTGTGGATCCCCTTATAGACAGTGTACCCTAATTTTTTGGGGACATTCTACATTACATATCTTATTTTTTTTACTAGAATATTGGAATTTGAGTAGAATATAATTTTTTTCACATATATCATAATGATTAACATTTAAGTTTATTATTAAATAGGATGTGAGAGATTCCATCTTTGAAGCTTATTCAGTTGGCACTCGATGCTGATAGTGATTAGGCAGGGAAACTATAGTGGCACCACATTCTAGGATATGGCATGGGTCATATACCTACTATTAATGTGGCGCCCACCTACTGGGACTATGTATGGGTACTCGATCTACTAACAGAGGGAAACCCTTATTGAATTTTCAAGGCATGGGACCTCCACCACTATAGTGGAACACTACTTCTATGATAGGCCATGGTCCATTTATCTACTATTAGAGGGGAATCCTCTTATTTATTTAGTGCACGGGTCCTCAACTACTATAGAGGCACCCTCTTATTGGGACACTGCATGGGTCCTGTATCGACAATCATAGTGGAACTCTCATACGGAGTCAAGGAATGGGTCCTCAACCATTAGAGTGAAACCCTCTATCTAGGACTGGTCATGGGAAATCTATATAAAATTATGGTGGCACCCTCATATTGAGTTAGGAAATGGTTACTTTTCCACTAGAGTGGAACCCTCCTGTTGGGGCATGGCAAGGTTCCTCTATCTATTTTCTTAGTGGAACCATTATTTTGTGACAATGAATGTATGATATCGATCAAACGAGTAGAACCCAAATATTGGTATAATTCTTGGTCCCTCTATCTATCCACTTAGTGGATCCCTTATTATGTATGATTTTATAGTTCCCCTACGTAGATATTATTCTACCTTGAATATATTGTATAGTGGCTAGGTGTGTGTTTTATTGGATGAAACTTCAGATAAAAACCCGAGATACTTGGATTCATTGATGGGACATAACTAATGGAAGGTTATTTTTAGGGGCTTGGGTATTAGATGGATATATCCTTTCTGCATCTTTTTGGCTTCTTTTGTGATGATATATCCCAATTTATTGGTTATAATTTATCTCTTATCATGGTTTGATCTATCTATTCATATCCATTCTCTTACTACCCCTCTTCATCAATCAAGGAATCCTACTACATATGTATATACTCACCCCTTTGTGGGATTTCCCATATGTTTCCTTTATTATGAAAATGATGGATATGCCATATGTGATTATAGAGGATCATATGAATACCATGGTGCATTTTAAATGTATAGCATTCGAGGCATAGATATCTAGAGTTTATATTTTTAGCTTTTTGGGTTCCTACATCATTTTAGTTGGGTGTGTATTTTTTCCATTTTCATTAAAAATTATGATATCTTACACTAGTATTCTTTAAATGATATTATATGAATGATTGTTAAAATGATGTAACATAATTTTCTATTATTCCTCTTCACATATTCAAGGATATGGTTGTGTGTTTTCATACATGTACATAAGAAAAACGCCTCTCGTTTCAGTTATTCTATTTAGTCCTTGTCAATATCCCTAGCCTATGGACGTGATCATGGGGTAGTTATGGTTTGATCCCTATAGGTTTGGGGAATTATTATGTAAAATATTGTTGAATTTTTAATGGTAATGCTATTTTTTACATTGTATGAAAGAAATATTATTTGGTTGAAAATGACATGAGTTTTTTTGGGTAAATAATTTTCCCTAATTCTCAATATATCTAAACCTAAATGTTTTTTATAATGTATGGTGTTGAAATATTTTCATTATGTTATTTTTTTGAAATGGTCTCAATCAGAAGTTTCCTATTTTGGTATCTGGGTATGGATTAGGTATCATTATAGGTTAGTATGATAGTTGAGTATAATTACTATTTTGTTATGATATCATTGATCATAATTTTATTTGTTTACACAATCATTTTTGTTAGTTCTAGTAATATAAAATGTTTTATTACTTATGATAATAGAACAACAGTGAAATCCCATGTCATATGTCTCACGTATATTCCTAGGTAAATGATGACATTATAAGAAATTTTTTTGTTACATGTATGTTTTTTCCCTAGAAATGAATTCTATGTCTTCATACTATAAGAGGATACTATCTTTGGAATTGATATACCTAGTGTAAATAACCATGGAGTGGTTATGATGAGTAATACCTCAATTTTCACATAGTGAAATAAGAGGCCTCGATAGAAACCTTTTCTGAAAAATCTGAGTGATATTCTATAGTTAATTAAAATTATCATTAATGAATTATTATAGAGTATTTGATATTGATGTTAATTAAATTGGTTAAAAAACATATTTAGAAATTGAAAAATGATAACCAAGGGTTGAAAAAATACATTCATATGTTTCATCAAATGTATTATATGTCATGTACGAAGGTGTTAGAGGGGATTTAAATTTTAAATTAATGTTTTCATATTCATAATTAGGATACTAGCATATAAATATGGGTTTTAGTATTTGGTTAAAACATGATCACAATAATGAATATTAGAATGGTATGTATCAAGAAACCACTATGACTTACGACCATATAAGTGACACTAAATTAAAGATGATAATTTTAATATATTCATACTTTGATGGTAAATGTTTGTTTTATTATATTCTATTAGGTATTGAGGATGATATATTAATAGAAATTAAATCTCATTTATCATTGTTATTTCATTAGTAAGAGATATTTATAAATGATATGAAAAAATATATTATAAGTTATGTTGATTATGTAAAACCTGAATCAATTATTCGTTGTTATTTTTTCTCTAGTGGTTTGTTAAAATATATTAAATGGTATCAATATCCTTGAAATGTTTTTTATAATATTAATATTTTTTTATGATAATTATTTTTGAACAAGTGATTAATTTATTGAATACTATAAGGTTAAAAATATAGTTTATGTTGGATAATAATGGGTTGAATGAATTTGAAAATTTATTATATATAATAATTTTAAAATATTATTTTACAGTTGATTATTGATATATTTTGTGATATTCATTCCAGATTTTAGATTATAATATATATTGACTAGTGTGTATATTTATTAAGTGGTGGTTGATGATAAGATTTAATATTTTTTTGGAATATGTGATTTCATTATAGTGTAATTTATATAATTTCCATATGGTTTTGGGAATATTTTATTTTGGCTATTTTTTATTACTATATATACATACTTCATTAAATAGTTTTCCAAATGATTAAAGTGGTTTAAGGAATGATAATTTACATGTCAAATCCTAGTAGATAGATGTAAAAGTCTTAATAGAATACATATTGTGGATGATGAATATGTTAAGAATACCCTCACTGGTATATTTCAGTGATTAATAATTAAAATTATTAGTACACAATGAATTTATGTTGGTAAAATATGATTGGCCATGTTTTCAAACCCTATAAATTTATACTATGAGTAATATCTTCTATCACATGAAACACATTACAAATGAATCACCTGATTGAAAAGAAAAATCACATATTAATATTAAATGATGAATGTGTTCATTAGTAAATAAAGAGATAATAATTATTTTAATCAATTACATATTATTTAATTTCCTTAATGTTTTAAAATAATCCTTATCGAAGTACTATTAAAAAAATTATTTTAAAATATTAAATTAAATAGATCATTGTGAAATATTTTTTATGAATATTAATATCTATATTTTTAAAATTATATTTCAATATTCAATCATTTTGAAATTAATAATAAATAATATTAAATTTTATAAAAGATTAAAATCTATATTTTTGAGAAACTAGTATTTCTTAAATATTTATATTTCAATAAAAAATTTAATAATATTATATTCATCAATTTTTTAAAAATAAATTAATTTTTAAATTTTTAATTCAAATATTATCATATTATTAATTTTTATATTTTTATTATAAAATTCAATTTTTATTTTAATAGTGAAAAGTAACGTTTTTATAAAAATGGTACCTTTATATTTATATAAGAGGGTAAATGTTGTTTGTGGAACTTTTAATGATCAAATATGTGTATAAAGATTAAAACTATAAATTTAAAAAACAGTTTTAATTTTATAAAACATATTATGAATATTTTAAGGATAATAGAAATATTTTTCAATACAAACAATATTTTTAATTTTATTTCTTTTAATACCATTTTAATAAAACCAAAGTAAAGACCCGTAAAATTCAAGGGAAATTTTTTCTTAATTTTCTTTAGAATTTTACAAGAGCGCGGTTTCTGACGGCACCTGATTCTGAGGCCCGGAGTGCCCGGAATCAATTTCCGAAGTTTGGCTCGGGTACGTTCAGGGAACGAACGAGCGGGAATTTCTAACTTTTGATCCGGTGCTCGGAATTGAAATCCGAGGGCACCGATGGAACCGTAGCGCCGGTATACGCTTAGGAACTCCTGTTCTGGAGTTGCGTTCATGCGAGTGTTGATAATAAAAATTGTGGATGTTTACTTTGTAATTACACTACAATTTTTATTATTTTACTCTAAGTGATATCTCTTGTTGGAAGTTGGGTAACCACCCAACCTCCCATGGGAGGTTATGAGGGTGGTGGGGCCCACACGAACCCCACCCCTTCATATCCTCTAAAACCCCCTCAACTCCCACTTAAATTATGTTAACTTAAGTTATAAACCTATGACTTAAATGTAATGCGTTAATGAGGTGAGTTGTGTGTGGTTATTGAATTTCAAACCTTTGAAATTCAAAGAGGTTGGGTTGTGTGAATAAAATAAGATAGAGACTTATTTTATTTTGTTAGATTTTTATCTCCTTGAGAGAGTAGGGAAGTCTTCTTCATCTTCTTCAAACTCAACGAAGAACGCGAAGAACGCCGTTCTTCAACGAAGAACTTCTCCGCCGAAGAACACGGTCCATCCGCGACGCCGTATCCGCGACGCGACGTACTTCTTCCGCGTCGTCTCTTCCGCGACGGATTTCCGCGACAAACGCCATCGACAACGACTCTTCCTCCGACGTCAAAGGAATTGACACCGATATTCCACGACTACGTCAACGTGCGACTATCGAGTACCGACGAAGAACGCCGCTCCGCTCTTCTTCGTCTTCCGTGTCAACGAGAGAGAACACCGCTTCTTCCTCGGACAACCTTCGTCGGCGTACAAGGTTTCGCCAACGACGTGCCTCTTCGGACGCGCCTCTTCGTCGTCGAATTTGACGAACGACGACCGCGACGCCCGACCTCCGCGACGTCGTCTTCCGCGGAACGTAGACAAATCTTCGAACCATATACCAAGGTAGGGGTTGTTGATTATTGTTTAATTATTCTATTCTTGATCATGAATTTAGCAAGTCTAACGTGAGGCTTTGAAATATTTTAAGTTGCGTTATTGCTTAACGTGAGGGGGCCGGACCGCATGAACACGGCCGAACCCCCCTCCATCTTTCTTGTTGTATTGTTTGCGGGTGGATGAATCAAGGTGGCGTGGTGCCGTCGCACCACGCGGATATTCGCCCAATCCTCATTCTGCGACGCCGTCGCGCCGCGCCATGTAAGAAACATCAAGAACGCGACGCCGTCGTGCCGCGTTGAAGAAATCGAGGTGCGGAGGAGGGGCGCGGTGCCGTCGCACCGCGCCGGATGATGAACACCGCGGCCGGTTCCGGGCCGCGGCGAATTGGGAAGACCGGCGGCCGGGCCGCCGGCGTCGGAAGCCGAAGAGGGGACCGGATTTTTCCGGTCCCGTTGGAGAAAACCGGCTGGCCAGCTGGCCGGCCGGAAGGCGTTAAACCGGGGAAAATTAATTCCCCGGCCAACGCTCAAAACCCCCCCTCTTTATGAGGGGGGCGGTTCTTTGAAGGGAGGGGGGCAGCCGAACCCCCGGTTCCGCACAAACAGGCCCCCCACGTGGGGGGGGCGTTTTAAAAAAAATGGGCGCGGCATATAGCTGCGCCGCCATCTCCAAGAAAGCGGGGGCTTTGCCCCCCGCATGCCACCCTCGTGCGGCGCCAGGCCGCCGGGCCGCCGCGGCCGCCGCGCCGCCGCGCCTCCCCAGGGGGGGGTCGGGCCGGGTCGGCCCGGACCCGGACCCCCCCGTTTCGAACCAGTCTCGGTCTTTTGGCCATATCTTGAGCCTCGGAACTCCGAATGACGAACCGTCTGCGGCAACGCGATCCTTGGATCGAGACGGTCATTTCGGTATATCGCACTCAAGGTTTTGGATTACTTTGAGTTCGGCCGGGTTGGTTCGTTCACGAAACCAACCGGGCCTTCGGAGCGGAAACGCTCATATCTTGAGCTACGGGCGTCCGATTGACGTGCCGTCAGCTGTGTTGTGTTCCTCTTAGTGAGAAGGATCTTTTGGCATATTCCGCCTGAGGTTTGGACGCAGGTGGAGTACGGTCGGGTTGGTTTTGCCTTAAAAACTAACCGGGCCCCGGGGACGAAAATGCCAATAACTCTCAGACCGGGCGTCCGATCGACGCACCCTCTGTTGCGTTGAGTTCCTGTTTACGATACGGAACTTTTGGCATCCTTCGCCCGAGTTTTGGATACAGATAGTAGTGGCCGGGTTGGATCGCACCCGAAATCCAACCGGGCCCCTGGAACAGAAAAGCTGATATCTTTCAGACAGGACGTCCGTTTGACGAACCGTCAGCGGCGTTGGTGATTACGTTGAGTAACGGTCCCTTTGAGAATACCCTACGGAAGTTCAGGGTATAGTTGTGATACGGCCGGGATTGGTTCGCTCACGAAACCAACCGGGCCCCTGGTACGAAAAGGCTAATAACTCACAGACCGGGCGTCCGATTGACGCGCCGTCTGTTGCGTTGTGACCCCTGTGACGAGACGGTCCTTTGAGATATGTCTTTGCGGGACTTGTGATACTTGGAGTATCGACCAGTAGCTCGTGGAGCGAACCCTCCCGGAGACGAGCGTGCAGAGTACGGAGACCGTGTAGCCGGCTGAGACCTGACGACTGCTTGAACGACTCGACTTGGAGTGAGTCGACTAGCCCAGTGGACGGAGCGCCCGGTATTTGGCGGCAGACCCACGGCGGACGGAGCGCCTGGTAGTTGGCAGCAAACCCGCGGTACTCGACAAGAGGAGTACCTCAGTAGGCTATTTGGGCGAGCTCCCGGTATTTGGTGACAGACCCTCAGTGGACGGAGTGCCAGGTAGTTGGCCGCAAACCCGCAGTACTCGACAGGAGGAGTACCTCAGCAGTCTTAGGTTAGTGAGCAGTACCTCGGAGTCGTGACAGGACCACTGTACACTCTAGAGACGGAGCTCTTCAGCAGTTACGGTTTCGATAATGAAAATCCTGGTTTGAGCTGAGACTGTTGACCTTGTGTTTACCTCATGATTGAGATGGGTCACTTGCTAACTTTGGTATATGTATGGGCATATACTCGGGTAGTGGTTATCCGTTGTTTTCACAATCCTTGTGTTTCCTCATGATTGAGATGGGTTACTTGATAACTTAGGTATATGTATGGGCATATACCTAAGTAGAGGTTATCTGTTGAGATCTTCTTTGTGGTTATCCTTGTTGGTTTAGTGAGACCTTGAGGGTCTCGGGGTCCCTACTGAGTATCGTTATACTCACCCCTGCACGGGCTATGCCCGTACTACGTTGTGTTGGTTGCAGACGATGGACAGCGTTGACCATAGCTGAGGCTTGCAGAGCGGGATGGTACCCGGAGGTGGACCACTGGGCGGGACGTACTCGGAGCGGACGGCGAGACCCGTGGAGCAGAGGAGCTATCTGTACCCACCCTTCAGGTGGGATTTCCAGTGGACAGCTCGGAGTAGCGGCTTTTACTTTTCAGTTGCTGTTTTCCCTTTCGAGTTGTACTTTACTTCAGTTTGGGTTTGTATTCTGGCCCATTTACTTTTCCGCACTTTCAGTTGTACTCTGCTTTTGTTTAGTGTTTACTTTCCGCTTGCTTACTCTGTGGTGTTTGTTTCCTTTACAAAGGCAATGCCTTCCCTTTTTACCAGGATTTACGCCTTGGTGCTAGTCGCCAGCCCCTGGCCTATGGAAGGCGGGCTTGGGGTAGTCACGGCACAGACCCCGAGGGCGGGTCGTGACAAATTGGTATCAGAGGTGGTCGGTTCTACCGCCGATTCTGATCTTTCTTCTGTGAAGCAATAGTGTTAAGGGTACCGAGTGTGGTTTTCAGTTCAGGGAGTCCAGTGTTGGTGCGGGCGGCCGACGTATCCATACACCAGGACCCTGACAACTGATTTCCGACTTTGTGCACGAAAACACTGATTGCGTGTGTGTTTTCAAAGGTTTCCCCCCCTTAAAACAGCTCAAACCAGGTCAGCTCACCAGGTATAATCGTTTGATCGTGTTACGTTGTTTCTTTCAGGATGTCTTTTCTCAGACGACCAGCTAGAGCCCGGAGGGATGAGCGTGCTGACAGTCTGTCGAGCGACGAGGCTTCGGTACAGGGCCCTCTTGCAGTTGAGGCACCAGCGGAGGCACCAGCGGTACTATCATACGTTGGGCCACCGATGCCACCAGCCCCAGCAGTAGACGATGCACGACACTTGAGTGCGCTGCATGAGTTCCAGCGCCAGAGGCCACCCAGGTTCAGGGGAGAGACGGAACCGCAGGCGGCTGAGGATTGGCTGGAGGCTGTGGTGGGAGTCTTCAGGCTAGTGGGGACGCCATCGGACTTCATGGTGACCTTTGCTGCCAGCCTTCTTCAGGCAGCAGCAGGCAGGTGGTGGAGCCACTTGTTCCAGTTTTGCGATGGGATGGCTTTCACATGGGAAGACTTTGAGACCTTCTTCAGGGTGGAGTTTGTGCCAGTGGCTCTACACCCCGAGCGTGTTCAGGAGCTGCTGCCTTTGCCGCGTGTTTTTCGATCAGAAGTCGAGTCATCTGTGGGCAGTAGACAGATGATGCAGAGGTCCAGGAGGACTAGACCAGCAGTTGGGCGATCTCGGGTTTTAGGACCGGTAGTGCAGGGCACCCGGAGTGGGAACAGAGCTAGCCGTGCAAGGAGCAGGTTGTGTTACTCATGCCGCGGAAAGGGTCATCTGGCACGTGACTGTCCGACTCCCGATCCGCAGGCTTTGGGAGAACCACCGAGATAGAGGCAGCGACAAATGCTTGAGCAACAGTAGAACTCTTGGAGCAGGTGGACAGGAGCGGAACTAGTGGATACGTCTCTTGTACTTCTAGTTCCATGTTTGATGTTGTTTTTGTGTCTTTGTACCATGAGCTGCAATAATAAAAGACGCATACCTTTGTGATTTTTTCGTTCCTTTCCTCTTTCGTGATGTTACTAAGAGGTTCCAGTTTTGGCTGTTGACTTGACCCTCACTTGTGAGACATCTACTGGAGGAGATCCAGTTACCACACACTGATGCCGACAGTGTGACTCAACCCTTGGAGGCGAGAGTAACGGTTGAATCTCTTAGTAGTAGCGTCGAGGCCTTACGACGTCATCCTTGGTATGGATTAGTATCATCCATGTTAGGATTGACTGTTTTAGGCAAAGAATGTGGTTCATCCAGGGGATGGAACCAGATTTCTCTTATCGGCAAAGAAGAAATCTTGCAGCTCTGGTGGGACCGGAGATGGTCCAGGCCACGACAGAGAAGGTCCAGGTCATCCAGGAGCGGATGAGGACAGTACAGAGCCGGCAGGAGTCATACGCAGACAAGAGGCGGAGGCCACTAGAGTTCGAGGATGGCGACCACGTCTTCTTGCGGGTCTCACCTCGACGTGGTATTCGGAGATTTGGCCGAGGCAGCAAGTTACCTCCGCGCTTCATCGGACCCTTTCAGGTCCTCAACAGGGTTGGCGGGGTGGATTATCGCCTGGCTCTGCCACCTCAGTTGCACCGGGTGCACGACGTCTTCCACGTGTCTCAGCTGAGGAAATACGTGCACGACCCGACGCACATCTTTGACCATGGGGAGCTTGACGTTGACGATGGGGCGACTTTTACGGAGGTCCCAGTGGAGATAGAGGATCGACAGGAGCGGGTCCTGCGTGGGCGATCGATTCCTCTAGTGCGCATCAGATGGCAGCACGGGAATCTCCAGGAGAGCACATGGGAGCGGGAGGCTCTGATGCGTGCTCAGTACCCTCTTTTGTTTCCCTAGTTTTTGATGTATATTTACTGGGACGTAAAGCCCTAAGGTGGGAGTAATGTAAAGACCCGTAAAATTCAAGGGAAATTTTTTCTTAATTTTCTTTAGAATTTTACAAGAGCGCAGTTTCTGACGGCACCTGATTCCGAGGCCCGGAGTGCCCGGAATCAATTTTCGAAGTTTGGCTCGGGTACGTTCAGTGAACGAACGAGCGGGAATTTCTAACTTTTGATCCGGTGCTCGGAATTGAAATCCTCGGGCACCGATGGAACCGTAGCGCCGGTATACGCTTAGGAACTCCTGTTCTGGAGTTGCGTTCATGCGAGTGTTGATAATAAAAATTGTGGATGTTTACTTTGTAATTACACTACAATTTTTATTATTTTACTCTAAGTGATATCTCTTGTTGGAAGTTGGGTAACCACCCAACCTCCCATGGGAGGTTATGAGGGTGGTGGGGCCCACACGAACCCCACCCCTTCATATCCTCTAAAACCCCCTCAACTCCCACTTAAATTATGTTAACTTAAGTTATAAACCTATGACTTAAATGTAATGCGTTAATGAGGTGAGTTGTGTGTGGTTATTGAATTTCAAACCTTTGAAATTCAAAGAGGTTGGGTTGTGTGAATAAAATAAGATAGAGACTTATTTTATTTTGTTAGATTTTTATCTCCTTGAGAGAGTAGGGAAGTCTTCTTCATCTTCTTCAAACTCAACGAAGAACGCGAAGAACGCCGTTCTTCAACGAAGAACTTCTCCGCCGAAGAACACGGTCCATCCGCGACGCCGTATCCGCGACGCGACGTACTTCTTCCGCGTCGTCTCTTCCGCGACGGATTTCCGCGACAAACGCCATCGACAACGACTCTTCCTCCGACGTCAAAGGAATTGACACCGATATTCCACGACTACGTCAACGTGCGACTATCGAGTACCGACGAAGAACGCCGCTTCGCTCTTCTTCGTCTTCCGTGTCAACGAGAGAGAACACCGCTTCTTCCTCGGACAACCTTCGTCGGCATACAAGGTTTCGCCAACGACGTGCCTCTTCGAACGCGCCTCTTCGTCGTCGAATTTGACGAACGACGACCGAGACGCCCGACCTCCGCGACGTCGTCTTCCGCGGAACGTAGACAAATCTTCGAACCTTATACCAAGGTAGGGGTTGTTGATTATTGTTTAATTATTCTATTCTTGATCATGAATTTAGCAAGTCTAATGTGAGGCTTTGAAATATTTTAAGTTGCGTTATTGCTTAACGTGAGGGGGCCGGACCGCATGAACACGGCCGAACCCCCCTCCATCGTTCTTGTTGTATTGTTTGCGGGTGGATGAATCAAGGTGGCGTGGTGCCGTCGCACCACGCGGATATTCGCCCAATCCTCATTACGTGACGCCGTCGCGCCGCGCCATGTAAGAAACATCAAGAACGCGACGCCGTCGCGCCGCGTTGAAGAAATCGAGGTGCGGCGGAGGGGCGCGGTGCCGTCGCACCGCGCCGGATGATGAACACCGCGGCCGGTTCCGGGCCGCGGCGAATTGGGAAGACCGGCGGCCGGGCCGCCGGCGTCGGAAGCCGAAGAGGGGACCGGATTTTTCCGGTCCCGTTGGAGAAAACCGGCCGGCCAGCTGGCCGGCCGGAAGGCGTTAAACCGGGGAAAATTAATTCCCCGGCCAACGCTCAAAACCCCCCCTCTTTATGAGGGGGGTGGTTCTTTGAAGGGAGGGGGGCAGCCGGCCCCCCGGTTCCGCACAAAGAGGCCCCCCACGTGGGGGGGCGTTTTAAAAAAAATGGGCGCGGCATATAGCTGCGCCGCCATCTCCAAGAAAGCGGGGGCTTTGCCCCCCGCATGCCACCCTCGTGCGGCGCCAGGCCGCCGGGCCGCCGCGGCCGCCGCGCCGCCCCAGGGGGGGGTCGGGCCGGGTCGGCCCGGACCCGGACCCCCCCGTTTCGAACCAGTCTCGGTCTTTTGGCCATATCTTGAGCGTCGGACCTCCAAATGACGAACCGTCTGCGGCAACGCGATCCTTGGATCGAGACGGTCATTTCGGTATATCGCACTCAAGGTTTCGGATTACTTTGTGTCCGGCCGGGTTGGTTCGTTCACGAAACCAACCGGGCCTTCGGAACGGAAACGCTCATATCTTGAGCTACGGGCGTCCGATTGACGTGCCATCAGCTGTGTTGTGTTCCTCTTAGTGAGAAGGATCTTTTGGCATATTCCGCCTGACGTTTGGACGCAGGTGGAGTACGGTCGGGTTGGTTTTGCCTTAAAAACCAACCGGGCCCCGGGGACGAAAATGCCAATAACTCTCAGACCGGGCGTCCGATCGACGCACCGTCTGTTGCGTTGAGTTCCTGTTTACGATACGGAACTTTTGGCATCCTTCGCCCGAGTTTTGGATACAGATAGTAGTGGCCGGGTTGGATCGCACCCGAAATCCAACCGGGCCCCTGGAACGGAAAAGCTGATATCTTTCAGACAGGACGTCCGTTTGACGAACCGTCAGCGGCGTTGGTGATTACGTTGAGTAACGGTCCCTTTGAGAATACCCTACGGAAGTTCAGGGTACAGTTGTGATACGGCCGAGATTGGTTCGCTCACGAAACCAACCGGGCCCCTGGGACGAAAAGGCTAATAACTCACAGACCGGGCGTCCGATCGACGCGCCGTCTGTTGCGTTGTGACCCCTGTGACGAGACGGTCCTTTGAGATACTTCTTTGCGGGACTTGTGATACTTGGAGTATCGACCAGTAGCTCATGGAGCGGACCCTCCCGGAGACGAGCGTGCAGAGTACGGAGACCGTGTAGCCGGCTGAGACCTGACGACTGCTTGACCGACTCGACTTGGAGTGAGTCGACTAGCCCAGGGGACGGAGCGCCCGGTATTTGGCGGCAGACCCACGGCGGACGGAGCGCCTGGTAGTTGGCAGCAAACCCGCGGTACTCGACAGGAGGAGTACCTCAGTAGGCTATTTGGGCGATCGCCCGGTATTTGGCGACAGACCCTCAGCGGACGGAGCGCCAGGTAGTTGGCCGCAAACCCGCAGTACTCGACAGGAGGAGTACCTCAGCAGTCTTAGGTTAGTGAACAGTACCTCGGAGTCGTGACAGGACCACTGTACACTCTAGAGACGGAGCTCTTCAGCAGTTACGGTTTCGATAATGAAAATCCTGGTTTGAGCTGAGACTGTTGACCTTGTGTTTACCTCATGATTGAGATGGGTCACTTGCTAACTTTGGTATATGTATGGGCATATACTCGGGTAGTGGTTATCCGTTGTTTTCACAATCCTTGTGTTTCCTCATGATTGAGATGGGTTACTTGATAACTTAGGTATATGTATGGGCATATACCTAAGTAGAGGTTATCTGTTGAGATCTTCTTTGTGGTTATCCTTGTTGGTTTAGTGAGACCTTGAGGGTCTCGGGGTCCCTACTGAGTATCGTTATACTCACCCCTGCACGGGCTATGCCCGCACTATGTTGTGTTGGTTGCAGACGACAGACAGCGTTGACCTTAGCTGAGGCTTGCAGAGCGGGACGGTACCCGGAGGTGGACCACTGGGCGGGACGTTCTCGGAGCGGACGGCGAGACCCGTGGAGCAGAGGAGCTATCTGTACCCACCCTTCAGGTGGGATTTCCAGTGGAAAGCTCGGAGTAGCGGCTTTTACTTTTCAGTTGCTGTTTTCCCTTTCGAGTTGTACTTTACTTCAGTTTGGGTTTGTATTCTGGCCCATTTACTTTTCCGCACTTTCAGTTGTACTCTGCTTTTGTTTAGTGTTTACTTTCCGCTTGCTTACTCTGTGGTGTTTGTTTCCTTTACAAAGGCAATGCCTTCCCTTTTTACCAGGATTTACGCCTTGGTGCTAGTCGCCAGCCCCTGGCCTATGGAAGGCGGGCTTGGGGTAGTCACGGCACGGACCCCGAGGGCGGGTCGTGACAAATTGGTATCAGATGTGGTCGGTTCTACCGCCGATTCTGATCTTTCTTCTGTGAAGCAATAGTGTTAAGGGTACCGAGTGTGGTTTTCAGTTCAGGGAGTCCAGTGTTGGTGCGGGCGGCCGACGTATCCATACACCAGGACCCTGACAACTGATTTCCGACTTTGTGCACGAAAAAACTGATTGCGTGTGTGTTTTCAAAGGTTTCCCCCCCTTAAAAGAGCTCAAACCAGGTCAGCTCACCAGGTATAATCGTTTGATCGTGTTACGTTGTTTCTTTCAGGATGTCTTTTCTCAGACGACCAGCTAGAGCCCGGAGGGATGAGCGTGCTGACAGTCTGTCGAGCGACGAGGCTTCGGTACAGGGCCCTCTTGCAGTTGAGGCACCAGCGGAGGCACCAGCGGTACTACCATACGTTGGGCCACCGATGCCACCATCCCCAGCAGTAGACGATGCACGACACTTGAGTGCGCTGCATGAGTTCCAGCGCCAGAGGCCACCCAGGTTCAGGGGAGAGACGGAACCGCAGGCGGCTGAGGATTGGCTGGAGGCTGTGGTGGGAGTCTTCAGGCTAGTGGGGACGCCATCGGACTTCATGGTGACCTTTGCTGCCAGCCTTCTTCAGGCAGCAGCAGGCAGGTGGTGGATCCACTTGTTCCAGTTTTGCGATGGGATGGCTTTCACATGGGAAGACTTTGAGACCTTCTTCAGGGTGGAGTTTGTGCCAGTAGCTCTACACCCCGAGCGTGTTCAGGAGCTGCTGCCTTTGCCGCGTGTTTTTCGATCAGAAGCCGAGTCATCTGTGGGCAGTAGACAGATGATGCAGAGGTCCAGGAGGACCAGACCAGCAGTTGGGCGATCTCGGGTTTTAGGACCGGTAGTGCAGGGCACCCGGAGTGGGAACAGAGCTAGCCGTGCAAGGAGCAGGTTGTGTTACTCATGCCACGGAAAGGGTCATATGGAACGTGACTGTCCGACTCCCGATCCGCAGGCTTTGGGAGAACCACCGAGATATAGGCAGCGACAAATGCTTGAGCAATAGTAGAACTCTTTGAGCAGGTGGACAGGAGTGGAACTAGTGGATACGTCTCTTGTACTTCTAGTTCCATGTTTGATGTTGTTTTTGTGTCTTTGTACCAGGAGATGCAATAATAAAAGACGCATACCTTTGTGATTTTTTCGTTCCTGTCCTCTTTCGTGATGTTTCTAAGAGGTTCCAGTTTTGGCTGTTGACTTGACCCTCACTTGTGAGACATCTACTGGAGGAGATCCAGTTACCACACACTGATGCCGACAGTGTGACTCAACCCTTGGAGGCGAGAGTAACGGTTGAATCTCTTAGTAGTAGCGTCGAGGCCTTACGACGTCATCCTTGGTATGGATTAGTATCATCCATGTTAGGATTGACTGTTTTAGGCAAAGAATGTGGTTCATCCAGGGGATGGAACCAGATTTCTCTTATCGGCAAAGAAGAAATCTTGCAGCTCTGGTGGGACCGGAGATGGTCCAGGCCACGACAGAGAAGGTCCAGGTCATCCAGGAGCGGATGAGGACAGTACAGAGCCGGCAGGAGTCATACGCAGACAAGAGGCGGAGGCCACTAGAGTTCGAGGATGGCGACCATGTCTTCTTGCGGGTCTCACCTCGACGTGGTATTCGGAGATTTGGCTGAGGCAGAAAGTTACCTCCGCGCTTCATCGGACCCTTTCGGGTCCTCAACAGGGTTGGCGGGGTGGCTTATCGCCTGGCTCTGCCACCTCAGTTGCACCGGGTGCACGACGTCTTCCACGTGTCTCAGCTGAGGAAATACGTGCACGACCCGACGCACATCTTTGACCATGGGGAGCTTGACGTTGACGATGGGGCGACTTTTACGGAGGTCCCAGTGGAGATAGAGGATCGACAAGAGCGGGTCCTGCGTGGGCGATCGATTCCTCTAGTGCACATAAGATGGCAGCACGGGAATCTCCAGGAGAGCACATGGGAGCGGGAGGCTCTGATGCGTGCTCAGTACCCTCTTTTGTTTCCCTAGTTTTTGATGTATCTTTACGGGGACGTAAAGCCCTGAGGTGGGAGTAATGTAAAGACCCGTAAAATTCAAGGGAAATTTTTTCTTAATTTTCTTTAGAATTTTACAAGAGCGCGGTTTCTGACGGCACCTGATTCCGAGGCCCGGAGTGCCCGGAATCAATTTCCGAAGTTTGGCTCGGGTACGTTCAGTGAACGAACGAGCGGGAATTTCTAACTTTTGATCCGGTGCTCGGAATTGAAATCCGAGGGCACCGATGGAACCGTAGCGCCGGTATACGCTTAGGAACTCCTGTTCTGGAGTTGCGTTCATGCGAGTGTTGATAATAAAAATTGTGGATGTTTACTTTGTAATTACACTACAATTTTTATTATTTTACTCTAAGTGATATCTCTTGTTGGAAGTTGGGTAACCACCCAACCTCCCATGGGAGGTTATGAGGGTGGTGGGGCCCACACGAACTCCACCCCTTCATATCCTCTAAAACCCCCTCAACTCCCACTTAAATTATGTTAACTTAAGTTATAAACCTATGACTTAAATGTAATGCGTTAATGAGGTGAGTTGTGTGTGGTTATTGAATTTCAAACCTTTGAAATTCAGAGAGGTTGGGTTGTGTGAATAAAATAAGATAGAGACTTATTTTATTTTGTTAGATTTTTATCTCCTTGAGAGAGTAGGGAAGTCTTCTTCATCTTCTTCAAACTCAACGAAGAACGCGAAGAACGCCGTTCTTCAACGAAGAACTTCTCCGCCGAAGAACACGGTCCATCCGCGACGCCGTATCCGCGACGCGACGTACTTCTTCCGCATCGTCTCTTCCGCGACGGATTTCCGCGACAAATGCCATCGACAACGACTCTTCCTCCGACGTCAAAGGAATTGACACCGATATTCCACGACTACGTCAACGTGCGACTATCGAGTACCGACGAAGAACGTCGCTCCGCTCTTCTTCGTCTTCCGTGTCAACGAGAGAGAACACCGCTTCTTCCTCGGACAACCTTCGTCGGCGTACAAGGTTTCGCCAACGACGTGCCTCTTCGGACGCGCCTCTTCGTCGTCGAATTTGACGAACGACGACCGCGACGCCCGACCTCCGCGACGTCGTCTTCCGCGGAACGTAGACAAATCTTCGAACCTTATACCATGGTAGGGGTTGTTGATTATTGTTTAATTATTCTATTCTTGATCATGAATTTAGCAAGTCTAACGTGAGGCTTTGAAATATTTTAAGTTGCGTTATTTCTTAACGTGAGGGGGCCGGACCGCATGAACACGGCCGAACCCCCCTCCATCATTCTTGTTGTATTGTTTGCGGGTGGATGAATCAAGGTGGCGTGGTGCCGTCGCACCACGCGGATATTCGCCCAATCCTCATTACGCGACGCCGTCGCGCCGCGCCATGTAAGAAACATCAAGAACGCGACGCCGTCGCGCCGCGTTGAAGAAATCGAGGTGCGGCGGAGGGGCGCGGTGCCATCGCACCGCGCCGGATGATGAACACCGCGGCCGGTTCCGGGCCGCGGCGAATTGGGAAGACCGGCGGCCGGGCCGCCGGCGTCGGAAGCCGAAGAGGGGACCGGATTTTTCCGGTCCCGTTGGAGAAAACCGGCCGGCCAGCTGGCCGGCCGGAAGGCGTTAAACTGGGGAAAATTAATTCTTCGGCCAACGCTCAAAAACCCCCCTCTTTATGAGGGGGGCGGTTCTTTGAAGGGAGGGGGGCAGCCGGCCCCCCGGTTCCGCACAAACAGGCCCCCCACGTGGGGGGCGTTTTAAAAAAAATGGGCGCGGCATATAGCTGTGCCGCCATCTCCAAGAAAGCGGGGGCTTTTCCCCCCTCATGCCACCCTCGTGCGGCGCCAGGCCGCCGGGCCGCCGCGGCCGCCGCCCCAGGGGGGGGTCGGGCCGGGTCGGCCCGGACCCGGACCCCCCCGTTTCGAACCAGTCTCGGTCTTTTGGCCATATCTTGAGCCTCGGACCTCCGAATGACGAACCGTCTGCGGCAACGCGATCCTTGGATCGAGACGGTCATTTCAGTATATCGCACTCAAGGTTTAGGATTACTTTGAGTTCGGCCGGGTTGGTTCGTTCACGAAACCAACCAGGCCTTCGGAGCGGAAACGCTCATATCTTGAGCTACGGGCGTCCGATTGACGTGACGTCAGCTGTGTTGTGTTCCTCTTAGTTAGAAGGATCTTTTGGCATAATCCGCCTGAGGTTTGGACGCAGGTGGAGTACGGTCGGGTTGGTTTTTCCTTAAAAACCAACCGGGCCCCGGGGACGAAAATGCCAATAACTCTCAGACCGGGCGTCCGATCGACGCACCGTCTGTTGCGTTGAGTTCCTGTTTACGATACGGAACTTTTGGCATCCTTCGCCCGAGTTTTGGATACAGATAGTAGTGGACGGGTTGGATCGCACCCGAAATCCAACCGGGCCCCTGGAACGGAAAAGCTGATATCATTCAGACAGGACGTCCGTTTGACGAACCGTCAGCGGCGTTGGTGATTACGTTGAGTAACGGTCCCTTTGAGAATACCCTATGGAAGTTCAGGGTACAGTTGTGATACGGTCGGGATTGGTTCGCTCACGAAACCAACCGGGCCCCTGGGACGAAAAGGCTAATAACTCACAGACCGGGCGTCCGATCGACGCGCCGTCTGTTGCGTTGTGACCCCTGTGACGAGACGGTCCTTTGAGATACTTCTTTGCGGGACTTGTGATACTTGGAGTATCGACCAGTAGCTCGTGGAGCGGACCCTCCCGGAGACGAGCGTGCAGAGTACGGAGACCGTGTAGCCGGCTGAGACCTGACGACTGCTTGACCGACTCGACTTGGAGTGAGTCAACTAGCCCAGTGGATGGAGCGCCCGGTATTTGGCGGCAGACCCACGGCGGACGGAGCGCCTGGTAGTTGGCAACAAACCCGCGGTACTCGACAGGAGGAGTACCTCAGTAGGCTATTTGGGCGAGCGCCCGGTATTTGGCGACAGACCCTCAGCGGACGGAGCGCCAGGTAGTTGGCCGCAAACCCGCAGTACTCGACAGGAGGAGTACCTCAGCAGTCTTAGGTTAGTGAGCAGTACCTCGGAGTCGTGACAGGACCACTGTACACTCTAGAGACGGAGCTCTTCAGCAGTTACGGTTTCGATAATGAAAATCCTGGTTTGAGCTGAGACTGTTGACCTTGTGTTTACCTCATGATTGAGATGGGTCACTTGCTAACTTTGGTATATGTATGGGCATATACTCGGGTAGTGGTTATCCGTTGTTTTCACAATCCTTGTGTTTCCTCATGATTGAGATGGGTTACTTGATAACTTAGGTATATGTATGGGAATATACCTAAGTAGAGGTTATCTGTTGAGATATTCTTTGTGGTTATCCTTGTTGGTTTAGTGAGACCTTGAGGGTCTCGGTGTCCCTACTGAGTATCGTTATACTCACCCCTGCACGGGCTATGCCCGCACTACATTGTGTTGGTTGCAGACGACGGACAGCGTTGACCATAGCTGAGGCTTGCAGAGCGGGACGGTACCCGGAGGTGGACCACTGGGCGGGACGTACTCGGAGCGGACGGCGAGACCCGTGGAGCAGAGGAGATATCTGTACCCACCCTTCAGGTGGGATTTCCAGTGGACAGCTCGGAGTAGCGGCTTTTACTTTTCAATTGTTGTTTTCCCTTTCGAGTTGTACATTACTTCAGTTTGGGTTTGTATTCTGGCCCATTTACTTTTCCGCACTTTCAGTTGTACTCTGCTTTTGTTTAGTGTTTACTTTCCGCTTGCTTACTCTGTGGTGTTTGTTTCCTTTACAAAGGCAATGCCTTCCCTTTTTACCAGGATTTACGCCTTGGTGCTAGTCTCCAGCCCCTGGCCTATGGAAGGCGGGCTTGGGGTAGTCACGGCATGGACCCCGAGGGCGGGTCGTGACAAATTGGTATCAGAGGTGGTCGGTTCTACCGCCGATTCTGATCTTTCTTCTGTGAAGCAATAGGGTTAAGGGTACCGAGTGTGGTTTTCAGTTCAGGGAGTCCAGTGTTGGTGCGGGCGGCCGACGTATCCATACACCAGGACCCTGACAACTGATTTCCGACTTTGTGCACGAAAACACTGATTGCGTGTGTGTTTTCAAAGGTTTCCCCCCCTTAAAACAGCTCAAACCAGGTCAGCTCACCAGGTATAATCGTTTGATCGTGTTACATTGTTTCTTTCAGGATGTCGTTTCTCAGACGACCAGCTAGAGCCCGGAGGGATGAGCGTGCTGACAGTCTGTCGAGCGACGAGGCTTCGGTACAGGGCCCTCTTGCAGTTGAGGCACCAGCGGAGGCACCAGCGGTACTACCATACGTTGGGCCACCGATGCCACTAGCCCCAGCAGTAGACGATGCACGACACTTGAGTGCGCTGCATGAGTTCCAGCGCCAGAGGCCACCCAGGTTCAGGGGAGAGACGGAACCACAGGCGGCTGAGGATTGGCTGGAGGCTGTGGTGGGAGTCTTCAGGCTAGTGGGGACGCCATCGGACTTCATGGTGACCTTTTCTGCCAGCCTTCTTCAGGCAGCAGCAGGCAGGTGGTGGAGCCACTTGTTCCAGTTTTGCGATGGGATGGCTTTCACATGGGAAGACTTTGAGACCTTCTTCAGGGTGGAGTTTGTGCCAGTAGCTCTACACCCCGAGCGTGTTCAGGAGATGCTGCCTTTGCCGCGTGTTTTTCGATCAGAAGCCGAGTCATCTGTGGGCAGTAGACAGATGATGCAGAGGTCCAGGAGGACCAGACCAGCAGTTGGGCGATCTCGGGTTTTAGGACCGGTAGTGCAAGGCACCCGGAGTGGGAACAGAGCTAGCCGTGCAAGGAGCAGGTTGTGTTACTCATGCCGCGGAAAGGGTCATCTGGCACGTGACTGTCCGACTCCCGATCCGCAGGCTTTGGGAGAACCACCAAGATAGAGGCAGCAACAAATGCTTGAGCAACAGTAGAACTCTTGGAGCAGGTGGACAGGAGCGGAACTAGTGGATACGTCTCTTGTACTTCTAGTTCCATGTTTGATGTTGTTTTTGTGTCTTTGTACCATGAGCTGCAATAATAAAAGACGCATACCTTTGTGATTTTTTCGTTCCTGTCCTCTTTCGTGATGTTACTAAGAGGTTCCAGTTTTGGCTGTTGACTTGACCCTCACTTGTGAGACATCTACTGGAGGAGATCCAGTTACCACACACTGATGCCGATAGTGTGACTCAACCCTTGGAGGCGAGAGTAACGGTTGAATCTCTTAGTAGTAGCGTCGAGGCCTTACGACGTCATCCTTGGTATGGATTAGTATCATCCATGTTAGGATTGACTGTTTTAGGCAAAGAATGTGGTTCATCCAGGGGATGGAACCAGATTTCTCTTATCGGCAAAGAAGAAATCTTGCAGCTCTGGTGGGACCGGAGATGGTCCAGGCCACGACAGAGAAGGTCCAGGTCATCCAGGAGCGGATGAGGACAGTACAGAGCCGGCAGGAGTCATACGCAGACAAGAGGCGGAGGCCACTAGAGTTCGAGGATGGCGACCACGTCTTCTTGCGGGTCTCACCTCGACGTGGTATTCGGAGATTTGGCCGAGGCAGCAAGTTACCTCCGCGCTTCATCGGACCCTTTCAGGTCCTCAACAGGGTTGGCGGGGTGGGTTATCGCCTGGCTCTGCCACCTCAGTTGCACCGGGTGCACGACGTCTTCCACGTGTCTCAGCTGAGGAAATACGTGCACGACCTGACGCACATCTTTGACCATGGGGAGCTTGACGTTGACGATGAGGAGACTTTTACGGAGGTCCCAGTGGAGATAGAGGATCGACAGGAGCGGGTCCTGCGTGGGCGATCGATTCCTCTAGTGCGCATCAGATGGCAGCACGGGAATCTCCAGGAGAGCACATGGGAGCGGGAGGCTCTGATGCGTGCTCAGTACCCTCTTTTGTTTCCCTAGTTTTTGATGTATCTTTACGGGGACGTAAAGCCCTGAGGTGGGAGTAATGTAAAGACCCGTAAAATTCAAAGGAAATTTTTTCTTAATTTTCTTTAGAATTTTACAAGAGCGCGGTTTCTGACGGCACCTGATTCTGAGGCCCGGAGTGCCCGGAATCAATTTCCGAAGTTTGGCTCGGGTATGTTCAGTGAACGAACGAGCGGGAATTTCTAACTTTTGATCCGGTGCTCGGAATTGAAATCCGAGGGCACCGATGGAACCGTAGCGCCGGTATACGCTTAGGAACTCCTGTTCTGGAGTTGCGTTCATGCGAGTGTTGATAATAAAAATTGTGGATGTTTACTTTGTAATTACACTACAATTTTTATTATTTTACTCTAAGTGATATCTCTTGTTGGAAGTTGGGTAACCACCCAACCTCCCATGGGAGGTTATGAGGGTGGTGGGGCCCACACGAACCCCACCCCTTCATATCCTCTAAAACCCCCTCAACTCCCACTTAAATTATGTTAACTTAAGTTATAAACCTATGACTTAAATGTAATGCGTTAATGAGGTGAGTTGTGTGTGGTTATTGAATTTCAAACCTTTGAAATTCAAAGAGGTTGGGTTGTGTGAATAAAATAAGATAGAGACTTATTTTATTTTGTTAGATTTTTATCTCCTTGAGAGAGTAGGGAAGTCTTCTTCATCTTCTTCAAACTCAACGAAGAACGCGAAGAATGCCGTTCTTCAACGAAGAACTTCTCCGCCGAAGAACACGGTCCATCCGCGACGCCGTATCCGCGACGCGACGTACTTCTTCCGCGTCGTCTCTTCCGCGACAGATTTCCATGACAAACGCCATCGACAACGACTCTTCCTCCGACGTCAAAGGAATTGACACCGATATTCCACGACTACGTCAACGTGCGACTATCGAGTACCGACGAAGAACGCCGCTCCGCTCTTCTTCGTCTTCCGTGTCAACGAGAGAGAACACCGCTTCTTCCTCGGACAACCTTCGTCGGCGTACAAGGTTTCGCCAACGACGTGCCTCTTCGGACGCGCCTCTTCGTCGTCGAATTTGACGAACGACGACCGTGACGCCCGACCTCCGCGACGTCGTCTTCCGCGGAACGTAGACAAATCTTCGAACCTTATACCAAGGTAGGGGTTGTTGATTATTGTTTAATTATTCTATTCTTGATCATGAATTTAGCAAGTCTAACGTGAGGCTTTGAAATATTTTAAGTTGCGTTATTGCTTAACGTGAGGGGGCCGGACCGCATGAACACGGCCGAACCCCCCTCCATCGTTCTTGTTGTATTGTTTGCGGGTGGATGAATCAAGGTGGTGTGGTGCCGTCGCACCACGTGGATATTCGCCCAATCCTCATTACGCGACGCCATCGCGCCGCGCCATGTAAGAAACATCAAGAACGCGACGCCGTCGCGCCGCGTTGAAGAAATCGAGGTGCGGCGGAGGGGCGCGGTGCCGTCGCACCGCGCCGGATGATGAACACCGCGGCCGGTTCCGGGCCGCGGCGAATTGGGAAGACCGGCGGCCGGGCCGCCGGCGTCGGAAGCCGAAGAGGGGACCGGATTTTTCCGGTCCCGTTGGAGAAAACCGGCCGGCCAGCTGGCCGGCCGGAAGGCGTTAAACCGGGGAAAATTAATTCCCCGGCCAATGCTCAAAACCCCCCCTCTTTATGAGGGGGGCGGTTCTTTGAAGGGAGGGGGGCAGCCGGCCCCCCGGTTCCGCACAAACAGGCCCCCCACGTGGGGGGGCGTTTTAAAAAAAAATGGGCGCGGCATATAGCCGCGCCGCCATCTCCAAGAAAGCGGGGGCTTTGCCCCCCGCATGCCACCCTCGTGCGGCGCCAGGCCGCCAGGCCGCTGCGGCCGCCGCGCCGCCGCGCCGCCCCAGGGGGGGGGGGGGTCGGGCCGGGTCGGCCCGGACCCGGACCCCCCCGTTTCGAACCAGTCTCGGTCTTTTGGCCATATCTTGAGCCTCGGACCTCCGAATGATGCACCGTCTGCGGCAACGCGATCCTTGGATCGAGACGGTCATTTCGGTATATCGCACTCAAGGTTTCGGATTACTTTGAGTTCGGCCGGGTTGGTTCGTTCACGAAACCAACCGGGCCTTCGGAGCGGAAACGCTCATATCTTGAGCTACGGGCGTCCGATTGACGTGCCGTCAGCTGTGTTGTGTTCCTCTTAGTGAGAAGGATCTTTTGGCATATTCTGCCTGAGGTTTGGACGCAGGTGGAGTACGGTCTGGTTGGTTTTGCCTTAAAAACCAACCGGGCCCCGGGGACGAAAATGCAAATAACTCTCAGACCGGGCGTCCGATCGACGCACCGTCTGTTGCGTTGAGTTCCTGTTTACGATACGGAACTTTTGGCATCCTTCGCCCGAGTTTTGGATACAGATAGTAGTGGCCGGGTTGGATCGCACCCGAAATCCAACCGGGCCCCTGGAACGGAAAAGCTGATATCTTTCAGACAGGACGTCCGTTTGACGAACCGTCAGCGGCGTTGGTGATTACGTTGAGTAACGGTCCCTTTGAGAATACCCTACGGAAGTTCAGGGTACAGTTGTGATACGGCCGGGATTGGTTCGCTTACGAAACCAACCGGGCCCCTGGGACGAAAAGGCTAATAACTCACAGATCGGGCGTCCGATCGACGCGCCGTCTGTTGCGTTGTGACCCCTGTGACGAGACGGTCCTTTGAGATACTTCTTTGCGGGACTTGTGATACTTGGAGTATCGACCAGTAGTTCGTGGAGCGGACCCTCCCGGAGACGAGCGTGCAGAGTACGGAGACCGTGTAGCCGGCTGAGACCTGACGACTGCTTGACCGACTCGACTTGGAGTGAGTCGACTAGCCCAGTGGACGGAGCGCCCGGTATTTGGCGGCAGACCCACTGAGGACGGAGCGCCTAGTAGTTGGCAGCAAACCCGCGGTACTCGACAGGAGGAGTACCTCAGTAGGCTATTTGGGCGAGCGCCCGGTATTTGGCGACAGACCCTCAGCGGACGGAGCGCCAGGTAGTTGGCCGCAAACCCGCAGTACTCGACAGGAGGAGTACCTCAGCAGTCTTAGGTTAGTGAGCAGTACCTCGGATTCGTGACAGGACCACTGTACACTCTAGAGACGGAGCTCTTCAGCAGTTACGATTTCGATAATGAAAATCCTGGTTTGAGCTGAGACTGTTGACCTTGTGTTTACCTCATGATTGAGATGGGTCACTTGCTAACTTTGGTATATGTATGGGCATATACTCGGGTAGTGGTTATCCGTTGTTTTCACAATCCTTCTGTTTCCTCATGATTGAGATGGGTTACTTGATAACTTAGGTATATGTATGGGCATATACCTAAGTAGAGGTTATCTGTTGAGATCTTCTTTGTGGTTATCCTTGTTGGTTTAGTGAGACCTTGAGGGTCTCGGGGTCCCTACTGAGTATCGTTATACTCACCCCTGCACGGGCTATGCCCGCACTACGTTGTGTTGGTTGCAGATGACGGACATCGTTGACCTTAGCTGAGGCTTGCAGAGCGGGACGGTACCCGGAGGTGGACCACTGGGCGGGACGTGCTCGGAGCGGACGGCGAGACCCGTGGAGCAGAGGAGCTATCTGTACCCACCCTTCAGGTGGGATTTCCAGTGGACAGCTCGGAGTAGCGGCTTTTACTTTTCAGTTGCTGTTTTCCCTTTCGAGTTGTACTTTACTTCAGTTTGGGTTTGTATTCTGGCCCATTTACTTTTCCGCACTTTCAGTTGTACTCTGATTTTGTTTAGTGTTTACTTTCCGCTTGCTTACTCTGTGGTGTTTGTTTCCTTTACAAAGGCAATGCCTTCCCTTTTTACCAGGATTTACGCCTTGGTGCTAGTCGCCAGCCCCTGGCCTATGGAAGGCGGGCTTGGGGTAGTCACGGCACGGACCCCGAGGGCGGGTCGTGACAAAATTCATAAATTTGAAGACACATAACATTTTTTTGTTTAATAAAATTCAATATTATCATGAAAATCAAATAAAATGATAAATTTATCCTAAAAATGATTTTAATTCTTTAATGTACACTTTTTACAAAAATAGGGTTTTACACATTACATGGGGAAGTGTTAATATAATACTTTAATATACAAAAAAATTATATGATAAAATGGATTTTATATTTTGAATTAGGATGTCAAAACCTCTTAATAAGGGCAATTTTTTGTCATTAAAAATAAACTATATGGTTAAAAACCAATTAACGTGGTACAATGTAAAATTGTGAATGTTATAAATAAATAGTTAATGGGATTGAAATTTTTTAAATAAATGTTATTTATTTATTTATTTAGATCATATCAAAATTATCACATCCTAAAATCTATTATAACGAATTTTGTGTGCCACATATTACGTGAAACATGTTCTCTTTTTATATTAAGGTGAAATATTAAAAAAAATGTCATTCTCGCAAAATATAAAAGGGGCCTCCAACCACTGCTAAAATTCCATATAATAAATTCAATTCCAACATAAAACCCAATAATGTATAGTTACTATACAGACCTTTTATAGATCGTTGATTCTACATTCAGAAGAGATTCCCTTCAGACCCCCATTTCTAATGAGTCTTCAAAGGGAAATCCAAATTTTCAACATGAGTACATTTATTCCTAACATTAGTTATTTTCAATAATTACTTATAAATATAATTTAATAATTATTTTATAAAGAAATTAGTAATATTTTTATAGTTTATTTTTTTATTCTAATATAATAACAACTAAAAACTGTTTACATTTTTTTAAAGAAAATTTATATTTGTCAATTGTTCATTGTGAGGACAACTGTCTCCATGAAGTGTTTCAATTTTTTTCCACCAACTTTATTCATTGAGTTTTTAGTAAAATTAAGGATTAAATACTTTATATATTCCATATGTTTTATTATTTCCATATAATTGATAATAATATATTTTTCAAAATCATTTTTCAAGAAAAAAACATTAAATGGGTGTCTTGAGGACCACTACCAGCACATAGAAACATAAATTAGTTCTTTTATCGAGATACATTATCTTTTGTTAAATACTTATAAAATATAGTTCACTACAAATAAAATATCTAAATAGTATCATTATTGTTATGTTAAAATTTTATTACTCTAAAATAAAAAAATTTCCTAATGGTAATTTCCCTCTTAGAATGTAATGTATATGTATTGTTCCATCAAACCGTCTACTTTAACCATGCATTAATTTATATCATTTATGAATATGAAAATATAATTAGTGATAATTTATTATATGAATAAGTTAGTAGGTACTTGGTTCTTTTTTCAGTTGAAACATTAATGTTAAACTAAATAATTAAAATAAAATTGTTCATTTATTAAATTAAACTAATATATACTCATCATTGATTTCATGTTTATTTATCATAACCAAAATATCAGTAGAATAAAATTATAGAAATAAAAAAAATTCAAAACAACCATTCCAATTCAAAAAAAAATTTCAACGAATGATGAAGTTTTGGAGATGAATGAATAACTACAAATATATAATGAACCATATTCCAAACAGTAATGATTACTAACACCCAATATAAAAAATATATAATTAATAACTACTATAAAAATTGAAAACAAATATATTAAATGTATAAAAACATAAAAATATAAAAATGGATCTACAATATTTGATTAATAAGGCCATGTTTTTGATATATGATATAACAGTTTGATTAGATAAACATGAGTGTATGGTAGGACGTTCATTGTCTCAAATTTTCTATCAGGAGACATATTTTTGTTGTTTTCAATCAATGATATATTTGATTTGTTTTAATTATATATTAATGAAGGTAAACGAATATTATTTTATGTCATGATATTTTATTATCTATATATTTTTTTAAAATTTAATGGAATTTGATTCAAAATATCAGAATGTTATAAAGGTATTTATTAACTTCACAATCTCAGTTGAGTTATAATGCATCCTTTTGAACATAATTATTCTAATATCAATATTATACACATTAGGATTCTATTTTGGGGTATTTTGGCATCGTCTGTAGTGGATAATGAAATTTTAATTTACATCATTTTCATTGCTAATAATTTCATTCGAAAAAGTACAACGTCGAATAAAATAACTATAATCTACTTTAATGATAGTTTCACCTCCTTGTCCATATTTACCATTATTTAAAATTTTATACATTATAATTTGAACCCTAACTATTTATTATCTCATGTTACCTATAAATTCATTTTCTAATATTTTTATAATGGATTTTTTATATTTTTTTTTCAATGTGGGATTTGAATAATGATTTTTAAAAACAATAATATTGTTTTTCTTCCATTGAAATGAAATTTTTTATCTTCCATCCCATATTTTTATTGATAACCATTAACTATTTTAAATGATCTATAGATCATGTTTATTTTTCCAACATTATTTTTTCCCAATTTATCCATTTAAATATTGGAAAATAATTTTTTAAAGTGACTTCAAACATCATCTTTTAAAAAATTTCTTATAAAGTCACTTTTTAGAATTTTTATGTCAAAAAATAATTATACAAGTTTTTTAAATTTATGTGAATAGTTCCCTATATGTTTTCATGGTTTTTATAGAAATTAGTTTTCACTATGGTTTATAAAATATTTATAATATAATTTATTTAAATGATTATGGATTTTACATAATAAAATATTAGGTTTTCTAAAAATATGAATTATTTTTTTAGTCTAAGCCACATTCCATTAAAATATATTATATTTTACTAGAATTATAAATTATGTGATACAATTTTAGTTCTTTCTCATGATACCTTATGTGATGTTATTTTCTATCAAAGACAATATACACAACTTCTGTTGTCACTCTTTAACAAGAAACATTAATAAGGATAAAATTTCTTCCAATTCCATTTCTTTGTGAACACTATATATCTCCTCTGTTAGAATGAAGGGCTCTCTCCATGATTTTATAGAATTTGTTATTTGAGAATATTATTTTATAATATTATAACCATTATTTAAAATGTCTAAATACAATTGGAATTATTATTTTTATTGATTATTATTTACCTAGAATGATATTGAATATAAATGGATACCAATTTATTTTCCTATTATTTTCCTATAATGATTATTGAAGTAATTTTTTAGTGTTTATTTATGTGAACTGATTTATAAATATATATAAAACACATTATCATTCAAAGTGTCCCTTAATATGTAATGAATGAATCCCATTTTCTCACCATAGTTTGTCTATATATATTGAATGAAGACTATTTTTATTTCAAGGGATCATTTATGATATATTGAATTAATGATTTCTATTGGCATGAATATGTATGGATGATTGAAGTTTGGGGTCATATATCATCTTCCAATGAATTGGTTAGTGTTTCATATCTCATTATACAATTCTGTATTGTACTACCTAGATATTACAAAAAATTAAAGGGTGGTCCATTTTGGATATTCTCATAAAATAATGTGAGTGACTTCATGGACGTGTTAAAAAAATAATGGGAGACCCATATTTCGTATTCTAATACAATTAAAGGTGAACAACCTCTTAAATTCTCAAAATCCAATGTGTGATCCTGCTTAGATAATCTCACAATGCGACGATACATTATAATTATCTTTATTAAATTGATCTACACTTATTATTTTTACACTTTTATAACCAGTGGTCAATTTTTATTGACTCACGTTTCAAGACACACTAATTCATTTATTATTATTTTTCATGTCATATTTAATGAAACATTTATTATGATTTATTCTATATTGATAAAAATTTTCTTATGTATCATGATTATACCAATATTCCTATCATATGGTCATATATGCATTTTATTTTTTTATTTATTATTAACATCCTAACTGATAAACTGAGCTCACCCTTGTTTTATGTAACCATTTCACTATTTTCCGAACAGTGAATTTACATATTATGTTTGTCGATGAGGTTCATATTTAGATATTTAGTGGAAATTATTGAATAATTTATCAGTAATTTTTATTTGTTTATTTAGGGGGGAAAATCCATTTTTCACAAAGATATAAATCTTTTAATTTATAGTTTATCATAATTCTCTAAAACTATAAACCTATAATATCATGGTAATGTTCCTTAATGAATTTTTTTCAGTATTTCCTGTATGTTATATGGAAAATTATAATGTCTATCTTACAATTATACATCCATTTTAAGTCATTCCATTACTATATGCCTCAGAATACTTTTATATGGATAACAAATTTCTCACATTATTTTTCAAAAGTAAAAATTCATTCCTCATTTGATAAATGACCATAACGGTCTAACACAAGTTTCATCCATAAAAATCAATGTCTTATCACTTCTTTATTGGATGATCAATATAATCACCCTAATATAGACATACATAGATAATCATTCCAATATTAGTGCGGTTGATACCAACCGTCTATAATATTCATGACCACCAATAGCATTGTCCCCAAATGGTGTGAATTAATAAAAAATAACTTATGTCCATCTTCAAGATGAACCATTGTATACTTGACCCTAGTGAATTATATATTATTATCATACCAAAAAAATGGTTTATATTTCAATCCAATGTTTCCATATTCAAAAAATGAACCCCATAATAATCGAATGAATCTCCCCTCATTGAAAACATCACAATCCCCAATATGCATTGACCTCATTTTTATCCCAACTAGTAGATGGTCACAATACTCTATCATTCACCCAACTACTCTAGGATAAGACACACATATCAACTAAATCTTTTCCATAGAGAGTTCACACACTCCCTTCAATAAAACTACTACACAAAACACTTTTAAATAATAACTCCAATCTCATATCCCAAAAATCCATGTAATGTACACATACAACCTCATGTACCACTATCCTACTGTTTAATAAATTATATACTTAATTTATAATCATGAATAACTCCATACATTAACCCCACTACATATAATGCATACCACATCAATAATATGTCCACCATTAAATCATGATACACATGTGTATGGAAGTTTATAGGATTATATTTATTTCATTCATTCTCAGCATAAAAACACAATTTATCTTGTTATGAAAACATATACCATTTAAACTATCCTTGATGGATAATCCTGATACCATATTCTAAGTTTCAATGACCACTCTAATGATATATAGCACCCTAATACCACTTATATTCCTTGGAATCAGGCATTGGATACAATCTGTAATTATCTTTATTAACTGACTTCCCCTACATTATCATTTTATACAAACCTCTATAAAATAGGGAATAATATTAGGGTCCCAAAACCTAGAATTTAAAGTATACATAGAATTAGAGAATAGACTAATTTGAACAATAATAATTGCATATGGAAACCTCCCATAACAATCAGAATTATAATTACTCATCAATTAATGACACAGGTGACCTTATATAAAAATAACAAAATTTGGTCATCATATATGAGAAGGAAGTGGGATAAATGAAATGAAACATTTCTTTAAAATTATATACTGAAAATTAAAATAATAATAACATATTTTCTCCTTCTATATACATTACTATAATTTTGATGGATACCACTAAATCTCTTGGGAAACCACAAGAATCAAATTAAGACTCCCCTCTACGGGTATCCCCCAAAATAAAAATAAAAATTCATGAAATTAAAACCTTAAAAAATTAAATTTAAATATTACCAAAATAATCTTCTGGGAAAACTATATCAACTCTATCCTTTGATTTTCTGCATTCCATCCATAAACTAATTACATCTAAGAATCCTAAATATATATATATATATGTGTGTTTGTGTGTGTGAGTGTGTGTGTTTAGAATAACATGTGTACTCATTAGTATAATAAACATAGTATCTCCTGTAAATTTGGAAATATAATATTATTTCAATGGTCAGAAGATAATATAATTTACTCTCTAACATCATGATATTTTAAAAGAACAATATATTCAGTAGCATTTATGACATGCAACACCGAGTTAAAAATGAAAATTTATTATTATTATTCATATATAGTTGTTATAAAATGTGAATTGAATTAGATTGTATGAGTATTATTAATACAATTATTCTATATTTACAAAGAGAATAATAAATAAAAATTAATTGATTATTGGTTTGGAAATAAGTACATGATTTTCAGTAAAGTTATTTTATGCTTCAAAAAATGTTCTTCTTAATTTGTTTGTGACGAAATATTATAATTAATTTATAGAATATATATGAATTTTATTTTATAAAAATAATAACATTTTTTAAATATTCATATCAGAATTTCATGTGGTTAAATACTTAGTTTTTTATTAAAATATTGATTTTCAGTTATTAATTAGAAATACTATTTTTATTGAATAATATAATTTTTTCAAGCACTAACAATTTTACAATTTTTTTAAAGTGCATAAATTTAAAATTAGTTCAATTATATTCTGGAAAATCCATTTATATTCATTGGGATTAATTTTATTATCGATTTTACCCTAAAAAAAATTTGTACTTAAAAATGCATTTTTTTAGAAATCTGGTGGTAATTTTTTTTGTGTTTTTAAACTAAATTAAAATTTTCAACTTATATAAATTGAATTTATTGAAAATAGATTACATATTTTTATCAAGAAGTAAAAATTTGTTAAGAGTATCACTTTTATGTTTGTTCATTATAAATAGTAACAATAGAAAATAATTATAACAACGGTAATGGTAAATCAGGTATGAAATGTTTAAAATAATATTTTAGAGAATAGAAATAAACCCAAAAAATTTGCATAATTTTGTTGGATTAATATATTTCATCCATACTAAAAAATTATACTAATAAACTTGTTTTTTCTATTTTAGTGTAACCTTTTACATTATATCTTTTTATATAAAGTATAGTAAAAAATGTCATTTTCTTTATTTTAGTTACATTATATTTTTACCATAAGGATAAACTTATGCTGTTATCTATAACAAATAGCTAAATAAATTATTAATTTATTTTTATCAATACAATTTATTTCAATTTTTTCATAATTAAAAAATTTCATTAAATTTGTACACAACGTGAACAATTTTTTTAATTAATCAAACAATAAAATAAATGATTTTAGAATTATTAAATATTATATAATTTGAATAAATTTTTGTGTCCAAATAAATTTAATATATTTATATGAAATTTTAGGAATTATTTTTTTTTATAATCTAATTTGGTCTTTTTCATGATATATTTAAATTTATATAATTGAATACTGTCAAAAATGTCGTTATTAATATTTTATAAGAAAATATTATTTTATTAAATCATTTGAATTTCCTAAAAATAATATTCTATTCCAAATTAATGTGATATGTTTAAAAACATCAACCATATTCCTCTTTTTTCCTTTTATTTAGATATTCCTAAACCTTAAGTATATAAAAAATTATTATTGTGTTAATTATCAAAAGGGTTAATGAGGGATTAAAAATAAAATATAAGGTTCAAAATATAACCAAAACATATCCTGATATTATTGTAAGAGTGATTTCGACTAATAATGATGTTATTATATATTTACAATTCTTGACGAATTTTTAAATAAATAAATAATTTATATTGAGTTACTACATTTATAAATTCCAAGAATGACCTACAAAAAACTATAAAATGAAACTAATTATCGCATTTCATCACACCACTATGACAACCAATATTAATATATGCCTACCAAATTACCTTCTAAACATTGTTAGTCAGTATATTTAGGTTCACCCATTTCCAAAATTCCATCACAAGGTCCCCTTAAGAGTAGATCAAATGGAAATATATTGAAGATGAAGTAACTGTATTTACGGATGCATTCAAATTTATTTTTTCTTATAATTACAATTCATATGTTGAAATATTCATAAAATAATAACTAAATTATCATTAATAAAAGTATATATTGTCAATATTATTCTACAATAAATTTAAATCTCTTTTTCATTCTATGAAATGTGAAATAATCACTCACGTGTATGTACATATTACTATCTCCACATTGCAGTTTAATGCGTTTTTTATCATAAATTCACATATATGGTTGTAAAAATAGAACTAATTGACTTATATGATATATAAAAAAATTATGAGACTATAATTTCATTTATACTATATGTATCTAAAATCTATTGGAAAAGGATAACATTGCTTGTTCGTATGTGAGGAATACTTCCTCCATAAAGTGATGTGATATATTTTTGATTTTTGGTTTATATATATGTTTTAAAAGATGTATTTAATGATTATATATGATATAATGATAATTATTATTTTCTATAATTGAATAATTATATACCACTATTTTCTTATGTATATCAAAAAATGAAAACAACTTTCATGCATATGTATGGACATCCATCACAATGAATGTTGAAATTAATTTTTCTATCCATTGATTTTATTGGTGAATCTAATTAAGTATATAATTAAAAAATATTATATTTATATTATGATTAAAATCTGAAGATGATAAAACCATGATCAATTTATAATGTGTAAAACTAAAAAACCAAAACATACATGAAATTGAAGTAGTTATCATGTATAATAGTGATTAGAACAATGAAATTTTAATAAATAGGTAATAAAATTTTATCAATAAAGAAAAAATGGTTTGATTATTAGGGTTCTGGTTCTTTAATATATTTATAATAACATTATATATATATATATTAAACTATGTTCTAAAACATATGAAGGATTCTAAACCAATGGTAATATCATTTCATCTCGAATATTCTTATTTCTGACATATGTTATGATATTTATCTATCCTGTGTTTTATAGTGTATATAAAATACATATGACATGTTATATATATAAAATCATTATTATAATTATAATTACTATTTCAATTTTTTTTATTTCATTCATAGGGATTATGAATCGAATATTACCACACAGTAAGGATTTATTTTATTGTCTCATCATTATTCAAGATTTTTTATGTTCATATCTTATATTGGGGTATAAATTGATGTCTCTATCATAAAACCATTTTATTTTATTTTACTATTTTTATTTATCAAAATTATAGTTTTTCATTTCATTTTCTAGTCTTTACATACTCGTGATAGAAATATCTTATTTTATGGAAAACTAACTATGTTTTTTTCACTCACTATGGAATATTTTTCTTCTATATACATATTTTCATTTAAATACTATAAAAAATATTATTACTCTTATTTAATGGAATATTAATTAAATTTTTACACTTGTTTGACATTTAAATTTTTTAAGAGGAACATTATTGTCTTTTTCTAATTGGTGTACCATTTGACATTTTTTTACAAATGTGTGAAATGAGTTTTCATTACTAATATTAGATGAACGAAATATCCCACCAACTTGACTTATAAATTCATTTTAGTTTACTTAAAATGTTTATAATCATTTTTTCAAGGAAAATATATTTCCAAAAATTATATTATTTTTAGTTTTAAAATTGAATTTCAGAATAAAAATGGTATATTCCTAAAACATTTTATAATAATATTTTTAATATATTCCTATTTATCAATGGAAATATCCAATTATTAAAAATATACTCCATTGGGGATGTGCTGTAAAGATAAATTCATTGTTATTTCTCTATATGGTTTATGATCAGTTTTATGATGTAAATAATATTATTTCATATGATAGTTTTTAAATACTAATGATTATGTTGATTATATATTGAATTGTAACTCTAATATTTATTATTATGAATACATTGGGATTAATAACTAATATGTGAGGACCTATATGACCCATCTATGCATCTATAGTTATCTTGAAACAAGCAGTTTTTGTTATTTGGTCTTGTACATACACATGTATGTAATATTTCTTGCCCTGAGGCCTTGGTGATATATTTAAAACATCAAAAAATATGAATTCTATAATTTTTACATTGTTATTATAATCCTTGATAATACTTATATTATTCCTATATCCATATATTTAGGCATGTTTTTATAATATTAGTTATATAGAATTATTTAATTATCATTTTTATTCCATATAATTATTTTTTGATCATGTTAATTATTAAATGTAATGAATTTTTAGTTAATAATATTACCATATTTATTATGTAATATTTTTTCACGATAGATTTGTTTTGTACATAACCCTTTGAGAGTATCTGAGATTACCCTTACTTTGATTCATTTTCTGATGAAATGAAGAAAGAATCATTGAATGACTTCAACGAAGAAGAATGTTTTATTTCATTATGTTATATACTTTAGGATTCAAAAGTATTGTGAGTCATGTATATATGTAGTTTATCAATACTACTAAACTATTTTGTCCTTTGGGATATTATTAATTTTACCTAGTTCTAACATAACAATGTGACCGTCAAATCTAGTCAAAAAGGTTTGAGGATTACAATATTGGTATTAGATAATGTTTATTAGAAAACATAGGAAATATTTAAAAATGAAATATTAGGGAACATAAACCATTGAAATTATTTTATGATAATTCTATATATAATATAAATCTTATAAAATTTATAAACGTATAGATTATTTTGATTTCATAGAAATACATGTTTCATATATACTAAAAGTGTATTCTCTTTTGGAGTAGATGGTTGTACGGGTAATAATTTTAAAAATAATTGGTTGAGTATATCTGTACCATAATTATAGTGAATGGTGACAATGAAATTACTATTCTCCGATTTTGAAACTCTAAGGGTATATGAATGGGTAAATAAATTTTATATTTTCAACTATTCTGATGTATTTTAATTTTAAATATCCATGTATTTCCTATGTTAAACAAAAGTATTAATATTGTTAAATGTATGATTCATGATTTAGACACAATATTATTGATATTACATGATTTCCTATTGTGAATATCATTGGTCATACTAGGTTTTTTTGTTTTAGTCAATGGATGGTACATTAAGGGACCATGTCAAAGATGAATATAATGGAAAATTTTGGGATTATATGAAACCATATAGAATGATTACTAGAGTGGAATACATTTTCATCATTAATAGTAAGTTATGATTTTATACGATTAACAACATGACTCTTAAACAACTGCCATGATCACCATTAAAGAGAATGATAATGTTTTCTAGGATTTTGGGTAATAGACACCATTGAGGAAAGATGAAAAAAACTTATTATTGATATTTTTGAAAATATTCCCCTAGGAAATGACTAATTCAAGTTGAAAAATGTTTTTTTTCTATACAAGGGTATAAATTAATGAATCGTCTAGGAAAAAAGAAGAGTAAAATTAAAAGTAAAAAATTACATCATATTGTACCATTTTTAGTTCAATTTATATTGTGTGGTGAATATGGGAATTATCTACATCAATGCATTGGTATAAGGATTAAAAAACATACCAAGTAATGACGCGTGACATGTTATTCATTGAGTGGAAGGATTATTGTTTTTATTTGTTGTGACTTATGAATTATATATAAAAAGTATTAAATCAGTGATATTCTTCATATATGTATAATCAAATAATTAAGGATTTATCTTCATTATTTTTCTATTTAGGGATTTTAAAACACATGTTTAATGGTATAGATAACCTATACAATACATTTCTTTATAAGGTGATATTATTGTAAGATAAATAATTGGGGGGAGCCTTAATATGTGTTTGATTTCAAGATAATCCCAATGTGTCATGTGATGATAAGTCTTAGCATGACCATAATTTAAATGGAATAGATTCCCTTTTTAATGTTTTATGAGGGGGTGGTTAACAAGGTTACGTATGTTTTTAGAGACATTTATTGGAATAAAACACTTTGGTTTAGTATATTGTTTATTAAAAAATGCCATTTAAGGAATAATTATTTAATAATTTGTGAAAATATGTTTAATTTTAGTGATAACCATTGGGGTGAATGTGATTTTTTAGGTTGAGTTATTTTTTTCTTTGGAATAATTGTGTTATAATATTTTCAAACTACATAGTATATAAATCCAAATATATTTAAAAAATTAAATTGGATATTAATGAATTTTTTATGATATTTATTATATTTGTGAAAGTTTTATTTTTTTAGAATAAGTATAACATAGATTATACAAAACATATTGTCACATAAATAAATAAAATAGGTCATGAACCTATAACTAAGGGATGATAAGTTCGCATACTCTATCACTAGCCAAAAAACTGTCGTTTTACTCTAATATGAATTATATGAGATTTTTTTTAATAAACACGACTCTGAACCGGTCGAGAAGTCATGATATATTGAGTTTATGAGCACCCTGAAAATTTTTGGTGAATTAATTATATTGAAAAACCTGATTAAAAACTAAAATTTATAATATTATCTACAAAAAATGTCTTCAGAATATATACCCCTATCATACTAAACAATGGATACTCCGAAAAAAGAACAATCTTAATAAACATGATAGATCATCTAATCAATTCAAATAGTTCAAAAATAAAATTATGAGGCTATTTATTGTTGATCAGGACCATATTTTTAATGCATTTGTGTATTTTAAAACCATATAAAACTATATTCCTTATTGAAAAAACAAAATATACATCCCAATGATTAAACATTTTGGAAAATAATTTTTTTATGCATCAAATCATAAATCTGAGTCCTCAACTACAGAAACACCAAGGGTTCTACCCAATAAAGTGCTATAACAAACAATGTGAAAATTAGGAATAATTATTTTTCAAACTCAACATCATACTAATTAGGTATTCACAAAATATTCATATAGAAATCAATTCATAACTCAAAAAGATATTTGGAGACCTTTACAACCAAAGCTACCACTAAATCTACTAATGACTCATAAATAAAGGATATTGGTGTTGTTCTCATAGAAAACCCTTCTAAAATCTCACTTATTGTGACTTTGATTTTACTACATTAATCTAACATAATTTTAATGTTATAAAAATTAGACTTACAAATCTAGGAATAAGAGTTTTAGTGTCTTGGGAAAACAAGCCTTTTACATAACTTTTACATAGTAAAACATAAACATTATTTAATTATTTCTTATTTATCTTCTTAGTGCACTTTATGTACTTCTTCATATAAATAGTCACCTAAGAATATTTTTCAAAGAAAGGGGTGAAACGAATTCCATAAAAAGGATTTATAAGAACAAGAATCAATATAGAGTGTGTGAGAATAATCTTGATAATCACAACAAAATCATATAATAATCATGATAATCATGGGATTATGAATTAGTTAATGTTATGAAATGTGTAAATGCATAAAAATAAAACATCAAGTCATAGTAGTCAAATAGCACACATAGTTATGAAGAAATATATTATAAAGATCACACATATTTCACAACAACTCACGAGATACATCATATTACCCTATGTATTTGAGTGCTATATAATTATTGTTGCACCCATCACAATATAAAATTTACATAATCATTAATTCCACATTCAATGTACAATAATCATTGTCATAAAATAACCAATAGAAATGAAATGGGTTTCATGAGAATTTCATAAAGCCTTAATTCATGAATAATCATTTGCAGCTCCCAAAATAATATTTTAGTAAAATACAATATATAATAATCATTAATCTTGTGTGAAGAAGTATCAATCTCAATAGAAGTAAAAGATGTGTTTTTTTGAAGGATGATTAATTTTGGAAAACCCATTGAATTTTTTGTTGAATAATATTGGAAGCATTTATATCCCATAAAGGTAAATTTAATAATAAATAAATTATATTTTAGTAATATTAATTATCATCTACACTAAAATTTGGTATGAAATAGGAATAACCCAAAGAGACGATATTGGGTTTGAGAAACCCCTTACCATTTGTTTGAATATTTTCTAGACATTAATGTCATGGATAAATAAATTAGATTCATTAATTAATAAACCAAATGCCACATATAAATGTATTTTATTTATTATAACTATAAAAAGTTCATTTGTGACCATTATGATGAGTTATAGAGTTTAATTTCATCATTCGGGAGTGTTCGTTTTCTTGCATTCCATGATCGGTTCACTTGTATATATGCATGGAAGATCATGAAAAATTGGAATAATTATCCTAAATTGAAATTATATTTTACTAGTGAACATAAAGTTACTTAATTGGAATTTAATATTATCATTTTTCCATATATTATGATGATTAATCAGATATGTTGTTAATGATAACCATTTATATTAATTTTGGCTGTTGTCGATCACAATGAACTTGTTTTTTTAATTTAATAATATATATATAGAAGTTACATAAAATAAAAAAGGTTATATGATACATTTTAAAATATATATCATCCATTAAAGGATTTTAATCCCATACATAATGGTGGTAATGGAAACTAAAAGCCTATTATCCTCGAATGTGATAAATCAACACCTCACAGATGGCATATTAATTTTTAGAATAAAAGGGAGAGGATAAGTAGTTTGATTCTCGATTATTCTATTAACTTAATAAAATTATAGTATATATATGAAACTGGATTTATCATGAAACATTGATTAGGGGAGGTGAGGATAGAATAATAAAATAAATTAAAAAGAAAAGAAATTAAAAGAAAAATAAAGTGGATTTTACATCTTGAATACTTCTCCTTGAGAAAATTCTTTATAGAAATTGGATTTGATCTTTTTTTGAGGCCAAATGATCTTGGATTTGGGGAATAGTCTTGCTTAGTGGATTTCAAGTAAATTAGAAAATATTAAAGGCTTTGGTGTTGTGAGGATAAGAGGTGGTGAGGGGTAGTATGTATAGGGGAGGAGAGGGGTGTTTTTTCATTATTTTATTATTTTGACCCCAGACTATGAATAGTTTGAAACCTATCACTAAATATATTAAAATAATGAATTATAGTTCAAGAGTATTATCTTACGTCTGCAATACATTATCCATGACTCAATAATTCATATATATGATAAATACCTTAAATTAACATATTTCGCTATTCACTAAAGAATTAACCTATTTTAGAAAAATACCAAAAATCAACCTAATTATTTTTAAATTTTCATAATTCTAAAATGAACTCCATTTTATAAAAATAATTTTATAAATATATTAAATTAATTTTTGTTAATTAAAATTATTATTTTTATGGAAAATACCGATTTTAAAATTATAACTAATGTTATAAAACCTTGAAAAATTAATTAAGGTATCATAAAATAATCTTATAATAATAAAGAAAAAAAATATTAATTTATGAATCTATTTTATGAAAATAATTTTTCTTTGAAATTAATATATTAATTAGAAAATTGTAAATAAACTTTTATGTTTTAAAAAAAATTCCAAAAACTAGTTTATCCTTTTCAAAAAATTTAATTACTTATACTATGATATAAATATGTCATATTTTCAATTTTATAATGTATAAATTTTTTATCTACTTTCATAGGTGAGGATAATATTCTACTAGCCAAATGACTATTCCTAATGGTCACAATATTATTCAAATGGTCAAGTAATAATTCCATTGGTAAAGGCTCCTCAATTTCACTAATTTCATTCACTCATAATTTATAAATATTGTATTGTTTTCATATGTGATTTTATGTGACTTATACTATTTAAAATAATTATAGAAAGGGAATTTCCAGTGATAGAAATTCGGGTTGTTAAATTCTTCCCCTTATGGAATTTCACCAACTAAATTTATTTTCAACAGTTTGGTGCAAAAACGTTAGGATACTTCTCCTTCATAACTTTCTCTGGTTCTCATGTTTCTTATTTGTACTTATTGTTATGCTATATTACTTTTACAAGGTGTGTAGTCTTGTTGTGTAGAACATTATCGCTATGGTCCAATATCTTCACAGGTTGTTCCTCTTAAGAGAGATAAATTTCTAATTGTACCACCTCTGGATTCAATAAATGTAGGGGATCTGGTATATAATTCCTCAATAGGTATACCTGGAATACATCGTGTACTTGAGGCATGGTAGGTGGAATTTCTATTTGATAGGCCATATCTCTGACTCGTTCAAGAATCACAAAGTGGATGATGTACATGGGACTCAGCATTCCTTTATTCCCAAATATCATGATCTTATTCCATAGAAATATGATGGGGAATACCTTGTATCCAACTTTAAACTCTAGATCTCATTGACGATGGTCTTCATAACTATTCTATTGACTTTTTGGAAACCTAGATATTCTGCTAAATGGTTTTCACAGTTACTACAGTTTTTAGACCATTTCAAGTCCGAACAGCTTTCATTCACTGACATCATCATAGCATGTTAGTGTTCCACATATTTTCCCATAATAGGCTTCACACAGAGCCATTTGGATTCCCAAGTGGAAGGGTTATTATAATATAACTCAGCCAATGGTAGATGTTAGTCCCATATTCATTTTAAGTTCCATGAATTTTCCCTCAATATATATTTTAGTTTATAAATTGTCTTCTCATATTTTCCTTCAGTTTGAGGATGATAATCTATATTGAAGTACATCATAGTGTTTATTAAATGTTGGATACTTTTCCATAAATTATAGCTGAATCTTGAATCTCAAACGGATACAGTTTAAAGTTGTACTCCAAACAGCCTTACAACTTCCCTAATGTATATTTGTGCATGTTGATCTTTTTATAAGTCCTTTCAAACTAAGATAAAGTGATCTATCTTTTTAATATGGTCCACAATAACACTTATAGCATGGTTTCTTCTATATGTAATTAACTTTTTTTTGACAAAGCCCGTGGTGATATTTTCCCATTTTCATGATGTTATGGGTAATAGTTGCATCATCCCCATAGACTTTTAACTTTTATCCATCATTTGCATACATAAAAGGCACATTTATGTATATTCAGAAATATAATTCATCATATTGTCCCACTAATATTTCTCTCGGATATCTTGATATAACATCATGCTCTTAGGGTCAATAAATAAGGTCGAGATATGTCAGTCACTCAAAAGATCTTTCTTTATCTCTGGATTAGATGGTACACATACCAAGACCCAAAAAAATATAACTCCTCCCTTATCAATTTTCATCTCTGAGGATTTCACATTTCTCATGGATTTCACCCTCTTCAGAATTTCCACATCAATTCATTTAGCATCTATTATATTCTCTATAAGGGATTATTGAGAAATAATTTGAGAACTGATAGATTATGTTCCTTCAATAATGATTCCCATGTCCATCCATTTAAAATTTCAGAATAGTAGATCTTTATAAATTCTCATCCATATTAATGTTGCAGGATCCTTGCTACATAGTGCATCTACCACTTTATTTTCCTTACAAGGATGGAAGTGGATTGGGAAGTCAGAATCCTTGACGTGCTCTAACCATATTCTTATGTGCATATTACGATACTTATGTTAATTGATATTTAACGCTCTTATGACCAATTTATATTTAACACATCTCCCCATAAAGGTAATGCCACCATATTTCAAATGAAATGATCGTATATTCCAACTATATATCATGCATAGAATAGTATTGATCATGAATTTTATGATTCCTTTAGGTGTAGGCTACCACTTTATCATTTTCTTCAACAGTAAAAAATTATAATCAGTTAATTTATGCATTGTTGTATACCCCAATTATTTGACAACTTGTCCGATGTTTGAGTACTATTAGTGTGATAAGCCGCTTCTTCAACTCATTGAAGCAGTCTTCACATTCATTGGTCCAAAAAAATTTCTCCCTTCTGAGTCAGCTTTTTATTGGGTTTCAAAATCATGGGAAGTTCTATAAAAATCACTAGTAATACCTAGATAGAGTAGTGAAACTAGGGATCTCCATTACAAATGTTGTCCTAGGCCACTATTTCATTACATTTGTCTTGGATGGGGCCACAAATATTTCAATGATGGTGATAACATGACCTAATAATGATACATCCACCATCCAAAAGTCACATTTACTATACTTTTCCAAAACATTATCCATTCACAAATTCTTTATCATAGAATTCAAATGCAGCTCATATTCCCCCTATCTCATAGAGTATATCAGAATATCATCAATAAATAATACCACAAACTTGTCAAGGTAGTCTCTAAAGACTCTATTCATTAAGTCCATGAATGTTTTTGGACCATTAGTGTGTATGAAGTCCATCTCTATGAACCCATAGTATTCATACCTTTTTTGAAAGGTATTATTGGGAATATCTCCCTTCCTCGCCTTTAATTGGTGACATCTGGACTAACGGTCTAATTTATGTAAATATATGGAACCACACATTTGATCAGACAAGTCCTATATCCCTAAAAGAGGATACTTGTTCTTTATTGTGGATTTGTTGATTTCATGAAAATCAATATAAAAACACATTAATTCATCCTTATTCATAACGAAGAGGACTGGTGCACCCCATGGTTAGGCACTCAGGAATATAAAACCCTTGTTTAGATTCTCTTGTAACTTTTTCTTTAGTTCCTCCAACTCAATGGTTTAAATTATATTAGGATTATTTGATATAGGATGATATCTATAAATTAGTTCAATTGAGAAATGAACCTGTAAGTAAGGAAGAATACTGTGAAGTTTGTGAGGGAACACATTAGTGTAGTCCCTCACAAGGGGCATGTATTGAAGCATTATTATCCCATTTACTCACTCATTTGAGATATATATGCATTTTTATAAGGCAAAAAAATCTATAATTGAGATGATTATTTTTAATGAGCATTTTCCTCCTCCTTATACTTGTAAATAATTAGAGGATGTCTTATGATAAGAAGAGTTATCTCCTTTTCCGCAAATTTGATGTTGTGTTTGAATAAAGATAACCAATCCATGCCAAATATAGCATCAAACGCCACTAAATTAAGTAGAAAAAAAAATTATCTAGTAGTTTTGGTCCATAATAATTAACCATGGAGGAGTTATAAAGTCTGAATTCAACAATTTCACCAATTCAATACTCATAGATAACATAACCACCATAATTTTATGTGGTTTTTTAATAGTTCTACTAAAAATTAATGATATGAATGAATATATACAACCCAATTAAAATAGTATGTTTTCTATTCATGAATGAATAACCAATGTACCAGTCAATAAATCATTATTGAGTTCCAACTCAGTTGGAGTTGTGTAATAATATATCCCTTTCTTCTTTGGAATTTCTGGATAATGATGCTGAATACCCTGGAGGATCTGAGCTATACTGTACTGGTATACATAGTTCCCTTTCTCCATACAGTTAAAGCATTAAACCATGGGTGGTGGTCTCTTTTTCTCCACCAAATTATCCTACTTCATTAATACTCTTTGACATTCAAGAGATTGGTGGCCTTCTCTACCACACGTGATGCATTTTCTTCTCCCCTTGAGGTAATTCCCATTATTCTTCTTCTAACATTTTTGACATGTTAGTGGTTGTGTTTTTCCACCTTTTTCATTTAATCCTCCTGATTGAAACTCCATATTCTATTTCTTATATCTGTATCAATGGGACCACTATCTAAACTCTACATTCACTTTGAAATCATATCAAACAACTTCTTCAAATCTCACAATCTATCTATTGTCTTGAGCCTTTCGAAGGTGAAGATTTAAACAACAAAACAACCTATATGTTTTTCTATTAATGTTCTTAAGAAATCCCAAAGCATACCAATAAATAATTTTGAAATTTTCTTCATATGAAGTGATAGATTCATGTTCGCTTGAATCATATATTTTAATTATCTCTGCATTTTTTATGAAGAGTTCGAGGGAAATACTTTTCATGAAATATTTTCTAAAATTCTTCCCACTCCATCTCTTCAATTTCATATTTGGATTGGTGTTCTGAATAGATTCCCACCATTGGTCATCCTCTCCATCTAAAAGATAAATGGATAGAGTCACCGTCTCCATAACACAATATTAAATCATAGAAAATATCATCTCTATTGAGTTTACCAAATGTAATGTTACTAGAGGATCAAAATATCCACAAAATGTTTGTGGTCATTGCTGCATAAAGTAATCGATATCCAGTTTCTCCCTATTAGGTGAAGGATTCCATTCCACATTATTCACATTATAGTTAATAGACTGATATATTTGGGTAATAATTGTTGTGATATTTTGGACTCCACCTCCCAAGGCATTGGATATGTCATTCAGGCATTAACTGCATTGTCTCTCAATTGGGTTGTTGTCCTATTTTATCCTAGTTCCCACCATTTTCTAAAATAGATAAGGTTTGACCCAAACATAAGTCAACAATTAATAAATAAATAAGTTATTATTTTTTGAAATTATCTCTAAAGGAATATATTGTCGGATCCCTATGATAAAATTTTAATAAATAAATGATTCTTAGGTGTCGAAAAATACTTAGTCTCATACAAAGGGTTTTACACTAATGTCTCTAATCCTAGTTCCCAAATTAACTAAAGTGTTCTATGATACCAACTATAGTGACCATTATTTTTTATACATTAATATTACATTATTTTAAATGTAAAAACATAATATTGTTACAAATATATGATCAATAAGTTTAGTGTCTTTGGAATGGTAGGATTATACATAACTTTTACATAATAAAAAATAATCATTAATTAAATCCTTATTTTTAGCTTCTTAGTGGCCCTCATTTACTCCGTAAAATTAGTCCACTGAGGATATACATAAATTATATGGGTGAAATAAAATAACATTAAGAGGATAGATAAGAACATAAATAAATATAACATGGGTGAGCATAATTATCATCATCATAACATAAGCATAGTGGGATCATCATAATCATGACAGAAACCATTAGGTAATGACATGGAATGTGGAAATGCATAAAAATAACACATTTTGTTTTAGTGGTCAAATACAACACATGGTTGTGAATAAATATAGAAAAAGTTTCATGCATATTTAACACTATCTCATGAGATACATCAAATTAACCAATGCATTAGAGTGAAATATAATTCTAGGTGAAACCATAACATCATAACATGTACATAATCATTCATGTCCTAGAAGAATTTATAACAATCATTTTCATGAAATTTCCCATGGAAACGGAATGGGTTTCATGAGTACTTAATAATTCATTAATTAATGAATTAACATTGGATTTACCCTAATAAAAAAGTAATATAATGCTTGGTTTTAATGATTGGTTCATGAGTATGCATGCAAAGAAAATTATGTAAAATGGGGATAAATATTCGGAATTTAAATTATATGTTATTGGTAAATGTCAGTAATTTTAATTGGTGTTATATAAATATTTTCAAAATATGGTTATTATTCATTAGATAAAATGTTAATGATAAATTTTTAGATTATATTTGGCGGTTTTTGATCAAAATCAATTCGTTTTCTTTTATTATTTAAATATATATATATAAGTCACAAAAGATAAAAATAGTTATATAATACATTTTAAAATCACGATAAACTATTATAAAAGTTTTACTACTATATTTCATTGTAGTAATAGAGAATTAAAACCTATCATCCTCGATAGTGATAAATCAACACCACACAGACGACGTTTTTGTAATGACCCAAGCTTTCCATGTAAATATTTTTTTAAATATATGGGAATTTTATGAGTCTGCTGGTCTCACTTGTCGTTGATTGATGTTATATGAGTCCCAAATTAATTACCTGTTCATATAAATTTAGTATAGCATAAGTTCAGGGTCGATCCACAGGGAACTGTGGCGTGCATGAATTCAATTGAGTTACTACTTAATTTAGGTGAAGTATGCAAAATTTAGAAGCAATTGGGTTGATTTTGGATTTTTATTGAAACTAAATTGATTTACATTGAAGAATGGATACAGTTTGAAAGAAAACAATGGGTAAATTTAAAGAGTTTTTAGAAATGGAAAGAAAAGACATGTCAGGGCAGTGGTGAATAAGGAGTTCTTATGCAGATTGTTTAAATGGTTGTGTTGTTCATAGTAATTCAATCATTCAGGATTTCATTTTGTTACAAGATTTCCTTGGTCTGGTTCATCTTGTTTGGAATTAGAGTAGCTACTCCTTGGTCCGGTAGTCAGTGTCCTTAATTCTTTATTACATTCAGTCCATTATTTTAATCGGTGAAAACCTTCCAATGGTCATGGATGTTTTCACCGTTACTTTTCTTTTATATCGCTGAGAATCCTTCCCTTGATCCAGCTAGGAATTCTCAGTTATATTAGACATTGGTTTAAGAAGAGTAAGATGAATTACAAAGATTCAAAAAAACTATATAAAATAATATACAAATTATGGTCCCATCATCCACAGCCCCAATACGAGGGGTTTAGTTACACATAGAATTTAGGAGAAAAATGACACACATGATACCTGACAGATTCATCGTGTAGGCATTGAGGTAGAGTATCGGAACGTGGAATAGCGGTGTGACGACAGTAGCTTTGAGAATGGTGATAGCAGAGCTTCTCTTTCCTCTTAATGGTTCTCAACTCCCCAAATCTGTAGGCCAATGCCTCATTTTATAGAAAAATAAAGTATGCGGCGTGTATAGAAAGTACACGCCATGTACTTTTCGTCAACGCGTTTTGGCGCCATTTTCTCCGCTGGCAGGTGGCCGAGGATGCCGTTTTTGACATTTGAACACAGCGCCTCCTGCATGTTGAGTGTACACGGTGTGTAGCGCTGCCACACACGGCGTGTCTTCATCAACAGCCACATTGGCCTGTGGACTTTTCTTCAGCAACCACCGCTTCTAGAAAGTAGTACACTGTGTGTAGCGCCACCACACACGGCGTGTATCTTTTTCCAGGTGACATGGGCGTGTACTCCCTCCTTCGGTCCTTGTCCATACCTGGATATACACGCCATGTACATCCAGGCAGGGACATGGACTGAAGGAGGGAGTACAAGCCCATGTCACCAGGCAGAAGATACATGCCGTGTGTGGCGACGCTACACACCGTGTACTACTTTCTAGAAGCGGTGGTTCCCGTAGAAAAGTCAACATGCCCATGTGTCCATTGATGAAGACACTCTATGTACACTCAACATGCAGGAGGCTCCATGTTCAAATGTCAAAAACGGCGTGCTCGGCCACCTGCCAGCGGGGAAAATGGCGCCAAAACGCGTTGACGAAAAGTACATGGCGTGTACTTTCTATTCACGTCGTGTACTTTATTTTTCTATAAAATGAGGCCTTGGACTACGGATTTGGGGAGTTGAGAACCATTAAGAGGAAAGAGAAGCTCTTCTATCACCATTCCCGAAGCTTTGTCATCACTCCGCTATTCCACCTTCTGATACTCTACCTCAACTCCTACACGATGAATCCGTCAGGTATCATGTGGGTCATTTTTCTCCTAAATTCTCTGTGTAACTAAACCCCTCGTGTTGGGGCTGTGGATGATGGGATCATTTTTTGTATATTATTTTATATAGTTGTGTTTGAATCATTGTAATTCATCTTACTCATCTTAAACCACTGTCTAATATAACTGAGAACTCATAGCAGGATCAAGGGAAGGATTCTCAGCGATACAAAAGAAAAGTAACGGTGAAAACATCCACGACCTTTGGAAGGTTTTCACCGATTCAAATAATGGACTAGACGTAATAAAGAATTATTGACATTGACTATCGGACCAAAGAGTCAGCTGCTCTAATTCCAAACAAAAGGAACCGGACCAAGGAAATCTTGTAACACAATGAAATCCTGAATGATTGAATTATTATGAACAACACAAACATTTAAACAATCTGCATAAGAACTCCTTATTCACCACATCCCCGACACGTCTTTTCCTTCCATTTCTAAAAACTCTTTAAATTTACCCGTTGTTTTCTTTCAAACTGTATCCATTCTTCAAAGTAAATCAATTTAGTTTCAATCAAAATCCAAAATCAACCTAATCGTTTCAAAATTTTGCATACCTCACCTAAATTAAGTAGTAACTCAATTGAATTCATGCACGCCACAGTTCCCTGTGGATCGACCCCGAACTTATGCTATACTAAAGTTCTAAGAACAGGTAATTAATTTGGAATGCATATAACTTCAATCAACGACAAGCGAGACCAAATTTTGGCAACGTTGTCGGGGAGCCCGTTTGGTTTTAGTGCTAAGATTTAAATTGTGTTAATAATTGGTTTAAGTGAAAATAAAAATAAAAAATGATCAAAAATCTCTTTTCTAATCCCATTTCAAATTTTCTTTTTTTTTTATTTTTCCCTTTTACACATGGTTTCTATTTTTGTGTTTTGTAGAGCTTAAAGTGTATGTTTCGACATTTTACATGATCCAGAAGTGCCGAGTCTTCGGAATTGGTTCCGCTTGACCTGGAAATCGAACGGACCTTGCTTCATCATCGGCGTACACAGACAGAAACTCACATCTATCAACCACAACCAATGGAGAACAAGGAAGAAGGAGTACCAGCCGTTGATTCTACGACTGAGAATCAGCACCATGATCAGTATCCTCCCGCTGCTAGTCTACCGGAGCAACCTTCTGGAGCCTTCATGGTATTCCTCCCAAGGGATTACCAACGGCTGCCGCAGTAACTCTTCCCACGACCATACTTTTCCACTCAGGAGAAATTTATGCAAGCTCCACCCCATTAACAACAACCTCCAATACATACCCTTATGGTGTATGGACTTACATAAATTCACGGAGGTGATACGGGCATTGTTCGTCCTCCGGTCCAGGACTAGCACTTCGAGATCAATCCTGCTATCATGCAGCTGATCCAGAACATAGTCCAATTTGGAGGCCTGGCCAGTGAGGACCCGAACGCCCATCTCTCCAACTTTCTGGAGATCTGTGATACCTTTTAGTACCATGGCGTGTCCGAGGAAGCCATCCGTCTTCGCCACTTCCCCTATTCTCTACGGGATAAGGTGAAGGACTGGATCAAGGGGTTGCCACAACGATCTATCCTCACCTGGGAGCAGCTAGCTCATGCATTCATGTCCAAGTATTTCCCACCATCCAAGACGGTGACACTCCGGAATGAGATTCATAACTTCCAGCAGCACGACTCTGAGTCGTTGTACGCGTCCTAGGAACGATTCAAGGAGATGTTACGAAAATGCCCCCATCACGGACTCCCACTCTGGATGTAAGTCCAGACCTTTTATGGAGGACTTACCAAGAATACCATGTCCGTGGTGGACGCTGCTACTAGAGGTACTGTGATGCCGAATTCCCCTGAAGAACTAGTCGAACTACTGGAAGACATGTCAGCCAACAGCTTCCAGTGGCACTCCAAGCGGGGGACTCAAAAGCGAGGTACGCACAACATTGACGCTACCACTATGTTAGCTGCTCAGTTGGACGTTGTGTCCAAGAAAATCGACTCATTGAACCTCAAAGGAGCATCTCAAGTTCAAGCGGGAATCCATCCAGTACGTGGTGACTGTGGTAATAACCACATCATGGGGGAATGTCCGGGTTCTACTGGAGGCCCCTCGACGAGCGAGGTGAGTTATGTTGCCCAAAATCGAGGGCCCAACCAGTACCCGCAGTACCAGAACCCGGCATGACGAGATCAACAGGCCACAGGCTGGGGCGGACAACAGCAGAATCCTCCACTCCAGCGACCACCCAACTACAACCAGCCTCCATATCAGAACCAATTCCAAATGCCTCAACAACCCGAGTAGGGTCCTTATCAGTAACAAGGGTATCAAAACCCTCGCCCACAGTAGCCATGGCAGCCACCACCTCCACCGGCTCAACAACCACCTCAGCAGGAGAACACCTCAAGGTTAGAGGATCAGATGACTAAATTCATATCTAATGCTGATTCTCGGTTCCAGAATCAGGAAGCTTCGATTCGAGTCTTGGAGAATCAGATTGGACAGCTGGAAAATCAACTCTTAGGGAGGCAGCCTGGTACATTATTGGGGAACACCGAAAAGAACCCAATGGTGGAGGCCAATGCTATCATGCTTCGGAGTGGAAAAGAGATACACCAGAACCAATCAGCACATCAAGGTGCATCCACACCCAATGTTTATGAAAAAGGTACTAATACCGACCCCTCCTCATCCAAAAGCCCTCAGAAGGAGGCTTTACAAAATAAAGAAAAGGAAGTAATCCAACCATTCAAGCCTGCCTTACCCTTTCCGGAAATATTGAAGTAGAGGAAGTTGGGCCATCAATTTAGCAAATTCATGGATGTTTTCAAGAAGCTACATTTCAACATACCATTTGCAGAGGCCCTGGCATAAATGCCAACATACGCCAAATTCATGAAGGAAATCCTCTCGAATAAGAGGAAGATGGACGATTTGGGCGTTATTGCACTAACGAAGGAGTGCTTCGCGGTGGTTCAACATTCCATTCCTCCCAAACTCCATGATCCATGTAGTTTCACCATTCCTTGTACGATTGGATCCTGTTAGTTTGGGAAGGCCCTCTACGACTTAGGGTCCAGTGTGAACCTCATGCCCCTCGGAGTTTTCAAGAAGCTGGGACTCCATGAGCTCAAGCCTACCCGCGTCGCCCTTCAACTTGCTGATCGATCCATCAAGAACCCGAAGGGACTACTAGAGGATATACTGTTCAAGGTGGGTAGGCTGATTCTCCCTACTGATTTCATCATCCTCGACATGGGGGATGACCAGGAAGCACCTCTTATACTTGGAAGACCTTTCTTGGCAAGTGGGAATGTACTGATTGATGTGCACCTAGGGGAGATTATTTTTCGGGTAGGTGATGAAAAAGTTTCCTATAACGTCCTCAAAGCTGTTAAACATGCTTCCTTGTTAGAGCATGAGAACTGTTATGCAGTGTCCCCCATGGTTAATCATTTTAGTGACAAAGGGGATGAACAAGTATGTTCTTTTATTTCGAATAATTTAACTGATCCAGATATTCTATTAGAAGATGCGCCAGAAGACTTGCAATTCATAGAAGGCCAGGGCGGCCACTATTGTCAGTGTATAGTTTTTCCTGATAGTTTGGAATGGGACAAGGTGCATCCACTTGTGCCTTCGATTTTAAATGCACCTGAACTCAAACTGAAGCCTCTTCTATCTTCTCTCAAGTATGGGTATTTAGGACCCAATCAAACGTTGTCTGTTATACTTATTGTAGAACTATCACAGGAGTAGGAAGATGCAATTCTGAATGTTCTCAAATAGCAGAAGCATGCTATTGGGTGGACAGTCGCTGATCTAAAGGGAATCAACCCTACCATTTCCACTCACAAGGTGCTACTTGAAGAGGGTGCCAAGAAATATCAGCAACCACAACGACGCTTGAATCCTCCCATGAAGGAAGTTGTAAAGAAGGAGGTGATCAAATTATTGGATGCAGGCATCATCTATCCCATCTCGGATAGTTCGTGGGTGAGTCCTCTCCAAGTGGTACCCAAAAAGGGGGGTATCACTGTGATTTCAAATGAAACGAACGAGCTCATCCCTACACGCACTATCACGGGCTGGCGAGTCAGTGTTGATTACCAGATGTTAAATGATGCACCAAGAAAGGATCACTTCCCCTTTCCATTCATGGATAAAATGCTAGAGAGGCTAGCAGGTCACAACTTATATTGCTTCCTTGACGGTTTTTCCGGTTACAACCAAATCTCCGTTGCTCCAGAGGATCTGGAAAAGAGCACGTTCACTTGCCCCTACAGAACTTTTTCTTATCGAAGGATGTCTTTCGGCATGTGTAATGCCCCCGCCACCTTCCAGTGATGTATGTTGTCCATCTTCCATGACATGGCGGAACAAATCCTGGAGGTATTCATGGATGATTTTTTGTTTTATGGAAAATCATTTACCATTTGTTTACGACACCTAGAGCTTGTTTTGGAATGATGTGAGCACACTAACCTAGTCTTGAACTGGGAAAAGTGTCATTTCATGGTGCAATGTGGCATAGTCCTTGGCCACATAATTTCAGCAAAGGGGATAGAGGTGGACCCGGTGAATATTGAAGTCATTTCATGACTAACAATACCGACTTCCGTCCGCGCCATCCGCAGCTTCCTGGGGCATGCAGGATTTTACAGACGGTTTGTCCGCGACTTCTCCAAAATAGCCCAACCCCTCACCAATCTTCTAACCAAGGATGCCATATTTGAGTTCGATGACCATTGTGTCAGATATTTTGAACAACTAAAGCAGCACCTTGTGGAAGCTCCAGTTATGATTTCTCCCAACTGGGAGGAACAATTTGAGGTGATGTGCGATGTAAGCAACTACGCAGTGGGAGCAGTCTTGGGCCAGTGACTTGACCGGATTTTCCAACCTATCTATTATTCCAGTAGGACGCTCAACGAGGCAATGATTAACTACACCACCACAGAAAATGAGATTCTCACAGTGGTTTTTTCATTTGACAGGTTTCGTTCTTACTTAGTGTTGTCTAAAGTTATTGTTTATACTGACCATGCAGCACTAAAGTTCATACTCAACAAGAAATACGCAAAGCCCCGATTGATCCACTGGGTACTCCTCCTACAAGAATTTGATCTTGAGATCCGGGATAATAATGGGAGTGAGAACTTCATTGTTGACCATCTCTCCTGCCTCGAGCTTCCTCACTTGGAGAAGGAAGAAAATCGGGAGATCAGGGAGGATTTTCCTGATGAGCACCTATTTTCGATCAGTGAAACACCTCGACCATGGTATGCTGATATTGATAATTTTCTGGTTACAGGTGTCATTCACCCCGAACTCTCCTTCTAGCAAAGGAAAAGATTTTTCTCTGATCTGAAAAGGTACTTCTAGGAGGATCCTCTGCTATTTCGATCCTGTGCAGATGGAGTGATCTGCCGTTGCATCCCAGAGAATGAAGTTCATGGTGTCCTGGAGTTCTGTCACGCCTCACCAGTAGGAGGACATCATGGGCCGAACCGTACCATAGCTAAGATCATGCAGTCTGGATTTTTCTGGCCCAACATGCGTAGAGATGACCGGGCCTTTGTTTCCTATTGCGATCGGTGCCAGAGGACAGGTAATGTGGGACGTAGAGCCGAGATGCCTCATCACCCCATCCTGGTGGTCGAGATTTTCGATGTCTGGGGCATAGATTTCATGGGTCTTTTTCCCTCATCTTTTGGGAACACTTACATCCTGTTCTGTGTCGACTATGTCTCCAAATGGGTGGAAGCTATTGCTACAGCTCACGACACAACCAAGGTAGTCATAAATTTCTTGACGAAAAATATTTTTAGTAGGTTTGGAGTTCCACGAGTACTGATCAGTGATAGAGGGATCCACTTTGACAGCACACTGATGAGAGTAATATTGTTGATGTATGGAGTAAAGCATTAGATGGGGACACCATATCATCACCAGTCCAGTGGATAGGTAGATCTCTCCAATCGCGAGCTCAAGCAGATCCTGGAGAAAATAGTGAACACTTCACGGAAGGACTGGTCCAAGAAGTTAGATGATGCCTTGTGGGCATATCGGACTGCTTTCAAAACAGCACTGGGAATGTCCCCATTCCTCCTCGTCTATGGAAAGCCCTGCCATTCGCCAATATAATTGGAACACAAAGCCTAATGGGCCGTTAAAGCCCTAAATTTTGATCTAAAGGCAGCTGACGAGAAACAGAAGTTCCAACTATCGGAACTAGATGAGATCCGGTTAGAGGCATACGAGAACGCCAAGTTGTACAAGGAGAAGACAAGAGCCATTCACGGCCGGATGATATAACAAAAATCTTTCCAACCCGATGATTAGGTACTTCTCTTTAATTCTTATCTTCGCTTATTTCCAGGGAAGTTAAAGTCACGCTGGTCGGGACCATTCCATGTTATCCACGTATTCCATCACAGAGCGATAGAAATTTCAAGAGAAGATGGTCAACCATTCAAGGTAAACGAGCAGTGCTTGAAAGCTTACCATCCTACAGATAACATGGTGGGAACGTTGTCCACTATACTCCTCAGGTAAGCAAGGTAAGTAGGTCGAGCCAACGACCTAAAATAAAGGCGCTTCCTGGAAGGCATCCCAGAGGTTACACGTCGTGTCCCACTTATATACACGGCATGTACTTATCTTTTTAATTTGTAAACATAACAGTATAAATCTATAGAATAACAAATAAATAACCAGGGATGATGCCGGTGTCGATGGCAAAGTCACTAGAGATTATTCGAGCCGTCCTCGGTTTGAATCCTCTGGACCTACCTTCGGCATGGGGTTCCTCCTTTTAATTACACGATGTGTGTGGTATTTTCAATCTATATATATATATATATATGTGTGTTTAATAAAACCCATGGTGGGGATGGACCAGTTGGCTAGAATCGTAATCCGGTTTCAAAAGTCCCGGGTTCGAATCCAGACAACCGTCCCATTTCCATCATTTGTTCTTTTAATAAAAGCACACGACGTGTACTCCTATATACGCCGTGTGCACCATGATTTTTTAAATATAAATGAAAACCATTTTAAAAATAAGAAATTACATGCGGGTGAAGTTGGCTGATTGGAAAAGTCTTGGCACCAGGTTCACAAGACCCGGTTTCGAATCGCGCTAATCTCCCTGCTTCATCCCTATCCTTTCCTAAATAGAAACCACACACCATGATTTTCTTTATTTCCGTGTGTATAGGATATATAGAATAAATATATATATAAAATAAATATGAACAACAGAACAACCTTTTCTCCAGTGGGTGAGGGCGTCCGTTCGAATCGGCCGATCGCCGGTTCGAATCCCGCCCCAAGCACCGGACCAAAGGTTGTACTACTCTTTTTCTTATTTTTAAATACACGGCGTGTATTTCCTGATATACGTCATGTATAAGTTTATGTATAATAGAATTTGTAGATATATCTATTTTTAATTATTATTAATAATAATTATATAGTTTACTATAATAATTATATTTATTTATCTAAGCCACAAAACAAAAAAATTGGGATACACGGCGTGTACCAAAACTACACGCCGTGTACCGCGGATATATAAGAAGTGGGGTACCCGGCTTGAGGCCATGTCGCACGGCCGCCCCAATTTCCTCCCCTCTTCCCGTTTCTTCTCCCGAACGCCACCCGAACCTACCCCTTTACCTTGCTGTTTCCCTTGGTGGACCATGTGCAGTATTATGTTTGGGGGGGCATCTATATCTTTCACCTTAGTCTTTGCCCTTAAACTAACCTAGGAGACGTCATTATTAGACTCTATACTTGAAAATGTAAAGCAATTTTGGTTAATCAGTCTTATAAATTCTAGAGTTATCAGTAGGAAATTTTGTAAAGGTTACATGCTTTTTAGTTATTATGTATTTGAAAATGATAGCTGATATAGTTTCAATTGCAACCTTTCATCCTTGAGTAAATTACATTAATTAGGATAATCATTTATATACATGTCATGACCTGATTGTCAATTTACTATTTTTTCACTCCTGTGAGGTATTCTAAGCCATTTTTCGTATTTCTTTTATAATACCCTCTTTCTTGAGAGATTCTTAGGATATGTATCACTACCATAATTTGAAAGTTTTTCTTTTCGAAACATGAATAAATTTTTAAATTACATTAACATGATTGAGGCATTAGATTGTTTCAAACCCTTTATCTTGAGACCTACCCTACATTTAATCTTCTTTAATCCCATAGAAACCATGAACATCCTTTATAGGAAGCCACATTACAAGCCTATTTCCCTTCCTACCCTATTTATTTTTAAACGTTGCATGATTATTCATTTAAGCTTTAAAGAGGGAGTTGGCAATACATGGCATATTTTTGTTTACAGTCATGAAATAATGTGTGCAGGAGTGGCTCTTGATTATTTGGGGCTGAATGGGTTCTAAACATCTACTCATTATATTCATAAGGGATGCCCTTGTGTTTTGTTGTTTATATAAAAAAACAACAACAAACAAACAACAAGGGGACCTTATGCTTATTTTCCAATAAACCCTACTTGCATAAGGAAGTTGGTAACGATTAAAAAATCATTTTACTGAGCTTTTGAAGGATTTATTTTCAGTGATCTTTACTTTGAATATCATGCAATGTTGTTTAAAGGAATTAGCCATCCTTTTTCCAGCCTCAGAATATATTTTCACATCTGAACCTACCAACCCTTAGCCACAGAAACATCTGAACATTATTGATAAAGCCCTCATGATTTTGGTAATTCAATTTTTCTGAAGTAGAGAAAAAGATATCTTGAAAACCTATGGATAGAGTGTATATGCCTTGTATTGAGCATAACTTCGATTAAAAACATCTTGTGTGTGAAGTGTAATTTTAACTGGTAAGGTAAATCATCAAGTGGCATGCATATTTTTGAAAGTTTGAACAATGGGGTGAAAGAGGATGAGAGTAGTTAATTACATTATATATGAGGCATGATTTTAATATCTTATAAATTGAATTTGTTTGTGCCTTTTAGAATTTTTCCTCAATAAATTTATGATCCCATCAACGGCCACATGGGCGTGTGGATTTTCTTCGGCAACCACCGCTTCTAGAAAGTAGTACACGACGTGTAGCACCACCACACACGGCGTGTATCTTCTGCCTGGTGACATGGGCGTGTACTCGCTCCTTCGGTCTGTATCCCTTCCTAGATGTACACAACGTGTATAAAAGTACATGTCGTGTAGTTTCAAAATTTTCACATGTATCCCTTGATTCGTGTATTTAGCCAGAAAGCTCCAGAAATTAAACAGAATCACCAAAATCAAAGAATATGTTCATAAAACAATAGATATTTGATGAAAACATGTTTTTATCTTCAATTATATATATGGAAAATGTATACACAAATTGGGTGCATCATCTGCGAAAATTGAAAGCGCGTGACTGTGAGGCCTAGATTGCCTGGAATGAATTTCTGAACTTTTTTTGGGTTCGTTCAGTAAACGTGAGGGCGGGTTTATTTACCTTTTGAACCGGTGCTCGGAATTGAAATATGAGGGCACCGTTGAACTCACAACGCTAGTATTCTTTTAAGGATACTTTCACTTTGGCGGGAAATGGTCGAGGGTAAAAGTATGTTTTTGGGTTTTTCATGTAAGAATAATATAATAATAAAAGTGTGTGAATTTTTTATTTTTATTTTAAACACCAATGTGGGTGTTGGGAGGTGGGGTCGACCAGAAATAAACCTCCTCTTCATGTTTAATTGTGGTGGGGACCACCCGAGTTTTCAATATCCTCCCAAATTGAATTTAGGGGCGGGGACCACCCGACCCCTATTTATGGGGGGAGAATAAACCACTAAACCCCCCCTATTTAATGTGTAGGAGCCTCTTGAGCTTCCTCCACATTAATTACACCAACCCACCTTAATCAAAAGTGCCAACCTAGGTTTTTAATTAGGATATTTTGAATTTGTTCCAATGATTAAAGTTTGGGGAAACACATCAATTGGCCATATTCTTTTTGGTGGAGCCTTGGGAGAAAAGCTCTCCAACGAAGAACTATTTCTCCGAACGAAGAACACTTTCTTCCAACGAAGAACACCAGTGAAGAAAGAGAACCCCGACTTCGACCTTCTTCCATGATACTTCCTCTGATATAGGATGTATTTGACTATGATGAACCGACACATAAACTGACGATCGAGGAAAATGCCGATGACACCGACGTCCGTCTATTTCCCAAAGATTCTTCTTCCACCCCATGACTTCGTTGACGTATCAACCCAAGCTAGGGGTTTAATTCTATTAGGTTATCACTTTCCAGGTACTCCCTTCTTCTCTTGTACGGGATTGGGAATGATTATATTATGGAAGATCATGGTTGACGTTCTTCGCTTCGTTCTTGTGAACTGTATGCTACCACTCTTAAGGTGGAGGTTGTGGGTCAAACTAACATGGCCTGACCCCCTCCACCATTCTTCTTTGTGGTGTTATTCAAAATTAAGGAAGGGGGAAAATGCAATGAAGGAAACGGCGCTGCCACCCATGGCCACCGTGACCTGCGCTACCCCCGCGACACTCCAGCCTTCTGGCTGAACCGGCACCGCGCCACCTGCCGACCGAGGCACCCACCAGCTGCAACCCCTGCCGGTCGAGCCACCTGCCGGCAGCGCCACCTGCCGGCCGCGCCCCCCTATCGGCCGAGTCACCCTCCGACCACGACTCCCTCTTGCCACACCTCCCCGACCACACCACCTTTCAGCCATTCCCCCCAGCCATGATGTCCGCCGGCCAGTCCGCTCCGACTAACGCCACCCGCCGTACTCCCGCGACACCCAGGCTGCACCAGCCCACACCCCTTGAGGCGCCCTGAAGAACTAGCCCATGCCCCTCACGACAACCCTACCGAACCATCTCCCACCCCTCGCGGTGCCCCTAGTGAAAAATTTCGTGCCCCTCACAGCGCCCTGGCCAAAACATCCCGTTCCACTCATGGCGCCCCGTCCGAACCAGCCCATGCCCAACGCGGCGCCCCTACCGACCCGGCCTGCGCTCCTTGCGATGCCCCGGCCGAACCGGCCCCGCACCCCCAAAACACCCCCGAGAACGAGTTTCCCTGCGGCACCCACGGGTTACGCGTCCCCTCGCGGCCTGCTGGACCTCCCAGCAGACTGGGCCGCATTACGGGTCCTGCCCACTACGACCCATATACTTCATTTGGCCATAACATTGGATCTAAAAGTCCAATTGACACACTGTTTGATACGTTGAGACCCCTATGACGTGTAGGACCTTTGTGATACTTCTTCGTGGGAATTCGTGTCATCTGGGTTATATTTCAGTATCATTTGGAGTGGATCCTCCTAGAGAAGAGAGAGCATAGTGCAGAGACCTAGTAGCTGGCTAAGACCTGACGACTACTGACAATTTTGACTTGGAGTGACTATATTTCCCAGTGGGGAGCACGTTAGTGTTGCGGCAGACCCGCAGTGGGGAGCACCTTGGTGTCGCGGAAGACCCACGATAGTCGGCAGGAGGAGTACCTCAGCAGGCTACGAGGGCGAGCGCGCTTGGTGACGCATGAGACCCATGTTGGGGATCACGCATTGTGATGCAGTAGATCCACGGTACTCGACTGGAAGAGTTCCTCAGTAGTCCAAGGTCAGTGGGAAGCACTCTTGGTGTCGCGGAAGGCCCACTATACTCGATAGAGGAGGAGTTCTCCACTAGCCGAGGTTTCAACAATGTGACAGAGGATGTTACTTGATACTACCCCTAGAATAATATCCAGGTTGAGCTGAGTCAGTTTTTCTATTTTTTCCTCATGATTGAGATGGATCACATGATAAATTAGGTATATGTGTGAGCATATAACTATGTAAGGTTATCTTTTTATTTGATACTTGGTGATTTATCCTTGTTGGATTTTGTGAGACCTTGAGTGTCTCGGGGTCCCAATTGAGTATCGTTATACGCACCCCTACACGGGCTATGCCCGCACCTTTTTGTGTTCGTTGTAGACGATGGACAACGCTGACTGAGGTTGAGAGTACCAGGACTGGACGGTGCCCAGAGGTGGACCATACAGCATGTCGGTATGTGGATGAGACGGACAGATGTGTAGTGCTAAGGAGGCGATATGTACCTATACTTCATGTAGGAACCTTAGAGGATGATCCAATAGTTGTATTTTCTCTTTCATCAGTTGTATTTCATTTAAGTTGTACATGTAATTTCTATTTGGTCTTCTATTCTGTCCCCTTTTTACTTACTGTACTCACTTTTTTACTATATAGTTTACTTGCCTTCGTATCTTACTGTGTCTGTGGTTGTGTGTGTTTATAGGTTATAAAGGCAATTCCTTCCCAATTTTTAGGAATACACCTTTGGTGCTAGTATCCATCCCCTAGCCTATGGAAGACGTGCTTGGGGTGGTCACGACATGGGCCCAGGGGGACGGGTCGTGACAAATTTGTATCAAAGGAGTCGGTTCTAGTCCAGAACTTAGGACTCTGATCTTTTCTGTGAAGCAATATTGTTATGTGTAGTGAGTGTGGTTTTCTATTCATAGAGTCCAGTGTTGGTGTGGCGACCAACATATCCATACACCTGGACACCGACTTCTGATTTCTGACTCAGTAAACGAAAACACTGATAGAGTGTGTGTTTTTAAAATATTTATTTATATAATTTCACTAGGTATAACTTTTAACTTTAGCGCACCTATTTCTTTTTTGGATGCCTCCATGCAGACAGCCACTCAAGGATACAAGAGTTATAATCACGGATAGCCCACCGAGCATGGATGCCATGTTGTAGGTCCCTATTCTAGTAGAGACACCAACGGAGGCACCAGCGGTACCCCTACCCTTTGGGCCACCGATGCCACCAGCCCCAACAGTATATGGTGCATGCTTCTTGAGTGAATTGCATGACTTCTAGCACCAAAGGATACCCATGTTCAGGGGAGAGATGGACCCAGAGGTGGCTGAGCATTGGCTAGAGGTTGTGGTGAGAGTCTTTCGACTCATAGGGACACCAGCAGACCTAATGGTGATCCTTGCCACTAGCCTTCTATAGGCAGCAGCAGGAAGATTGTGGAGATTGATTCTCCATGTTCACAATGAGGTGACTCTTCTATAGAAATACTTCGGGAGCCTGTTTCCGGCAGAGTTTGTCCCATAAACTCTTCGCACAGTTTTCATACAAGAGCTACTTCATCTGCAGCAGGGAAACATGACTGTAGCTCAGTACTCAGAGAGGTTCATTGACCTCTCACGCTACTCCACAAATATGGTGTGGGACCCATTATTTAGTGCCCCGACCTTCGAGTAGGGACTCAGGTGGGATATCAGGGCTTCAGGGATCTCACTCATCATCCCAATGTAGAAAGGAATGTTAGAGAGATCCCTCACAGTGGAGAGTTTCCTTGCTGAGCAGTCTCTAGCAACGAGATCCACCACCAGTCGACACATAGCAGAGTCTTCTGCAGCTAGAAGTAGACATATGTCGCAGAGGCCCAAGAGGACCAGACCTATTGCTGTAAGACAGCATGACTCAAGATCTGTTGTCGGGGAACCCAAAGCGGAAACAAACCTGCTAGGATCGGGCTGTGTTTCACATGCGGCGGGTAGGGTCACATTGCTTGTGATTGTCTGGCCTGTCGTCCTGATGATCAGCGGACGGTCGATGGACCTACCATGTAGAGACAAAGATATGATCAAGGAAGTCCACAGGGAGCAGGAGAATGTGGTAGAGAAGCTAGATGTGCAGCTGGTGGTGTAAGATGATTCGAGATATTACCGCCACCACCACCAGGAGGTCCACCCCGACCACAAGGCACAGGTGGACATGGGAGAACTGATCTCCAGGCAGTAGAGGCTTATGACCATGGTGCCCCGGATATGATTCGAGGTACGATCTATGTCTACTCCCTCATAGCTATTGTACTTATAGACACAGGTTCCAGCTATTCTTTTATTTCCACTTCACTCGTTTGGAGCTCAGATATTCTGACAGATCCGTTGGTTCGATCCAAACTACCGGATACCCCTACAAGAGCATATTAGACGATTACACACTGGTTCTAGTACTGTGAGCTTACTCTAGGAGGTGATATCTTCTGCAGGTATCTCCTAGTAGAAACATAGAGGCCTTACGACATCATCTTGGGTATGGACTGGTTATCTAAAGTCCATGCTCGATAGACTGTATTAGGCGCAAAGTGCGGAGTGTCCACAGAGATGGGACCAGGTTTACCTTCACTGGAAATAAAGGATCCTTTGTTGTGTACGATGTACTTACCTGGAGGAGGGTGCAGCCAATTACACATCAGGTGGCTAGCCTTACCCTCATAGCAGTTGAAGTGGAGAATCTGAGTTATCCTATAGTGGTGGACTAGTACGCGGATGTTTTCCCTGTTGATGTCTCAGGTCTACCTCCTTGCAGAGAGGTGGAAATTTACATTGACCTGTACCCCAGGATGGCACCGATATCTACTACAGCATATCATATGGATTCGGCTGAGCTTCGTGAGCTATGGGTACAGTTGGAGGACTTGAAGGGGAGGGGGTTCATCTGGCCTAGTGTTTCTCCCTGGGTAGCCCCAATTCTATTCGCCAAGAAGGTGGATGGGATCTTGAGACATTCTGCTGACTATCATCGCCTGAATCAGGTGACCGTGAGGAAAAAATACCCAGTCCTGTAGATTGACGATAGCGTAGATTAGTTGAAGGGAGCACGGTCGTTCTCAAAGATAGACCCCAGATCAGGTTATCACCAGCTCAGAGTTCGAGAAGAGGATGTGAAAATTATGGCTTTCAGACGCCGGTATGGCCATTAGGAGTTCTTGGTTATTCCATTCGGTGTAACCAATGCTCCATAAGTGTTCTTGGAGCTCATAAATAGGATCTTTCAGCCATACCGTGATCGCTTGGTCGAAGTCTTCATTGACGACATTCTGATATACTTGACTATTGAGGAGGACCATGCCAATCATTTGCAGGTATAGCATGACACGCTCTGAGAGCACCAGATTTATGGTATGCTCTCTAAGTGACAGTTCTGGATCTGAGAGCTCCACGTTCTTGGACATGTCATATAGTAGGCTGGAGTAGCAGTGGATCCAATGAATATTGAGGTGGTACTTGATTGGGAGCCACCCATTAGTGTGACGGAGTTACGGAGTTTCCTAGGTCTGGAAAGATACTATCTGATGTTTGTGCCAGACTTCTATAGAGTTGTAGCAATGCTATCAGCCTTGAAGAAGAAGGGGAAACCCTTTTTTTGGTCATAGAAATCTCCACTGAGCTTTCAGGAGTTGAAGCATTGACTGACTATTGCCCCCATCTTGAGGCTTCCAAAGGAAGGCATATGGTACGTAGTCTACTACGAAACACCAGGGAACGAACATGGATGTGTCCTGATGCAGGAGTGAGCAGTGATCTCATTTGGTTCTCGGTAGCTGAGATAGCATGAGAATAACTGCACAACCCATGACCTGGAGTTAGTAGCCGTGGTCTTCACCTTCAAGATGAGGCGACACTATCTGATGGGAAAGTGCTTTACAGTGTACTCTAATCACAAGAGTCTCAGGTATATCTTCTCCCAAAAGGACCTGAACCTAAGATAGCAACGTTGGCTTCATTTCCTCAAGTACTACGACTTCAAGATAGTCTATAATACTAGAAAGCAGAATGTTATTGCAGATTCACTTAGTAGGAGGTTTGGTATACAGCTGCAAGGCGAGGCGATGGGGTAGTTGGCCGCTTTACAATTATCCTTTGTAGATAAGGACATAGTAGAATTTCTATAGTATATTACAGTCACTCCCCCACTTCTTCATCAAGTCATGGAGGTGCAACATGGGGATGCTGACTACGAGACACGACGTTCTTTGATATCCACAGGACATGCACCTGATTGATTTTCTGAAGGTGGGGGGCACGTCATCCTCTTCATAGGACATACCATGGTACCAGTGTCACTTCAGGTGGAAGTATTGAGGGAGTTCCACACATCACCTCTAGCGATACATCTAGGAGTGGATAAGATTTACCAGGACCTCCGACGACAACATTTGTGGCCATGAATGAAGAAAGCAGTTGCAGAGTTTGTCTCTCGATGCCTTACTTGTCAGCAAGTGAAGGCGTAGAATCAGGTACTAGCAGGCCTAGTTCAGCATTTAGAGGTTCCAGAGTGGAAGTGGTATGGGATATCCATGGACTTCACGACGGTTCTCCTACATACATCCATGGGACATGACTCTATCTGGGTGATCTTCGACCGACTCACCAAGTCATCCCGCTCCATACCGATCCGAGAGAGGAGTTCAGTAGGGAGCTTGGGAAGCCTCTCTATGCAAGAGATTGTGTGGCTACATGGAGGACCCACTATGATTTTCTCCGATCGTGATACACGTTTTACTTCCCGGATATGGATGGGGTTTCAGGAGGCTTTCAGGACGTAGCCTTGTTTGAGCACCGCCTTCCATTCTCAGACGGATGGCCAGATTGAGCGGACCATTCAGACCTTCAAAGAAAAGCTATATGCTTGTGTCCTCGAGTTCGGTCACAACTTGGAGGTTCAATTACCTTTTTTGGAGTTTTCATACAACAAAATCTATCACTCCACCATAGGGATGAATCATTTTGAGGCATTGTACGGGCAACCTTGCAGATCAACTTTGTGGTAGACTGACCCAACAGAGTCAGCACTAGTGGGACCAGAGATGGGAAGCACTACCACAGAGATGATTCAGATCACACATGACTAGATGAAAATGACCAAGACCATACATAAGTTTTATGCCGATAAGAGATGGAGACCTCTGGAGTTCAAGGATGGCAACCAAGTCATTCTACAGGTCACACCTTGATGAAGTTTTTGGAGATTTGAATGAGGCGGTAAATTATATCTGAGGTTCATCAGACCCTTTCAGGTCCCTAGTAGAGTTGGAGAGGTGGCATACCACTTATCTCTTCCACCTCATTTGCACTGGGTGCAGGACGTCTTCCATGTATCTCTGCTGAGGAGATACTTGCATGACCCTTCTCACTTCATCGACCAAGGCAAGTTGGATGTCGACAATGGGGAGGATTTTATGGAGGTTCTAGTAGATATTGAGGATCGATAGTAGTGGGTCCTTCGAGGATGGTCGATTCCTCTAGTGCGTGTTCGCTGGTAGCACGGGAACCTCTAGGAGAGCACATGGGAGTGGGAGGCTCAGATGCATGCTCATTACGCCCACTTTTTTACCTAGTTGAGTTGTGTCTTATGGAGAAGTAGATCCCTGAGGTGGAGATAACGTAACGTCCCAAGATTTCCATATAATTGTTTTTAAATATATGGGAACTTTATGAGTTCGTGAAAATTGACAGCGCGTGATTCCGAGGCCTGGAGTACCCTGAATGAATTTCTGAACTCTTTTTTCGGGTACGTTCAGTAAACAGGAGAGTCAGGTTTTCTAACTTTTGAATAGGTGCTTGGAATTGAAATATGAGGGCACTGCTGAACTTGCAGCACCGGTATTCACTTGAGGATACATTATCTTCGACGACAGATGGTCGATGGTAAAAGTAAGTTTTTGGGTTTTTCATTTAAGAATAAAATAAAAATAAAAGTATGTGACATTTTTATTTTTTTTTGCAACACCCATGTGGGTGTTGGGAGGTGGGGTCCACTAGAACTAAACCTCATCTTCATGTTTAATTTTGGTCGGGACCACACGAGTTTTCAATAACCTCCCAAATTGAATTAAGGGGCGGGGACAACCCGACCACTATTTATACGGGGAGAATAAACCACTCAACCCCCCTCTTTAATGTGGAGGAGACTCTTGAGCTTCATCCACATTAATTACTTCAACCCACCTTAATTAAATGTTATATATGAGGTGTTAAATTAGGCTATTTTGAATTTTTGCCAATGATTAAAGTTAGGTAGAACACATCAGTTGGCCATTTTCTTTTTGGTGGAGCCTTGGGAGAAAAGCTCTCCAACGCAGTACTATTTCTCTGAATGTAGAACACATTCTTCCAATGAAGAATGTCAACGAAGAATGATGACCCCCACTTCAACATTCTTACTCGATAATTCTTCCGGCATGGGAAGTATTCACCTACGATGAACCAACACACAAATCGACGATCGAGGAAAATGCTGACGTCACCAAAGTCCAACTTTTTTCCAACGATTCGTCTTCCTCCCCGCGACTATGTCCACGTATCTACCTGAGGTAGGGGTTTAATGCTATTTTTTATCACTTTCCAGGTACTCGTTTCTTCTCTTGTGCGGGATATGGAATGATTAAATTAGAGAACATCATGGTTGATGATCTTTGCTTCATTCTTGTGAATCGTATCCTACCACTCTAAACGTGAAGGGTGCGAGCCAAACTGACATGGCCACACCCCCCTTCACTGTTCTTCTTTGTGGGGTTGTTCGGAATGAAGGAAGGCGATAAAGGAAATGAAGGAAACAACGCCCCCGCCCGAATCCACGGCAACTCACGCCGCCCCCGCGGCTCTCTGGCCTCCCGACTGAATCAACCTCGTGCCACCTGCCAGCTAAGCCCCCCGCCGGCTGCGCCGCTGCCGGCCGCGCCCACCCTGCTATGATGCCTGTCGGTCGCGCCTCCTACCGGCTGAGCCCCTCCCCTCCCCCGGCTGTGTACCCCAATGGCCACGCCTCCCCGGGCATGCCGCCCGCCGACCACACCGTTTGTCAGCCAAGCCACCCCAGCTCACAGTGCCCGCTGGCCTCCCGAAACAGCCCGCGACCCACACGGTGCCCTGGCAGAACCAGTCTGCACCCCGCGCAGTGCCCCAGCCGAACCGAATTTCTCCCCTCCTACTGCCCGCCGACCACGCCGCCTACCGGCCCAGCCACACAATGTTCGTGCGACCCGTCGGCTGCCCCCCAGCCGCGCCACCCACCGGCTGCGCCCCCCGGCCACGCCGTCAACCGGCCGAGCCGCGCTGGCTCATGCTACCTGGCGGCCTCCCGAAACGGTCCGCGCACCTCGCGGTTCCCCTCGCGAATCCCTAGATGAACCGTCCCCCCCCCCCCCCCCCCCGTGGGGCCCCGGTCGAACCAGCACGCGCCCCACGCGGTGCCCCGGCCAAACAGGCCCGCACCCCCCGCAGTGACCCGGCCGAACCGGCCCACACCCCCTGCGGTGCCCTGGCCGAAAGGGCTCGCGCCCCTCGAAACACCCCAGCCGAAAGGGCACGCGCCCCTCACGGCGCCCCGACCGAACCGGCCCGCGCCCCTCCCTGCACCCCGTCCAAACCATCCCCGCACCCTTGGGACACCCCCCACATCCACGCAACCCTACGGCACACGCGGGCTCTATGGCCCCTCACGGATCTCATAGCCTGCTAGACCTCCCTGCTAACCAGGCTACATTACAGGCCGGGCCTTAACCTGCGGGTCGGACCGGACCCAGGCCCACTACGACCCGTATACTTTTTTGACCATAACTTTGTCACCAGACGTCCTATTGATGCACCGTCTATTACATTGAAACCCCTGTGACATGGCAGACCTCTGTGTTATTTCTTCGTGGGGATTTGTGACAGTTGGGGTATCGACTAGTAGCTTGTGAAGCTGATCATCCCGAAGATGAGTGAGCATAGTGCGAAGACCTAGTAGATGGCTGAGACCTGAGGACTGCTGAACATTTTGACTCTGAGTGACTATACTAGCCCAATGGGGAGAGCCTTGGTGTCGTGGCAGACCTACAGTGGGGAGCACCTTGGTGTCGCGGCAGACCCATGGTACTCGATATGAGGAGTACCTCAGCAGGATACGAGGGGGAGCGCACTTGGTGATGTGGCAGACCCACAGTGGGGAGCGCGCTTGGTGACGTAGAAGATCCAAGATACTCGACATGAGGAGTACCTCAGCAGTACGTGGTTCATGGGAAGCATGCCTGGTGTCACAGGAGACCCACTATACTCGACATTGGAGGAGATCTCCTATATCAGAGGTTTCAAAAATGTGACTAAGGGTATTACTTGATACTACCCCCAGATTAAAATCCTTGTTGAGCTGAGTCAGTTTTTCTGTGTTTTCTTCATGATTGAGATGGATCACATGATAACATAGGTATATGTATGGGCATATACTGATGTTAGGTTATTTTTTGATTTCATACTTTTTGGTTTAGCGTAGTTGGATTTTGTGAGACCTTGAGGGTCTTGGGGTCCCTACTGAGTATCATTATACTCACACATACATGGGTTATGCCCCCACCTTGTTGTGTTGGCTGCAAGTGACGGACAATGCTGACTAAGGCTGAGAGTACTTGGATTGGACGGTGCCCAGCGGTGGACACTACAGCATGTCAGTATGTAGAGGATACGGACGGACGCGGAGTGCTGAGGAGGCGATCTGTACCTACCCTTCAGGGATAAACCTCGGAGGATGATCTGGTAGCTATCTTTTCTCTTTCATCAATTGAATTTCATTTCAGTGGTCCTTGTACTTTCCAGTTGGGCTTGTATTCTGGCCCCTTTTTACTTATTGTAGTCACTTGTATACTATCCTTTTGACTTGCATTCGTATCATGCTTTGTGTTTGGTTACATGTGTTTACAGGTTATAAAGGAAATGCCTTCCCAGTTTCAGGGAATACGCCTTTGGTGCTAGTCACGAGCCCCTAGCCTATGGAAGGCGGGATTGGGGTAGTCACGGCACGGGCCCCAGGAGACGGGTCGTGACAGTTTTCATTTTTAAAATAAAAGGGAGATTAGAAGTTGTTTGATGATAGATTATTCCATTAGCATTATATATATATATGAAGCTGGGTTTATCATGGCACATGAATTATGATATTTTAGGAGAAAATAAGAAAATAAATTAAAATTAAAAGAAATTAAAAGGAAAAGAAAGAGGATGTTACCTTTTGAATTCTTCTCCTTGAGAACCCCCTTAAGGAAATTGGATTTGGTCTTTTATTGATACCAAAGGATTTAAGACATAGGGGAGGGGCTCAAGAAGATTATTTGGTAGAAATCGAATAATCTACGAGGCTTTGGAGTTGTGAGGAGAAGATGTGAGGAGGGTGGTATTTATATGGGATGAGAGGGGTGTTTTTTCGTTAATCATTTCATTGTTTTTTTATTTTGGATCAAAATAATGAATATTTTGAACCTTATAACTAAATATACTAAAATAATGAATAAAATTTTAGTATTATGGTCTAACATCATCTATACATCATCTAGGACTCAATAATTAATGCTTTTTTATGATATTATAAATTACCGTATTTCATTATTCACCAAAAATTCAACTATTTTAGAAAAATCCCAAATTTAATCATAACCATTTCTAGATAAGTAGAATTTAAAAATGGACTCCTTTTTATAAAAATTAATTTCTAAATATGTACAATTTATTGATTCATTAAAATCATCATTTACTTTGAAAATACCGATTTAGAAATTATAACTGATTTTATAACACATTAAAAAAATAATTAAGGTCTCAAAAAATTATATTAAATCATAAGAAAAAAACTTAATTTATGAATTTTTATTATTAAAATAAATTTTATCATAAATCATTATATAATTTTTAAGATTATAAATAAACATTTGTAATTTACAACAATAGAAACACTTAATTTATCATTTTAAAAACATTTATTTACCTATGAGATGATCTAATTGTATCATATTTTAATTTATAATAATACTAAATTTTATTTAAAATTTCACAGGTGAGGTTAATATTCTATTCTAAAAATTATTATACATAATGGTCACACTACTACTCCAAGGGTCAAGTTACTATTTCATTAGTAAAGGGTCCTTAATTCTCTTATTTCATTCATTATTTATTTATAAATTTCAATTTGATTTTACATGATTTATACTATATGAAATAATTATAATAATGGAATTTATATTGATATAATTTTGGGTTGTTACTGCACTTACTGAAGTACACCCCATGTTTTCCACACATATCAGAAAACTTGACCCTCCTCAATAAATAATAAAATACATAAAAAATATAATAAAACCAATCCTTACATTTAATAACATCATATAATTACATCTGAATTATAAGAAAATATATCAATGAATGGTCTATCCCCGTTATTGGTTTGAATTACTAGTATACATCAAATTATTTATCCTGTCTTATAATTTGAATGGATAACACTTGGGGCACGAAAGGCATGTCCACCACTATTCTAAATATATTGAAAAATGTGGGAATAATAAAATTGTGAAGATCCATATTCATAAATTGAGGAAAATTGATAATACATAATCACCTGGTACCTCTAATTACTAATGGGACCTCTTTAATTAGCTCCTCAATCAATTGAATCTAGCCTTCACCGGTTCCTCGACCTCAATATTAATGACCTTAACAACCACCCAATAGAATTGGCTATTAATGGTGAGGTAAATTCTATGACTACCAACTCTACAAACTCTTAGAATTATATAATCCTATTAAGTATGTAAATTAACATATACATGATAACTAGGTAGTTGAGAGAGTTTTTAACCACACAAATCATATTTATCATCTAGGATTGATGGACACTATCGATGATTGTATCCATGAACTCTATATTTAAGACAAACAATGGTATATCTCATGATACAAAATCGATAAGTATCACCCCTCCAAAAAAATTGATACTGACTACTATGGTCATCTACTAGAGAATTAAAATCTCTACTGATAAGATATCTACTTCCATCCATCTGATTCCCTACTCTTCAATGTCCAAACCGACCCTCTACTAGGTGTGATTCATCCCACTCATTTAGATTCTCAGTCACTACTACCATCATACATTCCTATAGATTCTTATGTACATAAATGTTTAAACAATAGAATGTTGGATATGAAACCACACCTTATACATGGGTTAGAAAAAATACTTTTATTTTTAATATAAGTTAGGTTAAAATCATATAGGGTCCATAAACATAACCCCTAACTCTAAAATAGTTTTACTCCAATAATTATGGGAGAGTAAATACTTTCCCTTTACCCATTAATATTCATTGATATAAACTGAGTAATAAAAACTATATGGATTTTGGAAAATGATATACCATTCTCTGATATGTCCTCATATGGAATGCCATTTTTTTAATACATAAACATTTCATATACCTTTTACAAATATTTTATATTTCAATGATTATTTTTCTTGAAATAAGGAACATAATTCATTGAAACATAAATAATTCTTCTAAATCCATTGGAAGAAATACACAAGGGTTTATCCTATGTACATTTATTATATCTCACATCCTAGGGACACACATCAAGGGAATGGGGTGATCTTGAGGCCCAGGAAGGGAAAATAGATTACATGTGATCATGAGGAATAATAAGAAGAAGATGAGGAATGTCATTAAGGCAGGAGATAATTAAAATTAGGCATATAATAATAAATATAATGGGAATTATAACCTGAAAATTTGGATACAAAATTTAAATGAGAAATTTTCAATCATTCCACCAAGGGTTTTCTTTGAGGTTCCATAAATGAAAATTACCAAGGTTCTTCGCAAAGGTGTTGTAAAACATGTTACCTCTAGAGGTTAAATTATTTTCCCAATTAAATGGAGAACAATAATGGTTCACCATTGATATTTATTAATTTATTTTATCCATATATATATTAATCAAATCTTTCATAAATAACCCATGGGGAAATAAAAACGGCTTTCATATCAGAATCATAGAATTTTAAATGTGTTTGAAAATATGATCATTATGTTATTTTCAACCCACAAAAAGCAAGGTTTGTTTCATTTTTGTTAATCCAAGAATAAAATAAATAATTTTTAAAATTAGGTGAGTACTCTTGGAAAATAAATAGTATTTTTTATTCATATGAGGAAAATAAAAGAGAACTTCATGAGGAGAATAGGGAAATTTTTACATGTAAATTCCACCGCATAACGTGTATAAAAAGTTGAATTATAAAAAGGAAAAATTAGAGGTGAATAGGATTAATGATGCATAAATCATAATCTTATCATAACTGTATCAACAAAATGGTTATAAAATTGATTAATAATATCATTTGGAAGACATAAAAATGGTTCATCGATTAAAGATAAAAGGTGTACAATTCCCTTACTGTCATGAGTTACTCCTAAAACATGAGGGTTTGGACCTTGGGGATTGAGGAAACATTGGGGAGACACCTTGTGAGGTAAAACTAACATATATTCATGAAATTTATATTTTGAGTTAATTTAAATGGATAAATGGGTGGGTATTTGTAGTGAAAGTGGAGGATTTGTTTAATAATTTAAAAATATAGGTCGTGGAAAACTAAGTTGTTAAAAATGAAAAACCATTTGATTTACCATTGTTTTTACCCATGGTTTTGGAAATGTTTTTTATATTTTATGTTACTTTAACTCAAATTTAGTTATCATAATTTTTTATTACTTCTTTTGGCATAAAAAGTTTTTTCCCCACAAATTGATATTTTTCAAGTTAATGTTTTCATTTTTGACATTTGAACGTAATTTATATGTTTGGAAATTGATTGAAATATATTAAAAAAAATTAATATTAATAATATAACACATAATAGGTCTTTTAGTGTTTTTAATTAATTATTAAATCATTATTAAATAATTACTCAGTCATTAAACATACTGAAAAAACCCTAACTCTATTTTTACTATTCAAGATAAAATAAATTATGTTATAAAATTCTAAAAAAATGACCCCAAGAGAATTGAAATTTGATGATATCAAAACTGATTTTTTAGGTTATCATAATAATTATATAAGCATTAAAATATTGACTTTACAATATAACAAATACTATTGATTAAAAAAAGTGGGTTGAAAATGCAATGTAAAATTTCTGCCACATTATAATTTTTAAATAAATAATAAAGTTGTTTAATAATTTATATTTAAATAATAGTATTTTAACATAATATTTCTTTAAATTACATATTATTCATAATTACTTAGTTTATTAGAAAAAATACAACCTTCTTGAAAATTACGATTTCTTTCTGAAAAATTCATTTACCAAGGTCTTCATATTTAAGAGAAACTAATCTAAAAACATAATAGTTGGAATAAAAATATTATTTATAAAATGGAATTACACATTAAGTAATTATTTTTTTATACTAACCACTTATAAAACCCATGTATCACTTAATGGTAAGGTGTGTGATCATGATAGATTCATGTGGTGGCTCGACTAACATCGCCTGAGTGGTAACTTCCACAAACATGAACTTTTGCAGTAGATGATTTAATTCAATATTCACATGTAAAATATAGGAATATAAATTATCCAGGGAGAAACACAATGATACTACCTACCATCAATTTTTTGAAAAACGGGATTTATAGGGCATGACTCTGCTATTTGTGGTCCTAACTTCTCTATTAGGTAATAATTATCCTTTTCCATTTTTACTTATAGGCACTACTTATAACGTCACAATTATTACCAAGAGTATATTTTCCAATGGTCATATTGAAAAAACGTCATATTTGACCAATGTTCATATTGGGGTTAGATATATATGGTAACATTTTCCTTTATACTCTATAAATACGACTTCATTATAAAAGAGATATAGTTTTGTTGTGTAAAATAAAATAACACACATTTTCATGGAAAATAATAATATTTAAAAAGGTTGGGTCATGAGACCGAGAAATATATAATCCACATTTAAAACACTTCTCCACTCATCTTGGGTTAATGATTGAGAAACATTCTACTCATCTCATTCTTTATCAAAGTTGAATGTGATATAAAACTCCTCTAACTAGTGCTCTTTATCTAGATTAGAGATGATGAACTCAAAATTTGACTGTCTCTAACATTGATTGGCATTCAAAATCCTATATTGATGCACATTATCTTATTATAAAAAAAATACACTTATCATTAAAATGGACACCATATTGAACTTCACTAACATGGACCGAATGCGAACAATGGGTGACATGACTATAAGAAATAAAAGGATGAATAGTTGTGTTTGGTAGTAATTTAAATTTTTAGATTCATTTAATTAATTAATTTATTTATTCCATAAAGCACCCCATTAACAATAAAAATCAAGAATATATGTTATATATACCTCTCCTATATCTCTACCTTATAAATATCATCACATTACCCAATACATTCTAAGAGATTACGGTTTTTTTGTCAGATCATAGAGGAACCTAAAATCTTTTTTTATCACTGGTCTCCCTTTTAGTCATCACATAATATATTTAGTTACACTATTACTATAAAAACCCATGTATTCATAAATATTTGAAAACTATATACTCCAACCTATCCTTTAAACAACAACATGACCCCCTGGAAACCCTCTTGGGTCCTCCATGGAAATAGTGAGTGAAAATTGAATTGCATATCTAGTAAGACACTATATAGAGACTATAACCAAAGGTATAAGAGTTAAAATTTGGTAAAATTACCCAAAAAACTAACTATATAAAAAAATTCTAATCTATATGAATCGTAAATAGACCACACACCCACATAATAAATGGAATAATTCAAGAATACAAAAAAATAGAAAACATTCATGCACAAATAAATAAAAAAGGAATCCTATAGGAGGAACATTAATAACATTATGCTTTGATCTAGTAAAATCTAGCATGATTACCATAGTCATCCTAGGAAACATAAGGAAGTTTTATATAATTTTTTTTATAATAATATTTTTATAAAGAAGGATCATACTCATGGACTCTCATAAGAAATTTAAAATTGAAGATTATTTCATTATTGGAAAATATCATTTATAACTATAACAATAACAGTATGACTATTTTTTAACCATAACCTCACCAAGTCTCTCCCACCCAATTAAAAAAAAATAGTAATATATTAATATCTTATAAATGAATATAATTGTTCCCATAAAACACTTCCCCATTGGTTTTCCTCTCTCGCCCAATTCGAGGACATCCTATTCTACCATCCCTTCAGAATCTAATAGTGATGGAATGGACTATATATCATATCTCACAGCAGTAACCACATATCACGCCAACTATTTATTATATATCTTATTCCCTCCACATTCAAAATATGACCTCCATCATATTTCTAACCATTCACCATCATTTTCCCTACACAATGTTACTAAATATATTACATGGGAGAGGGGGTAGTTCGTAATTGATATCTTCATCATCTAGGATGATTGTGAAAAACAACCCTAAGGGTATCCAGGTGTCAGTCAGGTCAATTGAATTCGGTGGGGGCCTATAAAAATATATGAATATATGGGTATATTATTATTTCACAAAATCCCTCACATATGGTTTATCATTGTAAATTATACTTCAACTGCCACTATGATACTTCAAAAAATCATGCCACCGTGCATTTCTTCTAAAGTTAAAAAGACAACAACAATCATCAAACAATGGGCTACAAACTTGATTCCATTTTCTATTATAATATTTTAAAACTTAACCACTATGAATTACACATTTATTTATTTTGATTTCTCGACCTGGGAACCAATAAATAGTTCACCTAATTTATTGGCCACTTTTCCTCATACAAGGATCTATATACACCATAGTATGTTGACTATTAGTGAGGGCCTAGTTGTGTTTATGGATAGACAGATCCCTCGTGTCAGAGTGGAGTACAATGAAATCATATAAAAATATCCAAAAAATGGAATCATTAATGATAATATAATTTATTTGAAGTCAAATAAATAACAAATTGGGAATGCTTATATCACCTAGAATAAAGCAGATTATTATCCAAAATATACATTTCAAACACAAATGATGATATCTTCAGGTTAAGTATAAAAATGGAAGTAGGAATATGTCGATAAATTCCAAACAAAAATACCTAGAAATACAAAAAGGATAAAATCCAAAATAATCACAATCCCATGTTTAGTCCAATTATCCCATACACCATCCTATAATATGAATAAAAAAACCAAATCCAAACTCTTTCCCTTATCTCAAAATGCTTCCTTGAGGTATTTCTATGTACAAACCCACGAATTGAACCAAGTGTGTGTAAAACACATAATCCCTCCACTAATAGTATATTTAAAACAAATTATGTCTATTAGTATATATATATATAAATAATTTTACATGTAAAATGATAATTAGATGAAAAATAAAATGAAATAATAACCACATCGGGATTAGTTTCCTCACGGGATGCCCAGATAAACAAAATTAGTTTTTTAATCCATATGTAACCAAAAATGGATCCAATAAGAATAAATTTACTATTTACAAGATATGAGTTTCTCTATCATAATAATAATAATGGATTCCCCATGGGTAAACTGGGCCATCCTCGACCAAAGATGTTTTCCCAACATATAATACATTACATGCAGCCTCACCAAAGAGGTATAAGTGCAATTTAAGGAGTAAACCCTTGTACATACAATTTAAATATGTCCCAAATGGATTCCTTTGAATAATTACACATTACATCCAATCAAAGCATGACTGTATCCTAATTCGATGATCTTAGGAATCACGTTTCTGAAAATATCATGATGAATCCATGGAATGAATCCAAGTAAATCTAGTTTCCTAATAAATATTGAATGATTTTTCTTACTGTATCAATGAATTTATGTACTAGTAAGACAAAGAACAAATTCCTTGGTGGAAGTAGCTCTGGGAATCATTCTCGATAAATCAGGGTGGAATATTCTATGTGCTAAAGGAATTTATTTGGGAATCTAAGGTTGTCTTAAGACAATCCACTCCTTTAAATAGAAAAAGGTCCCTAATAATTTGGTACAAATTTTAAATAATAATATTCTATATGTTATTCCATGACCCATTTACGTTCTTGTATATCCATGAATTTTGTTTTCATTTATAAATGACTATGGTTCATAAATAATTCTTCTATTTTAATATTGTTTTTGGTTGGAGTGGATACTCAAGAGGGGGGTGAATTGAGTTCCAATTAAAATTTCTGTTAAAAACTTTTAGGATTAAAATCCCCCAAATTAAAACAGCTCAGTCAATTAAGGTAGTAGAGATATAAGTGACCTATGGTTAAACAAGTTTCTCAAAGGTTTATTACTCCTTAGTTAAATCAATATGGAAACTAATTTCACTTTTGAAATAAGTTTACTAAATGAATCACATATACACAATAACCAGAAATAACTATCAGAGTGAATGTAAAAACAGATTTTTGTCTTTTCAAATATAAACACAGTGGATAAGAATAAAACAGAGGAAAAGATGAAAACAACACTTTAAACAAGAGGTTCAGTCTTAAGTCAAGACATAGTCCTCTCCACTTGGTGATCACCTGACACAAAGAAATTTTATTAAAGAGTGACACATAGCCTATATCGGGCTTTACAACAGTTTTTACAAACTGTCCAGGTTTTGCAACCTCTATCACAGTTCTACGTGGGAAAAAATAAACTACCAAGCGATACTAGGCTTCTTCCATAGTTATATGTGGGAAATAAATATAAAGAGAGTTTGGTATTGGGATTTTCAGTATCCCTTAGTTCAAGCACAAGAGTCAGTGTGTGTAACACAGACACACTTCTCACAAATGTAAAATAATTAAACATAGTAATGCTAAAGATAGTAGGAATATGTTTAGAATGATCTATTGTGTTGGCAGATTTGCTCTGGACTCATTGGGATGAAGGAAATGAAGTTTTGGTCTTTCTCTGCAAGTTGCCTCCAAAACAGAGTGTCACAACTTCTAGGTTCTAGCTTATAATGATGATCAGCTTCTTGGGTTTTAAGCTTTTTTCACCACACCAAGCTAGCTTGAAATAGATTCTATCAATTGGTCTTTGTGAAGCTCTATGTTCTTCTGAATGAGTGCTTGAGGTTCTCTTTCAGATTGTGAATCTTTCTCTCTTATTAGTGTTCTATTGTGTATATTCAGTATGTCCATGCTTATATCTTCTTTATGTGTATTTTCTTCACCCCCTCGAATGTCTCTCTCTTCATATATAAATACTCTTTTTCAGTTCACCTTTTTCTCATTTGGTTCAGTAGGGGCCGACAAGAAAATGTTTCAACCACGTGTGGTCTTCCTCGTACATCGTACTATTTCCTTATATGCCTACAAATAACATTAAATATTGTCAGGTGTATTAATTTTTCCAGACATGTCCAGACATGACCGTTATAACAGTATTAATAAAATTGGTAAGGAAAAGAATAGAATATCATTACACTGGTAGCAGATACATGTCACACGGTAGACTTCAACTATAGTCTTTCCAACTGTGGAATTAATCAGTAGACTATTTGTCTGTAGGCTTATAACAGTAGCCTTTGTGTTTGTGGATGTCTAGTAACGGTAGCTATCACTCTATCTAACAGTATCTCTTTATCATAGAACATCATCTGTATGATCCACAGTAGACCTATCCAACTGTAGACTGATCTCAACAGGTAATTTCATTAACAGTGGAGTATGTCCATCAGTAGAATTTGAATAACAGTCGACTATCTCAACAGTAGGGGTTATCCAGTGGTAGCCTTCTACTAACGGTAGACATGTTCAATTATAGACTTGAACAGTGAGGTTCTCAACAGAAGAATTCATAAAGAGTTTGAAAGTGAACTTCTAACAGAAGCCTTGTCATAGTAGCGACCTTGCGACGGTGACTCTTTGTCTATGAGCTATGATAAGCAGATCAATGGTTGACTTGCGACAGTAACCCTGTACCAGTAGCTTCCAATAGTGACTATGGATCTTCAACAATAATCTTCTAGCATCGGTGACTTAGAGTGACAGTGAGCTATAACAGTGACTTTGAACAGAAGGCTTTTACTAGTAGACTTTAACATTGAACTTATATTTAGATAGATATAAAATGTAAGCTGATGCAGCAAAGTTAGTATGCATTGTTCAGGATAAAAAAATTATAAATACAGATTAAAAGGGGTTAGAAAATGGCTTAATACATCATGATCAATATTGAAACAAGATTTGGGATTATCAAAATAGGTGAGTCGAACAATATCCCATTTTTTGATAATAACAAATTATGCCAGTATGTAGTAAAGAAAGATGTCACATAACCAGAAAATATTGGTGCATTGTATCAGAGAGAAGAGTGAAAAAGATTCAACATAGTATCATAGTTTCATATTAGCATATTTCTCCCCAATCACATGATTAGTCTAAAAGTAGCATAGTATTATTTCTCCCCCATTGTGATTAGCAAAAAGAATCCCAAATATAGAGAATAGAGAAAGCTTTTATTGATAAACAGTACAGTGCATGACCCAAAAAAGAATACATAGTCCCTATCAAAAGACATAAACTGACTCAATCCACGTTAGCCTCAGTAAAGTGATCTTTTCCTTTAGATGAAGAATATGGAGGATGAGCTGGTGGATCAGCAGGGTTAGGAAGGGCTGCATGAATGACTGGAGGGGCAGCAACAGAAGCTCATGTTGGTATGTAGTGGGTTGCTCGTTGAGGTATCAGTGGAGTAAGGCTTCTGATAGCTTCATCAGGAGACATGATGGAAGAACCACTAGTTTGATATGTAGGTAAGGCAAGAGGGATGATGACAGGGGTGCAGTCCCCATGGAGAAAGGGTAGAAGAAGTTTTTTGAAGTCCATAATAATGCTTCCTCCTCTTTCCATAACAGATAAAAAAACATCTTTATTCTCCAAAAACGTATCCAAAGCAGGGGTCAATTCTCTCAGATTGGTGACCTGCGCCCTGAATGCCTGATTTACAGGAGGTATCTTCAGATTTTCTATCAACATCTTGAAGTGGTTAGTCATTTAGTTCTTGGTATAGACCTTCTCAATGTAAGAGTCTACCTTATTCTTAATGGCCTCCTGAGTAGCAGTAGCTGCTTGCAAGTGGTCACGAACAAAACTGCTGACTTACCTAGTGGTAGAAAGTATATGAGAATCAGAGTTTCCACTAGGATTGGCCTTAGCAAGCTCTTACTAGATCACAGTTCTGATATGGTCAATATTCACAGTGGTGCTATATGAGGGAAGGGGTTTGACAGAAAAATCCACTATCTCTTTGAAAGACTGAGTCAAGTTACCAATCAACTACTGAATAAGTGCATCCTAACTGTTCATATGTTCTTTGACTGATTTCTTAAAAGCCTCAAAAACTTCCACAAACTGCTTGACTAACTTTTTGATGTAACGAATCTCTACATTCACTTGGTTTTGACAACTGTTCAAGGCAGTCAATGAAGCAACCGATTGTCTTAGAGCAACCAAATCTCCTGTCCAGCTTTCAATTTGAGAATGGCACACTTTAATCTCATTCAACATTTCTTTCTCTGGACTAGACACTAAACATGGTAGAGAATGTTCTTGGGATTTCTCCACACTCCTCAGCTCTTCAACAAGGCTATTCTTCAAATATGCTACTGATTGTCTCACTGCCTCTTTAATTTCAACTTTCAAGGACTCAAGGCCCTCCTTGGTTGCCAGATTATTAGGCACAACTATTGGAATACTTTTAGGGAGGATAAAAGAATCCCTTTGAGGCTGGTCTTCCTCATCTAAATCTCCATAATCGAGTCTAAGTAACATGTACCCTGGATCTGTTGACCAACCTTCTATGTCATAAAGCACAGAAACTGAACCAAGATGCTCTCCCTCACCTAGAGCTCTCTCCTGAGGAAACACCTCTATCTGTTCTGTTCTATGTAACTCCACTGCTTCCTCTGCAACTCCAGCAGATTCAAAGACAGTTCTCTCTATTATCTCATCAGTGGGGTGAGTCACAGCCTTCACTGAGTCATCAGTGACTTTCACAACAATGGTAGTAGATTCCACTCCTGCTTTCTGACCAGACACTATATTGTCTGTATTATCTATCAGAGGGATCAAACTGAGCTCTTCTTCTTCATTGTCCTCATTATCAGCTTCAGAAACATCCTCCATTCCTTCATCCTTATCACAAGCTTCCTCTGCCTCATCCTCTTCAGAGGTGTCCTTGAAAATATTCTGATAAGATTATTCTTCTTTAGTGGTCTCAGTGTCACTATCCTTTAGAATAGTCTCTCTTCTTGGCAGTTCTTTTGGAGGGCTAGCTGCTCTGAAAGCTACTGTCCTTACAGGAATGTGAGGCAAATCAGGATCACTCCCATCATCAATGGGGGTGTTTTCTCTTTGAAGGTCCATAGCTCCTTCAGCCTCCTCCTCATTGGAATAAGCAGGTTCTGGCTCATCAGGCTTCAGTCCTGGATCTCTCTTGTCTTTTGGCCTAGAAAGATGCATAGTGGGGTAAAACTTTTCATATACCTTTTCTTCATCATTCACCCATGCCTTCTTCTAGGGATTACAACTAATTTTCATGAACTTACAAATCACCTTGGAGATACAGACACTGTTCTTGGCCACAATCATCTCTTCTTGATTTCCAGCCACACCCTTTACCTTTAGCATTACTGAAATAAGCTTGGCATGAAATAAGGCATTGGATTTTGAGCTTACCTTAGTCATATCCTCCAATTGTTCCATCAGTAACCTACATAGGTTAATCTTGTTTTCATGCTTCAGTAAGTACATCAGGAATATGTCCTGGTACTTCAGTACTACAAAGTCTCCTCTTCTTGGACTAATTGCATACTGAATGAATTTGAATAAAAGCTTGTATTCTCCATTCATCTCAACTACAATGATCCTTCTTTATTTTCCATCTCCTGTCAGTTCTTCCAGAGCTTTTTCATATTCAAAAACAACACTATCTGGAGGAGCCACTCCAGAGTAGTAATCATATATTCCTTCATTAGAAACTCTCAAACAGGTATCCCACTCATCAGACGAGAAGCTGACTTCATTTCAATTGAATCTGGATATTAGCTTATTCACATCATCTTCTTCTTCGAATTTCAGATATTAATAGAATTATTTCTTATGCTTTGGGTAGTACGGTCCATTGTTGTTGGGAAAACATTTGGTCCATCCTTGGGCATCTAGTACTTCCCCTACTAATGACTTGCTCGACAGCATCCATTTTTCAGTTAACTCCATCTCAGCAATGATTTGTCTCTTGGTCCGATGCGGGTTGATAGGTCCTGTCGGAGTATTACTAGTGCCACTGGATTCGGTTCGAGTCCTCTTTGGCCTTGGCGCATCCTCATTGACAGTCGAGGGGTGCTTTGTTCTAACCATAGGGATTGAGAGAGGTTCGCGGGTTAAGGTGAAGGGTTAGGGTTTAGGAATTTTGAGAGCAAGGTTCGAGCTTGAGAGAGGAAGGTGGATTCAGATATGTTCATTGCCTTTGGTTTTATCATTTTGGGATTAAAACAAAATAAACTAGAAATAATAAATAGGAATAAAAACGGTTCGAATTCCAGCAAAAATAAAAACAATCAGCGAGGTATCCAACAGTGAGATGTACCTGTAAGGTACACCGATGAGGTATAATAGTGATATCTAACTGTGAGGTGCGACTGTGAGGTGCGACTGTGAGGTCAAACTGTGAGGTGCGACTGTGAGGTCTAACTGTGTGGTGCGACTATGAGGTCTAACTGTGAGGTGCGACTGTGAGGTCTAACTGTGAGGTGCGACTGTGAGGTCTAACTATGAGGTGCGACTGTGAGGTGTCCTATGCTAAAGCTAGTCATACCTAACTCATGTTTGATTTAATTTAACCTGTCATAATTCAAAGTATTTGTGAATATATCAGCCAATTGATGTTCAGTGCCAATGAATTCAAGAGTGATATCACCCTTTTGATAATGATCCCTCAAAAAGTGATGTCTCACATCAATATGCTTTGTCCTAGCCTGAGATACTAGATTTTTGGAAATTTTAATAGCACTTGTATTGTCACACTTTATAGTGACATGTTTGAATTGATATCCATAGTCTAGTAAAGTGTGTTTCATCCATAGAGTTTGAGCACAACAACTACCAGAAGCTATGTACTCAGCATCGGTGGTAGATAATTAAACAGAGTTATGCTTCTTACTACACCATGATACTAGTGACTTTCCTAACATGTGACATTTCCTAGAGGTGCTTTTTCTATCTAACTTGAAACCTGAAAAATCAGCATAAGAATAACTCAACAAATCAAATGATTGTCCTTTTGGATAAAATAATCCTAAGTTGGGAGTATGTTTGAGATATTTAAAAATCCTTTTAACAGAAGTTAAATGAGACTCTTTTGTATTGGCTTGAAAGTGAGCACACATGCATACACTAAACATGATGTCGGGTCTACTAGCTGTAAGATACAGTAGACTCCCTATCATACCTCTTTAGTTGTTTTGATCCACTGGTTCTCCAGTTTCATCAGCATCCAACTTACATGTGGTACTCATAGGTGTGTCACTACCTTTTACTACCATCCAAAGAAAAACGTTTTAAAAGATCCTTAATATATTTACCTTGATTCAAAACAATTCTATTTTTATATTGAAAGATCTAAAATCCAAGGAAAAATTTGAGTTCTCCCATTAAACTCATTTCAAAATCATTTTGAATCATTTTTGAAAAATCAGTAAATAATGTATTTTTAGAAGATCCAAAAATAATATCACCCACATAAATTTGTACTATCAGAACATTTTTAGAAATCCATTTAATGAAAAGAGTAGAATAGGCTATCCCTTTGGTAAAACCTTTTGAGATTAGACAAGAGCTGAGCCTATCATACCATGCTCTTGGAGCTTGTTTTATGCCATATAAAGCTTTAGATAGTTTAAAAACATGATTGAAAAAATGGGGATTTGTAAAACCAGGAGGTTTTTCAACAAATACATCCTCAACTATATACCCATTTAAAAAATCACTTTTAACATCCATTTGATAAAGTTTGAAATTCAGATGAGCTGCATAGGCAAGTCGTATCCTAATGGCTTCTAATCTGGATACAGGTGAAAAGGTCTCCTCATAGTCTATTCCTTCCTCTAGACTATATCCTTGTGCAACTAGGCTATCTTTGTTTCTAACTATATTCCAAGACTCATCAACATTGATCCTAAACACCCATTTAGTGCCTATGGTCAAAGTTTCCTTAGGTCATTCCACTAATTCCCAAAAATTGTTTCTTTCGAATTGATTTCATTCTTCTTGCATAGCCATTGCCAAAAATTCATCATTGATAGCATCATTAATATTATTGGGATCAAGCTGTGAAAGAAAAGCTTGATGTTTAACCTGATTTCTTAGAGAAGATCTAGTTTGTGTTCCTCAATTTAAATCGCATAAAACAGCATCTAGAGGATGATTCTTAAGAGTCCTAATACCTCTAGGAAGGGTTGAACTAGATTCATAATTTTTGTCAGTTGGTTCAGAATCAGTAGGAGAAAATTATGGAAAATTTTTAGAACTGGACACTTTTACAGGGGATTCACTATCCTTATCATTAAGGTTCAGATTTGACAAATATTCTTCAAGATTTTCAAGAGAGATTTTATGCTCATGTGGATCAGTCTCATCTAATTTCATATGAACTGATTCTTCTACACATTTGGTTTTCTTATTAAACACTCTATATGCTTTAATTGGAATAGAATAACCTAGGAAAATTTATTCATCACTTTTGGAGGAAAATTTTTCAAGATTATCCTTAGTATTAAGAACAAATACTTTGCAACCAAAAACGCTAAAATAATTCACCTTAGGTTCCTATTATTCCAAATTTCATAAGGGGTCCTTTTTAGAATAGGTCTAATTAAACACCATTGATAACATAACAAGCTGTATTTACAGCTTCAGCCCAAAAATAAATAGGTAAGTCAAACTCATTAATCATAGACCTTGAAATTTCTAAAAGGGTCCTATTTCTCCTTTCTAAAACTATGTTTTGTTGAGGTGTCCTAGGGGCAGAAAAGTTGTGACTATTGCTATTATGTGTGCAGTAGGATTCAAATTCATGATTCTCAAACTCTCAGCTATGATCACTTCTTAGGGTCTTAATATTAAGACCACTAAGGTGTTCTATAGACTTGGAATATTTGACAAAGTAGGAACAAGATTCCCTTTTGTGAGCAAGAAAGTATACCCAAGTATACCAAGAAAAGTCATCTACAAGAACATAAACATAGTGCTTCACATTTAGACTTGAAACTCTTGATGGTCCAAACAAATCCATGTGAACCAACTGAAGTGGTCGAGAAGATGAAACTTCTTTCTTTGGATTGAAAGAAACTTTGTGTTGTTTTCCCTTTTGACAGGGATTACATACATTATCAACTGGGAATTCTAATTTAGGTAAGTCTCTAACTAAACATTTCTTAGATAGATTAATAAGTGAGTGCACATTACAGTGTCCTAATATTCTATGCTATAACCAAGATTCTTTATGAAAATCATTTAAGTAGGAAACATTTTGTTTGGCTAAGGAATTTAAATCAACAACATATACATTCTCATTTCTACATGCAGTGAAAACAAAATCATTTTTTGAATTAAAAACATTGCATGAATCATTTTCAAATTTATCATTAAGTTCTTCATCACATAAATGAGATATTCTAAGTAAATTATACTTTAATCCATCAACAAAAAGTACTTTAGAGATTAATATTGTATCAGGGTTACCAATATGGCCTAAGTTGATGATTTTTCCTTTTCCATTGTCACCAAAGGTGACATGACCCCCCATCAACTTTAATTAGACTCTTGAAGCAAGAATAGTCTCCTATCATATGTCTTAAAAATCCATTGTCCAAGTACCATATAGTATTATAGGAACTCTTTAAGCAACTTCCCTGCAAAACAGATTAAACATGGGATAATTTTGGTACCCAGATCTTCTTGGGTCCCGAAAGGTTATCCCATAAAACTCTAGGAACCCATATTTTCATTATAGGTTTTCTAAAATTAGAAAACATATTTTGAGACATGAATACTTTGTTAGGTCCTTTAGAAAATTGTTTCTCAAAAGATGGTCCAGAACTAGTAGTGAACTGTCCAGATTTTGGAATAAATTTGGTTTTGCTAATCTGTATATGTCCAGGATGATATCCTAGACTAGTTGTTTATTTAGGGGAAATATTCTTTCCTAGATACTATGTCAAGGTATCCCTACCAGCTGTGAACTTATCAATATCATTTTTTAATTGTTCAGTAGATAATTTTAGTTGAGTGTTCTCTTTCAACAATTGAGAATTCTTTTCTTTTTCTACACTTAGATCTGTTTTAATATTACTAGTCAAGGCATGTTGTTTCCTCAACGATTTATATTTATCTTTTAGTTCATTGCAGGTATCTTCTAGTATATTGAAATATTCAAATAGTTCAGCCATAGACATATTTTCCTCATTAACTAAATCACTATTATTTCCAGAATAATAATTATTTAGAATAGTGTAAATAGGTACCTTAGATATGTTAGTCATAAAGAACATGTTGGCATGATTCTTTTCAGAATCAGTTGCTTCTGATTCACTTGTGCTGTCTTCCGAAGCACTCCAGGTTGCATTCATGGATTTCATTAACATCTTGTCCTTATAATCATGTTTCTTTTTGAATTTTAACTTCGTAAAGTCAGCCTTGATGTGTCCTTTCCTCTTTCATTCATAAAAGACTATATCATCTTCCTTGTCATATTTCTTCCAATACTTTTTCCACTTACTGTGTTGATCATACATACCCTTGTAGTTTGGTTTTCTGAAAAAAAAATCATCTTCCTATAGAACTTCTTAAATATCCTGGATATTTGAGCGATTTCTTCATCACTTTCTGAATCTGAATCTTCACTAGCTGAACTTTCAGTAGGTACATGTATTTTCTCTCTTTCCTTTCTCTTTGAAGTAGTAGACTTGAATGCTATAGATTTTCTTTTGGGTTCATCATATTTTTCTTTTTTCGCCTTCAATTATTCTTCATACATCATTATTTTACCAATCATCTTCTTAACAGGTAGCATTCTCATGTCACATGACTCTCGGATAGAAACAGAAGTGCCTCTCCATCTGCCTGGAAAACATCTCAATATTCTCATGATATGCTCCTTCTCTGGAGCAGTTTTTCCAAGTGAACTCTTGGTGTTGAAAATATCATTAAACCTAAGGTAAATGTCAGAAATGGGTTCATTAGGTATCATCTTAAAATTTTCATATTTAATAGTGTAATTATTTAATCTCATTTCCTTCACATTGGTTGTTCCTTCATGAGAAACAGCCAAGGTGTCCCAGATTTCATGAGCTATTTTACATGCTGAAATTCGGTTAAATTCATCATCTCCTAAAGAGAATTAAATGGAATTCATAGCTTTATAGCTATTATTATAGTATGACTTTATAGAATCATCCTAGTTAGATCTAGCAATTTTGGGGATCTCATATTCTGATTCTATAGCAGACCAAATATCAAAACCAATGATTTCCAAATGAATTTCCATTTTAATTTTCCATTGAGCATAATTCACACCATTAAAGAAAGGTGGCATGTTAGTAGAAACACCTTCTAGTCTACGGTCAATAACTAGATTTTAGAAAATATATTAAAGAGAGAAAATTTAAAACTAACAGAAATATAAGATCTTTAAGATAAAACTAAAATCACAGATTAAAAAACAAAGGTATTGAAAATGTTTTATGAATAACAACTAAACCTCTGATACCAAATGTAGGTCGGAGTGGATAATCAAGAGGGGGGTGAATTGAGTTCCAATTAAAATTTATGTTAAAAAATTTTAGGATTAAAATCCCCCGTATTAAAATTTCCCAACAAATTAAGGCAGTAGAGATATAAGTGACCTATTTTTCAACAAGTTCCTCAAAGGATGATTAATCCTCAGTTAAATCAGTATGGAAACTAATTTCACTTTTGAAACAAGTTTACTAAATGAATCACATATACACACTAACCAGAACTAACTATCAGAGTGAATGTAAAAAATATATTTATTTCTTTACAAATATAAGAACAACGGATTAGAATAAAACAGAGTAAAATATGAACACAACACTTTAAACAAGAGGTTCGGTCTTAATTCAAGACCTAGTCCTCTCCACTTGGTGATCACCAGACACCAAGAAATTTTATTAAAAAGTGATACACAGCCTGTATTGGTCTTTACAACAATTTTCACAAACATTCCAGGTTTTGCAACCTCTACCACAGTTCTACGTGGGAAAAAATAAACTACCAAGACACACTAGGCTTCTTCCACAGTTATATATGGAAAACAAATGTAAAGATAGTTTCGTATAGGTATTTTTAGTTTCCCTCAGTTCAAGCACAAGATTCAGTGTGTGTAACACAGACAAACTGCTCACAAATGTATAATACTTAAACACAGTAGTGCTAAAGATAGTAGGAATAAGTTTAGAATGCTCTATTGTGTTGGCAGATCAGCTCTGGACTCGTTGGGATGAAGGAAATGAAGTTTTGGTCATTCTCTGCAAGTTTCCTCCAAAACAGAGTGTCGCAACTTCCAGGTTCGAGCTTATAACAATGATCAGTTTCTTGGGTTTTAAACCCTTTGCACCACACCATGACAGCTTGAAAGATATTCTTTCAATTGGTCTTTGTGAAGCTCTGTGTTCTTCTGAATGGGTTCTTGAGGTTCTCTTTCAGATTGTGAATCTTTCTCTATTATGAGTGTTCTTCTGTGTATATTCACTATGTCCACACTTATCTCTTGTTTATGTGTATTGGATTCTCCCCCTTGAATGTATCTCTCTTATTATATAAATACTCTTTTTCAATTCACCTTTTTCTCATTAGGATTAGCAGGGGCCAGCAGGAAACGGTTTCAACCACGTGTGGTCTTCCTCGTACATCGTACTGTTTCCTTATATGCCTGTAAATAACATTAAATAATGTGAGGTGTATTAATTTGTCTAGACATGTACAGACATGACCGTTATAATGGTATTAATAAAATTGGTAAAGGAAAGAATATAATATCATTAGACTGGTAGCAGATGCATGTCACACGGTAGACTTCAGCTATGGTCTTTCCAACTGTGGACTTCATCGGTAGACTATTTGTTTGTAGGCTTGTAATATTAGACTTTGTGTTTGTGGATGTCTTGTAATCGTAGTTGTTACTCTATCTAACAGTATCTCTTTATCAGTGAACTTCATCAGTAGGCTCAACAGTAGACCTATCCAACCGTAGACTGATCTCAACAGGTAATTTCATTAACAGTGGAGTATGTCCATCAGTAGACTTTGAATAATAGTCGACTATCTCGATAGTAGGGGTGGTCCAGCGGTAGCCTTCTACTAACGGTAGAAATTTCCAACTGTAGATATGAATAGTGAGGTTCACAACAGAAGACTTGAGAAAGAGTCTGACCGTGAACTTCTAACAGAAGCCTTGTCACAGTAGTGAACTTGCGATGGTGACTCTCTGTCTGTGATCTTTGATAAGCAGATCAACGGTAGACTTGTGACAGTAACCTTGTACCGGTAGCTTCCAACAGTTACTATGGATCATCAATAGTAATCTTCTAGCATCAGTGACTTAGAGTGACAGTGAGCTATAACGGTGACTTTGAATAGAAGGCTCTTACCAGTAGCCTTTAATAGTGAACTTATATTTAGATAGATATAAAATGTAAGCTGATGCAACGAAGTCAGTATGAATTGTTCAGGATAAAATAATTATAAATTCAGATTAAAAATGGTTAGAAAATGGCTTAATACATCATGATCAATATTGAAACATGATTTGAGATTATCAAAACACGCGAGTCCAACAATTGTTGTATATAAAAAATGACCGCGATGTGAAAGGTACATGTCATTAAATGTCACATTTAATTATTTATTATTAAATAATAAAATACCATTCTAAATTAAAAGACAATATATATGATGAATGATAGTGAATCATGCATAAAATTACATTCCCTTAGGGTTGATCCTTATTGAGGTTCAAAACTCCAATAAGGATAATGGGAATCATAAGGAGTATTGGTAGTATCCACCATAGATAATTGAAAAACATAATTAAGTATAAGTAAACATGAATATTTCATTTTTTAGAAGTATAAAAATATTTACTTACTGGAGAGACATTGATGAAAATAGTAAATTCCCCTACCTTGTGGTGGTTATAGAACAATCACCAATTATCAACATCTGATTTGTGAGGGAAAAGATGAAAAAATAATAAACATTAAAATACCCCAAAAATGTTGAATAATATCCAATAAAAATATTTCTATAATGATAGGTATTTAAATACATTAATTAATGTGATAGATTAAATCACATGATAGTATGCTACCAATGTGACATATGTTGTGAGAAACAGTTCTTCGATAGTGGGGGAGCTTCAAATCCTATAGGAGGAGGAAGATTGAGATATCATTTAAAAATGGGTACAATATGTGGAAATAATTATAAAAAATATGGTTCATTTAAGTTAAATTAGTGTAAAATCACTTTTCACCCAACATTAATGAGGTTTGGGGTTTCGATACATGGTTGGAAAAATCGTGTGCGAACCACACACAACCCATGAAAGAAAACTCTACAATATATTTGTAGATTTTTCTTGGACTTGATACCTTCCTAGTAAGTTTTTTCTATCTTTTCCACCCTATACATGGGAAAAGGATTGAACAATATAGTTACTACTAACTCTGTGTCCATAATACTGTGTACACGAATTCACCAAAAACTGGATCTCTGAGCTTTGAAAAAACACTGATCACTCCCAATAAAACATTTAATAAATTAATCTCAAGTATAAGTGTAAAATGTATGATTAAAATATAATCATAAAGGAATCGTACTTCATAAAAATATTATATTTGAAAACTTCCTACACTTATAAATATTTTCCCTAAGCTTCCTTGAGGGCGGTTTATCGACTTCTAAATTTTTTTTGACAACAATGTATACACATCATCCACAATCTCTGAATTATCATCATATAAAAAACAATTCTACTATATAACCAAGACTAAAAGAAAACAAATTCTTTATATATACTTGATGATTCACTCATAAAATTGAACAGGATACTCCACAAAAACCATTGATATATAACATAATCTTTTATGGATGGAGAACATGTGGTCGATCAAAATAATAGAAACAAATTTATGAATCATAAAATACATAATTAATGGATTTTTATCTATGAGGTCGTTCTATATGTTAATCCTCTTTTTTCACCATATCTAGAATCTCAAAAAGGGAAAATTAATCTAGGATATAACATTCCTTTAGTATTAATTCATTTATGCCCTATCCATGAAAAAATATATAGGAAAACCTTATATCCTACTTCAAACTCATGGTTCCATTGGGAACGATTGGTATTTGACTGCTATATAGGATAAGTTACAACCATATGATTCTAAAAAAAGTACCTTCTCTAAAGTCTCTTGAAAGAGATGATGTCTTATTAGTATTGTATCCCCTTCCTCTTGGAAGTATAGAGGTGATATTCATGCCTTACTATATAAGTCATTGTATAGATCCATTTGTAAAGCTAATTGCTTGATTTATTAGAGGATAAATCTTCTAGTGTTATTTTTTTCACCAAGAACATCCCTGATTGGGGTCACATTCCTACAGCATTCCCTTTAAAACATTAATAGTATACTTAGACTACCCAACAATCTATATGAGATAGAATGTACCAAGTAGTACCTATGAACCCAACCCTTCCATAACTTCTAAAGGAATGATGAACCTCAATATGATACTATAATAAAATAGATATCATGAAATTTTACAGTCACATGTATATAATATTTACCACATTCATCCACATAGAAATTCTCTCTAATTAGTAGAAATTGAGAAAAAATTGATAGCCTATATAAAATCAAACAAACAACATCCCTTCCTTAAAGGTTCAGGAAAATAGAGTCACAAAATTCATGGTGCTATAATTCGATTACCACCCAATAAATGGAAATGGTTGTAAAAGAACTATTGGTTTCAAGTTTTCCACCTTCACCTACTAACTAGTGGACTCTAAAGTAACCCTCTGTAGTTTTTTTCCACCATGGACACCAAATATAGAGGTTTATGTCTTGTTACATCATTTAATCCCATGGTGCACCACCTAGAAATAAAAAATAGATTGTCAAATAAATTCTTCATGAACATCAATATTAACCAAGGATAATCAATGATTTCACATGATATCATCCTTATCCAAGATCTATATAGTTATTGGACCATATCCTAAATAGATCTCCCATAAGAAATATCCCCTGGGATTAGAAATATATTACATATTCACAATATCATGAAGTAAATAGGCTACTTCTAATTCTATAATGATATTCTTCATATGCTTCTCCTGGATTGTAAAGCGAATCTCAGAAAGCATTTCATCAACATTGACTAACTACTACCTCTAGAACTTTTTATATTTGAGGCAAATAGCTTAGAGCATCACATGATTCATTTCCCTTCAGACATTTCCAGGATTTTTCATAATAAATGATCTATACTTATTCATCCCAAATTTATATCTAAAATATATTTCTTACTATTTAAAGATGTATATTAAGAATTCGTGGTTCGTAAATAGAAAAAACCAGTCTCCATTCAAGTAGATTTTGTAATAATACATGTCATGAACTAGAGATGCTAACTTAATCTTGTGTGTTGGGTAGCTCCTCTCATGAGTTCTTAGCTAATGAGAATCATACACCACGACTCTCTTATCATGTATCAATACTAATCCCCTCCAGATACCTTACTCATAACATTAAACTATATAGATTATTCCAAAATTTGGTTGAATCCGGAATAGTAATTATTTCAATCACCACATAAAATTCTAAACAAACAATCTTGATGTCTATAGATCATAATATTTTCATCTACTTATTTGTAAAATCCTATGCAGTGCTTCAAGGCATAGAAATTTATGAATAAATTTCTTGTAAATGCTAGGTATCCCAAATAAACATAGTATGTGAACAATATTCATTATCTATATCTAGGACACTACATACCTCACTATCTCTGGTTCAACCAATAATCATATCTTAGAGATATACTGACCCATAAAGTTATATTTATCAATTAGAACGTTTCATATTGTGAGCATATAATAAATCTAGTGCTCCGTTAGTATACCCAATGTGATATAATTCTGATTGGAATGTTTTTTTCTATTACAAGTGAACACTATGATTTCATCCATGAAATATAACACAAAATAATCCAAATACTATTGGAATATTAAATTCATCATTTCCAAAAATAGATATGGTTTCTTCTTTTGACCATATTAAATAAACCATTCTAATATATATATATATATATACTTATAAACCGTGTATGATGTTTTTATAAAAGTATAACATTTACCCGATGATAGAATTAACTCAAATAAATATTATATAAAACCCTATCTCTTCATAGATGGGCTAAAAGGTCATCTATATGGGGAAGTGGATACAAGTTCATAACCATAAGTTGATTAATCTAAAAGTAATCCACACATAGACGAATGGTCCCTTCAATATTCATGTAGAAAACAATGGGCGAACCCCAAGGATATATACATGGTCATATGAAACCATTAGAACCATTTTCCACTACCTACCTCTTGAGATCCTACATCTTAGTTGAATCCATTATGTAAATAGGAATTTGTTCTCGTGTTAATATTATCACTAGCTCAATTGAAAACTATACCTTCCCTATAAATGATAATATATAAAAGTTTTCTCAGAAGGGTTATATGAATTGATATACTATATGAGTGAAATTTTCCTAACATGTTTTATAATAATCCATATTAAGAATACCAATATGGGTTATCACTCCACCCATCCCCTGATTATTTGGTCTAGCACAACCTTCTTCGACATCCAATTTATCCATTCTAATAAAAATATTTCTCTTGGTTCATGTGATGGAAAACCTGTAATGATGATATTCATCATGGGTATGATAGGGAACTAACAAATCTATTCAGAGAATGAAATCATATCCTTTCATCTTGAGGAAACAAAGTTTCAGAAGAATTTATTACTTCGATTGTCATGGGGACCCTCTACACATTTGGATACATATTAATAAAACACTCTCAATAGAGTATCTAACAACCTCACCCCATCGATGTTGGAAATATAAATACTATGGCATTCTAATTTTTCAAATGAGATAAAAGAGTTTGATTTTCTCATATGAAAAAATGATAATACCAAAGTGTGGTCTAGAAAACCATACCTCTAATTATAGATGGACAGACAAACAACTCATTAGGTGATGGGTATAAATAATATAATTGGCATGATCGTAGTCCCTAAACCATAACCTAGCAACCCTGAGTGGGTCCACTATGTTAGCACTACACATATTGAATATTTCCTCCTTGACTATGTACACTTCCTCGATCTATAATATGATTTGTACTCTAACTCCCTGCCTAAAATAGTGTTATTGATCGTGATCTAGATGGTGGAGATAGTGTGTATCCACTACTAATATTGATAGATGAAAAGGATTTGAAGAATATTTGAAGATGAAGAATTTTTTATATGATTTTCACTCTACTAGGTCTTGGATGCACTGGTGTTTTACATGACTATTCCTTCCACACCGATTCCATTTATTAGATCATATTGTAAAGATACTCTAGATACCACTCCTCTTGGGATAACCCTCAAAATAAAACTTATTCTGACTATACAAACTTCCATCTCTTGGTGTTGAACATCTATTCTATATACTATAAACTTCTATCATTTTTCTAGAAAATAGGGGAATTCTTCACTATATATGAAATAATAGTAATTTATAATATATTTACATAATATCATATTTCATACCTAATCCCATCATTCAAAAAAATTCATGTGGATAAATTATCTACCACAAAACTATAAGAAAGGTGTTACAATACTATATGATGAATTGAGTTGTCTATTATAGATATATATCTATACCCTAGGTACATGAACTCTCTTTCTCAATCATGTTTAGTGTATTGGGAAATAGATAATCAAAAAATATATAATGGATGTCTCCCCACATTGTACCATGATACTAGTATTCCTAATTAAGCCAATCCCACCAGTTCTTGGTAGATCAAAAAAACATATAAGCAGAGAGTTGGACCATCCCTTCCTAAGGTGACTCCAAATTACCATAGATAGATAATATGGCCTCTATCAATGACTTATTATCCTGCGGTCCACCCTCCCTAGAGAATTTTGGTAGTTTTGGGTGTTCTAATTCCATAACCAACTCATATGTAGTAGGTTATGGTCATCATGATTCCTCTATTGACCACACTAGGAATAGAAACCCTTCACCAAAATAATCACCATTTCCAATGTTAGTAATTACATGAGGTAAAAATACAGGTTTCTCAGGTGGAACTACTAGTGGGTTAGGTCCATGCACTTTAGAATCTTGGTTGTAGCAACCGTCCTAACATTTGACTTACGGACTTGATGGAGGAATATTTCCTCTATTTCAAAGAACATGAATTATATTAAAATAATAATAATAAAGAATTTATCATATTTAATTACATTAAAATGGTTCACTACCGAAAACATACTAACCTAAGTGCCAATGATTATGGTTGGGGTATTGATCAGTTTTAATGTTTTTATTACTAGGGTTCCGGTATATGAAGAGTCAATTAAATATTTTAGAAAAAACATTATGTTATAATTAGAATTATTATTTAATATAATACTATTCTAGATTATTTTATAAATCAATAGTTCATATTCATAACCACATATATATTTTCAAGGTCTAGTTAGATGAATTTATAAATACCAAATTATTATTTCATTCTCTCTAAAAGTTTTAAATTGTACTACATGTAATTGATAACATGATTTTATTATTACATAATTACATAGACCAAAATTCAAAAATATAGTGGAACAAAAACACTATATATTAATATTGGAATCCCCGTGATTTTAAACAACTAATTTTTCAGCTCATGCTCCAAAATTCCATAACCCAACCTCATTAAAAGTGGAAAATTAAGGTTCAACCAACAATATATAAGTGAGAACAAAAATTAAGTTTATGATAAAACATTCATTTATCAAATTATTTATCCCTATAATAATTTTCATCAAATTTTAATTTATAACAATCACGTTATATAAAGGTGATGAAAACAAAAAGATACACCTATATAGAGTGAAATTTGAATGATATGTGATTCTCTATGTTCCTATGAGGTTGCATGTGATGGTGATTCCTTTCTACAATGGGAAAATAATCAAGATAAATACTACAGTTATACTAAATGCCTCAAATATTGTGTGTCACCCAATAGTAAAATATTTTACCTGTAATTGAAATATATTAAAAGAAATCACATCCTAAAAAAATTTATATCCCATATATGTTTGTTAGAAACTCCCAAGAACATGATAATTACCAATTTAAAATATTTCATAATCTATTGTATAACAATTCAAAAACAAAAATAAAAGAATAAAAAAGGTGTTATATTGCTTTATATGTCCTAAACATGTACACACTAAATAGTTCCCCAAACCAAATGTCCAGATATACTCAACAATTCCACCTCATATTCTAGAGGATACAAATTAGAGGTGAGGGCCTTAGGTGTGTCTGTTGTCAGACTATTCTCCCATGTTCGATTGGCTTATAGTCGAATAATATATATATATCCAAATATTCTATGAAGAAATAAAAATATGATGTATTGATGGTAATATAAATAATAGTAGTAGAATAATTTTTTCTTATAAAAATAAAAAATTTACGAATACATATAATATCAAAAACATAAAAATTTCATGTTGATGTCATGTGATAGTATAGAAATACCTGATGCATGTATAGAACACTAAATTCCCTAAAAAAAATCACATAAAGTCCAAAAAGGATTAACTCCAAAAGCTTTCCAATCCCAATTTTATTCCTCTTATCCTATACACCATCTTATAAATTCAATAAAATGTCCAATGTTTGATCATTTCCCTTGTTCGGAACTGAAAAATTGGGTTCTTTCTGGGTAAAAATTAGAATTCCGAATAAGATGCCTATAAAACTCAGTAATCCAACATTAATGGTATCGATAACTAATACAGTAATAAGTATAAATATTGTAGTGTTTTTTTTAAATGAAATCAAATGAATATGAAACTGAAATAATATCCTTGTTGGGATTGGGTTCCTCATGGGTAACCAAGCCATCCATACCTACTTTAGTCTAATCTAGATGTTTATGAAGAGGTCACCTGTAAAAAGTGAAGTCCCATGAATATGATAATCTAATCCATGTGATAATAAAATTTATGGAGGTCCCATGAGGAAACTAAAGCATTCATAAACAAAGAATGTTGGACATACTCATAGAAATTAATATGTTTCATTTCCAAAGTGGACTATGTGTAATCCAAGGAGTACAGCCTTGAAATTCCACCAGCATAATGTCTTTTACATAGTTATTGGATGACTTATAATATAAATATCAGGATAAGCATTACTATAGTATAACAGAATGTCATATGGTATCACATGTTTTCTGAAATCAAGTTGAATCCTATGAGAGAATATAAGGAATTTTTTTTATTGATCTATATAAAATGAATCATCAGTGCTACAATGAGGTATTATTATATTAATTAAAAAATGACAAACTTACAAGGTGGAAATATCCCTTGGAAAATGGCTCAATGAATTGGTGTGCCTCTGTCTGAGTGATCAATGAATTCGCTTGTGAATCCAATGTCGACTCAAGTCTGACTAAACATTTTATAAACAAAATCAATTTGTAACATTTTTAAATAATCACAGGCCATGTATTTTTCTATGCCTTTTTCCTTTATATTACTTTTAACTATTTTTTATTCATTTATAAATTAAAATGGTTCATAAAGCATTATTATATTTTAATCAAGTTTAGTATAATCATAAAATGTCAAGTTGATGGTAAATATCATTCAATATCATAGTTAATAATATATTATAACATAATAAAAATATTTTTTAATGGTTAACACAATACCTGTAATGGATTTAATTGGATCGTTCATATAAGGACTAACCCATAGTGGTTGTCCTTAGTGTGGTTCGAACCTCTAACAAGGATAATGAGTATCATATGGTGTATTTTTCAAATCCCATAGACCTAATATAATAATTTATTTCATTATAAGCAGACACATTATTATTATAAAATTTTTAAAATTTAAAACATTATTAAATAAGTGAGACTTTGAGAGAAATAGTATAGATCAACTACCTTGTGATGGTAGTGGTACACTCATATAGTCTTAGCTTCTGATTTGGTATATCCTGGATGAAAAAAGAGAAATAAACTAATAGCCTAAAAGAGTGTATATTTTAATTCATAGAAGTTGTTCTTAATATGAAGAGGTAAACTAAGAAAGGAATGTAAATATCAATGCTCATAACTTTATGATTAAATCTTTAGATATAATGAGAGAAACTGAGCATAGATAGTGGAGGACCATTAAAGACTAGTTCATGATGAAGATATATCTCTCCATATAGAATGGATACTATGTTTGTAATGATGGAGGAAAATGGGGATGTGTTAAAATTAATATTGGGGGAAAATACTTTTCACCCAATTATACATAGGAATATGGTATATACACACATTTGTCCCAACATTTTTATATACATGCCTTAACATTGTCCAAGGAAGTAACACACATGCACTGTAAGGTTCATGGTTTGATAAATAATATATAGAAAATGAAAAAAACCTCTCCAAATTTTCTATATTTTATGGCATTACAATGTGGAATCCCTCTGATGGTTTGTTAAATAAATACACCTATATATAGGATACATGGATGAGTATTACAGTTTCTACTAACCATGTTCCAACTATATGCCTCATACTAAATCTACCAAAAATACATCTCCATGCTCCAAAAAGAACTAGAAACTACCAAACCATACCCTACTCGTTACAAAATGATAATAATGGTTGAAATAATTATTTATATATAAACATAAAGGGTCTCTGTCTCATCAAAAATATGGGATGTTATATTTATCAATTTAAATTTACACTAGTGAATTTATTAACCCCTAGAACATTATTCTACAAACCAATATTATTACATTGATTTTTAATGTATAAAATTCTAGAACCAAGTCATATCTACACATCAAAACCATGGTATCCAAGCGTGAAACAACCTAGACCACCAAGCCACAATCAACTAAAACCACCAATCCCCACACAACAATGGACACCAATCGCCACACATCTAGTAAATCATATAATAGTCATATTAAATTTAATAACTTGACCTTCTATAATAATTAATTTTATCATTTCATGGGTATTATAAAATCATTCCAATTATTTAATTAATATCTATATAACAAACATATAATTTGAAAAAATAACCAAAATATCATGTAAAATGTGCATCATTATTTTCTTCACACCACCCCCTTCCAGTTTCATCAATATGGTGGGTGATATTAATTATTCCAACACATACCACTCACCTAATAGAAAATAAAAGTATGATAATTTCTTAGATTAATATAAAAAGGAAAAAAATATATTACCTAAAAAATTGATTTTGATTCACTATGAAAATTAAAATGAATTGATGATGATGAACAAGGCCAAAACCCCCCAAGAAATCCATATATTATTCTAAAATTATGATATATGTCCTATAAATCATGTTGTAATTAATCCTCAACTAAAATCTATATAGCCATAAATAAAAATCTAAAAAATAATAAATAAATTATATAGACAAAAAAATCACTCAAATCGAATATCAAATATCAAATCACTAGGAGAACGGGATGAACTACATTGATTCAAGGATATTAAGGCAGCCCAAATCTCTAATGGATCACATAAAAATTTAGAGATGATAGGGAAAAACATTTTAAATTTTAAGGAGAATACTGTTTTTAGATATCCTGCAAAATGGACAATTCACAGCGTAAATGGATGTCTCATGCTATGAATATTATATGGATCACATCCATAAAAAAAGAATCAAGATCCAATAAACCATTGAGGGATATCACATCATGAACATGGACTTTCAGTATGTGAAACTGACAAATCTACAGGAACCAGATACACCACCCCAAAAATTTATACACTAAACAACATGTCATATAATTATTCAAACATGAGTACAAATTCTAAAAATTAATTCTTCCACAAAAATAATAAATCTACAAAAAATAATAATCATTAATTGAACCATTGATTTTTAGTTTTAATAAGAAGCTATATTTTCATATTTAACTCTAGCTCATCATCTCAATTCCATAATCACCTAATTTGGTTTTGAGGACCTAAAACTCACAATGTAATATGATGAATATGGTTGGGATATTACACCCCAAATAGTAATAGGTTTCTCTAAAATAATCACTATTTCCAATTTCAAAACACTATTATCCTCCCACTAGAGTTTCAAATGAAATCACCTTAAATGAAGTATTATCCACTATGACCCTCCCTCCGCAAATGAGGGGATTATTTTACATCTGGTAGATGAAACTACCTAATAGGGTCAAAATAAAAATAGTTTAATAGAAAACTATATTAAATTACTATAATAATGACCATAGTACATAAAAAATAATGTGAGGAGTTATGATAAATATTTTCTATTGTTATATTGATATTTACAAAATGAAGAGAACAATGCCATGAACCTAATGATCTAGTGTATGGATATAATTTCATTTGTTGCGGTTTTTTTGATTTCCAGCTTCTCTTATGTTTTTTAGAATTTTTCAATTCATTGATTTGATGATTTATTTCATTTATAATTACGATGATAAATTTTTTTGTTAAATTTAATTATAAAATGTCATAATTTTTCTACTGTTTTTGGGTTGATTAGGGTGATAAATAATTAAAATACTAGATGGTTTTGATGAAAAAATAGATATGGTTAACTGGTTAATACCATAATATGATGTATCAAATAGATTAATAGTGGGATTCTAACCATTTTATAGAAAAATAATCTACATTTTCACATAATTTAGTAAGTGTAATGTGACATAGAATAAATTCTTCAGAAATATAGATCATCTTATCAAAATATATAATGGACTTAGTAAAATGTATATTTTTTCATCTCTTTTATGTACATAATAATGATATTTTTAGGTAGATAATTGGATAGATAGTTAGGAAGTTGGTACAATAAGTCATGGATATGAAGGAATTCAATTGTTTTAGGGGGTTCCATGCATCACCCCTAATCGATATGATAGAGAGGATGCATGTATGGGAAAATCTATTGTCCCTTTTTATTTATAAATATTTGTTTGATATATTTTTATTATATATAAAACATTTGAAAACATGAATTACTATTTTAGATATGAATATTTGTCCCATTTAGTGTATTCACCTTGAAAAAAGCATATAGTCTTATGGTGAGCTTCTCCCATAATGTCGGTCAAGAAATATATTCATTGGTGGTGTTGGAATTATATGGAAAGTAATTTGACTCATCTCATAAATTAAACTACCTAATTATTATGTGTGATTATATTATATTGGGAATAAATTTAATTAGTAATAATCTTGGGTCGTTGAAACATTTCAGTAATTTAATAATGACAGAAAGTTTAGTAAAAAATTATTTATTTCATAAAAGGGAATTTAAAAAATAATTTTTGTTGTATAATAAGGATATAAATTAATGATGATGATTACCATTAACTTATATTAAAATGTGATGAATAAATTCTAGATAAAAAATAACATAAAATTAATATTAACCATTGGAATAGAATATTTACATCACATAATTTATCTTGGTGTATTATAAAATAAGAATATAAGTTATATGTTATCCTTGGGGACATATGATATATATTCTAGAGATTAACTGATGTTATAAAATAAGTTAACTAATATGTAAACAATTCAAATTAATTTTTATATTTAATATAGAATCCAATTGTAATGACAGTGTTATTATGATATTATGTTATAAATTATAACAGCTATATTATTTAAGTGACGAATTATTAAATTTTGGTATGAATTAAATATCACATAAATTAATAAATAAATTCGATGAAATAAATAGATTGTAATAAATATATACTTAAATGAATACCAGGTATCTAGTAAAAAAATTATGAATATTTTTTATAATTGTAGAATTTAATATTTTTTTTGTGTTTAGCTACATGTATGATGGTAGAAAATTGTGGTGATGGAATTCATTGGATTTTAAAGTAAAAAATTAATAGTTTTTATTGAATATTTTTTTCGATAATTTTAATAGCATAAGATTATATCTTCTCAATTAAAATATAATAATGATATGATTAATATATATAAATTCAACAAACATTGTAATACATTAAATAGAACTGATTTATATTAAACTTTTATAGCATAGGGATGTGGTAATTATTTAAAATGATTTGAGGTAACTATGAATTTATTTTTTATAATTATCATGTGATGTACTAATTGATCAATAGTCTAGTAGTTTGAATTATTTTTTACACTCTACAATTTATATGTGATATTGGAAAATTTGTTGTGCATATTGATTGTGATTGTGTAAAACTATAATTATGCTTGTACTCACCCTTAAGACTTAGTGATAGATAGGTTATCATGAAATTTTTATCTTTATGTATACACATTTAGCTTTTGGTTGGGTGATTTCATTAAATATCCAAGAACATGATCACTGTCTCACTCACTAAACAAAAATTAAGGTTGACGGAGAATCTGCAAAATTTTTTTTTTACTTTTATCTAAAAAATAAATAATACCTAAAAATGATGGCACAATATGTATGTACATTCATATCACAAATATTCCAATCATTAACAATTAAATTACAGTAAACCATTTTTAAGTTATTAGATATTTTTATTCATTTATTGTAACCAAATGTTATAATTCGATAACAAAAGAATTAATATTGTCAGTTAATAGGAATATCTTTTTTGGTTGTAGTATATTTTTATCCCCTTCTGGTTTTGATATATTATTATGTGAATATAATTATATATATATATATATATCTCAATAAAAAATTATTTTGTGTGACATTATTGTAATCATTTTGATGCCATGGTATATAATTGAAATCACTGTGAACAATTATGATATCTTACAAGAATTTATTTTCAATTTATATTTGTTGAGGAAACATGATAATACTTTTTGAATATTGTATAATTAAACTACATTGTTTGAATGTAATATGAATTATCAATCTCCAAACATTCACACTATTATTATTTCAAATTTTTTATCCATGTAGATCGTTTGTTCATGTTTGTTAACAAAGTTAAAGGCCAAACACTAGTATAGTATTATATCTATTATTATGTTTTCATTTTAGAGACCATAATATCATAATCCATTTCTTGTTCATTTTTAATTTCATTTATCAGGTTAAATTATATATTTGGGTGTTTAATTTTTTTCAATATTTTTCATTATATGTGTATATGTTATAAATCATTATGGTCCATAATTTATATTTTATTATTTAATGTTACATGTGATCAATTTATAGGGTTTACATAGATATAATACCTCCAATTCTTTTGACTTGATCCGTCTATTAGGTCCACTAGAAGTAGATAGGTTAGAGCTCAGTTTGGGGGGTAAAATTAATGATAATTTGAAATGTGATCAATTTTTATTATGTAATTAATATAGATTATGAATTTAGTATCATTAGATATTTGTTTTTGATAATGTAAAATAAAATTTATAGTTGAACTCTAGATTAGTGAGTTACAACAAATTATTTTACACAAGGTGTGGGTACACAATTTATTCCTAAGAATGAAAATTACATATTCATTATGAATAATTAAAATCTATCAAAAAAATATTACAATAAATCGATCATCAATCTTGTATATTTATTTAATTATTAAAATCTTCAATTTTTTACATGTATTTTTATTAAATTGTAATTATAGTAAATAATAAGGAAATATCATTCAAAATCTATATAATATACTATTATTTCTATACTAAGATGATTTCATGGATGTATGAAAAAATATTGGTTAGGGTTTTGATATTATATTTTACATAAATTTTTTTAATATAAAGATTCATTTATTATTTGATAAGAGGAGGTCACACTATTTTCTTTTCTTTTTGAAGAGTTAATATTTTATAACATATTCTTAGACTGAGATTGTATAACATATATGTGACATTATTTTTATCACATATAATGACCTAGAAAATATATTATATAATTCAATTAACCATCATCATATTATAAGATATTCGTTGAAATTTTAGATTTATTATCAATTTGTTTGTCTAGTATTCAAGGAAATCATTATAAATTTAATATGATTTTCAATTGAGTTTCACATAATGAAGTGTTACCTACAGATGATCACAACACCTTATCACTATATGATATAAAATAATTTAAAAATTAAATGCTTATAGGTTCACTTATTATATTATTAATGGATAAGGGGACAATAGTTGAGGTATGTTACAATGCTTCTCATTCATATAAAATTCATCTATTAATGAAATACTATATGGTTAATTATGATATAATGTGATGATAAGTGCTTCAATAATGGGAACTCATATCCTTGTGATTGGGATGGATGTCAATTTTTTTAATTAGATGATAAAAAATCATATAGTATTCACAAATATTATGATGATGTTGGATAATCAAGTAATTCTATTCATAAATTAAAATCAAAATCAATAAAAAAATAGGGGTTAGTGATTATGTATCATATAATTTTTTTGAGAGTTTTTTGTAATATATATATAAATAATCCAATTACAATATATTTTTATAGTGTTATTTGTTATGTTAAAATTATTTAATTACATTGTTTTAAATTTTATTGTAAAGGTTCATGAGTATAAAAGACACAGAGGCCTAAGATCTAGAAATGACATAATAATGACTAATGAGCATTATTATTATAATATTGCACTAGATAATTATATTTTCCATGATTTTTTATTATATTTGTCACAAGAATTTTTCAATGCTGTTTAATTTTGTATATTATAGTTCAAATCGAGCCTCTCATGTTTAACTATAATCGTTTAACACACCCCTATGTATAAGTCGTAAAATATGTCACCAATTTTTTTTAATGACTATACAAATAATTATTAGTTAATGAATGTTTAAAAAATATAAATTACAACCAAAATCGTATTATTGAAAAAAAATGATTGGTTTATTGAGTAATCATTTAACAAAATATTAACTTATTGTATTCAGTATAACATAATTAGTCTTTTATTAAAAATTGATAAATAGTGAAGAAATACATACATATTAATTCCCTTTCTAAAGATAGTTGTGGAATGATAATATTTATGGTCATCCTTTGAGTTGATGTTGGTGATAATTTCTTTATCATTTATGATAGAAATGATAAAGAATAGTAATAAACTAGTTGAAGAGTATAATGGTTTTATAATGTGAAATAATTTATGATATTGAGTAATTTTTATATGAAAAAAATAGAATGTTAAGACCATTATATAATGATGATCCACTATGATTTCGATGTCTAATTCATATATGTGTGAGGGATAAATAGACATATAATACTTGGTCATGTAATAAGTCATCATCTAGTTTTCCTTTTCAACAAGTCTAGAATAAAATTATAAAAACTAAAATTTAATATCTTTGAATATTAAACTAAACATTTTTAACATGAATTATTATATTTTAAAGTTTTACATTTATAAATAAATGTAATATAGATTAATTAACAAATATAACTTTTTATATCTATTCATCTGTTATGTTGTAATGATATATCGTATATCATATTAAATTAAAAATGTCACCAAGGATTTTTTTAATATAAATAATGGATATGGGTTTTAAGTTATACATAAACGTTATATAGTTTTTCTAATGAAATTTTGTTTCAGTCTTATGGGAATTTAACTAATTATATATTTATTGAAGCATTATAATGACACATTAATGAATTTTTTATGTTCTCTATACAATCCTTTTACTATACCAAAAACGTTCAATCAATGGAAGGTTTTTTAAATTCTTATGTTTTTTTTGGTTATGAGGAAGAATTTTATGTCAGATTTATATTGATATGATATTCCAATGTGAATCGTCTGTAATGTTTTTATAAAATATTGGTACCATGATTCTATATATAAATATGAATTATGATAATTGAATATGGTTTGGGAAATTTTGATTCAAGTCTCACGCATTTTATATGATGATATTTTTACTATCATTAGTATTGGATTTCATTTTTAATTACTATACTGTACTAACATGTTATGTATTGGACTATTAATTTCATCTTCTTATTTTTGTAAGTGAAAATATAAGCTATAATTTTTCTTGGATATATTGACTAAATATTTATCGATCTAGATAGGAATGGTATGTTTTGTGGTAATAAATTTGTATCACATATATTTATATTTATATTACAAAACCATGGTAGTTTCTAACTTGTTTATTGGTATATTAATTTCATTATTTTGGTTTAAATATTGGCTATGTTAAATATATTGAATATTTATTATAATCATCTGTTATTTTGGATATCTAATGATAATTATAATGATTAAAATGATACAAAATTAAGATACTAACAGATTTAGAATATAATATTATAGCATACTTTTATTTTTTTCAACTATAATTTTGTCTTAAAAATTACTAATAGATGCGTGGGAGTATTAGTGTATTATTGAATAACGTTTTATTATTAATCAATTTTAATTATTACTATATTATGTTAATCACTCACATGGTAAAATTCTTTTATATTTTTTCATTATATTATATGAATAAAATTTTAATCATAATGGAAAATTTTAATGTCAAATATGAAATATTTTTAAACATAGTCAAATAATTTTTTGTGTTATATAAATTTTTTAAAGAAAATGAATTTTTTATTTCTATATAATGTATTTGGTTTTTCAATGAAATTTTTCAATCAAGATCTCATTTTTATTTTCATTAACATATTTTTTCCCTTTTTATTTAATTATCCATTCTTATAAAATAAATTTTTTATAACCATTGATGTAATTCTTTGGTAATTTGACTTTTTTTTTATTTTGTTGATGAGAATATTTACTGATAGATTAATTTGAACTTCTATCAGAATATATCATCTAGTGGTTGATGCTTGTGAGAAATATTTTTTATTGATATTATTTTGGAAGAGTGTTATGAATCGAAGAGTTATTAACGGTGGAAATAGTGCATGCTAAAGAGTATTTGACATTCTTAGATAACTCAGGTAATCTATGTTTTGGATTGAGTTATGGGACATGTAGTGGTTATAAATATTATTGCCTATTAATGTTATTATATGGGTTTTGCCTGAAATGAATATATTGATATAGTTTTTTCAGGGAGGTTAATAATGATCAAATTCTATAGATTTCACCTAATGTATATAGAGGTATTTCTATATTTCAATAATTCCATTTTATATTGAGTTGTTTCTTCCATTGAGCCTTTAGAAGAGAGAACACTATGAGACTATATGCCAATATAATTGAGTCGGAACGCTTAGTTAGAGTTAAGCCTATGGACCATTTATTAATAAACAAAAAATGTCAACCAATTATAGCACAGAAGAAAAGATTACTACAGATCATAAAAATCATACCCATCACCACATCCATTATAGATTCCTTCGCCCACAGTAGCTGATTCCAACTCTGAACATTCATAATGCTTATGGAAAATGGCATATTTCTTTCATAGATTCAACTTCTAAAAAGACAAAAACTCCTTTTATAGCTACATAACACCACATTCATTCACAATAGAAGATCTGGTAGGCACCAGCATTGGAAGAGAAGAGAAATATTTCCTCGACCCTCACCGTGGTGGGGCAAGATGGGTATTGAATTAAAAAGAGTTGAAAATCCCAGGAAAGTGGGGTGACATTTCTGATAGTGGCAAGGAAAATGATAATGGTATGGTTCAGCATTCTTATAGGGGATAATAGATACTTCCAAAATCAATTTACCTCCCATTATTGATGAAACCCCTATGCCTATTGCAGAGAGGTAAAATTTAATATTCAATGACAATTACTAAAATTAAATTTTTATTAATATCTCATAGAAGGTATAAACAATTTTAATGAGATTCCGAACATATATAAAGTTTTTTGAGACACTTAAGAGTAATTATTAGTGAAATATGAGTGGAAATAAAGATAAATTTAAATTGTAGTAGATAATGAATTATGATACAAATATCCCTAATAAAGATAATATGGGAAAAAACTATAATATTCTATATAATTTTGAGAATTTGTTTTCAGAAGTAAAATAATTATTGAATTTTATAAATATAATGACAAATTATAAAGATAGTTAAAATTAAAAAGATTATTCCATAAATATTATAAAATGAATTTCATTTGATGAAAAAATATATCTACTCATAGGTTAGGAAATGGTAAACATCAATAGATTTTGTAATAAAACAAATGAAGAGAAATAATGTTAAACCATTTAAATGGGTTATTGAATTATTAAGGAATTTTAGAATCAAATAATTATGAAACAGAGAAATATAATGAATCCTTTACTTAAATTATATTATTTTTTCCAAATAATTACCTGAATTAAAATAATAATGGTTGGGGAAGGAAACACAAAGGATATATAACTATGATGACATGGATTTAATTTCAATTAATTTACATGATATGTTTTTTCATCATTCATATTCCGAGGTGGGTATTTAAAAACCCCAAAAAAAATTAGGATATTGAATGAACCGAAATTCATGTACGAAAATGTTCATGGTGGGAAAGAAGTAAAAAACTAATACATCACCTAATAGTAAATTATATAATAATGATAATACTATATATTATAATGAAAATGTTTTTTTACACATATAGATATAAGGATGTTCATAAATATACTAAACTAGATTTCAGGTTGACATATGCGATATATTGTTGTCAAGGATAGAATACACAATTTTGAAAATAGAAATAGAAAATCAATGAATGGACATATTAAGGTGGGTTCTCAAAAAGTGTAATATAATAACAATAAAGTGAGAAACTATAATAAGGATTTGAAATTTAAATTTATGTAGATTGACTATGAGAATTATTTAAATGATCTTAAGGATTTTTTGGCATTAACTGGAGATAAATAGGGAACATTTAAATAAATGAACATAAAAGATGATAATTGTATAAAGGGGATGACAAAAAGATATAAAAAACCAAGTTAATTCAATATTTAATTATTTTATGTGACTACCATAACAAAAACATTAAATCCAGTGAAATTTTTACCTTATAAATCACACCATGTTATTTTTTGTCTAAATAAAAGTAAACATATTTTTTGAAAATTTGGAAAATATTACTCCCAATGGGATTGTGATAAACAAACTTCAAAACACAAGGAAGAAAATGGAATGAAAATAATCATTTCCCGTCCCATGATAACACGTCATATTATAATTTCTACATAATTATATCAATATTATATCTAATGGATTTCTATATGGAAATAAGTTCAATTTAGTAAATTGATATTTTGAGTATTATTCATGTTTGTGGGATGGTACAAACACAAATGTTGCACTGTTTTTCTAGAATATATTATTTCCTAGGAAAACTCTTGAAAAAATACATTGATATGGAAGAATATTGAAGACTAATTCAAGTAAATGGAATTTTGTGACTTGAGATTCCTCAAATCATAAATTTTCAAAATATATATTCTTTTAATATAATATTCAACAAATGGGAGAAATATTTCTCAAATATGTGGTATTTATTATAATTATACAAAGAGATGTTCTCTAGGGTTTGAAAGAGAAAAATTTTAATTAAATAAAATAAGTTAATACATGCTATGAAAATAAAAATAATTTCATGCAAGAGAAATGATATTTTGAAACAATGATTCTAGAAAAACTATATGTGGATAAAAAATGGAGCAATTAGAGATGAATTATATTTATAATGGGATGTTTCATTATCAATAATTTAATAATGTGAATTTAATTTTCGATATATACATGTGCTATATTTTGTATTATCTTAAGATATAAAACTCATGATACACATAATGAGAATCAAGAAACAATTATTATTGATATATAAAAATAAATTTTGGTTATATATACTCTCAAAAAAATTAAATATATAATTTTTTTTATAAAATAAGAAAATATTTAATTTCAAAAATGTGGACCTCTGTTGTCTCAAAAATTTATCACAGAAAAGAAAACACTGTAAATTTAATATAATGAAAAATTATATCATTATAATTTTTTTTGAAAATAAGGAATATTTTATACAGAATTGAATTGAATTGAATAATAATTAAAATATTTAAGATAATTTTTTATAAAGTAATATTTCTATTGGAATAGTAATATGTACATTAAAATCTATCTCTTACTTATTATTATATCATGGCCAATATATAGTGAAGGGTATATTAATAATAGGTCATAGAATAAAAAAATAATATTATAAAAGAAATTTCTAATTATTATATGAAATGTATATATTTTATATGTTTTATTATATAAATATTTTATCTTATATATCAATATATCAGATATTTTTAAATTCATAGAAATTTTAAGTGAATTAATTATTTTTTTGACAACAATAACCATTAGTTTACAAAAAATATGTAATTTTTTATATAATTTTATACCATAACTTGGAAATTATATGCATAATAAATAAACTATATATGAAACAATAAAATTTTAATTATCACTGAATGACTTTTTTTAATTTTGTGAAATAGAAATTTTTTGTTAAACTGTAAAATACAATTAGCATATATCCTACGTATAATGACATGATTTTGATATTATAATGAGTTAATAATTAATGTGGGACAGATCCTAAAAATATATGTTATTTTACAAGCATAGTGTTCTCTAGGGAATTAAAATGGATTTCCAAACCAAAAAAATATTTCGTTTAATTAAAAATAAATTTTCCTTTTAAAATTAATTTTCTTGTGTAAATATTTATATTCCCTTTGGAAAATTGTTAGTAAATAAGGGAATTATTATCCAAACATAAATATGTCAAAACCCATTCCTTTAATGTCAAAATCATTGAGTTAAAACCATGGGTATGCCAATTATTTTTCCTGTTATATAGCCTATATTTCCAATTAAAATGTTGTGAATTTAGTAAAAAATACACCCTCATTTTCTATAAATTACCATCCATTATCCAATTAATAATCACTCCATACATATTGATTATGATTCTCACCTCATTTTATCTCCCAAGAATACCTTAAAAGTGTTTATTTGATCATTATGTGATATTTTCATGATCATTGTTTCTAACTTCCAAGGTATGAGGCCCTAACCTCTTCACATTCAATAATTATATTATTATTTTCAATTAATCTTCATTTCACTTCAAATTGTTATTATACCTCAATTAATTAAATTATTAATTCAATAATAAATATGATCTCATCATTCCCATTAATTATATTATATTTTTAAGTGGTTATAATGCATAATAATTTACATATCAGTAAAACCATCATATATTTATGTAGATTCTATGGATTCATATAAATTAAAACCATTCCCAGATTTAGGAAGGTGAATGCAGTTATAGAAAATAGTAACCATGGATTAACCAATAAAAAATATTATTTGCGTATCTACTCCATATTCACATGGTTTATGTTGACACGACCTAATATTTTACAACTAGATTAAAACTTCATGATGATATGCTTCAAATAATTCATATTTGTAACATCTTGGCCCAGGATCCACATACTGGTGCCTTGATCCAGTTGGTTACATAACCTCAACGATGCCTTCCCTTATTCAGATGATTTCGAGTAGTAGTTAGGGTCTAATGCATAACATGGGGATATTATAACTTATTTATCAATGTTTAAAAACCTCTATAAAATATATTTATTATATCTGAATTATAATAAATAATAAGTAGGATAATATATAACCAACCCAGTCCAACATCCCATGATAGTCCCGAAAATGCATGAATGGCTATGATCCAAATATGTGGACAAGTCATGCAATATATGTAACTTGGGTAAAATTTAAACCGAAATGTTTATACACACTAACAACTACCAAATATGGTCTCGACATCATGACATGTTCTTTCATCTATTCTCAATCCAAAATTAGTCATCTATCATACCTTTTATTCCCTTATATTCTCTTGAAAACATGAATTCTATTTAGGTACCAATAAATTAGCCTGAGTTGGGTGTTATTATAACTCAGTAGGCCATAAGAAAGGGAGTCTAAAATAATATCCAATATATAAGCATTTATGTAGTTATATAAAGAATAAAATACATTTTATATAGTAAATATTTCATATATTTAAATAATTATTTAATTCTCCATATAAATCTATGTGTTCACGATCACACCAGAACAAAAAATACCAACTTCAACATATTCTAGAGTCTGAAACATCCACCAAGGGATTTCACATTTAATTTAAAATAATTTTTTTCTATAAATAATTTATTTAGAATTTGAAATTCCAACAATGGGGGCATAGATCAGCTGTCTGGAACCCTATGGGTATTTTGACTAGTAGTCCCTATCCAAAAAATCAGTGGTCACATGAAATAAAAAAACACACACACACACATGAACATATATATATATATATATGTGTGTGTGTGTGTGTGTGTTGGGTGGTCTGGAATGGTAGTCTATAACCCTGTAGATATTTAGTGTAGTAGTCATGGTCCCACAAATCAGTCATAAATATCACAAAACATGGTTCTGTATTTTAAATTTTTTTTAATCCATTACCATAATCATTATTAAACCCATTCAATAAATTAATCATTTAAATCATGTCATCACAACCCATGGGTTTATATCAAATTCATAACCCATTAATCAACCAATTTCAATATCACATTTTTAATCCATTTTATAATCACATTATTTACAAATTTCATAATCATGATATCAACCAATTTCATAATAATATATTGGACCACTTAATTAATTTTCATTTGGATGAAATTTCCCAACATAGAAATTCTTATTTCCCAATTACAAAAACTAAATTATAATCAAGACTATGTGAATTGACAATTAGAGAAACCACCTCATGGCCATTGATGAATGTTCGTCAAATCGAAATTCCAAAAATTAACGTGGAATGATGAAAGACACAACAGAACATAAGATTTATAACACACACCTATTATCAAGATGAAAATAATTATGATCCATCAATACCTATATTTAAATAATATCTAATGGAAGAAGACATATCCCTCTGTATTGGTAAAGAGATATGGGAGAGATATAAAATCAAATGTGGATGAAAACTCATACTATAGAGGTGCATATCCTTCAATTGGATCATCAATTAGTTAATAAAAAGGTTTGAGGAGATTTGGTATCCTTTATGGGGCCTAAAAAATTGGATTCACTATTGTCCAAAATGGGGGGTTTATGTATAAATATCATGGGTTTAGAAATTTTTTAAATAAATTTATAAATTAAATAATTCATGCATATTTTCATGGGATGGGGAACACTATCTCCCAAACCCTATCCCTTAACTATGTACATCTTCTTAATAGGTGCATGGTTTTACCTTAGTGGAACATAGTTTGACAAACCATGCAGAAACCATCAAACCCCCCACTATTTTAGGGTGCACTACTTGAATGGGTGTCTTCACAGTTTTTCTAATCTATGCACTAACCATGTACCACATTCTGATTCACCAAAATCGGGTGCATGATTTCCTAAGGAAATCTATATGGTTTTCTATATATTCAAACCAACAATGAATATCCCCTTTGGCTTCCAAACATCTCTAGTTTCACTCAAAACAACCCAAATTATAAAAATCCTAACAAAAGTATAACAAAAAAAGTGTAAAGGAGTACTTGAAATTGAGTAAAAGTCATGTCTATAATCGTCATGATTCAACAATCTCCTAGCCTTATAAGAAATCATCCTCGAGCTGTACTCCCAATCATTAATGAGATTCTTAGGTAAAAATCTCAGTCCAGTGGGCCATCATATATTCTTTTATCTCCCATTTTTCCTTTAGAACATTGATATATTTCCATAATACCTAAACTATATTAACATACTTTCCACATAACACTATATAACTGTGATCTGTAACATGTATCATATTCTCTTCAAAGGATTCAACATTCACAGGATCATCATTATCAAACACCTAGCACATGTGAATCTTCTGGGTGGAACTGTCGAATCTATGACACATGAAATCCATTATGAATAGAACTAAACCTTTATAGAAGAGATAATATGTATTCCATCATTATTATCCTATCCAAAATCTCAAAAGCTCCGAAAAACATTAGCGCCATCTTTCCCTACCCCCAAATCCTAATGTGACCCATACGTGGTAATACCCAAAGGAACACCCAATATTTTATTGTAAACTAAATGGATTATTAACATTGATCAACATGAGAATTTATCCTACTATATTCCATGGACATACATTCATAAATCAATTGGACATGCTCTAGTGTCTTATTCCCAATTCTTAGTTGAAAAAAATATGACTTACCTACCTCCATCTAGCATAGTCGTGTTCTGCATGACCTACTATAAGGTTCCTCATATGGTTCCATCTGAACAGTCACCTCATAAATATGGTCATTGTTGAACCCAATGAGTGATAAGTGTTTCTCCCAAGATCCATCAAATTCTAGAATTCATGCTCATAAAATATCCACCAATAAATATATAATTCATCTGGAAATCCCTTTTATATTCTAGTGTACTATCTTACTAAATAATACTTACATACCAAGATGCTTCTATAATACATTGCCAAATCATGAAGTGAAACATAAGTCACAATCTGAATCTTTACTCCCTCGAACAACTTGTAGTCATAATATCTACTGAGCCTACAAGTACCCCAACTGATCTATTAATATGGTTACTTTAATATGAAAGAAATGGTCTACTATATTTAATTTATCCCCAATTACCCACGTAAGATCATTTATTTGATGAATCCTTGGAACCCCCCCCCCAAAAAAAATTCTATAGAAATGAAATCCCACTTCCATTATGGAATGGAAAATAGCTATAACAAACCTCTAGGTCATTTTGTCTCATCCTTCACATGCTGATAGGTGTAGTATTATGATACAAAACTTGTAATTTACCTTTTAATACTCGACCACCAATGCTATCAATGTAGTTCATGGAACATTTTTTCAAACCAAGATGCACTGCCCACATTGAGGAATGAAACAAATTAATCAGATCTTCTCACACACATGTAGGCATGTCATCCTGGTTACTAACATATATGATCACATCCTCATTTATGGTCCAATCAAAAGGGGACCACCAAAGCTTCATTCCTTTCAATCAATTCCAAACACTCCCTTTTCTCATTATGTCTCTCCCTAATCTAGATCAAAAGGGTATAATATAATAATATTGAAATGAGTTTCATTTCCTCTTAGCCCTCCTAAACCAAAATATGCATCTCAGCCAGTATGGTCATCATCTTCCACTAAAAATAGTTATCTTGAACTACATGAGTATGGGATTTCCAACTCAAATAATCAGTACTATTATTTCCATTCCCGACTATATATTTGATATCAAAGTCAAATGACTACATATACTAAACCAACCATCGATTTTGGAGATTCAATTATCACTATGAGAATATATAATGTAATCTATTATTATAGGTTTACATAGAAAACGTTTTTCACAATAGATTATGTAACTAAAAAATTTAGGAATAAACTAACATAGCTAACTCAACATCATGTGTAGAGTAATTCATCATTTGGTGTCTAATTCAATAACCCCGACACCACAATAAAATCACCTAGCATAAACACTACTCCAAGTATTATGATGGATATATCACAAAACATGACATACTCCTCACCAAGATCTTCCAGATCAAAAATGGCAGAGTATTCCAATGCTTATTCAACTCTTGGAAAGTATTATAAATTACTCAAAACCACTAAATGTTGTTCCCTTTCTTTGTCAATCCAGAAATAGTTTATATAATGTTGGAAAATTCTTGGAGGAACCATAAAAAATAACCAGATAAACCCAAAAAATACACAAATATCAAAATCATTAATGGGTTGGTCCCAAGAAACCACAGCTTGAACATTCATTTAGTCTACTGAAACATCTTCCTCATATATTATGTGACCCATGAAATGTACCTAATTAATCCAAAATTTACCCATTGGTATGATAGAATATATACTGTTCTCTCTCATTGTACTCATAATGATATCAAGGTTATAAACATGATAATCAATAGTATTGTTGTACACAATAATGTCATTGAAAAAACAATACAAAATAATACAAGTATGGGTGGACGATGTTTCTCATCCAGCCCATAAATAGAGCTGGTGCATTCATAAAACTGAAGTGAATCACAAAAAAAACTCATATTGGCCATTTATACGCTACAAATATGTTTTTATTATATCATATTGTCTACCACTCAACTGATGACACCCCAATATCATATCAATCTTGTATAAAATAGAAGCTCCTCTCAACTAGTCAAGGAGATCATTGATAAATAAAGAGGAAACCGGTTCTTCGCTTTCATCAGGTTTAACATTTTGTAATAGTCACATAAACAAAACATTATGTCATACTTTATAGAAAAAAACACTAGAGAAACCTAAAGAAACATTATCATATGGATAAACCCATTATACATACTCTTTTGGCGTAGTCCTATGTTTCGGAATCTCTGTTAGTGAAATACTATAAGGTAGAATAGAAACTAGTTTTGTTTTTGGAAATATCTCAATTTGAAACTCATCATCCCTCTTAGATGGAATAACTGACAATATTATAGACACATGTTCTGGAATTTATCCACAACATGTTGGAAGGTATCATTCTCTACTACATTTTCATCCAATAAAACAATTGAAACTTGGGCGGTGAGCTCCCGTATTTTCTAATGAACAAGCCTTGCACGACCTTCCTAGATACCCCACTCTCCTCAATGAATATAATTTTTATCCTCTTGATATGTAAAGGTTACCGTCATATGGTAACAATATATATGGGATTGGTATAATAATAACCATTCCATACAACAATTCAATTCAAATCAGATCATGTTGAGTATGTAAAGTTCGCAAAGGAATCTATACTCCCTAACCATGAGAGATTACCCCATACATAAATAGTTGTCCCTCAAATTATCTCCAAATTATGTGTCAATTATTATAACCCCACTCATATATGATACTCTTAAACTCAATCCGTTAACAAGTAGCATATATAAAAAAGAGTGAGAGGATCATGTATCAAATATTGAACTAGCATTACTAGAATCTATAATAATTGTACCACTAATTGTTGATGACCCATCCACACTATCCACAAGTCTAGGTTGAACTGAAGGAAACTATCCTTCTTATATTCCTTTTGATATAGTCTGATCCACCTGTAATGCTTCACTCTGCTAATATGGGCTCTCATTTCATGTCATACCATTTCCACTTCCTAGACTTCCATGACCATATGCACCCGATCTGCTCAACTAATATAGGGTATAAGACCCCCTTCCATTAATATGACTCTTCCAAGCTCCTCATCCATTATAGATCGATACTGTGTTCCTAAAATACCACTATATGTGACCCATACTGCTATAATCTCAGCACTACAATGATGTTCGGGGACATTGGCTATGAATGTGAAACAACCTACCACAATTGTGGAAGTATATACCATTGCTGATATGAGTAAATGATCCTTCCCACATTCCACTCTAGTTTCTATTTTAATATTTTACATTATAAAAGTGATGACACATACCCATGGAAGTTATACCTTCTTTTCATCTAGCTGAAACCACCTTTATTCCACCAGAAGCCACCATCTAGATCCACTCATAAATGAGATCTTGATTTTCTACCACAAAAAAAATTCTCCAATAGATTTTTATAACCTGGGACATTATCTCACATTTAATCCCATCCTATAAACACATCATTGTAGTTTCCTCATATCCTTCCAACTCTAGAATAAGGTTCTGAAAACAAATTAAGTGACTGTCATAATCCTTCATGGACATACTCTCCTGGGTCAACCACAACATCTCAACATCCCTCTCCTTTAAGAGAATATTAGGGTAAATGTGATCGAAGAACTTCTCCTGGAAGTCCTTCTATACCATGTTATCAATCTTTCCATCTATAGTATAGATGTCCCACCAATATTTCTCTTGAACTATAAAAATATAAGCATCCAATTTAACTCTCTTCATAGTATGAGACTCTAAGTCATCAAGGATTGTCTAGAGACACTAAATAAAGAACTCATCTGCCTTAGGTCCACTGTCTCTGGTGAATATCAGAGCATCCTACAACTGGACCTCCAATGACAACTCAAATATATTTTCAAAAGACACCTAAGGTCACATTCCAAAAAATAAATAATTTGCGAAATGTTCTCATAGAACTTCTCTTAGGGTCCTTCACCTGAAACTATTGGAGCCTCTAGTTCCACTACAAGAAGAACATTTCTATCAATTTCTACCTATCATCCTATCAAAAAACATCATAGTGGAGTAATATCTATAAAATTAAAAAAACACATTATTGGATAAATAAAAAATTATGGTCACATTTACATAAGATGTATTTTCAGAAATCCATAAGAACCCATCCCACATACCCCACCACATTATAAAAATAGACACACTATCACTAACCCATACCATCCTTTATCTGGTTCACATAAAACATAGGGTGAAACACTTTCAAAATTCATGTTTCTCATTATACACCCATTTCTCCCATTCAATTTAACACATTTAGCATCATTTCACAATTAATAATTTCTTATTAGGCACCATTTGATCATAAATTACTCATGCAATGAAAAGAATTTAATTTTCACCAACTCACCCAAAACCATATTTTCATTCCAAACCTAAAATGATGCATCTCACATAAATCCTACGTTCCTTAGATTGTGAATTTTTACACTACTCTAATTTTGTACAATTACATGTGTAAAATCTAATAAAACATTAATAAAATTACACCTAAAGTGTGTCACTCAAGGTGAAATAACATTCCACCATAACCAAGAACATCAAGAACATTAGTCAATCATGGGTGCTTGGTTTTAAACCAATACGTTTCTTAGATACTCCCATACATGAGGTCTTGTCCAAGGCCAAAAACATCCAATAATCCCTTCTACCATTCCATAATAGTAAGAAAACTAAAAAGAAAAGAAAATCCCCTTTGACAGCACTCTATACTATCATGACCCGGTTGCAAGATACCATTTCCCTAAGAAGGTGGGTTATATAACATCAATATAACCTCCCCATATTTTAGAGGATGCTAACTAGAATCAAGGGTCTAATATATAACATGGGTAAAATATACCATCTTTATCAATGAATCAAAATAGAAAAAATCAATAAAATATAGCCAAATGATAATAAATAATAACCAGAATAATACATAACCAAGAGGAACCAACAATAAATGATAATACCAAAATAAGGATAATAAACTATGAAAAAAATATGTAGAAATGTAGTTCTATGTATGTTACATGTTTCAAATGAAAAAAAAAATTAAAGACATATTGGAAAGTACCCAACCTAGTCCCAAATTCATGTATGGTTCCCTCATCCATGCATCATCCCAAATCAGATATCTAACAAAGGGTTATTTCCCTTTTACTTTCTAGAAAACATGATGTATATTTGGGCATCAATTTGGAAAATTGGTTAGGGTATCAGTAAAACTCAATAGGCCACCACCAATGAAATCGAACAATATCAAATCTATAACATTTTATACAGTTCTTTAAAGAATAAAATACATTTGGTAAGGTAAACTATTTTCGTAAAAAAATTATTTTTTAATTACACTCCTAAATCATTGGGTTCACGTTGACACCCTAACCAACAGTACTAATTTCATCATGTCGCTAAGTTAAAACCATGTACCAATGGATATCAGATGTTATTCAAAATAATGGGTTTCTGTTTATCATTTAATTACTATATCACATTCAAATAATGGGGCCCTAGAGCAGTAGTCTATCACCCCATGGGTATCTGGAACAAAATTCCATGTCCCACAACTAAGTGATCACATGAAATAAATATATAAATTGGGGGAATATATTGGAATTATATAATCACATGGGTATTTGGAGCAACAATCCCTCTCCCACAACTTTGTCACGAAAATCCCAATACAAGATTCCATACTTCCAACCATTTATCAACCATTACCATAAGAAATTATTCAATATATTCCATACATTCATCATTTCAATAATAATGGCATTATTTATGGGTCCCTATCAAATTCATTAACTATTAATCTATCAATTTAAACATCCCTTTTTTCATTGATTTCATATTCATATTATTCACCAATCAAATAATCACGATACTCACCAATTTCATAATCATGTGTATGACCAATTATTTAATTCACTTTTTGATGAAATTTACCACAATGTAAATTTTAATTTGAGAATAAAATACAAAAAATTATACTCAACACATTTATAATTAACAATTATAACACATATCTCAAAGTCTTTGATGAAAGTTCACCGAACCAAATTCATCAAATTGATGCATAATGATAAAAACCCAAACTAAATGGGATATCTAGAATTAAGGCATAAGATCAATATCCAAAGGATTGTGATCCATATAAACTTGATGTAAAACTTTTATAATAAAGGAAGAGCTATCCATCTCTATTGAGAATGAGACACGTGAGAGAGAAAGAGAGAAAGTCAAACAGGGAATAAAACACATATCGTAAAGGATATGAGCATCCAATCAGATCGTTGATTATTCTTGAAAGGGATTTGAGAAACCTCCAAATCTTCAAAAGGGAATCCAAAAATAAAATAATCTATGTTTGGATGAAATAGTTTTTTGGGATAAATACTTGGGGGTTTATACTTTTTTAAAATGATTCTGATGAATTAAATCATGAACACAATGTTTCTTAGATAGGGGTGCACGGTTTTCCAAACTATGCCCCTTAAATGTCAGCTTCTTCATAAGGGGAGCATGGTTTCTCTTAAGTGGATAAGAGTTTGAAAATCTGCATGACAACTATGTAAACCCCTACTATTTCAGTGTACATAGTATGAGAGGGATGCAACGCGGTTTGACCAAACCATGCGCCAACCATCTACCACCTCCTATATCAGCAAAATAGGGTGAATCTTCTCCTAGGTAAGGCTATATGATTTTTCCTAACCTTTCTAAAATAGTGAATATCCCCATGCACTTCCAAAATTATCCAATTTCACTCTAAATAAATAAAATCAATAACCCACCCAAGGTATACAAAAAACTAGGGTAAAAGGGTACCTAAAATAGAGTACACTGAATATCTAAAAGGGCTAAGATCATATAATATTCTCTTTAAAAACAATAATGATAGTTTGATTATATTTATACATGGGCATAAATTTAATTTTTTCACCCAAGATTTTTAAATATTTTCTTCACACTTTGAATACAATTTTATAATTCTAATTTTAATAAGTACCTTATAATAATTAATCAATATTTAATTACTAGGGGTGGTTGTGTGATATATTTGAATCACTCATTATTCTTTATATGAGTCTTGGTTTTTGACCAAGATCTAAATATAAATTAATTTTCTAGGGGGATATATTATGACAATGTATAATAAATTTTTAAAAATAGTAATATCTTATTAGAGAAGTTTCATTGATAATTTTTTCAATATGTTTTTTTAATTGTTAATTATTTTTTGTCTATCAATTGTTAATTTAGAATATTACATGATGCATTAAAATTTAATTTTAAGGGTGGTACTAGAAATTAAATTTCCTCTAATTATATTATAAGTTCTTTTGATACATCTAATATTGATTTATCCTAGAATTACTAACATTTATATATGATGTCTTAGAATATGGACTTGATGATGTTTTTAATAAAAGCATAATTTTAAATTCACATCATTTTCATCATTATATTATTTTTTATTAATTTACTCTATATAACATGGATTATATTATTAATTTTTATTCATAAATTGGAAATTAATTATTCCACTTTATTTCTTATTCGATGTATAATTCTAATTTTCGCTCTCCCATACAGATCATTTTTTTACATTGTTTATATATGTTTCCCATTTCCCAATGTAATTAAGTTCAAAATTATATATTATATACATTAAGTATAATAGTATTAAATAATTATTTTTAATAAAAAGAGAGAATTTTTCATAATTTAATGTATCTTCTGTATACTTAGTTAGTTAATGATTATTGTTTGTAAATATTGGGATTTTAATACCATCTATTTTTATTACCATGTAATAAATTACTAAAAAAATACCAATTACCTGGGATTGGGTGGTCCAGTATGATTATAGGGTGGTTTAGTATAAATTCTATAAAATATTTTTCAAAGAAAAAGGTAATGGGGTAAAGAATCAAATTTTGGAAACATTTATAAATTATTCTCAAATATTTTTATAGGAAAATGGCCATATTTTAGGAAAATTTTATATATAATCCTTGACTTATACATAATTATATTATAATATTTAAAAATAAAAGATTGAATTTGGTAAATAAAGGTACCTAATACAAGAAATAAAAACCAACTCATTAATTTAGAATATATGGGGGATTGCCAAATATTCATGATAATAGAGATAGTGTTTATTCTAAAAATATTATTACTACCCTTCCAAAATTGTCTCATGTCAATGAAAACATAATATAATTAATAGATAAACATGTTTCCCATGAATAGAGATAACAATATTAATTGTTTTATGATTGAACATCCTCCATCATTTACTGGTTCAAATAATCCCATGGTGGATGATCATTAGATTATTTCCTCAGAGAATAGAATTATGGGATTAGGTTTTACAATGAGGGATAAATTTTTCTTGGTTTTGAATCATTTATGGTGAGATACTATTAATATAGGTCTTGTATTCTAAGTACTAAAAATAAATTAGAGACATATCACCTGGTATAATAATAATTTAATGTAAACTTTTCATAATATAATTTCCCTCCATTGTAATGTGATGATATGGGTAAGAAATTACCAAATTTATGACATAAGTAAGGAGAAATGGTAGCTCAATATAGGAATATTTTTAATTGTTTTCAATGTACATTATTTATTTTCTATAATGCCCAGAATGTGATATAGGGATTAAATTTCATGGTTTAAATGAATGACATATAATATCATTGTTTATATAACTATTTCCTCATTTGATGTTTTTAACAAGTGTTATCGTGAATTATAATGATATTAAAAATTATTCATTTCCATAGGTAAAATAATGAATAATTGAATTTCAAAATACCATTTTGGAATACCTATCCAAAGATAAAATAAGGTAATAATAGAGTGCATTATTTTTAATGAATGTTAGAGTATACATTAACAGACCAGTTGAAAGGGATTTACTTTATACATTATATATGATTACAAAGTCCATAAATACCATTAGTGATAAATAATGATAGAATTAGCTAATTTGAAATAATTAAACAGTAACGAGATGAAGGAATATCCAAATCAATTCCCCATATTCCAAGGGAATCTTCAAAGAGGATAAATATAGACTAGGGATTTGATATATTAAATAGTACATCTGTTGTTTAAGATACAGACAATATGAATGTATATACATGTATTTTACAATAATCGTTATATAATATGTTATTTTATTTTGAATTTATGTAGTCTTATATATAATTCTTCTTTTAAAAAATATTCAATCACCCCCTCATGAATTAAGGAATGATTTATCAGTTAGAACACTGATTGGTAAATTGATCAAAATGATGATATAACAGGTGATTAAAAATAGAATACATGACTTATGCCTTGTTTTGTGTCCAGTCATCATTCCAATGGTGGGTATCTATGTAATAATTTTATAGATTATTTCTTAAAATTTATTATAAATAACCTGTTATATGATGAAGGACCTTATATTTTTTGAGGCAAGCTTTTATTTATATATATTCAAAGGGAAAATATCATTACTTGAAAAATATATAGAACAACCCAAAGACCATAAAATTAATGAAATTAATGGGGATATATGGATAAAATTCAGTATATAATGGGTAAAGAGGTATTTGGAATATAATATATACAAATATTTTTTTTATATAAATATTTGTTTCTTGATTAATTACATAGATTTTCCCTAGTCATGTTCTGTAAATCTCTTTAAATGTTATCTCTAACTATAAACACACACATATATATATATATAACTATTAATATAATTTATATAGTGCAGTTAGTCATGTGGAATAAGAAATTACAAGACTAGTGTTTATAGGTATTCATTCATTAATATATTTCACTAAGGGGATCATCTATATTATTCGTGAAAAAAGAAGAATAGATCAATGATGTTATTTATTAATTATAGGTAAATCTATGGAATATATATAATTAAAAAGTATTAATTTCATAATATTTAGGACCACTATAATCATCATATTGCATCTCAACACTTCTTAAAGATTTATAGTCATTAATATTATAAATCGTTAATGTTTATGTGAGTGTAGAACCAAATATATTGTCTTGAATGCGGTATGGTCAATATGAGTTCACACAAATTCATTTTATGTTCACCTATGAAACCTTTTTATTTATTAACATAGTTAATGGTCTATTCAATGTTTTTTTTAAATATTAAATACAATACACCAAATGAAAATACATAGTTCCCTTATAATAGTAGGATATTATTGATGATTTTTTGAATCTAATTCTTGATTAGAAAATATGTTTGACAATTTAATATACAAGTGGGTTAAATTCAAATGGAAAAGAAATGATAAGATAAAATTGATGAATACAACAGGAGATTTATAAAGGATCTTCTATTAACTCATCTAGTTAGAACATAATTGTTTTTAATTTACCATGATATATTAATCAATGGGCTCAGATGCATTATAATGCATAACGCTAAAATGGTGGCTTATGCATCTTGACAGTTGAAACCCAATTCTATAAAATATCTAACACCTGATTTTGAGTTGATGAATATTAAAATTTCTAAAAATATATATATAGACATTAACATTATAGAGAAATATCTAATATATTCCATAATCATTACACTGTTAAATAAATAATTACTCAGAAAAATATTATTTTGAGGAATTGTAGATGGTCCATGCACTAATAAAACATATAATTATTACACATTAAATAATAATTTATTATATAAAGTTCCACATAATAAAATCTAGAAAATATAGAGGATTATTTTCATTGAAAAATTAGGTATATAACATAAAATAAAAAAATATAATGAAAATACTTTGTTGAAAGCATCCCTAACATGATAAAAAATTTTCACTAAAATTTTAAAAATGCATTGGATAATCTGGGGATATAAAAATTAATTGTCGAGCCATAATTTCTAGTAAGGGAATAAAAAAATAAAATGATGAATTTATTACATATTAGTCAATATGAATTTTAATGGGACATAAATGGGGTGATAATCATAATATTGAACAATGTGTTATGATACATCATGATATCATAAAAGAAGAAATTCAATATAGAAAAAACAATATACATGAATTCAGACGTATAATTCAAGGTAAACCACCATGAAATCAAAACATTATTTTATTTGAAACCCAACCATGCAACATTCATGGAATATCATAAGATTAAAACATTACCCAATTCATTGGACCACTATATATGTGTACCCATCATAATCATATCTCGTACATCAATAAGTGTGTCATATAGATCATTGGATATAGGTTCATATTTTAACACATTTAATCTAATGATTATAGAGTGTGTAATACATATATTTGATGTTCCAAAATATGGATTTTTTGTTCTAGGTGAATACCCATGAGTATAAATTATCAAGTTATTCTCAATAAAAACTTTTGTCATGAAAATATCATAGGAAAATTTCAGTGTTGTAAACGGGGATCATAATGAATCCTAGGAGATATTAATGAGAGTTAATGAGGTTTATAATTAGTTTTAAATCATAATATAAGTTATTTGGATATGTAGGAATATATTCCAATGTTAATTACTGGAAAATAAGTGGTATGAGTAAAAACCTTATTTGAAATAATGTTTGGCACAGTAAAATTACTAGATAATTCCAGCCTCATAATAGGGGTACATAATGAATCATGGGAGGGATTAATAGGATTGAATGGTTCTATAGTCATATAGAAACCAGAAGTTATGTATGATAAAAGAGTAAGAACATACCCCAACATGAAAAAAGTTAATAAAAAAACCTATAACACATAAGAGGTTCCTGAATAAATTGGACAGAGAGAGGATCCCTTACCTTGAGACAGTGCATCCAAAAGATTGGGTGGGGCCTCTAGATACAATGGGGGAACCATTAAAGGGATATATTGAAGTAATGAAAGAGTAAGGTGATTATACAGTGTTCTTTCATGAAAAATGGAAGCTTTTTGGGATTATATAGGAAATTATTGAGGTTGTATTTATTATTTCCCAAACATAGATTTTCTAATGTTTATAACAATGTAACCAAAACTAAAAACATAAAAATGGGTTTTTTCACAATAATTATCTCAAGGATAATTGGTATTAATTATATGATATATTAATTAAATAATTATAGTAATATAATACACATTGGAAATGTGGAACAATATATGTTTTTGAGGATTCATTAAGGTTTTATAAGATTAATCATATAACTAAATTGAAAAACATTCTAAAGGGAAAATATATATTTATTAATGGAATCATTTTATTTGACATATTAAATCACTTATGGGTCATTATGATGTCATAATAAATAACATATAATTATAAATTACTAATTTTTTACATGAAAATTTAACTATCTTGGAAAATTATGAAAAATTAACCACTATATAATTTGGAAATATTTTTATAAAAACATATTTATTTTATCAATAAAATTAAATGAAAATGAGAATATAAAATATTATATTACCATCCATGTTTTTTGGTTTTTTTATAGAAATTTTCTTTAACCACTATAAAAATTACATTTTCATATTTTGAAATAATATTATCATATATATTTAATTCATATTATAGAATCATAATATTTCTTTAAAATAATTTTTTTTTTCAAAAATTCTTGACTTCATCAAAAGGTACATCTTAATTGAAATTGAATATTACCCAAAATACTATGTGTGTCTTATCATATTAAAAAATATTATCATGAAATTAATTTGTTTATTATTTATAAACATAAACATTAATTATTGTATATAATCAATATTTTTTTGAAAATAAAATATATAAATTAAAACAATTAGCTTTGAGATACATATCGATTAATTACAACAGAAAACTCTTTATCTATAGAGTATCTAATGTTGAAATGTTTTAGGGGTCTTTCATTAATCATTGTTTGGGTATTAATGTCAAATACATTGATATGATCTTATTTATGATTCCACATGTTATTTAGATGTTTAATTTCATCTTGGAAATGGTAATAATAGAATCACAGAGATGATATATCCCTTGGAAGATTTAATAAAAGGGATTCATACGTTACCATCCAAATGGTTGAGGCCATCACTTCTTTCATCTATACCAATGAACATTCTCATAACCCAAAATATATTCTAGTAATGATATCAATATTCAAAGAATATGTTATAAACCATGACACTTCATAAACATAATTTAAAATCAGATAGAATATATTCAATAATGTTCTTTAGTTTTTTCTAACAATATTGCATAATAGGGATTTCATTCATTGAAATAAGTGAATTTCATTTATAAAAGTTTGATTATTTAACCACCCCCCCCCCCTTTGAAATTTAACCCTTGAAATTTTCATTTTATATACATAAATTGATGATGGTATTTCAGTTTTACCTCCTCCTTTGGTTCCCACATCGCTTCCTCTAATATGTGGTTCCTCCACAGAACTTTTATAATAAACATAGCCATATTTTATATAATTTTGCCTTTATGATCCTATATATTAATCAACTTATCCCACATTATAAATCATTTTATAATCAAAACATCTCTAAATTTATTAGATGTGAGGGATCTAGAATATACTTCTTTAATAGGGACATGTCAAATAGATCATGTAATTTATAGAGAGTTGGTGGGAGTTATAGTTGATAATCCACAACTATAATACAGTTGAGAACCTCGAAGGCTCTATTGTAACTTGGACAAATCTTACCCTATTTTCATGAAAATAATGAAAATTTTTCATAGATTTATATAGAAATACCTCTTCTCTGTCCTCAAACTCTAGGTCTCATCAATGATTGTCATCATAATTTTTTGGAATATGAGTATCTTTTATTTTCTCTTGAATGGATTAAACATCTTCCCCTGTTTCCATATCCATTTCAGTACCCAACCGATTGTGTTCAGTAGGGTTTCCAAACATTCGGTTTTTTCGTCTCTTCATGTATATGGAATTATATGGTTCCATTTGGTTGCTAGAGTGAAATATAATATTGTGTTTGAACATGAATAGAGGAATATGTTGATCTCATACTTATTTGAAGTCCATCAATAATTATCTTAATATGTATTGCATTTTATAAATAGTCACTCATATTGAACACCAGTTTTGAGGTGATAAGCTATCATAATATTCATATTAGAATTTATAGAATCTTAAAGACCCTTCTAGAATATAGAGTTAAATAATGTATCTCATTCATATACAATAAATAGTTTTTTCTCCTGTTTCCCACCACATCTTTGATGTATATCTATCCATGTTTATCGATTGATAAGTCCCATCAAAATTAAATTAAGAAAGTAGTAATTGTAATATGATCAACCACAACTCATATATCATTATATACTCTTGATGTCTTCATAATACCAATGGAAAATCCAATGGTTAGGTTTTCTAATTTCTATATTTGTATGTGTAATGTTTTAATCATACCCTTGGAATATTTCCTTTAATCCATAACATGCTAACATAAAAGGCAACATGATTTATATTTTTTTATCTCTTTCTTCATATTGTCACAACAATAGATCTCTTATAGATCTTGGTAAATATTCATGCTCCATGGATAGATAGAGAATATTGAGCATTGTTCGTAATCCAAAAAATCCATTAATAAGAAACTATTGGATTATACACACTGTCGTGACCCAAATTTTACAAGTATTTCTTCATTAATTTTAAAATACAAGAATTTAGCTTTTCTTATAACCTCTACCTTAGTCTGAATTTCCAAATATTCTCTTTGAGTTTCCTTTATCTTCACTAGAAGTAATGCTTAAACAATTATTTGTTAAAGAATTAACGATTCTACTCCCATTATAATTCCCATTTCCATATTATTCATGTCTAATAATATCATATCATTCTCAATTATCATTAGAGATAATGTTGAAAAATCTGTTTCTACTTATATTGGCAGGAACATTATTTTCTATCCATGTGTGATAGTGGATTTATCAATCAAAGTACATAATCATCTCAACCCAGCTTTTATTGTTCTTATTCAGCACATTCTATTTGAAAATATAATCAAGGATCTTATAATCCATATATATTTCACAATTCTATCCAAATATAATATATATATATATATTCAACATTAATATCTCTAGAGATAACTCCAAATCATGCATTGGATAGTTTTTCTAATAATCCTTCAACCACCTTGAGGGATAGGCTATAAATTTTTCATTCTAGGTCACTAAACAACCCAATACATATTCAAGTGAACATATATAGATCATAAATCTTTCCCCATGAGTGGGTAATGTGAGAATATGTGTTGGGATTACATTCCATCACGCCTTTTTATTATTTAAACTTTTCATTTACATGGTACAAATAGAGGATCTTTTAAAATTTAGTTTCTTGGAAATAATGTATATACTATATGAAAAAAACATATAAATAAATATTAATATATACTAATGGGTTTATCCAAAGTAAATTTATTACATATCATATCATGGGTACATGCATCAAAGGAAAAAGGGTGACCAAGAGGCCCAGTAAGGTAAAAACATTTACATGTGAACATCAAGAATATCAATAAGAACATGAGGAATGCCATTAAGGTATGAGAAATATAAAATAAGGAATATAATAATAAATCATAACATGAATCATAACATATAAATGTGGCTAAAAAATTTAAATTATAAATTCATAAGAAAATCACTATGTTTTTTCACTATGTTGTCACAAATCAAAAATTACCAAGGTTATTTCCCAAGGTATCAGAAAACATTTCTTCTTAATGATTAAATTATTTAACCTATTCATTAGAGCGCGATCAATTCACACCCTTCTTATTTATTAATAAATTTTTCCCACATAGATCGTAATGAAACATTTCATAAATAACCTGTGGAGAAATAAAAAACAAGTTTCATATTTGAATCATGGTGTTTTCAAAGTCCGTAAAACATGATCAGTATGTCATTTTCAATCCATGGAAAAGGAATTCAGAATTCATGTATGATGATAAGATAATTAAATCAATCCTTTTTTAATTTATTTAAATACCATTGTAATAGAAATAATATTTGGTATTCACAAACATAAAATAAAAGCGAATTTCTAGAAGATAATAAAAAAATTTTGAAATAAATTCTTCATCAAAATGGGTATACAGTGTGGTTTAAAAAAAGGGTAAAATGAAAGGGAACAAGTGTACAGACCCAAGATTAATGTACATGGAAATTTCATTTCTTTTGTGGAATACTGAATACATGACACAAACAGACTCCCAAAGACCGTGTTAGTTTACTGCCTTTGGAGACTCGGAACATAGTCTTCTAATCATAGTGAATGATATTTAACATCTCACATAAAGATCTTCACCTTTTTATTTTCCTACCTAAAATAATTATTTATATCCTTGGGAAAATAAAACATAAAAAGGGTGAGCTCAAAAGCTCAGTAAGGGTAAACATGGATAACATAAAAAAACCAGAAACATTTCAAGGTAAAAAACATGAACATAAAGTTTAAACAACAAAATATTGAGTCGTGAAATAAATCATGGTAGTACATAAGGTATGGATCATAAAGGAACATTAATCATTATAGAATATAATTAGCATAAAACATTTACTTTTGGAAAAAATATAAAAACATAATATGATTATCATAGTATCTAAGTTATTGATACCAAGACCATCATAGTGGACAAAGTCCATTGCTGAACCGAGTTTAATTTTTGTTCCAACCATATATTACTGAACTGGATTTACTTCTCATTCTAGTCATGTCTATATCATGAAATATAAATATTTACCAAATGTATTGAAGGGAGATATAGGTCCCACCCATCTCAAAATTAAATCATTCTTATATGTTCCACAAAAACACAAACCATTCACCATAGCATAACCCAAGAAATAAAATAGGGTTCTTAAACAAAATTCCATCATAACATAATCATTATAAAATATCATTATAGAATATAAAATCATGGTATTAATATGGAGAGAAACATAACCATAGTTAAAGACCAACATCTTAGATAAGAAATAATTTGGATATCACACTTGAACTTAATTTCTGAGGAAAATATCATTTCTTCTTCAAAAACATTTTTTTTCTCAAAATGCCATGAAATATTAAAAGAAAATAATTTAGTTGAAAATAAACAAGAAATAATGTAGAGGATTTTTTTGGAAATAATGTTTCATGAAACCGTAAAAATCCATTCATTCCATATAAGTTAAACAAAAACATTCTCATTGTACTTTTTCTAAAAAAGTCAAAAAAGTACCTCGTATTGTTAATAAATAAAAGATTTCTTTCATACCATGTAGTAAAAGTAAAATATGGGTAAAATTGACGTTAAAAATACATATAATAATAATAAACATTTTATGATAATGTTATTATAAAACATTGACGTAGATGTAAATATATCCTTAGTAAATACTTACATATAAACAATCTTGGATAAAAATGAGATTGCAAAATTATCCCTTACATTAGGTATGATTTTATCCATATGTGTCTGAAACTCATGTATAGTCGGTTTAAACATATTATTAACTTCTCAAATAACCATAGAAAATTTATTATATCATATATGCTTCACTAATGCCTTCATATTACCCGTTCATTTGTCAATTCTATGTTAATGCAACGTTTTGGGTAATAATTGTTTTATTTATCAAGTGTGTTTTGAATTTTTTTTCTTGATATTATTAAATATATCTTGATTTACATACTTCTATAATTTAAATCATGATTTATATATTATATATATTAATTATATAAATGTATATATATAATAGATATATAAAAGAAATGGAATACACTGTTGATGAAGACGGTAGGTCATACGTACTCATAAACGCTGTTTCCATTTCCTTATTAAATAGAATGGAAGTAAGTAAATAAAATATACATATATAAATAAATCTAGAAGAATTATCATGTCATATATTTCTTTATTATTTATTATATATAATTTATAATCATTCTTCAATGGTTAACATAGAGAATGAATATCATCGTGTCGTGGAGAGGGTATGTCGTACATACGCACGAGCGACAATATCTTTCCCATAATTGTTTAAGGGTATTGAATTGGATAGTGTATAGTATATCAGAATTAATATCTTGTTATAATAATCATATATAGCAACTATTTCTACCATTATATCCATCCATGTAAAGTGGTGGTTAAAAGTAGATTACACCATGGCGTGGAGATGGTATGTCGTACATACGCACGCGCAATGGTTTCATTTTTTATAAGATGGATATAAGGTGAAATAGGGTTGTTTCATAATTATAATAAAATATCATAATATGTGTGATACTGATTTTATTACTTTATATTAGAAAACTAATGAACAGGATGTATAAGAAAAATAAATTTGAAAGGATCAGTAGAATAGATTACCTTTTCCTCAACGTGCCTCCTTTAAATTTCCACTTAGGACACTATAGTTGGTATTTATATAATACCAGAACCTCTATAATGTAACTAGAGATGTTTATAATAGATGTTATCAGGGTTTTTCTGAGCTTTAAGGCTCTAAATGGAGTGATGTGGAAAGGGAGGAAGTTCACTTTTATAAGAGAGGAGAGTGTCACTATAGAAAAGTCTTAAAATAAAAATTTATTAAAAATTTATTTTTTATTTAAAATTGTAAAAAACTTATTTAATTCTAATATATGATTTTTTAGGTTTATATATACATCATACAATAATTTTTTGATAGGTTCTGAATATTTTTGTAACCGTATCCTTTTGGTTTAACCCTTATTTTACACTTTTTAATCTTACCATGATATCATGTTATTTAAACATTGTAGGGTAATGTAATTACCAAATCATGTCAAAAGAACCAAAAATAGTTATTTATGAAATATTTTGACTTATATTAACCATTTGGATGAATATTATATTTTTAGGAATTTAATATCATTTAATAAATTATTTTATGTTTTAAGTTATGAATTATGTCAATTTTGGACACTATTCATATTTGACTTTTCTAAAAAATTCACAACAACCTAATTTCTTAGAACCAAAGGAATTAACGCTTCCCAAAAATTTCAATTTCATCCATAAAATTTGTGTATAACATCAAAATGTTCAAATTAAATTTATTTGAATAATTATAACTTTATTTATTTGAATCTTTCACTGACGAGGTAATCACTACATCATAAATGTTTCATAAATAAATATATTTATCAAATGTTTAAAAATTATAAATATAATACAATAATGTGATAAATCATTTTATTTTTCTAATTGATATTTTTAGATTTATAGATAATTTATATAATCCTATATTAAAATAGATTTAGTAAATGATATATGTTTATGTTATAATTATATTCACTTTAAATTAATTCTTATAAAAGTTCCTTTTCACATCAATGTGAGTCAATGGGGTCCCAAATCGACCCAATAATTCCCATGGTCGAAAATATATCATCCAATATGATTATTACATGTGTTAGGGTAGTTGTATACTATTAAAGTATTATTTTTTACCCTTATTTACTAGATTTACCCTTTAACCATTGTAAATAAAATAACTACTGAAGTTACTATTAATAATTTCCAAAACCAAAAGGTGTCTATTTAAAAAAATTCAACCTTATAATTTCAAATATAGAATCCATTTTTATAAATTCAAAACGCATAATTTTCATTAATTAATTTAGAATTATTTCTCGGTGTTAAAACTAAAAAGAGGTTTTTAAGAAGTAATAACTATAAAAAGATTAACATGTGTTTTTGTCTAATTTAAAAGTGAAATTACATAAAATGAAAACAAATTGATTAAATTATAACATTATAATCCAATTATACATTAAAAACAATTAAAAAATTTATCTAACTATATATATATATATGATAAAAAGATAGTTTCGAATATAAATGCATTATTTTTCACCATTTATTAAAACTATAATTTTATTTGAAAAATACCACAAATTCGAAACAATTAAATTTGTATGTACTTATTCCAAAAAATAAGTTTATTTTGTAAAATTTAACTTATAAAAGTGTACAAAAAAATATATTTAAAATGGGTGCTCCATCAAAATGCGGTAAAAATGCATTTTTTTTAAAATACTTTTATTTGAAAAATTGATTTTCTTCTCATATATTATTTTATAAAATATGTAAGGTGAATGATAAATTAATATAAAATTCATAATGTTGTTAATAATATTCGTAAAAACTCGTTTATATCCCATTAAAGAATAATATTTTAATAATATATCGTTGTTTAGTGAAACTTAGCATCAAGAACAATAGATGCTATCGAGGAAGGTCACTAATGAGTGTAATGAAAGACAAGTAAGTGTTGCGTGTAGTAAAAGACTCTATTGGTGTTTCGTATAACATAATAAAAACATTATTCACTTACACATTGAACAAAATATATTCTTAGTATAGTGTGAAATAAATTATATCAAAAGAATATGAAATTGTGTGCAACACAAGATAATAATAGTGTTGTGTATACTGCAAGCTAATGCAGTGTTTCATATAGTGAAAGATAATCTTGGTTTAGCATACGACACAAGAAATCGAAGAAATTTAAAAATAATCTATCTCATAAAATATCAAGGTATAAAATTCCACCCCCATTAAAAAATTAATTTCTCTCTAGAAATTTGTGGGGGTTTTTAAATGGTTTACTACATGAATGTTTCTCTAATAGAAGACCACATCATAAGAAGGAATACTACAACATAATTTTAAAATGGAATGTTAGAAACATAATGGTTACCCAAATTAACTCGTCATTGGGTTTCCACATAGGATAACATAGGTGGGAAGTGATAACATGGATATAGAAGAGAAATCCAACTGTCATGTTCTGATAGACAGTGATAGAGAATAAGGTTTGGTGAAAGTTAACTCCCAGAAAACCATAAATTTGTGATGATTTAAGGGACCATCTGATTCATCAGATAAGGAGGTACTAGGATAACATTTTTTTCATTCAAGATCCTTTTCCTAATGTTCACGAAATTTGGAATGAGAATAAATATTAACTTGATTTTGGCACAATCTCCTTGTTGATCATTCCCTGAACAATTTCCAATTCACATCTTTTTTTATTAAATGATGTTGAATTTGTCATTTTTTATATGTTATCATGTCATGAGATAGAATGATAGGTCATTCCATATATCTTAACAAAATGTTTAGAAGAGGTTATCAAATACTCACAAGTCCACCTATGGCGAGATAATACATTAATATAACAAACTTAAAACAGAAAATATCTTATACTATCCATAAATGTATAAAATTACAATCATTCCGAAAACCAAAATGATAAAACATTCGGCACAGGTGAACTAAATCGAAAATACATTTTTCTCCCATATCTCATTTTGCAGTACTTGGTTGTCACATTCCAAACATGTGAATACCTTAATCATTATTATTTTGAAAAATGATAATAACATGAATTACCATTGACCCTTAGTGAAAACATGCATTCAATCAAAATCAATTCTTTCCACACTGAAAAATTACAAAAATTCTATATACTCAAACCATGATATCACTTTGTCCTTGTATCATTAACGAGGTCATTAATACTATCAAACGTCTCATTATCACTTTTTCCCTTTATTATGTGCATATCATGTGCTTTCTAAAAATATTTCAATCACTTTTATTGGTTACTAGTGCCATATTCTTATGGAAAACCACAATTGACCATAGATATTTCAATATTCAATAAAACCATAAAATTACCTCTAAAAATTTATTCTTGAATAACAATAAATAAATACTTCAATCCATCCCCTTTAATGATTGTCATGGAATATGTCCTTTTTGGATTTGGAAGTAACCTCTTAGGTCAGGGAATTGAGTTGGGTAATTCTCTTGTTCTCCACATATAAGGCATTGAACTCTATAAAAGTTCATCACTATATGTACCTTTTACTCACATAGATAACATCTTCCCCTCGAATTAAAGTATTCTTCAATGTTCTTGTTCCATTCATCTCGATATGTATACAACTTAATATTCTTTCCTCTACGTTTCTAACCATGAAAACATGTATAAAAGTCTAACATCCTCTTATTTGATGACATAGTAATACCACTAAAGTTCAACTTGTTAATCATATATCATGATGACTGATTTGGAATAATCACAATATCTTTACCTCTAGGCATTACAGAATTTCATTGCTCATAGTCACTAATTTGTCCATCAGATTTAGTGTGAGCCTTATTCATTCAGGTTCCCTCCATTGACTAAAACTAGAAAACATAGTGTAAGAAAAATTTAAAATAATGGGGAACCACACTATTAAAAAAAGTCACTTATATGATGCCTGTCTTATGACACCTTCATTAATCCATGACACCTTTGGTTCACCATAGGTTTTTCATGATCATAAACATAGTTTTAGGACTATACCCTATTGTTATACATAACTTTAGGGACATCCCTATACATACCTCATAAATATATCTAGGGATCTCACTAAAGTTCTCACATCCTAGTTTCCAATGGTTAACAAAACCTTTACTCTGATACCAAATGTAGAGACCCAAGCTTAACTTAAAAGTACATTACATTTATTTTGTGGAATACATAATATATAACACAAATAGATACCCCAATACTTTATTAGTTTAGTACCTTTGGACACTCGAAACATAATAATATAACTTGGTGAAAGATATTCAATATCTCCCATAAAGATCTACCCTTTTTCCTACCTGAAACCTTTATTTATATCCTAGGGAAACGAAAACATAGAAAGGATGAGCTCAAATTTTTAGTAAGGGTAAACATGGATACCATAAAACAAACCATAAACAATTGAATGTAAAAACATGAACATTAAGTTTAAACATCAAAATATTGAGTAATGATATAAATAGAGGTAGTACTTAAGGAATGGATCATAAAGGGACATTAATCATGATAGAATAGAATTAGAATAAACCATGCACTTGTGTAAAACTAATAAGAACATAATATTATTTCTATAGTAGACAAGGCATGGATGTTAAGACCATTATAGTGGAAAAGTCCATTGTTGAACCTGTTTTACATTCCATTCCAGTAATATATGTATCAGGAAATATAAATATTTACCCACTACATTGGAGGGTGATATAGGTCCCACCCTTCTCAAAATAAAATCATTCTTACAAGTTCTACAAAAACATAAACCATTACTCATAGCATAACCCAAGAAACAAAACGGTTTTCTTAAACATCATTCTATCATAACATAATCCATATAAAATATCATTCCATTATTAAAATAATAAAATAATATTATTAATAGGGATAGATAAATAACCCTATTTAAATAATGACATCTTATATGGGAAATAATTTTGATAAAACACTTGATCTTAATTTCTATGGAAAATATCTTTCTTCTTCAAAAATATTTTCTTTTCTCAAAAATTCGCGTTATTTAAAAAGAAAATAATTTATTTGAAAATAAAATTGAAATAGTGTATAGGAATCTTAATTTAAGTAAGGCGTCATGAAACTATAAAAATCTAATCATGCCATATATGTAAACAAAAACATTCTATACGTACTTTGGTTGGAAAAGTCAAAAAAGTAACTCGTGTGCTAAACAAAAGAAATATTCATTCCATACCAGGTAGTAAAAGTAAAAAATGGGTAAAAATGAATTAAAAATACATATAATAAAAAAATTATTATAGCATTATTATAATATAGGGACATGGATGATAAATATAACCCCTGTAAATACGTACATATAACCAATCTCAGAAAAAATGACATTGCAAAATTATCCCTTACCTTAGGATTGATTTCTTCTGTATGTGTCTAAAACACCAGTTTAGTGGGTTTAAAAATATTATTAACTTATAAAATAACCATAATAAAATTTATGATATCATATATGACTCACTTGTGGCTTTATATTACCCGTTCATTTTTCAATTCTATGTTAATGCATGGTTCTTGGTAATAATCGTTTCATTTATCATATGTGTTTTCAACTTTTATTTTTGATATCTTTATTATATCATGATTTAATTACTTCCATAATGTAAAAAATAATTTTTATATTATATATTCATTATATAAATATATATATAATAGATAGATAAATGGAATGGAATACACCGTTCTATGAGATGGTAGGTCGTATATACACATATACACTGTTTTCGTTTCCTTATTAAATTGAATGGAAGTATGTAAATGACATATACATATTTGAATAAATCCATTATCATTAATATGTCATAAATTTCATGAATATTTATTTTATATACTTTATAATCACTCATGAATTGTTAACATGGAGAATGAATCTCATCACGTTGTGGAGACGGTATGTCGTACATGCGCACGAGTAACGATATCGTTCCCATAATTGTTGAATAGTATTGAAGTGGGTGGTTTATAATATATCATAATTAGTATCATGTTATAATTTTAATATATATTTATTATTTCCACCATTTTACCCCATCCAAGTATGGTGGCGGTGAAAAATAGTTTACACAACAGCATGGAGACGGTAAGTCGTACGTACGCACGGGTAGTGGTTTCATTTTTCATAGGATGGATACAAGAAGAAATAGGGTTGCTTCAAATTTATAACAACAAATAAGAATATTAGTGACACTTAGGTTATAAATTTATAATTAAACAACCTGTGAAGATGAAGTTGAAGAAGAAATAAATTTAAAAGAATCGGTATAAGAGATTACCTCTTCCTCAACGTGCCTCCTTTAAATTTCTTGTTAATGCACCCGAGTTGGTCTTTGGAGAAGACAATAACCTATAGAATGTTACTAGGGAATTTTATAACAGAAATGTTCAGGATATTTCCAAGCTTTATGGATCAAAATGGATTGAAGAGTAGAGGAAGGAGGTGCCATATTATAAGAGATAAGAGAGGCACATTAGAAAAGTCTCAAAATATTAATTTATTATAAATTCATTTTCGTTTTAAAATGGAAAGAAACTTATCTAATTAGAATATAAGATGAATTTTTATCATCTAAACGTTATCCAATAATATTTAGACATGTTTTGAATATTGTTTAACCTTGTATTTTTGTTTTAACCCTTATTTTACCCTTTTTAATCTTATTGTTATATCATGTTATTTACACATTGTGGGTTAATGTAGTTACCATATCATGTAAAATGACCCAAAAAAAAGTTTTATATGATATATTTGGACTTATATTAACCATTTGGAGGAATATTATATTTTTTGGAGTTTAATATCATTTAATAAAATATTTTATGTTTTATGTTATTAATTATGTCAATTTTGGAGACTATTCATAATTGAATTTTTAAGAAATCATATCAAACTGATTATTTCAAAAAAAATACATTAAATCATCACTAATATGTCATTGTTATCCATAAAATTATTTTATGGCACCAAAATGTTCAAATTAAATTTATTTTAATATTTATATATTAATTTATATCAATCTTTTCTTAATGAGGTAATCACTACATCATAATTGTGTCAAAAATAAATATATTTATCTAATGTATAAAAATTATAAATAAAATACCGTGATGTAAATATATATTTATATTATAATGAAAATTTATATACTTATATATCAGTTATATAACCTTATATTAAAATCAATTTAGTACAATATTTTTGTTTATGTTATAATTATCATCACTTTAAATTAATTCTTATAAAAGGACATTTTCACATACAAAGGAATCCATGGGGTCCCAAAATCATGACAAGGATTCCCATGGTCGGAAATATCTCATCCAATAGGATTAAAACATATGTTAGGGTAGTTTTATACTATTAAGTTATTATTATTTTACCCTTATTTGTTAGATTTATCCCTTACCCGTGGTAAATAAAATAATTTATGAAGTTATTATTCATAATATCCAAAAATATAAGGTACCTATTTACACAATTTAAACCTTATTATTAAAAATAAGGAATAAAGTTTTCCAAATTCAAAACAATTAAGTTTTGGTAATTAATTTAAAATTAATTCTCATTGTTACAACCTACAAACTTTTTTTTAAGATATAGTTACTATCAAAAGATTGACATGTGTTTATGTCCAATTTAAAATTAAAATTACATCCAATGAACAACATTGGATTATATGATAATAATATAATCCAATTATACATTAGAACAGATTAAAAATATAATCTAACTATATCAATAAATTAGGTAAAAAGGTAGTCTTGAATTAAAATATAATAATTTTTACTATTCATTAAAACATTAATTTTATTAGGAAAATACCAAAAATAAAACCAATGTGTCCTTATTCCAAATATGTAGTTTAATATTCCAAAATTCAACTTATAAAAGTCTCAAAAACTAGATTTAAAATGGGAATGCCATCAAAAGGCGGTAAAACTATATTTTTTGAAAAATACTTATTTTATCTGAAAAATGGATTTTGTTCTCATATCATGTTCTAGAAAATGTGTAAGATGCTTTCTAAAGTTATGTAAAATTAAAAATGGGGTTAATAATCTTCGTAATGTATTTTTCATATCCTATTAAATAATAATATTTTAGTAATATATTGTTGTTTTGTGAAACTCAGTATCGCATACCACAAAAGAAATAGCGGAATGTCACTCTTTGTGTAATGAAAGCCAAGTCAATATTGCGTGTAGTGCAAGCTTCTTTTGGTGTTGCGTATTACGTAATCAATATATGGTTCATTTATAAATTGAAAAAAATGTACGCAGAGTTTCATGAAATGAATTCTATCACAAGAACATGAAATTGTGTGCAACACAAGACAATAATAGTGTTGTTTATAGCGCAAGCTAGTCTTGGTGTTGCGTACAACACAAGACATCAATGAAATTTAAAAATAATATATCTCATAAAATATTAGAGTGTTACAAAAATGGGTCAACCATACATGAAACAAAATTTGGAATAAATGGTATGAATAAAAGGTTAATAAAATACATAAATCAAAATATTGGGAAGACATATAAAAATTGGATCTTGAATAGAATAGAAAATAAATACAATTCTCTTACCATGAAGAGTTACTCCTAAAACATGAGTACTTGGACCATGGGGGCTTGAGGATAATATGGGGGGCTACTTGGGAGGTAAAAATACCATATATTCATGTATGATGGATTTTTAGTGAATTTAATTGGAGAAATAAGTGGTTATTTTTAGAAAAAGTGGTGGGTTTGTTTAATAATTTTCAAATATAGACCGCGGAAATCTAGTTTGTGGAAATTAAAAAACTGCGGGATTTCACAGAGTTTTTTCGAAGGTTTTTTAAAAATATGGGAAATATTTTATTTTATTTTAACCCATATGTAATGATCATAATTTAATACTTTTTCTTTTTTCATGGAAAAAAAATATTTCCACAAAATGTGATATTTAATGTTAATGTTTCCATTTTGGAAATTTGAAAGTAACTTATTGTTTTGTAAATTGATCTCATACTATTATAATACATGATATTAATAAAATAAAACATTTTAGGTCATATATTGGGGTTAATTAATTTTTTAATAATTATTACATAATTATAAAGTCATTAAATATACTATAAAACCAAACTATATTTTTAATATTCAAGGGAAAAAATATTATTTTTAAAAATTCTCAGAAATTAACCATAACATAATTTATACATACTGATTTCAAAACTAATATTTTTTTAATAATAATATTTCACTAAATATTATAATAATAAATTATATGTATAAAAATAAAAATTTATTAAAAAAAATAGAGGGTTGAAAATGCGTGGTAAAATTTATGACACTTTTTAAAATTTCAATGATATAAAAAAATTATTTTATCATTTATATTTAAATAAGTTTATTTTATCATATATTTTCATTAAAATAAATATTATTTGTATTAATTTATTCTATTATAATAAAATTAAATCCATTATTAAATTAACAATTTTGGTCTAAAATTCAATTTTTCAAATTCATCATATTTAAGAAAAACATTTCATAAAACGGAACTGGTGGAATAAAAATTTTCATTATAAAATGGAATCAAAATTTGAATAACTAATGTGGGGACATGTAACCCCTCTTAATAACCACATAAAACCTAAGGGTATGGTGTGTTATATTGATAGATTCATGTGGTGGCATAGAAAATATCGGCCGAGTGGTAATTTACACTATCTGGAACTTCATCATTATGTGATTTTGTTTAATCTTCACTTTATAATGCTTGACTTGGGATTAGACAAGGGAGATCCCCAATGATGCTACCTCCCTCCCATGTTCTGACAAATGGGGTTCATATGGAACAACTCTAAGTGTTAAGGTCATCTCCTCTCCTTTCTACATTAATTATCCTTTTTTAGTTCTATTTATAATCAATAATTATAACATTAAAATTGTTACCAATAGTATAGGTTCTAATGGTCATATTGACCAAAATTCATATTTTACCGACTATCAAATAAATTTTAAATCTTGATGGTCATATTTACATTTATACACTATAAATAATACTTCATAATTAAAGAGATCTTATTTTTTTGTGTAAAATATAATAATACACATTCTTTGATGACAAATATCATCTAAAAAATCATGGTCGTTACATTCTTCCCCCTATAAGAAAACCTTTCCCTAACATTTCAACTCATTCACTCATTTTATAAAAGTTATTGATACATCAATCTAATTTTATCATGTTCCTCCCATATCCATTATTTATATTTATGGTTCCTCAACAACACATTGACAAGGGGGGTAGTCTTATTGTGTATAAAGTTTTCTCTAAGGTCCAAGATCTCCACTGAATAGTCTTCATAAGAGAGGTCATATTATAATTATACCACCTCTGTATTTAGTACAAGTGAATGGTAAGGTATGTACTTCTAAAGAGTGATATGTGTAATAAATCATGAACTTGAGATAGATTTGGTGGAAGTGAAATATGATAGGCCACATCTCCTACACTATCATGGATTGAATATGGGATAATGTACCTAGAAACAATAATTTCTTTCTTCTCAAACTTCTTGACTCTCTTCCATGGTGATATTTACTGGAAACCATTATCACCAACATCAAACTACAAGTCCCTTATATGGTTCTCATCATAGCTCTTTTTTTGACTATATGTTGACATTAAGTGTTTCTAGATAGTGTAATCCTTTTTATCATGTCTTGCACAAGAGCAGACCCTTGTAGCATTCTATAACAAACTTCATGCCAACATATAGGAGTTGTACATTGCTTCCCATGCGGAGCTTCTTAGTGTTCCATTTTAATACTCTAGTGGAAGCTATAATTTAATGGGAACATAACTAATAGTAGGTATTGATCCTATAAACCTTAAAATTAAATACAAGATGTCCTCAGTATGTCCTTGACTGTCTGAAATTTCCTTTCAAATTATAAATCTATTTCGGGTTGATAGGTCATACTAAAATTCAATTCAGTATTCATAGAATTTTTATGTCTTCTCCATAATTTTTACGTGAACCTCAGATCATGATTAAAACTGATAGAAATTAAAACCCCATGAAACCACACCACTTAAATTAAATATATCAAGGAATGTTAGTCAAGAAAGAAATCTTCCTAAATAGTCATGAAATGGGTAGCCCTGGTGGGTTGGTCTACTATAACTGATATCAAATTTTTTCATTATGATTTTCTTGGGATATCCATGACATAGTCCATAGTTATATTATTCCACATACATCTTGGTATGGTAATTGGTTTCAATACCCCTTTAGGAACTTGTCACTCTACCTTAACATAATAACACACCATGAACTTTGTAATTTATTTAGTAATTCCCTTATCATATGTCCCACCAATAATAATCACAAATATCCCCATACATTTTAGTGATTCTAGTATGTATAGAGAATGTTGATATTTGATATTCATCCATCATATCATTATTTATATCCAAAATATATGGATTACATTGTCTTGAAAGAAATTTCTATACATCTTCTTCATTAATATTGAACTAAGGAAACTTCCCATTCATCACAACCGATATCTTATTCTATAACAGGGGATATTTTCTTTGATAATTATTGAAATTATTTACTTATAATTGTTGAGAAATTATTTGCAATAGGGTTTATGATTTCCCTCCACTTACAATCCACATGTCCAATTTTACCGGGTCTTCGATCAAAGGATCTCATAAAATATATATAATTGTCGTCACAATAGGTTTTTTTACTTAATGATACATTTAATTTATTTTCTCTAATGGGCTGATAATTAATTGAAGATCCATAGTCTTTATGATGTTCCATCCATATAATTTTTCCCTTATCAAATTCCTTTTTGAGAATATATACTTCTAAAATTGATGTTCTATATTTAAATCACATTTATCAACATAAATATATTGCATCCATATTTTTAGTGAAAAACAACTACATCTAGATCTAGTCAAATCATTGGATAATTCTTCTAATGAGGCATTAACATTCTTGATGTATAAGCATTCACCTTCTCATTTTTCATGAAAATACACCTAACCCTTTTAGATATAGATCACTAAAAATAACAAATCCTTCAATGGTAAAGTTTATAGTTAAAAAATTTGTTATTCAAAATCACATATTCAACTATTTTAAACCTTATTCACACTACTTAGTCAAGATAAACTTATCCCCTTTTCATGAAAAATTAGTTAGGGGATTATATAATTGTGAAAAAACAACAACAAACTTCTATAATATCTAGGGAAAAAAATGAAACTACAAATCTCAGTTTTAGTTGAAGGAGGAGGCTACTCCTCCATAACATTTATCCTATCAGGGTCAAATAATATTCCTTTTTTGGTCACAATGCACCACAAGAAAGAAACTTGTTGTGATCAAGATAAACATTTACTGAATTTTCCAAATAGACTCTCCTTCCTCAAAGTCTTCAATGTGACCCTTAGATGATCTTATTCTCCTAATGTATTTTGAAATATATCCAAATATCATCAAAAAACTAAAAACAATATCAACATATTACTTGAAAAATCATTTTATCAAATCTATAAATATATCAGTATCATTAGTCAAGCTAATGGTCATAACAAAAAATTCATAATGCCCATATCTTTATCAAAATGTTGTCTTTTGAATATCTTTTTTCTTCACCCTCAATTGATGATAACCTATTTGAATATCAATATTTTAGAGTACCTGTTCCACAAAAATATATTCCATAAAATCATCAATCCTTGGGAGAGGGTATATGTTGTTAACTAGGATCCTGTTATGTTATCTATAATCGATGCATAACTACATCGATTCATACTTTATCTTCACAAAGATAAATTTTCTCCCCAAGGATATGCACAAGGTTGGATAAACCCTTTATCTAAAAGATCATGAGGTTGTTTATTTAATTCTTCTAGCTCCATATTTTCCATTTTATACAAGGCCTTTTATATTATCATGGATCGATGTATGAGTTCAATGGTGAACTCAACCTCTATTGTTGGGGGAGTTCTAGGTAACTCTTTAGGAAATGCATTAGTGTATTCATGAATAATGGGAAAATTTTCTATACATTTATTTCCTTATTCCTCTTCACAATTCATCTTCTTAGGGAATCTTATGCGATGTGCTTATTGAAAACCCTCAGGTAGGGAGATGTCTCATTTGAAAATAACTGTAGGTTTTCCATCCATGAATACTGATATTTCCTTACTTGTGCAATTTCATCATTGGATTATACATTTAGAGACATTCCATCCCTATCATAATGTCTAATTCCACCATTGAAATGAATAATCTAATTGTGATAGTATTGTGCTCGCAAAAGTCAATAATAGAGTTAAAATACATTTTTTATTCTTTGACAATCTCTACTAGTGTCTTGACTGATAACAATAATTTTATTAGCTCATGGATTGAATCTATATTCTTTACAAACATGGAGTAATTAAATGAATATATAGAATAAGAATAAAACAAAGTACTTGAATGATTTGAGACAAAAATAGAAGTATCATCTTTCACATCATTTATAGATTCTCCAATTTCCATCATGATAGAAAATTACTGACCATTATCTCTTGGATTTTAATGAGGTTAATAATTATTTCGAAAAAATTATCTTTAGATATGAATAGTTATTGGAAAAGTGAAAAGATTACCACAGTTGAAGCATTTGAATTGAGGATGGGACTGCACCATCTTTCATTTGTTATTCATGTTGAGAAGTTGAGGATTCACTCATCATGATAGTTCCAAGATATATGGTCATCTCTTCCACACATTTAATATTCTCTACTCTAGGAAAATTAGTTCTCCAAATTCGTCTTCCCAAATTTTATTTATGTAGGAATATTCACTTTCTTTCCTTCTCTTTCATGATCTATGTTCATCCCTAAGTTTGTCTCACATTATCTCTTCTTTTCATTCGATTATTATGAAAAATGAGTCTCTATGAACTCCTAATAGACATTCAATTCACTCCACACCATCATATCAGACATTTCATAATCTATATTGGCTAGATTAATTAGTAGATGGGGTCTTAGTCCAGAAAATAATATTTCAAAATTCCCATTAATATCCATAAAAACTACAGGTGTAATGAGAAATACAGGTAAAGTTTATCTCATAGGTTCACAAAGATTCATTTTCCTTCTAAATTGACATAGAAATTACTTCTTTATATTCATTCGCATCGAACAGGGGAAATATTTATTGAAAATAGATCTCCTAAACTCTAACCACTCCATCTAATCAATATCCCTTCTCGTATTTTTTTAATCAGTGTAATTGATGTTATTAATATTTTCATGACTTATTATATTCCCCCTTTAATTATTTTATATGAAATGTGCATAATTTGTGTGAAATATTAATGTTTTAATATTAAGTATAATATTTGAGCATTTTTAGAAGTAGTCAAATTGAGTCAATTTAATGTTTTAATTCTAACTATCACTATACTGATCCAAATTGTGTGGTTCTTGTTTTGTAGGATTCTAAATTCAATATAAAAAATTTCATTAGAAGGAACCATGATCCAATTCTGCCATTTGAAGGGTCATATGGTCCTCACAAACAAGACCAAAGAATCTGTGAACAAACTGGACCAGCCTTGAAGATTGATTTACTGGGATCAATCCAGAAGCCCAAAAACATTAACTCTCCACCATAATTCGGGGGACACTACATTTCATCTTTGATAAAAATTTGAAGGCCCAAATCCAAGAACAAGGGGCCCAAATAAATCTTTGAATTCCAGCCCACCATTCTGGACGAGAATTAAAATCAGTATAGTATGCATGACATATCTCCTGATTTAAGCATCCAAGTGAGCTGATATTTTTCAGTGTGAAAGAGGGGATAGAGGCGGCCGACTTTGTTGAAGAAGTCATTCGTATTTGAAGGACTCTTCCTGTTCAAAAATCCATTCACATTTTGGACATTGAAAAAGCATGGATAGAAATGGACAGTTTACCTTTGTTTAATAAAACCGCAATAACTTTGGATCCACTTGTCCAAATGACTCCATATTTTGACAGTAGTCGGAAACCTTTATTATCTACAACTGTGAAGAAGGAGATAGTTGGAGATTCGGCTGTCTGTATTGCCAAATTAGCGATGCAAGTGGAGGGACAGATTGGGAATGCAAACAGTCTACTCCTTGGGCTATAAATACTCTCCCCTTCTCTCCTTGAGAGGGGTTGGCATTTCAGAAGACAGGATATCATATTGGCACGACCAAAGCCTTAGCAAAGGCTTGGGAGGACCTACTCATTTTTTCACTTGAGAGACCTTTCCTCCTCTCTTTGTTTTCACTTACTTCTGTGTTCTTCATTTTTGTAATCTTGTAATTCTCTTTCTTTGTAATTATGTTTTAATGCAAGTTACTTCTTCAATATCTCTTATTCTCATCCACCTTCTGTAGTTTAATATTTATGTTCCTAAAATATTTTAAATTCAGTTGAATCCCCTTCCCTTCTTTTGCTTCCTCATTCAATCGAAAATCCGTTTTTAATTATCATCATAGTTCGTGTGTGTGTGTCAACGTACCACTCTTTTCTAATCCCTTTCTTTTCCTTCTATTCTTAATTTATCATCATAATTATTTTAACCAGAATATTAAACATCCAAATTGCTAAGTAAATCTCTAATTGGGGTGAGTTATAATTCGGGGATGTTAAGTGATTGAGATTTTTGCTCGATGAGTATTCTTTAAATTAATATTGTGTATGTTAAACTCAATATGTCATGGATTAATGATATGGTTTGTTTAACGAGTGGTTTCCATGGATTATTGGAACCATAAATACACTACCATAAATAATTTTTGATTGAGATTAGAACCCTAAGTTAAGTTAAGGCTTGGATTAAAGCCTTCACACTTAGGAATTCCAATCAACGTCAACTTATGACATGGGTGTTAATTTAATGCAATACAAAGTAAGGCTCAAGGATATCACATGCTTAATTCCCCAATGATGAACTCACCCCAATCTTTATCAATTTGGTAAATCAAACATCATCCATAAATCATTTCAATTAAGCTCTGCAAACAAACCCCCCCAATCAAAATACAATCAACTAAAAACAATTGACTATTACGAAGTACCATCGCCGAGGATTCGACCCGAGTGCTGCTATACACATTAGCAGAGCACCGGAACTTTGACCGGTCGATAGGCGACAATCGGCCGTGCATTTCAAATGGTGCCGTTGCCGGGGATGGTGCTTTAAGTAGTCATTAGTTTCTGGTTATTGTAAAAAAAACCCAAAAAAATACAAAAGTTTAAAAAAAAATTGAAAAAAAAACACAAAGAAAAACCCGTCTTCCTCTTCAAAATCATAAACTAAAAAAAGAAAAAGAAAAAACCCATCTTCCTTTTTCTTCCAAAATCTCTCTGAATGCCCCGTAGCCTTCCAAACAATCCCTCAGATTTGTTGGACCCTGAAATTGAGCGAACACTTCGCCAACTTAGGAGGAACATAAGAGATACTCAAATAATTCAAGAACCAATCCTCATCCAACCAATTGAAATTGAAATGGCCAATCCTAGGGAACAAACCCTAAAAGAACTCGCTGCCCCTGATATGAATTACCAACCTCTTGGTATTCAATATCCAAACATAGAGGCTGACTTCGAACTCAAGTCGGGTTTGATTCATCTTCTTCCTCATTTCCATGGTCTAGCTGGTGAGGATCCTCATCATCACCTCAAAGAGTTCCAAGTGGTCTTCTCAACCATGAAACCTCAATGGGTTTATGAAGAACAAATAAAACTTCGAGCATTCCATTTCTCCCTAGCTGACTCTGCCAAGTCATGGCTCTACTACCTCCCACCTGGTTCCATAAACTCATGGGTTGACATGAAGAGACTTTTCCTTGAGAAGTTATTTCCCGCTTCCCGAACAGCTTCTATCCGAAAGGAAATAAGCGGCATCCGTCAATTCCCTAATGAATCACTCCATGAGTATTGGGAGAGGTTCAAAAAGCTTGTGGCAACTTGTCCACACCATCAAATCCCTGACCAACTCCTGATCCAATACTTCTATGAGGGGTTATTGGCTATGGAGAGAACTCTCATTGATGCCGCAAGTGGCGGTGCTCTTGTTGACAAAACTCCTGCAGCTGCAAGAGATCTCATAAGTAACATGGCTGCAAACACGCAGCAATTCCATACTCGAGCACATGATCAAGTGAAAAAAGCCCAAGAGAATCAATCCATAGAGCCCAACAAGATGACTGAGTGGATGAGTGAACTTACAGGTCTTGTGCGTCAACTAGCGGTGGCTACCAAATCCCCAACCTCATCTTCTCCACAGTCACTATTCCCTGGACCTATCAAGAATTGTGGAATCCGCAACTCTCCATCTCATCCGACTGACACATGTCCACAACTTCAAGATGATCCATCTGATTCATCTAGTCCAATGGAGCTCAATGCGACATATGCTCAGCGAAACTTCAACCCTCAACAATCAGGTCAGTTTGTTAGAAACTTCAACCAACCCCACTCTGAGCCCTTCTCTTCTACCTTTAACCCACCTCTGAGGTATGGTAATCCCATTTCTCATCGTCCTCAGTTCCCTCATCAAAATCCAAACCAGTTCCAATATGGTCAAAGTGGTGGTAACATCCATCCACCTTATCCTTTTGTTCCTCAACCCCAAAGGAACAATCCTCCTCCTGGATTCCACTATCCTAACGAGCCTTCCCAATTCCCCACCCAATACAATCGCTTTCCCAAGAACCAAAATCAAGGCCAACCCAATTTGGGACAAGCCTCTTCTTCTAAACAACCATGGGAAAGTGCTGTAGAGGATCTTTCTTCCTTCACCCGTTCTAGCCTCAAGAACATTGAAACCCAAATAGGTCAACTTGCATCCCACCTGAGCCAGCAGCAACCATCCAATTCATCCCAACTCCCAGCTCAATCATTACCCAACCCTAAGGGTAATGTAAGTGCGATTGCACTTACATCGGGAAAGCAAATTGCTATGCCCCATGCTGATTGCTCTACCTCCCCTTTCAATGTTGATCTAGAAAATGAAAAGAACAAAAATCTGGAAAAGGAACTTGAATCCACTCTTTCACCTCCTTCCATTCCTCTAAGGAACCCAATTCCTTTTCCTCAAGCCATCTCCAAGCCTAAGAAGTCCTTTGAACCTGATCCTGAAATGCTTGACATGTTTAGACGTGTTGAAGTGAACATCCCCCTTTTAGATGCCATAAAACAAATCCCTAAGTATTCCAAGTTTCTTAAGGAATTGTGCACCCATAAGAGGCAACTTAGGAACATTGAAAATGTTTCAACCCAACAGTCCATTCCCATGAAGTGCAAAGATCCAGGGACCTTCACAGTTCCATGGCAAATTGGAAGTTCCAACTTTGATGATGCACTCATAGACCTAGGAGCCTCAATTAATGTAATGCCCAAATCCATATTCTCCAACCTTGGTCTAGGTCCCTTGCACCCAACGGGTATTGTCATTCAATTATCCAATCGAAGCACTGCCAGTCCTGAGGGGATAATTGAGGATGTTCTTGTTCGGGTCAATGATCTTATCTTCCCAGCTGATTTCTATGTCCTTGACATGGAAGGTGAGACGACCTCTTCTCGATCTCCCCTAATTCTAGGAAGACCATTCCTCATGACTACGGGAACCAAGATTGATGTCCACTCAGGCATCTTATCCATGGAATTCGGTGACCAACTGGTCAAGTTCAACATTTTCCAAGCCATGCGATACCCAGCTGAGGATCACTCTGCATTCTCAATCCATGCTTTTGAGGACACTTCTAAGATTCAATCGAACCCCAATCCACCATGTTCTTCATGTTCTAATGATAAAGGATCTTGTGAAATCTGCACCATGATTAACAAAGTCATAAATGGTGAAGTTGATGTGGACCTCTCATTCATAGACTCCATCAATCTAGAGGAACTTGAAAACTCTCTTGAATCCCACATCAACTCTGATCTCTACTGCTCCACCTTGGACAGTGTTGAGGAAAATGATCTAAACCCATCTGGAATCCCTTCTCCTGCTCCTAACTTGTCTATCTCTCAAATCAAGGCTGAAACTGATCTAAAACCACTTCCTTCACACCTCAAGTATGCATTCCTTTTCCATGATCCCTCCTACCCTGTCATTATCTCTGCTTCACTTTCTGAAACTGAGGAGTCCCAACTTGTTCAAGTGTTAGAGGAAAACAAAAATGCCTTAGGTTGGACCCTAGAGGATATTCCAGGAATCAACCCTGCCCTTTGCATGCATCACATCCATCTAGAGGAATCATCCAAACCAATTAGGCAACCTCAAAGAAGACTCAATCCACTCATACTTGAGGTAGTTAGGGAAGAGATTACCAAGCTTCTTCAAGCTGGTAATATCTACCCAATTTCTGATAGTGAATGGGTTAGTCCAATTCAAGTCGTTCCTAAGAAGGTCGGGATAACAGTTGTCACAAATGAACATGGAGAAGTGGTCACAACTCGAGTGAAAAACAAATGGCGTGTGTGCATCGATTATCGCAAATTGAATGCTGAAACACGAGAAGATCACTACCCACTTCCTTTCCTTGACCAAATGCTTGAGAGATTGGACAGAAAGTCACACTATTGCTTTCTTGATGGTTACATCGGCTACTTCCAAATTCCAATCGCACCTCAAGACCAAGAAAAGACCACATTCACTTGCCCCTTTGGAACCTATGCCTATTGGCGAATGCCTTTTGGCCTTTGTAATGCTCCTGCAACATTCCAGCGGAGTATGATGAGTATCTTTTCTTAATTCATTGAGAATTGCATGGAGGTCTTCATGGATGACATTACCATTTATGGCGAGTCATTTGAATCTTGCTTACATTCACTCTCTTTGGTCCTTCAAAAGTGTGTCAAGTGCAACCTTGTGCTGAATTTTGAAAAATATCACTTCATGGTTTCAAATGGGATTGTTATAGGACACATAATTTCTCAAGAGGGTATCCAAGTTGATCCAGCCAAAATTGAGGTGATCCAATCACTTCCTGAACCCAAATCAGTTCGAGACATTCGGTCCTTCCTTGGTCATGCCGGTTTCTATCGGCGATTTATTCAGAACTTCAGCAAGATTTCCCTCCCACTCACTCGTTTACTTTAAAATGATGTCATATTCAATTTTGATGAGGCTTGCAAGAGAGCCTTCATTGAACTCAAATATTCTCTCACATCTGCTCCAATTATCCAACCCCCAGATTGGTCCTTACCATTTGAATTGATGTGTGATGCTTCTGATAGGGCCATTGGGGCTGTTCTTGGTCAAAGAAGAGAAAACATTCCTCATGTCATCTTTTATGCCTCAAAAACATTGGATGAAACTCAATCACACTACACTGTAACTGAAAAAGAACTTTTAGATGTGGTTGTTGCCTTGGATAAATTCCGGCCCTATTTCTTAGGTGCCAAAATCATCATCTTCACAGACCACTCAGCATTAAAGTTCTTACTTAAGAAAAGTGATTCCAAACCAAGGCTAATAAGATGGATTTTAATGCTCCAAGAGTTTGACCTTGTGATAAAAGATAAACCTGGAAAAGAAAACCCTGTAGCTGATCACCTGAGTAGAATTTCTAATTCTTCTCATTCTGAAATAATTGATCCTGAATTTCCAACTGAACACCTCTCATCTCTCACTCCAAAGTTACCATGGTATGCCCCAATTGTCAATTACTTGGTTTCTGGTGTTTTCCCTGAATATTTTTCAAAAGAACAAAAAGAAAAGATGATAAGTGATTCAAAGAATTATTTTTGGGAAGATAATAAACTTTGGAAAACTGGGGATGACATGGTAATTAGGAGATGTGTTGATGAAACTGAACAATCCTCCATCTTGGAATTCTGCCACTCAATGCCTGGAGGTGGCCACTTTGGACCACAAAGGACTTCTCGAAAGGTCCTAGATTCTGGATTCTTTTGGCCTTCACTCTTCAAGGACTCACATGAGTTCTGTCAATCATGTCCCACTTGCCAAAAGTTTGGCACAATTTCCAAAAGAAACGAAATTCCCCAAAAGCCATTAATCTTCTGTGAGCTTTTCGATGTTTGGGGCATCGATTTCATGGGACCTTTTCCCCCTTCCAATGGATTATCCTACATTCTCCTTGCTGTTGACTATGTTTCTAGTTGGGTCGAGGCCAAACCCACTAGGAAAGATGATGCTCAAACTGTGAGTGACTTCCTCAAAACCCATATCTTCCATCGATTCGGAACACCACGTGCTTTGATAAGTGACTTAGGAACTCATTTCTGTAATAGAACCATGGAGTCACTTTTGAAAAAGAATGGGGTTGTACATAAAACATCCACTGCATATCACCCTCAAACAAATGGAATGGATGAACTTTCTAATAGAGAAGTGAAAAGAGTGCTTGAAAGAATTGTTAAGCCCACAAGAAAAGACTGGCCCGATAGACTTGGTGAAGCACTTTGGGCCTATCGAACAGCCTATAAGACACCCATTGGGATGTCTCCATTTAGGCTAGTTTTTGGTAAAGCCTGTCATTTACCAGTTGAAATCCAACATAAGTCATTTTGGGCTGTCAAAACATGTAATTTTTATTGTGAAAAATCTGGTGAAGAAAGATTGTTGCTGTTGACTGAATTGGAGGAGCTTCGACTCGATTCATATGAGAACTCCATTCTCTACAAAGAAAAGGCAAAGTCACTCCATAACAAGAACATTCTTCGAAAGGTATTTCATGAAGGTGAAAAGGTAATGCTCTTCAATTCTCGATTTCGACTTCACCCAGGTAAGCTTAATTCTTGTTGGGAAGGTCCTTTTGTTATTACTAACGTTTACCCATTTGGTGCAGTGCAAGTCCAAGACCCTTCTTCAAAAAGAACATTCACGGTAAATGGACACTGGTTGAAGCATCACCATGAGATGTCTCACAATCCAGGAACCACGTCGACTTCCATTGAAACCCCAACCACTTCAATAGAACCACCACTGGATGGAGACCCACCAAATCCAAACCAGGGGGCACCTCTTTCCCTTTAACTCTCTCTCTCCTCAATCTCTCTTCCCTCTCTTCTTCTCTCTATTTCTTCTTCTCCCTCTCATTTTTTACAACATTCTTGCACAACTTTTTTTTCTATTTTCTCTTTTGTGTGGATGTGTCATTAAAAATAAAAAAATTTAAAAAAAATTAATTAAAAAAAATGAAAATTCAAAAAAAGGGATGTCATAATTACTCATCATCCAATATTGAAATTCTATCCAACCATTTTGGGGAGTCAAAATGCTTGTTTTAAACTCAAATATATTGAATTTTTATCTCAAACTTGGGTAAACAATTTTGTGTCAATAACAAACATTTTGAATGAACAATTTTTGGTGGAAAATGATTCTCCCCTACCATGAGGAATAACATTAGCCTTCATGCCAAGGTCATCTATGGACATCTTTTTCATTGTGTGTCTTCACCACTAATTGTGAGTCTTGAGTTTGTGGACCTTCGAGCTGAATTTCCATCTTTTGTGCGCATTAATATGATAGAGGCATTTTCTAAGCCACATGAGAATCAAAATATCCAAATAGCCTCCCGTTACCCTTACATTGATCCTACTTTTGAAAGCCCCTTTGAGCCTATGAAAACCTTTCATTTGATAGCCACATTACAAGCCTACTACCTTGTCCCACCCAACAACTTCATGGATTTTCATTGTCAAATTTATTGAAATTTAAGTGTGGGGGGATTGGACTTCATTTTTGGGCGTATTATCATTGATTTCCAATGTGTCATCATATGCTTGAGGGCAAGAATCCATTCAAGTGTGGGGGAGAGGTTGTAATTCTGTGATCTTTGGGGTGTATATGTGTAATTTTCATTTGTACAAAAGTCATTGAAAAGTGTTCAAAAAAATGAAAAAAATTATATTAAAAAAATAAAAAAATGGAATGGGTTGTGTCTTGGGTGGGTCAAAAATCATTCATCATCAACCTTTGATCGTGTTATAACTACTAAAATTAGTTCCATGAGAAGATCAAACATGGGTTGGGAGATGACTCTGAGACTTGTTTCAAGCACAACTTTCGAAAAAAAAGAAAAAAAAAGAAAAAAAAAGAACACTTGAATCATCTTGTATTGTGTCATTATTGGAAGTCTTCTATGTTGTACATATTCCATCATCTCACCCTATTCCATTTTCTATCTCCCTCACTTTTCATTCATCACACATTCATGCCCTTGTAAATATGTGTTTCTATTTCCTTTCAAATCAAATTTCAAAAAAAATGTGCATTGATTTTTCCATGTTGGTGTTTTTAACCCCTCTTTTCCTTTGGACATTATATACCTACCGTCCCATAGCCACTGAAAACCCCATTAAAAGACCTCTTGATTCTTTTACACATTATATTTGGGAATGGAAGCTGAGAGCTCTTACAAACTCTTGATTTTCACTTTTTGTTGGTGAATGAGTGAACCTCCTAAAATACATTTTTATCATCTTGAGAGGAGTAAGTTTTGAGTGCCTACATTTTCCAATTCAAACCTTGAACATGAAAAAATGATTTGTTTCTGATGCATTATTGTGAACCAAATTTGTGATGGAATTCAATATGGATGAGTGAAATAGTCTAAACCTCCCCTGATTGAAGAAAACAAAATTTTAATATTTGTTGGTGAGTGAAAATGATTTTGTCTTGTTTTTTATATTTGTTGCACATGAGGACACGCGCAAATCTAAGTGTAGGGTAGTTGATGTTATTAATATTTTCATGACTTATTATATTCCCCCTTTACTTATTTTATATGAAATGTGCATAATTTGTGTGAAATATTAATGTTTTAATATTAAGTATAATATTTGAGCATTTTTAGAAGTAGTCAAATTGAGTCAGTTTAATGTTTTAATTATAACTATCACTATAATGATCCAAATAGTGTGGTTCTTGTTTTTTAGGATTCTAATTTCAATATAAATCATTTCATTAGAAGGAACCATGATGCAATTCTGCCATTTGAAGGGTCATATGGTCCTCACAAACAAGACCAAAGAATCTGTGAACAAACTGGACCAGCCTTGAATATTGATTTACTGGGATCAATCCAGAAGTCAAAAAACATTAACTCTACACCATAATTCGGGGGACACTACATTTCATCTTGGATAAAAATTTCAAGGTTCAAATCCAAGTAAAAGGGGCCCAAATAAATCTTTTAATTCCAGCCCACCATTCTGGCAGAGAATTAAAATCAGTATAGTATGCATGACATATATCCTGATGTAAACATCCAAGTGAGCTGAGATTTTTCAGTGTGAAAGAGGAGATATAGTAGGCCGACTTTGTTGAAGAAGTAATTCGGATTTGAAGGCATCTTCCTGTTCAAAAATCCATTCACATTTAGGACATTGAAAAAGCATGGATAGAAATGGACAGTTTACCTTTTTTTAATAAAACCGCCATAACTTTGGATACACTTGTCCAAATGCCTCCATATTTTGACAGTAGTCGGAAAACTTTATTATCTACAACTTTGAAGAAGGAGATATTTGGATATTCGGCTTTCTGGATTTCCAAATTGGCGATGAAAGTGGAGGGACAGATTGGGAATGCAAACAGTCCACTCCTTGGGCTATAAATACTCTCCCCTTCTCTCCTTGAGAGGGGTTGGCATTTCAGAAGAGAGGATATCATATTGGCACGACCAAAGCCTTAACAAAGGCTTGGGAGGACCTTCCATACTCAAGTTTTCACTTGAGAGACCTTTCCTCCTCTCTTTGTTTTCACTTACTTTTGTGTTCTTCATTTTTGTAATCTTGTAATTCTCTTTCTTTGTAATTCTGTTTTAATGCAAGTTACTTATTCAATATCTCTTATTCTAATCCACCTTCTGTAGTTTAATATTTATGTTCCTAAAATAGTTTAAATTCAGTTGAATTCCCTTCCCTTCTTTTTCTTCCTCATTCAATCGAAAATCCGTTTTTAATTATCATCATCGTTCGTGTGTGTGTGTCAACGTACCACACTTTTCTAATCCCTTTCTTTTCCTTCTATTCTTAATTTATCATCATAATTATTTTAACCAGAATATTAAACATCCAAATGGCTGAGTAAATATCTTATTGGGGAGAGTTATAATTTGGGGATGTTAAGTGATTGAGAGTTTTGCTCAATGAGTATTCTTTAAATTAATATTGTATATGTTAAACTCAATATGTCATGGATTAATGATATGTTTTGTTTAACGAGTGGTTTCCATGGATTATTGGAACCATAAATACACTACCATAAATAAGTTTTGATTGATATTAGAACCCTAAGTTAAGTTAAGGCTTGGATTAAAGCCTTCACACTTAGGAATTCCAATCAACGTCAACTTATGACATGGGTGTTAATTTAATGCAATACAAAGTAAGGCTCAAGGATATCACATGCTTAACTCCCCAATGATGAACTCACCCCAATATTTATCAATTCGGTAAATCAAACATCATCCATAAATCATTTTAATTAAGCTCTGCAAACAAACCCCCCCAATCAAAATACAATCAACTAAAAACAATTGACTATTACGAAGTACCATCGCCGAGGATTCGACCCGAGTGCTGCTATACACATTAGCAGAGCACCGGAACTTTGACCGGTCGATAGGCGACAATCGGCCGTGCGTTTCAGTACTCCACTAATCAGCTTCTCCCTTTATGTTGTATTCAAACGGTGACGTTCTCATGTTCCAAACAGTGATGTACAAAAAATATATTTTCTATATGGATTATACATCGTTCAGTAATCAATGTGTTTTTATATACACTAAAGACGGTGGTCGTTGGTGCATAAAGGATTCAACAGAAATTTGTTCCCTTCGAGGTTAATCTAGTCTGTCAACATGTTCTTGTTCATAACTTTAGTTAAATGACTTTTCATTCTCGTGATGTTTTCCTTTTAGGCTTCCATTGGATGGTCATCAAATCTTGGATTATTGTTCTCATCATTTACATGGTTCCCCCTATTTCCCATAATTTTTTATAATTAGAAAATCCTAGTGAGAAAAATGTTTTTTTAAGAATATTATAATTATAAAGTAATTTTATGTTCTGAAACACCATTATAAATATGTTATTCTTAATAATAAATAAATTCTCTATAAATCATTCATAATGGTTCTTAAAAAGATTGTGATTAAGAAAAAATTTCTCCCAATAGTGTCAAATAAAGAGTGTAAAAAAGTATATTTTCATGCATGGGTAATCATTTGATTCTAACTCAATGTAGTGTTCTAGGTGATTCTCCTTAAAACATCTTCTCTAGTGCCACATCTAATTTTTCATATCCAGATAGCTATTTTGATGATCAGAACCACTTAATTAATATTTCACCAATATATAAGGATATTTTTCTATATTTAAAACTTTATATAGGGTTATTCCTAAATATTTCATGTCATTATTTCCACAAATAACTAATCTATCATTTGATACAAACTCTGACATCCCACATATTTTTTATATACACTTCTCATTTACATGATATAAACAGAGGATTTTTAAACGTTTTGTTTTTTTGGAATTAAGGTAAATAATACCTGAAAACATATTTCACTCGTATAAATCCACAAGAATAGATCATGTTGTTTTCTTACTAAATAAATTTACTTCATCTCATATCCTTAGGAAACACATCAAATGAAATGGGTGAGCATTAGGACAAATAAGTGGAAATAATATAAATGTTATCAAGAGGAATATTAATAAGAACATGATAAATGTCATTAAGGGAGGAGAACAAAAATAATGTAGATCATTATAAAAATAACATGAATATAACATGTAAATGTGAATACACTATTTAAATGATACATTCATTAGAATGTCACCAAGGATTTTCACTCAGGTTTTGATAAATGAAAATTACAAAGGTTATTCACGAAGTTATCTTAAAACATGTCATCTATAGATATTAGATTCATTACCCAATCCATTAGAGTTATATCATGGTGAACCCTTCTTATTTCCAAATTAATTTGAGGTACATAGATCATCATCAAACATTGCATAAATAATCCATGGATAAATAAATAAATGGGTTTCATATCAAAATTATTACATTTGAAAACTGTTTAAAAACATGATCTTTATGTCATTTTAAACCCACAAAACAGGAATATGGGTTTTTTGTATGTTAATACTAGAATAAAAAAATACATTTAGGTGAATAAAATTGGAAAATAAAGAGGGTTTGATATTCAAAAGAAGAAAATAAACATAGATTTTCTTAAATAGAAGAGATAATTTTTGAGAAGTAAATACGACAATATAACAAGAATAAGATGCCATTTTAGAATAGGGTAGCCTGAGAGGAGAAAATGGTCCCACATTAATCATAAATAATTATGATGTAAGGGTATAAATAAAATTTTAATAAAATATAGTAATAAAATCATTTATAATTCATATGGAAATTTGTTCTTGAATTGAAGAGAAAATAAGGAGAATTCCTTTTCCTTGTAGAGTTACATGTAAAACCTGAAGATTTAGAAATTGGGGGATTGAAGATACCTTGGGGGAATACTTGGGAGGTGAAAACCCAAATATTCATGGGGTATGGTTTATGTGTGAATGGAAAGAGATAAGTGGGTGGGTACTTATTGAAAAAGTGGATGATTTTTTTAATAATTTCCAAATATAGGCCATAGAAATCTATGTTTTTGAAAATAAAAAACCATCGGATTGAACATGGTTTTGGCACTTAGTTTAAGAAATTACTAAAATATTTTATGTTATTTTATCCCACCAAAACTGATCATTATTTTTGCAATAATTGTTTTGCATGTATATTTATTTTTCCAAAAAAATTATATTTTAAATGTTAATGTTTCCATTTTAGTCATTAGAAGGTAAATTCTATATTTTGAAATTTATTAAAATATATTGAAATACTTTATATTAAATAAATAAATACATTTAGGACATGGATTTGGGTTAATTAATTATTACATTACTATGATATAAATATGATTTCCATAAACATACTAAAAAACCGAAAATATAGTTTTACTCTTTAAACAAAAATAAAGTATTTTATAAAATTTTCATAAATTCACCCTAACCTAATTTCAACATTTTGATTTCAAAACTGATATTTATTTTATCATAATAGTTCTCTATGTTTGAAAATATTAAATATTAAATTTAAAAATCCTTATTCCTTAAAAACAATCGGGTTGAAAATGCATAGTAAAAGTTTGGACACTAAAAAAATTTCAATGAGATAATAAAATTATTTTATCATTTATATTTATATAATGGTGTATTTATCGTACTATTTAATTAAAACATATATTATTCATAATACATTATATTATTATAAAAATAATAAATCCTTTCTGAAAAGTATAATTTGTGTCAACAAAATCAGTTCATCAAATTCATCATATTTAATACACACTATTATTAAAAAAAAATTATGGAACCAAAATTTTAATTATAAAATGGAATTAAAAATTTCATAACTATGGTTGTGACATGTATCTTTTTAAGACACCCACAAACAACCTATGTTGATGTGTGTGATAAAGATAGATTCATACGGTGGCTCGACTAACATTTCCCAAGTGTAATTTACACTAACTTGAACAACCCCTGTAAAAGATTTCATTCAAGCTTCTCATATTGAATATAGGCTTGGTCTTGATCAAGGGAGAACCCCATTGACACTACCTCCCTCCCAGGTTCTGAAAAATGGGATTCATACGACAGAAATCTACAATTTGACACCATCGCATCTCTATTCCACATTAATTATCCTTAGTCATTTCTACTTATATGCACTTATTATAACATTAAAATTATTACCATCAGTATTATTTTCTAAGGTCTTATTTAACAGTATTCATATAACGGCCTAATCTTAATGTCACATTTCCCTTTATACTCTATAAATAAAACTTCATTAGTACAGAGATATAGTTTTGTTGTGTAAAATAAAATATCACACATTTTCAAGAAACAAATATCATCCATTTTTTTGGTTTGATATAGATTATCCTATTCATATTATACTTCATACATTCCTCACATTCATCATTATAGAAAAACAGGAATCCTTTTCATGTTATCTTGTTTAGGGGAATTCAAAATCAGGTGATGTTTCTAAAAAATCTATGAAATTACATAGATAATTGAAGGCTATAATGGATTTCTGCCCTAGAGGCTGCCCTAAGACACACTTCAATTTTAAATTCTTTTGAATGATACATTGATATACCATTGATGAAGATGACAATATCTATGAATGATACTTTCCCCAACCAAAATTCACATTTTCAATACCATTCATACGTCTTTTATTTCTACAAAGTCCTCAATATAGTATTCCAATGATCCGCATATTCCTCTTGTATTTTAGAGTAGATAAGAATATCATCAATAATGACTAAAAAATAAGATTCGAGGTAATCTCTCATGTTTCTATTCATATTCTCAATGAAAATTACTGGATAATTAGTAAACCTAAATGAAATTACAATTATCTCATAGTTCCCATACCTTGTTTGAAATTAAAAATGGATATATCCATATTCTTCACTATTACATCATAATATCCATAATAAAAACATTTCTTATCAAAATTATAATCTCCACATAGATAATAAAAAAATTCATCAATCCAGGGAAGATGATACTGGATTTATATCTTGATCTTTTAATGATCATGCTAATCTATGAAAGGGCACATTGGGCCGTCCTTTTTCTGGAAAAATGGTGGAGGTATACCCCATGGTGAAGAAAATGGGATTATAACCACATTATATTTATTTTTCTAAAACAGTTTCATCATCTCCTTTAGTTTAACAATGAAAATTATATATGGATTAATTGGTATAGGAGAAACTTCTACTAAAAGATAGATTGAGAATTAAACCTATCGACTATGAGGAAGACATGGAAATTCACTGGGAAACATATAAATTAATCCCCTTACAATGGGAATGTCTTCATGGATGATATTTTCATTGGTATCAATAATTTTTTCTAGTTACAATTTCACATTGGGAATTAATCGAAAAAATGACATTTTAGTACTATAAAATATCCATCATCCTCCATGAACTTGTATCGTATTGTAGGGTGAATCAGGATATGAGGGGTGATTTTCTTCTCTCAATAATTTTCATTGGATCTATATTAGGAGAGACTATAAATACCCATAACTGAATCAAATTAGGATAATGGGAGTATCAAAAGGATAACTTAGATGTTCATACCATAAATATTTATAGGATATGAGATATATAATTTCAATGCAATAATTTCCTCTATTTCCATTTCCCAGAGTTATCTTCATCTGTTAATTTTTGTGGTGTTTTAATAGTTATACAAAACTTTCTTGATATGAAAGAATGTATATAACATGTATAAAAAGGTACCTTCACTAATCATGAATGTATAAATAGAGTAACTTCCACCACATCATTCTCATGAACAACCTCATTGGTTGTGATGGTATATGATCTCTCTACCTCTTGCTACCATAGAGATTTTTGGAGTTGATTATCTCTATAATTCAATTGATTATGTCCATTTTTTACATAGTGTCCTCATTAGTTGTAGTTGAATCATTGTATGATAGGATTAGGGTTGACTAGATTATTCATATCTTCCACCACATTTGTGGTTTTCTCATATTTGCAATTGATTACTATGAACCCTTCCTATTCTCACCTAATGAATTTTCTTTTTAAGTACTCATGATTTCATATTAGGTAAAAACCCATTTTATTTTGGTTTAAAGGATTAAAAATGGACTAATGTGGATATCCAATTTTCTCAGAGGTGTTTCGGGGGTGTTTAGTGCATGTTTAGAGCTTGGAACACATATTTTGGGTTTTAAATGGCCTGGAACATGGTTTGAATAAACCCTGTGTGGAAGGATACATGGATTGACTAATCAGTCGAGGCATGTGAAGATATAAGTACGAGCCTTCATGGTTAAGGAAAAATTTGTGACATGGTGTGCATGACTTTCTTGGTATGTCAACAGTTTTTGACATTGAATTTCTCACGGTTTTTACACGATTTATCAAACTATGCACACTAACTATGTGGGGTGCCTATCATTATATATAAGCATGCACATTTGGTGCATAGTTTTGAAAAATGTGTGGCCAAACTATATGTCCTTATATTTTTTTGGAGAATGTATTTTTTTTCCCTTACTAAATATTTAAACCTAAAACTATTTTCACTTTCTTCCAATCATAATCATGTTCACATTTGGAGAGCTCCCTTAAAAATCTAAAATTGATTTTGATCCTAATCCCCCATCTGATCTTGGATTTGAGGCATCACCCATCACATTGGATATGTATTGATGAGTTAATAATTCCTTTTTTCCATTTCCCATTTGATTTAGTATCATCGTTGCTATTTTGGTGCAAGCTAATATGCCCTGGTTCATGGTCCTTTATTTTTTCATTGATTTTATTCTAATACAAGTCTAATTTGGATTTGATATTAGATTTCCTCTCTACTTCCAATATAAGGTAAGTGTTATTTACTTTTCTATTGGTTTTGGTGCTATATTATGCTCATTGTAGTTGTGCCGCCCACTAGAATTTCTAGTGTGGCCCTAAAATTGAAATGATAAATTGAAATAGAATGAAATGGACTAGTTAGGTATTTCATTAGGTTTCGTGGTATTGATTTAATAAATGTTCCCCAACAAAGGCCACCCAGTGGAAGTTTCGTGTAATTGAATTTTGTATAATTCTTTGTTAAACTACTCATGGAGTGTGTATCATGATTTCCTGGTTAAGGGGAGCCGATAATTAATTAAATGGAATTTAATTTATTAACTAGGAGAGCCATCACCTCATCTACTTAGGTAAATATCATATTCCATAACTAAATTAGTTAAATGAATTTAATGGAATTGGTTGAATCAACAAATATACTCATTGGTTTATTTTAATGTGAATTGTGGATAATGAGTGGGTATACTAATACTATCAAATGGTAATGGATCCATTTGGTGAATAAAATGAGTTGGATTTGAAATGGTAATGGACAACTTGGTTGGTATACCAAGGGTCTCGATTCCATTTATATAACTTGGATGTTACACTTTAGATATTGACGTGGTAGTATATGACTTGGATTGAGATTGATCATTGGATCACTAATCCGTGGGATGCCTTGGGCCTTGCTACCCCTTAGATCTAGTTTTTCTTATGCTCATAATTGAGATGGTTGATATACATGCTCCTTGGACCCCATCTCGAGACTAATCAAATTTCCATTTAAATTATCATTAGACTCGACAAATATTCCTCAGTCTTATACATCTTGGATATGACCCTTCATGGTCTAACACATTGATTATACATCGCAACCATGGTAAATATTTTTATATGTTGTTGTACGGCATGGTTGTGGATGTTTTAACACTTTTGGTTATACGGTATGGTCATGGTTGTCATGATTTGTTTTGATGTATTGAGACGATGTGTTGTTTGTTTATATTTTTTATTGTTTCCTTGTTATAGGTTATAAAAATTGTTTTGTAGGTATCAATGTAAGGATATATAGTAAAACTTATTTATTATAGATGTTCCAAGGGAAATTTATATTCATATTTATTATCTTCTTACATGCACAGTGTTTATATTATAATATTTCAAAACAGAGAATTGTATAGATCTATGCATGGATACCCACTATAATTGTCTCTCACACCCTAGGAAGGCCACCATTGGGTACCTAAATAGACAGTTTGAATGCTGGTAGGGACTAGGGAAAGAGACCATAGTTAGATGGTTGATTTTGTGCCATGCTTAGGTGAAGGGGAAAACAAGACTAAGCTGTGGATCGTGATGCTATCATTTGATAGTGCTTTTAGACTTTTTGTTATTATGGGACATGTATTATAATGTACTATTGTAATAATAATTTGGTTGTTTTATAGACACATGAAATATTCATCATCTTATATGAAATACTTTAGGACTTTTTATTTATTCCTACTATTTATCTATTGTATGAATCTTATATTGCTTCCTCTATTGGCTGTTATTAATATTTTATTGTGTTACACTCTGTTGATGAGAAAATAGTCTCCCTACTGACAGACATATTTTCTCGAGGCTAGTTGGCAGTCTCTGGCATTTGGGGAGATATTATTTAGGTCATGTTGGAAAATGAGCTCATGGAACTATTGAGTGGCATCTAGGTCTAGGACATTACAATGTGGTATCAGAGCCATGTTTCGATCCTGGGACCTCTAGCATATAGGAATCTAGCATAGACCTGAAATTGAAATGGTAAATTGAAGTAAATTTAACTAAACATGTTAGGGATTCTCTTAGGTTCTTTGGTGTTTTGTTAGAGGTTGTTTCCCAAACAAATTCCACTAATTTGGTGTTCCATGTAATCTCATTTTTTTAGTTCCTTATTAAACCACCCAAGGTGTGTGTTTCATGCTTTCCTAAATAGAGGGAGCCCGTAATTAATAAAATAAAATTGAGTTTATTGACTAAAAAATGTACTTCCTCCTTGATTTATGTTAAAATTTCATTCCATGCTTGAATTTTCTAAATGTATTAAATGTAATTGACTGAATGAGTTGGTATACTCATTGGTTTCCTTGAATGTGAATTATGGATAATGAGTAGGTACACTCATGGTATGAAATGGTAATGGTTATAGTTGATGAATGTAATGAGATTTATTTGAAATGGTATTTGACACATTAGTTGGTATAATAATGGTCTTGATTCCATTTAGATTCATTGGATATTAATCATTGTATATAGATATGGTAATGAATTCCATGGAGAGATATTTCTCCTTGGTTTTTGATTCTCTGTTATTTATTGGGCCTTACTACCCCTTGTATTCGGTTTTTATTGGTCCCATAATAGTCATTGTCATTACATAAGATCCTTGGACTCAATATCAAGACTAACTATGTTTCCATTGAAATGACCATGGTACTCGATGAGGATTCCTTTGACTTCTACACCATGGATCTGACCCTTTATGGTCCGAAACTTTGATTATATGGAATAACCATTATAAATTGTGATGTACATGGTTGTAAGTCATGGTTGTGGATGTTTTGACACTTTTGGATATATGGTAAGGCCATGGTTGACATGAAATGACTGGATATATGGTGAAACCATGTTGGTGGTTTCTCATTGTTATAGTTTCCTTATTACATGAGTTGTCACTTGTTTTTCAGGGATCTATGTATGGATATACTATATCACTTACTTATTACAGATGTTCCAAGGGAACTTTACATTCACATTTCTTATCATTTTACTTTCACAGTGTTTATCTTATTATATTGAACATCCTAGAGTTGTATTTATATTTAGGTGGTTACCTAATCAGATTGTATTTCCCACACTATTTGGGATGTAGTTGGTTACCCAAAAAAAACTATTTTGATATAGGTAGGGAGAAGGGAAATATCATAGAGTTAGTTGATTGATTTTGTGCCATGATTATGAGTGGGGAGCATGGGACTGAGCTGAGGATCCCGATTCTATCAGAATATAGTACTTTGGGACTTTTTTGTATTTTGAGGCATGTATTGTATTGTACTATTGTGTAACAATTTTGGTTATACTATGGAAACATGCCATGTTCATCATTTTGTATGAGATAGTTAGGTTATTGTTATCTATTCTGGTTTCTTATTTTTTATTTAACTATTAAACCACCTATTCTATTAGTTTTTACTGGTATTATTTTAAGTTACACACTTATGATAAGGGGATTTTCTCCCCACTAACACACTTAGGCCCTCACATTTAGTTATGATCATTTGGTATTTGGGGAGATGTGCATGAGGCCATGTGTCCAACCGAGCTCAGGGCACTATTTAGTTGAATCATGGTTTGGGATGTTACAAAGATCTATCAAATAAATTTTAATTTTTATAGTTTATTATTTAGTAATAATAGAAAGGGACATGAAGATAATAGAATTTCTTAATGTGTTATGCTTGAGTGTAGTAGACCCATGTATGGGAAAAATCAAAATTTCCCTGATTGGGAATTACTATTTTAGGGATTTCAACTATTATAGTTTTTTTGATTCAAGCATTGGGTAATGCACATTAATTGAGATGTTATTATTGATATGACTATGTGTTCTATTTTGTTCCAACTCGATGATATGAGGGTATGTTGTATCATGGATCATTTTAGGAACATTCTAGAAATCACATGTTATTCCATATAGAATGAATATATTGATTTCATGGGGTTGTGATAGGTTCTATGATAGCTATAACTCCTTTTATGATAGAAATTTTTGCAGTGGATAGATGAGATAACACCATATTTTAGTTTATAAGGAGTATGGGACCTTATGGAATGGGAAGTGATTCACCATCTAATTCAACCATTTAAAATGATGTGTTAAATAAATATGAATTCTAAAGGAAAATTTAGATGAGATTAAAATAGAATGACCTAGACCTAGCCTTTGAGTAGGCAAGAGGAAATTTCTTTATTCATTTCCTTCATCAAGAGTAGGGCACGATGATAGTTATGGAGTACTAGGAATACTTTACAAAGTTGTTGTATTCTGCACATAAGTACCATGATGATGAGTTATCAAGGGCACCATTCTTGGAGGTAGGTCTCCAAAAAGATGCTATATATCAGGTCAATGTGTTCATATTGATGTTTAATAATTAAATTATGTATCAAGCACTTATTATATAGAGGAACCTAAGGGATGTTTTTGGCGTAGAGAAGTGCAACATAGTCTCTCAGACCTTTAACTTGACATCCAGTTGTAAGAAGAAATGTTTTTAGGCCTCCTATGAGCTGAGTTACAACTCGGTTATGATTAGTGATATCTTATATTTATATCATCAATTTAGAAAATTGGGCCACATGAAGATTTAGTTCTATCGTGACCCAGTTGAGTTATAGGATTGTGGCATAATTGAACATGTATAAAATTTTACAAGACCTTCCCTCTAGAAGTGATTGGTAGGGGGTTATCTCTTACATCAATTTTGAGAGAATGTTTCTTATATCATTGTTATGTAGGGATCTAGAGTATCTTAGGTCAATTAGTCCATGGAAGTAGTGTTCATGGATTGTGCACTGGTTATGTCGAGACATCCGAGTGGACAGACTCTAAGTATTGAGGTTTTGTCATAGGCCATGGTTTAGTCTAGATCTATTCTATACAACCTACCCCTACAGATCATGGAACCATACTGTATATGATTAGAGGTACAATCATACATCCTAAACTACTGAATCAACTATTTTTTATATAGGTGCATCAAATAGTTTTATATCTATGCATGTGGTGAAAATTTTTATGATCGGTATACTATCTTCTACAAGCGTTATAGTGATAGAAACTCAATTGGGTATCAAGAAGAGGACGTACGCTAGTGTATGGAGTGTCCTCTTGAGGTTGGTGGGTTTCACATTGTTAGGAATCTGTATTTCCTTGATATGATATGGTTTGATTCCATACTCATGATGGACTGTTAAGTATCTTATTAAGATTATGTTGACCACAATCATCAGAGGGTGACTTTCACATCACCAAATGATACAATTTATACTCATAAGGGTTAATTGGATGTCTATGAGAGCCGAACTATAAAACAACATTATGGGATAGATAGGATGACATCCCAGATCACTAATTTTTATCTAGATGATCAGAGATCAATTCAGGAGGACTTCCCTCCAGTGGATGATCATTTTAGCGACATTTTCCTAGAAAACATTTCCAGTTCACCTCCTAATATAGAGATAGAGTTATCCTTCATGCTAGTTCCATGATTTTAATCTTTATTAATTACTACTAATATAATGACTATGTAATGTTGGAGATCTAGATGTAGATAGTGGATCTAGAGGAAAACAGTTTTATTCAATCCAGTACATCTCTGTGGGGTTCAATAGTACTTTTTTTCAAAAAATGTCTGATGGTACCCGTAGTCTATGCACGAATTACTATTTATTGACCAAGCTAATAGTTACAAACAAATATAATTTTCCGTGGATTGATGACTAATTTGGTCAGCTTTTAGGAGCTTGGTTTTTATCAAATATTTATTTGAGATCCTTTTATAACAAGAACAAGTTCGATCCATATAAATACCCCATAAAACATTTTTTATTAGGTACGGTCTATATGGGTATCTGGTTATGCTTTTCAAGACTCATGAATGCACTAGTGGGTTTTCAATGTTATTATGAATTGAGTGTTCCAACCTTATTTGGATTCATTTTTTGTGGTTTTCGTGGAAAATATTGTGGCCTATTCTCATAATTGACATGACCATGCACAACATCTTTAGATCATTTTGGATACACTGAGAGACCATTAGTTATATGCTAAGCTCACAAAGTGCCACTTCTAGATGGATCAGATTCACTTCCTAGGTCACAATATCTCATATATAGGAGTGTTAATGGACCCAGGGAAGGTGAGATATATAGTTTCCAAGGATAATCCCAAGAAAGTATTTGACATATGAACTTTCTTGGGGATAACTAGAAATTAAAGGCATTTGATATAGGACTTATCATGCTTCTCATCACCATTAATAGGATTGAATAATAAGGGAATGAGTTTTTATTATTAGATACACAAGATAAAACATTCCATGAGATTAAAGGGAGATTTAATTTAGCACTTTTCCTAACACTACTCAAGTAGGGTAAGAGATACACTATGTATTATAATGAAAAAGTTGTCAGGAATAGAGAGGTGTTGATGTAGGGGACAGAGTAGTGGAGTACGAGTGTTGATAGTTGAGGCCACATGAGAGGAACTACCTGACCAAGGTTCTCAGGTTAGTTGTGAAGTGGTCAAGTGATTTGGTGAAATTGGATGTGTTGTTAATTAGTTAAGAAGTTAAAAAAGTCAATGAATTCTAAATTTGATGATTACATAGCCGTGTTTTTTGTTCATAAAACATTTTTCATTTGAGATTTGATTTTGGCCCATTGTTTACCACATTTTATGTAATCCATGAAAAAATTCAATGAATTCTAAATCTGATGATTTTAGGGAAGTTTTTGTATTTCTTAAAACTTGTTTCATTTATGATTTGAGTGTGGCACATTGTTTAACACAATTTAAGTAATCCATGGAAAAATATTTTATTTTGTATGAAGATAATTTTAGGTTGTTGGTATTTATTTGTAGTTGGTTGGTGTTGGAAATTGATAGACATTTTTTTATACGACATCATTTAAAAAAATGGTCAAGAAACTAGCCATCCAGCAAAGGGGATGCAGAACAAACCATTGTGTTTAGGAAAATGAACCCTAGCTAGCCAGCCATTATGGTCTAGTCATAGATTGATCGGTGGTTGGGGCACGCATGAGCACGCCGAAATGGGTGTATGGGAGTAGCCGGTGGAGCGCCACCATGTGGGGAGGCATAGTGGAAGAGATGGGCGTAGGAGTGAGCTTGTAGTTAACAGTATGTGTTGATAAAGAGAGGTTGACAAGTACTAATTGAGATAGTGATGTCGTGCTGAGTATTATAAAGGAGTGGAGAACTTCATCATGTTTCGATGCAGGATAAATAATTATAATATGGAATGCATCATGGTAGTTGGATCAGTTTCACTAAAATATCATAGTTGTTTGATCATTGGACATTTTATCCAGACTGTTCAATCTATTTTAAAAATCTTAGAATGAACTGTGGTCTTCAGATCATCATCTTGAGCATGTCTTCATCCTTGATCTCACCCAAGAATAAATTTATTCTAAGGGCTCCCTAAAACATCAATAGTAGATCAAATTTAATCATTTGAGCTTCATTGGAGGATCTTGATGTCCTGATATGATCATAATAATATACTGATATTATTGAATTATTTAAATTATGAATAAACTGATACTACATCATTGTGAAAATGATTAAAAATTTTGAGAATAAGATTCTTGAATCCATATAACATATGCAATGTTAAAATGAACCAATGGTGGAATGAATACCTGTGATTTCATAGGGTTTAGAGGTGATCATTGATTCATATAAATACTGATGCCATGTTTATTTGCTACTGTTGTTCATATCTCATCCAAGTACTACATTTTTTTGAAAAGTTGTGCTCTATGAGTGTCTCACTCAAGAAGGATATCACGTGATACTGTTTGTGTGAAGAAAGGGGAATTCCCATGACTATTAGATATGTGTTTTGAACACTCAGAAAACTTCACGATGAAATGATTTCTACATAGATCACTATTTGTGCAATCAAATTTGTGAAGTTTTAAATGAGAACTTGGGTGCATAATGTGTATTACTTCATGAAAAGGATTTTATATTTATCAAAGTGATCATATTGTTTTACTCGAAGGACACCATTGATATTCCACTTGACTGGGCAAACATACACTTCCCATTGTGAAGACATAGTTCACTACATCCATTTAGGTTTTGCAAGAGGAATGTTATACAGTGACTTGCGTGCCTCCCTACAACCATTTGATTTTGTGCATTCATGAAGAATGTGGGAAAAAGGAAGCATCAAAAGTGATCAGTGTTTGTAAAAGTGTTTTACACATAAGTCAGAAGGAAAAAAAGAATTTGAATGTTTTTGAGTGTGTGAAAAAGTGAGTGTACAAGGAGAACAATGTTAGTGTGGATAGTGTTTGTGTGCAATGTTTGATATATGATCAGTTTTCATGCACATGCATTAAAGCATTAACAATGAACATGTTAAAAATAAACTGAGATGTAAATTTTTGTGTTATACAAGAATGTACGCATATTTATATTACCATGCATTATATTGTGAAAGTTATAAGGCCACACATTTTACTAAATGAATGCATCATGTTTTGAAGAAGTGAATCAGAAATATTTTTCATATTCAATATGTTGTGTTTTGAGAATGAATCCAAGACAAAAAATTCAATCAGTGTTTCATAATATTTCAATATTTGAGTTTTTAGTGGTTGTGTGTTCGGGTCTTCTATTGGATAAAAATTATTTTCCCAAGAATATTTGTACAGAGCCAACTAATTTAATACAGTCAATCCGTATTGATTGAGCTACACTAGATCTAGTGGAAAAGATATTGATTTTTACTAGAGCCTATGTGATCTAGCAAGCTTTTGGAGGAGGATTAATTGATCATAATATCTGGGGATTAGATTTTAGGAGATGATGAAGGTTGCAGATAGGGAGTATAACCAGTTGTTGAAGATTGTGATTGGGGGTGTAAATAATCACTGTGAAGAAGGTGGTGTTGGGGGCTAAAACCAACTACTGATGGTTGATTGGAACTGGGGTTATAACTAGTTTTTAATTGGGGGGGGGGTCTAACAAATTAATGTTGTAATAACCTTTTGATATAGTGGATAATCCTTTATGGGGGACTGACCAACATGGTAAAGATGCAGGTCTTAGTACCAAACCTTGTAAAAATGTGGTGTGTTGTGTTTCATTTACATTCTGCATTTCATGCTGGATCCAATCATCATAACAGGAGATAGAGAATTGAATTAAAGGTGAAATATAATTTAGTAAAAATTAGTCACACCTGATTTACCCCCTCCCCGTCTTAGTGTGACTGCATTTTCCTTGTACACTTCAATATAAATTCATTCATTCCTTATTTGGTTGGATACATTACTTATTGGAAGAGTGTTTTGTGGTGTACATAGTCCTAAATAGCCTAAAGTATATAATTACACAATGTGATCTTAATATGATACATATAAGGTGGGTTTGATACCTATAGTCTTTTAACTTTGATATTGCATACACGCCTAGTAATGGTAAGGAAGTGGATGATACACTAAGTACGAGGATTCAGATACACATATTTTAGCAGGCCAGTAGTGAGTAGAAGATTGTGGATTTTTTTCTTTGAGATTCACATGGTGGTTTAGGATAGTAAAGGGTGAGCATGTATTTCATCCATAAATTTAACACCTACCCTTATAGATTTATTTATGAAAAGACAAATATCATATTCAAAGGGAATATTCCTAAGAAAGAGTATGGCATATGAGGACCCACCTCCGGGTTAGACCATAGGATGGGATGAGATTCTGCATATCCATAGTCACATTTGGGATCCTGTTGACATACATGAGGATCTAATGTGTTATTTTAATGGCTATTCTTGGGCTGTGAACCATAGTGTCATCAAGATGTAACATGACATGAGTTCTTAGTACTGGTGGTAGGGAATGAAAAGGGAAGTATCTAGTTTTGTTAAGAGGAATTCCACCTGTCAGTAGGTGGAGGGGGAATATTAGTGACAAACCATTCAATTATGGTAGCTACATATTCCTATGTGGAAATGGGATTACTTCATGATGATTTTTTTGACTAGTTTACCAAGGTAGCCTCGAGGTCATTATGTCGTATGTTTTACTGATAGGACAACAAAGGTTTCTTATTTACTACCTATAAAGAAGGCCTTTATTGTTGATGATCTTGAGAGGTTGTAAATCCATGAGATATTATGACATCATGAAGTCCTGTGTAGTATTCTTTCAGATAGGGATGCCAGGATTACATCTCTTTTTGTGATTAAAATACAGATTTCACTAGGTACACAGGTGATTCTAAGCACATAATACCACCCTTAGACTAATGGCCAATCATAGAGCATGGTGGAGGTGTTTTAGAACATACTGTGATCTTGCATCCTGGATTTTGGGGGATATTGGGAGAGAAATATACCCTTGGTTGAAATATCTTACAATAATAGCTATCATGAGACTATATAGATCGAACCATATGATTATTTTTATGTTTGGCCATTTCGATCACCCTTGTAATGGTTAGAGGAAAGAAAGACAATTTTATAGAGATTGTGTCTCATCCAAGAGACTTATGTGTAGGTCATATTGATTTATAGGTGGATGCATATGAGTATATATAAAAACCATACACTAATCACCACAGAAAACCTCTAGAGTTCATGTTTGGGGATCAGGTCTACTATATTTTTCTCTCATGATGGGATAGAGACGTATTAGGGGAAAAGGTATATTTTCACTATGGAAGAGATTCTGGATAGAGTCAGGAAAATAGCATATCATTTATAGTTACCTTATAGGTACCTATACATGCATGACATCTTCCACATATCGCACATGTACAAACATAACTTAGACCAAATTCATTCTCTTCTGACTGAGGTGGTTGAGTAACAATTTGATGAGTCCTTTAAAGATAATATATTGTGTATCATGTATAGGAGCATAATTGTTCTCTGAGGATTTTCAATTACTCTAATATGGTTTCTATGGAAGCAATATCTTTTACAAGAAAAGACTTGGGAACAGGAGGATGGCATTCACTATGAGTGTGGTGTACCTATATTCTATAGTATCATACCTGAATAGGCATATGGCCAATTTTCTCTCTTGATTGTATTTAAAATTAATATATTCCATTGTTTTATACTCTTTTAAAATCAATTTAATTTATATAAAATATTTTTTATAAAGGTGTCAATTTAAACCATTTTTTAATAGTTCCATTTGTGTAATGATTTTTTTTAAATGAAGATCTTTCATTTTAAACGTGATGCAATAATTACAAAAGTATTTCCATATTTTGAAATGTAAACCCTAATTTGTTTAAATAGTATTTCAAAATGAAAACCTACTTGTTTTAAAATTGAAATAATTTATTTGGTTAACAGGATATTGGTATCTTGTTATGGAATATTTGGGTGAAATCTTACTAGGCATTGGCTCACACCCTACTTGTGCCTTTGGGTATTTTTAGATTATCTCTTTCTAGGTTCAAGAATGGGAAAATAATCTCTTGGAGGTGGTTCTATCTGTCAACCTATGGACTTGGTGACTGTGACTGAGTTGGGACTTTGGTAGTTTATCTTACTGTTATTCTAATACATCCGTATCGTACTTTGGCTTGTTTCTTATTATTTACTTTTAGTACATTACTCCCAGTGGAGTCCCTTTTTATATGGATATTTTATTAATTTTTAATTCCACATTGTATGTGTAAAAACCATTCCCACTTTCATTTTGTAATATTCCAAGTGCTAGTTATTGACCTATGGGGATCAAGAATTCCCATCAGGATATGTCAGGGTCGGCTTAGTTATTAGGTTACCAAGGTACCCAGGATAGTTCATGATAATGTAGACCCCTAAATATGATGATGTGATATAGAAAATGGTCATGAGGATTCTAGAGTTTAACTTCATAGAATATTGAGTTATAAGTTTTAGAACCCAAATATGCATACCGTAAAAAACATAGCTAAAGTAGAAGATTCATGATGAAAAATAGAGCACATAATTATATATTAATATGGTAATAAATATTGTTTATAGATATTTTAAGAAAAACATCAGTTTATATAACATAATGATGGAGATTTTAGAATTTCATTATCAATTCTTAGTATACCAACATTTTATCATTTAAGAGTAAAATATTAATAGTATGAAAAAACCATTTCCCATTATAATATAGAACTAGGGGAACATAATAGTGGTTTTAAATATAGAAATATTTAAGACAACCAAAGTAAATAACTCCATCTTGGTGGTAGATAATCATTTTAGAAATATAATCAATTTTTTTACCATCGTAGAGGATTTCTCTCTTGAAAACCCCCTAAGATAAAAATTAGATAAGTAGTGATATTATAATTAGTGTCACTCTCTATTATCTTTGACTAAGATTTTAGGTTTACCTTATAGTTCTAGAGAATATTTCTACAAGATTTTTATACAAAACTAATATTTAGTACTTCTTATCACCCTTATATGGATGTTAGGTATGAGAGAACTATCCATACTCTTGTAGATATTCTAAGATATTGTTTAATTTATTTACAAGGATTTTACTATCATCGTCATCATCATCCCTTAGTGTATTTCTCATATAACAATAAATTCAATTCAAGGGGAACCTTGTTATTCTAGTTTGGGAATCTATGTTATACTCTGAAAAATTGGGATAATGTTGGAATGAGGATTTTGATTGGAGCTGATCCTGTCTATGAGATGACTAATATGTTTTGAACTATTCTCAAACAAATTAAATCAATACAAAATTGATAATAAAATTTAATTAGATAATTAATAATGATTCATATAGTTTGAATTTTGAGATAAGTTGTTCCACTGTATTTCACCATGAAATAATTTCATGCAGTCTAGGAAAAAGGGAAAAATTAGTGATAGGAATATTGACTGCATTGGAAATCATTGATCACATTTGAGTTGTGGCCTTTTGACAAGCACTACATTCTATCCTATATTGAGTATATGATGTTTTCCATGTATCACTATTGAGGATGCACATACCTAAACCCTCACATTTATGGAATACTGAGATGATAACATTGAAAAAGGACCTTTAATACAAGGATAATCTGAGGAATATCATATATTGTTGAGATAATGGATAATTAAATAAGAAAACACACAAGGATAAAGTGTTTATGAGAAACAACTATCTTGAGGATAGTACATGGAAACCAGAAGAGGTGATGAAGAAGATGAACCCTAACATGTTCTAAAAAAATAATATAATATAATTTATTTAGGGAGAAATTCCTCTGTGAAATTAATTCAACACCCTGAATTATTAAAATTGAAAACTATAGTCGATTGTATATGTGACATCCAACACTGAACCCAAACGAACCATTATTTTTTAATATGATCATATTGACATAGCTAATAAATTAAAGGGTATGAATATGATTAAATTCATTATTAAATAGATATAAATATTCCAATTAATTTATATATTCTTAAAAAATAAGAACATAATTTTTAATAAAGATATTTATTTAAAAAACATATTTTCTTCAAAAAAATATTTTTTATACTTGTAAAGAAACATTATCATACATTTTTTTAATATTTAGAAATTATATATTTTAATGTTAAAAAAATCTTCAAAATCATCATTTTGGTATTAAAAAATGGTGAATTTGTTTTTTTTTTCATATTTATTTTTTACAAAATAGTTGAAATTAACATTTTTTGTATAACATTCATTCCTTTTTAATTCATTAAGAAATTTAAAATTGTCATTATTTAATTAATTTGATTAAAAAATAACTAATAATGGGAAATTATTAAAATAATATTTATATATTTTATATCTATAAATACTAATTTGAAAGAAAAGGTATAAATTAGATACAAAAAGTCCAAAATAACTACATATCATTGAAATCATACTCATCACCACCCCCTTTAGCAATTATGTCCTCTGCAGTATCTGTCTCCCACTCTGAGCTTTCATAGTGTTTAAGAACCTTGGCATATTTCCTTCTAAGATTCAGTTTTTCCAAGGCCAAAAATTCCTTCAAGGACTGCATAGCCTAACTCTCCTTCCCAATTGATGATCTAGTAGAAACTGGATTCAGAAGATAAGAATAATATTTCTTCACGTTTCATCACGGAGGGGCAGTCCTAGCACCATCACCCCCATGCACCTTCATCCTTTCGCTCAATACACCATCACTGTAGGAAGGCTGGACCTCACCACTATCCTTTTCCTTGTCACTATCTGAGATATCACCCCACTTTCCCAGGATTTCTACTTGTTGAGAACCATCCTTCAATCCATAATCCTGCTGGGCTGAATTTTCAACATCAACTATAGAAAGGCATTATGGCTAATCCTTGAAAAACCAGTTTTTAAACATGAATGCATGTTTAATTTAAAATTAAAGTATTACAATATGAAGAATTTAATTTGATAAAATTGATTCCATATTCATAATTTTAATAACTTATATTATATAATAATTTTAATGAAATTATAGATCAAATATAAAATTAAAATGTTTGAAAATATGTTATCATGTTTAATGATAAAACCTATATACCACGTTTTTAAACTGAAGGGGTAAATGGAATAAAATTTTTAAAACACTTTTATTTTTAATCGTAGTGGTCTGTCTCAGCATTATATCACTTCCAATACATTATTATTCAATTGTGGAGTAACATTTTCTGACAATGAATTCACATTAATGAATAGTTTTGGATACTTCTAAGAATTCCACTCCACCACAATTTTAAGTGGTAACCCACTCACATATCATTTAATACATCCAAAAAAAGTGGTTCTTCCACTCACTAAAAACGTGCCTTCCATACATCCCAACCCATATCCTAGAGGTATTTTTAATCTAAAATTCAATCAAAGAAGGATTTAGTTATAATATTAAACAGGGGGCCCAAGGAAGAGGAATCATTCTTAACCAATAAATTTTTTTATTTATCCTTCCATCGAATTAAAATATTATACAACCATTTTGAGATAATATAATTAATATAACCCATATACTATTTTTTTTATTATGTTAATTTAATAAAATATATATATCTCAAACTAAATCATCTTGGAAATGAAACCATCTTTTGTGTGTAAGGCGGGCATCCCCATCATGAATTTTTGTCAATTGATTTCCATCATCAACTCTTTTGTATTTTCATGAAGATTAATATAATGATGTATATATATGATATTAATGAAATATTAATCATTATGGGAATTAAATATATCATACTACTTCTTACCTTACTAACATTTGAAAAAATAGAACTTCGTTCATGTGTTTGAAAGACTACTGAAATTAAAATCAATGTCATTTTATTTCTATTAACATGTCATAATAATATTATATGTAATTGTATTTAAATAATTAATATCATTTTTATAAAATTGTTATTATTTTATAATTATGAGATAACACTTACATTGATTCCGTTATGATCATTGAAAATGGAATCGTTATTCCTGGATACATATGACCCACAATCTCCAGGATCATAATGTTATTTATTTCTTTATAACCATACTTAATTATTGTAATTAAATGTATAGTTTATGTATACAAATGATAATAATTTAATGATTAATGTTATTCAAATTATGAATAATTTATTTATTTGATCCTGTTAATCCTACCATTAGTGTTTAGGACATGTGAGGAAAACATTATCAAAACGTCAAACATGAACCTAAAAATTAATTAATTTTATATGACATGATACTGAATAAAATAAGAAGAAAAAATAATATTTATAAAGGTTATCAATCGAATAAATAATTATCATATGTTTATTATTAATGAATATAAATAATTTCTATGATGAATCTTGCTTAATGAATGAGAACTCTCTAAACCACCCCTTCTAGTGGTTTATGACCATTCTCTATCTATCCCACCTAATCATTCGCATTTTTTGTATAATGATAAAAACACATGAATATAAATAGATTTGTATATATATATATACATGTATCTTATGTATATATACTTATCCCATTCTCCATTGTATTGATGGGTATCAAATTTGTTATCCTAATTTCCCAAGTACATTATTTAAGAAACCTTTTTTATATTGATATGAGGCAAGATTGTGCAAATCATTTTCTATCCATGGGTAATTATTATGTTTAATCATTGTGGATTATTTATATTTGAGGAACATATATTAATGTGAATGAAATGACTATTACATTTGGGACTAGAATTATATGTCCCTTCAATGTGTGGGATAATGTTATATTATCATGAGATGTCATGTATGAGATTAATTGGTGAACCTAATTCATTTAGGGATTTTTCCTACTATGTGATGTTTTTATAGTGATTTTCATTGAATTGTGTTTATATTTTTTTCACTACATTTCCTATGATACTTTGAACATATGATACCAGGTCCTTTATATTATACTTCCATTTGATTTATAATGTACCTTATCTTTTATGATATAATGTTATAACTTTGACTCACATGTTATTATTCCTTATCATTTTTACTCCCTTATTAGGCTTTTAGCTCAAACCTTTTTTATGTTCCTCTCGAGGTTATCATATGTTAATTCATATCTCAAAGGTATTTTGGAGATCACTAAGGAGAATCTAATAAAATAGTGTTGTCAAGTTAAATTTTATTTTTATGTTTTATCTACCTTGTCTTATAATTACATGGTTTCACATGATCATTTGGTTGTAATTATTGTATTTTTTGGATAAAATCTAGTAATATTATGTCCAAAAAATTTGGGTCACTATATTCCATGAGTTGAATAAATAAAAATAAAACTATGTAATTATGAATCTATATTTATCAAAGTGATCAATCATATAATCATGAAATATCATTCATAGGATTTATAAATCATGACACCTTATTATCATTCTATGGGACCCAATAATTACCTAATGTTATCCATTGTGATAACCAATACATTATGATGTTATCCTATACATAATATTTTCCTAAGGAACTTGACTAATGTGTTCTAATTCAATACTACTATTATTGATTAAACTTATCCTCTGATATCAACTTTAATGACTAGTTATTTTTGAAAATAAATATTTTATGTTTTTCAAAAACATTTAATACATTTCAAAAAAACACCTACAAGGAAAGTAAAGGTTTTTTTTCCATTAAAGGAAAAATTTATAGTCATATTTTGTCATCAAATATCATAAATATCTCTCAAAAAGATCATTTCAAATAGACCTATTTGGATATGTATTCTACATAAAATATTATTCATATCCTGAGTAAATGAAATATAAGAATGGGTGAGCATGGGTACTTTGTAACGGTAAACATGGGATATATTAATCAATGATCAAGAAAATTCTTAAGATAAGTATATGGGCTATAGATCATGGACATAACATACAATGATCATAATAATTATATATTTTATTATAAAAAATAATCAATAAATAAAACACTATTATTTCTAAGTACATTGTTAATAAAAATGATAAATCATCTTAAATCAATCATCAATAATAAGGTTATTTCATATAAGTTTAGAACCATTATATTTATACCAACTATTTAAAAAAATCAAGTGTTACTTCATTCACAATTTATTCATTCTATATATAAAATTAACACATATTTCCCATATTATAATGGATTAAGAATAATTAACTATTTCTAATATTGTATAAGGTACATCGACTTATTTCCCATAGTAGATCAAGAAAATCATCTTGTTTCCCATATTGGATCAACCACATTGACATGATTCCCATAGTAATTTCATGATATGTAAAACATTACCCATAGAATTGGTTGAAAAAAAAATTATTTTTCTATTCATCACAAAATTAATATAATACTTATGTGTTCCATAAGATGATAAATTATTCATCATATCATTGTATCATAACCCAATGAAATGGAAAAACATTCTTAATAATAACCAAATTCCATCATATAATAACCCCTAGGAAATAAATGGGATTCAAAATACTTTTATAATAAAAATCATATAACATATATATAAATAATTGGGATGGAATCACTGGATCATATCCCAAGTAAAACATAGTTTTCATCATTGGATTTTATATTAGATGAACATTTCAATAAAAAATCTCTAGAATATCTTATGTTGCAAATTGGATTTTCAATTTTACATAATTTATATAAAATAAAAAAAATCCTTGTATGGAAGAAATTTTATTTTTTAAAAAAATTAGAAAACATAATGTAATATTTTGATTGTTGAGATTTCATGATGGTGGGAGATACTGTTCAATCCATATAAGTTAAAAGAAAACATACATTTCACACTTCTGTAAAAAGTAAAAACATACCTTATTTTTAAAATGAAGGTAATATGAAGTCTATTTTTTTTAATGTTTCAATAATATGTTATAATTAATAAAAAAATAATATAATATTTAAAACACACTTAAATTCCTTTATAGAGAAAATTTAAATAAAATAAAAGGGGTTGTTTTTTCTGATGATAGAAATAATGAATCTTTTATATAAAATCATTCTTTCAGCATATTGAATATATAATGTGTTTAAAATTAAATGAATAAAATATATTTTTTCAGAAGTATACATAGGATTTTAAAAATAAATTTTATTTTTTAGTAAGGGATCATACTATTTAAGTAATATAAATTCATACATAAAAAACTGTATTAATGTATGAATAAAACATAAATTCCTTACCCCAAGGGTCATCTTTCTTATTAAAATTCTTAACCTCATATATAATATGTAGAGATAATAAATTTTTATTCAATAAAATTAATCATAAATATTATACAAGATATTATTTTCTTATAGAATATTGTCCCAAGTTTATGAATTAATATTTTTTATGAAATTGAGGTTTTTAGTGACAACTGCATCTGTGTTCATGAATGATTGAGTTTGGATGTACCGATAATTTCACATTGATTATGTTTACATAATCTCTATAATTTTAACCAAAATATTAATTCAATATTTATTCATTATATATATATATATATATTACTATCATCCATGACTTGGAGAGAAAAAAAATTGAATTATACAGTTCACTACGATGGTAGGTATTACATTCAAAAGAAAGTCATTTCAATTTTTCAATAGATAGGGACTAATGAATTTAATTAATAATTAACAACAAAATAATAATTTTTATATAAAATATAAAATATATAATATTTATATCAGTAATTATTACCATTAATGTAAGGAAGAGATTATTAATGAATTACATTGATTCGTGGCAGTGGTAGTCCACACGTACGCATAAGGGACATAACCATTTTCTAACAGGTTGGATGATAAGAAGGTAGTTAAAATTTAATGATTTTATAGGCTTCATTATATAATAAATACCATATATAGACATTAAATTCATCATAATTACCATCCATGAGATATTACGATGGAAAATGAATTGTATCCCTACATAGATATAGTTAGCTCTATGTATGTAAAAGTGATTCACTTTATTCCTATTTGATAAAAAATATAGTTAATAAATAATATTTAATAATAAAAATTACATTTCTATATATTTATTAGACAATTTTTTTTATTTTATGAATAATTTTATTGATTTATAGTAATTTTAAGTATGGAAATTCCCATGTATTTATGTATTACATTTACCTCTTCTTTGGTTGGGCGTCCATAGATTCCTTATTATTCACCTATGGAAATTTATTTTATAAAAAATCATTAATTTATTTTTATTATATATTGTATGATAATTTTATGTTTTTTTTGAGTTATAAGAAAGAGTGTTGTCTAAAGAAGAGAAGTAAGATGATACCTTTTATAAATGAAGGGTGGGAAACCCCAGAAATTTCATAAAATATTTAAAATAATATATAAATTATATATGAAAATGATTCCAAATGCCTTGATATGAGACTCTGTGGTATTATTTGATAGAAATAACATCAATAAATTTAATATAGATATGATTAATATGTATTGTAAAGATTTATTTTTTGTCTAACACTTATTTTTTCCCAAACCATTATAACAACATTTTCTCTCTTAAATGGATATCATTTTACATATAAGGTACCAATTGGTTTATAAATGGATATGGGATAATAATTTCAACTATTTCATATATCAATTTTCATATTTCATGATTTATTGATATTTTTAATGAATTGAATAAGTTATCATTTTTATAATATATAAATAATTTCATTTTTAATATGTTTAATTATTTTGGCATTAAATACATAATGAAATATTGAATTATAATAAAATGAATTAAACCATCAATAATATTATATATTCATCTTAAAAGATTGTGTAATACTATAAAATATTCAAAATAAATTACCTTTAATATTTTTAATATAATTTATTATACTTGATATAAACTGAAGATATATTGTATCACTATTCCATAGGAATTTTTGGTAATCATATAACCACTAAAAGTTATAAAAAAATTACCATTAAGAATATAATTTCATTATTATAAAAATAACAGTTATCATTCATTCAATATTTAATTTCTCTTTTTTGAATACAGAAGGGTTAATTAAATCTAATAGAGTGAAAAAATTTTATGATTTTCATTAAATATTATATATTTCATTTTAACAGAAAACTATCCACCAAAAATTTCAATTTAGATCCCAATGTGACATGGGTTAATGTCCCTTCTTCCTATAAAACTATTTGAATATGGTGACCATTACACATATTTTAAACCTATGTAAAACTTATTTACAATATATCAGGAGGATAAATGTTTCCCGTAATACAATTCAACATGCATAAAAATAATATGGTCTTATTTATAAAAACATTTACATCATGGATCCAAATATAGAAACTATTTTTGCAAAATTATATTTATTTAAAAGGCATAAAATCTTTTAAAAAATTGAATGAATTTTTTTATTCTGAAAACCATTAAATTGAAATATATATTTGAAGAATAATCTCATTGAGTCCTAATATATTCATATTAAAACATTAGAAGATTTTTTAAAAATTTAACTGAATATATATTATATAAATTTCTTAAAATTAATTTAATATTTGTGATTAATTTATTTTATTATGATTCAAAAACATTACATTCATAAAAAATTTCTCAAATAGAAAAATCATTTATTTCCAATTCATCTTTATTTTCAATTATAATTAATTGATAATCAATATATTTATTTTATACATATATAATCCATATATTATTTATTATGTATTTATTACTATTCATTCACTCTAATCCAATGCCTAGTAATTAACTACCACATTAGATAATAATATTTTATTATTATATCATGATTCATTTAATATCAGTGTTTCTTGAAATGGATAAAATCTGGAAAATGGATGTTTTTATTGTTTAGAGTGTTATATAAAATAATATCAATGTGTTACTATTTCTTAATAAAATTATGTTTTTAAAGGATATAAATGTTAAAATTGATCCAATTACTTGTTTTTTTATTTTTATTATAAGGAATTACTTTTAGGGAATCTATAGATTCCATATTGACATGATTAGTTTGAAAATATTTTTGTAATCATAGATTCTGATAACGGAATCAAATGAATGTTGGTGTGTGATGAATCCCTAGTTTTTTTAAGGGACACTATTATAGAATTTGTTGGGAAATCCAATGGATTATAAAAATATTCTTCATTGCGAAGTCCTTATGGAATCTACCCCTTGTAATCGGGTAATGTCATATATGATTGTTGATATGGATTTATGATTTGTATTCTTATTGGGTACCCTAGTTGATGGTTATTATATGAACACAAATATTTCATCTTGATCTTGGATAAAATGTATTAAGTGAATGTCCTGGATTCAAATAATGTTATTCATCCAATTTTTAATGTTGTTTCCTTTAGTTTTTACATGTATTCTTGATTTGATGGAATAAAAAGGATCACCCCACCTTCTATTCCATATAAATTTTATTGAGAGGGAATATCTTGTTGAGTCACAAGGGGTTACCTTATATTATTATAAATTTGGATACCATGATAATATAAAATTGAGCTCATCCAACTATGAGGTATATGGTGATCATAGGTGCCCTAGTGGTGATTGTAGAAGGTACAAAACACTGTCAGTGTCTGCATAGATCTGGGAAATTTACTGTGTTTTTACTACATATTTATTTTAATTAATAAATGAATAACTTATAATCATAAAAATTATAATTTTTTATTTATTTCAATTCATTATTCAAAATTATGTAGACAATTTATTTTAAGATTTCATTGGTTGTTGGCCTACTATGTTTTACTCAGACACGACTTATGTCACAATTTATCATGGGTACCTGAGAAATTATCACTATTAAATTGAAGGTTTTGTTTATGAATATAGATGTGGTATTCCATTTTTTGGTAATATTTATGGATCATTGGATTTAGACCAGGTTTGGAATGGTTTCCATTTAGCGGAATACTTAGTCACCAAACGTCTCATCATTGGGATACTATTTATAGTCTATAATTTTTTTCACTTCATAACACATACTAGTTATAGATTACTTATCATTGCATATATATGTATTATTTAACAAAACATTCATCGATTTCATTTCACGTACTTATTAATATATATATATATATATATGATTTCTCTGTTATTTATACTAATATAATTAATTTTATTTTGTAGAATCATATCCCCATTATACTACTAGATTATTTCACTTCTTATTGAAACTATATGGAATATGTTGATTCCCTCATTAGATACAGTAGTGACTGCTTTTCTGAAAAATTATTAGTGGCCAACATTTCTGGGGTGTAACAAAATTCCATCATATCATTTTTCATTTGTAATTATATTTTATGAATGTCTATTGGAAAATATCATGTTTTTGGGAAATGGTATAAAACATGTGCAAAGGACTGGCCAAACCTTGTATGAGGGAAAATCATGTCACTAATGATAGGATTATACTTTTGTTTGTTAGATTTTTTGTTTGGGATAATTTAACAGAGGTTGATACATTTTTTGGGGTTAATAAATTATTAAATTTATCTCTGATCCCATTATGATATGAGATGATTTATGTTCTTTCATCAATTAAAACACATAGGGTTGCACTTATATTTTCATCATTATCATTGATTGGTTACTTTTTCACCAAGTATTAGACATGGGTTTGTTATCTAATGTGACAATAACCTTTTATTTAGTGTTTCTGTATAAGTTTATAGAGTTTTATTTCATAACATAATTTATAAGGGATATATGACTTGTTATTTTGTTATTTTTTTCATTTTTGTTATTTGTAATTTGTTAAATAAATGTACAATTAAATATTAATGCAAGGTTTCCATTATAACTTGTAATTGGAATCATATGTAACTATTCTATAATTGTGAAAATTTATTTTTAATATAAATTGGTAAAAGTAATATTTCTGATAATTTACCATGGTCTTTTTTTGGTATTGGGTAAATAAAATTCCTTATACGACATAAAGAGTTTTTTTATCAATAACATGTACATAAAATTTCTTTTAGCTGATCCATATTCTTGATGTATTATTTAATGTAAAATTTAAATATGTGAAGTTATGAAACATATATGTATATAATTTGTAACCATTGGGTGTTCAGTGCATTATTTTATTTATGAGGAGTTGGAGGAGTGATATCCACTTGATTTTTATTTTTTCTAATGTATGTTTGAGTCTGTGACATTCTGGTGTTGATGGTGATCATATGATTGGAGTAATACATAGAAATGAGTAAGATAGTTTAGACTCCTTTCAATGTGTGAGACCCCATAATGGGTGTTTAGAATGTTATGGTCCTTGAAATATTGAGATTATAATGATTTTCATGAGTGTAGATGTGACTAAGTGAGGTCTTATGTGTGATCTGTGTGGGATTTACTAGGTATCTTCCTTAACATGAATCCATAATTAGATTTTGAACCATGTGTTGTTCAATGGAATCCTCAGAGAGGAAATAACCAGTTTTTTAATTTTCTTAGGGATCATGAGTCATAGATCAAGATTTGACTTGTGATAGGGGTGCATGAATGATAACCTGTGTTATGTTTTTGAGGTATATGGTATGCTACTAGTTTTATTTTATAGAGAACTTGTCAATGGTTTCATTCAGTCATATGGATATTTTAATAGGAGAATTAGTTTTTTCCCATAGCAATAAATTATATTTAAGGGGGAATGGTATTCGTGGTTTTAATATGGATTGGGATTGGGGTGTTCATTCATTAGAATTCCCTTATGATGGAATGGTGTGAACAACATGTATATGCCCTTTGATCTTGATAAGAAAAGTATGATGGAAGTTGGTGTATCATTTTCATAAGTGGGTATTGATGGAAGGTCTAAATATGTTCCTAGACATTTCATCCAAGAATACACATTACATTGTATAGATAGATCATAAATAAATCCCAATGTAAATTCGTAATGATTCTTGGGTTATGAGGGGTTGTTTGATTCATCATATCTCAGTTGGAGGCCACTAGATTTAGAATTAAAGAAAGGGTGATCTATGACAAGTGAAATTATATTTCAATAGATTCATAGTTAGTGGATTGGGATCCTGCCCTACTTTTTTGTAAGACACGATTCGTTGGCATTGGAGGATGTTATTCTGATTACATTGTTCTTGGAAATTAAACTATTGTGCCTCTATGCAATCAAGGAGGAAAGAGTGTTTTGGAGATTCACCATAGTATTTGTCCTTTGGTTTGGGAGGGTTGGAGGATACACATTTTATTCATAAGTGTGAATCATCCATGAGTGGGATGAGGTCCTATGCATTCATGATAAAATTCTTGAGGTCTTGGTAGACTGGATATTTCAAGTGTTAATGGTCATGTATATGAAAATATGGATTTATTAGTTGCACTGACATGGATAAATTGGGTTGAACCATAGAGAGATAATAAAATGTGGATGTTCCAAATATGTAATCATGGATTTGGAATAGTAACATGCATATGGTTTCAATGAGACCCATTTGATTGGATTATTAAGGAGTTTTATGGGATGTGATTGATAGTGTGAAGTAAATCATTGTGTGTTTAATGTTTTGAAACTCATTGATGGTTGTTTCTTCATGACATCCTTGGGAATAAATTATTTGAGTACGGAATAAGTTATAATTTTTTATTCAAAATTTCACTCAGGGACGTGTATTCCCTACCCTATCTAGAAATTTTGATCAGCGATGGACTGATTAGGGGCCTTGATGGAGAAATAATGGTGCACTAATATGATGATATATACGATCCAATGGTGTGGTGTGGGAGGTATGTAGCTTATGATCCTTGTAAAAGGAGGAAGGGGTATGTGATATCAATATATGAATGATCAATATTGTGTTTTATTTTTAGTGGATAAATATAATTAAATTAAATAGATTCATATCATTTTATTGGGTTTAGATTCAGATGTGGTGTCAGTTGGGGGTAAGAAAAGTCCGTTGGAATTATATGGTTTTGGTGTCCTGAATGTGATTGGGATGGTGGTGTATCAATGTACAATTTTTGAAAAATGGTGGAATTTCATTCTTGAATTAATAATCATGAAATCTAGTTGAAATTATGGTAGATAAATTTATTATCATGTTTGTATGATCACACGATACCATATGGTTTATGACATAGAGATCAGGCGGGTTGGTGTCACATCCAAAATTGAATTCATTAAATTTTGGGAATAGACAATCTTATGATGTTCAAATTGAATCATTGAGTCTAATTAGATGTAGTTGGAAATGAATAAAATAAGATTATTTTTTATAGTGAGATAGATAATTTAAAGCAGTCTATCTTTCCATTTGAGTAACGGGTGGACCATTTGGGATTCTTTAGTAGATGATGCGTACACATCCAGTTTTATGTGGATTTATAAATGAAGTGGTGTACTAGAGATGGAACTGTTAATTAATGTATTTCATTCAGGTTGGTTTTGAATTTAAATTAAGGGGAAATGTTTAGATGTTGAGAACATTTTCTAATAGAAAACATAAATGTTAGTGGTTGTTGTGGTTCTAAATATTTTCAATAATTACCCTGTCATACAGTAGGGAGTAAAATTATATTGGTGAGTAGTTAGAGGAATGTATCTTATATTTCATGAGGTATATGGGCATGCCTAAGAAAGGTCTTGACAATTTAGTGACAATTTTATATGGTGTCATGTGTTTTTTTGTTTAAGAACATGAATCTCAATGTTTCCCATAGAAATAATGTTGACATTTTGGAATGAACTCAATGGTTACACAAGTGTTTTGTGATGACATGTTTTTTGAAGAATAGTTGGATGACCACTGGGATATCATAAGATGACAATTTTTGTGGTGGGATGTTATTAATGACTTTATACCCTACATGTGTAATAATTTCAAAGGAATTTGGAATTTTTAGTTGGTGGTTGAATAATATTTTGAATTTGGGATTATAAACAGAATTAAAAATATTTGACATATTAATGGGATTATTTCATCAATGTTTTGGTGTCTTCAGTGGCGTGTCAGTTTCCTAAATAAGTATATAGACCATTGGGTAATGTTTCCAGTATTTTTGTTGTTTTTTACCTTGGTTCATGGTTTAGTGTGTAAAATTTAAGATATTCTATGAAACACATTATTTTTTAGATTATTTATTATTATTATTGTAAATGTAATGGTTCAGTTTCATGGTTAATTTATGATTTATCATTATAAATAATTCTTATGGTAAAAAAACTATATGATGTGGCTAGGATATGGGGCATGGCACATAGAAAAATAAAATGTTGTAGAAAAATCATATGTATTGTAGTTGAGGGAACTAGTTATGATCCACATTATTAATTAATGGTTAGGATGTTCTGTGCTCTAACGATATGAGGTCGAGTTGGTGGTATTATTAAAACCAAATTATTAGAACACCATTAATAACATAGCATGATAAATAATGTTCCACTATTAGAAATGGATTCATATCATTTTTGCATAAATATTTGTAACCCCCCTCCCCATAACTCTTCAATTTATCCTCTCCCTCAACCTATAATTACACTTTGAGGCCTCTTTTTCTCCATTATCACTCATGAGGGTTATCCCCAATCTCTCATCTATTTTTTTATATCTGTTACAGTTAAGAGTTGATGTTAAGGCTATGACTCCATTCACACGTTCTAATCCTTTGGTAAACTAGGTTCCCCTAGATACTGATTTTCTATTTTATTCAACTAGAAAAATATAGAAAATTATATGGATGATAGGTCCTCTATGCTAATTGAAAAATTATTTCCCTATATTATGTATTCACGCTACTGGTTAATGCTTCAGGGGACATATGTTTTCATATATCTATTTCATGTTTTTTGATATAAAATGTCTATTTTTTCTAATGGTTTTAGTTATGTATAAAACATATTTGTACATTGGTGGTGTTCGCAATTTATAATAGACATCTAAAGGGGTGTGGGTCTAAATTATGTTGTTTCGAGAGAATAAGGTGACTAATTGGGAATTTATGCTTAAGTTTTTGCCTTCGTTAATTTTTTTAATTTTCAATTAAATATATCCAATCAAAAAATTTCAATTGGGGTTATTTAGATTTATCAGATGAAAACTATTTTTTAGATAATTGGTTTTTTTGGATTTTGTGAGCATGGGAAATAGCTTGTCAAGATATATAATAAGTGGATGTGTCTTCATACAATGAATATAGTATTTATAATTAACACATAGTTATTAATATATTAATGTGAGTTTATTATGTATTGTCATTAGTTTCTTATTGATGAATTATAAAATTATTTTCATTCCCCATTATGAATCACCTTTGTTAAATACAATTAAAATGTGTATATTTCTATTATGTAGGGAAGTTCCAATGGTTCAATCTATATGATGCATGAACTTAGTATTTACCTAATGAAAAACTTTAGCTCAAAAGAACAGAAATGTGAGGATTTTTTATTATAAATGGACATTGGGATAGTTTCATTAATGTATAGTACAATCCAAAAAGAAACCATTGGTAAAATAATTATTTTTATTATTTTAGTGGTTTTGTTGGTTGATTTGATTTTCAGTAAGTAAAATATAAATAATTTTCCTTTTTTTGAACATGAATGATAGCCAATTTAATCACTATAATAAAATTTCGGAATACTGATATAAATCGTTAATGGAAAAATATACACCTCGGGAAGATAATCAAAATTGGTGAAATGTTAAAAATTGAATTTATTTAACAAGATATGGGACATTTTTTGGTAATTATTTGATGTAATTTGAAATCAAATTTCCTCAAATTTTCATTGTTAAATTGTAAGAAAATGTATTGGTTTCAAAAATAAATAAATTTTTAAAATGATTTAAATGTCTATGTGGATCCAATTATTTGTTTCTGACATTGAATGATGTAAATTAAATAGATAGATTATATGGCTTCAATGTGGATATTATTAGTATTGAATGTCATCCTTATTCCCTATATTTAGATATGGAACACATAGAAATTTTATCATTTGATAACACGCTCAAATTCATTGGGGTCCAATGTTACATAATTCCATGAGGAAGACAATTATTTCAATAAAGTTTCATTATAATAAATGAATTGGGGTAGCTCTCCCATGAACTTGGGTAAGGTCATTATAGTTGAATTCTATATATTAATATCATTGGTCATTGTTGGGTTACCTGGTTGAATCATGTGAGATTATCCCTATGGGATAATCTTGATCATGATTGGAAATCTTATTCAGAAGGCATAGATTCTAATCAATTCATTCTTAGAAATGTTAAGGATGGTTTCATGAGTTCAAACTATTAAACTAAATTTTACATATTTCCAAGGTTCAGCCCTTTATAATCCCTAGGATAATTTATTTTCAGGAAATTCTTGGATGAGCCACATATATTTTTTGGTATTATTATATCCATGGTTTACTCGCTTGTATACCTTGGAACCATTATATTCATGAGGTATACCATGGTCAGAGACTCACCTATGATGGAAGAAGTATGTACAAACCCATATATTCCCTCATAGTGTATCCTAAGAATCTATTCTTATTTTACATAATTTTTATTAAAATAATATTCTAATAATATATAATATATAAAAATGTAATTTTTTTTTCACATCTGCATACAGATAGATATGGGCTGTTTATTTTAATGATACCTTTTTTAGTCACCAAATGTGTTGTACTCAAACACAACTCAAGTATTCGTGCCACATGGTTAATAGATGAAATATCACTATTGCATTGAAGGTACATGTCTGGGAGAGAAAATAAGGTTCTTGATTTATTTGTTTATAGAATGGGGCTTGGGAGTTGGTACTAGTTTAATACGTGTGTCCATTAATTTGTGGACCCGTGCATTTGTATTTTGGTCTTTGGGATATTTTATAAATTTGTTTTATTTTTGTATTCTTTTTCTTCCATGTAATAGTTAAAAATCATTTAATATTGTGAAACATCCCAGCACTAGTTCCACAAAACTGGTTCCCCTTTCTAGTTCTATACATGATTTTAAATGAACCCCTTCCCCACCCCATATGATAGTGGGTGCTAACTATAAATGGGGGTATAATATGAAAAGTGGGGATATTAAACCCAATTTATAATAGTAAACCAATGGTTGGAATAAAAATAAATAGTAAATTTCAATCATAATAAGTAACCAAATATCTCATTCCACATTCACAGATAAAGGAATTTCCATGGAACAGAAATAGAAACATTTGATTTCATGTTATTCTATTGTTTAAATAAATAACCAAAATGAAGGCACAATTTATGATATACCCAAAACATCATGATAACATATATGGTCCCATCATCAATGATCCATCCTTAACCAACCATACTTTATAGGGACCTTTCCATTTTTCAATCCAGAAAATATAAACTCTTCTTGGAAGACAACGGTGGCCTGAGCAGGGTATGTGTACAACTCACTATTCAACTACCTACATTTTATATATCAATATAAATTCTAATAATTGCATAAATTTATATATTGATAATGAATAAAAAAATGATGTGAGAGTAAACACATTTTTAGTTAAACAATTGTCAATTATCCCCATGGGATCTTAGTTTCCACTATAGAACTATCACAGTAAATCTGTGTTGGCCCGTAGTATAATTCTAATCCACATATTGTTAAGGGTTTTACAATTTACAACACATGGGAATTCATTAACTAATTCCCTTATATCATTGTACCTTGTACAATCAGTCTAGGTATCCATATCATGTCCATTCCAGGGGATCATGGAAAATCATTATAACATCTGAATCATTCAATACATCATCAGGACTAAGAGAATTATTCTATCACAAACCAATGATTATGGGCCTCAGTAAAAAATCCCAACCATACCATTAATCATCATTTTTATGGATTATCATTTTTTCATTTGATCAAAAAATAATAACAACGGTGTGTCTTCTTTTTCAAAATGTTCCCATGGTACATTACATCCAATACATTTTTCTCAAAACCCATAACTATAATTTTTTTACCTTTTATCAATAACCATAACCATTACAAATAATTTTCAACTTTTAAACAACATGATCATGTCCACTTATACAATTTATCATGCTTTCCCTTAATTATATCATAATCCATTTGTCTTTAAAAGTTATGAAAAAAATAATTTTACTCCATGTTAATATGATAAAAATGTTTAAAATTAGTTTAATATCCTAAACCATTTATCTATTTAGTCAACAACCAAATTTCTGGGTCTAATGTAGTGTAACACCCCATTGGAGGACCCAGACCCTCTATAGTAATAATAAATGGATTTAATGGGATCTAAGAAATGTATAACACGTCATTTATGCTCCAAATATATCATTATCTAAGTGTACATTAGTTTCATTGTGAAATAACACAATATCACAAAACACATACACATGAATAAACAACATGACTATGGGTAATAACTTATAGACTAGCAACCTCAATCTCATAGATCATCGTTCACTCAAATACAACCCTTGATTCTAGATAATAAAAATACTATCACCCAAGTTATAATTATAGTAGAATTAGGTTTTATAATATTTATAATGAGAGGAAATAATCCAAAAATAATTATACTATTAAAAATAAGGCAATGGAGTTGCTGACATAACATCAGCATTGATTTCCACTGAATGAAAACAAAAATACATATGAATTAAAGCATAATAACCCTTTAGAGAGCATTAATATTTATTTTTTAACACTTACTATTTGAGATGAAATGGAGAATAAATTTAGTAAATCTCATATAAAGGTTGGTAAGTAATTTATTAAAAGTGAAATTTGTAAATGGAGCAAGGTTTGGCTGAACAATTTTCCTAACTGTGCCCCAATATTAAGGTTACCTATATATAAGGGGAAACTATTTTTCATGGAATTCCTATCTCACCACAATTTTTGAAAACCAAGATAGAAAATATGAGGTTTCCTCTATCCAATAGGTTTTAGAGATATAGAGTCTCATTGAATCTTCTCGATCATTTTTTCTAACAATGTTTCACCATCCACCAAGAAATGACTTTAGGGGGAATTGTTATGAGCAACTATATTCCAACCATGAACCATGAAATGTATGTGTTCCTTTATCGTATTTTAATATTAGGAACCCTCGACCAACTCTTGATACCACTCCTACATCTGAGAGGGTTTCCTTTAACTGATATAATCGACATTAAATAAAAATCTACCTCATAAAAATTAATGATCTTTTAAGCATCCAACTATAAAATATCTCATCCTACAGATGAACTTATAAACATCACTATATCATTGAACTAAAAAGGATGGGCCACTATCCACCAATATTATATTCATTTTTCTAATGTATCCTCTTGAACATGACTATTCTATCACATTACTCAGACCAACAACATGGTTTTACCCAATATAATTTTCTCACTGTGATCCCCAACATGAATCAAATGTTCTTCTAATAGTGGGTCATCCTCAAGATCAACATCATTAACATAAATCACATGAGAACTTTTAGTTTTACTCGTATAAATCTTTGATATAGGAAAAAAATCACACATAAAAATATATTTTTGGATGATCTAATCATTACATCACTAGTATAATCATATCTGTATAATAAAATGTCCTCGTATAATTAAGAACTAACTTTCCATCATTTTGAATCGGATGTTACCCAATGTCAGTGACACCTGAAAAAATTCATGGTCACCCACTAAAAATTCAATAGTTTGATAACATCTATCATCATACAATTGAAATTTACTCTAATATATATCCATATGTTTCCTGATCAATAGAACCTTCTATAATGTGTCCAACATGATAATATGTTCTAAAAACACTAATTCTATTCCTTGCATCAAACACATCATTAATCAGTATGGCCCACGATAGAGAACCTCGTATGGTTACATTTTAATATTAACATGAAAACTCTTTTTATATGAGAACTATATAAGAGCTAATTGCTTCTCCCATGTTCCCAAAAAATCTAGGATGTATTCTTTCGTTATCTCCTCTAACACCTAGATATTTTATTCGAATTGATCATCCATATGGAGGTGAAAATTCCTAATCAAAATCACCATATTACTAAGTTCCTTAGACAAACCATTCATGAATTAGGATGGAAAATAACATCCTTATGTGAAAAATAGTCCAGGTTACCCCATCAAAACTCACTATCATCTAATCATACAATTCAACAATCTGATCAACTTTAGAGTTACCCTTAATCTGTAAGAAGTTTTCATTGTTTTAAAATTGATAATTACCCACCAATACTAAACACTCATATATATATATTCCTTGTAATGAAAACAACATAATATATTGTATCATTATATAGATTCCATTTTAGAATGTGTAAAAGCTATAATAGACTCATACCTCAAAGATGCTCTACCTTGACCTGTAGACAAGTGTAGAAATGTGTCACAAAACCCTTGACATATTTATTAATTTTTAGAAACCAATATAATATCTAAATTTCAATTTACATTTTGGTTAAACCTAGTTTTTCCTCCAATTTAAAGGCATGAAACTTTCATATAATCTCTTCATTCCTACAAGATGAAAAAAATAATGCAACCATTAATAATGATGATATCATCATCATCGATTGTTCTTCTAGGAGGTAACTCTCCACCATCAATGATTTCACTCAAATTAAGGCACTTTGGATCCTTATATAGTATTCTCTTTACCCATATCTTAATATAGGTCCATGAAAATATAAAAATGAGATATACCTTCTTCAAATCCTCATTGAAACACCATTATTCATCTAAAAAAAGAGGCAAAATTTTACACACATAACATGACTGATGGACTACTTATATCTTCTTATTTAGTATTATAAGAAGAAGAAAATATTTCGATTTCTCTTTTTCATTTAAATGACTGATGTAAAAGGATTTCATTCACTCAAGCCATCTATAATGAAAAATATTTCAATCGCTATTGGAAATGATATTTTTGAATCTCTTATGATAATTGAAAACTGTAAACATTTCAAGAAATAAAAAATTTACCCAAAACATTAAGGAATATTCCACTAAATGAAAATAAATATAATGTGTTGTATAGTTATATTTATGAGGCCTTAATTTCCATGATCATTACTCCATGAATGGTTCTCGATGCATTGACACAAACCATGTTTGATCCATGATGTGTAACACAACATAGTTTTTACTTAAACCGGTTTTGATAAGATTATAATTGGAGTGAACATAAATCCCTATTCAACTATTGGAATTCATTATCACATTATCCAGGACATTAAATAATTACACCCTTTATGGATAATAATGAGAGTGTCACTTATAATTAATAACATTATTTGATATACCATTAGTAGTAACCCTACATACACAAAAAGCTTCAGATCTCAAAAACATTCTTATATTGATACCAATAAACAATAGGTTGAACCCTCTCTAGGTCCAATAACAAACCTTATTCTGATATAATATGACCCATGAAATGTATTATATCAAACATGAATGCACACTTAGATAGGATTTCATATATTCAATGCTCTATTAGTGTACTTTGGATGATTTCAGGTATATTTCCATGATTCTCATGAGTTAGTGAGTACACCAAGATGTTATCAATGAATAAAACAAAAACAATCACCTATTTAAAGGTTAAATATTTGGTTCATTCAATACATTAATTTAAATAGATAATTCAATATCCTAAAAAATGTCAAAACGATCTCATATGATCCATGGATATTCCTAAAATATGTTCACGTTTAATCCGAAGGTCTCAAACCTAGATGATTATTTCTTGATCTAAAATTAATATTATGTAACATATAGGCACCCTTCATATTGTGGAAAATATCATCAATGCATGGAAAAGGATACTTGTTCGTAATCATCATCTGGTTCAACATCGAATAATCAATACACAAATAAAAAATCTCATAATCCTTATTATCAAACATGATTGGAGATCCCCAATTTGGTATTATATTATGGATAAACCCATTATTCTCTAACTTTTCCAATTGATCTTTGATATCTTTATACTCAAATTATTCTATTCTATAATAAAGAAATAAAAATCGTATAGCTTCTCACATCACCAAAATCTATAAATTAACCAATCTCTTAGGCAAGTTCCTTAAAAACTATATAGGAAACATGTCCAATATTTGATCCACAACCTGATAGATTAAGTAGTTTTTCACTCCCCCATAATCTACCATGAGACTTGGAACATGGTTTGTGACCTCACACAATTTTCTAAGGACTAACCCATCCCATCCTTCTTGGATATTCCATTTTCCATGATTAACCTAAACATAAACCTCATGGGAGTTGAAACTCACTCTCTTTTAATTAAAATCGAGGTAAGACAATTGTGAAACCAACATATCCATTCCTTGTATTAGTAAGTGTCTGTACATCTTAACTACGATCAAATACCACAAGAAAAATTAACCAAAAATCGCAAGGACATGCAGATTACACTTTTGAATACCATCTAATCAACTCTAAATGGTTTGTGAATTGAAACATATGTATAATTATATTCCAGTACTTTAACAAAACTATTTGAATAACCCACAGATATAAAATAGTGAGAATCCCCACAATACTAAAAATAGAGCCTATACCAACACTTTGTTCCCAATGGTTTAGAAAACCCGTTGGGAAAAATATCTTATGCCAACGGTTCTAGTAAACCTTTGGGATAAGCTATTTTATGGTGGGTTTTCCCAACAGTTTAAGCGAACCATTGGGAAAGAAATGCATTGCCCACGGTTTTTATTAACCGTTGGGAAATATTAGACCAAAATTAGGGCTCCCTCCCTCGACACATTTCATCCCCACGCTCTTCTCCCCTCCCCGACCTAGACCTCCTCCCGGCCTCGGCCTCTGCCTCCCGGCCCCCCTCCCTCTACTCTGGCGACGTTCCCCTTCCGCTCTTGGCTCCTTCTCTAGAGATGACGTCCCCCTCCCCTCTCAGCTCTCGGCGATGTTACCCCCTCCCCTCTCGTCTCCCTCTCTTGGCGACATCCGAGCTCAATATCGTCCTCCGACATCCCCCGACGCCTCTCCAGTCATGCGCGAGACCCCCCATGGCTGAACACCCCGCGGGACGTCCCCCTCTATCGGATCCCTCTCATCCCGCTTGGGAAATAAGATTTCTAGGTCTGACCCTTGCCCTCCAAGAGCTAGAGTAGTTACGGTGGAGTCGAATCTGGGTGGCTTTCAGCTTTAGATGATTGGGAGGTCTCAGCCTTGGAATTGGGGAGCTTCTTCTTCTATTGGTACTACTGTAATGGGTGTAATGTCTGCTTTTTCCATACATATTTGGCATATAAATTTTTTTTCTGTTGTAAAACAATGAATTTTTTGTTGTTTTAGTGTTTTTTAATCCGAAAAGAACATTTCTATTATATCTGCAATGATCATTATAGGCCACGATAGGTGTCCCTAGAGATGGGATAATGTGTGCAGAGCTCCTGGATGCTACAGAAACTCAAAAGTGTTCCTTGTGGGAGAGAACCCTCTAAACTCACCAGGGATGCAGTGGATAGATGCCTCACATTTCACGGAGATGGCTGGGTGTTTTCTATGGGTATGTATCCATGACTCCCATCTTACCTTCATTTATGTTGGAGAGATTTTATAAAATGTAATGGAACTTAACTGAATGCTTGAGTTATGGTGAAATGAAATGGTTTTATTATACTCAGTGCTCGATCGAGCATCAATTTACCGGCTCGACCTCGAACTTGATCGAGATACTCAATTAGGCTCGACTTGTTTTGATTAAGATGTTTTACCATAATTTTTATTACAAGATCTTTCTTGAATTTGAGCTCGAGCTTGAAATTAAATAAACATATATTGAATAAAAATAACATGTTAAAATATTATATGTTCGATTAGTCTTCGCGACTGACTTGATTGTGTTATTATAACACTGAATTCGGCTTCACTACTCGTAGCTTGAGCTTGAAAAAACCCAATCCGAATTCAAGTATTTGTCGAGCGAGTCCAATTATCTTGCGAGCACTCAAGGTTGTTTACAACCCTAATTTAGAGGGTCAATGTAATAGGACCTTGGATGACTTGGGATGTCATTATCTGTCATTTAATTCCCTCATTAAAAAAAAGTTCCAAACAACTATTTTATCTAATAAATTCTTCTATGTCATTATTTTCTATCCATTTTAATCATTAGCCCCATTTGTTACAGAATGTGATGGAACATGAGAACCCAACAACATAGAACCTTAGATAAGGCCCTCTAATTCCTCCAATACCTCCTCTCCTATTAGAATTGTTTCTTAATTTTGGTTTGGGATTTTGTGATGTTTGACTGCTTAAATATACAATGTTTTCGTAGTCAATCTCGGTTTTCAGTGTGACACGACGGGGTTCTAGTAGGGTTATGTGCACAATCTTCAACTCAACTAATGTAGCATAGGTGCATATTCAATTGATAAGTGTACTAGTATGGTGTTTCCAACAATGTGCTATATAAATAACATAATGAAAAATTAAGAGATTATTACATGGAATTGTTTCCCCCCTTTCTTGTAGGAACAAGATTTGACCCATGGGGCGGTGTGGTTCTTAAATGGATCTGTTTCCCCCTTGAGGGAGGTGACGACTAGAATGTTTCCCCACCTCCTCCCACTCCCTTTGCTCCTGGACGGAAGATGCTGCCCCGCAAATGTCGCTTGAACGGGCCAACACGCCGCGGTCACACCGCGGTCAGGCCGCGATCAGGCCGTGGTCACGCCGTGGTCATGCCGCGGTCACGCTACAGTCACGTCGTGATTTGGCTCTTCACTAGGACGACACCCTGTGACGGTTCGCAGTCCTGTCATAATTCGATGTATGATACCTAGATAACACCCAATCCATCCTCATAATTATTTCCTCATCAAACACTAGACGTACAATGGCCACATCTATCACTATAAGGACCAATCCTCTTATGAATATTTTACTTGATCTAAACCCTCATCCAGTCCATACACACATCATCCAAATTATAAGACATGTGTTAGACCACTCATATCCCAATCGATATCTTATCCACTTGGAGACCTAGTGACATGGTGATTTTATTTCCATACAATCACTAATGAATTTTATCTAAACCTTGGTGGCTTGTGAATACCATATCTATAGGTCTACTATGTAAATATATTTACTTTCATTTACCGTCGTTAGACTCCATGAATCCCATTGAACATAGTTATAATGAATCCCTTGGCAATCTATGATCGAATAATCAAGTTAGTGTTTAAGGGTCTATCGAGGCTCTTAATACTGTCTTTATATACATAAGAATTCTTATGTAAAGAATCAATTAATTTAAGTAATGGTTGATCACTCATTGAGGTGCTTATACTTCATCTTCTAACTGCTAAATGATGTATTACCTCCACCTGAATGAGGAATTAAATAACTCCCCTTCCATGTTCATGTAAAACCTATATTTTCCAAAGACATCATACTAACCAAAAATATATAGTTGAGAAAAATTAGAAGATTGGTACATTATCACATCATTAGTCATATCTTCATCACAAATATTCATGCCTTAAGCCTTATATTAATAATATGATTTGACATATACTTACCAGATTAGTGAATGTTGATTCATATTCAATCACTAGCAATTTTTCCTACTCAATATCTAAAAGATCTCAAGATCTATCTTGTTTAAGATCATCTAGGAAGTTTTGGTCATTGAATATTAGTTGGAAGAACTTCTAATAATGTTTTCATCCTTCCATTCCACAATAACTTTACACCACAACCTATCTTGACCCTTTAGTAATGGTGTATCCATGTAATTTCCCAAACAAACTTGTATTGAACAAAACCAAACTAAGATGAAAATCTATCCAAACTAATTATATACCATCTATAGGAATATTAATTGTTAATTAATAGAAATTTACTTTTTGATAGTATCATTTTGGAATATGGATTTGTTTCCCCCTTGCTTTAGGAACATGATTTGACCCATGTGGTGTTGTGGTTCTTATATGTTTGGAGGTGACATGTATAGTCACAGGATACAGGTATGTTTTAGTATAGTTGTTATATAATTTTCTTTATCGCATTGCCACTTAGGTATTTTACTGGTTTCTATGGACATGGAGTAGTTATATTCTATGAAGGAGGCCAGAAGGGGTTTAGAATGTTTCAGTCTGCCGGCTTTGATCCAAGGTAAGATTCTATGATTACTACTTGTCTCACACCTCATATATTTTGTGAATTTAAAATGTATTTGACTCCATATTATGTTTTTGGTAGGGCGTTGGATCCTTTTGTGTTGGTTCAGGTGGATTTGGTTCTTGCCAATCGAGGTAAGGCTTTAATGCTGTTGGTTTGTTATTCTCTAGTTTTGTAGTTTTCTTTATGTGTTTTAAGGTTCTTAATATCCTTTGTGTAGTGCGTTGATCCCTGCTCGTTGGTTTCGAGTCACCAAGTCAAGAGTGACTCACCTGTGTGTGCATAGGTAAGTAAGTATATGTATGTCGGTTCCCCCGTTACATGTATAATCAACCATGGAAATAATTATACATGTATGGGGCTAGGTGTGCCCATGTATATATATAAAAATGAAGACACATGTGAGTGGATACTGGTATATGCATATAAGCATATGTGTAAGGATCCCCTTGCACATGCTCATGGCCATGCAAGTGTGTGCATAGGGGCTAAGTGTCCTTGCATGTGTGTGAAGGTGCGTATACCCAGTGGGGGAGCATCAACTTCTAGTTAGAAAGATTTAAGAGCCGAAGTGGATGGATTGGTTCCACCTTGAGGTATAGTCCCTCTCGTAGCCTCATTAATTTAAGAATGCTTTAAATTGAATTTAGCTTCTTTCTTAATTCTTCTTAATTATATAGAATTTCATATCTTGAATAAGTTTTCATTCATATAATTGTTTCATTTGATAAGTAATTTCATGTTTTTTTAATAAAACCACTTTTAAATACAATGAATATAAAATATATATCTTTATCATACCACAATCCTGAATCAAGAGTCTGTTTTTTATAACATAAGATTGGTTTCTATAATGTGAAGGACAACTAAATAAGATTTATTTAGAATCCTGGTTGGAAGATGATGCCTCGTGGATGTTGCTGCCCCGGGCCAACACGATGCAGTCACGTCGTGGTCACGCCGAGTTCACATCGTGGTCAAGCCGCTGTCACGCCGCGACCACGCCGTGATTTGGCCATGCTTATGGACAACACCCCGTGCTGGTTTGCAGTCCTGTCAGAATTCGATGTGTGATACCTAGATAGAGTTTTAGATACATTACCCACCCATAGTTAATGGGGAGGGAGGCGACGGCCGGATTTTTTCCCCGCTTCCTCCCACTCCCTTCGCTCTTGGATGGAAGATGTTGCCCCGCAGATGTCGCTGGACCAGGCCAACATGCCGCGGTCATGTCGGGGTCATGCAGCGGTCACACCGCGGTCACGCCGTGATTTGGCCCTACTCCAATACAACACCCCACGACGGTTTGCAGTCCTGTCATAATTCGATGCATGATATATAGATAGAGTTCTAGATACATTACCCACCCATAGTTAATGGGGAGGGTGGTGATGACTGGAATGTTTCCCCACTTCCTACCTCTCCCTTTGCTCCTGGTAGGAAGATACTGCCCCACAGATGTCGCTGGACCGGGCCAACATGTCGCGGTCATGCTGCGGTCACGCCGGGGTCGCGCCGTGGTCACGCCACGGTCACGCCGTGGTCACGCCGCGGTCACACCGCGGTCACGCCGCGATCACGCCATGATCACGCCGTGATTTGGCCCTGCTCCAGGATGACACCCTGTGGCGGTTTGCATTCCTGTCAGAATTCGATGTACGAAACCTAGATAGAGTTTTAGATACATTACTCACCCATAATTAATGGGGAGGGAGGTGATCACTTAAATGTTTCCCCGCTTCCCCCCTCTCCCTTCGCTCCTGGGTCAAACATACTTGTTTACAACAGAAACTGGGAAGAGCATTTACATTTGGTATAGGTAATACTCTAGTTGTTGGTAGCAAACAAGTTGTAAGCCAATATTAAAAAAATTTCCTTCAGTAGATGAATTGTGGAATACATGGGGCACATAATATCTATATAGGAAGTGGCTATGGACCCAAAGAAATTGGAGGCTGTTAAATTGTGGCCGAAACCCAAGAATGTTAAAGAAGTGAGGGGATTTTGGGGGATTACTGGATATTACAGGAAAATTGTTAAGGATTATGGGAAAATAGCCAGACCGCTCATGGAATTGACTAAAAAAGAGGGATATAAATGGACTCTTGAATCTCAGGAGGCGTTTGATTTACTGAAAGAGAAGATGACTTCTACTCCTGTTCTGAGGATGCCTGATTTTTTTAAAGGATTTGATGTTTAATGGGATGCTTCGGGATTCAGTATTGGAGTTGTGTTGATTCATGAAGGGAGGCCATTATCCTATTTCAGCAAAGCATTATCTGATACTAATTTGAAGAAGTATGTTTATGAGGATATTATGGCATTGGTTCTATCAATCCAACATTGGAAACAATATTTGATTGGTATGAGGTATGAGGTTTTTATAGACCATATCAGCCTCAAACACTTACTTAATCAAAAGGTGGTGTCAATAGATCATCAATGCTGGCAAGAAAAATTACTTGGGTATGATTTTTTTGTTACTTATAAACCAAGGGGATTGAATAATGCTGCTGATTCTCTATCTAGGGTGCCGCAAGATAGGGTGTATTTTCAGATCTCAATTTCAGAACCCGGATGGGAGGAACTATGTGTTCTTAAGAAAGGGTTGGTTTAAGATGTAATGCTTTCAGTAATAATGGAACAACTCAAAAAGGTTAGGGAGGAAAAACTTGGATATACAATTCGGAATGGACTGTTATTCTATAAGAACCGAAAGGCTTTACCCAGTGAGTCTTCTTTGATTCCAAAAGTGTTACTACATTACCATTCTTCTCCGATGGGAGGATATTTGGGGTATTTGAAAACATATTAACGCCTAAAAGGATGTTTATATTGGTCTGGGATGAATCTTTGAGTTTTACAGTTCGATCAGGAATGTGATGTTTTTCAAAAAAATAAATATGAGGCTTTAAGCCCAGCATGACTTTTACAACCACTCCCAATTCCCAGTTTAATTTTGGAAGAATCTTCAATGGATTTTATTTCTAGACTTCTAAAATCACAAGGATATAAAGTTATATTTTTCGTGGTTGATAGACTCAGTAAATATGTGCATTTCATCCCTCTTAAACATCCATTTACTGCAAAATATATGGCAAAATTTTTCCAAAAGGAAGTTGTGAACTTACATGGAATTCTTTCCGCTATAGTCAGCGACAGGGATCCTCTGTTCACTATCTTGTTCTGGCAATAGATGTTCATATTACATGGAACAACACTAAATATGAGTTCTTCTTACCACCCACAAAGATATGGACAAACATGGGATGATCTAGCCTTCAAACCACTGTCCAAATAGCTAATTTAGATTCACTGATCAACAAAAATAAAACAAATAACATACCCTCACCATGGTCCCTGGGATATTATCCTCTAGAAACAACCACTATTGGCTCTCTATGACCCACTTTAGTACCAAACCAAAACATAGGGCGCTCATGGTCCTCAATGTGACAATATAAAGTGATTTCCAACTATAGAGTCCTCAGGTGCACCCAAAATCTTGAACCAAGCCATTCAAAAAAACCTCAAATGGGGAAAATTACACAATATGAACATACACCCTATGAAGGGTACCACTAGTACATCCAATGCACAAGACACACCCAGTGAAGAAATATCCCAAATGCCCCTAAATGGCCTCCAACTGATCATCAATCAACAACATCTCCAACTGGTCATCTATCAACAATGCACCCAATGGGGTATATAAAAGAAATGAATAATGAATGAATTATCAATGGTCCTCATGACAATCATAAAAGTTTTACCTTACAAGGGCTCTATAGTACATGATTGACGACTCCACATGGGCATTATTAATTAACATCTATAGAAAACACTGGTCACTCAATCAGTAACAAGCCCACTATGGTATCCTCACGAGTCCCTTTAACGCATATAAATATGTTAAGGAATTCCGACCATAACTTATATCCCACAACATCACCCCATCCCAATGGTTCCAATAGTTCCAATCCTAAAAAAGGTGGTAAACCTCAACTATTCTAACCTTGAGAAATCGGTACCAACATGTCAGGATAAAACAAGATCTCTTTATATATACTACTTGATTATAATTTTCAGGATCTATATGAAGGAACATTGAAAAAAACTAGATTAGATTTCACAATACATTCCAACTAATGATCTCATAACCCTCACACATGATTCTCATCTCACAATCCAACCTGCTGGAGGATTCTGCATCCAAACCTCGAAGAAATCCTGATAAATAATTCTTTTAGTCCAAAACATCATAAAGACCACATTCAAACACATAACATATTCCACAATGGAAATTTATATGAAAAACTGATCAAAATTGAATACTCATAAGTCAAATTCCAACTTCATGGTTAAAATAGGGTAAACAAAACAAGGAGAAAAAACTACCCAACCTGTACTTTAGGTACACGATATGTAACCCAAAATGCCCCCTTGTTCCATGTTACATAGACTGCTTAGTGTGTACTTTTCCAAAGTACACATCATGTGTTCCGGTATATGGTGTTTACCCCCACTTGGGTACATTCACATACAAGGCCCCACTTAGCTTGAAAAATTCCCTACTACGTGGAATGTATCACCCCATACACAATCTTTACCCCACATATGGTTCCCATGTATGTACCTATCCATGTATCCCCCCACACAAGGTCTACCCACACACAATGTCTATCCATGTACCTCGCACTAGATATAGCTTTATACCCTACATGGTCATATGCCACTAGCACACCCTGAGTCACCACTACATGGAGTGTAACCCACCCCCTTGTATAAATATTTTAGTTCCCAAAACCCATATTTCCCATGTAATAAGAACACATGGTGTGTGTTCTCAAAACTACACATCATGTACATGAGTTCTCCCAAACTAAACCCCCCCAAAATATCCCAAAACACCTGATTTCTCCAAAGTATCCATAGATTGAATCCTGAATGGGTCCCCAAAAACCCAAAAAATATGATTAATACTTAAAATCAACTACCCTATGGGAATTTGTGGGTGAGGTATGGGGGTGCTTCGTGGGGGTGAGGTGGGGAGGGGGGATGTGTAGGGGGTTTGGTGGGGATGGGGTGGGCTGGGCAGGGGTGGGGGTGGGGCATATGCTGGGAAGGGTGGAGGGGGGGTTGTGCAGGTGTGCGGGTGGCTGTGTGGGTGGGAAGGCTGGGAAGATGGGGGAGTGGGGCTAGGTAGGTGGGGGAGGGGTGGGATGTGCAGGGGGTTAGGCTAGGTAGGGGGAGGGGGGTGGGTAGGGGGGTTGTGCAGGTGGGGTGGTGGCTGTGCATGTGGGGTAGTGGGGGGGGGGGGGCTGGGTAGGTGGGGGAGGGGTGGGATGTGCAGGGGGTTGGGAAAGGCTAGGAAGGGGTAGGGGCTGGGCAGGGGGCTATGCAGGTGGGGGAGGGGGTGGGATGTGCAGGGGGTTAGGCTAGGCAGGGGGAGGGGGCTTGGCAGGTGGGGTGGTGGCTGTGCAGGTGGGGTAGTGGGGGCGTTGGGCAGGTGGATGAGTATGGAGATGAACTTGAGTTCCTTGAACCCAATTAGGGAACTCTAGATTGATTTCGTAGGACCCGAGTATATCAGATAACGCACATTCGTGGAAGAATCTATAATTCTAGCCATGTCCCTACTTTGACTATCAATGTTGTAAAAATTGTGGAAGAACCATTTAGTGAGTCTAGTAGGAGAAAGAAACCCCCCATGCATAATTCAACAAGATACAATTACTATGGAATCTAATATTGTTATATCCATCATAGATCAAGATTAATACGTCATTATGTTGAGAAACATCATACCCTTGTACTTGTATTTAATGATAAATGTTATCAATATTTGAAAATATTACATTGACTATGATTTTTGATTTAATATCATTCCAATGTTGACACATTCTCATATGTGATATGATGAGGACAATATAGAACCTTCCACATAGATACTACAGCTCTGTGTCCAATGCAATAAATGTCCCTAAGTCCAATTCATGCTCGGGGATCAATTTGGAGACCTCATTTCTGAATCATAATTTATTATAATTTAGTAGGATCAAAACGTCATTGAATTTTTAGGAAGGCCTCTTTAAACTTTTATGACCACTCAAACAAAACTACATTCTTAGTAAACATAGTCATAGGTACTTCTAAAGGGGAAAAGATTTAAATGAACCATATGTAAAACCCGAATAAATAAATGAAACCCACAATATCAAACATGTTTTGTATGCCTTCTCATGACACCACAGCTTATAGATTCTTTGGGTCCACATAAATTCCCACATTATAGATTACGCGCCTAAGAAAACACACTTTATGGAAGCATAAGTGACACTTTGAGATCTTATAAAACATATAATGTGGTCAAAGTGTACAAAAAAAATATAGGTATCCAATGTGTATATCAATGGTTAGTGAGTATATAAGGATATCATCAATAATCACCACAATGAATAAGTTGAGATATGTATGGAAGATCTCATTCATGAGATACATGAACACCATCGGATTAATTTTAAACATGAATGTAAATTCAAGATATGTATGGAAGATGCCATAATAATTTTCACACCATTTGTAATATGAAATCATATATATGCATTAATTATAATAATCAATTCATGTCCTTAAGAAAGTTCCACATGTAAATTTACTGCTAATTAAAAAACTGAAAGGATCAATATTTTCCCTCATGTACCTCTTTATTACCTCTACACAAGTAGTAATTTACCGCTTTAAAAATAGTAAATTATCTTCACACATGTCTTTTCTAGCCCAACATATTTATATGTATCCACAAATTTTACCCTTATAAATGCCCTAAACTAATACTTCTCACTCAATATATCTCATCACTCAACTCCCAACATCTTCCATACTACTAAAGGTAGTGTCTCATACTACTATATATCACATGCAAACCTTCTCTCTCAACAAACATCCATGTTAATACATTATGATCAATGTAAATCCATTTTCTGAAATAATACCATATTAACCATGGTAGGTCTAATATCACATTCCAAACACTCCATTTTCACTCTTGGTTGGGTTCATCTAGAACCTGATCACTCAAGGTGGGGCCATTATATTGACCACTACCTTATCAAACATGGTATGGTTAGATATCATGTTATAATATGATAACTTCATTATCACTCAAGTAAGGGTCCTTCTAGCACCTTATCACTCAAGGTGTTGTAATTCCTTATTATAAATCACTATACTTGTTAGAATTTCTCACCCAACATGGGTATGAAATAATAACAAGGGCATTTGGTCCATATCATAGCTCACTAGATAGGTACAAGGTTCTAGTCACTCAAGACCTATTCCCCCAACCTTATCAATCATGATAGTGTTAGATATCATTTATATAATATGATAGCATCATTATCACTCGTGTAAGGATCCATACAACACCTAATCACCCAAGTTGTTGTCATTCTTTAATATATTTCACTATACTAGTTAGAATTTGTCACACAACATGTGTATGACATAACAAGGGAATTTGTTCCATATCATAGCTCACCTACTAGTGTGCCACCATGAGGACCATGATCCCATGTGATGAATGGTTAATTTTTATGATTCTACCTATGGATCATCATTCAAATTTCAATGGATAAAAAAAACATATATGGAATGTATATACTAAAATTCATGTAGTAATCTACTGGATTGTCATGGAGGATTATCTGAATGTTTGCATTATATATTGGGGATAGAATATTACCTTGTAATCTTATCCTCTTAGAATATTATAAAAAACTTCCAATGTGATCCCAACAGATGATGTAAATGATTTATAACAACTGACAAACACCATGTTAGATGTCATCATAGAAGACCCACTTGAAAATTGGGCATGTGATATCTCTCATGAGTCAAGTAAATATCTATCTCGATAGAATCTATGTGTCACAGAAGCCTTACCAATATCCCTCTCTTAATCACAAACCAATACCTTGATAAATGAAACAATATAACTAAATCTCTTGACATTATAGAATTCATTTCTCTATAGTATATGATTCCCCCATTATTATACTCTAGGAACAAAACAGGTTTAAAGTTCATAGTGTAAATATCCTTCTAGGTTTGTATATTGAATGATTAAATTCATCGAAAAAATATCAAATTTATCCTGGAGTAATCAAAACCAATAACCCTTATCCGATAGGTCAGGATTGAGGTAGGGGAGTTTTCATATATGAGTTATAAACATGAATTTCCAATATCCCCCTCCCTATTTGATCAGAAAGAAACATTTTTTTGGTTCTTGGTCTCTCTACCACATCAATATTTGAACCATACAAGGGGTAGAGATGTGAGTAAGCCTTCAAAAATGAGATGATTATTTCTATGTGTTTCTTGTGTGTTTTTTTGTGATTTCAGGTGATTGAAGTGAGGTTTTGTGAGTTTTTTATGTGTGCAGTGTGTTTTCTTGTGTTTGCAGATTGCAGTATTCCAAAACACACAGAATCAGTGTTTTTTTGTGATTTTAGTGTACTTTTGTGAGATGGCACGTTTTTTACATAGTATTTATTATAGCCTTTAGTTAATTGCAGGCTGTTTCATTTTAAATTAATGGGGTCTAAGCCAACGGTTTCAAAACCATTTGGTTATACCCCTGTGCGTTTCTGCATTTCCCAACGGTTCAAAACCGTTGGGTTATACAGGTGTGCTGCTGCATTTCCCAATGGTTGAAAACCATTGGGTTATACCCCTACTACATTTCCCAATGGTTAAAAACCATTGGGTTATACCCCCTATATGTTTATTCCAACAGTTTTAAAACCGTTGGGTTATATATTTTCCCAACGGTTCAGCTGAACCGTTGGTATAACATGATCCAAACATCCTTTTCCCAATGGTTCACATTGAACCGTTGGGAAAAGGCTTTCACAATGCCTCACAGCCCAACGGTTTCTAAAACCATTAGGATAAGGTTTCCCAATGGTTTGAGGGCCTTTACCAATGGTTTAAAACCATTGGGAAAAATGGATTCCTAGTAGTTCCAATATCAATCAAATAATTTTCAATCTTGGAATCTACTACAATCGTACATTGGAATTCAATGAACCAGCCTTAGTTCCATATGGGGTAGAGTGAATGTCATGAATGTGTTATTTTCCCATACATTGGGATCTAGTAGTAGTCATGTACAATTCAATTTCATACTGATATAGATGATCCTTTTGTAAATTACCCATCCCCCATAGCAATTTTTATATATGGTAGAGCTCTTCCATTCTGATTGATATGGGATAAAAGATCCCCTATCAATTTCCGATATTTTCCTAGTATCTCTATCCCAACCTCTCAGTTGAAGGATCTAACAGAACATTCTAATATTCACCATCCTACAGAAAGCTATACACTCTATTTATAGTCAAGGCAACTATATACACATGTGACGAGGTTTACTAGACTGATAACAGAACACATGATCACTACACTAAGAGGATAATTATTCCCCAAGCTACTATTTTCACCTCCATCCATGAGAATTTTATTGTAATAGTGATTCTTAATTTCATAGGTTTTACTAGATAATGGCCCCAATTGAGAAATATGTAAACCAATAATATCCTCCTTCATGTTCCATATGAAATGGGAACCCGATATACATCATAATTAATCATACTCAAATGATAGATCTTTAAACTGGACATGATTTTTTCACTTGAATAAATCATAAAAATGTTTACCATTTTCTATACAATCTCCCAGGAAAATTTGAATGAATATTCTTAAAATCAGTTAAATATGTAACATAATCAATTGTTGACATTTTTTGATGGGTCAAAAACATACACTTAGATGATATATCATTCCCTATAGTATTTGGGTAGAAATTATCAATGAAATTATCTTTGAAATAATTGCAATTGTGTCCATCTATCTTCTATACGTATACATGAATATGCCACTATCTATTCACTTGTCATTAAAACTTATATTTCTCCAACAAGGTCATTTTTTCAAGAAGGTTTTGTATCTGACCAAGTACGGGTTGGATTGACTCAATCCCTAACTCTACTAACCCAAGTTCTGTTTTGACCCATACTTATTATAAAAAGATATGATCTCTTAATAGATAAATATTCATTACCTAACATTGTACCATTAAATAATCATATTGGTCATGTTACTTGGATAAATGGATACATAAAAACCAGGTGCATAAGTGAACAACATCATCCACCACATAGTTATTCATTACTATAACCCTTCTTAATAAAATCAACCATAATACATTTATACATATCCAAGGAAATTTGTACATAAGAAAGAGTGGTCTTATATTATCACTATGGATAAAAAATGGAAATATCAACATAAAATGATAATAATGGTATTAGATCATTATAATAACATTTGAAAATTATACCCATCTTATAATTTAACATATACATGAATCATGGCATAAATCATGGTAGCTCATAAGACATGAATCATAAAGTAATCAATTAAATGATTCATGAGACCATGACATTGGAATAATATTTTGATTTATGGAATACATATAAGTATATAAAAAATGTCAAGTCTACTCACCAAGACTTATAAAAAATTTAATTATTTGGATAACCACCCATGTAACTACTCATAGCATGGGAAACCAACTATGTACAACCTTTTATGTGCTTGGGATAGCCTCATGTGCACCCACATTTCTAGGGTTGGGATAACCTCTCATGTGCATTTTGAGTTCATAAAAAATTAATTATTTCACAATGAATTGGAAAGAGATATATGTCCCACCATTCACAAAATCTATAACTATTTGTGTTTCATGATCATAAATCTTTCATCACATCATAACCCACTGATAAGATAAAGGTTTCATTGTCATTTTGTTATATCATAACCAATTTAATGGAATTGTGATTGTTAATCATCTCATTAATTCTTAATAGAAAATCATGTGGAAAATAAATGGGTTTCATAAATGTATTTTCCTCATTATCAAATACCATACATAGAAAGAATAAGGATGATAATACTGGAGAATATCATCAAAAAAATATTTCACACCAATGGAAGTTTTTCTAGATGAAGTGAGATTCCATGAAAAGATCATGAAAACATTTTTTATGAAAATACCCAGTCCATTTTAAAATTAATTTTTTAAAATGAAAAGTTTTCACAACTATTAATGCAAAAAATTTCAGTGAAAACAAATATGAAATATTTTAATGGTAGTTATAAATCATTGAGCGATCATGATGGTAAAAAATCTTGTTCATCCTGTACATGATTGAACAATGATTCCTTACACATTTTTTCAAAAAGTAAAAAGTACACTACTCAAAAAAAATATTTAGATTCCGTTAAAAAAAATTTAAAAAAATTAAAACATGGCTAAAAAAACTTTGAAAAATATTTAGATAATAGTAAATTAATTCATCAATATATTTTTCATAAAACATGGACATAGAAGAAAAATTATTTTTGACTGAATATTATACTAATTATCAATTTACATAAATTTTTTTGACGTATTGTCTACATAATTGGAATATAATGAAATAAAATATATATTTTCAGTAAATAACCTTATGATATGAACATTCATGAATTTCTTGAGATGTAGGCTATAATAACTCATCATTCATTGTATTTTCATATGCGATTATGACAAACATTGAAATTATAATATGAAACCTTTCAGACATTGGTAAAATTTGAATCATAAGTTCAACTAAAAAAATAAAAAACGTCAGATATTTATACCCCATAATTATAATGAGATTTTTCATAAAATACATTCATGTATAGTATATACGCCACAAAAAACAAACATGTGGTGAGTATTGCATGTGTCCCACAGAAATAAATGTGAGCTGATGAAGCCATTACTTGCTTTGGTAACCTATGAATAGTAATCCACAAGAAAGAATTAAATTAAGTGAAACATTATGTATCAATAGTACAAATAAAATTCATGATATAAATTTTATAAAGGTATTTATATATACGTAAAAAAATAATATAGGTTTTTAACATGACATATGTCTCAAATAAAAAGATTTTTGACAAAAATACCTTACCATAAGTCTCAACTTCTTTCGTACGTGTTTGATCATCATTTATAATAAATATTGGATTATTATATAGTTATTATAGAAAAATAATTTTCTAAATCATAAAATATATTATTTAATTTTTTCCTCTTATTACATTTTTATTAACAATCCATTTTAAAAATCATGTATCGGTGAACAAATGCTTCATTTTTTCTATTTGTTTTGGTTTTTTTCCATTTTAATTTGATAATAATTACATAGTAACGTTAAATATATTTTTGATAAAATTTCATATATATTAATTAAAATTATATTTATACTAATCCATTAAATGTTGAGATAGAATATGCATTACAATGTTTTTGGAGAGAGTAAGATATACGTACACATGAATACTATTTTCTCTATATTGATGGATAGAATTAAAGAAATGTAAAAATTAATTAACCACTTAATTTTAATTATTATATAATAAATAAAAATAATATTCATTAAATGTACCCTTATTAACACTAACGACATGATTAAATGAAAAACATATCACATCACTACATGGAGGAGACGGTCCACACATTTGGATGAGTGATGTTATTGTATTCAAATGTATTGGAATATAAATAGTTATATGAGATCTTATAATTTTAAACATATAATTATATATTAAATATGATATATATATATGTTTGTGTGTGTGTGTGTGTGTGTGTTTTGGTGTTTTTGTGTGTGTTTTAAATACATCAGTATACGCATCATGAAGAGGTGGTGATGGGAAAGGAATAACATCAGTTCACGAGTTGGTAGTCCACCATACACAAAAATGAAATTTCATTTCCCATTAGATTGAGAGGAGAATTATATAGGGTGTAAAATAAATATAATATAATAACATTATATTATGGATACTGATTTTTGTTACATTAACTTAGAGGAGACAGATTTAATTGAGCTATAGGAATATATAAAATAGAATTTCTTGGTTAAATATTATAACACATCTTCCAAAAAACCCTTTAGGAATACACATAATTAATTATTATGAGTGTTTACTAATAAAAATATTCTATATATAATGTAGTTAGGTATGTAAGGAAATGATTTGGTCATGTATTTTAGGAATCAAATAGTTTTGATAGTGTGTTTATGAGAAGGGAGGGTGTTTCCTTTTAAAAATATGGGAAAGGACCCACATAGAATTATTAAAATGAAAAAGGTGTAACCAGATTTCAAACAACCCAAAAGGCCTCCAAATGGCTAATTGTATTTCCAAATACAAGATATGGTTGAAATATGTAAATATAATTGGAGTTGGAAAATTTTCTAGGCCATTTTACCCAATAAAAGTTTATTTTAACCCCTTTCTAAACCATTTTAAAACGTAACCACATTAATTAATTTTTATTATTTCTACTATTTACTTTGAATAAAAAATAATTTGACCAAATTATAATATTAACTATAATTATTCCAACTAAGGGACTACTTTCTCCAAATTTAAATCATATAAGCTTGATATTTTAAATTAAAATTAAACTCATAGATGGAAAAAATCATATGTAATCCAAAAAGATAATTTTAATATGTAAATAATGTTTTAAAATCAAATTCCAATATTAAATTGTTTCTAATTTTCTAAATTAAATTAAAAATATTACAAAGAACTAATTTTTTATTTTAAATCTCTTAAATTATATTGTATCTTGTAAATACTTCAAAAAATGTAATTTCCAATAAAAAATAATATATATCTTTGCAATTCATCCAAAAAATCATTTTTTAAAATTATGAAACATTAATTAAAATATGATTTTTTTCATGTATCTTTCAATAATGAAGTTTATTTTTTAAAAAAATTACAATTTATTTAAGATAATTATGATTATTATTTTTCCACATAAAAAATAAAAACTTTTTTTTGTAAATTCGAATTTTAGAAAAATATAAACTATCATAAAAATTATCTATGTTATGATTAATAAGATTTAATTATACTAAAAGAATATTATTAATTTTTAAAATGTTTTTAGTCTATTAATAAGTCTATGTTTAATGGGTAGGATATATCGGTCATGTTTAAATAATAATATTAACAGTATATTGTGGTTCCCTAATTCTCATTGTTGTGTGTAATGAAATCTAGACAAAAATTAAATTAATTTAAAAAATATTTCATAAAATCTGGTCATGTTTTATTATAACACCGGTAAAATTAATTCCACCATCAATAATCATCACATTGAAATATAAATATGAGGATACTTACACCTCATCAAATCCTTATATTCCCTTGTAGATTTCTCATATTGGCAGTTTACCTATAACCCCTTATCCATGTGAGTAGTCTAGTTTCATATAATTTTCTCTATATGATCCATAATGTCAAATTGTTTTCATCATAATAAAGATTATATTATAGTTTTAAAAAATTTATGTTCTATAAATGTAATGGATTAGGTATTTACTTCCTCATGAGAGATATATAGAGCACAACATAGACTTGCGAGAGCTTTGGTGGAAGAATAAATTGATAAGATTCTATCCTAAAATGTTTAAGAATTAAATAGGGAATGGTCTAACAAGAGATTATAATTAGATTCATTTAAAATATCATTACCATCATACATGGAGAAAATAATAGAAACATGATGTCACTAACATCAAATTCCATATCACGTCACTGATTGTTAGTAGAATCATTCATCTGAAATTGTACCGATCTTCGGTCCTGTTGAATGTCTCTAACCTTTACTACTCTTTATTCAGATTAATCAAGTACAAATATATTAATTTCTCCAACTTCAACCTAGAATTTTGGAGTTTTACCCTAATTTCTATATAGGTAATCTTATGTATAAACTTCTATTCTTTAATGCAAGATATTGTTGTATGAAAACACTACTAGAGGAAGGTGTTAATAAAAACCACCGTTGATAACAAAGAAAATGATCTCCGTATATCCTCTATTGTTTTAAATTTTCTATTATAATAACCATATATCTTTGGTTGAAACATTTTTCATAAAATCACCTCAGTATCCAAATCCTACTAAATAATTTTTTAGAAAATATTTGTAAAAATCATATCCCAATTAGATAAAACAGAATTTGGTACCCCATGGAACCTTTACATGTACATAAAGTATATACTATAAATATGAAAAATATATATTCTTTTTTTTAAAAGATATAAAGTTCACTAACATTGAAACGATATTAAATATAACCCATATATAAATATTCCCTATATATGTTTTGTGTATTCTACTTACAATATCCATGGTGATGTTTTCCCATTTCCGTTCTAGTACATGTAATGGTTTTAACATCCCCATAGACTTTTGTATCTAATTTATAACATTATTTCATATCAATAATCAAGAAAAATATTCTACAATATATATCTTCTTATCATTTAACTATGGTACTTTTTCAGATCTCTATACATCTTTTTACTTCCAGAATTAGTAAGGGATAATTAACTATAAGACTCATATAAAATATTATTCTTTAAATATTGTATACATAGAATACAAACTTGGTTATTGAACATTATCAACCCATATTATCTATCTTAAACTCATGAATATTTCTAAACTTATTCTGTATCTTTAAATATTCCTTTTGTTCCACTTTATTATTCACTTGGATACATAGTTGAACAGTTATCTAAGAAAGATAATATTTTACACCATCCTTTATGATTTAAATATATGTATTTTTAAAAACCATAAATATTTGATCTTATCTAATCCTCATCAACGATAATCAACCACAATCCTTTAGTCTCAATGAATCATCCACTTTGTTTTCTATCCCATAGTTATAATGTATCGAGAATTCGTAATATTTAATTAGATCAAAATAACTTCTTTGGAACACTTTGAAATATTTATATATGAAGTTATACCTTAAACTCCTATTATTATTATATATATATAAACTTTATATATTAAGATAATTCCTCCATATCATTAATTTAGTAATTAACACTTATAACCTCAAATCATGAGTTTGTAAATTTTACTCATGAACATCCATTATTGTGAGGCATAATCTATGGCCATATTCTTTTTAATCAAATGGTTATCTCTTTAATAATACATTTCTACCTAAAATCTACTTAATTATAATATATCTAAATGTTTATTTTTAATAAAAGTTTATATAATAACAAAGAAACCATGTGGGAATGTGGTAACAATTTCACACTTGTCACCAATCTATTATCGATTCCGACCATGCTTTCTTTCAAGATGTGATATTTTCAACATTTTAATAAATTAATATTAGTATAATCATCATAATTACTTTAGAAATATGCTAAAATCCTTAAAATAAACCTTATGTATAAATTTTCATATAATTTCTGAAGGTTTTCATTACATTTAATCATATTAAAAGAATATTCTTCCTCAAATAATAATTAATGTTCCAAATAAGAATTTCATATAACATATTACAAAAAATTCCTTATAAAACGAATTTATTAATATTAAAATCCCAACACATAGAACAAAAAATGGGGTTTATATTACATTGATGTTATTATAAAACGTTAACTCATAAACCTATAATGGTATCCAAAACTCTCAAGATAATCTTACATTAGGATTTAAATTCATCAAAAATTAATACAATCCATAGATATTTCATGACTCTTCTATTAAAAATAAAAATAGAAAAAAATACTTATATTATATAATTTATGAATAAAAATTCATAAATAATTGAATAATTTTAAATCAATGATTTTTTATAACATAGATCCTTCATTGTTATTGGGTATAACCATTTGTTTTGGGAATTGATGTGGATAATTCCCAACTTTACCATTTATAAGACATCTAATTCCCTAGAAAATTATTACTCTATGATCTTTATTTATAAATAAATAATATCTCCCATAATATTTTTATATATAAAAAGATAATGCTTCTTTCCTCTATGTTCATTACCGCAAAAAAAATCTATAAAATAAATATTCAACTTATATTATATGTTTGGAATATATAAAAAGTTCACATTTTCCATAATATAATGTTTTAGCTAATTAGTAGTAATCATTATATCTTTCACTCAAGTCATCATCCATTTTTATTGTACATAATCCTAGAAATGCCTGTCGCATTCAATGCTAACATGATTCATCTCGGTTCCAACCATTTTTTAAATATTCCCAGTAGGAATCCATATGATAATTTTCAACAAGTATAAATCATAATACCATATTTTTAATCTATGACACCATATGTTTACCGTTGGTTATTCATGGTCAACCTCTTTTCAAATCCTTTATGATGGTTTCTAAACATTTTTTTATTTTCCAAAACATATCACTTGGGAGTGTCAAAATAAGAGTGAAATATGGCCCCTTTTCATTAACTAGTTGATGATAAAGTAAATTCCCAATGTATCTATTTTGGAGTTCTTACCCTAGGTACAACTATATCAGAGAGACATCCCCTTGTAGTATCTATATAGGGATATAATTCCATAGAAACAACTCACTATGTCCTTTTCCAAAATTATATGATAATTTCCAATACACTGACTTATTTATAGACATATCATTGAGGTTATCACTAATTTCTTCTCATCATTTCCCCAAAGGATAAATATATCATTATATTGATTCCAATTATAAGGTCCTATAATTCTCATACATTGATATAACTCCTTACAAAAATTATTTACTACATAAAAGAATAATCCATGATAGAAACCTGTGGGTATAATGAATTTGAATAAATGGATACAAAAATAACTTATATAAAAGAGAACTAAAACATATACCACTTAGTTATTAAAAACTATAAATCTTCTTAGACATATCATACATCATACACTTATTCAAAACCTAAGAAAATGAAGCAGAAGATAGTGATCTTGTATGTTCAGTTATGGTAAATAAAAGATCAATAAATATAACATGAACCTAAGGGTATGAAAACCTAAGAATAACATTTTATAACTATACCTTTAATATCATAGATCATTACCATGAGTCATTGAATAATTATTTTTCAATTTATAAGACATGTGTCATTAATAAAGTAATGAACATGATCCATGAGAACATAACATTGTCTTAAGACATATATTTGTGGAATGTATATAATAATATACAACCTTAAGAAAATTATAGCCACCAACACATTCTTATACTGTTATAATGTGGATAAAAACTCATTAACTCACTTTTGGATTAAGATAACATCATGTATTCCCTCTTTTCAAGATTTTGATAGCCTCATAGGTACCCTATTTTTTATTGGGTTGTCTTCTCATGTATCCTCTAATATCACATATCATTAACCATTACATAATAAATTATAGGGATATATTGTTCTTATCCATCACATAATCCATAATTATTTCCAAAATTTTTATAAAACATTCATCATATCACAACCGATACAAACAAAATGGGTTTCATAAACCTTTCATCATAAAAAATCCATAAAGAATACATGTTTCTATAATAATCTCATCAATTCATCATATCATATCCCTTATAAGAGTAATGATTTTCACAAAGATATATTAATAATAATTACAAACTATTCAGATAATGAGAATGGATTTTCCACTTGGATCATATCTGCATCATAACATTAGCAAAAACATATGCATGATGTCATCGATGAATTGAAATTTAATAAAAAATACCATTAAAACATTAATGGGGAAAATATCATTGCTATTTGAAAATAGATTATTTAAAATATAAAATTTAACAAAATAATAAAGAAAAAAATTATTATAAAATAAATTTGGAAACTTGTATATGATGAATTAAATCATTAAGCATTCATGATGGAAAAAATATCATTAATGTTGTACACATTAAAAAAATTATATAACATTTTTGGGAAAAATAAAAAGTAAAATCCTCATAAAATAATAGAATATTCTATTAAAACATTTTATTGAAAAGTAAAATGTGGGTAAAAATGAATTTAAAAAATATTTTTTGATGATTAAAAGCCTTCTTTAAAACTTTTTTAGAGAATAAAGAAATTGTAGAAAATTTATTTTCAATCGAAGAGAAAAATAATGTTAGTTTACATATAAATATTATATTAGACTCATGAGAAAAAAAGAAACATAAATAAATAAAAACATATAAATTTTTGAACTAATATGAGTATAAAAAAATTCTTGAGTTTCATGAGTGGTAGACCATATGATCTCATCATTGGAAGCAAAATCATAAACTATCTCAATAATCAATGAGATTATAACCTAGAGCATTTATCACTTTGGTAACTTTTAAATAATTTTCTCCGTGAAATGAAGAACATTATATAAATATTAATATCACATAAGTGTTATTATATGAATCATAAAATACATTCTGGGTTAGTATATACACCACATAAAACAAAAATGTGGTGAATATGGCATTTGACCCACTGAAATAAAAGTGGGTCGAGAAATCCCATAAATTGGTTGGTATATTTTGAATCATAATCCCCATTATAGAATTAAATAAAATTGAATGTTTCATATATTGAGAATAATTTTAATCATGATATAAAATTTTATTGGTTATGTAAAAAAACCTCATAAAATGAGATAGGTTCGTAACATAGAATTTGTCCCGAAGACAATTTGATTAAAAAACCCCTACCATAAGTCATGAATTCCTTCATACTCATTTAAAAATCATGTATAATAAATATTGGATTATTATACATCAATTTTGGAACCATAATAATATATACCATAAAATATATTATTTAATTATGTCCATTTATTACATATTTATTAACAAATCCTTGTTAAAAATACATTTCATGTAATAACTGGTTCATTTTCATGTATGTTTTGATTTGATATTTTCATTCCTCAAATATTTATCATTGGACCACCATATCAAGAATATTAATGGTTAAATTAATATCAGATATGTTATTTATAAGTTTATTTAGAGTAAACCTTTAATTCTAGAGATGGAAAATGAATTAACCCATTCATTATAACGGTTTGTCCTACAAATTTCTGAATGGATATTTAATTTTATTGATAGATGGAATGAATGAAACTTTAATATTTAATAAACATTAATGAATCCTTATTATTTCATATATTTCATATATATTAATGTAATCTACCCTTATTACCTCCCATGACAAAATAAAATGAAAAATCTATCACATCGTTTCTCGGAAGCGGTAGTCCACACGTATGCATGGGCGATGTTATCTTTTCCAAATATATTAGAGTGTAAGATGTTGTATATGATGTTATAATTATAAAAGTATAGTTATTTCTTATATATCATATATATATATTTTTAATAAACACCATCATCTTCATCCATGAGATGTGGTGATGGAAAATTAATTACGTCGGTTCACAGGGTGGTATCCCACCGTACACATGATCGACAAATTTGTTTCCCATTTGATGTAATATGATAAAGATATAGGTAAATCAATTAAAATCATCGAATCCCAGTATAAATGGAATATATATGTTATTATATCATCATATATTATTAATACATGAATAATCGTTTTGAATAAATAAACGGAAATGTCATGGTAAATGATTACACCACCTTTTCAAAAAAAATACCTTTACGTTTTCACCAAAATCCTTCTTAAGAGGATCTAATAATCATAAGAAGGCTTCTATGTCACGCCCGGACTTTTGAGGTATGCGTTTAAATTTTAAATTTTTTTTTCATGAGTTTATTTTGTCAGTTTGTTTTTTTATTGCTTTGTTAAGCGTGGGCTGAGTCGTTAGGGAATAATTGCAGAGGCGCTGATAAGCGCGCGTTTACTTCACGTCGATCGACATGCAGTGCCGATGCTCGGACGATGAATTCTGGATGGAACTTTCATGGTTTTAGTTATTATTATAACATGGTTATTTTATTATTGTCAATGTTATATTATTATCATTGTTATTATTATGATTGTATTATTGATGATATATTATATATTATTAAGTCATTATCACTACTATTATAATATTAGTATCATTATTTTATTATGATTAATATAATAATATTATTATTAACTTTATAATTGTTTTGATAATGTTATTATTATTGATAATATATATATATTGTATTATCATTATTACTAATACTATATTATCATTATTATTATTATTATTTATTTATTTTATATATAACTTTTATAATGTAATTGTTATTATTGTTTTTAAAATTTTTATGGATTATTATAATTATTGTTATTACTTTTAATTTTATTATAAATTTTGTAATTTGTTACTATTACTTTTGTTTATTTTATTTATTATTTTATTTTATTATTATTTTTTCTTTCTTCTCTCTCTCCCGTAACCGAATTGGTTACACCGTTTAGGATTTCTTTTTTTTCCTCCCTTTTTCCTCCTCCCCTTTTCCTCCCCTATTTACTCTCCTTCCTCCGCAAAACCCTACCTCCCTTCCTCCTTTCTCCCGTCGCCGCGCCGCCAAGCCGTCCAGCGCCACCTCGCCAAGCCGTCCAGCCACACCCCCCCTGCTTTCCTTCCCAGCCGCACCTCTCCTTCTCCAGCCGCACCTCCCTGCTCCAGCCGCACCCCCCCTGCTCTCCTGCTCCAGCCGGACAGGACCTCCCGCCGGACCTGCATCAGCCGCGCCTCCGCCTCGGACTGCTGCTCCTGGTGCAACCGCAACGGACCAGCGGCTACTCTTCTTTTCCTCCTTCCTATCTTCTTCTTCTCTTCTTCCCTTCTTCCTCTTCTTTCGTTTCTCCTCCTTCTCTTCTTCTTCTTATTCTTCCTCCGCCTCCACCTCGGCCGACCTGCTGCTCCCCTTGCACCCCCAGCCGGCGCAACCCCCTGCCTCTTCTCCTTCTTTCTCTTCTTCTTCCTTCTCTTCTCCTTCTTTCTCTTCTTATTCTTTCTCTTCTTCTTCCTCTCCTCTTCCTCTCCTCTCCTTCTTCTTCCTTTCTTTTTCTTCCTCTTCTCCTCTGTTCCAGCGCGCCTGTTCGGCCTCCTCCGCACAGGTCCGTGCCTCTTCTCCTTCTTTCTCTTCTTCTTCCTTCTCTTCTCCTTCTTTCTCTTCTTCTTCTTCTTCTTCTTCTTCCTCTCCTATTCCTCTCCTCTCCTTCTTCTTCCTTTCTTTCTCTTCCTCTTCTCCTCTGTTCCAGCGCGCCTGTTCGGCCTCCTCCGCACACAGGTCCGTTTTTCTTTTTTTTTGTTATTTTATTTTATTATTTTAAGTTATCTAATTAGTTATTATGTTTTCTTTTGTTATTTTTATTAATATGTTATTTATTATATCATTACAATAAATATTAATATGTTATTATTGTAATTATGTAAATAATAATAATAATAATATTATTACTATTATTATTATTGTTATTATTATTATTTATAATTATTATTATTAATATGTTATTACTATTATTATCATATTATTATTATTATTATTATTATTAATATTATGGCTATTACTATTATTAATATTAGTGTTATTGTTATTATTATTATGTATAATTATTATTATTACTATTATTATTGCTATTGTTATTATATTATTATTATTATTCTATTATAATTATTATTATTATTATTATTCTATTATAATTATTATGATCATCATTATTATTACGCTAACATTTTTTCTAAAACCGTTGAGCGTTATGCTGTTTTTAGGACCTGGTTGACGGCTCAAGACGGTGCGACCGCGGCGCAACTGGAGTCTTGCGCCGTGTCCTTTTCCTCGCCGTTTGAGGTAGGTGGTTCCGCACTCAAGTATGGGTTTATAATCCTTTGCTTGCACTCCTAGTTAATCAAATGTTTTATCCCCTGTTTACATACTATGAACTTTTTCCCCTTATTAAAAAAAAATGTCATGTGTTTATTTCTTGGACCTAGTTAAAACTTTGAATGTCTTTCTTTCTCTCTCTTTTAAAATAGTTATCAGCAAGTTTTAAAAGTATTGTTTTGGTTTACCTGATTGAAGAAAAGAAAAAGGATGTTGTTTATTTTCAAACTGTGCTACTGGTTTTATTTAGCGTACTTGCAATGCATACTATGTTTTGAAATGCTATGGTGTGCGTGTGGTATTTTCAAAAGAAAGAATATCAGTGTGCGGGTGATATGAAAGGTGTTTTCTGAATTGGGTGAGCACAAGGAGGGAAGCCTGGGTATTAGGTGGGTGGACTAGGACTAGTGAGCTGGTAGTCCGGAGATGACTCGACCCGGTTTCACTGGCAGGTTTGACGATTGCAACACTAACTAAACATATGATACCTGAGGGTCGTGGCCTTCTAAGCCACGCGTTCTGAGGGTCGTGGCCTTCTAAGCCACGTTTTCTGAGGGTCGTGGCCATCTAAGCCACGTTTCACTGAGACACGATGTCCTAGGGTCCCACTGTTGCTAGTATCCTTAGGGCATTCCCATCCTCTGGTGCTACTGATACTTGTGCGCACACTGATCCGTGATATTTATACCATTTGAATTTCACTCTGGTATGTGACTTGAACCGTTTTTCTTTGAAAGCATTTTGTGGAAATCTTTTATTTATTTTTGCACCTTTTACTTTATACAGCATTGCAAATGGATTTTCTCTTTATACTTGTGCGTGGAATCTTGCTTGGTGATATCCTGCTGGGCGACTGCTCACACCCTACTTAAATCTTTGGGTGTAAGTAGATTTGTTTACTTCTGATACAGGTAAGGGCCCGGCTTTTGGAGGCAGTGGTTCAGGTTGTTAGTTGGACTGACTACGTGACATTTTGGTGGTGACTTGGAGGCAGTGTTCTCACATTGAGCTGCAGCCCCTAGGTTGGTTGTGGTCACCTTATTTTTAGTCTTGTGTGAGTTTTGACTACTTTGTCTAAAGACCTGTATTGCTTAAATGGTTGTTGACTGTCACTTCTACTTTTACTTGGTCATTTTGGTTGAATGTTTTACTATGGTTCACTCGGGTAAAATCGTTCCCAAGGTTAAATTTTATACCCGGGCACTTGTGCCAGCCCGTGGGGATCGGGAACGCCCTTCGGGCCTTGCCGCGGGCCGAGTCGGGCGCCAGTTCGGATGGCAACCCGATTCGGTTCGTGACAAAATGGTATCAGAGGAAGGTTTTTGTTGGTGGTTTATGTTATTTGGGATGAGTTGGGTTGTACACGAGTTGGGTCTGTCGGGGCTCGGAATTCATGTTGCGAGTAGGGTGCCTGGCCAGCACGCCTCGTGACAGATACTGAGTCACCATGGGATGTCGGGGTGCTTGTTTCACTTTCTTTCTGGGTGGGACGTGCAGGCTGCAGACTGTGCGTGGACACTAGATAAGGAAATTAAACCTTTTATATGGATTTGTTTCTGCATGATTGGGTTATTGATGAATAATTATCTTGTTGGAAAATTTATTCCCTTTTTATTGATGGTTTCCTTTCCTGATTGCTGCTCTTTTTTAGTAAGATGCCTCCCCGGAGAGTTCCCATGCATCCACGGGAGGAAGCCGAAGAGAGTTCTCCCGCGCCGCTTGATCAGAGATTTGTTGAGGCGATGGTCCGAGCCGTTCAGGCTTTAGGACAAGGGGCGACTCCTGCCCCCGCCCCTGTTCCAGCTAGAGGGGAAGATTTTGGCTCCAGAAAGGATAGAGCTCAGGAGTTTCTGAGGAGAAAACCTCCTTCTTTCCGAGGTGGTTCAGAACCTCAGGAGGCAGAGGAGTGGCTTGAGAAGATAGAACGCGTGTTCGATTTCCTTGACACGCCTGAGGAAGTCAGGGTGAAGTGCGCCTCGTTCCAGCTGGAGGGTTCCAGTCGCAAATGGTGGGAATCAGTGGTCCAGGCTGGGAAGCACGAGCACATAAGCTGGAAGGATTTCAAGGGTCTCTTCAACGAGCAGTATTGTCCAGATTTTGTAGCCTATGCTAGATCTCGGGAGTTCATGGAGCTATCGCAGGGGAATCAGACAGTGATGGAGTATGCGAATCGCTTTGCTGAACTGGTACGGTACGCACCTGAGATAGTTTCGAGCGAATTCTTGAAAGCTCGGAAGTTTGAGAAGGGCCTTCGACCAGAAATTCACTCCCATGTTTTCTTGTTCAAGCTGAAGACTTATGCTGAGTTGGTCGATCGTGCTTGTATGGCCGAGATTGACCAGAAGGGAAAGTCGGGGTCTTCTGGATCAGTGTCAGGGATTGGCAGTAGCAGTTCATCTGAGAAGAAAAGGAAGCGTGATGAGCAGTGGAAGAAGGGTGATGGCAGCTCAGGTCATCCTCCCAGGCAGTTTTCATCTGGGGCTTCTGGTGCAGGGTCGGTTGTATGCCATCAGTGCGGAAGGGCAGGGCACATCCGACCTGTTTGTCCATACCCTCCCAGACCATGCCATGGATGTGGAGTGGTGGGACATCTACAGCGCTTCTGCAGGACTGCACGCCCTTATCAGAGTGGGGCTGGATCAGTGGCTTCTAGAGGGGTATCAGTTCAGTCAGAGCCGACCAGGACGACAAGATCTCGGTTTGGTGGGCGTGGTGGTAGGACCGGATCGTCTTCAGGGCAGAGCCATATCAGGGCAGAGCCTCAGGCGAGCGGTCGCTCTCAGGAAGGGACCAGGTAACTGCATGCTGTGGATCAGGCACCAGCGGGATCTGATGCAGGGCCTTCGACGGTTCGAGGTACTATTCTGGTTGCATCTTCTATAGCTGCAGTTTTATTTGATACTGGTGCTTCAGTTTCTTTTATATCTGCTCGTTTTGTGAATCTGCTGAACCTACCATCCGAGCTTTTATCGTTTGCTATGGAGTTGGTAACGCCGTTGGGGAAAAAGAGGGAGCAAGGACTCAAGTGCCGATCGTGCTCACTTTCTGTGTCGGGTGTCGAGATGGAATGGGTTTTCTTGGTCCTTGACATGGACCTATTTGATGTGATCCTCGGTATGGACTGGCTGGTGCGCTTCCAGGCGCACATTGATTGCTATCAACGCCGAGTCAGCTTTACAGCACCAGATGAGACTCCTCAGCTTTTTCACGGAGAATGGGATCGTCGGTCAGGACGTGCGGGACCTCCACTCCCTGAGCTTGGAAATCTTGCTTATCAGTTATCGTCGCTCGCGCTGGAGGACGATGGTGGTATTTCACAGGGCGGGTTACCTCGTGTAGTGGACGAGTTCCCAGAGGTTTTTCCAGATGATTTTTCTGGCTTACCCCCAGAGCGAGACGTGGAGTTCTCGATTGAGTTGGCGCCGGGAACACAGCCTATATCTCTTCCCTCATATCGCATGGCCCCCACCGAATTGAGGGAATTAAATATATAGCTGGACGATTTGGAATCCAAAGGATTCATTCTCCCGAGCGTCTCTCCTTGGGCCGCACCGGTTTTATTCGCGAAGAAGGCCGATGGAACCCTTCGGTTGTGCATTTATTACCGGAAGCTGAACAAAGTAACCATCAAGAATAAATACCCTTTGCCTCGTATTGACGATTTGTTTGAACAACTGAAGGGGGCAAAGTGGTTCTCCAAGATTGATTTGCGTTCGGGATACCACCAGCTCAGGGTGAGAGAAGCAGATATCCCGAAGACGGCTTTCCGAAGCAGGTACGGTCACTTCGAGTACTTGGTCATGCCTTTTGGACTGACGAATGCTCCTGCAGTTTTTATGGCACTCATGAATAGTGTGTTCCACCAATATCTCGACTCATTTGTCGTGGTATTCGTGGATGACATCCTAGTCTACTATGGATCTGAGGAGGAGCATGAGCACCACTTGCGCGTTGTTTTGGGCACCTTGCGAGATCACCGCTTGTATGCCAAACCCTCGAAGTGCACTTTCTGGATCAGGGAAGTGAAGTTTCTGGGGCACGTCGTCTCAGAACAAGGGTTTTCAGTGGATCCTGAAAAGATCAGAGCAGTTATGTCTTGGGAGCAGCCGAGAAATGTGTTTGAGATCAGGAGTTTTCTGGGCCTGGCTGGTTATTACAGGCGCTTTGTCCGCGACTTCTCACGGCTTGCCTCCCCCATGACCGCACTCACCCGAAAAGGGGTGAAGTTTGAGTGGAGCCCACAGTGCCAGACATCTTTTGAGGAGCTGAAGCGGCGGTTGACCACCGCACCTGTGTTGACCTTACCGGAGTCAGGAAAGGGCTATGTGGTGTACTGTGATGCGTCAGGTACGGGCCTTGGATGTGTGCTCATGCAGGACGACCATGTGGTGGCTTATGGTTCTCGCCAACTCCGGCCGCATGAGAAGAACTATCCGACTCACGACTTAGAGTTGGCGGCAGTGATGCATGCTTTGAAAACGTGGCGCCACTATCTTTTTGGGGAGAAGTTTGTGGTCTACTCTGACCACAAGAGCCTGGACTATATTTTCTCTCAGAGGGATCTCAATTTGAGGCAGCGCCGCTGGGTCGAGTACCTGCAGGGTTTTGATTTTGATATTGTCTATACCCCTGGCAAGGGTAATGTGGTAGCTGACGCATTGAGCAGAAAAGTACCAGTGCAGGTGTTGAAGAAGTCCAGCGATGAGTGGACTTTGATGGGGCTCTTCGCCCAGTTGCATTTGGAGAGCAGGGAGCACAGTGGAGGTACTTTCTTGGCTAGCATCCAGTTGACTCCTGCCCTTCTAGAGTTGATTCAGCAGGAGCAGCCTAGTGATGAGTTTTGTCAGCGATCTATGTAGTTTCTTCATGGTGGGGAGACCCCTTCTGATTGGTCCTTGTCTTCCCAGAGGGTTCTATGCTTCAAGGGTCGTGCTGTAGTGCCGTCGTCTCTGCGAAAGGTGGTGATGCAGGATAGCCACCAGTCTCAGTGGGCCGTCCACCCTGGTACCACCAAGATGTACTACGATGTTCGCCGGCAGTTCTGGTGGCCAGGTATGAGACGGGACATAGCTGACTTCGTATCCCGATGTTACACTTGCCAGCACGTGAAAGCAGAACATCAGAGACCATCTGGCCTACTCCAGCCATTGCCCATTCCTACCTGGAAGTGGGATGAGGTCTCCATGGACTTCATCATTGGCCTGCCTCGTACACCTCGAGGGAGGAATGCTATCTGGGTGGTGATTGACCATTTGACCAAGTCTGCTCACTTCATTCCGATCAGAGATACAGCGAAGGTAGAGGAACTGGGCCGCTTGTATGTTCAGGAGGTGGTCAGACTTCATGGTGTGCCGTCGGCAGTTTTTTCTGACAGGGACCCCCGCTTTACATCACGGTTTTGGGGAGGCCTCCAGAAGGCTTTGGGGTCGCAGATTAAGATGAGCACGGCATACCATCCGCAGACCGATGGCCAGACGGAGCGGGCGAATCAGATTCTGGAAGACATGCTCCGAGCCTGTGTGTTAGATTTTGGAGGCTCATGGGATAGCCATTTGGGGCTGGTCGAGTTTGCTTACAATAACAGTTATCAGTCTTCCATCAGAATGGCACCCTTTGAGGCACTCTATGGCCGGCCTTGTCGGTCTCCTTTGTGTTGGGCTGAGGTAGGAGAGGCCTCGCTCTTGGGACCGAGTCTTGTTCAGGAGACGTCTGAGAAGGTCAAGCTGATTAGGCAGCGGTTGTCGACAGCTCAGAGTCGCCACAAGTCTTATGCAGATCAGAGGCGGCGGGACCTTGAGTTTTCAGTGGGGGACAGAGTGTTCCTGAAAGTGGCCCCTCGCTTGGGTCACCGTCGTCTGGGGAAACAGGGGAAGCTGACACCGAGATATGTCGGACCTTTCGAGGTTCTTGAGCGGATTGGCAAGGTGACATACAGGTTAGCTTTGCCCTCGCAGTTGACGTCGATTCACGACGTATTTCATGTCTCCCAACTGAAGAAGTACAACCCCGACCCGTCGCATGTGCTGAATTGGGAGGAGCTGGAGAAAGAGCCCGACTTGTCAGTGGTCGAGCGACCAGTGCGTATAGTGGATTCTCGGGAAAAGGTGCTGCGTGGAAAGTCCATTCCTCTGGTCCGTGTTCTTTGGCAGCACGGGAATGACGAACACGAGACTTGGGAGCGGAAGTCATGGGTTGAGCAGGAGTACCCATTTCTATTCTCTGATCAGGCTCTGAGCTGACTTTCCGAGGGCGGAAAGTTTTCATGGTGGGGAGAATTGTCACGCCCGGACTTTTGAGGTATGCGTTTAAATTTTAAATTTTTTTTTTTCATGAGTTTATTTTGTCAGTTTGTTTTTATTATTACTTTGTTAAGCGTGGGCTGAGTCGTTAGGGAATAATTGTAGAGGCGCTGATAAGCGCGCGTTTACTTCACGTCGATCGACATGCAGTGCCGATGCTCGGACGATGAATTCTGGATGGAACTTTCATGGTTTTAGTTATTATTATAACATGGTTATTTTATTATTGTCAATGTTATATTATTATCATTGTTATTATTATGATAGTATTATTGATGATATATTATATATTATTAAGTCATTATCACTACTATTATAATATTAGTATCATTATTTTATTATGATTAATATAATAATATTATTATTAACTTTATAATTGTTTTGATAATGTTATTATTATTGATAATATATATATATTGTATTATCATTATTACTAATACTATATTATCATTATTATTATTATTATTTATTTATTTTATATATAACTTTTATAATGTAATTGTTATTATTGTTTTTAAAATTTTTATGGATTATTATAATTATTGTTATTACTTTTAATTTTATTATAAATTTTGTAATTTGTTACTATTACTTTTGTTTATTTTATTTATTATTTTATTTTTATTTTTTTCTTTCTTCTCTCTCTCCCGTAACCGAATTGGTTACACCGTTTAGGATTTCTTTTTTTTTTCCTCCCTTTTTCCTCCTCCCCTTTTCCTCCCCTATTTACTCTCCTTCCTCCGCAAAACCCTACCTCCCTTACTCCTTTCTCCCGTCGCCGCGCCGCCAAGACGTCCAGCGCCGCCTCGCCAAGACGTCCAGCCGCACCCCCCTGCTTTCCTTCCCCGCCGCACCTCTCCTTCTCCAGCCGCACCTCCCTGCTCCAGCCGCACCCCCCCCCCTGCTCTCCTGCTCCAGCCGCACAGGACCTCCCGCCGGACCTGCATCAGCCGCGCCTCCGCCTCGGACTGCTGCTCCTGGTGCAACCGCAACGGACCAGCGGCTGCTCTTCTTTTCCTCCTTCATATCTTCTTCTTCTCTTCTTCCCTTCTTCCTCTTCTTTCTTTTCTCCTCCTTCTCTTCTTCTTCTTCTTCTTCCTCCGCCTCCACCTCGGCCGACCTGCTGCTCCCCTTGCACCCCCAGCCGGCGCAACCCCCTGCCTCTTCTCCTTCTTTCTCTTCTTCTTCCTTCTCTTCTCCTTCTTTCTCTTCTTCTTCTTTCTCTTCTTCTTCCTCTCCTCTTCCTCTCCTCTCCTTCTTCTTCCTTTCTTTTTCTTCTTCTTCTCCTCTGTTCCAGCGTGCCTGTTCGGCCTCCTCCGCACAGGTCCGTGCCTCTTCTCCTTCTTTCTCTTCTTCTTCCTTCTCTTCTCCTTCTTTCTCTTCTTCTTCTTCCTCTTCTTCTTCCTCTCCTCTTCCTCTCCTCTCCTTCTTCTTCCTTTCTTTCTCTTCCTCTTCTCCTCTGTTCCAGTGCGCCTGTTCGGCCTCCTCCGCACACAAGTCTGTTTTTCTTTTCTTTTTTTTGTTATTTTATTTTATTATTTTAAGTTATCTAATTAGTTATTACGTTTTCTTTTGTTATTTTTATTAATATGTTATTTATTATATCATTACTATAAATATTAATATGTTATTATTGTAATTATGTAAATAATAATAATAATATTATTATTACTATTATTATTATTGTTATTATTATTATTTATAATTATTATTATTAATATGTTATTACTATTATTATCATATTATTATTATTATTATTATTAATATTATGGCTATTACTATTATTAATATTAGTGTTATTGTTATTATTATTATGTATAATTATTATTATTACTATTATTATTGCTATTGTTATTATATTATTATTATTATTCTATTATAATTATTATTATTATTATTCTATTATAATTATTATGATCATCATTATTATTACGCTAACAATTTTTCTAAAACCGTTGAGCGTTATGCTGTTTTTAGGACCTGGTTGACGGCTCAAGACGGTGCGACCGCGGCGCAACTGGAGTCTTGCGCCGTGTCCTTTTCCGCGCCGTTTGAGGTAGGTGGTTCCGCACTCAAGTATGGGTTTATAATCCTTTGCTTTCACTCCTAGTTAATCAAATGTTTTATCCCCTGTTTACATACTATGAACTTTTTCCCCTTATTAAAAAAAATGTCATGTGTTTATTTCTTGGACCTAGTTAAAACTTTGAATGTCTTTCTTTCTCTCTCTTTTAAAATAGTTATCAGCAAGTTTTAAAAGTATTGTTTTGGTTTACCTGATTGAAGAAAAGAAAAAGGATGTTGTTTATTTTCAAACTGTGCTACTGGTTTTATTTAGCGTACTTGCAATGCATACTATGTTTTGAAATGCTATGGTGTGCGTGTGGTATTTTCAAAAGAAAGAATATCAGTGTACGGGTGATATGACAGGTGTTTTCTGAATTGGGTGAGCACAAGGAGGGAAGCCTGGGTATTAGGTGGGTGGACTAGGACTAGTGAGCTGGTAGTCCGGAGATGACTCGACCCGGTTTCACTGGCAGGTTTGACGATTGCAACACTAACTAAACATATGATACCTGAGGGTCGTGGCCTTCTAAGCCACGTGTTCTGAGGTTCGTGGCCTTCTAAGCCACGTTTTCTGAGGGTCGTGGCCATCTAAGCCACGTTTCACTGAGACACGATGTCCTAGGGTCCCACTGTTACTAGTATCCTTAGGGCATTCCCATCCTCTGGTGCTACTGATACTTGTGTGCACACTGATCCGTGATATTTATACCATTTGAATTTCACTCTGGTATGTGACTTGAACCGTTTTTCTTTGAAAGCATTTTGTGAAAATCTTTTATTTATTTTTGCACCTTTTACTTTATACAGCATTGCAAATGGATTTTCTCTTTATACTTGTGCGTGGAATCTTGCTTGGTGATATCCTGCTGGGCGACTGCTCACACCCTACTTACACCTTTGGGTGTAAGTAGATTTGTTTACTTCTGATACAGGTAAGGGCCCGGCTTTTGGAGGCAGTGGTTCAGGTTGTTAGCTGGACTGACTACGTGACATTTTGGTGGTGACTTGGAGGCAGTGTTCTCACATTGAGCTGCAGCCCCTAGGTTGGTTGTGGTCACCTTATTTTTAGTCTTGTGTGAGTTTTGACTACTTTTTCTAAAGACCTGTATTGGTTAAATGGTTGTTGACTGTCACTTCTACTTTTACTTGGTCATTTTGGTTGAATGTTTTACTATGGTTCACTCGGGTAAAATCGTTCCCAAGGTTAAATTTTATACCCGGGCACTTGTGCCAGCCCGTGGGGATCGGGAACGCCCTTCGGGCCTTGCCGCGGGCCGAGTCGGGCGCCAGTTCGGATGGCAACCCGATTCGGTTCGTGACATTCTATGATTGGGGGACGGATTTAAGGTATTTATGTTTTATTTCATTTCCAAACCAAAGAGTTTTTGAAGTGTTTAGTTCAAAGGATAGGGGTTCCCTTTTATAAGTGGGGGAAAGGACCCAAATAGAATTTTGGAAAAGAAAATGTTTTACCTATCTTAAAAACATTAAAAAGGATAAAAAATTTACTCATTATGGATAATTAGTTGAGGTATGTTTATAATATTTCACTAAAAAATGATTATCTAAAATTTTAATGAAATTATACCCCATATCATTTATTTATAACCCAGAGTAAACACTTTTTAACCATAACGACATTAATTAATCATTACTAATTTTACTATTCATTTTGACCAAATATTAGGGTGTAGTATTTATATAATATTTTATATTCTGATTCCAAATATGAAATCTATTTCTTTGAATTACATTCACAAAAGTTTCAAATTTTAATTTAATATAAATTCATCAAAGGCAACGAAAAGAAGCTTTCTAAGGAAATTCTTATATATTTATATATATATAATGTGTTAAATCAAAATTATATAGGAAATTTATTCCAATGAAATAAATTAGATTTTTCAATATAATGTTATATAAATTTTTTTAATCCATCTATAAATTTAATGGATATTTTAATGGTAATAAAAAATGGATATTTTTATAAAAAAATTGTATTTTTAACTATTCGTCAAAAAATTATTCATTATACAAAATATTCCAAAATTCGATTAAATATAATTTTTACATGTAGATTTAAAACAAATAAGATTATTTATTCACATTAATATTCTATATGTGGGAATAATTAATTTTATTATTTTTTTAAAAAAACCGTAAAATCATTTTTGAATAAATGTTATTTTTGAAACATACAATGACTTTACATAAAAATAAGTATTTTGATGAATATTATTTAATTATATAAAACAAATTATACTTATTTTTTATAATGTGGTTATTAATATTCATGTCTCCATGATTAATGGATATTTTATAAATGTTATGTTAATATGATAATATTAATAATATATTACGATCAATAAAAAAATTATGTTCACTGTAAAGAAAGCTATTGAATAAATTAATTTTTTTGACAAAAAAAAATTTAATAAAATCATAAAAAGTAATAGGTCCACCCTCTCTAGAAAACATAATTTTTTTTATTAAAAATGAATCTCCCCCATCAACTCAAACATACATAGATCTATCCAAACTAAGTCTAAATTTTTAATTTGAATAACGATATAGAAAGTATCATGAAAATACTATTCTTCCCCATTTCTTATCACAAAAATTGGGTTTTTTCCCCATTATTGGAGGTCTATTCTAGTAAATTATATAATGTATCCCTACTAGTAAACATCATCATGGTGAAATATCTCTACAATTCCAAACACATGTTTAATGGGACATAATAATAATTTCACATTTAGAAAAATGTGGGACCACATTTATATATAATGTTTTACGCCACATACACTATATCAAAAGTTATAACCATATAACTATTACAACTCAACCCATCACTATCTAGGCCATGAATAACATTGGTTAATACAGCTTCCACATTTCTCAATTCTTATATTATACAATATTTTAATCCCTTCACTTCCATATTTAAATTTAAATAGCTTAATCATTTTCCTTTAGGAATTATGTTAACCATTTTAGTTAACGTACTTATATTTTAAACAAATTAAATTCTCCAAATTAGCCTCCACTTCATTAAAATCACAAATTATTTTGAAAAGAACGTTATTTCCGATAACTCTCATGATTTTCATATACGTATATTACATGATTCACGTTAAATAACTCCCTGGTACATAAAATAATGCAAGCATACTCAATACGTATTCCATACCATCTCACAAGGAAAATTTCCACAAAAAATACCACCATAGAACATGTGCATCACCTAATATGGGATAACATATATCATTAACAATGAACATCCATATAAATAGTCCCACCTACTGTTTTCTAGTTTCCCCCCACACAAGGGTTGTCTACCCCTATTAATGAGCTCATTTTTTTGGCCCAATAAATCCCAATATCCTATATACCATTACAGATACAGTAAAATAATATAAAAGAAAAACAATAATGATACCACATTGTAATGTCTCAGCCCAGGTTCCACCATGATAGTACCCCAAGACTATTCTCCACTTGACTTCAACCACCTACTCACCCAATACATTTGAAACTATAGATTAGCAGCAAGGGTATAACGTGAAATTTGTGGATTTTGTACCCTCTTCACCATAGTGAACCAATAAGAGAAATAAAAATATTACATGATATGAAATATATATAAATACTCATACATCACACACCATATACTCAAAATGAGTAATTACCCACAATCCAAAATAGAATCCATTTCATGTCATTATTTTCTAAAGTTTCCAATAGAAACAATTATAAAGAATCAACATATTACCCCCAAAATGGTCCTGATAACATGTATGGTCCCCTAATTCATTTACCATCCCAAATAAACCATCTATCACAAGGCCCTTTCCTTAATTCAGTCCATTAAACATGATATATTCTTTAGTACCCAACAATAACATGAGTGGTTTATGAGTACAATAAATTTTTCCACCATCAATATTGTATTAAAAAAAACATTTCTAAAAATAGTGTATACAGAATTATAGATAACAAATAATAAATATAGTGGGAGAAAATATAATAACATTTATACACATAATAATTAACCCCATTATCGCTCTGTTTACACTACAGAAGAAGCAGACTAATCCAACTTTGGCCAACAACAGTAATCTGAAATGTTAACTGTTAGGTGTCTTACACATTACATTACACTGGAATTCATTAATCAAGCCATTTAAATAATTATAACATGGACCATCAATCATGGTATCCATATCATATCCACAACTATGGTGTTAAGTGATCATTCCAATATCAAAACCATAAAATACATATGTGGTCCTTATTTATCTGTATCTTCTAAAAATGATGATGACACCTAGTCTAATATCCCAACCATACCATCAATAATTATCAATATGGTTCTTCATCATATACCTTTCATAAAATGATTGAAAAAGGGTACGTGATTTCATATAACAACATTCACATGGTTCATTACATCCAAAACATTTTTCTAAAAACCAATATATTAACCATTTGTATATTTCATCTATAACCGCAGAAATTGAATATGTATTGTTTCTATTTAATTAAATTTCTATGGAACTTTCTACAATTTACCATTTCCCTTTAATTTTATCATAACCCATTTTAATTTTTCTGTTAATCCAAACAACCCTTTAATACTTATTAACATATTAATCTAGATTAATAAAATTTTAATATAGTATTCCCTTTAACTCATTATTGAAGTACATACATTCAATTTTCATGGGATTGAACACCCCGTGGTTGGATTTATACTTGATTAACTCATGAATAATGGGTCCCAAATGATTTTTGAAATGGGTAACATATCATTTAGGCACCAAACCATTCATTCCTTAATAACGAATCAATTTCACTATGAAACAACGCAAATTATCAAACCACATACACATGATTAATCATAAATACTATGGTAAAAATATGCAAACCATCTAATTTATGCTCATAGATGAACACCAGCTCAAACATGTGCATAAATTTGAGCAAAAATATCCGCAAACATTCATGCTATCAATATACAAGAAATTTGATTTATAAACATCAATGGGAGAGTAAATAATCTTCATTGATTATCCAAGAAAAAACTTAATTAGATATTTACCAAAATATTTAATTCTTAATAAATTGAACTTTAAACACCTATGGATCAATGTAGAATTACCCTTTATGGATGAAAGAGCGTTCATTTTGTAACCCCATTTGTCAGAGAATAAATTTTTGAATAATCTATTGAAAATAGTTTAATGGATGGGAAGGAAAATAGAAAAAAATTGAACTTTTTATGTGGAACATTGTTTGGATGCTTGGTGTTTCAAACCATAATTCCACCATCTAGTTCCCTCAATCCAAAAGGAAACCACCCAGCATAATTTTCTTGTCCACCTAAATTGATTATATAAGTATAAAGTATCAATGTGGTTTTCTCTATAAATTAGTTTGTCGAGTCATATGGTCTCATAGTGACTCCTAGAATGGTTATATAGACATAACTAACCTTTAGTTACAGTGCATGGTTATGGTTCATGGTTAGCACTAAACTTACACTAATACCACTCGGTGCACTGGAAGGAATACTTTCTAACATTTTCATGTCCCAAACACCAATGACACTATGAAAATCACTCATACTCCTATTAATAATTTAATTAACCAATATAAATGGATTTAAAAAACAAAAATAAAAATGTATCTCCTCAAAAACATTGGATATTAAATATTTCAAATTGATTGAATATTTATCATCTCTTTCTACAATGCATTTCTACTATCTTATTTGTCTATATGTATATGAATTCATAATTATTTTCACTTATTTTGTTCCCTTGATATATAGGTATGGTCAGTACAATGTACCACCATAAAATCTTGCTACTAGTAAAAAGACTCTACATTATGGGGTTCATAGCAGAGGTGCATTACGTACCTCCAGTCTAGGGATGGATTATTAGTCCGGGTAATCGGGGTGTTACAAAAAATACAAACATAAAAAATCGTGGTTCAATTATTGTAACATCCCAAGAAAATAAATAATATTACTTTTTAATATTTATTAATATTGTGAATTAAATATTAATTTTATGTTAAAGGGGTTTTTATGTTTGATAGCATACCCGATACGTAACAACATGTTTCTTTCAAATCATACATTGCACACTAATAATATAATATTATTTTTTTAAATGGTAGTTAACTCCTAGTCGTTGTATTGGTGGGAAGGAACAAAACTAACTACAATATGATTATACATGTTTGTTAAATGTATTTAAATTTATCCAATAAAAGTTAGAGGATTTAAATGCGAATCAATCTAATTTTTAGCATAATTTACATTAAATGGTCGATTTACCACCTTTTACTGGAGAACCCTCTTTAAATGTAGTTTTGGTCATTTTTATATGTCATATTTTTTCAAATAAAATTCTTCTTTAGATTCAGGACATCAAATTTCACTTTTGGTAAATTTTTGGTATTTTTCGGATAAAGTTCATTTTTAATGAATAGTTGAAAATATTGTATTTTAATTCAAAAGTACCTTTTAATATAATTTATTTATATAGATATATTATCTTTTTAATTGGTTTCAAAGTGTAATTAAAATAAATTTTTATCATTTAATCCAATGTTGGTCATTGGAATTAATTTCACTTTGAAATTGGACATAAACAAGTGTCAATCTTTTGATAATTAGTGTTTCTTAAAAACAGGATATTTGTTTTAATAATGGGAAATAAATTTCAAATTAATTAATTCCACTTATATGTTTTGAATTTGTAAAAATAGACATCGTTTTCTAATTCGGAATATCAAATATAGCTTAGGCTGAATTTTTGGTATTTTTCTGAAAAACTTCAATTTTTGATGAATAGTGAAACCACTTAGTAGTAGTTTAAAAACTGAATTTTTCATTTAAATTAAATTTTACCACTTCTGTGAATTGAATTTCTAAAATCCGACATATATGGTTGTTATCAAGAAGAAAAATGTGGTTCAATAAGTTGATTTTTTGGTGAATAGTAACTTTTGACTTTTTTTTATCGTAGTTAAAGGTAAATAGGGTAATTCAAGGTAAAAAGAGTTTTATAATAATTAAAAAATACCTTAACACTTATCCAAACATTATTGGATGATTCATTAACGACCATGGGCATCTTTGGGTCGATTTTGAGACCCAATTGAGACAGTTGGAAGTGATAATGACAATTTAGATTAATTAACTTATAGTAAAGGAAAAAATGGCAAAAGAAAATATCTTTTATTAAATTAATTTTTAGAAGGGGTCATATAAATTATCGTTTTGACTATAAGTATTTATTAAAAATATAAAAATATTTCTTACATCATGGTATTTTTTTTATAATTTTTAGACATCAAATAAATTAAATTATTTATGACAAAATACTGATGCAGTATATACCTCATTAATAAATTACTTAAATAAATAAAATTATAATGATTAAAATATTTTCCAAAACATGTCCAAATCGGATTGGATGAATTTATTTCAAATATGAGTCATCGTATCTTTGACTGTAATTATTTTTGGACCTTTTGAAACCGAATATATGTTTATAATAAAATAATGTTTTCACACTTTCTTAAAGAGCCCCTCCTCCACCTTATAAAAGGAGACCACTTCTAACCAATTCCTCACACCTCTCAAGCCATTTGTATCTTCCAAACTCTACCCAATTAAGCTTCCAACATCGCTCCCCTACTCCTAGAAGCCTTACTAGTGGCAGAAGGCACTTCATGAAGTCCTTTGGTTCAAACCGAAGGGAGTTACCCAAATTAAAGGTAATTGTTTCTCTTAAATTGTATTCTTTTATTTTACTAATCCAACCCATAAACTATTTTTATTACTTTATTTTCTAACAAACAAGTATCCTCAATATACTAGGATGTTGTTATGAGAAGGATTCTAGCTACACTTACACACACCTCCATCTAATGGATGAAGAACATAATGTTTCTATGGATGGAAAACTAAAGCCTCACGAAACGATGATTGTTCAATTATCTCCTACCGCCTCTCACAGTGGACATTATGATGGAACTGTATTTATATATGATATATATTATGTTTATTTTTTCTAAATGCCTCCGAAATTTTCATTTATAGCATGCCCTTATGGTTTCCATTATGGGTAAACGCGATAATCTCATTAGAGGAAGTGCGGACTACTGCGCCCTCAAAGTGATATGAATCGTTCATACCATATGTGGTACATATAAAGGATAGATTTAATGATATTTTATATTATAAAATACTGGAATTATAATACTAATATGTATCATTATTTTTTAATTCCATTAAACATGAAATAGAAATTGAATTAGCGTTCATGCGTACGTACGGCTTACCGTCTCCATGAACGGTGCATTTCATTTCTTACCTCTAAATGTTATGTAATATTATAAATAAATGTATATGATGGATATATATGATATATATGATATCAAAATCCTGAATATCATTCTTTATATAATGAAACTTTCACCACATGAACAACATGTTATTATAAGAAGTCCATTTTTGACTCAAGTACCAAATATCGACAAAATGAACATTATTAACATAAATGATTACATAATGTTTATAACATGGTAATAAGTGATTTAAAAGGAATAATAAACTTGAAAAAGGTTCTTAATGAATTATAACCTTACTTTAGTTTATTATTCAAGAGATTAAATAATGATCAAGTCTAGTTAGTGACGAGTTAAGGGATTTTCTTATCTCACTTTTAATTCCGTGAGATTTCCATTGTTCGCCACTTATTCGTTGCATGTGGTGTATTGTGTACCATCATATGATATATATTATCATGATTCTAATTTTATTCAGGGAATTATATGATTCATTTGGTGTTTATTTAATTATGGTCATACGACTTAGTTGATTACAACGTGGTAAAGGGTTTCATCTCACTTTTTATTCCCGTGAGATTCATGCTATATTTTCCACTATTTCCATTTTGTGTGGGGTATGTACTGCCCAGTTGTAACACCCCAGGTAAATAAAGAATATGATATTTTCATATTTATCAATATTTGTGAATAAAATATTAATATGTCTTTAAAGGGGATGCTATGCTCGATGGCGTACCCAACACACAACAACGAGTTTCTTGGGAATCGTACGTTGCACTCTAATAATAAGATAATATTATGGTAGTTAACCTGTAGCCGTTTCATTGGCGGGAATGGATAGAAATAACTAAAATATGATTATATATGTTTTTTAAATGTTTTTACATTTATCCAAAGGCTTAAAATACGGAAAGAATTCAATTTTAGGCTTTTATACCCTAATTTTCACTAAAGGTTCACTTATCGCCTTTTGATGGAGAACTGTCATTAAATATAGTTTTGATCACTCTTATACATTCTTTTGGACCAAATAAAACTCTTCTTTAGAATCGGGACATCAAATTTTACTTTGTGTAAATTTTTGGTATTTTTCCGATAAAGTTCTTTTTTTAATGAATAGTGTAAATTGTTGTATTTTAATTCAAAAACTCTTTTTAATCTAATTTATTTATATGATTAGATTATCTTTTGAATTGGTTTTAAAGTGAAATTAGAATATATTTTTACCATTAAATCCAATATTGGTCGTTGGAATTAATTTCACTTTGAAATCAGACTTAAACCAGTGTCAATCTTTTGATACCTATTGTTTCATAAAAACACGCTATTTGCTCTGACAGCGGGAATTAATTATTAAATTAATTAATGTGACTTAAATGTTTTGAATTTTGTAAAATAGACTTCATTTTTGAATTCATAATATCAAATATAGCTTAGGGTGAATTTTTGGGATTTTTCTGAAAAACATCAATTTTTGATGAATAGTGAAACCACTAAGTGGTACTTATAAAAACTGATTTTTCCGTTTAAATGAAATTTTGACATCTTTGTGATTTGAATTTCAAAAATCCAACATAAATGGTTGTCATTAAGAAGTAAAATGTGGTTCAATGGGATAAAATAATTTTTTTGGTGAATAGTAACTTATTAAGTTTTTAATCGCGATTAGAGGTAATTAGTGTAGTTTAAGGTAAAAATAATGTTTTAATAATATGAAATGAACTTGACACATGTCCTACACTCATTGGTTGTGTCATGGCAGACCAGTACAAGCCATGGGTCATCTTGGGGACCCCATGGAGCCACTTTGGTTGGGAAATGACATAAATAACTTTTTATTTAATGTAAAAGTAAAAATGACACAAACATCATATGTTTTACGAAAAAAAATTTTACATGGGGTTATAAAGATCAGATTTTTGATTATAAATAGTAATTGGAAATATAAAAAGATTTCCTACATCATAGTAATTTTTTTATAATTTTTAGACATTAAATAAATTAAATTATTTATGACATCATAATGATGCAGCGATGACATCATTATCTGACGATTTAAATAAAATGAGAAGATAATGTAAACTCTATGACCTAAACATGTAAAATACTTATTGTATGGGTGGATTTCGATCCCTTATCACCTTATACACGAATTATATCAATGTGGGACCTTTTAAAACCGAAACCCTTTTTCAAATAAAGTAATATTTCTTACATTCCAAAAGTGCCCCTCCTCTCCTCTTATAAAAGGCCCCCACCTCTACCTCATTTCACACACTCCTCAAGCCTTTTTCTCGGCCAACCCCTACCCATTTACTCTCTCCATATCCCTCTCCTCATCCTAGAGGATTCCCTTTGGGCAGAATCCTTTCAAAGGAAGCCTTTAGGCTCAAATCAAAAGGAGATACACTTTTAATGGTAATTCATTCTCTCATGTTCATTTGTTTTATTTTTCTTCTCCAACCCCCTAAACTCTTTTTATTTACTTCTTTTGTAACAACACCAGTATCTTCAATATACTAGGATGTTGTTATAAGATTTATTCGAGCTACACTCTCACACAACTAAATCAAATGGTTAAAGAACATACGGTTTCCGTGGATGGCGAAATTCTGCCTCCCGAAACGATGATTGTTCACTACTCATTTAACACCTTCAAAGGTGGCCATTATGATGTCACTATTTTTATATATGATATATAATATGTTTATTTTTTCCTTAAGCTTCTGTTTTTTTTTCATTTTGGGCATACCTTTATGGTTTCCATTATGGGTAAACGCGATATCTTCATTTAAGGAAGTGCGGACTACCGCCCTCTCAAAGTGATTTGATTCGTTAAATACCATATGTGGGACGTATAAAGGATGGAACTATGATATTATATATGATATTATACTGGAATTATAATATACCTTTATATCATTATTATTCCATTCTATAAAATACGAAATAGAAATGGAAGTAGCGTTCATGCGTACGCACGGCTTACCGTCTCCATGAACGGTGAATTTCATATCTTACCTCTAAATGATTATGTAATGTTATAAATGCATTCATGTACTGGATATATATGAAATATATGATATCTAAATCATGAATACAATTCTGGATATAATAAACATTTGGCCACACGAACAACATGTAATTGTAAGAAGTCCACTTTCGGCTTAAGAACCAAATATCGGCAAAACAAATATTATTAACTTAAATGATTACATAATGATTATGACATGGTAATAAGTGATATAAAAGTAATAATGAACTTTAAAAAGGTTCTTAAGTAAGTATAAATTAACTCAAGTTTATTATTCAGGAGATTAAAGAACGATCGAGTCAAGTCGGACCCGAGGTAAGGGATCCTACTCCTCTCTTTCTTTTTAAGTACACACTTTTATGTCATTCCTTTTAAAGCTCATATTTCTTGTTATTGGGATGATATTTTATATTACACTTAATGTAATTTTTATGTTCATGTGATGAGAGACCCTATTCTCTCTCATCAATCCATTTTTTAAGTTTTGAGTGGCGCCGTTAGGCTGCCGAACTTTCGTAAGAGATCTAACCTCTCTCTTTCTTTTTAAGTACTCTCCTTTATGTCACTTCTTTTAAGCACCCCTTTGTAATGTTGGGGGATGTTATTTTATATTCCTCTTTCTATACATTTTATTGTAATGTGATGAGATACCCTATTTGATCTCATCAATCCATATTCGGAAGTTTTATGTGGCGCCGTTAGGCTGCCGAGTTTTCATAAGGGATTTTTCATCTCACTTTTATTCCTGTGAGATTTATGCTACATTTTCCACAAATTCCATTGACTGGTGTATGTACTGCCCATTATTCTACTCTTTGTGTAATATAATTTTGATTATGAGTATTTACATCAATGATCTATTGTCCTTCTTTCATGGGGTGTATGTTTTGAAAGATACCCAAGTCGGTAAGGGAACCTTTCACCCTTCTCTTTTTTAAAAGACATCTTTTATTGGGTATTTTAATTTACATATTGTTATGTTGGGATATGTTCTCATATATCCTTATTTATGTAAATTTAATGTCCAAGTGATGAGATACACTTTTTATCTCTCATCAACTCATTTTGATGTGATGTCGTTTGGCTGTCAAGGGAACTTTTTAACCCAATTTCGATTTCTTTGGGTTCAACATGTAGTCATTGAATATGTCATCCATTGAATATGTGTGAATGACCTTTTATTGTTTTACACTTAATATCCACTTATATTGGGTGTATTTATATTTTTCACACATATTTTTGAGATTGATTTGTCCTTAATTTAGGGATACCTTCTTTATAAGGGATTTCATCACATTTGACATTTCTATTGAGGGTTCATTGTTGTTATGAACCAATTCACTATTATATGGTGTATATACTATCCTTTGGAGTATTATATAATGAATCCATTTATTCTCATGATATTATAAAGTTCTGACTAAATGTTATTCCTCAATTATTGTATTCAAGTGTCTCTAATTTTGGTAAAACCCCTTTAACCAAAATATCATTTTAAATGTTTTAATTATTTGTTGTTATTAATATCCATGTTTTCAAAATGGTTTTAAGGATTTATTTATCTGGATATTAATGGTTTAAAATTTTAAGCTTCAAGGTGGTATGGGACACTTTGATTCAAAAATCTCTTTATTAAATGTTTTAAATGGTTTTGGAAATGGTTTATTTTTGAATGGATTCATTATTTCAATATACTAAAGTGTTATATTGTGATTGAAATGTGGAAATGTTATGCTTCCTTTATGAATGTTTTATGTGATACATTTATGTTATGGTTCATGGGCATTTTTATGAAAACGGGTGGTTCCGTGATAAACTAAGGGCGGGTGAGCCCGATATAGCTCTCCAATGCATTGGGTAACGCAATGGAATGAAACGTTAAGGTTTCTCCGAAGAGATTTAGGGAATATACTGTGATGGGTATTCCAAACGTAACCAAGAGGGTTACTCCCTACGTAAGAATGTTATGAATGCCTCAAGTTACCTTTATGTCTTATGTTTTCTATGATTTATTCATGGTTTGATGAGGTATGTTAAAGTACCTATGTTTTATGGGTAAAGTATGATTTCATTATTATGTATATATGAACTCATGTTTTATTTCCATATTTTTATAACCCTTACTGAGCTTTTTATGCTCATCCCATGTTTTTGAAATGTTTTTCACAGGTCAAGGGAAAGGTACATGATGTGGTGATAATGTCAAGGATGTGTCAAGAAAGAATCCATGTTTTATTTTAAATATGTTTCCGTTGATGGGAAGAATGAATACTGTCTTTTATGTAACCACTTTGTTTAAATGTGGAATGTAATGAAAGTTTCATGATCTAATTCTCTAAAACTCTAAACCTAAAAAGATCCTCAATGTGTAATCTTGTAATAACTCAAGATTAAGTAAGGTTTAAGGCTGGGGCCTTATAGTTGGTATCAAAGGTCGGTTTAGATAACTTTAGAGGTTAGGGTATTCTTTAAGCATAAGTGACATTACCATAATGGTTAGGATTTCAGAAAGAGTACTAGTTTTAGATAAAGTGAATGAGTAAGTATATCTTAGTTTTTATCTTCCTCATTAGTACATGATGGTTATGTTGATATAATCACACTGACCTATTTGGTTTTAGTAAATGTATGGATCTAGAAGGCACCAAAGAGACAACAGGTTTGAAGGAAAACTGTGGTGGTTCTCTGTTTAAGATACTGGATGAGATGGGGGATTCAATGAGGAATCTCATGGTTGTTCTAAACCAACTATCAAGGATTCATGACCAACCACTTCAACCTTGGTGAGTTCTCTAATGCATCATGTACAAGATGGCCAACTCGATGTGGAAATTCAGGTAATAATTATTAAGGTAACCATTAGGGTTTATATGATCCTTACTTTTTAGGTAATTATGGGTTACTCTATGATATGATGGAAAATGAAAGGAATGAGATAAAGTTAAGGTTAAAATATGTTATGATCATTTTTGAGGATTTTATCCCTTTTGGGGAATGATTTAAGAATTATATAGTTTTGGAAAAAGAAAAACACGCAGACTGTGTGACAACCCTTCGTTTCGGACAAAGCTGCAGGAATCAAACCCACAATCAAAGTGCAACTGGTATTTATCACCTACCACTGGACTATGTGAAGTCCCTGGTTAGTTTTACTGATTCTTTTTTTAAAGAGTAAGTTGATTTTGGGTTATTTATGAAAATGATTAACCTATCATAAAGGATATGTGATTAGGTTAATTACTTTTCAATATGAGACTTTAGGAGCAACTGATGTTGTTTGGAGATAAATGTTACGATTTAACTTGGAAGACTATGTGACTAAATCCTTCAAATATTTGGGTTTAAATCTTATATTGGTTTACTTTGAAGAATTTTATGGACAATTTGTTTATCGAATGGTCCTCTTTGACATTTCGGTTTTGTTGGAAAAATTTTGGAGATTAAGAATAGATTTTCTTTTTGTAAAGGGTTATCCTTTTCAGGATTATCTGATCATGTACTAACCTTTTTGGTTTTGGTTTTGTTTAGAGTCTAAATACATGGGAAGTATATAGTTCTCTTTTGTGGATTAGGTGATTCTCTAAAAGTTGATTATATTACTATTAATGCGAACAAGTCTTCCTAAATACTCATCTTTTGGAGAAAATATGAGTTTGTGTAAGGAATCTAATAAAAGTTGAAAGTCAACATGATAAGTGATTATGCTTCCTTATGAATAAATTCCTCAATATTAAGTAACATAAAACAAAAATGTTGTCTATTAACTTTTTCTACTGGGGAACCCAACACCGTTTAACCCATCACAAGTTTGTGATTTTTTTATTGTTAACTTTCTCCTAAACATGTTTTCTATCACTCTCCATCAGAACATGACCCTATGTTTTCTCCTCCATGTCCATGTTTTCTTACATGGAGTCCTAGTATGGGTTAACCCGGGTGACCTTTGTGCTTATCTTTATTTATTTTAAAGTGATTGTTTTACCGACTCTTGTTCCGATGTGGGACTTTCAAGGATGTTTCCAAGCGCAATTTTAAAATTGCGAGGACCTAATTCCCAAAAGGGGGGAAGGATGTAACACCCCAGGTAAATAAAGAATATGACATTTTCATATTTATCCATATTTGTGAATAAAATATTAATATGTCTTTAAAGGGGACGCTATGCTCGATGACGTACCCAACACACAACAACGAGTTTCTTGGGAATCTTACGTTGCACTTTAATAATAAGATAATATTATGGTAGTTAACATGTAGTCGTTGCATTGGCGGGAATGGATAGAAATAACTAAAATATGATTATATATGTTTTTTAAATGTTTTTACATTTATCCAAAGGCTTAAAATACGGAAAGAATTCAATTTTAGGCTTTTATACCCTAATTTTCACTAAAGGTTCACTTATTGCCTTTTGATGGAGAACTGTCATTAAATATAGTTTTTATCACTATTATACATTCTTTTGGACCAAATATAACTCTTCTTTAGAATCGGGACATCAAATTTTACTTTGTGTAAATTTTTGGTATTTTTCCGATAAAGTTCATTTTTTAATGAATAGTGTAAATTGTTGTATTTTAATTCAAAACCTCTTTTTAATCTAATTTTTTTATATGATTAGATTATCGTTTGAATTGGTTTTAAATTGAAATTAGAATATATTTTTACCATTTAATCCAATAGTGGTCGTTGGAATTAATTTCACTTTGAAATCAGACTTAAACCAGTGTCAATCTTTTGATACTTATTGTTTCATAGAAACACGCTATTTGCTCTGACAGCGGGAATTAATTATTAAATTAATTAATGTGACTTACATGTTTTTAATTTTGTAAAATAGACTTCATTTTTGAATTCAGAATATCAAATATAGCTTAGGGTGAATTTTTGGGATTTTTCTGAAAAACTTCAATTTTTGATGAATAGTGGAACCACTAAGTGGTACTTATAAAAACTGATTTTTCCGTTTAAATGAAATTTTGAAATCTTTGTGACTTGAATTTAAAAAATCAGACATACATGGTTGTCATTAAGAAGTAAAATGTGGTTTAATGGGATAAAATAATTTTTTTGGTGAATAGTAACTTATTAAGTTTTTAATCGCGATTAGAGGTAATTAGTGTAGTTTAAGGTAGAAATAATGTTTTAATAATATTAAATGAACTTGACACATGTCCTACACTCATTGGTTGTGTCATGGCCGACCAAGAAAATCCATGGGTCAACTTGGGGACCCCATGTAGCCACTTTGGTTGGGAAATGACATAAATAACTTTTTATTTAATGTAAACGTAAAAATGACACAAACAGCATATGTTTTACGAAAACAATTTGTACATGGGTTTATAAAGATCAGATTTTTGATTATAAATAGTAATTGGAAAGATAAAAAGATTTCATACATCATAGTAATTTTTTTATAATTTTTAGACATTAAATAAATTAAATTATTTATGACATAATAATGATGCAGCGATGACATCATTATCTGATGATTTAAATAAAATGAGAAGATAATGTAAACTCTATGACCTAAACGTGTCAAAACTTATTGGATGGGTGGATTTAGATCCCTTATCACCGTATCCACGAATTATATCAATGTGGGACCTTTTAAAACCGAAACACTTTTTCAAATAAAGTAATATTTTTTACTTTCCAAAAGTGCCCCTCCTCTCCTCTTATAAAAGGCCCCCACCTCTACCTCATTTCACACACTCCTCAAGCCTTTTGCTCGGCCAACCCCTGCCCATTTACTCTCTCCATATCCCTCTCCTCATCCTAGAGGATTCCCTTTGGGCATAATCCTTTCAGAGGAAGCCTTTAGGCTCAAATCAAAAGGAGATACACTTTTAAAGGTAATTCATTCTCTCATGTTCATTTGTTTTATTTTGCTTCTCCAACCCCCTAAACTATTTTTATTTACTTCTTTTGTAACAACAACAGTATCTTCAATATACTAGGATGTTGTTATAAGATTTATTTGAGTTACACTCTCACACAACTACATAAAATGGTTAAAGAACATACGGTTTCCGTGGATGGCGAAATTCTACCTCCCGAAACGATGATTGTTCAATACTCATTTAACACCTTCAAAGGTGTCCATTATGATGTCACTATTTTTATATATGATATATAATATGTTTATTTTTTCCTTAAGCTTCTGTTTTTTTTCATTTTGGGCATACCTTTATGGTTTCCATTATGTGTAAATGCGATATCTTCATTTAAGGAAGTGCGGACTACCGCCCCCTCAAAGTGATTTGATTCGTTAAATACCATATGTGGGACGTATAAAGGATGGAACTATGATATTATATATTATATTATACTGGAATTATAATATACCTTTATATCATTATTATTCCATTCTATAAAATACGAAATAGAAATGGAAGTAGCGTTCATGCGTACGCACGGCTTACCGTCTCCATGAACGGTGCATTTCATATCTTACCTCTAAATGATTATGTAATGTTATAAATGCATTAATGTACTGGATATATATGACATATATGATATCTAAATCATGAATACAATTCTGGATATAATAAACATTTGGCCACACGAACAACATGTAATTGTAAGAAGTCCACTTTCGGCTTAAGAACCAAATATCGGCAAAACAAATATTATTAATTTAAATGATTACATAATGATTATGACATGGTAATAAGTGATATAAAAGGAATACTGAACTTGAAAAAGGTTCTTAAGTAAGTAGAAATTAACTCAAGTTTATTATTCAGGAGATTAAAGAACGGTCGAGTCAAGTCGGACCCGAGGTAAGGGATCCTACTCCTCTCTTTCTTTTTAAGTACACACTTTTATGTCATTCCTTTTAAAGCACATATTTCTTGTTATTGGGATGATATTTTATATTAAACTTAATGTAATTTTTATGTTCATGTGATGAGAGACCCTATTCTCTCTCATCAATCCATTTTGGAAGTTTTGAGTGGCGCCGTTAGGCTGCCGAACTTTCGTAAGAGATCTAACCTCTCTCTTTCTTTTTAAGTACTCTCCTTTATGTCACTTCTTTTAAGCTCCCCTTTGTAATGTTGGGGGATGTTCTTTTATATTCCTCTTTCTGTAAATTTTATTGTAATGTGATGAGATACCCTATTTGATCTCATCAATCCATATTCGGAAGTTTTATGTGGCGCCGTTAGGCTGCCGAGTTTTCGTAAGGGATTTTTCATCTCACTTTTATTCCCGTGAGATTTATGCTACATTTGCCACAAATTCCATTGAGTGGTGTATGTACTTCCCATTATTATACTCTTTGTGTAATATAATTTCGTTTATGAGTATTTATATCAATGATCTATTGTCCTTCTTTCATGGGGTGTATGTTTTGAAAGATACCCAAGTCGGTAAGGGAACCTTTCACCCTCCTCTTTTTTAAAAGACTTCTTTTGTTGGGTATTTTAATTTACATATTGTTATGTTGGGATATGTTCTCATATATCCTTATTGATGTAAATTTTATGTCCAAGTGATGAGATACACTTTTTATCTCTCATCAACTCATTTTGATGTGATGCCGTTAGGCTGTCAAGGGAACTTTTTAACCCAATTTCGATTTCTTTGGGTTCAACATGTAGTAATTTAATATGTCATCCATTGAATATGTGTGAATGACCTTTTATTGTTTTACACTTAATATCCACTTATATTGGGTGTATTTATATTTTTCACACATATTTTTGAGATTGATTTGTCCTTAATTTAGGGATACCTTCTTTATAAGGGATTTCATCACATTTGACATTTCTATTGAGGGTTCATTGTTGTTATGAACCAATTCACTCTTATATGGTGTATATACTATCCTTTGGAGTATTATATCATGAATCCATTTATTCTCATGATATTATAAAGTTCTGACTAAATGTTATTCCTCAATTATTGTATTCAAGTGTCTCTAATTTTGGTAAAACCCCTTTCACCAAAATATCATTTTAAATGTTTTAATTATCTGTTTTTATTAATATCCATGTTTTCTAAATGGTTTTAAGGATTTATTTATATGGATATTAATGGTTTAAAATTTTAAGCTTCAAGGTGTTATGGGACACTTTGATTCAAAAATCTCTTTATTAAATGTTTTAAATGGTTTTGGAAATGGTTTCTTTTTGAATGGATTCATTATTTCAATATACTAAAATGTTATATTGTGATTGAAATGTGGAAATTTTATGTTTCCTTTATGCATGTTTTATGTGATACATTTATGTTATGGTTCTTGGGCATTGTTATGAAAACGGGTGGTTCCGTGATAAACTAAGGGCGGGTGAGCCCGATATAGCTCTCCAATGCATTGGGTAACGCGAAGGAATGAAACGTTAAGGTTTCTCCGAAGAGATTTAGGGAATATACTGTGATGGGTATTCCAAACATAACCAATAGGGTTACTCCCTACGTAAGAATGTTATGAATGCCTCAAGTTACCTTTATGTCTTATGTTTTCTATGATTTATTCATGGTTTGATGAGGTTTGTTAAAGTACCTATGTTTTATGGGTAAAGTATGATTTCATTCTTATGTATATATGAACTCATGTTTCCTTTCCATATTTTTATAACCCTTACTGAGCTTTTTATGCTCATCCCATGTTTTTGAAATGTTTTTCACAGGTCAAGGGAAAGGTACATGATGCGGTGATAGTGTCAAGGATGTGTCAAGAAAGAATCCATGTTTTATTTTAAATATGTTTCCGTTGATGGGAAGAATGAATACTGTCTTTTATGTTACCACTTTGTTTAAATGTGGAATGTAATGCAAGTTTCATGATCTAATTCTCTAAAACTCTAAACTTGAAAAGATCCTCAATGTGTAATCTTGTAATAACTCAAGATTAAGTAAGGTTTAAGGCTGGGGCCTTATACCAGGATTGTACTATTTGTGTAATATAATTTCATTTATGAGTATTTACATCTTCATTTTATGATCCTTCTTTCATGTGGTGTATGTTTGAAAAGTTACCAACTCGGTAAGGGAACCTTCCACCCTCATCTTTTTAAAAGACTTCTTTTTGTTATATCTTTTAATTTACATCTTATTATGTTGTAATATGTTCTTATATATCTTTATTGACATAAATGTTTTTTCCAAGTGATGAGATAACCTTTTTGTCTCATCAAAAAATTTCTTGAATTTTAAATTGACGTCGTTAGGCTGTCTAATTTTTACAAGGGAACTTCTTAACCCAATTTCAATTCTTTGGGTTCAACTTGTACTTCTTGAATATGTCATCCTATAAATATGTTTGAATGACCTATGATTGTTTTACAAATAATATCAACTTATATTGGGTGTATTTTTATTTTTCATGCATAATTATGTGATTTATTTATCCTTAATTTAAGGATACCATCTTTATAAAGGATCTCATCTCAAATTTCATTTCCATTGAGACTTCATTGTTTTTATGCACCAATTCACTCTTATATGGTGTATATACTGTCCTTTGACATATTATATCATGAATCCTTTTATTCTCATGATATTATAAAGTTCTTATTAAATTTTATTCCTCAATTATTTGTATTCAAGTGTCTCTCTTTTTGATAGAAAAACTCATTAACTAAAATATCATTTTAGATGTTTTAAAGATTTTTTATTCTAAATATTTCTCCTTAATGTCCATGTTTTCAAAATGGGTTTTAGGATTTATTTATATGGACATTAATGTTTTCAAATGATAATTCATTTAAAATCTTCAAAGTGGTATGGGACACTATGATTCAAAAATCTCATTCTAAATGGTTTATGAAAATGGATTGATTATTTCAATATATTGAAATTACTTCTTGTGACTTCAAATGAATTTTTATTAGGGAAATGTTTATATTTTAAATATTTTATGTCTCGTGATGGTACTTGGACATTTCATGGGTGTTTATGTTATAAACCATATGATGGGTGGTGTCGTGAATACCAGGACGGGTGTTTACGTTATAACCTCCAATGCGTTGGGTATGGAAGTCGGCCATATGGCTATTCCATTTAGTGATATGTGTGGAAGTTGACCGTATGGTTATTCCATTTAAGTATGTTTATGTCCCAAGTTACCTTTATAGGTTATGTGTTATTTATATGGGTTTTATGGTAATATTTTAGTCAGAAAAGTGTAAGCACTGATCTTTTAATCAGTGAAGAGTATTTACTACTTCATAATGGTTATAAGTATTACCTAGGATTATGTATTCATGGTTTTCTTGTTGTTTTGAAAAACTAAAAGTTTCCTTCTTTGTGTATCCCTTACTGAGATTTTTTATGCTCATCCCAAGTTTTCGAAATGTTTTTCACATTATATATAGTGGAATAGGGTCAAGGATGGGATCAATGAAAAAATCATGCCGTCTAAAACATGGAACTAGACATGACACTTTTTTTCAATGAGTTTTTATTTTATGAAAAAATGGAAACTGTGTAGAAGTGTCTAATTTGTAATCTTTTGAGATGTAATAGTCATGTCCTAATTCTCTAAAACTATAAACCTGAAAATATCCTAAATGTGAATTATTCATTTAATTCAATATTATGTAAGGTTGAAGGCTGAGTCTTACAGTTGGTATCAATGGTTGATTTAGACAACTTTAGGGATTATGAGTTTTTGTTAGACACTTGGTTAGTCCCTATGTCTATTATTTCAGTTAAATCCATTTTTTATAACTTTTTCAGATCAAGGAAAGTCAGTTAAAAATGGAAGGAGGATGATCTCAAACGACATTCCTATATCTTCCTGATGACATTCTTGTAATAATTATAGCAAAGTCATGTTCTGATGATTGTGAAACTTTTTCTAGACTAAAACTCACTTGCAAGAAGTTGTTTGAGATATCAAACACCTCCAATATTTCTTGTTATCATTATGGATCATGGGTTGTATTTAGACAAATCCTATTTTCACAATATTCTCATAATTTCAAGAAAGGTAAATATTATCAAGGAATTTTCAAATATTTTACCTAATCATAAGATTTTGAAGCATATTATGATTTCAAAAAAGTTGCTGAAGAATGGGACCCTTTTGCAACCTATTTATATTCTCTTTTAAACAATTGTCTCTCAGCACATACCTATGGTATTTTAAAAGGACCATTAATTGAATGTTTCAATTCTAATTCGGTCTGACTATTTTATATAAATCATGTTTTATCAGATGTTTTGAAATTATATGTCATACATGATTATTTTTCAAAACTTTTTTTCTGTGAACACCCATATGACCCATGTTGTATATGGTGTTTTTGGATGGAAGAAGAAAATGATTTTGAAGGATCTCTAAATCATTGTTACGATGAATGGACCTTCTACCTATGTGAACAAGATGGCGATGAAACCAAATGGACGCCATGATCAAGTTATGAAGTTCTTCATTTTGGGGATCATTTTATTTTTTCATATGGTGGTGAAATAAGATTTGAATAATTAAGTTTTTGAGATCATAATAAATTTGGGTGAAAATGAGAGGCATAAGGAAACCATTGATGTTAAAACATGTAAGGTTTATTTTTGGGTTTTATAAAAAGGAAAACACATAGGATGGGTGACAACCCGTCACGTCCAGCAAGGCTGCAGGAATCGAACCCACAACTGAAATGCGACAAGGGCGCAACACCTACCACTGGCCTAGGTGAAGTCCCTGGTTTGTATAACTTATTCTTTTATGTTAAATGGTTATATGGATCAAGAATAAGTTGATTTTTGGAAGTTATGTTGTATCGAATGGATATATTAGTATAAGAAAATGATTTCGTGATTAAGAGATAAAGGTTATTTTGGAAGACATTCTCTCTTTTGAGGAAACACTATATGCGTAATGAAAATAAAGTACTACATGATTTAAATTGTGGAGGAATGGTTGAGATTTTTATTATGAATCTATGTATTTATTGTGGACCTATGGTGATTTGGGATATTTCTGGAAAATTATTAACCTACCATAGAGAATATGTGATTAGGTTAATTACACTTTAGTATGTGACTTTAAGAGTAGTTGATGGTATTTGGAGATAAATGTTAAGATTTATTGGAGATGAATATGTGATTTAGATCCTTCAAGGTTTTGGGTTTCAATCATAGTTTGAAGTATTTTGAATATTTTTATGGACAATTTTGTATTCAATGGTCTTTCATGATCTTTGGGAACTTTTTGTTGAATTTTGAGGATTAAGAGTTTTCTTATAATGGATTATCCTTTTTAGAGATTATATGATCTCGTACTGACCATTTTGGTTTTCGTTGAAGTATAAAGACAATGTAAATATATAGACATTATTCTGTAGATTATGTGATTCTCTAGAAGAAGATACATGTGCTTTGATGTGACCAAGTCTTTCTTTAATTCTCATTGTTTGGAGAAAAGATTAGTATTTGGTAGAAACATAATAAAGGAAGAAACTCTACATAAAGGTAAGTATATTTCATTATGTTTTTATTCTATGTAGAAAATTAATTCCTTAAATTATTAAAAGGAAAGTAAAAGAAAAATTTTGTTGGTTTACCTTTCCTACTAGGTGATTAAAGACTGTTTAACACATCATAAGTTTGTGATTTTCTTATAGTTAATTTTCTCCTAATCTTGTTTTCTATCACTCTCCCTAAAAACATTACTGTTTGTTTTCACTTCCATATCCATGTTTTTCTACATGGAATCCAAGTATTGGTTAACTCGGCTGAACTTTTTACTTCTCTTTCTTTCTTATAAAGTGATAGTTTTACGAAATCTTTTTCCGATGTGGGACTTTCAATGATGTTTCCAAGCCCAATTTTAAAATTGCGAGGACACAATATTCAAAAGGGGGGAAGAATGTAAGATCCCAAGAAAATAAAGAATATTACTTTTTCATATTTATTAATATTGTGAATTATATATTAATTTTACGTTAAAGGGGTTGCTATGTTCGATAGCGTACCCGATACGCAACAACATGTTTCTTTGAAATCTTACGTTGCACACTGATAATATAATATTATTATTTTAAATGGTAGTTAACTCCTAGCCATTGTATTGGAAAGAATGAAAAAAAACTAACTGCAATATTATTATACATGTTTGTTGAATGTATTTACATTTATATAATAAAAGTTAGAGGATTAAAATGTGAATGAATCTAATTTTAAGCATAATTTACATTAAATGGTCGAATTACCACCTTTTAATGGAGAACACACTTTAAATCTAGTTTTTTTCATTTTTATATGTTCTATTTGACCAAATAAAATTCTTATTTATATTTGGGACATCAAATTTCACTTTGGGTAATTTTTTGGTATATTTTGGATAAAGTTCATTTTTTAATGAATAGTTGAAAATATTTTATTTTAATTCAAAAGTTCCTTTTAATATAATTTATTTATATAGTAATATTATCTTTTTAATTGGTTTTAAAGTGTAATTAATATATATTTTTAACATTTAATACAATTTTGGTCATTGGAATTAATTTCACTTTAAAATTGGACATAAACAAGTGTCAATCTTTTGATAGTTATTGTTTCTTAAAAACACGCTATTTGTATTGATAACGATAATTAATTTTAAAATTAATTAATTTCACTTATATGTTTTGAATTTGGAAAAATATACATCATTTTTTTATTCAGAATATCAAATATAGGTTAGTCTGAATTTTTTGTATTTTTATGAAAACTTCAATTTTTGATGAATACTGAAACCACTTAGTAGTAGTTAAAAAGCTGACTTTTTCATTTAAATGAAATTTTACCGCTTATGTGAATTGAATTTCTAAAATAAGACATATATTGTTGTTATAAACAAGTAAAATTTGGTTCAATAAGATGAAAATAATTTTTGGTCAATAGTAACTTTTGACTTTTTTACCGCGTTAAAGGTAAATAGAGTAATTCAAGGTAAAAAAATTATTATAATAATTTAAAAATTCTTTAACACTTGTCGAAAAATTATTTTATGAGTCATTAACGACCATGGGAATCTTTAGGATGATTTTGAGACACCATTGAGCCACTTGGGAGTGATAATGACATTTTAGATGAATTAACTTAAAGTAAAGGCAAAAATGACAAAAACAAATATCTTTTAGTAAATTAATTTTTATTAGGGGTAATATAAATTATCATTTCAAAAAAAAATATTAATAGGAAATCCAGAAATATTTCCTACATCATGGTATTTTTTTTATAATTTGTAGACATCCAATAAATTACATTATTTAGGACAAAATACTGATGCAGTATTTACCTCATTAATTAATGATTTAAATAAATAAGATTATAATGAATAAAATATTATCCAAACCTGTCCAATTATGATTGTATGAATTTAATTCGAATATGAGTCATCTTATCTTTGAACTTAAGGATTTTTGGCTGTTTTGAAACCGAGGAAATGTTTATAATAAAATAATTTTTTCACAATTTCCTAAAGAGAGCATCCTCCCCCTTATAAAAGGAGACAACTTCTAACCAATTAATCACACATATCAATCCATTTGGATCATCTACACTCTGACAATTAAGCTCCGTACTTCCCTATCCTCCTTATAGAAGCCTTAAAATATGTAGAAGGCACTTGATGAAGTCCTTTGGTTCAAACCAAATGGAGTTACCAAAATTAAAGTTAACAGTTTCTCTTAAATTGTTTTATTTTATTTTACTTCTCCAACCCCAAAACTCTTTTTATTCCTTTATTTTTTTTAAAATCGGGTATCCTAAATATACTAGGATGTTGTTATAATAAGTATTTGAACTACAATTACATACACCTCCTTCTAATTGATGAAGAACATAATGTTTCTGTGGATGGGAAAGTAAAGCCACACGAAACAATGATTGTTCGATTATCTCCTACCACCTCTCATAGTGGCAATTATGATGGCATTGTATGTATATATGATATATATTATGTTTATATTTTATTTATTCTTCGGTAATTTCCATTTATAGTATGACTTTATGGTTCCCATTATGAGTAAACATGATAATCTCATTAGAGGAAGTGCAGACTACCACCCCCTCAAAGTGATATGACTCGATTATACCATATGTGGTACGTATAAAGGATATATTTAATGATATTATATATGATACAAAAATGGAATTTTAATACTACTATGTATCATTATTCTTTAATTCCATTAAACATGAAATAGAAATGGAAGTAGCGTTCATGCTTACGTACGACTTACAGTCTCCATGAAAGGTGCATTTCATTTCTTACATCTAAATGTTATGTACTATTATAAATACATGTATATGCAGGATATATATGATATATATGATATCCAAATCCTGAATATAATTCCGTATATAATGAACATTTGACCACATGAACAACATGTGATTATAAGAAGTCCATTTTTTACTCAAGTACCAAATATCGACAAAACGAACATTATTAACTTAAATGATTACATAATGTTTATAACACAGTAAAAAGTGATATAAAGGGAATAATAAAATTGAAAAAGGTTCTTAAGTAAGTAGAAAATAAATTTAGTTTTTTATTTAGGAGATTAAAGAATGATCGAGTCATGTCGGACACGAGGTAAGTGATTTTCTTATCTCACTTTTAATTCTGTGAGATTTCCATTGTTCGCCACTTATTCATTTCATGTGGTGTATTGTGTACTGAAATTTTATATATATTATCATGATTATCATTATATTAATCGTATTTTATGATTCATTTGGTGTTTATTTAATTTTGTTCATACGACTCAGTTGATTACAACGTGGTAAAGGGTTTCCTCCAACTTTTTATTCCCGTGAGATTCATGCTATATTTTCCACTATTTCCTTTTGTGTGGTGTATGTACTAACAAGTATTGTAATATTTTTGTAATATACTTTCATTTATGAATATTAACATCTTCATTTTATGATCATTCTTTCTTGTGGCGTATGTTCTGAAAGTTACCAAATCGGTAAGGGAACCTTTCACCCTCCTCTTTTTAAAAGACTTCCTTTAGTTATGTCTTTTAATTTATATCTTTTTATGTTGGGATATGTTCTTATATATCTTTATTGACTAAAACGTTTTTTCCAAGTGATGAGATACCATTTTTTCTCATTAACCAAATTTTATGAATTTTAATGTGACGCCATTAGGCTGCCGAATTTTTAAAAGTGAACTTCTTAACCCAATTTCAATTCTTTGGGTTCAACTTGTACTTATTGAATATGTCATCCTATGAATATGTGTGAATGAACTATTATTGTTTTACAATTAATATCCACTTATACTGGGTGTATTTATATTTTTCCCACTTAATTATGTGATTTATTTATCCTTAATTTTAGGATACTATCTTTATAAAGGATCTCATATCAATTTTCATTTCCATTGAGACTTCATTGTTTTTATGCACCAATTCACTCTTATATAGTGTATATACGGTCCTTTGACATATTATATCATGAATCCATTTATTCTCATGATATTATAAAGTTCTGATTGAATGTTATTCCTCAATTATTTTTATTCATGTGTCTCTCTTTTTGTTAGAAAAACTCTTTAACAAAAATATCGTTTTAAATGTTTTAATGATTTATTATTCTAAATATTTCTCCATAATGTCCATGTTTTCAAAATGGGTTTTTGGATTTATTTTTATGGACATTAATGTTTTCTAATGATAATTCATTTAAAATCTTCAATGTGGTATGGGACACTTTGATTCAAAAATATTATTCTAAATGGTTTATGAAAATGGATTGATTATTTCAATATCTTGAAACTACTTCTTGTGAAGTCAAATGAAATTTTATTAGTGAAATTTTTATATTTGAAATATTTTATGTGATGTGATTTTACTTAGACATTTGATGGGTGGTTATGTGATAAACCATATGATAGGTGGTGTTGTGAATACCAGGATGGGTGGTTACATTATAACCTCCAATGAATTGGTTATGGGAATCGGCCGTATGGCTATTCCATTTAGTGATATGAATGGAATTTGACCGTATGGTTATTCCATTTAAGTATGTTTATGTCCCAAATTACCTTTATATGTTATGTGTTCATTATATGGATTTTATGGTAATATTTTGGTTACAAAAGGGTGAGAAATAATCTTTTATTCAGTGAAAAGTATTTAATACTTCGTAATGGTTTTAAGTATTACCTATAATTATGTATTCATGGTTTACTTTTTGTTTTGAAAAACTAATAGTTTCCTTCTTTGTGTATCCCTTACTGATCTTTTTTATGCTCATCCCAAGTTTTTGAAATGTTTTTCACCAGACATAAAGGGGAATAGGGTCAAGGATGGGATCAAGGAAAAATCATGTCGTCTAAAATATGGAACTATACATGACTCTTTTTTTCAAAGAGTTTTTATTTTATGAAAAAAAATGGAAACTGTGTAGAAGTGTATACTTTGTAATCTTTTGAGATGTAATAGTTATGTCCTAATTCTCTAAAAATCTAAACCTGAAAATATCCTCAACGTTAAATATTCATTTAATTCAATATTATGTAAGGTTTAAGGCCGGTTCATTATAGTTGGTATCAAAGGTCGGGTTAGGCAACTTTAGAGATTAGGAGTTTTCGTTAGGCACATGGTTAGTGCCTATGATTATTCTTTCATTTAAATCCATTTTTTATAACTTTTTCAGATCAAGTAATGTTAGTTACAAATGGAAGGAGGAGGATATCAAACGACATTCTGATCTCTTCCTGATGACATGCTTGCAATAATTATTGCAAAGTCACATTCAGATGATTGAGAAAAATTTTCTAGAATATAACTCACTTTCAAGCATTTGTTTGAGATATCAAACACCTCAATTATACATCATTATCATCGCGGATCATGGGTTTTATTTAAAAAAATCCTATTTCCACAATATTCTCATACTTTCAAGAAAGGTAAATATTATCAAGGCATTTTCAAATATTTTACCTTATCATTAGATTTTGAAGCATATTAAGATTTCAAAATGGGTGCTGAAAAATGAGACCCTTGTACAACCTATTTATATTTGTTTCTAAAATATTTCCTCTCAGCACATACCTATGGTATTTTAAAAGGATCATTAATTGAAAGTATCAACTATAATTCGGTCTAACTATTTTATAGAAATCATGTTTTATCAGATGTTTTGAAATTATATGTCATACATGATTATTTTCCAAAACAGTTTTTCTGTGAACACACATATGACCCATGTTAAACAAGGAGTTTTTAGATGGAAGAAGAAAATGATTTTGAAGGATCTGTAAATCATTGTTGTGAGGCATGGACCTTCTACCTATGTGAAAAAGATGACGATGAAACCAAATGGACACCATGATCAAGGTATGAAGTTCTTCATTTTGGGGATCTTTTTATTTTATCATATGGTGGTGAAATAAGATTTCAAGAATTAATTTGTTGAGATCATAATGAATTTGGATGAAAATGACAGGTATAAGGAAACCATTTATGTTAAAACATGTTAGGATAATTTTTGGGTGTTATAAAAAGGACAACCCGTAGGATGGGTAACAACCCATCATGTCTGGCAAGGCTACAGGAATCGAACCCACAACTGAAGGGAGACAAGGGCGCATGGCCTACCACTATCCTCTGTGAAGTCCCTAGTTAGTATGAATTATTATTTTAAGTTAAATGGTTATATGGATCAATAATAAGTTGATTTTGGTAACTTATGTTTTATCGAATGGATATCCTCAGTATAAGAAAAAAATTTGGTGATTATTTGATAAAGGTTATTTTGGAAGACGTTCTCACTTTTGAGGAAACACTATATGACTAATGAAAATAAAGTACAATATGATTTCAATTGTCGAGGAATGGTTGAGATTTTTTTTAAAGAATCTATGTATTTATTGTGAACATATGGTGATTTGGGTTATTTCTAGAAAATGATTAACCTACCATAGAGAAGATGTGATTTGGTTAATTACGCTTTAGTATGTGATTTTAAGAGTAGTCGATGATATGGTGAGATAAATGTTAAGATTTATTAGATAAGAATATGGGATTTAAATCCTTCTGTGTTTTGGGTTTGAATCTTAGTTTGAATTATTTTGAAGAATTTTATGGAAAACCTATGTATTGAATGGTATTTCGTGATCTTTGGGAACTTTTTGTTGAATTTTGGTGATTAAGAATATTTTTTTATAAAGTATTAGCCTTTTTGGGGATTATAAGATCTCTTACGAACCATTTTGGTTTTAGTTGATGTCTAAAGACGAGAGAAATATATAGTCATTCTTTTGTGGATTATGTGATTCTCTAGGAGAATATTATTGTGCTTTTATGTGACTAAGTATTTTTTTAATGCTAATTGTGTGGAGAAAAGATTAGTTTTTAGAAGAAACATAATAATGGAAGAAACTCTATGTGAAGGTAAGTATATTTCCTTATGTTTTTATTCTTTGTAGTAAACTAATTCCTCAAATTATGAAAAGGAACATAGAAGAAAAACATTGTTGGTTTACCTTTCATACTGGGTGATCAAAGATTGTTTAACACATCATAAGTTTGTGATTTTCTTATGATCAATTTTCTCCTAATCATGTTTTCTATCACTCTCCCACAGAATATGACCATTTGTTTTCTCTTCCATATCCATGTTTTCCTACATAGAATCCAAGTATCAGTTAACTCAGGTAACCTTTGTACTACTCTTTCTTTCTTATAATGTGATAGTTTTACTGACTCTTTTTCCAATGAGGGACTTTCAATGAAATTTCCAAGCCCATTTTTAAAATTTCGATGACGTAATTTCCAAAAGGGGGGATGAATGTAACATCCCAAGAAAATAAAGAATATTACTTTTTCATATTTATTAATATTGTGAATTAAATATTAATTTTACATTAAAGGGGTTGCTATTTTCGATATCGTACCTGATACGCAACAACATGTTTCTTTGAAATCTTACATCGCACACTAGTAATATAAAATTATTATTTTAAATGGTAGTTAACTCCTAGCTGTTGTATTGGAGGGAATGAAAAAAACTAACTACAATATGATTATACATGTCTGTTAAATGTATTTACATTTATCCAATAAAAGTTAGGGGATTAAAATGCAAATGAATCTAATTTTAAGCATAATTTACATTAAATGGTCGATTTACCGCCTTTTAATGGAGAACTTTCTTTAAATCTAGTTTTGGTCATTTTTATATATTCTATTAGACCAAATAAAATTCTTATTTATATTTGGGACATCAAATTTCACTTTGGGTAATTTTTTGGTATTTTTCCGATAAAGTTCATTTTTAATGAATATTTGAAAATATTGTATTTTAATTCAAAAGTGCATTTTAATATAATTTATTTATATAGTTATATTATCTTTATAATTGGTTTTAAAGTGTAATTATAATATATTTTTACCATTTAATCCAATTTTGGTCATTGAAATTAATTTCACATTGAAATTTGAAATAAACAAGTGTCAATCTTTTGATAGTTATTGTTTCTTAAAAACATGCTATTTGTTTTGATAATGGGAATTTATTTTAAAATTAATTAATGCCACATCTATGTTTTGAGTTTGGAAAACTATACATCATTTTTGAATTCAGAATATCAAATATATCTTTCACTTAATTTTTGGTATTTTTCTAAAAAACTTTTATTTTTGATGAATAGTGAAACCACTTAGAAGTAGTTAAAAAACCAAATTTTTCATTTAAATAAAATTTTACTGCTTCTGTGAATTGAATTTAGAAAATATGACATATATGGTTGTTATAAAGAAGTAAAATGTGGTTTAATAAGATGAAAATAATTTTTTGTCAATAGTAACTTTTGACTTTTTTTCCACGGTTAAAGGTAAATAGGGTAATTCAAGGTAATAAGAGTATTATAATAATTCCAAAATAACATAAAACTTGTCCACAAATTATTGGTTGAGTCATTAACGGCCATGGGCATCTTTGGGTTGATTTTGAGACCCCATTGAGCCACTTGGTAGTGATAATGACAATTTAGATTAATTAACTTAAAGTATAGGCAAAAATGACAAAAGCAAATATCTTTTAGTAAATTAATTATTATAAGGGGTCATATAAATTATATTTTAGACTATAAATATTAATTAGAAAGATAAAAATATTTACTAAATCAAATTATTTGATTTATAATTTTTATACATCAAATAAATTAAATTATTTATGACAAAATACCGATGCAGTATTTACCTCATTAATAAATGATTTAAATAAATAATATTATAATGATTAAAATATTATCCAAACATGTCCAATTATGATTATATGAATTTATTTATAATATGAGTCATTTTATCTTCTACCTTAATGATTTTTTGACCTTTTGAAACCGAAAATATTTTTATAATAAAATAATGTTTTCACACTTTCCTAAAGAGCCCCACCTTCCCCTTATAAAAGGTAACCACTTCTAACCAATTACTCACACCTCTAAATCCATTTATATCATCTACAATTGGCCCAATTAAGCTCCCTACATCCCTATACTCCTCTTATAAGCCTTAACATAGGAATAAGGCCCTTCAATAAGTCCTTTGGTTCAAACCAAAGGGAGTTACCCAAATTAAAGGTAACAGTTTCTCTTAAATTGTTTTATTTTATTTTACTTCTCCAACCCTTAAACTCTTTTTTTCCTTTCTTCTGTATCAAAAATAGTATCCTCAATATACTAGTATATTTTTATGAGAATTATTCTAACTACACTTACACACACCTCCATCTAATGGACGAATAACTTAGTGTTTCTGTGGATGGAAAACTAAAGCCTAATGAAACGATGATTGTTCGATTATCTCATACCTCCTCTCATGGTGGCCATTATGATGGAATTTAATTTATATATGATATATATTATGTTTATGTTTTATTTATTCTTCTTTAATTTCTTTTTATAGCATGACTTTATGGTTTCTATTATGGGTAAACACGATAATCTCATTAGAGGAAGTGCAGAATATCGCCCATCAAAGTGATATGACTCGTTCATACCATATGTGGTATGTATAAAGGATAGATTTAATGATATTATATATGATAAAGTACTGTAATTATAATACTATAATGTATCATTTTGTTTTAAATCCATTAAACATTAAATATAAATGGAAGTAGCGTTCATGTGTACGTACGGCTTACCGTCTCCATGAATGGTGCATTTCATTACTTACCTCTAAATGTTATCTACTATTAAAAATACAAGTATATTCTGGTTATATATGATATATATGATATCAAAATCCTTAATATAATTATTTATATTATGAACCTCTGACCACATGAACAACATGTGATTATAAGAAGTCCATTTTTGACTCAAGTACCAAATATCGACAAAACCAACATTATTAACTTAAATGATTACATAATGTTTATAACATGGTAATAAGTGATATAAAAGGAATAATAAACTTTAAAAAGGTTCTTAAGAAATTATAAATTATCTTTAGTTTATTATTCAGGAGATTAAAGAACGATCGAGTCAAGTCAGACAAGAGGTAATGGATTTTCTTATCTCACTTTTAATTCCGTGAGATTTCCATTGTTCGCCACTTATTCATTGCATGTGGTGTATTGTGTACCACCATTTGATATATATTATCATGATTTTCATTCTATTAATTGTATTCTATGATTCATTTTGTGGTTATTTAATTGTGGTCATATGACTCAGTTGATAACAACGTTGTAAAGGGTTTCATCTCACTTTTTATTCCCGTGAGATTCATGATATATTATCCACTATTTCATTTTTTGTGGTGTATGTACTGCCCAAGATTGTACTATTTGTTTAATATAATTTCATTTAAGATTATTTACATCTTCATTTTATGATCCTTATTTCATGTGGCATATGTTTTGAAAGTTACCAAATCGTTAAGGGAACCTTTCACCCTCCTCTTTTTAAAAGACTTTTCTTGTTATGTATTTTAATTTACATCTTATTATGTAGGGATATGATCTTCTATATCTTTATTGACTTAAAAGTTTTGTCCAAGTGATGAGATATAGTTTTTTTCTCATCAAATTAATTTCTGAATTTTAATGTGACTCCATTAGGCTGTCGAATTTTTACAAGGGAACTTCTTAACCAAATTTGAATTCTTTGGGTTCCACTTGTACTTCTTGAATATGTCCTCCTATGAATATGTGTGAATGACCTCTGATTGTTTTACACTTAATATCCAATTATATTGGGTGTATTTATATTTTTCACACATAATTATGTGATTTATATATCCTTAATTTAAGGATATCATCTTTATAAATGATCTCATCTCAATTTTCATTTCCATTGAGACTTTATTGTTGATATGAACCAATTAACTCTTATATGGTGTATATATTGTCCTTTGACATATTATATCATGAATCCCTTTATTCTCATGATATTATAAAGTTCTGATTAAATTTTATTCCTCAATTATTTGTATTCAAGTGTCTCTCATTTTGTTAGAAAAACTTTTTAACTAAAATATCATTTTAAATGTTTTAAATATTTATTATTCTAAATATTTCACTTTAATGACCATGTCTTTAAAATAGGTTTTAGGATTTATTTATTTTTACATCAATGTTTTCAAATGATAATTCATTTAAAAGCATCGAAGTGATATGGGCCACTTTGATTCAAAAACCTATTTCTAAATGGTTCATGAAAATGGATTGATTATTTCAATAACTTGAAATTACTTCTTGTGACTTCAAATGAAATTTTATTAGTGAAATGTTTATATTTGAAATATTTTATGTGATGTGATGGTACTTGGAAATTTGAAGGGTGATTACATGATAAACCATATGATGGGTGGTTCCTTGAATACCAGTACATGTGGTTACGTTATAACCTCCAATGCATTGGGTATCTGAGTCGACCGTTTGGTTATTCCATTTAGTGATATGTGTGGAAGTTGATCGTATGGTTATTCCATTTAAGTATGTTTATGTTCTAAGTTACCTTTATATGTTATGTGTTCTTTATATGGGTTTTATGGTAATATTTTGTTTACAAAAGGGTAAGCAATGGTCTTTTATACAGTGAAGAGTATTTACTACTTCATAAAGGTTAAAAATATTACCAATGATTAAGTATTCAAGGTTTACTTGTTGTTTTCAAAAAACAATAGTTTCCTTCTTTGTGTTTCCTTTATTGAGCTTTTTTATGCTCATCATAAGTTCTTTAAATGATTTTCACAGGACATAAAGTGGAATAGGGTCAAGGATGGGATCAAGGAAAAATCATGTTGTCTAAAATATTGAACTAGACATGACACTTTTTTTCAAAGAGTTTTTATTTTGTGAAAAAAATGGAAACTATGAAGAAGTGTCTACTTTGTAATCTTTTGAGATGTAATAGTTATGTCCTAATTCTCTAAAAATCTAAACCTGAAAAGATCCTCAATGTGAATTATTCATTTAATTCAATATTATGTAAGGTTTAAGTTCGGGTCCTTACAATTATACTTAATAAATATCCATATAGTCATTTCAAATGTGATAATTTTAAGACACTTGACTTGTGTAAGACATATGTTATATAATAATAGTTCAAGAACATCCATTCTTAACACCAAAATCACTTACAAAAGGTAACATACTATTCAATGATATTCATAATAAATGATAACTCTTTCTTATAAAATCCTTTCCCAAACCCCATAATTATATCCTTACCCACTTCTTAGAAGTAGTGTTATCCAAAATATACATCTTATAGAGGGTTAATGTGTATTCTATGTGATTATTTCTAAATTTTAGGTATACCTATAATATGAGTTCATTTATGTTTAATTCAACTTTTACCACCATAAAAAATAACCATTCTAAAATAATAACGTATATATTTCCAATATAATGAAATTTTATTATCATGAGGGTAAAAACCTTCATTATCTTTCTTCCATAAAATGAGAAAGGTAATCATCGCACATGAATACATACCGACCATCATATCTACAAGGATATGTGGGTAAATTTTTATCATCAATTTACATAGATATTCATAATAATTTATTTAATGAATATATTTAATTTTAACTAAAAAAATGTTTTTTATAAAGACAAAATATCTCATAACTTCTTTTCCTCCTATCAATTAAAAAATTATAACATTTATCATTTTTTTTAGGAGATACAACTTCCCTAAAGATATATGACTAGTTTTAAATTTTCAATATACATGGATGATTGTAATAATATATTTACTTTATATATATATATATATAATTTTTATGACATAAAAATTATTTAGGTATCAAGATTTTTTTTCCAACTAGTAATAAAATGAAAATGCTATCACACATATGTGGGGATTATCAAAACCATGAAAAACTTATTTTGTTTTTATATTACCACCGTGAATGACTGGTTATAATGTTTAATATAAGGTATAAAAACAATATTCCTCAAGTCAATTTAATTCTATATGACATATATCCATTTTGTAACACTATTGACAATAGTTAAAATAACATATTAGTTTTAGAAAATTTTGACGAACAGCCTATTTATTTCGAAGTAAGTTAGGGCAGAAAAAAACGGAATAAAAATGATTATAGAAGGACCTTTATTATATTTATATAAAAAAGGATCTTTATAAATTTTTTAATAAATATATATTAATTATTCATGAGTATATAATTTTTTCGACTAACAAGGAATCTGTCGATTGGGGTTTTCATCTCAATTCCCCACCATTGAGAATTATTTTATATTATACACCTCATTTGTTTAATATATTCTATATAATCCCACAATTTCATATTAAATGAAAAATTACACTTTATTCAATGGATATAATTTTTAATAGATTTTCCATCTTTTTTGGGATTTGATTTGAATGTTAATAAAGTCATAATTGTTTGTTTTATAATTTGAATTGTATTCGAGATCAGACCTGTCTAAATTTACATTGGAAGTATTTTATAATCATTCACATCATAAAAAAGTTATATTTTCTTAGTTTATTGTTATTTTAGTGTTTTCAATTCCATTCATAAAATTTTCCTTCTATTTGCTTCATAATGACCGAATGATTTTTTTTGATGAAAATAGACCATATTCCTTTATTTCGATCAAAAATCAATTTATTATATATCTATAATATTCATGGGTTTAATAAAAGTTTTCTTGAAAATTTAAATGGTTGGTAATATTCATTTTATACTACCATTATATTTATATAAAATCTATTAAAAATGATCAATATAATGTTTTTAAATAAATCTAATTTTAAAATTATCTAATAATTAAGAAAGAAGAAATATTTTTGACAAATACAAAAATAGTGGATTATCCCTCATCCTCAACCATTATTAAATATTTATCATCCACTATATGTTTTTATGGGTTTAAAAAATAATAAAATTATTATTAATTAAAAAATATGATATTAATACTAAAATATAAAAAATATTATACTAACTTTTTATATAATTTAAGAAATGATTTTTATCTTCAATTTTAAAATATTATAAATTATTTAAGGAATATTATTTTTAAATTCAGAATTCTCCATTCATCTCTAAATCTAAAAATGCATTCCTTTTCATTGTTCTTTCTATTATAATAAATTTATGGCCATCAATCACTCTTTAAGGATATACAGTTTCTACCTCATTTATTATAGAAAGATTTTTTTAGTTCTGTTAATGTATTTTCTCTATCATTAACCATCTAGATATAGAAAAACAATATATTAATTATTAAACATGTTATAAACTAATGGATTTTTTACTTGGAATGATATTTCATTAACTGGGTAAATGATTTTGTTTGGTATTATTTATTCACTACATACTTTTATTGATGTATAGGGTATATTTAATATTTATTATATATATTATATAATATATAATGAATGCATTGTAAATATATAGGATAAAGGTGGGTTGTAATTATATATTGAACTAGGATAAATAAATTGTCCTCTTAATAAAAAATGCGTATTTATTAGTGTATTATTTATTGAAAATTTTAAATATCTTGTTATAAGTCCTTAAATACATGGCTAATGATGTTCTATAATGTTTCATTAACATTAATATTATAACATCTGAAATTATGAAATTCAATCATCAAGATATTTTTAATTATTATAAATTTTGTTTATTAACATTAGTTATTGATGTAACATGAGTTCAAGAACATTCTTATATGGCATGTTTTATTATTATCCATCCTTTTATATTTATTATGATATATTTACCCATAATAGATTTTGTTCTAAAGTTTCCGTTACTGAGCATTGGAATTATTTTATTCTTCGCATTTTCGTTGAATATAAAGTCGGAATATTTTAATGCGGTTCAATGATGAATGAATTTATTTCCAAATAATTTTTATACATAGAATTTATTATAGAAGTTAGGTATTTATCAAGTTTAAAAATATATTTAATCTAATAAATACATAGTGGTCTGACACCATGTATCATATACGAATTTAATTATTATAGAATCGACTTTGGGTTACTATAATGGTGGTTTCTACATGTTTTATTCCTTGATATTCTGTATGAATCATGGGAAATATAATTTAAAATAATATCACTAGTTCAAAATTTATGATAAATCTATTCTAATATTTTAAAACTATTATTTTCAAAGTGAATTCTATTCCATTGAACAATATTCCTAAATACATTAACATAATTATTTGTATACCATTGTATGGAAATAGAACTTAGTTAAAGAACATGAAATAATTTAAACACCCATATTCAATATAGGAAATTCCCCTTTACGCAAGAAAATAGGACAGTTTTTGGAGTTGATAAGATCATGGTCATGTTATGATAACAAACCCAAGATTTCTAAAATAATCTTTCTCATAGGGAGAAACCAATTATTCTATAACACTATGCACCAATGCTATATTATATTTTATGATAGAAGCATGTATCATTTAATAAAACTAAATATGCATTGGTATTTAATCAATGGATCACATCCATTTATATAATATTCTTGGATTTCGGAAGTAAAGAAAAGGAAAATGTTATTTTGGAAATATTTTTTTTAAAATGGGATGTGGATCAATGATGGTGATTGATTCTAAATGGTGAAGATAAATAGGATGTAAAAAATAGAAAATGTACCAAATTTATAGTGATATATATTCAAAAGTATATTCCCCAATGAAATTGATTTTTTTAAAGAAATTGTGTTTTCCAATTTAAAGTAGGTGGATTAAGATGTTTTTTCTAAGAATGATGATAAAATTTATAGACTAGAAATGTATGTTTCTAACTAAAAACGTTATCTGAAAAGTAATACTTATCATTATATTGATTTTCCTAAGCTATGCAGTAAGAGATAATTAGTTTTTGAGAAAAATTCATCATATTATTATATGGTATAAAGTTCCATTTTAAAAAACAATGAATTCAAAATGACTTATATTTTGTGAAAAAATCAAGAGATGAAGTAGATATTTGAGAACTGAAAAAAAAAGAAATGTAAAGAAGAAGATTAAGGGAAGAGTAAAACTGACATCATGTGAAAATTGTGTCATTAAATATCGAAATGGAATGTTAGTTTATTTCAAGTGAATATAAAGGGGACATAAAGAACATGAATGTTATTGTATGAAAGTATCCATTCCAATATAGTGATTAAACTATAAGAAAATGGGGAAATATTAAAATCTATTCCCAACACATTATCAATTATTGTGATAATTTATTTCCCTATGGTTATCATGGAATAATATAAAATAAATTAAAAATTTAATAATCACTTGTGAATCATTCATGATATTTTAGATTAAATGATTTATTTAATTAATTTATCAAGTTTCACTTTTATCATACAAATGAATAATTCCATTGAAATATTTTCTCGAACGATAAAATATTTTTTATACTTTTTAGACATAGAATTCCATAACCACTGTAAAAAACCATTAGTGTTATTACATGATTTGAATTTTGGTTTATTATTATATTTTTTGTGTGAATATATGATTATGATGTATTCATACTTATTTGATATTATTATGAACTATTTTAAAATTACATAATTAATGTTGATACTTGGGTGTCATTTTTGAGGTTTTGGTGATACTACTAAATCATTGGATGGTATTAATTATTGAGTATCATATTAATATATGCAAAAATAAATTTTATTTTAAGGATTGAAACATGATGACTCACTATTAAGAAAAATTTTCATAAAATGTCGAACTCTATCTTTTTGGGGATTTATGGATTCATTAAGAGTTGATTTTAGTGATTTAGGAAATAAAAAATAATATTTTTTTATCATTTTAAAAAAAATATGAATCATAGTTTTGAAATACAATCAGCACACACCAAAAAATTAAATAACACTTATTTAATGAAAAGAAATATAACAAGTATATATTCCTTTAAACTCAAGAAATTGATGATTAGACTATCATGTTTTTTGTGGAATTTATCACTTATGTATAAATTTATACATCTAGAATCACTATCACAAGTGTATGTATTAAAAAGGTACATGTATTTTTTCAAAAATAATTATTTATGGAATCCTTATTTTCCTTTTTTCTTAACCTAAAAATCTAAATTCATTTTAAAATGTATTAGAATATCAGATTATGAAAAATATGAATTAAATTTCCAATATTAAAATTTCTCTAAGGATTGGAAAATTTAAAAACACATGGATTTATTTTTTTAGTACTATGATCCAATTATTTTTATATATGAAGAAATGTATAATTAAAATATGATATAAAATAGAAATATTTTTATTAAATACAACAAATTCAAAGTAATTATTGTATTTGAGGTGTGAATAAGGGTAACCATATTAAGAAAAATATGTTGAAATTTTTTATAATACAAATATATTGATTACTATATTGTAAATAAGTATTCAATATTTTAATGATAAAAATAAAATCACATATTAATAAGAATATTTAATGATTCGAAGGGTCACTTTTCTAATAAATTAGTTTTTCAATTTATTTTTTATTTTCATTTCAAAGATATAATTTTATAATTATGAAATTTAATTTCATAATAATGACTTCAATTTTGGTTTCATCATATATAAATTATCTTAAGGGGAATGTTTTGTAATTTTTAGAACAATTTTATTTTTCGGTGAATAGTGAAAAAACAAATTTAACAAATATTGTTAATTTTATAACATTATCAATATATAATAATGTATTGAAAGTTAATTAATCCTTTTATACTGTCTAATATATATACTAAAATTAAAATAATTAGTTTTGAGTATTATATTGAACTTATAATTTTATGTTTGATATTTTGGAAATCTACCTAATGTATTTATTCAAAAAAAATTAGGTTCATATCTCATAATAAATTATTTAAAATTATATTTTCAAAATGATTATTATTTCAATGTATTTTAATTCATCATTTATTTTAAATTATAATTTTATTTCCTTGAGAATTTATATTTTTATTAATTTTGGTGTAATAATAATTTTATGCATTAAAATAAAATTTCCCTCAATGTAGTTGTTTTGGGGTTATAAGAATTATTGTTTGAAGTAATTTTAACCCCTTATGGATATTAAATAATATAAAATATATTACTTATTTGGTATTGGAGTACAAATTCTTTTTATCTCTATTATTTCATTATTTTCTTTTTGAATAGTATCAATGTTAGTAATTTATAATTATAATCCAAATTAATCATGATAGTTATGTGTAAAATAGGATAAAAGGGATTAAATAAATAGATAATTCATCAAGATTACAAACAAAATTATTAAATATTATAGATATTTTGGATTAATGCATTTCCCATTAAAAAATTATTTTTTTATTAATTTTATTCCACATGAAATGAATATGATATATAATTTATAATAAGTTGTCAAATATTTAAAACTCTCACACCTACCCCACTCATAAAATTTCCCATATCCTCATAAGAAACTCAGAAACATATATAACAATAGCTTAGAAAATATAATTGCCTCTAAATTCCAAGAATTGTTTTGAAAATTAAATGGGATTATTTTGAGACCAGGCTCTCAGACGGTATGTAATTATGAGGCATAGAGTGTCCAGAATGTATTTTTGAACTATATATATGGTTCATTAAATAAATGTGTGAGTGGGTTTTTCTGACTTTTAAACTAGTGCCCAGATCAAAAACATGAGGGAACCATTGAACCCAGAGCACCGGGACTTGCCTAAAACGGGCTTAACATTGGTCGGTGTGGGACAACAGTCAAAAGTAGTTTTTGGCCATCAATAAAACAATTAAGTAAAAATTATTTTATTTTCATATACATATAACATCTAAACGGTAACTCGGATTGGAAAAATACGACAGTACTGTTGAGCTCGTGATGGCGTGTTTCCGTTAGGGAGAGCTTAACCTCGGCCTGTGTGGGTCCAGGGAGAATGTTAATATTTGGAATTTTCAAAAAAAATTAAAAAGTAATTTAATTGTTTCCTACATCACTGAGTAGTGGCACATTAGTGTTGTGTTGCAACGATGAGGCAAAGATGAATCTAATTAATGAACCTTATTATTGAGTCATCGTAATGATGCTGCAACACAACATAACAGAAATTATGATTCATTTTTTTCAGCTAATAACCTAACTAGCAATGCAAGATTCTTGGAACAATTCATCGAATTTATCTTCGGCTTTTGTGGGTGGAGATAAAAAATGATGAACACACTTTTTTTCACCCTTCAAATAATTGCTAGAGACTGTGGGATGCAGATCTAGAACTAATAACGGAGGCGCATGATCCCATTCTTCATCGACCAACTATCCTATCCTATATATGGGGTTTTATTCTTAGGGAATTCTCCCTTTTCCCCGTTATTTCTTTTAAATGATGAACATTGGTTAAATAAAAAACACCTTAACCTGCAGTTTTATTTTTCTTATAGGATGGTTAAATATGTGGAATAAAAGGGGATATAAAATGGTAGTGATTTATAATTCTAAATGCTTTGTGTTTCTGCTAACATGAAAAAATCCATGCCGACATGAAAAAATTCTAGTTTTTTCATTTAGGATTTTGTGTGTTCATTGTGACCGAACCCCCAAAATTGATAGCGAACTGAAAATGATGCCATATAAGGGGTGGCAACAATACAAGAAGCTCGAGGGTGCAGACAACTCGAGAATCGGACAACCGGAGTGGTCTTGGTGGTCCGTGAAAGATACCACCAGTGATAGTGGCCCACGGTGGCGGGCACATGAAGGAGGTGACGCACCACATTGTCACACTAAGGTGGTGGAGGCCACAACCCCTTATGGTCACGGTGGTGTCAAGGATGGCACTATTTTGTTGCCTTGTCGTACAAGAGGCTCCCCCTACGAGCCGCAACACGTGGCATGCATGGAATGTGGTCCAAGAGGGACCACCTGTGAATGACCCGGATGACCCCAAGCTGGTCACTACTTAATGTTGCAGTATAGTGGAGGGACACAACTCCCTTTATCCATATCAGAATAACAGGGAAGTGGTTCCCACCACATCCCGGATATATTGAACTGCCAGACCAGCGATTCGGGCTTGAGTTGCAGGCTGAACTAGGAATCAGGTCGAACCCGACATCAGGTTGGACCCAGCATCAGGCTAGACCTGACAATAGGCCAGACCCAACATCATCCTAGACTTGGCATCATACCGGACCCGACATGAGGTCGGACCCGGCATCAGGCCAGACCCCACAACAATCCAAACCCGACATCAGGTCAGGCTGGTGATAGGAACCCACCCGTTGGGAGGCCCAGGATGAAAGCAAGTTGGCCCGATTTTTCATGATGTAATGATGGGGTGGACCCAACCACTGGGCGGACCAGGGTGTGGGTTGAACCAGCCTACCAATGTGGGTCGGGCCCGATGGAACCTGGTCGCTGGGCGACCCAGCAGGCTAGACCAACGGCTAAACTGAGTAGGGTACAGAAAGGGCCAATGGGCCTACCTCAATGGATAAACCAGACTTGGATAGCCCATACCACACTGAGGTCAGGTAGGGTTGGCCAAACTAGGTTAGGTTATGTGGGACCACGAGCCGGGATGGTTGGGTAGTCCAACTAGGTTGGACCGGGACCAAACACATTCGACCATAGTTTTCAAAAACGTCAATATCTTTCAGACCAAGAATCCAATTAATGCATTGTCTATGGAATTTGGACTATTTCAATGAGGAGGGACAATAGGAATACACTAATCAAAATTCTATTGTAGTTGATATGATACTGATGGCTTGATAAGTAGATTCTCCCGTAATCAAGTGTGCTACGAGCTGGAATCCTACGACTACTTGTGACGTGAAAGATATACTGAGTGGTTCTATGTTATCCAGCTTTCCCAAGTCACGAGTAGTTCTTGGAGATTCATCTAGCTTAGAGACAACTTGGTCTATGTGATTTAGCTGGCCCAAGAGACGAGTGGGTCTTAGTGATCCATCTGGCCCAGAGATGAGCGGGTCTAATTGATCCAGTTGGCCCGAAGATGAGCGGGTCTAAGTCTATCTTGCCCTATAGATGAGCAGGTCTTAGTGATATAGTTTTCCCTTATGATGAGTTTTAACAAATAATGAATCCCTCAGTAGTAATATTGTTCATCTCTATCATTAATAATTCAACCTTCTATAATTTGAGTTATACCAGGTGTGAGATGTCTTTTCTTTGTGGTCCTTTTGTGTGATCTTGTAGTGTGTCCATGATTTGTGTTCAGTCCTTTGTGATTTGGGGTCCCTATAATGTATTTTGTTACTCACCCCTACACGGGACTCCCCCACTCGTGTCGTGTCTCATGCAGGTGATCGTTGATTCGATAGAGACCTTGGTGGTCCAGGACTAGGTTGTGCCCAGTGAAACGGGATAGACAAGACTTACTTATACGTCTACCGATAGATATCCACCACCTAGAATTTAGTTAGGGCTTCATAAGATGGACCTTCATAGATGTACTTTTTGGGGTTTTGGGCTTTTATTATAGCCCCTGGTACTTTTTAATTGTATTTTACTTTTAGTAGTTGTCTCAGGGAATGTTGTGTTTACGTTCTGCGGTTCGCGATTTGTACGTGTGTACAAGTTTAAAGGAAAATTCCTTCCCTTTTGGGATATTCCAATTTGGTGCTTGTCGCCAGCCCCAGGCCTATGGAAGGAAGGCTTGGGGTAGTCACAGCATGAGACATGGGGGACGAGTCCTGAAAATGTGGTATTAGAGGAAGTTGGTTCTACCATAGGAACTAAGAGTCTGTAAATTTTTATGGGGAAATAGTGTTAGGTATTTCAATTTCATATTTCAGGCCAGGGAGTCTAGTGTTAGTGTGGCGGCTGAAGTATCCGTACACCAGGACCCTATGTTCTATTTTTCGACATGGTGCATTGAAACACTAGTTTCAGGCATCATTTATTATTCTCCCATGATATTTTTTTGAGTCTGGGTTATCTCACCATGTATAATAAATTGATCGTGGTCCATCTTGATCTCTTTCAAGATGCCTCCAAATTGGCTAACAACCAGGATTCCAATGTGTGACCATGAGGATGGTCCACAGAGTGGTGAAGCTTCAGTATAGGGACCATTTCCTGAGATGTCACCTTTGGTAGGTTTCCTAGCAATACAACCACCCGTTGTTCAGCAGTTACTACCGATGCTACTGGTAGAGTACACACATAGGCTCAGTGCCTTATACAATTTCCATAGACAAAGACCTCCCTGTTTTATGGGAGATAAAGATCCTCAGGTCACTGAGGATTGGATGGATGTGGTGACTTAATTATTCCACTTAGTAAGGACACCACATAACCACATGGTGGTTCTAGCAGCGAGCCTTATGAAAGGCTCAGTGGGGAGATGGTGGAGTTCGACCATCCAGGCTCATGAGACGGTGACCATCACCTTGTATAAATTTGAGATAATTTTCAGAGAGGGGTTCTTCCCTAAAACTTTGCATTTAGTGAACATACATGAGCTGATTCACTTACATCATGGAAACTTGACAGTGGCTGAGTAAAATGCAAGGTTCACAGATATCTCTTATTACTCTAAAAATATGGTGCGAGCCCCTTTATTCAAGGATTAGACCATTGAGCAGGGACTCCGATGGGATATTAGGGTGTCAATGATTTCCCTCAGAATCCCTATGTAGGATGGGGTGCTGAAGCGAGATCTACTGGTGGAGATATTTCTCACTAAGTAGGAACCAGTGGTGGGAGCATCCACTGGGAAACGGGTGGTCGAGTCATACATGGTGGGTAGCTGATAATTATCACAGAGGTCCAAGCAAGCTAGGCCATCTAGAGGATGACCCCAGGACTCTGGTTTGGTGGTATGAGGTCACCGATGCAGCGGGAGGCCATAGAGGTGTTGCACGTGCAACTCATGCAACGGGCTGGGTCACAATACTCTTAACTACCTGACTCTCAACACAAGCAATCAACATATGGTCGAAGGGCCGCTGAGGTAGAGGTAGTGGTTATAGTGAGGTGGTCCAAAAAGTGGCAGATGTAGAAGATGAGTAGGGAGTGAATTATGTTGTTGACAGAGGTTTGCGGTGCCACCACCCCTACCCCAATGTTGTCCACCACGGGCTCCGAGAGCCGATGGATAGGGGTGAGGCCAACTTTAGGCGATGGAGGCCTATGACCACGAAAATCTAGAGATGATTAGAGGTAAAATCTATATCTTCATCACCTTTGTTGAAACACTTATAGACACAGGTTCATATCTCTCTTTCTTTTCCAAATATCTTGTTCGGTGCTCGGAGATTCTGATCGAGCTGTTGTCTTCATCCTTATGGTTAGAGACTTATACAAGAGGGGATTCTGTTGTTACACACTACATCAGGCAGTGTGATCTTACTCTAATAGGTGAGAGATTCGGCTGGGATCCCTTAGTAGAGCCATTGAGGCCTTACGAAGTCATCCTAGGTTTGTACTATCTATCCAGAGTTCATGCCCTGATTGATTGTTTTTGGCATATAGTGTTGTTTTTCCCTAAGGATGGGGCCATATTTTCCTTCACTGGCATTAACGGTTCCCTAACACCATGGGATAGACTCACATATAGGAGGGTGTATCCAATCACTCATTAGCTCGCTAGCATGACCCTCAGCATAGTGGATGATACGATTCCACAGTTTCCTACAATGGTGGAAGAGTACAATGAGGTATTTCTAGAGGATGTTCCAAGACTACCACCTCATAGAGAGTTAGACTTCTACATATACTTGTACCCTAAGAAGACACTAATATCTACACCTACATATTGGATGGATCCCGCAGAGCTCTGGGAGATGAGGGTATAGTTGGAGGACTTGCAGATAAGGGGTGTGTATGTCCCAACGTTTCACCATGGGCAAGCACAGTGTTATTCATGATGAATGAAGATAGAAGTTTGATTCTAGGCATGGAATTATTGTGTATGATCCAGGTGACTGTGAAGAACAAGTATCTTTTTCGATCAACTAAAGGGAGCGAGATGGTTCTCAAAGATAGACCCCAAATCAAACTATCACCACCTTCTAGTGTGACATGAGGACATATCAAAGAAAGATTTCAGATGTCTCTATAGCCACTACAAGTACTTTTTCAATCCATTTTGAATGAATAATTACCAAGCTATGTTCATGGGACTCACAAAAATGATATTTCAGTCGTAACTAGATCAATTTGTGGTAGTCTTCATTAATGATATTTTAGTGTATTCAGCATCTGAGGAGGATCATGCGATACACCTGAGGATGGTTCTGGACACACTCTGAGAGCACCATAATTATGGAAATCTCTCGAAGATTGATTTCAGAATATGAAAAATATACTTTCTAGAACATTTCATCTCAGATTCTGGAGTTGTGGTGGATTTAGAAAAGATCAAGATGGCACATTCTTCAGAACCACCCTACAGTGTTACTGAGGTGCGTATTTTCCTTTGGTCGGTTGGTTACTATCGAAGGTTTTTTCCTGACATCTCCATTGTAGTAGAACCCATGAAGACATTAATGAATAATGGAAAACAGTTAGAGTCGATAGAAGGATGTCAGCATATATTGCAGCCGCTAAGATAGAGCTTGACGAGTGCTCCTATCTTGAGGTTTCCAGAGGAGGGCGCTAACTATGTGGTGTAGTGTGAAACCTTAGGAACCAGTCTTGGTTGTGTCTTAATTAAAGGGAAAATAGAATTTGTTTATGTATCATGATTGTTGATACCACATGAATATAATTATGTGACTCAAGACCTTGAATTGGCAGTGGTAGTCATTGCACAAGCAGATTTGGTGACATGACCTTATTGGAAAATGATTTATCATTTACTCTAACCACAAGAGTCTCAAGTATATCTTTTCTCAAAAGTATCTGAATATGAGATAGTGATGTGGGATAGATTTCCTCTACTACTATGACTTTGAGATAGTCTATACTCCTGGTAAGGGGAATGTGGTGTCATATTCACTCAGTAGAAGATCGAGTTCACAGCTACTGAAAGAGGCCTCAGAGCAGTTGGCATTGCATCAGATATCCTTTGTGAATATAGATGAGGCAACTTATCTTCATTTGATGGTAGTTTCCCCTCCACTCATATAGTGATTAATGGAGGGACAACTTGGAGATGCTAGCAACGAGACCACAGGTGCCCAGATGTCCACAGGGCATGCCCCTAGTGGATATTCAAAAGGTGGGGAAAATGTCATCCTTTTTAGAGGATGCACCGTTCTACCAGTGGAGTTACAGGAGGAAGTATTGAGAGAGTTCTATAAATCTCTTTAGACGGTACATCTAGGTGTGGAGAATATGTACCAGGACCTCTGACGTCAGTTCCAGTGGCCCAGGATGAATAATTCAGTAGGAGAGTGTTTCTCTAGATGCCCCACTTTTCAATAAGTGACGGTTGAGCCCCAGGTCCCAACCAGTTTGACACAACCCCTTGAGGTACCAAAGTGGAAGTGGTATGGGATATCAATGGTCTTTATGAATGTCTTACCATATATTTCAAGGGGGAACGATACCATCTTGGTGATCGTATACCGTCTCACCATGTCAACCCACTTCTTACCTATTCAAGAGTAGGATTTACTAGAGATATTAAGACACCTCTACGTTCAAAAGATATTTCTACTCAATGGAGTCCCATATGAGATTGTCTCATACTGTGATGCATGATTTACATCCTGATTGTAGAAGGGATTACAGGATGCATTTGGGAATCAGGTGATTTTGAGCATAGCCTACCACCCACAGACTGATGTTCAGGTGGAGTAGACCATAAAGACATTTGAGGACATGCTTTGTTCTCACATCCTTGATTTTGGTCATAGTAGGAAGGACCACCTACCACTGGTAGAATTTGCATAAATCAAGAGATTCCAATCCACTATTAGTATGGAACCCTTTGAAGAACTATATGGATGACCATACAGGTCACCATTATGCTGGACAGACCCATGGGAGTTTGGACTCATAGGTCCAGAGATGGTATTGGGCACCATTGAGAATGTCCAGGTCATCCGATAGTCGATGAAGACTACAGAGATCTGAAAAAAGTCCTTTTCTAATAGGCGAAGGTTTCCTTTAGAGTTCTATTAGGGAGACATTATATTCATACGAGTCTCTCCTTTATGTGGGTTATGGAGATTTGGTCGGGGAGACATGATATCACTAAGGTTCATCAAACCTTTACTAATACTGCGTAGAGTGGGTGATGTGACATACCTATTGGATCTGGCACCATAGTTAGAGAGGGGGCTCAACTTCATCCACGCATCCCAGTTGAGGAGATGCTTGCAGAACCCTTCTCACATCATTGACCATGGTGAGCTAGAGATTGATGACAGGGTGACATTCATTGAGTACCTAGTCGAGAGAGAGGATCAATATGAGGGGATCCTTTGTGTTTGGTCGATACCTCTACTGTGTATTCTTTGGAAACATGATAATCTCTAGGAGGGAACGTGGGAGTAGGATGCTCAGATCCATGCCTAGTACACCCATTAGTTTGATTGGCCCTAATTTTGGCTAACGATGGCGTAAATCCATAAAGGGGGTGTAATGTAATTACACCATAATTCCATTAATTTTTTTCAAATTAAATGGGATTATTTTGAGACCAGGATCTGAGACGGCACATAATTCTGAGACCCCGAGTGGCCAAAACATATTTTTGAACTATTTATAAGGTTTATTAAATAAACGTGTTAGCGGGTTTTTCTAACTTTTAAACCAATGCTCATATCAAAAATAGGAGGGCATCGATGAACCCATAGAATCAGGATATTCCTAAAAATAAACTATCATTGGCTAGCACGAGCCAATAGTTGAAAATATTTTTTGGCCACAAAAAAAATAATTAAGTAAAAATACATTATTTTAAAATCTTTTTAACTCTAAAAAAGTAACTCTGATTATAAATTTGAGGGTATTTTTAATCTTGTGAGGGAGTTTTTCCCTTAGAAAGAGCTTAACCTCAACCGGATGGGGTCGAGAGTGAAAGGTAATTTTTATAATTTTTAGAAGAAGAATAAAATAACTAAAAAATTTATTTTAATTATTTCCTTCTTATTTGAGTAGTGGAAGGTCAGTATTGAATTGCAGGAATAAGGTGTTGATGAATCTCATTGATGAACCTCATTAATGAGTTAGTGTAATGATGCTACAATGCAGCGTAATAGAAACTCCAATTCATGTTCATCAATTAATAGCCTAATAGACAATATAGGATTGTTGGAAGAATCCTTGAATTGCTTTGTGGATTTGGTGGGTGGTAAAAATGAATGATGAATATACCCTCTTCCACCCTAATATGAGTCTATAGCGATGGTGGGATGTGGATCATGAATGAAGAACAGAGGAATGTGATCACATTCTACCTTGACCAACAATTCTATCCCAAGTAGGGGTTTTAGTCTAATTGAATTATCCCTTTTCCTCATTCTTTCTTTTAAATGATGAAAGTGGTCTAAATCACAAACAAGTTAACCCATGGTTTGATCATTCTTGTTGGATGGTTAACTATGTGTGATAAAAGGGGATATTAAATCATAGTGATTTATATTTGTATATGCTTCATGTTTCTGCTAACGCGAATAAATATGATCCAACATGAACAAAGGATCATTTGATCCATTTGCGTGTTTGAGTGTTATTCATGAAAAAACCCATGAATCAATGGTGATGTGACCTCGAGGCTGTATTAGGAATGGCGGTGATCCAATATTGTTGAGGGCACAGGCAGTTCGATAATAAGACCATCAAAGCAGACCCAGTGGTCCGTAGTAGACACAAGGGGAAGCGAAGAAGTCTCACAATGGTAGACATAGTTGGGAGGTGGCGGGGGCACGACCCCTGCCAAATGAGGCAATGTGGGAGATCGGCACCATTCTGACACCGCGTCAGACATGCAGCCTAGCCAACGGGCCACGGAAATGGTGGTCGCATTCCACGCGGGACTGCATGTGGAGGACCGCACCGACCCCATGTCGGCCGCGTGATTCCAAAAGGTCAGGGAATGATGTTGTGGTAGAGAGGAGGTACACGAATCTATCAAGACCTGTTGCTGGAATAGGGATTTGGTGCCCACCAAATCCCATGTGGCTCAAACTGACCCGCCCAACGGGCTGGGATAGAGCTACAGGTCAGACCTGGCATTATGTCGGGCCAGTGGTGTGAACTGGGACATTGGTTAGCCAGGGCTAGAAACATGCCATGCCTCTATTGTGGGATGGGCCAATTGGGTGGATAAAATAGTTGGGTGGCCCAGGATAGGGGTAGAACCATCCCACCAGTGCCGCTGGGCTGGATGGAATTGGGTCGATGGGCGACCCGGCGAGCTGGACCCATGGCCAAACCAGGCAGGGTCCAGAAGGCCCAATGGGCCTGGCCCGATAGCCAGGCCGGACTGGGCTGGCCTAGACCCCACTGGGTCAGGTTGTGTCAGCTAAACCATGTTGGGACATGTGGGACCCCCGGTCCGAACTTGTCGGGTTTTTCAGACCAGGTCAGACTGGGCATTGACATAACCGGCCCCTATTTACTGAAACACCAATATCTTTCCGACCAAGCATCTAGTTGACATGCCGTCTACGACATTAGTTCCCTTTTGACAAGATGTTGCTTTATACATACACTAAGTGAAATTTTGTTGATGTTGAGATGCAACTGATGGCTTGAGAAATATATTCTCTTGGAATCAAGTGTGTTATGAGCATGAATCCTACGAATGGCTGTGTGGTAAACAATATGAAAAGCGTGTCAAAGTGATCCAGCTAGCCCAAGAGACGAGCATGAATTAGTAATCCAACTAGCCAGTAGTCAAGAGGGTCCATGTGATCCAGTTGGCTTAAAATACAAGGAGGTCTTAGTGATCTGTCCGACCTAGAGACGAGCTATTTTAAGTGATCCAGTTTTCCCAAGAGATGAGCAGGTCTTAGTGAACTAGAAAACCTAAGGAAGAGAAGGTCTAAGTGATCCAGATAGCCCAAAGAAGAGATGGTCTATGTGATCCACCTGGCACCAAATACGATAAGGTCTCAGTGATTCAGTTATCCTATATGATCAGAAGGCCCAGATAATGAATCCCTTGGCAGTACGAATATACATCTCTATGACTGATAATTCAAACATCTATACATTGAGTTATACCTTGTGTGAGAAATCTTTTCATTATGGTATTGTTGTTTCATATTGGTGTGTGGTCATTCTTTGTGGTATTTCTTTTTTGATTTTGGTTCACTACTGAGTATTGTGTTACTCACCCCTACACGGGCCTTGCTTGCACATGTCATGTCTTGTGCAGGTGATTGACGCTTCGACAGAGACCTTAGTTGTCGAGGACTTGGTGGTTCTCAATGAGACAGGACTAACGAGATGTACTTATACTACTACCGACAATTATACTCCTCCTACACTTCAGGTAAGACTTGAGAAGATGGACCATGGAAGCTGTACTTTTCTTTGTGGTTTTGGGCTTGTATTATTTCCCCTTGCACATTTTAGTTCTATTGTACATTTAGTAGTTGTCTCAGTGATAATGGTATTTACCTTTCCGCATTTTGATCTTTGTGTGTGTGTGAAAGTTTAAAGTAAAATGCCTTCCCTTTTTGGGATATTCTTATGAGGTGATAGGTGCCATCCCCTGGCCTATGGATGGCGGGATTGGGGTAGTCACGAAACAAGCACTCCGAGATGAGTCATGATAGAAAATACCTACTCAAATACCTTTATATATTCCTTCCACATATTAGGATTTTTCATGTCTCACCAAACGACTATGATTTGAAGGCTCGTGTTTTAAAACAATAAGGGTTTTCCTAATAATAAATATAAATAATAAAAAAATTATTTAATGATGTTCAATTATTATTCCCCACCAAATATATCATATCAAATATTATATAATAACCTTAGTATCTCTAATATATTAAACAATTATTATTTTTATGTTATTATCCATTTTCATTTTCAGTTTCATCGAATGAGATATGAATGTATTTTACATATGGTATACTGACTCTAGGATGCAATGTAAATAAATTTTCATTACTATATCACCTGGATAGTATCATTTTTGTATTTAATCATTATTTTTAATGTTCAAAAAAATTATGATTTCATAGATAATATTTTATTTACTATCAAACCCTCTCGTCCATTGGAATATGATATTGTGTCTCATGTGTATGTTTATATTACCATGTCCACGTAGCGATGTGATTGATTTTTCATTTCCACATTAAATGGATGGTCATAATGATTTATTTATAGAATATATATTATATTTCTGGTGTTAATATTACTTTTAGATATTGAACAGTAATAATTTTTTCCTTTTTATTTATTATGAAAATAAAAATGATATTTTTTCGTGCATATTACTGCCTCTATGAATAATATGTTTCATTTTTCAATCACCACCATTCATGACTAAATAGTAAACAATAATTAATGAGTAGAAATTATATTAAATACATTATTAACCTTATAGATGTAATGACCCAGACATTCTAAATGATATTTGTTTCCAGAATAAATATTTTTCACATATTATAAAATATTATACCCATACAAAATAAAGAGATACCAACAAAATTTTATCTCATTAACAATTATCATTATATTATTTAGTTATAGAACCAACAAAAATGACAAAAAATTCAACAAGACAAAAAATATAAAATAGAACATCTAAAATGGGAAATTAGGGATCACCCCAATATAATTGAATCATCAACCCCACTGCAATATATATATAAATAAAACAAAATTTTAGTAAACCAATCAACATTTTATTTAAATTAAAATATAACATTTAGTATAACTGTAGTTATTTCTTTGTGAATGAATAAAGTTTGTTTATATAATATAATGGTAAATGTGACCGTTGTTATTCGACTATTATATGACCATTGGTCAATCAGACCACTGGTAAAAATGACCATTGGATACTATACCAATATTTGATAATGTTTCCTTTATAATTAGTTTTTACAAGTAGTAATGACATTTCATAATTGATAAAAAAGGTGAATCGATGGTCTGAATCAGTAGAGTCATGTCATTTGAATCCCATTTGTCAGAACATAGGAGGGAGTCATCATTACTATATTTTTCCCTTGACCACGACCATGATGAACTTCAACCAGTGAATCTTGAATAAAATTATCTATGTGATAGGTTCATGTTAGTGGAGATTATCACTCGGTCGACATTAGTTGTGGCATCACACAAAACTACCACCATTTCACACCTTACCATTAGGACGTCTGTAGGTTTAATAAGGGGTAATGTGCCCAGAACATAGTTAAATAAAGTGTAAATTCCTTTTAATAAATAAAAATTGAATTCCTTCAATTCTATTTGTGAATAGTTTTTTTAATAAAATAGTTGCTTAATTTAGATGAATTTGATAATTTGTTTTTTGGACTCAAATAAAACATACTTTCTATTAATAAAAGATATGAATTTAATATAATAATCCTTGGAATTGAAAATTTTATATTTTTAATGCAATAGTGTCTTAAAATACTTTTATTTAAATATAAAAAATTAAACTAATTTTAAATTGGAATTGGAAATTTTTTATAAGTGTTTGAAATTTGACTATACCTTAAAAGAATGTTATTTTTAAATGAATAAGTAATTTTATATTTAAAATTTAAAATTAACATATTTAGATAGTTTTTATATATAAAATAGACATCATTTCTTAAATTACCACATCAAAATTATATTAGGATGAAATTATGATAATTTACTAAAATAATTTTCATTATTTGTGAATTTTAAAAAATATAGTTTTATTATTTTAGTATATCTTGTGAAATTATATTTATTTTATAATGAAGAAATCATTAATTAACATAATATAAGACCTAAAATATGTTAGTTTATTTATATTATATATTTTAATCATTGATATTCAATTTTTAGAACTATAACTTATTTTCCATTGTCTAAAATAAAAAATTCAATTTTTAAATACATTACATTATGGAATATTTAATTTCCCATGACAAAAGATATATTAAACTGTGGTGTTCAGTTATATAGGATTAAATTATTATAAAATATGACACAAGTGTCCAAAACAATGAGAAAAAGCAATGGGAAATCTAATTGTTTTGAATTTTCCACAACCCATATTTCCAAGGCCAATATTTGGAAATTATTAAACATGCCCTCCACTTTTACTATAAATACTGACACATTTCACAATTCCCATTCCCTATCAATAAATAATCAATGGAGACATGGTGTGTTTTAATCCAAATTAGTCCCCCCAAGTTTTATTAATCCCCCAAGGTTTCATCCTCATGTTTTAGGAACAACTCTTTAAGGGGTCGAGAAAACTCCACGTCACTTTTACATTCATGTTTCCTTTTTATGTGGTATATATTTTAATTTCAAAAATATTTTATTTTAATCCACTTTATATCATCCCATGTCTATAATATTATCCATTTAAAAATATCAGACCTATTTTCTCCCTTATTTTACCCTTTTTCTAACTCATATTTTATACTTGTCATGCTGCTAATTTTTTTCTCAAATTTCTCTTTTTAAAATAATAAATTATATTTTATTTATATTTTAATACCCAAACATATTTTCATATAAATTTTTATTTCAAAATATGTAAACATTACTTTCTTATTCAAGGATTTAAATATAATACACTCACAATTCCTTGTGACCTTAAAATTTCATAATGGTCGTGTCCTTAAGTTCTTTTGTATGCTATTATTTTTTTATAAGAAACCCATTATTTATTATCTATGGGTTATTAATTAGATGGGTTATTATGATAAATGTGTCTCACAGGAAATTAAAAAATATGAAGGTTTTTTCCTGATATTTCTCTAATACATTGGGGAAAAAATTTAATTCCTATAGATGACATGTTTAATGATACCTTGGTGAATAAACATGGTAATTTTAAATTATGACACCTTGGGGAATCCCCATGGTCATAAGAATATGATGGCCTTATTTATATTTTGTAGCCATATTTCTTTATTATGATTCATGTTATTATTATTATATACCACTTTTCATGTATTTTCTAGGCCTCATGTTATTTTTTATATAGCCCATGATTAAATGTTATATATTTCTTTTGATTTTCCCCTTATTATGTTTCTTTCTCACACATTTATTTTAATTTAGGTCCCTAGGATATGTGAAGTAGTAAATATAACCTATATTGAACTCATTAAGATTACTTCATGTGTACATAGAAGGTGGTTTTATGTTATTATATATTATATATCTTTTTTCTAGTGAACTAAACATTGAAATATCCACAATTATATATCATGTAATGAAAAGTTATTAAATAAAAAGCTGGGATTTCAAAGTATTTGTCAAAATATATTTTATTTATTTTTTCAAATTAGGACTTGTAAACACTAGGACGAACCATAGGGGAAATTATAAATATTGAAAAGAATCATGGTATTTTGGTGAATTATTAATTAAGTGGTTTTTGAGAAAACAAATCCCTATCTAGATAAAAATAAGTGTATATTGATCTATAATATACGCTCCTAGGGGAAACACACAAAACAACTAATTTTATCTAGACTTCAATGGGAATTGGTGCATAGAAATTGATCGTACTGTACTTCGGGTTTGACACTCAGCAGGGTTATGATTTGTTAATTGTGATATTTTTATGAACCATTATAAAGGGTATATAAAAAATGTAATTTTTATTAAAATTTATTAATAACATATTTAGGAGTGAATTTTTAAGTATTAAAATCCCATTGGTATTATAAGATTTATAAAATAATCTTTTTTCTCACTAAAATGTTACTCATTTAGAGAAATGGAATGAAGTAGGAGGAACCAAATAAATGATTTGTTAAATGGATGATGTATTGATAACCTTACAATTGAAGGTAGAATAGAAAACATTTTGAGGAGGATGAATAAAATAACACGAGTTATGAGAAATAACATGAATCGTGTCGAGTGATTACATTCACATCAAAGGGAATAACTTTCTGTTGAGTCCTTCATGTGTTAATGAACACCTTATTTCAATGGATCCACCAAAACATTGATTGTTGAATAATGGATAATCACTATAGAAAAGTTATTTTCTATACTCCGTATTTCAGAGAAAGAGAATGTAACCTGTGAAGTATACAACTTAGAAGGACATTTTGATCAGTGGTGGATACAGATTAAAAATGCAAAGCCAAGAAGGAATATTCATGTTATGGTGTAACACCCGAGATTTTTATGAGTAATATTTTGTTTTTATATATATCATCAAAGAAATATTTCACTACATACTAGCTTGGCTTACTTTACACGCAATCGCGACCTTCCTCGATAGCTTGCGTCGTACGCAATACTGAGTTTCATTAAACAACGATATGCTATAAAAATATTATAAAAACTAGCCGTTATGAATAGTAATAACCACTCTTTGAAATTTTATAAATTTTATCTTTCAAAATGGACTTCATTTTTGGATTCGGAATACCGAAATTAGCCTAGGGTGAAATTTTGGTATTTTTCTGAAAACTTTCAATTTTTGATGAATAGTGAAACCACTAAGTGGTAGGTTAAAAACTGAATTTTGCATAAAACACAATTTTACCGCTTCTGTGAATGGGATTTCGAAAATCTGACAGACACGGTTAATATGAAGGACTAAAATGTGGTTCAATGAGATGAAAATAATTTTTGGTGAATAGTAACTTTTTACTTTTTTTTACCACGGTTAATAGTAAATAGGGTAACTAAGGGTAAATATGATATTACTATTACCCTAACACATGTCGTAATTCTATTGGATAAATTTAATTCGACCAAAAACAACCTTATGAATATAATATGACCATTTAGGTCCACTTGGATTAGATTATGACATTTAATATTATTTTATTTAATGAATAGTTAAAATAGTTAAAATCAAAGTTTAATAACTAAAACATTTTTAATATGGGGTTATACATAAGATAAATTGGACTATAAATATTCATTAGAAATATAAAAATATTTCCTACATAATGATATTATATTTATAATTTTTAGACTTTAAATTAATTAATCTAATTATGACACAACGATGATGCAGTAATTACCCTTTTAAGGAAATGTTAACATAATTGATGTTATAAATGCTCAAATAAATGTAATTTGAGACTTTTTATGAATTCAACTAATTTTCTAGGTTACTATAATATATTAGTGTTGATTTAATCAACTTGGTTCGAATATATAATTCTGTTATGACTTTCACAAAAATCATATATCAAATAGGGTCAAAATTGACACAAAATAGTTTTTAAATCAAATATTATATTATTAATTGTTATTTTATTCCTAAAAATCTAAGGTTCAGCCAAATGACTTAGATAAGGATATATATATTAATAATAAACAACTTGGGGTTCGTTTGGCATGTTATAGTAAGTGTATTAACCATATAGTATAAGAAAACAAAAAGTCACGGTAAAAGTTAAATTATTTAACTTAGAGTTAAATCTAATTGATAAGGTTAAAATAATACCATAAACTTGTCTAAATCCTATTGGTTTATAGGATTTCGACCCATCCCCACTTTAGCTTCGAAATAATACCCTTTGGAACCATTATAAACCGATTTTGACTTTAATATAAAATAATATTTTGAGATATTCCTAAGGTGCCCCTCTCCTCCCTTATAAAAGGGCACCTCCTCCCACTCCTCCTCACACCAATTTGAGCACTCAAGCTCGGACAAACACTGCCATTTTCTCCTCTACACTTCCCTAGAATAATCCTATAGGTCCTGGTCTTCTTCAAAGACCAATCTTAGTTCCCTAAGTTGAGGATTCAAAGAAGCGTTACAAAGAAGAGGTAATATCCATTACCGATCTTTTCAATTTCTTTCTTCTTCAACTTCTTCTTCTTTAGTTGTTTCATGATAAAGTAATAACATCAGTATTACTTACATACTGATATGTTATTATAAATATGAAACAACCCTAATTCACCTTCTATCCATCCTACGGAAAAATGAAATCACCGCGCGTGCGTACGTACGGAATACCATCTCCACGTCGTGGTGTAATCTATTTTCCACCATCACCTTACAAGGATGGGTATAATGGTGTAATGAGTATCTATTTATGATTATTATAAAGTAATATTGATTCTGAAATAATATACATATACTCCAATACAATTCCATGATCATAGGAATGATATCATCACTCGTGCGTACGTACGGAATACCGTCTCCACGATGTGATGCGACTCGTTCTACATGATCATCATTACATAGTAATTATATAAATGAATTGAATGAATAAATATGATATATTTTACACTAATACCATTCTGGATATAAGGTATCTATAACCTTAAAAGATGAATAAGAATTTATTCAGCAAAACACGCATAAGAACAAAAGGCAATAAAGACCCGAGTAACAAGTAACAATGAAATATTACTAATAAGAAGCTAAGAATATGACCATATATGATATCATATCAATATTTATGATTCTATAATAAGTCAATAACATTATTTAAACCATTATACAGGAGCTTCGGACACATACAAAGCAAATCGGACCAAAGGTAAGGGAAATATCACAATCTCATTTTTTTATCCGAGATTGTTTATACTTTGGTATTTACTGGGGTGTATTTTATCACCCACATCCATGTTTCATCAATATGTAATATTATTTCCATCCACCTACAATTGTTTAAATCCATATTTACCCTTCGGTGAGTTTTTAGTAATATGTATGAAAGGAATCTTTTGTCTTTTTTCGTACGAGGTACTTTTTGACTTTTCCGACAAAAGTACGAAGAATGGTTTTTTTAACTTATACGGCATGAATGGATTTTTAAAACATTATTTCCAAGAATCTTCCTTTATAAGTTTTCAAGTTTATTTTTAATCAACTTCTTTATTTTATAATTGTATGACATGTTAATAAAGGAAAAGTGTTTTTGAAGTAGAAATGATATTTTCCTCAAGAATGAAGTTCAAGTATTTTATCGAAATTATTTTCCATCTAAGATAATAAATGGGTTCTATTTTTATCCCTATTATTACATGATTTGATTATGTTGTGATGGAAATATTTTTATGAATTCCTTTATCTTATATGAATTGTTTTATGATGTCATGTTGTTTAAGAATCCCATTTTTATTACATGGGTTACGCTATGATGTATGGTTTATGATTATGTGGCACACATAAGAAAGGATTCATTATAAAATGGGTGGGACCTATATCTCCCTCCAATGCATTGGGTAAAGATTTTATATCTCATAAGATAGACATGGCTGGAACAGTAGGTTATACCGGTTCAGTGAAACAGGACTGGAACGAGGGTGACTCGGTTCAGAAAGGGACTTTGTCCACTAAGATAGTCTTGGCAATGAGTCATGACTAACAAGAAATGATTTTCCATGATTATGTGTGCATGCCACAAAGTTTCAAGTTTCATGTTATGATTATGGGGATCTCATTTTCACTTCTATGATTTATTCCATGTTAAGATATTATGATCTCTTTTGCAGGTTATGATTTTCAAAAAGATATGATATGATTTTTATTTCCTTTATTTGCCCTTACTGAGCATTTGAGCTCACCCTTTTATGTTTTCTTTTCCCCAGGTCAGGAAGATGGATATTAAGTAGAATATGCTAAAAGGGACCCTAGATATGATGAAATAAATGGGAGACACTGTAGAATATTTATGAACAAGTTGCTTTTGTTTCCCAGATTCTAAAGACACTATACCTATACGGTCCTTTGTGGTTTTCTCATATGTTGTAATAAGTGTGCTTCAATTTTGAAGTATTAACAATGTATGTAAAGTATGGGTCGTTATAGTTGGTATCAGAGGAAAGGTATAGTCAAACTTTGGAAACTAGGATGTGAAAGCCTTAGTAAGAACCCTAAGGATAAGTCTAAGCATAGAACACAATCTTAGTGTTTTAGAAATGGCCATGAATAACCTAGGATAAGACCTTAAGCGTGAAAATTTTATTCTTGAATTATGTGGTTTTTCTATTATAATTAGTGTTGCTCAAACTATTCTTCTTGGTTTTAGTCAATGGCTGGAACCCGAAGGAACCGTGTTAATGCGGAATGCGATGGGCAATGCAATGATTGTCCCCCTGAGCATCCAAACGATATGGGAGCTGGAATGCAAAATCTTGTAGCCATGCTCACACAACTTTCTCAAGCTATGAATCATGCAGGACTTCCAAACGAGCAAAGGAATGAACAACATTCTGTTGAATCCTTCATGAGGCAGCATCCACCTTCTTTCAGCGGGTCTACTGATCCATTAGTTGCTGAACAATGGATTAGTACTAGTGAAAAGATATTTTCAGTTCTTCAATGTTCTGAACATGATAAAGTCATCCTAGAAGTGTATCGTTTGGAAGGAGATGCTGATCAATGGTGGAATCTTATTAAGAATACGAGGCAAAGGGATGAAATTGAGTCCATGGAATGGGACGAGTTCAAGAACTTATTTTTCAATAAGTACTTCCCTCGTATTCTCCGAACAAATATGGAGAAAGAGTTTCTTGAACTGAAGCAAAAGGATGATGAATCTATTGGTACCTATGAAGCAAATTTTACAAGACTTGCAAGGTACGCTTCTGGTATTATTATCCAACCTGAGAGTAAGATCGATCGATTCTTTAGTGGCTTAAAACCAAGACTTCGAAGGGCGTTAGCCATAAGGGACTTCAATAGCTACGAGGAAATCGTTCTATGTGCTCTCAAAGTCGAGATGGAGATTGGAGTAACCCATCAGTCATATGGGTTTGATAAGAAGAGGAAAATGGAATTCAAAGGAAAATCTAAAGAGCACACTGAAAAGAAGATGAGCTTTCCCTTATGCTCAAAGTGTGGAAAGAAACATGGAGGGAGTTGTCTTAAAGGGACAAGTAAATGTTTCAAATGTGGAAAGTAAGGTCATCAGGCATTTGAATGTCGCGATAATGGGAAGAAGATGTCTAATGATGCAAACAAAGGAAGGGATACACAGAATGAACCTACTACACTTCAATGTTTCAAGTGCAAGGAGATGGGGCATTATGCCAATCAATGCCCAAATCCAAGGGTTGATGATGATGGTCGACGTCAACAAAATCTTAAGGCTAAAGATAAAGGAAAGTCACATGCAATTTCTATCAGCGATGTAGAGTATGATAACGAAGTGGTGAAAGGTACACTTACCATCCACTCTAGAGTAGAAAATGTTTTATTTGATTCTGGATCCACCCACTCTTTTATTTCTGAAGAATTTTCTAAGGGTATCACCGTATTACCTCAACAATTAGATGTTGAGTTAGCTGTGACAACACCTAATGGCACATCAATCGCATCAAAAGTTTATAATTCTTCTCCGATCGAAGTTTGTGGGAAAGTGCTTCCTGCAAATCTTGTGATCCTTCCTATAGTGGAATTTGATGTGATTCTTGGCATGGATTGGATTTCTTTATACGGAGCTCATATCAATTGCCAAAGAAGGGAACTCACATTTCATATTCCAGATCAATCTATGATCGTCTATCAATGCAAGGATGAACATAACCTTCCAGTGGAAATTTCTTCCATTTTATGGGTATTTATTCCACTAAATGAAGGTTATTTATCTCAAATGGTTGGTGAGAAACTCGCAATTAAGAATATGCCCATTGTATGGGAGTTTGTTGATGTCTTTCCGGAGGAATTACCGGGTCTTCCACCAAATCGTGAAGTTGAGTTTTCAATAGAACTCGTACCGGGTGCTTTGCCTATTTCAAAGACACCTTATAGAATGGCCCCAATTGAGTTGTAGGAATTGAAGAAGCAACTCCAGGAGCATCTTGATAAGGGATTCATATTCCCTAGTGAGTCACCTTGGGGAGCACCTGTTCTATTTGTTAAGAAGAAAGATGGATCAATGAGACTCTGCATTGATTATCGAGAACTTAACAAGATCACTATAAAGAACAAATATCCTCTCCCACACATTGATGACTTATTTGACCAACTACGCGGAGCTCAATACTTTTCCAAGATTGCTCTTCGTTCGGGGTATCATCAATTAAGGGTCAAAAGGGAGGATATACCAAAGACGGCTTTCCGTACAAGGAATGGACACTATGAATTTATAGCGATTCCATTTGGTCTTACTAATGCCCCTGCTATCTTCATGGATCTAATGAATAGAGTCTTTAGAGACTATCTTGATCAATTTGTGGTAGTCTTTATAGACGATATTCTTGTCTATTCAAAGATCAAGGAAGAGTATGAAGATCACTTGAGAATTATATTGAAGACCCTGAGAAAGGAGAATCTTTATGCCAAATTTACCAAGTGTGAATTTTGGCTTCAAAAAGTTGCATTTATGGGTCACATAATCTCAAAATAGGGGATATCTGTGGATCCAGCAAAAATAGAGGTTATCGAAAGATGGTCGAGACCAACAACAGTAACTGAGATCTGAAGTTTTCTTGGTTTGGCTGGATATTATCGACGTTTTGTAAAGGATTTTTCACGATTATCTAATCCACTCACCAAGTTGACTTGGAAAGGAGTTAAGTTTGTTTGGACATAGGAATGTGAAGATAATTTCAAGGAGTTGAAAAGAAGGTTATCCAGTGCACCTATGCTCACACTTCCATGTAGTGGAGAAAGGTTTGTGATCTACAGTGATGCATCCAAGAAGGGATTGGGGTGTGTTATTATGCAAAATGATATGGTGATAGCTTATGCCTCACGACAGTTGAAAATCCATTAGAAAAATTACCCAACACATGATTTGGAGTTGGCTGTGGTAATCTTTGCATTAAAGATTTGGAGGCATTACCTTTATGGTGAAAGGTGTGATATTTATACTGATCATAAAAGTTTAAAGTATATTTTCACACAAAAGGAGCTGAATATGCGTCAAAGAAGATGGTTGGATCTGATTAAGGATTATGACTGCTCAATCCATTACCACCCTGGGAAAGCAAACAAGGTGGAAGATGCATTAAGTCGACAAGACCATGCTAGTTTATCCATGATGAGGATCACAAAAGATCCAATATTTATGGATTTACAAAGGATGGATCTTGGAATTATAATGGAAGGGGAAAAATCTTATCTTTCTCAAATGAATGTTCAACCATCTATACATGTGAAGATTAAAGAGGCACATAAAGAAGATGTAGAGTTACAAAAGAAGGTGAGAAATGTTCCTGAATTCAACATTGATTGTGATGGGATAATAAAGTTCAGGAATCGGGTTTGTGTTCCTCCCATCCCCGAATTAAAGAAGGAGCTGCTGGATGAGGCTCATAGTTCTTCATTCTCTATTCATCCTGGAAGCACGAAGATGTATTGGGAGCTGAAAGAGTACTTCTGGTGGGATGGCATGAAAAGAGATGTTGCTGAATATGTCTCTCGATGCTTGGTTTGTCAACAGGTTAAAGCTGAGAGACAGAAGTCTAAGGGGATGTTACAACCATTACCCATACCCGAATGGAAATGGGAAAACATCACAATGGACTTTGTCACATGACTTCCTAAAACATCCAAAGGCAATAATGCTATCTGGGTCATAGTTGATCATCTTACAAAGTCTGCACACTTCATTGCTATTAGAGAGGATTTCTCTCTAGATCAGCTTGCCAGGATATATGTAAAGGAAGTGGTAAGATTGCATGGAGTACCACTTTCTATTATATCTGATCGGGATCCGAGATTTACCTCGATGTTCTGGCGAAGTCTTCAGCATACTCTGGATACAGAGTTGAGTTTCAGCACTGCTTATCATCCCCAGACAGACGGTCAGTCTGAGAGAACAATTCAAACCCTAGAAGATATGTTGAGAGCTTGCTCTATGGATTTCAAAGGAGGTTGGGATCAACACCTACCTTTGGTGGAATTTTCTTATAATAATAGCTTTCACTCCAGTATTCAGATGGCTCCTTATGAAGCTCTCTATGGAAAGAAATGCAGGACTCCAACTTGCTGGGATGAAGTTGGGGAAAGAAAGCTATTAGGACCTGATCTCGTTGATGAAATGGCAGAAAAGGTCAGATCTATTCAACAACACATAAGAGCAGCTCAGAGTCGACAGAAAAGTTATGCCGACAACCGAAGAAAAGACCTAGAGTTTGAAGTGGGTGATAAAGTGTTCTTACGAATATCTACCTGGAAGAGGGTTATGAGATTTGGAAAGAAGGGGAAGTTGAGCCCTAGATATATCGGTCCTTTCGAAATACTGGATCGTGTTGGAAAGGTAGCTTACCGATTGGTGCTTCCACCGAATCTCTCTCAAGTTCACGATGTGTTCCATGTATCTCTCCTGAGAAAGTACATACCTGATCCTTCACATGTACTCATCTCATAAGTTGTACCACTGGAGCAAGATCTTTCTTATGAAGAACAACCGATAGAGATTCTGGATCGTAGCGAAAAAGTCCTACGAAACAAGACCACTCGATTGGTGAAAGTTTTATGGAGGAACCACCAATTAGAAGAAGCTACATGGGAGCTTGAGGATATGATGAGGGAGAAGTATCCTCATCTGTTTGTTACAAAGTGACGAATTTCGAGGGCGAAATTCTTTTTAAGGGGGGTAGAATCTAACACCTGAGATTTTTATGAGTAATATTTTGTTTTTATATATATCATCAAAGGAATCTTTCACTACATACTATCTTGGCTTACTTTACACGCAACCTCGACCTTCCTCGATAGCTTGCGTCGTACGCAATACTGAGTTTCACTAAACAACGATATGCTATTAAAATATTATTAAAACTAGCCGTTATGAATACTAATAACCACTTTTTGAAATTTTATAAATTTTATCTTTCAAAATGGACTTCATTTTTGGATTCGGAATACCGAAATTAACCTAGGGTGAAATTTTGGTATTTTTCTGAAAACTTTCAATTTTTGATGAATAGTGAAACCACTAAGTGGTAGGTTAAAAACTGAATTTTGCATAAAACTTAATTTTACCGCTTCTGTGAATGGAATTTCAAAAATCCGACAGACACGGTTAATATCAAGGACTAAAATGTGGTTCAATGAGATGAAAATAATTTTTGGTGAATAGTAACTTTTTACTTATTTTTACCACGGTTAATAGTAAATAGGGTAACTAAGGGTAAATATGATATTACTATTACCCTAACACATGTCCTAATTCTATTGGATAAGTGTAATTCGACCAAAAACAACCTTATGAATATAATATGACCATTTAGGTCCACTTGGATTAGATTATGACATTTAATATTATTTTATTTAATGAATAGTTAAAGTAGTTAAAATCAAAGTTTAATAACTAAAATATTTTTAATATGGGGTTATACATAAGATAAATTGGACTATAAATATTCATTAGAAAGATAAAAAGATTTCCTACATAATTATATTTTATTTATAATTTTTAGACTTTAAATAATTTTATTTATTTATGACAAAACGATGATGCAGTAATTACCCTTTTAAGGAAATGTTAACATAATTGATGTTATAAATGCTCAAATAAATGTAATTTGAGACTTTTTATGAATTACACTAATTTTCTAGGTTACTATGATATATTATTGTTGATTTAATCAACATGGTTCGAACATATAATTCTGTTATGACTTTCACAAAAATCATATATCAAATATTGTCAAAATTGACACAAAATAGTTTTTAAATAAAATATTATATTATTAATTGTTATTTTATTCCTAAAAATCTAAGGTTCGGCCAAATGACATAGATAAGGATATATATATTAATAATAAACAACTTGGGGTTCTTTTGGCATGTTATAGTAAGTGTATTAACCATATAGTATAAGAAAACAAAAAGTCACGGTAAAAATTAAATAATTTAACTTAGAGTTAAATCTAATTGATAAGGTTAAAATAATACCCTAAACTTGTCTAAATACTATTGGTTGATAGGATTTCTACCCATACCCACTTTAGCTTCGAAATAAGACCCTTTGGAACCATTATAAACCGATTTTGACTTTAATATAAAATAATATTTTGAGATATTCCTAAGGTGCCCCTCTCCTCCCTTATAAAAGGGCACCTCCTCCCCCTCCACCTCACACCAATTTGAGCACTCAAGATCGTCCAACCCCTGCCATTTTCTCCTCTCCACTTCCCTATAATAATCCTAGAGGTCCTGGTCTTCTTCAAAGACCAATCTTAGTTCCCTAAGTGGAGGATTCAAAGAAGCGTTCCAAAGAAGAGGTAATATCCATTACCGATCTTTTCAATTTCTTTTTTCTTCAACTTCTTCTTCTTTAGTTGTTTAATGATAAAGTAATAACATCAGTATTACTTACATACTGGTATGTTATTATAAATATGAAACAACCCTAATTCACCTTCTATCCATCCTACGGAAAAATGAAATCACCGCACGTGCGTACGTACGGAATACCGTCTCCACGCCGTGGTGTAATATATTTTCCACCATCACCTTACAAGGATGGGTATAATGGTGTAATGAGTAACTATTTATGATTATTATAAAGTAATATTGATACTGAAATAATATACATATACTCCAATACAATTCCATGATCATAGGAATGATATCATCACTCGTGCGTACGTACGGAATACCGTCTCCACGATGTGATGCGACTCGTTCTACATGATCATCATTACATAGTAATTATATAAATGAATTTAATGAATAAATATGATATATGTTACACTAATACCATTCTGGATATAATTTATATATAACCTTAAAAGAAGAATAATAATTTATTCGGCAAAACACGCATAAGAACAAAAGGCAATAAAGACCCGAGTAACAAGTAACAATGAAATATTACTAACAAGAAGCTAAGAATATGACTATATATGATATCATATAAATATGTATGATTCTGGAATAAGTCAATAACATTATTTAAACCATTATAAAGGAGCTTCGGACACATACAAAGCAAATCGGACCTAAGGTAAGGGAAATATCACAATCTCATTTTTTATCCGAGATTGTTTATACTTTGGTATTTACTGGGGTGTATTTTATCATCCACATCCATGTTTCATCAATATGTAATATTATTTCCGTCCACCTACAATTGTTTAAATCCATTTTTACCCTTCGGTGAGTTTTTAGTAATATGTATGAAATGAATCTTTTGTTGTTTTTCGTACGAGGTACTTTTTGACTTTTCCGACAAAAGTACGAAGAATGTTTTTTTTAACTTATACGACATGAATGGATTTTTAAAACATTATTTCCAAGAATCTTCCTTTATAAGTTTTCAAGTTTATTTTTAATCAACTTCTTTATTTTATAATTGTATGACATGTTAAGAAAGGAAAAGTGTTTTTGAAGTAGAAAGGATATTTTCCTCAAGAATGAAGTTCAAGTATTTTATCGAAATTATTTTCCATCTAAGATAATAAAAGGGTTCTATTTTTATCCCTATTATTACATGGATTTGATTATGTTGTGATGGAAATATTTTTATGAATTCCTTTATCTTATATGAATTGTTTTATGATGTCATGTTGTTTAAGAATCCCGTTTTTATTACATGGGTTACGCTATGATGTATGGTTTATGATTATGTGGCACACATAAGAAAGGATTCATTATAAGATGGGTGGGACCTATATCTCCCTCCAATGCATTGGGTAAAGATTTTATATCTCATAAGATTGACATGGCTGGAACGGTAGGTTATACCGGTTCAGTGAAACAGTACTGGAACGAGGGTGACTCGGTTCAGAAAGGGACTTTGTCCACTAAGATAGTCTTGGCAATGAGTCATGACTAACAAGAAATGATTTTCCATGATTATGTGTGCATGCCACAAAGTTTCATGTTTCATGTTATGATTATGGGGATCTCATTTTCACTTCTATGATTTATTCCATGTTAAGATATTATGATCTCTTTTGCAGGTTATGATTTTCAAAAAGATATGATATGATTTTTATTTCCTTTATTTTCCCTTGCTGAGCATTTGAGCTCACCCTTTTATGTTTTCTTTTCCCCAGGTCAGGAAGATGGATATTAAGTAGAATATGCTAAAAGGGACCCTAGATATGATGAAATAAATGGGAGACACTGTATAAGATTTATGAACCAGTTGTTTATGTTTCCCAGTTTCTAAAGACACTATACCTATACGGTCCTTTGTGGTTTTGTCATATGTTGTAATAAGTGTGCTTCAATTTTGAAGTATTAACAATGTATGTAAAGTATGGGTCGTTATATATGGACTGGTAAGAGTTTAGGGGAATCTTTTCCAATAAATATTTCTCCTATTCTATGTGAATTAAAATGGATAAGTAACTCCTAGAAATTAAGTATAAGGAAAATTAATCAGTGGGAGTATATGAAATGATATTTACAAGACTTACATGATACATCTCTATCTTTATTATGGATCCTATGGGAATGCTTAATAGACTCGTCAGTGGACTGAGACCCCTTCTGTGAAAGAATAAAGAAATCATTACTCTGATATCTATGAAAAGATACTGCAGAGTGCTATGAAGGATTAATTAGTGTTTAGAGAAACATAGTGGTCACTTAAGTTGAATGAAAATAAGTGAGCTATGTATCCAAACATAGGGAAAAACATTGATCGTCAAAGATGAGACAATTAAGTGAGACTTCCCATGTGCAACAAATATTGGTATAAGCATTCTTAGAACTACTTACACGGGAGTTTAAAGTGCTGTATGTGAGGAATATATGTCCATATAGCTTAAAACTATCATGGTGAGGTGAAACCTCAACATCTCAAAAATTATGACAAAGGGATGATGGTGCAGACCTAGCTATATGTTCAATGATTCAAGTTTGGATAGCATTGGCACGTTTCTAATCAATGTCCAAATCAAAATATAATAGAGGGGAACCACGATCAACCTCAGCATAGGCCAAGTGATCATGGTCAATCATTTTCGATCATGGCAGTTGAAGTTGAGGCTATGAATGATGTGGTAGTAGGTACACTCATTGTGATCTAAATTCTAGGATTCACTTTTTTATTATGCATCTAATAATTCTTGTATTTCAACAAATATTGAAAAAAAAATATTTAATTAATCATTGAACTCATACAAGTAGATTTATTAGTCAATACACTAATAGGAATTATCCTATCATCAACAATGTATAAAAATTATACTGTTAAACTTGGAGAGTAAAATATTTTCGCAAATCTTGTATTAATTCTCATGATGGAATTTGAAATAATACTAGGGATGGACAAGCTCTTAATGTGTAATACAAATATCAACATCAGAAGAAAGGGACCTTTCGTTGTCTTTAATTCACTACCAACATTCATTTTCAGAGGTGTGATATCCCAGTATAAGATTTTCCAATAAGAACCTCCCATATGTTTCATTTTAATGATGATCAGTGAAGAGGGAGAAAGAAATAATAGTATAAATATGGATAATGATCCCATTGTTCTTGAATACACTTACGAATTTCCTGAAGAGTTACTTAGGACTCCCCTATAATGGGAGGTAAATTTCTCCATCAAATGCATCCTTGTATCTTGGATGATATCAACGATCCCATATAAAATGGAAAATATGGGGTTAGATAAATTAAAAAAAACTTAAACATCTTTTAGAGAAGGAATTTATTAGATCAAGTGTGTCACCTTGGGGTGAACCTTTTCTTTTTGTGAATAAGAAGGATGGATCAATGGGGCTATTAATTTATTATAGATAACTTAATCGGATCATAGTCAAGATTAATTACCCTCTCATAGGGATTGATGATTTATTTAATCTTCTTCATGGGGATCAGTTCTTCACCAATATTGACCTCTAATATAGGCATCATCAATTGAGGGATAAAAAAAGATATTACAAAAACTAACTTTTGAACAATATATGGTGAATATGAGTGTGTTATTACTCTCTTAAAATTGAATAATACTCCTAGTATATTTATGGATTTGATTAATAGAGTCTTTAAGGACTGCCTTGATAAATTCATGGCAATACATACTAATGATATTTTGATATATTCTAAATGTTGTGAGGAGTTTTAGTATAATCTATTTGTTATTTTGAAAAATGTGTGGATGTTGAATCTATTTGAGAAATTTAGAAACTGTGAATTATGGTTATAACCACTTTCATTCTTGGTGAACATTGAAACCAATGAAGGAATCTCAGTTTACCCTATAAAGACAATGGTTTTAAAGGAGTGTCCTTATCCTAAAACAGTTACTGAGATTTATAGTTTCTTTGTTATATCTATATATTATAGTAGGATTGCGAAAAACATTTCACAACATTATAATAAAATAACCTTTATAACTTTAAAAGGGGCTATATTCATCAAGAAAATGGAGTTGGAAGAATGTTTCCACAAAAAAATAATTGATGTGATATTGAAAAAGTGTTAAATCTACCCTATGCAAGAGAAGGATTTATTATTTATATTAATGAGTCTCTACAATGGATTGGGTGCATTCTCATGAAAAAATTATATGGTGATTACTTATGTATCTCTAAAGTTAAATACTCATTATCAGAATTATCTGACACATTACCTGGAGTTATATATAGTTATTTGTTTTCTAAAAATATAGACACATTATATTTATATAGAGAAATGTGATATATACACAGAACACCAAATCTTGAAGTATATTATCGCAAAAAATGAACTGAACATCATACCAAGGATATTGTTGGAAATTATTAAAGACTATGACTGTTTAATTCATTTTCACCATAGAAGAGAAAAAAAAGTCACTAATTCATTAATTAGGAAATACCCTGTTGTGTTGGAAATGATGAGGATTTAAGGAGATCCTTTGATGAGGACCAAGTAAAACTAGACATGGTAATTTTAAGGGAAGGGAAATCATCAAACCTATTACAAAATGATTTCTCAACCAAAATTACTATAGAATATTCAATAATGATAAAAGTGACTCCCCATGGTTACTAATGAAGATAGAGGTTATGTAGAATTTTGTGTTCCCTAAGTTCTATATTGATCAAGAAGGAGTACTAAAATTTAATATAAGGTGATGTTTCTCATCTATCCTAGAGATAAAAAATGATCTCATTGATAAAGCCCATATCTCTATATTATCTACATATCGTAGAATTTTTAAAACATATAGGGACCACCATGATAATTATTTGTGGGATGTTATGAAAAGAGAGATAACTAACTATACTACAAGGTTCTTAGTATATCAGCAAGTGATAGAATAGTAACATATTCATAAAGTTATATTGCAACCACTACCCATACTAATAAGGAAGTATGAAAATATCACCATGGGCATCAAACATCCAAATAAAACAATTTGATATGGGTTATATTGGGTTATCTATGCAAGAATTCACATTTCATTGCTATTCGGAAATATTTCTCTATTGGAATATTTGGAAAGATATACATAAAGTCGTTAGGTTTCATGGGTTTACACATTATATCATTTTTGATTGTGATACAAGATTCACATCTAAATTCTAGATATTTAGCTAACATGGTTTAAATACTCAATTGAATTTCAGTACGGCCAATCACCACCAAACTGATGTCCAATATGAAAGGACTATTTATACACTTGAAGACATGCTGATAACATTTTCAATAGAATTTAATAATGGATGGAATCTATACCTCCCATCAGTTGAGTTATCATACAAAATCATCTTTCAATATAGTATTCAAATGGACCATTTGAATCCCTATATAGAAAAGAGTGTAGAACTCCTACTTGTTTAGATGAAGTGAGTGAGAGGAAATTACTTTTCTTGATCTTGTGGAAGAGATGAATGAAATGTTTATTTCATCTGATAATATATAAAGTCTAATAAGAGTCAAAATAAGTGTTATGATGACAATTAATGGAGGGAATTGTTTTTGAATGCTATAATAAAATTATTCCTTCGGATATTACCATCGAATAGATTCATGAGATTTGGAATGAAATGAATGATAATCCCTAGGTACATTGTCCCCTATGAAATCATTGATCGCATATAAGCAATGGTTTATTGGATATTACTCCCACCAAACCTATCTTATATTAATGATGTATTCCACACATCTATCTTGAGAAATTACATATATGATCCCTCACAACTACTAAATATGAAGGTGGTACAATTGTAAAATGACCTCTCTTATGAGGAACATTCGTTAGACATCTTGGACCATAGCAATAAGATTATGTACAACCAAACTACCCACAATGTCAATGTGTTGTGGAGGAACCTTAAATATGAATATGTGATGTGGAAGCCAGAGGAGAAAGTGAGAGCAAAGTGCCATTACAATTTTCCAACTAATATAATGAGTTCTTATTTTAGAGGCAAAATTTATTAATACGGAAATAATGTAATGACCGTGACATTTTAAATTATTTTTTCCTAAATAAATATTTATTGCATATTATATATATTATACCAAAAACAAATAAATAGTAACAAATAAAATTTTATCTCATTAACAATGATCATTACATTATTCAACTTTGAAACCAATTTAAATGACAAACATTACAATTATAAAAGAAAATATAAAAAAATATAGCTAAAATTGGAAAGTAAGGATCACCCTAATATACTACAATCATCATCCCCACTAAAAATTAAGTCAAAATTTAAATAAAAAATTAGTAAACTAGTAAAAATCTTATCAAAATAGAAATATAACTTTAATTAGAATTGTTGTGAATTTTGAGTGAAGTAATAAAGTTGTTTTATATAGTATAAAAGGGAAATGTGACCATTATTATTAGACTACCATATGACTATTGGTAAATTTACAATAGAATCTATTCCCTTGATTGATAATTTTAACTTTATAATTTTTTTATAAATATTAATGACATTAGATAATTGATATTGATAGGAGAATCAATGGCCTCAACCAGTAGACTTGTTCTATTTAAATCCCATTTGTCAGAACATGGGAGGAAGGTAAAATCATTGTGGTTTTCCCTTGACCAATCACATGCCTAGATTGATCAATAAAATATTGAACAAAATTTCATATAGTATATGTTCACGTTTGTGTAGATTTCCACTCAGTCAATGTCAACCGAGGAAACCCACAAAACTACCACCACCACATAGCATACCGTTAGGGAATATACTGGTGTAAAAAGGGTTACATGTTTTGACTATAGTAACATAAAATGTAAATTACTTTTTATAAATAAAATTTTTATTTCATCAATTCCTTTTAAAAATAACTTTTCTTAATAAAATATATATATAATTGAGACAAATTTGATAATTTTATTTTTGGAAGTAAATAAAACATACTCATTTTTTAAAAAAGGTATACATTTTTAATAACAACACATGGTATTATAAATTTTTTTTTAATGATATACTCTCTTAAACAAATTAATTTAAATATATATGATAAAATAATTTTAAAATGATCTTGAAAATATTTTATAAGTGTCGAAAATTTGATTGTTCTTTAAAAACACATATTTTCAAATTAATAAGGATGTTTAAATTCAAAAGTTAAAATTCTAATATTTAGCGAAATTTATAATGAAATAAAAATCATTTTTTAAATTAGAACATTGATATTAGTTTAGGGTGAATTTATTAGTATTTTCTAAAATAATTCATTTTTTCATGAATTGTAAAAAATATGGTTTTAGGGTCTCATTATGTTTGAAAAAAATCATATTTACGTCAAAATGATGTAATAATTAGTTAAAAATAATCCATGAACTAAAATTTGTTATTTTATTAATATTATGTATTATAATAGATTTTATTAAAATTTTAGAACAGTATCTTACTTTCCAAACTCTAAAAAGGAAATTTTTATTTTTAAAAATATTACTTTTTCAAATTATTACTTTTAAATGCTAAAAGATGTATTAAATAATGTATTTATTTTTTGGGGGATTAAGTTATCATAACATGTGAACCAAATGTCCAAAACCATGAGAAAAAGTCATATGTATGCTAAGGGGTTTTTATTTTCCAATAACTAGATTTCTGTGGCCTATATTTTGAAATTATTAAACAAATCCTCTACATTTTCTAAAAATAACAACACATTTCACTATTCCCCTTCACTAAAAATACATGATCCATAAATTTAGGGTGTGTTTCTCCAAAGGATTCCCACAATAGTGTCCTCATTCCCCTAAGGATCCATCCACACATTTTCAAAACAACTCATTAAGGTGAAGGAAATATCCACTTATCATTTCCATTCATGTTAGCCTTTATGTGGTATGTTCTCTAATTTCAAAAATAAGTTTTTTTCACTTTATATAATCCAATTATTGTAACATTAGTCTATTATCAATGGGGGACCTCCATTCTCCCTCATTTTACCCTTTTTTAAAAGCATGTTTTATACTTATCATGATGCTGAATTTACTTCTCAAATTTCTGTCTTTTACCTGAGATATTATATTTTCTTTCTATTTGAATACCAAAACATTTTTTATTTTAAATGGGAAATTCAAGATATGTAAAAATTATTTTTCGATTCATGGATTTAAATATATGAAAATTATAATTTCTTTTGTGGGTTAAAAGTGATGTAATGATCTTGTATTTAATCTATATTGTATCCCATAATTTTTTATAAGAAATGCATTTTTTATTATCAATGGGTTATTAATTAAATGACTAATTATGATCTATGTGTCTAACATGAAATCAATACATAGGCAAGGTGTGCCCTAACAGTGCAAAAATGCATTTGGAAAATTATTTAATCTCTGGAGATGGCATGTTTTATGTTAACTCATTAAATAACCTTAGCAATTTTCAATTATAGAACCTTGGTGAAAAACCATAGTGATATTATTATGAATAACTCATTTAAATGTTTTATACATATTTTCCTATTATGATTATTGTTATTATTACTACTATATACCTCTTTTCCATGCCTTATTTTAATTCCTCGTGTTCTTTTTGATATGTCACATTATCACAGGCTATATGTCTCTCTTTCTTCTTCCATGATTGGTCTTCTTTCTCAGCCCTTTCTATTGATTTATGTCCATGAGATATGATATATATTTAAATTAACCTATACAGATCCCATTAAGGTGTATTCAAGTATAATTAAATTAATTTTTTAGGTTTTCATGTATTATGAACTTTTTTCCAAGTAGTTGAACTTGAAATGATCCTCAGTTTTATGCCATGTAAGGAAGAGTCATGCAATAAAAATCATGTATTTCATAATGGTGGTTATATAATAATTTAATTACACCTTTCCCCATGTTCAAAATGTTGATGTACACTTTCAAAAATTTACCGAACAAACATTATTGATTGACATAATTAATAATTATACCATAAATAGATTAAAAATTAATATAAAAGGACCATAAATAATGTAGCATTGATGAAAAAAAATATTAATAATGTATTAAATATATTTTAATTTTTTTTTCAAGAGAGTATAATGTATCTAGACATATTTTAATCCATGGTAACTGTTTTTCATCTTAAGTCTACTTAATTGAGAAATATTTTTTATCATCCACCTAATTTATTTAATAAACTATTTATAATTACCCTTGGAAATAAAATATAAGTAATTAATATTTATTAATTTTATTTTTTGTTTTAATTCATTAGTTATCATTTTAATGGGTTCGATTCAAATGTTAATATAAGTCCCTGATCATAAACATTACATAATCTTGAGTTATGTAAATGATTTTACTTTTTATCACATTGAGGATCATTTCAGGTTTAGATCTGTAAATAATTTGGTCATAACTTCTATACAACAACATAAATATTACAAGTAGAAACTTGTACACACTATCCAATTTTTATTATAAATCAGAAGCTTTCTAAAAATATTTTTTGTGTGCTTTATGTTTAAATATTTTGACTTTTTCTTAATCACATCCATGACTCTATTCTTCATTAAGTCCTATGAAAAAAAATCCAAAACTTGGGACGAGCCTAAAAATCTCAGTAATGGATTCATAAGGAATGAATACTGTTAGTATTGAGAAAAAATGTAAACCATTAATACATTATCATAGAGTAATACATTTCACTCTTATGAAGTTGCAAAAACACTTCACTTAATATAATATCATTATTAGCATTTTTTAACCAAATGATTACCATAAATCCCCTAGAAAAAGACATATAACATATAAAGGCTTTTTAGGACATGAACATACTTAAATATAAAAACAATATGATATAGTTACACACATAACACTAAATAGAATAGCCATACCTCTGAATTCCATACCCAATGCATTGGTGGTTATAATGTAACCACCCATCCTTTGGTTTACCACATTACCACCCATCATTGGTTTATCACGTAACCACTTTTCAAATTTACAAGTACCATTATATAATCATAACACATAAAATATTGAAATTATTTGCATTTCACTCATAAAATTTCATTTTCAATCACAATAAACCATTTCAGGATATTGAAATATTCAATCCATTTCAAACCCCATTTAAAACATTTAATAAAAAGAAATTCGCAACATAATGTCCCATTCCACTTGGAAACTATTGAAATAAATTTAAATTTTTAAAAAATAATTTTAAAATAAATAATTTTGTAAAACTAATTGTGAAAACATGGTCAGGAAAAAGAAAGTTTTATAAGAATAAATCTTTAAAGAATCTAAAATGATGTTTTAGGTAAAGAGTTCCTTTCCAGTTGAGAAACACTTGAATAAAAATAATTTTATAATAACATTAAGAAAAATTAAATATCATAAGAATAATCCAATTAATGATATAACATGTAAAAAGGGTTTAATATACACCTTATATGATAATACAGATGCATAATATCAAGATATTCCTCATGAAAGGAGATTGAAATTAAATCCCATACCTTGAGTCCGACTAGTCACGTCCAATCGTTATGTTCCTAAATATTAAACATAGGTTAATTTATACCTGGTTGAGAACATTTTTCAAGTTTATTATTCCTTTAATAACACTTATTAACATGTTATAATAATTACATAATTATTTATGTTCATATCAGACGTTTTGTCGTTATTCAGTACATGGGTAAAAAATGAATTGTTTTGAGACAAAGTCTCCATGTAGTCAAAATTCCATCATATCTAGAATTTTATTCATGATTTAAATATCTTATATATCTATTATATATGTATTTATAATATCCATAATATTTGGATATAAAAAATCAAATGCACCGTTCATGGAGATAGTAGGACGTACACACACATGAATGCTACTTTCATTTCTTTTTCATATTAAAAGAATAACAATAAAAGGATATAAATGTATATTAAAATACTATTATTATATTTATGACATTTATTTATCATAGTTTTAATAAAACCATCTTTTATACGAATCATGTATAACAGGAACGAGTAACATTGCTTTGAGTGGGAAGTAGTCCACACTTCCTCAGATGAAATTATCGTATTTACACAACATGGAAAGAATAATGTTATGTTATAAATAAAAATTAATGAAACGTATAGAAAATATAAATATAATATATAACCTATATAAATTCTTTTTATCATAATAGGTACTATGAGAGGTGGTAGGATAAAATTGAACAATCATCATTTCGTGCGGCAGTAGTTCGTCGTACAGAGAAACAATACATTCTATATCCATTAGACGGAGGTGTGTGTAAGTGTAGGTCAAAGCCATAGTATAAATAAAATAATAGAATGTTTAATATACTAGTTTTTTTATAAAATAATGTAATAAATATAATTTATTGGGTGGGAGAAGAAAAGAAATGGAAGGAGCCTGAGAGAAGACATTACCTCTAAGTCGGGTAACTCCTTTTGATTTGAGCCAAAACGATTCCTTTATTTTACTTATGAAAAAGGTAAGGCCTATATGAGTAATTTAGGAATATATATAGCTTATTTGATAAGATTTTTGATTATCCAATGGTCTCTATAGTGTGAATAAGTTGGTAGAGGTGGTAGCCTTTTATAAGATGGTGGTGGTGCACTATAGGAAAGTCCTGAAATATTATTTTATTACATGTTTATTTTCCGATTATAATAATTAAAATGTGATATATTTGTATGCTAATATGAGTATGGGTCTAAGTACTCAGATACAATAGGTTTTATAAAAGTTTATGTTACGAAATTAACAATATATTTTAGCTTCAACCCTTAGTTAAAAACATTAACTCTTACCATGTCTTATTATTTTTTCATAATATATGGTTACTATTGTTACTATAAAATTCCAAGAGAACCAAAAGTGGATAATTAATGACATTTATAACATTATTTGGATCATTTTTATGAATCTTTTATTTTTAGAACTATTTAATAAAATATAATTTGTTTAAAAACTCATTTATGTCAATTTTGACACTATCTTGAAATTTATTTTTCATAAAGTCATAACAACTTGATTCTTTTAAAACAAAAGCATTAAATCAAATATACTATGTCATAATCATCCATAAACTTAGTTTATGGAATCAAAATTTTCAAATTACATTTATTTTAATATTTATAACATCCTTTATTTGAATATATCATTAATAAATTAATCATGGCATCATCATTGTGTCATAAATAAATTTATTTATTTAATGTCTAAAAATTATAAATGAAATACCGTGATGTAGGAAATATTTTTATCTTCCTAAAAAATTCTTATATTCTAAGGGATCATTAATACTAACCGAATATAAATTGTTTTAGTTCAGAGATACATATTTAAGTTATATTTCCATTTTCTTTAAATTAAATATTATAAAATGTCATTATCACACCCAAGTGGCTCCATGGTGTCCTAAATTCAGCACAATGATTTTCATGGTTGTCCATATCTCATAAAAGGGATTATGACATGTGTTATGGTAGTTTTATATTATTGTTATAAAATTATTTTTAACCCTTATTTACTTGATTTACCTTTTAACCATTGAAAATAACAATAATTACTAAAGTTACTATTCATAATGTCCAAAAATAAAAGGAACCTATTTACCTAATTTTGACCTTATTATTATCAATATTGAGTCCATTTTTATAAATTTTAAACACATAATTTGAAGAAATTAATATAAAATTAATTTCTGTTTTCATAACTAGGAAGCGGGTTTTAAGAAGTTAAAACAATCAAAAGATTATTGTGTGATTATGTCCAATTTCAACGTATAATTTCTCTCAATGTCCAAAATTGGATTAAATGATAAATGAAATCCAATTACACTTTAAAAAAATAAAAATAAAAAACTAACTATATATATAAATTAGATGAAACTGTATTTTTGAATTAAAATGCATTATTATTCACTATTCATTAAAATATAGATTTTATCAGAAAAATAACAAACTTTCATCCTAAGTAAATTTTGATATCCAAATTCTAAAAAACAATATTATTTTTTCAAATAGAAAATAGAAAAATGACAAAACAAGATTTAAAAAAATATTATCCAATAAAATGCGGTAAAATGACCTTATAAAAATATTTGAGTATTTTATGCTTAAAATGGATATATTATCATTTTATTAATCTAGAATTTATTAGATAAATGTAAATACATTTAAAAAACATGTGTAATCATATTTTAGTTAGTTCTATTCAATCCTGCCAATATAATGGCGAGGCATTAACTACCATTTAAAATAATAATAATAATATTGTATTATTTTTCGGTACAACTCAACATTGTGTGCTACGTAAGATTTCGAAGAAACCCATTATTGTGTGTTGATTAATCTATCAGGAAAAGCTTCCCCTTTAACATAAAATTAATATATTATACATAATTATTCATATATTTTAAAATGTATTATTATATAAATACTTGGGATGTTACGTCCTTCTCCCTTTTGGAAATTTCATCCTCATAATTTTAAAATTTGGCTTGGTAAAATCATTGAAAATATCACATTAGAAAAAGATTCAATAAAACTACCACTTTAAAAGAATAAAAGAGTAGTACAAAGTTCACCCAGGATAACACATACTAGGATTCCATATTGGAAACCATGCATATAGAAGAAAAACTAACCGTCTTTCTCTCATAGAGAGTGATGAAAAACATTATCAAGAGAAAGTTAACAATCAGAAAAACACAAAAATGTGATGGGTTAAATGGTATCTGGTTTCTCAGTAGGAAAAGTAAACATGCAAGATTTTTTTAATGTAATTTTCATAAAGATGATGAATTTATTTATGATATTGACTAAGAATATAAGGAAACATACTTACTTGTTAAGTAGAATGTCATCCTTTAATAAATTTATACCAAAAAATAATCTTTTCTCTAAATAATGAGTATTCAAAGATGACTAGGTCACACCAGAAACCCTAGAATCAAATTATAGGGATTAAAATAATCCAAAAAATATCAGTAATATATTTATCCTATCTTGAAACATTATCCAGAACCATAATGTTTACGATAATATAAGATAATTCCATAAAAAGTATAATCATTTATTAGAAAAAAAATACAACTTTAAATCTCAAAAATTCATTAGTAATACCAAAATTCCAACATAGAAATTTAGAATACGATTTTCTATATAATTCCTCCAAAATATGCGAAACAATTTTTGAAACCCACAATTGATAAGGGTTTGATAAAATATTATTCGAAGAAAATTTTTAACATTTATCTCCAAATTCCACCAACCACCCTTAATAGATCATACAAAAAATTAATTTCCAAAAACACATATTCTCAAATATAGATTAATCATTTCTATAAATAGCCCAAATCACCATAAGTCCATAACTAAATCATAGAATTCTCAAAAAATAATTCAACCTTTATTCTTCAAAATAAAATTCCATATAATTCTACATAACTTTATCATAAAGGGCCCCCAAAATATTGAATGTCATCCAAACTAAAATTTATTAATTAATCCCCAAATCGTTTTCCAATAACAAGGATATCTATTTGATAAAATGAAATTTCCAAAAATCAACTTCTCTTTACTCCAACTTGTTTAACTAAAAAGAAATAAGTCGTACTATCCAAGGACTTCACATAGGCTAGTGTTATGCGATAAAGCCTTTTGGCACTTCCGATGCGGGTTCGATCCCCATGGCCTTGTCAGACATGATGGGTCGTCACACGGTCTATGTGTTGTCACTTTTTATAAAATTAATTAATTTTTATAAAATTTAAAAAATGAGGTAAAATATTCAAAAATAACCATTGAATAAGTTAATATCATAGTTCATCTCATGTCCTTAATTTTGTATCCCAACAATTATTATCTCATAATTACCTCAAAATCATTGGTTATATAAAGGTTATCCTTTACATTAAAATTAGGTCCACAAAAAATATAATTCTTCTTCAAATAACATTATAAAATAACAAAGTACATGGTCACATATACTAGAAACAGTATTTCAAATTAATCCCATCATCAAAAGATCATTAATACTTTTAGTCATTTAATAATCCAAAATTCTACCATAACTCTTGAATACATTATTTTTAGACTTATTAATCATTAAACATTCATCACGATACCCTAACAAGGATTTTCCACATTATTCTTTAGTGCATCTTTCCAACAAATAGAAAACACGAATTATGTATTAAGATTCAATAATTTAAAAACATGAGACAAGAAATAATCCATACCTTTAATATTTCATTTTCATTTTCCTCATCTTAAATTAGAATAACATTTGGTATTGATCAATATATATTTTTTGGGTTCTCCTAATACCATTCCCGAAAATTCTTCATCGGTCATCTATTTTGATAATGACCATAGTCCCCGCATTTAAAAATTTAATTGATAACTCGGAAAGAACTTCTTTCCCTTTCCTAGAGTCCACTAAATTCATCATTTTTTCAAGAAGGATATTTCTTTATTACCATTGTTGCAACATCTATAATATATTCTCATCTCATTAAAATAATTCTCAAGGTGTTTGTTTCCACATCATTGACACATAGGTTTTTGAATAGACTTGACTTTATGATTATTACCATAACGTTGACAAGGATTCGTTCCTTGCATATATGACGCCATAGAAAAATAACTAATTTTCAATTGGTCAATCCTGACTCCATATAATTGGTATATAATTAGCACAAGAGTCCTCATTACAACACCCATTTCATTCGGTTTCTTATTTAGAAATCGTTCAAAGTTTCTTTCACATCCCTTGTTACTTTGGTCCCTACTAGATCAATCCATTTAACAAAAACAAAAATTTTAGTGTGATTATATCATTAAAATCATCATATACTATCATACAAGGAAGATAAACACTATTATATAATCATAGATGCTATCTCAAAATCATTCAATTTTTCTAAAATAACTATAACTCTTTCTAATACACTTACAATTATGGTTATATACATCTTTTCACTTATAATTAAATAAAAATCTATCCTTAAAAGTTATCTTAATTTAACTTTGATACAAACTATAAGGCCCTAACCTTAAACATTACATAAATCTTGATTTATGACAATAATTTGACATTTAATCACAATGAGGATATTTTTATGTTTAGAGAATTAAATAATTATGTCATAAATCATACATAGAAACCTAAATATTACAAGTAGATGATTCTACTCAATATCAAATTTTTCATAAAATAGAATCTTTTAAAAAAATGGTTTGTTTCATATTTAAACAGCATGAATTTTCCTTGATTCCATCCATGACTCTATTCTTCATTAAGTCTTATGAAAAAAATTTCAATACATGGGATGGGCATAAAAATATCAGGAAGGGATACATAAAGAATGAAAAATATTATTCTTGTGAAAACATTTAAACCATGAATAATTTATCATAATGTAATACTTTTCACCATTAAGAAGTAGAAAAAACACTTCACTGAATATAAGCCCATTGCTTTCCATTTTTGTAACCAAAAGATTACCATATATCCCATATAAAGAAACATATAACATATAAAGGTAACTTAGGACATAAAAATAATTAAATAGAATAACCATATATTCGACTTCCAAACATATCAATAAATGGAATTACTATATGGCTAACTTTTATACCCAATGCATTGGAGGTTATAACGTAACCACACTTCTTTGCTTTATCCCAGAACCATCCGTCTTTGATTCTTCATGTAACTACCCATAATTGGTTTATCATGTAACCGCCCATCAAATTTCCAAGTACTATTATATAATAATAACACATTAAATATTTAAATTTTCAACGTTTCACTCATAACATTTCATTTTCAATCACAATAAATCATTTCAAGATATCCAAATATTCGAGTCATTTTAAGAACCATTTAAAAAATTTAATAAAAAGACTTTTGAATCAATGTGTCCTATACCACAATGAATAATTAGAAATAAATTTTCATTTAAAAACATTCGTGTCCATATAAATAAATTGTTATAACCCATTTTGAAAACATGGTCATGAAATATAAGTTTTTATAAAAATAAATCCGTAAAGTATTTAAAATTCTTTTTGGTTAAAGAGTCCCTTTCCAGTTGAGAAACATTTGAATAAAAATGTTTAAGGAATAACATTAAAAAAAATAATATATCATGAGAAAATTCTAGTTACTATTATAATGTGTCAAAAGGGTTTTATATACACCTTATATTTTAATAAAGGTTTATAACATTAATAAATACCTTATCGAAAGGAGATTCTGACAAAATATCTTACCTTGAGTCTGACTCGTTGCGTACAATTGTTATGTTCTGGAATAATAAACAGAGGATAATTGATACATTCTTGAGAATACTTTTCAATTTTATAATTCCTTTTATATCATTTATTACCATGTTATAAATAATACATATTTATTTTTGTTCATATCAGACGTTTTGTTGATATTCTGTACATGAGTCAAAAATGAACTTGTTTTGATGTAAATTGTCCATGTAGTAAAAATTCCATCTTCCTTAAAATATTATTCATGATTTAAATATAATATTCATCTAGTAAATAGGTATGTATAATATCCATAATATTTGGAGATAAGTAATTAAATGCACCATTCATGGAGATGGTAGGCCGTACATACACATAGACGTCGCTTCCATTTCATTGTCATATTAAAATAATAATTATCAAATTACATAAATGAATATTACAATAACAGTATTATATTTATGTCTTGTATGTCTCAAAGTTTTAATGAAACCATCCTTTATATGTCCCATGTATAACTGGGACGATTCACTTCTCTTTGAGGGGCGGTAGTCCACACTTCTTCAAACGATATTGTCATATTTACACAATATGGAAAACTTAAATGTATGTTATAAATAAAAATTACATAATAATAGAGACATTATAAACATAATATATATCATATATAAATATATTTACATCTTAATTTACTACATGAGAGTTGGTAGGAGAAAATTAAACAATCATCGTTTCATGAGATAGTAGTTCACCGTACATAGAAATAGTATATTCTATATCCAATTGATAGTGGTGTATATAAGTGTAGTTCAATAAATTTTCATAAAAAATTATATTAAATTTAGGATACTGGGTTTTTTATAAAATAATTTAATAAATATAGGTTATGGGGTTTGAGAATGAAAATAAATGAGAGGAGCTTAAGAAAAGATGTTACCTCAAAATCGGGTAACTCCTTTTAATTTGAGCCAAAAGGCTTCCTTGAGTTTTCTTATGCCTAATGTAAGGCTTATAGGAGGAAGAGAGGAATTATGGGAGATTATTTGATCCGAATTTGAATGATACAAGGGTCTTTAGATGTGTCAGTATGTGGGTATAGGTGGTAGCCTTTTATAAGAGGAAGGTGGGGAACTTTAGTTAAGTATTGAAATATTATTTTAGCAAAAGTTTATTTTCGAATTATAACAGTTACAAAGTGGTATATTTATAGAATAATATTCTTTTGGGTATAAATAATCTCAACCAATAGGTTTTAGACAAGTTAAGTTCACAATATTAACCTTATATTTTACCTTAACCCTTAGTTAAAAGCATTATGTCCTACCTTGCCTTATGGTATTTTCAAAATATATGGTTATTATAGTTACAATAAAATGTCTACATAACCAAAAGTAGATAATTAATGAAATTTGTAACATTTTATAAGTTTTTTGGATGAATATTGAATTTTTATGACTATTATATCAATTGAAAAAATATTGTTTGTTTTAAAAACTCATTTATGTCAATTATGACACTATATCGAATTTTTTTATGTTTTAAATACTTGATTAATTTGAACAAAAAGAATCAAATCAAATCTAATATGTCATAGAAATCAATAAAATTATTTTATATCATAAATCATTTCAAATTATATTTATTTTAGTATTCATTATATCATTCATTAGAATATTTCATTAATAAGATAATCACTACATCGTCATTATGTCATAAATAAATTTAATTATTTAATGTCTAAAAATTATATATAAAATAACATAATGTAGGAAATATTTTTATCTTTCTAATGACTATTTATCATCTAATATATCATTTATATTAACCAAATTAAAATTGATTTAGTTAGAAGATACATGTTTATGTTATATTTCTATTTTTATTAAATTAAATATTATAAAAGGTCATTATCACACCAAAGTGGCACCATGGGTTCCTAAATTTGACCCATGTATTATCATGGTTTTCTATATCTATGAAAATAAAATTAAGACACATGTTATGGTAGTTTTATAATATTATAATATTATTTTGTAAACATATTTAACTTGTTTACATTTTAATCATGGAAAATAAAAATAACTACTAACAGTACTATTCATAATATCAAAAAATAAAATGTACCTATTTAAAAAAATTTTACCTTATGATTAGAAATATGGAATCTATTTTTCCATATTCAAAACACACAATTTAAATAAATTAATTTAAAATTAACTCTCATAGTGAAAACAAGAAAGTGGGTTTTTAAAGAGAAAGAACTATCAAAAGATTGACTTGTGTTTATGTCCCATTTCATTGTAAAATTGCATAACCAGAACAAAATTGTATTAAATAATAAAAATATAATCAAATTACACTTTAAACCAAATTAAAACGACAATCTAACTATATAAATAAATTAGATGAAAAGGCAGTTTTGAATTAAAATGCAGTATTTGTCACTATTCATTAAAATATAGATTTTATCAGCCAATACCAAAATTACAACCAAAGTAATTTTATGTCCCAATTAAAAAACGATGATTATTTTTTAAAATAGATCATATATAACTGAAAAAAAATTGTTTTAACAAATGGTTCACCATGAAAAGGCTGTAAAACAGCCTTTTAAAAAATTATATTTTTTATGCTTAAAATAGATTCATTATCTTTCTAAGAATCTATTTTTTTTGTTAAACATATAAACAATTAACAACATGGGTAATAATTTTTTAATAATTTCATTTCATTACTTCAATACAATGACTATGCATTAACTACCATGTAAAATAATAATATTATTGTGGTATTTTTTCGATATAACTCAATGTTGTGTGAAACGTAAGATTTCGGAAAAACCGATTCTTTCATGTTGATTATTATATAATAAAGTGAATCACCTATAAAATAAAGTTATTATCATGTTAATAATTATTAATAGATATAAATATTTTTTATTCTATAAATACCTGAGATGTTATAAATATTGATGTTGTAATGGATTTCATTATAATATCATCTTTATATTTTATTATTTATATTTAAATTCATATTTTAATAATTAAATGATCACCCTTATCTTAAAACCCTTTTATTTTATTTTAATATAAATAAATTTCTTTCAACAAATAATCTCCAACTTTTTCTCTATCAGAAACTCAATGATTGAAAGAATGATTCTGTAAAAATTGATTATTGTTCACTATTTCATCTAATATTCCTTCCCTTCCATATCTATATTAATCATATAGTATTATGAATGTTTTCATATATATATATATGATTGGAAAAGTTATTTTTTTCAAATACAATATAATTACTTAACATTTTATTATAAGGAATATTATTGTAGTTTTTTCAAAAATGTGGTTTTTCTCTTTCATTACAAAAGCGTCAAATGAAATTTATTGTTACCGTTTATATAGTGAATTGTATTACCATAAAATATTAATATTATTCATTATTTATATCCCTCTAAATTTTTTATCATATTTCAATGAAAATTATTTTCCATTTAATATCCAAATATTTTATTTTTATCTTAAAATAGAATGTTATTATTTACTAAAAGGTTGTAAAAAATTTAAAAAACCTTTTACATATTTTTTTCATAAAATCTAGAAATTTTTAATGACAATTAATTTTGATTTTTGGTTTCCATTTTCATATATAATTATAAAAATAATTTCCTTTTATTCAAAAAAACATTTCTTTTTTATTTTATGGACTTCTATAAATATGTTTTGATTAATGGTTTATACCTCATTTTTTTCATGGAATAATTATATTTATATAATGGTATGCTATCTATAATTATTTATTTAAAGTATTAATAAATGATATTCTATTTATTAAAAATGTTATGAACTAATAGAGGTTTATTGTGTAATTTACTTCATTTATTATGTAGTTGTTGATGTATTATATTATTAAATTGGTATTGATATTTGTTGATTGATATGTCAGATTGATTATTTCTATATTATTGATTCAATATATGATTGTTAAATTAGAAATATTTATGTTATGGGGATGGACTAGTTATATATATCTTCTTAATTCAACCATTCTCTATAAGAGAGGATGAGAATGGGTACCAATCTGTGTATATTTCCAATAAAATGAAAATTTCATTGCACAAGGTGATGACAATAAGGTTAATGATTCCGAATATAAGGCTTTCAATGTAAGATCATGATTACTATCATAATTAATTTATATAACTATTATTTAATTTATTTTTATCCTATTTTTTCTGTTTATTACATTTCTTATGTATTTGGAGCACATATAGTCAATTAAATATCATGGGTTGTTATTATCCATCCAATAATTATTATTATAACTTATTTACTAATGAAAAATTCTGGTATATTATATCTCTTACAAAGACTTTTTTCTCCCAATTTTTCCCACTTTTCTTGATATATATAAAAATGATATTTGATTTATTTTCAATGAATCATAAATTTGATTCATTTAATGTTTTTAATTATTAATTAATTATAGATGTCATTCAGGTATCATATATTTCAATATTTTTAAAACGATAACCCCTTAGTGTTTTAATCTTGTGAATCATGTTTAACTATAATAATATAAACACATTTTATTGGATATTTTAGTATTTGTTTCTTCCTATAATGTCAAAATAATGTTTCTACTAAAAATTTCAGAAATTCAAAATTTAAAACATAACTTGTACTTTTGTTTAGACAATTGTAATCATGAATGATGTATTATATTTCCCATCACTACCTTACCTAGAATGCTAAAAAATATATTTTATGATTATATATGATATGAAAGGTCAATATATATCGTGAATAGTTTTCTTAAAAGATGAAAAAAATTGACATTCCTTTTCTAGTAATATATAGGTTTTGGTAAATTTCTCACTAAAATAACAACAAACTCTATTCCTCCATAATATGATTATAGTTTCCATGAAATGAATATATGAATGAATAAATAAATGGAACACAATGATTGAAATAACCATTATAGAAATTAAACAATTAAATATTTAAAATTTATTTATTTTTTTATTTTTCCTCCCGTGATCGTCCTCAACTTAATTGTCAAATGTGCTCCAATGTTATTTCATTTCTATGATAAAGCCCACATTTTGGTATCAACTATAGAATCATATTTCTAATTAGAGAATCTACTTGTGAGTTATTCTACTATTTCAGGAAAATTCCATGAATGTGATATTACTATATTTAATATTATTATAATGACAATACTTTGCTAACCAAGACATAGAAACTTTCATTGTCTTAGTTCTTGGCCTTGAAAATATAAATAGATATATTCCAAAGATTTATAATGAAAAAATAGATATGTTACATGCATTGATTATCAACATTCATGGAATTTCCCCAATTAATCCTACAAAACCTATGATTTCATATAGTAATCAACATCTGAATACTGACAACTAGTGAATAATGAAATATATTTTTACACCTCACTAAATAAATATTATATTCTAAATTATTTAACATAAATCACAAAATATTACTTTAATATAATTTCATCAAAACAATACTAATGCAATAAACCATAACATCCATTTGTACCTATCAAAACACTAACTCCACACACACCCATTGAAAAATAGAGCATACAAACAACCTTCATTGGATGATGTTTCAACTAACAACACCATCATCCATAAAATATATCTTTTATAGATTCTCATTTCATTAATATAATTGAATATTAAATATGATCTTCATTCATAACATTTTATTAATAATACATTATCATTCATTTATGTTTGATGTATGGAACATTAGATACAATATGATAAAAACCACATTTAATATATTTATTACTAATTTTTCCTTGGTTGATGACCATTAAATTGGGTTGTAATGATATGTTAAGATTAGTATGAGTAGGATGACTTATGTAAAGACACAACTGATCACTTGTAGGATATATGTTGGAGAATATCTATTTTGATTGGCCCACCAAAAGTAAAAAACCTCTTTTTTTAATGTGTGTGTCATTGTTGTAAATTAAGTAAATACATATTATGAGTCCCTTGACCTGAGACTATCATAAAGGATCTCTACTTGTAAAGATTCATACATTAGTACCTATCTCAATTATTTAGTAATTTGTCTTAATAAATGATAATAGGATATGACACTAATGAAGAAGTGGGATTTCATTAACCAAGATTAGATGTGTTTTCATGTATAAATGGTTTTAAAATTTTTGCTCGCAATACAGTTTTGACAAAGTGAATGTTCATTCTAAGATAATTACATGTTATATAATTATATAATATTATTTCATCCTGGGAATTGAGGAAAATAGATGAACAATAGTGGATGGACATTATGTATGTCTTATTCTTGATATTTATGTTAAGGAAAATAGATCATTTCTAATTGACATGTGGTGGATTATATCACAAACACCCCTTATCATTTTGGGAGTTATTATTATGAATGGGTTCGATGATTTTTTTTAACCTTATAACGGGCATTTGGGGTCAATGAAAAAATATATATAATTATAATTTTTGGACTAATGTGATTCGTCCTTGTGTAAAATTTATTATTATTATTATAAATATAAATGGTATTTCCTTGTGAATTATAAATATTTAATTAAATAATATTTATTTAATTAAATATTTAATGTGTTTTTATCATAAAAATAGTGGGTTATTTTTTTTATTAAAAAATAAAAATGAGGAAATAAAAAATTCAAAATTGGATTTTTGTTGGAGTAGGTGACCTAGCACAAACTAATATTGTAGATTTGATTGGTTATATTTTTAAAGACCTTATATTAATATATATCTCACCACATGATATGTTTTCTTTCACCTAACATTAGGTTGATAATATTCTTAAAGTATCTATCACATCAAAAGTTCATAGTAGTTCTTTTATATAATGAGGACCTTGACGTGTTTTGAAAATATTCATAAACATGCATCCTATAGTCTATGTAACATTAATTTGATGTGACACAAATGATTTATTTACTATAAGGTACTAGATGCTTATAATCATATGGGGTTTCCGCTCATGAATCCTCACATGTTGTATTCTCTAAGAGCAGATGTTATGAAGACATACCCACTAATCCAGAATTCTACATGTTATATGTGTCATTGGATATTCCTATCTACAAACATGTGTATTAGTACTTATAAATGATATTATTATTAATTTATATCATGAATCATGTACATTGATTGATCATTGAAACCCAAGATGACATATTCACGAGACAAAGCAAAATAAGTTGGGTGAGAAGTAAGTGATATGACATTGATTGAATAAGTCATGTAAGGATCTATCCCTTATAAGACCAAAGGATGAAACCCTAGAACCTTTTAATTTAAAATGAACTATATGATCAAGTCTATGGCTGTTGAATTTTATCAATGAGTTTATTCTACGTATTCAAAGAAATATATATCAAGAATATAAGTTGATGCCGCAAGTATGCAACCTACTTCATGAGATATTGATAAAAATTCAATATATTACATTGTAAACATTCATATAATATTGTTTTCATTGAGACATTGACATCTTTATCTATGAATTATTTGATGAGTTGTTAGAAATAAATCATATAATTTTGTAACGATTTCCTAATGCTACCGAGAAAGAGGCCTTGAAGACCACACACTATGGGAATGTAGAATATTAGTTAAATTAAATTTTGTATTTAATATAAGAATAAATATTACTCTCAATGACAAGGAATTGAAATTATATAGGTTATGCAGATCAAATAAATTCAATCAGTAATTATTTGAATACAGATTATATAAGATTTCAATATTAATAAATATTTTATGTCTAGTTATTGAATATAATAGTTTTGTACTTATTTATTGGAATAAAAATATAATGATGTTTATTATGAATTAATATATATTGTTTGAGATTTGATAAATATCAAGGAGGGTTAATTAAATTAGTTATGGGTCTGATGAAAATGATATATTATATTTAATATCTTTTAAATAAATATTGTTATATATATTTAAGAAATGATATTTAAATATCCGTGAGTTAGCACATTTCATGGAATATAATATTAACAATATCATTATTATTTCACATAAGGTTTAATTAGAATAATTTTTCTATTTAAGGGATTATGTGACATTAAAAATTGTTTATCCATAATTATATAACCCAAATTATATCATTTTATAGTGTTATGATAATTTTTACGAATGGAGATATTCAATCAAGATAATTCTCTCTATGAACCAGAGGGAAACTAACAATAATAAGATATAGTCTTCCACCTCCTCCCTATTAATACTGAGATAATATTAAAAATCAATCCTGAAGAATTTATTACTATTATAAACCGAAAATGATGCAAGGTGTTTGGTAACTTTTTTCAAAATCCCATTGTTCAAAAAATGATGTTTTGAGATTCATATATCATGTGTGAATAACCATAGAGGAATTCTACATTTAATTATTCATTATAATGGTGATAATAAAAGACTTCAACCAAATTGATCATGAACAATGAAAGAATTATCAATCTGGGGTAATTATTATTATATACTGATTGTAAATACTATTTAAAAATGGATTGGTTCAGATGGAGTAAATTGAAACTTAATCATAATATAATTATAAGAAACATTAAATAGGATTTACATGGAAAATAAATAAAACCACATAAAAATTATAAGTGAAGAAACATGTGTATCAATTAGAAAAATTGATTTTAAAACCTCATTGATCTTCAACCAATGAGTTTGAGAGAGATCACAATAGTGGAAGATAAAATAATCCCACATTTAAAGGTATAAACAAGTTTAATGAATCTCCCATCCTATAAGAGGTATTTTCATCTATCCATGATGTTATAGCTCATTGATTTACTAAGGATTTAGAGGATGTGAGATCTGAGATTTGGAGTATTATCGAATAAGAATGAAGGAATCGCCTACATCCACTATCATCACATTTAATTAGTTTATAAATATAATGGAAAATCCCCATTTAAGAACTCATTATCACTAGAATTACAATTATTTACTTTTTTATTTGGATAGTTTGTACATGTATAGTATAAATTAACATCCTCTTAATTTTTTCATGTTATGAAATATTTCTGTAAATGATATAAAAAGGAAAGAACTCACACTCAAAATTCATCAAATCCAATTTCATGCATCATATGTATTTTTTTTCTTTATAACATAGATTCACATTCATCACCACACAATGGTGATTCCCATATTAATTCATAGCTTCATATGCACTACCATTGAGTGGTGGTTCCTATTTTTGTGCATATCTAATAATCTTAAACTTTCACTAAATCCTTATAGACCTTGTTCCACTTCACCTTATATTGTATCATATATAATTACTTGTGTAACCATATCCAAAAAAGATGTTATATATCTTCCAAAAACGATTTTAGAAATAAATCATTAACATCACCTTCTACTACATTGTATGCAATACCATATGAATTACCATGAAAAACAATTTTGTATAAATTCTAAAAAACTTTTATAGTATCTCTCTGAGTGAAACTCAATCCCTATTTAGGAAACCATAATGTGTGACCCCACATACCATTATATGTTTAACAATATATAAGAGTTTTCTGATCTATAAGAATAATAAAATATTGGACTATAGAAAATAATCAATTATACACAACCTATAACTGGATCTTGTTTTCTCTTCATCAAAAACATGTATCTCCGTACCTATGTTGACTAATCTATATAATATACAAATTTTTATTCATATATTTTCAATGATTCAAGGAAATAAACTGATCAAGGGACATGGAGTAGGTCAATCCCATATTACCAACTCATTTTTCAATTCCATGAGTATAAACTAATTTGGTTGATGAATATATCACATGTTATTAATCTTCATAGATAATCAAATCACATTACACTCATCCAAATAGACAAGAAAGTCATATGTACTTTCTATTTTTGGATGCATACTCCATGATCTATCTCAATCAAGGGCCCATGTGTTATATTTTTCATACAAGAGGGAAACCCCCATCATGGTATGCCTTAAATGATAATGAGTTCATTAGAAAACCATCCACCCCTGATTATCTAATATAATACATAGACATTAATAAGTAGATTATAGAAGAATGAAGGTACCCATTCTGGGTATCTCAATAAAATCATGTATTAGGGACTGAAGTATTATATATGCACCACTATTATAACAAATAAATGTGTATAAAACTCCATGTGGAATATTATAATTCCCAAAGTGATTAGTTTCTTTTATTGTGCATATTTCAATATGTGTTTGGTGCTAGTACGATAATATTTAGGAAAGATATTTTGTGGAATTTTGGAAAAGTGTTCTAAAGAATGTTTTTAAAAAATGGTTATTCTGATCTAGTCATGGGAAACAACTCGAACAATATTGAAATGCCTCAACCAAACATAGCTATCTTAAGAGGATATGGATGATGATTATCATGGGAAGGTAGAGCTATGCAGAATTGTAAACATGGGTGCATGCAAGGTGGTGGAACCCAAGTTAGTCGTGTGTGAGTGTAATGGGAGATGATCTCTTGAGGCATAGATATTATTTTTCAGGCTCATTCTGTATCTAAGCTGATAAGGAGGAGTGGGTCCATATTCAGGATTGATGTGGAACAATGGAATCGTGGGTACTATTACTGTAGCTTTAAGATATAAGGACATAAAACCCATATGAATAGGAAAAGGCCACATCATTGTCTATAGTTACCATGTATGTGAGGGTGTTTGGTCTATAGTACATTCCATCAGTAAGGATCTTTCAAGAGGTTGAGCACAAATCATCCATGAGGAATCAATCTTTCATGCATATAAAGTGATTCTATGAGCATAGATCATCTCTAAAGAAAATAACATTCTTTCCATTAGATCCTTATGTGAGATCATTCAATGGGATGAACAACATAGATCATCTGTGAGTGACTTGATACCATGTGAACACTGATACTTCCATGAAGATTTTATGGATCTTTAGTGAAAAATTTTGTGAGCAATGATTTCATAGATCTTCCAATATGTATTGAGTTATATCTTTAAATCGTGAACTTTTCATGTGTATAGGGATCGGCCTTCGAGAGTTCTATATTTTACATGTCTTAATCAAGATACCTCTTGTTTAGAAAAATTGGGGAATGTGAATATGTGATATATTCATTAGGAGAGATTAAGATCCATGTAACATACTTAAATGTATTTTCCTAGAAGTTGATCCCACGATCTTCTTTGATAAAACTGGAAGAATTCATGCGTGAGATTAAAATACCTCAATGTGTATGAAGGTTCACATCCTTGCATAATTTATTTACATGAATATAGGTTGTACATTGAATGAAAATATCAAATTTTTATTGACCATAAAAACCGTTTGAAATTGTGTTATAGGTGACATGCATGTTACTATCATCTATGAAGGGTCGATCCTAATTTATTATTTTAACATGAAATGAATTTCCACATATAGATTTTTATACTAAAATAATTATAGTGAAACTAAGGTGAATGAATGATATGGGTTGAATGCAAGTATTCAAATATAAGTCCTGGGAAGAATCATGCATTCAATGTATGAAGATGATGAATTCAGGGAGGAATAAATAAAGGATTATATTATTGTTATTTGGATACCAAGTGAGATATTAATACCATAATATTTTGGGAATTTAAATGAGTCATTTAATAGTATAGTACATGATATTTAAATATTAATACTATAGGGAGTTTTAATAGAGAAAATCACTTGGAGTATTAATGAGATTTAATTAGAATTAAGCACGGAGAAATATCCTCCACTTTTAAATGAAAATATTACATTCCATTGATGATTATGTTGATTCCAAAATTCATATAAGGGAATAATATATATGATTTTAATGTAAATTATTATTCATTATTCTATGAATATATAAATTCATGTAGGTGATGAAGAAATATTATTCGATTATATAGATTATTCGTAAAAAATCTTAAGAGAATTTGATACATTCGGTATCATGGTGACAAGAAGATGAGTTGAATTTGGTGCCTAAAAACCCAAGTATTCATGATGAAAAGAATAATCTTGATCTCTTATGATCTGGAATAATTCTCAAGACTAGTAGTGCTACTAATGTTCTTGGGGAGTTTCACATGCAGACATGTTTATTCATCTACCCTTGGAGGATGATCAAATTTCCTGGTGGTGTAGAAGTGACAAAGGAGAGGAATATGATATTTATTTTCTCGATCATCATTAAATAAGAAAAATGTAATCTGGTTTATTCTATAATTTATGGGAATATAGTGTATTCAAAATTGGTAGGTTATCATTGAAGGTAACACAGTAGACTCTTGGTTGATAAGGTATCACTTTCTTTTTCCATGAATAACTGTTGGGGATATAGAAGAATCCATGTAGGGGGAATAACCAAAATGGAAATGAGTAAACATTCAAACCAAACCTTGTAAATATTTTTTTCTAACATATTTTAATTATTACTGCACATGAGGTGAGTACTGTGAGAAATTATTGAGTGGATCGAGACCATTAAAATGTTTTGTAGATCAAATCATAAGGAAAAAAATTCATAAAAATAATACCATTGATCCCCCCTCACTCGGTGGTTCATCCAACCCAGGGATCTACAAGTTGAATTAGAGCCAATGTCCCGTATAAATATTCATTAATATTTATTAATAAAAAATTATAGGATCATAATTATATGAATAACCATGGTATACCAACTTTCTATAGGAGAAACTACCATAGATGGAGAAATATGATATTTCCCAATCCCCTTTCACTCAACCTAAAAGTTTAGATGCTGTTGCAATATTTTTTCCACCTATTGTTAAATATTCTCCAATGATTCATGGTGATAAGAGGAATATATATATGGATTAAAAAGAATATAATTCCATCTTGATATCTCTATAAAATAATGATTATAAAATATTAATGGGTCTTCAGAAAACCATATAAATGTGGTAAAAATTGATATGCATTTATAAGGGTAATATCAAAGTTAAGGAATAAAATTTTCATATTTGGGGGAGTAGTTTTGAAGTCCTAAAATGGATTATTATAAGAATATATATGATTATTTCAGTAGGTTAAATGAAATAGAAATAATATATGATTAATTAGTGGGTAGTTGGGGTATGCAATCATTGTGAATAAGCTTAGATAAATTTCCCATACATATTGGATCCTAAGGTTTCAACTTTGGAGGATATGGTTGTATTTACCTTGGAAAAACGTTAAAAAATTCTCATAGCCTATGAAATGAGTATGACTATGACATTAAAAATGAAATAAAAATATGAAATAGACTTTGAATCCTAGAAAATTTATAAATTCAAAGAAGAAGAACATTATGGATTAAGTAATTCAGATGATGAGGAATCTGTGAAATATTTTGAGCAAATCATGCATCATATATCAAAGAGATTAATGAAGTATAATTGTAAAGGGGAGGTAATAAATTTTTAAGATGTTATAATTCTATTGTTATTGGTTTTATTTAATTTTTTTTCTAAGAAGTTGGTGTAATAATTAGAATCATGTGAGGAGGATGAGAAAACAAAAAATTAGAAAAAGAAATTAATTCAATTAAAAAGGATGAAGCTTTATGAGGAAGAAAGAAAAGAGGACTTTTTTAGAGAATCATATAATGATGTCAGTCTCTCTTCTCATATCAATAATGGATTCCATTAATCCTGAAGTGATTATGATAGAGAGTAAATGGAAAAAAATGTGTTGGAGTTAAAATAAAAAATATTATTATGCCTAGAACAGATAAAATATCTCATGAAAGAAAAAAAGAACCATGAGAAAAAAATGGATACTTAGAAGATGATTATTTAAATAAAGATGTGAATAAATTTGATTAAATCAAGAATCATAATCTTATATGAGTTCAAAAATAAAATACATTTTTAAATATTAAAGAGGAACTACATCAAAAGGAATAATAACTAGATGAGAAATTATCAGAATGTCTCATAGTAAAATATGATTCAAACAAGGACAATGAAGACATATGGAAGCCTAATGAGGAAAATATTTGATATTCATAAACTAATTACAAGAAAGGTTCATGTGAAAAAGGTAAATTATAACATAAAATACTTTAAATTGGACCTATTTTATTAAATAGTGCAGATATAAATGTCCAAAACAAGGAGGCTACAACCATGAAGAACAAGATATAATATTACACACAAAAGTAATGAATAGATAATCTAATATAACAAATATCATCATGAAAATATAAATATTACATTGTAACAAGAAAACAACAACACAAATATATAGAGATATAGAACCAATCTTCAAGATCATTATTTCTAGGATTTTGCTAGTGTTTTTTTAAGCATAGACACATATCATATTCCTTCTAGTTTAATATTTCATGATAAAGAAAGATTAAAGAACCAAAGGGGGGTCTTTATGATCATAGAAGAAAAAAACACTAGAGGAAACAATGTGTTTTCAAATCATCCCAAAATTTTCATACACTAAGCAGATTTCAGGTTCTATAATATGTATGTGGAAGATGTAGTTTATATGGACACACGGATAAGGTATGTGTGAAATGTTTGGAAGTAAAACTTTCTTAAGTTTTAAAAGGAAACATATTTCAAATAAGAAATACTGTTAATTCATCAGAAAACTATGAGAAGAAACAATAAGTTAAGAAAGAGTGCTTGATTCTTAGTAAAAAACAATTGAATTTTGATAAAAAAATTAGAGGAAGCTAAAAAATATGATAATTATAAAGGAAAGAAAGTGGATTTATAATATAAGGTAAAAATTGATGAGAATTTATTTATAACAAGAGATATTAAGATTATAAATACTAATGTTGAAAAATAAATTATATATAAAGAATAATTTTATGGAAAGAAAGAACATAGTAAAACATAAGATATTCAAAATAAATAGAAGTTCTTAAAAAATTAAAATTATGATATTGGAAGAAAATAATGATTTAAGTTGAGAGGAATCTCTTGACCTAAAAATTTCCACTAAAACACAAACATTTCTCACCTAATTCCCATTATTTTATGTCTTTGAAACTAACATGCGTGGAATTAAAGGATAATTTTGAAGTTATCACTACTAGAACAATAATAAAAAAAATAATATCAAGGATTTTAACAACTACCATGAAAGAAAAAAGTGTATATAAATTGAGGGAGGGAAAAATAAGGAAGATGACATGCATTCTGTGTAATCTAGGATAACTAAAAATCCCCATAAAATATAAGTAATGTGGTTTTCCATTCAGACATTCAATCCTTCAGATTAATTTTGGTAAGTTATAATGTTGGTGTGGGTGGATAAAATAATGAGACAAAGGGATAGTTTCATACCTTCCACATAAAATTTTTAATATGTTTGTTGATATGTTTGTATGATGCAACATGTTTATTGATAAATTTGATCTATGTGGAGAAAATTTGAGAAATAAGAAGATTTTTTGTGTTCTTTGAAAGGAAGAATAAAAATTAAAAGACCAACTAATTCCCAAATTTACCATATAGGTATAAGAGGTTATTGTAGTATGGGTAGGGATCTAATTCACAGGGAAAAATTAAGAAAACATTAGACACTTTGATTTTATGGGAGGATTGTCTATGAAGTGGAAAATTTTTTGTGATGATTTTAATTAGGATAGAAGAATTCTAAGGAAACTAAGATAATTGATTTAAGTTAAGAATAAAACAACCAATTATTTTATTTGAATCAATTAATGGATAAAGTTTGATCCTAGGTTTTTGTTAGTGCTAGAATTCATGTAATTGTTTTCATATGAAATCACATCTCACTAGTATAAGATATATTCAATCAATCAGATATGTCTAGAAACCCATTCACGAGTTTAATCCATAGACAATTATATGGATAATGACTAATTCAATTATAGGATCAATTTCATAACCACCCCACGGAATTGGATCACACTATCACTCAAAATATGTAGTTATTAAAGTAGAAAAAGATGAGGAAGAAAATATGTTGATGAAAGGAACTCTTAAAGGATAGAATTATTTTAAGAATTTAATAACATAAAATAACATCTAACCCATCCCCAATAAACCTCGTATAATCAAACAACAAAATTTTTATCCTTACATTGATTTAAGGATATCAATTGTAGGTGGAAGTCACATTATAAATATGGTATTGAATAAATTAATAACAAAGGAAAAATGAACACTCCATTGTAGTATAAAGAATTTCATAATTATTGGTGTGAATAAATGAACACCTTGATTCAAAGGTACCAACATGATAAGGAAAATGATTTAAAAAATGAATAATTAGAATAATAAGAATATTTATTGAGAAGCTAATGTGATTGAAAAATGTTACATGGTAAAAAAAGAACATGTTATTACATAATGAGAGTGTAACATTATAATTTAAAGAATAAAAAATCTACCCCATATTCCTTCCAAAAAACACCTAAAATATCAATTTTTGGGTCCTAGGTTAGATTCCTATAACTCAATTTCATCCTATTTAATTATGATAGTGAAAGGTAGGTGATAAATAAAAGGCTTTTGGACTTTTCAAAATTCAGCATAAATTTCAGACCAGATTCATCCCACTTTTTTGGAATAATAATATGAAATTAAAGACGACCATGTCTTGGATGGTCATAGAATAGAAATACCTTCTTCTAGGTGATATCTAATAGCTTTCAAAATTTCATTATAATTTTTTTATCCATTTAGATCTTATTTTCGAAATGATGATCAATTTTATGGGCCATGAAATTTGGCTCATAATTTAATCATCAACTTGGGGACTCTGGATCTCCCATGAAACATCGGAATTTTCCCTCCCCAAAGTGTAATTAAATGGTCCCCATAATTTTATCTTTATATAGATGAACATTTTTCTTCATTGGTCATGAAATGTGGGATCCACCTTCATTTTATGGGCTAAGGACCATTTGTATTTGATACTAAATTCATGCACCATTGAAAAAAATGTCCATTTTCCTTTTTGATTCATCTATTGATCCCAAAAGACAAAAAAGTTTACACAAATGGATAAATAATATTGTAAAATATAGAAATCAAAAAAATAAAATTATTTAATCCAAAATTAGATTATTCATTATGACCAAATTTACATACTCTTAACATCAATTTCACATGAGATGAGAAATGAAGATAAAATTATATAAATGTACTAAAATTGGTTTTTATAGAAATTGAAAAAATGGATACTAAAATATAATCATTGAATATAATCCTATTTCAGTGTCTAATAAAATACCAAAAACTGAGTTTTGAAAGTCTTGAGAAAAAAATATCTTAAAAAAATTAAATTTAATTCCCTTTATCAAAAACATTTAAATATAAAATGCTCAAAAAATGCATCATACAAAAAAAATAATGAAACCAGACCAATTCATTTCACAAAAGATATGTTCACAAGCATATCCTAATCCCAAGACCATTATATTGTTTAAATTCATCACCACATTTCATGAAATTCAAATTAATCATGATGATGTGTTCAGCATCATAAAATAAATTGGGCCCATTTTCTTATTCAAGAGGATAAAATAGAAGTGCTATGTGGGAATCACAATAAAACATAAGATGAGTTTTCAATTTTAATATTTATTTTTTTCACTTTTCCTTTTTTCTGTATTTTTTTACTTTTTAACCAAAATAAACATGAAAATACCAACTCTTGGTAGGAAAACTATGGATTCATTATCCAGGAGTGTCAAATTCCACCCATTTTTTCAATTCTACAATATACAATAGGTTTGTAAATCCAAACTCTAGGAACAACAACTATGGATTCGGGATTACCATGTTCCAAACTCCGTGAATTTTGAAAAAACATCGCTCTATGCTATCACTATTTTTTTATTTTTTATTAGATACTAAAATTTAAATAATGGAACACATTATATGATAAAAGTGGTCCAGGAACTCAAATTTTCACCCAAACTCTGATCGATATTCACTATGTCCTTTTGATTAAGATGATGAAAATGTAATCATTGGAAAATCACATCAGAAAACAACACATTACAAAAAATGTGGTCACGAACATAAACATGAATCAAATCCATAATCAAGGAAACAAATTTTTTTGATAATCAGTTCTCATGTTTGAAAAGGTAAATTAATACATACAAGGCTAAAGAGCTGAAAGTTTCCTCAAGATATATAACGACCCAAACTCTTATGAATAAAATTACCCTTTTTGATTTAATTAAATGTCTTATGGTGATATAAAACACATATAATCCATTTTTATATCCAATTATACTTATATGAACCTTAGGTATTATTTCTATTGATAATATAGTCATTGAACATTCATCACATTACTAGTATAAATATAGGGTTTTTAACTAATCCTTTTTTCATCGACAAAGGAAATGGTTACCTCAACCAGTAGGATCGTACCCTATGAAACCTAATTATCATATCATCTAAGGGAGGTGAATTTTTTTTAATTTTCCCTAGTCGAAGACCAATATTATATCTAATAACTCAAGCATGAGGGAAACCATTTTCATGATAAATACAAGCTCAATGAGATCACGACCCAAACCATGTTTGACAAACAACCTCATGAAAGCCCCACCATCCCGCAGCTTATTATTAGGTAATATCATTGTTTATTAAAGGTATATCTTTCAAGAACCCAACAATTTTAATATACACATTATTATTTTAAAATTAATTCATATATTTTCATCGTGTTATTGTTATATAGTAAAAGATTTTTTAAACAACGAATTGATTTTTTTTATTAATATTAAAATTCAATTAATGAATTTATTAATTACTAGATTTTTGAAATAAATTTTTCCTATATAATATTTTTATTAAATAATATTTATTAAATATAAATTATCATATAAATTTTGTAGATCCAACTGTAAAATTTTAAGGGTTCAAAGACCTTTTATTTGTCAATAAACCATCATTTTCAATAAATGCCAGTAATTATTTTAAAAGTGAAAAGTAAATTATTCAGAAAATTATTTTAATAAAATGATTTATTTTTTTAATCAAAACAAAAAAATTATCCAGTAGTAATTTTTTCATAATTTTTTGAGATAGTCAAATTTTTGTATAAAAATTAAATATAATATAATTATACGGTGTTGTTATGACATCATAATGGCATAGTAGTTATGTAATAAATTATATATATAAGAAATACTCGGCCAAATATATGTTTTCACTTTAAAATAATGTTAATTTATGTTTATTTGATTTATTTTGTAAATTCATTATTTATCCCGCAATATTTATAATATGTTTTTATATTTTAAAATCATTTCTTTAAGATTGCAACTCACCTCCACATCACTAAGGGTAATATTTTAATAATTTCAGACCATAGTCATATAAAATCATGTAAACCTCTATATTTTTCCGAAAAATATGGGAAAAACATGGTATTGTTTATGGTTTGGAATATTTATTTATGTAGAGACCAAAACCTAAATAATAAAGAAGTCCTTCTCTATTCCTATATAACACCACATAATATTGCATTTATATTCACTAAAACTCCTTTTAGAATACAAACACTATTACCTTCACTCCCTAGTGTTCTCCTTTTGTTCCCCTATGATTTCAAGATTCCCCTCCCAAACCTTTGGCGTCACAAACTCATGTAAGGGATTCCTCTCATCTCTTTTCAATTCATACACTTTATTTGAAATTTAGTTATTTTAATATCAATTTATTATATTGAAATTAATTTATTAATATTACCTTACATTCCAAGGGATATAAATTTAATGATATGTTATTTATCCTCTCTCATTTTTTATCATTTACTATGTTGTTACTATGATGAAATTCTATAAAGGAACATCATTTTCAACACTCATCTTTAATCAAGCACCCCATTTATGTTATGTCTATTATTATTTTTTATTTTTCATATGATTTGATATGATATTCCATTTTACCATTACTATTAATTTTATTCATTAATGGTGATATTTTCTTTTAAATGTCATTAAGGCTCCCACAATCCTTCATGTACACTTGTTACCATACAAAAGTTTCATAAGGATTATTTTCTCTATTCAAGTTTCTTCATTACTGTATACATTCAATTTAAAACTTTATAGTATGGGGATATATATTTCAATGTCCTTAATACATTAAATTTTATGTAAAAATAATGATAGACCCATTAATCTCTCATCAACCATTTTTATGAATTTTTAGGTAATGCTGTTATTCTTCCAAAATATCAACGCAATTTTCCAGGCCAAACCAATTGTGTCTTGAATACCATATCCATTTTTCAATTATGGGTATTCACCTTTATAAACATATAAATATATATTGGGTAATTAAATGTATGCATTCTATATTTATTTATCAGGGTATAAATTATGATAATGAAGGAATTCATGTTGTAAGATCTATGTGGCACACTTAAGAATTGGAAAGAAAATATTATGACAGTTGTGTATAGATAACACTCTAATGACTTGGGTAATGTTTAGAATCGTGATACATCATTTGAAATGTTATTGGAAGATAGCATTGACTCACGATCCTCCATGTTCAATGATACTTTACTCATGATACATGTTAAATGATCTTTGGCTCATGCTCCTCCAAGTGCAATGAGCCTAAACTCATGCTTATGTCATATTTTATGTTGGTGCCACATTTCCTATGTTATGGTTATCCTACTATTTCATGACTTATTACACATGTTTCTTTTATGATCTTTTGTTATTCCTATTTTCAAACATGTAGTATCTTCTTCATGTTATTCCTTGTTTATTCCCTTAATAGGGTTTATAGCTCACCCCCTTCTTATGTTTGTCACTAGGATATCCCATACAGTTTTAATTTTGTTTGAAAATTGTGATCAGGTTAAGTAAGTGTTCAATAATGTAATGAATCCCATGTTATAATTTTTTATGTAATTCACCTAATTCCTAAATACACTATACTTTCATGACATTTGTCTTTTATTAGGTGTATTCTTATGTATTAAATCAATTATTAATTTTTATTAAAGTGAAGGGTTATTATAGTTGGTGATATAGGATAGGTTTAATTTTTTTGGGATTAGGATTAGAAAACTCTAGTGAAATCCCTAGGATTAGATAACTCTATGTAATTACATTGGATTGAGACTAAGTATAAGAAAACCTCCATAAATATTTGTATGTATAGTTTAAGTGGTTTATCATGAATTTACATCCATGTATGGATACTACTGGTGTAATTGGTTCTAGAATAGATGTACCTAGAGGTTATAAATTTGGAATGATGTTTCGGTCCTAAATCGGGGTAATCTGGTACATGATAATGGTCCTTACTATGCACCTGGTTTGACACTCCCGGGGCATATGCATTGGTAAATTCATAATCTCATTACAAACAATAATTAAGAAAACAAAAAAAATCATAAGAATATATGTTAGGAAATATATCATGGATAACATTGATTGAATCCTAGAAACTCATATATTAAGGATATAAATGTAATTTAATTTCCTTCCTTTAATGTCATTTGATTCCCCTTTATGTATTTTATTGTTTAAAAGTACACATCCCTATGTCTATATTTACTAAAGTATTACTAGAATTAAAATCTAAAACGAAGAGTTATCAAACATACTTCTACGCATTCCTTTATATCATAGATGTTTAGTATAACTATCCAAAAACCACCAAAAATCATGGAAGTAGTGAATGTAGTGAAATTGGAAAATGGGCCAATTATTGCATCCCAAGTATATAACTCCTCCCTTTTCACAATTTCTGTGATGAACATCTCAAAGAACCTTTTCATACACCCTTTAGTAGATTTTTATGGAATCATGGGCATGGATTGGGTTTCCCTATAAAGAGGCAACATAAATTTCCCTGAGAAGTAAATCACTCTCTGTATGGAGAATCGACCCCCAATTCTCTACAAGAGTAAGTAGCAGGATGAATCTTATTTAGCACCATCATCTAAAGTGTGGATATTATTACCCTATGATTATTCATATCTAGGTCAAATTATTGGGTCTATTGAAGGAACCATCCTTGAAGAAATGTCTATTTTGAGGGAATATGCTGATGTGTTTATCGAGGAATTTCATAGTCTTACTTCAAGATGAGACATTGAATTTTCCATATATCTTATACCAAGGGTGTTTCCAATATCCAATTATCTATATAGGATGGTTGTTGTGGAACTTTAGGAGCTAAGTAACAAATACATATAAATCTAGATAATGGGTTTATACGCCCGAGTTCTTCACCATGGGGTGAACCAGTCCTCTTCATCAAGAAGAAGGTAGGTCAATGTGTCTTTGCATTTATTATCATAGGCTGATATGATCACAATGAATTACAAGTATAATATTCCATAGATTTATGATTTGATTGATTATATATTTGGAGAAAAATACTTCTCCAAAGTAGATCTTTGTTTGGGATATTACCAAGTTCGGGTGAAGGAGGAGGATATCCATAAAACAACTTATAATATAGGGTATGGGCACTAAAAGTTCATAATAATTCCACTCAGACTCACTAATTCATCAGAAATCATCATGGACCTAATGAATATAGTATTTTCATATTAGCTCAAAAAATTTATGGTATCCTTTACATAAAATATTATTATATACTCGAAAACCAAGGAGGACCATAAGGATCATCTGAACACTATGCTAAAGACCTTGTTTAAAGAGAAGCTCTATGCAATGGACAAAGAGTGTGAGTTTTGTTTGAAGTAAGTCTCATTCTTGGGGAATATTATCAAAATTAATGGAATGTCTGTGGATCCACCAATGATAATATAAATTGACGGATGGAAAAGGTTGACATATTTGACAGATATTCATAACACCCATGGGTTAGATGGATATTATCACAAATTTTTTATAAATTATTCAAGATATTAAAACCCTCTTACCATGATAACTCATAAGGGTGTCATGTTTTCTTTTAATTATGAATGTTACGAAATATTGATGGAGTTGAAGAGGAGTCTTATGATTTCCCATGTTCTCACACTACCCATAATTGGGGAACTCTTCATAATTTTTCGAGATGGTTTGAATAAGGGATTGTGTCTTATGTTGGTGAAAAATGACAAATTCATTGTGTATGGATCATGGTAGTTGAAAATTTATGTTCACAACTATCCCACACATGATCTTGAGTTTGTAGCTATGATATTTTCTTCAAAAATTTTGAGGCATTATTTATATGGGGATAAGTGTGCGATATATACTAATCATAAGATCCTAAAATATATATTCACAAAAAAAGATCCTAATATGTGCTAGTGAAGACGGTTAGAGGTCATTATGTATTATGAATACTAAACCCACTACTATCTTAGTAATGAAAGTAAGGTGGTAGATGCTCTAAGTAGAAAGGAACCAGCAATTCTATCAAAAATGGTAATTGGGAAGGATCTAATATTTATGGATTTTTAGAGGATATACTAGGGAATAATAAATATTAGAACTTCATCAATCCTTCCCCAAATGATTTCCCAACCATATTTTTTAGAAAGGTAAAGTTATTCTCAAAAAGATGATGGGATAATTCCAAAGAAATTGTAAATAATAAGGAAATGAAAATAATCATAATTCAATTTTATTGAAGGAATTTTTAGATTTGGGTCAATACTATGTGTTCCATCAAATCCTGAGATAATGTAGGAACTATTGGATGAAGAACATAGTTCAACTTTCTCCATTCACCCAGGAAACACAAAGATGTATCGCGATCTCTGAGAGCAACATTGGTGTGACAACATGAAGAAATAGATCACTGAATATACAGCAAAGTACTTAGTATGATATAAAGTAAAGGATGAAATGATGATGTATTAGGGGATGATAAAAACATTTCTCATAACAACATTTAAATGGAAAAAATCAACATGGGGTTTTTTATCATACATCTGATGAAATCCAAAGGAAACTATTCTATATTTATTTTCCAAGATCATCTTACAATGATTTCAAATTTAATTGTGATTTGATAGGATTTCTCACCGAATCAACTGACATAGACATATATCAGACATATGGTAAGGTTTTTTGGCATACCACTATCAATTGTATCTAATAAAGATCCATGATTCTGCTCAAAATTCTAGGAAAGTCTCCAACATGCTCTAAACACTGTTCTGAACACTAGTACAACCAATCATCCCCAAAATTATGGCCAATCTGATCGGACTATTCAAACATGGGAATATATTTTGTGACCATGTTATATGGACTTCAAAGGTTGATGGGACCAACATCTACCCCTGTTTGATTTCTTAGTTCACATTAGTTTCCACTTGAGCATCCAAATGGCTCTCTATGAATCCCTTTATGGGAAGAGGTGCAGAGAACCGACATGTTTGGATGAAGTGGGGGGATGAAAACTTCTATGTCCTGAAATGGTTGATGAAATGGTGGAGGAGGTTAAAACCATTCAATAGTATATCAAATCTGTTCAGATTCAACAAAAGAGTAATACTGAAAATCATCAACAAGGCTTAGATTTTGATGTTGGAGACATGGTATTCCTCTCCAAATATTAATGGAAGAGAGTGATGAGATTTGAGAAGAAGTGAATTCTTAATCCAAGGTACATTGGCCCTTTTGAGATCCTTGGTTGCATTAGATCAGTGCCTATAAACTAGAAATCCCATAAAACATGTCTCAAGTACATGATGTATTCCATGTATCCCTCTTAAGAAATCACAAACAAGAACCATCACATGTACTCAACACAGACATGGTACAATTGGAGAATGATCTTTCCTATGAGGAGTAGTCAGTGAATATCTTAGATCATAGGGAAATGTTCCTATGAAATAAGACAATTCTTCTTATCAAAGATATTCAGATAAACCAAATTTTTTAAAAAACAATGTGGGAACTAGATTAAATGTTGAAGCAGACTTACCCACATATGTTTTTGTGTTGGAAAAGGAAATTTTCAATGTGAAATTTCAAAATCAGGGAAAATTTCAATGACCCAAACTATTATAAATAAAATTCAACTTTTTGATATAATTAAATGTGTTATGGTTATAGAAACCACATACACTACTTTTTTTTATTCCAATTGGATTTAGTTGATCGTTAAATTTCATTACCATCGATAATATAGTCGTTTACCAATGACAACATGACTAGTAAAAATATTGGATTTTTAAAAAATCCTTTTGTCACATACAATGGAAAATATGTACTTAACTAGATAGATCTTACCCAATGAAACCAATTTATCATAGCTTCCATTTGAGGTATCATTTCTAGTATTTTCCATTGAAATATCCCAAGATGAGATCCAAAACATGTTTGTCGAACAACCCCATGAAATCCCCACCATCAAGTACCTTACTCTTTGGGAATATGCTGGTCTATTAAATTTTTATGTATAAAGACTCTAGAAATAAGAATATGTGAATTATTTTCTATAAAATAATGAAAATATTTTTAGACAATTATTATTACATTGTAAATTATTTTTAAAGCACGAATTGTTTTTGTGGTTATTATTCAAATTAAATTAATGTATTTATGAATTAATGTATTTTTAAAATAAAAAATATTTTAGTAGAATATTATTATTAAATAATATTTATTTAATATAAATTATCATTTAACTTTTATAGAGTCAAATGTAATTTTAATATTGATTCAAAAAAATATTATTTATTAAACACCCGTCATTTTCAATAATCGTAGGTTATTATTTTAGAAATTAAAAATTCACATATTTAGAAAATTATTCTGATAAAATGAATATTATTCTTGGAATCAGAATTTTTAATTTATCAAATTTTTAATTTTTAATAATTTTCAAAGACTAATGAATTTTCAGGAAAAGAATCAATACGGTATAAATATTTGGGGTGTTTTATGACATCATAATGGCCCAATAGTTATATAATAAATTCAATATAAGGTATCCTAGAAAAAATATATGTTTTCATTTTAAAATAATATCATTTTAAGTTTATTTTATTTATTTTGTAATGCCATTATGAATCCTCCAAGACATATTATATATTTTTAGATTTTAAAATCATTTTCTCACTCCACGTCACTAAGGGTAATATTTTGATATGTTAGTCCCTTGGACTTATAATTTTTTTAAACCACACTCTTTTTATAGAAACCATGGGAAAACCCACTGGATGTTTTTTGTTTTTGAATATTTTATTATGTAGATTCTAAAAACCTAAATAATAATTAAATCCCTCTCATATCCTATATAAACCCATACAATCTCAAATTTCTCTTCACTCAATCTCCTTGAATCATGACCACACTCTTCCCTATAGTCATTATAGTCATACCAAGTATTCCTAAATATTTGAATAAGCCCCTCTCATTCCTTTTAAGTCACACACTCATGTAAGGGATTCCTCCACTCTCTATTCAATTCATGCACTTCCTTTGAAATTGGTCCATTTTGTATCAATAGATTATATTCCCATTAATTTATTAATATTGTCTTAAATTACAATGGTTTTTATTTGAATTATATATCATAATACACTATCACTTTCTCCATTTCCTAAGCCATTACTATGCTGAAATTCTGTAACGGAGCCTCATTTTCTACTCTCCTCTTTTATCAAGCACACCTTTTATGTTATGTGTTTCATTTTCCTAATTTTCTTATGATGGTATATGATATTATATATTCCCCAAACTATTCATTCTATGAATAAATTATAAGATATTACCTTCACTCTGATTAATCCTACCACAATCCATTATGTACACCCTTATAATGCTGAAAATTTGTAATGATTATTTTACCTATTCATGTTTCTTCGTTAACTTATGCCATATGTTTCTAAATTTATAATTTTAGGATATAATTTTTCACGTCCTTAATACTACCCATTTTATATCTAAATAATTATATACCCTTTACTCTATCATCAAGCATTTTTATGAATTTTTAGATAACTTTTTTATGATGCTGAAATTTCACCGTGATTTTCCATGACAACACAACTTTGTAGTAAATACCATACCCATTTTTCTATCAAATGTATTTATCTTTATATATTACATATTTATTTATCATGGAAAAAGTTATGATGATAGATGAATTCATATTGTATGATTTATTTGGAACACATTACATGAGAATTGAATGATTATGATGGGTGCGCCTAGATAACTCTACAATTCATTGGGTAATGTTTAGTATCATGATACATCATGTGAAATGGTCTTGGGGGATATCCTTGAATCATTAAACTACATGTTAAATGATCCTTTAGTCATGCTAATCCATGTGTAATGATCCTTGACTCATGATCCTATATGTATAATGATCCTTGACTCATTCTTATTTCATGTTGTATGTTGCTACCACATTTCCCATGTTATGATTATCATGAAATATCATGACTAATTATTCATTTTACTTTTATGATCAATTGATATTCCTATTTTCTAACACGTACTATCTTCATCATGTTTTGACTGTTTTATTCTTTTATTGGGATTTATAGCTCACCCATTTCTTATGTTTGTCCCTAGGATATCCCATTATGTTTTATGTTCATAGGTATATTGTGATCATGTCAAGGAAGTGTTCAATAGTGTTTTGTATCCCGATTTATAGTTTTTTATTTAATGTAACTAATTCCAAAATATAAAGAACTTATCAATCATTTGGGTTTTATTATGTGTATTCTTATGTATTAAATCAAGTATTAATGCGTACTAAATAGAAGGGTTGTTAGAAAATCCCAAAAAAACATAAAATCATGTATTTTCAATCCCCCAACATAGATTGACACTTCCCTCAGTGTTGTAAGAGGGGATAATAGAGAGATCATAATTGCGAAGAGAGAGAGGAGATGTGATTTGAAAGGATATCATGGAACAAAACCACTTGGCTTGATGTTGATGATCTATCAACAAAACATTGATCAGTTTTGTTTCATGCCACAAAGAGACTCATTTTGGATGACTGTAATTAGGTTAAAATTATATAAGGATTTACTTTCACTTGGAAATTCTAAAATTATCCAGCTACTAAATCCCAAAAACAATAACTAATATATCTCATTGGAAACCCCAAGGGTGTTCCTTAAAAAACACACAAAATGAAATTAAAATTTTACAAAAGTGAGATTTCTTACTATAAAGAACTTATTTTATGGTCATTAGCTCAACTTTGACCCCCTAATATACCCAATTCCAACTTTCAACATTTTATGGATTTCATTTTCCACCACTTCTATTAGATCATGAATGATTCTCCAATGGGTATGGACGGAATTTTTAGATGTTGATTCATGAAAAATCATATAGGTCCCAGTGATTGGGATAATCCCAAAAATATATAAAAGTGTCAATCCAATTTCCATTTAAATATTTCTTAGGACATGAAGTAGAATTTTCCTGTTGTAAACTTTTATATTGGATAAAATAATGATATGCAGTTTTTTATTATCCTCTATAAAGGAAGACATGAGAGAGGATATATGAATAGTGAATTTCAACTTGGGTTGGCAATCACTTTCAGACATAGGTCAAGACTTTAAATAAAGCTCTGTTCTATTTTCGAAATTTGTTAACAGAATTAGATACTTTTGAACAGAATATTCAACCAAAAAGATGGAAAGATTAGTCTCAGGAATGGGTATGGTCTATAATTTTTTGATTTCTCTCATTGTTTTAGTGATTGGTATTTATGAAAAATCATAAATTGAGTTATATTCAAGAAAAATAAATCCATGATATCTAATTCTCTTCTTTTGAATAAAAAAAATAAATTTTTATATTTTTTAAATACACTTCAACAATTCCTTGATCCTCTTCGTCTATCAAAAGTCCTTAGTCTGGATATTTAGTAAATTATTTAGGGGTATTTGTTTAATGATATTCTACTCTCAATATTTAGGAAGAGATATATTTAGTGGGAATGGGTTCTATAATTATTTTAATGCCTTTTAATTCTAATCTCAATTATGAAACATCTGAATTCTTTTTTTATATTTTTCTTAAAAATCTTGTTATTTTGAAGGAACATCTTTGTTAAAGGTTTGAACATTATTTACTTCTCTAATATTGATCTCTTCAACCATCCTTGGGAGGGTTGTAAATTATCCTTTAAACATTCATCATCCCAATGATTGTACATCTCATTGGGTGTGGATTAATCATTTAAGGTTTGATAAATGAAATTCCAATTTTGAGGGGATTCCTAATATTTATTTCTTATTTGATCCCATCATGGGTCTTTGTTTAGTTATTGTTGAAGATAATACATTAGAGTTGAAATATATTTGTATTTGTGATTTTCTGGACACAGAAATACAGAAAGGGGAATAGAAAAGAGAAATGGGGTGAGAAAAGTAATCTAGTGTCTAATATAACTTTCTCAGATCCCCTCCAATGGCACCAAACTTTTGTGAGACCTAAATTAAACCTATGGGTAGAATAATTTGTTATAATATAGGTAGGGATCAAATCCAAATGGACCAATTAAGTATCCTTGAGACATTTATATTTGATGGGAGGATTAGCTATGAAGTTTCCTACTTTGGTGTTGACTATCTTTTTTGTATAAAAACACTAAATTACCTAATATAATGGATTGTATTTAATATTGATACATATAATTATTTTAAATTAAACAATTAATATATAGGGGTTGATCCTTGGTTTTTTTATGTCAAGAATAGATGTAATTGTTTTCATATGAAATCACTGCTCACTACATCAAGATGTAACCAATCAATTAGATAAGTCCACAACATCATTCAATAATTTAATCCAAAAACAATTCCATGGATAATCACCAATTCACTTATATGATAACATTATGGATCACTACAAATATTTGGATCATACTAAAACTCAAAATGTGTATTTATTTAATTCTTTAAGGACGATGAAGAAAATAAGTCGAAGAAATGAACTCTCAAACCCTAGAACAAATATAATATTTTAATAACATCAAATTAAATTAAATTTATCTCCTAAGAAACTAACTTGAAAAAAAACAAAAAAAAATTACCCTTACATTGATTCATTTCACTCAATTGATGGTGTAAATTTTCTTATAAAGGTGGAATTGATGAAGTGAAAAACAAATAAAAAATAAACACTCCTATGTGGTGTGAGGAATTTCACAGTTGTTGTTATGAATAAATACACATAATGATTCAAAAGGTGTCAAAATGAAATGTAAATAGATTTAACAATTGAATAATAATAAGAATAAGGATTCTTATTAAGAAACTAATGTGAATGAAAAAATTTACATGATAAAAAATGAATAATTGATTACCAAACTAGAGTGTAACCTTAAAATTTTACGGAATAATTCATCTACCTCCTATTTGTTCACCACCACACCATAAATAAGAATTTTATGGTCCTATGGTTGATCCCTCATCAAAAAAATTTATCCCATTTAATTAGGATATTAAAAGTTGGGTGAGAAATAAAATAAATATAGACATTTCAATGTTGACAAAAAAATTCACACTAGATTCATACCCCTTTTTGAAATACAAATATTACATTGTATGTGGATGGAAATGAGACGCTTATAGAACAAAAATATCATGTTCCATGTTTTCTCTAATACCATTCCATTTTTTATTCCAATTGGATCATTCATTAATATTTTATTCTCAATGTGGTGGGATGATTTCTAGGACCTGGAATCTTGCCCATAATTTAATCATTAAATTTGGTTCCCTGGATATCCTTGAAAATATCATAATTAGATCTATACAAAGTATATTGAAATGAATTCCATGATTTATTATATTATTAGTGAAATTTTCAACTTAATTAGGATTGAAATTTTGGCTCTGTTTTTATTTAATTGGCTTATGTCCCATTACTCTATGATTATAAAATTTTGTATCAATGGAAAAAGGTCAATCATCCCTTGTGATTAATCCATTAATCATAAAAGAAAAATTGTTTCAAAAAAAGTGATAAATCATATCCCAAAATATCAAATTCAAATAATGAAAATTACTTAATCCACAATAAGAAGACTATTTAGGCCCAAAATTACACATTCTAAACATGAATTTCACATTTGAGGAAAAATGAAGATCAATTTATAAAATACACTAAAATTGGTGTCTATAGACATTTAAACACATGAATATTAAAATATAATCACTTAATATAAGCCTATTTTAGTTGATAATCAATACCCCTATATTTTCCAATTCCATTTTATTGTTAATAACTTGGATAATTAAATGATAAACCATGTTGATTTAATGATTTGAGTGATATTTACCACAAACAAAAAGGGGGAAATTTTTTCTCTTAAAGTTTTTGGTTTCTATTGTTATCAATATGTCAATATGTGTTTATTGTATGGAGGATAATATATTATAAGTGTGTCATTTTGAATTATATATAACTATACTAATATGAGTTTTTTAGACAAAATTGATCATCCCAATCTAGTCATGGGACCTTGATCAACCAAGAGGGGTCTTGTTCAAGTACACATAGATAGCTTAGGAGGATATAGAGGATCATTGAGGTAAGAATATGAATAGGAAGGAAAATGTTTGTATGGATGTGTGAATGGGTGAACGTGTGGTATCATGACTCGTGTGAGGTGTGTTTGAGTGTATTAGGATCCAATCATTGAATTCGTGGATTTATATTAGGATCATGACACATATAAGATGATAATGTGGAGTTAATACATGTGTGGGATTGATGAGGGGAAAAGGCATCATGGGTATTGTTACTCCATAGTTAAGATATTGAAGATAACACCTAGACGAATGGGATATGGACACATCATCATCTTCAAGTTCCTATGTGTGTGATGTTTTCCTACGTTTATGACTATCCGTGAGTACATATCATCCATGAGGTAAGGAATTTCCATGTTTCTGATGTGATTTAATGAGAATGGATATGTCATGAAGAATATCAGATAGCTTCTAGGAGGTCATTCCATAATATCCTTAAATTAGAATAACAATATGAAACTTCATTGAGTGTCATTCTTTAGAATAAAAACTATTATTTCCATGAGGTTTTCATAGATATTCAATATTTCTTTTAAAAGTAATGAATTCATAGATCATCCATAATGTATCATGTTATTTCAATGAAGCACATACCTTTCATGTGTATAAGTATCAACCTTTGAGAGTGTTTTATTTCATAAGAATTAATCATGATGCCTATTATTATGAAAAATAAAGGATGTTAAACAAGGGAGACATGCATGAGGAGAGTATGATATCCATGCAGCATACTACCATGCAAGTTTTGAAAAGTTGATCCCACATTTTACTTTTATAAAAATCGTTGATTTTTTGGGATTGAAATTACTAGATATACATATAGATTAAATTGTATATATACAAATAATTTCTGATACTGATAAATGATTCATTGATAGATAATCATGAGATTTAATCAGCCATGAAATCTATAAGAAATCACAGTGAAGGTGACATACATGTGAATGTGATGCATAATGGGTATATCCATATAAATTATTTATTTATGAAATTAATTTCTATGTAGATATATTTATATTGTAATAATTATGGTGAAATCAAGTTGAATTCATGCTATGAGTTCAATGAATGCATGATAAAGAAATTTGTGTAAAGAATCATGCATTCCATGCATGAATATGATGAAGTCTTCTAAGAATCAATATGGGTTTATATTATGGTTATTTTTAATCCATGTGATGTATTATTAAATTAATATTTATTGAATTTGAATGTGTTTTTTAATATTTGATCAAAAAATATTTTACGATTTAGTTTCTAGAGTATTTTAATGTAGTTAATGGAATGATGTTTGAATGTGATTTAATGATAAATAAAAATTGAAAAATATGATCTAGTTTTGAATAAAAAGATTACTTACAACTCAAGATTATGAATATTCCATTTTTCAAATATGGTAATAATATATATGATTTTAAATGAAATTAATATTCATTATTATAGGAATATAAATATTAATGAAGGTGGTGAAGAAATATTATTTGAGTCAGGAGGATTTTATTTGATAAACCTTGAGAGAATTTGATATGTCTAGTATCATGGTGATAATAAGAAGATTAAAAGTTGGTTATCGAAGAACCTGAGTATTCAAGAAGTTTAGGAAGATCCAAATCTCTCAAGATCTGGAAAAACAATCAAGACCAGTAATCCTACTAAATTTTTTGGGAAGGTTTACATATAGATGTAATAACTCTTATTCTCATAGAGAAATAATATATTTCCATGTGGTGTGGAAGATACCAAGGAGTGGAAGAATGTCTTTATATGTTCAATCATATTTAATAATTTATGTTTCATAGAGTGTATTCTAAAATCCAAGGGGTCATAGTGGATTATTTTTTGTTAGGATCTATTGAAGGTAACATAGTGGATTTTGTGTTTATGGAACTAGACTATCTTTAGTATTAAACAATTTTTAGAGATAGTAAATAATCTATATAGGGGGATAACCAACTCCGAAGGGAGTTGTATTTTAGTATAGACCTTATATATACTATATAATGACATCTTTAATTTAATTATGTTATACAATGTTGGGAATATAAAAAATTATTGAGTGGATCCAGAACCTTAAAAAGTCAAAGAGTTTGAATCCGAAGGTAGAAAATTCATAATAAGAAGACCATTGATTCACCATCCCTACCCTCTCAGTGGCCCATCCAGCTAAGGTATATATATATACCAAGAGGGTCATCCAATATACCCAAAGAATATTATTCATTTAATTTTACCTCATGAAAATATTTAGTATCTCTATATAAGAATCAAACTCACACTAGCCTTCAAAGTTCTCCGTAATCTATAATAATCCTTGATGGACATCTATTTGAGAGAAACTCAAAGTATTACATTGATAGGTCAATTATCATTTCAATTCATGAAATATATATCTATATATACATTTATAAAACCAACATGAAAGCATAATAAAGTGTTGATTTACTTTTAAATATTAGTATGCATTTCATAATCATAAAACACTTTTAAGAATATTTAATAAACCCAACATAGGAACTAGTTGATCATATCATAGCTAAAAAACTACAACATAAACCATTTGGTTTTTATAATTTCTATGTTATATTAACATATAACATAATATGTAATACCTATAACATATTTATGTGTCTATACGATAAAAAACTAACACTATCACTTTTGTGAAATAAATCTATAAAGTATGAAATTTTGAATAATAGTGAGATTATGAATCATATTCATAATTATTAAACTCTTTGAACATATTAAAACTTTTTAACTTCATAACATACAATATTACAATGTCAAATTCCATTGTCTACTAATAACTCTTTTCTAAGTGCTTCATTATCTTCTTTGGTACTATTTCCACCAACATTTTCCCATGAAAATTTTCAAATAATGTAAATTTTACAACATTACCTTATTAATAAATTTGATACCATTTTATAATAAACTAAAATTTACATTGTTATGATTACTTGTACTATTCCAAAACTCTTTAGGGTATTATTTGAAATACACATTTAATATTAGACTAGTTAAACCTTTATTTCTTATCTTTGAAATTCTCTAAGTCTAAACATTCTACCACTAGCTTCATAGTTACAATATTATTTTTAGAATATCATTATATGATATAAAAACCATGATGTGTTAGGAAATAACTTCAATTTCCTCTTACTAAGAATTTTTAACCTCTAAATTTTTATCTCTAAATCATATATTATATTTTATGTGTTCGCATCATATTTAATGAAAATACAATTTTATTAAAATGTGCCATTGTTATATGGAAATCATACTCTATCATATTTTAACAAATAGATGGATAAAAAATTTAACCTGGATAAATACTTTTATCCTTATGTTCTTATCAAAACCTATTATAGATATTATGAATCTTATAACTTGTATATGCAACCAATCATCTCAATTTTTTTTTAGAAAATATTTTTTTTGAACAACATATCTTATAAAATAAAATAAATGAGATAATGATATAAATACTTTAAATAGGTTTATTTATGATTGATACAACAGTTTACATTAAAATTTCATGTTAAAACTCTTTAATACATAACATGAATGTAAACTATAAGTTAAATACATTTTAAATTATATTTTAACTACAATATATTTATTAAACTTATAAAACATACATTTGGTATCACATATGATTAAAAATTAATGAATTTATTTCCATAACACAAATGCCAGAAATTGAAATTCCAAATAGTCTCTAAAACTACTATTATCTTTAATAATAAATAATAATAAATTAACACTCCTACTTGAAACCCCTCATTTTCAATGACCTTGAAATTCTTCTTAATGAAAAACTATTGAACTTATTAACCGGAATTTTTTCTTTTGGTTTAAACTTTCCCCTCCGTGTTTATATAACATTAGGACCAAGACATCATATGACTGGTTCTCTTAGTATCAAAATTTGGCAATATCAAGAGACATTTCCATTGTACTCATTCATATTAATATAAAATATCCATAAATGACAATATAATGAACTAACTAACTATAATAAGTCATTTTTTAGTCTCCCTAAAATTATGTTATAGAATCATATGTTTTTGTATCAGAAAAATTCATCCCATTTTATTTAAATAGCTATTTTTTGCCTACTCTTATCAAATGAAAAATGATACAATACCAAAGTTATGGAATGTCCTTTAATGATTAAGGTATCCAAGTTATCAATATAGAAACTAAAGTTCTCTACAACTAGTATGTAATATTTCAACTTCTAAATTAAATCTTTGTCACATTATAACCTCTTATATATTTACAAAATCTTTCAATCATACATTTGATATCATATATCTTTCAGAATATATAATTTAACTCTATAACATTCATACTATATGTGGACTCTCTATTGGGCTACTTATAATATTTCATGTAATACAGATAATTTATTCTCAAATGGAAAACTTCTTCGCAATAACCATTTCCCACCCTTTATCTTATTTTATTTTGATAGTGGTGTGGATTCTCTACAACCTATTTTCGTTTTCTTATAGATTAAAACTTATTTGTTATCTTTTTGTAAAATTAACATGGAACCTCATCCTAGTTCGCCCAACTGTTACTCTACCATCCACAACATATTTACATTATTTGGTAAAGGTATAAGGCCCCGGCTTAAACCTTACTTAATATTGAATTAAATGAATAATTCACGTTGAGGATCTTTTCAGGTTTAGAGTTTTAGAGAATTAGAACATAACTATTACATCACAAAAGATTACAAAGTAGTCACTTCTACTAAGTTTCCATAATAAAAAAAACTCTTAAAAAGAAACGTGTCTAGTTCCATGTTTTATATAGCATGACATTCCCTTGATCCCATCCTTGACCTTATTCCACATTAAGTCCTGTGAAAAATATTTCAAAAAAACTTGGGGTGAGCATAAAAAGCTCAGTAAGGGATACACAAAGAATGAAAATTGTTAGTTTATCAAAACAACAAGTAAACCATGTATACTTTATCAAAGTAATACTTTTCACCTTTATGAAGTAATAAAAACTCTTCACTGAATAAAGTATCATTACTTACCTTTTTGTAACCAAAGGATTACCATAAAACCCTATATAAAGAACACATAACATATATAAAGGTAACTTGGGACATAAACATACTTAAGTGGAATAACCATACGGTCGACTTCCACACATATCACTTAATGGAATAGCCATACGGCCAATTTCCATACATACTTAATGGAATAGCCATACGGCCGACTTCCATACCCAATGCATTGGAGGTTATAACGTAACCACTCATCCTGGTATTCACGGCACCACCCGTCATATGGTTTATAACGTAACCACCCGTTAAAATGTCCATGTACCAATATAAAATCATAAAACATAAAACCAATATAAAGGATTGATAACATTTCCACATTTCAATCACAATATATCATAAATATATTGACATAATAGAATCCTTTATCAAAACCATTTTCAATACCAAAATACATAAAATAGTATATGGTATTTATTTTATTCTAAAAACGTTACGGCTTGTTGAGGAAGCCAAAGACCAAATAATACTCGCGGCGGCGGAAAAGGTCGTTGTCGCCGCGTACGTTAAAAGAAACATTCCTTTTTGTCATTTTGTAAAACGCTTCGTAGAAAAAGATTCCTTTTGTATAAAAGTAAAATTCAACGGGGTTTATACACCGTATAAAAGAAATTTGTGTATAAAACGAAATATGCCTCAATGGAAGGAGATTGAGATGAAGTCCCTTACAAAGATCAATTTTTTTTAAATAAAATAGATCTATTATGTGTATTCACTATAATTACACTTAAATAAAGTAAAAATACAAGATAGGACATAATAACATCATGACATAATTTGAAAGTAGGAGATTAACCAAAAGAATGGAAATTGGGTTAAGAAGTTCCCTTACCTCGGGTCCGACTTGACTCGATCGTTCTTTAACGTCCTGAATAATAAACTTGAGTTAATTTATACTTGATTAAGAACCTTTTTAAGGTTCATTATTCCTTTTATATCACTTATTGCCATGTTATAAACATTATGTAACCATTTAAGTTAATAATGTTTGTTTTGTCAATATTTGGTTCTTAAGTCGAATGTTGACTTCTTACAATTACATGTTGTTCGTGTGGTCAAAAGTTCTTTATATCCAGAATGAAATTCCTGATTTGGATATCATATATATCATATATATCCAGAATATACATGTATTTATAATATTACATAATCATTTAGAGGTAAGAAATGAAACGCACCGTTCATGGAGACGGTAAGCCGTACGTACGCATGAACGCTACTTTCATTTCTTTGTCATATTAATGGAATTAAAACTAAATGAGAGGTATGTATATTTTAATTCCATAATTATATTCATCATTTAGAAATATCATTAATTATATATATCCATTATATACATGTACTTTTAATAGTACATTACATTTGGGGATAAGAAATGAAATGCACCGTTCATGTAGACGGTAAGCCGTACGTACGCATGAACGCTACTTTCATTTCTATCTCATACTTTAATGGAAATAAATAATAATGATATAGAGGTATATTATAATTACAGTATAACATCATATATAATAACTTTAAATCCATCCTTTACACGTCCCACATATGGCATTAACGAATCACATGACTTTGAGGGGGCGGTAGTCCGCACATCCTTAAATGAAGATATCGTGTTTACCCATAATGGAAACCATAAAGGTATGCCAAAAATTAAAAATAAAGAAGTTTAATGAAAACATAAACATATTATATATCATATATAAAAATAGTGACATCATAATGGCCACCTTTGAAGGTGTTAAATGAGTATTGAACAATCATCGTTTCGGGAGGCAGAATTTCTCCATCCACGGAAACCGTATGTTCTTTAACCATTTGATGTAGTTGTGTGAGATTGTACCTCAAATAAATCTTATAAAAACATCCTAGTATATTTAAGATACTGGTTTTGTTACAAAATAAGTAAATAAAAAGAGTTTAGGGGGTTGGAAAATCAAAATAAAACAAATGAACATGAGAGAATGAATTACCTTTAAAAATGTAACTCCTTTTGATTTGAGCCTAAAGTCTTCCTTTGAAAGGATTATGCCCAAAGGGAATCCTCTAGGATGAGGAGAGGGATGTGGAGAGAGTAAATGGGCAGGGGTTGGCCGAGCCAAAGGCTTGAGGAGTGTGTGAAATGAGGTAGAGGTGGGGGCCTTTTATAAGAGGAGAGGAGGGGCACTTTTGGAACGTAAAGAAATATTACTTTATTTGAAAATGTGTTTCGGTTTTAAAAGGTCCCACATTGATATAATTCGTGGATAAGGTGATAAGGGTTCTAAATCCACTCATCCAATTGGTTTTGGCCATGTGTAGTTCATAGATTTTACATTATCTTTCCATTTTATTTATATCGTCAAATAATGATGTCATCGCTACATCATTATTATGTCATAAATAATTTAATTAATTTAATGTCTAAAAATCATAAAACAAATACTATGATGTAGGAAATATTTTTAGATTTCCAATGACTATTTATAATCAAATATCTGATCTTTATAACCCCATGTAAAAATTGTTTTTGTAAAACGTATTATGTTTGTGTCATTTTTACTTTAACATTTAATAAAAAGTTATTTATGTCATTTCCCAACCAAAATGTCTCCATGGGGTCCCCAAGTTGACCCATGGCTTGTCTTGGTCGGCCATGACACAAGCAATAAGGTTGGGACATGTGTCTAGGTCATTTCATATTATTAAAGCATTATTTATACCTTAAACTACACTAATTACCACTAATCGCGATTAAAAACATAATAAGTTACTATTCACCAAAAAATTATTTTAATCTCATTGAACCACATTTTACTTCTTAATGAAAACCATGTATGTCGGATTTTCAAAATTCAATACACATTAGTGGTAAACTTTCATTTAACTGAAAAATCAGTTTGCTTGATTACCACTTAGTGGTTTCACTATTCATCAAAAATTGAAGTTTTTCAGAAAATTACCAAAAATTCACCCTAAGCTATATTTGATATTCCGAATTCAAAAATGAAGTCTATTTTACAAAATTAAAATCATATAAGTCACATTAATTAATTTAATAATTCATTCCCGCTGCCAGAGCAAATAGCGTGTTTTTACAAAACAATAAGTATCAAAAGATTGACACCAGTTTAAGTCTAATTTCAAAGTGAAATTGATTCCAATGACCACCATTGGATTTAATGGTAAAAATATTTTATAATTTCACTTTAAATCCAATTCAAAAGATAATCTAATCATATAAATAAATTAGATTAAAAAGAGGTTTTGAATTAAAATACAACATTTTACACTATTCATTAAAAAAATGAACTTTATCAGAAAGGTACCAAAAATTTACAAAAAGTAAATTTTTATGTCCTGATTCTAAAGAAGAGTTATATTTGGTCCAATAGAATTTATAAGATCAATCAAAACTATATTTAATGACGGTTCTCCGTCAAAAGGTGATAAGTGGACCTTTCGTGAAAATTAGGGTATAAATGCCTAAAATTGAACTCTTTCCGTATTTTATGCCTTTATCTTTTATTGGGTAAATGTAAAAACATTTAAAAACATATATAATCATATTTTAGTAATTTCTATCCATTCCCGCCAGTACAACGGCTACTCGTTAACTAACATTTAAAATAATATTATTTTATTACTTGTGTGCAACGTAAGTTTTCAAAGAAAGTCATCGTTGCGTACCGAGTACTCTATCGAACGTAGAAACCCCTTTAAAATAAAATTAATAGTTAATTCCTAAATATTAATTAATATGAAAATTATTTATTCTTTATTTACCTGGGATGTTACATCCTTCCCCCCTTTTGGGAATTGCGTCCTCGCAATTTTATTCACTTATCAAAATAAGTGGGGGTATTTATCCCTCATAGCATTTTCAGATTCCCACGTTGCCTCTTCAATCACATGGTTTTTACACAAAACCATTACTTGATGAATCACCTTATTCTTTAACACCTGCTCCCTGTGGTCAAGAATCTGGACTGGTTGATCTTCATAAGATAAGTTCTCTTCCAGCTGAACTACCTCTGGACTCAAAACATGAGATGGATCTGGCATATACTTCCTCAACATTGAAACATGAAAAACATTGTGTACCTGAGATAAACTTGGAGGTAAAGCCACTCGGTAAGCAACTGATCCAACTTTCTCCAGAATTTCATATGGTCCAATGAACCTTGGACTCAGCTTTCCATTCTTACCAAATCTCATCACACTTTTCCAAGGAGAAACCTTGATAAAAACATGATCACCTACCTCGAAAGATAGATCCTTCCTCCGGTTATACGCATAACTCTTCTTCCTGCTCTGAGCTGTTCTCATGTGTTTCTGAATCAGCTGAACTTTTTCTGCCATCTCTTCTACCAATTATGGTCCCATCAACTTCCTTTCACCCACTTCATCCCAAAAAGTTGGAGTTCGACACCGCTTCCCATATAATGCCTCAAATGGTGCCATCTGTATACTGGAATGAAAACTGTTATTATAAGAAAATTCAACCAAAGAAAGATGTTGGTCCCAACTTCCCTGATAATCCATAGAACAAGCTCGTAGCATATCCTCCAATGTCTGAATTGTTCGTTCTGACTTCCCATCTGATTGATGATGAAAATTTGTACTAAAATTTAATTCAGTACCCAACGAATTCTGAAGGCCTTTCCAAAAGTTAGAAGTAAACCTGGGATCATGATCCGATACAATAGAGAGAGGAACTCCATGTAACCTGACTATCTCTTTAAGATACAGACGGGAAAGTTGATCTAGAGATAAAGTATCTTGTATAGCAAGGAAAAGAGAAGATTTAGTCAAGCAATCAACAATAACCCAGATTGCATTATTACCTCGAGATGTCTTCAGTAATCCAACAACAAAGTCCATGGATATATTCTCCCATTTCCACTCTGGCACTGGTAAAGGCTGAAGCATCCCTTTCGGTAACTTCCGCTCTGCTTTAACCTGTTGACATGTCAAACACTTCACAGTAAAATCAGCAATATCTCTTTTCATTCCATCCCACCAGTAATACTCCCGCAGATCTCTATACATCTTAGTACTGCTAGGATGAACTGAAAACGGGGAACTATGAGCCTCACATAACAACTCATTCTTCAACTGTGAATCACAAGGCACACATAACCTCTTCCCAAACCTCAAAACACAAACACAAACTTATCCAAGAACTCGTGGAAAATTTCATTCATAAGGTCTATGAATACAGCAGGTGCGTTGGTTAACCCAAAAGGCATAACTACAAATTCATAATGGCCATATCTAGTACGGAACGCAGTCTTCGGAACGTCTGCTTCTTTTTCTTTCAACTGATGGTACCCCGACCTCAAGTCAATCTTCGAAAAATACTAAGCTCCCTGGAGCTGATACCACTTCATTTGATGGTCCAACATCTGCTGAAGTTGTTGCAGAGGATTTTACCACCCATTTCTGCTTGTAGTCTGGATGCATTCCCCCAGTTGAGTTCTTCGTTGGACACTCGTTTGCATAATGACCGATTTCATTACACTTAAAACATCTTTCTGTTGGCTTTTCATTTCCTGCTTGATCATCTTCCTTACAGTTACGAGCAATATGACCAGACTTACCACACCGAAACCACTTACCAGACTTGGATAAACATTCTCCAGGATGCATTTTACCACACTTCTCACAGGATGGATATTTGGTTTTCTTACCTCCTTGCTTGTTTGATGAATTCTTCCCCTTTGCCTGCCAACTAGGCCTCTTATTCTGTTGTTTGTCATAGAAAACCTGATCATCAAAAAACTCCATTTCTACCTTCTCTGCACATCGAACAAGTTTTTCATAACTTTTGAACTTATGAGAAGCTAAATCCCTACGATATTTTGGCTTTAACCCTGAGTAAAAACGGTTTATTTTACTATCAAGATCTCATATGAAGTTTGGAGCATACCTTGCCAATCGAGTGGACTTTTCTTCATAAGAAGCCATTGAATCATCCTCCTACCACAATTCTAGGAACTGTTTTTCCATACTAAGACGAACCACCTTAGGAAAATATTTCTCAAGAAACATACCTTTGAATTCGTCCCAGTGAAGATCCGCAATCTCATCACTATCCCTTATATTTTTCACCATCGACCACCACTGATCAGCTTCACCTTCAAAATGGTAAACATCAAGACTAACCTTTTGATGTTCTGAACACCCCATGACATCAAAAATCTTCTCCAGTGCTTTAATCCACCATTCAGCTTGCACAGGGTCAGATGATCCACTAAATGATGGGGGATTTTGCCTCATGAAATGGTCCACCACTGACATGTTCCTCTGCGGTTGATCTGGCTGATCTCGTGCATGGATACCACCACCATTTATAGCCTGAGTCAACTGTTCCATCACTGCAACAAACTGTTCAATTCCGATTCCGACCATCTCAGGTTGCTGATTTGGAAGGTTATCTTCCTCCTGATGTCGTCCCAACATATCTGCTTTGTTTCCTCTGCGGAAAACCATTCTGAACACAGAAATATCTTAGGCGAAGCAACATGGTAATCCATAAATGCTATATCATTTCAATCATATTATAATTTAACACTTTTCTAACTCCTAAAGTTGTCTAAACCGACCTTTGATACCAACTATAAGGCCCCGGCCTTAAAACTTAGTTAATATTGAATTAAATGAATAATTCACGTTGAGGATCTTTTCAGGTTTAGAGTTTTAGAGAATTAGAACATAACTATTACATCTCAAAAGATTACAAAGTAGTCACTTCTACTAAGTTTCCATAATAAAAAAAACTCTTAAAAATAAATGTGTCTAGTTCCATGTTTTATATAGCATGACATTCCCTTGATCCCATCCTTGACCTTATTCCACAATAAGTCTTGTGAAAAACATTTCAAAAAAACTTGGGGTGAGCATAAAAAGCTCAGTAAGAGATACACAAAGAATGAAAATTGTTAGTTTATCAGAACAACAAGTAAACCATGTATACTTTATCAAAGTAATACTTTTCACCTTTATGAATTAATAAAAACTCTTCACTGAATAAAGTATCATTACTTACCTTTTTGTAACCAAAGGATTACCATAAAACCCATATAAAGAACACATAACATATATAAAGGTAACTTGGGACATAAACATACTTAAGTTGAATAACCATACGGTCGACTTCCACACATATCACTTAATGGAATAGCCATACGGCCAATTTCCATACATACTTAATGGAATAGCCATACAGCCGACTTCCATACCCAATGCATTGGAGGTTATAACGTAACCACCCATCCTGGTATTCACGGCACCACCCGTCATATGGTTTATAACGTAACCACCCGTTAAAATGTCCATGTACCAATATAAAATCATAAAACATAAAACCAATATAAAGGAATGATAACATTTCCACATTTCAATCACAATATATCATAAATATATTGACATAATATAATCCTTTATCAAAACCATTTTCAATACCAAAATACATAAAAGAGTATATGGTATTTATTTTATTCTAAAAACGTTACGGCTTGTTGAGGAAGCCAAAGACCAAATAATACTCGCAGCGGTGGAAAAGGTCGTTGTCGCTGCGTACGTTAAAAGAAACATTCCTTTTTGTCGTTTTGTAAAACGATTCGTAGAAAAAGATTCCTTTTGTATAAAAGTAAAAGTCAAAGGGGATTATACACCGTATAAAAGAAATTTGTGTATAAAACGAAATATGCCTCAATGGAAGGAGATTGAGACGAAGTCCCTTACAAAGATCAATTTTTTTAAATAAAATAGATCTATTATGTGTATTCACTATAATTACACTTAAATAAAGTACAAATACAATATAGGACATAATAACATCATGACATAATTTGAAAGTAGGAGATTAACCCAAAGAATGGAAATTGGCTTAAGAAGTTCCCTTACCTCGGGTCCGACTTGACTCGATCGTTCTTTAACGTCCTGAATAATAAACTTGAGTTAATTTATACTTGATTAAGAACCTTTTTAAAGTTCATTATTCCTTTTATATCACTTATTTCTATGTTATAAACATTATGTAACCATTTAAGTTAATAATGTTTGTTTTGTCAATATTTGGTTCTTAAGTCGAAAGTTGACTTCTTACAATTACATGTTGTTCTTGTGGTCAAAAGTTCTTTATATCCAGAATGAAATTCCTGATTTGGATATCATATATATCATATATATCCAGAATATACATGTATTTATAATATTACATAATCATTTAGAGGTAAGAAATGAAATGCACCGTTCATGGAGACGGTAAGCCGTACGTACGCATGAACGCTACTTTCATTTCTTTGTCATATTAATGGAATTAAAACTAAATGATAGGTATGTATATTTTAATTCCAGAATTATATTCATCATTTAGATATATCATTAATTATATATATCCATTATATACATGTACTTTTAATAGTACATTACATTTGGGGATAAGAAATGAAATGCACCGTTCATGGAGACGGTAAGCCGTAAGTACGCATGAACGCTACTTTCATTTCTATCACATACTTTAATGGAAATAAATAATAATGATATAGAGTTATATTATAATTACAGTATAACATAATATATAATAACTTTAAATCCATCCTTTCACGTCCCACATATGGCATTAACGAATCACATCACTTTGAGGGGGCGGTAGTCCGCACTTCCTTAAATGAAGATATCGTGTTTACCCATAATGGAAACCATAAAGGTATGCCAAAAATGAAAAATACAGATGTTTAAAGAAAACATAAACATATTATATATCATATATAAAAATAGTGACATCATAATGGCCACCTTTGAAGGTGTTAAATGAGTATTGAACAATCATCGTTTCGGGAGGCAGAATTTCGTCATCCACGGAAACCGTATGTTCTTTAACCATTTGATGTAGTTGTGTGAGAGTGTAGCTCAAATAAATCTTATAACAACATCCTAGTATATTGAAGATACTGGTTTTGTTACAAAATAAGTAAATAAAAAGAGTTTAGGGGGTTGGAGAAGCAAAATAAAACAAATGAACATGAGAGAATGAATTACCTTTAAAAGTGTAACTCCCTTGATTTGAGCCTAAAGGCTTCCTTTGAAAGGATTATGCCCAAAGGGAATCATCTAGGATGAGGAGAGGGATGTGGAGAGAGTAAATGGGTAGGGGTTGTCCGAGCCAAAGGCTCGAGGAGTGTGTAAAATGAGGTAGAGGTGGGGGCCTTTTATAAGAGGAGAGGAGGGGCACTTTTGGAAAGTAAAGAAATATTACATTATTTGAAAATGTGTTTCGGTTTTAAAAGGTCCCACATTGATATAATTCGTGGATAAGGTGATAAGGGTTCGAAATACACTCATCCAATTGGTTTTGGCCATGTGTAGTTCATAGATTTTACATTATCTTTCCATTTTATTTAAATCATCAAATAATGATGTCATCGCTGCATCATTATTATGTCATAAATAATTTAATTTATTTAATGTCTAAAAATCATAAAATAAATACTATGATGTAGGAAATCTTTTTTTCTTTCCAGTGACTATTTATAATCAAATATCTGATCTTTATAACCCCATGTAAAAATTGTTTTTGTAAAACGTATTATGTTTGTGTAATTTTTACATTAACATTTAATAAAAAGTTATTTATGTCATTTCCCAACCAAAATGTCTCCATGGGGTCCCCAAGTTGACCCATGGCTTTTCTTGGTCGGCCATGACACAACCAATAAGGTTGGGACATGTGTCTAGGTCATTTCATATTATTAAAGCATTATTTATACCTTAAACTACACTAATTACCACTAATCACGATTAAAAACATAATAAGTTACTATTCACCAAAAAATTATTTTAATCTCATTGAACCACATTTTACTTCTTAATGACAACCATGTATGTCGGATTTTCAAAATTCAATACACATTAGTGGTAAACTGTCATTTAACTGAAAAATCAGTTTGCTTGATTACCACTCAGTGGTTTCTCTATTCATCAAAAATTGAAGTTTTTCAGAAAATTACCAAAAATTCACCCTAAGCTATATTTGATATTCCGAATTCAAAAATGAAGTATATTTTACAAAATTCAAATCATATAAGTCACATTAATTAATTTAATAATTCATTCCCGCTGCCAGAGCAAATAGCGTGTTTTTACAAAACAATAAGTATCAAAAGATTGACACCAGTTTAAGTCTAATTTCAAAGTGAAACTGATTCCAATGACCACCATTGGATTTAATGGTAAAAATATTTTCTAATTTCACATTAAAACCAATTCAAAAGATAATCTAATCATATAAATAAATTAGATTAAAAAGAGGTTTTGAATTAAAATACAACATTTTACACTATTCATTAAAAAAATGAACTTTATCAGAAAGGTACCAAAAATTTACACAAAGTAAATTTTTATGTCCTGATTATAAAGAAGAGTTATATTTGGTCCAATAGAATTTATAAGATCGATCAAAACTATATTTAATGACGGTTCTCCGTCAAAAGGTGATAAGTGGACCTTTCGTGAAAATTAGGGTATAAATGCCTAAAATTGAACTCTTTCCGTATTTTAAGCCTTTATCTTTTATTGGGTAAATGTAAAAACATTTAAAAACATATATAATCATATTTTAGTTATTTCTATCCATTCCCGCCAGTACAACGGCTACTCGTTAACTAACATTTAAAATAATATTATTTTATTACTTGTGTGCAACGTAAGTTTTCAAAGAAAGTCATCGTTGCGTACCGAGTACTCTATCGAACGTAGAAACCCCTTTAAAATAAAATTAATAGTTAATTCGTAAATATTAATTAATATGAAAATTATTTATTCTTTATTTACCTGGGATGTTACATCCTTCCCCCCTTTTGGGAATTGCGTCCTCGCAATTTTATTCACTTATCAAAATAAGTGGGGGTATTTATCCCTCATAGCATTTTCAGATTCCCACGTTGCCTCTTCAATCACATGGTTTTTCCACAAAACCATTACTTGATGAATCACCTTATTCTTTAACACCTGCTCCCTGTGGTCAAGAATCTGGACTGGTTGATCTTCATAAGATAAGTTCTCTTCCAGCTGAACTACCTCTGGACTCAAAACATGAGATGGATCTGGCATATACTTCCTCAACATTGAAACATGAAAAACATTGTGTACCTGAGATAAACTTGGAGGTAAAGCCACTCGGTAAGCAACTGATCCAACTTTCTCCAGAATTTCATATGGTCCAATGAACCTTGGACTCAGCTTTCCTTTCTTACCAAATCTCATCACACTTTTCCAAGGAGAAACCTTGATAAAAACATGATCACCTACCTCGAAAGATAGATCCTTCCTCCGGTTATACGCATAACTCTTCTTCCTGCTCTGAGCTGTTCTCATGTGTTTCTGAATCAGCTGAACTTTTTCTGCCATCTCTTCTACCAATTCTGGTCCCATCAACTTCCTTTCACCCACTTCATCCCAAAAAGCTGGAGTTCGACACCGCTTCCCATATAATGCCTCAAATGGTGCCATCTGTATACTGGAATGAAAACTGTTATTATAAGAAAATTAAACCAAAGAAAGATGTTGGTCCCAACTTCCCTGATAATCCATAGAACAAGCTCGTAGCATATCCTCCAATGTCTGAATTGTTCGTTCTGACTTCCCATCTGATTGATGATGAAAAGCTGTACTAAAATTTAATTCAGTACCCAATGACTTCTGAAGGCCTTTCCAAAAGTTAGAAGTAAACCTGGGATCATGATCCGATACAATGGAGAGAGGAACTCCATGTAACCTGACTATCTCTTTAAGATACAGACGGGAAAGTTGATCTAGAGAGAAAGTATCTTGTATAGCAAGGAAAAGAGCAGATTTAGTCAAGCAATCAACAATAACCCAGATTGCATTATTACCTCGAGATGTCTTCAGTAATCCAACAACAAAGTCCATGGATATATTCTCCCATTTCCACTCTGGCACTGGTAAAGGCTGAAGCATCCCTTTCGGTAACTTCCGTTCTGCTTTAACCTGTTGACATGTCAAACACTTCACAGTAAAATCAGAAATATCTCTTTTCATTCCATCCCACCAGTAATACTCCCACAGATCTCTATACATCTTAGTACTGCTAGGATGAACTGAAAACGGGGAACTATGAGCCTCACATAACAACTCATTCTTCAACTGTGAATCACAAGGCACACATAACCTCTTCCCAAACCTCAAAACACAAACACAAACTTATCCAAAAACTCATGGAAAATTTCATTCATAAGGTCTATGAATACAGCAGGTGCGTTGGTTAACCCAAAAGGCATAACTACAAATTCATAATGGCCATATCTAGTACGGAACGCAGTCTTCGGAACGTCTGCTTCTTTTTCTTTCAACTGATGGTACCCCGACCTCAAGTCAATATTCAAAAAATACTAAGCTCCCTGGAGCTGATACCACTTCATTTGATGGTCCAACATCTGCTGAAGTTGTTGCAAAGGATTTTACCACCCCTTTCTGCTTGTAGTCTGGCTGCATTCCCCCAGTTGAGTTCTTCGTTGGACACTCGTTTGCATAATGACCCATTTCATTACACTTAAAACATCTTTCCGTTGGCTTTTCATTTCCTGCTTGATCATCTTCCTTACAGTTACGAGCAATATGACCAGACTTACCACACCGAAAGCACTTACCAGACTTGGATAAACATTCTCCAGGATGCATTTTACCACACTTCTCACAGGATGGATATTTGGTTTTCTTACCTCCTTGCTTGTTTGATGAATTCTTCCCCTTTGCCTGCCAACTAGGCCTCTTATTCTGTTGTTTTTCATAGAAAACCTGATCATCGAAAACCTCCATTTCTACCTTCTCTGCACATCGAACAAGTTTTTCATAACTTTTGAACTTACGAGAAGCTAAAGCCCTACGATATTTTGGCTTTAACCCTGAGTAAAAACGGTTTATTTTACTATCATGATCTCATATGAAGTTTGGAGCATACCTTGCCAATCGAGTGGAATTTTCTTCATCAGCAGCCATTGAATCATCCTCCTACCACAATTCTAGGAACTGTTTTTCCATCCTAAGACGAACCACCTTAGGAAAATATTTCTCAAGAAACATACCTTTGAATTCGTCCCAGTGAAGATCCTCAATCTCATCACTATCCCTTATATTTTTCACCATCGACCACCACTGATCAGCTTCACCTTCAAAATGGTAAATAGCAAGACTAACCTTTTGATGTTCTGAACACCCCATGACATCAAAAATCTTCTCCAGTGCTTTAATCCACCCTTCAGCTTGCACAGGGTCAGATGATCCACTAAATGATGGGGGATGTTGCCTAATGAAATGGTCCACCACTGACATGTTCCTCTGCGGTTGATCTGGCTGATCTCGTGCATGGATACCACCACCATTTATAGCCTGAGTCAACTGTTCCATCACTGCAACAAACTGTTCAATTCTGATTCCGACCATCTCAGGTTGCTGATTTGGAAGGTTATCTTCCTCCTGATGTCGTCCCAACATAGCTGCTTTGTTTCCTCTGCGGAAAACCATTCTGAACACAGAAATATCTTAGGCGAAGCAACATGGTAATCCATAAATGCTATATCATTTCAATCATATTATAATTTAACACTTTTCTAACTCCTAAAGTTGTCTAAACCGACCTTTGATACCAACTATAAGGCCTCGGCCTTAAAACTTAGTTAATATTGAATTAAATGAATAATTCACGTTGAGGATCTTTTCAGGTTTAGAGTTTTAGAGAATTAGAACATAACTATTACATCTCAAAAGATTACAAAGTAGTCACTTCTACTAAGTTTCCATAATAAAAAAAAACTCTTAAAAAGAAACGTGTCTAGTTCCATGTTTTATATAGCATGACATTCCCTTGATCCCATCCTTGACCTTATTCCACATTAAGTCCTGTGAAAAACATTTCAAAAAAACTTGGGGTGTGCATAAAAAGCTCAGTAAGGGATACACAAAGAATGAAAATTGTTAGTTTATCAGAACAACAAGTAAACCATGTATACTTTATCAAAGTAATACTTTTCACCATTATGAAGTAATAAAAACTCTTCACTGAATAAAGTATCATTACTTACCTTTTTGTAACCAGAGGATTACCATAAAACCCATATAAAGAACACATAACATATATAAAGGTAACTTGGGACATAAACATACTTAAGTGGAATAACCATACGGTCGACTTCCACACATATCACTTAATGGAATAGCCATACGGCCAATTTCCATACATACTTAATGGAATATCCATACAGCCGACTTCCATACCCAATGCATTGGAGGTTATAACGTAACCACCCATCCTGGTATTCACGGCACCACCCGTCATATGGTTTATAACGTAACCACCCGTTAAAATGTCCATGTACCAATATAAAATCATAAAACATAAAACCAATATAAAGGAATGATAACATTTCCACATTTCAATCACAATATATCATAAATATATTGACATAATATAATCCTTTATCAAAACCATTTTCAATACCAAAATACATAAAAGAGTATATGGTATTTATTTTATTCTAAAAATGTTACGGCTTGTTAAGGAAGCCAAAGACCAAATAATACTCGCAGCGGTGGAAAAGGTCGTTGTCGCTGCGTACATTAAAAGAAACATTCCTTTTTGTCGTTTTGTAAAACGCTTCGTAGAAAAAGATTCCTTTTGTATAAAAGTAAAAGTCAAAGGGGTTTATACACCGTATAAAAGAAATTTGTGTATAAAACGAAATATTCCTCAATGGAAGGAGATTGAGACGAAGTCCCTTACAAAGATCAATTTTTTTAAATAAAATAGATCTATTATGTGTATTCACTATAATTACACTTAAATAAAGTACAAATACAATATAGGACATAATAACATCATGACATAATTTGAAAGTAGGAGATTAACCCAAAAAATGGAAATTGGCTTAAGAAGTTCCCTTACCTCGGGTCCGACTTGACTCGATCGTTCTTTAACGTCCTGAATAATAAACTTGAGTTAATTTATACTTGATTAAGAACCTTTTTAATGTTCATTATTCCTTTTATATCACTTATTTCAATGTTATAAACATTATGTAACCATTTAAGTTAATAATGTTTGTTTTGTCAATATTTGGTTCTTAAGTCGAAAGTTGACTTCTTACAATTACATGTTGTTCGTGTGGTCAAAAGTTATTTATATCCAGAATAAAATTCCTGATTTGGATATCATATATATCATATATATCCAGCATATACATGTATTTATAATATTACATAATCATTTAGAGGTAAGAAATGAAATGCACCGTTCATGGAGACGGTAAGCCGTACGTACGCATGAACGCTACTTTCATTTCTTTGTCATATTAATGGAATTAAAACTAAATGATAGGTATGTATATTTTAATTCCAGAATTATATTCATCATTTAGATATATCATTAATTATATATATCCATTATATACATGTACTTTTAATAGTACATTACATTTGGGGATAAGAAATGAAATGCACCATTCATGGAGACGGTAAGCCGTACGTACGCATGAACGCTACTTTCATTTCTATCACATACTTTAATGGAAATAAATAATAATGATATAGAGTTATATTATAATTACAGTATAACATCATATATAATAACTTTAAATCCATCCTTTCACGTCCCACATATGGCATTAACGAATCACATCACTTTGAGGGGGCGGTAGTCCGCACTTCCTTAAATGAAGATATCGTGTTTACCCATAATGGAAACCATAAAGGTATGCCAAAAATGAAAAATACAGATGTTTAAAGAAAACATAAACATATTATATATCATATATAAAAATAGTGACATCATAATGGCCACCTTTGAAGGTGTTAAATGAGTATTGAACAATCATCGTTTCGGGAGGCAGAATTTCGCCATCCACGGAAACCGTATGTTCTTTAACCATTTGATGTAGTTGTGTGAGAGTGTAGCTAAAATAAATCTTATAACAACATCCTAGTATATTGAAGATACTGGTGTTGTTACAAAATAAGTAAATAAAAAGAGTATAGGGGGTTGGAGAAGCAAAATAAAACAAATGAACATGAGAGAATGAATTACCTTTAAAAGTGTAACTCCTTTGATTTGAGCCTAAAGGCTTCCTTTGAAAGGATTATGCCCAAAGGGAATCATCTAGGATGAGTAGAGGGATGTGGAGAGAGTAAATGGGTAGGGGTTGGCCGAGCCAAAGGCTTGAGGAGTGTGTAAAATGAGGTAGAGGTGGGGGCCTTTTATAAGAGGAGAGGAGGGGCACTTTTTGGAAAGTAAAGAAATATTACTTTATTTGAAAATGTGTTTCGGTTTTAAAAGGTCCCACAATGATATAATTCGTGGATAAGGTGATAAGGGTTCGAAATCCACTCATCCAATTGGTTTTGGCCATGTGTAGTTCATAGATTTTACATTATCTTTCCATTTTATTTAAATCATCAAATAATGATGTCATCGCTGCATCATTATTATGTCATAAATAATTTAATTTATTTAATGTCTAAAAATCATAAAATAAATACTATGATGTAGGAAATCTTTTTAGCTTTCCAGTGACTATTTATAATCAAATATCTGATTTTTATAACCCCATGTAAAAATTGTTTTTGTAAAACGTATTATGTTTGTGTCATTTTTACTTTAACATTTAATAAAAAGTTATTTATCTCATTTCCCAACCAAAATGTCTCCATGGGGTCCCCAAGTTGACCCATGGCTTGTCTTGGTCGGCCATGACACAACCAATAAGGTTGGGACATGTGTCTAGGTCATTTCATATTATTAAAGCATTATTTATACCTTAAACTACACTAATTACCACTAATCGCGATTAAAAACATAATAAGTTACTATTCACCAAAAAATTATTTTAATCTCATTGAACCACATTTTACTTCTTAATGACAACCATGTATGTCGGATTTTCAAAATTCAATACACATTAGTGGTAAAATTTCATTTAACTGAAAAATCAGTTTGCTTGATTACCACTCAGTGGTTTCACTATTCATCAAAAATTGAAGTTTTTCAGAAAATTACCAAAAATTCACCCTAAGCTATATTTGATATTCCGAATTCAAAAATGAAGTCTATTTTACAAAATTCAAATCATATAAGTCACATTAATTAATTTAATAATTCATTCCCGCTGCCAGAGCAAATAGCGTGTTTTTACAAAACAATAAGTATCAAAAGATTGACACCAGTTTAAGTCTAATTTCAAAGTGAAATTGATTCCAATGACCACCATTGGATTTAATGGTAAAAATATTTTCTAATTTCACTTTAAAACCAATTCAAAAGATAATCTAATCATATAAATAAATTAGATTAAAAAGAGGTTTTGAATTAAAATACAACATTTTACACTATTCATTAAAAAAATGAACTTTATCAGAAAGGTACCAAAAATTTACACAAAGTAAATTTTTATGTCCTGATTCTAAAGAAGAGTTATATTTGGTCCAATAGAATTTATAAGATCGATCAAAACTATATTTAATGACGGTTCTCCGTCAAAAGGTGATAAGTGGACCTTTCGTGAAAATTAGGGTATAAATGCCTAAAATTGAACTCTTTCCGTATTTTATGACTTTATCTTTTATTGGGTAAATGTAAAAACATTTAAAAACATATATAATCATATTTTAGTTATTTCTATCCATTCCCGCCAGTACAACGGCTACTCGTTAACTAACATTTAAAATAATATTATTTTATTACTTGTGTGCAACGTAAGTTTTCAAAGAAAGTCATCGTTGCGTACCGAGTACGCTATTGAACGTAGAAACCCCTTTAAAATAAAATTAATAGTTAATTCGTAAATATTAATTAATATGAAAATTATTTATTCTTTATTTACCTGGGATGTTACATCCTTCCCCCCTTTTGGGAATTGCTTCCTCGCAATTTTATTCACTTATCAAAATAAGTGGGGGTATTTATCCCTCATAGCATTTTCAGATTCCCACATCGCCTCTTCAATCACATGGTTTTTCCACAAAACCATTACTTGATGAATCACCTTATTCTTTAACACCTGCTCCCTGTGGTCAAGAATCTGGACTGGTCGATCTTCATAAGATAAGTTCTCTTCCAGATGAACTACCTCTGGACTCAAAACATGAGATGGATCTGGCATATACTTCCTCAACATTGAAACATGAAAAATATTGTGTACCTGAGATAAACTTGGAGGTAAAGCCACTCGGTAAGCAACTGATCCAACTTTCTCCAGAATTTCATGTGGTCCAATAAACCTTGGACTCAGCTTTCCTTTCTTACCAAATCTCATCACACTTTTCCAAGGAGAAACCTTGATAAAACCATGATCACCTACCTCGAAAGATAGATCCTTCCTCCGGTTATACGCATAACTCTTCTTCCTGCTCTGAGCTGTTCTCATGTGTTTCTGAATCAGCTGAACTTTTTCTGCCATCTCTTCTACCAATTCTGGTCCCATCAACTTCCTTTCACCCACTTCATCCCAAAAAGCTGGAGTTCGACACCGCTTCCCATATAATGCCTCAAATGGTGCCATCTGTATACTGGAATGAAAACTGTTATTATAAGAAAATTCAACCAAAGAAAGATGTTGGTCCCAACTTCCCTGATAATCCATAGAACAAGCTCGTAGCATATCCTCCAATGTCTGAATTGTTCGTTCTGACTTCCCATCTGATTGATGATGAAAAGCTGTACTAAAATTTAATTCAGTACCCAACGACTTCTGAAGGCCTTTCCAAAAGTTAGAAGTAAACCTGGGATCATGATCCGATACAATGGAGAGAGGAAATCCATGTAACCTGACTATCTCTTTAAGATACAGACGAGAAAGTTGATCTAGAGAGAAAGTATCTTGTATAGCAAGGAAAAGAGCAGATTTAGTCAAGCAATCAACAATAACCTAGATTGCATTATTACCTCGAGATGTCTTCAGTAATCCAACAACAAAGTCCATGGATATATTCTCCCATTTCCACTCTGGCACTGGTAAAGGCTGAAGCATCCCTTTCGGTAACTTCCGCTCTGCTTTAACCTGTTGACATGTCAAACACTTCACAGTAAAATCAGCAATATCTCTTTTCATTCCATCCCACCAGTAATACTCCCGCAGATCTCTATACATCTTAGTACTGCTAGGATGAACTGAAAACGGGGAACTATGAGCCTCACATAACAACTCATTCTTCAACTGTGAATCACAAGGCACACATAACCTCTTCCCAATCCTCAAAACACAAACACAAACTTATCCAAGAACTCATGGAAAATTTCATTCATAAGGTCTATGAATACAGCAGGTGCGTTGGTTAACCCAAAAGGCATAACTACAAATTCATAATGGCCATATCTAGTACAGAACGCAGTCTTCGGAACGTCTGCTTCTTTTTCTTTCAACTGATGGTACCCCGACCTCAAGTCAATCTTCGAAAAATACTAAGCTCCCTGGAGCTGATACCACTTCATTTGATGGTCCAACATCTGCTGAAGTTGTTGCAAAGGATTTTACCACCCCTTTCTGCTTGTAGTCTGTCTGCATTCCCCCAGTTGAGTTCTTCGTTGGACACTCGTTTGCATAATGACCCATTTAATTACACTTAAAACATCTTTCTGTTGGCTTTTCATTTCCTGCTTGATCATCTTCCTTACAGTTACGAGCAATATGACCAGACTTACCACACCGAAAGCACTTACCAGACTTGGATAAACATTCTCCAGGATGCATTTTACCACACTTCTCACAGGATGGATATTTGGTTTTCTTACCTCCTTGCTTGTTTGATGAATTCTTCCCCTTTTCCTGCCAACTAGGCCTCTTATTCTGTTGTTTGTCATAGAAAACCTGATCATCGAAAAACTCCATTTCTACCTTCTCTGCACATCGAACAAGTTTTTCATAACTTTTGAACTTACGAGAAGCTAAATCCCTACGATATTTTGGCTTTAACCCTGAGAAAAAACGGTTTATTTTACTATCAAGATCTCATATGAAGTTTGGAGCATACCTTGCCAATCGAGTGGACTTTTCTTCATAAGCAGCCATTGAATCATCCTCCTACCACAATTCTAGGAACTGTTTTTCCATCCTAAGACGAACCACCTTAGGAAAATATTTCTCAAGAAACATACCTTTGAATTCGTCCCAGTGAAGATCCTCAATCTCATCACTATCCCTTATATTTTTCACCATCGACCACCACTGATCAGCTTCACCTTCAAAATGGTAAACAGCAAGACTAACCTTTTGATGTTCTGAACACCCCATGACATCAAAAATCTTCTCCAGTGCTTTAATCCACCCTTCAGCTTGCACAGGGTCAGATGATCCACTAAATGATGGGGGATGTTGCCTCATGAAATGGTCCACCACTGACATGTTCCTCTGCGGTTGATCTGGCTGATCTCGTGCATGGATACCACCACCATTTATAGCCTGAGTCAACTGTTCCATCACTGCAACAAACTGTTCAATTCCGATTCCGACCATCTTAGGTTGCTGATTTGGAAGGTTATCTTCCTCCTGATGTCGTCCCAACATAGCTGCTTTGTTTCCTCTGCGGAAAACCATTCTGAACACAGAAATATCTTAGGCGAAGCAACATGGTAATCCATAAATGCTATATCATTTCAATCATATTATAATTTAACACTTTTCTAACTCCTAAAGTTGTCTAAACCGACCTTTGATACCAACTATAAGGCCCCGGCCTTAAAACTTAGTTAATATTGAATTAAATGAATAATTCACGTTGAGGATCTTTTCAGGTTTAGAGTTTTAGAGAATTAGAACATAACTATTACATCTCAAAAGATTACAAAGTAGTCACTTCTACTAAGTTTCCATAATAATAAAAAACTCTTAAAAAGAAACGTGTCTAGTTCCATGTTTTATATAGCATGACATTCCCTTGATCCCATCCTTGACCTTATTCCACATTAAGTCCTGTGAAAAACATTTCAAAAAAACTTGGGGTGAGCATAAAAAGCTCAGTAAGGGATACACAAAGAATGAAAATTGTTAGTTTATCAGAACAACAAGTAAACCATGTATACTTTATCAAAGTAATACTTTTCACCTTTATGAAGTAATAAAAACTCTTCACTGAATAAAGTATCATTACTTACCTTTTTGTAACCAAAGGATTACCATAAAACCCATATAAAGAACACATAACATATATAAAGGTAACTTGGGACATAAACATACTTAAGTGGAAGAACCATACGGTCGACTTCCACACATATCACTTAATGGAATAGCCATACGGCCAATTTCCATACATACTTAATGGAATAGCCATACAGACGACTTCCATACCCAATGCATTGGAGGTTATAACGTAACCACCCATCCTGGTATTCACGGCACCACCCGTCATATGGTTTATAACGTAACCACCCGTTAAAATGTCCATGTACCAATATAAAATCATAAAACAGAAAACCAATATAAAGGAATGATAACATTTCCACATTTCAATCACAATATATCATAAATATATTGACATAATATAATCCTTTATCAAAACCATTTTCAATACCAAAATACATAAAAGAGTATATGGTATTTATTTTATTCTAAAAACGTTACGGCTTGTTGAGGAAGCCAAAAACCAAATAATACTCGCGGCGGTGGAAAAGGTCGTTGTCGCCGCGTACGTTAAAAGAAACATTCCTTTTTGTCGTTTTGTAAAACGCTTCGTAGAAAAAGATTCCTTTTGTATAAAAGTAAAAGTCAAAGGGGTTTATACACCGTATAAAAGAAATTTGTGTATAAAATGAAATATGCCTCAATGGAAGGAGATTGAGACGAAGTCCCTTACAAATATCAATTTTTTTAAATAAAATAGATCTATTATGTGTATTCACTATAATTACACTTAAATAAAGTACAAATACAATATAGGACATAATAACATCATGACATAATTTGAAAGTAGGAGATTAACCCAAAGAATGGAAATTGGCTTAAGAAGTTCCCTTACCTCGGGTCCGACTTGACTCGATCGTTCTTTAACGTCCTGAATAATAAACTTGAGTTAATTTATACTTGATTAAGAACCTTTTTAAAGTTCATTATTCCTTTTATATCACTTATTTCTATGTTATAAACATTATGTAACCATTTAAGTTAATAATGTTTGTTTTGTCAATATTTGGTTCTTAAGTCGAAAGTTGACTTCTTACAATTACATGTTGTTCGTGTGGTAAAAATTTCTTTATATCCAGAATGAAATTCCTGATTTGGATATCATATATATCATATATATCCAGAATATACATGTATTTATAATATTACATAATCATTTAGAGGTAAGAAATGAAATGCACCGTTCATGGAGACGGTAAGCCGTACGTACGCATGAACGCTACTTTCATTTCTTTGTCATATTAATGGAATTAAAACTAAATGAGAGATATGTATATTTTAATTCCAGAATTATATTCATCATTTAGATATACCATTAATTATATATATCCATTATATACATGTACTTTTAATAGTACATTACATTTGGGGATAAGAAATGAAATGCACCGTTCATGGAGACGGTAAGCCGTACGTACGCATGAACGCTACTTTCATTTCTATCACATACTTTAATGGAAATAAATAATAATGATATAGAGTTATATTATAATTACAGTATAACATCATATATAATAACTTTAAATCCATCCTTTACACGTCCCACATATGGCATTAACGAATCACATCACTTTGAGGGGGCGGTAGTCCGCACTTCCTTAAATGAAGATATCGTGTTTACCCATAATGGAAACCATAAAGGTATGCCAAAAATGAAAAATACAGATGCTTAAAGAAAACATAAACATATTATATATCATATATAAAAATAGTGACATCATAATGGCCACCTTTGAAGGTGTTAAATGAGTATTGAACAATCATCGTTTCGGGAGGCAGAATTTCGCCATCCACGGAAACCGTATGTTCTTTAACCATTTTATGTAGTTGTGTGAGAGTGTAGCTCAAATAAATCTTATAAAAACATCCTAGTATATTTAAGATACTGGTGTTGTTACAAAATAAGTAAATAAAAAGAGTTTAGGGGGTTGGAGAAGCAAAATAAAACAAATGAACATGAGAGAATGAATTACCTTTAAAAGTGTAACTCCTTTGATTTGAGCCTAAAGGCTTCCTTTGAAAGGATTATTCCCAAAGGGAATCATCTAGGATGAGGAGAGGGATGTGGAGAGAGTAAATGGGTCGGGTTTGGCCGAGCCAAAGGCTTGAGGAGTGTGTAAAATGAGGTAGAGGTGGGGGCCTTTTATAAGAGGAGAGGAGGGGCACTTTTTGGAAAGTAAAGAAATATTACTTTATTTGAAAATGTGTTTCGGTTTTAAAAGGTCCCACATTGATATAATTCGTGGATAAGGTGATAAGGGTTCGAAATCCACTCATCCAATTGGTTTTGGCCATGTGTAGTTCATAGATTTACAATTATCTTTCCATTTTATTTAAATCATCAAATAATGATATCATCGCTGCATCATTATTATGTCATAAATAATTTAATTTATTTAATGTCTAAAAATCATAAAATAAATACTATGATGTAGGAAATCCTTTTAGCTTTCCAGTGACTATTTATAATCAAATATCTGATCTTTATAACCCCATGTAAATATTGTTTTTGTAAAACGTATTATGTTTGTGTCATTTTTACTTTAACATTTAATAAAAAGTTATTTATGTCATTTCCCAACCAAAATGTCTCCATGGGGTCCCCAAGTTGACCCATGGATTGTATTGGTCGGCCATGACACAACCAATAAGGTTGGGACATGTGTCTAGGTCATTTCATATTATTAAAGCATTATTTATACCTTAAACTACACTAATTACCACTAATTGCGATTAAAAACATAATAAGTTACTATTCACCAAAAAATTATTTTAATCTCATTGAACCACATTTTACTTCTTAATGACAACCATGTATGTTGGATTTTCAAAATTCAATACACATTAGTGGTAAACTTTCATTTAACTGAAAAATCAGTTTGCTTGATTACCACTTAGTGGTTTCACAATTCATCAAAAATTGAAGTTTTTCAGAAAATTACCAAAAATTCACCCTAAGATATATTTGATATTCAGAATTAAAAAATGAAGTCTATTTTACAAAATTGAAATCATATAAGTCACATTAATTAATTTAATAATTAATTCCCGCTGCCAGAGCAAATAGCGTGTTTTTACAAAACAATAAGTATCAAAAGATTGACACCAGTTTAAGTCTAATTTCAAAGTGAAATTGATTCCAATGACCACCATTGGATTTAATGGTAAAAATATTTTCTAATTTCACTTTAAAACCAATTCAAAATCTAATCTAATCATATAAATAAATTAGACTAAAAAGAGGTTTTGAATTAAAATACAACATTTTACACTATTCATTAAAAAATGAACTTTATCAGAAAGGTACCAAAAATTTACACAAAGTAAATTTTGATGTCCTGATTCTAAAGAAGAGTTATATTTGGTCCAATAGAATTTATAAGATCGATCAAAACTATATTTAATGGCGGTTCTCCGTCAAAAGGTGATAAGTGGACCTTTCGTGAAAATTAGGGTATAAATGCCTAAAATTGAACTCTTTCCGTATTTTAAGCCTTTATCTTTTATTGGGTAAATGTAAAAACATTTAAAAACATATATTATCATATTTTAGTTATTTCTATCCATTCCTGTCAGTACAACGGCTACTCGTTAACTAACATTTAAAACAATATTATTTTATTACTTGTGTGCAACGTAAGTTTTCAAAGAAACTCATCGTTGCGTACCGAGTACGCTATCGAACGTAGAAACCCCTTTAAAATAAAATTAATAGTTAATTCGTAAATATTAATTAATATGAAAATTATTTATTCTTTATTTACCTGGGATGTTACAAAAGGGGTACTAAATTCATTCATATCATCATACTTAAAAACTACCATAACCTTTCAAGTAGGGATTATAAAACAAATCAGTTGCCAAATAGTGCTTAAAAGGCGAGCCTAGTCTCTCTAGGTCATTGAAACGCCCAATCATATTGAAAAAATGAGTACATATTTAGGTTCCTTCCATTGTCATTCACCTAAAAAGATCTTTTTAAATTTCATACCATTAATTCATAGGCTTCTCTTAATAGTGTTTTGTATAGTAATTTATTAATTGATTGGAATATAGGGTCTTATGTTGTTTTTTGAATTTGTATCCCTAGTAATATGCCTGAGTCTAGAGTCTTCATAAGCATATTTTATATATATATCAAATTCATCTAAATACCATTTTTGAACATAGTCACCATTGGTTTCTTAAGAAAATTCTTGTTTCAATAAATAAACATTTTCTTATTTTTTGAGAACTATTTTAAAATTTTGATACTAGTTAATAAAAGTTCTAACAATTATATTTTATTCATTAAGGATTGATCTCATGGTTAATTTTGGTGATGACTCTATTTATCTAAAATAAAATATTTTATTAGATGAGGATCATTTTTCTAACCATTCAACAAATTCTTTTATTAAATTATATCATACTAGTATTATGGACACTTTTAAATACACCATATATATTAGAAAGAAAATATATATATTTCACCATTACATAAACTAGTTTGACCTCATAAATAATCCATTATTATTTCGGTATTGAATCATCCTAATCCCAAAATTTGTGACTATTGGATAGTTGAGTGAATATCTCTTTATCTATTCCCTTATATGGGAAAATTCATCTCAAATCCTTTATTATTCTAACTGTTAAAGTTTTCCATCTTTTGTAATCCAAGAAATTCCATGAATAAGATAATAACGGAAAATATATACTCAATCATGATGAAAGAAATAAAATATATAAATATAATTCAAATTCACCTATATCTTGTTTTCCTTACATAAGATAATCTTGGGGTACTCATGTTATTATCCACAATACTTGGTTGGATAATCGAGGTCTTGAAAAGTGCGTCTTTGGAAGGAATCTAACACTTAATATTTTGAAGGAAGATTTGTCTCACCATCTAATCTCACGTTATTCCCTATTAAATGAATTATTCTAATAATTTATCTAGTAATCCTATTCCATACAAAAAATCAACATGTTTAAACCACATTGATGTGTACCTCTTTTTACAACTAAAAATTGTGTGTTACTCACCCAAAATTTAGAAGTCAAACATATTTATACATATCTAAATGCATAATATACCTAATCTATATAAACACGTCATGTAAATTCATATATTTATATGAAATTGACAATATCCAAATGATTAAGGTCAAAGAGAAAGACATCCAACATCATTCATGTTTCTAAACAAGGCATATTCCTTAATGTAGTTAAGTAGTCAGACCCCAAGTCCCTCTACATGGGGAGACATTACTCAAGTCAGAATTCAAGCTGTCATCTCTCTAAAACCTAATATAAATAAACATTATTCAATTGTTTAATTCAATTTTTTATCTACGATTACAAACTGAGCTCAAGGTAGATGAAAAACTAAATTCATTATCCCATGTAAGAAAATGAAAGACAGTATTCTATGAGGAGTTTATCTTATAAGTTTTTACATAAAAATATTAATAATATAAACAGTTTCTATCTATCAAAAAATTAGATAATAGACTTTAAATAAATGAACAATTGAAATAAAAAAATTTGATATCAATATTTTTGAACAATACATAAATAAAATTTAATTATTAACACTTTTATAATTTCTTCTTTATCTAATATATGAATTCCATAACTATAAATATAAAAATTTATAGTCATTTTAATATGTACATTTCCTATATTTTATTATATGGATTTTCATTAAATATATTATATTATTATGAATTATAAAAAACATTATAATTCAATTTCAATCTTGTAAATATTTAACCAAATCAAAAAAATCATTTACTTAACATTTCAAAATAAGCCCTTAATAATTTTAAGCTACTAAAAATAATTATGAAAAACTCATAATTCAAATATAAATTTTTTTTATATTTTTAACCCATTTATGTAATTTATTAACACTTCACAAATTAAAATTTATGATTATAAAATATTCCCTTTTATTTATAATCCATAAAACATGCCATTTATTTTTAAAAATGTATTTTAATGTCAACTTTTAACATTCAAGGAGTATTTAATAATAAAAACTTTATAATAATTTATTATTTAATTAAAAACATTTTATAATTAATTAATTAATTTACCATTATTATTTAAAAAATTTCCTTAGAATAGATTTTATCATAATTTTTAAACCCTTTATGAATTATTAATTAAATTCAAAAATTAAAAATTTTGTAAAAGGAATTTTTCCATAGCACCATATTTTGTGTGAGGTCATGGTGGTGACCATGGTAGAATGTCCCACCATAGACTAAATTATGCTATGTAGTTCATTTTGAAGTCATTTTTAATGTATTGTGGTTTAAGATATGTCATGTTTGACACTATGAATATGTGTTAAAGAATCATTTCACCTTTGTAAAACTATATCTACACCACACCCCATTTTTTCATTTTATATTCATTAATTATTAATATAAGAACCAAAACAGCTTCTTCACCACACCCTACTGACTAATTATTGAATGTTGGGCATGTTTTAATCCTTAATAAATAAAAACAAATAGTGGTACCTTCATTGTAGTGGCGGACTTGATGATCCACTTCGGTATCTGATACAGTGCTTTGTTCTTTGGTATTCTAAAATTATCAAACACCATATCATTAAAAATGAAAATGGATACCATTGAGAGAAATGATGTCTTTCCATTGATAACATTAACACTTAATGAAATTACATAAATAAAAATAAATCACAAAACAAGGTCACCATGAATAGAATATGAAACCACTTATAAACTAAAAATAAAGAAACTTCTGTCCCATTCATCGAAATAGATTCTGAAGCATCCATGATCTTCATCAAATTTGATTGAGTGAGATCATGGGGTTATAATAATAAATCCTTTTACCTTTAGAAGTAGCCACGAGTCAAATGAATCTTTCATCGCATGAGAGTATTTTTCCCCTTGCATGGTGTGCTAGCAACTTGATGTACTAAGGATGAATAACCTAAGAGGTTTGGGTTAATAGAAGTGTTGTTTGGGAATGAGGAAATCATATAAACCCAAATACATTATATGGTAGTGGTTTATATATATTGATGATTCTCCTTGGTGAAGCACACATTAACTCAATATTTTTAATACTTGAGTTAATTATTTGTCCAGCTCATGCAGCTGCTACATGAATGAACGTCATCCTAAAAATTTTGTTGAATTAAATGGTTCCATAAATGATATCCATGTGGAAGAAATCATTTAACCAGGAAATCAAAGAAAATTCCATGATTCATATATAGGCTTTTACAACAAGCCATGTCTACACATGCATCTTTATACTGTGGTGATACCCATTTTAATGCATAGATTTATATTCACTATCATAGCGTGGTGGTTCCTATTTTAGTGCATATATATTAAAATGATCCTCTCAATAAATATTTTGCAGTTTCATTCATCTAATTATTCACATTTATCCTAAAAAAATAATGAAAAAACACTATTAAAAATGAGCCTAACCATATTGCCTATCGCATGGAACCTTCAAGAGGTATCAGTGTGGTCAAAAGTTAATTTGTAATAATTTATTTTTTTTATCAATTATACATTTCATTATTTGTTTTTAATTTCAATTTTTTTCATTCTTTAATCCAAAATTTTAGTAATATGATCTTTCCATTTTATATGAACAATAAAAGTCCATGAACAATGAATGAATTCTCAAATATCCCATCTAGAGGTACCAAGGATGTTGTAAATGAGACACAGTTACATGATATGTAAGAAAAATAGTACACCCTGTGTACCTATTGTCTACCACATAAGAAATTTCTACCTAAATCATGGAATATTGTGTTGTGGTTTGGTATACATAATCATTACATGAAACATGTTCAATGCTATTTGGAATTCAACCTGACAGTGTTAAATGTTGTGTTGTTTCCATACATGTCATGTAATACCACACAGTTTTTTCCCACAAAAATCATGGAAGATGTCTGTTTAAAGTACATGAAATGTATTTAATATGGGCCATGTATTAAATTTCAATGTATTTAAATGGAATGACATAATATAGAAAATTTATGGTTTCTATTTCACGTCGTTTTACAAGCAATAATCAATGAAAAATATGCATTCAGTCCCAAGGTTTGTAGTGAGGGTGGGAAATAATGAGTCACATTCTATATTTTTGTTTGTACAAATCATGTAATTGATTACAGATTATGAAAAGAAAACATAAATATAGGAATGGTATGTGAGATAATGAACTAGTATAATTAACTTATTAACAAAAAACTGAACTACACAGCACGTAGCTGGTTGTACATGTTGTGTGAGGGGGTTTTCTGCATGGATTGAACACTGAGTGATTTCAGTGGGTTTTTTGTGATATTAAATTATTTATTAATTTTTTTTCTATATTATCAAAGAGATACATGACATCTATGGTTTTAATACATGTTGTGTACTTCATAGGAATATCCATTAGTACACACAACATACATCTAAGGTGTGTTGTGAAGTCATACACACCACGCAGACTATGTGACTCAACCCATGGAACAAAAAATCATGTAGATCATGAAAATCCATGTATGAATACTTGTCAGGTAAGTATATTGTACATTATTAGGATTATGCACAATTTTATTCATGTGTCATATCATGTGATAGTACATGTCGTGTGATAGTAAACTCTAGAAATGGGAAAAATTCTGTATAGAAAGGTATATGTCTTGTCACCTCTAGTAAAAACCATGTAAATAATTATTTTAAAATTAAAATTAATTGATTAAGAATTCTAGTGGATTGGAATCTTGATGACTATTTGGATAGTAAAATAAGATTACTTAATTAATTAATTATATAATTTATTTATTTATTCAAGAAATTTTTCTTAATAAAGTTTTAATTGAAATGAATATTATCTTGTTTAAATGTCTGGTTATTACAAACATTGATAATTATGAGATTTTATGAATTATTTATATTTTTTTTATATTTTATTTAATTATTTACTACCTGGTTTTTACGATATATTTATTATTAAATTAAAAATTATGATATGTGTATCCTCTCTTCCTCTTAATTATTTTTGGTCTTTGCATCTATGGTTAATTTTATATAACCTTAAAACCTTCATTCCCTTCACATGTGAGTGTGTAATAATTTGATAAAGGAATGATCTGCAGATAATTTAAAAAAAAGAAATAAATGGGTTAAAATGTAGAATACTATAACTCAATCCAATCCTAGGTCAAGGGGTTATTCCCCAAGGTCCAAGGGTAAATTTTTCATTCACACAATGAACTAGCCCATAGTAAAAGATAATGATCATCAACAAAATATTTATTTTATTTTTAAAGTGTATGGTTATTTATTCATGTGACGTGTTTATTTTATGATTAAACATTTTAACATCAAATTGAGATTTTATATTTGACGTTGTTAGATTTTTTTCAATATGCTTTTAGAAATGGATTTTTTTAATAGTTTGTCATCATCTCTTATATCCATATGTGTTGTAATTATTTTCAATATATGTTAGTGTTGTAATTGGATGATAAAGATGAATTACCCTAGAAGAGTAGTAGTGATAGTTCTAGAACATGTAGATCACACAGAAGAATAGGTGGATATACCATAAAGGTAGTCATAAGGTTTTCAGTCACACCATAGTATGAATAGTTTTGTTTTTGAAGAATTTATAGTGAAAGGGAGGGGCCAAACCCTAGCCATCCAATCAGATCATGACCAACACTATGTAACAACAAGCTTGGTATTTAGGCTTATCATGGGTTGGTAAGGGGGGAAACATTTTCATCATGGGTTTGAGCTAGGATGGTTTGTGAGCAAGATGTGTGGGGTGATACAATTGGATTAGTGGTTATAGCATGGTGGGACATGAGGGGTGGAATGTTATTAGAGGATATCATATTCCATCATATTATGAAGAGAAATTAAATATATTAATCTCCATTTTATGGAACTATTCATGAACTAATCTCTACACCATAATAAAGGATCATGATAATGAGATTTCATATCCCATATTTTGTGTTTATTACCCAGATTCTAATGTTGTAGTTTAACTATCCATACCATCAAGGGGTTGGGTATGATTATTATAGTCATTCTATTTTAGAGAGATCCACACCATAAGAAACATTCATGCAATAGTGGCCTAGATAAGTGGACTTTACATGCCACATGATAGATATCAATTCACATAGGATAATCAAACAATGTACAAAGGTTTGTGTGATTATAATACCTTAATATAATGAAGAAGGATTGAACTAAAGATAGTATATCATTGATAAATATTAAAATATATCAATGTGAACTTTAACATAATTAAATATAATATTGTGGTGGATTTCTTTGGATCTTATTATTAACTGATCACTATGTCTTAAAGAATAAGACCATGATACAAGTGACCAAATCATATTTTTAAGGTTTTGTGATTTTGAAAGGCATTATTCCATAAGAGATGTTTTTTAATATAAAAATACATATCCCATACTAATATTTATATGGGAACTAGAGTTCATTATCTTATGTTGAATATTATATCATGGAATATGTCAAGTCCACATATTCTCCAAATTTAATATATTATCTTCCAAGATGTATTGAAGTGTATTGAAAGAGATATCAAGAAATTAATTCAAATGAGATATTTGGATGTTTTTGTCTTGGTTTCCAAAGAAAATTTAAGGAAGGATTTTCCAATCACAGTTTCTAATACTTTAAGTTTTTCATGATGTAAAACAAAGAGAATTTCTATTTAGATATAGAGAAAAATGATGTACTATAATTATATTGATGTATTTATTTATAAATAAAGGTATTTACTATCTATAAAAAGGTAGTGTAAGAGAGTTCACATTTATATATATGAATTTAACTTGACTATATAGATCTTACATTAACACATTTGAAATCTATTGGAGTGAAGATGAAAATTTCTAAATCTATTTCAAAAGAATAAGAATAAAAGGATTGTATTAGTGAACTAAAGAAAAAGAATTTATATTCCTAAGCACTAGAATGAAATTGAGATTTATTGTCACTTATTAAAGATTATTATAATTAAGAATGAGTTTTTATGATGTATCATGGAAATGTTTTGGTGTTTTCTATGATATATTTCACAACATTTCTATGAAGGAGCATCAAAGAGATCAATAATCACCTAACTATATCTAGTTTAACAAAAAAATAGTGAATATTTCCATCTTATTTTATAATCCAATGTGGTAATGCATTCTTATAGTGGTGAGTAAAGGGATATTAAATGAGGGAAGTGATTATAGGGTGGTGGTGGGAGATCCCTAAAAAATATAAGGGGAGTGCCCCTAGGTAGGAGTGACATAGCCTGAACCCAATGTTAGGTAATTATATTAGTGTATTATGGTTCATAAAAATAATCAATTTCATGATTTTTATATTATCCCAGTGCAGGGGAACTATGTAAAATAATATTGTCTTGTGTTCTTTAATTCATTCATTTAGTGCATGAAAAAAATGGTAAAAGTAGATAATAAATCTGTTAAACGAGTTTCCTTAAGGGTTTAAGACTAAAGGGATAACAAACCAATCAATAACTTACAAATATAAAAGGAGTGATTCTAATAACTATGAGGTCAATAATATAATAATTTAGTTTTATTTTAAGTAATAGTGTTTAATTGGAATAATTTTACAAGCCAAGATCCACCATCCCTAGGGCATCTCTCACATATACCCCTCTTGGGCCTAACAAATGGTATCGGAACTAATATTATCTATTTTGGATTTTTTATTTAAATTTAGTTTATTGTTTTTTTAAAATGAAATGATTTTTTGATAAAGACACCATTATTTAATGGTTCTAATTTAGGTGATTGGAAATGTTTGGTGTTTTTTTATTCTTTAGGATTGAGTTGAGAAGATTACAGAGTATATCCAACATTATCCATACTTGATGAAACATAGTGAATCATTCTATAATGACATAACACAATTAGTCATCATTGTGGAATCTTCATCATGGTATATTAAAAAACAATTCACAACACTAGTTCTTGTGAAACTTGGAAATTGTTAGAGAAGTTATGTGGTAAATTGATGGGTGTAAATAAGGTTGTAAAGCCTTTATTAAAATATGATTATAGATATAGTCATGATTAGATAAAAGTGGTAATTTTAGAAAAAAACTCATTATTTTTAATGGTAAAAATGAAAAATATGAAGAAGTTTGTACAAAAGATCAATTCTCCAACTAAGGTGCACATATATGAACTTACTGTTATATTTGATTCTAACCAATCAGTGAAATATTCTTAAAAATTGGTAAATTCATATTCACCCTTGGATATTGATAGGATAATTTACTCAAATTGTGATATTTCTATAACATTAGGAGGATACTGCAATGGATTTTCTTTAAGAAAACAAAGAGAAATATAATACATTTAAGAAAGGAAAAATCATTTGGTTATTTTCATCAAGTCAAAAAAAATTTAATTGAAGTGATATCTGAAAAAAATAATAGTCTAGATAAATTTTAGGTTTCCATGAACTCTAACATTGATACTATGGGTAACAATGAATGAACAAATTAATTTACATGAAAAAATTTCACAATAAATAGTAATGTCGATAGTCACAAAACAAGTACTCATAGAAACCATAACCCCTTTTAAATAATATATTTTATAATGGAGAACATAAGGGGTGAATCTAGCTTAAGGATAAAAGATATGCCTTCCTATATTGAGTAAAAATATTACAAAGACAAGTATGTTAGGAGTAATATCAATTACCCTAAGGGAAAGGTGGATTTAAAGGTTCCCACCCAAGAATCTCCATTGATTGAACTTTCTATAATTCCTAATCAAGATTTTTTAAAGAAGAAAGAGTTACTTCAAAATATTAGAAGAAAATATCCCAAAGGAAGAAATATAAAAAAGTGATAATTCTATTGAATTTTCGGACACACCATGGATATGTTACTGGAAGCTAAGACACTCTCTAGTCACAATAATAAATTTGATGCACAAACATCCCATCCAATGAGAAACTATATAAGTAATTATTCTTATAATAGATGTTTTTTATGTCCTAAACCTGGTAATGTTGCAAGGAATACCATTAGTAAGAGGGAGAAATGATTCATTAACAAATAATATCATTTCTATGACATAAAAGTAAAGGGAGTATATTGGAACAAAGCCTGATTTACAAGAAAATAGGTTCCCTATTTTAGAATAAAATTATGGTTCTCATCTAAAGGTGATTCCAATTCCAAAATTTGTTTACTCAAACAAACCCTCTAGAAAATAATTGAAAAAAAGTTGGAGTAAAATGAAATAATTTTCTCCAACAATGAGAAAGATGGAAGATCATGTAAGAAAGGAGCCACCAATGTAGGAGAAGTCCTATATAGAAATCACGACCATCAGAGAATAAGAACATGAGGTATGAATTAATGGTTTCAAAAAATGCACAAGAAGTGAAGAATAAAATATAAGATCAAGAGTGCTCCAATGGAGAATAAATCCTAAGGGAATATTCATTATTGTTGCATAAAAATAAAATCATTCATAAGATATATTTTCATATCTAGGGAAAAGACCCTAAACTCAGGGAGGTGAAGAATCCAAAATAAAACATATAAAATGAATATTTTATAAGTGGAATCAATCAATGGAGTGCCACTTTTGAGGGGACGAAGAATCTTACCATAGATAATAATCCATAAAAATATGATATTGATGAGGTTGAGGAATTCATTTTCTAAAATATAAATACTGTAAAAGGAAAGTTTAATTGTGAAGGGTTGTTCCTCAAATGCCAACCACATTCCTCAGTTTGAGGAAACTGAAAGCCCTAAATCCTTACTTATTTTAGTGTTGATTTACCATTTTTGGAGCGTTTTTATGTTATGGGAGATATATAATCCATGGGGAGGTTAGATAAAAAGAAGCAAGTAATGTTGAGAAATTCTCTAAAGGTTAAATTGAGGATTGAAAGTGGTGCAAGTGGTTTCTTTTTTATGCTGAAATTAGAATAAGTGGTATCCAACCACACATTACCTAATTATAAGTGGTATCATATATGTTATATCATAATTATTATTAATCCTTGGAGATAGAGGACATCATTTTTATGGAGGATGAGGAAAGTAAATTATTTCAATTATTTTATTCTATCAAGTGGTTTGTTATTTGATTCCATGTGATGGTGTTGAGGATATCAAAAACAACTTAATATAGATTAATTTCATATTGAATTCCAATTATATTCAATAATTAAATTGACTATTTTTAGGGGAGTTTGGATATAAAGATCCAATAGGGGTATCCTTAATAATCAAGGAAAGTTGGAGAAGAAAGTGAATAAATATATTTTGATTGATTGATACCAATTTGTTTTTTATTTAGCAATTGGAATTAGGAATCAAGATTAGAGCTCAACTGAAAAGGATAAATCTAGTATGAATCACACACTGTGTGGTTATTTTTTTAATAATATCTAGGTGAAAGTGTGTAATGGATCAAAATAGGTGTTCCCTGTTAACATGTGAGTGTTTTGACTGCTTGAAATCTTTTGAAAGTGAGTAAAATGAAAAAAAAATTATGTTATCAACTTAATATAGTGTTTTTAATGGGATTTATGACTTAGTAAACATAGAGGTTCTATTGATAACTCACAATAAAGTGGTAATACCACTAATTAAAACTATTTTCAATCTCTAACCATAGACTGGAGAATATTTTAGATCTTGAAAGGAAGATCTCAGTGAGATTTTTTTGATCTAGTTATTGATAAATCTCTATTCCATGGATAAGAATATCGCACTATAATAGACTGAAAAACATTTCAGCGGCTATTTAATTATGAAGGGGACCATTACATTAGAGTATATATCCACCATTGAATTACATAAGCACCTAATTACATTTTTGAAAGAACTAAAGTTCTCACTCTGGTAATGAATGTCTCTCCGTGGAAGATATCGATTCAATAGAATCTCAAAATTAAATATTATATATTTTTTGAGGAATTAAACAATATTCCAAGGGATATCATAACATGAATTCAAATGTGATATTTTGAATTGATTGAATATGTTTCCTAATAATTTTGGATGATACTTTTTCCCATTACACTTTTGAGAACATGAATATCTTTATGAAGGGAACTGAGGATAATTTTTATTTAGTCATAGAGAAAATAGAGGATTTTGGATTATATATATATATATACATAAAAATAAAGGCTTTTCTTGGATATATAAAATAAAGGGAATATATTTGACATTAATAGATACAAATTTAAAAAAATTCTATAGATATTTTAATGAAAAATCTAAACCAGTGAAGAGAGAATATGGGAACTTATAAATTTCATCTAAAAGAAGAAGAATAAAAGTATTGATATAGTGAAAAACGAGAAAAGGATTCTAGTATAGGGAACAAGAAATTGGTGGATATAAATTATAAATTCATTTATATTCTTCTAATGAAGAAATAGTTACCATAATGTCTTAAGGAAAGGTGATGATGGTGTCTAAGATAGTGTTCAAAAAATATCTACGATGGAGAAGAAATGAGATCAAAGGAACCAATCCACATTAGGTGAAAAAAATAGTATTAAAATCATCATCTTGGATTGTATTCCAAAGTGGTAATCCTTTATTGTAGTATAGAGAAAATGGTAACAAAGTGGGGGATGGGATTTTAGGGAAAAAGTGAGCCAGCTGTAAACATTGTAAGAGGACTGATGCTAGGAAAGAATGAACTATATTTAAACCACAACTAATCACTTAGGATAATGTATTTAGGTTCATTATCACCTTTTTTAAAAATATCCTTATATTAGACTGGTGTGGGAGAAATAAGTTAAATCATTGTGTCTTGTGTTCACTAATTCATTTAACTTTTTCATGAAAAAACTGAAAAAAGTGGATAGACCTTTTTTTGAACTAATCTGATTGAGGGCTGAAGACTAAAATGGCAACAATCGGATCAGCATCTCAAAAAGATAGAATTAGTGACCCTAATAACATATAGTAATATATTAGTATATGAAGTTGTTAATTTAAGGAGAAGTGTTTAATTGTAATATGTCTATATACCTTTATCGCCCTGTGTATCTCTCATATATGCCCATTATGGGCTAAACAAGTTGTGATCACATGAAGTAAGTAAATAATTAGAAAGCATAGAAAAAATAAAATAAATGGATTATACGAAAAAATAATGTTATTATAAATATTTGGATGATTATATAAAATCAATATAATATTTAAATGAATTTAAAAGATAAAATAAAGACAAACTATGAATAAAGATAAAAAATACCTTAAGAAAATATTAAGTCATAAAATCCATACATTATTTGAGTTAATATGTACCCAAAGTTAAAGCTTTAGTCAAACCAAAAATAGGGACACTTTTTAGTCATTAGGGAGTCTTAACAATGATAGAGGTTCAACATAACCAAATTGGTATTAAGTGTAATGGAAAATGTTTTTTTATTACCATTTGGAGGAATGTTGTAAATGAATTAGAGTCTAGTATTTTAGGATTATAGAATACACTTAATGGATCTAGGAGTTGTGAGTTATTGTAATCGACAAGACCACATGCCTAAATTACATTGAGTAATTTTTAGGGCCAAATTATAGGTTTAGAGAAGGGAAAAGTTTATCCTTTCTACTAGAATATCCATATTATAGTATACTCTGAATCCAATGGTGATGGGTATTGGGAATTACAAAATATTTGATGACTAATGTCACACTTTTTGGAATCAAGATAAGGTACTAAAAACATTATTTATTATTTATAAAAAATAGAAAGTCAATCAGCCATTAAATTATCACTGCAGTCGATATTAAAGAAATAGAATCTCCGGACTGGCATGAACATCCAGGAGTGTTACATTTTCTTACACATCATACCATTCCATGTGAGGATGTTTAACATGATGGAGTCCCCAGTTCTAGATGAACCTTCATATGAGTCATGTTAGGAGGATAATTTTGTGGTCTAGAAACATTTTGATAATGCATTGGATGTTTAATGCCTCATGGACACATAAAGGGATAGTATGATACAAAATATTCATAAATACATGGATTTATACACCATGATGTCCTATATCCATGATTTTTATTGGGAAAATACAAAACATGGAAGCTATAAGGTCTCTAAGTTACTCTATGTGTGAAATATTGTCATAGGTTCAGTAATTAGGGATCAAGTAGTAAAGATGATTGGCTATATTGAGTTTCTGGAAATTATAGGATTCAAGATACCTAAGGAATTGTGCATATATCTCATTCATTCGTCACTTCAATTAGATTATCTAGTTTATTTTTAATTTTATTATGAACAACATTTAGAAGATTCTCCCTCATCTTCTGACCCTGATTTTTCAGGTGGATAAAGTCATGTGGAATGAAAATCCTTCAGTATTTATGGTAAATGATAAGAAGGAAAAAGTGAAAATTCTTGATACAGACTCCATGACTAAGGCCCAATCACAACACCCAACCAATAATAGGAGGGTAAAGATGAGGATAACTACACCCCGGTGAAAAAGAAAGTGAATGATTTAGGTTTATTTGTTGTTGAATGTAATATTTCCAATTAAAAATATTGGTTATTAAATATAGCTTGTGGTAATGATATTTACCAACAAATATAGGATCCAGGTAGATTCAGTAAGGTTTCTAGAGGTGAGGTGGATCTTCGATCTATCATTGGATAAATTCGTGTTGCACTAGCTATCTAAAAATACCATCTTACCTTGACGATGGGATTGATTCTATTTTTAAATACATTTTATCTTGTGACTAGTGTTACCAAAAACAATATATTTGTGTCCATTTGATACCTAGATGGATTTCTTTTTATGTTAGAAAATAAGAGTTTCTACCATTAAAAAAGATATAATGTCTTTTATTTTGTAATACTTGAATACTGGACTTTACGTTCAGGATATGAAAACAAAGAATTGAAAATTTATAACAAATCAAGTTCAAAAGACTCATATCACATCTATTTGTGGAGTCATAATCTTTATTTATGTAAATGAGTATATTTTGGCAGAGCTATTCCAAGAAAGACATTTAGATTATTTTCAACTAAAACCCTTTGATATATATCATACTTGTTTTCAAGGTACATTAACCAAATACACAGTTAGTGGAAAAGGTAAAAGGGTCAAAAATATTCTTTACTTAGTTTATATAGATGTGTGTGGACCTTTTTTGGTTGAAAATAGGGGTAGATACTACTACACCATAAATTTTACCAATGACTTTAGTAGATTTTGATATTTATACATAATGGGGGATAACATGAATTACTTTCAAAATTTTAAGGAATATAATAATGAAGAAGAAAATTATCATGGTAAGATGATAAAGAAAAACTACTCAGACCAAGGTGGGGAATATCATAACCAGTAGTTCATAGATTATCTAAGGGTGTTTGGGATACTAACATAATGAGCTTTTCCTTATATACCATAGTTGAATGGTGTTACTGAAATAATAATCCACACATTTTTATACATTTTGATATTAGTAAGGAGTCATAGGAGTCCTTCATTATCCTTGTGGGGATACTCATTACAAAATACAACACATATACTAAACTAAGTGCCACATAAACTTGAATGTGGAATTACATTGATGTTATTGAATGGTGATAAATTAGTGTTGCAACATTTACATATTTTGTGATGTGAATCATTTTTCAAGGCCATCATAAGTGATAAAATTTCACCATGAGGTACTATTTGTTTGTGTATTGGATATCCTAAGTCAAATAAACGATATTATATATATAAACCCTCAGATAAAATTATCTTATTCAATATACATCACATATTTCATAAGAGGGATCACATCTTGAAAAGAGATAGTGGGAGAAAGATTGAGATTGATAATGTCAAAGAAAATATACACTATTGTTGGTATAAAAATAATTCTATAAATCCCATAGAAGGGGATATTCCAAAGAATCAATTACTACATAGGATCACCAAAGAGTATTGAGAACTAGAGAGATATTGTTTTATAGTAAAAAATGATGGTCACATGTTATTAGTGGATAATTATGAACCTATATCTTAAAATTATATAGTAATTATCTCTGAAATAACAATATTTAAAGAATCCATGATTTCTAAAATATATTATATATACCAAAAACAATTATGATTTTTATAGATCCTCTAGTTTTTGTAAATCCATTTGGTAGAAAATTAGTATTTAAAATTAAACTATATATATATGGTAAAGATAATACATATAATGATACACTAGTTACTAATTTTTGTAAGTAATAAAAAGTTATAGACTATGAATAAAACTATTCACCGGTCACTATTTTGAAATCCATCAGAATTATACTTTCCATAATAGTATACAAAGATAATAAATTTTTTAAATGGATATCAAAATAGCCTTACTTAATGGAAACCATATGGAAGATGTTTATATATCACAATGAGATGGGATTGTGTATCCAAAGGATACCAATGAGGTACAAAAGTTTCATAGATGCATTTAGGGGCTGAAGAAAGAATTGAGATCATGGAAATTTTCATTTGATGAATCCATAAGACAATATTGTTTCATTAACAATGAATATGAATCATGTGTATAGAAGAGGTCTAGTGAGAGTGTTGTCATATTCTTAGTAGTATATTTTTATGATATAATATTGATGGGAAATGAGATAACAGTCCTACAGTATATTTAGACGTGGTTAAAAATGATTATCCATGAAGGACTAGGGTGAAGAAACCTATATTTTAGGTATAAATATAAATCATGATAAATATAAGAGGCTGGTTAGACTATTTTAGGGTATATATATTGACAAGAACTAAAGTTATTCAGTGAAGAAAATTCCAATAGGGGATTATTTCAAGTGTCGCATGGCCGAAATCTCCCCAAGAAAATGTGTATTCAAACACAATAAGAGATAAAGGGAAATAGAGAGGATCAAAAGGATTCCTTATTCATCGACAAGAATATATTTCACATTTGTCATTCAATTTATTTGGTATGATGTTTCATGTACCATTATCACGGTAGGAAGATATCCAGAAAACCAATAATACCTATATTAGATGGTAAATAAAACAATCCTAAAGTATCTGAGGAATACAAAGGATATGTTCCCGGTTTATAGACGAGATGGGGAACTAGTCATCAGGGTATATACATATTCATGTTTCTTAAAAAAATTTATATAAAATCAATTTTAGGGTTTGTGTCCTCCCTTTATAGAAGTGTAGTGAGATAAAAGAGATCAACGATTCTAGTGGATAATGATTATAAAATAGAAATCAAGATACTTGGGCTTTTATGGTTGCTAAATAATCATTTCAGATCTGAAATTTCAGCCAGTATCTTTATGTGGTTCCTAATTGAAAAGATGATACAATAAAATATTGTCATAATGTTGCAATGGTGGTCCTCGTTAAGGATCTATGGTCACATCAATGGACCATGAATATCATTCTGAAGCATCACCTATTGATTAATTTTTATGAGAGTGGTGAGGTCATGGTAATTAGAGTTTTCATGGAGGAGACCATAATATACTTATTGAAAAATTCATTATCCCAATAGATGCATGACTATCATGTGAGGGCAGTTGGACTTAATGTTGATGACACTTGGATCTAGTAAAAGTGGGAGTTTTTTTTTGAGTTTTCACCTTATTACCAACTAAAATTATACTTTATATTATATGTATATTATAATATCTAAATATAAATAGGTATCTAATCACATGAAGAGTGTTCATCTGTATAAAATTAATGTGATGATTTTATTATAGTATCTAACACATGAAAATATTATAATAGTTCTTTTTTATAGAGAGAACCTTGATGTTATATGGAAATATTCTAAAACATATGCCTTATTTTTTAGATACAACAATGGATGTTTTTACTATCAGGTATTGGATATTTATAAGCACAAAATGATTCAGTTCATGAAGTTTTACACTTGGTAATCTCCAATTGAATAGGTTATGTGGATAAACACTCCAACAAGAATTCTATGTGTTATATGAGTTTTTGGATATTCTTTATCAATAGAATTATGTATTAGACCTTAGACATGAGATAATTATTAATGTATATCATGAATAGTGAAAAAAATTGTATTAGTGAAAACTGTAATAACCTATTCTCTCCATGAAGTATAATATATTGGGTGTGTCATAAGTGATATTACATTGATTAAATGAGTAAAAAAATAATATATCCTTCCTATGATTGGAAGATTATATCTCATTCCCTTTTATTGAAATGAGATTTTCTAATTAATTTTATGCCTATTTCATTTTATCATTGAAATTATTTTAGGTTGTCGAAAATTGATATATCATGAATATGGGTAGATGGAACAAGTATGAAACATTGTTGATGACATATTGAGTCAAAGGGATTATATTACATATTAAATTTTTGTATGATGTTTTTTTCATTGTCACATTATCATATTTCTCTATGGGTGTCTTGATGTGTTTCTAAACACTACTATTGGACTTAGGGAAAGACCACAAAATTACAGTAATAAAGTGTTCTAGATGGTCACACACTAAGTGTGTCCAAATTTTTAGTTAAATTATATTTTAATTTAATATAAAAATAAATATTATTAACAAGATAGAGAATAATAATTATTCAGGTTATGCTAAATATAAAAAATAAATCACATGTTATTCAATTAGAATATTTGTGAGATAAATATTTATTCACCAGTTAGTTATTATATTATTTAAGTTTTAATTTATTTAATGAATAATATATTGATGTTTATTTAGAATAAATATTTATAATTTAAGATTTAATAAATCCCAAAACGGATTGAAGGGATATGTTTAGGGTCGGATGGAAATGGTATATTTTTTTAATATCATTTAAATAAATTTAAATTTATTTTTTTATTAAATGGTGTTTAAATATCTTGGAGTTAGTTTATGTCATGAAATATAATAATTAAAATATTTTTAATATTTGATATAGGGTTTACATTGAATAAATAAAATTGATAAGGGCCTTTGTGAAAATACTAATTTGTTTATCCCTAAGTATATAACCCAACATATATCATATTATAGCATTACAGGAATTTTTGGGTAGAGAAATATTCTCCCAAGAGAATTACATCAAATACCTTAAGATAACCTCTCAAGATTTCTCTCAAGATGGAGATGTGTGGTCTTCAAGGTAAGATGTCTTAATGGTCAATAAGGGGATTAATTTTCCTTCTCATAAAATTTTAATTAATTATGAAATTTAAGTTTATTTGGATTGGAAATTATGAAGAATGATATATTTATAGTAGTTCAAATCAAATTATTATTATTTATACTCTTCACACTTTCAACATGAGAGTACATCACCCAATAAAATAGTGACTTGAATTTGAATGTATATGTATCCTTTTACAATTTCTTTTCTCCACATGGACTCAAAAACTAATTTTCATTCCATTTTCACACTTTAAGGAACAAACTACAAATTTTCCTTTTAAAGTGCACAAATAACTAGACTTGCCTTTAACTAGACCATGAGAAAACCAAATCTACCAGTTTTATTGAATATATCACAACCCAATGTACCTTTTTGGGGTAGTATAACCTACATAGTAAGGAATTTAATTTCTATTATAAATCATAAACAAAAAATTATACTCATGTAATGATTTAAATAATTTAATATAACATAAACCAGTTGAACAAGTAGAGTTTGAGTATCAAGGAAGCAGTGATCTCTTTTGGAGGTAAAGGATCAAAACGATGTAGTCTAGCCTAGAGGTTTTTAATGATGATCAGAAAAGTGTGTAGTACAATTAAATTAGAAAATATCCTCAACCTATGTTACCTACATTGAAATTGATATTTGAAACTCTAAATAAAGAGTTCCTTCATGCGCATATCACTTCAAAAAATTATCCATGCTGGCTTAACTATTGTAAATTTATCTTCTCTCAGGGAAGTCACAATTTTCTATTTTAACGATAAAAAGTTACTTTAATTTTTGATGATGATTTGAAAATATATAAAAAATTATATAGTTTTACATAAAACTAATTAGAACATTTAATATAATAATTAATATTCATATTAATGTTCTTAGAACACTCGCGCAACACATGTGAGATATACTCTTTAAATATTAAACATTTCAAATTTAAAACTCGTAACTTTCTATGAAAACAATATGAAAATTGAAATATGATTTATCCCAGGTGAAGATCATTTAAATTTGCATAACATATCCTTAAATTATTTCTCATAACATTGCAATAATTAATAATTATTTATAGAAAAATTAAATCAATGTAAAAAATTAGCATTAACATGCTGTAAATTAATATATATATATAAAGATATGTAAAAAAATAGAATATTTAAAACTACTTAAAAACAAAATATTTAATTATGAATACACACACTTTTTTTGTAAGCATCATTCTACATAATCATGAATGTGAATAAACATCATTTTATCATTTTTTGTAAACATGAGTCTTTTTAAGCATTATATTTTCCTAAAAGATTATATGTATAATTATCCACTTATATATCAAACTAAGTATTCTATTTTCTATAAAAATAAATTTATAAACATTAAGAACCAGTCTATACATCGTATGAATCAACCTATGGTTGTAAGAATAAACCTAGTGTACCGTAAGCATCATCTGGTGTACTAGATGTATCATATATACATTGTAAGAATCATTCCAAGATTATTTTACACATAGACAATTCTGAGATCTTATGAAAACAATTTATGAATTTTATAATAAAAAGTAAATAATATTTTGAGAAATTATTATTATCAAATTATGAAAACATCAGTGTATGATTCATAACCCAAATCATAAATAATTATATTTATCTTAGAAATTAATTTGTAAACCATATAGAAAACGAAAAGAGAGAATAAATAAACAATATCAATAATGTTAATATCTTCTACAAGTGTTGAAAGCTTAAAAAATATTCATTAACTCTTCTTAAAGGGAACAAAATAATAATTTTTTAATTTATCCAAAAATAAAATAAAATTCTTTTTAATTATCCTAGAAAAAACAGGAAGAATTAGTAAAGATCCACTCAAAAATTCACCCTTTTTGATAATTATAAAACTAATTATAATTTCAAAAATTCCCCCACTTTCTGAAATTATAAAAAATAAAAACATATAACCCCTTTAAAATATAACAAAAAATATAATGAAATATGACATTCCACATTTTCAAAAATCCCTCCCTATTTTTTGAAATAATTACTAATAATTTTAGTATTACTTGATTGATAAAGATAACTTCTCCTAAGATAAATGGTATTACACAAAATAAAATACTTGTAAATTATTTTAATTTAAAAATATTACAGAATATTTAGAATACTTTTTAAAAAAAACAAAATATATTACATTAAGATTCTAGGAAACACATATTTTAATATCAAAGATTGCAATAAATTATTATATATATATATATTTAACAATAATCAGATTTTTTATTCAATGTAAAGAAAGGACATACATGGGCTCCAAAAGGGGCCATGGACAAACCACACTACGGAGGTCTAAAATAGTGATGTCGGAGATCATCCCCCCTAATAATGTTAATCCCCATTGGTTTCAGACTTTGAAGAGTGTGACAAACAAGGCCCTCCGATTCAGAAAAAACAAGTGAAGCAAGGTATTCCGCCGCTTTGTTGCCTTCCCTACAAGTATGTGATACAGTAATGTCAGAGTTAAGAAAGCCACGACACTTACGAATCACATACTCAGTAGACCAAGGGGTAGCACCAATACCTTGAAGAGAATTAGAAACAAGCTTTGAATCGGTTTCAAGCTCCATTAAATCCAACCCCCTCTGCCTACACACAGAGAGACCAGCCGGCATGGACTTCGCCTCTGCAAGAAGAGAAGTGCCAGGACCCAGCCTAATAGAGAATGCCAGGTTCACTGATCCATTGTTGTCACAAACAAGACCTCCCCCGCACATAATATTCGCAACACATGAGCCATCGGTGTTGAGTTTAAATCCCCCCAAAGGAGGATGCCATCGAACCCAATTGCCAGGAACAGAACTGGACGCAGGGGCTGGATCATGCAGGATAGGAAGAAGTCGTTGTAGAGTGGGGGCCTCCCTCCAGGAGCATATGGCCCGAGCCATATCCAGGATGAGACTCTTGGTTCTGATAGAAATCGTTCGAGTAGAGGAGATAGCCCCATCATGGGGATAACTATTCTGAGCCTTCCACAAGCACCAGCATCCAGCATGCAACACCATAGTACGCGCTCGATTTTCTGGTCCCTCTCCACCCGTTCCATGGAACTAGCATATAAAGAAGGTATGGTCCACCATGGATGGAATGGAAAGGCCAGTGAAGTCACCAAAAGAGTTCCAAACCTCATGCGCCCAGTCACTATCAAAGAACAAATGATCCGAGGTTTCCTCTTTATGCCTCTTACAGCACACGCATTTAGAAGCCAGGTTCACCCCGCACCTCTTGATGTTCTCCTCCGTGGGTAATGCTCTGTTATGGATTCTCCATGTAAGAAAGTTGAATTTTGTGGGTATATCTCTATCCCAGAGAGTCTCATGCCAGACATCCACCCCTTCATACGAGATAAAAAGGAGACGATAATATTTAGAGGTGAAACAGCCCAAGGAATATAAGGTGAACATACAACGATCTGGATCCGTTGACAGTTCCACCAGGTTGAACAGATCCATTTGGTTCATGTCAAGGACAGAACTGATGAAAGGCAAGAACATACTGGCCTCGTTAAAAGATATTTTAGTGACCGGATAACCCGGATAACCGATCACCTGGCCACCCCAGTTATCATGCCAGAAAGAAACATACCATGTGACGATGATCCAGCAGACATGTGGATGGAGAGAGTTCACCAAAGGATCGATCACTCGCCAAAGGGGGGAAGCATGTCCGTCTAGAACCTCCCTGATACCACCGTAACATGCATGCATGGTCCTCCCCCACAGCGTCCATCTCTCCAGAACTTCCCATGCCATATTTGCATGAAAACTGGTGAGGAAATCCCCTAGATTATGAACGTTGATGTCGCCCTCACCTATGGGCCTCGCCAACTTCCTCCAAGATGCCCAGTGCCTACGTCCCTCGTGCCCGGGGTCCCAAATAAAATCAGCAAAAATCCCATCCAATTTTCTAATAACTCCTTTAGGAACCTTAACAGCAGATAAATCATGGATCGGGGTGGCCATGAGGAAACTATTAACCAAGGCGATTCTACCACCAAAGGACAAAAAGTGACTCTTCCAGTTGAGCACTCTCTCTGATATTCAATAAACAATGGAATCAAAGTTGCGAATATGAAGAGCCTTCGATGAGATGGGGGATCCTAGATACAGCATGGCAAGATTACCTCTTTGCATGCCCAAAAGAAGACTCATGTTGAGGATGAACCTATCCGAGCAAGAATTAGATATATAAAAATTTATCTTGCCTTTTTGGATGAGGTGACCACTCCAAAAGCAGTAGTCCTACAAGATGTTAATTAGGCCACACACAGATCAATTGGACGCATTGGTAAAAATCATGGATTCATAAGAGAACATAAGGTGAGACACCGAGGGGAAGTGCATCATTCTGCGATATGGAAGGATCTCACCTGACACCATTTTGTGATGAAGGATATGGATGAGAAATTCCTGAGTAATGATGAATATGCTCAGCGACACTGGATCATCTTGGCAAAGACCCCGAGTTGGTTTGAAGAAACTAAAGGTCTTTCCCATAAAAGAAATCTCCATCCAAGTAGAGATAAAGCAGCGGAAGAGAATATCAATATTCCAGGAAGATAGAACCATACCTGCAAGCACTTTGTTGATGAAGCTCCACTCCACACGATCATAAGCTTTGCTCATATCCAGTTTAATAGCCATATTAGAGCCTCTGCTTTTAAGGTTGAGATCCCTAATAATTTCCTGTGCCAAACCAATCGCCCCCTGGATGGAGTGTCCTTTGACGAAGCCGTGCTATTCAGGATAGATGTATTTGGGAAGATGGGTGGACAGCCTCACATTAATGATACTTGAAAGGATCTTATATGGAGTGTTACACATGCTAATCAACCGGAAATGCTCAATTGATGTTGCGGATTTACTCTTAAGAATAAGAACAACTGTGGTTGCACAAGACACTCTGGGAAAAGGTCCACTTCTGAAGAAATCTTGAATATCCATGATTAACTCGGCCTTCACTAAGTCCCATGCATCTCTGCAAAACCCGACAGGAAATCCTTCGGGTCCTACTGTGCTATCCGGATCCAAACGAAGCACGACCTCATGGATCTCACTCTCCGTGGGAATACCACTCAGGGTATCATTGTCTTGGGAAGTGAAGGTAGGCTAAAGGGTATCAAGAATCCACATGCCCCCCCCCGGATACCCATTTGGAAAACTGTTACTAGGTCTAACAAGCAGACTATGAAAATGGGAACTGGCAAGGCCTCCTATCACCTCCCTATCATCTGAGAAGGAACCATCCCCCAGAGAAATATTCAGAGCAATACACCATTCCTTTCTTTAATACATGCATGGAAAAAATCTGAATTTTTATCACCCTCTTTGAGCCACCTGATTCTAGCTTCCTCCCTGGCCTGGCGCTCTTGCCTCTGAAGCATATTCGAGAGAAGCTCCTTTTTATTGGCAAGCTCCTCGAAGGACCGATTGCTCCAGTCTTCTTCAAGGCATCGTTCCAGCCAATCCACATGCAACATAACCACTTCCAGGTCTCTGTTTGAAGATGTGAAATCCTTCAACCAGATTAGAAGATTTTTCTTAAGACGGCGCAGCTTGCTATGGAGGACAGTCCACATATTACCTTGAGTGTGGGCAGACCAAGACACACGAACCAGGTCCCTATATCCTGGCATAGTTTCCCAATGGCGATAAAACCAGAACTGAGAGATATGTTCAAGACCAGTAGAAATCGAGATGAGGAGCAGGGAATGATCTGATAAGACTTGCACGAAATGGGTCACCTTTGTATTAGGATAATCAGATAGTTCATTCAAGTTCGCGAGGCAGTGATCCAAGCGGATCCATGACCTTCTTGATCCCCGTTGATTGTTACACCATGTGAAACGATCACCCAAGAAACCAAGGTCCATGATAACTTTACCTTCCATGAACTAGGAGAAGGAATGACTGGCCTTCCTATTAAACAGACCCATGCCCAGCCTTTCCTCTAGCTCAGCCACAACATTGAAGTCCCCCCCCCATGTACCAAGGTACAGTGCCAGGATCGAAGGAGTGAAGCTCACTCCACAACGTCTCCCACTGGGTCGAGTCACAACTCCCATAGAAAAAAGAAAAGAAGAAGAAAAAGGTGTCTTGGGAAACTTCGACAGTGAAGAACCGATCCCCCACCCGAGTCATAGCCACCGAGCAACTACAGCACCAGAAAATCCAGATATGATTATTGGTCGGCTCCACAAGCATAAAGCCATGCATTTTAAGTATTTTGGAGAACTCCATAATCTTGCCAGAATGATGCCTATGCTCAAGAATGGACACCACTGAAACATTGTGCTTGGAGAGTTCTGAAGTTAAGAAGCCCATTTTAATATGGGCGCTGATACCTCGGGCATTCCAGAAAAGCACCTGAGTCATTGGAAACTAATGGATCTGGGACTGGCCCCAGACTTCATGGCCTGTTCAAAATGGGAAGACAGTCGACCCTTGAGATAACGAGATTGAGAACGAGTACGAACACCAATGTCATTTGCTGGCGGAGGAAGAAGAGAAGAGATGAAACCTTTACGGGGGCTTCGGGTCCTGCTACTAATAGGATGAGAAGATCCCCTCTTCGGTTCCACAGCCTCCCAATGAGGATCACACGCGGAGATAACAGCAGAAGCAGCCAAGGCAGAGGGGGAGACCGAACCTTCAAAATAGAAACCCAGAGGAACCATCGCGATAGAGCGCTCATCCCCGCCAGTGACACTGAGAGTCGAAGCTAAGGCCAGAGGGGCCGACGGTGGCATCCCCAGGGGGAGAACAATAGATGGAATGAGGGCACCAGAATGAACCTGAGTCAAGCACCGAGGAAAAACTGGGACAATGTCCCAAGATGACTTAATATTTGACAAGCCGTGTGGAACCATAGGAACCAAATCCAGCAAGGGGTGCACCGAAACCATCTCTTGAGATGAACAACTACCTGAGGTAAGACTGGGTGATCACCCGCTGACGAAGTCAGGCTTCCTTCCCGGACCTTTGCTTCTTGGAACGGGCGACTCCGCCCTTTCTGACGAGCGTGATGACACATTTGCACCGAATGACCTTGCAGAAGGCAGTGGGAGCAAAAGAACGGGAACACCAGGTAGATAATGTCCTGAACCCAACAAAAGGAATCCTTTATAATGAGATCGATCAATTCTGGCAATGGAAGAGATTGGTCTAGTTCAACATAGATACGGGCCACAGTGGCCTCGGTGAACCCACTGGTTCGGGGATCAGAGCACAAGAAGCCCCCCAAAGCGTCCCCGACCGCTTTGAGAAAACCGGGATTCTAGAAAGGAAGGGGGAGGCCCGGGAGAGAGATCCACACAGCTGCTCGAGGAAATTCTTTCCCCCTATGTGCATCCATCATCCATCTCAACAGATTGAAACTCCAACGGCCCTAGGAACGAGGAGCTCGACACCATGCCTGAATGAAGTCCTCTTGCGAAGCCAGAACAATGCAGAAGGAGTGCCGATGAAGAAATGAGATCCGCGCTGGGAGTCGAAGGCCCCAGGATGACACGAAGCGCTGGAAGGTCGCAAGAGAAGGATTGACAATGCCAAAGAGAGCTATCAAGGTGAGATGAAAGCACGTCGCAGCATCGTCGAACGCCGAGGTGGGGACTTCCAGACTGATTCAAGAGGATATACTGGAGGACAGAGCCGACCCCATGGAGACCTCTGAGAATGGGAGGCCAACAGAAGACCCAGGGCCGCAAAGGGCATCATGAAACGACAACAGAGCCAGGGGAGGAACACCGGAAGAAGCTGGGATGGCCACAGGAAGAGGAGATGAGGAAGAGAAACTAGAGGGCTCCAGGAGACCAGGATCCACCGGCACAGGATCAGAAGGAGGATCCAGCACCAACGACAAGGGAGAACAGGAGCCGAAAACAAATATTTTATTTTCCTAAAATTTATTTTGGGTTTTTTTCCAATCCAAACAAGGTTTATCAATCCATTTTAATAAAAAGTGATCTTAGAGTACAAGATGAAAACTGTGGTGAAGGTGGTGTCTTTTCCCAGTGTCTACCAAATTTCTTGGGTCAAAATCTAGAAGAAGGGCTAGCATCATGAAGTATCTTTTCTAGAATCAACTATTTATAAATATGGTAATGGAATTAGTTTTCTGAAGAGTAGGATTGTTTTCACAAAGATGTGGAGGATTGCGAATAGAGAAGTTGATTTCTTTGATAATGATAAGTGGGGAATCATGATTGTATGATGTGTTGATGGTGATCTCCTCAACTACATCAAATATGAGTATAGCATTGTGAAATATGTTCATTGTCAAGTTATTTTTGAAAGATTCGAAAAGTGTTATTGAGGTGGTGTATCATCATAAATGTTTAAACCTATAAATATAAGGATACCCTATTTCATATTTCACAAATTATTTCATGGAAAATCTATAATTGCTCTGATTTCACAATGCCAGGGGAGTTCCATAAATCTAAAATTCTATTCAAGATTAAAAATCACGAAAATACTACTTTATTATTGATTGATGCAAATACTTATGATAAATGGTGTTTTCCAATTGGGGATTATTCCTCACTGACTTAGTGAGCTTCGAAAAGGTATTTGGTTCCACGAAGGAAGTTAGCTTCACGAAGTGTTGAGATTCCAAAAGGAGATTCATGAAAAGATGTTTTACAACATCATTTTGTTAGTGGTCAGTGCTTTTAGATTACTTCAACAATGGTCTGTGGTGTATGTAGAGTATCATGAAAGAAAGGAATAAAAACATTAATTCCAATCCATTGAAGTGACCTTCAATTTGATAATATGAGTAATATTTCTCTCAATGTAGTGAGCTAGGGGGAGTCAACAATGTGTTCTGTGGGACCCTGTGTGCTATTCCTAAAATCCTGTAAAGGAAGTGATCATGGCATAGAGTGATTGTGTTTGATCTTCTGTATTTCTCAACTAGTGAGGATTAGTGGATTTATATACAACTGATGCACTATCGGTATATGCTCCTTCGACTAGCGCTTTGTGGGGAACCAAGTTAAATGGTTTTGTTGTCTCTTTGCATGTGAATGTTTTATTATAGTATTATTCCAATAAAAAAGTTTAATAAGTTCATACCATCATGGAAAAAAGATAAATAACTTTATAATAAAAAGGTGACACCCTAATTCACCCCTCCCCTATCAGGGTTCTATGGGGTCCTACAAGCATCATGTAATAAAAAAAATTCAAAATAATAAAAGTTATAGGAAGTGATATTCTAAAGTATAAATCATTTTAACCTTTAACAAATATATGATGGATGTAAAAATATTATTCAAATCGATTCATTGTAATCTATAATTTCAAATTTCTATCTTGGTGAGTTAAAAATTAGTCATATTAAACTTATTTAAAACTAGTGGTCTGGTAAAAACAATGGCAAGTTGATCATTTCTTGGAATATATTCCAAAATAATGTCACTTTTTTAACATTTTATCTAATAAAATGATATTTTTCATCTATATTACTTGTTATTAAATAATGTAAACGGTTATTTGAAATCATAATAGTGGAATAATTATAGAATAAAAAATATAAATTCTAAAAATAAACATTAAGGATATATAATATTTTCTTAATCTAAATAGATTGATCACAACAACTTCTAAAAAAATGTTTTATGGTTTTATAGGTGACAAAGTAATAAAATTTTATTTCTAAAAACTCAAATACACAACGATTTTCTCTACAAAATGATACATGGATGTTTTAATTTTAAATCTATTTTAAAACAACCAACCTCTATATATGTATAACTTTATAATTCAAAATTATTATTTTTTCAATATAAAATAGTCCATGGTGTAAGCAACCTTTAACCTATATTATTATTATTATTATATCGATTAATTGAATTTATTTTGGCTAAATTTGGTATCTAGAATAAATACAAACTAAAAACCTTAAATATACTTAATAATTAGTTAAATATAATAAAAAACTATAATACCTCTATAAATCTTGTTATCAACTAATTTTATAGATTTTTGAGCATCCAATTTACATAGAGTAATCATGAGATATTTTTTATTTTATAAATATACGAACTAAATATTTTAACCAATTATTTTAAATGATTATATTGATTTAAAAATATTCGATTATTACTTAAGAAAAATTGATTCCCATAGAAGAAATTTATTTCTCCAATAAGACTAGTGTTAGACTCCCTTATCATTTATTATATAAATTAATTACATGAAATTTTTTTGATGATCAAAAAATGATTTATTCAACATATATTTGAACAATATATATTTTTTTAATTATTTTTTTCATATAAAAATTAAGATCCACCATTCCTTTTATAAAATTGTCTCACAAAAAAATTGTTCAATATTTCATACCAAGATATTAGAGTTTTCATTAAGTACTTAAGGATATTTGGATAAAAGTAAAAAATGATTTGGAAACTTTTCATATTAAAAACTATAAATTTCTCTAGAATATAATTCCTAAAAAGATATTCATTTAGAAATTTATTTTTGAAATCCATTTGAAATAATATATAACCATGTAAAGTTACATAAGATAATAATATTCTTTATATTATAGTCTTGAAATGAGGGGAAATGATTCATCATAAATTATCACTTCTTCTGGGAAATAGCATTGAGATATGAATATGTCTTTATTTAATATAATTTTACCATATTAATAATTTTTATTCCTATAAATCCAATTAGTACTCATTAATTTATAATCTTTAGGATTTCTAAGTAATTCCAAAACATTATTTCTAGAAAAATGATCAATTTACAAATACATAGATAATATAATATTTAAATTAGTTAGATATCCATCAATATGGTTATAAACAAAAACATAAATAAAATCATGGAAAAAATACATAAATTATTTAGGGTTTGAATTATTGAATCAACCAAACCTATTATATTGTATAAAGGGTGATATTTATGAGTCTTCTCTAGCATTTTGGGAAAGTGATTATACTGCCTCAAAATTTACATTATTATGTTATGTTCAAACCTCACCATTGATAAAATCAATAAAATAATCTTCATTTTAGTTCTAATAATCATTTTTTATTTTGAATTATTCTCATAAAACATCAAATGGATTTATTATTCATTTACTATGGACTGTTTTTTTAATAAAACTTTATAGGTTTTACCAGAGTTTAAATTTAAAAAAAAAAATTAACTTCGTTATATTTTGAATAAATTTTTTTATAATTAATCCTTACTATTCAGAATATAATCATTTCAATTAATTACTCTAAAATACCCAAATTTTTGGTTTTCTATATTTCTAAAGATCATAAGGTGTTTTCCTTAAAATTAGCCTTCAAAGAACTCTATTTAGAAAATAACATGTTATATTTACATCTTCATCCCAAATTAATATTGGATTTTGAAATTCATATAATATCATTCTAGAATGTTCTTGAAATTTTATATTTTTCTTTCCACAACAGCATTTTGGTATGGTGTCTTAAGGGGTTAAAATGTATTTGAATATCTATTTTTCATGGAATTTTTTAAATTCATGATTCTCAAACACATAACCTCAATCACTTCTTAAATATATAAATATATATCCCACTACATTTTGATCATTTTTCAATAAATAATAAAATTATATAGTTGATTATATTTATGAGTAAGAAAGTAATTCCATGTAAAGCATCTAAAGTCATCAATAATCACAAATACATACCATTTTCTACCTATACAAGTAGCAGATACTGGACTATACAAATCATGATGTATTCAATGGAAAGACCATACTGTATTCATGTATTTTATCATGTAGAATGACTCATTATAGTGTTAACCATTCATACATGTGTTGTGTCTGTAAATGATTTAGATATTCAATTTGGGTACTTATAGAACATTTTTGTAATTTTTATAGTTTTTGTAGTATCCTAATGTTGGAATGACCACATCTCTTATACCATTAGATGTTATCTGGTCCAAACACACTCAAACATTTTACAATTTAGTTAGTTAATTTAGAAAAAATAGAATAAATTTCATCCTGTTTATTTCATAAAATATGATATATTCATCTTTACAATCTATATTTTTATCATTTTGAAAAATTTAATTCATCCCATCATCACATAATCAAGATATACTAATTAGATTATGTTTCAAACTCACAACATATAAAACATTAAAAATGTTGATATAATTAGAAAATCCAATCTCACTGAATCCCTTTACGGTGCCATTTGAGTTATCACAAAATATAACATTACCTTCTTAACACTTTTTGAATGATATGATCTTTTTAGTATCACCTATCATGAATCCTAAATACTCATTTTATTTATACTAGGTTTCTGTTTTCAATCTCTTAACAAGTATATTCTATAAAAAAATATTTATGATAACTTTGGTACACATGAAAACTTGGGTGCAATTGGGTTAGAGTTAGAATTTTTTGGAACTCGTCCCGATTTTAAAAATTTATTTATAGAAAATCATAATGATGAGGATTTAAATATAAATGATTTTGGGTATCAGTGATATTATGGTAGTGTTTATGAGAATTCACTTTCAATTTGTCCTTTTATCCCACCTTTAAAACAATGACATGTTGAAAAACGTCCCATATAAATTTTTATAGAAAATGTATTTTTTTCATTTTTGGTAATTGATTATCATATTCAAGACCAGTCATATGTTTATTTATTTTATTCTATATTTTCAGTTGCACCTCCCACACTCTTATGTATTTTGATGATCACAAACATGATTTTTTTTCAAACCAATTCATTTAATGAATTTTTATTATTAATGTTTTTTCATCATATTAGGAAGTTGAGTGAAAAAACCATAAGATCCAGAGAGACTTGGAGGTCCATTTTAGAGCCCCTTACTAGCTAGAAGCACTATCTAACCAGTAGGAAGGCACCAACCAATCATTTGATCTTCATAGAAATGCATTCCCTTATCTAGACCAATCGAACAGTCACTAGTCAACCACCGACCAATATGTAAATTCCCATCAACTCTCTAGTGGAACCCAGATAACCTAAGTGAGGACCAAGAAACACACCATCTAGCTAGTGGATCCTGCCAGTCATCCAGTGGATCTTTTCTAGGAATCCAACATAACTATTAAGTATTTTCCCCTCCATACAATCTCACCTCCCAACATCTTTATTGAAGTACCAAGACCTAAAAAGCCCCCATAAGACTTAAATAGGCTATAAATGTTTCCTAAAGAAGGTATAGACACTAATGGTTACCATTTTGATACATTTTCCATTCACTTGATATCATTTCTGCATCAATTATTATTCTAAATTTATCCAACATTTCTTTCCCTCACTTTATCATACATTTTTATTTAAATATTATTAATAGACTTGATTGTACTATAAATGGTTTTTTCTTAAAAAACCCTTTAAATTATTCTTCTTCAGTTCATAGTACCACCAAGGTGATAGTTCTTTGGGTTTTTGGATTAACCACTAAAAAACATGTATTGTATTGGGTTTAATTTTCTCTCTATTTTCAATAACGATTATTTATATTCATTACGTATCTTGGATACCATTAAATATAATAGATTATTATAAATCCATAAATCATTTAGAGAGGATATGTATTCACTAAAGTATTGAGTCTTGTCTAAACTCCATTATCAAAGTGTTGTTCCCTGTGTTATATTTTAATTTATCACCATGTTTAATCTTTCTTCATACTTATCACAAATAATTGTTTAATTTAAATTTATCATTTAATTTCATAATTGTGTTTCTTTATTTAGTTTTAATTTTTAAAAGTAAATTAACCCCCCTTAATTCTATCTACTCAGAACAATATTACCATCTTATCATGTTTTTTATTTTCTGGAAAAATTATTAATTATTCTTTTTAAGAAATTTCAATCTCATTTTATAGGTTTTCATTTTAATAAAGAATATAATTAAAAAAATTTATGAGCCTTGTATATTTTTAAAATATAATCAATAATTTTAACTTTTTCCTTAAGAATGATTTCCAAATCTATAGATATTTTATAAATCAAAATAGATCTATTACTTTTTTTATTTTTTATCTTAATTAGTATTTTATTTTTTCCCCCCAAAATTTTTTTATTCTTTTTACTATTTTAACTATATAAATGTAAAATTCTGAAAATATCATTGTGTGATATTTATATTTAATCATATAATTCATCAATCATGTGTTATTTAAAATTATATTGAGAATATTCAAAATCATATTCACTATCCTAATTTAAAGAATCCATCATGTTTAGATTTACCATTTCATTTTCAAAAATAGATTATTCACAATAATAGAAATCTTTGGTATTTCTCCATAAACCAGAAAGTTCTATTCTTTCCTTATTATTCATTTTAACATTTTTCTTTATTTATTTCACTTTAGGAATTCAGGGTTAATTTTGATATTTCCACCTGAATTCATAAATTATTATATCTTAAACATCATGTGAGGTAGTATTATATTTTATTATGCACTTGTAATCATCTTTAAGGGGAATTTTTTTATTTCTCATTGAGTATCGTTTATTATTTTTTTAAAAATACCTTAGAAACTTGAATAACCTAATCACAACCTTTCCCTGTAACTCAGAATATGATGACTAAAATATGACATTCATTATTTATTTTAATGAAACTCATTTTCATTTAATATTTTTTTCTTCATAAATATTTATTGATTATAACTCATATTTATGAAAATAGTTGATAAACTCTAAAGTGTATATTCTTTAAAATTCTTTCTCACATATGTTACTGTCTTTTTAGAATTCTATTTTTTGGAATAGATATTAAAACTCTATTAATTAATATAATATTATCTAGAGTTTCTCCTAATGTGTTTATGAAATTTATAATACTAATAAAATAATGAAACATTTTGTTAACAGTTTCAATTTCACTCATATTAAAACTTTGATATTCATAACTTAATATGTCGTCCTTATTTTTAATCATTTTATCAAAACCTTAATGAGGTTTTTATAATATTTTTTATATATCATGCGTAATTTTACAAACTAAAATGTAATTTAATAAATGTTAGTTAATATAATCGTAAAGTATGTTCAATATTTTATAATTAACAACATATTATAAAGATTGGGCACTAATAAGAATTCTAGGATCAACTTTAGGAATTTTTTATGGTTTAAACATTATTTTCAAAGGATCAATACTTATCTATTTATGATATGTTTTCATACATACAAGCCAATATTGATAACCACTACCATAAAAAATGGTGGTTTGTGGGGCACAAACATCATTATAATTTTTTCATATCATCTTAAATAGGTATTTTCCTTACATGGTTTGGTCTACGATAACATTTAGAAATAAATTATATATATAATCTAACAATACTTGCATGGTTTGTGATTTAATATTATTTTTTATTCCCCAAGGAAATATGTTTTAATGTATAGTATGGATGAATGGATCTTTTTATAAAATTTTAATAATTTATCAATGGTATTTAAATTTTAAATGAAAAAAATATGGAGACGGGTATTTTTATAGAAAATCAGATCAAATTGATCTTACATTTACTTATTACACTCTCAACAGGAGAGTATAACACCCACTAAATTAGTGACCTAACTTTTTGAAGGAGTCACAACCTTTTACATTGAATTTTTTACCTTTAGAATCAAATCCCAATTATCTTACACTTTTCTCATATACAGTCCCAACCCTTATCCTATATTTTTCTCACCTAGAGACACAATATATGAACCTTCCATTTAAAATGTATAAAGAACCAACTATTCCATTAGCTAGACCAATATACAACTGAATCCAATACCTTTTACTAGATATGGAACACCCTAAGGTACCTTTTTTTAGAATAGTATAACCCAAAAACTAATGACCTTATTTTTTATAAAAAGATGATAAACTATAACTCATGAACATATAAAGATATAAACAATTTATTTTAAAACCAATTACAAATTAGAGGGAGAGTTTTGACCCAGCAATTATCTATTTTGGAAAAAAAGAATTATAATGATGTAGTCCAGTTAAGAGTGATGTATTAATGATCATAAAAGTGTGTGAGCGTGAACCCACCCAGGCTACCCCTAACCAAGGCATGTGAGTACTATAGAAAATATCGATGGGAATTCTCAATCATTATGAACATGAAAATATCATATGTTCATCAATGATGCGCTTTGTGAATTGATCCTCCCAAAAGTTTAAAAAATGTGTCTTATTAGAGAACCCAACATGAATCTACCATACATTTGTGAGTGATGAATCAATTAAAATTTCAACAATAATAATTATCATATCAGATCATAATATCATTGGAAATCTAAAGGGATAAAAAAAATAACCAAAGATGATGAAAATAAAATCATACAAGTGTAGTTTCCAAAAAAACAAAGGTATGGGAATGGAAAAAATAATACGATGCATTATCAAAAGTATACATAACACATGGTAAAACAGAGGGAGAAACTACCAATCGCCATGTGATAAGAAGGAATATCCCACCATGTCACTTTCAACAACCCAAATATGTTTTCGTGTATATACCCCACCTATGGGTGGGGAATTTATGTTAATTACATCAGTATAAACAAAGTATGGATACAGAAATGGGTATATATAACGATTAATAATCAAAATCCCAATAGGATCCCACTAATTTCTCCGTATATTTTATTTTTAGAAAAAAAATTAAATCATTCTAATTTGAAAAAAATATACAAAATAATCATTAATCATTTATTAATAAAAAGGTAGTGTAGTACATGTGGAGAAATAAGTATAAACTAGGGCATAACAGACTATATAAAGAGTGTTTTAAAAAACATGAAATAACGCCCAAAGGTAATTAAGGATAGAGGAACCAAATGGTTCTATATCATAAATTTGGGAGGCCCTCAATTAGTTGAATGAAAATAAAATTACTTAAATGGTTTAGTGGGTTTCACATCACATCACGTTACTATTTTTAGATTGACCATAACTATTGGAAAGTATCTCATCTTGATCTTTGTTCACCTTCCCAAGCACTTGGGAGTTCCCATGAAATATAATTCATGTAGTAATCTATTAATTAAATTAATTTATTTAAGTAGTGAATATAAAAAATTTAAACTGAAAATTGTAAAGAAAGATTCAAAAACCATTTCCATCATCCCTTCCAAGGATAAATAATATAAATTTCATTTTATTTTATTAAATTATTAAAATCTAGTGTACATAGACTTTACATAGAATTGTAGAAATTAGTAATTTAAATCCAAGAACCAATAGATTAATTAAAAAAGAAAGAATAAAAACCCACCTACGTATAATGATGAACAATAAGAAATCAGTAAAAATACATATAAAAAGGGTAGGAAAGATCCTTAAGGGGTAATAATAAACCCTATGCATCAAATCCCAAACGTATACATTTGACCCGATTGAACCCTTTGTTTCCATGACCTTACTGGGTGTTTCCCTTGAATATCCTAAAATAAATCACTTACTGGGTAATTCCCATAAATATCCTGGAATAAATAACATAATAAAAAATTTATGGGAGAGAGTAAGATGGTTCCTCATGCATGGGAAGGAGACTGGAGTCGAATAAGGAACGAAATGAGGTGTTACTGGGTTAAAATTATCCAAGGTTATGTCATTTTTTATTTTAAAAAACCTAGGAAGACTGTATTGTTTTGGAACATAGATTGATAAACCATGCAGCAACTATCTTGTTCAGAAATGGATCACCATTTAACTCACATGTTTGGGACATGTTATGATAAAAACTATGTTCCAACCATCAAAAAATATCTTATAAAAACAAAAAAAATGTTTTCTCTAAATTTTTGCTCACTGGGAGAGACGTACAATTTTCAAAAATTCCAAATTAATGATAGGAATAACATCAAAAAGATATATAATAAAAAATAAAAACCAATAATTAATAATTTTTATATGAAATGAAATCATGGTTTTGAAAATTCTCCCCACAATATTAATTTACATCCTTTGAAAGTCCCTTAGACATACCATAAGAGTAAAAGACTTGATGAAAAAATTATATAACACAAAATATATACTCTCAAATAAAAGATTATTGTGGTGGATCTACCCACCATATTAGTCATCTACCTTTATCTATAAAATACTAAACATCAGTTCATTAACTCATCAAAGGAAAATAGTGGTTCAAATACTCCATCAGATACACTAAATAAGAAACCAATATTAGAAACTAATTAATTTAATAGTTAAAGTTCCAAAATCAAAAAATCATGTGAATTATTCCATATTAAATCATGGATCCCAAAGAAAATAAAATATCCTTTAATTCAAAAAATTGGTATTATGCTAAGTGAAATTTAATTTAACCAAAATACCAAATCATATTTTCATAGAACTCCAACATTTAACAACTAACCTTCAAATATAACACAATAAAACTAATAAATTTGGAAAGGACACTAAATAAGATGTTAAACCAAACTAGTCACCCCTATATTGTTTTATTAATCCAAAATAAAAAGAATATATAATTTCACTAAAGTGTTTAAAATAAAAGAATCATAAAACAAATCAAAGGTAAATGGTTGTCTACAAAAACATAATATCCAAAGTAATATTGAATGAAATACTAAAATAATACCTCAAATAATTTACTTTTTTTGACAATTTAGTTATTTAAAAAAATTAAAAATAATAATAGCCCCAAAGGTCAACTACAAAATGAATTTTAAAATAAAATAACCATGTGAATTTTTTAGATCATAAAATTGTAATAATAACTCAAAAACATTTAATTTATAATCATAATTCATTAACCCTAATTCCCAAATCACTCCTTCAAACATGATAAAATAACTTATTAGAGCTTCCTGCATAGGTGGGGTTCTCAACCCCATTTAGTCATCTTCTCAATTTGATATCTCAATATCATTAAAATTAGTAGTAAAAAAAGTGAATATTTTAACTAGAGTATAATTATATTAGTATCAATTTAAAACATTCAACTTTACATTATATGAACATATAAAAAACAACAATCTTATAAAAATCTATATCATTTATAAAACTAAAACACGAAAAATACACATGAGAAGAGTGAAATTATAAGAAATTATTCATGAGAATTTATAAATTCAAAATATCATTTTTAAATAATAATTCATTCATATAGAAAAAATATATGTAACTTCCTCTAAGGTACCACTAAAAACTAACTCACTATACATTAAAACATTAAAACATAAAATTTAATTACCAGAACAAGTAAGAACAAAAATGAATGATTATTATTTCTTAAACTCAATAATGTCTATAAATTTTATATAATTATAAAAATCTTATTTATTAAATAATAAAATTAAACCAAATAATAATTTTAGACCATGTAATCATTCTAGAATTACTTCAGGACATAATAAAACATGTCGTTAACTACATTAAAATCACTTCCTTTCCTAAAAACATAAAAATATACTAAATATAAGTTGAATAATAATAAAATATAATGGATTAAAGAATAGGGTTTAGGGGATTATTAAAAAAAGGAAACATTCTTAATCATCCTTAAAAATAAATTAATAAAAATTTATAAATTTATACACAAAACCAATAAATGGTAGATATAAAAAGTCTAAATACTAGATGATGATTATGAAATGGTACATTCCCGTTTTAAAGCCACAAACTAGTACCAATTTTTTTTAAAATGAGGATCGTAGGAACAAAATATAAGAAATTATTTATGTTATTTTTTTCTGTAAACAACTCCTTAAAGATACAGAAGAAAAAAAATTTAAAGAAAATTTTATATGAAAAGTTTTTAGATATTCACATTATATAAACCTAGGTACATTCTAAATTCAGAAACTCTTTAAAATATTAATATAAGGTTTTCCAAAAATATTTTAATTCCATTTAAAACTAAAAAGGATGTGGAATTTCTTTTAAATCTTGAAAATCATATATTCATCGAATTATAATGGGCTAAAAAGAACTTTCAAGGTCAATAGATAACTCATTTTAAATCATATATCAATTTGAGGGGTATAAATTCATAAAATTTAGGTTAAAAATTAAACAAAAAGGTTAATTGACTTACGTTGAAACCCCAAATAATTGTGGAAATTACATTACCAATTTGGTTATTAGAAAACATATATTTATTAAGATAAATACTTTATATAGAGTTTACGTAAAGAAAATAAACAATCAAAACACCATTTGGAAATTAATATTTCAAATATTCAAGTAATCATAAAAAATAAAACAATGTATTCTCATTCACCTTCATGAAAAAATGAAACATATAAATAACAATACCACATTAATAAAAATTCATACATACATAAAATGAATAAAATTGTAAACTATAGTAGACCATTGTATAAAAATACGAGAAAATCATTTCTAAATAGGTATCAAATAAAATAAGTTATTTATCCTAATCTATAAAACATATATATTAATGATTAATTTTATCTAAGTAATCAATCTCTTTATCCATTCTAAAAAAAAATAAAACAACAACTCTGGAATCCCAAAATCACAATTTATGCATTAAATTTTTTTCCATAAATAATATGGGTTACAAGTAAAATTACATAATAAATAAAGTATTATTAAATAAGAACATAATTTTTAGTAAGAAGTTTTTTCTTTATTTTTAATTATCTTCCGAAGAAAACCCTAATAAATAGTATTCTTTTGAAATGAACTTATAAGATCAATTTAAACATCTTTAATAAATTTTAAAATTTTAAATAGGGAAATTAAATTTTAGAAAACATTTTGAACTAATTTCTTTATTGAACAGTTGAAAACAACCCATGTAATGTTTTGAAATAATTTAGGATTGTATAAATTAACCTTATAAATTACTGAAAACTTATAATTATACTATATAAAATAAAAAACTATATTATCTTGAAACTATCTAAATTTTATAACACAATGATCAAATCAATTCAAACTAATGATTTTTATTATAATTAAATCATCTTCTTCAAGAACCCAATTAATCCTCTTATTAAAATATCAAAACATTAACCATGTGATCACCAAATTTCCTATGATGTTTAAATCATTTAAATAAAAAATTGATTAAATTCCATTTTAAAACACCATTTAGTAAGTTAAACCAATAATCATAACCCTAATAAATATTTAAATACATAGAAATTTCATTGTATGTTTTCTAACTAGATTTATAATAATTATAAAGTACAAATTATATCAGAAAAATCACCACTCAAAAAATGAAACTAAGCATTAACCAATATAAACATTACCCTTATGTGAATAACCTAAAACCATATAATGTTTTAATGAATTAAAATAAATCAACACAAGAATATATAATAATCATTAATTTCAATCTAATTAAATCCATAAAATTAGTATAAGATGCTATAAAACAATTAGAAAGAGAAAAAATATCAAAAAACACATCCTTCCCATATGCTCAGTCCAAATGAATAGTTTGTATTCCGAACTCCATATCTATGCACCTAATAGTTTTCCTTCCAACATACATTGTAAAATAAATTACACCCATTACGGAAGGTTGAATTAAATCAATTACTATAATTATTCATTTGTGGCGTACGTTGGAAACTAAAGTTATGGTACTAAAAGTATTGGACAAACACTTCTTCAAACATTTATCTTATGCTCTGATAATCCTATATCATGTATAACTGACTCCAAAAATAATATAGGGTGATCAAGAATCTATTTCCTTTTTAATAACCTTGGATTTAATACTATTTTTTAAAGATCTAACATGGGATTCACCTGACCTGAGCACTCGAGTTGGTCTGTGGAAATGAATAATGATAATTCTTGATCCTCATAGGTCTAAAACCTGTTATATAGTAATAATAAAACTTTGGGAATTATTTGACTCAAAAATTTAAATAATTGGTCTTTTTAAAAAGCCAACCATTTATCCTTCATATATTATCAAGTCATAAATTAGTCCAAATTTTAAAAATAATGATCATCATATCATAAAATAATATCAATAAAAAATTCATAGGAGGACAAAAAAGAATAACTAATGCTAAATATAAAAAAAAGTAACTGATGCTTCAAAAATGAAAATGAGATAGTAATAGATGATTATAATGTTTTATATTTTTTAATAATAAATTCTATAACGTAAATAGAAAAAACGAAGGGGACAACAACCCATCAGTATGTTACAAGAAGATACATCCCACCATGTCATGTACGCAAACCCAAATGAGCTATAATGAACATCCACCACCTCTGAGTGGTTCCTTTCCCTTTCCTACAATTGAATAAATAATGTTTTCATACACCCATGGGTGTGTATACAAGGTGTGAGCATAAAAATACAAGTATTGTCCGAGTAATTACACAATATTCTGCTTTTTTTATAAAAACTAGAGCATTGTAGTCTGAAATAAATATAAAAAATAACCTTTAATAATTGTATACTAAAACAATATGTGTAATATAGGGGGTGTAAGAATTAAAAAAATTACATGAAAACAGTGTAAATAGTATTTTAAAAAAGAATCAAGGGACAAAACACTATTGTCACTATGGTTGGGGGAACCTTGTAGTTCTACATCACTAATTAGGGATACCCTCAATTAGTATGATGAGACTATAACTACTTTATAGGGATAGTTTTATGCATATGAATTTAATCCACTAGTCATTCCAACATCATAACTAGTGTAAATGACCTCATCCAAATCTAGGTTCACCTACCAATGTCCTAGGGGTTCCAATGAAGTTTAATTTATATATGCATCTATTATTAAAATGAATTTCATTAATTAGTGAATGAATAACATTAAATTCACAAATTTATTTCATGATTAAAAAACCATTTTCATCATCCATATTATAGAGAAATAATATTAAACTTTTTTAATTTAATTAACTCATGCAAAGATTGCATATATATACTTTCGATATCATTTTAAAACCAAGTATTTAAAACCCATGCAGCAAAGGTTTTTTTAACAGAGGAAGTATAAATAACCACCTATGTTTAATGATGAACATAAGAAACTAGGATGAATCAAATTTTGAAGGAAGGAAATTATCCTTAGGAATAAATAATAAACAATACACATCTAGTCCCACACCAATAAAATGGAGTATTGTATACCCTAGGTCACCATGAACTTAGGGTAAAAATATTAATGGAAATTAGTGGGATGTTACCAAGAAGTCTAATATAAATCACTTTTCATGTGTTTCACTTTAACATACTTGCAAAAATTTAATAATAAAAAATCTCAAGGAGAGGGGAGGAAGGAGGCACATACATTGGAAGGAGGATGGAGTCAAATGGTGTAATAAATATTGGGGGAGTGGGTTAAAATAGGGTAACGATAGTTCATTAATTTTTTATTTTTAAAACCATAGGAAGATCATAAGGTTTGAAAAACTATGTGGAAACCATGTTGGTCAACATTGGATCACCGAGACACTTTAATTAGTGGGTTTCACAATGAAACAAACCATGCACAAACTATAAAAAATTCCTCTTCTAAAAAACTATAGACATGATTCATGGTTTTCATAAGATTTATCCTAACTGTATTCAAATTGTAAAAATCCTAAAACATTTAAAATTTTCACATTTCTAAGTGGAAAAAGGTGAAGAAGTTATTTAATAAATAATAAAAGAAAATAAATAATAATTTGTACATGAAATTCCATTGTGGGGGTGGCAATTCTCCCCACTATATTACTTTCCATTATCAAAAATGTCTTAGAATTCCCTTATGAGTAAAACACTATAAATTAATATATATATATATATATATATATATGAGGAGACACCTTCTCTCAACTAAAAAATTGTTGTGGTGGATCTCCCCACAATATTAAGTATCCCCCTATATCAATATGATCTCAAACTCTGAGACATCAATTTATCAAATGAACATAGTGATTGAAATAATCCATTAGATATACTAAATAAGAACTCAATGGCAGTAACTAATAACATTAAAGTTTATGGAATAAAATCAAAAAATCACACTAAATCTTCAATATGAAATCAAGGCTCCCAAAGAAAATCAAAGATTCATTAATTCATAAAAGAAGTACTATAATATGTTGAATTTTATTTAACTAAAATACTAAACCGCAACTTACTAAAACATCCACAATAAAAAAATCTATTCCAAGTTAAATAAAATTAATATAATAAATACAGAAGTCCTAATAAAAAAATTAAACCAAAATAGTAACCACAAGATTTCATTTTTAATCAAAAATAAGAATAATTTAGAATTTCACCTAAGTTTTTGATATCAAATATTTATAAAATAAAACAAGAGTAAATAGATTTAAAAAAATAGTATCCAAAGAAATATTTAATGAAAAACAATATTAATACCCTAAATAATTCCTTTTTGGAATCATAATTTAGTTATTTTGAAAATTATGAAACAAATAATAGTTGTGAAGTTCCACTATAAAGGTAAATTTATTATAAAATAACTAAATAGATTTTTAAGATATATAAATCTTAATGAAAACATGATAACAATTCTTATATATTCATAATACATAAAGTCTTATCCCCAAATCACCCATTTAAACATGATAAAACCACTTATTAGAGTATCATATAAAGTTATGTTTCTTTCCATGATATATTACTTTACTCACTATGCTAACCAAATATCATTTAAAGCAGTAATTAAACAAATTAAAACACACTAACAAGAGTCCAATTATAAAATAATCAATTTTTAACATTTAAATTTACATAATATAAATATATATAAAAAAACATTATTATCAAAATGTCAATCAATTTTATCATTGAAACATGTAAAATACACATGAGAATAGGGAAACTACATGAATCAAATCATAATCCTTCATGAATATCCAAAATAATTTTGAAAAAAATATTATTCATTTGGAAACCAAATATGGAATAGTATCCAAGGTTCCCTGGAATCTTATATCACCATACATTAAAATATAAATATAAAAAATTAAATAGCATTAACTGTAAGATCTGGAATTTTATACAGGTGAATTTTTGATAAATTTTTCCCAAGTTCATAATTTTTTAGTTACATATATTGGCTGTGATTTGGAATAATGGAGAGGACTTGGGAGAATTTTTAGGATTTGATTCCTGAAATACCATATTTTTGGGAAGCATCACAGGGTGAACAATTAGTGAAAATCTTGTGATAACCATGCTACCCAACCATGCAGTTTGAGTAAGGTGGAATATAGTATTTTAAACCATGTGAAGGGGACAAGAAAACTATGTAAACCCTACCATTTAATATAGATACAATTTCATGTTTTACACATGGTTTTTATAACAATTCCCTTAACCACACCGTGTGAGGTGTTTCCAAACATTGTAGTTATCACAGTTAGTGGATAGTTTGGATAATCATGTGTCCAAACAATACACCCCATTAAAATGAATAAATTAAATTTTTTTATTTTATTCCGTAACACCCCTCACTCAATTTTTCATCTCAAAACACACATAACCACCTCTATTCAAAAACCCTTTTCCTATCTCTCCTTCCATAGACAACCTCCTTGGACCCTTAGTGTTCTAAGCTCCTAGTTGATTTTATTAGGGACATATGGTAATTATATGTGTTTTCTCCTATATTTTCAAACTTTATCTCATTTTTAGGTCATTTTACACTAGATTTTCCAAGTTTATATGATTTCTAAGTTGTTTCATTACTACATTAATAACTACTTCTCTAAACCAAATCATGTTTTTGTATCATATGTGGGAAACTTCCCAGACTGGATTTGCATGATACCTAGGTATTTTCCTATAGTCTCTCAATTATTTATTAGGCTTTATGTGATGTTTCTCGAGATGGTAAGCATGATTTAATTCTAATTCTTACTCAAAGACATAAACCATGACCTTATCATGAAAAATTATCCTTGATAATTTTTTTGGTTAAAGTAATAGTGTAAAATCTTGGGTTCCCTTAGTTAGCTTTATGCCTTTTAACCTCACCCTTGAAACTGGGGTTTCCTTGGGTTGGTGGTTTATTTTGATAATTGAAAATGGAAGTTGGAATTGCAAACTTTTTCTCCATTAATAAATATTTTTGAAATTGAATTTATTTTTAAATTGGTTATGATATTTTTTGATGAACATTGTAATTTTTATTATTTTTGGAAAAGGGAAATTAGAATTATTTAAAAAATGAAAATTTTAATTAATAAATTGTAAATTTATTTGTTTTTTATATTTTTTTTCAAATGATGTAAAATAGGGTTAAACATGTGGTGAAAATTTCCCTTAGTTGGATGTAAAAAGATATTGTTAATTTTAGGGTGAATGAAAACCCAAGGTGGAAACAAGAAATTATGGTCAAACACAGGGTAAACACAACCCCTCCGATGGATTCTAAGGCCCCAGGGATGGGTATATTACCCCAGGTGCTAGTTTGGACCATGGATGGGTATATTAACCTTAACTAAAAGTGATTTATGTTATAGTGCTCTCTATGGTATACTAAGAGATATCATGTATTTGGTCAAAGAAGGGGAGTCGACCATAGGTGTCACCATGGAGGCCAAATTTGGAATTTTATATATTTATTTAACATTTTAGTTATTTAAATTTCTTGTCCATGGAAGCATTACATGAAATTATTATTCAAACTAGATAATTTAGGTACTTCATAGGTTAAGGAATAATAATTCATACTCACACCACTCTTGGTCCATAATTGGGTGCTCAGTAAGAATTCATATATATATATAGGGACAAGTAAAAGTGTCTTATGACTTATGTGTGACAGTATGATAAGATGGATCTAGGGTATAGGTGTGAGTATATATCTCGAGAAAATTTTGAGACATGAAATTTTGTTTGCCCTTCTATTCATTTTTTACCTTTTAATATGAGTGATGAATTGTTTGTCTTTTAAATTTATTATGGTCCCATTTTTTTGATTTTACAGGAATAATATTGTAATTGGAATGTATGTAGATATTCAATTGTGTTATTAAGTGGATTATATTATTTCCTTTATTTATTGTTGCTTTTTAAGTCTATCCATGAAGGTATTTTCTCCCTAACTAACCTTATTGAACCCTCACTACTAGTCAGCAACCCTAGCCGTATGGGGTGGCATGCCTGAGGTAATTATATGTTCCATTAGTCTGGTCACTGGTTAGTGGTCCAGGGATTTGGGATATTACAAAGTTGTATTAGTCTGCCCTTTACTTTTGTACTATAATTTGGGGATAGTAGATTGAATACTAGGATGTGTTGGGTTAGGTAAATAAGCTCATTATTTGGATTAGCTAACCCTTATAATAGGAAAATTACATGTTTCTAGGGATTATATTATTTTTTTATTACTTTTCCTTTACATTTGATAAATTTTCACCAATAGTGGTGAATTTAATTTTCATTATTGTTGATTCCGGGTTTTTTCTCTCATGGTTTAGTATGATAAGGAAGTGTAGGTGAACACATAAATTAATCTAGGAAGATAGGGTTACCTAGTTGTATTCTTTTTATAATTCGCTTATATGCATGTATGCATATTCATATGCCTATGTATAATGGTTGTCGGGCATTTTAAGTTTTAGAATAATCTTATATATGATTTATTCCTATATAATTTTATAGTGGAATATTAGTTGGTTATTTACCTTGATAATACCTTGACATAAGAAGATTTTATTAATGAATTGTTTAATGGGGGTATTGGCTAAATAAATCATCAGTGAGAAACCTATAAGGGTTTCTCCCTAATATCTAGTGAATGTCACTCTATTGGTCATACCTATGAAATTAATACCTTAATATGACCATTAAAGAATGAAAATGAAAATATTGTGATCACATTACCTTGATAAATAATGACGAAAACATATATTGTTAACTTCCATACAGAAATTGATTAATTGAATGAAAAAATTCGGATTATAATATTCGTGTTTTTGGGTTGTTGAGCTTAAATCATTTTACATTGAGATTCTATAAATTTGTGTTATATGTATCATTCCGAGATCATTGTTGTTTCTTTTAGAGTTACGATTCTATAGAGAGTTAAGGGCATGTAACCAAAGTGGATGGTGAGCATGATCCTCTAGTTGGTGGACCAGAACCATTAGAATACCCTAGACCAACTATAGATGATCATATTTTGAGATACACTTGTGAGTAGTACATTATTTTGAGATGTTACCACCTCAGGGAGCTCAAACAATATCATATATCAACCATGAGTTCAACTGTCAGTACCCTCTTCATTTTCTAGGTGAGGGTGGTCAACATGTGGAAGATATTTGGAGGGACTATATGAAGTCAGTTTGTTGACCACTTATAGAATCTAGAAGACAAATGGGTGATGTTAGTGGTATAAATGTTTTGTGGGGTATCACATCGATGGTGGTACATCCTTGTCTAAAAGAAATAGCATGTTGGGATGACCTGGAAGGATTTAAAAACCCAGTTATTTATCTGTTTCTTCCTATAGATGTCATGTTCATATATAGATAGTTGGTTCATGAGGCTAGAGTAGGAGGATATAATAGTCATGGATTATGTTTCTTGATTTATATAGATCTAGTGGTTTTTTTGTCCATATTTGGTGATAAGGTTTATATAGCCATGCACGTTGAGGAAGTCATTCCCTATGGGGTCATGGTAGAGTTTAATGTGTTTTATTTTCCTCTATTATAGATATTTTGAACCAATACATGATTACAGAAATGAATATTAATGGGGGTTACCATACTATGCAACTACCCTCTTTGGGATTAAGCATCAATATTTTTGGATCTTCTATAAGTTATAAGAAATTGTTATATGAATCCCACCAGGGTGGTGATGATCATTCTAGAAAGCCTAGTGATTTCTCTTATACTTTCCAAGGGATGATCATGGTGTGGTGTTAACAGTGTGGTCACTTGGTATGCATGAAATCATTGTTCCCTCGACCACCCATGGAGTTCCAACATTGCTGGAATATGGGTTATTTGTGTCATGTTTTCTAAGACCAGTAGGTTGTTAATGGTAGTGGATTATGACTAGCTTACTATTCAAGGTTCATGGTGACTACCACACCATAAAAATTAGGTAGCTGGGCTTCTACCAACAACACGGGATGTGGTGGTGGGCATGTGGATCAATGATTTTGGTATTAGATTTAGTATGGGAGTATGACTTATGGAAGTCATGCAGTAGTACAAGGTCATGGGGTATGTTAGTTACATGTGGTAGAGCCTATTTTGTTAGAGCAATATATCATATTATCGATCATCTGATGCTCTATTTTTGTTTTGTCTATTATTTTTGACAAATGATCGAAATTGTTTCAGTTTTGATCTGGTCATCAGAGACTATTGTTTCTTCTAGGACATCTTCAGGAATGAAATCATTGGATTTTATATATTTATCTAAATTGATTTTATCATTTTCTATTACGCAAAAAATGATTTTTATCATTGGTTCATCTATTTCACATATCTTGAGGGTGGTAGCTTCAACTATGTAGGATAGATATATGTTCATGTAGTTCATGCCAGAAGAGACCTTTAGTGGGTAGGTGGCATCACTGCTCATGTTTTATGTCTGGTCTTGGATGAGGGGCGGGTAGATAATCATCCAATTTTCCCTCTTATAGTTGATCTATTAAAAATCCTTATTTCCTAAGCACATCTTTAGGTTACCAACAAATCATGGAATGAAGTTTATGATCGATCTATTCCTAGGTAACATACCTATATATATCAATCCTTATAAAATGGAATTAATAGTGCTTCAAGAATTTAAATATCAGTTAAATAGTTCAAAAGAAAAACTGCCTATCCAACCAAGCATATCCCCTTGGTGTGCTATACCTTTATTCTCCAAGATGGAGGAAAATTCCTTGAGACTGTATTTGGATTATTTGATCCTTAAATAGTAAATAGTTAATAATTGTTATTCACTCCGACAAATTGATTATTTATTTGATTAGATAAAATTTTATTGGATTTTCACTAAGATCTATTTACATTCAGTATACCACCCACTTAGAGTATAGCTATATGATGTTTTATATATGGCACTTTGAATTAGGTATAATATTTATGAGTATCTTGTTATGAAATTTGGGATAAAAACATGAATGTGGACGTTATGGATCTATTGAATAGACACCACCATCCTTATATGGGCTCTTGTGAGGTTGTCTTCATTGATGAAATATTGGTGAACTTTATGTCTATAGAGGATCATTCTAGGTATCTGATGATTTTTTTTAGCATGCATTTGGGTTAGAAATAATATTCCAAATTCAACGAATGTCAGTTTTGGTTAGATCGAGTTTTTTATTAGTCCATATAGTATTTAATACTAGATATTTCATGGAACATGAGAAAGTAGTTTTTGTGGATTATTAAAAGATCCCCAATAAATTTTTTTGAGATTCAAAATTTCCTATGGTTAGTTATCCACTATCGTAGATTTATACAGGGCTTCTATCACTTAGTTTAATAGTTTATAGGCCTAACTATATAGGGATAGAATATTTTTTAACACCTGTGATACATCCTTTATAAAACTGAAGTAGATGTTGTCATCTACATCATTCCTGACCTTTCCCATCTCTGGTAAGGTGTACAAGATATTTTATATGTTTATATGGTCAGTTTCAGTCTAGTACTTATAAAAGATGGTTGAGTAGTTACTTATGAGTCTAGGAACCTAATACCCTTTCAAATTAACTACGATAACCATGAATTATAGCTAGATACAATAGTATATACCCAAATTTTTTAGTGACACTACCTTTTGGGAGGGAGTTTTTTGGTTTATATAGTACAAAAATGTTTTAAATGCCTATTTACACATTGTGACCTAAATCCTTGGTAGAGAAGGTAAGTTAACTACGTAAAATCATTTAACTTTGAGTTAGATTAAACTCCTTTGAAGGGGAAGTTAGTGGTAGATGATCAGAGTAGGAGAACACAATCACAGTTTGTTTAGGAGTTCAGTTCTAAGTGGAAGATGATGTCCCTGTTTAGGTAAATTTATAATAATGTCGAGGAGAAACATGGGAGGGAAATATTTTATTCCTTGTCAATTAATTCCTCACACATTGATAGGCTGAAATATATATTATTATTGTATTTTTAATTTCTAGTGATAAGAGAAAATATTTACAATGGGTAGTTACCACTTGAGTAGTCTTACATGATGATTTGGTCTTTTATTTTCATGGTTGAGTGGTAGTCCCCATGAGCATGTGTGGGGAGTGTATGAAAGACTTCCTCTAATCAATATGGGTTTTGAATTCTTAGTTGACTAGTATATATCATGACAAGCATAGTAAATATCAGTGGCTATAAATAAATAAATAAGTACATATCTGGTTTGGTTTCTCGGTGTTCCACCTATTAGTCGGTGAAGATCGAGCATCAACATCCAATGGGTCTTCCCAAGATTTTTCCCATTCTAGAGTGGATATTCGATGATGTCAAAACTTATTTTTTGATAGGTATTCTAAGGAATCTATATGGTAATGATGATATTGGGGTTTTCATTAATCTAATAATAATGATAGGCCACTTCTTATCAATAAATGATACTTTTATAGTTGATGAGTTTTAACGACTATATGTACATGAGATATTATGCATACATGAGCTTCCACAGAGCATCATTTATGATATAGATCCTCAATTCACCTCAATATTCTAATGGGGCCTTCAGAGGCACTAGAAACATGGGTCTATTTGATCATATCTTACCATCCAAGAATGGATGGATAACTGGAGTTTACCATTTATTCCCTCAAGTTAATGCTTCAAGCATGTGTCCTTAATTTGGATGGTTCATGGGAATTCTTCTAGAATTAGTAGAATTGTCTTATAATAATTGTTACTTTACATCTATCTAGATGGATCTATTTGAATCATTGTATTTCAAGCCATGAAAATCTCTATTTTATAGGCTAGAAGCTGGTAAGTTAGAAATTATTGGGAAGAGCATAGTGTAGGGACCCTTTTAGAAAATCTATTTGATCTGTTGAAAACTTCTCTAAGAAGGAATAGTTATTATATAGACTAATGGTGGAATAACCTATAGTTTTAAGTTGAAAATCGAGTCTTCTTACATGTTTCACTGATTTTAGGGATGTGTTGGATTTAGAGGTGAAGAAGGTTAGCTCAAAGGTTTGTTGGACCATTTTTTATAGTACAAGGACTCAGCCTCGTGGCTTACCGAGAATCTCTCCTATAATAGTAAAAAGTGATTCATGAAATTTTTCATGTCTCTAAACTGCAATGGTATTACACTAACCCATATCATGTTATCTTCATTGATGAAATCAATATGGAGTCTAATAATTCCTTTGAGGAACCTCATATGTATATTGTGGACTACAATGAAAAGACCCTCCATGGGAAGACAATCCCACTAGTATATGTGCTATGGAACTATGGATGAAAAAGGGATGAAAATTGGGAATGAAAGTTAAAAATTTAAGCCTTGTGGTTAGAGATTTTTGATGGAGTACATAAACCGGTTCGAGAACATAGCTTGAGGACGAGCTGATATATAATATAGAGATTATAAGACCATAACTTGTATATGAGTCATGTTCTTACTTAATTTCTCTATCAGTTGATATTTTTCCTTGGTTATATATGATAGGTATATTTTTATTATAGAGTGGACTTGTGAGTATTTAGAGAGTCTGAATATTGAATTTTTTGGTTCTGGGGAAGCAGAATATGGTGCACGGTTCATGCATGGTTTGTGATAATCATACACCCCAGCCATGTGGTTTGAAAAACGAGGAGTATAGGTTATTAAACTATAAAAATGGGTAGAGGCCCCCATGTAAATATTTTAGTTTATTTCATATCCATTTTATATTGTTTTTTAATGGTTTTTCTAACCATTATAATTTATGTGTTTCAAAATAATGGGGTTTATATGGTTGGAAAAGTGTTTTTTCAAACCTGAAGAAAAATTATGCACACATTTAAAAAATGATAAAATTTTGTTTTTAACTTAATTATTCCCTAACACCGATAACTCTATTTTTTACCCCAAAAACAAAAAACCACCTATGTTTAAGAATTACTCTCCTCCGTCTCATTTCTTGACCAACTTCATAGTATCCAAGGTGTTTTGATCTCATATTTAGTGAAATCACGACCGTTTGGTAATTCTATGACTCATCTTCTATCCATCCTCAGATTCTCTCATAGACTAGTTCTAGTATTATAGATTTACATAGTTTCTCATATTTAAATTCAATTTTCCTAATACTTTTATATATCTCATTATAATAAAAATTAGTGGTCAATTTCAGATATTAGAACCTTCCTATACATAAGGTTGGTGGTACCTATGTATGTTTTCTAAAGACTCCTAATTTCTTCTAAAGTGTTATGTGATGTGATTAAAGTTGGTTTCCATGATTAACATACAATTCTTATTCAAATACATAAAATATCACTTTGATATGCTATATGACCCATTAATATTTGTCTTATTGAAGGAAAAAAGGGTAAAATCAAGGCTATCCTTAGTTAATGTTATTCCTCCTGACCTTATACATGAAATTTGGGGGTTGACTAGACCGATGTTTTATTTTAGAAATTGATAAAGGATATTTGAATTAAAAACTTACATTACATTAATAAATATTTCTAAAAAATATTTTAGTTTTAAAACTGTTATATGATTTTGGAAATTAACATGGTAATTATGAGTGTTTTTATAAAATTGAAGTTGCAAATATTTGATAAATGGAAATGTTAATTAAACCCACTGTATCTTTATTTGCTATATTTTTTATCTTAGTGATGGAACAAATTGTTAAACTTGGGTTGAAAATGACTCATGGGTAGACATGATGAATTATGGTAAAATCAGGGGTAAACAAAACTCCATGTAGATATTTGAAATTATAGTTAAATCCCGGGTGAACACAGCCCCCCCAAGTGGACACTAGGGCCCTGAAGATGGTTATATTACTGTCAGGCATTATTTTGTACTAGGGATGGGTATATTTCCCCTTTTTATGAGTGTATTGGGTTAGCGTGGTCGTAGTGACATGTTCATAAATAGATGAAATTGGATGAAGCAAGTTGGTCTGACCTCAAGTATAACCATGGGTCCTAGGTTCTGGTTTTATTTATTATTTTAGTTAATTAAATTGTTTTTCCGTGGCATTATTTCATGAAATTGTTATTAATACTATATTATTTTGGGACGTTATTGGTGGTGGCCTATGATGTCAAACTCACATCCCACTTAAGATATATTTGAGAAACCAAGAAGACTTCATGGATGCTTGTAGTGATAAGGGAAATAAATATATGACCAATTCATGATTGTGTTCCAGGATAAATTTTGGGGATGGGTGTGTGGCTAGAGTTGAGGACACTTCTGAGATATATAGTTATGTTTACCTTTCTATCCTTTTTTTTACATATTCTATATGAATAATGATAGTTGTTACTTCTGAAATAATTGTACTATAATTTTTTGGTATTACATGGGTTATGATGTAATTTGAACTTATGTAGATATTATAATATATGTTTTATATGGTATTTCTTTTATTTAGTGATATTCATGAACATTTCCCATTATCGTGTAGTATCCTCAAGGAACCTTATCAGACCCTCTTTGTTGGTTGGAATCCACTAGTATACAAGGAGGCACGCCTGTGGTAATGTATTGATCCATTGTTTTAGAAACTGTTTAGTGGTTCGGGGTGGTGGGATGTTAAAGCAACAAGTTAGAACAAAATTTATTGATTTCTATATCAAAAAGTCGATCAAGTCTCCAAAGTTTCTATTAATATAAAACTTATATTAATAAAATATTCAAATTAGACCAAATAATTATTTTATATGAAGTATTTATTCCGAAACTATGTTAAACTATAATAAAACATGGCCCTAGTTACTCATAAATCACTACTTTCCCAAAAACGTTTGAAATCAATAAATTAATGGTAGACCATTAAAGCAAATAGAGAAAGTTAGAGAAGGGGATATGGGATTCTTTAATGATTGAAAATTCTTAAGAATCCTACCTAATAAAATAATCAATGTTAATAAGGGAAAAAATCCATTAATTATATATAGAAAAAGTTTAAATATGATTTGATGATTATGAAATGCTATATTCCCTTTTAAAAAACAAACTACCACAAATAAATTAAATTGAAAATAATAGATAAATAAATCTTATAAAGTATTCATGTTCTTCTCTTAATTAAACTTTTCTGTTAAGATATAAAATATATAGTTTTTAAAGAAATTTTCATTAAAAAAAATTGTTTGAGATATTCACACTATATAAAAATACGTATAGTCTAAAATCAAACACAATTTAAAAATTAATATTAGGTTCAACCTAAACATTTAAACTCTATTTAAAACTAATTAATAGGAAATAAAATTCATTGAATTCAAAGAAATTTATTTCTCTATATATCTATTAAGAAAAAATAAACTTTTATGTTCCTTGGATAATATATTTACAATCATAAATCCTTTCTGTGGGTATAAATTCATAATATTTTAGGTTAAAAATACAAAACAATGGTTAATATAAATACTTTGAAACTCCAAATTATTATCTAAAACTTACTATCAATAAGATTGGATGTAAACATGTAGTTATTAGGAGATTTAGTTCTCATAGAGTTAAACTAAAGTATATACCACATAAAACACACCATTGGTAAATGAATATTTTAAATGTTTAAGGAATCATAAAACATCAAATCCATTTATTTTCAATCATCTTTAAAAACTACAGAACAAATAAATAATAAATCCACTTAAATCATAATGCATAAAAACTTAAAATGTAGAACATTTAATACTATATCAATCTTTTCCATAAAACTATGTTGATATAATTTTTTAATTAGGTCACCACTAAAATAAGTTATTTAGAAAAAGCTATTAAACATATTGAGAAATGATTAAATTGAAATAAATACTTATTTTACTAATGGGTTCCTACATAACACAAACAAAACTAGTCTAGAATCCAAAAAATAATAATGTATTCATTATTAAATATATTAGGAATATTAAGGGTTGTAATAAAAATTACTTAATAAAAAAGGTATTGGAAAATAAAAACATCCCTAATTATAAAAATGCTTTTAGTTATTATTAAAATATTTTCTCATGAAATACCTGATAAATAATATAGTTAATAAAACCTCTTATAAGAACACTATGAACAAGTTTAATAAATTTTAAAAATTAAAACACAAAAATTAAAAATTAGAAATAAATTCAATCTAATTTCAATAGGATGTAGTTGGAAACCACCCATATAATGTATGAAAATAATTTATGAGAGTATTAATTATTCTTATAACTTACAAGTAACTTATAATTCTAACATATAAAATACAAACATTTAAAATTATCTTTAACATGTTTTATTTCAACAACACAATTATTCCCAATCAGACCATATATGACTATTTAATTTAAATATCATTACTAAAACACTCCATTAAAACCCATTTTTCATTATTAAGTATTTTAAGCATTGGGCCATTGAATTTTCTATGGTCATTAGAAACTTTACTTAACATACACATTTAAATCCACATTAAAAATCTAGTTACAATGTTAAACTAATAATAATCACCCACATAATCATTTTAAATTGAAATAAAGTTCATACTGAGATTTCTAAAAACATAAATTATAACTGTAAAATTTTAATTATATCAAAAAAATCACAATACAAGAAATAAATATAAGAATAAATCAATGTAAAATTTATCTTCTGTAAATATCCTAAAACCTTCTCATATTTTAATAAATTAAAATAAATCAACATAAAATCTTATGAGCGCCATTAATTTCAATCATATTAAATCCTTAAAATCAGTAAAAACAATATGTGGAAGTAATTTCATAGTAAAAACAATATATTAAAACCACATCCTTCCAAGATTCTTGGTCTGAGTTCACATTCTACTACTCATTCACCATATCCATGATCCAACTGGTTTCCCATAAAACTTCCATCAGAGTTGGAAGTACACCGATTATGGAAGGACAACTTAAACCATGAACTATGACTGAAAATTCTCAATATCCCATAAAAATTAATGGTATGGAAATAAAATTTCTTTCTAGACACTTTTTTATACACCTCACTTGAGCATCGATAATACTATTTCATGTCTACCTGGCTTCCTAAATGATACTCAAGAACATAGTCTCTTATTATGAACATATGCTATGATACCATTATGACAAAAAATATCTATAGTTAACCCTAACCTAGGCACCCAATCCAATCCGTTGAAAATTCCAAAGTTTGTTCTCAACACCATGGGCTAGTAACTAGTTCATATGTATTGGTAACAAAATTTGGGAAGGGTTTCTCCCAAATGGTTAAACAATGGGTCCTACTTGAAAACTCATCAAGACTCCATCAAACCTTAATAATTCATGCATTAGTAAAAATGTAAACAATATTAATCCTCATATCACAATATAAAATCAATAGAAAAATCATTATAAAAATATTTCATAAATGATGCACAAACTTAAAAAACAATACAACTATATATTCCAAAAAACCAAAGGGGTTGGAAGGGGATCAAATAAAATAATACAACATCAGGAAAATACATTATATATGGTAAAAAGGAAGAAAAATGGTAAAACTACCCCTCATAGTGTGACATAAGGGAATATGCCATCATGTCACCTTCATCAACCCAAATAATCTATCATGAACATCCACCACCTATGAATGATGAATTTCCCTTACATGTTTCAATATAAACAAGTTCTTTATACACCAATGGGTGTATGAAAGGTGAAATCATAACAATACCAATAGGATCCCATCAAGTGTTCCATAAACATACTTTGTTATAAAACAAAAGAGCATTCCAGTTTTAAATAAATATATAAACCAATATTTAAAAAATTCATAATAAATCAAGATTTCTAGTATATGGGTAGTAAGAAGTAAAAAAACAAGTTTAGAACAAGCTATATGAATTGTATTTCAAAATATACAGTAGGGGAGAACAACTTATGGTCATTGACGCTAGGTTAACCTATTTGTTATAAGTCTCTAATTAGTTGTAACCTCAATTAGTGCAATTTGACTATAAGTACCTCACTAGTCTAGTAGGTTATTTATGAAATTACTTTATTAGTTTTGGAGAAACAGTAACAAGTGGAAATAACTTCATCCTGACATAGATTTAATTAATATAGGCATCCATTAGTAGAAGTAATTTTACTAATCAGTTAATGAATGAATTTAAATTCGCAAATTTAAAGCATGATTCCAAAACTATTTCCATCATTCATTATAATTATACGCTATAGAAAACCCTTTTAATTTAATTAAATCATGAAAATCTCATATATATATATATATATATACATACATTACATATAATTTTATAAATCGGTATTTTAAATACAAGCACAATAGATTTGATTAATAATGAAATAAATAAAAAACCTCATACTTTTAATAGTGAACAAAAAGAAAATGGGATGAATCCACTTGAAATTGGGGGGAAAGTTATTTATGTGGTAATAATAAACCCTGCACATCGAAACCCACACCTATAAAATTGATGATCATGAACCCAAGGTGGCCATAAACATAGGTTATAAAACTCCATATAAAATAGGGTAAAGTAAACAAGAGAACAAAGATTAATAACATTCTAGGTGTTTCCCGTGAATATCATGGAAAATTACCCTAAAAATTTTTAGGATAGGATACTAAGGGAATTCATGCATGAGAATGAGGCTATAGTCAAATATAGAAATAAATGGGTATGAGATGGTTTAAATTGGAAAGGGGTAGTTAGGTAATTTCCCATTTTTTAATCCTGGGAAAACTGTAAGATTTTGTTTTATGATTTGATAAATTATTTTCCAACTATGCGTGTCATTACTAGATCACCAGGGTACTCACATAGTTGGGATACTTGATTAGAAAATTTATGCACTAATCATGCTTATTCTTTTACTAAAAAATAAAAAATGGATGCAAGTTTGAGAAGTAATTTTTCCTGAATATACAACAACCATGAAACATCTTTTTTTGTAATTCCAAATTTATAATTGGAAAAAAGGATAGTAATATATAGTATAAATAATAGATTATAATAAATAATAACTCATACCAGAAATGATCTCATAGGTGTGACACTATAGTATAGTATAATTTGAAATTATCATCAACCTCCATTAGGTATTTTAATTAGATTTATGTAATGTTATATAAATATTTATTTCATACCTTCCAAACATCAAAAGATTATTTTTTTCATGCATAGTCACTATAGAATTATCTTTTCCTGAGGCAGTTACACTTTTCTCTTTTAAAGATAATGAACTACTTCAAACACATGAAATGGGTTTAAAATTTGTAAAACTAAATAATTTTTTACAAAAATCTCATTATAGAATTTCATATAATCGTTAATAAAAATATTAATGTTCTAGGAACACTCTCATAACTCAAACGATATAGATTTTTTATATTTAAAATATTTCAAATTTAATATGAAAAGGTTTAAAAGAAAATAACATTTATATTTAAATATGATTTATCCAACCTGATGATCATTTAGATATGAATAATATATCATTAAATTATGTTTCCATAGCATTAAAATAATTAATAAGTCTTTATAGAAGAATAAAATCAGTGAAAATAATTAACATAAACATAATGAAAATCAACATATGAAAATATATATAAAATAATGCATATTATGAACATTATAAAAATAAACTCTTAAAGTATGTTTAAACATCATTTTTACATTATTATCATTCTTCAAAATCATTAATTGTGTAAATATTAGTTTATAATTATATATTAACGTAAATCTACAGAAGCATTATTTTATATGAAAAGTTGATCTGGTTATGTATATATTTTATTTCATAAGCATCATTCTATGTTGTATAAACATCAATATATGCACTATAATCATCAATATATACAAAATAAGCTTCAACATATATTTCATAAGCATAATATATAGACCATAACAATCATTCCAACTATAATAATGATGTTAAACTTAGAGAAATTTAATAACTTGTGAAAACAATCTAGGATGTTTAGAATAAAATCTAAATAATACTGTGAGAAATTATAATTACCCAATTGTGAAAGGTTTAGGGTATGAGTCATAAAAAACTAATAATAATATGGATTTTTCTTCAAAATCAGTTCCTAAGACACATAATAAACCTGAAGATAAAATCAATAAACAATTTCAATAATGATATTTTATTTGACAAGTATTGTAAGATTAAAAAATATTTATCCACTCATATTAAAGGGAATAAAATAAATTTTTTGGAACTTATCAAAGCATAGAAAATAAATTTATATTTTTTTACCAAAATAATAATTGAGTAAAGTGGAAATGATCCACTCAATATGAAATACGATCATCCTCCTCAACTCTCTCAAGACTATGAGAACAATAAAGAACAATCCAATCCAAAATGATTTGTTATTATGGTTAATAAACAATGACACATGATGTTTGTTTCCACCATTCTAGCACTCAGAGTTCTAATGGGGACATTTTGAGATTCATAGATCAGGTGGGGATACAACTAGAGGAACTATGATTTGAATTCTTTATAAAAATAATGACAAAAAAGTACTTCAACTGAATGTATCATCAATGATGAAATATTTATCATGCTGAGGAAATTATTATTATAAATTTTTAAAAAATAATATATGAAAAGGACCTCCCATTAAAAAAAATAGGGTTTTGTTCATGCAATTCATTGAATTTATCTGAAGAAATGGACATAAAAACATGGGTGGGTATGTGCCCAACTGCTTCCTCCACACCCTAGAACCTTCAGTTTAGGCTTGGGCATGATGTAATAGGATTTAAAGACACATTACTTGTGTAAAAATAAAAATTCCACCTAGAGAGAAAATTTAAGAACCTCTTTCCTATATTTTACTATTTTGGAGGCTCATTAATGAACCTTTAAAGGTGATTTGGGATATAATACACTTGTTTGGTCTATTTAATACTCTAAATGACCATTGTATTCAATTTATTGCACGTTTTTTTGGATTTTTATGAATTTAGATTCATTTTATGCTATTTAATACACCTATTTATATAAATATAAATGGGTTGTCTAGCCTTCATTATAATGATATAAACTGAAGGCGGTGCTTAGTGTTTCATAATGCTCCTCTACTAAGATAGATCCCTAATTTTCCTCATCTGAGATGTCCTCTAGTGTATGTATATATCCTTATTCCATAATTTTCCTTTCAGTGGTAACTATAATCACTTGGATTAGAGGATTATATCACGAATTAATTAGTTATTAGTTTCTTCATTACAGACCAAAGGGGACTTGAATTTATTAATTCATTTTTTATTCAAATATTCTAAGCCTTTTTTAAAATGTATTTTTATTCTATTATGTTATTATTATGTTTATAATTTTATTGTTATGATCTTAGATAGGTTTTACTATTAATTTTATAGTATAATGTGTTTAGTTAACATCATTATAATCTATCAATATATGCAAAGGATTCTCAAATGTATCTAATTATAAGATAATCAAGATAAAATCGAGTGACGAGTATTTTTTTATAAATATTTTTCAACTCAATAACAATGTGTCGTGTTGAATAACCACATAACATAATTATTGAAATATATTCAAAATTGGTAGAATATGTTATACATAAAACAGGGAATTCCCATGATGATTTAACAATATATATCTTGATGTAAATCAATGGGTTCGATGGGTAATGACATGTTGGATGATCAAGGAATGTATAATCAACATGAGGAGATCCCAACAATAATTCATAGGTATTAGAAATTGAAGGAAGTTGATATATGTGACAATGATGCACAAAAATGAAAAAAATTAAGAATGATAGTGTCAAGGGGAATTATACATAACCGAATAAGAGAGAAATTTGTTGTTATTAATAGACTATTACAATGGAAGAAGATGAGTATAGATCCACACACAATGTCTCATTCATGATATATCCATTCTTCATGTTTTATATAAGTTTTATCACATTCATTCACTTGTAATTTTATTCCACCATAACTTGTTAAGTGAATAGATAACTTTCACATGGTAGGGATATAAACCTTGAGGGATTGCACCGACATATCATCAATTTTATACCCATTGGAGAAACCCCATGTTGGGAGAGCCAATTAAAATTATGTGTCTATTTTTAGTTATCGCTCACTCACATATACGGGAAGAGATAAATGTTCCAACTAATTATAAGAATAATATAGTTTAAATAGAAAAATTTTAAGATTGAAATAACTTGATTCTTGATATTCCACAGACCCTCTCTCTCATGTTCTATTATAATAGCATATATCTTACATTACAAAATTGATACCAAGAGAGAATAATAAAGATAAACTCCAATTTATTTCACCTCATTTTCAAAAGATCAATATTACATCATGCAATAATATCAGAATCATAGAACCCAAAATTCATAATCAAATTAGGCGAAGTACCTGAGGTACTTGGTTGACGGTCCCTGACAGTTGTAAACATTAGCTCTATGAAAAGCTTAAAATCTGCCCAATCTTTCTTCATTACCATATCAGATTTAAAATTTGAAACTTCATCAAACATATCCATCTTAAAAACGTTAACTTCTTGTTTTGAAACAGAACTGGATTTCAATTTCTAAAATATCTGATTTTCCTTTTCCAATTCTCTTCTTAACATTTCATTTTCTAATTCAACTCTGATTATCTTTCTATATAGCTCCTCAACTTCTGAATTCATAGAATCAGTTTCACCTTGTTCTTGATTCTCAGTCTGAGCTTCCACTGGTTTTAACAAAGCTAAAGGTAGAGATTCAACATCTGATTTATCTTAATCTTCTCTTTGTACTGGCTTCTCAACTGATTCTTCCTCTGAGTCCTTCCCTGACTCATCCACAAAAAAACCCATTAATAATTTTAGTTCGAATTTCAGAGGGGTTCTCTTCTTGATTCACATGAACAGATTTTTTCTCCTCCTGAGCATCTTCTTCATTGACTACCTCTAAGTCTGGATTCTGTAAAATAGGTTCCACTTGAGCTAATTCCTCTTGATAAATCATAGTAGGTTATATAGATTTAGTAGATTCAGGTCCATCCACTTCAACTTATCCAATATTTTCAATAGTTTGAGCCACAATTTATTTTTCCACTTGAGGTGTCACCTCAATTTGGGAAATTGTTGGTTGTTCAATTTGTTGTACTACAGGTTCTCTAATAAATCTGTAGTTCATAAGAGGTTCAGTTGCATTAGTATTTGCCTGAATAGGCTCCTCGCCAGTTGGATCCACTCAATGTATTTTACTCTGAAGTATATCTTGACTTTCCTCATCAGCATGTGGATCAACTACATCAAATCTCAGTCTTATTGAGGTTCCAATTTCTCTTGATTCATTCATGCCTTCCTTTGACATAGCAGGTTGCTCCCCTTGAGCAGGGTCCTGGTCTTCCTCAGCTCCAACAGGAATAATCCCACCTTTCACAGTACTCTAGAAGAATCCAGTCATCCTTAGAGTTCTAGCATTGAAAATATTGTTTTGGTGGGATCTTACTCTGGCATCTATTAATCTCACCATATCAGACATAAACAGTAGTTTTTAAATGAACCAGCCTTAGGGATAGAAGTTCATTCTATCCTCTAGTCGACAGAAGTAGTTGAGATACCATACCCTATATATCATACTATTCAGCTTGATTTCACTCATAGTAAAAACATTATGTACATGTCAGGAAGAAATTCTTCTCCATCTCGGACATCATAGGTGCAATCCATGTTTGCAAAAATATAGCAAGAATCTTCGGATCAGGTTCCAGATACTTCACTAACATTTTTATAATACATATAGAACAAAAAAAGGACATAATTTCCTCTAACTTATGTTCATCATCGTCATTATTCTTTTAGTCGAAATGATAAACTCCCTCCTGAGGACAGTTTAAGATTCTAGCTATTTCTATAGATGAAATTGAAAAATCCTGATCTTCAATTTTCACAAATATGATGTCCTCTGTATCTCCAAGACTGAACTGAACGGATTTGAACAAATGACTAAGATCTACCTCATATAGAAACTCTATATTTTCTCCACTAATATTCTGCTCGAGATTTTAAAAAGTGAGGGCTTTCCACAGCCTGAGATCTATTTGATACAGCCATTCTTGGTCGATTACTTTTCCCTATAGAATATTTCTTCCTGTTCTGCAATGATTCTTGACATTACTAACTTCTCCTTTCTCAATTCTCTATGTCTTGGCCATTTCAATTTCAATGATCTGAAGGATCTAAGGTTTAGGGTTTCAAAGGTTTATCCAAAGGTAGACGAAGTCTATAAGGGTTTTTGGTGTTTCGAAAGGTTTTGAGAAAATAAACAGGTTTGGAATTTGAAATGGTTTCTGACATCCTTGATTCCCATGTCATTTACTTAAATAATAATCAGTATATTATTTAACTAAAATAAAACGTAGGAATAAAAAAATACAAATGAAATTATAAATGATTCTAAAAAAAAATAATTAACTTATTTAAAATAATAAAGATAATAAATTCATAAAAATTTAAAATTAAAATTTCATTTAAAATTAAATAAACTTAAATCCCCTTAATTAAATGAAACCTCACAGTGGGAAGTGGTTTAGTAAAAATATCAGCTAATTAAATTTCATTATTTACAAATTCTAAAAAGATACCTCTTTTAAGAACATGATCTCTTATAAAATGAAGTCTGATATCAATATGCTTAGTTCTGAAATGGTTAATAGTGTTTTTTGAAATATTTATAGCACTTTTATTATCACATAAAATATGTGTGTTATTAAAATTTAGTTCAAAGTTCATAAGCGTCTTTTTCCTCACCTCATTCATCCATAAATGCATAATAAATCTCGAATCATGTATATATTGGAGTTTTATTTTTATAATATAAAATCTCATATTAATTTAACTTCTCATCTATTATTAGATAAAAAAATTAAATTATTGTCTAAGTTATGTCGGTTAATTGCCTCCATGAATAATGTTTTTTCCTTTTTCCATTATCGTCTTCATATCAGGTCTAAAACTATTTTTTGGTTAAATAATATTTTAATATGTATAGTATAACCTAGTCATTATTCATAAAATTTTATATTAAATATACCTTCATGCTTTCCATAGTGTGGATATTTGATAACTTCGTTTATGGACATATGTACAACTACCTCCTCAAAGCGAAGTGATTCGTTCACAAATCACATGGAATGTATTAAGGATTTATTTAGTAAAAATATATTATATTAATGAAATATTGATTCTAATTTAATGATATTATATATATATATACATTTTTACATACATGTCATTTACTCTAGTTCTTTTAGTACAAAAAGAAAACAAAAATAGTGTTATTGCATATGTATGGAATACCGTCTCAATGAAGGGTGTTTTTTGTATTTATAGATTATTAGAAATACTAATATATTGAATATATAAGGTATTTATATCTTTTTTTATATTTTTAAATAATTAAATATTGATAATCAAGAATAAAAAGTCAAAACATGTGTGATTAACAATGAAAATATCACTTGATACATAACATAAACATTATATTAATAATAAATGTGTAATATAATTTCTTACAAAAATCACATATTGTATTATAAATATGAATATGGTTATATGATATATGTATAACGAACTTATACTTAATATATAGGATTTTTGTATAAGTACAAATAGAGTCAAGACATTTGGTAGGGGAATTTTGTCTCCGTTTTTCTTTCTGTGAGATACATGATTTATTGGCCACTCATTTATTTCATATGTTCTACATACATCCAATAAATTTATTCTATGAATTTTATAATCTAATTTAAGGTTATTTACATATCTATTTTATGATCTCTCTTTCATGTGGATTTACAGTTCAAAAGTTACCAAATAAGCAACGTAGTTTTGTCTCAATTTGCGTTCTTTGAGACACATGTTTTGGTATGCCCCTATTATCTTTTTACATGGTGTATATACTATCATTTGAAATGTTTTATTTGGAATATACTTATTTTCATTATATTTTAATCTTCTTTTAATGTTATTATTTTATCGGTATTATGATACAAATGTTTCAAAGTGTTGTGTGACACTTTGAAATTTTTTATGATTATTTTCCTCAATAAATGTTTTTAAAGATATATTAATAGAATTTTCAAAGAAAAATGATTCTAAAGAAATTTTTTATGTTAAACTATATTTTTAATATTAATTTATAATTTTTGAATTCTATTTTCAGATAAAAAGGATTAAATTCACAATCTCATTAATTTCTAATATTATTTATACATAATTATTTACTAGGGTATATTTATAATCAAAGAATGTGTTTCCAACTATTGTTTTCCAGAATATTTTTACTTTTATTATATAATAATTTAAATTAATTTTTAATAATTTAGGACTTTTTATTAAAAATATTGAAAATAATATTTTTTTTCATTTTCCAAATGACGTACTTTTTGATATTTTCTGAAAAAGTATATGAATAATATTTTTTTAACTTATATGGCATGAATGGATTTTTACTATTTCATGATTCCTTAATGATTTGAAACAAACCTTACAATATTAAAATGTTATTTTAAAATAAAAATATTTCTATTAATATTGAGATGCATTTCATTTAATGAAAATGTTTTAAAGGCAGAAAGGATTTGTTTCCTCAAGATTTATTTTTAAGATTTATCTCAAAAATAAATTTTCATCAAAGAAAACATTGTTTGAAGTTGTCTATGTTTTACAGGGGATATAATTTAATGATTCCATTATTATTATTTCCATGATTTGATATGTTTATTATGGAATGATATTTATGAAACCAATTTATTTTCCATGGGTTATGTTGTCATTTTATGATGTTCATAAAATCCATTTCATTCCATGGGTTATGATATTATAAATGAGTTAAGTTATTAGGGAACACATATGAATGATTTCATTATGAGATGGGTGGGACCTATATATCCCTCCAATTTATTGGTTAATAATAATTGTTTTATGACCTCAATATGGTACATTAGAGGGTATCCCAATCTTTAAACAAGAGGGTAAACAGGTGGATATACCAAGACCAAAACAATAAGGTACACAGGGGTATCACAAGCCTAAAGTAGGTAAATTGGTTATTATCAGAAGCCTAATATATTGGGAAGGTATTGGTCTATAGCCTTGATATATGATCTTATATGCTTATGTGTCTGCCAAAAATTCCATGTATTATTCCTATATTATGCTTTCGTAAATTATTTTCTTTATTTCATTATGATTCATGTCTTATAAACTACTATGATTTATTCCACGATTAATGTTTATGATCTTTGATTTACTGGGTGTGGTATTCTAATGTTATGATAACATTCTCATACCCTTATTATAATGTTTATGCTTACATGTCTTCCATTTCAACCCTTACTAATCATCTCAGTTCACCCCTTTTTATGTTTCTTTTCCCCATGTTATAAGGAAGGGTACTATGTAGGAGTACATAAAGGAATGATATTTGTGGGAAACATTGATCATATCCCAAAAGACTAGACATTTTTGTTTCAAGTACCCAAAGGCACTAAAATAATACATTAATTGGGAATAAAATTTTATAATTCTTTTATATATTATCAAAATGTTATGTAATGTCATTATACTTCAAGACTAATTCATTATAATGGGTATCAGAGAATAGGTTTAGTCAATATTAGGAGACTAGGATTATAAAACGTAATGAGACCCCTAGTTATATTTCTAAAGATATTTCAAGGTATGACTATAAGGATAAGATTAAGGTTTCATAGATTTAAAAATACTTGTCCAGATATAGACATCCTAAGTAATTTTTTTGTGTTATCTAGTTTCCACAATGTTAATGGTTTCTTACTTTATACTTTCTAGTTTTATTCAATGGTAGGAACCAGAAGAAACTAGGTTAACATTGAAATTTACTTACACATTTCTAATAATAAGTAAAATGGGATGGTATCTAGAGTGAATGTGGTTTTGATCATACCTAGATAGTTTTCATGGAACATACGTAAAATCATATACCTTATCCAACTCTTAGACTCACCAATGAAAAGAAGGAAGGAATTAGTCGAGAGTTTAGTTAATAAAGTCCATGGAAGAATGAATATTCAGTTTCACTTTAGTCAAGAATGTGAAAATAATCACCTAGGTAAATGTCTTAGAGGAACATGAACATGTTGTGACTATGAAAAATAATGACACAAATAAAGTAACTATAAAGGAAAAAATGAATGGTCCAATTAAATAAATGGATAATAATATTAGACACCCTAAAGTACTATCAAGTCATGACATCTTCAAATGGGTAAGGAATTGGAATTTTTTAAATTGATTTTCTAAGTGGAAATAACATGAAGATAATAAGAAAGGTGTTACAAGTAATTGTTATAATGCTGTTGATGATAGGACTATAGATGAAATGTGAAAGGAATGTTGAATTAAGTAGTAGGATAGGGATCCTTTTTAATAGGCTAAGGATGAAGGTAACTATTCATAGTGTTTAGGTATTTCGATTGAATCATTATGTTATGTGAATAATGAAATATACAAGTATAGTTCAATTTGTGCTATCCACTTAGGATTTATAGGTTTATGTTGAATGTTTCTGATAGACTGGAAATGTTATTTAATGGATAAGTGAAATTTTGAATATGGAAAGATAATATTTAATATATTTCTTGTGTAAGGATAATGATGTTTGGATAAAGATATGTTATACATGGATAATTAAATTAGATGATATTGGTTGTTTATGGATTTGTTGACAAGTGGGTTATTATATCATGCACAAATTTTAAAACTTTCCGGGTCTTAGGGAATATATCTAATAACATTTGGAATAAGTAAACATGCATGTTTTCAGTAAGTTTGTGTGGTAATTTGGGTTATTACCATGAATCAAGAGAAAACATGAAGAAGGTATTCACATGTTTTTAATGTGAAAACCAAGATCTACCATATGATATATGGGTGATAAATGTTAAGATTATTTAGTACACTTTTTTCTATATTTTTGGATTTTCATCTTTTGGAAGGATTAAAAGGGTTACCATTTATAGAATGGTTTGTGTTAATCATCGTACAATGTTTTAGAGATTAAAGTATAATCTCTCTATTTGAAGATTTTTTAATATTTTATAACCTGTCTTAAGCATTTTTTATGATAAATACTGATGGAATGACCTATCATTCTGTTTGTTGATATTAGGATCTTCTAATGCTTTCAGAATAACAAATATCACTACAATTCCTAGAATAAGAGATAAATTAGAAATTTATAAATTTATAAAAAGGGCGATGTTTTCCTTAAGAAATGTAAGAAAATATTCTCATGAAAATTATACAACAATAGTAAAATATTTATGAAATAAAATTTCAAAATCTTACCATCATTATCAATGATATCAATGACCTCTTTCATTCTTCATTAGTTTATGGTTTTGTTATTTTTAACATTCTTTATATCACCAACTTTTTAGTAATCTATGATCATTATCAATATCTATGATTATTTACACTTTTCCTCTATGCCCAAATCATCACCTATTTATCCATTGTAGTAACTTTTCTATTATTTACTTTGGGTAACCATTATTTTCCAAAATGTCCTTTTTAAAATGATGTTTTAGAATTCATTTTTATAATCCAGGTTTCTATGAAGCAAACTACCAATTATTAAGTCGTTACCAACCTAGATGAATTTCATTGGTAAAATTCATTTTAAGGTCTGTAGAATGTAACACCCTAAGTATTTTCATTTTTTTTGAATGAATTTAATCTATTTGATATTTTTCATTTGACACAATATTGAATATGGATTTCCTTATTTAATAAACACTATGTTTTTATTTCATTAAGTGCCACACCAAGATAATATTATTCTACATGAAAAATAGACATATCTTTTTGTATACGCAACATTTTTTTTTGTTGTGTTACACACAATGTCATTTTCCTTCGATAGCTTGCGTTACACGTAAGATTGAGTTTTTTCGAACGATATATAATTATTAAAATATTATTATTTAATATATAATAAGATATATCCTAGCCATTAAATTAACGTTTATGAATAGTATTAACCCACTTAGGAAAATATAAGGTTTATTATATGAATTCATTGGTTGCGAATTAATTATAAACAAAAATATATACCAATTGATTATAAAAAAACTAGATGTACTTTTATGCTCTCAAATTCATTTTGACTTAATAAATTAAATTAATTACAATTATTGAATAATATCAATTGAATATATATATTATATATTCAATCCAATATTTTACATAGTCATCTAATATATTTTATAGTAATAAGATAAGAACAGACCCAATTTTACTCATAATCCATATATTTTTCAGAAAAGTAATTTTTCCGCCATTTAATAGGGAACACATTTTAAATCTAAATTTTGAAAATTTTAGAATTTTTTTATGAAAAAATAATATTATACTTTTATATTGGTGTATAAAACTTTACTTTTTATGAATTTTTTATATTTTTCGGATAAACTTGTTTTGGATGAATATTGAAAAAAATGCATTTTGGTTCAAAACTTCATTTTCATCTACTTTTTATATATAAAAATTATATTTTAAATTGGTTTTAATATTTAATTGGTTAAATTATACATTAATAAAACCAATTTAGGTCATTTACTCAATTTCACATTAAAATTAGACATATAAACATTCTAATATTCCGAATGTTTCACTTTAAATCCTCACTTTTTCACTGTATCTGTCGGATTATTTTTCAATCTAATTTTTCCTATTATATGAATTGAAATAGGTAAAATAGAATCCATTTTTGGAATAAAAAGGTTAAATTATATTTTATGTTCAATTAACTTATTAGGCATTAAAAATTTACCATGGTAAAAAATTATTTCCTACAGTATAAGAAAAAAATGAATCATATTAAAATTAAAAGGGTATAAGCATAAAATACCTAAACACTAAAAAATTTAAAGCTTTTTTGAGGTGTGGATAAAACCTATCCAGCCTAAAATTTTTAATTTACATCCTATGTTGTTTAATTTTATGCCACCTCAATATGGTTGGCTTTAAATATAATTTATTCATTATTTAATAACATAAACCCATCTCTCCTTAAGTATTAATACCTCTTATCCCCACCCAATTTCGGCCAAAAAAATCATTATAGCTCCACAAAGATCTTCCAAAACCTCTAATACTCACTCTCCCCATGTCCAAGTGCTTCTGGTAACACTAAAAGACCAAAATACAAAGTTCTAAAGGGTCTCTCAAGGAGGTGATATTCGAGAGGTAATTTTCCCAAACTACATCCTCTAATTTATTTTCTTTATCTACATTCTCCTCAAATAATTCATCCAACGATTATTGATAACAATATAATAATTTATATACTGGAATTTTATATTTCTAATGGAATATATCATATCCATTTCATTTCTCATATCCTCTTATTCAATGAAATAAAATTATTGTCTATCTTATGCAAGTTAATTACCTCTGTGAACAATGCTTTTTGTTATTTTTCTATTACCACCTTCATGGATGGCCTAAACTATCAATCTGGTTAAATAATATTTTAATATGTATATTAAAACCTATTTCATATTCTTTAATTTATTTTTTAAATACAGTTTCATGCTTTCTATATTGTGAATATACGATAACTTTATTTGTGGACCTGTGGACTACCACCTCTTCAAAGTGATGTGATTCATTCACACTTCAAATAGAATGTATTAATGATTATATTAGTAAATATATATGATATTAATGAAATATTAATCACAATGTAATTATATTATATATATAAATATTTACATATATGTTATTTACATTCTTTCTTTCAATACGGGAAGAAAACAAAAATAGTGGTCAAGCGTACGTATGACTTATCATCTCCTTGGACGGTGTTTTTTATCTTTAAATATTATCATAAATACATATATATTGAATATATAAGATTTTTTTATAATTTTTTATATTCTATAAATAATTAATTCTTTATAATCAAGAATAAAATTTCAAAACATGTAGGATTGACAAAGAGAATATCACCTGAAACGTAACATAAACATGGTATTAATAATAAATGGGTAATATAATGTATTAAGTAAATCATATTTGGTATTATACATATGAATGTTGGTCTTTTATATATGAAAAATAAATTTATACTTATTTAAATTAGGTTTGTATGTGTACGAATTGAGTCAATATATTAGGCAAAGGAATTCCATCTCATTTTTTATTTATGTGAGATACATTCCTTATTAACAACTCATTTATTTTGCGTGGTGTATGTACTATACATGAATTTATTCAATGAATTTTATAATATATTTTATTTTAATTTATATATTCATTTTATTATCTCTATTTCATGGGGTTTTACGATTCAAAAGATACCAAATGAATAAAGTAGTTTTGTCTCAATTTTCCATCTTTGAGACACATGTTTTGTTATTCACCTATATTCTTTTACATGTTGTATATAATATCATTTTACATGTTATATCATGAATATAGTTATTTTTAGGATATTTTAAGCTTCAATGAGTTTTATTATTTCATGAGGATTATGATACAAATTTTTTAATGTGGTATGGGACACTTTGAATTCTTTGACAATTATTTTCCTCCAAAAATATTTTTAAAGATCACTTAAACTCATTTTCAATGAAAATTATTATAAAGAAATGTTTTATATAAAATTATTTTTTAAAATAATCAATTATAATTTTTCAAATCTATTTTTCGGGATAAAGGTTAAATTTAAAATCTCATTAATTTTTTATATTGTTTATACATTAGTGTTTATAGGGTTATATATTTTATACATGTCCACGATTCATAAAATTCTTTTCCAGAATATTTTTACCATTATTATAAAATAGTTTAAAGTAATTTTAACTCATTTATGAGTAATTATTAATCTTTTTGAAAGGAATCCTTGTTCATTTTTCTAATAAGGTACTTTTTTTACTTTTTTGGAAAATGTACGCGAAGAAAGTCTTTTTAACTTATACAGCATAAATGGATTTTAATGCTTTCCTGACTCTTTAATTAATTTAAGCTTCCCTTAAAAGCTTAAAAGTTTATTTTCAATGAAAATATATTTCTTTTTAAAATGTGTGGTATTTCATGTAATCAATTTTTTTAAGGCATGAAGGATAATTTCCTCCAAAGTTATTTTCAAGAGTTATCTCAAAATTACTTTTTTTCTAAGATTATATTGTTTGATGTTACATATGTTTTACATGGGATATGCTTTAATATTTAAATTATTATTATTTTTATGAATGGATATGGTTATGATTTAATTTAATTTATGAATATCATTAATTTTCCATGGGTTATGTTATGATTTAATAATGTTTTTAAAACCCATTTAATTTCATGGGTTCTGATATGATAAATGATTTATGTTCTTGTGTCACACATATTTATGATTCCATTATAAGATGGGTGGGATATATATCTCCCTCCAATTCATTAGCTAAGGATTATTGTTTTATGATCTCAATATGGTACATTGGAGGGCATCCCGATTCCAAAACAAGAGGGTACAATGATGTACATCCCAAGCCCAAAACAAGATGCTACATGGAAGGTGATCCTAGGATTGAATCATTTAAACAAGTTATTATAATGATCCTAATAAGTTGTGAAGGTCTTTATAGGTATCCTTGACAAATGATTTTATATTCTTATGTTTTTTCTGTAAATCACATGTATTATTCTTATGTTATTCTTTCATGGATTATTTTATTTATTTCCTTATGATTTATGTCTTTTGAACTTCTATGATTTATGCCATGATTCATTTATATAATCTGCGATATTAATGGTGTGATCTTCTAATGTTATGATCATATTTTCATACACCTATGATCGTGTTTATACTTAAATTTCTTCCTCGTTTAACCTTACGTAGCATCTGAGCTCACCACCTTTTATGTTTTCTTTCTATATGTTATAAGGAAAGGTTTTAAGTAGGATTACTAAAAGGAATTATCTTGGTGGGAAACATTAATGATCTCCCACGATACTAGATGTTTGGGTTTTAAGTTTCTAAAGAAACTAAACTAATAGGGTAATTTAGAATATGTTTTTATAATATTTTTATGTGTTTTTCAAAAGCTATGTAATGTCTATGTACGTCAAGACTAGGTCGTTATAGTTGGTATCAGAGTAGGTGTTTTGTAATGTTTTGGAAACTAGTCTGAGAAAACATACTGAGATCCCTAGTTAAATTTATATGGATATTTCTAGGGATATATCTAAGGATAAGACTAATGTGACATAGATTTAAAAATGGGTATCATGATTTAGACATCCTATGAGTGATTTTTTATGATTATGTGGTTAGGTTTCATCTATGATAAATGTTTCTTACTCTATGCTTTCTATTTTTATCCAATATAGGGAATTAGTAGAAACTAGTTTAACGTTGAATTTTATAGAGAATTTTTTTACGATAATTCAAATGGGATGGTTCTTGGAGTTGATGATATTGTAATCATGCCAATTTTTTTTCATAGAACATGACTAAAAATGTGTATCTTAAACAACTCTAAAAATCACCAAATAAAATAAGGAAGGACTAAATTGAGTGTTTTGATAATGGAGACTATATAAGAAAAAAGATTTGGTTTCCTTTGTGTGGATAGTGTGGAAATAATCACCAAATTAAATGTCTTATAAGAACAAGAAGTTTTTTTAAATAGTGGAAAATAAGTGTAAAAATCAAGAAACCACATAGAAAAATGTAGCATTCACTTAATGTAATGGGTGGGAATAATGACCTCCCTAAGGTACTATAAATTGATGACTTCTTTAGATGTGTAATGAATATGAATTATGAAAATAAATTCCCTATATATAAATCTCATGAAGAGAATTATAAATTTGGTACAAGTAATAGTTATATTTCTGATGATAATGAGACTGCAAAGGAAATGTGAAAGGAAGGAGGTATTAAGTAATATGATGAGGTATAATTTTTAATATATTAATGATGAAGTGAAATAATAGAAGTTTTTATGTATTTAGATTCAAGAATTATGTAAAATAAATTATTATATATAAATTGATATTTCAGTTTGTGTTATCCACTCAGGATTTACATGTTTATGTTCAATGTTTTTGATAGAATAGAAAGATGGTTTAATACAAAAGGTGAAATTTTTACTAAGTGAATATAAGCCTGAATATGTTCATTATGTTAATATAATGATGATTGGATAAAGATTAGTTGGATATGAATAAGTAAATCGAGTGATTTTAGTTCTTCAAGGTTTTATTGAAAAGTGTGTTATCCTATCATGCATGATGTTTACAACTTGTTGAGACTTAAGGAATATATCCAATAAACTTTGGAATAAGTAAAGATGCATTTTTTCTATAAATAAGTATGTTAATTCAGGTTATTACCATGAATCAGGAGAATACATGATAAGGTATTCATATGCTTGGTATGTGACAACCTAGAGCAACCCTATGATATGTGGGAGATAAATTTTAACCTGATTTAGTAAAAAAATTTCTAAAGTTTTGAATTTTAAACTTTTGGAAGGATTATAAGTTTAAATATTTACGGAATGGTTTATATTAAATAGTGGATTATTTTTTAGAGATTAAATTATTATCTCTCCATTTGAGTATTTATTCATATTTCAAAACATGTTCTATTATTTTTTTTTTGCGACAAAGACAGATGGAATGACATGTCATTCTACTTGTGTACCTCAAGATGTTCTAATTATTCAGGAATAAAAAAACAACTTTATTATGTAGAATAAAAGAAAAATTGGAAATTGATCAAGGAACAATAATGAGTGAGGTTTTCCAAAAACCTAGTAATTATATGTTCTCATGAAAATTATTCAATATTAGGACAAGGATATGGAAACAAAATTTTATCTTGTTATCATAATTATTGATGTTATCAATGACCTATTTAATTCTTAATTTGTTTATTATTTTTTTTATTGTTAACATTCCTTGCATCACCAAATTTCTAGTGATTGGTGATATTTATCAATATGTATGATTATTTACTCTATTCATTCATTCAGAAATATTAACCTTTATTATCCTATGTAGTATCTTAGTTAGGATTTACTTGGATAATAGTTATTTCCCAAATTTTACTTTTTAAAAATAAGTTTTAGAATTATTTTTTATGATGTGGGTTTCTATGAGAGAATCCATAAAGTATTAATCCTTTAATAACCCATATGAATTTTGAGTAAGAAATTAAATTTAAGGGGGGTAGAATGTACCACCCAAAGATTTTGGGAAATATTTGTTTTGAATTAATTTAATCTTTTCAATATTTTTCATTTCACACAATACTGAATATGGATTGAATTATATGAAAGACATTGTGTTTGGATTGTGTTATATGAAACAAAAAGATAATATTGTGAGACAAACAACACCTTATTAGCTTGAAGTATACACAATACTGTTTTTGTCTTATTTTCCATATAATTTTGAGTTCCTTCAACAGCTTTTGTTCCATGAAATACCGAGTTTTATCGAATAATAGTATATTATTAAAATATTATTATTTAATATATTTTAAGATATCACATAGCCATTAAATTACTGGTTATAAATATTATTAAACAACTAATTAAAATATAAGGATTGTAATATGAATTATTTAGTTACCAGTTAATTATAAATGAAAATATATACCAATTAATTATAGAGGAAATAGTTTTATTTTTAAACTCTCAAAGTCATTTGGTATTAATAAATTAAATTAATTAAAATTAGTGAATAATTTTAATTATATATCTGTTATATATTCATTAAGAAAATTTATATTCATCCAATATATTTTATACGCTTAAAATAATAAATAACCCAATTTTACACATAAAACCCTTTATTTTTTAAATATGTAATTTTACTACCTTTTAATGGAGAACACATTTTAAATATAAAAATTTACACTTTTAGAATTTTGATATGAAAATATAAACTCCTTCTTTGAAATAGTGATATATAAATTTACTTTGGATGAGTTTTTTGATTTTTTTGAGAAGATTTATATTTGGTGGAAAAATGAAAAATACTGCATTTTCGTTCAAAAATGCAGTTTCATCTACTTTATTTATAAAGTTAAACTATATGTTAAATTGTTATTATAGTTTAATTAGTTAATTTATACATAAAAAACCAATTTAGGTCATTGGAATAAATATAAAATTTTAATTATATATATACACATTTTTTACTTTTCAACATTTAACCTTAAAACCCTGGTTTTTCATTTTGTCTCCAAGATTAATTTAAATTGTAATATTTAAAATTTTATAAACTTAATCAGGTAAAATGGAATCCATTTTTTGAATCACAAGTTTCAAATTATAGAGTAATCTCAATTCTATTTTTACGTATAAAAAAAGATACCATGGAAAATAATTATTTACCACGGTATAGGAAAAAAATTAATCATATTAAAATTAAGAGGGTAAAGGCATAAAATACCAAAAAACTAAAAAATTTAAATGTTGGTAGATGTTTGGATCGACCCTATACATAATAAAAAAATTAACGTATATCCCAAGTCCTTTAATTTAATTCCACTTCAAAATGGTTTGCTTTAAATATAAAATTTGTATTTTTTAATTACTTAATCCCACATATCCTCATGAATAAATACCACCACTCACCACACCATTTCGAAAAATGCCTTTTATCTCCTAAAATATCAGCCCAAAACTCTCATAATCACTTTCCCCACACCTAATTTCTTCTGGATCATGAAAATACTAATATCCAATGTCCCCAATAGTCTCTTAAGGAGGTTTTATTCCAGAGGTAATTTTCCCAAATTACCTCTCTAAATTTATTTTCTTTTTCTACTTTCTACTCACCTAATTCAGCCATAATTTCATGATAAATTAATAATCATGTATATACTGGTGGTTTATGTTTCTAAGATAATATATTATATCAATTTCATTTTGTATCTCCTCTTATTCAATTAAATGTTATTATTGTTAATGTTATGTCGGCTAATCGCCATTGTGAATAATTTTTTTTCATTTTACATTACCGCCTTCATAGTTGGTCTAAAACTATTGTTATGGTTAAATAATATTTTAAAATTTATATTAAAACCCGATTAATATTATGTAAATTTTATATTAAATATATCTTCATTATTTCCATATTTTGTCTATACAATAACTTCATTTGTGGGCATGAGGACTACCGCCTCCTCAAAAAGATGTGATTCGTTCACACTTCACATGGAATGTATTAAGTATTTATTTAGAAAAAACATATGATATTAATGAAATATTAACAATACTATAATTATTTTATATATATATATATTTATATATATTTACATACATGTTATTTAATTTTGTTACATTAATAAGACAAGAAAATTAAAATAGTGTTCATGCGTACGTAGGGCCTACAATCTCTGTGAAGGATTTTTTTTATTTTTAATGATTATTATAAATACTTTTATATTGAATATATAATTTTTTATATAATATTTTATATTCTATACATAATTAAATCTTGATAATCAGGAGTAACAATTGAAAATACATACGATCAACAAACAAAATATCACCTGAAATGTAACTTAAACATGGTATTAATAATAAACGGGTAATATAATGTATTCTGTAAATAATATATCATATTATAAATTTTAATATGGTTATTTTATATAAGAATAATAATCTTATACTTCTTAAAAATTAGATTTTTCTGAGTATTAATATAGTCAAGACATAGGGTAAAATAATTTCATCTCACTTTTTATTTCCATTAGATGCATGCCTTGTTCACCACTCATTTTTTTGTGTGGTGTACATAATTAACATGAATGTAATATATTACCTTTAAATTATTATTTATTTATATTTACATATCCATTTTATGATCTCTATTTCATGGGGTTTTACAGTTCAAAAGATATCAAATGAGTAAGGTAGTTTTGTCTCAATTTTCCATCTTTGAGGCACATGTTTTTTTATGCACGTATATTATTTTACAAGGTGTAAATACTAACATTTGAAATTTTATATATGGAATATACTTGTTTTCATGATATTGTAAAGTTCTTTTAATTTTATTTTTTCATGGGGATTATGATACAAGTGTTTCGAAGTGGAATGGGATTCTTTAATATGTTTGAAGATTATTTTTGTTGAGAAATGTTTTTAAAGATATCTTAAGATAATTTTCAATGAAAAAGAATTATAAATAAATATCTTTTGTTAAATATTTTTTTAGAAATATTCCATTATAATTTTTAAAATCTATTTTCAAAGAAAAATGGTTAAATTCAGAACCTCATTACTTTTTGAGATTGTTTATGTGTAATTATTTACGGGGGTATATTTATCATCCATTTCCATGTTATTAAAATTATTTACAAAAATATTTTTCTTATTCTTAAAAAATCATTTAAATTAATTATTTATAATTTAAGAGTATTTTTTAAACGATTTTATATGGGTCTTTAGTTGTTTTTCAAGTGAGGAACTTTTTGTCTTTTCAGAAAATTTATAAGAAAAATATTTGTTTAACTTACATGACATGAACATATTTTTATGAGTTAATAATTCCTTGATGAAATTAATCATACATTATAGGATTTCAAGGTTATTTTGAAAGAAATTGTTTCCCTTTAAAATTTTACATCATTTCAAGTAATGAAAGTGTTTTCAAGGCATAAAGGATATTTTCCCAATGAAGTGTTTTCAAGAGTTCTATGAAAATTATTTCTCAAATAAGATAACATTGTCTAATATTACATATGTTTTACTAAGGATATGATTCAATTTTGACATTATTATTCTTTAAATTTATTAATATGTTTATGATGGAATTATTTTTTTGAAAGAAATTTATTTTCCTTTAGTTATGTTATGATTGCAAGATCATTAAAAAACAATTAATTGTAGGGGTTATAATATGATAAATGATTTATGTTATTGGAAAAACATATGTATGATTTAATTATGATATTGGTGGGACCTATATATCCCTACAATGTATTGTGTAATTATAATTGTTTTATTATCCCAATATAGTACATGTGAGGATATCCCAAGCCCGAAACAACAGGGTACATGGGTGGACATCCCAAGATTGAAACAAGAGGGTACATGAGAGGGAATACCAAACCCAAAATAGGTACATTGGTGATTACAACAATCATAATATTTTTTGAAGGTATTGTTAGGTATCCTTTATATATGATTTTACATGATAATGTGTCTACCAAAAATTCCATGGATTAATCATATGTTATGATTTCATGGATTATTTTCTTAATTTTATTTTGATTCATGTCTTATGAACTATAATGATTTATGCAATGATTCATGTTTATGATCTTCGATATGTAGGGTGTGATCTTCTAATGATATGATCACATTATAATACCCATATACTCATGTTTATACTTACATGTCTTTCTTTTTCAACCTTATTGATCATCTGAGCTCACCCCTTTCCCCCTTTCCCGTGTTATAAGGAAAGGATTTATGTAGGAGTACTATAGTGAATTCTCTTGGTGGGAAATATTGAAGATATTCTACCAGAATATACATTTGTGTTCTATGTTTCCAAATGCACTAAACTAATACGATATTTGGGTGTCCATTTGTATAATGTTTTTAAGTATTATTCAAAATTTATTTAATTTCCATGTACGTCAATATTGCGTCATTATAGGCATTGACTAGATGATTTGAGACGGGCTTGGATAGGCCTTGGTAGCTGATTCCCGCCCTTGGAATTTAATCCAAAATATCCAAAATGGAAGGTGTATATTATGAATCTACCCTTTGGTATTATGACTTTTTTTATAAGTGTGGTGTGTGCAGGTCATCCACAGAGGATGGTGTGGCTGTCAAATTGTTTAAGTTTTTTGATAAAAAATTAAATCCAACATCTAAATTGTATAAGGATTCAAGGGCCTCAATGGAACCTCGTGTATCTTTTGGACATCACAGACATCAATGGTTGAGGATAAGGATTGTTATGGATAGTGTTTACTTTCCCTAGTGACAGGTAACTTAGTGACCTTCAAGTAAAGAGGGGTGATGGAACAGGATACATGGACAAGTGGTTGGCCATGATAGATACTCTAGAGTCAATGATATCGTTGAGATGAAAATGGTGTCAAAATTCCTCCTCCAATATGTTTTGATCATTTGGTTGGTTATACCTTGTGGAGACTGGTGTATGGTTTGGGTATATGGGCTGACCTAAGATACTTGGGAAAGGGAATAGCATTAAGGCCATCCCCCTAGTGTGACATTCCTAGGAGGCCTATGAGGACACTATGAGACCTAGAAGCCCTAGTAGGTTCCCCTATGACATGTTTCACTAGGGAGAGGCTGCACATGGGAATTGGTAGAGATGGTAGTATGTGTTACCTTGGAACCTGTAGCGATTTTGTAAGTAAAGGGGTTGTGTATGATGAGATTGGTTTTGGGAATTCAGAAATATCCTACCATGTTTTTATTTTATTTTGATATGGTTATTTATTTCCTAGGATTCCTAGTAATAGATCATTGGATTTACACTAAGGTGATTTATCAGGATTCATATGAATTACCTGTTGACCTAGATGATACCATGGGATTCATAATTGGTTTTGGATCTAATATCATGTTATATTTGTGGAAACTTTATATCTTGGAAAGTATTCATAGATATGGTTGATGAAATAGTGGATTTATATATGTGTTATCTAGGATCCCACATCAGAGCATGTGCTCTGCATATACATGAATGCATGTGATGGAAGGGGTCATCTGACTTGTGATATCAATGAGAATTCTGGGGTGTTGAGATTCAAATGAAAATAATAGAATACCATTATTAATTCCCAATATTATAATGGAGGTTTGAGATGTTATGTGGGAATAAATCCCCATACAAGTATATTCGACATCTTGAGGGTGACTGTTGGATCCCCTCAATCTGTGCATAATATACCTTCTTTGATTAGGTGGATTCACTAGTGTTAGTTCTACTAAGGATTCATGAGTTGTTGAATTCCTATGATATTAACCATGATTGCTAAGTTTATATGTATCCTAATGAAGTTTCCATTCCATTATCTTTTGAAAATCTCAAACACATTTCTTAAATAAAATTATCTTTCTCTATGAATTATTTTCTTAAGGAAAATTTTCTTTCTCTAAGAAAATTTTTTCCCTTACCCTTTGTTTTCAATGTATTATATAATGGTTTTGCAAACCAAGTCTAACCACCTTTTTCTTAAACCAAAAAATGGAACCTTACCAAACTTATAACCTTATGGTTTCTTAGAATCTGATTTCTCCAAAATTGTGAACCCAATTTCTGCTAAAATCTGACTCTGATTTAACCTAAAATCAGACATAGATTTCCTATGAAATTGGATACTGATTTCAACTAAAATTAGACTCTAATTTCATTAGAAATGAGACTCTAATTTCTTTGTAAATAATATTCTTATTTCTCCAGAAATCATACACCGATTTCTTTTTAAAACACACTCTGATTTCTCCTGAAATCAAACCATGATTTCTTCTAAAATCAGTATGTGATTTCTTCTGAAATCAATATCCTATTTCCAATGAAATCAGACTCTGATTTCTTCAAAAATTAGATTCCAAATTTTTAATAAATCTAATTATGGATTCTTAAAAATTCATACTCCGAAAATCCATTATTTCAGAATCAGATTGTTCAGTTTTTAGACTCCAATTCTCAATTCCTTAAGAATCTGATTAAATAATTTTATTATAGTTACCTCATTTCATTAATGAAACGTTTCATTTTATCATATCTGGAACATGGTAATGTTTTATAATCATAAAAATGATTTCCTTACATATTTTTTTGTTTCTTAAACATGATAATATTTTCCAAGTTTTCTTACATGAAATGATGTCGTACAGTAGATTTTTAACTAACAGTTGGTTGAGTGACAAATTTACAAGTCCCTATGAGATTTAAGGAAAAATATTACCATTGAAGGAGGAGCTAGATATTGAGAGTTTTTGCCTATAAATACCCAATCCATTTATAGAGTTTGACATGTTGAGAAGTGTTGGATGTGCTGAATTCCTAAGAGAGAATTTATTCTATGATAGATTTGCTCAACCTGACTTGTGTGAATGTTGTGAACAACTTTTTCATGTTTTGAAAAACATTTTCAGACATCCTCGTACGATTCTGATTGTTTCTGATCAATTGAGGGATTAAGGGAATTAGAATATAGGGGTGCTAACTACATCAAAGATTGAGGGCTTGCACATATAACAAGACAGTTTACTTTTTTTTATTGAGGGATTACCCTCGTGTGGGTAAGATAGACTTTCTTGAAATGATAAATCAAGGGACATTAATCCAAGGTTATTGGATACCCTTCTCATTGGGTTAAAATATTTTATACACTTTTTACTTGTCTTCGTTAAATGTTTTTTTATTCAGCGACTTTTTGTTAAAGAATGAAAGTATAACTTTCTAATACTTTTGTATACTTATATACTCTGATATAAATAAGATTTTATACACTTTGGGGTAGAATCATTCACTAAGTTAACATATTTTATGTTTCTTAGTCAGATACATTTTTTTGAATTCTAAGAAATATTGTATCTTAGTAAACAAATAAAGAGTGTTTTTTAATCTGTCTTTTTTAACTTTGTTAAAGGTAGATTTTCTTAAGGATAAAAATGAAAGTTTTAAAATTATAATTCTCCCCCCAATTGTAATTGAGAAACTATATATATATATATTAATCCTACAATTTTATCCACTTAGGGTATTCCATTTTATTTTATATGTCTCTTAGATCTAATTATGCTTGGATGTATAGGATTTATTATTGACTCCCCATACTAGTAATCAGTCAACATTCAGAGATTAAGAATGCTCATGTATTATCATAGGGTTTCACCTAAGGGCTTAAGGATGAGGGATTCCAGGCGAAACCCCTGAATTCACTACTCATCATGATATATGTGTGAGAATGGGATCCTCATGGTAGTGATAGGGGTTCCACTGTAGTGATGCTTATGGTCAAAGACACTCTAAAACTAGTAGAGGAAAGTATGATTGTTCAGGTTCACGGGCTTGAGAATCGATGATGGTTATTGGGCTTGGACTAGCTTATCTATTTTCACCCTTATGGAAGTTGAGTTACTAGTTGTAATGGTCATCGTGATGTACTAATAGAAATTACATCATCGAACTGAAGTGTAGTTGGAAATATTTTCATTTATTTATTACACTAGTTTAATTATTTATTTTATCTGAATATATCACATGAAGGTACATCACACATGTTGGTAATATATAGGATTGCATTGGTGGTTCCCTATTGAGTTATGTACTCACACCCAACTCGGCCAGTAATAAAACAGGGGTACTTCAGAAAACCTCTCACTGATATAGGCATTGGTTGGGAAGGGCCCAATACGATGTTTTTGATCAAACTGAGCAACTCAGATGAGTCAATGGAGTTTGTAATATGGCGAGGATAAAGGATTATAGTCAGGTCTCTAGTGTATTTCTATTACAATCTTTTCATTTTTATGAGATTTTCCTAGTGGGAGATAATCCTAGTATGATTGTACTACATTTTTATTGAATTTTATATTGATGATTTTTTATTTCTTTTGCATACACTACAAAAAAACAAGCCTTTAACTATGCTAAAAATTGCCTTTGTCAGTGATAGAGAAGCCATGACTACTATAGTGAGATTAAATGCCCTATTATTTTATCAACTTGAAAAAAAGAATATATAAAGGGGTTCTTTGTTAGCACTAAAACAATTGATGAAAAATTGGTAATTTATCTGCGCTTTTAGAAGTTCTTATAAAGGAAAAGATGTATCATTTCTTTTATTTAGCATCGATAAAGGGGACCTTTATCAGTGCTTACAGTATCACTGATAAAGGTTACCTTTATCAGTGTTTGTAAAAGCATTGGTAAAGGCAAATACTATTGTGCGCTATAACATCACATTGCTACACAAGCGCAATGTGCTCTAACAACACATCGCAGCAAAAAAAACACCACCAGATATCAACAAAATCATGTACCAATATTGAATTTAAATGAAATTACATTTTCAACATAAATACAAGAAAGAAATCTACATTATAGACATTTTAAACATTGGTGTATACAATTATATAAGTAAAAATTATTACATACATTCAAAAACATCAATGTTCCATTATATTTTAATCTAGACCCCAACTCATGTTATCTCTGAACAAACCACCCCATATCAAGAAAAATAACACAATTGTATAAGAAAAAAATTCTTATTCTTGTAATAATATAACGAAATAAATCAACACAAAGAGTTTGTTTTAAACTAAATTTTGATTCATACCAGGAAGACTGTATATCATATTGAGTTACAGTTTATTGTTAAATGTGACACCATTTATTGATCATATTCATTAATTATGTATTTTAAAATTAATTAAATAAGTATAAGAAAATTCCCTATGGATGCGGCCTAGTCATTTGATCATATAGTCGTGTTTGGGAGGTCTAGGTTTTGAGCCTCCCTCTGCGCATTTTTGTAGGTTCTAATTTATTTATTCCCCCTCCCCTGACTGATGTAATATAAATAAGTATAAGATATAACAATCAGAATTTAATTAAGAAATATTAGATAGAATTATGAGAAAACAATGTAGTCTAGTTTCTTAGTTTTGGCAATGTGATACACATTTTAAACTAAAATGACACTTATTGAAATGATATACATAGAGTCACACCGGTCACACCATGCATATGATTGGGGTGAGTCTGATTCCTATAGGTATCAAATGACTAATTGATAATTTTACTAAAGTATCAAAATAATATGAATTGGTTTTCTCTATTTTGAGTGAATCACTTGTATTTTTAACTAAAATTCCACTTTAAACTGGACACACACACTTTGACTCATACTGATCACATTGTGTATCATTTTTACATGAGACTGATTCCTACCCATTACAAATGATCTATGATTCAATTTTATACATTATCAAGATAATATTATTATATTTTCTTGGTTTTCATTGTGTGACATTTTTTGAACTAAGATGTCAATTTTAAACTGTGAACAAACACATTGTGTCATACCAGACACATCGTGTATCAGATTCAGGTTCAGCTGATTCCTAAACATCACAAACTATATATAGATCATTTTCTTATAATATAAAAATAATATGAATGTTTTTTCTACATTTTGAGTAGGTCAATTCACATTTATACTAAAATTGGTGTCAATTTTAAATAAAAAGATACACTTGAAATTATACCGGTCACACCGTGAATCGGATTAATGTGAGGTTGATATGTACATGTCTTAAATGACTTATGGATCATTTTACTAATGTATCAAAACAATTAAATTTTTTTTTTGAGTATGTCTCTTTTCTCTTTTACTAAAATGTTATTTTAAACTGGAAACAAGCACTTTGACTCATATCGATCACATCGCATAACAGTTTGAGGTGAGACTGATTTCTACCCCAAAAAATTTCATGTGAATAATTTTCCAAAATTATCACAAAATTATGAGTTTGTTTTATTAGTTTTCATTGAGTTACACCTATCGAACTAAAATTTCATTTTTAAATAGATAAAAGATACATTGATTATTACCAAGAACATAGTGTATCATATTGAGGTAAGGCAGATTCTTATATATCAAAAATGATTTATAGATAATTTTCCTAAATTATTAAAATATTCATAATTTATTTTCTTTCTTCTAAGTGGGTAATTTATTCTTTTTACAAAAATTGATGTTACTTTTAAATAAAAAGATGTAATTTGAGTCATACTAGTCACCACATGCATCAGATTGATGTGTGAAAGATTCCAACACATCTAAAATGAGTTATGGATTTTTTTCCTAGAGTATCGTAACAATCTGAACGTGTTTTCATTGTTTGGAGTGCTTCACTTTCCAATTTTTACAAAAATTCCAATTTAAACTAGAAACAAGAACTTTGACTCATATTGATCACATTGTGTATCAGTTTGATGTGAGACTAATTCCAAAACAAACAAATTAATTATGAATTGTTTTTCTTAAATTATCAATAAAATAAAAACATGTTTACTCATTTTTCAGTGACTAATACTTTTTGAACTACATTATCAATTTTAAACTAAAAATGGACACATTGAGTTGTATCTGGCACATAAGGTGTCAGATTAAGGTGAAGTTGATTCTTGCATGTCAAAAATGACTAATGGATCACTTTTATGAAGTATCAAAACAATATGAATTTGTTTTCCCCATTTTGAGTAGAACAGTTTCTATTTTTACTAAAATTGATATTAATTTTAAATAAAAATATGTTGTTGGAGTCATAGAAGTCACATTATGCATCATATTGTGGTATATATGATTTATACATGTCTCAAGTGACTTCTGGATTGTTTATATCTAGTATAAAAACAATGTGAATTCATTTAATTGTTTTTGATTACATCACTTTTCATTTCTACTAACATGTCATTTTAAACTAGAAACATAAACTTTGAATCATACTGATCACATCGTGTATCAATTTGATTTGATAATGATTCCTACACATCACAAATTAGTTATGAATCTTTTTCCTAAATTAGCAAGAAAATCCAAGTGTGTTTTCCCATTTTTTAATAAGTGTCACTTTTTGAACTAAAATATTGATTTTAAACTAATGGAAAAAACATTGAGTCATACTAGGCACATCATGTATCATATTGTGGTGAGGATGATTCATACATGTCCAAAGTGACTTTTGAATCCTTTTTGTAAATTATAAAAACCATATGAATGTTATTTCTCAGTATTATGTTGGTCAGTTGTTCTTTTTACTAAAATTGATGTCAATTTAAAATAAAATAGACATAATTGGAGTCATACCGGTCACACCATGCATCAGATTTAGGTTCAAATGATTTCTAAATGTATTAAATGAATTATGGATAATTTTCTAGAAGTACGAAAACAATTTTAGGGTGTTCTTATTGGTTTTGAGTATGTCACATGAGTTAAAATAAAAATTTAAACTAGTAACATGCACTTTGACTCATATTGATCACATCGTGTATCGATTTGATGTGAGACAAATTCGTACACATCAGAAGTGACTTAGGAATCATTTTCCAAAATTATCAAGAAAATACAAGCATGTTTTCATAGTTTTCAATGAGTCATACCTTTTGAACTAAAATATCGATATTAAATTAATCATAGACAGTTTGAGCCACACTAGGCAAATCATGTATCAGATTGAGGTGGGGAAAATTTATGTATGTTACAAATGACTTTTGGATCATTTTATTAAAGTATTAAAAACAATCTTAATATTTTAGCTCAATTTTGATAATTTAATTTTTCATTTTTTTAAAAATTAATGTAAATTTTAAATTGAAAGAAGCACATAGAGTCATAACGGTCACACCATGTGTCATATTAAGGTGAGGCTAATTCCTAGAGATTCCAAAGACACATAAAAATCCTAATTTTTACTGTTCTCATGATTTCTATTTCCTTTACTTTTTTAACTTCCAAGACTTCATATTGACTCAATTTTCATAGATGAAAAACCTTTCTTGTTGTTTAAATATCTCAAGGTCCCATTATATCTATAAGGCCCTAGCCTTAAACCTTACTTAATCTTGAGTTATTACAAGATTACACATTGAGGATCCTTTCAGGTTTAGAGTTTTAGAGAATTAGATCATAAAACATGCATTACATTCCACATATAAACAAAGTGGTTACATAAAGATAGTATTCATTTTTCCCATCAACGGAATCATATTTAAAATAAAACATGGATTCATTCTTGATACTTCCTGGACACTATCATCATATCATGTACCTTTCCCTTGACCTGTGAAAAACATTTCAAAAAAACTTGGGATGAGCATAAAAGGCTCAGTATGGGTTATAAAAATATGGAAAGAAAACATAAGTTCATATATACATAATAATGAAATCATACTATACCCATAAAACATAGGCACTTTAACATACCACATCAAATCATGAATAAATCATAGAAATCATAAGACATAAAGGTAACTTGAGGCATTCATAACATTCTTACGTAGGGAGTAACCCTCTTGGTTACGTTTGGAATAACCATCACAGTATATTCCCTAAATCTCTTCATAGAAACCTTAAAGTTTCACTCCTTCATGTTACCCAATGCATTGGAGAGCTATATCGGGATCACCCGCCCTTAGTTTATCACGGAACCACCCGTCTTCATAATAATGCCCAGGAACCTCAACAATATCGTATCACATAAAACATGCATAAAGGAAACATAACATTTCCACCGTTCAATCACAAGATATCAATACAACAGTGGTATAATAAAAACATTATCAAAACCATTTTAAATACCAAAATAAAAGAAAAGTAAAACATGGTATTTATTTTTCTTTTAAAAAAAGGTATGGCTTGTAGAGGAAGCCGAAACTCAAATAATGGTCACGGCAGCAGAGAAGTTGTTGTCGCCGCATACGTATGACAAAAACATTCCCTTTTGTCGTTTTGTAAAGCGCTTCGTATAAAAAATATTCCTTTTGGATAAATGTAAAAGTCAAAGTGGTTTATACACCGTATAAAATAAGGTTGTGTATAAAATAAAATATTCCTCAATGAAAGGAGATTGAGACGAAGTCCCATACCTCGGGTCCGGCTTGACTCGATCGTTATTTAATGTCCTGAATAATAAACTTGAGTTAATCTCTACTTTATTAAGAACCTTTTTCAAGTTCATTATTCCTTTTATATCACTTATTTCCATGTCATGAGCACTATGTAATTATTTAAGTTAATAACGGTCGTTTTAACGATCATTGGTACTTGAGTCAAAAATAAACCCTTTATAATTACAAGTTTTTCATATATCCATTATATCCAGATATATAATCATGATGTATATATCATATATATCCAGTATATACATGCATTTATAATATTACATAATCATTTAGAGGTAAGAAATGAAATGCACCATTCATGGAGACGGTAAGTCGTACGTATGCATGAACGCTACTTTCATTTCTATTTCGTATTTTATAGAATGGGATCATAATGATATAAAGGTATAATATAATTCTAGTATAATATCATATATAATATCATAGTTCCATCCTCTATACGTCCCACATATGGTATTTAACGAATCAAATCACTTTGAGGGGGCGGTAGTCCGCACTTCCTTAAATGAAGATATCGCGTTTACCTATAATGGAAACCATAAAGGTATGCCCAAAATGAAAAATACAGAAGCTTAAGGAAAACATAAACATATTATATATCATATATAAATATAGTGACATCTTAATGGCCACCTTTGAAGGAGTTAAAAGAATGTTGAACAATCATCGTTTCGGGAGGCATAAATTCACCATCCACGGAAACAGTATGTTCTTTAACCATTATATGTAGGTGTGTGTAGGTGTAGATCGAATCCTTCTTATAACAACACACTAGTATATTGAAGATACTGGATTTTTTACAAAAGAAATTAATAAAAAGAGTTTAGGGGGTTGGAGAAGCAAAATAAAACAAAAGAACTCAAGTGAAGACATTACCTTAAAATCGGGTAACTCCCTTTGGTTTGAGCTCAAAGGATTCCTTGGGAAGACTTCTTCCCAATGTGAGGCTTCAAGGAGTAATATAGGGATGTGGAGAGACAAAATGGGTAGGGTTTGGCCGAGCCAAAGGCTTTGGAAGTGTGGGTAAGGAGGTAGAGGTGGGGGCCTTTTATAAGAGGAGAGGAGGGGCACTCTTGGAAAGTAAAGAAATGTTACTTTATTTGAAAATGATTTTCGGATTCCAAAGGTCTCACATTGATATAATTCGAGGTTAAGGTGATAAGGGTTCGAAATCCACCCATCCAATCAGTTTTGTACATGTTTAGGTCATATATTTTACATTATCATTTCATTTATTTAAATGTTTTATTAATTAGGTAATCACTACATCATCATGATGTCATAAATAATTTAATTTATTTAAAGTCTAACAATTATGAAAAAAATACTATGATGTAGGAAATAGATTTATCATTCCAATGATTATTTATAGTCTAAAATATCATCTATTTAGACAAAATTTAAAATGTTTTAATCAGGTGATACATTCTTGTTATATTTACTTTCATTAAACAAATAAAAAGATAACAAGTCACTTTTCACAAAAGTGATTCCATGGGGTCCCCAAGTTTGGCACAAGGCATCCCATGGTCGGCCATGAGACAACCAGTAGAATTATGACACATGTTGGTGTCATTTTTTATTATTAGGATATTATTTTATTATCCTTAACTACCTGATTACTCATTAATCAAGATAATTAAAGATAATTACCGTTGTTACTATTCATAATGTCCAAAAAACAAAAGAGACTTGATTACATAATTTGGACCTTCTGATTCCAAATATGTAATCCATTTTACCAAATTCCAAACACAGAAATTGCAATAATTGATTTAAAAATAATTCCCGTTGTCAAAACAAATAGCGGGTTTTTTTGAAACAATATCTATGAAAAGTTTGGCATTAGTTTATGCCCAATTCCAAAGTGAAATTAATCCTAATGACCACCATTGGATTAAATGGTAAAAATATATTCTAATTTCACTTTAAAACCAATTCAAAAGATAATCTAATCATATAAATAAATTAGATTAAAAGAAGTTTTGATGTAAAATGCAGTATTTTTTAACTATTCATTAAAAATGAACATTGTCAGAAAAATACCAAAAATTCACAGAAAGTAAATTTTGATGTCCCAATCCTAATGAATATGTTTATTTTGAAAAATATAGATTATAAAATTGTCAATAGTTTTATTTAAAAATGGTTTTCCATTAAAAGGCAGTAAAACAATCTTTTAAAAATATTAGTGTATTCCATGCTTAAGATTGGATTTATTTTTCATTTTAAGCCTCTAAAAAACTATCTTAATCATTAATAGACATAGATAAAAATATCTATTATTCATTACATACTTGGGATGTTACATCCTTCCCCCCTTTAAAAAATTGTGTCCCTGCAATTTATTTACTTATCGAATAAATGGGGGTACTTATCCCTCATTGTATTTTCAGATTCCCATGTTGCCTCTTCCATCATGTGATTTTTCCACAAAACCTTTACCTGATTAATCACCTTATTTCATAACACTTGATCCATGTGGTCAAGAATATGGACCGGTTGTTCCTCATAAGATAGGTTCTTTTCCAGATGAACTACCTCTGGACTCAAAACATGAGATGGATCTGGAATATACTTTCTCAACATCGAAACGTGAAAAACATTGTGTACCTGAGATAAACTCGGAGGTAAAGCCACCCGGTATGCAACTGATCCAACTCTCCCAGAATTTCATATGGTCCAATGAACCTTGGACTCAGCTTTCCTTTCTTACCAAATCTCATCACACTTTTCCATGGTGATACTTTGAGAAAAACATGATCACCTACCTCAAAAGTTAGATCCTTCCTCCTGTTGTCTGCATAACTCTTCTGCCTACTCTGAGCTGTTCTCATGTGTTTCTGAATCAGCTGAACTTTTTCTGCCATCTCTTCTACCAATTATGGTCCCATCAACTTCCTTTCACCCACTTCATCCCAGAAAGCTGGAGTTCGACACCACTTCCCATATAACGCCTCAAATGGTGCCATCTATATACTGGAATGAAAACTGTTATTATATGAAAATTCAACCAAAGAAAGATGTTGGTTCCAACTTCCCTGATAATCCATCGAACAAGCTTGTATCATATCCTCCAAGGTCTAAATTGTTCGTTCTGACTGCCCATCTGATTGAGGATGAAAAGCTATACTAAAATTTAATTCAGTACCCAACGACTTCTGAAGGCCTTTCCAAAAGTTAGAAGTAATCCTGGGATCACGATCAGATACAATGGAGAGAGGAAGTCCATTAAACTTGACTATCTTTTTAAGGTACAAACGAGAAATTCTATATTGGGAAAAAGTATCTCGTATAGAAAGGAAATGAGCAGATTTAGTCAAGAGATCAATAATAACCCAGATTGCATTATTACCTCGAGATGTCTTCAGTAATCCCACAACAAAGTCCATGGATATATTCTCTCATTTCCATTCTGGTACTGGTAAAGGCTGAAGCATCCCTTTCGGTAACTGTCGCTCTGCTTTAACATGTTGACAAGTCAAACACTTCACTGTAAAATCAGCAATATCTATTTTCATTCCATCCCACCTGTAATACTTCCACAGATCTCTGTACATCTTAGTACTGCCAGGATGAACTGAAAATGGAGAACTATGAGCTTCACATAACAACTCATTCTTCAATTGTGAATCACAAGGCACACATAATCTCTTCCCAAATCTCAAAATTCAATCATTATCAATGTTGAATTCAGGCAACATACCTTTCTGAACCAGCTCTAACTTTTTCTGCAACTCACTGTCTTGCTTCTGTGCTTGCTTGATTCTATCTGATAGAGATGATCTCACTGATACCTGAAACAAAACAGAACAACTTCCTGCACCAACAACTTATATGCCAAAGTTCATCAAATCCTTAACCAAAGGATCACGTTCCAAACGCAACATTTCTAATGAAGCATTACTTTTTCAACTCAAAGCATCAGCCACTTTATTTGCTTTTCCCGGATGGTAATGAATTGTACAATCATAATCCTTGATTAATTCCAGCCATCTCCTCTGTCTCATGTTTAACTCTTTCTGAGTGAATATATACTTTAAAATTTTGTGATGAGTATATATTTCACACTTTACTCCATACAAATGATGCCTCCAAATTTTTAAAGCGAAAACAACATCAGCTAATTCCAAATCATGTGTAGTGTAATTTACCTCATGAGTTTTCAACTGTTGTGAAGCATAAGCAATTACCTGATCATTCTGCATTAGGACGCAACCAAGTCCTTTCAATGGAGCATCACTGTAGATAACAAACTCACCATTACTGGAAGGTAGTGCCAAAACTGGAGCATTCACCAATCTTCTTTTCAATTCCTGAAAACAATCATCACATTCTTTTGTCCAGATAAACTTAACACCCTTCCGAGTTAGCTTAGTCATTGGACTAGATAACCGTGAAAAATTTCTAAAAAACCTTCGGTAATAGCCTGCCAAACCAAGGAAACTATGAATATCTGTTATATTTGTGGGTCATGGCCATTCTTCAACAGCCTTTGTTTTTGCAGGATCAACGGTTATCCCATATTTAGAAACAATGTGACCAAGGAATGAAATTTGTTGCAACCAAAACTCACACTTGTTGAATTTTCCATACAGTTTCTTTTCTTTTAAGGTTTGCAAGATAACCCTTAAATGCCTTTCATGCTCCTCTTTACTTTTAGAAAATACCAAAATATCATCAATGAAAACCACCACAAACTTATCCAAGAACTCCTGGAAAATTCTATTCATCAAGTCCATGAATACAGCAGGTGCATTGGTTAGCCCAAAAGGCATTACTACAAATTCATAATGGCTATATCTTGTACGGAATGCGGTCTTCGGAACATCTACTTCCTTTACCTTCAGCTGATGGTACCCCGATCTCAATTCAATCTTTGAAAAATACTGAGCTCCCTGGAGCTGATCAAACAAATCATCGATATGAGGCAAAGGATATTTTTTTCTTAACAGTGATGTTATTCAAGGCTCTATAATCAATGCAAAGACTCATTGAACCATCTTTCTTTTTAACAAATAAAACAGGATCACCCCATGGTGATGTGCTAGGTCGAATGAAACCTTTCTCTAATAAATCATGCAATTGCTCCTTCAACACTAAAAGTTCAATTTGAGCCATTCGATAAGGGGGTTTTGAAATTGGCTTAGCATCAGGAACTAAGTCAACAGTAAACTCAACTTCCCGATCTGGTATTATTCCAGGCAACTCATCAGGAAAAACATCAGGATACTCATTTACCACTGGCACATCATTAATTTAAACAGTTCCTTTATTTTCAACGATGTGTTCAAGGTAACATTCATTTCCAAATTTTACAAGTTTCTTGGCCTCTTGATAAGATATCAACAGTACGGGTTCATTCTTGTACACAAAGTGAAATTCTTTCTGAAAAGAAACTTATTTAGCTCTACAGTCAATCTTAGCATAGTAAATAGAGAGGCAATCCATACCCAGGATAACATCAAACTCTACTAGAGGTAGAACAATAAGGTTTGCAAGTTTGTTCTTTCCACATATAAGGAGGGGAAGATTCATATAAATTCTTTTTGCCTCAACATTTCCCCCAGGTGTTTTTACCAAAATTTAAGGAGTCATTACTTGAGATGGTATTCCCATATTACTAGAAATATTTTCAGAGATGAAAGAATGTGTAGACCCCGAATCAAACAACACACTGGCATAATCTGAAAAAAAAAACAAAGTACCTGATACAACTTCATTTGATGGATCGACATCTGCTGAAGTAGTTGCAAAGGATTTCACCACCCTTTTCTGCTTGTAGTCTAACTGCTTCCCATCACTCAAGCTCTTTGTCGTACACTCGTTTGCATAGTGACCCATCTCATTGCACTTAAAACATTTCACTAATTGTAAATCAAATATGGTCTTACCTTCACCTTGATCTTTTTCAGTGCAATCACGAGCCTTATGTCCCATCTTACCACATCGGTAGCACTTTCCAGAATTCAGAAGACATTCCCTAGCATGCCTTTTTCCACATTTATCACAAACTGGAAACTTAGATTTCTTACCATCAGACTTTTTTGATGAATTCTTCCCTTTCTCCTGCCACCTTGGTCTCTTCTTCTACTGGTTGTTATAGAACACTTGATCATCGGAAAACTCCATTTCCACCTTCTCGGAACATCAAACAAGATTTTCATAACATTTAAACTCACGAGAAGCTAATTCCCTTCGATATTTTGGTAAATATTTTGAGTAAAAACGATTGATTTTACTATCAAGGTCTCGGATAAAATTTGGAGCATACATTGCCAATCTAGTGAACCTTTCTTCCTAGGTAGCCACTAAGTCTTCCTCTTTCCTCAATTCCAAGAATTGTTTTTCCATCCTAAGTCGAACAGCCTTAGGAAAATACTTTTCAAGAAACATACCTTTGAATTCATCCCAGTCGAGAGCATCAATCTCCTCAGTGTCCCTAATATTTTTAACCATCGACCACCACTGATCTTCTTCACCCTCCAAATGGTAAATAGCAAGAATAACCTTTTGATTGTCTGAACACCCCATGACAACGCAAATTTTCTCCACTGCTTTAATCCAATCTTCAGCTAACACAGGGTCAGATGATCCTCTGAATGATGGGGGATGTTGCCTCATGAAATGTTCCACCACTGACATGTTCCTCTGCAGTGATCTAGCTGATCCCGTGCATGGAGACCACCACCATTTATCGCTTGAGTCAACTGCGTCATTACTACAACAAACTGTTCAGTTCCAATTCTGACCATCTCAGGATGCTTATTCGGAAGGTTATTTCCTTCTGCATGCCTTCCTAGCACTGCCTCCTTGTTTCCTCTACGGGAAACAATTCTGAACAAACATGTCTTAGATGAAGCAACATGGTAATCTTCAAATACTATATCACTTCAATTTGACCATAAAAATATATTTTTGGATAATCATTTAATATAATTCTAACTCCTAAAGTTCTCTAAACTGGACTCTAATACCAACTATAAGGCCCCAGCCTTAAACCTTACTTAATCTTGAGTTATTACAAGATTACACATTGAGGATCTTTTCGGGTTTAGAGTTTTAGAGAATTAGATCATAAAACATGCATTACATTCCACATATAAACAAAGTGGTTACATAAATATAGTATTCATTTTTTCCATCAACGGAAACATATTTAAAATAAAACATGGATTCATTCTTGACACTTCCTGGACACAATCATCATATCATGTACCTTTCCCTTGACCTGTGAAAAACATTTCAATAAAACTTGTGATGAGCATAAAAGGCTCAGTATGGGTTATAAAAATATAGAAAGGAAACATATGTTCATATATACATAAGAATGAAATCATACTTTACCCATAAAACATAGGCACTTTAACATACCACATAAAATCATGAATATATCATAGAAATCATAAGACATAAAGGTAACTTGAGGCATTCATAACATTCTTACGTAGGGAGTAACCCTCTTGGTTACGTTTGGAATACCCATCACAGTATATTCCCCAAATCTCATTGGAGAAACCTTAACATTTCACTCCTTCGTGTTACCCAATGCATTGGAGAGCTATATCGGGCTCACCCACCCTTAGTTTATCACAGAACCACCCATCTCCATAATAATGCCCAAGAACCTCAACATAATCGTATCACATAAAACATGCATAAAGGAAACATAACATTTCCACCTTTCAATCACAAGATATAAATAGAACAGTGATATAATAAAAACATTATCAAAAACATTTTAAATACCAAAATAAAAGAAAAGTAAAACATGGTATTTATTTTTCTTTTAAAAAAAGGTATGGCTTGTAGAGGAAGCTGAAACTCAAATAATGGTCACGGCGGCGGAGAAGTCGTTGTTGCCGCATACGTATGACAAAAACATTCCCTTTTGTCATTTTGTAAAACGCTTCATATAAAAAATATTCCTTTTGGATAAACATAAAATACAAAGGGGTTTATACACCGTATAAAAGAAGGTTGTGTATAAAATAAAATATTCCTCAATGAAAGGAGATTGAGACGAAGTCCCATACCTCGGGTCCGGCTTGAATCGATCGTTCTTTAATGTCCTGAATAATAAACATGATTTAATCTCTACTTTCTTAAGAACCATTTACAAGTTCATTATTCCTTTTATATCACTTATTTCCATGTCCTGAACACTATGTAAATATTTAAGCTAATAACGGTCATTTTAACAATCATTGGTACTTGAGTCAAAAATAAACCCTTTATAATTACAAGTTGTTCATGTATCTATTATATAAAGAATTATAATCATGATGTATATATCATATATATCAAGTATATACATGCATTTATAATATTACATAATCATTTAGAGGTAAGAAATGAAATGCATCGTTCATGGAGACGGTAAGCCGTACGTATGCATGAACGCTACTTTCATTTCTATTTCATATTTTATAGACTGGAATCATAATGATATAAAGGTATAAAATAATTCCAGTATAATATCATATATAATATCATAGTTCCATCCTTTATACGTCCCACATATGGTATTTAACTAATCAAATCACTTTGAGGGGGCGGTAGTCCGCACTTCCTTAAATGAAGATATCGCGTTTACCCATAATGGAAACCATAAAGGTATGCCCAAAATGAAAAATACAGAAGCTTAAAGAAAACATAAACATATTATATATCATATATAAATATAGTGACATCTTAATGTCCAGCTTTGAAGGTGTTAAAAGAATGTTGAACAATCATCGTTTCGGGAGGCATAAATTCGCCATCCACAGAAACAGTATGTTCTTTAACCATTAGATGTAGGTGTGTGTATGTGTAGCTCGAATCCTTCTTATAAAAACATCCTAGTATATTGAAGATACTGGATTTGTTACAAAGGAAATTAATAAAAAGATTTTAGGGGGTTGGAGAAGCAAAATAAAACAAAAGAACTCAAGTGAAGACATTACCTTAAAATCGGGTAACTCCCTTTGATTTGAGCTCAAAGGCTTCCTTGGGAAGACTTCTACCAAATGTGAGGCTTCAAGGAGTAATATAGGGATGTGTAGAGACAACATGGGTAGGGGTTGGCCAATTAAAAGGCTTTGGAAGTGTGGGTAAGGAGGTAGAGGTGGGGGCCTTTTATAAGAGGAGAGGAGGGGCACTCTTGGAAAGTAAAGAAATGTTACTTTATTTGAAAATGATTTTCGGATTCAAAAGTTCCCACATTGATATAATTTGAGGGTAAGGTAATAAGGGTTCTAAATCCACCCATACAATAGGTTTTGGACATGTGTAGGTCATATATTTTACATTATCATATCATTTATTTAAATCTTTTATTAATGAGGTAATCGTTTCATCATCATGATGTCATAAATAATATAATTTATATAAAGTCTAAAAATTATGAAAAAAATAATATGATTTAGGAAATCTTTTTATCTTTACAATTAATATTTATAGTCTAAAATATAATCTATGTAGACAAAATTTAAAATGTTTTAATCAGGTGATACATTCTTGTTATATTTACTTTCTTTAAAAAAATGATAACAAGTCACTTTCCACAAAAGTGATTCCATGGGGTCCCAAAGTTTGGTACAAGGCATCCCATGGTCGGCCATGAGACAACAAGTAGAATTAGGACACATGTTGGTGTAATTTTTTATTATTATTTTATTATTTTATTATCCTTAACTACCCGATTACTCATTAATCGAGATAATTAAAGATAATTACCGTCGTTACTATTCATAATGTCCAAAAACAAAAGAGTCTTGATTACATAATTTGGACCTTCAGATTCCAAATATGTAATCCATTTTACCAAATTCCAAACAAATAAATTGCAATAATTGATTTAAAAATAATTCCCATTGTCAAAACAAATAGCGGGTTTTTTTGAAACAATATCTATGAAAAGTTTGGCATTAGTTTATGCCCAATTCCAAAGTGAAATTAATCCTAATGACCACCATTGGATTAAATGGTAAAAATATATTATAATTTCATTTTAAAACCAATTCAAAAGATAATCTAATCATATAAATAAATTAGATTAAAAAACAGTTTTGATGTAAAATGCAGTATTTTTTCACTATTCATTAAAAAAATGAAAATTGTCAGAAAAATACCAAAAATTCACAAAATGTAAATTTTGATGTCCCAATCCTAATGAATATGTTTATTTTGTCAAATATAGAATATAAATTGTCAATATTTTTTTTTAAAAATGGTTTTCCATTAAAAGGCAGTAAAATAATCTTTTAAAAATATTAGTGTATTCCATGCTTAAGATTGGATTTATTTTCATTTTAAGCCTCTAAAACACTATCTTAATCATTAATAGACATAGAGAAAATATCTATTATTCATTACTTACTTGGTATGTTACAATATCATGAGAATTAATCAAAGTGAACCCATGATCTTCCTCTACTGTTATATATTTCAACAATGAGGAATATTTTTCAGCTATGAATATTGAATCAATATGTTGTGTTGGCGGTTCGATAAATAATGATAATGGAAAGCGTGGTAGAATTGGAAGAAAGGAACAGTTTATATTTTTTTGAGTTATTGTAGATAGTTGAAAGAAAAATATGGATTCCCAAAAGATCTATAAAAAATATGTAATAGATAAATTTTTTAAGGAAATTATCTTACAAATAGTAGATTTAATGATGAAAACGTTAATTAATTGAGTCATAAGAATTTTACTTTTCATGATGGTTGTATGCATTTTTGATGCATTTTCTTATTTTTATTATCTCATTTGTAGTCTCGAAGTCCAATCTCTCATGACCATGAGAAACTTCGAACAAAATATGCCAAATCGAACAAAAGATCCTACCTATATAAGAAAACAAATATTATATGAGTAAAACTAAAAGGAAGTAAATTAAACATATAAATAAAACAATAAATTAATACTTATGAATGATTATTTTACAATCCAAATATCAACCTTAACATTTTTATTGAGAAGTGGAGGTAACTTAAAGGAAAGTGATAACTTCCAAAACTATCGGGGTGAAAATGTTTTGAGGGCGAAGAATCTCGTATATGTTTTTTTTGAAGAAAGGCATGAATGATGGACAAACCACCACAACTCAAACAGAAGAATACACCTGTATTAAAAAATAATTCTTATGTTAGAAATGCTACAAAGAAATAAATCAATCATAAAAATGAAACAATACATTAAAAATTACATAATAATTGAGTTAAGTTAATAATTTTACGTTATTTCACATTAAGGATATTATCTTGTTTAGAGCATTAGATAATTAGGCCATAACTCATACAAAACAACTTAAATATTACAAATTAGACACTTCTACTCACTATCCATTTTTTATAAAAAAACTTTTTAAAATAAACATAGTTTTATTTCATTTTTAAACATCATAACTTTTCCTTAATCATATCCTTGATTCTATTCTCTTTCAAATCCTATGAAAAACATTTCAAAACTTGGGACGAGCATAAAAAGCTCAATTAGGGATAGAAAAAAAAGGAAACCAGTTATTATTTCAAAAACATCTAAACCATGAATTATTTATCATAATGTAATAATTTTTATCTTTAAGTAGTATTAAACACTCTTCCCTGAATATAAACTCATTTCTTACCATTTTAATAATCAATTGATTACCATAAAAACCCTATAAATCATATATAACATATAAATGTAACCTGGGACATAATCATACATTGATGGAATAAAATATGGTCAACTTACACACATATAACTCTAAAAATTGAATATCCATATGACCAAAATCCATACCCAATGCATTAGCAGTTATAATGTAACCATTCATCCTTGGTTTATCATGGAACCTATCACCTTTGGTTTATTAGGTAACCTCCCATCTTTGGTATATCACGTAACCACTTGTCAAATTTCCAAGTACCATTATATAATCATAATAAATAAAATATATAAATTATCAACATTTTAAAAATAGAATTTAATTTTCAATCACAAGAAATCATTTCATGATATTGAAATAGTCAATCCAATTTCCAAACCCATTTAAAATATTTAATAAAGATATTTTTTAATAAAGTTGTCCTATACCACATTGAAACTTTTGAAATAAATTTATATTTTAAAACATTTATTTCCATATAAATAAATCATTAAAACCATTTTGAAAACACAAACATTAATGAGAATTATTTATAATAATAAATCATTAAAACATTTTAAATGATGTTTTTAATTAAAATTCCATTATCAGTTGAGAAATAGTTGAATAAAAATAATTGTAGAATAACAAGAAAAAAACATATAATATCTTGAGAATAAGTAGATTCATGATATAATATGTCAAATGGTATTATATACACAATATAAAAGTAAATTGGTGTATAAAAATAAATAGGTCTCAATGGAAAGTAAATTGAGATGAAATCCCTTTTGTTGAGTCTGAATCATCTCACACGATCTTTATATTACTGAATGAAAAACATTGGTTGATTTATACTTTCTCGATAACCTTTTAGTGTTTATTATTCATTTTATACCACTTATTACCACATTATAACAATTACATAATTATTTAAGTTCATGTCGGAGGTTTTGTTGATATTCGGTACTTGAGTCAAAAATGAACATGTTATGAGGAAAATAGTGCATGTAGTTATAAGTCCATCATCTCCAGAATAATATTCAAGAAATTATTATTATTTTTAAAAATCAATTAATCTTTTAAATCCATCAATTAATTATTTTTAGGAAAAATGAACAACATTATAATCATTTAGAGGGTAGCTCGTACGTACGTATGAGTAACGATATCATTTTTCATTGATCATTATGGAAAGAAGGTATGTATTATTTTATATTTATAGAATAATCATAAAATCATTTATATCATATTAATTATTTAAATGTACTTATACAAATCATAAAAGTGATGTTGTGAATAAAAACAAATCGTGTTGCTTCGTGAAGGTGATAGTTCACACATACGCTCAAATGACGTTATCATTTTTATGTGAATAGAAAGTAATAACATAACAGAAATATTATTATCATATAATGATTAATATTTCCTTACTATCACATATGAACATTAATTCTGTCATTATAACCATCCTTGAGAGATTTTAGAGAAAAAAAGAACTATATCGGGTCGCAAGTCGTTTGTCCGTCGTACACATGAACAAAAAGTTCATTTCCCATTTGAAGAAATTAGAGATTGGTTTAGGTGGTGATATTTACATAATAACATATTAGTGTATTGATAATACTATAGTTATTATCTCAACATGTTTGGATGATATTTGAAGGAAGTGGAGGAATAAATGATGTAGACATGCTTAAAGAAAATGATACCTCTTCTTCAGTTGATCACCATTTAAGAACACGTTAACACCTCTATGGTGGGTGTTATGCCAATAATATGGCCAAAAGAATGTGAGGAGGGGTTTTAGGAAGGTTTTTGGGTAGATCTAGGCTGATCCAAATGGTTCTTGAAGTGTGAGTAATAGATAAGAGTGGGAACCTTTTTATAGAAGTGGGGAGGGGCACCCTTGGAAACTCTTAAAATATTAATTTAATATATAATAAATTTTAAATCCAAATGACTATAATGTAACACCCCAAATATTCTATAGTATATATATTCTTAAATAAATTTATTTACTTCAATATTTTGTGTTGTACGCAACACTAAGTTCTAGTGTACCACGATATATTAAACTAACCATTTGAAATGCGGTTATGAATAGTAATAACCACCTTTTGAAATTTATAATTTTTTTTTCAAAAATAGAATTTATTTTTGAATTTGGAATAACAAAATTAGATTAGGGTTAAATTTTGGTAAATTTATGAATTCTTCCTAATTTTGATGAATAGTGAACAATACTACATTTTTGTAAAAACCCGACTTTTTCATCTAAATAATTAGTTTAGTTTAAATTAATTTAAATGTCATAGTAGATAAATTATACATATATTGTCACAACTTTATCATGTTTATTAATTAATTTAAAATATTACAAATTATTCTAATTTATATTTTGAGTTTCAGTAGGAGTCGGGTTGAGTTTTAAGTTTTCGGAAGCCTTTTCACCTTCTTTTGTGCCTGCGCACATTCCCAAGTGGGTACGAGTTATGGTGATCGACTAGCACAAGGTTTATAAAACCATAGAATTAGTGTGAAGTTTTACCTTATAGTGGGTAGTGTCAAGTGGTTTGGTTTGAGTGTGGTTCACTATGCTATTTTTCTAGCCGCATTCGAACTGGTCGATTGCCCAGAATTTTAAATAAATAAATTTAATGGTGATAAAATGTCGAATGATATAAAATGAGGTAAATATTTAAAACTAATAATAATAATAATAATAATAATTTTGTATAGATAATAATATTATTATTGATGATGTTATTATGATTATATGATTATTAATATTATTATAAATGTGGTCATTAAAATTTTGTTGTTATTATTATTATAATTAAAATGGTTATTATTATTATTATCATCATTATTATTATTATTATTATAAAAACTGAATAATGTGGTGAAATTCTAGGTGCGTCCCCCCTTCTATCCCCATGGTGCAGCGCGACACCTACGGCCCAACCGGCTAGCCTGTAGCAAGCCTAAAACCCATCGCCACCCTCCTCATCACACCTGGCCACCCTCCAGTGTGCTCCCCATCTTCGGTCAGAGCCCTTACCTGGGTTGATTCTCCTATAGCACACAACGAAGGCCCCACCTTGGCCCTCTTCTTCTGCCTAAAGTTTCACATAACCCCCTCCTCTACTCCCCGGTTTGTGCACGAACTAGCCAAGCCAGTTGGACCTCCCCCTTTTCAGTCGGACCTTCCATTCCCAGCATGACCTGACCCCTATGGGCCCCTGTTCTAGTAGCTCGAACCCCCTACGCACACCAATCCAGTAGGGATTCTTTATGGTGCACCTCTAATAGCCCTCCCTCTTACTCTGTTAGCCTCCCACATGCTTTCCACAGGGTTAAGTTGAGTTGGTTGAGGTGTGATTGATGTGCTCTGGGGTTTATGCACCGAGTTAGTGATATTTTCCTACACCAAGGTATGTGGTTCCATATTTAAACATTATTTGATGAGTTATTTCAATTGATTGATTTATTTTTCATGTCCTTCGATTCATCTGTTAGGTCCGGAAGCTATTTTTTAAAGAGATTAACCTATGATTGATTTTTATATGGCATGCTCAAGTGAAACTCGGTGTGTTTTGGATATAAATACTTTTGGAAACATTTGGTTGTGTTTTTTGACTTGTTCATTAGGATTATATAATTACCTGGTACCTTTTTGGTCATTTGTTTTTCTTTTCTGCCTTAATTTTGGGTACCTTTTGATGTTGTAGTGAATTATTGGTCAACGACAGAGGACACACACACATATACTTAATGTATGTATATATATAATATATTCATGTCCTCTATGTACTATTTCCCTTATGGCGTGGGGAATATGTGAATTGTATTATGGATATATGTATATATATAGGTATGTGTGTGTGGGTGTGGGCTAGTTAGAGTGGTCTTAGCCTATTTCGTCAAGTGCCAAAGTGTTCGGCATGACCCGGTTCCTCTTTGAAGTAGAAAATTCCATCCATTCCCTCTTTCCAGAGCCCTCCATAGGCCCTTGCATGATTTCATTTAATATGTAAATTTTATTCTCACCTCTATAAGCATGATAGATAATTCATTGTAGTGTTTTTATGATGGTTAGAATTGTTAAAAATGGCTTTGAAATTGTTCCTTGATTATGTGTAAGTGTTTTTATTCCCTTTCTCCCATTGTTAATACTTTTAATGATTTTTTTTTCTTAATTAAATATTTTATTTATGTTTCACACCTCAATTATGTTTATAGTTAACTTATGGTAGTGTTATCTTGTTGAACGATTGGATAAAAATGTATTTTAGAATGCTTCTCTATTTATACACATGTTTATTCCTTCCCAACATGGGTGGAACTAAATGTCTTTATCATCAAATGGTAGTGTTGGATTTATTGAGTTGGGTTTTCATTTAAAAAAATTTATAGAACTTTTTTTCCATGCGTATTTCGGTTTTATAGAACATAGTGTCTTTGTGAAAATGATTTCACCTATCTCTTTAGAGTTTCGATGTGCCACTTGATGTTGTCACATCCATGGGTGCACTAGGTGTACACATGGATATTACCACAAATAAAGATGGTGCATTGAGTTGGTATTTTTCACTAAACCTCAGTTTTCTAACCAGTTATTTTTTTATGTGTTGGGGGTCTCTTCCCGTGTCTCTTTAAATTAGTTCGAAAATAAATCCATGAGTATATGCTTGTTTGGATTTTTCTGTTTGTTTTGTTGAGTGTGTAGTGTAAGCAGTTATTTGGTTTTTTTATGAAGTTAAACATAGTATTATTAAATAATTATATGGCAATGATTTGAAACATGGAACTTAGATTCCCTTTTGGATTTTTAAATACAAAAGTGTTATTTAGAGTTTTTTTAAAAGATCTTGTGAAATATTTTTGTAAAGTCATTTGATTATGTAAAACTAAAGGCCCAGTTGAAAAATCCATGTGTTTTATGTTAATTTTTTTATAATCAAATGATGTGATGGCCTGGTTCGCACTTTGTATGTTTGACATGTATGCATGTGTGTGTGTGTGTGTGTTTGTGTGTGCCTAGAGTGCCTCTAACTAGGTTAACCCTGTATGGGTGAATGTATTAGAACTGTCTGTATTTGGGGTAGGCAAGTGCGGTGATGACTTGTGAGTTGAGTCACATATGTGAGGGCCTCCTACATACACAGTAATATTACCACAAGGGGTTTTGGGCATGTTTTAGATGATTGAGTGACTATTGTTGATCAACCCTTATTAGATGTGTTGGTACCCCCTTGATTTTTTCTTAGGTCAAGTGGGATTTTCCACTGAATTTGGTTAGTTTTGGGTGGCCAGTTGCTTATAGAATTAGTATCTCACCATACATCGGCAGGTGGTTACGAACCGATTACTTCCATAGGGATTCTAGGGATGTTTAGGATCACCCATGGTTTGTTAATTATTTACATTTCTTGTTTGATTTCATCTATACCTATAAGTTTATTTCTCGTTTGTACTATTGTTTTATTTATTTTAGCACAACCATAGGCTTCCTGTCTTGGTTTTATTTATAAAACAGGAAATGGTTTTGGAAATGGTATATTGTGTGTGTTAGATTTTTTTAAAATAATAAAAACAAGTAGCTTATATTAAAATGTGGAAACCCTATTTTATAGATGTATTTAAAACTAGTGTTTATGGACTGCTTCAGAAAATAGAACTTTTGGATTTAGTGGTTCATTCTTAGCATCCCTAATGATCATCCTGGTGCTCACTCCTGTGATATCTTTCCATTTGTAGGTTTAGTTTCTTATTCATGTTCCTAGTTATGCTGCTCAATGTTGGAGCAGACTTGGTTCTGAGTTGGGTAGTGATCTAGAAGTTCACAAAGAGGTATGTGTAATTTATTTTCATTTGGTTGCTAGTTTTATTTTTAGTGTCTATTTCTTTATCATTTTATCTTTTGTTCATGGGACCAATAATTCCCTATTGTTAAATTTTGATGCCCTGTGCTAGTTACCATCCTGGAGGGATCAGGAATGCCCCTCGGGACATGTTGCGGACCAGATCAATTTACTTATTTAGGTTTGATTTATGCTGGTACATTACAAAATGGTATATGAGGAGGCCCTTGATATTTAGGGTGTTTCGTAGAAAGAGATTAGGACTATCGGGACTCAGGAAGTAGGTGCGGGAAGAGTTTTGTGAACTCTTGATCGCACTGATCCTCAAGTTACCAGGGGTAGTGTGGGATTTGAGTCTTTTGCCTTGGGTTTCTTTTGATTGAGGGATGACAATGGTGTAAAATCGGGTTATGTTGTGGCCTCACGTGGGGTGGTGACCCGTGTGGTGTCCAAGTTCCCGGATCAAGGTACTCTTAGTGTTATTCCTTACATGGGGCATGACTCACCACCATATCATTGGGTTAGGAATAAACACATGATCCTCATTCTGATGGTTTATCATTGGTTGTGTTTTGGTTTTATTTCTATTTATTAGCGTGTGTGTTGAAATTGAAGTTAGTATTTTAATGTGAAAATGGTTTTGGAATTGTAGTTCTTTCCTCAAATGGTTTTAAATATGTAAAGTGAATTTTTAAAAGGGGAAGTGTTTTGATTTGTAAGGGTTGGTATGTGTTTGTATTGGATGACGAAAAGAGATTATTTGACCTTGGAATTCTTTATGGAAGGTCACATGTGTGTGGAAATGTATAAAAAATGCATGGGGGAACACTTCCATGGATGATGTAAGCAGGATTGGATTAATGCACATGTGACGGTTCATAATGTTATATTGGTTAGAATAATAATTTAAAAGAATCAGTGGTTTTTAGAAAAGTAATGATTTCTTGTTTTTGTATATATTTGGATTATGATCTTGATTCCCTTGGCTTACATTGTTTCTTTGTTATAGTTTTGTCTTGAAGCCGATTTCAATTGTGTTTTTCATTTTTTTCAGATTATGCCACCCATAATGTTCGCTAGCTTTTCCAGCGATTCATGCCCAGTTTCTAGTTCTTATTAGTTCTTACTTGTCCTTAGACAAATTTGAGGTCTATTAGAATTAGTGGAGTAGTTTTATTAGAGAAAATATTGTCTTCAGGTGGTTGGGTACTCCTATGTTTGTTAGATTTCATATTTTATGAAGATTAATATAGAGTCTGGATTTGAACTATTAAATGATAGGTGCATCATTGATGGTAGGATTTGGGGTGTGGTTAAAGGGTAGTTAGTTTTCATTAGGGTTCCCCATCTGGTGATTGGGGTGTTCCAAAGGAACCTTTTTCTGAAAAATCTTCTTTGTCAGTTCTGACTCTTAGATTCTTGGATCATTCTCTTGCGTGCCTCCTGTATGGTCAGTTTGGGAATTCTAAGCCATCTTGATTCATCCATTTTAAAATGAACCACCATTTGGTTAATTTGAATCATTGGAGTAAAGAAGGAGTTGGGTACCAGAGGATGAAAATGCATGACTGTGAGGCCGGAGATGTTTCAGCCGTCACGACCCCAGCCACATGTCTCGAGGTAAAGCTCGTTCAAAGTCAGGAGTTGCTGAGGGTGTATGAAACATCATCCCAGATCATATTTTCAGCTTTGAGATGGAAATATCTATAGTTTTTTTGTTCTATTCATTTCTCTATCATAAGTTCATCCTTATTATGGTTGTGTGATGATCTTATTCTACCGCAACCCAAGTGGCCTTTTCTTCTCTTACTGTGGTTTCGAAATCGTTCAGGATCCATGAAGGTGCTGGGCCTATGAATAAACGAATTCATTCTGATTTTTATTTTGGTCTCAATTGTGTTTTTCAGGTTAATGTGTGGTTTCTTGAAATTAATGGTTCATGTCTTTGGGACCTTTCTTAGTTCTAGAACCTCTATTTGGGTTTTCATCTACTTTGTTTTAGGTTTTAGAGGATTACTTCATCACAGTGTCCTGGTGTTCTAGTTTTCCTTATAATGGTTTTAATCCTTGTGTTTCATTTATTCTATTAGTGTTGAGAAATTGGGTTGAGTTAGGGCTAAGAATTCCCTAGTCTCCGGTTGCGGTGAGGAATTTATTCGGTCATTGTGGGAGGTGTTGAGTTAATTTCTTATTCTCATGTATCTCGGTCATCTCATCGAAAGATTTTTGTTTTAGTCTCATGTGTGTTGTTCAGTCCCTATGGGGAGCTGAATGAGTTCAATTTGGGAGTTCCCATGTTGGCCCCCTCGGGGTGGCATTTTTTTATTTCATGGTTTCAATGTTAGTAAGTTCTTTTGGTGGGTATAACCCTTATGTCTTCTCCCCTCAATCTTGTGTAGTGGTTTTTCATGAATTGGTCGTGTGTGACATGTGTTGGAAATGGTCACCCCAAGGCTTTTTGTTTTTCTCGGTTTTATGTGGGCATGGACTCATGTTTTTGTTAACTGTCGGATTGGTGACATTCTAGGGGTATAATGTTTGGGGGGGGGATAATTGTCAAACCTGGACCCTATTAGTTAATTATTTTAAATTATTTTAAATTATTATGATTTTTTTTAGTTTCTGTATAAGGTGGGATGAGTATTATGTTTTCAGAATCCTTTTCAACTTTTCATAGTGCTCGCATGAATTCATAGGTGGGTCCATGTTAAGGTGCTCGACTTGAGAATGGTTTATAAAACAATGAAACAAGTGTGCATCTCAACCTTATTGTGGGAAGCATCGGGTGGTTCGGTTTGAGTGTGGTTCAGTGAGATACATGTCTAGCCTAGGAAAATCGTGTGGTTGCCCAAAATTTTAAATAAATATGTTTAATGGTGGTAAAATGTGAAATAATATAAAATGAGGTAAATTTTTAAAAACTGTTAATAGTAATATTTTCTCATAGATAATAATATTATTATTAAGGATGTAATTATGATTATATGATTCTTACTATTGTTATAAATGTGATCATTAAAATTGTGTTGTTATTATTATTATCAAACTGGTTACTATTATTATTATTATTTTTAAAAAGTGAAAAGGGGGGTGAATCCCTAGGGGGATCCCCCCCCCCCCTCTTTCTTCCCCTTTGTGTGGTGTGGCACCAACTGCCCTGTCTGCAAGCCTATAGTGAGCCGGCGACCCAGTGTCGCCCTCCTCATCCAGCCCAGTGGCCCTTTGGCATGCTCCCCATCTCTAGTCGGAGCCTCTACCTGGTTCCCTTCTCCTATAGTTCACAATGAATTCCCCACCCCAGCCCGGTTCTTCTCCCTCAAGGCACACAGAACGGCCTCCCCTACTCCCTTGTGTTCACATGAACCAGCCAAGTCAGCCGAACTTCCCACATCCCGGTCGGACCATCCCTTCCCGACGCAACCCTACCCCAAAAACCCCCTTGTTATGGTATCACGAACCCCCTGAGCATACCTATCCAGTCGACTCGCTTTAGGGAAGACCTCTGACATCCCTCCCTTTTACTCTGTTTACCTCCCACACCCTCACTGTCGGGTCTAGTAGAGTCGGTAGAGGTGTGATTGATGTGCAGTGGGGTTTGCGCACTATGTTTGTGAAATCTTCGTACAACAAGGTAGGTGGTTCCATATTTAAACATTATTTGATGAGTTATTTCTCCTGATTTATTTATTTACCATGTCCTTTTACTCTTATATTGGGTATGAAAGCTGTTTTTACCAGATATTAACTTATGTTTCATTTTTATATGGAATGCTCATGTGAAATGGGCTATGTTTTGGATATAAATCCTTTTAGTATCATTTGGTTGTGTTTTATGACTTTTGAATTTGGTTTATGACAGTCCATAGTACATTTTTGTCATGCGTTAGTTTTTTCTGCCTAACTTTTGGGTACCTTTTGATGTTATAATGAATTGTTGGTTAATGACTAAGGGCGCACATGCATATACATAATGTATGTATATATATAATATATATATATGTCCTCTATATACATATTCCCTCATGGTATAGTGAATAAATGCATTGGTTTATAAATAAATTTATATATATATAGGTATGTGCATCTGTGTGCATGCTAATTACGAGTGGTCACCACTTATTTCATCAAGTTAAATAGAGTTCGGTATGACCTAGTTCCTATTTGAGGTAGGCATTTCCATAATTTCCCTCTTTCCGGAGCATTCCATAGGCACTTGCCTGATTTTATTTAATTTATAAATATTATTCTCAACATTATAATCATGTTAGTTAATTCATTTTAGTGTTTTTATGATGGGTATAATTATTAAAAACATCATTGAAACAGTTTCTTGATTATGTGTAGATGTTTTTATGCCCTTTCTCTGATTTTTAAACCATTTAATGCTTCAGTTTTCTTAATAAAATATTAAATTAAGTTTCACACCTCTATTATGTTTATAGTTAACTTATACTAGTGTTGTTTTGTTGAAATATTATATTAGAAATGGATTTTAGGATGCTTTTATATTTGTGCACATGTTTATGGCTTGGCAACTTTTTTGGAAGTAAATGACTTTATCTTCAAATGGTATTGTTGAATGTCGTGAGTGGTGTTTTCCTATAGAATCAATTAATGGAAGTTGTTTTTCATGTGTCGGTTGGTTTTATAGAACATAGTGTTTTGTGGAAATGATTTTGTGTGTCTCTTTGGAGGTTTGGTGTGCCATTAGATGTTGGCACATCCTTGGGTGCACTAGGTGCACACATGGACTTGCCCTCAAATGAATATGGTTATTTTAATTGGTATTTTTCTTGAAACACCAGTTTTCTATGTGGTTCGTGTTTTCTAAATGTTATTGGTCTCTTCATGCGGATCTTTCAATTAGTTTGAAATGAAATCAATGAGTATATGCTCGTATGTATTTTGGTGTATGTTTTGTTGAGTGTGTGTTGTAATGGGTCATTTGGTTCATTTTTACAAATATTTACATAGTATTAGCAATGAATTTTATGTAAATTCATTTAATATTGGATCTTAGATGCATGTTTCACCTTTTAAATAAAAAAGTGGTGTTTAGAGTTGTTTTAACAGAGCATGTGAAATATTTTTGTAAAGGCATTTGATTATGTATAACTAAAGGCCTGGTTGAAAACTCTAAGTGTTTTATGTAGTGGTCTTGAAAATAAAATGATGTGACGACCTAGTTGGAACTTTTTATGTTTGACATGTATGCATATATATATATATATATATATAAGTATATGGGTCACTCAAATCTAGGGTAACCCTTTATGGGTGAATACACAGGAAGCGTCTGTGTTTGGGGTAGGAAAGTGTGATGACAACTTGTGAGTTGTGTCACACATGTGAGGAACTCCTTCTTACATAGTGATATAACCACAATGGGTTCTCGGGCATCTTTTATATGATCATGTGATGGTTTCTGACCAACCCCGATTAGACTGGTTGGTACCTCTGGATTTGTTGTTAGGCCATGCGAGCTTTTCCACTAGATTTTGTCAGTTTTGGGTGGCCGGTTGGTTATATACTAAGGAGATTCACCATATGCCGGTAGGTGGTTATGAATCGAGTACGTCAATGGGTCTTATAGAGGTGTTTAGGATCACTCATGGTTACATAATTATTTACATTAATAATTTACTTTCATCTATACCTGTTAGTTTATTTCTTATTTGTAATGTTTTTTTATTTCTTTTTTCACATCCTTGGTCTTCTTGTCTAGGTTTTGTTTACAAAATGAAAAATGGTTTTGTAAATGGTGTGTAGTGTGTATTTGATTTTTCTTTTAAAAAAAATAAAATACATGTTACTTATACTAAAATGTGAAAACACTATTTTATATTTTTATTTCAAACTGTTTTTTATGAACATCTTCAAAAAAGATAACTTTTGGATTCTGTGGTTTATTCTTGGCATCCCTACTAAATATCCCAATTCTCACACCTATTATATATTTCTTATTTTAGGTTCATTTTCTTATTCAGGTTCTTGGTTTAGCAGCTCAATGTTGGAGTAGGCATGGTTATGATTTGGGTGGTGCCGTAGAAGGTCACAAGGAGGTATGTGCAGTTTATTGTCCTTCCACTGGTAGTTTTATATTTATCGTCAGTTTCTATTTATCTGTTTATCTTTTTTCATTGGCCAAATCATTCCCAATGGTTAAATTTTCTTTCCTGACACCAGTTTTCATCCCATAGGGATTGGGAACTCCCCTTAAGAACATATTATAGACTAGCTCCAGTGACAAATTTAGGGTCGACCCAGGCTGGTTCTTGGAATTTATTAACTCAATATAGGTCATTGGAATCATTTTTATAATAAAATTATATATATAAATTCATTGAACTTTTGAACGTCTCTTTTACACGCCTTCTAGCCAAATCTTCATAATTAGCATTAAATGTGTGTTTACCTCTTATGTGAATTGAATTTCAAAAAACAGAAATACATGGTTGTAATAAGTATGAAAATTTGGTGTAATAGGATCGAAATAATTTTTTATAAATAGTCACTTTTTTATTTTATTTACCACGATTCAAGTTAAATAGGGTAATTAAAGGTAAAAATAATATTTTAATAATATAAAATTACCCTAACACTTGTCTAAATTTGATTGGATTGGTGTTTCTCGACCCAAATCAACCTTAGGTCGAAAATATGATCCTTTTTAAGCCACATGTGTTTGATTTGGACATTTATTATATTTCATTCAATGAAGAGTTAAAAATGTCCTATTTAAATTTTAATAAATAAATTTTTTTTAATATGGTGTTATACATAGAATTAATTTTACTATAATTATTCATTTGAATTATAATAAATTTATCTTCATCATAATAATTTATTTTTAATTTTTACAGGATAAATTACATTTTTAAAGGCTTGTATAATGGTGATGTAATGATTGTTTAATTAATTGAGATATCAAATAAATGATATTAAAAATATGAAAATAAATATAAATATCTTTAATTAATGACATAAAATTATTTTATAGATACAATAAACATGTTAGAGACATTTATGAATTATTGTTTCAAAATTATCATGTTTTTTTAATATTTTAAAAAATTCAATTATTGGATAGTATCAAAATTGACATAAATAATACTTCAAAATAAATAATATTTTACTAAATGATATAAAATTAATAAAAATATAATATTTTTATGAATAAAAAAGATACTATTAAATATGTCACAAATTATCTTGTTGGGGTTCTTTTGTCATATTATATTTACAATATTAACCCTATAGTGTAAAAAATACAAGTTGTCATGGTAAATGATAAATTATTTAACTAATGGTTAAAGCCCAATGATATGGTAAAATTTAAGACCTAAACATGTATAAAATTCATTAGTTGAGAGGATTTCAACACATAATCCAATTATTCTCCAAAATTACTCACATTTGATCTATTTTAAAACAAAAATCAATTTATAATAAATTAATAGTTTTGGAGTTTCCTAAACTGGCACTCCCTTCTTTTATAAAAGTGCACATGTCCTTATCTTTTATTCGCACAACTAAATCCCTTTAGTTCAGACCAGACCAGCCCATTTCTCCTAAACACTTACCAAACTTCATCCTATAGCACACAATTAGGGCATAATTCTATCCTAAATATTCCTTTTTTCAAATCAAAATGAGACACTCGAAGAAGAAGTAATGTTTTTACCTACTCTTTCAAAGTTCTTTTATTTTTATATATAATTTTCCTAATTTTTTTCATAATAAAGTAATAAATATGGAATTTATTATATTATTATATGTTTTTATGATTATGATACATCCATATTCCTCATTTTACTCATCCTATAAAATACAATATCACTATATGTGTGTACGTATGACTTATCATCTCTACATTGTATTGAAAACTGTTTTTCATATATACTATATTTAAATGGGTTTAATATTGAATATAATGTGTAAAAATATTGAATATTACATGATAATGATTTTTTATAATTGATAAATCATCCAATTTTATACCATTTAACCATTAATGGAATGATAGAGTCGCTCGTGCGTACGTACGTCTTACCGTCTCCAAAATGTGATAACATTCACCCTCCATTACAAATTTTTCAGAATGATTATAAAAATGGATATACTGAATAAATATGAACATATGATGTAATTTTTATATTTTAATAATATATATATATATATATATATATGTGTCATTTACTTTCTTCCATTCAATGCGATAATAAAATAGAAACAATGTTCATGTGTACGTATGACCTACCATCTCCATGAACAGTGTCTTCTAATTCATTTATATATCTATTATATATATATTTATATATTGAATATATATGATATATAAATAACTTTTTACGTTTCTGATGTGCGTGAATAATGATATATGAAATAAGATCTATAATAACAAGTCCAAACACGTATGATAAACAATTTGGTTATTACCGAAAATATGACTTTAACTTAGATGTTTTTAATAAATAGGTAATATAAAGTCATAAATAAATCATATATGATATCATTAATATTATTATGATTCTTTTGGATTTTAATATGTCTAAAACCATTATACAGGAGTTTTGGACACATACGGAGAGTATGAGACCTAAGGTAAGGGAAATCTTAACTAAATTTCCATTCATTGAGTTAAATATCAATGTCATTAGTTATGTTCTTACATGAATATTAGTGAGTGAACCTGATTGATTTATTATTAATATCCATTAATATTGGGAGGATTTATATTGTTCACACATAATTATTTCTTTTATTTATACTCACTCCAATGATACGATCTTTGTAAGTGAATTTCAACCTCACTTTTAATTTTTAGGAAATATAAGTCACATTCACCACCTATTTCTTTTGTGTGGTGTATTTAATTCCCCTATTATATTTTATATCATGAATAAATTTAACTTTATTGTATTTAAATATTCATTTGAAGTTATTTGTCTTATTATTTAAAGGTTCAGTGTAGTATGGGATGCTTTGAATGTTTAAAAAATTAATCTTTTTTTTCATTTCAATATTATTGATCTTATTTTAAATAACAATTTATATAGATATAAAAGTATTATAAAGGAAATTTGATTTCTATTTTGATGTTTATTAAAAAAATCAAAAATTAATATTTTAAGGTTTTATGTAAGGGTTAATTTCATAATCTCGTTATAATCTGAGGTTTTTATACATAATTATCTAAAAGGACATCTTTATCACCCATGTACATGTTTCTAAAAATATATTTCAAAATATTATTGACATTTGTTTAAATTCATTTTACCCCTATTTTAAAGTTTTTAAAATGTTTTTAATGGAATCATTCCTTCATTTTCCAAGTGAGGTACTTTATTACCCTTTTCGAAAAATTAAGGAAAGAATGTTTTTTTAACTTATCGAGTGCAAGCAGCTATTTTATGCCGTTATGATGCCTTACCATTTTGTAGATTTCCTTATAATATTAGAAGGTTATTCTCATAAGAAGGTTTTTCTTTTATAATTTTTCATCTTTTAAATAATCCCAAAGTAAAAAAGGTATATTTCTCTCAAACAATTTTAATGAATTTATTAGATTATTTTCTTCTATGTCAACATCCTTTGTTGTATTTTATACTTGAATGAGGTCGATTTGTTATGATAAAATATTCCATATTATATTGAAGGTTTTATGATGTTTTTTAAAGTGGATTTTCTATTTTTATGCCATTTATGGATTATGGTTAAAGTATTAACATTTCATATACTAAATTCATTAAAAATGTTTATGTTATGTTTCAACTATTTCATATGATAAATTCATTAGAAATAGAAAGTGATGGGTTAGGGACCACTTAATTAAATAAATATGAGTTGGGGACTAGTTAATGAAAGAACCATGATGCATCGGTAGTTATCATGAGACAAATAGCTTGGTTTTAGACTAACATTTTACCCATATGTATGGTCTTGGTATGAGGCCTTAATAGTGTGGTTATGATGTCTCTTATTATTCATTCCCTCCTTATGAGATTTTTTTTGATATTACATGAGATTATTCAACTAGTATAATATCCCATGTGAATATTTATATTGAATTTTTTGATTTATTCTTTCTGTATAATTCTTAATATTTTTTTAAAAGTCTTGTGTTTTAGTTTTATACCTGGCCTTGAATGTTTACGCTTATTTATGAAAGCTTCCATTGAATTGTTTAACCTTAATGAACATCTGAGCTCACCCATTCCTTATGTTTCATTTTCCTAGGACTCAAATAGGTGTTTTATAATTAACATGCAGGGTAAATATGGGACAATAATGGTGTCCTACAAAAATTAAATATGTTTCATATTTTGTTTTGAATTGTAATGAAAGTTTCATTTATGTATTCTATTATCCAAGACTGATAAACTAATAAATCCTTTGATATTTGATTTCTTATGATCATAACAATAAATTAAAATAATGCTCCGGCTCCAGGCTTCTAGGGTCTGGGTGTTACATTTTTTATTAGAGTATGTTTAGTAGAAACCTTGTAAACTAGTATTAGAAAACATATGTTATGGAACATGACCCTCAGATAGACTCTGAGGATATGTACAAAAGAGCATTATATAATTTTTTAAATTTAGAGATTATATGGGTATTCCTAGAAAATATATCATTTTTTGGATACTATATGTGGATGTGGTTCTGGCATAGATTTACCTAGAGGTGAAAACTCTGATAAGGTGTCTCAGGCCTGACTCGGGGTAACCTGGTATATGACAATTTTCCTTACTGCACACCTAGTTTGACACTCTCACAGGATATGTTTACAGTAGTTCACATTTTCATTACAAATCGATATGATGGATTATAATATAATTTGATAAAAATAACCATGGTTAATCCTAAAATGTTTTAGATCAAAATGAGGTGTTTTGATATTCTTTAAATTATTTTACAACTATTGTTACTCACACTATACTTTCTGGTTTTCATCAAATTGTTGGATCCTAATGAATTATTATTAACATTTAACATGATCGAAAAGGTAGAAATGGAGATGGAGATGATAAACAAAATGGGATATTGATAGGTTTAAAAAATATTGTGTTCATGCCTAATAAGTTTTCCAAAAATATTATTAACAACATATACATTTACCAACTCTCAAACTCACCAAAAAAGGGAAAGGTCAAGCATGCTAAGAGCTCCGATAGTGGAGACCATGGAGAAAAGAAAGATCAATTTCCATCATGTATGATATGTGGAAGGAGATACCTACGAAAGTGTTTTAATAGAACAAAGAAATGCTTTATGTGTGGGAAATAATAACATAAAGAAAATAATTACTGAGGAAAAATGAAGATTATGATAGATTAAAATAAAACTGATCCTAGGAATCTATTTTTAGTCATTCTCCATAAATATAAGGGACCTGGGTATTACTTGTGTCAAAGAAATATTTTATCGGAAAACCTCTACTCTATAGAAGGAACTATGTGGAAATAAATGGATGATGAAATGTTTAAAAGTATTAATGATCTTTTTATGGTGGTTTTACTTTGGAATACTTTTTTAGTATGTGTAACCATGATTTTTGTTATGAGAAAATTTTATTCGAGAAAGGATTATAATTTCCTATGAGGAAATAATTATGAAGGCACAAATAACCTATAGGGTTTATATTATTTGGAGGTAATTATGGGATATTACATTTTGGGATGAAAAATTAAATACATGAGATAAAATTTGAGATTAAAATATCTTATGGTTATTTTTTTGGGAATGTTATAAGAATTTTAAAGTTTTAGAAAAAGGAAAAACCCTAGGAAGGGTGAAAAACCTATCACGTCTAGCAAGGCTGTGTTTCATCACCCTACAACTGAAGGGATACAAGGGTGAATGCATACAACTACCCTATGTGTTTTCTTGGTTAGCCTGACCTTTTCTATATTAATAAAGGTAATTTTCATTTAATAGACATTGGTTTTATCAAATAGATTACTTTAGTATTGGAAAATGATTTGGAGAATAAGTAATTAATGTCTTATCGGAATTTGTTCCCTATTTTTAGACTCCTCTATGAATTAGGTAAACAAAATATTTAAAAGAATTATGGTTGAATTATATTTTGGGGTCAAAAATGATTTTATTGTGAAGGAATTGTGATTTAGGTTCTTCATGAAATTGTCTGTAAACCTAGTAGATTATGAGATTTAGAAAATTAAATTTGGTATGAGACATTAAAATTGATTTATTGGAAGACTATATGACCAAATACATCTTAATATTGGATTCTAATATTAGTTTGTAACATTTTTGAGGATGTTTAATTATTTTTTGAATTATCTATGTTGAACTTTGGGGGTTTACTATAGAATTATTTAGACTATTTTTGGTAATTATCATATCTTTTACTAACAATTTTATTAATGAATAAATATAGTATAAAAATGTAGTTAATATTTTGGGGATTATGATATTATCTAAAAGTTTAATATTGTGCTTCAAATATGAAAAAATTCATATTTATCACTCATCGTTTAGAAAAAAAGATGAGTCTATGGTATAAAATTTATTAAAGGGGGAAACACTACTCGTTAAGTATGTAAGTATGCTTTATTATGTTCTTATTATATGAAGTAAATGATTTCTTAAAATCTAATGGAAATATCATAAAACCAAAAATGTTTACCGAGTACTTTCTTTTTTGATAAATCAAATAGTCTCTTGGATCATTGTAGATTTATAGCTTTGTTATTATTATCTTCTCCTAATAATCTTCTCTGTCACTCACCATCAGAGCTTGATGGTTAATATTTATTCACGTCCATATTTACCTACATGGAACCAAAGTTTTTTTCATATCTGGTGAACTTCATAATACAGGTTCTTAATTTTAAAATGGAAGTCCCATTAATCTTTTTTCTAAAGGGGGATTCCAATAAGGATATTTTGAAATGCACAACCCATAGTATTTGATCCGTAGTTTAAATTATGAGGATGAAAATTATATAATGAGGGGAGAATATAACACCTCAAGATTTTACATTATGTCTCTTCTTAAATAAATTCACATTATTCAATAGCTTGTGTCGTACACAACACTGAGATCGAGCATGCCATGATATAATAAAACTAGTAATTTGAAAAGCATTTATCAATAGTAGTAGCCACATTTTGAAATTTGAAAATTTTATTTTTCAAAATAGTCTACATTTTTTAATTCGATATTTTAAAATTAGGATAGGGTGAAATCTAGGTAATTTTTTATAAAGCACCAAATTTTGAGGAATAGTGAAAAATATTGTATTTTTGTCAAAAGCAGACTTTTTCATTTAAATAATTCTTTTACATTAAATTTATTTTTAGGGTTTAATAGATAAATAATACATATATTTACCAAATTCAGGACATTAGAATCATTATTATAATAAAATTATATATAAAAATATACAAACTATTGAACATCTCTTTCACATGCATTCTAGCTATATCTACAATATTAGCATTAAACGCAAATTTACCGCTTCTCTGAATTAAATTTCAAAAATTGGATATACATGGTTCTAATTAGTATAAAAAATGTGGTCAAATATGATCAAAATAATTTTTGGTGAATAGTAACTTTTGGATTTTATTTACCACGGTTAAAGATAAATTATGTAATTAAAGAAATAAATAATATTATAATAATATAAAATTTCCCTAACACATATCTAAATTTTATTGGATAAGTTTATTTCAACTAAAATAATCCTTGGGTCGAAAATATGATCCTTTTTGAGCCACATTTGTTTGATTATGACATTTATTATATTTTATTAAAAGATGAGTTAAAAATGTCATATTGAAATTTTAAAAACTAAATAAATTTTAATATGGTGTTATATGTAAGATAAATTTGAGAATAATTATTCATTTGAAATATAAAAAAATTATCTTCATTAGAATAATTTAATTTTAATTTTTATAGAAGAAATAACCTAATTAAAGGCTTTTATAATAATGATGTAGTAATTGTTTAATTAACTCAAATATCAAATAAATGATATTAAAAATTTTAAAATAAAAATAATTATACATAATTAATTGAATCCATTAATTTTATAGTGAACTTAGATATGTTAGTGAAATATTGGAAGTATTGGTGTGAAGTTATCATGTTGGTTTGATATTTTTAAAAATTCAAATACTTGGTAGTATCAAAATTGACATAAATTATACTTTAAAATAAATACTATTTTAATAAATGATTTAAAACTCATAAAAATATATTTTTTGGCCAAAGAATAGGGATCACGCTAAGTATTTAATAAATGTTGTTATTTTTTAATTTTATAGGAACAATATTACCCATATAGTGTAAAAAAGACAAGTTGTCACGGTAAAAGTCAAATTGTTTAACTAATGATTAAATCCAAAAGGTAAGGTTAATTTTATGACCTAGACAAGTCTAAAATTAGTTGGTTGAGAATATCTCTAGACATAACCCCATTATCCTCTAAATAAATAACTTTTTATCTATTTAAAATTGAAAATCAATTTATAATGAACTAATAGGTTTGGGGTTTCCTAAAGTCCCCATCTCCTCTATTACAAAAGTGCACCTCTCCTTTTCTTTTATTCACACAACTGAAGCCCTTTTATTCAGCCAATCCATGACCATTTCGCATACCATCATCCCTAACCTCATCAAAGAGGCCATAATTTGGGCATAATTCCATCCTAAGGAGTCTTTTTCAACAAATCAAATGGAGACACTCAAAGAAGAGGAAATTGTTTTACCGAATCTTTCAAAGTTCTTTTCTTTTTCAATATCCTTTTGAATTTTTTTTCTCCATACTAAATTAATAAATTATGAATTTATTATATGATGATATTTATTTATTATTATGCTACAACCATATTCCTCCTTTTACACATTCTATGAAAAAGAATATCACCATGCGTGCGTACATACAATTTACCGTCTCCACGCCATGGTTTAAACTGCTTTTCATCCATAAATTATTTAAATTTTATTAATTATACATATAATGGTTAAAAATAATTAATATGTCATGACAATTATTCTGTATGATTAATATACCATCTAATTCTATAACATTAAACCATTAAAGGAATGATCAAATCGCTCGTGTGTACGTATGGATTACCGTCTCCACGACCTGATAAAATTCACCCTCCATAACAACCATTTCAGAATGATTATAAAAATTTATATTCTAAGTATTTATAAAATATATGACTTAATAATTATAATGTAATAATATAAATATATATATCATTTAATTTCTTCTAATCAATATGATAAAGAAAAAAAAATAGTGTTCATGCGTATATACAACCTTCTGTCTCCATGAATGGTGTGTTCCATTTCATTTATCTATCTATTATATATATTTATATAATAAATATATATGATATATAAATCATGTTTTATATTCTATATGTATGTAAATCATTATCTATGTAACTATTTTTTACATTTCATTTGTAGATATTGGTTTTATTATCTGAGGTTGTTTATATGTAATTATCTACTACAACATCTTTATCATCCATGTCCATGTTTCTTAAAATATAATTTAAAATATTATTGAAAATTGATTAAATAAAATTTATCATTTTTTGAATTTTTATAAAATGTTTTTAAAGGAATATTTCAGTCATTTTCCAAATTAGGTACTTTATGACCCTTTTTCGATAAATTAAGGAAAGAAGGTTTCTTTAACTTATACGGCGCCAGCGGCTATTTTCCATCATTTTGATGGCATACCATTTTGAAGATTCCCTTATAATATTACAAGGTTTTTTTCATAAGAAATTTTTTATTTTATAATTTTTTGGATTATAAATAATTTCAAAGTAAAAAATGGATATTTTTCTCAAAGTGTTTTAATGAATTTATTTGATTGTTTTCATTTATGTCAACATCCTTTGTTGGATTTTATTCCTAATTGAGGTTGATTTATTATGATACAATCATCAATATTGTATTGAATGTTTTATGATATGTTTGACGGTAGATGTACAATTGTTCTACCATTAATGGTGTATGGTTAAAGTGTTAAAATTTCATATGGGGTTTTCATACGAATGTTTAGCTTATGGTTCACCCTTTTCATATGAGGAATGCATTGGACATATTAAGTGACGGATTGGGGAACACCTAATTAAATACCTATGGTTTGGGGATTGGTTAATGAAATCCCCATGATTTATTGATAGTTCTCATAAGACAAATTAGTTTGTGTTTTGACTATCGCCTTCCCATATGTATGATCTTGGAACAAGGCCTTGATTGTGTTATTATGAGGTCCATCATTATTCATTCCTTCATTATTAGAATAGTTATTGATATTACATAAGATTATTATAAAATTAGGATATACATGTGAATGTTTATATGGAATTATTTGATTTATTCTTTTAATATTATGCACGTGATTTGTTTAAAATGATTGTGTTTAAGTTTGATACCTTGCCTTAAAATTTTAATCTTATTTATGAAATATTCTGCTATATTTTTTCTCCTTACTCAGAATCTGAGATCACCCCTTTCTTATGTTTTATTTTCCAAAGATTCCAAGAAGTGTTTTATGATTCACATATAGAGTAAATATTTGAAAATAATGGTGTTCTCAAAAAAATAACTATGTTTCATTTTTTTGAATTGTAATGAAAGGTTCGTATAAGTAATCTATTTTCCAAGACTGATAATCTGATCGATCCATCTTGTTTGTTTTTCTTACAATCATTCCAATTAACTAAAATAATACACCAACTCTAGGATTTTGGGGTCAATGTTTTATAGTTGGTATCATAGGAAGCTTAGTACAAACCTTGGAAACATGATTTATAAAATGTATATTAGGGAACATAACCCTAAGATAGACATTGAGGATATGTATAGAGGAAAATCCTATGATTTTAGTAATATAGATATAATGTGGGTATTACTAGAAAATAAATCCATGTTTAGATACTGCATGAGGATGTGGTTCTGGCACATATTTCCCTTGGTGTGAAAACTCTGACATGGTGTCCCGGGACTAACACGAGGTAACCTGTTAGATGACAAAGTGACTTAATACACACCTAGTTTCACACTGTTGGAGGATATTATTAGGGTAATTCACATTTTCTTTACAGATCGACATATAGGATTTTAATATAATAGGATAATGAATAACCATGGTTAAACTTATTGTGTTTTAGATTGAAAATACGGTCTCATGATAATCTTTATATGATTTTACAACTATTATTACACAAACTATTTTGTTTGCAATAGTTAAATGGATGGATCCCAAAGATTTCATATTAACATTAAACATGATGTAAAAGTTGGAAAAGGTAGTGGTGATGAGACACCAAATGGAATATTTATAGGCTAAAAAATATCATTCTCATGCCTAATTACTTTTAAAAAAATATGATTAACAACATATACATTAACCAACTCTTGAACTCGCCATAGAAGTGAAATGTAGAGAATTCTAGGAGCTCTTATGGTGCAGAACATGGAAAAAAAGAGAGATCAATATCCATCATGTAGGAAATGTGGAAAGAGATACCAAGGAAAGCATCTTAGTGTAATAAATAAATGATTTTTGTGTGGGAAATAAGGATATAATGAAAAAAATGATCGATGAAAAATGAAGAGTACAATGGGTGAAAATAAAACAGATCCTAAGAATCCATTTTTAGTCATTTTCCATAAATATAGGGGACTTGGGAATTATATAATTCAATGTTCTATTCTATAGACTAACCTCTAGGGCAAGGAAGAACCTATGTGAAAATAAATGGATGATGAAATGTTCAAAATTATTAATTTTATTTTGATGATGGGATTACTTTGAAAGACTTATTTATTATGTGTAACCATAAAATGTGTTAAATGATTATTTTATTGAAGGTGGAACTATTTTTTCTTGTGTGGAAAAAATTATAAAGTTATAAATTACCTTTAGGGTTTATATTAGTGGATGACATTATGATTTGGAGGATTTATATGATTTGGATGTTTAAAATTAAATACATGAGATAAAATTTGAGACTAATATAGGTTGTGGTTATTTTTTTGGAATGTTATAAGAATTATATGGTTTTATAAAAAGGAAAACCCACAGGAAGGGTGACCGACCTGTCATGTATGACAAGGCCATGGGTCTTGAACCCACAACCGAAGAGCGACAAGGGTTCAGTGCCTACTAGTAGCCTACATGAATTGCTGTTTAGCATGACCTATTTTTATATAGTTCAAGGAAATGTTTATTTAAGATAAATTTTTTTATCAAATAGAAAACTCTGATATTGGAAAATGATTTAGAGATTAAGTAAATAATGTTATCCCAGAATACATTCACTGTTTTTGGATTCCTCTATGAATAAGGTAAACAAAATATTTTAATGACTAATGTTTGGATTATATTATAGAATCAAAAATGATTTTATTATAAATGAGAGGTGATTTTGGTACTTTATGAAATGGTCAACAAACCTTATAGATTATGATATTTAGAAAATTAAATTTGGTATGTGACATTAATAGTTTTTTATTTGAAGACTATGTGACCAAATATATCTGAATATTGGATTTCAATATTATTCTAGAATATTTTTAAGGAAATCTAGTTATTTATTGAATGACTTATGTTGATCTTTGGGGTTTTACTATAGAATTGTGGGGTTTTTTTGGAAATTATCAAATATTTTAATATCATTTTGGTTAATGAATAATGATAGTAGAAAGATAAAGTAAATATTTTGGGAGTTATGAAAATCTAGTGCTTCAAGCATAAAAATAATTCATCTTGACCACTCCTCGTTGTGGGAAAAAATGAGTCTATGGTAGAAATTTATTAAAGGAGAAAATTTTAATCATTATGTAAGTAAGTATGTATCATTATGTTCTTAGTCTATGAAGTAAATTAATTCTTCAACTCTAGGGTAAAGATCATAAAACCATAAATATTTTTCTAGTACTTTCTTTTGTGATGAATCAAATGGTCCCTTGGATCATCATAGATTTATAGAACTGTGGTTGTTAACTTTCTCCTAATAATGTTCACTATCACTCTCCCTTATAACTTGATGTTGAAATTTTCATTCATGTCCATCTGTTATTACATGGAACCTCAGTATATGTTACCTCTTGTGACCTTCGTACATCTCATTCTCTATAATGAAATGGTGGTCTCATTAATCCTTTTTCCGATGTGCGATTTCAATATAGATATTTTTAAAATTCTAAGTTATAGTCTTTGATCCCGAGTTCAAATTTCAAGGATTCAGTAAATTTAACGAGTAGAGAATGTAACACCCCAATATTTTATAGTATATATCTTAAATAAATTCTGTTTCTTCAATATCTTGTGTTGTACACAGCAATGAGTTCCAGCAAACCACGATATACTAAACTAGTCGTTTGAAATGTGGTTATGAATAGTATTAACCACATTTGGAAATTTATAAAAAAAATTCAGAATAGAATTCATTTTTTGAATTCATAATATCAATGTTAGCTCAATGTGAAATTGTGTTAGTTTTATGAAAAGTTCCAAATTTTGATGAATAGAGAAAAATACTGCATTTTTTTCAAAGAATGACTTTTTCATTTAAATAATTATTTTACATTAAATTGATTATAAATTCACAATAGATAAATAATACATATATTAATACAATGTAGGTCATTTTAATCATTTTTTTAATAAAATTAGATATAAATATTTATCAAACTTTTGAACGTCTCTATTACCAACCTTTTAGAAACATCTACGAGATTATTATTAAATGTGATTTTACCACTTTTTTGAATTTAATTTTGAAAAAAGGATATACATGGTTGTAATCAATTAGAAAAATGTGGCCTAATATGATAAAATTATTTTTTGATGAATAATAAATTTTGGATTTTATTTACCACAGTTAAAGTTAAATCGGGTAATTATAGTTGAAAATAATATTATTATAAAATAGAATTACACTAACACTTTTCATAATTCCATTGACTAAGTTATTTTCTATTAAAATAAAACTTAGGTCGTAAATATGATCATTTATAAGGCACTTGTGTTTGATTATAACATTTATTAAATTTATTTAAATAAGACATAAAAATTTCATATTCAAATTTAATAAACAATATTTTTAATATTGTTTTATACATTAGTTAATTTCGTCCATAATTATTCATTTGAAATATAAGAAATGTATCTTCATTATAATAATATATTTTTAATTTTTATTGGATAAATAAATCAATTAAATGATTTTATAATAATGATTCAGTATTTGATTAATTAATTGAGATACCAAATATATGATATTAAAAACACTAAATTAAATATAATCCTACTTAATTAATTAAATCCATTAATTTTATATATAAATTAGACATGTTAGTGACATATTGGATGTATTTTTATGAATTTATCGTGTTGGTATGATATTTTCAAAAAAAACAAATTTTGGATAGTATCAAAACTGACTTAAATGATACTTTAAAATAAATAATATTTTATAAAATGATATAAAAGTCATAGAAAACTAATATTCACACAACTAACATTTATAATGTTAATTATGACAGAAATTATCTAATTGTGGTTCTTTTGGAATCTTATAGTTACAATATTAACCTATAGTGTAAAAAGGACAAGTTATAATGGTAAAAGTTAAATTGTTTAACTAAGGGATAATGCCAAATGAAAAGGATAATTTTATGATCTAAACATGTATAAAATTCACTTTTAGAGAGTATTTCGACCCATATTCCCCCATTATACTCAAAATATATCACTTTGGAGCTATTTGGAATCGAATATCAATTTATATTAAATTAATTTGTTTTAGAGTTTCTTAAAGTGCCCCCTCTCTTATAAAGGTGAACATGTCCTTCTCTTTTATTCACACTTCTAAATCCCTTTAGATATACAAAAGTTTTCTCATTTATACTCCTAATATCCCTAATTTCATTCTAGAGGCCATACATTGGACAGAATTCCAACCTATGTTATCCCATTATGCAAATCAAAAGGAGACACTCAAAGGAGAAATAATTTCATTACCAACTCTTTCAAAGTTATTTTCTTTTTCTACATCCTTTTCCTAAGTTTTATCTATAATATTTTAATAAATACATAATCTATTATATGATGATATGTGTTTATGATTATGGTGTAAGATATTTTTCATATATACATTATTTAAATGGGTTTAATAATGAATATAATGGGTATAAATAATTAATATGACATGATTTTGATTCTAGAAAATTAATATATCATCCATTTCAATACAATTTCAATACCATTTAAACATTAGATAAATGATAGCATTGCTCGTTCGTACGTACGTCTTACCATTACCATGACGCGATAAGATTCACCCTCCATTAAAACAATTTCAAAATGATTATAAAAATATATATACTGAAGAAATATGAAATATTAGACCTAATAATTCTACTGAAATATTATATATATATATATATATAGTTTTTATTTACTTTCTTCCATTCAATGTGATAAGAAAAAAGAAACAGCGTTCATGCGTACGTAGGGCCTACCATTCCCATCAACGGTGTGTTCCATTTCATTTATATATCTATTATAAATATTGATATATTGAATCTGTATGATATATAAATCATTATTTTCATTTTTTAATTATGTAAATCATGTTCTATGTAATAAGATCAAGAATACGATGTCAAAACATGTACGATAAACAAGGTGATTATTACCTGAAATATTGATTTAACATGGATGTTATTAATAAACTGGTAATATAAGGTCATAAATGAATAATATATTATATCATAAATTTTATTATTATTATATCATAAGTTAATATTTTAACACCATTATACAAGCATTTTGGACACGTACGGAGAGTGTCGGACCTAAGGTAAGGGAAATATTAACTCAATTTTCATTCATTGAGTTTAACAACTTTGTCATTTGTTATGTTATTCCATGAATATGTGTGAATGAAACCAGATTTATTTATACTAAATATCCATTTATATTGTGAGTATTTATATTTTCACACATAATTATTTCATTTATTTATACTCACTCTAATGATGCGATCTTTGAATGGTAATTTCCGTCTCACTTCTAATTTTCATTAGATATAAGCCATGTTCCCCACATATTTATTGTGTGTGGTATATATACTACTACTATTATATTTAAAATCATGAATACGTTTATATTCATGTTATTTAAAGACTTATTTTAAGATACTGGGATTATTATTTAATTGTTCAAAGTGGTATGGGATGCTTTGAATGTTTAAAGAATTAATCCATTTTACAGTTCAATATTCTTGATCTAATTTTACGTAACAATTTATTTTTATATAAAAGGATTATAAAGAAAATTTTATGTCTATTTTTATGTTCATGAAAAAAAAATTATAATGAAATCTTATAAGGTTTTGTGTAAGGGTTAATTTCACAACATCATTATTATATGAGGTTGTTTATACGTAATTATTTACTGTGACATATTTATAATCCATGTCCATGTTTCTAAAATAATAATTAAAAATATTATCTAAAATTGTTTAAAGAAAATTTACCCATGATTTATGTTTTATAAAACATTTTTAGAGGAATAATTTCATGGTAAAAAGGATATTTCTCTCAAACAGTTTTAATGAGTTTATTAGATTATTTTCATCTATGTCAGCATCCTTTGTTGGATTTTATGCTTCATAGAGGTAGATTTATTATGATACAATCATTCATATTTTATTGAAGGTTTTATGATATGCTTGACTATGGATGTGATATTTTAATAAAATTCATGGTTTATGGTTAAAGTATTAAATTTAATATGCTAGTTTTAATACAAATATTTATGTTTTGTTTCACCCTTTTCATATGAGGAATGCATTGGACATAGTAAGTGATGGGTTAGGGACTACATAATGAAATCCCTATGGGTTGGGGATTGGTTAATAAAATCCCCATGATGCATTGGTAGTTCTCATGAGACATGTTAGTTTGGGTTTTTACTAACTTCTTACCCATATGTATGGTCCTGGCACAATGTCTTGTGAGTTGGGTTATGATGTCTGGAATTATTCATTCCCTCATTATGGGACTAGTTATTGATATTACATGAGATTATTCAACTAGTAAAATATATATGTGAATGATTATATTTAATTATTTGATTCATTATTTTCATGTTATTCTAAATATTTATTTTAAAAGTCTTGTGTTTTAGTTTTATATCTTTCCATAAAAGTTTATGATTATTTATGAAAGCCTTTATTGTATTATTTAACATTACTGAGCATCTGAGCTCACCCATTTCTTATGTTTCATTTTCCCTAGATTCCAAAATGTGTTTTATGATTATTATATTTGGTAAATATAGGACAATAATGGAGTTCACAAAAAAGTAACTATGTTGCATAATATGTTTTCAATTTTAATGAATGGTTCATGTATGTAATATATTCTCGAATAGTGCTAAACTAATTGGTCCTTTGGGATTTTAACTCTTGTAATCATTCCAAAAAATTAAAAAAAAATCACTGGCTTCAGGATTCTAGGGTCTGGTTGTTATAGTTGGTATGAGCGGATTTTTTTAGTAGAAACCTTGAAAACTGGATTTAGAAAATGTATATTTTGGAACAAAACCCTAAGATATTTGAGGATAAGTAGAGAATATTATCCTAAAATTTTGTTAATGTGTAGATTATAAGGGTATTCCTAGAAAATAAATCATTGTATGGATACTAAAAGATGATATGGTTCTAGAACAGATGTACCTATGGTTGAAAACTCTAAAAATGTGTCCTGGGCCTGACTCAGGGTAACTTGTACACGACAACGAGCCTCACTTAGCTCCTAGTTAGACACTTGCATGGGATATGTATAGGGTAATTCTCATTTTCTTTATAAATCGATATGAAGGATTTTAATATAAGATGAGAATGAATAACCATAGATAAACCTAGTGTGTTTTAGATTGAAAATAAGGTGTCATGATATTTTTTAAATGATTTTATGACTATTGATACACATACTATGTTTTTTTGGTTTTAGTCAAATTTTTGGATCCCAAAGAACTCATATTAACGTGGAACAAGATGGACAAGGTGGAAAAGGTGGTAAACATGAGAAACCAAATATAATATTTATAGGCGTAAAATATATCGTGTTCATTCCTAATAAGTTTTCTAAAAATATGATTAACAAAATATACATTAACCAACTCCCAAACTCACCAAAGAAGATAAAGGTAGAGCATGCAAATAGCTCCGGTGGTGGAGACCATTGAGAAAAGAAATATCAATTTCCATCATATAGGAAATGTGGGAGGAGACACCTAGTAATGTGAATCAACAGAACAAAGAAAAACCATATGTGTGGGAAACAAGGGCATAAGTAAAATAATTTCTAAGGAAAAATGAAGAGTATAATGGATGAAAATAAAACTGGTCCTAAAAATCCATTTGTACTCATTTTCTGTAAATATAGAGGACCTGTCCATTACCCTATTCAATTACCTATTCTATAGGATATCCTCTAGGCCTATGAAGGAACTATAAGGAAATAAATGGATAATTAAATGTTTAAAGGTATTAATTCTCTTTTGATGATGGGATTATTTTAGAAGACATTTTTTATTATGTTTAATGATGAATTTTGTAATGTGAAAATTTTATTAGAGTAAGAATTTTCTTTTCTTGTATGGACTTAATTATAAAGGTTTAAATAACCTTTAGGGCTTATATTTTTTATAGGTAATTATGGGATAGTAAAATTTGGAATGAAAAATGAAAGTCATGAGATAAAATTTGAGATTAAAATATGTTATGGTTGTTTTTTGGGAATGTTATAAGAATTATATAGATTTATAAAAACGGAATCCCATAAGAAGTGTGACAAACCTGTCACATTCATCAATTTCTTGGGTCTTGAACACACACCCGAAGGGTAAAAAGGTGCAACGCCTACCATTAGAATACACGAAGTCCTGGTTATAATGATATTTATTATAAGGATAATGGTAATTTTTATTTAGGAGACATTTTTTTATCAAATAAAAAACTTTGGTATTAGAAAATGATTTAGAGATTAAGTAATTAATGTTATCCCGAAATACATTCACTATTTTTAGAATCCTCTATGAATAAGGTAAGAAATATTTTAATGAATAATGGTTGAATTGTATTTTGGAGTCAAATATGATTTTATTATGAACAAATAGTGATTCATTTTCATTATGAAATGGTCAGCGAACATTGGAGATTATGAGATTTTGAAATTTAAATTTGGTATTAGACATTAAAAGTGATTTTTTGGAAGAATATATTACGAGATACATCTGAATATTGTATTTTAATCTTAGTCAGGAATATTTTTTAGGAAGGATAGTTATTTGTTGAATGATCTATGTTGAACTTTGGGGTTTTACTATAGAATTTTGGAGATTATTTTTGGTTATTATCTTATTATTTACTAAAATTATTGTTAATGAAAAAATATAGTTAATATTATGGGGATTATGATAATATCTAAAAGTTGAAACTAGTACTTCAAGAATGAAAATTTCTTCTTTAGAACTCCTCGTTTAGAGAAAAATCTAATTCTGTGGTGCAAATTTATTAAAGGAGGAAACTCTACTTGTTAAGTAAATATGCATGTTTCATTCTGTTCTTAGTATATGAAGTAAATGAGTTCTTCAACTCTAGGGGAAATATCATAAAACCAAAAAAAATCCTAGTAATTTCTTTTGCAATAAATAAAATGGTTCTTTGGATCATCGCATATTTATAGCTTTGTGATAGTTAACTTTCTCATAAATATTTTCTCTTTCACTCTGTATCAGAACTTGATGGTTGGATTTTCTTTCATGTCTATATTTTCTTTCATGGAACCCTAGTATGTGTTATATTTTGTGACCTTCATACTTTTCATTGTTTGTTTAATAATGGAGGTCCCATTAATCCTTTTTCCGATGTTGGATTTAAATAGGGATATTTTGAGAAGTCCAACCCATAGTCTTTGATCCTGAGTTCAAATTGCGAGGATGCAATTTATTAAAGGAGGGGGGAATGTAATAACCCATGATTTTACAGTATGTATCTTTTTAAATAAATTCAATTTCTTCAATTTCTTGCATTGTATGTAGCACTGAGTTCGAGCGTACCACAATACACTAAACTAGTTGTTTGAAAAGAAATTATGAATTTTTATAAACGCATTATGAAATTTATAAATTTTATTTTTCAAAATAGAATTCATTTTTAAATTTGGAATGTCAAAATTAGCTTTGGGGAAAATTTTGGTAATTTTTTGAAAAGTTCCAAATTTTGATGAACAGTGAAAAATACTGCATTTTAATTAAAACCTAACTTTTTCATTTAAATAAATATTTTAATTTAAATTGATTTTAAATTGAAAATGGATAAATAATACATATTTTAACCTAATTTATGTTCATTGGACTAATTTTTATAATTAAATTAGATAAACAAAGTTATTGAACTTTTCAATGTCACTTTTACCCGCCTTCTAGCCACATTTACAAGATTAGCATTAAACGTGATTTTAATACTTCTGTGAATTTAAATTATAAAAATGGAAACACATGGTGGTAATAATTATTAAAAATGCATTCTAATGGAATCTAAATATTTTTTTGAATAGTAACTTTTGGAATTTATTTTTACCACAGTTAATGGTGAATAGGGTAATTAAAGGTTAAAATAACATTATAATAATATTGTATTACCCTAAAACTTGTCCTAAATACACTATATAATTATTTTTACCAAAATCAACCATAAGTATAAAATATGATATTTTTAAGTCACTTTTTCTTATTAGGACTATTATTAAAATTTCTTTTATCAAGAGTTAAAAATGTCATTTTCAAATTTTAATAACCATATCATTTTTAATATGGTGTTTTAATAAGATAAATTGGAATATAATTATTCATTTTAAATATAAGATATTTATTCATTGTAATAATTTATTTATCATTTTTAGAGATTAAATAACATAACTAATGGCTTATGTAATAATTATGCAGTAATTGTTTAATTAATAGAGATATCAAGTAAATGATATTAAAAATATTAAAATAAATATAATTCTACTTAATTAATGACATAAACTAGTTTTATAGATAACATAGAAAATTTATTGTTGTATTGGATGTATTTTTTAGATGTTATCATATTTATTTTATATTTTTTAAAATTCAAATATTGGATAGTTTCAAAATTGACATAAATGATACTTTAAAATAAATTATATTTTATTACATGATATAAATGTCATAAAAATATAATTTTCTCCCAAATAACATTTATAATGTTAAATATGTCAAAAATGGGTTTATTTTGTAATTTTATAGTAACAATATTAATCTTATAATGTAAAAAAGACAAGTTGTCATGGTAAAAGTTAAATTGTTTAACTAATGGTTAAGGCCAAAAGATAAAGTTACTTTTATGAACTAAATATGTATAAAATTCATTCTTTGAAAGGATTTAGACCCATAATCCCATTATAATCTAAATAACTAACTTTGGAGCTATTTTAAATCGAAAACAAATTTATAATAAATTAATCGTTTTGGAGTTTCCTAAAGTGCCTCTCCCATCTCTTTTAAAAGTGCACCCCCCTTTCTTTTATTCACACATATAAAGCCCTTTTTTTAGGCAAACCCTACCAATTTATACTTAATACTTCCCTAATATCATTCTATAGGCCATACAAAGGAAAAGATTCCAAACTAATGAGTCCGTTTGAGCAAATCAAACGGAGACACTCAAAAAAGATGTAATTATATTACCAACTCTTTCAGTGTTCTTTTCTTTTTCTTTATCCTTTACCTCAGTTGTCTCCATACTAAATGAATAAATCCACAATCAATTATTTAATGATATTCATTTTTGATTATTGGAAACCCATATTCCTCCATTTACCCATCCTATGAAAAACAATATCATCATGTGTGTGTACATACGGCTTACCATCTCCAAGTTGTAGTTTAAACTATTTTTCATCTATACTTTATTTAAATGGGTTTAATGAAGAATATAATGGGTATAAGTAATCAATATTACATGATAATTATTTTTTATAATTAATATTCCATCCAATTTCATATCATTTAACCATTAATGGAATTATAGTGTCGCTCATGCATACGTATGGATTACTGTCTCCACGATGCGATAAGATTCAATCATCATTTCAATCATTTCGGAATGATTACAAAAATATATATAAGGAATAGATATGAAATATATGACATAATAATTGTAATATAAATATATATATATATATATCAATTATTTTCTTCCATTCAATATGATAAGAAAACAGAAATAGTATTCTTGCGTACGTATGGCATACCGTCTCCATGGATGGTGTGTTCTATTTCATTTATATATCTATTATATATATTTATATTCTGAATATATGTGTTATATAAATAATTTTTTACATTTTTTAACACATTAAATCATGATCTATGTAATAATATTTAGAATAAGAAGTAAATTATGTTAGATAAACAAAACAGTTATTGACGAAATATTGCTTTAACTTTGAAGTTATTAATAAACAAGTAATATAAAGTCATAAATGAATCATATATTATATCATAAATATTATTATGATTATTGTGGATGTTAATATTTTTAAAACCATTATAAATGTTTTTGAACCAAGGATGGAGAGTATCATACATAAGGTAAAGAAAATCTTAACTCAATTTCCATTGATTGAGTTAAACATATATGTCATTGGTTATGTTTTTCCATTAATATGTGTGAATGACCCCTGATTGATTTATACTGAATTTATATTTATATTGGGTGGATTTATATTTTTTACACATAATTATATCATTGATTTATACTCACTCTAATGATACAATCTTTGTAAGGGAATTTCCGTCTCACTTTTAATTTCATGAGATATAAGCCATGTTCACCACCTATTTCTTGTATGTTATGTATGTACTGCCCCTATCATATTTAATATCATGAATAAATTTATATTCATGGTTTTTATATATTTATTTGAAGATATTTCTATTATTATTTAAGTACCCAATGTTTTATGGGATTCTATGAATTTTTAAAGAACTAATTCTTTCTAAATTTCAATATTCTGGATCCTATTTTACAAAAATATTTATATATATATAAATTATAAATGAAATTTTATGTATATTTTTATTTTCATTCAAATTTTTTTAAAAGGGAATAATTTAAGATTTCATTTAAAGGTTAATTTCACAATCTCATTAATTTCTGAGGTTGTTTACATGTAATTATCTACTGGGAAATCATTATTATCCATGTCTATGATTATTAAAAAAAATTAAAATATTATCGGTAATTTTTTAAAGTCATTTTTAGCATGTTTTAATTTTTTTAAAATGTTATGAAAGTAATATTTCCATATTTATCCAAAAAAGGTAGTTTATGACCCTTTTTCTAAAAATTATGGAACAAATGATTCTTTGTCTTATACAGTGCAAGGGGCTATTTTATGCTGTTATAAAGCCCTGACATTTTGAAATATCCCTTCCCTAATTGCAAGGTTATTTTCATAAGAAATGTTTTATTTTATAATTGTGTAGTTTTTAAATAATTTCAAAGTAAAAAAAGGATATTTCTCTCAAGGATTTTTAATTGATTTATTAGATTGTTTTCATATATGCAACATCCTTTTTTTGGATTTTATGCTTGATTGAGGTTGATTTATTAAGATGCAATATTCCATATTTTATTAAAGGTTTTATGATATGTTTAACTATGGATGTGCTATTTTTATACCATTCATGGTTTTTTGTTAAGATATTAACATTTTTTATACTAGTTTTAATAAAAAAAATTATCTTATGTTTCACCCTTTTCCTATGAGGAATGAATTGGACATAGTAAGTGATGAGTTGGGATCTTCTTAATGAAAGCCCCAGGGGTTGGGTATCGGTTAAGGAAAGCCCCACAATGCATTGGTAATTCTCATGAGATGAATTATTTTTGGTTTTGACTGAAATCTTATCCATATTTATAGTCTTGGCATGACACCTTGACAGTGTGGTTATGATGTCTGACATTATTCATTACCCAATTATGAGATTAGATATTGATATTAAATGATATTATTCCACTTGTAGAATTTCCATGTAAATGTTTATATTGAATTATATTATTTATTCATTCCATATTATCCTAAATATTTCTTAAAAGGATTGTTTTTCAATTTTATACATTTCCATAAATGTATATTCTTATTAATGAAATATTATGTTGTATTGTTTAACCTTACTAAGCTTATGAGATCACCCCTTTCTTATTTTTCATTTTCCCAGGATTCTAAAAAGTGTTTTATGATTGATATGCAGGATAAATCTAGTACAATAATGGTTTTCTTAAAAAAATTAACTATGTTTTATATTATGTTTTTAATTGTAATGAAAGGTTCTTATATGTAATCTCTTTTCCATGATTTCTAAACTGATTGGTCTTTTGAGATTTTTTTATCATGCCAATGTAACAAAATAATGCACTGACTCTAGGAAAATTTCATCGAGGAGTTACATCTAACCTAAGTTATATATAAGATAAGATTATTATGGCTCTAAATCCTCTCATCCAATAATTTGTTGACATGTATTGATTTTATTTAAAACTATATATTTTTGTTTTACCCTTAATTGATATATTTTAATTTTAATTGTCGTAACAACATTTTCATTATTAATAGGCTATATATTTTATTTATATTAGGTAAATTATCCATAAATGGACACTTTGTGAACTTTTAGCCCTTATGATAGCCACTTTAAACTATTAAATATTTTTATGATTTTTAAATAATTTCATTAAATATTATATTTCTAAAATATCAAAAGTGTTAATTTTGAAATTATTCATTTTGTTGAATTTAATGAAAATACAAACATAAAGAAAACATCAAAAAACAATTATATCATAGTCACCTAGAAAATTTATGGGGTTCCCTAATTAATTCTAATTATATTTTTTAATAATTTTTATATCATTTGTTTGATATTTCTGTTAATAAAATAATTATTGTATCATTATTGTGTCAGTATTTATGGTAATTATTTAATCTATAAAAATTTTAAATAAATTCCCATGATATAGATACATTTATTAGATTTATAGAGACTATTTATTATCAAATTTATATAATATTTATTACTATATTAAAATAAGTATACTTATAATAAATAAGAGGGTGACATATTGTCACTTTCTTTTTTAATAATATTTATTTCACTTTAATGGAAAAAATTCCTTTAAATGAGTCCATTATGATTCTTATGTATTAAGGGTTTACATTTTTTCATCCAATGGGATTCTTTCACGTGTTAGTATAATTTTATTATCCTTATCATATTATTTATTACCCTAATTTACTTGATTTACCTTTAACTGTGGTAAATAAATATTATGAAGGTTATTAGTCATAAAATAAAAAATATAAAAGGAACCTATTTACATAATTTGGACCAAATGATACCCAATATGGATTCTATTTTTCAAAATTTAAAACAATTAATTTTTATCAATGAATTTAAAATAAATCCCCGATGTCAAAACAAGAAAATGTGTTTTTTTAAAGTAAAAACTATAAAAAAAATTCAAGTGTTTATATCTAATTCCTTTATGAAATTACATACAATGAACAAAATTTTATTAAGTGATAAAAATTTAATATAATTATACTTTAAAACCAATTAAAATGATAATCTAACAATATAAATAAATTATAATAAAATGAAGTTTTGAATTAAAATGCGGTATTTTCACTATTCATTAAAATATCAAAGTTATCAGAAAAATAAAATAAATTATCCAAAATAAATTTTTAAATAATACTTCCAAATAATAAGTTTTTTTTATCAAATATAACATTTACATGTGGAAAACCTAGATTTTAAAAGGTTTCTCCATCAAAAGGCGGGAAAACTATAGTTTTTGAAAAAAGTACTTATTTTATCCGAAAAATTGAATTTTTTCTTATCTGATGTCAAGAAAACATATAAGATGAATTTTAAATATTCAATTTTATATATTACATATATATATATACTTAATTAAATCCATCACGAGTGATTATATTATTTAATAACTCACTAATTTTCATTTAAATAGTTTTTTAGAAAAACACATCCTTTATGGGTTTTCATTTAATTTCCTAATAAATTTGATTACCAAAGAATCATTAAATAAACACATGTAAACCATATTTCATAATTTAGTTATCCATGTTCATTCCCTCCATTCTAATGGCTATTCAGTAACTACCCAATTAAATAATATTATTTAGTTTTTCATTTAAGATTGATGGAGCACATGATGTACATTATCGATCATTATGTTTCCTTTAAAAAAACTCGGGATGTTACATTCTCCCCCACCCCCCTTTTGAAATTTCATCCTTGAAATTTTATCATTTGGTTAGTAAGTAAGGTATGACTATTTAACATTTCTTTATTGAAATCTCACATTTAAAAAATGATTATTAAAACTTCCACTTTAAAAAAACAACGGAAAGTATAAAGGTCACCTGAGGTAACACAAACAAGGTTTAAATGTAGGAAAACATTGATATTGAAGAGAAAAATAATGATATAGTTCTAATAAAGAGTAATATAATTAATTTTTAGGATAATGGAAACAATAAAAAAATAAATTTGTGGCGGGTTAAAAAGTCTTTGATTTCAAAGTAGGAAAAGTTAAAAAAAACGTTTTTATTTTAAGAACCTTTTTATAAAGTTATAGAATTCATTTAATACCTAAAACTTTAATCAAAATCCACCACAAACAAATTTTTTTTTCTAATGATGACTATTTACAAAGACTTTTTCACACCTAAAGTACTACAATCAACATCTAGAGAATCACATGATCCAAAAAAGATTAAATGTATATTTCTTCTATCGTAAAACATTAAACAAAACCAAAATGGTTAGTAAATGATTAGATAATTCCCCAAAACTAATAAACCATATAATGAAAAACTACTTTTAATCTCCAAAAATCAAAAATAATTATTAATGTTCAACGTAGACCATTTGATAAAAAACAATCATTAAAATTCCTCAAAAATAATCCAGACCATGTTTGAAACCCAAAACTATAAGAATTTGATTACACATTCTTCCAAGATAAATTTTAACATTTATCTCCAAATCACATTGATCACTCTTAATTTCTCATACCAAAAAGTAATTTACCCACCCAAATATTCTCCAATTCAGGATAATCATTTCGCTAAATAACCTAATTCCCCATCAATCCGTAATTAAAATCATATATGCTTCCAAAATATATTTCAATAATTACTCATCAATTAAATCCCATAGTATTCTATTTACCTTAATCATATAATGTTCCCAAAATAGTGAACATCCTTCAAAAAAAACCTTTATCAGTTAATCCCAGAATCAATTTCCAATACCTAGGATATCCATCTGATAAAACATAAGTTCCCAAAATCAACTTATTATTATTTCATCAACTCGTTTAACTAAAAAATAAAATGTCATAAAAACTAGGGACTTCATATCGACCAGTGGTAGGAGATAAATCCTTGTCTTCCTTCAATTATGGGTTATATTTCTGCATCCTTGTCTAACTGGATGGTTTTTCACCCTTCATGTAGGTCAGGTAATGGGTTAGACCTCACTGGTCCATTCAATTGTTGAAATATGGTGTTTGAGGTTTTCTGGGTGGTCAAGGTAACATATCCCCAACAGTTTTCTAAATTTCCAATTTTTTGAATAGTGTTTCTAGAACTGTGAGTTATTTCATTTTCAAAATTTCTAGAATGGTGTCATGAATCATTTTTCAAGAATGGTGGCACATCCAATGGTGTCGTGAAATATGTTTCTAGAATGGTGAGTCATTTTCTTTTTCATATTTTGGGAACGGTGTCAATAATAGTGTTTCTAGACCAGTGAGTCATCTAACAGTGTCTTGAACAGTGTTTGTAGAATGGTGAGCCATTTCCTTTTCAAAAATTATAGAACGTTGTCAGAAATTTTGTCTCTAGAATACTGACACATTCAATAGGGTCATGAATAGTGTTTCTAGAATGGTGAATCATTTTCTTTTCCAAATATCTAGAACAGTCTCATGAATATTTTTTCTAAAATAATGAGACATCCAATAATGTCATGAGCAGTGTTTCCAAAATGGTGAGACATTTCCAAATGTTTTTCAAATTTTTAGATTTCTCTAGATTTCTTAGTTTAACAATTTCAGCATCATTCTTTGACATAAAATGAGTTGAATCCCATATATATGTGGGTTTGAATCCATTTTAAGTGCTATTAATCATATATATATTTTTCTAAAAAATTCTGGCGGTTTTTAATTAGCCAAAACGCATGGTTTAATATTATCTTCTTTTAGTGGTGAATATAAAACGTATCTAAACAACTACCCTTTTTTAATCTTTCTGAGCCTGAGATTTTTTTTCCTTGTTCTTCCTTATTTTTTTCCCCCTAACATGAGACACCCAAAACATTATTTCTCATTGGAGTCTTGTAATCAAACTGTCATCCTTGGATTGTTTCCCCTTGGAGTTTTTCCTACTGCTTATGTGCACCCCCTATTTTAGTGCAAATGGGAATTTTCAATCGGTATTCAATAAGGTATGTTCAACATTTGTTTTTTAGGGTTCTTGGATATGATTCACCATGTTTCTCCTTACCATGTGATGTCATATGATCTTCATGTTTCTAATGGATCTTTCTTGGGTGTTGGATGATGATGTTGTTCCCTGGAATCCATGGGTGGATGCAGTCCTTGCGATAAAGGTGATCTTGATCTGTTGTGTTGGAACATTCTCCTGAAAATAATGTTAAAAACCTTTTTAGGTAGCGGATTCATGGAATCTATATTCTTCTCATGTGAATCTTTATATTGACCATGATTTATCCATGGGATCACAATGGAATTGACATAATAAATATCTGAACAAGATTAATTTATTGGTTTCAATCGTATATTTATACCTCTTGATTTGCTAGATAGTGTGATATATATGCTTATTTTTATCTTTTCATTATTGATGGAAATTGGTAAAGAACAGAAAGTTGGGATTATTTGTAAATTAATTTTCCAAAGACAAAGAGGCATAAAAATGAATCTGTATTGTTTTTTTAATTTTATTATAATTAAATTGATGCAGTAAGCATGTTTAATTTATTTGGGATAGTTATAGCATCTTTCTGGTTAGGTTTCCCATGGTTGGAACCTACTAATAATGAATCAATTGATTCAAGATGCATTAAAGAACTAGCTATTGATAAAGGTTAATTCTTGGTTGGTTCTGAATTACCCTCTTGGTTGTAAAGGCCAAGAGCCTTATGATTTGGAGCTGTGAGTACTCGATATGGGTGAAGGTTGAATGCCTTTCTTAAGTCCAAGAGACTAGTTTCTTTATTTCTTCTTTCCTAATTCCTTTTCAATGATGTGATCTTGGATCGTTGTTTTCGTATGTTGGATAGGGGGCCTAGTGGTTGTAGCAGTAGTTAACACCTAGAGTGGCAAGATGCATTGGTTTCTGTATGTGGGTGTCAGGGAGGACACTTGATATGATGAAACGGGTAGGATTTGAATGTTAGATGCTTGTTGAATCTTTTTGTTTGTTTATCTTCTTTACTTTCCCCACTATTTGAGGTATATAGTCTTTCTTACCCTCCTTCCAAAAGATGTGAAGACATGTGGGGTATGCCACTCGCATTCCATGTTTAGATTCTTAAGGATGGATGGGTCTACGCTTTAGATATAGGTGGAAAAGACTCAATGGGTAGTTCATCTAATCACCATGTTGAGACCCTTATGTTTGTAAGCTTATAGTGATTTTTTCTAAAATACTATGAATTATAGAAAAGTGATAATTTAATTAATAAATGATTAAATAAATTATATTAACCTATGGGGTTGGATCTGGCTAGGATGCAATAGAGAGGTTACAATTTAAAGGAACCATGGAAACGGTGTGGTTATGCCTGGAGGGAATGGGACTTTTTTGGAATGCTAATGTAATGTAGTGAGGAATGATAATGGATGAATGATTACTAAACATAAGATGAAACTGATAAAAATGGATAATTTAATCTAATGTATCTCCTTAAATAGTTGTATCTTAATAGGATATCTAGTATTAGTAGTGGAAACCAGGAGTCCGAGAGGCATTATCTAATATTAATTATAACACTAGGTTTTCACATAGGGTGGTTTTGATCTATATTATATCATGTAATTTTTATGTTTGTATATGCTACCCCACCATATCGGTTAAAGAGACTAACTCCCCGGGGATTCTGAGCCCTAGGGTTTTTTTTCCTAACATCACAATGGGAGGATGGATGGCCAACTACCCCCTTTGGCCCTACTCTCTTCTCTTGGGGGTTATTTTTTCTTGAAGGCGCAATGGTTATTTTTACCTAAATAAGTTTGTTGAGGGATGTAATTGATTATGGTTATTCACACACATATATTCTGGACATAGTTTCCTATGAACTATTATAGGTGTGAAGTGTATAGGCTATAATGGATTGAGGTATAATACGTGATGTACGATACACATTATACGAGCTGTGGAGGCTCTCGAAAAAAACTTGGTTACTTTTGGTTGTGAGGATGGTGTGGTGATTTTCCTAGGTGTCTATAGGCGAGATTTTATGTTGCACGAGCTTCATGTTATGGTGCTCGCCCAGGCGTCCTCGGCCCATCATTTTTGAAGAGAGATGGCTTAGGACGTGTGATGTTGTGGAAAAGAGGAAAACCCGTGGGGAAGTGGTAGTACGGTACCCTTGATTTACATTACTTGTTATATACTCTTATATGTAATACTTAGTAAGAGTAGCAATGGTGAGGTTTGGAACCTAGTATAACTATCTAGGTGACGAGTTAGTTTCACTTTTTGATTCAATGTTCTTTAGCAAGTTTCCTTTAATTTTTTTTGGAGAGGCTACAGAGAGGATCCTGCTGAGTATACTATTATAGTCACCTTATGTTATATATTCATTTTTTCAGGTCACTTGGAGAAGGTTGGAGATCAGGCTAGTTAATACTAGCTTGGGGTTTACCAGAGCTATTCAAGATTCGTGGATGTTTCTTTTTTACTTTCTTTTCATATAGGTGGTCTTCCCTTTCAATTGTAGTAGTTTTTTATGTCATTAAATACATGTACATGGGATTATTTTATATTGCAGTCAAAGTAGGATTTTTTTGTTTTTTGTCCCATCTCTCAATATTTTCCATGTCTTCTCTTAGAGGTTAATACCTTCCATTTACGTGTTTACTATACCCTCGGTGCAAGTCACCAACCCAGGGCCCACATGAGGTGGGACTTGATGGGTCGTTATCTCCCTTATCATATTATCGGCCCAGGAGGGGTACACATTTTGGGGACGGGGTCGTGACAGAGTGGTATTAGAGCCTTTGTTTTAAGGGTAAGATAGAGTTGGGAGTTAGGCATAGGTGAGGTTGGATGGGATGGTAGTGCCACGGTGTCATACAGGTTAAGAAAGCATTGTAAACACTAGAGACTAGCTGAGACATATGTATTTAGGGCCTCCTATGATCTGATGAATGGACCATTTTGTTTACAGTGGATACAAAACATAGTGATGTAGGTTGCAGGGTGGAGACTTAGGAAATGATCATGTGACATTCCTCTTTTCTCTTGTGTTTTAATGGGTAGAACTTGTGATAGGTTAACCTAAATTGAAAAAATAAAAAAAATTAATTAATAACAAATTATTCCATATTCTAGGTTTAGGAATTATAACTTTTAGTACTTTTGTAAGTATGGATCTAGGTCGACGTCCTTTTCAGGTTTGTAACACCCGAGATTTTTATGAGTAATATTTTGTTTTTATATATATCATCAAAGGAATATTTCACTACATACTAGCTTGGCTTACTTTACACGCAACCGGGACCTTCCTCGATAGCTTGCGTCGTACGCAATACTGAGTTTCACTAAACAACGATATGCTATTAAAATATTATTAAAACTAGCTGTTATGAATAGTAATAACCACTTTTTGAAATTTTATAAATTTTATCTTTCAAAATGGACTTCATTTTTGGATTCGGAATACCGAAATTAGCCTAGGGTAAAATTTTGGTATTTTTCTGAAAACTTTCAAGTTTTGATGAATAGTGAAACCACTAAGTGGTAGGTTAAAAACTGAATTTTGCATAAAACTTAATTTTACCGCTTCTGTGAATGGAATTTCGAAAATCCGAGAGACACGGTTAATATCAAGGACTAAAATGTGGTTCAATGAGATGAAAATAATTTTTTGGTGAATAGTAACTTTTTACTTTTTTTACCACGGTTAAAAGTAAATAGGGTAATTAAGGGTAAAATGATATTATTATTACCCTAACACATGTCCTAATTCTATTGGACAAGTGTAATTCGACCAAAAACAAACTTAGGAATAAAATATGACCATTTAGGTCCACTTGGATTAGATTAGGACATTTATTATTAATTTATTTAAAGAAGGGTTAAAATAGTTAAAATCAAAGTTTAATAAGTAAATCATTTTTAATATGGGGTTATACATAAGATAAATTCGACTATAAATATTCATTAGAAAGATAAAAAGATTTCCTACATGATGGTATTTTATTTATAATTTTTATATATTAAATAATTTAATTTATTTATGACAATATGATGATGCAGTAATTATCTTATTAATGAAATATTGACATAATTGATGTTATAAACACAAAAATAAATGTAATTTGAGACTTTTTATGAATTCCAATAATTTTTTAGGTTACTATGATATATTAGTGTTGATTTAATCAACTTGGTTCTAAAATATAATTCTGTTATGACTTTCATAAAAATCATATATCAAATAGTTTCAAAATTGACACAAAATAGTTTTTAAATCAAATATTATATTATTAATTGTTATTTTATTCTTAAAAATCTAAGGATCGGCCAAATGACATAGATAAAGATATATATATTAATAATAAACAATTTGGGGTTCGTTTGGCATGTTATAGTAAGTGTATTAACCATATATTATAAGAAAACAAAAAGTCACGGTAAAAGTTAAATTATTTAACTTAGAGTTAAATCTAATTGATAAGGTTAAAATAATACCCTAAACTTGTCTAAATCCTATTGGTTGATAGGATTTCGACCCATCCCCACTTTAGCTTCAAAATAAGACCCTTTGGAACCATTATAAACCGATTTTGACTTTAATATAAAATAATATTTTGAGATATTCCTAAGGTGCCCCTCTCCTCCCTTATAAAAGGGAACCTCCTCCCCCTCCTCCTCACACCAATTTGAGCACTCAAGCTCGGACAACCCCTGACATTTTCTCCTCTCCACTTCCCTAGAATAATCCTAGAGGTCCTGGTCTTCTTCAAAGACCAATCTTAGTTCCCTAAGTGGAGGATTCAAAGAAGCGTTCCAACGAAGAGGTAATATCCATTACCGATCTTTTCAATTTCTTTCTTCTTCAACTTCTTCTTCTTTAGTTATTTCATGATAAAGTAATAACATCAGTATTACTTACATACTGATATGTTATTATATATATGAAACAACCCTAATTCACCTTCTATCCATCCTACGGAAAAATGAAATCACCGCGCGTGCGTACGTACGGAATACCGTCTCCACGCCGTGGTGTAATCTATTTTCCACCATCACCTTACAAGGATGGGTATAATGGTGTAATGAGTAACTATTTATGATTATTATAAAGTAATATTGATACTGAAATAATATACATATACTCCAATACAATTCCATGATCATAGGAATGATATCATCACTCGTGCGTACGTACGGAATACCGTCTCCACGATGTGATGCGACTCGTTCTACATGATCATCATTACATAGTAATTATATAAATGAATTGAATGAATAAATATGATATATGTTACACTAATACCATTCTGGATATAAGGTATCTATAACCTTAAAATAAGAATAAGAATTTATTCAGCAAAACACGCATAAGAACAAAAGGCAATAAAGACCCGAGTAACAAGTAACAATGAAATATTACTAACAAGAAGCTAGGAATATGACCATATATGATATCATATAAATATGTATGATTCAATAATAAGTCAATAAAATTATTTAAACCATTATACAGGAGCTTCGGACACATACAAAGCAAATCGGACCTAAGGTAAGGGAAATATCACAATCTCATTTTTATCCGAGATTGTTTTTACTTTGATATTTACTTGGGTGTATTTTATCATCCACGTCCATGTTTACTCAATATGTAATATTATTTCCATCCACCTACAATTGTTTAAATCCAATTTTACCCTTCGGTGAGTTTTTAGTAAAAGATATGAAAGGAATCTTTTGTCGCTTTTCGTAAGAGGTACTTTTTGACTTTTCCGACAAAAGTACGAGAAGAATGTTTTTTTAACTTATACGGCAAGAATGGATTTTTAAAACATTATTTCCAGGAAGCTTCCTTTACAAGTTTTCAAGTTTATTTTTAATCAACTTCTTTGAGTTTAAAATTGTATGTCGTGTTAAGAAAGGAAAAGTATTTTTGAAGTAGAAAGGATATTTTCCTCAAGAATGGAGTTCAAATGTTTTATCAAAATTATTTTCCATCTAAGATAATATAGGGTTCTGTTTTTATCCCTATTATTAAATTTATTTGATTATGTTTTGAGGAAATTATTTTTATGAAGTCATTTACCTTATATGATTTGTTTTATGATGTCATGATGTATCAAGAATTCCATTTTTGTTACATGTGTTATGCGATGATGTATGATTTATGATTATGTGGCACACATAAGAAAGAATTCATTATAAGATGGGTGGGACCTATATCTCCCTCCAATGCATTGGGTAAAGATTTTATATCTCATGAGATAGACATGGCTGGAACGGTAGGTTATACCGGTTCAGTGAAACAGGACTGGAACGAGGGTGACTCGGTTCAGAAAGGGACTTTGTCCACTAAGATAGTCTTGGAAATGAGTCATGACTAACAAGAAATGATTTTCCATGATTATGTGTGCATGCCACAAAGTTTCAAGTTTCATGTTATGATTATGGGGATCTCATTTTCACTTCTATGATTTATTCCATGTTAAGATATTATGATCTCTTTTGCAGGTTATGATTTTCAAAAAGATATGATATGATTTTTATTTCCTTTATTTTCCCTTGCTGAGAATTTGAACTCACCCTTTTATGTTTTCTTTTCCCCAGGTCAGGAAGATGGATAATAAGTAGAATATGCTAAAAGGGACCCTAGATATGATGAAATAAATGGGAGACAGTGTAGAAGATTTATGAACCAGTTGTTTATGTTTCCCAGTTTCTAAAGACACTATACCTATACGGTCCTTTGTGGTTTTGTCATATGTTGTAATAAGTGTACTTCAATTTTGAAGTATTAACAATTTATGTAAAGTATGGGTCGTTATAGTTGGTATCAGAGGAAAGGTATAGTCAACCTTTGGAAACTAGGATATGAAAGCCTTAGTAAGAACCCTAAGGATAAGTCTAAGCATAGAACACAATCTTAGTGTTTTAGAAATGGCCATGAATAACCTAGGATAATACCTTAAGCGTGAAAATTTTATTCTTGAATTATGTGGTTTTTCTATTATAATTAGTGTTGCTCACACGATTTTTCTTGGTTTTAGTCAATGGCTGGAACCCGAAGGAAACGTGTTAATGCGGAATGCGATGGGCAATGCAATGATTGTCCCCCTGAGAATCCAAACGATATGGGAGCTGGAATGCAAAATCTTGTAACCATGCTCACACAACTTTCTCAAGCTATGAATCATGCAGGAATTCCAAACGAGCAAAGGAAGGAGCAACATTCTGTTGAATCCTTCATGAGGCAGCGTCCACCTTCTTTCAGCGGGTCTACTGATCCATTAGTTGCTGAACAATGGATTAGTACTACTGAAAAGATATTTTCAGTTCTTCAATGTTCTGAACATGATAAAGTCATCCTAGCAGTGTATCGTTTGGAAGGAGATGCTGATCAATGGTGGAATCTTATTAAGAATACGAGGCAAAGGGATGAAATTGAGTCCATGGAATGGGACGAGTTCAAGAACTTATTTTTCAATAAGTACTTCCCTCGTATTCTCCGAACAAAGATGGAGAAATATTTTCTTGAACTGAAGCAAAGGGATGATTAATCTGTTGGTACCTATGAAGAAAATTTTACAAAACTTGCAAGGTATGCTTCTGGTATTATTATCCAACCTGAGAGTAATATCGATCGATTCTTTAGTGGCTTAAAACCAAGTCTTCGAAGGGCGTTATCCATAAGGGACTTCAATAGCTACGAGGAAATCGTTCGATGTGCTCTCAAAGTCGAGATGGAGATTAGAGTAACCCATCAGTCATATGGGTTTTATAAGAAGAGGAAAATGGAATTCAAAGGAAAATCTAAAGAGCACACTGAAAAGAAGATGAGATTTCCCTTATGCTCAAAGTGTGGAAAGAAACATGGAGGGAGTTGTCTTAAAGGGAAAAGTAAATGTTTCAAATGTGGAAAGGAAGGTCATCGGGCATTTGAATGTCGCGATAATGGGAAGAAGATGTCTAATGATGCAAACAAAGGAAGGGATACACAGAATGAACCTACTACACTTCAATGTTTCAAGTGCAAGGAGATGGGGCATTATGCCAATCAATGCCCAAATCCAAGGGTTGATGATGATGGTCGACGTCAACAAAATCTTAAGGCTAAAGGCAAAGGAAAGTCACATGCAATTTCTATCAGCGATGTGGAGTACGATAACGAAGTGGTGAAAGGTACACTTACCATCCACTCTAAAGTAGCAAATGTTTTATTCGATTCTGGATCCACCCACTCATTTATTTCTGAATAATTTTCTAAGGGTATCACCGTATTACCTCAACTATTAGATGATGAGTTAGCTGTGACAACACCTAATGGCACATCAATCGCATCAAAAGTTTATAATTCTTCTCCGATCGAATTTTGTGGGAAAGTGCTTCCTGCACATCTTGTGATCCTTCCTATAGTGGAATTTGATTTGATTCTTGGCATGGATTGCCTTTCTTTATACGGAGCTCATATCAATTTCCAAAGAAGGGAAGTCACATTTCATATTCCAGATCAATCTATGATCGTCTATCAATGCAAGGATGAACATAACCTTCCAGTGGAAATTTCTTCCATTTTATGGGTATTGATTCCACTAAATGAAGGTTATTTATCTCAAATGGTTGGTGAGAAAATCGCGATTAAGAATATGTCCATCGTACGAGAGTTTGATGATGTCTTTCCGGAGGAATTACCGGGTCTTCCACCAAATCGTGAAGTTGAGTTTTCAATAGAACTCGTAACGGGTGCTTTGCCTATTTCAAAGACACCTTATAGAATGGCCCCAATTGAGTTGCAGGAATTGAAGAAGCAACTCCAGGAGAATCTTGATAAGGGATTCATACGCCCTAGTGCGTCACCTTGGGGAGCACCTGTTCTATTTTTTAAGAAGAAAGATGGATCAATGAGACTCTGCATTGATTATCGAGAACTTAACAAGATCACTATCAAGAACAAATATCCTCTCCCACGCATTGATGACTTATTTGACCAACTACGCGGAGCTCAATACTTTTCCAAGATTGATCTTCGTTCAGGGTATCATCAATTAAGGGTCAAAAGGGAGGATATACCAAAGACGGCTTTCCGTACAAGGTATGGACACTATGAATTTATAGTGATTCCATTTGGTCTTACTAATGCCCCTGCTATCTTCATGGATCTAATGAATAGAGTCTTTAGAGACTATCTTGATCAATTTGTGGTAGTCTTTATAGACAATATTCTTGTCTATTCAAAGAGCAAGGAAGAGCATGAAGATCACTTGAGAATTATATTGAAGACCCTGAGAAAGGAGAAGCTTTATTCCAAATTTACCTAGTGTGAATTTTGGCTTCAAAAAGTTGCATTTTTGGGTCACATAATCTCAAAAGAGGGGATATCTGTGGATCCAGAAAAAACAGAGGTTATCGAAAGATGGTTGAGACCAACAACAGTAACTGAGATCTGAAGTTTTCTTGGTTTGGCTGGATATTATCGACGTTTTGTAAAGGATTTTTCACGATTATCTAATCCACTCACCAAGTTGACTCGGAAAGGAGTTAAGTTTGTTTCGACAGAGGAATGTGAAGAGAATTTCAAGGAGTTGAAAAGAAGGTTATCCAGTGCACCTGTGCTCACACTGCCTTGTAGTGGAGAAAGGTTTGTGATCTACAGTGATGCATCCAAGAAGGGATTGGGGTGTGTTCTTATGCAAAATGATATGTGGATAGCTTATGCCTCATGATAGTTGAAAATCCATGAGCAAAATTACCCAACACATGATTTGGAGTTGGCTGCGGTAATCTTTGAATTAAAGATTTGGAGGAATTACCTTTATGGTGAAAGGTGTGATATTTATACTGATCATAAAAGTTTAAAGTATATTTTCACACAAAAGGAGCTGAATATGCGTCAAAGAAGATGGTTGGAGCTGATTAAAGATTATGACTGCTCAATCCATTACCACCCTGGGAAAGCAAACAAGGTGGCAGATGCATTAAGTCGACAAGACCATGCTAGTTTATCAAAGATGAGGATCACAAAAGATCCAATATTTATGGATTTACAAAGGATGGATCTTGGAATTATAATGGAAGGGGAAAAATCTTATCTTTCTCAAATGAATGTTCAACCATCTATACAAGTGAAGATTAAAGAGGCACAAAAAGAAGATGTCGAGTTACAAAAGAAGGTGAGAAATGTTCCTGAATTCAACCTTGATTGTGATGGGATAATAAAGTTCAGGAATCGGGTTTGTGTTCCCCCCATCCCCGAATTAAAGAAGGAGCTGATGGATGAGGCTCATAGTTCTTCATTCTCTATTCATCCTGGAAGCTAGGAGATGTATAGGGACCTGAAAGAGTACTTCTGGTGGGATGGCCTGAAAAGAGATGTTGCTGAATATGTCTCTCGATGCTTGGTTTGTCAACAAGTTAAAGCTGAGAGACAAAAGTCTAAGGGGATGTTACAACCATTACCCATACCCGAATGGAAATGGGAAAACATCACTATGGACTTTGTCACAGGACTTCCTAAAACATCCAAAGGCAATAATGCTATTTGGGTCATAGTTGATCGTCTTACAAAGTCTGCACACTTCATTGCTATTAGAGAGGATTTCTCTCTAGATCAGCTTTCCAGGATATATGTAAAGGAAGTGGTAAGATTGCATGGAGTACCACTTTCTATTATATCTGATCGGGATCCGAGATTTACCTCGAAGTTCTGGCGAAGTCTTCAGCATACTCTGGATACATAGTTGAGTTTCAGCACTGCTTATCATCCTCAGACAGACGGTCAGTCTGAGAGAACAATTCAAACCCTAGAAGATATGTTGAGAGCTTGCTCTATAGATTTCAAAGGAGGTTGGGATCAACACCTACCTTTGGTGGAATTTTCTTATAATAATAGCTTTCACTCCAGTATTCAGATGGCTCCTTATGAAGCTCTCTATGGAAAGAAATGCAGGACTCCAACTTGCTGGGATGAAGTTGGGGAAAGAAAGCTATTAGGACCTGATCTCGTTGATGAAATGGCAGAAAAGGTCAGATCTATTCAACAACACATAAGAGCACCTCAGAGTCGATAGAAAAGTTATGCCGACAACCGAAGAAAAGACCTAGAGTTTGAAGTGGGTGATAAAGTTTTCTTACGAATATCTCCCTGGAAGAGGGTTATGAGATTTGGAAAGAAGGGGAAGTTGAGCCCTAGATATATCGGTCCTTTCAAAATACTGGATCGTGTTGGAAAGGTAGCTTACCGATTGGAGCTTTCACCGAATCTCTCTCAAGTTCACGATGTGTTCCATGTATCTCTCCTGAGAAAGTACATACCTGATCCTTCACGTGTACTCAGCTCAGAAGTTGTACCACTGGAGCAAGATCTTTCTTATGAAGAACAACCGATAGAGATTCTGGATCGTACCGAAAAAGTCCTACGAAACAAGACCACTCGATTGGTGAAAGTTTTATGGAGGAACCACCAATTAGAAGAAGCTACATGGGAGCTTGAGGATATGATGAGGAAGAAGTATCCTCATCTATTTGTTACAAAGTGACGAATTTTGAGGGCGAAAATCTTTTTAAGGGGGGAAGAATGTAACACCTGAGATTTTTATGAGTAATATTTTGTTTTTATATATATCATCAAAGGAATCTTTCACTACATACTAGCTTGGCTTACTTTACATGCAACCGCAACCTTCCTCGATAGCTTGCGTCGTACGCAATACTGAGTTTCACTAAACAACGATATGCTATTAAAATATTATTAAAACTATCCGTTATGAATAGTAATAACCATTTTTTGAAATTTTATAAATTTTATCTTTCAAAATGGACTTCATTTTTGGATTCGGAATACCGAAATTAGCCTAGGGTGAAATTTTGGTATTTTTCTGAAAACTTTCAATTTTTGATGAATAGTGAAACCACTAAGTGGTAGGTTAAAAACTGAATTTTCCATAAAACTTAATTTTACCGCTTCTGTGAATGGAATTTCGAAAATCCGAGAGACACGGTTAATATCAAGGACTAAAATGTGGTTCAATGAGATGAAAATAATTTTTTGGTGAATAGTAACTTTTTACTTTTTTTTACCACGGTTAAAAGTAAATAGGGTATTTAAGGGTACAAATGATATTATTATTACCCTAACACATGTCCTAATTCTATTGGACAAGTGTAATTCGACCAAAAACAAACTTAGGAATAAAATATGACCATTTAGGTCCACTTGGATTAGATTAGGACATTTATTATTAATTTATTTAAAGAAGGGTTAAAATAGTTAAAATCAAAGTTTAATAGGTAAATCATTTTTAATATGGGGTTATACATAAGATAAATTCGACTATAAATATTTACTAGAAAGCTAAAAAGATTTCCTACATGATGGTATTTTATTTATAATTTTAAGACATTAAATAATTTAATTTATTTATGACAAAATGATGACGCAGTAATTATCTTATTAATGAAATATTGACATAATTGATGTTATAAACACCAAAATAAATGTAATTTGAGACTTTTTATGAATTCCACTAATTTTCTAGGTTACTAAGATATATTATTGTTGATTTAATCAACTTGGTTCGAACATATAATTCTGTTATGACTTTCACAAAAATCATATATCAAATAGTGTCAAAATTGACACAAAATAGTTTTTAAATCAAATATTATATTATTAATTGTTACTTTATTCCTAAAAATCTAAGGTTCGGCCAAATGACTTAGATAAAGATATATATATTAATAATAAACAATTTTGGGTTCTTTTGGCATGTTATAGTAAGTGTATTAACCATATAGTATAAGAAAACAAAAAGTCACGGTAAAAGTTAAATTATTTAACTTAGAGTTAAATCTAATTGATAAGGTTACAATAATACCCTAAACTTGTCTAAATCCTATTGGTTGATAGGATTGAGACCCATCCCCACTTTAGCTTCGAAATAAGACCCTTTGGAACCATTATAAACCGATTTTGACTTTAATATAAAATAATATTTTGAGATATTCCTAAGGTGCCCCTCTCCTCCCTTATAAAAGGGCACCTCCTCCCCCTCCTCCTCACACCAATTTGAGCACTTAAGCTCGGCCAACCCCTGCCATTTTCTCCTCTCCACTTCCCTAGAATAATCCTAGAGGTCCTGGTCTTCTTCAAAGACCAATCTTAGTTCCCTAAGTGGAGGATTCAAAGAAGCGTTCCAAAGAAGAGGTAATATCCATTACCGATCTTTTCAATTTCTTTCTTCTTCAACTTCTTCTTCTTTAGTTGTTTCATCATAAAGTAATAACATCAGTATTACTTACATACTGATATGTTATTATAAATATGAAACAACCCTAATTCACCTTCTATCCATCCTACGGAAAAATGAAATCACCGCACGTGCGTACGTACGGAATACCGTCTCCACGCCGTGGTGTAATCTATTTTCCACCATCACCTTACAAGGATGGGTATAATGGTGTAATGAGTAACTATTTATGATTATTATAATGTAATATTGATACTGAAATAATATACATATACTCAAATACAATTCCATGATCATAGGAATGATATCATCACTCGTGCGTACATACGGAATACCGTCTCCACGATGTGATGCAGCTCATTCTACATGATCATCATTACATAGTAATTACATAAATGAATTGAATGAATAAATATGATATATGTTACACTAATACCATTCTGGATATAAGGTATCTATAACCTTAAAAGAAGAATAAGAATTTATTCGGCAAAACACGCATAAGAACAAAAGGCAATAAAGACCCGAGTAACAAGTAACAATGAAATATTACTAACAAGAAGCTAAGAATATGACCATATATGATATCATATCAATATGTATGATTCTGGAATAAGTCAATAACATTATTTAAACCATTATACAGGAGCTTCGGACACATACAAAGCAAATCGGACCTAAGGTAAGAGAAATATCACAATCTCATTTTTATCCGAGATTGTTTTTACTTTGATATTTACTGGGGTGTATTTTATCATCCATGTCCATGTTTACTCAATATGTAATATTATTTCCATCCACCTACAATTGTTTAAATCCAATTTTACCCTTCGGTGAGTTTTTAGTAAAAGATATGAAAGGAATCTTTTGTCGCTTTTCGTACGAGGTACTTTTTGACTTTTCTGACAAAAGTACGAGAAGATTGTTTCATTTAACTTATACGGCAAGAATGGATTTTTAAAACATTATTTCGAAGAAGCTTCCTTTACAAGTTTTCAATTTTATTTTTAATCAACTTCTTTTAGTTTAAAATTGTATGTCATGTTAAGAAAGGAAAAGAATTTTTGAAGTAGAAAGGATATTTTCCTCAATAATGGAGTTCAAATGTTTTATCAAAATTATTTTCCATCTAAGATAATATAGGGTTCTGTTTTTATCCCTATTATTAAATTTATTTGATTATGTTTTGAGGAAATTATTTTTATGAAGTCATTTACCTTATATGATTTGTTTTATGATGTCATGATGTATCAAGAATTCTATTTTTGTTACATGTGTTATGCGATGTTGTATGATTTATGATTATGTGGCACACATAAGAAATGATTCATTATAAGATGGGTGGTACCTATATCTCCCTCCAATGCATTGGGTAAAGATTTTATATCTCATGAGATAGACATGGCTGGAACGGTAGGTTATATCGGTTCAGTGAAACAGGACTGGAACGAGGGTGACTCGGTTCAGAAAGGGACTTTGTCCACTAAGATAGTCTTGGCAATGAGTCATGACTAACAAGAAATGATATTCCATGATTATGTGTGCATGACACAAAGTTTCAAGTTTCATGTTATGATTATGGGGATCTCATTTTCACTTCTATGATTTATTCCATGTTAAGATATTATGATCTCTTTTGCAGGTTATGATTTTCAAAAAGATATGATATGATTTTTATTTCCTTTATTTTCCCTTGCTGAGCATTTGAGCTCACCCTTTTATGTTTTCTTTTCCCTAGGTCAGGAAGATGGATATTAAGTAGAATATGCTAAAAGGGACCCTAGATATAATGAAATAAATGGGAGACACTGTAGAAGATTTATGAACTAGTTGTTTATGTTTCCCAGTTTCTAAAGACACTATACCTCTACGGTCCTTTGTGGTTTTGTCATATGTTGTAATAAGTGTACTTCAATTTTGAAGTATTAACAATGTATGTAAAGTATGGGTCGTTATATGGTTCATGTTGAAGATGTCAACCAAGCTTCACTAGAAGATAACTGCAGAGTATAGGATGACAATTATGAAACATAGATGAGGAAACTCTGAGATTTTCAACGTTAGAGTCTGTAGATGTATGAGGTCTCCTTTTGAGATGCAATCACAGAAATACTGGTTTGAGGAGGTTGAGATAGCCTTTACATCAATCCATTCTTGAAATGATCACTGGGTTTTGTTGGTTGTGATGATGTGGCATGGGACATTGAGAATGTGGTGCTTCTTGTTCCTCAGGTATTTCAAAGATTCACCGGTCTCATTGGATAAGTTTGTAGAGAAATTTAGAGTTGAGTTTCTTTCTTCGACCGTGAAGGCAGCCAGTTTCTAAGAGCTTATTACCCTTCGGTAGGGAAGCTCCGGTGTTTTTGATTTCAGGATCTGTTTTAGTAACCTTCTACAATATTATTTTGACATGTTTCTAGATGAGGATTCTAAGTTGAGGCATTTCGAGGAGGCTTTTCATACAGAGATCCAGTGCTAGGTCACCCCGTTTATGCTGAAGACATATCTTGTGGTGTTGGATAGGGTAGAGGTATTTGAGAGCACATTATCTATAACTGAATCATCATGATATGGGAGTCCTCATGATTCCTCGTGAAGTAGATATTTGGTCAAGTGGTCCTAGTTTTTAGGGTAGAAGAGTTTTCATTCGATTGGGGGTAGGTCCCAGCCCTCAACATCTCATTTCTCTAGGGGTGGCGGTTCGCAGGGATATGAAAAAGGATTAAGAACTTGTTTTTTCTTATGGAGGCTAAGGTTATCAGCAATGTGAGTTTTGTAACATGCATAGAAATCAACATGAATCAGGTATTCCGCTTCTGATTCCTCCATTGATTCAGTTCCAACCAAGGCAGAAGCAGAAGGTTTCACTAGCTTTGGATTAGCAGAGAGCATACATGGCAGGCATAGGACACCCTCATGATGCTCAACATCCTCATAGAGTAGTGTGAAACCATGGTGGTGGTCTTAATCAGGGTTAGAGAGGATCTGGAACAAGTCATAGTCATCTTCATGCTATAGCATTGCCAGCACCAGGCAAGCCAGATTCCGTTAGAGGTACCCTTTTCATGTTTTTTACTACGGTGTATGCCTTGTCTTATTTAGGAGAAATGAACACCTTCAAATAACCTTCCCTTTTCCATTATTTGGGACATGAGGTAGATAGTATTTCAGTTCCCTTGGTGTTGACTATGCTAGTTGGAGTTCGAGTTGACTTGTTTGAAGTCTTTAGAGATAGTGAGCATGTGTTGGGGCAGCACCGCTCATGGGGATATTTCTTATGTTTATGAATAAAACCATATGATTTCATCAAAGGAACGAATTAGTTGTATTTGGTTCATGTTATCATGGATTTCTTCGAATTTCAGGTGGTTTTCTTCGATGTTGATAGAGAGCCAGTAGTGTTTATTGACGATCGAGACCCTCAGATAGGTCAGAGTTGTGTTCCTTATTTTTCATCCATGATAGCTGAACTGATGTTGAGTTCTTTTGATGTTTTGCAGTTGGTGTTTCCTAGGGTCATTGAAGAGTACCCTGATGTAAGTTCTTGAAGATTTTGTAGTGTTACCTCCTCGATAGCAGATCACATTTGGTATCGAGCTATAGCCAGGTGTGTCTCACATCTCGATGCCTCTATATTGGATGGTGCTGTATAAGTTGCGGAAACTATGTCTACCACTTGATGGTTTTTTATAGTGCGATTTTTTAAGATGTGTGTGTCACTATAGGCACACCAGTTTTGTTCGTTATAAAAGATGATGGCAATTTGTGGTTTCGTATCGATTATCATCGCTTGAAAAAAAGTGATAGTGAATAACCACTATCCTCTTCCATGGATTTATGGCTTGTTCGATCAATTGAATGTTGAAAGTTGGTTCTCAAATATCGATTTGCAGTCTGTGTATCCTCAGATGCATGTGAAGGATGAGGATATCCTGAAGAATTCTTTCTATTGTAGTCATGGGAAATATGAGCTCTTGGTTATGATGTTCAGCATGATTAATTCTTCAACTATAATTATGGAGTTGATGAATGCTGAATTCCATGAGTTACTGGATAAGTTCATGGTGGTTTTCGTCAATGAAATCCTTGTGTAATCATCTGAGGAGAAGAACATATATCATCTACCTGCCATTTGGGAGTCCATTGTTGATAGAAGCTATTTCAAAAGATGTCAATGTGTGATTTCTGGGTTTGAGATGTCCACTTATTAGGGTATGTTGTGTCCCAACAGGGACTAGCTATGGATCCATTTAATATGGAAGATGTTGTCTCTTGGTCATCCCCTAAGATAGTGGAATATGTGTGAATTTTCCTTGTTCTTGTAGGATATTATAGGAGGATTGTGATCGATTAAACTCGGGTTGCAATTCCACTAGCAGCATTGACTAGGAAGGATCAGGAGTTCGTGTGAACTGATCAGTGTCAGGTAGATTTCGAGTATCAAAAAGTGATGTTGGTTAGTGCTACGGTTCATTTACTTCTAGTAGAAGAAGTTCAGAGGGTTTTCTATGATTCTTTTCTTCTAGGGTTGGGATGAATTCTGATATATTATAGGTCGATCAATTATTATAGGCCTCAGTAGTTGTGTCCCCATGAATATAACTACACCACCCCTGATCTTGAGTTGGTGGAAGTGGTGTTTTCTTTGAATATGGGGAGACATTACCTCATTGGTGAGTGCTTCGTGGTTTTCACTGATCCTAAGAGCATGAGATATGTTTTCTCCATGTGGGACTTAATCTTGAAACAACATCAGTGGATGGAGTTCTTATAGGATTTTAAATTTGAAATCTTTTATACACCTAGTGAAAGGAATGTTATAGTCAATGTTCTAAGCAGGAAGTCTTGTAGGGATGTAGTGTGTGAATCAGGTGATTCTTGGTGGGTGATGGAAGATCCTACAGCATTACATCTGGATATGGGAGATGTTTGGATAAGAAGTTGCCTTTTTCAGATTATAGTGTAGTAATCTTTGGTGCATCAGGAATAAGATTCCCAATTGGGAGATCTTGAGGTGGAGGTTTGGAGTAACTGAGTTGTTTGTGGTGAAGACCCTGAAGGTTGGTATGAGGATGAAGAACATCGAGTGTTGTTTCGAGGTAGTCTTTTCATAACTTTGGAGTTGTATGACATAGATCTTAGAGAGTTATATATTTTTCCCATAGTGTTACATCTTGTTGTGAAAAAGATGTATTGAGCCTTGAGGAGTCAGTTTTAGTGTCCTAGGTTGAAGCATGGAGTTGTAGAGTTTGTGTCTCGATGTTTGGTCTACCGGAAGGTGAAGGCCGAGAACCATGTTCTTGGTGGTTTCTCCATCCATTAGATGTTCCTCAATGGAAGTGGGAGGACAACTTTATGGATTTTGTTACCAGTTTTCCTCAATCTCAATGAGTCTATTATGTTATATGGGTGGTAGTGAATCATTTGATGAAGTCTGTACATTTTATATCAATCAAGGAGTCGATCTCAGTGGAGGTTTGGTTAAGGTAGTATCTAGAGAAGGTGGTGAGACTCCATGGGGTACTGAAGATGATCATTTCGGATCGAGATCCTTTTTTTACCTTCAGGGTGTGGAGAGTTCTACAACATGATTTTGGTCCTCAGATATATTTTAGTACTACTTTTCATAAATTGACGAATGGCTAGACAGAGCGGACCATCCAAACTCTTGAAGAAATGTTGCTCTCTTGTGTTCTGGATTTTGAAGGTTGGTGGATGATTCACCTTACCTTGGTAGAGTTCTCTTACAACAATAGATTTCACTGCACCATCGGTATAGAACAATTTAGAGCCTTTTATGGATAACCTTTCCATTCTCTGTAGTGCTAGAATGGGGTCTTAGAGCAGAAATTCTCGGGCTAGAACTAGTAAATAATTCAATAGATATTGTTCAGGTGATTTTCAAGAGGATAAAGGCAGTGCAAGATCATCATAAATTATATTATGACCAAAGGATGAGACCTCTAGAGATTGATGTTGGGATCACATGTTTCTGAAGGTGACTCCCCATTGTGGGTAGTGAAGGTTTAGTCATATAACAAAGCTTTCTCCTCGGTTTTTTGGGCCTTTCGAGGTGTTGGATTATGTTGGATCCTTGGTTTATCAGGTATCAAATACCCCACAGATGATCTAGATAAACGATGTTTTCACATGTTGCAGTTTCATCATTATCTTCATGATGACTCTCACATCCTCAATTGGGGAGAGATCAATGTTGATGATGATGAAACCTTCATGGAATGGCTTGAAGAGAACTAAGACCACAAGATGAAGGTGTTTTCAGGCATGATATCCCCTTGGTGAATGTCTTTTGGTGGCATGGTGGCATGGAGGAGAGTACTTGGGAATGTGAGTCGCTGATACACTATCATCCCCCAATCTATTTGATGTTTGTATTTTTCTTGTAACGATTTTTGTTTTTTTATAGAACGTTTCTTTTTATAAGATGTCTTTCTTTTATTCTTTTTGTGACATGCTCTCTTTTGAAAGGCAACTCCCTGGGAGAGTGTTTAGTAACTAGTTGTTGTAGTCATTTGGTTGTGTGTGTTACTTTTTGAGGTAGTTGATCTCCTTTGGTGGAAAGATACTCTAGAGTTATCTTGAAGGGTTATTATTCGAACCCCCTTTTATGTTTCCTCTCAAGGTTGGTTTTTGAATATCGTGGATGAGAATTTTTTGAGAGGTATCTGATGTATTGGTTCGGACATTTCTGGTTCAATACATTGGTGAAATCCAGTGTTTGAGGTGTTCTAGGAGGTTAAGGTGTATTTTCCCCAACACTTTTCCAAATTTCTAGAATGGTTTCATGAACAGTGTTTCCAAAATGGTGAGATATCCAATGGTGTCATGAACAGTGTTTCTATAATGGTGAGACATTTCCAACAATTTTCAAATTTCTAAATTTTCCCTTATTTCCTAGTTTTTCTTTTTGGACCTCATTCTTTTACATAAAATGTAGTGAATATTATATTTATGTGGGTTTGAATTAATTTCAATGTATATAAATCATATCTTTGATTTTATGAAAAAATAAAAAGGTTTTTAATTGGTCAAACTGCGTTGTTTAATGTGATCCACTTTTAATAGAGAATCTAAAATGTATCTAAACAACTACTCTTTTTAGATATTTCTAAGGATAAGATACCTTTCTTCTTATTCTTACTTCTTTGTTTTCTCATGGCATGAGACGCTTAGACCATTCTTTCCCATAGGATTCGTGCAATCAATCTTTCATCCTTTTATTGTTTTCTATTGTATTTTTTCATACTTCTTATGTGCAACCGATTTTTTGTTTCAACTAGGAAGTGCCGATCGATATTTGATAAGTTATCTTCTACCATCGTTCATCGAGGTTCTTGGATATGTTTCCTCATCTTTCTCCTTTACATGTGATGGCATGGGATCTCTAAGTTTCTAATGGATCTTTCTTGGGTGTTGAATGATTCTGTTGTTCCATGGCTTCCTTTGGTGGATGCAGTCATTGTGGGAGAGGTGATCATGATCCATTATGTTGACCCATTCTGATACAAATAATTTTGGAAACCTTTTTAGATGGGGGATTAATGGATTCTATATTATATTCATGTGCAACTGTACAGTTAGAATGATTTTTCCACATTATCATATTGGAATAGGCATAATAAATATTTGAATAGGATTAAAGAATTTATTTTGATCATTTGTTGTTGCCTCTTGATTTTCTATATAGTTTGAAATATGTGATTTTATTATTTAGAATGACATTATTGATAGAAATTAGTAAAGAACATAAAGCTGGGAATAATTTTAAATTAATTGGCCAAAGAAAAAGATGTATGTAAATGAATCTGGTTGTTGTTTTAATTTAATGTTAATCAAATTGTTGTTGTAAGTATGTTAAATTAATTTGTGATAAATATGGTAGCTTTCTAGTAAGGTTGACCATGTTTGGAACCTACTAATAATGAATCGATTAATTCAAGATCGATTAAAGAACTAGTTTTTGATAAAGGGTAATGCATAATAGGGTTCTGAGTTACCCTCTTACTTGTAATGTCCAAGAGCCTTAGGTTTTGGAGTCATGAGTACTAATTTTGTGTGAAGTTTGAATGCCTTTCTTGGGGCCAAGAGCCCAATTTCTTTGTTTTTTGTTTCTTGCTGTTTTTGCTTTGATGTGAGGTTGGATGGTTGTTGTGGCATATGGGGTAGAGAGGCTCAATGGTTGTGTCGGCAGTTGACACCAAGAGTGGTGGGATTAATCAGTTTATGCATGTGGGTGTCGGGGAGGACACCAGATATAATGAAACGATTTGGACGTGAATTTTGGATACTTTTTGAATCTTGTTGCTTTTTTATCTTCTTTAATTTACCAACTGTTTAAGTAAGATGGTCTTTCTTACCCTCCTTCCAAAAGAGGTGAGGATGCATGGGGAATGCCACGTGATTTCTGTGTTTATATTCTCTAAGATGGATGGGTCTACATGCTATTTATAGGTTACAAATACACGACGGGTAGTTTATCTACTCACTGTGTCGATCCCCTTGTGTTTGGAAGCTTGGAATGATTTTTTCTAGAATGCCTATAATTATTGAAAAGTGATAATTCTATTAAAAAATGATTGAATAAATGATGTTAAACAATGCGGTTGGAGATTGCTGGGATGCAATGGTGAGGTTATAGCAAGAATACCAGGATCCGGCGTGAGTTGGTCCTCAAAATTAATATATAAAAAAAGAAAGCAGTCATGCATACAAGGGGTTATTACATAAGTGAGTGTGAAAGACACCAAATCTATCTGCATACACCATTGGAGCACAATAATCAGGGGCCGTGAAAGACCACATCATATCATGATCAAGTATAGCCTTTTTTGCCGGTGTATCAGCAACCTGATTGGCCTCCTGATACACATGAGAAACAACCATCTGGATTTGAATGGTTTTGTTAAGGCATTCAACCAACTTAGGCGGCACATGCCAAGGCACATTACGTGTTCTAGGACTCAGTTCATGTACTGCAATCATTGAGTCAGATTCAATCAAAAGCCATTTCCAGTTAAATTTGAGAGCACACCTTATCAGATGAATCATACCCCATAGCTCAACTTCAAAAGTGGTGCCAATACCAAGGTAGTGATAGAATCATCCCTTAACGAACCCACAAAAAGTGAGGAAAACTCCTCTGCATCCAACTGAACCGTGGACTCTGTGCAGTTATGCCTGGAGGGAATGGGACTTTGTTGGAATGTTAATGTAATGCAATGTTGAATGATAATGGTTAAATGATTCATTAATGAAAAGTGAAACAGATAAAAATGGAGAAAGTAATCTAATGTAGCTCTTTATATGGTTGTGTGCTAATATGATATCTAGTCATAGTAGTGGGATCCAGGAGTCCGAGAGACATTAGCTATAGTTGAGTCTAAGAATAGGTTTCCCCCATATTGTAATTTTGAGCTATATTATATCTTGTACTTTTTGGGTTTCTATATGCTACCCCACCATGTCGGTTAGGTAGATTTCCAGCCTAATGATTCTAAGCCCTGGGGGTGTTTTCCCCAACATACCAGTGGGGGTTTAATGGATAACTACCCCCTTTGGTCCCACACTCTTCTCTTGGTAGTTACTAGTTCTAGTAGGAATGATAGTTATTTTCCCCATATATGTGTGTAGAGTGCTATAATGGCTTGTGTTTATTCACACACATATAATCTATTTATAGTTTCCTATGGAATAATATAGGTGAAATATGTATCGGTTGTAATGGATTAAGGTATAATACTAAACTTATGATAGACGCTATGCAAGCTCTGGTGGCTCATAGAAATGACCTGGTTACTTTTGGTTGTGAGAATGGTGTGGTATTTCACCCAAGTGTCTATGGGAAAAAAAATTTGTTGCAAAGGTTCATGTTGTGGTTCTCTCCCAAGTGTCTTTAGGCCAGTATTTTCAGATACATATGTCTTAGAACGTGCATCATTGGGGAAAGGAGGAAAACCATTCAAGAAGTGTTAGCGGGGTACCCTTGATATTCTTTACTATATTATATACTCTTGTATGCGATACTTGGTGAGAGTATACATGGTGAGGTTGGGAACATAGTATACTTGTTTAGGGGACAAGTTAGTTTCAGTTATATATTCACTGTGCTTTAGAAAGCTTCCTTTACATTTTCATGAGAGGCTCTGGGGAGGATCCTACTGAGTGTACTGTTATACTCACCCTAGGTTATATAAATTATTTTTCAGGTCACTTGGAGAAGTTTGGAGACCAGGATTGTTACTACTAGTGTAGGTTTTATAAGAGCTATTTTGGATTCATGGTGGCTTCTGTTTTACTTTATTTTGGAACATGTTGTTTTCTCTTTCAGTTGCAGTAGTTTTTACATGTTATTACATAAATGTACATGGGATTATTTTATATTGTAGTATGATTTGATGTTTGTTGGTGCCTGTCTTATCTCTAACTTTTGCATGTGTTCTCTTAGAGTGTATTTCCTTCTATTTTTGTTTTTACTATACCCTCGGTTCAAGTCGCCAAACCAGGGCCTTCTGGAGGCGGGACATTGAGTTCATGATCTCCCTTCTCGTATTATCATCCTAGGAGGGGTACACTTTGTATAGAGGGGTCATGATAGGTTTTCCTTTTTATAAAACTATATAAAACTTATAACTCTGGTAACATTACCAAAATGAGATAAAATGACCATAACATATTTTAACCTCAATGTTTATCTCATACCTTTCATTTTCCATTTTAAAATTTAATAACCCATAATTACCTCAAAATCTTATGGACCCTAAAGGTTATCCATATCTTTATAATAATGTCCCCAAAAGAGAATTATTCCTAAAATAACATTTTTTTATGAAAACAAAAGCATAACTCAAACTCAATTATAGTCTTCAAAAATTATTCACATTAAAAAAAGAGTACTAGTATATTTAGATATTTCATCATCCTTAAGTCAACCATAACTCTTGAATCTTTATAAGTAGACATCTTAATCATTCAATGATCATCAAAATCCATTAACTATGAATTTCCACCTTATTTCTTAATACATCATTCATGTATATCAAATATCCTACTAATTTATAAGTATCAATCCAATAATGTGTCCTTCTTTATGGATAAGAAAATAAATCATACCTTAAATATAGTTATCATGATCTTCTTGATGTTTCCTTTCTATTGTATTACTTTCAAAAAGTAAACATTCACACCACTTATGTAATTTCAATTTTCATTAGAGTTGGACATGTTGAGAACATGAAATCATATGAAAAGGATACCATGAACCATAAATTTGTTTTTAAATAGTAGGTGTTGGTACAACTAAAAAAAATTCTTGATCGTTATTTGAATACACAAGACGCTGTCAAAATCATTCAAAAATGATTTTGTGATAATAGTGATGATCAAATCATCTTGGAGGGCTAATAATGTTCTTCAATATATATTTCCTTACATATTGACAAATGATCCTTAATATTCTAAAAGTAACACCACGTAAACATAATGGGAAATACTAAAAATAAGAATACTCTATAGGTTAAAGATAATAACCTAAAATTTTTATATTACTCATATCCATCAACCTCCTTATATATAATTTTATTTATGTTTCTATCCAAATTACGTAAATTACCATAATCCACCAAACCTTTTCATCTCATAATAACCATATTTGTTGTGAATGATATTTATCCAACAACCATATAGCATTCTAACCACTAAAGTTGTCTAAACCATCCTCTGATACCAACTATAAGGCCCCATCCTTAAACATTACATAATATTGTTTCAAGTCAACAATTTGAGTTTATTTCATGTTGAGGTTATTTTCATGATTATATATTTAGATAAGTACTCCCCAACTCATACATAACAATATAAATATTATAAAGTATACACTTCTACTCAATATACATTTTTTATAAAACAAAAGCTTTTAAAAAGAAACATGGTTTTGTTTCATGACTAATCATCATAAAATTTCCATGATCTCATCCTTGACTCTATTATCCTTTAAATCATGTGAAAAAATCTCAGAACATGGAATGAGAATAAAAACCCCAGTTATGGATACACAAAGAAGAAAAAATATTAGTCTTTAAATAACATGTAAACCATGAATACATTATCATAATGTAATAATTTATACATTTAAGAAGTAGTAAATACTCTTCACTAAATATAATCTACTTGATTTCCATTATCTTAATCAGAAGATTACCGTAAAACCCATAGAAATCACATATAACATATAAAGGTAACTTGGGACATAATAATACATAATTGGAATAAAAATATTGTCGAATTCACAAATATCACTCTTACAAATGGAATAGTCAAATGGTTGACTTCCATACCCAATGCATTGGATGTTATAATGTAACCACATATCCTTGGTTTTTCATAGAACCACCCATATTTGGTTTATCACATAACAACTTGTATTTGGTTTATTACATAACCACCCATTAAATATTTAAATAAAATTATATAATAATAACACATAAAAGATATCAATTATCAACATTTCATGCATAAAATTTCATTTTCAATCACAAGAAATCATTTCAGGATATTGAAATAGTCAAACCACTTTCTAAAATACTTTCAAACATTTAATAAAGAGATTTTTAAATCAAAGTTTCCTATACCACGTTGAAAAATTTGAAATAATTTCATATTTTAAAAATATTTATGTACATAGAAATAAATCCTTAAAACCATTTTGAAAACTTGTACATTAATGTTAATGATTTAGAAGAATACATATTTAATGAATTTATAATGATGTTTTTAGTTAAAAAAATCATTATCACTTGAGAAACACTTGAATAAATACAATTGTAGAATTACATTAAATTTTTTGAATATCATGATAAAAATTAGATTCATGATATAATATGTCAAACGAAAATATATACACCATATAATATTGAATTGGTTTATAACAAAAAATAAGTCTCAATGGAATGTAAATTGAGATGAAATCTCATACCTTGAGTCTGAATAAAATAATATGTTATTTATCTTCCTGAATAATAAACATAGGTTAATTTATACTTTATTAAGATCCTTTTTCATATTTATTATTCATTTTATATCACTTATTACAGTGTTATAAAAATTATATAATTATTTATGTTCATGTCAGATGTTTTGTCGATATTTGGTACTTAAGTCAAAAATTAACTTGGTATGATGAAAATAGTCCATGTGGTCATAAGCCTATAATATTTATAATAATATTTATGATATTATTATCATTTTTATAAATCAATTATACTTTTAAATAAAACCATTATGAATTTTTATGAAAATTGAACAATGTTATAATCATGGAGATTGTAGGTCGTACGTTCGCATTGGTAACATTTTTTATTTTTTATTGGTCATTATAGAAATAAGGTAAGTATTGTTTTATATTTACATAATGATAATAAAATACATAATATCATATTAATAATTTAAAAATACTTATAAATATTATACAAGTAGTGTGCTAAATAAAATTGAATCACATTGCTTCGTGGAGGTGATAGTCCACACATACGCACAAACAACGTTATCATTTCAATGAAGATGGAAAGTAAGAATGTAATTGATATATTATTATCTTATAATGATTAATATTTCATTAATATTACATATGAACATTAATTCCATCATTATAACTAGTCTTGAAAAATGATAATGAAAAATGAACCATATCGATTCGAGAGGCGGTATTCCATTGTACACACAAAAAAAAAGTTCATATTTCATTTGACAAAATTGGAGATGGATTTAGGTGATGATATTAATATAATAACACCTCATTATACTAAGGATACTTGATTTATTATCTCATTTGGTTTAGATTAAATTTTAAGGACGTGGAAGAAGAAATTAAATAGAAATACTTAAAGAAAATGATACCTCTTCTTCAGTTGATTACTATTGAAGAACACCAAACACCTCTAGTGAGGGTGTTCTTCCTAAATTAGAGATAACAAATGAGGGTAGATATTTTAGGTAGGGGTTTCAGAAGATATTTGATGAACCAAATGGATTTTGAACTGTGAGTAATAGAGAAGAGTGGGTACCTTTTTATAGGAGAGGGGATAGGCACCCTTGGAAACTCTTAAAATATAAAATTAATATAAATTAATTTTTATATCCAAATGACTCCAACATGATTTGTGTATAATTTAATATGAGGATGGTTTTAAATCCTCTCATCCAATAATTTTTATACATATATTGATTTTATTTTAAACGTTTTCACTTCGGTTTACCCTTAGTTAATATATTTTATTTTTAATTGTTGTAACAACATTTTCAATACTAAGAGGCTATAAATTTTACTTATATGGGGTCAATTTCACATAAATAGAAACTTTTTTACATTTAGACCTTAAAATATCCACTTGTTATTTATAATTATTTTTAAATAATTTATTAAAATATTATTTTTCTAAAATATCAATAGTGTCAATTTTGAAACTATTCATTTCATTGAATTTAAATAAAATATAAATAGATAGATAAACTCCAAAAACCATTTAATAGACTTATAATATTTCATATAAACATATAAAATTAATTTAGTACCCTAATTAATTTTAATTGTATGTATTTTAATAATTTTCACATCATTTATTTTATATTTCTATTAATAAAATAACTATTGTATCACTGTTGTGTGAGTATTTATAGTAATTATTTAGTCTCTCAAAATACTAAATAAATTAAAATGATGTAGATAATTTCATTATATTTCTAGAAACTACTTATTATTGAATTTATATCATATTTATTACTATATTACAGTTATTATACTTATAAGAAATAAAAGGGTGACATGTTTTCACATTATTTTGTTTTAATAATATTTATTTCACTTTCATCAAAAAAAACTCCATTAAATGATTCAATTAAAATATTTAGTTTTTAAGGGTCAAATTTTATTAATCCAAAAGGATTTTGGTAGTAATTAGGGTAATTTTATTATCCTTTTCAAATTATTTATTTCCCAAATTTACTTGGTTTACCATTAACCGTGGTAAATAAACATTACCAAAGTTACTATTTATAAAATACAAAAAAATAAAAGGAAGTTTTTTACAAAATTTGGATACATGGAATAAAAATAGGGAATTAATTTTTCAAAATTTAAAAATAAAAAAGTTGCAATAATTAATTTAAAATTAATCCCTGTTTTCAAAACCAGAAAAAAGGTTTTTTTAATTAGAAAATCATCAAAATATTAACATGTGTTTATATCAAATTTCAAGGTGAAATTATTTAAAATGACCAAAATTATATTAAATAATAAAAATATAATCTAATTATAATTTAAACCCAATGAAATTTACAATCTAAAAAAATAAATAAATTAGAATAAAAAGCAGTTTTGAATTAAAATGCAGTATATTTCACAATTCATTAAAATATTAATTTTATCTGAAAAATAAAAAATATTTATCCAATATATATTTTTATGTCCCAATTCAAAATAATAATTTAAATTTTTCAAATATAACATATAAATGTGTCAAAAGGTATATTTAAAATGGGTCCTCCATCAAAAGGCGACAAAACTGCATTTTTTTAAAATACTTCTCTTATCTGAAAAAAATGAATTTGTTCTTATAACATGTTTCGAAAAAATATATAATGAATTTTAAACGTCAACTTTAATATAATAAATATATATTTCATTAATAAAATCCATAAATAGTGATTTATTTATTTTATAAACTCACTTCTTTTTATTTAAATAGTTTCTTAGAAAAACACATCATATATATTCAATTGGTTTTTATTTAATTTCCTAATTTATTTGGAAACCAAATAATTATTATATAAACATGTATAAACCATACTTTAATACTTTGTTTATCACTATTCATTCCCTCCATTTTAATGGCATGTCGATAAGTACCATATTAAATAATTATATTTACTAGTACGTTTAAGCATGATGTGGTGTATCATGTACGCAATTGAACATTTTCCCCCATCTAAAAAAACCCATGATGTTACATTCTCCCCCCTTGGAAATTATATCCTATAAATTTTAATTTGGGGTCGGTGACTAAATTGTGAATTTTTAAAATACCGTTATTAAAATCTGACATCAAAAAAAGGATTAACAAAACATTTACTTTAAAAGAATGAAAGGAAAGTAAAAAGGTCACCAAAGGTAACATATAATAGGGTTCCATGTAGGAAAACATAGAAATGGAAGAGAAAAATAATGATCTAGTTGTGATATAGAATAATATAAAACATTGTTTTGAGAAAGTTAACAATAAAAAAACAAAAAATTGTGACGAGTTAAAGAGTCTCCAATTTCGTAGTAGGAAAGGTAAAAAGAAAATCTTTTTTCTTTAAGATCCTTTTCATAGAGTTGTGGAATTGATTTAATTATTATAACAAGATCATAAGTAAATACAGTTACATGATTAGTATATATTCATCCAATTATCAAGCTCCACCACAATCAAATCATTTTCTCCAAATTATGAGTATTTACGAGGAATTTTTCATGCCTGAATCACTAGAATAAACTTTTAGCGAATCACATAATAAACAAAATATTATCTATATGTTTCTCATATCAGGAAACATTAACCAAAAAATGGTTATTATAGTATTAGATAATTCCCCGAAATTGATAAACCATTATATGATTAAAAACTACTTTTAATCTCTAAAATTAAAACGTTATTACCAAAGTTTAATATAAATCATTTGATAAATAATTATCCTTAAAATTACTCAAAAATAATCCAAACCATGTTTAAGAAACTAAACATATATAAATTTGATTACATAGTCTTCTAAGAAATATTCTTAAATTTATCTTTAAATAACATCGATCACTCTTCATGTCTCGTACCAAAAATTAATTTTCCCAATCACATATTATCCATGATAGGTCAATCATTTCCATAAATAACCAAATTCCCCATAAGTACACAATTAAATTTATAGATTCTTCCAAAATATAATTCAACCATTACACCTCAATTATATCCCATAGTATTCTAATTACGTTAATCATATACATTTTCCAAAATATTTAACATCTACCAAAAAAACATTTATAAATTAATCCTCGAATCATTTTCTAATACCAAGGGTATCCATTTCATAAATCATAAGTTCCCAAAATCAAATTATTTATATTCCATAAACTTTATTAACTAAAATTAAAACATCTTACTAACTAGGGAATTCACATAGGATAGTGGTAGAATATAAAGCCTTGTATCTTTTCTATTGTGGGTTCTATTCCTATATCCTTCTCTGATGGGACGAGTTGCCACCCTGCCAATGGGTTATCCTTTTTATAAAACTATATAATTCTAATTACTATTATATCATTCCCAAAATTATATAAAATAACAATAAAATATTTTAATCTCAAATGTTATCTCATACCTTTCATTTTTCATCCCAAAATGTAATAAACCATAATTACCTCAAATTCATATGAACCCTAATGTTAATCCATAACATTATAATCATGTCCACAAAAGAGAATTCTGCCTCAGATAATATTTTCTAATTAAAACATAAGGATACTCAAACTCAATTATATTCTCTATAAAGTATTCACACTACCAAAACAATACTAGTAAATTTAAACATTTCATAATTCTTAAGTCTACCATAACTCTTGAATCCTTTATAAGTAGATATCTTAATCATTCGATGTTCATCATAATATATTAACTATGCAGTTCCATCTTATTTATTATTACATCATTCCTTTATATCAAATATCCTCATCATTTATAAATATCAATATAAAAATGTTTCACTCTTTACGGATAAGAAAATAAATCATACCATAAATATAGATATCATGATCTTCTTGATGTTCCCTCTCTATTTTGGAATACTTTCCAACTTTCAAAAAATAATGTTCACTCCACTTTTATAATTTCACTTTTTGGTAGAGTTAGAAAAGTTGAGATGTTGAAAACATATGAAAAATTTATTCCATGACCCATAAAATTGTTTTAGAAAACATTAGGTGATGGACAACTCAAAAAATTTCTTATCAGTGATTAGAATATTCAGAAAGCTGTCAAAATAATTCAAACCAGATTTTGTGATAATAATGATTATGAAATCATAAATAATAGCTAATAAGGTTGTGAAATATATCTTTCCTTCCATATTGAGATGTGATCCTTAATTTGTTAAAAAAACATCACATAAACATTAATAAAAATACTAAAATAACAATACTCTCTAGGGTAAAGATAATAACATAATATTTTTATAATACTCAAATCCATTGACCTCTTTATATCTCAGTTGATTTAAGTGTTTGTACAAACTACCTAAATTACCATAATCCTCTAAAATTTTACATATGAGAATAATCCTCTTGGTTATAAAGGATCGTTAACCTAAACCCAGATAACATTCTAACCTCTAATGTTGTCCAAACTGTTCTTTAATACCAACTATAAGTCCCCAGCCTTATACATTACATAATCTTGAGTTAAGTAAATAATTTTACTTTATTTCACATTGAGGATATTTTTAGGGTTATATATTTAGAGAATTATGCAATAAATCCTAAATAACAACTTAAATATTACATTATAAACTCTTCTACTAACAGGCCATTTTTTCATAAAAAAACTTTTAAAAAGAAATATGGATTTCTTCATGTATAATCATCATAAAATTTCCTTGATCTCATTAATGTCTCTATTATGCTTTAAATAATTTTAATACAATTTCAAAAAATAGGATGAGAATAAAAATCTTGCTAAGGAATACACGAAGAAAGAAAATTGTTTTTCTTGAAAAAACATGTAAACGATAAATACATTATCATAATATAATAATTTTTACCTTTAAGAAGTAGTAAATACTCTTCAATGAATATAAGATCATTGCATACCATTTTTTGTACTAAAAATATTACCATAAAACCCATAGAAATCACTAATGACATATAATGGCAACTTGGGACATAATCATACTTAAATGGAATGATCATACAGTTGAATTCCACACATATCACTATTACAAATAGAATATCCATATGGCCGACTTCCATCCCCAATGCATTGGATGTTATAACATAACCACTCATCCTTGTTTTTTCTTGGAACCACTCATCTTTGGTTTATCATGTAACTAACCATCTTTGGTGTATCACGTAACCACTCATAAATTGTCTTAGTACCATTATATAATCATAACTTGTAAAACATTTAAAATATTAACATTTACTTATAAAATTTCATTTGAAATCCCATGAATTCATATCATGATATTTAATTAGTCAATCCACGTTCCAAAACAATTTAAAACATATAATAAAGATATTTTTAAATCAACGTGTCCCATACCAATTTGAAACTTTTGAATGAAATTAATATTTTAAAAAATATATGTACATATAAATAAATATTTAAAACCAATTTTTCAATAAAGTACATTGTTTAGAAATATTTAGAATAATAAATATTCACACCATTTAAAATGATGTTTTTAGTTAAAAAGTCTATTATCACTTGAGAAACACATGAACAAAAATTATTGTTGAATATCATAAAAAATAAGAATATCATGATAATATGTAGATTCATGATATAATATGTCTAAGGAAATATATGAACCATATAAAAGTTAATTGGCTCATAACGACAAATATGTCTTAGTGGAATGTAAATTGAGATAAAATCCATTACATTGAGTCTTAATCGCCTCATACATATTTATCATCCTGAATAATAAACTTAGGATAATTTATAATTACATTATAACATTTTTCATATCTATTGTTCATTTTATATCACTTATTATTTTATAACCATTACATAATTATTTATGTTCATGTCGGATATTTTGTCGATATTCGGTACTTGAGTCAAAAATGAACTTCGTATTATAAAAATAGTACATGTTTTCATAAGTAAATAATCTATAGAATAAAATTCATGAAATTATTATCATTTTTATAATTAAATTATACTTTTAAATAAACCCATTATGTATTTTTATGAAAAATGAGCAACGTTATAATCATGGAAATGGTAGACCGTACGTACGCATGAGTAACATTTATTCATTGTAATTTATTGTTATGGAAAGAAGGTAAGTATTGTTTTATCTTCAAATAATGATAGTAAAATCATTAATATTATATTAATAATTTAAATATACATATATATCATACAAGTGATGTAGTGAATAAAAACGAATCGCATTGCTTCGTGGAGTTGATAGTTCACATGTACGCACAGACGACGTTATCATTTTTATGTCCATGGAAAGCATGAACATAATTGATATATTATTATATTATAATGATTAATATATCATTAATATCACATATGAACATTAATTCCATCATTATAACCAGTCTTGATAGATAGTAATAAAAAACAAACCATATCGATCTGTGAGGCGGTAGTTTGCCATACATAAAGAAAAGTTCATTTTCTATTTGATGAAATTAGATATGGATTTAGGATATGATATTAACATAATAAAATATAAGTATATTAATTATAATGTATTTATTATCTAATCATGTATAGAGGACACTTGAAGGAAGTGGAAGAATATATGAAATAGAAATACATAAAGAAAACGATACATCTTCTTCCGCTGATCACCTTTGAAGAACACATTAACACCTCAAAGGAAGGTGTTCTGCCTAAAATAAGGACATAAAAATGTAGGGAGGGGTTTTAAAAAGGGTTTTTGGGTACATCTTGTCTGAAACAAATGGTTTTTGAACTGTGAGTCATAGAGAAGAGTAGGTACCTTGTTATATGAGTGTGGTGGGTCACCCTTGGAAACTCTTAAAATATTAAATTAATATAAATTATTTTTTATATCCAAATGACTCCAAACTGAGTTATATAGAATATAATATGTTTATGGTTATAAATCCTCTCATCCAATAATTTTTATACTTGTATTTATTTTATTTTGAACCTTATCCTTTCGGCTTACCCTTAATTAATCTATTTTAATTTTAATTGTGGTAATAATGGTTTCAATATAAAGAGGATATATATTTTTCATAAATGGGTTCAATTGACCATAAAAAAGAAATTTTATTAACTTTTATAACTCAATATAGCCACTTGTAATTTTTAAATATTTACATGATTTTTAAATAATTTGAAAAAATATTATTTTTAAAAAATATCAATAGTTTCAATTTTGACACTATTCATTTTATTAAATTTAAATAAAATAAAAACATAGAAATAACTTCAAAAACCCAATTAATACACTATTAATATATCATATAGACCTATAAAATTAATTTATTATCCGAATTTATTCTAAATATATTTATTTTAATAATTTTCATATCATTTATTTGATATTTCTTTTAATAAAATAATTAATGTGTCACTGTTGTGTCAGTATTTATGGTAATTATTTAGTTTCTAAAAATTATTAATAAATTCCCATGATATTGATAATTTTATTTTATTTATAGTAAACTATTTATTATAGAAAATATATCATATTTATCATGATAGTTTAATTATTATACTTATAATAAATAAGAGGCTGACATATTGTCACTTTCTTTTGTTTTAATAATATTTGTTTCACTTTCATGGAAAAAATCCCATTAATTGAGTCAATTTAAATACTTAAGTGTTAAGAATAAACTTTTATTAATCCATTCAGATTTTTTCAGGTGTTAGGGTAAATTTGTAATCTTTATCATATTGTGCATTTCCTTAATTTACCTAATTTACCTTTAACCATGGTAAATAAAAATTACCAATGTTACTATTCATAAAATAAAAAACTAGAAGGAACTTATTTATATAATTTGGACCCAAATATCCCAAATATAGAATCTTTTTTTCCAAATTTTGAAAAAAAATAATTTGTAGTAATTAATTTGATCATTGTTGTCAAAACGAGAAAACGGGTTTTCTAAAAGTAAAAACTATCAAAAGATTGACATGTGTTTATATCTAAATACAATGTAAAATTATTTAAATTAGATAAAATTAGATTAAATGATAAATATATAATCTAATTATACTTTAAAAACAATTAAAAATATAATATAATAATGTAAATAAATTATAAGAAAACAATGTTTTGAATTAAAATGCAGTATTCTCACTATTCATTATAATAAGAAAATTATCAGAAAATACCAAAAATTATCCAAACTAATTTTTGATGTCCCTATTCTAAATAATAAGTTAATTTTTAAAATATAATATATAAAAGTTTCAAAACACGATTTAAAAAGGGTTTTCCTTCAAAAGGTGACAAAATTGTATTTTTTTGAAGAATACTTCTTTAATCCAAAAAGACGAATTTGTTCTTGTATCAGGTCTATAAAACATATAAGATGAATTTTATACATTAAATTAAATATATTCAAAAAAATATCTCATTAATAAAATCCATCAAGATTGATTTTATTATTTTTTTAAACTCATTTATTCTCATATAAATTGTTTTTCTGGAAAACGTATCCTTTATATTCAACTGGGTTTTATATAATTTCCTAATTAATTTGGTAACTAAAGAATAATTATATAAACACATGTAAACCATATTTTCATAATTTGGTTTACACCATTAAGTCCCTCCATTCTAATGGATAATTGATAACTACCAGATTCAATAATAATATAATGTTGTTCGTTAATGATTGATATGGTATATCAAGTAAGTTATTGAACATTATGTTTCCTTTTCAAAAAAACATGGGATGTTACATTCTCCAACATTTTTAAAAAAATTCCTCACAATTTGAATTTTTTTTGATAAATAATGTATGCCTTTTCAAAATAACTTTATTGAAATCCCACATTAGAAAAGGGATTAATAAAACATGCACTTTAAAAGAAAGAAAGGAAAGTATGAAGGTAACATGAGGTAACAGATATTGTGGTTACATGTAAGAAAACATGGATATGGAAGTGAAAAATAATGATCTATTTATGATACAAATTAGTATAAAACATTGTTAAGATAAAGTTAACAATAAAAAACATAAATTTTGTGATTGGTTAAACTGTATTTGATTTCATAGTAGGAAAAGTAAACTAAAAACATTTTTTATGATCCTTTTTAAAGAGTTGTGGAATTCATTTCCTACATATAATGATATCATAAGGAAATAAAAATACATGACAAGTAGAGATTAGTACTTTAATCAAACTCCACCACAAGCTTATATTTTTCTTCATATGATGAGTATTCATGAGGAATTATTCCTGTCTAATTCACTGGCATCAACTTCTAGATATTCAAATAATCCAAAAAAATAACTATCTATTTATCCTATCATAAAACATTTACCAAAACCAAAATGGTTAGTACAGGATTAGATAATTCCCCCAAAATAATAAACCACTCTATGATGAAAAACTACTTTTAATCTCCAAAATTAAAAAGTAATTACCAATGTTCAACACAGTCTAATTGATAAATAATTTTCCTTAAAATTCCCCAAAAAATAATGTATACCATGTTTAAAACCAAAACTAAGGAAAATTTGATTACATATTATTCGAAGAAAAATTTTAAAATTTATCTTCAAATAATATCAATCATACTTAATATATCACACTAAAATGTAATTACCCCAAATAGATATTCTCCACATTAGTTTATTCATTTACTTAAATAACCAAATTATTCATATGTCTACAATTAAAATCATAGATTCTTCCAAAATATAATTGAACTATTACCCATCAATTAAATCCCATATTATTTTATTTACCTTAATCAAATAAAGTGACCAAAATAATTAACGTATTAGAAAATAACATTTATCACTTAACCCTTGAATCGTTTTTCAACACCTAGGATATCCATTTGACAAAGCATTAGTTCACAAAATAAAATTATTCATATTCCATCAACTCGTTTAACGAAAAATAAAACATCAAACTAACAAGTGACTTCACATAGGCCAGTGGCCGGTAATAATTCCTTATCTCCCTTCGATTGTAGGTTTAATTCCTATAGCCTTTTCCGATATGATGGGTCATCACCCTTCCTATAATTTATCCTTTTCTAAAACTATATAATTCTTATAACTATTATAATATTCAAAAAATGATATTAAATAACCATAAAATATTTTATACTCAAAGGTTATCTCATACCTTTCATTTTTCATCCCAAAAATGTAATAACCCAAAATTAACTCAAAATAATATGAACCCTAAAAGATATCTATAACTTTATAATCATGTCCATAAAATATAATTCTTCCTTGAATAAATTTTTTTTAGAAAAACTTAAGGTTACCTCAAACTTGTTTTTATTCTCCACAAAGTATTCACACTACCGAAAGAGTACGAGGAAGTTTAAACATTTCGTCATCCTTAAGTCTACCATAAGTCTTGATTCCTTTATTAGTATACATCTTCATAATTTTAATTTATTTATATTCCATTAAATTTGAATTCCCTCCAATTTATTAATAAATCATTAATAAAGATCAAATATCCTCATCATTTATAAATATCAACACAATAATGTTCCATTCTTTATGGATAAGAAAATAAATCAAACCATAAATCCAGATATTAGGATCGTATTTATTTTCCCTATCTTTGTTCAGTATATTGTCCTACTTTCAAATGGAAAAAATTAACTCCACTTCTATAATTTTTCTTTTAGGTATAGTTGGACATATTGAGATCCAAAAATCATATTAAAAATATACCGTGCCCAATAAATTGTTTTTAGAAAAGAGTATGTGTTGGACAACTTAAAAAAACATCCAAGTGATTTGAATACTCAAGAAGTAGTCTAAATCATTCGAACAAGATTTTGAGATAACAATGTTGGTCAAATCATCGGGGAGAGCTAATAAGGGGTTGCATGATCTCTTTCATTCCATATTAACAAATTATCCTTAATCTGGTGAAAATAATATCACATAAACAAGAAAAAAAATACTAAAAGAAGAATACTCTATCGGGTAAATATAATAATATAATATTTTTATAATACTCAAATACATTATCTGAATTAAATATCAGTTGATTTAAGTGTCTATCCAAAGAACCTAAATTACCATATTCCTAAAAAATTTACCATATGATAATAACCCTTTAGGTTATAATGGATCATTAACCTACTCCCAGATAACATTATGACCTCTAAAGTTATCTAAATCATCCTCATATACCAACTATAAGGCCCCAACATTAAACATTACATAATATTGAGTTATGTAAATAATTTGACTATATTTCACATTGAGGATCTTTTCAATTGTAGATATTTAGATAATTATGTCGTAACTCATACATAACAACTTAAATATTAAAAAGTATACACTTCTACTCTCTATTCCTTTTTTTATAAAACAAAAACTTTTAAAATGAAAAATGGTTTCATTTCATATTTAATCATCATAACTTTCCATTGATCCCTTCCTTCACCCTATTCTCCTTTAAATCATTAGAAAAAATTCAGTACTTTGGATGAACATAAAAATCTTAGTAAGGGATACAAAAATAAGGAAAAAATGTTAGTCCTGAAAAAAAATGTAATCCATGAATACTTTATCATAATGTAATAATTTTCACCATTAAGATGTAGTAAATAATATTCCTTTAATATAAGATCCTTTCATATCATTTTTTATAATCAAAATATTATCGTAAAACCCATAGAAATAACATATTACATATAAAGCTATCTTGGGACATAATCATACTTAAATGGAATGATCATACGGTTGACTTCCACACATATCAATCTTACAAATGGAATATCTATTTGGCCAACTTCCATACCCAATGAATTTGAGGTTATAATGTAACAACTCATTCTTGGTATATCACGGAACCACCCGTTTTTGGTTTATCACGTAACCACCCATCTTTTTTTTATCACGTAACCACCCGCCAAATGTCCAAGTAACATTATATAATAATAACACATATAATAATGAAATTATCTATATTTAACTCATAAAAATTAATTTTAAATCACAATAAACCATTTTAAGATATTTAAGTAGTCAATCCAATTTAAAAAAACATTTAAAACATTTAATAAAGAGATTTTTGAATCAATGTGTCCCATAACACTTGAAAACTTTTGAAATAAATAAATTTTTTATATTTTTTATATCCATGTAAAAAAAATCCATAAAACCATTTTGAATACTTGGAAATTAATGATAAATATTTAGAATAATAAATCTTTAAAAAAATTAAAAAGATGTTTTTATTTGAAAAGTCCATTATCACTTTAGAAAAAAATTGAATAAAAATAATTGTAGAATAAAATTAAAAAAATATAATATCCTAAGAATAAGTATATTAATGATATAATATGTCAAAGGGGAGTTTATAAACCATATTAAAGTGAATTGTTGTAGAACAAAAAATAAGTCTCAATGGAATTTAAATTGTGTCAAAATGCATTACGTTGAGTCTGAATCATTTTCTACATTCTTAATCTTCTGGAATAATAAACTTAGCTTAATTTATACTTTATTGAGAAATTTTTCATATTTATTAATAAATTTATATCACTTATTACCATTTTATAACAATAACAAAACTATTTAAGTTCACATCGAATTTTTTGTCGATATTTGGTAAATAAGTCAAAAATGAACTCGGTATGATGATAATAGTCCATGTAGTCATAAGTCTATCTTCTACAAAATAATAATAATTAAATTATTATAATTTTTATATAGTAATTATAATTTTAAATCAAACCATTAATTATTGTTAAGAAAAATGAACAATTTTATGATCATGGAGACGGTAGGTCGTACGTACGCATGAGTAACGTTTTCTGTTTTTCATTCATCGTTATAGAAACTAGTTAAGTACTATTTTTTCTTTCTAGAATGATAATAAAATCATTAATATCATATTAATAATATATATACTTATATATATGTATTATAAAAGTGATTTAGTGAATAAAAACAAATCACATCACTTCGTGGAGGTGATAGTTCACATGTACGCACGAATGATGTTATCATTTTTATGTGCATGGAAAGTAAAAACATAATTGATATATTTTTATCTTATAATGATTAATATATCATGAATATCACATATTAATATTAATTCCATCATTATAACCGGCCTTGAGTGATGGTAAGAAAAAAAACCATATCGATTCGCAAGGTGGTATTCAACCGTACTAACGAACAAAAAGTTCATTTCCCATTTGACAAAATTAGAGATGGGTTTAGGTGATGATATTAACATAATAAAATCTCAGTTTATTTAGGATAATATGTTTATTATCTCATCATGGTTGGATTATATTTTAAATAATTGGAAGAAAAAAATGAAATAGAAATACTTAATGAAAATGATACATCTTCTCTAGTTGATCACCTTTGAATAACACCTTAACACCTCTAAAGAAGGTGTTCTTCCTAGAATAGGGTCTCAAGAATGTGGGGAGTAATTTTAGGGAGGGTTTTGGGAAGATCATGTCCAAAAAAATTCTTATTTTAATATGAGTAACAGAAAAGAGTGTGTACCTCTTTATAGGAGAGGGTAGCGGAACACTATGAAACTCTTAAAATATTAAAATATTATAAATTAATTTTTAAATCCAAATGACTCTAACCTTATTTATGTAAAAGATAAGATTATGATGGTTTTAAATCCTCTCAATAAATAATTTTTAGACATTTAATAATTTTATTTTAATCCTTATCGGTTCTGTTCACCCTTAATTAATCTATTTTAATTTTAATTATAGAAAAACATTTTCAATATTAAGAGGCTATAAATTTTGCTCATATGGGGTAAATTTCCCATAAATGAAAACTTTATAAACTTTTATATATTATCATAGTCACTTTTATTTTTTAATTTCTTATTTTTTTCTGATTTTTAAATAATTTAATAAAAAAAATTATAAATTATCAATGGTGTCAATTTTGACACTATTCATTTCATTAAATTTCAATAAAATCCAAACAGATAGATAACATAAAAAACATATAATAGACATATAATGTTTCATATGAACCTATAAAATAATTTATTCCCTTAATTAGTTTTAATTATATTTATTTTAATAATTTTCAAAGCATTTATTTACTATTTATATTAATAAAATAATTATTATACCATTATTGTGTTAGTATTTATAATAATTATTAATATCAAAAATATCTAAATAAATTATCATGATATAGATAAATTCATTTTATTTCTGGAGACTATTTATTATTGAAGTTATATCATTTTTATCATTATATTAAATTTATTATACTTATTGTAAATAAAAGGGTGACATGTTGTCACTTTTTTTGTATTAATAATTTTCATTTTACTTTCATGGATAAAGAACCATTAAACGAGTAAAATATGATATTTATGTGTTAAGGGTAAAATTTTATTCATTCAATAGGACTTTTTAATGATTTAGGTTAATTTTATTATCCTTATCATATTATTTATTAACCTAATTTACCTGATTGACCTTTAACCGTGGTAAAAAAAACTTACCAAAGTTACTATTCAAAAAATACATATAATAAATAGAAATTATTAAAATACTTTTCTCCTATAGATTAAAAATATAAAATCCATTTTTATATTTTAAAATATAAAATTTTTAGTGATTAATTTAATATTAATACCCGTTTTCAAAATGAGAAAAAAAATTTAAAAGTAAAAACCCATCAAAATATTAACATGCGTTAATATTTAATTTCAATGTTAAATTACTTAAAATAAAAAAAACTAGATTAAGTTATAAAAATATAATCTAATTAAACTTTAAATCTAATGAAAATTATAATATAACAATATAAATAAATTAGAATAAAAAGCAGTTTTGAATTAAAATGCAGTATTTTTCACTATTCATTTAAATAGAAAGTTATCATAAAAATACCCAAAAATTTTCCAAACTAAATTTATATGTTCATATTCTAAATAATAATTTTTATTTTTCAACTATAATATATAATATTTTCAAAATCTATATTTAAAATGGGTTTTCCATTAAAAGGTGGCAAAACATCATTTTTTTTTAAAAAATACTTCTATTTTCTAAAAAATTGAATTTGTTCTTATTTCATGTTTATAAAATAGATAAAATTAATTTTAAACATTAAATTGAATATATTAAATATATATTTCATTAATAAAATCCATCATGAGTGATTTTATAATTTTATAAACTCACTTATTTTCATTTAAATATTTTTTCTGAAAATAACATCCTTTATTTTGAGTTGGGTTTTATTTAATTTGCTAATGAATTTGGTAACCAAATAGACATTATATAAACATGTGTAAACTATATTTTTAAAATATAGTTAATAGTGTTCATTCCCTCTATTCTAGAAGGTATTCAATGACTATCATATTAAATAATAATATTTAGTTATTTGTTTAAGCTCGATTTGGCGTATCATGTACTGTATCGAACATTGTGTTTCCTTTTTTTAAAAACATGTGATGTTTCATTAATTTTTTAGACAATGATATTACAATAGAAACTCCAATATTACCTCTATTATTGAGCATAGGTAGCATCATTTCTCTTCTTGCATAAGCAATAAAGGGAACTTGAAGGGAAACGGTAAATTTAACACTATAGAGGTGAAAAGATTTTGAGGGAGAAGTAGTATGTGGAAGTTTTAGTGTAGAAAAACATGACTTATGGAAAGACCCCCCCCCCCCACTCGAACAAATAAAATCCTCTAAAATATGAAAACAATTCTTATGAGAGTGATGCTGAAAAGAATTTAATTAAATATAAATATAAAATAATACATTAATTATATAGACAATAATTTTACTATGAAAACATCATGATTAACTCAATGATTGAGTTGGGGTAGTTTTTTTCTCTTCCTGCAAAGGTAGTGGAGGAGGAATAAATTAATGTGATAAATGAAACACTATGGGGGGAAATTGTATTGAGGGAGAATATGTATGTGGTTGTTTTGGTGTAGAATGACATGAAAGTTGGAAAGACCACCCCAACTCTAACAAAAGAATCAATATGTATAAGAAAACAATTCTTAGGTGAGTAATACTAATAAAAAAATAAATTAAACATAAATATGAAATAATGAATTAATTCTATGAAAAATTATTTTACTATGAAAACATCAATATTACCTCTATGATTGAGTAGAGGCAGCATCATTACTATTCTAGCAAAGGCAGTAGAGGGAACTTGAAGGCATGTGATAAATGTTACACTATATGGGTGAAATGGTTTGGAGGTATAAGAATCCTATGGATGATTTTTTGTATAATGGAGTGAAATATGGATATAAATATTCTAAAATAAATGAACTCTATATGGAATAATTATAATTAAATCCACATTCCATTTTATAAATTATCGGTAAAATAGAGAAAGTATATTGTAGAATTGCCTTTACATCTTCCCAAAGGGCTTCCTTCATTATATTTTGATCCTATGTAGTATTGGTAAAATAAAAATTTGAAATTTAATTTTCTACAAGGGTATTCAAATATTTAATTTATATTACGTTAATGCATTATAGAATATATAATATTATGTGGAAGAATATAGTATATTAAAAAAACTGTTACCTTTTCATTGAACTCTCCTTATTTTTTTTAATTTTTTTAGATATTTGGTTCCTTTATCAAGAATCCAAATACCCTCTTTGTGGTACCCTCTAACATACAATACATTTTATACATTGGTACCAGTATGAACTGATTGTGTTCTATTAACGAACAGGTCATCCTCTATTGAATTCTCATATGACCTAACATTTGTTTTAGTCGCCAGTAGGATAATCAACAAATTCTTGTTTTCTAGATCAGAGACATAAAATACTTTCACTTCTTTGGATACTATTATTAATTGATCATATTTTCACCTTCTATATTGAAATTAATATTCATGAATCCCATTTCATCAACTTTCACTACACTCATATTGTCAACCAATTTTAAATAAAAAATAATCACTTCAAATTTTTTATAATACTACTCATATATCTATTTGATAATTAAAAAATACGACATATTTTCATAAACTAGATTTCTATCTTTGGAACCATGTATGTGCATCACTTTTTCCACAAGTGTATCACCACTATTTTTAATCATACCGCAACCATCCTGTTATTTTATATATAGCGTATAACCAATTATTACAAAACTAGTGTAAGATATAAAATTTTAATTCAACCCCCAGGGTAGCCATTGATGTCATTTGGAAAATAAATTTCTATTTTTAGATATCTCTTTATGAATTTGATCATGGAACCATCTTATAAACAATTCAATATTTTTATTTGATATCCATCCTTCATCCCTTCATCGATTCAAATCTATAAGAATTTCTTGGTGGGATTCAATGTATAGTTCAACATCATTACAATTATGTAAAATTTAATGGCGAGCCTACTCCTTCTCTTTTAAGGTAATTGTAGAAAAATATCTTCCAAAAATCCTATTATCCATAAGGATTCTACTATGAAGAGACATTGGGAGACCGATGCTGTCAACAATTGATATTTAATAATTATATAATTCAATAGCTTCTTCAACAATATATCATTCTATAATGAAACCTTCAGAATAACAATGATTCTTGATAGGCCCTTTCAAAATCATCATATAGTATTCAAGGGGGTACATCCATCTATAATGGACAAGACAACATAGTTGAACCTCTCTAACCAATTGAACCATCAAGTTGACCATTATATAAAATAATAATGGTGGGAAGAACATATCTAATTCATATGAAATTACACCAACCTCCTTATTCGTGAGTATAAACATTATAGGGTCTATAACATTACAACATATGGATTTGAAAAATAAACGGAGTCTGGTTAATACATGTCGTTCATTTTGAGGTAGAATGCAACAGAAAGCAACATTCATCAAATATTGCATCAAAATATAACATTAATTTGATTTTATTCCTCGTAACATCCAATTAGTCATTGACACAAAATTCTTTATATTTTATGAATACCCCTATGGAAATTTTTCACTATTACGGAAAGGGAAAAAATTGAAATTTTTCCTGTCTGGATAAAGTGTAAGCTACCAGAGGATGAAATTTTCACCCTTTACCATTCACCAGTGCCAACTCTTCCCTTATCCCCATGTAAATCATCTTCTACCTTGCATTGATTCCATATTTTGTTTTTTCAGGGATATTTAGTAATGTGATAATAACACAATCAAATACATTTTTTCTACATGCATGACATCAATAAAATTTATAACAAACAAAAAGTATACTACAGTAATTCAACTAAAATTAATATCTTCTTTCAACCAGATATCTTAAGGTTTTTCAAAGAGGTTTTACCGAAAAGAAGTTCAATATATTTTACTTTATCAAATAGTTGATCACATGTTACTTGATATGGTTTTGTACCTTATTTGATATTCCCATCGAATGTTTCCATGGAGGATCCATATTTATATTTTCAAGGTAAAACATTGTAATTTCTTAAATACAAAGTATTTTAGGAATGTTTTAATTGAACTTAGTGTGTGCATTTTCGATAAATATGACAACCCAGCATTCATTTAATGCTATAGCCAGATAAATTTCCCTAAGAATGGAATTCATTTATCATCCCATACAACATGGACCTCAATGTGAATTCTTCACTTCAGTGAGCATCATACATTGTAACACCTATATCCCACATCAATTTCAGACCTTTGATCAATGGATCAAAATAGATATCAATATAATTATTGAGTTACTTTGGTCTAGATATAAGAAGAGACAAAATAATGTATTTTTTATTCATATATAACCATGGAGGTAAGTTATAATTTACCAACATGGTGGACCATGTACTGTGAGTACTACTATTTACGCTAAATGGATTTATTCCATCTGTAGATTATGAAAGACGAAAGTTTCTTGGCTCTTTTCCAAATTTAAGACACTCATAATAAACTTTATTCTACTGAGGAGAATCTGTTGGATTATGCAAGTTCCCTTATTTAAGTATTTTATCATCATTACTTGTCAATTGTCTCATATTTTCATGTCTTCCATATAGTATTCTAAACCATTGAATTATTGTAAAGTACCATACAGATTTTTAGTTACTTGATTCATTTATCTTATATCGATCTGTACCCCACATAGGGCATTGTATGAGCGATTCATAGTCCATGAAAAAAAATATGAAATCATCTAGACAAGAAAATGTTTTTTATAGATACTTAATATTAAATGTACAATTCTTTTATCATAATATTTTTTATATGGTATTTCATTTTCCTCTGGTATCGTATCACTCAAGAGACTAAGTAGTTCTATAAATCTATGGTCACTTAATCCACTACCAGCTTTCATATTATATTACATCAATTAATCTGAAAATGTTGTTTTTTTAGTACAACCAATTTAAAATAGTCTCATAGAATAAATATTTATCATTTAAAACAACTTTTTATTATCATGAAGGTCATATTCAATTGTCATGTCCATTTCATCCATGCGATCTCCATCATCATTTACACTGGTATTCATATCAAATGATCCATAAACAGCAATATCATCCCAATCAGTTTCCACCTTCAAGTTTTTCCTATTTTTAGTCCAAAATCTATAGCTCTGATCTATTATGTGATAGATTAAATGTTCTTTCCACTCTTTCAGACTATTTTATCTTGAATAACCACATTGTAAACATGAAAAAATAATTTGAGAAGGGTCGTATGCATGATCTTTTGAAAACATGGTAAACTATTTAACTCTATCTTCATAATATTTTTTCATAAAATTATTGTGAATACCTTTTTGATTCATATACATCCTATTGGATTTATAAAATATTAAATTTTTATAATAAATAAATAAAAACACATAATATTTCATTATCAAAGGTGAAAGTTATAGATAATTCAAATAAGGGAAACCCAAAATTTCTTTATTTCAATGAATTTCTGTATGCTTTCAAGAAAATTGGTAATTGAATTTAAGAAAATAATTACTCAATATGGTAGTTCTTATCCTCTAAATTCATTCAATGGTGAAAATTATTGAAAACTTTCATCCTCATCAACTCATCTCCTGAACATTTATCATTGATTTTTTGTTGTTTGAAACAGATCCTCCAACTCTTGTGGACATGAAACTATATTGCATGAAATACTCTAATAAACATCTATCCATAGAGTGACTAATGCTCATAGTTATGTAATTAACTTTAAAGATATGGTGGATGAGTCTCAAGAATCAAATATAAATAATAACTATTCTATAGATGAAGCTGATGATGATGACATTTGTGCTGCATTATCTTCTCTAAAATGGGCAATGTCTCCCATTTATGATAATTACCCCATTGACACTAGTTATTAAAATGTGGCTATTGAAGGTGAGATTTGGGGGCCATAAATATCTATGTTTATAATTCAAGGGGTCTTAGTAGGGACATGTTATGATATTTCAATCATTGGGGCCTCTATACATTATATATTTACAGAGGATATACCACTTATAATACCTTCAATACTCTAACTAATACTAGTTATGCCTCTATTAAAATGAGCCATCTAGTCCTTCTGAAATCCCCAAAACAAACAAAAATATAATATAGGCAATTAAAGAGTGATAAGGAACCCAAAATATTATAAACAAGAACAATAAACCCTCATTCAGGCAACTAGAAGATAAAAAATGTATTGATAGAGAAATTTAACAAATAAAAAGTTATTTCATATACATGGATGGTAATCATAGAATCCTAGGGGTGGAACCAATACATGTAGACCTAAAATGATGAATACCTAAAATTAATTGTGAATATTTATTCCAACATATATAGAATATGATAAAATTAATGTTATTTTTTGTAAAAAGTTATATAACAAACTAAGAAATTATTTCCTTTAATATTAAGGGTATATCAAATATTTGAAAATATCTCAAAATTATAATTTCAATTAAAAATTTATAAGTAATAGAAAAAATAATTTTAGGAAAATAATATACCTAATAATAATTATTTTTTAAACATATAAAAATTCTTAGTTGATAAATTGATACAAGAATTATGTATATATAGGATGAAAACAAGACTTTCTTTCAAGAAGATGAAGAGTATGCATTATAATAAAATTTCCCTTTCAGGGATATTATGGGTTCTATGGTGATTTTGGGCAAATAGTATATAATTTTAGTAATAATGAAATTAATAATATTAATTATGGAAAATATAGATGTTTTAAGTTAAATGGGAGACGATCCACTCTTACAAAAATATCTTTTAATTGAGATGAATCTTAATAAATAAAATTGTATGAAGAATTTCAAACATTGAATGAACACTATTGAACATGTGAAAAATTAAATGGTTATATGAAGGATAATATATTGTGAGGATTTAAGGAGTATAGGTCTTCCCTAAAGTTGTCTTTCCATTCTAGATTTTCATTTCATTTTGCTTGGACTGTAATCTCACATTATATTTGTCTAGGACATACAATAAAAAAAATATTTCACTTTATGGAAGGTGGATTCTTAATGGTTTCGAATATCCTCTAAATTTTCCCCACCAAATCCTCTATCTCTTTATGGTCATATTCTCTTAAAAAGATGGGGTATTATTGTGAATAAAATCTCTCTCAAGATCCTTATCTCTATCTAATGTTCAATTAAATCAAAAGAAATTGGATATAAAAATCCATGTCACTATATAAAATATAGTGAATGTGAATGGTATGTATCCCCACTCAAATGGAAGGATAAAATAATCGGAAATTAAAATATTTTTCCCAACATCACTTGGAAACTCAACAGAGGAGGCTAAGAGTTTGGGATAGACCGTCCTTCACACATATTACTCAAACTCAGAAAACCCTATATCCCTTCGAGAAATCATCCCCAATAAAAATTATTTATCATTGGGATATTCTGATGGTAAATAAATAATGATTATAAAAAATGAAAATAGATATTTACAAACAAGAAACCAATGAGCTATGATGAGGATAAAATATGATACCTTTGATTAAAGCTTGGAATCATTCGAGATAATGAAAAGAAATCGAAAATGTGGAAAACATTAAATGCATGGATTCGTTTGACCCTTGAATCCTTTGAGTTTTGGATTTGAGGCTTGGAATTGTTTGATCCTTGATTCAAGCTTTAATTTGAGCTTTGATTCATCGGGGAGGAGTGTCGGTAGAGGGTGGATTCTGCAGAATGCTTCAGATATCGCAGCGAGTTTAGGATATTGTAGGGATATTTAAATATATTAAGATACCTTAATCAGTGCTTCCAAAAATGTGATGATAAAGATTCATCTTATCAGCCCTAAATTAATTAGAACTATTAAAATTCATCTTTATCTGCGCTTTTTTATCACTAATAAAGATAGATTTTATCGGTGTTCTTTTAGAGCGGATAAAGCTCTATCATTATCAATGATAAAAAAACGTTGATAAATATGTCTTTTATCAGTGCTTATTTCTTAGGAACATATAAATGATTTATAATTTTAATTATAATAAATAAAATTTAAATATATTTATATGTTTATATATAATATATAAATATAAATATAGTAAATATATTCTTTATTTAAATAAATTTATTATAACTTTGTAATTCATTCAATATATAAATATTTATTTATAATTATATTAATACTTTTTGAGAAAATAATATTTACATTATTATATATATTTATATAATTATATATATTGAATAAATATATATGAATATTAATATAGTAAATATATTATTTATTTAGATAAATTTATTATAAATTTTATAATTATTTAAATATATATAATTATTTATTTACTTAATGTCATATATTTTTCATGTATTATTTTAAATTATTATATGTATTATATTCGAGACTAGGCCCTCTGACGGTGTGCGATTTCGAGGCTCGGTGTTCCCAGAATAAATGTTTGAAAAATATTAAAATATTAAATAGAATGAGTGTGCACTTTTCCTAAAAAAGTGGAATAACATCTAAAAAGTTTCTCGGATCATAAATCTGAGGGCACCATTGCGTTTAGAGTAGTTTCTTTTCCCTAGGTGTGACCTATCATTGGCTGGTACATGTCTACTATAAAAAGTAATCATCAGTGTTTTTAATGAATAAAGTAAATTGAAGTATTTTTTTTGTTTCATCAACGCAGCGCCGCAGTGATGGTTTTATTTTTAATAATCTTTTAGGTGGGGATTTAGGGATATTCTCATAACACTATAATTCCATTGAGTCTCTAGAGAGGAAACCCAAAAGATTTCTCTTGGTGGGTGATGAAGAAAATGTGGATTAAAGATCGACGAACGCCGTTCTTGACATATCTCGCCAGTTACAATCAATACTCAACATTGAGCGATCCAATTCTCATATAGGATGTGTTATTTTGGATTTCCTACACATTCTTATATACAATGATTAATACGAAACAACCAATTAATAGTTTGATCTGAATTTTGGTCATGATTTACGAGGTGGTTTTTAATTGCAGAATTTACAGGGTTTGATTATTATTGTGATTATTGAGTGTTCTTAGAGGAATAGATCAAGGATGGAAAAAATAATGTATGAGGTTTATTCCTTATATTTGGTCATTATTCTCCCCCATCTATATTTTTATTGTGTTCTTCCTTCATCGATGCGTTTATGAGTGATTGATCATTGTGCCTTCATTTCATGGCACAATGATGTGAAATTGATGGTTCAACATCGGGAAAACCATACGGAGGTATGAAGGTGAAAATGGCAGATGAATCGAATCTATTTTTGAGAACCTATTCTTCAAGTGGTTAGCATCATGATAGATTTAAACTGATTTCCAAGAACATTGAGGGCCCGAAACACATAGATTTGGTGTTAGGGTAGCGAAATGACCCTATATCTAATGTTTAGAGGTGAATGGACCACCGGAATGAGATCCAAATCATCTGCTGAGGTGTGCGGAGGAAGAATGAAACATTATGGAAAAAAACACGAAGAACATTTTGTGTGACCAGGGGGAACATGGTGTGTGGACCCCACTTAGAGGCGGATTGAAATTTGGGGAATAGTTAAATATCACACAGCGTGTGACCCTGGTCACACAGTGTGTTGGTACTCCCCAAAGACTCGACATGTATTTCGGGAGATACACAAACACTGGGTAAAGTACACGTGTTTCTTACACAGCGTGTACCCCACCACATGACTTAGCATGGACCATGTACATAGACTATCCCATGTACTGGTACATTGGAAGAGATACATAGGTTAACATTGTGTATTGGCACATAGCTAAAGCACACACATAGACCCCAGATGGAAGGAAATGGTGTGTGACTGCCTCTACATGTTGTGTACCCATCTTCTATATGACATGTTATAAAGACGTGGTTTGTCGTACCCGAGCAGTACCCATGTCAAGGGACATGGTATGTGACCCTACTACATGTCATGTAACCTTTTCAACATGACTTGATTCTCTTTTCCACCATATCTTAGACAAGTTTTGTTAGAGTTCATTCCCTTTATCGTTTCCTTAAAGGTAGGTATGAATGATTTCCTACTCATATGACTATGATCCCCTTAGTAATACTTCCTATATAGAGTTGTTGGAATTCCCTGAGTGGCCCAGATCATGATCCTTTATTCATTATTCATGCCCTAGGTTGAGTATTTAGTATTGATTTTACCAACTTTATAGGGCGGTGATATCCTACTTAGAGAGTTAATCCAAAATGTGTTTTTAGTATCACCTTATAGCTTTGGTTGTGACCCTCTTTTATTGTATCGTATATCTCTCTTTAGATCTATCATCTTATCTCTCTCATGGTGATACCTGACGAACAATACCTTCGGGACGAACATCATCAGTGCTTTTGAACTTATGAGTGTGTTATCTAGGATGAGTACTTCATGGAATCATTGAGATGAATCCTTAGTGTTGGTATATGGTAGCTATGAATTACCTCTAGAATGTGTGACTAAGATTTATTATATCTTTATATTCTTATATGTATTTTCATCATACACTTCTTTAGATATGAATGTACCTTTTTTTATATTACTTTTTGGTTTCATGGTGTCCAACTGATTATTGTTGTACTCACCCTTACATGGTGTTTTCCCACATGTTTTGTGTCATGTACAGATGAGAGAACTTTTTATGGAGCCCTAGACAGACCGGGACCATATAGTGCTTTCTGATATCAGGCACGCTGAGGTTTGTCCCTAAGGCTATAGACAGTAGTCCAAGTACATTGGCTTATAGTTTGGACTTCTGGTTACATACTTCTTTTGGTGGTCTTGTTTTTTTTCAGTTTCACATTACTTTAATTTCCTATTTTACTCTGTTGGATGGGATATAGTAGTACCCATGCGTTGTTTACATAGTGGTTTTTACAATTCATTATTTTTTGGGCATGGAGATAGGTTCTTGAATACAGGTACGTAGGCAATGCCTCCAAAGTTAGTGAAATTCCAACTCAGTGCAATTAACTAGCCACTGGCCTATTTGAGGTAGGCTTGGGGTGTCGTGGTATAGACCCCACCGGGACGGGTTGTGATAAAGTGGTATCAATGGTGGTAAGTTATACTTTAGAACCGATAGTATGTGGGATTGGTTTGCGTCAACAGTGTTATGTATTTCGAGTTTTTTCTTTCAGGATGGGGACTCTAGTGTTGGTGCATGCATCCGACATATCCATAAACCATGAATCTGAATACCTATGTTTTAACTGGGTACATGAGAACAGTAGTTGTAGGGAAAATAATAGTACATGAATCATTTAGGAATGGGTTTGGGTAGACATGTCCTTCTTGATTCATCTCTCTATGTATACTCATTGAATGTGGTACATCATGATTTATTACTGGATGCCTCTACGACGCATACAATATAAGATTCAGTATATTGATCATGAGAACCACACCCTCAATGATGAGGCATCAATACACAGACTAGTTCCTCAAATGTTTCCTCCAGGTGGTGCTCCATCTATACCACCACTTGTTGAGAAGGACATGGTACACATAGTGCCAGTATATAAGGAGCGTAGGATGAGCACACTCCATTGGTTTCAGAGATAAATATCCCTAATGTTATGAGGCATTCATGACCCTCAGGCAATTGAGGACTAGATTGAGGCAATAACTTGAGTTTTCCACCAAGTCTGGACACTAGTAGATCAAACGGTAGTTCTGGCGGTGAGCCTTCTACATGGATCAATAGGGTGATGGTGGAGTTTGGCCACCAGAATCACGAGAAGGTGAATCGTATCTTGACAAAGCTTGAGTATCTCTTTAGATATGAGTTTTCACTATTTATGTTAAGATTTTTCTGTATACAGGAGCTTCATTAGATCTATAAGGGTAGCGTGACAATTGTTGATTATTCATCCAGGTTCATCAAAATTTTCAGGTACTCAATGGATATGTTTTGAGATCAGTAAATCAAGACTTGGACCTTTAATCAAGTTCAACATAGAGATATTTTAGGAAACATTATCCCTCTATGAATTCCTACTTATTTTGGGGGTGCTTGAGTGATCTTTGGTGGATGAAAGCTGCTTCGATGAGAAGATACATCCAGTGATAGTTAGCAGTGGATGAGAATGAGTAAAGATCTCCACAACATGGAGTCAAAGTCAGTCCTAGGGACCTATACATGAGAGAAGTTTCTGGAGGAGGTCTCAAGGAAGAGGATATGTAATTCATGGAACATAGGGTGGGTCTAATCAGCCTAGAAAGAGACGGTGTTATTCAAGTGATGATAGGGGACACCTCGCTCGAGATTGTTCGACCTGTTGTGTTGTTGATAGGGAGATTGTGGATGGAACATCGAGACAGAGAAAATGAATGGAATAGGCAGATCCATAGGGAGGTGGTTATGGTAGAGTAGTTGGGAGAGAAGCATGTGGTTTTCAATGTTTCAACTTATTACCACCACCACCCCCAGGAGGTTGACATCATGCTTAGGGAGTTGGAAGATAAGGGAGGGGACTGTTGCATGCGGTCGAGGACAATGACCCCGAGGCTCCAGGAATGATTATAGGTATGATTAATTTCTTTTATACTATATCTATAGTGCTGATATACATAGGTTCTAGTCATTATTTTCTTTCCACATATCTTGTTCTATCCCTTGATATTTTGGTTGAACTATTGACTCAACCATTATGCTTGAAATCCCCTACTAGAAAATAATCGATGATTACACATCTATGATGATAGTGGGACATGGCCCTTTTAGGTGATATTTTTAATTAGAACCTCTTGGTAGCAGCATTGAGGCCTTATGACGCCATTATTTGTTTGGATTGGTTATCCACAGTCCATGCCCATATTGAACATTTTTGGAGAAGGGTGTGGTTTGTTTGTAATGATGGAATGAGGTGTTCCATTATAGGTGAAAAGAAACCTAGGAAGCACATGACAGACTCATGGATTGTATGGTGCAGCCAATTACTCATCAGCTGGCTAGCATGACCCTCGATGCATTAGATGTTTTGAGCTTCTAGTTTCCAGCGGTGATGGCGGAGTATGAGGACGTCTTTCCAGAAGATGTTCCAGGATTTCCTCCTCACTGGGAAATAGAATTATGTATTTATTTACACTTGGGGATGGAATCGATATCTAAACCATCATATTATATGGTTGTTATAGAGCTTCGAATGATGAGGGTGTAGTTGGAGGACTTACAAAAGAAGAGATTTGTGAGATGTTGTGTTTCAGCTCGGGCGGTCCCAGTTTGTTTTTCCAAAAAGGAATATGGGAGCATGAGGTTGTCTATGAACTATCATTTCTTGAACTAAGTGACCATAAATAATAAGTATCCACTAACAATGATTTATGACCTCTTTGATCAGTTGATAGGTACACGATGGTTATTGAAGGTTGACCTCATATCAGGCTATCACCAGCTGCAAGTACGAGATGAGGATATACCAAATATAGGTTTAATATGTCATTATAGTCACTATGAGTACTTGGTGAAGAATTCCCAAAAAATGTTTATGGGACTCAGGAACATAATCTTTCAGACTTAATTTATCGGTTCTTGGTAGTCTTCATCGATGATATCCTTGTGTACTCAGCATCTGAGGAGGAGCATGCGAGTCACTTAAGGATGGTTATAGAAATACTCTAAGGGAACCAAATTTATGGGAAACTCTTGATGATTCAGTTCAGTATTATGGAAGACCACTTTATGAGACAGGTTATCTCAAAAGATGGAGTGGAAGTGTACCTTTCTATGTTTGATGTAGTGTTAGCATGGGAGTCAGCTAAGAACTTAACGGAGGTATATAGCTTCCTCGGGCTAGCAGGATATTACTAGATATTAATACCTTATTTCTCGAAAATATCAATACCTAATACACCTTTGACTGAAAAGGGGTAGCCTTTCGTGAGGACAGAGAATTTCCAGTTGTCTTTTTAGTAGTTGAGGTTGATTTTGGTGAGTACACTGATATTGAGATTACCGAAGGAGGGTGTTAAGTACTTAGTGTTCTGTGATGCATCAGGAACTACATTTGGTTGTGTCCTAATGCAGAGGTAAGAAGTGATTGCTTATGGTTCATTCCATTTAAGACCACATGAGTACAAATATGTGACCCATGATCTTGAGTTTTCATTGGTAGTCTTCACGTTTAAGATATGGTGACACTACCTAATTGGAGAGTGGTTTATTGTCTACTCCGACCATAAGAGCCTCAAGTAAATATTCTCTAAGAAATATTTGAACATGAGAGAGAGGTGATGGATATAGTTACTCTAGGACCCCAACTTTGAGATTGTCTATAATTTTGAGAAGGGGAATGTGGTGGAAGATGCTCTCAGCAGAAGAACTAGTTCATAATTTTTGAACCAGAATTCAGAGTAGTTGGCCTCATTACAATTATCTATTTTGGATGGAGATGGATCATCTTACTTGAAGTTGATATTTTTTACCCCTCCAAACTTACAGGGATTCAATGAGGCACAACATTGGGATATTGACTAAGAGACCCTAGGTGTTCATATGTCCACATGTCATGCTCCTGGTGAATATTCACAAGGTGGGGATCAAGTCATTCTTTTCAGAGGAAACATAGTGGTACCAATGAATTTGTGGGAGAATGTTTTGAGGGTGTTTCATGCATCCCATTTTTTGGTACATCCTGGTGTCAAAAAAAATTACAAGGTCATAGGATGTTATTTTTGTTGTCTAGGGATGAAGAAAGGAGTGGTAATGTTTGTTTCTCAATGCCTTACTTTTTAGATAGTGAAGGTAGAGTACTAGGTTCCCTGGGGTTTAGATCAACCCCTTGAGGTTATAGAATGGAAGTGGGATGGGATATTAATGGAATTTCTGATAGTTTTAATGCATACGTCTATGGGAGATGATTCTATTTTGGTGATCGTTGACCGACTCATTAAGTCATCCCACTTCCTAGCTATCTGATAGCATAGTACAATAGAGAGATTGGGAAGACTCTACGTTCATGAGAAAGTTTGAATTCATAGATTCCCATAAAAAATAGTTGAATACCATGATTCTATTTTTACATTCTTGTTGTGTAAGGGATTATATAAGGAATTTGGGACCCAAATACGCTTGATCACAGTGTTTCACCTACAGAAAAACGGCCATACAGAGAAGAAAATTCATCTTCTAGAGGACATGTTGTGAGCTTGAATGTTGGAATTAAACCATGGTTGGGAGGATCACCTACCTCTGGTGGAGTTCACGTACAATAACGACTACTATTCCACCATTGGTATAGATAAATTCAAGGATTTTTACTGGAAACCCTCTAAGACGCCGCTTTTCTAGAATAACCTTGGAGAGTCATCACTCATGGTCCTAGAGTTAGTGTGAGCTTCTACAGAGAAGGTGAAGAACATCCAAGAGTGGATGAAGATGATGCAGAGCCATCATAAGTATTATGATGATAGGAAATAAAGGCCTTTATTGCTCCATGAAAGAGACCACATGTTCCTGCAAGTTTCACCTTGACATGGATTATGGGGATTTGGTTGGTGAGGAAAGTTTTCTCTAAGGTTTGTCGACAATTTTTAGATACTGTGTAGAGTTTATGAGGTGGTGTACCATAAAGCTCTACCCCCACAGTTGGACAAGGTTTAAGATGTCTTCCACGTGTCACAACTGAGGAGGTACATGCATGACCTATCACTCTTCATCGATTGGGATGAGCTGGACATCGAGGATGGAGTGAATTTTGCAGAGTACCCAATGGAGATCAAGGAGCAGTATGAGAAGATCTTTTGTGGATGAGTGATACCTTTGGGGAATGTCTGGTGGTGACACTAGAATCTCCAAGAGATAACATTGGAGTGGGAGGCTCAGATTCACGCCCAATACCCACATCTTATTGAGTATCCTTTGTTTTTGGATTTTTTGGGACATAAAGCCCCAAGGTTGGGAGAATGTAAAGCCCCAAATTTTTTCATGTATTGTTTTTATATATTATATGGATTATATTCGAGACTAAGAACAGAGATGATGTGCGATATTGAGGAAATGTGTTCCCAAAATAAATTTTTGAAATATATTAAAATATTAAAATGAACACACATGCGGTATTCCTTAAAAAGTGTAATAAATTATAAACATGTTCTCGAATCAGATATTTAAGGGAACCATTGCGTTCAAAGTAGAATCTTTTCATAATCACCACCTAACTTTGGTTGGGAAGGGTCAACTATAAAACGTATTTAAAAACTTTTTTAATGAATAAAATAAATTGAAATATTTACTTTATTATTTTCTGTTTCGTCAATGAAGCGATGGAGAAATGTTTTTATTTTAAATGAACCATTAGGTAGGGTCCCAGGGTTAGGTTCATAACCTTGGAATTCCTTAAAGGCTCTAGATAGGAAACTTTGAATATTACTCTCGGTGGGTGACGACGAAACTGTGGATCAAAGATCGATGAATGATGTTCATGACAGATCTCACTAGGGGTAATCGATGTTCAATAACGAGCAATCCAATTCCTAGGTTTGATGTTTTATTTTGGATTTCTTTCCCTGTTCATAGATTCAACGATGAACACGGACCAACCAAAGAATAGGTTGATCTGTGGTTTGGTCATTCTTTGCCGGATGGTTTTAATTGTGAATTAATCGGGCTTGATAATTGATTTCATTATTGATTGTTCTTATCAGAACATATCTATAAAGGAAGTAATAGTGACCAATGTTTTTTCTTGAGATTGTTTTCATTTTTCGTCTTCTACCCTAGTATTTTTATGAATGCTCTTCGTTATTCGAGATGTTAATGATATATCGATCATTGCATCGTCCCTTCATGGTTCAACAATCCAAATGAAGATCCAACATTGGGTTGACCTAACAGAGGTGCGGTGGTGAAATTGGTAGATGAATAAAAGTGGGTTGGTGGAACCCATTATTCGAGCATTTTACGTAGGGATGGATTCAAACTAATTTCTGAGATGATTGAAGGCCCGAAACAAATCTATTTGGTGTTAAGGTGGTGAAACAACCCTAGATCTTATGTTTTTAGGTGAATGGACCACCAGAATGAGATCCAGATCATCAGACGAGTTATGCGAAAGAAGAAAATTACTTAATGGAAAAACCGGATGAACCTGGCATGTAACCCAGGGCTACACGGAGTATGGACCCCACTAAGTGATGGCTAGTGTATCGGGGAATAGTTTAATATCACCAAGTGTGTGACCCTAGTCACACGGCATGTAGGTACTCCCTAGAGACTCTATGTGTAACTCAGGAGATAGATGAACCTAGAGTAGAGTACAAGGGTTTCTTACATGGAATGTACCCCAGCACATGACTTGGCTTGGACCATGTACACAGACTACCCATATACTGGTACACGGGCAGAGACACATGTGTTGACACCATGAACTAGCACACAGCCAGATCACATGGAAGACCCCGAATGGAAGGAGACATTATTTGACTCCCTTTACACACTGTGTACCCATATTATATATGACATTTTTTTGAAGACATGGGCCTTTGTACGGGGGAAGTACCCGGAGTTAGGGGATGCGGCATTTGACCCTACTACACTCTTTTTACCCCATTCTACAAGGATTTATTCTTGTTTCCTACGTATCGTGGACAATTTTCATTAGGGTTCATTCCCTTTATCATTTCCCTAAACGTAGGCATGAATCATTTCCTTCTCATAAGACCTTGATCCCTTCAGTAGGACTTTCTGGATATAGTTTTTGGAATCCCTCGAGGGGCCTGGAGTAGGATCATCTATTCATTCCTCATGCACTACATGAAGTCTTTTTTATTGATGTGATTAACGTTACTGGGGGTTGATACTATACTTAGTAGGTTAATACAAATTGAGTTTTTTTATCGCCCCATGGATCTTGTTTTGATCCTCATTTTTTTTATCTAATATCTCTCTTTAGATCAATTATTGTATCTCCGTCATGGAAATAGTCGATGAGAAGTACATCTAAGATGGATGTTATCAGTGATTTCGGACTCAAGAATGTGTTCTCCCAGATGAGTACTTCATAGAATCATCGAGAAAAATACCTAGTGTTGGTATACAGTATTCGTGACTTAGGTCTAGACTATTTGTCTTAGATTGAGTATATCTAGATATTCTCATATGTTCTGTAGGAATATACTTGTGTAGAGTTGACTTTATATTCCTTTTTTATATTACATTATGGTTTTGGTGTGTCCTACTGAGTATTGTTACACTCACCTTTTCATGGGCTTTTCTCGCACGTTTCATGTCTTCTATAGACGAGAAAACTTTTGATGGAGTCCTAGGAGGACTAGGTCCAGATGGTGCTTTGTGAGATCAGGCAGGCCGAGGTGTGTTCCTATGGCTATAGACAGTTGTCCCAACACCTTTTCTTATAAGTTGGACTTCTAGTTACAAACTTCTTTTGGTGGGCTTGTATTTTTCCCGGTTTCACTTTACTTCACATTCCTCTCATAATCTATTGGTTGGGATATAGCGGTATGCATGCATTGTTTACATAGTGGTTTTTTACATTTCAGAATTTGGAGGCCTTTGAGATGGGTGTATGTGTATAGGTACAGAGGCAATGCCATCCATGTTAGTGATACGCCTACTCGGTACTAGTCACCATCCCCTGGCCTATTAGAGGTGGGCTTGGGGAGTTGCAGCACGGGCCCCACTGGTACGGGTCGTGAAAATTTATATTTATATAAATACTTTTTTAATATATTATTTATTTATTTAAAATTATAAATATATAAATATATAAATATAGTAAATATACATTTATATATATATAATTTTTTATAAATATTTTTTACAATTATATTTTTTACATTATTAATGAATATTTAATCTTAATTGCATGTATGTTAAAAATGAATGAAATTGAATCAATTAAAACTATGTAGACTATAACAATATTGAAATAATTGATACTTTTTATTAATTAAATATAATTTATTAAAAAATATCAATATATATTGAAATAAATATGAATACATATTGAAAAGATAAAAACATTGTAAATAAATATATATAAAATAAATAATATAAATCGATTAAATTTGCAAAAAAATAAAAAATAAAACATATTAAAAAAAGAATTAATACCTAACTCTAATAAAATTAAAAATAAATAAATAAGATTTACCAGGATTAAAGAAATGATATATTAAATGTATCATGTTATAATGAAATTTTAAAATGAATAGAAAAATTGGAATAAATTACATAAATATTAGGTGTATGTGTTTTTATATACGATTTCATTAATTATAGAAATATTTGTGTGTTTTTATATATTAAAATTCATTAATTGTGTATATGAGAAATAATTATAACACACAATTGATCTATGTGAAATTGGAAAATCAAATGATATTAAATTATGTCCATTACTCGATGAAATTAGCCAATATTTTTAATTCATATTAATTTTTAATTATAAATCAGTATTCACCAAATAATTTAATATTTAATGTCAATCATAAATATTTTGTATTATATAAATTAGATTCATATAACTTCACATATATATATTATATATAATTTTTATTTACCATATCTATAATTATTTAATTAATAAATTTTTTAATATTTTTCTCAATTTACTTATTTTTAATTTTTATTTGTTTATTTTTCATTTCACATATATCTGTATATTTAATATATACTATTTATTAGTATTTTTATTATATACATGGTATAATCAAATTATTCATTTTTATCAATATTTATTTAATTAATAAAAATTATAATATTTGTTTTAATAAACTCATTTTTATTATTAATTATTTTATTATTTCATTTTATTCAAACCTTTATCAGCACTAAAAAAGATCTAATAAAGGATCCCTTCACGGGAACTTAAAATATTTTGCTGATAAAGGGTACCCTTTATCAGCACTGAAAATATAGCATTGATAACTGGTACTTTTTATCAGTGCCAACAGAATTATTGATAGAAGTTACCCATTATCAGTGTGGATCAAGGTCAGCTCTATTAAAGGCATGTTTTGTAGTAGTGGTACTCTAGTTATTTACAATTGTGGATAATGTTAGGTTATTTTTTTATTCACTCTCATATAGGGATACAGTGGCGCCCTTAATACTAAACTGGACCCTGAATGATAGTCAATGACCTCTTGAGTATGGGGAGGTGTGCATGAGGTCATATGATGAACCTGTCATATTATTATTCATAGAGTGACCTAGTATGAGGTGTTACAATTTATTTATACAATTAAATTTATATATGAATATATATGAAAATATGTATATGTATATATAGTTTATAAATAACACTAAAATATGAGAAGAACTATAATCTCAACACCATAAAATGCATATAAATGTTATCTTGGGGAATAAATATAGTCTCTAGGAATAAAAATAATACATCCATCTTAATCAAAGCTGAAATTTCATCGAATGTTCAAAACATATTGTATTAAAACTAAAAACACAAATTTGGAGGCTTTCTTGGCCTTTTTGTCTAATACAAAATACAAACCAAGGTATCACAAGATCTAGTAATCCTATATTTCTTCCCAAGATTCGATTTGACATATTGGGGAGCCCAAATAGACACTCAGATCGAAATTTATGGTTGATCGGAGTTCAAAATATTGTTCAACATTTCTTAAGATCTTAATTAATTTATTAATTTTTTCTAGAATGACACTTTTGTTAAATGTATATTTCTTGATACAAATTAGAAAATTATTAGTTAATAATATTTTTTTATTTTTTTATCCTTTTTTTACTAAATATGTTATATATTAACTGTAGATACATATTTAATATTATATAAATCACATTTAAGAAAATATTATTTATATGTATATATTTATTTATTTATATTAAATTATGATTTTTAATAATATATAATCTCTTATTTATCAGTGCTAAGAAAAGCTCTAATAAATGTCACCCTTTATCAGTACTTTTTTAAAAGCACTGATAAAGGTTGAATTTTATCAATGATTTTTTAACATAGACAAAGATACACTTTATCATTGTTTTTAACTAGAACTCATAAAAGTAAGAAAATAAATAAGCACGATTCTATAATAGTATATTCTTACCCTAGAGCATCCATATATCTAACTAATATAGGAAATAACATCTTTGCAGTGTTTTTATCTAACTGACCCTCTTAGTCCTAGTGTTTTGTGTGAATGAGAATGAGATCTAATGCATTATTATCCACCTCAATCCTTGATGGTGTAACTCATGGGTGAAGGGTCACTAACCATGTGGTGAAATTAGGTTGTCATGGTTAGTACTAGTATCATGGTCATCACTAACTCTATCCAGAGCAGTTGGGGAGAATGAGTACATGATTAGACATCATCACATAAATATATATCACTCAAAGTGTAAGAACAGAGTGATCATTATTCATAAATTTTGATGACATAAATTGGTCAAATACATCAAAAAACGAGTAGTACTTATACTATAAAGTGTTCCATAATAATATTCATTATTCTATATCATAAACGATGCATTTTTGATACCATCAAGATAATAATATTACATTAATTAACCAATCATTCATCACTTTGATTAATTATCTTTCCTCATGAGACATATCTATTGATAATGTCATTAAAATAAGATGCATCTTTGATATTACGAAATTATATTATACAATAATTATTCTATTAATATCCTGAAATTTTTTTTACACATCATGTGGTTTTTGAAGTTATCCCATTAATTTACCAATGTCATTGGAATTTTTGAAGGGGTTGATCCTCATAGTTCGGAATCAAGAAAAGAAATTCAATACATAAAAATTAATCACATGTCCTAAAATTCAACAATTAACCTTCTAAGATATCATGTAATTGTCCAAAAAAGTTACTAATGGGTCTTGGTCATTAAAAGGGATCAAGGAGGTATGGGGTAAAACCATCCCCCTGCTCCCTTGCGAGTGTAAGAGGGCTTCAGCAAGTGGATGGGTGCCACATGGAACCCATCTCTTGCTAGGGGTTTCCATCTTCAACATTGTTTCACTCTAGATTGAGAAGTCTCAACTCATTGGTCTGAACATAATCATACAATCCTGGTTCTCTCAGATTCTTCAAGGCTGATCCATTTCATGTCTGTTCAATGTGGCCATATGGGAGGTTTTTTTATCTGACTAATTAGATAGCCTTGTTTCGAAGAGTGGGCATGTGTGGCCGATATTTCAATCCATGATTATGTATGATCCAATTGATCTGAGATCTTCCAAGAACCTAAATCATTATCATTTATGGGATATTTCACAAACACTGCGGTGTAGTCCTCCCCAAGACATCACATTGGAGTGGGAGGCTCATATTAATTCACAACAACCACATCTTTTTGAGTAGCCTTTATTTTGTATTTTTAAGGATGTAAAGACCTAAGGTGGGGAGAATTTAATGTCATAGATTCTTTCTTATATTGCTTTTAACTATTATATGGATTATATTTGAGACTAGTTGTTGAGACGGCATGCGATTTTGAGGCCATGTGTGCCCAGAATAAATGTTTGAAAAATATTAAAAGATTAAATAGAATGAGAAAGTGGTATTCCTTAAAAAGTGAAATAACTTATTAATAGGTGCTGAGATAAAAAATCATATGGAACCATTGAGTTCAGAGATGCGTCTTTTCCTAGGAGCGGCGTAACATTGGATTACATGGGTCAACTATAAAAAGTCATCACGAGAATTTTTAATGAATAAAATAAATTGAACTATTTATTTTATTTTCTCAGTTTCATCGACGTAGTGATGTAGTGAGGGTTTTATTTTAAATAATCATTTAGGGAGGGATCTAGGGTTAGGCTCATAACCCTAAAATTCCCTGGAGGCTCTAGAGGGAAATCCCAAAATACTAATCTTTGTGAGCGATGACGAAACTATGGATCGATGAACGAAGAATGTTGTTCATGAAAGATCTCACTAGTGTCAATCGATCTTCAACATTGATTGATCCCATTACCAGGTAGGATCTGTTATTTTGGATTTCCTTCCCCATTATTAGATTCAATGATGAACACTGAACAACCAAAGAATAGGTTGATCCGCATTTTGGTTGTGCTTTGTGAGATGGGTTTTAATTTAAAGATTTATGGGGCTTGATTGTTGTTTTAACTGTTGATCGTTCTTATGAGAACAAATCAGGGACCTAATGAATAGTGGTTGTGGTTTGTTCCTTGGATTTGTTCATTTTTTTTTCCTGATATTCTATGTGTGTTCTTCATTCTTCGACGTGTTCATGATTGATCGATCGTTGCACCTTTTTTTCTTGGTACAATGATATGAAATTGAAGATACATTGTCATGGTGACCTAACGGAGGTGCGGTGGTGACAATGAGACATAAATAGAAGCAGTTTGGAGGAATCCATTCTTCATGAACATTACGTAGGGAGGGATTAAAACTGATTCCAGAGCTGGTTTAAGGATTGAAACACATAGATATGGTGTTTGGGTAGATAAATGACATAATATCTAATGTTTTGAGGTGAAAGGACCACCGGTACGAGATCCAAATCATCGGTCGACTTGCGCGGAATAAGAACCTGACTATCTAGAAAAAACTAATAAACACGGCATGTAAAATAGTGTTACATAGAATATGGAAATTAGTGAGTGGTGTCTAGGGTTTAGGGGAATAATTAAATATCACATGGTGTGTGAACCCAGTCACACGACATGTTTGTACTCCCCCGAGACTATGTGTGTATCTCAGGAGATACACAGGCATGGAGTGGAGTACAAGGGTTTCCTATATGGCATTTACCTCACCACATGACTCGTCCTGGACCAAGTACGGAGACTACTCGTTTACTAGTATAGGGGTAGAGACACACGGGTTAACAGCATGCACTGGCACATGACCAAAGCACACCGGTAGACCCCGGATGGAAGGAAATGGTGTGTGACTCCCTCTACGCATTTTGTTCCCAACTTCTATACGACATGTTCAAAAGACAAAGTCTATTGTACATGTTAAGTACTGTAGTTCAAGGGACATAGCATGTGACCCTTTTACCCATCGTGTACCCCTTTCTACATGTCTTGATTCTCGTTTCCTCTGTATCTTGCAAAAGTTTACTTAGGGTGAATTCCCTTTATCATTTCCCCGAATGTAGGTATAAATCATTTCCTACTCTTATATGTGAAACATGGGAAACTATAATAGATTTCACCTGATTTAGGGAGAAGAATTATCATTATTGAGAAGACTTGGTTAGACTCCTTGATTGATGACTAACATACCATATCACATGTGGTGTTCATTTCAATTGTAGATCATCTATGTAGTGGGTTGTAGAGGGTATTTACAGATTCTCAATTCATGGTTAATGTCATTTTCTTGATCAATGATGGTTTTTTCTTGACACTCAAGTGCATGGTGGTTTTAAGATCAATGATTATGGGTTTCCTTCAATCAATGGGAGTTAATATCAATACAATAATCATTTCGGTAACATGGTTACATTTTTCACATGTTATTATCTTTTTTATAGAGTGCATATTTAAGCCAAGATATTTAACTAATTTTCATTTGTCCAGATATGTTAGCATAGTAGGATTAATTTTGTACAAACTAGAATGTTAATTGATTTTTGTGGTAAATTTTGTATTAAATTTTATTTAGTTGGATTTTTATTTTTCTTAATTATATTTATACTGAAATTAATTTTCTAAATTTAAATTTAGAAAATTTAATTCTTAGTTGTATAATGATACTGAATTAGATAACTTTCTCAACCTATGTTATCCCAAATAGGTTACATAACTTTGTACGAAATGAGTCATGTCATTTCAAAATATAAATTTGGAAATTAATTTAAACATCTAATTTATTTATAACACCATAAAATAAGACATTAAATAATTTAAAATATAATTATTATTTTTGTAACAAAATATTTTAATTTCAGAATTAGTGATAATTGAGTGAATTAATATTTGATAACAAAAAATATTCTTATGGTGTGCATAATAATTTTCCCTTTTGTGCTCAATGTCCATTCCACATATCGCATACAACCTCACTTTCACATGTACACAAGAAAAACAATGTAAAAACACACGATATCCCACTGTTTACACATTCTAAATCTACTTAGAAACCAAACATGCTCCAAAACCATTTAAAAACATGATACACACCATTCAAATATTTTATCAAACACCATTACGAAATTTTTCAAAGAATAATATGTGAAACACACATAGAACATAAATTATTTTTTTTGAAATCCCATTTTTCCACACCAGAGAACCTTGAATAATTTCAAAAACCCATCTCACACCACACACACAATTCATAGGAAATACTTAAATTCAAGTAGGTATATTAAACTCCCCAAATAATGTTTAAGCATGGAACCACCTACCTTTAAGGTAGGAACACATAGAAATCAGAGATGAACTAAAAACTCACCTCAATCTAAACCTATAAAGGAAATATTGAACCATAAAAATCATGGTAGAACCATAAAATGATGATTTAACCCTAGAAAAAAAAACCTAACCCACTTAAAAAATTAATCCACAAGAATGATCAATAAAACCCCTAGAAGTGGGTTAGAAATCATGAGAGGAGGAACTTACTTGGAGTTTCTTGTTGATTCCCCACGAAATCCACCTCAAAATGGATATACAAGAGAGCTAGAGGGAGGGTTGGAGGATCATAGGCCTGAAAATCCTGAGTGGGGAGGAAGAGGGGAAGATTTTTGGTTAAATATGAAATGGAAAAAAATAAAAAATCCATTTTTTAATGAATTGGATAGGCCGTATAGTTTTCCTACACAGTTTAACAAATCGTGCAGCAACCGTGCAACCCTTTATATCTTAGAGGCACCTCCTGCACAGTTACTCAGAATGGCTTAACTTACCATGCACAAGCCATGTGGTAGATACTACCTCAAATTATTCCTCTACTCCACGATTACATGGAAAGGGGAACATGGTTTATACTAACCATGTGCCACATCCTATTTACCCAACTTTTTCATTTTTATCTAAAAACATAAAGGAATCAAAAATGGTAAATGTTTCACCAAAAAATAGAAGAATACCTTAGAAGGAAATCATAGGTGTGATAATTCTCCCCGCCATGAGATCTTCCTGCCCCTAGAGTGTCATTCCAAAACATGATCAGAGGATAAAAACCGATACTCTTGCTCAACCCATGACTTCCACTCCCAAGTCTCATGCATATCACTACCATGATTTCAAAGAATGTGGACCAATGGAATATAATTCCCCCAAATCACATTCTCCTTGGAATCCACAATCTGTATGGGTGGCACAAAAATAGAAAAATAAGGCTCTATTTCCATCTCTTCCCAATTGAGCACATCAGATGAATTTGGATTGTGTTTCGACAAATGGGGGGCATCGAACACATCATGAATTAAAGTTAACTGTGAAGGAAAATCTAACCTATATCCCACCTAGACAACCGTCTCAATGAACTTAAACAGTTCGACATACCTCGGCGTTAGCTACCCTTGCTTTCCCAGCCTATGATGTCCCAAATGAGGTTTCACATTCAAGAACACCTGATCATCCACATAAAACTCTAGATCTCAGTACCTCTGATCAGCATAAGATTTTTAGTGAATCTGACCTATCAATAATAACTTCCTGGCCATCTAGATATTCTCACAAGTATCTTACACCAAGAATGGCCCCCAAAATGAGGTTTCACCCACCTTAGCTCAACACAAGGTTGACTGAGACAACCGACCATCAAGCATCTCAAAATGAGCCTTTAATATGGAGGATTGGTAACTATTGTTATATTAAAACATGAAAAATCCCAAATAGTTATTCCAAGATCCTCTAAAATCAAATACACATGCTCAGAGAATGTCTTCCAAAATTTGGTTTTCCCATTCCATCTTACAATTTGTTTAGGGATGATATGTGGTACTTAACTTGATATGGGACCTTATTGACTTCTGATGGCCTTCCCAAAATTGTGAGGTGAAACATGGGTACTTGTTAGAAACAATAGATAAAGGCACACCGTGAAGCCTCACTGTATCATTAATATATAATCAGACCAACTCATCCACCTTTGCTAAATATCTGATCCGAATGAAATAGTCAGTTTTGGTCAGAATATCGATCAAAACCCATGTGGTATTATTCTCTCATGGTGTATAAGGGAAGTCTATAATGAAGCTCAAAGATATCTTTTCCCACTTCCAGGTAGGAATGGGTAGCATATGAAGAAAACCAAAGGTGTTTGATGCTCTACATTAACCTTATAAAACATATAACCCCTCGATAAAAAATCATTTATATACTACCCCATACATTTCCACAAAAACTACTGATGAAAATCGTAATACATCTTGGTGGATCCATGATGAATAGTCCACCGAGACTGGTGGCTATCCTACATCACCACTTTCCTCGGAGATAACAGCACCACAATAGGACACTTGAAACATAAAATCCCATTGAGATATAATAACCAATCGCATGGTGTCTCCACGCCATGAATAAACTGTATAGACCACTGGAATAACTCATCACTAAGCTGGTCCTGTTGAATCAAATGCATAAGATAGGGATACAAGTAGCCACTAGCCAAGAATGCACATCCACTGTGATCCTTGGTTTTCTAGTTCATCTAAGAAAAGATCCTCATAAAATTACACTCATCACTGGACTTCCTCAAATATTGTACTGGCACTTTTATGCTCAAATCATCATCCAAAACATTACCCTTACCCTGGGTATAAACTATATCAATGTAGAACCCCTACAAGTACTCAACCTAGTGATTCTTCTATAAATTCAGGTCTCTCTTTGTAAAAATATTGGCTAAAAACGTATGATCATAATTAACTAAAATTTCTCTCCAAAAGGCAGTGGATCCACTTTTTCAAAACATGAATCATCACTACCAACTCGAATTCATGGTTCAGATATTTCTTTTTATGTGGTTAGAGTTAGCGGGATCCATACACCACCACTTGGTCATCCTGCATAAGCACACATCTAAGACCCATACTTGAATCATCATAGTGAAACAAATAGTCCATTTTATATTCTGGAAAGATAAAACCTAGAGTGGTGTTCAACCATCTCTTTTTATCTTCAAATGAAACCTAACACTCTGGGCTCTATTCAAACTTCATGCCTTTTTGGATGAGTGCAATCATTGGCGATGAAATCTGAGACATGTTTCAAACAAATCGCTAATAATATCTGGCTAGGACTAGAAATATTTTTATCTCAAAAACATTCTTCATTTTCTCCCATGACATAACTATATTGATCTTCTCAGGGTCCACCAAAACCCCTTCCCCAGATATTAAATGGGCCAAAAACATTACCTCGTTAAGCTATAAGTTACACTTAGAAAATTTGGCATAATAGTGATGGTCTCGATGAGTGCCCAATACAATCCTAAAATTTATCTTATTCTTGCACTCTAATTTGGAATAAGCTATAATGTCATCCATGAATACAATGAGAAAATAATTGATATACTAGTGGAAAAACCTATTCATAAGTAAAGACTTTAGGAGAATTTTTTTACTCGAAATCCATGACCAAATACTCAAAATGGTTATACCTACTTCAAAAATCTATTTTTTGGATATCCACATCTCTAATAATGACTTTTTGGTAACAAGAATGAAAGTCAATATTAAAAAACCACCTTTACCCCTTAATCTAATAAAATTAGTCATCAATTCGGGGAAAGGGATATTTGTTCTTGATGGTACCCTTATTCATCTTATGCTAATAAATACAAAACTAGAGAGATCTTCCAGCTTTTTGATGAACAAAACTGGGGCAGCCCAAGGAGGTAGGCTCATGTGAAAGAATCCTTTGGATTCCAAATCATTAAAATATAACTTTAATTCCTCCAACTTGGTGGTGTCCATAGGATATGTTTTAAGGGATATCAGATGTTTTCCTGATTCCAATTCTATGGAGAACTCCACATCCCACTTCGGAGGAAAACCTTAAAATTCATCAGGAAATACATCAGAGAATTCATCCATCATGTGTGGTAATCCAACCTTAAAAGAAATACTAGTATCCTCCAACATGAGAGATGATAACTGAGAATTCAGATTGCCTAAATCTAGAAGTGGAGGTCTAACACGACTTGACTGAGGATCCCATTCACCATGAAAGACCTAAGTACTTATATCAGGTGTCGTGAAACTCGCCTATCGCCTATAGCAATTAATTTTCACCAAAAATAACACCATCCAATCCTCATCAAGGATTAAATTGAATAGTTTCATATCCAAAACCAGGAGATCCCAATTCAACTCTACCCTTGACACAATGAGCACACAAAATGGACTTCTAAGACCCTACTCTTTCTTCTCACAAAGAGGTGTCACCGAATCTATCATATATGACATGAGATCTGTCATGACCCGTCCCAGTGGGGCCTGAGCCACAACTCCCCAAGCCCGCCTCCAATAGGCCAGGGGCTGGTGACTAGCACCGAGTAGGTATGCTACTAACATGGGAGGAATTTCTTATAAACATGTACACACACACACACACACATTTCCAATCCCACAAAGCTGAAAAGTAAAAACTACAAAAAAGAAAAGATGCATGCATTCACTAAAACCCAACAATAGAGTACGACAGGAAAGTAAAGTACAGTAAAGTAAAACCCTGGGCCAAAAGTACAAGGCCACCAAAAAGGAAGTCTGCAACAAATTCCAACCTATAGAAGTAGGTACTGAGACTGCAACCCGTCGCCGAAGGAACACACCTCAGCCTGTCTGATCTCACTGAACACCATCCGGTCCTGGTCTGCCTAGAATCATGTCGAAGGCTCGCTCGTCTGCATAAGACATGACACATGCGAGCAAAACCCGTGCAGGTTTGAGTATAAAAATACCCAGTAGGAAACCCCGAACCACAAAGGAAAAAATTTACAACAAAGTAAAATACCACAAAGAAAGGTACAGTTAGCTATACATAGTATATTTCTATGAAACATATAACAAGAATATCCAGATATACTCATACACAAATGACCATCGCGATACCGCCACTAGGATCCAGCTCAAAGATTCCACTAAGCATACCATCGAGAGAACACACTCCTAGGTCTGAAGATAGAGATACGAAGTACTCGTTCCGGGAGAACACACTCCACAAGTACCTTTAGAATAATATGCTCAGATGAGGATCACAGCCAAGTCATGGGGTGATTCCAACAACTCAGTCTGAGCTAATCCTCTAAGCAGAGGATCCCCGCCCGAGTAAAGTTGGTCACGTCGATACCAAGAACTCTACCTAGGGTTCCATGAATGAATAGAGGATCCGGATGTAAGTCTCATAGAGGGGATTCCAACAACTCTATTCAGGAAGTTCTGCTGAAGGGATCATACTTCTGTATAAGGGATTTGATACCAGAACTTTCAGGGAATTACCAAGGGTTTGAACCCTAAGAACTAGTCCAAGTCACAGAAGGCAGGTAGCTCAATCCATGAAGAAATTATTACACGGTGTGTAGTATGATTACAGGGAGTGTTCCTCGACCCCGGGTATTGCCCATGTGAATGGCCCATGTAATTTGTTCAAGCCATGAAAAACCAAACTACACGGCGTGTAGAATAGTACATGTCATGATCTTTGACACCGGGTACTGCCCATGTAGATGGGCCATGTCCCTTGGCTTATTGGACAGAAAGTAACTACACGACGTGTAGATGAAAACACATGCCGTGTTCGAGCACCAGGGCTCACTCCGTGTACGCTGGCCATGTGCCCATACACGGTCTTTGCCCGTGTCTGTGTCGCCTGCCCGTGCACCAGTACACGGGGTATCCTATGTATCCGGCCAGGTCTGGCCGGGGAGGGGTATACATGGCGTGTACGTGGCCGTGTACCCTGCCGGTGTCCGTGTACTCCCGGAGTACACGCCGGGTATCCCTACCGATGAAAAGAGGCCGTGTATCTAGACTACACAGCGTGTAGTTGGGAAATTTCCAGAATCGATGTTCTTCCTCTACGTGCCTCGGCTAAATCTCCAGATCTTTGTTTTCTCAACCGTTCATCCCGAAACTCCAGATACCGGGTGGCCTCGTCTCCGTGAAGCCGAATCCGTGGGTTTCGGGTCTCCAATCGGCTCCAAAATCCGATTTCGGCCATCCGAGTGGAAATCATCCGAAGAACAATTTCTTCTGATCTGCTTCGATCCGTCCGCCGAAACAATTGTTGCACCTCCGCAAGATCGATGCGGTGTTGATCCCTCAGTTTGAGATTTTTGCATCGCAGAACGGATGCGCAACAATCAATTGTTCATCACCCCGCGATGAACGCGAAGAACGTTCATGAAGAATGCGAGAATTTGAGGAAGAACACACAACAAATCAAGAGGAACAAACCTCGATCAATGTTCATGTAGATCTTGGTTCGTCACCGTTAGAAGGTTGAACGAAACCAAACAAATTCAAGAATCAATTCCCCACAAATCCCCGCAAAACCCATCCCGCAAGAACAATCGATCCGCGGGCTAATCTATTCGTGGATTAGTCCACGTTCGTCATAGGAATCAAAAATGGGGAAGAATTAAAATCACAACAACATCTTACCTGGATTCGTTGCATTTTTCGGCGGAGATCCGCTCGCCGCGTCATCGTCGCCGTCGAAATCCATCAAGAACGTCGTCGCCGCCGCATTGGGGGTTTCCTCCAGAGCCTCCTGAGCCTCCAGATAATTTCAGGGTTATGGGGATTGTAACCCTGATTACCCTGCAAAATATCTATTTAAAGATAATAGATAGTTGACGTAACCGGCTTTAATAAAACATTTTAATTAAATATTTTATTACGGTTACGCCCCAAAAACCAGATTTCACCACCGACCTGCGCCGGCCGAAGTTAGGCCTCGCCTAAGGTGAAATCGATGTTCTGAACACAATGGTGCCCTCTAATTTCTGATCTGAGCACTCGTTCGGGAGTTATTCCACTTTTTTAGGAAAACCGCATGTGCATGTAATTTAACTATTAAATTAAATTCAAAAAAAATTCCGGGCTTACTGGGCCTCGGAACTACACGCCGTCTCAGAGCCTGGTCTCAAAATAATCCCCATATAATATTAAAATAATACATGGAAAAATCCGGGACATTACATCACACCCACTTTAGGGCTTTTACGTCCCCGAAAAGCCAAAACAAGGACTACTCAAAAAGGTGTGGGTACTGCACGTGAATCTGAGCCTCCCGCTCCCATGTGCTCTCTTAGAGATTCACGTGCTGCCACTGGACACACACCAAGGGAATAGCTCGTCCATGAAGGATCTTCTCCTGCCGATCCTCGATCTCCCCTGTGTACTCAGCAAAGGTCGCTTCATCGCCGATGTCCAGCTCGCTGCAGTCGATGACGTGCGATGGTTCATGCACGTACCTCCGTAGCTGCAACACATGGAAGATGTTGTGTACCCGGTCCATCTGGGGAGGTAGAGCCAAGCGATACGCCACCTCGCCAACTCTACTCAAAACCTGAAAAGGTCCAACGAACCTCAGAGATAGCTTGCCGCCTCGGCCAAATCGCCGCAATCCCCGTCGAGCTGAGACCTGAAGGAACACGTTGGCTTCTTCCTCGAACTCCAAAGGCCTCTGCCACCGGTCGGCATAAGACTTTTTCCGACGTTGTGCAGTCTTCATCTGCTCCTGGATGACCTGCACCTTCTCTGTAGTATCTCTTACCATCTCTGGGCCCATGAGTGCTGACTCTCCCGTGTCATTCCAGAAAAGTGGCGACCTGCAAGGTCACCCATATAGATCCTCTAATGGTGCCATACCAATAGTTTAATGATAACTGTTGTTATAATAAAATTACACCAGTGGTTGGTGATCCTCCCACCTACGACCGAAGTCATGTATGCAAGCTCGTAGCATATCCTCCAGGACCTGGATGGTCTGCTCTGTCTGACCATCAGTCTGGGGATGAAATGCTGTGCTCAAGCGTAACTGAGTCCCAAAAGCTTCCTGCAATCCCTTCCACAACCGGGATGTGAAACGAGAATCACGATCTGAGACGATTGTGGATGGTACTCCATAAAGCTGAACTATCTCCTGCACGTAGAGGCATCCCAAGCTCTCTACCGAACTCTGCTCCTGTATGGCTAGGAAGTGGGCTGACTTGGTGAGTCGATCAATGATCACCCAGATGGCATTGTGTCCCCTTGACGTGCGTGGTAAACCTATCACAATGTAAATAGATATCCCATCCCACTTCCACTCTGGCACCTCAAGGGGCTGAGTCAAACCTGCTGGCACCTGGTGCTCAGCCTTTACTTGCTGACATGTAAAGCACGGAGAAACAAACTCTGCCACACTCTTCTTCATCCCTGGCCACCAGAACTGACGCCGGAGGTCCTTGTACATCTTTTACACACCTGGATACACCGCCAAAAGGGATGTATGGAACTCCATCAGAACCTCCTCCCACAACATCACTGGTACTACCATGCACCCTCTGAAAAAGACAATGCGCTCTCCACCTTCTGAAAATCCATCAGCAGCATCACCTGCGGATATCTGAGCACGTAGAGTCTCACAGATATCATCCTAACTTTGTGCTTCCCTGAATCGCTATAAGAGTGGTACGTTAACAACCATCGACTGAAGGTAAGATCCCTCATCTCCATCCACGAAGGAAAACTGCAAAGAGGCCAACTGCCTTATCGCCTCATCCAGTAACTGCGAACTGGATTTCCTACTGAGAGAATCTACCACCACGTTCTCCTTCCCAGGAGTATAAACGATCTCAAAGTCGTAATCCTGGAGAAACTCAAGCCATCGCCTCTGTCTCAAATTCAGATCCTTCTGAGCAAAGAAATATCTGAGACTCTTGTGATCAGAGTAAATGGTAAATCACTCGCCCATCAGGTAGTGCCGCCACATCTTCAATGAAAAGACTACTGCTGCCAACTCGAGATCATGGGTCGCGTAGTTCTGCTCGTGTGGCCTCAACTGATGTGATCCATAGGCAATCAATGCATGCCTCTGCATCAGGACACAACCAAGCCCGGTTCCTGATGCGTCGCAGAACACTACGTACTCGACACCCTCCTCCGGTAATCTCAAGATCGGGGCACTCATCAGACTCTGTCTCAACTGCTGGAAAGCCAGCTGGAATTTCTTGGTCCATACGAAAGGTTGTCCCTTTCGGGTCAAAGCTGTCATGGGTGCTGTAATCTTGGAGAAATCATGGATGAATCTCCGATAGTAGCCCGCTAACCCAAGGAAAGTCTGCACCTCCGTCACGCTCCAGGGTGGCTCCCATGCTAGTGCTGCCTCTACCTTTGCTGGGTCCACTGCTGCACCCTCTTCTGAGATAACATGCCCTAGAAAGTAGACCTCCTATAACCAAAACTGACACTTTGACAGTTTCCCATACAATTGGTTCTCTCGGAGTGTGTCCAAAACCATCTTTAGGTGTATCGCGTGCTCCTCCTCGGACACGGAGTACACAAGGATATAATCGATGAAGACCACCACAAACCGGTCTAGATAAGGCTGAAAGATCTGGTTCATGAGTCCCATGAAGACTTCAAGGGAGTTCGTCATGCCAGGGCATCACCAAGTACTCATAGTGACCATAGCGACATCTAAAATTCATCTTTGGTATATCCTCTTCCCGTACTCGTAACTGGTGATAGCCTGATCGTAGATCAACCTTCGAGAACCATCGTGCCCCTCTCAACTGGTCGAAGAGGTCATTGATCCTCGGTAGTGGATACCGGTTCTTCATGCTCACCTGATTCAAGCACCGGTAATCCACACACAGCCTCAAGCTCCAGTCCTCCTTCTTGGAAAACAGCCCTGGGGCCGCCTAGGGTGAAACGCTGGGTCTCACAAAGCCCTTCTTCTGTAGGTCTTCCAGCTGCACCTTCAGCTCATGAATCTCTGCAGGAGCCATCCGATAAGCTGATGCTGATATCGGGGTCATCCCGGGTTGCAACTCAATGCAGAAATATATCTCCCGATGGAGAGGTAGCCTGGGGAAATCCTCCGGAAAGACGTCCTCGTACCCAGCCACCACTGTTGGAAACTGGAAACTCACAAAATCTACTGCGCCAAGAGCTAGGCTAGCCAACTGATGTGAAATCGGCTGTCCCATCCTATGCATGAGTATATCCTGCGCTGCCTAGGTCTCTCTTTCCCCGACAAAAGAGAACCTCGTCCCATCACTGCGGACACACCACACCCTTCGCCTAAAACAATCAATCTGGGCATGAACTGTGGATAACCATTTCATGACAAGAATGACATCGTAAGGCCTCGACGCTACCACCAAGAGGTTCAAACCGAAAATCTCGCCTCCAAGGGTCAGGTCACACTGCCTGCAAAGGTGTGTGATCTCTGAATCTTCTCTAGTAGGTGTTTCCAAGTGTAAGGTTCGAGTCAACATCTCAACTGGAATCTCAAGGTCTCGAACAAGATAAGCAGCCAGAAAGGAATGACTATCACCTATGTTTATCAATACGGCAGCCAAAGTAGAAAAGACACAGATAGTACCCCTAATCATTCTAGGAGTACTTGGGTCATAAGCCTCTGCTGCCTGCAGCTGTCCCTGCCTCTGTCCACCAGCTCCCTGAGCCTGGGGTGGACCTCCTGGGTGTGGTGCTGGTAAAGGGTCGAAACACCGACCACCTCCAGCTGCTCTCCCAACTCCTCTGCCACGTCCGCCACCTCGCGGATCTGCCTACTCCACACGTTGCCTCTACCTCGGTGGTCCATCCACTGCTCCCGGGTCAGTAGTATGGCGGGTCAGACAATCTCGAGTGAGATGTCCCCTGCCGTCACATTAGTAACATCGCCTCTCTCGAGGGTGGATGGAAGCACCTTGTGAACCATGCACAGCTGATCCCCTGTCCTGGGATCTCCTCTAGAAATGTCTCCCATGCCTGGGTCCCTGACGTCGGCTCCCTTCCACTGAGGTCTCTGCTCCAGCTCACCCACTACTGACAACTGTTGGCTGTCCCTGCTCCGCCAGGAAGCTCTCGACCACCAAATCCCACTTGAGCAGTCCAACATAAGTAGGAATGCTCATAAGGATGATTCTAGCTCAGATATCTCTGCACATGCCCCGCTCAAAAGTCCGACCTCTGAAGTACTGATCTCTTACCATATCCATGAAGTATCGTGAGAGGTCGGTAAACCTCGATGAATAGTCAACCACCGTCACGCTTCCCTCCTGAAGCTGAAGAAGCTCCTGTATACGTACCACTCTCAGGGTAACCTGTGAAAACTTCTCCTTGAAGAGAAGCTCAAACTCCGGCCATTAAAGAGTCGCCTTGTCATGAGTCTGGATGACCAAACTCCACCATCGCCCTGCCGAGCCTTGCAGAAGGCTCGCTGCCAGGATCACCATCTGGTCTGCTGGTGTCCTGACCAAACGGAAGACTCTGGTCACTGCCTCAAGCCAGTCCTCTGTTGCCTGTGGGTCAAGTTTTCCACGAAACCTGAGGGGTCTCTTTCTCTGAAACTCGTGGAGTGCGCTCAGTCTGCGCTCCTCTTCCACTGGTACAGCAGGCGCTAAACACTGCTCCACAGGGGGCGGGATAACCAGCACGCCAATTGTTGGTAGAACTGGGGGATCTAGTCCTTGTATTGAAGCTTCATCACTGAGGGGGTCATCCTCGTGATCGAGCTGCTGGATCCTAGCGGGTGCGAATCGCGGAGGCATCCTGTTCAAGAAACAAGATGTATCACAGTCCGTCAGTATATCTGGAGTGCTGACTCAAGAAGGACATGGAAACCACAACCCATTCCTATATGATTAATGTACCATTATTTTCCCCCATGCAACTAGTGTTTTCATGTTCCGAGTCGAAAAGACGATTATCAGAGTCCTAGTGTATGGATACGTCGGTCGTCGCACCAACACTAGGGTCCCTTCCCTGAGATCCAAACTTGAAACACTTAACACTATTTTCCCAAAACAACTCACAGACTCTTGGTCCTAAGGTAGAACTGACCACCTCTGATACCACTCTGTCATGACCCATCCCAGTGGGGCCCAAGCCGCAACTCCCCAAGCCCACCTCCAATAGGCCAGGGGCTGGTGACTAGCACCGAGTAGGCATGCTACTAACTTGGGAGGCATTGCCTATAAACCTGTACACACGCACACACATTTCCAAGCCCACAAAGCTGAAAAGTAAAAACTAAAAGAAAGAAAAGATGAATTCATACACTAAAACCCAACCATAGAGTACTATAGGAAAGTAAAGTACAGTAAAGTAAAACCCTGGGCCGAAAGTACAAGCCCACCAAAAAGGAAGTCTACAACAAAGTCCAACCTGTAGAAGAAGGTAATGAGACTGCAACCCGTCGTCGAAGGAACACACCTCAGCCTGTCTGATCTCACTGAACACCGTCCGGTCCTGGTCCGCCTAGAATCCTGTCGAAGGCTCGCTCGTCTGCACAAGACACGACACATGCGGGCAAAGACCGTGCAGGGGTGAGTATAACAATACCCAGTAGGACACCCCGAACCACAAAGGAAAAAAATACAACAAACGAAAATACCACAAAGAAAGGTGCAGCCATCTCTACACAGTATATGTCTACGAAACATATAACAAGAATATCCAGATATACTCATACACAAATGACCATCACGATACCGCCATTAGGATCCAGCTCGAAGATTCCACTAAGAATACCATCGGGAGAACACACTCCTAGGTCTGAAGAGAGAGATACAAAGTACTCATTCCGGGATAACACACTCCACAAGTACCTTGAGAACAAGATGCTCAGATGAGGATCATAGCCAAGTCATGGGGTGATTCTGACAACTCAGTCTGAGCTAATCCGCTAAGAAGAGGATCGGCGCCCGGGTAAAGTTGGCCACGTCGATACCAATAACTCTACCTAGGGTTCCAGGAATGAATAGAGGATCCGGATCTAAGTCTCATAGAGGGGATTCCAACAACTCTATTCAGGAAGTTCTGCTGAAGGGATCATACTCCTATATAAAGGATTTGATACCAGAACCTTCAAGGAATTACCAAGGGTATAAACCCTAAGAACTATTCCAAGTCACAGAAGGCAAGTAGCTCAAGCCTTGAAGAAATTATTACACAACGTGTATTATGATTACACGTCGTGTGCCTCGACCCCGAGTACTTCCCGTGTGAACGGCCTATGTCGTTCGTTCAAACCGTGCAAAACCAAACTACATGGCGTATAGAACAGTACACGTCGTGCTCTTTGGAACCGGGTACTGCCCATGTAAATGGCCCATGTCCCTCGGCTTACCGAACAGAAAGAAACTACACGACGTGTAGATGAAAACACACACACGTGTTCGAGCGCCTGGGCTTGCTCCATGTACGCTGGCTATGTGCCTGTACACGGTCTCTGCCCGTGTCCGTGTCGCCTGCCCATGCACCGGTACACGGGGTATCCCGTTTATCTGGCCGGGTCAGGCCGGGGAGGGGTATACACGGCGTGTACGTGGTCGTGTACCCTTCATGTGTCTGTGTACTCCCGGAGTACATGCCGGGTATCCCTACCGACGAACACACGCCGTGTATCCAGACTACACGGTGTGTAGTCAGGAAATTTCCAGAATCCATGTTCTTTTTCCGCGTGCCTCGGCTGATCCTCCGGATCTTCATTTTCTCATTCGTTCATCCCGAAACTCCAAATACCTGGTCACCTCGTCTCCGTGAAGCTGAAGTCGTGGGTTTCAGGTCTCCAATCGACTCCAAAATCCGATTCCGGCCATCCGAGCGGAAATCTTCCGAAGAACAATTTCTTCCGATCCGCTTCGATCCGTCCACCGAAACCATTGTCGCACCTCTAAAAGACCGTTGCGGTGTTGATACCTCAGTTTGGGATCATTGTGTCGCAGAACGGATGCGCAATGATTCGTTGTTCATCACCCCGCGAAGAATGTGAAGAACGTTCACGAAGAACGCGATAATTTGGGGAAGAACACACAACAAATCGAGAGGGATGAACCTCGATCGATGTTTGTGTCAATCTTGGTTCGTCATCGTTAGAAGTTTGAATGAATCCAAAAAAATTCAAGAATCAATTCCCCACAAATCCTTGCAAAACCCAACCCACAAGAACGATCGATCCACGGGCTAATCTGTTCATGGATTAGTCCACATTCGTCGTAGGAATCAAAAATGGGGAAGAATTAAAATCACAACAACATCCTAACTAGATTCGCTGCGTTTTTTGGCGAAGATCCGCTCGCCGCGTCGTCGTCGCCATCGAAATCCATCAAGAACGTCGCCGCTGCCGTGTTGGGGGTTTCCTCCAGAGCCTCTCGAGCCTCCAGAGAATTTCAGGGTTATGGGGATTGTAACCCTGATTCCCCTATGAAATATCTATTTGAAGATAATAGATATTTGATGTAACAGGATTTAATAAAACATTTTAATTAAATATTTTATTACGGTTACGCCCCAAAAACCAGATTTCACCACCGACCTGCGCTGGCCGAAGTTAGGCCTCACCTAAGGTAAAATCGTTGTTCTGAATGCAACGGTGCCCTCAGATTTCTGATCCGAGCACCCGTTCGGGAGTTATTCCACATTTTCTAGAAAACCACACGTGTGCATAATTTAATTTTTAAATTAAATTCAAACATTTGTTCCGGGATTACTAGGCCTCAGAACTGCACGTCGTCTCAGAGCCTAGTCTCGAAATAATCCCCATATAATATTAAAATAATACATGGAAAAATCCGGGACATTACAAGATCAGTTCAAAATCCCGTAGTATCTACAAGATTGGATGAGAAAAATGAAACATAAGAAACAATATCAAACGTTAAAGTAGCTATAGATGATGCGATCAAAATATTAACTCAAGCTATCAAAGGCCCTACATCTAGTTCTGCTAGTTTTTGGTCAACAACATGAAGATCTCTGGTCTATGTCAGGGTCTGAATAGGACCACTAACTTGTGGATCTTCCCTAAAATGACTCTATTTATAAGAGGAACCATTCATGCTACCTCGACCACTAAAACAAGATCCCACTATACTAAATGTCTCTAACTGGGATGACATTCCCCTAGAAGCCACAAACCATGTACCACTCTGATATGGGCACATCACTTTGCAGAAAAACTACAGGTGTCCCGTAACTCCACACTAGTACAAATGTTTGGGAGGAGAGATACACATAGGTCAAATGTGCCCTACTTTCCGACAATGATGGCACACAACTGACCCTATATCTAAATCCACATACGAGGACTATCGGGATGGGTGGCATGAACTACCACCTCCCTTTTCTACCTACTCATCCCACTTCCTCTTCTTCTCAGATGAACTAACACTTCCCATTGTTGACACATACCCATAGGAACCAGACTATCCCTTTCAGTAAACATTCTCCATACAAGCATGGTCAAACACTTTAGCATAGGTCTCTAGCTAAAAAAGAATATATCTTTATCTGCAACCCCTTCTCGAACCTCTGAGCCATCATCTTATTGTTGGAAATGATCTCGGGTGCATGCTAAACTAGATTTGTAAAGAGGTTGGTGTACTCCATCATGGACTGGTCCCCCTAAATAAGGTCAATAAACTCTCAGGATTTATCATAGGCTAACACCTCATGACAGTAATTATCATTGAAAATAGCCTTGAAGTCTTTTCAATTCATTTTCTCATGATTTCTTATTTATACCACTAAGTCCCACAACCTTCGATTGGGACCCTCTAGAAAAAATAGATCACATTTTACCCTAACTTACTCTAGGTTGTAAATAAAGTCAATCATCTGTTGTATTTTCTCAAGTCATGCTTCTTATTCTTGATGTTATGTGCTACCTCAGAAAGAAGAAGGATTGTTATTAAGGAACTCCTGAGCTTTTTCCTTCCTAGGACTAGATTCAGATTCTCTAAATAGTGCAGAACCATGACCTACTCCCTATCCCAAATTTTGGACAACCCGAACCACATTTTCCACTAATCTATGATCAATTGGTGAGGTAGAACTCTCTCCAGCCACTTCCCGCAGTTTCACAAGAATTCTTTGAGGAGGCATCTTGCTATAAAAAGACAATAATCACAAGAAAACACATCCATATGACTATTATGAATATTGTCAATGATGATAAAAAATAAAAACATCCCATAAACCAAAATAAGTCAAACTCATTACAATAACATAACAACCAAACCACTTCACCTCCACCTAGTGTCCTGGTACAGTCTGCAGCCTGCACATCTCCCCTAGAGGAGAAGTCAAACAGAAATCCCAAAATCCAATGGTGACTCATGGTCTGTCACAAGGTGTGCTATCCAAGAATCCTACTCATAACAAGTTCCTCATTCCCTAACAATCCTAGCTCTAGTATGTCTAGACTCATTCCAAATAACACTATCAAAAAATAGTAAAACCTCCTCTAATACCATTTTCTTCCTGAACCAGACCAGGTTTCCATTAAACACAACACCCGACCAGATTTGTGGGATGCCCTAAAGGTTATTCCTGATCCTTATGGGTTGGAAACTTATTTCCGGGTGTGAACTGAATACATTGTGAATGATTTCACCCAATTATATAAACATAAACAACCAAAAATAATAAATAAACCAAATCTGAATAATCAAAAAAAACAAGGTATAAAAAATTTTAAAATTTGTGTTTATAAGTTTAAATAATAACCCGAAAGGACTACAACCTATAAGTAAACAATTCATCTTCCGAAAAACCACCATATGAAAAGAGGATCATCATCCTCAGGCCACCATTACAACCCTTGTAAGGGAAGACCACTAGAATCTCGAACCACCATCTCTAAACACCTTGCCTTTACCTATATCAAACATTACCAAGTCTACTTACACCCAATGGAAAAAGTAGGGTGTGATCCAAATCCCAATAGGATGCTAGCCAACAAAGAGATTCTATGCTTTAAAAATTATAAGATAAATAGATATACCAATTTGTATAAAAGAAAAACTAATAACATTTTTATTGAAATCATTTTAAAATAAAACATGCATGATTTTCAAACAACTAACAAAGTATACCATATGATGATGATAATTAAGATATCCCCATACAACACTGGGTCATGGGAAAACCCTCTATGAAATAGATATAAATGAGACACTTGGTACATCGTATATTGGAGAAATGTTTCTTAGTAACCATGAATAATAGGGTTTTTGTACCAAAGCTACTAGGAGGGGAAACCCCATGGGCCCATTGGTCTCCAATCATCAATAACATTTAGTTAGTGTGGTATCTTCAATCTAGCTAGATGAATCTTAGATGAGACACTTCTGAGTCAGCTAGCGTACTAGTACTAGTCCACCCATCTAGATAACAAAGTATTCAATTTCATGCTTAATTTCCATTCTACATATCACATACAAAATCACTTTCACATGTAGACAATCCAATCAATGTAACTAAACATTCTAACCAACCATTGCTGCATCTAATATCCACTTTGAAATGAAATACACACCAAAACCATTTTTAAAAACTATTTTCACCATTCTCACATTTTATCAAACACCCTTAAGGCATCAAAAAATTATCATCTATGAAACACACATAGAACATAACTAATTTCCTTTGAAACCCCGTTTTTCAACACCAACGCACCTTGAATCATTCCAAAAAATCATTTCTCATAACACACACAATGAATTGAACATATTTAAACACTCAATAAAGCATACTAAAATTATAAAATAATTTTTAATCATATAACAAACTACTTTGAGGGTCGAAACTCCCAAAAATCGGTGCTAAATAATAGATGAACTTTAATCAAACCCTATGAAGGAAATTTTGAAACATTCCATTCCATTCCATTCTATTTTTTAAAAATTTTGTCAAGAAAGGCGAGGACCAAAGCATCCGCACAAAGAGAGAGAAAAAAAAGAGAAAACAACCAGAAAAGATAAAAGGAAAAAGATAAAGGATAAAAGAAAGAAAAACAGAGGCTACATGGGCCTGAAGTAATGGAGGCTGAGAGCATCCCCTATGATGATGTTAATCCCTGTTTCTTTCAGACTGAGAGTGGTATGAAAGAAAATTTCCTCCAGGCTTGGTGAGACTATATAAGCCAGGTAGTCCGCTGCTTTATTGCCCTCCCGCCAGGTATGAGAAACTCTAGTTATAGTACCCAAGAGACCCCGGCACCTCCGGGTAATGTACTTGATAGACCAAGGAACGCTCCCGATTCCCTGAATGGCATTTGAGAGTATCAGGGAATCCATTTCCACTTCCGTTTGAACCACTCCCCTTTTGATGCATTCTGGGAGGCTAACCATCATAATCTTCGCCTCTGCAAGGAGCAGAGTGCCCGGGCCCAACCGAATGGAGAAAGCAAACAATACTGACCCATTATGATCACGAATGAGTTCCCCTCCTCTGATGTCACCCACAAGACAGAACCCATCAGTGTTAAGCTTGAAGCCGTGATTCGGGGGAAGCCAGCGGACCTAGTTACTAGTACTCAGAGCAGGGGCCGGAGGAGGATAATGAACCGAGGGAAGAAGGCACTGTAGAGTGGGTGCCTCCCTCCAGGAACTGAGCACAACAACCATATCCAAAAGCAGGTTCCTGACTCGGAAGATGATGGAGTGAGCTGAGGAGGATTACTCCTTCATGAAAAAACGCATTACGAGCATGCCACAAACTCTAACAACCAGCGTTAAACACCAGAGTACGCACTCTTCTCTCTGGGCCCGCATCACCCGAACCATGAAACCAGCGATTAAGGAAGGGTTGATCTGCCATGGCTAGAATATCAGAACCTGTGAAAGCACCAAAGAAGGACCAAACCTCGTGCGCCCAGTAGCTATCAAAAAACAAGTGCTCTGAGGTATTCTCCTTATGCCGCTTACAACAAACACACTTGGAAGCCATACTCACCCCACATCTTCTAATATTCTAGTTTGTAGGAAGTCCTCTATGTCGGATTCTCTAGGAAAGGAAATTAAATTTAGTGGGAATGGCATTATCCCATAGTGTGTCAGTCCAAGGGACCTCCGCTGTCTGCATGGCAGAAACCGGATGATAATCTTTGGAGGTGAAGTTACCAGACGGTGAAGGGATGAATACACACCGATCAGGGGCCGAGGACAGATCAATGAGGTTAAACATATCCTCCTGGTTCTTATTAAGGATAGCACAAATGAAAGGAGGGAAGTTTTGGCCTCCTGGAAGGAAATATTGGTAACAGGGCATCCCGGGAAAGCAAGGGACTCCCCACACTAGTTGTCATGCCAAAAGGATATGTCACCAGTACCGATGATCCAACGAGAATGAGGTCTGAGAACGTTCACCAGGGGATGAAGCACACGCCATAAAGGGGATGCCTGCACAGATCCTCCCTCCCCATTACTGAGATAGCATTCATGCATGTTCTAGCCCAATAATGTGAGTTTTTTCAGGACTTCCCATGCAATTTTAGCATGCATGCAAGAGAGGGCATCCCAGACGTTACGGACGCTGATGCTACCCTCCTTGATCGGCCGCGCCATGCTCCGCCAAGAAACCCAGTGTCGTCACCCCTCATTCTTAGGATCCCAAATGAATCCGGCAAAGATCCTTTCCATGGAACGAATAAGACCCTTGGAAACCTTAATGGCGGAAAGGGCATGAATCGGGGTGGTCGTGAGGACACTGTTAACCAGGGCTATTCTTCCTCCGAAGGAAAAGAAATGGTTCTTCCAGTTGAGAACTTTCTCTGTGATTTTGCAGACGATGGAATCAAAGTCCCGAATACGCAGTTTCTTAGACGAGATTGGGGCTCCAAGATATAGTAAGGGAATGTTACCTTTCTGCATTCCCAGGATGCTCCCCACCTTGATGATACGCCTTTCGGGACAGGTATGTGAGATATAAAAGCGACTCTTACTTCTGTTAATGATCTGTCCGCTCATACAACAATACTCTTCTAATGCTCTGTTTAGGCCTCACACTGACCTATTGGATGCGTTGATGAAGAATATGGAGTCGTCTGCGAACATGAGATGGGACACTAGAGGGAAGCACATCCTTCGTCTAAAGGGAATGATCATATTCCTTTCAAGGTTCCTATGCATGAGGCAGATGAGGATGTCCTGGGTGATGATGAATAGACTTGGCGAGATGGGATAGCCTTGACGAAGCCCACAGACCACCTTAAAGAAACCGAACTTTTTCCCCATGAAGGAAATCGACATTAATGCTGAAGAGATGTAGATTTGGGGTTAAATATGAAATCGAAAAAAAGTAAAAATCCAATTTTTGATGACTTTGACAGGCCACACGGTTTGAAAAACTATGTAGAAATTCTGCAACCATCAATGTCCAAGAGGCACCAACCTCATGGTTAGTCCACACGACCTGGATTACCATGCACAATCCATGTAGTATCTACTACCTCAAATTATCCAACTAATACACAATTACCTTGGTAGGGGTACATTGTTTCTACTAACCATGTGCCAACTGTGTGCCACATGGTGTTTATCCAATTTTTCTCATTTTCACTAAAAAAATAAAGGAAGCCCAAAGCGTAAATTCTATACCAAAAATAAACAGAAAAATTTCTCAAAAGGATATCATGGGTGTGATAATAAATTTAATAATTTGTATTGAAAAGATAGCATACAAAATGTTAACAATTACCCCAAATAATAAATGTAATCATAAATCTTCCAAATTAATATGAATGGTATAAAACTCGTATATCCCCAAAAAAACAGATGATAAACAATCCATAGAAATTATAATGATAGTTTTATTACAACAAATCCCCAATGAAGAATAAGTTTACTAATGTTTTTTTCATTGAATAATATAAATTCTATAAATAGATCAGTAAAAAAATGTCACTGAAAATAACCTTTCCACATTGAAAATAACTTTTTCAAAGAAAAAATTCAAAAAGTATTCTGAAAATAATTTTCTTTGAAATTTTTTTAAAACTTATAATGTAATCATTAAAACGTATTTTGGTACTTATGGTGTAAATTTTCATTCATGACATACATGTGAAAACAAATATCCCATTCACATTTTTGGTAAAACTTAAATGCACATTTTTTTGGAAAATGATATGAATATTTCTTTTAATTTTTTTTTCAAAAATCCAATAATGGGTATAAATTTATTCGTTAAATAATTTTTATATTGTTGAAAATAATTCTTATAACTTTTTCTGAAAACGTTTTTTGGAAGAAAAAGTATATTCGATGGAAGAAATAAATAAATTTATACTTTAAAAAACATTTCTCAATCATTTTAAGTACCAAATATATGAAAAATGGGAATATGACATGAAATGTTTAATAATAACTACAAGAGAATAATCCTCATGTGTTTTTGGAGATATGTATCATAATATTTCATCATTGGAAACTTAATCATAAATAATCCTGATAATCAAATAGATTGTAACATAATTCCTTACCACTTTGGTAACTATTGGATCATAATCCCCATGAAAGAAATAACATCACCTAAAAATTTAAATACTATGAATATAAATGAATTAATGATATAAAACATCAAAGTGTCAATATATATTCCACACAAATGAATAATTGGGCAATATGGGATATGTCTTCCCGAAGTAAAAGTGAGACGAGAAACCTTCTCCTCCTGTTTAACTTCCTTTATATGTGTTTGAACCACAAGTATAATAAATATATGTTTATTATACATATATTCTAGATCCTTACTCATATATATCATACCATATATGATTTACATATATTATATTATAACACTTTTATTAACAAGTCTAAGTTAAAATTGATGTTTCATATTATAATTGCTTCATTTTCTTGGTATGTTTTGGTTCAATAATTTTGGTCCTTTTACATTGATCATGGTTACATCACCTACATAATTTTAAAAATAATATAAATATCACAAAAACATATATATATATTCATTATTAAGGTATTTAGTGTAATCTTTAAAATTTGAATATATAAAATTCATTACACAATTCATGGAGACGGTAAATCATACATACGCATGAATATTGTTTCCATTTTATTAGTGGATGGAATCAAAATAAAATAAAAATTATTTAAAATTTATTGAATAATTATTATGGTATATATATTATTTATATTAATAAAATTTATTCTTATTATCATCTAGGTAATAATTGAAAAACATTTCAAATCACTACATAGAGTTAGAAGTCCACACATACGAATGAGTGACATTATTGTTTTCTAAAAGATTAAAAGGAAAGAAGTTGTATATGATATTATATTTATAGAATTATTTTTAGTTCATAAATATCTCATATATTAATTATTTTATCCTTAATACCTTTTATGTAAACTATAAGTGAAAAATGAATCACATCATTTTGTGAGGTTGTAGTCTACCATACAGATGGGATACGTTATCATGTCCCCCCATGGAATGGAAAGAAAGAAGGTATATGTTATAAAATAAATAAATATTTATAATAATGTCATAAATATATTATACATATGTTAATTATATCATTATATACGGTATTTAAAGGTGGTGATGGGAAAAAAATTACCTCAGTTCGTGAGGAAGTAGTTCGCCGTACACATGATCAACGATTTCATTTTCCATTTGATGGAAGAGGATATGAATATAGGTTATGTAATTAACATAATAATATATCAGTATATATTATATAATGGTGTTATTATATTATCATATTTTAATAATATTTTAATGATGTGTATGTATAAATAAAATGAAAATGCACATTTAAGAACGTTACCACTTCTTCGGCGACTTCTTTAGGTTTTACCCAAATCCTTCATCGGTTGGTTTTCTGATCAGACCTAGGAATATAATATTTTGGGATAGGGGTAATGAACTAAATTGTTCAGGTATTTTTTAAACCAATTTTTTTTACGTTTTAATAAGATAGGAGTGGTGGTGGCCTTTTATAAGTAAAGGAGAGGACACACTACGAATATTTGAAAATAACGAATTGCAACTACGTTTTTATCCTGAAACAAGCCACAAAAATGGGTTATTATCAAACCATAGTGGTTATAATGTCTCAAAATTTTTATAAAATGGATTTTGGAAAATTTTTAGGTAATTTTTAACCCTTATCTTTTCAGTTAACCCCCCCCCCCAATTAACTCATTTTTACCATAACTACTATAATTAATTTTTACTAATTTGACTATTCATTATGGTAAAAGGTTAAAGTGAAATTTTTATATAATATTAATTATTATGATTACAGTTATGGGATCCATTTTTATAAATACAATTCACAGAATTGATATAATTTAATTTTAAATTAATTTGTAGACATAGAAAAATGGGTTTTCATTAAATGTATTTTTCATGGAAAAGATCATATTATGTTAACTCTATGAAAATAAGTAATCATGATATGAATTTGAAAATAAAAATTTATACATATAATATATAATTTTCACTTACATAATTCCTTATTATGGGTTATTTTTAGAAATTAAAATGGGGAAACATTCTATACATTGAAATATTTTTCAAAAAAATGTGTTTTGAACCCAAAAGTAAACTGACGATATAATGTAGTATAAAAGTGATTAAAATATAATTAATTGGAATAAATATTAATAAATAAAACATATTTACTTTAAATAAAATTAAAATCATAATAGTACATTTAAATTACTTAATTTATTTTAAAGAAATGACAGTTTTGCAAAAAAACTCTATTTTCCACTATTCATTGAAAAATCTATATTTTCGTAAAATTCCCAAAATTACAACCTAATTAAACTTTAATATTAAAATTTCAAAAATGAATAAAAAATTTTAAAATAAAATTTATAAATATTAATTTTAAATTATGTGTTCAAAGCGCGAGTAGACATCCTTTTAGAAAAATATATTTTTTTAGAAAGAAATTATTTTTCATTCAAATGGTTCTTATTTTTTTTCTAATAAATAGATAACCACTAAATTTATTTTATACATATGTAAACCACATAATTTTTATAATTTATTTATTCATATTCGTAACCTATAATTTAATGGCTATGTAATAACAAAATTATATATTATGGTTCATTCAGACTTAGGGTTGCATGTTCCACAAGCTATTGAAGAGATTTAATTAATTTAAAAATAAATTTATCATAACATCTCAGGGTGTTAAATTATCATATAATATTAGTGTTTCATTTCATATACACTATCAAACATGAGGTTCTGCTTTAAAAATTTGGGGGTGTTGCATTCTTCCCATCTTCAATAAATGGCATCCTCCCAATTTAAACTTGATCATGGTAATCAAGGGTTTCACATTTGGAAATACCTTTGTTGAAAAACCCACAAAAAATGGATAATAAGAATTATTCATTATAATATATAAAGTGAAATAAAAATTTCATCTAGAAAACACATAATTTGGTTTCTAAATAAGAGAACATTTGTGGGAAGTTAAGATACAGACCTCAAAGAAAAGCATAAATAATTAAGGAAAGTGATAGTGATCATTGATAACAAGAAAGTTAGTGATATATAAAAGGTTATGATTAAAACCATAAATCTCTAATGGGTTAAAATATGATTTCTTTATTTCTAATTAAGGTACTAGTAACATTTTTGTTTCAAGATCTTTTTTCAAGAGTGGAGGAATTCCTTTAGAGTCTAAACTAAGAACATAATGAAATATATACTCAGAAAGTATAATTTCACCCTTTAATAAATTTTCACCACAATATCATATTTTTATCCAAGACGTGATTATTAGGGTTTATTTTTTTTATGATTTATGAACAAAAATTAATTTTTAAGAGGTCAAATGATCCATAAAATAATGATAAGTCCTTCCTTTGATATTTTGTAAAAATAAAATGGTTTGCCTGACTTTTCCAATAACACCAAAATTTAAACATCATAAATTCCATAAACAGTTTACCTAAAGAACATTGCAAAATATTTCTGACTAAATTCAAATTCCAAAAAAAATCAAGGGATTCCACTAATAACATATCATTATATTCCCCAGACAACATAAAGTGTCTCTTAATGTCACATTCCAAATATTTTAATATCATGATCACCTTGAAACCTTAATAAATACATGAATTATTCAAAAAATATATATTTATTAATTAAATAAAATCTAAAGTTATGAAATTTATTCCATAATTACAAAAATTTAGTGAACTTCTGCAAATATAACATAAACCATTAAACCGCTCACCAATTTCAAAGTCAAAAAATATTACACCATAAAAATATCTTTATCATTATTATCTAAATATATATACCATATTAAGGGCTACCTTCCCGTAATCATGTATTTTCCAAAAGGATCCATTTGCCACTTAATCACTTTTCTTGGAACTATTCTACATATACTTTCGAATCTCTAAATAAATACTATAATAGTATAATCCTTATATGTTTCAACAATATAATAAATAAAATATTTCTACAAAATCTTTCTTAAATCCAAATACACAAAAACATTAATTATTCCACATTGTCTGTATTAATAGTATAATATTTACCTTGATCCCTTAGCTTATTTTGTGGTATATTCCCTTGACACTTGGGGTATTGGTTGGAATAGTTCCCAATTGCCTTATATTTAAAGAATTGTATTTTTAGGACTTATCCCTAACCTTTTCATTCATGATAATTATGTCCTTTTTCACCACACTTGATGCAAAATCCTTATCCTTTTAGGCATTTTTTCTCTTTCCTTTATCCATTTTTTCTCCACTCCACGGCGCTCCTACTCAATGGACCATAGCGTGCGCCTCGTGGATTCTTGGGATTCTCCATCTCGACGATTCTATTGCTGACCAGCATCCTCGGCGGCGCGGTGATTATTTGGTGCTCGAGTCCCATCCTTCGCGGGTTGCAGTCCTGGATTTCATGCTGATGTGGGTGCGTTGAGGGATTTGATGTGGGTTTGTGCAGTTCGATTGTGGCGACGGGTTACCTGTGTTGGGTTTCTTCTTCTGGCATGTGGTGAACGTCAAAGGTGATGGTTTTCATTTCTGGATTTTCCAATTTTCAAGTTGGTTTGGGTTGTGGTTTTCTGTGAGTTGTACTTTTTGCGCGATTCATTTTGGTGGATTGAATTCGTTAAAGGAGATGTGTTTTTTGTGGATGGAATTCGGTGAAGGAGCTGTGTTTTTGGAGAATCGCTAGAATTTGGGTGCTATTTGACTTTGTGTTTGAAGACCGTGTATTGTTGCTTGTTTTTTCTTGGGCTCGGTGGTCTGCGGTTCAAAAGATTTTGCAATCAGATCTACATGAACCTGCTCTAGATGAGGTTTAGGGCTAAGAGTTTCCACTGTACCACTTTTTTTTTCGGAATTCGATGTTTGAGAGGGTATGGCTATGGCCATCGGTACCAGGACCGTGCAATTTTTCACGGGAAATCTAGACGATCAGTAGTGGAAGGTGGAAGCTTAATTTTAAGTTTTGATGTCAAGAGGGGCTTTTTTCATGTAGTGTGTGTTATTTGTTCTTGAACTTTTGGACCATTTGGAACCTTTTGAATTGTTTATGTATTTGATGTCATGAAGTTTTTTCCACTTTTCCCATAAAATGGGGTCTATCTTAATAAAAATTAATTAATTTTCAGTCAGTATCATGCCTTGATAACCTTTTAATGTTTTCTTTATACTTATAAAATGTCATCTCTTCCTTTTGTCTCAGACTCATGAATTTACTCTCTTTATACACTCATTGTACATGAGGGAAATAATTTTCTGTGAAGAGTACCTTCAAATCCATTCATTCCATTTTTGATATTTCTTCTTCATCCTTAGTGTTTTGAATCAATTACCACCATTGATATGAATCATCTGGGATATGATAAACTACCATGAAAACCATCTATCTTTCATTACTTCCTAAAAGAAAGAAACATATTCCTTAAAGGACTTATCCATTTATCAGGTAAAAATTGGTTTTTAGTCCCATTAAATGATGGATGTTACTATTGAATAAATTGTTCTAACATTGTTACAGCATGTGGTGGAACTATAGGCTACTCTGTAACACCCCGAGATTTTATGAAAAATATTCTTTTTAATTTCATTAATATCTTGTGTTGTACGCTACACCAAAAGGAGCTTTCACAACACGCATCCTTGACTTTCCTTTCATTACACGCAATCACGACCTTCCTTGATAGCGTGTGTAGTACGCAATACCGAGTTTTACTAAACAACGATATGCTATTAAAATATTATTAAAACTTGCCGTTATGAATAGTAATAACCACTTTTTGAAATTTTGTAAATTTTATTTTTCAAAATGGACTTCATTTATGGATTTGGAGTATCGAATTTAGCCTAAGGTGAAATTTTGGTACTTTTCGGATAACTTTCATATTCTGATGAATAGTGAAAATTACTAAATTTTAATTAAAAACAACTTTTTTAATCGAAATAATTAATAGTGATAAATTATTAATTTGAGTGGTTTTAAAGTATATTTAGAATATATTTTTACAATTTAATACAATGTTCGTCATTGGATGTAATTTCACATTTAAACCACTTATAAACAAGTGTCAATCTTTTGATAGTTATTATCTCTTAAAAACACGCTATTTGTTGTGACAGCGGAAATTCATTATAAAATTAATTAACGCAACTTATATGTTGGGAATTTTGTAAAATAGAAATCATTTTTGAATTTGGAATATAAATTATAGCTTAGGGTGAAATTTTGGCATTTTTCTGAAAAACTTCAATTTTTGATGAATAGTGAAACCACTAAGTGGTAGGTTAAAAACTGAATTTTGCATAAAACTTAATTTTACCGCTTCTGTGAATGGAATTTTGAAAATCCTACAGAAACGGTTGATATAAGTAAGTAAAATGTGGTTCAATGAGATAAAAATAATTTTTTGGTGAATAGTAACTTTTTACTTTTTTTACCGCGGTTAATAGTAAATAGGATAACTAAGGGTAAATATGATATTACTATTACCCTAACACATGTCCTAATTCTATTTTATAAGTGTAATTAGACCAAAAACAACCTTATGAATATAATATGACCATTTAGGTCCACTTGGATTAGATTATGACATTTCATATTATTTTATTTAATGAATAGTTAAAATAGTTAAAATCAAAGTTTAATAAGTAAATAATTTTTAATATGGGGTTATACATAAGATAAATTCGACTATAAATATTCATTATAAAGCTAAAAATCTTTCCTATATAATGGTATTTTATTTTTAATTTTTAGACATTAAATAATTTAATTTATTTATGACACAATGATGATGCAGTAATTATCTTATTAATGAAATATTGACATAATTGATGTTATAAACACCACAATAAATGTAATTTGAGACTTTTTATGAATTCCACTAATTTTCTAGGTTACTATGATATATTTTTGTTGATTTAATCAACTTGGTTCGAACATATAATTCTGTTATGACTTTCACAAAAATCACATATCAAATAGTGTCAAAATTGACACAAAATAGTTTTTAAATCAAATATTATATTATTAATTGTTATTTTATTCCTAAAAATCTAAGGTTCGGCCAAATTACTTAGATAAGGATATATATATTAATAATAAATAATTTGGGGTTCGTTTGGCATGTTATAGTAAGTGTATTAATCATATAGTCTAAGAAAACAAAAAGACACGGTAAAAGTTAATTTATTTAACTTAGAGTTAAATCTAATTGATAAGGTTAAAATAATAACCTAAACTTGTCTAAATCCTATTGGTTGATAGTATTTCAACCCATCCCCACTTTAGCTTCGAAATAAGACCCTTTGGAACCATTATAAACCGATTTTGACTTTAATATAAAATAATATTTTGAGATATTCCTAAGGTGCCCCTCTCCTCCCTTATAAAAGGACACCTCCTCCCCCTCCTCCTCACACCAATTTGAGCACTCAAGCTCAGCCAACCCCTGCCAAAATCCCTTCTCCACTTTCCTATAATAATCCTAGAGGTCCTGGTCTTTTTCAAAGACCAATCTTAGTTACCTAAGTGGAGGATTCAAAGAGGCGTTTCAAAGAAGAGGTAATATCCATTTCTTCTTCAACTTCTTCTTATTTAGTTGTTTCATGAAAAAGTAATAACGTAAGTATTACTTACATACTGATATGTTATTATAAATATGAAACAACCCTAATTCACCTTCTATCCATCCTATGGAAAAATGAAATCACCGCGCGTGCGTACGTACGGAATACCGTCTTCACGCCGTGGTGTAATCTATTTTCCACCACCACCTTAATAGGATGGGTATAATGGTGTAATGAGTAACTATATATGATTATTATAAAGTGATATTGATACTGAAATAGTCTACATACACTTCAACACAATTCCACGACCATGGGAACGATATCATCGCTCGTGCGTACGTACGGACTACCGTCTCCACGACGCGATGAGATTCATTCTCAATGATTAACCATTCATGAATGATTATAAATTATATATAATAAGTACTAATGAAATATATGACATAATAATGATACTGTATTTATGTAAATTTATATGTATGTCATCTACTTAATTCCATTAACTTCAATAAGGAAACGAAAACAGCGTTCATGCGTACGTACGGACTACCATCTCCATGAACGGTGTATTTCATTCCATTTATCGATATTATATATATATATATATATATTCTGAATATATATTATATACAAATCATGTTTTACATTCTGGATATAAGTAATCATGATCCAAGTAATCATAATAATAATTACAAGTTAAAAACACGAATGACAAATGAGACGATTTTACCCAAAATGCTACTTTAACATGAATTTACAAAAGAACGGGTAATATAAAGTCATAAGTGGACCATATATGATATAATAACAATGAATATGATTCTGGAATAAGTCAATAACATGATTTAAATCATTATACAGGAGGTTCGGAAACTTACAAAGCAAGTCGGACCTAAGGTAAGGGAAATATCACAATCTCATTTTTATCCGAGATTGTTTACACTTTAGTATTTACTGGGGTGTATTTTATCATCCACATCCATGTTTCCTCAATATGTAATATTATTTCAATTCACCTACAATTGTTTAAATCCTATTTTACCGTTCAGTGAGTTTTTAGTAAAATATATGAAAGGAATCTTTTGTCGTTTTTCGTACGAGGTACTTTTTTGACTTTTCCGACAAAAGTATGAGAAGAATGTTTTTTTAACTTATACGGCATGAATGGATTTTTAAAACATTATTTCCAAGAAGCTTCCTTTACAAGTTTTCATGTTTATTTTTAATCAACTTCTTTTAGTTTAAAATTGTATGACATGTTAAGAAAGGAAAAATGTTTTTGAAGAAGAAAGGATATTTTCCTCAAGAATTGAGTTCAAGTGTTTTATCAAAAAATTTTCCATCTAAGATAATAAAGGGTTCTATTTTTATCCCTATTATTACATTGATTTGATTATGTTGTGATGGAATTATTTTTATGAATTCCTTTATCTTATATGAATTGTTTTATGATGTCATGTTGTTTAAGAATCCCATTTCTATTTCATGGGTTATGCTATGATGTATGGTTTATGAATTTGTGGAACACATAAGAATGGTATCATTATGAGATGGGTGGGACCTATATCTCCCTCCAATGCATTGGGTAATGATTTTATATCTCATGAGATAGACATGGCTGGAATGGTAGGTTATACCGGTTCAGTGAAACAGGACTGAAACGAGGGTGACTCGGTTAAGAAAGGGACTTTGTCCACTAAGATAGTCTTGGCAATGAGTCTTGACTAATAAGAAATGATTCTCTATGATTATGTGTGTATGCCACAAAGTTTCATGTTTTAAGTTATGATTATTGTTATTACATTTCACTGCCATGATTTATCCCATGTTATGAAATTATGATCTCTTTTGCAGGTTAAGATTTCCAAAAGTTATGTGATTGTGTATACGATGAGATTTATATTTCTTTTTTTTACCCTTAATGAGCATTTGAGCTCACCCTTTTATGTTTTCTTTTCCCCAGGATATAAATAAAGGTTTTAGGTAAAAGAAAAGGAAGATCTTTATGGGAGATATTGGAGATCTTTCACCACGATTAGAAGATTACGTTCCGGGTTTCCAAAGACACTAAACTATTACGATCCTTGTGTGTGTATTTTTTGTTATGTACTAAGTATTCTGCAAAAGTAATGTAATGTTCATGTACGTCAGGCTTCGGGTCTCTACAGTTGGTATCAGAGGAAAGGTTTAGTCAAACTTTGGAAACTAGGATGCGAAAACGTTAGTGAGATCCCTAGAGATATTTCTAAGGTATGTCTAGGGATTCCCCTAAGGATAAGTATATGTATAGGATATAGTCCTAGAACTATGGTAACGATATTAGATTAAACCAAAGATGTTAGATATTGATGTTACTCCCCCTTTATTATGATTTTTTCCTCTCACACTATTCTTTTTGGGTTTTAGAAAATGGCTGGAAACAAGATGATTCACGATAATGGAGGATATGATGGACAATGGAATGATATTCTTCATGAGCAACCAAATGAAATGGGATTTGGAAGTCCAAATATCATCATTATGCCGAATCAGAAATCTCATAATATGATCAATAAAGTAAAATTTGGTAAGTTTCCTGACTCGGCTAATAAGAGAAAGATGGAGTTTCATGATGATCATATAGGAAAGAAAGTTCAATTTCCCCTATGTAAATCATGTGGGAAGAGGCATCAAGGAGAATGTTTCAAAGGAACTGGAAGGTGCTTTGGGTGTGGAAAAGAAGGACACAAAGCCAGTAAGTGAAAAGGAAAAGGTTCAGTTAACACCAGGGATGAGGATAATGGTATTGCTACGACATCAACAATGGTTAAATGTTTTAAATGTGGAATGTACAGGCATTATGCAAACCAATTCCCTAAGGGAAAGTCTCATGAAGAGAATCAGTATGGTCGTATGGGTAGTATTTATGTGGATGATGATGAAGAGACTACAAATGATATGTGAGATGAAAGAATTGTTGATGCTCGGTCAATGGTTTAAGAATGTAGTGGAATGATTACGTGTTTATCATGTGTAATGTTGTATAAGTAATCTCATGGTACTATGGAATAAAGAGACATCTAAGGATTGTTACACTGTTGTCTTTCCTTGAGTTTTGAAAGTGTATGATTAATAGTACCAGTATCCATGAAAGGTTATTCAGATATTTTTGGAATGTAGATGATATGCGCATAATGAAGGGATAAGATGATAATGAGATGTTTGATTGTATTCATGAGCTCATGATTGATATAAGGACTAAGTGATATCATGGTTTGTGTATATAGAATTTTTAGGATTTTGGTATGTGGAAGGTGTTAACTTTTAACTGCATTCATGTTTTCACTAAGGTTCAATGGGTATTCAAGAGAATACATGATTAAGGACTTTGAATGTTTGGAATGTGACCAACAAAACATATCTTACGATATATGGGGATCAACGATGGTATTAAATCTCTGGTAATCGTTTTCACTATGTTATGAGATTGGACTGCAGTATTATGGATAAGCCTAAAGATTGGAATGGATTATGTTGGACATAAGTTAGTATTGTTTAAGGATAGAAGTTTTTTTCAATATTATTGATGGGATGTTATAGTAATATAGTTTTAGAAAAAGGACAACCTGCAGGACGGGCGACTGCCCATCGCGTCGGACAAGGCTGTGGGAATCGAACCCACAACCGAAGTGCGACTGGCCTTTATCGCCTACCACTGGCCTACAGGAAGTCCCTGGTTAGTAGAAACTAGTTTTATTTTATTAAGCGATATGATATATGAAGTATAAGTTCATTTTAGGAACCATATATGATTAATCTCACTATAGATCGACTTATGTATATAATTTTTGCTAACCTTTTGTTTGAGACAGATGGAATGACCCGTCATTCTATCACATGATCTGCTAACACTTCACGAATAAAAAATTCAACTTCATTTATTTAAGAGATGAAGTGAAAATTGTTCAAGGCACGAACAACAGTGAGATTGTACCAAAATAAAGTAAGTATTTCTTCTAATTCAAAATTTTCAACTTTAGGGAAATGATATTGAAAACCTAAAATGTTTTCCTATTGATCTTATATCCGATGAATCAGATGGTACCCTAGATCATCACAAATTTATGGCTTTGTGATTGTTGGTTTTTTCATAGTCATGTCCTCTACCACTCTCCATCAGAACATGATGGTTAGATTTCTCTTCCATGTTCTCCTATGTGGAAACCCAGTGATTAGTTTATTTGGGTAATCGTTACATTTTATAATTTAGTTTTTAAAGCCATGTTTTTGTATTCCTTTTTACGATGTGGGTTTCTATCAAAGAAAATTTCGAATAGTAAACCATTTATAACCCCGACGAATTTCGAGGGCGAAATTCATTTTAAGGCGGGTAGAATGTAACACCCCGAGATTTTATGAAAAATATTCTTTTAAATTTCATTAATGTCTTGTGTTGTACGCTACACCAAAAGGAGCTTTCACAACACGCATCCTTTACTTGCCTTTCATTACACGCAATCATGGCCTTCCTTGATAGCGTGTGTAGTACGCAATACCGAGTTTTACTAAACAACGATATGCTATTAAAATATTATTAAAACTAGCCGTTATGAATAGTAATAACCACTTTTTGAAATTTTGTAAATTTTATTTTTCAAAATGGACTTCATTTATGGATTCAGAGTATCGAATTTAGCCTAAGGTGAAATTTTGGTACTTTTCGGATAACTTTCATATTCTGATGAATAGTGAAAATTACTAAATTTTAATTAAAAACAACTTTTTTAATCGAAATAATTAATAGTGATAAATTATTAATTTGAGTGGTTTTAAAGTATATTTAGAATATATTTTTACAATTTAATACAATATTGGTCATTGAATGTAATTTCACATTTAAACCAGTTATAAACAAGTGTCAATCTTTTGATAGTTATTATCTCTTAAAAACACGCTATTTGTTGTGACAGTGGAAATTAATTATAAAATTAATTAATGCAACTTATATGTTGGGAATTTTTTAAAATAGAAATCATTTTTGAATTCGGAATATAAATTATAGCTTAGGGTGAAATTTTGGCATTTTTCTGAAAAACATCAATTTTTGATGAATAGTGAAACCACTAAGTGGTAGGTTAAAAACTGAATTTTGCATAAAACATAATTTTACCGCTTCTGTGAATGGAATTTCGAAAATCCGATAGACACGGTTGATATAAGTAAGTAAAATGTGGTTCAATGAGATAAAAATAATTTTTTGGTGAATAGTAACTTTTTACTTTTTTTACCGCGGTTAATAGTAAATAGGGCAACTAAGGGTAAATATGATATTACTATTACCTTAAAACATGTCCTAATTCTATTGTATAAGTGTAATTCGACCAAAAACAACCTTATGAATATAATATGACCATTTAGGTCCACTTGGATTAGATTATGACATTTAATATTATTTTATTTAATGAATAGTTAAAATAGTTAAAATCAAAGTTTAATAAGTAAATCATTTTTAATATGGGGTTATACATAAGCTAAATTAGACTATAAATATTCATTAGAAAGCCAAAAAGATTTCCTATATAATGGTATTTTATTTGTAATTTTTAGACATTAAATAATTTAATTTATGTATGACACAAGGATGATGCAGTAATTATCTTACTAATGAAATATTGACATAATTGATGTTATAAACACCAAAATAAATGTAATTTGAGACTTTTTATGAATTACACTAATTTTCTAGGTTACTATGATATATTAGTGTTGATTTAATAAACTTGGTTCGAACATATAATTCTGTTATGACTTTCACAAAAATCTAATATCAAATAGTGTCAAAGTTGACACAAAATAGTTTTTAAATAAAATATTATATTATTAATTGTTATTTTATTCCTAAAAATCTAAGGTTCGGCCAAATTACTTAGATAAAGATATATATATTAATAATAAATAATTTGGGGTTCGTTTGGCATGTTATAGTAAGTGTATTAACCATATAGTGTAAGAAAACAAAAAGACACGGTAAAAGTTAAATTATTTAACTTAGAGTTAAATATAATTGATAAGGTTAAAATAATAACCTAAACTTGTCTAAATCCTATTGGTTGATATTATTTCGACCCATCCCCACTTTAGCTTCGAAATAAGACCCTTTGGAACCATTATAAACCGATTTTGACTTTAATATAAAATAATATTTTGAGATATTCCTAAGGTGCCCCTCTCCTCCCTTATAAAAGGACACCTCCTCCCCCTCCTCCTCACACCAATTTGAGCACTCAAGCTCGGCCAACCCCTGACAAAATCCCTTCTCCACTTCCCTATAATAATCCTAGAGGTCCTGGTCTTCTTCAAAGACTAATCTTAGTTCCCTAAGTGGAGGATTCAAAGAGGCGTTTCAAAGAAGAGGTAATATCCATTTCTTCTTCAACTTCTTCTTATTTAGTTGTTTCATGACAAAGTAATAACGTCAGTATTACTTACATACTGATATGTTATTATAAATATGAAACAAACCTAATTCACCTTCTATCCATCCTACGGAAAAATGAAATCATCGCGCGTGCGTATGTACGGAATACCGTCTCCACGCCGTGGTGTAATCTATTTTCCACCACCACCTTAATAGGATGGGTATAATGGTGTAATGAGTAACTATATATGATTATTATAAAGTGATATTGATACTGAAATAGTATACATACACTTCAAAACAATTCCATGACCATGGGAACGATATCATCGCTCGTGCGTACGTACGGACTACCATCTCCACGACGCGATGAGATTCATTCTCAATGATTAACCATTCCTGAATGATTATAAAGTATATAAAATAAGTACTAATGAAATATATGACATAATAATGATACTGGATTTATTTAAATTTATATGTATGTCATCTACTTAATTCCATTCACTTCAATAAGGAAACGAAAACAGCGTTCATGCGTACGTACGGACTACCGTCTCCATGAACGGTGTATTTCATTCCATTTATCGATATTATATATATATATATATATATTCTGAATATATATTATATATAAATCATGTTTTACATTCTGGATATAAGTAATCATGATCCAAGTAATCATATTAATAATTACAAGTTAAAAACACGAACGAGAAATAAGACGATTTTACCCAAAACGCTACTTTAACATGAATTTACAAAAGAACAGGTAATATAAAGTCATAAGTGGACCATATATGATATAATAACAATGAATATGATTCTGGAATAAGTAAATAACATGATTTAAATCATTATACAGGAGGTTCGGAAACTTACAAAGCAAGTCGGACCTAAGGTAAGGGAAATATCACAATCTCATTTTTATCCGAGATTGTTTATACTTTAGTATTTACTGGGGTGTATTTTATCATCCACATCCATGTTTCCTCAATATGTAATATTATTTCAATTCACCTACAATTGTTTAAATCCTATTTTACCCTTCAGTGAGTTTTTAGTAAATGATATGAAAGGAATCTTTTGTCGTTTTTCGTACGAGGTACTTTTTTTACTTTTCCGACAAAAGTATGAGAAAAATGTTTTTTTAACTTATACGGCATGAATGGATTTTTAAAAAATTATTTCCAAGAAGCTTCCTTTACAAGTTTTTAAGTTTATTTTTAATCAACTTCTTTTAGTTTAAAATTGTATGACATGTTAAGAAAGGAAAAATGTTTTTGAAGAAGAAAGGATATTTTCCTCAAGAATGGAGTTCAAGTGTTTTATCAAAATTATTTTCCATCTAAGATAATAAAGGGTTCTGTTTTTATCCCTATTATTACATTGATTTGATTATGTTGTGATGGAATTATTTTTATGAATTCCTTTATCTTATATGAATTGTTTTATGATGTCATGTTGTTTAAGAATCCCATTTCTATTTCATGGGTTATGCTATGATGTATGGTTTATGATTTTGTGGAACACATAAGAATGGTATCATTATGAGATGGGTGGGACCTATATATCCCTCCAATGCATTGGGTAAATATTTTATATCTCATGAGATAGACATGGCTGGAATGGTAGGTTATACTAGTTCAGTGAAACAGGACTGAAACGAGGGTACTCGGTTCAGAAAGGGACTTTGTCCACTAAGATAGTCTTGGCAATGAGTCTTGACTAATAAGAAATGATTCTCTATGATTATGTGTGTATGCCACAAAGTTTCATGTTTTAAGTTATGATTATTGTGATTAAATTTCACTGCCATGATTTATCCCATGTTATGAAATTATGATCTCTTTTGCAGGTTAAGATTTCCAAAAGTTATGTGCTTGTGTATACGATGAGATTTATATTTCTTTTGTTTACCCTTACTGAGAATTTGAGCTCACCCTTTTATGTTTTCTTTTCCCCAGGATATAAAGAAAGGTTTTAGGTAAAAAAAGGAAGATCTTAATGGGAGATATTGGAGATCTTTCACCATGATTAGAAGATTACGTTCCGAGTTTCCAAAGACACTAAACTATTACGATCCTTGTGTGTGTATTTTTTGTTATGTACTAAGTATTCCGCAAAAATAATGTAATGTTCATGTACGTCAGGCTTCGGGTCTCTACATACTCTATACAGGAAAAGTTATTGATCACAACATGAGTCATATTCTGTAATATTGTTATACTCCAATGGCCCGTAGGCCTAATATTTTTTTATTATAAGATAAACCCCCTTTTAAGGGAAGAAGGGTAGAGAACCCAAACAAACTTCAGGACTTAAAACAAACACAACTCAAAGATCAAGGAAATAAAACTAAGAGTATGTGCATTGATACGATTCTCATTCCTTCTGGTAGGTGTAATTTATAAATAATATAATACACTAGATTAAATCATAACTTAATGAAATATAATGTATAATCACAAAACTATTGAAACACTTAATATAAATTGAAGAATTTATATATGTATTATCACATAATAAAAAACATGGTTTCTCTGGAAAATTTTTCAATTCATAACAAATTCAAATCCTTTATAATGGTTTGTAACAAAATTATGACTTAACATAATAATATACCATAGGAGTGTAAAAATAAGTGTATACTAAGTCCCATTATTGTTTACTTGATAACACTCGAGTCAAACCTAATACGCCTTTTTCGAAATTATTACCCCTCCGTACATCTATTCTAAGACCACGTCTATTTGTAGAGTCAAGATAAGGATGTATTTCTAGGAAACCCGCATAATAACTACCGTACAAAAACATTATGGTGGTATCATATACCTAGACTTGTCCTTAAAGTAATTCATAGGGTTATATTCAATAATCTATGTTTTCTTAGATCTAGTTCCAAAGGTTTCTACTAAAATTCCTCAAATACCAACAGTAAATACCCCTACTCCACAATCCCAGAGTTGATTATTGCTTTATTAAAATGACATAAGATATAAATATTTGTATCCTAAATGACTGAATAATTTAGTAGTCTTGGTAAAAAAGATACATACTTAATTTTAGATACATTCAAAAATATAAAATAAAACACAAGTAGTTTATTAAGATCATATTTATTCCTTATATCATGTCCCATCATATCGATCATAAAACATTGTCTCACATCCTATAGAAAGGGAATATAATAAAGGGGTCAGCTCTAATACTCATTAATGGTTTGCGTACATTGGATGCTATCATGAATCTATAAGACATAATCAATACGGTAATCTGAATAAATGAAGCACATGTCATTTAATCAATAACTTGAACATGAAGAATAATATATCAGGATTAAATGATGATCAAATAATGTCATATAAATAATAACTTGTGCGTGAAAATTAAACGTGGATATTCTAGCTAATAAAATAGTCACATAGAAAACTAATAAATATAACATAATGAGGTAATGTATATTATCAAACATCATAACCATACCATTACGGCCGCATTTAAAGACATCTTATATAAATGGGTAACGTCATGGCCAAAAACCCCATCTAGTTTGTCTCATGATACCTATCAATGCATCTAGAGGAATGGGTCCCACCCATCACATACTAACTCAAATTCACTCCTCATATGAAATGGGTGAAACATTATCAATATAAACATTTTTATTAAAAATCAATCCCATAAAATGTTAACAATTACCTCAATCAATAAACATAATAATAAATAATCATGAGTGATATAAATAGTATCAAACTGGTACATCCCTAGTCAAACTAATCATAAACCATTTAGAGAAATAATGAGGATAGTATAATTACAACATATACCTACTGTGGAATAGTTAGTATAAGGTTTTTTCATTTATGAGTATAAATTTTATAAAGAGATCATTAATAACATTATTGAGGAAAATAACCTTACCAATTTGAAAATAAATTTTTAAACATAAAATTTAACAAATATTGTAAAAATAAATTTATTTGAAAATAAATTTTGAATCTTATAAAAGAAGATTTAAAAAATTTAGTGGTCATGGAAGTGGGAATTTTCATTTACGTCGTACAAGTTAAAAAATATTCCCTTCACATTTTTAGGGAAATCCAAATGGCCCTTATTTAGAAAATGACATGAGTATTAGTTTTAAACTTTTTTATAAAAAATAGTAATCAGTAAAACCATATTTAATAAATAATTTTTATAATGTTAAAAACATTTTTGAAAACATTTTCTTAAAACAAGGGTTTTTAATAAAAATAATTTTTAATGGAATAAATAAATAAAGGCGTATTTTCTTTAAAACAATTTCTTTATCATTTTAAGTACAAAGGAGAGGGAAAATGAAGTTTTTACTTGAAAATTTCTTGAATATACATATGGGAATATAATTAATGAGTTTCTTGAGAGGTATATCATAAAATCTCATCATTAAAAACTTAATCATAAACAATCTTGATAATCATAGAGATTGTAACATAAACCCTTAACACTTTAGAAACACAAGAATCATAATCCCCATGAAAGAAATAAATTCAAATGAAACATTAAATAAAATGAATATAAATTAATTCATGATATAAAATATCAATGTTTCATTATAAAAATGATACAAAGGAATAAGTTGGGAATATCATATATATCTCATGGAAGTAAAAATGAGATGAGAAACCCTTAACTAAGGTTCGACATCCTACGTATGTGTATAAACATCTTGTATAATAAATAAATGATTATTATACATATATTATTGAACCATACTCAAGTATATCATACCATATAGTATTTAATTATACTATTTCATCACCCGTTTATTAACAACTATTTAGTAAAATCATCTTTTCGGGTGCTTCGTTTTTTGTGTATGTTTTGGTTTGGTAATTTTTTTCCTTTTACTTTGATCACAGTTAAATAATCTCAAGAATTTAAAAAATTATATATATATCATATATATATATATATATTCATTATAAATTTATTTAATTTAATCCATAAAATTTGAATATAGAAAATTCATTACATCATTTATGGAGACGGTAAGTCACACGTACGTAGAAATGTTCTTTCCATTTTCCTGAAAGATGGAAAGAAAAGAAAATAATCATTAATTCACATTTACAGAATCATTATTATTTTTTAGGATTAAATTATATTAATAAAATACATCCTCATAACTATCTATGTAAAAAATGCAAATCATTTCACATCGCTACGTGGAGGCAGTAGTCGCACATGCGCACGAGCGACGTTATTTCTTTCTTATAGATTAGAAGGTAAGAAGTTAGATATGATATTAAAATTATATAATTAAGGTTAGGTCATAAATATTACATATATTTATTAATTTAATCCTTAATACCTTCCATGTAATGTATAAATGAAAAGAGAGTCACACCGGTCCACGAGGGGATAGTCCGTCGTACACACAAGCGACATTATTGTATCCCCCCATGAAGTAGAAAGTAAAACGATATAGGTGATTTCATATTAAATAATTATATTAATTTAATAAATATCATATGAATATGTTAAATACATCATTATATATATTCTTTAACAGTGGTGATAGAAAACAAATAGCATTGTTTCGTGATGCAGAAGTTCTTCATACACACGATCTTTGATTTCATTTTCCATTTGATTAAAGTGGAGATTGATATAGGTTATGAAATTAACATAATAACATCTAAACATAAATTATATAATTTTTCTAATATATTATCATATTTTTATAATATTTTAATGAGTTGGAGGAATAAATAAAATAAATATTCTCATTTAAGAATGGTATATCTTCTTCGATGAACTTCAATAGGTTTGCACCAAAAGCCATCCTATGATAGATTTATGATACATAAAAGGACACTAGAATGTTGGTATAGGATTTAGTAATTTATTTGGGTAGGTATTTTCTGAAATAAATTTAATTTATGTGTGAATATGAGAGGAGAGGGTGGCCTTTTATATGTGGGGGAGAGGATGCACTTGGATATTTTGAAAAGAATGAATTACTCCAACGTTTTTATCAAGAAAAAAGCCTAAAAAATGGGTCATTATCGAACCTTAGAGGTTATAAGGTATTAATATTTCTGAAAAGTTGGTTTTTAACATCCCTTTTCATTTTTAACCCTTTCTTCTTAGTTTAAACCCATGGTAAACCCATTTTACCTTAACTATGATAATTAATTTTTACTATTTTTCTTTTCATTGTGTTAAAACTTAAATTAATATTATTATATATTACTAATTATTATGATACCTAATAAGTAATCCATTTTAAAAAATTATGTTCATATAAGTTCTAGAATTTAATTTAAAATTAATCCCACAGAACTGACAAAAATGCGGTTTTCAAGAAGTTTATTATCCAGGGGAAAGATGAGCTTATATTAACTATATGAATAAAAATCTTAAAAATATATGTTTAAACAGAAATTTTTTTATCATATATTCATTTAATTTAAATAATTACTCATTAGGGGTTATTTTTGTTAATTAAAATAGGGAAACATTATGCACTTTAAAACAATTTTCCGAAAAATGTGCTTTTAAACTCAAAAATACTCTTATAATACAATATAGTATAATGGTGATAAAAAATTAATTAAATATATTATATATATAAAAAATAGTACTTATTTTACTTGAAATAAAATTAAAATTATAATGGTATTTTAAAATTACTTAATTTATAATAAATAAATGTTAGCTTTACAAAAAAACAATAGTTTTCACTATTCACTAAAAAATCAATATTTTATGAAAAGTCCAAAACTTTCACCCTATGTAAATTTTTATATGATGATATAAAAAATTAAATTTATTTTTTAAAATAAATTTTATAATATTTTTAAAATTTAATTTTAAATTATGTATGTAAAGTGTGACTAAACAACCTTTTATAAAAATACAGTTTTACATAAAACACTTCTTTTTCATTAAAATGGTTCTTATTTTATTTCTAATTAATAGATAACCATTTATTTTATTTAATACAGGTGTAAAAAATATAATTTTCATAATTTAGTTATTCTTATTCCATCCCTACAAATTAATGTCATGGTTATAATGGTATTTTATACTATGGTTCAGTTAGAATCGGGTTTGTGTGTTCTGCAAGCTATCGAAGAGACTGAATTTATTAAATATGATATATGTTGTAAGTTATAGGGGTGTTACCTTCTCTTATAAGATAATTTTGGAATACCATATATTCTATTTAACATTAGGTTTCACTTTTAAAATTTATGGGTGTTACATCATTAGAATATTTCTTAATTTGAAAATGTCATGATCGAATATAGTGTTTTCCATATGTTAAGTTGTAATATAAAAAAGTAATACCAAGGAAAGTAACTTACTAGATGTGAAATGAAAACTAAATCATATCAAAGTCATTATGAACTTCTTATTTTTATTAATAAAAATTAAGAAATTGAAATTATTGGAATTTACATATGCTAATTGGGTATGTTCAAGAAATTATCAAAAGTCATCATCAAGTGGTTCATTATATATTATAGGTATGTGTATTTTTCTGATTGGTATGAATAATGTTTCCATATCAATGAGAATCGCATAATTTCAATATATTTACAAAAATGGGATTGTAGATAACCTATATAGATGAATAAATAACTAGAATACATTGGTAAAGAAGATGATTCACTAATTTTCATCAAATTTGATAACTCATGTGTGATAAAATTATGTAAAAAATAATGCATCATTAAATGAAAAAGCACATGGATATCAAATATCACTTTATCAATGGTAAAGAAGAGTAAAAAAATATAAAATTATAGTACATTCCAATAAAATATTAAGTTTCTAATTTCATGAAAAATGAACTTCCAAGTGAAATATTTTAGAAACACAAGTTGACTCTTGGAGTATAAACATCTCATTCGACTTTATGGGTTGGATAAAAAACCCCTAAACTCTAAAAAAATTATGCATGGAATTTTTGAAAAAATCATAAGTTGATATTCATTTAACATGTTGTGTCTTTGACTTTGATAAGTATTTGGGTTCATTGATTTATTAAATATCCATGATGAAGTGAGATTTCGTTTCATTGAAAATTGGAGAGAAATGTCTCAAATATTCTCAAATGAGGAAGAATAGATTCAGTAATGGGAGATAAATCCAACCGAGGAGAACCATAAAGGGAGAGATTTCATTGGGATATCATAAAACATCAATTAGGTGGTGAAATACTTTTTCAATGAATATGTTTGAGGGGTACCACAAATCTAGGTAGAATTATTTTAGGATTACGTATAATGTTAGTGAAGTGGATATTTAGTTAATGATTTAATTATACTATTGTTTTCAATCATGAGGATGACTCACTTCATCTTATAGTGGATGAAATTAGTTTTATTTAAATCATTATAAAATACATATTTATTAAAAAACATTTAATGTGTTAAATTATCCATGTATATTAAAAATCATAAATGTGGTTCTTGTTACACTTAATCCGAGAAATTGTTTTTTTGGTTACATTTTTGGAAAAAGGTATAAAAAAAACTATTAAATGATTCATATTAATATTGAGAAATATTTATGAGGATTTTAATTAAATTTAAATTATTATAGATGTATTTTGGTGTAAATACAAAAAACAATGTCTTTGGGAACCTATCTACAGTATGGTAAGGCTCTGTGTTTTTGGAAAATGGTTGGAGTGTAGAAGAAGTAGTCAACATGTAGGTACTTAGTGACATAGATTTTTAAAACATTTCATGGAACTAAAAAACATGTTGAAGATCATGTCAATGCGGCATGGTTCATAATAAATAGTTAAATGTGGTAGCTATAGGTTGAAAAGTTTTATACAAAAAACCATTTCAAGAATTCAAGGATTTTGGAAAAGGTAGGTAACTTATAGAGATGTCTCTATTAGATAACATGAGATTATTAACTTGTCATGAAGTTATACCATGAGTTTGAGAAAGATATCAGGGACAATATTAAAATATTTTGATGAATATATATTAGTGTTTGTTCTATAAAATCATTTAAGTATTATTGTATTAGATGTATATTACAACATGTAATGTATAATAATGGTAATATTTTATAATTCATTTAAGTGGGCTTCCTATAACATGAGATATGATATGATAAAAACCACCTAAAATATATATATCATTATGTTGTCTATAATTGATGATCATCATATTTTATTATGATGATATAATATTATTACTATGAGTATGATCATTTTTATTGATATACCATTAATCACTCATAGGATATATTTTACGGAACATGTATCTGGATTAATTCACTTAATGCACTCAACATGAATTGTGATATATGTTTCATTGGTGTTACTTAAGTGAACATTGACTATGGATCCTTTAAATTTATTTATTCAAATAGGTTATCTTATTGGGAGGTTTCATACATTGATAACTGACTAAATTTATTTAGGAATTTTTATTAATATAACGTAACTAGGTATGACACTAATCAAGAAGAGGGATTTTATTAACCAAGATGGGATGTATCCGCCCATATAACTAGTTATTACATCATGAACCTCAATTGATATTTTACTAAGAAAATTCATTACCATTCCATTAAAATTACATGTGATGTAATTATATAATATTTAGTCAGCTTGAGAATTGAGAGAGTACGATAAGCTATATGATATTGACATTATCCATGTCTCATACTTAATTGTGATGTTATTAAGAAAATAAATTTTTTAATGGAAATGTGGTATATTGGATCAAACCCAACCCCCTTATAATTTGGGTAGATATGATGTGTTTTATTATACCTCTCTTAGTTTAAAATTATGTGTAAGGATCCCAATGTCAGAAACCCATATCTGGTGTCTTACTTTATTACATAGGCACAATATACAAGGAATCACATCCCAAATGACTGAATAGTTTAGTAGTCTTGGTAAACTAGATACATACATTATTTATATTTTACATTTGAAAGGAAAAAATTTCAACCTACTTTTTTTTATAATAACATTTTTACCTCTAGCATATCCTTAAATATCAATCATAGTACACTTCATGGATTTCTAGGAAAGAAAAAAAATAAGGGTGAGGTAAAAGTTTTAGTAAGGGTTCAGTACAATGGAAGATATCATGAGACAATAAGAATAATACATATGGTAAGGTAAATAATTGAACACAAGTTCCATTTAAATAAATTGACTATTATAATAAATATCGAAAGGTAAATAAATGAAAAAAATCATTCCATCACTAACTTGACTGTTATAATTGGATAAGGAATAATCAATATGGGTAGGTAAATAAATGAAAACACCTATAATTTAATCAATAAACTAATAATGAAATGAATTCAAATATAATATTATTGTGAAAATTTCAAAGATAATAATAATTAAATTCACAACGAAGGAAATGCTTAATTATTAGACATAATGATCTTAGGCATCATGAAAACCTCTATTGTCAAGACCTTACTCAAGAATGTTTAAAACTAATGGGTGGTATACACCAAAAACTAATTTAACTAAGGCTATACAACTAATTTATCTCATGAGAAAAAAGATTCATCAAGGTTCTATCTATAATTGTTCCCCACCCATATCTTCATGTCCATGTCATCCCTCATAAATCGAATAATTTGTTTAATTCATGAAACATATGCCATATCAACATATTTCTATATTGATAAAGAAATATAGATTAAAAATAATTTCCTCTGTAACACCCCAACCTTCCATGGTACACTTCTCTTTGAATAATATAGTAGCTTGTGTTGTACGTAACTTCGAGTTCTAACATACCGCGACCAAGAAAACTAGTTTTTATGAATAGTAATATAAATTTTTTGAAATTTTATAAATTTTATCTTTCAAAATGGAATTCATTTTTGGATCTGTAATATCAAAAAAAAAATTGGGTGAATTTTTTGTATTTTTCTGAAAACTTTCAATTTTTGACGAATAGTAAAAAACACTGAGTTATAGTTTAAAACTGGATTTTTATTTAACTAATTTTTTAATTTATTTAAATTTATTTTAGGTTAAAATAGATCCATAATACCTATATAAGTTAAATTTAATTCATTGGATTCAATTTATAATAATTTTAGATATATAAAAATTTTATTGAACTTTTAACCGTCTTTTACCCACCTCTTAGGAGCATTTGAAAATTTGAATAAAACATAATTTTTCAGCTTCAGTGAGTTGAATTTCAAAAATATGAGAGACATGGTTGATATCAGTAAGTAAAATGTGGTTCAATAAGATGAAAATAATTAGTGGTGAATAGTAACTTTTTACTTTTATTTACCACGGTTTAAAGTAAATAGGGTAATTAAGGGTAAAAATGATATTATTATTACAGTAACACATGTCCTAATTCTATGGGATAAGTATAATTCTACCAAAAACAACCTTTGGAATAAAATATGAACCTCTTTGGTTCACTTGGATTAGATTAGGACATTTATTATTATTTAATTCAAAGAAGAGTTAAAAGAGTTAAAATAAATGTTTAATAACTAAAACATTTTTAATATAGGGTTAAACATAAGATAAATTCGACTATAAATATTCAATATAAACATAAAGATATTTCATAAATAATTGTATTTTATTTAAAATTTTTAGAGGTTAAATAATTTAATATATATATGACACAATGATGATGTAGTAATTACATAATTAATGAAATATTAAAATAATTGATATTATAAATATCCAAATAAATGTAATTTGTGACTTTTTATGAATTAAAATAATTTTCTAGGTCAATATGACATTTTAGGGTTGGTTAGATGAATTTTTTTTGAATTAATAAGGTTGTTATAAATTTAGAAAATACAAAATACCAAATAGTGTCAAAGTTGACATAAAAGAGTTTTTAAAATAAATATTATATTATTAATTGATATTATATTCATAAAAATCTAAGGTTCGGAAAAAAGACTTTTATAATGATAGTTGTATCATTAATGAACCACTTGGGGTTCTCTTGGAAGTTTAAAGTAAGTTTATTAACCATATAATATAAAAAATCAAAGAGACATGGTAAGTGTCAAACTATTTAACTAAGAGATAAATCTAAAAGATAAGGTTAATATAGTAACACAAACAAGTCTAAAACCTATTGGTTGAGTGGTTTTAGACACAACCCCACCATATCCTTTAAATAATCATTTTATATCCATTAGAAACCGAAATTGATTTTATTATAAAATAATATTTCTAGCTTTTCCTAAGGTGCCCCTCACCCCTATTATGAAAGGGCACTCCCCCTTCCCTCAAATTCACACCATCAAAGCCTTTTGGCTCGACCAAACTATGAAAAAATACCCTCTAAACTGTCCTACCCTCATCCTAGATGCCTTCATTTAGTCTTAAATCCATCCTAAAGAGCCATTTTGATCAAATCAAAAGGAAGAACCCAAAGAAGAGGTAAATATTTCATCACCACTTTCAAGTTCCTTTCTTATTCCACTTCCTCTTTCTTTGTTGTTTCCATTCTAAAATAATAATTACAGTATCTTCTATATAATGTGATGTTATTATAAATATGGTACAATTATATTCATTATTCTATCCATCCTTTGAATGACATGTCACCAAACGTGTGTACGTATGGCTTACCGTCTCCACATCGTGGTGTAATTGTTATTCAATACATTATTATTTCGATGGGTATAATAATGTAGTGTATTTGATGTAAATAATAAATATAACATGATAAGAATTCTGTATATATGATATAACATCCATGTATATATTATTTTAATATCAAAAGAATGATATTTTCGCTCGTGCATACGTACGGATTATCGTCTCCACGAACGCGATGAGATTCATTCCCCATCAGATCCATTCAATACTAATTTTCATTTGATGATTAAAAATAATGTTCAAATACTTGATATAATTCTGGAAATGAATAATATGCATCTCATCCATAACAAATATGACTCACATAACAAAGAATATAAAGGAAAAAGAATCCATTAGCACCTGAAATTACGATAATACTAAGATATTATTAACAAAGAAATGTTAAAAGTTTATATATGATATCATATGAATATTTTATAATTTAATAACAATTATTTCACCATTATACAGGAAGTTAACCTACCTTAGACCAAGGAAAAGTGAAAGGTAATGGATTCTTATCTCATTTTCAAGTCCGGTAGATTTCAATTGTTCACCCCTTATCTCTTGATTCCGGTGTATTATGTACTTCCACTTGGTATATATTATCATGATTCACTTTATATTCATGGTATTCTATAATTAATTTGGTGTTTATTAACTTTTGGTCATAAAACTTGATTGATTACAACGTGGGAAGGGATTATCATCTCACCTTTTATTCCCATGAGATTCATGTCATATTTTCCACTATTTTCCATTATACATACTACCCTTGATTGTATTCTTTGTGTAATATACTTTCATTTATGGGTATTTACATCTTGAATGAATGATCCTTCTTTCATGTGATGTATGTTTCGTATGTTACTAAATCATTAAGGGATCTTTTTAACTCAATTTTAATTTCCTTGGGTTAATCTTCTAATTCATAATTACATCATGTTATGATTATGTGTGGTATCATTTTTTATTTATTTATGTTTTAATTTCCACTCTCATTTGTGTGGATATACTTTTGATACACATAATCACTCCATTGATAAATTCTCAACTCATCGATATGAACTAGATAAGAGTAATTTTAACTCAATTTCCATTCATTGAGTTAAACATCCAAGTCATTGGTTTTGTCTTAAAAAGAACATGTGTGAATGTCCTCTGATTGATTTACACTAAATATCCAATCATATTTACTGTAATTATATTTTCACACATTATTATGTAATTGATTTATCCATAATCTAAGGATATCGTTTTTATAAGGGATTTCGTCTCAATTTACATTTCATTGAGACTTCATTGTTGTTATGCACCAATTCACTATTATATGTTGTATGTACTATCATTTGGCCTAGTATATCATGAATCCTTTTATTCTCATTATATTATAAAGTTTTCATTACCTCAATTATTTGTATTCAAGTGTCTCTCATTTGGTTAAGAACTGAAACTAAAATATGATTTTAAATGTTTTAAACATTTATTCTTCTAAATCATTCTCATTTATGTGCATGTTTTATAAATGGTTTTAAGGTTTTGTTTATATGGAAATTAATTTTTTAAAATTAAAATTCCTTTTAAAAGTTTCAAAGTGGTATGGGACACTTTGATTCAAAAAATCTATTTTAAATGACTTCTTGACAGAAAGTGATACTTTTAAATGATATCAAGAAAAAGGGGGGTATTTCTCTCATATAGTTTTGATGATTATTTTCATCTATGTCAATATCCTTCATTATTCTTGATTGTGGTTAATCTATTACAATAAAATCTTCCACATTGTATTGAATGAGTTGTGTTTGATTGTGAATGTGCTATTTTTAACCATTAATGGTTTATGGATAAAGTATTGACATTTATTATGCAAGTTATAATACGAACGTTTATGTTATGTTTCAAATATTTTATATGAGAAATGCATTGAACTTAGTATGTGATGGGTGGAGCCTAATATAACTCCTAGATGCATCGGTAGGTCACATGAGACAAACTAGTGTCTTGCCACAAGGCCTTGTCAAAATCTTATTTGAGGTCTTGGCACAAGCCCTTGACTATGTGGTTATGAAAGTATGGCATTATTTATTCCATCATTATGAAACTGGCTATTTATATTGCATGTGATTATTCGACTAGTACATTATCCATGTAAGTAAATGGCATTATTCTGATTTTATCTTTTCCATATTATGCTGAAGTTCATGTTTAAAAGGATTTTTTTTAGTCTTATACATTTCCTTAAATTTTTATGCTTATTTATGAAAGTTTCTATTATATTTTTATCCTTACTGAGCATCTAAGTTCACCCATTTCTATGTTTTATTTTTCCTAGGATGCGAAGAAGTATATTATGACTGACTTGTAGGGATATTCTATGGGATATCAGTGTTGTCTATGGAAACAATGTTGTTGTAGTTTTTTGTTTTTTGGTGTAATGTAAACCTTATGAATGTATCTAGTACTTCCAAGGCTACTAAACAAATCAATATTTTGAGACTTGATCTTTTGTGATCATGCTAATGATACGTAATAATGAATCGACTCTGGGTAACTGGGGTCAGGGAATTACAGTAGGTATCAATGATAGTTTAGTAAAAACCTTGAAACTAGATTTAGATAAACTCTAATTAGAGCACATAGACCTAAAATAGAATTTTAGGATTAGTATAGAAGAACATCCTAAAATTTTGGTATTGTAGAGATTTTGTGAGTTTTCTAAGCAATACATCCCTGTCTGGATACTATCAGGTAGAGGTGGCTCTAGCACAGATGTACATTGAGTTAAAACCCGAAAACACCGCTTTTAGCTAGACTTGAACGGGAACCGGTGCATGATAACGGGCCTTGTTTCACTCTTGGTTATGACACTCCCGGGGGATATGTTTAGAATTATCTACATTTTCTTTACAAAGTAATTTGAAGGATTTTATTATAAGATGGGAATAAATGACCTTGGTTAATCCTAAGGTGTTTCAAATTAAAAATATGGTGTCATGATATTCTCTAAATTATTTTATGACTACTGTTACTCACACAATGATTTCAAGTTTTAGTCAATGGATAGATTCAAAGGAAGTCATAATAACTTTGAGCATGATGCAAAAGGTGGGAACGGTGGTGGAAATTAGCAAACAAATGGAATTTTTATAGGCATAAGACATATCATTTTCATGCCAAAACAGTTTTCCAAAAATATGATCAACACCATATATATTAACCAACTTTCGGACTCAACAAAAAAGAGAAAGCTGATGAATGATAAGAGCTCCAACAGTGGAGACCATGGAGAAAAGAATCCTCAATTTCCATCATGTAGTAAGTGTGGAAGGAGACACTCGGGAAAGGGTCTCAATGGAACAAAGAAATGATTTATGTGTGGGAAAGAAGAACATAAAGTAAATAATTTCCGAGGAAAAAATGAAGAGTACCATGGAAGAAAATAAAAATGGTCCCAAGAATCCATTTACAGTCATTTGTCGTAAATGTAGGGGACCTGGCCATTGCCTGAGCGAATTCCCTATTCTATAGGATATTTTCTTGGTCAGAGAAGAATCTATGTGGAAATAAATTGTTAGAGAAATGTTTAAAAGTATTAGTGATCCTAATTGATGGGATTACCTTGGAATAATTTTCTCTTGTATTTGTAACCCAGCTGTTTTTCATGTGAAAATGATATTTGAGGAATAATTATCTTCTCTCATGTGGATATAGTTATAAATAACCATTTGGTTTTATATGATCATTGGGTTTGAGGCAATTACCAGTTATTATATTTTGGGATGAAAATATAAGGTTTGAGATAACATTTGTGGTTAAATTGTGTTATGGTTATTTTGAGGAATTTATCTCATTTTGGTAATGTTATAAAATATTGTTTCTGAAAAAGGAAAACATGAAGATCATGTTACAACCTGTCGTGTTGGACAAAGCTCTGGGAATTGAACCCACAACTAGAGTTCTATTGGGATTTATCGCCTACCACTAGACTACATGAAGTCCCTGGTTAGTGTGACTAATTATTTTAGTAACATAATTTTATTGATCAATAATAAGTTGATTTGGGATATTATTTCTTATCAAATAAATACCCTTAGTATAGGAAAATGATTTGGTGATTAAGTGATAAATCTTATTTTGGAAGACGTTCACTCTGTTAACACTATATGCCTAAGGAAAAGAAAATACTATGGGATTTAATTTGAGGTGTAATGGTGGATTTTCACCTATGTTTTTATTGTGGATTTATAGGGATTTGGGTTATTTATGGAAATTATTAACCTATAATAGAAAATATGTGATTAGGTTAATTACTTTTAAGTATGTGACTTTAAGAGTAGTCGATGTCATTTGGAGATACAATTTAACGTGGAAGACTACATAACCAAATTCTTATATGTTTTTGGTTTCAATATTAATTTGGATTCTACTAAAGGATTTTAAGAACAATTTTTTATTGAATGGTATTTATTTAACTTTGGGGTATTGTTGGTTTAATTTTAGAAATTAAGATTACTGTTTATTTCTCTAAAGAAATATCTTTTTGGGGGATCATCTGATCTTGTACTAACCATTTTGGTTTTGATTAATCTCTAAAGACTTGGTAAATTTATAGTTTATCCTTTGTGGATCATGTGATTCTCTATAAGTTGATTTTAGTGCTTCCAATGTGACCAAGTCATCCTGAATACTCATCTTTTGAAAAAAAATGAGTTAGTAGTATAAATTTATTAAATAATGAAACTCTACTTAAAAAGTAAATCATTTTGTTCTTGGTCAATCTCATAAATAAATTTCTCAACTTTATGAAATGTAACTTAAAAAAATGTTGTCCATTTAATTTTTATACTGGGAAACTAATGAAGGTTTGTCCCATCACAAGTTTTTGGTTTTCTTGTTGTTAACTTTTTCCAGATCATGTTTTCTATCCCTCTACATCAGAACTTGATACTTAGTTTATCTTCCATATCTATGTTTTCCTACATAGAATCCTAGTATGGGTTATCTCGGGTGACCTTTGTAATTCTCTTTCTTTCTTTTAAAGTGATAGTTTTATTGACTCTTTTTCTGATGTGGGGCTTTCAATTATGTTCCCAATACCATTTTTGAAAATTGATAGGAGGCAATTTCCTAAAGGGGGGAAGAATATAACATCCCATGCTTCCACGGTATGCTTCTCTTTGAATAATACAATAGCGTGTGTTGTACGCAACTTCGAGTTCTAACACACCGTGACCAATCAAACTAGCCGTTATGAATAGTAATACCCACATTTTGAAATATTATAAATTTTATCTTTCAAAATGGACTTCATTTTTGGATTGGTAATATTGAAATTAGCTTAGGGTGAATTATTGGTATTTTTCTGAAAAAAATCAATTTTTGATGAATAGTAAAAAACACTAAGATATAGTTTAGAACCGAATTTTTTTTAAATAATTCTTTCTTTTATTTAAATTTATTTTAGGTCAAAATAGATACATTATAATTATATAAGTTCAATTTAATTCATTGGAGTCAGTTTATAATGATTTTAGCTATATAAAAAGTTTATTGTACTTTTAACCATCTTTTACCCACCTCCTAGGATCATTTTCAAATTTGAATAGAACTTAATTTTAAGACTTCTATGAGTTGAATTTCAAAAATACAAGATAAACGGTTGTTATAAATAAGTAAAATGTGGTACAATAAGATGAAAATAATTTTTGGTGACTTTTTACTTTAATTTACCCTGGTTAAAAGTAAATAGGGTAATTAAGGGTAAAAATGATATTATTATTACCCTAAAACATGTCCTAATTCTATTAGAAAAGTATAATTAGACCCAAAACAACCTTAGTAATAAAAGATAAACCTATTTTGTCCACTTCTATTAGATTATGACATTTATTATTATTTAATTCAAAGAAGGGTTAAAAGAGTCAAAATTAAAGTTTAATAACTAAAACATTTTTATTATAGGGTTACACATAAGATAAATTCAACTATAAATATTCATTAAAAAGATAAAAATATTTTCTACATAATTTTATTTTATATATATATTTTTAAAGAAAAAATAATTTAATTTATTTATGACCCAATGATGATGTAGTAATTACCTAATTAATGAAATGTTAAAATAACTAATATTATAAATATCAAAATAAATGTAATTTTAGACGTTTTATGAATTAAACTACTTTTATAGATTTATATGACAGTTTAGGGTTGGTTATATGTTTTTTTATCGACTTAATAATGCTTTAATGAATTTAGAAAAAACAAAATACCCAATAGTGTCAAAATTGACATAAACGAGTTTTTAAAATACAGATTATATTATTAATTGATATTCTATTCTTAAAAATCTAAGGTTCAGACAAAATACATCTATAATTATAGTTGTATCATTAATGAACCACTTTGGGTTCTCTTGGAAGTTTATAATAAGTTTATTAAACATATAATATAAAAATAAAAGGATACATGGTAAATGTCCAACTATTTAACTAAGAGTTAAATCTAAAAGATAAGGTTAATATTGTAACCCAAACCGGTCTAAAACCTAATGTTTGAGTGGTTTTTGACCCATACCGACTTATACTTTAAAAAACCTATTTTTGAGCCCTTAGAAACCTAAATTGATTTTATTATAAATTAATATTTCTAGCTTTTCCTACGGTGCCCCTCACCCCTATTATTAAAGGGCACTCTACCTTCCCTCAAATTCACACCATAAAAGCATTTTTTATCATCCAAACAATGGCCAAATACCCTCTCAACTATCATACCTTCATATTAGATGTCTTAAGTTAGTCCAAAAGCCATCCTAAGGATCCCTTTTGATCAAATCAAAAGGAAGAACCCGAAGAAGAGGTAAATATTTCATCACCTCTTTCAAGTTCCTTTCTTCTTCCACTTCCTCTTTCTTTGTTGTTTCCATTATAAAATAATAAATCCAGTAACTTATATATATTTTTATGTTATTATAAATATGGTACAACCATATTCATTATTATATCTATCCTTTCAATGACATGTCAACATACGTGCGTACGTACGGATTACCGTCTCCACGTCGTGGTGTAATTGTTATTCAATACATTATTATTTCGATGCTTATAATAATGATGTTTAATTGATGTAAATAATAAATATAACATGATAATTATTCTATATATAATATATACCATCCTAGTATATATTATTTTAATATCAAAATAATGATATTGTCTCTCGTTCGTACGTACGAATTACCGTCTCCACGAACGCGATGAGATTCATTCTCCATCGGATCCATTCAAGACTAATTTTCATTTGATGATTAAAAATAATGTTTAAAGACTTTATATCATTATGTATATTAATAAGATACATCTCATCCATAACAAATATTACTCACATAACAATTAATATAAATAAAAACGAATCTGTTAACACCTGAAACGACGATAATACTAAGATATTATTAACAAAGCAATGTTAAAAGATAATATATGATATCATATGATTATTTTATAATTTAATAACAATTATTTCACCATTATACAAGAAGTTAACCTACCCTCTACCAAGTAAAAGTGCAAGGTAATGGATTCTTATCTCACTTTCAAGTCCAAGAGATTTCAATTGTTCGTCACTTATCTCTTGATTGTGGTGTATTATGTACTGCCATTTGGTCTATATTATCATGATTCCCTTTTAATTAATGGTATTCTGTAATTAATTTGGTGGTTATTAACTTTTGGTCATACAACTCGATTGATTACAACGTGGTAAGGGATTTTCATCTGACTTTTTTCCCCATGAGATTCATGCCATATTTGCCACTATTTTCCTTTGTACGTACTGCCCATGATTGTATTCTTTTTGTAATATACTTTAATTTATGGGTATTTACATATTCAATGAATGATCCTTATTTCATGTGGTGTATGTTTTGTAAGTTACCAAATAGGTAAGGGAACTTTTTAACCCAATTTTAATTTCCTTTGGTTAATCTTCTAATTCATAATTACATCATGTAATGATTATGCGTGGAATCATTATGTATTTATTTATGTTCTAATTTCCACTCCCATTTGTGTGGATATACTTTTAATACACATAATAACTCCATTAAAAAATTCTCAACTCATCGATATGTACTTGATAAGAGTAATTTTAACTCAATTTCCTTTTATTGAGTTAAACATCCAAGTCATTGGTTTTGTCTTAAAAATAACATGTGTGAATGCACTCTGATTGATTTACACTGAATATCCAATCATATTGAGTGTATTTATATTTTTAACACATTATTATATAATTGATTTGTCCTTAATCTAAGGATATCATTTTTATAAGGGATTTCATCTCAATTTACATTCCATTGAGACTTCATTGTGGTTATGCACCAATTCACTATTATATGGTGTATATACTGTCCTTTGGCATAGTATATCAGGAATCCCTTTATTGTCATGATATTATAAAGTTTTTATTTCCTCAATTTTTTGTATTCAGGAGACTCTCATTTGGTTAGGAACTCTAACTAAAATATCATTTTAAATGTTTTGAAATTTTATTCTTCTAAATCATTCTCATTAATTTCCATGTTTTAAAAATGGTTTTAAGGTTTTATTTATATGGAAATTATTGTTTTAAAATTAAAATTACTTTTAAAAGTTTCAAATTGGTATGGGAAACTTCGATTCAAAAATCTATTTTAAATGAATTCTTAACAAAGAGTGATACTTTTATATGTTTTCAAGAAAAAGGGGGATATTTCTCTCATATAGTTTTGATGATTATTTTCATGTATGTCAATATCCTTCATTATTCTCGATTAAGGTTAATCTATTACAATAAAAGCTTCCACATTGTATTGAATGAGTTTTGTTTGAGTGTGGATGTGCTATTTTTATACCATTCAAGGTTTGTGGATAAATTATTGACATTTTGTATGCTAGTTTTAATACGAATGTTTATGTTATGTTTCAAACTTTTCATATGTGGAATGCATTGGACTTAGTAAGTGACATGTGGAGCCCACTATAGCTCCTCAATGCATCAGCAGGTCTCATGAGACAAACTAGTGTCTTGGCATAAGGCCTGGGAAAAATCTTACTTGTAGTCTTGGAACAAGGCCTTGACTATGTGGATATGAAAGTCTGGAATAATGCCTTCCATCATTCTGAAAGTGGCTATTGATTTTTCTTGTGATTATTCGACTAGTATAATATCCATGTGTGTAAGTAAATGGATTTATTTTGATGTTATCTTTTCCATATTATTCTGAAGTTCAAGTTTAAAAGTCTTCTGTTTTAGTCTTATACATTGCCTTAAATGTTTATGCTTATTTATGAAAGTTTACACTATATTGTTATCCTTACTGAGCATCTGATCTCACCCCTTTCTATGTTTTATTTTTCCTAGGATGCGAAGAAGTATATTATGGCTGACCTATAGGGATAATTTATGGGATCTCAGTTTTGTCTATGGAAAAAATGTTGTTGTAGTTTTCTATTTTTTGATGCAATGTAAACCTTATGAATGTATCTATTACTTACAAGGCTACTAAAATAATCGATCTTTCGAGACTTGATCTTTCTTGATCATGCCAATGATACGTAATAATTCACCGACTCTGGGTAACTGTGGTCGAGGTGTTACATCCTCAATCAATCAAATAACATTCATTGTAAAAAAAATTGTATGTCAAAATGATATATAGTTTAATAAATAATAATATCCATGATAAATAATATTGATATTTAGGGGAAATTTATTTTCTAATGGTGATAGGAAATTGAATATTTCATGGGAATGTTAATGACTACAAAAATGAATTAAGAATGTGTATTTCAATACTTTACTTGGTTAAAATGATCATAAAAAATCCATATAAATAATAAGGATGGTTTAAATACAATATATACCTAGTGGTTTCTAAGTAATAGAATGGGTTGTGGGAATTACTTAATATAAATACCATTAAAATGTCATTAAAAACATTATTGAGGAAAATATTCTTTTCATTTTCAAAATAAACTTTTAAAACTAAAATTTCACAAAACATTTTAGAAAATAATTACCTTTCTTAATTCACATTTGAAACATATAAAGTATTTTTTAAAACATTGAATGTATACAATGGTAGAAAATTCCTGACATGCTGATTATGTTAAAACAAAAATTCCTTTCACATTTCTGATAAAAGACAATTAATTTTTTTTATAAAACAACATAAAGATTCCCTTAAAAACATTTTTTTAAAATAAAAATATGGATGAAAATCTATTTTAAAAATCATGGATAATATTAAAACATTTTTGAAATGTTTTTTAAAAAACATGGGTTTGGAAGAAAACTTATTTCTGAGCAAAGAGAGAAATAAAGTCAGATTTTATTTAATGCATTTCCACAATATTTTTATGTACCAAAGAGTTTAAAAAATGTAATTATTACTTGAAAAAAAATTAATAACCAGAGTATAATAAAAAAATATATTATACACCAATCAAATTATTTATTTTTATGTAAATTCAAGCATAAAAATCCGGATTAAAATCAGATTGTAAAATTAAATCTCACAAATATTATAACATTGAAGTGAGAATTTTTCAATGAATAGATTATGTGTATAAAATGTAAATCCATATAAAACAAATGAAAATAAAACATTATATAATCAAAATTTAATATACCCATAATATTAGACAATCAATGATAATGAAAAATTAATATAACCCAATGAAAATAAATTGAGTTACAAAATTCTTTACCACTGGGTAATTTTCAAGTAAAATACCCATGCATTAAATAATTAAAATTAAAAATTAAAAAACCCTGAATTTTTCAGGAATCATGATATCACATGTCAAATTTTTAGTATACACACCATATAATAGAAATTAGGTTCATATCATTATAATATTCTTTATTGAAGGGAAATTGAGACGAAGTCCAATACCTCACGCTTCTTTTTGGGGGAACATGATTTAAGCTACTGTATAATAGTATAAATCATTTTATTAATTTATAAAAAACTATATTCATATTTATCATATAATATATGATACTCTTATAATATCTTATTATAGATTCGTTATTAATATTTCATTATTTTCATCGTTTCGGGTGTTCATTGCTTTGTTTTCTCGTGTATGGTTTGTTATGAAAGATATATTTCATGGGTGTAGGATATTGAAAAATCATATCTAGAATAATATTAATTTTATAAATATCTATTTTTGATTATATCCATTTTTAAAATCATTATCTAAATTTGAACTTGTAGAATGGATCACATCTCTTCATGGAGATAGTAGGCTACATGTACACACGAGCGACATTATCATTCCATTAATGGGTGAAATGGTATGTAATTGGGTGATATATTGAACATTAAAAATTTTTGAATCATCAAATATATATCACATATATTCATTAATTTAATCCTTATTAATTTCCATGTAAAACATATGTTAAAAATTAATCACATCACTTCGTGAGGCAGTAGGTTGCCACACACATGAGACATGTTATCATATTATGAAAGGCAAGTATAGTAAGAAAAAATAGTGATATTATAATTAAAAATTATAATAATATCATAAATATCATATCAATGTGTTAAATCCATCATTATAACCATACTTTAAAAAGAAGTGATGTAAAACAAATTAGATGGGTTAACGAGGCAGTAGTCCTCTGTACACATGATCGACGATTTCATTTCCCATTTGGTAGAAGAGTAGATAGATATAGGTTATTACATTAACATAATAACATAAAATTATATGGGAGATAGTTTTTTATTATTTTATTTTTATTAAATAAAATTTTCATGTGTTTTAATAATAAATAAAATGGAAAACTCATTTAAGAACATTGACTATTCTTCAGGGAAATTATTTTGGTTTTCCCCCAAATCCTTCATAAGATATATTTACAATAAAAATGGATCTATGATGTTGGTATGGGATTAGTTAAGTTATTTTTATAGTAATTTTTTAAACCAAATGTATTTCTAAGTATGAATATGGGAGGAAAGTGAATGGCCGTTTATTATTGGTCAAGATACCACACATGGAATTTTGCAAAATATTCAATTGCACCAACTTTCTTATCCTGAAACAAATCTTCAAAATGGTTCATTACAGACTTTTAGACGTAATAATGTCTATATATGTCCATTAAATGGGTGTTGGATAATTTTTTAGGACATTTTAACCCTTATCTTATTAGTTTAACCCCCTAATAAATCAGTTTTTATATTAACTATAGTAATTAATTTTTACAGTTTTTACTGTTCATATGAGTAAAAAATTAATCTATCCTTATTAGATAATATATGTTCTTCTCATTCAAAATATTTAATTATTTTTTATAAAATTAAACTCACATAAGTGGTATAATCCATTTTAAAATTATACCCGTAGACATAGTGAAAAAACAGGTTTCCAAAGAGAAATTTAACATTAGTATATAATGTTTTAATATCAAAATTCAATATTAAAATGATTAAAATTAATTAATATAGTTACATTTCAATATAATTGAACTAATTTTACTTTAAAATAATTTAAAATTTAATTTTACATTGTGAATTATTTAAACTAAAATGAAGTTATCGATAAAAATAGTATTGTTCACTATTCAACAAAAAATGAAACATTTTAGAAAAATACAAAATATTAACCCTAAATTAACATTGAATTTTTAATTCAAAAATATTATTTAATATAATAAAATAAATTTCCTAAAAGTGGTAAAAAATAATTTTAAATTATGTGTCCAAAGCGTGACTAAACCGTTTAAGGAAAAAATACATTTTTTCAGAAATTGTTTATTTTTATATTAAATGATTCTTATTTTATTTCTAATAAATATATAACCATAGTTTTAATAATTTATTTAGTACTATTCATACCTACCAATTTAACAGCTATGTTATAAAGTTTTACTATATTATGATCCATTTAGAATTGGGGTTGTACTTTTCGAAATCTATCAACGAGATTAAATTTTGTGAAATGTATTTTGTGGGTTGTTTAAGCTCCGTGTTTCATATTGAATAAGATATCAAATAAAATGTTCTTATTTTATAATTTTGGGTTGCAACATTCTCCCCATAGTAAATAAAATATATCATTTTAATGTGATATTATGATCAGAAATCACGGGTTTGATATTTCCTTTCTTAAAAAACCCATATCATAAAAAGGGTTAATAAAAACATCCTCTTAATAAGAGAAAAAGATAAGAAAAAAAGTTCATATGGAATAAAACATTAATAGTATTATTATTATGATAAAATTGGTGTAAATTGAATATATGTACATAGAATAAAAGCATAAATAATGAAAGAGTGTGATAGACGTCATTCATCACAAGAAACTAAATGATGAATGGACAGTTAAGGACCTCAAAACCATAAATATGTGAAGATTCAAAAGACCATTTCATTCATCATATATGAAGGTAAGGGGATAATTTTTTTTAAAGATCATTTCCCTAAAGATAAGGAATTTTTTAACTATCCAATAAACTATGGAAATGTACTTACTTGACACCTATCTATTTCATAATCAAAATTTCATCCTTCGGTAGTGCTTCGATCAATTTCTAATTCATCACTTTCTCCCAAAAATGAATATGAAAGAACAATTTACTAGAAGTAGTAAAATTCACTTTTAATGGATCCTAATATTCATAATATCATGAAAAATCTATCCATATATCTCTAATTATTTTCCAAAACTAATATGATTAGCATAAGTTGTCCAATATAAAACAGAAATCATTAAACCTCATTTGCATCCCCACAAGTCCATCATTAACGTTTATTTGTTAAATATTTTGACTAAAAAATATCATATTGACTAGGAAAACATATACACCAGTAGTAGGTGTTAAAATATTACCATCCTTCAATTGTGGATTCGATCCCCGTGGCTATCACTAGATTCAATGGGTTGTCACCCATTATTATGTTTGTCCTTTTATCAAAACTATATTAATATAATTCCTATAAAATTCCCAAACTATGATAACCCATAATGTCAAAAATTTAAAAGATAAGATAAGACATAAATGTGACCAATGCCTTTAATATTAGGTCCAAAAAATATAAAGGAATTATTCTATAAATAATGTTTTTATATACTAAACTAATGGGTTGTCTTTCCATTAATGTTTCCCAAAATATCTTTAATCTTGGTAGGCTCCCATCATATAAATCCTAAAAAGTTTTTTTAATACATTTCACATATGATCAACATTAAAATAATAAAACAATAATAGTATCCATAACTCTTAACTTAATGAAGACATATATATTCACCCAAAATTAAACACAATACTTAGATATTTCATTTTTCTTATAACCAAAATACCATTAGTAGTAAAACATTTAGAATTTAATTCTTGAATCCCAATACGTAAATACATTATCCATTTTATTTTAACATAAGTCAATCCTTGGTCTAGGTATTATAATTTAGAAGATGGAATTGATTAATATAATGCTTAGGTTCCCCACATTTAAGATAATAAACTATAAAGGGATTCCATGGATAATATTTATTTACTTCCATCATACTCTTTGTTTTTTCTCATCAAATATCTTCTTTATTCACTTCATTTACACACGTAAATCATTTTCCCATTCCTTTTAGACACTTTCATGGGTGTCTCTTTCAGCATTTTTCACATTATGGAAATCAATCATTCTTTCCTCCATGGTCTCCACCACTTCAGTTGTCAGAAAATTATACCCTTCTCTTCTTTGGTATTTTCAAGAGTTGGTTAAGGTATATGTTCTTAATCATATCTCAAGATAACTGATTAGGCATAGTCATGGTATATTTCTATTATATCATCATCACATTTGGTTACTCATAATCACCACATTTTCCTTCATATTCAATGTTGAAATTATTCTTTTAGGTTCCAACCAATGACTAAAACCAAAAAGCGTAGTGTAAGAAACAATAATCATAGTGGGAAAGCTATATAATAATTTATAGTATGTTTAAATCATAACACCTTATATTCAGTCTAAGGAAGCTTATTTTTAACCAAGTATATTCATTGTCATCATATATCTATATCATTCATAATGATTTATATATAAAATGTGAATTATCTAAAGTGCATCCCCCAGGACTATCAAACCTAGTGCATAGTAAGGCATATTTTCATACACTAGTTGATGATCAAGTCAATCCCAGTTGGCTGACTTTTTGGCTGCTAGTGCTTCCTAGGACCACCCTCTCTTGATTTTCTCCTCCCTCGGGTCTCTTCCCCCAACTGGTGTGGATGTAGCTATCAAGGACGCCCTCGGACTGCATTACTACAGGCCCCCATGATTGTTGCTTTGGTTTTTGTCTTTTTTGTCCTTTTTGTCTTTTTTTGTCCTTATTTTTGATTTCCAGGAGATAATAAAAAGCGTACATGTTTTTATAAAAAAAATCAAAAAACCCAATGTTCCCTTTTCAATGTTATTATTGCTAGATATAACTGTTCTAGATCTATGACCTCTTTTAGTATCCAGATAGATATTTATTGATCTAAAAGTCCACATAATCCCTTCATTATCAAAAATTTAGGATGTTCATCTATACTTATTCTCAAAGTATTTTATAGGGTTATGATTTATAATATATGTTTTCCTATATCTAGTCATCAATATTTCTAAAAAACCTTATTTATACAAACTATAATGACACTAAATCTAGATACCTAAATCTAATGTGTTACTTTATTAAATTTTCATAATATACAAGGAATCACATCCTGAAGGATTGAATAGTTTCTTAGTCTTTGTAATGTAAATACATACATGGTACCCATATTAAATTTTAAAGAACAAATTATAATATATTTTTTTCAAGAATAATTTTATTACCTCTAGGATATCCATGGATATCAATCATAATACACAAAATGGATTTCTGGGAAAAGAAATTAAATAAGGGCGATCTCAAATTCTAAGTAATTGTTAAGTACAATAGAATATATCATCAGTCAATATGCATAGTCAACATGTCGAGGTAAATAACATAACACATGTGAAATTTAAATAACATGACTATAAAAATCTATATATAGAGGTAAATAACTAAAAACAAATTCCATTTAATCAATATCCTGACAATCCTAACTGGATATGGCATAGTCAATATGGAAAGGTAAATAATTGAAAACACATGTCATTTCTTCAATAAAGTTATAATAAAAAGAATCCGAATATAATATCATTGTGAAAATATCATGAACAATAAAAATTGAATTATCAATTAATTAAATTATTAATTATTAGACATCATTATCTATGGAATCTTGAGAACCTATAATTTAAAAACCTTCCATGATACAGTTCAAAATTGATGGGTATGTATACACTAGAAACCCATTTAACTAAGATTATCTAACTAATTCTTCTCATTATATTATTGATGCATTGAGGGGGTATCTATAATCGCCCCCCCCCCCCATATCTGCTTGTCCAAATCATTCCTTATATATCAAATAACAAATTCAATACACGGTAAATTTACCTTATCAATAAATTTTCCTATTGAGTAAGTAATACAGATTAATAATAATTTCCCCATCCAGTCAAGTAACATCAAATATATAACTCGATATGTAGAAATTTTATATGGTTTAAAAGATAAGAATATACTTGATAAATAATATGGACATTTAGGGCAAAGTTAGTTTCCAATAATCATAAGAAAGTGAATATTTTAATGGAATGTTATTGACTACAAAAATGAATCAAGAATGTGTATTTCAATACTTTCCTTGGTCAAAATGATAACAAAAAATCCATGTAAAGGCTAATTATTGTATCAATAAAACATATCCTTATTATAAATAAAATAAATTTTTGTTTTAATTGATTAATTGAGATATCATAAATAGATATTTAAAACATTTTGGAGGAAAATATCCCTTTCATTTTGATTGTAAACCTTTAAAAATAAAGTTCAAAATTTTTTTTGGTAATTAATATTCTTTTAAAATAAACTTTGAATCTTATCAAAGAGTTTTTAAGATAATGTTTAGTCATGATGGTAGAAATTTTTTTACATGTTGAGTATGTTAAAACAAATAATCCTTTCACATTATCGGTAAAATCTAAATAGGCATGGTTTGGAAAAGGATATGAATATTCCTTTCAAAAAAAATTAAAAATTCAAACATCGATAAAAAATTATTTTAAAAATGTATGAGAATAGTAAAAATAAATAAATCCTTTTTAGAAAACATGTTTTTGGAAGAAAACTGATTTTCCACTGAAGAGATAAATAAAGACAAATTTTCTTAAAAATGTTTTCTTAGTCATTTTGAGAACCAAAGAGTGGAAAACGGGTACTATTACATGAAAAAATCATGAATAACATGACTTGAATAAAATGAAATTGGTTTATTATACAAAAATAAAATTATTTCCTTCTATATAAATTCCCACATAAACAATCCATATTAAAATGATGTTATGAAATAAACCCTCACAAAGATCGTAAAGTTGAAGTTAGAATTCATCAATGAATATATAATGTGTAGGAAATTTAGATCCAAATAAAATATTTGGAAATAAAATATAATAAAATAAAAATTAATTAGATACATCATCTTATAATATAAAAGAGAATGAATAAGTAATATAACCCAATGAAAATAAATTGAGTTATAAAAATCTTTACGACTTGGTAATTTTAATGTCAAATCAACTTGGATAAAATAATTCGTATTGAAACTTAAAATACCATGAATTATTAAATAATTTTGATATTAAATGTAAAATGGGAAATATTTTCTCCATATAAAATAAATTAGGTGCATAACATTATAATATGCCTCAATGAAGGTAAATTGAGACAAAATCCTTAACCTCAAGATTCCTTTTATTATAACGTGATTTAAACTCATGTATAATGGTTTTAATCATGTTATTAATATACACTAGAACCATATTAATTTTTATAACATCATATATGAAACTCTTATAACATCGTATCACCCTTTTAATATTAATCTTTCTTTATTCGGATTGTTTCTGCTGTTAATTACCTTGTTTTCTCGTGTGTGTTTTGTTATGAAAGTTTCATTTATTTGGTAAATGATATAGTTAAATCATATAAAGAATAATATTAATGTTATAAATATATTATTTTTTCATTATATAAATTTTTTAAAACGTTTTTTAAATATGAACAAAGAGAATGGATCACATTGCTTTGTGGAGACAGTAGTTTGTACGTACGCATGAGTCATGTTATCATTCCTTTAGCGGGTGAAAGGGCAATGAATTGGGTGATATATTAATCTTTTAGAATAAATATAATCTCAAATATGTATAATATATTCATTAAATCTAAAATTATTACTTCCCATGTAAATAATATGTGAAAAACTAATCACATCGCTTAATGAGGCGATAGTCCACCGTACACACAAGCGATGTTATTGTATTATAAAAGGAATGAAAAGTAAGAAGGTATATGAGATATTATAGTTTCAAAAGTATAATAATATCATTTATATTATATACATCTGTTTAATCCCTAATTATATCTATCATTCAAAGGTGGTGATAGAAAATTAATTAAATCGGTTCGCGAGGTGGTAGTACGTCGTACACATGATCGAAGGTTTCGTTTACCATTTTATAGAATAGTATATGGATATTGGTTATTAAATTGACATAATAATATATAATAATATATTATATACTATTGTTATTATATTACCATTAATAAATAAGATTTTATAGCGGTGGAATAATAAATAAATTGAAAATGCTCATTTATGAACATTACCTCTTCTTTGGGGAATATTTCATATGATGAATTTATTATAAAAAGGGATCTTGGAGGTTGGTATTGGAGTAATTAAGTGATATGGGTAGGTATTGGCGGAACCAAATGGATTTCTAATTGTGAAGATGGGAGGAGAGGGGATGGCCTTTTACAAGTGGGGGAGAGAACATGTATGGAAATTTGGAATAGATTCAATTACACACACATTTTTATCATTAAAAAATAATAAAAAATGGGAAATTATCAACCATTATAGGTGATGAAGTCACAATGTTTCCCAAAAATGGGTTTTGGACAAGTTGGTAGGTTATTTTAAGCCTTATCTTCTTATTTTAACACCCTGTAAATGTGTTTTCCCCTTCACTGTGGTTATTAGTTTTTATAATATTTACTATTCATAATGGTCAAAAATTAATTTTACCTTATTATATAATATAAATTATTTTTATTCTTAATATTGAATCCATTTTTCTATAATTCAATTCATATAAGTGTTAGAATCCAATTTAATATTATACCAGCACACACAATGAAAAACGGTCTTTCAAAGAGACAAATATCATAAATAAAGAAGGTTCCAATATCAAAATACAATATTAAATTGATAATAATTACCTAAAATAGTTATATTGTAATTAAATTTAACTAAATTCACTTTAAAACTAATTTAAACTTTAATTTTATCACTGTGAATTATTTAAAAAAAACTCAGTTTTCAATAAAAATCAGTATTTTTCACTATTCATCGGAAAATGAAACATTTTAGAAAAACTAAAACATTTACCCTAATATAACTCTGATTTGGGAATTTATAAAATTATTTTCATTTTATCAAATAAATTTTATAAATTTGGGAAAAAATAAATTTAAATTTTGTGCACAAAGCGAGACTAAACCCTCTTTTAGAAAAAAAATAAAGTTTTACATAAAACATTTATTTTTCTTTTTAATGATTCTTGTTTGATTTATAAAAAAATATATAAACATAGTTTTCATAATTTCTTTAGTATTATTTTAACACAAAAATTTAATGGCTAGTTTATAACTGTATATTATGTTACAGTTCCTTTAGACTTTGGGTTGTGTGTTCTACAAGCTATCGAATAGAATAAATTTAAAGAAATATATTTTGTTGGTTGTTTGAGATCAGTGTTTCATGTCACATATGTTATCAAATAAAATTTTATTATTTTATAATTTAATTTATTTATATTATAAATAATGTTTATGATCTTTTCCAACATTACCAAGGGCCCTTAGGGTCACACATATGATAATGCTAATTGGGGTTCTTTGACTAATGTGGTTTGTCTATGTCTAGAGTTGATCATATTTATTATAAAATAAAATATGATTTTTTTTAATTTGAAATATTTAATTAAATAGAATTTATTTAATTAAAAAATTAAGTTTACATTATAATATAAATAATTAGTTATTTATAATATTAATAAATAAATATAATGAAATGGAAAACCCCAAATGGGATTTGGGATTACAATTTCAATCATATGATTCCAAGGCCCATTACATGTTGATAATTTGTAAGCCTTCTTAGAGAGCCCATTATAGCACTTACTTATATATCCTTAACCAATTTGGAGGCTAATTAATGACCCCCCCCCCCTCCCAGGTGGTTTTTGACCTAATCCGCTTTTGGAGGTGATTTAATGCTCCAAATGACTATAGGAGTATAGTTTATTTCACCACATTTTATTTTATATGAATTTAAATTACTTATAGGATATTGAATTCACTTATTTCTATAAATATCCTAGAGGGCGACATTCATCATTAATTTTATATAAACCAAATGTGTTACTTAGTTTTATCTATTGTACCTTGTTTAATAGAGTTCACTAGCTTTCCTCATCCGTTATGTTTTCTAGTGTATCTATATTTACATCATCCATCCAATACCTTTGAGGGGTGACCAATATAACTTGGATAAAAATGGATCCCACCCAGGAATTTTTGATTTGTGTTATCAGTGGATATTGAAGGACACTTAAATTCAATAATTAAAGATTGATCAATATATTCCAAACCATTGTTAAAAGGTATTTCTATTTTATTACATTATTTATATGTTTTTCTACGTTTTATGATATTAGATATGTTATAATATTACATAAATTTTGTACTGAGTATCGGTGATGTCATTGAAACCTAAAAGTGGTATCAAAACCATAGTTGATAAATGAAAAATTCATAAAATAAATGATTAAATATTTTATAGTCTTACAATATATTCACACTATGAAAAATTCATTTCAATATCACATGAAACATCAATGGAATGTTCTATTTTGTGATCACTATGATTAAGGGTAATTCCTGGTAGTGGGTTTCGACTTAGCCCCTATGTGAAATGTCAAATGCTCTATTATCTGGTCCGTCAACCTCCTGAGGAATTATAGATCTTTTTATCATATTAAAATTGATCTGAATACATAAAATTGTTCTATATAATGTGATTAAAGTCAAGAATATTGTATAAAATGAAAACTTAAATGGATTAAGTAATTATTATGCATAATATTTATGTAGTATGTATATGATACATACTGATGAATTGCTATGAATATGATAAAGTAAGGTGTGTATATGATTAATATAATGTTAATGTTAACACTTAATAAAAAATATTAATTTAATATCTATGTTTTAGAATCCTTATAATATGATTCAAATTCATCAAGGCCTTGAGAAATAATTTTTTTTAATGCTTAGTCGATCACAAATAATCTATCTTGGTCAAGTAAAAAAGATTAATAGTTATACGAATGTGATTGTTGACGGGAATTTGACTTGTTAACCCAATCAGATTGGTTTCTAGAGGTATAATGTTGATTATATTCATGAGATCAATTGGGTAATATATTGTTCTCTCGAAAATACTAGGATGGTATTAGTAAAGAAATAGAAATATTTGTTTACCTAAATATAAATAACTTAAGAGAAATGATTAGTTGAGTTAAGACATGCATAAATATAGATCTTGGTCCACTAAAGATATAATATTTAATGTTAATATTTTAGTTGTAGTATATTATATTAAAGACCATATTTAATAATAACACACATGATACTAATAATAAAATATATTTTATATAGATATTCATGGTATCAAACACCAAAATGTATCTTTGATATTATTATATAAGAAAGAAAATTGAATGAAAATAAATTCATTTACTTGTATCATAATTTTAAAATAATTCTAAAACATTAAGATAAATTGTATGTTCTGAAGTAATCTATCCCAGTTGAACCTACTTCCATACTTAAAATAATCATATGAATGATTCTTTGGATATATCTTTTTTTATGCAAGATTCCATGATTCTTGGGATTCATAAGAAACATGAATTAATAGAGGTGTTCAATATAATTGAACACCTTAAATATATCTATCAAGAGAAGTCATGAATTGAAATATTTGACTAAAAAATCATTTTTTAGAGAATTATATTAAAAGGAACTCAAATTTATACTCATGTGCTAAAAATATTTTGACACATAAACAACAAAGAACGGATTTTGGTGCCCCAAAAGAAATAGATGTCCATTGATGCTATCATGTAACAATTTCTAGTATATTTTAATCATTTAATAAATAATTTTAATATGAATATGATTTTTTGTACCCATCCTAAGCTTTTCAATATGATGAGAACCCTAAAACAAAACTTAAATAGGTCATTCATAATCAATATGATGAGTTAGGGAAAGGGTAAATTCATTGACATTAAGAAGAAAAAATGGAAATTAAAAATATTTAATATATGCACTAAAACATTAAAAATTCATCATTGAAAAGGACAATGTTTCTTTTTCAAACAAATTGGGCAGTGGAAGAAGAGTTATCATTAATACCTGGAGATTATTAAGAAGTGATGCGCCGACGGTTCAACTAAATTAGGCATATATGTTATAGAAATAAATTTATATAACTCTTAATCATGAGTATTAGATGCTGAATGTGTATCACATAGTTGTGGTAATGTGAAATTATTCATAGAATATAGGAAGATGATTGAGGGAAAAGTAGGACTGTGAGTTGGAAATAGAGAGAGAGTTATTGTATTATCCATAGGGACAGTAAATTTACTCCTTCCAAATAGATTTCTATTATTTCTTGAATACTATTATCATATACTATTAATAAACAGAAATTTTAAATCTATATCATTCATATATAGGGATGAATTTTCATTCATAATAAAGAAAAATTGGTTTTTATTTATAATATTTAAATTTGTTATGGTTTTATAGTATGTTTAATGGATTATATAAATTGGATATTGAAACTACTATCAATAATGTAGATAATAATAAGTGCAATATTAATTCCACTTCTCTTTGAAATGTTTTCATAGTACATATAAGTAAGAATTTCATCTGAGGAATCTATAAATATGGATTATTTAATTCCAATGATTATGAATGATTTTAAGTATGTGAATTTTTTTATTAGGAAAAATTACAAAGAAAAAAAGGGAAATGAAATAAAAAGTTATTATAGTTTAATCATAATAATGTATGTGGTCCTATAAATAAAGTATCTTGAAGTGGATTTCAATACATCATTAGCTTGATTGATAAATTTAGTAGGTATGGGTATAAATATTTTATGAAACAAAATAATGAATCTATTTAAATTTTAAAATTATTAAAAATGAATTGAAAAATAAACTTGGAAATATTATTACAAAACATTAATCTAGTTGAGGTAGAGAATATTTTGAGTCCAGAATTTCATAACTATCTAAGAGATTAATGGTCTATTATTACAACTCACTCTAACTAGAACACCATAGATAAAGGTGTATCTGATTGGATGAATCAAAAAATATTGACATGATTTAATGAATAATTATTATTGAAAATCTTCCTATTTCATTATAGAGTTATTATCTGGAAACAACTTCATTTAAATTATATTGTGTTCCATCAAATGTTATTCAAAAGAAAACACATGAGATAATGACTTGGAAACATCTGAATTTATCTTTTACATAGGATTAGGATTTTATGGAATACACGTGATATAGTAACTTGATTAAAATTGAACCCAAATCAAATAAAGGTCTATTTTTTAGGTATTATAATGAAATTTTGGGTTATTAGTTTTATAATCCATCAGAGCATTAAATGTTTGTAGCCCTATTTGTTTCCTTTCTATAAGGGGAATTTTTTTCTAAAATAATTTTTGGGACTAAATTTAAACTTTATGAATTTCAAGACTAACAATTTAACGTTATTCGTGAGATTTATATGTCAAAAAAAGGTTGTGAAAATTGAATAGACTCGATATACCCAGGAACTAAGAATGTTTTGTAGATTTCATCAAGAACCTTGGAGATATGGATTTCTAATTTTTAGTGAAGTTGATGTAATAGTCATGGAAAATGATCAAACATCTTACCAAGATTTTATCACAAGATGTGAACCTAATGATTGGTTTAAAGTAATAGAATCCTAAATGGAATCCATGAACATTAATTAGGTTTGGAACCTAGTATATCCATATGATAGTTTAAAACCCATTAGGTGAAAGTGATTCATTCATAAGAAGGTTGTGATAGATTGTATGATACCTAAATAAATATATCTATTAGTAGCTAAAGGTTTTAAATAAATTAATGATATTAAATACATAGAAACATTTTCTCTAGTATATATAATCAAATTTATTTAGATTCTTTTATCCATTGTAGCATATTATGATTATGAGATATATCAAATGGATGTAGAAATCTATATTACTTTATAAAAATTTGTTTGATTATCTATATATGATGAAACCCAAATGTTTTAAGGTTCCAAGATTTCTTCTAATATTTGTAATCTACAGAGATCCATTTATGGGTCTAAGTAAGATTATTAGTGTTAGAATACTTGTTTTGATAGCTTGAATTTAACAAAACTGAAGATAAAAAATGAATATATAAATAGTTTAGTGTGATCAAAGATTAATTTTTAGTGTTGAATGTGGATGAAATACTTCACATCCTAAATGAAAGGCCAATATTACAATTAGTAAAGGATTGGATTCTCAATGAAGGTTCTTGGTGAAGAAACATGCATACTTTATATTAATATCTATAGAGATAGATATAAATGAATGATTTTCCTTTTTCAAAACACATACATTAGTATGGTTTTAAAATGTTTTAATATAGAAAAATCTAAAAACGGGTTTTTACCAATTTTTATGGAAAGAGTCTTTCAAATACATTGTTTCGTTCAACAGATAAATAACAATAATGTATGAGTAAGATTTATTATACTTTATTTTTTAGATAAATCATGTATGCTATGTTGTATACTCATCCTAATGCATCATATGCATTAAGTATAAAAATTTGATGCCAATCAAATCATGGTGATTTTTATTGAGTATCCATTAATAATATACTTAAGTACTTGAGAATAATAAAGGATTTATGTTTGGTTTTTGGTTGTGAGTAAGAGCTTATTGTAAAAAGTTACATCGATGCAAGTTTATAAACTGAAAATGAATATTTTAAGATCTCATTTTGTATTTTTGTTTCTTCTAAAGAGTGGATTTATAAGATAAAAAAGTTCCAAGAAATTGATATTTCTAATTCTATGATAGAATTTGAATATATCACAACATCTGATGTATCTAAAAAGTTATTTGGAAAATGGAGTTCATTACTGAACAAGGGGTTGTCCCATGAATTAGGAATACAATTAAAATCAATTGTGATACTACTAGGGTGGTTGTATAAGATAAGGAATCCTTATCTCAAAAAATAACCAATCATATTATTTATTAATCTCATCTCTTGAAAGAGATAATTCAAAAGGGTTGTATAAAGATATGTTATGTTCTTGTAGAGTACAATATTTCCATACACTAAAATATCCTATCATATAAAAAATCATGAAATATATACAATTTATTTTTCTATTAGATATATGGGTTTTTGGATTTAGCGAAAGTGAGAATTTGTTAGTGTTTTCACTTAAAGTTATTCGACTATTATTATCTTAGGTAAAATTTAAATCGTGTATTGTATATTTTGTTGGGGGTGAGAACCACCAATCCACTAAAATATACACCTTATGGAACACCAATCAGAGATGAATAACGTCCAAGACATCCATGAAAAAAATTTACCCCATAACATTTAGTTTACTATAGGATAGGAATAAGCACCTCACCTTACTCATCGCATTAAGTTGATCTTCGCACACAATCCCAATCATGACTCACAAACAAGAAATTAAGAAAAAAATTAAAAAAAAAGTAATGAAAACATTGATTAAGTTGTTCAGACATTAATTCATATATCCATGGGATAATACAACTACATTTCTATTTATTCAGAAGTTATAATATAAAAAATCACTTATAAATAACTTCCAATGAGATCACTAATTACATGTAATCAAAAAAACACATGCGCTAGTGGTCCCACCCTTCTTTTGCAGCAACTCCCCACCGGTCATACAATTTTAATGACTTCTAACATTCATTAAATTCCATAAATTGATCCTAGAACCCTATTATTTCCTATATAAATCTATATTTGACTCCTAAAAACTGATGAATAGTGAAATTTATTCTTACTCCACACTGAATGACTCTTATAGTTTAACCCCTTTTCCAAAAAATCATGAGTAGAAGACTTTGACATAACATAATCATAAAAACATCATATGTAATATATCATAAACTACATTTATGCCTATTTAACCACTAACTTAAAACACACCAATTAAAAAATAACATCTTTTAAACAACCAACCTTTTCTAAAGTTTCTATCATTACCACCTTCATCCCGACAAAGAAAACATCCCAATATTCTTCTTCTATTCATATAATTAGAACCTTAAGAGGGTTGAAATTCCTGAAAACCTCACACATAATTTAGGGAAACTCAGGGAAACCATTAAAACTTAGGAAAAAAAATCTCCCACTCTCAAAATAAATAGTGTTTCAATTCTCATTCTTTTCACCCAAGTCTCAATAGGGAAAAATGGTGAATCAAAATGTATTATACTAAACCATTGGTGAAAATATCAGTTGGATTTTGTCTTATTGTTATCTTTTATATATCTATATCAAAATCCTCCAAAACAATTCAGATGAAGGGATATTTTAGTTTGTTGTGTTTTGTCTGAACATATAACACCATATTATTTACCAAGTGTATTGGACTCTAACTATCATAGTTTAGAAATAATCAATCCTTTCTCCTTTGAAAATCCCCTAATAGATTGCTAAACAATATTATTTCCTTCCCTAATTATATTTTTTCCTTATATTCTAGTTTCATTATGGATAGAGTGACTCTAGACTGCATTATTAATATATAATTAACTATTATTCCATGAAATGAGAACATAAAAAACATTATACTATTTCAATTATCTGAGTCTCTCTCAAAGTTGGCATCTATATACCATTCAAATAGATAATTAGTTTTAAAATATAAGGTTATATCTTATAATCCTTTAATGTACCAAACAATCCATTTAATGTTCTACTTCCACATAATTGACTTGAAATGAGTGATGACTCCCATTAAAAAATCAATATTCAAGCTTGTGAAAACAACAAAGTATATCATACCACCCACCATTGAGTCAAATAGGAATTTCACCATACACTTCACTTTATATTTAATTTTCAACATTTTTTCCTTTTATATTTTGAGGTGTCTGGAAAATAGAGTTAAGACTGGATTACATCTGGACATTAAAAACCATTAGATTTTCTTTTGGATGCATTACATATAAGAAAAAACCAAGTCATGGCATTATCATATCCCTTAATTTTCACCCCTGAGATTATATGGGACTCTCTAATACCTTTCAACATGAATTTTCTAGAAAAATCATCCTTCAACTTCTAAATCATTTTAATTATTAGGCTTGTTAGAAGAATGACATCCACATATAGGAGTAGGATGATTAATAACCCATACTCTTATTCCTTTTAGTAGAAGTAGTGATCCAAACTTATCCTTATGAAACCTTTATCCTCTATAAATTAATCATAATTTTTATTTTATTATCTTGGTGCATGTTTCATTCCATAGAGACTTCACTTCAATTTTCACACTAAGTCCCCATTCTAATTGTCTTTGAAACCAAAAAAATTCTTCATGTAAATTTATTATTCCAAATCACCAATTAGAGAGGTTTTTTAATCTATCTTCCCTAAGTGAAATTGTTTTTAATAAAATCTGTGCAAATCTTTCTAGTTGTTGTCATTCTAAAATACTATTGAAAATATCATGGAGAAGTACACTCTTTCTTTCTATTGAAAACATTTCACCACTAGTAATTCCTTGAAACTCTTCCAACCATCAGCCTCTTATTTAAAAAATAATTCCAATATATTATCATGTTCATTAACTCCAAGTGAATGTTTAGTTATCTCACATGTTTCATTCTTATGAAATGAATCCAACTAATCCTTCATACCTTACTTTTAATTATCGCCACCACTAAGACTAGACACTTCTTCAATCTCTCGGTTTCCCCTATATATATTAGAAGTATGTAATTTTGTTCATGTATGAACCTTTATACCAATTATGTGGCATGGGTATATAAATAAAAAAATCTATGGACATGCTCATTTTGATACTGCAACTTCCAGAATTTCATCTTTTGGTACTCTGATCTAAGCTTTAGCAGTCCTAGATCTCTTTTACATATCTTTCATCGGCCTAACTTCTAGACTCTATATTCTCAATAAACTCTGTGAAACTTAGTTCCTTATGGAATCCCCATTCAAATAAACTTATCCATAGTTAATTAATTAGTTTTCCCCAACATCCATTTCCAGAAAGTCTCAATCTATTCATAAGAACTTGTCATTGCATAAAATATTTATTTATTCTAAATATCTTCCAATTATCATCATAACATGGATAGAAACCAAATTTTTCATTAGAATATCCCATAATGAAGCATGCATGAGACTTAGATTCAAGTTTTTCTATTTCCATGGAACCTAAATTGACATAAAAAATGTTTGGAAAAACATTTTAGTTGATAACTTCTGCTAGTTTTTCAAACCATAGCTGCACTAAAATATGTTTCCTTATCGGTGCTGTTATAATTTTTTTAACTAAGTATGCTGCATATTTAATCACTTCCACGCAAATAAACATTGACATTATGAAGTGTAACCTCATTTTATATAACTTTTCTGTTAATATTTGATTCATCATTTTAGGCACAAAATTATTCTCTAGTATAATTTGTACAATATTTTAGATTCTAATTCTTTTTATTTGGAAGTAGTTCCATAAAACTATTTCATTTTACTCACTACAATTTTTGGATGATAATTACTTAATCATCCATCTAGTTTCCCTTTCCACCATGGCCTTCCTTGGAATAAACACTCCAAAAGCGTTTGAGTTGTGATTCGAAAGTCAACCCATACATTATTTAATAATTCATTAATGAAAGTAATGAATTATAAGGATCATCTATATGATTGACCAGGGAAATACACACAAACATTCTTGTGAAAAAGATCTAACTTTTGATATCTTGTCTTCTTTATATTCAAATTAAATGATAACATTCTCTATTTCCTAATTATAAAACTATTAAAAATTCTGATTTCATGGTGGTGGATCTTCAATACACTCTTTTTTATAGAACTTTCATATTATTATTACTAATATGACCTAGTAAACAATGAAACAACTCTAGAAATTCAAAACAATCTCCCAAAATTATCACTCCATCTGATCTTCATATCAGATATAATGTTCCCTCATTTACTCATATTTCTACAACCATGGATCCCTGGGTAACTTTTCATAATCCTCTTATATATTTTTTCTAAAACCATAATTATCTATTTTGCCATTGAAAATTTTATTTTTCTATAGGCATAAAATGTTTAAATTTTGTTTGAACTTCAATAAAATCTCATATATAATCTAGGTGTTAGTATCTACCATCCCCATGAATTCAAGAGCCTCATCATTGGATAGGTATACCTTATCAAATCTTCAAGATACATAATTAATCATGTATCTTAACTTTGAATTAGAATGGAATGATGCACTAATAAATCAATAATTATTCCATCGGTATAATGATAAAAAATAATAAAATTCCACAACCATCTTTTGCTGAATTAATAGAAATTGAACTTCCATGAGATTCCCATATGAATATAACCCAGTGATCCTTATATTCCTTCTTGATATACCTTGTTTTATTATAATGCCAGTATATGGGAACAATTCTATTTGATTTAAATCAACATTTTTCATTGGACATATATTTTTATTTCCTCTAAATTGACTTCCAATGAGGTGATCATCCTTTACCTTTGTTATTTAGTATTAATCTTGTGAGTTCTTAGACATCCCTCTATCTGATATCTTTATTTAGAATCATATTTTTTAAATCCTCAATCTCTATGTCAATATTCCCACAATATTTTAATAAAATAAGTCCCAAATATCATTCACAAACTTGAAATTAATCATGTAAGGACACATGTACAAAAAATAATGAGCATTTATCAAAAAATAGAATTTTAATTTAGTGGATTGACTGATTTTGATTCGATATTTGTAAGAGAATTATAAGTTTTGGGACATCTTAAAGTAATGTTCTTAGATATTAAATGTCTTTTGTAACGTATACCAAGTGCTCGAACTAGTATCATAGTATTTGGGTCGAAGTTGGATTTTTTGGAATTGGTTTTTATTGTCTATGTTTTTTAGGAAACCATGCTTCACCATGATGTCTAGGGGTTTTCTAGATATATTTTTTATTAATAATGACTTACATGAATTATTATAGAATGTTTAAGAGAATACCATGTGATTTTATAGAGAAACTTTTATGGGATCCTTTGGGATAGATTCTTAGCACATGGTTTTTTTAAGGTTACAGAAAAATCATACACAATGTTGCCAAGGTTTTTTTCCCAAGCAGCACATAGATTGGAAAACCTTGCGGACTAACCATTTGAAGTGTTTCAGCATGGATATTTATGGTGTCATGGTTGTTTCATGGTTTGGAATACTATACATCTAAACTATGCAGCCTATTAAAATTGGGTTTTTACATTTTTACCCCTATGAGAATCAAAAGGGGAAGACCCTTTTCTTATCCTCCTCCACATGTCTGACTCATCCGACCAAGCCACTCCATCCTTCTCATTTACCTTGATTTTGGGATTACATTCAATGTTTTTATTAAATTATTTATGGTTTAAATTAACCTCTAATGGCCTCCATTGATCCCCTCATCCCTTTTCTTTAATTTCTCCTCTAGATAGGGTCTTTTATTCAGATTCCACTGATGTATTGGATAATCAGACTATGATGACAGGGGTTCCTTTTTTATTGGGAATTGGGTGACCTTTGAAATAATATTTATGCAGCGGTTCCTCATTTTGGTTAAGGTGTGTTACTCTATCAATTTATTTTAGGTTTTTGCGTAAAATTAAATTGAAATTCCTATTTCTTTTTCATTCCTTGTTGGGGATTCTTCTCGACATAGGGACAAGAGTGTGAGATGGACCCTTGGGGTTCCTTTGGGTGCAGTTCTAGAATGGTATTGTGAACTTTTGAGTTATTCATCATTATTATGTGTTGGTTTGGAATTAATTTATTAATTATAAATGTTATTATTAATTAATTATAGATTTTTTATTGAGTTAGGATATCAGGTCATTAAGATGTGCATATATGATCATGGGAAAGATTGGATGGGATTGGTTGTATCATTACATTTGTTAGTGACACTTAGAAATAAATAGAGAACATTCAAATTGAGGGTGGTGGTCCATGTACTTATCCTATGGAATTTATGCTCTATTATTCATGTGTGAGTTGTGTGGACACACCTCTTAGGTTTTTTATGTGTTTAATGAAATTGCTTAATTTAAAAATTAATTCTATGATTAGGATTAAAACATTTTCAAGGCCTTGATGGACTATGGTAATGTATAGTTTTCTTCACCCCCCCCCCCAATGGTTGAGGCCATGAATTGAGATGTGGTTAGCCTGGGTGGATAGACTATTGGATATGGATAATAGTTTAGTTGAGAGGATATAACTAGAGTGACCTTGAGGTTCGAGATGTTCCATGATCCATCCTCTTGACTATTTCATATTTGGAAAACCCCATGTAGTCGATGAGGTTTTTCTACTCCATTGATGATGTCATGGTACACAATATACTAAGATATTTGGGTACTAACTTGAGACAAATGAGGAGACCAAATACCATTGTGAGGGTTCCTCTTCTATAATTTGACCTAGGGGACCCTAGTGGGTATCATGTAAATTGATCAACCCGGAATAGGCATTAGGTATAGATGGTTGTGGGTGTCACGAAACACTCGAACCGATGTATAATATTATTGAGGTTAATATGTTGATAATAGGTGTGGGTGTTCAACCAGCCCCTACAATACTTTTATTTATTTTTGAGGATTGAAGAAAAGTTATTACCCAAGATTCTTAGGAATCATCCATTGGTCTTAACATTTATGTGATTACCCAGGATGTTTGGGAATCACTAGATGAGTTGTATGCATCCCTGGGATTCGGAGTATGTTTGGGATATGATCTCACAATTTATTGGGGATCCCTTCCTAGCTCAGCTAGCATCCAGATATATAATTAATTGCAGAGTGTATTTCTAGAGGTGGTACATATGATCCAACGTCAATTATTTATGTTTTCACACATATAGTATTTCCATGATAATATAGATTCCTTCAAGATAGTGTTACCATTTTAAATGTTTGGGATAAAGATTCTAATGGAGAAACCAATAGACCATTGTGAACTCCTAAGGTGCCTAGGATTCGAATGGATGTATGAGGTACCAAGTTGAAATATTTCCCTGATCTTGAATGTTGGACATCCGGAGTGTGATTGTTGGATCCCATAAATCAATGCCTAGGATACCTCCTAGGATTAGTTGGGTGACTATAGATGGTTCAGTTGAGGAATATTGACGTATTGGATGTCCAGGATACTGAACATGGGATCTAATGATGGTTTTCCATTCTATTTATTGTGTTTACAAGGAATTATTCATTATTAGACCTGAAGGATTTCCTAAGGCCTCACAATCCTAGTAATGAGTCATCATCCAAACATCGACAAAACCTAGGTACTATTGTAGGTTTCATCCTTATATATTAAGGATAAGGTATTCCATGTAAAGGACTAGAATTTTCTACTCATCCTTGTAGGTGTGATCATGAGACTCCTAGAGAGAGGTAGAGGTTTTCCTGAGGTGATTCTCATGCTTAAAGATAGTTTGGTGTAGGTAGAGGTATGTATCATTGATTAAGGCCATATACCTGAGGATCGATGATAGTTATTGGGTATGGCCCATGTTATGTGTGTACACACATGGGATGATGGTGATAATATGGACGCACAGTCTTTGTAATGTTCTTTGAGAAACTTCACTATCAGGAAAAGTAGATATTGAGATTGTTTATTTATTTATTTATTCATACTGAGGAGTAAAATTTTTTATTTCCACTTAGAAATTAACATGCACATATCTTAGTTTATATCAGTTAGTATGGAACCACATTGGTGGTTCCCTTTTCATTTTTTTACTCACATCCTGTTTGGGACACCATTTCACATGGGTACCTGACTATCTCCCAGACGGTTACTGAAAATAATGGTTGGTATGTATCCTGAAATTTAGATCGAGTTGGATCTGCTCAAATGGGATATCTAGATTAGGATGTGTTAATTTTAATAGTGTATTAGAGCCTCCCATACATTCATTTTATTTTTTTTACCCCTGTATATATTTAATTTCCCAAGTGGGAAATCCATCTTGAGGTATGGTTTTATGCTTGTACATTCATATTATCATTGAATGTTTTGTTTGTTTCTATGTACTCGGGGGGGTTTATTATAATATATTATTTTTGGTTATTTAATCATGATTTTTCACTCTAATATAGGGGGTATTTCCTCCCCACAATACCTCTTTATACACCCATTGATATTTTCCAGCCTATAACATTTATGAAGTCGCACATGAGGTCGCGTGGTGGTCTAGTCTGGAAACTATTCTAAGTGATCTAGAGTGGGGTGTTATAAACTGGTATTAGAGGATGGTTTTTATCATTATATTACTATTTTAGGATTTGGTAGAACTGATAAATAAGGATGTGTTAGAGCTTGTAATGGAATTCAAAATAGTCATTGGGAACACCTTTATGAGGGGAATTCAAGTTTACCATGTGTTTGGAATTAATGTTTTAAAATTTCACTATTATGGTTATTTTCAATTTTCACCTACTATGATTCAAATGGGTTTTGATATTTATGAATAGAGAGTTATTAGAATTCACGTCTTGACCAGTTTATTAGAATTTTTTATTGTATTTTTTTCTCTAGTTTAGTAGATGTAATAGGTGACCCATGTATCATATCATGTGCATATGATTCAAATGATATAGGATAGCTAGTGTGACTATTTTCACTGATTCTTGAGGCTCATTTGTATAATGTGTCAATAGATAATCATGTGATGTTTTGTCATATAAGTATTAGGTAACATTATACACCTTTGGGAAGGATTTTATGTTTTATTTTACTATGGTGGAAGATCTTATAGATCCTATGGTGAGACAGTTGATGGCGATAATCTAATGCCTTGGTGCAAGGGACAATTAGAGACCCTGAGGGGTTTGTATATGGGAATTTAATGACTAAGAGATAAACCCCTTGGGGTGAGTATTTTATAGGTTAGGTTACATAATGTTCTAGTAACACCCTATAAAGTGTTTCCCATATATCTTGGAATGATATTATACTTAACCGAGAAAGTGTTTGCAGTTTCACCTCGGTACGGATCGTCTAGGATGATGTTGTCGGTTATGGAAATAGTGTGACCATAACCTCTAAGGAGTAGTTTAATGATTATTTTCTTTAAAAGGGTGAGGGAGCTGGGTTTTTTTATTAAAATTGTTGGTAAAAACTAAAATTTTGTTTTCCAATATATCATGAAATATAATTCAACATAACTGAACCTCATGACTGTAGTTCCTAAACAGAGATCATCCCAGATGATTCTAGAGGGAATCACCCTAAGTTTTTCATTCTCAATGGATCACTCCTATGTATATATGATCTGTGAGAATTGGTTCCTTGGTAGTATATTGAGATGGAATGATATATCATTATGTTGTGAGATCCTCAAGAGGGAGTTTTATGTTGGATGTTGTGGGATATTGAGATGGGTGTGTGGATAATTCCCTGTGGGTTCTGAATTTTGTGAGAGACCCCTAAAAATGACTCCGTATTTTGGTAAATTGGTGGGTCATGATTTCTGAGGGAAACCCATGAGATATGTTATCTCAAAAATTATTATATTTAGTTATGGTAAGCATAAGTGGGTTATTTCATTTGGGATAGATACATGGGAGGTGCTACAAGGTATGGTGTAGGCATGGTTATGCCTTTGGTTTTTATGAGGCATCATGAGTTCTTTGGTGCTTAGGATAGACATTAAGGGAAGGATTTTTTGGGTGCATAAACCTACTATTGGGGACACACCATGGCATCATGGTAAACAATGGTAGATTCTTATGGTGTTGTAAATGTTTTCAGTGGGCGGCCATCATGCGGTGAGGGATGGTGCAAGTGATGTGCACGATATTAAAAATGAGTTCCAAGGGAAATCTGGTCAGGAATAATAGACATGTAATGTATTAGTTTTTAATTTCATCTTAGTTTAGATGATGTGTGATTCATGGTAGCATTATTTGGATTCTACATTTTGGTGATACTGGAGAATAAAACTATTTTTTCCAAATGAGATCGAGGTAGGATGTGTTAGATACATGTGGTGCTGTTAAATTATGAATCAATGAGTGGCCATGTGCGGGAAGAGGACTAGTAGTCTTGATGAAATAATATGTTCATGATTTCCTAATATTTTTTATGGAATATGAAATTTCACTTTGTGTTAGATGTGACATCAAAATGGATCAGGTGCGAATGGTATTATTGATCTGATAGTTCATCCTGGTTATGTGCCGACAGGACGAAGTGAGTGTGGCTCTGACAGAGCAGCATGATTATTTGGAAAGAGAACCTATTAAGGTTACACATGAGTAGTGTTATAAGGGAATTATCATGGTGGGGAGTTCACTATTATCCATTGGAGTTTGGGACACTTTTCATGGACTGGATATTAGTGAATTTCATGGATGTCATTCTCAAAATTAGGAATAGGTGTGAAATGGTGTTTTATATTTTTTCTCATTTATGAGAGGCATCATTTATGCCCATTCATAAAGTGCATGGATAGATGTAATTTGGGATGTGATGGGTGAGGTTTCGATTAATTGAAGTGATGATAAGAACAATCCTATGGTGAGGATCGGTATTTCGATCACGAGTGGTTTGACCGCATGTGGGATGGGTCTCAGTTTTGGGAGACCATTCGGTAGATAGTCATAATGGAAATTGGATACCAATGCCCAGGTGAGTCCATTATTCAAAATTTTATCTCTTGATGGGTAGATTCTTAAAATGGGAATTGGGATCAAGGTGTCTTATGATGAACCAAATGTATTGGATTAAGAAATCATTAGTGCTCATAGTAAACATGATATGGGTTCAGTTAACTAATGATTCAATCGAGGTAACCTCACCAAGATTTTCGAACAGACTTTGGTGAGTATTATTGGATGATCATGGGATTCCTCTTGACACGAAGGCATTATAATCGATTGTTTTGGTAATGTTTTGGCAGTTGGAACCAGGTGTTTTGAGGCAGGTCAGTCAAAGGAGGTCTAGCCGATGTTTTAAGTTTCACTAGATACAAAAATCTTGAAACCACATCAAACACACAATTCTACATAATGTGAGTGTGTTTTAAGAATTGGTATATTAATTTCATGTGGATGTCATCATTCTAGTGTTATGCATCAATGAGGTAGGCTTGTCGGTTTATTTTGGAATTTGAGAATAAAGGGAAGAATCAATGTTGGAATAGTGGATTTGTGTATGTTTGGGTGTGGTGGGGAAGATAATATATAAGGAACATTTAGAGAACATGGGAATGTATTTCTAATAGGAAATTCCATTGTAAAAATTAGCAAATAAATGGAATGAGTTGTTATAAGCTGAGACCTATGGTGGGGAGAACCATAGGCCTAGTGATGAACTAGTTGGCGTTGTGGTCATTTCATAAAATTGATGGGATCAAAAAATGATTGTCTCAATGTTTTGGGTATTCTTATGTTTATTGAATCATGGTCCAATTGATGAAGTTACAAAAATTAAAAGTTACCCACTAGGATCATTTTTTATGATTCAATATGGGAATCTGTCAGTTATGGATGAATCGACAACCCATATAGGTTGGGATGTGGGGTTAAGTGGCCACATAGAAATAATGGGGATTAGAAGAGATATAGTGGTGAGATATTAAGGCCTCATTTCTATATGGGAAAAATAATTTCATCATAAATTTTATTTTCCATTTCGTGGATGGGTAAAATTTTGATTAACGGTTTATAAGACAATTTTGGTAGTTGGAACATATTAAATTGATGTTTATAGATGTGGAATTTGGATGTGAAGGTACCCGAGTGCTCAAACCAATATCAGAGGATTCATTCCAGAGTTTTATTTTTGGAAGAGGATATTCCTGTGCATGGTTTTTGGTTCATAATTTAGATGAAGTCATGCAGCACCCTGAAGCTTAGGGTATTTCTAGTTACTTTTATATTGATCATGGCATGCAAGAATGGTTTGAACATGGTTAAGGTAAAACCATGTAAGGTTGTACAAAAAACTGTATAGATTATCTTGGGTTAGAGGATTAGTGCAATGTTTTCACAAGGTTGCATACAAACTATGTTATAGAGTTGATTTTCATTGTCAACACATTATTTGGTAAATCATGATGACAAGTCATGTGAAGTTTGGTTCCATAAATAGTGAATGCAACATGGTTTACCCAAAATTTAGAAAACCATATGGCTAAACCATGAGACCTATTAAAATTGGGTTTTAAAATTTTTACCCCTACGAGAATTAAAAGCGGGTAGCCCCCTTTTATTATCAGCATCCCCTCACATGACTCGACTAAAAAATCACCTCATCCCTCCTATTATCCCATGATCAATGGACTATTTCCCAGGAAATTATTTATTGATTTAAGATATGTCTTCAACTTTGGAAAACTCTATTTATTTTCTCCTACCTTTTTCTCTATTTTATCTTTCATTGGTTAGGGTTTTTTATTCTGATTCCACTGGAGAATAGTGCAATCAAACCTTGGTGGTGCGGTTCATTTCAACCAAGTAATATGATGACTTTAAATGAAAACCACATGTGGTGTCTCATCAATTTTTATAAGGTACATAATGCCAAATATTTATTTTAGTTTTTTATTTAAAATTTAACTGAAATACCTATTGATTTGGGATTCTTTTTTTGGGTATCTGCTCGGCTTAGGGTCGGGGGTGTGAGACGGACCCTTGGGGTTTCATTGGGTGTCATTTCTATGTTACGCAGTGACCTAGTGAGTTATACGGATTTGTTCCATGTTGGTTTTGAATTAATTTATTAATTATTTTAATGGTCCAGACATTTTGACCAATTAACTTTTAGGAATTCTAGTGGTGTAGGTTTCTAGGGGATTCTCTATAGAGTGGAGAAGTAAGTAGTGGACTATAGTTAAAAAAATAAGATAAAGGGAGTTATATAGAATGGATAATAAGGTTTCATTGTAAGTAGTTATGGTTTAGTGTAGAGATTCCAGCTATGGTGTATAGAGATTAGTGGAGGATTTTGGTGCTACTGCTTGTTTTTCCATGGTTGCGTCCTGGGGGTGTTGGTTGTGGCATGGAATCTGGAGTTTAGTTTTAGTATTACTTAAATTTTTAGCATAGATGTGACGTACATACCATGGATGTTATGTAGAGTACTAAGAGTTGGTTTTTGGTGAAACTATTGATCTTTGGGAATCGATGCCATGGAGATAGGTTGTGGCATAACACCTTCCTGGTTTTTGGTTTCTGTAGTATAGTGGACATGGATTCACCATGGTATATTACTTGATTTTATAGATCTACAATATAGATATTACTACATATCATGGATTCACCTTTGACCATGATTAATATAGTTTGTTCCCTATTACTATATTAAGGTTTGGTGGTTATTTAGAAATTATACACCATGGAGGGGTAGGCTACATCATGGTGTTGTGTTTTACAAACTGGGTATAAAAACCCAAGTCCCCTCAAACCATATCATATATCTATATTACCTATAATTTCATGGGAACCCCATTTGTGTCCATATAATTCCTTTCATCAAAAAATGTTTAGATTTCATCCCCTTCCTCATGGGATTGAGCCTTATAGGTTCTGGTTGATTTTATTTCTACACACTTCCCTATTTTCCACCTTTCCTTCATCCAGAAAGGGTAGTTGTTGGGAAAACAATTAGTGTTAGTGATATTTTGGTAAGATTATGTTGGTGGATTCTATATTCATGGTGATCAATGTTTTTCCATTTATCATGGTGTTTCGTAGTTTTCCACTTCTTGTTCCAATCTAGAAAAGTGGTTTTGAAAGCTTCATTTGAGGTAGGGGATACTTAATTTCACTTTTAGTTGTATAACCAGGAGGAAACATTCTCTTGTTATATTTGGGAAGAAATTATACACCATCCTAATAAAGGTAATGAAATGTTTTACATGAAATTGAAGGGGAATGGGAATTAATTCCAGGTTTTAGAACATTTGATATTATTGTTATTGAGATTATGCATGCTTGATATACCCCTGAAAATAATGATTGTGGGGTGCCTTTTTTTATGCTAAATTTGATGTTTCTGTGGAACCCTTGGTTTTTTTATTTATTTATTCCACCTTAATTAAATTGATAACCACTTATATCAAGTTAATAAATTGGTTACCATATTGAAATTTTGGTTTGTATGATAATGTACGTAAAGTAAAGTGGAATCTGATGAGAATTCCAATTTTAAATCTAAAAGAAGTTATGTGAATGTATGATGTGTGTTTGTGATGCATGGTTTTTATGTGTGGTGGTGATGACTGATTATGCTTTGTTGGTGGATATACTAAAATTTGGTTGAGGTATGTGGTTTTCAAGATAAAGATGTTGTTATGGTTTTGAAATTGTAACAATGCGGGGGGTGTTAGATTGAGGGGGATTGTTGTTGTGATGAGATGTGTTGTGTTATTATCCTAAGTATTAATGTTATTAAATTGTAATAGATGAACTAAAATTTAATGGGTTGAAATACTAAAATAAACTCTTGAACTAATATGGGAATTTTTGTTAAAGTGGTTGTTATTTAATGTGATTGTTGTTGTTTAATGTAAAATGAATGGAATTGATTAATGAAATTGGTTTGTAATTAGGAAATCTTGAAATTGGATTAACTTGAAATAATGGTGGAATGTGGCCTTCATATTATGGATTGTTTGTATTGTGTGATGCATTTAGTATTGGATCAAAATGTGGCAGAGGTTGTGAGGAAATTTGGTGATGTTGGGAGGTGGGATAGTACTCTTGTAGTGAACCCATAGGTTGGGTTTGTGTGTGGATATATATATTGTATATTATAATTGATTTCAATATTCACCCCCACTCCTGTAGAGCATCATATGAAAAAATAAAAAAATGGGTGTATTCTCTCCATCATCTTGATGGTGAGGATGGATATCTGGATCCCCCCACCCTCGTTAATGCTCTCTCTTATAAGAGAGTTTGACATGCATGGGTTGTGATGGTGAGAATAAAAAAATTCAATGATGGTGTTTTTTATGAGATGATGAGGTGTATATAGTGGGGATTGTACATGATCGGAGGAAGGAATTATATTTATTTCCTTCATCTTCATGAAACCCTAATACTCTAGTTATGGATGTATATGTGATGTGATATCCCAGGGGTCTTTGGAAGAGGTGTAATGTGATGGAACAGGTATTTTTGGTGAGATATGATGTTATGGAATAGGTTTCACTAGGGGAGATGTGATGTGATGGACCATGTGTCTTTAGGTGGGATGTGATGGTCAATTTCACATAGGGTACTTAGCATGATGTGATTTTCTTGATGTGTTTGGGTAGGGATACGATATGGAAGAGGTGAGAGTGTCAACACATGTGATGTTGGGGTGTGAGTGCACCAAACTAGTGGAAAAGTTGCTCGGTGTACCCTTTTTATTGATATGATTTTCATTATGCTATTACACTTGGATGTGTTATTTGGTGAGTGTTTCTTAGAGAGGTTGGTATTGGTTATATGAATTGCTTAGGTGTTGTTAGTTCGGATTTTTTCTCAATGATGCATTATTATTCTATTTTTCACATGTATATGATAGACTTTGGGTTTGATCCTATTTAGTATACTTTTATTATCACCCTATGTATATTCAAACCGTATTTTGGGTTTCTAAGAGTTTTATGTGTATCTTTTTGGACATTACTAGCTTCTTATTATGATTTTTAATGTACCTCTACATTAGGATTTTATTTTGTGTGTTTCTTTGGATAATAATGTATTTGACTTCCTAATTCATGCATTATTGGATTATTTAGGTTACTTTATTTTATATTATTTTATGGGTTTCTTTATGGATTATTTTACCTATATCATGAACCTATTATATAGACAGTAATTCCACCTATATGTTGAAATTTTATACCCTGAGTGATAGCCGACAACATGGGGCTTAGAGGTGATGAGACTCCGGTTTCATTATATGTATTCCATATTTTTTGGGCAAGGACAGGTATATTTGTCGGTAGGGGGCCATTAAAGAGTGATATTAGAGGTTTTGGTTGAGTGATAGGATGGATTTCAATTTTAGTCACATTGAGGATTACATGGGTTAGTAATGAAATGATGTCAGTTAATCTTGGTGTGTGACATAGGCCAAGGAAGAATGGCTAGGAAACATGATTTTAGGGGGGCCAGGATGTGATACAAGGAATCTAAGCTACCAAATGACTAATTGAGGTGATGCCACTTATATGGTAGATACCTAGGATAGGTACATGAATCATTTTTTATTGTGTTCATATTTGAATTAGGTGATGTTGGGAAGATAAAATGAATTAAATTAATCTTAACAAAAATACATACTATTTGGATTTTAAAATACTTGTTACCCTTTATTTTATATCTCCACGAAATCATCCACAAGTTTCTTAGGCTAGTTAGGATTAGGAGGTTAACCTAGTAGACCGTGAGAGGGTTGACATATTTGAGGAGGTGTATTAGAAGAAAAAGAAATTGTGTGCCTTTTGGAATTAGAAGTTTTCAAAAATGGAGGGAAGTATATCTATTATGGAAATAGTGCATTAGTTGGAGGATCTCTAGATCACTTTTAGTTTGATTCATCCCTCAATGGAGTACTGGGTCACGTTGGAAGTTAGTCAGATGTGAGAATTTATGCATTAGTGGTGGGAATTTAATCTTAGTGACCACAAGGATACTGATGTTTCAAGGGTTGACTTCTAGAAAGAGTTATAAGTAAAGTATGTCTATGTGAGAGTAAAAATTAGTCATAAGGGCCTTCGAAGCTTTGACTAACATAGAGTTAATCTCAGCAACTTCCTTTCCATCCTTTTTGGGTCAGTGGTTTCTATTCTTTCCTTGGGGTCTTTGGGATAGTTTTTTTGGTATGGGGGGACCATGGCCATCATTATAATTGGTTCCCCATGGTTCTTCAATATTTGTATATTAGAGTTAATTTGGTTCTGCAATAGCATCGTCAACAAAAACTATTGAGGCCATTTTAGTAGAAGTGGTAGAAGTATTATGCTCTACCAAAGGGAGATGGGGTAGGTAGAGTTCTACCTTACAATTTCTCTCATCTTTAGGGATTTTTACCTATGTGTGGCCATCCTTAGAGAGGTAAAGGATATTGTTATGAACCGATGCAGGCGATGGAGGTGGTAGTGGTTGGGGGGAAAAGATCGTTTGAGGTATGATTATCTTTTTTCATACCTTTTTTTTCCTTATTTGATATTGGAACCTTACACTCCTTTTTTACCAGCTCTAGTCGAATATTTAAGACGAGGTGTAGAGAGGTTTCTCATACCCCAAGTGTTGACTACACTGACTAGAGGCTAGGTTTGCTTGTTAAATGTGTATAGAGGGTGTTAAATTTTTATGGGGATGCACCGTTCAAGTGCAGATCTTTTCTATCTACAAATACAATCATATGATGTTATTATTGACATAAACATGTTTTATTTTTTGATTATACTATTGATATATTATGAAACAGATAAATTTTATTGGATGTGTATGGTCATGTTTCAGTTTTCATTGGCAAGTAGAGTGGTTTGTTGGCTTGTAGACTTGTGTATCACCTTCATTCCTTAGTGGATAGGTTATATATGGAATCAATATATTCTAGGATGGTGCAGTTTACTAGGGTGTTTGGGGATTTTTGGGATGTTATTCTCGAGGAGGTTGTGACATATCTCCTTCAATGTGATATCAAGTTCCAGATAGATTTGAAGCCCTCTATTTCTCTAATTTTGATAGATCTTTAGAAGACGGAACCCTCATAGTTATGGGAGTTGTAGATTAAAATAGATTATTTTAGGCAGAAGTTTTTCATCCATCCCAATGTTTCACTTTGGGGTTCCCCAATGTTTTTCTCTAATAAGGTAGATAGTAGTATGAGAAATTATATAGACTACCAAAGTTTGAATCAGGTGATGATTAAAAATCACTACCTATTTTGAGGATAATTGATGTTCTCGACCAGTTGAGAGGAGTGACGTGGTTCTCTATGATCAATATATGGTTAGGATATCACTGGTTGAGGTTAAAGGAGGGTTATATCATAAATATTTCCTTTAGATGAATGTATTATAACTTTTAGTCCATGGTCATATCATTTGGTGTCATAAACGTACTGGATATATTCATGGTGTTGATTCAAAATTTTAAACTCTCTATATTTCCTTTCTGTTATTTGGAAAATACAAAATAGTTTCTTAAAACCTTATTTACTAACATTATATTTCCAAAGTATTTTATAATGTTTTTGTAGAAAATAACTTTTTCTATCAGGTGCTAAAATATTTCTTCATAAAAAGAATATAAACTTAAACAACTTAAGTCTAATCCAAAATATTTATTATATTCTGGTCTATTGGATTGATGACATTCTGGTCCATCAGTTTGAAAAAATTCTATTTATCAATATGAATATATCTAGTCTATAAAAGTGATTATATCTAGTATATCGGTATGATTATAACTAATCTATCAGTGTGATGATATTTATTTTATCAAATGATAGATATTTAGTCTATTATTGTGATAAATATTAGTCTATATGTGTGATTATATTTATTCTAATTCTGTCATAATATTTAGTTTATCAATGTGACAAAGTTTCATCAATTACAATAATAATTTATTCTATCATAATAAAAAAATTTATAATTAGATTGTTATAATTTTTTGTATGGGATGAAATACTATTTTTACAACATTGTAATGATGATACCAGAAGAATAACAAATGAAGATATGATATATTGACCTATCAATTGAAGATTATCTATGGCTTTTGCAATGAACTCTGAGAATCATGGAAATATAACCATTGGAGAGATGATTGGAAATAGGAGTGCATTCAAGAAGTTGGGAGCATATCCTTTTTTGTGAACTCAACTAGTATGATATTTTTATCTTTTGTAACTCCTCATTATATTTTATTTTTAATTTTTTAAGAGAGTTATTATACTAATGATTTTGAGTAAGGAATTTTAAAATATATAAAATAATATTTTCATTTGTATTTGTTCTCCAATCGAGGTTACGATTAAAGGCTTCCAGAGATAATAAGAAAGCTGGATTTTATTAGGCTGATTGATGGCTTCCAATGATAGGAAGACAAAGTTTATTTCAATAATATAGATTGCGGGCTTTCCTCTAAAAAATATAGACATGAAATTTTGGTTTAAACTATGGACACATTTTTTAAATTATATTTAATTCCTTTCACTAAAGGTTAAAAATTTATTCATTTATTTTGTATATTTTCTATTTGTTTTTTACTAAATAAAATTATGAAGTTTATATTTAATTATTTATACAAGTTATTTTTTCCTCTATGCATTCTATATTTAAATTAAGAAATAATAAACTTTTCAACATTCTGATTTACCAGACTAACACTGAGACTGATACATATTACTTTAATCATAAAATGCAAACTTAGTCTAATAAATGTAATAATATGTTTTGGGATTTTGTGTATTTTAATTTTTAAACTAAAATCCACCACCTACACCCATCATAAACTCTTATTGCTCAATAATTGGTATCATAAGATGTTCTACTACTTTAATTTCTGGTTTTTTACTTCTGTTATTAAACTACAAGTTTCTAAAGTTTTTGTGAACATTGTTATAAACTTTTTTATAAATTGTTATAACACAAACATGTAAATTTTAGGAAGATATTTAATTATAAAAGATAGTAGGTTTAAATGTTGGTACTCTAGAAAATATCATTCCCAGAAGACAAATAGTATTAGATGGTTATGATTATGAGTATTGTAGATATATGGTGAAAATTGTTTTCATTAACACTGGTATAGAAAACATTGTTATGTTGACTTAAAATTATAATATTATTGATATTGAAGTTCAGACTTTTACAAATAAAGATAAAATAGTATCAGTTGAATTACCATTTGATAAATACTTTACTTTTTTCTATAATAAGGAATATATATTCAAATATCATCTTGTGAATCTATGAATAGAATTTGGAATAATTTGGAGGTAACTCCCTTAAGATCTTCTAAGGTTATTGAATATAGAAGAGTAATGCTTCAGGTGGATTATCAAGCATTTGATTTCCTACCATGTGAAATAGTTGAAAAGATGCACCAAAGTTTCATTACTATTGTAAATAGTTTACAATATATTTCTTAGAAAGATCATATTGATAAAATATTAGTTGAAAAATTATTGAGATCATGCCTGGAGAATGAGAATCTTATAGAACTACATTGGATGATTCTATAAGAATCACAAATCTTTTTCTAGATGGTTTTATAGGCACGCATATGCAATTTTAGGGAAGATTGGAAATAGATGTAGAAAAGATGATGAAAAATAATAGAGGAGTTGTTTTTTATAAAATTTCTAATGTTTGAAGTAAATTTTATTATGTTGAAAAAGCTTCAAAATCTTCTAATAGGAATAAAGTTATGGTTGAATCTGATAGTAGTTAATCTGAAAAATCTAGAAATGAATTAGATGATATTGTGAAAATAATGAATAAGGTGGTTCAAAAGAAGGATTTATAATATATATAAGAATAATCACAAGTAAATAAGTGATAAAAAAGATTCATTGGAAGTTATATATTATGAATCTAATACAGGTGGTCATATAAGGTCGGACATATGTAAGATGAAAGGAGAGAATGTTAAGGGTTGGATTTATGAAATAAATTCTAAGTATTATAAGCACAATAATAAGAAGAGTCTAAAATATTTAGATATGTAGAGTTTTAGTGGTGGAGATAGTTCTTTAGAAAGATCTTAGGATATTGATAGTGAATATAAAAAGAATATCAGATTCTATGTTGAGAATGTGAAAATCGTAAAATACTTCATGGAAAAGGTAAATGTTTAATCTCTAAAAAATATTACTCTAATTTATAAATACCCTTATAGAGATATTGAGGATAAAAGTTACAAATCTTCATATTAATAGACTTCTTCATCAAAAGAAAATAATTCATTACCTGATTTTGAAAAGGTTCTTTATATTTTCTAAATTAGTAGAAAATGTGAATCGTAAGAATATTAAAAAACAGGATGTTCCTAAAAAACATATAAATGAAAACTCACAAATTTTTACTCTTAAAACTGAAACATAAGATAATTCAAAAGATATAGATACTACTAATGTTTTAGAAAAATGGAATTTCTAAATAATTATACAAGGATTGTTCCAAAAAATATTTTTTTTTGATTTATTTGGTTAAAATTATTTCAAATACAACTACTACTAAGGATATGAATTTTGTTTTAAAACCTAATTATAAAATTTCTAGTATAAAAAATCGTATTCTTAAGTTAAACACTAGTAAGGAAACATTTTATGAGATTTGTAATAAAATTATACCTTATCAAGATATATCTGTAATGGGTTTTACTAATAGAAAATCTATTTTTCAAAATAATTACTTTGTTCCAAAAAGTTATCCTTTTTGCATAAAGATTCAAAGTGGTGGTCACTAGAAGAATAAATGTTCTATGAATAAATTTAGATCCTTAGAATTTGTTAAATATTATTTTTCACAAGATTTAACATTTTCTCAATAAGGTAAATATCGAAAAATGTGGATTCTTATAATTTTAATTTCTAATAATAGTATACCCAAGCTGGTTTGGGTTCTAAAAATATATTATTCTTGTTTTTAGAAAGATAATAAATGTACCAACAATAAAATTTTGTACATCGATAGTGGTTACTCCAAATATGTCACTAGAAACAAGGATTTATTCAAGAATATTATAAAAATAAAATTTGGAAATGTTACATTTGGTGATAATGATCATGGAGGAATTAGAATAATATGAAACATTGTTCTTTTGGAAAAATATTTAACTTTTAATGTTTTATTTATTATATGTCTTAAGCACAACATTATTAGAATAATTCAATTATAAGATGAGGGATATATTTTGGACTTTTTGAATGGAAAATGTAATATACATTGTTCAAAATAAGAATTTATTTTTTCTACCAGTTAGCATGACAATGTTTTGACACTAAACATAGAAGACCTTAAGAGGCAAGATATACCTTGTCTTAGTGTGAGGGAAGATAAATCTTGGTTATGGAATAGTATATTAAGACACTATAATGTTATAAAATTAGGAAAAATATCTAATAAAGTATTAGTTAAAGATCTTTTAGAACTTATGTTTTATACTCCAAATTTCTGTGATCCTTGTCTATTCCGAAAGCAATATATTTCAAGTTTTAAATCTATCCAGGAAGTCGCAACTTCTGATGCTATACAGTTAGTGCACATGGACTTGTTTGGTCCTACACAAACATGGAGTATCAGTGCAAAATACCTTTATAAGTTTTAATTGATGATTACACTAGATATACTTGTGTATATTTTCTATCAAAAAGGTTTGAATCATTTTTTTGTTTTAAAACTTTTTTTGGCCTGAGATAAAAATAAGAAAACCCACTTCTTGATAACTATTTATAGTGATCATGGTGGAAAATTTTTTATTCAATTTTGAATATTTTTTATTAAAAAATGTATAATACATAACCTCTTGGAACCTATAACTCCACAACATAATGGTGTTGTTGAAAGGAGAAATTAAATTCTTCAAGTGATTACTAGATCCATGATGAGTGAATAATCAGTTTCTATTAATTTCTGGGATGAAGAAATTAGTACTTCCTATTACACTATAAATCATATATTAATAAAACCTTGTATTAATAAATATTCTTGTAAATAAGTTTTGTATTGGAATGAAATCAAAACTTTCTTACATTGTTTTTTTAGATGTAAGGTATTCATTTTGAATAGTAAACATAACTTACATAACCTTTCTCCAAAATCTTATGAATGAATATTGTTAGGTTATTATAAAACTAGTAAGGCATATTTAGTTTTTAATAAAAACACAAGTACTTTTGAGGAAAACTCACATGTTAAATTTGATGAACCTAATCCTTTTTTATAACAACTTCTTCCCACATCTTCAGATGGTATTTATAAAAATGATTTTCAACCTATGTTGAAAATGTCTTCTCATGACATAACAAATGAAGAATATATTTTTGAGTTTCTACCTCCAAAATAATTTCAATATGTTTTCGACGAAAAAAAAAATTTAAACCCAAGAATTCAGTTGATCCTTAGGAATCAGTGGAGTAATAACATCATTGGTGGTGTAGATTAACCAGTTATAACTAGAATTTCCTTAATAAATGAAATTGAAAATTTGGAATTTTTATCATAATTAAAAACTAAGACTCGTGATGAGGCTTTAGGTGGTGAAGATTGGATAAATTTAATGCAAGATGGACTCAATGAATTTTAGAGGAATCATGTTTCTACTTTCCTTGAACACCTAAAAGATACATTAATTATTCTAGAAAATGGTTTTTTACAAATAAATGTCTTGAAAATGGAATAATAGTTAGAAATAATTATATACTTGTTTCTAAAGGATATAGTCGACAAGATGTTATATATTATGAAGAAACCTATGCTCTTGTAGAAAGACTTGAATTTAATTGTATACTTCTATCACATGGATCATTTATTAATTTTGAAACTATTTCAAATGTATCTGAAGTGTGCATTTCATAAAATATATGTATAGGAAGAAGTTTATTTAGAAATACCACCTGGTTTTTAAAATAAAAAATATCAACAACATATTTTTAAACATACTAATGCACTTTAAAAACTTAATCAATACTCTATATCCTGGTATAATAATTTAATTGTATTTTGGTTACAAAATGATTTTTTAAGGGATATGCAGATCTAACTGTTTTTATAAAATATGTTTCTAAAAACATCATCATTTTTCAAATTTATATTGATGAAATTAAATTTGTTTCTAATAAAAAATAATTAATATATTATTTTATAGATATTATGAATTTTATGTTTAAAATAAGCATGATGGGAGAACATACATATTTTCTAGGTTTTTAAATTTCAAAAAAAACAAGAAGGAAATTTTATATCTCAATATAAGTATATAAAATTTATTCTTAATAAATTCAGATATGACAATAATAAAAGTATTAATACTCCTTTCAGAACCTCAAATATTTTATATATTGATGAATTGAGGAAATCATTTAATCAAAATATCTTTATAGGAATTATTGGAATTTTAATATATTTATCATCTAGTCATCCATATTTAATGTTTTAAATGCTTATGTTCAAAATATAAAGAAAATAAAAAAGAGTCTCATATTAAAGATGTAAAATGAAAATTTCATTATCTTAATGGAACTATAGATTTATAACTATTTTACTCTTATGGAAATTATTTTTAATTAAAATGATATTCAGATGCTTACTTTGGTGGATATATAATGGATAGGAAAAAGTACTTCTGGAACATGTAATTATCGAGGAGAAGCTTTAGATTCTTTTTTATGTAAGAAACAACTCTCGGTTTCACTTTCCACTACTAATGCCAGATACGTGGCAGCTAGAAGTTGATGTGCTCAAGTGTTATATATGCAACACACACTCACTAACTATTGAATGAGTTTTAGAAAAGCTAAAATATTTTCTGCTAATACAACTGTCATTCCTTAAAGTAAAGACCGAGTACGTCACTAATGAGAAAAGAACATATATAAAAGACGCCATTTCCTTTATGTTCACGCATAGAAAGGAGATATAATTTTATAATTTATTGTAATGCTATAAAAACTTGCTGATATTTTTACAAAACCCCTTTCTTTTAATATATTTGAATATATTAAAAAGAAGATAAAAATGGTCAATGTCAGGTAATCATTCATATCTACTTATTGTTTATCAATCTTCTTATATTTATGAACTTCATTAAAAAGGGGGAGTATATAAATTTTATTTTTCTAATATATATAGCCATTCTTAAAATATTAGTTTCTTAATAAATATATCCTAATTTTTAATGTTTTTGAAATATTTAGTCTTCAAAAAATTTAAGGATTTCAAATTTTTCTAACACAAATTATTTACTAAATATTATCCAAAAACAGATTTTTTACAAAATATTTTTTTCAAACTAAACAATTTACTAAATTTTTTTCAGACTATTTGTTAGTTAGAAATATTATTGAACACATTTTGTTTAAAAAACAAGAAGAATAGGTTACTGAACAAACTCTCATACTAGAAGTTTTAATTCAATTCCATGAGGTATTTTTTTAATCATTTAGTTTCTTAATTATCTATTAATTATGTTTTTTTAATTGTTGTTTATATATTCCTAACTATTACAAACATTCAATTTTTTCAAAAATTAGAATTTTTTCATAATCAGACAATTTTTTAGTCTGATAATATATTTTTTATAAAAAATATTAAGTGATCAAAATATATATATAAACATTGAAGGATAATCTCAACCATCAGATCAGGTTGGGGCCTTACTCTAAACCATCATATATACGAAATGTGAAGGGTTTCCACATGATCCTATGTATAAGGTAGTGGGTCACCATATCCAACATAATTTTTCTTAGTATTCCCTCCTAAATCTTGGCACTCTTTTTTTACTCTATTCGGTAGTCTGGAATTAGTCCAATCTGAGTCTTCATCAGATAAGTTCTTCTTTTCATCAGATTTATAAAGTTGGATTCTGTTGAATATTTTCCTAAGCGTGAAGTTGTGAAAGAAAGACTGAATTAGATATCATGTAAATACAAAACCGATTTTTTATTGAAAACAGATATAAAGTTTCAGGGATAGAAAATGGTATTTGTTGAAAAAGAGGGCTTTGACCTTCATTGTCTAAAAATAGTGAAGTAGTTCTATTATTCAATATAATTTAGTTTCATAGATGATATTGAAGTAATTATCTTTATGATTTTTGGTGAAACATGTATTTTATCTATTTATAAAGTATTAGACTTGAATGAAGTTCCTTTGGAAGGAGAGACTTAACTTCCTTCTCTCAAGATTTTGAAGAATCCATGATCATTTGAAAAATCAAAAAATGAATCTTCTATGTTTTCATCTTTTGAAAAATTAATACAATTGTATCATCTTTTACTAGATTCAAGAGTTGTGACATTATGGATGTACGGATTTTTAATTCCATGTAAATGAGACCAAGAAAAATTGTATATTATATATATTTTCATATTGTATTTTTTGATCAATATCAAAAATAAAAAATTATTGAAGTTTTTGTTTCTTATTTTTAAATATATAAAGAAAAACTTGATGAAGTCAATAATTTTTATGTTTCCCTGGTTTATCAAAAAATGTTGGTAAAATTTATGGAAGTTATGAATGTTAAGAATTATACTATAGCGGTTCATGAAAAGGTTTCTTTTGAGAAGATACAATATTCAGGATGAAGTTAGTATTCAATCTGAAATTGAAAAACTGTATTGATAAATTGGATATAGAGTTATATGATACTTAAGTAGCATTTAAAAAAATATAATGACCCATATATAGGAAAAAATAAAATATTATTATTCTCCGTCAAAGTCAAAAAAAAAACCAAAAACTGTGTCTGATGAAGATATTAGAAAGTTAATGGTCAGATGGTCAAACAAAATATAATGACCCATATATATTCTTGGGTGTTTTTTTAATTAAAAATCTTCATCACATGAGAATTAATAATCACAACACTCCCATAAAAAATATCGAACAAAGTACAGACCGATAGGGATTTTGATGTGATGAAAATATCAGATGATGAAAAAGAATATGAAAAAAACAAAAAAGAATGTTTTCACTTTGAGGAAATATATTTCTGATCCTTTATAAGAGTAAACTGAATTTCTAGACAATGATGTTTAGAGAATAGTATATTATATTTTTATTTCTTTGAATTAGATTATTGAATCATTTTCATATCTCCCAAATATTGAATCTTGGTGCAAATAAATACAAAATAGTTTGAATGAAGAATCCAATAATTTAAATATTCTGATAGAAACCATTGACCAAAATTTAACTAACATAAAATGTTTCAAAAAAATTCAAAGTGGAAAAGAATGAGATTTAGTCAAATAGTCAAATGGTCTAAAACGTTAATGGATATTTAAAATTAAATGATGATCAGTTTGAGGAAGTAAATAACTTTTTGTTTGATTTTGCTGAATCCTTTGATAAATTATCATCAGGTGTTTCTGACAAATTAAAATATACAGACCGGTTCAAAGATTTATCAGAGTAACAAAATCAAGAAATCACTGAATTGAATGAATAAAATTCTAGAATCTGTTCTTTTGAAGATTAATTTTAGAGACTAAAAAAGAAAATAAAAAGGTTATAATTATTGAAGAGTAGGTAGTATCTTTGAAAGAAGAAAATCCAAAGTTCATTGTCTTGCAGGAAAAGATAGTGAAACTTATATTCATATCTGAAGAGACTAGAAATAATAATGATGATTTCTAGAATATTAAATCTATAGTTAAGAGGTTACACTAAGCTTTTCATTCTCAATGGATCATTCCTATGTATATATGAGCAGTGATAATTGGTTACTTGGTAGGATATTGAGATGGAATGATATATCATTATGTTGTGAGACCCTCAAGAGGTAATTTGATGTTGGATGTTGTGGTATATTGAGATGGGTGTGTGGAGGATTCTATGTGGGTTGTGAATTTTGTGAGATACCCTTAAATATGACTTTGTATTTTGATAAATTTGTGGGTCATGATTTCTTAGGGAAACCCATGAGATATGTTATCCCAAATATTACTATATTTAGTTATGGTAAGCATAAGTGGGTTCTTTCATTAGGGATAGATACAAAGGAGGTGCTACTATGTATGGTGTAGTCACGGTTATGCCTTTGGTTTTTATGAGGCATCAAGAGTGCTTTGGTGCTGAGGTTAGACATCATGGGAAGGATTTTTTGGGTGCCTAAACCTACTATTGGGGACACACAATAGCATCATGGTAAACCATGGTTGATTATTATGGTGTTGTAAAGGTTTTCAGTGGGCGGGAATCATGTGGTGAGGAATGGTACAAGTGATGTGCATGATATAGAAAATGTGTTCCAAGGGAACTCTGGTCAGGACGAATAGACATGTAATGTAAAATTTTCTGTAGTTTTTCATATCCTTCTAGTTTAGATGATATATGAATCATGGTAGCATGATTTGGGTTATATGTTTTTGCGATACTGGAGAATACTACTATTTTTTTCAAATGAGATCGAGGTAGGATGTGTTATATACATGTGGTTCTGTTAAATTAGGAATCAATGAGTGTCCATGTGTAGAAATATGACTTGTGGTCTTGATGAAATACTATGTTCATTATTTCCTAATATTTTTTATGGAATTTGAAATGTCACTTTGTGGTAGAGGTGACATCAAAATGGATCAGGTGTGAATGGTATAGTTGATCTAATAGTTCATCCTAGTTAGGTGTAGACAGTATGAAGTGAGTGTGGCTTAGACAGAGCATTGTGCATATTTTGAAAGGGAACCTATTAAGGTAACACATGAGTATTGGTATAAGAGATGTCTTATGGTGGGGAGTTCACTATTAGAAACTGGGTTTGGGACACTTGTCATGGACTGGATATCAGTGAATATCCTTGAAGTCATTCTCAAAATCAGGAATATGTGTGGAATGGTGTTTTATATAATTTCTCATCTATGAAAGGGTTCATACATGTCCATTGAGGGAATATGTTTGGGTGTGGTGGGGAATAAACTATATAAGGAACATTGAGGGAACATGGGAATGTATTTCTTGTAACATCCCAAGTAAGTAATGAATAATAGATATTTTTATCTATGTCTATTAATGATTAAGATAGTGTTATAGAGGCTTAAAATGAAAATAAATACAATCTTACTCATGGAATACACTAATATTCTTAAAAGATTGTTTTACTGCCTTTTGATGGCAAACCATTTTTTAATCTATATTTTGACAATTTTATAAACTATGTTTGTCAAAATAAACTTATCCTTTATGATTGGGACATAAAAATTTACTTTGTGTGAATTTTTGGTATTTTTCTGACAATGTTCATTTTTTAATGAATAGTGAAAAATACTGCATTTTACATCAAAACTGCTTTTTAATCTAATTTATTTATATGATTAGATTATGTTTTGAATTGGTTTTGAAGTGAAATTAGAATATATTTTTACCATTTTATCCAATGGTGGTCATTGGAATCAATTTCACTTTGAAATTAAACTTAAACTGGTGTCAATCTTTTGATACTTATTGTTTTGTAAAAACACGCTATTTGCTCTGGCAGCGGGAATTAATTATTAAATTAATTAATGTGACTTATATGATTTGAATTTTTTAAAATAGACTTCATTTTTGAATTCGGAATATCAAATATAGCTTAGGGTGAATTTTTGGTAATTTTCTGAAAAACTTCAATTTTTGATGAATAGTGAAACCACTAAGTGGTAATCAAGCAAACTGATTTTTCAGTTAAATGAAAGTTTACCACCAAAGTGTATTGAATTTTGAAAATCCGACATACATGGTTGTCATTAAGAAATAAAATTTGGTTCAATGAGATTAAAATAATTTTTTGGTGAATAGTAACTTATTAAGTTCTTAATCACGATTAGTGATAATTAGGGTAGTTTAAGGTATAAATAATGCTTTAATAATAGGAAATGACCTAGACACATGTCCCAACCTTATTGGTTGTGTCATGGCCGACCAAGAGAAGCCATGGGTCAACTTGGGGACCCCATGGAGACACTTTGGTTTTTAAATGACATAAATAACTTTTTATTAAATGTTAAAGTAAAAATGACACAAACAAGAGATGTTTTACGAAAACAATTTTTACATGGGGTTATGAAGATCAGATTTTTTATTATAAATAGTAATTGGAAAGCTAAAAATATTTCCTACATCATAGTATTTGTTTTATGATTTTTAGACATTAAATAAATTAAATTATTTATGACATAATAATGATGCAGCGATGACATCATTATTTGACGATTTAAATAAAATGTAAAGATAATATAAAATCTATGATCTACACATGTCCAAAACCAGTTGGATGAGTGGATTTCGAACCCTTATCACCTTATCCACGAATTATATCAATTTGGGACCTTTTAAAACCGAAACACATTTTCAAATAAACTAATATTTCTTTACTTTCCAAAAGTGCCCCTCCTCTCCTCTTATAAAAGGCCCCCACCTCTACCTCATTTCACACACTCCACAAGACTTTGGCTCGGCCAACCCCTGCCCATTTACTCTCTCCACATCCCTATCCTCATCCTAGAGGATTCCCTTTGGACAGAATCCTTTCAAAGGAAGCCTTTAGGCTCAAATCAAAAGGAGTTACACTTTTAAAGGTAATTCATTCTCTCATGTTCATTTGTTTTATTTTGCTTCTACAACCCCCTAAACTCTTTTTATTTACTCCTTTTGTAACAACAACAGTATATTCAATATACAAGGATGTTGTTATAAGATTTATTTGAGCTACACTCTCACACAACTACATCAAATGGTTAAAGAACATACGGTTTCCGTGGATGGAGAAATTCTGCCTCCCGAAACGATGATTGTTCAATACTCATTTAACACCTTCAAAAGGGGCCATTATGATGTCACTATTTTTATATATGATATATAATATGTTTATGTTTTCCTTAAGCTTCTGTTTTTTTTCATTTTGGGCATACCATTATGGTTTCCATTATGGGTAAACACGATATCTTCATTTTAGGAAGTGCGGACTACCGCCCCCTAAAAGTGATTTGATTCGTTAATAACATATGTGGGATGTGTAAAGGATAAAGTTAATGATGTTATATATGTTATTATACTAGAATTATAATATACTCTTATATCATTGTGATTCCATTCCAGAAAATATGAAATAGAAATGGAAGTAGCGTTCATGCGTACGTACGGCTTACCGTCTCCATGAACGGTGCATTTCATTTCTTACCTCTAAATGTGATGTAATATTATAAATGCATGTATGTACTAGAAATATATGACATATGTGATATCTACATCATGAATACCATTCTGGATATAATGAACCTTTGACCAAATTAACAACATGTAAGTGTAAGAAGTCTATTTTTGACTTAAGAACCAAATACCGACAAAATGAACATTATTAACTTAACTGGTTACATGATGTTCATAACATGGTATAAAAGGAATAATGAACTTGAAAAAGATTCATAAGAAAGTAGAGATTAACTCAAGTTTATTATTCAGGAGATTAAAGAATGGTCGGGTCAAGTCGGATACGAGGTATGGGACTTCGTCTCAATCCCCTTTCATTGAGGCATATTTTGTTTTATACACAACTTTCTTTTATACGGTGTATAAACCCCTTTGACTTTTACGTTTATTCAAAAGGAATCTTTTTTTATACAAAGCGTTTACTAAACGACAAAAGGGGAATGTTTTTGTCGTACGTATGCGGCGACAACGACTTCTCCGCCGTCGTGACCGTTATTTGAGTTGCGGCTTCCTCTACAAGCCATACCTTTTTTTTAAAAGAAAAATAAATACCATGTTTTACTTTTCTTTTATTTTAGTATTGAAAATGGTTTTCATAATGTTTTTATATCAATGTGTTGTATTGATATCTCGTGATTTAAATGTGGAAATTTTATGTTTCTTTTATGCATGTTTTATGTGATATGATTATGTTATGATTCTTGGGCATTATTATGAAGACGGGTGGTTCCGTGATAAACTAAGGGCGGGTGAGCCCGTTATAGCTCTCCAATGCATTGGGTAACGCGAAGGAGTGAAACGTTAAGGTTTCTCTGAAGATATTTTAGGGAATATACTGTGATGGGTATTCCAAACGTAACCAAGAGGGTTACTCCCTACGTAAGAAAGTTATGAATGCCTCAAGTTACCTTTATGTCTTATGATTTCTATGATTTATTCATGATTTTATGAGGTATGTTAAAGTGCCAATGTTTTATGGGTAAAGTATGATTTCATTCTTATGTATATATGAACTCATGTTTCCTTTCCATTTTTTTTATAACCCATACTGAGTTTTTATGCTCATCCCAAGTTTTTGAAATGTTTTTCACAGGTCAAGGGAAAGGTACATGATAAGATGATAGAGTCAAGGATGTGTCAAGAATTAATCCATGTTTTATTTTAAATGTGTTTCCATTGATGGGAATGAAGAATGCTATCTTTATGTAACCACTTTGTTTATATGTGGAATGTAATGCAATTTTTATGATCTAATTCTCTAAAACTCTAAACCCGAAAAGATCCTCAATGTGTAATCTTGTAATAACTCAAGATTAAGTAAGGTTTAAGGCTGGGGCCTTATAGTTGGTATCAGAGGTCGGTTTAGATAACTTTAGAGTTAGAATTCTATTAAATGATTATCCGAAAATATTTTTTTTGAAATGATATAGAATTTAAAGATTACCATGTTGCTTCATCTAATACATGTTTGTTCAAAATGGTTTTCCGCAGAGGAAACAGGGAAGCAGTGCTAGGAAGACATACAGAAGGAAATAACCTTCCGAATCAGCATCCAGAAATGGTCGGAATTGGAACTAAACAGTTTTTTGCAGTAATGGCGCAGTTGACTCAAGCGATAAATGGTGGTGGTATCCATGCACGAGATCAGCCAGATCAACCGCAGAGGAACATGTCAGTGGTGGAACATTTCATGAGGCAACATCCACCATCATTCAGAAGATCATCTGACCCTGTGCTAGCTGAAGGGTGGATTAAAGCACTGGAGAAGATTTTTGATGTCATGGGGTGTTCAGACAATCAAAAGGTTAGTCTTACTATTTACCGTTTGGAGGGTGAAGCAGATCAGTGGTGGTCTATGGTTAAAAATATCAGGGACGCCGATGAGATTGATGCTCTTGACTGGGATGAATTCAAAGGTATGTTTCTTGAGAAGTATTTTCCTAAGGCTGTTCGACTTAGGATGGAAAATCAATTCTTGGAATTGAGGCAAGAGGAAGACTCAGTGGCTGCCTATGAAGAAAGGTTCACTCGATTGGCAAGGTATGCTCCAAATTTTATCAGGGACCTTGATAGTAAAATCAATCGTTTTTATTCAGGATTAAAGCCAAAATATCGAAGGGCATTAGCTTCTCGTGAGTTTAAAAGTTATGAAATGCTTTTTCGATGTGCTGAGAAGGTGGAAATGGAGTTTGCCGATGACCAAGTGTTTTATAACAACCAGCAGAAGAAGAGACCGAGGTGGCAGGAGAAAGGTAATAATTCTTCAAAAAAGTCTGATGGTAAGAGAACTAAGTTTCCAGTTTGTGATAAATGTGGCAAAAGGCATGCTGGGGAATGACTTCTGAATTCTGGGAAGTGCTACCGATGTGGTAAGATGGGACATAAGGCTCGTGATTGCACTGAAAAGGATCAAGGTGAAGGTAAGAACAAATTTGACTTATAGTTAGTGAAATGTTATAAGTGCAATGAGATGGGTCACTATGCAAACAAGTGTCCGACAAGGAGCTTGAGTGATGGGAAGTAGTTAGACTACAAGTAGAAAGGGGTGGTGAAATCCTTTGCAACTACTTCAGATGATTTCGGTCCATCAAATGAAGTTGTATCAGGTACTTTGTTTGTTTTTTCAGATTATGCCAGTGTGTTGTTTGATTCGGGGTCTACACATTCTTTCATCTCTGAAACCTTTTCGAGTAAAATGGGAATACCATCTCAAGAAATGACTCCTGAACTTTTGGTAAAAACACCTGGGGGGAATGTTGAGGCAAAAAGAATTTATAAGAATCTTCCTATCCTTATCTGTGGAAAGAACCTAATTGAAAACCTTATTGTTCTACCTCTAGTAGAGTTTGATGTTATCCTGGGTATGGATTGGCTCTCTATTTACCATGCTAAGATTGACTGTAGAGCTACAGAAGTTTCTTTTCAGAAAGACTTTCAGTTTTTTTACAAGAATGAACCCTTACTTTTGATAACATATCAAGAGGCCGAGAAACTTGTAAAAGATGGAAATGAATGTTCCCTTGCACACGTCGTTGAAAATAAAGGAACTGTTCAGATTAATGATGTGCCAGTGGTAAATGAGTATCCTGATGTTTTTCCTGATGAGTTTCCTGGAATAATACCAGATCGGGAAGTTGAGTTTACTATTGACTTAGTTCCTGATGCTAAGCCAATTTCAAAACCCCCTTATCGAATGGCACAAATTGAACTTTTAGAGTTGAAGGAGCAATTGCAAGATTTATTAGAGAAAGGTTTCATTAGACCTAGCACATCACCATGGGGTGCTCCTGTTTTATTTGTTAAAAAGAAAGATGGTTCTATGAGACTTTGCATTCATTATAGAGCCTTGAATAATATCACTGTTAAGAACAAATATCCTTTGCCTCATATCGATGATTTGTTTGATCAGCTCCAGGGAGCTCAGTTTTTTTCAAAGATTGACTTGAGATCGGGGTACCATCAGCTGAAGGTAAAGGAGGAAGATATTCCGAAGACCGCGTTCTGTACGAGATATGGCCATTATGAATTTGTAGTAATGCCTTTTGGGCTAACCAATGCACTTGCTGTATTCATGGACTTAATGAATAGAATTTTCCATGAGTTCTTGGATAAGTTTGTGGTGGTTTTCATTGATGATATTTTGGTGTTTTCTAAAAGTAAAGAGGAGCATGAAAGACATTTAAGGGTTATCTTGCAAACCATAAAAGAAAATAAATTGTATGGGAAATTCAGCAAGTGTGAGTTTTGGTTGCAACAAATTTCTTTCCTTGGTCACATTGTTTCTAAAGATGGAATAACTGTTGATCCTACAAAAACAAAAGCTGTGGAAGAATGGCCAAGACCCACAAATGTAACCGAGATTCGTAGCTTCCTTGGTTTGGCGGGCTATTACCGAAGGTTTGTTAGAAATTTTTCACGGTTATCTAGTCCAATTACTAAGCTAACTCGGAAGGGTGTTAAGTTTATCTGGACAAAAGAATGTGATGATTGTTTTCAAGAATTGAAAAGAAGATTGGTGAATGCTCCAGTTTTGGTACTACCTTCCAGGAATGGTGAGTTTGTTATATACAGTGATGCTTCATTGAAAGGACTTGGTTGCGTCCTAATGCAGAATTATCAGGTAATTGCTTATGCTTCACGACAGTTGAAAACTCATGAGGTAAATTACCCTACACATGATTTGGAATTAGCTGCTGTTGTTTTTGCTTTAAAAATTTGGGGGCATCATTTGTATGGAGTAAAGTGTGAAATATATACCGATCACAAAAGTTTAAAGTATATATTCACTCAGAAAGAGTTAAACATGAGACAAAGGAGATGGCTGGAATTAATCAAGGATTATGATTGTACAATTCATTACCATCCGGGAAAAGCAAATAAAGTGGCTGATGCTTTGAGTCGAAAAAGTAATGCTTCATTAACAATGTTGCGTTTGGAACGTGATCCTTTGGTTAACGATTTGATGAACTTTGGCATAGAAGTTGTTGGTGCAGGAAGTCCTTCTGTTTTGTTTCAGGTATCAATGAGATCTTCTCTATCAGATAGAATCAAGCAAGCACAGAAGCAAGACAGTGAGTTGCAGAAAAAGATAGAGCTGGTTCAGAAAGGTAAGTTGCCTGAATTCAACATTGATAGTGATTGTGTTTTGAGATTTGGGAAGAGATTGTGTGTGCCTTGTGATTCACAGTTGAAGAGATATTTGTTATGTGAAGCTCATAGTTCTCCGTTTTCAGTTCATCCGGGCAGTACTAAGATGTATAGAGATCTGCGGGAGTATTACTGGTGGGATGGAATGAAAAGAGATATTGCTGATTTTACTGTGAAGTGTTTGACTTGTCAGCAGGTTAAAGCCGAGCGACAGTTACCGAAAGGGATGCTTCAGCCTTTACCAGTGCCAGAGTGGAAATGGGAGAATATATCCATGGACTTTGTTGTTGGATTACCGAAGACATCTCGAGGTAATAATGCAATCTGGGTTATTGTTGATCACTTGACCAAATCTGCTCATTTCCTTGCTATACGAGATACTTTCTCTCTTGATCAACTTTCCCGTTTGTATCTTAAAGAGATAGTTAGGTTACATGGAGTTCCTCTCTCCATTGTATCGGAAAGTGATCCCAGGTTTACTTCTAACTTTTGGAAAGGCCTTCAGAAGTCGTTGGGTACTGAATTAAATTTTAGTACAGCTTTTCATCATCAATCAGATGGGCAGTCAGAACGAACAATTCAGACATTGGAAGATATGCTACGAGCTTGTTCTATGGATTATCAGGGAAGTTGGGACCAACATCTTTCTTTGGTTGAGTTTTCATATAATAACAGTTTTCATTCCAGTATACAGATGGCACCATTTCAGGCATTATATGGGAAGCGGTGTCAAACTTAAGCTTTCTGGGATGAAGTGGGTGAAAGAAAGTTGATGGGACCAGAATTGGTAGAAGAGATGGCAGAAAAAGTTCAGCTGATTCAGAAACACATGAGAACAGCTCAGAGCAGGCAGAAGAGTTATGCGGATAACCGGAGGAAGGATATATCTTTCGAGGTAGGTGATCATGTTTTTCTCAAGGTTTCTCCTTGGAAAAGTGTGATGAGATTTGGTAAGAAGGAAAGATGAGTCCAAGGTTTATTGGACCATACGAAATTCTGTAAAGAGTTGGATCAGTTGCATACCGAGTGGCTTTACCTCCGAGTTTATCTCAGGTACACAATGTTTTTAACGTTTCAATGTTGAGAAAGTATATGCCAGATCCATCTCATGTTTTGAGTCCAGAGGTAGTTCAGCTGGAAGAGAACCTATCTTATGAGGAACAACCGGTCCAGATTCTTGACCACAGGGAGCAAGTGTTACGGAATAAGGTGATTAAGCAGGTAAAGGTTTTGTGGAAAAACCACATGATTGAAGAGGCAACATGGGAATCTGAAAATGAAATGAGGGATAAGTACCCCTATTTATTCGATAAGTAAATAAATTGCGGGGACGCAATTTTCTAAAGGGGGGAAGGATGTAACATCCCAAGTAAGTAATGAATAATAGATATTTTTATCTATGTCTATTAATGATTAAGATAGTGTTATAGAGGCTTAAAATGAAAAAAAATACAATCTTATGCATGTAATACACTAATATTCTTAAAAGATTGTTTTACTGCCTTTTGATGGCAAACCATTTTTGAATCTATATTTTGACAATTTTATAAACTATGTTTTTCAAAATAAACTTATCCTTTATGATTGGGACATCAAAATTTACTTTGTGTGAATTTTTGGTATTTTTCTGACAATGTTCATTTTTTAATGAATAGTGAAAAATACTGCATTTTACATCAAAACTGCTTTTTAATCTAATTTATTTATATGATTAGATTATGTTTTGAATTGGTTTTGAAGTGAAATTGGAATATATTTTTACCATTTTATCCAATGGTGGTCATTGGAATCAATTTCACTTTGAAATTAGACTTAAACTGGTGTCAATCTTTTGATACTTATTGTTTTGTAAAAACACGCTATTTGCTCTGGCAGCGGGAATTAATTATTAAATTAATTAATGTGACTTATATGATTTTAATTTTGTAAAATAGACTTCATTTTTGAATTCGGAATATCAAATATAGCTTAGGGTGAATTTTTGGTAATTTTCTGAAAAACTTCAATTTTTGATGAATAGTGAAACCACTAAGTGGTAATCAAGCAAACTGATTTTTCAGTTAAATGAAAGTTTACCACTAAAGTGTATTGAATTTTGAAAATCCGACATACATGGTTGTCATTAAGAAGTAAAATGTGGTTCAATGAGATTAAAATAATTTTTTGGTGAATAGTAACTTATTAAGTTCTTAATCGCGATTAGTGGTAATTAGGGTAGTTTAAGGTATAAATAATGCTTTAATAATAGGAAATGACCTGGACACATGTCCCAACCTTATTGGTTGTGTCATGGCCGACCAAGACAAGCCATGGGACAACTTGGGGACCCCATGGAGACACTTTGGTTTGGAAATGACATAAATAACTTTTTATTAAATGTTAAAGTAAAAATGACACAAACAAGAGATGTTTTACGAAAACAATTTTTACATGGGGTTATAAAGATCAGATTTTTTATTATAAATAGTCATTGGAAAGATAAACAGATTTCCTACATCATAGTATTTTTTTTATGATTTTTAGACATTAAATAAATTAAATTATTTATGACATAATAATGATGCAGCGATGATCATTATTTGACGATTTAAATAAAATGTAAAGATAATATAAAATCTATGAACTAAACATGTCCAAAACCAATTGGATGAGTGGATTTCGAACCCTTATCACCTTATCCACGAATTATATCAATTTGGGACCTTTTAAAACCGAAACACATTTTCAAATAAAGTAATATTTCTTTACTTTCCAAAAGTACCCCTCCTCTCCTCTTATAAAAGGCCCCCACCTCTACCTCATTTCACACACTCCAAAAGCCTTTGGCTCGGCAAACCCCTGCCCATTTACTCTCTCCACATCCCTCTCCTCATCCTAGAGGATTTCCTTTGGGCAGAATCCTTTCAAAGGAAGCCTTTAGGCTCAAATCAAAAAGAGTTACACTTTTAAAGGTAATTCATTCTCTCATGTTCATTGGTTTTATTTTGCTTCTCCAACCCCCTAAACTCTTTTTATTTACTCCTTTTGTAACAACAACAGTATATTAAATAAACTAGGATGTTTTTATAAGATTTATTTGAGATACACTCTCACACAACTACATCAAATGGTTAAAGAACATACGGTTTCCGTGGATGGCGAAATTCTGCCTCCCGAAACGATGATTGTTCAATACTCATTTAACACCTTCAAAAGGGGCCATTATGATGTCACTATTTTTATATATGATATATAATATGTTTATGTTTTCCTTACGATTCTGTTTTTTTTTCATTTTGGGCATACCTTTATGGTTTCCATTATGGGTAAACACGATATCTTCATTTTAGGAAGTGCGGACTACCGCCCCCTAAAAGTGATTTGATTCGTTAATACCATATGTGGGATGTGTAAAGGATAAAGTTAATGATGTTATATATGTTATTATACTGGAATTATAATATACTCTTATATCATTATGATTCCATTCCAGAAAATATGAAATAGAAATGGAAGTAGCGTTCATGCGTACGTACGGCTTACCGTCTCCATGAACGGTGCATTTCATTTCTTACCTCTAAATGTGATGTAATATTATAAATGCATGTATATACTGGATATATATTACATATATGATATCTACATCATGAATACCATTCTGGATATAATGAACCATTGACCAAATTAACAACATGTAAGTGTAAGAAGTCTATTTTTGACTTAAGAACCAAATACCGACAAAATGAACATTATTAACTTAACTGATTACATGATGTTCATAACATGGTATAAAAGGAATAATGAACTTGAAAAAGATTCATAAGAAAGTAGAGATTAACTCAAGTTTATTATTCAGGAGATTAAAGAACGGTCGGGTCAAGTCGGATACGAGGTATGGGACTTCGTCTCAATCCCCTTTCATTGAGGCATATTTTGTTTTATACACAACTTTCTTTTATACGGTGTATAAACCCCTTTGACTTTTACGTTTATTCAAAAGGAATCATTTTTTATACGAAGCATTTACTAAACGACAAAAGGGGAATGTTTTTGTCGTACGTATGCGGCGACAACGACTTCTCCGCCGTCGTGACCGTTATTTGAGTTGCGGCTTCCTCTACAAGCCATACCTTTTTTTTAAAAGAAAAATAAATACCATGTTTTACTTTTATTTTCTTTTAGTATTGAAAATGGTTTTCATAATGTTTTTATATCAATGTGTTGTATTGATATCTCGTGATTGAAATGTGGAAATTTTATGTTTCCTTTATGCATGTTTTATGTGATATGATTATGTTATGGTTCTTGGGAATTATTATGAAGACGGGTGGTTCCGTGATAAACTAAGGGCGGGTGAACCCGTTATAGCTCTCCAATGCATTGGGTAACGCGAAGGAGTGAAACGTTAAGGTTTCTCCGAAGAGATTTTAGGGAATATACTGTGATGGGTATTCCAAACGTAACCAAGAGGGTTACTCCCTACGTAAGAAAGTTATGAATGCCTCAAGTTACCTTTATGTCTTATGATTTCTATGATTTATTCATGATTTTATGAGGTATGTTAAAGTGCCAATGTTTTATGGGTAAAGTATGATTTCATTCTTATGTATATATGAACTCATGTTTCCTTTCCATGTTTTTTTTATAACCCATACTGAGTTTTTATTCTCATCCCAAGTTTTTGAAATGTTTTTCACAGGTCAAGGGAAAGGTACATGATAAGATGATAGAGTCAAGGATGTGTCAATAATTAATCCATGTTTTATTTTAAATGTGTTTCCATTGATGGGAATGAAGAATACTATCTTTATGTAACCACTTTGTTTATATGTGGAATGTAATGCAAGTTTTATGATCTAATTCTCTAAAACTCTAAACCCGAAAAGATCCTCAATGTGTAATCTTGTAATAACTCAAGATTAAGTAAGGTTTAAGGCTGGGGCCTTATATTTCTAATAAGAAATTCCAATGTCAAAAGTTCCAAATCAATGGAACGAGTAGTTAGAAGCTGAGAACTAAGGTGGGAAGAACCATAGGCATAGTGATAAACTGGTTGGCAATGTGGTCATTTCATAAAATTGATTGGATTAAGAAATGATTGTCTCCATGTTTTGGGTATTCTTATTTTTATTAAATAATAGTTAAATGGATGAAGTTATATAAATTAAAAGTTACACCCTAGGATCATTTTTTATGATTCAATATGGGAATCGGTCAGTTGGGGATGAATCGACGACCCATATAGGTTGGGATATGTGGTTATGTGTCCACATAGACTTCTTGGGTATTAGAAGAGATATATTGGAGAGACTTTAAGGCATCATTTCTATATGTGAAAAACAATTTCATCATAAATTTGATTTTCCATTTCGTGGAAGGGTAAAAATTTTATTCATGTATCATAAGAAAATTTTAGGAGTTGTAACATCTTAAATTGATATTTTTAGGTGTAGAATATGGATATAATGGTACTTGAGTGCTCAAACCAATATCAGAGGCTTCATTCCAGAGTTGGATATTTGGAAGAGGTTATTCTTGTGCATCGTTTTTGGTTCATAGTTTAGATGAAGTCAGGCAGCACCCTGAGGCTTAGGGTATTTCTAGTAACTTTTATATTGATCATGTATTGCATGAATGGTTTGAGAATGGTTAAGGTAAACCCATGTGAGGTTTTACATAAAACTGTATAGCTTATCTTGGGCTAGATGATTGGTGCACGATTTTCACAAGGTTTCATATAAACCATGTCATAGAGGTGACCTTCATAGTCAGCACATTATTTGTTAAATCATGATGACCAGTCATGTGAAGTGTGGTTCCATAAATTATGAATGCAACACAGTGTTGATGCTCCTTTCCATCACATAGTCTAAATGAATGAAAAGGGAAATACCTTGAACAAAGAAGATTCATCCTTTGAACAAATATCAGTAATTGACAAAGGAAGGAAGAAGAAGAACATTGCGCAAAGGTCGCGTAAGTTCTACAATGGTCGCGCAAGTATACTTGCGTGCCTCAATGGTTGTGCAAGTACACGTGCGCACTGATGTTGGTCATGCAAGTGACTTGCGCGCCGATGTTGGTCGTGCAAGTGACTTGCACGCCCTAAATGATAACCGCCTGGGGTCTTCTCTAGCCTATAAATAGACCCTATGGGCCCCCCATTCGAGGAGGATTTTTTCCAGAAACCCAGATTTGAGCTCCTGGCACCCTAGTATATTCTCAAAGCTTTTGGAACACTTATAAGGTAATTTCTTACCTAGAACGGAAGATCTAAAGAGGGGGAGGAAGGCCTAAGTTTTGAAACTCAATAACACTTGCGCGCCTTGGTGGCCAACCCTTAAGGTAAATGGCCACACTTGCGTGCTGCCTTACTCCTTCTATAGAACCTGCGCTCTCCTCTCCTAGAAGAACCTCCAGAGGATTTTAAAGGCCTTAACCTAAAGTCGCTCAAGTATTACCCTACTGTTTAACCATCCCACAAGTACACCATGTGTCACGTAGGCATACCTGTGCGACCAGGACCTGCGCGACCAGGACGTGTGCGCCCACGCAGTACCTGCGCGCCTGCAAGGACTTGTGCGCCCCTGCCTTTTGGGTTCCTTTCTTGCCCATTTTCACCCCTCTTAATCCATTACACCTTTCCTATTCAAGATTCAGACTTCAAGACACTCTTCAAAGCCATTTATGGCATGATTTATTTATTTGAATTCCTTATCTGAAATGAATTCTGTGGAATATCTCTCAAAACCTAGTGATTTACATATCTTTATGTCACTAAAGATTCAGAGTTCATTCATTAAACCTCATCCTTTAAGATGAGAGAATACTTAACCTTGGTCTCCTTTTTCAGGAACAATCCCCAGTAATAAGTCCTCTAATTTGGGCATCCTCTTAGGAGTAAGCCCCAGATCCTCCAACCTGGGATTCCTTTTCAGGAGTAACCCCCAGTCTCAAATATGGGCATCTTCCTTAGGAGTAAGCCCCAATTCTTATAGTTCCCAAATCTGGGCATCCTTTTTAGGAGTAAGCCCCAAGTCTCTCAATTTTTGGCCATCCTATTTAGGAATAACCCCATATCCCTTAATCTGGGCCTCCTTTTCAGGAGTAATCCCCAGTCTCAAATATGGGAATCCTCTTCAGGAGTAAGCCCCAGTCCCCTAATTTGGGCATCCTCCTCAGAAGTAATCCCCAAACCATAATTACCTTAACCTGGGCCTCCTTTTCAGGAGTAAGACCCAGTCATAATCCTTAAACTAGGCCTCCTTTTTAGGAGTAAGCCCCAATCTCAAATCTGGGCATCCTCCTTAGGAGTAAGCCCCAATCTTAATTTCTCTTAACCAGTCCTAATTTACCTTTGATCTGGGATTCCTTTTTAGGAGTAAAACCCAATCATAAGTCTTCTCCTAATTTGGTACTCCTTTTCAGGAGTATTCCCCAAGTTAGTGTATTCAAAATCTCCATGAAGCACATATACCTTTATGGACCCTATTCCTAGATTTCTTCCTTAAAGTGAATCTTAACCTTTATTTATTTGGGCAATCATACATACATAAGCCCCAGATTATTTCATATGATTCCATCTTTCATGGAACAATTGTCTAATTTTTACCAATACCTCTTGTTTCTCACATCGAGCATGACTCACGTGAACTTAGAGTGTAAAAGTAATTATGACATCCTTCTTTGAGCCATCAATCATAAAAATCATACTCCCTTACTCGAACTACGTGGGTTCTGATTCCTTTTCTAAAAAAAGGATACGTAGGTAGCCCGTCTACAGGTTCGATCCCAACTCTAAAATAGTCCATGTCCTTCTGAATGACAATAAACTTCAAGTGCCCCACTGAGTGGCTTTAAAACCAGTATGGTCATCATAATGACCAAGAGACTTCTATATAAATGTGTCAAAAGGTACCATTGACCAAGAATCTCTAATAAATACAGATGATTCTCTATCGATGAAGAACCTCGAATACATACAAAAGATTCTCTAAATTTCCTACATATTTAATCATTGATTGTCAAATCTGAAGGAAAGCTCATTTTATACTTGGTAATGTAATAAGGATTCACGAACATAACTTAAATATATAAAGAGAGTCCCGGAGTAGACAATAATTCCCCTCAAAAAGGTGTGATGAGTCCGACCTCCCATCCTCTCGACCAATTCAAATTCCTAAGCCTCATCAGTCCACAAAATAATGAGCACCTACCTTTGGAAAGTAGGTCCGAATGGATGTGGAATCATTGGATGTTTCTGGTTCTACGAACAAACCTATTAGAAACCAATCGGAATTTTTGAACCTCCCATTAAGGCGGTCATCCCCGGATTCCGAGGGAAACAAAAATGGTGAACCCGAAGTGAATCCATAACCAAGTTAAAATGATGTTTTACCTATTTGTTAGGCCCCTATTTAAAACTCAATGAGAGGGCCAACAAAAACAATCCTTGACATATGTGCTCATCCAAAGGATGTAGTGTCTGAATTTATCTTGATTACGTCTTTTATATCAAACAGGAACTCTTTTTCCAAGATCTTCTGCATTTCTAGAATGGCTGATCTCAAGTTCACACCTGTGAATACTAATGCTATAAATGCCACTGCTGTTACTCCTGCTGGATCGTCATCCGCTCTTAGGACGATATCACCTACTCAGTGTCTTCAACGCTTGGTATCAAACGCACTGGTTAAGGAGTACCGTCAACATGGTACCATCCCAAATCTGGAGGCTTCCGGACAAGCCCTCCAAGTAAATAACTCACATCGGTCATCCAGACAATGACGGCCAGTGATCAAGAAGCAGGCAGTGCTGACTACCGTCTCCAACCGTTTTGGGTCGTTATCCCCGAAACGCAATCACCATTCGCTCTCTTATTCCGGGGAGGTGAATGAGCAGGTCCCTCAGGACCTTAATTCAAACAGACATGAGTCCTTCCTGAGGGCCCCCACAAACAATCGCCGCCAGAATCGTGCGGTATTGTGCCCTCAACATGATGAGGGTACCGACTCCAGGCGTTCGTCTCAGGTTCCTCGAACCCGAGCAAGCAAGACGAACCACCAGAGACGGAATCCAGTCAATAGTGAGCAGGTTTTCATCTCTGCCATCTCTGGAGAATTCCAACAACCTAACTTGGTGGCAAGCAATGAGCAGGCACATACACCTGGCCATTTTAATTCCGCTGTCCAGCAGACTCGTCTGGCAGCATCACGCCAATCCCGCCAGGCAATTCCGGTGGAGTACTATAGGCAGGAACATACACCTGTTTATACATCATCATCTAGTCAGTAGGCTCGTCTGACTACATATGATGGATCTCATCAACCACGTTTGGTGAAGTGCAATCAGCAGGCACATACACCTGCTAGTATTAATCAAGCCTACCAACAGTCTCGCTTGGTAGCATTCGGAGAAGTTAGTTGGAAAGCCCCGACAACAAATAGGAGGCAGACTCAACTCTCTTCCCCCACACTTGAGTACTGTCAGGATTCACTGACAGGAAAAGGAGGAAAGGAGGAGGCACATACACCTGCTCCAAGCCCGGAATGGACGTATATTCCCATTCTGGCAGCTGAAGTCACCAAGCATATTCTATCAATGGTGAAAGAGCAGAAGCAAATCCCTGCTCATATTATGGATTCCTGCCAGGATATTATAACAACTTCAGTGGCATATTAGGGAAAGACACATAAATATAACCCTACCAGTGGAGTGATACATCAACAATTCACTCTAGAACAGACACACACATCTGTTCCAGTCCAAGAGGGTTATGGGGCATACTCCCCCATATCATACGGACGACCAAGTCAGGAACATACACCTGATTTGAGAGGAGATCGTCAGCCTAACCTAGCCATCTTTCCTTATCAGGCACATACACCTGCTCAGAGCAGCCACTTTCATCAACAAGTGGTTTCCAAGGCGAGTAAGAAGGCATCTAAGAAAAATACCCACCCAGCACAGTTAGGAGATCAAGAGGCAATCTGTAACAAGGCCTTGCTCGATGCTGGAGTTCATGAAGCCCTCAGACAATTATCTATTGGAATTCAAGATTCTACTCCCTCAGTTCCCAATAATGGGAACATTAATTCCGAAGGTCTTCAACAGACACTTCCTCATGAAGGATTGATTCATGACAATTCGGTCAATCTCAAAGTTTCATCTTCAGATAAGAGCCACAGGAACCCTCTGTGTGGTCAGAAGACTAAGGAGAAAGAGATCTCATCTTTTGTTGTAACCCATTATGGTGGTACTCCCCATGATGATGAATTTCGCTGCGAAAGTCCTCTCCGCAGTAGTGATGCACATTTCCCGGAAAATTCTCAGTGGACAATGTAGTGCCGAGAAATCCCTCTTATCTTGAGGCACTTGAAAATACGAAACCAGTCATGTCTGAAGCTTCATTTCTAGCAGGTGAAATACTTTCTCAATTAGATGATAGCCCAGGGTGTAGGTCATTCTCCGAACCACCCCTAAGTCATGCATCTTCTAGTTTGATCAATGATTTCTCTACCAATCCTGTTGAATCCAATGGAGAAACAAGGAAACACCAACTCTTGTCAAATCAGGTAGAAGAATCTTTATCAAATGATAAAGAGGAAATGCTGAATATGAGAAAACAACTGGCGAAAGGTGAAGTGCCAGTCATGTTTTGGCCTCTGGCTGACTCTCAGTATAATATTCCAAAAATGTTGATAGAAGATGAAATTCATGATATTCGTCTCAACATATGGAAAACTCTTTGTCAGTTGAAAAATAAAGTATTATCTTATGATGAATTTGAAAATCATCTTAAGATAATATAAGGGTTAAAACGTCAGATTGATTTGGCATCTCTATCAGTCTCTCGATATCCGAAGGCTGAAAAGTAGCAGAGAGCCCTTCAACGTTCATGCCTTGGCGCACTACGAAGATTGCGTCAGTTAATTTCCAATGCCCCATCTGGTATTCGTGTCAAAGGATGGGGTGTTCATGGAGCACTTAATTTCACGGTGCTATCCAGTCAGCAAAGCCCGCCGAAAATGCTCTCATGCAATGTTATTTCCCATGGCCGTCCACAGACAATGGGCTTTGTTTGTAATCAAAAGCTTGCCCAGGAACAGGCTTCAACTAGTTCCTCTGAAAATCAAGAATACAGAGAACAAGTTGTTGAATTAATCATTCATCAAGAAAACGAGAATATTGAACATGCCTCTCGTTTGGAGCATGCATGTCACCAAGTGAAAGAAGTTTTGGAAATCATCCAACGGTCTTTTGAACCGAGTGATAAAAGCGGATACAGGTTAATGCATCCAGCTAATTTCCAGACTAAGGTTTGCAAGATTAGGATGACTTTCAAGAAAGTATCAGACATAGCATGTCAAGAACCACCCCAGCTCGCCAGACTGGGGATTCTTTTAAACCAACCCTCGGAATCAACAAAAAGGATTCGGGGAGTTGAACGAGGACAAAAGGAATAACCCCAGTCCACTGGACTGGGGAATTTTTCAAATCATCAATCCCCTCCTCATAGAAAGTTGGTCTTTTCTCAATTGGGGAAGAAACATCAAGAGGAACGAAGAACCAAATTATCAGGAGATTCCCTCCAAATTACGGTTCATCAAGAAGTTCCTGAGGGATTTAATAAACAAAAGGCAATGTCTCATCAAAGACATGGAAGAAGACAATATCACAGAAATGCTGATAGAATGGATGTGATGAGTTAGGCATCAATTAATGTCATCAATGTCGTTGTTGCTGATCCAACAAATGAGGCTCACTCAGGGGACTCAGATGAAGAGGTTCCTGCTCTAGAAGATGTACACACCGACACAAATGAAGAAGGTGTGCGTAAACGAAGTCAAAGGATTACTCAGAACTTAGGTAATCCTTCGAGTAACCCACTTCCCCCTCTCCGAAAAGGATCCATCAAAGAGAAGGGAAAGAACCATGTTACATATCCTTCCTCTGGAGAAGGTCAATCGCTCTCACTAGAGCAGAGGTTTGCACAACAGAAGAAAGAAATGAAGGAATTAAGAAGGTTGAATGCAGAACTACTTCAGAGTAGTCTTCTTCTTAAGCATGCTGGAGTCAGTCGGCCAAAGCAATTTGTTGCAGCTACTGAGATGGATCAAGAATATCCTCTTCTATCAGTACACCCTCACAGGTCTAATCCTACGGGTCAAGTGCAACAATAGTTGGAAGTACTACCATCAGTTGCAGCACCAATCACCACATCTTTCCAAGCTCCAGTCATTGCACCTACCCAAGTCCAAGTTCAACCGGATGTTTCTCAAAAGTTAATAACTACTATTGAGTCATTAACAGCTCAGTTAGAAACTATGGAAGGTAAACGTGCGCAAGTTCAACCAGAAAAGAATGTTTACCCTGAATGGGAAGATTCAATTTCTCCTCCATCCAGTTTTGGGAATCCTGTATTCCCTATTTTCAATGGATCAGTCGATCCTGAACAGCATTTGACGCATTACGTGTCTTGTTGTGATCCTATTATGGGATCTTCGGAGTAGCAAGAAGTAGTGAAACTTAGATGCTTCGTGCGAACCTTCCAAGGACCAGCTTTTTTTGGTATACAAGCTTGCAATCTCGATCAATTACCGGATGGGAGGATCTTCGCCAAAAATTCCTCCTTCAGTTCAGATCAACTTTGCCAAAGACTACAGTTTTCAATCATACAAATTGTAAGCAAAGGGAGAAGGAAAGATTCTCTGATTTCATTGATCGATGGAAGGGATTAACATATTACTTGAGTTTAGCACTCCCTCAAGAAGAATTGTTTCCAATCTGTGTTGCAAATCTGCGTGACGAATTACGCACGCCATTAATCCCTGTGAAATACATAGGAGGGTTTCGAGACCTTACTTAAATCTCTCAGTAGATTGAAGATTCTCTTAAACAGGCTAAGGCTAAATCCCGTGTAATTCCATTAGCTCCAGGAAGGAGAATGGGTAAAGCAGAAACTGCTACAGTTATTCTTAAACAAGCACCTGTACCTATTTCTACCTCAAAACCTCCATCTTCTCGAAGGGCTCCACCTTCTGAGCGCCAAAAACAAAGGCCTTTTTGTCCAAATGATCAAAAAGATCAAAGACAAAAACAATTTGAGTATCTGAAGAGAAAAACATATTCTTTCCAAAATGAACAAGTTCCTGGTTATTTCATTTCGGCTCTGGAAAACAATTTGGTTCAATTGCCAATACCCAAGAGGCCAAACAAGAACAGAGATGAAGCCCGTCCTAATTATTTCCCTTTTTATCAAATATTAGGGCATCCCATCCAGGAGTGTTTTGTCTTCAAATACCTCCTGCAAAAGATGGTAAACTCGGGACAGGTCACATTGAATGGCTCCTCAGCCCAGGTAGCATGTGTCACTGCTACAGTTCCAGAGGAGGAAGACGAATGGCAGGAAGTCAAAAGAAAAAATGCACAAAATTATGATGATTGGATGGTCAGAAAGACAATAAATCGAACTCATGCTATTTTGCGAACACAATTAAGGAAACCAATTGTGTCTTCTGCCATGAATGTTGCGGAAAAACCCTCTTCGTCAGAGGGAATGTCCTCAAAGAAACGGCATGATTCAAAGAAAGAAAACGAATCAGAAGAATATGAGTATGTGTCAAAGACTAAGTTGTCTCTGACTTTGGCGGACTTCATTCCATCTACTTCAAAGCCACGGGCACCGCCCCACCAAATGGCACAGCCTAAACAGGCTAATCAGGCCGAGTCTTCATCAGATGAAGAGTTAATCTTCGGTTCTATTAATATGATTCAATTAACAGATCCACATGCCAGGCGCAATTTCAATTTTGATGAGAATGAATTCCCTGTATCAAAAAGAGGAATTAGAGGAAGTTCCAGGGGCTCAGGATATAGGGGAAGACGTGGATCTTTCAGAAGACACTATTCCAATTCTACCCCCGCTATAACTGTGTACGCAGCAGAAACTCATGGTGTATCCCTTCAGCGAGCTCAGTAAGAACAAGCAAGTTCTTCTAACAATGTCAAATTCAGTCCTAGAATAGTTATTCTGGAAGACCGGTTGAAGGTTCCATCTTCTTCCTCTCAGCAAGTAAATGGATCTAATCGGTCTAATCTTCCAAAACCAGGAGTATTTCCAACTCCTATCCCAATACAAGATGCATCAACATCCAAAACATATGCTTGCAAGGTACCTGATAAACCACATATTCCTATTGGGAAACACAGAACTCTGGATCAAAAGTATGATATATTGAAACACTTGGCCCAAGTACCAGCCATGTTATCAATTCTGGATGCTTTGAATCTGTCAAAATATCTTCGAGAAGCACTCATCGAGGCTTTGTCAAGTCCTCAAGAGTTTGAAACTGAAATTGTTGCAGCTGAAGTCTATCACATAGAGAATAATCATGCAGAATGCCATGTAATAATATCCTTTACTGATGAAGATGAAGATGATGTTGTGCATGGACATATTAGACCATTGTACTTTTCTGGAAAAGTCAATGGCATGGATATTAGAAGAGTTTTCATTGACAATGGTTCAGGAGTCAACCTCATGCCCATTCATACACTTCATCGATTGGGCCTCACGGAATCTGATTTATCTCCCTCCACCATGATGGTATAGGGATATGATAAAAATGAACAAGAACCACTGGGTGAAGTTACACTCAGAACTCAGTTTGGAGATCTTGTATCCAATTCAGATTTCATGGTTGTTGATCAAGACTCAGCCTTCAACATTTTGCTTGGAAGACCCTGGTTAAATCAACATGAGGCTATCCCTTCTTCATACCATCAATGTCTCAAATATTGTTTCGATGGTCAAGTTGGGACGTTGTATGGTGATAAGGCCCCATTCAAAACATGTGAGTCTCAATACATTGAGGCGGAATTCTATCACATGAATTAAAAGGAGAAATCCATAACAAAGGAGATTACCAAAGTTAATGCTCTATATGGTTTGAAAACAATTCCAGTAAATCCATTTACACATTTGAGTACAGATTATGTATTGCCTATCAGTCAAATTGACAAGATAGACCCAAATCAAAATGATCTTATGGAAAGATCCATAATATCAATTACGGCAATCGAGCCAGAAAACATAGGAGAAATTAGTAATCTACCAAGCAGTGATGAAAGCACAAATGGTGACGTCTTCATTTCATCTGCTGAAATCCAACAAGTCTATGCTTCGCCAATTAGGCCAGAAGAGGTTATAGCAACATCGGAGGTGAAAAATGATTCCGATTCTCAATCCATAATCTCCTCTTTATTACCCAAAGAAGACCATTCATCAGCAATAGGGTCAAAAATGGAAACTTCCTCTTCAAAATGTGCAAATTTTGACATCTCTTCTGATCATGAAAATTCCGCTTTTTCATCTACTATGCAAGTAGAAATGGAAGAAATAATACATGATGAAGAAGAAGAGGAAGATCTCAGAGATTCTCCTCCATCATTTGAAGAGGGTATCTCTACCACTATGGATGAACTCATAGAAATAAAGCTGGGTACAAAGGAAGATCCACGCCCCACTTTAATCAGTGCGGCCATGACCCTTGAAGATCAAGAGATGTATATTTCTTTTCTAAAGCAAAATGAAGATATTTTCACTTGGAACGATACAGAAATGTCCGGGCTTGATCCTGATGTTGCTACTCATCATTTGGGTTTACCAGAAGAACATCGAGGATTTAAGCAAGCCGCGAGAAGAACACACCCAACTTATGATTCTAAAATTGAACCTGAAGTGGATAAGATTATCAAAGCTAACTTCGTCAAAGAAGTTCAGTATCCCAAGTGGTTGGATAATATTATCCCTATAATGAAAAAGAACAGACAAATTATTGTTTGCATCGATTTCATGGATCTTAATCGGCATTGACCTAAGGATGATTTCCCAGTTCCGATTACAGAACTTCTAATTGATGCAACAGCTAGCTATGAAGTACTTTCCTTCATGGATGGATATTCTGCATATAATTAGATCCGAATGGCCCCAGAAGACGAGGAATCTATAGCCTTTAGAGCCCCTCAGGGTCTGTTTTGCTACCGGGTAATGCCCTTTGGCTTAAAGAATGCAGGTGCAACTTATCAGCGTGCCATGCATCGTATCTTCAAACCCTTCTTAGGGAAGTTTGTTGAATGCTATGTAGACGATTTGGTAGTTAAATCCAAACAATGTTCTAATCACTTGGCTGATTGGGAAGTCATATTCTGCAAGCTTCGACACATAATTTGAAGATGAACCCCTTAAAATGTGCTTTTGAGGTAACCTCAGGAAAATTTCTCGGCATTGTTGTATGCCATCGTGGTATTGAAGTCGATCCTGAGAAGACCAAGTCAATCCTTGGTATGTCACCTCCTCAAAATTTGAAAGAATTAAGAGGACTTCAACGAAACTTAGCCTATATTCGTCATTTCATTGCCAATTTAGCAGGTAAAAGTTTACCCTTCACCAAATAGATGAAGAAGGGAGTCACATACCAGTGGACTAAAGAATGTCAAGAAGCATTCGATATTATCAATAAATACCTCTTGAGTCCACCGGTACTCATGCCACCTGTTGAAGGAATACCACATATCCTCTACGTGATAGCTCTAGAGCGATCATTGGTTGCCTTTATTGCTCAAAAGAATGATGCTGGGAATGAAAACAACCTCTACTATCTCAGTCGAACCATGCTTGAAGCAGAAACCTGGTATTCAAGTATTGAGAAGTGTTGCCTGGCATTAATCTTTGCTGTTCAAAAGTTGAGACATTACCTGCAACATCACGAGGTTCAATTGGTATCTCGCAATAACCCGCTCAAATTCATCCTTAGTCGTCCAATTCTTACAGGACGTCTAGCAAGGTGGGCAGTTATTTTGCAGAAATTCGACATTCAGTATGTGTCTCAAAAGGCGATAAAGGGCCAAGCTCTGGCTGATTTCATGGCTAAACACCCTTTAGTGGAAGACACGTCTTCAGATATTGAACTCCCTGATGAGGAAGTATTCTCTATTCAAGAAAGTCCTCAAGCCTGGGAAATGTATTTTGATGGTGCTTCCAGAAGTCCAACAGTGAAGAAAATGGAAAATCCTAAATTCAACAAAGTTGGCTTAGGAATTGTGCTCATTTCTCCAGAAAAGGAAGTGTTACCTTATTCCTTCTTATTGTGGGAAGGTGCTACCAATAATGAAGCAGAATACCAAGATCTCATCATAGGTTTGGAATTAGCACTTCAAGCACAAGTGAATCACTTAATGGTGAAAGGTGATTCAGACCTGGTAATCAAACAAGTCAATGGGGATTATGCCATCAGAAAAGAAGAATTAATCCCTTTGTATGATTATTCCAGAGAGTTAATGGCATAATTCCCTTTGGAACTGACATTTTCTTATGTCCCAAGATCACAAAATGCTCAAGCTGATGCATTGGCTAATATAGCCACAGCTCTGGAAGATCCAAATCGGGACGAGACAACCATCCGTATTGCCCACTGTCGTGCAATTTCACCTTATGTTCGAATCAGGACAGAGGAAATTAATGAAATTTGTCCCATTCCTGAACCGTATGGTCATACTACTGGATGGATGTCACCTATCAGGGAATACCTTCAAAATGGAACACTTCCACCAAATAGAGCTGAGAAAGAAAAAATCTGGCGACGTGTGGTCAATTTTACTCTTTATGATAGCCCATGTCACCTAGAGAAAATTCTCTACAAACGTGGTTTTGATGGAGTTCTCTTCAGATGAATTGATGGGGAAGAAACAATGGATGTCATAAAAGAAGTACATGTAGGAGTCTGTGGTTTCCAACAGTCTGGACATAGAATGTCTGATCAGGTTCAAAGGCTTGGATACTTTTCGCCTTCAATGATACGAGATTGTGTTGATTTCACAAAGAAGTGTCATTCATGCCAAGTATATGAAAACTTCATTAATCAGCCTCCAGAGTTGCTTCATACAGCTAAATACTCATGGCCATTTTCCACATGGGGAATGGATATGGTGGGACCTTACCCTTCGGCTATGGCTAAGCAGTTTAAGTATATTATTACTGCTACTGACTTCTTTTCCAAATGGGCAGAGGCAATACCTCTCAAGGAATTCAGTTCTAAATGAATTGTCACCTTCATCAAGTCTAACATCATTACCAGATTTGGTGTCCCTCATACCATATTGACGGACAATGGCACCAATTTCTGTTCATCTGAGATGAAGAAGTTGTATCAAGAATACAACATCAAATCCAACCATTCATCTCGGTATCATGCAGCAGCCAATGGCCAGATAGAAGCCTTTAACAAGACTCTTTCAAATATACTGCAAAAGATTGTGGATAAAGATAAGAGTTCATGGCCTAATAAACTCTTTCATGATTTATGGGCTTATCGGACTACCACCCGCACTGCAACTCGGTCAACTCCATATTCATTGGTATATGGAACGGAAGCCGTCTTTCCCATTGAAGTTCAACTACCCTCGCTCAGAGTTTCCATTTGTGATCAATCATCTACATATGAACAATCTCAAAAGCGATTGAATGAATTGGAACGGTTAGATGAGAAAGGATTGTGCACTTTTCACCACTTGGAAGTCTATCAGAATCGAATAGCATGAGCTTTTAACAAAAAAGTCTGTCTTCATTCATTCACTCAGGTAGAATTGGTATTAGTTCTCAGAACTCCAATGATACCAGGAAAGAAACCTCCCAAGCTTGATCCAAAATGGGAAGGACCTTATTCGATACATAGGTTCTACTCAAATGGAGCTTATTCATTAATCTCAATGGATGGGGAACTCATCACTACTCCCACCAATGCCATATTTTTTAAGAAGTATTTTGTATAAACTGCAAAGTCCCTCATTGTCCCCGCAACATGACACTAAACTGTGTGGCACCAGTTCGTCCTTGCTATATGATGTTAAACTATACAGCAACGGTCCAAGCATATGACCCTAAACTATTTGCACATACGTCTAACATGACGTTAAATTGTGTCACCTTCATCGTCCTAGATACATGACGCTAAACTGTACAAAAGTCCTAACATTCTTCCTACATGACATTAAACTATACTTTGTCCCCGCAACATGACACTAAACTGCGCGGCACCAATTCGTCCTTGCTATATGACGTTAAACTATACAGCAACAGTCCATACATATGACCTTAAACTGTTTTTACTTTCATCCCACACGACGTTAAACTGTGAAAAAGTTCCCTAAATGGTCCAGTATGACCTTAAACTACAACTAGGTCCTGTATGACCTTAAACTGCATCATCAACGGTCCATGCATATGACCCTAAACTATTTTCAAGTCCCTTACGTCCAGCAAGACGTTAAACTGTGACGTCCTAACTACATGATGCTAAACTGTATAAAAGTCCCTTACGTCCAGCAAGACGTTAAACTGTGACGTCCTAACTACATGAATCTAAACTGTATAAAAGTCCCTTACATCCGAAAAGACGTTAAACTACATAATCATCAAAGGTCATGTATGACCTTAAACTACACCACTGTCCAGCATGACATTAAACTGCACCATCCACGGTCCATGCATATGACCTTAAACTATTTGAAATTTCGTCCAACATGACGCTAAACTATATCGTCCCTATATCTTCCCTTTTGTTCGTCCAACATGATGTTAAATTGTGGGGAACAAATCCCCAATGCGTCCAACATGACGTTAAAATGGTGCACTCTTTTTTCCTCACTACATGACATTAAACTGCATAGTCCCCCACCTTTCGTCCAACATGACGTTAAACTCTATTGTCCCCATCGTCCTAACTACATGACGATAAACTGTACAGAAAGTTCGTGTTACGTCCTACATGACATTAAACTGTATTTTTTCCCTGCTACATGACACTAAACTGTGCAGCACCAATAGTTCTAACTACAAGACTTTAAACTGCATAGTCCCTTTATATGTCCTACATGACCCTAAACTATGCATCGTTAAGGTTTTTGTTACCTCTTGTTTCTCACACCGAGTATGACTCACGTGAGATTAGAGCAAACCTCAACCATAACACTCTCTCTGGGACGCTAACCATGTGTAAGTCCTAACATCATTTTTTTGGTCATTGTCCCCAAGAACAACTTGATCATTAATTCATTCTTTAATTGAACTACACGGACTTTGATCTTTGCCTTCTAGGCTGGGAATGTAGGCAACCTCCCAAGGTTCAAGCCCAAAACCAATATCTTCATGTCAGTTCATCTCTATCTCATATGATGATAATTCGTGAAACCGCCCTTAGAATCAATATCTTTACATTGGTTCACTTTCATCCTTGTTATACGACATTAAACTATACAACACTTTTGTCCAGTATGACAATAAACTACAAATTTCTTTGATACCCTCACCTGAGAGGGAACCATTATTTTTATTGATTTTTTTCAATCATGTTTCATTTAAAAGACTACGTACATACATGGAAACGCCCAAAGCATTTATCTTGGGTTAAACCATCATTGCACTAAAGTCCCCTTTCACCCTTCATGTGTACGAACCAAATTTTTACAAAGGGTAGTTCTAGAACTACGTGGCCTTGATTCCCAACCTTATGGGATATGTAGGAACATTCGAGTGTCCCTCGAATCTAGCCCCAAGTCTTTGGGCCTAACCCCAAATTCCACTTTCAGTCCCTTGGCTAAGAAGTCCCCATGAAAACACACACTGTGTATTTCTTACAATGGTCCAAGCTCTATGAACCTAAACTAAGATATCTAATCCTTTTGTCCCACACAACGTTAAACTATAGTTTAAGAACTACGTATGGCTTGATTCTCATCCTTATGGGATACGTAGTGAAGTCCAACATTTCAATTCAGGACCCAGCCACAACATGATTATGGTTAGCATTGATCTATGTATCTCTGTACACATTGAACAATACCCATCTTTATGTGTTATAATCCTAAACTTAAATATTTTCAGATCCTCATAACTCTTTTCATGACTTCTAGTCACAAAAATGTCAAACTTCTGAGAGTTCTTTTGTCTGACTATGCAGCACGTTCCCATAGGTGGCCTTGCATAAACAGTCTACATAACAGACTTGTTAGCCAACAGATACTATTATTTGACTATGAATCCAATTCCCTTAGGTGTCCCTACATAATTCAACCCCCTAACAGGTTTTTCGGATAGTGGTAACTTCATTCTTGGGAATAATGCCTCTTTTTTCCTTATTTGTCTTAAATGACAGTATGTAGGGATCCGCAAAAATATAAATCCTTAACATATTTGTCCCATATCCTTTTTCATGATATGAAATTATTCAAGTCTTTGGTTTATATTCTCCTTCCCTACGTTTGGGTCAGACCTTCGAAGCAGTGATATTCATCCAGTTCTTCAATAATTTTGTTTGGAAATATTTTCTCGATATTCAAGTACCTCTTTCCATACAGAAAACTCTATACTTTGGAAGATTTGAATCTCCATAAACTTTCACTGGCTTTTAGCACTAGGAAAGTAAATTTCTGAGAGTTCTTTTGCCTGACTATGCAGCACGTGCCCATAGGTGGCCTTGCATAAACAGTCTACATAACAGACTTGTTAGCCAAAAGATACTATTTTATTTAACTATACAGCCAATGCCCTTAGGTGGCCCTGCATAATTCAACCCCTTAACGGGTTTTTTAAATAATGGTAACTTCATTCATGGAAACTACTTCTTCTAATGAATTTTAGCTCTTTTTCATATCATTCCCCAGATTCAAATATTCTTAAGACATAGTTTACATTTTTTTCCTCATACTTGAGTATGGTACTTTTTTTCAGATGATTTGTCAAGGAATTGAGTCAATTCTAATTCATTCTTTCAAAGCTATTTCGACCTTAAACATTAGCCTCTTTATGTCCGACATGCATGACATTAAACTGCCAGATTCCTTATTTCTTCTCACCTCAGAGTCAAATCCTCTTTTCTCTCCGGATCCAACTCTGAGGGGGGGAATTTTGTTGACGCTCCTTTCCGTCACAGAGTCTAAATGAATGAAAAGGGAAATACCTTGAACAAAGAAGATTCATCCTTTGAACAAATATCAGTAATTGACAAAGGAAGGAAGAATAAGAACATTGCGCAAAGGTCGCGCAAGTTCTACAATGGTCGCGCAAGTATACTTGCGCACCTCAATGGTCGCGCAAGTACACTTGCGCGCTGATGTTGGTCGTGCAAGTGACTTGCATGCCGATGTTGGTCATGCAAGTGAATTGCACGCCCTAAATGATAACTTCCCGGGGTCTTCTCTAGCCTACAAATAGACCCTGTGGGTCCCCCATTCGAGGAGTATTTTTTCCAGAAACTCAGATTTGAGCTCCCAGCGCTCTAGTATTTTCTCAATGCTTCCGAAACACTTCTAAGGTAATTTCTTACCTATAACGGAAGATATAAAGAGGGGGAGGAAGGCCTAAGTGTTGAAACTCATCAACACTTGCGCGCCTAGGTGTCCAGCACTTAGGGGAAATGGCCACACTTCTGCGCCACCTTACTCCTTCAATAGAACCTGCGCACCCCTCTCCTTGAAGAACCTCAAGAGGATTCTAAGGGCCTTAACCTAAAGTCGCTCAAGTATTACCCTGCTGGTTAACCATCGCGCAAGTACACCATGTGTCACGCAGGCATACCTGCGCGACCAGGACCTATGCGACTAGGACTTGCGCGCCCATGCAGTACATGCATGCCTGTCAGGACTTTTGCACCCCTGGCTTTTTGGGTGCCTTTCTTTCCCATTTTCACCCCTCTTGATCCATTACACCATTCCTATGCAATATTCAGTCTTCAAGACACTCTTCAATGCCATTTATGGAATGCTTTCTTGATTTGACTTCCTTATCTGAAAGGAATTATGGGGAATATCTCTCAAAACCTAGTGATTTACATATCTTTATGTCACTAAAGATTGAGAGTTCATTCATTCAACCTCATCCTTTAAGATGAGAGAATCCTTAACCTGGTTCTCCTTTTTCTGGAATAATCCCCAATCATAAGTCCTCTAATTTGGGAATCCTCTTAGGAGTAAGCCCCAGATCCTGTAACATGGGCTTCTTTTTCAGGAGTAATCCCTAGTCTCAAATATGGGCATCTTCCTTAGGAGTAAGCCCCAATTCTTAAAGTTCCCAAATCTGGGCATCCTCTTTAGTAGTAAGCCCCATGTCTCTCAATTTTTGGGCATCCTATTTAGGAGTAATGCCCAGATCCCTTAATCTGGGCCTCCATTTCAGGAGTAATCCCCAGTCTCAAATATGGGAATCCTCTTCAGGAGTAAGCCCCAGTCCTTTAATTTGGGTATCCTTCTCAAGAGTAAGCCCCAAACCATAATCCCCTTAACCTGGGCCTCCTTTTCAAGAGTAAGCCCCAGTCATAATCCTTAACCTGGGCCTCCTTTTCAGGAGTAATCCCCAGTCACAAATCTGGGCATCCTCCTTAGGAGTAAGACCTAGTCTTAATTTCTCTTAACTAGTCCTAATTTACCTTTGATCTGGGATTCCTTTTCAAGAGTAAAACCCAATCATAAGTCTTCTCCTAATTTGGGCCTTCTTTTCAGGAGTAAGCCCTAAGGTAGAGTATTCAAAATCTCCATGAAGAACATATACCTTTATGGACCCTGTTCCTGGATTTCGTCCTTAAAGTGAATCCTAACCTTCATTTATCTGTGTAGTCATACACACATAAGCCCCACATTATTTCATATGATTGCATATTTCATGGCACAATTGTGTAATTTTTACCAGTACCTCTTGTTTCTCACACCGAGCATGACTCACAAGAGCTTAGAGTGTAAAAGTAATTGTGACATCCTTCTTTGAGCCATCAATCATAAACATCATACTCCCTTACTCAAACTATGTGGGTTCTGATTCCTTTTCTAAACAAAGGATACGCAGGTATCCCATCTACGGGTTCGATCCCAACTCTAAAATAATCCATGTCCTTCTGAATGAAAATAAACTTCAAGTGCCTCACTGAGTGGCTTTAAAACCAGTATGGTCATCATAATGACCAAGAGACTTCTATATAAATGTGTCAAAGTGTACCATTGACCATGAATCTCTAATAAATACATATGATTCTCTATCGATGAAGAACCTCGAATACATACAAAAGATTCTCTAAATTTCCAACATATTTAATCATTGATTGTCAGATCTAAAGGAAAGCTCATTTTATAATTGGTAATGTAATAAGGATTCATGAACATAACTTAAATCTATAAAGAGAGTCCCAGAGTAGACAATAATTCCCCTCAAAAAGGTGTGATGAGTCCGACCTCTCATCCTCTCAACAAATGAAAATTCCTAAGCCTCATCAGTCCACAAACTAATGAGCACCTAGCTTTGGAAAGTAGGTCTGAATGGATGTGGAATCATTGGATGTTTCTGGTTCTACGAACAAACCCGTTAGAAACCGATCGGAACGTTTGAACCTCCCATTAAGGCGGTCATCCCCGGATTCCGAGGGAAACACACGGTTTACCCACAATTTTGAAAACCATACGGCCAAACCATGAGACCTATTAAAATTGGGTTTTAAATTTTTTACCACTACGGGAATTAAAAGGGGAAGCCCCCTTTTATTTTAAGCATCCACTCACATGACTCAACTAAAAAATCCCCTCATTCCTTCTCTTATCCCACGATCAAGGGATTATTTCCAAGGAAATTCTTCATTGATTTGAGATATGTCTTCAACTCTGGTAAACTATATTGATTTTCTCCATCATTTTTCTCTATTTTCTCATTCTTTGGTTAGGGTTTTTTATTCTGATTCCACTAGAGCATAGTGGAATGAAACCTTAGTGGTGGGGCTTCATTTCAACCAAGTAATATGGTGACTTTAATGAACAACCACGTGTGGTGTCTCATCATTTTTTATGAGGTACATTATGCAAATATTTATTTTAGATTTTTATTTAATATTTAACTAAAATACCTATTGATTTGGAATTCCTTTTTTGGGTATCTTCACCGCTTAGTGTCAGGGGTGTGAGACGGGCCCTTGGGGTATCATTGGGTGTCATTTTTTTCTGTTGTAGTGACCCATTGAGTTATATGGATTTGTTCCAAGTTGGTTTTGAATTAATTTATTTATTATTTTAATGGTCCAGACATTCTGACCAATTACTTTTTAGGAATTCTGGTGGTGTAGGTTTCTAAGAGATTCTCCAAGGAGTTGGGAAGTAAGTGGTATAGTGTAGATAAGAAAATAAGAAAAAGGGAGTTATATGGAATGGAAAATAAGGTTGCATTGTAAGTAGTGATGTTGTAGTGTAGAGAGGCCAGCTATGGTGTATAGAGAATAGGGAAGGATTTTGGTGCTAATTCTAGTTTTGGCATGGTTATGGCATGGGGGTGTTGGTTGTGGCATGGAATCTCAAGTGGAGTTTTAGGGTTACATAAATTTTCCGCATATATGTGACATAGATTCCATGGATGTGGAATAGTGTACTGAGAGTGTGTTTTTTATGAAACTATTAATATTAGGGAATCGATGCCATAGGGATAGGTTGTGGCATAACACCTTCCACGTTTTCAGTTTCGACAGTGTAGTGGCCTTGGCTTCATCATGGTACAATCCTTGATTTTATAGATCTATAATATAGATATTACTAAAAATCATGGATTCACCTAAAACCATGATTAATATATAATGGTCCCTCTCACTATGTTATGGTTTGGTGTTTTTTAGCAATTCTACACCATGGAGGGGTAGGCTACGTCATGGTGTTGTGTTTTATAGACTACGTATAAAAACCCAAGTCCCCTCAAACCATATCATATATCTATAGAACCTATAATTTCTTGTGAACCCCGTGTGTGTCAATAGAATTCCTTTCATCCCAAAAATGTTTAGATTTCATCCACCACCATGGGGATTGAGAGTTATAGGTTTTGGTTGATTTTATATCTTCACACGTTCCAATTTTCTCTGTCTCCTTTATCCATAAAGGGTTTCTGTTGGGAAAATTATTAGTGTTAGTGACATTTTGGTAAGAGTATGTTGATGGATTCAATATTCAGGGTGATCAAGGTGTTTCCATGCATCACGGTTTTTGGTAGTTTTCCACTTCTTCTTCCAATATAGAAAAGTGGTTTAGAAAGATTAATTTGAGGTAGGAGATCCTTAATTTATCATTTAGTTGTACAAATAGGAGGGAACATGCTCATGTTAAATTTGGGAAGAAATTATACACCATCCTAATAAATATAATGAAATATTTTATTTAAAATTTAAGGGGAAGGGGAATGAATTTCATGTTTTAGAACATTTTATATTATTGTTATTGAGATTATGCATGCTTGATATACCCCTTAAAATAATGATTTTGGGTGCCTTTGTTAATTCTATATTTGATATGTATGTGGAACCCTTTATTTTGTGATTTTTTATTCCACCTCAAATAAATGTATAGCCACTTATATCCAGTTAATAAATTGGTTACCCAATTGAAATTTTGGTTTATATGATAATTCCCCTAAATGTACAATGGAATGTGATGAGAAGTCCAATTTTAAATCTACAAGAAGTTATGTGAATGTATGATGTGTGTTTGTGATGCATGGTTGTGATGTGTGGTGGTGATGAGTGATTATGGTCTATTGGTGGATATACTAAGACATGTGTGTGATATGTGGTTGTTATGATAACTAGGTGGTTGTGGTTGTGAAATGGTAACAGTGTGGGGGGTTGTGGGCTTGAGGGGGATGGTTGTTGTGATGTGATGTGTTTTGTTAGTCTCCTGAGTAGTAATGGTATTAAATTATAATAGATGAACTAAAATTTAATGGGCTGAAATACCAAAATAAAATCTTAAAATGAAATAGGAATTGTTGTTAAAGTGGTTGTAATTTAATGTGATGGTTGTTGTTTTATGTGAAATGAATGGGCTTGATTAATGAAATTGGTTTGTAATGAGGAAATCTGGAAATTGGAATAACATGAAATAACGGTGGAATATGGATTGCATGTTAAGGGTTGTTTGTATTGTATGATGCATTCGGTATTGGATCAAAATGTGGTAGAGGTTGTGAGGGAAGGTGGTGGTGTTGTGAGGTGGGATAATACTATTGTTGCCATCCCATAGGTTGGGTTGGTGTGTGGATATATATATTGTATATTCCATGTGATTTCTATATGCACCCACACTCATGTTGAGCATCATGTGATAATAAAAAAATGTTTTGGGAGTGTTCTCTCCAACATCTTGATTGTGAGGATGGATATCTAGATCCCCCCCCCCCGCTTTAATGCTCTCTCTTATAAGAGAGTCTTACATGCATTTGTTGTGATTGCGAGAAGAAAAAAATTCAATGGTGGTGTTTTTTATGAGATGATGAGGTAGTTATGGTGGGGATCGTATAAGGTGGGGGAAAGGAATTATATTTATTTCCTTCATGTTCATGATACATTAATACTCTATTTATAGATTTATATGTGATGTGATATCCCAGGTGTCTTCAGAAGAGGCGTCATGTGATGGACTAGGTATTTTTGGGTGAGATATGATGTGATAGCATAGGTTTCATTAGGGGAGATATTATGTGATGGACCATGTGTCTTTATGTGGTATGTGATGGTCAATTTAACATAGGGTTCTTATCATGATGTTATTTCCTAGGTTGGTTAGGGTAGGATTGCTATACGGAAGAGGTGAGAGTGGCAAGACATATGATGTTGGGGTGTGAGAGCACCAAACCAGTGGGAAAGGGGTTTAGGGTACCGTTTTTTATATGATTATTATTATTCTATTACACTTGGATGTTTTATTTGGTTAGTGTTCCTTAGAGAGGTTGGTATTAATTATATGACATTCTTAGGTGCTGTTAGTTCGGAAGTTTTCTCAATGGTTCAGTATTATTCTCTTTTTTACATGTATATGGGAGACTTTGTGTTTGATCATATTGAGTATACTTTTATTCTCACCCTATGTATATTAAAACTATTTTTTATTTTTCTAAGAGTTTTATGTGTACCTTGTTGGACATTACTAGCTTTTTATTTAGAGTTTTTAATGTACCTTTACCTTATGATTTTATTTTGTGTGTTTATTTGGATAATCTTGTATTTGTTTTCTTGATTCATGCATTATTAGATGATTTTGGTTACTTTATTTTATATTATTTCATGGGTTTCCTTATGGATTATGTTTCCTATATCTTGAACATATTATATAGAAAATAATTCCTCCTATATTTTGTAATTTTATACCCTCAGTGATAGCCAACAACTTGGGTCTTATAGGAGGTGTGACTGAGGTTTAATTATATGTCTTCCATCTTTGTTTGCCTAGGACGGGTATATTTGGAGGTAGGGGCCATTCAAGATTGATATTAGAGGTTTTGGTTGAGTGATAAGATGGATTTCAATTTTAGTCACATTGAGAATTACATGGGTTAGTAAAAAAAATGATGTCAGTTAATCTTGGTGTGTTACATAGGAGAAGGAAGAATGGCTAGCAAACATGATTTTAGGGGGGCCAAGATCTGGTACAAGGAATCTAAGCAACCAAATGACTAATTGGGGTGATGCCACTTGGATGGTAGAGACCTAATAAAGGTACATGCATCATTGTTTCTTGTGTTCTTATTTTAATTAGGTTATGTTGGGAAGTTAAAATGAATTAAATAAATTTTAACAAAAATACCTACAATTTGGGATTAGAAAATACTTGTTCCCCTTTATGTTATAGCTCCTAGAAATCATCCTGAATTTTCTTAGGCTAGTTATGTTTAGAAGGCTAACCTAGTAGACCATCGGAGAGTTTACATAGTTGAGGATGAGGATTAGAAGAAAATGAAATTGCATGCCTTTTGGATTAGGATTTTTCAATGTATGAGGGAAGCATCTCTAATATGGAAATAGTGCATTGGTTGGAGGAGCTCAGATCACCTTCAGTTTGATTTAGGCCTTAGTGGAGTACTGAGTCACGTTGGAAGTTAGTCAGATATGAGGATTTATTCATTAGTGGTGGGAATTGTATCTTAGTGACCACAAGGATACCGATGTTTCATGGGTTGACTTCTAGAATGAGTTCTGAGTGAATTATGTCTATGTTAGAGTAAAAATTAGTCATAAGGTCCTTTGAGGCTTCGACTAGAAAAGTTTAAATCTTAGAAACTTCCTTTCCATCCTTTTTGGGTTAGTTGTTTCTATGCTTTCTTTGAGGTCTTTGGGATATTGTGTTTTGTATGTGGGGACCATGGCCATCATTAGAATTGGTTCCTTGTGGTTCTTCAAGATTAGTATAGTAGAGTTAATTTGGTTCAGCAATTTCCTCATCAACAGAAACTATTGAAACCATTTTAGTAGCAGGGGTAGAAGTATTACTTTCCACCAAGGGAAGATGGGGTAGGTAGAGGTCAACCTTACAATGTCTCTCATTTTTAGAGGTTTTGACCTATGTGTGGCCATCATTAGAGATGTACAGGTTCTTGATATGAACTGATATAGGGGATGGAAGAGGTAGAGGTTGAGGGGCCAAAGATCGTTTGAGGAATGATTATCTTTTTTGATACCCTTATTCTTACCTTATTTGATTATGAAACATTACACACCTTTTTTACTAGCTCTATTCCATGCTTTGGGACAAGGTGAAAAGAGGTTTCTCATACCCCAAGTGTTGACTACACTGACTAGAGGATAGGATAGCTTGTTTAATGTGTGCAGTGGGTGTTAACATTTTGGGGGGCGCATTATTCATGTGGGGACCATTTCTAGCTACTATTAAAATCTTATGATGGTATTCATGAAATAAAATCGTTTTATTTTTTCAGGCTACTATCGATATATTCTGAAAGGGAGACATTTTATTGGATGTGGCTGGTCATCTTTCAGTTTTCATTGGAAATCAGAGTTGTCAGTTGGGTATTATACATGTGGAGAACCATCATTCCTTGGTGGATAGGTTACATATAGAATCAATAGATGCTAGGGTGGTGAAATTTACTAGGTTATTTTGTGATTTTTGGGATGTTTTTCTTGAGGAGGTTATGACATATCTCCCTCATTGTGACATCAAGTTCAAGATAGATTTGAGGCCCTCTGTTTCTCTGATTTTTATGGATCCTTATCAGATAGAACCCTCATTGTTTTGGGAGTTGAGGATTAAAATATATTATTTGAGGAAGAAGGTTTTCTTCCATCCCAGTGTTTCACTATGGGGTTCTCTAATGTTTTTCTATAATAAGGTAGATAGTAGTATGAGGTTTTTTATAGACTACCAGAGTTTAAATCAAGTGATGATCAAAAATCACTACCTATTCTAAGGATAATTGATCTTCTCGACTAGTTGAGAGGAGTGAATTGGTTCTCTATGATTAATATGTGGTTAGGATATCATTGGTTGAGGTTTAAGGAGGATTATATCATAAATATTTACTTTAGATGAATGTATGGGAACTTTTAGTCCATGGTCATATCATTTGGTGTCTGGAACGTACTGGATATATTCATGGTTTTGATTCAAAATTTTATACTCTCTATATTTCCTTTCCTATATTTTGAAAATCTAAAACAGTTTCTTAAAACCTTATTTACTAACTTTATATTTACAAAATATTTTATAATGATTTTTTAGAAAACATATTTTTCTATCAGGTGAAGAAATATTTCTTAATAAAATGAATATAAATTTAAAAAACATATCTTTAATCTAAAAGATAAATGATATTCTAGTCTCTTGGATTGAGGATATTCTGGTCCATCAGATTGAAAATATTCTATTTATTGATATGAATATATCTAGTCTATCATAACGATGATATATATTATATCATTGTGATTATAACTAATCTATCAGTGTTATGATATTTATTTTATCATGTGATAGATATTTAGTCTATTAGTGTGATAAATATTAGTCTATAGGTGTGATGGTATTTTTTCTAATTGAATCAGAATATTTATTTTATCAGTGTAAAAATGTTTCATCTATTAGACTAATAATTTATTCCATTATAATAAAAATGTTTATAATTTTATTGTTAAAATTCTTTCTATGGGATGAAATAACTTTATTACAACATTGTAACGATGATACTAGAAGAATAACAAATTAAGATATGATTTATTAAGATATCAATTGAATATTTTCTGAGTTTATTGCAACCAACTCTGAGAATAATATAAATATGACCATTTGAGAGATGCCTACAAATAGGAGTGCATTCAAGAAGTTGGGAGCATATTTTTTTGAACTCAACTAGTCTAAAAAATTTCTCTTTTGTAACACCTCATTACATTTGATTTTTCAAGTTTTAATAGAGTTATTGTTCTAAGGATTTTGAGTAGGGAATTTTAAAATACTTAAAATTGTTTTTTCATTTGTATTATTTTTTCAATTGAGGTTATGATTTAAGGCTTCTAGGGATAATAAGACATCTGGATTTTATCAGGCGAATCAAGGGCTTCCAGTGTTATGAATACAGAGTTTATTTTGATCCAATAGATCTAGGACTTTCCTCTAAAGAAATATAGACATGAAATTTCGGTTTAAACTATGGACACATTATATAAAGTATAATGAATTCCTTTCACTAAAGGTTAAAAAATTATTCATTTGTTTTATATATTTTCTATTTATTTTAACTAAATAAAATTATGAAGTTTATATTTAATTATTTATTCATGATATATTTTTCTCTATGCATTTTATATTGAAATTGAGTTGTAATAAACTTTTCAAAACTCTATTTTACCAGACAACCACTTAGTCTGATACATATTACTCTAATCATTGAACGCACATTGAGTCTGATAAATGTAATAATAGGTTTTGTGTTTTTATCTCATTTAATTTTTAAACTAAAATTCACCCCTTACACCCATCATAAACTCTTATTATTCAATAATTTGTATCATAGGATGTTCTACTACATTAATTGCTAGTTTTTACCTTTTTTATTATACTGCAAGTTCCAAATGTTTTGTGACTTTTCATATAAACTTTTTTTTATAAATTGTTATAACACTAACATGTAAATTTTAAAATGATATTTTCTAATATAATATGGTTGGTTTAAATGTTGGTACTCTAGAAAATCTGAATCCAAAGATATTGACAATATTAGATGGTGATGATTATGAGTATTGGAGATATATGGTGAATTTTTTTTTCATTAATACCGGTGTTGACAACTTTGTTATGTTGACTTGATATTATAATATTATTGATATTGAAGTTTTGACTTTTACAAATCAAGATAAAAAATAACATCAGTTGAATTACCATGTGATAAATACTATACTTTGTTCTATAATAAAGAATATATATAGTCAAATATCATCTTGTGAATCTATGAATGGTATTTGGAAGAATTTGAAGGTAACTCCCTTTGGATCTTCTAAGGTTATTGAAAATAAAAGAGTAATGCTTCAGGTGGATTATCAAGCATTTGATTTCATACCAAGTAAAATAGTAGAAAAGATACACCAAATATTCAATTGTATTTTAAATAGTTTACAATATATTTTATAGAAAGATCATACCAATGAAATATTTGTTGAAAAATTATTGAGATCATTCCTAGAGAATGGGAATCTTATAGAACTAGTTTGGATGATACTGTAAGAATCACAGATCTTTCTCTAGATGGTTTTATAGCGACACATTTGTAATATGAGAGAATATTGAAAATAGATGTAGAAAAAATGATGAAAAATAATATAGGAGTTGTTTTTGCGACAATTTCTAATGTTACAAGTAAAGTTTATTCTGTTGAAAAAGCATAAAAATCTTCAAAGAGGAATAAAGTCATGGTTGAATCTGATAGTAGTTAATCAGAACAATTTAGAAATTAATTGGGTAATATTGTGAAGATAATAAATAAGGTGGTTTGAAAGAAGGATTTACAATATAGATATAAGAATAATCACAAGTAAAGAAGTGATATGGAAGATTCATTAGAAGTTATATATTTTGAATCTAAGATGGGTCGTCATATAATAATGGACTTACCTAAGATGAAAGGAATGGATGGTAGGGATTAAAATTATGAAATAAATTCTAAGTATTTGTTGAACCCTCTGGAATTAAGTGGCTTTATTGTGTTTTGATAATCCCAACCATACATTCTTTATATCATTATTATGCTTAATGCATTCCAAATATACTTTAATATATGTTTACTATGACTTAACTCATTCTGCCAAGTGAATGCTCAAACAGTTTTCAGCTACTGTTATAAACTAGCTACCGATACAGAGTAGAGCAACCATTAGACAGTAGCTATCGTTAGAACATATAGCTACCGTTACAACCTAGAAATCATTACAGCTCACAACGACTGATACAATTAAGTCTATTGATATGTTGGAGCTACCGCTATAAGGGAGCTAACGATACAGCTACCGATACAGCTACCAGTACAGCTACCGATACCCAAAGTCCATCGCTGCATCAAATCTACTGTTAGAGCTACCAATACAATGTAGTCGATAGTTACCGCTACAGAAAAGTTGACAGCTACCGATATGCTGAAGTCCACCGTTATCCAAAGTCTACCGATAGAGACTTACCGCTACCGATACAAGGCAGAGCCACAACTACCGTTACAAGTCCACCGCTACTGTTGTGATCAAGTCTAAAGTTGCAGCTACCGAAACAAAGTCTACCGTTACAAATGAAGTCTACCGATACATACACCTAATGTAACACAAGTCTACTGATATCAAGAGCTACCGTTCCAGAGACAGAAACCGACACTGCTTTAATTTCTTTATCTTTGTTTAATCTAACCAACGGTCATATCAGGTATATTTTAATACACTGACATTTATTTAATGTGTTCTGTTGGATGTCATGGAACCGTATATCATACTTGCAAAAAGTAAATCATCTTTTGTCGGATCACGTTCTTTAAATAAAGGAAGGATGTGCTACTGCAAAGGGTGAGACATATAGACGAATACAAAGACCATAAGGTGTGCTGGAAGAACAACCAAGTGTGAATGCAAAGAGACGACTAAACTTACATGAGGAACCACTGCTTACCAGTGAAGAGATGAGAACGAGAACATAACACAAGAGCTTCATCGACCGTCTCTACACCTGGAAGTCAAGGAAACAGACGATACGCTGTTTTCCAGACAAAAACCAGAAGAGGACTCAGAGCGAATTCTGATCAATCAAAGGAGTCCAGAACTGCACGACAATCACTAGAGCCATTTCTAAACTCTAAATATTTAATCTGTGATTTATCTTTTTACATATTAAGTAGTGTGTGGTATCTTCTATATTTAACACACACACTATCTCCTGTGCTTTAACTGGAGGATTTGTAAATCCTCACTCAACACTCTTACATCTTTATTTCCCACTGAGATAGTGGTAGAGGTCGTGTGTTCCCTGGATAGCTGGTTGCTATTGTTCTATTTCCCACGAATAACAGTGGTAGAGTACTTGGACCTGGACAGTTGTATACTGTTGTTTATCCCCGATCCAGGGTGTGGATTACTTTTATATAAAGTTTTGAGAGGACTAAGTCTCATCTTGAGACTGAACCTCTTGGTTAAATCTGTTGTGCTTATTTATTTTCAAAGTTATTATTTTATTCCGCTGCTAATTACTTTAATACCAAAACTGTTTTAAAGTCAGTTTGATAATTAAATTCGCAAGTGTTTATATTAGTTGTAAATCAATAAGTTGGTTTCAAAAGTTAATCAACCTTTCTGTTTTGATTAATTGGGAAATAATAAATCCCTTGTGAACCCAACAGAACCTTTACTTTGATATAAATTCACTACAGTTCAATTCAGTATTTTATTTGGGGGTTTTTAACTCAAAGTTTTAAAACAAAAATTTTAATTGGAACTCAATTCACCCCCCTCTTGAGTGTCCACTCCGACCAATATTTGGTATCAGAGGTTGTCAAAATATTTTCTGAGAGTACTCTATTTTTCAACTGTGATTTTAGTTTTATTTTAAAGTTCTTAAAATTTCTGTTATTTTTAAATTTTTATCTCTTTAAAATCTTTTCTTTAATTTAGTTATCATGGACAATAGAGTTGAAGGTGTTTCTACCAATAGACCACCATTTTTCAGTGGCACCAATTATGCTCAATGGAAACTTAAGATGAAAATTCATTTAGAGAGCATGGGTTTTAATATTTGGACTGCTATAGAATCTGAATACAAAATATCAACTACTGTTAGATCTAATTGGAATGAAGCTACTAAGACAGCCTACAATAATAATTGTAAAGCAATGAATGCTTTGTACTATGCTCTATGAGATGAGGAATTTAATAGAATATCTACTTGTAAAACTGCTTATGAAATTTGGGATACCTTAGTTATTTATCATGAAGGAACAACTAATGTTAAGGAGATGAGATTGAATACCTATACTATTAGGTATGATAATTTTAAGATGAAGCCTGATGAACCCATTTCTGACATGTATCTCAGGTTTAATGAAATTTTCAACACAATGACTTCTCTGGGAAAGGATGTTCCAGCAAATGAACAAATAATGAGAATTTTGAGATGTCTACCTGAAAGATGGAGAGGAACCTCTGTCTCCATTAGAGAATAGTGTGACATTGGAGAACTGCCAGTCAAAGAATTAATTGGAAAACTGATGATGTATGAAGAGGAACACAAAGTGAACAAAGAAGAAGATGATGAACCTAGAAGGAAGTATGTTGCCTTCAAAACTACAACCTCAAAGAATAAGGATAAGTAAAAGCTTCATGATATCAATGAAAGTTCAAGCTGTGAAGACAATGAGAGTGATTCTGACAGTGATGCTGAGATGTCTCACATTGCTAGAAGGTTTAAGAAATTTTATAGGAAGAAGAATTTTTTCAGAAAGTCAAACTACAAAGGTAAGTATGACAACAAAGGACATTGGAAAAAGGATTGGAAGAAGCCTGATAAATCAGATGAAGTTTTCTGTTATGAGTGCAAAAGAAAGGGACACATAAAAGCAGACTGTCCAAAGTTGAAATACAAGAAGAGGTATGATTACAAGGACAGTAAGTACAAAAAGGCTATGAAGGCTACTTGGAGTGCTTCTGAGGACAGTTCTAGTGATTTTGAAGTTTCTGAAACTGAACACAGAAACAAGGCGAACATGTGTTTTATAACAAACACTTTTGAGGTAACTTCAGAATCTCCTGATTCTAATTCATACTATTCTGGAGATGATTCTGAATGTGATAACATGTCTAAATCTGAACTGTTTGAATATTTTGATATGTTAGAAGAAACCTGTATTGAGGTGAAAGACAAATACAAAGGTTTAAAGAAACAGTATGCTTTAACTGTTAAACATAAATATGATCTTGATATTGAAGTAGAAAAGAATGCTCAGTTGCTTAAAGAGAATACTGAACTAAAATTATCTAATGAGAAACTCAGGAAATACTTAGAGAAATTTAACAATGGTAAAGATACTCTTACTCAAATGATAGGTAAGAAAATAGCACCTAGATACACTACTAGTATAGGATACCAACCTGGACAAAGGAAAATTACCCAAACTAGATTCATTCCTAAATCTGGACAGAATGTAGCTAGCTCTGGAACTTCATATGCTTCAACTAGTTATATTCAAAGTTATGGATCTAATAAGGTTTATCTTTCCAAATCTTTTTATTCTAGAAATTTTATGAGACCCATTAGACAAATATGGGTACCTAAAGTGTTATTGGCTAACCTGTCTGGACCCAAGAAAATCTGGCTACCAAAATCATTTCTTGTTTAAATATCTTTTGTAGGATACCTGCTTAAAGAGCTCCTGTAAAAAGACCTGGTACTTGGAAAGTGGATGTTCAAGACATATGTCAGGAGACTTCTCATGGTTTAAAATCTTAGTCAGAGTTGATGGAGGTTTTGTCACTTTTGGTGATAACTCAAAAGGAAAAATCATCGGCTTAGGCCAGATTGGTAACACTGACTCAGTATTGATTTCTAAAGTTTTATTTTTAATGGCCTTAAATAAAATTTGTTAAGTATTTCTCAGTTATGTGATGATGGTTTTTATGTTAAATTTGAAAATGATTCTTGAAATGTTTTCAATTCTAAAAATGTTTTAGTGTTTGCTACTTTGAGAAATGATAATTTTTATGCTGTTGATTTAAATTCTTTAGCTAAGAAAAATATTACTTGTTTAAATGCTTTTCATAAAGAGTTTTGGATTTGGGACAGGAGATTATGACACTGTAATTTGCATTCACTTAAAAACTTTCTAGAAAGAACTTAGTTAGAGACCTACACAAACTTGAATTTCCAGCAGACAAGGTTTGTAATCCCTGTCAAAAGGGAAAGCAACATAAAGTTTCTTTTAAATCAAAGAAATATGTGTCAACTTCTCAACCTCTCAAGTTGGTTCACATGGATTTATTTGGACCTTCTAGAGTTTCTAGTTTAAATGGGAAGCATTATGTCTATGTTCTTGTAGATGACTATTCTAGATATACTCGGGTATATTTTCTAGCTCACAAAAGTGAAGCTTGTTCTTACTTTGTTAAATATTCCAAGTCTGTAGAGAACTTTAGTGGACATAAGATTAAAACCCGGAGAAGTGATCATGGTCGTGAGTTTGAAAATCATGAATTTGAATCTTACTGCTCACACAATGGGTATAGTCACAATTTCTCTACCCCTAGGACACCTCAGCAAAATGGTGTAGTAGAAAGAAGGAACAGAACCCTAAAAGAAATTCCTAGAACCATGCTTAATGAGTATGACCAACCCATTTACTTTTGGGTTGAAGCTGTAAATACAGCTTGTTATGTTATTAATAGAGTCTTGATTAGAGCTGTTCTTAAGAGGACCCATTATGAGTTGCGGAACCATAGGAAACCTAAGGTTAACTACTTCAAAGTTTTTGGCTGCAAAGTCTTTATTCTTAATACTAAAGATAATCTTGACAAGTTTTCATCCAAGAGTGATGAAGGAATTTTCCTAGGTTACTCTACTTCTAGTAAACCCTATAGAGTTTTTAATAAGAGAACCAAATGTGTGGAAGAATATGTTCACATCAAATTTGATGAAACTGATCCACATGAACCTAAGACCTCTCTTGAAAATCTTGAAGATGATCTCTCTGTTTTGAACCTTAACGATAAAGACATTGGACCTATAGTTAAAACGTCCAAATCTGGAAATTTCCCAGAACATGCTCCTATTGAACCCCAACCTGTTGATGAACCTGAAATCTCTAGCCCTACCATTTCAAGACCAACTAGGATTCTAAAGAACCATCCTTTAGATGCTGTTGTAGGAAATCTCGATAGAGGAACACAGACTAGAGCTTCTCTAAGAAATCAGGTTGAACATCAAGCTTTTCTTTCACAGCTAGAACCTAAAAATATCAATGATGCCATCAATGATGAATTTTGGGTAATAGCTATGCAAGAAGAACTAAATCAATTTGAAAGAAACAAAGTCTGGAAATTTGTAGAAAGGCCTAAGGACACTATCACCATAGGCACAAAATGGGTGTTTAGAAGCAAAGTTGATGAATCTGGAAACATTATTAGAAACAAAGCTAGTCTAGTTGCACAAGGTTACAATCAAGAAGAAGGGATTGACTATGAAGAAACCTTTGCACCTGTAGCTAGATTAGAGGCTATTAGGATCTTACTTGCTTATGCATCACATCTGAATTTCAAGTTATATCAAATGGATGTCAAAAGTGCTTTTTTATATGGTTTTATTGTTGAAGATGTTTTTGTAGAACAACCACCTCATTTTTCAAATCCTCGTTTTCAAAATCATGTTTTTAAACGTTCTAAAGCTGTATATGGTTTAAAACAAGCTCCAAGAGCTTGGTACGAAAGACTTTCAAACTTTCTTATTTCAAAAGGATTTTCAAAAGGAATTGGTGATCCCACTCTTTTTATAAAAATAATTTCAAAAGATGTATTGATAGTACAAATCTATGTTGATGATATTATTTTTGGATCTTCGAAAAATTCTTTATGTAATGATTTTTCAAAGGTTATGCAAAATGAATTTGAAATGAACTTAATGGGAGAGCTTAAGTACTTTCTTGGTTTTCAAATGTTTCAAACTAAAGATGGTATTATTTTAAATCAAAGTAAATATACTAAATATTTGTTAAAACCATTTGGTTTGGATAGTATTAAAGATAGTAATATACCTATGAGTACTACCTATAAATTGGATGTTGATGAAACTGGGAAACCAGTTGATCAAACCTATTACAGAGGTATGATTGGGAGTTTACTTTATCTTACTGCTAGTTGACCAGATATTATGTTCAGTGTATGTATGTGTGCTAGATTTCAAGCTGATCCTAAAGAATCACACTTGCTTGTTGTCAGAATAATTTTTAAATATCTTAAGTATACTGCAAATTTAAGTTTGTTTTATCCAGAAGAACAATCATTTGACTTAACAAGTTATTCAGATGCTGATTTTGCTGGCTGTAAGTTAGATAGGAAGAGCACATCTGGAACATGTCACTTACTTGGAAAATCTCTAGTATCATGGTGTAGTAAGAAACAGAACTTAGTTTCATTGTCTACTGCTGAAGCAGAATACATCGCTGCTGGTAGTTTCTGTGCACAGATTCTGTGGATGAAACACACACTACTGGATTATGGATTTGATTTTAAACATGTTTCAATCAAATGTGACAACACTAGTGCAATCAACATCTTTAAGAACCCTGTGTCTCACTCTAGAACTAAACATATTGATGTTAGACACCACTTTTTAAGAGATCATTATCAAAGAGGTGATATAACACTTGATTTTATAGGCACTGAACTTCAATTAGCTGATATTTTCACTAAGCCTTTAAGTTCAGAAAGATTATGTTTCATCAGACATGAATTAGGAATGATAACTTACCCTTGAAACCGTTATAGAATCCTCACCATTATAGAATCCTCGCCATTATAGAATCATCACCGTTATAGAATCCTCACCATTATAGAATCCTCACCATTATAGAATCCTCACCGTTAGGGAGACCTCACCGTTAGGGAGACCTCACCGTTAGGGAGACCTCACCGTTAGGGAGACCTCACCGTTAGGGAGACCTCAACGTTAGGGAGACCTCACCGTTAGGGAGACCTTACCGTTAAAAGACTTTACCGGTATATTTGCGCGCTGTATTATTATGTAAAGCCGAGTCATCGAACCGTTGTTTATTTTATTTATGATTTATGTGTTTTATAAATCCTAAATGATATTAAAACTCGAACTAGACTCACTCAATCTCACCGTGAACATGTCTGCTCGAATTCTTCTAAACCTAAACCTCTCGACCTTCAGAACCGTAGCCTCAAATCTGTAATGGCCCGTGTCAAGAGACCTCAGATGACTGATGGAAGTGAAGCGCCGGCAGTGAAGAGACAAAAAGTAGCTAGTACTGATGCCAGTGGAAGTGGCAGTGGAAGTGTAGCTCAGAGAAGACCAGTAAACCCGCACCTATTGAAGTATGAGATAGTTTTTGAGAAAGAGGTGTGTGTAGAATGGATTATGGAGAGAAAGTCCTTGGTTCTTAGAGTGTTAGATGAACAAGGTTGTCTAGAATGCTTCGCGAACAACAACAGACCATATTATCCAGGACTGGTGAAACAGTTCTACGAATTTGTTCGTTTTGAAAAGTCTGAAGAAGAAAGCAGAATTATTTCTGTGGTAAATGGTCAGGAAGTACCTTTTACTTCAGGAGAATGGGATGAGAACCTAAGAGTTCCACATGAAGGAGATTATGCATTCTACTAAAAGTCTGTACCTTCGACTAGTGATGTGTTTCAATATGAAGATGCTTTGCTGGAGCTCACAGGGGATGGGACCCCTAGAAAGGTGATTACTGTAGAGATGGTAGGAGAAGATAAGCTGTTGTTTAAATTTATTCATCATTTTGTTAGTCTCAGAAGAGGATACTTTGCCACTTTGAGATTCCAAGACATATATCTATTACATTTTCTGAAGCAAAGTGTGAGAATCAATCTATGTAGATTGATTATGGTTCAAGTGGAAGAGATGACTAGACTGAAGTCCAAATCAAATGCACTGTTTTTCTCAAAGCTGATATCTGTGATGCTAAAAGTGAAAGAGGTTGCTGGACCTCAGGATGAGCTGGTAGTGGTTAAGGATAACTTCTGTATTACAAGAACTATCTGTAAATACATGAAAGTCAGCTGGAATCCTTGGCAGAAATCATGAGTGAATGATGATGGAAAAATTTATGACAAGTTCACTCCTGTGGATCATCCGTCTAGACCAAAGGATGTGAGAGATCCTGGTCTTGGACCAGATGAGCCAGAACCGGTCTACAGTGATGATGAAGCTGAGGAGGAAGAGACATCAGTAGAGGAAGGAGGAGACCCAGACTTACCCCCTAGTCTTGTGCATCAAGTTATTTCTTATGGAGCAACTAGCCCTCCAAAAGAACTACCAAAGAGAGAAACCGTCTTCAAGGACAATGATACAGAGACTACAGAATAAGGAGAAGAAGCATGCCAGTATGTTGTCAAGGACACCTCTGAGTAGGATGAGACAACCGAATCTGATCATAATGTTAATGGAGAAAAGGAGGCTGATGGTGAAGCAAATGATGAGGAAAATGTTGAAAAAGAGCTCAGTTTGAGTCCTCTAATAGTCAGTACAGTCAGGACGGTGGCTGATCAGGAAGACATAGCAGCAACACCTGTTAATGAGAGAGTCATTAATGACTCAGAACAAATGGCTATTGAATTTTCTGCAATTGTAGAGGAAATTGTAGAATTACCTTAGAAAGAATAGTTGGAAGAGATACCTCAGGACAATGTTCCAAGTGAGGGAGAGAATCTTGGATCAGTATCAGTATTATATGACATTGAAGGTTGGACATCAGATCCTGGATATATGATTCTTGGACTTTCTTATGGAGATTCTGATGAGGAAGACCAACCCCAAAAGGAATCAGTTACCTTACCCACTGTGGCTGAAAATGTGGCAACCAAGGAGGACCTTAAGTATTTAAAAGCCGAATTGATAGAAGCAATAAGGGAATCAGTGGCAGATATGAAGAAAATTATGGTTGAAGAGATGAAAAGCGTGGAGAAATCTCTTAAAATATCCATTGGATGTATTGTGTCCAGTCCTGTGAAAGAAATGGTGGATGAACTTAAGGTGTGCCACACTCATATTGAGAGTTGGACATGAGTTGAAGTTTCTCTTAGACAATCAATTGCTTCATTGACAACTTTGAACAGTTCTCAAACCCAAGTGCACACTGACATTAGATATATCAAAGAAGTGGTCAAACAATTTGTGGAAGTTTTTGAGGCCTTTAAGAAGTCAGTAAAAGAAAATCTGAATAGTCAGGATGAACTTTTTCAGAAGGTAGTTAGTAGTCTGACTCAATCTTTAAAAGAGACAGTGGCCTTCTCAATGAAACCTCTTCCCTCAACTAGCTCCAGTATGAACCTTGACCAGATCCGCACTATTATTCAAGAAGAATTGGCTAAGGCCAGTCCCAGTGGTGCATCAGATACTCAGATTCTTTCTACCACTAGGGAAGTTAGTAGTTTTGTTCGTGATCACCTGCGGGCAGCTACTGCTTCTCAAGAGGCAATCAAAAATAAGGTGGATGCTTATTTTGAAAAGGTTTATAACAAGCACCAAATGACAAACCATTTCAAGCTTTGGATTGAGAATATGAAGCTACCTCCAGTTACCCAATCCTTCAGAGAACAGGTTAGTAAGCTCAGGGAGCTTACTCCTACCTTGGACAAATTTATTGAGAACAGAGATTATTTTGTATCTACTATGGAGAGATGTGGAAACATCATCATGGATTTCAGGAATCTCTTGCTGCCTTTCCTACATGTGGATGCTCGGCCAGTTATTGTACCACCTGCCCTTCCACCATCTGCCTCTGGGAGTACTCCTCAACTGACTCCAGTTCAAGCCATCAGGAGCATGACACCTTTGATCCCTCAGAGAGAGACAGATTACAGAACTGGTGTTGTATCAGTTGTTGATCCACCAGTAGTTCATTCAGGAATTCCCAAGCCTGCTGACTCTACCTCTCAACCCTCTGCTGATCCCAAGGGAAAGACACCTGTTCAAGAGGATGATTGAGTTCTTCTAGCTCCATTTTTGATGGGATTCATTGTATTTTTGTACTTTTATGATTTTCCCAATGTATCTTTTGCTTATCAATCACATACTTCATTCCTCTCTTCACTGTATATTTTACTCTGTATATTTTCTTTCCTAGTCTTTCTCTTTTCTCTAATACCCTCCTTTTTATTAATCACAAAGGGGGATAAATTTTTGGAAACCTTTACCCAGAGAGAGAGAGAGAATGTTGTTCTCCTAAGGGGACAAAGGGGGAGAAAATCACTACATTGGAGGAGAATCCTGTAGTTAAATTGATAGGGGGAGGAATATGTGAATCTTCTCAAACTAAATAATCTTGTTTGTGTTTTCATCTGATACTACATTATTTCTTGATATATTCCTGTTTTTATATTTTTCCTCTGATACTATTTTATTTTTTTGATATCAATTGTTGATATTTTTCCTCTGATACTATACTGTTGATATCATACTTTGTTATATTTTTTTCCCTCGGATATTACTTTATTTTGGCATAAGTTGTGATTATCAAAAAGGGGGAGATTGTTGAACCCTCTGGAATTAAGTGGATTTATTGTGTTTTGATAATCCCAACCATACTTTCTTTATATCTTGATTATTATTAATGCATTCCAAATATACTTTAATATATGTTTACTATGACTTAACTCATTCTTCCAAGTGAATCCTCAAACAGTTTTCAGCTACCGTTACAAACTAGGTATCGATACAGAGTAGAGCAATCGTTAGACAGTAGCTACTGTCAGAACATATAGCTACCGTTACAAGCTAGCAATCGTTACATCTCACAGCGACCGATACAGTTAAGTCTACTGATATGTTGGATCTACTGCTATAAGAGAGCTACTGATACAGCTACCGATACAGCTACCGGTACAGCTACCGATACCCAAAGTCCATCGCTGCATCAAATCTACTGTTAGAGCTACCGATACAATGTAGTCGACAGTTACCGCTACAGAAAAGTTGACAGCTACCTATATGCTGAAGTCCACCGTTATGCAAAGTCTACCGATAGAGACTTACCGCTACCGATACAAGGCAGAGCCACAGCTACCGTTATAAGTCCACCGCTACTGTTGTGATCAAGTCTACAGTTGCAGCTACCGAAACAAAGTCTACCGTTACAAATGAAGTCTACCGATACAGACACCTACTGTAACACAAGTCTACCGATATCAAGAGCTACCGTTCCAGAGACAGAACCTGACACTGCTTTAATTTCTTTATCTTTGTTTAATCTAACCAACGGTCATATCAGGTTTATTTTAATACACTGACATTTATTTAATGTGTGTTGTTGGATGTCAGGGAACCGTACCTCGTACTTGCAAAAAGTAAATCATCTTTTTCCGGAGCACGTGCTTTAAATAAAGGAAGGATGTGCTACTGTAAAGGTTGAGACATATAGACGAATACAAAGACCATAAGGTGTGCTGGAAGAACAACCAAGTGTGAATGCAAAGAGACGACTGAACATACATGAGGAACCACTGCTTACCAGTGAAGAGCTGAGAACGAGAACATAACACAAGAGCTTTATCGACTGCCTCTACACCTGGAAGTCAAGGAAACAGACGATACTCTGTTTTCCAGACAAAAACTAGAAGAGGACTCAGAGCGAATTCTGATCAATCAAAGGAGTCCAGAACTGCACGACAATCACTAGAGCCATTTCTAAACTCTAAATATTTGCTCTGTGATTTATCTTTTTACATATTGAGCAGTGTGTGGTATCTGCTGTATTTAACACACACACTGTCTCTTGTGCTTTAACTAGAGGATTTGTAAATCCTCACTCAACACACTTACATCTTTATTTCCCACTGAGATAGTGGTAGAGGTCGTGTGTGACCTCGACAGCTGGTTTCTGTTGTTCTGTTTCCCACGAATAACAGTAGTAGAGGTCTTGGACCTAGACAGTTGTATACTGTTGTTTATCCGCGATCCAGGGTGTGGATCACTTTTATATAAAGTTTTTAGAGGACTAAGTCTCAGCATGAGACTTAACCACTTGGTTAAATCTACTGTGCTTATTTATTTTCAAAGTTATTATTTTATTCCGCTGCTAATTACTTTAAAACCAAAACTGTTTTAAAGACACTTTGATAATTAAATTCGCAAGTGTTTACATTAGTTGTAAATCTGTAAGTTGGTTTCAAAAGTTAATCAACCTTTCTATTTTGATTAACTGGGAAATAATCAATCCCTTGAGAACCCAACAGAACCTTTACTTTGATATAAATTCACTATAGTTTAATTCAGTATTTTATTTGGGGGTTTTTAACTCAATGTTTTAAAACAGAAATTTTAATTGGAACTAAATTCACCCCCCTATTGAGTGTCCACTCCGACCAACAGTATTAAAATCACAATAATAATAATATTTTGGAAGATTTTGATACATGGAGTTTTAATAGTGGAGATAGTTCTTTTTAAATTTCTTATGATAGTGATGGGGAATATAAAAATAATATGAGATTCTATACTGAGAATATGAATATCATAAGCTACTTTATGGAAAAGGTAAATGTTTAATCTCAAACAAATGTTACCCAAGATTCTAAATACCCATATAGTGATATTGATGATAAAATTAAAAATCCTCATATTAATAATCATATTCATCAGAAGAAAATAATTCAATAAATGATTTTTAAAAGGTTTCTATATTTTCTAAATTACTAGAAAATGAGAATTGTATTAATATTAAAAAACATTATGTTCCTCAAAAAACTTATAAAAGAGAATTCAAGAATTTTTACTCCTACAACTAAAACATCATATCTTTCAAATAAGATAGATACTATTAATTTTTGAGAAAAATGGAATTTCTAAATAATTAGATGAGGATTTTTCCAAAAAAACTATTTTTTTCGAATGATTTGGTAAAAATTATTTCAAATACAACTTCTAATAAGGGTAAGAATTTTGTTTTAAAACGTAATTATGAAATTTCTAGTATAAAAAATCTAATTCCTAAGTTAAACACTAGTAAGGAAAACTTTGAATGGATTTATAATAAAATTAGACCTCATCAAGAGGTATATATAATGTGTTTTACTAATAGAAAACTTATTTTTCAAAATAATTACTTTGTTCCAAAAAGTGATACATTTTTCATAAAGATTCAAAGTGGTTCTCACTAGAAGAATAAATGTTCTTTGAAAAAATTTAGATACTTAGGATTTCATATATATTATTTTTCAAAATATTTAACAATTTCTCAATATGGTAAATATAGAAAAATGTGGATTCATAAAATTTTATATTCTAATAATACCATACCCAAGCTGGTTTGGGTTCTAAAAATCTAATATTCTTGTTTTCAGAAAGATAATAAATGTACTAACAACAAAATTTGGTATATGGATAGTGGTTACTCCAAAAATGTCACTAGAAACAAGGATTTCCTCAAGAATATTATAAAAATAAAATGTTGAAATGTTTCATTTGGTGACAATTTTCATGGAGAAATCATCAGAATATGAAACATTGTTCTTCTTGAAAAATATTTAACTTTGAATGTTTTATTTATTATACGGCTTAAGAATAACCTTATTAGAATCATTCAATTCTATGATGAGGGATATATTTTGAACTTTATGAATGAAAAATGTAATGTTAATAGTTCAAAATTTGAATTTATTCTTTCTACCAATTGGAATGAAAATGTTTAGACACTAAACTTAGAAGACCATAAGATCCAAGATATACCTTGTCTTAGTGTGAGTGAAGATCAATATTGGTTATGGAATAGAAGATTAGGACACTATAATGTTATAACATTAAGAAAACTACCTAAGAAAGGATTAGTTAAATATCTTTCAGAACGTAATTTTTATATTCCAAAGGATTATGATCCTTGTCATTTCTATAAGTAATATATGTCAAGTTTTAAATCTATTCGATAAGTCTCAACTTATGATGATTTACAGTTAGCACACATGGACTTGTTTGGTCCTACAAAAACATGGAGTATCAGTGTAAAATACTTTTTATATGTTTTAATTAATGATTACACTAGATATACGTGTGTATATTTTCTAGAAAAAAGGATTGAATTATTTTTTTGTTTTAAAACTTTTTTGGCCTGATTTAAAAATAAGAAAAACCTCTTCTTGATAACAATTTATAGTGATCATGGTGGACAATTTTTTAATTAAACTTTCAATCATTTTTAGTAAAAAAGGTATAATACAAAACCTCTTGGCACCTATAAATCTGCAACAGAATGGTGTAGTTGAGAGGAGAAATAAAATTCTTCACGTGACTACTAGAGCCATGATGAGTGAATAATCAATTGCTAACAATTTTTGGGCTGGAGAAATTTTTATTGCCTATTATACTATAAATCATATTATAATAAAACATTGTATTAATAAAACTCCTTATAAATAAGTTGTGGATTGAAATGAAATGCAACTTTCTTACTTAATTTTTTTAGATGTAAGTTATTTATTTTTAATAGTAAACATAACTTAAATAACCTTTATCCAAAATATTATGAAGGAATATTATTAGGTTATTATAAAACTAGGAAGGAATTCTGAGTTTTTAATAAAAACACAAGTACTTTTGAGGAAAACATACATGTTAAATTTCATGAAACTGATCCTCTTTTTATATCAACTTCATCCCATATCTTCATTTGGTATTTATAAAACACATTTTCAACCTATGTTGAAAATTTCTTCTCATGAAAAAAAAATGAAGAATATATTTTTGAGTTTCTACCTCCAAAATAATTTCAACTTGTTATTGAAGAACAAAATTTTTAAAACCCAAGAATTCAGTTGATCCTTATTTATCATCATAGTAATAACATCATTAATTGTGTAGATTAACCAATTATAACTAGAAGTTCCTTAATAAATGAAATTGAAGATTTTGAATTTTTATCATAATTACAACCGAAGACTCGTGATGAGGCTTTAGGTGATGAATATTGGAAAAAATTAATGCAATATAAACTCAATGAATTTGAGAGGAATCAAGTTTGGACTTTTCTTGAACACACAAAAGATACATTAATTATTCGAGAAAAATGGTTTTTTCTGAATAAATTTGGTGAAAATAGAATAATAGTGAGAAATAATTCTAGACATGTTGCTAAAGGATATAATCAACAAGAGGTTATATATTATGAAGAAACATATGCTTCGGTAGCAAGACTTAAGGTTATTTGTATACTTCTATCATATGTATCATTTATTAATTTCAAACTATTTCAAATGGATGTGATGTGTGCATTCCTTAAATGATATGTATAGGAGGAACTTTATTTAGAAATACCCCTAGTTTTGAACATAAAAATATCAACAACATATTTTTAAACATACTAAGGCACTTTAAAAACTTAAACAATACCCTATATCCTGGTATAATAATTTAACTAGATTTTTGTTACAAAATGAATTTTTATATGATTTTCATATCAAACTCCTTTTATAAAATATGTTTCTAAAAACATCATCGTTGTTCAAATTTATATCAATGAAATTAAATTTGTTTCTAAACAAAAATAATTAATATTTTATTTTTTAGATATTATGAAGTCTGAGTTTAAAATATGCATGATGGGAGAACATATATATTTTCTAGGTTTTTTAATTTCTGAAAAACAAGAAGGAAATTTTATATCTCAATATAAGTATATAAAATATCTTCTTAATAAATTCAGATGTGAAAATTCTAAAAGAATTATTACTCCTATCTAAACCTAAAATATTTTATATATTGATGAATCTAGGAAACAATTTAATCCAAATATCTTTATAGGAATGATTGGATGTTTTCTATACTTATCATCTAGTCATCCAGATTTAATGTATTAAATGCTTATGTTCAAGATATAAAGAAAATAAAAAAGTGTCTCATCTTAAAGTTGTAGGATGAGTAATTCATTATCTTAAGGTAAATAGGGATTTAAAACTATTTTAATCATATGGAAATAATTTTTAATTAAAATGGTATTCATATGCTTACATTGGTGGGTATATAATGGATAGGAAAAAGTACTTCTAGAACATGTAATTTTCTATAAGAAGCTTTAGATTCTTGGTCTTGTAAGAAACAACACTCTGTTTCACTTTCCACTACTAAAGCTGAATATTTGGCAACTAAAAGCTGATGTGCTTAAGTTTTGTGAATGAAACACACACTCACTAACTGTTGAAAGAGTTTTAGTAAAGCTAAAATATTTTTTGATAACACAAGTGTCATTCCTTAAAGTAAAGACCCAGTAAATCACTAATGAGAAAGTAACTTATATATAAGTCACCGTTTTTTAGGTTCAAACACAAAAAGGAGATATAATATTTTAATTTATTGGAATGCTATAACAACTTGCTGATATTTTTACAAAACCACTATCTTTTGATAGATTCTAATATATTAAAAAGAATATAGGAATGGTCAATATCTAGTAATCATTCATATCTATTTCTTGTTTGACCATCTTCTTATATCAATGAACTCTATTAAAAAGGGAGAGTATATATGTTTTATTTTTCTAAGATATATAGATTTACATAATATTTTAGTTTTCTAAAAAAACATATCTAAATTTTTAATGTTTATGTAATATTTAGTCGTAAAAAAATTTAGGATTTCAAAATTTTCAGACAAAAATTATTTACTAAATATTATTAAAACACAAATATTTACTAAAAAAATTCAATCTAAAAAATTTGCTAAAATTTTTTTCAGACAAGTTTTATGTTAGAAACATTATCGGATGCATTTTGTTTTAAAAAAACAAGAAGAATAGGTTAATGGATAAACATTCATATAGGAAGTTTTAATCTATTCCATGAGGTATTTTTCATAATCATTTAGTTTTTTAGTTATCCATTATGTATGTTTTTTAATTGTTGTTTATATATTCCTAACAGTTACAAACATTCAATTTTTACAAAAGTTTTAATTTTTTATTAATAAGACAATTATTTAGTATGATAATATTGTTTTTATAAAAAAACATTAAGATATAAAAATATATATATAAACATTGAAGGATAATATCAACCATCGGATCAGGTTGGGGAATTACTCTAAACCATAAGATCTGTGGAATGTGAAGTGTTTCACCTAATCCTATATATAATTATGTGGGTCACAATGTCCCACATAATGTTTCTTATTATTCCCTCTCAACTCTTGACCCTCCATTTTTTACTCAGTCTCGTAGTTTGGAATAGTCCAATATGAGTATTCATCAGATAAGTTCTTCTTTACATCATATTCATAAAGATGGATTCTGTTGGATATTTTCTTAAGAGTTAAGTTGTGAAAGAAAGACTAATTTAGATGTCATGTAAATACAAAACCGATTGATTATTGAAAACAAATATAAAGTTTCCAGGATAATAAAATGTATCTATTTAAAAAGAGGACTTTGACCTTCATTATCCAGAAATAGTTAAGTAGTTCTATTATTCAATACAATTTAGTTTCATATATGATATTGAAGTAATTACATTTAATATTTTTGGTGAAACATGTAAGTTATCAATTCCGAAAGTAGTATACTTGACTGAAGTTCCTTTGGAAGGAGAGGCTTATCTTCCTTCTCACAAGATTTTGGAGAAGCTAGAATACATTGAAAAAAATCCAAAAATGAATCTTCTATATTTTCATATTTTGAAAAATTAATAAAATTGTATCATCTTTTACTGGATTCAAGGGTTGTGACATTATGGATGTAGATATTTTTAATTCCAAGGAAAGGAGACCAAGACAAATTGAATTTTCTATATATTTTCATATTGTATTTTTTGATCAATATCAAAAATAAAAATTTGTTGAAGTTTTTGTTTCTTCCTATTAAAGCTATAATGGAAAACTTGAGGAAAACAAGAATTCTTATGTTTCCCTATTTTATTAGTAAAATGTTGTTAAAATTAATGGATGTTATGAATATTAAGAATCATGCTATAGCGGTTCATGAAAAGGTTTCCTTTGAGAAGAAACTATATTCCGGTTGAAGTTAGTATTCAATTCGAAATAGAAAAACTTTATTGATAAATTGGATATGGAATCATATGATACTTAAGTAGAACTTAAAAAATAGAATAACCAAAATATAGAAATAAAATTAAATATTATTCTTCTCTAAAAAAGTCAAAAAAGAAATCAAAAACTGTGTCTGATGAGGATATTAAAAATTTAATGGTTTATAAGGCTTAAAATAATCCTATAGATCCAGAGTTCAGTTTTCACAAAGTCAAAGATTTGGATTTGAAAATAAAAACTACTAAATAAATGAAATAATATGAGAAAATGGAAATGTAGAATAAAATATTTTCTGAAGAAATGGTGATAAAACAATTATAAAAGGAGTATAAAAAGCTTCTACCAATCTACCTTTTATCAATTTCACCTATGTCAAACATACAATCTGTTCCTGGATCTAGTACCCATTTTATTTTCAATAAAAAATTTGGATTAATCTATTTTAATAGAAATAAAATATATTGAAACATTATTTTCTTCTACTACCATTTTGACTTAAAAGGGTAAACAAGTAGAATTTGAAACTCAAGTTCAATATTTATTTCTGATAAAATTTCAAGAATAATTTTTAAAAAATGTTTAGAAATAAAAATAAAATTATAGAAAGGTCATTTTAATAATTGTAAGGTAGTTAGGAAAAGAGTAATAAGAATAAGAAGAAAAATAAGATTAAATATCCTCAAATATAGTATAATCCTCTACATATTTATCAAGCCAGTCCAAAAAAATCATATCTTGGATGTTCTTTTGAATTAAAAATCTTCATCACGTGAGAACGAAAAATCACAACACTCCCCTAAAAAATATTGAACAAAGTAGAGACTGCTAGGGATGTTGATGTGATAAAAATATCAGATGATGAAAAAGAATATAAAACATAACAGAGAAATGTTGGTCCTTTGAGGAAATAAATTTATGATCCTTTATTAGACTAAACTAAATTTCTAGCCAAAGAGGCTGAGAGAATAGTATATTATATTTTTATTTCTATGAATTAGATTATTGATTCATTTTCATATCTTCTAAATATTGAATCTTGGTGAAAATAAACACAAAATGGTTTGAATGAAGAATCAAGTCATTTGAAGATTCTGATAGAAACCATTGACCAAAATGAAGCTTATGTAAAATGTTTCAATGAAAATTCAATATGAAAAAGAAGGAGATTTAGTCAAATGGTCAGATGGTCAAAAAAGTTGATGGAGATTTAAAATTAAAAGATGGTCATTTTGAGTAAGTAAATAAATTTTTGTTTGATGTTTCTGAATCCTTTGAGAAATTATTATCAGGTGTTTTTAACAAAATTAAAATATATGGATCAGTTCAAATATTTATCAAAGTCATAGAATCAAGAAACCGCTGAATTAAAAGAATAATATTCTAGAATCTGATATTTTGAAGATTAATTTCAGAGACTAAAAGAAGAAAATAAAAATATTAGAATTATTGAAGTGTAGGAAGTCTCTTAGAAAGAAGAAAATCCAATGTTAATTGTATTGCAGGAAAAGATAGTGAAAATTCTGTCCATAGCTGAAGAGACTGGAAAGAATAATGAGGATTTATATAATATTAAATCTATAGTTATGAAGTTACATAATAAATCATGAATATTTTCATTCTAAATAATTAATGTACAAAAAACTAAACTTTTTTAATGCATATTTCGTTTTGAATAGATTATTAGTCTTATATGTTTTTTAATGTTTCTCCATAATTTACATGGTTGAATGTTTTTTCTCTATAATTTTGATTAATTTTTATTCAAACACAATCGTTTCATATTTCCTTTTTCTAAAATTTATGGAATATATTTTTACTACCCCTATTATTTTTGTAAATTGGAAAGGGGGTGAATATTTTAAGGGGGAAATGTTTTCAAGGAGAGAATTATATTATGGTATTTCTCTGTTAGATGGGGATTGTTGAAAAAAATGAATTATTAAGATAGAAGGATATAAGAAATAAATGGGAGAATTTTATTTTGAATAAAATTTCATTTAAATTCATAAATGAACAATGTTTTTGTATGTTTTTAAAAGTTAGTTTTTCATTTTAAGTGTTGTATTTTTTGATTTTTAAAAAGGGGGAGATTTTTGAGTAAAATGTTTATACATTCTACCTTTCCTTTCCTTTATTTTGAAAATCACTAACACTTTCTTAAAAATTTATTTTATTAACTCTATGTTTCTCAAGTCTCTTAGATTTTTTTTGTAGAAAGCATCTTTTTATATTAGATAATGAAATAGTTCTTAACTAAATGAATATAAAATTTAAATAATTAAGTTTGATCCATCAGATTTATGACATTCTGGTCCATCATATTGATGATATTCTGGTCCATCAGAAGGACAATATTTTGTTTAGTGGTATGACCATATCCAATATATCAAATCGGAAATATCTAGCCTATCAGTATGATTATATCTAATCAATTAGTGTGATGATATTTAGTTTATCGTGTGATGGATATTTATTCTATCGGTGTACCTAATATTTTTCTATTGGTGTGAGGATATTTAGTCTAATGGTGTGATAATATTTAGTCTTTCGGTGTGATAGAGTTTCATCTACCAGACTAACAATATATTCTATCAGAATAATAATGTTTATAGTTGGATTGTTAGCATTTTTTAGACAAAATAATTTATTATATAAATGTAATGGTTTTATCGGAATGACATCATATGAAGATATAATTTACTAATCTGTCAAGTGAAGATCATACAAGGTCGTTGCGACCAACTCCAAGAATCATAGAAATATGACTTTTGGAGGGATACCTATAAATAGAAGTACATTTGGGGAGAAGGGAGAATAAGATTTCATAAACTGAACTCATCTGAGAGTTATCTCAACTATATCTACTCATCACATTTTTTTATAATGTTTTCAGAGATTTTGTTTTATAAATATTCCTTGAGAAAAATTGTAAAATCCTTAGAGTATTTTTTTTATTTGTATTTTTTGTTTCATCAATGTTATGATTGATGGATTCTAAGGATAGGAAGACAACTAGATATAATCGAGATGATCAAGGTCTTCTGGGGATTGGAAGATAGAGTTAATTCTGATCTTAGAGATCAATGACTTCCCTCTAGAGAAATATATACCTGATATTTTGGTTTAAACTATGAAAACCTTAAGTCAAGGTTATTGAATTCCTTTCACTGAAGGTTAAAATTTTATTCATTTATTTTATACACTTTAGGTTTAGTTTTAATAAATTACTTTGTAAAGTTTCTATTTACATGTTTCTACAAGTTATATTTTCCATTATGCATTTTTTATAGAATGTTAGTTGTACTAAAATTTTTAATATTCCAATTTACCAGATCAAAACTGATTCTCATATGTATTACTCTAATCAGAATATGCAAATTATGTTTGATAAATGTAATAAGACGTTTTTGGATTTAAACTAGTTTGATTTTTAAACTACAATTCACCCCCACCCCATTTTATAACCATTATAAACACTTATGATCTTGTACATGTGGATAATACACTCTATGTTCCATGAGTTCTTATACAAATTATTAGTCATTTTCATTAATGACATCTTGATATACTCAAAGTTAGATGAGGATCATGTTGATTATGTCAAAACTTTCTTGTAAGTCCTTCGACACAACCAAATTTATAGAATGTTGTACAAGTAAAATTTTTGGACATGAGAGGTTCAATTTCATGGTTATTTGGCTTCCTAGAAACTTCTATTCATGGAACCATCAAAAATTAGGGTAGTTGTTTCTTGAGAAGTACCCAATAATTTGGTATAGTTTCGTAGATTCCTTGGTCTTAAAGGATATTATCAGTGTGTTGTATCTAATTTTTTAAGGATTATAGCCCTATTGATAGCTCTGATTAAGGAAAGGGATTTTATCTAGATTGATCAGTGTCAGAAATTGTTTGAAAACTTGAAAGAGAGATTGATCACTACTCCAACACTATAGTTTCTAGGGGATATGGTGATGTATGTGGTGTTTTGTGATGTTTCCCATCTAGGGTTAGGTTGCATCTTGATGTAGTAGAAGGTAGTGATCCCTTATAGGTCTAGGAAGTTATGCTCCCATGAGTGTAACCATTCCACGCATGATCTAAATCTAGTAGCAGTTGTGTCGTGCTGAAGTTATTGATTCATTACATCATTGAGGAGCATTTCATGGTCTTTACAGATTATAAGATATTGAGGATTATATTTTCTCATTATGACCTAAATTTGAAATAGTATAGGTGCATGGAGTTTTTCTAGGAATATGACATTGAGGTCTCCTACACCCCACGAAATGGGAATATCACGGTTATGAGTTGATCTGGTAGTCTCAAGGATATGTGTCCTAAGAGTATATAGATGATTAAAAAGGGGGGAGGAGCATAAAGTGATACACCTTGAAATAGGGGAAGTAGTGCCTAAGGTTTTAATTATTAGATAATCACAGAGGTTTCCCTAATTAAATGGTTGAAGTATTATTATTATGGAGACTTGGATATGGAGTTGATTCATGATCTTGTTGGCCATAGTGATGTTTTAGATAGATGGTCAGAGCGTGGTCAGAACCAGATGTCATTTTGGGGGATATTTTTTTGGTGGATATGCATGATGGATTTCTATATGAGTTTCAAATATCAACCATTTTGGTGCACCTGGGAGTCTCTAATATGTATCATGGACTAAGTATAATGTTTTAGAGGCTCAAGATGAAATGGGTTTCAGAAGAGTTTATGGCTCCATGTCTGGTTTTCCGACAGATAAAGGCTAAGCATCATGTTCCAAGAGGTTTTTTGTAGGCCTCGGATGTTAACAAGTGGAAGTGGGATGAAAAATAAATGGAATTCATCACAGGGTTACCCCAAGATCAGAGAGGTTGTGATTTTATCTAGGTAATAATGGATCAGAATATTAAATCATCTCACATCCTAGAGATCAAGAAGTAAGGTACCATGGATGTCTCAACATAGATTTATGTGGATGAGGTTATTCAGCTTTATGGATTTCCAAGGTCCATTATCCAAGATCGATATTCTTATTTTACCTTGTGAGTCTAGAGAGGATTGCAACATTATTTTTCCTCTCAATTACATCTCAACACTAATTTCAATCATTATAAGTATGGGTAAATAGAGCATACCGTCTAGACATTTTAGGATATATTATGGGTGTATATCTTAGACTTTAGTAGATCTTGTTAAAATAACTTTCCTTTGGATGAATTTTATTATAAAAAATCAATCAATAATCCATAATCATGGACTTGTTTGAGGATTTTTTCGGGTGTCCATGCCATTCTATATTGTATTGGTTTGAGGTTGAGGAGTCATCAATCATAAATCCCAATGAGGTGTAAAGCATGATAGAGAAGTTTCAGGTTTTTTGTGAGATAATAAAGGTGGTGTAGGATTGGATAAAGATTTATGTCAATCATAGGATGAGTCGATTGGATTTTGAGGTTGGGGAACACATGTTCTTAAAGGTTTATCCTTAATGTGGGAATTGGAGTTTTTCTAGGGGGTTAGCTATCACCCCATTTTTTGGGCCTTTTGAGATGTTGGGGCAAGATGGTGAGGTAGATTGTCAATTGGAACTCCCACCATGAATGGATTGGATTAATGATTTCTTCCACATCTCTCGGATCTATTGATCTCTTCCTAATGAATCTTGTGTCATTAAATTGGGAGATTTAGATGTTTAGGATGATATGGAATTCATGGAGCAACCAGTATAGATCCAGGATCATTGGGAGAAGGTGATTCATGGATGGACCATTCTTTCGGTTCATGTGTTGGGGAGGCATGGTGTCTTGGAGGGTAGTACTTGGGAGAAAGATATTAATATGTGTTCCTAGTACCCTGATATTGTTTTTGATTTTTTCTTGTATTGTTTCTATTGTAAATATGATGTTTATATCTTGTTGGTTTTAAAATGAGATTTTCCTATATAATGTGAAGTGTGTTAAATATTTCAATGTATGAACATTGTAAAACCCAATTCATAATCAAGACATATTATACTATGAAACTTTTTAAAACCATGTGGGTGAGTTAGTGCTGCCCGAAGTGGTATATTGATATGGAATATGGAATTAATTGATTTTTAAGCTTAGGTCCTTATTGTGTAAAGGTTGTGGGAGTTATTAGCTTGGTCTACCTGGAGGTTGAGATTGTGGTTCAGATGGTTATGTGAAGAGGATTTGTTTTTTGGGTGATATTAAATATATGGTTGTGTGGGATGATTGGTGAGAATTTTTAGCTTGGATTGGTGTTTGGTAGGTGGAAGTATTTAATTGTAAAAAGATACTTAAGAGGTATCTTATGGGATGGTTGTTTGGTTATTTTCTCCTTTTTGTCCAGGATTGGTTTAGATTCAAAATAATGAGAATGATTTGAGTGGTATCTAATGTAATAGTCTGAACCTTCCAAACTATTACTTTATATGAATTCTAGTGTTGTATGTGTCTAAGGGATATTCTAAGGGGTTAGGGAGTGGGTGGTGGAGTATAGTTGAGAAAATCATCTGAAGGTAGTTTTGCATCATGTAGCATGGGGTTGTGCTATAAGGAGTGTTGTTGTAGCATGAAGAGGTCAACTATAGTGTAGAGGGCTTGGAGGAGGAGTTTGGTTTTACTACCAATTTTTGCATGGCTACGGTGTAAGGGTATAGACTATAGTGTGGAGTCTCAAGTGGAGTTTTAGTTCTAATTCCATTTTTATCATAGCTTAAACAAAGAATCCTAGGGTGAGTTTTTTTTTTGATTATATTGATTTCGAGGTAGTTGCCTTTTGGATCTAAGATGGGGTGTAGCCCCCTTCCTGGTTCTCAGGTTCTAGGGAGTAGTGGCATTGGTTGGCCATGGTACATTCCCTAGTTTTATGTATCTATGGTGTGCAACTCAATGTCTAACTTTTAAACACTTTTGACCAGTATCCATGTGGGTTGATCCCTTACATTACACCATTTCCTAGTTCCTTTTCAGCAATTTTGCATTGTGGAGGTGTAGGTTGCAACATGGTGTTGTGTATTTCACAATGGGTATAAAAACCCAAATCTCCTTAAACACTATCATATAGTTCTATTTCCTCTCATTTCTTAGGCGAACCAAGTGAATTCAATAGAGGCCTTTTATCCCTCAATCTTTGGATTTCATCCCCATCCTTGGGTTATCAAACCTTTGAGGTTCTAGGTGAGTTTCCTTCTTCCCCCTTCCTTATTTTCTCCCTATCTTATTTCCGAGAAGTTCTATTATTAAAAAAACCATTAGTGTTGTGGTTTTTTGGTAAGAGTATATTTTGGGATGTTGTGTTTAGGTTGATCAAGGTATTTCCCTTCTTCGTGGTGCTTGGTGGTTGTATCCCTCTTCTTTCAACCTAGCATAATGGTTTGAAAAGCTTCGTTTGAGTGAGGGGATCCTTAATTTATCTTTTATTTGTACATGTTGGAGGGATCATGCTCTTGTTATCTTTGGGAATATATTATACATCAACATAATAAATATAATGAAATTGGTTTATTAAAATTGAAAGGGGAGGGGAGTGAATGGCATTTTTTGATGGATTATAATGTTATTCACTCCTACAAAACTTGCGATTAACTGTGTGGTATTTATCAACACTTTATTTTTAGTGTTGATAAAGGGTTCCATTTATCAACGCTATATTTTTAACGATGATAAAGGATTCCCTTTAATAGTGATTTATTTTTAGCACTGATAAAGGGTACCCATTATCAACGCATTATAAAGGAGTCCATTATTATCATTTTTCTAGCACACATAAAGGACCGAATAAATAAAATGAAATAATTAAATAAAAAAATAATTATTATTTTACGAAAAAATATTACAAATTTTATTAATTAAATAATTATTGATAAAAATGAATAAATTTATTATACTACATATGAATTATAAATACTAATAAATAGTATGTATTAAATATATTTATATGCTGAATGAAATTTAAACAAATTAAAACTAAAAATAAGTAAAATGAGAAAAATGTTAAACATTTTATTAATTAGATGATTATTGATAATGTTAATAAATAGTATATACTAAATATAAAAAAATATATTAATGTATATAAATATGATTTATATATTAAAAATATCTATGCACTAAATTTAGTGAATGATGGTTTATAATTTAAAATTAATATGAATTAAAAATACTGAATAATTGCATAGATTAATCGACTTATAATAAAATGTCATTTGATTTTTTCAAAATAACATAGATCAAATGTTTGTTATATTGATTTCACATATACTTAATTAATGCATTTTTATATACAATGTACGCACACAAAACTTATACATTTTTTCAATATTATTAAAGTTTACTTATTTTTTAATTTATTTAATTTCACTCATTTTTAACAGACATGAACTTAAAATTAGATACTCATTAATAATGTCAAAAAAATCTGTAAAAAATATTTATAAATAAATATATTTAAAAATGTACATACTATATTTATAAAATCATATATTTATAATTATAAATAAATAAATATTTTTTAAAATGATTTCATGTAATTATAAATAAATAATTATATATATTTAAATAATTATAATTAAATAATTATATATATTTAAATAATTATTAAATTTATAATATATTTACTTCAATAATGAATATATTTACTACATTCATATATATATATATATTATATATAATGATATAAGTATTCCTTTTTAAAGAAAATTACATAATTATAAATAAATAATTATAGATTTAAATAATTATAAAATTATAATAAATATATTTAAATAAGGAATATATTTACTATATTTATATTTATATATATTGATTATGTATATGTATATATATATATATATATTTAAAAATTTTGTATTCATAATTATAATTATAAATCCTTTATCACCGCTTAAGTAATAAGCACTCATAAAAGACATCTTATCAATGATTTTATTATAACTGATAAAGATATGGATTTATCATCAATTTTTCTTATTGTTAAAGTCTTACCTTTTTCAGTGCAAAAAAAAAAGTTAATAAATATACCTCTTATCAGCACTTAAAAAATAAGTGCTGATAAAAGTGTCATGATCTAATTAAAAAAATCTAACATTTTGTGAGCCCTTAGAGGGAACTTCTCTTTCATTATCCCCTTATATAACCCTGATTTTCACCCATCTTTCCTCAATCGCTTCACCATAAGTTCCCATATTTGTTCAATGGTGTTCTAAATCTTTTGATCTTGACCTCAGTGTACAACGTGACATTGTCTCTTTTTAATATCACCTTGATTGTGCATTTTAAGCAGCATCTCCCATCAGTGGAAGCCTTCGATAAGTTAATCTCTGAGTCTTGGGGTTTGTAAGATAGAGTAATGGTAGGTCTACTTTTCAAAAAAAAACATCATGATTTGGTTTCCTTCAGTGGAACATCTAGTCAAGGCTTAGTCTAGTCCCCCCCGTAGCTACAAAAAATTCCAGTTATATCTCTTCAGGTGGTCATATGGCTTCCATATGAAGTGAGACATTCCAAAATTTTCAATTTGTGTTAGTTTTTCCAAGATCCCTTTACCTTTTCAAAACCCAACAATTATATGAATACTAGTGAATCTTGTTGGTAGATATTTATGTTCTGATAGTAGAACCTGGTCATTTTCTCAACCTTTTTCTCCTCATATTTGCATGGAAGTTGTTGTCTCGATGGTGCCTACCAATTATATTTGGATTACAGTGGGGGGGGGGGATATTGATGCAAGCAGGTTTTCTTGTTTGAAACATGGGTCAATTTCTATGGTTCCTATAATAAATTGGGTCATTCTACATCTACTTGTAGGAGAAAGACCAAGAACCACAAAAAAACTGCAGGTTTCAGATCTAGAGATAATGGCAAGGGCTTCAAGCCTAGTGTTTGTGAAGGACAGATAGGGCAGAATCAGTTGGACATTTCTACTGACCCATGAAATGCAAATACTATTCAATACAAGTCTTAGGGGGGTGCATCACCTCAGTGAATGGAAGTTATCAAATTCTGTATATTAGAAATTATATTTAGGTATTCATCACTTTAGGTCTATGTATACTTTTCAGTTCTATATATATATTTAATTAAATGTGATATAATTTATACTTAAATAACCAATAAAATATTTTAAACTCATGTTACATTCAAAATAATAAAATTACATAACTATATATATATATTTTTTTTTAAATAATTAAACTTTCCAAAATTTATAGAATTATATTTTATACATAATTACCCTGAATAATAATTATTTATAATGAATATAATTTAATAATTATTATTTTTAGTATTTTTTTAGTTTATTATAAATAATAATATTATATATATATATATATATATCTAATAATATATTGTATATTTAAATAAATTTCAATGTGGTAAATGATATACTTATATATAATTATATTAAAATAAAGTTACTAATATAATACAAATATATATATATATCATATATATATAATATTTAGGTATGTTCACTTTATTTATCAATGTTTTGAATAAGGAGTGACCTTCATTTTATATTTTTTGATGGTGGAAGGTGAGAACCCAATTTAGGTTTATTGTTTATCGAGGTAAGTGTGAACAAAGTACATTCCTCAATAGGCCAATTTTTTCAATCAAATAAAACCATATAATTTTATTAATAAAATAACATCTCTTAAATAAGGCCATGTTTTATCAAAAAAACATTAAAAAATATCCTTAACTAATTATTTGATTAATGTTTTATTTGGATCTTTTTGGATAATTTCAAGGCTCAAAATGAAAGTAATTCATCATTAACTCTGCCTCCACTTCAAATCAAATAAATTAATTTTAGTAACATACACTTGTCACTTAAAAATACACTATTTCAACCCAAGACCCCTGGGCTATGCAGCACTACAGATTCATATTCTGATTCTCAAATCTCCGCCCTCTCCATTTATTTACCTCCCTCTACTCTATCGTTTCTCTGGTTGAGTGTAGCTTTTCGTTGGAGGGATTTGGTATCAATGGATGCATCAAGGTAATAACTAGTTTCAATTGTGTAATTATCAAAAATAGGAGGCATTTCCCATTTTAAATAACACAATAAAGTACAATTTTCATCCTCATTAGTTTCATCTCCCGAACAGTTATTGTTGCATTTTTTCCTTGAGACTCATCCCTCATCTCTTGTGGACATGCACCTATGTTTTTTGTAATAATATAAGAATTAGTTATCCCACGAATGACTAGTGCTTAGAGTATTTCAAAAACATTGTATCATGTCCACAAGAGATGGAGAATGTGTTTCAAACAACAAAATTCACTGATAACTATTCGGGAGATGAGCTGATTGGGATGGAAGTTGTACCACTATGTTCACTAAAAGGGGCAATGCCTCCCATTTTTGAGAATTACACCATTGACACTAGTTTTTAACTCGATGCCTCCATTTCCACCAATACCTTATAGATAAAATATCTACACAACCATAGAAATTATAGAGTGAAGGATAAGAAAGCAATGGAGAGGGTAGAGACAGAAGAATCATAATACACAACTACAGTACTCCGTAGCTCGGGAGTGTTGGGTTTCTATAGTGTAATTTTAGCTGATGAGTGTATGTTACAGTTATTATTTTATTTTATTTTATTTGGATGTAGAGTTAATGATGAATATCTTTCATTTATATTCTTGAAATTGTCTACACGGATCTGAATAAAACATTAAAAAAATAATTGGTTGAATAATTTTTTTAATATTTTTTTCAATAGAACATAGAATTTTTTTAATTGGTATTATTTTATTAAAAATGATTGGTTTTTATATGATTATAAAAATACGTTGATGGAGGTGTGTACTTAGTTCACACTTACCTCAATAGAAAATAAACCTGATCAAGGTTCCCATCTTCCAACATCAAAAACTATAAAATATATGTCACTCCTCATTTGATATAGAGATAAATAATGTAAATCTACCCAAATATTTTATATTATATATATATATGTATGTATGTATGTATTATATTATTAACATTACGTTAATATAATTATAAATATGTATATGTATATTATTTATCATATTTAAGTTTATTTAAATATATAGTATATTATTTGATATATATATATATAATAAAAAGTTTTCTAATGAAACTAAAAAAACACTAATAATAATAGTTTCTAAATTATATATAATTATTATTCTGGGTAATTGTATCTCTTATAAATTTAAAATTGATAGTTTAGTTTAAAAAATATCACTCGCTAAAAACCAAGAAAATGCACCCAGATTGTCTTGAAAATTTAGGACATTGATTCTTATGTTTTTTTTTTGATTTGTAGGAATTGGTCTCATGTAAACCTGATACATGATATGATTGGTATAGGTCAAAGTGTGTGCTTCTAGTTTAAAATGAAATTTCAGTAAAAAAAAGTGGCATACTCAAAACTAAGAAAATACATTCATGTTGTTTTGATAATTTTGAAAAACGATCCCTAAGTCATTTCAGATGTGTAGGAATCATTCGTACCACAATCTGACGCTTGGTGTGACCGGTATGACCCCAGGTGTGTCTTTTTATTTACAAATGACATAAATTTTTATACAAAGGATAATTGACCTACTCAAAACTGATAAAATGAATTTATATTGTTTTTATATATGAGGAAATCAATCCATAAGTCATTTTTGATGTGTGGGAATTAGTTTCAACTCAATCTGATGCACGGTGTGCCTAGTATGACTCAATATGTCCATTATTTGTTTAAAATTGATATTTCAGTTCAAAAATTTTTACTCACTAAAAACTGAGCAAACACGCTCATATTTTCTTAATAATTTATGAAATTTATTCTTATTTAATTTTTTAAGTGGAGGAATCAATCTCACATCAAACTGATACACGATGTGATCGGTAAAATTCAATGTGCATGTTTCCATTTTAAAATGACATTTTAGTAAAAAGAGGCATGTGACATACCTAAAACCAAGTAAACACATTAATATTTTCTTGATACTTTTAAAAAATGATACATAATCCTTTTGGGATGTGTAAGAATTAGACACACCTCAATCCGATGCATGGTGTGACCGATATGACTCAAAGTGCATCTTTTTAATCAAAATTGACATCATTTTTTATAAAAATGGAAACTCACCTACTCAAAACTAAGAAAACACATTAATATTATTTTTATACTTTAGTAAAATTGACCATAAGTCATTTTATATGTGTTGGAATCAGTTGTACCTTAATATGATGCACAGTGTGACCGGTATGACTCCAAGTGTGTCTTCTTATTTAAAAATGACATCAATTTTATTAAAAAGGACAACTGGCCAACTCAAAATCAAGAAACTACATTTATATTGTTTTTATATTTTATGTAAATGATTCATATAGTCATTTTTCAACATGTAGGGATCAACTTCACCTCAATCCAATGCATGGTGTGCCCATTATGACTCATGTGTCTGTTTTATGTTTAAAATCGGCAGTTTAGTTCAAAACAGTTCACTCACTAAAACTATGAAAACATTCTCATATTTTCTTTCTAATTTAGGAAATTTATTCATAATTCATTTGTGACATGTATGAATTGGTCTCACATCAAACCAATAAACTATGTGATCATTATGAGTCAATGATTTTGTTTATGATTTAAAATGACATTTTAGAAAAAATGTATGTTACATAATCAAAATCATGTAAAGTTATTCATATTTGTTTGATACTTTACGAAAACAATCCATAATCTATTTGGGACGTTTAATAATTATCGTCACCTCAATCTGATGCATGGTGTGACCGATAAGACTCAAAATGCATCTTTTTATTTAAAATTGACATCGATTTTAGTAAAAAAGAAAACTCACCTACTCAAAACCATGAAAATTAATTTGTATTGTTTTTATACTTTATTAAAATAATCCATAAGTCATTTGAGATGTTTTAGAATCAGAGGTACATCAATCTGACGCACTGTGTGACTCGTATGACAACAAGTGCGCCTTTTTATTTAAAAATGACATCAATTTTAATAAGAAGGGAAACTAACCTACTCAAAACTGAGAAAACGAATTAATATTTTTTTGATACTTTTTGAAAGAAATACATAAGTCATTTATGACCCTTATAAATCAGCTTCAACTCAATTTGACACACAGTGTTACCGGTAGGACTCAATTTGTCTATTATCAGTTTGAAATCGACAGTTTAGTTCAAAACATTTCACTCAATAAAAATTGAGAAAACACACTCATATTTTCTTGATAATTTTTTACATCTATTCATAAGTCATTTAGGATGTGTATGAAACATTCTTGCATTAAAAAGATACATGATGTGATCGGTATGAGTCAAAATGCATGTTTCCATTTTAAAATGGTATTTTAGTAAAAAAGACATGTGATGTACTCAAAACTGAGAAAATGCATTCATATTTTTTTTGAAACATTATAATAATGATCCATAAGCCATTTGGGACATGTAGAAATTATCTGCACCTCAATCTGATGCACAATGTGACCGATATGACTCAAAGAGCGTCTTTTTATTTAAAATTGACATCAATTTTAGTAAAAATGACAAACCACCTACTCAAAACTGTGAAAACATATTAATATTATCATGAAACAATAGTAAAACAATTCATATGTCATTTGAGACGTTTTTGGATTAGTTGTAATTCAATCTGATGCATGGTGTGACTGGTATGACACCAAGTGCATCTTTTTATTTAAAAATGACATCAATTTTAATAAAAAGGACAATAGACCTACTCAAAACTAAGAAATTCATTCATATTGTTCTGATACATTAGTAAAACGATCCCTAAGTCATTTTTGATGCGTGGGAATCATTTTAACCTTAATTTGATGCACAATGTTCCCAGTATGACTCAATGTATCCGTTATCAGTTTAAAATCGACAGTTTAGTTCAAAAAATGTCACTCACTAAAAACTTAAAAAATGTGATCTAATTTTCTTGATAATTTATGAAATTAATTCATAATTCATATGTGACATGTAAGAATAATTATCACATCAAATTTATACACGGTGTGAACGGTATGATTCAATGTGTGTGTTTCCAGTTGAAAATGACATTTTAGAAAAAAAAGACAGGCGACGTACTCAAAACTATGGAAACACATTCTACTTGTTTGGATACTTTAGTAAAATGACCCATAATTCATTTGAGACATGAAAAAATCAACCTCACCTCAATAAACCAAATGGTGTGATTGATATGACTCCAAGTGTTGTTTTTCAATATATAAGTATCATTTTAGTTTAAAACGCTCGTCGCATCACCAAAACTGAGAAAACATACCAATATTTTTTCTTCATCATTTAAATTTTTTATTCATAAAATATTTTGTTGAATTTGTGGTGTTTTTTGTGCTTTAGTGTGTTATTACAACACACTTCTCTAGTGGGGCAGTGTGCTGTAACAGGACACTGTAATATGCCTCTTTATCAGTGATTTTAGAAGTTCTAATAAATGAGTCATTTATCAACAATTGTAGAAACGATAATAAATGGTCCATTATCAGTGCTTGATAAAGTTCTCATAACGGGTTCTGTTATCAGTTCATGAAAAAATGCTGATAAAAGACTAGGGATTTTATCCTCGTTCTAGTAGTCATCGCTTCTCTAGCACTGATAAAGGTTATTTTTAGCGTTGTTAATAGCTTGTTTTTAGTAGTGATTATTATTAAGATTATTCATTCTTGATGTTCCGATGAAAATCAAAGTTTTTGAGATACTTTTTTTTGTTGGATTTCATGTGTTTGTAAAGCCCTTGATTATGTGATTTTTTTATGTCACCATGAATAAATGGTTAAGTACTTATATCTATTTAATAAATCAGTTTCCCAGTGTAAATTCTAGTTTTTCTGAGAATACTAATAAATGTAAAGTTGAATGTGATGAGAATCCCCTTGTAAAATCTGAAATAAGTTACGTGAATATGTGGTGGGTGATTGTGATGTGTGGTTGTAGTGTTTGGGGTGAAAGTTTTAAGATGTGGGTATGGTATGTGTTTTTTTGGGGAGGTGGTTGTGGTTGTGAAATGGAAGAAATGTAGGGGATTTTTGTCTTATGTATAATGATTGTTGTGAATTTTTGTGTTGCATTAATTTTTAGGGTAGTGATGGAGTTAAATTGTTAATGAAGACCTGAAATGGGATGGTTGGAAATGACTAAATTAAATCTTGAACTAAAATGGGATGTTTGGTTAAATTGGATGTTGTTTAATGTGGAATTAATGGGATTGATTAATGAAATTGGTTGGTAATGGGGAAATATGGAAATTGGATTAACTTAAAATAGTGGTGGAAAGTGGATTATGGATTGTGTCTTATTTGTGTGGTGGGATTCATTTAGTAGTGGCAGAGGTTGTGTGTCTTGGTGGTGATGTTTTGTGTTAGTATGGTACTCTTGTTGTAAAACCATAGGTTGGTTTTGCGTGTGGATATATATGTATACATTGTATGTTCCTTGTGATTTTTATGTGAACCCACCCATATAGAGAACAATGTTCTAATAACAAAATGTTTTGGGGATGTTTTTCTAGATATTCTGGTGATGGGGATGGATGGCTTGCTACTCTCGCATTTCTACTCTCTCTTCCATGCGATATGGACATGCACGGGCTGTGATGGCTTGAAGTAAAAAAGTTCACAAGTGGTGGTTTTTTATGAGATTATGGGGTGACTATGGTTGGGGTCATGTGTGATGGTAGGAAGGCATGAGAATGATTTCCTTCATGTTCATGATACCCTACTACTCTAGTTACAACTATAGATCTGATGTGAGAGTCCATATGTCTTGGGGTAAGATTTGATGTAATGGCCCTAATGTCTTTGGGTGACATGTGATGTGATGGCTCGGGTGTCTTCAAGTGGGATGTGATGGAAAGATGCATGTAGGGTTCTAGTAATGATGTTATTTCCCATGTGTGCTTGGGTATGGTTACTATATGGAAGATATGGTAATGTTGGGGTGTTAGAATGGAAACCCATTGGGAAATTAGTTTCGGGTACCCTTTTATAGATATGATTCTTATTATGTTATTACACTTTGATTCATTATTTGGTGAGTGTTTCTTGATTAGGATTGTATTGGTTAGTTGAAAATCTTAGGTGTTTCTGGATTTATTGTTTTATCAACGGTGTATTAGTATGCTATTTTTCACATGTGCATGAGAGACTTTATGTGTAATCCTTTTGAGTATACTTTCAATATCACCCTACATATATTTAAACTATTTTTCTAGTTTCCAAGAGGACTAAAAGGACCGTGATATAAATTACTAGCTTGTACTTTGGGGTTGTTTCAATGTTGGTACCTTATGATATTCTTTTGGGTATTTATTTTGAGAATCCTGTATTTTTTACCTTATTCATGTGTTGTGGGATGATTTTGTTTACTTTTTTTTATATTTTATAATGGATTTTCTTGTGTTTTATTTTTATTATCTTATCATCCTACTATATATAGGTTAATTCCTCCCATGTGTGATAATTTTATACCATTAGTTATTGTCACCGACCTCGATCTTACTAGAGGTAGGACTTATGGTTCATTATCTCACTTCCTCCACTGTCAACCCAAGATGGGTACCTTTGGATAGAGGGTTTGTAACATTTATTAATGTTATAATTATTTAATTATAGATTTTTATATTGATTTATGATCTTAGTTTATTAAGATAAGTTTTTTATCATGGAAAAGGTTGTACATGCTTGAACGGGCCTTCATAGCTGCAGTTGGCCATTAGAAATAATTATAGAAGATTTAAATAGAGGTTGGTGGTCCATGTACATTATATATGGAACTTATGCTTTATTAGTGATGCATGGGTTGTGTAGTAATGTTACATAGGGTGTATATGTGTTTAATTAAATTGTTTAATTATAAATTGATGCCTCAATTAGGAACTACAAGGTACCAAGGCCCCGATAGACATTGGTACTGGCTGGTTCCCCTAGTCGTCGATAGTTGGGGCCTTGATTTGAGGCGTTCTTAGCATAGGTGGATATACCATAACCTATAGATGATAGATTTGGTGAGTAGACTGACCTAGAATCATCTTGGGGACTGATACGACTCATAGTCCATCTTCCTAGCTATTTCCTATAAAGCGAACACCATGTAATTGATGGGGTCGTACTACTTCATTGATGATATCATGGGATGCAATTTCCATTGAGGAAAGATGTTTACTTGAGACTTATGATTGGATCTTGGACCCTTGTGAGGGAACCTCTACTATTTTGTGACCTAGGAGACCCTAGTGGGTGCTCTAATAACTGGTCAACTCAGAGCGGGCATTGGGTAGAGATGGTTATTGGTTTCCCTTAGAACCCAAACCTACATATAATCCTATTGAGGTTGAGATGTTGATAATGGGAATGGGTGTTCTCCCATCCCATGATGTATTTTTATTTATTATTCATTCATGATAGTAGGTTATTTCCCACGATTTCTTGGAATTGACCATTGGTATGGCATAGATGTGATTTCCCAACAATCATAGGAATTAGTAGGTGAGTTGGATGAGGCCTTGGGATGCCTAGTATATTTGGGATCTGGTCTCATGGTTTATTTTGAGTGGATTTCTAGACCAGCTATCATCCAAAGATATGATTGATACTATAGTGTATTCCTAAATGTGGTACCTAGGATCCAGTATCTTTGCTTTATATTTTCATTCATATAAGAATGCCTAGGCTGGTAGGGGTTCCTTCAAAATAGTGGTACCTTTACAAATACTCGGGTGGTAGGATTCAAATGGATATACCATAATACCATTGTAAATTCCCATAGTTTGTGGGATTTTAATTTTGGTATAAGGTGTCGAGTGGGCGTATATCCCTGGACATTGATATTGGACATCTTGAGCGTGATTGTTGGATCCCCTTGATCGATGGCTATGATACCCCTAGGATTGGGTAGATGCACCAGAGATATTTCAGAAAAGGATATATGAGATATTGGATTCCAAAGATATTGATCGTGGGATAAATTAAGAGTATTATCATTTATTTCCTAATTCCCCCAAGAATTAATCATTCTTGTACATATAAGATTACCTAGGTCCTCCCCCTCCTAAGAGCCAGTCATCATCCTAACATCGAGAATGCCCAGGTATTATCATGGGGTTTAGCCTGAGGGCTTTAGGATAAGGGATTCCTTTTGACACCCTAGGATCTGCTACTCATTAGTAGATATGTTATCATAGGATCTTCATTAAGAGGATAGAGGTTCCCCTTGGGTGCTGATCACGATCATAGACACTTTAGTATTGGTTGAGGAAGGTATGACTGATCCGGGTCCTGGACTTGAGAATCTATAATCTTTATTGATCCTGGTCCTAGTTATTTGAGTATGAACATGGGGAGATAGTGATACTTTATAGGCACGGTTTTTTTTATGTGCTCAGAGACAATATAACATCAAGTAAAAGAAGGTATTGAGATATTTTATTTACTTATTTATTCAATTGAACGATTATATTTTTATTTCATCTAATTATGTCACATGAACATATAATATAATATACTAGTTAGTATGGGACTGTATTGGTTGTGTCCTATTGACTATTGTACTCACACCCTATTCGGTCATAGTTACACATGGGTACCTGAGTCGCTTTCACATTATTGTTGTTGGCACAGGTTGGGTTGGTGCTTAGATTATATATTGAGCTAGTACAACACAAATGGGATAAGGATATTTGGATGTGGTATGTATCAAAGAGGAGTATATCCTCCTATAATTTCATTTTATTGTTGATTACCCTTGTATATGTATTTTCAATCTTGTGGGTGATCTGTCTTGAGGTATGGAAGTATGCTTCCACATTAATATTATCATTGGATGTTTTTTAATTCCTATATACTCTAATGGTATATTATTATGTATTAAGTTTGGTTACTTACTCATGACTATGAACTTGATACTGTGGGTATATCCTCCTTATAGTACATCCTTAGACCCCTTCAATTTATATATAAACCATGGTGGATTCTCATTCCATGGGTGAATTTCATATTCCACATGTTAATAGACTCTATGTGAATTCCCATACTATATCTAGTTACATGTTCCTAAGGAGAATTACCATTCCAGGGGATAATTATACATCAATGGACTAGGTTAGAATTCCCATGTTAGGACCACTTACATGAGTATAAGAAATAAGGACATAAGGGAATTCCCTTGTTATGGATAATTTTAAATATCAAGTATCAAAAGAAAATAAGAGACAACGCATACCAAAGTACCAAACATGTAAACATATTCTATATTTGTTAATTCATTCCAATTACCAATTATCTTTCCAATTTATGTTACATTACATTACTCCTTTCATCCAAGTTACATTAACATGGAAAGAAATCAATTCATATATCAATTAACATAATTAAAATTCTCATACCATTCATGAAAAGTCACTAGTTTCATGCTAATAAGCCAATTCCCGTAAAAATTGGGAAAATTATGATTCACATTCTAATTATGAAAAATTACAATTTCACATTATAATACAAGACCATATTTCCAATTTCAAACCCAAGGGTGAAAAGGTTTATAATGTTTTAATCCAAATAGCATACCATGGTTTGAAAATAAATTGTAATGGAACTAGGTTTACAAATTCCATTTTCTACCAAAGTAAAAGCGTGGGAACACATCTAGAATAGCCATAAGTCCATATATCATTCACCAATGAACTTGAAGAGATCTATGGGATTTCTAGTAATATGGATACAATAAAATTCCTTGGATTAAAATTAATATAGGTTCTATTCATGACATTCCATTTTGATCACACATGTTTCACATACTATAAAACCAAAGAGGACATTAGGAAGATGTTTCAAACAACCTACCATGAAAGTAGATAAAAATAAATTAAAGATCAATAATATTGATCAATGAACCCCTTTAATATTACTTATTGATAGTGATAAATCCAAAACATCAGGGCTAGATGATAGAGATTTAAGAAGAAAATAAGAGGAATTCACCAATTCCTACATGAACTAACCGAATCTAGATGTCTCTATTAAAGAATGGATCAAGGAATCAAAAAATAAAATTGTATAATTCAATAAATTCTTGGATAACCCTTTAAATCAAAAATCCCGATTTAGGGTCAAATGAGGGGATTAGAAAACATAAATGTGGGTTTCAAGGGAAGAAAATACAATTCTCACCATTGGTTTTCTAGACCTGAATGGTGTCATCAACTTGTCAGGGCTACTAGGTACTGTATTTGTGCCTCTAGGAACCCCACCATCTGGAAAATGGGTTTTCTATAGGAAACCCATTATTCTATGTTGTCACCATCTCAGAGATGGGTTTCCTATATCTTTACTTATCTACTACCTAGTCCACCACCTTTCTAGTGGCACTATGTAATCTATCTTATTATATATCACCACTAAATCTAGTTAGATCACCCCTTATGAGCCCCTAGGAACCTCTACAAAACTGATTTAGCATAGTATAAGGGATATTTTATAGATTTTAAAATGGTTTATCTAAAATAAAAGAGATAAAGTACCTGGTTAAAAGATAGGGACTTATAATCTCCCCACCATATAATAGCTCGTCCTCGAGCTATGCTCCCATGCATCACTAAGGGGTGTCGGGGAGAAACTTAGGACACCCTGCTCGTATATCTGGATCCTTCTCTTAGATCCCATCCTACACATGCTCATGATACCACTACACTTGTAGGAAAAGAATATTATTTCCCTAGAGATTCTTCTCACCATGGTCTATGATATGGATTATCTTATTTCTAAAGGAAATATCAGCATCAAGTTCAACGTCATCAACAGATATCATGTGAGAATTATCAAGGTGATATCACTAAACCTATGATACGTGAAACATCTCGAGAATGGAATTATAGCATTGTATAAGATCCAATCAGTATTCCATTGGAAAGATCTTCTATATTCTATCAAATGGAATATAAAATTGGTTTCTTTCTTCCCATACTTTTGGATATGGAATTTTCCCATCCTGTGTGGCACCTAAAAAAGATTCGATGACCAACTTTGAATTCCAGAGGTCATCTCTGATGGTCAACATAATATGTCTACCTACTCTACATGATTTTAAACTTCTTCCTAGTCAAATAAAACTACTCATACATCTTATCCATGATACTGGGTCTAACAAGAACTAACTCACCCACCTCTAACTAACATAACGGAAAACAACATGACCTTCTATATAAATCCTAAAAAGTATCCATTTGGATCAATTCTTGGAATCAAATATTATAATTCATAAAAATCCATGAGTGCTATATGGCACTCCCAAGAACCACTAAAGTACAAAAAATAGTCTTGTAACATGTCCTACAGAATTTGAATCATCTGTTTAGATTATTCCTCAGTCTAAGGATGATAGAATATAATTAAAAAAACCTATAATCCCAGTGCCTTCTAATGGCCCTGCCCAAATAATGATATAAAATTGGGATCTTGATCTAAAATGATACAATGTGGAACACCCTAAAACCTAACTATCTCTTATATATAGTGGTTACCCAAGTCATCAACAGTGAAGGTCTCCCTAATAGAAAAGAAATAGATTACCTTTGTGAGTTGATCCCTGATCACCCACACTACATCATTTTATGATGTTTCATAGATATTCTTTTCATGAATTCCATAGTGATATCATCCTACTACAATTGTGGAATGGGTAAAGTTACCAAAACCCTACAAGTCACTAATGATATCCCTTCACCACCTAAAAGGTGAAGCATCACACCACAAATCCCGATATCTCTTTCTTCATCCTTAGCCACCTGTATTTTCTATGGATATCATGATAAATTTTGGAAAATATACGATATAATACCCATTTTGAACCATGAAATTACCTCATCAACTGCTTCATGAACTCTCATATGAAACTAGATATGGCCATGGAAATGAAGAACCTCATCGCCATCAAGAAACCAGCACAGTGGTGGATCCCCACCATATAAGTTATCCCTTCTGGATAAACCCTCCATATCAGATAACTACCTCCTCTTGATTTGATTTACTTTCATGAGAACAAAAAATATAGCTGTCAGATTTTCTCACCTTTCAGACTCATAAACCTATAGATGAAATTCTATAAAAAGTTTCATCATCCACCACTAATCACTAGATTCTCACACTGCCTATAACTACATATTTCTACTTGAGGCTCCGGTAATGATATTTGAAGTCAAAAAAATAAAGATAATCATCCCACATCCTCTCCTTATGGTTCAAATATCACTATGAAAAGATGTACTTCATGCTCTTTTGGTTTTTTTACACTACAAATCTCTTTACTATAAGATAATCTCTCCAACATCTTAGGGAGTGTATGTCATGACCCATCCCCTGGGGCCTATGTCGTGAATACCCCAAGCCCACCTTCCAAGGACCAGGGGATAGAAACTAGTTTCAAAGACATTATCTGGAAAGTGGGAGTCATTTTCCCAAGTACATGTATGCATGCACACACACATCCGCAGCCCACAATGCTTAAACATAAACATGCATGCCACTGAGACAAACACTAAGATTAACAGTACAAAATTGAAAGTAAAGGGGCCAGAATAGATGCCCAAAAAATGAAAATTAAAATCACTTAATTTCCGTCTATGGTAAACCATGTCTGAAGGGTAGGTGAACGGGGTGCCACCTGAAGCTATAAAAGTACGCCTCGTCTATCGGATCTCACTGGGCACCGCCGAGTCCCAGGCCACCAAGGTATCTGTCAAAGCGTCTGTCATCTACACAAGACACAACACGTGTGGGCGGATCCCTTGCTGGGGTGAGTAACACAATAATCAGTAAGGACCCCAAAACATAAAGGATATACCAAAAAGAAAGTTATGCACAAATTATACTACCAAAGAGGTACATGAAGTAAAACCCCTAAGTAGTATAGTCAAGAAAGAGTCACCAGAGTCAGATCACACAGATATAAATCTAAAATGTGAAAATACAGACTATTACCTATAAACACTGAACACCTTGTACTATCCAGACACTCATCCTCGATGAGTCACTTTGGCCTATAGGGGAACCTAAACCCGCTCGCTACTTAGTCCTACTGGGGAACCTCGACTCACTCATCACATTGGACTATTAGGGAACCTAGACCCACTCATCATTTAGTCCTACTAGGGAACCTAGAGCTGCTCATTTCCTAGTCTTGTTGAGTCACCTAGACATGCTCGTCACACAGTCTTTCTGGGGCACCTAGACCCTCTCTTCAGATTCTTCTCGTCATAGCCAGCCACAGGATTCCTATTTATTTCACGTTTGATTTTGGGACAATATAATCCTCAAGCTATTAGTAGTATCTCAACATCTATTAAAACCCACATAGATTAAATCAAAAGTATTGTCTCATCATGAGGGTCCCAACGTCGCAAATGGATCTTAAATAGGACGTGTGGTTTGGAAGTTGTGAGTCTTTTAGTAAAAAGGGGTTGGTTGGGTCCGGGTCTTGTCCTACTCGGTCAGACAGACCTGAACCAACCCTGGTCTAACCCCACCCGTCAGGTCGACCCGGCCTACTATGGTAGCCTGGCCCACCTAACCAACCCATCCCACAGGAGCAGGTCAGTCTTCTCTGCCCAGGATGTGGTGGATGCCACATCCCACCTGTGGCTGTTGTCATGGGTCGCCAACGGGGTCCTGCTAGACTGCGGCCTCCATCCATGTCATGTGGCTCACCTACAGCATCCTCTGAACCAACGACCTCTGATAACTACTCATGAAAAATTCTGTGGGTCTCCTTCTCCACTACGGTGTGCCGCTATGTGCCATAGGCAGGTTCTTCTGTGGGTAACATGACTCGCTCTAGTGGTTCTTTTTCTAATCCACAAGTCTCGTGGCGATTCTCGAGTCGCCGCCTCCACCTTGGGGTGCTCCAAGAAATCTTTCTATCGATCTGAGCATCCAAACACATTTGGAACCTCCTGAAAATAATCTGACACGACCTCAGGGGGTCTGTCAGCGAAGAATGCGAAGAGGGAGATAGATCACCATGAATACCCAAGGCAACTGATGTTGGCCTTGTTCATTTGGCCTTCATTCATTTCATTAGAAAATAAAGGAGAGACATTAAAAACATTTCCAAGATATTATCCCCTCTTAAATCCCCACAAGCCCAAATCCCATTCCCGTAAGGACTATCGATCTATGGATCAATTTGTTAGTGAATTGACCAACATTAATCATTTAGAAAGGAAGAATGAGGGAAGGGAGGCCACACAGAAAAAAATACCCCTTATCTAGAGTTTTGGATTATACTTCGATGATGAATGAAGTTATATGCCGCCATTCATCGATCCCTTTTTTGTCGTTATCGATGGTTATCCTTTTAAGAGGAAGGAAGGAAAGAAATTTGTTCTCCTTTATCGTCTTCATTCACCAATGGTCACTTTCCAGAGCCTCCAAGATTGTCCTCTGATTCCCAAATCCACAATAATCCATTAAATAGAGATAATGCATTTCATCATTTTAGTTACATTTTGTCTCCATGTTGTTACATTGTTTCATTTATGAAATGAAATAGTTTCATCATCCTTGCATCGCAGCGAATATTTTTGAATAAAATAAACACTTTTAATTTTATTTTATTTTTCATTATAAGGCCCAAAAATTAATGTTTTCCCTCGACTCGCGCAGGTCATGGTTAGGTCCATCCTTGGGTAAAGTTGTCATTCTGGATGCAATGATGCCCTCAGAATTTTAATCTGGGCAACCATTCAGAGTTTTTCAAAACTGCACATGCACACTATTTTAAACAAACTATAAAAAATTTAGAACATTTATTCTAGGCTCATTGGGCCTTAGAGTCACGTGTCATCTTAGCACATAGTCTTGAAATAATCCCATAAATTTTTCAAAAAAAATACATGAAATTTCCAAGACATTACATTCTCCCCACTTTAGGGATTTTTGTCCTCAAAATCCAAAAGTAAAGCTAAACAGACAAATGTGGATATTGAGCGTGAATATGAGCCTCTCTCTCCCAAGTGTTCTCCAAGAGATTCTTCTGATGCCACGGAACACACATCAGAGGAATTGACTGCCCACAAAGGACCCACTCCTATTGATCCTCAATATCCACTGAGAACTCTGCAAATGTCGCCCCATCATCAAGGTCCAGCTCTCACCTGTCGAAGATGTGATATGGTTCATGAACATACCATCTCCACTGTGACACATGAAAGACATTACGCACCCAATGCATCTATGGGGGAAGAGATAGGTGGTACACCACCTAGCCAAATCTACTCAGAATCTGGAAAGGGCTGATGAATTTCATAGATAACTTGTCACCTCGGCAAACTCCACCAGTGGTAGATGGTCCTCCCAACTGAAACCAATGTCCAGAATGCAAGCACGAAGCATTTCCTCCAAAACCTAGATATCCCTCTCTTCCTGGCCATCTGTCTAGCGATGAAATGTTGTGCTCAAACATAGTTGAGTCTTGAATGCCTCCTACAGTCCCTTTTATAGCCAAGACATGAAGTGAGAATCACAATCTGAAATGATCATTGAAGGCACCCCATGAAGCTGAACTATCTCTTGAAGGTAAAGTCATCCCAAGCCCTATATGGAACCCTCCTCTCAGATGGGTAGGAAGTGGGCCGACGTCGTCAGTCGGTCAATGTCCACCCAGATGGTATCATGTCCTTATGACATGCGTGGTAAACCGGTCATGTATTCCATTGTTATACTATCCCATTTCCACTCTAGTACCTCATGTAATTGCACCCAGCCAGCTAGAACCTGACTATCTACCTTCACTTGCTGACAAGTGAGGCATCGAGAAACGAACTATTCCAATGCCTTCTTCATCCCTGGCCACCAGTACTGACGTCGGTGATCCTGGTACATCTTTCTGGCTCTTGGATGCACCACCAAGGAGGAGGTGTGGAACTTCTTCCGAACCTCCTCTCGCAACATCACTTGTACAACTGTGCCCCTATGAAAAGAACAATATGATCCCCACCTATCGAATATCCATTAGGGGCCTGCCATGCAGATTACTAAGCATGTCGAGCCTCGCAGTTAACATCCCAATGTTGTGCCTCCCTAACTCACTGAAAGAGTGGGGGAGTGACAACCATCGACTAAAGGTATGCTTCTCGATCACCATCTACAATAGATATCTATGTCACATCTAACTGTTCTGATGACTCACTCAGTAACTGCATCTTGGTTCTCTTGCTGAGTGCATATTCCACCACATTCCCTTTCCTTGGGGTATTGACTATCTCTAAGTCATAGTACTGGAGGAACTCTAGCGACTGCCACTATCTCAAGTTCAGGTCCTTCCGGGATAAGATATACTTGAGACTTTCGTGGTCAGAGTAGACACTAAAATACTTACCCATCAAGTAGTGCCACCACATCTTCAAAGAGAATACCACTATTGTTGGCTAAATATCATGGGTTGCATTGTTCTTCCCATGCTGCCTCAACTGTCGCAAACCATAGGAAATCACCATCTTCTCCTACAACAATAAACAACCCATTCCGGTCCCTGGTGCATCATAGAACACCACATACCCCATTCCCTCCTCTAGAAGTCTCAATAAAAGGGAACTCATCAGTCTCTGGATCAACACATAGAAACTTTTCTAGAACTTCTCTATCCACATGACTGGTTGTCCCTTTCGTTTAAAAGCTGATAAGGGTGATGCTACCCTAGAAATTTCGGGAATGAACCTCTGGTAGTATCCATCCAATCCCATGAAACTATGCACCTCAATCACCCTCATGTGTGGCTACCAAGAAAGCACTGCCTCTATCTTCACCGGGTCAACTACAACTCCAGTCTCTGAAATGACGTGTCTGAGAAAGTGGACCTCTTGTGTAACACCCGATATTTTTAGAAGAAAAATTTTGTTTTTATGTTATCATAAAAGGGATCTTTCACTACACACAACACTAGCTTGGCTTTCTTTACACGCAATCACGACCTTCCTCGATAGCTTGCGTTGTACACAATACCGAGTTTCACTAAACAATGATATGCTATTAAAATATTATTAAAACAAGCTGTTATGAATAGTAATACCCACTTTTGAAATTTTAAAAAAAAAATCTTTCAAAATGGACTTAATTTTTGGATTCGGAATATCAAAATTATCCTAGGGTGAATGTTTGGTATTTTTCTGAAAACTTTCAATTTTTGATGAATAGTGAAAACATTGGGTTACTATTTAAAAAACAACTTTTTATTTAAATAATTATTTATTTTATTTAAATTTATTTTGGTTAAAATTGATACAAAATACCTATATAAGTTCAAAGTAATTCATTGCTGTCATTTTATAATAATTTTAGATATATAAAAATTTTATTGAATTTTTCACCGTCTTTTACCCACCTCCTAGGAGAATTTGCAAATGTACATAAAACGTAATTTTACCGCTTATGTGAGTGGAATTTTGAAAATACAAGAGACACAGTTAATATCAAGGAGTAAAATTTGGTTCAATAAGATAAAAATAATTTTTGGTGAATAGTAACTTTTTACTTTTATTTACCACGGTTTAAAGTAAATAGGGTAATTAAGGGTAAAAATGATATTATTATTACCCTAATACATGTCCTAATTCTATTTTATAAGTGTAATTCGACCAAAAACAACCTTAGGAATAAAATATGACCATTTAGGTCCACTTGGATTAGATTAGGACATTTATTATTTTTTTATTTAAAGAAGAGTTAAAATAGTTAAAATCAAAGTTTAATAATTAAAGCATTTTTAATATAGGGTTATAAATACGAAAATTAGACTATAAATATTCATTAGAAATATAAAAAGATTTTCTACATAATGGTATTTTATTTATGAGTTTTAGACTGTAAATAATTTAATTTATTTATGACACAATGATGATGCAGTAATTACCTTATTAAAGAAATATTATCATAATTGATATTATAAATACCCAAATAAATGTAATTTGAGACTTTTCATGAATTAAAATAATTTTATAGGTTTAATATGACATATTAGTATTGATTTAATTAACTTTTTCGAACTAATCATGTTGTTATAATCTTCAAAAAAATCAATTACCAAATAGTGTCAAAATTGACATAAAATATTTTTTAAAACAGATATTATATTATTTATTGTTTTTATATTCTTAAAAATATAAGGATTGGAAAAATGAATTAGATAAGGTTATATATATTAATAATGAACCACTTGGGGTTCTTTTGGCTTGTTATAGTAAGTTTATTAACCATACAGTGTAAGAAAACAAGAAGACACGGTAAAAGTTAAATTATTTAACTTAAAGTTAAATCTAATTATAAGGTTAAAATAGTAACCTAAACTTGTCTAAAATCTATTGGTTGCAAGGATTTAGACCAATACCCACCTTATCTTCTAAATAAATCAATTTGGAGCTATTAAAAACCGAATATGACTTTATAATAAAATAATATTTTAAGTTTTTCCTAAGGTTCCCCTCTCCTCCCTTATAAAAGGGCACCTCCTCACACCACTTTGAGTCTTAAATCTCGTCCAAACCCTGCCAATTTCTATTCTACTCTTCCCTATAAACATCATAGAGGTTATTGTCTTCTTCAAATACCATCTTTAGTTCCCTAATAAGAGGTTAAGAAGAGGCGCTTCAAAGAATAGGTAATGTCTGTTACCGATTCTTTCAACTTTATTTCTTCTTCTACTTCTTATTCTTTAGTTGTTTAATTATGAAGTAATAACATAATTATCACTCATATACTTATATTTTATTATAAAAATGAAAGAACCCTATTTCACCTTCTGTCCATCCTACAGAAAATGAAATCATCGTGTGTGCGTACGCACGGAATACCGTCTCCACGCCATGGTGAAATCTGTTTTCCACCACCACTTTACTTGGATGGGTATAATGGTGTAAATAATATCTATATATTATTATTGTAAAGTTATATTGATTCTGAAATAGTATACATACACTTCAATACAATTCCATGATCATGGGAACGATATCATCGCTCGTGCGTACGTACGGCCAACCGTCTCCACAATGTGATGCGACTCGTTCTACATGATCTTCAATTAATAATGATTATGTAAATGAATTTAATTAATAAATATGATATAAATTACACTAATATAATTTTTAAATGAGTTATCTATAACCTAAAAATAAGAATAAGAATTTATTCGACAAAACACGTATAAGAACAATAAGCAATAAACACCCGAATAACAAGTAGCAATGAAATATTACTAATATGAAGCTAATAATATGACCATATATGATATCATAACAATGAGTAAAATTATGGAATAAGTCAATAACATTATTTAAATTATTATACAGGAGGTTTTGACATGTACGAAGCAAATCGGACCTAAGGTAAGGGAAAATCTCACAATCTCAATTTTTATCCGAGATTGTTTATACTTCGGTAATTACTGGGGAATATTTATCATCCACATCCATGTTTAGTCAATATGTAATATTATTTCTATCCTCCTACAATTTTTTAAATCCAATTTTACCCATTGGTGAGTTTTTAGTAAAATATATGAAAGGAATCTTCTGTCGTTTTTAGTACGAGGTACTTTTTGACTTTTTCGGCCAAAGTACGGGAAAAATGTTTTTTATCTTATACGGCGTGAATGGATTTTTATGATTTCAGAGAACATTATTTCCATGAAGCTTACTTTACAAGTTTTTAAGTTTATTTTTAATTAACATCATTTAGTTTAAAATTTTATGACATGTTAAGAAAGGAAAAAAGTTTTTGAAGTAGAAAGGATATTTTCCTCAAGAATGGAGTTCAAGCATTTTATCAATATTATTTTCCATCTAAGATAATATAGGGTTCTGTTTCTATCCCTATTTTTACATTGATTGGATTATGTTATGATGGAATTATTTTTATGATTTCTTTTTATCTTATATGGATTGTTTTATGATGGCATCACGTTTAAGAATCCCTTTTTTATTACATGGGTTATGCTATGATGTATGATTTATGATCTTGTGGCACACATAAGAATGGTATCATTATGAGATAGGTGGGACCTGTATCTCCCTCCAATGCATTGGGTAAAGATTTATATCTCATGATATTGACATGGCTGAAACGGCAAGTTAAATCGGTTCAGTGATACAGGATTGGAACGAGGAGTGAACTCGGTTCAGAAATGGAATTTGTCTACTATGATAGTCTTGGCAATGAGTCTTGACTAATATGAAATGATTTTTTATGATTATGAGTGTATGCCAAAAAGTTTCATGTTTTATGTTATGATTATTTGGATTGCATTTCACTACTATGATTTATCCCATGTTATGATATTATTATCTCTTTTCCAGGTTAAGATTGTCAAAATTTTATGTTCTTTTGAATATGATAGGAATGATAATTCTTTTTTTTACCCTTACTGATCATTTGAGCTCACCCTTTTGTATGTTTTCTATTCCCCAGGTCAGGAATAAGGGTACTAAGTAGGATATGCCAAAAGTGACTCTAGATATTATGAAATAAATGGGAGACAATGTAGATGCTTTATGAACCAGTTGTTTATGTTTCCCAATTTCTAAAGACACTATACCTATATGGTCCTACCATGGTTTTGTTATATGTTGTAATAAGTATGCTTCAATTCTGAAGTAATAATAATTTATGTAAAGTATGGGTCATTATATCTCGAATCCAGAATTGATGTTTAGAGAGATTCCCATAAATATGGTGCTCTCATTACAAATCCAGGACCATCCTCAAGTGTGTTGTGTGCACCTCCAAAGATACTAAGTACACCAAGATATCATTAATGAAGACCATGATGAACAGGTGAAGTTAATGCTAGAAGATCCCGTTTAAGAGTCCCATGAACACTACTAGGGAATTGGTCATGCCTAATGGCATAACCAAGAACTCATAGTGTCCATTCCGACATCTAAAGGTTTTCCATGGAACATCCTCATCCTGTACATGAAGCTGATGATAGCTAGACCTGAGGTCTATCTTTGAGAACCACCTCGTTATCTTCAGTTGGTCGAAGAATTCATTGATTCTCAGTAGTGGGTATTATTTATTCATTGTAATCTAACTCAGGCTCCGATAGACCACATATAGTCTCAAGTTCCCATCATCCTTCCTGGTAAATAGAACTGGGGCTACCCAAGGTGAAACACTGGGCCTTACGAATACCTTTCTCTATAGGTCCTTGAGCTATACCCTCAACTCATGATGCTTTGCGAGATCCATCCGATATGATGGTGTGTATATCAGTGTCATCCTGGGGTACATGTTAATGTAGACGTCAAACTCCCTGCACATAAAAATCCTTAGGAAATATTTTCTCGTACTCATCCACCACTGCATGAAATTTAGGACTCCTCTCATCCACGACACTGAGGGTAAGGCTAGCCAACTGATGAGTGATCGGCTGCACCCTCTTCTGAGTAAGTCCATCCTATGTTTCAAGAATTCCTTTTTCACTGGTAAAGGATAACCAGGTTCCATATTCATGGATATAGCGTACTCTATGACTAAAATAGTCAATCTGAGCATGGACTATGGATAACCAGTCCATGCCCAGAATGACGTAATAAGGCCTAGGCACTTCTACTTGGAGAACCCAACCAAATCTATCACCTCTAATAGTATTCTCACATGACCGACACCAGTGCGTTATCATCTAATCCCCTCTCATAAGAGTCTCTAGTCATTAGGATCAAGCCAATGACTCTGCCGGAATCTCTAATCTTTGAAAAAATTCTATGGAAAGGAAAGAGTGAGAAGAACCTATGTCTATAATAATTCTATCAAAGGTGGATAAGACACAGATAATTCCTCTAATCATCTCTGGAGTTTTGGGAACATAGTCCTCTATCACCTGAAGCTTGGAATTCCCCTTTCCACCAGCTCTCGGAGCTCGTGGTAGACCACCTGGGGGTGGTGGCGGAAATACCTCAAACCATCGCCCATCGCATGCCACTTTTTATACTCCCTTTCCAGGTCCACCTCCCTACAGACCACCCTACTCGACCCTCTACCTCAGACTCAAAGGTCCCTTGATCATATTCATGGAAAGTTGGACAGTCAGAAACTATGTGTCCCTGCCCACTGCATGCATAGCACAACCTTCTCCTCTACTGAATCCCTATGCACTTAGAGCCTTGTAATGTCAACCTTGTATCCTAGGTTCATCCCTGAAATGTCTTGACCTGCTTGGGTCCCTATGTCTGCTACCTACTACCCATCACTGAAGACCCCGCTGCCTAAAATCTACTGGTAGCTCCTGCTGTTGGAGCCTGCTCCGCTAGGAAGATCTCCATGATAAGATCCCACCCCAACACCCAATCCTGGTTATGGTTGCTAAGTGATACCATGGCTTACCTGATCTCCCAAATAAATCCCTATTCAAAACCTCAAGCCCTGAAGAATGGGTCTCACAACATGTCTATATAATAGAGATAAAGCTTAGTGAATCTTGCTGAGTACCCTTCCACTGTCATGCTATCCTACTATAGGTGTAGTAGCTTTGGGATGTGTACTGAGAATAGAGTTTCAATAAAGAATTTTTCCATGAAGAGGTGCTCAAAATCAGTCCAAGTGAGGGTCATCTCATCATACTTCTATATCATCAAGCTCAAACATCTCCCAAATGATACCTGAAGAAGGCTCGCGACTAAGATCTCCATCTAGTCGGGCGATGTCCTCACAAGACAGAAGAGGTGGGTTACCACCTCTATCCAATCCTCATCTATTTTGTGGTCAGTCTCACCCCTGAACATGAGAGGCCTCTACTTCTATAACTCTTGTAAAGAAATGAGCCTACGTGAATCCTCTATTAGTATTGCTGGTATGAAATTATGATCGATGGGTGGTGGTAGCACTAGTGCACCACCCATTGGTTCTAGCTCCGGTACTGGTCCCTACACTAATGCCTCATCTCTAGGTGCATCGTCCTCATAGTCACGCACCAGAATCTCGGTTGGCTGTCTGTTTGCAGGCATCCCAAAAGAGATCAAGATGAACCATAGTCAATAGATTATACCCAGTGAGTTGACTCTGACTCAAGAAGGAAACAATCACACTCTCAATTCCTATATGATTTATGCAACCAATGTTTTCATGTACCTAGTTGAAAAGCAGAATTCAGGTTCCTAGTATATGGATACACTAGCCATCGTACCAACACAGGACTCCCTGATTCTAAAAGTCGAACACGAAACATTCCACATTATTTCCCCAAAACAAAGCCACAGAACCTTTTTCCATAAGGCAGAACGGACTGCCTTTGATACCACACTGTCATGACCCATCCCATGGGGCATATGTCGTCACTACCCCATGCCTGCCTCCCAAAGGCCAGAGGATGGGGACTTGAACCCAAAGAATTATCCTGCAAGTGGGAGGAATTTTTCCAATTACTTGTACGCACGCAAACACACATCCCTATCCCAATTTCCAAAAGGCAAATTTTCATGCCACTAAGAGAACTACTGAGAGTAACAGTACAAAACTAAAAGTAATGGGGCCAGAATACAAGGCCAAAAAATACAAGTATAAGTTTTGGAATTCTGTCTGTGGTAAAACTTACCTGAAGGGTTGGTGAAGGAGATGCCACCAGAATTCATATAATTACACCTCATCTTTCGTATCTCACAGGGCACTGCCTCGTCTCGGACCACCAAGGTCTCTGTCGATTCATTTTTCGTTTAAACAAGGCACGACACGTGCGGGTAGGGCCCGTGCAGGGGTGAGTAACATAATACTCAGTAATAACCCCAAAACACAAAGGTAATACCACAAAGGAAAGTATTCACAATATATACTACCAAAGAGATACACAAAGTGTAGCCCCTAAAAAGTACAGTCAAGAAAGAGACACTAGATTCAGCTCAGACCGGTATAAATATAAAGTATGAAAAGAAAGACTATCATTCGTAAATGCTGAACACCTAGTATTATCAAGACACTCACCCATAATGAGTCACTTAGTCCTACTGGGGAACCTAGACCCAATTGTCACTTGGGCCTTCATGGGCACCTAGACTCACTCATCACAGTCTTCTAGAAACAACCAGTCGTAGGATTCCTATTCCTAGCGTGTTAGATTCTCCAAGAATATACTTCTCAATCCATTGGTCATTTCTCAACATCTATGAAAATCCACTTGGAGTACACCAAATGTTCCTCCTCATCTCGAGGGTCCCAACACCACAAATGGATCATCAATCGGATAGGCAGTTTGGAAGTTATGAGCTCTTTCATGAAAAGGGGATGGTATGGTCTGGGGGCGGTCCGACCCTATCGGACCGACACGACCCGACCCAACCCGGAGTCTGCCAACCTGACCTAGGTCCCTTGACCCGACCCGGGTCTGACCCATCCCGCTATGTCATCCCCTCTCGGGGCCCTGGGCCCTAGACGGGTTCTGCCCTACTGCTGAACCCAGCCCGCTGGAGCGGGCCCGGCTTCTTCGCCCGGGACGTCGTGGCCACCGCGGGTCTCCACTACGGTCCAGATGGACTATGGGCTCCAGCCATGTCTGACGAACCGCTGTTAGCCACCTTCTGACGGCCTTTGATCACTGTCTGTGGCAGATGTCATGGGCCTCCTTCACCACCATGGCGTGTCGTCGTGTGCCGCCACCAGCTGTCGCTAGAGAGTGATTCCTCGGGCCATCAGACTCACTCTAGTGGTCCATTTTCATATCAGCAAGTCCCACTATGATCCTTAGGTCATCGCCTCCACTACTGTGTGTTCCAAGTCATCTTTCCATCTATTTGGGGGTTTGAACATGTTCGGAACCTCCTGGTAAGAATCTAAGGCAGCCACGGGGGTCCATCGGTGATGAACACGAGGAAGGAGAAAAATCACCATAAACACCTAAGGCAAAGAATATCGGCCTTGTTCATTTTTTTTTCATTCATTATGTTAGAAAATAAAGGCGAGGAATTAAAAAAATTCCATGATATAATATTCGCTTAAACCCCAACATGTCAAAATCCCATTCCCGTGAGGACGATCGATCCATGGGTTATTTTGTTAGTTAATTGACGTTCATTCCTCGTTTAGAAAGGAATAGTGGGGGAAGGGTGTCCACATAGAAAAAAAATCACATACCTAGATTTTTGGATCATTCATCGATTAAGAACAGATCTATACACCATAGTTCATCGATCCTTTGATTTTTTCTTGTCGATGGTGATCCTTTAAAGAGGAAGGGAGGAAAGAAGTTTGTTCATCATTATTGCCTTCGTTATCCAATGCTAACTTCCAATAGACTCCAAGATCTTCCACTGATTCTTTCATCCAAGTTAATCCATTAAATAAAGATAACACATTTAATCATTTAAGTTATGTTGTGTCGTAATTTCATCATGTTGTTTCATTTATGAAATTAAACAGTTTCCTCATCGATGCGTCGCAGCAAAACATTTTTGAATAAAATAAACTCATTTAAGTTTATTTTATTTTTCCTTAAAACAACTGAAAATTAACATTTTCCCTCAATCTATGTCGTTCGAGGTTACACCCATCCTTTGGTAAAGTTTCAATTCCAGACACAATGGTGCCCTCATATTTTTAATCTGGTAACCCATTCATAAGTTTCCAAAACCACACACATGCACTATTTTAAACAAACTAAAAAAAGTTCAAACATTTATTATGGGCTCACTGGGCCTTGGAATCATGTTCCATATAATCACCTAGTCTCAAAATAATACCATAAATTTTTCAAAAAAAATACATGGAATTTCTGAGACATTACAGTGTACCACCATAGCTAACTCTAAATCATGAGTACGATAATTCTTCTCATTCATCCCCAACTACCTAGAACCATAAGAAACCACTTTATCCTCCTACATCAAAACTACTCCATGATCAACTATTGATGCATTATAATACAAAGTATACTCCTTATCTAGCTCTGGTATAGTTAGGATAGGTGTTGAGGTGAACCTGCTCTTTAATTATTAGAATTCCTTCTTGAAAGTATAAGACCAAATAAACATCACCCCTTTCTGAGTTAAACCAAACATCAACATTGTTAGATAGAAGAGTTCCTAGATGAAACACAATTAATACACTTACAAACCTAAGAAACTCTAGATCTTGAAGCCATTATTGGTTTACTACAAATATATAAAGACTATCACCTTCTCTGAGTCCACTAACACTCTATCCTTTGAGATAACATTGCATAAGAAGTGAAATTTATCAATACAGAAATGACATTTAGATACCTTTGTGTATATCAAATCTCTCTCACCTTACTCAGTATGATATTAACATATTGGTCATGATCGTCTCTTGACTTGGAGTACACCATTATTTGGTCAAGAAAACCCCCACAAATTGATCCAGATATAGATAGAAGATTTGATTTGTCAAGGCCATGAATATCATTGGTGTGTTCTTATGACTACATGACATTGCCATAAACTCATATAATCCATACTTACTCTTAAACTATTTTTGGGTTATATTATATTATCTCACCATCAACTAACGGTATCGATACCTCAAGTCAATCCTGAAGAAAATCTTGAAACCTCTCAGCTGATCAAGGACATCATCGATGTATGGAAGGGGCTACCAGTTCTTGACTATCATCAAATTTAGCCTCTAGTTATCCACACATAATCTCAATGTTCTATCTTAATTCTTGGTAAATAACATAGGGGAACCCCATGGGGATGTACTAGTCCATATGAATCCATTAGCTTCTAGATATTCAAACTGTGCTTTCAACTCCCTATGCAGTATTGGTGACATCTTATACGGTGGGATTGAAATAGGTTCGTATCCTAGAACCAATTGCTTGGGTGGTAAGCTAGATAAATAATTAGGAAAGATGTATTGAAAGTGTTCCACCACTAGAGAAAAGTAACTCTATTGAAACTCATCATCATCTAGAACAAAAATTACTACTTGTTCCATGAGATAATCTAATCTACACTAAATTGGTTCTTCTTCACTATACTAATGATCTCATTCAGCCTGATTAGCATAGATACCCCTTCTAAAGATAGGAAAGTCACTCTCATCAGATAACAATCGATATAAGCCTGGTACAAAACCTTCCAATCCACACCTAAAATCAAATAAAATCCATCTATTTCCAACACAAATATCACCTAGAGGATATAATAGCCACTAATATCAAGAGATCACTTCTTATATTACCTGATGTTCTCTGACTGCACTCCAAACAGTGTATCAATGGTTGTAACCTCATCCATGCTTTCAATGGCCAAACCCAATTAATTTTATAATTGATTAAATATAAATTAATGTGATTCTTATGTATAAAAATAATTAATTCAAGGGTATATGACAAGAGAATCTTTCCTCTGACAGTGGAATGTCCTATATCTAGACTAATAAGAGTATACTATATAGCACGCATCTGACTCACCCCTCTTCCCTAGGCTCTACCCTGACTACCTTATGATTATCCCTCCTATTGATATTTTCACACCTTAATTGATGAATTACACCACCTACCACGACTTGAGCATCCGATAGAACTCTAGGTACATGTCTATTGACGGGTAGCTGAGTCCTTCCTAGACTCTAGTGTTTTCCATGATCCTCCTCCACTGCATTATTATTGAGTTCTCTTATAGAACCTTTTAAAGTAGCACATCATACTGAAATATTAACACTATACTTAAAGTGATTACAACCAGACCATATATGCTGAAATCACTACCCCTGGCTGTGTTCCTAAGATGCTTTTCTAGTTCCCTAGTTTCTCTATCCACTTCTACCTTTGATGAAATTATCATAAAAACATTTCTTTCTTCTTAAAGAAGGACTCCCCAATCATCCTAATGAAACTACCTGGCCACTACATGGGTCCTCCTTTATGATCAATTCAATGATGGGATTTTGATTCATCACTTCATAGAAGTTTATTGACTAGAATATGTTCACCTATGACTTGATCTCATACCTAAGACCATCCTAGAAGTTATTCTCCCTGCATATCTCATCTATTACTAGTGATAGAGAAAAAATTATATATTAGTAAAATGTATGACATACATTCTCCCTTGTGTTGTGTGAATGAACTCTAGATCCCTTTCATCCCTTGGTGTCTTGGGATAATAGTGACTTGGGAACTTATCCCTAAATCCTTTTCAGGTATTCTCATCATATTTTCTTGCATAAACTATGATTTGCAACCAGTTTTTGGATGAACCTCAGATAATATATGTAGAAATATTCACCCTCCTCTCTAAGGGAGTCTCTGGGTGACTAAAGATCATCATAATTGACTCAATCTAGAACTATAATACTTGAGGGTGTCTCTGCCTAGTTAATGTGTGTGACTTACACAGCTAAAAATCCATTTCCCTATCATAAATACAATGAAAAAACATGATTATTCTCCCTCTCTATGGATTGCGTTGCTCACAAGAAACAATCACGGATCTAATCATCTATTATGTACCCTAGAGATGAAGGTTTGTTACTACATATGAGGTTTGTGCTCATTACCACTCTATTGATTCTCAACTATAGTATAACTTATAGTTATTTATTTATAATGGTCAACAAAATCCTTATATCATAAGGATTATCACAATATCCACTCATAAAAAATAGATAACAGAAATATAGGGACACAAGACCATTTCAGTTCTTGTCTTAACAAGTGAATTGATCATATTTTAATAGAGTAATAGGATTTATTTTATCAATCATGTCATACAATTTCATGTACAATAATTGAATCCCTATAATGAACAATTCATGATAACATACTTCTCTTTGTTCCTACTATGGTTCATGATTAAGCATCTCATGTCATACTATTCCAGGAGTAAAATTTCATAAAATAGTAACATCACATAATAAATGTATCACCCAAGGATAAATAAAATCCCAAATGTAAGAAGATAACCTCAATAATATCAATCACATACCTAGACACATGTATTTTTCCCACACATGGGTTAGATACTCACATGCACTGGCTCATTACCGAGTCTAGACAGACCCTATTCTCCTAGGTACCTTTCCTAAATAGTAAATCAAAATAAAATACCTCCATTTATAACACATTATAATTTCCCTTTCCTAACTATCCCTCACATGACCAAGATGGGTCACCACATGATCTCAATCATGCCTCCCTATATGCCATAGGCTACTGACTAGAGGCAGGGGTCTAATATGTATAGTAGGGAGACTATACCCTTTAGTACTAAATAATAAATACAATAAAAATAGTAAAACATCAAAGAAAATAAACTATAGTAGATAAATAGGAAATGACAAAATAAATCTAATAAAATCAAAACCCTTCAATTTCATATTGTAATTTTGTAATAAATGTCATGTTGAAAGTCATACAAGCAAAAAAATAAATGATGGACTCAAAATAAAGGCTCCCAATTCTAGTTATTAAAACCATGATCAGTCTCGTCACCATGATCCAGTCTTTGGTTGAAAGAAAAACAATCAAGTGTAGGACACCTTTTCCTTTTCTGGAAAACATCCATGAATTTGATCTTAGTACCAAATATTGGTCTAAACTGAGTGTGAGTAAACCCAGCAGGCCACCATCAATGGTGTCTAAAAAATTTAGTCTCAGTAATAGTATATGATACAATTTGATATACATAGGAATTAATTAAAAATATTAATTAATATAATAAAAATAAACTTATCGACTATCAAACACTTGATTGGCACTTGAGGTTAGCTAAACTTACTTCATAATGATGTCAAAAGTTTTATTGATCGCACTATGATTCACTACTTTATTTCACAGTTACGTTAAACTGATTTTGTATTTTAAATTCCAAATATAATAAAAATTTTAAATTCATATTTGATTCAATTATTTTATTTTTATCACTATTAAATGGAAAATTTTACTTAGTTGGATGATTACATTGTAGGAGGAGGTGATTTTGAGTAACTAGGATGAAGTTGAAGTAAGATGGTCCAAACTATGAAATATCACAAGCACACATTTGGAATCAAATGAAAACCGTTACAAATATGTTCATCAAATTAGACTGATATTTTTTTTGTGATCCATAATTTAGTTTTAGAGAACTCTTAGGAAGACTCTCAATCCTAATTCATACATAATTGGTCCCAACCAAACTAATATGTCTAAGAAAAAAAATCTATTTGAAGTCAAAATTTTGGTTTTTTGTTTTTGAACTATCTTCCATTTTATACATTAAATGTCTTACAAATTTTATAAGGCGATATGAAATAGGTAGGAAAATAATTATTTTCTTTTCTCTAAGTCAAGATATGGAATTTTACTAGCCAACAACCATGGGAAAATTGGTATCATGAAATTTGGGTGCCCAAAACCACATCCCACTTTTCCTATAAATTAACACCTTGAGAAAATCATTTGTAAGATCTACCAAGGGGAAAATATCTACCATTTTAGAGACCTAAAATAATCATATGTTCATCTAATATTTTCTATATTCCCCTATTCTCAAATATATATCAAGGATGAAGGTGAAGTTCCACCTTATCCCCCCCTTATTGATGGAAAGCTAAACGGTGGGTGGTCATTTTGAGGAATATACACACACTTGGAGAGGGGGTTTCAACCCTATTTATTCTACTAGTTTTGGGTAATTTTTGTTTGAAACATTTCATTTTTTTTAAGTTAACATGTTTCTTCTTTGAATTCATTTTTTGGTTTAATCAAGTGAAACTCTATTTACCTAAACACTGGTTGGATTGATATTTCAAGTGGGAATCCTAGGTTATTCCAATTCAAAATCACAAGAGTCCTTTTTATCTCATACATACATGATATTTCAGTATGCTTTGGAATACCTCATTTCATTCTTGAGGTCTAAACCATGAAAACATAGTTATTGTGTTAAGGTTTGGTTCGTTGTGCAACATTGTAAAAGGAAAGAAGTGAATCGAGATCTTTATTAACCCCAACCAAAGTATTCCATTAAACCATGTGTAATTTTATGAATAATGAACTAACCAAGATGTGTAGTGAACATGAAATGACCTCCTTCTTTCATAATTCTGAAAACACCACTTTTTAAACTATTAAACTCTTTAATTAATTCATTTTACTTTTAATATTGTTTTTAAAACCACCCCTCTTTTAGTGACTTTTATTAAATAATCAGACTTTAAACCCCCAACTCTCCTTAAGAGATTACCTAGGGTATTACCAATGACATAAATAAACATTAAAAACCTAATCAATCTTACTTTCCAAAATAATCTGGACATATTTGGCACTATTTTTAGGGAGCGCTTCAATTTTTAGTGTGTGTTTTTATAAGATATTAGTGAATTTTTTGAATATTTGTTTGGTTTTAACTCCAACATTTATATATATTTGTGTTCTAATTTATGAATTGTGTAGGTTCTATTCATGAATCGTTCTTCTCAGGGAGATCTACCTCTTTTTGAAACTAAAAGTGGAGATTTTCATATGTTAGTAACACCAAGACACATAGAATGATTATTTAAAGGATTACACACAAAACATTGACACTCTTGAAGTGCATTGTGTTGCATTTGTTGTCAATGAGGCATGAAGTTGTCTTGGAATGAATGGAAGTCAGGGAATGTCAAGATGTGAATGCCAAAGGTAGTGATGGTGTTGGTGGTGAAGGAGAATGGCCATGGAACATAAAGATGAATGTCACTTAGGAGATTCACTAAGTGGCATTGGAGAATATGGTTGAAACATTCTCCATGCAAATCAGACGATTGTTGAGCTGTTCTTTAAGTTCATAGAACTTGTATCCTGATGATACAATGTCACAACATTGTTTGAAGACCATGCATTGTAGTGACAATGCATGAGGAGTTGAAGAAGATCCATCCACAAGTTCTAAGTGGATGAAGTGGTTTATTAAAGTCAATGTACTAACTCTTAGTGCATGTGAATTTGAAGTTGATCCAATTGATCTCTGATTAGATCAATGAAGCACATTGAACAATTTAAGTGATTTAGGAGCTCAGTTGAAGATGAAGACCCTTCGTGAATTCCATTACAAAGTGATGAATAAATGTTGAAGAAGAATGGAGGAATTCTAATGAAGAAGAAATAATTGATCAAGTAGCTCGGTTGATGAAGATCCTTGAGAATTCTATCCTAAGTTGAAAATGAGATGGTGAAGAAGAATTACAAATTGAGGAGTTGTTTTTAATCAAGAAGATTAATGTTTGAATTCTCAAGAAGAAGATGAAGGAAAAGAATGCCTTGAAGGGCAAGTGGCACTTGGCATATTTTACATGGAGGACTTTGTTTTTACAAAGTCTTATTCAAGACTTAGCCAAAAAATTGGCCTGCCCGTGAGCACCTTGTGGGTTCAACCCCAAGGCTCATGTGGGCCTAAGGCGCCACGCCCAAGGGGGAACCCGTGGGGCGAGCTCAGGGCGGCAGGGGCGCACCCGCAGACACCACAGAGGCGCTGGGGCACGCCCGGAGGAGCGCAGGGGGCCGTGTATAAGCCCCCGAGGGCACGCGGTGGTGAAATCCGCGCGCCGGAGGAGCATAGTGGGCACTAGGAGCGCGCCCGCAGGAGCAGAGAGTGGGCGCAGAGCGCGCCCGCAGGGAGAACATGGTGCAGGGCGGCACCGTGGAGGGAGAAGTTCAACTGAGCATATGGCGGCAGCGGCAGGGTAATAAACCGCGGAAATTCCGCGAGAGAATTCTATGTGGGACGCGCATTTTTCACCCGGAGCGAATCCTGGCCGTCCGTCTCATCGCGCGCTCGATCCACGCCGCACGATTCATCTCCGCGGCAATGATCAAATCCTGGCCGTCGCGCATCACGATCCAACGGCTCCCGGCTCGTCTTCCACCTCGAGCTCGAGCCGAAGCCTCCCGCGAAGCCTCCTCTGAACCAGTGCCTCCCGACGACAGAATTTGAGTATCCGGCCACCTCCGATCAAACCGAAGTGTCCATTGGAATCGTCTGAGCATACCGAACACAACCATGCCTTGAGATGAGCATGCATGCTACCAGATGATGAATTCGATGAAGGCCGAAGCAAACCGAAGGTGCGAGGCCACTCGGGTGTTCATGTTTTGCATGGATAGACCTAAACAGAGGCCGTGCATGCGTTATAAATCGCATGCACGAGGAGGAAGAAAATAATAAAAGAACCCGCGTGCACCGAAGAGAAAAACGCAAAAAAACTTGGAAAGATTTTAAAGATCCGAAGATCTCGGTGTTTCAAGATTTCCCACGCGGATGAACCGAGGCTCTCCTCGCCTATATAAAGAGAGGTCGTGACCTCGATGAGGTGCTGAAACGCTGCTGAATTTTTGAGAAGTCCCGTGAGTGCCTTGCCTCGTGAAGAACAGCCTGCGCGCCCCCTGCGCGGCAGTGAAGCCCGGAGCCACCCCTTGGCTCCGTGAGATCCTTTTGCTCACTTCTTGTGCAAAAGAAGAAGGAGGAAGGGTAACGCGACCTTGCGCGCCCCCCCTCTGTGCATCGCGCCCCCTTGCGCGGTTTGCACTTGCGCGCCCGCGGTGCCTTGCACCCGTGGCTTGCGCGGCCCTTGTGGCTTGAACCTTGCGCGGCAGGCAGTGTTGGATTAGAGAAGGACACACCCCCTTGCGCGACTAGTTTGAGTTCGGGTGTGTGCAAGTGAAGGCCGAGACACTTGTGCTTGTGTGCCAAGTGAAGGAAGAATACCTACGGGTTGGTTGCATGCAAAAGGAAACAAAGAAGCCGTAGCCCTTGTGTTGGTATTTGGGTGTGTGATAGAGGAGGCCGAGGCATGTCTTGTGTGTGCTAAGTGAAACAAGAATACCACACTATTTGTGTGTGTGCAAAGTGGACAAGATCACCTACAGGCCAAGTGTGTGCCAAGTGGAGAAGAAGGCCCTACGGCCGTGTGTGCTTAACAAAACAAGAAAAGGCAGTAGCCTTGTGTGTGTGCAAGAAGGGAAGGAAAGGCCTTTGTGCCTTTGTGTGCAAAAAGACAACAAGGCCGAACCTTAGTGTGTGTGCAAAAGAAAGTGTGTACACACTAAGAAGAAGAGAAGACCCACACAAAGTACAACACACTTTTAAGTGTGTAAACAAATAGAATTAAGTGTGTGAAGATTGTGAAGAAGGTGTGTGCTTAAAGTGACTACACCCTTTGTGGGTCTACTGCACCAAGAGGAAGAAAAGGAGAGTGCATGCATGCATGCATGCACGTGCACACGTGAACAGTGCTAAATCAGTGGTGTGCAACTGAGACTGGACCAGACCGAAGATAAAGATATTATTTGTCTGAGTTTTCAGTAGATTGAGAAGACCCTGATCATCACAAGTGATCAGAGGTATAGAGAAAGGCCAGCAGCCTTTATCCCAGGCTGCTGAGGATACTTGAAGAACTTAAAGTGAAGAAGAGCTACTCGTGCGACTCGAGGAGCCAAGAGAAGACCCTGTGGGACTCAGGGAGAAGAAGTCTTCAGTGGGATTCTGGAGCAGGCCAGTGGGACTCTGGTAACACTGTGGGACGTAGTATAAAGACCCTCCTGTGGGACTCAGGAGAGATACAGTGGGACTCTGTATCGACCATTGTAATTTTAACAGGTTATAATGGAGAATCCATGCTTCGAGAGCATGGCAAGGATGTAGGCCATTGGTGCCGAACCTTGTAAATCCTTGTGTCTTGTGCCTTTTCATTACTGCATCATTCAGGAAAGGTTGAGAGATACAAGAAGAGTGGATCGAGGCTTTAACCAGCCATAGAGGTTTAATTGATAAGAATCGATTAGTAAAAGTTTCAAGGGATCACTGATTCACCCCCTCCCCCTCTCAGTGATTCACACTGATCTGGGCACTTCAATTGGTATCAGAGGGAGGTTACCTCTAAAAGATCCAAGAGAGTCTATATGGAGTGCAGATTTGAGGAAATGAAAGAACAGCCTCAAATGGAGATATCTGCCAAGACTCTGAAAAACAGAATGAAGAAACAGGCAAAGAAGATGAGGAAGAAGGTTGCTGCAATCAGAGAAACTCCTTCTATGGAAAGAAATGTGAAAGTCACATCAGAAGACAATTCCTTTTATCATTCTTCTGATGAAGCCTGCTCTAGCTGTGATGAAGATGGAAGGAACAATGATCTTCTAAATGCAATCAAATATCTTCAGAAGAGAGCCCCCAAGAAAGTTGCAATGTGTATAGCTACAGGCCTCCTTGATCTTCAAGAAGAAAAATTACAGCTAGAAGATGAAGCCAATTCTCTCGAAGTCCAATTGGCAAAAAGGGTTGGCATAACCAACACTCTCAGAAAGCTGGTAAATGCTAAAGATGAAACAGTATCTCTTTGCAATGAAAGATATGAAGACACCGCTGAAGAATTGCAAAGAAGCCTTTCTGAGAAAGAATTCTTTATGATAATAGTCAAAGATGTTTTCCATGCACTGGAAAAGAGGCACAGAGTTTCAATGGTTGTCAAAGATGCTCAACTTGAAGACAAAGCAAAAAGGGTGAAGGAGCTTGATAATTCATTGCTTGAATTGAAGACAGTGCATGATGACCAGATGAATCAGCTGAAAGAAAGTTGGGAAGGAAAGCTAAGAACTGTTGAGGATGAGAAGAACTCCCTTAACATGAAATGCTTAGAATTGGAGGTGATATTGACAAATCAGCAATCACCCAAATCCAAAGCCTCCCAGTCAACTGGAAGAAGACATGTTGCTACTCAAGTATGCCTTGAGAAGGATGATTCTAAAAGAAAGACATCCTCTAGTGAAAGTGCAACAACTTCTAACAAGAAGGTACCATCCATACCATCTTGTACTCATGTTTCTAAATGTGTTTCCACAAAAAGTGCAGGATGGAAGAATGAATCCAAACAAATATGGATGAAGACAGTAAAGAAGCAGAGCTCTCCTGAAACAACACAACAAATCAAGAAAAGTACCCAACAATCAGAAGGACTGAAGAAGTCAAGATTTGTGGGTCAATGTTGGTGTTGTAACAAGTATGGGAATTGTGCAAAGGATTGTTGGTACAATCCACTGAATGCCAAAGCACAGAGGAAGCCCATGCCAAGGGGGAGAAAGCCAGAGGAAAAGAAGCAACATCCACAGGTCCAGAGACATCTGTTTACTGCTAACAGATTTGGATTACTTGACAACATCTGGGATGATTGCAAAAGTGGTCAAAAAGATACATGTCAATCTCCAACTGTATCCAGAGCTCAAAAGATGAAAAGATCACAGAACCTGGCTCAAAAAGATTCCTTGGGAAGCAAGAAGAAAGTAGAGAATGCTCCCAAGAAGTGTTTGAGAAATGAAGAGAAGTCCTTGGAGTCTGAGTCCAAGAAGGGTGATGCATCCAGAAGGACCACCAAGAAATGCTTCTACTGTGGAAAGAAAGGACACATCATGGACCTTTGTAAAGAAGCCATGAAACTAAATAGAAGCAGACTGAACTCCAAAAGACAATCAATCCAGAAGAAGAAGGGATTGATTGAAAATAAGTTGCCTAAGAGAGGTAGCTTAGCAGCATCCAAAGAACCATGTGGAACTTCCAGAACTGAGGCCACACTTCCAAATGATTTACTAGTCATATGGCCAAATCAGTTGCAACTTGCCAGAGAACTACAAAGAGCTGAAGATGAAGCTCTGGAATTTGATAAAGCAAAAGAGAAGAAAATGATTTCACATGAAGATGGGTTGAGATCCACACCAGCACAATCATCACTGAAGATCAAATGTGCAAGTGTGAAGACTGGTGAAAATGGGACATCTCGGTTGAGAGAATCTTCTTAGCCTTGTTGTTCACATTGATGAACCAAGGATGTTCCATCTTATTCCCTTGTACATTTGTATTTACATGTGCTAACATTGCAGGGAATTGAAGATGATGATCATTCTCAGTTGGAGGATGGTTTGGAAAGAATCTTGTGCACCCCTTGAGGGGGAGCCAATCTGGAGAAGATGATATTTTGGGATTTAATATCATCTTGAGAAAAGTGAAGGTAATCCAATCATACTTTCATCCCTTGTTTCTTAATTGAGTTTATCTTGTCAATTAAGGGGGAGTATGGATTGAAGGCAAATAGATGAAAGGGGGAGCTTTATCTTTGCACTGAACTTTCTAATGAGTTTTGTGGAGTATGTGCAGGATTTAGCACTTTATTGAATATCTGAAAAATTTTCAAACCCCTGAAGCATGATCTCACATGTGTAGAGAATTGTGGACAGCATTGAAAAATCTTGGTTATATCACTCTTGTTTTCTACACCGGGTTAGCCCAAGTAGACTTAGAGTTGATCTACTAAAGGTTCTTTGCTAAAGAAGAACATGTGACATCATCCCTCTCTTAGTGCTTTTCAAGAAAATGCTTTTATAAGGGAGGAAGAGATTTTTGAAAGTGAACCACACCACACCTTTGCATTTGATTGCCAATAAGGGGGATAAAATATTGGCACACATATTGACCCATTCATATGTGCTGAAGGAGTGTATTGACAACAAATACAAAGGGGGAGATTGAAGTGTATTGTGTTGCATTTGTTGTCAATGAGGCATGAAGTTGTCTTGGAATGAATGGAAGTCAGGGAATGTCAAGATGTGAATGCCAAAGGTAGTGATGGTGTTGGTGGTGAAGGAGAATGGCCATGGAACATAAAGATGAATGTCACTTAGGAGATTCACTAAGTGGCATTGGAGAATATGGTTGAAACATTCTCCATGCAAATCAGACGATTACTGAGCTGTTCTTTAAGTTCATAGAACTTGTATCCTGATGATACAATGTCACAACATTGTTTGAAGACCATGCATTGTAGTGACAATGCATGAGGAGTTGAAGAAGATCCATCCACAAGTTCTAAGTGGATGAAGTGGTTTATTAAAGTCAATGTACTAACTCTTAGTGCATGTGAATTTGAAGTTGATCCAATTGATCTCTGATTAGATCAATGAAGCACATTGAAGAATTTAAGTGATTTAGGAGCTCAGTTGAAGATGAAGACCCTTCGTGAATTCCATTACAAAGTGATGAATAAATGTTGAAGAAGAATGGAGGAATTCTAATGAAGAAGAAATAATTGATCAAGTAGCTCGGTTGATGAAGATCTTTGAGAATTCTCTCCTAAGTTGAAAATGAGATGGTGAAGAAGAATTACAAATTGAGGAGTTGTTTTTAATCAAGAAGATTAATGTTTGAATTCTCAAGAAGAAGATGAAGGAAAAGAATGCCTTGAAGGGCAAGTGGCACTTGGCATATTTTACATGGAGGACTTTGTTTTTACAAAGTCTTATTCAAGACTTAGCCAAAAAATTGGCCTGCCCGTGAGCACCTTGTGGGTTCAACCCCAAGGCTCATGTGGGCCTAAGGCGCCACGCCCAAGGGGGAACCCGTGGGGCGAGCTCAGGGCGGCAGGGGCGCACCCGCAGACACCACAGAGGCGCTGGGGCACGCCCGTAGGAGCGCAGGGGGCCGTGTATAAGCCCCCGAGGGCACGCGGTGGTGAAATCCGCGCGCCGGAGGAGCATAGTGGGCGCTAGGAGCGCGCCCGCAAGAGCAGAGAGTGGGCGCAGAGCGCGCCCGTAGGGAGAACACGGTGCGGGGCGGCACCGTGGAGGGAGAAGTTCAACTGAGCATATGGCGGCAGCGGCAGGGTAATAAACCGCGGAAATTCCGCGAGAGAATTCGATGTGGGACGCGCATTTTTCACCCGGAGCGAATCCTGGCCGTCCGTCTCATCGCGCGCTCGATCCACGCCGCACGATTCATCTCCGCGGCAATGATCAAATCCTGGCCGTCGCGCATCACGATCCAACGGCTCCCGGCTCGTCTTCCACCTCGAGCTCGAGCCGAAGCCTCCCGCGAAGCCGCCGCTGAACTAGTGCCTCCCGACGACAGAATTTGAGTATCCGTCCACCTCCGATCAAACCGAAGTGTCCATTGGAATCGTCTGAGCATACCGAACACAACCATGCCTTGAGATGAGCATGCATGCTACCAGATGATGAATTCGATGAAGGCTGAAGCAAACCGAAGGTGCGAGGCCACTCGGGTGTTCATGTTTTGCATGGATAGACCTAAACAGAGGCCGTGCATGCGTTATAAATCGCATGCACGAGGAGGAAGAAAATAATAAAAGAACCCGCGTGCACCGAAGAGAAAAACGCAAAAAAACTTGGAAAGATTTTAAAGATCTGAAGATCTCGGTGTTTCAAGATTTCCCACGCGGATGAACCGAGGCTCTCCTCGCCTATATAAAGAGAGGTCGTGACCTCGATGAGGTGCTGAAACGCTGCTGAATTTTTGAGAAGTCCCGCGAGTGCCTTGCCTCGTGAAGAACAGCCTGCGCGCCCCCTGCGCGGCAGTGAAGCCCGGAGCCACCCCTTGGCTCCGTGAGATCCTTTTGCTCACTTCTTGTGCAAAAGAAGAAGGAGGAAGGGTAACGCGACCTTGCGCGCCCCCCCTCTGTGCATCGCGCCCCCTTGCGCGGTTTGCACTTGCGCGCCCGCGGTGCCTTGCACCCGTGGCTTGCGCGGCCCTTGTGGCTTGAACCTTGCGCGGCAGGCAGTGTTGGAGTAGAGAAGGACACACCCCCTTGCGCGACTAGTTTGAGTTCGGGTGTGTGCAAGTGAAGGCCGAGACACTTGTGCTTGTGTGCCAACTGAAGGAAGAATACCTACGGGTTGGTTGCATGCAAAAGGAAACAAAGAAGCCGTAGCTCTTGTGTTGGAATTTGGGTGTGTGATAGAGGAGGCCGAGGCATGTCTTGTGTGTGCTAAGTGAAACAAGAAGACCACACTATTTGTGTGTGTGCAAAGTGGACAAGATCACCTACGGGCCAAGTGTGTGCCAAGTGGAGAAGAAGGCCCTACGGCCGTGTGTGCTTAACAAAACAAGAAAAGGCAGTAGCCTTGTGTGTGTGCAAGAAGGGAAGGAAAGGCCTTTGTGCCTTTGTGTGCAAAAAGACAACAAGGCCGAACCTTAGTGTGTGTGCAAAAGAAAGTGTGTACACACTAAGAAGAAGAGAAGACCCACACAAAGTACAACACACTTTTAAGTGTGTAAACAAATAGAATTAAGTGTGTGAAGATTGTGAAGAAGGTGTGGGCTTAAAGTGACTACACCCTTTGTGGGTCTACTGCACCAAGAGGAAGAAAAGGAGAGTGCATGCATGCATGCATGCACGTGCACACGTGAACAGTGCTAAATCAGTGGTGTGCAACTGAGACTGGACCAGACCGAAGATAAAGATATTATTTGTCTGAGTTTTCAGTAGATTGAGAAGACCCTGATCATCACAAGTGATCAGAGGTACAGAGCAAGGCCAGCAGCCTTTATCCCAGGCTGCTGAGGATACTTGAAGAACTTAAAGTGAAGAAGAGCTACTCGTGTGACTCGAGGAGCCAAGAGAAGACCCTGTGGGACTCAGGGAGAATAAGTCTTCAGTGGGATTCTGGAGCAGGCCAGTGGGACTCTGGTAACACTGTGGGACGCAGTATAAAGACCCTCCTGTGGGACTCAAGAGAGATACAGTGGGACTCTGTATCGACCATTGTAATTTTAACAGGTTATAATGGAGAATCCATGCTTCGAGAGCATGACAAGGATGTAGGCCTTTGGTGCCGAACCTTGTAAATCCTTGTGTCCTGTGCCTTTTCATTACTGCATCATTCGGGAAAGGTTGAGAGATACAAGAAGAGTGGATCGAGGCTTTAACCAGCCATAGAGGTTTAATTGATAAGAATCGATTAGTAAAAGTTTCAAGGGATCACTGATTCACCCCCTCCCCCTCTCAGTGATTCACACTGATCTGGGCACTTCAACTCTTATCAATAATTATTCTTATTATTATGAAACCAACATCAAGATATCAATAAAATTTAATTCTATGGATAAAAATAACTACAAATTAAAATCTTTGAACTCACCTTATATTGAAATCAAACCTACATACATTCAAATACAAGGAAAAACACCTAATTCTGAACTTAAATCCAATTTAATTCACCTATTACGAAAATTTAATGGACTTTCTAGAAAAAAACCAAATAATAACTTAAATGAATTTCATAAAATGTGTTTAATGTTAAAACCAACTAATGTGGATAAATAATTGGTTAAGATTAGTTCATTTCCATTCGCTTTAGAAGATGTTACAAAAGAGTGGTTGTTATATATTAACTCTCTAATTGGAGGCTGGGAGGACATGAAATTCCTTTTTATTGAAAAATATTTCCCAACCACTCAAACAGAAATAATAATAAAATAAGTTTCTGGGTTAAGTAAATCTAATGGTGAAACACTTCATGAATTTTGGGGAAAATCTAAGAGGCTTTGTTCATTTTTTCCACACCAATAACTAAGTGAGAAACTTTTAATACAACACTTTTATGAATGTTTCATTCCAATCAATCATAACATGATTGACACTACTATAGGTTACTCTTAAGTAGAAAAGACCCCAATTACTGCAAGGACTCTCATCGAGACCATAAAAAAATACTCAACAATTTGGTACAATGTTCAGTGTACCCATCAGAGGTTTTCATGAGGTGGATAGTTCCAAATTTGAGAATAATGTGGACATGAATTTGAAGAGGTAAGTACCTTACGTAAAAGACATTCTCTTTCCCAAATGTAAACCCCAACTGCCTCCTCCAATTCATTATGGTATTTGGGCTGTTGATCCCCATCATTTAGAGCAACGTCCTCAATTGAGATAACATTCTGGGAGTTGTTAAGAAAGCTTCCTAGGCCACCACTATAACCAACCCATTGGGAAAGATACGTACTTTTCATCCAACACTAGGAGAAAAAACTGAAACAAATGGGAGAGGGGGTATTCAAACAAACATTAATAATCCTGGAACCAGAAAGGGAATACTATTCATCCTCCACCACCACCTAGAAATTTTCAACCACCAAAAAGGCCTTTCCAACAACCTCCTCAAAAACCCAAGCCTATCTGATAGTACGTAATGAAACAAATGGATATATATAAACTACAATTCCAAAAAACCACACAAGAATCTATAAAATACCGAAAAACTCAATTTATCTAACTTGATGGGTGAAACCCAAAGTCAACAGTATAGATGACTACCATCCCAATATATTTCCTATCCTAAGGGAAAAGTTAATGTATGTTCTTTCACTTTTCATAGTGGTAAATAACTTTTTACTTCCTATGATTCTACACATCAGGTATGTACTCCTCCTAAAAACTATCTTTATCTACCCTTAAAAGATTCATGTGAAGAAAAACAAAGAAAAAAGTGTAAGAAGTTTATCATTGAGGATTCCAAGGAACAATCCATTCCCCTCCCATTTCTCTAAATACTCCCTCAATATAACAAAAATTTTGAAAATGAAATCGATAAAGAGTTCATTGAAACTTTTAAAAAGGTACAAGCTAACATTACTCTCTTATATACAGTTAAGAAACTCTTACCTATACTAAATATATTAAATAATTTTACACCCATAGATGGTGATTAAATGGGTTTGAGAGCGTTAAAATTTGATGGAATGTCTCAGAATTCATAAAACTAGTGATTCTAAAAAAAATCAAGGATATGTGTAATTTTATAATACTTTTCACCATAGGGGAGAATTTATTTCTAATGAAATTATTGATATATGTGATTTTATTAATGTGATGATTCACTCTTTGTGTACTTATTTATTGGTTAGAGAGCCTTAACTAATGGTAATTTTCAAAAATCATCCCAATTATATCACCACACGCCCTATAGTTTTGATCGAGGACATCCTTGTACAAGTAAAGAATCTCATTTTCCTTCCCAAATTCGAAATTCTTGAGATGTAAGATTCCCAGGCTCAAGGAAATATTCCTCTCATACTTCAATGGACATTCCTTAAAACTGCAGATATAATCAACAATGTTAACAATGGTATGTTATCCATAGAGTTTGGGGGACAAATGGAAAGTTTCAATATCCTCGATTCTATGAAACACCCTATAGAAGAGCACTCCACTTTTCTTATTTATTCAATGGATGTGCTATTTAATGACACAGACAAAAAAAATTTCCTCTACCCATACTCAAATTCATTTTTATATTATTCACTCTTTGATGATTTGGGTTTTGATTCATGTTTCAAAATGGTAAGTTTCAATGTGCTTGATGCTATGAAACACCATGTTGAATAGAACTGCACTTCCCTTGTCTATTCAATGGAAGTGATCATTGATAACATAGAAAATAATTCTCTCCACTACCCATACTAGAATTTATTTTTCTCTTATTCATTCGTTGATGATTTGGGTTTTGATTCATCTTCTGAATGTGGTGTGGATTTGGAAAAGTGTAATATTTTTAATTTATGATTTTTTTATCATGGAGGATCCTCTGTCCATAGATGATACTACTCATCTTATAAAATCTTATACATCAATTGGGTTTTCTTCCATTGAGTAGTTATGTGAGAACAATAACCTCCCAATATCATATTCACTGCCGTCAATCCAGAATACCCATGAATTGGGACTTAAACCACTACCACAAAAATTGAAATATTCGTATCTTGAGAAGGGAAATAAGTTTCCAATAATCATTTCAAGTTAAATCCCTCAAGGGCATGGATTGTGATTGTTAAACCTTTTTAGGGAGTATAAAATTGGTATGGACAGTTACTAACATTCTTGGTATTATACCATCAATTTTCATGCATCATATATTGTTAAACTATAAGGCTAAACCGATGAGGCGGGCACAATTCTCAATGAACCCAACCCTCCTTGATGTTTTTAAAAATGAGGTAACCAAATTATTGGATGTTATAATCGATTACCCTGTTTATGATATCCAATGGGCTAGTCCAATGCAGGTAGTTCTTAATAAAACTAGTATTATAATAATAAATACTAAAAACTACTAGAAAATAGCCTATAGAACAAGAAATATAGCAATATTTTAATAGCTTTGTGGCTATATATTATGAAATATCCATGGTTAAATAAAAATTTGGCTATATGTGGTTTAAATCCATAGGAAAAGAAGCTTGTGCAAATAGGGTCCCTAATTTTTTCCCACATGCCCAAAACTCCTCTCTTACACACCCACACGCATATCCCTATCCTCATTCACTTATCCCTAGCCATTTTTCACATGGTCTATCCCCGATCCCTTCTCCCTTGTCGATTATCTCCCAACCTGTCCCCAATGATCACCAACTCCGTCATTTAGTCCTCATGCAACTCCTCCCATCTCCTTTATCATGTTCTCCTCCCCTTCTCCATCCCATCTGTCATGTGTTCCTCCTCCATTGGGTGTGTCGGTCGAACCCTATTCCTTCTATAAGTGGACCATGCTTGAGTGTTGCAGCCGATTCCTCTTACATTTAGTGCATCAACTGAAACATTTTCCTTATGTGAGTGGATTGTGCAAGAGTTCTATAGCTGAGACCCTCCATGAGAAGGTCCTGAATCAGCTAACCCCTAGCTTTTATGTTAACCATGCTCCTCCCACTCCTCACAATAAATATTCTTCCTTTTTTCCTAAAATTGTTCTATATTGTATTCATTTTTGTTTAAGGATAATCATATGTTATATTTCATTTTATTTATACAAATTTTATTCGTGCTTTTATTTATTTATTTATTTTTAGATTATTCCATGATAATCATGCCCTAATTAGAGGCCATAAATAATTGTTACAGGATGTATCTTTTGGATCCAAAATGAATCTGTGGTTTGAATCCATGATATGATAGTAAATTACATGGTGCACGATAATTTCTTATACTTACAAATATCTATAATTATCAACCCTATGATTTCAATGATCTCATATTCAAATTAGGTAGTAATTTTTTGTTAACTATGTGATTGAAGTATATTACACCACAATTTGGATGTTTCACATTATAATTATATGGATTGAATAATATTTGGAATATTTGAATACTTCTCTAATATGTAAATATTGGGTTCACTTCATTTTGATTAATTCAAATCTAATTGATGGATTTTAGAGTTAATGAACTCCAGGAATGTTTTATTTGAAGAGGCAAGTTTTGGAAGATGAAATTGGAGATATTAAAAATTATATGTTGATTGTTATTTAAGAGAAATATGGAATGCTCTGGAATATTTGAAACTATTTTATCAAATCTATATTACTTTTATTGATTATATTAATAGATTATAATCATAATTAAATATCCAAAATTGATCAAGGTTTTATCTAAATAATAAACAAAAAATCTATATGTTGTATTGATTATTTTGATGTTCATTATGAATGATATTTGCATAATCAATTCTTGAATCCATTATTTTAAGTAGTGTGTGGATAATAAGTTAGAGGTAGTGGAAGTAAGAACAACATGACATATCACATGACGTGACATATTTTGTGAATCTAAATTCAAACTCATGGTGGTGGATCGACCATTTATAGAATTTTTTTCACCCACTAACTATATCATTGTATTTTCATATACCTTTAGATATATTTATTCAAATTCATACTGATAAAAAATTAATTTAATGTTGATGATTTAAGATTGAAATTTCAATTATTCACTATGTAATATGACTTGTTCTATATATACTCTAGAAATTGACATCATTTTTTCTATATTGGGTTAAATAATGGAGTACATAATGAAAAAACATACCATTTTACTTCGAATCATTTGAATTAATATTGAATTAGTGAAGTAAATGTACATTTAAACAATCAATAATCAAATGAGTAAATTAATTTACCTAAAACATTAATATTTTCCTTACTATAATGTATAAATGAAATAATCCAACATTAAAAAACTATAAAATTCACATCTTATGGGTCTTATAGTGCATATTAAAATATTATTAGAATATTATTATCACATTTTAAATTTAGAATAATAAAATCACTAAGAATTACGTGATTACCAATTCATACTAATCAAACATTAAACCTATAATCAAGTATGTATTTAATTGGTTGGGTAACTAAAATATTTTTGGTAGGATTAAATAATTTATTATCCAAATAATTAAATTTTGATAATGTTTTCTGAATGAAATATGTATTATAATTATCAATTTACATACCTGACTACCAATGGCCTCTAGCATGTTCCATGGAATGGTAATGACTAGTTACTAAAACTAGGGGTTTACACACAATTTTGAAAATTATTTTTCTCCAAACATAAAAATTACCTAAATGATAAATAATAATAAAAATCGCCTAATCCATTCAGTGTTTTTATTGGCGTGCTATGGCACATGCCATGGAATGTAGTAAAGTTAGGTGCACCCAAAGTGCCTTGCTACTAGTGAGGGGAGGTAACCTCACTGAGGCACGCCAATGGTGCACAACTAATGTGTTTCTTAGAAGGAATCGAGGAAATAGGTGAAATTTAAGTTGACCCACCAAAATAAAATTTGGTCCCTTATATAAAAGTGGATCTATCCTTTAAATAATTTGGGCACTTTAACTTTTTTTAAATTGTATCTTTTCTATAAATAACCCAGAAAGGTTATCAATTTGGTCCAAGGGGGGGGGGTATTCCAAAAACAAATATATATTGAAAACATAAAATAAAAAATTGTTGACATGAATCCATAAAAAGAGAAGAATATTCATAAAAATTCACAACAACTCCAATCAAGGTCACAGTAGGCTCACCCAGGTTGAGCCACTGGGCACACAAGATGGGGTTCAGAAACAGTATTTCTCTTCCTTGATTTTTATCACCTTCTCTATTCTTCTATAATTTATGATTTTTTATGGTTTAGTTGATATTGTGATTGTGTATTTTAATTTATATTAATTTGATGTAATTTAAATTTTTTTATTCAAAACATTGTCAAAACATGCAATTATGTTATTTTTCATGTTTTACATCATGGTTTCGAGAGGCACATGCCACATATTGTTCCTTATGCCACATTCTCAAGATGCCTCTACGCCTTATTGTACCACACACCTTTGAAAACTATGTAGTCATATATACATGGAATAATCACCATGAGATTCTAATGACAAAGAATATCTCCCCAATAGGGATCGCATTATTCAAGAACAGTAATTATTTCATTTGAGAAATTTATGAATTATGTAATTCATATAAAAAATAGATTGAACTTGATAGAATATGATATCTCATTTGAGTGTGTAGATATAGGGTGGAGTATAATAACCCTATATGATATTCCAACAATATATGCTTATAGTGAATACATTAACACAATAATGTGTATATGTAAAATAGTTTCATAATATAGGGTAATTATACTCAACCCTATATGCACACACTCATAGGAGATATCATATGCTATCAAGTTAAATCTATTTTTTATATGAATTACATAATTCATATATTTCTCAAGTGAAATAATTATGGTTCTTGAATTATGTGATCCCTATTAGGGAGATATTCTTTGTCATTAGAATATTTTGGTGATTATTTCAAGTATAGATGACTTCATAGTTTTCAAAGGTGTGTGGTGCAGTAAGTTGTAGAGGCCTCTTGAGGATGTGGCATAAGGAACAGCATGTGGCGTGTGCCTCTTGAAACCATGATGTAGAACATGAAAAATAACATTAACACAATAATATGTATATGTAAAATAGTTTCATAATATAATCTCATTGAGCCTGCATCCCCTACACTACCCAAAACAGGGGGATCTCTAGATCATACTCGATGTGTACTTTAATAAGGGAAGGGTGGGAAAAGGATCATCATATATTATTATTCAACTATGTTGTGATTGATGATTATATAGAGTAAACTAATAAATATTAATTTTTTTCATTATGTTATTTCTTTATAGCTTCTAACATTTTAAAGCTTTTATATTTATAGAGAAAATTTAGAAATTATAAAAAGGAGACATCATTCTCTATCTATTAAGAGGAAAGAACAATTTCACAAAAAATAATTCATAGCTTGGTTAAATTAAAAGGTAATAAATTTATTTCTCCATTATAACTATATCACATATATCTGTTTAATATTTGATATTGGTATATTTTAGGTTCTAAGTTTACCAATTAATGTTGTATAAAATAGAACAAGATTATCTTCTTTTGGTCCATACAATATGGTATGGGATTATAAGGAAATAGTTTTCAATGGGTTCAAATTCATTATAAATAGCTATGAAAAAGACAGCAACATAGCATGATAGTGTCACGATAAGCACTGCAACATATTGTTATGTGAGTAAATCAGAAAATAAACCTTGATCAACAAATATATCATATTATAGGGTTTTAGAAAAAATAATTTTATTATTTTACGACACAGAGGGTCATTTCGTAATGATCAAATGAATGTGGTGTGATTCAATGACATGGAAAGGCATGTATAGAGATAACTGTGAATTTAGAGTGATTTATATGAACTATCATCTTCATATTGATGAACCTTATATTCTTGGATCACAAGATAGATAAGTGTTTTATTTAATTGACCTTTTAAAACAATAATTTGGTGTTATTATTGATGTCATTCCTAGACATATTTTTGATGAATTCATGGATGATAATGATGTTTTGGATAAACCTGGTGGTATTTATTTGAATGTATCATTTGATGAAACATATGATTCAATTGTTAGAATAGATTGTGTACCATAAATTTTAATATAGCAGACAAAGCTTTGGCACATTTTTAAGTATTTACCTGATATTATTGAAATATTATATGTGTTTTCTTAAAATTTCATATGTGATATAAAATTAATTTTTTTAATTAAATTTTAAAAAAATCAACTAATTTAACATTATGGTTAATGAATATTAAAATTTAATGAAATTATTATTTTCAAGTTGATAAATCATTGAATTAAATATAATTTTTCATATTTTCATTTGTTTTTTAATACAACCATTTGTATTATTTTTCATTTTAATTATTTCTATTTATATTAGAATACTATTTTAAATTTACATGTAAAAATGACTGATTATAGTGAAGTTATAAGGAGAAGAATGTAGAGAAATGGACAACATATTAGAGATTTAGGCATGTATCTTATGATCACCACTGTAAGTACATTTTATGTTTGGATATTAAGTTATTTTATTTTATTTATCATGTTATCATTAATTTTATTTTTTTCATCCATGTTATTTTAGGCTATATCATCAAGGAGATTATTGTATTATACTACAAAGGCCGATAGTATGGAAAAGGATACATGTTTGATCAATTTTATGTTTCATAATACCACTATGCCACTTCAGTCACTGAGAGGTCATTTAATTAAACCTCCCTTCATCCTCATTCGGTCACTAGGAGGTCATCCTCTGATTATTCCATCTCCATATTTTCCATACCAAACATTTCTATATCGCTTTCCACCCACTTTCATACATCATGGTAGTTCTCAATATCACATTCCTTCTTTATTACCCATTCCCACCATCTATTATATAGTGCATTACTCTCCCATATATCTAACTTAATATATATACCCACCTTAATTTTTATAGGGATTTCTATCAGGTTTTTTTCCTCCATCAGTACAATTATCATCATTGACTATATAGAGTACTCCTACAATAGATTTCCAAACTCCTATAGTGGATAATCCCCCTGCTCCTCAAGAAGAAACACACTAGAGGTCATCAAATCCCACATCTACCAGTATGTGTTTAAAAATTAATTATAGTGATTAATGATAAATTCATACATATTATTTTCTTTTACTAACTATTTTTCAAGATTAGTTGTATCCTCTACCATAGGATGAGGTCACACAAAAATGAGAGAGTTATGGAATCGACACACCCAAATCATGGTTCAATACAACAAGTACGAAAACTTCATTGAGAAAATGGTAAATAATATAGATGTTTTACAGGAAAAATTTCAATATCATTATGGTTAAACAAATAATTTGGTGGGATGTTGGAGATCAAATAAAGAAAAAATATTGGGTAGATATTTGGGTAAGTAATGTTAATCAAAAAAAATTATATTAATTTATAATATTCTGTTAACAAATATTTTTTTCAATGTATCTCTCATATAATTTTCATGATGGAAAATATTCCAAGGATGAAAGGTTAATGGAGTTGGGTGAAATTTGTTGAGAATACAAGTATGAATTGTATACTATTTGGAAAGAGGTATTTGATACCGAGCTTGAATAAATAACGATCATTCTGAATTTACCAATATCACAGTACAGAGAGATGATTGGGTATAGGAAGTATCCAAGGTTCAAGGTATTAGTTAAATTTATATATATAATAATTTATTTATTTGAAAAATATTTTTAAAGTTTAAATTACATATTTTTTGATGTTAATGAAATTATATAATATTTTTTTAAAGGATAAATCTTATAGAAATAATATAAATAAAAGTGAAATGGAATATATTCACACTATTGGACACACTTCTCTTCCAGATCATAAGCAAGCACATGTAATTTAACATCTAAAATATTCAAATTCCTTTCCTTTAAATATAGATTTATTAACTTTAAGGTTTTTTGTGTGTCAAATTGGTTTTTTATAGTTTTATGTATATAACTATGCATAGCCTACAACAAACTAAAATATTATTTTACATCATCCATATTCTTCATTGATCAATAAATATAAAATTTAAATTATTCACCACCAACTTGAATTGATAACTCATCATTTTTAGATATATGGTTTTTCTTCTCACACATTTTTTCCTTGATTTAACAACCATCTATCCTGGTAAATATCTTGAGGTAAGGATAACAATCATAGTTCATTCTTTCTATAATTGACTCCCTATTATTTAATTTTCTAATGAATACACCCTAATTTAGGGACATTTTTATATTTTTTGAAAACCATCAATTAGTTCCTATTCATATTAATATTCTTAATTAGATAGAATATATTGTATACAGGTAGGTGGTATCTACATTTTTAGTTAGTTTTAACAAGTGTGATATAGGTCGTATGAGTTGCAGTAAGTACTACATTTGTATGCGTACCCCAAAACATTATTTAAATTATATTGTTACTTATTATGTTGATAATAAGATCCAAGAGTATCACTTGGAATTCACTGATCAGTCGAACCTTTTCTATAATAATATTAAATACCAATAAAGGTGCAGATTTAATTCATTTCTCTAGACAAAAACTTCCTTCATGATTTATATTATCTTCTCAAATCATAAATACTATGATTAGAAGTATAATAATATGAATTTTAGCATCTTATAGAGTGTAAATATTTGAACTTCAATTTCATTCACAATATAAAATCATCTCAATAGAATCGTCATAATTTTTTACAGATTAAATTAGTTCTCATTCATTCATTTTGATTTTCTCTTTTTGTTTAATTATTTATTTTATAATAAAAATATCTTTGTTTAGATTTTTGTTTTTAATATTAATATTTATTTTATTAAGACCAATATAATTTGTTTTATCTTCATTTGTTGAAATTTAATACACTTATAATGATGATTTATTTCTTTTTTTCATAGAAAAATGCATTGAATATCGAGGGTCATGTTCCTCTATCTAAATTTTTTATACAATAAGTAAAAAACGATGGTATTGTGGTAAATAGTGACCCCAATTAGATGATGGAAAATATATATTAATTTGTTTTATTTTCAATTAATTTAATTATTTATAGTATTTTATCATCTTAATTTATGTTATATATCATAAATTGATTTCTTTGGAGGCATTGAAAGAAAAAGAACCAAAAAATTTGGGCTTGAAAGATCGTCTAAATCAAGTATTAGGAGATAAAAATCAAGACAGAGTGCATTGTTGACCTGAGAAGAAGATTTTACCATCTAAATACAGGTATTTTGTTAGATTTTATTCTAGTATCGGTTCTATTATGGACATAGTATAATAAATGAATGTTACAATCAAAAAATAAACACAAAAGGCAGAAGAGGATATTCAACATCAAAGATGATAAATGTAAAGATGATGAAAGAAATGTATTCCATTTCTTTTTCACTTACACCAAAAATATACTATAGAATTTTGTGATTTTTTATGATGATTAATTCTATTTATGAGGATTATTATGCTTCTGTTCATGTTGGTGTCACTGCCTCTTCCACTATCGATGTTGTTACCAATGTTGATGTTGATTCTACTGCTATTGCAGGTGGTCTGAGAGGTGGAAATGGTGTTTCTGTAGGAGGTCTGGATGAGGGTTGTGATGGTTCTGATGATACTAGTATTGAGGCTCATTTTTTATGTAAATTTTACTCTTTGTTTTTTTCTATGTTTAATTTTATTATGTAGTTTTGTTTTATTAAAGTTATATTGATTTTTTATTGTTGAATTGTATTCTTCTAGGGTGTCTGTTTTGTTTTTTCAATAGTGGTAAGGAATCTAGGATATTTTTATGGCTGGTAAAGAATTCTATTTCCATGGTTTTAAACTATGGTAATAGAGAAATATCCATGGTTTCTTCTATAGAAATACACCTGAAGCCATGACTTTAAACCCTATCTATATGATTTCATGGAATTAGCAATAGCCACAACTTGTAATAGTCGCTACAGTGTTATTTATATAGTAGAAACTAAGGATACAACTTTACTAACATGGTTTCACACCATGGTAATAGACTTTAGTAGGAATATTTATAGTCACAATTTGAAACCATGGCTACCTTTGTATTTACATGGTGGATAACCATAGAAATAGCCTTAACCCAGTATCCATTCCAATAGGATCCATGACTAGGTAAACCATGTCTATAACCTGTACCCATGTTTTAGGGGTCTATATCCATGGTTATAAACTACGGGTATAACTTGATTTTATAGTAGTGGAAAACAAAAAATTTGTTCTAATCTATGTGTAGAATAGTTTGAATGGTTGTGTAGATTATCACCGACTAAACTAGAACACTAAGAAAGAACATTTCCCATTTCCATTCATTGGGAAAATGTTGGAGAGGCTAGTTGGAACGTCTCGCCACTATTTACTTAATGGGTATTTTGGATACTTTCATATCCATATTTCCCCTGAGGATAAAAAATTCAAAATTCACTTTCCGCTTTGGAACATTTTCATATAGAAGGATATCATTTGGTCTGTTTAATGCCCCGGGTACATTCCTATGATTCATGGTTAGTATTTTTCAGATTACATAGAGAATTTCAAGGATGTTTTCATGGATGATTTCACTATTTATAGATCTTATTTTAATGATTGTTTGAGTAGTATTGGTTTTTTTCGATGTCGTTGTATTGAAAAGAATCTTGTATTAAATTATTGGAAATATCATTTCAGGATGTGACAAGGTATAGTACATGGACATGTCATTTATGGGTATGGTATCCAAGTACATTAGTCAAAAGTAGAAATAATATCTTCTCTAAAATTACACAAAAATGTGATGGATATGCGGTCTTTATTAATTCATTCTGAATTTTATCATCATTTCATTTTTAAATTTTGTAAGATTACACTCCCCATATCCTAATTACTCCAAAAAGAAAAAGAATTTTTTTATAAAAACTATAAGGAAGATTTTAAAAAATTGAAATGGAGACTCACATAACCCTTGATAATCCTACCACCTTGGTTGGAAATATCTTTTGAGCATATGTGTTACACCTATAACTATGTTGTTGGGGAAGGATTATCATAATGAATTGATCAAGCTTCATATTTCATACGCTATGCCTAACAAACAATGGATCCTACCCAAGAAAACTACACCACAAATGAAAAGTAATTTCTTTCCATTATGTTTACCTTTGATAAATTTACATCATACCTTTTAGGATTAAAGGTCATTATGTTCTTAGACCATACATCCCTCTAATATCTTCTTAAGAAACCAGAAGCTAAACCATGTCTCATTCATTGGATGCTCGTGCTTCAAGAATTTAATCAAGTAATTAAGGATATAAAGGATTAGTGAATGTAGATATTGACCACATTAGTAATATTTTCCTACCATTAGACCATCATATTGAACCATCCCTCCCCATTGGATAATTATTACATAATGAGAAAATTTTGGATGTATTATACCCTACCCCATTGTATGCAGGCATTGGGAGTTTTTTGGAATCACCTAATGTCCCCGTAGATTTTATCACTTCACAATCCAAAATACATAAACATTATTACTGATGGAATATTTTGGATTAACCATACTTTTGGAGAATTTTTAGTGACCAAGTCATTCGTTAGTGTTTCCATAACCATTAGTTCACCTCTATTTTGAGCTTCTTCCAAACTTTTGCTTATAGGGGGCACTTTTTCACTCAATGTACATCTCAAATGTTCTTTGACTCTGGAATTTGTTGACTAACATTATTTAGAGATTATACTCAGTTTTTTAATTCATACACAAGATGTCAATTCATAGGGAATATATCAAAGTGGAATTAAATTCCCTAAAAACCCGTGTTATTTTTTGAGATCATCAATTCATGGGGAATTGTCTTCATGGGGATTTTTCCAAATTCATTTGGCTCTATGACTCTAGGGTTTTTCCCTATCATCGCCTTCATCCTCTCTATCACCGTTTGGCAGCATCCCCTCCTCAGTAACTTTCAAGGTGCGGCTCGCTACATTGTTGGCTCAACCCGTTGATTCCACTAATGGATGCCTCATCCTTTTCCTACCCCCCAAATCTATTAGGTCTATTAACGGTGGTGTGGTGAAAGTTCGTGGTCAAGTATTGTCTCTCATAGACTCATTTCAGTGCCAACGGTGGGTGTTTAGGGAGGTTTATTGTGGACTTGAGTGTGGTTGTGGAGGCGGTGACGGGATTGCATCTCTCGATTACATCTGGGACCTTTTTTTGGTTAGTTGAAATTCAGGTGGATGTCTATGGTGACAGTTTTCGACTCTTGATTTCTTGGATAATTTTTTGGTTTTGGACAATTTGTTGTGGGGATCTTGTGATGTGCTTTGCGTTTCTTTAGTTTTAAGCTTCTTGTCTTGAATCTGTTTGTTGGTTTAGTCTGTGATTTTGAATTTTGGATATTTGGTTCATGGTTCTTGAATCGATTGATTATTGAATTGTTCTGTAGGTATGAAATTATACAATAGGACGTGAAAATTTTGAAGGATTTTATGTTCCATCATTAGAGGATCTATGAATCGTAGGTCCGGTTTTTGTGTTTTTGACTACTATATTGAAGGCTCAAGAATGGTGGATCTTATGGTTGAATGTGTTGAATCGTTGGAATGGAATTTTCATTGTGAATCTTTGGGTCTCTGTGGTTTGAGATTTGTGGGTGCTTCATCTTTCTCACAAGGGGTTGTCGTTGGAATTCCAGGTTGGGTTGTGGTTCTCTGCAGAGTAGGATGTGGAATCAGGACAACATGGTCTTCCTCAATCCAGTTTCTTCATTGGACTCCTGTGGATGTGTTCTTCCCGGAAGATTTTTGAAAGTCCATCTCACATCGTTGGAAGGTTTGGGAGACCTCTGACTGGAGTTTTCTGGAATATTGGTGGATTTGGGTTGGTATCAATGGTCACATCAGTGGTGTTCGAGGAGGCAGGTTCATAGGGTTTTCCATCCTTTTCTGAGGTTCATGATTTCTACTTTATGGTGGTTCCTTGGATTCTGATTGGGTGATTCCGACTCCTGTTGTGAATATTTTTAGTTTGAATGATGGTGTGGTTGATTTTTTATGTTTAATGATTTGTTAGGTTGGCTATAATATTTGTTTCAATGGTGTTTGAAGTTTTTTTGTTGGGAGGTCATGTATGGTTTACCACTTTTCCTCAAAAGTGTTTGTTGGTTTCTCACTTTTTCCTCAAAAGTGTTTGGAAAATAAAAAAATCAACTTTTAGTCAGACTATGTCTCTAAATGGGTGGAATCAAAGGCTACTAGGACCGATGACTCGTGATTAGTTTATGATTTTGTGAGATCTCATATTTTCAGTAGGTTTGGATTTCCAAGATTCATCATTAGCAATCAAGGTTCACATTTTTATAATCAAAACATGAAAAAAATTCTCCATAAGTGTGGGGTTGTACATAAATTTTCTACAAAATATCACCCCAAAACTAACTAACAAACACAAATTTAAAATCATGAAATTAAGAGAGTATTAGAAAAAATTGTACAATCTAATAGGAAATATTGAAGTTTACACTTATAGGGTGCACTTTAGACATATCATATAGATTTTAAAACCACAATCGGAATGTCAGCATATCATATTTTGTTTGGAAAGGATTTTCACCTCCCTTTGGAGGTATAGAACCATGAATATTGGACTGTTAAACAATTTAATATGAACCCCTCAAATGCATGTGAGCATAAGAGGTTACTGATTCAGGAGATGGAGGAAAATTGAAGAGACTCTTATGAGAATTTCTGAATTTATAATGATGGAACCAAGTCTTCCCATGACCAACTCATCCTTCATTATCAATTCCAAATTGGGAATAATGTCTTCCTTTACAATGAAAGGCCAAATTTTTACCCAAGTAAGCTTCATTCCTATTGGTTTGGCTTATATTATATTACGAATATCTATCCATTTAGAGTTTTTTAGGTTCAAAATGAAAAAAATACAAAAAATCATTGTTAATGGGTATGAACCGAAGTTCTTTCATGACACCATTCGAGAATCCACTATGGAGAAGCTCCACCTTCAAGAATAAACCTACCAGTGAAATCTACCAGGATTTATCCTTCCTTCCCACATTCTCTTTTCTTATAGTAAGGGAACTGCACACTCTAGGTGAGGGTAGGTGGATACATTGTTGAGTTAGTTTAGATTTATTATCATATTTATTAATTTTTCTCTTCTTCACTTGTAGCACTATATTTTTAATTTTCCACCACTTTCATAAGTTCATTAGTTTTTTGATAATATTTCTTCTTTTTCTCAATTTTTTGGCTTGTTTCATGGTATTTTCACCTCCCAAACCAACTTATTTTCATAATACTAATTTCTTATGCCTACATAATCAAGGAAATTATTTAAAATATATTATGAATTTCTGTATTTCAATTTTTTTAACATTTAAATAAAACTTCATTCATCGATGGAATGTGTGTTTTATTAAGAAATTAACATTTAGCTAGGATTTTTTTATTAAATTGGTTATTTTTTAATGATATAAGTTGATTTATATCTATGAAACCTTTCAGATGATTGATACCCTATGTGTGAGTGTTTTATGGGTTAATAATGTCACTTAATTTCTCCACACCACATTCCACTCAACCATGAAGTGTGAATATTTCATACCTAATATAAGGTAAATATAAGTAAGGTTAATATTTATCATCTTCCCAAAATGTTTTTTCCATAAGTTTGTTCCTTATCTTGTCTTTTTATTTACTATACTGGATTGACCTATGCATGTGTACCTATATTCTGACTTTTTACACACTCAAAAAATTAAAAAATTAATAAAAAAATAAAAAAAATTATAAAAACAACAAATAAATATCACAAATAAATAATTAGAGGAATGATGAAATTTAAAACATATAATTATACCTAGGTCATGAGATTATAATTTTGAATTTTAGGAATGCTTAAGTGAGTGGGTCTCGAAATTTGAATACAAAGGATGTATGGCAGGTTTGGTGTAAAGTATTAGGTAAGATTAAAAACTTCAAATTAACATATATTTACTGGATAAAAGTGGAAAGGATAGCATGAAATATTTTTCACAAACATTCATGGAGAGTTAGTGATATAGTTGGTTTTTTAATTACTTGTTAATACTATTATTATACATATACTTGAATTCTATTCTGACACAATTTGTGAGACATATTTTTCCACAATCACTAGTAACAACTAGTTTTTGAGGTTTTGATTTGATCAAATTGCTATAATGAATTAAATATTCTATGAATGTTAACTATTCATGAAGTTGAGAATATCGTCATGCATCATTTTTGGAAATATGACATTTCCCAATAGTGAAAATTCTTAGATGTGGGGGTGTGATCACACTACAATTCATTATTTTATTTAACCCTTACACCACTGTGTTAAAAAGGTTTTTTATTTTAAATTAAATATATAATAAAAATGTTAAATTAATATTTTATTCAATTATTAATTCTTTTTCACTTTTTAAAAGGTAAATTTTACTTTTCTCATGATTACATTGTATGAGGAGATGATTTAGAGGACCCATTATGATGTTAAAGAAAAATGGTCCAAACTGCACATGTTCCCAAGAACACATGTGAACATAAATGAACACTTAAGATAATATATACAACCAATTGGGAGTTAACTTTGTGGTATGATAAAAAATTAATTGGGTTACATCTCTTATAAAGGATCTAAATCCAAATTCATCCAAAAATGGGCCCAACCGAACTGATCTATCCAAGAAACTAAATCAAATCAAAGTAAAAAATTTGGATCTATATTTTAGAAAAATATCTAATTTTATACAATAATTTGCCACCAAATATTATAGGTTGATATTCAATAGGAATTAGAAAAATTTCTATTTATTATTGAATTCAATATAAGGAAATTTACTTTCCCCACACCATTCCCCAGTGGGTATATTGAAATATGGGTTCCCTAAACCACCTCCCACCATTACAATAAATTGGAAAATTGGGAACCCCATTTGTAAGATCGACCAAGGGGAAAATATCTACCATTTTGGAGACCAAATGGATTACTATCATAATCCTATAAGTTTAGTATTACCCTATTCTTAAAGGGATGTTAAGGATGGAGTTTAAGTTTTACTTGTGCCTCCTCCTCCTCTTGATGGTGAGCTAAATAGTGGGTGTTTGTTTCGAGGAAGCTACGCACACTTTAAGAGTGTGTTACGAAACTTGTTCATCTATTTTTTTTAAATTTATGTGTGTAAAGAAAATTTCATTTAAATTTTATCTTAACATGTTTCTTATTTGAATGATTTTTTTGGTTTAATCAATTGAAATTCAATTTACCTCAACACTGATTGGGTTGATATTTCACGTTGGATTATTTGGTTTTTCCAATTGGACTTCATAGGAATTCATTTTCTCTCACACACACATGAGATTCCAATATGATTTGGAAGCCTTCATTTCATTCTTTAGGTATAATCCTTGACAACACAATTATTGAGTCAAGGGTTGGTTCTTTATGAAAATGTTTAAAAGGCAGGAAGAGAATCAATATCTTTATTACTCTAAACCAAATGATTACATTAAACTGTGTATAATTTTCAAAATAATTAACTAACCAAGATGTGTAGTGAACTTAAAATTACATCCTTCTCTCACAATTCTAAAAACTAATCCTTTTTTCAACTATTAAACTCTTTAATAATGTCATTTTTTTAAAACTCTTTTCAAACCAACCTTGCACATTTATTCCTTTTTATTAAATATAAAAATTTTAAACCTCTATAGATCCTTGAGAGATGACCAAGGGAATGTCATATTCTATAAATCAACATTAAAAAATTAATCAATTTGATATGTCATGACAATGTGGTCATCTATAAAAGCTCAGCACCATGTCCAAGGGGATTCCAATTCCAAGGACAATTCACAGATTCCCTTCACTGCCAACCCAATGAGGATTCCCATTACATGGCTGAATTTTTTATTCCATGTGTTAATGGTATCTATATTAATTACCATGATAGATCCACTTACATATTCCCAAGGCATATTACCATTTTAAGGTTGAATTATACATCAATGGACCTGGTGAAAATTACCATTCTACGGATACTTTCATGCTCAGAGGATATCAGACCCAATGGGAATACATATTCTAGGGTCGATTTTACATTTCAAGTATCAAAAGAAGAAAAGATATAATGAATTCCAAATTACCAAATATTCCAAACATGTCAACATCTGACATATTTGTTAATCCATGCCGATTACCAATTATCACACCAAATTCAGTTGTATTTAATTATTCCTTTAATCCATGTTCTATTCACATGACAGGTTATCAGTTAACATAGTAATTAACATGACTAAATTTTTCATGAAATTCATACCTAATTAAAAATTTCATGCTAATATGCTAATTCTCATAAAAAAATTTAAAATTATGATTGAGTTTTCAATTCTTCCATTTTATGATTTCACATGACAAGCCAAGTCTATATTTTAAATTTCAACCCCTATGGTGACAAGGTTCACAAGGGTTCAATCCAAAGATCATATCATGGATTCAAACACAACTAAAAGGTCACTTGGTTCAAAAATTCTATGTTCTAACCAAAGGTTAAGGGTGGGAACACCTCTCAGGTGGCCAAATGTACATCTCTCATTCACTAATGAACTCAACGAGATATTTGGGAGGTGTATTCATGAGGATACAAGAAAATTCAAAGGATTCCAATTAAGAGAGGACACAAAAATGGCATTATGGAATGATTACACATGTTTCACGTACTAGAAAACCAAAGCGTGCCTTAAGGATATGTTTTAGATGAAATTCCTGAAAAGATGATAAGAATAAATCCCAGATCGAGCATATAGATTAATAAAACACACCAAGATTCCCTATAGAAAATGATAGATCCACCACATCAGGGATAGATGAATAAGATTCAATGAGAAAACTATAGGAATTCACTAATTATAAGAAGGAATCTTCATATATTGACATTTGGATCAAATAATGGATCAAGGAATCAAAAATTGACATTAGAGATGTTAAGGAATCCATGTATAACACTTTAAAATCAAAATTAATGAGTTTTGGTCAAAAGAGGGTGTCTGATGACATAAATGGGGGTTCCAAGGGAAGATAATATAATTAATCCTCTTGGTTTTCCAACACAGAATGGTGCCAATGGATAGCTTCTAGCTACTGCCGACTAGTTGATCCTACCAGACAATGTACCTCCACATCTAGAAACCCAATTGTCTGACTAGTGGTTTTATTGTAGGAAACACATTCTTTCATGTTTCCACCAATTGGATAGTTGGATTCTTGTTGCTTTACCAATATACTACCCAGTCCACCAACTAGTCGGTGGGCTACACTGGTGAGCCAATTTCACTATAACATCTCCTTTGTTGCATGACACTACTAGATCTTGAAATATCACTATATATGGGCCCCATGGAACCTCTAAAATGAAAATTTATGTGGGTATAAGGGATATTTTATTGAATTCAAAAAATATCAACTAAAATTAATAAGAGAATGTACCTGGGTAAAAGATGGGGTCTTAAAAAACACCTCACCCAACACATTGCACTGTGTCGAACACTAAATACACTCTCAATCATGGATCACACATAAGAAATAAAGTGAAAATGAATGTGAGTAAAGAACAGTTAATACCAAATAGGATTTGTGTTGGAGTTGGTGACCTAGAACAAACTAACTTTGTAATTTTAATTACCTTAATACTAAAATATTTTAATATTAATATGTACATTATCACATGATCAGTGTTATTTTTTATAACATTAATGTGATGATAATCTTAAATTATTTATCACATTGAAATGTTATAGCAGTTCTTCACTATAATGAAAACCTTAAGGTGATATGATAAATTTATTAAACATGAATCCTATAGTCTAGATAAAAATGATGTTATTAACTTATTCCTAATTTTGTATCTACTTCCCATACTTGTTTTCAAGGAAATGTGCATAATTGGTGTGAAATGTACATGATTTAATATTAAATATAATTTTTTAGCATTGATCAGAATAATCCAAACCTGAGTCAACTTACAATTTTAATCATAAATATCTCCCTAATAATCCAAATTATGTGATTATTCTTTTAAGTGTTACATATTCAAATTAATAAAAATCATTTTTAACTATATCATTGGATAATCCATCCGTCAAAATGGTAATATGGACCATACAATAAGTCCCACTGAATTTGTGTTAAAATTTTAAATAACCATACAGATTGAATTTTGGGGCTCAATACAGAATCCCAAATTTGATAAAGCTATGTAATATTTTCTAAGATATCTAGATACATCTGGGATAAAAAAAATTTACTCTAACTCAACCAATTAGTTTTCTAATTTATGCATGAATTTCTAGCCCACAATTATGTCTATTATTTGAAATCATCCCACAATTCTTGGCTTTTCTCCCAATGAAATATAATAATTGAGATGAAATTTTATGGGTGGAAATTAGAGAGGTAGGATCCAAAAAATTTGAAATTAATAGTTCTGATATTAGGGAATATTTATTCCCTAAACCCCATTCACATTGTAACCTTTGAAAAATCTGGGAGAAAACTTGATAACAATACATTTTTTAGTAAAACAACCAAAACTTTCGATACAAATGTATAATGGTTGAAAAAAGTGTGAAATTTAAATATATATTAATATATATATATATATAAATTTTAAAATGAATATATCTTTATATTATCTTTTATAAATAGAAAAATGGTTGATCTATTTTGAGGGGCAGTTTTAGAATGCAAACAGTCCACCACCTTGGGCTATAAATACACTCCCCTCTTCTCCTTGAAAGAGTCTGAAATTTCAAAGATTATAAGGATAAATTGGAATGACCAAAACCTTTAAAATGTCCTGGTAGAACCTAAAAACTAAATTTCTTACTTGATATACCTTTCTTTCACTATTTTTTTCATGTTTTTTCTCTTCTCTTCCATTTTTAATCTCGTAAGTGTTTGAGTTTTAATTTTGTTTAAATATTAATTCTAGTCTCTTTATCATATATTATTATCATACAACTTATATAGTGTAATATTAATGGTCTTAAAATAGTTTAAATAATGTTTAAAACCCTTTCTTATTTCACTTTATTATTCAATCAAAAGACCATGATTAATTTTCTTCACTGTTCATGTGTGTTCTATGCGCAATACTCTTATCTTGTCCTGGTATTTTTATTCTCTTTTAAAATAATCACCCTAAAAATTATAAAAAAAATTACTAAAAACAATTTCAGTGTGTTTTCTTAGTTTTGAGTGTGTCGCTCTTCTTGTTTACTAAAATTTCAATTTAAACTCTAAACAAGCACTTTAACTCATATTGATCACATCGTGTATCAGTTTGATGTGAGACCAATTCTTACATGTCACAAATGAATTATGAATCATTTTCCTAATTTATTAAGAAAAAAATCACATGTTTTATCAATTTTTAGTGAGTCACACTTTGTGATCTGAAATATCAATTTTAAACTAATAACGCACACTTTATGTCACCCTAGGAACATCGTGTATCAGATTGAGGTGTTGCTAATTTATATACGTTAAAAATGATTTATGGGTCATTTTAATAAAGTATCAAAACAATATGAATATTTTTTCTTGATTTTGAATATTTAATTTGTCATTTTTAAAAAAAATAATGTCAATTTTAAATTAAAAGAATTACTTTAAGTAATACCAATCACACCTTAAGTTATATTGATCTGTGGCTAATTCTTATAAATCCGAAAGACACAAAAAATTCCATATTTCCATTGATACCATGATTTCTATTTCCTTTCTTTATTAAACTTCCAACACTACATATTGACTTAATCTTCTTAGCTGAAAAATCTTTCTTGTGGTTGAAATAGCTCACGGCACCATTATACCATGAGAAGTCACCAAAATGGTAACATTAGATTCCTATAATCTTCTATATTTAAATAATGAGGAAGGGTTTTTGGTTATTGACATTGAATAAATATGTAGTGTTAGTAGTTTGATAAATAAAGACAATGGAAAGTGTGGTAACTTTGGAAGAAATGAACATTTTATCTCTTTTTTGGATTGTTGAAGATAGTTGAAAGAGAAATATGACTTCTCAAATGATCTATGAAAAAAATTAAACAAGTAATAAATAAAAATGATAAGGAAATTTCCTTGCGAATAATAGATAAAATGATTAAAAAATTAATTAATTGAGTCATAGGAATTTACCTTTTCATGATGGTTGTATGCAATCTTGATGCATTTCCTTATTATCATTATCTCTGTTGTAGGCTCGAAGTCCAATATCTCATGAACATGAGAAGCTTCGAACAAACTATACCAACTCAAAAAAAAATATTCCATCCACAAAAGAAAACAATTATGATATGAGTAATGCTAAAAAGAAATAAATTAAACATAAATGTGAAACAATATATTAATTCTATGAAAAATGATTTTAATGTCCATATTTAAATATTACCTTTTTGATTGAGTTATAGAGGGAAATTGAAGGAAGGTGATAAATTCCAACACTACAGAGGTGAAAAGGTTTTTAGGGAGAATAATTTTTTGTAAGTTTTGGTGAAGAAAGGTGTTAATGATGGACAGACCACCCCAAATGAAACAAAAAAAATCCACCTATATAGGAAACTAATTATTATGTGAGTAATACTATAAATAAATAAATGAAACATAAATATGAAACAATAAATTAATTATATGGGCATTGATTTATTATGAAAACATCAAGATTACCTCTTTGATTGAGCATAGATAGTGTCATTTCTCTTCTTATAAAGGAAATAGAGGGAACTTGAAGGAAAGTGATAAATTTAACATAGTAGGGGAGAAAAGGTTTTGAGGGAGAACAAGTGTGTTGATGTTTTGGTGTACAAAAACATGAAATATGGACAGACTACCCCAAATCAAAAAAAAAAAGAATCCACCTGTATAAGAAAACAATTCTTATGAGAGTAATACTAAAAATAAATAAATCAAACATAAATAAAAAATGATACATTAATTCTATAGACGATGATTTTATTGTGAAAACATAAAGATTAACTCTATTCTTGAGAAAAGGTAGTTTTTTCTACTACTTAAAAAGTTGTGGAGGGAATATAAAAGAAAGTAATAAATGTAACACTTTTGGGGTGAAAAGTTTTTGAGGGAGAAGAAGTATGTCGAAGTTTTGGAGCAGAAACACATGAAAGTTTCAAATACCACCCCAACTCGAAAAAAAAGTATCCATCTATATAAGAAAACAATTATTATGTGAGAAATACTAAAAATAAATAAATTAAAAATACATATGAAACAATACATTAATTCTATGTAAAATTACATTATTGTGAAAACATTAATATTTCCTATGTGATTGAGAAAAGGCAGCAACGTTGCACTTCCTACAATGGCAGTAGAGGGAAGTTGAAGGAAAGTGATAAATGAAACACTATGGGGGTAAAAGGGTTTGGAGGTAGAAGACGTATGTGGACGTTTTGGTGTATAAAGGCATGAAATATGGATATAAATATTCTAAAATAAATGAACTCTACAAGGAATAATGAAAATTATATCAACATTTTATTTTATAATTTTTTAGTAAAATGGATAAAGTATATCATAAAATTACCTTTACATATTCCCAAAGGGTTTTCTTCTTTATATTTTGTTCTTATGAGGGATTTCTAACAAAATTATATAAAGAATAATTTGTCTCCATGAGTAGTCAAACATTTAATTTAGATTATTTTAATGCATTAAAGATCATATAATATTATAAGGAAAAACTAATATATTAAAAAACACTTTTACATTATAATTGAACTCTCTTTAATCTTTTTAAAGGTTTTAGAGATTTGGTTCCTCTATAAGAAATCAAAATAACATCTTTGTGGTCCCCTCTAACATACAATACATTTTCTACATTGGGACTGGTATGAACTAATCATGATCTCTTAATAAAAGTGTCATCCTCGATTAAATTTTCAAGAGACCTGGAATTTGTTTTAGTCACTAATAAGATAGTCTACCCCATCTTGTTTACTGTATCTGAGACATAAAATACTTGCACCTCTTTGGATTATATTATAAACAACTCATCTTTTTCTTCATCTATACTGAAATTCACCTTCATGAATCCCATTTAATTACCTTTCACTACACTCATATTTTCAACCCATTTCCAATGTAAAATCATAACTTGAAATTTTGTATAATACAACATGTATATCTATTCAATAATGCCAAAATATGACATATAATAATAAAATGGATTTCTATCCTTGGAATCATATATGTGAATCCCTTTTTCTATAATCATAACACCATTGTTTTGCATCATACCATATTCGTCATGTCACATTTTATAAATGTATAACAATTGGTTACAAAACCATTGTAAGATATAACATTTGAATTCATCCCCCTGGATAGCCATTGAAGTCATTCGAAAACTAAATTTTTATTTTTAGATAACTAATTGTAAATTTTATCTTGGAACCATCTGATGAACTATTGATTATGGGTATTTGATATCCATCCTTCATCCCTTCGTGTATTCAAATCTCTAAAAAATTCTTTGTGGGCTTAAATGTATAGATCAACATAAACTATTATTTAAAATTTAAATTTCATTTTTCTCCAACACTGTCAAGAAAATTGTAACAACATCTACTAAAAATATTTCATCACCCATAAGGTGTCTAATATGACGAGACTTTGGGAGACTGATGCGGTCAATATCTGATATGTAATCGGTAAATAATTCAATATCTTATTCAAAAAATATATCATCATTTAATAAAACATTATAGATAACTTTTATTCTTTCCATTACCTTTAAAAATCCCCATATACTATTCAATGGGGTACATCCATTTATATTGGATAGGACCACATAGATGAACCTCTTTAACCGAATAAATCTTCAAGTGGACCATTATATCAAATAATAATGATTGGAATAAAATCTCTAATTGAGATAAAACGATTGAAAACATATTATTCATGATTGAAACATCACATGTTATATAAATTTACTGTATATGGCTTTGAAAAATAAGTAGAGTCTTGTAACAATATGTTGTATATTTTGAGGCAAAATGAAATGAAAAGAAATAAACATCAAATATTGCATCAAAACATAATAGTCATGTAATTTTAGTCCTTGTAACTTCAAATTAGTCATTGACATGACATTCGTGATATTTAATGAATACCCCTATGGAACTTTTACACTATTAAGGAAAAGAAAAAATTGAAAATTTTCTTGTCTGGATAGAGTGTAAGCTACTATAGGGAGAAAATTCTACCCTTTACCCTTCACTAATTCCAAATATTCTCTTATCCACAAGTCAATCATCTCAAACCTAGACTTGATTCTATCTTTTTTTCAAGAACATTTAGTACTGTGCTAATAACAAAATCAAACAAATTTTTTTGTACATGCATGACATCAAGAAATTTATGACATACAAACAATTATAATGTGGTAATTCAATGAAAATTGGTCTCTTATTCCAACATAATTTCATCAGGTTTTTAAAAAATGGTTTACCAAAATAAGTGTCAAAATATTTTACTTTATCAAACAGTTGATCACCCATTACTAGAGGCAGTGTCGTACCTTTTTTTATATTCCCATCAAATGTTGTCGTCGAGGATTTATAATTATCCGATCAAGGTAAAACATTCTAATGTTCTAAAAACACCACCTTCAAGGGATGATTCAACCAAACTGAGAGTGTTCATTTTTCACAAATGGGACACCCCAATATTTCTTTAATGTTATATCCTGATAAATTTCCATAAGTGGGGAATTCATTTATCATCCCATACAACATGGTCCCCAATGTGAATTATTCACTTCTATGATCAACATACATTGTAACACTTTTATCCCCCACCAATTTCATATCTTCGATCAATAGATCTAAATAGATATTAATAGCATTATCAGTTTATTTAGTCTAGATATAATAGGAGAAAAAATAGTGCATTTGCGCTTCATGAATAACCATAAAGGCAATTTATAATTTACCAACATTATGGTACATGTAATATAAGTACTACTCTTTAAGTAAATGGATTTATTCCATCTGTAAATAATGTTAGATGAAGGTTTCTTGGCTCATTTTCAAATTTCAAATACTCGTGATCAATTTTCTTCCACTGAGAAGAATCTTCTGGATGATGTAGGTTCATATCTTTAATTAATGCATTTTCATGTCATGTAAATTGTCTCATAGTTTCCTAGAATCTATATAGTCTTCTAAACCATGGAATGATAGGAAAGTACCATATAAATTTTGAATAACTTGATGCATTTTTTCTGTATCAATCCACACCACACTTAGGGAATTTTATGAGTGATTTATAGACCTTGCGAGACAATATGCAATCATTTAGACAAGCATGTATTTTTTAGAGATCACTACAATTAGACATAAAATTTTGTTATCATAATATGTTCAACATGGTAGTTCATTTTCTTATGGTGTCATATCATTTAGGAGACCAGGTAGTTCTCTAAAGCTAGTGTCACTCAATCCACTAATAGCTTTCAAATTATATTACTTCAACACATATAACAATGTTGTGTATTTAGTAAAACCGGTATATAATAGTATCATATGATATATATTTAACTTTAAAAATGGATTTGTCCAATCATGAAGGTAATCTTCAATTACTATTTTCATTTCTTCCATGTGTTCTCTATCATCATTTACACTCGTATTCATATCAAATGATCCATAAATAGTAATATCATCCCAATCGTTGTGCACATTTAGTTTTTTTTATGTTTAGTCCAACATTTATAACTCTAATCTATTCTGCGACAAATAAAATTTTATTCAAACTCTTCTAGACTAATTTATCTTGAATAACAACAATGTAAACACGAACAATGGATTTGAGAAGGGTTGTTTGCATTCTCTATTGAAAACTTGATGAACTTTATAACTCAATCTACATAATAATTTTTAAAAATATTAGTGTGCATCTATTTTTGATTCATATCCATCCTATTGGGTTCATAAAATATTAATTTTGTACAATAAATAAATAAATATGAATAATATATTCATTATTAATGGTGAAACATATAGATAACTCTAATAAGGGAAATCTAAAATTTCATTGCTTCAATGAATTTCAGTATGATTTGAAGAAAATGGGTAATTGAATTTAAGAAAATAATTAATCAACTATAGTAGGTGTTATCCACTAAATTCACTCAATGGTGAAAATTATCAACAATTTTCATCCACATCAGCTCATTTCCCGAATATTTATCATGGAATTTTGTTGTTTGACACACATCCTCCATCTCTTGTGGAAATGCACTTATGTTTCTTAAAATACTCTAATGAGTAGCCATCCATGGGATGAATAATACTCAGAGTAGTATAAGTAACATAAAAGATATGGGGGTCCAGTCTCAAGAAACAAATTGCAATAATAACTATTCAGGAGATGAAGCAGATGAGGATCACAGTTGTGCTGCATTTTATTCTTTAAAAGTGGTAACATCTCCCATTTGTGATAATTACACCATTAGAACTAGTTATTAAATCATGGTCTATAGAATGTGAGATTTGTGGTGTATAAATATTATTGTCTATGATTCAAGGGGTCTTAGTTGGGACATGTTATGACATATGAATCTTTGGGACCTCCCTAAATTATATATTTATAGGAGAAATCCCACTTTTAATACATTAAATCCTATAACTAATACTATTTATACCTCTATTAAAATGAGTCATCAAGCCTTTCTTAAATCCCAAAAAACAAATGAAAATATAATATAGCAAATTAAAGAGTAGTAAGAAACCCAAATATGATGAACAAGAATAATAAACTCTCATTTAATCAATAAGAAGATATAAAAATGTATTGATAAATCATTTTAATAAATAAATAGCCATTTCTTAAACATGGATGGTAATAAAAGCTTCCTAAGGGTGGAACCAATACATGCAGACATAAAATGATGAATAATTAAAAATAATTTCAAATATTTATCCAAAATTATATATAAATTTATAACCTTCATTCTATTTTTTAGAAAAAGGGATGTAACAAACTAAGGAATTGTTATGTTTAATATTAATGCTATTTCGAATATTTGAAAATATCAAAAAATTATAATTTCAATTAAAAATCGGTAAGTAATGGAAAAATAATTTTAGGAAAAGAATATAACTAATAATGATAAAGGTTTTAAACACCTAAAAATTTTCAGTTGATAAATTGATTCAAGAATTATTTCTACACATAATTGAAAATAAGAATTATTTTCAAGCAGATGAGGAGTAGGCTTTAAGATAAAATTTTATTTTCAGGGGTATTATGGGTTATATGGTGATTTTGGGACATAGTATAAAATTTTAGTAATAATGAAATAAAAAATATCAATTATGGAATATATATATGTTTTATGGTAAATGGGAGATGACCCACTATAAAAAAAATTTCATGTGAGATGAATCTTCATATGTGAAATTTGATGAAGAATTTCAACTTTTGAAAGAACTCTATTTTACATGTGACAAATTAAATGGTTGTCTGAAGGATAATATTTTCTGAGGTTTGAAGGAATATGGGACTTCCCTAAAGTGGTCTTTCCATTCTATATTTTCATTTCATTTATCTTGGCCCATCATCTCACATAATCTTTGTCTAGGAAATACAAGCATAAAGGCAGCACATTTCACTTTAATGGAAGGGGAAATATAGAGGGTGTCAAAAATCCTATCAATTTTCTCTACCCAATCCTCTATCTCTTTATGATAATATTCCCTTGAAAATATGGGTAATTATAGTGAAGAAGATCTCAACTAGGATCCTTATCTCCATCAAATATTCAATTAAATCAAAAGAAAGTGGACATAAATATTCATGTCACTATATTAAATATAGTGAATGTGAAAAATCTATGGCCCAACTCAAATTTAAGGATAAAATAATTATAAATTAAAATATTGTTCCCAAAATCAGTTGGAATTTTAAGAGAGGAGGCTAAGAGTTTGGGATAGTAACTCCTTCACACCTATTACTTAAGCTCCGGCAGCCCTATCTCTTTCAACCAATCATCCCCAAGAAACATTATTAACCATAGGGATATGACGATGGTAAATAAATAATGATTATAAAAAACAAAAATAGATATCACTAGAAAATCAATCAAAAAGTATGGAAGAGGATGATAAAATAAGATACCTTGGATTGAAGCATTTAATATTTCGATTGAAATTAAATATATCAAAAAACTTTAAAACGTTCAACCCTTGGATTCATTCAACCCATGAATCATTTAAGCCTTGGATTTGAGGGTTGTAATTGTTCATTCCTTGATTCAAGACTTGATCCAAGCTTCGATTCATCGAGGATAAGTGTCAGAAGATCGCAGCGTCTACGAAATGCTTTGGATATCATGATGAGTTCCCAACAAGTTAGGGTTCTTTAAATAGATCATGACACTTTTATTAGTGCTTCCAAGAAAAATGAAAATAAAGATCCATTTATCAGCACTAAATTAATTAGCACCGATAAGGATGGATTTTATTAGTGCATTTTTAGCACGGATAAAGCTCTATCATTCTCAATGCTAAAAGACACTGATAAATATGTCTTCTATCAGCGCTTATTTCTTAAGTGTCGATAAATGATTCATAATTATAATTATAAATAAAATATAAATATATTTAATTAATAAATATATATAAATATAAATATAGTAAATATATTCTTTATTTAAATAAATTTATTATAATTTTTTAATCGTTTAAATATATAATTATTTATATATAATTATATAAATATTTTTAAAAAAATTAATATTGACATCATCATATATATATATATAATTATATATAATTATATATATTGAATATATATATATATATAAATATAAATATAGTAAATATATTCATTATTTAAATAAATTTTTTATAAATTTTATAATTATTTAAATATATATAATTATTTATTTATAATTAAATAAATAGTTTTTTAAAAAATAATACTTTTTTATTTATAATTATAAATATATAAATATAGTAAATATACCTTTATAAATACTTTTTTATAAATATTTTTTTACAAATATATTTTTAATATTATTAATGAATATTTAATCTTAAGTGCATGCATGTTAAAAATGAGTGAAAGTGAAAAAATTAAAAAGGAGTACACTAACAATATTGAAAAAATGGATAATTTTTATTAAAAATATGTATATATAATGAAATAAAGATTAATATATATTTAAAATATTAAAACATAGTAAACATATATATATAACAAATAATAAAAATTGAATAAATTACTAAAAAATAAAACATATTAAAAATGAATTAATACCTAATGGTAATGAAATTCAAAATTAATGAATAATATTTACCACGATTAATGACATGATATGTTAAATGTGTCATGTTATAATGAAATTCGAAAATGAATACTAAAATTTAAATAAATTACATAAATATTAGGTGTATGTGTTTCTATATAAGATTTTATTAGTTCCATGAATATTTTTGTGTGTGTTTTATATAAAAATTCATTAATTATGTATATTTGAAATCAATATAACACACGTTTGATCTATGTTAAATTGAAAAATCAAATGACATTCAATCTTGTCCATTACTCGGTGTAATTAGTCAATATTTTTAAATCATATTACTTTTTAATGATAAACTATTATTCACAAAATAAATGATTATTTAATGTAAATCATAAATATTTTGTATTATAGAAAACTTATTTAAATATATTCATTTATATATATATATTTATTTAATATATACTATTTATTAACATTATCAATAATTATTTAATTAATAAAATGTTTAATATTTTTCTCAATTTACTTATTTTTAATTTTTATTTGTTTAATTTTCATTTTACGTATATCTATATATTTAATATATAATATTTATTAGTATTTGTAAATTATATATTGTATAATCAATTTATTCATTTTTATCAATAATTATTTAACTAATAAACTTTATAATATTTGTTTTTATAAACTATTTTTTATTTTTTTTATTTAATTATTTCATTTTATTCAAACCATTATCAGCGCTAAAAATCACTGATAAAGGATCACTTTATGAGAACTAAAAATAAAACATTGATAAATTGTATCTTTTATCAGTGTTAAAAATAATGCACTGATAAAAGGTACCCTTTATCAATGCTACCAAAAACACTAATAAAGGGTACTTTTTATCAGCACTAAAAAAGAGCTAATAAAAGATACCCATTATCAGTACTAATAAAGGATTCCTTTATCAGAACTTTTTTATAGTACTGATAAAGGTCAGCACTATTAAAAGCATATTTTTTAGTAGCAGTTCTCTAGTTATTTACAATTGTGGACAATTTTTGGTTATTTATTTTTTATTATGCAGACTAATTTGGGGATACAGTCTCTCCATGATACTAACCTATACCCCCAATGCTAGTTAGTAACCTCTAGAGTATGGGGAGGTTTTTATGAGGTCACATGATGAACTTATCATGTTATTTTTCATATAGTGATCTGGGATGACGTGTTACAATTTATTTATACAATTAAATCTTTATATGTAAATATATGCCAATATATATATATATATAATTTATAAATAACACTAAAATATGAAAATAATTAAAATCTCAACACCATAATATCAATATAAATTCTATCACTGGGAATAAATCCAATCTCTATAGATAAAAATCAAAATTCCCTCATAAATAAAGAAAAACATTCATCAAATGTTCAAAAAGTAGTGTATTTAATCTAAAAACTAATTTTTTTCCAGCCTTCTAGACATTTTTTAGTAATAAAAAATAGGTACAATGGTATCCCAAGGTCTAAGAATCATATATTTCTTCACAATATTCAATTTGACAAATTGGGGAGCCTAAACAGACACCCAGATCAAAATTTATGGTTGTTTGAAGTTCAAATTTTTTTCAACTTTTCCTAAGATCTTATTTAATGTATTAATTGTCTCTATAATGAATTTTTTTTAAATGTATATTACTCGATACGAATTAGTAAATTATTGATTAATAAATTCTTTTTATAATTTTATAATCCAATTTTCACTAAATATGTTATATATTAAGTGTAAATACTTATTTAGTATTATATAAATTATATTTAAGAAAATATTATTTTTATTTATCTATTTATTTAAATTAAAATATGAATTTTGATAATATATAATTTTTTTATTTTATCAGTGCTAAGAAAAGCTCTAATAAATGTCACCATTTATCAGTACATTTTTAAAATCACTTATAAAAGTTTCATTTTATCTCTGCTTTTTTAGCATAGATAAAGATACACAATATCATTGCTTTTAGATGGAAATGATAAATGTGTGACACTAAATAAGCACAATTTTAGTATAGTATATTCTTGCTCTAGATTAAATAGGCATCTCCAGGGTTGCAACCATATATCTAACTTCTAGAGGAAATATGCATCGCATAGTGTAGTTATCTAACTGACACTCCCAGTCCTAGTGTTTTTCATGAATGAAAAATAGATCTAATGCATTATGGTCTACCTAAATCCTTGATGATGTAACTCATGGGTAAAGGTTCACTAACAAAGAGGTGACAATAGGTTCTCCAGGTTAGTACTAGTATCATGGTCATCACTAACTATGGCCAGAGCATTTGGCGAGAATTAGTACTGGATTGGACATCATCACAGAAATCTATATAAATCAAAGAGTAAGAATTGATTGATCATTATTGATACATTTTTATGATATATATTGTTCAAATACATCCAAAAAATAGTATTACTTTACCCACAAAGTGTTCCATAATAAGATTCACTATTCTACAACATAACCGAAGCATTTTTGATACCATCAAGATAAGCACCTTTCATTCATCAACCATTCATTCATCACTTTGATCCATTTTATTTCCTCATGAAACATATCCATTTATAATGTCGTTAATATATTATGTAACTTTGTTATTATGAAAATATATTATATAATAATTATTCTGTTAATATCCAAATAATTTTTTTACTCACCACGTGGTTTCAGAAGTCATCCCATGAATTTTCCAAATTCATTGGCATTGTTAAAGAGGTGGATCCAAAAATTTTGGAATCAAGTTAGGAAATTCAATACTTATTAAGTAATTACATGTCATACACTTAAAAAATTAACCTTCTATGTTTCTTACAATGGCCCAAAAAAGGTACCAAAGGGTCTGGGCCATTAATAAGGGTCAGAGGTGTATGGGGGAAACCCACCACCATATGACATTGAAAGTGGGGGAGGGATTCAGCTAGTTGAGAGGTGTCTCATAGAACCCATCACATGCCATGGGTTTTATCTTTCACATTTTTTCACTCTAGATAACGAAGCCTCACCTCGGTGGTCTGATCTTAATCAGACAACCCTGGTTCTCTACGATTCTCCCAAACCGAGCCATATCATGTGTGGTCAATGTGGCCACATGGGATGTTTTTTTATCTAATCGATCAGATGAACTTATTTCAATGAGGGGGAATGTGTGGCCGATATGTCAATGAAAGATTATGTCTGATCAAATCGACAATAGATATTCTATGAACCTAGATCATTATCATGTATGGGATATGGCACAAGTAATGTGGTGTGGTATTCACAAACTGATCGACTGATTAGATGATCCTAATTAATCATGCCACTAGTTATGTTGCAAGAAAAGATTATATTTTTTCAACGGATATGTGGACCAATCTAGTTTTCCCATGGTCAGATTGAATGTCTAGATTTGATTCATTTCACCTGCTACATTTAGTGAATACCATAGCCTACAGCAAGATAGAGAAAGTGTCGAAACTCCCCCAAATTCTAACAAAACTAATAATCAACTCCCATATTACAAAAACAAGTGATTATTTACTTGTAAATTAGACATTAAGGTTTCTTATTCATAAAGATAAGTCTGATTATGTAAAATTTTAACTTTAATATAACTTTTAAACCATTAACCGGGTTGTCAACAAATTGGTCTCATTATATATGTATTGAAATTTCCCACAGAAGTACATATGTCTTTCTAGGTGGTTCTTACTAGATTTAAGTAAATCTTTAAATTATCCTAATATGTAAAATTTCATCTCTCTAAGTTTTCTCTAAAAAATATCAGTCCAAATTTGATATAATTTGTGTCATTAGAAACATTTAAAGACAAATAAAAAATATACTTGAATCTTGGTTTTATAATTTATGGTTTGACCTTCTAAAATTTAGAGTTAATTTTTTAGAATTAAACTTCTCTCTATATTTTAGAGGTAAAAGTGACATGAACAAATATAAAATTGGATCCAAAGAATCATGACCTTTGTTTGGATCTCTTACTCCTCTCTGGCCCTCCCTATAATGGACTCCTTATTTCTAGAGATCCAAGTAAATTATTTTTCATATCAAATATATTTCCATAAATTGAAACATATATAAAATAAGGTATAGTTGGGGTTTTAAATAATTATTATTATTATTAAATCCCTTTAATTCTCAAAAATTAACACAATCATCAAAAAATTATGAAACAATAATAGAAATAGAAATCATGCACTCTAAATCTAAATATAGAGTCTGGTAATTTTTCAAACATTTTAAAGAATAAGAAAATTTACCTTTTTCCCTTCTAAAATTTATTATTAATTTCAACAGATTTCCTTTTAAACCCCACTTTCCCAAATGTGGAAAATTCTCTCTTAGGGTGAAACATGGGACACTAAAAGATATTTCAAACGATTTAGGACGAGAATGACCAGTCATGAGAAGACTTGGTTAGACTCCTTAATTGATGACTAACAAACCATATCACATTTGGTGTTCATTATAGTTATAGATCATGTGTGTAGGGGGTTATGGATGGTGTTTATGGATTTTCAAATCATTGTTTGTGTCATGTTACGGATCAAGAGTGGTTTCTTCTTGTTAATGATGTGTAGGATGATTTGAGGATCAATGATGATGAGTTTCCTTCATACGGTGGGATTTTATAGCAATAAAATAATCCTTTCGGTATTGCGGTAACATTTCTCACATGTTATTGTCTTTGTTATCGAGTGCATATTTCAAGAATGATGTGTGACTAATTTTTATTTTTCTGGGTATGTTAGCATAGTAGGATTAATTTTGTACATACAAGAATGTTAATTGATTTTTGTGGTTAGTTTTTCAATTAAAATTATTTAGTTTGATTTTTATTTTTCTTAATTATAATTATACTAAAATTAAATCTAGAAAACTTAATTTTAATTTTTTTAATGATACTGAATAAGATAACTTGTTCAATAGATTGTATCCCAAATAGGTGACTTAAATTGTTAAGAAATGATTCATGTCATTTCACAACATAAATTTGGTACATAAATTAATCTTTTAATTTATTTATAACACCATAAAATAAGACTTTTAATAATTTAGGGGGTAGAAATTATTTTTTCAAAAAAATGATTTTAATTTTGGAATTATTTATAATTGATTGAAATAATATTTAGTAATAAAGAATATTTTTATGGAGTGTAAAATAATTTCCCTTATGAAGTTTTCACCATAGACACAACTTGTTGACTAAATTTCTTCCTCATTTTAAAATTGTAATTTTTAACTGTCATTATTTCTATTAATTTTTAATATTATATATATATATATATAATAAGATAATATCTCTCAAAGATAGTCCACTTGAACATTCTTGAAAAGGATTTTCTCTAGTGACCTAGAACTTTGTTCTCTATGGATCAAACTTGCTTTCCAATACTAAAATAGTTATTATGTTAAATGTTTCATCTAAATTTGGAACATCATTATGTTATTGAGCATTTACCATGGAGAATAATCAACTAAAAACTACTCTTATTTGAACCCAAATTGAATTTTCAAGAGATATGGTTATAAATTCGGTTAGTATAACAAAACATAAAAATATCATTTGTAAAGACCCTGACTTCAATATCCCAGAGTCGGTAGTAAATTTATTGCATTGGCATAATATAAAAGGAATCACATCCTGAAGGACCAAATAGTTTAGTGGTCTTGGTAAACTAGATACATAATTTAATTTCAGATACATTTGAAAAAAATACAACAATGTATTTTCTTTGAGATCTTCTTTATTTCTGCTAGCATGTTCTTGAATATCAATCTTAAAACATTTCCTGGCATCTATGGGAAAGGAAACATAAGAAAGGGATGAGCTCTAATGCTTAGTAATGGTATGTCTATAGTAGAGTCTATTATTAATAAATAACTCATAATAAATACGGAAAGGTAAATAATTAAAACAAATTCCATTTAATCAATAAATTAAACATGAATAATAAAATGGTATGAATAAATGATGATCAAACAATGCCATATAAATAATCAATTGAGCTTGAAACTTAACTATGGATATTATAGCTAATTTAATGATCACATATAACACCAATAAAAAATCTTATAATGAGGGAATGTATAATGTCAGACATAATAACCATACTGTCAAGGGATTATGCTAAGACACCTTACATTAATGGGTAAGGCCTCATCCAAATCTAGTTTGTCTCATGATAACCATCGACACATCGAGGGGTTATAATAGGCCCCACCCATCACATACTAAAATCCAATGAAATATTTATATAAATGGGTTAAACACACTCAATGTCATGAACTAGGTTTGGTTTCCATGAAAACCGACACCCGACCTGATTTGTGGCATGGCCCTAAGGGCATTCCCGATCACCATGGGCAAGTAAATAGTTTCCAGGTATTAATTTAATACATTGGAAATTATTTCACCCAATTATATAAACATAAAAAACTAACAATAATAAATAAACCAAAGATGAATAATCACAACCAAACAAGGTATAAAAAAATTAGATTCTAGTTTATAGCTTAAATAAAGACACAAAATGTATACAACCCAAAAGGAAACAAGTAATCTTCACAAAAACCACCATATGAAAATAGGATCACCTTCCTCAAGCATCCACCACAACACATTTAAGGGAAGACAACTAGAATCCTAAACCACCATCTTGAAACACCTTGAATTTACCTATATCAAACATAACCATGTCTACTTACACCCAATGGTGTAAGTAGGGTGTGAGCGAGAGCCCAGTAAGATACCACCCAAAAAAGATATTTCATTCTATAAACATTATAAGATAAAAAACATGCCAGTTTTTATAAAAGAAAAACTAAGAACATTTTTATTGATCAAAGTTTAAAATAAAACTTGCTTTATTTTAAAAAAACCCAATAAAGTATATTGTATGTCGATGGTAAGTACGATGTCACCATAGAGAACTAAGTTGTGAGAAAACCCACTAGGCACTAGAGAGAAATGGGACACTTGTTTCATCGTATCTTAGTGAAATGGGGTATATTAACTACAACTAACAACGTTCTTATGCACAAGCCACAATGAGAGGTAACCCCCTGGGCCCAATGGTCTCCAATCATCAATATCATTTAGTTAGTGTTGTATCATAAATCCTACTAGATGAATCTAGGATGATCCGATTCTGAGTCAACTATCATACTAGTTCTAGTCTACCCACCTAGATACCTAGGTTTCCCTTTTTGTGCTCAATTTCTATTCCACATATCACATACAGCATCACTTTCACATGTAGTCAACAAAAACAATGTAAACACGCATTCTAACTCACCATTTTGACATCCAAAATACACTTTGAAATCAAACACACACCAAAACCATTTTAAAACATGATCCTCACCATTCAAACATTTTATCAAACACCTTTAAGGCATAATACAATGAATAATATGTGAAATACACATAAAACATAACTCATTTCCTTTGAAAAACAATTTTTCAACATGAAAGATCCTGGAATAATTTTAAAAACCCATTTTACACCACACAAAAAATGCATAAAACATATTTAAACACTCAAGAAGGAATATTAAATTCATAAAATAGTGTTTAAGCATGAAACCACCTACCTTGAGGGTCAAAACTCTTAGAAATCAGAGTTAAACCACAACCACACCTAAATAGAACCCTATAAAGGAAATATTGATCCATAAATGTCAAGATAGAACCCTAAAAATTAATATCTAACCCTAAAAATAAAACCCAACCCACTGTATAAATGAAACCCCAAGAAAAAGTAAGAAACCACTAGAAGAGAGGGAGAAATTAAGAAATAAGGGACTTTCTTGGAATTTCTTACTGATTTCCCACGAAATCCACCTCAAAAAATGGAGGTCTAAGGGAGAAAGAGTGAGGTTTGGAGACTCATAGATCTGAAAATCCTAAGTGGAGAGTAAGAGGGGAGTATTTGGGGTTAAATATGAAAAGGGAAAAAAGTAAATATCCAATTTTTAATGACCTAGATAGGTTTCACAGTTTACCCACACGATTTAACAAACCATGAGATAAATTTGTGCCCCCCACTATCTAATAGGAACCTACCACAAGTTTACTCCACATGTCTGGACTTACCATTCACAATCCACTTGGTATCCACTACCTCAAATTATCCACATATCACATGGTTTCATGGGAAGGGGCGCATGGTTTCAATTAACCATGTTCTAACCATGAGCCAAATGTTGTTTACATAATTTTTCTCATTTTTCTCCAAAAAACATGAAATAAACCCAAAGGGTAAATTCTAGAAAAAAATAAATAAAATAGTACCACAAAAGTAAACCATGGGTGTAATAATTCTCCCCACCATGAAATCTTTACACCACCAGAAAGTCATTCCAAATTCTGATCAGAGAATAAAAATGGATACTCTACCTCAACTCATGAAATCCACTCCCAAGTCCCATGCATATCACTACCATTCTTCCCAAGAATGTGGACTAATAGAATATAATTCTCTATAAGAATATTCTCTTGGGAATCCACAATCCATATTGGCCTCTCAAACACATACAAATCGGGCTATGTTTCCAACTCTTCCCAATTTAGAACATGAGACAGATCGGGATTATATTTCTTCAACTGAGAGACACGGAACACTTCCTGAATTGACTTAAACTATTATGGAAAATCTAACCTTTATGACACCTTTACAACCCACTTGGTGATCTCAAAAGGTCTCGCATACCTCGGTTTTATCTTCCATAGATTACCAAATACTGATGGACCAAATGATATTGCACATTCAACAACACATATTCACCAACAAAAAACTCTAGATATTTGGGCCTCTGATCATCATAAGACTTGTGGTGAAATGTTAACTATCAAAAATCACTACCTAATCATCTTATCCTTCTTAAAAGCCTCCTACATCATGTTCAGACCCAATAACGAGGTTTCACCCACCTCAGCCCAACACAAGGGTGATCGACATTCCCGACCATAATACGCCTCAAAAGGAGTCATTCATATCGAAGATAGGTAACTATTGTTATATGAAAACTCAAGAAATCATAAATGGATATCCCAAGATACTCTAAAAACAAAGACACGTAATCACATCATGTCTTCTTAATTTTGGTTTCCCATTCCATATAACCATCCATTTAGGGATGGTATATCGTCCTTAACTAGATTTGTGACCCCATTGACTTCTGAACATCGTCCCCAAAACTGCGAAGTGAAACCAGGGTCCCTATTAGAAATAATAGCCAAAGGCACACCATGAATCCTCACTACCTCCTGAACAAATAATCAGCCCAACTCATCCACCTTTTCTGAATCTATAATCAGAATTAAATGGGAAGTTTTGGTCAGAAGATCAATCACTACCCAAGTGTCATTATTCCATAAGGGTGTTTGAGGAAATTTGATAATGAATCTTATGGAGATATCATCCCAATTCTAGGTAGGAATGGGTAGAGACTGAACCAAACTAGAGGTACTTTGATGATCTACTTTAACCTTTTGACACAAATAACACCTCGATAAAAGTCAACTATATATTTCTTTATACCTAGCCACAAAAACTACTAACGAACTTCATAATACATCTTAGTGGATATAGGATGAACATACCATTGAGACTAGTGTAAATACTATATCTCCACCTTCCTTAGAGATAACAGCACCACAATACGTCCCTTGAAACATAAAATCATCGTGGGAGAAAACAACCAATCTCATGGTGTCTCCCCACCATAAAGAAACTGCATAGACTGCTGTCATAACTCGTCCTTAGGCTACTCTTACTAAATCAACTCCAAAATAGAGAGAGTTAAAAAGGCATTGGACAAGAAAACACATCCATTGTGCTACTTGGTTTCCAAATGCATCTCAGCAAAGATCCCCCCCCCCAATTCCACTCATCAATGTACCTCCTCAATGCTTGTAGTGTAAATTTTCTACACAAATAATATCGCACAACATTACCCTTACCCAGGTTATAAACTATATCAAAGTAAAACCCATACAAGTACTCTACCCAGCGATGTTACCTCAAATTCATATCTTTTATAAGGACCCGACCTTATTACATTACACAATCGTGAATTTTATTCAATAACTCACTTCCTTTCACATTTAGTATCTTTTAAAGTTTATAAATTAAGAGAACTAGGATATAATACATACATAACATTCCACATTTACATAGAGTGGATACCACAAAAATAGTATCCATTTCTTACAAAATATAAAACTTTTCAAATAAAACATGATTTATAGAAAAAAATTCATAATATTTAACTTGGATTCATTCTTTGTCTTAAACATCCTTATAACCTGTTAAAATCATTCAAAAACATGTTATGAGCACAAAAATCTCACTAAGTGATATAAAAAGAAGGAAATACAACATTACACTGTGAATGCTTATAAATATCTGAAATTATTTTCTAAAAGATATACTTGTCACCCATATATACTTACTCTGTGAAATTTGAGATTTCCATGAGATTTCCACAAAACATAAAAAACATAAATAGAACCATAACGTTATCTTGGAGAATTTCTTTCATAATCTTGTAACCCTATCGGCTACCTTATGATTTGTAACCCTCACGGCTACCATACAATGTAACCCTCCTGACTACCTTATTGTGTAACCATCACAGTTACAATTGGAGTAATCATACGGCCGACCTCCAACTTACACACACCCAATGCATTTTAGGGAGATATAGGTACCACCCTTCTTCATAAACAATTCCAAAGATACATAACATAAGTATACAACATTAATAATTACATAAAACATTTCTTTTGAATTTTGTAAACCAGGATTTGAAAAGAGGATTGTAAAAAACCCTTAAAAATATCATATAATTATATTAAGAATTAATAGAGTGGATGGAATATGTATATACACTCTAAATAAACCTAATTAAATATGATATAAACAAAATTAATCACACAAACAATTTTAATACAACATAATTAATGAAGTATATGGTTAACCCAAAGAATGGAAATTTGGTTAAGAATTCCCTTACCTTGGGTTCATCTTACTTAAAATGTGTTTAAATTTATTTTATAATGGTTAAAAGAGTTTTATTAATATCTTAATGAAACATATTCATGTTTATAACACCTTATATAACCATTTTATAACATAATTTTTCCCTTTAATTATTATTATTTTGTTCCTTCCATTGTTTTATGTGCGTTCTTTACATGTTTTCCATGGCTGGTTTGTATTTGATTTTCTTATCGTATGGAAATGAAATTATGGAGGTGGAATGAATTGGTATTCATAGGTTTCCATAATATTAACTGATTCCATAAATAATTTTTTTTATATGGTATGAGGATGAATCATTTGATAAATCTTTAGTGATATCCGTTTAGATCATTTTGGTGGTTCTTTGATAATCACAAAATGGTTTCATTATATGACATAATATTAAGTATATGTGTTAACTCCAAAACATGAAAGAGGATATATAATACACTTTAAAATCAACTTCATCCATTAAAAAAATTTTATAACAAATTTTGAATTAAGTAAAGGAAATTTAAGACACATCACCCACGATGTTGGTAAATCGACACATCACGGACGTTGTTTTTATTTTTAGAATAAGAGGAAGAGAAGAGGAAGAACGATGATGAATTTTTCCATAAACATGATAAAAATACATCATATATATAATACTATATATTTAATTCATCTTGTATAAGGGTACGAGAATAGATTATAAAAAAATAAAAGAATTGAAAAGAAAACAGAAGAAAATGAAAGAGGATATTTACCTCTTGACCTCTTCTCCTTGAGATCCTCCCTAAAGACCTTGGTTTTGGAATTTTGGTGATACTAATAGGTCATGGACCTGGGGGAGTATCTTGGGAAGATTATTTAGTAGAAATGAGACAAATTTAGAGTCTTGATTGTTGTGAGAGGACGAGGGGGTGAGGGTGGTATTTATAGTGGAGGAGATGAGGAGTTTTACATTATTTTAATCAAGAGTTTAATATTTTTTATAAAGACTATGAATTTTATTGATTAATTTGAACCAAAACATTTATAATTGAATGTGAGTTTGAACCAATATCCATTTACATCATCCATGACTCAATAATGATGCATAAATTCATTTATTTAGCATATTTTTTATTTACCATATTTCACTATTCACCAAAAAACAAGTTGGTTCTATCAGACTCCAAATAACTTACAGATCACAATCGTAGATGTCCATTTTTGAAATTAAAATCATAGAAGTGGAAAACTTATGTTTAACATCTAGTTTATATCTATCTCCTTAAAATAAAGTGCCATTATGAAGAGACTCAGTGTTTCAGGCATTTCATAAAATTTATTTGTAAAACCTTGGGGTGTTATATTTTTCCCTCCTTATGGAAATTTCATCCACACAATTTTTATTTTCTTATTAAAAAATTAAGGTTACCTTTACCTCATAAAATTTTAAGATTACCATGTTTCTTCTTCAACCATTTAGTTTCTTTACAAAACCATTACCTGGTGGATTACCTTATTCTGCAATACTTTCTCTCTACGATAATGAATTTAAACAGCGTTTTCTTCATAAGAAATGTTATCTTCCAATGGAACTACTTCTACGCTCAATACACGAGATGAATCTAGCACATACATTCTTAATATATAAACATGAAAAAAATGTGTACCTAAGATAAACTCAAAGGCAAAGCTACTCGGTAGGTGATTGGTCCTGATTTCTCTAGGATTTCATAATATCCAATGAACTCTAGACTTATCTTTCCTTTCATGCCAAAACAAATAACACTTTTCCATGGCGAGATTCTAATAAAAACATGATCACCTACCTCAAAAGAAAATTTGTTCCTCCTGTTGTCAGAATAACTTTTCTGCCTGCACTAAAGTGTCCTCATGTGTTTCTAGATCATCTTCACTTTACCAGCCACTTCCTCTACTAATTCTGGTTCCATCAAATTCTTATCCCCAACTTCATCCCAAAAATCTAGAGTTCAAAACCACTTCCAATTAAATTCCTCAAAAGTTTCCATATGTACCCTGGAATGGAAACTGTTATTATAAAAAACTCAACTAAATAAAGATAATGATCCCAACTTCCATGGTATTACATTGAATAAGATTGAATCATATCCTCCCATGTTTTAATCATTCATTTTGATAGTCCATCTAATTGTGGATGAAAGGTTGTAATGAAATTTAATTCTGTGCCTAATGACTATTGAAGTCCCTTCCAAAAATTCTAAGTGAACCTGGGATCCCATTCAGATACAATGGAAAGATTCACTCTATGTAACCTAAAAATCTTTTTGAGATACAATTGAGAAATTTGATCCAAAGAAATTGTATCTTGACTAGGAATGGAATGTTCATATTTGGTAAGTCGGTCAAAAATCACACAAATCACATTGCTAACTCTATAATTCATTTTTAGTACAACCACGAAGTCCATGGATACATTTTCCCATTTCCACTCTGGAATTAGCAAGGGATATAGTATCTCCATGGGTAACTACCTCTATACTTTAACCTATTGACATGTCAAACATTACATGGTAAAATATGCAATATATTTTTTCATTCCATCCAACCAGTAAAACTCCCAAACGTCTCTATACATCTTAGTACTACCAAGATGAACTGTGAATGGAGAACTATAAGCTATACAAAATAAATATTTATTTAAATAGGAATCACAAGGCACACACAATATTTTTCAAAATATTAAAATAAGATCTTTATCAAGGTTAAATTTTGGCAACATACCCATTTTAAATCTACATTTTTCTGTATCTCACGGTCTTCCTTTTGTGCTTGCATAATTCTTTCTGATAATGATGACTGTACTAAAACCTACAAAAAATAGTGGTATTTCTTGTACTAATAACTTCTAATACCAAATTCATCAAATAATTAATCAAGGAATCATATTCCAAGCATAACATGGTTAGTGGTGCATATTTTTTTAGACTCAAGGAATACACCACTTTGTTTTCTTTTCCATGATAGTAATTGATCATTCAATTATAATCATTTATTGGTTAAATATATCTTCTCTACCTCATGTTTAATTCCTTTCGAGTGAATATATACTTTATACTTTTATTTTGATTATATATTTGACATTTGGATCTGTATACATGATACCTCTAAATTATTAAAGCAAAAAATCACAACATCTAATTGAAAATCATGGGTGGGATAATTTACCTCAGGAGGTTTTAGTTGTCTTGAATCATAATAAATTATCAGATCATTCTACATCAGAACATAACCAAGTCCCTTCAATGAGGCATCATTTTATATAACAAAACTTCTATTTCTGGAAGGAAAATCCAAAATCGGAGCATTCATCAATCTCTTCATTAGTTCCTGAAAAAAACATCACATTCTTCTATCCAAATAAATTTAACCCCTTTTGTGTTTACTCTATTTTCATGAAATATAATCATGCAATTTTTTTAAAAGAACATCGGTAAATACATACTAATCTAAGAAAAATATGAATTTATGTAACATTTGTAGGTCTTGTCGATTTATCAACAACTTTTTTTAGTAGGATCAACTATTATTCTATCCTTATTTACAATATTCCCTAGAAAAGAAATCTGTTGAAACCAAAAATCATACTTGCTAAATTTTCCATACATTTTATTTCAATTTAAGGTTTGAAAAAAAACCTTATATGTTTTTCATGCTCCTCGTTACTTTTAGAAAATACCATAATTCAATCAATAAACACAAATAGAAACTTATCAAAAAATCATGAAATATTATAATAATAAGATCCATGAACATGTCAGGTGAATTAGTTAACCCAAACAGCATAACAAAAAATCAATAATCCCTATATCTAGTACAAGACACAATCTTAGGGTTGTTTGATTCCTTTACTTTAAACTGATGGTATGCCGACCTTAGGTCAGCCTTCGAAAAATATTATGCTCCCTAGAGATAATCAAACAAGTCATCGATATGAGACAAAAGATACTATTTTTTAATAGTGATGTTATTCAAGGCTCTATAATCAATGAAAATTCTCATGGAACATCTTTCTTTTTAAAAACAAAATAGGATCACCCTATAGAGAAGTTCTAGGATGAATGAATACTTTATCAAGCAACTCCTGCAACTAATTTTTCAATTCAATAATGTTTCATTTGATCTATTCGATAAAGGGGTTTTCAAATTGGCTTAGCATTATGAACTAAGTCAATTGTGAATTAAAATTCCCGATCAGGTATTACACTAGGTAACTCATCATGAAAAACATCAAGATATTCATCTACCACTGGAACATTTTTTAACTGAACAGTTCAATTTTTTTCAAAAATATGAGTAAGATAACTTTCATTTCCATCTATCAATCGTTTCTTAGCTTCTTGGTATATTATCAATTTTATGGGTTCATTCTTGTATAAAAAATGAAACTCTTTCTTGAAAATAACTTCTTTAGCTCTATAATCAATCTTATCATGATAAACAGAAAGCTAATATATACCTAGAATGACATCAAAATCTATTAAGGGAAAAACAACAAGGTTTGTAGGTAAATTATTTCCACATCGCACAATATAAATATTCTTACAATTCCTAATTACTGTAATATTTCCCCCTAGTGTTTTAACAATAAGTTCTCTCCTCATTTGTTGAGGTGATATTTCCAATTTACCGAAAAAAAAATATCAAAAATAAAGGAATGTGTAGGCCCCATATTAGGAAAATCCGAGAAAAAAACAAGGTATATGATAAAAATTCATTGTATGTCCCAACATCTGCTGACATAGTCACAAAGGATCTCACTAAACCTTTATGCTTATAGTTTGTCTTCTTTTCATCATTCATATCTCTCTTTAGGCATGAATTAGCATAATTAACCATCTCAACACATTTAAAACACTTTATATTTTTCTTATCAGGATTAGTCATAGGATCATTTTCATTACAATCTCAGACCATATGTCCAAACTTATCACATTGATAACACTTCCCAGTTTTGGTAAGGTAGTCCCCAATGTTATTTTTTCTATGCTTTTAACAAAATGGAAACTAAACTTTCTTACCATCGGATTTCTCTGATTGATTCTTACCCATCACTTTCCATCTGAACCACTTTGTCTCCTCATAGTCAAATTACATGTGATCATCAGAAAACTCTATTTATACCCTCCCATCACATTATACAAGTTTATCATAACTTTTTAACTCATGAGAATCCAATTACATTCGATATATTGTCTTCAATACTGAGTAAAATGGTTGATATTTCTATAAGGATCCAGAAAAAGATTTAGAGCATAACTCTGCAGTCTGGTGAATTTTTCTTCATACACAGCCACTAAATCATCCTATTTTTGCTTCAATCCAAGGAATTTCTTCTCCATGATAAGTCACACCGCCTTAGGAAAATATTTTTCAAGGAAAATACTTTTAAATTCCTCCCACTCTAAGGCTTAAATATCTTAATTATCCCCAATATTCTTAACCACTGACCATCATTTATCATCTTCACCTACAAAATGATAAATATAAAGACATAAATTTTGATTATCTAAACATATAAAAACATATAATATCTTTTCAAGGGATTTAATATATCCTTAACCTGCTACTAAGTTAAGAGATCCACTAAAAGATGGAGGTCATTGCCTCATAAAATGGTCCACTATCATCACATTCCTTTGTGGTAGCTCTGGTTGTTATCTTACATGGATGCCACTACCATTTATTGATTGTGTCATTTTATTCAATACTGTCACAAACCTCTTTATTCCAATCCCTACCATTCTAGGTGACAGATTCAGAAGGATATTGTTTTGTCGGTGCCTTTCAACTTCAACTTCCTTGTTTCTTCAATGGAAAACCATTTTGAACAAACATATCTTAGTTGAAGCAACATGGTAATCTTTAAATTCTAAAAAATTTCAAATTAACCATAGAGTAAAAATCATTTATGTTATTCTTTTAACATCATCCTAACCCCTAAAGTTATGTAAACCATCCTCTAATACCAACTATAAGGACTCAGCCTTATTACATTACATAATATTGAATTTTAGTCAAGAACTCAATTCCTTTCAAATTGAGGATATTTTCAAGTTTAGAGTTTTAGAGAACTAGGATATAATATATATATATATATATATATATATATATATATATATAAATCCACATTTACATAGATTGGATACTATAAAAATAGTATCCATTTCTTTAAAAATATAAAACTTTTCAAATTAAAAATGTTTTCTTTGAAAAATCTTCATAACATTTAACTTTACTTCCTTCTTTTTCTTACACATCCTTATAACCTGTGAAAATAATTTAAAAACATGGAATGAGTACAAAAATATCTATAATGGATATAAAAATAAGTAAAGAAAACATTAGTCCATGAATACTTATAAACATATGAAATCATTTTCAAAACGACATAATTGTCACCCATATATACTTACTTTGTGAAACATGATATTTACATGATATTTAAATAAAACATAAAGAACATAAATAGAACCACAAAGTTATACTAGGACATTACTTACATAATCCTGTAACCATCTCAGCTACCTTTGGATTTGTAACCCTCACAGATACCTTATAATGTAACCCCCATGGCTACCTTATTGTGTAACCATCATAGTTACACTTTGAATAAACATATGGAAGACCTCCAACTTACACATACCCAGTGAATTGGAGGGAGATATAGGTCCCAAACTTCATCATAAACAATTCTTAAGAACCATAATATAATCACACAATATGAATAATTTCATAAAAACAATGCTTTTGAATTTTGTAAAACAGAATTTTAAGAGGATTTTAAAATAAAATCCACTTATAAATATCATATGATTTATGTGAGACTTAATAGAGGTAATGGAATATATATATAAGCTGTAAATACACATAGTTCAACATAATATAAACAAAATTCATCACACAAAAAAATTTAATACAACATAATTAATGAAGTTGAAGGTTAACCCAAAGAATGTAAATTGGATTAATAATTCTCTTCCCTCATGTTCGTATTACTTCAAAAAAATTTAAAACACATGTATAATGGTTAAAAGAGATTTATTAATATCTTAGAAAAAAAGTATTCATGTTTCTAACACAATATATGATCATTTCATAACATCATTTCACCATTTAATTATTAGTATTTTGTTCCTTCCATTATTTCAGTGGCATTCCTTACATGATTTCCATGGTCAGTTTGTATTTGATTTTCTGGTCATATGAAAATGAAATTCCAAAATTGGAATAAAATGGTATTCATATGTTTTTATAATATTATATTATTCCATAAATCATTTTGGTTATATGGTACGAGGATGAATCATTAGATAAATCGTTAGTGATATCCGTTTAGATCATTTTGGAGGTTCTTTGATAATCACGAAATAGTTTCATTATATAACATAATATTATGTATATATGTTAACTCCATAACATTATGGAGGATATATAATAAACATTAAAATATATTTCAACCATTAAAATTGTTTTATACCCAGATTTTTAGGAAGTAATTGAAATTGAATACACATCATCCACGATGTTGGTAAATCGACACATTACAGATGGTGTTTTAATTTTTAGAATAATAAGAATATGAGAGGAAGAATGGTGATGAATTTTTCCATAAAAATGATAACAATGAAAAATTTATATAATAATGGAGATTTCATGCCTCTTGGAAAAGTTGAGGTGAAGATAGTATATGAAAAGAAAATAATTGAAAAGAAACACAAGAAAATGAAAGATGGCCTTTACCTCTTGATCTCTTCTCCTTGAGATCCTCCTTAAGGCCCTGGGTTTTGGCCTTTTGGTCAAACCGGTAGATTTTGGACATGGGATAAGGGATTGGGATGATTATTTGGTAGGACATAGATGAATCACAAGGCTTGAGTGGTGTGAGAGGAAGATAGGTAAGGTTGGTATTTCTGGGAGAAATTGTAGGCTAAACTCTTACGATCATAATAAACTACAAATTTCTCAACAAAGAGGTAGTGGAGCCATGTTTTAAAAGCATTAATCACCACTTCCAACTCCAAGTCATGGGTTGGATTGTTATTTTCATGTGGTTAGAGTTAGAGAGATCCCTATGCCACCACATGTTCGTCCTCCATAAGCACACATCTGATACCCATACCTAAAGCATCACAATAAACCACATATCCCTTTCTACATTCTGGAAAATATAAATTACAGAGTGGTAGCAAACCACATATTTAACTCCTTGAAGGATTCTTAACACTCTAGTCTCAATTAAATCATCACTCCTTTTTTGGTGAGTTTTTTCATGGGCGATGAAATGTGAGATAAGTTTCAAACAAATCGCTTGTAATATCAAGCAAAGCCTAGAAATCTTATGATATCAAAAACATTATTTGATTTCTCCCATGACACGACTGTGATGATCTTACCAAGGTCCACTGAAACCCCTTGTCTTGAGATCACATGACCCAAAAAATTTACTTCTCTAATCCAGAAGGTACACTTAAAAAATTTGGTGTGGAGATGATGGTCCTAATGAGTGCCCAATATGATCCACAAATGGTTCTCATCCTTCTAGTTAGATTTTGAATAAACTAGGATTTCATCCATGAATACCATGAAAAAAGAATCAATATACTGGTGTAACGCACTATTTATAAGCACCATTAATACTACTAGAGCATTTTTCAATCCGGAAGGCATGACTAACTACTCAAAATGGTTATACCTACTTTGAAAATCGGTTTTTAGGATATTCACCTCTCTAACTCTGACTTGGCGGTGACTAGAACACAAGTAAATGTTAGAGAACCACCTTTCCCCCTTAAGCTCATAAGAAAATTCATCAATTCATAAAATGGATACTTCTTCTTAATGGTTACCTTATTCAACTTACGTTAATCAATACATAACTGGAGAGATCCAACAACCTTTTTCACGAACAAAACTGGGGTATCCCAAGGAGAGATGCTCAGGCGAATGAATACATGGGATTCCAAATCATACAACTGTACCTTTAATTACCTCAACTTTGTGGGGGTACATATGATGTGAGGGGAGGTATATCAGTTTTGTTCCTAATGCCAAATCTATAGAGAACTCCATATCCTACTTTAGATTAAAGCATAAAAATTCATGAGGAAATACATTTGATAACTTTTCCACCATAAAAGGTAATCCACCCTCAGAAGCCCCACTATTTTCCTCCAATGCGATTGATGATAACTAAAAAATGAGACTACCTAAATCTAGAAGTGGAGGTGTAACATAACCTGACTGAGGATCTCATTCACCATGAAATACCTAGATACTTCCATCCAGTGTTGTGAAACTCACATGCCGCCTATAGAAGTTTATATGCACCTGAAAGCACACCATCCAATACATTCATAGGATTACATTAGATATTTCTATGTATAAAATTAGGAGATACCACTCCATATCAACCCCTGACATAGTAAACACACAAGATGGACATCTAATACCCTGCTCTTTCTTCTTACCAGGAAGCATCACCAACTCCATTACATATGACATAATATCAGTTGGAAAACCAAAATAATACACAAGAAGGGTAGAGATAAATGAAACAGAAGCAGTGGTATCATATATAAATGTAGATATAAATGATTCAAACAAAATAGTAGCATGAACTTTGGAAGTCCATACATCTGGTTCCACTGGTGCTTGGTCCACAACATGAATATGTCTGGTCTCATCTTGAGTCTGAACATAACCATTGACAGGTGGCTCTACCCTAAATTTACTCAACCCGGAAGGGGATACATTCTTTATGCCTCGACCAAAAAAACATAATCTCACCCTCCTATATGGATCTAACTATACTAATATCCACCTAGAATCCATAGACCATACACCACTCTGATATGGGTGCTTTACTTTTCAGAAATGTTGCAGGTGTCCCACAGCTCCGCATTGATGGCGAGGTTTGGGAGGATATGTGAATGCAGGTAGAATGTGGCTTACATTCCCTCAATTATGGAACACAATTGACCCTAAATTAGAATTAATGGATGAGGACTATCGGGAATGGTGGATTGAACTACCACCTCCCTTTTCCCCGGCTCATCCTACTTCCTCTTCTTCTCAGATGAACTTCCACTCCCCATTTCTGACACATCCCCATAGGAACCTGACTTTCTCTTAAAGTAAATATCTACCAAAAAAGAACATTAAACCAATTTCTAAAAGGTATCGATTATAAATTGAAAAACTTGAGAATAGATCTCTGGTCGCAACCCCCTCTCGAATGTTTGTGCCTTCTTCTACTCATTGGAAATGATTTCAGGTATGTACTGAACTAGATTAGCAAAGTGATTTGTGTACTCAATCATGAAATGATCCCCCTAAACAAGATCAATAAACTCTTAGGATATATCATAGGCTAACACCATGGGACAATACTGATCATTGAAAATTTCCTTGAAGTCATTTCAATTCATCTTTTTATACTTTCCATTTTGGACCACTGAGTCCCACCACCTCCAACTGGGACCCTCTAGCAAGAACGAAGTACATTTCACCCGGACTTCCTCAGGGGTGTCAAGATATTCAAATATCTAATGTATTTTCTCAAGAAATTATTCTAATTCCTAAGGTATTGTTCCACCTCAGAAGAAAGTATGCATATTCCTAAGGAAATCTTGAGCTTTTTGCTTCCTAGGACCAGGTTCATCCTCTCTAACTGGAGCAGGACCAAGACCCACTCCCTATCCAAAATCTTGGACAGATCGAGCCATAGTATCCACTAATCTCTGATCAATTGGTTTTGGATAACTCTCTCCATGATCTTCCCATGATTTCACAAGAAGTCTCCGAGAAGGCATCTTGCTATAGAAAGACAATAATTACAAGAAAATCCATCATTACGACCATTCTAAAAAAATTAAACAGTGATAAAAAATACAAACATTCCATAATACCAAACGAGCCAAACTCATTACAATAACATAACAACTAAACCACTTCACCTCCACCGGGTTCCCATGTATAGTATGTAGCCTATACATCTCACCAAAAGGATAAGTCAAAAAAACCCAAAATCTTATAGTGAATCAATATTTTTCACAAGGTGTGCTATCTAGGAACCCTACTCGCAACGAGAACCACAAGCCTTGAAAATCTTAACTCCATTATATCCAGACTCATCCCAAAAAACTCAACCCTAAAAGAGTGTAACCTCCTCTGATACCATTTTTTCATGAACCATGTCAGGTTTCCATGAAACCCAACACCCGACCTAATTCATGGCATGGCATGAAGGGTGTTCCCAATCCCCACGGGCTGGTAACTAGTACATGGGTATTAATCAAATTCTTTAGGAATGATTTCACATATTTATATAAACATAAACAATAAAAAATAATAAATAAACCAAATCTGAATAATCAGAACATAACTAGGTATGAAAATTTTCAAATCTGACTTCACATCTTTAAATAAAATACCAAAAAAAATCTACCACCCAAAAAAACAATTCATCATCTAAAAAACCTCCATATGAAAAGAGGAGCATCATCCTCAAGCCACCACCACAACTCCTACAAGGGAAGACCACTAGAAACCTGAAACAACATCTCTAAACACCTTGAATTTACTTATATAAAATATAACTAGGTCTACTTACACCAAAAGGTGTAATTAGGGTGTGATCCAGAGCCCATTAGGATGTCACCCAACAAATAGATTCCATTCAATAAACATTATAAAATAAATAAACATGCTAGTTCATCTAAAAGAGAAACTTTGAACATTTTTATTGAAAACATTTTAAAATAAATCATTCCTACTTTTCAAAAAAACGAAGTATAATTTATGTTGATAGTAAGTACGATATCACCATAGAGCACTAAGTCATGGGAAAACCCTTTAGGAAATAGTTGGAAATGGGTCACTTGGTACATCATATCTTGGGGAAATGTGGTATAGTAACCATGACTAATAGTGTTTTTATTCACAATCCACTTGGTGGGGAAACCCCATGGTCCTAGTGGTCTCCAATCATCAATATCATTTACTTAGTGTTGTATCATTAATCCTACTAGATGAATCCAGGATGAGCCACTTCCAATTCAACTAGAATACTAGTCCTAGTCCACCCACCTAGATACCCAATTTTCCCCTTTTGTGATTAATTTCCATTCCACATGTCACATACAACTTCAATTTCACATGTACAAAAGACTAACAATGTAAACACACATGATAACCCACCATTTCCACATCCAAAATCCACTTTGATACCAAAAACACACCAAATCCATTTTAAAACATGATTTTTCCATTCTCACGTTTTATCAAACACTTTTAAGTCATCAAACAAAGAAGTATATGTGAAACACACAAAGAACATAACTCATTTCCTTTGAAACCCCATTCCTTAAAACCAAATCACTCAGAGTCATTTCAAAAACTCATTTTTTTACCACATAAATAATGAATAGAACAAATTTAAACACTCAAGGAATCGTATTAAAATCATAAAATAATGTTTAGACATGGAACCACTAACCTTGAGGGTTGTAACTTCTAGAAATCAGTGTTAAACCACAAACTCACATCAATTGAACCCTATAATGGAAATTTTAAACCATAAAAATCAAGATAGAAACCTGAAAATTAAGATCTAACCCAAAAAATGACACCCAACCCACTATATAAATGAAACCCCAAGAAAGAGAAAGAAAACCCCCAAAAGAGGGGGATAATCAAGAAATGGGGGACCTGGTGTTTCTGGGCGACTCCCCACAAAATCTCCCAAAAATAGAGGTCCAATGGAGAAAGAGGGAGGAGTGGAGGATCCTAGGACTGAAAATATCTACTAGGGAGGAAGAGGGGTGGATTTTTTGTTCAATACAAAAAGGAAAATAACCCATTTTTAATGACCCAGATAGGCCGCATGATTTTCCCACACAGTTTGAAAAATCATGCGGCAATTGTGCATGCCTCTCTATCCTAGAGGAACCTACCCCATGTTCAGTCCACATTGCATATATTACTATGAATAATCAATATGTCAGATACTACACCAAATTATCCACCTAGAATATGGTTACTTGGGTAGGGGTGCACAGTTTCTACTAACAGTGTGTCACATGCTGTTTACCCAATTTTTCTTATTTTTATATAAAAACATAAAGGAAACCCAAAGGGTAAATTCAAGACCAAAAATAAATAGAATAATATTTCAAAATAAAATCATGGGTGTGATAATCAATATAAACATTCAAATTGAAAAAATAGCATACAAAATTTTAGCAATTACCTCAATCAATAAATATAATAATAAATCATCCAGAGTAATATGAATGGTATCAAAATAGTATATCCCCAGCAAAACTGATCATAAAAAATCCATATAAACAATAATGATGGTGTCATTACATCAAATCCCCAGTGGAGAATTAGTATACTATTGTTTTTTCATTGATTAATATAAATTCCATAAAGAGATCATTAATAGTATTTTCGAGGAAAATAAACTTTCCACTTTGAGAACAACTTTTTAAAACTAAAAATTCAAAAAGTATTGTAAAAATAATTTTATTTGAAAATAAACATTGAAAATTATAATGGAATATTTAAAAAAAATTATTGGTCCTGATGCTAGAAAATTCCATTCAAGACATACATGCTAAAACAAATATTTCTTTCACATTTTTAGTAAAACCAAAATCCAAATTGTTTTAAAAATGACAGGAATATTACTTATAATGTTTTTGTGAAAATCCAATAATTTTTATTTATGCATTCAATAAATCATTTATAGAATTTAAAAAAAATTAAAATATTTTATGAAAACAAATTTTCGGAAGAAAAAGGATTTTTGATGGAAGAAATATATAAATTCGGATTTAAAAAAACATTTCTTAATTGGCTTAAGTATCAAAGATAAAGAAAATGATAATATTACTTGAAAGATTCACTAATAACTATAAGAGAATAAACTTCATGGGTTTTTTGAGATATGTATCATAATATTTCATCATGATAAACTTAATCATAAATAATCTGGATAATAAAATAGATTGTAACATTAACCCTTACCACTTTGGTAACTTTTGAATCATAAGCCCCTTGAAAGAAATAAATTCAACTAAAACTTTAAATAATATGAATATAAATGAATTTTTGATATAAAATATCAAAGGTGAAGTATATACACCATAGAAATGATTAATTGGTGAATATAGGATATGTCAAACGGAATTAAAAGAGAGACGAGAAACCCTCTCCACATGTTTGAATTATTTTGTATGTGTTTGAACCACATGTATAATAAATATATGTTTAGTATACATATATTACATATCCATACTCATATACATAATACCATATAAGATTTAATTATATTCTTTTTATTTCCCTTTTATTAACAATTCTTTGTTAAAATTGATGTTTTGGATGATAATTACTTCATTTTCCATATATGTTTAGGTTAAATAATATTGGTTCTTTTACTTTGATCATCATTAAATCACCTCCATAATTTTAAATAGGATATAAATATCATATATGTATTCATTATAAATTTATTTAATATAATATATAAAATTTAAATATTTAAAATGAATTGCACCATTCAGGGAGATGGTAGGTCATACATACGCATGAATATTGTATCCATTTTGTCGAAGGATGGTATCAAAAGAAAATAAATATTAATTAAAATTTAAATAATTATTATTATGTTCAATATATTTTTTAAATTAATAAAATTTATCCTTTTTATCATCTATGTAAAAATAAAATGATAAACGTTTCACCTCACTACGTAGAGGTTGTGGTCCACACATATGCATGAGCGGCATTATTGTTTTCTGAAAGATTAGAATGTAATAATTTGAATATGATATTATGTTTAAAAAAGTATGTTTAATTCCTAAATATCTCATATATTCATTATTTTAACCTTAATACCTTCCTTGTAAAGAGTATCCGAAAAAATCACATCATTTTGTGAGGTGGTGGTCTATCATACACATGGGTGATGTTATCATATCCCCCATAAGAATAACATATAAGAAGTTATATGTTATAAAATAACTCAAGAATTATAATAATTTCATAAATATATTATATATATGTTAAATATATCATTATATCTAGCCTTGAAAGGTGGTGATGGAATTTGAATTACATCAGTTTGTGAGATAGTAGTTCGTCGTACACACAATCGATGATTTCGTTTTCCATCTAATGGAAATGGATATGGATATAAGTTATGAAATTTAAACAATAATATGCCAGTATATAGTATATAATTTATTTATTATAAAAAAATATTTAAATAATATTTTATTTAGGTGGACGAATAAATAAAATTAAAATGCTCGTTTAAGAACATTACCACTTCTTCGGGGAACTTATTTAGCTTTGTACTAAAAACATTCCTAGGTTATATTTATTACAAAACATAAGCCTATTGGATATTGGTATTGGATTAAAGAATGAAATTGGTCATTTATTTTCTAAACCAAATGGTTTTGGATGTTTTAAGAGTAGAGGAGTGGGGTGGCCTTTTATAAGTGGGGGAGAGGACACATATGGAATTTTTGAAAATAATGAATTACATCAATGTTGTTATCCTAAAAAAAGTGACAAAATGGGTCATTCTCAGACATTATAGGTTATAAAGTCTCAATATATCCATAAAATGGTCTTTTAAAAAAATTGGTAATTTTTAACCCTTATCTTTTTAGTTTAACTCCCCCCCCCCCCTCAATTCACTCACCTTACCTTAACCGTAGTAATTAATTTTTACTATTTTAACTATTCATTATGGTATAAAATTATGTTGAAATTAGTATATAAAATTAATTATTATGGTTAGAAATATGGGATCCATTTTTCTAAATTTAATTCACATAATTTATATAATTTAATTTAAAATTAATCTCACCAATGCGGTAAAAAGGTAGTTTTGGAGAAATGCATTTTTCAACGAAAAGATAATCTTATATTAACTGTATGAATATAAATAATCATGATATGAATTTAAATTTAAAAATATATACATATAATATATAAATTTTACTTACATAATTTCTCATTAGGGGTTATTTTTAATAATTAAAATGGATAAACATTGTGCACATTAAAACAGTTTTCAGAAAAATGTGTTTTAAAACCCAAAAGTAGACGTATAATAAAATCTAGTATAAAGGTTATTAAAATATAATTAATTGTAATAAATAAAAATAAATGATACTTATTTAACTTTAAATAAAATTCAATTCATAATTTTACTTTTAAATTTATTTTTTTTTTAATGAAATGATAGTTTTACAAAAATCTATATTTTCACTATTCAATGAAAAATCAATATCTTCAAAAACTTAACAAAATTACACCCTAAATAAATTTTGATATTCTAATTTCAAAAATTAATTTAATTTTAAAATTAATTTTATAAAATAGGTAAATATTAATTTCAAATTATGTGTGAAAAGCATGACTAAACATCCTTTTAGGAAAATAAAGTTTTTCATAAAATGCTTCTTTTTATTTCAAATGGATCTTATTTTTTCTAATAAATAGATAAACATTGAATTTATTTATCATGTGTAAGCCAAATAATTTTCATAATTCACTTAGTCTTATTTATACCCTAGAATTTAATGGATAGGTTATATCAGTATTCTATATTTTGGTTCATTCAGACTTGAGGTTTCATGTTCCACAAGCTATCGAAGAGATTGAATTAATTTAAAAATAAATATATCATAATGTCTTAGGATGTTAAATTATCATATTAGATTAGTGATTCAGGTCATATACTCTATCAAACATCTAGTTTTTCATTTAAAATTTTGGGGTGTTACATTCTCCCCGCCTTTAATAAGTTGTGTCCTCATAATTTAAACTTGATCTCAGAAATCAAGGGTTTCACATTTGGAAATACCATTGTTGAAAAAACCACAACATAAAAGGGTTCATAAAAATTATTCTTGAAAATATATAAATGGAAATACAATATTCATATACAATAACACATAACTATGTTTCTAAATAAGTGAACATTTGTGGGAAGTTAAGATATTGACATGGAAGAAAAATGTAAATCAAAATGGAAAGTGATAGTGATAATTGATCATAAGAAATTTAGTGATATATACAAGGTTAATGACCCAAAACCATAAATCTATAAAGGTTGAAAACACCACTAGTTCATTACTAATGAAGGTCATGTAAATTTTTTTGTTTCAATATATTTTTTCTAGAGTTGAAGAATTCCTTTAAAGTCTAAACTAGGAACATAATGAAATATACTTACTCAACAAGTTTAATTTATCCCTTTAATAAATTTCCACTATAATATCATATTTTTATCTAAAAATGTGTATTAGTGTTTATTATTTCATGATTTATAAACTAAAAATAACTTTTAACAAGTCATAAGATCCATCAAATAATGATAATTCCTTCCTATGATATTTTGAAAAACCAAAATGGTTTGCACGAGTTATCTAACAACACCAAAATTTCAAATTCATCCATTCCATAAATAGTTAACCTTAATACCATTCCAAAATATTTCTATCCAAATTAAAATTCCCAAATTTGTTAAGGCGGTCCACTAATAAATATAACATTATATTCCCCAAATAACATAAAGTTTATCTTAATGTCACATTCCAAATTTGTGGATATTGTGATCACCATAAAACCTTAGTAAAAACATAAATGCTTCTGAAAATTATTTTTCTATTTATTTCTTAAATAAAATCTAAAATTACCAAATTTATTCCATAATTCCCAAATTTCATTGAACTCCATTAAAGATAATGTATACCATTAACTCACTCACCAATTACAATGTAACAAATAATATCCCATAAACATCTATTTATTATTATTATCTCAATATATATCACATGTTACGATCTATCTTCGCTTAATAATTTATTTCCCAAAAATATCCATTTTCCACTGAATCACTTTTCTTTGTACCATTCAACACATACTTTCAAATCAGTAAGGAAATTATACTATAGTATAATCTTTATATGTTTCAAGAATATAATCAATAAAAAATTTCTACAAAAAATTTCTTAAATCCAAATAAATAATAAAATTAATCATTACACTTAGTTTTTATTAATATCATAAGATTTACCTTGATCCCTTAGATTCTTCTGATATATATTCCCTTGACACTTGGGGAATTTGTTGGAATAGTTCTCCATTTACTTATAGTTAAAGCACTATAATTTCATGGATTTTCCCTTACCCTTGCATTCATGATAATTATGTCATTTGTTTCCACACTTGAAGAAAAATCCTTTTCATTTTAGAAATTTACCAAGGAGCTTCTTTCCAAAAGTATCTTATGTGAAAAAACCCCATCATTACCTTATTTCCTTTATCTATTTTTTTGTGACATATTATTGTAGTCTTTATTCCCTTAAAAACCATTAAACATGGAGAATTATTTATATATATTGATATTTAATGATACTATGTCCTCATATGATAATAATTTTGGGAGTCTAGTTCCCTTCAAAGTATTGGATTAAGGCTATTAAAGAAATAGTCAATACTACTCTTTGGATTACCTATGTAGTCTATCTCATTCCTTGACAACATTCTAAAGTTTATTTATACCTAGTAAAATTTTCTTCTTCCTTTTTTCTAATACTGGTGAATTGCCTCTTTATAAACAATCATTTCAGGTGAGGAAAATAATTTTCCATGAATATTAGCTTAAAATTCTTTCATTCCATTTTTTATATTTATTCTTCATCCTTATGGTTTTGAATCAATTACCATTATTGATCTGAATCTCCTAATAGATGATAAACATCCATGAAAACCTTTTCCCATTCATTACTTCCCAAAGAGAAAAATATATTCTATAAAGAACTTAGACATTGATCAAAATGGATTTTTTGTCCCATTTAATGATGGAGGTTAATTATTCATGAAGTGTTCTAACATTGTTACACCGTGTGGTGGATCCGCAAGCTAATCTATGAAGGTAAGGTTATTTCTCACAACTTGAGTCATATTCTCTAATATTGTTATAATTTATTCACTTCCCAGAGCAGCTCCATCTCATGTTTCATTATCTTTCCTAGGAGGGAAATCCCTATATAGAGTATGTGAATTGATACAGTTCACATTACTTCTTCTAAGAATAATTTCTAAACAATTTAATAAACTATATTAGATTATAACATTATGAAATATAAATTATAATCCAAAAACTAGTGATACACTTACAATAAATTGAAAATTTTATATATGTCTTATCACATAATCATAAACATGGTTTATTTGGAAAAAAATTCAAACCATGAAAATATTATCAAATCATTTATAATGGTTTGTAAAGAAATTGTGTATTAACCCAAGAATATCCCATGACTATTTCAAACTAGGTTCATAGTAAGGACCCTTATTGGGTACCAGATAATACTTGATTCAAGCCTAATGCACCTTTTTTGGAGTTATTATCCCTAGGTACATCTGTTCTAAAACAACATCCACTTATGGTATCTAGATAGGGATTTATTTCTAGGAAAACCATATAATTACTACCTTACCAAAACTTTAGGGTTTCATCCTATACTTAGACTTATATTTAAAGTAATTAATAGTGTTATATTCCCTAATATATATTTCCTAGATCTATTTCCCATGATTTTACTAACATTACCCTAATTCCAACAATAAATATGACGAATCCAACATCCCATAGTTGGTTGTTACTTTATTACATTAACATAAGATAGAAAGAGTAATATCCTGAAGCACCAAATAGTATACTAGTATTGGTAAATAAGATACATACATGAATTTCACATATATCTGAAAACTTAAAATAAAAAAAGTATTTTCTTGAGATCATATTAATTCGCTTTATCATGTCCCTTCATTTCAATCGTAAAACATTTCCTAACATCCTATGGAAAGGGAATATAATAAAGGGGTGAGATCTAATACTCTATACAGGTATGCGTACAGTGGAATCTATCATGAATCCATAAGATGTAAGTAATATGGAAAGGTAAATAAATAAAACATTTATCATTTAATCAATAATTTGAACATGAAGAATAATATGTTAGGATTTAATGATGATCAAATATTGTCATATAAATAATCACATGAGCGTCAAACCTAACCATGGATATTCTAACAAATCACATAGACACATATAACACTAATAACTATATCATAATGAGTGAATGTATATTATCAAAAATCATAACCATACCATAAAGTCCTCATTCAAAGGCATCTTATATAAATGTGTAAGGTTGCAGCCAAAAATGCCCCATCTAGTTTGTTTCATGAGAACTATCGATGCATCGAGGGGCTATAGTGGGTCCCACCCATTACTTACTAAGTAAAATCCATTCCTCATATGAAATGGGTGAAACATAATCAATATAAATTTTTTACTAAAAATCTATCACACAAAATGTTAACAATTATCCTAATCAATAAACATGATATTATACCATTTAGACTGATATAAATGGTACTAAAATGGTACCCACCTAGTCAAACTAATCATAAACCATTTATAGAAATAATAAGGATGGTATCATTACAACATATCCCCGGTGGGGAATAATTAGAATAAGGGTTTTTTCATTAATGAATAGAAATTCCCTAGAGAGATCGTTAAAATCATTCTTAGGAAAAAATAACATTTCCACTTTGAAAATAACCTTATAAAATAGAAAATTCAAAAAAGTATTGTAAAAATACTTTTATTTAAAAATAAAATTTGAATCATATAAATTAATCTTTGAAAAATGTATTGGTCATGATAATGGAAAATTCTGTTCATGTCTTAAACGTTAAAACAAATATTCCCTTCACATTTTCAGTAAAATCCAAATAGCCCTTGTATGGAAAATCACATGAAGATTCATTTTAAAAAAATTATAAAAAAAATAGTAATCAGAAAAAATGAATTTAAAAAATAATTTTTATAATGTTAAAAACATTTTATGAAAACATGGTTTTGGAAGAAAAAAGTCTTTTTTATGGAAGAAAGAAATAAATTCGTATTTTATTGAAAACATTTTCTCTAAAATTTTAAGTAAAAAAGTGGGGGGAAATGTTACTATTACTTGAAAATTGCATGAATAAACATATGAGAATACAATTAATGAGTTTTAAAGAGGAGGATCATAAAATTTCATCATTATAAACTTAATCATAAACAATCTTGATAAATTTGGAGATTGTAACATAAACCCTTACCACTTTAGAAAAATATGAATCATAATCACCATGAAATAAATAACTTCAAATGTAACATTAAATAACATAAATATAAATTAATTTATGATATAAAATATCATAGTGGAAGTATATACACCACATGAAGGAATAAGTGGATAATATGGGATATGTCTAGTGGAAGTAAAAGTGAGATGAGAAACCCTTACCTCAAGCTCAACTTCCATCATATGTGTATAAACCTCTTTTATAATAAATAAAAGTTTTTAAATTATATATTATTGAACCATAATCATATATATCATACCATATAGTATTTAATTTTAGTATTATATCACATATTTATTAAAAATTCTTTATTAAACTCACTGTTTTGGGTGCTTTGTTTTTCATGTATGTTTTGGTTTGTTAATTTTGATCATTTTAATTTGATCATAATTAAATCATCCCCAAAATTTAAAATATTATATAAATATAATATATATATTTATTATAAATGTATTTATAGTAATCCATAAATTTTAATGGTAGAAAATTCATTACACCATTCATGGAGACGGTACATCATACGTACACATGAGCGTTGTTTCCATTTTATCAATAGATGAAATGAAAGGAAAATAATTATTAATTAACATTTACAGAATAATTTATATTATCTATATAGAATTTATATTAATAAAATATTTCCTTATAACCATCTATGTAAAAAATTAAAATCATTTCACATTGCTACGTGGAGGCGGTAGTCCACACGTACGCACAAGCGATGTTATTGTTTTCCAATATATTAAAAGGTAATAAGTTATATGTGATATTATATTTCAAAAATTATGTTTAGGTCATAAATATTATATATATACATTAATTTTCTCCTTACTACCTTTCATGTAAAGTGTAAATGAAAAGTGAATCAGACTACTTCATGAGGCGATAGTCTGTCATACACACAAGCAACATTATCGTATACCCGCACAAGTAGAAAGTAATAAGTTATAGGTGATATCATATTAAAGGATTATAATAATGTCTTATATATAATATAAATATGTTAAATCCATCATTATATCCATCCTTTAAAGTTGGTGATAGAAAATGAATTGCATTGGTTCATGGGGCAGTAGTCCTCCGTACACATGATTAATGATTTCGGTTTACATTTGATGGAAGTGGAGATTGATATTGGTTATGAAATTAACATAATAACACCTCAATATAAATTATATAATTTTTTTAATATATTATCATATTTTAATAATATTTTAAAGAGGTGGAAGAATAAATTAAATAAAAATGATCATTTAGGAATGTTAGCTCTTCTTCAAGGAATTTCATTAAGTTTTCACCAAAAGCCTTCCTAAGTTAGATTTATGATCCATAAAAGGACTCTAGGATGTTTGTATAAGATTAAGGAATTTATTTTTGTAGGTATTCTATAAACCAACTGGGTTTTTAAGTGTGAATTGTAGAGGATAGGGGTGGCCTTTTATCTGTGGGGGAGAGGACACACTTGGCAATTTTAAAAATAATGAATGAAACCCATGTTTTTATCATGAAATAACCCTCCAAAATGGGACATTATAGAAACTTAGAGGTTATAAGGTCTGAATATTTATGAAAATTTTGTTATTAAGAACTTTCTGTCATTTTTAACCCATATCTTCTTTTTTTAACTCAATGGTAAATCCGTTTTTACCATAACTGTGATAAATAATTTTTTTTGATTTTTTATATTCATTATGGTACAAAATAAGTTGAAATTATTAAATAATATTAATTATTATGTTTTCTAACATGGAATCCATTTTTTAAAATTAAATTCACATAATTTCTAGAATATAATTTAATATTAATTCCACATACATGAAAAAAAGGTGCTTTTTAAGAAATGTATTTTTCAGGGGAAGGATGGTATTATATTAACTATATGAAAAGAAAATAGATATTTAAATTTAAAAATAAAATTCTATATTTATAATATATTTATTTAATTTAAATAATTCTTAATTAGGGGTTATTTTTATGAATTAAAATATGGAAACATTATGCACTTTAAAACAGTTTTCAGAAAAATATTCTTTTAAACTAAAAAATAAACTTATTATAAAATACAGTATAAAAGTGATAAAAATGTAATTAACTGGATTAAATATAATTAAATAATGATTAAGTTTCTTTAAATAAAATTAAAATTAAAATTTTCATTTTAAATTAATTAATTTATTATAAATAAATGACAGTTTTACAAAAAAACTGTAGTTTTCACCATCCAGTGAAAAAACAATATTTTTTAAAAAGTCCAAAAATTTCACCCTATATAAGTTTTTATATGATGATTTCAAACATTAATTTAATTTTTTGAATAAATTTTATAAAATAGTTAAAAATTACTTTTAAATTATTTATTTAAATAATGACTAAACAACCTTTTAGAAAAATACAATTTTTCATAAAACAGTTTCTTTTCTTTCAAATAGTTCTTATTTTACATCAAATCAATAGATATCCATTTAATTTATTTTATATATATGTATAACATATAATTTATATAATTTAGGTATTCTTATTCATTCCCCATAATATAGTGGCTAGGTTATAATGGTATTTTATATTATGGTTCATTCAGAATCGAGGTTGCGTGTTCTGTAAGTTTTCAAAGACTATAAATTTATTTAAAAAGATGTATGTTGTAAGGTATAGGGGTGTTACATTATCTTGTAAGAATATTGATGAAAATAATATATGATATTGAACATTAGTTTCCACTTTTAAAATATTTTGGTGTAGCATCATTCGAATATTTATTAATTTGAAAATGACATGATCCGACATAGTATTTTCTGCATGTTAAGCTGTAAGATAAAAAATTGATCCGAATGGAATTACCTTAGTATATGTGAAATTAATACTACAGCATATTAAAGGCATTATGGAATTTTTATTTTTTATGTATATAAATTTAGGAACTGAAATTATTTTAATTTACATAGGCTAATTTGGAAAGTTTAACATATGATAAAAAGTCAACCTCCAGTGGTTCATTCTATATTAGAGGTATGTGTATTTTTTGTATTAGTGGGAATAATGTTTTAATATCAATAAGATTTATATAATTTGAATATATTTCCAAAACTCATGATTGTACACATCCAATATAGATGATGAAATAACCTGAATATATTGGTAAAAGGGTTAATTCACTAATTTCCATAAAATGTGGTAACTCATGTGTGATAAAATTGTGTAAAAAATAAATGCATCCTTCAAAAAAAGTATTTTGATATCAAATATCACTTTATCAATGAGAAATTAGAGTAAAAAATATGTAAAAGTATAGTATGTTTCCATAAAAAACAAATTCTTAATTTGATGACAAATCAACTTCCAAGAAAAATATTTGATAAATAAAATTTTATAGTTGTAGTGTAAATATATCCTTCCACTTAATTGTTTGGATAAAAAACCCCTCCACTCTAAAAAAATTTCTACATGTTGTTTTTTTAAATAAGTTTTTTTAATTTAACAAGATGTATATTTGTGTTGGATAAGGCTTTGGTTTCACTAATTTCTTAAATATCCATGATGAAGTGAGATTTAGTTTCATTTAAAGAGGGAGAGAAATATCTCAAATAGTCTCAAATGAGGAATAAAAGATACCATAGTGGGAGATAAATCACAAGGGGTAGAACCATAAATAGATATATTTCATAAGGGGTTTTATAAAACATCAGTGAGACGTTGAAATTATTTTTTAATGAAGATGCCAGAGATACTCCTCAAATATTGTTAGAATTATTTTAAGATGAATTAAAATATTAGTTAAGTGGTTATTTATTAAATAATTTAATTGTACTCTTCTTTCCCATCACGAGCATGACTCGCTTCATCTGTAGTGGATGGAATTAGATTTATTAAAATCATTATGAAATACCTATTTATTAAAAATCATTAAAGGTTTTAAAGGATCCATGTATATCAATATTTTTAAAGGTGGGTCTTTTTAGAAATAATCAAAGAAATTACTTTTTAGGATGTGTATTTTAACAAAGGTAGAAAAAATCCTATGAAATGAATCATATAAATATTTAGAAATATGTATAAGGAGTTTTATAAAATTTATAGGATTATAGATGTATTTTTTTATAGTAACAAAAAACAATGTCTTGGGGAACCTATTTAAACCATGGTAAGGCTCTATGTTTTTGGAAAATTAGTGGTGTTTAAAAGAAGAAGTCTAGTTGTAGCTACATGGTGACATAGGTTTTTAAAAAATTTCATGGAACTAAAAAACATGTTGAGGATCATGTAAAATAATAATGGTTCATAAGAAATAGTTAAATGTGGTATATATAGGTAGAAAAGTTTTATATAACCCATCATGTCTGGAATTCATGGTTTTTGGAAAAGGTAGTTAACTTAAGGAGATGATTCTATTAGCTAACATGAGATGATTAACACATCCTGAAGTTATACCATGAGTTGGAGAAACATATCATGGTCAATATTAACATACTGTGGGGAATATATATTAGTGTTTTATCCCTAAAATCAGTCAAGTATTATTGTATTAGATATATATTTCATCATGTAATGTAAAATAGTCGTAATATTTTTTTCATTCATTTATGTTTTTTCATAGAAAATGAGATATGTTATGATAAAAACCCCCTAAAATATATGTATTGTTATGTTGTACCTAATTTATGATAATAATATTATGTTATGGTGATATATTAATATTACTATGAGTAGGATCTCTTGTAATGATATACAAGTGATCACTTATAGGATATATGTTTCTGAACTTGTATCTGGATTGAACCACTTAATACACACCACATGAATTGTTATATATATTTAATTGGTGTTACATAAGTGAAAATTGTCTATGGATCCTTTAACGTGAGTTTTTCAAATAGGTTACCTACTTTTGAGGATTCATAATTTGATAACTAAATAAATTTAATTAGGAATTATTATTAATATAAGGTAATTGGGTATGACACAAATCAAGCAGAGGGATTTTATTAACCAAGATGGGATGTATCTACCCATATAACTGGTTATGACATCATAACCCTCAATTTATTTTTGACTAAGTTTGTTCGCAAACATTCCAATAAAATTACATGTGATGTAATTATATAAGCTTTAGTCATCTTGATAATTGAGAGAGTATAATAAGTATATTAGATTGACATTATCCATGTCTCATGCATAATTACGATATAAAGAACAATGAAACTTTTCTAATGGAAAAGTGGTATATTATATCACACCCAACCCCTTTATAATTTTAGTATATATGATGTGTTTCAAGATACCGTTCTTGGTTTAAAATTATGTGTAATGATCTGGAATTCAAAAACCCAAATCTGGTGTCTTACTTTATTACATTGGAATATGATACAAGGAATCACATCCCAAAAGATTGAATCATGTAGTAGTCTTAGTAAACTATTTACATACATGGTTTCCATCTTACATTTGAAATAAACAAATTACAACATAATTTTTTTGATAATATCATTTTTCCCTTTGGTATATCCTTACATATCAATCATATTTCACTTCATGGATTTATAGAAAATAAAACAAAATAAGGGTGAGGTAAAATGTTTAGTAAGTGTTAAGTATAGTGGAAGCTATCATGAATCAATAATAATAGCCAATATGTTCAGGTAAATAATTGAAAAAATGTTTCATTTAAAGAACTTTACTATCATAATAAATATAGAATGGTGAATAACTGAAAAAAATTTATTTAATCAATATCATGACTATCACAATTAGATAAGGCATAATCAATATGGAAAGGTAAATAAATGAAAACATTTTTCATTAAATTAATAAATTGAAAATGAAATGAATCCAAAGATAATATTATTTTAAAAATATAAGAGATAATAATAATTTAAATCTTAATGAATAAAATGCTTAATTATTATACATCATGATCTTCACCATCCTGAAAACTTATATTGTCAATACCTTACTCAAGAAAGTTTAAAATTAATGGGTAGGTATAAACCAGAAACCCATTTAACTAAGGCTATCCAACTGATTTAACTCATGAGAAAATATATTAATTGAGGTGTTATATATATTTTTTCCACACCAATATCTTCATTTCCAAATCATTCCTAATATAGTGAATAATTGATTTAATTCATGACAAGTATTTCTTATCAACAAATTTCTGTATTGAAAAAGGAATACAAATTAACAATAATTTCACCAACCTAACAAATAACTTTCAGTGTAAAAAATCATATGTAGAAATGATATATAGTTTAAATAATAAGAATATCCATGATATATAAAATTGATATTTAGGGTAAATTTATTGTCCAATGGTCATAGAAAATTAAATATTTCATGGGGGAGTTAATCACTACAAAAATAAATCATGAAAGTGAATTTCAATACTTTCCTTGGTTAAAAAGATTATAGGACATCCATATAAATAATAAGGATGGTATTAATTAAATATATCCACAATGGTTTATAATTAAAATAAATGTTTGTGATCACTGATGAATAGAAACACCATTCAAAGATCTTTAAAAACATTCTCGAGGAAAATATCATTTTCATTTTGAAAATCACCTGTTCAAACTAAAAGTTCAGAAAAAAAATTAGAAAATAATTTAATTGGAAAATAACCTTTTATGCTTATAAAATAAGTTTTAAAACATTGAATGGTCATGATGGTAGAAAATTATTTTCATGCCACGTATAATAAAACAAATATTCCTTTCACATTTTCAGTAAAAGACATACAAACATTATTTAGAAAAAAACATGAAGATTCCGTTAAAAGTATTTTTTAAGAGTCAAAAAAAGGGTGCAAATTTCTTTTAAAAATAAAAGGATAATATTAAAACATTTTTTAAAACATTTTTAGAAAACATGGTTTTGGAAGAAAACTGATTTCTGACCGAAGAGAGAAATAAAGTCGGGTTTTATTTAAAGTATTTTCTCAATCATTTTAAGTACAAAAAAGTGGAAATAATGTTACAATTACTTGAAAAAATCATGAATATATGGAGGATAATAAAAATAATTGTTTTTATTATATAATAATAAAATTATTTACTTATATATAAATTCACAAATAAACAATTCTTATTAAAATGAGATTGTAAAATAAAATCTCACAAATATTATAACATTAAAGTGAGAATTAATCAATAAATATATTATACGTATCAAATGTAAATACACATAAAACAAGTGTAAATAAAACATAATTTAATCAAAACTCAATACACACATAATTTTAGAATGCCAAAGACAAAGAAGATGTAATATAACCCAATGAAAAGAAATTTAGTTGTGAAATTCTTTACCACTTTGTAATTTTCATGTAAAATACCCTTGGAAGAAATAATTGAAATTGAAATTTTAACCATTATGAATTATTAATTAATAATGATATTACATGTAAAATTAGCATTATAAAAACCATATAAAATAAATTAGGTTCATATCATTACAATATGCCTTAATGAAGGCCAATTGAGATGAAATCCCTTACCTTACACTTCTTTTTGGTTAAACGTTATTTGACCTCCTATATAATAGTTTTAAGAATTTTAATAATTTATAAAAAAAATCATATTCATATATATAATATTATATATGATCCTCTTATAACATCTTATTACCTATTTTTTATTAATTATTAATTATTTTCATTGTTTTGAGTATTAATTGCCTTTTTTTCTCATGCGTGGTTTGTTATGAAAGTTCTATTTCATGGGTATAGGATATAGATACATCATATCTATAATAATATTAATTTTATAAATATCAATTTTTTCATTAGATCCATTTTTAAAATCATTATTAAAATTTCAACATCTAGAATGGATCACATCTCTTCATGGAGACGGTAGGCTATATGTACGCACAACCGATGTTATCATTACATAAATGGGTGAAATGGTAATTAATTTGGTGATATATTAATATTAAAAAACTCAAAATCATCTTATATGTATCACATATATTCATTAAATTTATCTTTATTACTTTCCATGTAAATCGTATGTGAAAAACGAATCACATCGCTTCATGAGGCAGTAGTATGCAGCACACACGAGAGACATTATCATATTTTTAAAGGCATGAAAAGTAAGAAAATATATGTGATATTATAATTAAAAAAGTATAATAATATCATAAATATCTTATAAATTTTCTAAATCTGTAATTATAACCATACATTAAAGGTAGTGATGTAAAACAAATTACATCGGTTCACGAGGCGGTAGTCCATCGTACACATGATCGACAATTTCATTTCCCATTTGATGGAAGAGGAGATTAATATAGGTTACTATATTAAAATAATAACAAATAATTATATGGAAGATAATTTTTAATTATATTACCATGGTTAAATAATATTTTATTAGGTGTAATAATTTATAAATTGAAAAGGCTCGTTTAAGAACATTGCCTCTTCTTCCGGGAACTTCTTTTGGTTTTTACCAAAATCCTTCATAGGAGAGATTTATAATAAAAACATGAATCTTGGATATTTTTGGGGGATTAGTTAAGTTAATTTTTTAGAAAAATTCTAAACCAAATTTATTTGTAAGTGTGAAGATGATAGGAGAGTGGGTAGCCTTTTATAAGTCGGTGAGAGAACACACGTAATTTGTTTTTTTGAAAGATTCAATTACACCAACTCTTCTAAGATGATTAAATCCTCCAAATGGTTCATTGTGGACCCTTAGAGGTTATAAGGTCTACAAATTGGAATTAAATGGGTTTTGGATAATTCTTTAGGCCATTTTAACCCTTATCTTATTAGTTTAACCCCTGGTAAATTAGTTTTTACCTTAACCGCAGTAATTAATTTTTACAGTTTTTACTATTCATAAGAGTAAAAAATTAATCTGACCATATCAGATAGTATAAATTATTTTTATTCCAAATATGTAATCCATTTTTCCAAAATTAAACTCACATAAGTGGTATAATCTATTTTAAAATTATATCTATAGATGTGGTGAAAAAAAGGGTTTCCAAAGAGAAAATTATCATAAATATAAGAGGTTTTAATATCAAAATTCAATATTAAATTGATTAAAATGAATGAATATAGTTAAATTTTAATATAATTTAACTAATTTTACTTTAAAATAATTTAATATTTAATTTAACATTGTGAATTATTTAAACTAAAAGGAATTTTCAATAAAAATAGTATTTTTCACTATTCATCAAAAAATTAAACATTTTAGAAAAATACAAAAAATTCACCCGAGGTTAATTTTGATTTTTTAATTTCAAAAATTAATTCCATTTTATAAAATAAATTTTATAAAATTTGTAAAAACTAATTTTAATTTATATGTCTGAAGAACGACTAATCCATTATTAGAAAAAATATAGTTTTTCTGAAAACATTTCTTTTTTATTTTAAATGATTCTTATTTTTTCTAACCAACCTATAACCATAGTTTTAATAATTTAGTTAGTAATATTAATTCATTCTAATTTTAAATATAGTGTATAATGGTATACAATATTATGGTTTATTTGACTTAGGGTTACAGGTTTCGCAATCTATCAAAGAGATTAAATTTATAGAAATATATATTATGGGTTTTTTAAGCTCGGCGATTCATATTTCATAAAAAATGAAATAAAATGCTCTTATTTTATAATTTTTGGGTGTTAAATTGTCCCCACCTTAAATAAATTATATCCTTGCAATTTGATCTATTCTCAGAAATCCCGAGTTTGATATTTCCTTTATTGAAAACCCATATAGTAAAAAGGGTTAATAAAACATTATCTTAATATGAGATAAAGATAAGTAAAAAAGTTCATATAGAATAAACTATAACTAGGTTTCTAAGTATGATAAAATTTGCATCAAGTGAATATATAGACTTAGAATAAAAGTATAAATAATTAAAGAGAGTGATTTAGGTCATTGATCACAAGAAACTGAATAATCAGTGGAAAGTTAAGGACCTCAAAAAAATGTTCTTATTTAAAAGACCAGTTGTTTCTTTAGATATAAAGGTAATCGGATAAAAAAATTCAATATCCATTTCCTAAAGATAAGTAATTATTTTAGTATAAAATAAAATAAATAAATATACATACTTGATACTTATCTATTTCATAATCACACTTTTATCCTTTGGTTGTGATTTGATCAATTTCTAATTCATCACTCTCTCCATTAAATTAATATATAATAAAATTATTTTTTTATGTAGGAAGCACTAAAATTCACTTTTAAAAAATTATAAGATCCATAAAATCGTGAAAAATATTTCCATCTATCTATAATTATCTTCGAAAACTAATATGATTAGCACAAGTTATACAATATAATAATTTAATCATTAAACCTCAATAGTAACACCATTGGTTGATCATTAATATTTATTTGTTAAATATTTTAACTTAAAAATGACATATTAACCAACACATCATATATGCCAATGGTAGGTGTTAAACTATTATCATCCTTTAGTTGTGGATTCAATCCCCACAGTCATCGCTGGATGTACTGGGTTTTCTCCCATCATGATGGTTGTTCTTTCTCCAAAACTATGTTATTATAATTCCTCTAACATTCCCAAATTATTATGACCCGTAATTAATACAGTGTTAAAAATAAGATAAGCCTTTAATGTTACCAATACATTTAATCTTAGGTCCAAAAAAGGTAAATAAATTCTTCTATAAATAACTCTTTCATATACTAAACCAATGGGTTGTATTTCCATAAATGATTCCCAAAATATCCTTAATCATGGAAGAATCCCATCACATAAAACCTAAAAAGTATTGTTTAAGACATTGAACTTATGATCAATATTAAAATCATAAAACCATGAGGGTATCCATAACTCTTAAGTTAATGAAGACATATATATTCTCCCAAAAATTCAACACAATCCTTAGATATTTCAACATTCTTGTAACCGAAATACCATTAACAAATAAACTTCTATAATTTAATTCTTGGATCCCAATACGTAAATATTTTACCCATTTTATTTTAACATAGGTCCTTCCTTATTCTAGATATTAACCTTTTGAAGATGTAATTGATAAAGATAATGATGAGGTTCCCTATATTTAAGAAAATAAACTATAAATATATCCCTAGGATGAGATTTGTTTTCCTTCCATCATACTATTCATTTTTCCTCACCAAATATTTTCTTTATTCCCTTCATTTAAACACATAAATCATTTTACCATTTCTTTGAAACACTTTCATGGTTGTTCGTTTCCACATTTCTCACATGATGGAAATTTATCCTTCATTCCTCCATTATATCCACCACTTGAGCTCAAAGAAAATTATTTGTTTCTATTATTTGGTGAGTTTGGGAGATGGTTATGGTATATGTCATCAATAATATTTTCGGATAACTGATTAAGAATAATCATGATATCTTTCACTCCTATTATCATCCCATTTGATTACTCATAGTCTCCAAATTTTCCTTCATATTCTATGTTGACATGATTCTTTCATGTCCAACCATTAACTGAAACAAAAAAATCATAGTGTAAGAAACAATAATCATAGTGGGAAAACCATATAATCGTTTATTTTATGTTTAAATCATAACACCTTATATTAAATCTAAGGAACCTTAGTTTTAAACAATGTTATTCATTGTCATCGTCTATTAAAATCCTTTAAAATGGTTTGTAACGAAAATATGAACTATCCTAAACATATCCCCTTGGAGTTTCAAACCAAGTGCACAGCAAGGCCTATTTTCATACATCATGAAATGATCTGGTCATGACCAATGTTCCATTTTCCATGTTATTACCCCAAGATACAAGTTTTCTATAAACAATGACCACTTTTAGTATTCAGATAGGTATTTATTGATTGGAAAATCCACATAATCTCTTCCTTACTAATACTTTAATATGTTCATCTATACTTATCATCAAATTATATCATATGCTTATATTCTATAATATATTTTTTTCTAGATCTAGTTCTCAAGGTTTCTAAAAAACCTTCTCTGATACCAATTGTAATAAACCCGGCTCTATAAACCTAAATCTGATGTCTTTAATTATTACATTTCCATAATATTCATGGAATTGCATCCTGAAAGACTAAATAGTTTAGTAGTCTTGGTAAACTAAATTCATAAATGATTCCCATATTAAATTTGAAAGAACAAATTATAGCATTCTTTCCAAGAATAATTTTATTACTTAGATCATATCCATGTATATTAATCATAGTACACTTCATGAATTCCTAGGAAAGAAAATCAATTAAGGGTGATCTCAAATGCCCAGTAAGGGTCAAATATAGAAGAAGTTGTCATCAATCAAAAATCATAATCAACATTGCATGGTCAATAACTGAACACATGTGAAATTTAAATTACCAAACTATTATAATTAGTATATAATGTTAAATAAATTAAAAAACATTCCATTTAATCAATATAATGAAAATCATAACTGGATAAGGCATAACCAATATGACAAGGTAAATAACTAAAAACACATTCCATTTAATCAATAAATTGAGAATAAAATGCATCCAAAGATAAGATCATTATGAAAATATGATTAATAACAGTAATTTAATTCTCAATTAATGAAATTATTTATTATTAGATTTCATTATCTCTAGAATCTTGAGAACCTCTATTGTCAAAACCTTCCTCGTTACAGTTTAAAATAGATGGGTAGGTATACACCAAAAACCAATTTAACTAAGGATATCTGACTGATTCATCTCATGATACTACTTATTAATCAATGGGATATTTATAATTGGGACCCACCCATATCTTCATGTCCAAATAATTCCTCATATATCAAATAATCAATTTAATATAAGAACAATATGCCTCATCAATAACTTTTTGTAATGAGTAAAGAATCCAGATTAACAATAATTTCCCCATCCAATCAAATAACAAAAAATGTAAAACTCCATATGTATAAATGCTATATGTTTTAAGCAATAAGAATATCTATGATAAATAAACTGTATATTTAGAGTAAATTTAGTGTCTAATAATCATAGGAAAGTGAATATTTTAAGGTAAAGCTAATAACAAAAAAAATGAATCAAGAATGAATTTCAATACTTTACTTCATAAAAATTATCATAAAACATTGATATAAAGAATAATTATGGTATCAATACAACATTTCCCGAGTGAATTATAATTAAAATAAAGGGTTTTTTTCATTGATTAATAGAAATATCATAAAAATGTTTTTAAATAATTCTTGAGGAAAATATCATTTCTATTTTGAAAATCACCCTTCAAAAAAAGATCAATTTTTTTTGGAAAATCATATTCTTGTAAAATAACCATTGAAACTTATAAATTATGTTTTAAAATATTGAGTGGTAATGATGGAAGGAAATTTTTTACATGTCAAGTATGTTAAAATAAAGAATCCTTTCACATTTTCTTCAAAATCCAAAATGTCATGGTTTGAAAAATGACATGAATATTCATTTCAAAAGAAATTAAAAAGTAAAATATGAGTAAAATTTTATTTTAAAAAAACATATGAGAATTGTAAAAAAAATTGGAATCATTTTTAGAAAATTTGGTTTTGAGAGAAAACTGATTTTTGATCGAGGAGACAAATAAATTCAAATTTTATTAAAGACATTTTTTAATCATTTTAAGAACCTAATAGTGGTAAAAGGGTACTGTTACTTGAAAACATCATGAAAAACATTATGTAAATAAACATAAATGGGTTTATTACACAATAATCAAATGATTTCCTTCTATATAAATTCATATATAGACAATCCCGATTAAAATGAGATTATAAAATAAACCTTCACAAAGATCGTAACATTGAAGTGATAATTAATCAATGAATATATAATGTGTATAAAATTTAAATACAAATAAAATTTGTGTAAATATAACATAAGATAATAAAAAGTCATTACACACATAATCTTAGAATATCCAAGACAATGAAGAAGTAATATAGCCTTATGAAAAGAAATTGAGTTATGAAATTCTTTACCACTTGGTAATTTTCTAGTAAAATCCCCTTGGATGAAATAATTCATATTAAAACATAAAATACCATGAATTATTAAGGAATCATGATATTACATGTAAAAAAGGTACTACATACACCATATAAAATAAATTAGGGGCATAAAATTACAATATGCCTCAATGAAGGCAAATTGAGACAAAAACTATTACCTCAAGCTTCCTTTTTGTAAAAAAACTTTAAAATACTATATAATGTTTTTAATAATGTTATTAATATACCCCAGAACCATATTAATATTTATAATATCATATATGATCCTCTTATAACATCATATCACCAATTCGATATTAATATTTCATTATTCTCATTATTTTGGGTGTTAATTTCCTTATTTTCTCATGAGTGTTTTGTTATGAAAGTTTCTATTTTTTGGTATATGATATAGATACATCAAATAAATAATTTTATTAATGTTATAAATATCTTTTTTTCATTATATATATTTCTAAAAACATTATTTAAATATGAAAATGTAGAATGGATCACACCGCTTCATGGAGACTGTAGTTAGTACATACGCATGAGTGACGTTATCATTCCCTTGGTGGGTGAAAGAGTAACAAATTGGGTGATATATTAATATTATAGAATAAATATCATCTCATATATATCAAATATATTCCTTAAATATATCTATATTACTTTCTATGTAAATAATATGTTAAAAATGAATCACATCGCTTCATGAGGCGATAGTCCACCATACACACGAGCAACATTATTGTGTTTTAAAAGTCATGAAAAGTAAGAAGTTATATGTGATATTATAATATAAAAATTATAATAATATCATAAATATGATATAAATTTGTTTAATCCATAATTATATCTATCATTGAAAGGTGGATATGGGAAATGAATTACATCAGTTCGTGAGGCGTTAGTCTACCGTATACATGATCGACAGTTTCATTTCCCATTTTATAGAATAGAAGATGGATATTCGTTATTAAATTAAAATAATAGTATCTAATTATATTGGAGATACTATTTTAATTATATAATAAGGATTAAATAAGATTTTATGGAGTTTAAATAATAAATAAAATGGAAACACTCGTTTAAGAACGTTACCTCTTCTTTGGAGAACTCCTTTTGGTTTTCACTAAAATATTTCGTAGGATGGATTTATGATAAAAATAATGGATATATAATGTTGTTATATGATTAATGAATTCATATGGGTTGGTATTAGTTGAACCAAATTTATTTCAAAGTGTGAAGAAGTAAGGAGAGGGGACGGCTATTTATAAGTGGGGGAGAGGACATGCATGGATTTTTTTTAAAGGATTCAATTACACCAACATTGTTTCATGAAAAATCATAAAAATGGGTAATTATTGACCCTTAGAGGTGATAAGATCAAATTTTTTCCATAAAATTCGTTTTTTACAAGTTGTTAGATCATTTTAACACTTATCTTCTTAGTTTAACCCTCAGTAAATGAGTTTTTACCTTCACCACAATAATTAGTTTTTTTCATTTTTACTATTCATATTGGTAAAATATTATGTTTACCTTATTATATAATATAATTATTTCTATCCCAAATTGGTAATCCCTTTTTTCAAAATTCAATTAACATAAGTGGTAGAATCCATTTAAAATTTATACCCATGGTGAATGTGTCGCATATTCTATATAATACAGTGTTATTATTTTATAATTTCAGGTTGTCACATAGGGAATAATATTTTTGATCATTTCCAAATTTATAAAGGGGCCTTAGGGAAGAAAATATGATAATTCTAATTGGGATTTTAGGACTAATGTGATTATTCTACATGTAAATATGATCATATTAATTTTAAACACAAATAATATTTTTTTTTCATTTGAAGTATTTAGTTAAATAACATTTATTTGATTAAATAGTTAATTTTTCATTATAATATAAATAATATGTTATTTATACTGTTTAAAAATACATATAAGGAAATGGAAACCCCCAAATGGTATTTGGGATTAGGCTTTCAGTAATGGGATTCCAAGGCCCATTACATATTGATAATTTATAAGCTTTCCTAGATAAACCATTAAGAACTTACTTATATATCCTTAACCAATTTGGAGGCTCATTATGCACCCCCCCCCCCAAGGTGGTTTCTGACTTAATCAGGTTTTGGAGGTGATTTAATGCTCTAAATTGTCGTTAGATGATATTTTATTTCAACACCTTTGGTTTTATATGAATTTATATTCCTTAGAGTATATTAAATTCACATATTTCAATAAATATCTTGTAGGTTTGTGTTCATCATTATTTTGATATAAACCAAAGATGGTGCATAGTTTTCTCTAGGGTTCTTGGTTTAAGAGAGTTCCCTAGATTTCCTTATCTGATAGGTTTTCTAGTGTCTCTATATTTACTTCTTCAATCCATTACCTTTTAGGAGTTAATAGAATAAATTGAATAAAAATGATCTCACCATGGAATTGGTGATTTATGTTATCAGTGGATATTGAGGGACACTTAAATTCATTAATTCAAGTTTGATCTATATAATCCAAACCTTTGTTAAAAGGTATTTTTTTATTTCTTTATTTTTATGTTTTTTTACTTTTTATGATATTATATAGGTACTAATATTACTTCAATTGTGTAATGAGTGTCGGTGATTTCATTAAAATATAAAATTTCTATCAACACCAAACATGATAAATGAAACATTCATAAAATAAATGATAGAATGTTTTAGAGTCTTATGATATATTCACACTATAAAAAATAATTTAAGGCTCACAAGAAACATTGATGGAATGTTTGATGTTTTAATCACTATGCTTAAGGGTAATTCCAAGTAATGGGTTTCCACTCAGCCCCTACGTAAAATTTCACATGCTTTATGATATGGTCCATCAACCTCTTTAAGAATTAGAGATCTTTTAATCATATTAAAATTGATCTGAATATATAAAAGTGTTCTACATAATTTGATTAAAGTATGAAATATTTTAGGAAATTAAAACGTAAATGAATTTAGTAATTAATATGCATAAGATGCATTGAGTATTTATATGATACATACATATGAATTTCAATGAATATAATCAAGTAAGGTGTGTATATGATTCATATAATGTTAGAAGTGAAACTTAATAAAAAATCATTCATTTAATATCCAAGTGTTATAATCCTTATAATATGATTCACATTTATCCAGACCTTTAGAAATCAAATCGTTCTTTAATTCTTAGTCGATCTCTAATAATATATCATGTTTAGGTGAAAATTTTAATAGTTATACTAATGTGAATGTTGAGTGGAATTTGACTAGGTAACCTAATCATATTGGTTTCCAGAGGTATAGTGTTGATTATATTTATGAGATGAATTAATAAATATTTTGTTCTCTCAAAAATCCAAGGATGGTATTCATAAAAATTAGAAATATTTGTTTACCTAAATATAAATAACTTAAGAGACATGCTTATTTGAGATAAGGAATGCATAAATATAGATCTTGGACCACTAAATATATAATATTTACGGTTATTATTTTAGTGGTAGTATATTCAATAAAAGACCATATTTAATAATAATATACATGGTACTAATAATAATATATATTTTTTTATAGATGTTTTTTTATTAAGCCCAAAAAGGTATCCTTGATATCAGTCCATAATAAAGGAAAATTCAATGAAAATTACTTCATTAACTAGTATCATAATTTTAAAATTTTCCTAAAACATTAAGATAAATTATATGTTCTAAATTAATCTATATTAGTTGAAAATTCTTCCATACTTATATGAAGCATATGAAAGATTATTTGGATATATCTTTTTTTATGCTAGATTCCATGATTATTGGGATTCAGAAGAAATGTGAATCAATAGAGTTTTTTAATAAAATTGAACACCTTAAATATATCTATTATGAGAAGTCTGTAATTGAAAGGTTTGATTAAATAATTCATTTTTTTAGGTAAATATATTATATGGAACCCTATTTTATACTCATGTGCTCAAAATATTTTGACACATAAACAACATGGAGAGGCTTGGGTTCCCCCTCAATAAATATATATCTATTAATGTTATCATGTAACAATATTTTAATCAGTTCAAAAATAATTTTAATATGAACATGATTGATTGTACCCATCCTAATATTCTCAATATGTTGAGAACCCTGGAACAAAACATAAAAAGGGAATTACCTATCAATATGATGAGTTAGAGAAAGGGTAAATTCAATGAAAATAAGTAGAATAAACTAGAAAATATAAATATTTAATCTCTACACTAAAACATTAAAAATTCATCATTGAAAAAGAATGAAAATGATTCTTTTACCAACAAATTGGGCATTGAAAGAGTAATTATCCTCAATACCTAGATATTCTTAATAAGTGATGCATCGATGGTTCAACTACATCAGGCATTTACGTTATAAAAATAAATTTAAATAACTCTTAATCATGGGTATTAGATGTTGAATGTTAATCACATAGTTGTGGTAATGTGAAATTATTCATAGAAGATATGAAGATTATTTAGGGAAAAGCGGTCCTATGAGTTGGAAATAGAGATAGAGTTATTTTATTATTTATAGGGAGAGTGAATTGTCTCCTTCCTGATAGAGTTCCATTATTTCTAGAAGACTGTTATCATATACTATTAATAAATAGAAATTTTTTTTCTATGTCATTCTTATATAGGGAAGGATATTCATTTATAATAAAGAAAAATTATTTTTATATATACAATAATGAAATGTTTCATGGTTTTTATAGCATGTTTAATGGATTATATATATATTGGATATTGAAAATCCTACAGATAATATAGATAATAATATGTTAAAAATTAATTCCACTTCTCTTTAGAATTGTTTCCTTGGGCATATAAATAAAAATTTCATCCAAAAACTCTATAATGATGTATTATTGGATTCAAATGATTGTGAATTATTTTATGTATATGAATTTGTTTGTTATGAAAAAGTACTAAGAGTAAAGGGAAATTATCTAAAAAATTATTAGATCTTACACATAATAATGTGTGTGTTCCAATAAATAATGTTTCTTGAGGTGGATCTCAGTACTTTATTACCTTAACTAATGAATTCAATAGGTATTATTATATGTATTTCATAAAAAAAAGAATTAATTTATTTAACTGTTAAAGGTATTAAAAAATGAATTACAAAATAAACTTGGAAACAATATTAAAAAACATTGATATGATTGGGGTAGAGAATATATGAGTCAATAATTTCATGACTATCTGGGAGATTGTGGTATAGTATCACAACTAACTCCAACTAGAAAACCATAGTTAAATGGTGTGTCTGAAATGATGAATCAAAATTTTTTCATGATTCAATCAATGGTGATTCACGGAAACCTTCATATTTCCTTCTGGAGTTATTTTCTAGAAACAACATCATTTTAACTATATCATGTTCCATAAAATTTCATTAAAAGGAAAATAGATGAGATGATGACTTGGAAGTATCCTAATTTATATTTTAGGTATAATTGGGGTTGTGAGGCATACACATGATGTATTAACTCAAGTAAAATTGAACACAAATTAGATAAATGTCTATTTTTCTATTATTCTAAAGAAAATTTGGATTATTATTTTTATAATCCATCAGAGCATGAAGTATTTGTAGATCAAAATGTTTCCTTTCAATAAGGAGAATTTATTTCTAAAATAATGTGTGGGAGTAAATTTAAACTTTAGGAATTTCAATACTAACAATTTAATACTAATATTGAGATTTATAAGTCCAAAATAAAAAGGTTTGTGGATATTGAACTGAATCAGTATACACAGGAACCAAGAAGGTTCGGTATATTGGTCAAGAATCTTTGAGATATGGTTTCTAATTTATAGTGAAGTTGATGTACTGGTCATATAAGATAATCCAACATATTACCAAGAAGTTATCATGAGTTGTGAACACAATGATTGGTTAAGAGAAATGGAATTAAAAATGGAATCCATTTACATTAATTAGGTTTGGAACGTAGAATATCCACCTAAAGATTTATAACCCATCGGGTGAAAGTGGGTCTTTCAAAATAAGGTCATGATATATGGTATAATACCTATCTACATAGATCTCTTAGTTTTTAAAGGTTTTAAAATAATTCATTATATTAAATACATATAAACCATTTATCTAGTAGATATAATCAATCATGTTTAGATTATTTTACCCATTGTAGCATATTATGATTATAAGATATATCAAATGGATGTAAAAACTATATTCCTTTATAAAAAATTGTTCTAGTATGCATATATGATGAAACAAAAAAAATTGATGATCCAGGAATTATTGCTAAGATTTGTAAGCTACAAGGATCAATTTATGGGTCGAAGTAAGCTTCTCAGTGTTAGAACACTCATTTTGACAGCTTGAATTTATCAAAACTGAAAATGAAACTTGATTATATAAATATATTTGTGAGATCATAGTTTAATATTTAGTGTTGTATGTGGATGAAATACTTCTCATCAGAAATGACAAGACAATGTTATAATTAGTAAAGAATTGGATTCTCAATAAAGGATCTTGGTGAAGCAACATACATAATTGATATGAATATCTATAGAGATAGATATAAATGAATTATTTTCCTTTTTAAAAACAAATACATTTTTAAAGTTTAAAAAAATAATATAGAATACTCTAAAAAGGGATTTTTACCAACATTTCATGGAAATAATATTTCAAAGACACAGTTTCCATCAACAGTTGAATACCAATAATTTATGAGTAAGATTCCTTATACTTTATTAGTTAGATCAATCATGAATGTTATTTTGTATACTGATCCTAATGAATCTTATGCATTAAGTATAAAAAGTTTATACCAATCAAATCCTAGTGAAATTTATTGAGTATCCATGAAAAATATCTTTAAGTACTTAAGAATAACTAAGGATGTATTCTTGGTCATTGTTTGTGAGGACGATCTTATTGTAAATAGTTACATCAATGCTAGTTTCTAAACTGAAAATGATTTTAGATCACAAAAGGGATTATTTTTTTTTTTGAAGAGTGGATTTATAAGATCAAAATGTTCCAAGAAATTAACAGTTTCTAATTCTGTGATAGAATCTCAATATATTGCAACATCTAATGTATCTAAAGAAGTTATTTAGAAAATAAATTTCATTACTGAACTAGGGGTTTTCCCAAGTATCAGGAATAAAATTAAATTCTACTGTTGTAATAGTGGGGCGGTTTTATAAGCTAAGGAATCTTAGACTAGCCAAAGATACAAACATATTCTTTATTAATTTTATCTCATTCAAAAGATAAATGACATGGGTGATATAAGGATATATTGAGTTCTTACATAGTACAATATTTCTCTACCCTAAAAAATCCTCCCACATGAAAAAAATTCATGAAATCCATACAAGTTATATTATTATTAGATACATGGGTGATTGGTTTTAGTGAAAGTGATAAATTTTTAGTGTTTTTACTTAAAATTATTCAAGTTTTATTGGCTTAGGGAAAATTTGAATCATGTACTGTATATTGCGATGTGGTTGAGAAACACTAATCCACTAAAAGATATACCTTCTGGAAAAATAATCAGAGATGAATAAGATCTAAGAAAACCTCGACCAAATTTAGCCCCTTGAAATTTAGTTTATGAGAAGATATAAAGAAACACCTCACCTTACTCATTACTTTAAGTTTAACATCACACACAATCTCAATCATGACTCTCACACATGAAATTAAGAAAAAAATGAAAGCAAGTAAAGAAAAATTGGATTAAGTGCTTAAAACATTAAGTCGTATATCCATGGAATAATACAACTACATTTACATTTATTCAGAATTTATAATAACTAAAATCACTTGGAAATATCTTCCAACTAGATCACTAATTACATGCAATCACAAAACACATGCTCTAGTGGTCACACCCTCCTTTTTCAGTAGGCCCCAGATGGTCATAAAGTTTCACTACCTTTTAAAATTCATGAAAGTCCATTCATTGATCCTAGAAACTTCTTATTTCCTATAGAAATCTACATTTGACTACTGTCAATTGATGAATAGTTAAATTTATTCCTATTCCACTCAGAATGACTTTTATATTTTAACCCTTTTTTTCCAAAAATCATGATTAGAAGACTTTGACATAACATCATCATAAACAATCATATGTAATAAACCATAACCTCCATTCATACCTACTAAACCATTTTCACACACACACCCATTGGAAAAAAACATATTTTTAACAACCTACCTTTTCTAAAGTTTCTATTGTTATCACCTTTATACAAACAAGCCAACTACCCAAGATTCTCCTTCTAGTCATATAATCATAATTTGAAGATGGTTCACATTCCTAAAAATATCAAAATTTAAGACTAATTCTAGGAAACTTAGGGAAACCTTTAACACTTAGGTAAAAATAATTATTCCACTCTCAAAATAAACAGTGTTTCTATTCTCACATTATTCACCCGAGTCACACTAAGGCACAATGTGGCCTCAAAATTTCTTAGAAAAACCCATCAGTGAAAATATTAGTTGGATTGTTTCTTATAGTTTTCTTTTATAGCTTTATATCACCATCCCCCAAAAAATTCAAATTAAGTGATATTTTAGTTTGATGTGTTTTGTTTGAACATGTAACACCAGATTATTCACTAAGTGTACTAAACTCTAAAAATCATAGTAGAGAAATACACTATCCTTTCTCCTTCAAAACTCTTCCAATAGATGACTAAACTATATTAGTTACTCGCCTAATTATGTTTTTCCCTTATATTCTACTTTCATTATGGATAGAGTGACTATATAAAAAATCATTAATATATAACTAACTATCATTACATTGAATGTGTGCACAAAAAACATTATAATCTTTCGAGTAACAAAATATCTCTCAAATTAGGCATCTATATACCCTCGAAATAAATCATTAGTCTTAAAATATAAGGTTTTATCTTCTGATCTTTTGATATACCAGATGATCCATTCGATGTGTTCTTAATGTTACTTCCCCAGATTTGACTTGAAATGACAGAAGAATCCCACTAAAAATTCAATATTCAAGTGACTGAAAACCATAGATTACATCAGACCACCCTCCATTGATGAAAATAGAACTTTTACTGTACATTTCACCTCATCTTTAATTTTTAATTCTTTCTCAATTGATAGTTTGAAGTTTCTATCGAATGGATTTTAGATTAGATTACATCGAGATATTAAAAACCTTTGGATTATCTTTTGGATTCCTTCCATCTAAGAAAAAAAAGTCTGGGAATTACCATATCCCTTAATTGTCATCCCTAAGATTGTTTTGGCCTTCCTAAGACCTTTCAAATTGAATTTTATTGAAAATGATACTTCACCTTTTGAATCCTTTTAATTATTAGACTTATTAAAAGAATGGAATCCATAGCCAACAAGCCTATTCCAAAGTGGTAGAGGGTTCTTCTTGGCATCTAAAATATTCGAGATCAAATCTGGGTAGGGGATGAATTCACAAGTACAGTAGCATCACTATAGTAGGGTAATGTAGTAGTACTATAATAGTGGCAGACTATAGCTACAGTGACACTATAGTGGCGGTGGTTACTATAGAAAGAATTTAAGTGGTGTAGGTAATGTAACAAGTACTATAGCATCCCTGGTACTGTAGAAATACTATTCATCGATGGGCCATTTGGGCCAAAAACTGGGCTTTCGGGCCTTTTATTCAGACCACTAGGTCTTGGGACTTTAGGATATGTAATTCGTCTCCATTTACCTATTTAGAAAGAGTTATTTGGATTAATAATAAAAATGAGTATGTAACCCCAACCTTTAAAAAATAATGGCATCCACATACATGAATAGGATGATGAATCGCCTATCCTCATGTGCCTTTTAGTAGAAGAAGTGATCCAAATTTCTCCTCATGAAAACTTTCTCCTCTATAAGTGCATAAAAAAATTATTTTATTATCTTGGTGTAGGTTTAATTATATATTTACTTCACTTCAATTTACGCACCAAGTCCCTATTATGATTGTCTTTGAAACTTACAAATTTATTCATGTAAATTTCATATTCCAACTCACCATGTAAAAAAGTTTCTATTTTCATTCTTCTTCTCTAAGTAATAAATTTTGGTATTAACTATGCACAAAACTTTTTAGGTGGTGGTATTATTAACTACATTGAAAATATCATGGAGAATTACACTCCTTATTTATATTGAAAACCTTTAACCACTAGTAATTCTTTCTTACTCTTCCTACCATCATCCTCTTATTTCAAAACTAATTCCAATTTATTATCAAGTTCATTATTTCTTTGTGAAAGTTTAGTTATCTCCCATGTTTTACTTGTATGAAATGAATCTAACTAATCCTTCCTAGATAATTTTCAATTATTGTATTCACTAAGACTAGACACTTCTTCAAGCTCTCGGTTTCCCATCAATCAGTTAGAATTAATTAATATAGTTCATTTCTGAAGCTTTATACAAATCATAAGGAATGAGTATAGCCATACAATTATTTATGGATATACCCTTTTTAATAATGCAACTTACATAATTTCAACTTCTAGTACTCTGATCTGAGATTTAGAAATCCAAGATCTCTTTGGAATATCTTTCACCAGCATAACTTCTAGACTCTTTATACTCACTAAACTCTATGAAACTTATTTCATTATATAATCTCCATTCAAATAATCTTATCCAAAGTTAATTAATTCTTTTCTAATAACAACCATTTCCCAAAATTTCCAGTCTTTGCATAAAACCTTGTCATTAAATAAAATATTTGGTCTTATGACTATCTTCTATTTATCATCATCCCATGGCCAGAAACCAAAGTTTCCATTAGAATATCCCATAATGAAACATAATTGAGACTTAGCTTCAAACTTTTTTATTTCCTTTTAATATATATAGAAATAGGCAAGATTGTAGCAAACATTTTGGTGGCTAAATTATGCTAGTTTTTCAAACAATAACTACACTAAAATATCTTACCCCATTGGTTCTGATAGAATTTTGTTAACTAAGTATGATACATAGTTGATCATTTCCACCCAAATATCCTTGGACATTTTGAAGTGTTACCTCATTTTCTATACCTTTTCAGTTAACATCAGCTTCATCCTTTTAGCCACACCATTATTCTATGGTATCCTCAGTACAATATTTTACATTATGATTCCTTTCTTATAGATGTAGTTTTATAAAACCCTTTCATTATACTCATCATAATTTTTTGACCTTAAGTATTTTAGCTTCCATATGGTTCCCCTTTCCACCATGGTCTTCCATTGAATAAAAACATCATAAACATTAAACTTGTGATTCAAATGTAAACACATACATTCCTTATTAATTCATTAATAAAAGTAATTAATTATAAGGATCCTTTATAAAAATGACCTAGGAGAGACCCCCAAACATATGTGTGAAAAGGGTCTAACTTTTGAGATCTTGGCTTGCTTCTATTCAAATTAAATGATAAATTTATCAATTTCATATGTATAAAAATCTGAAAAATTGTGATTTCATGGTGGTTGAGATTCAATAAATACTTTTTTATAGAAATTTCATATTCTTCTTACCGATATGACCTAGTCAATAATGACAAAACTCTAAAAATTAAAAAGTTTTTGCGCCAACAATTATCAATCCATATGATCTTTAGATTAGATACAATATTTCCTCATTTACTCCTCTTTCTATAACCATGGATCCCTGAGTAACTTTTCATACTTTGGTGAATCTTGTTCTGAAACCTCCATTATCTATTTTACCAATGAAAATTATATATTTCTATAGGCCTAGAATGTCTATAATTTCTTTCAACTTTAATAATATCTCATTTGTTTTTCTAGATGTTCATATCTATCTTCCCCGTGACTTCAAGAGCCTCATCATTGTCTAGGTACACTTAACAAATACTTAATATACATAATTAACCATGTATCCTTACTCTGAAGTATAATGGAATGATCCTATGGAATAAATCAATAATGATTCCTCCAGAATGTTGATGAAAAATAATAAAATTCCACAACCATTTTCAACTGAATTAATATAAATTGAACTTCCAGGAGCTTCCCTTCTAAATTTAACCTAGTTATCCCTGTATTCCTTCCTGATATTCCTAATTTTACTATAATTCCAACATATGGTTTCAATTATGTTTGATTTAACTCAAATTTTTTCATTAGACTTATATTTTTATTTCCTCTGACTTGACTTCCAATGAGGTGATCATCTTGTACCTTTAGTATTTAGTATTATTCCAGTGGGTTCATATACTTCCATCTATCTGATATCCTTATTTAGAATAAAATTTTTGAAATCCTCAAACTCTATGTCAATATTTCCACATGATTTTCATATAGTAAGGCCCACATATCATTCAAAAAGATGGCATTAACTATGTAAGGCCCCATGTCAAAAAAAAATCATGATTATTTCATAAAAAAATTGATTTTTCATTTCGTAGAAGGACTGATTTTGATTCAGGATTCGGAAGAGAATTATAATATTTGGGACATCTTAAAGTGTTGTTTTTTGATATGGAATGGGGCTTGGAAGGTATCCTAGTTTCTTGAACGACTATCTGAGTATTTGGGTCAAAGTTGGATTTTTTGAAGTGGTTTTTATTTTTTGTGGTTTAGAGGAAACCAAGCATCACCCTGAAGTTTAGGGGGTTTCTTGTTATTTTTATATTAATAATGACTTACATAAATAGTTGGAGAATGATTAAGGGAATACCATGTTGTTTTATAGATAAAATAATATGGTATTGTTTGGGAAAGATGCTTGGCACGTGATTTGTGTAAGGTTATAGAAAAATCATTCCCAATGTTGTAGAGGTTTTTTTCACAATCGGCACACAGTTTGGAAAACCATTTGGACTAACCATGTGAATTTTTTGGCATATAGTGAAGGTGTTATGGTTGGTGATTGGTTTATAAAACTATTCATCCAAACCATGAAGCCTATTAAAAGTGTGTTTTTACATATTTATCTCCATGATAATTAAAAAGGGAGGCCCCTTTTCTTATCTTCCTCCTCATGTGTAACCCATCTGAAAAAGCCACTCCATCATTCTCATCTCCCTTGATCAGGGGATTAATTTAAAGTTTTTTATTCAATTATTTATGGTGTGACTTCAACTCTGATATCCTCTATCGATCTCCTCCTCCCTTTTTCTCTAATTTCTCCTTCTCTAATTAGGGTTTTTTATTTTGAATCCACTGATGTATAGTGGAATCAAAATTCAATTATGGGGATTCCATTGTTTCTTGGGAATTTGGTGAATTATGAAGTCATCTTCATGTGGTGGCTCATCAGATTGGATAAGTTATGTTATTTGGTCAATTTTTTATGTTTTTGTTTAAAATTAAATTGAAGTTATTATTGATTTCTCATTTATTATAGGGAATTCGACTCAACATTGGTCCAAGGGGTGTGAGATGAGCCCTTGGGGTTCCTTTGAGTGTAGTTCGAGAATGGTATTGTGAACTTGTAAATTATTCATCTTTATGATGAGTTGGTTTTGAATAAATTAATTAATTATAAGTGTTATAATAAATTAATTATTGATTTTTAAATTGATTTAGGATCTTGGTTCATTAAGATGAGATTAGTTGATCATGGGAAATATTTTATGGTATTGTATATATCTTTTCGGTTGGCACTGGCCCTTTGAAATAAATAGAGAACATTAAAATTGAGGTTGGTGGTCCGTGTACTTACCTTATGAAATTTATGATTTATTATTAATCCATGAGGTGTGTTGACAAACCACTTAGGGAATTGATGTGTTTAATTAAATTGTTTAATTTAAAAATTAATGCCTCAATCAGGATGAAAAAAGTTCCAAGGCCTTGATAAACTATCGTAATAGCTGGTTTTCCTCAACCACCAATGGTTGAGGCCTTGAATTGAGATGTGGTTAGCCTAGGTGGATAGACAGTTGGATATGGATGATAGGTTAAGTAAGAGGATAGACCTTGAGTTGTCTTGGGGTTTGAGAAGATCCATGAGCCATATTCTTGACTATTGCATATTTGGAAAACCATGTGTAGTCGATGAGGCTATGGTACTCCATTGATGATTTCATGGGAGACAATGTCCTTAGAGAATTGGGTGTTAACCTGAGACCTGTGATGAGACCAAAACCCCTTGTGAGGGTGCCTATGCTATAGTGCGACCTAGGGACCCTATTGGGTACCTTGATGACAAATCAACTCAGAACAGGCATTGGGTAGGGATTGTTTTGGGTGTCACTAAAGACTTGAACTGATGTATAATCTTATTAAGGTTAATATGTTGATAATAGGTGTGGGTGTTCAACAAGCCCATGTTTTACTTTATATTTATTTTTTATGCTTGATGAAAAGTGATTACCCAGGATTCCTAGGAATCATCCATTGGTCTTGAAATATATAAGGATTCTTGGGAATCAATATATGAGTTGGATGCAGCCTTGGGATTCCCGGTATGTTTGAGATCTGATCTCACAATTTATTGGGTGTGTATTCCTAGATCAACTAGAATGCAAAGATATGATTAATTAAATAGTGTATTCCTAGAGGTGGTTCCTAGGATCAAACATCAATGATTTTTTTCACACTTATAGGAATTCCCTAGATTGTAGAGGTTCCATAAAGTTATTATTACCATTTTTAATATTCGGGTTCAAAGATTCAAATAATTAAACCAATAGACCATTTTGAACACCTAAGGTTCATGGGATTTGAAAGGATATATGAGGTTATAAGTGGCAATATACCTATGAGATTTAATGTTGTAAATCCTGAGGGTTATTTTTGGATCCCCTCAATCAATGACTAGGATTGGATGGGTGCACTAGAGATGGTTCGGCTGAGGATTCATGAGATATTGGATGCCCATGATAGTAACCATGGGATCCAAGGATGGTATTCCATTTTATTTCTTGGGTTTTCTCAGAATTAGTCATTCCTAGACTTATAGCATTTTATAAGGCCTCACCCTCCTTGGAATGAGTCATCATCCTAACATAAATAACACCTAGGTACTACTATGGGCTTCATCCTTAAGTCTTAAGGATTAGGGATTCTATGTGATGCACTATAGTTCACTAATCATCAGTAGAGGTGTAAGCATGATATTCCCAATGAGAGGTAGAGGTTCCCACGATGTGATGCTCAAGATTAGAGATACTCTTGTGTAAGTCAAGGAAAGTATGGTATATTGGGGATTTAGACCTAAGGATCGATGATGGTTATTGGGTATGGCCCCGGTTATGTGTGTAAAACCATGGATTGATGGTGATACTGTTGAGGAACATCCTTCATAATGTACTCTGAGAAACTTCACCATCACGACAAAGTAGATATTGAGACTGTTTATTTATTTATTTATTTATTTTCACTAAGAAATCTGCATGCACATATCATAGTGTATATCAGTTAGTATGGGACCACATTGGTGGTTCCCTACCATGTTTTTTACTCACATCCTGTTTGGTCTGCCATTTCATATGGGTACCTGACCAGCACTCACATGGTAATTGAAAATAATTGTTGGTATATATCCTAGAGTTTAGATCAGGCTAGATCTACTCATATGGGATATGTAGATTAGTATGTGGTATTTCATGGAGTATATTAGATCCTCCCATACTTTAATTATCTATTTTTTACCCCTATATATATAATTGGACCAGTGGGAAATCCATCATGTGGTATGGTTGTATGCTTGTACATTCATATTATCATTGGATTTTTTGTTTATTCTTGTGCACTCTGATGGTTTATTATTATATTTGATGTTAGGTTATTTAATAATGATTGTGAACTCTAATATAGGGGGTATAACTACCCCATAGTACCTCCTTATACCCCCATTGATAGTTAGCAGTCTCTAGCATTTATGGATTCACACCTAAGGTCATGTGGTCGTCTGGTAGGGAAACTATTTAGAGTGATCTATAGTGGGGTTTTATAAAGTGTTATTATAGGATTGTTTTTGTCATTATCTTGTTGTTTTAGGATTTGGTAGACAAGATACATAAGGATGTATTGGAGCTTGTAATAGAATTCAGAATAGTTCATTGCGAACACCTTTCTTGATGGAATTCTAGGTTACTATGTATGTAGGATTAAAGTTTTAATCTTTCACTGTTATGGTTATTTTTAATTTTCACCTATTTTGATGCACATGAGTTTTGATATTTATGAATAGAGAGTTACTAGTTTTTACCTCTTTGCCTATGTTTAAGAGGATTTTCATTATATTTTGGCTCTAGGATAGTAGAGGTAAGAGGTGACTCGTGTATCATATTAGAAGCATATGATTCACATGATATAGGATATCTAGTGTAACTATTTTCAGTAATGATTGAGGCTTACCTGTTTAATGTGTCTGCATCTAATAATACAATATTTTGTTGTATAAGTACGTGGTTGAATTATACTTAGTTGTTAAGGATTTTATTCTTTTATTTTACTGCAGTGGAAGATTTTATAGATCCTTTGATGATATGGTCGATGGAGATAATATAATGCCTCGATGCTGGGGAAAAGTGGTGACCTTGAGGGGTTTGTAAAGGCGAACTTAAGGACTTATAGATAAACCCCTTGGGGTGAGTATTTTGTAGGTTAGGATACTTAAGGTTCTAGTAACAACTAATAAAGTGTTTTCCCATATATCATGGAATGGTATTCTACTTAACTGAGAATATGGTTATAGTTTCCCCTTGGTATGGATCATCCAGGATGATGTTGTCAGTTGTGGAAATAGTGTGACTATATCTTATAGGGAGTATTCTAATGTGTATATTCTTATAAAAGGTGAGTTCTCTAGGTTTGGTTCTTTAAAGTGTCATTAATAACTTTATGGTGTTTTTCTATATATCTTGGAGTATAATTCTATTTAACTGAACCTCATGAATGTGGTTCCTAAACATAGATCATCCCAGATGATTCCAAGGGTAATTAGCCTATGTTTTTCATTCTCAATGAATCATTCTTATGTATATATGATTAGTTATAATCTACTAATTTGTATGATATTGATGTGGAATGATATACCATTATGTTTTGAGGCCCTCAAGAGGATATTGGATGTTTGATGTTGTGGGATATTGAGATGGGTGTGTGGATGATGTCATGTGGGTTTTGGACTTTGTGAGAGACCCTAAAATATGATGTAGTGTTTTGGAAAGTCGGTGGGTCATGATCTATGATGGAAAACCATGAGAGGTTTTATCCCAATATTATTCTATTTAGTTAAGGTAAGCATAGGTGGGTGCTTTCATTTGGGATTGATACACAGGAGGTGCTACTAGGTATGGTGTAGGCATGGTTATGCCTTGCGGTTTTATGAGGCATCAAGAGTGTTTTGGTGCTAAGGTTAGACATCTAGAAAAGGATTTTTTGGGTGCCTAAACCTACTGTTGGGGATGCACTATATAATCATGTTAAACCGTGGTATAATCTTATGGTGTTGTGAATGTTGTCAATTGGTGGGAATCTTGTGGGGAGGAATGGTGCAAGTAAAGTTCATGATTTTGAAAAGGAGTGCCAAGGGAACTCTGTTCAGGTTGAATAGACATGTGATGCAGAATATTCAGTAGTTTCTTTATGTCCTCCTACTTTAGATGACATAAGAATCATGGTATCATGAGTTGGGTTCTACATTTTGGAGGTACTATAGAATACAACTGGTTTTTTTTTCAATTTAAATCTAGGTAGCGTGTGGTAGATACATGTGGTGTTGTTGAATTATGAATCAATGATTGGCCATGTGTGGGAAAAAGACTAGTGGTATTTATGAAATACTTTGTGCATGATTTCCTGAGAGTTTAAATGGAATAATAAAATTCCCTTTTTGATAGAGGTTACATCGAAATGGATCAGGTGTGAATGGTATGGTTGATCTGAGAGTTCAACCCGGTTAGGTGTAGAGAGGATGAGGTGAGTGTGGCTCAGATAGAGTGGAGTGTATATTTGGAAAGAGAACCTATTGAGGTTGCAATTTAGTAGTATTATAAGGGAATTATTATGGTGGGTAGTGAACTATCAGTCATTGTAGGGTGGGAAACTTATCATGGACTGGATATTGTTGAATGTCATGGAAGTCATTATTAAAAGCAGGAACAGGTGTGGAATGATGTTTTATATTTTTTCTCATCTATGAGAGGGTTAATCCATGTCCATTCATTGAGTACATAGATGGATATAATGTGGGATATGATGTTTGACGTTTTGATCAAGGTAAGTGATGATAAGAACACTCCTACAGTGGGGAATGGGATGTTGATCACAAGTGGTATGACCCTATGTGGGACGGGTCTTGGTTTTGGGAGACTAGTTTGCAGATAGTCCTAATGGAAATTGGATTCTATTGACTAGGTGAGTTCCAAATTTAAAATTTTATCCCTTCATGGATAGATCCTTATAATGGGCATAGGTCTTGAGTTTCCTTATGATGAGCCGAACAGGGTGGATTGGGAATGCATCAGTGCTCATAGTAAACATGATGTGGGTTTAGTAAACTGGAGATCCAATCAAGCTAATATCACCAAGATTTGGGAATAGACATTGGTGAGTATTCTTGGATAATTATGGGATTCCTCTGGACATGAAGACATTATAATTTATTCTTTTAATAATGTGTTGGTAGTTGGAACTAGGTATTTTGAGGCTGGTTGGCCAGAGGAGGTTTGGATGATGCTTTATGTATGGCTAGATACAATAAGATTTAACCAACATCAAGCACACCATTCTAAAAAATATTAGTGTGTTTTAATAATTGGTTGTTTAATTTCAAGTGTAATTCATCGTGCTCATGTTATTCTTGGATGAGGGAGGCTGGTCCATTTATTTTGGAATTTGTGAACAAAGGGAGGAATCATTATTGGAATAGTCGTTTCTTGTATGTTTGGGTGTGGTTGGGTAGAAACTATATCAGGAAAATTGATGGAACATGGTCAAGGAGTCCCAATATGAAATTAGAATGTCAAAAGTTACAAATCATTTGAATTAGTAGTTACAAGATGAGACATATAGAGGGGAGCATCATAGGCCTAGTGATGAAATGGTCAGCGATGTGGTCCTTTCATAAAATGTATAGGATCAGGAAATGATTGTCTCTGTAATTCCCCGACCCTAGTTACCCAGAGTCAGTTCATTATTATGTATCATTGGAATTATCACAAAAGATCAAGTCTCGAAAGATCGATTAGTTTAGTAGCCTTGTAAGTACTAGATATATTCATAAGGTTTACATTACATCATAAAATGGAAAACTACAACAACATTGTTTCCATAGAAAAAACTGAGATCCCATAGACTATCCCTGTAGGTCAGTCATAATATACTTCTTCGCATCCTGGGAAAAATAAAACATAGAAAGGGCTGAACTCAGATGCTCAGTAAGGATAACAATATAGCGGAAACTTTCATAAATAAGCTTAAACATTTAAGGAAATGTATAAGACTAAAACAAAATCCTTTTAAACTTCAACTTCAGCATAATATGAAAAAGATAAAATCAAAATAATGCCATTTACTTACTCACATGGATATTCTACTAGTCTAATAATCACATGAAATATCAATAGCCACTTTCATAATGATGGAATGCATAATGCCATACTTTCATAAACACATATTCAAGGCCTTGTGCCAAAACTACAAATAAAATTTTGTCAAGCCCTTGTGCCAAGACTCTAGTTTGTATCATGAGACCTACCAATGCATCGAGGAGCTAAAGAGGGCTTCACCCATCACTTACTAAGTCTAATTCATTCCTCATATGAAAATTTTGAAACATAACAAAAACATTTGTATTAAAACTAGCATACGAAATGTCAATAATTTATCCACAAACCATGAATGGTATAAAAATAGCACATCCATAGTCAAACATAACTCATTCAATACAATGTGGAATATTTTATTGTAATAGATTAACCTCAATCGATAATAATGAAGTATATTGACATAGATAAAAATAATCATCCAAACTATATGAGAGAAATATCCCCCTTTTTCTTGAAAACATTTAAAAGTCTCACATTTTGTCAAGAAGTCGTTTAAAATATATTTTTGAATCAAAGTGTCCCATACCACTTTGAAACTTTTAAAATGAATTTTAATTTTAAAACATTAATGTCCATCTAAAAAAACCTTAAACCCATTTTTAACACATGTACATTAATAAGAATGATATATAAGAATAAATTTTTAAAACATTTAAAATGATATTTTAGTTAGAGTTCCTAACCAAATGAGAGACGTTTGAATACTAATAATTAAGATAATGAAAACATTATAATGTCATGAGAATAAAGGTATTCATGATATATTATTCCAAAGGACAGTATATACACCATATAAGAGTGAATTGGTGCATAAAAACAATGAAGTCTCAATGGAATGTAAATTGAGACGAAATCCCTTATAAAAATGACATCCTTAGATTAAGGATAAAAAATTTAATAATCATGTGTGAAAAATATAAATACACTCAATATGATTGGATATTCAGTGTAAATAAATCATAGGACATTCACACATGTTCTTTTTAAAACAAAACCAATGACTTGGATGTTTAACTCAATGAATGGAAATTGAGTTAAAATTACTCTTATCAAGTTCATATTGATGACTTGAGAATTTATCAATGGGGTGATTATGTGTATCAAAAGTATATGAACACAAATGGGAGTGGAAATTAAAATATAAATAAATAAACAATGATTCCACACATAATCATAACATGATGTAATTATGAATTATAAGATTAACCCATGGAAATTAAAATTGGGTTAAAAAGTTCCCTTACCGATTTGGTAACTTACGAAACATACACCACATGAAATAAGGATCATTCATTGAAGATGTAAATAACCATAAATTAAAGTATATTACACAAATAATACATTTATGGGCAGTATGTACAAAGGAAAATAGTGGCCAATATGGCATGAATCTCGCAGGAATAAAAATTGAGATGAAAATCCCTTACCACGTTGTAATCAATCGATTTGTATGACCAAAAGTTAATAACCACCAAATCAATTACAGAATACCATGAATATAAAGGGAATTATGATAATATATACCAAATGGTAGTACATAATACACCACAATAAAGAGATAAGTGGCGAACAATTGAAATCTCACGGACTTGAAAGTGAGATAAGAATCCCATACCTTGTACTTTTCCTTGGTCGAGGGTAGTTTAACCTCCTGTATAATGGTAAAATAATTTTTATTAAATTATACAATAATCATATGATATCATATGTGATCTTTTAATATTGCTTTGTTAATAATATCTTAGTATTATCGTTGTTTCGGGTGTTAACAGATTCGTTTTCCTTTATATTCTTTGTTATGTGAGTCATATTTGTTATGGATGGGATGTATCTTATTCATATTCAGAATGATATCAAATATTTAAACATTATTTTTAATCATCAAATGAATATTAGTCTTGAATGGATACGATGGGGAATGAATCTCATCGCGTTCGTGGAGATGGTAATCCGTACGTATGCACGAGCGATAATATCATTATTTTGATATTAAAATAATATATAATTTGATGTTATATAATATATAAAAAATCTTTATCATGTTATATTTATTATTTACATCAATTATTCATCATTATTATACCCATCCAAATAATAATGTATTGAATAACAATTACACCACGACGTGGAGACGGTAAGCTGTACGTACGAACGTATGGTGACATCTCATTCAAAGGACGGATAGAATAATGAATATGGTTGTACCATATTTATAATAAAATAATAGTATATAGAATATACTGGAGTTATTATTTTATAATGGAAACAATAAAGAAATAGGAAGTGGAAGAAGAAAGGAACTTGAAAGAGGTGATGAAATATTTACCTCTTCTTCGGGTTCTTCCTTTTGATTTGATCAAAAGGGCTCCTTAGGTTGTATTTCTGAATAAATTAAGGCCTCTATGATGAAGGGATGAATGTTTAGAGGGTATTTGGGCAGAGTTTGGCCGATCCAAAAGGATTTGAAGGTGTGAATTTGAGGGAATGGGGAGTTCCCTTTTATAAGATGGGTGAGGGGCACCTTAGGAAAAGCTACAAATATTATTTTATAATAAACTAAATTTCGGTTTATAATGTCTCAAAAAAGAATTATTTAAATTATAAGGTGTGGATGGGTCTAAAACCACTCAACCAATAGGTTTTATACAGGTTTGTGTTACAATATTAACCTTATCGTTTAGATTTAACTCTTAGTTAAATGGTTTGACATTTACCATGTCTCTTTGTATTTTTACATTATATGGTTAATAAAATTACAATAAACTATCAAGTGAACCCCAAGTGGTTCATTAATGATACACATATAATTATATAAGTCTTTTTGATGAACCTTAGATTTTTAAGAATAGAATATCAATTAATAATATAATATTTATTTTAAAAACTCTTCTATGTCAATTTTGACACTATTTGGTACTTTGTTTTTTCTAAATCCATAACAGCATTATTACTTCGAAAAAAATTCATCTAACAAACCCTAACATGTCATATTAACCTAGAAATTAGTTTAATTCATAAAAATTCTCAAATTACATTTATTTGGATATTTATAATATCCATTATTTGAATATTTCATTAATTAGGTAATTACTGCATCATCATTGTGTCATAAATAAGTTAAATTATTTAATGTCTAAAAAAGAAAAAGAAAATAATATTATGTAGGAATTTTTTTTTATATTTCTAATGAATATTTATAGTCGAATTTATATTATGTTTAACCCTATATTAAAAATTTTTTAGTTATTAAACATTGATTTTAACTCTTTTAACTCTTCCTTGAATTAAATAATAATAAATGTCCTAATCTAATCCAAGTGGACCAAAGAGGTTCATATTTTATTAATAAGGTTATTTTTGGTCTAATTATACTTATCCAATAGAATTAGGACATGTTTTATGGTAATAATAATATCATTTTTACCCTTAATTAACCTAATAACTTTTAACCGTGGTAACGTAAAAAGTTATTGTTCACCAAAAATTATTTTCATCTTATTGAACCACATTTTACTTACTGATATCAACCATGTCTCTTGGATTTTTTAAATTCAACTCATAGAAGCGGTAAAATTAAGTTTTATTCAAATTTGCAAATTCTCCTAGGAGGTGGGTAAAAGATGGTTAAAAGTTCAATAAAATTTTTATATATCTAAAATTATTAAAATCTGACTCCAATGAATTACATTGAACTTATATATGTATTATGTATCTAATTTTACCTAAAATAAATTTAAATAAAATAAATAATTATTTAAATAAAAATTTGGTTTTAAACTATAACTCAGTGTTTTTTACTATTCATCAAAAATTGAATGTTTTCAAAAAAAATACCAAAAATTCACCCTGAGCTAATTTCGATATTCTGAATCCAAAAATGAAGTCCATTTTGAAAGTTAAAATTAATAAAATTTTAAATAGTGGGTATTACTATTCATAACGGCTAGTTTGATTGGTCGAACTGTGTTAGAACTCGAAGTTGCGTACAACACACGCTACTCTATTATTCAAAGAGAAGCGTACCGTGGAAGCTTGGGGTGTTACATTCTTCCCCCCTTTTGAAAATTGTGTCCACAAAATTTTTAAAATTGGGCTTGGGAACATAATTGAAATTCCCACATTAGAAAAGAGTCAATAAAACTATCACTTTAAAAGAAATAAAGAGAAGTACAAAGGTCACCTGAGATAACCCATACTAGGATTCCATGTAGGAAAACATGGATATGGAAGATAAAATAAGTGTCACGTTCAGATGGAGAGGGATATAAAACATGATCAGGAGAAAGTTAACAACAACAAAACCACAAACTTGTGATGGGACAAACAGTCATTAGTTTCCCAGTTGGAAAAGTAACCGGACAACATTTTTTTAGGTTACATTTCATAAAGATGAGGAATTTATTTATATTATTGACCAAGAACATAAAGAAATATACTTACTTTTTAAGTAAAGTTTCATTCTTTAATAAATTTCTACTACTAACTCATTTTTTTCAAATGATGAGTATTCAAGATGACTTGGTCACACCAGAAGATCTAGAATCAACTTCTAGAGAATCACATGATCCACAAAGGATAAACTATATATTTACCTTGTCTTTAGAGATTAATCAAAACCAAAACGGTTAGTACAAGATCAGATGATCCCCCAAAAGGATATTCCTTTAGAGAAATAAACACTAATCTTAATTTATAAAATTAAACCAAGAATACCCCAAAGTTAAATAAATACCATTCAATAAAAAATTGTCCTTAAAATCCTTCAATATAATCCAAACTAATATTGAAACCCAAAACTTATAATAATTTGGTTATGTAGTCCTCCGTATTAAATTGTATCTCCAAATGACATCGACTACTCATAAAGTCACATACTTAAAAGTAATTAACCTAATCACATATTCTCTATTATAGGTTAATCATTTCCATAAATAACCCAAATCACTATAAATCCAAAATAAAAACATAGATAAAAATCCACCATTACTCCACAAATGAAATCCCATAGTATTCTAGTTTCCTTAGGGATATAGTGTTCCCAACAGAGCGAACATCTTCCAAAATAACATTTATCAGTTAATCATCAAACCATTATCCTATACTAAGGGTATTCATTTGATTAGACATAAGATCCCAAATCAACTTATTATTGATCAAAAAATTTATTTAACTAAAAATAATTAGTCACACTAACCAGGGACTTCACGTAGTCCAGTGGTAGGTGATAAATCCCAATCTCACTCTAGTTGTGGGTTCAATTCCCACAACTTTGTCTAATACGATGGGTTGTCACACGGTCTGCATGTTGTCCTTTTTCAAAAACTATATTTTATAACATTACCAAAATGAGATAAATTCCTTCAAATAACCATAACATTATTTAACCACAAATTTTATCTCATACCTTGCATTTTTATCCCAAAATATAATAACTTTTAATTGCCTCAATCCCAGTGATCATATAAAACCAAGTGGTTACTTATAACTATATCCATAAGAGAAAAGATAATTCTTCCTCAAATATCATTTTCACATGACTAACATCTGGGTTACAAATACAAGAGAAAAATATTCCAATGTAATCCCATAAAAAAGGAGCACTAGTAATTTTAAACGTTTCCCCAACCATTTATTTCCATATAGCTTCTTCTTTGACCAATAAAATATTCTATAGAATAGAGAATTCACTCGGGTAATTGCCAGGTCCCCTATATTTATGACAAATTACTGTAAATGGATTCTTGGGACCATTTTTATTTTCCATAGTACTCTTCATTTTTCCTCGGCAATTATTTACTTTATTTCCTTCTTTCCCACACGTAAAGCATTTCTTTGTTCCATTGAGACACTTTCTTGGGTGTCTCCTTCCACATTTCCTGCATGATGGAAATTGAGGACTATTTTCTCCATGGTCTCCACTGTTGGAGCTCTTATCAATCATCACATTTCTCTTATTTGTTGAGTCCAGAAGTTGGTTAATATATATGTTGTTGATCATATTTTTGGAAAAATGATTTGGCATGGACATGATATCTTTTAGGCCTATCAACATTCCATTTTTTTCTCATTTCCACCGCCATTCCCACCTTCTACATCATTCTCAAAGTTACTATGACTTCCTTGGAATCCAGCCATTGACTAAAACTAGAAATCATTGTGTGAGTAACAGTAGTCATAAAATCATTTAGAGAATATCATGACACCATATTTTCAATTTGAAACAACTTAGGATTAACCAAGGTAATTTATTCTCATCTTATATTAAAATACTTCAAATTGGTTTGTAAATAAAATGTAAATAATCCTAAGAATATCCCCAGGGTGTGTCGTAACTAATAGTGCAGCAAGGCCCATTATCGTGCACCAATTCCTGTTCAAGTCTAGCTCAAAGCAGTGTTTTCGGGTTTTTCCCCTAGGTACATCTGTGCCAGAGCTGCCTCTACCTGCTCGTATCCATACAGTGATTTATTTCTTGGAAAACTCACAAAATATCTATAATACCAAAAAATTAAGAAGTTCTTCTATACTAATCCTCAAAGTCTATCTTAGGTCTATGTGATCTAATCAGAGTTTATCTGAATCTAGTTTCCAAGGTTTGTATTAAACTTCCTCTGATACCAACTGTAACTCCTCGACCCCAGTTACCCAAAGTCGGTGCATTATTACGTATCATTGGAATGATCACAAAAGATCAAGTCTTGAAAGATTGATTAGTTTAGTAGCCTTGTATGTACTAGATACATTCATAAGGTTTACATTACATCCTAAAATGGAAAACTACAACAACATTGTTTCCATAGAAAACACTAAGATCCCATAGACTATCCTTGTAGGTCAGTCATAATATACTTCTTCGCATCCTGGGAAAAATAAAACATAGAAAGGGGTGAGCTCAGATCCTTAGTAAGGATAACAATATAGCGGAAACTTTCATAAATAAGCATAAACATTTAAGGCAATGAATAAGACTAAAACAAAAGCCTTTTAAACAAGAACTTCAACATAATATGGAAAATATAAATTCACCATAATTCAATTTACTTACTCACATGGGTATTCTACTAGTCGAATAATCACATGCAATATCAATAGTCACTTTCATAATGATGGAGTGCATAATTCCAGACTTTCATAACCACATAGTCAAGGCCTTGTTCCAAGACTACAAATAAGATTTTGTCAAGGCCTTGTTTCAAGACACTAGTTTTTCTCATGATACCTACTGATGCATCGAGAATCTATAGCGGGCTCCACTCGTCACTTACTAAGTCTAATGCATTATTCATATGAAAAGTTTGAAACATAACATAAACATTAGTATTAAAACTAGTATATGAAATGTCAATAATTTATTTACAAACCATGAATGGTATAAAAATAGCACATCCACAGTCAAACATAACTCATTCAATACAATGTGGGAGATTGTATTGTAATAGATTAACCTTAATCGAGAATAATGAATGATATTGAGATAGATGAAAATAATCATCAAAACTATATGAGAGAAATATCCCCCTTTTTCTTCAAAACATTTAAAAGTCTCACTTTTTGTCAAGAAGTCGTCTAAAATTGATTTTTGAATCAAAGTGTCCCATAACACATTGAAACTTTTAAAATTAATTTTAATTTTAAAACATTAATTTCCATATATAAAAAACTTTAAAACCATTTTTAAAACATGGACATTAATGAGAATGATTTAGAAGAATAAACTTTTATAACATTTAAAATGATATTTTAGTTAGAGTTCCTAAATAAATGAGAGATGCTCGAATACAAAATAATTGAGGTAATAAAAACATTATAATATCATGAGAATAAATGGATTCATGATATACTATCCCAAAGGACAGTGTATACACCATATAAGAGTGAATTGGTGCATAAGAACAATGAAGTCTCAATGGAATGTAAATTGAGACAAAATACCTTATAAAAATGATATCTTAGATTAAGGATAAATCAATTAAATAATCATATGTGAAAAATATAAATACACTCAATATGATTGGATATTCAGTGTAAATAAATCAGAGGAAATTCACACATGTTCTATTTAAGACCAAACCAATGACTTGGATGTTTAACTCAATGAATGAAAATTGAGTTAAAATTACTCTTATCAAGTTCATATCGATGACTTGAGAATTTATCAGTGGTTCAATTATGTGTATAAAAAGTATATCCACACAAATGAGAGTGTAAATTACAACATAAATAAATAAACAATGATTCAACACATAATCATAACATGATGTAATTATGAATTTTAAGATTAACCCAAGGAAATTAAAATTGGGTTAAAAAGTTCCCTTACCGATTTGGTAACTTACGAAGCATACACCACATGAAAGAAGGATCATTAATTGAAGATTTAAATACCCATAAATGAAATTATATTACACAAGGAATACAATCATGGGCAGTATTTACAAAGGAAAATAGTGTCAAATATGGCTTGAATCTCACGGGAATAAAAAGTGACATGAAAATCCATTACCATGTTGTAATCAATCGAGTTGTGTGACCAAAATTTAATAACCACCAAATTAATTATATAATTCCATGAATATAAAGGGAATCATGATAATATATACCAAATGGCAGTACATAATACACCACAATCAAGAGATAAGTGGCGAATAATTGAAATCTCACGAACTTGAAAGTGAGATAAGAATCCATTACCTTGTACTTTTACTTGGTAGAGGGTAAGTTAACCTCCTGTATAATGGTGAAATAATTGTTATTAAATTATACAAGATTCATATTATATCATATATGATCTTTTAACATTGATTTATTAATAATATCTTAGTATTATCGTCGTTTCGGGTGTTAACAGATTCCTTTTCCTTTATATTATTTGTTATGTGAGTCATATTTGTTATGGATGGGATGTATATTATTCATATCCAGAATGATATCAAGTCTTTAAACATTATTTTTAATCATCAAATGAAAATTAGTCTTGAATGGATACGATGAGGAATAAATCGCATCACGTTCGTGGAGACGGTAATCCCTACGTACGCACGAGCGACAATATCATTCTTTTGATATTAAAATAATATATAATTGGATTGTATATCATATATACAGAATCTTTATAAAGTTATATTTATTATTTACACCAATTACACATTATTATTATACCCATCCAAATAATAATTTATTGAATAACAATTACACCACGATGTTTAGATGGTAAGTCGTACGTACGTACATATGGTGACATGCCATTCAAAGGATGGATAGAATAACGAATATGGTTTTACCATATTTTTAATAACATCATAGTATATATAAGATATTGGAGTTATTATTTTATAATGTAAACAACAACAAAATAGGAAGTGGAAGAAGAAAGGAACTTGAAAGAGGTGATGAAATATTTACCTCTTCTTTGGGTTCTTCCTTTTGATTTGATCAAAAGGGCTCCATAGGTTGGCTCTATGACTAAAGAAAATCCTCTTGGATGAAGGAAGGACAGTTTGGAGGGTATTTGGGTAGAGTTTGGCTGAGCCAAAAGGCATTAAAGGTCTGAATTTGAGGGAATGGGGAGTGGACTTTTATAAGAGGGGTGAGGGGCAGCTTAAGAAAAGCTAGAAATATTATATTATAATAAAATAAATTTCAGTTTATAATGGCTCAAAAATGATTATTTAAAGGATAAGGTGGGGATTGGTCGAAAACCACTCAACCAATAGGTTTTATATAGGTTTGGGTTACTATATTAACCTTATATTTTAGATTTAACTCTTAGTTAAATAGTTTGACATTTACCATGTCTCTTTGTATTTTTATATTATATGGTTAATAAACATAATATAAACCTCCAAGAGAACCCAAAGTGGTTAATTAATGATACACCTATCATTATATAAGTCTTTTGGCCAAACCTTAGATTTTTAATAATATAATATCAACTAATAATATAATATTTATTTTAAAAACTCTTTTATGTCAATTTTGACACTATTTGGTATTTTGTGTTTTCTAAATTAATAACAACATTATTACTTCGAACAAAAGTCATCTAACCAACCCTAAAATTTCATATTAACCTATAAAGTTAGTTTAATTCATAAAAAGTCTTAAATTACATTTATTTGGATATTTATAATATCAATTATTTTAATATTTTATTAATTAGGTAATTACTGCATCATCATTGTGTCATAAATAAATTAAATAATTTAATGTATACAAAATATAAATAAAATACCATTATGTAGGAAATATTTTTAGATTTCTAATGAATATTTATAGTAGAATTTATCTTATGTTCAACTCTATATTAAAAATGTCTTAGTTATAAAACTTTGATTTTAACTCTTTTAACTCTTCTTTTAATTAAATAATAATAAATGTCCTAATCTAATCCAAGTGGACCAAAGAGGTTCATATTTTATTCCTAAGGTTGTTTTGGGTCAAATTATACTTATCCAATAGAATTAGGACATTTGTTAGGGTAATAATAATATCATATTTACCCTTAATTACCCTATTTACTTTTAACCGTGATAAATAAAAGTAAAAAAGATATTATTCACCAAAAATTATTTTCATCTTATTGAACCACATTTTTCTTACTGATATCAACCATGTCTCTCGAATTCTTGAAATTCTACTCACAGAAGCGGTAAAATTAGGTTTTATTCAAATTTGAAAATGCTCCTAGGAGGTGGGTAAAAGACGGTTAAAAGTTCAATAAAATTTTTATATATCTAAAATTATTATAAAGAGACTCCAATGAAGTCCATTTTGAAAGATGAAATTTATAAAATTTCAAAAAGTGGGTATTACTCTTCATTACAGCTAGTTTGATTGGTTGCAGTGTGTTAGAACTCGAAGTTGCGTACAACACACTCTATTGTATTATTCAAAGAGAAGTGCATCGTGGAAGCTTGGGGTGTCACATTCTCAATGTTTTGGGAATGTTTACGGGTATTGAATCATGGTTTAGTGGACGAAGTTCCATAAATTGTAAGTTACACCCTAAGAGCATTTTTTATGATTCAAGATGGGAATTGGTCAGTTATGGATGAATCAAAAACCTAGGATGTGTGGTTGAGTGGCCACATGTACTTCTTGGGGATTAGAAGAGATATAGTGGTGGGTTTGTAAGGCCTCATGTCTATAAGGTAAAGATAATTTCATCAAAAATTTGAGTTTACATTTGGTGGATGGGTAAAATTTTGATTAATGGTTCATAAAATGATTTTGGGAGTTGGAAAATCTTAAATTGATGTTTTTAGATGTGTAATTGAAATATAAAGGTATGTGAGTTTTCAAACCAATATTAGAGGCTTCAGTCCATATTTGGAGTTTTTTGAAGAGGTTTTTCCTTTGCATGATTTTGGGTGAACAGTTTATATGAAGTCAAGTTGCACCCTGAAGCTTAGGGGATTTCTAGTTCTTTTTATATTTATCATGGCTTACATGCATGGTTTGAGCATGGTTAAGGTAGAACCATGTGGAGTTATATTGTAAACTATGTATATTAGTTTGGGTTAGAGGCTTGGTGCATGGTTTGGAAAAGGTTTCATAAAAACCATTTCATAGAGGTGATTTTCATAGTGAGCACATGATTCGGTAAATCATGTTGACCAACCATGTAAAGTGTGGTTTCATAGATAGTTAATTTGGCATGGTTTACCCATGATTTTGAAAACCATGCAACCAAACTGTGACACCTATTAAAAGTGGGTTTTAAAATTTTTACCCCTATGAGAATTAAAAGGGGTGGCCCTCATTTATAATCATCATCCCCTCACATGACTCCACTGATAAATCGCCTCCTTACTTATCATATCCCTTAATAAAGGGATTATTTACTAGGAAATTATTCAATTATTTGAGATATGTATTCAACTCTGGTAGACTCTGTTGATTTTCTCTTCACTTTATCTCTAATTTCTCTTTCTTTAGTTAGGGTTGCTTGTTTTGATTCCACTGGATCGTAGTGTAATTATATTTCAGTGATGAGGATTCATTTCTACCTAAGAAGATGGTGATTTTAGATTCCAACAACATGTGGTGTCTCATAAATTAATTAAATTATATTATGACATAAATTTATTTTAGGTTTTTTATTTAAAATTTAACTGAAATTCCTATTGATTTGGAATTTATTTTTTGAGAATCCTCTTGGATTAGGGTTGGTGGTGTGAGACGGACCCTCGGGGTGTCATTGTATATCATTTTGATGTGGCGTAGTGACCCAGTGAGTTATATAGATTTGTTCCAAGTTGGTTTTGAATTAATTAATTAATTAATGTAGTGGTTTGCACATTCAAACCAAATAATTTTTAGGAATTATGGGGGTGGTGGTTTCTAGGGGATATTTTGAGGAGTTGGGAAGTAATTGGAGGAGTGTAGCTGATAAAATAAATTGAAGGGAGTTATGTAGAATGTATAATAAGTTTGAGTTGTAATGAGTGATATTGTAGTGTAGAAAGACCATCTATTTCATAGGGGGATTAGAGAGTTTGGTGCTACTTCAATTTTTTCATGGTTGAGGCATGGGGGTGTTGGTTGTGGCATGGAAGCTCAAGTAGAGTTTTAGTGTTACTTCCATTTTTAGCATAGATGTTATGTAGATACCATGGATGTGACTTAGAGTAATGAGAGTGGGTTTTTGGTTAAATTGTTGATTTTAGGGAATTTGTTTCATGTAGATAGGTTGCAGCATAGCCCCCTTACTAGTTTTGGGTTTCTGTGGTGTAGTGGCATTGGCTTCACCATGGTACATTCCTTGGTTTTGTGGATCTGCAGTGTATAGCTTATTTCATATCAGAGATTCACCTTTTACCCGGATTACTATAGAATGGTCTCTCTCACTATGCTATGGTTTGGTGCTTTTTTAGCAAGTCTGCACCATGGAGGGGTAGGCTACGTCATGGTGTTGTGTTTTACAAACTGGGTATAAAAACCCAAGTCCCCTCAAACCAAATAATATATCAATATTTCCTCTCATTTCATGGGAAACCCATGTGTTTCCATAGAAGTAAATTCATCTATTAATGTTTGGATTTCATATATGAACATGGGGGGGTGACACTTTAGAGGTTCTATGTGAGTTTGTTTCTTCACACTTCCCTTTTTTATCCCATTACAACAGTAGGAAATGGTTTTTGTTAGGAAATCCATTAGTGTTGGTGATGTTTTGTTAAGATGATGTTGATGGATATTCGGTTCCAGTTGGTTAAGGTATTTCCCTTCATCATGGTGTTTGGTATTTGTTTCCTTTTTGTTCCAACCTAGCACAATGGTTTGGAAAGCTTCATTTGAGGTAGGTGGTCCTTAATTTTTCTTTTATTTGTACAATCAGGAGGGAACATGCTATTTTTTTATTTGGGAAGATAGTATACCCCAACATAAAAAAGATAATTAAAATGGTTAAATTGAAATTGAAGGGGGGTGAATTTCATGTTTTAGAACTTTTGATATTTTTTTTTTGAGATTATGCCTGCTTGATATACCACTTAAAATAACGGTTGTTTGGCGCCTTTGTTTGTGCTAGATTTGATGTGTTTGTGGAACCCTTGATTGTGTGATTTTTTATATCACCTTCAATAAATAGATAACCACTTATATCTAGTTAATAAATTGGTTACCCCATTGAAATTATGGTTTTTATTATAATTCCCTTAAAAGTAAAGTAGAATGTGAAGGGAAGTCCAATTTTAAATCTAAAATGATTTATGTGAATATATGATGTGTGGTTGTGATGTATGGTTGAGATATGTGGTGGTGATGAGTGATTATGGTCTATAGGGTAGATTCTCTAAGATTTGGGTGTGGTATGTGTCTATTGTGATGAAGAGGTGGTTGTGGTTGTTAAATGGTATCAATGTTGGGGTTTTTGGATTTAGGGGGATGTTTTTTGTGATGTGATGTGTTTTGTTAGTCACTCAGGTAGAAATGGAATTAGATTTTAATTGATGAAGTAAAATTTAATGGGTTGAAATAGCTAAATAAACAGTTGAACTAAAATGGGAATTGTGGTTAAAGTGATTGTTGTTTAATGTGATGGTTGTTGTTTACTGTGAAATGAATGGGTTTGATTAATGAAATTTTTTTTAAAGGAGAAATATAGAAATTGGATTAACTATAAAGAAGGGTGGAATGTGGCTTGAATCTTGTGGATTATTTGTATTGTGTGATGAATTTAGTTTTAGATAAAAATGTAGTAGAGGTTGTGAGGAATGGTGATGATGTTGTGAGGTGGGATAGTACTCTTATTGCAAACCCATTGGTTGGGTTTGTGTGTGGATATATATATATATATATACATTGTATATTTCCTGTGATTTCTTTACACACCCCACCCATGTCGAGCATCATGTGCTGTGAAAAAAATATTTTTTGTGTGTTTTATTTATGTTCTCAATGGTGAGGATGGATGCCTAGATTCTCCCTTCTTTAACGTTTTCTTTTCCAAGAAATTTTGATATGCAAGGGTTGTGATGGCTAGAAGAAAAAAATTCACCAGTGGTTGTTTTTTGATGAGATGAGGAGGAATTTATGGTGGGGGTCATACATGGTCGAAGGAAGGCATTAGATTTATTTCATTCATGTTCATGATAACATAATACTATATTTATGGATTTATATTTGATGTTATGGCCTAGGTTTCTTCGGGCGATATGTGATGTGATGGACCAGGTGTCTTTGGGTGAGATGTGATGTGATAAAATAGGTGTCAGTAGGAGAGATGTGGCATGATGGACTAGGTGTCTTTGGGTGGGATGTGATGATCAGTTTCACATAGGGTTTTTAGAATGATGTTATTTCCCAGGTGTGTTTCGGTAGGGTTACTATACGGAAGAGGTGAGAGTGTCAGGACATATGATGTTGGGGTGTGAGAGCACCAAACCAGTGGTAAAGTGGTGTGGGGTACCCTTTTTATCAATATGATTATTATTATGCTATTAAAATTGTATGTGTTATTTGGTTAGTGTACCTTAGAGAGGATGGTATCAGTTAGATGACTTGATTATGTGTTGTTGGTTCAGATGTTTTCTCAATGGTGCATTAGTATTCTCATTTTTACATGTTCATGAGATACTTTGGGTGTGATCATATTGAGTATACTTTTATTCTCATCCTATGTATATTCAAAATAGTTTTTAGGATTCTAAGAGGGATATGTCTACCGTGTTGGACATTACAAGCTTAGAATTTGTAGTTTTTACTATTTTTCTATCGTATGATTTTATTTTGTGTATTTATTTGGATAATCATGTATTTGTTTTCCTGATTCATGAATTGTTGGATGATTTTGGTTACTTTATTTTATGTTATCTCATGGAGTTTCTTGTGGATGATTTTTTCAATATCTCATTCCTTCTATATAGACATTAAATCCACCCTTATGTGGTAATTTTATACCCTCAGTGATAGAAAATAATTCTGGGCCTACAGGAGGTGATAATCAGGTTTCATTATCTATATTCCTTATTAATTGTCCTAGAAGGAGTAGAATTGGAGGGAGGGGGCATGACAGAGTTATATTAGATGTTTGGTTCAGGGATAACATGGTTTTCAGTTTTAGTCACATTGAGGATTACATGGGTTTTCAAAGAAATGATGTCAGTTAATATTGGTTTGTGACATAGGCCATGAAAGACAGGATAGGAAACATGATTTTAGTGGGGATCTGGGATCTGATGCGAGGAATATAAGCTACCAAATAACTAAGTGATGTGATTCCACATGGATGGTAGAGACCTAAGAGTGTTACACGCATCATTATTTCTTGTATTAATATTTGAATTAGGTGTTTTTTGGATGTCAAAATGAATTAAGTTAATCTTATGAAAATTACATACTATTAAGATTATAAAGTCTGTGTTTCCCTTTCTGTTATATCTCATGGAAATCATATGAACATTGTTTAGGCTGGTTAGGTTCAGTAGGCTAACCTGGTTGGTCATCAGAGGGTTGACATAGTTGAGAAGAAGGATTAGAAGGAAAGGAAATTTCATGCCTTTTGGCATTAGGATTTTGTAAAGTAAGAGGGAAGCATCTCTAGTCTAGAAATATAGCATTGGTTAGAGGATATCGAGATAACCTTCAGTTTGATTTAGGACCCAGTAGAGTACTAGGTCTCACTGGAAGTTATTTGGATGTGAGGAGATACACATTAGTGGTGGTAATTTTATATTAGTTACCGCAAGGATACTGATGTTTCATGGGTTAAATTTTAGAAGTATTTTTGAGTGGAGTATGTCTGTGTGGGAGTAAATTTTAGTTATAAGGTCCTTTTAGGTTTCGACTAGTAGGGAGGCAATCTTAGCAACGTATTTTCCAACCTTTTGGGGCCAGTGGTTTATCTTCTTTCTTTGGGGTCTTTGGGCTAGTGTGTTTTGTATGTGGCGACCATGGCCATCATCAGAATTAGTTCCCCATGGTTCTTCAAGATTAGTATAGTGGATGTCAGTTGGTTCAATAGCAGCCACCAGTGTGTCCATTTTAGTAGTAGGGGTATAAGCCTTATGCTCCACCAAGGGGATATGGGGTCGGTAGAGGTCAACCTTAGGATGTATCTCATCTTTAGGGACTTTAACCTATGTCTCATCATCAGTAGAGAAGCTGAGGATCTGGGTATGAACTAATGCATGCAATGAAGGTGGTAGCAACTGAGGGGCCAAATATCATTTAAGGTATGATCATCTTATCATCTACCCTTATTTTTATACTATTTTATTTTAGAGCCTCATACTCCTTTTTTGTACTATCTCTATTCCCGGCTTTGGGACTAGGCATACAGATGTTTCTCATACCCCAAGTGTTGACTTCATTAATCGGAGGTCAGGCTATCTTGTTTAATGTGTGAAGAGGGTGTAAAATTTTTATGGGGACACATAGTTCATGTGGGGATCTTTTCATACTATGGATGTCGTCATATTATGTTATTATTGACATAAACTGGTTCTATTTTTTGCATGATATTATTGATAGATTCTAAAATAGGGTAATATTCATGGTTGTGGATGGTCACCTTTCAGTTTTCATTGGTGAGTAGAGTTTTCAGTTGGGTAGAAGATGTGTGGAGCCCCTTCATTCCTTGGTGGTCACATTTTCAATAGAATTAGTAGATGCTAGGGTGGTGAAGGTTACTGGGGTATTTGGATATTTTTGGGATGTTTTTTATAAGGAGGTTATGAAATCGCTCCCTCAATGTGATATCAAGTTCAAGATAGATCTTCAGCCCTATGTTTCTCTGATTTTGATGGATCCTTATCAGATGGAACCCTCATTATTGCAGGACTTGAGGATTAAAATATATGATTTGAGGTATAAGGGTTTCATCCATCTCAGTGTTTCACTATGGGGTTCTCCAATGTTGTTCTCTAAGAAGGTGTATAGTAGTACGAGGTTGTGTATAGACTGCAAGAGTTTGAATTAGGTGATGATCAAAAATCTCTTCCCTCTTCTGAGGACTGATGATCTTCTTGGACATTTTAGATGAGAAACATAGTTCTCTAAGATCAATATGTTGTTAGGATATCACTATTTGAGGGTGAAGGAGGTTTATATCATAAATATTTCCTTTATATATAGGTATGGGAACTTTTTTTCAATGGTCATATCATTCAGTTTCATGAACGTATTGTCTATGTTCTTGTTGTTGAGTCAAAATTTTATACTCTCTATATTCCCTTTCATTTATTTTAAAAATCAAAAACACTTTCTTAAAACTTTATTTTACTAACTTTATATTCCCCAATTCTTTTAGAAATTGTTTTTATGAAAAAAAAATTCTATCAAGTGCAGAAATAGTTCTTAATAAAATGAATATAAACTTAAAAACCAAAGTCTAATCCATCAATTTGATGATATTACGGTCCATAAAATTTACAATATTCTAGTCCATCATATTGAAAATATTCTATTTATCAATATAAACATATCAAGATTATCATAGTGATGATATCTAGTATATTAGTATGATGATAACTAATCTATCGATGTTACAATATTTATTTTATCATGTGATGGATATTTAGTCTATCAGTGTGAAAAAATTTACTCTATAAGTGTGATGATATTTAGTTTAGTTGTGTCATAATATTCAGTCTATCAGTGTGACAAAGTTTCATCTATCAGACTAACTATTTATTCCATCAAAATCAAAAAGTTTATAATCAGATGGTTATAATTGTTTCTGTGGTATGAAAATACTTTATTAAATCATTGTAATGGTGCTACCAGAACAAACTCAAATGAAGTTATGATTTTTTTATATGTCATGTGAATGTCATATGAGGTTATTGCAACCAAATCTGAGAATCATGGAAATTTTTCATTGGAGGTATGCCTATAACTATGAGTGAATTTGAGGAGTTGGAAGAATATTTTTTTGGGAACTCAACCAGTCTGATATTTTTCTCTATTTTTACCACTCATTAAATTTTATTTTTAAGTTTTTAAGAGAGTTGGTGTTCTAAGGATTTCAAGTAAGGAATTGTAAAATACATAAAATATTTTTCCATTTTAATCCTATGACCAAATGAGGTAATGATTGAAGGAATTCAAGGATAGTAGGACAGTTGGATGTGATCAAGATGATTGAGGTATTCTAAGGATAGTAAGAAAGAGTTGATTAATATCTCATAGATCAAGGGATTTCCTTTAAATAAAGACAAACCTGAAATTTTGGTTTAAACCGTGGACACCTTATGTCAAGGTTATTGAATTCCTTTCATTGAAGGTCAAAAGTTTATTCATTTCTTTTATAAATTTTCTATTTATTTTTACTAAATAACTTTGTAAAGATTATATCTACTTATTTCTACAAGTTATATTTTCCATTGTGCATTTAATATTGAAATTAAGATATAATAAACTTTTCGACATTCTGATTTACCAGACTGACATTGATTCTGATGCATATTACTCTAATCATCAAACGCACACTGATTCTAATATATTTAATAATAGGTTTTGGTTTTTTAACTAGTTTAAATTTTAAACTAAAGTCACCCCCCCCCCTCTTGTACCCATCATAAACTCTTACTATTTAACAATTGGTATCAGAATATGTTCTACAACTTTAATTACTAGTTTTTAACTTTGTTATTATACTACAAGTTTCTAAAGTTTTTGTAACTTTTGTTATAAAATTTTTTTTTATAAATTTTTATTATAATAACATGTAAATTTTATAAAGGGATTCATTTATATAAGATGGTAGGTTTAAATGTCGGTACTCTTGAAAATATGAATCCTAGTAGACGAAAAATATTTTATGGTGATGATTATGAGTATTGTAGGGATAGGGTGAAAAAATAATAATAATAGTGTTAAAAATATTGTTATTTTGACATGAAATTATAATATTATTGATACTAATGTATCTAAAATTACAAATTAAGTGAAACAAGAATAATAGTTGAATTACCATGTGAGAAATTCTCTACTTTGTTCTATAAAAAAGAACATATATATTCAAATATCATCTTGTGAATCTAGGAATAGTATTTGGATGAAGTTGGAGGTAAATAACTTTGGATATTCTATGTTTATGGAAACTAGAAGAGTAATTATTCATGTGGATTATCAAGCATTTGATCTCCTACCTGGTGAAATTATTACAAAGATGCACTGAAGAATCATGACTATTGTAAATATTTTACAATATCTTAGATATAAATATCTTGCTGATGAATTATTAGGTGAAAATATTATTGAGATCATGCCTGGATAATGGGAATCTTAGAGAACTGATTTAGATGATACAATAAGAATCACAGATCTTAATCAAGATTATTTTATAGTCAACCTTATGAAATATGAGGGAATATTGAAAAGAGATGTAGAAAATATGATAAAAAAGAATAGAGAAGTTGTTTTGCTGCAACATCTAATGTTACTAGTAAAGTTAATTCTGTTGAAAAAGATTCATAGACTTCTACGAAGAATAATGTTTTGGTTTAATCAGATAGTAGTTCATCATAACAATCTAGAAATGAATTGGCTAATCTTGTGAAAATATCAAATAAGGTGGTTGTAAAGAAGGATTTAAAATATAGATATATAAACAATCACAAGTAAATAATTTATAAGAAAGATTCATTAGAATTTATATATTATGAATGTAAGATAGCAGGTTATATAATACTATACTAACCTATGTTGAAAATAAAGAATGATAAGGATTGGAATTCTAAAATAAATTCTAAGAAGTATTATAAGTACAAGAATAAAAAGTGTCTGAAAGATTTAGATACTTGGAGTTCTAGTGGTGGAGACAGTTATTTATAAAGTTCTTATGATAGTGACAGTGAAGATAAAAAGAACATTAGATTCTATGCTAAGATTATGAAGATCAGAAACTCCTTCATGGAAAAGTTAAATGTTGAATCTCTAACAAATCTTACACAAAATGCTAAATACCCTAATAGTGATATTGATAATAAAAGTTATAAATCTTTATGTGAAGAATATTCTTCGTTGAAAGAAAATAATTCTTTACCAAATTTTGAAAAGTTTTCAATATTTTCAAAATAACTAGAAAATGAGAATTGTAAGAATATAAAAAAAACATGATGTTGCTTAAATAAAACTTGTAAAATAAAACTCAAAAATTTTAACTCTTAAAACTAAAATATCAAATATTTCAAAATATATTGATACTACTAATTTTTGATAAAAAAATAGGCTTTCAAAAGAATTAGAGAAGACTTGTTCCAAAAAACTATTTTTTAGAATGATTTGGAAAAAATTATTTCAAATACAACTACAACTAAGGATAAGAATTTAAATTTAAAACTTAATTATGAAATTTCAATTCTGAAAAACGTTTTCCTAAGTTTATTACTGGTATGTAAAACTTTAATGAGATTTATAATCAAATTATACCTCATCACAATGTATCTTGAATGGGTTATCAAATAGAAAACCTATTTTTTAAAATAAATACTTTGTTCTAAAAATTTCTCTATTTTGCACAAAGTGTCAAAGTGGTAGTCACTGGAAGTATAATTTTCTTTAAATAAATTTCAATCTTTAGGAATTAATAAATCTTATTCTTCAAAATATTTAACATTTTCTCAACATGGTAAATATAAGAAAATGTGGATTCCTAAAATTTTACTTTCTAATAATATGAGAACCAATCTGGTTTGGATTCAGAAAATCTAATCATCTTGTTTTCAAAAAGATAATAAACATACCAACAATAACATTTGGTACATAGATAGTGGTTACTCCATAAATATCAATAGAAACAAGGATTTCTTCAATAAGATTATAAAAATGAAAGGTGGAAAAGTTATCTTTGGTGACAATGCTCATGGAGAAGTCATCAGAAAATGAAACATTGTTCTTCTTAGAAAATCTTTTAACTTCAAATGTTTTCTTTTTTTTAGGTATTAAGAAAATCCTTATTATAATAATTCAATTATTTCATGAGGGATATCTTGTGAAATTTAGGGATTAAAATATTTAATATTCATAATTCAAAATATAAATTTATTCTCTCTAGAATTTAGTATGAGAATGTTTACACAATAAACTTGGAAGAGCTTAAGATCTAATATCTACCTTTTCTTAGACAATGGAATATCAATCTTGGTTATGTAGTAGAATATTAGGGAAATTTAATGTTATAAATTTAGCTAAAATATCTAATAAATGACTAGTTAAAGATCTTTTAGAACATAAGTTTGATCCTCCAAAAGTTTGTGATCCCTATAAATTTAGAAAGCAACATAAGTCAAGTTTTAAAACTATTTGGGAAGTCTTAACTTCTGATGATTTATAGTTAGTGCACATAGACATGTTTGGTCTTACACAAACTGGGATTATCAGTGGAAAATAATTTTTTTATGTTTCAGTTGAATATTACACTAAATATACTTGTGTCTATTTTATAGAAAATAATTTTGAAGCCTTTTTTTTAAACTTTTGTAGCCTTAGTTAAAAATGAGAAAAACATCCCCTTTATAATTATTTATATTGATCATGGTGGGCACATTGTTAAATTTATTTTCAAACTTTTTTTAGTAAAAAAGGTATAACACATAACCACTCTTCACAAAGAACTCCACAACAGAATGGTGTAGTTTAAAGGTGAAATAAAATTATTCAAGAGATTACTTGAGCCATACGGAGTGAATGATCAATTGTTAAGAATTTTTTGGCTGATGAAATTAGTACTCCATGTTATACTATAAATCATTTTTATTAATACATTTTATTAATAAAACTCCTTATGAGTTATGGATCTGAGGGAAATAAAAACTTTCTTACTTTAATTTTTTTTTTGATGCAAAGTACTCATTTGGAATAGTAAACATAACTTACATAACTTTTCATCAAAATCCAATAAAGTAATATTGTTAGGTTATTCAATAACTGGTAAAGTATATTGAGTTTTTAATAAAAACACAAGTATTGTTGAGAAAAAAGTACATGTAAGATTTGATGAAACCAATCCATTTTTTAAACAACTTCAACCCACATCTTCAGATGGTATTTCTAAAACTAATTTTCAACCTGTGTTGAAAATTTCTTCTCATGAGAGAACAACTGGAGAATATATTTTTGTGGTTCTACCTCAAGAATAATTTCAACATTTTTTTTAAAGAACAGAATTTTGTAAAGCCCATAATCTAGTTGAACCTTAGAAATTATCATAGTAAAAACATCATTGGTGGTGTATATCAACTAGTTAGAGCTATAAGTTTCTTATTAAATTAAATTGAGAATTTTGAATTTTTATCATAATTCAAACCTAAGACTCATGATAAGGCTTTAGGTGATGAAGATTGTATAAAATAAATGCAATATAAACTCAATGAATTTGAGGGGAATTAAATTTAGACTTTTTTGGAACACCTAAAAGATACATTTATTATTGGATAAAAATTGTTTCTCTTGAATAAATGTGATGAAAATAGAATAATAGTTAGAAATAGTGATAGACTTTTTGTTAAAGGATATAATCAAACAGAGATCATAGATTATGAAGAAACTTATGATTTGGTAGCAAGACATGAAGTTATTCATATACTTCTAGCATAGGTAGCATTTCTTAATTTCAAACTATTTAAAATGGATGTGAAGTGTTCATTTCTTAATATATTTTTATAGGAGGAAGTTTAGGAAGAACAACCCCTTGGTTTTAAAAATCAAAAATATCCAGAACATATTTTTAAACATACTAAGGAAATTTAAATACATAAACAATCTCATAGATCCTAGTATGATAAGTTAACTGTATTTTTATTCCCAAATTTTATTATTAATGGATTTTCATAACTAACTATTTTTATAAAATAAGTTTCTACAAACATAATCATTGTTCAAATTTATATCAATGACATTACATTTGGTTATAATAAAAAATCCTTAATAGATTATTTTATAGATATTATGAAGTCTGAGTTTAAAATGAGTATGATGAGATAACATGCATATTTTCTAGGTTTTAAAATTTATCAAAAATAGTAAGGAAATTTTATATCTCAACATAATTATATAAAATATCTTCTTAAGAAATTCAGATATGAAAATACTAAAATTATTAATACTCTAATTGAAACCTCAACTACTCTATATATTGATGAATCTAAGAAACCATTTAATCAAAATATCATTAGAGGAATGATTTGAAGTTTTTTATACTTATCATCAAGTCATCTAGATTTAATGTCTGTAATGATTATGTTCAAGATATAAAAAAAATCGAAAGTGTCACATCTTAAATCTAAAAAATTAACGTTTCATTATATTAAGGGAACTATAGATTTTTGAATATTTTACTCTTCTAGAAATGATTTTGAATTAAATTTTTTTTATATTCATACTTTGGTGGATATAGAATGGATAGAAAAAAGTACTTCTAGAAGTTATAATTTTCTAGGAGAAGCTTTAGTGTCTTGGTCTTGTAAGAAGAAACACTTAGTAGCACTTTCCACTACTGAATCTGAATATGTGGCAGCTAGAAGTTGTTGTGATCAAGTGTTGTGGATGAAACAAAAACTCATTAACAATTGAATGATGTTTAGTAAAACATAAATATTTTTTGATAATACATGTGTCATTTATTTAATTAAAGACCTAGTAAATCACTCATGAGAAATGAACATATATATAAGACACTATTTCCTTCAAGGTCACCCAAAAAAAAGGAGATATAATTTTATAATTTATCAGAATGAAAAAACAACTTGGTGATATTTTTACAAAACCCCTTTCTTGTGATAGATTAGAATATATTAAATAGAATCTAAGAATAGTCAATATCAAGTGAAAAATCATATCTAATTCTTGTTTACCAATATATTTTTATTAATTAACTCTTTTGAAAAGGGGGAATACAAATGTTTTAGTTTTATAAAATATTTATCTTTTCTTAAAATTTTATGTTCTTAAAAAAACTTATCCTAATTTTTAATGTTTCAAAAATATTTAGCCTTCCAAAATTTAAAGGTTTTAAAATTTTTCAGACACAAATTATTAACTAAATATTTTTTAAACAAAAATTATTTACTAAATATTTTTTTCAAACTAATAAATTTACTAAAAAAATCAAAAAAAAATTAGCTAGAAAGATTATTGGACAGATTTTGTTTTAAAAAAATATAAGAAGAATGGGTTACTGAACAAACATTCATACTAAAAGTTTTAATTATACTCAATGAGGTATTTTTTATAATTATTTAGTTTCTTAAATATCCATTAATTATTATTTTTAATTGTTTTTTACAAATTCCTTACTATTACAAACATTCAATTTTTACAAAATTTTTGAATTTTTCATAATCGGACTATTGTGATGTCTTATAATATTGTTTTTATAAAATAAATTAAGATATCAAAATACATATTTAAAAATTCAAGGATTAATCTCAACCTTTGGATCATATTGGGGTTTTAATCTAAACTGTCAAATCTCTGGAATGTGAAGGGTCACCCCCTAAGTCTATATATAAGGTAGTGGACCACAATGTCCCACATCATTTTTCTTAGTATTCTCTCGTGACTCTTGAACCTACTTTTTCTACTTAGTCTGGTAGTTTGGAACCAGTCCAATCTGATTCTTCATTTGATAAGTTCTTCGTTACAATATGTTTTGAAAGATGGCTTATACTGAATATTTTTTCAAGTGTGAAGTTGTGAAAGAAAGACTGATTGAGATATCATGGTATAAAAAAATAGACTCTTTATTGAAAAAAATCATAATGTTTTAGGGATGGGAAAAGGTATATATTGAGAAAGAGTACTTTGACCTTCATTATCCATAAATATTGAAGTAATTATATTCTTCAATAGAATTAAGAAGAGGCTAGGATACTTTGAAAAAGTATTAAACATTGTTGAAATTCCTTTGGAAGGAGTGGCTTATCTTCCTTCTCACAAGCTTCAGAAGAGGCTAGGATCCTTTGAAAAATCCTAAGATGAATCTTCTCTAATTTCATCTTTTAAAAAATTAATAATATTGTGTTGTCTTTAAATAGATTCAAGAGTTGTGACGTAATAGATTTAGGGATTCTTAATACCAAGGAAAGGAGACTGAGACAAATTGAAAGTTCTCGATATCTTCATATTGTATTTTCTAATCATTATGAGAAATAAAAATTTGGTTAAGTTTTTTGTTATTTTCTATTAAAGATATAAAGAAAACCTTGATGAAGTCAATAATTCTTATGTTTCCCTACTTTATCAACAAAACGGTGGTAAATTTTATGGAAGTTATGAATATTAAGAATCAGGATATAGAGGTTCATTAAAAGGTTTCTTTTATTATTAAAGAAACTATATCCATGAAGAAGTTAGTCTTCAATATGAAATAGAAACACATTATTGATAACTTTTACATGGTCGCATCTGATACTGAAGTAGCATTAAAAAACAAAAAGACCCATAGAAAGGAAAAAAATATATAATTCTTCTCTAGCAAAGTAAAAAAAGAAACCAAAAACTATATTTAAGAGTTCCATTAGCCACCACTACACACTAGATTCTCACACTATCTCTATCTATGAAAGAGATCATATTTTCCTATTTATACATATGTTTTTAAATTATTTAATCCCTTAACATTAATCAATTTGATCTTATTTGCATCATTTTACGACTTATGGTGAGTTTTGAGATTAAATGTCCAAAGTGGTTAATTCTGGACATTAAACAGATTTATGTTTCCTCTGTATTTCGAGCATAACTCCTAAATTTTACATCAAATTCACCTGATTAATTTTTTTAGGATTTAATAATTCATGTGATACATATAAGTCTTTAGGACCCAAAGCCAATTCAAACTCCAACAAGCCAAAACAAAACAGTCATTATGAACACTTATTCTGGCCGGCAGAATGAGCATGACTTTATTCAATGATTATTATCTCGGGATACCAAATTCTAAATGGGTTGATTCCGGTTTTTTTAGAAATATAACTTGACAATTAATCTTCACATTAAATTTCATGGAGAACTGAGTTGATTAAGGCCTCACTTCAACCTGTCAAAGTATGGTTGGTGGAATAGTTATTAGCTGCAAGGAAAGGTCATGTCTAATAATTCAGCCATAAATCATTCCACATGGATCAAAATTCTGTAAAAAATCTTGTGTAGATGTAAAACTCTATTCCTCACCTTCTATAAGAAGGGACCTCGACCTGATTCGAAGAGATGGTTGGAGAATCGAAGCTGAAATTCTGGAGAACTAAATCTGGAGGACAAACTTTTGTTCTTTATTTTCACTTCTTACTACTTATTATTTTTGTAATTCCTTAATCTTCCTAATTATTCTAAATTACTCTGAACATGGTGTGTTAAACATATGAGGTAATTGTTGGAGGTAAGGTTTTATATTTGTAACGCTTTGAGTTCTTTCATTTTATTGAATAAAAACTCTATCTCTTCTGCGAAGTTGTTTTCAAATTCTAAAAAAAGAATTTATTGTCTTATACGATCGTATTCAATTCTATATTCTGTTTTTATTATTGCTTTGATAAATGATCGTTTTTATCCCTCCATTAGATTCTAGTCTATATTTGATAGAATAATATCAGGGCTTAGTGGTGAAGTACTTGGTGATCGCTAGTACGTGTTGGAGGGGTGGTGAATATTCATGATTGTTTAGGATAAACAATACCTGCTTGGGAATTGCCTAATATAATTGGGGGTGTTCACTACAACTCTATCACACAATGGAATAAGTCTATACCAAACTAGAATTTTGTTAAACCATCTAACCAAATAAGTGAGTTGAATTAATTATGGAATCTCACTTAATTCAACTTAGCGTAGGAGGATTGAATAAAATGAAACAAGGAGTGTATTGCAATTATAAAACCGACCCCAACTTAATCACCCATCTCATAAAATAGTTTTTAAATCACTTTAATTCCATATTTGTCTTGAATCACTTCCCTAATTTCTTCTTTTGTTCTGTTACTCTCTTTGATTTCAAAAACCAAACAATTTCAAAAACACATAACCTTTTCTCTAATTAAAAAGTGACAAACTATTTTGTGTTCACTCCTCATCAGGCGACAACCTAGGTTAACCACTATACTATATTTTAACTTAGAAAAAAATTGTTTTTGCCACACCCCATGATAGTCACGTGTCAAAACTTGGCACCGTTTCCCGGGAGGAAGTACCTCAAAACAGAAAAACTAAAAAAAGTTTCTTGAATGACCCATAGTTCAAATAACCCCTTAATTCAATTTGATCCTAAAATTGATCATACAATAAAACAATTGAGAAAATATAATTTTCAAATATATTTTTAAGAAATACACCTCATGGATTCAAGTGATACTTTCAGTGATCACTCAGAACCTACAATAATGGATAATTAACCCAACCAAACTCTGTGTGATCTTTGCACACCACAATTTCCTAATCAAAATAACCAACTCACTGCCCCTGACATAGAAAATGATTTTGAACTATGAATTAATATGATTCAAGTGCTACCAAAATTTCATGGTCTTGCAGGTGAATACCCAAATCGACACATCCAAGAGTTCACCTATGTCTACTCCATCATCAAACCTCGAGGAGTTGCAGAAGAGCAAGTAAAGTATAGGGCATTCCCCTTCTCACTTGAGTGAGATGCAAAAGAACGGATGTACAATCTCCAACCAGGAGAGATAAATGATTGGGAAGATCTCAAAATAAGTTTCTTGTAGAGATTCTTCCCTACATCTAGGAGAACACCAATTAAAAAAGAGATTTATTTCATACATCAATCAAATGGAGAGACTCTCAATGAATAGTGGGAACGTTTCAAGAAACTCTGTGCAAGCTTACCACACCAAGAAATGGAAGAGAACCAATTTCTTTTGTTCTTATACCAAGGATTTCTCAAAAATGATCACAATTTACTAGACGCTTCATCTGGAGGAGACTTGATCGACAAGTCACCAGCAGATGTCAAAGGCCTGATTGAGAAGATTGTGCAAAACTCACAACAATTCGGAACTAGAGGTACAAGGACTAGAGGTATTGATGAGGTAATAACTTCTGATTCATCCTCACCCTTACTTGAAGAAACACTTAAGAAAATGACTAGTGTGGTGAGACAAATTTCTATGATCAAAGTGAAGGAGCAACAAGGCCTGATTCAGGTATGTGGTTTATGTTATTCTAGTTATCATTATACTGATCAATGTTCAGAAGTGTAGGGGACTGAAAATTGTGCAGCTACCTATCAAGAAAGTAAAATCTAGTCAAATAAACCACATTAACCCCAACAATGATATGTATTTTGATATAAATACGATAGGCCTCCATTTTAAAATCAATACCAAAATCAACCTCTATTCAAGCACCAGCAATACTAGAATCCTCCACCATTCCAAAAACCCTATAAACAGCCATACCAGCACAAACCATATGAACAACCTTCAATGAGTTCTCATAGGAACCACCAAGAAATAGAGATTGAATATATAAATAATGTTGTGAAAAATTTAGATAATAATTTTGACAACCTTATGGATATTCTAACCAAAAATCAAGGAAAACTCACAGCACAAACAGTTCCAAATCCCAAAGAAAGCATGACCGTCATTACAACACGAAGTGGAAAAGAGCTAATGTCACCTGAAAAAAGTGAGGATGATGATTCTAAGAAACCTACTGAAGCACAACACATTCATCCTAAAGAATGAGACCAAGAAAACAAAGGAGAAAGAATCAGGTTTAGAAAGGAAAGGCCAGAAACACCTTTGAAAAAACAACAAAGGGAGAGGAAGGATATCCGAGCACCATTCCAATCTGAATTAGTTGAGTCAAAGAAGGTTTAATAAGGTAGACATCAAAAATAAATTCAGGAAACTTTTTAAAAATTTGAGATCAATTTCCCACAACTAGATGCAATCAAAAAAATCTCTAAGTATGCAAAATTTTTGAAAGAGTTGTGCACAAAAAGAAGGACGTTGGATGGAAATGAGAGAATCAGCTTAAGAAGAAGTGTATCAGCACTGATCACACCAATGATACCAAAAAAATGTCAAGATCTAGGGAAATTCTCTATTCCTTTCACTATTGGTTCTATAAATTTTACTAACGCATTATCTGATCTAGGAGCTTCAATAAATGTTATGCCTCACTCAGTATTTTCATCCTTGAAGATTGGAGAACTAAAACCAACTCTACTGGTGGTCCAATTAGCAAACAGGTCTACTATTTTCCTAGCTGCAGTTATAGAATATGTACTCATTGGAGTAAGTGGATTGATATTTCCAGCACACTTTTATGTCCTTACCATGGAATAAGACAGAGCTTTAGGCCACTCTCCCATCATCTTGGGGATACCGTTCCTAAAAACAGTAAGTACTATCATCAATTTCCATGAAGGAATAGTCATAATAGAACTTGGATATAGTACATAACACTTCAAAATTATTGATGCAATGAAATATCCTTCCAGTAATCACTCACTTTAGGTGATCTCCCATGAAGAAGGAATATAACCAATTGAAGATTCAGGTATGATTATTGACTTCATATCATTAGGAGAACATTTTTCATGTGAAAATTCTAATTCCCATGAACCTAAAAATCCTAAACTCGTGTTAGAGAATGAGGTAAAATATGACTTTTTTGATGATTTATTAAAAGAAAATGAGATGATACCAGAGATCCCAGTCTTAGGAATAGGATACCTTAATTCAATGTCATCCATTGAACAACCCCCATGTCTGAAAATTAAGCCATTCCTAAGTGATTTGAAGTATTCTTACCTAATGGAAGGATAGAAATTGCTAGTAATAATTTCCAATAACCTATCCCATTCACAAGAGGAAACTCTAATTGTCCTACTCAAAAGAAATGTCCAAGTTGTTGGATGGAGTTTATGTGATATACACGGAATCAATCCCAAAGTCTTCTCTCATAGAATATTTTTAGAAATTGATTCTCTACTAGTTAGACAACCTCAGAGAAGACTTAATCTCAAAATCATGGAGGTTGTTAAGAAAGAGATAGAGATATTTCTAGTAGGTGACATCATTTTTCCAATCTCTAATTCTCAATGGGTCATTCCCATTCATGTAGTCCCAAAGAAAACTAGCCTAACAACTGTCAAAATGAAAGAAATGAATTAATCCCCATGAGAGTACAAAATAGCTGGAGAGTGTGTATAGATTACAGTAAGCTAAATCAAGTTACCCAAAAAGACCAACTCCCCATTCCATTCATCGATCAAATGCTAGAAAGGTTAGCTGGAAAACCCCATTACTGTTTTTTAGATGGATTTTCATGATACTTTCAGGTACCGATCGCACCAGAAGACCAACATAAGATAACCTTCACATGTCCATTTGGAACATTCTCCTACAAAAGGATGCCTTTGGGATATAAAACTCCCCAGGTACATTTCAACAGTGTATAGTGAGTATTTTTTCAGATCATATTGAGGACTACTTGGAGGTATTTCTTGATGATTTCACAGTTTTTGGTAATTCATTTGATCATTTATTAGGAAATTTGGAAAAGGTTTTGCAGACATGCATTCAAAAGAATCTTGTCTTAAATTTTGAAAAAATTCATTTCATGGTTGAAAAGTGAAAAGTTTTGGGGCACATAATTTCACAAAAAGGGATAGAGGTTGATAAATCAAAAGTTGAAGCAATAAATTCCTTGCCATATCTAACTTGTTTAAAACATGTTAGATCCTTTTTAGGACATGCTGGATTTTACAGAGGGTTCATCAATTATTTTAGTAATATTTATCTCCCACTATCAAGATTACTACTAAAAGAAGATGAATTTAATATTTATTATGCATGCAGAAAGTCATTTGATGAACTGGAGAAAAGGTTTATCAAACCTCCAATAATGCAACCACCAAACTGGGATTACCATTTTGAGTTGCTTTGTGATGCATCCAACCAAGCAGTGGGAGATACTCTATCACAAAGAATCAAAAGAAAGACTCAATTCATACCCTATGCATCAAGGACCTTGGATGCGACACAAATCAATTACACAACCACCGAGAAGGAGTTGATTGTAGTTGTCTTTGCACTAGATAAATTCTGATCATATCTTCTTGGAACTAAAGTTATAGTTTTTCTGATCATACAGCACTCAGGTATTTAATAAAAAAGTTATATTCAAATCCAATGTTAGTGAGATGGATTCTACTCTTATAAGAGTTCAATTTGGAAATTAAAGATAAAAAGGGAACTGAAAATCATGTGGCTAGTCATCTAAGTCGATTACCCCACACTGCTGAAGGAGAAATTCCAAACATGAACCCACTTAATAATGCGCTTTCTGGAGAACAACTCAACATCATCAATAGTGAAGTTCCATGGTATTCTAATATGATTAATTATCTGGTAACATATCAAGTTATGTCTCATTTACATTCCCACCAAATTCTAAAGATGAAATATGAATCTACATATTACATTTGGTATGGTCCATTTCATTGGATGATTTGCAATGACCAAGTACTAAGAAGATGTTTTCCTGAAATTTAAATTAATTCTCTCTTTGATTTTTGTCACACATTAGCCTGTGGAGGCCACTTTGGACCTCAAAGGATAAAAAGGAAGGTTTTAGAATCTGGAATTTATTGGCCCACCCTTTTACAAGATGCTCATGATTTTTGTAAAAGGTGTGAAAAATGTCGGTTTTCTAGAAATATTTCAAAGAGAAAAGAAATTCCCCCACAACCACTTAATTTTTTAAAAAAAATTGATGTTTTGGGAAAATATTTTATGGGCCCTTTAACAATGTCATTTAGAAATTATTATATATTTCTTTCCGTTGATTATGTTTCCAAATGGGTGGAAGAAAAATACACATGGACTGATGATGCTAAAGTTGATTGGGATTTTGTCCGGACTAACATATTTTTTAGGTTTGGAGTGCCTAGAGCATTCATTAGTGATCAAGGGACTTAGTTTTTCAATTTGATAATGTAATAATTGCTGAAGAAATATGCAGTGCATCATAAAACATCAACTCCCTATCATCCAAAAACTAATGGTCAAGCTGAAGTATTCAATAGGGAAATAAAAGGAATTTTAGAAAAGACTGTTAATCAAAATTGGAATGATTGGATCCAAAGGTTGGAAGACACATTATGGGCTTATAGGACACCCTACAAAACTCTGATTGAAATGAGTCCATATAGGATGATTTATGGGAAAATTTGTCACCTACCTGTGGAATTGGAACATTAAGCATACTAGGCTGTGAGGAAGATAAATATGGATCTTGAAAGTGTTGGGAAGAAGAGAAGATTACAACTAAAGGATCTGGAATAAATTAGAAGGGAATCTTTTGTAAACTCCAAGATTTATAAAGAGAGAACAAGAGTGGCTCATGATAAGATGATCCAAACAAAAAACTTCCATCCTGGAGACATGGTACTGTTATTCAACTCAAGACTCAAGTTGAAGCCAGGTAAACTTCGTTCTAGATGGGAATGTCCATTTATAGTTACTCATGTATATCCTTTTGGTACTGTACAGATTGTGATGGATGGAGAGTGGAATCCATTCACTATTAATGGTCATCGATTGAAGAAATTCCTTGGGCCCATACCATCAGAGCCAGTTGAGGAGATCACACTCCTCAAAACCATTTATCAATAAATACATCAGGTTGTACCTTTCCTTTACACTTTATTTATTTCTATGATTCGATTAAAAATATTCTTACATCTTAAATCAATTTGAATACATTGCGGACACTGCATCATTTAAGTTTGGGGGAGGGAATATTTATAATTTAGTATTTTTAGTTGTGTGTTTTTCAAATTTTTGTTTCTTTTTGAAACTTTTGAGCTTAAATGATTATCATCACATATTTTGAAACCCATTTCAATGTTTGAAAAAAATTACCCCATGAAACTAAGCTTAAATGAATTATGAAAATGACTTTGTTTCAAGTTCAAATATTTGGAAATTTCATGAAAAGTACTCTGATTTTTTAATCCCATGCCACAATTCACTGTCATGATATTTGAAATCACTTTCTTGTGTGGCTTCTAAACCTACTTTTTCATAATCTTTTCATTCACCTCACTTCTTGAGAGAATCATACCATGCTTGACTTAACCAGAATTTGATTTATTCCTATCAAAACATGAGGGTTTGAGGTACATGTGTTTTAAATGATTGAGGTGTTTCTTTGGTATTAAATCCCCCTTTTCAAAATAATACTTTTTATAATTGCACACCTTGTACATTTAATCCTTGTAGCCCATAGAACACATGAACAACCTGTTAAGTTAGCCACATTACATGCCAATTTTCATTATATGACCTGCTCTTGATGTAAAATTGCATAATCTAGTTGAACGTAAGTGTGGGTGGAGGTTGAATTGTGTTGTGCTACCTCATTTGGAGATACTTTGGGTGGAAAATCCAACATTGAAGAGATGCGTTTGCTAGTGAAAAAAATAATTATTTTGAAATATGTGCCTTTTCTGGAGCTTTCATGATAAGTGAAGTTGTGCCTTTCTGGACCTTCCAATGGATAAAGAAAGTGGTGCTTATCTAGAGCTTTCAAAAAAAAATTTGAGACGACTGATAATTTTTCTATTGAAATGATAAATGGTGTGAAATTTCATTGATTTTTCATGTTGATGAAGTATATTTTCTGGTAATGGGAGTGAGGAGGAGACCATATTTAAGTAAAAATTAGAATAATGCAATTTTGGTTCAAAAAGAGCCAAGCCCTCCTTATTCAGCCTCAGAATTTGTCACATCTAAATCCTACCAACCTGAAGCCACAGAACAACCTTGAAAATTCCTCATGATAAACATATTTCCTTGACTCATATCGGGTGGAGATGTGTGAATTTATCAAGCCTATGGTGACCCTTTCATAAGTATTGTATAAGAAAGACATTGTTTAAAATTGATATTTCGGGGATGAGAAAAACATACATGTTAGGTAAGTGTTTTGTATGCGTGGGAGAATAAATGAAGAGGAAATATATTTAATGAACTGAATTGAGAACTTGGAATAATGGTTGCTGATGAGGTATGATATCTTTTGTTTCTTGGTGTAAAATTTTTGGATCTCAGGGATATGTGTTTTAAATTTGTTTTGATTTAATATCAATTTTTACTTGTCCAGGTGTCCAAGTGATAAGTGTGGAGTAATTGACATAGATCATGTTTTCATATTTATACATATGTTTTTAAATGATTTAATCCCTTACCATTAATCAATTTGATCTTATTTGCATCATTTTATGACTTTTGGTGAGTTTTGAGCTTAAATGTCAAAAGTGGTTAATTCTGGACATTAAACAGATTTTTGTTGCCTCTGTATTTCAAGAAAAACTCCTACATTTTCCATCCAATTAACCTGATTACTTTTTTTAGGATTTAATAATTCATGTTCTACATATAAGTCTTCAGGACCCAAAGCCAATTCTAAATCCAACCATCCAAAACAAATCGGTCCATATGAACACTTATTCTGCCCGGCCGAATGAACATGACTTCATTCAATGATTAATATCTCAGGATACCAACCACAAAATTGGGTTATTCTAGCTGGTTTAGAAATATAACTTCACAAGGAATCTTCAAATTAAATTTCATAAAGAACCGAGTTGATTAAGGCCTCCCTTCAACCGGTCAAAGTATGGTTGGTGGAATTGTGATTGGCATCCAGGAAAAGTCATGTCTAATAATTTGTTCATAACTCATTCCAAACAGTTCAAAATGATTTCAAACATTCTTTTTAGATCTCTAACTCCATTAATCACCTCTTATAAGAAAGGACCACAACCTGATTTGCAGAGATGGTGGGAGAACCGAAGCTGGAATTCTGGATAACTGAATCTGGAGGAGAAAATTATATTCTTTATTTTCACTTTTTACTTCTTCTTATTTTTGTAATGCCTTCATCTTCTTCATTATTATAAATTACCCTTAACATGGTGGGGTAAACATATAAGGTTATTGGGTGAGGTAAGGTTTCATATTTTTAATTCTTTGAATTCTTTCATTTTATTAAATAAATACTCTATCTCTTCTGTGAAGTTGTTTTCAAATTCTAAAAACAGAATTTATTATCTTATGCGATCGTATTCAATTTTATATTATGTTGTTATTATTGCTTTGATAAATGATAATTTTTATCCCTCCATTAGTTTCTAGTCTATATTCAATAGAATAATACCAGGGCTTAGTGGTGAAGTACTTGGCGATCGCTAGTACGTGTAGGAGGGGTGGTGAATATTCATGATTATTTAGGATAAACAATACCCGATTGGGAATTGCCTAATATAATTGGGGGTGTTCACTACAACTCTATCTCACAATGGAAGAAGTGTATACCAAACAAGAATTTTGTTAAAACATTTAACCAAAGAAGTGAGTTGATGTAATTGTGGAATCTCACTTAAATAAACTTAGCATATGAGGATTGAATAAAATGGAACAAGGATAGTATTGCAATTATCAAATAGACCCCGACTTGATCACCCATCTCATAAAATAGTTTTTAAATCACTTTAATTCTATATTTGTCTTGAATCACTTCCCTAATTTCTTTTTTTTTCTATATCTCTCTTTGATTTCAAAAACCAAACAATTTCAAAAACACATAACTTTTTCTATAATTAAAAAGTGACAAACTATTTTGTGTTCACTCCTCATCAGGAGACGGCCTAGGTTAACCACTATACTATATTTTAACTTGGTAAAAAAAATTTCCACACCCCACGATAGGTGTGTGTCAAGCTACGTCAAACTACTCAAGGCTCCAATAATGACATTTGAAGTCAAATGAATAAAGATACTCGTCCCCCTACTTTTTTGATGGTTCAAATATCACCCTGAAAATATTTACTTCAAGATCTTTTGGTATGCTTACACTAAAAATCTCTTTAATAGAAGATAATATCTCCATCATCTTAGTTCCTTTACCACCACAGCTAACTTCAGATCATGTATAGGATAATTCTTCTCATTCATCCACAACTACCTAGAACCATAAGCACCCACTTGATCCTCCTACATCATAAAGACTCCATGATAAACTCTTGATGACTCATAACACATAGTATACTCCTCACCTAGCTCAAGTAAGGTTGGGATAGGTGTTAAGGTCAACCTGATGTTTAATTATTGGATGACCTTTTCACAAGTAGAAGATCAAACAAACTTCGCCCCTTTATTGGTTAAACCAAACATCAGAATGGTTAGATGGAATAAGTCCTTGAAGAAACACCATTAATAGCCTTCCAAACCCAAGAAAATATAGATCTTGAAGTCTTTCTTGTTTTACTCCCAAGATATCTATATTTTTACCTTCACTAAGTCAAATAAAAATCTATCCTCTAAGATCACATGGCCCATGGAGTAAAATTTATCAATACATAAATGACATTTAGATACCTTGAATTATATAAAATCTCTCTTAGAATACTTAGGATGATGTTAATATATTGGTCTTGATTGTCTCTAGAATAGGAGTACACCATGACTTCATCAACAAAGCCCCCATAAACTAATCCAAATAGAGTTGGAATATTTGATTCATCAATTACATGAAAATACTTGGTGTGTTCTTCTGAAAAAAAGACATTACCTTAGAATCATATAAGGCATACCTTTTATTAAAAGATGTTTTGGGTATGTGAGACTATCTCACCATCCACTAATTGTACCCATAACTCAATTCAATCTTAGAGAAAATCCAGGCACCTCTCCGCTAATCAAAGAGATCATTGATGTGCAGAAGGGGATACCAGTTCTTGAATATCATCTAGTTTATCCTCTAGTTATCCTTACATACACTCAAGGTTCTATCTTAATTCTTGTTAAATAGCACCGGGGAACCCCATGGTGATGTACTAGTCTATATGAATCCATTAGCTTCTATATCTTTAAATTGTACTTTTAACTCCCTAAGCACTATTAGTTTCATCCTGTAAGGTGGAATTGAAACAGGTTCGTCTCCTATAACCCTTTAGATTATTAACTTGATCTCTTAATTGGGTGGTAAGCTAGAGAACTCTTTCGGAAATATTTACTTAACGTGTTCCACCACTATAGAAAAGTAACACTATTGAAAATCACCATCATCTAGAACAACACATACCACCTAGGCTATGATACAATCTAATATGCACTAAATTCGTCCATAATTACTATCCTAAAGATCTCATTCACCCCAATGAGAATAGCTTCCCCTTTTGAAGATATGAAATTCACTCTCATCAGATAACATTTGATATGATCCTGGTACATTACTTTCCAATATGTACCTAGAATCAAATCAAATCCACCCATTTCTTTCACAAATAGATCCTAGAGGAAATGGTAGCCACTGATTTAAAGAGAATGCTCCTTATAGCACTTGATACCCTCTGACTACACTCCTAATAGTTTATCAATGGTTGTAACCTAATCCATGCTTTCCACATCCAAACCTAATTAATTTTAAAATTGATAAAATATAAAATAATGTGATGCCCATGTATCAAAAAAATTAAATCAAGGGTATATGTCATAAGAACCTTCCCTATTATAGTGGAAGGTCCTATATCTTGACTAGTAGGAGAAGACTATATAACACGCATATGAATCACCCCTATTACCTGGGCTCTAGACTAATTACCTTATTATTCACTCTCCAATTGATATGTTCACTCCTTTATTGAGGTATTATAGCCCCTATCATGACCCAGAAATCTGATAGAACTCTAGCTACCTATCTATTGAGGTGTAGTTGAGTCCCTCTTAAACTCTAATGTCTTCAATTATCCTCCTCCACTACTTGATTATTGAGTTCTCCTATAGAACCTTTGAAAGTATCCCATCTTACTATAATATTAGCACTATACTGAAAGTGCTTATAGCCAGCCCTTCTATGATAAAAGAACTACCCTTGGTTGTAGTCTTAAGATAGTTTTCTACTCCCATAGTCTTTATGTACACTTATACCTTAGCTGATGTTATCATAATAGCATTTCATTATTCCTAAAGAATGACTCCTTAAACTTCATGTCCACTACTTGTGTCCTCTTTTGGCTTCAATTCAATAATTAGGACATGATTAATCACATCATATATGTTTATTTAATAGAATATGTTAACTTATGAATTGATCTCATACTAGATACCATCCTATAAGTGATTCTTCTTACATATCTCATCAATTACTAGTGATAGATTAAAACATTATAGGTCAGTAAAATGTATGACATATATTCTCCCTTGTGTTGGGTGAATGAACTCTAGATCCCTTTCATCCCTCAGTGTCTTGGCATAAAAGTGACTTGGGAACTTATCCTCAAATCCTTTTCAGGTCATCTCCTCCTATTTTCTAGCCTAAACTATGTTTTCACACCAGTTCTTGGTTGACCCTCATAGAATATAATGCAGAAATATTCACCCTCCTCTCCACTGGTGTATCCCGGTGACTAGAGATCATCTGAATAGACTCAATCTAGAACTATACTACTTGATTGTGTCTCTCCCTAGTGAACTTGGGTGACTTATGAAACTGAAACTCCCTTTCCATATCATAAATCGAAGAAAAAACATGATTAGTCTCCCTCTTCAGGGATTGCATTACTCACAAGAAACAATCATAGAGATAATCATATATTATATCCCCAAGATTTGTAGGAAGTATTTATTCCTCCATGTAAGGATTGGGCTCATTTACACTATCTTGATGCTCAACTAGAGGATAAAATAGAGGCATTTCTTTATAATGTTCAACACACTCCTTAGATAATGGGGTTCAGCACAAGATCAATCCATAAGGAAAAAGATACAATAGATATCTATGGACACAAGATCATTTCAGTTATTATCTTAACAAGTGAATTGATCTTTTTTTAATAGAGTAATTTGAGTACTTTTATCAGTAATTTCATACCATTTCATGTTTAATAAATGAATTTCTTGAATGTAAAATTCATGACAACATACTTTCATATGTGCCTACTATGATTCATGATTACGCATCACATGTCATACTGCTCCATGAGTAAAATCTCATAAAATAGTAACATCACCTAATAAATGTATCACCCAAGGTGAAATAACATCTCAACTATAATAAGAGAACCTCAAGAATAGCAATCGCATACCTAGAAACATGGATTTTTTCCACACATGGGTTAGATACTCCCACGAAGGATCTCATTATCAAGTCTCAACACATCTTATTATCCTATATACCTTTCCTAAATAGTAAGCCAAAAGAAAATGCCTCCATTGGTACCAATTTATAATTTACCTAGCATAATTCTCCCTCACATGACCAAGACGGGTCACCAAATAACTTCAATCATGACTCTCTATATGCTAGAGGCTATTGACTAGCGATAAGGGTCTGATACGTATAGTAGGGAGACTATACCCTCTAGTACTAAATAATAAATACGGAAAAATAAAAAAAAAATCAATATAAATAAACTATAGTAGATAAAAAAGAAATTTCCAAATAAATCCAATATAATAAAAAACATGAAATTTTATATTTTAATGTTGTACTAAATGTCTTGTCAAAAGTCATACAAGTAAACAACTAAACGATGGACTCAAAATAAAGACTCTCAATACCAATCTTGAACACCATGATCTAGTATCTGGTAGAAAAACAAAAAATAAAGTGTAGGATCCCCTTCCCTTGTCTGAAAAAACATCCATGAAGTCTATCTGCGTATCAAATGATGGTCTGAACCAGGTGTGAGTAAACCTGGTAGGCAACCACCAATGGTGTGTAAAAAAAATATATTTTGATTAATAGTACATGAAACAATTTTATATAGATTAAAATTAATTAATAAATTAAATTCATAACATAAAAAAAAACTTATCGACGATCAAACACTTGGTTGACACCTGGGGTCAGCTAAACTTATATTTTAATGATGTCAAAAATCTTTATTGATCGCATTATGATACATAGTTTTATTTCACATTTATACCACTATGTTAAACTGGGTTGTTATTGTAAATTCCCAATATAATAACAAATTTAAATTCATATTTGGTTCATTTATTTAATTTTTATCACTATTAAAGGGGTAATTTTACTTTTTTGATGATTACATTGTAGGAGGAGGTGATTTTGAGGAACCAGGATGAAGTTGAAGAAAAATGGGCCAACTACACAACATCCCAAGAACACATGTGGAATAAAATAAAAAAATTACTAATATGTGTATCCAATTCGACTGAATTTTTTTTCATGATCTAGAATTTTATTTTATAAAACTCTTCTAAAGACTCCCAATCCAAATTCATCCATAATAAGGCCCAACCAAACTAATATGTCCAAGAAAACAAATCTGCTCAATGTGAAAAGGTTTGGTTCTTTGTTTCTGAAATATATTATATTTTATACATTAAATGACTACCAAATATATAAGGAGATATTAAAGTGGTGGGAAAATAATTATATTCTTTTCTCCAAGTCTATATATGGCATTTTACAAGCCAAAAACCATGGTCTAATTGGTATCTCAAAATATGGGTGCCCAAAACCATGTCCCACTTTGCCTTTAAATTAGCACCTTAGGCAACCCATTTGTAATATCTACTAAGGGGAAAATATCTACAATTTTGGGGACCCAAATGAATCCTCTCTTCATCATATAAGTTCTAGATTCCCCTATTCTCATAGAGAGATAAAGGATGAAGTAGAAGTTCTACATCACCCCCCCCCCCCCCCCGTCTTGATGGAAAGCTAAATTATGGGTGGTCATTTAAAGGAATCTACACAAACTTGGAGAGGGATTTTTAGCACTACTTATTATACTAGTTTTGTGTAATATTTTTTTTGAAACATTTTATTTAAGTTTTATTTTAACATGTTTCTTCTTTGAATTGATTATTTTTTTAATCAATTGAAACTCTATTTACCTCAACATTGATTGGGTTGAGATTTCATGTGGGAATCTTGGGTTGTTCTAATTAGAAAACACAAGAATCCATTTTATCTCACATTCACACGATATGGTAGTTCTCAGTATCCCATACATTCTTATTACCCATTCCAACTATTTACTATATAGGGAACTTCTCTCCTATATATCATGTCACCATATCCATATCCATATCCACCTTTATCTGTACAGAGATATCCATCAAGTTTTTTCCTCTATCAGTATATTTATCATAATCAACTATACATAGTACTCCTATTATAGATTTCCCACCTCCCACAGAGGATACATCCCCTCTTCCTCCAGAAGAAACACTCTAGGGGTCCTTAGATCCCCCATCTACTAGTATGTGTTTAAATATTACTCTTAGTGATTAATTATAAATATATATATATATTTTTCTTTTACTAACTATTTTTCATGATTAGATGTATCCTCTACCTAAGGATGAGGTCACACAAAATTGAGATATGTATGGAATAAACACACACAAATCACGGTTCAATACAACAAGGATGATGTCATCATTAGAAATAATGCAAAGTAATTTCAATGTTTTATAAGAATAATTACAATATCATTATGGTTCAACCAATAAGTTGTAGGGAAGTTAGAGGCCAAATAAGGAACAAAGCATGGGTAGATATTTGGTTAAGTAATGTTATTCAACTTTTTTATATGTTAATTTATAATATTGTGTTGACAAATAATTTTTCCAATGCTACTCTGATATAATTTTCATGATGGAAGAAATTCCAAGGATGAAAGGTTAATAGAGTTGGGTGAAATTTGGAGAGCATGCAATTATGACTTATATACTGGTTGGAGAAAGAGATTTGATACTGGGATTAAATAAATACTGATAATTTCTTATTGACCGATATCACAATATAGAGAGATGATTTGGTATATAAAGAGTCCATAGTTCTAGGTATTAGTTAAATTTATATATGTAATAATTTATTTATTTGAAAATGATTTTTAAAGTTTAAATTACATATTTAATTGATGTTAATGAAATTATATAATATTTTTTTGTAGGATAAATCTGATAGAAATAAAATAAATATAAGAGTAATTAAATATACTCACACTCTAGGACATACTTCTGTCCTAGATCATGAGAAATCATGGGTAATTTAACATTTAAAATATTAAACTTCATTTTATTAAAATATAGGCTTATTACCTTAAAAATCCATTTCAAATTGGTTTGTTTTTTTATATTTTTATTTCTATACCTATGCATAGACTACCACAAACCGAAATATTCTTTTACATCATCTATGTTCTTCATTTCTCGATAAATTTTAAATTTAAATTATTCTCTACCAACTTTTAATGATAACTCACCATTTTTAGAGATATGGTTTCTCTTCTCACACATTTGTTCCTATATTTAACTACCATTTTTCCTGGTAAATATATTAAGGTAAATATAACACTCATCATTCATTTTTTCTAGGATTGAATCCCTGTTATTTCATTTTCTAATGGATACACCCTAATTTAGGGATATTTTTAGATTTTTTGAAAACCAGCAATTAGTTCATATTTATTTCAATATTTATAATTAAAGAGATCATAATGTATATAGGTAGGTGGTATTTATATTTTTTATTAGTTTTAACAATTGTGATATATGTCATATGAGATGAATTAAGTCCAACATTGGTATTTATACCACAAAACCTTATTTAAATTGTATCCTTACTTCTTATCATAATAAGTCCCAAGAGTCTCCTGAGTAGTCCTATGATAGGTGTGTAATGACACCAAGGTCAATAGTGACCAATAAAAATTTGTAAAGTAATTAGGAACTGGATCTTGGAATCATGAAAGTTCTCATTCTTTTCATCATAATCCTAGGAACTAGAGTAATCCTATCATATATCAAATTTTAGACTCTATGTGGGTCAGTCATATTTTTATAGTATGAAAAAAATAAAGTTTTACAATTATAGAGAATGAATAAATTGAGTTAGTACATATAATAGTTTAGGATTTGGTGTTTTATATAAAATCAAAACATGATGATATATATTACATCAATTTTTTATTTAAATATTCTACAAAAAATGATCATCAAAATATCACACGATAAAATAATTCATTAGGAATAATAAAAGGTGTGATTTATTTGTTCAATGTGGGAAATTGATTTGGTCATTTATGGTAATGTATAATAGTGTATAAGAAGGCATTTGAAATTTAAATGTTGTTTTATCACTCACAAAACATCCATAATCTATAGATAACATGAGAAACCAAAAACTCCAATTAATTAAAACAACACTTTGGAACCAAATGATAGCACTTGTTGACATTGATAAAGTGATACTTCTTGAAACCCATATCTTCAAAACAATCCATCTTCATCTTCTATGTCAATCATCATCAAAAAAATTCTAAAACCACTTGTAAGGATTCTTAAAATTTCCATATAGCCATGATAATTATCATATCTAACTTTGGAACTTTTTCTAACATGGATATTCCTTCATGAATTCTATATTTCTTTGTTCTAGAATGAAAAATAGATTTATCCATCTGTTATTTTAGGAGATAGTTTTATGTTCCAAACATGATTTGACAGAGTCATATATATTGCATCTTTAATCTATTATCCATCAACTACCATGGGATTCTGTCATTTCAATGGGCCTGATATCACTTGTTCCATTCCAAAATAGCCTTGATACCCACTATATTTTTTTTCAATTCAGTAAGCTCACATAGACTTTGGGATTAATTATTTAAAGTTCCATATTTAACAACACTACTCCACATATTTCATCTTTGGCACTATTTTTTTATATTTTTTTCTACATCCATTTATGGATTAGATAAATTTTACTCAAGGATATCATGGATAGTGTATATCCTTTTTTCATAATGTGTACATATATTTCATCATATAAGATCAGGTCTATTTTTAGAAAAATATTTGGTTTACTCATGCATCAATAGATTCCAACTTGATTTCCCCAATGTCTACTCAAATACATGTGTTTCCTTCTAAAACAATTACATCTTCTTCTCATCCATGGATTCTAGCCCATAAGTATCATTTTTCATTCACTAGTCTGGTGAACCTTTTTCTATGATAATATTAAATACCTACAAAGGTGCAGCTTGAATTATTTTGTCTAGACTTAAACTTCCTTCATGATATATATTTTCTTCCCAAACCTTAAATACTATGATTATAAGTATAATAATATGAATTGTATCATACTATGGAGTGGAAATATTTTATCTTATATTTCTTTCACAATATAAAATCATATTAATATCATATTCACAATTTTATATAAATTAAATTAATTCTCATTCATTCATTTTTAATTGTTCTTTTTGTTTAATTTTTTATTTTATAATTCAAATTTCTTTGTTTAGATTTTTTTATATTCAAATCTATTTTATTAAGACCAGTCTGATTTATTTTAGCTTATTTTAGTGCAATTTAATACACTTCTAATGCTGATTTATTTCCTTGTTTTTTTCTACAAAAAAGAATTGAATATCTAGGGTTGTGTTCCTTTCTCTACATTTTTTGTACAAGAAGGAAAAAAAAGAGATGGTATTATGGTAAATAGTGACACCATGGAGACAATTGTAATTATATTTAAATTTATTCTTATTTTGAATTAATTTAATTCTTTATATTATTTTACCATTTTAATTTATGTTATATATCATATATATATTTATTTAGAGGCATTGGAAGAGAAGAACCAAAAAATTTGGGCCGCAAAGATCATCTAAATCAGGTATTATGAGATGAACATCATGAAAGAGTTCATTATTGACCTAGGGAGAAGATTATACCAACTAGATACTAGTATTTTGATATATTTTCTTCAATTATAATTTCTATTATTATCATAGTGGAATAAATGAATGCCACGATCAAAAAATAAACTGAAAAGGAAGAAGAAGATGCTCAACACCAAAAATGATAAATGAACAGATGATGAAATATATGTATTCTCTTTCTTTTTCACTTCCAAAAAAATCTAATACAATTTTTGATGCTTTTTTAATGATTATGCATTCTATTTATGTGGATTATTATACGCCTACCTATTTTGGTGTCACAGCCACTGCCACTGCTGATGTTGTTGCCGATGTCGATATTGATGATTCTACTAATGCTGGTTGTGTGAGAGGTGGTGATGGTGTTCTTGTAGGAGGTGTGGATGAGGTTTTTGATTTTTATTATGATACCGGTATTGAGGTTCATTTTTTATGTAAATTTTATTCTTGGTTTATTTATATGTTGAATTTTATTATATTGTTTAGTTTTATTATAGTTATATTGATTTAGAATTGTTTAATTGTATTTTGGTGTGGTTTTTGTTTTTTTTAAAGAGTGTCAAGGAAGCTTGGATATTTTTTTGGATGGTGTATAATTATATTTTCATGGTTTTAAATAGTGGAAATAAAGAAATATCCATGGTTTTTTCTATGAAAATACACCTATATCCATGATTTTAAACTATGGATATATGATTTCCTAGCAAAAGAAATAGCCACAGTTTGTAAGAGTGGATACAGAGTTATTTCCACAGTTTAAATTGTGATTACTTCTGTATTGACATGGTTTCAAACCATGGTACTAGACTTTAGTTGGAATATTTATAGCCACAGTTTCAAATTATTGATACAAGTGTATTTACTTGGTGGAAGCATAGGAAATATCATTAACCCTATTTCCATGCCAATAAGATCTATGACTAGGTAAAGCATAGCTATTACCTATATCCATAGTTTATGAGTCTATATCCATGGTTATAAACTATGGCTATAACTTAATTTTCTAGTAGTGGGAAAAAATCTATTCCAACCAATGTGTAGAATAGTTTTCATGTCTATGAAGATTATCACCGATAAAACGGACACACTAAAAAGGACCATTTCTCATTTCCATTCATTGGCAAGATGTTAGAGAGTCTAGATGGGAAGTCTCACTACTATTTCCTTGATGGGTATTTGGAATACTTTCATATCCATGTTTCCCATGAGGATCAAAAAAATTCAATGTTCACTTTCCCTTTTAAAACATTTTCATATATAAGGATTTCATTTGGTCTGTTTAATGCTCCACATAATTTCCAATGATTCAGGTCTAGTGTTTTTTTAGATTATGTATAGAATTTCAAGGAAGTTTTCATGTATGATTTTACAATTTATGGATCCTATTTTGATGAGTGTTTTAGTAGTATTGGATTTTTCCCATGTCGATGTATTGAAAATAATCTTGTATTCAATTATGAAAAATTTCATTTCAGGATGGGACAAGGTATTTTACTTTGACATGCCATTTTTGGTATGGTATCCAAGTACATAAATAAAAAGTAGACATAATATCTTCCATAAGATTCCCCAAAAATGTGATGTACATGATATATTTATTAGGTCATTCTAGATTTTATTATCATTTAACTTGTGATTTTAGTAAGATTACACTCCCCTTCTCCTAATTACTCAAAAAAGAAAAAGAATTTTTGTTTTATAAAAACTACGAGGAAGCTTTTGACAAATTGAAATGGAGTCTCACATCACCCCTGGTAATTCAAACACCTTGGTTGGATTTAAAATTTGAGCACATGTGTTACACCTCTAACTATGTCATTGGGTAAGCTTTATCATAATGGGTTGATCAATCTCCATATGTCATAGCATATTCCTCACACACTAGATCCTGCCCAAGAAAACTACACCACAACCGAAAAGGAATTTATTCCCATTGTGTTTACCTTGGATAAATTCAAGTCATACCTTTTAGGGTCTAAAGTAATTTATTTCTCAAACCATGAACCCCTCAATATCTCCTTAAGAAACCAGAATCCAAACCATGTCTCATTCGTTGGATGCTCCACCTCCAAAGATTTAATCTAGTAATTAAGGATAAAAAGAAGAAGTGAATATAGAATGTGACCAAATTATTTGGATTGTCCTTACATTATTCTATCATATTGAACTATCCCTCCCCATTGGATAATTATTACCTGATGATATCCTTTGTGATGTATTAGACCTTACCCCTTAGTATGCAGACATTGTGAGTTTTTTGGTAGCATCTTGAGTCACCATAGATTTCAGTAATTTATAATCCCAAATACTTAAGCAAGAGTCCTGATGGCATATTTGGGATGAACCATACTTGTGGAGAATATTTAGTTACTAATTTGTTCATTAGTGCATCCTTAACAATGATTTCACCTCAATTTTGAGCTTCTGTCACACTTTAGATTATGGGGGCACATTGGATCTTAATGTAAAGATCGAAAGTTCTTTGACTCTATAATTTATTGGAAAGTATTATTTAGATATACTCATCCGTTTTTTAAGTCATACACATGATTTAAATTCATAGGGAATATATCAAAGATGAATAAATGTCCCAATAACCAATGTTATTTTGTGAGATCTTCAATGCATGTGGAACTATCTTTATAGGGCCTTTTCAAAATTCATTTGTATTTGTATACATATTATAAGATAATGAATATATCCCTAAATGGGTGGAATAAAAGTATACTATGAGCAATTAATCATGAGTTGTAACAACCCAAGCTTCCACGGTACGCTTCTCTTTGAATAATATAATAACTTGTGTTGTACGCAACTTCGAGTTCTAACAAACCGCAACTAATCGAACTAGCCGTTATGAATAGTAATACCTACTTTTTGAAATTTTATAAATTTTATTTTACAAAATGGACTTCATTTTTGGATTCTGAATATCAAAATTAGCTTAGGGTGATTTTTTGTATTTTTCTAAAAACTTTCATATTTTGATGAATAGTGAAAAATACTAAATTTAAATTTAAAAAAACTTTTTAAATCGAAATAATTTATAGTGTTAAATTATAAATTTTAGTTATTTAAAAGTATCATTAGATTATATTTTTATCATTTAATATAATTTAGTCCATTAGAAGTAATTTTATATTTAAATAGTACATAAACATATGTCAATCTTTTGATAGTTTTTAATTTTAGAAACCTGATTTTTGGTTTCGACAATAGGAATTAATATTAAATTAATTTCATCAACTTATGTGTTTTGAATTTGAAAAAATGAATTTCATATTTGGAATCAGGAGGTCCAAATTATGTAAATAGGTAACTTTTATTTTTAAACATTATGAATAATTACTTCGGTAAATATTTTATTTAGCATGGTTTAAGGGTAAGTCCGGTAAATAAGGGTAAGAAATAATATTATAATAATATTAAATTATCCTAACACATTTCATAACCCTATTTGATGATACATTTCCGACCAGGGGCATACTTGGGATGATTTTGGTACCCCATAGAGCCACATGGGAGTGATAATGATATTTTATATTAAATAATCTAAAATAAAGACAAAAATAACAAAAGTATGTATCTTTTAGTAAAAAAAATTATATAAGGTTATATAATTGATATATTCAAATATAAATATAAATTATAAATATAAAAAAAATTCCTACATCATGATTTTTTTTTTATAATTTTTAGATGTAAAATAAATATATTTATATATGACACAATAATGATGCAGTATTTTCCTTATTAATGAAAAATCAAATAAAAGATATTATAAATATTAAAATAAATATAATTTGAATATTTTAATTAAATTTACGAAATTTATAGGTTACTATGACATGTTATTATTGGTTCAATGTATCTTTTTTGAAGTAATCAAGTTGTTATGACTTTCACAAATACCAAATACTAAATAATGTCAAAATTGACATAAATGAGTTTTTAAAAACAATAATATATTATTAAATAATATAACAGTACTAAAAATATAAGGTTTGTCAAAAAGGCTTATATAATAATATATATTTCATTAATTAACCACTTGGGGTACTCTTGGAATTTTATAGTATGTTTATTAACTATTTATTATAATAATACAAGAATACTTGGTAAAAGTTAAACTATTTAACTAAGAGTTAAATCTAAAAGATAAGGTTAATATGGTGGCCTAAATATACCTAAACCTATTGGTTGAGAGGTTTTCTACCCATACCCACATTATACTAGAAATAAATTATTTTGGATCCATTATAATCTTAATATGATTTTATAATAAAATAATATTTCAAGCTTTTCCTAAAGTAACCCTCACCTCTCTAATAAAAGGGTACTTCACCTTCTCTCAAAATCACACCACCAAAGCCATTTGGATCGTCCAACCACTACTAAAATATTTTCCCAACTACCCTAAAATCTACCTATAGTGATTACTTTGACCATAAAGTCAACCTATGGATCTCTTTTGATCAACTCAAAAGGAAACACCTGAATAAGAGGTAATAATTTCACCACCTCTTTCAAAGTTCTTTTCTTCTTCCACTTCCTCTTTCCTTGTTGTTTCCATACTAAAATAATAAATCAAGTACCTTATACATACTGTGATGTTATTATAAATATGATACAACCATATTCATTATTCTATCCATCCTATGAATGACAGGTCACCATACATGCGTACGTACGACTTACCGTCTCCACGTCGTGGTGTAGTTTGTTATTCAAACACTTCATTATTTGGATGGGTATAATAATGAGTATAAATGATGTAAATAATAAATATAACATGTTAAATATTATTTATATATGATATACCATCCAATTACATACGATTTCATCATCAATAGAACGATATTGTCGCTCGTGTGTACGTACAGATTACCCTCTCCATGAAGACGATGAAATTCATTCCACATCATAACCATTCAAGAATAATTTCCATTTTATGATTAAAAAAATAATTTTTAAAAACATAATATAATTCTGGATATGAATAAAATACATTCTATCTATATCAAACATGACTTAAATAACAAAACATATAAAGGAAAATGAGTCGGTTAACACCAGAAACAATGATACTACTGAAATTTTATTAACAAAGCAATATTAAAAGATCATATATGATAACATATTTATGTATGTGGTTCTTGTATAATTTAATAAAAATGATTTAACTATTATACAAGAGTTTAATATACCCTCAAAAAAGGAAAAGTACAAGGTAAGGGTTAATTCTACAATCTCTTCATTATCTGATGTTGTTTATACGTGAATATCTATTAGGACCTCTTTATCATCCACATCTGTGTTTCTTAAAAATGTATTTCAAAACAATTTTACTACTTCCTAGACTATGGGTTAAATTTATTTATATCCTTGTTTGAATTTTTATAGAATTTTTATAATGGAATCTTTCCATCTTTTTCCAAATAAGGTCCTCTATGACCTTTTTGACAAAATTAACGAAAGAATTTTTTTTAACATATATGGAGAGTGAGGCTATTTTCCATCATTATAACATATTCAAAGCTTCATTTACAATAGTATAAGAATATTTTCAAAATAAATGTTTTCTTTTATAATTATGTGACTTTTAAATGATTTTAAAATAGAAAGTGATATTTATCTCAAATAGTTTTGATTTTATCTATGTCAAAATCCTTTAATGGATTTTACACTTGTTTGAAGTTGATTTATTATGATACAATATTCCATATTGTATTAAAGGTTTTGTGATATGTTTGACTATGGATGTGTTGTTTTTATACCATTCATGGTTTATGGTTAAAGTATAATCATTTCGTATGATAGTTTTAATACGAATGTTTATGTTATGTTTCAACCTTTTCATATGAGGAATGCATTGGACTTAGTAAGTGATGGGAGGAGCCTGATATAGATCCTTGATGCATCGGTAGGTCTCATGAGATAATGTAGTGTCTTAGAATAAGGCCTTGAGAAAATCTTATTTGTAGTCTTTGAACAAGGCCTTGATTATTTAGTTATGATGTATGACATTATGGAATCTATCATTATGAAATTGGATACTGATATTACATGTGATTATTCTACTAGTAGAGTATCAATGTGAATAAGTAAATGGAATTATTTGATTTATCTTTTCTATATTATGTTGAAGTTTAATTTTAAAAGTCTTTTGTTTTAGTCTTATACATTTCCTTAAATGTTTGTGCTTATTTATGAATGTTTCTTCAATATTGTTATCCTTAATGAGCACCTGATCTCACCCCTTTATATGTTTTATTTTTCCTAGGATGTGAAGAAGTTTATTATGAATGACCAGTAGGGATAGTCTAAGGGATATGAATGTGTTCAAAGGATACAATTTTGTTGTTGTTTTTCATTTTATAATGTAATGTAAAACGTTTGTTAGTATCTAGTAAATCCAAATCTACTAAACTGGTCGGTCATTCAGGACATGATTCCTTGTATCATGCCAATGTTATATAATAATGCACTGACTCTGGGTAACTGGGTCAGGGCGTTATAGTTGGTATTAGTGGAAGTTTAGTACAAACCTTGGAAGCTAGATTTAGAAAAAATCTTATTAGAAAACATTACCCTAATATAGACTTTGAGGATTATTATAGAAGAACTTCATGGAATTTTGGTAATGTAGATATTTTGTGTATTTTCCAAGAAATAAATCTTTGTCTGGATACGAAAAGGTAGAGGGCTCTAACATATATATACCTAGGAGTGAGAACTCTGACAAAGAGTTTCAGGCTTGACATGGGGTATCCTGGTACATAACAATAGGCCTTGTTGCACTCTTGGTTATGACACTCCTGGGGGATATACTTAGGATAATTCACATTTTCTTTACAAACCATTATGAAGGATTTATTAGTATATATACCTACTCAAAGAAACCATTTTTTATTATTATGGATTATATACATAAACTGTTCAATTTATGTTAAGTGTTTTAAAAGTTTGGAATTATGTATTGCAGTTCATAAACTAATCTAGTGCATACCATCGTTTGGAAATGGTTCCTAGTGGAAGGAATGGAAATTGTATCAACGCACGTAATATATGTATGGATTTCCCTCCTTCTTAAGATAATTATAGTGGAGCTGGTGATGCAGATGGTTCTGATCAGCTAATCACCAACCTGGGACAACTCACTCAGGTTATGAATAATAAACTTACTCGTATGGAGCACCCTAATCCATAACGTGGAGGATCAATATTAGACTGCTTCATGAGGCAACAACCACCAAAATTCAATTGGAATACAAATACAATTATAGCTGAGCAGTGGATAAGTTCCTTAGAGAAAATATTTCTTACTTTGGGGAGTAGTGAAAGTGAAAAATATGTCAATGAAATTTATCACCTCATGGGAGATGCAGATCAATAGTGGTCATTAATTCAAAACACAAAGGAGGATTAAGAAGTATCAAATATGGAATAGAGGTAGTTTAAAGAGATTTTATTATAAAAATACTTTCCTCATGACCATCGAGCAGATATGGAAAGACAACAATTTCTGAGTATGAGGTAAAAGGAGGATGATAATGTCACAAAGTATGAGGCTAACTTTAAAAGGTTAGTAAGGAATGAAATAGATTATATACATAACCCAAGGATTAATTTTGATCAATTCTTTGATGGGTTAAAACCATTTCACTATTGAGCATTAGTCTCGCAATCCTTATCATCATACGAATATAATGTCTAGTGTGTTATCAAGACAGAAAAGGAATTCTCTAAGTCTTATGACATTAAAGTAAAGTAAGAGGATAAGATATCTGCTGAAAACTCTAGAAATGGAAATAAGGGGAAGAAGGGAAATTTGAATTTCCATCCTGTAGTAAATGTGGGAAGAAACACCCTGGTACTTGCCTGAAAGGAATGGGAGTCTGTTACAATTATGGTGAAAAAGACCACCAATCTCATGATTGCAAGGGAAAGAAAGATACTGTCAAAGTTTAATGCTATAATTGTAGAGAAATAGGTCATTATTCAAGTTAATGTCCTAATATTCAATGAAACATACCTTACAAGAGGCCAAGGGAGAAAGGAAAAGATTATGTGATTACTACTGGTGAGGTTGAAGCTCCTAAAGATGTGGTGGTGGGTAATTTAATGGTTTCCTCAAGTTTATCCAATGCTTTATTTGATTCTGGATCATCGCATTGTTTCATATCTTCCCATTTTTCTTAGAAAATTCGATATTTCCAATTTGATTTAACAAGGTAGTTGTGAGTCAAAACTCCTAAGGGAAGTATCATTGCAATAAGGTTTTGTGAATTAGTCCCCATTAAGGCATATAAATGTTCTTTACCCGCTAATCTTATCATCATACCCATGATGGAATTTGATAGAATACATGGTATAGACTCTCTTTAAGAGCATGATGTGAAAATTTATTATAAGAAGAAGGTGGTTACGATTTTTGATGATGATAAGAAGTACCTTATCTTTATATCAAAAACATAACCTCCTGATTCTTATCTAGATCCACCCCTAGTATCTCTACTAAATTCAATAATTGGGGAGGAAGATAATAAAATAACTATGGGTGGGGAAAATAATGTTCAAATAGAGTATGTACCTTTTGTGTAATAATATATTGATGTGTTTCCAGAGGATTTACCTGGACATCCTCCAGAACTATAAATTGATTTTTCCATTGATTTAATTCCTAGTTCAAGTCCCATATTGAAGACCCATTATATAATGGGCACTATGGAATTAGTGGAACTAAAGAAACTACTAGATGAATTGAGTAATAAGGGATTTATTATCCCTAGTGTTTCTCCATGGGGATCCCCTATTCTTTTCGTTAATAAGAAAGATGGATCTATGAGGTTATGCATTGACTACAGGGAGATTAATGTTATAATAATAAAGAACAAGTATCCCCTACCTCTTATTGATTATTTATTCGACCAAATTCATGGATCTCAATATTTTTCAAAGATTGACCTTCGATCTGGATATCATCAGTTGTGTGTGAAGAAGGAAGACATTCCAAAAACAGTATTTTGAACCATGTACGGGCATTACGAGGTTATAGTAATACCTTTTGGACAGACAAATGAACCCTATGTTTTCATGGATCTAATTAATATAGTTTTCAAGGAATATCTTGATGAATTTTTAGTAGTATTTATTGATAATATCTTGGTATACTCAAAAATCTATGATGATCATGACAATCACTTGCGCACTGTTCTGAAAACCTTCAAAAGAAATGAATTATATGGGAAGTTTAGCAAGTGTGAATTCTGGATACAGGAAATTTATTATCTTGGTCATATTTTCTCTAAGGATAGAATCTCTGTGGATCATTCTAAGCCAAGATCAATACAAGAATGGCCATCATCGATGAGTATAACTGGGGTATGAAGTTTTATTAGTTTAACAAGTTATTATCAGTGCTTCGTCTAGAATTTTTCCTGATTGGAAAACCCATTAACCAAGATCACACATAAAGTGGTTAAATTTGTTTTGAAAATAGAGTGTGAAGAATGTTTTGAAGAAATGAAGTGAAGATTAGTCAATTATCCTATATTGACTCTACCATCGGGGAATGATGGGTTGTTTATTTATAGTGAAGCTCCAAAGAAATGACTTGGTTGTGTCCTTATGCAGAATGATTGAGTTATTGCATATGCATCACAACAGCTAAAAATTCATGAACAAAACTATCCGACTCATGATCTTGAGTTAGTAGTTGTAATCTTTGATTTGAAGATATAGAGACACTATCTATATGGTGAAAAATGTGAGATATATACCGATCACAAGAGCATGAAGTATATTTTCTCATGAAAAGAACCCAACATGAGGCAAAGCAGATGGCTCAAACTACTCAAAGATTATGATTGCACTATACACTACCACATGAGGAAGGCAAATAAGGTGGAAGATGCTTTAAGCAGAATGGATCATGGAGTTCTGAAGAAGATGAGAATTGATAGGGATCCTATGTTCATAGATCTAGTTAAAATGGATATGGGAATAATGATGGAAGGTTAAACATCAATATTTTTTCAAATGGTTTCCAAACCTTCTTTACTATGAAGGATAAAAAGTTCTTAGACTGATTATGAGGAGTTTCAAAAGAAAATTAAAGCTATGAAAGATGGGAGATTGATTAACTTCGTATATGAAGATGTAATTTTGAAATTTGAGAAGAGACTTTGTGTTCCTGATATACCAGATCTAAAAAGGGAATTTTTGGATGATTCTCATAGCTTTAATTTCTCTATACACCCTGGTTTCACTAAGATGTATAGAAATTTGAAGGAACATTTTTTTGGGACAATATGAAGAGGGAGATTGCTGATTATGTGTCATGATGTATGGTTTTTCAATGGGTTAAGTTTGGAAGAAAACATCTTGGAGGAGTCATGCAACCTCTTTCCATACCTGAGTGTAAATGGGATGATATTACGATGGACTTTATCATGGGGATACCAAAGACTCCTAGAAGGAATAATGAAATATGTACATTGTTGATTGTCTTACCAAGTCAGCACATCTTCTTACTATAAGAGAAGATTTACCACTTGAATGTTTAGCCAGACTATATATTAATGAAGTTGTAATACTTCATGGAGTACCCCTATTGATTGTTTCTAATTGTGATCCCCATTTTACATCAAGATTATGGAAAAGTCTTCAGAAGGCCTTGGATATTGAACTTCATTTAAACACTGCCTAGCACCCTCAAATTGATGGACAATCAGAACGGACTATTCAAACCTTAGAAAAAATGTTGAGATCTTGCTCAATTGACCTTCAAGGTATGTGGGATCAATATTTACCTTTGGTAGAATTTCCTTATAATAATAGTTTCCATTCAAGTATTTATATGGAACTATATGAAGCGTTATATGGAAAGAGATGTTGCACACCAACTTGTTGGGATGATGTTGGTGAAAAAAACTTGTAGACCCAGAACTTGTTGAGGAAACAATAGAAAATGTGAAGCTAGCTCAAAGTAGGGAAAATAGAAATGAAGATAACCGAAGGAAATATTTGGAATTTCAAGTAGGAGATAATGTTTTCTTGAAGGTATCTCTATGGAAGGGTGTTATACGATTCAGTAAGATGGGAAAATTAAGTCTCGGGTACATCGGACCTTTTGAAATTCTAGAATGAATTGGAGTCGTAGCTTATCATTCGGCAATGCCTCTAAGTATCTCTAAAGTTCATGATGTGTTCCACGTATCACTTTTGAGAAAATACATGCCTGACCCAATGCATATACTCACCAATGAAGAAATAGAACTAGAACCTGATCTGTCTTATTGTGAAGAGTCTGTCTAGATTCTTGATACCAGAGAAAAAGTTCTAAGAAACAGGATGACTTGTCTAGTGAAAGTTCTATGGAGAAACCATGAGATGGAAGAGGCAACGTGGGAACTCAAGGAACTTATGATGAAGAACCACCTGAATCTTTTTATACTGTAATATTCTAGAAATTTAGAATAATAAATTATTTGAAGGAGGGAAGAATGTAACACCTCAATCTTCCACGGTACGTTTCTCTTTGAATAATACAATAGCTTGTAGTGTATGCAACATCGAGTTCTAACAAACCACGACTAATCAAATAAGTCATTATGAATAGAAATACCCACTTATTGAAATTTTATAAATTTTATTTTTCAAAATGGAATTCATTTTTTTATTTGGAATATCAAAATTACCTTACAGTGAATTTTTGGTATTTTTTTGATAACTTTCATATTTTGACGAATAGTGAAAATACTAAATTTTAATTAAAAACAACTTTTTTAATAAAAATAATTTATGATGTTAAATTATAAATTAGAGTTGTTTTAAATTATAATTAGATTATATTTTTATCATTTAATATAATGTAGGTCATTGAAATTAATTTTACATTTAAATAGTATATAAACATATGTCAATCTTTTGATAATTTTTACTTCTTAAAAACCCCGCTTTTTGGTTTCGAAAATGAGAATTAATTTTAAATTAATTTCTGCAACTTCTGTATTTTAAATTTGGAAAAATTGATTTCATATTTAGAATTAGGAGTCCAAATTGTGTTATTTTTATACATTATGAATAATTATATTGGAAAATATTTTATTTACCATGGTTAAAGGGTAAATTAAGTAAATAAGGGAAAAATAATATTATAATAATATTAAATTACCCTAACATGTGTCCTAACCCTATTGGATTATACATGTCCAACCATGGTCATCCTTGGGTCTATTTTGGGACCCCATGGAGCCACTTCGGAGTGATAATGACATTTTATATTAATTAATCTAAAGTAAAGACAAAAATAACAAAAGCATGTATCTTTTAATGAAACAATTTTTATGTAATTTCATATTGTTGATATATTATACTATAAATAGTAATTAGAAATATAAAAATATTTATTTCTTCATGATATTTTATTTATAATTTTTAGACATAAAATAAATATATTTATATATGACACAATAATGATTCAATATTTCACTTATTAATGAAAGAATCAAATAAATGATATTATAAATATTAAAATAAATATAATTTTAACGATTTGATGCTAGAAAATAATTTTATAGGTGGATAAGACATGTTATTATTGATGATATGTATTTTTTTCTAACTAATCAAGTTTTTATTACTTTCACAAAAATCAAATACTAAATAATGTCAAAATTGACATAAATAAGTTTTTAAAACAAATACTATATTATTAAATGATATAATAGTCCTAACAATATAATGTTAGTCCAAAAGACTTATATAATAGTATATATGTCATTAATTAACCACTTGGGGTTCACTTGTCATTTTATAGTAAGTTTATTAACTAGTTATTATAATAATACAAGAATACATAATAAAAGTTAAAATATTTAGCTCAGAGTTAAATCTAAAAGATAAGGTTAATATGGTGACCTAAACCAATATAAAACCTTTTTATTGAGATTATTTAGACCCATCCCCACCTTATACTATAAATAAATCATTTTTGAGTCATTATAAACTGAATATGATTGTATAATAAAATAATATTTCAATCTTTTCCTAAAGTGACACTCACCTCTCTTATAAAAGGGTACTTCCCCTTCTCTCCGAATCACCCCTCCAAAGCCATTTGGCTTGGCCAAACCCTACTAAAATATCCTAACTACCCTTACATAGAACTAGAGGCCTTACTTTGATCAGAAAGCCAGCCTAAGGAGCTCTTTTGAACAACTCAAAAGGAAACACCCGAAGAAGAGGTAATAATTTCACCACCTCTTTCAAAGTTATTTTCTTCTTCCACTTCCTCTTTACTTGTTCTTTAAATGAAAAAATAATAACACCAGTACCTTATACATACTATTATGTTATTATAAATATGTTACAACCATATTAATTATTCTATCCATCATGTTAATGACAAGTCACCATACGTGCGTACGTACAACTTGTCATCTCCACGTCGTGGTGTAGTTTGTTATTCAAACACATCATGATTTGGATGGGTATAATAATGAGTATAACTAGTGTCAATAATAAATATAACATTTTAATTATTATTTATATATTATATACCATCCAATTACAAATTATTTCACCATCAATAGAATGATATTGTCGCTCATGCGTACATACGGATTACCGTCTCCACAAACTCGATGAAATTCATTCCCCATCGTAACCATTCAAGAATAAATTTCATTATATGATTAAAAAATAAATTTTAAAAACTTAATATCATTATAGATATGAATAAAATACAACCTATCCATATCAAACATTACTTGCATAACAAAACATATAAAGTAAAATGAATCATTTAACACCCGAAACAATGATACTACTGGATTTTATTAACAAAGAAATATTAGAAGATCATATATGATATCATATTTATGTATGTTGTTCTTGTATATTTTAATAAAAATTATTTAACTATTATATAGGAGGATAATGTACCCTAGACAAAGGAAAAGTACAAGGTAAGGTTTAATTCTACAGTCTCTTCATTATCTGAGGTTGTTTATACGTGAGTATCTACTGGGACCTCTTTATCATCCACATCTGTGTTTTTTAAAAATGTATTTCAAAACATTTTTACTATTTCCTAGATTGTGGGTTAAATTAATTTATACCCTTTTTTTACTTTTTATAGAATTTTTATAAGGGAATATTTCCATCGTTTTCCAAACAAGGTCCTCTATGACCTTTTAGACAAAATTAAAGAAAGAAAGTTTTTTAACTTATACAGCGAGTGAGGATGTTTTCCACCGTTATAACATCTTCGAAGCATACCTTACAATATTATAAGAATATTTTCAAAATAAATGGTTTCTTATATAATTATGTGACTTTTACATTATTTCAAAATAGAAAGATATATTTCTCTCATATAGTGTTGATTTCATCTATGTCAACATTCTTGGATGTATTTTACACTTGTTTGAAGTTGATTTATTATTATAAAATATTCCATATTATATTAAAAGTTTTGTGATATGTTTGACTGTAGATGTGTTATTTTTATACCATTCATGGTTTATAGTTAAAGTATTAACATTTCGTATGCTAGTTTTAATACGAATGTTTATGTTATGTTTCAACCTTTTCATATGAGGAATGTGTTGGACTTAGTAAGTGATGGGTGGAGCCTAATATAGCTCCTCAATGCATCACTAGGTCTCCTGAGACAAACTAGTGTCTTGGAATAAGGCCTTGAAAAAATCTTATTTGTAGTCTTAGCACAAGGCCTTGACTATGTGGTTATGATGTTCGGCATTATGTATTTTATCATTAGGAAATTGGCTATTGATATTACATGTGAGTATTCGACTAGTAGAGTATCCATGTGAATAAGTAAATGGAATTATTAGATTTATATTTTTCATATTATACTAAATTTTAAGTTTAAAAGGATTGTGTTTTAGTCTTATACATTGCCTTAAATTTTTATTTTTATTTATGAAAGGTTCCGCTATATTGTTTTCCTTACTGAGCACCAGAGATCACCCCTTTCTATGTTTTATTTTTTCCAAGATTCATAGAAGTATATTATGAATGAATTGTGGGGATAGTCTAAGGGATATGAATGAGTTCAAAGGATACCATGTTGTTGTTGTTTTTCATTTTATAATGTAATGTAAAACGTTTTTCTGTATCTAGTACATCCAAGGCTACTAAATTGTTCGGTCTTTCAAGACCTGATTCCTTGTATCATTCCAATGTTATATAATAATGCACTGAATCTGTGTAACTGGGGTAGGGATGTTATAGTTGGTATTAGTGAAAGTTTAGTACAAACCTTGGAAGCTATATTTAGAAAAACTCTGATTAGAAAACATTACCCTAAGATAGACTTTGAGGATAAGTGTAGAAGAACTTCCAAAAATTTTGGTATTGTAGATATTTTGTGTATTTTACAAGAAATACATCCCTATATATATATGAGGAGGTAGAGGTGGATCTGGAACATATGTAACTTGGAGTGAAAACACTGAAAAGGAGTTTCAGGCTTGACTTGGGGTATCCTGGTACAAAACAACGGGCTTTTTTGCACTCTTGGTTATGAAACTCCCAGGGGATATGCTTAGGATAATTCACATTTTATTTACAAACCATTATGAAAGATTTATGAGTATATACCTCCTCAAAGAAAACATTTTTTATGATTATGGATTATATCTATATAGTGTTCAACTTATTTTAAGTGTTTTACAAGTTTGGAATTATGTATTACGATTCATAAACTATTTTAGTGTATTCTGTTGTTTAGAAATGGCACCTGGTGGAATGAATGGAAATCGTATCAACAAACGTAATCCAAATAGGGATTTCCCTCCTACTCAAGATAGTTATAGTGGAGCTGGTGATGCAACTGGTGCTGATAAGCTTATCACCATACTAGGACAACGCACTCAGGTTATGAATAATAACCTTACCCATATAGAGATCCCTGATCCAAAACGCAGTGGATCAATGTTAGACCACTTCATGAGGTAACAAACACTATCATTCAATTAGACTTCAAATCCATTTGTAACTGAAAATGGATAAGTTCCTTAGAGAAAATAATTCATGCTTTGGGGAGTAGCGAAAGGTAAAAAAATTTCATAGCAGTTTATCACCTCACGGGAGATGAAGATCAATAGTGGTCATTAATTCAAAACACAAAGGAGGATGAAGAAGTATCAAATATAAAATGGAGAGATTTTATTAGAAAAATACTTTCCTCATGAACATCAAGCGGATATGGAAAGACAATTTCTAAGTCTGAGGAAAAAGGAGGATGAGAATGTCATAAAGTATGAGGCTAACTTTACAAGGTTAGAAAGGCATGTAGTAGATTATATACATAACCCAAGGAGTAAGATTGATTGATTCTTTGATGGGTTAAAACCATTTATCCCTCAAGAATTAGCCTCATGATCCTTCTCATTATACGAAGATATTGTCTCATGTGATATCAAGATAGAAGAGGAATTCTCTAAGTCTTGTGACTTTAAAGAAAAGCAAGATAAGAAGAGATCTATTGAACACTCTGGAAATAGAAATAAGGGGAATAAGGGAAAAGTTTAATTTCCATCATGTAGTAAATGTGGGAATAAACACTCTTGTACATGCCTGAAGGGAATGGGATTTCGTTATAACTATGGTGAAAAAGGACACCAATCTCATGATTGCAAGGGAAAGAAAGAGAATGTCAATGTCAAATGCTACAATTGTAGAGAAATGGGGCATTATGAAAATAAATGTCTAAAGTTACAAGGAAACTTACCTAAAAAGAGGCCAAGGGGGCAAGTACAATCTTATGTTATCACTACTAATGAGGTTGAAGCTCTTAAAGATGTGGTGGCAGGTGATTTAATGGTTTCCTCAAGTTTAGCCAATGCTTTATTTGATTTTGGATAATCACATTGTTTTATATCTTCATAGTTTTCTAAGAAAATTAGATATTTCCAATTTGATTTAATAAGGGAGTTGTCAGTCAAAACTCCTGAGGAAAGTATCATTACAACAAAGTTTTGTGAATTAGTCCCCACTAAGGCATGTGAATGTTCTTTATCTGCTGATCTCACTGTCATACCCATGATTGAATTTGATATAATCCTCGATATGGATTGGATTTCAGACCATGATTCGAAAATTTATTGTAAGAAGAAGGATGTTAGAATTTTCGATGATGATAAGGAGTACCTTATCTTTAGAGTAGAAACATCACCACCTGATTCTTATCTAGATCCACCCCTAGTAGCTCTACAAAATTCAATTATTAGGGAGGAAGAGAATAAAATAACTATGGGTGAGGGAAAAAATGTTCAAATAGAGGATGTACCTATTGTGAAAGAATATATTGATGTGTTTCCAGAGGATTTACCTGGACATCCTCCTGAACAAGAAACTGAGTTTTCCATTGATTTAATTCCTGGTTCAAGGCCTATATCGAAGACCCCTTATAGAATGGCCACTATGGAATTAGTGAAACTAATGAAACAACTAGATTAATTGAGTGATAAGGGATTTATTCGCCCTAGTATTTCCCAATGGGGAGCCCCTGTTCTTTTTTTTAAGAAGGAAGATGGATCTATGAGGTTGTGCAATGACTATAGGGAGATAAATGCTATAACAATAAAGAAAAACTATCCCATACCTCGTATTTATTATTTATTCGACTAACTTCTTAGAGCTCAATATTTTTCAAAGATTGACCTTCGATATGGATATCATCAGTTGTGTGTGGAGATGTAATACATTATGAAAACAACATTTTGAACCAGGTATGGGCATTATGAGTTTACAGTAATGCCTTTTGGACTGACTAATGCACCCTCACTTTTCATGGTTCTAATGAACAGAGTTTTCAAGGAATATCTTGATGACTGTGTAGTAGTATTTATTGATGATATCTTTTTATACTCGAAAATCTAAAAGGATCATGAAAATCACTTGCGCACTATTCTGAAAACCCTCAAAAGAAATGAATTATATGGGAAGTTTAGAAAGTGTGAATTTTGGCTTTAGGAAATTTCTTTTTTTCCATATTGTCTCTAAGGATGGAATCTCTTTTGATCCTTCTAAGACAAGATCAATACAAGAATGGACAGCACTGACGATTATAACTGAGGTATGTAGTTTTATTGGTTTAGCAGGCTATTATCGGTGATTCGTCTAGAATTTTTCCCAATTTGAAAACCCATTAACCAAGATCACGTGTAATGGGGTTAAACTTGTTTGGACAAAAGAGTGTAAGAATGTTTTTAAGAATTGAATAGAAGATTATCCAATGCTTCTATCTTGACTCTACCATCGGGTAATGATGGGTTTTTTATTTATAGTGATGCTTCCAAGAAAAGACTTGGTTGTTTCCTTATACATAATGATAGAGTTATTGACTGTGCATCATGAAAACTAAAAATTCATGAACAAAACTATCCCACTCACGATCTTGAGTTAGCAGCTGTAATCTTTTCTTTGAAGATATGGAGACACAATCTCTATGGTGAAAAATGTGTGATATATACCGATCACAAGAGCTTGAAGTATATTTTCTCACAAAAATAACTCAACATGAGTCAAAGGAGATGGCTCGAACTACTCAAGGATTATGATTTCACTATACACTACCACCCGGTGAAGGAATGTTAGGTCCACAAGGATGAATACCATGAGAGGGGGGGTGAATCAGGGTATGACTAATTTAAAATTAAAGCATGTTCTGATCTTTTTTCCCTGTTAAGAAAAACACTCTTCTCTCTATTTCCTGTTGCATAATATAAATAGAAGGTATAGCATGCACAAGACACATTAATTTTTACGTGTATCACCCTCACTGGGCTACGTCCAAGGAGCATACACTGACAATTTGTCGTTTGTACCAAATTCCACTAAACTTCACTAGCTTTGGATTAAAAGGTTTGGGCACAGTCACTCTGTCCCAGGCTCACTGCCTTTACAAGGTTCAGGGTCAGCTCATTGCTTTCCCAAGGGTCACTCCCTGTTTCTCTCTCTCTCTCTCTAGCTCACTGCCGGTGGAGAGGATCACCTTCTTCCTCTTCTTTCTCTCACAGCTCTGGAAAGGATACACTCACAGTTTATAGACATGTAGGTATCTTCATTTGCATGAAAGAATGAATCTTCTTATATATGTAGATGCTCTTTTGAACTTCAACTTTCACTCGTAGATGAATATATCTTTGCACCGAAGGTATCGAGCAAACTTCCAGCTTCCACATAGCTCGAAAACACTGCCGGAAAATCAACCTTACTTGGCGCCCTTCTCTAAGGTGGCACGCACGTCTCAGCACGCAAGTCAAAACTAGCATGCAAGTATTTCTTAACACTTGGGCAACTCAAGATTAAACATCTCCAAACACGCGCGACGGACTTCCTTTGCTACCCAAACCACCTTAGGCGCACAAAAAATATATGGAATGCAACTTCAACACTGGTGCACAAGTCCCTACTTGCGCGACCACACACCACTTGCGCGACTTCCACACCTGCGTGATGAGAGCTCTGATTTTTCTAAGAATTGAACACTGTGAGAAATGAGGAGGGGTGGTCCAGTATTTATAGGCATTTGAACTACCTGCGCGACTGCGTGCAAGTCCCCCTCCGGCGCGCAAGTCTCAGCGTGCAGCTCAACCGCCCTGGCCTCTTTCGCGCTACTCACTTGCGTGACCAAACCAATACTTGTGAGACCCACCTTATTTTTCCATATTTTGAAGTTCTGATCCGGAAAAACAACAGGCGTGCAAGTTCCCAAGCCTCCTAAGCACCGACGAACAAGTCTCTTCACTGCGCACAAGTCACTTGCGCGACCAACTCAATACTTGCGTGACCCTTGTCCCTTTTCCATATTTTGATGTTTTGATACTCAAAAACATATGGTGCACAATTTTCTTCTCCTTCAAGTGTACGGAGCGCAAATCCCTTTTCCAAAAACACTTTTCTGCATTTGTCAATTTTCAGGCCCAAAAATTTGGCAAACACTGGAAAACGGCGCCACCTTGTATCTGTTCTTTTTATACCACCTCCAGATCATCCATCTCTTTATCGACGTTCTTGAATCAAACATGGATCGTTAACCACATCTCTTGAACTCAAAATTCCACCATGGAATCCTCTTTGTCAACAAAATTGTATGTCATTGTTTTTCTTTGTCAACAATCACCACTTAGTTGTCCACTTTGTCAATAAACACAATCACCTCAAAAATGCTTCAATGATACCTTGAGGGATTTTTTCCCAACAATCTCCCCCTTTGGGTTTGTTGAAAACTCTTTCATAAAAAGATACATCATTAATTCTTCATCCACCATTCGCCTTTTTCGATTCTGATAGCGATCAAGGATTTACTCAACCCATACTCTAAGCCCACATGAGCAATGCTCGGCATGAGAAACAAGAGTAAATGAAAAGTTCATCACTGAATCACTTCATCTCCGATATCCACTGTTGACACTTAACCAATACCAATTTTTTCACAACTGATACCAATTCTTGAAATACCAATTGTTGGAAATATTCTTACCGCATTCCAACACTACCCTTCTGCATCACTCTTCTGCTTTTATCACGATCCTCAGCTGTCGTGATATCTAGTATTTGATCGATCACTTCTAGCATTGTCAAATTTAATACTCTCCCCCTTTCTCATTGCACTCCCCCTATCTGGCTACTCCACCTGTCAGCTTCTCCCTGTATCAAACATGATTTTGTCAAATAGCCACACTGTGTCCCCCTGGAACAATCACTATTTTCTCCCCCTTTGTCAATGAACCCAAAGGTCACTCCTTTGTAATTTGTAACATAGTAGAGAACACATATCATCACATTAAGGAAAAACACATCATACCTCGGGGAGAGGGGGTGCTTCCATATCCACATTTATTCAAGTGCGGGGAGTCGACTGAACTCCCAGAGCTAATTGATGCCTCTCAAAAGCTTCCTTGGGTAAGGCCTTTGTCAGAATGTCTGCAACCTGTAGTTCTATAGGCACATACTCTAACTTCACGATTCCCTTCTCAACCTTCTCCTTGATGAAATGATATTTGATCTCAATGTTCTTGGTCCTCGAGTGATGGATGGGATTTTTTCTAAGATTGATAGCACTTGAGTTATCGCACGGGATTCTGATCGGAGACTTCACTTAAACTCCCATATCTTCAAGCTGCTGCTTCATCCATAATAGTTGTGTGCAAGCTTGAGTGGCTGCAATATACTCAGCCTCCATGGTGCTCAATGAAATGAAATCTTGCTTCTTGCTCAGCCAAGAAATACACAGTCCCCCAAGATCGAATGCACCTCCTGGCATTGATTTTATGTCATCTACTGATGCAGCCCAATCTGCATCTTTGTAACCCAATAACTTGGTATGAGATTTGTCATTATATGTCAAACCAAAATCCAAAGTTCCCTTGATATTCAAAAGTATTCTTTTCATTGCAATAATGTGGATTTCCTTGGGATTTCTTTGATATCTCACTACTTGGCATGTGGCGAAAACAATATCAGGCCTTGTTGTAGTCAAGTACAACAAACTTCTAATGATTTGCCTGTATTCTGTGATATTAACTTCCTTACCATCATCATCTTTTGATAATTTCATCTGGGTAGCAACCGGAGTCTTCATATCCTTGGAATTATCCATTCCAAACCTTCTTAGAACCTCCTTAGCGTATTTGGGTTGAGAAATGAAAGTGCCATTACTTCCTTGTGTCACCTGTAAACCAAGGAAAAATGTTAGCTCTCCAATCATTGACATTTCAAACTCATTTTTCATGAATTCGGAGAACTGTCTTCACTGAGCTTCATCTGATCCGCCAAATATTATGTTGTAAACATAAACCAGCACCATCATCCTTTGATTACTGTCGTTGCTGAAATAGAGATTGTAATCAACTCCCCCACGCTGGAAAACAAGCTTCTTCAAGTACTGATCGAGCCTTGAGTACCAGGCTCTTGGTTCTTGTTTCAGCCCATACAACACCTTCTTTAGCCTGCAAACTTTGTTCTCATCATCATGAATGAGAAAACCATCTGGATACTCAATATACACCTCCTATTCTAGAACACCATTCAAGAATGCAGATTTGACATCCATCTGGAACACTTTGAACTTTATTTTCACTGCTTTGGCCAAAAAAAATCTAATTGTCTCCAGCCTTGCAACTGGTGCGAATGTCTCATCAACATCTATTCCTTCTATCTGGGAGTATCCCTTGCACACTAGCCATGCTTTTTTCCGAATCACTCTTCCATCTTCATTCATCTTGTTGCGATAGACCTATTTGGTTCCAATGACATTCTTGTCTGCTGGCCTCGAAACAATCTCCCATGTCTGGTTCTTCTCAATCTGATCAAGCTATTCATTCATAGCCTAAACCCAGTTTTCATCTTCAGCTGCATTGGAAAAACATTTCGGCTCCACCTGAGATAAAAACGATTTTTGCTGTAATGATTTCATTCTTCGAGTCTGAACTGGAGCTGCCTGGTCACCAATGATATTCTACCTATCAATTTCAGCTCGACTCTTCGGTTTTCTTACAGACATAGACTTCACACTTTCTTGTTCATCATCAGTATCTTCTTCTTAGTTAGCCTCTTCCACTTCTACTCTCCCTATGTTACTTATCTCCTCATCACATTCATCCAGAAACTGGTCACTGGTTTGTTGAGTATTCTGTTCATTTTCAACTATGGTGACATCATTGCTCTCAAAAATTTTTCCCAGCCTTTTGTTGTAGCATTTATATGCTTTGCTTTTCCCTGAGTAGTCAAGAAATATCCCCTCATCTCCTCGTGCCTCAAACTTCCTATGATTTTCTTTGTTGAGAATGAAACACTTACTTCCAAATATTTGAAAGTATTTTAATGTTGGCTTATTTCCATACCATAGTTCATACGGAGTCTTCCCTTTCTTCGGACACAACAGAGACCTGTTCGAAACATAGACCGATGTCAAAACTGCTTCCTTCCAAAATTTCTCTGGTAGGTCTTTATCAATAATCATCGTTCTGGCCATTTTGGTGATGATCTGATTTCTCCTTTCAACCACTCCATTATGTTAGAGGGTTCTCACTGAAGAAACTTGATGCCTTATCCCGTGTTTCTTGAGATAGTCTTCGACCTGACTGTTTGTGAATTCTGTACCGTTATCAGTACGAAACTTTAGAATTTTCTGCCCAAGCATCCTTTCTGATTCCCTCCTATACTGCTTTATACAACTGAACACCTCTGTATTATGGGTAATAACAAATACCCAATACATTCTGCTATAATCATCAATGAAAAGAACATAGTATCTTTTCCCATTTATAGATTATGGTGAGATAGGTCCACATACATCTGCATGCACCAATTCGAGCACTCTATTTGATTTATGTTCCATTGGTCTGTATTTCTTTCTGATGATCTTACCTTGTTGGAAAGCATCACACATATGAGTGTGATCACGTGATAGTTTGGGAACGTCTCTAGCAGCATCACACTTTACCAGATCTTCCATGGATGGTTGGCACAGATGACCAAGTCGCTTATGCCACAGCTGGTTTTCTTGTTCTCTGGATAAAAATCATGAATCTTATTCCCCACCTACCAGGTAAATATTTCCATTTGTTATTTTTCCCTATAGAATTACTGCTCCATATTTTCCTTTAACAACACACACCTTCTTGGTAAATCGGATAGAGTGCCCAGAGTCACATAGTTGACTAACACTGAGCAAGTTATGACTGAGACCCTCTACTACCAAGACATCATCACGTCTCATTTCTTCTCCCCCAAACTTGGCCTTCCCTGAGCCAACAATCTTCAGGCCTTCATCGTTTACAAATTTGACAACTCCTTCTTTTTCATATTTTATGCCTGTAACCAGATCCTTGTTTCCTGTCATGTGAGACGTACAACCACTATCAAGAATCCACTCACAAGAATGGTCTGATGCTTTAAGGGAAATTTCAGCAACTACTCCTTTCTCTGCTCTCTTATTATTGGTCCATATTTTTGTCTCCATTCTCGGTATAGATTGATACTCATGATCATTCTCAGAGTACGATGGACCAGCTTCATCTTGAAGAGCTGCAATTCTATTCTGAACTTTTAACTCACTTGTCGGTTTATTGATCTGCTGCTTGCAAACATTTTGATTTTACTTTGGAACATTTCTCTGAGTGGTCGAAGTGCAATACCTAGCCATGTGCCCAAATCCTCCGCACCAAAAATAGTGTCCTTCAAAATATGTTCTGGAAAACAGTTCTCTGTTTGGCTGCCACCTCTGTTCTTGTTCCCTTCAGTATCTTTTGGATATGGAATACACATACTATGAATGTTCCATCTTTCCACCACAATAACACCTGATAGAAGGTGCATTCCTTCGTGTCACTTCAGCACTATGAGTTTCCCCTTGGGATCTCTAAATATTCTGATTCTTCTTTCTGCCCAAATTCACCTTCAATCTCAGGACGGGTGCTTTCGGTCTGACTTCAATTGCCACATATTTTTGTTTATGATTAAGCCGTGAATCAGCCTTGACTTCTGAGCTCAATTTCTTCTTCTTTCCCGCTGAACTACTAGGCTCTTCTTTCTTCATTTCAGTCTTTGTAATGACCTATTTTACCAAGACTGTGTTGGGAATCATATGTTTTTCCTGGTCTTTAACTTTTCTCCATAGACCAACAACTTCATCTTCAAGATCTTCGATACGCTTGACTTGATCTTTCACTTTTATATTCAATACATCGATCTCCCTTTTCTGTTCTTCAATCTTGATCTTATGCTCATCAACCTTTTCTGTGCGCTCTGGCCTAGAAGACTTGAGATTTTCAATTTCTTTTACTAGCTCAGACTTCTCTTCTTCCTGCTGTTGCATGTAGAGTTTTTCATCATGTACCACCTTGTTAGATTTCTTTTTTTTTTGCTCTCCAAACATCTATCTCTTCAAGAGATTCCTCTAATTCAGCTTCCATATCAACTCTCCCTTCAATTTATTCTTCTTCCTCATCAGTTTCGGTTTCTTTATTTTCTTGAGAACTACTTATAACAGCCATCGTTGCATTTTTTCCACGATCTTTGCAGTTTTCTATCTATTCAATTTCTTCACCCTCAGACTCATCTGAACTGTCTATTTCTTGTGAAAGAAGATTCTTCTTCTTGAATAAATTTCTCTTGAACTGCTTCTTCCCTTTCATATAGGCTGAAGATTTTTTCTTGGGAATTTCAACTTCATCTTCAACATTTTCTTCTTGAAACTTTTTGGGTCACCTTGCAAAAAGATGACCAACTTTTCCACATCTAAAGCAAGAAAGTGGAAGTTTCCCTTTGAACTTTCCTTTTCCTATTTGAAGATTTGAGGAAAGGAATGACATTACCTTTTTAGCGTCTTCTTCTTCCTGGGAATCTTCAATGGAGAGTTTCTTTATGGCCTTAAATGCCACCTCTTTGGATTTCCCCTTTTCCACAGCCTCATTATCATCATTCCTCATTTCATATGCAACCAAGGTACTGTGAAAATTATCCAGTGTCAGCTCTTTTGGATCTTTATCTTCTAGTACTGAAACTTTCAGATTGAATCGAGGTGGAAGTTTCCTCAATATGCGCTTTATTATCTTTATGTCTTTAATGACTTCTCTAAGACCTCACATATCTTCCACAAAAATATTTACCCTATCAAAGAATTCATCAACAGACTCATTCGGGTTCATTTTGAAATCTTCATACTTGTTCCACAACACCTGCAGCTTTGCCTCTCTGACCTTTGTATCCCCTTCATATATATTCAAAAGCTTTTCCCACATGGCATGTGACATTTTTCATGGCATCACCTTTATGTAGATGGGATTGGAAAGGGCTCCCCCTAAGGCATTGATTGCTTTAGAATTAGCATCCAACTCTCTATGCTCAGCTTCTGATAATGCACCACTATTAATATCAGTTATGATACCATGCATAGCTGCTGAGAACACATCCATTCCCAAGGATTGGAAATAGTGTTGCATTCGATTCATCCATATCTGAAAATTACATCTGTCGAAGATTGAAATCCCTTTATGGTTAGTGACCTCCATTGAGAGAAGAACTAATATCAACATTTCCCTCTGATACCAATTGTTAGGTCCACAAGGCTGAATACCTTGAGAGGGGGGTGAATCAGGGTATGACTAATTTAAAATTAAAGCATGTTCTGATCTTGTTTTGTTGTCAAGAAAAACACTCTTCTCTCTCTTTCCTATTGCACAATATAAACAAAAGGTAAAGCATGCACAGGACACAGTGATTTTTACTTGGTTCACCCTCACTGGGCTACATCCAAGGAGCATACGCCAACAAGTTTCCAGTCGTACCAAATTCCACTAAATATCACTAGATGTGGATTACAAGTTTCAGGCACAGTCACTCTGTCCCAAGCTCACTGCCTTTACAAGGTTTAGGGTCATCTCACTACTTTCCCAAGGGTCACTCCATGTTTCTCTCTCTCTGGATCACTGCCGGTGGAGAGGATCACCTTCTTCCTCTTCCTTCACTCACTGCTCTGGAAAGTATCCACTCACAGTTTATAGACCTGTAGGTCTCTTCATTTTCATGAAAGAATGCATCTTCTTTTGTATGTAGATTCTCTGTTGAAGTTCAACTTTCACCCGTAGATGAATATCTCTTTGCACCGAAGTTATCGAGCAAACTTCCAGCTTCCACGCAGCTCGAAAACATTGCCGGGAAATCAACATTACTTAGCACCCTTTTCTAAGGCGGCGCGCAAGTCTCGGCGCGCAAGTCAACCCTAGCGCCCAATTATTTCTTAACACTTGCGCAACTCAAGCTTAAACTTATCCAAACTTGCGCGACGCACTTCCTTTGCTGCCCAAACCACCTTAGGCGCACAACAAATAGATGGTGCACAACTTCAACACTGGCGTGCAAGTCCCTACTTGCGCGACCACACACCACTTGCGTGACTTCCACACCTGCGTGACAGGAGCTCTTATTTTTTTAAGTATTGAACTCCGTGAGAAATGAGGAGGGGTGGTCCAGTATTTATAGGCATTTTAAGTACCTGCGCAATGGCGCGCAAGTCCCCCTCCGGCGCGTAAGTCTCGGCGCGCATCTCAACCACCCTGGCCTCTGTCGCGCTACTCACTTGTGTGACCAAACCAATACTTGCGCGACCCACCTTACTTTGTCGTATTTCAAAGTTCTGGTCTAGAAAAACAACAGGCGCGCCAGTTCCCAAGCCTCCTAAGCACCGGTGTGCAAGTCTCTTCATGGCACACAAGTCACTTGCGCGGCCAACTCAATAATTAAGCGACCCTTGTCCCTTTTCCATATTTTGATGTTCTTATCTTCATAAACATATGGCGCACAAGTTTCCTCTCCTTCAACTGTACAATGCGCAAGTCCCTTTGCGAAAAACACTTTTCTGCATTTGACGATTTTCAGGCCAAAAAATTTGGCAAACACTGGAAAACGGTGCCACCTTGTATCTATTCTTTTTATACCACCTCCAGATCATTCATCTCTTTATCGACGTTCTTGAATCAAACATGGATCGTTAACCACAACTCTTGAACTCGACATTCCACCATGGAATCATCTTTGTCAAAAAAATTGTATGTCATTGTTGTGATTTGTCCACAATCGCCACTTAGTTGTCCACTTTTTCAATAAACACAATCACCTCAAAAATGCTTCCATGATACCTTCAGGGATTTTTTACCAACAAGTAAAATAAGGTGGAAGATGCTTTGAGAAGAAAGGATCATAGAGTTTTGAAAAATATGAGAGCTGAAAGGGATCCTATGTTCATGGATCTAGTAAAAATAGATATGGGAATAATCATGGAAGGTGAAACATCAATATTTTTTCAAATGGTTTCCAAACCTTATATACTATAAAGGATAAAAAGTTCTCATACTAATGATGAGGAGTTTCAAAAGAAAATTAAAGCAGTGAATGATGGGAGATTGATTGACTTTGTATATAAATATAGAATTTTGAAATATGGGAAGAGACTTTGTGTTCCTGATATAACTGATCTAAAAAGTTAATTTTTGGATGATGCCCATTGCTCCAATTTCTCTATACACCCTGGTAGCACTAAGATGTATAGAGATTTGAAGAAACATTTTTAGTGGTGAAACATGAAGAGGGAGATTTCTGATTATGTTTCATGATGTATGGTTTGTCAACAGGTTAAGTTTGGAAGACAACATCATGTAGGAGTCATGCAACATCTTCCCAAACCTGAGTGGAAATGAGATGATATTATGATGGAATTTTTCATGGGGATACCAAAGACTCCTAAAAAGAATGATTCAATATGGGTCATTGTTGATCATCTTACCAAGTCAGCACATTTTCTTACTATAAAAGAAGATTTACCACTTTAATGTTATGAAATACTAAATATTAAGGAACCATAAGATGGAAGAGGCAACGTGGGAACCTTAGGAACTTATGATGAAGATCCACATGAATCTTTTTATATTGTAATATTCTATAAATTTTGAGAACAAAATTATTTTAAGGAGATAAGAATATAACACCCCATGCTTCCACGATATGCTTCTCTTTGAATAATACAATAGCTTGCGTTGTATGAAACATCAAGTTCTAACACACCACGGCTAATCAAACTAGTCATTAGGAATACTAATACCCACTTTTTGAAATCTTATAAATTTTATTTTTCAAAACGGACATCATTTTCATATTCAGAATATCAAAATTAGTCTAGGGTGATTTTTTGGTATTTTTCTGATCACTTTCATATTTTGATGAATAGTGAAAAATAAGAAATTTTAATTAAAAACAACTTTTCCAATCGAAATAATTTATAGTGTTAAATTATAAATTTGAGTTGTTTTAAAGTATCATTAGATTATATTTTTATAATTTAATATAATGTATGTCATTGGAAGTAATTTTAAATTTAAATAGTACATAAACATATGTCATCTTTGAGCCATTATAATCTGAATATGATTGAATAATAAAATAATATTTCAATCTTTTCCTAGAGTAACCCTCGCCTCTCTTATAAAATTTTACTTCCCCTTCAATCAAAAATAACACCTCCAAATCCATTTGGTTTGGCCAAACCTTGCTCAACTATCCTAACAACCCTTGCATCGACCTAGAGACCTTACTTTTATCAGAAAGCCAACCTAAGGAGCTCTTTTGTTCAACTCAAAAGGAAACACCCGAAGAAGAGGTAAGAATTTCACCACCTCTTTCAAAGTTCTTTTGTACTTCCACTTTCTATTTCCTTGTTGTTTCCATAAAAAAATAATAACTCCAGTACCTTATACATACTGTGATGTTATTATAAATATGGTACAACCATATTCATTATTCTATCCATCCTATGAAAGAAAATTCATCATACGTGCGTACGTACGGCTTACCATCTCCACGTTGTGGTGTAGTTTGTTATTAAAACACTTCATTATTTGGATGGGTATAATAATGATTATAACTGATGTAAAAATATATATAACATGTAAATCATTCTGTATATATAACATACCATCCAATTAGATACGATTTCACCATCAATAGAATGATATTGTCGTTCGTGCGTACGTACGGATTACCGTCTCCACGAACGCGATTAAATTCCTTCCCTATCATAACCATTCAAGAATAATTTCAATTTTATGATTAAATAATAGTGTTTTAAAACATAATATAATTCTAGATATGAATAAAATATATCCTATCCATATCAAACATGACTTATGTAAAAAAACATATAGAGGAAAATGAATCAGTTAACACCTGAAACAATGATACTACTGAAATATTTTTAACAAAGCAATATTAGAAGATCATATATGATATCATATTTTTGTATGTGGTTCTTTTATAATTTAATAACAATTATTTAACTATCATACATGAGTTTAATATACCCTCGACCAAGGAAAATTACAAGGTAAGGGTTAATTCTACAATCTCTTCATTATCCGAGGTTGTTTATACGTGACTATCTACTGGGACCTCTTTATCATCCACATACGTGTTTCTTAAAAATGTATTTCAAAACATTTTTTTTATTTCCTATACTATGGGTTAAAGTAATCTATACCCTTATTTTACTTTTTATATAATGTTTATAATGGAATCTTTCCTTCGTTTTCCAAACAAGGTCCTCTACGACCTTTTTGAAAAAATTAAGGAAAGAATATTTTTTTAACTTATATGGAGAGTGCGGATATTTTCTCATGTTATAAAATATTTGAAGCTTCCCTTACAATATTATAAGAATATTTTCAAAATAAATGTTTTATTTTATAATTATGTGACTTTTAAATTATTTCAAAATAGAAAGTGATGTTTCTCTCAAATAGTTTTGATTTCATCCATGTCAACATCCTTTGATCGATTTTACACTTGTTTGAAGTTGATTTATTATGATACAATCTTCCATATTTTATTAAAGGTTTTGTGATATGTTTGAATATGGATGTTTTATTTTATACCATTCATGGTTTATGGTTAAAGTATTAACATTTCGTATGTTATTTTTAATACAAATGTTTATGTTATGTTTCATCCTTTTCATATGAGGATTGCATTGGACTTAGTAAGTGACGGGTGGATCCCACTATAGATCATCGATGCATCTGTAGGTCTCGTGAGAAAAACTAGTGTCTAGGCACAAGGACTTGACAAAATCTTTATTTTAGTCTTGGCATGAGGCCTTGACTATGTGGTTATGATGTATGGCAGTATGCATTCCATCATTTTGAAATTGGATATTGATATTACATGTGATTATTTGACTAGTAGAGTATACATGTTAATATTTAAACGGAATTATTTGATTTAAATTTTCCATATTATGTTAAAGTTTAAGTTTAAAAGGTTTGTTCTTTAGTCTTATACATTGCCTTAAATGTTTATGATTATTTATGAAAGTTTCCTCTATATTGTTATCCTTACTGAGCACCTGAACTCACCCATTTCTATGTTTTATTTTTCCTAGGATGTGAAGAAGTATATTATGACTAACCTTTAGGAATATTATAACGGATATGAATATGTTCAAAGGATAAAATGTTGTTTTTGTTTTCTATTTTATAATGTAATGTAAAACTTATGTTTGCATCTAGTACTTCCAATGCTACTAAACTGATCGGCCTTTCAGGACATGATTCCTTGTATCATGCCAGTGTTATTTAATAATGCATATACTCTGGGTAACTTGGGTTAGGTCATTATACAAGTGGTTGATGATTTTGTGTGATCTTGGATTTTTCATAGGTTTGTCTTTCCAAGATTCATTATTAGTGATCAAAGTTCACATTTTTATAACCAAAAAATGAAAAACATTATCTATAAGTATGTGGTTGTACATAAAGTATCTACTACATATCACCGTGAAACTAATGAAAAGTGTAAATTTAAAATCATGAAGTTAAGATAATATTGGAAAAAATGGTACAACCTAATAGGAATGATTGGATTTTACGCTTGTAGGGTGCACTTTGGGAATATCATATCTCTTTTAAAACCCCAATCATAATTTCAATTTATAATATTATGTTTGGAAAGGCATTTCACCTCTTTTTGGAGGTATATAACCATGCATGTTTTACTGTTAAACAGTTTAATATGAACCTCCCAGATGCAGGTGAGAATAGGAGGTTACAAGTTCAGGATCTGGAGGAAATTCAAAGAGACGCGTATAAGAAATACCAGATTTATAAGGATATAACCAAGGATTCTAAGGACCTTTTCATTCTTCATCATAATTTCTAAATTGGGAAAAAACTCCTCTTTTATAATTCAAGGTCAAAGTTGCACCAGGGTAAGCTTCGTTTCTTCTGTTTTGGCCCATATGCTATTACTATTATCTATCAATTTGGTGTTTTGCTAGTTCAAAATGAAAAAAAAACAAAAAATAACTGTTAATGGGAAGAAACGGATGCACTTTCATGGCACCATTCTAGAGTCCCCTATGGAGGAACTCTACCTTAAAGAAGAAACCTAATAGTGGCATCTAGTAGGTTTTATCCTTTTTTTCCACATTATCTTTTCATATAGTGAGGAAACTTCACACTCTTGGCATGGGGGGTGGGTGGATACATTCTTGAGTTAGTTAGGATTTATTATCATATTTATTCATTTTTCTCTTTTTCACTTACTACATAGTATTTTTTTCTTTTCCCTACTTTCCTGATTTCTTTATTATTTTCATCATCTTTATTATTTTTTCACTTTTTAGCTTGTTTCATAGTATTTTCACCTCCCCATCCAACTTTATTTTTCTAGAATACTCATTTTGTATGCCATGCTAATCATGTAAATTATTTAAAATCCATGATTAATTTCTTTATTTCAATTCGTTTTAACATTTAAAGAAAACTTAATTCATCGATGAATGTGAGTTTTAGTAATAAATTAACATAAAGGTGTAATTTTTTTAGTAAATTGTTTGTTTCTTAATGATATAAATGGTTTTATATCTATGAAACCTTTGAAATGAGTAATACCCTTTTTGTGAGTGCTTTATGGCTTAATAAGGTCACTTAATTTCTCCACACCTACAGCACTCAACCATTAATTGTGATTATTTCTTACCTAATAAAGGTAAATATAAGTTATGTTAATATGTATCATCTTCCCAAAATGATTTTTCCAAAAATTTGTTCCTTATCTAGAATTTTTCATTACTATAATGGATTTAACTATGCATGTGTACCTATTATATAACTATTTTACAACCTCAAAAAATATAAAAAAAATATAAAAATAAAAAAACACAAAAAACAAAAAAAAACATCACAAATAAATAATTAGGGGAATGATTAAATGTAAAACATATGGGGATACCTAGGTCATGAGCTTATGGGTTTGGATTTGGGGAATTGTTAAGTGAGTGGGTCTTAAAATTCGATAAAAAGAATGTATGATAGGTTCAGTGGAAAGTATTAGGTAAAAATAAAAATTTCAAAATAACCAATATTTTCTGGATCGAAAGTGGAAAGAATAATATGAAATTTTTTTCACACAAACACATGGATAGTTAGTGAGATGGTTGAATTTTTAATTCCTTACTAACACTATTATCAAACACCTCCTTTAATTACATTCTAATATAATTTATGGGACATCTTTTTTCATGATCATAATGAATAACTTCTTCATGCGGTTTTACTTTGATCACATACTATAATGAATTAAATATTATTAGAATTTAAAATATTCATGAAGTTAATAATATCTTCATGCATAATTTTGGGAAATATTACTTTTCTTAGGAGTGAAAATTCTTAGGTGAGGGGGTTTGATCTCACTGTAATTCACTATTATATTTCACCCTTACACCACTATGTTAAATATATTTTTTATTGTAAATTCTAAATATAATGAAAATTTTCACTTAATATTTTAGTCAATTATTAATTTTTTCCCTTTTAAAAAGGTAAATTTTACTTTTTTATGATTAAATTGTATGAGTAGGTGATTTGGAGGACCCATGATGGCATTGAAGAAAAATGGGCCAAACTACACAAGTTCCCAAGAACACATGTTCACTCAAATGCGCACTTAAGATAATCTATACATCCAATAAGGATTAAATTTTGGGTTATGATCAAAATTTTGTGTGATACATATGTTATGAAGACTAGAAATTCAAATTCATCCAAAAATGGACCCAACCAAACTGATCTATCCAAGAAAATGAATCTAATAAAAGTCAAAAAATTTGTTCTCTATTTTAGAAATAGCTCCCATTTTATATATTAAGTGCCCACAAAATTTTATAGGGAGATATTCAAGAGGTATTTCAACAATTATTATCTATTACAAAAGTATATATAAGGTAATTTACTTTCCCAAAACCATTTTTTAATTGTTATATTTAAATATGGGTTCCTAAAACCACCTCCCATTTTGCTAATAAATTGGAACATTGGGAAACCCATTTGTAAGCTCAGTCAAGGGGAAAATCTCTACCGTTTTGGAGACCAAAATGATTAATATATTCATAATATAATTTATTTATCCCCTTATTCTGATTGGGATGTTAAGGATTAAGGCTCAGTTCTACTCATGCATCTGCTTCCTCTTGATGGTGAGCTAAATGGTGGGTGTTCAATTCGAGGAAGCTACACACACTAGAAGAGGGAGTTATGGAACTTGTTCATATATTTATATTTTATAATTTTTGTGTCAAAAAATAATTTAAGTTTTATCTTAACATGCTTCTTCTTTTAATACCTTTTTTTGTTCAATCAAGTGAGATTCTATTTACCTAAACACTGATTGGGTCGAGATTTCAATTTGGAATATTGCATTATTCCAATTAGACAACACAATAATACTTTTTCTATCACACATACTAGAGATTTTAGTATGCTTTTTAAGACTCATTTCATGCTTTATTTATTAAACTTGACAACATGATTATTGTATCATGGGTTAGTTATTTTTGAAAAATTTTAAAAGGAAATAAGGGAATAAATATCTTGATTACCCTTAACCGAAGGATTCCATTAAACCATGTTTAATTTTCAAAACAATGAACTAACAAAGATGTGTAGTGAACTTGAAATGACATAATTCTCTCATAATTCTAAAAACACCACCTTTTTCAACTATTAAACTTTTTAATATTGTCATTTTATTTTTAAAACTATTTTCAAAACCACCCAAACTTTTAGTTTTTTTAAAAAATATACACACCTTAAACCTCTAATGATTCTTAAGATATGTCCTAGATCCTGTCCTATGATATAAATAAACATTAAAAATCAAATAAATTAAATATTTCATGATAATGTGGTCATCTATCCAATATCACCACCAAGTCTAAGGGGATTCACATGCTAAGGACCAATCACATATTCCCTTCACTACCAACCCAATGAGGATTCCCATTCCAAGGATGAGTTTCATATTCCACGTGTTAATGGAATCTATATTAATTACCTTTATAGATCCACTAAAATATATTCCAAAGGTATATTACCATGCTAAGGTTGAATTATACATCAATGTACCTAGTGAAAATTCCTATTATAGGGACACTTACATGCTCAGAGGATATTATATCCAATAGGAATTCTAATTCTAGGTTTGATTTTACATTTCAAGTATCAAAAGAAAAAAATATCCAATGCATTCCAAATTACCAAATATTCCAAACATGTGAACATATGAAATATTGGCTAATTAATTACAATTACTAATTATCACACCAATTTCAATTACATTTCATTATTCATTTATGAAAAGTTCTATTCACATGTCATGTTATCAATTGACATTGTAATTAACAAGATTATAATTTTCATGAAATTCATGTCTAATTACCAATTTCATGCTAATATGTTAATTATCATAACAATTGTTACAATTATGATTATCTTTCTAGTTATGCCAATTTACCATTTCACATGCCAATCCAAGTTTATATTTCCAATTTCAACCCTTATGGTGATAGGTTCAAAATGGTTCAATACAAAGATCATCCCATGGATTAAAAAACAACTAAAAGGTCACTAGGTTTATAAATTGCATGTTCTAAGCAAAGTTTAATGGTGGGAACACCTCTCAGGTGGCCACATGTCCATATCTCATTCACCAAAGAACTAGATAATATATGTGGGAGCTTTATGCATGAGGAAGCAAGAAAATTAATAGGATTCCAATTAAGATAGGTCACACAAATGGAATTACGACATGATTTCACATGTTACACATACTAGAAAACCAAAGTGTGCCTTAGGAATATGTTTTAGACAACATTTCTGAAAGGTGGATAATAATAAATCTAATATCGATCATCCAGATTAATGAGACGCACCACGATTCCCTATGAAAAATGATAGATCTGCCACATTAAGGCTAGATGAATAGGATTCGATGTGAAAATAAGAGGATTTCACTAATTCTATGGACTCATCGACTATTGACATCAAGATCAAAAAATGGATCAAGTAATAAAAAATTAACATTTTAGATGTCAAGGAAACCTTGGATAACCCTTAAAATCAAAAATACTAAGTTAGGGTCATATGAGGGTATTATATGACCGAAATGGGGGTTCCAGGGGAAGAAAATATAATTCTTCCCCATGGTTTTCCAACCCAAAATAGTGACACTGGATAGATTTTGGATACCAATAACCAGTATATGGTACCAATAAATATGCCTCCACATTTAGTAACCCCACTAACTGGTTGGTGGTTTTCATATAGAAACCACATTCAGTCATGTTTCCACCGACTAGCTGGTGGGATTCCTGTAGCTTTACCAAGCTACTACCTAATCCATGAATTGGCTGGTGGGCTACACTGGTGAGCCAGTGGCACTAATACACCCCCCTTGTTTAATTAAACTACTAGATCTTGAAATATCACCATTTATGAGCCCCTTAGACCCTTGAAAAGGTCAATTTAGTTGGGTATAAGGGCTCGTTTACAGAATTCAAAATGTTTAAACTAAAATTGAAGAGAGAAAGTTCCTGGGTAAAATATGGAGTCTTAAAAAACACCTAACCCAACTCATTTCACTATGTTGAACCTTTAAAACACTCTCAAGCTTTGATCACACATAATAAATTGAGTTAAAATGAAAGTGAGTAAATAAAACATAGATTATGTGATTTAGATACTAAGCCATATGTCCATAAGAGAATACTATTTCATTTAAATTTATTGAAAATTTATATTATTTACAATCACTTGGAAAAAATATAAATTTGATCACTAGTTACATATAATCATAAAACATGTGTGCAAGTGATCCCAAACTCATTTTTTCATAGATCTTAGATGGTTATACAGTTTCACTAACATTCAAAATTTATGGAAGTACCTCTATTAAGCATAGAAACCTCTGATTTCTGATAATAGTCGATATATGACTACTAAAAAGTAGTGAATAGTGAAAGTTATTCTTAAAAATCACTTAATGACTCTTTCATTTCAACCTATTTGTTGTAAAATCAAGATTATAAGACTTTTACATAACATCATCAGAAAAAAAAAATCCATATTTAATAAACCATAACTTCTACTTTTTTCTATCAAACTATTAACTTCACACACACCTATAAAAAATAGAACCTTCCAAACAACCTGCCTCAGCTGAGGTTTTCACTATCACTACCCTCATCAATCCAAAAACCTTTCAAATATTCTCCTTTTAGTGGTATAATTGAAACATGAAGAGGATACACATTCCTAACAAATTAATAATAATACATTATCTTTCATTTATGTTTGATTCCTAGAACATGAGATGTGACATGATAAAAACTCCATTGAATATATATATTACTATTTTATTCATGATTGATGATCATTATATTATTTTATGATGAATTATTATGATCAGTATTAGTAGGATCACTTATATAGAGATACAACTAATCACTCATAGGATATAAGTTAGTTAACTTGTATTAGTATTGACCCACTTAAATTACACCACATGGATTTTCATGTATGTGTCATTGCTACGACTTAAGTAAAAATTAGTTATGGATCCTTTTATTTAAGGTTGTTAAAGAGGTTCCCTGCTTGTAAATTTTCATACTTTGGTACTGATCTAAATTCTTTAGGAATTTTCCTTAATATAAGGTAGTTGGATTTGAAACTAATTTAGTATAGGTATTTGATTAACCAATATATGATGTGTTTTCCCATATCACTAGTTATAAAATTTTGGCCCTTAAATTTAGTTTTTACTAGGTTAATGGTCATACAAAGATAATTACGTCCTATATAATTATATAATATTAGAAATCTTTGAAATTTATAAAAAGATATAATATATATGGGATTGACATTATCCATGTCTCATGCTTGATCTTGATGTCAAAGAAAAAAGAAATTTACTAATAGACATGTGTTGGATTAGATAACACCAACCTTGTAATTAATTTGGGAAGATATAATGTGTTTCTAGATATAACTATTAGTTTATTATGATTAATGGTATCCATAATTATTTTAAATGTTATAAAGGGAAATTGGGGTTGTACAAAATATAAAGTTAATTATGATTTTGTACTAATGTGATTATTCCATGTGTTAAAATGTTTATGATTATTATAAACACAAATAGAATTTTTTTAACATTTAAAATATCTAATTAAATTATAGTTATTTAATTAAATAGTTAATGTGGTGTTATAATATAAATAATGGGTTATTTATTTTATTAATGTATAAACATGATGAAATAATAAAGCCCAAATGGGATTTGTGTTACAGTTGGTGACCTAGAACCAACTAAAATTGTAATTTCAATTACCTTTATATTCAAAGGTTTGAATATTAATATGTATGTTATAAAATGAAGAGTGTTATTTTTCATAAAATTAATTTCACGATGTTCTTAGAGTATTTATCACATTGAAAGGTTATAACAGTTCTTCATTATAATAAGGACCTTGAAGTGCTATGAAAATCTTATTAAACATGCATCATATAGTCTAGATAAAATTTATGTTATTCTCTTATTCATAATTTTTTATCTACTCCCCTTATTTTCAATTAAATGTGCATAATTGATTTGAAATTAACATGTTTTAATATTAATTAAAATTTGTGATCACTATTTGAAATAATCAACTTTCGAGTCAGTTTACTATTTTAATCATAAATCTCTACCTAGTATTAAAAATTGTGTGATTATTCTTTTTTAGGTTACTTATTAAAATTCATAAAAATCATTAAACCAGATCATTACATAATTCATCCATATAAATGGTTATGTGCACCACATAATAAGTCCCACTGAATCTGTGTTCAAAACTGGATTAGCCATAAAGATTGAATTTATGGGATCAATACATAATCCCAAATTTGATGAAGCTACATAATATTTTATAAGATTTATAGATACATATAGGATAAAAAATTTAAGTCCCAAATCAACCAATTAGTTTTCCAATTAATGCATGAATATTCAACCCACAATTCTGTCTATTATTTGAAATCAACCCACAATTCTTGACTTTTCTACCAATATAATCGCCCAATAGAGATGAAATATTATGGGTGTAAATTAAAGAGGTAAGATCTGAAATTTTTAGAATTAATAGTTCTGATATGAAGGAATATTCCTAGCCAAAACCCCATTCAAATTGTTGCCTTTGAAAAACTGGGATAAAACTTCACAATAAGACATTTTTTAGGAAAACATCCATAACATTGGATAAAAATGTAACACCCCAGGTAAATAAAGAATATGACATCTTTATATTTATCCATATTTGTGAATAAAATATTAATATTACTTTAAAGGGGATTCTAGGCTCGATGGCGTACCCAACACGCAACAACGAGTTTCTTGGGAATCTTACGTTGCACTCTAATAATAAATTAATATTATTTTAAATGGTAGTTAACGCCTAGCCATTGTAATGGCGGGAATGAACAGAACTAACTACAAAATAATTATATATGTTTTTCAAATATTTTTACTCTTTAAAATAAATTTTAGAGGATTAAAAATGCAAATGAATCCAGTTTTTAAGCAAAAACATTATAATATTCTTTAAAAGGTCGATTAACCGCCTTTTGATGGCAAACCCCTTTTAAATCCACTTTTTGAAAATTTTATAAGCTCTATTTTTCAAAATAACCATATTATTTATTATTGGGACATTGAAATTTACCTTGGGTTAATTTTTGGTATTTTTCTGACAATGTTCATTTTTTAATGAATAGTGAACAATACTGCATTTTACATCAAAACTGCTTTTTCATATAATTTAATTATATGGTTATATTATCTTTTTAATTTGTTTTAAAGTGTAATTAGAATATATTTTTACCATGTAATTCAATGATGGTAATTGGGATTAATTTCACTTTGTAATTAGGCATAAACAAGTGCCAAACTTTTCATAAATATTGTTTCTAAAAAACTCGCTATTTGTTTTGACAACGGGAAGTTTTTTTTAAATTAATTATTGCAATTTATGTGTTTGGAATTTAGTAAAATGAATTACATATTTGGAATCAGAAGGTCCAAATTATGTAATTAAGACTCTTTTGTTTTTGGACATTATGAATAGTAACGACGATAATTATCTTTAATTATTTTGATTAATGAGTAATCGGGTAGTTAAAGATAATAAGATAATATCATAATAATAAAAAATGACCACAAAATATGTCCTAATGCTACTGTTTGTCTCATGGACGACCATGGGATGCCTTGTGCCAAACTTGGGGGCCCCATGGAATCACCTTTGTGACAAAGTGACTTTTTATCTTTTTATTTTTAAAGAATGTTAAATATGACAAAGAATGTATCGCCTAAGTAAAATATTTTTAATTTTTTCTACATAAATTATCTTTTGGACTATAAATATTAATTGGAAATCTAAAAAGATTTCCTACATCATAGTATTTTTTTATAATTTTTAGACATTAAATAAATTAAATTATTTATGACATCATGATGATGCAGCGATGACCTCATTATTTAATGATTTAAATAAAATGGAAAGATAATGTAATATCTAAGACCTACACATGTCCAAAACCTATTTTATGGGTGGATTTCGAACCCGTATCACCTTATCCTCGAAACACATCAATTTGTGACCATTAATATCTGAAAAATATTCTAAAATAATGTAACATTTCCTTACTTTCCAAGAGTGCCCCTCCTCTCCTCTTATAAAAGGCCCCCACCTCTACCTCCTTACACACACTTCCAAAGCCTTTGGCTCGGCCAAACCCTACCCATTTTGTCTCTACACATCCCTCTATAACTCCTTGAAGCCTAACTTTGGGCATAATCCTTTCCAAGGAAGCCTTTGACCTCAAATTAAAGGAAGTTACCCGATTTTAATGTAATGTCTTCACTTGTGTCCTTTTGTTTTATTTTACTTCTCCAACCCCCTAAACTCTTTTTAATATTTTCTTTTTTAACAACTCCAGTATCTTCAATATACTAGGATTTTTTATAATAAGGATTCGAGCTACACTTACACACACCTACATCTAATGGTTAAAAAACATACTGTTTCCGTGGATGGTGAATTTCTGCCTCCCGAAACGATGATTGTTCAACATTCTTCTAACACTTTAAAAGATGGCCATTAAGATGAAACTATACTTATATATGATATCTAATATTTTTACGTTTTACTTAAGCTTCTGTATTTTTCATTTATGTCATACCTTTATTGTTTCCATTATGGGTAAATGCGATATCTTCATTTAAGGAAGTGCGGACTACCGCCCCCTCAAAGTGATTTGATTTGTTAATACCATATGTGGTACATATAAATGATATATTTAATGATATTATATATGATACCATACTGGAATTAAAATACTATTATGTATCATTATGTTTTAATTCCATTAAATATGAAATAGAAATGGAAGTAGCGTTCATGCGTACGTACGGCTTACCGTCTCCATGAACAGTGCATTTCATTTCTTAACTCTAAATGTTATGTAATATTATAAATACATGAATATAATGGATATATATGATATATATGATATCAAAATCATGAATACAATTCTGGATATAATGAACATTTGTCCACACGAACAACATGTAATTGTAAGAAGTCCACTTTCAACTTAAGAACCAAATATCGGAAAAACAAATATTATTAACTTAAATGAATACATAATGTTTATGACATGGTAATAAGTGATATAAAAGGAATAATTAACTTGAAAAAGGTTCTTAAGGAAGTAGAAATTAACTCAAGTTTATTATTCAGGAGATTAAATAACGATCGAGTCAAGTCATACCCGAGGTAAGGGATCCTACTCCTCTCTTTCTTTTTAAGTACAATCTTTTATGTCATTCCTTTTAAATCTCATATTTCTTGTTATTGGGATGTTCTTTTATATTACTATTACTTTAATTTTTATTTTCAAATGATGAGAGCCCTATTCTCTCCATTTTGGAAGTTTTGAGTGATGCCGTTAGGCTGCCGAATTTTCATAAGAGATATAACATCTCTCTTTCTTTTTAAGTACTATCCTTTATGTCACTTCTTTTAAGCTTATATTTGTTGTGATGGGGGATGTTCTTTTATATTAATCTCACTTTAAATTTTATGGTAATATGATGAGATACCCTATTTCCTCTCATCAATCCATTTTGGAAGTTTTAAGTGGCGCTGTTAGGCTGCCGAGTTTTCGTAAGGGATTTTTCATCTCACTTTTATTCCCGTGAGATTTATGATATTTTTGCCAAAATTTCCTTTGATTGATGTATGTACTGCCCATTATTATAATCTTTGTGTAGTATAATTTCATTTATGGGTATTCACATCTTCATTGTATGACCCTTCTTCCATGGGGTGTACGTTTCGAAAGTTACCCAACTCGGTAAGGGGACCTTTCACCCTCCTCTTTTTAAAAGACTTCTTTTGTTATGTCTTTTAATTCACATACTATTATGTTGGGATATGTTCTTTTATACACTTATTGATGTAAATTTTATGTCCAAGTGATTAGATGCCCTTTTTATCTCTCATCAACTCATTTTCTGAATTTTGAAGTGATGTCGTTAAGCTGTCGAATTTTACCAAGGGAACTTTTTAACCCAATTTCGATTTCTTTGGGTTCAACATGTAGTTATTGAATATGTCATCTTTTGAATATGTGTGAATGACATTTTATTGTTTTACACTTAATATCCACTTATATTGGGTATATTTATATTTTTCACACATAATTTTGAGATTGAATTATCCTTAATTTAAGGATACCTTCTTTATAAGGGAATTCATCACATTTGACATTTCTACTGAGACTTCATTGTTGTTATGCACCAATTCACTCTTATATGGTGTATATACTGTCCTTTGGAATATTATATCATGAATCCATTTATTCTCATGATATTATAATGTTCGTACTAAATTTTATTCCTCAATTATTGTATTCCAGTGTCTCTAATTTTGGTAGAACCCCTTTAACCAAAATACCGCTTTAAATGTTTTAATTATTTGTTCTTATTAATATCTATGTTTTCAAAGTGGTTTTAAGTATTTATTTATATGGATATTAATGGTTTAAAATTTTAAAATATTCAAGGTGGTATGGGACACTTTGATTCAAAAATCTCTTTATTAAATGTTTTAAATGGTTTTAGAAATGGTTTCTTTTTTAATGGATTCATTATTTCAGTATCCTAGAATGACATATTGTGATTGAAATGTGGAAATGTTATGTTTACTTTATGCTTGTTTTATGTGATACGTTTATGTTATGGTTCTTGGGCATTGTTATGAAAACGGGTGGTTCCGTGAGAAACTAAGGGCGGGTGAGCCCGATATAGCTCTCCAATGCATTGGGTAACGCGAAGGAGTGAAATGTTAAGGTTTCTTCGAAGAGATTTTGGGAATATACTGTGGTGGGTATTCCAAACGTAACCAAGAGGGTTAATCCCTACGTAATAATGTTATGAATGCCTCAATATCCCTTTTATGTCTTATGATTTCTATGATTTATTCATGATTTGATATGCCTATGTTTTATGGGTAAAGTATGATTTCATTCTAATGTATATATGAACTCATGTTTCCTTTCCATATTTTTTTTATAACTCTTACTGAGATTTTTATGCTCACCCCAAGTTTTTTTTTTTTGAAATGTTTTTCACAGGACTTAATGTGGAATGGGGTCAAGGATGGGATCAAGGGAAAGTCATGCTATCTAAAACATGGAACTAGACATGTTTCTTATTAAAAGTTTTTATTTTATGGAAACTTAGTGGAAGTGTCTACTTTGTAATCTTTTGAGATGTAATAGTTATGTCCTAATTCTCTAAAACTCTAAACCTGAAAAGATCCTCAATGTGAATTATTCATTTAATTCTATATTAAGTAAGGTTTAGGGCCGGGGCCTTATAGTTGGTATCAGAGGTCGGTTTAGATAACTTTAGAGGTTAGGGTATTCTCTAAGCATAAGTGACAGTACCATAATGGATAGGATTTCAGAAAGAGTCCTAGTTTTAGATAAAGTGAATGAGTAAGTATATCTTGGTGTTTATCTTCCTCATTACTATATGATGGTTTTGTTGATATACTCACACTGACCTTTTTGGTTTTAGTAAATGGTTGGATCTAGCAGGCACCAAAGTAACAGTGGATGTGAAGGAAACTATGACAGTTTTTTGAGCAAGCAACTAAATGATATGGGGGCTGCAATGAGAACTCTTGTGATTATCCTCAACAAACTATCTGGAGTCATGATTGACCACCTAAACCTTGGTGATTTCTCTAAGGCATCATATATGTGAGAAACAAGTCCCTACAGAACTACAGGTGATAATCATAAAGGTAAGTGTGTTCAAAAACCTATGTGTCAAAGATGTGGAAAGAAACACCTAGGAAAATGTTTCAAAGGGACAGAAATATTCTATAGATGTGGAAATGAAGGTCATAAAACAAGAACCTGCCATGGAAAAAGGAAGCATCCAGTTGACTCGAGGAAAGGGGAAGAAGTTCTTTCTAAGGGATCAATTGAATGTTTTAAATGTGGGGTGCATGGCCATTATTCAAACACATGTCCTATGAAGAAGTTTCATGAATGGGATCACCAATATCATACAAATATTCATTTACCAATACCTAATTCCATTCCAATTGAGGATGAAGAAGTTGACAATGACCAATCAAAGGTATGGATTATTTCATAACTTTTGTTTTCCTATTTTGGAATATTAGGATATGATTCATGATTTTGTTTGTAGGATAGAATTATTTCAGAATAAGTTGGAAAGGAATGGTTAATGGATCATGAAGAATGTTGAGTGAGTAAGAAGTCAACATATAAGGGCTTCAAGAGTTATGGAGAAATTCTTAAGAGTATTAAGTCTCTTTTGATGATGGGGTTACATTAGAAGACTTTTTATAGTATGTTTAACCCTGATGTTTGACATAAGAAATTTTTATTCAAGGAATAATTATCTGTTCTTTTGTGGAAATAGTTATAAAGAACCATTTGGGTTTATATGATCCTTACTTTTGAGGTAATTATGGGTTACTATATGTTATGATGAAAGTGAAAGGCATGAGATAAAATTGAGGTTAAATTATGTTATGGTTATTTTTGATTATTTTATCTCTTTTTGGGGAATTATTTGAGAATTATATAGTTTTGGAAAAAGGACAACACGCAGACCATGTGACAACCCGTCGCGTCGGACAAAGCTCCAGGAATCGAACCCACAACCAAAGTGCAACTGGTATTTATCGCCTACCACTGGACTACGTGAAGTCCCTAGTTAGTTTAACTAATTATTTTTAGTTAAATGATCTTATGAATTAAGAATGATCTGATTTTGGGTTATCTATGGAAATTATTAACCTATCATGGAGGATATGTGATTAGGTTAATTACTTTTCAATACGAGACTTTAGGAGCAACTGATGTTGTTTGGAGATAAATGTTACGATTTAACTTGGAAGACTATGTGACTAAATCCTTCAAATATTTGGGTTTCAACCTTAGTTTGGTTTACTTTGAAGAATTTTATGGACAAATTGTTTATCGAATGGTCCTCGTTGAACTTTGGGTTTTGTTGGACAAATTTTGGAGATTAAGCATAGATTTTCTTTTTATAAAGGGTTATCCTTTTCTGGATTATCTGATCTTATACTAACCTTTTTGGTTTTGGTTTTGGTTAAAGTCTAAAGACATGGGAAGTATATATTTCTATTTTGTGGATTAGGTGATTCTATAGAAGTTGATTATAGTACTCTTATTGTGAAAAAGTCTTCCTAAATACTCGTCTTTTGGAGAAAATATGAGTTTGTGTAAGGAATCTAATAAAAGTTGAAAGTCAACATGATAAGTGATTATGTTTCCTTATGAATAAATTCCTCAATAAAAAGTAACTTAAAACAAAAATGTTTTCTATTAACTTTTCCTACTGGGGAATCGAATACCGTTTAACCCATCACAAGTTTGTGATTTTCTTGTGGTTAACTTTCTCCTAAACATGTTTTCTATCACTCTCCATCAGAACATGACCCTTTGTTTTTTCCTCCATGTCCATATTTTCATAATTGGAATCCTAGTATGGGTTAACTCGGGTGACCTTTGTACTTATATTTCTTTATTTTAAAGTGATTGTTTTACCAACTCTTGTTCTGATGTGGGACTTTCAAGGATGTTTCCAAGCCCAATTTTAAAATTGCGAGGACGCAATTCCCAAAAGGGGGGAACGATGTAACACCCCAGGTAAATAAAGAATATGACATCTTTATATTTATCCATATTTGTGAATAAAATAATAATATTACTTTAAAGGGGATGTTATGCTCTATGGCGTACCCAACACGCAATAACGAGTTTCTTGGGAATCTTACGTTGCACTCTAATAATAAAATAATATTATTTTAAATGGTAGTTAACGCCTAGCCGTTGTAATGGCAGGAATGAATAGAACTAAATACAAAATAATTATATATGTTTTTCAAATATTTTTACTCTTTACAATAAATTTTATAGGATTAAAAATGCAAATGAATCCAGTTTTTAAGCGAAAACGTTATAATATTCTTTAAAAGGTCGATTAACCGCCTTTTGATGGAGAACCCCTTTTAAATCCACTTTTTGAAAATTTTATAAGCTCTATTTTTCAAAATAACCATATAATTTATGATTGGGACACTGAAATTTACCTTGGGTTAATTTTTGGTATTTTTCTGACAATGTTCATTTTTAAATGAATAGTGAAAAATACTGCATTTTACATCAAAACTGCTTTTTCATATAATTTAATTATATGTTTATATTATCTTTTTAATTTGTTTTAACGTGTAATTAGAATATATTTTTACCATGTAATTCAATGATGATCATTGGGATTAATTTCACTTTGGAATTAGGCATAAACAAGTGCCAAACTTTTCATAAATATTGTTTCTAAAAAACACTCTATTTGTTTTGACAACGGGAAGTTTTTTTTAAATTAATTATTGCAATTTATGTGTTTGGAATTTGGTAAAATTAATTAAATATTTGGAATCAGAAGGTCCAAATTATGTAATTAAGACTCTTTTGTTTGTGGACATTATGAATAGTAATGACGGTAATTATCTTTAATTATTTTGATTAATGAGTAATCGGGTAGTTAAAGATAATAAGATAATATCATAATAATAAAAAATGACCACAAAATATGTCCTAAGGCTACTAGTTGTCTCATGGCCGACCATGGGATGCCTTGTGCCAAACTTGGGGGCCCCATGGAATCACTTTTGTGAGAAAGTGACTTTTTATCTTTTTATTTTTAAAGAATGTTAAATGTGACAAATAATGTATCACCTAAGTAAAATATTTTTAATTTTGTCTAAATAAATGATCTTTGGGAGTATAAATATTCATTGGAAAGATAAACAGATTTCCTACATCATAGTATTTTTTTTAATAATTTTTAGACATTAAATAAATTAAATTATTTCTGACATCATGATGATGCAGCGATGACCTCATTATTTAACGATTTAAATAAAATGGAAAGATAATGTAATATCTAAGACCTAAACATTTCCAAAACCTATTGGATGGGTGGCTTTCGAACCCTTATCACCTTATCCTCGAAAAACATCAATGTGGGACCATTAATATCCGAAAAAAATTCTAAAATAATGTAACATTTCCTTACTTTCCAAGAGTGCCCCTCCTCTCCTCTTATAAAAGGCCCCCACCTCTACCTCCTTACACACACATCCAAAGACTTTGGCTCGGCCAAACCCTGCCCATTTTGTCTCTACACATCCCTATATAACTCCTTGAAGCCTCACTTTGGGAAGAATCCTTTCCTAGGAAGCCTTTGAGCTCAAATCAAAGGAAGTTACCCGATTTTAAGGTAATGTCTTCACTAGAGTCATTTTGTTTTAATTTACTTATACAACCCCCTAAACTCTTTTTATTCTTTTATTTTGTAACAACTACAGTATCTTAAATATACTAGGATGTTTTTATAAGAATTATTAGAGCTACAATTACACACACCTACATCTAATGGTTAAAGAACATACTATTTCCGTGGATGGCGAATTTCTGCCTCCCGAAACGATGATTGTTCAACATTCTTCTAACACCTTAAAAGGTGGCCATTAAGATGAAACTATATTTATATATGATATCTAATATGTTTATGTTTTACTTAAGCTTCTGTATTTTTCATTTATGGCATACCTTTATGGTTTCCATCATGGGTAAACGTGATATCTTCATTTAAGGAAGTGTGGACTACCGCCCCCTCAAAGTGATTTGATTCGTTAATACCATATGTGGTACGTATAAACGATATATTTAATGATATTATATATGATACCACACTGGAATTAAAATACTATTATGTATCATTATGTTTTAATTCTATTGAATATGAAATAGAAATGGAAGTAGCGTTCATGCGTACGTACGGCTTACCGTCTCCATGAACGGTGCATTTCATTTCTTAACTCTAAATGTTATGTAATATTATAAATACATGAATATACTGGATATGTATGATATATATGATATCTAAATCATGAATACAATTCTGGATATAATGAACATTTGGCCACATGAACAACTTGTAATTGTAAGAAGTCCACTTTCGACTTAAGAACCAAATATCGGCAAAACAAATATTATTAACTTAAATGATTACATAATGTTTATGACATGGTAATAAGTGATATAAAAGGAATAATGAACTTGAAAAAGGTTCTTAAGGAAGTAGAAATTAACTCAAGTTTATTATTCCAGAGATTAAAGAACAATCGAGTCAAGTCGGACCCGAGGTAAGGGATCCTACTCCTCTCTTTCTTTTTAAGTACAATCTTTTATGTCATTCCTTTTAAAGCTCATCTTTATTGTTATTGGGATGTTATTTTATATTACTCTTAATGTAATTTTTATGTTCAAATGATTAGATACCCTATTCTCTCCATTTTGGAAGTTTTGAGTGGCGCCGTTAGGCTGCCGAATTTTCTTAAGAGATATAACCTCTCTCTTTCTTTTTAAGTACTCTCCTTTATGTCACTTATTTTAAGCACCTATTTTTTATGATGTGGGATGTTCTTTTATATTCCTCTCTCTGTAAATTTTATGGTAATATTTTTAGATACCCTATTTCCTCTCATCAATCCATTTTGGAAGTTTTAAGTGGCGTCGTTAGGCTGCCGACTTTTCGTAAGAGATTTTTCATCTCACTTTTATTCCCGTGAGATTTATGCTACATTTGCCATAATTTCCTTTGATTGGTGTATGTACTTCCCATTATTATACACTTTGTGTATTATAATTTCATTTATGGGTATTCACATCTTCATTTTATGACCCTTCTTCCATGGGGTGTACGTTTCGAAAGTTACCCAACTCGGTAAGGGGACCTTTCTCCCTCCTCTTTTTAAAAGACTTCTTTTGTTATGTCTTTTAATTCACATATTATTATGTTGGGATATGTTCTTTTATACCCTTATTGATGTAAATTTTATGTCCAAGTTATGAGATGCCCTTTTTATCTCTCATCAACTCATTTTCTGAATTTTGAAGTGATGCTGTTAGGCTGTCGAATTTTACCAAGGAAACTTTTTAACCCAATTTCGATTTCTTTGGGTTCAACATGTAGTTATTGAATATGTGATCTTTTTAATATGTGTGAATGACCTTTTATTGTTTTACACTTAATATCCACTTATATTGTGTGTATTTATATTTGTCACACATAATTTTTAGATTGAATTATCCTTAATTTAAGGATACCTTCTTTATAAGGGAATTCATCACATTTGACATTTCTACTGAGACTTCATTGTTTTTATGCACCAATTCACTCTTATATGGTGTATATACTGTCCTTTGGAATATTATATCATGAATCCATTTATTATCATGATATTATAAAGTTCTGACTAAATTTTATTCCTTATTTATTGTATTCAAGTGTCTCTAATTTTGGTAGAACCCCTTTAACCAAAATATCGATTTAAATGTTTTAATTATTTGTTCTTATTAATATCCATGTTTTCAAAGTGGTTTTAAGGATTTATTTATATGGATATTAATGGTTTAAAATTTTAAAATCTTCAAGGTGGTATGGGACACTTTGATTCAAAAATCTCTTTATTAAATGTTTTAAATGGTTTTGGAAATGGTTTCTTTTTGAATGGATTCATTATTTCAATATCCTAAAATGACATATTGTGATTGAAATGTGGAAATGTTATGTTTACTTTATGCATGTTTTATGTGATACGTTTATGTTATGGTTCTTGGGAATTGTTATGAAAACGGGTGGTTCCGTGATAAACTAAGGGCGGGTGAGCCCGATATAGCTCTCCAATGCATTGGGTAACGCGAAGGAGTGAAACGTTAAGGTTTCTCCGAATAGATTTAGGGAATATACTGTGGTGGGTATTCCAAACGTAACCAAGAGGGTTACTCCCTACGTAAGAATGTTATAAATGCCTCAAGATCCCTTTTATGTCTTATGATTTCTATGATTTATTCGTGATTTGATATGCCTATGTTTTATGGGTAAAGTATGATTTCATTCTAATGTATATATGAACTCATGTTTCCTTTCCATATTTTTTTATAACTCTTACTGAGCTTTTTATGCTCACCCCAAGTTTTTTTTGAAATGTTTTTCACAGGACTTAATGTGGAATAGGGTCAAGGATGGGATCAAGGGAAAGTCATGCTATCTAAAACATGGAACTAGACATGTTTCTTATTAAGAGTTTTTATTTTATGGAAACTTAGTGGAAGTGTCTACTTTGTAATCTTTTGAGATGTAATAGTTATGTCCTAATTCTCCAAAACTCTAAACCTGAAAAGATCCTCAATGTGAATTATTCATTTAATTCTATATTAAGTAAGGTTTAAGGTCGGGGCCTTATAAAAAATGTCCAATGGATGAAACATTTGGAGTGAGAAATCGAAAAATATATATATTCAACTATTAAGAAGAATATATATTGAGATTATTATTTAAAAATATAAAAATGGGTAATACAAGTTGAGGGAAGTGTTGGAATGAAAACAATTCACCACCTTGTTCTATAAATACACTCCCCTCTTCTCCTTAAAAGATGTTAGAATTTCAAATATTAAGAGGATACATTGGCCTGAACATTACCTTGAAAATGGAATGATAGGACCTAAAAAACTAAATTTTCTACTTTATATACCTTTCTTTCACTCTTTATTTTTATATTCTTTTATGTTCGCTTTCATTTGTAATCTCATAAGTGTTTGAGTTTTAATTTGGTTTAAATATTAATGTTAGTATCTTCATAATATATTACTCTCTTACACCTTCTATAGTGTAATATTAATAGTCTTAAATACTTTAAATCAAGTTAAATACTGTTTCTTAGTTCTATTTATTATTCAATCAAAAGTTCATGTTTAATTTTCTTCACCATTCACGTGTGTGTTCAGAACACTACTCTTATCTTGTCTCATTATTTTTATTCTATTTTAAACTCATCACCCTAAAAATTATAAAATAAATTACTAACTATCTTAATGGATGAGTAAATATCCCATTGAGGTGATCATAATTTTGGGATGTTAAGTGACTGAGAACTTTTTCTCATTCAATATTCTTTAGGATAACGTTGTGTATGTTAATCTTAAAATTCCGTGGATTAATGACTTGTTTTTTTAAAATGTGTATTAAATAGATTATTGGAACCATAAATACACTACTATAAACAAGTATTGATTGATTTTAGACCCCATTTAAGTTAATTATTGGATTAAATCCGCAATACTTGGGAATTGTGATCAAAATTATCTTGTGAAGTAGGTGTTAATTTCATTAAATATAATTTAAAGATCAAGGATATCATAATATTAAATAAACAATATTGAACTCAACCAAATATTTATCAAATTTTTAAATCAAAATTCATCCATCAATCAATTTAATTCATCTCTTTAAACAACCCTACCATTCAAATGACAAATTAAAAATTCAATCGACTCAAAAATTAGAATCATCATTAAGGATTTGACCTGAGTGCTATTATACACATTATAGTAGAGCATCAGACCTTTGAATGTTCAATAAGAGACAATCAAACACACTTCAAATTTTTCTTTTTCTAAGGATAGTGTGATAAGTAGTTTATCATTTTTTTAAACAAAACAAACTATAAAACAAAAAAATCTAAAAAACATAAAGAAAATCCCACATTCCTCATCCTTAAAACTTTATGTGAATTCCTCATAGCCTCACAAACAATCCATTAGATTTTTTTAACCCATAAATAGATATAACTCTTCATCAACTTATGAGAAACATTAATGATAATCAAATCAATCCATATACATTCATTTCCCATCCAATTGATCTAGATATGGCCAATCCTAGAAAAAACTCCTTAAAAACTCATTCCCCTTGATATAAATCACCAACCACCTTGTATTCGATATTCAAACATCAAGGATTATTTAGAATTAAAATCAGGTTTGATTCATCTTTATTCTCATTTCCATGGGATATCCGGTTAGGATCCATATCTTCACCTCAAAGTGTTCCAAGTTGTGTGCTCTACCAGGAAGTCTCAAGAGATTTCGGATGAACAAATCAAACTTCGAGCATTCTCTTTCTCCCTAGATGACTCTACCAAGTCATGGATATATTACCTACCTCCTGGTTCTATAAACTCATATAATGATAGGAAGTGACTATTCATAGATAAATTCTTCCCTACTTCTCAAATCGCTTCTATCCAAAATGAAATTAGTGGTATCTATTAATTCCCAAATGAATCACTCCATGAGAACTAGGAAGGGTCCAAAAAGCCTGTGGAAACTTTACCACACCACCATATCCCAGAACAAATATTGATCTAATACTTATATGATGGGTTATTGTCTATGTATTGAACTCTTATTGATTCCATAAGTGGTTGTTATCTTGTTGAAAAAACTACTTCAGTTGCATGAGATATTATAAGAAACATGGATGTAAACATGTAACAATTCTGTACTTAATCACATGATCAAGTTAAATAAGTCCAGTAAAATCAATCCATAGAGCCTAATAATATGACTGAGTGGATGAGTTAACTTACAAGTATTGTGAGGAAACTAATGGTGGATGCCAAAGACCTAACCTCATCTTCTTTACAATATATGTTCCTTGGACCTATCAAAACAAATTGGAATATATAGCTCACCAACTCATCCAACTGAAACAAGTACACAACTATAAGATGATTCATCAGATTCATCTAAACCAATGGATATCAACACAATATATTCTCATCTGAACTCCAACCCTCAAAAATTGGGTCAGTTCATTAGAAACTCTAATCAACCCCTCTCTGAACCCTTATCTTCTACCTATTACTCAATAATGAGGTATGGTAATCCCACCTATTATCCCCCTCAATTCCATAGTCAATATCTAAACCAATTAAAATATGGTCAAGTTGGTGGTAACTTCCAACAAAACCATATCCATTTGTTCCTCAACATCAAAGGATCAGTACTCTTCCTACTCCTCCTGGTTTCCCCTATCCAAGTGAGCCTTCTCAATTCCCAACCCAATACAACCACTTTCCCAATAACCAAAATCAATTCAATCCCCATATGAGGAATTCCTATTCTTCTAATAAACCATGGGAAATCACTATGGAAGACCTTTCCTCCTTCACTTGTTCTATCCTCAAAAACATGGAAAAAAATTGGTCAACTTGCATCGCACCTAAGACAACAACAACAATCCAATTCTTCCAAACTCCCAACTCAACATTTTTCTAACCCCTGGGGTAATTTAAGTGAAATTTAACTTAGATCAGTAAAGAATATAAATATTCCTCGTGGTGAATCCTCTAAATACCCTTTAAACATTGAGTTGGAAAAAGATAAAAAAAATTACAGAAAAGGAAACTGAAACCACCCCCTCACCTCCTTCTATCCTTTTAAAAAACAATTCATTTTCATCAAGATATATTTAAGCCTAAAATTCTATTTTAACTTGATTATGAAATTCTCAACATGTTTAGATGTGTTGAAGTCAATATTCCTCTTTGGATTACATCACAAAAATCCCTAAGTATGAAAATTTTCTTAAGGAATTGTGCACCCATAAGAGACTACTTAGGATAATTGAAAATGTTTCAACCCAACAGTTCATTCCCTTGAAGTGAAAAGATCTAAGTACCTTTATGGTTTCATTCCAAATAAGGAGTTCCAACTTTTATGATCCACTCATATAACTAGGAGCCTAAATTAATTCCATGCGCAAATTCATCTTCTCTAAACTTGGTCTAAATCCCTTACACTCAATGAGTGTTGTCATCTAGTTATCCAATTCAAGAAATGTCAGTCCATAGGGAATAATTGAAGATGTCCTTATTCAGGTCAATGATATTATCTTCCCAGTTGATTTTTATGTCCTTGACATGGAAGGTGGGACAACATCTTTCCAAACTCCTCTTATTCTAAGAAGACCTTTCCTCATGACATCTAAAACCAAAATTTATGTCCATACTGGCATATTATCCATGGGATTTGGTGACCAACTGGTCAAGTTTAATATTTTTCAATCTATGTGATACCCATCATAGAATAACTCTATATACTATATCCATTCTTTTTAAAGTCACTTTGAGGGTGTGTTAAACCCTAATCCTTAAGGTTATTTATGTTCTAATAATAGAAGATTTTTTCAATTTCTCGTCCTAATTAACCAAATAATAAATAGGGAAGTTTATGTTGAACTTTCATATGTAAACTTCATCGATCTAATGGATCTTAAAAACTATTTGGAATCCCATATCACCTCTGATCTCTACTACTCCAACTTGGATGATAATGAGAAAAATGAGATAGCGTGGTAATTTGTTGATTCAAATTAGATTATCTAACATTCATTATTTCTTATCCTTGATTCCAAAAATTATCTTATATGTGAGGTGAATATTGATCAATTGTTCTTATCTTGTTCCAATGGGAGTTAAGATTGTGTGACTTTTCCTTAATTAGTATTGTGGTCACTAGTGAAGTTGAAATTGACAATTCCTTGTAAAATAAAATTTATATAAAGGATCTTGAAAAATATATTGAGTCTCATGTACCCTTTGATACTCATTACATCACATTGGAAAGTGATAAAAAAATGATTTAAAATAAACTTGGATCTTATACTCTGATTTCATATTTTTTGAACCACACATAAATGCACCATCATAATTAAAACATCTTCTTGAACTTCCAAGCAAAAAAAATCAACACTCGATGGACTCTATCATTCCTCAAGTTAAAGATCAAAGGGAGAATACCCACATTCTATTTGCACCCCCCATTGAATTAAAATCATAATAAGGAATGGAATAAATTATCTAATTAAAAATAAGGCCTCCCAAAGGAGAATTCTTTTCAAGAAGCACGCTATAGTTGATAAAATATAGTGGCCAAAATTGGACTATGGTTAATCCACTAAAACTCTCCAATAGTATAAAAAATAAATGCAGTGTTTCTTGGGAGGAAATTAAAGTCTTTTTTACCTTTATGAAATCTTAATTTACTTTTATTTTTTCATTAAATGAATAAATATTTTTTTTATTCTCTTATATGTAATAGACATTTTCAAAGCATCACTAAAGAGGACACATGCCCTGGGAACCACATCAACTTCCACTAAACCACCATAGGATAGAGACGGTGACCCACCAAATCCAAAACAGAGGTACCTCTTTCCCTTTAACTCTCTATCCCTCTCTTCATACATCTCTCATATATCTCTCTATTTCTCTATATCTCTTTCTCTATTTATTCTTCTTCCTCTCCTATTCTAATCTTAACTTTTTACCCCTTTATTCATAAAACCATTTTTATTCTTTCTCTTTTGTGTGGGTGTGTATTAAAAAAACTAAAAACATTTAGAAAATATAAAAAATATAAAAAAAGGAGTCGAAATTAATCACCATTAAACTTTGAAATTTTTTCCAACCATTTGGGGGAGTCCAAAGTTTTCATCTCAAAAATTTTGTATTTTCATCATAAATTTGGATAAAGAATTTTTTTTCAAGGCTAATGAAATTCTTAATGCTAAATTTGATTTGGAAAATAATTCTTTCCCAACCATGAGGAACAAAATTAGATTTCATGTCAAGGTCACCGATGGCTATCTTTTCATATTGTGTGTTTTTTAACCCTATATTTTGAGTCTTGAGTTTGTGTACCTTTGAACTGAATTTCCTACTTTAGAATATATTAATTTGATATATGAATTTTATAAACCATAAGAGTATCAAAATATACAAATAGCCTCTCAATACCCTTACATTGATCCTCCTTTTGAAATACCCTTTAATCCTATGAAAAAACTTTTTGATGTCCACATTACAAGCCCAAAACCTTGTCCCACCCAATATCTACATGGATTTTCATTATATAATTTATTGAAATTTAAGTGTGGTGGAAAAGATTTCATTTGGGGTATTATTTCTTTGATTTTAAATGTTTCGTCATATGCTTGAGATAAATGATCCATTTATGTATGGGGGATAGGTTTTCATTTGGTGATTTTCTGAATTGATTCATGTTTGTACAATTCTTTACAAATGTTATTAAAAAGTGTTCAGAAAAATGAAAATAAAACCAAAAAACTGAAGAAAAAAAATAATGGTTTGTGTCTTCGGTAGGTCAAAAATAAATCTCCCTCAATCTTAAATATTTTTATAACTACTAAAATTAGTGTCATCGTGAGATAAAATAGGGGTTGAGAGATGAATGTGATATTTGTTCCAAGTTCAACTTTTGAAAAAAACAAAAAGTATAAGAAAAAAATGAAACACTAGTATTGAATTTTATTGTGTCAGAAAAGTTTGGTGTTTTATAAATATTTCATATTTTCATCCTCTTCTAAATTTTTATCCCTTTCGTTTCTTCCTTCACAAATTCATGCCCTTATAAATATGTGTTTCTATAACCTTCAATTCCATATTTTAGAAAAAATGCAATGGTTTTTCATGTTGGTGTTTTAACAATATTTTATACTCTTTTGTAAATTATATTCCTATCATCCCATATCCACTAATAGTCCCCTAAAAGGGCCAATTGATTCTTGTTCACTTTAGATTATGGAATGTAAGTTGAACGCTTTTACAAACTCTATTATTTTTACTTTTGGTTAGTGAATGAGTGAAATTAATTGAATAAATTTATATCAAATTGAGATGAGTAAGTTTTGAGTGCTCATGTTTTCTAATTCATATTTTTAACATGAAAAAATAAATTTTTTTACACATTATTTTTGTAATTATTTTTTTGTGGAATTCACTATGGATGAGTGAACTAGTCTATACACCCTTGATTGGGGAAAACAAAATTTTAATATTTTTTGGAAAGTGAAATTTATTTTGTTATGTTTTTATGTTTTTTGTACATGAGAACATGCACAATACTAAGTAAGGGGAGTTAATGTTATTAAATAATTCATAATGTTTTATCTACTCCCCTTAATGGTTTCCAGGGAAATGCGCATAATTGGTGTGAAATTTTCATGTTTTAATATTAAATATAATTTGTGATAATTGTTTGAAATAATCTGTATTCAAGTTAGTTTACTATTTTAATAATAACTTTATCCCTACTGATCAAAATTGTGTGGCTAATATTTTTTATAATTAATGGTTCTAATTAATATAAATAATTTAACTCGAGAATTGGATAAATTGGTCATCTAAAGGGTCATATGGACTAGACAAAAAGGCTCACTGAATTTGTGTCGAAAACTGGATCAACCATGAAGATTAAATTTATGCGATAAATATAAAAGCTAAAATTTGATGAAACTCCATAATGTGGTCTAAGATATTCAAATAAATCTTGGATTAAAATTTTATGTCCCAGCTAAACTAATTAGTGGCTCAATTGATTCATGAATCTCAAGCCCAAAATTCTATCTGGGATTTGAAATCATACCACAATTCATGACATTTATCCCAATCCAATTACCAAATTGAGATGAACTTTTATTAGTGTAAATTCTAGAATTATTCTTACTAATTTTTTTAAGAGATGTTTTGGAGATTAGGGCATATTCCTAGCCTAAAACCCATTCACATTGTGTCCTCTAGAAAATCTTTGATAAAATTGGGTAATAGAACATTATTTAGGAAAATAGCCAAAACATTGGATAAAAAGGTACAATGGCTGAAAATTTTAGAGGGTGAAATTTCTAAATCTATATCTAAAATTTTTAATAATAATATATCTTGATATTATAATATCTAAATATTAAAATGGGAGATCTAATTCGAGGTCAATTTTGGAATACAAATAGCCCACCACCTTAGGCTATAAATATAGTACCCTCTTCTCCTTAAAAGAGGTTGTAATTTTAGGGATTAGGTGGATACATAGGCACAATAATATCATTGAAAAAGTTTTCATAGGATCTACTGAACTCAAGTTTCTACTTGAGATACCTGTCCTCCACTTTTTTTATGTTCTTTTCTGTTCTCTTTCAATTGTAATATCATAAGTATTTGAGTTTTAATTTTGTTTAAATATTAATACAAATATCTTAATCATATCTTATTATTATCCAAATTTTTAGTGTAAAATTAATGTTCATAAAATAGTTTAAACCAAGTTAAAAACCCTTTCTTGTTTGTCTTTCTTATTAAATCAAAAGTTCGTGTTTCAATTTCTTCACATTCATGTGTGTGTTCAGCGCACTACTTTTATATTATCCCATTATTTTTCTTTTATTTTTAACTCATCACTATAAAAATCATAAACTATATTAATAACCATCTCGATTTATAATTAAATCTCTCATTATGGTGAGTCGTAATTTTGGTATGTTAAGTGATTGAGAGATTTTACTCGTTAAATATTATTTAGGTTAGCATTTTGTATATTAAACTTAAAATTTCATGGATTAATGACACGTTTTGATTAAAATGTGGATTCCATGGATTATTAGAACCATAAATACACTACCATAAAAAGTTATTTATTTATATTAAAACCATAGTTATGTTTAGTATTGGATTAAAGCCTCAACACTTGGAAATTTAAATCAAAATTGTCTTATAAAGTGGGTGTTAATTTAATGAAACATAAAGAAAACCAAAAGATATAATAAAATTAAATATAAAATAATTAAATCACCCCAATATTTATGAAATTGTTAAATAAAAATTAATCCATCATTCAATTTAATTAATCTCTATAAACAACCCCCCCCCCCTCAAAACAAAAATAAAAAAACTATCGACTCCAAAATTAGTACCATCACTGAGGATTCTATCCAAGTTTTTCTATACACATTATAGAAGAGAACCTAACCTTTTAATGATAGATATATGAAAATTGGTCACACTTCAAACATCCACTTTACATAACACAAATGATGTTTTGACTATCATGTTTTGGATTCTCATAAGTGTATGAGTCATCGAATGATAAATTTTCTCACTTAGTAGTTTCTAAGTGTATAGGTTATGAATAAAAAACTAATAATAGTAATTTTACACATGATATATGTTTCATTGTATATTCCAATATATCGACATGTGAATTGGTCCTTATACATGAGATTATTATTAATTTATATCATGATTTGTGTACGTTGATGTATTGGTGAAAAATGTGATGACATGTTCTCAAGATGAAGTAAAATATATTTGGTTCATCATAAGTGAAATGAAATTTATTGAATAAGTACAAAATGATTTATCCCTTCCAAGACCAAAATATGATACCATATAACATTTTATTGAAATTAAACTATTTTATCAAGTATATGGTCGTGGATGTTTATTGACGAGGTCAGTCCAGGTAGTCAAAGAAAGATATATCAAACATATAGGCTGATGACACAAGTATGAAACCCGATTGATGATATATCTAGGAAAATTAATTATATTACATATTAAGTATTAATATGATATATTTTCATTGATACAATAACATATTTCTCTATGTATGAGTTCCTTGATGTGTTGTTAGATGTTAATCTTGGATTTTAGGCAAGATTGCCTCATTCCACTATGAAAGCGGCCTAGAGGACCGAACACTAAGTGTATCCAAAATTTTAGATAAATTATATTTTAATTTAATATTGGAAGAAATATTATACTCAAGACCAAAAATAATAATTATCCATGTTATATTGATTGCATAAATTCAATCACTGGTAATTTGAGTATAGAATATATGTGAGTTGAATATTAATAAATATTTATTCTCTAGTTAGTGAAAATAATACTTATGTATCTATTTAATGAAATAGAAATATAATTTTATTTATTTAGAATAAATATTTTTTATTCAAGGTTAAATAAATTTCAAGGAGGGTTGATGATCAGAGTTATTGGTCTCACGGAAATAATATATTTTATTTAATATCATTTAAATAAATATTGATATATTTATTGAATAAATGATATTTATATATCCATTTTTTAGCACATATCATATAATATATTATTATTGTTTTTGTTATTATTATTATTAAAATTTATATTATTATTAGGATGTGGGGTTTACTTAGAATAAAGAATTTAGTTAAGGGCCTTTATGAAATTACTAATTGTTTAACCCTAAGTATATAAGCCAAATTAAATCTTTTTATAGGGTTATGAGAATTCATATGCATGGATATATTCTATCAAGATAATTATCTCAATTTCATAGAGATAACTTCTCAAGAATGAGAGACAATCATACTCCTACTCCCACTCAAAACTGGGAGAACATTAAAAAATTCAATCCAAAAAGAATTCTTATTACGATCAATAAAGAATGGTGAAAGATGTTTGGTGCCTATATGGTAGCACACAAAGTTCAAACAGTGATGTTCTCAGATTCATAGATCATTTTTGGATACCCCTATAATAATTATACTTTGGATTTTTCATCTCAATGGAGACATGAAAAGAACTTCAACCAAACTAACCATCAACGATGAAATAATTATCAAGCTAAGTCAGTTCTTATTTTAAATTAATTGTTGATTATATATGAAAAGTGATTGGTTTCCTTGGAGTAAATTAACACTTAATGATAGTATAAAGAGCGAATGAAACCATGAAATATGATCTCCATGGAATAAAAATGAAACCACTTATAAATTGGAAATAAAGAAACATGTATATTGTTTAGCGAGATGGATTCTAAAAACTCTTTGGTATTCATATGTGGTGTTTGATAGGTATCATGAGAGCGGAAGATAAAATCCTCCCACCTCTAGAAATATCCATGGTTCAAATGAATCTCTCATTGCATAAGAGGAATTTTCCTCTATCCATGGTGTGTTAATACCTCAATGTGCTAAGGATGAAGAATATGGGAGTTGGGGGTTAGAAGAAGTATCGATAAGGAATGAACCAATCACCCATACCTACTATCATCACATGGAAGTGGTTTATATAGATTAGTTATTCTTCTTACTAAATCACACATTAATTTGAAAATTACAGTACTTGAGTGTAAAGACCCCAAATCTAATAGCCTAGAGTCGGTGTCTTACATTATTACATTGGCATAAGATACATGTAATTACATTTTTAAGGACCAAATAGTTTATTCATATTGGAAAAATAGATACATACATGATTCACATATTAAATCTTAAACCACAAATTACAACATATTTTTTGAGAATAACATTATTCTCTCCAGTATATTCTTTCATAACAATTATAGTATACTTCATGGATTCTTTGGGAAAATAAACATAAGAAACGGTGGCCTCTAATGCTCAATAATAGTGTGAATATAGTGGAATATATCTAGAATAAAAAAATCATAATAAATATAGAAAGGTAAATAAATTAAACACATTCCATTTAATTGATAAATTGATCATAATATGGTAGGAATAAATGATAATCAAATAATTAAATATAAATAATCACATGATCAATAAACTTAACCATGGATATTCTAACTAATAGAATAATCACATTTAATATCAATAAATTAATTCATAATGAATTAATTCATAATGTTGGAAATCTAAAACATATCTTTGAGGCTTTGTTCCAATACATCTAATACTTTTGAGGCTTCATGCCGACATCTAACACAATTTTTTTCTTTCTAATATCTAATTCCATCAACTTCATGCCAACATCTAATATCGTAGACTTAATGTTGGTATCTAATACCATATACTTCATGATGATTTATAATATCGTCATTTACTAATTCCAATGAATTCCTCATTAGGATAAATAATACAACGGAATCAATGTGCCTTAATAAAATCAATAATTGTCTGTATTTTAAGAAGTAGTTATATGGAATATCAATACTTTTCCCAATCAAACTAATCATAAACCATATAAAGAAATATCATAAATGGTGTCACTAGAGTACATCCTAGATAAAATATTCAAAAAAGTGTGTTGACCAAGATTAAAATACCTTAAATATATTACTAGAGTATTTCTTGATGTAAATTCTCTTTTACTTTGAAAATAATTTTTAAAATCTAAAAATTTCACATGTAATAAAGAAATCATTTTCTTTGAAAATAATTTTATAAACATGTAAAATGGTATTAAAAACATTAATTATTCCGGGTGGAAGGAAATTTTTTCATAATGTATAAGTTAAAAAACATTCCTTTCATGCTTTTTAAATAAAAATAAAAAATTACCTTTTTTGTAAATCAAAAGGAAGATTCATTTTAAAACATTTTAAAAAAAATAAAAACAAAGGTAAAAATTAATTTAAAAAATCATTAGAGAATAGTAAAAAAAATTGAAAACATTTTTAGAAAATATGGGAAAGGAATATAAATATTCCTCAGTGGATACTTAAATATAAACAATCTTGAATAATGATGAGATTGTGAAATAAACCCTTACCATAGGGGTTTATTTTGAATTTTAATCTGCATTAAATAAATAAACTAAAATGAAACTTCAAATAACATCATTAAAAATAGATTAATGATAAAATATATCAAAGGGGTAGTATATACACCACACAATATAAATAAGTAGTGAATAAGTCATATTACCATGGAAGTAAAAGTGATATGAGAAACTATTACCACTTTCTAATTTGTTGAATCGTATACCCCAGGAATGAATAAAATTAAACAAAAAATTAAATATTATGAGAATAAATAAATTAATGATATAAAATATCAATTTGGTGTTATATACACCTCGTAAATTGGTGCATAACATCAAAATATTCCTCAACAAAAAAATTGAGACGAAGTCCCATACCTCAGGTTTGAATTCCATAAAAACTATTCGAACCTATTTTATAATGGTTTTAAACATATTATTAATATATAATTGAACCATATTATTATTTATAATATCATATATTATCCTTTTATAACATCGTATCAACTGTTCATTTATAATATTTCATTGTTTTCATTGTTTTGGGTGTTAATTACCTTGTTTTCTCGTGTATTTTTTTCCATGAAAGTCTCGATTCTCTTATATAAAATATAGATAAATAATCTATAAAATTATATTAATGATGTAAATATCATATTTATTCATAAGATATATTTTATAATCATTCTTAAAATGTGTACATATAAAAAGAATCGCATCGATTCGTAGAGATGGTAAGTCGGGTGTACGCATGAGCAACGATATCATTTCTAAATGGTTGAAAGGGTAAGGTAGTGGATGATATATTAATTTTAAAGAATAAATATAATTTCATAATTTTCATATATCTCCATAATTTCCATAATTAAAACAATCCAAGTAAATTGGTGATTAAAAACTAATCACATTGCAACGTGGAGACGGTGTCATGCGTACGAACGTGCAGTGCTTTCATTTTTCATAGGATGGATAGAAGATGAAATATGGTTGTATAAAAATCATAATAAAATATCAATATATATATATTATACTATATTTATTAATTTAATATGGAAACAACACATTAATAGGAATTATAATAATAAATAAGCTTGAATGAGTTGGTAAAGAAGACTACCTATTCTTTGGCGGACTTCCTTTAGGCCTCTTCTTAAGGAATCTAGGGTTGGTCTTTTAGAAGGATAAAAAAATCAATGGCTAGGATAATTATTTTAAGAAGATTAATTGGTAGGGTTTTTTTAAGAGGTATGGATCAAAGTGGTGTAAATAAGTGAATTAAGGGGTGCCCTTTTATAATTGGAGTGAGGGGCACTTTTGGAATTTTTTCAAAATATTAAAATATAATAAGACTATTCTGGATACAAATGCTTTAAAATGGTATATAAATGCAAAATGTATATATTTGTTTACCATATATTATCCCCTTTATCCTTATTTAATATTTTAATTATTTTTAAATAATTTAAAAATATATATTATATTCATAAAATATCCTTAGTGTCAATTTTGACACTATTCATTACTTTAACATTAATAAAATCAAGATAATATGATTTATTCAAAAAAAAATTAATACATCCCTAATATGTAATATTCACATATAAAATTCATGGATCACTTTAATTAATTCAAATTATATTACTTTTAATATTTTCATTATCATTTATTTGATTTTTCTATTAATTGAATAAGGACTCCCTCAACGTTGTGTAAGCATTTAAGGTAATTATATATTCACTAAAAATTAAAAAAAAATACAATGATGCATATAAATCTTATATATTTAAAAATAATATTTATATTTGAACATATCCTATGGATAACCCAATTTTAAAAACGTTATAGTTATTAAAAATATGAACATGAAATCTTTGACATTTCTTTAAATAAAATATTATAATGGTCATGATCATAGAAAAATGTCCATAAATGGTTATATAACCAAAAATTTAAAAATTATGGATGAAAATTACCCATAAAAGAAAATTTTGGAAAGTGTTAGGGTCTTTTTATAGTCCTTATCATATTATTTTTACCCTAAATTACATGATTTACCCTTTATTGTGGTAACAAAAATTACTAAGGTTACTATTTATAAAAGGGGTCCATTTACTAACTTTGAACCATATGAATCCAAATATTAAATTAATTTTTCAAGTTTCAAAACATACAAGTGTCATAATTTTATTTAAAATCAATCCTAAAAAACATAACAAAAAACACTTTTCAGAAAAATACAATTTTATGTATAAAATGCTTTTATTCCAAATTCAACCATGAAATTGATTACAATAAAAATAATTGGATTATTAATAATATAAAAGTTGTAATTTTACTTCAAATAAATTTTAGAATAAAATGTAACATTTCAAATGTTTAAAATAAAAATATTTTTTTCAATAATAATCGGTATTTTTTAACTATTCACTAGAAAATAAATATTTTCAAAAAAATAAGAAAATTACACCCTAATATAATTTTGATATTATGATTTAAAAAATGTGGTTAACTTTATCAAATAAATTTTCTAAATTTTGAAAAAAGTAATTATATTATTTTCTCAAAAAATGTAATAAAATCATTTTTGAAGAAAATGTGTAATATGACTTTACTAAAATTGAATTATTTATTTATTAAGAATTAATAAATAAATTTGTATTGATTAATACATTTTTATATATTTCATAATTTAGTTAATAAAATTCATACCCTCGAATTCGAAACCTAGGTTATAATAGTCATATTTAAACAATAATATTTTCAGTTTCGTTTTAGCTCGACGTTGTGTGTTGTATATGCTATCGAACATAGTGTTCATTGGAAATATTAGGGTTGTGTTCACATAAATATATCAAAGATATTGAATTTATTTGAAATTAAACGTACTATAAAATCTTTTGGTGTTACATTGAGATAATTTTTGAGATAGTTCTTGTATCTAATACATAACTGAACTTCCTCCTAAACATTTCATCTAATGCAATGGTTCCATAAATTATAGCCACATGGAATAACATAGAAACATAATGAATAAAATCCAATTACATGCATCATATTCAGGTTGTTTCTTCATACCACAGATTCACATGAATCACCACATTGTGGTGATTCCCATTTCAATGTGCAGGTTCATATGCACTACTATGAGGTGGTGGTGCCAATTTTAGTGCATATATAACTATCTTTTACTTGCACTAAAGCCTTACAGAACTTGTTCCATTTCCATTTAAATTTTATTATATACAATTACTTTTGAAACCATATCCCAAAATCATTTTTGATATCTTCCAAAACATTTTTTGTAAATATATCATTAATTCCATGTTGTATTACATTGTATACAATACCTTGTGAATTCCCATCCAAAACACTTTTGGATTATTTCTAAAAAACATTTAAAGCATCTATCTGAGTCAAACTCAAAACTAATTCAATCAACCATAAATCAAGACCCCACATACCTTTATATTTCTGGGAAAAAATATGAATATCATGATCTATAATTGTAGTCAAAGATATTCTTCTAGAAAAGTGTAAATGCTACTCAAACTATAAAGGGATATGGTATGGTCTCCATAAAACAAATGCATCTCAATACCTATGTCCACCAGTATTCATCATTATAAGATGTTAATTCAAATATTTTTCCTTTATCCATGGCATCGAGTGACCATGGGACATGGGCTATGTCAATCCCATATAGCCAAATCATTTATTCTTGATTCTCAAAGTATATATTGAACTGGTTCATGAATACATCACATGTCATTCATCTGTATGGATGATCACATCACATGTCACTCATCAAAAATTAACAAGATTATAATATGTATTTTCTAGGTGTGGCTGCACACACCACGATCTATCTAAATCAAGGTTTGATATGTCATACTTGTCACACAATAGGAAAAATCCCATCTTGGTTAAGCTCAAACCGATGATATGTTCATCAACACACCCAAACACCCCCCCCCCCGATTAGCTAATTCAATATATAGACTTGTGTAAGTAGTTTATATAAGTATGAAGGTTTACATGCTTAGTATCTCACAACCCTCAGGTATTAGGGACTAAAATATGATTTATGCACCCCTAGTATACCAAAGGCATCTGTATGACCCTCAATGTGATATACTATTGTGTCCAAAGTGTTTAGTTTAATTTGATTTTATTATATCAATATGTATTTGGTGCATGTATGAGAATATTTGAGAATTTTATTTTGTTAAATTTTGGATATGTGTTTTAATGAATGTTTGTTAGAAAATTTTTCATTCTAATCCAGTCAGGGGAACCAACTCAGTCAAAAGGGAACTAATTAAACCATGCATAGCTATCTTAGGAGGATATAGAAGAGCATTCACATGGTTATAAATATCTATTCACATATGTGTGCATCGATTGATGTAGGTTAGTGAGGCCCATGTGAGCTATCTGTGAGTGTATCGATAGCTGATCCCTGAAGCCATAGCTTTTTGTTGGGCTCATACCAAATCAAATATGATAAAGAGGTGTGAAGACAAGTATAGGATCGGTGTGGCATAAAGGATTCATGGGTAATTCTACTACAACTTTAACATATAAGGATATAATATGTGTATGAATAGGACAAGGCCACATTATCATCTCCATATACCATGTTTGTGAGGGATTGTTGTGCATTAGACCTTCCTCATGCATAGATTTTCCATGAGTAAGAGCATGGATCTTTTATGAGGCATGGATCTTTCATGTATATGAAGTGCTTCTATGACCACGGATATTCATTGATAAAGAGAACAGACCTTCCATGAGTTCTTTCTATGAGATCCTTCTATAAGATTAATAAAACGTATCTTCTATGAGTGTCTCGTTATTGAAAAAACACTTCTTCTTCAATGAGGTTTTCATGGATCTTCCATGAATATTTTTTGAGTAATAAATTCACAGATATTCCATGAAGTATTGATCTATGTATTTGAATCAAGAACCTTTCATGTGTATAAGGATCAAGATTTTAGAGTTCTGTATTTCATATAACTTAATCAAGATGCCTCCAGTTGAGAAAAATATAGGAAGCTGAATATGATATATTCGCATGAGGATGGTTCGAGATCCATGTGTCATACTACTATTTTTGTTCCAAGAAGACAATTACACATTTTCATTTGATAAACTAAATGAATTCATGGGTCAAATTTAAATACCTAGATATACATGTAGTTTCACTTGCATGTATATATATAATTTGATATGAATATAGGTAGTGCATTAATAGATAATATTGATATTTTATCATCCATGAAAACCATAAGAAATCATGTTATACGATACATAAATGTGACTATCATGCATGAAGGGTTGAGCCACATCCATAATTTATATATGAAATAAATTTCCATGTGATGTATCATGTATTAAATGTATTAAGATGATTAATTCATAAGGGAATAAATGGAGGAATATATTATGGTTATTTAGAAACCACATGAGATATTAATACCTAATAATTCTATGAATTTAAATAAGTTATTTAAAGATTGAATGATATTTGAAGACCAACTCTCTATGGTATTTGAATGAAGAAAATGACTTGGAGTTTGAATGATATTTAATGAAAATTAAAAATCGATAAATATCCTCTAGTTTTGAATGTAAATATTTCCTACCATTTAGGATCAAGGATATTCCATAATTCAAATATAAGAATAAAATCTATGATGTGTAATGAGACTTAATTTTCATTATACTATGAATATAAATATGCATGTGGGAGATGAAGAAATATGGTTCAAGTAATGATAATATTGTTAAGAAATCTTGAGATAATTCAATAAATCTAGTATTGTGGTGAGAATAAAATATGAAGTTAGGCATCCAAGAACCCCAAGTATTTGAGAATATGAGGAAGATATAGATCTCTTAGGATCTGGAAGAAGTCTCAAGACTAGTAGTGTTGCTGAAGTTCTTAGGGTGGTACACATGCATACATATTGATTCATCTACTAATGGATAAAGATCATATTTACAAGTGGTGTAGAAGCGACCAAGGATAGGAATAATATATATTTTTATCATATTTGAAGAAGTTAGATATTTTTTAGTGGATACTAGAAGTTATGGGAACATTGTGTATTTTTTGTTAGTAGGAAATCATTGAAGGTAACACAGTGGACTTTGTGTTTATAAAACTTCACTTCCCTTGGTTATAAATAATTGTTGGTTATAGTGAAAAATATATGTAGTGGGAATAACCAATATGTAAAAGAGTATAATTTTAGTCCAAACCATGTAAATACTATGTGCTAATATATTTCAATTATTTACTACACATGAGGTGGGGACTATATGAAATTATTTAGTGGATCAAGAACCATAACAAGTTTTAGAAGATGAATTAAAAGGTAAATAATTTATAAAACGAATACAAATTATACCCACCCCCCCCCCCAAACTTAGTGGTTCATGAGTTCTAGGGATGTATAAGTGGTATCAGATCCAAAGTCCCCTCATAAGATCCAAGAATATTTCTTCCTTAAAAATAAGGAATCGGTGTTCTATGAATAGAAGAGTAGTACCAAATTTGGATGGTACAAACTACCATAGTTAGAGGAATATGATTTTTCACAATATCCTCTAACTTGACCTAGAATTCGAGATGTTGTTACTATAAAGTTTACACTTATTTCTAAAGATTATTGAATGAGTAATGGTGATAAGTGGAATATATATATGTGGATTGAAAAGCAGATAATTATATCATGATATCTGTATCATATAAATTTTATACCAAATTTATGGGTCTTTAGTATAAAAATCTAGGACTTTCATACATAAATATTATGTCTTTTTATATGAATATTCAACACATTTCACAAATACTCAACCAATGAACATAAAGGTTTAGTTTCTTTGGATTATAGATACATAATCTTATTTATTCATGAATGATCTTTAACATCTCCCACAAATATATTCCCATTTAGTACTCTTTAGGGACATACCCAACTTAAAACCTTTCTTCATAACCTAGGTAAAGTAAATGTAAGAAAGGGTGATCTCAAATGCTTAGTAAGTGTAAACATGGGAGATATCAATTGATGATCATATGAAATCATAAGACAAGAATAAGTCTATGAGATCATGAATATAACTTAAAAGGTATATACCCAATCTATCATGAACCATAAACACGATTTATGGCATAAAACTTTATCATTTCAAAAGAAATGAATCATAAAAGTGATAAATAGTCATAAATCAATCATGAACCATAAGTTTGTTTCATATAATTTTCATACCATCATAAGTATGAAACCATTTAACATGTCATAGTTAACTACTGATACCATAAAATTTTAATAGACTGGGCAACAACACTTATTTCCCAAAGTGGATCAAGCACATCCACTTTTTTCACATAACAGATCATTCACATCGACTTGTTTCCCATAGTAGATCAAGCACATTAACATGTTTCCCATAATTATATCATGAGATATTAAAATTTACCCAATAAATTTTAGGGATATATAATTATAGGACCACCAATCACATAATGAAAACTATACATATGTGTTCCACAAGATTATAAAACATTCATCATATCATCTATAAGGTCCCAGCCTTAAAACATTACATAATATTGAGTTTTATCAAAAATTTACTTTCTTTAAAATTGAATATATTTTCATGTTTATAACATTTGATAATTAGTAAATAATACATACATAATAAACCACACTCATATAAATAGGATACTACTAAAACAGTATCCATTTCTTTCAAAATATAAAATATTTTAAAATAAAACATGATTTCTTTGAAAAATATTCATAAAATTTAACTTGACTTACTTATTTCTCTTACAAATACTTATAACCTATGAAAAACAATTAAAAACATGGGATGAACTCAAAAATCTCTATAAGTTACATAAAGAAAGAAAAACTGTTAGTCCTGTGAAAACATGAAAACCCATTAAAAACCTTTTCTTAAAAAAACATAAGAATGAATAGAAGAATCATGTTGTTACCTTGAGAAATATTTACCATATAACTCATGCATCCACCTTTACACATGTAAAAACCATTCAGTAAACTTCCATCTCTGGAGTACCCAATGCATTGGAGATCTATAATGGGGCTCACCTATCATATCTTGAACTATAATGGGCTCAACCAAACATATCTTCAGCTATAATGGAGATCAACCCATCATATATTTAGATATAATGGTATAAAACCAACATAAACATTTTCCAAGGAACATATCATGAAAAAAAACTCTTGATAACTCATTTAAACCCATAAGCAAAACACATTCATATATCATAATACCCATTTTTCATAAAAATTATTTTTAAAATATAAAAAATGTGCACATAATAGTGAAATAATATTATTCAAAAATAACTATGAAAAATTATAAAGTAAAAATTATAGTAATAAAAGTTAAAGAAATCATAGAAACCACTTATGCCATACATAAATAAAAGAATAATCTTTTTAAATCTCATAAAACAGACATTTAAAAGGATTTTAAAAGGAAATTCCCTTACATAACACATGAAAAACATCCATTTTCAAAACACATAAAATAAATTAAAACCTTAATAACCATATATATACATTCATAAAACCCATTTTGAATATATAGGCATAAAATAGAAATATTTATAAGAATAAATCTTTAAAACATTTAAAACAATGTTTTAGATAAAGAGCCCCTTACCTCAAGTTTATAATCCTTAAAAAGTGTTCAAAACTCATGTATAGTAGTTTTAAGAGTGTTATTGATATATAAAATAACTAAACCCATGTTTATAATTCCTTATATTATCTTCTTATAACATTTTACACTCATTTATTAATAATATTTAATTATTTTCATTGATTTGAGTGCATTCTATTCATGGTTTCCAAGGTCTATTTATTTATGGTATTACTTGTCAAAATGAAATAATAATTCAAAAGTGATAACATATATATATTTAGGTCATTTAAAATAATTACATATGAATTTAAACATTCCATGATTTCAGAAAAAGGGAAATGAAAAATCATTATCCACAAAGGTGGTGAACTGACGCACCATGAACGGTGATTTCGTTATTTAAGAGTAAAAGGAGAAGATTAGAAATTTTATGACACATATACCCTAAAAAATACTGTATATATTTGATTCTTTATTTTTCATGAAATATTAGATAGGATGTGGGGATAAGTTAGAAATAAAAAATAATTTAAAAGAGAAGAAAAAGAAATCTTACTTCTTAAAAATTCCTCCTTGAGAACCTCCTTAAGCTTCTTGGAAGTGGTCTTTTTGTGAGACCATAAGCTCAATAATTTGTCAAGGGATGAGGATGATGGAATTTGGTAGATGTTAGATGATAAATAAGGCTTAAGGTGATGAAAATTTGTGAAGTAGGGAGCCTCCTTTTATAATTGTGGTGAGGGGTAACATAGGAATTACTCAAATCATTAAAATATAATAAATTTATTATAGCATTTAAAACATACAAAAAGGTTTAAAAATCGTATTATATCTCATTTTAGAAGGAATATTATCATTTTTTCCTTTTATATGATTTTTTTTCTTTTTAAATAATTTAATAAAATATATTATTCATGGAAAAATAATTTTGTCAAATTAAAAACTATTCACAATCATGACTTTAAACACATCAAAAAAAATTTCCAATTCAAATAAAATTTTTTATTATATCTTAAACATATTATAATTACCTATAGAAAACATTATTGGACTTAAAAATATAAAATTATATTTATTTTACTATTTTTAAAATCATTAATTTTATTTATTCATTAATTAAATATTTATTGCATCATAATTGTTCAATCCATTAAGGTAATTATTTATTACCTAAAAATTATAAAACTCTAAGAAAAAGATAATTTTATTATAATTATAAATAATATTTTTTTGAAACAAACTTATGGAAAAACTCCTATTAAAATATTATACTTATTAAACATTATAGTGTGAACAGATTATATTTCTTTTTAATAAAATAATATAAAGGGAATAATGTGATCCATGTGGGTAAAAAATATCCAAAATAAAAATAAAATTAAGATAATGGTCGACACTAACTTATATAAAAAGTTTTAACCACAATTTAGTTCATTTAATAATTCTTATAATTTTAATACAAATATTTTATTTATTTTTATTATGCTTGTACAAGAACTACATCGAGATTGCATATGAATTAATATTAATTATTTCATATATAAAAATTAAAAATAAATTATTTTCATAAAAAAATTAATTAAGTTCAAAATAAATTTTTTTTTTCATTCATTATTTATATTCACTCATATATATATCAAGATAACAACTTAAATTTGTAATTTTGTCTTTTCTTACCCTACGTAAGTATTGCACAAGAATTTGGGTAATATAACTATAAAATTAGAAATTAATAGAAAAAAAATCAATAATACATAATAATTAATAAATGAGTCTTGAAAATAATTTTTAGTACTCAATTATTATTTAAATTTAATCAAATTTGTCATTGTCAATGCAACTCAGGCACTACAACAGCATTGAGAAGAATTTTTATACTTACCATGAAATAAACTATAACATATATGTTCTAAATTATTTTTGTACAATATTACACTTATAAAATCATAATTTAGTTATTCAATAAATTTTATAAATTTTATATCACAATTATTTCTTCATGATGTCACAAAAAAATAACGTATTTAAAAAAATTGTATTTTTTACTATTCATCAGAAATTAAACTTTTTTAAAAAATTATCAAAAATTCATACAAAGATAATTTCTTCATTTTTAATTCTAAAATGAATTTAGTTTTTTCAAATAATAATTAGATAATTGATAAATTAATTCTTTAAAATAAATAACCATATAATAAATTATTTATTTTAAGAATTACTATTTAAATCAAGATTACTAATTAAAAAAATGTTCTATAAATACCTAGGTTGCTACATCATCACATCATAACCCATGTAAAGAAAACAGGTTTTATAAAAATTTCATCAATCTATCATAGCATAACCCATGGAAAATTAATGGGTTTTATAAACATATCATCATCAATAACCATAAACCATCTAGAAAAATAATAAGGATGGTACCATTTGATCATATACTTAATAAAATATAAGCAACACCAAAGCTTGTTATCATTGATGAATAGAAATAACATAAAAACTGAATGAAAATTAAATTTTTATTTCAAAAGTGCTTTTGAAGAGAAAGTGGGAGACCAAGATGACATCAAGGACATAAAAAACGACCAAACCTCCACAACCAAGATCATCAAGAACAATTACAATCCAATTCAAAAGTAAATAAAAGCCCCACCCTAGCAATAAAAACAATATGTTCAGCGTCCACCTTCCCATCGCTGCTCGGCTAGCTGTCATGTGCAAGTATGCATGGGCCCGGTACCGATGGAAAACACCATACCCTATCAAAACTTACAATTCTTGATAGCAATGAAAAGGAGAACACTCTCCGCTCTGAACATCTTTTGGACCAGACCCTTGAAAATAAACTGGATGTAATGTCTCGTGATCCAAAGCTGCAATACCACAAGAGAACACACAAATTTTAAACCACTAAAGCCTTATCCAAGAAAATAAACCAAATCAACCCAGCCAACACACTAAATTGTGGACCACAGGACAAAGACAATAAAATATCCATCAATAGAAGATTGATCCAAAAACTGAATCACCGCAAACCATAATAATCCAAAATCAAATAGAAGCTTCACCAGAATCATGTGCTTCACTGATGATAAGAGGAAGTCAACCCTACCTCCGCTGAAGCACCACCGCCGGATCGAAGCCCACAAATCGCCATCCCAAAATCCATCCAAAATAGAATAACATATGCAAAAACTAAGAACAAATAAAACCTTCACAGAACACCAGAAGAGAACCCAGAGGCAAACTGGATCAAGATCTCATTGTCGCTATCCATAACTCCCGCGGAGGCCATGCCCAACCACCAAACGCATGAATATGATAATGGATCGACTCCCTCATACTGCAGAAGCAGAGCTCAACCTCTAGTCTAACACTACGCCAATGAGTAACCCTATCCATCGAAGGAGGAGTCAAGCAAGAAGGATGACCAACAATGTGAATCACCAAGACGGCCAAGCTAGAAAGCACCACCGCGACAGAGGAGCCGGCGCCATGAACAAGGATTAAAATTGATTTAAAAATCATTAAATAATATTAAAAGGATTATTTGAAATATATTTAGAGAACCTGGTCATAGAATAGAAATTATTTTCGACTGAAGATAGAAATAAAATCATTTTTCCTTAAAAATATTCATTTAGTATCTTGAGTTCTTAAAGAGGGAAAAATAAAATGAAAATAAATAATTTATAGAAATAACCACAGTATAGTACAATTCATGATATTCTTGAGTGTTATATTAATAAAATTCATCATTTTAAGTATAATAAAAAATAATCCTAATAAATAATGTAGTTGTAACATAAATCCATTACAACTTTAGTAACATTTTAATAATAGGTCCCATGAAAGAAATAACCTTAGATTGATATGAAAATACCCATAATTTTCATAACAATAATTATAAAATACATTCATTGGTTTTATAAACCTCACATAAAATAAAAAAGTGGTGAATATATCATGTGTCTCATAAAAATTAAAGTGAGACAAAAATCACTTACCTCATGTCTCAGATTTCTTCATAAAAATTTGAACATCCTGTATAATAAAAATAGTTTTATTATAAATATATTATAAAAAAATAAATATATATATATATATATCATATCATATATGATTTACTTATAACATTTTACCATGAAATTATTAACAATTCTTTATTAAAATCACTATTACGAGTGATAACTACTTCATTTTTCATGTATGTTTTAGTTTGGTAATTTTGGTCCTTGTAATTTGATTACAATTCCATAATATAAATAATTTTAATCATGATATAAATATCATATATATTCATTATATAAATATTTAGATTCATCTATAAAACATAGATATAGAAAAACAAATGACATTGTTCATGGAGACGGTGGGTCGTACGTACGCATGAATGTTGTTTCCAAATTTTCAATGGATGGAATGAAAGAAATTTATATAATAATATAACCTTAAATAATCATATTTATATCTTTTAAATAATATATATTCATCAAATATATATTTATTACCATCCCATTAAAAATAAAATGAAAAAATGTATCACATCACTTCGTAGAGGTGATAGTCCACACATATGCACGAGCGACGTTATAGATTTTCAACGGATTGGAAGGTAAGAAGGTATATGTGATTTTATAATTTAAGAAGTCTAATTATTCCATAAATATACTATAAATACATTAAATCCATAATTATATCCAACTATGAGATGAGGTGATGTAAAATGAATTACATCTGTTCGTGAGGCGGTAGTCCACTGGACACACATTAAAAGGTTTTGTTTTCCATTTGATAGAAGATGGGATGGTTGTAATTTTTGTAATTAAAATAATAAAATAAAATTATAATATAAATAATTATATTAATATATCATCATGGTTTAATAATATTTTAAGGAGGTGGAATTAGAAATAAAATAAAATGTTTAGTTAAGACTGATACCTCTTATTCGAACAACCTCTTTATGTTAGGACCAAAAACATTCTTATATGGGTTTACTAATAAAACCAAGGCTTATATGATGTGGTAATGGAAGTAAATAAATAATATATGAATTTATTTCCAAAACAAAATTGTTATTTAAGTGTGTATAAGAGAGTACAGGAGGTTTCCTTTTAACTATTCATTGTGACTATAAAATTAATTTAACCTTAATACCTAATATTAATTATTATTATTATTATTATTATTATTATTATAAATATTTAATCCATTTTACCAAATTCATCTCACATAAGCGGGAGAATTTAATTAAAATCTAACCCACAAGCACAACAAAAATGTGGTTTTCCAAAAAAAAGTTAAGTATAAAACGATTTTACATAAAAGATTAAAATAAAATTCATTCTAATGATCTAAATTGGATTAATAATAATATAATTTAATTAATTTTAATTTCAAAATAATTTTAAAACAAAATGTAACACTTTAAATTCTTTAACCAAATGACAATTTTAATAAAAAATAGTATTTTTCACTATTTATTAAAGAATTAATATTTTCATAAAATTATATAAAAAATAACTCTAAGATAATTTATAAATTTTTATTCAAAAATTAAGTTTATTTTCTCAAATACATTTTCTAAAAGTTTCAAAAATTAATTTTAAAATAAGTGTGGAAAACGCGACAAATCCGTTTTTTAGAAAAATGTTGTTTTTAAGCATAAAACTGGATTTATTCTTATCACATGCCTAAATGAAATATTTTATGAATGATAAAAAAATTTATTAAATGTATAATATATAAATTTTATTAAAATCATTCACCAATGGTGATTAATTTAATTTATTAAGATAAAAACACATTTCCCTTATAAAAGAAGTTTTTCAAAAAAAATATTTTACTTTTAAATGATTTTTATTTTCATTTATACTCAATTGATAACCAATGACATTATTTTATAAATTCATAAAACATTTAATTTTCATAATTTAGTTATTTCAATCCATTCCCACTAATTTATAATCTATGTTATAACTTTCACATTAAATAATAATATTGTAATAGTATAATGTGATTCGTTTAATCTCGGTGTTGTGTGTAATGAAATCCATCGAATAAATTAAATTTACTTGAAAAAATATTTCATATAATATAGGGGTGTTACATTATTCCCCCCTTAAAACAAATTTCACCATCAAAATTATTTTATTTTAATAAAAAAATTTAGGATACATTTGTCTCATCATATCCACATGTTCCTATATAGCATCCTAAAATTTGTGGGTTGGCCCGTGTGAGTGGTCCTATTTCATAGTAATTTCTATATATGATCTGGAATCACCCATAGTTGTTCCTCATAGAAAGTATATTTATCTTTTGGGGTTATATCTTATTTTAGTACATCTGAAGGATTAGGTATGTACTTCTATAAAGTCCCAGTCCAGGTTCCACCCAACGGTGCCACAAGATGGTTTGTCAAATAACTTTAAGCGTGCCTCCCAGTATGTTAGAGACTACCAACTAAAAATGAGGGTCTAACATCGATCATGGGGAGACTATACCCTCTTTTTTATTTTATCATAGTAATGCACCAGTGGAAATAAATAAACAATAGTGTAAGTATATATATAACCATAGAAAAAACAAATATCACAAGATGACCAAAACTGGAAATACAGAATCAAAACTGAATAGTAAATATTCCATGATATGTACATGCCAAGTGTCAAATGAAAACTCAAATGAAAATACACTGACAACTCCAAAGAGGGTCCCAAACCATTTTTGGTTCCCTCATCCATCCTCCATCCCAAATCATCCATCTAAAATAGGTCCTTTTCCCTTAACCTGCCCATAAAACACAAAGTTTATTCAGATATCGATTAGGCAGCCCGAGTAGGGTGTGAGTACCACTCAATAGGCCACCACCAATAGTGTATAAAACAAATCCAGCCTATAATATTGCTTTTAGTTTTGATAAGAATAAAATACAAGTAATAATGTAAAAAATTTATATTTATTAAATTATCATTTATTTGACCACATAAACCATCGAATTCCCTAGGAAACCCAAATCTCAATACCTACTTTAGCTCGTGATGGAACCTAAACTATCCCCAAGGGATATCATAACTATGAATGTTCATGTTACCATTCATTATCATAATTCATATGGAATTTATTCAATAAATTAACATGTAGATTAGTCTAGTGTGAGTAATTTTCAATATGGTCTCTAACCTCAAGGTTCTAAAGGTAGTAATACAAAACAAATTATAAATGATTCATAGGCAAAATAAGAAATCCCTCATGGTCTTTCCCCATGAAGTTTCAGATGGTATTTTCTCTTGAAGGCTCACATGGTCCTTCAAAAAACAATATTACAAGCTCTCACAATCTTCTTCCCTCATGGCTTACACGATCCTTAAGTAAACAATATTAGAATCTCTCCCAGTCTTCTTCCCACATGGCTCACATAGTCCTTAAGTAAACAATATTAGAAGCTCTCTCGGTCTTCTCCCTTTAATATCATTCCCACACCTCGGTTATCCCATGTGATACTCCTTGGAAAAATTATCATAAATAAATCCCATTTCACCAAACATTTCATTAATTAATTCAAAATTAATTAACCATAACCCATTTCCATTAATTAACACATCAATTAATTAATCACATCAATTTCATTAAATAATTTCCCTAATTAATTAATAAAAAAAGTACCTTCAATTAATTCATCAATTAATTGGTCATTTAAGCTCCATTAATTAATTCAATACTTAATTAACTACATCTATCCCACTAATTAATTCACCAATTAATTAATCATAACCCTTCCATTAATTAATTCAATAATTAATTAACTACACCCTTTACATTAATTAATTCACTAATTAATTAATCACAACCCTTACATTAATTAATTCACTAATTAATTAATCACAAACCTTACATTAATTATTTCAATAATTAATTAACCTTATAAAAACTATTAATTAATTCAATAATTAATTAATCATAACCCTTCCATTAATTAATTAAACAATTAATTAACTACATCCATTCCATTAATTAATTCACCAATAAATTAATCATGACCCTTCCATTAATTAATTAAATAATTAATTAACCATATAAGGTCCATTAATTAATTTCAAAATTACTTATTCATTTCACAACCCGATATCAAATAATTAATTCACTAATTAATTATTCATAATTTATAATTCAACAATTAGATAATTAAATCAATAATTAATTATCCCTCATTTCCATTACTAATTTAACAATTAGTTTATCACATAAACACCCTTAATTAATTCCCCAATTAATTTCATACATCAATACCAGTAATTAATTAATCAATTAATCAATAAACATAAACTCAAAATCCCACAAATAATTCCACAATTAATTATCTTATTCACAATCTCAATACGTAATAATTAATTCCACAATTAATTATATAAGTTCTCAAATATCAATACTTCATAATCAATTCATCAATTATTTATCCAATTCTATCAATTCAATATCACAATAATATACATTTATTAATTCACTCGTTAATTAATCCAATTAATTCAATTAAACCATCGTAATAATCCCCATTAATTAATTCACCAATTAACTAATATGACTCATTAAATTGCTTCTTCATAATAATCTCCATTAATTAATTCAAAAATTTATTAATCTAAATCATTCAATTGCTTCAGCACAACAATCTCCATTAATTAATTCTCCAATTAATTAATCTAACTCATTCAATTGAATTAACACAACACTCCCCATTAATTAATTTACCAATTAATTAGTCTAACTCGTTTCCATCAATTAATTCCATAATTAATTAACACATTAAAACCCTTAAATTAATTCACCAATTAATTTTCCATGTCACATTCAATTAATCAATTCAAAATTAATTAATCCATTTATTTAATTGAACAATTAAATAATCTCTTTACACACATTAATTAATTCATAAATTAATTAATCCCCTCTAATATAATTCAATAATTAAATAATTTGTATACACACATTAATTAATTCATCAATTAATTAATCATCTTTATTTAATTCAACAATTAATAATATCATTACCCACATTATTTAATTCATCAATTAATTAATCCTTTTATTTAATTCAATAATTATATAATTGAAATACACCCATTAATTAATTCATCAATGAATTAATTCCATCTCAAAAAATCCAATATCACCAATTAATTCACAGATTAATTATTCTATCTCCATGAATTCAACCACCCTAATTAATTCCTTAATTAATTATTCCATCTAAATAAATATAATAATCATAAAAATATCTAATCATTAATTCTAACATTAATTATCCCTATTCAACAACTTCAATATAACAATAATTAATTCATCAATTAATTATTCAATTTCAACAATCTCTATATGTCCATAATTAATTCAACAATTAATTATCCACATCACAATTTCATAATCTCACAATTAATTCCCCAAATAATTATTTAGTTCATAACATCAATATCCCATAATTAATTCCACAATTAATTATCTAAATTCAATGATCTCGATATCTCATAATTAATTAACAATTAATTATTCATGATTTAGAATCTCAACATCCCCATTTCACAGTTCATTTTATTAATTAATTCACCAAATTAATTAATTTAATCAAGAAATCAATTGCTAAATATCTAATATAAATTCTACTATTACATACACATAATTGTAATCGGGGCTATGGGATTTAATTTTAGACCACCTATCTCAAGAACGATGGTGAATGCTTGCCAATGGCTAATCCCAATTTGAAGCATATCAACCAATAATGTAATAAATAACAGGATTTAGATCTGACTCCTTAAAATCAGAGGAATCAGTGAAAAAACCCCACATCTGTGATAGAAATCGGCTTTTTTATTCCTCTAAAAAATAACCAGATAATCTGTTAGCAATGGATCTAGAAGTTGATTAATAACTAGAAGGCATTCCTTAAAAATCTAGTTTTGAATATCCAAGATCTGATGCGATATCACTTCCGAACTAAAGTGGACTCTCATAAATGAATGGAAGAAGATCCGCAGCAAGGATGGAGGTTCATGAAGGGTATTCAGTCGATGATTTCAATGCACATAGAAATTTCAGTCCAAGGAAGAGGTGTGCTGAAAAGTTTCGGTCCAAAAATGGTGGTTTGTAGATCATCTACTATAAATAAAAAGGGGTTTATAGGTTTATGTGGCACTAGAGACGTTTGTTTAATAAGTTGGGCATGATAATTATATGACTTGAATCCTCATTTCACTTAGTGTAATGATTTGTAACCAATTTTCCCTTTTTTCGTAGGAAATCCTATCAAACCATTAAAAAACATTAATTAAAGATTACACGTTGTGTAATCTAATTACACATGGTGTAATCTTATATATGGTGTAATCTAATTACATATATTGTAATATTATTTTAGGATATGTTGACACATGGTGAAAGACAATTATAGGGGGTGTAATCCACTTTCGTGACATGTCGACACATAGTGAAAACTACTTTCATGACATGTCTTCATGTAGTGAAAAACATTTACTGGGGGTATAAATTTTATGAATTTTTAATTAATTCAATCCTTGAATTAAATTCACATGGTATACCACAAAAATTATCTTATTCCTATTTCACCCCTAGAAAAAGATGGGATCTTATAATCTCCCGACCTTATAACAGCTCGTCCTTGAGCTGTACTCCCAAGCATCTCTAAGAAAAGTTGGGTTCTTACAATCATCCCACCTTATAATATCTCATCCTCGAGTTTTAATCCCATGAATCTATAATATTATGAGTAAAAAGTATTATACCACTGATCCTACACATCCCATTTTATCTCATATGTTTCCTCCTGAACCCATCCTTGTCTTCACAATACAAGAACTAACTACACAATTTCTCCCCATAAAACCTTTTCACTTCGATACACCACACATATAAGATACTCCTCAAAGGACACATTGGTCTCAATATTGACTACCACGACATTTTTGACACATTTCCCAACTCATTTTTTCCAATAACCGCAAGAATCCACCCAACATTGTCACTTATCCCTACCATCAAAAACTATCTATAAAGGACGTACATCCACCACCACCAAGGATTACTTGGCCTTTCCCTAGGAAATTTAAACATTCACCTTATATATTCCTCATTGTAATTATGATTCCATCACTTCAACCCAAGGTCTTTCTCCACAAATATACTACTGACACATCTCTCCCCACTTTAGGAGTATTCTTAACACCGCTTGTCAAGCAACTCAACAACCATGGCCTATAGCCCACAGTATTCATCGACCTCTAATCCCTCCTGAGAACCTTATGCGTAAACTATTGATGGTGTACCTCACACCATACAACTCCACATATATACCATTTTATAACCATAACTTCCAAGGGGCCCCATATCCAAACAAATCACTTTTTGGTATCTATGCATAAAGCCATATCTTTCTCAGTGTACTCGGGATGATGTCAAGGTAGGGGACATGATCATCACTAATTAAAAGTACCCTGAGAATTCATCGATGAATACCACCATAAATTCTATACCACTGATGTTACATCCCAATATGGAAACACCTTAACTTTTCAAAAGTCTTGGGATTCCCAACCCGCCAACATCTCACCACACTGGTCCAAACCAGACACTCTCTCAGAAAACCCACAACCGAGTTCTCAAACTTGGGAAATCTTACTAACCAAACTACCCACATCAAGGACCAAACAAAAAAACAAGGGATTTTTAATTCCTAACATTAACATAGTTAACAGCAGGGATTTATAAAAACCCATATCAATTCTTTCCACCTTTTTTCTGTTACATGGTCAAAACCGAGACACTATCTATACCATTAACCATCCTACACCTAGGTTCTAGTTAATAAGGGTATAAACATTATTATTAATTGAGTTTCTCATTTAGACACTCACTTTTTCATATTTTAATCATTTTACCATTCTCTAATTTATATTACAAACCATTTTCAATTCAATTTCACAAGAAAGGAAAAACAATCTAAGTTCTAAAAATTACCCAAAACTCATTTCCCCATGTTTTCCTAAAATGATGCATGTAAAAAAATAATCTTGAGTGCCTATAATGATGCATACAGACTCAAATCTCATTCCATTTATGACCACTAGTCAAAACATAGAAAATATCAATAGATCTCATAAACAATAATAACATCACACAACATTTGTGTCACCCAAGGTGAAATAACATTCAACTATAATAGGAACAGTAATAATAAAAATCCCGCTATAGGAACATGGTTCTTCCCCCTTACATGGGGTAGATACTCCCATGAACTAAGTCATAACCAAGCCCCTAATCTTCCTAGTCTCTTGTCGACTTTTCCTAGATAGTAAGATAAAAGAATAAATAAATCAAATTATACCTCTGATACCACTTTGTAATGTCATGTCTTGGGTTCCACCCAATTGTGCCCTGATCCAGTTCTCTACATGACCTCAAGCCCATCTCCCCGTACTCTAGAGGCAGCCGACTAGCAACAAGAGTCTAATATTGATTGTGGGGATACTATACCCTCTTTTTGATTTTGTTAGAGTAATACAATTGTGGAAATAGATAAACAATAGAATAAGTATATATATAACCATAGAAAAAAAACAATATCACAAGATAACTAAAACTGGAAATACAAAATCAAAACTGAACATTAGATATTCCATGTTATGTACGTTCCAAGTGTTAAATGAAAATCTAAATGTAAATACATAGAAAAATCCCAAGTGGGTCCCAAAACACATTGGGTTCCCTCATCCATGCTCCATCCCAAATCATCCATCTAACACAGGGCATTTTCCTTTAACCTGTCCAAAAAACACAATGTCTATTCAGGTACCGATTAGGCAGCCCGAGTAGGGTGTGAGTATAACTCAGTAGGCCACCCCCAACAATGTCTAAAAAATCTAGTCTATAATAGTGTATGTAATTATAATAATAATAAAATATAAGTAATAATGTAAATAGTTTACAATTATTAAATTATCTTTTATTTAACGTAATAAACCCTCAGGTTCCCGAGGACACCTGAACCTCAATACCTACTTCGACTCGTGCCAGAGTCTGAACTATCCTCAAGGGATATCATAATTCTGAATGTCCATGTTACCATTCATTATCATAATTCATATGGAATTTATTAAATATATAAATATGTAAATTAGTTTGGCATGAGTAATGTGCACTTTGGGCTCTAACCTCAAGGGTCTATAGTGAGTAATACAAAACAAAGTATAAATGCTTCGTAGGAAAAATGGAAAAGCTCTCACGATCTTTTCCACTCAAAGGCTCACATGGTATTTTCCATTGAAGGCTCAAATGGTGCTTCAATAGACAATATTAGAAGCTCTCATGGTCTTCTTCCCTTAGAGATCAAATGATCCTTAAGTAAACAATATTAGAAGCTCTCTCAACCTTCTTCCCATGGGGCTCACACAGTCCTTAAGTAAACAATATTAGAATCCCTCTCAGTGTTCTACCTTTAATCTCATTCTCACGCCCCGGTTATCCCATGTTCTACTCTATGTCTAAATTATCACAACCAATTCCCATTTCACCAAACATTCCATTAATTAATCACAACCCATTTATAGTAATTAACCCAATGATTAATTAATCACATCAATTTCATTAATTAATTTCCACAGTTAATTAATCATAACAATCTCTTCAATTAATTCATCAATTTATTGGTCACTTAAATTTTGTTAATTAATTCAATAATTAATTATCTACATCCATTACCTTAATTAATTCACCAATTAATTAATCATAACCCTTCCATTAATTAATTCAAAAATAAATTAAGCATATGAATTCCATTAATTAATTAATCATTTTACAACTCAGCATCCAATAATTAATTCACCAATTAGTTATTCATAATGTATAATTCCAAAATTATATAATTAACTCAACAATTAATTATACCCTAATTCCATTACTAATTTAGCAAATAGTTTTTCACATAAATACCCTTAATTAATTCCCCAATTAATTAAGTACATCAATCTCATTAATTAATTCATAAATTTATTAATCAATATCCATAAACTCAAAATCCCATAATTAATTTCACAATTATTTATCTCATTTACAATACCTATACTTCATAATTAATTCCATAATTAATTATATAAATTCTCAAATATCAATACTTCATAAAAATTCATCAATTAGTTATCCAATTATATAAATTCAATATCTCAACAATCCAAATTAATTAATTCACCCATTAATTAATCCAATTCATTCAATTACACCATCGTAACAATCCTCATTAATTAATTCACCAATTAATTAATATAACTCATTTAATTTCTTCAACACAATAATCTCCATTAATTAAATTACCAATTAATTAATCTAACTCATTCAATTGCTCCAACACAATAATATCCATTAATTAATCCTCTCATTAATTAATCAAACTCATTCAATTAGATTAACACAGCACTCCCCATTAATTAATTCACCAATTAATTAGACTAACTCATTTCCATTAATTAATTTCAAAATTAATTAACACATTCAAACCCTTCAATTAATTCATCAATTAATTGTTCATGTCACATTCCATTAATTAATTCACAATTAATTAATCCATTTATTTAATTAAAAATTAAATAATCTCTTTACACACATTAATTAATTAATCAATTAATTAATCCCCTTTTATTTAATTTAATAATTAAATAATCAATTTACACACATTAATTAATTCATCAGTTAATTAATCCCATTTATTTAATCCAACAATTAAATAATATCATTATCCAGATTAATTAATTCATAAATTAATTAATCCTTTTAATTAATTTAACCATTAAATAATCACAATACACCAATTAATCAATGAATTAATTCCATCAAAAACAATTCAATATCACTAATTAATTCATAAATTAATTTTTCCATCTCCACTAATTCAACCACCTCAATTAATTCCTCAATTAATTTTTTCATCTCAATCAATCTAATAATCATAACAATATCCAATAATTAATTCTAAGATTAATTATCTCTATTTAACAACTTCAATATAACAATAATTAATTCCTTAACTAGTTATTCAATTTCCAAAATCTCTATAAGTCCATAATTAATTCAACGATTAATTATCCACATCATAATTTCATAGTCTCATAATTAATTCCTCAATTAATTATTCAGCTCGTAGCATTAATATCCCATAATTAAATCTAAGATTAATTATCTGAACTCAACAATCTTGATATCTCACAATTAATTTAACAATTAATTATTCATGATCTAGAATCTCAATATCCCAATTTCACATTTAATTTAATTAATTAATTGACCAAATCAATTAATTTAATCAAGTTCTGAATTTTTAATCATCTAATATAAATTCTATAATTACATACACATAATTATAATCAAAACTATATGATTTAATTTTATACCACCTACCTCATGAGCGGTAAAAAATTCTTGCCAACGGATAATCCCAATTTAAAGCAGATCAACCGAGAACACAATGAATAGCAGGATTTAGATCTGACTCCTTGAAAGTGGAGGAAGCGGTGAAAAAACCCTATGTCTATGATAGTATTCGGCTTTTGGATTACACTCAACAGGAACTAGATAATCCATTAGAAGTAGATCTAGAATTAGATTAATAAGTGGAAGGCATGCCTTAAAAATCAAGGTCATGATATCCAAGATCTAATGTGATGTCACTTTTGGACTGAAGAGGACTCCCATAAATGAATTTCATAAGACCCATATCGAAGAGGTAGGTGCAAGAAGTGACTTTGGTTGAAGATTTCAATGTGCAGAGGAGTTTTGGTCCAAGGCAGAGGTGCATGGAGAAGTTTCTGTCCAAAAATGGTGGTGCACGGAATGTCTGCGGAAAATAAAAAGGGGTTCATAGGGTTACGTGGCACTAGAGACTTGTTTTTAATAAGTTTGGAATGATAATTACATGATGTGAATCCTCATTTCATGTCTTTTAATTTTTTTTAACCAATTTTCCCTTTTCCTGACGAAATATAATCAAACCATTAAAAACATTAATTAAAGATTACACGTGGTGCGATATAATTACACGTGGTGTAATATAATTACATGTGGTGTAATATTATTTTGTGACTTGTTGAAACATGGTGAAAAATATTTATAGGGGGTTTAATATATTTTCATGAAATGTCGACACACGGCAAAAACTACTTTCATAACATGTCTTTATATAGTGAAAAACATTTACAAGGGGTGTAAATTTTTGAAGTTGTGAATTAATTCAAGATATGAATTAAATCCACATGTTTAACCGCAAAAATTTACTTATTCCTAGTGAACACCTTGAAAAATATGGGATATTATAATCTCCCTACATTATAATATCTCATCCTCAAGTTTTACTCCCAATAATCTCTAAGAAAATTTGGGTTCTTACAACTTCCTCAGGAAGGATGCATGGAACAGATCATGAACTTGAGAGAGGTTTGGTGTGAGTGACCAGTGATAAGATATCATCCATACTCAATATATAATATTCAAAGGTACAATATACCTAGGGATAATCTTTCTTCTCTTTTTTAATCTCATAACCTTCTTCCACGGGGAAATTCATAAAAAAACATTCTCACTAACTTCAAATTTCAAATCACATCGATTATTATTAATATATCTTCTGTATCAAATTTGTGCTTCCCTTATGTGTTGTTGAATAACTCTAACCTTATATTTAATTACTTCAACTATATTAAGTCTTAATAGTTTTATTTCTCCAACTTCATTCTATTATGTTGGAGTTCTATAGTTATTTTCATATAGAGATTCATAAAGAGTCATCTGAATACTCGAGTGAAATCTATTACTGTAAAAAAAACTTTACTAGATGAAGGTGTTGATCCCAAACACCATTTAAATCCATATAAAAATATATTATCATATACTCTAAGGTTTTAATGGTTCTCTCATACTAAGCACCTATCTGGGGATGATACGCATTGATGAAACTCAACTATGTATCAAGGGCTTGCTGAAGACTTCGGAAAAATTTCAAGGTCAACCTTAAATCCCAATCAGATAGAATAGAATATGGTTCTCCATGAAACCTTACCATTTATTTAATTCATATTTTGTAAATATGATCAAGATATAAGTCTTCTTTGATACTGATGAAGTGTGTTGACTTCATAAGATGATCGACTATAACCCAAATAGTATTATAGCCTTTAGATATTTTTCAAAGTTCAATAACAAAATTCATGGTGATGCTTTCCCATTTTCATTTTTCTATGTGTAATGCTTCAAAAAACCCCTTATACTTTTATCACTTAACCTTAACTTTTTGACATACCAACCACTAAGATACAAATACAATAATATCACCCTTTATGTTATCCCACCAGAAATACTCTTTCATATCTTTATACATCTTTCTACTCCCAGAATTAATAGAGAATGAAGAAATATGAGCTTACTCTAACAGATCCTTCTTTAAATTTGGTTTTATGTAACACATAAAGGGTTTCTAAACCTAATCATTCCAACATAATCAAGGTTAAACTTAGGAACATTTCTGAACTTCTCTTGTATCTCTATATCTTCCTTTTGCACCTATTTAATCTTGACTTGGATAGATGGTTGAACACTCATTTGAGAAAGATATTATATCTCCCCTAACTTTAAGAATTTTATATCTATCCTTTAAAAGTATATAAATATTGGATCTTTTTTTATCCTCACTATAGATAATATAGCATGATCCTTTCGACTCAAAGCACCATCCACCATGTTTTCTTTCTTAGGGTGGTAATGTATCGATTAGTCATAATTATTAATCAGTTCCAACCATCTTCTCGGGAACATATTTAACTCTTTTTATGTGAATATATACTTTAAAATTTATGATCATTATATATATATATATATATATTACACTTTTCTCTATAAATACAATGCATCTATATATTTAATAAAAAGATTACCATAGCTAACTCCAAATCATGATTTGGGTAATTTTTCTCATAAACCTTCAATATTTATGAGTCAAAATCCATGTCCATATCATTATGCATGAGTACATGTCCCAATACCTTCTTAGATGAATCACTATAGATTATAAACCCTTCTCTACTGTAGGGTAATGTAAGAATAGGCGAGCTGACTAACCTTATATTTAGTTCCTTAAATGTTTCTTCACATTCATCTGTCCAATTGAAATTATCTCCCTTAAATTTTAACTTGGTGATTGGATTTTATATTCATGATAAATTCTCTAAAAATCATCGATAATATTGCACCAAACCAATAAAAATTCAGATCTTAGTCACTGTGGTTGGTTTAATCCAACGTTCAATAACTTATCTCTTTCATCTCCATTTTATATAGTTTTTTTCCTTTCTTAATTCCCTCTTATTATCTCATCACTAGGATGAGGGGGTAAACCTGGCTTGTTATAGGGTTTTGTAATATAAGGGGGGTGTTGTTGTTTTGATTTATTTTCCTTTATTCATGTATTTGGTTTGCTGTAATTGTTCAATAATTTTCCAATCCCTTTATTTTTATTTTATTAGGAACATTGGTATTTGAATAAAAAGGGAACTTTAAAATTGTGAAACTAACAACCCTTAAGGAGGCATTACCATTTTCAAATTTAGGGTAATTGAGTTTAAATAAGTTATCGAAACAAACTTGATTCAGAAAAGCCCAAAATTATCAGACCAAGGGAAATAGGGGATTATTGCATCAAATAGGGGATACCATGACCATTGGATCTCCCTCGTATAAACTCCTACATCAATCATGAATTAATAAACTTATTTTCTAAGATCTAATTTCACATAAACCCTAAAATTAAAACACCTTGGCACACTTTTCAAATCTACATTCAAACCAATCAATCTATTTTTCCTTTATCTTTTATTTTCTTAAAGTTAATCAAACTCTAATTTTCTTCACCGCTTACAAAAATTTAATAAAATAAAATATTTTTTAAAACCAAAATAAACTAATTCAGCGTCTCTATGGGTTCAACCTCGAAACTAAAAATACTAAATTTTAATTAATTGAGTAGGATAGTTTGAGTTTTTTATAAAATTTATATTTGGATTTGACCAATCATGAAATAATTACGGCTTACGGGTACATAAATATCCTACTTGAACCGAAATTTATGTTATCCAGAATGAAGTTCAATCTTGAAAAAATATTGGTATTCACACAGCTGATAAAACAAGTCATCTATACAGGGTAGAGGATAGTTGTTATTGATTATGATTTTGTTCAGTTTTTTATAATCAATGTAGAGTCGTATCGATCCATATTTCTTCTTAAAAAGAACAATAGGTGCACTACAAGGTGAAACACTTGGCCAAATAAATCCCTTGTAAAGACTATCCTAGAGTTACTTCATCAATTCCTACAACTTAATTAGGTCCATTCTCTAAGGATTCTTTAAAATAAATGTAGCACTAGGTATTAGTTCTATTGAGAACTCAACTTCACAATTTAGTGGAATAATAGGAATATCTTCCAAAAAACATCAAAAAACTACCCAAAAATACGAATATCATTGATTTTGAGTTTCTCCCTAATAATCTGTGACAAACACCCATTTTTATTAGAATGAAGACCCATACAAAGGATATAATTTCCATTAGAATTCTGTATTCATCCTTGCACTGATAAATGATTATGGGTTAATTTGGAATGTGAAATGTGACCTCCATACCTCAGTAATTAATATCTAATTTATATAAGTAAAGTCATTATATTCCTAGAATAACATCAAATTTAACTGAAGGGAGAATCACAAGATTTTCATGGATATATTTCCCACAAACATCAATCAAAGAGGAACTATAGACTTGAGATGCGACCATCATACCATTAAGATTTTTCACTGATAACTCAATATATAATTTTTGAGATATAAATTCAATAAACATTGAATATTTCTTAGATATAAAAGAGTGGGTATATCTATTATCAAATAAGACATTAGTTGCTCTAAAGTGGATAATCAGTTTACCTTTCACCATGTTATTCTTGTAACCCACTTTGGTAGTCATGATCACATGAGATTTCCATTTTTATTTGATATTAAGAGTTTGCTAACATAGATCATCATAATAAACCATCAAATTCATGAATTCGTTGTCATAATACCCAAAATATTTTCATTTAAATATTTGAATCATGGGTGGTACATTATTTGGAATCTTTTTGTCTTCCATTATGTTAAAAAGACCATTCATTATCTTTTAGTATTCATAGGATTTATGAACCACCCTTTAACATTTAAAGCACCTCTAAATTATATCTAATTAGTTACCTTGATGTTTCTTCACACATTTCTGGCATGTAGATAGCAGGAATTTCTTTCCACCATGTGATTTATTAAATTTTTCATGAGGCTCAATCTTTATTTTCTTATAAAAACCATGTAAATGATGGGAATATCAACTTTTCATTTCTACATTGAGTGAAAATTGAATGATTTATTCATAGATACTAAAGTATCTTATATATAACACCTTTTAGAGACTTGATTTTAGGACACCAAATAATTGATCAACCTTACTTTCAAGTTGGATGATAATATAAGAAGCGTACCTCATAAGTCTTTTAAAATGTCCTTCATGTGTACCAAAAAATTCATCATCCTTTTTTTAGGTTAAGGAATTCCTTATCTATTTTCATATAAAGAATGTAAGGAAAGTAATTATTGAAAAATCATCTCTTAAAATCATCTCACACCATGGAGTCAATTTCTTCATGTTACCTCATCTTCTTAATAATATTTCATCGTTGATCTGCTTCACCATTTGAATGATAGATGGGAAAAATGAATTGTTCATTCTTTAAACACTGGATAATGGAAAATATCATTTCAATATTAATAACCCATTTATTTGTAACTAACTAATCAATGGAATCAATAATGAAGGTGGGTGTTACCTCATAAAGGACTCAACATAATTTGTTTCCTTCCTTTGCTCATTTGGAAGTTCATCATGATTTATAGCTTGATATTATTACATAATCATAGAAACATGATTTTTTTAATATAGTTCCTATATCATTTGGTTATTCAAGTAGACTATAATTTCATTGGAAATTATATTCGTTGTTAGTATAATATATTCTGGTTCTATACATTTACTAAAACTAAAAATAAAAGTGTGAGAAACAATAACCATAGAGGGAAACCACATAATCATGAAAAAAAATTAGTATCTCTAAATCATGGCACCATATTTTTATCCTATGACACCTTAGGATTAACTTAGGTCATTTATGGTCATCATCTATTCAAATCCTTCAAGACGGTTTGTATAGAGTTTGTGAATTTTCAAAACATATCCCCTCAGAGTTTCAATCTAGGTGATTAATAAGGTCCATAGTTGTACACTAGGAGATGATAGAGTCAAATACCAATGCGCCCTATTCAGAGTAATTACCCATAGACATAACCATTCCAGATCCACATCAACTTTTAGTATCCAAAAAGTTATGTATTACTAGGAAAACCACATAATCTCTTTCTTACCAAGACATTAGTATGTTATCATATACTTAAACTTCTCACAAGGGTTTTAACCAAGTTTTTCTAACCCTAATATCTAAATATTAACTAAACCTTGTTCTGATAAAAACTATAATGACCATGTTTTTTCATACATAAATATTAAATATTTTTAGAATAATATTTAATATATTTCAGATATTATCACCTTTGTACTATCAAGTTTTAGTTTATTTGGATACTAGATATACAATCTCATTATTCTATGAAAGATATTCAACATCTCCCACAAATATGTCCCAATTTAGTACAATTTATAGACATAACCTACTTAAAACCTTTCTTTGCGACCTAGGGATGGGAAACACAAGAAAGGGGTAGCTTAGATACTTAATAAGGGTAAACATATGAGATTTCAATCAATGATAATCTGAAAGAATAAGATAAGAATAAAGTTATGAGATAATGAACATAACTTAAAAGGTTTATACCCAAACTATCATGGATCATAAACATAATTCATGGCATAAAAATTTTATTTTCAAAATATATGAATCATAAGAGTGGGAAATAATCATAAATCAATCATGAACCATCAGTTCAAGTCATAAAAGTGTGGCACTATCATAAGTATAGAAACTATTTCATATTTCGTGGTTAACTAACAAGGACATAAAATCATAATGAATCAATAATCGACACTTTTTTCTCATAGTGGATCAAGTGCATCAAGTTATTTTCATATAACAGACCAATCATATCGACTTGTTTCCTATAGAAAATCAAGAACATTGACTTGTTTCCCATAATTATCTCATGAGATATAAAACATTACCTAATACATTGGAGTTACATATAATTATAGGACCACCCATAATATAATTAAAACCATATATATATATGGCATAAGATCATAAAATACTCATCATATCATCACATCATAACCCATGTAAATAAAATATGTTTCATAAATATTTCCACAATCCATAATAGCATAACCCGTGGAAACTAAATGGGTTTGACAAAAATATAATCATAAATAATAATAAACCATACAAAGAAAGAATATGGATGGTACCAATGGATCATATCCCCAATAAAACAAAAGCAATGACAGATATTATTTTTGTTAATAAATAAAAATACCATAAAAATATCATTAAAAACATTCTTGAAGAAAATACCATTTCTATTTTGAAATCAAATATTTAAAATCTAAAAATTTACAAAATAATATGGATAAAATTTTCACTGAAAATAACTATTGAAACTTGTAAAATAATCTTTAAATCATTGAGTGATCATGACGGTATTATATTTTATTCATGTCATATACATTGAAACAAATATTCCTTTCACATTCTTAAGAAAAAGTCAAAAATACCTTGTTCAAAAAAATGACAATAATATTCCTTTTAAACCATTTTTTTTAAAATTAAAACATGGGTAAAAATTTCCTGAAAAAATAATTGGTAAATTTTAAAAAAATTAAAACATTTTTAGAATACATGGACATGAAAGAAAAATTATTTTTGGTCAAAAAGGGAAATGAAGTCATTTTTTTATAAAATATTCATTCATTATCATGAGTTCTTAAATAGGGGGAATGAAATAAAAAAATTAATTTCAAGAAATAACCATAGGAGAATAATATTATTTAGATTCTTGAGAGTTGTATCAACAAATATATCATAGGAAGCATAATAAAAAAACAATCTCGATAAATAATGAGATTGTAATATAAATCACTTACCAATTTGGTAACCTTTGAAAAATAATCACCGTGAAAGAAATAAAATTATAAGAATATGTAAATCATAATAATTTTCACAATAATAATAAAAAAATAAATTCATGTGTAGTATATACACCACATAAAATAAACAAGTGGTGGGTATGTCATGTGTCTCATGGAAATAAATTTGATATGAAAATCTCTTAACTCAAGTCGCAACTCTCTTTGTACACATTATAACCTCATATATAATAAATATATGTTTATTATAAATATATTATATAACAATAATAATATATACCATATCATATATGACTTAATTATAATATTTTACAACCCATTTATTAACAATTCTTTATTAAAATCACTATTTTGGGTGATATCTGCTTTGTTTTTCATGTATGTTTTGGTTCGTTTGTTTTGGTCCATGTACTTTGATTATAGTTCAATAATATAAGGAATGTTAATAATTATATAAATATAATATATATTACTTATATACATATTTATAGTTATCCATAAAATATATAGATATAAAAATGAATTATATCGTTTATAGAGACGGTATGCCAAACGTACGCCTGAACGTTGTTTCCATTTTCTCGATGGATGGAATGAAAGAAAGGTATATAAAAATTTACCCTTAAAATAATTTTTATATCATGGATATCATATATACTCATTAAATCTACCCTTATTAAAATCCATATCAAAATAAAATGAAAAAACTTATCACGCCGCTTTGTGGTGGCGGTATTCCACAGGTACGCACGAGCGACATTATCATTTTTCAATGGATTGGAATATAAGAAGGTAAATGTGATATTATTATTTAAGTAGTATAATTATATAATAAATATAATAAATATATTTTATATACATAATTATATCCATCAATGATAGTAAGTGATGGAAATCAAATTACATCGGTTCGCGAGGCAGTAGTCCACCATACACACGATTGATGGTTTTGTTTCCCATTTGATGGAAGAGGGGATGGGCATAGGTTATGAAATTAACATAATAAAATCTAATTATAAATTATATACTAGTTTAATTATATTATAATGTTTGAATAATATTTTAAGGAGGTGGGAGAATAAATAAAATAAAATGCTCGGTTAAGAATGATGCCTCTTTTTCAAAAAAACCTCTTTAGGTTAGCACCAAAATAATTCTTATGAGGATTTAATAATAAAAACAATTCCTCTAGGAAATGGGAAGGTAATTAAGTAAAGTATTTGGGAATATATTTTATGAACTAGAATGGTCTTGAAGTTTGTATAGGATATGATAGGAGGTGTCCTTTTATAAGTGGGAGATGGACAAACTTGGAAATTTCCCAAAAGAATACAAAATCATAAATTCATTCCAAAGAAAAATAATTCAAAATGACCATAGATTAAAATTTTGGATAGTATAATATTTAAATATTTATAAAAAATATAATTTACATGAGTTTAATTGGAAAAAATACCCTTATATTTTGGTTTAACACTCCCCTGGTAAACCTCTTTTTACCTTAACTACAGCAATTAATTTTTACTATTTTACTATTCAGTAAGACCAAAAATTAAGTTGAACTAATTAACTAATAATAATTATTATAATTAAAAATATTGAATCTATTTTACCAAATTTAATTCATATAAGTGTTATATTTTTAATTTAAAAGAAAACATGCGAGCGTGATGAAAATGTGATTTTCCAAAGAAAAGATTTTCTTATGTATAAAAAGTTATTATATCAAAGTTTAACAAAAAATTAATTATAATTACATAAATTGGATTAATATTATTATTATTTAACCAATTTTAATTTTAAAATAATTTTAAAACAAAAAAAATCTTTTTAAATTCTTTAATAAAAAATATAGTTTTTAATAAAAAATAGTATTTTTTACTATTCGTCAAAAAAATAATCTTTTTTGAAAATTCTCAAAAATTAAATCCAAAAAAAAAAATTATGTATTGATTTCAAAAATGAATTTCATTTTTCCAAAAGAATTTTATAAAATTGTAAAAAATAAATTTCAATATAAGTGTAGAAAATGTGACGAAACTTATTTTTAGAATAAAATAATTTTTATGAATAAAACTAGATTTATTCTTATCTCATGCCTAGAAGTAATATTAAATGAATGATATATAAAACATTTTATTGAATATAATATATATAAATTTCATTAAAACAATTCTCCAATAGTGATTAATTTAATTTATATAGATAAAAATGGATTGTTCAAATAAAAATAGTTTTTAAAACAAAATTACTTTCAAATGTTTTTTATTTTTATTTCTACTAAATTGATAACCAATGATTTTATTTTACATATATATAAACTGTATAATTTTCATAATTTATTTTTACCTATTTATACCCTCTAATTTAATGGATATTTTATAATTTTCATATTAAATAATAATATTTTAATTGAATAATGCATTTTGTTTAAACAAGGTGTTTCGTGTAACAAAAGAAATCGAAGAAATTAAGTTTAGTTAAAATGAATATATTTCATAAAATCTTAGGGAGTTAAATTTATACTAAAAAATAAATTTTGGAAAAATTGAGAAGGTGTTATGAGGGTAATATCAAAGTTAAGGAATCCAAATTACAAGTTTGGTAAATCCGGTTTGAATATTTAAAAATAGGACATGATGAGAATATGTATGATTATTTAAATAGGGTAAATTAAAGAGTAATAAATATTCAAGTATTTGGTAAGAATATTATAGATTTAATCATTATAAAGAAGCATATGAGACATTTCTCAGATATATTTTATCCCAAGGTTTCAGATTTGGGGGATCGGGAAGATTCAAAATCAGAAAAACTTCATGAAATATTCATATTTTATGAAATGAGGAATATTCTATATTTAAAACAAATATCCAAAGAGGAAATAGACATTGAATCTAGGTGAAAAGGTGAAGTCAGAGAAAAATTAGACATTGAATCAAGTAATTCAGATGATGATGAATCTGATTAATATTTTAACCAAATCATAGAACTTATATCAAAGATATTAGAGAAGGGTAAATAGAAAGGAAAAGGTAAAAATATTATAAGATATTATAATTCTGATGGTATTGGTTATATTTCATAAAAATCTAGTGATGTGAGTTGAATAATCTAACTCAGATGAGGAGGATGAGAAAACACAAAAGTAGAGGGATAAAAAAATAGTTTAGTAGCAAAAGAAGAATCTTTATGAGAAAGAAATAAAAAGATGAATCATCTAGATAATTAGATAATGAATTCGTTCTATTTTCTCATGTTTATAAAGGATCGCATTCATCAAGAAGTGATGATGATAGAGAAGAAAAAATAAAACATGGGTGGGAGTTAAAATAAAAATTATAATTCTTCATATAACATATACAATACCTCAAATAAGAAAAGAATAATATTGATAAAGAAAAAATTTCTACTAATAAGGAATACTATGTCTTGAAGGATGTGACATACATTAATCAGATCAATAATCACAATCTTAGAGAAGTTTAAGAAGAAAATATTATCATAGATCTTAAGGATGAATTAGATCAAAAAGAATAAGAACTAGCTGTGAAAAAATAAATATGTCTCACAATACTTTATGAGTTGAACTAGGACATATAATACTTCACTTAGGCTACTGAGGAAAATATATACTCTTATTAAACCAATGAGAATAAGAGTTCATGTGAATAGGGTAAATTTTCACTTAATCAGTTTCAAACTATACCTGTTTTATTGAATAGTGTAGATGTAAAAACCAAAAATAAGGATGTTTTAACCAAGAATAAGGATATAAAGTCTTCCATATAAAAGGAATAAAGAGATAATTTAATATAATCACTACCCTCAAGAAAAAACAAATCTTACTTTGTAACAAGACAATAGCAACACAAATCTATACAGATCTAGAACCAATAGTATATCAAATTTTCAAGGGTTTTACTGGTGTTTTGGTAAGTATAGATACAAATCCTACTATTTATAATTTAATATTTATCTACTAGGAAAGATACAATAACCAAGGGTGAGTTTCAATGAGCATTAAATGGAAAAAAAATTGTAGAGGAAACAATGTGTGATGAGATCTACACCAAAGTTTCCTACTCAAAATAAATTTCAGGTTCTAAAAGAAGTATGTGGTTGATATAGTTTAGAAGTAAAAAAGTTTAATATATTAATTACAAGGTTGGAAGGATAATTTCCCTATTCTATAAAAGGGATGACATTTAAAAAATAGTAGTAATTTATGTTAAAATTATAATAAGAAAGAAAATGTCAATAAATAGTTCCTAATTGTTTGTCTAAATCAATTTAAATTGGCTAAACAATTAGAGGAAGTTGAAAACCTTATTGAGGATAAAGGAAATAAAGTGGATTTAGAAGATGAGATAAAAATTATAAGAATTTATCTACAACTAGAAACATAAATATTTTTAATACTGAGGTGGAAAAATATATTCCACATAAAGAAGAATTTTAAGGGAATAAAGAATATAATCAAACATATGAGACTCAAAATGGAAAGAATAGTCCAAAAAATCATCCCATGATTATATTATAAGAAAATAATGGTTTAATTTGAGAGGAAGCTCTTGACCTAAATATTTTCTCTAAGATATAAAGATTTTCCTCCTTGTTCCCTATTATTTTATGTGTTTGGAACAAACATTCATGGAATTTAAGGAAAACATTGAGTTTTTTACTATAAAGACAACAAGAAAAAATATTTATTATGAAGTTTCTCAAATACCGTGAAGATAAGATGAGTTCAACCCTTGAGGGGGTAAAACTTATGGAAGAATTTAAGTATTCCATGAAATCTAGTATTTCTAGATATCTCTAGGAAATCCAAGGAATGAGGTTTTCTATTCAAACATTCAATCAGTACTTTTTATTATTTTAAATATTTTATAAAGGGGTTTGTATTGATAAAATAATGAGAAAAATTGATAGTTTCATGCTTTTATGTTTAAATGTTTAATGTATTTTTTGAGATTTGTGTTGGATAATGCATATTTCTTGATAAATTCATTTTACAAAGCCCCAATTTGAGAAATAATAAATTTTTTACTATGGTATCACATGCATGGTTGTTTATGGACAATATAGACAACCTTGGTTGTATTTATATTGTTGCATACACCAGGTTATCCCATGTAGACGTTGAGTAGACCAGCTAAAATTTATTTTCTAATAGATCTATATGGTATTATCCTTCTCTTAGAAAAGCGGTGAAATTTTTCTTGTGCCTTTAAAGACATAAGAAAATATGAGAATAACCCTACATTGTCCCTTTGCATTTGATTTTCAATAAGGGGGAGAAATAAATGATCACGCATATTAATGTATGTGAGGTTGTATTAAAAACAAAAAAGGGGGATATTGTTTTATCCAAAGTGATTGGTTGTTTTTTTTCAATATATCAATGTGTTTTTTATGTAAAGAGTATAATATTTGATAGGGATTCCTTATTGAATTTTAGATAAGTGTGCTAATGAGGGATTGTTAAAAAAACATTCATCCCTAGTCATTCATGGTAACTTGATAAACATTTAGGGCTTTGGTTCAACTACACATAGATAGCTTATGAGGCTATGGAGGAGTATTGAGGAAAGCCTCAACAAGGTTAGGCATAGTTGTGCATGGATGTATGCATGGGTGAATGTGGGGAGGCGGGACCTGTGTTAGCCATATATGATTGTACTATGAGACATTTCAATTGGGTCCATACTATATCGAAGATGATAAGAAGGAATGAATCTAAGTGTGGGATTGATATGGTATAATGACATCATGGGTACTGTTACTCCACCTTTATGATATATGAACATAAGGCATGAACGAATAGGAAAATTCCATGTCTTCATCTTTAAGATACTATGTGTGTGAGGTTTTTCTACAATAGGACCTTCCCTGAGAACAGATCTTCCATTAGGAAGAACTCATATCTTCTATAAAGAAAGGTTCTTCTATGTGTATGAAGTGCTTCCATGATAATTTATATTTCATGAATAATATCACAGACATTCCATGAGGTACCTCTATGATATCCTTCTATGAGATGATTATAACAGATCTTCTATGAGTGTCTTTCTTCAGCATGAACACTTTTTTCTTTGAGGTTTTCAAAAATATTCCATAAAGATTCTATTAGTAACAAATTCATGGATCTTTTGTCAAGTATCAAGATTTTTACCCAAATCATGGACCTTTCATGTGTATAAGGATCAACCTTTTAGAGTTTTGTATTTCACAATACTTAATAAAGATGCCTCTAGTTAAGAAAAATAGAGAAAGTTGAATATGATATACATTCATGAGGAGAGTCTGATATCCATGAAATATATATCAATGTATATTCCAAGAAATCTAGTCCACATTATCCATTTATGAAACTCATTCAATGCATGGGTGAGATCAAAATACTAAGATATACATGCAGTTTCACTTGCATGTATACAAATCATTTGAGATGATGATAAGCAGCGCATTGATAGGTAAAATCAGTCTTTTAACATCCATGAAATCCCCAAGAAATAACATTGTAGGAGACATGCATGTGAATATGATGCATGAAGGTTTGATCTATATCTAGTATTTCTCTATGAAATAAATTTTCATGTACATGTTTTTATGCTGAAAAAAATATGATGAAACTAAGGTGAATGCATGCTATAAATTCAATGCATGTATGAAAAAGGAAGTCTCTTGAAGCATCATGCATTCCATACATGAAGATGATGATGTCACGTGAGAATCAATGGAGGATTATATTTTAGTTATTTAGAATCCATATAAGATATTAGTACCTTGATATTTTGGGCCATTAAATGAGGTATTTAAAAGGATATTGAATAAGATTTGAAGACTGAGCCTCCAGGGTTTTTGAAAAGATATAATGACTCAAAGTTTGAATAATATTTGTTGAGAATTCAAAGTTGATAAATATCCTCCAATTTTGAATGAAAAGATTACCTACCATAGATAATCATGGAGATTCCAAAATTCAAATATGGGAATAATATCTATGATGTTTAAAGAGAATTAATATGCATTCTTCTATGAATATAAATATACATGAAGGAAATAAATAAATATTTTTCAAGTCTTGAGAATATTATTGATAACTCTTGAGATAATTTTATATATCTAGTATCATGGTTAAAAGAAGAAGAAGAGTTAAATCCAGTTATCTAAGAACCGGAGTCTTCAATAAGTTTAGGAAGATCCAAATATCTCAAGATCTCGAAGAAGTATCAAGAACAAAAGTTCTATTGAAGTTCTTTAGAAGGTACGCATACAGATATATTGATTCATCTGATATTATATGAATATTATATTTCCATGTGGTGAAAAAGAGACCAAGGATTGGAATAATATCTTTATTATTTGGATCATTATTGAATAAGTGAAAGTATCTTCTAGTGGATTCTGGAATATATGGGAATATAATAGATTCTATGTTGGTAGGAAATTGTTGAAGGGAACATAGTACACTATGTGTTGATATAACTGTATTGTCCTTGGTAGTAAAAAATTGATGGAGATAATGGAGAATCTATATTGGGGAAATAAGAACATGGAAAGGAGTGGGATTTCAGTATGAACCTTATAAATACTATGTCTCAAAATATTTCAATTATTTTATTTACACGAGGTGAGTACTATGAGAAATTATTTAGTGGATTAAGAACCTTAACAAGTCTAATATATTAAATCAAAATATATTTAATTCATAAAAATAAGACCACTTATTCACCCCCCCCCCCCCGCCCAGTTGTGGCCCATCTATCCTAGGTATATACATATACCTAGTGGGTTATCCAGTGCACACAAAGAATAATATTCTTTATTTTGTGCCTCATGATCATATTTGGTATCTCTATAAAATAATACTTCTCACACTAAACTTAAAAATTCACCATAGCCTATAATAATCCATGATGAACACCGGTTAGGGATAAAATCAAAGTCATACTTTAAGAGGTCAATTATCATTGTAATTCATGAAAAGTATATCTATATATACATTTATACAACCAACATGAAAGTATGACAAAGTGGATATTTCCTTTTAAATATTATAATACATTTCATATTATTAAAACAATTTTAAGAATTTTTAACAAACCCAACATAAACACTAGTTGATTAAATCATATATAAAAAACTACCAGATCAAACTTGTGATTGTTATACTTTTTGGGTTCTATTAACTTATTAAATCATATGAAATATCAATCACATCTCTATGTGACCATCTAATAAACCCCCCCCCCCCTCCAACTCTTTAGTGAGAATCATATATAAAGTAAGTAAATCTGAATGATTGTGAGATTTATTAATCATATTTCTAATTATTCAACTATTTGAACATATTCAAACTACTTATAACTATTTTCTAAGTGCATCATCATCCTTGTAACTCCTTCCATCATCCTTTTCCCTTAAAAAATTTCAAATAATGTTAATTTTACATTATTAACTAATCATTAAATCCAAAAACCATTTATAATAAAGTGGAATTTACTTTATTATGATAAATAATTTAACACTTTACATGTTTATTTATTATTATACCCTAAAATATTTTAGTATATCAAGAGTAATTAAATTTATAATTTAACTAGTACATTCCAAAAGTGATGTTAACTTGTTCATGATAACTAAATGTAACTCTTTAGATTTTTATTTATCATTACTTATCCTAAATTATGTAATGCAATAAGTGAAATTCACATTTAATCTTAGACTAGTTTAATCCTTTATTTTTTAGCTTTTAACTTCTTTAAGTCAAAACATCCTCCCACTAGATTATTAGTTACTATATTCTTTTCAAAATATCTTTCTAAGTTAAAAATATATATTTTGTGTTCGAAAATAACATATATATCCTCTTTGTAGGAATGTTTAATAAAAAAATTAGTTTCTTTATATCACATATTATATTCTATGTGTTTGAATCATTTTTCTTGAAAATAATATTTTATTAAAATACACCACTTATGGATGGGAATCATATTCCATCATATTTTAACAAATATATGGATAAAATTTTTATCCTAGATAAACACTTTTAGCCCTATATTATTCTCAAAACATGTTATATAATCCAATGAATCATAAACCATGTATATGAAATCAATCATCTCAATTTTTTTTTCACACAAACTATTTATTATTAAACCACTTCTCTAATCATATAAAAGAACTGAGGTAAAGATACAAAATCTTTAATTAGGTTCATCTATGTTTGATACACTCTTTTACATTGAGATTTTATATAGAAACTCTTTAATTCATAACATGAATGTGAACTACAAGTTCAATCAATTATTCTTTTATATTAAACTCCTATATATTTATAACACTTTCAAAACATACATCTAGTATCATATTATGATTTCTTGAACTATGTTTCGCTTAGGGGTGCCCTAAACTGATGGTCTACATGGCCTCAAGTGTGTCTCCCCATATTCTAGAGGTTGTCAACTAACAACGAGGGCCTATGGAGTGTCTTTGGGAGACCATGTCCTCATGTTAGAGTGGAGCACAGTGGATATAATAAGCATTTGAATAGTGTAATCATGATATTAATGAACAAGAAGTGGAAAAAAGGAGTTATCATTCAATATTAATAATCAACTTATAAGTTGAACAGTATAGTATAAAAATATGATGATGTATTGTCATGTATCTAAAAAAATGGAAAACATGTATACATAAAAACATGTAATACATGTTATATAAAAGAATCAAAAAGAATCCAAAAACTAACCAAACATCTTGAGCACTGGCCCAGTCATCTACTACCAAGTTTCATCCTAAGAAATTAATCAAGTTAGGTTTCCAAAGCAAGATGCTTCCCCCTATCAACACATGCATACATGTAATATTCTCGGGTATCATCGGCAGTGTGGATAGAGTCTGAGACAAATCTAGGAAGGTCACCACCAATGGTGTCTATACAATCCATTCTATGAATATAAATTGAAATAGTGTGAAGGTATATATAAATGGAATTAAATAGAGTATAGTAATGTAAATAGCCCACAACCTCTTTAGCCTCAACTGGTGTCTGAACATATATCATTTAATTAATTATATTCTAATTTACAATAAGTTTCAACCATGTTTTACATAATAGAGATAATGTGATAGGATACAAGTTGTAATCAAGTCATCCCATAATGATGATACTAATGAAATAGGATCCAAGGTAATAACCAAGGAATCCTTGACCTCAAGGGTTGATCCAAATCATAGTAATAACATGGAGTCTAGAAAAGGGGTATGAGTGTAATCCAAGTGGAAATCACCCAAATAATTTCACTATAAAAGATTCTAGCTGATTCCAAGGATCACATCCAAGGTAAGCATGGGATAATCATGATGGGTCCAATGGGGTGAATCCACTGTGCCATGTGTTTGAAGACATCAAGATGGATCCAAGGATTTTATACAAGGAATATTAATATCTATAGAATAGTAAAGGGTTCTTACAACATAATGTAAGGAATCCTCTAGTAGACAAAGACCATGTTACAAGGTGGGTATCTGCCTTGGGAACTGGTTCCTTAAATATGAATGGTGTCGTATGAGCGCTTAATGAATTCCCTTGGGAATTCAAGGCTGTCTCAAGTATGGCCACTCCTATAAAGGTACAAGGTCCTTATTCAATAGGTACATTATACATGTCATTATTTAATTTAGGCCATGTAATACTCATTCCATTTAATAATTTAGTTGGTTCATTCAATTTCTTTTCATACAGGTGACAAGGCTAAACTGGACATGAAACCATTTATTTGTTTAATTACTTAATCATTTGTTAGGTTCATTAATTTACCTCTCATTATACATGAAAAGTCATTCTATGTATATGAAACCAATATTAATTCCATTATAATCATTTAATAAGTCCAAGTGATAACTATAATACATTTTCCAATTATGAACTCATTAGGTTCATTCATTACCTTTCATCCAATGTGACAAGGTTAAATAGGGAATGCAACCAATTACTAATTAATTATATAATTCATGGTCAAGTAATGTTTATACATATACACTTAACATTAATACTTTAAAAGGGTTCATTAATTTATTAAAACACTTACCTTATAAGGTTCAATTCATAGCACACCTAAAAGTTGTTGCAGATAGACCCACATATGTCACTAAGGCATAAATAAGGAAGAGCCCTACTTGGGGTGGTCGGCATTGAGGTCATAACCCACAAAAATGAATATCATGTATATAATGGGCTATATAATATGATCACAATTATTATAATAATTTCATATAAATTTAATAATAAATTCTTGGTGAAATTGGCATGTGTATGATGGAAATAGTTTATGAAACATAGAGACTTTGAGGGATGAGTCATAGACCACCTACCTCGATCCAATATCACTCCCATCATCCAGCATCATCCCTTAGTTTGGCATGGATTTGAAGAAAACTAATTAACAAATCAATTCCATAAAAATATGTTATATGATCCTTCATCAAAATAGCATCGTCAAGAGGAAGACAAATGATGAACTGATCCTAAGGATTGAAGATCTTACCTAGAGGAATCCAACGCGACCAACAGATATTGAATCTGAGATTGGATAATAAAACGGGATAAAAAGTTATGAAGAGGATCTTAGGATATCCACTGGGAGTAAATGGGGGCTCATGTAAATTGGAATGAGGAAATAAATAAGGATGGTAAAGATATAACTCATTAAGGTAAAATTGAAAAAAATTCCAAAAAATCAGGGGTCTCATGGTTTGGCCACATGGTTGGAAAAACTATGCGCCAACCGTGGGCCACCCACTTTCTAAAGAGGTGATCCACGTGGTTCATACACATGGTTTTCCAAACCATACACAAACCATGCATCTACTAAAAAGTTTAGACCACCTGCATGTTCATGTAGCCCCGGGCGCATAGTTAGGGAAAACTGGGTGCCCTACTTTGTTCATTGAAAAGACCCATGAAGTTAAGGGTAGTAAGGTTTCTACTAAATGTGTGGCCTAGTGATTTCTTCCACCAACTGGGGTTCTGATCACCTAAAAATAATTGAAAATTCTATAACCTCATTATACATTCATAATAGGTCCAATAATAAGAATCAAATAAAATTCAAAGGATCCATACCTCATAGAAAAATTGGTTTCTTACAGTCTTCCCCCATTAAAGGACCCCACCCCTAAGTTCACCTTCCAATGGTGGAAAAACATTGTCTAAGAACAACTCTGACCACTGGGCATGTATGTTAGCCTCCCACTTTCGAGTCTCATCTTGCACACGACCATGTTGTTATAGCCCCCAAAATGAAGGGATAAACCCACCATGGAGATATATTGTGCTCTGTTCAATGATGCATATGGGATATTCCTCAAAAGAAGCATCGTCATCTAACACAACCTCCTAAGGATAAAAAGTATTAGATGGGTCATCATGATAATTGTGAAGCTATGAAATTTTGAAAATATTATACATGGCATGGTACCTCTAAGGTAATAGCTACCAATAGGATACTAGCTTGAATCTATATAGAATTTCAAATGGATTTCCATAATGAGTCAAAGGATTCCCTTTCCTTTTTATCCATCTATGCCCAAGTCTATGTGACACCCATAAGAAAAGATTATCCCCAACCTCAAACTCAAGAATTCATCAATGATGATCGGCTTAAGATTTCTATCTGGATTGGGTAGTAGATATATGATTCCTAATTAGTTGAACCTACTCTGAAGTATCCTACATGAGACAAGGACCAAGTAGTGATGCCTCTCCTACCTCTAACCATCACAGGTTTGAATGGTATGACCTACTTTATATAACCTCAAATGGATCCATCTAAATTGTCACTTGAGATCTATTATTGTAGTTTAACTTGATGAGAGGGATATGTTTCTCTGAAGAATCATTCAAATCAAGGATACATGCTCAAAGAATTTCCTCCCACACCTGTATCATTTGTTCTGATTGGCCATTAATCCAAGGGTGACAAGTTATTCTCAAGAGCACCAGTGTACCCATAGATTTATTTAACCCCTACCAGAACATTGATGTAAAACGAGAATCCCTATCTAAAATGATAGTACGAGAGTAACCGAGTAGTCCTATGATCTCACAGACATATAGTATTCCTATCTCATAAACTGAGAAAGCCTACCAGATAGGAAGGAAGTGGGCTACTTTATTCATTCAATCCATGACTACCCAAATTGTATCTCTACCTAGAGGCGCCCTCAATAAGATTACTACAAATTCTATTGCAAAATCTTCCAATTTCCATTCTGGTACTAGTAATGGATGTAACAAGCTATAAGGTCACTGGTTCTCCACCTTCACTTAATAACAGTTGGAACACCTAGTGATAATATCAGCTATGTGACATTTCATCCCAAGTCACATATACTAGCATTGCATATCTTGATACATCTTGGAGATGCTAGGATAAACTGCCTACTAAGAAGCATGGTACTCTCACATCATTTCCTCTCTCATATATGTAGGAACCCAGACATTTCCATGTATACATAGTATTTTTCTTCCATCAATAGACCATTTAAGAGGTTGTTACTTACCAGTAAAACTCTCAAGGAGAACTAACCCCTCAAGATCTAAAAATGTTTGATCTTTACCCTATAAAGGAGTGAATAGGTAACTTATAAGACCATAAAAAAGGCCACTTGTGACTCTCATGAAACTCCAAATGTAGATCAGAAAAGAGTTCCATCAATTTCCATTCATCAATGGCTTCCTGTTGGGCTTGTGCCGGAGTTTTCTGGATCAGCGCATTCACTACCGTATTTCCATTTATAACCATTATAGGCAAGATCAAAGTCAAAGGAATGAAGTTATACAACCCATATTCACTATTTTAGAATCAATTAATGCTACATAAAGATAAATTTGAGGCTCTTGTGGTCTGTATTCAACACAAAGTTCTGTCTCATCAGATAGTGTCTCTAGTAGTGTAAGTCATGTACAACTCCTACTTGCTCAAGATCGTGCATCAAATAATTTATCTCATGATTCCTCAACTATTGAGACTTTTATGCAATTAATATATCCTCTTAGATCATCAATTCACATATCCCGATGTCTAATGCATCAAGTAACACTATATAGCCGCTGCTAAACTCTAGAAGAATCAGAATCGGTGTCATGGTATGCCTTCATTTCATCTTTTGAAAGGCCTTATTGTATGATTTTAACCATAGTAACTTCACAACCTTCTTAGTAATACCATTAAAAGGTGCATCAAGGCATGGTAAGTTCTGTATGAAACACCTATAATATCCATCCATCCCCAAGAAACTCAATATATCAATCACGTTCTTGGGATGATCCCAAGAAACCACAGCACTCACCTTCTCTAGGTCAACTCATACTCTAGATTCCAAGATAATATGACCCAAGAAGTAAAATTTTTTGATCTATGAGTGTCACTTAGCAAGATTTTAATATATATGATTCTCTCTTATTGTATTAAAAACAATCTCAATACGTTTAGCATTTTTTCTTTGAGTATGATAATACACTATGATTTCATACAAAAGTACTGTGTCAAAAGAAACTAGATAGGGTTGAAAATCCCTATAAATCAAATCCATAAAAATGGTGGGTGAATTCATAATACCGAACAACATAACAAGATATTCATATAATATATATTAACTTTTGAAATCCATATGTGGTATATCTAAAGTCCTGACTCACACTTGATGATAGCCTGATCCCAGGTCAATCTTTGAGCATACCCAAGATCCTCAGAGCTAGTTAAATAGATCATCTATATGAGTAAATGGATACCATTTCTTAACTATAATCTAGTTCAACCATCGGTAATATATACATAAATGATGGGGCTCATCCACCTTGATGAAAAGAATAGGTGAATCCCAAGAATAAGTGATGGGTCATGTAAACCCCTTTGATTCTAAATCCTCCAACTATATCTTGAGATCCTGGAGCTCAGTAAGTTCCATACTATATAGAGGAATAGATATTGAATCTTATCCTATAAAAATATTAATTTTAAACTCTACCTCTCTCTTAGGAGGTAAGTTAGAAATGCCGTTAGGAAAGACACCCATGAAATTATCGACTACTGGAGGAAAATCAGCCATATGTATTACCTTCTCCTCTGTGAAAAGACTAGAAATATGGGCAGCAAATCTACATATCCCATGATTATCTGGTCTATATTTACTAACCTAGACATTACACTCACCATTGTGGAGATAAATATCACCTTTTGGTGATATAAATGATAACCTGCGGTGATAGTAGTCCACCTAAGTGTGATAGAGAACAAACCAATCTATCCTGAGAATGACATCAAAGACCTTAATCTTGAGTACAAAGAGGTCCCATAAGAAGGTATAATTTCCTACCTTAAGGGAACAGTCCCTACATTAGCATATTCACTCTAATTGTACTCCCAATAGTGTGACATGGGTCATCACACAATATGAGTACTGAATTTCCATCTCTTTCCAAGTTTGATAAAGAGATAAAGTATTGAGTGGAGCATGTATTAAACAAAAAAGATACAATAATAGAGGTTAATAGATTAGTACCTCATACTGTAAATGGTCATGCACTCTGATCCTCAATTATCGGCTATAATGCATGAATATGGACCAATCCATGGCCTTGTTCTATAGTTGTACTACCCTAGGTTGTAATTATCTACTGACGATGATAATCAGAAGTCTGGATACAATTTCCATGACCTCCTCCTTAGCCAATCCTCCCAATGCTACTCCAACTCCCCACCTGACATGGTGCAACTGATCCAACCACAAAATTTGGAGCAGGTTTAGATCATCTTCCACTAGAATAAGGTAGAATGATATGATAGAATATCTAAAGATGACCCATATGACCGAAATCACGATAAAAAATAGGGTCTCTATCACACTGAGGATTTATATTCCTATATTGTCCACACTGATGGCATATGATGAAGCTGCAAGTGCAGATACTCTGTCCACCATTTCTATAACTGAACACCTTAAGTCTACACATCCTACTACTGGAAGAACAACTACCTTAACTTAGTACTAAACCTATAGAATTGGTACTATTGTATTCTATTAGGTTGTGATCAGTGATAAGGGCCTGATTAATGATATCATAAAAGGTAGGTAAGTGGAAGACATGCACCTATGAGTGGACGGAATAATTAATTCCATCCTCAAAATGTCATACTCACGATATGTCATCATCGTCTAGAAGTCATAAAAAGTGTTAAAACTTAGTAAAACATGTTGAATAGTCCATTATAGACAGATAAACCTTCTCCAGGTGCATGAACTCTCTGGCTCAGTTATCTTTTACTATCTAAGGGAAAAAGTAATCATAGAATTTAGTACAGACATTGGCCCATACAATGACCTAATGAAAACTAGCCTGGCTAATCACATCCCACTAGAACCTGAATGAATCAAACAGTGTGTAGGTGAAAATATTGACCCTATTATCTAGAGGAATATCCATATGATCAAAGATAGATTGTAAGAACACGGTTTTTGACTTAGGTAAAGATCCTTTAAATTTTAGTCTAACTCCTTATTATGGACCTATTTCAAATGCCTAATGTGTTCAAGAAGGTCTTAAGGGTGTATGGGGCTTGTTCGGAGTCTATAACCCATATTTTTTGAAAAATAGTCCTATCGCATGGTAAGAGTAAATTGTGCGGGTAGGATGCATGGTTACTCTAAACTGTGCAGACGGTCTACATTTTCAAGCAGAGCCATATCGCATGATTGGTGCATGGTTTCTCAAATTGTGCGGCCTAATCATGTGTGTACCCCCTTTTCTCCAGGTAACCATGCATGCTTGGTGCATGGTTTGGAAAACTGTGTGGACAAACCATGCACAGAATAATTTTTAGGTGATTTTACTATTTTAACCTTAATGATCTAATTAACTTAACCCTTATTCTCCAATCTGAATTCCAACAGGATGAACCTCCATTTCTCCCATTTTGGATCTCTTTGAAGGCCTAAACTATGGATTGAGAGATATCTTTCATCTAGGATCTGATTGAGATTCCATTTTTCATGTTGGATACATAATGGTAAGTACTTGATTATTATTAAGTCATTCCTCATTTCTCTTTCTCGTGACCTAGATATCTAGATTTAGGATTTTATGCCCATTTTTCATATATTCTCTGATCCTTACTGAATTAAAGGTCTATAATGGATGGGGAGAGTCATACGAGTACGAGGTGGGTGGTCTATAACTCATCCCTCGAGTTCGTTGATTTTGGAATTGACATGTGAGGCCTGCCGATTTCATCAAGTGTCATTTATTGAATTTATATGTCTTGATTCTAGTCATTTGAACTGTATTCTTGTGATCTTTCCACAAATGTGATTGGTTGTTGGTGTTTGTGTCCACAACACCCAACACCCCATATAGGGTGATGTGCCATAATTGTGTTTTTAGTGTTTTGACACTTTTGAGCCATAGTCCGGGTGTGCTTGAGATTGACCGAACTAATGGTAAGCCTCCTTATATTAATTTCCTAATGAATCTTGGTATTGTGAATATCTTTTACCATGTGAATTCCACTTGACCCACCTAAGGTAAGTGCTTAAATTTGGGTAATTCATTCAAATCATATTATGGAAAGCATACTTATGTATATGACTTTGCCTTATTAAATGTAAATGGATGTTTGGTTGCACTTCTATATCACACTTTTCCATGTTTATGGAAGGAATTGGAGTGAACATTATTAATTGACCTAAATTGCATGGATTTAAGAAAAATATTTCCTGAAACTTTTCCTTTTCAAACTAATGAAAGGAAAGGTTTGAACCAAGTGAATGTGTTAATGTCATAGTTATCATATGACTAAATTAATTATAATGAATTAAATGTAAGGCGCCTTTTTATAAACATAGACTTTGACATATTTATAAGAAGTATTAAATCATGTTAGCTCTTGGATTCCTGAGGGAATGCCTTGGGTACTCTAGGACGTCATTCTGATTCAAGGATGTCAGTTTCCTTTGGTGAGACCTACTTGGGAACCCAATCCTTCTTTACCTATGAATGCCCTTTATGACACCATAGGATCCCTTAATTATTATTATATGATGACTCGGATACACTCCTTTGATCTGACATGACTAGAGGTGCCTTGGTAACATCCTTGGGCCTGAAAACTGTTTTTCTCCCGATTGACCTTGGGTGAATTCCTTGGATTGGGTTAGAAACATTATTGTGGGAATGCCTTGGATGGTGCTCCTTAGATTACACACTTACCCATTAGCTGGACATAGTTATGACTAAGTTAGTGGCCCCTAAGGTCTAGGTTTCTTTGGTGAATACCATGGAACCGCTTCATATTAATTATCAATTATGGTTTCCTTATTACATCGTAGAACCTTCACTATTTATACTATCACTAGGTGATGTCAATGCTGGCTATGCCTTATGTAAATCATATATATAAACTAGTAATTATTTAATTTATGAATTGGTTACATGTACAAACACTATATGAGGTATGAAGAAAGTACTTGGGTATTTAGTTACATTGTACTGCTTTATTTATATATGCATGCTTCCACACTGTTATAATTTCTATTACATGGGTTAGATGTTATGGACACCATTGGTGGTGGCCCACTGAGATTTATCTCACAAACTCTCTGGGTTTTGTTTGTTACTTAGGGAAGATTAAATGTATGTCTGTGTTGATAAAAGGAAGCATAATGTTTTGGACACTTGACTTCTTATTATTCTAGGATGGAGCTGGTAGTAAATTACTGAGTTGTAGCTTGGGATGCTTGGGATAGTTTATGCATTTCCTTTGCTACATTGGGTTTTTCATGTATTCATACTACTTTGTATCCATGTTTTCCACATTTCTAGTAAAATGACATATATCATCATCAGCAACTGTATGTTATTCCAGTTATTTTAGTTATTATTGATCTATCTCCTTCCATTGTGCATTATATTTACTTATATTGCTTCTGCTATTTATCTCATGTTGTATCTTATATTTTTTCTGCTAAGTTTCACTATGGTAATGAAAGAATAGTCTCCACACAAACACACCCTAGGCCTTCTCTACTAGTCGATAGCCTCTAGAATTTGGGGAGATGATCTTAAGGCCATGTGGACCACCGGGCTTGGGGAACCTCTTAAGTGGCATCCGGATCTGGGACGTCACAAAGTGGTATCAGAGGGTTTCCTCTATTACTTTACTATTTATAGACAATATATTTTAGAATAATAACTCTTGGAACTTGTTCATAAGTCATTATTGGGCATCACAAACCCATGTTCGGGGTAAAATACAAGTTTCCTAAAATACTATTGTTGTTCTGTTTTTTCTTATTATAGTTTATATCATTTCACCATTGGGTGACACACATTCAATGTGGTGTTATTGATTATTACTCTGATTAAGGATCTTATTTCATTCTTTTCTTGATAGTATGAGGGTAAGGATCATTGTTACATGCATCATAGTAGGCACCTAGAATTTGCATTTCATGCATAATTTCCATGCCATATAGGTACATTTGACTGTTTTTCTTTGCTTTATATGCCTATGATTGATGAGTAAGCCTTTACTTATATATATATATATATATATATTTCTTGTGTTGTTATATCCTATGATTGAGTGGTCGTTTTTTTCAATTCATGGGGTGTTATGGGCCCTCATGGGTTGGAATGAGTAATTTACCAAATCAAGTCTTTAATTATAAATTAAAGTGGGTGTTAATATATGTGATAAGGAGTATGGTATATGATTTACTGATAATGAAGGTCCATTTAAGAGGAACATTGATATAAGTTCTAAGAAAATTCCAACATAAAAGTGAAATGTTTTCACATACTTATCCCACCTTTTCATTCTTGTGAAAGGTAAAGGTGTGAACCTTGTAATTAAATATAGAATGAAACAGTTTCCAATAATTGATGAGGCATGGTACTATTGAACCTTCATCTAGTGGAACCTCCGGAATGTATAACTGAGTATGTACCTATACCTATCCTTCTAAGCAGTTAGTTGGGGTAGTATACTTTGGGTAGTGAGCCCTTTCTTAAACTCTTCTTCTGTTAGTGTTGCTATATTTTTTCTTAAATATTTTTATAATGTTTGTGCTTGGAAACAATTGTAGAACAATGCCACCATGACATCATCATGCCATGTTCCAGGAGGTTGGTGATGACCATGCTCAAAACATGGTGGGCCTTGAGCCACCAATATTACCTCTATGAGCCAAATATGAGGCACCACCCCATGTACCTAAATTGGGCACTAATTCTCAAGTTCTTAATAATTTCCTACATATGATGCAGTTTATGCATGGTGCTCCAAAAGTTACACCTATGATGGCTGATATAACCCATGAGTACCAAAAAAAACATCCTCCTACCTTCTTAGGATATGGAGGTCCACAGGCTACTCACACTTTGCTAGAATCCACCTTGTCTATCTTTGAGCATCTAGATACACCTCCATAGCAGAGGGTCAAACTTGTTGTGTACATGCCTCGTGATTCATCCAAGCATTGGTGGGATGTGATTACTGAATCTGGTCTCTATCAGGACATGGTATGGGCTGATTTTTATACTACCTTCTATGATCAATTCTTTCCACAGGCACTTAGAGCTGACAAAGCCAAAGACTTCATGTATCTCAATCAGGGTTCTATGTTAGATATGGATTATTCAGTGTGTTTCACTAAGTTACATCACTTTGAACCTCTTCTACCTGGTGATGAGATTTTGCATGGTAGATGCTTCAAGTATGGTCTCTAGTATTCCATTCATACTTAGGTGAATATATTTGACCTACTTACTTTCTCTAACATCATATATCAGTCTATAATCACTGAGCACAACCTGAGGGACGACGATAGTATTGAGCATATAGGATTAGTGTCACGTTAGGAAAATAGTTCTTTTGATAACAAAAAGAAATCCATTGAGATTTCTCATTAGGGAAGTGGTATCTAGGGTACCTGTGCAGGTAGATCTATAGTGTGTCACTAGTGTGAACTTACGGGGTATCTGAAGCCTCAATGTGATAGAGACCTACTGGAGAGTCAGGATTGAAGCCGAATATGGAATCTCTAGCATTTCTATCTTACCATTCCATTAGCTTCTAGTGTAAGAGGATCCAAACCAACTCCACCTTAAGGGGAAGTTTATTCTACACCACATCAGGCATGGAGTTGGAGTAGCACTGGAAGGACTAGTCGAGGAGGAAGTCATGGTTGTGGTAGCTAGACCCCAGATCACTAGCATCACTAGAAAATCATTTTTGTTCATCATAGTCCAACTTTTTCAAAGGCTCATGGATCAGGACAGATGTGTGAATTACATCAGATAACCATGGATCAGGATGTGGGACCATTTAATGTATGAGTTACTATTCTAGTAGCCTCCACTTTAGTATCATCTTTATTTGATACAGGTGTTTCACACTCTTTAATCTCTTTATCTATCATGGAAATCCTTGGGCTGGGAATATAGTTTTTCTATGGTATTATGACCTCAAATACACTAATTTGAGTATGTTCAGAGGGTATACACTTATGTAGGGACTTTACCCTTGAGGTAGGTAGTTACCCTTTATTGGGGGGCCTCTTTGTTCTCGAGGTGATGGGCTTCGAGGTCATTCTCGGGATGGATTGGTTGGTTCATTTTCATGCCTTTAGAGACTACTAGGTCAAAGTGTATCATTCACATCAATAGATGGTAGCAGTTATCTACATAAGGGTGAGTGGGATTTCCAGGCTAGAAGAGTCGGACCAGAGCATCATGGGCTAGGTTGGGTGACCGCCTAGATTTATAATCTCTTTCTAGATGATCAAAGATTAGACTATGGTGAATTCCCTCCAATAGTAGATCATTTAAAGGATGTTTTCCCCAATGACTTTTCTATCTACCTATTGAGTGGTAGGTAGAGTTTATGACAGATCTTGTTCCAGGAGCAGCTCCAGTGTCCATTTCTCCATATTTTATGGAACTTACTGAGCTCTAGGAGCTCAAACATTAGTTAAAGGATCAAGAGGCCAAAGGTTTCATATGTCCCAACACTTCCTATTAGGGTTCGCCCTTACTTTTCACCAAGAAGGTGAATGGGACTCTTCATATGTGTGTGGATTAAAGATAGTTGAACCATATAAAATTTAAGAACTGGTATCCACTACCTGGAATAGATGATCTCTTTGAACAACTATGAGGAGATAGGGTCTTCTCTAAGATCAACCTGATATCAGGATATCATCATGTGCGAGTTAGGCCATCATACATACCTCATAGATAATTTTGTAGCAAGTATGGTCTATATGAGTACCTCTTTATGTCATTCATTCTTACTAAATCACCCTCTATTTTTATGGATCTAATTAATAGGGTGTTCCACCCCTATTCGGATTCTTTTTTTGTAGTCTTTGTGGATGACATCTTGGTGTATTATCACACTCATAGAAACCATTGAAATCACCTTCAGATCATTTTGAGTACATTGAAAGAGAATAAAATTTATGTCAAGATCAATAATTTCCACTTCTGGATTGAAAAAGATCACTTCTTAAGTCATATAATCTCAGAATTGAGGGTCTCTATTGACCCAAAAATGGTGAGTGTGGTGGTTTACTGGGAGTAACACAATAACTTATTTGATATATGATGTTTATTAGGGATGGATAGATATTAAAAGTTTTTCATATAGGACTTTTCATTCCATTATTCACCTCTTAGTTGTCATATAAATATGGTTTTTAAGTTCTTTGGGTCAGAAGAGTGCGAGAAATCCTTTCATAAGATGAAAGGAGGCTGGTCTCGAGACCTATTTTGACTCTGCTAGAGCCAAGAAGAGGTTATATCATCTTCTATGATGCATCATGGAATGGCCTAGGATTAGTGATGATGTAGGAGGATAGAGTCCTTGTATAAGAATCTCAATAGTTTAGACATCTTGATAGAAATTACCCAACTCACGACCTTGATCTAGTAGTAGTTGTCCATGCCTTATATTGTTGGAGACACTATCTGTTGGGTGATCTCTTTAAGGTGTACATGAACCAAAATAGCCTCAAATATATATTTTCACAGCATAACATGAATGTCATATAGAGAATATGGTTCAAATATCCTCATAACTTTTATTTTAAGCTTGCTTATATGCCTGTAAAGGGAAACATAATCGTTGATGCACTAATTCGGGAAACTCGGGTACAGGCCATACAGGAATCTAGTGATGAATGGAAGTTAATGACCCTCTATTTTGAGATGAATCTTGAGTTTCATGATAATCATGATAATTATTACCTATTATCCTTTATAGTTACCTCTTCCCACCTTGAGAAGGTGAAGGGATGGAAATTTTTAGATCCTGAGGACCTGGTTCTCCATGAGAGTATATCAGGAGCTAACCCACCTTTGGATTGGTCTGTGGATAGAGGCTACATCCTACATATTCATTGGAATGTCTGGGTTCCTAAAAATATGATAGTCGATTTGATTCAAGATTCCCATGCTTCTTAGTGTGTAGTTCATCCAAGAATCTCCAAAATGTATCGAGATATGCAACGCTGGTATTGGTGGTATGGGGTGAAATGTTAGATAGCAGACTTTTCCCCTAGGTGTTTCACCTATGGCAGGTGAAGGTAGAGCACCAAATACCTGTAGACTTACTACAGTTTATTCCAGTCCTAGAATGGAAATGAGAAGATATTTCTATGGATTTCTTATTCATCTTACCTAGTTCATCGAGGGGTTGTGACCTTGTATGGATAGTTATTGACTGACTGATGAAAGCATCCCACTTTATTTATATTCAGGAGACTTTCTAAGTTGATGATATGGGAAGAATGTATGTCTGTGAGATCATAAAACTACATAGGGTCCATCATACTATTATTTCATATAGGGATGCTCACATCACAGTTTTGGAAGGGGTTTTAGAAGGCTATAGTTACATAGGTATTATTGATCACATATTTTCACCCTCGGATCGATGGACAGTCATAATGGTTGATATAGGTTCTAGAGTATATTATTTGAACATGTTTCCTTGATTTTGGTGGTTCTTGGGAGAATAATATCCCTCTCATTGATTTCTCCTATAATAATAGCTTTCAGAAGACAATACATATGGTTCCTTTTGAGTCCTTATTTGGTAGGTTGTTTTGTTCACCCCTCTCCTCGCTAGAGGCAGGTGAGACAGCACTACTGGGTCCTCATCTTGTGCAAGAGACTTCAGAGTAGGTTCAGCTTATCAGGAAGCATATAACTATTGTTCAGTGTAAACATAAATCATATGTTGATCTCCATTAATGACCTCTAAAGTTCAAGGTTAGGGATCATGTTTTCCTATGGGTATCACCCAGGCTAGGGCATTGATGATTAGGGAAGCATGGTATGTTGTATCCTCATTATTTAGGGCCATTGGAGATATTGTAAAGAGTTTGTCTGATAGCCTATAGGTTGTTACTACCTCATAGGTGTCGTGTTATGCATGAGATCTTTCACATTTTACAACTCCGTTGTTATCATGCATACTCATCCCATACTTTTGATCCCGAGGAAGTTGAGCTTGATGCCATTGATTCTTTTGAAGAGTATCCTATACGCATCATCAACAAGAGTACAAAGGCTCTCTGAGTCTTTTATGTCCCTCTAGTATGGTTTATATAAGAGAACATCCATTTATATGATGAGACTTGGGAGTGGGACGTGTATGCATGTGCTCAGTGGACAAAGTTATTCTCTAACATTGTTTCACCACCCTTAGAAGGTGAACTTAGGGATGAGTTCCTTTAAGGGGGAAGACTATAAGAACCAAGATTTTGACTCAGGTATGGATCCTTTAATGTTTTTTCTACTCCTTATTATGGAGCTTTTTCGGATTCCCAATGAGTTCTAGAAGGTCTCAGGGGTGTATGGGGATTATTTGGAGTCCAGAACTCGTATTTCTGGAAAAAAATGGTCTTGTCGTACTATTAGATTAAACCATGTGGGGAGGAAGTATTGTAAGTATAAACCATAGGGATAGTATACATTTTCAAGCAGAGCCATATTGCACAGTTGGTGCATAGTTTCTCAAACCATGTGGTCTAACCATGTGACTTCCCCCTTTTCTCCTGGTACCCATGCACAGTTGGTGCATAGTTTGGAAAACCGCACATCCAAACCGTGCACAGGCTAATTTTTTTATTGATTTTACTATTTTACCCTTAATGGTCTAATTAACATAACTCTTCTTCCCCAATTTGATTTCCAGTGGGATGAACCTCCATTTATCCCATTTTGGATCTCTTCAAAGGCATAAACTAGGGATTGATATGTCTCCTTCATCTAGGATCCAATCAATCTTATAATTGTCCCCTTCGATGCACAATGGTAAGTAATCAAGTCTTCTTAATTCATTCTTTATTTCTCTTTCTCAAAACCTAAATATCAAGGTTTAGGATTTTATGCCCATTTTTCATTTCTACTCTAATATTGGATGAATTAGATGCGGATACTGAACAAAGAGAGTTGTAAAAGTATAAGTTGGGTGTTCTATAACTCATCCCTTAGGTTTGCTGACTTTAAAATTGATGTGTGGGGCCCACAGATTACATTTGGTGTTGTTTATTGAATTTATATTCCTTTCTTATAGTCACTAGAACCATATGATAATGTGCATTCCATAAATGTGATTGGTTTTTAGTGGTTGTGTTCACAACTCCCAACACCCCATGTATGGTGATATTCCATAATTGGGTTTTTAGTGTTTTGACACTTTTGAGTCATAATTCGTGTATGATCAAGCTTGAACACACTAATGGTAAGCCTCTTTATATTAATTTTCTATTGAATCATGAAATTGTAAATATATTGTGCATTGTCACTTCCACTTTACCCACCTAAGGTAAGTTCTTAAATGTAGGTAATGGGTTCAAATGATATTACGGCTAGCATACTTAAGTATATGAATTGGACTAACTAAATGTAAATGAATGTTTAGATGGACATTCGTAGTAAACCTTTCCATGATTATAGAATACAGTGGAGTGAACCTTATAAATTGACCTTACATGCATGGTTTTAATCAAAAGGTTGCATTCTACTTGGATTTATCAAAATAATGATGGGAAAGTCTTGAACCAAGTGATTTTTTTAATGGAATAGTTATCATGTGAAAAAAATAATTATAATGAATTAAATGTAAAGTTTCACTTTATGAACATAGACCTTGACATACTTATAGGAAGGCTTGACTCATGTTAGCTCTTGGATTCCTAAGGGAATGCCTTGTGTACTCGAGGATGTCATTATGATTCAATGATTTTGGTTGCCTTGGGTGAGACTTACCCCAGAACCTGATCCTTGTTTAACTATGGATGCCAAGTATGAAACCATAGGATACCTTCATTATTATTATAAGATTCCTTGGATATACTCCTTGTATCAAACATTAATAGAGGTTCCTTAGTTACATCCTTGGTCCTGGCCACTTATTATCTCTCGTTTTACCTTGGATGAATTCCTTGGAAATAGTTAGAAAAATTATTGTGGGAATTCATTGGATGATGCTGCTTGGATTACACTCTAACCCCTTAGCTAGACTTAGTCACTACTGAGTTAACAGCCCCTGAGGTATAGGTTTCCTTGGTAAATACCATGGATCCACTTCATGTTAATTCTAAATTATGATTTCCTTATTACATTTTGGGTCCTTCATTATTTATACTATCACGATGTGATGTCAGTACTATTTATACCACACATGACATGTTTATATAAACTAGTAATTAATTAATTTATAAACTGGTTACATGTACAGACATGAATCGAGGGCTGAAGTAGGTACTTGGGTATTTAGTTACATTGTACTATTTTATTTATATATGAATGCATGCACACTGTTACAATTTCCATTACACAAGCTAAATGTTAAAAACATCATTTGTGGTTTCCCACTGAGATTTATCTCACATCCTCTCCAAGTTCTATTTGGAACCTGGGGAAAATTACATATATGTGGGTGTTGATAATGGGAAGTGAAATGCTTCAGACACTTAATTGCTTGCAGTGTTAGGATGGATCTTGTAGCAGATGATCGAGCTATAACTCTAGATTCTTGGGATAGTTTATGTATTTACTTTACTACATTGGGTTTTTTATGTATTTATTCTACTTTATATCCATGTTTTCCAGCTTTCTAGTGACAAGACATATATCATCATTAGTTATTGTAAGTTATTCTAGTTATTTCAATTATTATTGATTTATCTCCTTCTATTGTGCATTCTATTTACTTATATTGCTTCCAATATTTATCTTTTATTGTATCTTATATGTTATATATTTTATTTTACTGTTGTAATGAGGGAATAGTGTCCCCACGGACACACCCTAGGCCCTCACAACTAGTCGGAAGCCTTTGGCATTTGTGGAGATGCACTTGAGGCCATGTGTCCCACCAGGATTGAGAAACATTTTAACTGGAATATGGGTCTAAGAAGTCACATAGATAGAGTATACTCTAGCTAAGACTCATTGGCCTAAGTACTACTATCCCCTAAGAAGATGGTAGGATGCTGCTGCTGTAACTCATGAGTCAGATCAACCATAATAGGTATAGGTCATGGAGCACCGTGCATGGACTACATTAGATATAGGAAACTCTATCAAAGATGAGTAATAGTACCCCGTTTTCATATAACAGGTGAGGCCCCAAGTGGAACACTTGGAAAAAAAATTGGCAGTTTAGGGACCACTGTATCTAGAGCATGGTCATCCCCACATTCCAAGCACACAAATTGAGTATTTCGTGGTGAAATATCTCTAAAAATTACAAGAACATGCCTCAAATCAAGATTTGGAAATAGATAGAATCACTGGTGGAATCACATCATATGAATAAGGTATCATTTCCCAAGGTACTATCCCAACTACCTACTTAGAATGTCAGGCTATTGGTAAGTGTTTGTGTTTGACTTACACAGGTTCCAGTAGGTGAAGGGTCAATTGCACTCTTCCTCTTCATTTACTGGAAACCATTTCATTTTATAATTCAAGTTTTACACGTAATTTTTGTTTTTTATAATATACATATATCAAGGATCTATTAAATGGATCATCATTCCCAGATAATAAAGTCACATACACTTTATAACTGAAATCAAAAAACATTTAATTTCATTTGACCCCCTATTCATTCAGTCTTAGAATATAATAGGTAAAATATGATGGATCAACTCAGTAAATTACCCATCCCAATTCATGAGGTCTCATACACCTCATAAATTGAAAATGGTAGTCACTCAATCATAACCAAAGAGAATCTCTTATAACCATAGGTACATAGCTGACATGGGTAGAAATTATCTATTTAATATTCCACCATCAACCTATATAGTAAAACATTAGTTAGATAGATGTTGAAACTTTAAATAAACAATTCCCTTACCCTGTAAAATATTTTAGTAGGATATTCATATATATAGAAACCATGGCTCACTCAATAATCACAGGAAACACAAGCAATGCAAGCAGAAAAATGCACCTATATGGCATGGTATATACATTGAATGTGAATTCTTGGTGAATATAATGATGCATGTAACAATGATACTTTTAATACCAGGAAAAGGTGAAATATTCATAAATAATATCAAATACCAAAACTCATGCGCATCACCTAATGGTGAAAGGATATAAACTATAATAGGTGAAAACATAACAATAATTTCACATTCCCAGCAAACTTGTTATTTACCCTGAACGTGGGTTAGCTACTCCCAGGAATGGCTCATAAACATGTTCCAAAATGTTCCTAATCTCCATATATATTCCCAAAAGAAATGAAAGACTCCATTGATACCACTTTTTAATTTCTTGACCCATGTGTCACTCATGGGTGCCCCAAACTAGTGGGCCACATGGCCTCAAGCATGCTTCCCTATACTTTATAGGCTTCAAACTAGTATCAAGGACCTAGGGTGTGTCTGTGGGGAGATTATGCCCTCATGTCATAGTGGAGCACAGTGGATATAATAAGAATTTAAATAGTGGAAGCACAATTTTAATGAATATTTAGTGGAAAAAATGAATAAGTATCCTACAATAATAATGAACTCATAAGATGAATAATATAGTATACAAAAGATAATGATGTAATTTTATGTCTCTAAAAAATTATAGAATAGGTATACATGGTATCAAAAATGAATGCTATATAAAGGAATCTAAAAGAAGGCATAAACTATCCAAGAATCTCAAGCACTGGCCCTGTCAAATTCTACCAAGAACTATTTTAAGCAAGCAGTCAAGACTGGTGTCTAATGTAGTATACTTCCCCATATGAACACCTGAATACATGTAATTTTCTGGGTAGCATCGGCGGCCCGAATAGGGTGTGAGATAAATCACATTAGGACACCCCCAATGGAGTCTATACAATCTAATCTATGAATATAAACTGAAACAGTATGTAGGTGTATATAAATTGCAGTAAATATAGTATAATAATGTAAACATCCCATACCTGCTTCAATCTCATCTGGTGTCTGAACATGTATCATTTAATGAATTATGTTCTACTTTATAATAAGTCTCAATTGTACTGTATATAATAGAGATAATGTGATAGGATCTAGGTTGTAACCAAGTAATCTGGTAATGATGATACTAATTAAAGAGGATCCAAGGTAATAAACAAGTCATCCTTGACCTCAAGGGTCAATCCAACTCATAATAAAAACATGCATTATGGAAAAGGGGTCTGAGTGTAATCCAAGGGGGAATTTCCCAAATAATTACACTATAAAATATTATAACTGAGTCCAAGGATCTTGTATAAGGTAAGCATGCTCTAAGCATGACTGGGCTTAATGGGGTGAATCCATGGCGTGACATGTTCAAAGAAATCAAGCTAGATCCAAGGAGTGTATCCAAGGCATCCTTATATCTAGATAATAGTGAATGGATCCTAAAACATCATGTCAGGCATCTTTTAGTAGACAAGGACCATGTTCCAATGTGGATATCTCCCTTGGAAACTGGCTCCTTGAATTGGAATGGCATATTCTGAGTGCTCAAGGAATTCCCTTGGGAATCCAAGGCTAGCTGAAGTATAACCACTCCTATAAAGGTAAAAAGGTCCATATTCAATAGGCACCTTGTATATATCATTATTTAATTTAATCCATGTAATACTCATGCTATTTAATAATTTATTTGGTTCATTCCATTGCCTTTCATACTAGGTGACAAGGCTAAAAAGGACATGAATCCATTTATTAGTTTGATTGCTTAATCGTTTATTAGGTTCATTCCTTTACTTTTCATTATACATGAAAAGGTTATATAAGGATATTCAACCACTATCAGTTCCATTATAATCATTCAATAATTCCAATTGATAACTATAATACAATTTCCAATTATTAACTCATTAGGTTCCTCCATTACCTTTCGTCCAAGGTGACAATGTTAAATAGGGCATGCAACTAATTACTAATTTATTATATAATCCATGACCCAGTGATATTTATACATATATTCTTTCCATTAATATATTTAAATGGTTCATTAATGTATTAAAACACTTAGCTTAGAAGGTTCAAATCATAAAACGCCTGAATAGTGGGGTAGATAGACTCATATGGGCCACCAATGCATAAATAAGGAAGTACCCTACTTGGGGTGGACAGCATTGAGGTCATATGATCCAATGATGAAGATCATGTATATAAGGGGCTCTAGAATACAATCACAATGATTATAAGAATGGAATGTGAATGTAATAATCAATTCTCATGAAGCCGGTGTGCACACAATGATAATAGATTATAAAATGGTGATAATTTGAATGTTGAGTCATAGACCACCTACCTCAAGCCTATAGCAATATCTTTATCCAGTATTATCCCTTTTCCCCTGAGATTGGAAGAAAAATGAATAATGGGCCAATGCCTTGAAAATAGGTCATATGATCCCACATCAAAATATCGTCGTCGAGAGGATAAAAAATTACAAAATAAGCCTAAAGATTTAAGATCTTACCTAAAGGATTCCAACAGGACCAATAGATCTCAAATCTAGTCTTGGATGATGAAACATGATCAAAATATGTGAAGAGGGTCTTGGGAGCTCCACCGAGAGGAAATGGGGGTTGTTGTCTGCTGGAATGAGGAAATAAAGAAGGAGGGTAAAGATAAAACTCATTAAGGAAAAATTATTTTTTTCCCAAAAATCTAGGGGTTGCACAAGTTGGCCACAAGGTTGTCCAAACCGTGCACCAACCATGCACCATCCACTATCCATAGAGGTGAATCATGCGGTTCAAGCACAAAATTTTCCAAATTATGCACAAACTATGTGATCTGGATCTTTACAAAGTATAGACCACCATCACAGGCATACAGACCTGGTTGCATAGTTAGGGAAAACTATGTACCCTTATTTTCACTCCAAAATTCCCCACACAGTTAGAAGAAACTATTCAAGTTAGGCTACACAATTTCTACTAACCATGTGGCCTAGTGATTTCTTCCACCGGTCAGGGTTCCAAGCTCAGAACAAGACTTAGACACCCTTGAAACTCCCATGAACTCATTAGGAATCCATAATATGTCCAAGAATAATAATAATACTAAACTTTAAAGGAACCATGCCTCATTGAAAAACCAATTTCTTACACACATACCCTTTAAAATTAAATAATTCATTTCTATAACACCTATACCTAACATAGACATTCTAAATATTTTATAAAACTCATTTTGGTATCCTTAATAATCTATCATGTAGAATTAATACTCATTCTCCTTGAAACCCCTAGATTACAATAACCTTGACTTGCTTCTTGAAGAAACATTCTAGAACTTTTCAACTCGCATTTCTTTTTTTGGTTTGAACTTTTACCCACTTTATCTATACATCATTAGTACCAAGACACCATATGCCTAGTTCTCTTATTCTCAACATTTTGAGAAAATCGGGTAAACATCTTCTTGAATTCAATCATAGAATTATAAAATTCCCATAAATGAAAATATTCTGAATTACCTAACCAAAATAATTCCTTTTTTAGTCTCCCTTGAATCATATTATATAATCATAACATTGTGTATCATAAACATTAATCTCATTCTATTTAGACAACTATTTTTTACATTATCTTATTGAAAGAAAAATGATACAATACAAAACTTATGAAAATTCCTTAAAACATTGAAGAATCCAAGTTTTCAATCCAAAAAACAACATTACTTTATAAAATGAAATTAATATTTAAGCTTTAGAATTTAATATCTCTCACCTTTTATCCTCCTATATATTTACAACACTGATAAATCATACATTTTATATCATATATCTATCAAAAAATTGAATTAAATTCTATCACATTTATACCAAATGTGTAATCTCTACTATGATACTTATAATCTTTCATGTAATTTGGAAAATTTCATCTCTAATGGACAACTTCTCCTCACTGAAACCATGGTACTTCCTTTTTATTCTTTAATTTAGTTAGTGGTGTGGACTCTCCATAGCCACTTTTCTTTTCCTTTTGGATAAAACCTTTTAATTTCTTTTTATATACCATCAACATGGTAATTGATCCCGGTATGGCCATGTCCAACTCTACCATCAATAACATATTGAGGAGACCTAGTAAAGTTTAACTGAATTCATTTATATTATAATTCACAACAAACTTTGGGAACCTTTATAGTAGTGATTACTGAATGAAAGCAGTGGAAAACTCAATCCTAAGAGGACACACTAGTATATCTAATAATAACTTCATTCCATTCATTCATATCCTTCTTCTAATAGTAACTCTTAAGGTTATTTATCATTTGATAGACATCTAGTGTTTCATAACTTTGACATCATGGTAATAATCATCAGTTTGGATACTTATTATGAATTTTTTAGATGCTTATCAAATTCATCTAAATCACTTTTTAAAAAATCTTCTCAAATTGGTTTCTTAGGAATACGTTATTCCAACACATAAAATGTTCCTTCTTGTTTGAGAAATATTCTCAAATTTTGGTAGCAGTCAAGGAATTGATAACATTTATCTTTTCTTTATCAGGGATTGATTTCAACATTAAGTTTGATTATGTTTAAATTTATATATAACAGAATATTTTAATATATTTGTATCATTTTTATAACCAATTAGTAAAGACTTTTATTAAATGATCCCCTACTAAAAGGATCACCCCTTTTAAATACAACATATCTATTAGTAAGAAAAAAATCTACCATGAATTACACTAGTTTTATCATATAAATAATTCATGATTATTTAGTTAGGGAATAATCCAAATCACAATGGTTGTGAATCTTTGGTAGTTGAGTGGATAACTCTTTATTTATTCCATAATATGGATAAACTCATCTCTATTTCTTTTGTATCCTAACTGTTAAGGTTTCTTATCTAGTGTAACCCAAAAAAATTCCAAGAATATGATAAAAAAGGATAATCGGTGGATAATAATGTTGAGATACAAAATATCTTAAAATATGATTTATATTCACTTATATATTTCTTTCCTTGCATAAGATAATCCATGAGTACTCGTGCTAAGATCAAGAATACCCAGTTGAATGATCAAGGTCTTGAAAAGTGTTTCTTTGGAAGGAATCTAACACTTAGTATTTTGAAGGGGATTTAATCTCTCCATAATTTATCATATTATTTCCTTTTATATAAATGATTCTAATAATTTAGTTTTTAATCTTATTCCCTCCACCAAATAAATATTTTCAACCCATATTGATGTGTAACTCTTTATATGACCCACAAGTGTGTGTTAATCACCCAAAATTTAGAGGTCAAACATATTCATACATAACCAAATCCATCATATGAATAAGGTACATGAAAACTTCATGGAAATTCATATATTTATATGAAAATAAGATTCTTTACATGATTAAGGTTGGATTAATAGATATTTAACCCCATTCACCTTTATCGACAATGCATAAGCCTCCAGACTGATAGGTGGTCCGACCCTAAGTACCTCTACCCAGGTAGACTTTTCCAAGAGAGAATTAAATTCATTATAACTCTAAAATATAATATACATAAACTAAATTAAATATTTTAATTCAAGTTCATTACATCAATTAAAAATTGAGTTAAAGTTTGGTGAAAAACTAAAGTCATTATATAATCATTCCTAGTAATAAAATGAAAGAATACATCCTAGATGAAATTTATCATATACATTTTTGCATAAAAATATTCATAATATAAATATTTTAAAACTATGAAAAAATTAGGAAATTATATTTAGATAAATGAATATTTAAAATACTTAAACATGGGATAAATATTTATGAACAATTCATAAATAAAAGATAATTATAAACACTTATAATTTCTTATTTATCTAATATAAACATTCCATAACTATGAATATAACCCTTTATGTTCATTTTAATAGGATAATTTCATATTAATAATTATATGGAATTTCATTAAATATATGATATTATCATGAATTGTAAATAACATTATTATTTAATTTATATCATGTAAATATTTTACATATTCTTAATATCATATACTTAACATTTAAAAATAAGGAAAAATTAATAAGGAGCAATTCAAAATAATTATGAACAACTCATAATTCAAATATAAAATAATTATATTTTGGACTCATTTATTAAATTTATAAACACTTTAAAATTTAATGTTTATGATTATAAAATAAACCCTTTTATTTATATTCCATAAAACATTCCATAAAAATTTAAAAGGGTATTTGAATATTAACTTTTAACATTCAAGGATTTTTTAATAATAAATGATTCATAATAATTTATTAATTAATTATAAAACTTTTATAATTAATTAATTAATCCTTTATTAATTAATAAATATCCTTATATTACCTTTTATAATAATTTATACACCCTTTATAATTTATTATTTCAATTCAAAAATTGAAAATTTTGGAAAAATAATCTTCCTCAATAATGCATCTTGTTCTAGGTCATGGTGGTGACCATAGTAGAATCCCCCCCACCATAGCATACACTACGTTGTGGTGTTGATTTTTAATTCATTGTGAAGGTGCCATGGTTTAATCTATATCATGTTTTCCTTTATGAATGTGTTTTAATTAATCACTTCACCTATGTAAAACAATATCTACACCATTCCCTAGTTGGACATTTCACATTCTTTAACACTTAACACAAGAACCAAAATAGTTTATTCATAAAATACTATTGGAAAATGATTGTCTATTTTATAAGCCTTAATCCTTAATATATAAATAGAAACAATCATCCCTACAGTGCAGTGACAAACTGGCCAAGCCATTTCAACATCTGACATGGTACTATGCTTTTTGGTATTATTCGTTTCTCAAATGTGGTGTTATTAACTATGAACATGGATCACTTTGATGCTACTAATGTGTTCTTTGGATTATATTAACACTTAATCAAAATAGTGAAAGTAAAAGAAACTACGAAACAAGTTCTTCATGGAAGATAAATGAAACCACATATAAACTAGAAATGAAGAAACATGTATACCATTCATCAAAATGGATTCTACAACTCTTGTAATCTTTATTTTATGATTTTGAGATAAATAAAAAGAGTAGAAGACAAAATACTCCCTTTTTTGTAAGTATACATGGTTTGAATGAATCTTTCATCACATGAGATAGATTTTCCTCCATGCACAATGTGTTAGAACCTTGACATACTAAGGATGAAGAAGATGAGAGAATTGGTTTAGAAAAGTATCAGTCAAGCATGAAGCAATCATCCAAACCCACCTACATTTTATGGTAGTGGTTTATATAGACTGTGGATTCTCCTTAGTGAATATAACATTAACTTAATTTTTATAATGGTTGAGTTAATTAGTTTTACAGTTCATGCATCTGATACATGAATGAACTTCATCCCAAAAATTTAATTTAATGAAATGGTTCTCTAAAAAATATCTACATGGAAGAACTCATTAACCCATGGAATAAAAGCTAATTCCATAAATTGTATATAGGTTTTTACTTCATACCAGGGCCTCACATGAATCAACACACTATGCAGATTCCAGTTTTAATTCATAGCTTCATATGCACCACCACAGCATGGTGGTTCCTGTTTTAGTGAATATACAAAAAAAACATAATTTACGAAGTTTTGAAGGAGAAAATAAAAATTGAGAAGGGGGTTGAATCAGTTGTTCACTTTTATAAGTTTCAATTATTTTCAAATCTTAACCCCTACATCCTGTTAAGATTTATATCCTTATCAAATTTTATTAAATACTCATGCATGAAATAGTAGGAAACAAAGTAAATCACACAATATTTACAAGGTATGGCCTCAGTGTGAGAACTTTCATCTTTTTCATACCCAATCTCATGGGTCTATGGAAATTCCTTATTAAGAATTAGTGAATTCAACTTTTGAAAACTCTCATTAGACACCTCTATCTCCCAATAGGAGTGATTATACTGACTCCCATCAGTTTAAAATGTTTATTTGTAAAAAATGATCCAAACAAAAGAATAAATACTTTGTTGAAACTACTCCACAAGTTCTCAGTCTGAATCCTTAATCCAATTTGGCTAGATCTGATTTTCTCAATCCGATGATGCTGGATCTGATTTTCTCAATAAAATGATGTTGGATCCTAGATCTGATTTTCTAAGTATGATGATTCCGGATCTGATTCTATGAATACAATAATGTTGGATCCTAGATCTGATTTTCTGAGTACGATAACACTGGATCCTGGATCCAATTTTCTTTGTACGATAATGCTAGATCTTGGATCCAATTTTCCCAATATGATGATTCAATACAATGAATTCATTCTCAATCTAAAAAACTCAAACTTCTTCTAGAATGATAAATAAAATTATTTTTCAATCAGGTAGTAACTTTTACTTCAAATTCTCTAGAGATATCCCTTTGGTGTGTGTGTGAAATTCATAAATGAACAAATGATCTGAGGAAGTATTTATAGGAAACTCAGAAAATAATGGTAGGAAACATGAAAACATTCCCTGCTTCCTCAAATATCAAAATCTTTCCAAATATATTACATTTAAAACTTCAATTTTGACTTTTAAAACCACCTTAGATTTCTCTGAGTTTTTTGAATAATTGAAATTCAAGTTTGACTTCTTCAAACTCTTCATATCTTTCTCATCTCATTATGATTTGTTTCTTTCTAATCTCATTGCAATATTTTTATTTCTTAACTCATTGTGATCTTTTTATTTCTCAGCATGAATTCTTCATTATAAATACTTCAATACGATTTCCTTAATACAAAAATACATGTATGAAAATCCTAGTGCAAAAATCTCAGTTATTTTCCTAGTATGAAAATCTAAGTATGAATATATGAGTGCGAAAAACTCAGTATGATTTTCCTAGTATGAAAATCTCAGTACGAAGGTCTGAGTTAGAAAATATTAGTAGAATTTTCTTCTTCCTCAGGCTTAGAAACAACTTTTTCTTTCTCAACACTTTACGATGTAATTACCATTATGATGTAAAACCCATTTTTCAACTCTAAAATTATTCAAACCTCTACACCGTTTCTTCAAAATCTTCTATCATGAAATTTTTTAGGATTTATGACAACTTCTTGATCATCAAAGCATCGTCTGATTTTATTTTAGAAACTATGAAAATTTATAACTCCTGGCTTCACATTATTCTTTCAAAACTATTCAACAACTTTATTATTTCTCTGATTACAGCAAAAATATATTTATAGTGAAAAAATAAAAAATATACACCCATTTCTTTTTGAATCTGATGATTTTTAATTGTCATGTCAATAGACCTAAATATGAAAAAGTGTATGATCAAAAACTTCATCTTCCTGACTTCTTTCATGTCCATTTCATCTCAATATGAAAACATGTGTCTGGAAACTTATGTTTAGAAAAAAACTCATTACAATAGAATGGGTATGATTCCTGAATAACAAAAACATTCTTCCACATGTAAAGAAAATGTTGTGTCCATGTAAAGATAAACTCTCCTCTCTTTTCTTTTCACACTTTATTTTTATCTTCTCCGTTATTTCTTTTCTTGCTTTCTTTTTCTCTCAATTTTATCTTTCTCTCACCCATTATATGATAACCACATCTTCATATTCACATAAAAAAGATAAGTAAAAACTTCTTTCAAATTTTAAATATTTTGCTTTATCTCCCCCTTTGTCAATATAATCAAAAGCATGGTGGGGTAACTTTTATATAAGGTTTAGGAAGTCATGGGAGGAGGCTGAACATGAAGTTGCATCCTCAACTACACAAACATTTCATTTGGTATTGCTTCTATAAAGATGTCAGCAATCTGATAATTTGTTGAAATGTATTCCAGAAAAACAACTCCAACAGAAACTTTATATTTTATAAAGTGAAACTTTATATAAATGTGTTTTGATATTTAATATTGGATAGGATTTTTTTGAAAGATCAATTGCACTCTGATTATCACAAAGTATACTCAATGGTTTAGAAAATTTCACTTTCAAGTCATCTAGCTAAACTTTTATCCACAAAATTTGAGTATAAGATTGAATAGTTTCAACATATTCAGATTAAAATGTGCTCAAAGTTACTGAACTTTGTTTCTTACTATGCCAACTCACACAAAAAATCACCCAAAAAAATGTTCCTCCAGAGGTTGATTTTCTATCATTACAATATCTATCCTAATCGGCATCATTATAACCATGAAACTTTATCTCAATATTTCTTTTGTATAACAACCCATCTAAATTTATTCCTTTGAAATATCTCATAATACTCTTTGTTTCCAAAATATGTGATTCTTTTGGATTAATTTGATACTTGGAACACAAACTCAAAACATAAACAATATCAGGCCTTGAGGATATAAGGTAAAGTAGACTTCTCATCATCTTCCTAAAGTCTTTCTGATTCACACTTGTTCCAAATTCATCTTTACTCAACTTTTTTCTCACTAAAATAGGAGTTTAAAATAATTTGTATTCCTTCATCCCAAACTTCTTTAAAAATTCCCTAGAATATGTTTCTTAATATAAGAAATTTATTTTTCTTTTTTTTGAACTTGAAAGCCATGGAAGAAATTTAATTCTCACAACATTGATATTTCATAATTTTTCTTCATTTACTTAGAAAAATGTTTTACAATAATCTTCTTTATCCCCATAAAAATTATATCATCCACATAATATATTATAATTAGAGTTTCTAAGTTAACATCTTTGGTATACAAGTTTCTATTAACTTTTCCTTTAGAAAAGTTCAACATTCTCAAACAATTATCAAGATTAGAATACCATGAAAGTGGTGCTTTTTTAAACCATACAAATCTTTTTTCAATTTACAGACTTTTCTTTCATCCCCATAAATTAGAAATACACAAGGTTATTCAATGTAAACTTCTTCCTAAATCTCACCATTTGAGAAATATTACTTTAAATCCATATGATAAACTTTGAAATTTTGATGATAAGTCACTATAAGAAACATTTGAATAGTTTGTATCCTTGAAACGAGGGGAAAAGGTTTCATCAAAATCCACACCTCACACTTGATCATATCTTATACAAACAAGTATTTATTTGTTTCTTGAAAATTCTCCATGATCATTCAATTTTTTTCTATAAACCCACTTTGTTCTAATAACATTTTTATTTTCTAGCCTTGGAACAAGTTCCCATGTTTAATTATTTTCAATATGATCCATGTCTTCATTCATAGAATCCACCCATTCTTTATGTTGAATAGCTTCTGAAAATGATTATGGTAAAACTTTTGAGATAAGTGAAGTTTTATTTTCTAATCTCAACTTCCTTCTGGTCTAAACTGGAGCCTTCTGATTCCCAATAATGTTTTTGAACTCAACATGTTTTGGTAAGGTATGAAATCTCATTGTTTCTCTCCCAAATTCACTTTCCTCACCACATGAATCATCTGAATCTTGATAAGGATGTTTTGGATATCATTTATTATTTTTTAATTCTACATTGTTTCCTCCTCATCATTCTTGAAAACTTTTTTAAGGAACGTTGATTTTCAATTACCATCACATCATATAAGTCAACTAACTTTTTTAAACTTTTGTTCCAACATTTTTAACTTCTTCCATTTGCTGAATAACACAAAAAAGTTTCTTCCTCAGCTTTTTCATAAATCTTTCCCAAATCTAGATTTTTTATTTTGAGAAAACATATACTCCCAAAAACTTTGAAGTATTTCAATGAAGGTTTTTTGTTATACCACATTTATTAATCAGTCATGTTGGTTTCTAGACTCAAAAAACATTTATTTTGAACATGTACAGTAGTACTAACATATTCTCTCCAATATGACTTTGAAATTTTGTATTCTTATAACATACTTCTTCACATTTCCACAAAGCTTCTATTATTTATTTCTGATACTCCATTTTTTGTGGAGTATAGGGAGAACTATACTGATGTTTGATACCATGCTTTCTCAGATAAGTTTCAAAAGTATTGTTTGTGAATTTAGTAATATTATATGTTCTAAAATTCTCTATGAAAGCCCTCATTTATTTCTCAATATCATTCTTGAAGTATTTGAACATTTTGGAAGCCTCTCACTTGTGCTTCAAAAACATAATGTTTTTCATCTTAGTGAAATCCTCAATAAACATGATAAAATATAAGTCTTCTTTTGTTGATTAATGTCTCATCGGACCACATAAATTAGAATGAATAATATCAAGTGATCTACTAGACTTATTATCAACTCTTTTATGACTTTTTTTAGTCATATTTCCTTTCTGGAAAGTAATACAAACATCTTCATCTCTTATTTTCAATTCTGGAAAATTCCAAACAGCATAAACATTAGAAATTTTATTCAAGTTTTTTTCGAAAGGTGGCCAAGTATTCAGTGCCACAATTTTTTTCATCTTCAATACTTAAGTAAAACGATTTTTTGAATTCTATTATTTAAAAGAGACCCCCACTGGCTATTTCTCCTTTTGTAATGACTTTTCCATCTTTCACACTTTTGATGATACAAAAATATTTTCTAAAAAAACAACTTATCCATCATCGCAAAGCTGACTTACACTAAGTGTAACATCCCAGGTAAATAAAGAATATTACTTTTTTATATTTATTAATATTTGCGAATAAAATATTAATATTACTTTAAAGGGAACGCTATTCTCGATGGCGTACCCAATACACAACAACGAGTTTCTTTGAAATCTTACGTTCCACTCTAATAATAAAAAAATATTATTTTAAATGGTAGTTAATGCCTAGCCGTTGTATTGGCAGGAATGAATAGAAATAACTAAAATATGATTTTATATGTTTTTTAAATGTTTTTACACTTATCCAATAAAAGATAATGGCTTAAAATAAGAAAAGAATTCAATTTTAAGCATAAATACTCTAAAATTCACTAAAAGGTCGATTTATCGCCTTTTGATGGTGAACCCACTTTAATATAGTTTTGGTCACTCTTATACATTATATTGGACCAAATAAAATTCTTCTTTATAATTGGGATATCAAAATTTACTTTGTGTAAATTTTTGGTATTTTTCCGATAAAGTTCATTTTTTAATGAATAGTGAAAATGTTGTATTTTAATTCAAAACCTCTTTTTAATATGATATATTTATATGATTAGATTATCTTTTGAATTTGTTTTAAAGTAAAATTATAATATATTTTTACTATTTAATCCAATAGTGGTCATTGGAATAAATTTCACTTTGAAATTGGACTTAAACTAGTGTCAATCTTTTGATATATACTGTTTCATAAAAACACGCTATTTGTTCTGACAATGGGAATTAATTATTAAATTAATTAATGAAACTTATATGTTTTTAATTTTTTAAAATATTCATCATTTTTGAATTCAGAATGTCAAATATAACTTAGGGTGAATTTTTGGTATTTTTCTGAAAAACTTCAATTTTTGATGAATAGTGAAACCACTAAGTGGTAGTTAAAAAACTGATTTTCCATTTAAATGAAACTTTACCTCTTCTGTGATTTGAATTTCAAAAATCCGACATACATGGTTGTCTTTAGGATGTAAAATGTGGCTCAATGGGATTAAAATAATTTTTTGGTGAATAGTAACTTTTAAGTTTTATCAATCGCGATTAAAGGTAATTAGTGTAATTTAAGGTAAGGATAATGTTATAATAATATGAAATGACCTTGACACATGTTCTGACCTTATTGGATGAGTCATGGCCGACTAATACAATCCATGGGTCAACTTGTGGACCCCATGGAGCCACTTTGGTAGGAAATGACATTAATAACGTTTTATTTAAAGTTAAAATTAAAATGTCACAAACATGTATTATTTTACTAAAACAATTTTTACATGGGTTTATACAAGTCATATTTTTAACTATAAATATTCATTAGAAATCTAAAAATATTTCCTACATCATTATATTTTTTTTATAATTTGTAGACATTAAATAAATTAATTTATTTATGACACCATGATGATGTAGTGATTACCTCATAAATGAACGATTTATATAAAATGAGAAGATAGGGTACAATATAAGTCTTACACCTGTCACAAACCTATTGGATGGGTGGATTTCAAAACCTTATCACCTTAGACTCGAAATATATCCTTTTGGGACCTTTAAAATCTGAAAATCATTTTATAATAAAGTAATATTTTATAACTTTCCAAGAGTGCCCCTCCTCTTTTCTTATAAAAGGCCCCCACCTCTACCACCTTACCCACGCCTCTCAAGCCATTGGATCGGACAATAATTTCCCATTTTTTCTCTCCACATCCCTCTTTGCATCCTAGAAGCCTTCCCTTAGGCAGAAAGCACTTCAAGAAACCCTTTTGGTTCAAACTAAAGGGAGTTACCCGATTTAAAGGTAAAGTCTTCCCTAATGTTCTTTTGCTTTATTTTGCTTCTCCAACCCCCTAAACTATTTTTATTCCTTTATTTTGAAACAAAAACATTATCTTAAATATACTATGATTTTTTTATCATAAATATCTGAGCTACACTTACACACACATCCGTCTAATGGTTAAAGAACATACTGTTTCTGTGGATGGCGAATTACTGCCTCATGAAACAATGATTTCCCTATCTTCTCCTACCACCTCTCATGGTGGCCATTATGTTGGAAATATTTTTATATGATATATATTATATTTATTTCCTCTTTATTATTCTTTATTTTATATTTAAAACATACATTTATGCTTTGCATGTTGTGAAAATACGATAATTTCATACGAGGAAGTGTGGACTACCGCCCCCTCAAGTGATGTGACTCGTTCATGCAATACATGGAATGTATAAAGAATGATATTAATGAAAATATGTGACCTATATAACATATATATTATACTGGAATTAAAATAAATATATCTCTCATTTATTTTTAATTCCATTAATATGACAAAACATGAAAGTAGCGTTCATGCGTATGTACGGCATACTGTCTCCATGAACGGTGCATTTCATTTATTTTTATCTCCAAATGTTATGGAATAGTATAAAATAAATATTTAATGGATATATATGATATTTAAATCATTAATACTATTCTTTAGATGATATTCTTATAACTACATGAACAATCATTTTCAAACAAGTTCATTTTTGACTCATGTACCAAACATCGACAAAAACGTCTGATATGAACTCACATTATTAACCAATTATTATAACATTATAATATGTGATATGAACTGAATAATAATCTTTAAAGGATTTATTTAATAAATTATAAATTTACCAAAGTTTATTATTCAGGAATATAAAGAAACGAACAAGACAAGTCGTACTTGAGGTAAGGGATCCAACCTCTTTCTTTCTTTTAAAGTACTCTCTTTTATGTCACATATTTTAAGCTCATCATTATTATGTTGGGGGATGTCCTTATATATTCCTCTTGATGTAAATTTTATTTTAATATGATGAGAGACCCTATTTGATCCCATCAATTTATTTTTTGGAAGTTTTATGTGGCGTCGTTAGGCTGCCGAATTTTCATAAGGGGATTTTCATCTCACTTTTTATTCCCGTGACATTCATGATACATTTGCCACCATTTCCTTTGAGTGGTATATGTACTGCCCATTATTCTAATATGTGTAATATACTTTCTTTTATGATTATTTACATCAATGTTGTATAGTCCTTCTTTCATGGGGTGTACGTTTCGAAAGTTACTCAAATCGGTAAGGGAACCTTTCACCCTCCTCTTTTTAGAAGACTTATTTTGTTATGTCTTTTAATTTACATATTTTTATATTGGGATATGTTATTATATATCCTTATTGATGTAAATTTTATGTCCAAGTGATGAGATACCATTTTCTCTCTCATCAACTAATTTTATGAATTTCAAGGTGACGTCGTTATGCTGTTGAATTTTACCAAGGGAACTTCTTAACCCAATTTCGATTTCTTTGGGTTCAACATGTAGTTATTGAATATGTCATCCTTTGAATATGTGTGAATGACCTTTGATTGTTTTACACTTAATATCCACTTATATTGGGTGTATTTATATTTGTCACGCATAATTATGAGATTGGTTTATCCTTAATTTAAGGATACCTTCTTTATAAGGGATTTCATCTCATTTTACATTTCTATTATGACTTCATTGTTGTTATGCACCAATTCACTCTTATATGGTGTATATACTATCCTTTGGAATATTATATCATGAATCCCTTTATTCTCATGATATTATAAGGTTCTGATTAAATTTTATTCCTCAATTATTGTATTCGAGTGTCTCTCATTTTGTTAAAAACCCTTTAACTAAAATATCATTTTAAATGTTTTAATAATTTATTATTAAAAATATTTATCATTAATATACATGTTTTCAAAATGGTTTAAATGATTTATTTATATGGATATTAATGGTTTAAAATGTTAAAATCTTCAAAGTGGTATGGGACACTTTGATTCCAAAATCTCTTTATTAAATGTTTTAAATAGTTTTGAAAATGGTTTTTAGAATGGATTCATTATTTCAATATCTTAAAATGTTATCTTGTTATTAAAATGCGGGAATGTTATCTTTCCTTTATGCTTAAGTTATATGCTATGATTATGTTATGGTTCTTGGGCATTGTTTATGAATATGGGTGGTTCTGTGATAAACTAAGGGCAGGTGAGCCCGATATAGCTCTCCAATGCATTGGGTAACGTGAAAGAGTTAAATGCTAATGTTTCTCCGAAGAGATTTAGGGAATATACTGTGATGGGTATTCCAAACATAACCATGAGGGTTACTCCCTACGTAATAATGTTATTAATGCCTCAATTTACCTTTATGTATTATGATTTCTATTGAGTTATGCATAAATATTATGATTTCATGAGGTATGTTAAATTACTTATGTTTCATGAGTAAAGTATGATTTCATTGATTCTTATGTATACATGGACTAATGTTTTCTTTCTGTATTGTTATAACCCTTACTGAGCTTTTTATGCTCATGCAAAGTTTTTTGAAATGTTTTTCACAGGACATAAAGTGGAATAGGGTCAAGGGTGGGATCATGGAAATGTCATGCTATCTAATACAAGAACTAGACATGACTCTTTTGTTCAAGAGTTTTTATTTTGTGAAATAAATGGAAACTGAGTAGATGTGTCTACTTTGTAATCTTTGAGATGTAATAGTTATGTCCTAATTTTCTAATACTCTAAACCTGAAAAGATCCTCAATGTGAATTATTCAATTTAATTCAAGATTAAGTAATGTTTTAAGGACGGTTCCTTATAGTTGGTATCAAAGGTCGGTTTAGACAACTTTAGGGATTAGGAGTTTTCGTTAAACACATGATTAGTCCCTATGTTTATTATCTTAGTTAAATCCTTGTTTTATAACTTTTTCAGATCAAGGAAATGGAAGGAGGAGGATCTCAAACAAAATTCTTATCTCTTCCTGGTGACTTTCTTGCAATAATTATTGCAAATTCATGTTCGTATGATTGTGAAACTTTTTCTAGCATAAAACTCACTTGTAAGTATCTGTTTGAGATATAAAACACCACCACTATACCTCGTTATCATCATGGATCATGGGTTGTATTTAGACAAATCATATTTTTACAATATTCTCATATTTTCAAGAAAGGTAGATATTATCAAGGCATTTTCAAATATTTTACCTTATCACAAGATTTTGAAGCATATTATGATTTTAAAAAAGGTGCTGAAGAAGGAGACCCTTTTGAAACCTATTTATATTTGCTTTTAAAATATAGTCTCTCAGCACATACCTATGGTATTTTAAAAGGACCATTAATTGAAAGTTTAAACTCAAATTCAGTCGGACTATTTTATAGAAATCATGTCTTATCATATGTCTTGAAATTATATGTCATACAAGATTATTTTCTAAAACTATTTTTCTATGAACACCCATATGACCCATGTTGTACAAGGTGTATTTGGATGGAGGAAGAAAATGATTTTGAAGGATCTCTAAATCATTGTTGCAATGCATGGACCTTCTACCTATGTGAACAAGATGACGATGAAACAAAATGGATGCCATGATCAAGGTATGATGTTCTTCATTTTTGGGAATCATTTTATTTTATCTTATGGTGGTGAAATAAGACTTCAAGGATTAAGATGTTGAGATCGTAATGAGTTTGGATGAAAATGGGAGGTATAAGGAAACCATTGAGGTCAAAACATGTTAGGGTTATTTTTGTAGTTTTATAAAAAGGGCAACCCGTAGGATGGGAGACAACCCGTCGCATCTGGTAAAGCCGCAGGAATCAAACCCACAACTGAAGGGCGACAAGGGCGCATCGCCTACCACTGGACTACGTGAAGTCCCTGGTTAGTATGACTTATTATTTTTAGTTATATAATTTTATGAATCAATAATAATTTGATTTTTTGTTATCTAGTAAAATATTGACCTATCATGGAGGATATATGATTAGGTTAATTACTTTTCAATATGATACTTTAAGACAAACTGATGTTAATTGGAGATAAATGTTAATTTTACCTTGGAAGACTATGTGATTAAATCTTACAAATATTTGGGTTTCAATCTTAGTTTGGTTTACTTTGATGAATTTTATGGACAAATTTTTTATTTAATGGTCTTAGTTGAACTTTGGGTTTTGTTGGACAAATTTTGGAGATTAAGAATAGATTTTCTTTTTATAAAGGATTATCCTTTTTGGGTATTATCTGATCTCGTACTAACAATTTTGGTTTTTGTTTTTGTCTAAAGACATGGGAAATATATAGTTCTCTTTTGTGGATTAATTGATTCTCTAGATGTTGATTATAGTGCTCTTAATGTGAACAAGTCATCATAAATACTCATCATTTGGAGAAAGTGTGAGTTTGTGTTAAAAATCTAGTAAAAGATGAAAGTATACACGATAAGTAAGTATGTTCCCTTATGATTTATGTAAACTCATAAATAAATTCATCAAGGAAAAGTAACTTTAAACAAAAATGTTTTATGTAAACTTTTCCTACTGGGGAATCAAATATCGTTTAACCAATCACAAGTTTGTGATTTTCTTGGGGTTAACTTTCTCCTAATCATGTTTTCTATCACTCTCCATCAGAACATGACCCTTTGCTTTCTATTCCATGTCCATGTTTTCCTACATGGAATCCTAGTCTGGGTTAACTCAGGTGACCTTTGTACTTCCCCTTCTTTCTTTTAAAGTGACAGTTTAATTTACTCCTTTTTCGATGTGGGGCTTTCAATGAAGTTTCCAAGCCCAATTTTAAAATTGCGAGGACGCAATTCCCAAAAGGGGGGAAGGATGTAACATCCCAGGTAAATAAAGAATATTACTTTTTTATATTTATTAATATTTGTGAATAAAATATTAATATTACTTTAAAGGGAACACTATGCTTGATGGCGTACCCAATACGCAACAACGAGTTTCTTTGAAATCTTATGTTGCACTCTAATAATAAAAAAAATAATATTTTAAATGATAGTTAACACCCAGACGTTGTATTGGCGGGAATGAATAGAAATAACTAAAATATGATTTTATATGTTTTTTAATTGTTTTTACATTTATCCAATAAAAGATAATGGCTTAAAATAAGAAAAGAATTCAATTTTAAGAATAATACTCTAAAATTCACTAAAAGGTCGATTTATCACCTTTTGATGGTGAACCCTCTTTAATATAGTTTTGGTCACTCTTATACATTCTATTGGAACAAATAAAATTCTTCTTTAGAATCGGGATATCAAAATTTACTTTGAGTAAATTTTTGGTATTTTTCCGATAAAGTTCATTTTTTTAATGAATAGTGAAAATGTTGTATTTTAATTCAAAACCTCTTTTTAATATAATATATTTATATGATTAGATTATCTTTTGAATTGGTTTTAAAGTCCAATTATAATATATTTTTACCATTTAATCCAATAGTGGTCATTGGAATTAATTTCACTTTTAAATTGGACTTAAACTAGTGTCAATCTTTTGATATATACTATTTCATAAAAACACGCTATTTGTTCTAACAATGGGAATTAATTATTAAATTAATTAATGAAACTTATATGTTTTGAATTTTTTAAAATATACATCATTTTTGAATTCAGAATGTAAAATATAGCTTAGGGTGAATTTTTGGTATTTTTCTGAAAAACTTCAATTTTTGATGAATAGTGAAACTACTAAGTGGTAGTTAAAAAACTGATTTTCCGTTTAAATGAAACTTTACCACTTATATGATTTGAATTTTAAAAATCCAACATACATGGTTTTATTTTGGATGTAAAATGTGGCTCAATGGGATTAAAATAATTTTTTGGTGAATAGTAACATTTAAGTTTTATCAATCATGATTAAAGGTAATTAGTGTAATTTAAGGTAAGGATAATGTTATAATAATATGAAATGACCTTGAAACATGTCCTATCCTTATAGTATGATTCATGTACGACCAAGAAAATACATGGGTCAACTTGGGGACCTCATGGAGCCACTTTGGTAGGAAAATGACATTAATAACTTTTTATTTAAAGTTAAAATTAAAATGTCACAAACATGTATTGTTTTACTAAAACAATTTTTACATGTGGTCATATAAGTCATATTTTTGACTATAAATATTCATTATAAAGATAAAAAAATTTCCTACATCATGATTTTTTTTTATAATTTTTATACATTAAATAAATTATGTTATTTATGACACCGTGATGATGTAGTGATTACCTCATAAATGAACGATTTAAATAAAATGAGAAGATAGGGTACAATATAAGTCTTACACCTGTCAAAAACCTATTGTATGGGTGTATTTAGAAACCTTATCATCTTATACTCTAAATATATCCTTTTGGGACCTTTAAATTCTGAAAATAATTTTATAATAAAGTAATATTTTATAACTTTCCAAGAGTGCCTCTCCTCTTCTCTTATAAAAGGCCCCCACCTCCACCACCTTACCCGCACCTCTCAAGCAATAGGCTCAGACAATCTCTGCCCATTTTTTATCTCCACGTCCCTCTCATCATCCTAGAATCCTTCCCTTAGGCAGAAATCTCTTCAAGAAACTCTTTTGGTTCAAACCAAAGGGAGTTACTCGATCTAAAGGTAAAGTCTTCTCTAATGTTCTTTTGTTTTATTTTGCTTCTCCAACCCCATAAACTATTTTTATTCCTTTATTTTGTAACAACACCAGTATCTTAAATATACTAGGATTTTTTTATGAGAAATATTCTAGCTACACTTACACACACATCCATCTAATGGTTAAAGAACATACTGTTTCTGTGGATGGTGAATTACTGCCTAACAAAACAATGATTGTCCTATCTTCTCCTACCACCTCTCATGGTGGTCATTATGATGGAAATATTTTTATATTATATATATTATATTTATGTCCTATCTATGCTTATTTATTTTATATTTAAAACATACCTTTATGCTTTTCATGTTGTGCAAATACGATAATTTCATACGAGGAAGTGTGGACTACCGCCCCCTCCAGTGATGTGACTCGTTCATGCAATACATGGAATGTATAAAGAATGCAATTAATGAACATATGTGACCTATATAACATATATTTTATACTGGATTTATAATAAATATATCTCTCTTTTATTTTTAATTCCATTAATATGACAAAAAATGAAAGTAGCGTTCATGCGTACGTACGGCCTACCGTCTCCATGAACGGTGCATTTCATTTCTTTTTATCTCCAAATGTTATGGAATAGTATAAAATCAATATGTACTGGATATATATGATATTTAAATCATTAATACTATTCTTTAGATGATATTCTTATAACTACATGGACAATCATTTTCAAACAAGTTCATTTTTGACTCATGTACCAAACATCGACAAAAACGTCTGATATGAACTCACATTATTAAACAATTATTATAACATTATAATATGTGATATGAAATGAATAATAATATTTAAAGGATGTACTTAAGAAATTATAAATTAACCAAAGTTTTTTATTCAGGAATATAAAGAAATGAACAAGACAAGTCAGACTTGAGGTAAGGGATCCAACCTCTTTCTTTCTTTTAAAGTACTCTCTTTTATGTCACTTATTTTAAGCTCCTATTTATTATGTTGGGGGATGTTATTCTATATTCCTATTGCTATAAATTTTATGTTAATATTATGAGATAACCTATTTTATCCCATCAATCCATTTTTTGGTTGTTTTATGTGGCGTCGTTAGGCTGCCGAATTTTCATAAGTGTATTTTCATTTCACTTTTTATTCTTGTGAGATTCATGCTACATTTTCCACCACTTCCTTTGAGTGGTATATGTACTACCCATTATTATACTTTGTGTAATATAATTTTGTTTGTGAGTATTTACATCAATGTTGTATAGTCTTTCTTCCATGGGGTGTACGTTTCTAAAGTTACCCAAATCGGTAAGGGAACCTTTCACCCTCCTCATTTTAAAAGACTTATTTTGTTATGTCTTTTAATTTACATCTTTTTATGTTGGGATATTTTATTCTATATCCTTATTGATGTAAATTTTATGTCCAAGTGATGAGATACCATTTTCTCTCTCATCAACTAATTTTATGAATTTTAAAGTGACGTCGTTAGGCTGTCGAATTTTACCATGGGAACTTCTTAACCCAATTTTGATTTCTCTGGGTTCAACATGTAGTTATTGAATATGTCATCCTTTGAATATGTATGAATGACCTTTGATTGTTTTACACTTAATATACACTTATATTGGGTGTATTTATATTTTTCACACATAATTATGAGATTGATTTATCCTTAATTTAAGGATACCTTCTTTATAAGGGATTTCATCTCATTTTACATTTATATTAAGACTTCATTGTTGTTATGCACCAATTCAATATTATATGGTGTATATACTATCCTTTGGAATATTATATCATGAATCCATTTATTCTCATGATATTATAAGGTTCTGATTAAATGTTATTCCCCAATTATTGTATTCAAGTGTCTCTCATTTTGTTAAAAACCATTTAACTAGAATATCATTTTAAATATTTTAATGATTTATTATTATAAATATTTATAATTAATATACATGTTTTCAAAATGGTTTAAAGTATTTATTTATATGGATATTAATGGTTTAAAATGTTAAAAGCTTCAAAGTGGTATGGAACACTTTGATTCAAAAATCTCTTTATTAAATGTTTTAAATGGTTTTGAAAAGGGTTTTTATAATGGATTCATTATTTCAATATCTTAAAATGTTATATTGTTATTGCAATGCATGAATGTTATCTTTCCTTTATGCTTAAGTTATATGCTATGATTATGTTATGGTTCTTGGGCATTGTTTATGAAGACTAGTGTTTCTTTGATAAACTAAGGGTGGGTGAGCCCGATATAGCTCTCCAATGCATTGGGTAACGCGAAGGAGTTAAATGCTAAGGTTTCTCCAAAGAGATTTATGGAATATAATGTGATGGGTATTCCAAACATAACCATGAGGGTTAATCCCTACGTAAGAATGTTATGAATGCCTCAAGTTACCTTTATGTCTTATTATTTCTATTGAGTTATGCATAAATCTTATTATTTCATGAGGTATGTTAAATTACTTATGTTTTTTGAGTAAAGTATGATTTCATTGATTCTTATGTATACATGGACTAATGTTTTCTTTCTGTATTTTTATAACCCTTACTGAGTTTTTTATGCTCATCCCAAGTTTTTTGAAATGTTTTTCACAGGATATAAAGTGGAATGGGGTCAAGGATGGGATCATGGAAATGTCATGCTATCTAATAAAAGAACTAGACATGACTCTTTTGTTCAAGAGTTTTTATTTTGTGAAATAAATGGAAACTGAGTAGATGTGTCTACGTTGTAATCTTTGAGATGTAATAGTTATGTCCTAATTCTCTAATACTCTAAACCTAAAAAGATCCTCAATGTGAATTATTCAATTTAATTCAAGATTAAGTAATGTTTTAAGGATGGGTCCTTATACTAATTAAGTCATGTTTTATCCCATCAACAAATAAAACATCCTTAGATTTCAAATTTTATGCTTCAATCTCATCCATTATAATTCCTTTGATTTTTAAGGACCCATCATTCACAAAGGTAACTGCTCCCCTATCATGACTCTAAGCATGTTTCAATATTTTCTTATCACCTTTCACATGTGAAGAACATCCACTATCAAGTATCCATGGGTTGTTCTTTTTAATTACTTTCAAATATTTCTTAACAAAAAAATCTATTTCCTTAAATTTCTTTTTTTCAGCTTCCTTTTCTTTTATATCATAAGGAATTTGTTCCAAAAATAATGCCATACATTTTTCATCATGATGAAAAGATTGATCTCATCTTTCAAAAACTTCTTCCAAATATTAAAATTGATTTTTTTTGGAAAGTTTCTAACATCTTGAGAATTCACCTTTTCAACTTTTTGTGAGTTATGAAAGTTAATCATTCTACTTTCAATATTTCTTCCACTTTTATTAAACCTTCTTTCAAGTAGAGATAAGTTGTGCAAAAATGTATAAGTTTTGTTCCCATAGATTCCAAAACTCTAGCAATAGCTATCAAATCTTGATTTTCTATTCAAGAAATATATTTCTCTATAGAAACCTTTTTGAGGTTGGAAACTTCTTTCAGCTCCAACATACTCATGATGTAGACCATCTTTTATTTTGAATGAGTTTTCTAATTTTGTAGATTTGATAGGTTTCTCACATCCTTTCACCACCCAAGCTTTCCCGATACTTTTTTTGGAACTTGAAAAGTTAAAATAATCAGATGAAACATTATTTTTTCTAAGAGAATATTTCACCTGATTCTCATATTGATCCTTCCCAACAACTTTAGAAGTTTCATATTTTACTTCTGCAGCTTTTTTTAAGTTTTCATTCATCTTCCTCAAGGTAATTTCAGACTCAATAAGTTTTTATTGAAACTTGTTAACTTATTTTTCTTTATCTTCCAGCTTCTTACTAATATCTCAAATCATCTTTCCCTATTCAGTAATTCTAAGTTTGTAACTTAAAATCTCCTCGATGTATTGATCTGGATTATTGATTACATCTCTTCTTTCTTCAGTTACTTCTTCACAATATTTATTTATCATTATTATTTCTTTCTTGAGATATTTTTTTTTCAAGACATGCAAGAAGCTCTGTTCTGATTTGATACTCTCGATATGATTTTTCATCACCATCTTCACTCTCTAAGGAGTCTTTTGTTTTCTCAACTTTTACAATGAAGGTTCTAAATTTTTCTGAACTTTAATCTTTAGAATAATTGTTTCTGATTTTGTCTGATTCAACTTTCTTACTCAATATAATTATTTTGTTTCCAAAAAACTTCATTTTATATTTTCTGGATGACATTTCTTCTTTATCATTTTTGTTCCACTTCTTCAATCGAGGTTTTTCAACATAATCATATCGATATTCTCCAACTTTCTTATTTAATAAATTCATAGAAAAGTGTCCTATTACACCACACTCAAAAAAATTGAGATGAAGTTTAACTCCATACTTTCCTCTTCCCATTTGATAGTTCTTGGAAATAAGAGATGTGATTTTTTCATTAAACTCATCATCTTCTTTATCTTTGGAGTCATAAGGATCAATATATTCAACATATTGAATTTTAAACATTCTCATAGCGTAAAAATCCATTTCATATTTAATATTCTTTTTAAAAATAGGATCTTTCATCATTTCATAAGAAATAATAAAGTTATGCAACTCATCAAGAGATCAATCATCCTTATCTTCTAAAGAAACCGATCCAAAAAGTTTATCATAAGTTTCTTCACAATTATAGAATCTTACAAAACATATTTTAATCCCATGATGTTACAAACAATTTCATTTACTCTAGTGAAGTATTCATAAAATATTTATTCATCTCTCATTATGATTTCTTCATAATTACTCCACCATATTTTTATCTTTGATTCTTTAAGATTTGTATTCCCTTTGAAAACACTTTAAAACTTATCCCACATACTTCTTGAAATTTTGAGACCCATATCCATTAGATAAACATTTTTTGATAAGGACATGAGAATATCATTTCTAGATTTTCCATCAACTTCTATATTTCTCTTATCAACAAACGTCATAGGATCATCTTTCTTAATAGGTGTAAAACCAATAGTAACAACATCAACAACTTTCAGGCCCAGAGATAGGAGATGAGAAATCATCCTATTTTCCCATCCATAATAATATTTTCTATAAAATGTTTAAATTACTCTATTGTTAACAGAATTGATATTATCCATGATAAAGATTCAACAAGGGAGCCTCCCTCTAATTCCAATTAAAGTTCCAAAGGATCGAATAACAACTGAGAGGGGGAGTTTAATTAGTTGTTCACTTTTATAAGTATCAATTATTTTCAAAACTTAACCCATGAAACCTATTAAGATTTATATTAGTATAAACTTTAAGTAAATAATCATGCATGAAATATTTGGAAATCAAGTAAATCACAGAAGATTTACAAGGTTCAGCATCAGTGTGAGAACCTTCATCCTTCTCATAGCCACACCTGTGGGTTTATGGAAATCCAATATTAAGAATAAGTGAATACAAGTTGTGTCAACTCCCATTAGAAACCTTCTATCTACTGATAAGAATGACTATAAAAACTCCCATTAGTTTATAATTTTTTCTTCTAAAATAATTAAGCTAAAAATATACTTTGTTAAAACTTCTCCATAATTACTTAGTCTGAATCCTCAGCCTGATTTGGCTGGATCTAATTTTCTCAATGAGATCATTCTGGATCTGATTTTCTCAATACATGGATGTTGGATCCTAGATCCTATTTTCTGAGTACAATTATTCTGGATGTGATTCTATGAATATGATAATGTTGGATCCTAGATCTGATTTTTTGTGTACGATAATACTGGATCCTGGATCTGATTTTCTGAGTACGATAATACTAGATCTTGGATCCAATTTTCTCTATATGATGATTCAATAAAATAAATCCATTCTCAATATGAAAATATAAAACTTCTACTATAATTCTCAATACAATTATTCTTCAATTAGATAGTAACTATTACCTCAAATTCTCTAGAGCTCCACTTTTTGCATGTGTGTTAAAGCTGAAAATGAACAAATGATATGATGAAGTATTTATAAGTGACTCGGAAAACAAAGGTGGGAAACTTGAAAACATTCCCCACTTCCTCAAATCTCAAAATATCTACAAATCTCTCATATTTAAAACTTCAATTTTGACTTCTTCAAACCTCCTTAGATTTCTTCAATATTTTCACATAATTTAAATTCAATTTTGACTTCTTCAACTCTATATATATTTCTCATCTCATTACAATATATTTCTTTCTTATCTCATTACAATATTTTTCTTTCTCATCTCATTAATATCTTTTTCTTTCTCACCATGAATTCTTTATTATAAATGCTTTAATATGATTTCCTTGATATGAGAAATTGAGTATGAAAATCCGAGTATGAAAATATCAGTACAATTTTCCCAGTACAAAAACTGAGTATGAAAATTTGAGTGAAAAACTCAGTACAATTTTCCCAATACAAAAAATTCAGTATGAAAATATGAGTATGGAAATCAATATGATTTGCTTCTTCCTTGGGCTCAGTAACATCTTTTTTTTCTAAAATAATTATAATGTAATTCCCATTATAAAGGAAATCCGATTTTACAACTCTAAAATTCCTTAAACCTCTCCACTATTTCTTCAAAAGATTTTATCATAAAATTTTTCATGATTTATGATAACATTTAAATTAGAAAATCATCGTATGATTTTATATTAGAAAGTATGAAAATTTTCTAACTCTTGACTTTATATTCTTCTCTCAAAACTCTTCAGCAAGAAACACCCGGTGAAACTAGAATGTGTATGATGTAAATATTTTATGAAACATAGAGACTTTTAGGGATGAGTCATAGACCAACTACCTCGAGCCAATATCACTCTCATCATCTAGTATCATCCCTCTGTTTGACATGGATTTGAAGAAAACTAAATAAAAAATCAATTCCCTGAAAATAGGTTATATGATCCTTCATCAAAATAGAATCGTTGAGAGGATGGAAAATGATGAACTAAGCCTATGGATTGAATATCTTACCTGGAGGAATCCAACGAGACCAACGGATATCAAATCTGATATTGGATAATGAAATGAGATAAAAATTTATGAAGAGGATCTTATGAGATCCACTGGGAGGAAATGGGGGATAATGTACATTGGAATGGGCAAATAAAGGAGGGTAAATATATAACTCATTAAGGGAAAATTAATAATTTTTCCAAAAAACTAGGGGTCGTGTGGTTTGGCCACATGGTTGGCCAAACTATGCACCAACCATAGCCCACCCACTTTTTAAAGAGGTGACCTTCATGGTTCATAAACATGGTTTTCCAAACCATACGCAAAATGTGTGATATGGATCTGTTAAAAAGTGTAGACCACCTGCATGGTCATGTAGTATTGGGTGCACATTTTGGGAAAATTGTGTACCCTAATTTGTTCATTAAAAAGACCCATGTAGTTAGGAGAAATCATGTGGAATGGGTAGTTTGGTTTCTACTAAATGTGTGGCCCAGTGATTTTTTCCACCGACCGGGGTTCTGAGCACCGAAAAAGCCTAAAAAATTCCATAATCTCATTAGAAACCCATAATAGGTATACTAACAAGAATTAGACTAAAATTTAAAAAAACTATACCTCCTAGAAAAATGGTTTTCTTACAGTATTCCCCCATTAAAGGACCTCACCCCTGAGTTCACCTTCCAAAGGTGAAAAAACTTTGTCTAAGAACAACTCAAACCACTAGGCATGTATGTCATCCTCCCGCTCTCAAGTCTCATCTTGTACATGTCCAAGCTGCCATAACCCCCATACTAAAGGGATAGACCCACCTTGGAGATTCATTGTGCTCTGGTTGATGATGAATATGGTATACTCTTCAAAAGAAGCATCAACATCTAACTCAACCTCCTTAGGATCAAAAGTACGATATGGGTCAGCATGATAATGGTGAAGCTATGAAATGTGGAAGACACCACGTATGGAACAGTACCTCTAAGGTGATAGCTACCAATATGATACTAGCTTGACTCTATTCATAATTTCAAATGCCTTACATAATGAGGTGATAGTTTTACTTTCCTTTGTATCCATCTATGCCCAAGTCTGGGTGACACCTGCAAGAAAACATGATCCCCAACATCAAACTCTAGAAGTCATTGATGACGGTCAGTATAATATTTATATCTAGAATGAGTAGTATACATATGATTCCTAGTCTTATGAACTTACTATGAAGTCTCCTTCATGAGACAAGGACCCAGTAGTTATGCCTCTCCTCCCTCTAACCAGCATAGGGGTGAATGGAACGACCTACCTTACATAGCCTCAAAAGGATCCATCTGAATTGTCACCTGAAATCTATTATTGTAGTTGAACTTGATGATAGAAATATTCTTCTCTGAAGAACCATTGAAATCAAGGACACATTCTAGGAGCATGTCCTCCCACACCTGTATCATTTGTTCTGACTGGCCATCATTCTAAGGGTGAAAAGTTATACTCAAGAGCACCTGTGTACTCATAGATATATGTAACCCCTACCAGAACATTGATGTAAAACGATCATCCCTATATGAAATGATAGTATGAGAGTACCCATGAAGTCTTATGATCTCATGAACATATATTATTCCAATATCATAAACTGGGGAAGCCTCCCACATAGGAAAGAAGTTGGAAACTTTAGTCAGTCAATCCATGACTACCCAAATGGTGTCTCTACCTCGAGGTGGCCTGAGTAAGATGACTACAAATTCTATTGCAACACCTCCCCATTTACATTCCATTACTAGTAATGGATGTAACAAGTTAGTAGGTTACTGGTTCTCCACCTTCACTAACTGACAGGTGGAACACCTAGTGATAATACTGACTATATGACATTTTATTCTAGGCCACCAATACTAGAATTGCATATCTAGATACATTTTGGAGATGCCTGGATAAACTATCCACTAAGAATCATGGGACTCTCACATAATTTCCTCTATCATATATGTAGAAATGCAGATATTCCCATGTATACCTAGGATGTTTTTTCCATCAACAGACGAATATGGGGGTGGGTCCTTACTAGCAATACTCTCACAGAGAACCAACCCCTTAAGATCTGAAAAATGTTTGATCTTTACACTCTTAGGGAGTGAATAGGTAACTGCTAAGACCATAAAATAAGGACACTTGTGACTATCATGAAACTCTAGATGTATATCAGAAAACATTTCCATCAATTTCCATTCATCACTGGCTTCTTATAGGTTTTGTGCCTAAGTTTTCTAGATCAGTGTATATGCTACCGCATTTCCCTTTCTAAGCATATAGGCAAGCTCAAAGTTAAAGTAATAAATTTATTCATCCTATATTCACGATTTTAGATTCAATTCACACTGTATAAATATATATTTGAGGCTCTTGTGGTCTATATTCACCAAAAATTCCTCTCCCGTCTGTTAGTGTCTCTAGTAGTGTATGTCGTGAACAACTTCTACTTGCTAAAGATTGTGCACTGAGTAATTTCTCTCATGATGACTCAACTACTGGGACTTTTATGGAATGAATCTATCCTCTTAAATCATCATTGTACCTATCCTGATGTTTAATGCATGAAATAACACTATATAGCCTCTGCTAAGCTTTGGAAGAATCAGAATTGGTGTCATGTTAAGCCTTCCTTTCAGCTTCTGAAAGGCTTTCTTGTATGCTTTTAACCATAGTAACTTCACAACCTTCTTGGTAATACCATTAAGAGGTGCATCAAGTAATGGTAAGTCTTGTATTAAATACCTATAATATCCATCCATCCCCAAGAAACTCTATATATAAAATGCATTCTTGGGATGATCCCAGGAAACCACGGCACTCACCTTATCTAAGTAAACTCATACTCCTGATTCCAAGATAATATGACCCAAGAAGTAAACTTTTTCAATCTAGAAGTGTCACTTAGCAAGATTTTAATACAGATGGTTATCTCTCAGTGTATTAAAAACAATCTCAAAATGCTTAGCATTGTCACTTCGAGTATGAGAATACACTATGATTTCATACACAAATACCATGTCAAAATAATCCAAGTAGGGATGGAAATCCCTATAAATCAAATCCATGAAAATTTTGGGTGAAATCATAAAACCGAACAACATAATGAGAGACACATATAAACTGTGCTGACTTTTGAAATCCATATTTTGTATATCTAAAGGTCTGACTCACACATGATGATAGCCCGATCCCATGTCAATCTTTGAGAATACCCTAGCTCCTCAGAGCTGGTCAAGGAGATCATATTTATGAGGAAATGGATACCCTTTCATAACTATAATATGGTTCAACCATCATTAATCCATGCATAAATGATGGGTATCATCCACCTTGACGAAAAGCACGGGTGAACCCTAAAAAGAAGTGATGGGTCGGATAAAACCCTTTTATTCTAAATCCTCCAACTACATCTTGAGATCATGGAGCTCAGTAAGTTATATCCTTTACAAAGGAATAGATATTGGAGCTTCTCCTATAATAAGATTAATTGAAAACTCTACCTCTCTCTTAGGAGGTAAGCCATAAAAGTCGTTAGGAAAGACACCCATGAAATGGTCGACTACTGGAGGAAAATCTGCCATATGTATTACTTACTCCTCTATAAAAGGATTAGAAATATGGGTAGTAAATCCACCTATACCATGATGCTCTGGTCTATCTCAACTAACCTAGACATTACACTCACCATTGTGGAAATAAATATCACACTTCGGTGATGTAAAAAATACCCTGCAGAGATAACAGTCCACCTAGGTTTGATAGAGAATAGCCCAATCTATCCTGAGAATGAAATTAAAAACCTTAATCTTGAGGGAAAACAGGTCTCATAAGAAGGGATAATTTCCTACCTTAAGGGGATAGCCCCTACATTAGTGTATGCACTCTAACTGCATTCCCAATAGTGGGTCCTTGGTCATCACACCATATGAGTACTGAATTTCCATCTCAAGACTTTCCAAGATTGATAAAGAGATAAAGGATTGAGTGGCTCCTATATAGAACAAAAAAGATACAATAATATAGGCTAATAGAAAAGTAACTCATACTGTAAATGGACATGCACTCTAATCCTTAGGTATCAACTGTAATTCATGCATCTGGATCAATCCATGGCCTTGTTCTATATTTGTACTACCCTGGGTTGGTCTTATCTATTGATGCTGATAATAAGAAGTCTGGATACAATGTCCATGACCTCCTCCTTGGAAAATCCTCTTAGTGCTACTGTAACTCCCTACCTGACATGGTGCAACTGATCCTATCGCTAAAGTTGGAGCTAGTGTAGATCCTCTTCCACTAGAAGAAGGTGGAACGGTTTGATAGAATATCTAGAGATGACCCATACGACCAAAATCACTGCCGAAAATAGGGTCTCTGTTACACTAAGGATTTAGATTCCTCTATTGTCCACACTGATGGCATATGATGAAGCTTCCAGGGAAGATACTCTGGACACCATTGCTCTGACAAAAAACCTTAATTCTACACATCCTACTACTAGAATAACAACTACCATACCTCAGTACTAAACCTCTAGTCCCGGTACTATTGTATTCTATTAGGTTGTGCTTAGTGATGAGGGCCTGATTAATGATCTCAAAAAAGGTAGGTAAGTGAAATACATTCACCTATGTGTGTATGGAATAATTAATCACATCCTCAAAACATCATACTCACAATATCTCATCATCGGCTAGAAGTGGTGAAAAGTGTGAAAACTTAGTAAAACATGTTGAATAGTCCATTCCAGATAGAGAACCCTTCTCCAGGTGCATGAACTCTCTAGATCAGTTAGCTTTCAACATCTGAGGTAAAAATTAATCATAGAAATTTTTATAGATGTTGGCCCATACCATGCCATGATGAAAAATAGCTTAGGTAATCGCATCCCACTAGCACATGGACAAATCACACAGTATGTAGGTGGAAATATTAACCCTATAATCTAGTGGAATCTCTAGATGATCAAAGATATATTGTAAGAATCTGGTTTTTGACTCCGATAGGGATCCTTTAAAGTTTAGTATAACACCTTATTATGGACCTTTTTTAGATTCCTCGTGATTTCAAGAAGGTCTCTGGGGTGTATGAGGCCTGTTCAGAGTCTGAAACCCATATTTTTGGAAAAAATGGTCCTATTGAATGGTAGAAGTAAACTATGCGGGTAGGATTCATGGTTACTCTAAACCGTGTGGATGGTATTCATTTTCAGGCAGAGCCATATCGCACAGTTGGTGCATGGTTTCTCAAATTGTGCGGCCTAATTGTACAAGTACCCTATTTTTTCTAGGTAATCATGCATGGTTAGCACATGGTTTGGAAAAACTTGTGGCCAAAGCATGCATAGAATAATTTTTAGGTGATTTTTCTATTTTACCCTTAATGATCTAATTAAATTAACCCTTCTTCCCCAATATTAATTCCAATGTGATGAACCTCTATTTATCCCATTGTGGATCTATTTGAAGGCCTAAACTAGGGATTGAGAGATATCCTTCATCTGGGATCTGATCAGGCTTCCATTTCTCATGTTGGATGCACAATGGTAAGTAATCGAGTCTTCTTAAGTCATTCTTCATTTCTCTTGATTTCATCCTAGATATTGAGATTTAGGCTTTTATAACTGTTTTCATATATTCTCTGATTCTGGATGAATTAGAGGTTGGTATTAGATAGGGAGAGTCATACGAGTATGAGGTGGGTGGTCTATAACTCATCCCTAAAGTTCTTTGATTTTGTAATTGATGTGTGGGGCCCTCTAATTTCATCCGGGGTCACGTATTGAATTTATATGACTTTCTTGTAGTCATTAGAACTATATGATTATGATCTTTCCATAAATGTGATTGGTTGTTGGTGGTTGTTTCCACAACTCCCAATACCCCATGTAGGGTGATATACCATAATTGTGTTTTTAGTGTTTTGACACTTTTGATCCATTGTTCGGGTGTGCTTGAGCTTGACCACACTAATGGTAAGTCTCCTTATATTAATTTCCTATTGAATCATGAAATTTTGAATATCTTTTACCTTATCACTTCCACTTCACCCACCTAAGGTAAGTGCTTAATTGTGGGTAATTGATTCAAATGATATTATGGAAATCATACTTAAGTATATGAATTGGCCTTATTAAATATAAATGGATGTTTGGTTGCACATTCACAGCACAACTTGACATGTTTATGGAAGGTAGTAGAGTGAACCTTATTAATTGACCTAAATTACATGACTTTAATCAAAAGCTTCAATGTAACTTGTCCTTTTTAAACTAATGAGAGGAAATGCTTGGACCAATTGAATGTGTTAATGGCATAGTTATCATATGACCAAATTAATTATAATGAATTAAATGTAAGGATCATCTTTATGAAAATGGACCTTGACATCATTATAGGAAGTCTTGAATCATGTTAACTCTTGGATTCCTGAGGGAATACCTTGGGTACTCCAGGATATCATTCTGATTCAAGGATGTCAGCTTCCTTGGATGAGACCTACTCAAGAACCTGGTCCTTATTTACCTCTATATACCCATTATGATACTATAGGATTCTTTCCTTGTTATTACTGGATGACTCGGATAGACCCCTTTGATCTTGCATGACTAGAGGTTCCTTGGTTACATCCTTGGGCATGGCCACTTCTTTTCTCCTGATTTACCTTGGGTGAATTCCTTGGACTCAGTTAGAAACATTATTGTGGGAATTCATTGGATGATGCCCATTGGATTACACTCTTACCCATTATCTAGACTTAGTTACTACTAATTTAGTGGCCCCTAAGGTCTAGGTTTCCTTGGTGAGTACCATGGAACCACTTTATATTAATTATCAATTATGGTTTCCTTGATATATCTTAGAACCTTCATTATTTATACTATCAATAGGTGATGTCAGTTCTATATATGCATCATGTGAATCATTTATATAAACTAGTAATCATTTAATTTATGAACAGGTTACATGTATAGACACCATCTAAGGGCTAAAGTAAGTGCTTGGGTATTTGTTTTTTTTACAAATGAAGGGGATTATATTAATCATTAAGATCAAGAGTAATATGATCTAACATCCACAAAGGGAAAGAATCAATCCAGAGGTGATTTTCCTCCGATGCACGATGAGAAGCCAGATGGTGAGCTACTTTGTTTCCTTCCCTTTTGATGAAAGTGAATGAGCAAACTGTAAAGTTGTGGGAAAGTGACTTGATTTTATTGATGAGGAAGCCATAATATTGGATGTCAAGATCATTTTTTTTATGGATTTGATGATTCTGAGATAGTTAAATTCAATGTGAATATCCTTCCATCCATAATCAATTGCAAAGGTCAGACCAGTAAGGATGACATGGGATTCAGTGATAGTAGTTTCCCATAATGCATGGAATGAATCATGTCTAGCCACGATGATCTTTCCATAATGGTCACATACCATCAAACTAATTCCAAAAATTACACTATTGGGTAAAGAAGAATCGACAGTAATCTTAAAAAGCCCTTCTTGGGGGGGTTCCATCTAAATTCAATTGATTGGGGGTTATAGAACATAATCTGTTCTGGGTCTCAATTCCACCCATCAATCCAGGAAGTTGCATGTTCAATCCAAAAAACACTGGGTTTTAGGTGTGATTAAAGAAGAAATCATTTCTTATAACCCAAAAAATCCAAGCCACGATGCAGAGTGAGGATACCTTATCAGTAGTGAATGTGGAAGACCACATCATCAGTAGTGATGGGAGATCCAATGTCATGTCTAGAAGAAGCTTCGAAAAGGATCCCCAAGCAATCCAAACCTCTCTAACCCCTGGGCAATGAATGATCGCGTGCAAAGGGGATTCCAAATCAATCGAACAAAGGTGGAATAACTGGTTGTTCATAACATAGCAAAAGGAAAGGAAGTTCAATGTGGGAAGGATACCCATACAGATCTTCCACCAGAAGTATCATATCTTTGGGGGAATATTCAGGTGCCAAAGGATTTTCCATATCCCCCTCTATCATTAAGGTGATCGTCGAGAGAAAGTCAGTAGCCAGATCTTATTGAGGAGGATCCTAAAATATCATTGCACCAAAAAAGACAGTTTTTCGCCACATCTATCACACAGGTAATGCTGAGAATAATTCTTATGTATCTTTCATTAAACCAGGAGTGAATTTTATCAAAACACCACCTGAAACTAGAATCATCGAACAAATAGAATATGGTGGCCTCCTCCATACTAGGAGAGGATGGGGAAGTATCCATCATGTTGTCTTTTTCAATTAATTGCAGATCCTTCCAAATGTTGAATTTTATTCGATCCCTAATCTGTCACCTGATTCCTTTGTAAAGTAATTTTCTTGAACCCCTGATACTTCTTGAAGGAAAGCTGGGGAGGGGGCTTAGATAGGAGTTCCAGAATTCAGAGCAAGGAAAATATTTTTCACAAAGAATTTGTGAGTACAGTGATGAAGGTTAAGTTAGAAGGTGTCATCCCTACTTAGCCAACATAGCATCATTAACCAGGATGAGGTCCCAGAAACACATGTTGTCGCTCGCTTTAGGGGTGCAAAGTGACTACTAGGAAATCCAGTGAATTTTGTTTCTCCCATTGCAATGAACCCACTAAAAATTGGCAATATGAAAGTGAATATGGTTGAAAATCATACAAGGAATCTTAAATAGTGACATGATATAGCTGGAGATAGACTGAAGAGAAGCCTTGATGAGGGTTTCTTTTTTACTTCTTTATTTATATATGCATGCCTCTACATTGTTACAATTTTTGTTACATGGGATGGGTGTTGAAGAAATCGTTGGTGGTGGCCCACTGAGATTTATCTCACACACTCTCTGGGTGTTGTTTGGTACTCGGGAAAGATTACATGTATGTAGGTGTTGATAAAGGGAAGCATAATGCTTTGAACACTTGATTTATTATTGTTCTAGGATGGACCAGGTAGCAGATGATCGATCTGTAGCTTGGGATACTTGGAATAGTTTATGTATTTTATTTTCTACATTGGGTTTTTCATGTATTCCTACTACTTTGTATCAATGTTTTCAAATTTCTAGTGACATGATATATATCATCATCATAAACTTCATTTTATTCTAGTTATTTCAGCTATTATTTATTTGTATCCTTCCGTTGTGCATTTTATTTACTTATATTACTTCTATTATTTATCTCATGTTGTATCTTATATGTTATCTGCTGAGTTTCACTATGGTAATGAGGGGATAGTCTCCCCACAAACACACCCTAGGCCCTCGCTACTAGTCTACAACCTATAGAATTTTGGGAGAGGAGCTTAAGGCCATGTGACCCATCATGCTTGGGGAACCTCATAAGTTTCATCTAGGTATAGGACATCACAAAGAGGTGCCATAGGGTTTCCTCTCTTACTTTATTATTTAGAGACAATATATTGAATATTAGTAACTCTTGGAACTTGTTAATAATTCTTTCTTGGGTATCTCAAACCCATGTTTGGGGTAAAATCCAAGTTACCTAAAATACAATTGTTGTTCTATTTTTTCCTATTACAGTTGATATAATTTCACCATTGGGTGACACACATTCTATGTAATGTTATTAATTATTATATAGATTGAGGATCTTATTTCATTCTTGTCCCAATGATATGAGGGTAAGGATAATGGTTTCATGCATCATAGTAGGCATCTAGAATTCGCATGTCATGCATAATTTCCATGCCATATAGGTGCATTTTACTATTTTCATTGATTTATATGCCTGAAATTGATGATTGATACTTTCCTTGTATATATATTGTTTGTACTGATACAGTCTATTATTGAGTAGTTATTTTTTTCAATTCATGAGATGTTATGGGCCCTCATGGGTTGGAATGAGTAATTTACTTAATCAAGTCTTTAATTATAAATTCAAGTGGGTGTTAATATAAGTGATAAGGAGTATGGTTTGGGATTCACTGACAATGAAGGTATGTTTTAAAAGAACATTGATATAAGTTCTAAGAAAATTCAAACATAAAATTGAAATGGTTTCACATCCTTTTCTCTCCTTTTCATTCTTATGAAAGGTAAAGGGGTGAACCTAGAAATTAAATATAAAATGAAATGAAATAGTTTCCAATAAATGATGAGGCATGGTAATATTTAACCTTCATCTAGTGGAACCCCTGGATTTTATAACTGAGTATGTACCTATACCTAGCCTTCTAAGAGGGTAGTTGGGGTAGTATACCTTGGGTGGTTATCCCTTTCTTACACTCTTCTTCTGTTAGTGTTGCTATATTTTTTCTTAAAGCTTTTTATAAGGTGTGTTCTTGGAAAAAAAATAGACCAATGCCACCATGAAATTTTCATGTCATGTGGCAGGAGGGTGGCTATGATCATGCTCCAAACAAGGTGGGGCCTGATCCACCAATATTACCTCTAAGAGTGAAATGTGAGGCACCGCCTACTGTACCTGAATTGGGCACTGATTCTCAAGTTCTTAATAATTTCCTACATATGATGTAGTTCATTAATGGTGCTCCAAAAGTTGCACCTATGATGGATAATATATCCCATGAGTACTAACCACAACATCCACCTACCTTCTTAGGGGATGGCGGTTCACAGGATCCCCACACTTGGATAGAATCCACCTTGTCTATCTTAGATCATCTAGATACACCTCAAGAGCGGAGGGTCAAACTTGTTGTGTATGTGTTTCATGATTCATCCAAGCATTGGTGGGATGTGATTACTCAATCTGGACTCCATCAGGACATGGTATAGGAAGATTTTTATACTACCTTCTATGATCAGTTATTTCCTCAGGCACTAATAGATGACAAATCTAGAGAGTTCATGCATCTCAAGCAAGGTTCTATGTTAGTTATGGAGTATTTAGTGTGTTTCATTAGGTTACAGAACTTTGCACCTCTTCTAGTCAGTGATGATCTTTCTCATAGTAGTTGCTTCGAGTATGGGCTCCAGTATACCTTCCATACTCAGGTGAAAATATTTCACCTACTTACTTTCTCTAAGATCATAAATCAGTCTCTAATCCCTAAGCGCATCCTGGGGAATGGTGATAGTGTCGGGAAAAGAGGATCAGTGTCACGTTAGGCCAATGGTTATTTCGATAACAAAAAAAATACCTCAAGGTTTCTCATTAGAGAAGTGGTAGATAATTTACCCATGTAGGTAGCTCGATAGTGTGTCACTAGTTTGGACGTTTGTGGAATCTAAAGCCTCATTGTGATAGATACCCACTGGAGTGTCGGGCTTCCAGCTGTATGGGGAATCTTCAACATTTCTATCTTACATTTCCATCAGATTATAGTTTAAGAGGATCCAAACCAAATCCACCTTTAGGGTAAGGTTGTTCTACACTATATCAGGTAGAAAGTTGGAGTAGCACCAGAAGGACTAGACAAGGTGGAATTTGTGGTCGTGGTATCCAGAACCCTGATCACCAGCAACACCAGCAAAGCATTTTTGACCATGGTAGTCCAACTGTTACAAAGTTTCAAAAATCAGGACAGATGTGTGCATTACAGGTGATACCTGAGGATCAGTATGTGGGACCATCTATAGTACGATTTACTATTCTAGTAGCCTCCACTATAGTATCTTCTTTATTTGATATAGGTGCTTCACACTCTTTAATCTCCTTATCTATCATGGAAATCCTTGGGCTGGGAATATAGTTTTTCTGTGGTATTATAAACACAGATACACCGATGGGAGTATAGTCAGAGGGCATATGCTAGTGTAGGGACTTTCCCCTTGAGGTAGGCAGTTACCCTTTCTTGTGGGACCTCTTTGTTCTCGAGATGATGGGCTTTGAGGTCATTCTCAGGATAGATTGGTTGGTTTTGTATCATGCCTTTATATATTTCAAGGTCAAATTGTATCATTTACATCACTAGAGGGTCACAGTTATCTATATAAGGGTGAGTGGTATTTCCAGGCTAGCAGAGCCAGACCAAAGCATCATGGGATAGGTGGGGTGACTGCACAGATTTCCAATCCCTTCATGGAGGATCATGGTTTATACTAGGCTGAATTCCCTCCATAATATATCGTATCTGGGATGTTTTCCCCAATGAATATTCTATCTTACCTCTTAAGATGGAGTTAGATTTTATGATTGATCTTGTTCTAGGAGTAGCTCCAGTGTCCATTCCTCCATATAGCATGGCACTTACTGAGCTCCAGGAGCTCAAACAGTAGTTAGAGGATCTAGAGGCCAAAGGTTTCATATGGACGAACACTTCCTCTTGGGGTTTACCCTTACTTTTCACTAAGAAGGCGAATGGGGATCTTCTTATGTATGTGGATTAAAGATAGTTGAACAATCTAAAATTCAAAACTAGTATCCACTACATTGAATATATGATCTCTTTGACCAACTATGAGGAGATAGGGTCTTCTCTAAGATCAACATGAGATCAGGCTATCATCATGTGTGATTCAAGCCATTATACATACCTCGTACAACTTTCTGTAGAGAGTATGGTCTATATGAGTACCTATTTATGTCATTCATTCTTAAGAAAGCACCCTCCATTTTCATGGCTCTGATTAATAGGGTGTTTCACCTCTATTGGGATTCTTTTTTTTAGTCTTTTTAGATGACATCTTGGTGTATTATAACACTCTTAACAACCATGTAAAGCACCTTGAGATCATTTTGATTACATTGAGAGAGCATCAAATTTATGTAAAGATCAATAATTTCCACTTCTGGATCGAAAATTTTCACTTATTGGGTCATATTATCTTAGAATTGGGAGTCTCTATTGACCTATAAATGGTGAGTGTGGGGGTTTACTAGGAACAACCCAAGAATGTGTTTGATATAAGAAGTTTATTAGGGATGGTTGGATATTAAAAGTGTTTCATACTTGACTTTTCAAGCCTTTATTCACCTCTTATTGGTCTTATAAATAAAGGTGTTAAGTTCCTATGGTCAAAAGAGTGCGAGAAATCCTTTCCGGAGCAGAAAAGAGGCTGGTCTCAGCACCTATTCTGACTCTACTAGAGCCAAGAAGAGGTTATATCATCTTCTATGATGCATTAGACATTGTCCTAGGATCAGTGCTGATGTAGTAGGATAGAGTCATTGTATAATGATCTCAATAGTTGATATATTTTGATAGGGATACTCATTTCACATCCCAGTACAGGCAGGGGTTTTAGAAGGATATAGGTATACAGGTACTGCTGAGCAGATCTTTTCACCCTCAGATTTATGGATAGTCAGAATGGATGATATAGGTTTTAGATGATATTCATTTAACATGTTTCCTTGATTATGGTGATTCTTGGGATAATAATATACCTCTCATTGATTTCTCCTATAATAATACCTTTTAGGAGACAATCCACATGGCTCCTTCTGAGTACTTATATGGTAGGTTGTTTCATTAACCCCTCTACTAGACAGAGGTAGGTGAGGCAGCCCAACTAGGTCCTCATCTTGTGAAAGAGACTTCAGACCAGGTTCAGCTGATTAAGAAGCATATAACTACTATTCAGTATAAACAGAAATCTTATGTCGATCGCCATTGATGACCTCTAGAGTTCAAGGTTAGGGATCATGTTTTCATATGGGTATCACCCAGGCTAGGGCATAGATGATTAGGGAATAAAGGGATGGTGTCACCTCATTATATAGGGTCGTTGGAGATCTTGGAAAGAGTCAGGCCGGTAGCCTATCAGTTGTTACTATCTCAGAGGTACCATGTTATGAATGATATCTTTCGCATTTTACAACTCCGTCGTTATCATTCATACTCATCCCATACTTTTGATCCTGAGGAAGCTGAGCTTGATCCCATTGGTTCTTTTTAGGAGTATCCCATATGCATCATAGACAAGAGTAAAAATGATCTTTGAGGCTGGTATGTCCCTCTAGTATGGTTTATATGGCCACTCAGCCATTTATAGGATGAGACTTTGGAGCGGGAGGCTGATACATGAGCTCAGTGGCCAAATTTATTCTCTGACAGTGATTCACCACACTTGGAAAGTGAACTCAGGGATGAGTTCCTTTAAGGGGGGAAGACTGTAAGAACCTAGTTTTTTAATTAGGTATGGATCCTTTAAATTTTGTTCTAAATCCATATTATGGACATTTTTCAGATTCCAAATGAGTTTAAGAAGGTCTTAGGGGTGTACGAGGCTTGTTTGAAGTCCAGAACCTATATTTTTGGTAAAAATGGTCTTGTAGCATGGTTAAAGTAAACCATGTGGGGAGGATGTATGGTTAGTCTAAAACATGGGTATGGTTTGAATTTTCAAGCAGATCCATATGGCATAGTTGGAACATAGTTTCTCAAACCATGTGACCTAACCATGTGAGTGCCCCCTTTTCTCCTGGTACCCATGCACAGTTGACGCACAGTTTCAAAAACCGCACATCCAAAATGTGCACAGGATATTTTTGTGTGTATTTTACTATTTTACCCTTAATGATCTAATTAACTTAACTCTTCTTCCCCAATCTGAATTCTGATGGGATGAACCTCCATTTCTCCCATTTTGGATCTTTTTGAAGGACTAAACTATGGATTGAGAGGTCTCCTTCATTTGGGATCCAATCAAGCATCTAATTGTCACCTTAGATGTGTAATGGTAAGTACTCAAGTCTTCTTAAGTTTTTATTCATTTCTCTTTATCAAAACATAGATATAAAGGTTTAGGATTTTATGCCCATTTTTCATATCTACTCTGATCCTGGCTGAATTAGATGTTGATACTGAATGAGGAGAGTCATACAAGTACAGGTGGGTGTTTTATAACTAATTCCTTAGGTTTTATGACTTTGGAATTGATGTGTGGAGCCCATTGATTTAATTGGGTGTTGTTTATTGAATATATATGCCTTTCTTATAGTAATTAGAACCATATGATTATGCTCTTTCCATAAATGTGATTGGTTTTTAGTGGTTGTGTCCACATCTCCCAACACCCCATGTATGGTGATATACCATAATTGGGTTTTTATTGTTTTAACACTCTTAAGCCATCGTCTAGGTGTGCTCAAGCTTGACCACACTAATGGTGAGATTCCTTATATTAATTTCCTATTGAATCATGAAATTGTAAATATATTGTGCATTGTCACTTCCACTTGAACCACCTAAGGTAAGTTCTTAAATGTTGGTAATGGGTTAAAATGATATTATGGAAAGCATACATAATTATATGACTTGGACTTATTAAATGTAAATGAATGCTTAGTTGCACATTCTTAGTACACATTTACATGCTTATGGAATGAAGCAGAGTGAACCTTATAAATTGACCTAACATGCATGGTTTTAATCAAAAGGTTATATTCTACTTGGCCTTGTAAAACTAATGAAGGGAAAGGCTTGAACCAAGTGGATTTTTTAATGGAATAGTTATCATATGAAAAACTTAATTATAATGAATTAAATTTAAGGTTCTTATTTTTGAACATGGAACGTGATATATTTATAGGAATTCTTGACTCTTGTTTTCTCTTGGATTCCCAAGGGAATGCCTTGGGTACTCGAGGATGTCATTCTGATTCAAGGATTATGGTTGCCTTGGGTGAGACCTACCTAGGAAACCAATTCTTTTTTACCTCTGGATTCTAGGTATGACACCATAGGATCCCTTCATTATTATTATAATATGCCTTAGATACACTCCTTAGATCCAACATTACTAGAGGTTTCATAGTTACATCCTTGGTCCTCGCCACTTCTTATCTCATGTTTTACCTTAGATGAATTCCTTGGACTCGGTTATAAACATTATTATGGGAATTACTTGGATGATGCTCCTTGGATTACACTCTTACCCATTATCTAGACTTAGTCACTACTGATTTAGTAGCCCCTGAGGTTTAGGTTTCTTTGGTGAATAAGATGGATCCACTTCATGTTAATTATAAATTATGATTTCCTTGTTACATCTTGGAACATTCACTATTTATACTCTCACAAGGTGATGTCGGTACTGATTATACCTCATATGACTCATTTATATAAACTAGTAATTAATTAATTTATGAACTGGTTACATGTACAGACATCATCCAAGGGCTGAAGTAGGTACTTGGGTATTTAGTTACATTGTACTACTTTATTTATATATTCATTCCTACACACAGTTACAATTTCAATTACACGGGCTGAATGTTAAAGACACCATTGGTGGTGTCCCACTGAGATTTATCTCACACCCTCTTCAGGTGCCATTTAGAACCCGGGGTAGATTACATGTATGCTGGTGTTGATAAATGGAAGTGTACTGCTTCAAAAACTTAATTTCTTGTTATGTTAGGATGGAGATAGTAACAGATGATCGAGATATAGCTTCGGATTATTGGGATAGTTTATGTATTTACTTTAATACATTGGGTTTTGTATGTATGTATTCTAATTTATATCCATGTTTTCCATTTTTTTAGTGACATGACATATATCATCATCAGATATTATATTTTATTCCAATTATTTCAGTTGTTATTGATTTATCTCCTTCTGTTTTGCATTCTATTTACTAATATTGCTTCCAATATTTATTTTCTATTGTATCTTACATGTTATCCACTACATTTCACTCTTCTAATGAGGGAATAGTGTCCCCACGGACACACCCTAGGCCCTCACTGCTAGTCAGTAGCCTCTATCATTTGGGGAGAAGTACTTGAGTCCATGTGAAAAACTAGGCTCAAGGCACCTCCTAAGTGGAATTTGGGTCTAAGACATCCCATAGATAGAGTAGACTCTAGCCAAGACTAAGAATCCTAAGTACCATTGTCCCCTGAGAAGATGGTAGGATGTTGCTGCTGGAACTCATGAGTCAGATTAACCATAATAGGTATAGGTTGTGGAGAACCCTACATGTACTACATTAGATGTAGGAAACTCTCTCTTAGTTGAGCATTATTACCCAGTTCGGGTATAATAGGCAGGGCCTCAAGTGGCACACATGGAGAAAATTTTGGCAGTTTAGTGACTACTATATCTAGAGCATGGTCATCACCATATTACTAGTGCACAACTTGAGGATGTAGTTGTGGAATATCTCTACAAATTCCAATCACATGCTTCAAATAAAGATTTTTAAATAGATAAAAGCACTAGTGGAAGCACATTATATGAATAAGGGATCATTTCCCAAGGTACTACCCCAACTACCTACTTATAAGTTCAGGATATCGGTAATTGTTTGAGTTTTACTTACAGAGGTTCCAGTAGGTGAAGGGTCAATTGCACATTTCCTCTTCATTTACTGAAAACCTTTTTATTTTATAAGTCAAGTTTTACACTTAAAGTTTGTATTTTATTATATAAATATATCAAGCCTCAATTAAATGGATCATCATTCCCAGCTAATAAAGTCACATACACTTTATAACTGAAATCGAAAACCATTTAATTTCATTCAACCCCCTCTACATTTAGTCTCGGAATATAACAGGTAAAATATGATGGATCAACTTAATAAATTACCAATTCAAATTCATGAGGGTTCATACACCTCATAAATTGAAACTTATAGTCACACAATCACAACCAAAGAGAAGCTCTTGTAACCATAGGTACATAGCTGACATGTGTAGAAATTATCTATATAAGATTCCACCATCAACCTATATAGTAAAACATTATTTAGATTGATGATGACACTTTAAATAACCAATTACCTTACCCTAAAATAGATTTTATTAGTATAGGAATATATATATATAGTAACCATGGATCACTCAATAATCACAGGAAACAAAGGCAATGAAAGTAGTAAAATACACCTATATGGCATTGCATATACATGGAATGTGAACTCTAGGTGACTATAATGATGAAAGTAACAATGTTACTTTTCATACCAGGATAAGGAGATATATTCATAAAGAATATCAAATACTATAACTCATGCACATCATATAATAGTGAAAGGATATAAACTGTAATAGGTGAAAACATAAAAAGAATTTCCCATTCCTAGGAAACTTGGTATTTACCCTGAATGTGGGTTAGTTACTCCCAAGAATGTATCCTAAGAAAGTTCCCACATATTCATAATCTCTATATATATTCCCAAAATAAATTAAATACTCATTTGATACCACTTTGTGATGTCTTGACCCAGGTGTCACTCAGGGGTGCCTCGAACCAGTGGTCTACATGGCCTCAAGTGTGCTTCCCTATACTCCAAATACTTCTAACAAGTAGTGAGGACCAAGGATGTGTCCATGGGGAGATTATGTCCTTGTGTCATAGTGGAACACGACAGATATAATAAGAAGTTAAATAGTGTAATAATGGTATCAATGAATATTCAGTGGAAAAATGAATAAGTATCAAATAATAATAATGAACTCATAAGATGAACAATATAGTATACAAAAGATGATGATGTAATTTCATGTCTCTACAAAATAATATAATAGGTATACATGGTATCAAGTAATGTATTCTATATAAAAGAATAAAAAAGAAGACATAAACTAGTCAAGAATCTCGAGAACTGGCCTGGTCATATGCTACCAAGCACCATCTTAAGCAAGCAGTCAATTCAGGTGTCCAAAGTAGTACACTTCCCCATATCAACACATGAATACATGTAATTTATTGGGTACCATCAGTGGCCTAGATAGGGTATGAGATAAATATCATTAGGTATCCACAAACAGTGTATATACAATCCAGTCTATGAATATAAACTGAAATAGTTTGCAGGTATATATAAATAGAAGTAAAGATAGTACAGTAATGTAAACACCCCATAACTGATTCAGTTTCAACTGGTGTCTGAACATGTATCATTTAATTAATTATGTTCTACTTTATAATAAGTTCCAATCATATTGTATATAATAGAGATAATGTGATAGAATCTAGGGCGTAACCAAGGAATCTGGTAATGATGATACTAATGAAAGAGGATCTAAGGTAATAAACAAGGCATCCTTGACCTCAAGGGGCAATCCAACTCATAGTAAAAACATGCATTCTGGAAAAATACTTTGAGTGTAATTCAAGTGGGAATTGCCCAAAAAAATCCATTGTGAAAGATTCTAACTGAGTCCAAGAATCTTGTCTAAGGTAAGCACAGTCCAAGCATGACTAGACTTAATGGGGTGAATCCATGGCGCGACATGTTCAAATAAATCAAGCTATATCCAAGGAGTGTATCCAAGGAATCCTAATATACAAATAATAGTGAAGGTATTCTACAATATCATGTATGTCATCTGCTAGTAGACAAGGACCGTGTTCTAATGTGGTCATCTCCCTTTTCAACTGGCTCCTTGAATCGGAATGTCATATTCTAAGTGCTCAAGGCATTCCCTTGTGAATCCATGGCTTGCTCAAGTCTGACCACTCCTATAAAGGTAAAAAGGTCCATATGAAATAGGCACCATGTATGTATCATTATTTAGTTTAATCCATGTAATACTCATGCTATTTAGTAATTTAGTTTCTTCATTCCCTTTCCTTTAATACTAGGTAATAAGGCTAAAAAGTACATGAAACCATTTATTAGTTTGATTGCTTAATCATTTATTAGGTTTATTACTTTACATTTAATTATACATGAAAAGTTGTTCTAAGGATATGCAACCATTATCAGTTCCATTATAATCATTTAATAAATCCATGTGATAACTATAATAAAATTTCCAATTATTAACTCATTGGGTTCATCCATTACCTTTCATCCAAGGTGAAAAGGTTAAATAGGGCATGCAATAAATTACTAATTTATCATATAAGTCATGGCCAAGTGATATTTATACATATATTATTTCCATTAATATATTTAAATGGTTCATTAATATATTAAAACACTTATGAATACTTCAATATAATTTTCTCAGTATGAATTATTCATTTTTAATACTTCAATATAATTACTTCAGTACAAAAATCCATGTATGAAAATCCTAGTATGAAAATCTCATCTATTTTCCTAGTATGAAAATAAAAGTATAAAAATCTGAGTGCAAAAAACTTAGTATGATTTTCCCAGTATGAAAATCTCAGTACAAAAATCTCAGTACAAAAATCTGAGTAAGAAAATCATAGTATAATTTTCTTCTTCCTCGGGCTCAGAAACAACTTTTTCTTTCTCAACTCATTATGATATAATTCCCAGTATTATGGAAATCCCGTTTTTCAACTCTAAATTTTTTCAGACCACTCCACCATTTCTTCAAAAGCTTTTATCATGAAATTTTTTATGATTTATGAGAACTTCTTGATCATCAAAGAAACATCCAATTTTATTTTAGAAAGTATGAAATTTTTCAAAATTCTGACTTCACATTCTTATTTCAAAACTCTTCAACAACTTCATTATTTCTATGATTATAGAAAAGATAGATTTCCAGTAAACAAATAAAAAATATACCCTCGATTCTTTTTAAATCTGATGATTTTCAATTGTCATGTCGATGGACCTAAATATGATAAAGTTTATGATCAAAAAATTTATCTTCCTGACTTCTTTCATGTTCATTTTAGCACAATATGAAAACATGGGTCTCGATGCTTATGTCTAGAAAGAAACCTCATTATGATATACTAGGTCCGATTCTTGAATAACAAAAACATTCTTCAATAAAAAAAGGTTATATTTCAACAAATACAAAAACTTTGTTTAAAACAATTTGACAACAATGGTTCTTCAATCTCCCACTTTGGATTTGTTTACAATCCTTGTTAACAAATTTTTCAACTCAAAATTTTTTTACAAATAAAATTTTGTAAACAACCCAAGTTTTTTTTGACTTTTATCAAAACATATCCTTTTAAAAAGAGAGTGTATTGACACCACACTACTGGATAAAGTAATGGTTTTTAAGGAATTTCATCCCTTGGTGGTTAGAAAATTTTGTGTCCATGTAAAGATAAACTCTCATGTATTTTCTTTTTAGACTTTCTTTTTCTCTCCCCCATTCTTTATTTTCTTGGTTTCTTTTTCTCTCACTTTTCTCTTTCTCTCCCCCATTATATGATAACTATAGCTTCATATTCAAAAAAAAAGATAATTAAAAACTTCTTAAAAAGTACAAAATTTTTTCTTTCTCTCCCCCTTTGTCAACATAATCCAAAGCATGGTGGTGTAACTTTCTTATGAGGTTTAGGAAGTCATGGGAGGAGGTTGAACATGAATTTTGAGCCTTAATTACACAAACCATTCTTTTGGTGTTGTTTTTTTAAAGATATCAGCAATATGATACTTTATTGAAATGTATTCCAAAAAAACATCTCCAGTAAAAGCTTTATATTTTGTAAATTTAAGCTTTATATCAATGTGTTTTGATCATGAATGTTGGATAGGATTTTTCTAAAGATCAATTTCACTTTGATTATCACAAAGTATCCTCAACGATTTAGAAAATTTCACTTTCAAGTCATCGTGCTAAAATTTCATCCACAATATTTGAGTACAATCCCGAGTAGCTACAACATATTCATATTCAAATGTTCTCAAATTTACTAAAATTTGATTCTTATTATGCCAACTCACACAACATTCACCCAATAAAAATGTTCCTCCTGAGGTTTATTTTCTATCATTACAATCTCCAGCACAATCAGCATTAGTATAACTGTGAAACTTCATATAACTATTTATTTTGTATAAAAAACCATGTGAATTTGTTCCTTTTACATATCTCATAATCCTCTTTTTTTCCAACATATGTGATTCTTTTGGATTAATTTGATACCTGGAACACAAATTCATAGCATAAAAAATATCAGGCCTTGAGGCTGTAAGGTAAATAAGACTTCCTATCAGCTTTTGAAAGTCTTTCTAATTCACATTTGTTCTAGATTCATATTTACTCAACTTTTTTATCACTAAAATATGAGTTGAAACTTATTTGGATTATATCATCCCAAACATCTTTAACAATTACTTGTCATACTTTTCTTGATATAAGAAAATGTATTTTTCTATTTTTTTGAACTTGTAATCCAAGGAAGAAAGTTAATTCTCACAACATTGGCATTTCATAAGTCTTCTTCATTTCCTCAGAAAATGTTTTACAAGCATCTTCTTTGTCGCCAAAAAAATTATATCATCCACATAAACAATTATAATTAGAGTTTTGGAGTCAACATCTTTGATATACAAGTTTCTATCAACTTTTCCTTTAGAAAAGTTCAACATTATCAAATAATTTTTATGATTAGAATACCATAAATGTGGTGATTTTTGGACCATACAAATCTTTCTTCAATTTAAAAACTTTGTTTTCATCCTCATCAAGTATAAATCCACAAGTTTGTTCAGTGTAAACTTCTTCCTCAATATCACCATTTAAGAAAGATTAATTTACATCCATCTGATAAAAATTTTAATTCTAATGAGAAGAAACTGCTAGAAACATTTGAATAGTTTATAGCCTTGGAAAGGGGGAAAAGGTTTAATAAAAATCCACACCTCCTACTTGTTTGTATCCTTTACAAACAATTCTTCCTTTTTTTCTTTAAAATTATCCATGCTCATTCAATTTTTTTCTATAAACCCACTTTGTTTCGATAACATTTTTATTTTATAGCCTTGGAACAAGTTCCCATGTTTCATTCTTTTCAATCTGATCTAACTCTTCATTCATTAAATACATCCATTTTTTATGTTTAATATCCTTTGAAACTTATTATGGTTCAACTTTTGAGAAAAGTTATGTTTTATTTTCTAATCTCAACATCTTTTCGGGTCTGAACTGGAGACTTATGATTCCCAATAATGTTTTAAAACTCAACATGTTTTTGTAAGGTAGGAAATATCAAGGTTTGTCTCATTGCTTCACTTTCCTCACCACATGAATCATATAAATATTGATAAGGATGTTTTGGATAACATTAAATATTGTTGGAATTCTGCAGCATAACCTCCTCATCATTCTTGACAACTTTTGTTAAGGAACTATGATTTTCAATTACCTTTACATCATATAATTCCACCCACTTTTGTAAACTTTTTTTACAACATTTGTAACTTCTTCCATTTGGTGAATAACCTATAAAATTTCCTTCCTCAGCTTTCTCATCAAACTTTCCCAAATCTAGATTTTTTATTTTGAGCAAACATAGACTCCCAAAAACTTTGAATTATTTCAATGAAGGTTTTTTGTTATACCACATTTCATAATGATATATGTTGGTTTCTGGTCTGAACAAACATCTATTTTGAACATTTAAAATAGTACTAACATATTTTATCCAATAGAACTTTCAAAGTTTGTATTCTACTAACATATTTCTTCCCATTTCCACCAAGCTTCTTTTATTTCTTTTTGACACTCCAATTTGTTGTGTATTATAGGGAGAACTATACAAATGTTTGATTACCTTCTTTCTCAGATAAGTTTCAAAAGTATTTTTTGTTAATTTAGTACTATTATATGTTCTTAACTTATTTATGGAAACCCCCATTTATTTCTCAACATCTTTCCTGAAGGATTTGAACATTTCAATAGCCTCTAACTTTTTCTTCATAAACATGATGTTTTTTATTCAAGTGAAATCATCAATAAACATGATAAAATATAAGTCTCCTTTTATTGATTGATGTCTCATCGACACACATAAATCAGAATGAATAAGCTCAAGTGGTCTTCTAGATTGAATCTCTGTGCTTTTTTGACTTTTTTAGTCATCTTTCCTTTCTGGAAAGTAATAAAAACATCTTTATCTCTTCCTTTAAATTCAGGAAAATTATGGACAGTATCAACTTTAGAAATTGTATTCATGTTTTTTTCAAGGTGGCCAAGTCTTTGGTGCCAAAAAAATTTTCATCTTCAGCACTCAAGTAACATAAGTTATTGAATTCTCTTATTTGAAGGATATTCCCACTACTTATTTCTCCTTTTGTAATGACTTTTCTATCTTTCACACATTTTATTATACAAAAATATTTTCTAAAAACAAATTATTTTCGATCATCACCAAGTTGACTTACACTAAGTAAGTTACGTTTTAGACCATCAACAAATAAAACTTCCTAATGTATTAAATTTTCCTCTTCAATATCATATGTCCCAATTCCTTCGATTTTTAAGGAACCATCATTCACAAAGGTAACTATTCCCCTATCATGACTCTCAACATGTTTCAAGATTTTTTTAACACCTATAATATATAAAGATTATCCACTATCAAGTATCTATGCGTTATTCCTTTTAATTTATTTCAAATCTATCTTAACAAAAAAAATATTCCCTCAACTTTCTTCTTTTTAGATTACTTTTCTTTTATATCATAAGGAATTTGTTCTGAAAGGAGTGTCATACATATTTAAGCATGATGACTATCCTGATCTCATCTTATAAAAACTTCTTCCAAACACTCAAATTGATTTTTTGTTGGAAAGTTTCTAACATCTTGAGAATTCACCTTTTTAACTTTCTGTGAGTTAGGAAAGTAAATCATTCTACTTTCATTATTTATTCCACTTTTCTCAAACCTTATTTCTGGTAGAGATAAGTTGTGCCAAAAATTATAAGTTTCATTCCCATAGATTCCACAACACTAGTAATATCCATAAAATATTTATTTTCTAGTCAAGAAATATATTTCTCTATAGAATCCTTGTTGAGGTTAGAAACTTCTTTCAGCTCCAACATACTCAAGATGTAGACCATATTTTCTTTTGAATGAATTTTCTACTTTTGTAGATTTAATAGATTTCTCACATCCTTTCTCCACCAAATATTACCCAATAATTTTTTTAGAACTTGAAAATTTAAAAGAATCAGATAAAACATTATTTTTGGTAAGAGAATATTTCACCTAATTCTCGTATTGAACCTTCTCAACAAATTTAGAAGTTTCAGATTTTACTTTCAAATCTTTGTTTAATTTTTCATTCATCTTCCTCAAGGTACTTTCAAACTCAATAAGTTTTGACATAAACTTGTTAACTTCTTATTCTTTATCTTCCAACTTCTTACTAATATCTCTAATCATCTTTCTATGTTCAGCAATTCTAAGTTTGTAAATTAAAATTTCCTTGATGTATTCATCCTACTTTTTGATGACATATCTTCTTCTGTCAGTGAATTATTAACAATATTTTTTTATAATTATGATTTCTTTCTTGAAATTTTTTTTGGCTCAAGACATGCATGAAGCTCTATTCTAAGTCAATACTCTCGATATGATTTTTCACCACATTTTTCACTCTCTGAGGAGTGTTTTGTTTTCTCGACTTTTACAATGAAGGTTCTAAATTTTTCTGAACTTTCATCTTTAGAATAATTGTTTTTGTTTGAGTCCAATTCAACTTTCTTACTAAATATACTTCTTTTGTTTCCAGTAAAATTCTTCTTATATTTCGTTGATGACTTTTCTTCTTTATCATTTTTGTTCCACTTCTTCCATCAGGGTTTTTCATTAGATTCATCTCAATATTCTCCAAATGTCTTCTTGGGCCAATTCATAGAAAAGTGTCTTATTCCACCACACTCAAAACAATTGAGATGAAGTTTACCTTTATAATTTACTATTCTTATTTGATAGTTCTTAGAAAAAAGAGACATGATTTTTTCATTAAACTCGTCATCTTCTTTATCTTTGGAGTCACAAGGATCAATATATTCAACATCTTGAATTTTCAACTTTCTCATAGCTTCAAAACACATTTCATTTTTCATTTTCTTTTTAAACATTAGATAATTCTTCATTTTATAAGAAATAAGAAAGTTATGCAATTCATCAAGAGATAAATCATCCTTATCTTCTAAAGAAGAAATTTTGGAATCAAACCTTTCTGGAAAATTTCTCATAATTTTATTCACAATTATAGAATCTTTCAAAACATCTCTGAATCCCATGATGTTACAAAAAATTTCATTTAATCTAGAGAAGTATTCATCAATTATTTATTCATATCTTATTATAATGTCTTCATACTTACTCCACCATATTTTTAGCTTCGATTCCTTAACTTTTTTATTCCTGTTGAAAACACTTTACAACTTATCCCACATACTTTTTGAAATTTTTAAAACTCATCGCATTCTGATAAACATTTTCTAATAGGGACATGAGAATATAATTTCTAGATTTTCTAACAACTTCTATATTTCTCTTATAATCAAACTTCATTGGAGAATCTTTCTCAATAGGTGGAAAACTAATAGTAACAGCATCAACAAATTCTAGTCCAAGAGATAGGAGATAAGGAATCATCCTATTTTTCTATCCATAATAATTTTTCCATCAAATGTAAGAATTCCTCTATTGTTGACAGAATTGATATTATCCATGATAAGTATTCAACGAGGGAGACTCCCTCTGATACCAATTGAAGTTCCAAAGGATCAAATAACAAATGAATGGGGAGGTTGATTCGGTTGTTCACTTTTATAAGTTTCAATTCTTTTCAAAACTTAGCCCCTGCAACCTATTAAGATTTATATCTTTATCAACTTTTAGTAAATACTCATGCATGAAATAGTAGGAAATCAGTTAAATCACGCAAGATTTACAAGGTTCGGCATTAGTCTGAGAACCTGTATCCTTTCTATAGCCACTCTCGTTGGTCTATAAAAATCCAATATTAAGAATAAGTGAATACAAGTTGTGCCAGCTCCCATTACAAACCTTTTATCTCTTGACAGGAATGATTATACTCACTCCCGTTAGTTTATAATGTTTTCTCCAAAAATAATTGATCCAAACAAAACAATAAAGACTTTGTTGAAACTACTCCACAATTACTCAGTCTAAATCCTCAGTTCGATTTGGCAGGATCTGATTTTCTCAATCAGATGATATTGGATCTGATTTTCTCAATACAATGATACTAGATCCTAGATTCAATTTTCTGAGTACAATGATTCTAGATCTGATTCTATGAATATGATAATGTTGGATCTTGGATATGGTTTTTTCATATGATAATGCTGGATCTTAGATCCAATTTTCTCTATATGATGATTCAATACAATGAATTCATTCTCAATCTCCAAAACTCAAACTTCTTCTAGAATTCTCAATACAATTTTTCTTCAATTAGATAAGAACTTTTACTTTAAATTCTATAGAGCTCCTCCTTTTTCACGTGTGTTAAAGTTGAAAATGAACAAATGATCTGAGAAATTATTTATAAGTGACTTAGAAAACAAAGGCAGGAAACTTGAAAACATTCCCCACTACCTCAAATCTCAAAATCTCCTAAAATATCTCATATTTAAAACTTAAATTTTGACTTCTTCAAACCTCCTTAGATTTATTAGATATTTTCACATAATTGAAATTCAATTTTGACTTCTTCAACTCTTCATATATTTCTCATCTCATTATGATCTGTTTATTTCTTAGCTCATTATGATCCTTTTCTTTCTCAACTCATTATGATCTTTTTCTTTCTCATCATGAATTCTTCATTATGAATACTTCAATATGATTTCCTCAATACGAAAAATCAAGTAGAAAAATCTGAGTATGAAAATCTCAGTACAATTTTCCCAGTACAGAAACTCAATATGAAAATTTTAGTGCGAAAAACTCTGTACGATTTTCCCAGTACAAAAATATCAGTATGAAAATATGAGTACGAAAATCTCTGCATGATTTGATTCTTCCTCAGGCTCAGCAACATCTTTTTATTTCTCTACTCATTATAATTTAATTCCAATTATGATGGGAATCCAATTTTGCAACTTTGAAATTCTTTAAACCTCTCAACCATTTATTTAAAAGCTTTTATCATGAAAGTTTTCATGATTTATGAGAACTTCTTGATCAGCAAAGCATCATCTGATTTTATTTTAGAAAGTATGAAAACTTTCTAACTCATGACTTTACATTATTCTCTCAAAACTCTTCAGTAACTTCAATCTTTATCTGAATATAGTAAAGATAGATTTCCAACAAACCAAAAAAAATCTACCCCCAATTCTTTTTGAATCCGATGATTTTCAGTTGTCATGTTGATTGACCAGAATATGATAAAGTGTATGATCAACAACTTCATCTTCCTGACTTCTTTTGTGTCCAGTGAAACTCAACACAAAAACATGGGTCTAAAAACTTGTGTTCTTAAAATAATTTCATTACAATAGAATGAGTCTGATTCCTAAATAACAAAAACATTCTTCAAAAAAAAAGTTTAGATGTCAACAAATACAAACACTTTATTTAAAACAAATTAACCATGAAGATTCTTCAATTTATATGAATATTTTGTGGTTTCATTCATCCAATTATTCATATTTATCAAAAGAAACTGATGAAAAACGTTTTTGGTCATGAGCCTTATCACTTTCTCTATACCATGTAGCCTTCATGTTGTATCAAAGTAGTCATATGTTAATTGATAATTATTTATTATTTTTTATAAATTATTCATTTCATTGTCAGTTTTTTGTTTCAATTTTTTATTATTTAATACATAAGTTGTGATAATATGATCATTTAGTTTCATATGACCAATAACAGACTGACAAAAAATAAATAATTCTCAAAGATTCCATCTAGAGGTACCAAGTATGTTGACAAAGAGACACAATTACATGACATATAATGAAAAAAGTACACATGGTATACCTATAGTCAACCACACAAGGAAGAATTACATAAATCATGGTGTGTTGTTTGGGGGTGTGGTATATAGAATCATTACACTCTGTATATTAACTACTTGTTAGAATGTAACATAAAAAGGGTACAAAGTGTGTAGCTGGCATACATGTCACGAAATACCACACAGTTTTTTCCTGTATAAATTATGGAAGTTGTGTGGTTAAAGTACATAACTTGTAGTTAATATATGTCGTGAATTAATAATCAATTTAGTGACATTGAATTACAAGATTTACACAATGTATAATTAGTTGTATGCATATTTTAGCATGATATAACCCATTAAAAATACACATTGAGTCCCTAGTCATGTAGTGTGGGTGTCCAATAATGAATCACATTACATATAATTGGTTGTACACATCGTGTAATTCGTCCTAACTCGTTAAAGGCACACACCAAGACAGGCATGTTGTATGAGGTAACACACTGATAGAATTAATTTATTAAAGAAAAATTAAACTACATAGTGTGTAGTTGGTTGTATATACCATGTGAGAGGGTTATTTGCATGGATTGCACACCGAGTGATTTTATTGGGTTATGTATGATATTAAATTTTTTATTAAATTTTTCTATATTATTCTACAAATACACGGCATGTATGGTTATCATATATTTCATGTACTTCATAAGAATCGCCAATAGTACACACTGTGTATATTTAAGGCATATTGTGTAGTCACACACACCATATAGACTATAGGGCTTGACTCATAGAATAACACACCATGTATATCATAACAAACTGTGTAGGAATACATGTTGTGTAAGAACAATATACATGATAAGGATCATACACAATTTTATTCATGTGTTATGTCATATGATGGTACACGTTGTGTAATATTTAAACTCTAGAATAGGGTTTAATAAGAAGTGGAATGGTATACATTATGTCGCCTATATCACACACCATGTACTTAATTAATTTTAAATTAAAATTAATTTGTTTAAGATTATAGTGGATGGGAACCTCAAAGACTTTTTTGATAGTAAATTAAGATTAATAAATTAATTAATTAATAATATAATAAATTTATTAATTTAATAAATTTATCTTAATAAAGAGTGAATTAAAATGAATGTTATCTAGTTTAAATGTGTAGTCATTGCAAACATAGATGATCATGAGATTCTATGAATTATGTATTTATTGGGTTTCTATTTTATTTAATTATTTTATTTCAGGGGTTTATGATAAATTTATTATTAAATTAAATATTATGATTTATGTGTTATCCCTTCCTCTTTATTATGTGTGGGTTTTCATGTTTATGATTTGTTTCATGTAACCTTAAATACCTGGGTCCCCTCACCTATGAGTGAGTAATTATATGTGAAAGTAAGTAGTTATAGATGAGGTAAAACCAACCAAGGAGATACATAGGTTAAAAGGTGTAATACTGCAACTCAATCCAAGCCTGGGACAAGGGGTTTCATTTATCATTCGATTAATAAAAGAACCCATAGTAAAATCTCATGATCATACAACATATGTTTATTTTATTTTTCAATTGAATGGTTATTTGTTTATGTGACATTTGTTTATTTTATTATTAAATGTGTTATCATAAAATTGATATTTGATATTGGATGGTGTTGGATTTGTTTTAAATAGATGTTTGGTATTAAATTTGTCTTCAATGGGTTTCCTATAGGTGTTAGATCCATACATATTGTAATTTTTTCATCATATATTGGTTTTGGCATTGGAATTTATAGAAGAATATCATAAGGATGTGTCATCTTAGAAGAGTAGTAGTGATAGTTTTTATCTAGAAGATAGAGATCACGCCAAAGAATATGAAGTTATGCCATAAAAGGAGGTCGCAATATTTTTTGTCACACCATAGTAAAGATGATTATATTGCTGAAGAAGTTTGAGTAAAATGGAAAAGGGGACCAACCCCTAGACATCCAATTAGAGCAAGGAAAATACTAAGTGGGAATAAAATCGATAATTAGAATGATTATGGGGGAGTAAATGGAGCAACATAGCCAGCATGGGTCGGTACTAGGATGGTTTATGAATAGGTAATGGAGGGTGGCACTTCTAGATTAGTGGTTGTAGTGAGGGGCGATATGAGGGGATGATAATGAGTTAAGGATTTCATATTCTAGCTTATTAAATAGATAAAAAATGAATTGAACTTCAATATAGAATTTTCCATATATAGGGAACTATTCAACAAATGATTTATATTCTACAATAAAGGATCATAACATGGAGATTTGATATCCAAGATGATGTGTTTATTTCCTGGATTCTCATGTTGTGGTATAACTAGCCATTCTATGAATGGAGTTGGGAAAAATTCTTATAGCCCTTACATTTTAGAGAGTTATATGCTACAGGAACCATCCATGCTATAGTGGCATTGAGCTATGGACTTTATATTTTGTATGATGGATATCAGTTTATAGAAGATGATCATAAAAATTTTATAAGTTCTTGTGATTTGAATACCTTCATCTATGAGATAATATTTGAACTATAGCCAAACTGTTATTGAGAAATGTTAAAATATCTCAATGGTATCTTTAGTAGAATTAAATAGAATATCATAGTGGATTTTTTGGAACTAGTTCTTGACTAATCACCTAACTTAGAGAATAAGACCACGCTTTAAGTGACCAAATAATATTTCAATGGTTGCATGATTTTGAAAGGAACCAAACTCCAAGATAATTTCTATGCTATAAAACAGAAAAATTACATACTTGCAATTATAAAGGAAATAGAGTTCATTTCATGGTGGTGAATCCTGCACCGCAGAAGATGTCAATTCAACAGAATCTTAGAATTTAATATATTATCTTTTATGAGAAATTGAAATGTATTAAAATGGATATGTTGACTTAGATTCAAATGATATATTTGGATGACTTTGACTTGGTTTCCAAATAATATTAATGGAGGGATTTTCCCATCACACTTTTGATGAATTTAAGATCTTTATGAAGGTAAATGAGGATAATTTCTATTTAGGAATAGAGAAAACTGATGTACTAGAATTATAAAGATATATTTCTCTATAAATAAAGGGAGTTCCCTGCTATAAAAAAGTAGTGTAAGAGAGTTCACATTGATATATCTGAATTTCAAATGAGTTTAGAGATATTTCATTAACACATTTGAACCAGATAATAGAGAATAAGATAATTTATAAATCCGGGTCAAAAGAAGAAAAAAATGAGGATTTTTATAGTGTAGTTAAGGAAAATTTATTCTAGTCCCAAGTACTATAAATTGGTGGAGATATATTTGAACTTCTTGAAGATTATTCTAATGAAGAATGATTTTATATGATGTCTCATGGAAAGGTGATGATGTTATCCATGATGGAGTTCACAACTTGTCTTTAAAGGATCATCATGGAGATCAAAAATATCTTATCTACATCTAATGCAACAAAATAATAGTGAAAATGTTCCTATTATCTTTTATTCCAAAGTGGTAATCCCTTCTCGTAATAGTGATAAGCGGTAGAGGAAGTGAGGTAAGTGATCCTAGAGTGTTAGTGAACTATCATTGGATTGATCCTAAGTAGGAGTGACTTATCTTGAACCCACTATTAATCAGTGAGGTTAATGGATTCTTGTTCATCAATACATTGTCAATTGCATGCTCCTTGTATTAGATCAGTATATGTGAACTAAGTAAAATCCTTGTTCCTTGTGTGCTTTTATTAATTTATTTTTTTCATGAAAAAAATTGGTAAAATTGGATGGATCATTTGTTTAACTAATTTTTTTAAAGGGTAAATACTAAGAGGATAACAATAAGATCAACATCTTAAAAAGAGAAAAGGAGTGACCCCAAAAACTATGAGGTAAAGATCAGTCTTGGGTAGTAGAAGTTTAAGGAAAATTTCTTAATTAGAATAAGTTTACATACCCTGATTCACCATCCCTGGGGTATCACTCACCTATTCCCATTTTATTCCTAATAATTGGTATTAGATATTATGTTATCTTTTTTGGATTTTTTTCTCTGAGTTTATATGATTAGTTTTTGAATTTTTCACGCATGGATTCTTTAATAAATACACCATTATTTAATGGAACTAATTTTGATGATTGGAAAATGGTGTTGTAATAGTTTCTTTTGGCTTGTGTGGAGGAGATTGTGAAGTTTATCCAATATTATGTATACGTGAAGAAACCTAGTGAGTAGTTCCATGATGCAACAACAAAATAAAATAATCAGTGGAGGAATATTCAGCATGGTATATTAGAAAACCAATCACAACTCTGGTTCTTATGACATTTTGACATTGTTGTAGAAGTTATATAGTAAACTAATGGGAGTAAAGAAAGTTTTAAATCCTTTATTATGAAATTATTACAAACCTACTCATGATAAGAATCATTTGATCAAGTCAAATGAAAAATCCTTATAATGAACCAGGATTTTCATGCATAAATATCACATATTTTTAAATGAATATTTAATATATTTCAAAAATACATGCTTGATGATTGTAATGGTTTAGTGTCCTTGGAGAATAGGTACATAGTCCTCTTATTTAGTGAAATATATTCAACTTCTTTGATAAAGATCTTACTATTTTTTACTCTTCATAAACATACCCTACTTAAAACTTTTCTTCATAACATGGGGAAAGGAAACATAATAAAGGGTGAGTGTATATGCTCAGTAGGTGTAAAAAATGGATATATCATTCTATGATCATATGAAATCATAAGATAAGAATAAGGATATAAGATCATGAACATAATGTACAAAGTTCATACCCAATATATCATAGATCATAAAAATGATTCATGGAATAAATCATTATCATTCCAAAAGACATGATTCATAAGAGTGTGGAATCGTCATAATTCATAAACCCTAAGCTCATGTCATAAAAGTATGGAACCAACATAGGTATAGAAACCATTTAATTTTTCAAGGTTAACTACCAAGACCATCAAACATAGTTGATCAATCCTAATCACCTATTTTCTATTATGGATCAAGCCCATCAGTCTTTCTCCCATTATAGATCAAACCCATTTACTTGTTTCTCATTCTATATCAAGCCTTTAAAATTGTTTCCCATTTTTATCTCATGATATATAATGATTTACCCAATTAATTAGAGGAAGATAAAGGTCCAACCATCATGTAATCTATAAATTTGTGAGCTATGGGATTATAAATAATTTACTATAGCATAAACAATAGAAAAGAAATGGGTTTTTTAAACATTTAATCATAACATAACCCATAGAAAGAAAATGGGTCACTTAATCGTATCATAAATTCAGCATAGAAGAACCCATGGGAAAGGAATGGATTTCATAAACATCACTTAATCATAAACTTTAACCACCCAAATAAAGAATAGGGGTGGTAACATTGAATCATATCCCCAATAAATCATATGTAATATCAATAAATGTCATCATAGATGGAAAATGATTTTGAGAGATCACTTGGAACATTTCATGAGGAAAATAACCTTTTCAATTTGAAATTTACCTTTTCAAAACTAAAAGTTCATAAAACATTTTGAAATACTTTTCTTTTAAAATAACCTTTTAAACTTATAAATAGATATTTAAAACATTGGGTGATCATGATGGAAGGAAATTCCACTCCTTTTATACACATAAAAACAAAGATTGCTTTCACATTTTTGGTAAAATTCAAATGGGCCTTGTTTGGAAAACAAAATGAAGATTCATTTAAAACCATTTTGTAAAAATTAAGACATGGGTAAAAATGAATTTAAACAATCATTGTATAATTTTAAAATCTTTCTTTATTTTTTTTTTGAAAACATAGACATGGAATAAAGAGGGCTTTCAACTAAAGAGAGAAATAAAATCAATTTTTCCTTAAATACATTTTTTTGGAATATTGAGTATATAAATAGAGTAAAATGAAATAAAACAAACTAATTTTCAAAAATAACCATAGGAGAATAAAATTTATGAGTTTCTTGAAAGGTATATCATAAGATCTCATCATTGGAAGTAAATCGTAAACAATCCTGATAAATAATGAGATTGTAACATTTAACCTTTACCACTTTGGTATCTTTTGAATCGTAAGTCCCAAGAAATAAATAACACTATATGGATGTGTATATACCATAATTATCATGATAAGAATCATAAAATACATTCATGGGCAGTATATTCACCACAAAAAAGAAACAATTAGTGTATAAGGAATGTGTCCCACAAAAATAAAAGTGAGAGAAAAATATCTTACCTTAAGTATCGACTTCCTTCATTACTACAAAAAAAACTATAATTTAGCGATATTTTTTTAGCAATTTTTTTTAAAAACATCTCTAATTTAGCAATATTTCCTAAAACATCACTAATTTGGTTATGTTTTCTAAAAAATCTTTAATTTGGTGACTTTTTCTAAAAACTTAATTAAATTAGTGACGTTTCCTGAAAAACGTCACCAACTTAGCGACATTTCATGAAAAACATCATCAAATTAGAGACGTTTCCTCAAAAATGCTCTTAAATTAGCGATGTTTCCTAAAACAATATTGCTAAATTAACAATGTTTGCATGATACATTGCTAATTTATCCACATTTTTAAGAAAATGTCACTAAATTAGGGATGATTTTCTAAAACCATTGTTGAAAACATATATATTTATATAGCTCATTTCCCCGTATCGATGTAAATATATATTTAGGTGTATATATATATATATATTAATATATTAATACAGACACATATATATAAACATGTATATATATAAATATATATTAACACACACACACACACACATATATATATATATACATATATTTATATATAAAAACACATATATATTTTATATTTAGTCATGTTTTTAAGAAAATGTATCTATTTTAGTGACATTTTTACCAGTGTTTTAAAACGTGGATAATTATAAATATATATATATTTATAATGATAATTATATATATGTATACATACAAATATATATTTACACACACACACACATATATATATATATTATATAAACACACACACACACATATACATATAATATAATTATATATATATATAATACAAACATATATATATAAAATATAACAAACATAAAATATAAACATATATATATAATATAAAACATAAACATATATTTATATATATAATATAAACATATATATAATATAATATATAAACATAAAAATAAATATAATATAATATAAAAATATATATAAACATAAAATATAAATTATAAAATATAAACATATATACATATATATTAATATATGTATATTAATATATATATATATATTATTATTAAATTTTAAATACCAAAATGAATTTATATATATAACATAATAAAATTAAATATTTTAAATTTAGTCACATTCTTAAGAAAATGTGACTATTTTAGTGACATTTGTACATTTTAAAACATGACTAATAATACACACACACGCACGCACGCACGCACATATATATATATATATATTTACACACACACAAATATAAACATATATATATTAATATAAACATAATATATATATATAAACATATAATATATATATATATAAGCATATAATATATATATATATATAAACATATATATATAATATAAAATAAGCATATAAATAAACATAAAATATAAACATATATATATAATATAAAACATAAACAAATATATATATATATAATATATATATATATATATATAAACATATATATAATATAATATAATATATATATATATAATATAATATATATATATATATAATATAAATATATTTATATTTATATATATTAATATGTGTGTATTAATATATATATATATTTATTTATTTATATTAATTTTTAAAATACTAAAATCTATATATATATATATAATTATAACAAAATACTATTATTTAATCAAAAGTTGGTGTGGGTGAGTTGGCATGCCCTTTCCTTTGAAATCATAGGTAAGGAGTTCAATTCCTATTAGAATCGGTTTTAATTTAATAAACGATTTGCTGGGGATGAGGACAGAATGGGACACACGTGGGGGATGTTGGGGTGAGGTCAATGTAAAGAATGGGACGTGGGTCAGATTGGAAGAACGGGACATTGGGCCGAACAGGACGGGGACAGAATGGGGTGAGGTCGATGTGCTTGAGATGGGGATAGAATGGGACACCGGTCGATTGGCAGAATGGGACGAGGGGCAGAGGGCAGAATTCTCAATATCTTCTCTTATTTAGGAGATTCCACATGACTGGAGATTCCAGTGGAATCTTCTGAAAAGGAGAGGATTTTGGTCTGAGGGCAGAACGCCCTATGGTAAATTGTGGTGATGATTGTGGGGTATTGTAGGGGGTAAGTCGGTGTATAAAAATATAATTCAAAAAAATTATAATTTTAATAAAATTTTACTTTAAAAAATATATAAATATAAAAAAATACCATCATTTTCTAGAAATATCAGTAATTGAGGTGTCATTTACCAATGTTTCTAGAAAACATCTGTAAATGAGATATCGATAAATTTTAATGTGTATAAACATTGTTAATCTAACAATGTTTATTTACCGACATTTACTAGAAACATTGGTAAATAAGATATCTCTAAATAGTGATCTTTATAAACTTCTCTAAATTCTTGATGTTTATAAACGTCACTGAATTAGTAGCACCTTATTTAGCGTTGTTTCTGGGAAACATCGGTAAATGGATTAGTAACATTTTAAAATGTCGCTAATTAGTGTTTTTTTGTAGTGCATACACATTCAAACATCCTATTTAATAAATATAAGTTTATTATAAGTATATTATAGAACTATAATCATATTTGTCATACCATATATTATTTACTTAGGACCTTTTATTACTCATTCATTAACAATTCCTTATTAAAATCACATTTTGAATAATAATTGTTTCGTTTTTCTTGTATGTTTTGGTTTGGTAATTTCAGTCATTATATTTTGATCATGATTCCATAATATATAGGATTTTAACCATGATATAAATATCATATATATTCATTATATATATATATTTATTTATTTATAGTAATCCATAAAATTTGAAGATAAAAAATAAATTACACAGTTCACAGAGACGGTAGGTCATGTGTACGCATAAACGTTGTTTCCATTTTCTCGATGGATGAAAAAAAAAGTTAAATAATATATCACCATTATAGAATCATTTTTATGTAATATATAACACATATTTTCATTAAAACTATCCTTATTACATTCCACGTAAATTGTAAGTAAAGAAAAAATCACATTGCTTTGCAAGATGGTAGTCTATCTTACACACGAGCGACATTATCACTTTCCCACATAATAGAAAGTAAGAAGGTATATTTGATATTATAATTTCATAAGTATAATTATGTAAAAAATATAATATACATACTTTAAATCCATCATTATATCCATCCATTAGATGTGGTGATATAAAATGGATTACATTAGTTCGCGAGGGGGTAGTCCTCCATACTCACGATCAACAATTTTGTTTACCATTTGATGGAAGAGAAGATAGATATAGGACATGAAATTAATATAATAAAACATAATTATATAGTATATAGTTATTTTACTATATAATCATGGTTAAACCAGATTTTAAGGGGTTATAAGAAGAAATAAAATGAAAATACATAGTTAAGGACTATACATATTCTTCATAGAACCCCTTTAGGTTTGCACCTAAAAAATTATGGGGAGGGTTTAATAATCAAAATAAAGCCTATAGAATGTGGTGAGGGAAGTAAGGAATATATTTTGGTAGGTATTTTATGAACCAAAGGTCTTTTTAATTGTGAATATGAGATGAGAGTGGGTTCCTTTTATAAGTGAGAAAAAAACCCACTTGGAAACTAATTGGAAATTTCCTAAAAGAATCCAAAATGATAAAGTCATTCCCAATACAAATGATTAAAAATGACCATAGATTCAAAAATAGTATAGGATAAGGTTTTAATATTTACATAAAATATTATTTGGATAAATTTTATTAGCCAACTTACCCTTATCTTTTTGTTTAACCCCAAGGTAAACCCATTTTAACCTTAACCACAATAAATAATTTTTATTATTTGTACTATTCATTTTACCAAAAAATAATTTGATATTATTATATAATATTAATTATTCTGATTCTAAATATAGAATCTATATTTCTAAATTCCTTTCATATAAGTGCAAAATTTTAATCTAAAATTAAACTCGTAGATGTGAAGAAAAAGCAGTTTTCCAAAGAGAATATTTTCATAAGTAGGGAAAGATTTAATATAAAATTGATTCCAATGAACTAAATTGGATTAATAAATATATAATTGAACTAATATTTCTTTTAAAACCATCTTAAAATAAAATGGTTACTGTAAATTATTTAAATTAATAGGTAGTTTCTAATAAAAATCTATATTTTTACTATTCATAAAAAAATTAATCTTTGTAGAAAAATATCAAAAATGCACCCTATGATATTTTTAAAATGTTGATTCCAAAAAATTAAGTTAATTTTTTCAAATAAATTTTCAAAAAGTTTCAAAATTTAATTTTATTATTTATTCACAAAAAGTAATAAAAATCATTGCTTGAGAAAAAAAATTATTTTCAAAGCATATAAAGACTTTACTAAAAATTAGGAACTTATTTATAAATATATTTTATTTATATAAAAACATTATACTTAATTTTTAAAATTTTATTATTCTTATTGGTACCTCCATGTTTAATGGATAGGTTATAAAAATTAGGTTTAAATAATAATAATAATAATAATAATAATAATATGTCATGTTTCATTTAAACTCAGTGTTTCGTGAAATAGAAGATATCAAAGAAATTAAATTTATTTGAGAAAAAATATGTCATAAAATGTATGGGTGTTACATTCTACACACCTTAAAATGAATTTCACCCTCAAAGTTATGTCACTATGATATAAATAACTAAGGATACTTCTGCCTCATCATATCCTCAGGTTCCCATATAGCTTCCTCAAGTTGGTGATTTCATCATAAAACTTTGACCAAGTGAGTGGTCTTGTTTCATAACACTATCTCCATATGATCAAGAATCTCCACCAGTTTATCCTCATAATAAATATATTTCTCAAATGGTATAACCTTTGAGTTTATTACATGTGAAAGGTAAGGTATGTAACACCCCAAGCTTCCATGGTAAGCTTCTCTTTGAATAATACACTAGCGTGTGTTGTACGCAACTTCGAGTTCTAACACACCGCAACCAATCAAACTAGACGTTATGAATAGTAATACCCACTTTTTGAAATTTTATAAATTTTTTCTTTAAAAATGGATTTCATTTTTGGATTCAGAATATCGAAATTAGCTTAGGGTGAATTTTTGGTATTTTTCTGAAAACATTCAATTTTTGATGAATAGTAAAAAACACTGAGTTATAGTTTAAAACCGAATTTTTATTTTATTACTTATTTTATTTAAATTTATTTTAGGTCAAAATAGATACATAATACCTATATAAGTTTAATTTAATTCATTGGAGTCAGTTTATAATAATTTTAGACATATAAAAAGTTTATTGAACTTTTAACCGTCTTTTACCCACCTCCTAGGAGCATTTGCAAATTTGAATAAAACTTAATTTTACCGCTTCTGTGAGTTGAATTTCAAAAATCCGAGAGACACAGTTGATATCAGTAATTAAAATTTGGTTCAATAATATGAAAATAATTTTTGGTGAATAGTAACTTTTTACTTTTATTTACCACGGTTAAAAGTAAATAGGGTAATTAAGGGTAAAAATGATATTATTATTACCCTAACACATTTCCTAATTCTATTGGATAAGTATAATTCTAACAAAACAAACTTTAGGAATAAAATATGAACCTCTTTGGTCCACTTGGATTAGATTAGGACATTTATTATTATTTAATTCAAAGAAGAGTTAAAAGAGTTAAAATCAAAGTTTAATAACTAAAACATTTTTAATATAGGGTTAAACATAAGATAAGTTAGACTATAAATATTCATTAGAAAGATAAAAATATTTCCTACATAATTTTATTTTATTAATATTTTTTAGACATTAAATAATTTAATTTATTTATGACACAATGATGATGTAGTAATTATCTAATTAATGAAATATTAAAATAATTGATATTATAAATATCCAAATAAATGTAATTTGAGACTTTTTATGAATTACACTAATTTTATAGGTTAATATGACATGTTAGGGTTAGTTATATGAATTTTTTTCGAAGTAATAATGCTTTTATTAATTTATAAAAAACAAAAAACCAAATAGTGTCAAAATTTGCATAAAAGAGTTTTTAAAATAAATATTATATTATTAATTGATATTTTAATCTTAAAAATATAAGGTTTGTCCAAAAGACTTATATAATGATATTTGTATCATTAATGAACCACTTGGGGTTTTCTTGGAAGTTTATAGTAATTTTATTAACCATATAATATAAAAATACAATGAGACGTGGTAAATGTCAAACTATTTAACTAAGACTTAAATCTAAAAGATAAGGTTAATATAGTAACCCAAACCTATCTAAAACCTATTATTTGAGTGGTTTTCTACTCATACCCACCTTAGATTTTAAATAATCCTTTTTTGAGCCATTAGAAACCAAAATTGATTTTATTATAAAATAATATTTCTAGCCTTTCCTAAGGTAACCCTCACCCCTCTTATAAAAGGGAACTCCCCCTTCCCTCAAATTCGCAACTTCAAAACCTTTTGGATCGGCCAAACTCTGACCAAATACCCTCTCAACTATCCTCCCTTCATCCTATAGGCCTTCCTTTAGTCAGAAAGCCAACCTAAGGATCCCTTTTGATCAAATCAAAAGGAAGAACCCGAAGAAGAGGTAAATAATTCATCACCTCTTTCAAGTTCCTTTCTTCTTCCACTTCCTCTTTCCTTATTGTTTCCATTATAAAATAATAACTCCATTATCTTATATATAATTTTATGTTATTATAAATATGGTACAAACATATTCATTATTCTATCCATCCTTTGAATGACATGTCACCATACATGCTTACGTACGGCTTACCGTCTCCACGTCGTGGTGTAATTGTTATTCAATACATTATTATTTGGATGGGTATAATAATGTTGTGTAATTGAAGTAAATAATAAATATAACATGATAATGATTCTTTATATATGATATACCATCCAATTATATATTATTTTAATATCAAAATAATGATATTGTTGTTCGTGCGTACGTACGGATTACCATCTCCACGAACGTGATGAGATTCATTCCCCATCATATCCATTCAAGACTAATTTTCATTTGATGATTAAAATAATGTGTAAAGACTTGATATCATTCTGTATATAAATAAGATACATCCCATCCATAACCAATATGACTCACATAACAAACAATATAAAGTAAAATGAATCTGTTAACACTATTTCCGACGCTTTTACACTGGGGCGTGTGCGCGCGTGTCCGTCACGCATGGGAGGACGCGCGGCTTGTTGCCCCACATTCCTACTTTCCAAAGGCAAGCGACATCTTTTCCTTGTTCAGGGACGTCTGCTCCTTGATCAAAACCGGGATGATGGGATGTCGGTTCTTCCTTCCGTGGATTCCTCATCGGAGCTCGTCACCTAGTCCGGGTCTCCCTCATAGATTTAAGATGGTTTTGTGAAGCTCGTTCCCAGTGCCATAACTACATGGATTCCAGTTAATTACGCTGCTTCTGTCGAGACACTCCAAGGGGTCTTGTCGGGGAAGCAACCTTCGGTGAGGAGAATTTTCACGTTGGGGTGTCGTTGGCATGTCTTGACGTTGGGGGATTGGCATGTCTATCTTCTATCCCTTATCATAGGGATTCCCGAGGGCACGGAAGCCCGAGGAATCCCACATCGAACGCGGGGGTTGTGTACCATATGAGGTTTTCCTCAGCTTCCCATGTTTAACACGGGGTATGTCGCGAGTTTAACGTCTTGCGGAGACGAATCGGACCGATCGGAACACTGAGAGTGGATCAGATTGAAGAACCCCCTTGGGGGAATGCTGATGTTGGGGCCAGCACGTGGGCGGATTTCTGGATACTATAGAGTGGAATGAGTGGCATGATCTCACCAGGATGTGGTGGACCGGGTAAGGATCAGGATGGGTGACGGAGTGATGGGCTTGAACCTCGTGGAGGCTTCCTACGTGTCCCTTTGGCAGGGAATCAAAGTCAACGTAGTTCAGGGAATACAGTTTAACATCATGCGGGACGAGATACAGTTTAACATCATGCGGGATGAGATACAGTTTAACGTCATGCGGGACAAGGGAATATAGTTTAACGTCATGCGGGACGAGGGAATACAGTTTAACGTCATGCGGGATGAGGGCTTATAGTTTAACATCATGCGGGACGAGGGCGTACAGTTTAACGTCATACGGGACGAGGGAATATAGTTTAACATCATGCGGGGCGAGGGCGTACAGTTTAAGGTCATGTGGGATGAGGGCATATAGTTTAACGTCATGCGGGATGAGGCTATACAGTTTAAGGTCATACGGGATGAGGGCATACAGTTTAACATCATGCGGGATGAGGACATATAGTTTAACGTCATGCGGGATGAGGAATTTGGGGCTTACACTCTGAGGCGGCCCAGAGAGTTGGCGAACTGACGTGAAGAGGTCGGAACGACCGGGTGGTGGGCTTGAACCTCGTGGAGGCTTCCTATGTACCATGCGTTAGCACGGATCAAAGTCCATGTAGTTCGCTGGTATGGGGCTTACGCTCTGAGGCGGCCCATAGGAGGATGTCATGGTCGATGCGTGCTCTAAGCCCACGTGAGCCATGCTCGGTGTGAGAAACAAGAGGCAGCATGGACCAGACAATCACGTCACAAAGGGTGAGTCCGTGAGAAGCAGAAAGGGGCTTACGCGTTGAGCGGCCCAAAGAGGAAACAAGGGCTTACGCGTGGTTAGCGGCCCTTGGTGTCGGGGGTTACTACAGGATGGAGGCCTGTGCTGCGACAAAGCGCAGTGAGAAATGGACTCCACTGGCCTTAGCGGTAGAGTAGTACAGAGGTGCGTGGGTCCAACCTTCCGCAAAAGAGGCTAGGGGCTTACGCTCTAAGGCAAACCTTCCCCCGCGGACAAACGCCACTCCGACAAGGAGGATCTCATTCCATGTGAGGAAGAATCCATTCTCGTGGAGACGATTGGGCGTAAAGAATTTCCGAGCTAGGGGGGACCCTGCGTGTGAAGCACAGGGTCGGACCACAGTTTAACGTCATCTGTTAAGGACGAGGTGCTTAGCGGTTTAACGTCCTGCAGCTTGGACGAGGTGGGTTTGCTCCACACCCCTAGGGCTTACATTCCCAACACCCTCTACCCCTTGTGGGAGGGAAGGCATCGGCAAGGCCGTAGTGAAGGGGGGCCGCAGGGTGAACCATCGAGGGGTCCACGTTAGCCTGGTTATGCGAAGAAGCAATAGCTGTTATCGTGCCTATGAGGAGAAGCATAAGGCAAAGCAACGCAATGGGAAACACCGCCCAAGGGACCTTGAGGTTACTTCGTACGAGCCTGGAAGGTCGTACGGGAAAACAACGCGTGGCGTGCATGCCTGTCAGGGAAGACATCAGGTGCCGGCACGGAGAGGCAATCAAGGGGCGTCAAGGTAAAGGGTCCTGGGTGTTGCGCGCAAAGAGAAGGTTTGCGCGCAGAACACCGGGATGGCGTGCAATAGGGCTAGAGGATTGAGCGGATAGGGGATTGCACGCAAAGGATTGGGATTGCACACACAGAAGGGGATTGCATGCACGATTCAAGGACTGCGCGCAAGGGAAGAACCCAGAGGAGTGGTAAAATTCACTTAAGCGAGTAGAGTTGCGCGCAAAGGCGAACCCCGGGGCAAGGTTGCGCGAAAATAGGAATTACCTGGAAGTCATCTTGCGTGCGGGGGAGTCTGAATTGTGCGAACGGGAGCCATTCTGAATTCTGCAACCCCAAACCGTTTGGGGTCACCTTCTATTTATAGGTGCCTGCCGACGCGGAATCCAGGCGGCGCGCGAAACCTTATGCGCCGGGAATAGTCGGAGCGCAAGGCTTCATCATGCGGAATCGGGCGCACAAAATTCCGCACACCATTGGCTCGATTTCGCGAATCCCGAGGATGCTTCGCGCACATTGCATTATTTTGCGCCAGCCCTCCTTTATTTCGTGCACCACTCCTAGGGCCTCTGGATCGGGCTTCTGATTCCGAATATGACTTTGCTTTGTCATTTCGAAACTTCCTATGGGAGTTACGGACTTTTTCGTCGTCTACAAATTCCCCCCCCCCCTCGGAATTGGATCGGCAAAGGTTCGCAATGATCGGATTCCGAGGGAAATGTCGAAATGCAGGACTTCGTGGGTCCCTTTGGATTAACATGCTCAACCATAATCCCAAAGTAAATAGAAATCCATCACTAAGCTCATGTGGGCCGTGAGAAACAAAGGAGGCTCACACTAGTACTCCGTCCTACTGTGGGGCGTTAACCAAGCTTCAGGCATCCGAAATCGGGCCTGGATTTATGAGGAGAGGACCTCAGACCGATCAATATCTCACCTTCTAAATGTGTTCTGACACACGAGCGGGGAAATGCCGGGGACATTGAAATCCATCCGAACATAGGGAGATGGAAAGGAAAGGTGAATCATGCAACCCTAATTCGGAACACTGTGGGGCGTGACGATGGAGGATAACTGTTAACCATGGCGGAAACGTAGCATCCATATCATGTTGGCCTGGAATGGGGACAATAAATGAGGGCTGACCGCTGACCATGTTCGCAACATGGGTCCTAACTCAAATATCGTCGGTCAGTCTTCCGGAACGTCGGCCCAGGACAGCAGGCGGACTATAGGCCTATCATCCATACTGCTATAATAGGCGGACCAAAGGTCTATCATCCATATTGTGGCAGTAGGCAGACCAAAGTCTATCATCCATACTGTTGGGGGGTCCCATCAAACATGACCAGTCCTTCGGAATGTTGGCCCAGGATAGTAGGCGGACCGTAAGTCTATCATCCATACTGTTAGGGGGTCCCATCGAAAATGAAAGAGAATGAGGATCCGAATAAAGGGGCATGTAAAGCATGGAAAGTGGAGTGGTGGTTTGTTTGAAAAGAGTCCAACACTCCCGAAATTGCGCCACTCTGGGGGAGGCGCAATAGGCGGACGTACCAACCTGATCACGGATCGTCCCAATTTTCAGATAGAACTTCTCTGGTGAGAGAACTGTCGCTTCCCATTATTACTATGGGGAATCCCAAACGTATTCGGGGTAGATGTCACGATTACACCACTTCCCAAGAAGTCTGTCCGAGGGGCCAACAATAAGGAAGGACGGGATTTGGTAATCCCTGGGGTTGGACCCAAGACGAAATGTCTGGGCGTTCCTACGTATCCCATAGGGATGAGAATCCAGCCACACGTAGTTCTAGAAGCACAATTTAACATCATGTAGGACGAAATATAGTTTAACGTCGTGCGGGACGGGGGACACATCTCATCTGGGGATAGGCACGGTACGGTGAGTAACCTGACGTGAATTAGGACATAATCCTGCACCACACCGTACAATCCCACAAGAGAGACCGAGTCGTGGAAAGCCAAGGGGCCTGAGGCCAGGCCTCGGCCAGGGAGGCCTAACCAGCTTGCAGTTTAACGTCTTGCAGTGAGGACGATCATGTAGTTTAAGTTCATGCTTGACCATAAGGGTCTGAGTTAACGGTCTTATCACTTGGACCAAAGGATAAGGTGAATGGGAGACACACGGTAAAGCGGTTGCAAAACCCAACGTAAATGGGGAAAATCCCTGCTTACTATGTGATCCTAGGGATGTGTTTAGGCCGAGAGACCGAACACAAAAAATTAGGTTGGGCCTATGGGGAAGTTCCCCAGCGCTCCTACGTATCTCACAAGGATGAGAATCAAGCCATACGTAGTTCTTGAGAGGTAGAGTCTTAACGGCGCGCAGCCGGGACGATATCATCACAGTTTATGGTCATGTGGTTGGACCTGGTAGCACAGTTTAAGGTCGTATGGCTTGGACCTGGCAGCACAGTTTAAGGTCATACGACTTGGACCTGGCAGCATAGTTTAAGGTCGTATGGCTTAGACCTGGCAGCACAGTTTAAGGTCGTATGGCTTGGACCTGGCAGCACAGTTTAAGGTCGTATGGCTTGGACCTGGCAGCACGGTTTAAGGTCGTATGGCTTGGACCTGAGGAATACTCACGACGCGGTAAGGCATACCCAATGTATATGAGGGAATATCCTCGTACCATAACTGTGTGCGACCCCAAGAGATGAGCCCCGGGCCAAGGGGCTGATGAGGGTCCAACAACTAGGGGGGCAGGAGATGCTAGCTCCCAGCTATGCTGGGCCCAAAACGGAATGTCTGGGCGACTCCTCGTTTCCCATGGGGATGAGGGTCAAGTTGAACACAATCCTTAAAGCAAACACTCAAGCACATACTCTAGCGCTCAGATCACGGGAGCCCCGAGAGACACTGTCATGTAGCTTGGTCCGCCTGACGTGTGGGGGTGTACTGAGGGTTAGCACAAGGAGTTTCGAGATTCCACCTTGACACGGCGGGGCGGAACATAATGTGAATCATGAAACCAACATTCAGGGCCCGAAGAAGCCGGCGTGACGACTGAGGATTACTTCCGACCATGCTCGCAATAGAGCATCGTGTCGCATTATCCTAGAGATAGGGGCAAAAAAATGAGCATCAACCACTGACCACATTCGCAACACGGGATTTGTATCAATTTGTTTCCTGAAACCCTCGGGGGCATTGTCCTGTGATAGTATGAGAGCCCTTAGGCTCTGTATCTAGGCCGTTCTTTGGGGTCCCTCCAGGTGTGAAAGATGGTGGGGCCCGAATGAAGGGGAACATGAAGCTTGACAAGCGGACGAAAACTTTCCTAAGTCGAATTTGACACTCCAGGTCCTAGACCAGAGTACTATGAACACATTAGCAGACCACTGGAAAGGGTCTAAGGGCTCATTCTGAGAGTTCCCAAAAGATGGAGGATTCACGAGGGAAGGGAAGGCCAAAAGACTGAGGAAACCGGGAGATCGTGGGATCTCCTAAGAGATGGGGCTGGACCTGAAATCTAAGTGTTCAGGCGGTCCTACGTATCCCATAAAGATGAGAATCAATCCACATGTAGTTCTAGAGACGCAGTTTAACGTCATGTAGGACGAAATACAGTTTAACGTCGTGCTGGATGGGGAAAGGATCTTAGTTTTAGGTCTTAGAACTCGGACCATAAGGGTCTAAGTTTATGGTCTTAGAACTCGGACCAAGGATCCCAGATGTAGGGGAAAATGCAGTTTAAGGTCATGTTGGACCATTTAAGTATCTTAGTTTAAGGTCTTAGAACTAGGACCGTAAAGGTCTTAGTTTACGGTCTTAGAACTTAGACCAAGGAGCCCAGATGTAGGGAAAAATGTAGTTTAAGGTCATGCTAGACAATGTAAGGATCTTAGTTTAAGGTCTTAGAACTCGGACCATAAGGGTCTTAGTTTACGGTCTTAGAAATCGGACCAAGGAGGCCATATGTAGGGAAAATGTAGTTTAAGGTCATGCTGGACCGTGTAAGGATCTTAGTTTAAGGTCTTAGAACTCGGACCATAAGGGGTCAGGAAAAATACCGTTTGAGGAACCTGGAGTTGGTGGGAGGAGTGACACGCTCACCATCCTTAGTCACCAGGGAATACACACCATTGGGATAGACCTTATGGACAATGAAAGGCCCCTCCCATTTGGTCTCCAACTTGGGTGATTTCCTACTGGGAATCATTGGTGCTCTGAAAGCCAGCACCAGGTCACCTTGCAGAAAGGAGCGGAGGCGAACATTCTTATTGAAAGCTTGAGCCATCCTGCTGTGATTCCTTTACAAGTTATGTAAAGCGTAAAGCCTACTTTCATCCAGCTCTTCCAATTCGGCTAGATGGATTTCGGAAACTCTATATGGCGCTTGCTGATCATAGACCGTCGTGCGCAATGAGGGCAACTGGATCTCGATGGGAAGGATGGCCTCAGCTCCATACACCAGGGAATACGGAGTCACCTACGTGGAGTTACGAGTCATCGTCTTATAAGCCCAGAGGGCGTTAGGGAGCTTTTCCGGACAAATTTTCTTGTTCTGACCAACCATCTTTTTCAGAATGTTAGAGAGGGTTTTGTTAAACACCTCGATCTGTCCATTTGCCTGCGCATGATAGCGGGTGGTGTGGTTAGAGAGAATGTTGTACTTGGCGTACAATTTCTTCAGCTTGGCTGCTCAGAAGTTGGTTCCGTTATCCGTGAGGATAGCACGAGGTACTTCAAATAGATAAATGATATTGGAGATCACGAAGTCAGCGATAGAATAGGCTTTGACTTCCTTGAGCAGGATCGCCTCTACCCACTTGGAGAAGAAATCCGTAGTGGTCAAGATGAACCGGCACTGGCGGGCCGTCGCCGGCGGGTAAGGCCCTACGACATCCAACCCCCAGACTGTAAAGGGCCAAGAATACTTGGTAGTATGGAGAGGCTCCGGTGGCCGATGCACAAATTTAGCGTGAACTTGGCACGCATGACATCTCTTGGCATACTCAATGCAGTCGTAGATCATGGAGGGATAGAAGTATCCCAGCCTCCGAATCTGGTGGGACAACTTTGACCCGGCCTGGTGGGCGCCATAGAAACTAGCGTGCACTTCTTGCATGACCTGTGGAATCTCGACTCCTTGAAGGCAACGGAGGAGAACACCATCAAATCTGCACCTGTAAAGGAGATGCTCAAGGCTAGGACCGCTCTAAAGGGTGAACTGCGGTATGCGGCGTTGGATTTGCTCGCGCTCGGCTCAGTCCGACGGAAGATTGTCGTGCTGGAGATATTCAACCAAGGGCGTCCTCCAGTTAGTAACTGTCTTGATTACCGCACCTGAAGCCCCCGAGGATCCTGATGTAGGGGCACCAGTGGTGAGATGGTTCACTCGCGGGCCAAGATCGCCCTCCGGAATAACAGGAGCAATGACTCTTCGATGTGCCACGTGGATAATTAGGTTATCCTGTTCGGGCTCTGTAAGTGATGCGGCCAGGCTGGCCAAAGCATCTGCTCGACTATTCTGCGACCGGGGAATGTGAACGACCTCTGTCCAGGAGGGGAACTTAGCCATTAGACAGAGGGTGCACTCCAGCAATGGCACGAGTTCTGGCTTTCTGATAGCATAGTCACCATTGACCTACTTGATGACTAGCTCGGAGTCCCCTTTTACATACAGATGGGGTACGTCAATCTCGAGAGACAACTCGAGGCTGGTGATGAGGGAATGATACTCTGCCTCATTGTTGGTTCATCCTTCTGACAACATAAATTAATACGGTAGAACGGCTTTCTACGGGGTGATGAAGACGACACCTAGGCTCACTCTGTTGACTCTAGGATCATTGAGCCTTCTACCGGTGGGGCTTCAGGAGGCACCGTCAAAGTGCATCTGCCAACATGGGATGGCATGATCGACTGAGTGGATTTCCTCATCAGGAAAGCCTAGATCCAGTGGCTGGTCCGCAGAGGTTGGGTGGTTAGCTAAGAAGTCTTCCAACGCTTGTCCTTTGACGGCCTTCTAAGGTACGAACCTAATGTCGAACTGCTGGAGGATCACCGCCCATCACGCCAACCGGCCGGTCAACATAGGTTGGTTCAAAATGTATTTCAATGGGTCGACCCGAGAGACCAGCTATACCTCGTGGTGCTGCAAGTAGTGCCACAATTTCTTCATGGAAAATACGAGCACCAGGAAGCTCTTATCGATGGGAGAATATCTAATTTCTGTGTCGAGGAGCATGCATCTGAGGTAGTAGAGGCTATTCTCTATTCCCTCGCTGTTTTTCTGGGCGAGAAGTGCGTCGAGGGATCGTTCCAGGGCGATCACATAAAGGACCAGCGGCTTTCCGGAAACGGGTGGCATCAAGACCGTAGGTTGGAGCAGATACTGCTTGATTTCCTCAAAATTGATCTGACACTCTTCGTCCCATTTATAGGCGGCGCCTTTCTTCATGAGCCGAGAAAAGGGCTTACACTTGTCGGCCAGATTCGTAATGAATCGGCGTATATAGGCTAAGTGGCCTTGAAGACCTCGAAGCTCCCAAATATTGTTCGTGGGAGGCATCTGGCGGATGGACTTGATCTTCTCCGGGTCGATATCGATGCCTCGGTATCTAACAACGAAGCCAAGAAACTTTCCGGAGGTGACCCCGAAGGCACACTTCAGCGGGTTCATCTTTAAATGGTGAGAATAGAGGAAGCCGAACACTTTCTCAAGGTCTTTGAGATGGTCATGGCACTGGCGAGATTTAACCACCAGGTCGTCCACGTAGCATTCCACCAGTGTCCCGAGAATCGGCTTGAATATGCGATGTATAGCCCGTTGATAGGTGGAACCTGCATTCTTCCGGCCGAAGGGCATAACTTGGTAGCAGAAAGTATCGTGGGGGGGCCCTGAAGGTAGTGAACTCTTCATCCTCAGGGGCCATCCGGATCTGTTTGTACCCGGAGTACCCATCCACGAAGGAGAGGGCTTGGAACCCAGACGTGGCATTGATCAACAACTCTGTCACGGGAAGGGGAAAATCATCCTTCGGACAGTGGTGATTGAGATCGCAGAAGTCGATACAGATCCTGATCTGTCCGTTCTTCTTCCTGACCGGCACAATGTTGACTAGCCATTGGGGATACTGAACTTCTTTGATGAAGTTTTCTTTGATGAGCTTATCAACTTCGGCCTCAACCATGGCACTGTAAGAGTGGTGCATCTTTCTGGGAGGCTGCTTGAACCCGCGATGGTTTTCTAGAAGGCCAAGGCGGTGGACGACTACCTGGGGATCTAGTCCTGGCATCTCATCATAACTCCAAGAGAACACATCACGGTGCTGTCTGAGGAAGTCTACGTACTGTTTCCGTTCCTCGGGGGGCATAGCGGTGCTGACCAATGTGGGTCTCGGGTCCGCCTTGCTACCGAGGTTCACCTGCACTAACTCATTGACCGTGGTGGGGAAGCCCTCCTCAAAGGCATGAGGAGAATCTTCCATGTCCTCCTCTCCACTTTTCGAGGGATCAACCATGGGGGGATCTGTTTTGGGGCTGCCAGACCCTAATGGGAAGCTGGTGCTGGCTTGGGCGGCATAGGTCGTCACGTCAGGAGACTCATGCACTGCAGAGACCATAGCGACAAAGGCGGTTGATCCAATCTCATCTGGCCTTCGGCCCAAGGGGCCACGCTTTATGACATCAAAGAAGTAGTGGCGCGTTGGCTTGAGTCGGTCGATTCCGGCCCGGCGAAACAGACACGTATGACATACGGCCGTTGCCATGAGCCTAACGCCCCAATATCGTATAGGAGTAGGAGGCTCGGGGATCACCTGAGCCTGGTTGGTGTAGGAGTACAAGGTGATTTCCTGTCATTGCTTGGAACCAGAAATATGCCTTCCTCTAGTACTCGAAACAAAAAATCATTGCCCCATGTCGGGGGTCGTGGCCTCCAACCGATGGATTAGGAAGACATATGCATCGTCCAAACTTGCCCAGGGATCACTCGTGACAGTTGCGGGCTCAACCTCACCTACTAGGATCTGCTTGTCCTTACTCTTGTACTAGTCAGCGTCCAGATAACGGGCTTCACAAGAGTAAAAAGGAGACGCATCTCCTTGGAGCACACCCACTCGACCCTTAAGGGAGTATTTGAGGCACTGGTGATACGATGAGGGGACCGTTGTGTGAATGTGGAGCCACGGCCTGCCCATCAATGCGTTGTAGGCGGTGTCCTGAGAGACAACCATGAATTTGGTATTGGAAATTAGGCTACCGAACTGAGTCTTCAAAAGAATCTTGCCGAGTAGAGTTTGCTCGGTCCTGTCATACCCCTGGATCCTGAGGTTAGAGGGAGTTAGATCATCCTCAGATAGGCCCAACTTCTGCAGCATCCGAGTTGGGATTAGGTTAATCCCGGAACCCGTGTCAACAAGACAGTGTCGGACTTCCACACCATTGAACTGGCCAGTGATGTACAGTGGGAGAATGTGCCCATGTATGGGAAGGTCTTCATCTTCACCAAAAAATGAGATAACCGCCTGACATTCGACATCCTCAATCGCCTCGGTGTGGAAGGCTTTTGCGGCCACCACCTCTATATCAAATTGGAGGGGGCTCCTTAGAGCCTCGGCGATCACCTCACGCATTTTAGACAATAGGCGAAGGGCCTCAAGGACAGAAAGCCTTGCCAGAATTCCGACCAGGTGCTTTAGAACATCATACTTTTGAGCCAAACGTGAGATTATGCTTACAGGAGGCCGCTCTGCGATTGGAGGCATGACGGGCTCTTCCGGCGGGACCAGTGACTGAGTGGTACTAGGCACGTCTCGCTGTTCACTAGTCTAAGCCCGGGATATGGCTGCCGTGTTAGGACTGGAAGGCTGTAGTCAGCCGGTGGCAGGGCAGGGCTGGTCGCGGCACGGCCGAGGTGGTCCCACCTGATCCAGAAACACAAACGGTGGTGGAGGCGAACCTGTCGACACCGGGTGAGGGGGTCGCGTGTGTTGAGCTCTGTATCGGGCATGCTTCCTGGTCTCATTAGCGTGCACGGCCTGACTGGAGGTGATGACTGTCGTGCCCCGGCGATTCACATAGCCACAGCTCCTCCGACGTTGGCGACAGCTGGGGATATTGGGAAGTTCCACCTGGCGTTCCTCATTGTAGGGAATCAAAAAGGGATTTACCAACTCTATGGTGTTAACCGAAGCGTACCCCGGGCTTTCACTCGAGGAGTCATCCACTATCAGAAGGAGTCTCAGAGGGATCCCCATCTCTGGGGGCATAAAATCGCCAAGCGTGTGGGATGATGACGGAATTGGCAGGGCGCGTTCTTTCTTTTTGCGCTGCCGCTTGCTCTTCTGGGAAGAGGTAGGCTGGGACGATGATGCCAAAGCGGCGCTCACAGATTCTGAGGGCTCTAGCTGACTCAGGCGGGCATGGATGATGCCATGGGTGTGGGCGACCGTCTTGCGGGCCATCCCATCGTTATACTTCTGGGACCCACAGTCGGAAACCTGTTTCCATTCATCCTCGTTGCCACTACAGCCATCTGATCTCACAAAGACACCTGCTACCTGTGCCGGGGTTGGGCCCAACCTGACTATGTTGTTGTCAATATGGTCTTGGAGACAGTCATTTAACACATAGAATCTCTGGATGGTGTTCCCCAGGGTCCAGTGATAAGGGCAATAGTTAGGGTGATCAGTGAGACGCGCCTCTTCTGGCTTCCGGCACTCAGGCAGCCGCACGATCCTCTACTTCAAGGCGCTACGGAAATAATCAGGGACCTGGGCCTCGTCAAATGAGTAAGTCTGATTACTTCTGTCTGGAAAGGGGGATATTGGAGGCTGGCCATGACCAGGGGCTGGAGGAGCATGCTGTGGAGGCAGAGCCTGATTATCTCACCTAGGTGGTGGCGGTGCGTTACGCGGAGGCGCCTGCCGATTTTGAGGTGGTCGCTGCTGGGATGGAGGTTGTGCCTGTGGGGGTGGACCCCTATGGGGCTACTGAGCTGGCCTTACTGGTATCAACTCTAGCTGTCTGGGGGCCTCTATCTAGGCCACAGTAACGGGCTCGGCTCTGGCGGATCTCCTTGCAGGGATTACAGGAGGTAGCAGGCATGCCTGACTGGCCTATTGCAGGGCTTCTTCGAGGCGCTGAGCCTTGTCTGAGAAGTCCCAGAACCCTCCGGGGTAATTCTGAGTGATCAGAGAAGGAACCAGCTCTACCTTGATGTTCCCTACACACATTGTCAGTAATTTCTCCTGAGTTAGTGTCATGTCAAGGGAGTTCGTGAGCCCCTTCCACCGGGCGACGAAGTCCACGACTCGCTCATCGGGACTTTGTTTGCACCAGAAGAGGTCTGCGATGTTTGTCTTCCAGGTTTTGGAACTGAACTAGTAGAGGAATTTTCAGCAAAGGTCCTCCCAGCTAGCCACAGATCCGATAGGGAGCTGGCTGTACCAGATGAATGTTGGTCCTTCTAGCGTCTGAACGAAGCAATGGAGCTTGGCGGCCTCCTGCTATGCTGGAGTCCCTAACATAGGCCCGCACCTTGAATTAAAGTGGGCCAGGTTCTGTGGTGGGTCTCTGGTCCCATTAAAGGGGGCGAAAGTGGGGTTCCCAAATCCCGGAGGGGCCAGTATATCATCCACCCACACTGGGTATGGCTTGCCGTCCGGTGGGATTTCCACCTGCCGAGTTTCCAGGGCCTCTAAGCGGGCGATGAGTACTTCCATTAGATCTTCCAGACGTGGATTCCTGTCCTGACGGGGATCTCTAACTACAAGAGCATTTTCGGGCTCTTCAATTTGGTAGTCAAGCTCAGTAGCTCGCGGGGCGGCTGGCAGAGCGACTATCGGGGCAGCGGGAGGAAACCGAGCAGGGTCCCCCAGGTGATCCCGCCACTCGGGAGGGTTCGGTGAAACGTATCGCACCCGCTTGCCATGGGCTCCAGCCTCTCCCCTGTCGGTGAACGCAACATGGTCATGGTTTCCCGGGGGAATCTCGTCAAGGGGTAGGTGCTCCTGTCCCTGTTGTCCTGGCCTAGGGTTACCGTAGTCAGGCCACTGCTCTGCAATGCATTCTTCCAAGAGCTTATCAACCAGCCTCTTTTTCTCAGCAAGCTGTTGGCGTAGCGTGGCCTTCTCGGGGTATTCCTCTGCATTTTGTACCGAGGCAGATGGTTCGGCGAGCTTGACATCCCCGACGTGCTCTTTACCCTTTCCGATGTTTTGGCTTAGTGTTAGTGCCTCAGTTGGTGTGGGGAGACCTAGGAGGCTCCTCTGTTGGTGAGTAATCCTCCCAGATGGGTCCAGTAACAGCTTTTCCTCAGGGGTTGAGTGCCTATCGAGGATCTCCACACCATTTCCCTCATCTGAAAGGTCATTCATGTTGACTTCCACTGCCCTTGGAAACATTCCCTCAGATCCGCCTAGTGAATCAGGCTATCGGCAAATCGCACAGAAAAGAAGGTCAGCGTACTGCCCCGATCCGCAGACGTGCGCGTGGGGGGGTGGATTCCTCAATAACCTTGCAGAGTACTTGAAAACTCTGGACGCATTGTTGCTGGAGGGCCCTGTGGTGGCCGAGTGACTCGGGGTGCCGAACTGCGGGGAGCGCAGCCAGGTCGACCCAACAACAATGCTCACCGATATCCTCGAGATGTGATTGACTCCCGGGATAAGCTGCTTGCTGATGGCGAAGATGGGAGTGAGTCGCCCTAAGAGTCTGGAGGAAACATTCAAACTCTCCCAGGGTGAGTGACTTTGGCATATCAAAATCCGATCCTCCGGCCAAAACTTCTCGAGGAAGTGGCCTACTGCGATGACAGTCCAGAAGCTCCATGACCCTGGTTTGGGATCCGGCCCTTGTAGCCCCTACTCATCAACCGAGAATGGCCGGGGAACTGGCAGCGGTGCTGAGGCAGGCCGTTCGACTGGTGAGTAGGCCGGTGGAGAATACGGCAAGCAGGCTGACTGTCCGTCGATCCCTAAGACGTCTTTCGAGGGCTGTGGTGTTCTGGCTACCACGTCACGATAGGATGGGCCGGTGAATAGGCCTCATGTTACAGCATCGGTGCTTGTCGAGGGTGTGTCATGTCGCGACTCTTCCGTCGGTCCCCAGAAAAGTTCCCCACCCTCCCTGACTGAGGTGGAAGGTACTTCTGGGGAGGCCAGTGGTAACTGCGGGTTTGACCCTTGGGGGTAAGCCAAGTCCTCGTACTCCTGGATATACCTTCGGAGGGAGGCCGGAATCATGAAAATCTTGCATTTGGGGAGTATGAGGCTGACGCGCCGCGTCCACACCCTTGCCCTTGACTCGTAGGACCAGGAGGAGGGATCCATCGCCGAGTCGTACTCCACCTCAGAGTCTGAGAAACGGACTGGTCAAATTTCCGTTCGGACTCCCCTGACAATCCTCTTATGGCGACAATGTCCCGCCTTCCTGCCACTAGGTGGCTCCTCAGGGCAAGGATGGTTTCTGTCAAGGAGTCCCCTGGACGCAATAGCGTTGGGGTAGAGGGGACTGAAGTCCGGGGTGGGAGGAGCACCAGGACAGATGTCGAAAGGGACATGGGGAGGACCTCCATGTGGGTGAGAGGCCAGATACACAACGGATCCATACTCGCGGCCAGTGGTAGGGGGAGTGATCTCATACCCAGTGCAGTGGGCGCTGGAAAGATTCATACCCGGAGCGTAGCTGTCACGAATAAGCCTTTGGATTTCTAGATCAGTGGCACGGAATGATCCTTCATGGTGGGTGGAACTACCAAGAATTGGTCCACGGTGGCCATTGCCTGTGCCCACGACCGGGAGAGTTGACCCAACGTGCCTGCAGGGTGGTCGGGGCCTCGATCCGGGTCGAGCATGTGACTGCCCCTGCTCAACGTGTGCGGGGTTCTGGTAACAGGAGTCAGCAGTGGCTTGGGCCACAGTGGTTGTTGATGTTGGTGCCCTAGGATGGGAATTCTCTTCCGCTCACATCTGACGCTGGCGTCGGGTCAGATGGGTTAGAGCCGGTGGTGCGGGCACGAAGATTGCCCGCTCCTCGGCCCGGGGAGTCGGGCGGCAGCGTCAACGCAGCCTGGTGGGGGATCTTGCTGTGAACCCCTGGGATGGGTCTCCGATCGGGCGGACCCGGACATCCCCCACCTCATTGGCGTAGGGGAGGGAGGTGTCAAGGCGCTCCGGGGATAGGCTTCTAAAGCGGTTGAACATCTGAGTGGGGAGCGGCGGCTCCCTACACAGCCCTCGGGGGCGGTAAAGATGGTGAGGCGTAGACGCCTCTAGATCCAAACAGGCCATGCCCCTGGTAAGGATGATCCCTTCCTCATCGTACCTACGATCCAGGTCGTTGATCACCCTTCGCTGGATGATTTCTGATGGGGAGAGGGGGCGTGAGCGCCCGACAGTCGTATCAATCGGAGCCGAAATGACTGTGGAAAAGGCGGGACCACACGGGGTAGCTGCGTCGGTACTGCCCCTGCCCCTGCACCGGTGGGTAGGTAAAGATCAAGCTCCGGATGTAGTGATCTGATTCCTAGAAGCAGGGAGATGAACCCATTAGTACTAACAAGAAAATAAATCGACAACCAATATCCCAACGTCATTCTGCCTTCTGTGGTCAGCTAGAGGGATCCACACTGACGACGACACAGAACAGAGTGATCAACATCCTGACTACCTCAACCCCTGGCGGGTTTCACGTCCCGGTGATAGGTTCCCGGACCCGGTGACATGCTAATATTCCTACACCCCTAACGCTACCCGTCTCCGTATTGAGGAGAAGAGCTTCACGTCGGGTTCACCAATTTCTGTTTCCGACGCTTTTACCTCGGGCGTGCGCACGCGTGTCCGCCACGCATGGGAGGACACGCGGCTTGTTTCCCTGCATTCCCGCTTTCCAAAGGCGGGTGACATCCATTCCTTGTTCAGGGACGTCTTCTCCTTGATCAAAACTGGGATGATGGGATGTGGTCTTCCTTCTGTGGATTCCTCCTCAGAGCTCATCACCTAGTCCGAGTCTCCCTCATAGATTTAAGACGGGTTCGTGAAGCTCATTCCCGGTGCCATATCTGCATGGATGCCAGTTAATTAGGCCGCTTCCATCGAGACGCTCCAAGGGGTCTTGTCGGGGCAGCAACCTTCGGTGAGGAGAATGGTCATGTTGGGGTGTCGTTGGCATGTCTTGACACTGGGGGATTGGCATGTCTGTCTTTTGTCCCTTATCATAGGGCTTCTCGAGGGTGTGGAATCCCAATTAATCCCACATCGAACGCGGGGGTTGTGTACCATCTGAGGTTTTCCTCAGCTTCCCATGTTTAACACGGGGTATGCCACGAGTTTAACGTCTTGCGGAGACAGATTGGACTGATCAGAACACTGAGAGTGGATCATATTGAAGAACCCCCTTGGGGGAATGCCGATGTTGGGTCCAACACGTGGGCGGCTTCCTGGATACTATGGAGTGGAATGAGGTGGCATGATCTCACCGGGATGTGGCGGCCTGGGTAAGGATCAGGATGGGTGATGGAGTGATGGGATTGAACCTCGTGGAGGCTTCCTACGTATCCCCATGGCAGGGAATCAAATTCCACATAGTTCCGGGCATACAGTTTAACGTCATGCAAGACAAGATATAGTTTAACGTCATGCGGGACGAGATACAGTTTAACATCATGCGGGATGAGGGCATACAGTTTAACGTCATGCGGGACGAGGGCGTACAGTTTAACGTAATGAGAGACAAGGGAATACAGTTTAACATCATGCGGGATGAGGGCATATAGTTTAACGTCATATGGGACGATTGCGTACAGTTTAACGTCATGTGGGACAAGGGCTTACAGTTTAACGTCATGCGGGATGAGGGAATACAGTTTAATGTCATGCGGGATGAGGGAATACAGTTTAACGTCATACGGGACAAGTAATTTAGGGCTTATGCTCTGAGGCGACCCAGAGAGTTGGCGAACCTACGTGAAGAGGTCGGAATGACCGGGTGGTGGGCTTGAACCTCGTGGAGGCTTCCTACGTACCACGCGTTATCACGGATCAAAGTCCGCGTAGTTCACTAGTATGGGGCTTACGCTCTGAGGCGGCCGATATGAGGATTTCATGGTCGATGCGCGCTCTAAGCCCACGTGAGCCATGCTCAGTGTGAGAAACAAGAGGTATCAAGGACCAGACGATCATGTCATAAAGGGTGCATCTGTGAGAAGCAGAAAGGGGCTTACGCGTTGAGGGCCCAAAGAGGAAATAGGGGCTTACGCGTGGTTAGCGGACCTTGGTGACGGGGCTTACTCCAGGATAGAGGCCCGTGGTGCGACAAAGCGCAGTGGGAAAGGGACTCCACTGGCCTTGGCGGTGGGGAAGTACGGAGGTGCATGGTTGAACCTTCCGCAAGAGAGGCTAGGGGCTTACGCTCTGAGGCAGCTTTTCCCTCATGGACAAACGCCACTCTGACAAGGAGGATCTCATTCCATGTGAGGAATAATCCATTCCCGTGGAGACGAGTGGGTGTAAAGAATGTCTGGGCTGGGGGAACCCTGCGTGCAAAGCACGGGGTCGGACCACAGTTTAACATCATGTGTTAAGGATGAGTTGTTTAGCATTTTAACGTCCTGCAGCTTGGACGAGGTGGGTTCGCTCCACACCCCTAGGGCTTACATGCCCAACACCCTCTACCCCTTGTGGGAGGGAAGGCATCAGGAAAGATGTAGTGAAGGGGGGCCACAGGGAGAACCATCGAGGGGTCCACATTAGCGTGGCTATGCGAAAAAGCAATAGCCATTAGCATGCCTATGCAGAGAAGCATAAGGAAAAAAATGCAACGGGAAACACCGCCAAAGGGACCTTGAGGTTACTTCGTATGATCTTGGAAGGTCGTACGGGAAAAAAACGCGTGGCGCGCATGCCCGGCAGGGAAGACATCAGGTGCCGACGTGGAGAGGCAGCCAAGGGGCGTCAAGGTAAAGGGTCCTGGGTGTTGCGCGCAAAGAGAAGGTTTGCATGCAGAACACCGGGATGGCATGCAATAGGGCCAGAGGATTGCGCGGATAGGGGATTGCACGCAAAGGATTGGGATTGTGCGCACAGAAGGGGATTGCGCGCATGGGTCAAGGATTGCGTGCAAGGGAAGAACCCGTAGGAGTGGGCAAATTCACTTAATCCAGTGGAGTTGCACGCAAAGGCGAACCCTGGGGAAAGGTTTTACAAAAAGAGGAATTACCTGGAAGTCATCTTGCACGCGGGGGAGTCCAAATTGCACGCATAAGAGCCGTTCTGAATTCCGCAACCCCAAACCGTTTGGGGTCGCCTTCTATTTATAGGCGCCTGCCTATGCGGAATCTAGACGGCGCGCGAAACCTTACACACCAGGAACAGTCGGAGCGCAAGGCTTTACCGAGAGGAACTGGGTGCGCAAAATTGCGCGCACCACCGGCTCGATTTCGCGAATCTCGGGGATGCTTCGCGTGCACCGCATTATTTCACACCAGCCCTCCTTTATTTCGCGCACCACTCCCAGGGCCTCTGGACCGGGCTTCTGATTCCGAATATGACTTCTCTTTGTCATTTTTAAACTTCCTCTGGGAGTTATGGACTTTTTCAGCGTCTACAAACACCCAAAACGATGATAATACTAAGATATTATTAACAAAGAAATGTTAAAAGATCATATATGATATCATATGATTCTTTTATAATTTAATAACAATTATTTCACCATTATACAGGAGATTAACCTACCCTCGAACAAGGAAAAGTTCAAGGTAAGGGATTCTTATCTCACTTTCAAGTCCGTGAGATTTCAATTGTTCGCCACTTATCTCTTGATTATGGTGTATTATGTATTGTTATTTGGTATATATTATCATGATTCTATTTATATTCATGGTATTCTATAATTCATTTGGTGGTTATTAACTTTTGTTCATAAAACTTGATTGATTAGAATGTGGTAAGAGATTTTCATCTCATGTTTTATTCTTGTGAGATTCATGCCATATTTGTCACTATTTTCCTTTGTACATACTGCCCATGATTGTATTCTTTGTGTAATATACTTTAATTTATGGGTATTTAAATCTTGGATGAATGATCCTTATTTCATGTGGTGTATGTTTCGTAAGTTACCAAATCGGTAAGGGAACTTTTTATCCCAATTTTAATTTCCTTGGGTTAATCTTCCAATTCAAAATTACATCATGTTATGATTATGTAGGGAATCATTGTTTATTTATTTATGTTGTAATTTCTACTCCCATTTTTGTGGATATACTTTTTATACACATAATCACTCCATTAATAAATTCTCAAGTCATCGATATGAACTTGATAAGAGTAATTTTAACTCAATTTCCATTCATTGAGTTAAACATCCAAGTCATTGGTTTTGTCTTAAAAAGAACATGTGTGAATGTCCTCTGATTTATTTACACTGAATATATAATCATATTGAGTGTATTTATATTTTTCACACATTATTATGTAATTGATTTATCATTAATCTAAGGATATCATTTTTATAAGGGATTTCGTCTCAATTTACATTCCATTGATACTTCATTGTTGTTATGCACCAATTCACTCTTATATGGTGTATATACTGTCCTTTGGCATAGTATATCATGAATCCATTTATTCTCATGATATTATAAAGTTTTTATTACCTCAATTATTTGTATTCAAGTGTCTCTCGTTTGGTTAGGAACTCTAACTAAAATATCTTTTTAAATGTTTTAAAATTTTATTTTTCTAAATCATTCTCATTAATGTCCATGTTTTAAAGATGGTTTTAAGGTTTTATTTATATGAACATTAATGTTTTAAAATTAAAATTCATTTTAAAAGTTTCAAAGTGGTATGGGACACTCTGATTCAAAAATCTATTTTAAACAACTTCTTGACAAATAGTGAGACTTTTAAATGTTTTCAAAAAAAGGGGGATATTTCTCTCATATAGTTTTGATGATTATTTTCATCTATGTCAATATCCTTCATTATTCTCGATTGAGGTTAATCTATTACAATACAATCTTTCACATTGTATTTAATGAGTTATGTTTGACTTTGGATGTTCTATTTTTATACCATTCATGGTTTGTGAATAAAGTATTGACATTTCGTATGTTAGTTTTAATACGAATGTTTATGTTATGTTTCAAACTTTTCATATGAGGAATGAATTGGACTTAGTAAGTGACAGGTGGATCCTGCTATAGCTCCTTGATGCATCGGTAGGTCTAATGAGACAAACTAGTGTCTTGTAACAAGGCCTTGACAAAATCTTATTTGTAGTCTTGGCACAAGGCCTTGACTATGTGGTTATGAAAGTCTGGCATTATGCACTCCATCATTATGAAAGTGGATATTGATATTGCATGTGATTATTCGACTAGTAGAAAATCCATGTAAGTAAATGGCATTATTTTGATTTTATATTTTCCATATTATGCTGAAGTTCAAGTTTAAAAGGCTTTTGTTTTAGTCTTATACATTTCCTTAAATGTTTATGCTTATTTATGAAAGTTTCTGCTACATTGTTATCCTTACTGAGCATCTGATCTCACCCATTTCTATGTTTTATTTTTCCCAGGATGCGAAGCATTATATTATGACTGGCCTACAGGGATATTCTATGGGATCTCAGTGTTGTCTATGGAAACAATGTTGTTATATTTTTCCATTTTATAATGTAATGTAAACCTTATGAATGTATCTAGTACTTCCAAGGCTACTAAACTAATCGATATTTCGAGACTTGATCTTTTATGATCATTCCAATGATACGTAATAATGCACTGACTCTGGGTAATTGGGGTCGAGGAATTATAGTTGGTATCAGAGAAAGTTTAGTACAAACCTTGGAAACTAGATTTAGATAATCTCTGATTAGAGCACATATACCTAAGATAGACTTTGAGGATTAGTATAGGATAACTTCCTAAAATTTTGGTATTTTAGATATTTTTTGAGTTTTCCAAGTAATACATCCCTGTCTGGATACAAGACGGTAGAGGTGGCTCTGGAACAGATGTACCTACTGGTAAAACCCAAAAACACCGCTTTGAGCTAGAATCAAATGGGAACTGGTCCAAGATAACAGGCATTACTACACTCTTGGTTACGACACTCCCGGGGGATATGATTAGGATTATTTACATTTTCTTTACAAACCGATTTGAAGGATTTTAATATAAGATGAGAATAAATGACCTTGGTTAATCCTAAGGTGTTTCAAATTTAAAATATGGTGTCATGATGTTCTCTAAATGATTTTATGACTACTTTTACTCACACAATGATTTTTAGTTTTAGTCAATGGCTAGATTCCATGGAAGTCATAGTAACTTTGAGCATGATGTAAAATGTGGGAAAGGTGGTGGAAATGAGCAACAAAATAGAATGTTGATAGGTGTAAAAGATATCATGTTCATGCCAAATTAGTTTTCCAAAAGTATGATCAACAACATATATATTAACCAATTCCCGAACTCCACAAAGAAGAGAAAGGTGATGAATGATAAGAGATCTAGTAGTGGAGACCATGGAGAAAAGAATCCTCAATTTCCATCATATAAGAAATGTGGAAGGAGACACCCAGGAAAGTGTCTCAATGGAACAAATAAATGCTTTACGTGTGGTAAAGAAGGACATAAATTAAATAATTGCCGAGGAAAAATGAAAAGTACTATGGAAGAAAAAAAATGTTCCCAAGAATCCATTTATAGTCATTTGTTGTAAATGAAGGGGACCTGGCCATTACCCAATTGAATGCCCTATTCTATAGGATATTTTCTTGGTCAAAGAAGAAGCTATGTGGAAATAAATGGTTGGATAAACATTTAAAAGTATTAGTTCTCCTTGTTGATTGGATTACTTTGAAATAATTTTCTCTTGTATTTGTAACCCAGTAGTTTGCCATGTGAAAATGATATTTGAGGAAGAATTATATTTTCTCTTGTGGATGTAGTTATAAATAACCATTTGGTTTTATATGATCATTGGGTTTGAGGCAATTACAAGTTATTATATTTTGGGATGAAAATGCAAGGTATGAGATAACATTTGTGGTTAAATTATGTTATGGTTATTTTGAGGAATATATCTCATTTTGGTAATGTTATAAAATATAGTTTTTTAAAAAGGACAACACGCAGACCGTGTGACAACCCGTCGTGTCAGACAAAGTAGTGGGAATTAAATCCACAACTAGAGTGCGATTGGGGTTTATTTCCTACCACTGGACTACATGAAGTCCCTGGTTAGTGTGACTAATTATTTTTAGTTAAATAATTTTATTGATCAATAATAAGTTTATTTGGGATCTTATGTCTTATCAAATGAATACCCTTATTATAGGAAAATGATTTGGTGATTAAGTGATAAATGTTATTTTGGAATACGTTCGCTCTGTTGGGAACACTATATGCCTAAGGAAAATAGAATACTTTGGGATTTCATTTTAGGAGTAATGGTAGATTTTTATCTATGTTTTTATTGTGGATTTATAGTGATTTGGGTTATTTATGGAAATGATTAACCTATAATAGAGAATATGTGATTAGTTTAATTACTTTTAAGTATGTGACTTTAAGAGTAGTTGATTTCATTTGGAGATACAATTTAACATGGAAGACTAAATAACCAAATTCTTATAAGTTTTTGGTTTCAATATTAGTTTAGATTATATTGAAGGATTTTAAGGACAATTGTTTATTGATTGGTATTTATTTAACTTTGGGGTATTGTTGGTTTAATTTTAGAAATTAAGATTAGTGTTTATTTCTCTAAAGAAATATCCTTTTGGGGGATCATCTGATCTTTTACTAACCATTTTGGTTTTGATTAATCTCTAAAGACAAGGTAAATATATAGTTTATCCTTTGTGGATCATGTGATTCTCTAGAAGTTTATTCTAGCTCTTTTTGTGTGACCAAGTCATCTTGAATACTAATCGTTTGAAAAAAAATGAGTTAGTAGTAGAAATCTATTAAATAATGAAACACTACTTAAAATGTAAGTATATCTCTTTATGTTCTTGGTCAATCTCATAAATAAATTCCTCATCTTTATGAAATGTAACTTCAAAAAACATTGTCCGTTTACTTTTCCTACTGGGAAACTAATGACTATTTGTCCCATCACAATTTTGTGGTTTTCTTGTTGTTAACTTTCTCCTAATAATTTTTCCAATCCCTCTCCATCAGAACTTGACACTTAGTTTATCTTCCATATCCATGTTTTCCTACATGGAATCCTAGTATGGGTTATCTCGGGTGACCTTTGTACTTCTCTTTCTTTATTTTAAAGTGATAGTTTTATTGACTCTTTTTCCGATGTGGGACATTCAATTATGTTCTCAAGCCCAATTTTAAAAATTGCAAGGATGCAATTTCCAAAAGGGGTGAAGAATGTAACACCCCAAACTTCCACGGTATGCTTCTCTTTAAACAATACAGTAGCGTGTGTTGTACGCAACTTCAACTTCTAACACACCGCGACCAATCAAACTAGCTGTTATGAATAGTAATACCAACTTTTTGAAATTTTATAAATTTAATATTTCAAAATGGACTTCATTTTTTGATTCAAAATATCAAAATTAGCTTAGGCTGATTTTTTGGTATTTTTCTGAAAACTTTCAATTTTTGATGAATTGTAAAAAAACATTGAGTTATAGTTTAAAACCGAATTTTTATTTTATTATTTATTTTATTTAAATTTATTTTAGGTAAAAATAGATACATATTACCTATATAAGTTCAATTTAATTCATTTTAGTTAGTTTATAATAATTTTAGATATATAAAAAATTTATTGAACTTTTAACCGTCTTTTACCCACCTCCTATGAGCATTTGCAAATTTGAATAAAAATTAATTTTACCTCTTCTGTGAGTTGAATTTCAAAAATCCGAGAGACACAGTTGATATCATTAAGTAAAATTTGGTTCAATAAGATGAAAATAATTTTTGGTGAATAGTAAATTTTTACTTTTATTTACCACGGTTAAAAGTAAATAAGGTAATTAAGGGTAAAAATGATATTATTATTATTACCCTAACACAAGTCCTAATTCTATTGGATATGTATAATTCAACCAAAAACAACTTTAGGAATAAAATATGAACCTCTTTGGTCCACTTGGATTAGATTAGGACATTTATTATTATTTAATTCAAAGAAGAGTTAAAAGAGTTAAAATCAAAGTTTAATAACTAAAACATTTTTAATATAGAGTTACACATAAGATAAATTCGATTATAAATATTCATTAGAAAGATAAAAATATTTACTACATAATGGTATTTTATTTATATTTTTTAGACATTAAATAATTTATTTTATTTATGACACAATGATGATGCAGTAAGTACCTAATTAATGAAATATTAAAATAATTAATATTATAAATATCCAAATAAATGTAATTTGAGACTTTTTATGAATTAAACTAATTTTCTAGGTTAATATAACATGTTAGGGTTGGTTATATTAATTTTTTTATATGTAATAATGCTTTTATGAATTTATCAAAAACAAAATACCAAATAGTGTCAAAATTGACATAAAAGAGTTTTTAAAATAAATATTATATTATTAATTGATATTCTATTCTTAAAAATCTAAGGTTCAGAAAAAAATAATTATATAATGATATGTGTATCATTAATGAACCACTTGGGGTTCTCTTGTAAGTTTATAGTAAGTTTATTAACTGTATAATATAAAAATACAAAGAGACATGGTAAATGTCAAACTATTTAACTAAGAGATAAATCTAAAAGATAAGGTTAATATAGTAAACCAAACCTGTATAAAACCTATTGGTTGAGTGCTTTTCAACCCATACCCACCTTAGACTTTAAAAAATCCTTTTTTTATCCATTATAAACCGAAATATATTTTATTATAAAATAATATTTGTAGCTTTTCCAAAGGTGCCCCTCACCACTCTTATAAAAGGGCACTCACCCTTCCCTCAAATTCACACCTTCAAAGCCTTTTGTCTCGGCCAAACTCTGCCAAAATACCCTCTCAACTGTCCTCACTTCATCATAGAGGCCTTCCTTTAGTCATAAATCCATCCTAAGGATCCCTTTTGATCAAATCAAAATGAAGAACCCGAAGAAGAGGTAAATATTTCATCACCTCTTTCAAGTTCCTTTCTTATTCCTCTTCCTATTTCTTTGTTATTTCCATTCTAAAATAATAAATCTAGTATATTATATATACTGTGATGTTATTTTAAATATGGTACAACCATATTCATTATTCTATCCATCCTTTGAATGACATGTCACCATACGTGCGTATGTACGGCTCACCGTCTCCACGTCATGGTGTAATTGTTATTCAATACATTATTATTTGGATGGGTATAATAATGATGTGTAATTGATGTAAATAATAAATATAACATAATAATGATTCTTTATATATGATATAACATCCAATTATATATTATTTTAATATCAAAAGAATGATATTGTCGCTCGTGCGTACGTACGGATTACTGTCTCCACGAACGCGATGAGATTCATTCCCCATCATATCCATTCAAGACTAATTTTCATTTGATGGTTAAAAATAATGTTTAAATACTTGATATAATTCTGCATATGAATAAGATACATCCCATCCATAACAAATATGACTCACATAACAAATAATATGAAGGAAAACGAATCTTTTAACACCTGAAACGACAATAATACTAAGATATTATTAACAAAGAAATGTTAAAAGATCATATATGATATCACATGATTCTTGTATAATTTAATAAAATTTATTTCACCATTATACAGGAGGTTAACCTACCCTCGGCCAAGGAAAATTACAAGGTAAGGGATTCTTATCTCACTTTCAAGTCTGTGAGATTTCAATTGTTCTCCACTTATCTCTTGATTGTGGTGTATTATGTACTGCCATTTGGTATATATTATCATGATTCCCTTTATATTCATGGTATTCTATAATTCATTTTTTGTTTATTAACTTTTGGTCATACAACTCGATTTATTACAACGTGGTAAGGGATTTTAATCTCACTTTTTATTCCCATGAGATTAATGTCATATTTTCCACTATTTTCCTTTGTACATACTGCCCATTATTGTACTCTTTGTGTAATATACTTTCATTTATGGGTATTTACATATTCAATTAATGATCTTTCTTTCATGTGGTGTATGTTTCGTAAGTTACCAAATCGGTAAGGGAACTTTTTAACCCAATTTTAATTTCCTTGGGTTAATCTTCTAATTCATAATTACATCATGTTATGATTATGTGTGGAATTATTGTTTATTTATTTATGTTGTAATTTCCACTCCCATTTGTGTGGATATAATTTTGATACACATAATCAATCCATTGATAAATTCTCAAGTCATCGATATGAACTTGATAAGAGTAATTTTAACTCAATTTCCATTCATTGAGTTAAACATCCAAGTCATTGGTTTTGTCTTAAAAATAACATGTTTGAATGTCCTCTGATTGATTTACACTGAATAACCAATCATATTGAGTGTATTTATATTTTTCACACATTATTATGTAATTGATTTATCCTTAATCTAAGGATATCATTTTTATAATGGACTTCATCTCAATTTACATTCCATTGAGACTTCATTGTTGTTATGTACTAATTCACTCTTATATGGTGTATATACTATCCTTTGGCATAGTATATTATGAATCCCTTTATTATCATGATATTATAAAGTTTTTATTACCTCAATTATTTGTTTTCAATCATATCTCATTTGGTTAGGAACTATAACTAAAATATAATTTTAAATTTTTTAAAATTTATTCTTCTAAATCATTCTCATTAATGTACATGTTTTAAAAATGGTTTTAAGGTTTTATTTATATGGGCATTAATTTTTTTAGAATTAAAATTCCTTTTAAAATTTTCAAAGTGGTATGGGATACTTTGATTCAAAAATCTATTTTAAACGACTTCTTGAAAAAAAGTGATACTTTTAAATGTTTTCGAGAAAAAGGGGGATATTTATCTCATATAGTTTTGATGATTATTTTCATCGAAATCAATATCCTTCATTATTCTCGATTGAGGTTAATCTATTACAATAAAATCTTCCACATTGTATTGAATGAGTTATGTTTGACTGTGGATGTGCTATTTTTATACCATTCATGGTTTGTGGATAAAGTATTGACATTTCGTATGCTAGTTTTAATACAAATGTTTATGTTATGTTTCAAACTTTTCATATGAGGAATGAATTGGACTTAGTAAGTGATGGGTGGAGCCCGCTATAGCTCCTCGATGCATCAGTAGGTCTCATGAGACAAACTAGTGTCTTGGCACAAGGCCTTGACAAAATCTTATTTGTAGTCTTGGCACAAGGCCTTGACTATGTGGTTATGAAAGTCTGGCATTATGCATTCCGTCATTATGAAAGTGGCTATTGATATTTCATGTGATTATTCAACTAGTAGAATATCCATGTGAGTAAGTAAATGGCATTATTTTGATTTTATCTTTGCCATATTATGCTGAAGTTCAAGTTTTAAAGGCTTTTGTTTTAGTCTTATACATTACCTTAAATGTTTATGCTTATTTATGAAAGTTTTTGCTATATTGTTATCCTTACTGAGCATTTGAGCTCACCCCTTTCTATGTTTTATTTTTACCAGGATGCGAAGAAGTATATTATGACTGACCTGTAGGGATATTCTATGGGATCTCAGTGTTGTCTATGGAAACAATGTTGTTGTAGTTTCCCATTTTATGATGTAATGTAAACCTTATGAATGTATCTAGTACTTTCAAGGACACTAAACTAATAGATCTTTCAAGACTTGATCTTTTTTTATCATGCCAATTATACGTAATAATGCACTGACTCTGGGTAACTGGGGTCGGGGAATTACAAGGTATGTACTTCCTCAGGATAGATACGTAGAACACATCATGAAATGAAGATATGTTCAGTGGAAGCACCAAACGATAAGCTACCATCCCTAATTGATCAAGAATATTGGAAGGGACGATATTCCTAGGGATTAGTGGTCATTTATTATCGAATCACATAACCTTATTACATGGAGAAATTCATTGAAACACATTATCACCAACTTTAAATTCCAGATCACACTAGTGATTATTAGCATAAATTTTCTACTGAATTTGTGTCACACTTATGTGCTACTAAATTGTGCTAACCTTATCTTCCATTTGTTTAGTTAGATCAGGTCCTAATAGATTTATTTCTCTATCTTTATTATAACACCTTAAAGCTCTACACTTCCTTTTATATAGGGCTTCATAAGGAGCCATTTGAATGCTCGGGTGAAAGCTGTTATTGTAATAAAACTTGACTATAGGAATGTGTTGATCTCAACCACCTTTGAAATCCATAGAACAATATCTAAGAATATCCTCTAGGGTTTGAATTATTCTCTAAGACTAACCATATTTTTTAGGATGATACAAGATTTTGAAACTCAAACTTGTATCAAGGGCTTACTGAAGACTTCACCAGAACCTCAAGGTAAACCTATGATCTTGATCAGATATAATAGAATATGGTACTCTATAAAACTTTACCACTTCATTAATGCACATTGTGGAAATTTTATCCAGAGATAAATCTTTTCTAATAGAAATGAAGTGTGTTGACTTTTTAAGGAGGTTGAATATAATCCATATAGCATTATTCCCTTTAGATGTTTTGGGGTGTCCTATGAAAAAATCAATGGTGATGTTTTCCCATTTCTATTTTGGTATGGGTAATGTTTATAACATCCCTTTATACTTTTTTCTCTCAGTTATAAAATTCTAAAACACTAAACATCAAGATAAAAATTCTAAGCTATCTCTCTCCATGCCATCCCATCAAAAATAATCTTTCAAATCTCTATACATCTTTGTACTTCCAGGGTGAATAGAGAATGAAGGACTATGAGCTTCCTCTAATAGATCCTTCTTCAAATCAGGTATTGATGGAACACATACACGATTCTTTAACTTTATCATTATATCATAATCAATTTTAAACTTAAGAACATTCCTCACCTTATTTTGTAGTCCCATATCTTCCTTCTACGCCTATTTAATCTTCACTTGGATATATGATAAAACATTCATTTGAGAAAGATAATATTTCTCACCTTCCTTTAATATTTCAAGATTCGTCCTTTGAAAATACATAAATATTGGATCTTTTGTGATCCTCATCATAGATAAATTAGTAATATCCTTCTATGTGAATGTATACCTTAAACTTTTGTGATCAGTATATATATCACATGTCTCTCTATAAAGGAAATTCCTCTATATATTTAATGAAAAAATACCACAAATAACTCCAAATCATGAGTTGGGTAGTTTTTTACATAAACCTTTAATTGTTGTGAGTCATAAGCTATAATCATGTCATTATTCAGGAGAATACATCCCAATCCCTTATTAGATTCATCACTATAGATTAAAAACCCTTCTTCGTAACAGATTAATATAATCATAGGTGTGCTGACTAATATTCTCTTCAATTACTTGAAATATACCTCACATTCATCTTTTTAGAAGAACTTGCCTTCATTTCAAGTTAACATGGTTAGTGGATTAGATGGTCATGATAAATTCTCCACAGATAGTTTCTAATATCTAGTTAAACCAAGAAAATTACAGGTCTCTATCACTGTATTTGGTCTGAGACAACATTTTATAGCCTCTTTATTTGATAGATCCACTAATATACCCTTGCTTGAGATTATATGACCCAAAAATGAAACCTTTTCTATCTAAAATTCACAGTTTGTAAATTTTACATACAACTTATCCTTATTTGGGTTCCTTAGTACAATTATCAAGTGATATTCATGCTATTCCTTGTTCTTTGAATAGATAATAATATTGTCTATAAAGACTACCACAAACTGATAAATGTAATATCTAAAGACTTTATTCATTAAATCCATGAATATTAAAAGGGAATTAGTAAGACCAAATGGAATCACTATATACTCATAGTTTCCATACCTTTTATGGATTTTTTCTTGGATATATCCTTCTTAATGGCCATCAATTGATGATATCTAGAATAAATTTCAATGTTGAAAATTTATTAAGCTCTACGTTGTTGATCAAACAATTCATAAAAATAGGGTAGAGTTGTTCTTGATGGTGATCTTCTTATGTTCCTAGTAATCAATGAAAAGATGTTTTGGCCCATATTTCTTATTAAAAAAAATAATAGGTTCGCTCCCTGACGATTCACTAGGGAATATAAATCCTTTATCAAGATTCTCATGTATTTTCTTCTTCAATTCTTACAATTAAATTGGGGTTATTCTATATAGAATCTTTGAAATGGGTACAACACTAGGTATGAGTTCTATTGTGAAATCAACTTCACAATTTACTGGAAGACTAGGAAAATATTTGGAAAAGAAATAAGAAAACTCCTAGAAAATAGGAATGTCTTCAATTTCAATTTTATCCCCAATTATCTGAGACAAATAACCTTTATGAAAAGGAATTAATACTTAAAAGGTAAAAGTGATTCCCATTGGAATTTTGTATTCATACTCACACTGATAAATGAGTATGGGTTCATTTGGAATAAAAAATGTGACTTAACTTCCTCAACAATTGATATACGCTCCATATAAAGAAATTCAATCCCTTCCTAGAATCATATCACATTCAACTAAAGGGATAATCATAAGATTTTTAGGAATCACGTTCCCACAAACTTCAATTGGAGAGGAACTATAGACTTGTAATGCAACCATTGTAACATTAAGAGATTTTATCTCTAACTCAACATAAAATCATTTATCTAGTAATTCAATTCCCTTTTTAAATTATATAGATATAAAAGAGTGGGTAGATCCAGAATCAAATAAGATATTATCCATTCTATATTGGATGGAAAGTGTACCTTTCACCACGTTGTTATCACACCCCTCATCAAAAATAGTGATCGTATGATATTTACCTTACTCCCATGTCTTAATAGGTTTATGAAATTTATTTTCATCATTAACCTTTGGATTTTATCACTAGTTATAAATATTTGTATACTCCATGCATTTGAAGCATACGGGCATGGGTGGTGCTTTAGTGGGCATCTTCTTCTCTTCTAATTCATTAACCAGTCCATTCATTACCTTTCAAAATTCATGTGATTTATAACCTATCCTTCCATATTTAAATCGCATCACATTTCCATTCACTAATTTACCCTTATGTTTCTTCCCACATTTCTATCATGTTATTAGTTGTAATTTCTTTCCTCCATGTGATTTATTTCGGTTTTGATGAGACTCGATCTTCCTTTTCCTATCAAAACCATGGGAATGGTAGGAATATATAATTTTCATTTCTACCTTAAGTGCACATCAAATGATTTATTCATAGATAATAAGTATCTTATGGATAATTCCCTTTAGGGACTTGGTTTTAAACCACCAAAGGATAGATCAATTATGATTTCAGTGCTGATGATTAAACCAAAGTCATACCTTGAAAACCTTGTAAAATTAGCCTCATAGGTACCAGTATATTCATCATCCTTTTTCATGAACTCAAGTAATTAATTGTCCATAATTTTATATAGAGTAAAATGGAATTACTTAGTAGTAATTTCCTCTTAAACTCGTCCCATTCCATAGATTCAATTTCTTTCTCTTGACTTGTATTCTTAATAAGGTCCCACCATTGATTTGCTTCACCTTCCAAATGATAAACAGATAGGACAAAATTTTCATTTTTTGAGTATTAGAGAATAAAATATATCTTCTCTATGGTTTTAAACAACTACAAAGCCACTAGTGGATTAAAAGACCCACTAAAATAGGTTGGATGTTGTCTTATGAAATATTAAGCAAAATATTGTTTCATCCTTTGATTTTTTGGAAGCTCGGTATGATTCATGACTTGAGAAAGTTGTGTGAGTAAAGATTCAAATTTTCTTATCCTAGATCCCATATAATTTGGTTACTTAGGAAGACAATCATTGAATTTTCCATCACCATTAGCATTAGCACGGTTTATTTAGGTTCCAGCCACTTACTGAAACCAAAACTTATAGTGTGAAAACACTAATCATAGTGAGAAAACACATAGTCGTGAAGAATTATTTATAGGTTTTATAAATCAATACACATTTTAAATCTATGAAACCTTAGGTTTAACTTAGTTTACCTATGGTCATCATCTATGAAAATCCTTCATGATAATTCATAAAGAAAATGTGAATTTACCAAAGCATGTCCCCCAGGAGTGTCAAAATAAGTGCACAGTAGGGCCCATTTTCATGTACTAAGTAACTCTCATGTCAAGCCCAACATGCCATTTTAGAATTTATTACCCCTAGGTACATTTTTTCTTGAAAAACATCGACTTTTAGTATACATATATGGATGTATTACTAGGTAAACCATGTAATATATTCTTTACCAAAACTTTATAATGTTATCATATACTTAGGCTTATCCTAAGGGGTATCACTAAATTTTTCTCATCCTGGTTTCTAAAGGTTAAATAAACCTTTATATGACACAAAAAATAATGACTCGGTCTTCTCATACATAAATATTACATATTTTTAGAATAATATTCAATACATTTTGCAAATACATGCTCGAGGACCGTAATGGTTTAGGGTATTTGGAAACTAGGTACACAATATTCTTATTTAGTTAAAGATCTTCAATATCTCCCATAAATATATTCCCTTTTTTATACTCTTTATAAACATACCTAATTTAAAACCTTTCTTCATAACTTGGGGGAAGGAAATATAATAAAGGGTGAGCTTTGATGTGCAATAAGGGTAGACATGATAGATATTACTCAATGATAATTTGAAATAATAAGATAATAATAAGGGTGTAAGATCATGAACATATCTTAAAAAGTTCATACCCAACCTGTCTTAGATCATAAACATGATTTATGGCATAAATCATTGTCATTCTAAAAGACATGATTCATAAGAGTGTGAAATCATCATAATTTATGAACCCTAAACTCATGTCATAAAAGTGTGGCACCAACATAGGTATAGAAACTATTTAATTTTTCATGGTTAACTTCCAAGACTATTAAACATAGTGGATCAGGCCTCATCACCTGTAACATCTTGACCCGGGTGCCACACATCAGTGCCCCAATCTAGACCTCCACATGACCTCAGGTGTGTCTTCCTATATGCCAGAGGCTACCGACCAGCAGCAAGGGTCTGATATATAAATTTTGGGGAGAATATACCATATTTTATCAAACTAATACACCATTTAAAATAAATAAACAATTGCGGAATAATATACAATCATAAAAAGAATAGTACAAAGATCACAAGATGATCAAAACTAGAGATACAATATCAAAGCTGAACTGTAAATATTCCATGTAAATGTACATTTCAATTGTCTAATGAAAATTCAAAATAAAGACACTGAATACTCCCAAGAAGGACCCAAACCATGTCTAGTTCCCTCATCCATGCTCCATCCTAAATGATCCATTTAACACAGGGAATTTTCCCTTAACTTGTCCTGTATCCATGAAATCTATTTGGGTACCGATTGTCACGACCCGTCCTCGGGGCCCGTGCCGTGACTACCCCAAGCCCGCCTTCCATAGGCCAGGGGCTGGCGACTAGCGCCAAGGCGTAAATCCCAAAAAAAAGGGGAAGGCATTGCCTTTGAAAAGTAAACAAGCACCATAGAGTAAGCAAGCGGAAAATTAAACACTAATTAAAAACTGTACAAGTTGTGCTGAAAGTAAAAGGGGCCGGAAATACAAGCCCAACTGTAAAGTACAACTGAAAGGGGAAAACAGCAACTGAAAAGAAAAGCCACAGCGTCGAGCCGTCCTCTGGAAGTCCCACCTGAAGGGTGGGTACAGATAGCCTCCACTGCTCCTTGGGTCCACCTGACTGCTCTGAGTACGTCCCGCCCAGTGGTCCACCTCCAGGTACTCTCCTGCTCTGCACGCCTCCACCACGATCAGCGCTGTTCGTCGTCTGCAACCAACACAACGTAGTGCGGGCATAGCCCATACAGGGGTGAGTATAAGCTACTCATTAGGGACCCCGAGACCCCCGAAGGTCTCCCGAAATGCACAAAGGATAATCCACAAAGGAAATATACAATCACGAAGTAACATCTGACACGGCTTAGGTATATGCCCATACATATACCTAAGTCATCAATTCCCGTTCGGCTCCAATGTCTGAGCCCAAGCACAACCCAGTCCACACACGAAAGCAACGTATACCCACACAGGATAGCACAACACAATCCACAAAGGAGAGTAAATAGTAAATCCATACAGGATAGCTCAACACAATCCACAAAGGAGAGTAACACAGGATTCAGCTCACACAGGTATACTTCTTCGGATGACGATAAAGATGATCACTGATCCATCTAAGTCGTCGGACCCACAAAGGATCGATAGGTAACTAACCCCCGCAATGAACCACACAGGATCGGGCCCACACAGGACCTGTAGGCGCTGGCTCACACAGAACCGCTGGGCGCTGACCCACACAGGATCAGACCCACACAGGATCGGGCCCACACAGGACCTGTAGCACTGATCCACGTAGGATCGCTGAGTGTTGTAGTCGTCGCAGTCCACTGAGGATCTTTGCACAGTCGTCGCCGTAGTCCACTGAGGATCTCTGCACAGTCGTCACCGCAGTCCACTGAGGATCTCTGCACGGTCGTTGCTGTCGAAGTAGCAGTCGCAGCCAGCTCTGGGGTTCCCGCACACAGCAAGCTCATTCGGGAGGGTCCGCTCCACGAGCCGAGAGGCCGATACATAAACTATCACAAAGTCCGAATTTGATGTATCCAAAGTTCCGTATCGTCAACAGGAACTCAATGTCGTAGACGGCGCGTCAATCGGACGCCCGGTCTGAGAGTTATTGGCTTTTTCGTCCCAGGGGCCCGGTTGGTTTTTAAGGAAAAACCAACCCGACTGTACTCCACCTGCGTCCAAACCTCGGGCGGATTATGCCAAAAGATCCGTCTCACTTAGAGGAATTCAACGAAGTCGACGGCACGTCGATCGGACATCCGTAGCTCAAGATATGAGCGTTTCCGCTCCGAGGGCTCAGTTGGTTTCGTGTACGAACCAACCCGTCCGAACTCAAAGTATTCCGAAACCTTGAGTGCGATATACCTAAACGGACATCTCGATCCAAGGATCATGCTGCCGCTGACGGCGCGTCGTTTGGAGGCTCGTAGATCAAGTTACGGGCATTTGAACGAAACGGTCCGAAGACGGGGGGTCCGGGCCCGAGCCGACCCGGCCCGACCCCCCCCCCCCCCCCCCCGGGTCGGCCGAACCGGTCCGACCCGGCCGGACCCGGTCTGGCCCGGCCGGGGCGCGGCGCGGCCCGGCTCGGCCGAGCGGCCGAGCGACGCGGGGGGGAGTCGCCGCCCCCGCGTGACACCCCCGCGGCACCCGCGGGGTGTCGCCCTGGACGACCCGAACGACGCGGGGGGGAGCCGCCGCCTTTGCGTGACAACCCCGTGGCACCCACGGGGTGTAGCCCTAGACAGACGGACGTGGCTTCCGCCGCGGCGGCCTTGTCCGGCGGCGCGCCAGGGCGCCGCCGCCCCCGGCTGTCGACGCCGCCGGCGGCTTCCGCGGGCCACCGGAGTCGCTCCGGTGGTCCGTTTCCATTCTCGTCTGCGCCGCTGCTCCTCCCGGGACTCGTTCTTCACTGCGGAACCATCAAACTTCCATTCCGGCACGTTCCGTCGTCGCCCGTCAAATCCGCACAACAACGAAGAACGGCGGAAGGTTGTCGGGCCGTGCTCGTTTGGCCCGCACCCTCCGCGTTAGAGATAAACAACGGGAGAAATATATTCAACACATGGATCAAAAATTTTAATGGATTAAAATTGTTCTTATTGTAAGGTTCTTCACTTTTAAAAGAAACGATCACGGGAAAAAGGAAATATTCACAACAACCCCTACCTCGTAGTCGTCGTCGTACGCACGTTCTTCGCGGATTTGTTCGTCGCGGAAGGAGGGGATCGCCGCGTCGTCGCGGAAGGGTGTCGCGTCATCACGGAATCCGGCGTTGAGTCGGCGAAGTCAACAGACCAAGAAACAACAGATTTAATTTAATTATATAAAATTAAATCCATGTTTTGTTAAAAAAAACACAAGGGATATTTAAAAGAATCTTGAAGTCTCTTACCTCAAACAGCTGATCGAAGATTTCATTGCGGAGGAAGAGACGTCGCAGAAGAACGTTACAGGAAGGGAATGTCGGCGTCGTGGGACACGGCGTCACGTCTTCGACTTCCGCAGGTTCGGCGTTCTTCGTCGGAGGTCAGCGTTCTTCGCATTCTTCACGTTCTTTGCGAAGGAGGATGAAGGCTCAAGAACTCTGACAAAACCTCTCAACGAGTAATCCTCCAAAAAGACTTGTTGGTCTTATTTTATTATTACGCCAACAAACGAAAAAGGTAAGTAACGACCCATCAATTTGTTGAATTAATTCAACGAAAGAAACCGCCCATTTAATTCACGAAATAAAGCACCCAATTAAATGGTGCGTTAAGGATTTAAGAAAATGCGTCAGTTGACTTTCATAATGACGGGTTTTCACAGGTGCGTTACTTAGCGGAAAGAAACGGCGAGGCTCGTGCGGGCCCCACCTCACAAATATCCTACCAAGGGGGTAGGATATTTCTGGATAGCATCCTATCCGGATCAACTCAGCTTAAGCTGCCTTTAAGTGGCTTCAAGTGTCTTCCAAGTGGCTTAAGTGAAATAAAATAAGGTTTGTCGAACAATTTATTTTATTTCTTAACCTTAAGCCCAAAAAAAATTAAAAACCACAACCGATCAAACGCAACTCCGGAAGAGGCGTTTCTAAGAAAATACTAGCACTGCGATTTCATCGGTGCCCTCAGAATTTGATTTCGGGCACCGGTTCAAAAGTTAGAAAAACTCGCTCGTCCGTTCCCTGGACGTACCCGAGCCAAACTTCGGAAAATTATTCCGGGCACACCGGGCCTCGGAATCAGGTGCCGTCAGAAACTGCGCTCTTGTAAAATTCCAAAGAAAATTTAGAAAAAAAATTTCCTTGAAATTTACGGGTCTTTACATTACTCCCACCTCAGGGCTTTACGTCCCCGTAAAGATACATCAAAAACTAGGGAAACAAATGTGGGTACTGAGCACGCATCTGAGCCTCCCGCTCCCAAGTGCTCTCCTGAAGGTTCTCGTGCTGCCATCTGATGCGCACAAGAGGAATCGATCACCCACGTAGGACCTGCTCCTGTCGATCCTCTATCTCCACCGGGACCTCCGCAAAAGTCGCCCCATCATCCACGTCTAGCTCCACATAGTCGATGATGTGTGTCGGTTCGTGCATGTATCTCCTCAGCTGAGATACGTGGAAGACGTCGTGCACCCGGTGCAACTGAGGTGGTAGAGCCAGGCGATAAGCCACCTCGCCAATCCTGCTGAGGACCTGGAAAGGTCCGATGAAGCGTGGAGACAACTTGCTGCCTCGGCCAAATCTCCATAATCCAGGTCGAGGTGAGACACGCAAGAAGACGTGGTCGCCATCCTCGAACTCTAGTGGCCTCCGCCTCCTGTCAACATATGACTTCTGCCGGCTCTGAGCTGTCCTCATCCGCTCCTGGATGACCTGGACCTTCTCTGTCGTGGCTCAGACCATCTCTGGTCCCACAAGTGCTGACTCCCCAGGGTTTGTCCAGCACAAAGGAGATCTGCAAGGCCTGCCGTACAACGCCTCGTATGGTTCCATCCCGATGGTGGAGTGGTAGCTGTTGTTGTACGCGAACTCCACCAAGGGTAGGTGGTCCTCCCAGTTGCGACCAAAGTCGAGGACACATGCGCGGAGCATGTCGTCGAGAGTCTGAATGGTCCTCTCCGTCTGACCATCCATTTGAGGGTGAAAGGCGGTGCTCAGACGTAGCCGCGTCCCGAACGCCTCCTGAAACCCCTTCCAAAGCTGGGAAGTAAAACGAGCATCCCGATCAGAGACGATAGTCGATGGAACACCGTGAAGATGTACAATCTCCTGAACATAGAGACGCCCCAAGCTCTCCACTGAGCCCTGCTCTCTGATGGGTAAGAAGTGTTCCGACTTGGTGAGTCGGTCCACAATCACCCAAATGGAGTCGTGACCTCTGGAAGTGCGTGGAAGTCCAGTCACGAAGTCCATAGATATCCCATCCCACTTCCACTCCGGGACCTCCAAGGGTTGTACCAAGCCTGCTGGTACCTGATGCTCTGCCTTCACCTGTTGGAAGGTGAGGCACCGTGAAACGAACTCTGCCACAACCTTCTTCATGCCCGGCCACCAGTGTTGTCGTCTGAGATACTGGTACATCTTCGCCACTCTAGGATGTACCGCCAAAGGAGAAGTGTGAAACTCTCTCAGCACCTCCTCTCGTAAAGAGACTGGCACCAAGGTACGTCCTCTGAAAAGGACGTCGTGCTCTGCCCCAAGGGAGAAACCATTAGATGCCTGTCCCGAGGATATCTGAGCACACCGCGTCTCACAGTCGGCATCCCCATGCTGTGCCTCTCTGACCCGCTGTAGTAGTGGAGGGGTGACTGTGAGAGACTGAAGAAAGGCTGCTCCATCTCTATCCACAAAGGATATCTGCAAGGCGGCTATCTTCTTTGTCGCCTCCTCAAGTAGCTGGATGCCCGTCCTCCTGCTGAGGGCATCGGCTACCACGTTCCCCTTCCCAGGAGTATAGACTATCTCAAAGTCATATTCCTGGAGGAACTCGATCCATCGCCGCTGTCTCAGGTTCAGTTCCTTCTACGAGAATATGTACCTGAGACTCTGGTGGTCAAAAAAGACTGTAAAGCGCTCACCCATCAGATAGTGCTGCCATGTCTTCAAAGCGAAGACCACTGCTGCTAACTCCAGGTCATGGGTAGCGTAGTTCTGCTCATGCGGCCTCAACTGACGTGATCCATAGGCAATCACGGCCCGATCCTGCATCCGGACACATCCGAGTCCGGTCCCTGATGCATCGCAGTAGACTACGTATCCAACTCCCTCTTCGGGCAACCTCAAGATAGGTGTGCTGGTCAATCTCTGTCTCAGCTCCTGAAAGCTCTGCTGACATCTGTCTGACCACACGAAGGTTTTCCCCTTCTTCTTCAACGCTGAGAGTGGATCCGCAACTCTGGAGAAGTCCGGCACAAATCTCCGATAGTATCCGGCTAGACCCAAGAAACTCCGCACCTCCGTCACGCTCCTGGGTGGCTCCCAAGCTAGCACTGCCTCGATCTTCGTGGGATCCACTGCAAATCCCGCCTCAGAAATGATGTGCCCCAAGAAGTGGACCTCGCGTAACCAGAACTGGAACTTCAAGAGCTTTCCATAAAGCTAGTGCTCTCAGAGTGTGTCTAGTACCACCCGCAAGTGGTAGGCGTGCTCCTCCTCGGTGGTCGAGTACACCAAAATGTCGTCGATGAAGACCACGACAAATCGATCGAGGTATGGCTGGAAGATCCTATTCATGAGGCTCATGAACACTGATGGAGCATTGGTTATGCCGAATGGCATAACCAAGAACTCATAGTGGCCATACCGACACCTGAAGGCCGTCTTCTGCACGTCCTCGTCTCGAACTCTGAGCTGATGATAGCCTGACCTGAGGTCTATCTTCGAGAACCACCGTGCTCCCTTGAGCTGATCGAAGAGGTCATCAATCCACGGTAGCGGATACTTGTTCCTCAATTTCACCTGGTTCAGGCGACGATAGTCGACACACAGTCGCAAGCTCTCGTCCGCCTTCTTGGCGAACAATATCAGCGAAGCCCAGGGTGAAACACTGGGTCGGATGAACCCCTTGCCCTGCAAGTCCTCCAACTGTACCCGTAGCTCTCGAAGCTCAATGGGGGCCATCCGATACGCTGGAGTGGATATCGGGGCTATCCCGGGGTACAGATCAATATAAAAGTCTACCTCTCTGCGAGGAGGTAGCCCTGGAACGTCATCGGGAAAGACGTCCGCATACTGATCCACCACTACAGGAAAACTAAGACTCCGCACGTCAACTGCTCCAAGGATGAGGCTAGCCAACTGATGAGTGATGGGTTGTCCCCTCCTCTGCGAGAGTCCCTCCTATGTTGTAAAGGCTCCCTTCTCACCGGTGAAGGTGAACCTGCTCCCGTCGGTGCACACACATCGCACCTTGCGCCTAATGCAGTCAATCTGTGCATGGACCGTAGATAACCAATCCATGCCCAAGATGACGTCGTAAGGCCTCGACGCCGCTACAAGAAGATCCCAGCCAAAGCTCTCACCTCCTAGATTAAGCTCACACTGCTGGCACCAGTGCGTAATCGTCGAGTCTGCTCCCGTAGGAGTCTCTAGCCGTAAGGATCGAGCCAACGGCTCTGTCGGAATCTCCGAGCTCCGAACAAGGGCAGTGGCTATGAAAGAGTGACTCTCTCCTGTGTCTATAAGAACTGCAGCAAGGGTGGAATAGACACAGATCGTACCTCGAATCATCTCTGGCGCGCCGTGTTCATAGGCCTCCACTGCCTGGAGCTGGGCCTGTCTCTGCCCGCCAGCTCCCTGGGGTCGGGGCGGACCTCCCGGTGGTGGTGGTGGCAGAGCCTCATAGCGTCGCCCACCACCTGCTGCTCGGCCAGCTCCTCTGCCTCGTCCGCCTCCTCCCTATGGACCGCCACGGTCGACCCTCTGCCTCTGCCTGGGTGGCCCCTCCACCGTCTGCTACTCCTCGGTACGGCGGGTCGGGCAGTCACGAGCCATGTGGCCCTGCCCGCCGCACGCGTAGCACTGCCTGCCTCTCGGAAGACTGGCTCCGCGCTGTGTGCCCCGCACTGCTGAGCCAGTGTCCCGAGGCCGTCTTCCGGAAGGTCTGGTCTGCCTGGAACCCTGAGTCATCCGTCGGCTACCTGCTGCTGAAGACTCCGCTACCTGCCACCCTGCGGTAGGTCTTGCTGTTGACTCTGCCAGAAAGCTCTCGATCAGAAGGGCTCGCTCTAGCACCCCTGCCTGGGTCGGGATGCTGAGGGAGATCAGAGATGCCCTGATCTCGTGTCTCAAACCCTGCTCAAAGGTCCGGGCCTGGAAGAAGGGTTCCCGCACCATGTCTGTCGAGTAGCGAGAAAGGTCGGTAAACCTCGCCGCGTACTGGGCGACCGTCAAGTTGCCCTACCGCAGCTGAAGAAGCTCCTGAATGCGCACCGCATGGAGGGTGTCCGGAACGAACTCTGAGCGGAAGAGGCTCTCGAAGTCCGTCCAGATGAGGGAGGCCTCGTCGTGCACCTGGAGCATCAAGCTCCACCATCGTCCTGCTGCTGCGTGCAGTAGGCTCGCCGCGAGGATCACCATGAGGTCTGCTGGTGTCCTCACTAGCCTAAAAACTCGTACGACCGCCTCCAGCCAATCCTCGGCTGCCTGGGGGTCCATCTCCCCACGGAACCTGGGTGGTTGCTGGCACTGGAATTCGTGCAGAGCTCCGAGGCGTCGTGCATCGTCAGCGGTCGGTGCTGGAAGCATCGGGGGCTCGGCGGGTAAAGGTACCGTCGGTGCCTCTGCTGTCAACGGGCCCTGTACCGAGGCCTCGTCACTCGGCAGGCTGTCGTCGCGCTCTACTCTCGGAACCCTAGCTGGCTGTTATCGTCGGGCCATCCTGAAAGGAAACAAGTGCGCCACGGTCAGAACAGTATACCTGGTGAGCTGACACAAGTAATCACAAAGAAAACTTGAAACACACATGCAATCAATGTTTTCGTGCATTAAGTCAGAAATCAGAAGTCAGGGTCCTGGTGTACGGATACGTTGGCCGCCGCACCAACACTGGACTCCCTGTACTGATAACCACACCCAATACGCTAAACACTATTGCTTCACATAGAAGAAAGATCAGAGTCTGCAGTAGAACCGAACTCTTCTGATACCAATTTGTCACGACCCATCCTCGGGGCCCGTGTCGTGACTACCCCAAACCCGCCTTCCATAGGCCAGGGGCTGGCGTCTAGCGCCAAGGCGTAAATCCCAAAAAAAAGGGAAGGCATTGCCTTTGAAAAGTAAACAAGAACCACAGAGTAAGCAAGCGGAAAAGTAAACACTAAGTAAAAACTGTACAAGCTGTGCTGAAAGTAAAAGGGGCCAGAAATACAAGCCCAGCTGTAAAGTACAACTGAAAGGGGAAAACAGCAACTGAAAAGAAAATCCACAGCGTCGAGCTGTCCTCTGGAAGTCCCACCTGAAGGGTGGGTACAGATAGCCTCCACTGCTCCTTGGGTCCACCTGACCGCTCCGAGTACGTCCTGCCTAGTGGTCCACCTCCAGGTACTCTCCTGCTCCGCACACCTCCACCACGATCAGTGTTGTCCGTCATCTGCAACCAACACAAGGTAGTGCGGGCATAGCCCGTGTAGGGGTGAGTATAAGCTACTCAGTAGGGACCCCGAGACCCCCGAAGGTCTCCCGAAATCCACAAAGGATAATCCACAAAGGAAAGATACAATCACGAAGTAACATCTGACACGGCTTAGGTATATGCCCATACATATACCTAAGTCATCAATTCCCGTTCGGCTCCAACGTCCGAGCCCAAGCACAACCTATTCCACACAGGAAAGCAACATATACCCACACAGGATAGCACAACACAATCCACAAAGGAGAGTAAACAGTAAATCCACACAGGATAGCTCAACACAATCCACAAAGGAGAGTAACACAGGATTCAGCTCACACAGGTATACTTCTTCGGATGACGATAAAGATGATCACTGATCCATCTAAGTCGTCGGACCCACAAAGGATCGATAGGTAACTAACCCCCGCAATGAACCACACAGGATCAGGCCCACACAAGACCTGTAGGTGCTGGCTCACACCGAACCGCTGAGCGCTGACCCACACAGGATCGGACCCACATAGGATCGGGCCCACACAGGACCTGTAGCACTGATCCACGTAGGATCGCTGAGTGTTGTAGTCGTCACAGTCCACTGAGGATCTCTGCACAGTCGTCGCCGCAGTCCACTGAGGATCTCTGCACAGTCGTCGTCGCAGTCCACTGAGGATCTCTGCACGGTCATCGCTGTCGAAGTAGCAGTCGCAGCCAGCTCTGGGGTTCCCGCACACAGCAAGCTCGTTCGGGAGGGTCCGCTCCACGAGCCAAGAGGCCGATACATAAACTGTCACAAAGTCTGAAGTTGATGTATCCCAAGTTCTGTGTCGTCAACAGGAACTCAACGTCGTAGACGGCGCGTCAATCGGACGCCCGGTCTGAGAGTTATTGGCTTTTTCGTCCTAGGGGCCCGGTTGGTTTTTAAGGCAAAACCAACCCGACCGTACTCCACCTACATCCAAACCTCGGGTGGAGTATGCCAAAAGATCCTTCTCACTTAGAGGAATTCAACGAAGTTGACGGCACGTCGATCGGATGTCCGTAGCTCAAGATATGAGCGTTTCCGCTCCGAGGGCCCGGTTGGTTTTGTGTACGAACCAACCCGGCCGAACTCAAAGTATTCTGAAACCTTGAGTACGATATACCGAAACGACCGTCTCGATCCAAGGATCGCACTTCCACTGACGGCGCATCGTTTGGAGTCCCGTAGCTCAAGTTACGAGCATTTGAACGAAACGGTCCGAAGACGGGGGGTCCGGGCCCGGGCCGACCCGGCCCGACCCCCCCCCCCCCCCTGCGTCGGCCGAACCGGTCCGACCCGGCCGGACCCGGTCCGTCCCGGCTTGGCCGAGCGGCCGAGCGACGTGGGGGGGAGCCGCCGCCCCCGCGTGACACCCCCGCGGCACCCGCGGGGTGTCGCCCTGGACGACCCGAGCGACGCGGGGGGGAGCCGCCGCCCCCGCGTGACAACCCCGCGGCACCTGCGGGGTGTCACCCTGGACAGCCAGATGCGGCTTCATCCGCATCCCGAGCACGCCGGACTTGCGCGGCCGCGGGTCCGCGGGTGCCGCTGCCGCGGCTTCAGCCGCGCCGGCGGCTGCCGCGGGCCACCGGAGTCGCTCCGGTGGTCCGTTTCCGTTCTCGTCTGCACCGCTGCTCCTCCCTGGACTCGTTCTTCACTGCGGAACCATCAAACTTACGTTGCGGCACATTCCGTCGTCGCCCGTCAAATCCACACAACAACGAAGAACGGCGGAAGGTTGTCGGGCTGTGTTCGTTTGGCCCACACCCTCCGCGTTAGAGATAAACAACAGGACAAATATATTCAACACATGGATCAACAATTTTAATGGATTAAAATTATTCTTATTGTCCGGTTCTTCACTTTTAAAAGAAACGATCACGGGAAAAAGAAAATATTCACAACAACCCTTACCTCGTAGTCGTCGTCGTACGCACGTTCTTCACGGATTTGTTCGTCGCGGAAGGAGGGGATCGTCGCGTCGTCGCGGAAGGGCGTCGCGTCGTCGCAGAATCCGGCATTGAGTCGGCGAACTCAACGGACCAAGAAACAACAGATTTAATTTAATTATATAAAATTAAATCCGCGTTTTGTTAAAAAAAACAAGGGAGATTTAAGAGAATCCCGAAGTCTCTTACCTCAAACAGCTGATCGAAGATTTTGTTGCGGAGGAAGAGACGTCGCAGAAGAACGTTGTAGGAAGGGAATGTCGGCGTCGCGGGACACGGCGTCGCATCGTCGACTTCCGCAGGTTCGGCGTTCTTCATCGGAGGCCAGCGTTCTTCGCGTTCTTCGCGAAGGAGGTTGAAGGCTCAAGACCTCTGACAAAACCTCTCAACGAGTAATCCTCCAAAAAGACTTGTTGGTCTTATTTTATTATTAAGCCAACAAACGAAAAAGGTAAGTAACGACCCATCAATTCGTTGAATTAATTCAACGAAAGAAACCGCCCATTTAATTCACGAAATAAACCGCCCAATTAAATGGTGCGTTAAGGATTTAAGAAAACGCGTCAGTTGACTTTCATAATGAAGAGTTTTCATGGGTACGTTACTTAGCGGAAAGAAACGGCGGGGCTCGTGCGGGCCTCACCTCACAAATATCCTACCAAGGGGGTAGGATATTTCTGGATAGCATCCTATCCGGATCAACTCAGCTTAAGCCGCCTTTAAGTGGCTTCAAGTGGCTTCCAAGTTGCTTAAGTGAAATAAAATAAAGTTTGTCGAACAATTTATTTTATTTCTTAACCTTAAGCCCAAAAAAAAATTAAAAACCACAACTGAGCAAACGCAACTCCGGAAGAGGCGTTTCTAAGAAAATACTGGCGCTGCGATTTCATCAGTGCCCTCAGAATTCGATTCCGGGCACCGGTTCAAAAGTTAGAAAAACCCGCTCGTACGTTCACTGAACGTACCCGAGCCAAACTTCGGAAAATGATTCCGGGCACACCGGGCCTCGGAATCAGGTGCCATCAGAAATTGCACTCTTGTAAAATTCCAAAGAAAATTAAGAAAAAAAATTTCCTTGAAATTTATGGGTCTTTACACCGATCAATCAGCCCAAGTAGGGTGTGAGTAAAACTCAGTAATCCACCACCAATGGTGTATAAAATAAATCCATTCAACAATAGTGTATGTAATTGTATAAATAAATAAGTACAATTAATAAGTAAATAGTTATCACATTATCAATTACACTTTATTTAACCACATAAACCCCTGAGCTTTTGAGGACACATGAACCTCAATACCTTCTTCAGCCCATGTCAGAGTTTGAACCATTTCATATTATCAATTCACAATCATGGAAAAATGGAATTGTAGTATAATTCCAATCTCATGGGCATAGAATGTCATGTCTATCACCCCATGGGTATTTGGAGCATTAGTTTGTGTCCCACGCCCCAATGTCACATGGGTATTTGGAGCCTCAGTCTCTATCCCATACTTTTTGTCTTATAAGGGTATTTGGAGCCTCAATCCTTGCCTCATACACGTTTATCACACATATGGGTATTTGGAGCCTCAGTCCCTATCTCACACACATTTATCACACATATGGGTATTTGGAGCCTCATCCCCTTTTCCACATACATTTATCAAACATATAACATATATCACATATATCATGTACATCACAATTTCACATGTATCTTAATATCACATCAATCAAGGCTAATCAACATTAATAATTTCATCACAATAACTTCCATTAATTAATTACGTTGATTTCATTAATTAATTATACAATTAATTAATCACAAACACTCTGTTAATTAATTCAATAATTAATTAATCACATAATCTCATTAATTAATTCCCCAATTAATTAATCATATATCTTCCATTAATTAACCCAACAATTAATTAACCATATAAAATTCATTAACTAATTCAATAATTAATTAATCATTTTACAATCTCAACATACAATAATTAATTCACCAAATTTATTATTCTCAAATTACAATTCAATATTTCGATAATTAATTCATCAATTAATTATCATAGTTCCACAATTCCATTATTCAGTCAAATCTTCAATTCATCAATTAATTAATTGACCGCATTGATTAATTTAATTTAGGAATTCCAATTTTTAAAATAACCCTATAAATTCTATAATCACATTCACATATATGATATTAATACTATGGTATTTGAATAATATAACATTGACCTAAATTCATTGATGAACAATCTCCCAATGAAAATCCACAAAATTCAGTAGAGTAATGGTATAGAATGAGATTCAGATCTATAACCTAAATCAATATGAAACAATTTAAGATCTCTTAAATATAGATCTATATCTATAATCCTAGATCTAGATCCAAAATTCTAGATCAATATCTATCCCAAAATAGGAAGAACAACCACCAAAAGAATATGAGAAGGAATGAAGAATAATGGGAAATCAAGCAGGATAAGATTCTCTTACTGGGAGGAGTTAAGATCTTCAAAATGGGATTCAAATTGCAAAGAAATAAGGTTTATAAGGCTTGTAATCTATTCAAGAGGCTCTAAAATCAAGATAAATAAATTTGATCCAAGTTTCGGTTGAATATGGTGAATTTTGGGGGTTTGGATGATTAAAAAACTAATTTTAGTGTGAATTTAAAAGTTGATCATAGTTTTCTAGGTAGGGGTGCATGGTTTCCCCTATAAATGTGCCTAAATCATATGCCTCACAGTTACTTCTAAGAGGACATGCAGTTTGATAAACCATGTTTCAACCATGAAAATTCCTACTATTCAAGGTTTCATGGTTTTCTCGGTTGGGGAACACAATTTTCTCTAACCATGATCCAACCATTCATAACCCTCTTTCTTTCAATTTTTCTCAATTTTCACCCAAACGCACCGTAAGGTAAAACCCAACCATAGTATTCTCAAAAAAAAATACCTGGAAACAAGACCAACTCATCTCCAGAAAAGTTTGGGATATTTCAATCTCCCCATTTTATAACAAATCATCCTTGAGCTGAACTCCCAAGAATCTCTAAGATTACGAGTCCAAAATATTGGGCCACTGAGCCCTCATATCTACTTTATTTCCTCATGTTTCCTCCTATACATTTCCATGTTTCTATAGTACATGAACTATCATCATGGTCTTTCCCCATAACATTTTCTTATTTAAATCCAACACATGTATCAAATGCTCCTAAAAGGATGAATCTATCTCAAGATCAACATCATCCACCTTGATCACATGAGATGGTTCTGGGTGATACCTCCATAGTTGTGAAACATGAAAAATTCCATGCATAACACTGAATTTCTATGGAAGGGTTAATCAGTACACCATCATCCTTTGTCTTTCCCTAACCTCAAATGATCCCAAAAACCTGAGCACCAACTTTCCCTTCTTCTGTATCCTACGGTGAACCAATCTAGGTGACACATGAAGGAATACATGATCACTTTATGTAAACTCTAGGGGTCATCTCTGTTTATCAACATATGAATTATGTCTACTCTGATCCATAGCCATATGCTTTTGAATCATCTAAACCTATTATGACATCTCTTGCACGAGACTTGGTCCCAATAACTCCGACTCACCTACCTCTATCTATCATAGAGGTGATTTTCATGGCCTACCATAAAGAGCCTCGAATTTTTTCATCATTATCATATAATGATAACTATTGTTATAGGAAAAATCCACAAAATCTAGATGTTTCTCCCAAGATCCTCTAAATTCTAGGACACATTCTTGAATAATATCCTCAAACACCTATATAGTATGCTCTAACTACCCATATCTTTGTGGGTAGAATGTCGTAGTCAATAAAACATGTGTTCCAGGCACCTTATATAAGACCTTCTCGAAGTGGGAGGTAAAGCATGAGTATCAGTCTGAAACTATAGTATGTGACACCCCATGCAGATGGATGGATTATCTCTTATACATACTTATCTCCCTGCTACTCTACTAAGAAAGTATCCTATATAGGTAAGAAATGCACTACCTTCTTCAGTCTATCCAAAACTCAAATATTTTCATTCTTATGAGGCTGTGTGGGAGACCCACCACAAAGTCCATGGTCGTGTCATCCCACTTTCACTCTATAATGGGAAATAACTATAGTAAACCTATAGGTTGTTGATTCTTGGCCTTCACATATTGAAAAGTGTAGCATCGTGTCACGAACCCTGCTATCTCCTTTTTCATGTATGTCCATTAAAATTTTCATCATAGGTCATGATACATTTTGGTCACTCCTGGATGTACCTCCCACTTTTAGGCATGTAATTCACATATCAACTCCTCTCACATGCTAATAGGAACAACAACTCAATTCTTGAGATATATGATCTCATCCTCATCTATGATCTAATCTGAAGGTGACTCCCCAACTTCAAAGCTTTCCCTCAAGTTCAAGAACTTCGGATCCTCATACTTTATTTCTTTAATCGGTCTCAAAAGTGTAGACTCCATTAAAACTGATATGAGATTCATCTAATCCCGAATTCCCTGAACCACCACATTCATCTTAACTAGAAAATTCATCATATTATTCTCAGAACTAGACTCATGTACTTTATAAGTCTGAGTTTTCCTACTCAAAACATCATCCACACTATTTACCTTCACAAAAATATATCTTAGATCAAAATCAAATGACTATATATACTCAACCCATCTCCACTATCATAGATTCAAATCTCATTGAGATGAGATGTACTTTAATATCTTGTGATATATATACATGGTAAACTTTTCACCCAATAGATAATGGAACCAACACTTCAAATCATACACCACTACATCCAACTCAAGATCATGTGTAGGGTAGTTTCATTCATGTGACCTCAAATGCCAAGACTCATATGCCACAACTCAATCTCCCTGTATCAATACACCTTCAAGTTCGGTCCCAGAAGCATCACAATACATAGTATACTCCTCACCTGGCTCAGGTAACTACTTCTTCAGCTCCTAGAATGCATTCTCTCCTACTTCCGACCACTCAAACTTTATCCCCTTTTTTTCAAGCCCATAAGTGGCACTTCCAATTGAGAAAATTCATGGATTAACCTATAATAATATATGAATAACCCTAGAAAGATACTAATATCGAAAATGTTCCTGGGATTCTCCCATGTTACAACTACCTGTACTTTTTCTGGGTCTACTCACACTTCTTCCTCTGAGATGATGTGACCCAATAAGTGTACTCGATCAATCCAAAACTGACACTTAGATAGATTTTCATATAGAGAATGTGCTCTCAGTGTACTCAAGATGATATAGAGATGTTGGGAATGATCATCATGAGTCTAAGAGTACACCAAGATATCATCCACAAACACTTCCACAAACTAATCCAAGTACGTATGTAATATTCTTTTAATTAAGTACATAAATACTACAAGTTTGTTTTTCAACCCTAATAGCATTACAATGAACTCATATTGTTCATACATTCTCCTAAAAGTAGTCCTCGATATATCATAAGTTTGAAATCTCAACTAATGATACCCTGATCTCAAGTCTATTTTAGAAAAGATACAAGATTCTCTCAACTGGTCAAATAGATTTCCGATACATGGAAGAGGATACTGGTTCTTCACATTCATCCGGTTTAAATTCCAGTAGTCAAAACATAAGCATAGAGTCTCATTAGCCTTATTAGAAAACAGTACTTTTGAACCCAAAGGCAACGTACTCAATCAGATAAATCCCTAATCCTCTAACTCCTCTAATTGATTCCTAAGCTCTTCAAGCTCTGTCCATGCCATTTGATATGGTGGAATTGAAATTGGATCAACCCCTGGCATGAGTTCAATAGAAAATTCCACATCCCTCTTAGGTGGCAGGCTTGAGAAGTCTTTATGAAACACATCCTGAAACCAGACCACTATAGGTGGAAAGACATCCTACTTTTCACCTTCATCATCCAGCAATAAACTAGAAACCTTTGTTGTGAGTTCTCCTAATTGCTAAGTAATTGGCCCTACTCAGCTTTCCGGGATATCCCACTCTCTATGATGGAAACATAAAAGTCACTCTCCTATAGTAAAAATCAATGTGGTCTCGGAATGTGACTACCCAGTCCATACTCAGAATTAGGTCGAATCCTGACCTGTTTAGGATGTATAGATCCCATATAAAATGATACTCATCAACTTTGAGAAAACATATCATTCATAAAAAGATGTATCTAGACTGTACTCCCAACAATATATCTATAGTCATAAACCTTCTCACAAACTCCACCACCAGACTCAAACCACTAACAATTTTTGCAAATACAAAGGAATGAGAGGCACCAGTATCAAATAAAGCACTAGATAATATAGAATCTACAAGAATATTATCTCTCACTATCAATGGTCTAGCCTCATTATCCATGAGTGTAGGCTACACTACATAAAATTGTCCTACCCCTCTCTCTTGTGATGCAGTCTGACTCCCCTAGGCTGCACCACCCTGCTGATACGGGCACTCTTTCCTAGAAGCACCATGACCATTGTCTCTACCTCCTCGTCCAGTAGAACTCTAGCTTCCAGACTGATATGGTGAAGGAGATCCCCTTATCACATCCTGGTTATATCTAGCCCCTCCATCACTACCTATCAATCAAGGGTTCCTGCATAACCTCTATAGATGTCCCATATTTCTGCAATATCAGCACTCCACTGGTGGTCAGGAACAATGTTTATTAAAATGTCTCAGTCTGCCACAATGGTGGAAAAGTACTCAGGTAAGATCTTGAGTAATTGATCCCTATGACTAGGTACTCTGATTCCCACTTCTCTAGCTAAAGTTCTCAAAATGACCCTTCCAACTCTTAGAATATGTACCCCCTAATCATCCATAAACAACCATGTTTCCTGCATTGTAAGCCTCTCTTAGGTTCCCCTCATCTATAAGATCCTGATCCACCACCTCATGAAACTTCCTTAACCAAAATAGGTAAACTTGGGACTTAATCTCGCATTTAATCCCATCCTAAAAACACCTTTCCATAGTTTTCTCATCCCCTAATAACACTGGAGAAAAGTTTTTGCAAATATATAAATCATATAGCATATTCCATCACGGATATGCTCCCTTGAGTCAACTGCATGAACTCGACTGATCTCTCCTTCCTTAATGTCTCTAAATATAAGTGATCTAGGAACTTCTCCAAGAATTCCTTCCATAGAATACCATCATCCTATCCAATCCATGCCCAGATTTTCCACCAGTTCTTTGCTAATACTCATAGCATATACGCAGCCAACTTGACTCTATTCTTAGTCAGAGTCTCTAAATGGTTATTTATAGTGTGTATGGATTCAATCTTGAACTCATCTCCCTTGGCTCCACCCTCTCAAGTAAAATTCGGAGGGTGTTACATCTAAAAATTCTTTGTTACATTAGGCGTACTTCTCTCAAACCTCCTTGGGTCTCTTTCCATGAATTTCATGAAGATAAAAAAGTTCTATCAGAACTTCTCCCCTACTTCCCCACCTGGCACTATCGGTGCCTCAGGTTCCACCACTGGTAGATCATCCCTAGCCATGTCCTCCTATCATCACCGCAAAAAGAGTTTTTGTGGAGGAATATCTCTTTAATTCTAAACATGCACCTGAAAATACTTTTCACAACATTAACATAATTATAGGAAACACAATACATCATAACAAGTCATTTCCCTAACCCTCTCCACATGGTCAAAACTAAGGCACTATCACTACCCTTAACCAAATTACACCTAGGTCCTAGTTTAAAAGGGTAAACACATTCTCATTAATCAATTTTATTATTTATACACCCAACTATTCACATGTTTTTATCATTTTTACCACTTCCAATTTCATATTAGGAACCATTTTCAATTTTATTTCATAATAAAGGAAAAAATAGTTCAAGGTCAATAACTTACCCAAAACCTATTTTCTCATGCATTCCTAAAATGATGCTTGTCACAAAATAACACTGAGTGCCTATAATGATGCATGCAGACTCAACCCCCATTCCATTCTAGGCCACGAGTCAATTCTTAACAAATTTTTAGAAAAAATTTCACATCATACAACAAGTGTGTCTCCCAAGGTGAAATAATATACAATTGTAACAACACACATTAATAACAGTAATCCCACCCTGGGTACTTGGGTTTTCCCTATACATGGGTTTGCAACTCCCATGAACGAGCTCATGTCCATGGCCTGAATCTCCCCAATATTTTGTATACCTTTCCCAAATAGAAAGACAAAAGAAAATAAAATAAAAATAGACTCCGATACCACGTTGTAACATCTCGAACTAGGTACCAAGTATAGGTGCCCCATGTCAGACCACTACATGACCTCGGGTGTACCTCCCCATACACCATAAGCTTCCAACTAGTAGTGAGGGTCTGATATATCAACCATGGGGATACTATACCCTCTTTTATCAGAGTAATACTCTAGAGGAAATAAATAAAAAGTAACATAATAACATACAACCATAAATAGAATATTACTAAGATCACAAGATGACCAAAAATAAAGATGCAATATAAAAGATGAACTATAAATATGTCATGTTAATGTATATTTCAAGTGTCTAATGCAAACTCAAAATAAATATACTGACTACTACCAAGCGGGTCATGAACCATGTATAGTTCCCTTATCCATGCTCCATCCTGAATCATCCATATAACATGGGGTATTTGTCCTTAACCTATTCGGTATCCATGAAATCTATCTGGGTACCGATCAGGAAGCCCGAGTAGGGTGTGAGTACAACTCATTAGGCCACCACCAACGATTTATAAAATGAATCCAATCAATAATATTGTATGAATTTGTATAAATAAATAAGTACAATACATAAGTAAATAGTTACCACATTATCAATTACTCTTTATTTAACAAAATAATCCCCTAGGTTCCCAAGGACACCCAAACCTCAATACCTGCTTCGACCCATGTTGGAGTCTAAACTATTTCACATTATCAATTCATAATCACAGCAAATTGGAACCATAGTCTAATACCAATCTCATTGACATAGAACATCATTTCTAGCACCCCGTGGGTATTTAGAGCATCATTATGTGTCTCATGCCCCAATATCATATGGGTATTTAGAGCCTCAGTCCCAATCCAACACTTGTTGTCTCATATGGGTATTTTGAGCCTCAATCCTTGTCCCACACACATTTTTCACACATATGGGTATTGAGAGCCTTAGTCCCTATCCCACACACATTTATCACACATATGGGTATTTATATCCTTAGTCCCTATCACACAAACATTTATCACATGTATAACATATATCATATATATCAGGTATATCAAAATTTCTCATGTATCTGAATATCACATCAATCAAGACTAATCATAAGTAATCCTTTCATTATAATAATTCCCATTAATTAATCCAAAAATTAATTAATCATATAAATTTCATTAATTAATTCTATAATTAATTAATCACAACCACTCTATTAATTAATTTAATAATTAATTAATCACGTTATCTCATTAATTAATTCTCTAATTAATTAATCAATTATATTCCATTAATTATCTAAACAATTAATTAACCATATAAAGTACATTAATTAATTCAACAATTAATTAATCATTTCACAATCTCAACATCCAATAATTAATTCACCAAATTAATTATTCTCAAATAACAATTCAATATTCTAATAATTAATTCATCAATTAATTATCTTAATTCCATAATCCCATTATTCAATCAAATCCCCAATTCCTCAATTAATTAATAAACCGCATTAATTAATTAAATTTAGTAATTACAAATGACAAAAAACCCTAGAAATTATACAATCACATACACATATTTGATATTAAGACTATGGGATTTGAATAATAGGCCAGATACCTCGATTCGTTAATGAACAATATCCCAATAGAAATCCCAAAAATTCAATGGAGTAATGGTGTAAAATGAGATCCAGATCTATAACCTAAATCATGATTAAACAATTCAATATCTCTTAAATCAAGATCTAGATCTAACCCAAAAATAAGAAGAATAACCACCAAAAGAATATGAGAATGAATAAAGAAGAATGGGTAACCAAGAGAGGTATGATTATCTTACTAGGAGGGGTGAAGATCTTCGATTCAGGATTCAAATCTCAAATAATAAAGGTTGGTAAGTCTTGGAATCTATCTATGAGGCTTTAAAATTGAGATAAATCAAGCTAGTCGAAGTTTGGGTGGAATAGGATGAGTTTTTTGGGTTTGGGTGGATTTCAAATTTGAGTATGGTTTTCTAGGAAGGGGTGCACGATTTCCCCTAACCATGTTCCTAAACCATACACCTCTTTTTTGGGGGTTTTGTGGTTACTTTTAAAAGGTTTAATGGTTTGAAAAACCATATGCGAACCGTGAAAATCCCCATTTTCTAGGGTTTTATAGTTTTTCAGGCTAGGGTTAATGGTTTTCTCTAACTGTGTGCCAACCATGCACATTTCTCTTTCTTTCAATAATTCTAAATTTTCACCCAAACACACCCCAAGTTAAAACCCAACTAAAGTATTCTCTAACAAAGAAAAAATAATTACATGAAAACAATCCATAGTCATCTCTATAAAAGGTCAGGATATTACATCGCTTATTTTCTTTTGTGAATCAATCCCATCGGTATGTTCTTATTATGGATCAATCCCTTTGACTTGTTTCCCATTGTGTATAAATTTTATTTACTTTTTTTCCATTGTTATCTCATGAGATATAAAGTTTTTTCCAATGAATTAGAGGGAGATATAGGTCTTACCCGTAATATAATATATATACATTTTTGAACCATAAGATCATAAAACATTTACCATAACATAACCCATAAAAATGAAATGGGTTTTATAAAAATTTCATCATATAATAACCCATATAAATGAAATGTGTCTCATAATCATCTCATCAATTCATTATAGCATAAACCATGGAAAAAGAATGGGTTTCAAAAAATATATTCATCATAAACATAAACTACCCAAATAAAGAATAAGGATGGAATCATTGGATCATATCCCCATTAAATCTTAACTAACATCAAATTATGTCGTCATAGACAAAAAATAATTTTGAGAGATCACTTGGAACATTTCTTGAGGAAAATAACATTTTCACTTTAAAAATTACTTTTTCAAAACTAAAAGTTAACAAAAAAATTGTGAAAATAATTTTCTTTAAAGATAACCTTTTAAACTTATAAAGTAAGATTAAAACATTGGTTGGTCATTATGGAGTGAAATTTTTTTCATCTCATTAATGTTAAAATAAATATTTCATTTACATTTTCAATAAAATCCAAAAGAAAATTGTTTGTAAAATGACATGATGATTCCTTTGAAACCATTTTGTAAAAATTCAAACATGGGTAAAAAATAATTTTAAAATCATTGTATAATTTTAAAATATTTCTTTAAAACATTTTTATAAAACATGGATATGTAAGAAAATGGTTTTTCAACTGAAGAGATAAATAAATTAGGTTTTTACTTAAAAACATTATTTTAGGATCTTGAGTATATAAATAGATAAAAATGAAAATAAAACAATTAATTTAAATAAATAACCATAAGAGAAAAAAAAATTATGAGTTACTTGAAAGTTATATCATAATATTTCATCATTGGAATTATATCATGACCAATCCTCATAAACAATGAGATGGAAACATTTAACCTTTACCACCGGTATCTTTTGAATCATAAGTACCATGAAAAAAAAGAAAATTAGATGGGTATTTATATCCCATATTATCATTATAAGTATCATAATGTACATTCATGGGTAATTTATACACCACACAAGAGAAACAAGTGGTGTATAAGGCATGTATCCCACGAAAATAAAAGTGAGATGAAAATACATTACCTTAGGTATAGAATTTCTTTGTAAAAAATAAAACCTATTATATAATAAATATAATTTTACTATAAATATATTAAATAACCATACTCATATGAATCATACCATATATTATTTACTTATGACCAATTATTACTTATTTATTAACAATTCCTTGTTAAAATCACGTTTCAGGTAATAATTGCTTTGTTTTTCATGTATGTTTTGGTTTTGTATTTTCAGTCCTTATATTTTGATCATGGTTCCATAATATTTTAAATTTAACCATGATATAAATATCATATATAATCACTATATATTTATTTATATAAATCTATAAAATTTATAAATAGAAAATGAATTACATTGTTTATGGAGACAGTAGGTCGTACGTACGCATTAATGTTATTTCCATTTTCTCTATGGATGAAATGAAATAAAGGTAAATAATATATTACCATTAAAAAATAATTTTTATGTCATATATATCACCTAGGTTCATTAAAACTGTTCTTATTACTTTTATTATAAAGAATAAGTGAAGAACTAATCACATCGCTTCGTGAGACAATAGTCTTCTGTACACACAAGTGATGTTATCATATCCCCACATAATGGAAAGTAAGAAGTTATATGTGATATTATAATTAAATAAGTATAATTATCTCATAAATATCAAATAAATATATTAAATCCATCATTATATTCATCCTTGATAGGTGGTTATGGAAAACGAATTATATCGGTTCATGAGGCAATAGTTTTTCATACACACAATCGACGGTTTTGTTTTCCATTTGATGGAAGAGGAGATAGATGTAGGTCATTAAATTATTATAAAAAATATAATTATATATTATATAATTTTTTTATTATATCACCATGGTTAAATCATATTTTAATTGGTTAGAGTAATAAATAAAATGAAAATGCATAGTTATGAACTATACCTCTTCTTTAAAGAACCCCTTTAGGTTTACACCTAAAGCCTTCTTAGGAGGATTTATAAAAAATAATTCCTCTAGGATGTATAGAGGGTAGTAATTAATATATTTTTTAGTTATTTTCTGAAACAAAATGGATTTTTAAGTGTAAATATGATAGTATAGGGGGTTCCCATTTATAAGTTGGGAAAGGAACCCACATGGAAGTTACTTGGAAATTTACCAAAATAATCCAAAATGATAAAGTAATTCACAAGAAAAATGATTCAAAATTACCATATATTATTAATTAGGATAGGATAAGTTTTTAATATGTCCATAAAATAGGATTTTGATAAGTTTGATTGAAAAAATTACCCTTATCTTTTGGTTTAACCTCAAGGTAAACTCGTTTTAACATTGACCGTCGTAATTAATTTTTACTGTTTTACTATTCATTTCGATAATAAATTTAGTTTAAATTATTATATAATACTAATTATGATCATTAAAAATATATAATAATTTTTTAAAAATTAAATTCATATAATTTTAAATGTTTAATTTAAAATAAAACCCACAGACAAGATTAAAAAATGGTTTTCCAAAGAAAATATTTTCATAAGTAAATAAAGTTTTAATATCAAAATTTTATATGAAATTGATTCTAATAGACAAGATTGTATTAATAATTATATAATTTAAATAATTTTACTTTTAAATCAATATTAAAGTAAAATAGATATTGTAAATTCTTTAAACAAAAAGGTAGTTTTTAATAAATATCATTATTTTTTACTATTTATCAAAAAATTAATCTTTGTAGAAAATTATCAAAACTTCAACCTAAGATAGTTTTAAAATTTTTATTCCAAAAATGATGTTAATTTTTTCAAATAAATTTTCTAAATTTTTTAAAAATTAATGTTATTATTTGTTCGTAAAAATCAATAAAAATCATTGTTTGAGAACAAAAAATATTTTCAATGAATATAAATACTTTACTAAAAATTAAGTGCGTATTTATAAATATATTTTCTTTATCTTAAACCTTTGTACATAATTTTTTTAAAAAAATATAATTATGCATACCTCTAAGAGTAATGGCGAGGTTATAATGGTCATATTTAAATAATAATAATAATAACAATGAAAATAATAATAATATGTCACATTTTTTTAAAACTCGGTGTTGTGTGTTACTCAAGCTATAAAAGAAATTAAATTTATTCGGAAAAAAAATATTTCATAAAATCTTAGGGTGTTACACTCCTTATTTCTAAAGGAAATAATAAGAAAAATATGAAGAAGCTTCTACAAAAGATCGATTCCCCAACCAAGGTGAACATTTATAAACTTTGTTTTATATCTGACTCTAACCATTATTTGGAAAATGCTTCAAAATTATTAAATTCATATTAAACTTTATATATTGATATGATAATGGACTCAAATGGTTACATGGATATAACATCAGTTTGTTAATGAAATGTATGCTTGTGCAGCAAATAAATAAAGATCCAATCCTTTCAATAAAAGATGGATTAGTGAGAGATTTTGCATCAAGTGAACCTAAAATTATTTTAAGATATATCCATAAAGAATAAGAGGAGGGAAAATTTTGAAGTTTCCTTGAAATTTGGAACTAATAATATGGGTAAAAAATTAAGGAAAAAATAATTTACTTGAAAAAAATCACAATTAATCAGAAAGTAAATAGAAAGAGAAAAGGAACTTAAGGAAGCCATAACCCCTATAATATCATATCTTGAAGAGATGAGAACATAAGAAGGTGAATTTAGCTCAAGGATAAATTATATGGCTTCCTAGATTGAGGAAAAGGATAAGAGGGTCAAGGATCTTGAGAAATATATCAATTACCCTAAGGGAAAGTTGGATTCAAATGTTCCTTCCAAAGAATATCCATCGATTAAAGCATATATAATTCCAAATATAGAATTTTTAAAGAATCAGAAATTCCTTGAAAAATTTAGAAGAAAATATTTACAAGGAAAACTTATCAGCAAAGTGATACTTTTGTGAAAGATTAGAACATACCGTGGATGTGTTTCTGGAAGCTAAGGCACTTTCTAGTTGCAACAAGAAATATAATGCACTAAAATCCCATCCAATGAGAAATTACATAAATAATGATTATTATGGGATATTTTTTTTATGTTCTAACCTTATCATATATAAAGATATTTTAGAATTAATATGGATAAAGGAGTTATTTGAAAAACCTTTTTATTCCAATTACATACAGTGAAAGGGTGTGCAATGGAAGAAATCATATTGTGTTAGAAAATAGGTTTATAATCTTAGAAGAAAATGATGGATCTCAGCAAAGGGTGATTCAAATTAAAAAATTATTTTACTCATGCCATCCCTCTTGAAAAAAAATTCATACAATTTTTGAGGAAAATGAAATAAGTTGCTTCATATATGAGAAATATGGAAGAGCATGTAAGGAAAGATCCACCAAGGAAGGATAATTCCAAGGTGTCACTCATAATCATAAAAGAAGAGTAATAAGAATCATGAATTAGTGGTTTCAAAAAACACACAACAAAGAAATAATAAAATATCATATGAAGAGATATCTAATGGATAAGGAATCCTAATGGAAGATGCACTAGTGTTTCATAAAAAGAAAAATATTTTATAAGAGGTATTTATCTCACTATGGAAAAAAATCTCTAACAAAGGGAGGTGAATAAACCCAAAGAAAACATCTAAAATTAATATTTTCAAGTTAAATTACTCAAAGGAGAGACACTAGTCAGGTTTTTAAGAATCTAACCATTTAGAATAATCCAAAAATATGAGATCGATGAGGTTGTGGAATTCCTTTTATAAAATCTAAAAAGTGGAAAAGGAAATTTTAATAATGAAGGGTTGGTCCACCAATACCACTATATTCCTCAATTTAACTAAACTATAGGAGGAGGAAAAAATGATTTCAATTATTTTATTATAATAATTAGTTTTTTATTTGATGTTGTATGATGGTTTTTAGGATATCAAAAGCTGTTAAAGATAGAATAATTTCATGCTGAATTCCAATTATATTCAATGATAAAACTGGAGAAATTTAGGGGAGTTTGGATATGAAGATCCAAGAGTGGTATCCCTAATGATCAAGGAAGGAAACCTAGAGAAGAAAGTGAAGAAATATATTTTAATTGATTGATATCAATCATTTTTCTTTTAACAATTGTTATCAATATTGATGTCTAGAGCTAAACTAAAAAGGATAAATATTGTATAAACCACACACTATGTGGTAATTTTTTTCACTAATGTGTTAGGTTAAAGTGTTTTAAAGTTCAAAAGAGTAGTTACTTGGTAAAATTTTAGAGTTGTGACTACATGAAATTTAATGTAAGTGAGTGAAATGGATAATATTGATGTTTTCAGAATAATATCTTGTTCCTTACAGTGAGTTTTGACTCTGTGGGATTAGAGGTTTTTTTGATAAGTTTTTTTAAAGTGGTAAGAAAATTCATTGAAAATATTTTCTGTATATAACCATATACTGGAAAAGATTTTAGAGCTTGAAAGGAAGATCTCGATGAAATTTTTTAGATCAGGTTTTTGACTGATCACCACACCATCGATAAGAAGACCACTCCATGATATGCTGAAGAAGATTTCAATGGACTTTCCATTTTGAAGGGGACTATTACATAAGAGGAAATCTACACCATGGAATTACATAAGCACATACTTATAGGTTTGAATGAACTATATTTCACACCATTGTGATTAATGTTGCACTATGGATGATGTCAATTCCAAAAATATCAAAAATTTAATATTCTATCTTTTGGAATAATTGAAGAGTATTAAAAGGGATATCTTGACTCAAATTCAAAGGATATATTTAGATGAGTTTGAACTAGATTCCAAATAATATTAGTAGATAGATTTTCCCATCACACTTTTGAATACTTGAAGATCTTTATGAAGGGGAATGAGGAGAATTTATCTTTGGGAATAAAGAAAAATTTGGTGCTAGAATTATATAGATTTCTTTCTATATAAATAAAAGGAGTTCTTTGCTATAAAAAAGTAGTGGAAGAGAGTGCATATTGATATATCCAAATTTTAGGATAGTGAAAATATATTTCATTGACACATCTAAACTAGTGAAGAGATATTAAGAGAATTTCTAAATTTTAACCAGAAGAAGAAGAAGAGTATTGATGCAGTGCAATAAAGGAAAAGGCATTATGGTCTTGATCACTATCATGGACTAGAGATAAATTGGAACTTATTCATTATTTTAATAATGAATAAAGAGTTCCCATGATGACTTATTTAAAGGTAATGATGATGTCTATGATATATTTCACAAATTATCTATGAAGGAGAAGCAAAGAGATCATAGGAACCAATCTGCATCAGGTGCTACAAAATAGTAGTGAAAATGTTTATCTTGGATTATATTCCAAATTGGAAATCCTTGATTATAGTAGTAAGAAAAGGGATATGAAGTTATAGGATTGATTCTAGGTTGAAAGAGATCTAACCCTAAACATTATGAGAGGATTGACCCTAGGAATTATTTAACTAGTTAAAAAATACTATTAATCACTTAGGTTAGTAGATTAAAGTGCATCATCACATTTATTATTGTATTATCCTTATATAATATTGGTGTGGGTGACCCAAGTAAAATATTTGTTTCATGTGTGATTAAATTTATTTATATTTTCATGAAATAAACTAGTAAAAGTGGATAGATAATTTCTGGAACTAATATAATTAAGGGCTAAAGATGAATATGATAACAATAAGATCAACATCATAAAAAATAGAAATGGAGTGACCCTAATAACTATGAGTTAAAGATCAATAATAGGTAGTGATTTTTTAAGGAAAAGTGTTTAATTTGAATAAGTTTACATACCTTGATCCACATTCTCTGGGTATCTTTCATATAAGACACTTTTGGGCCTAACAAATCATGGTCACATAAAGCAAATAAATAAAAAATATACTAAGATAAAATAGAATAAATGGATTATGAGTAAATTATTTTATCAGAAATTTTTAATTAATTATGTAAAATAAATATAATATTAACAATAATTTAAAGGATAAAATAAATAATATTTATTCATAAAGACAAAAAAATCCCTTAGAAATATATTAAGTCATAAAATCCTTCCATAATTTTAGTTAAGATAAACCCATAGATAAAGTGTCGGTCATTCCAAATTTGGGGACACTTTTCAATCATTGGTGAGTCTTACCAATGATAATGGGTTGACTTATCCAAATTGGTATTATCTATAATGGAAAAAAGTCTGTTTAATACCATTTGAAGATAAGTGTTGAGGTAATTCAATTCTAGGATTTTGAGATTATGGAGTCCACTCAACAGATTAGGGAGATGTGAGTTAATGCAATCACCATGACTGCACACCTAAATACCTTTGAGTAATTATCATGGCTAAAGTATGGGTTTTGAGAAGGTAAATAAAGATCTTTTACACTAAAATCTATATGTGATAGGATAATCTGAATCCAATAGTGATTAATATTGGTATTTGATAAAATAGTGGGAGACTAATTAAATAAAATTTATTATGTCACACTTTTGGTAATAAAGATAAAGTAATAAAGGTTTTTTTGTAGAAAATATAAAGGCACTCAATCGTGACATTATCCCTAAAATAAATATTAGAGAAATAAAATCTACTAACTAACATAAAATTTCACGAGTGGTACATTTTCTTACACATCATACTATTCCAATAGAGTAAGTTTTATAAGTTAGAGTCCTCAGTTCCTGATGAACCATCTTAGGAGTCAAGTTAGGAGGATAATTTTTGCTTCTAGAAACATGTGGATGATGCATTGGATAATTAATTCCTTGTGATTTCATCCATGGATAGTGATATATAGAAGCTTCATGAATAGATGGATGTATACACCATGTTATCTCATCTCCATGATCTTTATTAGGAAAAGACAAGACATGATGGGTACAAGATCTCAAAGGATCTTTTTTCATTAAATCTTATAAAAGGTGTACCAATCACGCCCCGTGTAGTCAAGATAATTAGATATATTAATTTTATAGAAATTATAGGTTTCAAGCTACCCAAGTAATTTTGAACATACATCATGATTTCCTCACTTCCTTATATATTATCGAGTTTTATTATGAATTTTATTATGAAAAATATTTAGAATATGCTCCTTGATCTTATGACCTTTATTTTCTATCCAGATAAGGACCTGAGTCATGAAAAAACCTTCAATATTTATGTTGAACAAGAGGAAGGTAAAAGTGAAAAATATTGAGACTAACTCCAAGTTTAAGTCACCTTCACACCACCTAACCAAGAGGAGGAGGACCAAGGAGGAGTCTAAGGAATAAGATGAGATATATTTTCCATGTGGTAAGAAGGGAACTGGAAGAATAATTTCACCTTAGTGAAGAAGAAATAGAAAGATGTAGGTTCATTAATTATTAAATTTAATATTTCCATTTATAAAAATTGGATATTAAATATAGCTTTTGGTACTCACATTTTTATCTAAATATAAAAACTGAATAGATTTACGAAGGTTGTTAGAGGTGATGTGGATCTTCAAGCTATCAATAGAGAAAGCTTGTGTCATCAGATATCAAATAATTCTATCTTACTTTGTTTATGGGCTTAATTCTAGTTTTAAATAATTTTAATCATGTGCCTAGTGTAACCAAAAACATTATATTTGTGTCTAGTTTAGATATTGATGGCTTTATTTTCAAGTTTGGAAATAAGAGTTTCTACTTTTATAAATATAGCATATCTCTTGGCATGGAACACTTGAATAATTTCCTTTACTTACTAGATATGTAAACCAAGTATTGTAAATAGATAAAAAAATCAAGTTTTCATGACTCATATCACATCTAAATGTGACATCTCTAGCATGTTTATGTAAATGAGACATTTTTTACAAATATATATCATGGGGGATATTTATAATCCTTTCAACTAAAACCCTTAGATATATTCCATACTTGTTTCCTAGGTAAAATGACTAAATATCCATTTGGTGGAAAGGTAAAAGGGCCACAAATATTCTTGAATTAGTTCATATAGATGTGTGTGGGACTTTTTGGGCTAAAACTAGGGTTGGATACTCTTACATAATAACTTTTATTGATGAATTTAGAATAATTTGATATGTCTACATAATGAAGTATAAATTAGTTTCCTTTCAAAAATTTAGGGAATACAAGAATAAAGAATAAAATTTTCTTGGTAAGAAGATAAAGAAACTCTACTCAGACCACGGTGGAGAATATTATAACTAAGAGTTTATTGATTATATAAGTGAGTTTTGGATTCTATCTTAACTCACTCATCCTTATACACCATAGTGGAATGGTGTTAGTGAAAGGAGGAACGAAAATATTTTAGATATGTTGATATCAATAATGATTCAGATGAGTCTTCCATTATCCATTTGGGGATACTCATTACAAACTATAGCACATATACTAAAATGAGTACCAAATAAAGAAAAAAGTGAAATTCTATTCAAAATATGGAGTGGTAAGAAATTGGTTTTTTCACATTTACATATGTGGGGCTGTGAAGAATTTATTAAGGATATATCTAGTGAAAAAAATTCACTATGAGTAAATAAGTGTGTATTTATAGGATATCCTAAGGAAAATAAAGGATTATATATATAACCCCTCAGAGAAAAAGATCTTGGTTGATAAAAATCTCACAATTCTTAAGAGGGATTACATCTTCAAAGAGATAGTGGGAGAAAGATCTAAATTGATAAATTCAAGGATCAAGATCACAAGAGTTTGAATATAAAAAAAATCTATAAAACCCATAGAAGAGGTTTTTCCAGAGATACAAGTACTACTTAGGATCACCAGAGAGGTTAGAGAACTTGAGAGATATGGTTTTCTAGTCATAGAGGATAGTGACTCAGTGTTAGTTGATAATGATGAACCTATATTCTATAAGTATATAATAATAATCACATAAATTTCAAGGTGGAAGGAGGCTGTGAATTCTAAAATGGATTCTATTTACTAGAACCAAGTCTGGGTTTATTCTCTAGTGGATTAAAATCCTTTTTTGTGTAAATGACTATTCCTGAAGAAACTAGACATGGATGGTAAAGTTAGTGCCTATAATAAAATATTGGTTGCTAGAGGGTTTATATAATTCTAAGGAATATACTCTGAAGAAATATTTTCACCAGTCACTATGTCAAAATATATCAGAATTATACTTTCCATAGTAGTATTCCATGGTTATAAAATTAGGAAATGGATATAAAAACAAACTCACTTAATGAGAACATGTGTAATATGTTTATATGATGCAACCAGAAGGTATTGTGGATCCAAATGAGGATAATAAGGTATGAAAGTTATAGAGATCCATTTATGGTTTGAATCAATCATTGAGATCATGGAACATTTTCTTTGATGAAACCATAAGACAATTTGGTTTCATATAGAATGAATATAAGTCATCTGTCTATAAGAGGTTTGGTGGGAATGTAGTAACTTTACTAGTAGTATGTGTTTATGATTTATTATTGATGGGAAATGAGATACCAGTCTTACAGTCTATTAACACGTGGTTAAAAAATGCTTATCTATAAAGGGATTGAATGAATCAACCTATATTTTAGGTATAGAGATCCATCGTGATAGATCTAATAGGTTGGTTAAACTGAGTAATGGTATATATATTAACAAGAACTAGAAAATTTTGGTGAAGAAAAAACCAATAGGGGGTTGTTTCTAGTGTCACATGGCATACATCACTCTAAGAAAATGTTTCTTTAAACACAAGAGGAGATATATATATATATATAGAGAGAGAGATATATATATATATATATATAGATAATAAATGGGATTACTTATGTGACAAAAAGAGTATTTTTCATGTATGTCATGTTATGTAACAATCTTGATGTTTCCTACACCTTGAGCATGGTAGGAAGATATCAAGCAGACCTATAATAGATGTATTGGATGGCTATTCAAACCATCCTGAAATATTTAAGGTATACTAAGGATATGTTCTCAGTTTATAGAGGATATTAGGAACTATTCATCATGGGATATATAAATTCTAGTTTATAAACATACCAAAATGATATAAAATCATAGTTAGGGTATGTGTCCTAACTTTATAGAAGAGCAGTGATCTAGAAGAGCTCAAATAAGCTAGTGTTCGCTGATTATAAAATTGATTCTGAGTATATTGTGTCTTTTAATGTAGAAAAATAAGTATTTTTGGTATAAAAATTAATCCAAGATCTTGATGTGGTGCCTAATAGTAAATAAGTTACCAAACTATATTGTGATAATGTTACATTGGTGATCCTAGCTATGAATCTAAGGTCACATCAATGGAAAAATCATATACTTCATAAGTATCACCCATTGAAGGATTTTTCTCAAAGGGATAAGGTCAGAGTATAAAGATTTTCCATAGTGCAAAATATCACAGACCCATTGACTAAATCATTATCTTATAAAAAACATGTCTATCATGTGAGAGCTAGTGGACTAAAAGTGGTTAACAGTTGGATCTAGTGAAAGTGGGAGTTTTTTTGTTTTTTTACCCTATAACCAACTAAATTTATTCTTTAGATTACCAATATATTAAAATACCTAGATATTAAATGATATATAATCACATGATGAGTGTTCTTATACATAAGATTAATGTGATAATGTTATTGGAGTATCCATCACATAAAAAGGTTATAGCAGTTCTATACTATAGTGAGAACCTTGAAGTGATATGATGATATTCTTAAACATATGTCTTATAGTCTAAATAACATCTTTCTAACAGGATATAGATTATGTTTTTAATATCAAGTACTAGATGCTCATAAGAGGACGAGGCTTTGTCTCATGAAGTTTCACACTTGGTAATCTCTAATAGAGGAGTTTATGTGGATATACCCTCCAATAGAATTTCTATATGTTATATGTCTCATTGGATATTCCTATCTATGTAAATATGTATTAGTCCTTAGAATTGAGATTATTATTAAGGTATATCATGAATAGTGCACTTTTATGTATCTATAAAAACCATGATAACATATTATCGCAATGAATTAGCATACATTGGGTGCGTCAAAAGTGATATGATATTGATTGAATGGGTCATAAAATATTTTTTCCTTTATAAGACCATAAGATGATATCTCATTCCCTTTGATTGAAATTAAACTATCTCATTAAGTATATGACCATGGCAGTTTATTGAAAAATTTATTTCAGGCAGTAGATGAAAGATATATCAAGCATATGGGTTGATGACATAAGTATACAATATTTTTGATGAGATATTGAGACAAAGGGATTATATTACATAGTAATTATTTTTATGAGTTTGATTTCATTGTGAAATTAACATATTTATCTATGGGTTTCTTGATGTGTTTCTTGAAATTAATCTTGGACTTTGGGAAAGACTACCAAACTCTACTGAGAAATATTTCTAGAGGGTCACACACTAAGTATATACAAAATTTTAGTTAAATTATATTTTAATTTAATATGTGAATAAATATTATTATCAAGAACAAGGAATGATAATTATTTATGTTATGTTAATCATATAAATTCAATAATCTATTATTCAAGTTGAGAATATATGTGATCTAAATATTTAATCTCCAATTAGTGAATATAATATTTAATTTTAATTTATTAAAAGAATAATATAATGATGTTTATTTAGAATAAATATTTATTATTCAAGATTCAATAAATGACAAGGAGGATTGATGGGTTAAGTTAATGGTTCGATGGAAATGATATATTTAATTTAATATCATTTAAATAAATATTGATTTATTTATTTAAGAAATGATGTTTAAATGTCTAAGAGTTAGTTCATGTCATGAAATATATTATTATTATTATTATTATTATTATTATTTTATATGGAGTTTACTTAGAATAAATAAATTAGTTAAGGGTCTTTATGAAATTACTAATTGTTTAACCCTAAGTATATAACCCAACTTATTTCATTTTATAGGGTCACAAGAATTGTTGTGCAGAACAATATTCTCTCAAGAGAATATTCTAGAATCCCTAGAGAGAACCTCTCAAGAATGCTCTCAAGAAGGAGATGTATAGTCTTGAAGGTAAGATGTCTGAATGGTCAAGAAGGTGTTGAATTGTCCTTTTTATAAAATTTTAATTAATTATCAAAGTAAGTAAATTTGTAGTTGAAAAAAATATGGACACAAATATTTTTATAGTAGTTAAGATCAAAGTGATCAAAAATATACTCTTCAAACTATCAATGTGAGAGTATGACATACACTAAAATAGTGATCTAAATTTTGAAAGGAGTTACAACCTTTTACAATGTCTTTTCCCCACATAAACTCATAACCTAATTATCTTTCTTTTTTATCACTTGGAGGAACAAGCTAAGAACCCTCCTTTTAAAGTGGTGGAAGAACTAATGTTTCTTTTATCTGAACCATGAAAAAACTGAATCTTCTTCCTTTTATAAGATATGGAACAACCTAATATACCTTTTATTATGGTAGTATAACCTAGACACTAAGGTCTTTATTTTGTATGAAAAATCATAAACTAAAAATTGTACACACAGAAAGATAGAAATAATTTGGTACAATAGAAACTATTTTAATAAGTATAGTTAGAGTATTGAGTAAGTAGTTATCTCTTTTGGTAGTAAATGATCAAAATGATGTAGTCCAGCTGAGAGTGTTATAGTGATGATTGAAAAAGTGTGTAGCATGATACAATTTAAAAATATCCCTATCCACTGTTACCTATTTTGAACTAGATCTTTCTAACTCTATATAAAGAGTTCCTTCATTCACAAGAGGATTTTAAAAAAAATTCATGCATGCAAAGCTATTGTAAATTTATCTTTTCTCAAGACAGTCGCACTTTTCTATTTTAAATATAACAAACTACTTCAAAGTTTGGTGATGCTTTGAAAATATTTAAAACTTAATACAGTTATAAAAAATACACATTATAATATTCAATATAACAATTAATATCAATATTAAATTTCTTGGAACACTATCCCAACTCATGTGAGATGGACTCTTTATATTTCAAACATTTCAAATTCATATCTCATAAATTTCAAAGAAAACAACATGAATATTTAAACATAATTTATCCCACATGATGATCATTTAAATATTCATAATATATCCTTAAATTTTTTTTAATAAAATCAAAATAACTAATAAGTATTTATAGAAAAAATAAATCAATGAATAAAATTAGCATAAACAGTCATTAAAGCAATATATGAAAACATATGTAAAAACGAGCATATTCCAAACTTTTTAAAAACAAACTATTGAATTGTGCATAAACACAATTTTTTTATTAAGATTCATTCTAAATAATCATGAATGTGCATTAACATCATTTTAGAATTATTCATAAACATAAGTCTGTTTAAGAATCATTTTATCTGAAAATTTTATATGCATAAGCATCATCTTGTATTTTATAAGATTTATTCTATGTATTGTAACCATCAATTTATGAACTATAAGCATCAATCTATACATTTTAAGTATCACCCTATGACTGTATGCATCAACCTAGTGTACCATAAGCATCATTTGGTGTACCATAAGTTTCACCTATGCACCGTAATCATTATTCTAAGATGATTTTAGACTTAGGGAAATTTTAAAACTTGGGAAAAAAATTCTTGATGTTTAGAATAAAAAATAAATAAAATTGTGAGAAATTATAATTACCCAATTATGAAAAAATCAGTGTATAAGTCATAAACCAACTCATACTAAATTTGATTTTTCTTCTAAATTAGTTCCTAAGACACATAAAAAATGTTAAGAATAAATCAATAAAAAATTTAAATAATGATATTATCTTCTACAAGTGTTACAATCTTAAAAAATATGTATTAACTCGTGCTAGAGGGAATAAAATAAAAAAAATTATAAAAACATAAAAAAATAAAGGTAAATTATTAATTACCAAAACAATAATAGAGTGAAGTGGTAAGGATCCACTCAAAAATCTCCCACTTTTTTATAATTATAAACTAATTATAATTTCAAAAACTATCCCCAATTGAAATTTTCAAAAATAAAAACATATATACCCCTTTAAAATAAAACAAAAAAATTTATGAAACATGGATCTCCTAGTTTAAATCAATCACTCCCTCTTTTTGGAAATAATTATTAAAAAACTTTTTATTCCTAGAATGAAAATAAGATTACTTCTATTAAGATAAATAAGTACACTAAAGTTAATACTTGTAAACATATATTTAAAAGATAATATTTCAACATATTTAGAATATTTTTAAAACAAATTTCATAATCTATAAAACCAAATTTATAGGAAACATAGATTTAAAAATAAATTCTCCCCCTAAATTCTTATATTATAAACATATATTACCACTGAAAAAAAAATTAGAAACAACAATAATTAAAATAAGAAGATAAAAATTAGAAACACTCTCTGTTAATTGAATATTTTCTTCTTTCTTTAACAAATTGTTCAAATTTCAAATCTACCATGTGAATAATTTAAAAACTACTCAAATAAATTACTAATAAATCCTCTTGAAAAATACTTTTAATTAAACAAGGATCCATTAAAACTAATAAATATAATATAATAGATTTAATATGCACACTATCCATATCCAAAATACCTTAAGTACATGTCAGTAAATAGTAAAATTTATGGATATTATGTTGGGTAATAAAATTTACTTCTATATTTTAAATTACTTTAGTTTTGGAAATCACAAACACCTTCTTAAAACTATGTTTACTAACTTTTTATATTATAAGTGTTTTAATAGGTTTTTGTAGAAAACATTACTTTTTACCATACATAGAAATAGTCCAAATGTATTATGAATTTAAAATTATCATTATTCAATATGATCGATCAGTTTAAGGATGCATCTGATTAATCAGACAAACCTTTTTTATGACTAGTGGTTAGACTTTTGTCTTGTCTATTGCACTACCAAAATCCATGACCATCATAAAAATATTGGTATTGATACATCGGTCTGGACCTTATAAGGATTATCATAATGACAAATGATAAGGAAGTTAATCAGACTATCCTAAAATTATTATCAAAATATATAGTATTTATTCTATCATAAGGAATAAAATTTAGCATTGTAATGGTGCTAAAAAATGTTTTCAGATGTTCATTTACAGATGAGATATCAAACGCCAGCTATCTGAGGTCGTTGCAACAAACTCCAAAATATGACGGTTGGAGCTTCACCTATAAATATATGGTCATTTGAAGAGATTTAATCTGATCACATTCCCAACTCAAGTCATTTAATGTTTTATTTGTGTGAAAATATCATTATTAATCATTGTAATTCTTTGGAGAGTTGAAGTTCTAAGGAATCCTTTTCAGGGTTATTTCCTTTAGAACATTTTCTTTTATAATTACATGTCTGATATTTATATTGATTGAGGTATTATGGGGATAGGAATATAGTGAATCTAATCCATCATATCGGGTTATTCTAGGTATAGTAAGATAAATGTTGATCATTATATTTTGGGCTTCTAAGGATAGGAAGATAGAGCTTACTGATCTTCGTATCGAGGACTTTCCTGGTAAGGAAAGAAAAACTTTACAATAAGTATAAAATTGTGGATACCTTTAGTCAAGGTTATTGACTACCTTTACTCTTAATTTTGAAATAGTGAAATGGTTATAAAATATCTTACAATTAATTTTTACTTTATTTTATTTTATGTTTCTTATTTTTACAAGTATTTATTCTACTATGCATATTATGATAGAAAGTTTATTTTATAAATATTTCTTATCAATTTTTTTATTAGTGTATCTATAATAATGATTAAAACATACTCTGATATAATCAAGCACTTTCTAGTTCTGATTTTTACACTTTGATCATCAGACGATTTTTGAGTCCGATCATTTTATTTTAAGTGGTTTTTTTAGTTTAATTTTTTAAATTACCATTCACCCCCTCTTGTAATCGTAACCATCTTAGTTACTCTTTTAATCCAATAATAGGTATCAGAGTAGGTTCTACTACTTTATATTTCTTATTTTTTACTTTATAAATTTCAATTTTACTAATTTTTTTAATAAAATACTTGTTTATAAATTATTTTTACACTAACATGTTTTAGTAGAAAAATATTTTCTATTATTACAAGATAACAGTTGTGAATTTTGGATCTATTGATAATCTAAATCCTAATCGACCACCAAATTTTGATGGTAATGAATATGAGTATTGGATATATAGAATGAATTTTTTTTATAAACACTAGATTTGATAATTTCTTAATGCTTACTAGGGAGTATAATATTCTTGATAAGAAAGTTTCTGATTTTACTAATATGGAGAAGTTATAATATCAGTTGAACTAAAAAGATAGAAATAATTTATTATATTATATGATTAGGAATATCTATATATAGATATAATCTTTTAAATATGACAATAATATTTAGAGTAAATTGGAAGTAACATATTTTGGTATACCTAAAGTCATTGAAATAAGAAGATCCATGTTTAGATCTAATTACCAAGACTTTGATTTTCTACCTAGTGAGATAGTTTCCCAGATGCACCAAAGGTTCACGACTATAATAAATAGTTTAAAATCAATTAGATAGAAAGGTTTTGATGATGATATTTTAGTTGAAAATTTTATTCATATAATTCCAAATGAGTGGGAAAAAAGAGTTTTTTTTTTCAAAAAGAGTTCAATATCTAGGTTTTCATAAAGATTATTTTTCCAATGAAATGAAATTTTCTCAATGATACAAGGTTGGACATATGTGGTTACCAAAAATACTATTTTTTAATAATACTGGACCTAATAAGGTTTGGGATCTGAAAAACTAATTCTTTTGTTTTTAGGAAAAGAAACAAGGTACCAAGAAAAAAATATGTAGTACATGGATAGTGGGTGTTCCATTAAAATGACTAGAAATAAATATTTATTTAAGTAGATTATCAAGATGAAAGGTGACAAAGTCACTTTCAGAGATAATGCTCAAGGAGAGTTCATTAGTATAGGTAACATTATACTTCTTGGAAAAGCTCTTATTTCAAATGTTTTATTTGTTGTGAGACTTAAGAACAACCTTATAAGCATAATTCAATTATGTGATTAAGGTTTTATTATGGATCACACACTTAAGGAAGATATAATTTTACAATTCATCAAAATACAAGAAAAACTTGCTGATATTTTTACTAAACGACTTAGTTTCGATATATTTGAATACATTAAACAAAATCTAGGAATGATTAATGTTTAGATATTATTTATATCTAATTATTTTGTACCCATCTCCTTACATTAATAAAATCCCCTTCATAGGGGGAGTTCATATGTTTATGTTTCCTAAAAACTATTTATTTTATAAATTTTTTTAAGTTTTTATCATACTGACTTTTTCAAACTCAAAATATTTTACAAAAAATTTCAAAATAATAATTTTTTTAAAAACAATTGACTCAAAAAATTTATTTTTGAATTGTATTTTTACCATAATAGTTTTTCATTATAAAAGTATCATAATGAGTTTTTTCAATCAAACTATCATAATCAGTTTTCAAAAATATCATAATTAGTTTTCAAAAATATCGTAATCATTTTTTATTAAAAAAACTATCATAATCAGTTTTTCATTATAAAACTATCGTAATCATTTTTTATCATAATATATTTATGTTAAAAAATCCAAGAATAATATTTTATCCATACCGATCAAACTTTCTACTCTAAAAGGTACTCTTATATTTTTTTAGTTTTTTCACTAATCCATTACTTTAGTTTATACATGTTGTTGTTTACTTATTCTATTATTTTTTAATACTTTTTTATGTTTTCAAACTAAAAATTTTATAATCAGAATATTATATGTTCTGATAAAAGGTTTTAAAAAAACTTTGAGAGTTCAAATGAATTTTTAAAAACATCTTTAATTAAATATCATATGTCGGATCAGTTAGGGGTTAATCTCATCCACTTAAAGTATTTTAGAATATGAACCTACATTGTCCCATGCCTATATAAAGTTGGGTCTCTATTTGTCCCACATCGTTCTCCATGGTTTTTTCTACTAACTCTCACCACTTCTTAAAGTCGTCAGTCTGTTTGTTTTGGCTTCCATCTGATCTCTGGAACAGTTCTCATTATGATGGAAACCAAAGAGGATTACACAAAAAGGTATGTTTTCATAGAACGTATCATCAAAATTAATTGGTTCGATAAGTATGATTCTTTTCTCAAAATGATAATAATTTTTTAAGGATGGTAGGAAGTGTGTGTGTGTGTGTGTGTAGAAATCTGATAATGATTTCAATTTGTTTTATCCTAAAATTGTGAGAGAGTTTTATGCTTATATTGTTTTTGTTAAATAAGATGATAAGGATCATGTTTCTTTCAATTTGTTTGGGAAGAAATATAAACTTTCTTATAAACGATTTATAGATTTATTTAGAGTTCATACTGAATGAGAAGCCTACTTACCTTCACACAAATTACCGGATACTCTTGGAACATTTGAAAGAACAAAAGTTAAGAATTATTTGTTTCCTTATTATGATAAAGTGAGGAAGGTATTACATCTAACACCAGACAATATGGTAATAGAATTGTGGATTAATGGGTATTTGATTCCCAAAAAAGGTGATATATATGCTCTAAAAGTACTATATATTTTTTTATTGGATTTATTTATCAATATAAAACAAATGAATCTTGTGAAGTTTGTATTTATTATGATATAATCTCTCAAGAATTACACAATTAAGTCAAATATTATCATGTTTCCATATTTCATCAATACGTTACTTGTTAAAGGCATGAAACTTTTCAGTTTTGAGAATCAAACATACCCGATGTGAGATAATATTTATTTTATTGGTGATGATAAAATTTCTATAATGATGCAAGTCTTTGATTTTAAGTCAATGAAATTTTTTGATAAGTTTGAAGGAGTTGCATCAGATTCTTATCCATATAAGAATGTTGAGGAAGTAAAGAAGAAAATAAAATTTGGTTCATCCCCTCCAGTTAAGAAACAAAAGAAATTAAAGACTATGTTTGATGATGAGTTCAAAAGGTTGATGGATCCTAAGGCAAAGAAGAAACAGGTGATGCCAAATTTGGGTTAGATAAGGTTGAAGTCTTATCCTTAAAACAAAATTTTTTCCACTCCTTTTTTAATAAATGAAGGGAAATGATTATGAAAGATCACTTTGGATATGTTAAAGTGTCAAGAAAATTTAAAGGAAGTAAAGAAATCTGGTTTAAGGGTCCTATGTAGCATACCTACACACAAGAAGGCCAGCACAGCTCCTTCCAGTACATCCTAAAGGCATAGTACTTATGCTAAGGAACTACACAACATACCTACATTGGTGGACCTATGCAGTCGTATATGTTTTACACCCTTGTGCAGGGTATCTAGGCAGAGGGTATCTTTCCATGACCTACACGGACAGCTTCCTTTCAACCTTCCCCCCTTCTTTCCTATATAGGATCCTTGGTCTCTCCATTTCAACAACTAAAAATGTTGGAAGAACTTATGAAGCTCCCATTGCATATCTCCTTTTCCTAGGTCCCCCAAATTTTCTTAGGTAGCTCTCTAAAACATGAGAGAAGATATAATTAGATGGGATAAGCAAGATCAAGTTCCTTTCAGAGTTTTAAATACAAAACATTTAATTAAGGACCCTCCTTCTATAATAAGAAGTCATCTACACAAGGTCCTTTCCTTAAGCAAAGAACTATGCAGGATTCTTTTAAGGAAATCAAGGGACACCCAGGGTGCTTAAGTTAAAATCTCACCCAAGTTTTATTGTCCCTGTAGTCCATTTCCCAAGGCATATCAAGCTTTCATAGGCTTATCCTTCCTATATTAAGCATTTTGTAGTTCCTTCTAGGACCTGCACGGTACATCTAGGTGGTATACCTAGACGACATACCTGCACAGACCACCTACACAAGCCATCCATGAAGGCCTCTTTTAAACCACCCATAGAAGGGACTCTTCTTACTTGGATTCCTTGTCTGAAAGGGTCCAAGTTGAAACATCCACTAAGACATCCTGATTTATCATACCTTTGGGAAAGGCACATTATCATGTATCCCATTTGGATTTGGATATCTATGGTCATGGGTTTCCCACACTAGTCTAACCAGAGGGTAGGGATCCTCAAAGTGTCTATGGATCTATATATCCATGTTCACATAGACTCTTACTCTAAGTAAAGTGTTGGGGAGTTCCCAGTCTCAGATTCCTGGGATAGGAATCTATCTTCCCCTCCTAATATCTGAGACCTCGAGCCTCCAGTCCTCAATAAGAAGAGTAAGGATCACACTTTATTTTCCCTTATATAGGGAATGATATCCTCCTCCCACTATGGGACCCAATTTATGGCATCCCTCCAGGATTAATCCCCTATCCTTTCAGACCAAACCCAATGAAATTCACCTTCATTTAAAATTTAAGGGTTCATTTCTCTATGCCCTCGTCCACCATCACCCTAGATTCTTTTGTTGTAGGCCTGGCCTCTTCCATCATCGGAGGGGAAAGTGTGTGTTTTGTTGAATCTTTCACATCCTCTTATTTCTCACACCGAGAATGACTCATGTGGGCTTATAGATTTGTAATTATGACACATTTTCACAATCTACCTCACATCTTGAACTACAATAACTCTAATTCCCACCATAATTGGGATATGTGGGAATCCTTCACCCAGGGCCCGAGCTCAATGGACATCCTCCTCATGAGTCCAACCCTAATTCTCTTAGTTCGGGCATCCAAATTGGGAATATGCTCCAAATTAAGTTCCCTTTAAATCTCCATGAGTTAATACATCTCTTGTGGACCCTATTATAAGGGAATCCTATTTAGGAGTAATCCCCAACCTATTTCTCTCAAAGGGACAAACTCCCATGCAAGACTTACCAAACTATGTGGGATTTGATTCCCATCTAAACAGAATATGTAGGAAGCCTCCCTGAAGTTTAAACCCAACATTCCAAATCAACCTTATTCTCTTTGATTCATATCCCCAGTAGGGTTGAATTCAACTTGGGAGCTCATATTCCTTCCAAGTTCCTTGGGCTGCTTAGGCATAAGTCCCAAACCAAGCTTTTAATAGGAACCTTCCACCTATATTTACTTAACACATGATATTAAACTATACGGTTGGGTCCTTATCACATGATCTTAAAAGGTATGATGTGTATATTTAAGCAGCACTGAACTATGAGGGTTCTAATTCCTTTCATGAGGATATGTAATTAGCCCATCTATAGGTATGATCCCAACATCAAAAAACCTTACATATCCCTGTGTGATGATAAATTATAGAGTGCCCCACTGAGTGGCTTAAAAATAGTATTTTCATAATAACAACCAAAGAATATCTAAGTAGTATATGAGAGGATAACATTGATGGAGAACCTCAAATACATATAGATATCTCCATTAATGAAGAACCTAAAATATATACAGATGATTATAATTTCCATACATGCTAATAATTGATTGAAAAATTCCATGGAAACCTACATTATGCTTGGTAAATTAATAAGGATTCATGAACCTATCTTAAATCTATAAGAGAGTCTTGAAGTAGGCAACAATTCCCCCCAAAAGGGTGTGATGAGCCTAACCTCCCATCTTCTCGACCAATGTAAGTTCTTAAGCATTATGGGTAAAAATCCTTAATGAGTGCCTGCCTTTGGAAAGCATACCTCTTTGGATACAGAATCATTATTTGTTTCTAGTTCCATAAACAAATCCATTAGAAATCATCCAGAAATAGTGATTTCTAACCAGAACACACATTTTGGGGGGAACAAAAAAATAGAGAACCCGACATAAATCCTTAACCAATATAATGGTGTTAACCATCTGTTATGCCCCTATCAATTAATAAAATAGGGCCAAACAAGGGAATCAATCATGCATGTGTTCATCTAAAAGATGTTACTTTTTTGAAGTTCATTGTTTGTATTTATCATGGATATAGACACTTTCTTTCCAAGATCTCCCTTCATTCCAAATGGCTTCCTTCAAGTTTACACCCGTGAATGCCCTAGCAGCTGATCAAGTTAGATCCTCCTCTGATTGAAGGAAGTCTTCAATACTAGGTCTCTAATGCATTGGTTAGAGAGTAAGGTCAACACAGTATTATCCAAACCTTAGAGGCTTCCCGATAGTCCCTCCGAATCAAGAATAACCCCCGGTCATCCAATAAACGATAACTAGTGGTCTAGAAGTAGACGGTGACAACCACCATCTTCAACCATTTTAGGATTTTATCCTTGGAATGCAATCACCAATACCTCCCCTATTCTAGGGTGGTCAACCAAGAGGCCATCCATTACCTCAGCCCAAAGACACAGGGGTCCTTCCCAAAGGGTCATAAAAATCACTGCCACCAATGCTACGTGGCAGTAAACCCTCAACATGATGAGGGTGTTATTTTTGGTTGTCTTTCCCAGGTCCCTCAAACCCAGGCACACAAGATGAACCACCGGGGACAACATCTATCCAACATTGAGAAAGTTTCTACCTTTTCCCCCTCCATATAATTTCATCAACCTAGATTGGTGGAAAACAACAAATGTGAACATACACCCATCCACCTTAATTATATCAGCCATCAGACTAGTTTGGATACATTCAAGGAAGACCACCAACTAAATGTGGAATAAATTATCTAGTAGGCACATACACCTGCTGGCATCTATCAAGCCTACCAACAGTCTCATTTGGCAGCACCCAGAGAAGTCAGTCGAAAAGCTCTGATGAGAAACCTGGGGCAGACTCAACACTCTACCCCCATGCATGAGTAATGTCAGTATCCACTGATAGGAAAGGGAGGAAATGAGTAGGTATATACACCTAATCCAAATACAGAATGGACATATATTCATGTTCTGACAGTTGAAGTCACTAAAAACATTTTGGAAATGGTGAAAGCGTAGATGAAAATCTATGCCCATATTCTTGATACTTTCCAAAATATCATAATGGAAACTTCATCAATATTAGAGGGATGAACACATAATTCTATCCCTATATCTAGGATGACTCATCAACATGCCATCTCATAGCATATACACACCTCTGTTCCAGTCCAGGGGGTTATGGGAAATACTCCCCCAGATTATATGGACAATTGGATCAGGCACATACACTCGTTCTAATTGGAGATAATCGGTATGTTCTGATAGCCACTCAAAATAAGGCACATACATCTGCTCATGATAACCACTTTTCCCAATAATTGGCCCCAACTATGTGTAATAGAGCATCTAATAATAAGTCTCACAAAGCATGGTTGGATAATCAGGATTCAATCTATGATCTGGCTCCTCTTAATGCTAGATTTTTTGAATCCATCATACATTTATCTATTTCATCTCAAGATCCTACCCTCCAATTACCAAATTATGGGAGTAATAGCATTAATTATAAAGTTAATCATTGGAAACTTCATCATTAAGGCTTTTTTCATGAAAATTTTGTCAATCTCAAGAACCTATCTTGGGATGAGAGCCACAAGATCCCTCTATGTGTCCAGAAGACCAAGGAGTAAGAGGATTTATCCCTTACTGTAATCCACCATGGTGGTCCTCCCCATGATAGAATTCTCTGTGAAAGTTATCTCTATAGTAGTGTTTCACATTGTCATGAAAATTCTCCAAATAACAATGTAGTGATGATAAATCCCTATTATCTTGAGGCACTTGCAAACATAATGTCAGTCATGTATGATGCCTTGTTACAGGCAGGTGAAATAATTTATCATCCAGAAGACTGCCTAAGGTGATGGTCATTCTCTAAATCTCTCTTAGGTTATTTTCCATCTAATGTAGTAGAGGAAACACCAACCAATACCATTTCTTATGATAAAGAAATCGGGAAGCATCCACTCTGGTTGGACCAAGTTGAGAAACCAATAGAAAAATATGAAGAGAATATATTGAATATGAGAAAATAATTGGATAAGGTTGAGATACCAATCATTTTTTGGCCATTGGAAACATCACAATACAACATTCCTGAGATTTTGACAGAATATTATATTCATGATATCCACCTCAAAATATAGAAGACTCTTTGTTATCTAAATTTAAAAGTATTTCCATATGATGAATATCAAAGTCGTGTCAAGATAATAGAAGGGTTGTAGCACCAAATTGACTTGGCATCTCTCCAGGTTTCCCAACATCCAAATATTTAGAAGCAATAGGATACCCTTCAACGTACATTCCTCAATCCATTAAAGAGTTTGTGAAAATTGATTGTGGAAACCCCGTGTGGTGTTCATATAAGATAATGGGTTGCACATAGAGCATTGCATTTTAATGCACTCCAAAATCAGAAAAGCCCATCCAAAGTGGTATCATGTAATGTTATTTCCCCAGGATAGATACAAAAAAACAAATTTTGTTCAGGACTGAAGAGATGCTCAGCAAGAATAGGCCTTAATCGGTTTTCACCAAATTCAGGCCCAAAGAGATAAATATATTGAGATGTTTATGCATCAAGCATCTGAAAACATCAATAAGGATTCTGTATTAGAGGATTTCATCCATTAGATTGAAAAAATGTCTGAAATAACATAATGATCTTCCAAAACAGGCGATTTAGGTGGGTTTGGGATGATATAACCAGCCAATTTTTGGACTAGAATTCATAAAATCAGAATAGAAAATATGATGATATCATCCATAGCAGTTTATAAACCCCCTATCCCACAGTGTTGGGGGATTTTTTAATCCAACCTTCAGAGTAAACAAAAAGAGCTCGGAGTGTTGAAGAAGAATAACAGGAACATCCCCATCCTATAGGGTTGGGGGATTTTTCACATCCAAAATTCCCTCCTCAATAGAAGTCGGTTTTATCCTAATTAGGGAAGAATCCACAAAGTGAACGCACAACTAAACTACCTGAGAATTTCCATCAAATTATTGTTTGTCAAACAATTCATGAGGAACCAACAAATAAGAGAACAAAGTCTCATGGAGGATGAAGAAGAAGGCGATCTCATAAAGATTCTGATAGAATTCCATAAATGCATTATGCATTGGTGAATGTCATTAATACCATCATGGAAGATCCTTTAGAAAATGAGTCCAGTTCAAGGGAGTTAGAGGATGAAGTTTTTATTCATAATGAGGTACACACTGAAGAAAATGAAGGAGTTGTGCATACCTGAAATCAGAGGCTTACCCAAAATCTAGGTATCCCCTTGAATAATCAACTTTTACTGCTTTGAAAGGAACCTAACAAGGGGAAAGGTAAAGGTTAGATCATGTCTCACTTTTCCACTGGAGAAGTTCAATCTCTTTCACTTGAAGAAATATTTTCCCAACAATAGGAGGAGATGAAGGAGTTGAGAAGACTCAATACAGAGTTACTCCGAAGCAGCATTCCTACTAGACATGCTCCACAATAAGATCCTCAACTTTAACTTCTAGTAGGATCTCCCTAGAAAAGAGGGTTTGTTTCAACTACTAATGTGTATAATTAATTCCCTCTATTGGGTACACAGTTAGAATAGTGTCAAGTTCATCCTTATAGGCCTTTCCCCATGGGTTATCTAAGAAAAATACCAATAGTACCATTGTTAGTGGTCTTACTAGTTCCTTCACCCATTCAAGCTCTAGTCGTTGCACCTATTCAGGTTTCAACTCATCCAGATGTTTCCCAAATGCTTATGAATACAATTGAGTCATTAACAACTCTATTGTAAGCTATGGAAGGATAGTGCTCACTGATTCAACAAAAAAATAAGGTTTATCCTGAATGGGTAGATCCAACTCCTCCTCCACCAAACTTTGGGAATCCCAAATTTCCAATCTTCAATGGATTAGAAGATCTAGAGCAGTAATTGACACATTTCTTCTCTCACTGTGATCCCATGATGGGGACCCCTAAGTAACAAGTAGTAAAGATCTTATGTTTTGTGCAATCACTATAGAGGTCAGCCTTTTTTGGTATATAATTTTGCAGTCTTGATCGATAGTTAAATGGTAAGACCTCCATCAGAAATTCCTTTTTCAATTCATCTCAATGCTATAGAAGACAAAAAAAAATATCTTATTAACTTCAAACAAAGGGAGAATGAAAGAGTTTCAGATTTCATTTCTCAATGAAAAGGACTAACATATTCCTTAAACCTACTACTCCCTCAAGAAGAGTTGCTATCAATATTTGTGGAAAATATCCACGATGATTTATTCACACCACTAATCCCTATGAAATAAATAGGAGGGTTTTGAGACCTTGATTCGATCTCCCAAAAAGTGGATAATTCCATCGTAGAAACCAAAGATAATTCTCATGTAATCACATCATCTCTGAGAAGTAGAATAGGAAAAGTATAGGCTACTGCAGTTACACTCAAGCAAGAACCTGTACATGCTTCTACTTCAAATACCTCATCATATCATAGGGCTCCACCTCCTGAGTGTCAGAAGCAATGACCATCTCATAAAGATGATCAAAAAGATCAAAAGTGAAGACAATTTGAGGATTTGAAAAACAAGCTCTATTCTTTTCGAAACGACAAAGTCCCGGGCTACTTCATCTTAGCTTTGGAAAACAACTTAGTTCAGTTTCTAAGGTTAAAGAAACCTAATAAAGAAGGAGATGAAGATCTCACAAATTATTTCCCCTTTCATCAAATATTGGGGAACCACATACCGAAGTGTTTTGTTTTTAAATACCTCCTATAAAATATTGTGGACTCCGAGTAGGTAAAGCTGAAAATTTCACCAGCCTAGGTAGCATGTATTACTGTTACTGATCTAGAGGAAGAAGGTGAGTGGCAGGAAGTCAAAACCAAGAATATACATAAATATGGTGAATGGATAGTTTGGAAAATGATCAATCGAACTCATTTTATTCTAAAAAAATAGTCAAAACAAATGAATTTGCCTCCTACCACTTCCACTACAACTAATCCATCTTTATCAAAAGATTAGTCCTCCAAAGGCCAATACTCAAGGAAGCGACATGGTTAGAAGGATAAAGAGAAGTCAGAAGAAAATGATCTCATGTTAAGGACAAAGTTTTACTTTATTTTGGCAGATTTCATTTCATATGTCTAAAAAGAAAAAGCATTGCCCATCAAATGGCACAACAAGAATCGACTTGTCAGGTAGAATATTCATCATATGAGGAGTTGATCTTAAGTTTTGTTAACATTATTCACTTAATGGAACCTTATGATAATGATGATTCTGAATATGAACTTGAATTCCATGTACTTGATTGGGGAACTAGGAGAAGAATTCCACAAGGTCGAGGATACAGGGGAATATCTGGGTATGATAGAATCAACTATTTTAATTACACCCCTTCTCGAACCGTTTATGCAGCAGAAAGTCATGGGAGAGCCCTTCAGTGGGATAATCAAGAATAAAGAAATTATCCCACACATGATAGGTTCATCCCTGACATGATCATCTTGGAAGACTAATTACATGCTATACCACCACTTTCTTTGTATGTGGGAAGACCAATTCATCCTAATCCACCAAGAGAAGAAGTATTTCTATCTTTTTTTCTGACACATGGTCCATCTACAATAAGAGCATCAACTTTCAAGGCACCTACAAAACCGCATCTCCATACTAAAAAATTAAGACCTTTAGACCAGAAGTATGACATTTTGAAGAAACTATCCCAATTACCATCTAAGTTATCAATCCTGGATGCTCTGAATCTTTCAAAAGATCTCTGGGATACACTTATTGAGGCTTTGTCAAGCCCTTAAGAGTTTGAAACCAAAGTTCCTACTGCTGAGGTTTATCATATAGAGAATGATCCTACAAAATTTCATAAAGTCATATCTTTCATGGATCAAGATGAGGATGATGTTGTACATGGACACATCAGACTCTTATATCTATCTGGAAAGGTTAACGATATCGGCACCCAACAAGCCTTCATTGATAATGTCTCAGGAGTCAACCTTATTCCCATCCATACACTTTGTTGGTTGGGTATCACTAAATCTAACTTTTACCCCTCCACTATGATGTTGTGAGGATATGAAAAGAATAAACAAGAACCTATAGGAAAAATTACACTCAGAACCCAATTTGAGGATCTTGTATCTAATTCAGATTTCATGGTTTTTTGGCATGACACAACTTTTAACTTTCTTCTATGAAGTCCTTGGCTACATCAACATGCACCCATTCTTTCATCATACCACCAATGCCTCAAGTATTGCTTCAATGGTAAAATTAGGAAATTTCAAGGTGAAAAGGCCTTGTTCAAAACTTGTGAATCTCAGTATATTGATGCATAGTTTTATCACACAAGGGGAAAACGGTTTGTGGAAAAGGATACAATAAGAATCAATGTTTTGAATGTTCTAGAGAAGATCCCAACTAACCCATTTGAGAATATCAGTTCAGATTACATGCTGCTTATCAATAAAATTGAAAGGGTAGATCCAAATCAAGGCACTCATTCAGTAACCTCCATAATTTCAGTTGTACTATTTGAACCTGACAGTATAGAATAAATTATCAACTCTCTAAATAGTGATGGAGGCCTGGATGAAAATGTACCTATTCTATCCTCTGAGCTTCAATAAGCCTTTACTGCATCAGGAAGGATATAAGAAGTTGGCACATTAATGGAAAAAGACATGGATGTTGATTTTTGTCCCATCGTCTTCCCTTCAGAATTCCAAAAAGACTCTTCATCATCAATTGGTCTAGAGATGGTTACCTACTCTTCAGGATGTCCAAATACCAACTCATCCCCTACTCTAAAAGTTTTTATTCATCAAATTACCTTCAATAAGAGGAATAATAAGAAACACATGAAGAAGAGAAAGAATAAGAAGACCACAGGGACACCCCTCTAGCATTTGACGAAGGTGTATCCACCGTTGTGGATGAACTCAGAGAAATAAATCTGGGTATAGAGGAATATCCATGCCTCACTCTGATTAGTGAAACCATGACTTATGAAGAAAAATAGGTGTATAATTCCTTTATAAAGAAGTGAAGGTATGTGTTTTCTTGGAATTATATAGAAATTATAGGTATTAACCAAAATGTGGCCACCCATTATTTGGGTTTTCGAGAAGATCATCATGGATTTAAGCAGGCAGTAAGAAGAACACACCCAACTCATGCCTCCAAAATTGAGGTTATAGTAAAAAATAGTATCAAATATGAATTTATCAGGGAGGTTTAATATCCCAAAATGATGTAAAATATTTTCCTAGTGAAAAAGAATAATGGTAGAATCATATTTTTCATTGATATCAGAGATCTCAAATGGAATTTTCCCAAAGATGACTTCCCAGTTCCAATCATAGAACTTTTTTTTGATGAAAAAGATGGATAAAAAGCTATATTATTCATGTATGGATACTATGAGTATAAAAAAATCTAAATGGACCCAGAATATGAAGAATCTATAGCCTTTATATCCCCTCAAGGAATATTTTGATATCCGGTAATGCCCTTTGGCTTGAAAAAAGTTGGTGTGGCATATCAACGTGCAATACACTAGATTTTCAAACCCTTCTTGGGAAAATTCATTGAATACTATGTGGATGATCTAGTGGTTAATTCCAAACAATGTTTTGATCACTTGGCGGATCTAGAGACCATATTCAGTAAGATTCAGTAACATAATTTGAAGATGAACCCCTTGAAATGTGCTTTCAGGGTAACCTTGGGAAAATTTCCTGGTTTTTTTGTATGCCATCGTGGCATCAAAGTCAATACTGAGAAGACTAAGGCTATACTTGGAATTTCAACTCCTCAAAACTTGAAAGAGTTTATAGGAATTCAAGGAAATGTTTCCTATATATGGATATTCATAGCCAATTTGGAAGGAAAGTGTTTTCCCTTCACCAAATTGATGAATAAGGGGTTCACATATCAATATACCAATGACTGATAAGAAGCATTTGATACCCTCAAGAAATACATTTTGATCCCACTGGTATTGATGCCACCTGTTGAATAAAATATTCCCATTATTTATGTGACAACCTTAGAGTGATCATTGGGAACCTTCTTTACACAAAATAATGATGTTGAGAATGAAAATAGTTTTTATTATCTCAGTCAAACCTTTCTCGATGTAAATACTCAATATTCAGATATTGAGAAAAGATTCCTATCATTAATATTTTTAGTTTAGAAATTGAGACACTATTTTCATCATCATAAGGTCCACTTGGTATCTTGAAATAACCCACTCAAATTTATCCCTAGTCATCCTATGCTTATAGGATGTCTAGCATGGTGGGTGGTTATTCTACAACATTTTGATATATAGTTTGTGCCTCAGAAAGTAGTAAAAGGATAAGATTTAGTAGACTTCCATGCTGAGCACCCATCTTCAGAAGAGAAATCATTGAATATTGAACTTCCTAATGAAGAAATCTTTTCTATTCAAGACAATTCCTGAATATGGGAAATGTACTTTGATAGTGCTTCCCAAAGTCCAATAGGGAAGAGAATGGAAGACTTGAAGCTCAATAAAGTTGGGTTAGGGATTGTGCTTATCTCCCCAGAGAAGGAAATGTTTCCATATTCCTTCCTATTATCAAAAGGTGGTACCAACAATGAGGCAGAGTATCAAGCTCTTATTGCAGGCCTGGAATTAGCACTCTAAGTACCAGTGGATCACCTAGAGGTGAAGGGTGATTCAGAATTGGTAATAAAACAAATCAACTAGGATTACACTATCTAAAAATAAGAGTTAATTCCCCTATGTGATTATGTATGAGGGTTAATGGATAAATTTCCCTTAGATACAACATTGTCTTACATCCCATGATCAAAAAATGCCTAAGATTATGCATTGTAAAACACAGTCATAGCCTTGGAAGATCCAAATCATGATGAAATATTCATCATTATTGCCCATCGTTGTGTGGTTTCACATTTTGTTCAAATAATAATAGAGGAAATAAATGAAATCAATCTCATTTATGAGCCATATGGTCATACCATAAGATGGATGGCACCCATCATTGAATATCACCAAAACGGGGTACTTCCAATGGATAGAGTTGGAAGAGAGAAAATTCGGAAATGAGCAGCTAATTTCACTATATATAATGTCCCAGATCACCATAAGATCCTTTACAAACAGGGCTTTGATGGAATTCTCCTCAGATGCATTAATGGGGATGAGACTTCAGTTATCATGAAAGAAGTACATGTAGGATCATGTGGTGCCCACCAGTTTGGGCATAGGATTTCTGATCAAATCTAAAGTCTTGGATACTTCTGGCCTTTGATGATGCAGGATTGTATAGATTTCACTAAAAAGTTTCATCCCTGCCAGGTGCATGCCAAATTCATTCATCAACCCATGAAGTTTCTACATATAGCTAAATACTCCTTTCCATTTGCTACATGGGGAATGGATATAGTGGGACCTTATCATCCACCTATGACTAAGTTGTTCAAGTACATTCTTACTACTACTGAATTCTTCTCCAAATGGGATGAGGAAATAACTCTTAAATAAGTTGTGGCTGAAATCATTGTTATCTTTGTCAAAACTAATATCATCACTGGATTTGGTGTCCCACATACCATATTGATAGATAATGGAATCAATTTCTATTCTGTTGAGATAGGGAAGTTATATCAGGAACACAATATCAAATCCAACCATTCATCCCGCTACCGTGCAGTGACCAATGGATAGATAGAGGCTTTCAACAAGACCATATCAATTATACTCTAGAATATGGTGGATAAAGATAAGAAATCTTGGCTTAATAAACTCTGGAATTATTTATGGTCTTACAAGACTAATACTTGTACTTCCACATGGGAAAATCCATACTCATTGGTATACGGAATAGAAGCAGTCATGCCTATTGAAGTTAAATTACCTTTACTCTAAGTTTTCATCTATGACCAATTATCTATAGATGAGCAGTCCCGGAAGCGACTAGATGAGCTAGAGAGATTAGAAGAAAAGAGATTGCATACCTTGCATCATCTGGAAGTCCATCAAAATAGAATAGCACAAGCTTTTAACAAGAAAGTTTGCCTCCATTTATTTCTTCAAGGAGAATTAGTATTAGTCCTCAGGACTCTAATGATGCTAGGAAATAAGCCTCCAAAGATTGAGCCAAAGTAGGAAGAACCTTACTCTATACATAAGGTCTACTTTAATGGAGATTACTCCTTAATATCAATAGATGTAGAACTCATTAAAACTCCAACCAATGAAAGGTTCTTGAAGAAATACTTTTTATAATCATAAAGACCATGTCCTAGTTGCATGATGTTAAACTACACAGAAACCATCATCTTAGCCGTAGGGTGCTAAAATACATAGCAACCATCATCCTTGTTGTATGATGTTAAATGGAATAAAACCTTTTTTCCTCACTACACGACATTAAATTGTATGATTAAAGTCTCCTTTATTGGATGTTAAGATATACCCCAAGATACCATAAATTGACATTCCTTATGGTCCTTGAAAGGATGAGTAGCTTCCATGCGCATGCATTACTCACATCATTGCCACTCCTTAGTGGAACTTGAGCCCCATTTCTCCCTATGTTTAAATCAGATATGCATAGGAACCCATTTTTAAGAACTACATGTGTCTTGATTCTCATTTTCAATGAGATATGTAGTGATTCCAGAATCTCTAATCTTGGGCCCAGCCGCAACCATAAAGAAATTTATATCTCCTTTTCCTGTATATGAACTAAACTTATACAGAGTACTCTTTTAGAATACATGGTTTGATTCTCATACCATCTTGTGTCTTGAGCTTAATTATTATTCTGGAATGTATCAAAAGCCTCATCTCTCACATTAAACTTAGCTAGTGTGGGGGATGGTCTTTTCAAGAACTATGTGTGGCTTAACTCTTATTCCAATAAGATACATAGAGACGCCTAGATCTCCAATCTTGTATCCATCCACAATAAAGATAAAAAAACCCTTCATCCACTGTGTGGATGAATAAAACATGCATAGGGTATGTTTTAAGAACTACATGTGGATTCATTCTCATCCCATTGAGATATGTAGTGATGCCTATGTTTTAACCCTGGACCAAAGACAATATTTTCGTCTTTTCATTTTGGTTCATCTTCATCCATATTGCATGATGTTAAACTGCATAGAACATTTCAAGAACTATGTGTGGATTTATTCTTGACTCATTAATATGTGTAGTGATGCCTGGATCTCCAATCCTAGGTCTAGCTACAATATTGAAAAAGTCCCTTCACCCCTGTGTGTATGAATCAAACTTGCATAGGGATCATATTCAAGAACTACGTGTGGATTGATTCTTTCCCCTAGAAAGATACATAGTGATTCTCAGATCCTATATCCTAGATCAACCACCATTAAATTATTAGACCCTTATATTTCACTTTCTTTACCTTTGTGTTGCAAAAATAATCTTTTTACCACTCCCTGTTTCTCACTCCGAACATAACTCATGTGGGCCTAATAATCGGGTAACAAACTTCTCTACATAAACAAGGTATCTCAATTCATATTTGGGATTATCAATGGTCCTGGATGTAAGACCTTAAAAGATACAATAGATGTCCTCGTCGTTTGATGATAAACTACATGATCTTCTAAAAAAATTATGTGTGGTTCAACTTTCATTTCCATGAGATATGTTGTCATTTCACGTTATTTCACCTTCATCCTTACCACATTATGTTAAACTGCATAGAAGTACAAAGAACTATGTGGCTTGATTCTCATTCTATTGAGATATTTAGTGACACTTAAATCTCCTATCTCATATTCATCCATAATTAAGAACACTCCTTGTGTATGGATCAACCCTGAATGGGAAACCCTTTCAAGAACTGTGTATGGCTTGATTCTCATCCATATGAGATAAGTAGTGATTTACAGACTTTCAATCTTGGACCCAGCTACAACATCTTGTAATTTATGCCTCTTTTATCTTGTGTATGAGTTAGATCTACATGAAAAGATCAATATGAGTTCTCATCTTATTTATGAACCTGTATTCAAAAAACCCCATTATTCCCCACTTGTGAATTCAATTAGGGTGGGGTAAACTTTATTTAAGAACTATGTGTGGCTTGATTCTTTCCCCAGTAAGATATGTAGTGACACCTAGGTCATATCCCCTAGTCCAACCACAATATTCATTTTTCACATCGAAATCAATTCACATCCTTACTGCATGATGATAAACTATATGGACCTACAAGAACTATTTATGGCTTGACCCTCATCTATATGAGAAACGTAGTGACGTCCAAATTTTCAATCATGGGCCCAGCTATAGCATGATATGAAAAATCCTTTATTCTCTTATGTAAGAGTCAGATATACATGAGGAGATCCAATAAAATTCCTCACCTTATACATGAACTTGTATCTTATAAGAACTATGTGTGGATTTATTCTTTCTTTGACAAGATACGTAGTGAAACATGGGCCCTATACCCTAGTCCATCCACAACATTCAATTTCTATTCATATCAAAGTCCCTAAAGTCCTTGTTGTATGACTCTAAATTTCACAACATCATGTCCTTACCACATGAATTTAAATTGCACTTTACCTAGAGAACTATGTATGGCTTGATTCTCATCCCATTGAGATATGTAGTGTAGACTAGGCCTTAGATCCTAGTCTCAATCATGGGATAAAAGAATATTTCCCACCTCCTGTATATAATCGAACATATATACAGGAACCTTTATTTTAGATCTTATCCTTAGAGATCCTACCAAGGAAACAAAATATGTCCCCATTATACATATGGGTCATATCTATGCAAGGGACTCCAAACTCATGGCCAATATCATTCCAAATACTTCCCTTGTGCATTGGACATTGTCCCCTTCACATTTCATACTCCTAATCTTGAATAATTTCAGATATTTATAATCTTTCATCATCTTCTATTGATAGAATTTCTGATACCTGAGAGCTATTTTGCTTGACTATGAAATATGTTCCCCTAGGTGTCCTTGCATAAGTCGCACACATAACAGGCATGTCAGCCAAAAGATTCCACTACTTGGATATGTAACATATGCCCTATTTGGACCTACATAATACATCCTCCATAACAGGTTTCTCAAATAGTGGTAACTTCATTATTTGGAGAAGCCTCTTATGTCCCCTTTAAGCTTTGATGATAGTATGCAGGAACCTGTATTTTAAAGTGGTCATCCTTTTCATATTTGTCCTATATCCTTCCTCCAAACCTGAAAATCTTCAAGACCGTGGTTTACTTCACTCCCCTTAACTTGTTCAAAGAATACTGGAATAAACTTGGGTCATTTGACCACATATCATTCAATTTTTCCATAATATTATGGTCTTAGTCTTATTATCTAAAACTACTGGCACCATAATTCCTATGTTTGGGTCAAACCTTCGTAAAGAACCTATTCCTCTAATTCTTTGTAAATCATGATTAGAAATATTCAATCTATATTTAGGTAATTTTCTTTATAAAACTAAACTATGTGCTTGGGAATATCTGAATTTCCATAAAATTTCATCGACTTTTAGCAAATAGAATTTCATAATTCTTGAGAGCTCCTTTATCTGACTATGCAGTACATGCCCCAATTGTACTTGCATAAAATTCACCTATGTAATGGGAATGTCCACATAAGGATGTCACTATTTGGTTATGCAGCACATTACCAAGTTGTCCCTGCATAATATAGCCCCCATAACAGTTTTGTCAAATAGTGGTAACTTCATTCTTGGAAGAGAACTCTAATTCCATTTAGACATTTTTCCCATATCACTCTTCAAATTCAGAAATCCCCAAATCACTCCTTACAATTTTCTCTTTCCATTCCTGAATATGGTAGCACATTTGCAAATAAATTACCAAGAATTGTAAAACCATCAAATCCTCAATCAAAGCTAAAGACCTTAAATCAAGGCTGCATAATTTCCTTGCTTCATGGCTTTAAACTACACAGTCTAATGTCCTTACTGCATGAATTTAAATTATATTCCATAATTTCATTGTTGCATGACTTTAAACTACACAACAAAATTTTCTTGTTGCATGAATTTAAACTTCACTACATAATGTCTTTGTTGCATGACTTTAAACTACACAGCCCTATAATATCTTTGTTGCATGACTTTAAATTGCACAGCATAATTTTCCTGCTGCATTACTTTAAACTACATAGCATATTATCAAAAATCCCTGAATGTCCTTATTGAATGAATTTAAACTGCATAGCATAATATCATAAGTCCCCTTTCTGAAAAAATGTACCTTCCTTCACACATAAAATTCATATAGGAATGGCTTCTCATTCATGGACTATGTAGGCATAGATGGACCCCTTTATTTTCAAATACATTTCCTTGCAAAATGAACCCATTGTGGTCTTGAGACATCCAAATCTTAAACCCCTTTGTTTATCATTAGTATAATGACAAAATTCCTGGGAACTCCTTTACCTGAATATGTAGTTCATACCCTCATTTGGCCTTACATAATGTCTCCCACATAATGGGATTATTGGCCTAAGGATGACATTGTTTGGCTATGCAGCATATACCCTAGCTCTCCCTGCATAATATGGCCCCCATAATAGATTTTTCAAATAGCGGTAACTTCATTCTTGGAAAATACCTTCTCTATTATCATACTTCATTTTTTAGATTTGGTGACCATAAAAATCATGACCCGAGATTCCCCATGGAAGTATCTAATGAATATTGAGACCTTCTTTATACATCAATCCTTGTTTGGGTTCTAATTTCAAAAATCATGGTCATAGTTATTCGACCTTAAACATTATCATTATTAGACCGATATGCATGAATTTAAACTACCCTTAAAAAGAGACATGATACTCACCATATTGAAAACCTACAAATGGAATTCTGGACAAAATTTTGAGTCTCATATCGCTATATCTATACTCTATATGGTCTGTAAAATATCAATAAATTAAAAGACAAAAGGCATAAATATTTTTAGGTTGAAAATACAAAATTGGAAACTTAAGAAAATTACAAATCTTATCCTCTAAGTCTTCTCCATGTGAATCTTAGGAAAAAATTATGGTAATGACACAAAAGATACAGAGTTTGTAGGGTTTTTCATATGACCCTATTAAAAATCAAACTATTCTCACTATGACCATTGGCTTAGCTTGGATATTTCAATTATAGAAAGAAAGAAGGGATGAAGATATATATATGATAGGAGACAAAATCCTTTTCATTTATATGGAAAAATTATAGGATCATCCATATAATGGAATATCTCTTTTATAAATTACAAACATCTTTCAGCATGACTCTTTATTTATGGAACAGCCTCATGGGCCCTATCAACTGCTTACTGAAGCTCAATTAGTTGAGTATCTTAAACCTCCTCGGTCTAACAAAGTGTGTCTTTGTCAGTTGAAATGGAAGTTACCCCTTATAATTGGGCTTCTCCCAATTATTAGTTCAATTGCTCAATCCTATTTTCAATAGCATCCATTTGTTTCTAAAGTTGCACCATTTCCTTTATTGTCTCTTTAATTTTCTAATTTAATTACATCAACTTCTTCCTATGATTGGATTCTTCCTCAGATATTGTAGCTCTAAAACCCTCAACATTGGTGAGTAGTTTATCCTTTATAAGATCTTTCCACATTTTGTGTTCTTTCTCCCACCAGCGAATGGTCTCTTTCACCGCATTATAAATTGGTTGATAATCAAATCCACAAAATCCCAGTACACTAAACAGTGTTAGAAGTCGGAAAAAATATGAGGGAATCTCATACAAAGTCTTCTTAGAGATAATATCCCAAATGGTTCAACATTTGTTTCTACGCAATACTAAGAAAAAATCTCAACTCTAAGTCTGAATCAGAATCACTACCATGAGGTGGAACATATTCTAGAATTAGATCACATAAATAGGTGCCTATCTCTACTCCTTTCAAAGCATCAAATTCTTTATCTTCTATTATTGATTGATCCAACACATAGGCTTAACCTTCGGACCTAACAGTGAGATCCAATGTCCCTAAATGGTGATTTAGAATGATTGTTAGCTCTAAATGTGTAGCAAAAAAGCGTGATCAAGACAGTCAATGACATTTAACCAGTAGTAAGTTGGATACTTGAGTGGATTCTTCCCTAGTATTATTGAATTTAGTAGTTTGAAAATGTACTTCTTGGAGAGGGGCATTCTCCTGAGCTTTCCTGGTCACCATGACCAGGGGTTCTAGATCATCTCCTAATGCTAGATTCTCAGTCGGTACTACTCTGATGTCAACAGAAGTAGGATTAAGTGAGATGATCTATTCTTGAAGGGAATTTGAATTTTTCACTTTAGACAAGGCTATATAAATTGAGTTTTGATGTTAACTATAAAATAAAAGAACAATTATGTATGGTAAATACAAGATTAAGAACTTATGTCCTTTCAGATCCTCATTGAAGTCCCCAAAATCATTGATGGAACCTAGAATATCAATGTCTGGATTAAGATCATCACTCATTTCAGTGTATATGGATTTGTATATCATATCACCCTCACCATTTAAGGTATCCAAAAAACGTTGATCGATGCCCAAATTGGCTATGTTGATATTCTATTCCATCATCTCTTTAACTGGTGCAATTTCGTCAAGCCTTACTGGATCAGGATCAGCACCATCACCTACCTCAGACTACCCAAGATCCTCGCTCCTTCCTTCTAGAGAAATAATAGTATCATCATCGATTGTCGTTGGATCCTTCTGCATGGGCAATAGATCTGAAATGTTATGTAGAAAATAATGTTATAAACAGCATGTGATACCCAAAAGAAATGTATCTAAAATTATCGTGACCCTCCTCTATCCCTATAGAAATAGGAACAGACACAGCTGCATCCCTTGACACTTTATATTTCAAGATGACAGACTTGTCAGCGTGAATCTGTACTTCCCCCAGGGTGTCCTTCTCAATCTATGAAGGACCAGTACCTGATCCCTTAAGGGAAGAAAGAAATACACATCCTATGAGGTAATGGCTGAGGATTTTCTTTCTCCATTACCTCCATCATAGTTCTCCCTCCTGGAGAAATTTTTGGATACCTAAGGGTTTCATCTAGTGTATCAATGGGGGTGCCTGTGGGTCCATAATTTAGTGACTCAGGAACCATTCCTAGTGATACTCCTTCTCTAATTTCAAGATACAAAATGAAATCCCGTCAATATTAGTGATAGTGGATGATGGAGTAGATCTGAAACAAAATAAAAGGGAAATACATTCTTAGTATTAACATAAATGTCTCCATCCTCCTTAGTGTGAACAATTACCCATTCACGTATCCCTCGATCTAATATGTTGGATACTCATTTTGAGGCTGGGACCTAATCATCAGTTGAATATATTAAAATATACACCTCCTTCATGTACTTGTGTACCTCATCTAGATTTCTATCTGGATGAAAATAATAGGGTTCTATAATATCACCCAAATACGTTATTCTAAGGCCATATTGGAGAAACTCCCATTCATCCCTAAGATCATGGGTCATGCTTTCCCAGTACTCGATTGATGAAGGTCGCACATAGTTTGGATTTGATATGGTTGGGTACAGGGAAAACTCAAATTCCTCAGGTTGGAAGGACTCTTAAGTCCTCCCTTCCTCTTCATAATAATCAGCAGATGAAACGGTTACTTCTTTTTTATGGTGGAAACTATATCACCTCAGTGCTAGAGGTATTGTCTCCCTAGCTTTGTTCTTTTTGGTGGATTTTCTGTGAGGACATTTTGAAGGTTTTGAATCCTCTACATCATATTTGGTTTTATATTTTTTTCCATGATTTCTATAAATAATAGTTTTCATGGCCTCTACATGATGTATGCCTTTAGTTAAATCCCCTTGAGGGTATGAATAAACCCAAGCTTTATCATATCCATCCTCTAATCCAATTGATGCATCTCATGGAGGTAGTGTAATCTACATTTTGGATGTCTCTAAGGCCATCAGAATCCATAAATTTTAGGGTTCCATTGGGTGCTTCTCATACCTAACATATGTGGGAGGAAAGGTGTCTAATTATTGAAGACATCTGAACTGGAAAGAAAACCTATAAGGTACATAAGCCTCACAGATTATTTCACCGTCAATCCTGGTTGATAGTACACTATCCCTGAATACCATCATGTATGACCTTAACTCGTAATTTTCTTCCTTACCATCATCAATAAATGTTCCAGTTGGTGGGTTACCAAAAGGAAAAAACAAAATTCTCCTGATATATTTAGTGTCCTCAACACCTCATCAAGATTCGGGTTCAGAGGTTGAATCTTAGAAACCTTCTTCACAAATAGGGTAAAATGACCATTAGGGACTCTAACTGAATTAAGCACTGAATATAAATAGAAATGTGCTACAATCCAGCTCCATAACACTTGGAATGGTCCTTTGAATCTAAATGGAGCATTCCCATTGTATAAATTCAATAGGCAGTGATAGATTCTTGCTAATACGGGGGGTGTAAAACCCAATATATTTCCCCTATACTAACTTGGATGTAATAGAAAAAGTCTCTAGCCTTAAACCACCACCGAACTCATGGACTGGGAGAAAATAAATGATTAGCCACATTGCAAGGAATTTATCTAAGTGTACCTTTGCATCAATCTTGGCCTTAACCTTGTAACCCAAATGCTTGTAATCACCCCTCTCTAATGTCAGCTAGAAAATGTCTGAAGCACCCCGATTATTCACAGTTGGGAAAATGGTAGGATGTTTGCAAGTAGGACCCTTCTCTTTAATTGGTTCTAAAAAATATTCCATCCACACTCTTTCATGAATATCATATCTTGGATGAGGATCTTTCTTTTATTTCTAAAAATTATTTTCTATTTTGAATAATTCATGAGCCAATGGTAGTATCCAATCATAATCATCCCATGTTGTTGGTGGTGGAATGAAGTCATCATATATCTCCCCAAGAATGGGTGCCCCATATATTTTGTAGACATCCCACAAACTGATTTTGACCTCACTATGTGTTAAATAGAAAGAATTTTTTTGTAGACTCTGTCAGCTTAGTAATTCAGGAATGATTTCATTTTTGTAAACATAAGTCTATCCTACCCAAACAGCTTCATAAATGTGAACATCATACATCTCTTTCCTAAACTAATAAAAAGTTTGGTGTAGCCAAAATTCCCACATCCATTTGGGTCTACTTCCTCCTCTAGAGAAAAGATCCCAATCTTGTTTCCAGCCAATGGATTGACCTTTTTTTATGCACAAAAATATGAATCATAGAAATGCATACTTGGATCTACAACATGATTCTTCATAACAAGAGTAAAACCATTATGATGTAAGATGCATATAATAGGAACTATTCCCTCATGAAAAGGGACACCCCTCGAAGAAATGTTCATACAATGATGGTTTATATGTTTTACAAACCAATTATTTGGAAAAAAATATTATATTATGGAATTTGGGTGTCTTGCAGAAGCCTATTCCCATATAGAGGCAAATAATTACTTCCCGAATATTTTCATTGGTATGGAATCAATCCTTTATCTAACTCAAGAAGGGTACACTCAACAATGTCATAATAGTCCGGTCCAATGAATTTCATCATTTCAGTTGGGAGAATTTTATCTTCCTCAGTTGAAGTCATCAATCAATACATTTCCTACAAGATAACCATGAAACGTTTCTCATTAAGTTGGAATTTTGACTTAATAAAGTTCAAATTTTAACTTAAATAAATTCAAAATTTTGGCAAAGGAAAATCCCTGTGTAGCTCCTCCGACGAGGTCCCCCATGTAGCTCCTTCGACAAGGTACCCAACATAGGTCCTTTGATGAGGTCCTCCTGCAAAACTCCTTAGATAAAATAACTCCACGTAGCTTCGTTTCCCAGGTGGATATTCCTTGATAAATTTTCAAAGGACCTTAGTGACATCACAATGCAGCATAGCTAGACGAATGAGCTATACATTGAGAGAAAAAGTTGGAAATGTGGGAAAAATGGAAAATAAATGGGGGTATTTATAAGCACCACTGGCCTATGCCGCCAACCTACACCAAAAGACTTATGCATATTCCCTACATGGCATAGCTATATAGAGGACCTACACAATCCAGTATTAATTTCCCACAATCATTTTCCCTATAATCTTACCGCAGGACTAGACCTTCTTTTTAGTTGGATCCAATCCTAAGGGGGGGATTTTTTTTACACTCCTTTTTTAATAGAGGAAGGGAAAATGATTATGAAAGAGAACTTTAGATATGTTAAAGTTTCAAGAAAATTTAAAGGAAGTAAATAAATCTAGTTTAAGGGACCTACGTAGCATACCTATGCACAAGAAGGACAGTACAACTCCTTCTAGTACAACCTAAAGGCATAATACCAGCACCGAGGACCTATTCAGCATACCTACACCAGTGGACTTATGCATCCATATATGTTTAAAAACCCTACATAGGGTATCTATGTGGAGGGTCTTCTCCCATGACCTACGTAGACAAATTCCTTTTGACCATCCCCCCTCCTTGCCTATAAATATAACCCTTGGGCTCCTCATTTTGACAACTAAAAAAGTTGGAAGAACCCCCAAAGCTCCCATTGTGTAGCTCCTTCTATCAGGTCCCCCAAATTTTCTCAGGTATCTCTCTAAAACATGATAGAAGAGATAATTATTTGAGATAAGAAAGATAAAGTTCCTTTCAGAGTTTCAAATACAAAAAAAATCTGATTAAGGACCCTCCTTCCATATGAAGAAGTCATTTACACAAGGTCCTTTCATTAAGAAAAGACCTATGCGGGATTCTTCCAAGGATATCAAGGGAAACCCAGGGTACTTAAGTTGAAACCTCACCCAAGTGTTTCTGTCCCTATAGTCCATTTCCCAAGGCATGTCATTCTTTCATAGGCTTATCCTTCCTATGTTAATAATTTTTAAGTTCCTCCTAGGACCTGAGTGGTATATCTGTGTGGAATACCTACATGGAATACCTATTATGACCACCTATGTAGACCATCCTTGAAGGCCTCTTCTAAGAAACCCATGGAAGGTCCTATCCTTCCTTGACTTCCTTGTCTGAAAGGGTCTAAGCTGAAACCTCCACCAAGCCTTCCTGATTTAGCAGACCTTTTGGAAAGGCACATCAACATGTCTCCCTTTGGGATTTGGATATCTATGGTCAGTGGTTTCCCACACTCATCTTACCAGAGGCTAGTTATCCTCAAAGTGTCTATAGATCTAGATATCCATGTTCACATATACTCTTACCCTAAGGATAGTGTTGGGGATTTCCAAGTCTCAGATTCTGGGGATAAGACTCTATCTTCCTCTCCCTGTATCTAAGACCCAGAGCCTCTAGTCCCCAATTGGAAGAGTGAGGATCACACTTGATTTTCCCTTCCATAGGGAATGATATCGTCCTCCCACTAAAGGACCCATTTTAGAGAATCCCTCTTGGAGTAATCCCCTGGCCTTTCAGACTATACCCAGTGACCTTCACCTTCATTTCACATTGAAGGGTTCATTTCTTTTCACCCTCATCCATTATCACCCTATCTTTTTTCGTTGTAGGCCAGGCCTCTTCCATATGCAGAGGATAAAGTGCATTTTTTGTTGAATCTTTCACATCCTATTGTTTCTCACACTAAGCATGAATCGCATGGGCTTAGAGATTTGTGATGATTACACATCTTCACAATCCACATCACATCTTTAACTAAAAGACTCTGATTCCCACCATAATTGGGATATGTAGGAAGCCTTCACCCAGGGTCCGAGCTCAATGGACATCCTCTTCAGGAGTCCAACCCTAATTCCCTTAGTTTGGGAATCCTCCTTAAGAATAGGCTCTGAATTAAGTTCCCTTTAAATCTCTATGAGTTAATACGTCTCTTGTGGATCATGTTACAAGGGAATCCTATTTAGGAGTAATCCCTAACCTATTTCTCTCAATAGTCCATAATCCCCTATGATACTTACCAAACTACGTGGGCTTTGATTTCCATCCAAATGAGATATGTAGGAAGCCTCCACGAGGTTCAAACCCAACATTCCAAATCAACCCTCTTCTCATTGATTCATATCCCCAGTAGGGTCAAATTCAGCTTGGGATCTCATATTATTTACAAGTTCCTTGGGTTTCTTAGGCATAATTCCCACACAAAGCTTTGATTAGGCACCTTACACCTAGATGTCCTTACCACATGACATTAAACTATACGGTTAGGTCCTTATCACATGACCTCAAAAGGTATGATGTGTCCCATTAAGTGACACCGAACTATGAAGTTTCTAATTCCTTTCATGAGGATATGTAGGTAGCCCATCTATGGGTATGATCACAACATTAAAATAGATTTCATCTCCCTGGGTGATGATAAATTCTATAGTGCCCCGCAAAGTGTCTTAAAAACCAGTATTTTCTTAATAAAAACTAAAGAATGTCTAAGTAGTATATGAGAGGATACCATTAATGGAGAACCTCGAATACATATAGATATCTCCATTTCTGAAGAACCTTGAATACATAAAAAATATTCTAATCTTCATACATGATAGTAATTGATTGCAAATTTTCAGGGAAACCTACATTACACTTGGTAAATTAATAAGGATTCATAAACATATCTTTAATCTATAAGAGAGTCCCATAGTGGGCAATAATTCCCCTAAAAAGTGTGTTATGGGTTTGAACTCCCATCCTCTCGACCAATGTAAGTTATTAAGCATCATGGGTCAAAATCATTAACGAGGTCCTTCCTTTGGAATGAAAATCCCTTTGGATACATAACCTTTGGGTGTTTTCAATTCCATAAACAAATCCATTGGAAACTGTCAAGAAATATTGATTCTTAACCAGAACACACATTATGGGAGAAACAAACATGTTGATGAAGAATTCAATAATGAATAAAATAAAATAAAATAGAAGAAGTGGTTAGATGAATCCAAAGTCTGTGAAATTTTGTTGAAGGATTTATAAAAGTCCTCTAAGAATCTAAATCTATCAATATCACATACCAATCAATTCATTCTTGATGATGGTATTTTTTAATAAACCTCAGTGATTCAATTAGTTGTTTCTTCCATAGAAGATAAGGGAAAAGCCAAATTTGTTCTTGAACAAGCTGAAGAATCGGTGCTAGTAGAAGTACAGAAGAAAACTGAGAAAGAAAAAGAATCAATTTCAAAAAAGTTTGGAAAGGTAATTCTCTGAACAGTAAAGAAGTTAGAGCTTGAACTTGAGGAAGTTGGAGAATAATAAGAATAATAAGGTTACAAAGAATAATAATAAGTGGAGGAATAAATAGAAGAAAAAGATGAGGAAGTGGTGTATGAATAAGAAGAATAACCTGATAATGAAAAAAATTAGATCGATGAACATTCTAAAGAGAATAAATTTTCAAAATCATCATCATAATTAGCCTTACTATATCAGTTTGATCAGGATACTTAGTTAGAAGTGTCAAAATAAAAATATTCATTCACAAAGAAAGAAAATTCATCATCAAAAGAGAAAGATAAGTCAATCTAAAAGGAATAAGAAGATGATCAACAGTCTTAAACAAATTTTTCTAAAGAATTTTAGTCACATAAGAATATGGAAGTTTTAGTAATTTCAAATGATAAGTTTGTTTCCAAAAATTTAAAAGATAAATTTGAAGAGAAACATGATGTTGAATCTTCTAAAATGAAACCTCCAAAACCTTTATCAGGTTCATCGAACTCTAAGATAACTATATCTCAAAATGGTTTCAATTATATTTATCAAAATTTAAATAGGCTAAGTGACACAATTCTTAATTTTCACAATTTAGAAGAAAAATGTCAACTTATTCAAAATATCCTTAGGGAAAAATAAATTTCAATCAAATTTATTATAGAATTAGTTATCCATATCAAGATAGAGTTGAAATCATTTTAGGAAAAGTCTTGGACTCATAAAATATCATACAATCATATGGTCAAGTGGTCAAATCATGTTTATTGTGATATAATGGATCATGATGATCAATTTTTTGAAGTCAATAAAAAAATTACAAACCATATCATTTAAAAAATTTTCTTATGATGTATCTGATCGAGTAAAGTTCATGGAATAATTCATAGATACTACTGATGATCGGATAGATGAAGTAAAAGTTTCAAAAGAAAAGGTTTTAAATTTAGAGTTGGAAAATTACTGTCTAATATCATGTGAAAATGAGTTGATCGTTATGATGGATGAGAATAAAGATATTTATAAGGAGGTTAATAGGGTGAATAATGAAGTCTAGAAATAAGCAGTATTGGAATAAAATATCATGAAACTTGAGAAGGATTGATAGGAGATCAAAAAGATGAGAGATATTGTGAAAAGGGTCATGAAGAAATATTGAATACTTTTTATATTTGAACTCTCAATGTAATATTATCAAACATTTAAATTCTTGTTAAATGTTATTGTATTTTCATCTATATACTTTTTGCTTAAATGTATTCCAATTACTTTTGGAAGTATGTTCTTTATATTACTTCATGTATGAATAGTTAGTTCATAATTTATTATTTCATATGCTAACTATTCTAAAATTTCAGGAAACTTTGGATTCTTTCCCTTTCTTTTTTTAAATCACAAAGGGGGAGAAGTTTTTTTAGTTTTATAAAGGGGGGGTTATTTCTTTAAAGGGAGAAGATATGATTAAAGGGGAGTTTTATAAAATGATAAAAAGATTTCAAGGAGAAGTATTGATAAGTATTTAAGAATTTCATAAAAGGGTGTTGTTATCTTATGGGGTATAAGTATGAATAATTTCCATTGTATCATAAAATATTTATAAACTCAGAGGAAGTTATGAAGTATATCTCCAAAGTTCTTAATAGGTAAAAGGGTTGTAAGTATTTCAAGTTATAATTTTTTATTTCAGTATTGTTGTTTGTTCTTTCCAAAAAGGGGGATATTGTTGAGTCTGAATTTTTACTTATTACTTTTCCATTCCTTTAGTTTTTTAAATCACAAGAACCTTCTTAAAACTATGTTTACTAAATTTTTATATTCCAAGTGTTTTGGTATGTTTTTGTGCAAAACATTACTTTTTACCATAAATAGAAATAGTTCAAATGTATTATGAATATAAACTTATCATTATTCAATATGATTCATAAATTTAATGATGCATCATATTAATTGGACATACCTTTTTTATGACTAGTGGTTTGATTTTTTATTTGTCTATTGTACTTCCAAAAATCATGACTATCAGACAGATACTGGTATCTATGAATCAAACTGACCCTTATAAGGATTATCATAATGAAAAACAGTAATGAAGTCCATAAAACAATCATAAGTTTATAATAAAAATATATAGACTAGTTTCTATTGTAAGGAATATAATTTAGTATTATAATGGTGCTAAACAAAAACAATGTCAGACATTTAGTTACAGATGAGTTGTCAAGTGCCAGCTGTCTGAGTCCATTGCAAGAAACTCCAAAATATGACCATTGTAGTTTTACCTATAAATAGTCAGTCACTTGAATAGGTTTAATATGATCGCATTTTCAACTCAAGTCATCTAAAGTGTTCTCTGTGTGAATATCTCATTATTAGTCATTGTAGTTATTTAGAGAGTTGAAATTATAAGGAATCATTGTCAAGGTTGTTTCCTTTAGATATTTTTTGTAATCATGTGTCTTATATTTGTAGCAATAGAGGGATTATAAGGATAGGAAGATAGTGAATTTTATTCATCATATTAAGGGCTTTCGAGGCTAGGAATACAGGCACCGATCATCGTATCGAGGGCTTCCAAGGATAGGAATATAGAGCTTATCGATCTTCGTATTGATGTATTTCCTAGTAAGGAGAGATATACTTTATAGTAAGTATAAAACTATGGATACCTTTAGTAGATGTCATTGAATACCTTTACTCTTAAGGTTAAAATAGTGAAATCATTTTAAAATAGATTGTAAATCATTCTTACTTTATAATATTTTTTATTTCTTGTTTTTACAAGTCTTTATTCCTCTATGATTATTATGATAGAAAGTTTTTTTTAAAATATTTCTTATCAATTGTTTTCATTGGTGAATCTATGATAACAATTATAACATACTCTGATATTATCAGATACTTTTTGTTTCTGATTATGACACTCTGATCATCATATGATCTGTGAGTCTGATCATTTTACTTTAATAGGCTTTTTGTTTTGTTTTAGTTTAATATTTTAAACTGTAATTCACCCCCCTCTTGTAAAAGTATCGATGTTAGTTACTATTTCAATCCAACATATTAAACATGATTACTAACTAAAGACAGTATCATGTTGTAAAAAAATAAATTCCAAACTAACAAGAGTGTCATGAAGTGAGAATATAAAGGAGAGATGATTTTAGCCTTCAAGGAACCTATGTTGGTTGCAGACAAGTTATTCAAATAGACTCACTAAAAAATTTAATTTTTTATTTCCATCATTCCAAGTTCAAATTTAATTCTTTTAAACTTAGTTGAAACTAAATGTTTGGTAAAAGCATCATAAGTTGATCATTAGTTGGAAAATATTCCAAAAATTTGTCACTTTTTTTAACATGTTCTCTACTAAAATGATATTTTACTTCCATATGGTTTGTTGTTGAATAATGTAAAGGGTTATTTGAAATAAAAATAGTAGAATAATTATCACATAAAATAGGTAAATTTTCAAAATAATCATCAAAGTCGGATAAAGTTTTCTAATCCAAAGAGATTGAGCACAAAAACTTCTATTAGAAATATATTCTACTTATATAGTATACAAAGCAACAAAATTTTGTTTCTTAGAACTCAAATATACTAATATTTTCTCTAGAAAATGATAAATGGAACTTGCGATTTTTCTATCTATTTTACAAGTGCTAAAATCTAAATATGTATAACTTTTTAATTCAAAAACATTTTTAAAATATAAAATATTCCAGGGCTTAAGGAACCTTTAACAAATTTTATTATTATTTTTTAATCCATTAAGCGAGTTTATTTAGTTTTACTTTGGTATCTATAATAAATAAACATATATTCATGAAATAGTTAAATATAATAAACTACCCATCATACCTCTATAAAAACTGTTATCAACTGATTTTTTAGATTCATTAGCATCCAATTTACATAAATTATTCATGAGATTATTTGGTATTTTAAAACTATATAAACAAAATCCTTTAACCAATTATTTATCATTATTATATTGATTTAAAAATATTCCATCATTCCTTTGAAAAATTTTATTTCCAAGGAATAATTTTAGTTCTCCCATAAGACTTTTGTTAAACTCACTTGTCATTAATTCTGAAAATTCATTACATGAAGAATTATTTGAAGATCTAAAAATGATTTCATCAGCATAAATTTGAACAATGAATATTTATTTATAATTTTTCTTCATATAAAAATTAGGATCTACCTTTCTGTTTATAAAATAATTTTACATAATAAAATTTGACAATATTTCATACCAAGATCTTTGAGATTGCTTAAATCCCTAAAGAGATTTAGATAACTTTAAAACATGATTTGAAAACTTATAATTTTTAAAAATAGGGGTTGTTTAACATATACTTACTTGAAAATATATTCATTTATAAATGTGTTTTTTATATCCATTTAAAACAATTATAAACCATGAAAAGTTATATAAGCTAATAAAATTATTATAGCTTATAATCTTGAAATAAGGGGAAAAGATTCATCATAATTTATCCATTATTATTGGAAATAGCCTTTATATAATAATCTATATTTATTTCTTATAATATTTCCAAATTCATCAATTTTATTCCTATAATTCTATTGAGTAATTGTCACTTGAGAATCTTTAGGTTTTTCAAATAAATAAAAAACTTTATTTCTAGAAAAATGATTTAACTCTTCTTAATATATAATATATAGTTTAAATTTCTTAAATATTCATCAAAAAGTTTAGAAAAAAATCATAAATAAAATCATGATGATCACAAAAATTCCTTAAATATTTTCTCATTTTAATTTATTGAATCAATAGTTCCAATTACTCTATCTAAAGGGTGATCTTTAAGATTCTTCCATGAATTTTTAGGAGAGTGATTCTCTACCTGAACATTTTCATTATTATGTTGGGTTCCAAACTCTCCAAATTTAAAATCTTTAAACTCTTATTCATTTTGGTTCAAATCATCATTATTTTCTTTTGAAATATTTTCATCAAACTTCACATGGATAAATTCTTCAATTACCATGGATCTTTTATTATAAAATCTATAGGATTTAATAGATTTTGAATTAACTAAAAAGGTACCTTCATCATATTTTGAATCAAAATTATCTAATGAAAAATTATTTTTGAGAATATAAACTTTACAACTGAATACTCTATAATACCCAAATTTTGGTTTTTTGTATTTTTAAATTTCATAAGGTGTTTTCTTTAAAATTGATCTTAAAGGAACTATATTTGAAACATAATAAGTTGTATTTAAAACTTATTCTAAAAATAATATATAAGATTTAAATTAATTTAACATGGTTCTAGAAATTTCTTGAAGTGTTTTGTTTTTCCTTTCCACAACATCATTTTGTTATGGTGCCTTAGGGGCTAAAAATTATGAGAATATCTATTTTATTCATATAATTTTCCAAATTCTAGATTCAAAAACTCACCACCTATAACACTGATTATAGATAAAATTAGATATCCCTTTTCATTTTGAATAGTTTTTAATAAGTAATAAAGTTATATAATGGTTTAGATTTATGAGTAATAAAGTAAGTCTATGTAAATCTTATAAATTCATCAATAATCACAAAGACATGCCTTTTTTCACCCATAATAGAAATAGATATTCGTCCAAAAAATCATAATGTATAAGTTGTAAAGGTCTTACCGTATGTACATCCTTTATATGTTTTAATGACTCTTTATAGTGTTTACCTTTTTTACATGAGTTGTATATATAAGTGATTTATAGCTTCAGTTCGGAAAGTTATAGAGAATTTTGGTGTTTTTATAGTTTTTACAACACCCTAATGTTGGAATAGTCAGGTATCTTATTCCACAAGATGTTATCTAACTAAAACACACTCAAACGTTTAAAATTTTCGTTATTTAATTTTCAAAAATTAATAGAATAAATTTTTCCCTTTCAATTTTTATAAAATATGATATATTCATATTTAAAAACTATATATTTTTCATTATGAAATTTTCATTCATATCGTAATCACATAATTAAGTGATACTAATTAGATTTCATTTCAAACCCTCAACATATAAAACTTTAGACATAATGATAGAATCAGAAATTCAAACCTCGCCAAATGCTTTTATTATACCATTTGAGTCATCACCAAAAATAACATCAGCTCCTTAACAACTATTGAATGATGTAAAATTTTTATTATCACCTATCATGTATCATGAATACTCACTTTCTATATACAATATTTCCTATTTCAGTATTTTAAGTCAGATATCCTATAAAAACATATTTAAGATGACTTTAGTACACATGAAAACTTGGGACCAATTAGGTTACAGTATGAATTTTTTGTAACCCATAATTATTTTAAACATTTATTTATAGGAAACATAGATTATGAGGATTTAAACATAAATAATTTGGTATATCCAAGATATTGTGGCAGTCTCGATGAGCATTCACTTTCATAGTGTCCTTTTAGTCCTCCTTTAAAACAAATAATTATTAAAACTCTTCCCTTGTAACTTTTCACAAAAAATATATTATATATTTTAGGTAATTAATTATCATAACCAAGACGAGTCTTATATTTATTTATTTTATACAATATTACCTTTTATATCTCTAACTCTCTTAGGTATTTTAATGATCACAAACACCAATTTTGTTTCTAACCATTTCATTTCATGTATTTCCAATATTTATGTTTGTAAATATTCCTAGTAAGTTTTTTAGATAAACCATGGGATCAAGAGACACTTGGAGGAAAATTTTTGATGAAATTTTTGGCTATAAGCACTAGCTAGCTAATGGGAAATCACCAGCCAGCTGGTGGAGTTGGACAGAAGCACCTACTCCTGTCTAGACCCACTGGCCAGCCACTAGCCTACCATCATATAACTGATGGAGTCCCATAAACTCGTTGGTGGAATCTAGATAGCCCGATTGAGGGCTAAGAAACCCACCATATAGTCGGTGGATCCTATCAGCTAGCTAATTGAGCTTTTTTTAAAAGTCAACATAACTGTTAAGTCTTTTCCCATCCAACATATCTCACTTCCCAATAGATATATTGAAGTACAAAGACCTCCAAACCCACCATGGGACCTTCAAAGGCTATAAATATACCCTCAAGAAGGCTTATATACTAGAGGTTACCATTTTTATACCTTATTCATTCACTTGATCCCATTTATACTTCCATTATTGTACTCAATTACTCCCACATTTATTTCCCTATCTTCATCTCACATTTTTATTTCAATATTACTGAGAAAATTTAGAGTGTATTTTAAAGGGGATATGATTAAAAAATAAACCCTTATAATTATTCTTTTTGAATTCTCACTACCAGAAAAGTGAGAGTTATTTGGGTTTCTTACTTAACCACTAAAAAAAGTATTGTATTAGGTTTCTTGCTTTCTCCATTGAAAATAAAGTACCTTTATCTTTCTCAGGTATCTTGGATATTGTTAAAGCCAAGGGATTAATCTAAAACCCTAAATCCTTAAGGGTGAATTTATAGGCACTATAGTCTTGAGTTTTGGCAAAAACATTTATCAAACTATTGTTCCTTGTCTTATATTTTAATTTATCACCACGCTTACTCTTTTTTTCTTATATATTATGTTTACTTATTTAATTTCAATTTATCATTTAATTTCATAATTATTTCTCTTCATGTGGTTTTAATTTTTAAAAGGAAATTTACCCAGCCCCCTCTTTTCATCTACTCTAGCCAATATTACCTTCTTATCAAATATTTCCCTTCCCTGAACAAATCTTAATGAATCTTTTTTAAATTTTTCAATCTCATTTTATAGTTTTTTATTTTCATCTAGAATATAATTAAACTTTATTTCTTGAGACTTATCAGTTTTATAAATATAATCCTTCAATTTAACATTTTTCTTATGAATGATTTCCAAATCTACACAAATTTTACAACTAGAACTAGAAGCTGAACATTATAGTTTTTCATTTTCTTCAAGAGTTATCTTATTATCCATCAAAATTTTCTTATACTTTTTACTAATATCCTTGTGTATATTTGAAAATTTGAAAATATCATTGTGTGATATTTCTATTTAATCATATAATTAATGCATTATAAGTTATTTAAAATTATATTAAGAAGATTCAAAATCAAATTCAATAAACTGATTTAAATAATCCATTAAGCACAGATTTACCATTTTATTTTTAGAGATATTCTTCCTAAGAATCAAAGTATTTGGTGTATCTTTATCTATCAATAATTTCTCTTCTTTCCTTGTTTTTAATTTTATCATTTTTACTTTCTTTATTTAACTTTGAGAATTTTGGTTTAATGTTCCCTTTCCTTATGAATTCATAAATGGAAACATTTGGAACTTCATGAGAGATATTATTACTTTTTATTCTACTCTTTTCATCATACTTAGGAAAAAACCTTCTATTTATCCTTGAGTATCCTTTATTATTTTTTGAAAAATCCCTTAGCAACTTGACCAACCTCATCACTACATTTCCCTATAACTCAGAATCTAATGAGTAACATATAACATTAATTTTCGATTTTAATGAAACTCATTTTATTTTACTAGTTTCTTATTCATTAATATTTTTTAATTAAAACTCATATTTCATAAAAGATATGATAATATCATTAAGTGTATATTATTTAAAATTATATATCTTGTATATTTCTACCTTCTTAGCATGCCATTTTTTAGGTATAGCTCTTAAAACACTTTCAACTAAAATAATATTATCTAGAGTTTCTCTTAAATCATTCATGCTATTTAAAATTATAACACCCCAATATTTCATAGTAAGTTATTTTCTTTAAAGAAATTCAATAGTGTGTGCTACACACAACACCAAGTTCGAGCGCACCATGACTTACCAAACTAGCTGTTAAAAAAGTGATTATGAATAGTATTAACTAAATTTTGAATTTTATATACTCCATATAATTTTAACATCCATATTATGTGTTTCTTAGACATAATATAAGAACAAATTCAATTTTTCAAATAAAATAAGTATTTTTCAAAAAATGAAATTTTACCACCTTTTAATGGTGAACCTTTTTTTAATCCAATATTTGACACTTTATATAATAAATTTGACAAAAGAAACTTTTTATTTAGAAGCAGAACATAAAAATTTAGTTTGGATAAATTTTTGGTTCTTTTCTGATAACTTTCATATTTTGATGAATAGTGAAAAATACTAAATTTTAATTGAAAACAACTTTTTTAATCAAAATAATTTATAGTGTTAAATTATATATTTGAATGTTTTTGAAGTATAATTAGATAATATTTTTATCATTTAATCCAATTTTGGTCATTGGAAGTAATTTTACATTTAAATTGGATATAAACATGTATCAATCTTTTGATAGTTTTTACTTCTCAAAAACTCGCCTTCTAGTTTTGACAACGGGACTATTTTTTAAATTAATTAATAAAAATTATATGTTTTGAATTTGGTAAAATAAAAACCATTTTTTAATTTGGAATATCAAAATTAGCTTTGGGTGAATTTTTGTATTTTTTCTAAAAACTTTCAATTTTTGATGAATAGTGAAAAACACTGCGTTATTGTTTAAAGCCGACTTTTTATTTAAATAATAATTTTTAATTTAAATTTATTTTAAATTAAAAATAGATACATAATACCTATATTAGTCAAATTTAATTTATTGAATTCATTTTATAATAAGATTAGATATATAAAATTTTATTGAACTTTTTACCGTGTTTTACTCACCTTCTAGGCACATTTAGAAATTTGCATAAAACATAATTTTACCAATTTTCTGAATTGAACTTAAAAAATTTGAGAGACATGGTTTACATAGAAAAATGTGGTTCAATAGGATGAAAATAAGTGTTGGTGAATAGTAACTTTTGAATTTTATTTGCCACGGTTAAAAGTAAATAGGGAAATTAAAGGTAAAAATGATATTATAATTACCCTAAAAAATGTACTAATTATATTGGATAAGTGTGTTTCGACCAAAATAAACCTTAGTACAAAATTATGATCCTTTTTTATCCACTTTTATTAGATTATGACATTTATTATATTTTATTTAAAGAAGAGTTAAAAGTGTTAAATTTAAATTTTAAAAAAAAATATTTTTAATATAGGTTTATACATAAGTTAAATTCAAATATAAATATTCAATAGAGATATAAAAAGATTTCCTACATCATGGTATTTTATTTTAATTTTTATACATTAAATAATTAAATTTATTTATGACACAATGATGATACAGTAACTACCTTATTAATGAAAGACTAAAATAATTGATGTTATAAATATTAAAATAACTGTAAATTGAAACTTTTGATGCTATACACGAATTTTATAGGTTAATATTACATGTTATAGTTTATTAAATTTATTTTTTTTGAATAAAAAATATTTTTATGACTTTCACAAAAACCAGATACTTAATAGGTTTAAAATTGACATAAATGAGTTTTTAAAACAAATACTATTTTATTAAATTATATAACAGTACTAAAAATATAAGGTTTGTCCAAAGGACTTATATAATGATATATATGTCATTAATGAACCACTTGAGATTTTATTGTCATTTTATAGTAAGTTTATTAATCATGTATTATAATAATACCAGAAGATATGGTAAAAGTTAAACTATTTAACTAAGAGTTAAATCTAAAAGATAAGGTTAATATGGTAACCTAAACTTGTCTAAAACCTATTGTTTAAGATTTTTTAGACCCATAACCACCTTATCCTATAAATAAATCCATTTTTAGCCATTATAAACCAAAAATTATTTTATAATAAAATAAAATTTCAAGCTTTTCCTAAAGTGACCCTCGCCTCTCTTATAAAAGGGTTCTTACCCTTCCCTTAATTTCACACCTCAAAAACTTTTTGTCTCAGCCAAACCCTGCTCAAATATCCTTAAAACTACCCTCACTTAAACCTAGAGACATTAATTTGATCATAAATCCAACCTAAGGATCCATTTTGTTCAAATCAAAAGGAATAACTCGAAGAAGAGGTAATTACTTCATCACCTCTTTCAAAGTTCTTTTCTTCTTCCACTTCATCTTTCTTTGTTGTTTCCATACTAAAAAAATAAATCTAGTACCTTATAAATACTGATATGTTATTATAAATATGGTACAACCATATTCATTATTCTATCCATACTATGAATGACAAAGTCACCATACGTGTGTACGTACGGCTTACCATCTCCACGTCGTGGTGTAGGTTGTTATTCAACACTTCATTATTTGTATGGGTATAATAATGAGTATAACTGATGTAAATAATAAATATAACATTTTAATTATTATTTATATATAATATATCATCCAATTATATACTATTTTACCACTAATAGAATGATATTGTTGCCCGTGCATACGTATGGCTTACTGTCTCCACGACGCGATGAGATTTCATTCCCCAACGTAACCATTCAAGAATAATTTTCATTTGATGATTAAAAATAATGTTTAAGAACTTAATATAATTCTATATATTAATAAAATACATCCAATCCATAACTAACATGACTTACTTAGCAAAACATATAAAGGAAAATGAATCAATTAACACCCAAAACAATGATACTACTAAATATCATTAACAAAGCAATATTAGAAGATCAAATATGATATAATATTTATGTATGTGGTTCTTGTATAATTTAATAACAATTATTTCACAATTATACAGGAGGTTAACGTACCCTATACTAAGTAAAAGTACAAGGTAAGGGGTTTTCATCTCACTTCTTATTCTCATGAGATTCATGCTATATTGCCAATATTTCCTTTTGTGTGGTGTATGTACTACCCATGATTTTATTCTTTATGTAATATAATTTAATTTATGGGTATATACATCTTCATTGTATTATCCTTATTTCATGGGGTTTATGTTTCGTAAGTTACCAAATCGGTAAGGGAATTTCTAATTTTGATTTCCACTCATTGGGTTTTACGCAAACATCATTGATTATTTTACTACAAGATTATGTGTGAAATATCTATTTATTTATTTAAGTAGTAATTTACACTCCCCTTTGTGTGGATATACTTTTTATACACATAATCACTCTATTTATAAATTCTCAAGTCATCAATATGAACTTGATAAGAGTAATCTTAACTCAATTTCCCTTCATTGAGTTAAACATCCATGTAATTGTGTTGTTTTTATAAGAATATGTGTGAATGTCCTCTGATTTATTTACACTAAATATCCAATCATATTGAGTGTATTTATATTTTTCACACATAATTATTTCATTGATTTATACTTAACCTAAGGATACGGTCTTTATAAGGGATTTCATCTCAATTTACATTCCATTGAGACTTCTTTGTTGTTATGCACCAATTCACTTTTATATGGTGTACTTAGTGTACTTTGACATAGTATATCATGAATCCCTTTATTCTCATGATATTATAAAGTTTTGATTAATTTTATTTCATAATTATTTATATTCAAGCGTCTCTCATTTGGTTAGTAACTCTTTAACTAAAATATCGTTTTAAATGTTTTAAAGATTTATTCTTCTAAATCTTTCTCATTGATGTCCATGTTTTAAAAATGGTTTTAAGGATTTATTTATCTGGACATGAATATTTTATAATTAAAATTAATTTCAAATTTTCAAAGTGGTATGGGAAACTTTGATTCAAAAATCTCTTTTAAACGATTTCTTTGTCAAATAGTGTGCCTTTTAAATGTTTTCAAGAAAAGGGCGACATTCCTCCAAAATAGTTTTACTAATTATTTTCATCTATGTCAATATCATTCATTATATTTTATTCTTGATTAAGGTTGATTTATTATAATACAATCTTCCATATTGTATTGAATTATTTATGTTAGACTGTGGATGTGCTATTTTTGTACCATTCATGATTTGTGGTTAAAGTATTGATATTTCGTATGTAAGTTTTAATATGAATGTTTAGATTATGTTTCAACCTTTTCAGTATGAGGAATGAATTGGACTTAGTAAGTGATGGGTGGAGCCCACTATAGCTCCTCGATTCATCGGTAGGTCTCATGAGACAAACTAGTGTCTTGGCACAAGGTCTTGAAAAAATTATTATTTGTAGTCTTGGAACGAGGCCTTAACTATGTGGTTATGATGTTCAGAATTATGAATTCCATCATTATGAAATTAGCTATTGATATTACATGTGATTATTTGACTAGAATAATATCCATGTGGATAAGTAACTGGAATTATTTGATTTATATTTTCCATATTATGCTGAAGTTTAAGTTTAAAAGGCTTGTGTTTTAGTTTTATACATTGCCTTAAATGTTTATGTTTTCTTATGATAGTTTCCGCTATATTGTTATCCTTACTGAACATCTGATCTCACCACTTTCTTACGTTTTAGTTTTTTGAGGATGTGAAGAAGTATATTATGATTGATCTGCAAGAATAGGCTAAGGGATTTGAGTGTGTTTAAAGGAGACACAATGTTGTAGTTTTTCCATTTCATAATATAATGTAAAATGTGTGTCTGTATCTAATACCTCCAAGGCTACTAAACTAATCAGTCTTTAGAGAATTGATCTCTTGTGATCATTTCAATGTTATGTAATAATGTACTGACTCTGGGTAACTAGGTTCAGGGAATTACAGTTGGTATCATAGGAAGTTTAGTATGAACCATGAAAACTAGATTTAGAAAAAACTCTAATTAAAGAACATTACCCTAAGATAGACTTTGAGGATTAGTATAGAAGAACTTCCTAGAATTTTGGTAATGTTGATATTTTGTGAATTTTACAAGAAATACATCCCTATCTGGATATGAGCAGGTAGAGGCGGCTCTGGAATAGATTTATCTAGGGGTAAAACTTGAAAACACCGCTTTGTTCTAGACTCGAACGGGAACCGGTGCATGACAATGGGTCTCGTTGAACTCTTGGTTACAATACTCCCAAGGGATATGCTTATGATAATTAACATTTTATTTACAAGTAGATTTGAAGGATTTTAATATAAGATGAGAATAAATAACCTTGGTTAATCCTAAGGTGTTTTAGATTGAAAATAAGGGGTTATGATATTCTCTAAATTATTTTATGACTATTTTTACTCACACTATGATTCCTGGTTTTATTCAATGGATGGTTTCCAAGGAAGTCATGGTAACATTGAACATGATGTAAAAGGTGGGAAAGATGCTGGAAATTAGCAACTAAATGGAATATTGATAGGCGTAAAAGATATTGTGTTCATACCAAAGAAGGTTTCCAAAAATATGATTAAAAACATATACATTAACCAACTCCCAAACACAAAAAAATAAGAGAAAGATGGAGAATGATAAGATCTCCAGTAGTGGGGACTTTGGATAAAAGAAACCCCAATTTCTATCATAAAGGAAATATGGAAGGAGACACCCAGGAAAGTGTCTCAATGGAACAAAGAAATTCTTTATGTGTGGGAAAGAAGGACCTAAAGTAGAGAATTTCCAAGAAAAAATGAAGAGTACTATGGAAGAAAATAAAAAAGATCCTAAGAATCCATTTATATTCATTATCTATAAATTTATGGGACTTGGGCTTTACTCGAGTCAATTCCCTATTCTATAGGATAACCAGTAGGTCAAGGAAGAACCTATGTGGAAATAAATGGATAGTGAAATGTGTATAAATATTAATGATCTTTATTGATGGGATTACATTGGAAGACTTTTCTATTGTATGTATAACCCTATAGTTTGTTATGTGAAAATATTATTTGAGGGAGAATTATCTTTTCTTTTGTGGATATAGTTATAAAGAACCATTTGGGTTTATATGATCCTTGAATTTGAGGCAATTACAGGTTATTAATTTTTTAGATGAAAATGTAAGGTATGAGATAGAATTTATGGTTAAAATATGTAATAGTTATTTTGATAAATTTATCTCATTTTGGGAATATTATAAAATATAGTTTTTGAAAAAGGGCAACACGCAGACCGTGTGACTACCCGTCATGTTGGACAAAGCTGCGGGAATCGAACCCACAACCAAAGTGCGACTGGGATTTATCTCCTACCAATGGACTACGTGAAGTCCCTGGTTAGTGTGACTAATTCATTTTAGTTAAATGATTTTATTGATCAATAATAAGTTGATTTTGGATCTTATGTTTTATCAAATGGATATCCTTAGTATAGGAAAATAATTTGGCGATTAAGTGATAAATGTTATTTTGGAAGATGTTCACTCTGTTGGGAACACTATATGCCTAAGGAAAATAGAATACTATGGGATTTTATTTGAGGATTAATGGTGGATTTTTATTTTGGAAGAATCTATTTTTTTAATAGAGATTTAGGTTATTAATGGAAATGATTAACCTATCATAGAGAATATGTGATTTGGTTAATTACACTTTAGTAAGATACTTTAAGAATAGTTGATTTTATTTGGAGATAAATATTAAGATTTACTATGAAAGACTATGTGATTAAATTCTTCTGAGTTTTGGGTTTCAATCTTAGTTTGGATTATATTGAAGGATTTTAAGAACAATTGTTTATTGAATGGTATTTATTGAACTTTGGGTATTTTTTGTTTAATTTTGGAAATTAAGATTAGAATTTATTTCTATAAAGGATTATCCATTTTGGGGATCATCTGATCTTGTACTAACCATTTTGTTTTTGGTTAATCTCTAAAGACAAGGGAAATATATAGTTCATCCTTTGTGGATTATGTGATTCTCTAAAAGTTGATTCTAGCGCTTCAGTTGTGACCAAGTCATCTTGAATACTCATCATTTGGAGAAAAGATGAGTTAGTGGTAGAAATTTATTAAAGGATTAAACTCTACTTGAAAACTATGTATATCTATTTATGTTATTAGTCAATATCATAAAAAAATTCCTCAACTTTATTAAATGGAACTTAAAACAAAAAAATGTTGTTTGTTTACTTTTCCTACTGGAAAACTAATGACCGTTTAACCCGTCACAAGTTTGTGGTCTTCTTGTTGTTAACTTTCTTCTTATCATGTTTTCAATCACTCCCCATCATAACTTGACATTTGTTTATCTTTTATATCCATGTTTTCCTACATGGAATCCTAGTATGGTTTATCTCATATAACCTTTGTACTTCTCTTTCTTTCTTTCAAAGTGATAGTTTTATTGACTCTTATTCTGATGTGGGGATTTCAATGAAGTTTCCAAGCCCAATTTTAAAATTGTGAGGATGTAATTTCCAAAAGGGGGGAAGAATGTAACACCCCAAGATTTCATAATAATTTATTTTCTTGAAATTAATTCAATAGCTTGCGTTACACGCAACACCGAGTTCGAGCGCACCACGACTTACCAAACTAACCGTTTAAAAAATGGTTATGAATAGTATTAAATGTATTTTTAATTTTATATACTCCATATAATTTTAAAATCCATATTATGTTTTTCTTAGACATAATATAAGAACAAATTCAATTTTTCAGATAAAAGTATTTTTCAAAAAATTAAATTTTATCGCCTTTTAATGGCGAACATTTTTTTAAAATCCAATATTTGTCACTTTATATATTAAATTTTACAAAATAACCTTCTTATTTATAATTGGTACATAAAAAATTAGTTTGGATAAATTTTTGGTTCTTTTCTGATAACATTCATATTCTGATAAATAGTGAAAAATACTAAATTTTAATTGAAAACAACTTTTTTAATCAAAATAATTTATAGTGTTAAATTATACATTTGAATGGTTTTGAAGTATAATTAGATTATATTTTTATCATTTAATCCAATGTTTTTTATTGAAAGTAATTTTACACTTAAATTGGACATAAACACGTATCAATCTTTTGATAGTTTTTACTTCTCAATAACCCACTTTCTGGTTTTGACAATGGGAATATTTTTTAAATTAATTAATACAACTTATATGTTTTGAATTTGGTAAAATAGATATCATTTTTTAATTTATAATATCAAAATTATATTTGGGGTAATTTTTGGTATTTTTCTAAAAACTTTCCATTTTTGATGAATAGTGAAAAATACTACGTTATTATTTAAAGCCGACTTTTCATTTAAATAATTATTTTTAATTTAAATTTATTTTAAATTAATAATAGATAAATAATACCTATATTAGTCAATGTAATTCATTAAATTCATTTTATAATAAGATTATATATATATAATTTTATTGAATTTTTTACTGTCTTTTACTCACCTTATAGGCACATTTGCAAATTTGCATAAAACATAATTTTACCGCTTTTGTTAATTGAATTTAAAAAATCCAAGAGACATGGTTGACATCAGTAAGTAAAATTTGGTTCAATATGATGAAAATAATTTTTTATGAATAATAACTTTTTATTTTTATTGACCACCGTTAAAAGTAAATAGGGCAATTAAAGGTAAAAATGATATTATAATTACCCTAACACATGTCCTAATTATATTGGATAAGTTTATTTAAAACAAAATCAACCTTAGGAAAAAATTGTGATCCTTTTTTTATCCACTTGAATTAGATTAGGACATTTATTATATTTTATTTAAATAAGAGTTAAAAGTGCTAAATTCAAATTTTAATAAATAAACATTTTTAATATAGGGTTATACATAAGATAAATTTGACTATAAATATTAATTATAAATATAAAAATATTTCCTACATAGTGGTATTTTATTTATAATTTTTATACATTAAATAATTAAATTTATTTATGACACAATGATGATGCAGTAACTACCTTATTAATGAAAGACTAAAACAAATGATGTTATAAATATTAAAATAAATGTAAATTGAAAATTTTGTTACCATCCACGAATTTTATAGGTTAATATGACATGTTAGAGATTATTATATGTATTTGTTTTGAAGAAATCAGATTTTTATGACTTTCACAAAAACCAAATACTTAATAGTGTCAAAATAGACATAAATGATTTTTTAAAACAAATAATATTTTATTAAATTATATAATAGTTCAAAAAATATAAGGTTCACCCAAAGGAAATATATAATGATAGATATGTCATTAATTAACCACTTGAGTTTCTCTTGTAATTTTATAGTATGTTTATTAACCGTGTACTATAATAATACAAGAAGACATGGTAAAAGTTAAACTGTTTAACTAAGAGTTAAATCTAAAAGATAATGTTAATATGGTAACCTAAAATTGTCTAAAACCTATATTTGGAGAGGTTTTAGACCCATCCTCACATTATCATAGAAATAAATCCATTTGGATCTATTAGAAACCGAAAATGATTTTATAATAAAATAATATTTCAAGCTTTTCCTAAAGTGACCCTCGCCTCTCTTATAAAAGGGTATTTCCTCTTCTCTTAATTTCACACCTTCAAAGCCTTTTTTCTAGGCCAAACCCTCCTCAAATGTTCTTAAAAATACTCTCAATTCAACCTAGATGCCTTAATTTGATCATAAAGCCAACCTAAGTAGCCCTTTTGTTCAAATCAAAAGGAAGAACCTGAAGAAGAGATAATTACTTCATCACCTCTTTCAAAGTTATTTTCTTCTTCCACTTCCTCTTTCTTTGTTTTTTCCATACTAAAATAATAAATCTAATGACTTATACATACTGAGATGTTATTATAAATATGGTACAACCATATTCATTATTCTATCCATCCTATGAATTACAAAGTTATCATACATGCGTACGTACGGCTTACCATCTCCACATCATGGTGTAGTTTCTTATTCAACACTTCATTATTTAGATGGGTATAATAATGAGTATAAATGATTTAAATAATAAATATAACATGTTAATGATTCTTTATATATAATATATCATCCAATTACATATGATTTTACCACTAATATAATGACATTGTCACTTGTGCGTGTGTATGGATTACTGTCTCCATGACGTGATGAGATTTTGTTCCCCATCGTAACCTTTCAAGAATAATTTTCATTTGATGATTAAAAATAATGTTTAAGAACTTAATGTCATTATGTATATTAATCAAATACATTATATCCATAACAAACATGACTTACGTAACAAAATATATAAAGGAAAATGAATCAGTTAACACCCAAAACAATGATACTACTGAAATATAATTAACAAAGAAAAATTAGAGGATCATATATGATATCATATTTATTTATGTGGTTATTTTATAATTTAATAACAACTATTTCACCATTATACAGAAGGTTAGCATACTCTCAACTAAGAAAAAGTACAAGGTAAAGGGTTTTCATATCACTTCTTATTCCTGTGAGATTCATGTTATATTGCCACTATTTCCTTTTGTGTGGTGTATGTATTGCCCATGATTATATTATTTTTGTAATATACTTTAATTTATGGGTATTTACATCTTCATTTTATGATTCTTATTTCATGGGGTGTATGTTTCATAAGTTACCAAATCGGTAATGAAATTTCTAATTTCAATTTCCACTCATTGGGTTTTACACAAACTTCATTGATTATTTTACTCCAAGATTATGTTTGAAATCACTATTTATTTATTTATGTAGTAATTCCCACTCCCATTTGTGTTTATATACTTTTGATACACAAAATTAATCCGTCGATAAATTCTCAAATCATCGATATGAACTTGATAAGAGTAATCTTAACTCTATTTCCATTCATTGAGATAAACATCCAAGTCATTGGTGTTGTTTTTACAAGAATATGTGTGAATGTCCTATGATTGATTTACACTAAATAACCAATAATATTGAGTGTATTTATATTTTTCACACATAATTATGTCATTGATTTATCCTTAACCTAATTATATGGTCTTTATAAGGGATTTCATCTCAATTTACATTCCATTGAGACTTCTTTGTTGTTATGTGCCAATTCACTTTTATATGGTGTACATATTGTACTTTGACATAGTATATCATGAATCCCTTTATTCTCATGATATTTTAAAGTTTTGATTAATGTTATTCCTTAATTATTTTTATTCAATCATCTCTCATTTTGGTTAGGAACTCTAACTAAAATATCATTTTAAATGTTTTAAAGATTTATTCTTCTAAATCATTATCATTAATGTCCATGTTTTAAAAATGGTTTTAAGGATTTATTTATATGGACATGAATGTTTTATAATTAAAATTACTTTCAAAGTTTCTAAGTTTTATGGGACATTTTGATTCAAAAATCTCTTTTAAATTATTTCTTTGATAAATAGTACTACTTTTAAATGTTTTTAAGAAAAAGGGGATATTCCTACCAAATAGTTTTACTAATTATTTTTATCTATGTCAATATCCTTCATTATATTTTATTTTTTATTGAGGTTGATTTATTATAATATAATCTTCCATATTGTATTGAATGAGTTATGTTTGACTGGGGATGTGCTATTTTTATACCATTCATGGTTTGTGGTTAAAGTATTGACATTTTGTATGCTAGTTTTAAAATGAATGTTTAGATTATGTTTCAAACTTTTCATATGAGGAATTAATTGGACTTAGTATGTGAAGGGTGGAGCCCTTTATAGCTCATTGATGCATCGGTAGGTCTTATGAGACAAACTAGTGTCTTGGAACAAATCCTTGACAAAATTATTATTTGTATTCTTGGAATGAGGCATTGACTATGTGGTTATGATGTCCAGCATTATGAATTCCATCATTATGAAATTAGATATTGATATTACATATGATTATTCTACTAGTAGAATATCTATGTGAATAAATAAATGGAATTATTTGATTTATCTTTGTCATATTATGCTGAAGTTTATGTTTAAAAGGCTTGTGTTTTAGTCTTATGCATTGCCTTAAATGTTTGTGTTTTCTTATGATAGTTTCCGCTATATTATTATCCTTACTGAGCATCTGAGCTCACCCCTTTCTTATATTTTATTTTTTCCAAGATTTGAAGAAGTATATTATGATTGACCTGCAGTAATAGGCTAAGGGATATGAGTGTGTTCAAAGGAGACACAATGTTGTAGTTTTTCTATTTCATAATATAATGTAAAACGTATTTCTATATCTATTACCTCCAAGGATGTTAAACTAATCGGTCTTTAGAGAATTGATCTCTTATGAATATTCTAATGTTATGTAATAATGCATCGACTCTGGGTAACTAGGGTCGGGGTGTTACAAAAATACTAATAAAACAATGAAACATTTGATTAATGGTTTCATTTTCACCCATATAAAAATCATGATATTATATCCATGATGTACTAACCTTAGTTATTATCAGTTTATCATAACCCTAATGAGTTGTTTTTAATATTCTCCATATATCATGTGTAGTTTTACATAATAAAATGTCATTGAATACATTTTATTTAATATCATTGTAAAGTTTGTTCATGATTTTATAATTAATAACATATTTCAAAGATTCAACACTAATAAGAGTGTCAGGATCAACCTCAGGTAGTTTTTAAGATTTTATCATAGTTTTCCAATGATCAATACTTATCTATTTATAATATGTTTCCATATATACATGACAATATCCATAATCATTACCATTGAAAAATGGTGGTCTTTGTGGAGCATAGATATCATTAGAATTTTTTCATATCATCTCAAATAGATATTTTCCTTAGATGGTTAGGTCTATGATAAAATTTAGCAAGAATATATATATATATATATATATAATCTACCAATCCTTTCAAGGTCCATGTTCTAATTCCATTTGTTTAGTCCTGAAGGAAATATGGTTGAATTTTTAGTAGGGGGTGAATTTAACATTTTATAAAATTTTAATTCATTATCAATGTTAATTTAATTTACAATATAAAAAAATGTAGATATTTGTATTTTATATTAGTTTAGATCAAATTGATTCTATATTTACTCTTCACACTCTCAATGTGAGATTATGAAACCCACTAAAATAGTGACCTGACTTTTGAATGGAGTCACAACCTTTTACAATGAATTTTTCACACCAAGAGTTATAACCAAATTTTCCTTCCTTTTTCTCACCTAGAGGAAAACCCTTATCCTACATTTTTCTCACCTATACTAACAACCCAAGAACCTTCATTTTAAATTGGAAGAAAAACTAACCTTTCTTTTATCAAGACCAATACATAACTAAATCCCCTACATTTTACCAGATATGGAAAAACACAAAGTACCTTTTATTAGGGTAGTATAAACCAAACACTAAGTTCCTGATTTTATATAAAAAATCATAAACCAAAAATTACACACATAAAAAAATAGAAATAATTTAGTACAAAAAAATAGTTAAAAAGGTAGATATTAAGTGTTGAGGTAGTAGTGATCTCTTTTAAAAGCAAAGGATTATAACCATGTACTCTGGCTGAGAGTGATGTAGAGATGATGAAAAATTGTGTATGTCACAAACCATCCTAGGTTACCCTTGACCAAGGAATCTGGGGTCTATGTAAAATCTAAAAGGGAATTCCTAATCCCCACGGCCTAGAAACTAATTCCTAGCCATTGAGAATACTCTTTTGGAATGGCTTCACCCAAAAGAAATGGGTCTTATATGAGAACTTGGAATGAATCTACCATACATTGGTGAGAAATGCATTAGTAAAAATGTCAACAGTAATCATCATCATAGAACACCATAATATTAATGGAAAATATAAGGGGGAGAAAAAAAATAATAACTGAGGCTAACTAAAATAACATATTACAACTAAAATTTCCAAAAAAACAAAGGGATGGGAAGGGAAGTTGATAAGGTGATACATCATCAGAAGAATACATGCCACATGATAAATAAAAATAAAAAAAGGGTGTAAATACCCATCACCAAGTGACAAGAGGTAATACCCCACCATGTCACCCTCATTAACCCAGATAAGATATCATGAACATCCATCATATCTAAGTGGTGCATTTCCCTTACCTACATTAGCATAAACAAAGTGTGTATGCACCAATGGGTATATATAGGGTGTGATTATAAAAATACCAATAAGATACCACCAAGTGTTCCATATACTTTTTTTCTAGAAAAACAATATCATTCTAATTTGAGATAAATATACAAAATAACCTTTAAACATTTCATAATAAAATAAGTAGTGCAGTACATGGGAAGAAATAAGTATAAACAAGTGTTGAATAAACTATATAAATAGTATTTTAAAATAAGAAACATGGGAGAACGCCCTATAGTCACTAGGGTTAGGGGAACCTGGTAGTTTTATGTCATTAATTAGGGAGACCCTCAATTAGTTGAATGATACTATAACTAATTCAATGGTTTTGTGGGTTGTGCATGACATTACTTCACTAGTTAGGGAAGAACTATAACTAGTGGAAAGGATCTCATCATGATCTATGTTCACCTACCTAAGAAACTAGGGGTTCCCAAGAAGTTTAGTTAATGTATTCATTTGTTTATATAAGTAATTTCATTAAGAAATGAATAAAAAACTTTAAATTCACAAATTTAATGTTTGCTTCCAAAACCATTTCCATCATCCATTCGAAGGAGATGCTATAGAAAACCCATTTTATTTAATTAACTTGTGAAAAGGTAGTATATATATATTCCATAGAATTTTAGAAACCAATATTTAAAATAAAAGCACCAAATGTTTGATTAAAAATGGAATAATAGAGAACCACCTCCCTTTATTGATGAACCATGAGAAAACAGGATGAATCCTGTAACACCCTAAAATTTTAAAAGAAGAAAATTATATTCGATGGCACAAAGGACACAAAACATTGAGTATATCTTTAATTTCACACAAAAATCAGTTTAGATTACATTACACACAACCCTTATATTTTTATGTTTGATAATTTATTCAACATGCAACACCGAACAAAAACGAACCATGATATATATTACCGTTATAACCTAGCCGTTAAATTAGTGGGTATGAAAAAATCAACTAATTTATGAAATATATATATATATATATATATATCTATGTGTGTGTGTGTGTGTATTTCTTACTAAATATAAATTATTAATAAAATTTTATTAAATAATCAATCAATTTTTTAGTAAAGTGATTTTATTTTTCAAAACATTTTTTCATCAAAAATAATTTTTACTAATTTTCAAGAAAATAATATAATAAAACTTTAAAACTTTTAGAAAGTGTATTTTAAAAAATTAATTTTATTTTTTGAATCATAATATTAAAATTTACTTTGGGTAAAATTTTGGTATTTTTTGGAAAATATAGATTTTTCAGTGAATAGTGAAAAATACCAATTTTTATAAAAATACTTTTCTATTCAATTAATTAAGTAATTTAAAAGTACCAATATATTTTGAATATTTTTTAAAGTAACATAAGTTATATTTAATCCAATTAATTAATTTTAATCAACTTTATATTTTTTTTAGTATAAGTTTGTTTTTTGGTTTAAAAACGGGTTTTTTCAAAATTGTTTTAAAATTTATAATGTTTCTCCATTTTAATTATTAAAATAATTCCTAAAGGGGAATGTTTTAAATTAAATTTATAGATTATATATCATTAAATATTAACTTAGTTTTCTGAAAATGATTATTATTAGTCGTGGTGTTAATAAAGAATCATATTTTTCTAAAAAAATACTCTTCTTAAAAACTCAATGTCTCACCATGTCTATAGGGTTAATGTTAAATTAATTTTTTGTACTTATGTGAATTTAATTTTTAAAAATGGATTTCATATTTTTAATAATCATAATTTCTAATTTCTAATAAGTTTAACTTAATTTTTTACCAATAGTGAATGCAATAAAAAATAATTATCACAGTTAAGGTAAAAATAGATTTATCGGGGGTTAAACTAGAATGATAAGAGTGAAAATAACCTAAAATTTTATATTAGTTTTATTTAATGAGTTTATTTAGACCTTGTACATAAAATTATATTAAATATGGAAATTAATTTCCACTTTCATTTGAATATGAACCATATAATAAGTTAAGAAAAATACAAAAAATACTTTTCTTCCTTTTAATATCTGGAATGCCTTGGGATAGGGACAAAAACAAAATTGGTTTGGTTATACATATTATTTTGAAATATAAATTATATTTTTTATCATAATAATTTATCTTTAATTTTTATAAATTAAGTAGTCACTTAAAATTCTTAAGAAATGCCAACGTAGTAATTATTTAGTTAATAAATAAAATAAAAAACTAATACTAAAAACAATAAATGTATAGTAAATTGAATGAATTATTATGTTTAAATATTTTTCTAGATGAATATATCTTGTTATAAATTTTTTAACATAATATATTCTAATTTAATCATTTTATTGATATTTTTTAAAATTCAATTTAAATAAATAATGTCAAAATTGACATTAATGTTATTTTATGATAAATTATATTTTATTAAATGATTTAAAATTATTAAAAACCCTATATTCTAGCAAGTTATTTTTATATTAAAATAAAAATAAACTATGTTTCAATAATTTACAATTTTTTATTTTATAATAACTATAATTACACCGATATAATAAAAAACTTTGTTAGCGTGATTAAGGTTAAAACGGTGTTTTTGCACGATCATGTGCTTGGGTTAAAATAAATTATCAAAACACATCGGATTTTTATTTAATAATTTGGATTTAATATTTATAATCAATGGATATAGATTATATAATAATTTCCTCTTTAATTTATTCTTATAGGATAAATTACCTAGGTTAGAAAACTAGTTACCGTAGTGAGAACCCAAAATGGTAAAAATAAGGAAACTTAGAATCTAAGGAACAAAATATTTTAAAAATGTGTTTATTTGTGTGGTGAAGGTCTATATCAACCATATAATCCATAAAAACTTTTAATTATCAATTTTGGATCCACTTTAGGTAACATTGACCTCCCAGTGGTGAATACATTTGAGTATTTACAAGAATATCACTCATCTTCAACTATAAAAGGAAACTCACTCCCCTCACTTATTCATACCTCTCAATCCATTTGGATCATCCAAACCCAAAACAAATAACTTCAAAAATTCTCTCCCATTATCCTAGAATTATTATTTGGTTAGAAATCCAAACTTTCAAGGCTTTGGTTCAAAACTAAGGAGGATACCCGAAGAAGATGTAATGTCTGTCAACAAGCATCTTTATTTTATTTCTTTTTCCACCCCCTTAAATTATCCTTATAACATGATGTTATAATAACCTAAGTATCTTAAATATACTTATATGTTGTTATGTTAAGGTTATGACCTATAACCACACATACTTCCATCAAATGGGTTATGAAATCATCATCCGTGTGTACGGTGGAGTACTGCCTCACGAAACGATGTCATTCGTTTTTCCATTATCACCTATCACAGTTGGGGATGGATATAAATTTTATATGTGATATTTATTAAAACATTATACATATTTATTCACTATATCATATATACCCTTTTATTTTATATTCCTTAATTGATACGATAACAATGCTCATGTGTACGACGGACTACCACCTCATGAAGCAATGTGATTTTTCATTCACTAACGCATTACATAGAAGGTAATAAGGGTAAATATAATAAATATATATGATATAAATTAAATATTTATGATATTTATGAAATATTTATCATTCTATAAATATAATATATCATTTTATTTTTACCTTTTCACTCACTGAAAAAAATGATAACATTTTTCATGGATGTGTGGATTACCGCCTCCTCGAAGTGATGTGATCCCTTTTTTTAACACCACATCATTAGAATGATATATATAAGTATATATAAGTAAAAAATATTGTATTTATTATATTATTATCATTATTTAAATATAAATATTACTTACCTTCTTTCCATAATGATCATTAAATAAATGGAAATGTTACTCTTGTGTACGTATGGTCTATCATCTTCTTGATCATAACGTTAGTTAATTTTTCATAACCATATTTTATTATTGGTTTAAAAAGTATAATTTATGTATAAATATTATAATTATTTCATTATTATTATCTTTTATATGTTTAAATAATTATCTCTTTGACCATAATCAACCTACCTAAGTTGTTTTTGACACATAAGCTGAATGTGGTCAAAACATCCAACTTAAACTTAATTGATTAATTAATTAAATAAGAATTGTTCATAAGTGAAATATAAGTAATAATAAACTTGAAAAAGGTTATAAAGTAAGTAAATAATTATCATAATCTTATTATTCAGGAATATAAGGAACAAGCATGACAAATCGAACTCGAGGTAAGGGTTTTTCTTGTCTCGCTTTTATTTCTGTGAGATGTATTCCATATTCACCACTTATTTTTGTGGTGTGGTTTATATACTACCATTTAATGTATTTTATTATTCTTATAATTAAACTTATTTTTATTTAAATATCCATTTTAGGATCTCTCTTTCATAGGGTTTATGGTTTCAATGTTACCAAAGTGGTAAGGGGTTTTTATCTCAAATTGCCTTCGTTGAGGTGTTTGTTTTGTTATACACTTATCTTATTTTATGAGGTGTATATACTACCCCTTTGAAATGTAATATCATTAATATACTTATTTTCATGATATTATAAGTTTAATTTAATTTTATTCTTTCATGTGGATTGTGATTCAAAGTTACAAAAGTTGTAAGAGTTTTTTGTTACAATCTCATTGTTTATTGAGATTGTGTATGATTAAGTATTTGAAGTTTAAATTTTATAATTATAATTAATTATCATATAATATAGTTATTCATGATATTTTCAGGTAATTTTACTATTTTTCACTATTTGATACTAAAAATTATTAAGGATGTGTTTTTAAGAAAATCCGATCTTATTTCTGTCTTCGGTCGGAAATCTGTTTTATTTCAAAAAAATGTTTTTTAAAAATATTTTAATGAATGTTTTTAACCTTTTAAAAATGATTTATTAAATAAACTTTTACCCATTTTTTATTTTTACAAAAAAAAATCAAAGGAATGTTCTTATCGATTTCTGAACAATGGGATTTTCTAACCTTTTTACCATGTAAAATAAATATTCTTTATGGCATGTAAGTAATTACCCGCCAACATGAACATAATTTCATTGAAGATTAATTTTAAAATTTAAAAGGTTATTTTTAAATAACTTTTTTTATAATATTCTATAAATTCATTGTTTTTAAATAAATTAATTTTTAAAGAAAATAATCTTTAAAATGTTTTAAGTTTTAAAAGGTGATTTTCAAAATGAAAAGAATATTTTCCTAGAGTATATTTTTAATGATATTTTAATGGTATTTCCATTCATCACCATAAACAACCCTTGTTTTTACTTATCCTAAACTTGGGATATTTGGTGATGATACTATCCTCATTCCTTCTCTGGATGGATTAAGATTTTTTCAAAGAGATTGTTATGGAACCTGTTTCTTTTCCATGGGTTAATCATGTCTCAAAGAGATTGTCATAAAACCCATTTATTTTCTATAGGTTAATCATGTTTTAAAGAGATTATTATAGAACCCATTTCTTTTCTATGGGTTAATCATGTTCTAAAAACAATAAAGTTTGTTTCTATGAGTTATGATAAAATGAATTTTCTATGTGCTTTATTCATTATTTTATTCTTAGACATTATAAATGATGGGTGTGCCTAGATAGTTCTAGGTGAGCAAGTTATAACTTATATAATGGGTGAACCCAGATAGAGATCCAATGTATTGGTTAATTATTATGTTCTACGGAGAATTATATTATATGTAGGTCGTATGGTTTTTCTAATTTTAAGGATTTTGTAAGGGTTATGTAAGTGTTCTATGAAGATAGTGCTCCAAGATACTAATATATTTTATTTATGATTGCTATGGGTTTATAAAGTTTCATTTGATCAATATTGGAATCACATGGCTCGTGATTATTGATTCTTATTACTCTTTTCTTTTTTAAACCCTTATGCCATATTTTCATGTTTGATGATCCAAGTATTGATGGGTATGAATATTCTTATGTTATACTCATAAACTTTGATTATTTTATAATATCCTTATGTTCTTCTTATGCTCATTAATGATATTTATTTGTTAATGATTATGTTTTCCCTTACTGAGCATTTAAGCTCATGCTTCTTATGTTTTCTTTTACCTAGGTTATAAAGAATGAGTTTGAACATATTAATTATATAAGGGATTTCATATGTATGTTGATGATGACTTAATGTGAAATAATAATATTTAGGTTCAGTGGGAGAAATGATCATTTGATAACATGGGTACTATTTATATAGGAGTTTGTCCTGTAACTATAAAACTCTAAACCTAAAATGTCCTTGATAATGTAAGTGATGCAATTTTTCATTTTTATGTTGTAAGGTTTAGATGGGAAAAATTGGATCACAATTATTGACATCAAAGCTGGAAATGTAAAGTCTATGATTTCAGCACCAGATCTCAGAGTGTAGGCCTTGGACTATTATAGTTGGTATCAAAGAAAAGGTTTATATAACTTTGGATATTAGGATGTTATCATGTGTTGTTATATTAAGAGTTATGGATACCATTATAGATATATAAGATTAAGGTTGATCATAAATTCAATGTCTTGGACACGCCTTTTGAGTTTTTAAGTGATTAGATCTTAAAGTGATCAATGACACTTCAGGAGATGACTTATTGGATCGAAGTGTATGTAAATATTTGGTTTAATGTGAAGTATTCCTTTAAATATTTTGGGAATATGTTTTAAGTTATTGAAAACTTTTAGGCCTTATATGATCTTGGATATTGATGTAATTATAGGAATATATGTTTTATCATATAGATAACCATGAGATTGAAAAGTGATTTGGAAACAAAGTAATTAATTATATTTTAAAAAAACGTGATATTTTTGGGCTTGTAAGATGAAAGGTATGGGATAAAATTTGAGGTTAAAACACCCTTTTATTTTGAGGTTATTTATGGAAGGATTTTACTTAAACATTGGGTGTTACTATTTAATTTTGAAGATTAATGTATTATATGAAGGTTTACTCATTTTGGGAATTATCTTACAATGTGCTAACCTTTTTGGTTTTGGTTAATGTATAAAGACATGAGGAATATCTTGTTATGATTTTGGGGATTATGTGGTCCTTTAAAATTTTATTTTAGTTCTTCATGCATTAAAAATTCATCCTTAATACACATTATTTGGATTAAAAGATAATATTATAGTGGGAAATGATTAAAGGATGAAATTATACTCATCAAGTAAGTATATTTTCATATTCTATTAGTCTAGATGGTAATAGAATTCCTCAACTCTAGGAAAAGAATATTGAAAAAAAAATTATCTTAGTACCTTCAATTTTGAGGAACCAATGGCTTTTTTTATAATCACATATTTATGGATTTAAGGCCCTTAACTTTCCATGAATCGTTTACTTTCTTATGATCAATGACCTTAATCACCCTCTATAATTATTTATGCTTTTCCTCCATTCTCATCTATGTTCTTCTATTTGGAAACCTAGTTATGTGTTATTTCGTATGAATTGTATGCTTACCTTTCTCTATTATTAAAAAGATTTTTTATTAACCTTTTTTATGATGTGGGTTTACAAAAAAGTATTTTCAATTTTCTAACCTTTGATTACTGAGATAAAATTCAAATTAAGAGGATGTAATTTATTAAAGAAGGGAGGACATAACACCTTGATATTTTAAAAGAAGAAAATTATATTCGATAGTATAAAGGAAATGTAACACTAAGTTTTTCTTGAATTACATGCAACACTTATTTCATCTTGTGTTACATGAAACCCCGATATTTTTATGTTCAATAGTGTATTCAACATGCAACACTAAGCTTAAATGACACATGATATATATTATCGTTAAAACCTAGCCATTAAATTAGTAGGTATGAATAGTGTTAACAAATTTATGATATATATATATATATATTTCATACTCAATATAAATTATTCATAAATATTTAGTAAATTATCAATCATTTTTTTAGTGAAGTGATTTTACTCTTCAAAATATGTTTTCTTCAAAAATGATTTTTATTGATTTTTAGGAAAAAAAATATAATCAATTTTTGAAAATTTTAGAAACTTTATTTGTTAAAATTAACTTCATTTTTTAAATCAAAATATAAAAATTTACTTTGGGTGAAATTTTAGGATTTTTCAAAAAAATAATGATTTTTCAATGAATAGGGAAAAATATCGATTTTTGTAAAAAGTTTTTTTCAATAAATTAATTTAAAACTCCCAATATGTTTTGAATATGTTTTAAAGTAAACTAAGTTATATTAAATCCAATTAATTAATTTTAATCATCTTTATATTGGTGTTTAGTATAAGTTTGTTTTTTTGGTTTAAAAACAGGTTTTTCTAAAAACTGTTTTAAAATACATAATGTTCCTCTATTTTAATTAATTAAAATAATACCTAATGGATAATATTTTAAATGAAATTTATAAATTATATATAATTAAATATTAATTTATTTTAATTATAATTATTATTATTATTCATAGATTTAATATAGAATCATCTTTTTCTAAAACAATACTCTTCTTAAAAACCTGTTGTCCCACCGCGTCTACAGGATTATTGTTAAATTAAATTTTTCCACTTATGTTAATTGAAATTAAAAAAATGCATTCCATATTTGGAATCATAATAATTTCTAATTTCTAATGATTTAAACTTAATTTTTTATCAAATTTAATAGTTAATGAAATAAAAATTAATTACAACAGTTAAGGTAAAAATTGATTTATCGGGGGTTAAACTATAATGATAAGTGTAAAAATGATCTAAAATGTTATCTTAATTTTATTGAATAATTTTATTTAGACCATATCCATAAAATTATATGAAATATGGAAATTCATTTCCACTTTCCTTTGAATATGACCCATATAATAAGTTAAGCAAAGAAAAAGACAAAAAAAAAGATACTTTTCTTCCTTATAATATCTAAAATGCTTTGGGATAGGAACAAAAACAACATTGGTTCATTAATTCATATTATTTTGAAATATAAATTAGTTTTTGTTATCATAATAGTTTATATTTAATTTTTTAAATTAATTAGTCACTTAAAATGATTAAGAAATGTCAATGCGGTAGTTATTTAGTTAATAAAAAAATAAAATAACTAATATAAAAAATAATAAAAGTGAAGTAAATTGAATGAATTATTGCATTAAATTATTTTTTTAGATGAATATATAATTTTTAATAGGTTTTAACATAAAATATTTTAATCCCATCAATGTATTTATATTTTTTAAATTCAATTTAAATGAATAACGTCAAAATTGACATTAATGTTATTTTATGATAAATTATATTTTATTAAATAAATTAAAATTACTAAAAATATCATATTATGCCAATTATTTTTTATATGATAATAAATATCTACTATGTTCCATTCATAGACCAATTTTTCTTTATAATGACTATAATGACTCAAAAATAATAAAAAACTAAGTTAGCATAGTTAAGGTTAAAATGATGTTTTTGCATGATCATGCACTTGTGTTAAAATAAATTATCAACACATATAGGATTTTTATTTTATAATTTGGATTTAATATTTATAATAAGTGGATATAAATTATCTAATAATTCTCACTTTAATTTACTCTTAAATGATAAATTACCTATGTTAGAAAACTAGTTACCAAAATGAAAACCCAAAATGGTACAAATAAGGAAACTTAGAAGTTAAGGAACAAAATGTTTAAAAAATGGGTTTCTCTATGTTTTGGAGGTTTTTATAGAACATATCATCCATAAAACCCTTTAATTATCAATTTTGGATCCAATTTAGATAATATTAATCACCCAAAAGTGAATACTTTTGAGTATTTATAAGAATATCACTCCTCAACTATAAAAGGTCACTCACTACCCTCACTTATTTATACCGCCCGAATGGCCCGAAGGCCTTTTTTTATTTTATTATAGATAATCCCCCTTTTAAGGGTTGAAGAGGAACCTGTACATGACCCGTAGGCCCAAGGAATAAGGTCGGACATCACCCACAATACATGACCTGAAGTCCAAGAGGCATACCATGCCCATTACATGACCCTTAGGCCCAACCCACTAGAACTACCCCTCCCCAGTGTCTTTCATCATTGATCTCCTTATCTCCCCACCTTGCATTACTGATCAGCTAGCATTGCCCTGTACAAAGCTTAACGGTGTCTGGTCCCGATGGCGGTTGTCATACCCTCTCATTCTTCCAATCCGGTTAGCTCTGCATCTGTTGGATGCTACTCATGTTGCTCTGATCCTCTTCTGGGGCATGTTCTGTGTCAACTGGGTTACTCCATGGTCTACGTGACCTGAAGGCCCTATAGCCCGAAGGCCTTTGATGACCCGAAGGCCCTGAAGACCCGTAGGCCCAAACCGGTGGCCCGAAGGCCCAAATCGGGTGAATAGTTCCTGCTACTACAGTACCGAATAGTAACTGCTATAGTACTTCTACAGTAACCTCAAAATTCGCCTCCACCCATTTTCGAACCCGGGTCTCTTGGATTCCAAGCAGGAGCCCTTACCACTCGGGTACGGGCTCGTTGGCAACCTCACTTATTTATACCTATAAATCCATTTTCATAATACAAAACCTACCCAAATCACTTAATAACTTTCCTAACCACATACTATAAGCCTTATTTTTGGTATAAATCTAACCTTTCAAAGATTTAGTGCAAACCTAAGGAGGATACTGGAGAAGAGGTAATTCTTTTCAATGAGCATCTTTATTTTATTTCTTTCTCCACCCCTTTCAGTTATTCTTATACCATGATGATATAATATCCTAAATATCTTAAATATAATGATATGATTTTATGTTAAGGTTGTGACCTAAAATCACACACACTTCCATCAAATGGGTTACAAAATCATCATTCATGTGTACGACGGATGACCACCTTGTGAAATGATGTCATTTTTTTCCATTACCACCTATCACGGTTGGGTATGATGATGGATCTAAATACTAAAATAGGTTCATTATATGATAAATCTCGTTCCTATTAAATTTATTAGAAAATATAAAAGGTGGAATCACAAGGGGGTTTATAAAGGAGAGTGAAAAATACCACGCACATCCAAGTCGAAAAGATGAGAATAGAACTCTATAATAACAAAAGAATATCTCAAGGAAACCTCCATAATTTCTTTCTTAGATAGAGAATAAGAAACCTGGTTGGCCTCCCTATAAGAATGAGTGACATCCATATGAAGGTTCTCTATTAGTTGAAGTAATTTGATTCATGATGGAAGAATTCTCCATTACACATTCCTGGAATAAGTCTTCAGGGTATGGAGTGCAATGGTGGAATTATAATCCACCTAGAGTTGCCTCCAACCATTTTGGGTAGAATACTTGACTACTTTGATCATAGCCTAGAGTTCATATTAAATGGTCGAGCCATTCCCAATGTAGTGGTGAAATAAGATCTTAATGAAGCCTGTATGGGTACTGAAGACACCACCACATCCCGAGGGTCCTGGTGCACCTGAAACCACCCCATCCACATTTACTTTCAGCCATATTAGGATCAGTGTAATCCATCTAATATAATTAAGGACTAAAGTCTTCATGAACCTTCCAGTGACACCAAATGTTTTTAGAATAATAAAATTGGAAAGTTAATTTTTCATTGAAACTATTTGTAGTTTTAAGGAAACCATGAATTCTTGGTAAACAACATTCATTCTAGCCTAAAAATATAGCCTATGAATCTCAAAGGAAATGAAATTTCCTACCTTTCAGATGAAGGAAATGACAGCAACCACTGTTGTGACTAAAATTTCTCTAATATGGTCACTCTGTTCAGATTTGAGGATAGATTTCATAAGACCATGAAGGCTATCCATGTCCATTTTAATACCAAAAAATAACTTAAAAATGATTCTAGAACATGCATGAAAATATATAGAAAATGAATATGTGATTAATATATTATTTAGCTTATAGGTGTAAGGGGAAATCTGATGCTATATAGAATCCATATTTCTATAGTAGACTATGCACAGGAAGCCTTATTTTCCAGATTCTCCATAGCAGCAGGTAGTGTGAGGGAAAAATATATGTCGTTCTGAACATTTTCAGCCACATAGAAGATATGGAGTTACCATCACAAATATTACTTTAGAAATACCTAGTGGTGGGGTGAACATTAGATCTGGGAGTTCAAACCAGAGTGTCAGTGTCAGTTTATAAGTATCTCTGAAAATCCTATTTGATATAAGTAGGGAGGTACCCCTGAAGTACATCATTGGCATGAGAATCAGTAATGGAGAAGTGTTCCATGAGAGGAGTCATATCCATAACCTCATTGATAGGCCTGCCAAGCTAAGGTGTAGACCATACATTGAGATAGGACTACCTAAAAACTAGCCATGGGTGCTTAATGGCTATCCAAATAGAGGATAAAACATACATGGAATATCCATTGTGTAGTTTTGAGATAAATCTATTAGAAATTAATTCTAGAAATATGTCACTGGAAGTTAGTAAATTTCAAGTGAATTTACTAAGGATAGAATCATTGAAAATTTTCAGGTCTTTGATTTCCATCCCCCCATGTCAATGGGTTTAATAAATTCATTCCAAGCCATTGTGATTAGTTTCTTATCATGAATGGATCCAGTTAAAACAAAGTTAATGATCAACAGTTGAAGCTCCTTAATAAGGGTTATAGGCCATCTATAAATAGAGAAAGAATAGAAAAACATTGAGGTGATAACTGAGTTGAAAATACATATTCTCCCTACTTGAGACATGGTATTCTCTTTCTAGGTAGCCATATGAGCAATAATTCTAGAGCATATTATTTCAAGGTAACATATTTTCACCTTTCCCTAGAATAGGGGAACCCCAAGATAGATGAAAGGGAAGGACCCTTTTTTAACTCCAAGCATTTTGGCCATTCTATTTTTCTTAAAGACAATCATTCCATTTACAAACACCACAAAATACTTATTCTATCTTATCACCTATCCAGAAACTTCTTCATAATGAGAAAAAATCTTTTGAGCGTGAGATATTATGTCTTTGTCATCTTTTCCAAACATGAGTATGTTATCAGCATAAATAAGGTGTAAAGGGGTAAAAATATTCCTTCCAACTTTCATTTTTTAGTATAACTCATCATGTACTAGATCATTAAGATAAACACTCAAGTAGTATTTAGCCAAAGAAAAGATCAATCCAGAGAGGGGATCCCCTTGTCTGACACCTCTAGAGTATTGGAAATAACATCTTGGGGACCCATTAATTAGAATGGAGAGTATATAACTATTAAAAATGGTGTTGACTAGATTAATTAAGGAGTTATAGATAACATTTCTTCTGAGCATATAAAAAATAAAACTCCATTTAATAGTATCAAAGGCCTTCGAGATGTCCAGTTTGAGGGAAGAGCTTCCATCCTTGACCTTTTTTCTCATGGTATTAACACACTCAAAGGCAGTGAAAAGACAATTATTGATACTCTTTATGGGGATAAAACCAAATTTATTAGGGGTTATAAAGCTCCCAGCAATAATCCCTAATCTAGAGGTAATGATTTTACTTATAATCTTTGAAATATTATTCTTAATGGAAATAATCCTAAATTTCTTTATGTCCAGAGCATTTTCTTTTTTTGGTATCAAGTCAATGAATCTAGCATTAACATTATAGGGAATAGAATCATGATTGAATAATTCCCTAACATCACTGATTACTTCATGATTCATAATATCCTAATTAAACATAAATAATTTTTCGGTAAACCCATCAGGTCCTTCCACACTATCGATGTTCAGGGAAAAGAGGGAAACCTTGATTTCACTCTCAAGAGGAGACTCAACTAGCACCCTATTTTGTTAAGTATCAACCATGGGAGAAATGTTATCAATAATTTTATATGTGAAGTTGTCTCCTTCATCTAAGTATGAATTTTCAAAGTAACTGACCACAACATTGGAGATATCAAGATCTAAGATAAAAATAGATCCATTAATTTCAAGGGAAATAACTCATCTCCATATTTTTCCCCTATGAAAGCACTGAAATAACTTAGAGTTTCTATATCCATCTTGCAACCATGTGACATTGTATTTATTTCTAGACAGCCTTTCTTGAAGATAAATAAGGTCGTAAAGATTATAGAGATCTTCAATCTCATCTCTGTAAGGAGAATCCTGATTCTGATTTTCATTTTAGCATTGAAGAAGGTGTTTTTCAAAATTCCTAATATCATTTTCCATATTGGAGAAGGAAGGATTTATATATTCCCTGACCAATTTTTTAACATTCTTAATCTTGTTGGAAAGAACAATGAGTGAGCTACCAGTAGATTCAGTTTTCCATGAATTTTAAATGAACTCTCTATATCCAGGCACAAAACACCATGATTTTTTGAACTTAAAATGCAGAGGAGAAGACCTTAGTTTTCTAGTGAGAATTCCCACCAAAATTGGGTTGTGATCAGAGTGACACTTTGGTAGTATGAGGCTAGAGACATTCAAAGATTCAGTTCCCTCATCAATTTGAACCAAGAATCTATCTAATTTAATAACTTTCTTCTTATTAAGGGTTTACCTACTCCATGTGTAGTCACCTCCCACAATGGGAACTTCAACCAATTTGTATCTATCAATACAAGAAGATAAGTCAGAGGCTTATAGCCTATTGAAATGAGAACCAGTTTTTTCATCAGGTCAAAGGATATTGTTAAAATCACCCAAAAAAATCCAACTATGAGACATCTATTCATAAATACCTATCAAATACTTCTAAATATATCTTATTTTGAGATAAAAGTCAGAATCATAGAAAAAAGATAAGTAAATATCAACTCCTTTAATAACAATGTCAACCAATACACTTTGTTGGTAATTGGTGTAAGATTGAAGATAAACACTATCATGCCTGAGAACCCAAATATTTTTATCTCTATTATCATTAACATTCTATGAGATAAGGGATTTCCCAAATTAAGCCCACTTAAAGGCATTCCAATTTTCAAGCTTCATTTTTGGTTCTGCAACACCAATCATCAAGGGTTTGTTAGTCATAATGAAATGACTCAAGGATGTGACCATGGGAGAGTTCCCAAGCCCCTAAAAATTATAGAAGAGTATATTAATTTATTAAGGAATTATTTTACTCAGGTTTTAGGCCCTTCTTTATTCATAATATCCAATCTACTTTTTTTTCCTTTTGTTCATGGACGTGTGGATTACTGCCTCCTCGAAGTGATGTGATTCCTTTTTTCACCACCACATCATGATAATGTTATATATAAGTATATATAATTAAATAATATGTTGTTTATTATATTTTTTTCATTCTATAAATAAAAAATGTTACTTAACTTCTTTACATAATGATCATTTAAAAAATAGAAATGTTACTCATGCGTATATACGACCTACTGTCTCCATGATCGTAAAATTAGTTCATTTTTCATAACCATATTTAATAATGAGTTTAAAAAGTATAATTTATTTATAAATATGTTAATTATTTCATGATTATTGTTTTGGATATGTTTAAATAATGAACTCTTTGACCATAGTCAACCTACCTAAGTTGTTTTTGACACATAGGCTGAATATGGTCAAAACATCCAACTTAAACTTAATTGATTAACTAATTATATATAACTTATTTATAATTGAAATAAAAGTAATAATAAACTTGAGAAGGGTTTTTAATCAATTAAATAATTAACATAAGTTTATTATTCAGGAAGATAAAGAAAAAGTGTGAAGAATCGAACTTGAGGTAAGGGTTTTTCTTATCTCACTTCTATTTATTTAAGATATATGTCATATTAACCACTTATTTTTATTATTTGGTGTATATAATTCCCATTAATGTATTTTATTATTCTTATACTTAAATTTATTTGGATTTACATATCTATTTTAGGATCTATCTTTCATGGGGTTTATGATTTCAATGTTACCAAAGTGGTAAGAGATTTTTGTCAAAATCTACCTTCTTTGAGATGTTTGTTACATTATACACCTTTATTATTTTATGATATGTATATAATTCCCATTTTACATGTTATATAATTAATATAATTATTTTAATGATATTTTAAGTTTCATTTAATGTTATTCTTCTATGGGGATTATGATTCAAATTTACAGAAGTGGTAGAGTCCTTCGTTATAATCTCATCATTTATCAGGATTGTGTGTGATTATGTATCTGATGTTGAAATCTTATAATTATCTTATATTCTCTTCTCCTCTGGTTATTAATGATATTTTTAAGTAATTATCATTTTTCTAATATTTGTTACTTAAAACTTTTGATAATTTTCTTAAGAAAATCCAATTTCATTTCTCTCTTTGTTCGGAAATCTGTTTTCGTCCAAAAACATGTTTTCTAAAAAAAATCAAATTTTTTCACCTTTTCAAAATGATTTATTAAATAAATTTTTACCCATTTTTTCTTTTTTTAAAAAATCAAAGCAATATTATTTCTACTTTAAGAACAATGCACTATTCTAACCTTTTTACCATATAAAAGGAATGTTCTTTACGGCTTGAATAGAATTACCCACCAAAATGACTGTAATTTATTTGATGCTTCCTTTAAAAGTTTATAAGGTTATTTTTAAATAAATTTTTTCTTAATATCCTAAAAATTATTGGTTTTCTAAAAAAATTATTTTCAAAGAAAAATATTTTTAAAATGTTTTATGTTTTAAAAGGTGAATTTAAAAATGAAAAGAATATTTTACTCAAGAATGTTTTTAATGATATTTTAATTGTATTTACATTCATCAACATAAACAAACCTTTTTTTCCATTATCCTATAATGGGGATATTTGGTAATTATATTGTCCTTATTCTTTCTCAGGATTGATTATGATTATTTCAAAGATATTTTTATGGAACCTGTTTCTTTTCCAAAGGTTAATCATGTCTTAAAGATATTTTCATGGAACCCGTTTCTTTTCCATGAGTTAATCGTGTTTCAAATAGATTTTCATCACAATCATTTCTTTTCTATAGGTTAATCATGTTTTGAAAATAATAAAGGTTGTTTCAATGAGTTATGATGAAATGAATTCTCTATTATCTTTATTCATTATTTGGTTATTGTACATTATAAATGATGGTTGCACCCATATATCATTGGATAGGCCCGTTATAGCTTATATAATGGGTGTTCCAAGATAGTGCTCTAATTCATTAGGTAATGATTATTTTCTATGCATAATTTTATTGGAAGTAGACCATATGGTTATTCCAATTGTAAGGGTTCTGTAAGTGTTCTATGAAGATGATGTTCCAAGATACCAATATTTTTTACTTATGTTTACTATGGGTTTATGAAGTTTCATTTGATAAAGATTGGTATCACATGGCTCATGATAATTTATTCTAATGAATATTTCATTTATTAAATCCTTATTCCATATTTTCAGGTTTTATGATCTAAGTAATTATGTGAATGAATATTCTTCTATTATACTCATGCACTTTGATTATGTCATCATACCCTTATACTCTTATTATTCTCACTAATGACATTCATTTGTTAATGCTTATATTTTCCCTTATTAAGCATTTGAAATCACCCATATTATGTTTTCTTTTCCCCGTGTTATAAAGAATTAGGTTGTATGAATTATTTCTAAAAGGGATTTCATATAGATGTTTATGATGATTTCATGTGAAATAACAAAATATGGGTTAAGTGGAAGAAAGGATCATTTGACAACATGAATATTTTTTATGTATAAGTTTTTTATAATTCTCTAAAAATATAAAACTAAAAGGTCCTTAATAATTTAAGTGGTACATTTTTTCATTTTTATGTTGTGAGTTTTTTATGGAGAAAATTATATCACAATTATTGGTATCAAATTTGGAAATGTAAAGTTTATGATTTTCGCACTAGATCTGAGATTTCGGGTCTTGGTCTATTATAAATCTACTTGAAAAGGGAATGAAAAATCATTATGATGCAAGAATAAACCCTACACATCCAATCCCACACCTATATAATTTAAAAGTATAAACCCTAGGTTTACATGACCGTAGGGTAGAAAAAATCCATGTAAAAGTGGGGTAAAAACAAGAGGACCAATAGAAATCACTTACTGGGTGTTTCCCTTGAAGATCCTTGATTAAATACCACAATAAAAAATCCCTAGGATAGGGTAGGAATGTGTCTCTTATAAGGTAACTAGGATGGAGTCAAATGGGGTAATAAATGAGGTGTGAGAGGGTTAAAATTAACCAGGGTTGGGTAATTTTTCATTTTTTTTAAACCAAGAAAGACCATACAGTTTGGACACATGGTTTGATAAACCATGCACCAACCATGCAGGTCATCATTGGATCCCCTTAGTGATAAAACGGTTGGTTCATATGATTAGAAAAACTATGCTTCAACCTTGAAAAACATCTCTGCTAAAAAATGAAAACCTTGTGGTTTTCCGTAACTGTGCAGAAACTATGAAAAACCTCCAGTTTTCTAAAATTCCAAATTTCTCAAAGGAAAAAGGTCAATAATATATAGAATAAATAATAAAATCTAATAAATAATAATTTTTACTATAAATTAAATCATGGGTGTGATAATTATCCCCATTATATTAATTTAATCCATGGAAAGTACCTTAGACTTTCTATAGTAGTAAAACATTAGATAATAAAATATAAAATAAAAAAACATACTCTCAACTACAAGCTTATTGTGGGGGATCTCCCCACTATATTAAGCATCCCCCTATATTAATAAAATCCTAAACTTAATCTAACATCCAAAAATAATAATTTATGTATTAAAAATTTTACCATGAATAATAGGGTTTATAATTAAAATTACATAACGAAATAGGTATTGGTAAATAAAAACTTCCCAATTAGTAAAAAGGTTATGTGTTATTTTTAAATATCTTCCCATGAAACCCCTAATAAATATAAGGCTTATAAAATCTCCTTATAAGGCCATTGTAAAAACTATAAGAAATTAAAAAAATCAAATAGGGTAATTCAGTTTTATAAATACTTTAAAACTTATTTCCTTATAACATAGTTGAAAACAACCCATGTAACAGTTGAAAAATAATTTGGGAGAGGATAAATTAACCTTATAAATTACCAACAACTTATAATTCTACCATATAAAATAAAAACGTTTTACATTGTCTTCAAACTCATTTAATTATACAACATAACAATCATACCAATTCAAACCAAAAAAAATATTATATTTAAATCCCTTTATTAAAACACCCAATTAAAACCTTTAATACATTATCAAACATTTTAAGCATTAGGTCGTCAAATTTTCTTTGATCTTTAAAAAATTTAACTAATAGGCCCATTTAATTACATTTTAAAACACTAGTAACTAATTTAAACCAATAATAATCACCCTTATAAACAATTTAAATAGATATAAAGTTTATAGTAAGGTTTCTAAAAAGATCTATAATAATTATAAATTTAAAATTATATCAAAAAAATCACAACTCAAGAATTAAAACTAAGCATAAATTAATGTAAACATTTATTTTATATAAATAACCTCAACCCTTCTAAAGTTTTAATCAATTAAAATAAATAAACTCAATAACTTATGAGTATCATTAATTTCAATCATATTACATCCATAAAATCGATAGAAAATATTATAAAAAAATTATAAAGAGATAAAAATATTAAAAGCACATCCTTCCTAGATGCTCGGTCTAAGTTCATAGTTTATATCCTCCACACCCTATCCATACACCTATCGGTTTCCCTTTCATATTCCTTTGGATCTATAATTACACTCATTAAGTAAGGATGAATTAAACCTAGAAGTGAGATGACACATTCCCGACATCCCCTAGAAACTCAAGGTATGGTACTAAAAGTGTTATCTATGCTTCTCTATTGAGCTACAAAAAAATTATATCATGTCTACCTAACTCCCCAAATAACATAGTGCACTCAAAAATCTAGTCCATTTTTAAGAATCTAGGATTTTATACCATTCTGTAATGAACCAACCTCATCTACCCCTAACCCAATCACTCGAGACAGCCTATGGAAAATCCTGAAGGGTGTTCCTAATCCTTACGGGCTAAAAACTAGTGCCTTGACATTGATAATACTCCTTGGAAATTATTTCACCCAAAAGGTTAAAAAATGGGTCCTATTTGAGAACCTATAATTTCTAATTTATATATTAGAAATTCATACATCAGTAAAAAAAATAAAAAATAATCATCATCATAACACAACATAATATCAATAGAAAATTCATAGGAGAACAAAACATCATAACTGTGGATAACTAGAATAATAATTTATAACTAAAGTTTCCAAAAAAGTAAATGGATGGTAATGGAAGATGATAAGATGATATATAGTCAGAATAATACATACCACAAGGTAAAAAACAAAGGGGAAAACAACCCATCATCATGTGACATGAGGACACATACCACCACGTCATGTCCATTAACCCAGATGATGTATCAGGAACATACACCACCTTCGATCAGTACCTTTCCCATACCTACATCACCATAAACAAGTTCTTCATACACCAATGGGTGTATATAGAGAGTGGTCATAACCAGACAAGTAGGATCCCACAAAGTTCTTCATATACATATTTTTTTAGAAAAAAATATAGCATGCTAGTTTGAACTAAATATAAAAAATAACCTTTAAACATTTCTTAATAAAACAAGAATTGTATTACTGGGGTAGTAATAAGTAAAAAAAATCATAAAAAACTATGTAAATACTATTTTAAAATAGGGAACATGGGAGAACATCTTATTTTAAAGGAGGATAGGGTAACCTATTAGTTCTACATCACTAATTAGGGAGACCCTCAATTAGTGGTATGAGACTATCACTACTTCATAGGGCTAGCTAGTTGCATATGACATTACTTCACTAGTCGAGTCAACATCAAAACTAGTGGAAAGGACCTCATCCTGATCTAGGTTCACCTACCCAAGAACCTGGGGGTTCCCATGATGTTTAATTAATATAGGCATCTGTTAGTAGAAGAAATTTCATTAATTAGTGAATGAAAAACATTAAATTCACAAATTTGAAGCATGATTACAAAACCATTTCCATCATCCATTCCATGGATACACTATAGTAAACCATTTTCATTTAATCAACTCATGTAGAGCTAGTATATATATATATATATATATCATTTTAAAAACCAATATCTAAAAACTAAGCACCAAAGGTTTAATTAAAAAATGAAGAATAAAAAACCATCTAACTTTAATGATGAACACAATTAACTGGTATTAATCTACCTGAAAGGGATAGAAATATCCTTATGAGGCAATAATAAACCCTTCACATCCAAACCCAAAACTATAAAATGGATCATCATGAACCCTTGGTCACCATAACCTTAGGGTAAAAGAAAATACATGGAAAATAAAGGGACAAAACCAAGAATACCAATTGATTTAACTTTCTAGGTGTTTAGCTTTAATATCCCTAAATAAATAACATAAAAACAAATCCCAAGGATAATAGAGGATGGTGGCTCATGCATGGGAATGATGTTAGAGTCAAATGGGGTAATAAATGAGGGGTTATATGGTTAAAATAAGCTAGGTTTAGTTAGGTAATTTTTAATTTTTTAAAACCATGTAAGACTACATGGTTTGAAAAACCATGTAAGACTACATGGTTTGAAAAACCATGTAGAAACCATTCTAGTCAACACTGGATCACCATGGCACTCACATGATTGGGCTACATGGTTAAAAAAACCATACTCCAACTGTGAAAAATGCCTCTATAAAAAAATACTTAATGCATGGTTGTTACGTGATTTTCCCTAACCATGTGCTAATGTTGAAACACCTTCAATTTTCCAATATCCCAAATTAATCATAGGAAAAAGTTTGGTAAGGGATATAATATAGAGTAAAATCCAATAAATATTAATTTTTACCTGAAATAACACTGTGGGTGTGAAAATTCTCCCCATTATATTACATTCTATTATCAAAAAGTTTCTTAGACTTCCCTTAGTATTAAAATACTAGATAATAACATATATATATATGTGTGTGTGTGTGTGTGTGACAAAACACATACTCTCAACTAAAATCTTATTTTGGTGGATCTCCCCATCATATTAACAATCCCCCTATATCAAGAATATATCAAACTCCAAGACTGCAATTTATCAAACGAAAACAGTGATTCAAATACTCCATTGAACATACTAAATAAGAACTCAATATAAGAAAATAATTAACTTTTTAGGTCACAAAAAAATAAAAAATAAAATCACATAAAATATTTAATATGAAATCACGGCTCCCAAAGAAAATACAAGATTATTTAATTTATAAAAGTGGTACTATAATAAGGTAAATTTCATTTAACTGAAATACTAAAACACAATTTCATAGAACAACCATTGTAATAAAATTGATTACAAATATAATAAAATCAATATAATAAATAAGTAAGTCCCATTAAATAATGGATTGATCTAAACTAGTCACTACTGGATTGAATTTTTAATCAAAAATAAGAGGAATTTATAATTTCACTAAAGTGTTTGAAATAAAATAATCATAAAAAAATCAAAAGTAAATGGGTTTTTACAAAAACATAGTATCCAAATAAATATTTAACAAAAAAATATATTAATACCCCAATTCATTATATTTTTAAATAAAAATTTATTTATTCTGAAAATGAAGGAAAAAATAATAGTCATGAAGTTCTACGAGAAGATGATTTTTAATCTAAAACAACCAAGTAGATATTTAATCTCTAGAAATATTAATTAAAACATTAAAAAATCATTTATAATGATAATACATAAAATTTTATCCCAAAATCAACCCTTGAAACATGATAAAACCACTTATTATAGCATATTACACAGGTAGAGTACTTCTCACTATTTATTCTTTTGCTCAATCTGATAATTGAATATCATTTAAATGAGTATTTAAAAAATGATAATTCACTAACAAGAGTCCAATTATAAAATAATCAATTTAAAACATTTAAATGTAATAAGATGAACATATAGAAAAAATATAATTCTTATCAAAATTTAAATCAATCATAACACTGAAACATGAAAAATACACATGAGAACAGTGAAAATTCAAGAATCAAATCATGCTCCTTAATGAATCTAAAAAATAATTTTTAAATAATAATTTATTCATTTGGAAATCAAATATTGCATGGCCTCTAAGAAACCACCAAATTCTATAGCACCATATAGTAAAATCTCAAAACACAAAATTAAACGACCACAACGATAAGATCTCTAATTTTATATAACATACATTCTTGATTAATTTTTACCTAAGTTTAAATGTTTTTACTTAGTTATGTACGTTGGGTGTGATTTGGATAATGGAAAATCCTTGGGATCATTTAAAAGGTTTGAGGCTTAAAATCTCAATTTTTGGGAAACAGATTAAGGTGCACGGTTAGCACACAGTTTGTGATAACCATGCACCCCAATCATGCAGTTTGAAAAAGGAGGATAATTGTTTATTAAACCATGTTAAGGGTTTGATGAAACAATGTAAACCCTATAGTTTATTATATATCCTTTTATCATAGTTCATGTATGGTTTGTCTAACCATTCCCTTAACCATGTGTAGTGAGGTGTTTCCAAAATGTGGGGTTCGCAATGTTGTCATATGGTTTGGCCAATCATGTATCCAAACCTTACACCCCTTTAAAAAGTGATAAAATTAAATTTTTTCCTTCATTCTTCCTTAATAACCCTCACTCAATTTCTCTCCACAAAACACATAGAACCCCTCCATTCAAGATACCCTCTCCTCCCTCTCCTTCCATGGATAACCTCCTTGGATCCTTAGTGATTTAAGCTCTTTGTTGATGTGATAAAGGCCTTGTGGTAATTCTATGACTCCTATTATATCCTATATCACTTTCACTCACTATATAATTTTCTTCCACTGTATTTACCTATTTTCTCCTATTTTTAGTGTTTTTCTCTATAAATTTGATATATCTTACTCTAATGAAAATCATGGTTTTATGTCGGATGTGGGAACCTTCTTAAACCTAAGGTAGGTGCTCCCTAAGTATTTTTCCTATAGTCTCTCATTTTTTCTTTAAGTTTTATGAGATGTGTCTCAAGACGGTTATTGTGATTGAATTCTAATTCTTGTTAAAAGCCTTAAACTATAACCTTTTCATGCTATATGACACTTTAATATTTTTCTTGTTAAAGGAAAAAGGGTAGAATCATGGGGTATCTTAGTTAGGTTTATTCATTTTGACCTTGCCCTTAAAATTTGGGTTTTGACTTGGGTTGGTGATTTATTTTGTTAATTAAACATGGAAATTGGAATTGAAAACTTTCATGCCTTTAATAAAGTGTTTTGAAATGTATTTGGGTTTCAAATGTATTATGAGATTTTGTAATGAACTTAGTAATTGTGAATGTTTTCAGAAAATGGAAGATGGAATTATTTTAGAAATGGAAATTTTAATTAAAGATATTGTATTCTTATTTTTTATATTGTATTATGGTAATGTTTTAAAATTATGGTTAAACTCAGGGTGAACACGGCACTCAGGTGGATAGGATAAATTAAAGTTAAACTTAGGGTGAATAAAGCCCTTGGTGGACAAAGGAAATTATGGTTAAACCCAGGGTGAACACAACCCCCATGTAGATTCTAAGGCCCCAGGGATGGTTATATTACCCACAGGTGCTAGTCTGGACAATGGATGGGTATATTACCCTTAGTTGGGAGTGTATCAGGTTAGTGTGGTCTCTACTACATGCTCATAGACATCCAGCATTAGTCAAAGTAGGTGGGTTCAACCTCATGTGTCACCATAGCACCCAAGTTTGGGTTTTACTTTATTTATTTATTCTTCCAGTTATTTAAATTCTTTGTCCATGGAACCATCCCATGAACTTATTATTCAAACTAGGTTATTTAAGGAAGTCATTGGTGTTGGCCTACGGAGTCGTACTCATGCCTTTCTCGGTCCATCGTTGGGTACCTGATAAGATTTCATGGATACATATTGGGATAAGGGAAAGTGTATGATGATTGATTCATGACTGTATACTAGGATGAAGTTGGGGGATGGGTGTTAGTCTAGAGCTCAGACCACTTTTGAGACATACAGTTTTATTTACTCTTCTATCCATTTTCTTACCTACTGTATATGACTGATGGTATGTTTTTCTTTTGACTATATTGTAACATCATTTGTTGGGTATTACATGGCTTATTTTGTAATTATAACTTGTGTAGATATTATCCTATGATATTATATGGTGTATATTATTTACATTATTTACTATTGTTGTTTCACTCTGGCCATGAGGGTATAGTCTCCCCAAAAACCTTATTATACCCTCACCATTGGTTAGCATCCCCTAGAATATAGGGAGGCACACCTAAGGTAATGCATTATTTATCAATTTCGGGCACCGGTCAATGGATTGAGGTATTAGGATGTCACAAAGTAGTATCATAATGTCCTTTACTTTTCTATTACCATTTGGAGATGGTAGATAGAATATTAGGATGTGTTGGGGCTTGGTAATGAGCTCAAGTCTGGGAGTAGCTAACCCACATATAAGGAAAAAAACTAAGTTTTAGGGATGGAATTGTTGTTATTTCTTATGATTTTATAGTTTATAGATTTCCACCATGAGTGGTACACTTGATTTTTTGTGTTATTAATTCTTAGGATTTTCTCTCTTGGTTTAGTGTGATAAGAGAGCATGAGTGCATACATGAATTAAGTTAAGCATGTATCGTTCCCTATTTTTTGTGCTTGTTGTGATTGTCTCATATGAATGTACGCAGATTCATATGCCTATGGATAAAGGGAGTTGAATATTTAAAGTGTTAGAAGCGTCTTATATAGAATTTTCCCATATAAGGCTATGGTGGTATCTTACTTGGATAATTACATGGACAATACCTTGACATAAAATTTTTCATAAATGGATTATTAAATGGAGATTTTGGCTAAATAAAGTGTCGGTAAGAAACCTATAAGTTATTTTTTTTCTTATATCTTTTCAATATAACTCTATTTGGCCATACCTATGGAATTAAGACCTAAATATGAACTTGAAAAAATTAGAATGTAAATCTTGTGAGAACACAACCTTGAAAAATAATGAGGAAAAATTATAATGTGAAATTCCTTGAGGAAATTGTTTAATTGAAAGAAAAAAATGGGGTTATAGCATTTAAGGACATGAGTTGTTGTACCTACTGTGTTCTACTTTGATAATTTATAAATGCTTGTTATATGTATTATTTATAGATCTTATGTTGACCTTGTAGATTTATGGTACTACAGAGAGTTAGGGTTCCAAAACTAGAGGGGGAGGGGAGCATACTCCTCTAGTGGGTGGACCAGAACCTCTGGAAGCTCCTAACCCAGCTATAGATGATCGGATATGTGAGAGCCTATTATGATTAGTATAAGATTTGGAGTGGGGACCACCTTAGGACACTCAGAATAAATCAAATATCACCCATGAGTTCTAACATCAATACCCTCTACTTTTCACAGGTGAGGGTGTTCCACAAGCAGAAGAGCTATAGATGGAGTCTATGTAGGTCATTCTTTACCACTTAGAGATTCTAGAAGTAAAAAGGGTGAAGTTATTTATATAAATGTTGTGTGGGGAATCATGTTGATGGTGGGATGTCCTTGCCCAGAGGAATCATCATGTTGGGTTGACCTGGAAGGAATTCCAAACCCACTTCTTTATCTACTTCTTCCTAGAGACTTTGCGTTCAGATAAAGCCTATGAGTTTATGAGGTTGAAGTAAGGGGCTATGGTAGTCATGGATTGTTCAGACCTATTTACAAATATCTAGTGGTTCATTTTAACCTTAATTGGTGATGAGGTTTCTAGATCCAGGAACTTTGAGTAAGACTTTCACTATGAGGTCAAAGTTAAGTTGAATGTGTTCCATTTCACCTCCTTTATGAATATCATGATCCAAACCTTGATAAAATAAAAGAATATTAATTTGGGTCATTATACTAGGTGAATATCCTCTTCGGTATAGAGAAAAAAAATTTGTTGGTCTTATATTAATTAGAAACATTGGTCATATGACTCTCCCTAGGGTGGTGGTGGTCAGTCTTGGCAATTTGATGATTCCTCTTATACTTCTTGAGGGAGTAGCGAGGTGCAGTGTTACCAATGTGGTTGCATGGGATGCATGATATTCCAGTGCCCCTGAACACTCATAGAGTGCTATATATATGGTAATATTGTTCATGTGTGTTTTTTTGTAGATATCAGTAGGTCGGTAGTGATATATTCTTAGGAATAGCCCATGATTCAGAGTCTGTAGTGACTACCACACAACAACAATCAAGTAGTTGGGATTCTACTGGCAGCTCGAGTCATGGTGGTGGTCAGGTAAATCAAGGATGAGGGCAGTAAAGTTAGTATGGGAGTATGACTTAGGTAATTTGGGTTTATGTATAGGGTCATGGGGTAGGTCAGTTACATGCAGTAGATCCTATTCAGATAGATAAGGATAATGGACTATCGATCATTCGAGGTATGATTTTGGTTGTTTCTACTCTTTTTTACACACGATCCTCTCACTATTTCATATATAATTCTTTCATTAGAGTCTTGGGTTTGGTAGTGTAATATATCTATGGTTTTCTTTCAATAAATACACCCTTGGGCATGAAGTCATAGGGGATTCAAAAATTTTATGGTTTTGATCTGGTCATCGATGATTTTTGTTTCCTCTATAACTTCTTCATTCAAAAAATGGGTGGATTTTATGTAATTATAGGAATGGATGGGATCATTTTTATCTATATAAAATTTATTTTTATCATTATTGTGTCTCTTTCACATATCCTAAGGGTGGTATCTTTGAATATATAGGAGAGTGGAATGTGTGTGTAGGTTGTGTTAGGCTAGACCTTCGACAACTATATAGCATCGTCACTTGGGTGGTGAGTCTATTCTTGGATGGGGGTAATTATCCCTTTTCCCTCCTATATTTTTTCTATTCCATGATGTGTTTTCTAAGGACTTATCTAGGTCACCACCTAACCATGGAATTTAGTTTACAATCTAGATTTTTTCAAGTACAAAACCTATTTATATACCTCCTTATATAATGGAATCAATAGAGCTACAAGAATTGAAATCTCAATTGGAGGATTTATAAGAAAAAGAGTTTATCTGACCAAGCATATCCCATTAGGGTTCTCTAGTTTTATTCTCTAATAAGGTATAAAAAACATTGACACTATGTTTAGATTTTTTTTAGTCTTAACCAAGTAACGGTTAATAATTGGTATCCACTCCCATACATTGATGATTTATTTGATCATCTAAAAGGTAACGGAGTTTTCTCCAACATTTATATACATTCAAGATACCACCAACTCAGATTATGAGTATTTTATGTTCCTCTTATATCATTTTTAAGTATTTACATTCTTTATGAGTCACTCATTATTTCATTCTAGGCTAAAAATGTGTATGGGGTCTTTATGGATATGATGAATAGAGCCTTCCATACATATAAGGCCCCAGCCTTAAACCTTACTTAATCTTGAGTTATTACAAGATTACACATTGAGGATCTTTTCAGGTTTAGAGTTTTAGAGAATTAGATCATAAAACTTGAATTACATTCCACATTTAAACAAAGTGGTTACATAAAAGATAGTATTCATTTTTCCCATCAACGAAAACATATTTAAAATAAAACATGGATTCTTTCTTGACACTTCCTTAACACTATCATCATATCATGTACCATTCCCTTGACCTGTGAAAAACATTTCAAAAACTTGGGATGAGCATAAAAAGCTCAATAAGGGTTATAAAAAGTATGGAAAGGAAACATGAGTACATATATACATAATAATAAAATCATACTTTACCCATAAAACGTAAGCACTTTAACATACCTCATAAAATCATGAATAAATCATAGAAATCATAAGACATAAAGGTAAATTGAGGAATTCATAACATTATTACGTAGGGAGTAACCCTCTTGGTTATGTTTGGAATACCCATCACAGTATATTCTCTAAATCTCTTCGGAGAAACCTTAACGTTTAACTCCTTCACGTTACCCAGTGCATTGGAGAGCTATATCGGGCTCACCCACCCTTAGTTTATCACAGAACCACCCATCTTCATAAAAATTCCCAAGAACCATAACATAATCATAGCATATAACTTAAGCATAAAGTAAAGATAACATTCCCACATTGCAATAACAATATAACATTTTAAGATATTGAAATAATGAATCCATTCTAAAAACTATTTTCAAACCCATTTAAAATATTTAATAAAGAGATTTTTAAATCAAAGTTTCCCATACCACATTGAAGCTTTTAACATTTTAAACCATTAATATCCATATAAATAAATCCTTAAAACCATTTTTAAAACATGGATATTAATGAGAAATATTTATAAGATTAAATCATTAAAAAATTTAAAACGATATTTTAGTTAAAGTGTTTTTAACAAAATGAGAGACACTTGAATACAATAATTGAGGAATAACATTTAATAAAAACTTTATAATATAATGAGAATAAAGGTATTCATGATATAATATTCCAAAGGACAGTATATACACCATATAAGAATGAATTGGTGCATAACAACAATGAAGTCTCAATGAAAATGTAAATTGAGATGAAATCCATTATAAAGATGGTATCCTTAAATTAAGGATAAATAAATCTCATAATTATGTGAGACAAATATAAATACACCCAATATAAGTGGATATTAAGTGTAAAATAATCAAAGGTCATTCACACATATTCAAAGGATGACATATTCAATAACTACATGTTGAACCCAAAGAAATTGAAATTGGGTTAAGAAGTTCCCTTGACAGCCTAACGGCGTGACATCAAATTTTTGAAAAAGAGTTGATGAGAGAGATAAAGGGTATCTCATATCTTGGACATAAAATTTACAGAAATAAGGATATATAAGAACATATCCCCACATAATAAGATGAAAATTAAAATACATAACAAAAGAAGTCTTTTAAAAAGAGGAGGGTGAAAGGTTCCCTTACCGATTTGGGTAACTTTCAAAACATACACCCCATGAAAGAAGGACTATACAAAATTGATGTAAATACTCATAAACGAAATTATGTTACACAAATATTAGAATAATGGACATTACATACACCACTCAAAAGGAAATATTGGAAAATGTAGCATGAATCTCACGAAAACACAAAGTGAGATAAAAAGCCCCTTACGAAATTTCGGCAGCATAATGGCGCCAATTAAAACTTCCAAAATGGATTGATGAGAGAAAATAGGGTCTATCATAAAATTAACATAAAAATTACAGTAATAGTAATATAAAAGAACATCCCAATCATAAGAAATATGATCTTAAAATGAATGACATAAAAGAGTGTACTTAAAAAGAAAGAGAGAGGTAGGATCCCTTACCTCGGGTCCGACTTGACTCGATCGTTCTTTAACCTCCTGAATAATAAACTTGAGTTAATTTTTACTTGATTAAGAACCTTTTTCAAGTTCATTATTCCTTTTATATCACTTATTACCATGCTATGAACACTATGTAATTATTTATGTTAATAATGGTCATTTTGTAGATCATTGCTACTTAAGTCAAAAATAAACTCTTTCTAATTACAAGTTGTTCATGGGGTAAAATATATATTATATCCATAATTATATTAATCATGTAGATATCATATATATCATATATATCCATTATATACATGAATTTATAATATTACATAACATTTAGAGGTAAGAAATGAAATGCACCATTCATGGAGACGGTAAGCCGTACGTACGCATGAACGCTACTTCCATTTCTATTTCTTATTTAATGGAATTAAAACATAATTATACATAATAGTATTATAATTCCAGTATGGTATAATATATAATATCATTAAATCTATCCTTTATACGTACCACATATGGTATTAACGAATCAAATCACTTTGAGGGGGCGGTAGTCCGCACTTCCTAAAATGAAGATATCGCGTTTAACCATAATGGAAACCATAAATGTATGCCATAAATAAAAAATAAATAAGCTTAAGTAAAAAATAAACATATTATATATCATATATAAATATATTTACATCTTAATGGCCACATTTGAGGGTGTTAAAAGAATATTGAATAATCATCGTTTCGTGAGGCAGAAATTCACCATCCACAGAAACAGTATGTTCATTAACCATTAGATGTAGGTGTGTGTAATTTTAGCTTGAATCCTTCTTTTAAAAACATCCTAGTATATTTAATATACTGTAGTTGTTACAAAAGAAATTAATAAAAAGATTTTAGGGGGTTGGAGAAGCAAAATAAAACAAAAGAACACAAGTGAAGACATTACCTTAAAATCGGGTATCTCTCTTTGATTTGAGATCAAAGGATTCCTTGGGAAGACTTCTGCCCAAAGTGAGGCTTCTAGGAGTAAGAGAGGGATTTGGAGAGACAAAATGATCAGGGGTTTGCTGAGAAAAAGGCTTGAGAGGTGTGGGTAAGGTGGTAGAGGTGAGGGCCTTTTATAAGAGGAGAGGAGGGGAACTCTTGGAAAGTTACAAAATGTTACTTTATTTTCAAATGAGTTTCGGATTTTAAAGGTCCCTCATTGATGTATTTTGAGTATAAGGTGGTAAGGGTTCGAAATATAATCATTCAATAGGTCTTTTACAAGTTTAAGTTATATTTTTAACATTATCTTTTCATTTTATTTAAATCCTTTATTAATGAGGTAATCGCTACATCATCATGATGTCATAAATAATTTAATTTATTTAATGTCTAAAAATTAAAAAAAAAATATATAATGATGTAGGAAATCATTTTATCTTTCTAATTAATATTTATAGTCAAAAATATGACTTTCATAACCCCGTTTGAAAATCGTTTTAGTAAAACAACTCATGCTTGTGACATTTTTATTTTAACTTAAAATAAAAAGTTATTTATGTCATTTTCAATTGTTCTTTCATAAAACCGTCACAGTTTTCTTCAAATCCACTGTTACTTTGGTGCCTGCTAGATCCAGCCATTTACTAAAACCAAAAAGGTCAGTGTGAGTATATCAGTAAAATCATCAAATAAAAAAGAGGAATATAAACACCAAGATATACTTATCCAAGTTATCTCAAACTCATTCAAACTTTCAAAAAAAATGATGACTCCATCTAATATACTAACCATTGTGGTTATACACAACTTGTCACTTTTTCTTAAACAACACTCTAACCTCTAAAGTTATCTAAAATGACCTTTGATACCAACTATAAGGCCCCAGCCTTAAACCTTACTTAATCTTGAGTTATTACAAGATTACACATTGAGGATCTTTTCAGGTTTAGAGTTTTAGAGAATTAGATCATAAAACTTGCATTACATTACACATTTAAACAAAGTGGTTACATAAAAGATAGTATTCATTTTTCCCATCAATGAAAACATATTTAAAATAAAACCTGGATTCTTTCTTGACACTTCCTTAACACTATCATCATATCATGTACCATTCCCTTGACCTGTGAAAAACATTTCAAAAACTTGGGATGAGCATAAAAAGCTCAGTAAGGGTTATAAAAAGTATAGAAAGGAAACATGAGTACATATATACATAAGAATAAAATCATACTTTACCCATAAAACATAAGCACTTTAACATACCTCATAAAATCATGAATAAATCATAGAAATCATAAGACATAAAGTTAACTTGAGAAATTCATAACATTCTTACATAGGGAGTAACCCTCTTGGTTACGTTTGGAATACCCATCACAGTATATTCCCTAAATCTCTTCTAATAAACCTTAATGTTTAACTCCTCCATGTTACCCAATGCATTGGAGAGCTATATCGGGCTCACCCGCCCTTAGTTTATCACAGAACCACCCGTCTTCATAACAATTCCCAAGAACCATAACATAATCATAGCATATAACTTAAGCATAAAGTAAAGATAACATTCCCACATTGCAATAACAATATAACATTTTAAGATATTGAAATAATGAATCCATTCTAAAAACCATTTTCAAAACCATTTAAAACATTTAATAAAGAGATTTTTAAATCAAAGTGTCCCATACCACATTGAAGCTTTTAATATTTTAAACCATTAATATCCATGTAAATAAATCCTTAAAACCATTTTGAAAACATGGATATTAATGAGAAATATTTATAAGATTGAATCATTAAAACATTTAAAATGATATTTTAGTTAAAGGGTTTTTAACAAAATGAGAGACACTTGAATACAATAATTAAGGAATAACATTTAATCAAAACTTTAAAATATCATGAGAATAAAGGGATTCATGATATAATATTCCAAAGGAAAGTATATACACCATATAAGAATGAATTGGTGCATAACAACAATGAAGTCTCAATGGAAATGTAAATTGAGATGAAATCCATTATAAAGATGGTATCCTTAAATTAAGGACAAATCAATATCATAATTATGTGAGACAAATATAAATACACCCAATATAAGTGGATATTAAGTGTAAAATAATCAAAGTTCATTCACACATATTCAAAGGATGATATATTCAATAACTACATGTTGAACCCAAAGAAATCGAAATTGGGTTAAGAAGTTCCCTTGACAGCCTAACGGTGTGACATCAAATTTTAGAAAAAGAGTTGATGAGAGAGATAAAGGGTATCTCATATCTTGGACATAAAATTTAAGTCAATAAGTATATATAAGAACATATCACCACATAATAAGATGAAAATTAAAATCCATAACAAAATAAGTCTTTTAAAAAGAGGAGGGTGAAAGGTTCCCTTACCGATTTGGGTAACTTTCGAAACGTACACCCCATGAAAGAAGGAATATACAAAATTGATGTAAATACTCATAAAAGAAATTATGTTACACAAATATTAGAATAATGTAAATTACATATACCACTCAAAATGAAATATTGGCAAATGTAGCATGAATCTCACAAAAACACAAAGTGAGATAAAAAGCCCCTTACGAAATTTCGGCAGCCTAATGGCGCCAATTCAAACTTCCAAAATGGATTGATGAGAGAAAATAGGGTCTCTCATAAAATTAACATAAAAATTACAGTAAGATTAATATAAAATAACATCCCAATCATAAGAAATATGATCTTAAAAGGAATGACATAAAAGAGTGTACTTAAAAAGAAAGAGAGAGGTAGGATCCCTTACCTCGGGTCCGACTTGACTCGATCGTTCTTTAACCTCCTGAATAATAAACTTGAGTTAATTTATACTTTCTTAAGAACCTTTTTCAAGTTAATTATTCCTTTTATATCACTTATTACCATGCTATGAACACTATGTAATTATTTATGTTAATAATGGTCGTTTTGTAGATCATTGCTACTTGAGTCAAAAATAAACTCTTTATAATTACAAGTTGTTCATGGGGTAAAATATATATTATATCCATAATTATATTAATTATGTAGATATCATATATATAATATATATCCATTATATACATGCATTTATAATATTACATAACATTTAGAGGTAAGAAATGAAATGCATCGTTCATGGAGACGGTAAGTCGTACGTACACATGAACGCTACTTCCATTTCTATTTATTATTTAATGGAATTAAAACATAATGATACATAATAGTATTATAATTACAGTATGTTATCATATATAATATCATTAAATCTATCCTTTATACGTACCACATATGGTATTAACGAATCAAATCACTTTGAGGGGGCGGTAGTCCGCACTTCCTAAAATGAAGATATCGCGTTTAACCATAATGGAAACCATAAAGGTATGGCATAAATGAAAAATAAATAAGATTAAGTAAAACATAAACATATTATATATCATATATAAATATATTGACATCTTAATGGCCACCTTTTAGGGTGTTAAAATAATATTGAATAATCATCGTTTCGTGAGGCAGAAATTCACCATCCACAGAAACAGTATGTTCATTAACCATTAGATGTAGGTGTGTGTAAGTATATCTCAAATACTTATTTAAAAAACATCCTAGTATATTTAAGATACTGTATTTGTTACAAAATAAATGAATAAAAAGAGTTTAGGGGATTGGAGAAGAAAAATAAAACAAAAGAACACAAGTGAAGACATTACCTTAAAATCGGGTATCTCTCTTTGATTTGAGATCAAAGGATTCCTTGGGAAGACTTTTGCCCAAAGTGAGGCTTCTAGGAGTAAGAGAGGGATGTGGAGAGACAAAATGATCAGGGTTTGGCTGAGACAAAGTCTTGAGAGGTTTGGTTAAGGTGGTAGAGGTGGGGGCCTTTTATAAGAGGAGAGGAGGGGCACTCTTGGAAAGTTACAAAATGTTACTTTATTTTCAAATGATTTTCGGATTTTAAAGGTCCCACATTGATGTATTTCGAGTATAAGGTGGTAAGGGTTCTAAATATACTCATCCAATAGGTCTTTTACAAGTATAAGTTATATTTGTAACATTATCTTTTCATTTTATTTAAATCCTTTATTAATGAGGTAATCGTTGCATCATCATGATGTCATAAATAATTTAATTTATTTAATGTCTAAAAATTATAAAAAAAAATATCATTATGTAGGAAATATTTTTATATTTCTAATGAATATTTATAGTCAAAAATATGACTTGCATAACCCCATTTAAAAATTGTTTTAGTAAAATAACTCATGTTTGTGACATTTTTATTTTAACTTAAAATAACAAGTTATTTATGTCATTTTCAAACCAAAGTGGCTCCATGGGGTCCCCAAGTTGACCCATGGATTGTATTGGTCGGACATGACACATCCAATGAGGGTAGGACATGTGTCTAGGTCCTTTCATATTATTAAAAAATTATTTTTACCTTAAATTACACTAATTACCTCTAATCGCGATTAAAAACTTAAAAGTTACTATTCACCAAAAAATTATTTTAATCCCATTGAACCACATTTTACATCCTAATGACAACAATTTATGTCGGATTTTTGAAATTCAAATCACAGAAGTGGTAAAGTTTCATTTAAACGAAAAATCAGTTTTTAAACTACCACTTAGTGGTTTCACTATTCATCAAAAATTGAAGTTTTTCAGAAAAATACCAAAAATTAACCCTAAGATATATTTGATATTCCGAATTCAAAAATTATGTCTATTTTAAAAAATTAAAAACATATATGTTTCATTAATTAATTTAATAATTAATTCCCGCTGTCAAAACAAATAGCGTGTTTTTAAGAAATAATATCTATTAAAAGATTGACACTAGTTTAAGTCCAATTTCAAAGTGAAATTAATTACAATGACCACCATTAGATTAAATGGTAAAAATATATTCTAAATACACTCTAATATAAATTAAAAATATAATCTATCCATATAAATAAATCATATTAAAAGGAGGTTTTTAATTAAAATGTAACATTTTCAATAAAAATGATCTTTATCGGAAAAATAACAAAATTTTACACAAAGTAAATTTTGATGTCCAGATTCTAAAGAAGAATTTTATTTTGTCAAATACAACATATAAAATTTTCAAAAGTATATTTAAAAAGGGTTCTCCATCAAAAGGCGGTTAATCGGCCTTTTAAAGAATATTAGAAGATTTATGCTTAAAATTGGATTCATTTGCATTTTAAGCCTCCAACATTTATTGGATAAAAGTAAAAATATTTGAAAAACATATATAATAATTTTTTAGTTAGTTCCGTTCATTTCCTCCATTACAACGGTTAGGAATTAACTACCTTTTAAAATAATATTATTTTATTATTAGAGTGCAACTTAAGATTTCAAAGAAACTCGTTGTTGTGTATTGGGTACGCCATCGAGCATAGCATTCCCTTTAAAGTATTATTAATATTTTATTCAAAAATATGGATAAATATGAAAATGTCATATTCTTTATTTATCTGGGGTGTTACATCCTTCCCCCCTTTTGGGAATTGCGTCCTTGCAATTTTAAAATTGGGCTTGGAAGCTTCATTGAAAATCCCACATCGGAACAAGAGTCAGTAAAACTATCACTTTAAAAGAATGGGAGAGAAGTACAAATGTCAGCCGAGTTAACCCATACTAGGATTCCAAGTATAAAAATATGGATATGGAGGGAAAAAAAGGGTCATGTTCTGATGGAGAGTGATAGTAAACATGTCTAGGAGAAAGTTAACAATAATAAAATCACAAACTTGTGATGGGTTAAACGGTATTTGATTCCCCAGTAGGAAAAAATAACAGACAACATTTTTGTTTTGAGTTACTTTTCATTGAGGAATTTATTTATGAGCTTAACTAAAACATAAGGAAGCATACTTAATTGTAATGTTGACTTTCAACTTTTACTATATTTCTTACATGAACTCATATTTTCTCCAAAAGACGAGTATTTAGGATGACTTGTTCACATTAAGAGAGCTATAATCAACTTCTAGAGAATCACCTAATCCACAAAAGAGAACTATATACTTCCCATGTCTTTAGACCTTAACCAAAACTAAAACCCAAAGTTCAACAAAGACCATTCAATAAACATATATCCATAAAATTCTACAAAGTAAACCTAACTAAGATTGAAACCCAATTCTCTGAAGGATTTAATCACATAGTCTCCTAAGATAAATTTTAACATTTTTCTCCAAAATAACATCAGTTGCTCTTACAGTCTCATACTGAAAAGTAATTAACCTAATCACATATCCTCCATGATAGGCTAATAATTTCCATTTATAACCAAAAAAATCAACTTACTCTTAATTCATAAAATCATCTAACTAAAAAGAATCATGCAAACTAACCAGGGACTTCACATAGTTCAGTGGTAGGAGATAAATACCAGTTGCAATTTGGTTGTGGGTTCGATTCCCGCAGCTTCATCCGACGCGATGGGTTGTCACACGGTCTACGTGTTGTCCCTTTTCAAAAACTATATAATTTTATAACATTCCTCAAAAAGAGATAAATTCATCAAAAATAACCATAACATATTTTAACCCCAAAGGTTATCTGATAACTTCCATTTTGCAACCCAAAATGTATTAACCAGTAATTTCCTCAAATTCAAGGATCATATAAACCCAAATGGTTCTTTATAACTATACCCACAAAAGAAAGGATAATTATTCCTTGAATAAAATTTTTGTATATCAAATATCAGGGTTACTATAAAAAGTCTTCTAATGTAACCCCATCATCAAAAGAGACTTAATACATCTAAGAATTTCACCATCCTAAAATATACTATAACTCTTGAATTCCTTATATGATGACTTCTTACTCATTCAACATTCTTCATGATCAATTAGCCATTCCTTTTCAACTTATTCTGAAATAATACTTTCCTACAAACAAAATCATGAATCATATCCTAATATTCCAATAATAGGAAAACATATGTTAAGAAATATTCCATACCTTTCATTCTTCATTGTCAGTTTCTTCATCCTCAATCGGAATGGAATTGGGTATTGGTAAATGAATATTTGTACGATCTTGGTGACCCCATTATCTAAACTTCTTCGTAGGACATGTGTTTTCATAATGACCATGCACACCACATTTAAAACATTCAATTGATCCTTCAGAAAGAACTTCTTTCCCTTTCCTAGAGTCAACTAGATGCTTCCTTTTTCCATGGCAGGTTCTTGATTTATGACCTTCATTTCCACATCTATAGCATCTTTCTGTCCCTTTGAAACATTTTCCTATGTGTTTCTTTCCACATATTTGACACATAGGTTTTTGAACATACTTACGTTTATGATTATTACCTGAACTTCCATAGGGATTTGTTTCTCGCATATACGATGCCTTATAAAAATCACTAAGGTTCAGGTGGTCAATCATGACTCCAGATAGTTGGTTGAGGATAACCACAAGAGTTCTCATTGCAGCTCCCATATCATTCAATTGTTCTTTCATAAAACCGTCACAGTTTTCTTCAAATCCACTGTTACTTTGGTGCCTGCTAGATCCAGCCATTTACTAAAACCAAAAAGGTCAGTGTGAGTATATCAGTAAAATCATCAAATAAAAAAGAGGAATATAAACACCAAGATATACTTATCCAAGTTATCTCAAACTCATTCAAACTTTCAAAAAAAATGATGACTCCATCTAATATACTAACCATTGTGGTTATACACAACTTGTCACTTTTTCTTAAACAACACTCTAACCTCTAAAGTTATCTAAAATGACCTTTGATACCAACTATAAGGCCCCAGCCTTAAACCTTACTTAATCTTGAGTTATTACAAGATTACACATTGAGGATCTTTTCAGGTTTAGAGTTTTAGAGAATTAGATCATAAAACTTGCATTACATTACACATTTAAACAAAGTGGTTACATAAAAGATAGTATTCATTTTTCCCATCAATGAAAACATATTTAAAATAAAACCTGGATTCTTTCTTGACACTTCCTTAACACTATCATCATATCATGTACCATTCCCTTGACCTGTGAAAAACATTTCAAAAACTTGGGATGAGCATAAAAAGCTCAGTAAGGGTTATAAAAAGTATAGAAAGGAAACATGAGTACATATATACATAAGAATAAAATCATACTTTACCCATAAAACATAAGCACTTTAACATACCTCATAAAATCATGAATAAATCATAGAAATCATAAGACATAAAGTTAACTTGAGAAATTCATAACATTCTTACATAGGGAGTAACCCTCTTGGTTACGTTTGGAATACCCATCACAGTATATTCCCTAAATCTCTTCTAATAAACCTTAATGTTTAACTCCTCCATGTTACCCAATGCATTGGAGAGCTATATCGGGCTCACCCGCCCTTAGTTTATCACAGAACCACCCGTCTTCATAACAATTCCCAAGAACCATAACATAATCATAGCATATAACTTAAGCATAAAGTAAAGATAACATTCCCACATTGCAATAACAATATAACATTTTAAGATATTGAAATAATGAATCCATTCTAAAAACCATTTTCAAAACCATTTAAAACATTTAATAAAGAGATTTTTAAATCAAAGTGTCCCATACCACATTGAAGCTTTTAATATTTTAAACCATTAATATCCATGTAAATAAATCCTTAAAACCATTTTGAAAACATGGATATTAATGAGAAATATTTATAAGATTGAATCATTAAAACATTTAAAATGATATTTTAGTTAAAGGGTTTTTAACAAAATGAGAGACACTTGAATACAATAATTAAGGAATAACATTTAATCAAAACTTTAAAATATCATGAGAATAAAGGGATTCATGATATAATATTCCAAAGTAAAGTATATACACCATATAAGAATGAATTGGTGCATAACAACAATGAAGTCTCAATGGAAATGTAAATTGAGATGAAATCCATTATAAAGATGGTATCCTTAAATTAAGGACAAATCAATATCATAATTATGTGAGACAAATATAAATACACCCAATATAAGTGGATATTAAGTGTAAAATAATCAAAGGTCATTCACACATATTCAAAGGATGATATATTCAATAACTACATGTTGAACCCAAAGAAATCGAAATTGGGTTAAGAAGTTCCCTTGACAGCCTAACGGTGTGACATCAAATTTTAGAAAAAGATTTGATGAGAGAGATAAAGGGTATCTCATATCTTGGACATAAAATTTAAGTCAATAAGTATATATAAGAACATATCACCACATAATAAGATGAAAATTAAAATCCATAACAAAATAAGTCTTTTAAAAAGAGGAGGGTGAAAGGTTCCCTTACCGATTTGGGTAACTTTCGAAACGTACACCCCATGAAAGAAGGAATATACAAAATTGATGTAAATACTCATAAAAGAAATTATGTTACACAAATATTAGAATAATGTAAATTACATATACCACTCAAAATGAAATATTGGCAAATGTAGCATGAATCTCACAAAAACACAAAGTGAGATAAAAAGCCCCTTACGAAATTTCGGCAGCCTAATGGCGCCAATTCAAACTTCCAAAATGGATTGATGAGAGAAAATAGGGTCTCTCATAAAATTAACATAAAAATTACAGTAAGATTAATATAAAATAACATCCCAATCATAAGAAATATGATCTTAAAAGGAATGACATAAAAGAGTGTACTTAAAAAGAAAGAGAGAGGTAGGATCCCTTACCTCGGGTCCGACTTGACTCGATCGTTCTTTAACCTCCTGAATAATAAACTTGAGTTAATTTATACTTGCTTAAGAACCTTTTTCAAGTTAATTATTCCTTTTATATCACTTATTACCATGCTATGAACACTATGTAATTATTTATGTTAATAATGGTCGTTTTGTAGATCATTGCTACTTGAGTCAAAAATAAACTCTTTATAATTACAAGTTGTTCATGGGGTAAAATATATATTATATCCATAATTATATTAATTATGTAGATATCATATATATAATATATATCCATTATATACATGCATTTATAATATTACATAACATTTAGAGGTAAGAAATGAAATGCATCGTTCATGGAGACGGTAAGTCGTACGTACACATGAACGCTACTTCCATTTCTATTTATTATTTAATGGAATTAAAACATAATGATACATAATAGTATTATAATTACAGTATGTTATCATATATAATATCATTAAATCTATCCTTTATACGTACCACATATGGTATTAACGAATCAAATCACTTTGAGGGGGCGGTAGTCCGCACTTCCTAAAATGAAGATATCGCGTTTAACCATAATGGAAACCATAAAGGTATGGCATAAATGAAAAATAAATAAGATTAAGTAAAACATAAACATATTATATATCATATATAAATATAGTGACATCTTAATGGCCACCTTTTAGGGTGTTAAAATAATATTGAATAATCATCGTTTCGTGAGGCAGAAATTCACCATCCACAGAAACAGTATGTTCATTAACCATTAGATGTAGGTGTGTGTAAGTATATCTCAAATACTTATTTAAAAAACATCCTAGTATATTTAAGATACTGTATTTGTTACAAAATAAATGAATAAAAAGAGTTTAGGGGATTGGAGAAGAAAAATAAAACAAAAGAACACAAGTGAAGACATTACCTTAAAATCGGGTATCTCTCTTTGATTTGAGATCAAAGGATTCCTTGGGAAGACTTTTGCCCAAAGTGAGGCTTCTAGGAGTAAGAGAGGGATGTGGAGAGACAAAATGATCAGGGTTTGGCTGAGACAAAGGCTTGAGAGGTTTGGTTAAGGTGGTAGAGGTGGGGGCCTTTTATAAGAGGAGAGGAGGGGCACTCTTGGAAAGTTACAAAATGTTACTTTATTTTCAAATGATTTTCGGATTTTAAAGGTCCCACATTGATGTATTTCGAGTATAAGGTGGTAAGGGTTCTAAATATACTCATCCAATAGGTCTTTTACAAGTATAAGTTATATTTGTAACATTATCTTTTCATTTTATTTAAATCCTTTATTAATGAGGTAATCGTTGCATCATCATGATGTCATAAATAATTTAATTTATTTAATGTCTAAAAATTATAAAAAAAATATCATTATGTAGGAAATATTTTTATATTTCTAATGAATATTTATAGTCAAAAATATGACTTGCATAACCCCATTTAAAAATTGTTTTAGTAAAATAACTCATGTTTGTGACATTTTTATTTTAACTTAAAATAACAAGTTATTTATGTCATTTTCAAACCAAAGTGGCTCCATGGGGTCCCCAAGTTGACCCATGGATTGTATTGGTCGGACATGACACATCCAATGAGGGTAGGACATGTGTCTAGGTCCTTTCATATTATTAAAAAATTATTTTTACCTTAAATTACACTAATTACCTCTAATCGCGATTAAAAACTTAAAAGTTACTATTCACCAAAAAATTATTTTAATCCCATTGAACCACATTTTACATCCTAATGACAACAATTTATGTCGGATTTTTGAAATTCAAATCACAGAAGTGGTAAAGTTTCATTTAAACGAAAAATCAGTTTTTAAACTACCACTTAGTGGTTTCACTATTCATCAAAAATTGAAGTTTTTCAGAAAAATACCAAAAATTAACCCTAAGATATATTTGATATTCCGAATTCAAAAATTATGTCTATTTTAAAAAATTCAAAACATATATGTTTCATTAATTAATTTAATAATTAATTCCCGCTGTCAAAACAAATAGCGTGTTTTTAAGAAATAATATCTATTAAAAGATTGACACTAGTTTAAGTCCAATTTCAAAGTGAAATTAATTACAATGACCACCATTAGATTAAATGGTAAAAATATATTCTAAATACACTCTAATATAAATTAAAAATATAATCTATCCATATAAATAAATCATATTAAAAGGAGGTTTTTAATTAAAATGTAACATTTTCAATAAAAATGATCTTTATCGGAAAAATAACAAAATTTTACACAAAGTAAATTTTGATGTCCAGATTCTAAAGAAGAATTTTATTTTGTCAAATACAACATATAAAATTTTCAAAAGTATATTTAAAAAGGGTTCTCCATCAAAAGGCGGTTAATCGGCCTTTTAAAGAATATTAGAAGATTTATGCTTAAAATTGGATTCATTTGCATTTTAAGCCTCCAACATTTATTGGATAAAAGTAAAAATATTTGAAAAACATATATAATAATTTTTTAGTTAGTTCCGTTCATTTCCTCCATTACAACGGTTAGGAATTAACTACCTTTTAAAATAATATTATTTTATTATTAGAGTGCAACTTAAGATTTCAAAGAAACTCGTTGTTGTGTATTGGGTACGCCATCGAGCATAGCATTCCCTTTAAAGTATTATTAATATTTTATTCAAAAATATGGATAAATATGAAAATGTCATATTCTTTATTTATCTGGGGTGTTACATCCTTCCCCCCTTTTGGGAATTGCGTCCTTGCAATTTTAAAATTGGGCTTGGAAGCTTCATTGAAAATCCCACATCGGAACAAGAGTCAGTAAAACTATCACTTTAAAAGAATGGGAGAGAAGTACAAATGTCAGCCGAGTTAACCCATACTAGGATTCCAAGTATAAAAATATGGATATGGAGGGAAAAAAAGGGTCATGTTCTGATGGAGAGTGATAGTAAACATGTCTAGGAGAAAGTTAACAATAATAAAATCACAAACTTGTGATGGGTTAAACGGTATTTGATTCCCCAGTAGGAAAAAATAACAGACAACATTTTTGTTTTGAGTTACTTTTCATTGAGGAATTTATTTATGAGCTTAACTAAAACATAAGGAAGCATACTTAATTGTAATGTTGACTTTCAACTTTTACTATATTTCTTACATGAACTCATATTTTCTCCAAAAGACGAGTATTTAGGATGACTTGTTCACATTAAGAGAGCTATAATCAACTTCTAGAGAATCACCTAATCCACAAAAGAGAACTATATACTTCCCATGTCTTTAGACCTTAACCAAAACTAAAACCCAAAGTTCAACAAAGACCATTCAATAAACATATATCCATAAAATTCTACAAAGTAAACCTAACTAAGATTGAAACCCAATTCTCTGAAGGATTTAATCACATAGTCTCCTAAGATAAATTTTAACATTTTTCTCCAAAATAACATCAGTTGCTCTTACAGTCTCATACTGAAAAGTAATTAACCTAATCACATATCCTCCATGATAGGCTAATAATTTCCATTTATAACCAAAAAAATCAACTTACTCTTAATTCATAAAATCATCTAACTAAAAAGAATCATGCAAACTAACCAGGGACTTCACATAGTTCAGTGGTAGGAGATAAATACCAGTTGCAATTTGGTTGTGGGTTCGATTCCCGCAGCTTCATCCGACGCGATGGGTTGTCACACGGTCTACGTGTTGTCCCTTTTCAAAAACTATATAATTTTATAACATTCCTCAAAAAGAGATAAATTCATCAAAAATAACCATAACATATTTTAACCCCAAAGGTTATCTGATAACTTCCATTTTGCAACCCAAAATGTATTAACCAGTAATTTCCTCAAATTCAAGGATCATATAAACCCAAATGGTTCTTTATAACTATACCCACAAAAGAAAGGATAATTATTCCTTGAATAAAATTTTTGTATATCAAATATCAGGGTTACTATAAAAAGTCTTCTAATGTAACCCCATCATCAAAAGAGACTTAATACATCTAAGAATTTCACCATCCTAAAATATACTATAACTCTTGAATTCCTTATATGATGACTTCTTACTCATTCAACATTCTTCATGATCAATTAGCCATTCCTTTTCAACTTATTCTGAAATAATACTTTCCTACAAACAAAATCATGAATCATATCCTAATATTCCAATAATAGGAAAACATATGTTAAGAAATATTCCATACCTTTCATTCTTCATTGTCAGTTTCTTCATCCTCAATCGGAATGGAATTGGGTATTGGTAAATGAATATTTGTACGATCTTGGTGACCCCATTATCTAAACTTCTTCGTAGGACATGTGTTTTCATAATGACCATGCACACCACATTTAAAACATTCAATTGATCCTTCAGAAAGAACTTCTTTCCCTTTCCTAGAGTCAACTAGATGCTTCCTTTTTCCATGGCAGGTTCTTGATTTATGACCTTCATTTCCACATCTATAGCATCTTTCTGTCCCTTTGAAACATTTTCCTATGTGTTTCTTTCCACATATTTGACACATAGGTTTTTGAACATACTTACGTTTATGATTATTACCTGAACTTCCATAGGGATTTGTTTATCGCATATACGATGCCTTATAAAAATCACTAAGGTTCAGGTGGTCAATCATGACTCCAGATAGTTGGTTGAGGATAACCACAAGAGTTCTCATTGCAGCTCCCATATCATTCAATTGTTCTTTCATAAAACCGTCACAGTTTTCTTCAAATCCACTGTTACTTTGGTGCCTGCTAGATCCAGCCATTTACTAAAACCAAAAAGGTCAGTGTGAGTATATCAGTAAAATCATCAAATAAAAAAGAGGAATATAAACACCAAGATATACTTATCCAAGTTATCTCAAACTCATTCAAACTTTCAAAAAAAATGATGACTCCATCTAATATACTAACCATTGTGGTTATACACAACTTGTCACTTTTTCTTAAACAACACTCTAACCTCTAAAGTTATCTAAAATGACCTTTGATACCAACTATAAGGCCCCAGCCTTAAACCTTACTTAATCTTGAGTTATTACAAGATTACACATTGAGGATCTTTTCAGGTTTAGAGTTTTAGAGAATTAGATCATAAAACTTGCATTACATTACACATTTAAACAAAGTGGTTACATAAAAGATAGTATTCATTTTTCCCATCAATGAAAACATATTTAAAATAAAACCTGGATTCTTTCTTGACACTTCCTTAACACTATCATCATATCATGTACCATTCCCTTGACCTGTGAAAAACATTTCAAAAACTTGGGATGAGCATAAAAAGCTCAGTAAGGGTTATAAAAAGTATAGAAAGGAAACATGAGTACATATATACATAAGAATAAAATCATACTTTACCCATAAAACATAAGCACTTTAACATACCTCATAAAATCATGAATAAATCATAGAAATCATAAGACATAAAGTTAACTTGAGAAATTCATAACATTCTTACATAGGGAGTAACCCTCTTGGTTACGTTTGGAATACCCATCACAGTATATTCCCTAAATCTCTTCTAATAAACCTTAATGTTTAACTCCTCCATGTTACCCAATGCATTGGAGAGCTATATCGGGCTCACCCGCCCTTAGTTTATCACAGAACCACCCGTCTTCATAACAATTCCCAAGAACCATAACATAATCATAGCATATAACTTAAGCATAAAGTAAAGATAACATTCCCACATTGCAATAACAATATAACATTTTAAGATATTGAAATAATGAATCCATTCTAAAAACCATTTTCAAAACCATTTAAAACATTTAATAAAGAGATTTTTAAATCAAAGTGTCCCATACCACATTGAAGCTTTTAATATTTTAAACCATTAATATCCATGTAAATAAATCCTTAAAACCATTTTGAAAACATGGATATTAATGAGAAATATTTATAAGATTGAATCATTAAAACATTTAAAATGATATTTTAGTTAAAGGGTTTTTAACAAAATGAGAGACACTTGAATACAATAATTAAGGAATAACATTTAATCAAAACTTTAAAATATCATGAGAATAAAGGGATTCATGATATAATATTCCAAAGGAAAGTATATACACCATATAAGAATGAATTGGTGCATAACAACAATGAAGTCTCAATGGAAATGTAAATTGAGATGAAATCCATTATAAAGATGGTATCCTTAAATTAAGGACAAATCAATATCATAATTATGTGAGACAAATATAAATACACCCAATATAAGTGGATATTAAGTGTAAAATAATCAAAGGTCATTCACACATATTCAAAGGATGATATATTCAATAACTACATGTTGAACCCAAAGAAATCGAAATTGGGTTAAGAAGTTCCCTTGACAGCCTAACGGTGTGACATCAAATTTTAGAAAAAGAGTTGATGAGAGAGATAAAGGGTATCTCATATCTTGGACATAAAATTTAAGTCAATAAGTATATATAAGAACATATCACCACATAATAATATGAAAATTAAAATCCATAACAAAATAAGTCTTTTAAAAAGAGGAGGGTGAAAGGTTCCCTTACCGATTTGGGTAACTTTCGAAACGTACACCCCATGAAAGAAGGAATATACAAAATTGATGTAAATACTCATAAAAGAAATTATGTTACACAAATATTAGAATAATGTAAATTACATATACCACTCAAAATGAAATATTGGCAAATGTAGCATGAATCTCACAAAAACACAAAGTGAGATAAAAAGCCCCTTACGAAATTTCGGCAGCCTAATGGCGCCAATTCAAACTTCCAAAATGGATTGATGAGAGAAAATAGGGTCTCTCATAAAATTAACATAAAAATTACAGTAAGATTAATATAAAATAACATCCCAATCATAAGAAATATGATCTTAAAAGGAATGACATAAAAGAGTGTACTTAAAAAGAAAGAGAGAGGTAGGATCCCTTACCTCGGGTCCGACTTGACTCGATCGTTCTTTAACCTCCTGAATAATAAACTTGAGTTAATTTATACTTGCTTAAGAACCTTTTTCAAGTTAATTATTCCTTTTATATCACTTATTACCATGCTATGAACACTATGTAATTATTTATGTTAATAATGGTCGTTTTGTAGATCATTGCTACTTGAGTCAAAAATAAACTCTTTATAATTACAAGTTGTTCATGGGGTAAAATATATATTATATCCATAATTATATTAATTATGTAGATATCATATATATAATATATATCCATTATATACATGCATTTATAATATTACATAACATTTAGAGGTAAGAAATGAAATGCATCGTTCATGGAGACGGTAAGTCGTACGTACACATGAACGCTACTTCCATTTCTATTTATTATTTAATGGAATTAAAACATAATGATACATAATAGTATTATAATTACAGTATGTTATCATATATAATATCATTAAATCTATCCTTTATACGTACCACATATGGTATTAACGAATCAAATCACTTTGAGGGGGCGGTAGTCCGCACTTCCTAAAATGAAGATATCGCGTTTAACCATAATGGAAACCATAAAGGTATGGCATAAATGAAAAATAAATAAGATTAAGTAAAACATAAACATATTATATATCATATATAAATATAGTGACATCTTAATGGCCACCTTTTAGGGTGTTAAAATAATATTGAATAATCATCGTTTCGTGAGGCAGAAATTCACCATCCACAGAAACAGTATGTTCATTAACCATTAGATGTAGGTGTGTGTAAGTATATCTCAAATACTTATTTAAAAAACATCCTAGTATATTTAAGATACTGTATTTGTTACAAAATAAATGAATAAAAAGAGTTTAGGGGATTGGAGAAGAAAAATAAAACAAAAGAACACAAGTGAAGACATTACCTTAAAATCGGGTATCTCTCTTTGATTTGAGATCAAAGGATTCCTTGGGAAGACTTTTGCCCAAAGTGAGGCTTCTAGGAGTAATAGAGGGATGTGGAGAGACAAAATGATCAGGGTTTGGCTGAGACAAAGGCTTGAGAGGTTTGGTTAAGGTGGTAGAGGTGGGGGCCTTTTATAAGAGGAGAGGAGGGGCACTCTTGGAAAGTTACAAAATGTTACTTTATTTTCAAATGATTTTCGGATTTTAAAGGTCCCACATTGATGTATTTCGAGTATAAGGTGGTAAGGGTTCTAAATATACTCATCCAATAGGTCTTTTACAAGTATAAGTTATATTTGTAACATTATCTTTTCATTTTATTTAAATCCTTTATTAATGAGGTAATCGTTGCATCATCATGATGTCATAAATAATTTAATTTATTTAATGTCTAAAAATTATAAAAAAAAATATCATTATGTAGGAAATATTTTTATATTTCTAATGAATATTTATAGTCAAAAATATGACTTGCATAACCCCATTTAAAAATTGTTTTAGTAAAATAACTCATGTTTGTGACATTTTTATTTTAACTTAAAATAACAAGTTATTTATGTCATTTTCAAACCAAAGTGGCTCCATGGGGTCCCCAAGTTGACCCATGGATTGTATTGGTCGGACATGACACATCAAATGAGGGTAGGACATGTGTCTAGGTCCTTTCATATTATTAAAAAATTATTTTTACCTTAAATTACACTAATTACCTCTAATCGCGATTAAAAACTTAAAAGTTACTATTCACCAAAAAATTATTTTAATCCCATTGAACCACATTTTACATCCTAATGACAACAATTTATGTCGGATTTTTGAAATTCAAATCACAGAAGTGGTAAAGTTTCATTTAAACGAAAAATCAGTTTTTAAACTACCACTTAGTGGTTTCACTATTCATCAAAAATTGAAGTTTTTCAGAAAAATACCAAAAATTAACCCTAAGATATATTTGATATTCCGAATTCAAAAATTATGTCTATTTTAAAAAATTCAAAACATATATGTTTCATTAATTAATTTAATAATTAATTCCCGCTGTCAAAACAAATAGCGTGTTTTTAAGAAATAATATCTATTAAAAGATTGACACTAGTTTAAGTCCAATTTCAAAGTGAAATTAATTACAATGACCACCATTAGATTAAATGGTAAAAATATATTCTAAATACACTCTAATATAAATTAAAAATATAATCTATCCATATAAATAAATCATATTAAAAGGAGGTTTTTAATTAAAATGTAACATTTTCAATAAAAATGATCTTTATCGGAAAAATAACAAAATTTTACACAAAGTAAATTTTGATGTCCAGATTCTAAAGAAGAATTTTATTTTGTCAAATAAAACATATAAAATTTTCAAAAGTATATTTAAAAGGGGTTCTCCATCAAAAGGCGGTTAATCGACCTTTTAAAGAATATTAGAAGATTTATGCTTAAAATTGGATTCATTTGCATTTTAAGCCTCCAAAATTTATTAGATAAAAGTAAAAATATTTGACAAACATATATAATCATTTTGTAGTTAGTTCCGTTCATTTCCTCCATTACAACAGCTAGGCGTTAACTACCTTTTAAAATAATATTATTTTATTATTAGAGTGCAACGTAAGATTTCAAATAAACTTGTTTTTGTGTATTGGGTACGCCCTCGAGCATAGCATTCCCTTTAAAGTATTATTAATATTTTATTCAAAAATTTGGATAAATATGAAAATGTCATATTATTTATTTATCTGGGGTGTTACAATACATATATTTACTCTTGTGTGGTTGTGTTCATCAATGACATATTGGTGTACTCTAAGTCTAGATAGAATCATGATATGCATCTGGATATAGTTTTGAGTATGCTTTAGGGTCATCAAATTTATTCAAAATTCTTTAAATGTTAGTTTTGGTTAGATCAAGTGAATTTCTTGGGTCATATCATATTTGAGGAAATAGTTTTAGTGGATACTAAGAAAGTATATGTTGTGGTTTCTTAGGAGAGTCCCAATTTTTTTTTTGAGATTCATGGCTTCCTAGAGCTAGTTGGATGCTACTGTAGATTTATCCAGGAATTCTCTTGCTTGGTGGTTCCATTAACAAACATGGCCAATAAGGGTATAAAGTTCATTTGGTCTAATTCCTATGATATATCACTTATAAATTTTAAGAAGAGGTTGACATCTATGTCGGTCCTAACCATTCCCAATTCTAGTAAGGATTACATCCTCTTTTTTAATGTGTTAAGTGTTGGTTTTAGTGCAGTACTTATACATATGGGTGATTAATCGATTATGATTCCAGAAATCTGATACCACGTGAGTGTAATTACCAAAACCATGACATAAACATGGCTACAATGGTACACACCCTAAGATGTTGTTGATTTTACCTCCTAGGGGATGGTTTTTTGGTTTATACAGATAATAAAAGTTTGAAATACCGCTTCTCCCAATGTAACATAAATCTTGGGTAGATAAGGTGGGTTGAGTACCTATAATAATTTTACTTTGAGATGCATTATTCTCCCATGAAGTGGAAAATAGTAGAATATGATTGAGTAGGAAAACCCAGAAACAGGTTGTTCAGGAGTTCAGTTCTGAGTGGCATATCAGGGCCTTGTTTTTGGAAATCTATATTGATATCAAGGATTACTAGGGGAGGGTTATGTTGGCTTCCCTTTACATTAATTCCTTACTCCTTGATAGGGTGAAAGAGATCCAGATGTCATATTTCATCTATCAAGTGATAAGGGACAATATTTATAGTGGGGATCCCCCTCTTGACTGGTCCTTAGATGATGAGGAGATCTTGCATATCCAAGGATGAGTGGTAGTCCCCATGATCATGTGTGAGTAGTTGATGAGGGAATCCCACTCAAGATGGGTTTTACATCTTGGGATGAACAAGATGTAGTGTGATGTGTATAAGAAATATTGGTGGCCCAAAATAAAGAATGACATGGCTGGTTTTGTTTCTCAATGCTCCACCTATCAGCAAGTGAAGGTTGTGCATCAACATCCTATTGGTCTTCTCCAGATGTTTCCCATTCCATAGTGGAAGTGGGATGATGTCATGATGGATTTGGTGATGGGTATTCTAAGGACTCCTTATGGTCATGACTTTGGTTGGGTTATTTTTTATCGCATGGTGAAGATAGTATACTTCTTACCCATCAAGGATTATTTTGAAATTGATGAGATTAGAAGACTATATGTATGGGATATAGTATGCATGCATGGGGTTTTATGAATAATCGCATATGATAGAGATCCTTGTTTTACCTAGGGATTATGGTAGGGGCTTTAGAAGGAACTGGGTACATGGTTCCATCTAAGTACAACTTACCATCCTTGAATGGATGGACAATCTAAGTGTACTATACAGGTGCTTGAGGGCATCTTCAAAGCATGTTTCCTTGATTTTAGAGGTTCTTGGGAAAGTCTTCTGGAATTAGTATAATTCTATTACAATAATAGTTCCCTAAAATCTATCCAGAAGGATCTATTTGAAGCATTTTATAATAATCCATACTAATCTCAATTGTTCTGGTTGGAAGTTAGTAAGTCAGTGATACTTGGGCCAAGCCTAGTGTAAGAGACCTCTGAGAAAATCTAGTTGATCTGGAAGCATTTGAAAACTTCTCTAATAAGACATAGGTCTTATGCTGATTAAAGATGACATACCCTAGAGTTTAATGTTTGAGATCGAGTCTTCTTACGTGTGTTTCCGATATTGGGTAACCGTTGGATTCAGAGGTAGGGAAAGTTAGAACCAATATTCGTTGGTCCATTTGAGATAATAGAGAGAGTTATCCCCCTAGCTTACCGACTAGCTCTCCCACAGAAGTATGTAGTTATGAATGATGTGTTCCATGTCTCTCATATTCAATGGTATCCCTCTGACCCATCTCATTTTATCGATGTTGATGATATTGAACTGGAGGTTGATTCTTCCTTTGAGGAACCTCCTATATGTGTCATGGACTGTAGTGAAAATACCCTTAGTGGGAAGACTGTCCCACTGGTACATGCTCTATGAAAATATGTATCAAAACTGAAGGAAACTTGGTAATGAGAGTTATATATTTGAGCCTAGTATCCAAATTTTTTTACTATGGCATCTGAAGAGGTTCAAGAACTTATCTTGAGGATGAGCTAATATATGGTGGGGATATTGTAAGATCCTGAATTTTATATGAGGTATATTCTTATTTAACTTCTTTCTAATTTTGTATGTTTTTCCTTGGTTATGTACATTAGTTGTGATTTTGGATAATGGGGAGGAATTGGGATCATTTGGAGGATCTTAGTCTTAAAATTTAATATTTTAGGGAAGCAGAACCAGTTGCACGGTTAGAGCACGGTTTTTGATAATCGTGCACCCCAACCATGCGGTTTGAAAAATGAGGAGTGTCATTTGTTAAATCATGTGAATGGGATGAGGAAAAAATATAAATCTTATAGTTTATTACATATCCATTTCATATATTTTATGCACAGTTTCTCTAACTATGAAAAGTTAGGTGTTTCCAAATAGTGGGGTTTGCTTGGTTGGCACACAGTTTGGCCAACCATGTGGGAAAAATGTGCACCCCTTTAAAAATTGATAAAATTACATTTTCCCCCTATTTCTTCCTTAACGCACCTCACTTTATTTTTCTCCCCAAAACACATTGAACCCCCTCTATTCAATCATACCTCTCCTCCTTATCCTTCCATAGCCAAACTCCTTGAATCCTTGGTGTTTTGAGCTCTTGGTTGGTGCGATCAATGCCTTGTAGTGATTCTACAACTCATCTCCTCTATTCTCTCACTTTCTCTCACTATCAAGTTATATTATGTTATATTTACCAAGTTTCTAATATTTTCAGTTAATTTCACTAATTCTTTGATATCTCTCATTCCAAGCCAAATCAAGGGTCAATAACAGATGTGGGAACCTTCCTAGACCTAACATAGGTGTTCCCTAAGTATTTTTTCCATAGTCAATAAATTTTTTCTTAAGTGTTATATGATGTGATTCAAGTTGGTTATCATGATTAACTTATAATTATTATTAAAATCTTTAAACCATGACCTTGGCATGCTATACTACCCTTGAAAATTTTTATATTTAAAGGAAAATGGGTGGAATCATGGGTGCCCTTAGTCAGGCTTATGCCTTTTGGCCTTACCCTTGGAATTGGGGGGTTTGAATTTGGATGATGTTTTATTTTTAGTAATTGAACATGGAAATTGGAATTAGAAACTTACATTCCTTTAATAAAGAGTTTTGAAATTGCTTTTGGTTTTAAAAGTGTTATATTATTTTTGGAAATGAACTTGGTAATTATGAATATTTTTGGAAAATTGAACTTAGAGTTATTTTAGTAATGGGAATATTAATTGAACCCATTGTATGTTTTTTTTATTGTATTATGTAAATTATGGAACTTATGGTTAAACATGGGGTGAACACATCCCCCAAGTGGATTTGGTAAATTATGGTTAAACCTAGGATGAACATGACCCCTAGGTGGACAAGAGAAATTATGGTTAAACATGGGGTGAACACGATCCCCTGGTTGGACACTAGGGCCCTAGGGATGGGTATATTACCCCCAAGAACTGTTTTGGACTAAGTATGGGTATATTACCCTTGTTAAAGAGTGAATTGGGTTGGTGTGGTCTCTACGACACATTCACATATATCTGGCATTGGCCGATGCAGGTTGGTTTAACCTCAAATGTCACCATAGAGCCAGGTTCAGGTTTTTATTTATTTATTTATTTAGTTAGTTATTTAAATTGTTTGTCCATGGAATCATTTCATGTACTTATTATTCAAATTGGACTTTTTATGAATGTCATTGGTGGTGTCATACTAATTTATACTCGCATCCTTCTCGGGTTGTCGATGGGTACCCAATCAGACTTCATGGATGCATGTAAGGATAAGGGCATGCACCTGATGACCTATGTGTGACTATATGCTATGATAGAGCTTTGGGATGGGCGTCAGGCTAGAGCTTAGTAAACTTTTGAGACATGCAATTTTGTTTAACCTTTTTTCTTGTTTTGTACCTACTGTATATGACTGATGACGTGTTTATCTTTTGGAAGTATTATAGAATCATTTTTTGGGTATTACATGGGTTATATTGTGATTAGAACATGTGTGGATATTAACCTATGATATTGTATAGTGTATGTTATTTCCTTTATTTATCATCATTGTTGAACTCTTTCCATTAGGGTATAGTCTACCTAATGAACCTTATTAGACCCTCACCATTGGTTGGCAGCCTTTGGCATAAAGGGAGGCGTTCCTGAGTTAATGTAGTGTTTTGCTATTTCTAGAACCAGTCAGTGGTCTGAGGTGGTGGGATGATATAACAAAAAGTTAGAAAAAAATTGATTGAGTACTATTTCTTAAACTCAATCAAGTATCTAAATTTTATTTTAATATAAAACCTAAATTTATTAAACATTCTATAACATCCCGACTCAGCTCACCTATAAGATGGTGGTGGGACCAATGGGTCACATGACCTCAAGTGCATCTCCATGAATGCTAGAGGCTACTGACTAGAACCGAGGGAATTTTTAGGGTGTCTATGGGGGAGACTATGCCCACATAGATAATAGGTAATACAAAGTAGAAGAAACAACAATTTATAACAAATAGCATAAGCATATTAATAAGAAACATGTAGAAGAAATGGATAAATAATCCCAACTGAATACATAATAAGTGCGGAAGATGATAAAAAACCAAATACAAATTGATATGATGTTATGATTTCTGTGCTAAAGTAAGAGTACGAAAAATAGGAATACAAACATGAAATCAAAGTAGTAATGAAAATGACACAAGTGCAACAACTACATCATGACCAGAAGATCGGTCCTCTACCCCCAAGCTCCATCCTAAGTAGCAAGCCACACTCAAGAACTAGAAGCAGCATGCTTCCCATTATCCCTACATGTGAACATAAAGTATACTCAGGTACCAAACAGCTCCCAAGTAGGGGGTGAGATAAAATCCAAGTAGGTCAACCCCATGGTGTCTAAATATTTCCATTTCATTCTATAGACAATAGAAGTGTGCCAACATATCATAAAAGTAAGAAATAAAATAAATATAATAAAATAAAAAGATCTTACTTTGAGTCCTCAATAGAACCTGTCCCATATCACCTGCTTTGGCTCAAGCAGTGAATCTGAATAAGGTACCTGTAATAAGAAGAATACATATATATATATATATATAAGTATAGAACTAAAAAGGATTAAAAAAAAGGAACAATGCCCCAATCTTGTGCTTTAGCTTGAGGTCTAGTTTATATGTCAACAAAGTGTGATTCAAGCACCAGAAGGGTATCACAATCTACAAAGGAAACAAAGGATGCATAAATAAATACTTTCCACGCATCATTGTTATTATTATGTTCAAGTTGTAGAGTTGGATTATGAGACTGTCATGAAGGTATTGCTATGGTACATCCTTTAATTAATCCAATACCATTGAGCTCATCCAAGGCAATCTTCTGAAAAATCAAGTATCGCTCGAGGCATGGCTTTATCAAGAGTCTGTCTTGGTATCACAAAAAAGGGGTTAAGTATCACCTAAGGCATGGTGTAGCCACTTTTTCAATGGTCCATCCATGAATGTCCCTTTTGAAACTAGTATCACTCATGAGTATATAAAAGGCTTGGGAAAGTCCTTGTATGGATAAACCTAAGACATCACCCCCCGACGCGTAAAGGTAACCAGTCAAGAATGGAGATTCCAAGTGTGAGTCCTTAATATGGAACCTTTGTTCTCTCACAGCCCTAAATTTAATTAGATTTCATAGAACATATATCACAAAGTTTCACTTATAATTACAACTAAATAGTATAAGTAACTCATCCACAATAAATGATCATTTAAACCGAGTAGTTATAGCCAAAGAAATTTATCAACGAGAGCAATAAAAACGCAAATATTACATTTATAAAGGCACAACGGGATAATAATTGAACAAAGAAGAAAATTATTTGGCAATAATTAACCAATACAACCAAAGGTTCATTGTTTAAAATTACCCAAAATAATTTATTTAATTAAAAATTAACAAAATATATCACACAACATGTGCAATTAATTAATTTAATTAATTCGGGGATAACAAAAAATAGGACAAGAACGTCGACACACCCTAATGGGTATCCAAAAATGTTGCAACAATTTAAACAAACTAATTGATCTCAAACAAGGGTACAATAGCTAAGCCAAAAAAATTAATTAAATTAGAATAGGTAAAATTTAACATCTTCGGTAGGAACCGATGGGCGTCACAACGTGTGATTTAAAATATGAAACGAAACGAAGGGAAAGAGAGTAGACGCCCAACCTTGTACTCATAGAGGATCCTATGCTCCACGGAAATCTTTGATTTTACCTAAAACGGAAGAAATAATACGATTTTAGAAAATCCCCAATTTTTGGGTAAAAATCTTCTGCAACATATTGCACGATAGATAGAGAAGAAGATCATATGATTCTTGATGCATGAGGTTAGACTTACCGAGAGCTTTATTGTATAACTTATGGTGAAGAAAACGGATGAGAAATGGATTCGCAACGAGCTTCCGAATGAGGAGAGGAGAGGAGGTGGTGCGCCACACTGGTGGGGCACTACATGGGGTGACGCACCAAGAGGGGAGAGCAATGGGAGAGAAGAAAAAGGAAAGGACAAAAAGGAAAATAAATAAAAAGGAAAAATAAAATAAAATAATAAAAATAAAAATGGAGGGAGAAAGAAAAATAATTGATAAAAATGGGTTTACCCCCATTTTAATTTTTTTTAATTTTTTTTCCAACCGTTTTTATTTTATTATTTATTTTTATCCCCCTTCAATTATTTTAATTTCCTTAAAATTATTTTTATTTCTTTTTAATCCTTTTTTAATTATTTTTAACCTGAATGTTACGCTAGGTCATGATGTAAAAACTTTAAATAAAGCCCGAATAATTATTTAATTAATTTTAATAGTTGTCATAGACTCGCAACACGGTGCGCAGGTGCACGCCCTGAGTCGTTTTAAGAATTTGGACTAAAAATTTAAACGATCTGCACCTTAGTTTAAATCGAGCCGTTACAAGCATTTATGTGGATAATTAATAATATTTTATCTAATCCAACAATAAATATATACCCATATATATATATGTGTGTGTGTGTGTTATATATATATAGACACATACACACACATATGTATAAGCATATATATACACCCACACATGTATATATACCTATATATATATTTAATCCCCATATATATATACATCAATTTTTTGTCCCAAACTAATAATAATAACTATAATTAAAAATATTATTATTAAATACAACCCATCAATGACACTATTAGTATTTTAACAACAACCACCATTAAAAAACGATAACACCTAATAAATTAATATTGATTGCACATTTGTATTTAATTTGAACAATTAATAATATCATAATTATTACATTGTCCAGTTATTATTTACACTGCAACACAATTTATTAATTGCCGAAGTATATTTTTATTTTTTGTCTTCAACACAAATAATAATAAAATTATTATTATTATTTCTAACCACCCAACAAACATATTTATAACCCAATTAAATTATTTTTGGATGTGATCTAATCAAACGTCTGGCGCTCGCAAAGGTTATACCCAGCCTAGGGTAAACCCAACATTTTGGACCTAACGGTGGTCTCGGATTTCTCATATGATGCATTGTTTGTGAGAAAATAATTATTTATTATATAAAAAACGGAATAATAGATTAATTAAAAATAAAGAGGGTATTATTATGTGCGAGGTTTCCAAACACCCAATGCACATCAATGTTATACCCTTCCTAGGGTAAACCTGGCATTTCGAACCTAATGGTTGTCTCACATTTCTCATACAACACATTGTTTGAGATTTCTTTCATTTTTTGGAAAAAACACACACATGTATGAATAAAATAAATTTAATATTTGTATTATATCAACATCAAGGGCCTAAGAATCTCAAAACCCCATGCTGATTTAGCTTCTAACTCTGAAAATATTTCATAAAATATTTCAAAGTAGCAAATAAGGTTTTTACCCTTCATTTAATTTATTTCCATTTTAAATTTTAATCAAATTAATTTAATTCAATTTATTTAAAAGACACATTGTAGTGTCAACTATCGGAAATAAAAAGTTTCAATGCTTGGTTTTAAAACCAATCTACCCAGCTAATGAATAAATTTAATTTCCTTTGATTTTTCATCTAGTTCAAAACACGAAATGTTACAACCTTCCCACCTTAGAACTTCTTGTCCCCAAGAATCCTTCAGGAACAATGTAACTCTCACCTGATCTACAAGGTCATGAAGTCTCATAAAAAAAGTTTGTGTTGCATCTCTAAATTCCCAATGCACGTTCAAACATTTGTTAGGTAAGAGACACCTAAGCCATTAAGATCTGATCCAACACTAATTTTCCAACTGAAACACTAAGATGGTACTTATCTAAACTCATTTTTCTAGAGACACAACCATGTCATCATCTCATTAAACATCTGGTCAAAGTTACTTCCCACCTTAGGATTTAATGTTAGAAAGGGGAAAATTCCAAGTCACAACACCATCCACCATCGGGATTTCCTACAAGATATGCCCTTAGGCATTCTAATGATGCTTCTCACATGATTTCTAAAATGGAATAAACGGTCAACTTTCATTGACCTAAAAGCCCAAGTTGAGCTAGCTTTCCATAAAAATCCATAGCTGACCCAAACCACACTCGTATCACCTGGCGATGTTCCAGAAAAAGGTATTTCACTGACCGCTTCATTGAACAAGAGAGATAACTAGTCGATCCACTTCAACTAACCATTTCAGGAGATGCCCAGCTTAGACAGTCAGCATTTTACAAAATGAACTGCGATGTCTTCTTTAAAGGTATCTCACATTTACTACGAGCACATCCACCGAAGTCCATACCTGACTTCTGATCAACATTTCTTGATTTACATCACCAAGCCCAATAACAAGTCTGAGGTAACCTCGGATTTTCATGACATGAGTGAACGGAACTAATCCAAGGTAGTCCATACTCCAGGTTTATGAGTGAGACATTGGTACAAATCCAAAACATCCACATCATAGTATTGACTGAGCCCAGAGCGGCATCAGCCTGGTGGTCAAGTTAGATGAAACGGCTGGTGTTCAAGATTTTGTCTAAGGAATTCTTATATAGGAATCCAAGTATCACTCAATACAACCCAATATTTGATAAGAACCATGCGTTTAGCATGCAACACTGGAAGACCACTAAATCCACCCAACATCTTTTAAAGATTTATCATGGCGTAAGACCGATGATCTCTTAGTGCATCAAGGACGAAGGCGAGATAGGGGACATGCTCGTCACTTAAGGAAAAGTACACTAAGAGGATTAGAATATTACCAAAAGGAAAATGTTTAAACAAAAAGGCATGAAAACCCAACCAAACTAATCGGCATGTCAAAACACTCGAGTCTTTAGAAGTCATCCTGAGCATTGGGATGAACTTTATTCATTTAAATCACAAGTCAATCTACTATGAAGATCACCCAAGATGTATTTAACATCAAAAGTCTTAATGATTATACTAAACTTGTCCAGTTCATGACAACATTAAGCACTCGATGACACCGTGTATGTGAACGCATACTGCCCTGAGGTGATACACAAGCAAGATGAATTTTAACTCAGAGGACAACGTACCGATTCATCCATCACTGTGGAGAATAGAGGTTCGAACGAACTAAAAAGTGGCTGACCATGCCCGAGGCATGTCTAACATGATGAAAATGAGCATTACCCGATGCTTAAGACTAAAACAAAAGTCAAGGATACCATGACTACCTATCCGAACAAGGGGTCATTTAGAAAGTAAAAGTCTTACTAGGTACAATGGCATGTGAATGACACCAAAAAAGTAAAAAACTCACGGAATTAGCAAGGATTTAAGTCCTAAGGGTGCTACCTACCATGGGCTATCCCCTTACAAAGAACCAGTATCAACGCTAACATCGGGTCATGCTTAAAAGAAGTCACTAGGCTCAAAAGATGATCATCATAGTCATTGCTAAAAGAAATAGTGCCTATGGAAAACACTCGCGCTTCCATTCTAAGGCAACTAAATGAAGGTTTATCTACCCTTACATGAGTGACTTAAATAGAGGACACCACTACAAGTTCTATTTATAATCCCTTTACATTTAAACTCATTTCATAATACAGCATGCATATGTTCAACAATCCAGTCATATGGGTGGCTATCTACCAATCCATAAAGCGCACATACACTTTATAAGGAGTCATTTAACTCCCATTTAATTTCAAAAAATAAATTTTATCAAAAGCAACCAATTACATATCAAACAAGCTAGAATGTCACTACAAGTAGGTAACAGAGAGAAACATATTGAAATCACAGAAGCATGAAATTTCAATCATAGAGATTTGCTAATAAGAATAGAAGAGTGATACAAGGCAAACATGCTAGTAAATAGGCAGTATGGAAATAGGCTAGCATGTTAAATATATCACCAAAACATGGTATCTAAATAGACATGATAAATAAATAGAAGACATGGAATTGAAGTCAAAGCACTCAATCATATTAGCAGGAAACCTATGAATGCAGCTACAAGGCATAGCATATGCATGACATATGAATCCCTATCTGCCTATTATGATGTGTGTAATGCTTCATCCTTACCTTAATAGGCCAAGGGTAAAATACCATAAACTCCATAAATCCATAAGCAGTGGAAATTACACCAATCACTCGAGGTGAAATCATATCAACTATAATATTGAAAATCATGAACATTGATTACTAGCCCTATACACTTGGTCATTTCCCATACATGGGGTGATTAGTCCCAAGAACGGTTATTAAACAAGCACTGAAATATTCCTAATCTCCTGTATACCAACCCAAAATAGTAAGTTAAAGGAAAATAACCACCTCTAATACCACTTTGTAATGTCCTGACCCAGCTCAACTATAAGACGGTGGCTGGACTGGTGGATCACATGACCTCAAGCGCATCTCCACAAACACCACAGTCAGCCGAATAGAAGCGAAGGCCTTTTTAAGGTGTTTGTGGGGGAGACTATTCCCTCATAGGTAATAGGTAATACATAGTGGAAGAAACAACAATTTATAACAAATAGAGAAAGCATATTAATAAGAAAACTGTAGGAGAAACAAATAAATAATCCCAACTGAATACATAATAAGTGTGGAAGTTTATAAACAAAACCAAATAAAAATTGATATCATGTTATGATGTCTATGCTAAAGTAAGAGTACAGAAAACAGGAATACAAACATGAAATCAAAGTAGTAATGAAAATGAGACAAGTGAAACAACTGCATCTTGAGCAGAAGCTCAGTTCTCTGCCCCCAAGATCCATCATAAGCAGCAAGCCACACTCAAGAATCGGAAGCAGAAATCTTCCCATTATCCCTACCTATGAACATAAAGTCTACTCGAGTACCAAATGGTTCCCAAGTAGGGGTGAGCTAAAATATCAGTAGGTTAAAACCCACGGTGTCTAAACCTTTCCATTTCGTGATGTAGACAATAGTAGTGTGGTGACATATGATAAAAGTAAGAAATCAAATAAACATAATAAAATAAATAGATCTTAGTCTGGGTCCTCAACGACACTTGTCCCATATCACATGCATCGGCTCAAGTCAGGAATCTGAATAAGGTACCTGTAAATAGCAGGATATATATATATATAAAAGGATATAATTAAAAAGGCATACAAAAAGGAACAATACCCCAAGCTTGTGCTTTAGCTTAGGGTCTAGTTTATATGTCAAAAAAGTGTGCTTCAAGCACCATAAGGGTATCACAATCTATAAATGAAACAAAGGCTTCATAAATAAACACTTTCCACACATCATTATTATTATTATATTCAAGTTGTAGAGTTGGATTTTGAGCCCATCCCGAAGGTATCGTTATGGTACATCCTTCAATTAATCCAATACCACCAAACTCGTCCAAGGAAATATTCTGAAAGACCAAGTATTGCTTGAGGCATGGCTTTATCATGAGTCCATCCCGATATCGCACAGAAGGGTTCAAGTATCACCCGAGGCATGGCTTATCCACTTTGTCAACAGTCCATCCCTGAATGTCCCTTTGGGAACCAGTATCACTCATAAGTATATAAAAGGCCCGGGAAAGTCCTTGTCTGGAAAAGCTTAAGACATCCCCCCCCCCCCCGTCGGTGCGTAAAGGTAACCAGTCAGGAACAGAGAGTTCAATTGTGAGTCCATAATACGGAACCCCCATTCTCTCACCGTCCTGAATTTAATCATATTTCACATACCAGATATCTCAAAGTTGTATTTATAATTGAAACTAAACATTATAAGTAACTCAGCCACAACAAATAATCATTTAAACTGAGCAGCTATAGCTAAAGCAATTTATCAGTGAAAGCAATAAAAACGTGTATATTATATTTATAAAGGCACAATAGGATAATAATTGAACAAGGAAAAAATCATTAGTCAATAATTAACCAACACAACCAAAGGTTCATTATTCACAATTACCCAAAATAATTTATTTAATTAAAACTTAACAAAAGATATCATGCAACATCTGCAATTAATTAATTTAATTAATTTGGGGCTAACAGAAAATAGGTCAAGAACATCGGCACACCCCAAGGGGTATCCAATGATGTTACAATAATTTAAACAAACTAATTTATCACAAATAAGGGTACATCAGCTAAGACAAACAATTTAATTAAATTAGAATATGTAAAATTAAATATCACCAGTAGGCACTGATGAGCGGCACAACGTGCGATTTAAAATATGCAATGAAACGAGGGGAAAGAGAGTAGACACCCTAACTTGTACTTGTAGAGGATCCTACGCTCGACGATGATCTTTGATTTGACATAAAATGAAAGAAATTAGATGATTTTAGAAAAGCCCCAATTTTGGGTAAAAAACTTCTGCAGAAGATCACGTGACAGATAGAGAAGGAGATCGTATGATTCTTGGTGCGTAAGGTTAGCCTTACCGAGAGATTTATTACGCAACTGACAGTGAAGAAAACATATGAGAAATGGAGTTGCAATAGGCTTCCAAAGGAGGATATGTGAGGATGAGGCACACCACAATGGTGGGGCACTGTATAGGGTGACACGTCGAGAGGGGAGAGGAGTGAGAGAGAAGAAAAAGGAAAGGAAAAAAAGAAAAAGGAAGAAAAAGGAAAAATAAAATAAAATAAAATAATAAAAATAAAAATGGAGGGAGAAAAGAAAATAATTAATAAAAATGGGTTTACCCCATTTTAATTATTTTTAATTATTTCTTCAATCGCTTTTATTTTATTATTTTGTTTTTATCCCCCTTCAATTCTTTTAATTTCCTTAAAATTCGTTTTATTTCTTTTTAATCCCTTTTTAATTATTTTTAACCCGAATGACACTCTAGTGTGTGATGTAAAAAATTTACATAAAACACAAATAATTATTTAATTAATTTTAATAGATGTTTGGGACCCACAATAGGGTTCGCAGGCGCGCGCCCTGAGTCAATTTAAGAATTTGGACTAAAAATTTAAACGATCTGCACCTTGGTTTAAGCCGAGATGTTACAAGCATTTATGTGGGTAATTAATAATATATTGTCTAACCCAACAATAAATATTCACCCATATATATATATATGTGTTTGTTATATATATAGACACACACACACATCTGTATAAGCATATATATACACCAACACATATATATATACTTACATATATATTTAATCTCCACATATATACACATCAATGTTTTTATCCCAAATTAATAATAATAATTATTATTAAAATTATTATTATTTAATACAGCCCATCAATGAAATTATTAGTATTTTAACAACAACCACCATTAAAAATAGATAACACCTAATAAATTAATATTGATTGCACATTTTCATTTAATTTTCACAATTAATAATATCACAATTATTACATTGTCCAGTTATTATTTACACCGCAACATAATTTATTAATTTAGGAATTATATCTTCATTTTTTGTCTTCAACGAAATAATAATATTAATAATAAAATTATTATTACTATTTCTAATCACCCAAAAAAATATTTATGACCCAATTAAATTATCTTCGGATGTGATCTGACCAAACGCCTGACGCTCGCAAAGGTTATACCCCGTCTAGGGTAAACCCAGAATTCCAAACCTAACGGTGGTCTTAGATTTCTCATACGACACACCATTTTTGAGAAAATAATTATTTATTATATAAAATATGGAATAATAAATTAATTAAAAATAAAGAGGGTGTTATCATGTGCGAGGTTTCCAAACACCCGACACACATCAAAGTTATACCCTTCCTAGGGTAAACCCGACATTCTGAACCTAACGGTGGTCTCCGATTTCTCATACAATGCACCGTTTGAGATTTATTTTATTTTTTTGAAAAAAAAACACACACATATATGAATAAAATAAATTTAATATATTTATTCTATCAACGTCGATGGTCTACAGACCTTAGAACCTTGAGATGACTCTGCTTCTAACTTTGAAAATATTTCATAAAATATTTCAAAGTGGAAAAGAAGGTTTTTACCCTTCATTTAATTTTATTTCCATTTTAAATTTTAATCTAATTAATTTAATTCAACTTATTTAAGACACATTATAGTGTCAAATATTGGAAATAAAAATTTCCAATTCTCATTTTTAAAACCAGTCTTCCCAAATAATGAATAAATTTAATTTCCTTTGCTTTTTCATTCGATTCAAAACATGGGATGTTACACATTCCAATTAAATCAAAAAAAATTAAACCAAATATTTGTTTCAAAAATATGTTAAACCATAATCAAACATGACCCTAAATACCTGTAAGTCACTTATTTTCCCAAAACCTTCAAAATCAAATAAAATTAAGTTAAATCATAAAACCATACAAAGTAAGATAAGGGCGGATGGGATTCTTAAACAAGAGATCATTCCCAGCATCCTTCCAAAAAAATAAAAAAAATTAATAAAGGAATAAACCAAACCCATAAATGATAGATATAAAAAGTCTAAATATGAATTAATGATTATGAAATGTTATATTCCCTTTTAAAAGAAATACACTAGTACTAAACTTTATTAAAATGAAAATCATAGATAAAAACATCCTAGAAATTATTCATGTTATTATTTTAATTAAACTAGTCTCTTAAGATATGAAAGATACAGTTTTTGAAAGAATTTTCATACAAAACATTATTTTAGATATTCACATTGTATAAAAATAAGTACATTTTAAAAACACCCACTATTTAAAAATTATTATGAGGTTTTCCAAAAACATTTTAACTCCATTTAAAACTAAAAATGAGGTAAAATTTTCATTGAATCCTAAAAATATGACTTTCATATAAAGATAATGGGCAAAAATGAACTTTCAAGTTCCTTGGATGACTTTTTTTCAATCATGTAACATTTCTAGAGGTATAAATTCAAAAAAAAATTAGGTTAAAAATTAAACCCAAAGGTTGATAGAGTTACTTTGAAACCCCAAATAATTATAGAAACCACACTAATAATGAGGTTAGTATAAAACATGTAGTTATCAAGAGACCCAATTCCTATAGAGTTAAACCAAAGAATATACCCGATCAAACACACCATTGGGAAATGGATCCTTTAAATCATTAAGTAATCTTAAAACATGAAAACCATGTATTTTCATTCATCTTCAAGAAACCATGAAACATATAAATAAGAAAATAACTTAAATAAAAATGCATACAAACTTAAAATGTACGAAATTTAAGAATAAATAACATTATTCCATAAAAATAATTAGCTACTTCTTTCTAATTAGGTTACCAATAAAATAAGTTATTTAGCCCAAGATATACAACATATTTAGAGATGATTAAATTTACATAAATCCTTTTTTACTTTATGGGTTCCTACCACACAAAAAAACTACTCTGGAATCCATAAATCATAATTTATACATTCATAAATATATCATGAATATTAAGGGTTATAAGAAAAATTACCTAATAAAATGGGGAGAGGTAAATAAAAACTTCCCAAGTTATAAAAAGGTTTTGATTTATTTTTAAAATCTCTTCCCATTAGAACCCAAATAAACCAAAGGCTTATGAAATCCTCTTATAATACCACTATTTTAAAGACCCGGCCCCAGTTTCCTGGAGCCAATGCCTTATTACATTACATTGGAATGATTACAAGAAATATGTATCCTGAAGGAACAAATAGTTTAGTAGATTTGGAAATCCAGATTCATACATAAGTTCAACATTACAACATGAAATGAAAAACAGCATATAAGTTCCATTGGGAACATCCACCACTCCAAAATTATCCCTACAAGTCAGTCATAATATACCTATTCTTATCCTAGGAAAAAAATGAAACATAATAAGGGGTGAGCTCAGATGCTCAGTAAGGGTAAAAAATACATCGAAAGATATAATAAACTTAAACATTAGTTATGGTGAATAATTGAAAACACATTCCTTTAAAAATAAATGTGAACATAATATGGTAGAAATATGAGCTGAGTAAACATTTCCATAATAATTCATAATCATGGGTATTATACTAGTTGAATAACCTCATGAACTTTGAATTTATAGCTTCATAATGAGGGAAATGCATATGCCTGAAATTCTGAAACATATCATCAAGGCCTTGTCCAAGACGTCTAAAAATGATTAAGGCCTCAGCCAAAACCATATCTCAAAATGGGCAAGGCCTTGGCCAAGTCCACGCCTATTTGTATAATGAGACCTACCGATGTATCGAGGGGATATAGTGGGACCCACCCATCACATAATAAGTACAATTCATTCCTCATATGAATGGGTATAAACATAAACAACAAATACATTCATATTTAAGCTAACATATGAAATGTAAATAACTTTCCCTGAATAGTAAGCATAAACACTAACCATTCAGAGTAAATTGGTGAATGGTTTTAAGATAGCACATCTACATTAAAAATAACCATAAACCATTAAATTAAATATGGTAGATTATATCATAAAATATTAATCCCAATAATACATAAGAATCAACAAGAGTGTTGAAATAGATGAAGATACTCTTATAAAATCTGTGAGTAATTCTTGAGATAAATACTCTTTTATTTTGAAAAGAAGAGTTATTTTGGAAAAGCCTTTGTATAAAACCATAACTGAAGTAAGATAGTATTTTAATAATAAAATTAGTGATTTTAGAAAGGTAATTTTTTCTAAAAACAGATTATAGAGTTCCCTTGAAAATAGGTAAGAATCTAAGAAATTCCCTTGAATCGGGATTGTATTTCAGAAATAATTTTGAATATTCCTTTTAAAACGTGTAACTCCCCATAAAATAAGGAAGGATTATGTTTGGTAAACATATATATAACACTCACATAGAATTTATTATGAGTACATAATAAAATATAAGAATTTCATTGAGGTAATTAGACAATAAAAGTAACCCAAATAAAAATGGAGGTTTGGGTGGAAAACCCTTACCTTAAGTTTGAATGTGTTCCGCTCTTGAACTTAAGGTCCTGGAATATGAAATTATACTTATTAATAACCTAATTAAGAAACTATTATACATTTATTTAGTTTATCATAATTTTATTAAGTTTATTATGTCCTTATTGATAAGTTATAAGATTGAATTTCGTCGTTCTGGAGTGTTCGTTTCCTTGGTTTTCATGATCGGTATATTTATATATGAGTATGGATGTTCATGTGGAAAGGATGTAAATATCCAGAATTGAATTTACACATTACTTATGAACATACATAGGTTTTAATGGTCATTTATATCATTTGATTACATTGAATGAGGACGAATCATTAGATAAAATATTAATGACAATCACTTAGATTATTTTAGCGGTATTTTGATTATTAGGAACTAGTTTGGTCATATAATTTAATATTTTGTACGTATACTGGTTGATGAATATTAAATAGGTTATAATACATATATTATAGTCTGGTAAACCATAAAAATGGTTTCATGACCAGTAATGAAGGAGAAATTGAAGAACGAAACTTCGTCGTCCACAAAGGTTGTAAATTGGAACATCACGGGTGATGATTTCATTTATAAAAGAGAGAGAGAGTAAGAATATTGATAATGGTTATTACATTAACATGGTATAATTACATTATATAGATTATACTGGAGTTATAATAATCAAATGTATAGAGGAGGTTAGGAGATAATAATAAAATAAGATAAATTTAAATGAAACTAAACGAAAAAGAAAGATGCTTTACCTCTTGAAATAACCTCCTTGAGATCCTCCTTAAGGGAAGGGGTTTTGGTCTTTTGGAAAGACCAAGAGCTCCTGGATGTGGGGAGTGACTATGGAAGGTTATTTGGGTATAACTTAGACAAGTCACAAGGCTTGAGAGGAGTGAAGAGAAGGGGGGTGAGGGGGTTATAGTGGAGGAGAGGAGTGAATTTTGAATATTTGATTCATTATTTTATTAATTCCCTCAATCCAACCAATACTGTTGATTCATGTGACCCCTAATAGTAATAAGTGCATGTGAGTTATAAACTAGTAGTCTTAAATTAGTCTTACATCACTTATGACCTAATAAATCATGTATTTAGCATTTATCGTAAATTATTGTATTTTACTATTCACCCAAAATTCAAGTATTTTAGAAAAATCCTATAAATTTACCCCAACCATTTTTATAAGTATAGAATTAAAAAATGAAATAAATTTTTTGAAAAATAATTTTCTAAATATTTTTAATTTAATTTTTAAATAAAATCATAATTTATTCCAAAAAAACAACTTTAAAACTATAACTCCTTTTATAACGCCTTGAGAAATTAATTAAGGTTCTATAAAATTATCTTATAACTATAATACAATAAAGTAAAAAATTTATGATTACATTTTATGAAGATAATTTTCCATTTTAAATTATTAAATTAATCATAAAATTGTAATTAAAATATTTATGAGATACAAAAATACCAATACTTATACTATGATCATTTTTCACTTATAAGATGTCTAAATTGTATTTATACACTCATGGGTGAAGTTTATATTTTTTGGCCAATTTACTATTCATTACTACTCATTACTATTCATAAGGGTATGTTACTATTTATAAGGTTATGTTACTATTCATCAAAAACTAAGTTTGCCTTATCAGACTCTAAATATCCTACTAAACACAACTGTGTATGTCAATTTTTTGAAACTCAAAACACATAGGTGGTAAAATTATGTTTACTGACTAGGTTATAACAAAGTGGTATTTTGTAGAGATTCAGTGTTTCATGCCTTCAATATTAAATTTATTTGTAGAAATTTGGGTTGTTACATTATCCCCTCCTTAAAAAAAATTTCATCCTCGAAATTATCAGAATGTTACCTCACAAAAAGATTTGGGTAGTTCTTCATCATAAGCTCCTCAGACACCCATGTTTCCTCCTCAATTTTATGATTTTTTCAAAGTATCTTTACCAGTCGAGTCATCCGATTCCTCAACACTTGTTATTTAGTGTCCAGAATCTAGATAGGCTCTTCACATTAAGATAATTCAGGTTCAAATTCTATACCTTCAGAAGTGAGGACATGCGTTGGGTTTGGAATATACTTCCTGAGCAATGAGATAGGGAACACATTGTGTACTTTAGACAGGCTAGGTGGTAAAGCCAAACAATATGCAACGGCTCCAATTCTCTCTAGAATTTCAAAAGGTCCTATGTACCTAGGGCTCAGTTTCCTTTTCTTCCCAAATATTATAACACCCTTCCTTAGAAGAAAACATGATCTCCCATTTGAAATTCCAAATCCTTCCTTCGATTATCTGCATAGCTCTTTTGTCTGCTTTGGGCTTCTTTGATATGGGTTTGAATAGTCTTTACCTTCGCTATTTTTTCCTTCACAATATCTAAACCCACAAGCTTCCTTTCATCGACTTCATCCCAACATGTTGGTGTACGACATCTCTTTCCATACAATGCTTCATATGGTGCCATTTGAATGCTTGAATGGAAACTATTATTGTAGAAAAACTCCACCAAAGGTAAATACTGATCCCACATACCCTGAAAGTCAAGAAATCATGATCTCAACATGTCTTCTAAATTTTGGATTGCCCTTTCTGATTTCCCATCAGTTTGAGGATGATAAGTATTACTCAATCGAAGCTCAGTATCCAAAGATTTCTTAAGACTTTTCCAGAATTTCAATGTAAATCGAGGATCATGATCAGACACTATTGAAATTGGTGCTCCATGAAGTCTTACAACTTCATTTATATAGATTCATGCAATCCACTCTGGTGGAATATCCTCCCTTATAGTGAGGAAATGTGCAGATTGTGTAAGTCAGTCCACAATCACCCATATTACATCATTCTTTCTTGGAGTTTTGGGTAATATAGTGACAAAATCCATGGTGATGTCATCTCATTTCCATGTAGTAATAAGTAAAGGTTGCATAACTTCTCTAGGATGTTGTCATTCAGCCTTCACTTGTTGACAGACTAAACATCTTGATACATAATCAGCAATTTCCTACTTCATGTTGTCCCTTCAGAAATGTTTCTTCAAATCTCTATACATTTTAGTGCTACTATGGTTTATAGAGAAATTTGAGCTATAGGAATCATCCAATAACTCCTTTTTTAGCTTGGGTATAGTGGGAACACATATCCTCTTCCCAAATTTTAGAATTCCATCTTTACATACGAAGACAGCCAACTTCCCATCTTTTACAGTATTAATTTTCTTTTAGAGGTTCGCATCATCATGCTTAGGGATTTTAATCCTTTATAATAAATATGGTTGGGAAAAAATTTGAAAACGTAATGATGTTTCACCTTCTTTGATAATTCCCATGTCCACCCTTATTAGATCCATGAACACGGGATCTCTTTCAATCAACATTTTTTTTAAGACTCCATGATCCTTCCTGCTCAATGCATCAGTTACCTTATTTTCCTTTCTTTGGTGGTAGTTTATGGAACAATCATAATCCTTGAGTAGTTCAAGCCATCTTCATTACCTCATGTTGAGTTCTTTTTGTGAGAATATATACTTCAAACTCTTATGATCCGTATATATCTCGCATATTTCACCATAGAGATAGTGTCTCTATATTTTTAGAGCAAAGATCACAGTAGCTAACTCAAGATCATGAGTAGGATAGTTTTATTCATGAATTTTTAACTAACTTGATGCATAGGCAATAACTCTATCATTCTGCATAAGGACACAACCAATTCCTTTCTTTGATACATCACTATAGATCACAAACTCATCATTCCTTGATGGTAGAATTAGGATCGGAGCATTCACTAATCTCCTCTTCAATTCTTCAAAACATTCCTCACATTATTTTGTCCATATGAACGTAACCCCTTTACGTGTAAGTTTGGTCATTGGTATGGCTAAATGAGCGAAGTTCTAAATGAAAAACTGATAATAACCTGCTAAACCAATAAAACTATGTACCTCGGTTATGTTCGTTGGAGTAGGTCATTCTTTCACAACCTTTGTCTTCACAGGATCAATAGATATTCCATCCTTAGAGATAATGTTTCCAAGAAAGGAAACTTATTGAATCTAAAAATCACACTTTCTAAACTTCCCATATAATTTATTTCTTCTAAGAGTCTTCATAATAGTGCACAAGTGATTTTCATGATCTTTGTAGCTTTTTGAGTATACCAAGATATCATCCATAAATATCACCACAAAGTCATTAAGATATTACTTGAAAACTATATTCATTAGATCCATGAAAACCGAGGGTACATTAGTCAGTCCAAAATGCATTACTGTAAACTCGTAATGCCCATACCTGGTTTAAAATGTTGTTTTTGGAATGTATTCCTTTCTTCTTAATGAAAAGAATAGGGGCTCCCCATGGAGAAACACTAGGGCAAATAAATCTTTTATCACTCAATTACTCTAGTTTTTTCTTTAGTTTCACTAATTCCAAAGTGACCATTATATAAGGGGTCTTTGATATGGGCCTTGAATCAGGAATTAATTTAATGGAAAACTCAATTTCCCACTCTAGAGGATGTCCAGGTAAATCCTCTGGAAAGACATCAACATATTATTACACAATAGGTACATCCTCTATTTGAACATTATTTTCCTCACCCATAGTTATTACATTCCCTTCCTCCCCAATAATTGAATTCATTAAATCTACTAGGGTGGATCTAGATGAGAATCAGGTGGTGATATTTCTTCCCTAAAGATAAGGGATTCCACATCTTTCTCAAAAATTGTAACCTCCTTCTTGCAATAAATTTTTGCATCATGGTCCGAAATCCAATCCATACCGAGGATTATATCAAATTCAATCGTGGGTATGATAATAAAATTAGAATATAAAGCACATTTATATGCCACAATGGGGATTACCTAACACAACTTTGTTACAATGATACTTCCCTTAGGATTTTTGACTAACAACTCCCTTATTAAATCAAATTGGAAATATCTAATTTTCTTGGAAAACTAGGAATATATGAAAGAATGAGATGATCCAGAATCAAATAAATCATTGGATAAGTTTGAGTAAATAATTAAGGTATCTTCCACCATGTTATTAGGAACTTTAATATCATTAGTTGTGATCGCATAAGATTTTCCCTGCTCTGTTAGCCTTTTCTATGGCATGTTTCCTTGACGCTTTGGAAAATCATTAGCATGATGTCCCATATCCCTAAAATTATAACATTGAACATTAATATATTCTTTTTTCATCTTGAAATCACTATCAAGATTTCATTTCTATCCAAACTTGTATCACACCCCTTTTCCTTTTAAGCAGACACCAGTGTGTTTCCTTCCACAATTATCATAGGGTGGAAATTCAATTCTTCCCTTCTTTCCCATTTCCTTATTTCCTTTTCCAGAGTTTTCAGCAACCCTCTTCTTCTCTTGATTTCCTTTAAAGTCATAAGACTTATAAAATTTCTTCTCTGTCTTGATATCACTTGAGACTATATCTTCATATGATGAGAAACTTTGGTAGATTAGAGCCCTTCGGAGGAATGGTTTTAAACCATCAAATAATCAGTCAATCTTGCTCCTTGGATTACATATGTAGTTTGAAGCATGCTTTCAAGCCTTGTAAAATTTTCTTCGTACTTGGAAACATTTTTATACAACTTCTGCCTCAGATTCTAGAATTTTCTTTCCATATATGCTTGTTGTTCGTAAGGAAATTATTTTTCTAGGAATATTTCCTTAAATTACCTCTATTCCATCTCTTCTATTTCTTCCTCGTCCTTTGTGTTTTGAATTAATGACCACTACTAATCCACATCACTTGATAGATGATAAAATTCCATGACAACCTTCTCTCTTTCATTACATCCCAAAGTGAGAAATATCTTCTCTAGGGAACTTGTCCACTACTCGGCTACAAATGGGTTTGTAGTCCCATTGAATGATGGAGGGTGTTGTCGCATAAATCGATCCAACATAGATCCTCCACATTGTGGATTAGGATGTTCTATATGGGTAAGGTTATTGTTCATAACCTGAGTAAGTTTTCCCAATATAGTTATAAGTTGCTCCACACCAGTCGCAACTCCAGAGTCAACATCATTATATTGCATAGGAGGGAAATCCCTACATGGGACATGCATGTTCATGTAGTTTATGTTCCTTCCACTGGGCACCATTTCTAAATAATGGAATAAACTAGATTAGGTTATGAATCATAATGTATAATCTCAACGTAGAAAAATACTTAGCATGAATAGCTTAATCTCATAATCATAAACATGGTTTCTTTGAGGAAAAAATTACATTTAAATCCTTCATAATGTCTTGTAAAGAAAATTTGAATTATCCTAAGCATATACCCCGGGAGTGTCAAACCAGGTGTGCATTAAGTCACTTTGTCATGTATCGGGATACCTTGGGTCAATCCCAAAACTCCTTGTCTGAGTTTTTACTCCTAGGTACATTTGTGCCAGAACCATGTCCACTTGTAGTATCCAAACAGAGATGTATTTGCTAGAAAGATCTACATAATCTATTCCTTACCAAAATACAAGGATATTCTTATATGTTTATCCTCAAAGACAATCTTAGGTATTTTTTTCAATAATCTATATTTTATAAATCTATTTTCCATGTTTTCTATTAAACTTTCTTTGATACCAACTGTAAAGACCCGACCCCAGTTGCCCAGAGCCGGTGCCTTATTACATTACATTGGCATGATTATAGGAAAGATGTATCTCAAAGGAATGAATAGTTTAGTAGATTTGGAAATCCAGATTCATACATAAGTTTAACATTACAACATGAAATGAAAAACAACATATAAGTTCCATTGGGAACATCCACCACTCCAAGATTATCCCTGCAAGTCAGTTATAATATACCTCTTCTTATCCTGGGAAAAAAATGAACATAAGAAGGGGTTAGCTCATATGCTCAGTAAGAGTAAACAATAAAGTGGAAGATATCATAAACTTAAACATTAGGTATGGTGAATAATTGAAAACTCATGCCTTTAAAAATAAACACGAACATAACATGGCAAGAATATGAGCTGAGTAAATATTTCCATAATAAAACATAATAATGGGAATTATACTAGTTGAATAACCTCATGAACTTTGAATTTATTTCTTCATAATAAGGTAAACACATATGTCAGACATTCTAAAACATATCGTCAAGGCCTCGTCCAAGATGTCTAAAAATTATTAAGGCCTCAGCCAAAACCATATCTCAAAATGGGAAAGGCCTCAACCAAGTCTGTGTCTATTTGTCTCATGAGACCTAACAATGCATATAGGGGCTATAGAATACCCCAACCATCACATAATAAGTCTAATTAATTCCTAATATGAATAAGGATCAACATAAACAATATATACATTCATATTAAATCTAACACATGAAATGTAAATAACTTTCCCTGAACGTTAAGCATAAACACTGACCATTCGGAGTAAATTGGTGAATGGTTTTAAGAAAGAACATCCACATTCAAAATAATTATAAACAATTAAATTAAATATGGTAGATTATATCATAAAATATTAATCCCAATAATACATAAGAATCAATAAGAGTGTTGAAACAGATGAAAACACTCTCATAAAATCAGCGAGTAATTCTTGAGATAAATACTATTTTATTTTGAAAAGAATAGTTCTTTTGGAAAAGACTTTGAATAAAACTAGAACTTAAGTAATATAGTATTTTAATAATAAAATTATTTATTTTATAAATATAATTGTTGCTAAAAACATATTATAGAGTTCCCTTGAAAATAGGTAAGAATCTGAGAAATTCCCTTGAATCGGGTTTGTATTTCAGAAATAATTTTGAATGTTCCTTTTAAAACATGTAACTCACCATAAAATAAGGAAGGATTATGGTTAGTAAAAATATATATAACACTAACATATAATTTATTATGAGTACATAACAATACATAAGAATTTCATTGAGGTAATTAGACAGTAAAAGTAACCCAAATGAAAATGGAGGTTCGGGTGGAAAACCCTTACCTTAAGTCTGAATGTGTTACACTCTTGAACTTAAGGTCCTAGAATATGAAATTAGACTTATTAATAACTTAATTAAGAACCTATTAGACATGTATTTAGTTTATCATGATTTTATTAAGTTCATTATGTTTTTATTGATAAGTTATAAGATTGAATTCCGTCGTTCCGGAGTATTCGTTTCCTTGGTTTTCACGATCGGTATATTTGTATATGAGTATGAATGTTCATGTGGAAAGAATGTAAATCTCCAGAATTTAATTTAAAAATTATTTATGAACATCCATAGTTTTTAATGGTCATTTATATCATTTGGTTACATGTAATGAGGACGAATCATTAGATGAAATATTAATGACAATCACTTAGATTATTTTAGCGGCATTTTGATTATTAGGAACTAGTTTGGTCATATGATTTAATATTATGTAAATATACTAGTTAATGAATATTAAATAGGTTATAATACATATATTATAGTTTTTTTTAATCTTAAAAATGGTTTCATGACCATAAATGAATGAGAAATTGAAGAACAAAACTTCATCATCCACGAAGGTTGTAAATTGGAACCTCACAGACGATGATTTCATTTATAAAAGAGAGAGAGAGTAAGAATATTGATAATGGTTATTACATTAAAATGGTATAATTACATTATATATATTATACTGGAGTTATAAGAATCAAATGTATAGAGGAGGTTATGAGAGAATAAGAAAATAAGATAAATTGAAATGAAACTAAACGAAAAAACAAAGATGCTTTACCTCTTGAAATAACCTCCTTGAGAACCTCCTTAAGGGAAGGGGTTTTGGCCTTTTGGTAAGACCAAGAGATCTCCTGGATGTGGGGAGTGACCTTTTAAGGATATTTGGTCTGAACTTAGACAAGGCACAAATCTTTAGAGGAGTGAAGAGAAGAGCGAGTGAGGGGGGGTTATAGTGGAGGAGAGGAGTGAATTTTGAATATTTTATTCATTGTTTTATTAATTCCCTCAAGACAACCAATAGTGTTGATTCATGTGGCCCCTAATAGTAATAAGGGAATTTGAGTTAGAGCCTAGTAGTCTTAAAACATCCTTACATCACTTATCACCCAATAAATCATCTATTTAGCATTTATCGTAAATTTTTGTATTTTACTATTCACCCAAAATTCAAGTATTTTAGAAAAATCCCAAAAATTTACCCCAACCATTTTTAAACGTATAAAATTCAAAAATTAAATACATTTTTTTAAAATAATTTTCTAAATATTTTTAATTTTATTTTAAAATAAAATCATAATTTATTCCAAAAAAACAACTTTAAAACTATAACTCGTTTTATAACACCTTGAGAAATTAATCAAGGTCCTATAAAATTATCTTATAACCATAATAAAATAATGTAAAAATTTATGATTAAATTTTATGAAAATACATTTCCATTTTAAATTATTAAATTAATCATAAAATTATAATTAAAATATTGATGAGATACAAAAATACCAATACTTATATTATGATCATTTTTTTCACTTATAAGATGTCTAAATTTTATTTATACACTCGTGGGTGAAGTTTATATTTTTTTTTCAATTACTATTCATTAAAATTTATTACTATTCATAAGGGTATGTTACTATTTATAAGGGTATGTTATTATTCATCAAAAACTAAGTTTGTCTTATAAGACTCTAAATATTCTACTGAACGCAACTGTGTAAGTCAGTTTTTCAAAATTAAAATCCCAGAGGTGGTAAAATTATTTTTACTAGATAGGTTATAATAAAGTGGTGTTTTGTAGAGACTCAGTGTTTCATGCATTCAATATTAAATTTATTTGCAAAAAATTGGATTGTTAAAACTATGAACAGGTTTAAGATATTCTAAAAATTCAAACAGGGCAATTTATCATTATAAATAATTTCAAACTAAATTCCTTACAACACAGTTGAAAACCACCCATGTAATGATTTAAAATAATTTAAGAGACTATAAATTATCATTAGAAATTAAAAATAACTTATATTTCTACCATAGAAAACAAAAAAAATTACATTATCATAAAAATATTTTAATTCTACAATACCACAATCATACCAAATAAAACCAAATATGTTTATTATATTTAAATATTTTTATTAAAAGACCCAATTAAAATCCTTATTTCATTGTCAAACTTTTTAATCATGAGGTCATTGAATTTCTCTGATTTTAAAAAATTTACCTAATAGACCCATTTAAATCCATTTTAAAACATGTTTTACTAAGTTAAACCAATAATAATCACCCTTAGAATAAATTTAAATAGATGGAAAATTAATATTTCGGTTTCTCACAAAAATCCATTATAATTATAAAGTTCAAATTATATCACAAAAATCACAACTCAAGAAATGAAACTAAGAAAAAATTACTCTAAAAGTTTCCCTTATGTAAAGAACCTAAACCCATATCAAGTGTTAATTAATTATAATAAAGCTACTCAAGTTCTTATGAGAACCATTAATTTCAATAATATTACATCCATAAAATTTATAGAAAATATTATAAAAAATTATAAAGAGAATAAAATTCAAAACTACATCATTCCCAGATGCTTAATCTGAGTGCATAGTCTGCATCTCGTACACCCTATCCATGCATCTATTAGTTTCCCTTACAACTTCCTTAAGATCTATAAGTACACCCATTAAGTAATGTTTAATTAAACCTAAAACTATAATTTCACATGTTTGATATCCCTTAGCAACTCAAGGTATTGTACAAAAAGTGTTTTCTAAATACTTATTTATACCTCTCGCTTGAGCTCTGAAAAAACTATCTCCAGACTACCTAACTAATCAAATAAAAAAGGATGATCAAGAACCTATTCTCTTTTTAAAAACTTGGTCTATAATACCATTTTGTCACAAAATATCATGAGCTACTTCTGACCTGAGCACCTTAGCCAGTCCATGGAAAAGCCTGAAGGGAGTTCATAATCCCCATGGGCTAGTAACTACTACCTCAGCATTAATAATACTATTTGAGGATAGTTTCCAATGGGTACTATCTGAGAACTCGACATGAATCTGCCAAACAGTATCAAGCCATGCATCAATAAAAATGTCAACAATAATCATCATCATAGCACAACATAATATCAAAAGAAAAATCATGAGAGAATAAAAAAATATAAATGAGTCTAACTAAAATAAAAGGTTACAACTAAAGTTTCCAAAAAAATAAAGGGATCCGAAGGGAAGCTGATAAGGTGATACATCATTAGGAAAATACATACCATAAAGTGAAGAAAAATAAACAAAGGGGAAAACTACCCATCACCATGTGATATGAGGTAACATCCTACTATGTCACCTCCATCAACACAAATAAGTTATCATGAACATCTACCACCTTCAAGTGATGCCTTTATCTTACCTATGTCATAATAAATAAGGTCTATATAAACCAATGGGTGTATACAAGGTGCAATCATAACAAGACCATTAGGATCCCACCACATGTTCCATATACTTACTTTATTAGAAAAAAACATATCATGCTAGTTTAAAATAAATATAAAAAATAACCTTTAAATATTTCATAATAAAATAAGAAGTGTAGTATAGGGGTAGTAAGAATTAAAAATAAGTGTAGAAAAAACTATGTAAATAATATTTTAAAATAAGCAATAGGGGAGAACATCTTATGGTCACTGAGGATAGGTTCACCAATTAGTTCTACATCACTAATTAGGGAGACCCTCAATGATTGGAGTGTGACTATAACTACTTCACTAGGACACTAGGTTGCACATGGCATTATTTTTGTAAAGGATATATTCCTGATCTAGGTTTACTTACCCAAGCACCCAAGGGTTCCCATGAAGTTTGATTAATGTTTACATCCATTAGTGGAAGGAATTTCATTAAGTAGTGAATGAAAAACTTCAAATTCACAACTTTAAACCATGATTCCAAAACCAATTCCATCATCCATTCCAATAAGACCCTATAAAACCATTTTTATTTAATTAACTCATTAAAATCAGGTTTATATATACTTTACATATAATTTTAGAAACTGGTATTTAAAATATAAAGCACTAGAGGTTTTATTAATAGAGGAAGAATATATAACTATCTACCTTTAAAAATAAACCACAAGAAAATGGAATGAATTCACTTGAAAATGGGAGGAAATATCCTTAGGAGGTAATAATAAACCCTACACATCCAAACCTACACCTATAAAATTGATCAACATGAACCCTAGGTCACCATAACCTTGGGGTAGAAAAAAATCCATGGAAAAGATGCTAAAAGAACCAAGAGGACCAAGAGAAATCACTTACTAGGTTTTTCCCTTGAAGATCCTTGAATAAATATCATAAGAACAAAGCTTTAGGATAGGGGAGGAATGCATCTCATGCATGAGAAGGAGAATGGTATCGAATGGGGTAAGAAATGATGGGTGAGAGGGTTGAAATTGGTTGAAGGTAGTTAGGTGATTTTTCATTTTTTGAAACCTGGGTAGACTGTATGATTTGACCACATGATTTGATAAATTGTGTGCTAAACATGTGGGTTAGCACTGGATTACCTATGCACTCACGCTATTGGGTCACATGGTTAGAAAAACTATGCACCAATCATGAAAATTCCTCTACTAAAAACAACAAAACTGATGCATGGTTGTCATGTGATTTTCCCTAACTATGCATCAATCATGCAACGCATTTAGTTTTCCAAAATTCAAAAAAATTCAAAGGAAAAAAGACTATGAAGAGATATAGTAAAGAATAAAATCTAATAAATAATATTTCATACCTAAAATGACATCGTGGGTGTGACAGTGTAGCATAGTAAAATTTGAAAATTTCTTCAACCTGCATTAGCTATTTTAACTATATCTATATAATTATATATAAAGAGTTATTTCATTCATATTGGACTTTTAAAAATTGTTTATGCATGCATAGTCTATATAGATTTATCTTTTCCTAAGTCAACCACACTTTTCCCTTTTAAAGATAATGAACTACTTCAAATATGGGAGTTTCTTTTATAATTTTTAAAACTCATTACTATTTTAAAAAAACTCATTATAAAATTTAATATAATAGTTAGTATCAATATTAATGTTCATGAAACACTCCCATAACTCAAGTGAGATAGATTCTTCATATTTCAAACATTTCAAATTTAAAACTTGCAAGTTTTCAAGAAAAAAATGTGAATATTAAAACATGATTTATCCCACATGAAGGTCATTTAAATCTAAATTATATATCCTTAAATTATTTTTTCATGGCATAAAAATAATTAATAAGTATTTATAAAACAATTAAATTAGTGAAAAAAATTAACATAAACATGAAGAAAATAAATATATGAAAAGATATATAAAACAAAGAACATTTTTAACTTTCTAAAAACAAATTGTTAAAGTATGTTTAAACATAATTTTTATGTAAGCATCGTTTTTCATAATCATGAATACGAATAAACATCATTTTAGAATTCTGTATGAACATGAGTCTGTATAAGCATCATTTTACCCAAAAATATGATTTGTATAAGCATATATTTTAATTCATAAGCATCATTTTATGTTGAATAAACATCAATCTATGCACCATAATCATCAATATATGTACCATAATCATCGACCTATGTACTGTAAGAATCATATATACACCATAATCATAATTCCAACCGTAAGTATGATGTTGCACTTAGAGAAATTTCATAACTTTTGAAAACAAATATAGGATATTAAAAATAAAGAGTAAATAATACTATGAGAAATTATAATTACCAATTATGAAATATTTACTATATGAGTCCTAATCTAACTCATATTGAATTGTATTTTCTTCCCAAATCAGTTCATAAGGCACATAATGAATGTGAAGAACAAATCAATAAACAATGTCAACAATGATAATTTATTTTATAAGTAGTGAAAGCTTAAAACATGTTTCTTAACTTATATTGGTGGGAATAAAATAACTATTTTTTAATTAATCAAATCATAAACAAATCAAGGTATATTTTTAATTATCAAAATAATAATTGAGTGAAGTGGTAAGGATCCACTAAAAATGAGAGATGATTCTCCTCATCTCTCTCAATACTGAGAGAAAAAGAAATAATTTTTCAAGCTCAAAGGAATTCATATTATGGTATATAAAGAATGAAACAAGATGTTTGGTGTCACCACGCAAGCACTCAAAGTTCCAATGGTATCATTTAAATATTTATGGAGCACATGGGGATACCTCTATAGGAACTCTACTTTGGATTCTTCATCACAATGATGACAAGACAAGAACTTCTACTTAATTAATCATAAATGATGAAAGAATTATCAAACTAGGGTAATTCTTATTATAAATTATATGTTAAAAACCTCTTTATGAATATTTTCGGGTTGTGTTCATCTATTTCTTTGGATTTATCTGAAGAAAGCGCCAAAAGGCATTGTTGGGTATGGGCCCAACTACTTCATCTATAGCCCAAAACCATTAATCTAGTCTTGGGAATGAAGTAATGGGATTTCAAGACCCATTACATGTGTAAAATTCATAATCCCACATAGATATAGAATTTAAGAACCTATTTATTAGCTTTAACCATTTTTGAGTCTCAATAATGCACCTCTCAAGGTGGTTTATGACATAATCCACTTTTGGAGTCTATTTAATGATCCAAATGACCATTAGAGGCTATTTATTGTATGTATTTTGGCTTGATATGAATTTATATTCCTTTTAGTCTATTGAATTATCCTATTGTTATAAATATAAAGGGGTTTTGTAGTCTTCATTACAATAATAAAACCCAAAGGTGGTGCTTAGTGTGCTCTAATATTCCTCCACTAAGTGAGTTCCCTGGTTTTCCTCATCCGAGAGGTTCACTAATGTATTTATATATACTTATTCTATCCTTTACCTTTAATAATTTACTAGAATGACTTGGATGGGAAAAGGATCTCACTTAGGCATTGGTTATTAGTGTTATCAATGGATACCAAAGGGGACTTGAATTCATTATTTCAAGTTGGATCTAAATATTCCAAAAAAAATGTATTTTTATTTATTATTTTATTATTATCTTTTTAATTTACTTTTTATAATCCTAGATAGGTTTTAATATTACTTTTATTATATATTGAGTGTTGGTAACATCATTAAAACCTAGAAATATATCCATAGGATCTTCAAAATAAGCTAATGATATGATTTTTGAGATACAATCAACTAAAAATTATTAGTTTTCTAAAGACTTTTCAACTAAAGAACAACATGTTATGATGAAGTCCCACACTTCATATTTATTGAAATATCATCACAATTGAAAAAATATCTCATAATTTAAATATGGAAATATTAAGATGATTTAATAGGGTATAACTTTACTTAAATGGCTAGGTTTGATTTGTAATGACATGTGGGATGATCATGGAATTTCTAATCAACATGAGTAAATACCAACCATTAGTTATGGGTCATAAAGCTTAAAGTAAGTTGATACACATGGCTATGACACAAAAAAAAGAAAAAAATTGAGAATGGTGGAGTCAAGGATAATTATATGTGACATAAGAAGAGAGAAATTGGCGATCATTAATAGAATTTTCCAATGGAAGAAGATGAATATAGATCAACACACTATATTTCATTTATGATATAGCTATTCTTCGTGTTTTATATAAGTGTTATCATATTCATTAACTTTTAATTGTTAGTGCACCATAACTTATGAAGTGAACAGTGCACTTTCAAGTAATAGGGTTGTAAACCTTTAGGGATAACACTAACACATCATCAATTATATACTCATTGGACATAACCCATGTTGTGTGAACCAAGTAAAATCATGTGTCTATTTTTATTTATTATTCACTCATATATATATAAATACATGAGTTTTAAAACTAATTATAGGAATAATATCGTTGAAATGGGATAGTTTTAAACTTGTAAAAACTTGATTCTTGAGATTCCCTAGACCCTCAATCTTAGGAATGATGATAATAACACATACCTTACATTCCAAAATTGAAACCAAGTGAGATTACCCAAGCTAAACTTAAATATATTTTACATCACTTTCATAAATTAAATATTACTTCTCACAATAACCACATAATCCCATAACCCAAAAGGTTTAGTATATTTATATATTAGCTACATAAAAATATTATTTCATATAATTTCTTCAATATCTCCCACAACATCTATATATAATACTTTCTTCTACATATAATCCTACATGTAATTCCTTAAGGAAATGGGAAACATAAGAAGGGGTGAGCTCAAATTCTTAGTAATGGAAAAAAGTATCTGATTCATAAAGGGTAAGATCATAATCATATAAGAAGCATGATCATGAGAGAAATATTTGATTTTAAAGATCATGGATTCATAAGAATTACCCATAAGGCATGATATAAGGAAATATAGCCTTGAATGATCAAACATATACCATCACATAAGAGTATGGAAATATGGCACAATAATCATGATCCATGGAGAATAACACAGGTATATAAAATAGAAATGTAACATAATCATAAGCATTGGAAATCATTACATTGTGAACATATCTAAATGAAATCATGTCCATGCACAAAGTTGTGGACATATTTTAACAAAAATAATTTCCATGCACAACATATTTATCTCATAAGATATAAAACATTAACCAATGCATTTGATGGTGATATGGGACTCCAAATTTCAATATCAATATATATGTGTTCCATATGAAATTAATAATATACCATATCATGAAAATCCCAGGGAAATAAAATGGTTTTCACATCATTTCTAAACAGTATCTCATAACATGACATCAATATTAGATTGGTCTATAATAAAATTCAATCACTCAAAAGGAGTAATATCATAAGGGAATTCAGAGGGTTAATCATTGAACATAACTCTATAAGATATATATATATTTTGGAGTTAAATAAAAAAGTGTAAGAAAAATATAAAAGGGTTTTTTATAAAACATTTATTATCATAGTCATAAAGAGATAAAGTTACGAGTCACTTTCAAAAAGATAATTTTGATCAGTTGACATACAGAATTTTTTAAACATTATTTAGAAAGAAATCCTAATAATATATCCCTAAAAATATATAAAGTTTATCAATAGGAAATTATGCATGGAAGATAAAACATATGATTGTGAAAGGAAAAAACTTTTTAATATTTTAAAATACCTTTATTAAAACCCACATCATAAAAACGATAATAAAAAAACATTTAATGATAGGTTAAGATAAATATTAAGATTCTGTGAGACAATAAATATTTAGGTTTCAAGATAATAAAGAAAACAATTGTGGAAATAAATAATATCGATATGCAAAAGAGAGAGCTTATTGGAGAGGATAAGAATTATTCTTAACAACAATATTTTTTTATCAAGTAATGACATATATCAAAGAAAAAGTTTTTGATGAGAAAATTTAAATTCCACAGAGAGAAATAGAAATTAAAAAATTACTTAATTAAATGTAAGAATATAATAATCTTAGAAGAATATAGTCAATAGAGAAACATTATGACTCAATGAAAAGGAGGTTGAGTCAACAAAAACCCTTACAATGTCATATTTTATGATGTTTGAATCAATAAAAAAGGGGATTATGAGAAATAAATTAAAATATCTAGAAACATAAGATGGAGTGAAATATAATTCATTCATAAGTTATAATTTTCACAACTTATAAGAATAAATTTTAAAAAGAATGCTCATAACTCAATGAAAGGAAATTGAGTTCACAAAAACCCTTATGACTTTGGTAACTTTTGAATCAAAAGATATTGAATGAGATAACAATAAATTTATTTTTTAAACCACTTTATTTTAAGAAAAATTGTAATAAAATACATCCATATGGTAGTATATACACCACACAAAAGTAAAAATTGGTGAAAATGGCATGTCTCAAAGAAAGGAAATTGGGATGAGAAAACCCTTACCTTGGATTCCTGGTTGGTTATAAATGCTCTAAAATAAATTATGATAAAAATAAATATCCTAATTTCTAATTTAAAAACTTATTAAAATCTACCAACTTTTATACTCTTTAATTATAACCATTCCTTATACATTTATTATTTAGTTATTGTTTATTTTCACCATTGAATGTTAGTGATTTTGATTGTTACGTAAAAGTTTCATAATGACCATGTTGATCCATATTAATTGATGCCAATATCATAATTCTTAGATTATTTAAGGTACCATAATATATGTTCCATAATGATTTATAAATTTATAATTTCATTCCATGGTATTTTTATTTACGATTCATGAAGATGAAATCGGTGATGAACTTATTTCGGTAATTTTTAACGAACAAAAGGTGGTATATTAATAGTGGATTAGATATTAATATTACTATTATAGAAACAAAAACACAACATTATTTACTCATTAATATCTAATATTACCAATAATTAATTTTTTATATTCATCCATGGTATAAATTTATAGCAATGTTCATGTAGGTGGTTAAACCAACCTAAACAAGATTATGTTATAATCATTAATATTATTAATAGAATTCATAATTTATATTTCTAGATTCACAATCATATAATAAATATAATTTTTATTCATTAACTAAATTATTATAACCATACATGTATGGTAGTGATGAAAAATGAAATATATTATTCATGGAGATAATAGTCCGCACATAACATGGGTGATGCTTTCATTTTCCAACAGATGGGAGAGAGATAGATAATCGTTGTTCCATAAACCTGATAAAATTTTAGTATAATAATGATATTTATGCGATTGTATTATTATTTTTATAATTTTTTGGATTATTTTGTATGAGAAATATATATAAGAAAATGTTAGGGAGTGGATAATACTCACATTGTGGACTTGAATCTTTTCTTGAAAGGCCTCTTAGAAATGGAGGGATTGGGACACTTTATTATAACCAAGGGATGAAATAAGTGGAATAGGGGTATAGGGGATTTAAAATTATTATATTTACAAGGTAATTTAAATGGAGGTTTTGTATTTATGTGGGTGTAAGTGATCTCTTTTTATAGGAAAAAAAGAAGGATGTTTCCTTGGAAACTAAAATTAGGTGTAGGGTAAAGATGGAATCACATGGGAGTTAGGTGAGTAAGGTAAGTAAATTTTAGTGAGAAATATGGGATTTAATTTAATACATAATAAATTTATTCTATAATTTATAAATATCAAGTTGATTTAGTAAAATTCAATCCATGGTAGATCGCCTCATTTTTACCCTTTTACCTTGATTAAATATTCACTGTGGTAATTATATTTTTACTAAAAATATAAGATGAACCTCCTTGAAATTTTTTGATGTAATGATTTTGAATTTGGACTTAATTTAATATAATTCAATTTTTAAATATTAGAAATTTATTTTTTAAATTAAAATATGATATAAATTAAAAAATTATAGAAAAATGACTTTTTAAACATTAACTGATCTTATTCTTATTTCCTATCAATTACTAATTAAATTATTGTTAATATATTTTTTTATGAATTTAAATATTATAGTATAATAATAATTTAAAATTAATCAATTTAATTTATTAAGATAAAAATACACAATACTTAGAAAAATAAAATTATTTTAAAAATAATTGTTTTACCGTGGTAACTAATATTTACTTTGATAACTTATCTTTTTGTTAAAAATGAAAATGAACTTACTACCAAATGAGTATAGGATAATTAAAAATATTAAAATCATTTTATTAGACTTAATTTTTAGATTTTATAAAAATTAATTTTGATATAAGCTCGTATAACGCATAAAAACAATTTTTAGAAAAAAATGTATTTTTAAGAATAAAATGAATTTATTACTATTGATTGCCTATTAATAACTATTGGATGAATGTTAATTTATTTTATTATATATATTATCAATAAATTTCATTGAAAATCATTCTTTAGTAGTGATTAATTTTTTTAAGATAATGACACTCAACACTTAAAAAATAGTTCTTTGAAAAAAGTCACCTTTAAATAATATTTACTAAATACTATTAAAATTAATTATTTATATCCAAACCATTTAATTTTATTATCATTTAATCATAGTATATTTATTTTATTAAAATAAAAAATCATAGCACATAAAACGAAATTTTTTAGTATAATACAGTTTCAAGCATAAAATGATTTTATTGGTTATTTAGATACATTAATTGAATACATTTGTATTAAAATAAAATTTTCTTTTTCTTTAAAAGTATAAATGAGAAATGTATAAAAATACATGTGATATATATATATATATAATTTATTACATTGATAAATACATTTTTATATCATTATAACTTTTACTAATATAACCCATAAAAATCTTTGTGTAAGACCTAAGGATGAGATAAGAAACAATGGTAGTCACGGATGGATATTCAACTAGCATAGATCGCGTAGTGATTTCCATGTGATTGAATTTCTACCAAAAATTATTTTACTCAATCCAAACTTGTTAGAGTTCATATTGGTCTTAGTCTAGGGAAGACCCTAGTGAAGCTACCACCTTTCCAAGATCAGATAAATGTGCCTCATAAGGAAGACTTCTACTACCTGATTCCATTTATTTTCCCATTTCTATATAGATTTCATAACGTGGTTACTTTTATTTATACACATTATTTCAACAGATATGTTATAGTGGTAATATATAATACTTCTAATTGATTAATTATTCTTATATCTAGAGATGTTATCAATATCTGTATAAGACCAACGACCATATATACCCAATGACCATATATATAATGGTAAGATTTCATTTGTATATATATATATATATATATCCTTACCTGCATCACTAAAATCATTCATCCTATATACTTCTCTCTCAATATGTATATTATATTTTTAATTATTTTACTTTCTTACATACTTATAATCCAGGTGATGATCTTCATAGAAAACCATGAGGATAAAGATTTTATATTCATGGTATTTTTATTTACTTGCAAATTTATTCCACTTTTACTTTTCTTAATGATGTTTCATATTTCATTCTCATAATTTATTAATTTTTGTCATGAAATATAATATTTTATCTCAATAAAATTTATTATAGTTTATTTTAGTTTGGTGTTGTGTGTAGATAAATCTATTCAATCACAAAAAAAAATTATTTTAAGGGGAAATATATACTAAAATCATGAGATGTCACATTCTCCCCCCTTAAATAAATTATGTCCTCATAATTTTCTTCTCTTAGTTTTAGAAAAGGGGATATTTTATACATACCTTTGAAATATGGATCACCAGGAACTCAAATCCCATCACCAAAGTCTATTTCCCTATAATACACATGGTCAAGACCACTAATTGATATAATGCTTCAAAATTTTCCAAATTCCCCATATTTTATTTATTTATGTAAAGTTGTTACATAATGATTTAAATGGATGTTGTAATAAATGGAAAGTTATAAATAACCCTTTGCTTTGAATATATAGTTTTGAAACATAATTTTAAATTTATTTTACTGAAAAAATTTAGGATATGATTTGACTTGTGTCATTTAAATAAGTGTTGGGATTTATGATATTCAAAATAGACATCTAATAAGAGAAATACATATAATGCTTAAAGGTAACCATTATAACTGAATAGAGTAATATATGTCCCACGTCCGATTGTGCCATAGTAAAAACTTGATAAATTCCCATATGGTATTCTCCAAAATGTGTAAGATGGGATAATTAGGTTTTAAAAATATAGTCAAATGTTTCCCATGATCCTTCATGGTATATAAGTATATAGTAGGATCAAGATATGTTGTAAAGCTACTTTCTTGTAATTTGAATGTTGTAAAGGGTTTCCAAAACACTTGATCTAGATTTTTCAATGATTTTAGTAATTAAATCCCCTTAGAGAGGAGGGAGGGTTGTGTGTGACTTCTTCCCATCCATCTTAAGGATAAATTTGAATCCATTAAAGAAAATTTGTGAGTTAATAACAATATATAACAACAACAAAAATTAATAATCGTCAAAGTCTTATGTCATGTTTTAATTTTTTATTAATATATATATATTAATTTAATATTATTATAAAGGGATAAAAATATAAAATTTAATCTTACAACATCTTATATAATGATAGATGTACTTCAACCTATGGTAATTTAGGTTTAACCTAGGTTTCTTTAAGTTGGGTTCTGTAAAATTTCTTAATATAATCCATTAAATAATTGTCCTAAAATTAAAATAAACTTTATTAGTATATTCTAAACTTAAAAATGATTGAAATTTATGCTCTAAAAATTTAACTTACCAAAAATATCAGAGACATGAGTTGTTTTCCCAACCCATTCCCCTCAAAACTTTATTAAAAAAATATCAAAGTATAATGTAAACACATGGGGCTTGCCCCCAACCTTTTCTGTATAATGTAAACACAAGGTGTAATGATCTTACACCATCTAGGGATTGAAAGAGAACAAAAATGTAAAATACAATAAACACACATTAAAGAGAAACCTAGACAAGGATCAGTGTGAGCATCCCCACTCTACCAACATCCCCTAAAATTCTCTAATAATCATATAGGTATTCTAGTATCATTAAAGCATCATGTATCCTAAAAATAAAACTAATATTGGGGTATAGTATAATTATTCAAGGTTCATCTCCATAGAAGATAGATGCATCAAGCTGTCTAGTTCTAGAAACTCTATGGATCATGCCGCATCAAAATGTTCTTATCACATCTCAATAAATCAGCAAGTGATTTTCAAGTATCCTTCTACATATAGTCATCATAATGACTCTCTAGGTAGAATGAGAATAATCCTTCTCATTTAACTCATTAATTTTACTTTAAGTATCCTACTAGAAAGCTTCATTTTAAACACATTATGAGCAGTGATGTGTCTAGAGTGTATCATGCCCGTCTTGTATTTTGTAAGCACTAAAGATAATGGAAGTCAATAACATCAATGTCATTCATCATCTTCTCTTGCATATCCTAGGCATCTTTATTTCCATATCATTCAACAAGTAAAATGTTCAAATAGAGGAATTTATACACATGGACAAAACATGAGAAGAAAAATCAGTTTTGAGAGGCATAATCAGTCTCAAAGACCATTCTCATCCAAATCATCTTCTACACTACTCCATGAAGGTCTTTTCAATCACTACACATATTTCATAGGTATGAATAAGAAAAACATAGTAAAAATGGAGGTCCATCCATTACATAAACATAATAAGGGGTTAAAGAAAATAGCTGAGTCATTCTATTCAAAACCATTCCATGAAACCACTTCCCAAAAGATAATCTGAGAAACAAGAGAATATTCAGGGACCATCAAGTCAGCAACCAAATAATCTCCTACAAAAAAATATTCCCAATGAAGTTGTACATAATCAAAATTAAGATTTTGATCAAGCTCAAGTTCAACTTCATTAAACATTCACTCTCTAATACTTAGATAATCATCGATAGTTATCTCATTATTACAATATCTTCCAAAAACCACATTTATTGTTTCTTAATCTAGGGATAGAACTTCTTATAACTCACCTTTATAACATGAGTGAAATTTTTAAGCTTAATTTTATTCACTTATTCCTCCTCATCCAAGGATGAGGAGGAATTATCTTCATCGAAGGATGTGGAGGGATCCTATTCATCAGATGATATGGAGGTATATTCATTAACTTCAGGATATAGAGGGGATTTTTTATTCTCTAATTAAATCCCAAAAGATCTAGTAGCAATAATTCTTTTTGTATCTTCATTAACTTCCAGTTGTGGAGGGATGTTGGTTTTCTATAATCGAATCCCCAAAGATCTAGTGACAATGGTTCTCTCCAACTTAGAGTATTCTATACATTTTTGAGTCTCCCTAGTATGGGGAGTGATAAAACTATCTGAATTAATGATGGTATTCTTGCCTTTTTGGTGCTCGAGTGTAGGTAATCATCCTCAATTTGGTGTACTTATTCATGATCGTCTTGGTTGGACTCACCAGAAACAAAGTGTGTCTCTTAGACTACCTCTTGATTGGTTGGAGTAGCTTCTGAAGTTCCCATAATGAGATGATAATTGTTTACCCCATCCACAAAACCAGATATCACATAAATATGAGAATTTTGAGGCTAATTTTGGTTAGGATTCGGGTTGTATGAAGAAATCACCGGGTCTTTAACACCAGAGTGTTCGTCTTGATCATTAGTAAATTTCCTATCTTTCTTAACCCAGACTGATTTTCCCTTGTATGCGAGGGGATGTGATTTTCTAAACTTATGTTTTATCATCAGGTCTTTCCCAGAGTCACAATATCTAAGAGAGTGACCTAGGTATGGGCAATTAGGGTAGTAACTTGGTAAATTCTCATAAACCACTTCTTGAAAAACCCATAATCACCATTTTGGATCCAGATAACTGAATTCATAGATTGATTAAGGTCAACCTCAACACAGATACATGCAATAGATGGCCTTATAATATTTCAAGTAGTATAATACAACTTTATTTGATGCCCAATTAGGTTATCAATAGAGAAGAGGGCAGTTTTCTTGAATAAGTGCAATGGAAAGCCTCAGATGTTTAACTAGACAAGTGAAACAGGGGATTCAGAATTGAAATTAAAGATGGGATACCATTTTAGAACTTTTATTGAACATCATATAAATATATATTAACCCCTATACCAAAGATGGTAGTAGTCATTATTAGATGAGAACTGTATTGCGACATTCGACGAGTTGAGTAGGTCGAGATCAAAATAAAAAAAATCTAATGGATTTGAAGGATTTCCTCATAAAATTTAATGAAGTATGATGTTTAAAGAATTTACCAAAAATATAAAAAAAATCTAAGATCAAAATAAATAAATTGAACTTCATCTTTTGAAAATGCTATGGCTACGTGACCTTTATGATAGAACTGCTTCGGTTGAAAGGAGCCAACCAAAGTCTAAGGGACAGTAAGATCGACGAGTTTGGATTGAGGGTTCCCTACAACCATATCCGTGAAGCTACAGGAGTCGAAATAATTTCCCATTATCCCAAAAAACACATATAAATTAATATATACCATAAATTATGAATCTCTAGGTTTTAATCTAATTTATTCATGATCGTTTTCTTATTAGGTTACCTAACCTAACTCATCATCTAATTCCAATATATTTAAATTCTTAAAAATAGTTCATAAAGAGAATATTAATCAACCAAAGTATATAACCTGGGAGTTTCAAACTAAGTGTGTAGTTAGACCCATTAATTGTGTACTGATTGAAGATTGAGTTAATATTCAACCAACAATATTTAGTGTCATTTCCCGTAGGTGAATCTGATCCAAATACTAAATCCAATTGTTTGTATCCAGATAGGGATGTCATTTATAATAAACCATGCGCTCACTACTTTAGAAAAAATTTAGCATGTTTTCCTATATTTAGACTTATCCCTTGGGTTTTCACTAATTGTTTCTCATCCTAATCCTCAAAAATAACTAAACTTCACTCTAATACCAACTGAGAAACCCCAAACCTGAACTCCTAAGTCTAGTGATAATAACACATACCTTACATTCCAAATTTGTTACCAAGTGAGATGAACCAATCTTAATTTGCATATATTTCACATCATTTTCATAATTTAAACATTATTTATCACAATAATCACAAAATCCCAAAACCTAAAAGTTTTATTATCTAAAGATATTATCCATATAAAAATTTTATTTCAAATAATTGCTTCAAAATTTCTCGTAATATATATATATAATACTTACTTCTACACATAATCCTACATGTAATTATCTATAGAAATGGGGAACATAAGAAGGGGTGATCTCAAATTCTCAGTAAGAGAAAAAATTATTAATGATTTATAAAGGGAAAAATCATAATCATATGATAAATATGATCATAGGTGACATATATGATTTAAAAGATCATAGATTCATAATAATTACCTACAAGGTGTGATATAAGGGAATATAACCTCAAATGATCAAATGTATACCATGGAATAAGAAGGTGGAATCATGATACAATAATCATGAGGTATGTGGATAACATAGGTATATAACATAGAAATATGGCATAAACATAAGCATGGGAAATCATAACATTGTGAATATAACTAAACATAGTCATATTCGTGCCCAAAGTTTTTAATATATTTAAATTTCAATCATGTACACACACAAAGTTGTGAGTATAGTTAAAAATCAATCATGTACACACATAAAGTTATGAACATAGAAAAATAAAAATTATGTCCACACACAACATCTTTATATCATGTGATACAAAACCTTAACCAATGTATTAGAGGGAGGTGTAGGACCCCACCTATCAACATTAATACATATTCATGCCATATGAAATCAATCATGTAACATATCATGAAAAACTCATGTAAAGAAATTGGGTTTCATATCATTTCTAATTGGTATTGTTTAACATGGAATCAAGAGTATATCGATCGATACCAAAACTCAATCACCAAAAAGCCATAATATCACAAGGGAATTTAGAGGTTGAATCATGAAACATAACTTTATAGGAGATAGATTTTTTGAAGTTAAATATGAAACTAGAAGAGAAGTGTAAAAATAGTTTTTATAAAACATTTCATATCATGCTCGTAAAGAGACAAAGTTATGAGTCAGTTTCAAAAAGATCATTTTTGAGCAGTTGACATGCAGAATTTTTCAAATATTATTTAGAAATAAATCCCAATTATGGGTCATTGAAAAATACATGAAGTTTTTTTAGAGGAAATGTGGAGTGGAATATAAAACATATGATCAAGAAAGGAAAAAACCTTATTAATATTTTAAAATACCATTATTGAAACCCATATCATAAAAAGGATGATAAAAATTCAATTTGAAAAGGGGTGGATAGAAATAAGAAGATCATATGAGATAATACATATCTTGGATTCAAAATAAGAAATAAAAAAATTTATGGAAATAATATGGACATGGAAGAGAAAAATCTTATTTTAGAGGATGATAATTATTCTTAACAATATAATTTTTTTTATTAAAGAAAGAAATGCATCAAAGAAGAATATTTTAATGATAAAATATAAATTACCTAGAGATAAATAGAAATTACCATATGAATTGAAGAAATGTAAGAATACAATGATCTTAGAAGAACGTAATTAAGGGAGAAATATTATGACTTAATAAAAAGAAGGTTGAGTCAACAAAAACCCTTATAATGTCATATTTCATAAAGTTTGAATCAATAAAAAAGGGATTATGAGAAAGAAATGGAAATCCATAGAAACATAAGACAAAATACAATATAAATAAATCATAATCTAGAATGCACTCAACTTATAAGAATAAATCTCAAGAAGAACGATCATAAATCAATGAATATAAATTGAGTTCATAAAAACTCTTACAACTTTGGTAACTTTTGAATAAAAATAAATCAAAGGATAAAAATTTAAATGAATTTAAAAACCAATTTATTTCAATTAAAAATATTATAAAATACATCCATATGGTATTATATACATTTCATAAAAGAAAACAAGTGGGTAAAATGATATATGTCTCAAAGAAAGGAAATCAAGACGAGAAAACTCTTACCTTGGATTACCACTTGGATGGATATACTCTAAATTACCATATGATAAACACAAAAAAAACTATTTATTTATTTAAATAACTTATTAAAATATATTTACTATTATACTCTTTAATTATAATCATTACTTATATATTTATTAGTTAGTTATTGTTTATTTTCATCATCGGATGTTAATGATTTTGATTGTTTTGTACACGTTTTGTAATGTTGATGTCAGTCCCCATTCATTGATACTAAGATCATAATTCATAGATTATTTAAGGTACTGGAATAGATATTCCATAAATATTTATAAATTTATAATTTAATTCCATTAGAGTTTTAATTATAATTTTTGATAATGAAATCAATGACAATCTTGTTTAGATAATTTTTAATGAACAGAAGGTGGTATATTAATAACACGTTAGATACTAAATTTAACATTATAGAAACAAAACAAACATTATTTACTACTTAATATATAATATTACCAATAATTAAGTTTCCATATTCATCCATGGTATAAATTTATAGCATCATTCATGTAGGTGGTTAAACCGACCTAAACAAGAACATGCTATAATCAATTGATAAGTATGATTATAAAATTATTTAGTTATAATATCATTATTACATAAGTATAATGATGTTATTTATGTTTTATTAATGTGATAAATCATAATTGGTAAGAGTTAAAATAATAATGGTAAGAATTTGTAACTTAAAGAAGAAATATTTTTTCTTCTTAGTGTGCTTGATTTGGACAGTTAAATTTACAATGATCATTTATCATTAATATTATTAAGAGAATATCAAATTTATATTTCCATAATCATAATAATGTCATAAATATAATTTATATTCATTAAATATATTCTTAGAACCATCCTTGTAAAGCAGTGATGAAAAATGAACTACGTCGTTCATGGAGGTGGTAGTCTGCATATAACACGAGCGGTGTTTTTATTTTCCAACAGATGGGAGGGAGATAGATAATGGTTGTTTCATCAATATAATAACATTTTAGTATACCAATTATAATGATTTAATTATATTAGTGTGGTTATAATATCTTAATTAAAGGGATGGATGAGAAAGATAGAGAGGAAAAGGTTAGGGTGTGAATAATAGTCACACTGAGGACATGAATCTTCTCTTGAAAGACCTCTTGAAAATGGAGAACTTGGGACACTTTCTTATAATATAGGGATATAAAATGTGGAATGGGCCTCTATTGTATGTAAAATTGGAATTGGTTCAAGGTAATTTCATAGGATAAGTGTGGTTTGAATGGGTGTAAGGGAGCTACTTTTATAGGTGAAAAAGAGGGACATTTCATTAGAAACTAAAGTTAGGTGAAGGGTAAAGATAGAATCACGTGAGAGTTAGGTTATTTAGGTGAGAAAATGTTAGAGATAAATTTAGTATTAAATTTCCTACCTAATAAAGGTCTTCTAAAATGTCTAAGTTTCAAGTTAATTTAGTGAAAGATCCATGGTAGATTACCTATTTTTTACCCTTTAACATTGATTAAATATTTACTATGGTAATTATCTTTTCACTAAAAATATAAGATGACCCTGCTTACCAAATTTTGATGTTATGGTTCCTAATTTGAACTCTATTTAATCAAATTCTATTTTAAAATATGATAAAATTAGTTTTAAAATCAAAACATAAGATATATAGAAAACCCCATTTTTTGTATAAAAATCACTTTTTAAATGTTAACTATTCATATTCTTATTTCCTATAAATTACTAATTAATTAGTTTTGTAATAACCTGAGAATTTAAATTATATATTTTTGTTTAAGATCTAATGTGTTCAATATTTTTCTCAACACACAACACCAAACCAAAACAAACCATAAAACATTATATAATCGTTAAGATGTAGTTATAGAATTAGCACATAAAAATAGAGCTAACCAAGTTATGAAATAATATTGAAATAAAAATAAATTTAATTATTAATACTAATTAATTCATAAAATATTAATTAGTATAGCTAGATAATTAATAAGACTGGTTTATGCTTTAAAATGTAACCCTTCTAAAATTATCTTTTATGCACTTTATTTTAGGATACTAAACATATTATGGATAAAAGATATTGTTGATATGAATAATATTTTTATAAAAAAATTAATTTTTAATTAATATTAAATAATAATAAGAATATTTAATATATTAAAAAAATTATTTTCCTATGAAAACGGATTTCATTATATATTTATATTTTTATTTAAAAACTAAATTCAAAAATTTTAGAATTTGAATTTGAAAAAATTGAATTCATTTTTTATTTAGAATATAAAAAATATTTTAGTATAAATTTTTGTATTTTTCTAAAATAGTTGATTTATAAGTGAATAGTGAAAAAATATTTTTTTTACCAAAACTGTAAATTTTATGATTTCATCATTATATAAATAATACCTAGAAGTGTATAAAAATTTTGATTGGTTTAATATGTATTTAATATTTAAAACTGTAAATTTTAAAAATACTATGTTGAATTTAGAATATCTATGATTAAAAATTTAAGTACTTAAGTAATATCTTCCAATAAAAACTATTTTTTTCTTTTCTTTTAATTAAATATTATTTTGGTAAAAATTATTTTTAAATTTCATTGAAATAAAAATAAATTTTATTTGTTTTATAATAGACTAATTTGTATTAGGAAAATCAAAATATTGATAATTTTACCATGTAGATAAATTTAAAGCATAAACATACTATTTTTCTAAAAGTGGGTTTTTACGCATTACATGCGCTAATGTTAAAATTGAGTTTTATTACAAATATAAATTTTATCTAATAAAATGTATTTCATATTTTGAATCATTAGTTACAAATTATGTAACATTTTCCAATTTATATTTAGGCATAAAAAATTATTTACTTAAGTAAAAACTAGTTACACGATAAAACAAAAAATGGTAAAAGTGAAAATTATAAGAGTAAATAACTTAAATACATTTTTAAAACATGTGTAAAAATATATTTTTTAGGTATTATAGATATTATTTCATCTCTCACTCTATTATTGTCAATTTTTAAGTCTTCTTGACATGTGAAACATGTGCTCTCTTTATATTAAGTTGATATATTTATAAAAATGTCATTCTCATCACTTATAAAAGGGACCTATCACCACCCCTTCAAGATCACTCAAAAAATTGGTTTAATATTGAAAATATAAAAATTTTCATTCCCTTATAATTATATCTCTTTTACTTGAACCTATAGTCATATGATATTGGCTAAATACTCTATTTCCAAGGAGTCTTACAAGGGAAATCCCAAGTCCTCAGCATGAGTACTTTTTTCCTAACTTTTTTCATTTTATTTCTTAATTTACAAGATCTAAATTTTATAATGAATTTATAATTACATAAATATTGTTTTTATATTTAATTTTATTAGGATACTAAAATAATTATTAACCATACTTCCCATTTTATATTAAGAAAAATGAAATTATCATTCGTTCATTGTTTGGACTACCACCTCTATGAAACGATGAATTTCGTTTTTCACCAACACCTCTATTTTCTATCTATAGAAGTCAAATTTAATAATAAATGTGATATATATATATATATAATTATAGTGATTATTAATATAAAAATTATAATCCACCTTTTTCCCTCTTATTCTTCAAGAAATGAAAACTTTAATTGTGTGTTGTGCGGATTATCAGCTCTATGAAGTAACGTATCTCATTTTTCATCCAGTATATTTATTATTTATTAAAAAAATGATTTAAAACCTTAAAATTATATAAATAATATCATTATGATTCTTTAATAATGATATTGTGCAAAAATAAACCACTTTCATAATCATAATCATCCATTAATTATGGTATGTTCATGTTTGGGTCGGTCTAACCACCTACTTGAACAATGATATAAAATAATATCATGAATGTATATGATTACTTAATTATTAATAATATATGATATAAATAATAAAACAATTATTTTATTTTGGTTCTGGAATGGTAACATTAATTTTAAAATCGTTAATTAAGATACTAATGTTTGTACATGAAAAATACTTGAAACATTCTCATTGTTGATTTCATATTTAAGGATCATAACCAAAACTCTCATTGAATGAAATTATAAAATTATAAATAATTATAAAAAATAAATTCTAGTATTATTTATTATATGGGAATGATGAAATTTGGGATAATAATGAAGTACAACACTGTTATTACGAAACTAGTTCAAAACGATCAAGATTACGCGCACTAGATAATAAAGTAGATAATAACTAACTAATATACATATAGAGAACAATTATAAATAAAGTTTATAAAATATTATATATATTAATAAGTTTCTTATATAGGTGATTAAGATATTTATATAGTAGATTCAAATTCTTTAGTGGAAGTCAAGAATTAAGGTAAGGATTTTTATCTCATTTTCAATTATATGAAACACCATTGATATTTCATGCCATATTTTTTATATGGTATATACACAGACCATTTGAGATGTTATATCATGAATTATATTTTATTCATGATCTTTTAAGTTCAATTTCAATCCTTTTATTTAAAGGGGTTTTGATTAAAATGTTACTCAAACTGTAAGGGTTTTGTTTCCAATCGTATTTTCAAATCAAGATTATATATGAACGATAATACATCTTGGGAAATTTTATTATTTATAAACCCCATAATAATTTTCTTTTTATATTCATGGTTTTTTATATTTCCCCTAAAATTTTCATTTTCCCTTGACTCATATTTTACCCGAATTGTTTCTTGTAAGTGTGACTGACCCTGTCTCTTATTCTCATTCGAACATCCTTTTTTCCATGTCTATATTCATTGGATTATTTTTTGAATATCCTTATATATAAGTAAATAATTTTTTAAGGTCATTTTATACTAATTGACTTTTTTTATAAGTTTTAAAGAAAATTTTAAAGATTTATGTATGGGTTGTTTTCATTAAAGTGTGAAAATCATCTCTTTTTAATGTTTTTTGTGTAAAAACATATTTTCATCATATTTTTATTTTCTATGAAACTTCCTATCTATGTATTCATGGTTTCTAAAATAAAATCTTACTCTCCTGGTTTTATAAAATATTTTTTTTTGAAAAGATCATCAAAGTTTCTTATTTTCATATTAATTTTTCTAAAACTTCAAAAAAGTGTTTTTCATGTAATTAATTTCCCTTTAACATATATTATTCTTGATCAAAGACATTATTCAAATGATACCATACACCTTATTTATTTTTATAACTTATTTAATTATATTTTTTATTAAATAAATGATCTATCAATATCTTTTTCATGCCAAATCATCCTCTGTTATAGGCATGTTTTTTCTTTCAATGTCTTTCCTCTGTGAACACTCTATATTTACTTCCTTTGACAGAAGGGTGTTTATCTAAATTCCATAATTTGATTTATTGGGGAAATTATTAACTTAAACATATATTCCTTTATCTATATTATGTTATTTTGATGGGTGCTTACATAGAAATCTATTCCATTTATTGATTGAGGAATAATTAAAATTCTGTATATATGTTATTCCAATACAGATATTTATTGATTACTAGGGAAATTTGATTTTTTATTGTTTAAAAGTCCACCTTATTTCTATGGATGGGTTATGAATATGTTACCCCTTTTATTAAAAATAGTAAAATTATTAACATTTTATATGTTTGTATCCCAATAGATATTTTTATTAATTCCTAAGGAAATTTGATTATGTATTGTATTGATATTAATATCATTCATAGGGTGAATGAATTAGACTTAAGGAAGTGATGGGTGGTTCCCAGTATTATATATCCCCCTAATTCATTAGTTGGTCTCATGAAAAAAAAAATTTGTCTATTTGGTGTATGTCTACCCAATGTAAGAATGATGTCTTTGTTGTAACCTTGATGGTAAGAATAGTATCTTAGTTGTGGACTTGAAGACAAGAATGATGTCTTAGATGAGGCCTTGATGGTAAAAGATGTTTGAAATTATACATTTCATCACTATAAATTTAGTTATTATAATCCAGGTGATTGTTTATATTGTTATGTTATCCATGGATTTATTTCAAGCTCATGTGTTTATTTATATGGAATTATTTGACTCTTATTTGTTCCTTCCATATTATTCATGTTGTGATAGTTTATGATATATTTTTTCCCTTACTCAGAAATTGTGCTCACCCTTCTTATGTTTCAATTCCCCAGGTTATAAATAAAAGTATTACCATGATATTTATATAAGAAAATAGAATGTGTAGAGATTTTATGGGAGAGGTTGAAGACTTATTATGGATTAAGTGGTTTCATATATAGTGGAAAAAATGTCCTTCAGTTGAGAAATATATGGGATTTTTTAGTTAATTTGTTATCCTAACTATCTAAATATATAAACCTAAAAGTTCATGGGAATGAATATAATTAAATATTTTCTATAAATAATATAATTATGGGATAGTTATGTCTAAGAATCTACGATTGGTATTTTAAGTCAGTATATAAAGTATGGTTATTCGCACTAGATATGGAAGTGTGTATTAGGGGTATTATAATTTTTAATATATTTTTTTATGAATTTAAATATTATAGTAGATTCATTATTTAAAAGTGATAAATTTAATCTATTAAGATAAAAATACACAATACTTAGAAAAATACAATTCTTTGAAAACTGACTATTTTACCATAGTAACAAATATTTACTCTGGTAACTTATCTTTTTGTTAAAAATGAAAATGAAATTATTACTAGATTTGAATATTCTAATTAAAAATATGGAAATAATTTTATTTGACTTAGTTTTTAGAGTTGATAAAAATTTATTTCAATATAAGCATGCATAATACATAAATTTTTTTTAAAAAATATATTTTTATACTTAAAATAAATTTATTCTTATTACTTGCCTAGCAATAACTATTGGATGAATGTTAATTTATTTTCTTGTAAATTTATTCATTATATTTTATTTAAAATCTTTTTTAAGTAGTTATTAATTTTATTATGATAAATATTCTCAATACTTTTAAAAAAACATATTTGAAAAATGTCACTTTTAAATAATCTTTACCAAATACCATTAAAATTAATTATTTATATCCTAGACATTCAATTTTATCATCATTTAACCATAATATATTTATTTTATTAATTTAAAAATTCATATCACATAAAAAAGAAATTTTTTAGTAAAATTCATTTTTAAGCATAAAATGATTTTATAAGTTATTTAGTTGCATTTATTGAATAAGATTTTATTAAAAATAACCTTTCTTTTCCTTTAAAAGTATAAATGTGAAATGTATAAAAATATAAGTAATATATATATAATTTATTACATGGATAAATATATATTCATATCATCCTAAATTCTATTCATATAACCCTTGAAAATCTCTACATAAGACCTCATGATGAGATAAGTAGTGGTGGTAGTCACAGGTGGTGATTCTGCTAGCATAGATCTTATAATGATTTCTATGAGCTTAAATTTCTCCCAAAAATGAGTACTCTCAAGTTTTTCTTGTTAGACCTTGACTTGGTATTGGTCTAGAGCAAACCATATGGAAGCTACCTCTTTTCCAAGCTTAAAAAAATTAGCCTCATAAGGAAGACTTTTACTGCCTGATGTCATTGTTTTCCCTTTCCATATAGATTTCATAATTTGATTACTTCAATTTATACACACTAATTCAATGAATATGTTATAAAAATCACATTTAATACTTCTAAATGATTAATTATTCTTATGTATAGTGATGATATAGATATATATAAAATACCAATTACCATATAGTCCCAACAATCATATATTCCCAATAATGATATGTATAATGGTTATAGTTCATTTATATATATATACTTACATACATCACTAAAATAATTCATCCTATATACTCCTCACTCGAAATGTCCATTGTATTTCTAATTCTTTTCCTTTCTCCCACACTTTCAATTAGGGTGATGATCTTCATGGAAAACCATGAGGATAAAGATTTTATGTTCATAGTATTTTTATTAACTTGTGGATTTATTCAAATTTTTATTTTTTTAATGATGTTTCATGTTTAATTTTCATAATTTTTTAATGTTTATTTTTCATTATGATATTTTATCTTAATAAAATGTATTTCAGATCATTTTAGTTTGTTATTATAAGTGGATGAAGTAATTCAATCACACAAAATTTATTTTAAGGAGAAATATATACTAAAATCATGAAATGTTTCATTATACTCCTTAAATAAATTTCATCCACAAAATTTTTTCCTCTTCATCTTAGAGAAGGGAATATTTTATGAATACCTTAGAAATATGGACCACCAAGCATTCCAATATCATTATCGACATCTAATTCCCCATGATACACATGCTCGAGACTATGTATTGTTAGATTGCTTCAAAACTTTTCCAAATTCATGTGCTTAATTTATCTATTTATAGTTGTTACATCATGATCAAAATGGATTTTGATATAAATGTAAAGTTTCAAATAACCCTTTGTTTTGAATATATAGTTTTGAAACATCATTTTGAACTTTTTTCCATAAAACCTTAGGATATGATTTGAATTGAGTTTCTTGAATAAGGGTTGGAATTTATGATATTCAATATAGTCATCCAATAAGATAAATAAATGTGTTTCTCCAAGGTATCAATCTATTGCAGCTGAAAAGAGGACTTCAAGGTCCTTTTTTGATTATTCCATTGCAAAAACTTAATAAAGTACCATATGGTATACTCTAAAATGAGTAAGATGGGATATTTGGGTTTGAAAAATATATTTGAATGTTTCCCATTATCCTTCATGATATAGAAGTATAGAAGAGGATTAGGATATATTGTAAAGATGTTTTCATGTAAGTTGAATGTTAGAAAAGGTTTCCAAATCACTTGAACTATATTTTATAATGATTATTGAAATTAAATTCCATATGATAGAAATTAAGGTTATGTATGACTTCTTCTCATCCATATTAAGTATGAATTTGACTCTATTGAAGAAAATTTATGAGTTAATAACAATATATAACAGCAAAAATTAATAATTGTCAAAGGTTATAGAATGTTTTAATTTGTTATTAATATATATATATATATATATTTCAATTTAATATTATTATAAAGGGATAAAAATATCAAAACTAATCTTATAGTATCTTATCCTATGAAACATTTACTTCAACCTATGGTACATTAGGTTTAACCTAGGTTTCTTTAATTTTTGTTTTGTAATACTTCTTAACCTAATTCTAAAAACAATTGTTCCAAAATTATCATAAACATTATTACTATATTTTAAACCCAAAAACCATCAAAATATATACTCTAAAAATTCAACTTATCCTCTATCTATAAAATCACATATCAATTAATATATAAATTAGCTTATGAATCTCTAGTTTTTAATCTAATATATTCATTGTCATTTTCTTATTAAGTTCTCTAACCTAAATCATCATAAAATTTTAATATATTTAAATTCTTTATAATAGTTTGTAAATATAATGTGAATCAACCAAAGTATATCTCATGGGAGTGTAAAACTAGGTGTGTAGTTAGGCCCATTAATTATACACTAGATGAAGATTGATTTAATACTCAACCAACCTTTTTAGGGTTATTACCCCTAGGTGAAATTGAGCTAATGATTTTATCCACTTGTTTGTATCCAGATAGGGATTTCATTTCTAGGATACCACTTAATCTCCACATTAACATAATTTTTTAATGCTTTCCTATATTTAGACTTATACCTAGGGTTTTCACTAATGTTTTATCATTCTAATCCCTAAAAATAACGAAACTTCACTCTGATACTAACTGAGACACCACTAACCCACACTTTTGGGTCCAGTGCTAATAACACATACCTTACATTCTATATTTGATACCAAATGAGATTAATCAAGATAAACTTACATATATTTCACATCATTTTCATAATTTAAACATTACATCTCATAATAATTACACAATACCAAAACCCAAAATGTTTAGTATCTTTGGATATTAGTTATGTAAAAAACTTATTTCATATAATTGCTTCAACATATCTCATAACATCACTATATTTAATGAACCAACTCAGTGTGTCATCTAAACCAGCACCTGACCCAGTCTATCACAAGGCCTGAAGGATGTTCCCAATCCCCATGGTCTAGAAACTAGTGTTTGGGCATCATGAAACATACATCGGGAACAATTTATCCCTCATACAACAATATATATAAGTAGTATAAATTATTTAAATAAACCATATAATGGGGGATAAGCATAATTGAACATCCAATAAAAATATACAATTGAAACATAAATGAATCAATAGTATAAGCAGATATAAATAAAGCTGAAGTATAAAATACAACATGTAAAGTGACCAACACAAAACTCAAAGCTAAAATGAAAGCCTTATATTCTCATAAGAACCTCTACATACCACCAAACAAATGAAATATCTCTCTCGGGAATACAAGTAGAGAAGAATCAAAATGGAATAAACCTGGACCTATAAAAATATAGGCATGAGATAAATATCCCAATAGGTCATCACCCACTAAATCTGATTAGGTTGTTTCATATTATATCCTAACAATTATATTTTGATATAAAATATAAAGATATAAATTTTCTCTAAGGATTCATATAAATAAATAATAAAAATATCAAAAATGTGTTAAATCAATTTTTCTTTATTTTTATTAAAAGATAACAATCACTTGGAAAATACTTTTCCCCAACCGAAGAACATTTTTACCAAAATGCTATTTTAAAGTTCTAATTTAAAATAATTTCATAAAAATTTCTTTGAAAATACATATGTCAAAAATTAAAGAAGTTCCCAATTTCGAATATTTTTCCAAAACAATCTTTGAAAACCAATTTCTAAGTAAAACTAGGCACTTTATCCTAAAACCACATTTGAAAACTAATACACCATTAAAATTTAGTCCTTCTTTCATAAAAATCCAAATGGAAACCACTTTATAATTTCAACCCTGGTCCTTAACTTGACTTGGTCATTTCAAAATGTTTCCAAAACAGATTTCAAAACAAACATCAACCAATTTTAAAACCAAAAAACCTTTTAGGATTTTATAATAAAGCAAACACTCCTATTTTGAAACCAATTCAAATCACTTACCCTTTTCAAACACACCAAAGATAAAACCCCAAACAAACCAAAAAATAGTTTTTTTAAATCAATAGTTTCCATTAAAATACAAATCACACCTTTTAAAAATCATGTTAAGTTGATTAGAGAATCCATCACACTTAAAAAATTCTGAAATTTTAAAGTAGAATTACCCATTTAAAAACATTTCATGAAACCAAACTCATTTCACAAACAAGACCTAAGGCCTTGTTTTAAAACCAAAAACATTTCTCCCATGAAATACATTTTCACACACACAAAATCATATAAACAAAGGTGTAGCGGAAGCCACAAATAAAATATAATCCAATGATACCAACATATCACAAGACCAATTGTGTCTCTTTTCTCATTATCCTAACATTATAGGAAAACCAAGCTCTAAAGGGTATAAATAGAGAAATCAAGTGGGATTCAGAACCATTCCTGACTTGGATACATGGTTAATGACCACATATTAATCATGAATTGGTCACTACAACATATCTGGCATCAAACGTTTGGTTTTCATATGATTTTCCAAGCCCTATAATCCAACCTCACACTTTGATCCCATTTTATGTTCCCATATCAAACACTAAATATGATCCCCCAAGGAAACTCAATCCATGACATTGAGGATCAAAGCACCATCACCAAAAGCATAGACCCATAATACAACAACTCTATTAAATAGAAATCCAAAATCAAAACAAAAATCCCAACTACCCATGGAAACTCAAGGATTAGGGAGAGAACGATCTCGTGACACTCTCCCCACACCTACCTCTTAAGTCACAGTAACCTTATCTCTACACTACCAACTTCCCAAATAATAAGAGGGAATACCAAAACCTATGTCCCACTGATAACCTCATTTGATACCATTTTGTAACAAACCATCCCAAAGTGTCATCTAACTTAGAACCCAACCCAGTCTTTTACAAGGCCTGAAGGGTGTTCTCGATCCTTGTGGATAAGAAAATAGTGTCTGGGCATCATGAAACATACCATGGGAATGATTTAGTCCTCATATAATAATATATATAAGTAGTGGAAATTAAAGAAATAAATTATCCAAAAGGGGATAATAATAATTAAATATATAACAAAAAGATACAACGGAAACATAAATGAATCAACTACAGAATCATATACAAATAAAGTTGACGCATAAAATACAATAGTTCAAGCAACCAATACAAAACTCAGAGCTAAAATAAGGTCCCCAGTTACTCAAAAGAACCTCCATGTAACCCATGATCACAAAATAAATGAAACATCTCACTCAAGAATCTAAGTAGGGAAGAATTAAACTGGAATGAACCTAAAACTATAAAAATATAGGTGGGAGCTAAATATCCCAGTAGTTCACTACCTTTCGAATCTAAGCAAGCACTTTTATATTAAATCCTAATAATTATAGTTTTAAATACAATATAAATATATATAAAACAATAATTTACATAAATAAACATGCAACACATCACAACCATGTTCAAACACTTTTTCTTTATTTTCATTAAATGAAAAGAATCTCTTAGAAAACACTTTTCCTCAGTTGAATCCCCTTTTTACCAAAACACCACTTTAAATTTTCTATTTAAAACAATATCATAAAAAACTATTTAGAAATAATTATTTCAAAAATTAAATAAGTTTTCAATTTTAAACAAGTTTTGGGACTCTTTATTATGGGGCTCTTCATTTTAAAAGGGGTATGATTTTAAAGATATTTTATTTTTTTAGAAAAATGTTTGATTCGATTCATCCCTCATTTAATTTTATGAATATTTGGTATGCTTTAGGAGACATATCTAGGTTGAGATTATGTCTCATGTTTTTCAATGTGAGCCTCCTACAAATTTCGAGTGTGGGAGTAAGGTGGTTGTCTTGGGATTCTTTCCTCCTTGTTTTAACACTAACTAGGCACCGAATAGAGTGGAATGTGTTATTTTCTCACCTTGGTAGTGTGTCTTGGAGCTATTCAAGGTTTTTTTGATTTAGTGAGTTTACTTTATAATCATGTGTGCTAATTGGATTAGGTTTTGAGCCTTGGTTTAATGGTTGGACCAGTGATGGTCAGTTTTTCTTAGAGACTCTTATGTGAGCTCTAGTTTATGATGTTTGTTTAATTGATCTTGGAGAAATTTGAGGTAAATGGAGTTTCCATTGTTATGTTCAACCTTTGGGTGTTTTTTTGTGTCTCCTTGGGATAACGATCCATTTTGGGATTTATGTTTAGTGAGTTTGGAGTAGTAATGGTTTGAGGTGATATTTTTCTGTTGTTTTCTTGGGTGACTCTTTAGTTTCTATGTATGAGTGGTGGTTTTTGTGTGTAATTTCCATGACTCATTGTTTTTTGATGCTTATTGTTTCCCTTGCATGGTTTAGATCAAGGGATTTTTTTTGTTTTATTGGTTTAAACATGGGGAAAACCTAGGGTGCATGCATGGGTAACTGGGGGTGTGGTTTTGTTTCTAGTTAGAATGTAGATGTCATTAGGATATATTTTCTATCAAAATCACTTTGGTATGGTATTCTATGGATTTTTATCTAAACATCCTCATGTGTCATATGTGACCCTTGGGTTAGAACCATGTCATTTCTTAATGAGGCATGTTCCTAGTTGTTGTATTTCTTGGTTTTGGGATACCTTGAGTTAGGTGATCTAGTTTTGTGGTCCGTTAGGATGTTTTGAGTTTTAGTGTCTTTATTTAGTGGTTTTGATCCCATGTTTTGTGGTTGGATTTAACTAGTGGACTTTTAAAAATTCCCTTTAGAAATTTCAGGAATGTGGTTGTGTGGTGACACCCTATTTTTTGTGGAAAGGATTTCATTAGTTGTCCCAGAATTTTATATTAATTTTAAATGGTGGGGAGACCTATGATAGGTATCTTCCTTATTAGAGCCTCTATTTCATTGGTTTTTTATTTAGTTTTCTTGAGGATATTTAAGTGTTGTTTGAGGAATCATCTAATTATTTGAGAACTTTTTTTTATCTTGAGGTTTTATTTTAGAGTTTGTTTCTTGTTGTCCTCTACTTGGACATGAGACTTTATAAGGGAATAAATTGGCATGGTGGGGAAAATTGAGACACCCTTTGTATCACTATAGTGTTTATTTTATGATATTTTATGTTTTTTAGGGTTGTTTTATGTTTTTGAGAAGTTTGATCCTGAAACTTGGAAAAATTTATAGTTTTTTCTAGAATATAGTTAAGGCACACATTTAGGGTAAACTATATGAATACCCTTACATGGTTCTAGATAAACCTTACATATAGTTCATTTTTAAACACATATGGTTTAGGTTTCATGGGAAGCACATTGATTGGTTAAAACTATGTGAGTTATTGGGGAAACCTTACAGATTATTTTAGGGCTTAGAGTGTTGGTACATGGATTGTGCACGGTTTGTTAAACCATGTGACAAGTGTATAAATCATATCTATAATATGATAGTGCTATTTTCCATGGTTGGATAATGGTTTTTCCAACCATGTAGAGTACCAAATAAGCTGTGTGAGTGGGATTTGTTCAATCCAGTGACCTATGTATGGTTAGCACATGATTTGGTGGACCATGTATCCAAACCGTGTGTTCTACCCAGATTCATTAAAAGTTGGAATTTATGAAAATTTCCCTACTTGATTTTTATCCTCCACCCATACTTTCTCTCCCCTTCTCAGTAAAATGAACCAAGTTCACCTCCTTGAGAATATTCTCCCTTATTCCTTTGATTTTGATGGATTCTCCCCTTGATTTCAAGTGGATTTATCCATGGTAAGTCTCTATGACCCCCTTCCTCTCTTATATTACTTCTTTTCCCATAGATTTATCTCCTTCTAAAAAAATAATAATCATGTGGGTTGATTTTAGGGTTGGGGTTGGTCCAGAACATGGGGATTTTCTCATGTAGGGGTTTTAGAGGGAATATATTGGCTTGGTTGGGTGTTCGCCATCATAAGCGGTGACTTCCAACTTAATCATTGTTGAACCGAGGTAGCTATTTATTTTTTCTCACTTTATATTACATGTCTTTGAATTATTGTTAATTTTAAAATATTTCTTTGTTAAATATATTCCAATATGTATGACCCATGAGGGACTAAGTGTTTTCAAAAATTCTTAAATTTATTTTAAATGATTCTTTTGATTTTAAAAGTGATGGAAAGAATTTTCTTAAGGTTTTTAAAGGTTTTTTTATATTAATTGATTTTTAAACAAAATATTTAAGTTTTTTAAAGTGTTTAAAATGTTAACATGGGATTTTTTATTTGAAATGGATGTGTTAACTCATGTTAATATTATCTTGAAACCTTTTTATAGATTTGAAGGATTTCAAAATTGATTTTACTGGAAGTGTGGATTTACAAATGGGTTTAGAGAATTGGTTTACTAAATTGGTCTCAAGAGTAGATTGATACGTGTTATAGAAATAACATGTATTGGTCTTGGCATTTCAAGAATGTTTTGTAAAATTTATTGTTTGGAGCTTTATAGAAAATGAGTTTTCATGAAAAGGTGTGTGACCTGCTTTAGCCATATGTAATTTTGTTATACCTGTGATGGATTATGGTCCCATAAGGGAAAGTATTATATTGATGCATCTTTATATGTTGTTTATGATTTTATGTGGTTGGGGTTGTTCTTGGGAGGGTTTAAGAAGGTGAGGCATGATTTGTTTTCAAATGTTTTATATTTGAATCATGTGATGATTGATTGCACTCACCTCCATTTGACTCATCATGGGAAGTCCTTGATGACTAAGTAGAGGTTTAGATAAGTTAAATCCCTAATATAGCAATGTACCGACTAGGGGATGTTTCATATTTACACCTCATTGATTGGATCAAGATGAGTAGTCGGTTGTGTGAGCTAGAAACCCTTGTAGTGTCCCATGGTAGCAGTAAGCTTCTAAGAGATTTTATTTTCAGATAGTCCAATAGGACTACTAGGGATGTGGAAAAAATCAGTAGTGTCAACCTAGGGATAATGTTTATGGTTTGGACTTAGTTACTTGAGTCTTAATATGATTTCCATGACACTAGGATTTTATTTAGGATCGTGTTAGGGATTTCACTTGGTGTTTTGATTGTATCCCCTACTTCTTGGATTATTTCTTGGTACCTTTTTACTTATTGTTTATTTCTCATGGTTATGTGACTTTGACATAGTGGTTTCTTCTTTTGTTTTTCCTCCTTTTTGTATGGTTTTTCTTCTCAAATGTTTTAAAAATAGATTTGTGAAAGGTTTTAAAGGAAGGAAAGTGCAAGTGTAATTTTAATATTCTTTAAAAATATTTTATTTATTAGTTTAAAAGGTGTGATCTTTAAATGTGAAAAGTTTTTTTCAAAATATTTTTAGCATGCTTTTTTGATAAAGTGGTAAATGGTTTGTTTTTTAAACTCCGGTGTGTGTGGGTTTTGAAAACATGGTCTTAGGACAATATGCCTAGTTTTACTTATAAATTGGTTTTCAAATATTTTTTTGGGAAACCATTTGAAATTGGAAACCCCTTTAATTTTTTGAAATATGTATTTATAAAGAGGTTTTTATGGGATTTTTTTTAAAATAAGTATTTAAAATTATGTTTTTGGAAAAGGGGGATTCAACCGAGAAAAAAAATTCAAGTGATTATTTTCATTTAATAGAAATAAATAAATTGTACTTTAAAAAAGTTGTGATGTGTTACTTATTTATTTATATAAATTCTTATATAAAATTTATATATTTATATTATATTTCAAACTATCATTGATAATATGTGATATAAAAGTACCGCTCAGATTCGATGGGTGGTGACCTAAGGGTTGTTTAGCCCATGCTTATATTTTTATAGGTCTAAATTCATTCCTATTTTATTCTTCCCTACTTAGATTCCTGAGGGATATGTTTCATTTAATTAGTGATAGTGGGTTATGTGTAGGTTCTTGTGAGTGGCTAGGTATTTACTTTTAGCTTCAAGTTTTGTATTGGTCACTTGACCTATTGTATTTTATGCTTCTGCTTTATTTGCATCTGATTCTATTGTTGTTTCATTTATATTTAAATTATATATTTTTATTTTATATTCAATTATTCATATACACTATTGGATGGTTTATTTTATTTCATTTCTACTACTTATATATATTGTTATATGAGGGATAAATCATTTCCAAGGTATGTTCAGTGATTCCCAGCCACTAATTGTCATCCTGTGGGGATTGAGAATGCTCTTTGGGACTTATGATGGACCAGGTTGGGTTTCGGGTTAGATGACACCCCAATATAGTTCATTACACTATATAAGACTCTCTTTTTCACATAATTATGTATATAATCCCCTAGGGAAATGGGATACATAAGAAGGGGTGAGCTCAAATGCTTAGTATGGGGAAAACTTATCAATGAGTCATGAAGTTTTAGATCATAAGAATATGAGAAACATTATCATAAGATAAATATCTTATTTAAAATATCATGAATTCATAATAATTACCAATAAGGCATGATAGAATATAATATAACCTCAAATGATCAAACATATACCATGGAATAAGAGTATATAATCATGAGACAATAATCTTGATCTATGGGGAATAATGTAGGTATATAACATAGAAATGTGGCATAATCATAAGCATGGAAAATAATGACATTGTGAACATAGATAAATGAAATCATTTCCATGCACAAATTTGTGAACATATCTAAACAGCAATCATGTCCACACATAGAGTTGTGAACATAGTTAAACAACAATCATTTCCACCCATAAAAATTTTATCTCATGAAATATAAAACCTTAACCAATGCATTAGAGGGTGATATATGAACCCACCCATCAATATCCATACATATCTGTGCTATATTAAATCAATAATATATCATATCATAAAAACCCCATGGAAAGAAAAAGGTATCCATATCATTTCTAAATGGTATCATGTAACATAACATCAATATTAGATCGGCTAATACCAAAATTAAAGCACCCAAAGGGAGTAATCTCTTAATGGAATTTATAGGATGAATCATGAAACATAAATCCATAGAAGATATATATTTTTGATTTAAATAGGAAATTGGATTTGAAACATAAAAATAGTTTTTAGAAAACATTTATTGTCATGGTTATAAAGAGACAAAGTTATGAGTCGCTTTCAAAAAGATCATTTTTAGAATATGACATGAAGACTATTTAAAAAAATATTTATAAATAAATCCAAATAATAGATCCCTAAAAATCATATCAAGAGAAAATATGGAGTGGAAGATAAAACATATGATCGTGAAAGGAAAAACCTTTTAAATATTTTAAAATACCTTTATTAAAACCCACATCGTAAAAAGAATAATAAAAAATTCTTTTTAAAAGAGTTGAAGATAAATATAAATATCACATGAGATAATACATATTTTGGTTTAAAAATAAGAAAGAAAAAAAATTGGAATGAAAAGATATGGACATAGAAGAGAAAGAGCTTATTGGATAGGATGAGAATTATTCTTAATAATAATTTTTTTTATTAAAGAAAGAAATACATCAAAGAATAATTTTTTGATGAGAAAATGTAAATTCTTCAAAGAGAAATAGAAATTTCCATATTAATAAAGGGAATATAAAAATATGTGAAGCTTATAATAACATAAGGTAAAAAACCCTATGAATCAAAAAACCCTATGAAGAATAAGGTTGAGTCGGTAAAAAAACCCTATGAAGCTTATAATAACATATTCAAGGGAGAAAAGATATGAATCAATGAAAATAAGGTTGAGTCGGTAAAAAAACCCTTACAATGTCGTATTTTATGATGTTTGAATCAATCAAAAAGGGTATTATGAGAATAAATGAAAATATCTATAAACATAAGATGAATTAAAATATAATTCAATCATAAGGTATAACGTATCCATCTTATAAGAATAAATTTCAAGAAGAATGCTAATAACATAATGAAGATAAATTATGTTCATAAAAACCCTTACAGCTTTGGTAACTTTTGAATAAAAAACTATTGAAGGATACGGATTGAAATATATTTATAAAAAACTTGATTTTAAATTAAATTATGATAAAATACATTCATATGGTAGTATATACACCAAACAAAAGAAAACAAGTGGTGAAACAACATTTGTCTCAAAGAATGGAAATTGAGAAGAGAAGACTCTTACCTTGGATTACCGCTTGATTGGATGTTCTCTAAACTAATGTATGATAAACATAAATATCTTAATTGATTATTTAAAAACCTTATTTAAATATATTACCTTTTATAATCATTAATTATAATCACTCCTTATACATTTATTAGTTAGTTATTATCTATTTTCATCATCATATGTTAATGATTTTGATTGTTTCGTACATGTTTTGTAATTTTTATGTCAATACCAATTCATTAATACTGATATCATCATTCTTATATTATATAGAAAATTTTATTTCTCTATAAAAGTGGATTTTCAAATATTAATCATCCTTATTACTATTTTCTATCAATTACTAATTAAATTATTATTAATATATATTTTTATGAATTGAAATATTATAGTAGATTCATCATTTTAAAGTGATCAATTTAATTTATTAAGATAACAATACACAATACTTGTAAAATGCAATTCTTTGAAAAGTAATCATTTTACCCCAATAACTAATATTTAATTTGGTAACTCATATTGATGTTAAAAATGAAGATGAAATTATTTCCAAATTTGGATATGGTGATTAAAAATATTAAAATCATTTTATTAGACTCAATTTCTAGAGTTGATAAAAATCAATCTTAATATAATTGCACATAACAAAAAAAATGTAATTTTTAGAAAAAAATGTATTTTTAAGCATAAAGTGAATTTATTCTTATTACTAGTCTAGTAATAAATATTAGATGAATGTTAATTTATTTTTTTTGTATAAAATTTCAATGCATTTTATTTAAATTAATACTTTAGTAGTGATTAATTTTATTAAGATAAAGATATCCAACACTTTAAAAAATAGTTCTTTAAAAAATGTCACTTTTAAATCATCTTTACCAAATAACATTAAAATTAATTATTTATATCCTAACCATTTAATTTTATCATCATTAAACCATAATATATTTATTTTCTTAAAATAAAAATCCATATCACATAAAAATATGTTTTTTTAATAAAATACATTTTTAAGCATAAAATGAATTTATTAGTTATTTAGCTATATTAATTGAATACATTTGTATTAAAAATAAAATTTCTTTTTCTTTAAAAGTAGAAATGTTAAATGTATAAAAATAAAGTTGATATATATAAAATTTATTACATTTATAAATACATGCTTATATCATCCTAACTTCTACTTATATAACCTCTTAAAATATTTGTGTAAGACCTAAGGATGAGATAAGCAACAGTGGTAGTCATGGGTGGAGATTTAGTTAGCATGGATCTTGTAGTGATTTCCACATGATTAAAAATATCCCAAAAATACTTTGTTCAAGCCAAACTTGTTGGATCTCGGTTTGGGCTTGGTCTAGGAAAGACCCTCGTGATGTTACCTCTTTTCCAAGCTCAAATAAATGAGCATGATAAGGAATAATTCTACTAGATTATGACATTGTTTTACCTCTCTACATAGATTTTATAATGTGGTTACTTCTATTTATACATGTTATTTCAATGAATATGTTATAACGGTCACATTTAATACTTTTAATTGATTAATTATTCTTATACATAGCGCTGATATCGATATTTTTATAATCCCAATATCCATATAGAACTAATGTCCATATAATACTAATTACCATATATAATGGTTACATTTAATTCCTATATCTATAGCCTTATATACATCACTAAAACCATTGATCTTATATACTTATATCTCAAAATGTCTACTATATTTCTATTTTTTTTCTTTCTTCTATACTTAAAATTAGGGTGATGATCTTCATGAAAAATCACAAGTATAAAGATTTATGTTCGTGGTATTTTTATTTACTTATGGATTTATTCCACTTGTAATTTTCTTAATGATGTTTCATATTACATTCTCATAATGTATTAATGTTTATCTTTAGTTATAATATTTTAATTATTTAAAATATGTTTTAGTTTGTTTTAGTTTGGTGGTGCATGTGGAGTAAGCTATTCAATCACACAAAATCTATTTTAAGGAGAAATATATACTAAAATCATGGGATGTTACAATTATCCCCCCTTGATCAAGTCACTTTCCCCTAGTGGATCCAGTAGTTGTGCATAAACTTGGGTGAGTGTATCATGTCAAACCTTTTGTTGGTTGTTTTATAATTATGAATTATATTTATAATCAATACTAATAAGATAAAAGGGTCTCATGGTGAATTGTTCAATTGCATAATAATTTTCACACATATGGTTGAGGGAGAGTCATAAATTAAATTGGTTTACTAATTACTTCCAATAAGGGATGGTTAAGAAATACTTGTGAAGCCTATGCAAAGGGAATCAAGGTGAATTTTATAGCAATATAATTATAAAAAAAATCCTTACAATTCTCTTAAATTACTTACAAATCTTTTACTGCAAAGAAATTTGATGTCCATCTCTCTTATTTTAAGTGTTTTATTAGTATTGATATCGCTTCATTATTCCTTAATATTTTGACATGTATTTGGATTAATTGAGCTCTAGTTTCCACTATGATTGTACATTTGTAATTTCTATCTATTTCTACAACATAATGAGTGAAATAAAATTCAAATTTTATCTATAAGTATAACATATGTGCTTGATTTTTATGTATTAGATGTTAAATTTTATAAATTCTCCATTCCTATGATGTTTTGTCTCTATTTTGGGTGTTTAATAGGTCAGTTTTTAGTGAAGAGGGGTCTAGGTTCTTAAGTTGGAAGCCTTGTGTAGAGGTTGGGCTGAATAGTGGCTGAAAACTTCCATCAGATAGTCAGTAGAGTTTATGAAAGTTTGTAGGATTATGAAAAACCCATCGGCTAGTTGGTGGTGCTAAAAAAACCTAGGTGGTTCTACTAGGCACATCGGTTGACTAGTGGTGTCGTCGGCTCACTGGTGTGCCTAGTTTGAGGGTGCATTAAATGCACCCCATGGGATTTTAAGTACATGTTCTTTTACCCTATTTAATAGTGAATTATGACACCAAAGGCCCTGTTCTAAATTTGAGACTTATACCCTTATATCTAGGCTCTCCTATTCTTCTTCCCTTACTCTCCAACATTTGGATGTTATGGAGACACTAGAATGATAAGTTCCTTGTCACGACCCGACCCTACCCGGGCTCGATCCACAACTACCCCAAGCCGGCCTCCATAGGCCAGGGGCTGGCGACAAGCACCGAAGGCTAAACAACTCGGGGAGGCCTTTGCCTGAGTACCTGTACACACACACGCGCAGAAAACTCAATGCAAAAGTGCAGAGTAAAAGGGAAAGTAAAATACTAACTGCTATAAATAACCACAAGAGTGCATCGACCTCTAAACAGTACAAAGTAAAAGCTGAAAAGAAAAGGGGAAAAACACACGCCCAACCAGAAAAGTGCCACAACCCGGCAACAGGTAACAAAAGAAAAACAGCTGGAAGGGTCCCCCACCTGGAACCCAACTCCGACCACCGTACGCGGTCTAAGATCCCAAACTCCTAAGCTCCTCTGACGTCACGACCAACCTGTCTGTCGTCTGCAAGGGCACACCAAGTGCGGGAAAATCCCAAGCAGGGGTGAGTATAAAAATACTCAGTATGATGCCCTGAAGGCTTGAGGGAGAAACAAAGGAGGTACTGAACAGTTGAGCAGTAGATTGAACAGGGGAAAGTAAAGGGGAACAACCGAGAGTGCAGTAAAGATTACAACTCAACCTAATAAGAGGAAGGAAGTAGACTCATCCAGAAACAAGGAGATGGAAATGGTGAGAAGATGAACTTCTCATCGAGTCTTCACTACCTATAGTAGGAGAGTAGACTCGTCCAACCATGAGAATCTAGACACAGAAAGCACGTAGCATACCCCGCGCGTCTTAGCCTCTCCTGGAGGGAGAGTAACCAAGCCCAAGAAGTGGGTACTGGAACAAGGTATACACATATACATATGCTCAATCAAGAAGCCCAAACAAAATCGTAAGGGGATCTCCATCCCATAGCTTATCCCAAGAAAGTGAGTAGCCAACAGTCCCAGAAGTAAACACCATCGATGCCCAGCATCCCGCACGTCTGCCCTGAACTGCAAGTCATGGGGCTCAAATCACTGCACCTCAAAACTATCCGCTTTGGGCGGCACTGACTCACCCGCACGGTCTTAGGTCGCGTCATAAGGATGCGTCTCGATGGGGAAAGTGCCCCTCGTACTTGAGAGTTCTGGTGGAACGTCAAGCCACACCTCGTCACTGCCACACAGTCGAGAGGTCTGCTCAAATTCAAATTTGTCACATCACTGACCCATACAATCCAAAGGTCCCGCTTCGGTAGTCACAGAGAAAAGCCACAGACTAGCCTAGTAGAAAGGACTGAGTCTGAAATGCCAACAGGTGACCCACTGCCCAGCCCTGGTGGAGGTTAAATCATAATAAGATATCGGGTGACCCACTGCCTAGCCCTGGTGGAGGGTAAACCCTAATACATCATCAGGCGACCCACTGCCCAGCCCTGTTGTAGGGTAAACCTGGAATAAGACGACATGCGACCCACTGCCCAGCCCTACTGGAGGGTAGACCTGGAAGAAGTTGACGGGTGACCCACTGCCCAGCCCTGCTAGAGGATAAACCCGGAACAAGTCGACAGGAGACCCACTACCCAGCCCTGCTGGAGGGTAGGCCTGAATCAAGACGACGAGCGACCCACTTCCCAGCCATGTTGGAGGGTAGACCCTCAAGAGTCGTCGGGTGACCCACTGCCTAGTCTCTTCTAGAGGGTAAACCCTGAGAAGTCAATGAGCAACCCACTACCCAGCCCTGCTGGAGGGTAAACCTGGAACTGCTCTGGCCATCTCTACTAGATGGTACAACACTGGCCAACCGAGCATAGAGTGGGTACCGCACAACCACCCAACTCTAGAACAACTCACCTAATAGAGGTTCAGCGCCCATTCCATCACTGGGTGTCACTAGCACCGCTACCAGCCAAACCATCGAGAATAGAACCAGGGAAAAACTCAACCCTGCTGGTCAAAAAACGAGAACATGACCAAGGGAAAAATCAACCCTGTTGGTCAACAAACAAGAACAGGACCAAGGGAAAACTCAACCCTGTTGGTCAACAAACGAGAACCGAGGGACCCTCTACGTCGCGAGAAGTTAAAAGTACGTAAAGAAGAACATGGCACACACATGGGACCCACACGACGTGTGACCCCAATTCAACCCCAACCAAGCGCACAAACATTCTCAGGTACCAACATCCACATGTACCTCCCAGCGTTCCCGTATACTCCCAGAGTATACCACGTCTCCATCCAAAAAGGCTAACGTGCACACGGCACCCAACGTCAATGCGAAGGTGTGAACGTAACAACTCCAACTTGCCACCTCATTGGCCTAGGCACGGCCAACTACATCTCCTCAAGCATCCACTTCACTCACACAGGAGTGCACGCAATCACACGCCAAGGGTCCTCTACAAACACGGTAGAAGAACCGCCACCGGGGCACCTTCATATTTCCACATTTAATAAGATCGTGTAAGAGCCTCCGCTTTCCTGAACAGATTACACTGTTGTAATCCTCGCGGAAAAATATGCGAGATCAACTACTTAATTGCCTCTAATGGATATCCGACAGAAAAGTTGCCAACACCACTTTGCGCCTGAACGGCATCCCATGATCCCAAGACTCGGCCCCAAAAACAGTCGGGCGCATCGCACCATTGCGATCCCCTCGAGAAAACACGTCAAAATGACTGCTCACTTGAGTGGAACGGATATTCGGAGAAAAAGATGCATTCCGGCGCACCACACATGAGCGGTGCTACGTGGGACCCGTATCCCGGTCCCGAAGCGCAACGAACGGATTGCACAATTGCGATCCTCTCGAAAAAGTACACAAGTTTGACTAATCACTTGTCTGAAACAGACACCCGGTGATAAAGCTAGAAATCACTGCCAACTCCTAAAATGTCCCTCGCGGAGCCTGCACCACCATGTGGAATTAAAGTGGGGTGATTGCACTATTTCAATGCCCTTGAAAAAACACCTAGAATCGACTGCTCGCACGCCCGGAACGGACATCTGATTAAAAGTTACAAAATGTTGTTCGCAGCTCAAAAGACGGGCCGTGGTGCCCATGCCTCAACTCCGGTTCCGATGCCTGAAATCACCCTAGAAGGCTTCACCTCGGTGCCAGGGTCCCAACGCCGCTGACGGCGCTCAAAACGGACATTGGATGTGTCTGCGCCATCCAAAATAACAACTCCTGGAAAGCGCTAAACTTACTTAATGCACTTGTCATGCCACTGAACCCCTTGTCTCGAAATTAAAAATTCCTGAGACCATCTCAAAAAGTTCGTCTTATTTCAAGGAAAGCGTCTCCGCTGACGGCGCGCGAATCCGACACTCGGGCTGCCTTTTAGAGGTGATTTAAGTTTTATCGGACCGAACGGCGTGGGTCGGGCCGGTTCGGCCGGCCCACCCACTGCCTGAGCCGGCCCGCATCGCCCGGACCGGCTGAGATGGTCTGGATGTTTCCCCATGGGACCCGTGAAGCGCGGGTCCCTTGTCTTCTGGCCGGGGTCACGAAGACCCCGGGTCTTCCTCCCTCAACGACCGGCCGAAGTCGGTCCTTCCCTGCGTCGCCGCCCCGCTGGTGCCTCAAGCCGTCGCCTCGCCCAGTGCCTCCGCGCTCGCCCGGACCTCCGCCGAATGCCCGCGCCGCCCTACTGCCGACACCCGCTCGCCCTCGCCTGGACACCGTGCTCGCCCGTGCTCGACCTCCGCTGCGCCTCCCGCCTGAGCGTCGAGCCACCGATGCCTAAGCTGATGCCGCCCGCCAGAAAAACTCCAAAACCCGCAAACTTCGAGGAATGACTGCGGGCTCCTCCGAACTTAGATTTCAATTCTGAAAGATACGTTGGAAATATAATAAAATATACTACACATTAATTGGTTTTTTTATAATATCAAACAATAATTTGACACATGTTGATGGGTTCAAAGGTGGTGTGGAAAAATAAAAACGCAATACGCACAATCCTACCTTGTTGGGCTTCGCCCGACGCTTCGCGAAGGATCCACCGGCCGGATCAGAAACCTCCAAAGCTTGAAGGAGAGAGGAGGAGATTGAGGGTTCTACCTTGAGGGTTCTTCTGCCATAGGAGATCAAGGGATAGGAAGGGGAGAATAAGGGTTTAAATAAAAAAAGAATTAATTAAAATTTTAATTAATTTAAACCTATAATTTAACCCGCATCTGAAACCTTCGACAGAGTCGAGGATAAGTCTCCCCTAGTCCAAAAACCACCTCCCAGGCACAACGGTGGTCTCGGAATTTTAATCTGAGGCCCCGTTCAAAAGTTATTAAACTCAACGCCCGAGGCCGCCAAATTACGAAAACGCCCCTGGGGCCATTTTTCACAAAAGGTCCGCACCCGCGAAACTTACACCCCTCCTAGGGTAAAAGGCATGCTCCGGACTCAACGGTGCCCTCGGTTTTTCAATCCGAGACACGATTTAATAGATACTTGAGTTTAACCATTAAACGAATAGATTAATTATTTTATTTATCTGTTTAACGTTCTGTTAACGGGCGATGGGTCCCAACGTCCCGCGCTGACATGTTTTATATTGTTCCTAGGGTAAACACACCATTCCAGACCCATACATGCACTTAGATCTCTAATCTGAAACATCGTTTAGGAGTTATCCCATTTATTTGGCGTTCTCAGTGTGAACGCACTAAAAATTTAATTCCGGCCACACCAGGGCTCGGAATCACACGCCGTCTGAAGGCGCTGCTCTGGAATAACATCAAGAATATTCCAAAGTCTTTTACATCCAAAACTGGGTTCTTACATCATTCCCTCCTTCAAGATTTTCGTCCCTGAAAAGCAAAACCATGGAACAACTCAGGGTACTAAGCCTGCACCTGGCTCTTCCGTACCCAGAAGAACTCTTGCACAATCCCGAATCACCGCACACAGACCAAAGGATTTGATCTGTTCACGTGATATCTGCCCTTGACGATGACGTACATAGGATCACGCACACACCTTCTCAGGTAAGCCACACGGGAGACGTCTTTCACCCACTCCTCACTTTGGGTTTAGGGCAAGGCAGTAGGGAACTTCACCATCACTTCGCATGTTCTCAAACAGCCTGAAGGCTCTCAGGGGTACTCACCTCTCCGACCGAACCCCTACGCCACACGCCGCAACTGGAATCACCACCCGCACCTGGAACAAGGCCTGATGATTCCCTCCTTCAGAATATCTATATGGTGAAACACCCAAGGATATCTGGTCACGCAAGATTTCATAGTCGATGTCTCGCAACCAAGACTCTCTTACATGCTCAGAAAGCGATGGAGTCGACATCATCGACTAACAAAAAAGGTCCCATACTGTTGACCTTACCAACATAGGGTTACACCGACGCTCTGCGCCACCCTGGTAACAACTCAAACAAGGAGCAGGGAGAAAAGCATTCCATACACAGAGTCTAACAATTCTACTGCAAAAAGTAGAAGAGCTGTAGAGCATACCTCTTATCACCTCATGCTCTGTAGAATCGTTGACATCCAAAGCTCGTGGCTGTTTGTGGTACCAACTGTCAGCTCCCGGATCCTGACGTGGACCGCCTGGGGGTAATGGGAAGACCTCATAAAGTCATTCCCCACTACCATTTTCTCCCGCTCCTCTGCTAGCACCACCTCTCCAGGTACTACTCCGATCACAATGCTGCCTCCATCGTGGTGGCGCACCTGCTGCCTGCCCAAAGCTCTCTGCATGCCTGGTCGAGCAGTCCCATGCCAAGTGACCTCACTCGTCACAAGCATAGCACCGACTCCCTCTGGGCTGCACTGGTGTTGTCTGGCGCCACTGTGGTGTATGACCACGCCCCTGAGTCCAATTGTCAAAAAGCCACCTGTGTCGAGGTTCTGCTGGCTGACGCCCGCCAGCTGCGGTAGACGTCTCGGCTCTGTCGAGCCTGCTGCCACCACCAACTCTAGAACGTGACAGGAAGCTCTCTGTCACCAGTGCCCGCTCTAGCACCCCAACATATGTGGAAATGCCAAAGGGTACTACGATAGCATGAATCTCTTGGTGGATACCCTGCTCGAACTTCCGTGCTCGGAAGTTACCGTCATGGACCAAGTCCGGGTTAAAGCGTGCACGGTGTGCAAAACTAGTCGCGTACTCGGCCACCGTCATCCCTCCCTGCTGAAACTGCAGGAGCTCCTGAATCTGAACGTAGCACAAGCAGGAGGGGAAAAACTCTTCACGAAACAACAATTGAAAGTCTCCCCACGAAAGCGACGACTCGTCAAGAAACTGAGTCACCAGACTCCACCAACGCCAAGATGCTCCGCAGAAAAGGCTATCGGCCAAATCCACCATACGATCTGTTGGAGTCTGCACAAGCCTAAAAAGGTGAACCATTATCTCTAGCCAAACCTCTGCTGCCTGAGGGTATGGCTCACCACTGAACCTCAGCGGTCTCTGTCGCTGGAACTCGTGGAGTGCGCTCAACCTGCGCTCATGCTCAGTCTGCTCTACTGAAGCTGTCTGCTGCTCACCAGGTGGGGGTGCTACTACCGGCCCACCCGGAGAAAGGGGATCACATGATGGGTCCTAGACTGTGGCCTCATAGCTCACAGGTTCGTCGTCATGAACCAAAGCTGGTATCCTGGCTGGATGTCTTCGTGGAGGCATCCTGAATATTATCAAGGAGTGTCGCGATCGAATGAGCATATATGTATATCACAAAAACAACAATGGGGAGCTGACTCAAGAAGGATAGTCAAAGACTCAATCTTATGTGATGCACAAACCAATTTTCCTTGCAACGAGTGACTTATCATGCCGAGTCGACAAGCGGGTTATCAAGGTCCTGGTGAATGGACACATCGGTCGCCGCACCATCACTGGACTCCCTGGCCTAAGAGCCGCTCTCGAGACACGTTAACACTATTGCCCTAAATCCCAACCAATTCCTTTTTAGGGGAATCCGAACAACCTCCTAAGGAACAAACCACCTTTGATACCACTTTTTCACGACTCGACCCTACCCGGGCTCGAGCCGCAACTACCCCAAGCCGACCTTCATAGGCCAGGGGCTGGCGACAAGAGCCGAAGGCTAAACAACTTGGGGAGGCCTTTGCCTGAGTACCTGTACACACACACACGCAGCACACTCAATGAAAAATTACAGAGTAAAAGGGAAAGTAAAATACTAACTACTATAAATAACCACAAGAGTGCATCGACCTCTAAACAGTACAAAGTAAAAGATGAAAAGAAAAGGGGAAAAACACACGCCCAACCAGAAAAGTACCACAACCTGGAAACAGGTAACAAAATAAAAACAGTTGGAAGGGTCCCCCACCTGGAACCCAACTCCGACCACCATACGCGGTCCAAGATCCTAAACTCCTAAGCTCCTCTGACGTCATGACCAACCTGTCCGTCGTTTGCAAGGGAACACCAAGTGCGGGAAAATCCCAAGCAGGGGTGAGTATAAAAATACTCATTAGGATGCCCCGAAGTCTCGAGGGATCAACAAAGGATGTACCGAATATGTGAGCAGTATATCGAACAGGGGAAAGTAAAGGGGAACAACTGAGAGTGCAGTAAAGAGTACAACTCAACCCTACAAGAGGAAGGAAGTAGACTCTTCCATACACAAGGAGCTGGAAACGGTGAGAAGATGAACTTCTCCTCAAGTCTTCGCAACCTATAGAAGGAGAGTAGACTCATCCAACCATGAGAAGCTAGATACGGAAAGCACATGGCATACCCCGCGCGTCTTCGCCTCTCCTAGAGGGAGAGTAACCAAGCCCAATAAGTGGGTACTGGAACAAGGTATACACATATATATATATGCTAAATCAAGAATCCCAAACAAAATCATAAGGGGATCTCTATCTCGTAGCTCAGCCCAAGAAAGTGAGTAGCCAACAGTCCCAGAAGTAAACACCATCGATGCCCAGCATCCCGCATGTCTGCCCCAAACTGCAATTCAAGGGGCTCAAATCACCGCACCTCAAAACTATCCGCTTTGGGCGGCACTAAATCACCCTCACGGTCTTAGGTCGCGTCGCAAGGACGCATCTTGGTGGGGAAAGCGCCCCTCATACTTGAGAGTCCTGGGGGAAAGTCAAGCCACACCTCGTCACTGCCACACAGTTGAGAGGTCTGCTCAAAGTCAGAGTTGTCACATCATTGAACCACACAATCTAAAGGTCCTGCTTCGGTAGTCACGGAGAAAATCCACAGACTGGCCTAGTATAAAGGAATGGGTCTAAAATGACAACAGGTGACCCACTACCCATCCCTGCTGTAGGGTAAATCATAATAAGATATCGGGTGACCCACTGCCCAGCCCTGCTGGAGGGTAAACCCTAATACATCATCAGGTGACCCACTGCCCAGCTCTATTGGAGGGTAAACCTGGAATAATCCGACAGGCGACCCACTGCCCAGCCCTGATGGAGGGTAGACCTGGAAGAAGTCGACGGGTGACCCACTGCCCAGCCCTGCTGGAGGGTAAACCTGGAACAAGTCGACCGGCGACCCACTGCCCAGCCCTGCTGGAGGGTAGCCCTGAATCATGACGATGAGTGACCCACTCCCCAGCCATGCTGAAGGATAGACCCTCAAGAGTCGTCGGGTGACCCACTGCCCAGTCTCTACTAGAGGGTAAACCCTGAGAAGTCAATGAGCAACCCACTGCCCAGCCCTGATGGAGGGTAAACCCAGAACTGCTCTGGCCATCTCTACTGGATGGTACAACACTGGCCAAATGAGCATAGAGTGGGTACCGCACAACCACCCAACTCTAGAAAAACTCACCTAATAGAGGTTCAGCGCCCGTTCCATAATTGGGTGTCACTAGCACCACTACCGTCCAAACCATTGAGAACAGAACCAGGGGAAAACTCAACCCTGCTGGTCAAAAAATGAGAACTTGACCAGGGGAAAACTCAACCCTGCTGGTCAACAAACAAGAACAGGACCAGGGGAAAACTCAACCCTGCTGGTAAACAAACGAGAACCGAGGGACCCTCTACGTCGCAAGGGGTCAAAAGTTCGTAAAGCATAACACGGCACGCACATGGGGCCCACACGATGTGTGACCCCAAGTCAACCCCAACCAAGCGCACAAGCATTCTCAGGTACAAACATCCACATGTACCTCCCAGTGTTCCCATATACTCCCAGAGCATACCATGTCTCCATCCAAAAAGGCTAACGTGCACACGGCACCCAACGTCAATGCGAATGTGTGAACGTAACAACTCCAACTTTCCACCTCATTAGCCCAGGTACGTCCAACTAAATCTCCTCAAGCATCCACTTCACTCACACAGGAGTGCACGCGATCACACGCCAAGGGTCCGCTACAAACATGGTAGAAGAACCGCCACCGGGGCACCATCATATTTCCACGTTTAATAAGATCATGTAAGAGGTTCTACTTGCCTGAAAAGATTACACCATTGTAATCCTCGTGGAAAAACATGCGAGATCGACTACTTACTCGCCTCCAATGGATATCCGACGGAAAAGTCGCCAACACCGCTTTACGCCCGATTGACATTCCGTGATCCCGAGCCTTGGCCCCGAAAACACTCGGGCGCATCGCACCATTGCGATCCCCTCGGGAAAACACGTCAAAAGGATTGCTCATTTGAGTGGAACAGATATCTAGAGAAAAAAATGCATTCCGGCGCACCGTATACGAACGGTGCTACGTGGGACCCACATCTCGGTCCCAAAGCACAACAAACAGATTGCACCGTTGCGATCCTCTCGAAAAAGTACACAAGTTTGACTAATCACTTGTCCGAAACGGACACCCGGTGATAAAGCTGAAAATCACCGCCAACTCCTAAAACGGCCCTCGTGGGGCCCGCACCACCATGTGGAATTAAAGCGGGAGGATTGCATCAATGCAATGCCCTCGGAAAAACACCCATAATCGACTGCTCGCACGCCCCAAACGGACTTCTGATGAAAAGTTACAAAATGTTGTTCGCAGCTCAAAAGAAGGGTTGTGGGGCCCACACCTCAACTCTGGTTTTGATGCCCAAAACCACCCTGGAAGGCTTCGCCTCGGTGCCAGGGTCCCAACTCCGCTGACGGCGCTCAAAACGGACATCAGATGTGTCCGCGTCGTCCAAAAGAAGAACTCCTAGAAAGCGCCAAACTTACTTAACACACTTGTCGTGCCACCAAACCCCTCGTCTCGGGAATTAAAAATTCCCGAGACCATCTCAAAAAGTTTTTCTTATTTCAAGGAATGTATTTCTGCTGACGACACATGAATCTGACACTCGGGCTGCCTTTTAGAGGCGATTTAAGTTTTATCGGACCGAACGGGGTTGGTCGGGCCGGTTCGGCCGGCCCACCCACTGCCTGAGCCAGCCCGCAGTTCACCACGTGGGCCGGCCCGCATCACCGAGACCGGATGAGCCGGTCCGGCTATTTCCCCATGGGACCCGCGAAGCGCGGGTCCCTTTTCTGTTGGTCGGGGTCACGAAGACCTCGGGTCTTCCTCCCGCAACGACCGGCCGAAGCCGGTCCTTCCCTGCGTCGCCGCCCCGCTGGCGCCTGAAGACGCCGCCTCGCCCAGCGCCTCCGCGCTCGCTCGGACCTCTGCCGAATGCCCACGCCGCCCTACTGCCGACACCTGCTCGCCCTCGCCTGGCCACCGCGCTCTCTCGCGCCCGACCTCCACTGCGCCTCCCGCCTGAGCGTTGAGCCACCGACGCCTAAGCCGATGCCACCTGCTGGAAAAACTCCAAAACCCGCAAACTTCGACGAATGATTTCGGGCTCCTCCAAACTCGGATTTCAGTTCCGAAAGATGCGTTGGAAAGATAATAAAATATATTACGTATTCATGGGTTTTTTTTTTTGAAGATCAAACAACAATTAGACACATGTTGATGGGTTCAAAGGTGGTGCGGAAAAATAAAAACGCAATACGCACAATCCTACCTTGTTGGGCTTCACCCGACGCTTCGCGAAGGATCCGCCGGCCGGATCTGCAACTGCCAAATATTGAAAGAGGGAGGAGGATATTGAGGGGGCTTCCTTGAGGGTTCTTCCGCCAAAGGAGATCAAGGGAGAGGAAGGGGAGAAGAAGGGTTTAAATAAAAAAAAAATTAATTAATTTAAATTCATAATTTAACCCGCATCTGAAACCTTCGACAGAGTCATGGCTAAGCCTCCCCTAGGCCAAACACCACCTCCCAAGCACAACGGAGGTATCAGAATTTTAATCCGAGGCCCCGTTCAAAAGTTATTAAACTCAACGCCTGAGGCCGCCAAATTACGAAAACGCCCCTGGGGCCATTTTTCACAGAAGGCCCGCGCCCGCGAAACTTACACCCCTTCTAGGGTAAATGGAACGCTCTGGACTCAACGGGGCCCTCGGTTTTCCAATTCGAGCCACCGTTTAAGAGATACTTTAGTTTAACCATTAAACGAATACATTAATTATTCTATTTATCCGTTTAACGTTCCGTTAATGGGCGAGGGTCCCAACGTCCCATGCTGACATGTTTATGTCGTTCCTAGGGTAAACACACCATTCCGGACCCATCCGTGCACTCAGATATCTGATCTGAAACACCGTTTTGTAGTTATCCTATTTATTTGGCGTTCTCAGTGTGAACGCACTGAAAATTTAATTCCGGCCACACCAGGGCTCGGAATCGCATGCCGTCTGAAGGCTCTGCTCTGGAATAACATCAAGAATATTCCAAAGTATTTTACATCCAAAACCGGGTTCTTAAATTCTTCTTAAATCTATTCCAAATCCTTCTCCCTTATTAAGATATGAGAATGGATCTATTTTGGATCTATGTTTTCTATGAATATCCAATGATGTTTTCTTCCTCTCTTCATAGAACAATGGAAGATATAGAAAGTTGACATCATTCCTTGATCAAATCAAGATCTACCATTGAATACATACTTTCTAAGGGTAATTTTTTATAGATCATGTTTTTAAACCCCTTCTTGATGGTAGGTTGATGATAAAACCTTAATCTATTAATGATTATTTGATGGATTGGTGGAGGTATCGACATGTCAATGAAATCTATTTAACTAGTGCTTGATTCTGTATGAATGGTGTACGTTTTCAGGTAACTCATCCTAGATCGTTCATATTGAGATCTTATTCTTCTTGAATCTCATCTTGGACCTCTTTTCTAATGATATTTTGATGATGGATCAATGATAGTTGGATAGAATTGAGGCTCTCTTCTAGAATCAATGAGTAATTCACATTTTGTTCTTGAATCGAAAATGAATCTAGTGAATTAATGACCCCTCCTTCTACATACCTTATAATTGATTCCACTGGAGGACTCTTTAAGGTATGTTATTCTAGAACCACCCTTATGGATATGGAATCTTATTGATTATCCTTTATAAACCTTTTTCTTAACAAAATGAAACACAAGTTGGGAATCCATGACATGGGAGCTCATTCTCTTTAGATGCATGACATGGTTTGATCTTAGATCCTTTAACAAACATTGGAGTAATTCATCAAAAACCATGAGGTGGGAAGTTTCTTACCTTTTTAGGATTCTTGTTTCCTTGGTTCATGATGTGTTTTAATGGATTGTTGTTCTTGATTGACGATGATTTATTGTGGGTGTGTGAGTCCATGATACCAATGCATGATCTTGTTTCCATGAGTATTGTTAGAGTATCTAATTATCATGCTTGATGTTGATCACATGTTGTTATATGCTTACTATTATATGCTCATGATGACATGTCATGTTTATCTTATTATGCTCTAGTTGTATGTATGTTACCATGTCATTGGAGGTTTTTTCTTGGTTTTTGTGATTATTGGACTATTTTGGTATGTTTATCCCTTAGAAGGGGAGTGCACATGATGTATAGAAATGGTGGTGGTGGACCCATTAATGGGGTAGGAGCATGATAACCTTATGGCCCGGATTGAACTCAATGACTTCAGGGTACCAAGGAATGTGTTGGAACTCATTGTATTGTGGATACTAAGCGTCATGTCCACTTTATGCCTTAAGAATGTTAAGTGGCATATCTCCAACCTTGTGTCCAGTTCTTGATATTTTTTGACATATTGATCATCCTTCTTGTATGGAGCCAAAACATGTACAGTTGGGACTCATGGTGGCATGGTTAGCACACGGGTGTTTGTTATGTGATTGTTATGCTTACTTATGCATTTACTGTTATCATGAAATACACATGTTATACATGTTCACATTTTCTATGGACATATTGGTGGTGTCCTACTGAGTTTTATTACACACACCTTGCACATACATATTGATGTGCATGAAAACTTCATGAATAGGGATCTGATAAATGGAAAGGGGCCCATAAAAAATGGTTGAGCCATGGATTATGGAGATGTTGGTGTAACCAAGACATAATTTGGAGGATACTATAGTTTTATTTATTTAACTACTTCACTTGTACTCAGATTTGGCTTGCCATGTAATGCCTCGACCCCAGAAATCCAGAGTCGATGCATTATTTTATTACATTGGCATGATTATAAGGGATAAAATCCCAAATTACCAATAAATTTAGTAGTCTTAAAAATAGGGAAAAGAAAACAAAATACAATACATAACAAAAGCTAATAAACTACATCCTTGAAAACTCAATAAATGATCTCTTCTTCATAACCTGGGGAAGGAAAAAATGAAAGATTGATCTCAAATGATCATTAAATGTTACATATAGATGAAGAATTAATCAATAATAAGTGAATCACAATCAATTAGACACAAATAATATGGAATGGTGTATAATTGAAAACACACACCATCAATAAACTGAGAATTAAAGTGCATCCATAGATTTTGTCGTAGTGAAAACCTCATGGAAATTAATAACCAAATAATGAATAAGGAGAATTACTATTATTTGGATGTCATTTATCTAGCACATGAACCATCATACCATCAAAACAGTTTAAGTCTGTGGTTAGAAACCTGTCTGATTATGTTTTGGAAACAAACTCAAAGGGTTTGTTTCCAACTAGTTTGTATCATGAGACATGTCGATGCATCGAGGGGCTATAGTGGGACCCATCCATCACTAAAAGTCCAAATAATTCTTATACAAATATTTAATTCCATAACAATATGCCTTATCAATTTTTTTATTGAGTAGAGGATACAGATTCATCAATATTTCCAAAGTTAAAACAACATTCAAAATAAACACCGTATGTAAATGGGTATATGGCTAAGACAATAATCATATACATTATACAAGAATATGTATATTTAATAGGAATTTAATTTAAAATAAAAAATGATCTCAAATGGGTAGTATATACACCATATAAAAATTATTAGGTGCACATTACCAAGTAAGTCTCAAAGAAATGGAAATCGAGATGAAGTCCCTTACCACATCGTAATCAATCGATCGCATCAAAAAAAATTAATAATCATCAAATGAATCATTTAATAACATGAATATAAATAGAATAATGATAATATATTTCAAATTTCAGAATACATACACCAAATATAAGAAATAATTGGCGAATAATGGAAATATCATGGAAATAAAAGTGAGATAAGAAACCTCTTACCATATGCCTGAATGTGTTCTTCACTTGATCTTAATATCCTGGATAGTAAAATTAAATAAATTAATTAAATAATTAAGAATATTTTATTCATGTATTTGATTCAATATATTTTTATTAAGTTCTTTTATGGCCTTCTTGATAAGTTATAAGATTGAATTATGTCATACCTGAGTGTTCGTTTACTTGATTTTCAGTTCGCTTGACTATGAGTAATGAAGTTCATGTGGAATGGATATAATTCTCCAGAATTGGAATTAAATTTTATTAATGAACATACATAAGTTTAAATGGTTATATATATATCATTTGGTTATATATTATGAGTATGAATCATTAGATAATACATTTAGTGACAATCACTTAGATTATTACGGTGGTTTTTCGATCACAACGAACTAGTTTTGTTCTATTATTTAATATCATGTATCAATGATGGTTATATAATCATTAAATAAGATATATTACATATTTTATAATCTTATTCAACCATAAAAATTATTTCATGACCATCCGTGAAGAATAAATTGAAGAACGAAACTTTTTTGTCCACGAAGGTTGTAAATCGGCACCTCCCGGATGATGATTTTGTTTATAAAATAAAAGAGAGAGAGAAAGGGAGTAAGGAGATTAATAGTGGATATTACATTAAAATGATATAATTATAGTATATATATATGATACTGTAGTAATCAAGATCAATTAGACAGAGGAGGTGAGTATAGGATAACAAAATAAAGGAACTTGAAATGAAATTGAAAGAAAAAGGATGTGGATTTACCTCTTGAATACACCTCCTTGAGAATCTCCTTAAGGGGAGTATATTTTGTCTTTTGGAAAGAAAAATATCTATTGGTCATGTGGAGGAACTAGGTAATAGTATTTTGGTATAACTTTGTGAAGCTTCAAGGCTTAGAAGAGTGAGGAGGAGAGGGGGTAAGGGATGGTTTTTATAGTGGAAGAGAGGAGTGATTTCTCAATATTTTTTTTCATTATTTTATTATTTTGCTCAAGATAAGAAATAATATTGAATATTGTGACCAAAAATATTAATAATTTAATTTTATCTCGAACTAATGGTTTCTTAAATCATCTATGATGCAATGAATAGTGTTTTTATCTTATAATGTATTATATCGTAAATTAATGTATTTTTCTATTCACCAAAAATTAAAGTATTTCAGAAAAATCCCAAAAATTAACCATAACCATTTTTCAGAATGTAGAATCAAAAAATGAACTCCATTTTATGAAAATGATTTTTTAAATATGATAATTTTAATTTTTAATTAAAATCATTATTTACTTGAAAAATACAGATTTTAAAATTATAACTGATTTTCTAACACCCTAAAAAATTATCTAAGGTCTCATTAGATTATCCTAAATTCATAGGACAACAAAATATTGATTTAGGAATACATTTTATGAAAATTAATTTTCTTTTAAATAAATTTATTAATTATAAAATTATAATTAAATATTTATTGCTCACAAAAATTCCAACACTTGATTATTAATTTTTAAAATATTCACTTTCATTTATAAGGTGCCTAAATTCTATTTATAATTTCATGGGTGAGGTTACTATTCATAAGGGTCATATTACTATTAATAAGGGTAACATTACTATTCATAAGGGTAAGTTACTATTCACCAAAAATTAAGTTGATCCTATTGAACTCTAAATATCTTATTGAAGGCAACCGTGTATGTTCATTTTTCGAAATTCAAAACACAGAAGTTGAGAAATTAAGTTTAACGACTGGGTTATAACTATATCCTATAACAAAGTTTTGTTTCATAGATACTCAGTGCTGCATACATAATAAGCTATCTAATGAATTGAAATTATTTAAGAAGAAACATACCATAAAATCTTAGAGTGTTATATTCTTCCCTCCTTCAGAAATTTTGTCCTAGAAATTTTTCATGTATATAGCCATTTCAAAAGATGTGGGTGGTTTCTATTCATAACATACTTAGGTTCCCATGTTTCTTCCTCCATTTTATGGTTTCTCCAAAGAACCTTTACCAATTGAGTTGTCAGATTTCTCAACACTTGTTCTCTTATGTCGAGAATCTCGATAGGCTCTTTCACAGTATAGAAAATCAGGTTCAAGTTATATTTCTTCATAAGTGAGTACATGCGTTGGGTCTATCATGTACTTCTTTAACAATGATACATGGAACACATCATAAACTTTGGATAGACTTAGGGGCATCACTAAATGGTAAGCTACAGCTCCAATTCTTTCCATAATTTCAAATGGTCTGATGTACCTCGGGCTCAGTTTCCTTTTCTTACCAAACCTTAAGACACCCTTCCATGGATATACTTTTAGAAATACATGATCTCCAACTTGAAATTCCAAATCCTTTCTATGGTTGTCAGCATAACTCTTTTTCCCACTTTGGGATGCTTTAATATGGACCTGAATTGTCTTTACCTTTGTTGTTGTCTCTTCAATAAGTTTTGGACCTATAAGTTTCCTCTCACCAACGTCATCCCAACAAGTTGGAGTTCGATATCACTTGTCATATAATGCTTCATATGGATCCACTTGAATACTATAATAGAAACAATTATTGTAGGAAAATTCCACCAAAGGTAAGTACTTATCTCAAAAACCTTGAAAGTCAATTGAGCATGAACTCAATATATCTTCCAGTGTTTAAATAGTCCTTTCAGACTGTCTATCTGTTTGGGGGTGATAAGCAGTACTCATATGAAGCTCGGAATCCAAAGCCTTCTGAATAATTTTCCATAATTTTGATGCAAATTGGGGATCTCAATCAGACACAATTGATAGAGGTGCACCATGAATTATTACAACTTCATTAATATAGAGTTTTTCCAAGTGCTCAAGTGGTAAATCATCTCTTATAGCAAGGAAATGTGCTGATTTTATAAGACGGTCAACAATTACGCATACTACATAATTCCTTCTATGTGTCCTGGGTAGTCCTGTGACAAAGTCCATTGTAATGTCATCCCACTTCTACATAGGAATATGTAGAGTTTTCATGAATCCTCAAGGATGTTGTCTCTTAGACTTCACTTGTTGGAAAACTAGACACAACGACAAATGGTCAGAAATTTCTCGCTTCATGTTATCCCACCAAAAATGTTTCTTCAGATATCTATACATCTTGGTTCTACCAAGGTGTATAGAAAAATTTGAGCTATGAGCATCATCTAATATTTCTATTTTTAGCTTAGGTACTGATGGAATGCATAACCTCTTTCAAGATTTCAGAACTCCATCCCCAAACATGAAGTCTTCCAATATTCCATCCTTAACAGCTTTAATTCTCTTTTGTAGATTCTCATCATCAAATTAAGAGATTTTTATTTTCTCTAGTAAATATGGTTTAGCAATCATTTGAAAAAGGAATGATGTTTCCTCTTCCTTAACAATTATCATATCTATTTTTACGAGATCCATGAATATAGGATCTCTCTCAATCCTCATTTGGGTCAGGAGTCCATGATCTTTCCTTCTTAATGCATCTATCACTTTATTTTTCTTTCCTGAGTGGTAGTGTATTGAAAAATTGTAATATTTGAGTAACTCAAGCCATCTTCTTTACCTCATGCTAAGTTCTGTTTGTGTAAAAAATTATTTCAAACTCTTGTGATCCATATATATCTCACATATTTAACCATAGAGATAGTGTCTCCATATTTTTAGTGCAAATGTTACGGATTCTAACTCAAGATCATGAGTTGGATAATTGTTTTCATGAGTCTTTAGCTGCCTTAGTGCAAAAGAAATAACTTTATCATTTTGCATAAGGACACAACCCAGCCCATTCTTTGATGCATCATTGTATATCAAAAACCCATCATTTCCATATAGGAGTCAAAATTGGAGCATTAACCAATCTTCTTTTCAATTCTTCAAAACATTATGTACATTCTTTTATCCATACAAACTTAACCCCTCTATGTGTGAGCTTTTTTATAAGGTTAGCCAATCAAACAAAATTCTGAACAAAATGCTGCTAGTAACCTGTTAAGCCAATAAAACTGTGTACCTCAATTATGTTCATTGGTGTAGGATATTCTTCTATTACCTTTGTCTTCATAGGATCAACTGAGATCCTTAGAGACAATATGGACAAGAAAATAAATAGTTTGAATCCAAAATTCACAATTACTAAACTTCCCATATAACTCTTTTCTTCTAAGAGTCTCCAGAACAACCTGAAAGTGGTTCTCATGGTCCTCATAGCTTTTGGAATATATCAAGATGGCATCAATAAATACCAAAAAAAAATCATTAAGATATTCCTTAAAAATTCTATTCATTAGGTCCATGAAAATGGAGGGTGAATTAGTCATTCAAAATGTCATTACTATAAACTCATAATGTCCATACTTGGTTCAAAATGTTGTATTTAGAATATCTTCCTTCCTCACATGCAACTGATGATATCTAGACCGAAGGTCAGTCTTCGAAAAATATTGATCTCTATGTAGTTGATCAAATATATCATCAATGTGAGGTAGAGTATACGTGTTCTTTATTTTAATAGAATTTTTTTCTCTATAATCAATGCATAGCCTCATGGATCCATCTTTCTTCCTGACAAAGAGAACAGGAGCTCCCCATAGAGAAACACTAGGGAAAATAAATACCTTATCACTCAATTACTCTAGTTATTTATTTAGCTTTATTAATTCCATAGTGGTATAGGGAGTCTTTGATATAGGTATTTCACCAGGAATTAAATCAATAGATAACTCAACTTCTTGCTCTGGAGGATGTCCAGGTAAATCCTTTTGAAATACATCAATGTATTCTTGCACAATAGGTACATCTTCAATTTGAATATCCATAGATTATGTTTTCTATTCCTCCCCAAGAATTTTATTTAGAAGATATATTAAAGGTGGATCTGGATAGGATCCAGATTATGATGTTTCTACTCTAAAGATAATGGATTTTACATCTTTCTCAAAAATTGTAACTTCCTTCTTCTTGCAATAGATTTTCGCATCATAATTTGAAATCCAATCCATACCAAGAATTATATCAACTTAAATCATATATATGATGATAAGTTCTGCAACTAAATTATGTTTAAGTGTCACAAAGGGGGTTAACTGACACATTTTTGTTGCAACGATACTTCCCTTATGAGTTTTGACTGACAACTCCTTTATTAAATCAAATTGGAAATGTTTAATTTTCTTGAAAAACTGGGAAGATATAAAAGAATACAATGATCCATAATCAAATAAATCATTGGCTAAATTTGAAGAAATTATTAAAGTACCTACCACCACATCATTAGGAACTTCAACCTCCGCAGTTGTGATCACATAAGCCTACCCTTACTCTCGTGTCCTTTTCTGAGGCAATTTTCCTTAATGTTTAGGAAAATAATTTTCATAGTGTCCCATATACCTACAATAATATCATTTAAATTCATTTATTTGTCTCTTCCCCTTGCATTCATTAGATCGGTGACCCTTTTCTCGACACTTATAACAAACTCTCATGCCTTTCAAGCATTTTCCTAGATGGTTCTTTCCACAATTCTCGAATAATGGGAAATTATTTGTTCCCTTATTCTTCTTTAGAGATTAACCTTTTCCAAGATTATCATAAGACCTCTTCTTCTCTTTATTTCCCTCGAAAAAATTGGATCTATAAAATTCCTTCTCTGTTTTGATGGCACATAATACCATTTCATCATATAATGAAAATGTTTGAGAAGTCACTACCCTTAAAAGACTTGGCTTAATACCTTTTAAGAAATGATCAATATTGTCTTCTGAATCACGTATGTAATCTATAGAATACCTAGATAGTCTTGTGAAATTAGACTCATACTCTACAACACTCTCTTCTTCCCTTTGTTTCAAGCTAAGGAATTTTCTCTTCATTTCAGTCTGTTGCTCACAAGGGAAATATTTGTCAATGAATACTTCCTTAAAATTTATCCATTCCATATATTCTATTTCATCTTCCTTCATGGTATTCTAGATCAAGGACCACCATTGATCCATATCACCCTTGAGACAATATACTGCTAGTACTACCTTTTAATTTTCATTGCATCTTAACGCTAGAAATATATTTTCTAGGGACTTGATCCACTACTCAGCTAACACTAGATTAGTAGTCCCACTAAAAGATGGGGGCTTCTTCCACATGAAACAATCCAACATAAGTGTAGTATGGTTATTCATCACAACCTGAGTAAGTTTTCCTAATATGGTCATGATCTCACTCCAACACTAACCGTGTTGACTTGCTCAGTGGGAAAATCCCTACATTATCCGTGGGTATTGATTCCATTTCTTCCATTAGGCGCCATCACTAAACAATGGAATACACTAAATTAGATTATGAATCATAGTGCATAACTTCAAAATACAAAAACACTTAACATAAATTGAAAGTTAATGCATAGCTAATCTCATAATCATAAACATGATTTCTATTTACATTCAAATCCTTCATAATGGTTTGTAAAGAAAATGTGAATTATCAAAAGAATATACCCTAGGAGATTCAAACCATGTGTATATTAAGTCTTTTTGTCATGTACTAGGTTACCCCAAGTCAGGCTCGGAACACCTTGTCAGAGTTGTTACTCCTAGGTATATACGTTCCAGAACTGCATCCACTTGTAGTACCCAGATAGAGATGTATTTCTAGGAATAGCCACATAATATCTACCTTAAAAAAATTCTAGGATGTTCTTGTATACTTATCCTAAATGTATATATTAGGTTTTTTCTCCCTAATCTAAGTTTTCTAAATCCAGTTCTCAAGGTTTCTACTAAACTTCCTCTGATACCAACTGTAACGCCCCGACCCCATAAACTCAAAGTCAGTGCATTATTTTATTACATTGGCATGATTACAAGAAATAAAATCCCGAAGGAATGATCATTTTAGTGGTCTTTAAGAAACTATATATATACATGGAACTCATTCTACATAGGTAAAAGGAAACAAAATACAATACATAACAAAAGCTAATAAATTACATCCTTGAAAACTCAATAAATGATCTCTTCTTCATAACCTCAGGAAGGAAAAACAAATGAAAGGGTGAGCTAAAATTCTCATTAAAGGTTACATATATAGGAATCATGAATCAATAAGTGAATCATAATCAATTAGACATAAATAATATTGCATGGTGGATAATTGAAAACACACGCCATTAATAAACTGATAATGAAAGTGTATCCGTAGATTTTTTTCATAGTGAAAACCTCATGGAAAGTAATAACCGAATAATAAATAAAGAAAATGACGATTATTTGGATATAATTTATTTGGAACAAGAACCATCATATCGTCAAAATAGTTTAAGTTTGTGGGTAGAAACTTGTCTGATTATGTTTTGGAAACAAACTTGAAGGCTTTGTCGCCAACTAGTTTGTCTCATGAGACCTGTCGATGCATCGAGGGGCTATAGCAGGCCCCACCCATCACTAAAAGTCCAAATAATTATTATAAAAATATTTAATTCCATAAAAATATTCCTTATCAATTTCCATATTGATTAGAGGATATAGATTCATCAATATTTCCAATGTTAAAACAACATTCAAAATAAACATCGTATGTAATAGGGTATACGGCTAAGAAAATAATCATATCCATTATACAAGAATATATATATTTAATAGGAATGTAATTTCAAATGAAAAATTATCTCAAAGGGGAAGTATATACACCACATAAAAATTATTAGGTGCACAATACCAAGTAAGTCTCAAAGAAATGGAAATTGAGATGAAGTCCCTTACCACATCGTAATCAATTGAATCGCATGACCAAAAATTAATAATAATAATAAATCATTTAATACCATGAATATAAATATAATAATTATATTATATATCAAATTTCATCATACATACACCACATATAATAAATAAGTGGTGAAAAATGGAAATCTCACAGAAATAAAAGTGAGATGAGGAACCCCTTACCTTATGCCTGAATGTGTTCTTCACATGATCTTAATGTCCTAGATAGTAAAATTAAATCCATTAATTAAATAATTAATAAACTTATCTACATGTATTTCATTTATTTTAGTTTTATTAAGTTCATTTATGACCTTCTTGATAAGTTATAAGATTTAATTCTGTCGTACTTGAGTGTCCGTTTACTTGATTTTCGGTTCGCTTGACTATGAGTAATGGAGTTCACGTGGAATGAATATAATTATTAAGACTTTGAATTTCATTTTATTAATTAAAATAAATAATTTTAAATGGTTATATATATAATTTGTTTATATATTATGAGGATGAATCATTAGATAATACATTTAGTGACAATCTCTTAGATTATTACAGCGGTTTTTTGATCACAATGAACTAGTTTTGTTATATTATTTAATATCATGTATCTATGATTGTTATAGAATCATTAAATAAGATATAATACATATTTATAATTTTTTTCAACCATAAAAATGGTTTTATGACCATCCTTAAAGAATAAATTGGAGAATGAAACTTCGTCGTCCACGAAGGTTGTAAATTGGCACCTCCCGGATGATGATTTTGTTTATAAAATAAAAGAGAGAGAGAGATTATAGAGATTGATAGTGGATATTACATTAAAATGATATAATTTAAGTATATATATGATAATATATTTATTAAGATCAATTTTACAAAGGAGGTTAGTATAGGATAACAAAAGAAAGGAACTTGAAATGAAATTGAAAGAAAAATCGATGTGGATTTACCTCATGAATACACCTCCTTGAGAATCTCCTTAAGGGAATGGTTTTTGGTATTTTGGAAAGAAAAAGTTATACTAGATGTGGGGAAGGACTAGGGAAAATTATCTAGGAAAAACTTTGAGAATATTTGAGGCTTAGAGGAGTGAGGAGGATAGGGGTGAGGGGTGGTTTTTATAGTGGATGAGAGGAGTGATTTCTCGATATTTTTTTCATTATTTTATTATTTTTCTCAAGACAAGAAATAGTATTGATTATTGTGACAAAAAATAGTAATAAGTGCATGTGATTTATAACTAATGGTTTCTTACATCATCCATGATGCAAGGAATAGTGTATTTATCTTATAATGTATTATACTGTAAATTGTCCTATTTTCATATTCACCAAAAAAACAAGTATTTTAGAAAAATCCCAAAATTCAACCCTAACCATTTTTTGAAATTTAGAATCCAAAAATGAAATAAATTTTATAAAAATAATTTTCTAAATATTAGAAATTTAATTTTTAATTAAAATCATTATTTATGTGAAAAATACAGATTTTAAAATTATAACTCATTTTATAACACCCTGAAAATTTATCTAAGATATCATTAGATTATCCTAAAGTCATAGGAAAATAAAATATCGATTTAATAATAAATTTTATGAAAATTTATTTTCTTTTAAATAAATTTATTAATTATAAAATTGTAATTAAATATTTATTGCTCATGAAAATACCAACACTTAATTATTAATTTTTAAAATATTCACTTTCATTTATAAGGTACCTAAATTTTATTTATATTTAATGGGTGAGATTACTATTTATAAATGTCATGTTACTATTCATAAGGGTACATTACTATTCATAAGGGTGACATTACTATTCATAAGGGTAAGTTACTATTCACCAAAAAATAATTTGATCTTATCAGACTCTAAATATCTTACTGAACGCAACTGTGTATGTCCGTTTTTTTAAATTCAAATCGCAGTAGTGGAAAAATTAAGTTTAAAGGTTGGGTTATAAGTACATCCTATAACAAAGTTTTGTTTCGTATAGAATTAGTGTTGCATTCATAATAAGCTATCTAATTAATTGAAATTATTTAAGAATAAACATACCATAAAATCTTGGGGTGTTATATTCTTCCCTCCTTCAAAAATTTCACCCTTGAAGTTTTTCATGTATATAGCCCTTTAAAAAGATGTGGGTGGTTCCTCTTCACAACATCCTCAGGTTCCCACATTGCTTCCTCCATTTTATGTTTTCTCCAAAGAACATTTACCAGTCGAGTTATCTGATTTCTCAATACTTTCTCTCTTGTTTCAAGAATCTCGATAGGCTCTTCACAATATGATAAATCAGGTTCAAGTTCTATTTTTTAATAGGTGATTACATGTGTTGGGTCTGGCATGTACCTCTTTAACAATGACATGTGGAACACATCATGAACTTTGGATAGACTTGGGGGCATCGCTAAATGATAAGTTATAGCTCTAATTAATTCCATAATTTCAAATGGTCTGATGTACCTAGGGCTCAATTTCCTTTTATTACTGAACCTTAAGACACCCTTACATGGTGATACTTTTAGAAATACATGATCTCCCACTTGAAATTACAAATCCTTTATATAGTTGTCAACATAACTCTTTTTCCTACTTTGGGATGATTTAATATGGGTCTTAATTGTGTTTACCTTGGTTGTTGTCTCTTTAATAATTTCTGGTCCTTTAAGTTTTCTCTCACCAACTCCATCCCAACAAGTTGGAGTTAAACATCTCTTACCATATAATTCTTTATATGGCACCATTTGAATACTAGAATGGAAACTATTATTGTAGGAAAATTTCACTAAAGGTAAGTACTGATCCTACATACCTTGAAAGTCAAGTGAGAATGACCTCAACATGTCTTCCAATGTTTGAATAGTCCTTTCAGACTGTCCATCATTTTGGGGGTGATAAGCAGTACTCATATGAAGCTCAGTATCCAAAGCCTTCTGAAAACTTTTCTAGAATTTTGATGTAAATCGGGGATCTTGATCGGACAAAATTGGTAGAGGTAAACCATAAAGTATTAAAACTTCATTAATATAGATTCTTGTTAGGCGCTCAAGTGGTAAATCATATCTTATAGTAAGGAAATGTGCTGATTTTGTAAGATGATCAACAATTATGCATATTGCATCATTCCTTCTAGGTTTCCTTGGTAGTCCTATGAAAAATTACATTGTAATTCCATCCGAATTCCACATAAGAATAGGTAGAGTTTGAATGAATCCTCTAGGATGTTGTCTCTCGGCCTTCACTTGTTAGAAAACTAGACACCTTGACACATAGTTAACAATTTCTCGCTTCATGTTATCCCACTAAAAATGTTCCTTCATATCTCTATACATCTTGAAGCCTCCAAGGTGTATAGAGAAATTTGAGTTATGAGAATCATCTAATAGTTCACTTTTTATCTTAGGTACTAATGGAACACATAACTATTGGTCAGGGTGGAAACTCAAGAGGGGGTAAATTGAGTTCCTACTTAAAATTTCTGTTAAAACTTTATGATAAAAATCCCCCAATTTGAAATAGCCCAGTTAATTAAGGCAGTAGAGATATAAATGTTCAATTGGTCAATAAGTTTCTCAAAGGTTGATTAGTCCTTAGTTGAATCAGTAGAAAACACTTATCCAACTTTTGAAAAAGGTTTGATAAATTAAACATATATACACACTAACCAAAACTAACTATCAGAGTTAATGTAAAACAGTTTTCTGTTTTTGAAATTATAAGAAGTAGAAAATAGAAAAATAGAGTATTATAGAATAAAGTACACAACAGAGTTAAACAAGAGGTTCAATCTCAATCCAAGACTTAATCCTCGCCACTTGGTGATCACCTGTCACCAAGTAGTTTATATTAACAATAAACTTGATACACAACTTTTATCGGGCTTTACAAAAGTTTTCACAAATTGTCCAGGTCTCACAACCTCTACCACAATTCTTTAAGGGAAAAATAAACCAGGACACACACGGCATCTTCCACATTTATACTTGGGAAACAAGTGTGTAAGTAATGTTTGGTGTGAGTATTTTCAGTATCCTCCAGTTTGAGCACAGGAGATAGTGTGTGTGTGACAAACAAACACACTGCTCAGAAATGTAAGAAAAAAACAATAGAGCTAATGTTATAAAGATTGAGTTTAGAAGGATCTACGTGTTTTAAGTTCAGTTATTGACTCCTTGGAGTGAATAAATTGCAGTTCGAGTCCTTCTCTATAAGTTGTCTCCAAAACAAAGTGTTGCAACTCTAGGTCCTAACTTCCAGGTACTGAAGTGTTCTACTTCTTGGTATGAAAGAGATTCGATGAAGCATAGAAGGCGGTCTTTAATTTGTTCTCCCAAATGATCTTCATGAAGCTCTTGGGTTAGCATAGTAAGTGTTGGTGTTCTCCTTTTACTACAGATCTTCAAGTAATGACTCTCACCCAGTATGTATCTCCCTTTTTGCTTGATCTTCTATTCTATTTTATATTCTTGAGGTCCGACAGTAGGAATGATAAAACTACGTGCGGTCTTCCTCATACCTCATACTGTCTACATATATGGTCTTTAGATATGTCTACAATCAGCAATAATTAATGTCAGAAGCATTAAATTTACCAAATATGACTGTTAGAATAATCTCAAGAAAATTGACAAAGTATAGAGTAGAAGGGTATAGGTATCGGTAGACTAGTAGTTGTAGCCTTCTCAACGGTAGGCTTCATCGGTAGGCTTCATCAGTAGGCTTCGTCGATAGGCTTCATCATTAGGCTTCCCATCTGTAACCTTATAGCAGTTATCTCTAGTGGTAACTCTACAACAGTAGCCTTTGAGCGATAGACTCGTAGCGGTGAACTCACTCGCATTGATAACTCAGCGGTAAGGTTCCTCAGTGGTAACCTTCTAGTAGTAACCTCTATCAGTAACCTCTATCGGTAACCTCTATATGTAATCTCTATCGGTAACCTCTATCAGTAACCTCTATCAGTAACCTTTATCGGTAACCTTTTACTTAGAAACTTTTACACTATAAACTTGATCAAGAAATTAGTGAGATTGAAAATACATAATTGTTACATGATAAAAACTATAAAAACTAATGAAACATGATTTTCATATAAATGAAACATGATTTGGGATTATCAAAATAGGTGAGTCCAACAATCTTCCCCTTTTTGATAATCACAAATTATGTCTCTTAAATTTAGATTTAAGTATTATTGAAGTAGGGTTAAGCACATTTGTTAATCTCTTCAGGGAACCACGTTTATTATTGAAAATATATCAGAGCATAAATAAATACAGAAATGTCATATATTTGAGGGTCATATAGTCAAGTGTCATATATCTAAATCATTCTCCCCCTTTGTGATTACAAAAAAGAAAATAAGGGAAAAAAAGAGAAAATGAAATGTTTGTATTAATGAGACAAGAGTACAATATACAAAAAAATTACAATGATCCCTATAAAATAAGACAGCCAACATTCAATCCACATCAGAGATGTCTAATTGAGCTTTGTCTTTGGGAGCTGAGGAGGTAGGTTCAGAAGATGGAGGTACAACCCTAGGGATAGTAGTAAGCATGGTAGGATGGGTTGCTACAGAAGCATTAGCAGATCGATAATGAGTATATCTCTGAGGAATTGTAGGATTCAATCTTCTAATGGCTTGTGCAGGAGTCATCAAAGGGGAAGCACTGGTAGATCCTGATATAGCTGAGGAATAAGGTAAGGATGGAGGGACAATAATGGGAGTATAGTCCACATGGAGGAAGGGAAATAGGATATTCTTGAAATACATAATGATGCTTCCTCCTATTTCCATAGCTGATATGAAATCATCCTTATTCTCCATAAATTTTTCCAATGTAGGAGTCAACTCTCTAAGCCTGCTAACTTGATCCTTAAAAGCTTGAGAGATAGGTGGGATCCTCAAGTTCTCCAACAGTAGCTTAAAGTGACCATCCATATGATGCTTAGTGTAAACCCGTTTATAATAGAAGTCAATCTACTCTTTGATGGCCTTATGATCTTGGGCAGCCTCCCTCAAGTAATCTCCTACAAGCTTATGAATGTCTCTTGTAGTGGAAATGACATGAGTCATAGATTGAGGGTCTGAGGTACTTGCACCAGATAGATTCTCCAATTCTTCTCTAACAACTGATCTGAATACATCTAGATCAATAGGAGGAGAGGTTGATGAGAAAGCAGATGCACACAGAGGTGCCATGGTGAAAGTTATTGTCTCCTTAAAATACTTGGTCAATCCACTGATCAACCTATTCACATCATCATCTTGACCACTCAAATGTGTCTTCATATAATTCTTAAAGTCCTCAAACATAGTGACCATCTTCTGAACAACACTCTTAACATACTTAAGGTATTTTTCCACTTGAGCTCTTGAAGCCATATATGAGTCTAAACTCACAATCGACTGTTTCATAGACTCCATAGATTCTTCCAAGGTTCTAACTGGATTCTGGCATTCCTTCACTTCATGTATCAAGTTGCAATGAAAGGTAGAGATTATTCTTTCCAAAGTAGATGCCACAAGATCTTGATTGAGAGACATTGTTCTCTCTATCCCAATGGATCTCTCATAAAAGTGTCTCTTCAAATATTATTTTAATGACTCTAATTCATCCTTCTTCACATACTCCTGAGGTAGAAGAACCATGGGTTGCACTATAGTGGTCTCTAAAACATAATGAACTAAAGGTCTTCTGTTAGGCTTTTCATCTTCAGAGTCTTCATAGTCTAAGGCCAAAACCATGAATCCAGGGTCCTCCGACCAATCTTCTATTTCATGAGAAAAAAAAACTGAACCTGTGGAAACAGGTTCCTCCCCCTCACTTGGAGCATCCTCCTAGACAGTTAAATTCTCCTCTACCAGTCTTCCTTGATCAACTAAACCAGCAGGAGAGTCTACCCCTACTTCTTCTACAGAATATTCAACCACTTCCATTGCAATTATAGCTCCAACCGATTCAACATCCTCTTCCTCTTCACTCTCATCCATTGTTGTTTGTCCTATAAAAGGACTAAGACTTAGGTATTCTTCTTCACTTTCATCAACAGCTGACTCAAACTTCTTATGATCATATTCAATTTCATCCTCCTCTTCTGAGGTCTCTCCAATAGTAAGGTATCTTAAGACGTTCTCTTCTTCTTCTTCTTTAGTGGTTTCTTCATCATCATTGTCCCTTAGGACAGTCTCTCTTCTGGGTAATCTATTTGATGGACTAGGCTCTCCAAAGGATACAGCATTAACATGAGGACATGAGGTAAGGTTAGGATTACTTATATTATCTATTGGAGAATCCACTACTGGAAAAATACCCACTACTGGAAATGGGGTCTTTCCCAACGGTTCTGAACCGTTGGGAAAGCCTGCAGAACCGTTGGTATATGTTATACCAATGGTTCTGAAAACCATAGGGAATAAATCCATTGGGAAAACCTATCCCAATGGTTTACAAAGAACCGTTGGTATAGGTTAGTAAAATTAACCTATGCCAACGGTTTGGCCAAACCGTTGGCATAAGTTTTACCAATGGTTTACAAAAAACTGTTGGTAAAACTAAGGAAATCAACTCTTTCCCAACGATTTCTAAACCGTTGGGAATGGTTTTTGATAACGGTTCTCATTGAACCATTGGAAAAAAATCCCTAGAAACCCTTCCCAATGGTTTTACAAACCATTGGGAAAGGGTTATTACAAGCCTATGCCAACGGTTTGAAACCGTTGGAATAGGCTATGTTGTGAAAATTGCACAGCAGCCTGTAATTTGCACAGCAGCCTCTAATGATGTCCATTCTACTCCTTTCCAGTTACTATACCTACAATAACAAACTAATACATACATATAGAGAACAAATTCATACACATTTAACATATAATGCATTATTGAACTATACACATCCAGAATTAAATCATAATTCATAACATAATTATAAACATACATAATTGATTTAGAATTAAATTTAAAATTTAGATGACAATTATATGTGGAATCCGGAATTCAATTCATAATTGAATACATACATAATTTAATTATCAATTATCAATAAAATACATAAAAAACTGAATAAGTATCAACAGAATCCGAATACGTTTGTTCGGTTTTTCGTATACTAGTTGTTTTTACTAAAAATGATGTCCATTTTAAACAAAATACATACACTTGGAGTGATACCGGCCAATACGAATATGTTTGTTCGGATTGAGGTTGGGTTGAATCATACATATCACAAATTACCCATGGATCATTGTACTAAAGGTTAAACGGAATCTGAATGCGTTTGGTCGGTTTTTTCGTATGCCAGTTGTTGTTTTCACTTAAAATGAAGTCCATTTTAAACTAAAGAGAGACACTTTGAGTGGTGCTGGCCACACCAGGCCTCGAATTGAGGCAGGGTTGACTCATAAACGTCACATATGACCCATGGATCGTTGTTCTAAAGTATAAACACAATCCGAATGTGTTTGGTTAGTTTTTTGTATGCTAGTTGTTATTTTCACTTAAAATGTTGTCCATTTTAAATAAACCTGAGAAACTTTGAGTGGTTCTGGCCACACCAGGCCTCATATTGAGGTGGGGTTGACTTGTACACATCACAAATGACCCAAGGATCATTTTCCTAAAGTATAAACACAATCCAAATGTGTTTGGTCAGTTTTCTGTATGTCAGTTGTAATTTTCACTTAAAATGTTATCCATTTCAAACAAAAGTGAGACACTTAGAATGGTGCCGAACACACTGCGCCTCGAATTGAGGAAGGTTTGACTTTTACACATCACATATGACCCATGGATCATTGTTCTAAAGTATCAACACAATAAAAATCTTTTTGGTCAGTTTTCCGTATGTACTTAAAATGTTGTCCATTTTAAACATAAGAGAGACACTTAGAGTTATCCCGACCACACCATGACTCAGATCGAGCCGAGGTTGACTTTTAAATGTCACATATGACCCATGGATCATTGTGATAAAGTATCAACAGAATCCGGATGCGTTTGGTCAGTTTTCCGTATGCCAGTTGTACTTTTCACTTAAAATGTTGTCCATTTCAAATAAAACTGAGACACTTCGAGTTGTGAAGGCCACACTGCACCTCAGATTTAGGAATTGTTGACTCGTAAACATCACATATGACCCATGGATCATTTTCCTAAAGTTTCAATTGAATCCGAATGCGTTTGGTCAGTTTTTCGTATATCATTTTTTTCACTTAAAATGATGTCCATTTTAAACAAAAGAGAGACACTTTGAGTGGTGTCGGCCACACCGCACCTCGGATTGAGGTGGGGTTGACTTTTACACGTCACATATGACCCATTATCGTTTTCCTAAAGCATCAACACATTCATAATGCGTTTGGTCAGTTTTCCGTATGCCAGTTGTTGTTTTCACTTAAAATGTTGTTCATTTCAAAAAAAATGAGACACTTTGAGTGGTTCCGGTCACACCATGCCTCTGATTAAGGAAGGGTTGACTCATACACATCACATATGACCCATTGATCGTTTTTCTAAACTTTCAACACATTCCGAATGCGTTTGGTTGGTTTTATGTATTCCAGTAGTTGTTTTCAATTAAAATGTTGTCCATTTCAAATAAATGTGAGACACTTTGAGTGGTGCCAACCACACCAGGCCTCGGATTGAGGCAGGGTTGACTCGTACACGTCACATATGACCCATGGATTGTTTTCATAAAGTTTCAATAGAATACGAATGCATTTGTTCAGTGTTCCATATGTCATTTATTTTTTTCACTTAAAATGAAGTCTATTTTAAACGAAAGAGAGAAAATTTGAGTGGTTTCGGCCACACCGTGCCTCGGATTGAGGCGGGGTTGACTCGTACATGTCAAAAATGACCCATGTATCATTGTACTAAAGGTTCAACAGAATCCGAATGCGTTTGGTCAATTTTCCGTATGTCAGTTGTTGTTTTCACTTAAAATGAAGTCCATTTTAAACTAAAGAGAGACACTTTGAGTGGTGTCGGACACACCGGGCCTCGGATTGAGTTGGGGTTGACTCATACACATCACATATGACACATGGATCGTTTTTATAAAGTATCAACACAATCAGAATGTGTTTGGTTGGTTTCCCGTATGCTAGTTGTTATTTTCACTTAAAATGTTGTCCATTTCAAATAAACCTGAGACACTTTGAGTGGTGTCGGCCACACCGGGCCTCGGATTGAGGCAGGGTTGACTCATACATGTCAAAAATGACCCAAGGATCATTTTACTAAAGTATCAACACAATATGAATGTGTTTGGTCAGTTTTCCGTATGTCAGTTGTACTTATCACTTAAAATGTTATCCATTTCAAACAAAAGTGAGACACTTAGAATGGTGTCAGCCACACCACCCCTCGGATTGAGGTGGGGTTGAATCATAAACATCACATATGATCCATGGATATTTTTTCTAAAGTATCAACACAATCATAATCTGTTTGGTCGGTTTTCCGTATGTACTTAAAATGTTGTCCATTTTAAACATAAGAGAGACACTTAGAGTGATCCCGACCACATCGCAACTCGGATTGAGCTAGGGTTGACTCATACACGTCACATATGACCCATGGATCGTTGTGATAAAGTATCAACAGAATCTGAATGCGTTTGGTCAGTTTTCCGTATGCCAGTTGTACTTTTCACTTAAAATGTTGTCCATTTCAAATAAAACTGAGACACTTCGAGTTGTGACGGCCACATTGCACTTCAGATTTAGGCGAGGTTGACTTGTAAACATCACATATGACCCATGGATCATTGTCCTAAAGTTTAAATGGAATTAGAATGCGTTTGGTCGGTTTTCCGTATATCAGTTGTTGTTTTCACTTAAAATGATATCCATTTTAAACAAAAGAGAGACACTTTGAGTGGTACCGGCCACACCGCACCTCAGATTGAGGTGGGGTTGACTTGTACACATCACATATGACCCATGTATCGTTTTCCTAAATCATAAACACATTCAGAATTTGTTTGGTCAGTTTTTCGTATGTCAGTTGTTGTTTTCACTTAAAATGTTGTTCATTTCAAAAAAAAATGAGACACTTTGAGTGGTTCCGGTCATACAATGCCTCAGATTAAAGAAATGTTGACTCATACATGTCACATATGACCCATTGATCATTTTTCTAAACTTTCAACACATTCAGAATGCGTTTGGTTGGTTTTCCGTATGCCAGTAGTTGTTTTCAATTAAAATGTTGTCCCTTTCAAATAAATGTGAGACGCTTTGAGTGGTGTCGGCCACACCAGGCCTCAGATTGAGGTGGGGTTGACTCATACACGTCACATATGACCCATGGATCATTTTTATAAAGTTTCAATGGAATACTAATTCATTTGGTTGGTTTTCTGTATGTCATTTATTGTTTTCACTTAAAATGAAGTCTATTTTAAACAAAAGAGAGACAATTTGAGTGGTTCCAGCCACACCGTGCCTCGGATTGAGGTGGGGTTGACTCGTACACATCACAAATTACCCTTGGATCATTTTACTAAAGGTTAAACAGAATCTGAATGCGTTTGGTTGGTTTTTCGTATTTCAGTTGTTGTTTTCACTTAAAATGAAGTCCATTTTAAACTAAAGAGAGACACTTTGAGTGGTGCCAGCCACACCGAACCTCGTATTGAGGCGAGGTTGACTCGTACATGTCACATATGACCCATGGATCATTTTTATAAAGTACCAACACAATCCTAATGCGTTTGGTCGGTTTTCCGTATGCTAGTTGTTATTTTCACTTAAAATGTTATTCATTTCAAATAAACCTGAGACACTTTGAGTGGTGACGGCCACACCGGGCCTCGGATTGAGGCGGGGATGACTCGTACACATCACAAATGACCCAAGGATCATTTTCATAAAGTATCAACACAATATTAATGCGTTTGGTTAGTTTTCCATATGTCAGTTGTACTTTTCACTTAAAATGTTATCCATTTCAAACAAAAGTGAGACACTTTGAATGGTGCTGACCACACCGCGCCTTAGATTGAGGTGGGGTTGACTTATATGTGTCACATATGACCCATGGATCTTTTTGCTAAAGTATCAACACAATCAGAATCTGTTTGGTCGATTTTCCGTATGTACTTAAAATGTTGTCCATTTTAAACATAAGAGAGACACTTAGAGTGATCCCAACCACACCGCGACTTGGATTGAGCCGGGGTTGACTCGTACATGTCACATATGACCCATGGATCGTTGTGATAAAGTATCAACAGAATACGAATGCATTTGGTTGGCTTTCCGTATGCCATTTGTACTTTTTACTTAAAATCCCATCCATTTTAAACAAAAGAGACACAGTTAGAGTGCTACCGGCCACACCGCACCTCGGATTTAGACGGGATTGACTCGTACACGCCACAAATGACCCATGGATCATTTTCCTAAAGTATCAACACAATCCTGGTAGCCCTCACCTAGAAACCAAAGCATACATCCTAGAATTTCAAGTCTAAATTCCCTGAGCATGACGAGTCCGTCCATGAGTCCTTAACATGTAACCCATGTCTTATTCCATATGTTGGACACTATCTAAGGTAAGAAATCATGTGAGGATGGGTGTACATCATTCAATTTCTTACATTCTAGTGAGAATTAAGGCTTGAATTAATGACTTGATTTCACTAATTAAATGAGGGTAGAGGTTGCATAGGCTGTGTAAACAGAATGGTTAAATAAGGGTAGAGGTTGCATATACTGTGCATGGTGGGGGAGTCTTAGCCGATTTAGAAACTAAAATAAATTCCATCATAGGTATCAATAAGAAACATCAGCATAAAAAGAAACTCCAAATAAAAAAGGACTAAAAACATCAAACACTTTTTATGTTATCCCACCAATAAATGATCATGAATGTCCCTATACATTTTCATACTTCCAGAATTTATAGAGATTTTATAGTTATGAGCTTCATCCACCTGCACACCCTCCCCACCCCACTTGGAAAGCCCTACCCCTACCCCACTTGTAAATCCCTACCCCTACCCCACTTGGACAACCCAACCCCCCCCCCCCACTTGGACAACCCTACCCCCACCCCACTTCGACAACCCAGCCCCCCCCCCCCCACTTGGACAGCCCTACCCCCACCCCACTTCGACAACCCAGCCCCCCCCCCCACCCCACTTGGACAGCCCTACCCCCACCCCACTTGGACAACCCATCCCCCACCCCACTTGGACAACCCAGCCCCCCCCCCCCCCACACTTGGACAACCCTACCCCCACCCCACTTGGACAACCCTACCCCCACCCCACTTGGAAAACACACCCCCCACCCCACCTGGACACCCCTACCCCCCCACACCCCACTTGGAACCCCCCCCCCCCCACCTGGATAGCCCTACCATCACCCCACTTGGAAAACCCATCCCCCCCCACCCTACCTAGACAGCCCCTCCCCCACCCCACCTGCACACCCTCCCCACCCCACTTGGACAACCCTGCCTGGACACCCTCCCCCACCCCACCTGCACACCCTCCCCACCCCACTTGGACAACCCTGCCTGGACACCCTCCCCCACCCCACCTACACACCCTCCCCCACCCCAAACAGTCCTACCCCCACCCCATTTGGACAACCCATCCCCCTCCCCCACCCTACCTAGACAGCCCCTCCCCCACCCCATCCTCACATGATTTCTTACCCCACCTAGACACCCTCCCCTCCCCACCCCACTTCGACAACCCAACCCCCCCCCCCACCCCACTTGGACAACCCAACCCCCCCCCCCACTTGGACAACCCTACCCCCACCCCACTTGGAAAACCCTACCCCCACCCCACTTGGAAAACCCACCCCCCCCCCACCCCACCTGGACACCCCTACCCCCCACACCCCACTTGGAACCCCCCCCCCCCCACCCACCCCACCTGGACAGCCCTACCGTCACCCCACTTGGAAAACCCATCCCCCCCACCCTACCTAGACAACCCCTCCCCCACCCCACCTGCACACCCTCCCCACCCCACTTGGACAACCCTGCCTGGACACCCTCCCCCACCCCACCTGCACACCCTCCCCCACCCCAAACAGCCCTACCCCCACCCCATTTGGACAACCCAACCCCCTCCCCCACCCAAACTAGACAGCCCCTCCCCCACCCCACCTACACACCCTCCCCACCCCACTTGGACAACCCTGCCTGGACACCCTCCCCCACCCTACCTGCACACCCTCCCCCACCCCAAACAGCCCTACCCCACCCCATTTGGACAACCCATCCCCCTCCCCCACCCTACCTAGACAGCCCCTCCCCCATCCCCCACCCTACCTAGACATCCCCTCCCCCACCCCACTTGGATAGCCCTCGACATCCTCCCCCACCCCATCTGCACACCCTCCCCCACCCCAAATTGAAACAGAAATTCATCCAAATCAAAACATAAAACAAAAATTCATACATTTATAAATCCAAATCAAAATAAAAAACAAAAAATCATAGAATCATAACAACAAAACAAAGATAACACTTACCGACTTATCGATTTGCAGTGTAGAACAAGAAAAGTGTTGATTGAAGAGGATGGAAGTATTTTCGGAAAGTGGGTAATGAGATACCTTCGGGAGAGATAGTGAGCTAGGGTAGTCGCACGCGGACAGGGAATTGGGGGTTCTGTGTATTTGGAGGAAAACTTTCCCAACAGTTTTAAAAAATTGTTGGGAAAGGTATTCTTTACCAACGGTTTTGTATAATCGTTGGTAAAGGATGTTAAAAATAGATATTTCCCAACGGTTTAAGGAAACAGTTGGAAAAAATGAACTATGCCAACGGTTTTCTCAAACTGTTGGCATCAAACTGTTGGTATATCCCACCATTCCAGTAGTGACCCTATACCAACAGTTTGGAACCATTGGTATAGGCCTCAAAACCATTGGTATAGCCTATACCAACAGTTTAGAGAACCGTTGGCTAGTAAGCCATGGGGATAGGTCTATACCAACCGTTTTTGGAAAACCATTGCTATAAGTAATATGAAAATCTATACCAATGGTTCCATAAAACCATTGGTATATGTAATTCAAAAAAGTATCATTCAGTTGGTTTTGATCCCAGTACCTCTGATTTGTGATTGAACGACCAAACCACTAACCTAAATTACTTTTGTGAACATAATTTCATAAATATATATATGTATTATCATAAGTATTTTAAATTTTGATTTATTTAATGTCCTATATAAGGAGATTCCATTAAAAATACATGTACCTATACCAACAGTTCTCAAAACCATTGGTATAGACCTATACCAACAGTTTTGAGAACCGTTGGTATAGATTCTTTGATTTTGGGACCTATACCAATGGTTTTAGCCAAACCGTTGGTATAGGTCCAAATTAGTGAATTGTACCAACGGTTTTCCCAAAACTGTTGGTATAGATCTTATTTCCAGTAGTGATCCTCTCTTTTTTGCACACCAGCAGCCTCCTCTTCTACATCTGAATACACTGGTTCCACTTCATTAGGTTTTAAACCTGGATCTCTTTTATCCTTTGGCCTAGTAGTATTGGAAATAGGATTGAATTCCTCCTATAGATTAGCCTCATTATTCACCCATTCCCTTTTCCAAGGGTTCTAGTTTCTCTTCATAAAATTGTAGACCATTTTAGTAATAAAGAAGTTGTCCCTTACAACTATTTTTTCTTCCTTATTTCCAGTAACTCCTTTAAATTTAAACATCAAATATATCAACTTGGCATGAAATAAGGCATTTTACTTGGAACTAGGCTTAGTCATATCCTCCAGTTGAATCATCAACAACCTGAAAGATTTATCCTTTTCCCATGCTTCAATAGATACAACAAAAATATGTCTTGATACTTCAAAGTAGAAAATTCCCCTCTCCTAGGACTCAAGACATGTTGGACAAATTGAAAAAGTAATCTATTTTCCCCATCCATCTTAGCAGCAATTACCTTTCTAGGGATTCCACTCCCTGTCAGTTCGGCCAAAGCCTCTTCATAGTAGAAAAAACTCACTAGAGGGAGGCATCACTCCAAAGTAGTAGTCAAATATGCCTTCATGTGGGAATCTTAATCATTCATCCCATTCGATAGAATAGAAGCTCACACTTACTCCATTTACCTTTAAAGACATTTAGTTCTTATCCTCAGACCGTTCGAACTTCATAAATGCATAAAATTCCTTGACTAACTTCGAATAATATGGTACATTGTTCTTTGAAAAACATTCTACCCAATTCTAAGCTTCGAGTGCCTTCAGCACTAGAGACCTGCTCGACAACAACCATTCCAAACTTAATTCATTTTCAACCATGATTTCCCTCTTCGACAAATGTGGATTCATCAGTTTTACCACAACCTTGATTCCACTACTAGACCCAACTCGAGGTCTCTTAGGGTTCAGTGCCTCTCCTTCATCATCAACCATCGATCTCTTAAGTCTTGAAATTACGATATGATGCGGTTCGAGGATTTTAGCAGAAGGGTAGGTTCAAGGCTTCGGGAGCACAAGGTTAGTGAGAGGGTTGAAGTGGATCAAAATGTGTCTTGCACTTTGTTTTTATCATTTAGGGATCAAAAAAATTGAGTAAATGAAATAAATAAAATTAAAAATGTTTCATATTTCATCATAAAACACTAAGTCCAGGACCTATCAGTAAGGTCGACTAATGGTAAGGTGCCAATGGTGAGGTGTTCAATGGTGAGGTCTCCAATAGTGAGGTGTCCCAACAGTGAAGTCTAATGGTGAGGTATCCTAACAGTGAGTTCCAACGGTGAGGTGTCCTAATGGTGAGGTGTCCTAACAGTGAGGTCCAATGGTGAGGTGTCCTAACGGTGAGTTCCAACAGTGAGGTGTCCTAACGGTGAGGTCCAACAGTTAGGTGTCTTAAGGGTGAGGTCCAATGGTGAGGTGACCTAACGGTGAGGTCCAACAGTGAGGTGTCCCAAACTAAAAATTTATCATACCTAACTCATGTTTTATGTAATTTAACCTCTCATAATTCAAAGGAATTGTGAATATATCATCCAATTGATGTTCAATGCCAATGAATTCAAGGGTGATATCACCTCTTTGATAATGATCTCTCAAAAGGTGATGCCTCGCATCAATGTGATTTGTCCTAACATAAGATACTAGATTTTTAGAGATTTTAATAGGACTTGTGTTATCAAAATTTATAGAGACATGTTTGAATTGATATCCATAGTCAAGTAAAGTGTGTTTCATCCACAAAATTTGAGCACAAAAACTACCAGCAGCTATATATTCAGCTTTGGCAGTGGATAATGCAACATAATTCTATTTCTTACTACACCATGATACTAGTGACTTGCCCAAAATGTGACATGTTTCATAGGTGATTTTTCTATCTAACTTGCAACCATCAAAGTCATCATCTTAATAACTTATCAAATCAAATGATTTTCTTCTTGAATAAAATAGTCTTAATTTTGTAGTATACTTGAGATATTTAAAAATCCTTTTAACAATAGTTAAATGAGACTCTTTAGGATTGGCTTGAAAACGAGAACAAATATATACACTGAACATAATATCAGGTCATCTAGCAGTAAGGTAGAGAAAACTCCCAATCATACCTCTATAATTGGCTTGATCCACTAGTTTACTAGTTTTATCAGCATCCAACTTACAAGTGGTACTCATAGGTGTATCACTATCTTTATTACTATCTAAACCAAAACATTTCAAAATATCCTTAGTATATTTACTTTGATTTAAGACAATGCCATTTTTATTTTGAAAATTTTGAAATCCAAGGAAAATTTTAAGTTCTCCCATTAAACTCATTTCAAATTCATTTTTCATCATCTTTGAAAAATAAGTACATAATGAATTTTTAGACGATCAAAAAATAATGTCATCTACATAAATGTGTACTATTAAAACATCTTTGGAAATCCTTTTAATAAAAAGAGTAGGATCATCTATTCCTTTAGTAAAACCTTTTGAAATAATAAAAGAATTGATTCTATCATACCAAGCTCTAGGAGCTTGTTTTAGACCATATAAAGATTTAGAAAGTTTAAAAATATGATTTGAAAAATGGGGATTTGTAAAACTGGGGGGTTGTTCAACAAACACATCCTCGACTATATACCCATTTAGAAATGCACTTTTGACATCCATTTGATAAAGTTTGAAATTCAGATGAGCTACATAAACAAGTAGTATCCTAATGGATTCTAGTCTAGCTACAGGTGCAATGGTTTCCTCATAGTCTATTTCTTCTTCTTGATTATATCCTTGTGCAACTAATATGTCCTTATTTCTAACTATATTTCCAAACTCATCAACTCTATTTCTAAACACTCATTTAGTGCCTATGGTCAAAGTTTTTTTAGGTCTTTCCGCTAATTCCCAAACTTTGTTTCTTTAAAATTGATTTAATTCTTCTTGCATAGCTATCACCCAAAATTAATCATTGATAAAATCATTAATATTTTTGGGTTTAAGCTGTGAAAGAAAAGCTTGATGTTCAACCTGGTTTCTCAGAGAAGCTCTAATTTGTGTCCCTCTATTTAGATCACCTACTACAGCATCTAAAGGATGAATCTTAAGAGTTCTACTGCCTCTAGAAGGGGTTGGACTAGACTCTTCATAGTTTTCTACAGGTTTAGATTCAACAGGCTTAAATTCTGGAAAATTTCCAGAACTAGTTGTTTTCATTGGGGGTTCATTGTTTTTATCATTAAGGTCCATAATTGACCTATCTTCCTCAAGATATTCAAGAGAGGTTTTAGGTTCATGTGGATCATTCTCATAAAATTTGACATGAACTGATTCTTCCACACATTTGTTTCTCTTATTAAATACTATATAGGATTTACTAGAGATTGAGTAACCTAGGAAAATTTCTTCATCACTTTTGGAAGAAAAATTGTCAAGATTATCCCTAGTGTTAAGGATAAAGACTCTGTAACCAAAAACTCTAAAGTAATTAACCTTAGGTTTTATATTGTTCCATATCTCATAAAGGATCTTCTTAAGAATATGTCTAATTAAGACTCTATTGATGATTTAATAAGTTGTATTAACAGTTTCAGCCCAAAAATAGATAGGTAGGTTATACTCATTAAGCATAGTATAGGCAATCTCTTGAAGTGTCATATTTCTTCTTTCTACAACTCCATTTTGTTGAGGTGTTCTATGAGTAGATAAATTGTGATTATAGCCATTATGTGAGCAAAAAAGACTCAAAATCTTGATTCTCAAACTCACGGCCATGATCACTATAACGTCCCAGTTCTGGAAGCCACCCAGAGGCGCCCCGTACCTAGTTGGTCACATGGCCTCAAGTGCATTTCCCCAAATTCAAGAGGCTGCCAACTAGCAGCGAGGGCCTTGGGTGTGATAGTGGGGAAACTATGCCCTCATTGGAAGAGTAACACAGTGGAAGAAAGTAATGGAAAAAGCGAAAGCAAGAATAATCCATACAAAAGTAAATAGCAGAAGACTAGAAAATAATAAACTGGAGCACACATATATATATATGAATGATGCATGATACATATGTCTAGGAAAGTATCCAAACAAATCACAATGCTGGAATAAAATAGTACTAAACCCAAGTAAAAAAGAAAGAAAAGTAAACAACTCCTCAGCATCGCAAGCCATAGCTTGGTCCCATGCTCTCCAGCTCCACAACAAATCAAGTACCTGAAGTAGAAGGGTGCTTGCCCTTATCTATACCTGCAACAATATAATCTGTTTGAGCCCAAAAGCATGGCCCAAATAGGGTGTGAGACTAAATCCCAGTAGGCAACCACTATGAGATCTCTGCCTAATAGTTAGTTAATATATGGCAGGCAGCAAGCAAATAAATGCAGTAGACAAGGAAGTACTCAAGGTAAACAATTCACATTTTCAGTGCATTCAGTATCATATATCAATAAACATCTAAACAAAGTAGGTAAACACAAATAGGTAACCCTCTAGGAAGTACTCACAGCCTATCCCCTCTGGTCCTACCTAGAAACATAAGCAACCCTCTGGGCAGTGCACTCAGTCTAACCCCTCTGGTTCAGCTTAAGTATAGACTCTCTAAGGAAGCACTCACTATCAATTCCTCCTATAGTCTCTTATCGGTAACTAAAGGTGCTCTGGGGAAGCACTCAATGTCTATTCCCCCTATGGCCCACGTCGAGGATCTACAGACACTCTGAGGAAGTACTTACGTCAATTCCCCCTATGGTCTTGCATCGTAAGTAAAACAGACACTCTGGAGAAGCCCTTATATTCATTCTCCCTATGGTCTACTACACCAGGTTCTCATGCCCTTGTGTAAGTCAAGTAGGTATAGAAATGCGTATCGGCCAAAGTAAACCTCAATAACTACTTGGCTAGCAGTCTACAGTATATCATCATATCAAAATAATCACACCATCCTACAACTAGGCATGGGAAAGTAAACATCAGCCTAACAGGCAAACTAGACCCAATGGTCAAAATAGGCAATCATGCATGGGAAAAAACTTCCAAAGCATAGAAATTAACCCTATTCACATTCAATCAACCTCTACTCAAGCATACAAGCATAGCAGGCAAACAATAGGGCTAAAATGGTAAACATTCAATACCCCGTTCATGGGTATTGGGAAAAAATGCACATATAACTCAAAGACTTTTAATGTAAAGGCACAAACCACATACCTCGATGTTGTAGGGTCATTATACTCTGGCGTTAGCTCTTGGATCAACCTAGAACGTGGTAGATCTACAAAAACGTCTAAAATGTTCAACCCACGATATCTCACAAGAGAGGAGAAATCAGAAGATGGTGTTCAAGAAGAAGAGAGAAATCACTAATGTGATTCCAACACAACTAATGGAGTTAGATTTGGAGAAAGAACGCTTGATCGAGGGCTCGGAAAAGATCTGCGCCGTACGGACGATCTCAGTCGAGTTCGGCGGAGAAGAAGAGCTTTCTACCAATTAGACGTGACCCCGGTCTGTTTAATGAAAAAAAATACACAGCGTGTACTTTGGCAGTACATGGTGTGTACTTTCCATTTCCGTACTCCACTTTAGGTGGTCTTCAGGTCACCCCCACATGGTCGTGTGCATGGCCGCCACATGACCAACACATGGCTATCTACGGTAACCGATTACATGGCATGTACTCATAAAGTACACGGCGTGTACTTCGAAAATTTCCAGAAATTCCCCTTTTTATCAAAAATGATCAAAAGAAGGAAAACATACCTGAAAAGAAGATCCAGGTTCTTAAAAACTTCTCCCCTTAAAGAAATTCATCCCCGAATTTCCCTAAAAAGGCGGCGTAGAAGAAGAAACCTCGAATAGCTCCAGCCACTGTACTCGTACATCAGCCTCCCTCTCCCAAGTCTCGTCTTGTACTCACCCATGTTGCTATATCACCTATACCAGAGGAACAGACTGGCCACGGAGAACCTTCGTACTTCGATCAATGATCTAGATAGGATGCTCCTCGAACAATGCATCCACTTCCAACTCAACCTCCTCGGGTTAGAAAACATGAGAAGGGTTTGAGAAGTAACGTCGTAGCTGAGAAACGTGGAAGACGTCATGCATAGCCCGGTACCTCTGAGGTAACTGCAACCGATAGGCAACCGGCCCAACTCTCTCCAACACCTCAAATGGCCCAACATACCTTAGCGAAATCTTACCCTGTCTTCTAATCCTCTTGTGTCCCAACCTTGGTGTGACACGTAGAAAAACCTGATCCCCGACCTCGAACTCCAGAGGTCGTCTCCGTTGATCAGCATAAGACTTCTGTCGAGACTGTGCAGTAGCCATCCTCTTCTGAATCAACTCAATCTACTCTAAGGTCTCCTGAACAAGATGAGGTCCCAGCATAGATGCCTCTCCTGTCTCCAGCCAACATAAGGGTGATCGGCATGGACTACCGCACAAAGCCTCATAAGGTGCCATATAAATAGTTTCTTGAAAACGATTGTTGTAGGAAAACTCCACAAGAGGTATTTGATTCTCCCAAGAACCTCTAAAATTCAGAATACATGCTCAAAGCATGTCCTCAAGCACCTAAATCGTATGTTTGGACTAGCCATATTTCTGGGGATGGTAAGTTGTACTCAAAAGTACATGTGTACCCAAATCCTTTTTAAGACCCTTCCAGACCCGATAAGTAAAACGTGTATCTTTGTATGAAACAATGGAGTGTATAACTCCATGTAAGCACACAATCTCATGGATGTACAACCGTCCCATCTCATCAACACTGAAGGTGTCCTTGATCGGTAAAAAGTGAGCAACCTTCATGAGTCTGTCAATGAAAACCCAAACTGCATCATTCCCTTGAGGCGACCTCAGTAAACCTGTCACGAAATCCATCGCGACATCATTCCACTTCCACTCGGGAATGGGTAACTACTATAAAAGCCTTGTTGGTCGTTGATGCTCTGCCGTCACCTGCTGACAGGTGGAACACCTCATGACAAAACTAGCAACTTCTCTCTTCATACTTGGCCACCAATATTGATGGTGTAGATCACGATACATCTTGGTGACACCCAGATGAACTGCCCAAACTGAGGAATGAAAGTCCTGCATCAACTCCTCGCATATGTCTATTGAAACCCATATGTGCCCTTATAAATGCAATATCTCATCCTCACCTATGGTCCATCCAGGAATAGGGTCCTCTCTTGACACACTTTCCCGTAGGACTATGCCTTCAGAATCTGATAGCTGCCTCATTCGCACTCAATCAAGAAGAGTAGAGGTAACAGCTACAAAAGAAAGAAATGTTTCCCCTATATGTCGTGCACCTCCAAATGCATCTCAGAGAATAGAGTCATAAGCTGCCACTCACTGCTGGCCTCCTGAACTGCCTGTATCTGAGTCCTCCTTCTCAACGCATCAGCCACTACATTGGCTTTTCCAGGCGTGTAGGCAAGCTCAAAGTCAAAAGACTAAAGGTACTCAACCCACCTTCACTATCTAAAATTCAAGTCATTTTGAGTAAAGATATAATTCAGACTTTTTTGGTTAGTGAAAACCACAAAATGTTCTCCCAGAAGATAATGTCTTCAACAACGTAAGGCATGAACAAATGCATCCAACTCAAGATCGTGTGTCGGGTAATTCCTCTCATGTGGTCTCAACTGCCGAGACCCATACGCAAAGAATCTTTCTCCCTGTATAAGTATAGCTCCCATCCCAATACCTAAAGCATCACAGTACACAGTATATCTCTTTTCTGGCTTTGGAAAGACTAGTATCGGTGCTGAAGTCAACCTCCCTTTCAGCTCTTGAAAGGCTGACTCACAAGAATATGACCACAAGGACTTCACATGCTTCTTAGTTAGACCTGTCAGTGGTGCTGCTAAGCATGAAAAAGTCCAGAATGAAATGTTTGTAGTACCCATCCAGCCCTAGAAAGCTCCATACCTCAAAGACGTTCTTCGGATGCTCCCAAGAAACTACTACTCTCACTTTCTCTAGGTCCACTGATACTCTTGTCTCTGAGATAACATGACCCAAGAAGTGAATCTAATCCATCCAAAAGTGGAATTTTGAGAGCTTATCATATAACTAATGCTCTCTCAGTGTAATCAAAATGATCTCAAGATGTGTGGCATGGTCGTGTCGAGTGTGAGAGTACACCAAGATATCATCCACGAAAACCACCATGAAGGAATCCAAGTATGGATGGAACACTCAGTTCATCAGTGCCATGAAAACTACAGGCGCGTTCGTGAGACTGAACGGCATAACCATGTACTCGTATAGACCATACCTTCTTTGGAAGTCTATAAGAGGTATATCTGATGGTCTAACGTGCAACTGATGGTAACCGGACCTCAAGTCAATCTTTGAGAACACCTGGGCTCCTCGAAGCTGATCAAAGAGATCATCAATCCTCAGTAATGGATATCGGTTCTTGATCGTCAACTGGATCAACTTATGATAATCCACACAAAGCCTGAGGGTACCATCCACCTTCTTTGCAAAAAGGACAGGCGAACCCCAAGGAGAAGTACTGGGTCGGATGAAACCCTTTGCCTACAACTCCTCTAATTGCTTCTTGAGCTCATGTAACTCTAGTGTAGCCATCCTATAAGGAGGAATGGACATCGCACTACTGAAAATTATGCCTTTACCAACGGTTTCAAACCATTGGTAAAGGCTTCCAAACCATTGGTATATTGTATACCAATAATTTGGAAAACCATTGGCAATTAAGGTGTGGAAGTAGCTCATTACCAATGGTTTTTGTATAACCATTGGGAAAGGCAATGTAATTGGAGTATTGCCAACAGTTTTACAAACTGTTGGCAATACTGCAGTGTAATCCTATTTTACCAACGGTTTAAATAATCATTGGTATATATTAATATTTCCATGTTTTACCAACGGTTTACTAAAACCATTGGTAAAAATATCTACAACACTATACCAATGGTTTTAGTAAACCGTTGCTATAGTGTATTACCAGAATTTCACAGCTCATCCACCTAAAATATCCTCCACTGCACACTCAACTACACACCTGCATACACTCTTAACGATAACAAAAATACCTGCTATAGCACACAAAATCACATAAAGACAGGATACTATTATAACCATGGAATGTACCATAATTATAATCATGTATATGAACCCAATTACCCTATGCCATATAGAATTCAGAATTGAATTCTCAATTGAATACATGCAGATTGAATTATGTAATGAATTATGAATTATGAATCAATAACACATAAAAAATTAATTATATTTCATACAGAATTCTGAATTATATATAACACATATATAATATGACATACAAGGGTTTGGGGGTGTCCCGGGAGGTGGGGGTGTCCAGGGGTGAGGGGTTGTCCACGGGGGTGGGGGTGTCTAGGGGGTGGGTTATACAGAATTAAGAATACATACAAAATTTCATTTTCTATAACACATACACAATTGAATTCAGAAATTAGAATCTAATAACCCCAAAATAAATTATCCATAGAATCTGAATACATTTGTTCAGGTTTCTGTATACCAGTTGTTTTTACTTAAAATGATGTCCATTTTAAACAAAAGACATACACTTAGAGTGATAACGACCACACCATGCCTCAGATTGAGGTGGGGATGGCTCGTACACGTCATATATGACTCATGGATTGTTTTCATAAAGTATCAATAGAATCTGAATGTGTTTGGTTGGTTTTCCGTATGTCAGTTGTTGTTTTCACTTAAAATGTTTTCCATTTCAAAAAAAGGTGAGACACTTTGAGTGGTTCTAGCCACACCATGCCTCGGATTGAGGCGGGGTTGACTCTTACACATCACATACGACCCATGGATCATTTTTCTAAAGTATCAACACAATACGAATACGTTTGGTGAGTTTTTCGTATGCTAGTTGTTGTTTTCACTTAAAATCTTGTCCATTTCAAATAAAAGTGAGACAATTTGAGTGGTGTCGGCTACACCGTCCCTCAGATTGAGACGAGGTTGACTCATACATGTCACATATGACCCATGGATTGTTTTCCTAAAGTTTAAATAGAATCCAAATGTGTTTGGTCAGTTTTCCGTATGTCAGTTGTTGTTTTCACTTAAAATGATGTCCATTTTAAATAAAAGAGAGACACTTTGAGTGGTGTCAGCCACACCGTGCCTCATATTGAGGTGTGGTTGACTCTTACATGTCATATATGACCCATGGATCGTTTTCCTAAATTTTAAACAGAATCCAAATGCATTTGGTCGGTTTTCCGTATGTCAATTGTTGTTTTCACTTAAAATGATGTTCATTTTAAACAAAATAGAGACACTTTGAGTGGTTCCAGCCACACCGCATTTCGGATTGAGGCGGGGTTGACTCGTACATGTCCCATATGACCCATGGATCATTTTCCTAAAGTTTCAACAGAATCTGAATGCGTTTGGTCGGTTTTCCGTATGTCAGTTGTTGTTTTCACTTAAAATGATGTCCATTTTAAACAAAAGAGAGACACTTTGAGTGGTGTCGGCCACACCAAACCTCGGATTGAGGCGGGGATGATTCTTACATGTCACAAATGACTCATGGATCGTTTTACTAAAGTATCAACATAATCCGAATGTGTTTGGCATGCATTTGACTGTTAAACGCATGTTTTGGCCATTTACGACACGTGGAGTGCGTTTTCGGCCACCGCGGTCACACGACACCTCTGATTGACATTCCGTCTGGTGGAACATTTCACAATTCAGTCACCCAATGTTATCGTCCAATTTCATGGAATTCCGAGGTCTTCCGGCTAGTATCGACCACCCCACGTACATTTTTCAAGTGGGCCAAACACCTAAAAAACACATATTCAGTCGTGTCGCGCAAACCGCGCATCCGAATGACATGTCGTCTCCTTATACACCTCACTAATAATAATTAGGGTGTTTTCGTGTGATTTTAAGTCATTCCGATGTCGTTTGGCATGCATTTGACCGTTAAACGCATGTTTTGGCCATTTACGACACGCGGAGTGTGTTTTCGGCCACCGCGGTCACACGACACCTCTGATTGACATGTCGTCTATCCAACCATTTCACAATTCAGCCACCCTTTGTTGTCGTCCGATTTCATGGAATTATGAGGTCGTTTGAACGGTATCAACTACCCCATGCATGTTTTCCAAGCGTGCCAAACACCTAAAAAACACATATTCAGTCGTGTCGTGCAAACCGCGAGTCCGAATGACGTGTCATCTCCTCGTACACCTCACGAATTATAATTAGGGTGTTTTGTGTGATTTCAATTCATTCTGATGTCGTTCGGCATGTATTTGACCGTTAAACGCATGTTTTGGCCATTTATGACACGCGGAGTGCGTTTTCGGCCACTGCGGTCACACGACACCGCCGATTGATGTGTTGTCTGGCCGACCATTTCACAATTCACCCACCCTTTGTTGTCGTCCGATTTCATGGCATTCTGAGGTCGTTCGGCCGGTATCGACCACCCCACGCACGTTTTTCAAGCGTGCCAAACACCTAAAAACACATATTCAGTCGTGTCGTGCAAATCACATGTACGAACTACGTTTTGTCTCCTCATACACCTCAAGAATAATAATTAGGGTGTTTTTGTGTGATTTTAAGTCATTCCGATGTCGTTTGGCATGCATTTGACTGTTAAACGCATGTTTTGGCCATTTATGACACGCGGAGTGCGTTTTCGGCCACCGCGGTCATATGACACCTCTGATTGACGTTCTGTCTGGATGACCATTTCACAATTCACCCACCCTTTGTTGTTGTCTGATTTCATGGCATTCTGAGGTCATTCAACTCATATCAACCACCCCACGCACGTTTTTCAAGCGTGCCAAACACCTAAAAAACACATATTCAGTCGTGCCATGCAAACCGTGCGTCTGAATGACATGACATCTCCTTGTACACCTCACGAATAATAATTATAGTATTTTTGTGTGATTTAAAGTCATTCCTATGTCGTTTGGTATGCATTTGATCGTTAAACGCATGTTTTGGCCATTTACGAGACGCGAAGTGCCTTTTCAGCCACCGCGGTCACACAACACCTCCGACTGATGTGCTGTCTGGCTGACCATTTTACAATTCACCCACCCTTTCTTGTCGTCCGATTTCATGTCATTCTGAGGTCCTTCGGCCAGTATCGACCACCCCATGCATGCTTTTCAAGCGCATCAAACACCTAAAAAACACATATTCAGTCGTTCTGTGCAAACCGCGCGTCTGAATGACGTTCTGTCTCCTCGTACACCTCAAGAATAATAATTAGTGTGTTTTTGTGTGATTTCAAGTCATTCTGATATCGTTTGGCATGCATTTGACCGTTAAAAACATGTTTTTACCATTTACGACACGTGGAGTGCCTTTTCGGCCAGTGCGGTCACACGACACCTCTAATTGACGTGTCGTCTAGCCGACCATTTCACAATTCACCCACCCTTTATTTTCGTCTGATTTCATGGCATTCCGAGGTCATTCGGCTAGTATCGACCACCCCACGCATGCTTTTCAAGCGCGCCAAACACCTAAAAAATACATATTTATTCGTGCCACGCAAACCGCGTGTCCGAATGACGTGTTTTCTCCTCGTACACCTCACAAATAATAATTAGGGTGTTTTCGTGTGATTTCAAGTTATTCTGATGTCATTCGGCATGCATTTGACCGTTAAACGCATGTTTTGGCCATTTACGACATGCGGAGTGCATTTTTGGTCAGTGCGCTCACACGACACCTCCGATTGATGTGTCATCTTGCCGACCATTTCACAATTCACCCACCCTTTTTTCGTCCAATTTCATGGCATTCCGAGGTCGTTTGGCCAATATCGACCACCCCACGCATGTTTTTCAAGCGCGTCAAACACCTAAAAAACACATATTCAGTCGTGTCGTGCAAACCACGCATCCGACTGACGTTTTGTCTCCTCGTACACCTTAAGAATAATAATTATGGTGTTTTCCTGTGATTTCAAGTCATTCTGTTGTCGTTCGGTATGCATTTGACCGTTAAATGCATGTTTTGTCCACTTACGACACGCGGAGTGCGTTTTCGGCCACCGCGACCACACAACACCTCTGATTGACGTGCCGCCTAGCCTACCATTTCACAATTCACCCACACTTTGTTGTCGTTTTATTTCATGGCATTCTGAGGTCGTTCATCTGGTATCGACCACCCCACGCACATTTTTCAAGCGTGCCAAACACCTAAAAAACACATATTCAGTCGTTCCATGTAAACCGCGGGTCCGAATGACGTGTTGTCTTTTTATACACCTCACGAATAATATTTAGTGTGTTTTCGTGTGATTTCAAGTCATTCCGATGTTGTTCGGCATGCATTTGACTGTAAAACGCATGTTTTGGCCATTTACGACACACGGAGTGCATTTTCGGCCAGCACGGTCACACAAAACCTCCGATTGACGTGTCGTCTAGCCGACCATTTCACAATTCACCCACCCATTGTTTTTTTCCAATTTCATGGCATTCTAAGGTTGTTCGTCCGGTTTCGACCACCCCACGCACGCTTTTCAAGCGCGCCAAACACCTAAAAACACATATTCAGTCGTGCCATGAAAACCGCGCATCTGAATGACGTGTCGTCTCCTCATACACCTAACGAATAATAATTAGGGTGTTTTCTTGTGATTTCAAGTCATTCTGATATCGTTCGGCATGCATTTGACCGTTAAACGTATGTTTTGGCCATTTACGACACGCGGAGTGCATTTTCGGCCAGCGCGGTCACACGACACCTCCGATTGATGTGTCGTCTAGCCGACCATTTTAAAATTCACCTACTCTTTGTTGTCGTCTGATTTCATGGCATTCCGAGGTCGTTCGGCCGGTTTTGACCACCCCACGCACGCTTTTCAAGCGCGCCAAACACCTAAAAACATATATTCAGTCGTGTCGCGCAAACCGTCGGTCCAAATGACATGACTTATCCTCGTACACCTCACGAATAATAATTAGGGTGTTTTCGTGTTATTTCAAGTCATTCTGATGTCGTTCGGCATGCATTTGACCGTTAAACGCATGTTTTGGCCATTTACGACATGCGGAGTGCGTTTTCGGCCAGCGCGGTCACACGACACCTCTGATTGACGTGTCGTCTGGACAACCATTATAAAATTCACCCACCCATTGTTTTCATTCGATTTCATAGCATTTTGAGGTTTTTCGGCCAGTTTCGACCACCCCATGCACGCTTTTCAAGCGCGTCAAACACCTAAAAAACACATATTTAGTTGTGTCGTGAAAACCGCGTGTCCAAATGACGTGTCGTCTCCTCGTAAACCTCAAGAATTATAATTAGCGTGTTTTTGTGTGATTTCAGGTCATTCTGATGTCGTTCGGCATGCATTTGATCGTAAAACGCATGTTTTGGCCATTTACGACACGCGAAGTGCGTTTTCGGCCAGTGCGGTCACACGACACCTCTGATTGACGTGTCCTCTAGCCGACCATTTCACAATTCACCCACCCTTTGTTTTCGTCTGATTTCATGGCATTCTGAGGTCGTTCGGCCAGTTTCGACCACCCCACGCACACTTTTCAAGCGCGCCAAACACCTAAAAAACACATATTCAGTCGTTCTGTGCAAACCGTGCATCCTAATGATTTTTCGTCTCCTCGTACACCTCACGAATAATAATTAGGGTGTTTTCTTGTGATTTCAAGTCATTTCGATGTCGTTCGGAATGCATTTGACCGTAAAACACATGTTTTGGCCATTTATGACACGCGGGGTGCGTTTTCGGCCAGCGCGGTCACACGACACCTCTGATTGACGTGTCGTCTGGCCAACCATTTTACAATTCACCCACCCTTTGTTTTCATTCAATTTCATGGCATTCTGAGGTCATTCGGCCGGTATCGACCACCCCACGCTAGTCTTTCAAGCGTTCCAAACACCTAAAAAACACATATTCAGTCTCTCCGCGCAAACCGCACGTCCGAATGACATGTCGTCTCCTCACACACCTCACGAATAATAATTAGGGTGTTTTCATGTGATTTCAAGTCATTCTGATGTCGTTCGGTATGCATTTGACCGTTAAATGCATGTTTTGGCCATTTACGATACGCGAAGTGCGTTTTCGGCCACCGCGGTCACACGACACATCCGATTGACGTGACTTCTGGCCGACCATTTCCCAATTCACCCAAAATTTGTTGTCGTCCAATTTCATGGCATTCTGAGGTCGTTCGGCCAGTATCGACCACCCCACGCACGTTTTTCAAGCGTGCCAAACACCTAAAAACACATATTCAGTCGTGTCATGAAAACCATGCATTCAAACTACGTGTCATCTCCTCGTACACCTCACGAATAATAATTAGGGTTTTTTTGTGTGATTTCAAGTCATTATGATGCCGTTCGGCATGCATTTGACCGTTAAACGCATGTTTTGGCCATTTACGACACGTAGAGTGCGTTTTCGGCCACCGCGGTCACACGACACCTCCGATTGACGTGTCGTCTGGACAACCATTTCACAATTCATCCACCCTTTGTTTTCATCTGATTTCATGGAATTATGAGGTCGTTCGGCCGGTATCGACCACCCCACGCACATTTTTTTAAGCGTGCCAAACACCTAAAAAACACATATTCAGTCGTGCCGTGCAAACCGTGTGTCCGAATGATATGTCGTCTCCTCGTACACCTCAAAAATAATAATTAGGGTGTTTTCGTGTGATTTCAAGTCATTCTGATGTCGTTCGGCATGCATTTGACTGTTAAACGCATGTTTTGGCCATTTACGACACGCGGAGTGCGTTTTCGGCCACCGCGGTCACACGACACCTTCGATTGACGTGTCGTCTGGCCGACCATTTCACAATTCACCCACCCTTTGTTGTTGTTCAATTTCATGGCATTCCGAGGTCGTTCAGCTGGTATAGACCACCCCACGCACGTTTTTCAAGCGTGTCAAACACCTAAAAAACACATATTCATCCATGCCGTGCAAACCGCGCATCCGAATGACGTGTCGTCTCCTCGTACACCTCACGAATAATAATTAAGGTGTTTTGTGTGATTTCAAGTCATTACGATGTCGTTCGGAATGCATTTGGCCGTTAAAGGCATGTTTTGGCCATTTACGACATGCGGAGTTCGTTTTCGGCCAGTGCGGTCACACGACACCTCCGATTGACGTGCCATATGGTCGACCATTTCACAATTCACCCACCCTTTTTTGTCGTCCTATTTCATGGCATTATGAGGACGTTCGGCCGGTATCGACCACCCCACGCACGCTTTTCAAGCGCGCCAAACACCTAAAAAACACATATTCAGTTGTGTCGCACAAACCGCGTGTCCGAATGATGTGTCATCTCCTCGTACACCTCATGAATAATAATTAGGGTGTTTTCGTGTGATTTCAAGTCATTCCGATGTCATTCGGCATGCATTTGACCGTTAAACGCATGTTTTGGCCATTTACGACACGCGGAGTGCGTTTTCAGCCAGCGCGGTCACACGACACCTCCGATTGATGTGCCATTTGGCCGACCATTTCACAATTCACCCACACTTTGTTTTCATCCGATTTCATGGAATTACAAGGTCGTTCGGTCGGTATCAACCACTCCATGCAGGTTTTTCAAGCGCACCAAACACCTAAAAAACACATATTCAGTCGTACCGCGCAAACCGCACATCTGAATGACATGTCGTCTCCTCGTACACCTGAAGAATAACTATTAGGGTGTTTTCGTGTAATTTCAAGTCATTCTGATGTCGTTCGGCATGCATTTGACCGTTAAACGCGTGTTTTGGCCATTTACGACACGCGGAGTGCGTTTTCATCCACCGCGGTCACACGACACCTCCGATTGACATGTCGTCTATCCGACCATTTTACAATTCACCCACCGTTTGTTGTCGTCTGATTTCATGGCATTCCGAAGTCATTCGGCCGGTATCGACAGCCCCACGCACGCTTTTCAAGCGCGCCAAACACATAAAAAACACATATTTAGCCGTACCGCGCAAACCGCGCATCCGAATGACATGAAGTCTTTTCTTACACCTCAATAATAATAATTAGGGTGTTTTGTGTGATTTCAAGTCATTCCGATGTCATTCGGCATGCATTTGACCGTAAAATGAATGTTTTGGCCATTTACGACACGCGGAGTGTGTTTTTGGCCAGCGCGGTCACATGATACCTTCGATTGACTTGCCTTCTAGCCGACCATTTCATAATTCACCCACCCATTGTTTTCGTCTGATTTCATGGCATTCTGAGGTCGTTCGGCCGGTATCGACCATCCCGCGCAGGTTTTTCAAGCACGCCAAACACTTAAAAAACACATATTCAATCGTGCCATGAAAACCTAGCTTCCAAATGACGTTTCATCTCCTCATACACCTCACGAATAATAATTAGGGTGTTTTCGTGTGATTTCAAGTCATTCTGATGTCGTTCGGTATGCATTTGACCGTTAAACGCATGTTTTGGCCATTTACGACACTCGGAGTGCGTTTTCGGCCACCGCGGTCACACGACACCTCTGATTGATGTTCCATATGGCTGACCATTTTACAATTCACCCACCCTTTGTTGTTGTCTGATTTCATGGCATTCTGAGCTCGTTCAGTCGGTTTTGACCACCCCACGCACGTTTTTTAAACGTGCCAAACACCTAAAAAACACATATTCAGTCGTGTCTCGCAAACCGCGGGTCCGAATGACATGTCATCTTTTCATACACATCAAGAATACTAATTAGGGTGTTTTAGTGTGATTTCAAGTCATTCTAATGTCGTTCGGCATGCATTTGACTATAAAACGCATGTTTTGGCCATTTACGACACGCAGAGTGCGTTTTTGGCCAGCGCGGTCACACAAGACCTTCGATTGACATGCCGTCTAGCCGTCTATTTCACAATTCACCCACCCTTTTTTTCTTCCTATTTCATGGCATTCTGAGGTCGTTCGGCCGGTTTCGACCACCCCATGCACGCTTTTCAAGCGCGCTAAACACCTAAAAACACATATTCAGCCGTGCCGTGCAAACTGCGGGTTCTAATGAGGTTTCGTCTCCTCGTACACCTCATGAATAATAATTAGGGTGTTTTCATGTGATTTCAAGTCATTCTGATGTCGTTCGGCATGCATTTGACCGTAAAACGCATGTTTTGTCCATTTACAACACGCGGAGTGCGTTTTCGGCCAACGCGGTCACACGACACCTCCGATTGGCGTTCCGTCTAGCCGACCATTTTAAAATTCACCCACCTTTTGTTTTTGTCCGATTTCATGGAATTCCGAGGTCGTTCGGCCGGTTTTTACCACCCCACGCATGCTTTTCAAGCGCGCCAAACACCTAAAAAACACATATTCAGCCATGCCCCGCAAACCGCGGGTCCGAATGATGTTTATTATCCTTGTACACCTCAGGAATAATAATTAGATCGTTTTCCTAAAGTATCTACACAATCCGAATGTGTTTGGTTGGTTTTTTGTATGTTGGATGTTGTTTTCACTTAAAATGTTGTCCATTTCAAAGAAAAGTGAGATACTTTGAGTGGTGTTGGCCACACCGCGCCTCAGATTGAGGCGGGGTTGAATTGTACATGTCGAAAATGACTCATGGATCATTGTCCTAAAGCTTCAACAGAATCCTAATGCATTTGGTCAGTTTTAAGTATGCCAGTTGTTGTTTTCACTTAAAATGTTGTCCATTTCAAATAAAAGTGAGACACTTTGAGTGGTGCCAGCCACACCGCACTTCGGATTGAGGTGGGGTTGACTCGTACACATCAAAAATGACCCATGGATCATTTTCCTAAAGAATCAACACAATCCGAATGCGTTTGGTCGGTTTTCCATATGCTGGTTGTTTTTACTTAAAAGAGTATCCATTTTAAACAAAAGAAAGACACTTTGAGTGGTACCGGCCACATCGTGCCTTGGATTGAGGTGGGTGGGGGGGTTGCCCGGGGTCTAGGGAGGAGGGTGGGAGGGCTGTCCGGGGTCCAGAAATGAGGGTGGGTAATGTATCTAAAACTCTATCTAGGTATCATACATTGAATTCTGACAGGACTGCGAACCGCCGCGGGGTGTCGTCCTGGAGCAGGGCCAAATCACGGCATTACCGCAGCGTGACCGCGGCGTGACCACGGCATGACCACGGCGTGTTGGCCCGGTCCAGTGACATCTGCAGGGCAGCATCTTCCGGCCAGGATTCCAAATAAATCCTATGTAGTTGTCCTTCACATTATAGAAAGTGATCTTATGTTATAAAAAACAGACTCTTGATTCAGGATTGTGGTATGATAAAGATATATATTTTATATTATTTGTTTTTAAAAATGGTACTAGGTAGTTGAAACTACTAATTGAGAGTCAAATTATCACACCCTAAACTATCACTATGAGTTTTCACAGACAACGCACCTCCATTGTAGGGGTTTTATTATAAAAGCATGACTTTATTTATCAAATGAAACAATTATATTAAAGAAAACTTATTCAAGATATGCAATTCAATATAATTAAGCATAATTAAGAAAGAAAATAAATTCAATTTAAATCATTATTAAATTAAATAGGCTTCCATGTTTGGTCAAAAATAAAGAGTTATACTGAATTCAAAAATATCCATACCGGAGTGAAAAACCAGTTTCAAAAATAAAGAGTTATACAGAATTCAAAAATTTAATGGATCAATCTACCCCTGATCGCCATCACTACCACCACTGTCACCATCAGCCTCATCCTTGCTGCCATCTCTGTCCTCATCGTCGTCCTCGTCATCATCCTCATCCTCGCCCTCGGCCCCATCCTCTCCCTTGGCCCCATCCTCACCCTCGGCCCCATCCTCGTCGTCGTCCTCATCCTCATCCTCGCCCTCGTCCTCTTCAGCATCCTCGTCATCACCAGGAACTTCATCATCTCAACCGCCACTAGAACTGCCGTCTGGTGCATTGGATAATGCACCCATCGGCGACATATATGTCTGACAAGCCGTGCTGGCCTCTGGTGGAAGTGATGAATATAAAGCTTTGATCAGTTTCATAAATTCTTTCTCCCTCGTTTGAACCTGGTCTTCCAACTCTATGACCCTTTTATCAGATTGTCTTGCATGATCCTTGACCTGTTCTAACTCGGTGGTACTATAATGGATACCTGGAGAGGACCAATACCTCGTCAGGACTATATTCTTACCAGGTCGGCAGCGTACTCGACCAGAGTGCTCATCTCCCAAAACCTGATATAAATGATCATGTGGCCCAAAATTATCAGGCTCCTGGGAATCAAGGGCCTCTAAAGTAGCATGTTAAAAATATTAATATATTATTAAATTTTAAAATAGATATTAATCTTTGAAATAAATAAATTAAAACTTACAATCTTTTCTTGTGTCGGTTCATTAACCGCAGTTCCATCTTTTTTCCTTCTACTCGAGCAAAACAATTTTTCTCGAGGGATACGTCCTTCAATATTCAATTTATGCTTCTGTAATGACATTGAAACAATATAAAGTTCAAGTATAATCATATATTCAATATTCAATAAATCACATAATTTAAGTAGGAAACAATAAAAAGGGCAAGTCCTAAAGAAAAATTATAAACAACTATATCGTACCAGCTGCCTCTCATGATCTGACATAGTTGTGTGCCCCAAAGTGTGGAGGTATTGCTTTGAATCAATGTTTTTTTTGTTTTTTCAGAATATTCCTAAATAATTTTTAATAATAAATAAGATAATATTAATGCAAAATATGAAAACTGTCATTTAAATACCTCAAATGGGATTAATACCTTAAATTTGGCAGTCGCCCAATGGGTAATCATCTGGAGATATTGCTCTATCGGGTAGTCATCCATGATAGGTAATGTCTCCAACTCCGTGCCCACTCTATCACACCAGCCAACATACAGCTCATGCTTATAATCTCTCCAAAGCTCTCCTAGCTTCTTTAAACGTGCTGGTCATGCACCTTCGCCATCAGGGAAGTTAAACTGAAGCTGACACCCAATAGATTAATTCATATAAATACAAAAAAAATATTACATTAAATCCAATAGATTTTTTACCCATATTTATGCCCATGCATTATCCTTGACTTCGTGTGGCAGATTTCTCCAAGAGAGAGGGCTGACCGAAATGATGTCGGAGTATTTGGCTAGCGTCACCAAAAAACCCCGACATTCCTGCCCAGATTTATCAATCATCTATCCATAATCATTGTATTCAACCATCAACTGTGTTTGGCAGTTCCATACCCCACGCAAGCGAGTACGCCCCCTCCCCCGCCTCCTATCAGTAGATGAATCTGTTATTAATGAAAAAAAATATAGTACAAGTTATAATAAAAATAAATTTTGGTATAAAAATTTGTTAGAGTTATATAAATATACCTATGGTAGTCAGATCAATGGGCGTCACTGGATGTGCAGAAGCTAAAGGAATATCCTGTACAAGTGGAGTGTCCCTCAGTGTATGCTCCTCATCCACATACTGTGTCAGAGTAGGAGTCGAAGAAGGTGGAATATAATAGCTCGGAGATAATGAACCAGAAGCAAAAGATGATGGCACAGACGTCTGGCCAACTGGTACTGTAAACATCGGAGGCCTAAATATCCCGTGTGTCCCTAAAGACACACTAGGATCAAAATGGGGCATAGAAGATACGTATGTGGTAGGGGCATAGTCCAATCAGGTACTACTAGTGGATCGTCTAACTCTCGCACCATGAGCCCTCGTACCACCGGCCTCAGTACCGGGACCACCAGATGATCGTCTAACTCTGACGCCACCCCCCCCCCTCCTAACACCAGCCTCTGTACTGGGAGCAATATCAGGCTCCTCATCGGATATCTCTCGTCTAGGGGGTGAATCCTGAAAAAAAATTTAACACAAAAGTAAACACATGATATTATAAGTTATTGAAATATATATATTTGAAATAAAATACTCACAACAGGGATGAGTGGAAGAATTCCCATCTCTATCATGTGATGATTATTTTCTGTCATCTTTTTCCATCGCCTCTCTTTAATGGGTGTCATTTCCTGCAATGAAAACAAATATGGAAGTAATTAGAAACAATTTCTTATGAGTTCATGAAATACTATGAATAAAGGAGTGATTTTCATGAAATACTATGAATAAATATTACAAACAATTTCTTATGAGTTAATATACATGAAGCTGTAATATTTGAAGCATTGAGATTAAAAAAACTATGAATCTTTAAAATTAGAACATAAGAAAGAGACATCATTCCCTTATAAATGTATATGTGTAATGAAAACATTAATTGGACAATGTATACACCGATGTAGTGATTTGAGTACACAATTCGTGGAGTAGTGAATCATAAAATTTTTCAAAATCCCTAGAAATAGGGAATAACGATATCCTTGAGAATAGAAGGATATCCTTGAGAATATGAGGAAGGATATCCTTGAGAATAGGTGGAAGGAATCTAACCTGGAAGCTGATCGGATGGAAGAGGTGCACCTGTGCTAAGGATTCTCAAGGGCTTCTAGGAGTCGGGCAGTGCTTCTAGAGTTGTGGATTCTAGAATCGGGGTCTGCTTCTGGAATAGGAGTGGGGGTTCTCCTTCCTTGTCGAATTTGGGGTAAAATTTTCCCAACGGTTGTTAAAAACTGTTGGGAAAACTCCATCTTTCCCAACGGTTTCATCAAACCGTTGGGAAAACTCAATTTTTACCCATCTTTACCGAAGATTTGCATAAACCGTTGGTAAAGAACACCTATACCAACGGTTTAAAAGAACCGTTGGTATAAAAGTGTTGGGAAAATCATGATTTACATCAGTGTCGGTGCCACTCCTGGCACAAGCTCAATAGAAAAGTCTATCTCACGCTTTGAAGGAAAACCTGAAAAGTCCTCTGGAAAGACATCTCTAAAACGATCCACCAATGGGGGAAAGTACCTCTGTCAAGTCCCCTAGTCATCCAGATATAAACTATAAATCTGGGCTATAACTCCTCCTAACCCATGATGCTCGGGTCCTGCACTGCTCGCCTAGACATCACATTCATCCTTATGAAGAAAAGATCCACCCTCTGGTGATATGAAACTCACCCTGCGGCGATAACAGTCGACGACTGCCTGGAAGGGAACTAACCAGTCCATTCAGAGAATGACATTATAGCCTGTTATCTCTAGGACATAGAGGTCCCATAAAAAGTGACACTCACCAACCTCTAGAGGGCACTCCTTACACTGTCGCAAACTAGCCTTTCTAGTTCCCAACGGAGTGTCTAGTTTCAAGATATCATTAGAAGAAAAGATGCAGAGCCCAAGGATCTCCACAACAGAAACAGATATAAATCTATGGGAAGACCCTGTATCAAAAAGAGTGGAAGCTAAAACTGAGACAACTAAGATCATACCTCGAACTGTAGAAGGCCCGGGATCCTGCTCCTGTTGGGTATGCTTCACTGCAAAAGTCTGACCTACACCGCGGCCCTGTGACCCTGCCTGACCAATCTAAGCTGATCCACCATGTTGTCAATGAAATCCTGGTGATTGGATGCCATGACCACGACCTCCACCTCAGCCTGAATGGCCGAAAGAACTCTAGTTCCCATACTGGTGAGAAACTTGTGGCGTTGCTTCTGAATGAGGAGTCATAGAAGAACCCCTATCACCAGCTGCTGGTGAGATGATCTGACATAAGTGCTGAATATAACCCATCTTGCCGCAAGATCGGCACTCCACTGGGTCTCTCGGGCAATGTGGCCTCATATTCCCGCTCTTCCCGCACTAGTAGCACACCACCTGACTACTAGAAGAAGTATCTCGCCTCCTTGGATCTCTGTGCGAAGACTCCCTGTGGTGCTTCCTGTTGTCAGTAGGAGGGATAATAACTCCATATGTCAAGCCTCCCTGGCTCACAACTCCATAATCCCTTAGATTGCGCTCAGTAATCAACGTCTGGTTGACGATAGAAGTGATAGAAGTCAACCAGAAGATTTTCACCTATGATCGGATGTCATACCTCATACCATCCTTGAACTTCCTTGCCAGGAATAACTGATCACCTTCTGAAATAGGCGTGAAACACTGCAGCTCGGTAAAGTGAGAGGAATACTCCATAACCGAAAGAGTACCTTGCTCCAGACTCATAAACCCTCGAGCTCGATCGGCCCTCAAAGTCTCCGGATAGAAGTAGTCATAGAAGATATGTTGGAACTCCTCCCAAATCATAACCTACTGGTGTCCTGCCTGTGATATCACATCCCACCACCTCTTGGTGGGGTCCTGAAGCATATATATAATAAGCTTGACCTACCACTCTGTAGGATTCTTCAGATGCTCAAAGATCATCAGCATGGCTTCCATCCATGACTCTGCAACCTGGGGTCCTCCATCCCCTGAGAAAGTGGGAGGATGCTGCTGCTGGAAGACCCGTGTCAATTCTTCCATCGACAGGGTAGGAGGTGGTGCTCCCTAAAAGGTTTACATCATCCTCATAAATCCTTCCCTGAACTGTGAATCAATACCTATGTCCGGTATAACGGCTGGTGCCAAGACTGGCACAACGGGAGGATCTACAGGTAGTCCTTGATCAGCCATATCCGGTGTCTGATCACTACCCTACAACTGGTGTACAACCATAGGACATCTCAGTGGCATGACTTTGCAAGGTCAAACACACACCTTAGATCAAGATTATCAAGGACTAGGAACCAAAAGTATAAGAAGGGAATAAGAGAAAGAAAACATTCAAGTTTTGTAGAACATGACTACACAGTGTGTACATCCCCTACACGGTGTGTTCCCATAAGCCAAACACATGGACGTGTACTCCGGCCAAAACTGGTCATGTAACACCCCACACACACGGTGTGTTTGTTACAGACATGGCATGTAAGACGAGCTTCACCGACCCGTGTTGTTAGTGACATGTTCAGATACACGGTTCACACTGCACGACGTGTTCTAGATAGACATGATGTGTACTAGGAAGATTTCACCAACCCGTGTTGTTAGTTACATGGCCGGGTACCTAGGTTACACCACACAGTATGTTCCAGACGAACACAGCGTATACTAAGAATATTTTTCTGAGCCGTGTTGTTAGTGACACAGCCGGTTACACGGTTCTATGACATAGTGTGTACATCCTCTACACGGTGTATCTTACCAAAGATTCCAAACCCCGTGTCCCTGCTCACACATTCTGAGATGGTTAGAGACTAAACGGTGTGTACATACAGTACATGGCATGTACTTAATAAAAATAGTTTCTTCCCGAACAGAAGAACACGTGGAATGTATTCAAAACTACACGGCATGTATTCTGGGTTTTTTCGGACAGTAAGCCTCAGAAACTACTCTAGAGCCCAGAAAAACACTGAAACGATCATTAAAATGCCAAATTCTGATCTGTGAGGGCCCATACTCCCCGCGAGTCAAAGATTGACATCTTACACATGTTATAAACAAGGTAAAAAAGTCAATGATCCACCAAATTCTGGTCAATGAGGGCCCATAACACCTCAAGAACCAAAGTTTGGCATTCATTCAAACAAAACCTTACACAAACGATACCCTATCAAACAGTAGGTATTTTATCAAGGCAACCATCATAACAACATACATCTCTAGCACAACATCTATCACAACAACATGCAATCACTAATGCACCCTATATGGCATGGCAAGAATGCATGATATGTAATTTCTAGCAAGTGTCTAAATGATTCATGAGATGGCATACCCTCATCTCATCGGATTGCAATAGAAATAGAACCTAAATAACGTCAAAAATAATAGCACGATACATGCGAGTCACCCAATGGTGAAAATCAGATTAACCGTAAACTTGCAAAACCAGAAAAATTACAATAAACGAGGTAGATTCGCTTTTCCCTGTACATGGGTTAGCTACTCCCGGGCACAGCTTATTACCAAGTACCTATTCTATCTTATCCCTGACTATAGGCTCTAAACAATAAGTCAAGAAGAAAAATAAACCCCTTTGATACCACTTTGTAATGTCCTGATTTTAGAAGCCACCTAGAGGCGCCCCATACCCGGTTGGTCACATGGACTCAAGCACATTTCCACAAACGTCAGAGGATGACAACTATCAGCAAGGTCCTTGGGTGTGATAGTGGGGAAACTATGCCCTCATTGGCAGAGTAACACAGTGGAAGAAAGTAATGGCAAAAGCAAAAGTAGGAATAATCCATACAAAAGTAAATAGTAGAAGACTGGAAAATAATAAACTAGAGCACACATATATATATGAATGATGCATGATACATATGTCTAGAAAAGCATCCAAAAAAATCAGAATGTTGGAATATAGAAGTACTAAACCCAAGTACAAAAGAAATCAAAGTAAACAACTCCTCAGCATCGTAAGCCATAGCTTTGTCCCATGCTCTCCAGCTCTACAGCAAATCAAGTACCTGAAGTAGAAGGGCACTTGCCCTTATCTATACCTACAACAATATAATTTGTTTGGGCCCAAAAGCATGGCTCAAACAGGGTATGAGACTAAATATCAGTAGGTAACCACCACGAGATCTGTGCCTAATAGTCAGTAAATATATGGTAGGCAACAAGCAAATAAATGAAATAAACAAGGAAGTACCCAAGGTAAATAATTCACCGTTTCAATGCATTCAATATCATATATAAAGCAACAACTAAACAAAGTAGGTAAACACAAATAGGTAACCCTCTGGGAAGTACTCAGAGCCTATCCCCTATGGTCCTACCTAGTAACACAAGTAACCCTCTGGGCAGTGCACTCAGTCTAACCCCTCTGGTTCAGCTTAAGCATGGAATCTCTAAGGAAGCACTCACCGTCAATTCCTCCTATAGTCTTGTATCGATAACTAAAGGTGTTCTGGGGAATCACTCAACGTTTATTCCCCCTATGGACCGCGTAGAGGATCTAAAGACACTCTGAGAAAGAACTTACATCAATTCTCCCTATGGTCTCACATCGTAAGTAAAACAAACACTCTGGAGAAGCTCTTACGTCCATTCTCCCTATGGTCTACTACATGAGGTTCTCACGGCCCTGTGTAAGTCAAGTAGGTATAGAAATTCATATCAGCCAAAGTAAACCTCAAGAACTACTTGGCTAGTAGTCTACATCATATCAGTATATTAGAACAATCACACCATCCTACAACTAGGCATGGGAAAGTAAACAGCAGCGTAACAGGAAAACTAGACCCAACAGTCAAAATAGGCAATTATGCATGGGAAAAAACTTCCAAAGCATAGAAATTAACCCTATTCACATTCAATCAACCTCTACTCAAGCATACAAGCATAGTAGGCAAACAATAGGTCTAAAATGGTAAATGCACAATACCCCATTCATGGGTATTGGGAAAATTGCACATATAACTCAAAGACTTTTAACTAAAAGGCACAAACCACATACCTCGGCATTATAGAATCATTATAATCCGGTTTTGGCCCTTGGATCGACCTAGAATGTGGTAGATCTATAAAAACATCTAAAACTTTCAACCCACAATATCTCATGAGAGAGGAGAAATCAGAATATGGTGTTCAAGAAGAAGATAGAACTCACTGATGTGATTCCAACGCAACTAACGGAGTTTGATTCGGAGAATGGATGCTCAATCAGGGGCTTGACAAAGATCTGCACCATACGGATGCTCTCGGTCAAGTTCAGTGGAGAAGAAGAGCTTTCTACCAATTAGACGTGACCTCAGTCCGTTTAATGAAAAAAAAAAATACATGGCGTGTACTTTGGTAGTACGCGGCATGTACTTGTCATTTTCTTACTTCACTTTAGGCAGTCTCCAGGTCACCCACACATGGCCTTATGCATGGCCGCCACATGGCCAGCACACGACTACCCGCGGTAACCAAGTACACGGTGTGTACTCAGAAAGTACATGGTGTGTACTTCGAAAATTTCCAGAAATTCCCCTTTTTCTCAAAAATGACCAGAAGAAGGAAAACATACCTGAAAAGAAGATCTGGGTTATTACAATCACTTCTCAAGGTCTTAATTCTAAGTCCACTAATATTTTCTATAGACTTTGAATATTTAATGAAGTAAGAACATGCTTCACTTTTGTGAGCTAGAAAGTATACCCAAATGTATCTAGAAAATTCATCTACAAGAACATCGACATAGTTTTTTCCATTTAAACTTGAAACTCTTTATGGTCCAAAAAAATCCATGCGAACCAACTCAAGCGGTTGATAAGTTGAAACTTATTTCTTCGGTTTGAAATAAACTTTGTGTCATTTTCTCTTTTGAAAAGGATTACAAAATTTATTAAGTGGGAATTTCAATTTAGGTAAGACTCTAACTAAACCTTTCCTAATTAGTTTCCTAAGTGAGTGCACATTTCAGTGTCCTAATCTTCTTTTCCATAACCAAGATTCTTTATAAAAATCATTTAAACAATAAACATTTTTCTTGGATAAATATTTTAAATCAATAGCATATACATTTTCATTTCTAAGAGCAGTGAATATTAAATCATTTTTAGAATTAAAAACATTGCATGTATCATTTTCAAACTTAACATTAAAACCATCATCACACAACTGAGAGATACTAAGTAAATTTTACTTTAACCCATCAACAAATAGTATTTTTGAAATTAATATAGTATTAGGGTTACTAATTTGGCCTAAGTTGACGATCTTTCCCTTAGCATTATCACCAAATGTAACATGTCCACCATTAACTTTTATTAGGTTCTTAAAGCATGAATAGTCTCCTATCATATGTCTTGAACATCCATTTTCCAAGTACTGTAGGTTTTTATATGATCTCTTTAGACAATTTTTCTGCAAAACAGATTAAACATAGGGTAACTTTGGTACCCAGATTTTCTTGGGTCCAGAGAGGTTAGAAAGTAAAGCTTTGGGAACCCATATTTGTCTTATAGGTTTCCTATAATCAACAAGCATTTTTTGAGACATAAACACTTTTTTAGGTCCTTTAGAAAATTGTTTTTCAAGAGATGATCCAGAACTTGAACTAGTAGTGAACTGTCCAGATTTTGGAACAAATTTGTTTTTAATAATCCTTCTCTATTTTAGTTGATATCATAGACCAGTTGTGTATTTTGGAGCAATTTGTTTCCCTAGAAACTAAGTCAAGGTATCTCTACCAGCAGTAAACTTCTCAAGATCTCTTTTTAATTTCTCATTTGATAGTTTAAGTTCAACATTTTCTTTTAACAGCTGAGCAAATTTTTCTTTTTCAATATCCAAATTAGACTTATAATTGGCATTTAAATAATTTTGTCTTTTCAATGATTTATATTTATCCTTAAGTTCATTAAAGGTATCATCAATCATTCCACTGTATTCAAATAGTTCATCCTTAGTCATATTTTCATCATTATTTGATTCACTTTCATTCCCAGAATAGTAAGCATTATGTGTAGGAGAATTAAGTGTTACCTCAGATGTTTATATCATGAAACATCAGTTTGCGTGATTGTTCTTTTCAGTATCAAAAGTTTTAGATTCATTGGAGCTATCTTCTAAAGCACTCCAAGTAGCTTTCATAGCCTTTTTATATCCCTTTCCCTTGTCTTCATATTTATTCTTAAATTTCATCTTAGGGAAATCAGCCTTCACATGACCTTTTCTTTTACACTCATAGCATACTATCTCATTTATGTTGTCATTTCATTTTCTATCATTTTTTCACTATCCCCTATTATCATACCTTCCTTTATAGTTTGACTTTCTAAAGAAATTCTTCTTTTGGTAGAAATTTTTTAATCTTCTAGCATGATGAGTCATCTCATCATCACTGTCAGAATCTGAATCTTCACTGGTGGAACTGTCTATAGGAACTTAAACCTTTTCCTTGTCTTTTCTCTTTGAGGTAGCAGTCTTGAATGCTACAGACTTCTTTCTTGGTTCTTTATCTGCTTATTGATTCACCTTAATCTCTTCTCTGTAAATCATAAGTTTTCCAATTAGTTCCTTCACTGGTATCTTGCTTATGTCACATTATTCTCAGATAGAAACAGAAGTTCCTCTCCATCTGTCAGGTAGGCTTCGAAGAAATATCATAATATGATCCTTGTTGTCCACTGGTTTCCCAAGTAGACTCATGGTATTTACTATTTCATTGAACCTAAGATACATATCAGAGATAGGTTTATTATTCTTCATTTTAAAATTATCATATTTAATAGTATAAGTATTTAATCTCATTTCTTTAACATTGGTTGTTCCCTCATGGGAAACATCCAAAGTATCCCAAATTTCATATGCATCTTTACATGCAGATATTCTATTGAATTCTTCATCAACTAGAGAATAGTACAATGCATTCATTGCTTTATATTTATTGTTATATGTAGCTTTAGTCAACTAAGACCATGTGTCCCTAGCAGTAGCAAGTAATGCATGTTGTTCTTCAATTGTGTTCCATATTTCAGGACCCATGCTTTCTAGATACATTTTCATTTTCAATTTTCACTGAGCATAGTTATGACCATTAAATAAAGGTGTTCTGTTAGTATCCTCACCCTCAACTTGGTTATCCATAGCTAATTAGAATTTAAAGAACTAAAAATTTAGATATGACAGGAATTTTAAGATCTTTAAGATACAACTAAAATCACAGTTGAAAAGAATTTGAAAAGATTGAAAAACACTTCTGATGGTAGAAATAAATGAACCTATGATAGAAAATATTAGTCAGGGTGGAAACTTAAGAGGGGGTGAATTGAGTTCCTACTTAAAATTTTTGTTAAAAACTTTATGATAAAAATCCCCCAATTTGAAACAGCCCAGTTAATTAAGGCAGTAGAGATATAAATGTTCAATTGGTCAACAAGTTTCTCAAAGGTTGGTTAGTCCTCAGTTGAATTAGTGTAAAATACTTATCAAACTTTTGAAACAGGTTTACTGAATTAAACACATATACACACTAACCAAAACTAACTATCAGAGTTAATGTAAAACGGTTTTTTGTTTTGGAAATTATAATCAGCATAAAATAGAAAAATAGTGTATTATAGAATAAATTACACAACAGAGTTAAACAAGAGGTTCAGTCTCAAGCTGGGACTTGATCCTCTCCACTTGGTGATCATCTGTCACCAAGCAGTTTATATTAACAATAAACTTGATACACATCCTGTATCAGGCTTTATAATAGTTTTCACAAACTTTTCAGGTCTCACAAACTCTACCACAGTTCTTCATGGGAAAAACAAACAACCAGGCCACACACAGCCTCTTCCATAGTTATACGTGGGAAACAAGTGTGTAAGTAATGTTTGGTGTGAGGATTTTCAGTATCCACCAGTTTGAGCATAAGAGATAGTGTGTGTGTGACAAACAAACACACTACTTAGAAATGTAAGAAAAAGGACATAATAGAGATAATGTTATAAATATTGAGTTTATAAGTATCTATGTGTTTGGAATTTAGTTCTTGTCTCCTTGGAGTGAATAAATTGCAGTTCGAGTCCTTCTCTGGAAGTTGTCCCCAAAACAGAGTGTAGCAACTCCAGGTTTTATCTTCCAGGTACTGAAGTGTTATACTTCTTGGTATGAAATAGATTTGATGAAGCACATAAGGAAGTCTTGAATTTGTTCTCCCAAATGATCTTCGTGAATCTCTTGGGTTAGCAGAGTAAGTGCTGGTGTTCTCATTATTATACAGATCTTCGTGTAATGTCTCTCACCCAGTATGTATCTCCCTTTTTTCTCAATCATCTATTCTATTTTATATTCTTGAGGTCAGATAGTAGGAATGATAAAACCATGTGCGGTCTTCCTCATACCTCATACTGTCTCTAGATACGGTCTCCAGATATGTCTACAATCAGCATTAATTAATGTCAGAAGCATTAAATTTACCAAATATGACTATTATAATAATCTCAAGAAAATTGAAAAAGTATAGAGTAGAAGGGTATTGGTATCAGTAGACTGGTAGTTGTATCCTTCTCAATATTAGGCTTCATCGGTAGGCTTCATCGGTAGGCTTCATCGGTAGGCTTTATCAGTATGATTCATTAGTAGGCTTCCCATCTATAACTTTATAGCAGTTACCTCTAACGGTAACTCTACAACAGTAGCCTTTGAATGATAGACTCATAGTGGTGAACTAGCTCGCATTGATAACTCATTGGTAAGGTTCCTTAGTGTTAATCTTCTAGCGGTAACCTCTATCGGTAACCTCTATCGGTAACCTCTATCGGTAACCTCTATCGGTAACCTCTATCGGTAACCTCTATCGGTAACCTTTATCAGTAACCTTTATTGGTAACCTTTTACTTAGAAACTTTTACACTGTAAACTTGATCAATAAATTAGTGAGATTTAAAATACATAATTGTTACATGATAAAAATTATAAAAACTAATGAAACATGATTTTCATATAAATGAAACATGATTTAGGATTATCAAAACATGTGATTCCAACAATAACCTCTTTCCAAATTTTAGAACTCCATCCTCAAACACGAAGTCTGCCAATCTTCCATACCTAATAGCTTTAATTCTCTTTTTTAGATTCTCATCATCAAATTTAGAGATTTTTATCTTCTCTAGTAAAGATGGTTTAGCAATCATTTGAAAAGGTAATGATGTTTCCTCTTCCTTAACAATTCTCATATCCATCTTTATCAGATCCATGAATATAAGATCTCTCTCAATCATCATTTGGGTTAGAAGACTATGATCTTTCCTACTTAATGCATTTACGACCATATTTGCCTTTCCTGGGTGGTAGTGTATTGAACAATCATAATCTTTGAGTAACTCAAGCCATCTCTTTTACCTCATGTTGAGTTCTTTCTGTGTAAAAATGTATTTCAAACTCTTGTGATCTGTATATATATCACATCTTTCACCATAGATACAGTGTCTCCATATTTTTAAATCAAAGATTTCGGCTGTTAACTCAAGATCACGAGTTGGATAATTATGTTCATGAGTCTTCAATTTCCTTGATGCATAAGAAATAACTTTAATATTTTTCATAGGGATACAACCCAATTCATTATTTGATGCATCACTATATATCACAAACCCATCATTTTCAGATGGAAGAATCAAAATTGGATCATTGACCAATCTTATTTTAAATTCTTAAAAACATTTTGTACATTCTTTTGTCCATGAAAAGTTACCCCCTTTATGTGGGATCTTGGTTAGCAGGTTAGCCAATCGGGAAAAATTCTGAACAAAACGTCGATAGTAACCTACTAAGCCAATAAAACTATGCACCTCAGTTATGTTCATTGGTATAGGCTATTCTTGTATTACCTTTGTCTTCATAGGATCAACTAATATTCCATCTTTAAAGAAAATATGGCCAAGAATAGAAATAGTTTGAATCCAGAATTCACATTTACTAAACTTCCCATATAACTCATTTCTTCTAAGAGTCGTGAAAGTGGTTCTCATGGTCCTCATAACTTTTGAAATATATCAAGATTTCATCAATAAATACCACAATAAAATCATCAATATATTCCTTCAAAAATCTTTTCATTAGGTCCATGAAAATGGAGGGTGCATTAGTCAGTACAAATAGCATTACTGTAAACTTATATGCCCATATCTGGTTCGAAATGTTGTCTTTGGAATATCTTCCTTCCTCACACGCAACTGATGATATCCAGACTGAAGGTCAATATTTACAAAATATTGAGCTTCGTGTAGTTGATCAAATAGATCATCAATGTGAGGTACATGATACTTGTTCTTTATTATAATAGCATTGATTTCTCTATAATTAATGCACAATCTCATGGATCCATATTTCTTCTTAACAAAGAGAAGAGGGGCTCCCATGGAGAAACACTAGGGTGAATAAATTCCTTGTCACTCAATTCATCTAATTGTTTCTTCAGCTCTAATAATTCCATAGTGGGAATTCTATAGGTAGTCATTGATATAGGTCTTACACTGATAATTAAATCAATAAAGAACTCAACTTCTTGCTCTAGAGGATGTCCAAAGAAATCCTCTGGAAATACATCAATGTATTCTTTCACAACAGGTACATCTTCAATTTGAATATCCATAGATGATTTTTTCTCTTCCTCTCCAATAATTTCATTTAGAAGAGCTACTGAAGGTGGATCTGGATAGGATCCAGATGATGATGTTTCTACTCTAAAGATAAGGGATTCTACATCTTTCTCAAAAATTGTAACTTCCTTCTTCTTGCAATAGATTTTTGCATCATAATTTGAAATCCAATCCATACTTATAATTATATCAAATTCATTCATAGGTATAATGATAAGGTCAATAACTAAAGTATGTTTATGTGTCACAAAGGGGATTGACTGACACATTTCTGTTGCAATGATACTTCCCTTAGGAGTTTTGACTAACAACTCCTTTAATAAATCAAATTGGAAATGTATAATTTTCTTGGCAAACTGAGATGATATAAAATAATTCAATGATCCAGAATTAGATAAATTCGAAGAAATGATTAAATTACCTGCCACCACATCATTAGGAACTTCAACCTCTACAGTTGTGATCGCATAAGCCTACCCTTTCTCCCATGGCCTTTTCTAACATAATTTTCCTTGATGTTTAGGAAAATCATTTTCATAGTGTCCCATATACCTAAAATTATAGCATTAAACATCATTTATTTGTCTCTTCCCATTACATTCATTAGATTTGTGACCCTTTTCTCCGCACTTATAACAAACTCACATGCCTTTCAAGCATTTTCCTAGATAGTTTTTTCCACAGTTCTCGCATAATGGAAAATTATTCGTTCCCTTCTTCTTCTTTGGAGATTCACCTTTTCCATGATTATAAAAATACCTCCTTTTATCTTTATTTACCTTGAATAAATTGGATCTAGAAAATTCCTTCTTTGTTTTGATGGCACTTAATATTATTTCATCATATGATGAAAATGTTTGAGAAGTCAGTGCCCTTCGAAGACTTGGCTTAAGACCTTTAAAGAAATAATCAATCTTGTCTTCCGAATAAAATATTTCATCTATAGCATACCTATCTAGTCTTGTAAAAGTAGCCTCATACTTTTCAACACTCTCTTCTTCCCTTTGTTTCAAGCTAAGGAATTTTCTCTTCGTTTCAGTCTGTTGCTCATGAGGGAAATATCTATTGAATAGTACTTTCTTAAAAGTTCTCCATTCAATATCTTATATTTCATCTTCTTCCATGGTATTCTGGATCAAGGAACACTATTGATCAACATCACCCTTGAGACAATATACTGCCAATACTACCTTTTCATTTTCATTACATCTTAATGCTAGAAATATCTTTTCTAGAGACTTGATCCACTGCTCAGCTACCACTGGATTAATAATCCCACTAAAATATGGGGGATTCTACCACATGAAACGATCCAAAATTAGTGTAGTATGGTTATTCATCATAACATGAGTAAGTTGTCCAAATATTGTCATGATCTGCTCAACTCCAACACTAACCGTGTTGACTTACTCAGTGGGGGAAATCCCTACATTGTTAGTAGGTATTGATTCCCTTTATTACATTAGGCGCCATTACTAAAAAATGGCATAGACTAAATTAGGTTATGAATCATAGTGCATAAATTCAAACTACAAAAACACTTAACATAAATTGAAAGTTTATTCATAGATAATCTCATAATCATAAACACTATTTATATTTACTTTTAAATCCTTCATAATGGTTTGTAAAGAAAATGTGAATTATTCTAAGCATGTCCCCCGGGAGTTTCAAACTAGGTGCGTATTAAGGACTATTGTCATGTACCAGGTTACCCCAATTCAGGCCCAGAACACCTTGTTTGAGTAGTTACTCCTAGGTACATCTGTTCCAAAACCACATCCACTTGTAGTAAGCAAATAGGGATGTATTTCTAGGAATTCCCACATAATCTATACCTTTCTAAAATTCTAGTATTTTCTTGTATACTTATCCTTAATGTCTATCTTAGGGTTGAGCTCCCTGATCTATGTTTTCAAAATCTAGGTCCCAATGTTTCTACTAAACTTCCTCTGATACCAACTGTAATTCCCCGACCCTAGAAACCCGGAGTAGGTGGTTTATTTTATTACATTGGCATGATTACAAGGAATCAAATCCTGAAGGACTAATCATTTTAGTATTCTTGAAGAAAATAGATACATATATGGAACCCATTTTACATAGGTAAAAGAAAACAAAATACAATACATAACAAAAGTTAATAAACTACATCCTTGAAAACTCAATAAATGATCTCTTCTTCATAACCACAGGAAGGAAAAAGAAATGAAAGGGTGAAAAAGTGCCCCCCACACACTTATGACACCTTATGAACCGTCACATGTGCATTCATTCAATATCTCTCACATCATCTGTGAACAAGTGCCCCCCACACACTCTCCATATATACCCACGCACGTGTAACCCTCCATAAAAAGTGTCAAGGTTCAAACACTTCTTTCCCTTACCAAATCCAAACACATACCAAGTTTTTCCAAACCGATACACATTCTCTTTAAAAACCCAATTTACTAATTTCAAAAACAATTTGGAAGAAACCACCTTTTTTTAAATCACTTTCATTTTTAACACACATTCACATCAACAGAGTTCAAAATGAAACACAACCAACTATTAACCATTGAAATGAGGAACTAGTGTTTGTGCCTAACCCAGTGACATGGTGGTGAGCCATGCCCCAAGTAAGGTATAACACTAAGAAGACCTCAAACTGAGCACTTGGATTCCACATGGGTCACCACCCCATGTGAGGCCGCAATGTGAACCAATTTCCCCCCATTGTCATCCCTCAATCAAAAATAACCAAAGACAAAAGACTCAAATCCCGGAGTACCCCTAGTAACTCAGGTCTCTTCGCGAGCAGTGGTGATTAGGAACCGACCCGTAACCTACCTCTTGAGCCCTGACAGTCCTAATCTCCATCTATCAGACACCCCAAATAACAAAGGCCTCCTATGATACCATTTTGTCACGAACCAACTCGGGTCAACCCTGAACCGGTCACTCGAGCCAGCCCACGGCATGGCCCGAGGGGTGTTCCCGATCCCCACGGGCTGGAAACTAGTGTCGGGCATCAAAACTAAATAGGTGGGAATGATTTGGACCATAAAAGGAAGACAAATAAATTAATAAAGACTAAAAAAAGATAAAGGAAACTAGCAGCGGCAAGAAAACAAGACTGCACATACCTCAATGTGACCTCTTGGTCACCTCCAACAACTAGCAGTTTGTCTCGCACAAGCAGATGAAACAAGAACCTAAACCAAACAGCTGAAACTGTATCTGAAAAGGTAGAATAGGCGTGAGCATTAAAATGATCAGTAGGAATACCAAAAATGAACCACAAAATCCATGCATTTTCCAGTTCCAAAACCGCCCAAGGATACTAGTTTGAACTACAGTTATAAAAATAAGGTTTTCATATTTACACTGTATTTTAAAAATTAATAATCACAATTCTATTGCCCTTATAATTTAAAAACAAGGAAAGGAAAACAAAAGAGAGGTTCACACAAACTTTTCTAAAAACAACTACTTTGAAGTTCTTTTTAAAAACCAACCATACATACAAAACTTTTCCAAGAAAACACCAACCACGTTCTAGGGTATGATTTCACACACACAGCAAGGGAAATGGTACTAACAGTTCTTATATCAAAGGATCAAGGAAAACCTAGGAACTCAGAGAAAGACCAGAACATACTATACATGTGACTCATCCTGAAGGCATGCCTACTCTCGATGACGTCATAACGCCCAATCGTCGCCCTACCTGGCCTAGTTGAGGGTCTCAATCCCATAGCAATAATAATAACAAAAAATCTCTCTGCTATGGTCCACTAGACAGTGCGTAATCTAAACTAGTGCAACAATCGTTCTTAGTAAACCCCCTTGCTATGCTAAGTTTTTGTTCTATGTTCACAAAGAGGTGTGCCACACATTAAAATAACAATACATATATATATAATCTAGCACGCGACACCAACCGGCACCACCTCGACCACCTCAAGGTTAGTCTCATGCCTTAAAATAAATATTCTCAAAAGGAGTCCCATACTGAGGACCCTTCGTCACATGATCGACAGACGAGGCAAGGGGCCTAACCATAGAGGGGTTTTCCAATATACAACTTCAAAGATGCCAAACAGGCCTCATACAATTCACACATATCAAACCTTTGTAAATAGCCAATCCAAAATGCCAAACGGTCCTTTAGCTTCACAATGCTCATATTTTTATCAAAACATTTATTAACCAATTCAAAACAACCACAATTTACCCTCTTTGTACCAAAGTAACCAAAAGGTCCCTTAAATAAAAAATTTACCAAAACATTCCCAAGTTCACTTTAAGTAAAGTTAAAACAACACCTAAGAAAGTGCCAAATGGGCTTTCACAACACTTGCAAGCCAACAATCTTTCACAAAACGCCAAATGGGTTTCGACTTCCACTTTCACCCAAACACACCCCAAAAAACAAATGCCCCTTTCATTTTCCAACAAATCACCCCAGCATGTTTCCAAGGCCAACTGGGCCAAACCAAGAGGAACACTCTAAAACCAACCAAAACATTTGAAATCAAATTTCATAAATACACCCTTTTATTTCAACCCAAAAACACCCATATCACTCACTTATAAAATACCACATGAGTTCATAAACCAAAAGCCTGTTTTTAGACCAACACCAAACCACAGCTAGGGAAAACACCACATTTCATACACAAAATCCAAAACATATTTCAAACCAATTTAAAAAAACATTTCTATGGGAAAACCCCCACCCCAATATCCAGTTTCACTCAAAAAGAACAAGTGGAAATTTACAAACACCTAAGGCATCATATACAAGGCATAAACCAAGATTCATGTAAAACCCTATCATTAACAACACCAAACAACTTTAGAACACCACAAAAATCTTTAAAGAGGTACCATGGAGATGCATATAAAGATAATAAAATAACGAAAACCTCAAGAATTAAGGACAAGCAATGGAAAGGAAATGCATGGATTTGCCTACCTCAATGAAGTCAAGCCGAAACTTTCTAACTCAAGTGACAGCTCGCTCGCACGCGTGCATGCATACACATCCATATATATATATACACCTTTAAACTGATGCACGTGTTCCCCATTACATGAGGGAACACGCACTCAGAAGATATATATATATATATATATACATATATCCATACCTGGGAAAAAGCGTGTGCGCGCTTGGAAATGATCTTGACTCCCTGCAACCATTTCTGACACCCAAAAATTAGTGCGGTGGAAACCTTGAAAACACGCAGCAAGCTGAGATTGCATCCAAAATCATTATCCGCACTACAAATAAAATAAAAGGAATTCAAAACACAATAACGACACTAAATTAAATGTGTGCATGAAAAAAAAACTCTCACCTTGGATGGTGATGGCGAACCAAAACACGCAGCAAGACCAAACGCACTCCGCAAATAATGACAAGCAGTCTGAAGCGATCTGAATCGCTTCGCCTTCGGTGGCGGTGGACGGGACGCGGTCCGACATGACCCGAGACACCATTTGCGAACCCGGTGAGGGGATTCGCAGCCACGTCAGAGCAGCATGGGGGTGCTGTGCAACAGGGTTCGTGTTTTCCTCTACTGGTCATCGGAGCAAAGGGGTGCGATGAGGAGGTTGGGGCGAGCGTGGATGGGCCGACTGCAGCTGGCTTGCTCAGGCGGTCGGAGCTAGATGGACGGGAGGAGGGGAGTTGGACCAGATTCGCGGGAGGTCGGAGCTGCCTGGCCGGTGCGGGAGGAGGCCGGCGCAATAGGAGGTTGGCGCGAGGGAGATCGGTGTAGGGTTCTGGGCGAGCGCGGCGTGCGGATCGGGAGTGTCGGTCGAGGTGCGTTACGGGGTCGTCGGCGAAGGGCGGTGCGGAAGTCACTACTGCCGAAAGGGCCGAGGCGGCCTGGGTGAGGGCGGTGAAGCCAGTGCAGCCGCATGAGGGGAGAACACAGAAGGGGGGGCTCGCATAGCGCAAACAGGGAAGGGAAAAAAAGGGTGTCGCCGGGTTGATTAGGTTTAGGGTTATGTTTTTTTGTCATTTTATCTTATAATAAAATAATATTAAAACCAAGGATAATAATAATAATAATCATCATCATCATCATCATCATCATCATCATATCATTATTATTATTATAAAAAATTTATTTATTTATTTCATTTTATTTAACTCGTTCTTATTTTTATTTTATTTTAAAAAAGAAATAGTATTATTTATTCTAAAAACTAGGTAACCTCGCGGTTTGTGCACGATTACATGCAGTCATACGCACAGTTGAGTAAGTTGTGCTCAACTCGCGTCACCTGACACTTCCCTCTTATAGTGCTGAGCTACGCGCTCATCACACAACTTAAAAAAAACACGCGCAAGTTGCGTGCCACAACCCAATGCACTTGGGCATCCATGCGGGCTGACCACGCAAAATGAAAAGAGATTCCAAAATTTTAAAACTCGACCCGCTTGCTACTGAAACTCAAAATAATAATTAAAACAATTAAAAATAATAAATCAATCAGGTCAGGGTGTGACATCAAGTAAATTGTGATTTTAATTAAAAATTAAATTAATCATATTTAGAAAATTAATTTTGAAAAATGGATTTCATTTTTGGATTATACACATCGAAAAATAGTTAGGGTCAATTTTTTGTATTTTTCTGAAATACTTGATTTTTTTATGAATAGTGAAATGTGATAATTTACAAAATAAGCTAAATACATTAATTATTGAGACATGGGTGATGTTCTGCTGATTTAAGCACCATTGGTTCGAACTCATATACACATATTACTATTTTTGGTCATTGAGTCATTGTTATTTCTTGTCTTATGGAAAAATAATAAAGTAATTATTTAAATATTAAGAAAACCCTCCTCTCCTCCACTATAAAAAACACCCACACTCCCCTCTTCTCTTCGCTCCTCTCAAGCCTTGTGCCTTGCCTAAATTCTACTCAAATCTCTACCCAATATCCTCCCCCATATACATCAACCCTTTTTCTCTTAAAAATACCAAACCATCTCCCCTTAAGAGGCTCTCAAGGATGGTTAATTTAAGAGGTAAATTCCTATTTTCAATTCTTTTACTTTCCTTTCAAGTTCCTTTGTTTTATTTTCTATCCTTACCTCTCTTCATCCAAATATTATGACAACTATAGTACCTTATATGTAATTGAATGTTTTTATGATAATTTAATAAGTTATTATCATCTCTCCTTTACCCTTATTTTACACTAGTAGTAAAAACGACATCTGAGATGTGTTAATTTACCACATTCAAGGATAATGGGTTTTCAATTTCCATTACCGTCTTTAATTTTGGTCATGAAACCATTATTATAGTTGAACCAGATTATAATATATGTATTGTGTCTCATATATGGTTTTAGAATCTTTTTTTACACATGGTTTTGATTTATAAAACAAAATGTGTCTGTTGTGATCAAAAACCACCAATTAACCAAAAAGGTTATCACTAAAGTTTTATATAATAATTCATCTTCACTTCAAGTAACCAAATGAAATTTAAAACCATGTAAACTTCTGGATGTTCAATAATAAAATATAACTCCAATTCTGGACAACCATTCCCATATTACATTTTTATCCTCACATTCATATAAGTAAACTAATCATAAAAACCAAGGAAACAAACGCTCCCAAATAATGAAATTGGACCTCATAACCAATCAAAAAGGTTATGAATGAACTCAAAAAAGGTTATAATAAATCAATTACATGTAAAATAGGTTCTATAATTATTAATTAATGAACCTAATTTTATTATTCAGGTCATTAATATCAATTGTAGAACACCATCGAACTTAAGGTAAAGGATTCTACCCAAACCTCCATTATTCCATCAGGTTGCTCTATCTTTCTCTTTACCCAAATTAAGTTATCTATTATTTTTATGTAAATATTATAAATGATGTGTAAATTATACAAACTAATTTATCAATATCCATTCATTATTATCTTTTGGGGATATACATGTTTTTAAGTGGTCCCCTCCCCAATAATCCCCGATAAGCAAACCCGTTTTAAGGGAACTTCCCGAATTCTTACCCAATTTCAAGTGAACTCTATAATATGTTTTAAGACACCATTGTTTTTATAAAATCAGTATTTTTATTATTAAAATATTATTGGTTCACTTCTGGTTTTATATAAAATATCAATCACTTTTCTATTTTAAAGGCTCTTTAGTATTTTCCTGAAAACTGCACTAAAATGTTTTAATGCTAAAATTTCTTAAATACTATTCTTACATGTTTTCACTTCTGTTTGAAATAACTTAACATGATATATTACTATTTTACCTTATCAATTTCCATGTATGTTTTAATTCCTTTCTTTCATGGACACTTTTATGATATGCCCATCTATTATGCTTTGCGACATGATTATGATACTCATTTCTTTCCATGGGTACCCTTATATTTATGTATGATTGATTATGTATGACTCTATATGTGGAAAGAATATTCATGAACATGTTATGATGGGTGCACCCAGATAGAACTCCAATGTATTGGGTAAATTTAATTCTCATGAGGCATTATGTGCAACGGTCTTGGCGGTTAGCCTTGACTTGTTCTACCATGTGCAACAGTCTTGGTGGTTAACCTTGATTTATACTCCTTTATGTGAAACAAGCCTTGACTCGTGCTAAAGTCATGTTTTATATTGCTTCCATATTAAAATGATTCCATGTTTATATGATCTCAAGTTATACATTTTATGGTTCCATATGTTCAATTATGTTATATTCCTTTTTATATCATTATGTTATGCTTCTTAACCAATGTGTTGAATCTTTATTCTTATGATTATTCACTTACAAGGATTTTTAGCTCACCCATTTTTCATGTTATCCCTAGGTTATCATATGTCGATGTATGAGAACAATGGAAGTTAGGAGCTCAATATGAAGATTAAATAAAGATTTTTTTTTATGTTTTCAGTTTTATGTACCTAGTCTTCAAAGACACTAGACTTCATGATCCTTGGATTGTATTTTGATGTATAACTATGCATAAAATAATGTAATGTTATGTGTAAAAGATTAGGGTCTCTATAATTGGTATCATAGGATGGTCTAGTTATTTTTGGAGATTAGGAATAGAGCACTTTAGTAAGAACCTTAAGGATGAGACTAAGTAAAAGAAAAAATCCCTAGATTTTGGTAATTATAGAGTAAGTGGTTTATCAAGAAAATACATCCCTATCTAGATACAAACAGGTAGAGGTGGATCCGGTACAGATGTATTTAGGGGTAAAACTCGAAAACACCACTTTAATCTAGACTCGAATGAGAACTGGTGCACGATAGTGGGCCTTGTTGCACTCTTAATTTGACACACCTGAGGGATATGTTTTGGTAAATTCATGAGCTTGGTACGAACCATTATTAAGGGAACAACAAAATCCCATAATAATATATGTCAGGAAACAGATCATGGATAACCTAAATTAAAACCTAGGGAATCACAAGTTAGGATATACTTTTCCTTTAAGAGTTTATCCTTTTATGTTTAAATTTTTATTTTTATGCTTATTAGAAAAGTATTCAAGCCCCCTAATTGTACATTCTTTTTCATAGTTAATGATGGGAAATAGAAGAACACATGCCAACAATCAATGTGATAGAGAATGTGAATATTTCCCTAATTATATGCCAAATATGATGGGAACGGTGCTCAAAACTTTATGACAGTACTTGATCAGCTGGATCAAGTTATGAATAATAACTTGAATCACGTAGAACTCCCTCCTCCCCCAAGGAAAGAGCAAGTTTTCATTGAATCCTTCACGCAAAAAAGGCCTCCCATGTTTAGTGGATCTTCTGATCCCCTCCTTGCGGAAAAGTGGATTAACTCCATTGAAAATATATTCTTTTTCCTCCAGTTCTTAGAAGAAGACAAGGTCGTACTGGCGATCTATCATTTTTTTGGGGAAGATGGTCAGTGGTGGGAACTAATCAAGAATACAAAGTCCCAAGAGTAAATTGATTCCATGGATTGGGAGGAATTCAAGAAAAAAAAATTCAATAAATATTTTCCTTGAACCCTCCATCTCAAGATAGAAATAGAGCTTCTCAGACTCAAGTAGAAGGAAGATGAGTCCATCAAGGCATATGAATCACACTTTACATGGATTGAAAGGTATGCCTCTAACTTTTTCATGAACACCAAAATCAAGGTGGATCACTTCTTTAGTAGACTAAAGTCGAGTCTACAAAAAGTGTTGGCGATTCAAGACTTTGACAGTTATAAGGAGATTATTCGTTGTGCCCTCAAGGTTAAAATGGAGATCAGAGACTCTCAATGGTCTCATGGGCCTAGTAAAAAGAAGTAGAAAATGGAGTCTAATATGGGTGGTTTGGAAAATAAATCTCATGATGGAAAGAATATTGAACATATCATATGTCAAAATTGTGGGAAGAAGCATCCTGGGAACTATCTAAAGGGAACCCAGAATTGCTTCAAATGTGGAATAATGGGACATCTAGATAAAAACTACTGAAGAGATATGAAGAATCCCACTAAATAAGAAAGGAAGATTCAGATAAATGCTTAACCAATGGCGTAGTGTTACAACTGCAAGGAACATGGGTATTATGCGAACAATTTCCCTAAGTTGAGGGTTATCAGAGGCAATCAAAAACAACATCCAAGAAAACAAGGAAGGTCTTATGCTATCACTACTACTGAGGTAGAGCTAGAAAACAATGTGGTGGCAGGTACACTAGTTATTCATTTAAGAATAGCAAACATACTATTTGATTCTAGTTCTACGAATTCTTTCATATCTTTCAAGTTTAGTAGAACTATTCAAGCACCGCCTCAAAATTTGTAGGATAAGTTATCTATAAGAACAACATATGGGGAAATTATTTCATCAAAGGTTTATAACTCCTCCTTGATTAACGTATGTGCACTGAACCTCCCATCAAATCTCATCATACTTCCTTTAGTGGATTTCAATGTTATCTTGGTCATGGATTGGATATCTTTATACAAAGACAACATCAACTTTAGGGAAAGGGAGATCACTCTTCACATCCTGAAGCATCTTCTAATTCTTTACAAGTGTAAGGAGAAAGATGAATCGCCTTTAGAATCATTTTCTCAAGTGTGGATATTACTGTCTTATGATAAAGCATGTCTATCTCAAATGATTGAGATAATACTTCTCGAAGATATGCCCATCGTGATGTATTTCACTGATGTATTCCCTGAAGAATTGGTTTTTATTCCTATTGATAGAGAGGTTTAGTTATCAATTTAACTTATTTCTGGATCCCTATCTATATCAAATAGACCTTATAGAATGGCCACTGTAGAGTTGGAAGAGTTGAAGAAGCAGTTACAGGAGAATTTGGAGAAGGGTTTTATACGCCCGAGTGCTTCACCATGGGGTGCTCTAGTCCTTTTCATCAAGAAGAATGATGGTTCAATACACCTATGAATTGATTATCGCGAGCTCAATAAAATCACAATAAAGAACAAGTATCCCCTGCCTTGGATAGATGAACTGTTCGATCAGCTTCGTGGGGCCATTTATTTCTCTAAGGTGGACCTTCGGTCGGGATATCACCAATTAAAGGTGAAGAAGGAAGATATTACCAAGACTACCTTTCAAATGAGGTATGGACACTATGAATTCATAGTGATGCCCTTCAGACTCACTAATGATCCAGAAATTTTCATGGATTTAATGAATATAGTCTTTAGAGATTACCTTGTAAAATTTGTGGTAGTTTTTATCGATGATATTATGATATACTCCAAGAGTAAGGAGAAACATGAGGGGCATTTGAATATTGTGCTAAAGACTTTGTGAAGGAAGAAACTATATGCAAAGTATAGTAAATGTGAGTTCTAGATGGAGTAAGTATCATTCTTGGGGCATGTTATCACTAGAAAAGGGATATCTATAGATCTTTCTAAGATAAAGGCAATTGAATAGTGTCCCAAGACAACATATGTAACGAAGATCCATAGATTCCTTGGTCTAGCTGGGTATTACCGACGATTTGTGGAGAAATTTTCACGATTGTCAAACCTAATGACCAAGCTGACACAAAAGGGGGTGAGGTTTTTCTAGACTTAAGAATGTGAGGAAAGCTTTAAAGAGCTCAAAAATAGGCTTATCATTATGCTAGTACTCACACTCCCAATAAGTGGAGAACTCTTTGTGGTGTACAATGATGATTCAAAGAAATTATTAGGATATGTTCTGATGAAAAATGACAAAGTGATAGCCAACGCCTAAAGGTAGATAAAAATCCATGAGCAAAACTATCATACGCATGATTTGGAGTTGGCGGTTGTGATCTTTACATTAAAAATCTGGAGACATTATATCTATGGGGAGAAGTGTGAGATATATACTAATCATAAGATCCTCAAATATATATTCACACAAAAAGAGCTTAATGTGTTCCAGCGAAGATGGTTAGAGCTCATCGAGGATTATGACCGCTCAATACACTACCATCCTAGTAAGGAAAATAAGGTGGTGGATGCTCTAAGTAAAAAGGATCATGCGTATTTATTAACGATTATAATTGAAAGGATATAATATTCTTGGATTTATAGAGGATGGACATGGAAATCATTAAGGGAGGAACATCATCAATCCTTTCTCAAATGGTTTCTCAACCATACCTTGTGTATAAAATAAAGGATGCTCAAAGAAAAGATGTGGAAATTTTGAAAAGGGTAGAAGCTATTAGAAATGGGAAATCCTCTGAGTTCCAGATTGATGGGGAAAGAGTTGTAAGATTTGGTTCACAATTATGTCTATCATTTGATCCATAGATAAAGAATGGGTTTTTGAATGATGTACATAGCTCAACCTTTTCTAATCACTTGGGGAGTACAAATATGTATCGAGATCTCTAAGAGAACTTTTGGTGGGACAATATAGAGAAACAGATTGCTGAGTATACATCAAAATGTCTAGTATGTCAACAAGTGGAGGCTGAAAGATAGAAGTTTAAGGAGATTATGTAACCACTACCCATACTAACATGGAAGTGGGAGAACATCACCATAGACTTTTTCATTGGACTTCCAAGGACATCCAGAGGCAACAATGTTATATGGGTCATTGTGGATTGTCTTACAAAGATAGCTCACTTTATCACAATTCGAGAGGACTTATCATTAGATCAACTTTCATGGATATATATCAAAGAGTTGGTAAGGCTGCATGGAGTACCACTATCTATTATATCTGATAGATGTCTGAGATTCACCTTGAAGTTTTAGAAAAGTCTCCAACATACTCTAAGCACTGAACTAAACTTCAGTACAGCCTATCATCCTCAAACTGATGTCTAATCTGAGTGAAATATTCAGACATTGGAAGATATTTGGAGAGAATGTTATGTGGATTTAAAAGGGGGATGGGACCAACATCTTCCACTGGTCGAATTCTTCTACAACAACAGTTTCCACTCCAACATCTGAATGGAACCATATGAAGCCCTTTATGGGAAAAGGTGTATAACACCGGCGTGTTAGGATGAAGTCAGTGAGCATAAGCTACTCAGACCTGAAATGGTTGAAGAAATGGTGGAGAATGTGAAAACTATTCAGCAGCACATCAAGGAAACTCAAAGTCGATAAAATAGTTATGAAAAATATCATCGATGAGACCTTGATTTCAAAGTTAGAGACATGGTATTTCTCTACATATCTCCACGGAAGAGGTTCATGAGGTTTGGGAAGAAAGGAAAGCTAAATATCAGGTACATCATCCCCTTCGAGATTCTTGATCATGTTGGAGTTGTGACCTATCGACTAGAGATTACACCTACCATGTCTAAAGTAAATGATGTCCTCCATATATTCCTCTTCATAAAGTACATACCAAATCCTTCACATGTACTATCTTCAGAGGTGGTACAGTTGGAGAATTATCTTTCTTGCAAGGAGCAACTAGTGAAGATCTTGGATCATAGAGATAAAGTTATACGTAACAAGACTACTCACCTGGTCAAAGTACTATGGAGAAACCATAAGTATGAAGATGTAACATGGGAATTAGAAGAGGTAATGAAGGAAAATTAGTCACACCTTTTTACATCTTAGAATGTAAAATGAAATTTCGAGGGCAAAATTTCATAAGGGGAAGAATGTAATGACCCAAAGTTTAATCAATGGAATTCCCTTCTTATAATTATGCCATATAGTATAATAAAATTACATAACACAATGACATATCATGATACGAAATACTATGTGACCATTAAACATAATTTTTCCACTTCTTTGTCTTGAATTTCAAAAATCTGACATACATAGTTGCATTCAGGGTGACTTTTGGGGTTTGATGGAACAAACTTATTTTTTGATGAATAGTATCCTACCCTTATGAATATTAATATGACCCTTATGAATATAAAATCATAAAAAAATAGTAATCTCTCCCTTGAATGTATAAATAAAATTTAGGCATCTTATAAATGATAATATGACTATAGTAAAAGTATTGGTATTTTTATAAGTCATAAATAGTTAATTATAATTAATTAATCAATTTAAAAGAAAATTTATTTTCCTAAAATGTGTTCATAAATTAAAAATTTTATGTATTTTGGTTTTAAGATAATTTTATAAGACCTTATGTAATTTTTGAAAGCATTATAAAATCAGATATAGTTTTAAAATCTGTATTTTTCAAGTAAATTATGATTTAAATTAAAAATTAAATTAATCATATTTATAAAATTATTTTTGAAAAATGGATTTCATTTTTGAATTATACACATTGAAAAATGGTTAGGGTGAAATTTTTGGATTTTTATAAAATAATTGAATTTTTTATGAATAGTGAAATACAATAATTTACAAAATGAGCTAAATACATCAATTATTGAGTCATGGATGATGTTTTGCTGATGTAAGCACCATTGGTTCGAACTCACATGCATATATTAATATTTTTGGTCAGGGATTCATCACTATTTCTTGTATTATGGAAAAATAATAAACTAATGATTTAAATATTAAGAAAACCCTCCTCCCCTCCACTATAAAACCACCCACACTCCCCTCTTCTCTTCACTCCTTTCAAGCCTTTTACCTTGCCTAAATTCTGCTCAAATAACTCCCCAAGATCCTCCCTCACTTCTATCATCCCTTGATCTCTTCAAAATACCAAATCCTCTCCTCTTAGGAGTCTCTCAAGGAAGGTTAATTTAAGAGGCAAATTCCTCTTTTCAATTCTTTTACTTTCCTTTCAAGTTCCTTTGTTTTCTTTTCTATCCTTACCTCTCCTCATCCAAATTTTATGACAACTCCAGTACCTTATATGTACTTTAATGTTGTTATTATAATTTAATAAGGTATTATTGTCTCTCCTTTACCCTTCTTTTATACTAGTAGTAAAAACACCATCTGAGATGTGCTAATTTACCACATTCAAGGATGATGGGTTTTCAATTTCCATTATCATCTTCAATTCTGGTCATGAAACCATTATTATGGTTGAACTATATTTTAATATATGTATTATGTATAATACATGGTTTTTTAATCTTTTTGTACACATGGTTTTTATTTATAAAACAAAATATGTTCGTTGTGATCAAAAACTACCAATCAACCCAAAAGGTTATCACTAAAGTTTTATATAATGATTCATCTTCACTCCAAGTAATCAAATGAAATTTACAACCATGTAACCTTATGAATATTAAATAATAAAATATAAATCCAATTCTGGACAACCATTTTCATATTACATGTTTATCCTCATATGTATATAAGTAAACCAATCATGAAAACCAAGGAAACAAACGCTCCCAAATAATGAAATCGAACCTCATAACCAATCAAAAAGGTTATGAATGAAGTCAAAAAAGTTATAATAAATCAATTACCTATAAAATAGGTTATGTAATTATTAATTAATGAACCTTATTTTATTATTCAGGTCATTAATATCAAGTGGAGAACACCATCGGACTTAAGGTAAGGGATTGTACCTGAACCTCCATTATTCCTTCGGGTTTATCTATCTTTCTTCTTACCCAAATTAAGTTATATATTATTTTTATTTAAATATTATAAATGTTTTTTAAATGATTCAAACTCGTGTATCAAGATCCATTCATTATTCTCTTTCAGGGATATACATGTTTTTAAGTGGTTCCCTCCTCAATACTTCTCGATAAGCAAACCCGTTTTAGGAGAACTTCCTGAATTCTTACCCAATTTCAATTGCACTATATCGTCTATTTTAATACACCATTGTTTTTATAAAATCATTATTTTTATTATGAAAACCTTATTGGTTCACTTTTGGTTTTATCTAAAATATTAATCTCTTTTCTATTTTAAAGGCTCTTTAGTATTTTCCTTAAAACCGCACTAAAATGTTTTAATGATAAAATTTCTTAAATACTCTTCTTACATGTTGTCACTTCTGTTTGAAATCACTTTCCATTATATATGCATATTTTACCTTATCAATTTCTATATATGTTTTAATTCCTTTATTTCATGGACACTTTTATGATATGACCATCTATTATGCTTTACGACATGATTATGATACCCATTTCTTTGCATGGGTACCCTTATGTTTATATATGATTGATTATTTATGTATCTATATGTGGAAATCATATTCATGAACATATTATGATGGGTGTGACTAGATATCTCTCTAATACATTGGTTAAAGTTAAGTCTCATGAGGCATTATGTGCAATGGTCTTGGCGGTTAGCCTTGACTCGTGCTACCGTGTGCAAAGGTTTTGGTGGTTAACCTTGACTTATGCTCATCTATGTGCAATGAGCCTTGACTCATACTAAAGTCATGTTTTATGTTGCTTTAGCATTACTATGATTCCATTTTTATATGATCCCAAGTTATACATGTTATGGTTCTATATGTTCAATTACATTGTATGCCTTTTTATATCATTATGTCATGCTTCCTAACCAATGTGCTAAAGCTTTATTCTTATGTTTATTCCCTTACATGAATTTTTATCTCACCCCTTTTTTCATGTTATCCCTAGTTTATCCTATGTCTATGTATGATCACAATGGAAGTTATGATCTCAATATTAAGATTAAATAAAGAAATGTTTTATGTTTTCGGTTTTATGTACCTAGTCTTCAAAGACACTAGACTTCACGATCCTTGGCTTGTATTCTAATGTATAATTATGTATAAAATAATGTAATGTTATGTGAAAAAGTTTAGGGTCGCTATACTATTTCTAAGGAGAAAACCTATGTTCCACCACCCACTGTGTAAGAGGGTACAACAGAGCACACTCCCTCACCTACTCTGGTGGTGCAGGCAGTAGGCCCACCACACTTAGGAGTCTTTCAGCTTGTTCCTACCCAGGGTGGAGGGGCGTCGAGGTCTATGGTCAACTATGTCAAAGAATTCCATCTACATTATCCACTATTCTTTTAGGGCACTGGAGGGCCCGTAAGATGCATAGGACTAGATATACATCATCGAGGGTGTCTTTGACCTTATTGGGACACCTGAGGATAAAAGGGTGAAGTTGGTAGTGTTCATGCTACAAGGACCCACCAGGAGATAGTGGGGCATGATGGGATGGGCTAGCAGACGTGAGGATCTTACCTGGGAGGCTTTCAAGGACCTGTTCTTTGAAAAATTATTTCCTGATACACTGAATCTAGATTGATCACAAGAGTTCATGGAGCTATTATAGGGATCCATGACAGTATCTACATACTTTTCTCATTTCACCAAGATATTAGTGTTTGCTCTTATCCTGATCGAGAATGATGTACAGAAGGCTAGGAATTTTGATATCAATCTTCATCCTAACATCAGATGGAAAGTTAGGTTCTTCGACCTAATGACGTACCTAGAGGTTATGTGTAAGGCCCTAAATATTGAGAAGGAACTGGAGAAGGATTGGGTAGTTGTTCTTCTTCCACCCTTTAATACTTAGGAGGGTGGACCTCCTACTATTGTGGTGAGTGTCAATTCTAGTATATGGAAGTAGAAGAATGGATATGTGAAGTGGGGTAGTATTATGTAGGTATACTATAGTACGACTTCTTCAAACCTCTCAAGAGGAGTTCCATAATGATTTGGTTGTGGGAAGGTTGGGCATTATTGCAAGTTCTATACATCACCACAGACCAAGTTTCAGCAATGTGATAAGATGGGGCATCTCCATTAGTTTTACTTTAGAGATTCAAGGCTGAGGTATACAGGGGTGGAGGACAGATGTGATCAGTAACCTAAGGATCCGACTGGGGTCCTCAGCAGTAAACTCAAAAGATGAAAACTCATACAGGTCATGTATATTAGTGATAGGGTCACAGAGTTAAGGTAGGTTGATTTTATGTAATGGATCAGACTCCAAAAAATGGAAATGAGGGATCATTTACTTTTCAAGGTATGGTCTTGATCAATTTTACATTTTCTACCACTTTATTTGATACCGATGTTCCCCATTCTTTTATCTATGCACAAGTTATTATTCAACTTGACTTACCGGTCAAGTTGTCTTATGAGTTTCTTTCCCTCGATACACCATTGGGAACAAAAGTGGGTTGTCTTTAGTGATGTTTTGGGTGTCCTATAGTCGTTTTTAGTTATGGAAATCTATGGGACCTCATGATTTTGGATATTATGAGCTTTGATTTGATTATTTTCATGGACTAGTTGACCAGATTCTAAGTTTACATTGATTTTTATTAGAGAAAAGTATCATTTACATCACCCAAAGGAGAGATGTACATGATGACTGGAGAGTGGAGACTGGGATCAGGTAGAGTTGGTCTATACTTTAGTCATCTTGGGATGATCATGACATAGATTGTAGGCTTGGATATTTAAGTGGGGTCAATGGTATCTCCCTCATCTTTTCCTACAGTTGTGGATATCTATCTGGATGTATTCCTAGACGACTTCATAGGTCTTCCCCCTGATAGTGGATTTGACTTTAAGATAAATCTCATATCGATTGTGCATCCCATTTTGATACCCCCTTATCATATGGCACCATCCGAGTTAAAGAATCTCAAGGAACAAATTCATGACTTAGAGAAAAAGGGTTTTATTAGACTGAGTACTTCACTATAGGGTGCACCTATTTTGTTCTCTAAGAAGGTGGACAATAATATTTGACTCTACATAGATTATTGAAAACTAAATCATATGACAATAAAGAATAGATATAATTTTCCTAGGATCAATGATCTCTTTGATCAATTACGGAGATAATAATGGTTCACTAAGATTGATCATCGATTGGGATATCATCAGTTATGGGTTTAAGATGAGGGTATCTTGAAGATGGTGTTTTAGAGTAGGTATGGGCTATATGAGTACTTGGTGATACTGTTTGGATTGATGAATTATTTATAAGTGTTGATGGCTCTCATGAACAAGATCTTCCACCCATATCTTAACTTGTTCATCATGGTGTTCATTGATGACATCCTTGTCTACTCACTGACCACAAAGTAGCATGCTATACATCTTGAGATAGTCCTAAGTACACTTCGAGCACATAAACTTTATTCCAACCTTTCACTTTTGTATTTAGGAGGTGAAATTCTGGAGTCATGTGGTTTTTGAGACAGGTATATCCATGGAACCATAAAAAGTTAAGGTAGTTATGTCCTGGACACGTCCCTAGAATGTGTTTGAGATCAAGAGCTTTTTGGGTTTAGCATGATACTACTGACATTTTATCAATGACTTCTCTCATTATCAATACCCATGACCATACTAACAAATAAGGGAGTGAAGTTATAGTGGTCAAACTAGTGTGAGGAGGAATTTCTTGAGCTGAAGAGGAGGTTTACTGTAGCTCACATGTTAATACTTCCCAAGACAGGGATTGGTTATGATAATTAATGTGATGAATCGAGCATTGGTTTGGGAGTAGTACCAATGCAGTGGGAGATGATAATATCTTATGGGTCACGTCATCTATGACCCCATGAGTGGAACTATCCTAACCATGACTTGGAGCTAGCAATTGTGGTCCACGCTTTGAAGTGTTGGTGACACTACCTCTTTGGTAATAATTTTGTTGTATACATGGACCACAAGAGATTTCATTATATCTTCACACAATATAACATAAACTTGAGGTAGAGGTGATGGGTAGAATCTTGAAAAACGTTCGAATTTGAGATGGCTTATTCACTAGGTAAAGGTAATGCCATTGCATATACTCTTAGCCATAAGACATGTGAAACTTAGGATCTTAGTGAAAGACCTTCGAAGGAACAGTGCGGCATAATGATCTTATTGATAGAATGGTGATTGGACACTTTTGAGGACTAGGGATCGATAACATTTTCTCCACTGGTGGTCACATATTCTTTAGTGAACTAGGTAAAATATGGATAGGAGGATGGCCTATAGTGTATTGTGATGCGGGAACAGTTAGCAGGTGGTGATCTGATACCCGAGTGGTCCTTGGATGATGACAATGTGATCCTTGTACATGGGAGAGTTTTAGTCCTTGCTTTTATTAGGGAACTACTGAGGTAATTCCATGCCTCTAAGTGGGTGGTACTTCCTTGATCAAAAAAGATGTACCATGATTTTAGGTTACAATCTTGGTGGATAGGGATAAAGAGGGACATTGCTGGATTTGTTTCTCGATGTCTTACCACCCAAAGGATAAAGGGTGAGCACCAATATATTGATGGTTTTCTCTAACCACTTCCTATTCCCATGTGTAAGTGGGAAGAAATAATGATGGACTTTGTGATGTGGTAACCCAAGACCCTGAGGATCTATGACGTTGTTTGGGTGATTGTCAATCGACTGATGAAATTTTCTCACTTATAACCGATCTATGAGACTCACTCAATAGACAGGATGATAAAGTTTTATGTCTATGAGATAGTATTCTTACATGGAGTTCCCTTGAGCATTGTATTTGACAAAGACAAGTGTTTTACGTCGCAGTTTTGAAAGGACTTATAGAAGTTTTTAGGGCCTCTACTGGGATTGAGTACAACGTACCATCCTCAGACAAATGGATAGTCAGAGTATACGATTTTCATATTGGAGGATATGATTTGGTCTTGCACCTTATACTTTAATGGAGCATGGTATGATCACTTAGACTTGGTTGAGTTCACTTAAAACAATAGTTACCAAGCTTTTATTCAGATGGATCCTTACAAGGATCTTTATGTTAGGTCATGTCATTTATTGCTTTGTTGGAATGAAACCAGTGAGACGACAACTATGGGGCCCGGTATAGTATAGGATACCTCTAAGAGAGTGCAACTAATTCAAAATAGGTTGATCAAAGCTTTAAACAGGTAAAAGTCTTATGTCAACCAAAGGAGGGTACCTTTGGAGTTTTCTGTTGGCAGTCAAGTTTTTCTGAGAGTGACTCCTCAGTTAGGCCATCGATGTTTGAGGAAGCATGGGAAGCTAGCGTCGTGCTATATTGGACCCTTTGAGATCATTGAGTGGGTTGAGACAGTGACATACTGCCCGGATCTTCTTTCTCAGCTCCAGAGGTATATGTTTGGGCTATACAAATATTTATTCAAAAGACATACTTTATTTGGTTTTAATTCAGCTAGATAACTATCAAGAGGTTTTATATAAATTTATTCATTCAAATCACCATGCAGGAAAGCAGTTTTAACATCTAACTATTCTATATGCAAATCATTATAAGTAGTAAAAACTAACAAAATCTGAATGGAAGAATGCTTAACAATAGGGGGAAATATTTCAGAGTAATCAATTCTCTCTCTTTGAAGGAAGCCATTGAAAACTAGCCTAGATTTATACTTGATTTTACTTCCCTCAATGTTACCTTCCTTTCTTTTAAATATCCATTTAGAGAGAATTACTTTGGCATTGTATGGTTTGTTTACAACATCTCAAGTATGGTTCTTCCTTAAGGATTTCATTTCTTCATTCATTACTTCGAGTCTTTGTCTTTTAAATTCTGCCTATAAGATTGAGGATCATCATCAATATGATCATAGGCCACATAAAAGGTATACAAAGCCATATCATATTGGATGAATTGGGTAGGAGGTCTAAGGAATCTCCTTTACCTATCACGGGTCAACTGATAATCTTGATGAGTGGTAGAAGGTTTAGAATCTGAATCTGAACCAGAACTAGACTCGGAGTCATCCGCATCAGCGAGTTGAGGAGGAGGTGGAGTAGGTCAAAAGTCAGCCACAAAGTGAGTTGTGGGCTCAACTTCATTAGCCATATCAAGGCCTGGATCACTACTACCAGGTGTGACAGTCTTAGTCTTAGGAGAATATGATTCATGAAAGACCACATCCCTACTTATGATGCATTTCTGGTTTCCTAGTTTATCAACCCAAAGTTTGTATCCCTTAACTCCCTCGAGATAACCAATGAATATGAATTTGAGTGCTCTTGATTCTAATTTTTCAGTCTTGAAATGAGCATAAGTTATAGAATCGAAGACTATTAAGTAAGAGTAAGAAGGGGGATTACAAATCCACAGTTCTTCAGGTGTTTTGAACTAATTTACAGATGAGGGACACCTATTAATAAGGTAAACAACAGTATCAGTGTCCTCAGACAAAAAATATTTGGGGAGTTCGGAGCATGCAAGAATGATTTGGACTCTTTCAAGGATAGTCATATTAATTCTCTTTTCTAAGTCATTCTGTTGAGGAGTTTCCCTAACAGTCATGTGCCTTTTAATCCCTTCAGACTCACAAAATTGAATGAACTCTGTAGATAGATATTCTAGCCCATTGTCCGTTCTCATGGTTTTAATTTTCTTTCCAATTTGATTTTAAACTGAAGCTTTCTAGGTTTTGAAGGTTTGGAAAACATCAGATTTATTTTCTAAGATGTGGATCCTTTCTTTTCTGGAGAAATCATCAATTAAGGTGACAAAATATGGTCATCAACCATGAGAGGTGGTCCCTACTGGCCCCTACAAATCCAAATGGATATATTCAAGGGGGCTGGAAGCTTTGAAGGATGACCTATTGAAACTCACCCTTTTGGCTTTCCCATCACAAAATCTTCACAAAATGGAAGATTAGTAGGTGTGATGTCACTCAACAGCCCTTGCTTGTTGAGTTCCTCTAAGCCTTTGGAGCTAACATGCCCCAATCTTCTATGTTATAGCACAGTATTGTCAATGTTTGTATTTTTCACGACCCGACCCAACGGGGCTCGAGCCGTGACTCCCCAAGCCCGCCTCCAATAGGCCAGGGGCTGGCGACTAGCGCCGAGTAGGCTATCACACACAAGGGATGCATTAGCCTAAGGTACATGTACACACGCACCCATATACACCTCCATGCAACAGTGCAGATATGTATATAAAAACTGAAAAGGGAAAGCATGAATACATCTAACCCACAACCAGATTACAACAAAAGTACAAAAGGGAAAAACAAGGCCCACCAAAGGAAAATTAAAAAAGCGTCAAACCTGCTTAGAAGGAGGAATAATGCCGCCAAAACCACCAGTTGTTAAGCTCCTCATCACAGCTCCAGTAAACCCCCCCGGTCGGTCGCGCACACTAAGATCCGCCTGCTTCGGGTTCTCCTGGAACTCCGTCGAAAGGCCTGTGGTCTGCATAAGACACAAACATGTGCGGACAAAGCCTGTGTAGGGGTGAGTATAAAAATACTCAGTAGGCACCCCAAAAACCCCAAAATAAAAAGGGAGAAACTGAAAGGCAACAGTCATCTCATCCCAGCCAGAGGGAACCCAAACGAGAGAGGAACTCCATCTCGAGACCATCCTCAGCTAAACACGACTAGTCAGCTCAACTAAGGTGTATGCCCATACATACACCATGAACAACCAGATATACTCAAACACGCACCAAGCCTCATGAGGTTCTGACCTCATAACCTGTGACAGGTACATAACTAGGAGAACACACTCCACGAGCTCTGTCATCCAAGATGACACTCGTCCGAGAGATATATGCTCATCGAAAACCGTCACTGAGAACCTCACGCTGAAATAAAAAAACACCAAACTCCTCAGATAGGGGATCATTCCTAGGGTCTGTCAGGGGATGCCAGAACCCATACCAGTATTCGAAGATCTCACATATAGGTGATCACTCCCAGGTTCCGATGGGGGATACCACAACCCGATCTGGCATTCATAGATCTCACATATAGGGGATCACTCCCAGGATCCGCTGGGGGATACCACAATCCGATCTGGCATTCATAGATCTCACAGATAGGGTATCACTCCCAGGATCCGTTGGGGGATACCACAACCCGATCTGGCACTCGTCAGAAACACATCACTCAGATGGAGGATCGTCACCCGTGTCATGATGGTCACGACAATACCGAAACCCTATCTGGTACATCTTGCGTTGTAAGGGATCGAACTGATGATGTCGCAACCCTACAGAAACCACGCGCTGAGTAGGGGATCGTATAACCAACAATACCGCAACCCTACTATAATCCTCATGTTGAGTAGGGGATCGTATACCCGACGATGCCACAACCCTACTGAGCACGTCCCACTGCGTAGGGGATCATATTCCCGATGATGCCACAAACCCTATGAGGTTAACCTTCTATATAGGGGATCACCGCCCATGGATAAGCGGTCGCAACAATACCAAGAACTCGATCTAGGGAAACGATGCTAGAGGATCCCACTCCAGGCCCACCGGAGGGATGCCACAACTCTAACAGATTAAACATCCCATCAGGAGGATCACAAACTCATACTAAGGTTGTGATGTCGTGCGAACCCTCGTAGGAATAAACCAAGGGAGTACCCTCAACCACTGCTGGTCCAAACTTCGCTAACCCGAGCGACCCGCCACAACGCCACACCGCGCACCTCTAAGGCCGATACCAAGGCCACCATCGCGATCCACGCGAAAAACACGCATGATAGGTTGTTTACTCGCCCGAAACGGACAACCGGTGAAAAAGACACTATTCACCATAGCTAGCTCATGTGGGGCTCACACTACGATCCTGAAACTCATCAAGAGGATCATACCACTGTGATCCCCTCGAAAAAACACATGGTATCAACTACTCGATCATCCCAAATGGACGTCGGGTAAAAAAACGACATTTCATCGTAAAATGTGCAAACCGGGCCCTGTGGGGTCTGCACCCTGTCTTTAGCATGAACACTGAAAGGAGTATCTCAAAAAAATTTCACGATAACTAGGATCATGCTGCCGCTGATGGCGCATCAAACGGACGTCCGGTTCGCGAGGCACGTTCGTCGCAAGCTTTAATAATAATTTCTTATTATTAAATTAAAGCGTTTTGGGTCACCCGCCTTCGGGCGCAGAACCCAAAAACCCCAAAAACCATTTCAAAAAGTCTGTCTTGATGAGACGAACCCATGGCTGCTGACGGCGTGTCAAACGGACGCGCCGTTTAAAAGTTGTGTCCCTTAGAACACAAGGGCCCCAACCGGACCGGTCCACCCCGGCCGGCCCGGTCTAGACCGTCGGCCCGCGATCCAGCCGCGGGTCTGGTACAGCTCACCGCGGCCCGCTGGCCACGGCCCGTATGAACACCACCGGACCCCTTGAATCCGGTTCTTCCAAGAAGATCGGCCAAACGATCGGTCTTTGTCCGCGTGCAGCACCAGCAGGACCCGCGTGTTGCGGGTCCTTGTTCGCAACACCCCCTGAGGTCAGCGCCTCGGGGCTCCCCCTGACCACAACAGGTCGACGCCGTCACCACCCTCTTGCGGAGCACACCGCCGCGACACCTCCACTCGACGTTGCGGCCGCCTGGGCTCCATGCTCCGCCGCCTGGACAGTCCGACTCCCCTGAAGCCGCCTCATTCACGTCGCCTCTCCTTGCAGCGCCTCTCCGCCGAACCGTGCTACACCGCGCTCCATAACGCTCCCCCGGACTCTACTCGACCGACGCTCGAAGCCCACGCTCCTCTGTTGATTGCGCTCCAACCGAAACTCGCAGCTCTGCCTCCAAACGCTGCGCTCCACCTCCGGCCCCCGCGCTCCGCCACGCTCCACCCCCCCGGCTCGACCTCCGGCCGCCGCCCCTTGCCGGAGCCGGACCTTCAGTCAGTCCCCACAACCACTCCAGTGGTTGGAAAAAGGATCTGAAACTAGTTTCGGAATCCTCAGGGCTGGATCTTCACAGCGTCGCCCCTCGCTCGTTTTTCCGTCACGGTTTTGGCGCGTCCGAAAATTGGTCGAAGAACGATGAAGAACGCGTCGAACACGGGATTTAGAACGGGACTCGGACGGTGGACGTGTTCGTTCGGCCATCATCCCAATTCTAAAATTATAGAATTAAAATGACGTATTTGACAAAAACTCAAGAAATCGGTGGAGCAGAAAAACAACAGAAAGCCTACCTCGATCCGGTCGTTCGTTGTTGGCGACGCGCCTGTTGCGATCCCACTTCGATCCGCCAGAGTTCGCTCCTCAATCCGGCGAAGAACAACGAAGAATGTCAAAGAACGCTGGAGAACGTTCGAGAGAGAGAGAGAGAGAGAGATGGAAAACTGGGTTCTCCCCTTAATTCCACACTTAAGTGGAATTTATAACTCTCTGAGACTCTGTCGACGGGCGCGGATTCCGAAACCTCCGCGCCCGCCTATTTTATATCACGCCTAGGCAAAACACCCCATTTCAAACTCAACAGAAGTCTCAGATTTCCATTCTGAGACTTCGTTTGAAAGTTATTCGAAAAGAATGCCAGTGATAAAAATTACTAAGTCATTATTTCAAAAAGACGATTTTGCCCCTAGGTGACATCTCTCACAGCAGGCCCGCACCCATAACTTTTACACCCTTCCTAAGGTAAACGGCACGTTCCGGACGCAACTGTGCCCTCATATTTCTGATCCGAGCTACCGTTTAAGAGATAACTTGTTCTCGCCCCACACATAGTATAAAAATACTTAATATTTTTATAAAATTAATTTCGGGGCACACCGGGCCTCAGAATCGCACGCCGTCTTCACGCCTAACTCTGGAATTATTCATAGGAATATTCCAAAGTATGATAGGGCCAAAACCCGAGTCGCTACAGTATTGTAAACACTACCCAACTACCTTGAATGGGTCTTCCCATTCAGGACATATAACCCATTGGTGAGAGATCCTTTTATGATCGTTCTTCATCCTTTAGAGATTTTGAGACAACCCGCTTCTGATCTAAAGGTAAACCCCTTTTGATCAATGACCCCTAAGGAGATTAAGTTTCTTAGAATGTTGGGGACTCACCTTACATCAAGTAAGGTGATGATGGATTGATCATCTAACTATGTTAGAATAGAGCCTTTGTCCTCAACCTTGCACCTCTTATTGTTTCCTAAGAGGACATCCCCTTCCACCTTTTTGACCAACTCTAAAAAAGATTCTCTATATGGACACATGTGAACAAAACAACTAGAGTCGAGGACCCACTCTTGATTGAGTGTATGGCTAGACACATTCAGGACTTCTGCAGTGTCATAGTCTGAGTCAACCAGAAGAGACTGGTTAGTGGGTTGTTTGTGTTATAACTCGCTCTTGAGCTTCCTACACTCGGGCTTAATGTGCCCAGGTTTACCACAGTGAAAACACATAGCTTTTCTATCCTTTGAACTAGTCTTGGGTTTGGGTTCTTTATTACTCTTACTTTTGTCTCTATTGAATTATTTCTTCTTACCTTTATTTTGAGGTCTTCCCCTTGTGAACAAAATTTCAGCCACACCTCTAATTTTAGGTCTAGAATGCAGTTCCTTAAACATAAGGGCTGATTTAACTTCATCTAAAGTTAAAGAGTCTCGACCATACATCATGGTCTCAACAAGTGTGTTGTGGCTATTATCAAGAGAGATTAAGAGGATCATTGTCTGATCCTCATCATCTACAGAAACATTAATATTGGCTAAATCTAACATGACTTTATTAAACTCATCTAAATGGGTTTTTATAGAAGTATCAGGCTTCGTTTTGAAAGTAAACATGTGGTGTTTCTTGTAAAGTTTTCCTACTAGTGAAACAATCATGTATAATTTTTCAAGTTTAATCCAAATTCCTGCACCAATAGACTCATAAGCTATTTCTCTAAGGACCTTATCACCTAAGGAAAGTAAAAGGGAGTTATGTGCCTTAACAAGTATATCTGGGGGAATTTCTTGGTATTCTGCAATGGTCTAGCCAGTTTCATTAACAGTCGTAATGGGTTTCTTAGGCCCACATAAGACATCAATTAAGCCTCGTTGCATGAGCAGAGCTCTCATTTTAATTCGTCATAGATTGAAATCGTTGTCTCAATCGAATTTCTCAATTTCGTATCTCATATTAGATATGTTTATTCAGATGAGTGGATGTAGAGTGGTTGGGGACAACTTAGACATACGCCCCCAAAAACCGACCAATGTCACTGGGTATACACGTACGATGGGCTGATACATTAGAACCAAATACCATATTGCAATAAAGAAAGTAGTAAATGAACACAATTATTTAACGTGCTTTGATCCCTTAGGAGACCCGCTGCATGACAAGAACACCACACACGCACACACCTTTTATTAACACTCAAAAGGAAACTGAAAAGCACTACAAATGAAGCAATCCAGCAAGAAGGAAAAAAAACTTAGGAATGAAGCAAGATTACAAGTTTCAAAATGAAAATGAAACAAGAACTTTATACTTACAGCGCCGGACAATAGGTTGTGCGGCGATCCTGATCTCTTCAAGCTAGGGCTGGAATCGAGTTCTCCTAGATATTGTGGATCATCCACAGACTCCTTCATCGTTCATGGATTGTCGAGCAAACGACCACACTTCTTCCATCGGGGAAGGACGTCGCCTCCACCATACACCGGCCACGAGCTGAAGCCGAGGGAGCACGACGGGCCAAAACAAATCGCCAAAGAGGAAACGGAACGAAGGAGGCACGCTAGGGTTTCACCTGTGAAACCGAGAGCACAACATCGCTGAGAGGGGGTCGAATGATCACGCCTGGGGAATCACTGCGCAGGGGTGATGAAACCCCTTGACACCGACTGATTTCCCGAACAGAATGCCCAATTCGAGGATGCACGAAGCAGGGCGTAACAGCTCATCCAAACGGAACACGAGCCGCTCAAACAAAACCGAGAGGACATGGACGACCATATGAGAACGGGCGACAACGACAATCAACGGTGGGAAAAGGGAGTAGCCAACAAACACACGGATTGCCAACATGTCAAACGGGACAGAGAACAAGGTCACAAGACATGCGGCCCTATACAAACCCATTACAATCAAAGATCCAGCGGAATTAAACCAAATAAGCATGATAAAAGAAAAGCACGAGTCAAATATAATGCCATCAGGAATTAAAACTAAAATTAATATGAAAACTAATTAATATGCCTTAATTCACAGGTTATGTGTCTCTTCGCCTCAGACTCGATGGTTTGGGTCAGAGCCTTACCATAAGTTTTAGTAAAAAATTTAAAATTTAATTTTTTTATGAAATTTATCTCGTACGAGTAAAGTGATAGAATTCAAATTTCATGTACGAGCTCTTTAAATTATTATATGAAATTTATCGCAAATTAATGGTGGGTAACATAAAATTCAAATTCTATCCAATGGTTTTTTAAAATCGTTAAGTTTTTTTTATGAAATTTATCGCATCTAATTAGTGAAATAAGTGCTTCCTATTTCTTTTTAAAAAGTGTTTGAAATTAATTTTATGATTGAAGAGATTAAATTCAAACAATATATTCATGCCTTTTTTAAAGCTAAAATTTTGATTTTTAAATGGAATATCTTACCCAAGATAAAATTCAATATTGGACGGGCATGTAAAGAGGCTGCCGCGACGTTTTTATGAAACATGATATAAATTTCAAATTTTATGGAATATGATATAAATTTTCACAAAAAATACATTTTCATTATTATTATTATTATTATTTTTTACGAATCAATCCGATCGAAATATACGACAATCTCGATAAAGCGGCGTCGTTTCACAAATCATTATAAAGTATCTCCAATAATTAAACCCAACGGCTGCTTGAACCGGTAATCAGGTCTTCCATTAACATGGCTTGTTACAAACACAATAGCGGTGGATAAAGCCACACTCGCCGCCTGTGAAGCCCTCGAGTCGGCAGACATTAGCACAGTTCCGATAACGCCAGCAAAATCCCCTGTACAGATGGCTTTTCGATTGACAAATCCTTGCATCTGTGTTCGCCACAATCCCCGCTACAATGGCGGACACCACAAATCATCATCCGGACTCGAAGAAGAAGAAGAAGAAGAATAAGGCTTACCATAAACCAAGAAGACAACGAGTACCATAGAAAGTGCACGGGATCTCCTGTCCATGGTTGGCGTGATTCGTGGTCTGATGGTGGTCGTGTTCTACCCTCTGGGTCTGTACCTATATACACACACACATATTTACGCGTACTCAAGCAAGGAGAATTCCAAACCAGCCCAATGACGACGAATATAGTAAATGCACACCATCACTGCCCCGAAAAGCGATTGCGTTGATAAATATCGAAGCAGTTTCAGGGATTCTGCTATAAATTCGAGTTGGCAGAGCTCGGGGATGGGGAAAAGAGCTTCGCATTAATGGGCTTCGGAGGGTTCGATTTCGATGGAAAGTTGCCAGTTGGATCGGAGTATTTTATATTGGCTTGCTTCGGGGTCGATGTCAACGTCGCCCTGTTTACAGTATCCGCGACAAATTGTTTTTAAATTTCAATTGCGGTTACTGTACATGAATCCCGTAACAGCATCATTTCGTGGAGACGAGCGATCGTTTTGCGAGGGAGGGGCTTCCATTGCGAAGGCAAGAGGAGGAGAGCGAGACTGCACGGAAGATGGATGAACCGAAATTTCCAGAAGCATGGAGGATCGCAGATTTGGATGCTCCGCTCAAAGCTATCGGCTTCGAGTACGAAACCCTAACACCGGAGAGGTTAAGCGGCCGCTTCGTTGTCGCCGAGAAGTGTTGCCAGGTGCGATCTCTTGAATGTTCATCTGAAGAACCCTTCCTTATCAGGGGGCTAAGATCATGTTAACATTCAAGTTTCTTGGCCCAAAACATCTTATCGTTGTTGACGAGAATCTGTGTTAGTAAAATGAAGTGAAATCATGCAGCCTTTCAAGATCTTACATGGTGGCATGTCCGCACTGATAGCGGAAGCCATGGCAAGCATGGGGGCGTGCATAGCTTCAGGCCTGCAGAAAGTGGCAGGGATACAACTGTGCATCAACCATTTGAAGTCGGCTAAGCTTGGTGACCTTGTTCTGGCTCAAGCCTTCCCCATAAATATTGGCAAAAATATTCAGGTACACATACCTATTCATTACTATGGTAGAATTGCTCCCAATCTTTCCGACGCGAAATGTAAATCATTTTCCTTATTTTCTTTGAGTTCCATAAATGCATACGATCTTCATTTTTAGAAGTTGACAGTTGTCCTGGAATTGGATGTTCAAACCTGGAATCAGCATCCTTCTCAGTAAAACTATTTCCCATGGGGGCAAGATACTAAAAATCATTGAATTATTAATGAATTTAGCTTGCAACAATCCCTTAAGATGGCGATTATTCTTAGAACCACTTCTCTTGATATTAATATTGTTAGAATATGTAGGCATTTATAATAAGAGTCAATGAGTTACTTGTATTTATGTTCTCTCATTTATTTCATCTATAAATAAAGAACCCTACCTCCTTTTGAGGTATGAGATTTACGACAACATGGTATCAGAGGAGGTTCCGTAACCCCTTCCCTCCCAACGCCGCACCACCCCCTCCAACCTCCTCCATGGTCGCTACACCTCGAGGCTGCACCCCATCACATACCACCATTCTCGCGACGCCTCCTCCCCCCTCGCGACGCCTCGACACCGCACCCCCCATCCTCGTAACACCCTCCTCCACTCTCGTGACGCCCACCTCCCTGTCCCGAAGTCTCGATGTCACTCCTCCCTGCGCGCCGACGCCCCCAGCTCGTTGCCTCTCTCTGGCCGGCGCCCCCTGCCCGACCAACACCTCCCTCACCCTACCAGCGTCTCCCTGTCCAGAAGCTCACGAATCCCTCACCCCTTCGCTCGCCTTCCGTAGTCACCTACACCACGGGATTCCTCCTGTGTGCTCGCAACACAACCATGACTCTGTTCGGACCTTGATTGATCACTATACGTTACAGCTGTGCAATTTCAACACCTATTCTCTACCAATTGTGCACCTTCAGCACCTTCTCAACGTGCATCTCCAGCACTCACCGACACTCCCATGATTTTGGTCTTCTATCAACCTATGACATCATCAAGCGTCATTGTTGCTCATGGTGATACTCCAACGGCTTGTCTATCCCAGCGGTCCACCTCACGAGTTCTTGATTCTGGTGCCTCAGAGCACATCACTGGGGATTTAGGTATTCTTTGGTCATATAGCTCGACTTCGACTGGAGGTAATATTACCGTGACCGATGGTCAGACAATGCAGATTGCTGGTTACGGGAGTTGTATGATTACGCCTGGCTTGACGCTATCCGCTGTTGCCTTTGTTCCCAGCCGTCCCTTTAATTTATTGTCTATTAGTAAACTTACAGCTGACTTATAGTGCCATACCATCTTCTCACCTACTTCGATTATATTTCAGGAGCATTCGACGACTCGGGTGCTTGATAGTGGCCCCGTTTAGTGTGGTGTGTATGTGCTTGACTCGGCCCTAGCTATCGCTTATCTTGCCACTTCTGCTCATGTCCTCCAACTTCACTACCGCCTTGGTCATCCACCTGCCCCCATTCTTCAGAATTTTTTTTCAGGGTTGGGTCCTCTTCTTCATTTTAACCGTGAGTCCTGTTATTACGCAAAGTATCATCGGGTCACCTATGTTCCCCGAATAATCCCCCGTGCATCCACTCCTTTTCATTTGGTTCATTCTGATATCCGAGGACCCAGTCCAAGTCCATCTAAATTGGGTTATCGATATTTTGTTACTTTCATCGATGATTTTTCACGAATGACTTGGGTTTATTTATTCAAAAATTGTTCTGAAATTTTTACCGTGTTTCGTTTCTATTATCAAGAAATCACCAATCAATTTTTCGCTAAGCTTCACTGTTTGCGTTTTGACATTGGTCGTGAATATTTATCTGGACAGTTCTAGCCTTTTCTAGATGAACACGATATTATCCATCCAACTTCTTGTCCTGATACACCTCAACAAAACGGTATTGATGAACGAAAGAACTGTCATCTGTTAGAAGTTGCTCGTGCAATTTTATTTCAGAAGAAAGTTCCTACTGTTTTGTGGGGCGATGCCATTCTCACAACAACTTATATTGTCAACAAACTTCCATCGTTTGTTCTTCAGGGGAGACACCATTCCATTCTTTGTTTCCAACAACATCACCTCATTCCCTGCCTCTACGCATTTTTGGCTGTGTGTGTTATGTTTGGGATATCCGTCCCTCAATTACCAAGTTTGATGCGTGCGCTCTCAAATGCATCTTTATTGGCTATTCCCGCACCCAACGCTGATATTGATGTTTCTCTCCAGATTTGCGTCGTTATGTTGTCTCAGCTAATGTTTCCTTTATCGAATCTTCAATATTTTTTGTTCCCGATTTCCCACCACCATCTGCTGTTCCTGATTTTGAAGTTATTTTACCATATTCTCGCAGACCTAGCACACCTTCCACCTCGACACCTGCTGTTGCTACCACACTCGATGACTCACCTGCTCCTGATCCTCCATCATCGGATTACCTATTGCGCTTCGCAAAGTCTCATGCTCATGTTAGTCTTATCAGAGATTATCTGCGGCTACCTTTTGAGTTATTGAGACACCGACTGCTTACTTGACATTGCGCACTGTTGCCGATTTTAAATCTCATCCCGACTGGTTACAGACTACACAAGATGAACTTCAAGCTCTGGATGCCAACCATACTTGGGATCTTGTCCCTCTTCCTTCGGGTAAGCAGGTGGTCGGTTGCAAATGGATCTATACAGTGCGCGTCAACGCCAATGTCTCTCTTAATCGTCTCTCTTAATCGTCTCAAGGATCGCCTTGTTTCCAAAGGTTATGCACAAACATATATAGTTGATTATTTTGACACCTTTTCTCCAATGACAAAGATTACCTCAGTTCGTCTACTTATCTCTCTTGTCGCCTCTTATCACTGTCCCCTCCATTAGTTGGATGTTAAAAATGTTTTTCTTCATGGTTTTCTTAATGAAAAAGTTTATATGGAGCAATTATCTGAGTTTGTTGCTCAGGAGGAGTCCTCTAAGGTTTGTCGTCTTCGTCGATCGTTGTACGGGTTCAAGCAGTCGTCTCATGCTTGGTTCGACCGTTTTTGCACCGTTATGCTTAGTTTTGTTATGTGCCAAAGCATAAAGGATTCTTCTGTTTTCTATCATCAATGTTTATTAGGAAGCATTCTTTTGGTGGTCTATGTGAACGACATTGTTATTACTGACAATGATGCCGCTTACATTGGTCGATTCATGTGTTTTCTTCATCAAAATTCTCACACAAATGATTTGAGTCCACTACGATATTTCTTGGGGATTGAGGTCTCCAGATATGATAAATGAATTTTTCTATCTTAGAGAAAGTATGTTCTTGATCCTGCAAGAGAATGACATACTGCAAGAGAATGACATGACTTGAGCTGACTCGGTTGACTCACATTTTGTAATAACCCGCTCATTCTCTTTGGCTTGAGAATACAACGAGTCATTACTTGGCCTTAAGCGACATCCCCAAGACGCCAAAAGCTGACAATAAATGCTGAAGGTTTTCAAATACAAATGAGGGACGATTTACCCTTTAAGAATAAAACCATTAACTAAACAACTCACTATATAATGCATGAACAACTTCATACATCTCAAAACCACATCAAAGTGTGCAACAACGGAAGACCAAACAAGTATCAAAGTAAACGGTGGATAAACTAAAGACTCTCAAGAGACCACAAGACTCCATGCTCCATAAGCTCTAAGCTCCACAATTATCGAACAACCCAAGTATCATGAGGCAGTGCTAAAAACATGTGATACTTTACCTTTGCCCATGTCCCGAAAGATAGCATCTACAAAAGCACCAAAGGTGCCAAAACAGGGGTGAGTATAACACTCGGTAGGTTTTCCCCAATGACTTTCCTACTCACGCCATTAGGATAGAAGAGTTAACAACATTTACATAAAACAGTTTATATAAAACAATTTCTCAAAACAGTTTATAACTAAATATAAACAAGTTTCCAAAACCATTTATAACCAAAAGCATACAAGTGCAATTGAAACCAATTTTCCAGCAACTTATTTTTTCTAGAAAAATAACTAAACAAAGCTTTAAAACCATTTCTTAATATTCCTTTGGCATACCCCATTCATTCCACACATCCACACGACCAACCATGCATGCTTCATTATGACAGTTCCATACTCATGAGCGGTTTCTCGTCGATCTATCAAGTCGTCACAAGGTAATTGTATCTCATGTGCCATTAACCATTTGGCACCGAGCACAAGGTCATATTTCAACCAATCCCCGTATGTGCAACATGAACACACGCACCACATATGCCCAAAGATCATGCCAAAACTGCCCTTTCAATAAAATCACCTTTTTATTGAAACTGTTTTCCATTAAACCCATTACAATGCCAACTCATTTCAATAAAACGTCTTTTTATTGAAACCCCCTACCCAATCAAACCATTTAGAAGTTCCAACAAATCTACCATTTAAAATCACTATTTTAAATTCAAGAAACTAAAACAATTTGTACAACAATTTATCAAGATTTCACAAATCTACCCAAAACGATAAATCATCACTACAGAGATTTATTCCATGTATCAAACCAAGATTTCACAATCAATCTTATCCAATTTACTCAATTTGAAACTAAGCCAATCAATTCTAGCAAGAGGAGATGAGAGTGAAACCACCTACCTCAAAGGTTTTGACGAACTTGACATCGGATGAAGAATGCTCGAGAAAACTGGGTCGATTCTTCATGGAACCGCCTTAGATCTCTTCTCCTAGCAAGATCAAGATCAAATCTCAACTTATTTGGCATACACACTCATAGATTTACCCATAACAGGTGTAGATCTGAGAAACCAACAAGAAAGGAGAAGTAGATCTAAGTAGATCTAAGAAACCGATCAAGAACGATGAAGAACAATCACATACCTCAAGAATCCGGGTTCGAAACACCAAGGGAAGCCTTCAGATTGACTCAAAATCGCTTGGGAGAGGTTCTCCTATCTTGAAGGGAGAGAAATCTTGAGTTAGGGCCACTTAGGAGCAAAAACGAGCAGCTTAAAGGCAAAAACGTGTGAGATCCACTTTTTTAGGATGTCACTTTAACCACGCGCACGGTTAGTTCGTACGGTTAGACAAACCGCGTGCTAGCTACTGTCTAGACAGACCCGCGCACGACCCCCTCGCACGATCTCCTTAACCGTGCGCAAACCGTGCCGAAGCTCTCTGCCTTAAACCTGCTATTGCGCATGGTTTCTCCTAAGATTTCCGCACGGTTTGGATAAACCGTGCGCAGCCCGTGCGCCTATCCTTTAACCCCTAAAACTTATTGAAAGTTCACCAAACTCTCCCAACTTTCTCCCTTACTTTATATCCATAAAAACACAAGGGAAGGGTTACGTATCAGAAATCGGGGGTACTACATTCTCCCCACTATCTGTCTTTCTGTCTCCGGAAAGTAGAAAACCATCGCTGCCCTGAAAGAGTTTTGGCCAATGCTCTTTTATTTCCTTCTCACGTTCCCAAGTCTCTCCCTAGATCTAACCATGTTGCCATAGAACTCAGACTAGACCAATGATTTTCCCACGTAAGACTTTCTCTTGTCTATCCACAATCCGTATCGGGATATGTACCAACGAAGCATCCGGCTCTAGGTCAACGTGATCCCATCTGATCACATGGTCAGGATCAAACTGATACTTTTTCAACTGAGATACGTGGAACACATTATGCATCGAACTGAACCGTGGTGGCAATGCCAACTGATATGCCACCTCTCCAACCCGTTCCGGTATCTCGATAGGGCCAATGTATCTAGGAGATAACTTGCCCTGCTTTTTGAAACGACGATGTCCAAGTCTTGGAGAGATCCTCAAGAACACATGATCACTCACAACAAACGACAACGTTCTTCGACGATGATCCACATAAGTTTTCTGAGGACTCTGAGCCGTCTCCATCTTATTTCTGATTAATTGAATCTTCTCCGTTGTTTCTTGGATAAGGCTCGACCCAACTAGTGAAGTTTCATCTGTTTCCACCCAGCATAGTGGGGAGCGACAAGGACGCCCATACAATGCTTTAAACAGAGCCATATGTATCGAGGCCTGATTGATATGAGAACTCCACTAAGGGTAAGTGCTCCTCCCATGAGCCATCAAAATCCATTACACAAGCCCGCAACATGTCTTTCAACGTCTGTATCGTCCGTTCGGATTGCCCATCCGTCTGAGGATGATACGCCGTGCTCATATTCAATTGAGTGCCAATGGCTTTTTGTAAGGATTTTCAGAAATGAGACGTGAACCTCATATCTCTGTCTGAGACTATTGACACTGGTACGCCTGCCTCTTTACCACTTCTTGGATATAGATTTTAGACAGATCCTCCACTGTATGAGTTTCACGAATTGGAATGAAATGGGCCGACTTGGTAAGACGATCCACTATCATCCATATGACATCGTGTTTACAGATCGTTTTTGAGAGACCTGTAACAAAATCTATAGCTATATGCTCCCATTTCCACACTGAAATCTGTAAAGACTGCAACATACCCGCTGGTCTCTGATGCTCTGCTTTAACCTGTTGACAAGTTAAGCACCGTGAAACAAACTCGACCACCTTTCTTTTCATGCCTCTCCACCAAAACTGCGTCTTCAAAGCCTTATACATCTTCTGTGTGCCTGGATGTACAACCCATCTCGAATGCTGGTAAGCGTGAAGGAGTTGTTCATGAAAAGCCATAGGTACAACCATTCGATCTCTGAAACACAAAATTGAACTCCCATTAAGTTTCCAACCCTCAAGGGTCTCCCCACCATTGAGTTTTGAACTCATAACCAGACATTTTGCATCAGATTTTTGTCTCTTTGATCATTTTACCAAATCCGAAACTAGCGTAGCTAAAAAGAAAACCGCAACATCACCTTGGTCTTCACATTCTACATGCATGTCGGCTAGGACCGACATCAACTGCCATTCATCTGAAGCTTCTTTCGCTAACTGAGCATACGACTTTCTGCTCAATGCATCTGCCTCCGAATTCCCTTTTTTCGGTGTATATATCAAGTCAAAGTCAAACATTTCGAGATACTCCATCTATCTCCTTTGCCTCAAATTCAAATCTCGTTGTGAGAAAATGTGTTTCAAGCTTTTGTGGTCCGTGAACACAGTAAATTTCCCACCAAAGAGATAATGACGCCAAATCTTCAAGGCATGAACGACTGATGCTAATTCCAAGTCATGTGTTGGGTAGTTCTTCTCATGCACTCTCAACTGCTTTGAACCATATGTCACAACATGGTCTCCTTGCATAAGAACACGACCAAACCCTGATCCCGAAGCATCATAGTACACCACATATCCCCGCCCCGATTCTCGTAAAATCAAGATAGGTGCTAAAGTAAGACGAACTTTCAGCTCCTGGAAAGACTTCTGGCATTCCTCTGTTCATTGGAATGGAGTATTCTTCTTTGTCAAAGCTGTCATTGATGGAGCTAGTCGTGAGAAGTCATGCACAAAGCGTTGGTAATAACTAGCTAGACCAAGAAAACTTCGTATCTCAAAGACATTTTTCGGCGGTTGCCACGAGATCACAACTTCTATCTTTTCAGGATCCACCGAAATACCTTTTTTGGAAATCACATGGCCAAGAAAGCACCTCCTGTATCTAAAAATCACACTTAGATAGTTTGGCATACAACCGGTGATCTCTCATGATTTTTAACACTTTTGTCTGGTGTTTCTTATGCTCAACCCTTGTTTTTGAATACACCAAGATGTCGTTTACAAACACCACAACAAGAGTCCAAATATTGCCGAAATATCCGGTTTATCAAAGCCATGAATACTGCTGGTGCATTCGTGAGATCGAAAGACATGACTACATATTCGTAGTGGCCATATCTGCTTCTGAAAGCTGTTTTCGGAATATCTTCCTTCCGAACCCGCAATTGATGATATTATGATCGCAAGTCAATTTTAGAGAACCACTGAGCTCCCCTCAATTGATCAAACAAATCATCAATGCGTGAAAGTGGATACCGATTATTTATCGTAACTTGGTTAAACTTACGATAATCGACGCACAATCGAAAAGTTCCATTTGCTTTCTTCACGAACAAGACCGGGGTTGCCCACAGAAATGTATTTTTCCGAATGAAACCCTTGCTTTCCAGCTCCTTCAATTGCACTTTCAATTCCCTTAACTCTGTTGGTGCCATCCTATAAGACGGAAGGGAAATAGGACTGGTCCCCGAAAGGAGATCAATCGTAAACTCCACTTCCCTTATAGGTGGTAACCCTGAGAAGTTCTCGGGAAAGACATATAGAAATTGATCCACCACTGCTGGGAAATTGACATCCTGGATCTCTTCCATTGATGCCAAAATCAACGCCGCCAACTGGTAAGAGATTATTCCCATCGTTGGTGCGAACAATTCCGTTGCACCCTTCTTTACCACCTTCTCTCCTTTGAAGAGATGCTTGACGCCGTCCTTAGTCATGAAACTAACTGTCCTCCTATAACAATCGATATGAGCCTTGAACATTGTCAGCCAATCCAACTCAGGATTGCATCATAGACATCCATCTCCAACATCGAGAAGTCCTATTTCAGCTCAACTCCATCAACAGTTATAGCACATGCTCTACACACAAAGGCTTGACATTCTCTTTCACCGAGAGGAGTTTGCAGTTTTATCACAAAGGGCATCATTTCAAGTTTTAAACATAGCAGGTCAACAACACGAGAAATAATGAAGGAATGCGATGCACCTGTATCAAACAGTACTTGCACGAAGGTAGAGTTCAAAAGAATTGTACCTCTCACCGTAGATGGTCTTGCCTGATCATCCACAATCATCTGCTCAACTCCATGCAGTTGCTTTGTTGCTGCACTCTGCTCTTTGTTGCCTTGCTGAGATTGTCCTTGCTGAGGAGTCATGATATTTCGAGAATCACCATGGTTAGCTTTGCTCTGCTGACGAGACAGATTCTGCTGGCCTCGTCCCGTCGAAGCATACGATGCTTGCGACACCTGAGAAGTGTCTCGAGCATCGGACCTCGGAGCACTGCGGCAAAAGCGCTTAAGGTTGTTGCGGAATCACCGGGAGACAGAACGACAGAAAACGAGAAAACGAAAGAAAGAAAAGCAACAATGAACACGACGATTTACGTGGTTCGGGAAAAATCCCTACGTCCACGGGAGAGGCAGAATTTCACTATGATTCGGGAGTACAGAAATTACAGAGGATTTTCCACATCAAACCCTAGCCCGAAATGGGCTATAAAACAAATGGAGAAGATGATCACTATTCGAAAAAGTGGTCCGCGTCGCTACAGTGAACGACGGCTGGCTTTGTCAAAAGCGCTACAGTAAAGTTGACCCCGAAGTCCGCACTGCTACAGTGCCTGTCGGTGTCGGTCGGTCAGCTCCGCTACAATGGTCAGCATTGCTACAGTTCCGAAAAATTTGGGCCGGGGGCCTTCGGCCCCCGAACCCCCGGAGCAGGGGCGCGTTGCCCCCTGCAACCCCCAACGAGCTCACCGCGGAGCTCGACCCGCGAAAGTTGCGGGCCACAAGCATTCGGCCCAACCGGATCGGGCAACACCAATCCAACAAAGGTGTCCCATCTTGTTGCAATTATGGCATGCTCTTGGTGTTGCTGTACACTCTCGCTTTATGTGGTCAAAAGATTCACATTGGTATCATCCCGCTTGGGCCTTTGGTTGTGGAGGAAGATTTACTGATCCAGCTGTCGGATTCTGATTCCCGCTCCCACCTTGAAAATAGGTATCTCTCTTTCGCTTGGAGTTTCCACCATTTCCAGTAGGGATCATCATACTTCCTCCTCCCGTAGCTCCTGAGATGTCTCACTCAGCCACCGCCGTTCTGTTCACCATCTCTGTATAATCATTAATACAGAGAACCACAATCTTCGATCGAATTTCCTGCCTTAGCCATGATTCGAAGATACGTGCCTTCAGGGACGCACTTGCCGCAACTTCTGGTGCAAAGCGTACTAAATTCATGAATTTAGCTACATACTTTGTGACAGAGAGATTCTCCTGCTTCAAGCTAAAGAAGTCTGTCGTCCTCTGGATCTTGAACCTGTGAGGATAGAACTGTTTATTAAACAATTCCTCAAAATCCTCTCAAGTAAGGCCTTGATCCGCTTTAGCATGCGAAACTAGTTCACACCACTAGCGTGCAAGGTCCTCAAGCATATACGTCGCCAGCTTAACCTTTAGCTCCACCGGTGTGTCGATGAACACGAAGATACGATTCATTCTACTGAGCCACACCTTCGTCTTCTCGGGTTTAGAATCTCCCCGGAATATGGGTGGATTCTGCGTCATGAACTGGATGAAAATCCTACTGAGCCACACCTCCGCCTTCTCGGGTTCAGAATCTTCCCGGAATATGGGTGGATTCTGCTTCATGAACTGGATGGAATGGTTCACATGCCCTGGCTCATCCCTCCGGTTCCCTGTGTCCACACCTTGAAACGCCTTGGCGATGCTTTGAACTAGCTCTTGGTTCACCTGTGGCTCTGGTGCAACCATGTTCTTTGCAGCTTCTTCCAGTTGGTTTTTACGACGCCTACCGGGTGCCATTTTCTAAACAAACAACAAACAACAAACTTTGTAAGTCTCACTCTCTAACAACTGATGACTTGGTATTTCAAATTATATCACATCAACTATCATAACATTGTTTTCCAAAAACAACCTTTTCACGTTCAACCATTTTTTTGAAAAATTCATTCTTGCTTTTGAAAATCAAACTATTTTCAAAATACACTAAGTATCCTCTTTTCAAAATCTATCATTTGAAAACAAATTTTCCATTTTTCAAAATTTACACCTTTTCATAAGATCATATATCATTACTCCAAATGAAATATGCAATCCTAGTGAGAAGTCATTGCTCTAATGCATGACATGCTCGCCTCATTGGCTAAACCCATGACAATGAGATTCCGGTATCCTCTAAGTGTCTCAAAAACACTTATGTACCCAACACCCTGGTAACTTGAAGTTCAGCATAAACGGGTTAGTTACGTCCTTTTATGGTATACATTTCAAGTCCCGACAATCTGACTCCTTTCTAAGATCACAACCCAAGGAATAAACAAGGATGAATTAACTCCAAGACCAAGAAAGCGTAACCTACTTGTTAGGCAAGGACCGAACAAGCCGATACCATTTGTAATAACCCGCTCATTCTCAAGCTTGAGAGTACAACGAGTCATTACTTGGCCTTAAGCGACATCCCAAAGACGCCAAAGGTTGACGATAAATGCCGAAGGATTTCAAATACAAGTGGGGGACGATTTACCCTGTAAGAATAAAACCATTAACCAAACAACTCACTATATGATGCATGGACAAATGAAAGACAACTCAACAACTTCATATATCTCAAAACCACATCAAAGTGTGCAACAACGGAAGACCAAACAAGTATCAAAGTAAACAACGAATAAACAACTAAAGACTCTCAAGAGACCACAAGACTCCATGCTTCACAATTACCGAACAACCCAAATATCACGAGGTAGTGCTAAAAACATGTGATACTTTACCTTTGCCCATGTCCCGAAAGATAACATTTGCAAAAGCACCAAAGGTGCCAAAGCAGGGGTGAGTATAACACTTAGTAGGTTTTCCCCAATGACTTGCCTACTCACACCACTAGGATAGAAGAGTTAGCAACATTTACATAAAACAGTTTATATAAAACAGTTTATATAAAACAATTTCTCAAAACAGTTTATAACTAAATATAAACAAGTTTCCAAAACCATTTATAACCAAAAGCATACAAGTGCAATTGAAACCAATTTTCCAGCAACTTATTTTTTCTAGAAAAATAACTAAACAAAGCTTTAAAACCATTTCTTAATATTCCTTTGGCATACCCCATCCATTCCACACATCCACACGACCAACCTTGCATGCTTCATTATGACAGTTCCATACTCATGAGCGGTTTCTCGTCGATCTATCAAGTCGTCACAAGGTAATTGTATCCCATGGCATTAACCATTTGGCACCGAGCACAAGGTCATATTTCAACCAAGCCCCGTATATGCAACATGAACACATGCACCACATATGCCCAAAGATCATGCCAAAATCGCCCTTTAAATAAAATCACCTTTTTATTGAAACCTGTAGATTGGGAAATCCCCTTGCCTCCTTACCTCAAAGTGAGGCGGAGACATTCTTTTATAATGAATGAAAAGAACCACATCGGACCACAAGTCCGATGTGGGATACAGACTCCAACACTCCCCCTCAAGCTAGGTGTACCTAGCTTGGACACATAAATAAAAAATAAAGCAAGCAAAAGATGCTGCAAACACTCCCCCTCAAGCTGGACATACCCAGCTTGATGACAAAACAAGACGAAATAAAATAAAGGAAAAACTGCAAGTGCGGTTTCCCGGCGCTCCGACGACCGGCCCGACCAGTGCGATTTCCTGGCGGTTCGACGACCGGCCCGCCAATGCGGTTTCCCGGTGCTTCGACGACCGGCCCGCCCGTGCGGTTTCCCGGCGCTCCGACGACCGGCCCGCCCGTGCGGTTTCCCGGTGCTCCGACGACCGGCCCGCCCGTGCGGTTTCCCGGCACTCCGATGACCGGCCCTGCCAGTGCGGACTTCCCGACGCTCTGTCGTTCGGCCCCACCTTTTCGGATTTTCGGACGCATCGTTGGCGCATCCTTTTCAGCATCATCCATCCATCATCCTGAGGGGGAGCTGCGATCGTGAGGGGGAGCTGCGATCGTGAGGGGGAGCCGCAACCTTGCAGGTTATCTTTTACTCTGTTTTGCTTTGTTTTGTAATCAAGCTGGGTATGTCCAGCTTGAGGGGGAGTGTTTGCAGCCTGTTGCTTGCTTTGTTTTTTCGTTATGTGTCCAAGCTAGGTACACCTAGCTTGAGGGGGAGTGTTGGAGTCTGCATCCCACATCGGACTTGAGGTCCGGTGTGGTCTTTAATATTCATTATAAATTAACCCCAAGGGCTCCTTTAGAGGGTACACCTTGGGGGTTCGGTTCCTCTCATTTTTATCTTCTACAGTGATAAACAAAGAAAGACTGCCAGTGCTGTTGTCAAGCTCGACTGCTGTCTTTGATGGCTTACTGCTTCAATGGTGCTGGCTTGAGGGCTGACATATTTTTTAATGCCTTAGCCAAAATGAGTTCAAATATAATTTTCAAGGCATGGCATCCTCAAACATAAAATACCAAAACTCAAGGACTTAGCCAACTCTTCTATTCCAACATCATTCAAGTGTAACTGTAAACACAAGAATGGATTCTCAGTAAATGAGCCAATCTTCAATCTCCCCTTTAGCTAGCCATTCAATTTCCTTAACAACTTCACATTTATCATGTTGTAGATAGTGTGCTTCTCACAATCATCAGCACATATCTTTCTCACTAAGACCAGCTCAACAATCGTTAGATGTATGACTTCTATTTGAATTTGTTTACTCCATGTTCTTCAAGCAGTAACGACTTCATTTCCTTTGCCATTTATCAAGGCACAACTCACATCTTTTTAACACATCAATAGCCTTATTGACGACAAATGAAATCCTCAAATGAGCACTTCAATCTCCCCCTTTAAATTTGTTGTCAATACCATTAATCCTCTAGGTCAAGATGCGTATCTCAATGAACTCTTTCCTTCTCTCCCTTATTGACAATAAATGCAAAAGAAGTATAAGGGAAGGTCTTCTCATCTTCCACCACCTTCAATGGTTTTTCGAAATCACTTATTGATATGAACGTGCAAGAGAGAGAATATCAAAGAATTCTATTGATACCAACAACAGCAAAGGACAAAAAATTACAGAAGAACAGAAAAGAAGTAGGACTCCCTTGGGAAACACTACTCTCTGAGGCCAGGCCGCTGCCCCCTTTCAGCCAAGCTGAAATTCCCTAAAAAATATCCGTATCCCCCACCCTACAACATTTCCCTTATTTATTATCCCCAACTACTCCAACAACTCAGCCAACAACTATCTAATACAAAATACAAAACTGCCTCTGGCAGTAATTTACTACTCCCTTTCCGACCCTAATGCACCCCACGCTGAAGACTTCCGGCCTCAGCCACCTTGGTTTGTGCTGTGCTGTTATTTCCTCTCACTTTCCTACCCGAACGCATCCCACACTGGAGAATTCCAGCCTCGGCCACCCTGGCCTGTGCTGTGATGCTACAGCCTCACAACTTGCGTTCCTATCATTTCCACCCCATCGAAGAACAATCTTGTTCTCAAGGTGAAAATATAGGAAAAAACTGCACTTTGTGATGTCTTTAGGAGGTTGACGATTATACAACACACAGTCCAAGCACCACCCAGGGATATCCTTCTCATCCTCCGTTCCATCTAAATCAGATATTTTCTTCCTCCACAGGCGAGAGCCTTCAGTAATAATAGATGGTGAAGAATCTGTTGAGAATCTGAATGGTGGGTACACCAATGAATCATTTTCAATATTGCTGTTGACATCAGCTTTCAAACGAATCAGAAATTTATTCCCAGACTGTAATTCCCTGTTGTTTGAAGACCAGGACACACATCTCTGCTTTCTTTTGATCAAATATTGAGCAAACAGGCCATTAAGGGTTTCCCTTGCTAAATTTACTTTGTCATCTTCAAGTTTCCCATTAATATTAAGGCCACTGGGTCCGGCATACATGTCTGCTGAAAAACATTGTGGAGTGTCCCGGATGGACTGATATATTTCCAAATTTTGTTTCCACACTGCCCCATGCCGGAACTCTTACAATTTCGAATACTTCTTCCTTCTCCTCAAATGAAACTTGTTGGACCCCATTTAAGTTTAATGGGTATTTCTGAATCCCACATCGGACTTACCCTCCTTGTAATTATTTTTACTCATCTATAAAAGAATGTCTCCACCTCACATTGAGGTAAGGGGAATTCACCAATTACAGACTGTACCCCCCATCCAGGCCGAGGACAACATTGTTCCTACTTCGTCCGATGCTCCTGTCACAACACCCGAGGACTTGCCGATTGCACTCCGGAAAGGTACACGAATACTCATCTCATGGTATCAAAGGGAAATTAATCCTGAACCCTCCCTCACCTGCGGATTCCCGGTTCTGTCCGGCCCCGCCTCTCTCCCCTCCGGCTTTGCCCTTCCCGGCGGCCCTCTCTCCTACGCAGCTCCCCTCTGGCTTTGCCCTTCCCGGCGGCTCTCTCTCCTGCGCGGCTCCCCTCCCGGCGCCCTCGTCCAGCGCCAGCCCCTCGCCCCGACTCCCGGCGCGGCTCTCGGCGGCCCGATCTCCCTTAGACGCTGCTTTCCGGCGCCCCTCTCCTACGCGCTCCTCCAGACCGCGCCTCCCGCCGTCGTCGTTTCCAGTCGCGGCTCCCGGCGGCCCGATCTCCCTCAAACGCCGCTCCCCGGCGCCCCTCTCCTGCGCGCTCCTCCACACCGCGCCTCCCGCCGTCGCCGTTTCCAGACGCGGCTTTCGGCGCCCTCGCCCCGGTGTCTCCTCCTGAGCGCGACCCTCCGTCGCGCCTCCCTTCCAGCGCGCGGCTTCCGGCAACCCCGCGCCAGCCCCAACAGCCTCCCTTCCAGTGCGCGGCTTCTGGCAACCCCGCGCCAGCCCCGCCCTCCTTGCGCGCTCGTCCCGGCGGCCCAGCGCCAGCCTCGCCCTCCCCGGATCTTCCCGGCGGTCCCCGCTCCCACCCGACCTTCCGGCTGTTCCCGACGACCGCGCCACCCGCGCCTCTCGTCGCCCTCCATGGACGCGTCCTCGGTTCTACCTTCCATGGTCACCACCGAGATCCTCTGGCTTCGTCATCTCCTCCATGAGCTCGGCTTCCCAGCACGGACCCCTGCTCATATCTGGTGTGACAATCAGGCAACCACAAAGATTGCCTCGAATCCCATCTTCCATGAACGGACGAAGCATATCGAGGTGGACTGCCACTTTCTTCGCCACCATCTGGAGCAGAACCATATCAGCTTTGGCCATATTCTAACGGCAGATCAGCTTGCCGATATCTTCACCAAAGGCCTCCCAGGAGCTCGCCTTGACTCTCTCACTACCAGGCTGGGTATTCACAGCTTCTATAGCCCAGTTTGAGGGGGAGTATGAGGTGGTCTTTGTGTCTTGTCATCTTTTTTCTTTGTGGGACTCAATCCAATCTGGGCATGTCCAGCTTGAGGGGGAGTGTTGGACCCCATTTAAGTTTAATGGGTATTTCTCAGTTCCACATCGGATTTACCCTCCTTGTAATTATTTTTACTCATCTATAAAAGAATGTCTCCACCTCACATTGAGGTAAGGGGAATTCACCAATTACAAAACCCTTCCCATAATCTTCCACCCCAGCACCCCATGTGATTTCCCATAACTTCACAGAACCAGCTGTATCTTTAGTCAGCATATGTTAGTCCCAGGAAAACTCAAGTTTGGCTCTTTATATACAGGTACCGGGGTAGATTCTTCCAATGAAACCCTTGCCCTTGCAAAGGACAAATTTCCAGCCAAAAAGGCACCACCCTTTTGAAAATCATTTTGAGGTTTGCGTGTTTCAGCTGACCCATCTAGGCACAGAAGAATTAGTAGTTGCCACCTAAATATTATCATCACGAAGTGCTAATTGTAAATTAGGACGTTCCTTAGTGCAAAGTAGAAGACTTCCTTGTTGACAGGTCTGTCAGGTACAAAGAGAAGTCTTTCCCACCACTATAAACATAACTAAATGTTGGAGTGCTAGCAAGTGCCCAGACAGAATCTATATGCGCAGCATAAGAATGCACACACCTCGGCTGGCCCAGATCCCATAATCTGTTCATAGAATCGGAGGATTCTGATAATCAAAACCTGACATCTTGTCTGTTAATCCCCTTGCCAAATACTTCCATACCAACTATGACCAGTAGCTTGTTATCACTCCACCTTGTTGCATCCAGGTCAATGCATGCTTGCATATTACATCGCTGGCATTGTTCAATGCTTCTCCAACACCCATGGATGTCAACCAAATACTCATGATTGAGTAATAGCTTAATCCTCAAAGCTGACTGTCCTCGTCCTTTATACCATGCTTGGAATGATCAACTAAGGGCCCCCATTCTGTATATGCGTCAACAACATGCCAAGGAGCAATTATTGGGCAGACATGCTGTTTTGCAATATCTAGTTGTGTCCGATTAGATTCAGTTGTTGCAACTTCAAAGTACCCTTGTAGCAAAGTATACAACCAAGGCACGATTTGAGGTAAAGCTTGAGTAAGTCAACACAACAGAGCCCTGCGCTGATTTCCCAATAAAGAGGCAGCTGCTACTCTTTGCTGTAGAAATATTTCTGCTTGCAATAGCAACAGAAGTCCAAGTTTGTTTAAAACTCTTCCATAGTTTGTTTAAAACTCTTCCATAGCAGCCTCCAATTTTTACCATAGCAATATTTTAAGAACACGATGACACTCCTTTGGATGCAGTGGTTCTTGATCCCCTATGCCTCGCATATGGACCGCAACTTCGACAACTTTTATTAGCAGCTGTTTGTAGCTCTCTCCTGCAGCCTTTTGAGCTGCTTTTTTTTCTCTTGGCATTCTTCTTCAGCATCATTGCTCCCTTCTTGAGCTGCTCGCTCAGCTCGATTGAAGCCACAGTCTCTAGCTTCTTGTCAGACTGAACCTGTGTGGAAACTAACTGCTCCTTGCCGAGCCCTTCCCGTCCAAATCGATAAAATTTCAAGCCGACTTCACAGGCTTTCAAACTCGCCACCTTGTCCTCCACATGCTTCGGCTGTGCCAGAGGAACCTCTCACATAGCTTTTGCCTTGCTAAGCACTTCCACTAGCCGAACATTCTGAGCGGTTTCAGCTCGTGCCTCGCTGAATTGTCCACGACACAGACCCATTCCCTCCGCAGACAGAGGTATTGAAGAATTGGAAGGGCATCATTGAACAGACAACTCAACAGGAGCCCGTGCTTGGGCCGACACAATATGCAACATCTCATGTTGTGACTGTTCAAGACCACAAGCTTTCTGCTCCTTGGCACATGCCAACAGTCGAGAATTTGCCTGATGTTTTGAGAAATTAGTCTCAGCCTGGGTAGTCGAAGCCGCGGTTTCTTCCACTACCGCACTTCCATATCTCCGGAGCAGCTCTTCTTTGAGTTGCATCCAGGTGAGCCCAACCTTAGTTGCATTCAACGATAAAAACCAAATTTGAACAATACATGCCATACACAACCGTGCCATCGACACCTTCATCCCTTCCCGAGTTTATCGCCTTGAGCTCCTGCATTTGAGTCTCCATACGCTTGGGTAGACAGCTAATGCTTCAACTTCTAATTTTTACGATCAAGAATTTTCTCCTTCTAGATTCTCTCTCTAAAATCTCTCTCTAAAATCTCTCTATCCTCTCTCTATGAAAGTTCCAATTGATAGGAACAAGAGAGAGAATATCAGAGAATTTTATTCACACCAGCAGCAGCAAAGGACAGAAAATTACAGAACAGAAAAGAAGTATGACTCCCTTGGGAAACGCTGCTCCCCGAGGTTAGGCCGCTGCCTCCTTTCAGCCATGCTGAGACTCCCTAAAAAATATCAGTTACCCCTACCCTACAACATTTCCTCTATTTATTATCTCCAACCACTCTAACAACTCAACCGACAACTATCTAATACTGCAGGAGAATAAAAGAGAAAGACCCGAACCCCCCAAGGTATACTCTCTAAAGGAGCCCTTGGGGTGCTTTTATAACAAATAATAAAGACCACACCGGACCACAAGTCCAATGTGGGATGCAGATTCCAACACTCCCCCTCAAGCTAGGTGTACCTAGTTTGAACACATAAAGAAAAAACAAACCAAACCAATGAAGACAAAACAATCAACAGACCGCAAACACTCCCCCTCAAGCTGGACATACCCAGCTTGATGACAAAACAACTGCACAGTAAGTCCACTGTGTTATAGTGAACGGTGGTTGGAAGTCCGCATTGTTACAGTGAACGGAGTCCAAGTTGCTACAGTAGCCAGTGACAAGAAGTTTACGGAGCTACAGTACTGTTGCCTCCAAAGTCCGAGATGCTCCAGTAACCATGCCAAAGTCCGCACTGCTACAGTGCCCTGTCGGTGTCAGCCGGTCAACTCTGCTATAGGCGGCAGAGTTGCTACAGCCCCCCAAATTTGGACTGGAAACCTTCGGCCCCCAGACCCCCGAAGTAGGGTCGCATTGCCCCCTGCAACCCCCAACGAGCTCACCGCGGAGCTCGACCCGCAAGAATTGCGGCCTGATCTGTGTTGCACTGCTACAGTATGAGCCGCTAGGATTCGGCTCAACATCATCCAAACGGATCAGGTTACACCAATTCAACATCAGTGGTCTGTGCTGCGTTGCTACAGCCTCAAAACCCGCGTTCCTATCATTTTTTTGCTCACTTTTACTTTGGATCATAACCCGCTCCAAGATCTTAAGAGAAGGATGACATCACATGTGTCTTAGCAATGAGCCATCAACCAGTCAACTCTAAGTCTACTTGGGCTAACCCGGTGTAGAAAACAAGAGCGAATAAACCTGGACATCAATTCATGCATGCGATACCACTTCAACTAACTCACTTTAGTGGCTGTACAACAGATTCTTCATGACAAATGTAACTTGCACTCAATTCAACAAACCCATCAAAAAGTTCAATTGCATGACAGTTTTACTCTCCCTTTTACATGTCTTTTTCATCAACCGTTACCCCCCTTAAAGAACAACTTTAAAATGAACAATCCAGGGGTTTGAGAGTGTGATTGACACACATTATTCCAAGCTTTGAAACTGTCCAGATTCCAAATTCACGAAAGTTGTGATATTTTTGACAGCTTCTTTTACTATTCAGTGATTGCAGCCTCATTCAGCTTCCCCTTAGAACATCTCCTTTAATTCCTTGCATGTTATTATAATAAAACATATAGATAAGGGAATAAGGAGGAACCTCTTAGTTTCTTAGTTGGAACAACATGGTTGAGAGTTTCCTCTTAACCGAGATTCCTCCTTCAAATCTCATCATGGGAAGTGTTTTTCATGCTTTCTTTCCTGTCATGAGTCTTCATAGATTGCATGGGCATTTTCTTCCCTTCTGTTTTCTTGTGTGGAGTTGTTTTCTTAACATTAGTCATCAAAGAAAATGTATTACCTGGTGCTTGCATAATCTTTTTCATCAGTTCTTGAGCTGGTAGGATGGTCATACAGTCCTTCATACCATGTCCGCTTCACACATTTCCTTGACTCTTTAGGTCATCACTTTTAGACAACCTCTTAAGAAATTCGTGTTTTTTTCATGTGAAACAATCCGCTTCCCTTAACACCTGCACTTGCTTGTGCTTTCTCCATTTGTCTAGCCATTTCCAATCGAGCTGGCTAAATACACTCTTTCTTGGGATGCTCAGCTTCTTTTGGGTTTTTCACATGATTTCTTGACCACCTTAGTAAGAGATCCTTTGACACCTGCGCTTGCTTGTGCTTTCTCCATTTGTCAAGCCATTTCCAATCGAGATTGCCAAATAGTTAAACACTCTTTCTTGGGATGCTCAGCTTCTTTGGTTTTTTCACATGATTTCTTGACCACCTTAGTAAGACACGAGTGTTCCTTTTTTACCTTCTGGATTTCCTTCCCTTTCACACTATAGTAGGGAGTCTCTCCAGGTAAGCTAGTCTTGCATTTCTCAGCTGTATGACCCTGCTGCTCACACCTGCCTCAAATTTCTTCTAAATATCCAAATCTGTTTTGGGTTGACAGATTTGATAAACTCATGGTCACAGGTTGCCTCCTTTGATAATATGCTCTCTGCTCAGTATGGATCCTCCTTGGTTCTTGCCTCTTCTGTGAGAAAAACATATAAAACCAGCAAGAGTAAGCTTTATGTCCAAACACTCCACAGTACCAGTAGAACCCTTGAAACTTTGTTCTTCCCTATTGATGATAAATCTGTCCAGAAAACTGTTCTTGCTTTTCTTCTGTAGATTGAGCCTAACTTTGCCTAGGGGCAGTGATCTTCTTGGCACATTCCTCTCTTCCTTTGATACGGAAAAGTGCTTCTCGTCTTTTTGACCCAAACCGGTTCAGGATTGTTTTTGAAACTGAATGGGAACATATTTAATTTGTCTGTTGGGGCCCTTCTTCTCACCGGCTTGAGAAAACTCAGCTTTAACCTCAACTGACTTGTTAAAATCTTCTCTGATCTTTTTCAACTCATTTTGAGTTTCAAGACACACTGTGTCTCAGACAACTCTTCTTCTTTCACAACCAGTTTTCCCTCATGGTCAACTACTCTCAATTTGTATTTCTTAATCTCATCAATACTGGCCACTTCCTTCTTGACATACTCCTCTTTTCCCTCAGCCATCTGATTCGCTGCTTGATGAGGGGTTTGTTCTTCTTTGCTCATCAAATTTCTTCTTTTGCCACTCAAGAACCTCTTCTTGCTTCCATCAGATTTAGTTGATTCTTATGAGGTTTCTCATCATATTCATTTGAATCATATTCTGTAGCCTTCTTCTTTAGACAATTTATTGCAAAATGACTAGGCCTATTTAAGTTATAACATCTTGGTGGGTTTTTTCTTTTACCTTTTCTCTTCTTTCCCTGCTTAAACATTTTTGATAAAAGAGCCACAACTCTATTGAAATCTTCATATCTTCCTCATCATCAAAATCACTTGATTCTGCAATTTCATCATCGTCTCTGATTTTGAGCTTTCTCACGGCCTTAAAAGTCATCTCATCATTGATCTTCTTTTTGAAAACTGGAATCTTTCTCATTTTATAAGCAATGAGAATATCATGAAGTTCATCTATAGAAAGGTCCTCCATGTCCTCAAAAGCTGAAATCTTGGGATCATACCTATCTGAAAAAATTCGCATTATTTTTTCCACAATTGTGGAGTCATCCAGTTTTTCTCCAAACCTCTGGATATTGCTGATAATTTCATTGACTCTAGTAAAATAGTCATCAATTTTTTCTTCATCATTCTTTTTTATATCCTTAAATCTGCTTGTCATCAACCTCCATATTTCTCTTGTCAGAAAAAGTTATAGGAGCACTCTCAATAATGGGTGGAAGTCCCACTGTTGTCGCATCTTTTACTTCCAGACCAAGTGATAGGTGGCAGGACAGCACCCTATTCTTCCAGTTGCGGTAGTTCTTGCTATCAAAAATAGGACCCCTTTGCTATCTCACTACCTCACCTGAATATTGCAGAAAGGAAAACGCACAAGACGCAACAATTTTTACAAGGTTCGAAGTCAATGTGAGAGCATACTCCTTACTGTGATTGGTTAAACCCTCACGGCACCCATGTTTTTAAACGATGAACTGTACACACATTCTGCGTAGTACCACATCAGACTTTCAATTGGGAGCGTGCTTCTATTTCATACGCAGCGTGCTACCCTTGTTTCAATGCCTCCCGTGCAGCCGCCCTGCTGCACGACCACTCCGCCGTGCCACCCCGCATGGCGGCTCTGTTCTAGCGCCACCCCGCGCTCTTTGCTCTCCTTAGGCCAGTGCTGACCCGCTTTGGCCTTCCATAGCCGCACTCGCCAGTGCTGTTGTCAAGCCCGACTGCTGTCTTTGATGGTCAGCTGCATCAATGGTGCTGGCTTGAGGGGTGACATGTTTTTCAATGCCTTAGTCAAAATGAGTTCAAATACAATTTCCAAGGCAGCATCCGCAAAACATAAAATACCAAAACTCAAGGACTTAGCCGATTCTTCTATTCCAACATCATCCAAGTGTAAACGAAGCACAAAAACTAGTGAGAACCTTTTGAATTGTATTTACCCTAGCCTCAAATCGGAACTAGAAAGTATTAGATCATTGACAAAAAATAAGTGATTAATAGAAGTTCCCCACCTCCCCTTCTTGATGGTTTGCTTTGGGCTGTTGTTGACTTCTCTACATATTGCCTATGATAGTTTCTCCGTACGTAGGACAAATATTTAAGGCAAATGCGTTTCACCTTGGTTGGTTTGAAGCTTATTCAAGGTTTACTGTTCCGAAAAACTGGAATGGAAGAGTCAACTATACAATTCATTATGAGTTGGGATGTCGTGGCATGTCAAATTTACATAGTAGAAAAATGTTTGTTTTAGGAAGTTTGGGATTTATAATACCACCCTTTAAGATTTGTTTGACCCATCCATGGTTTGCACCAGGCCGGGGGGGGGGGGCTCTTTTGAACAAGGTAACCTGTGCCTTTCCAACCCGCTTAAAATAATGTGTTATAAACATAAACATGTTAAATTATTTCAAATTATGCTGATTACAAGAATAAAATATATATTATAAAATTAATTGTTGTTATATTTTTAACATTTTATATTATCATTATATTTTTAATCGGGTTACGCGATGAGTCCGGAATGGTGAACCCTGAACCTGACCCAAAATTTATTTGTCAGATTACTCAACCTGAACCTATTAATGACCGATCCAAACCTGGTTGATTTATGTTGTGTTGTCCCGGGTTATTGTGTTGGTTTCGCAATTGCCACCTCAAACTGGTATAGAGCCAAGTGAAGATTCATCCTTGTTCATGTATCAATCTGCAATTCTAATCGGTCATTCATGTATATACATGAATGCTGATTCACTGATGGGTGGATATTGCAAAACCGAACAGGTTTGGGAGGCGCGCTTATGGAAGGTTGATGATTCAGGTGCTCGAACATTATTATCAATGTCTCGGGTTACTCTTCTGTCTTCCGCTTCTCGAATTCCTCAACATGTACCGGACTCTGCAACTCTGAAGAAGCATGCAAAACTGTGAGGCAGTAAGGAAAACACAATTTTGAGCAAGGTATGAGTATTCTGTCTGCACTGTTTTATTGAAATCCAGTTGAGAATCAATCACATTATTATTATTATTATTATGATCATTATTCTTTTTGTTTTTAACATTTGTGATTGTTGTTATTAAACAATAAAATCCTATGATTCTTTTCCATTTACAATAGTAGCCGTTACTTCATTTTATATGGTTTGTCTTTCACGAAGGCCCCTTTTTGTGGCCCCTCTTTTCTGGTAGGACCCCTTTAATGGTATCATTTCATAGAGCTACTTTGGTTGATCTCTTTACATTGCCCCTTTTTTGGAGTTTGCATTTTGTTGGATCACCTTTTGTGGCTCCCTGCATGGAACACCCTTTGTGGTCCTTTTTGTAGATGTTTTTGTAACATCATGTTTTTTCATAAAAATATTATGAATCAAATTTTATTTGATTCAAGACCATGAAAATAAAATAATGGAAATTATTTATTGAATCATTGTTACTATGCATGACTAGGAAAATTGTGCAAGTGAAATGAGAAGTTTTTTTTAAAAACATCAGGAACTCTTCCACCCTTGGGCCCGTCATTCGTTTGATGATCCGTCGATGGTGTTGGGTTCATGTGAAAATTGTCCGTCATTCGTTTGATGATCCGTTGATGGTGTTGGGTTCATGTGAACAAATTTAAGGTAATCCCTAATGTCTCCTTTGTTGCCTCTTTTTGTTGCATTTGAAGTCTTGTGTGGAATTATCTATTTGGATTTGCGTACATACGATTCCTTCGAGAGAGCTTCCGAGTATCACTGGGTAGATGACCCTTGACCTCTCGAGTTTTTCATGCAGCGTTAGTGTATGCGGCGTTGTGGTATGAGAAATGGGTAGAAATGATCCAAAATGGTAAACCACAAAGCATGAAATGAAATATAAAATTAAACATTGCTTGTTACAAGCTTAATGAAAGTTCCATGCAATAAAGAGCATTAATGACTTGTTTTCATGTTTAAATTGGAAGCTAATTTGCTTTTGTTGAAAGGGTTTTTAAATTGTTGCTTGGTTAAAATGTTGGCTTGTGTAATTGATTGATGCATATTTTTTTCTCACTATAGAGTAAACAGTTGTATAAATGTGTTATGATTTTTAAATGGATGTTGTAAAATGAGTTATGTTACTAGGGATGTGAAGCATGATATGTGATTTGAATAGCCTATTATGATTATAATTGTGATGTTTATTATGACATGGAATAAGTATTGCAATGATTGGGGAGTTGAGGCGATGTTGACTGTGATTTTAGACACTTTACATCGGTTGCGAGTTTAGTGATGTGTTATTAAATTCATTTCATAATCTCCATTTAAAATATCTGTATTTCTTACTTAAATTTTTCAAAATCCATGGGTGTGAAATTGAGTTAGGGGAATCAAAATGAAAAAACATCTTGAAAAAAAATGCAACACTTTATAAGTATATTATATACTCATGTCTTAAATTAGTTATCAATGAATCTTAAATTAATATTATCTTTACTTGATTATAAAGGATCTCATTTTTTCAGTGAGAATATGCCTCTTATCTTTATAATATATGGAAAATCTCACTGTCTTGCAAGCAAGCTGTCCAAGAATTTGTCTATAGATTCTGATAACGTCATTGGTAGGCACCCCAAACTCATTAAATGGAACGATAATCTTGAAGCCCTTTATGTCCCATGTATCTGTCGTGTTCATATTTATATCTGTTCTATTGTTATCTTTATCTATTTTACAAATGCATTTAACAATTAATAAAATATATAGTTTTTTTATACAATGATATACATACCAGTAATGGTAATTCATCAATATCCCATAGATGGAGAGTTGACCAACTGCTCTATTGGCGGGGGTGACCAAAAACATATAGGGAAATGGCTGACTCAGAAGTCTTGGGTACAGCGAAATCACTCGAATCCACTAAAGTTGATGGTAGTAGTGGTGTGTTCTGAGATGTTAATCGGTCATGATCTTGAATTTTTTTTATTCTCGACATTCCTGCAATTCAAATGGTTCAGATATATTAAAGGTATAAAAAATGCAATACTAAAATATTTTTACAATAAAAAAAATATAATAATGTATATTTGTACGTTAGTCTTCATTGTTATCAACCTCCATTGCCATAAGTGCTTCATTTCACCCCCTCTTATGTTCTATTGTTTCAATTTTATCAGGAAAAAACTATTCAATGTTTTGTGGTTGAACAAGTTCAATGTCACAAAAGTATCAATTGATCTTCAATGCCCATATCATATAAGTCTATTAGTGTACAACAACAATCCAACCTTCATGTATTTTATCATCCACATAATAAATCATCTTAGCTTGTGAAACCATGATAAATGGATCATGTTATTTACACCAATTTTGACCCACTTGAATTTGAATGATACAATTGAAAATTGATTATGATAGTTTAATTCAATTATATCCATCAGCTTTCCATAACATCTCACCTCTAAATACACAACTATTTTGAGTTTTCAAGTCTTCCTGATGATAAATTGTACGAAACTTGAAACCATGAATATTGTTGACATTGAATCTCTTAGCCCACATTCATTAGACAAGAAGTTATATGTTGTTACTTTTAATTACACGCCAATAATATGAATGAGTAGATACTTAAATGACGGGAGAACCATTCGACAATCTCCTTATTAACGGTTTTTGTTAATTCTAGCTCATTTCAAGCTTAACCCCTTAGTCACATCTTTGTTTGTAATCACAATTCTTCAATAAATAGATCTGTAATAAGACTATTGAGTAGCATATATTAAAAAATTTTACGCAAGGATTTGATAAAATTGAATTTACCAATGAAAATAAAAATAATATCAAAATACCTCTCAATTGGATACATCCATTGATAGTGTACCGGTTCACTAAGTTTAGCTTCAACCAAATGAACATTCAAATGAATCATGACTATGAAGGATGAAGGGGGAAATAACATATCCAAATGAAAGTGTGAAAACAATTCTTTTTTTATGTTTATCAAGCTCAGTTGGATTTAGAGTTTTTCCACAAAGTTCTCTGAAAAAGGTACACAACTCAATTAGAACCACAATTACTTTTTCATGTAATGTATTACGTAATGCCAATGACAACAACTGTTTCATTAGAATATGTGAGTCATGACTTTTCAATTCTTGTAACTTTTGATGTTTTAAGTCAATGCAGTTTGAAATGTTACTTGAATATCCATCTGACACTTTTACTTTCTTTAATGTTCGAAGAAATGCACATTTCTCATGATTTTTCATTGTAAAAATAATCGAAGGATACTTTCCATTCTCATTTTTTCACAAACCATGCTTTATATTCATTGATTTCAAATCCTTACGAGCATTAAGGCGATCCTCCTTACGAGCATTAAGGCGATCCTTTGATTTAACCTGCTCATTAAGTAATGTAAAAATTACATTGTCACAAACATTTTTCTCAATATGCATTACGTGATTTTTGAACCAGATAACACATTTGGTGGCTTTCTCAATTCAATATCTCCATCAAATTGTCTCTTGATAAACATGAATTTATGAGAAGCATCAAGAAATCGAAGATGACACATAAAACGCCATTTTTTTAACTATGAGGTAATCATTCAGGTTTAAAATTAAAATTACAAACCGGACAAACCAAATCAGTATGGGTGTTCCAACCGGAAGTTTCATAGTCCAGGAAAGTCACTAATTGTCCACATTAAAGCAACATGCATCTTGAATAGTTTTCTCGTTGAAGCATCATATGTTTCCACGCCATCATCCCCATAATTCTCGCAATTCTTTGATTAGAGGTTGAATGTATACATCAATGTTATTTTCGGGCATTTAATCTCTAGGAATAATTATCAAAATTATGAAAGAAGTCTTCTTCACAGACAACCGTTTTCTTCTTCTGTTTCTTCTTAGGGTTGCGTTGATTTGTACTCTCATTGTTGTTCATTAACTTCCATATGCTTGTATAAAATCTTATACATTTTTCTTTAACGAACTGTTCTCTCCAGTAAAACATGTAATCATTAGGGCATGCATGTATCTTTGTATAATCAAGTCCAAGTTTGTTAATGATTTTCTTCATCTCATAGAATGATGTAAGGATCTTAGCTTCATTAAATGCATCATGAAGAAACTCTAAAATCATAGACATTACTTTGTCAGTAATTCCACAAAGACAATTGATATGACACAACTTAAGTAGAAAAGACAACTTCAAATACTTGACACACCTTTCATACAGGTCTTTATTTCTCATCTTCAACTAATTGACAAAACTCATTTTTTTAGTCACTGAAGTTCTGAGCAAGATTAATCTGCTCAGGATCAATTGAAGGTTTTGTTTATCTGTTAAAATCTTGGACATTGCCAAATGCGTAATTTACCAAATTTCAAACTGAATTCTCTTTTGGCGAGTCACTTTGCGTTTCGTCAACAAGATTGTAATTGTTTTCACTTTCCATAACATTTGATTCACCATGCCAAATCCAACATACATATCGAGCATAGAGCTGTTTCAATATCAAATGCTTATATACTTTGTTTATATTCAACCATTGCTTGAATTTACAATCAGAACACAAACATTTTATTCTACCATCCACTAATCGATTTACAATTGCATAATCTAAAATTTCTGCCAAACCCTTGGCATATCGAGGCGTGTTTCGAGGTAAATTAATCCAACTTTTATTCATAGGTATTGAATTGTCACTCTTCTCCCTGTACATTCAGTTATAAAGATATAAATGTTTAATCAAATAAGTACAATCAAAACTAAACATCACCCAACTTCATCATTGACCGAGGTAGAGTCTTGATTCGACATAACACAAATTAAACATAAAAATGATTCAATCCAATATTAAAAACATAAACAACATAAATGAATATGAATAAATATTACCCCTCACAATAATACGGTCAGATGTCGTGAAATAAGTTCACTGAGCCGAGGAGAGAGGTTACTGTGATTTTGAGCGTACTGTTATCAGTCCACAATAATACATGAACATAATTCTTTTATTAAAAGATCTCTAACTTTTATACTTTGCATATTACCATTTTTTATTTTATATTGCACAAAAATGATTGTCTTTATAGCTAGCTCTTACTTCGATAATTATGCAAATCAAGATTTGTTGTATCTCAAAACAAGAATTTGACATTGTGATATTTGGTGCATGTGTTTCCATACGCATCATAGCATTACATGCAATTATGATTTTATAACATCTTCACAATCGATTTGAAAAACAGTACTTAACTTGAACACATACATAAATCTTCATGCAATTCGAAGCTACGTAGCTTGTAGTAAGCATAACACATTGTACTTATGATGAAGAATATTTTTTATTTAATATATTAACTTCACGATATCATTTAAAAAAAAGAGAAGAGAGCGTTAGATTACATGCGGCTTATGTTCTTGAACCGCAGGCTAAATGATCAGGTTTTTCGAATGAAAGCCATTCTACAAAACATCTACAACCATGATTCTTCCCAAGCCAACCCATAATGACCCTTAAGGTGGACCTCAATTGACAAATTATCATTTTAAAAATATTTAAACGATTATTAAACGGGGAAGTGACACAAAACCGAAAGATTGACCTACCTCTTGATGAAAATGTAAAATTTGCAAGTCTTACACCACACCGACAATACCCTAGACACCTATATTATGCCGCATGAAATAAATAAATAATTATATCAATTTTATAATTAATTATTCAAAATTAAAAAATAGGAATACTCCCTGAAAAGAACATCGAGGAGCATGAGGGTCGTTGCGAGGTTGTGGTTGGGAGTAGGGGGGTCGGGGTTATGGGGATCAGAGTTGTGGGACGGGCAAGGGGCGGTCGTTGTTAGGGAGAAGGGGGGTCAGGGTTGAGGGGAGGTCGTCGTCGGGGAGAGGGGGTATCGAGGTTGAGAGGGGCAGTCATTGTTGAGGGTTGGGGAGAGGGGGGATCGTGGCCAAGGGGCGGTCGCCGTCGGGGGTTGGGGAGAGGGGGGATCGGGGTCGAGAGGGTTGGTCGCTATCGGGGGTTGGGGAAGGGGGGATTAGGGAGACTGGGGATTGGGGTCGAGAAGGGGCGGTTGCCGTCGAGGTGGTTCTAATGACCACTGCTAATTAACTGATGCTAAAACCCTTTTTTGTAGTGCTACAGGTGCGGCAGAGAGCGTTTGGAGGGCGGATGGGTGGTGACGGTGGCTGTGGGTGCGGTGGCGATGACTCTGGTTTGGGAGGGGGAGGGGTGTGCGTGAGAGGGAGGGATCACTACCACAGAAATGGGTTTATACAACGTCACCTTTTAACAACGCTAAAAAAAGTGTTGATAAAGAGGGTACCTTTATCAACCCTGAAAAAAGCGTTGATAAAAGGTATTTTTAACAGCATTAAAAAAAACGCTGTTAAAAGTACCCCTTTATCGGCACTCATCACTGATAAAGGTACCCTATATCAGTGTTTTTTTAGAAGCGCTGATATAGACCCCACTTTATCAACGTTTTTTACTAGCGCTGATAAAATGCATATTTCAAAAAAAAAATCATTAATATATAAATATATTTATATTGATATAAATATAATATATATTTTTTAAATATGTTTTAGATAAGGCTAAATAAGCATTAACACTTAATATATAAGATATTTAGTGAAAATCAATTATAATATAATTTAAAAAATATTTTTAATTAATAATTTTCTAATTATTATCGAGTAATAGTCATTTAATATCAATTTGGAGATTAAATAAATAAATAAATAAATAAAAGATCTAAAATAAGTTGAAAACGCAACTCGAACTTCAAAAAACCATAACTTTTGATCTGGGTGTCCGTTTGGGCTCTACCACATATCAAATCGAAGCTTGCGACGAGCTCTACACCCTAGCGAACAAAGGGAAACAATCATGTTTTTTAGGTCAAAAAAGGTCCAGAAGGCCTCTAAAACTGAGTTTTTAGTTGGGGTATCCTAATTTTTTAACATTCAATGGATTTTCAGCATCGTTTAACTGAGTCTATTGTTTTTTTCGGTGGAGACTCAACTTATTTTCAAGGCTTATACTCATAAGGATATTATGACGTTTAATTTTTGTCAATTTTCACAAAGATATTTTATATGTAAATATGTTTACATATTTATTTATAAAATTTAATTTTTATGTGTAAATATATACAAATATGTATATGTGTGTATATAAATATATAAAGCATATCTTAATAAAAAACAATATCCATTTTATTTAAAATAAAAATATATGAATATTTATATATGTATATAATGTATGTGTGTGTATCACTACCACAAATCGGTGCAAGGGTAGCGTCAACTTTTATCAGCGCTAAGAAAAATGTGCTGATAAAAGGGGACCTTTATCATCGCTATTATTGACACTGATACAAGTTTTTAATAAAAAATATTACTAATTTATATAAAATTATTATATTTATATTAAAAAATAATGTTTATTTATATACATTAAATAAAAAACGCATGTTTATAATTAATATATATATATATATATATTAATAATTCAAATATATATATAATATTTTTAAAAAAGTATCTATAAGATTATAATTAAACAAATATATATTTAAATAATTGCAATATTATAATAAATTTTATTAAATAATAAATATATTTATTATATTTATAATTATCTATTTATAATTATATATAAATACTTTTTAAATATATATAATTATAATTATAATTATAAATAAATAAATATATATTTAAATAAATATATGTTTCTAATGAATTTGGTCAATAAATATATTGATGCGTGAGTATAATTTATGTGCATATATTATGTATTCATCATGAATATTCATTTATACATTACATATTTATTATTATTCATGTTGTCCATATATGTGATGACTCGTTTTTTTATAATCCATACTTTACCCGGTATATGATTCATTAATGTTATACTCATGAATCTATTATGTTCTCATAAATACTTACAAAATTACAATACATATATTTAAATGATAAATATTTTTATTGTATTTATAATTATAAAATTTTAATTATATATAAATACTTTTTAAATATATTTATTTATAATTATAATTATAACTATATATATATATATTTAAATAATTATAAAATTACAATAGATACATCTATTATAATTTTATAAATAAATAAATATATGTATGTATATTTATAATTATATACAAATATTTGTAAATATATTTATTTATACTTATAATGCAGTTGGGGTGTGCCTCAGTGGTAGAGGTGCCCCACAATCTTGCATGTTTGGTGTGCAGTTGGGGTTCAGTTCCCACTCGATGCGATATTCCCCAATTTATTTAGGGCGACATGTTTTGTGGGCCTGTGCTTCATAGGTGTGGTGCAGGAGCACCGTGAAGCGCGACTGAGGCGTGCAGATTCTGGTCGTGCGGACAAGCGTTGGCAGCAGCGTTGAACCAATTGCGATGAAATGTGACACTAGAGGCACGACGACGATAAGGGCGACTTCTAGTCGTGCGGAAGTAGGATGGCTTGGGGCGTGGAGGCAATGTTCCAGTGGTGAACAAACGATGCTGGGAGGCTTGGCGGTCCAAGACAAATGGAGGGCAGGCGTGTCGGCGACGAGTCTCTAAATGGGATGGTTTTAAAGCCAAAAAACCATCGGCCAATGGCGGCTACACAGGCGGTCCCCAGCGGTGGTGGTACTGGCGTCGACGGGGTGTTGTTATTGGCGGCCAATGGCGACTATGCGCACAGGTAAGGAGAATGAAGATGGGCAGCTGGGCAATGACGAGCCTGGTAGGGGCGTATATGCGGACATCGGTAGAGCGGTCTGCTAGACAGAAACAAATTTGGGTCTATGTGTCATTTGTCATGGGTTTACCCACTAGCTCTACGAGCTATGCATTAAATAAAAATAAGGTATGATGGGTGAACTATCTCTTTGGAGGGGCTATGACTTCCAGCCTATGTGTGTGCGTTTGAATGTAATCTTATCCCCAAACACACAATATTAATATATACTTATAATTATAAATAAATAAATATATATGTAAATAATTATAAAATTATAATAAATATATTTATTATACTTATAAAGTTATAAATATATATAATTAAATAAATATATTTATAAATATATACAAATATTTATAAATAAATACAAATATTTATAATTATAATTCTAAATAAATAGAGATATATTTAGATAATTATAAAATTATAATAAATATATTAATTATATATATTTATAAAATAATAAATATAATAAATATATTTGCTATAATCTTATAATTATCTAAATAAATAAATAAATAAATATATTTATAATTATAACTATAAATAAATATATATTTATAATCAGAGCTCGCCCAACCCTCCAGTGATGTGAGATGACCCAAAGGACATCCACAAAGGGCGATGAAGAAACCAGAACAAGGAAGATCAAGCCGTTCGGACGTCGCACCCTACTCCGTAGACACCGCAGCACAACCATGAGCCAACCGATTCAACCACGTCAAAAACCAAAGTGAGCAGCGAATCCACGACCCGAAAATGTAGATCATTTAGCCAAAACATTGCTGCCGTAAAACTGACGATGCCACCGAACCAAAACCAGAACAACCTTCAATAGCCTCCACAAAATTTCACATCCGAACCTCAGAATCCAACGTAGAATAACCAGATCCAAAAGCATGACCAACATAGAGTCCTTTATTGCCAATCAAAGGAGCTAACCCCACGCAGCCGCACATCAACTCTCAACCGAAGACCTTCCACTACCTGAGCCAAATCAAACAACTTCCTCCAAGACTTGAATGGAAATTAAAAGCAACTCCTTCGCCTTCTTCAGCACAGAACCTCTAAGGCCAATTTACAGGAAAAATTAGCAAGCACAAACTGGGAATTCCCACGAAGATTACACTGATAGAAAAAACTGAGAGGTACAAATCGGTATCTCCCTTCCCATCGCATGCTCCTTCACCAAAGGCATACCAAGAAACCGCAACACGACACACCACAAAAACAAAAACAAAAACAAAAACACCGCAAAAACAACGAAATCAGAATCACGCAAAAAAACATCACCAATGTAAGACGACCCCGTTGCTTGTCATCCACGTCACCGCCACAACGCAGAGAGAACACGAACCCAAAATCCTGAACAGTCAAATGCCAAACACAGGCTAGAGCCAGATCCCGTCGCCGCCCTCTTGTTCTTACCCGAAGACCACCTCGAACCACCGCACACACTTCCACCCGACACAGAACCGTTGAGCTGATCCTCATCTAGGAGAGGCTGGAACAACGACCCCTGGCCACACTGCGCTGCCAAATGAAGCCCTACCCAGCGAGAGAAAAGATAGGCCAATGATCGGTTGGAAATTCCAAGACAGCCGCGCCCTTGAAATCACCTCGATGCCTCCACTAGAAGAGGAACCGCCATCACCGGAGCACCGAGCAGGAGGCCGGAGAGATTCCAAAGCAGACTCGAGGTGGAGAGAAGATAGGCAGCGACAGGGGAAACCCTAATCACGTCGTCTCCCCTTAAGGGCTCAAGATACACCTCATTATAATAACATAAGAAAAAAAAATCATGAAGAGGAAGTAGAAGAAGAAAGAAGTTTGAAAGAATCGGTAGAGGAGATTACCTCTTCTTCGATGTGTTCCCTCTAAATCTCCTCCTAAATCACTAGAGTTGATCTTTTAAGAAGACCAAAACCTCTATAATGTTACTAAAAAAGTTGAGAATGGAAAATGGCAGGGCATGGATGAATTTAAAGGCTCAAAGTGAAGTGAAGAGGTGAGGGAGGAGGTGCCCTTTTATAATTAAGGTGATGAGCACTTTCGGAAACTCCAAAAATATTAATTTATAATAAACTCAAACCACATACAAGAACCTATAAAATGTCCCAATTTCGAAGATGAGATGAGATAGGGTTGTAATATCATCAACCAATAATTTTTAGATAAGTTTTTATGTCAATTTAAACCTTATCATTTTAATTAACACTTTGTTATTCTATTTAATTTTTAACTAGGGTAACAAATATTTCAATATTAAAAGGGTGAAATATTTACTTATTTGATGTCAATTAGACCATAAATAAACACCTTAGAATATTTTAGATCATATCATAATTATTCTATATTTTTTAAAAATGTTTTATGATTTTTAAATAATTTAATAAAACATTATTTTGCTAAAGAAACAATAGTGTCAATTTTGACACTATTCAATTCATTGATTTTTAAAAACATGAATATAACAAGTTAACTTCAAAAAAAAAAAATATTATTAAATTCCTAAGGGGTCAAGGTCATCTGGAAAATTCATTGGATATATTAATTATCCCAAATTATATTTATTTTAATATTTTTAATAACATTTATTTGTTATCTCCATTAATAAAATAATTACAACATCAGTTTTATGTAAATACACTTATTTTTTGAATAAAAATTAAAAATAAAATATCATAATGAAGATAAATCTACTATATTTCATAAGAATACTTGTATTCGAATATATCTTATGGAAAATCAAACATTAAAAATGTTATACTTATTAAAACATGAATGTGACAACTTTAACAACACTTTAAATAAAATACTATAAGTGTCACAATCTTTCCTATATGGCTTCAAATTATCAATAACTAAAACGTTTGATGATTATGGTCGAGATATACTCGACTAATAATATTTGGTCAATTTTTTTTGTCTTTTAATGGTTATTATCATTTTAATAAAAATTAGTTTATTGATTTTTCATCAATTAATTAATTTATCCATCATCAATGTATAAACCTTTAAGGCAATTATTTATTTCCTAAAAATTACAAATAAATTACCATGAAAAAGAAAAAAAAATTATCTTTAAAAATATTATTTATAATATAATTTAACTTTTTCATAACCTTATATTAAAAATGATATAGTTATTAAAATTTGAGTGAGACATATTTAACTTTTCTTTAAATAAATTAAATTAAATGTCCTAATCTCATCCAAGTGGATTCCAATGGATACTATTTAGACCCAAGGATGATTTAGTTTGAAACCTACTTATCCAATGATATTAGGAAAAATGTTATGGTAATTTTATAACATAAGTTTTACCCTTAATTACTAGATTGACCTTTTTATTGTATTAATAAAAATTACCGAAGTTACTATTAAAAATGCCAAAAAAATAAAATAAAGATATTTAAATAATTTGAACCTACTGATTCAAAATACAGAATCAATTTTTCAAAATTCAAAACACATAATTTGTAGTAATTAATTTAAAATTAATCCCATTGTCGAAATTAGAAAATGAGTTTTAAAAGTTAGAACATTACAAAAGATTGAAATGTTTTTACATCTAAATTCAACGTAAAATTAATGCCAATGACCTACATTTTATTAACTGATAAAAATATATTCTATTTTTTCTTTAAAACCATTCAATAATATAATTTATTCATATAAATCATTTTGATGAAAAAAGTTGTTTTCAATTAAAATTTAGTGTATTTTTACTATTCATCAAAACTTGAAAGTTATCAAAAAAATATCAAAATTTCATTCAAAGTAATTTTTTATATCCCACTTCCAAAGAAGAGTTTTATGTTGTCATATAAAAACTATCAATGTGTCAAAATTTTACTTTAAAAAGGGTTTGCCATTAAAAGGCGGTAAAATTACCCTATAACATATATATTTCATTAATTTCATTTACTAATAGTAATTCACTCAATTTATTCATATAGAAATACAAACATATAATTGATTTATATTTTTTTTATAAATAATTGGTAGCCAATGAATTCACCATACATTTTCATAAGTTATTTATATTTATTTCCGCTAACCTAACGACTAGGTTATAATGGTCATTTTATACTAAGGGCATCTTGCAGTTCGTTTAAACTCACGATTGTGTGCAATACAAGCTATTGAAGAATTAAAATTATTTAAAGAAAAATATTTCATAAAACATCCGGGTGTTACATTTGTTGCCCTCGCCTTCGCCGCTACTCACTCCCCCAAAGGTATAGTTCATGGAATGGTATGTTCTCATAATTAATTGATTGTTAGGTTATTGAAAAGCCTGAATCATTTGAGTTTAGAGTGAATGATTTTTGGTTCATTGTATTTATTATGAAGATAATTCTCGAGATGCAATAACCCTGTGTTTTTTTAAAGAATACTTTTCTTAAAAAAAGTGTTTAGGACTATGCATTGTGGATTATGTATTACACTATAAATGAAGGTCATGAACTTTTGATTATATTGTGATATTATTCATTAGGTTATAAGGAGTTTTATAGATATACATTTAGATTTGGTCATGCCACACTATTTAGAGTTAAATGGATTGTGCTGTATTTTTTAGAGGAGTATAAATTTTGAATGGATTTTATTTTATTTCTCTATGTTACACCATAATAAATGTTATATCTATTGAATTTAAAGAATTCATAATTATTCAAACTTGGAGGTTGTAAAGTGAGAATAAGAGATATAGTTTCACCCTATTATTTGTCTTTGAAAATATAATATGTTGGATGGAAAAGTATCACGATCATGGTGGATATAAAAAACTTGGATAGATCATGAGCATTGATAAATTCTTATAAATTGAGGGTAAAGAGTTTGGAGATTATTTGATGCAGAGTGTGGAATTATAGATAATTGATAGAGGAACACAAAGAAAAAATTCTATAAATTTAGTGAGGATTTGGTTATTATTGATAAATAAAGCTAAAGAAAAGGAGGAATAAGGAGTTCATCAAATTTCATGAATATGTCAAAAAAATATCCACCAATAGAGTATTTTTATTTTTTGTTTTGATTAGTTAGGATTAAACTCATACACTTGAGGGGTAGTGAGTATCTATTCTATAATAAAGAAGTGAACATTTACCTTTAGGTGTAATTGTAAACAAAAAGGGATAATGATTATGTTATAAACCTTATACAATCGGTGAACTTGGTAGATTTTAGTACATCAATAAATCACTTATATATACACCTTGGATGTAGCTTGATTTGTGTGAACCAAGAAAAATCACTTGCATCATATACTTTATTAGTTTATAAGGTTAAAGATTAACATAGGGACACCTACCAGTAATCATTGAATTCATTGTTAATGGTTGTTAAAATACCAAAAGAGAAGAGAAAATATTCTTAGCGATTTACAAGATTCCCTAGAAAAAATAATCCCTAGGTAAATCCCATAAAATTTTGAACACATGGCTACCATGACCATATGAAAGAAAGAGAACAGAGAAAGAGGGAGAAACAAGGTGGAAAGAAGAGATAAAGACCACTTAGTTAATGCATACCTTGAGTTTTATTGGAGAATCACCAAGATTAAAGTTTAGATGAGGGGGAGGGAAGGGGTGGTCAGCATGAGGAGAGTCTCTAAGGCTTCTAGAGAAGCAGGGTAGTGAAATCATATTCCTCCTATTGAATTCAAATTTTTAAAATTAAAAATTTTCATATTTTAAAATGCTTCATGGGATATATACATTTCCAAGATTCATATTCATGTAGGACCCCGAAACACCCTAAGAGGGGAGGGGTGAGTCAGGGTGTTAACTTTTTATTTTAATGTGAACGATCTTGTTCCCATGTTGGTGGGAACTCATTAAACCTGTATGGCAGATTCAATCAACAATCAAACATTCACATGTAGAAAAGCAACACAACAATTTTACTTGGTTCACTACTAAGGGCTAGTCTAAAGTGCATACACCGACAGTGTGTTGGTCATACCAAAATACACTAATCTTCACTAGTTGCAGAATACAAGAGTTTAGACACAATCACTCTGTGATAGGCACACTGCCTTTATAATATTTTAGAGATAGAACACCGTGTCCCTCATAACACTTCCATCGACCCCCTAGATCACTACTTTGAGAGAAGTCAAACTCAGTTTATTTACTTGAAGATAACTTAAATGGATTGGCATTACAGTATTTGTCCTTGTCTAGAACGAGACTATACTTGCACCGTATACCGGAGTTGATGCACTTTGAAAGTCCTATTCAATGAAAAACTGATATTCAAAATTGACTTTCATGAAGCTCCTTCGTGAAGCTGACTACCTTCACAAAGCACCCTGCCTTCGCATAACAAACTGCTTTCACAAAGCTCACCGAGTCAACACGGAATACCCCATCATCATGAAGCACCCTTTACTAAAAATCATTGACATCAATCAAGACTAAACTAGTTTTTTTTCACGATGCTCAATATCGCATAGAAGGATAAATTCATGAAGCTCCCCTAGCTTCACGAAATCATAGCGATTCTGGATTTTCCTCAAATAATTTCATGTGAAGTGAAGAGGGGTAGCCTTATATTTATAGGATCATCCATTCGTGATGTTCCACCAAATCTTAGAATATTTTCTAGATCTTTAAAAACCACCTTCATGTAGCTCCTCCATTCACAAATGCTCCATTGCGATTTGACATTATCACGAAGATTTCTATCAAACCATCGCGTGTCGTGATGCTCCAATTATCATAATCATAGAGATCACCATCACCATTCACGATGCTCCAATTCTTCATCATTCGCAATGCTCATCATTGTCATGTAGATCACTGCCAAATTTATTTGATCCTTAGTGAAACACAATTCGTGAATCCCATATTTGAGAAACTCAGGCCTTTCCATATTTTCATAAGACCTTCAAGGAAATCCACTTTTCGTAATGCAAGCCATCCTCTAAATTTTGGACCCTAAAAATTCGGTAAATATTGGGAAATGATGCCACCTTAAATACTATTGTTAGCTTGAACTGTAAGATCCATTTCCTTGAAAACTCTATGATCTTCCACGAGACTATTAACAAAAAAAAACATACCCCATTTCTAGTAAAGAACATATTTGGTTCCAACAATCTTCTCCTTTGGGTTTGTTGGAAATCTGCAGATAAATTCAATAAATCACCAGCCACTATAAAAACTTGATACGCAAGAAACAACCCATCCAATAATCTAAGTCTACGTGATCAATGCTCAGTGTAGAAAACAAGAGGGGAATCATGAATTGGGTTTTCATGTTTTGAAATTCTTAAATATGTCCAAGCTAAGCTCTGACTATTTCCTCATAACATCGAATTGTTTTATCCATTCTCATTATCCCCCTATTCAACTCATCCTCCACTTTAGTAACATTGAATTTCTCAATTTCTCCATTCCCAATTTGGAAATAAACCCAAAGAACCTAATTTTTCCTTGTAGAGTTCAAAAAACACACTCCCCCTATATTGTATCTCCTCCATAAACCTATATCACTTTCACAAATAGATTAAAATAGTTCACACAACTAGGGAGAGGGGAAAACTCGAAACATCCTCATGCACTGGGAGGTGGATGAACACCGAGGTTCAACTGATGTTTCTCAAACATATGTGAATCCAATGGCTTAGTCAGAATTTTATCCACCTGGTCATCAGTTCCAACATGATCCATTTTAATCATGCCTTGTTCAACTTTTTATTTGATGAAGTGATATGTGATTTCAATATGTTTCGTACAAGAGTGCTGAACATGATTCTTTGTAAGATCGATCATGATTTTGTTGTCATAATGAATCACCATTGGCTATTTCACCTCATCTCCAATATCAGTTAGTTGTTGTTTTATCCACAATAGCTGAGTGCAAGCCTTTGTAGTAGAGATATACTCATCTTCTACAATACTAAGAGAATTACTTTACTATTTTTTACTCAACCGTCCAACACATTTATTTCCAATAAATAATGCTCCACCACTTGTGGACTTTCTATCAACAACATCTCTAGCCCAGTCAACATGAAAAAACACTGATAGTTCACTATCTCTTCCCGCAACAAAGTATAAGCCACAATTTTGAGTACCGTAAATGTACCTCATGATTCTTTTCACTACTACTATACGTTCTTCCTTTGGATTACTTTGAAAGTGGGTCACTAAACATGTTGCAAAGATAATATATGGTTATGTCGCTATTACAATAACATTCAAATATTTCTCCTATACATTGTGGGATCTATAGATGTGCCATCATCATGCTTTCCTATTTTTTTCCCAACCATAATTAGAGTCAAAATTGGTTTAGAGTCATGTATATTGAATTTATTCAGCAACTCTCTAGCATACTTTTCCTGAGAAATAAAAGTTTGTTCTTTCCTCGGAATCACTTGAAACCCCAAGAAGTATGTGAGTTAACCAATCATAGACATTCCAAATTTCGATTTCATGTGATTAGAAAAATATTCCACTGATATATGCCTTATTCTTCCAAATACAATATCATCCATGTACACCAACACCATAAATTGATCTTCTTTTGAATTTTTGACATAAATATTATGGTCGACACCTCCTCTTTTAAATTTGAGCTTCTTAAGATACAAATCTAAATGAGAATACCATGCTCGTGGTGCTTGATTCGGACCATAGAGAGCCTTTTTCAATCTACAAACCTTCATTTCATTATTACCAATTAGAAAACCCACCGGTTGTTCAATGTAGAATTCTTCTTCAAGAACACCATTTAAGAATATTGTTTTTATATCCATATGATAAACTTTGTATCCTATTTAGATTTCCATATAAAGGAAAAACCTAATTGATTCTAGTCTCTCCACTGGAGAAAATGTTTCTTTGACATTAATTCCTTCAATCTATGCATAGCCTTTACACACTATACATGCCTTGTTTATGATCACATTTCCATTCTCCTATGTCTGTGTTGGTGCGGTCTAATACCCAATGATATTGGTTTGATAAATTTACTTTCTTATGTTTCTCCTATGAGGTTCAGATGAATTTTCTAAAATCCATTGTTTCTTTTTCATATTCTTCTTCTGAATCATATTCTTTGTGTTATCCCATAATATTTTACAATCCTTCCGCTATTTCAGCATATGAGTCTATCCTTTGACCACTGATCATGATACCCGAAACTCATTTTCCAATAACACAATCTTCAAGAAATTTATAGAATAATCAGGTTAGATAGCAATTGAAATAATGATTCTGACAACTTTTTCATCATTCATTATTTGTATCCTCCTCAGGATAAATACTTCTTAGCATCTTTATAATGGACAATATCATTAAGAATGGATTTCAAGAAATTTTAGTATGGATAAAACACCACAATGGTTCTTCATCTTGTGAATTATTTATCCTAGTTGACCAGAATAGAACATCTTTAACTTCATAAACAATGATCCTCCATAATTTTTGTATTTGAATACCAAATTAAGGAATCATTAAAAGATGAAGACTTCTTTAGATCAGCGATCAAAGGAGGAATGACCACCCTCACTGCTTCTCAAGTTATCCCCTTGATAATATGCCTCACCTTTCAATTCCCTACATTATAATAAAAAATACAATAACCAATGATTAATGGAATAAGGCATCTCATCCTTGGTTCATCAATACGCAAAGAAAGGTCAATATTTTTTCTCAACCAAGTTGATCTATTTACTCTATTCTTCATGCTTGCACAAGTGAACATCTATTCTGATTTATGTTGAGGCATCATGGATCTCTTCACATACTCTTCTACTTTTTGTGGAGAATTTTTCTTGTAGACAAACTTCGTGGATGAAAAATTCTTACTCCACTTAAGGAATGCTTCTTGTTCTGGTATTAAGGTTAAAAAAACTTTTGTAATGTGACTAGATTTCTTACATCTCTCACACAAAACATCTTTAATACATGAGTTTCCTTTTAGTTGAAAACTCTCATGCAATTTACCTTAATCATGAGGAATCTTTTCTCTTTCTTTTTCACTATCCTTAGCTTGTGCATCTTCAAGGTTCCTTATTATTTCCAAATCTTCTGTCCAGATAACTAACATGTCATTAGGAACTGTAGAAGAAAATTTTGATCTTTCACATAGATTCTTCTAAGTGACATCCATATTAGTAGTTATTTTGAATGAACTACCCATCAACTTCTTGGACTTAAAAACCAAGTTCTTCTCACCATTATTCTTTTATACCTTTTTGGGAGGATTTCTGTTCACAATATTCTTCTGATTTGATCCCAAGGTTTCTTCTTCATTCTAAGCCAGATTTTGTGATCTTTTTTTCTCATTAGCTTTGGATACATGTTGAGATGATCATGTAACAAATTTGTGACCACTAAAATTGCATACATCACAGATGTTATTAATAATTCCAAATCTATTTGATGTAAATAGATACTTCTAGACATGTATATGTTACTTCTTCATCTCTAGATTCCTCCCCCATGAGATAGTCTTCTTTTGTTATTTTTCATTTTGAGGATTATACCAACAATTTAATGCACAATGTCTAAATATATTGTAGCACCAACATTGAACCACAAATCTTTATTTCTCTGTATCACTTGTATAAGGTTGTTGGATCTTCTTCATGACTTGTTGAGATATCTTTGGGAAACTAGATTACACACTCATTTTCAAATCTACCCTAGTCATGGTGGTAAGCTTATTATCACCTTTATTCATCCATACTTGTCTAGTATTTTTCTTAAAACCTGAAATCTTCATGAAAATAGGTTTAGAGACATTAACACAAGTTGGTTTGTATGTACCTGTTTATTCTCATCTTCTTGAGATAGATCATTAAAAGATGACATGATATTCTTATCACATGTTGGAGGTCTTTCAGCTTTAGAATCCTCCAGTGAGAATTGAGTAGAAACAATTGTTACCTTCTTTTATGAAGTCTCAATATATGTATTCTAAAGATTGTCCAACCGAGCTTCCAAACCTAGAAATTTCATATTGAGAATTTTTTTCTGATCTTAAATCATAATAATCTTTTCTTCACAAGCCTTCTTCATTCTAACAAGTTCATCTTCATGCAGTGAAACTTTATTATGAATCAAAGAGTCATGTTCCTTGATCTTTGTGGATATTTATTCCAATTGTAAACCCTTCACATTAGTGATATTTATCAATTTTTCTTCAAGCACATTGATATTTTATTCAAGAGTCTTTTTGACTCCCTCTTTCTCTTTAACTTATTTGAGGTATTTTGAGGAACATATTTCAACTTCCTGATTTTCTTCTTCAAAGGTTCCAACCTATCTGGAGAGATTTAAACATTCAATAATTTTTCCTTGCAAGCCCCTTTCTAAAGAATTGGGCTCTCCTTGTAGCTAGGTGATCTCTACCTGCATACATTGAAAGATTATAAAAACAGAAAAAGCTATTTATTTAGGAATATTGTGCACATAATTTCATAATTTCTCAATTTCAAATTCATGTGAGGTTGTAGATTGATCAACATGACCAATTTTTCTAGGATATTTATTTTGAGTATGAATTTAAAAGGTGCTAACACATACCTCCCCGTTCACTTGAAAATTTTGATTTACATGAGGTAGAAGTGTTATCCTTTTCTTTGGTAGAAACTTGAGCCACCTGTTCTTTACATTCCAAGATTAATATATCTTCATTATCATAAAGGCATAGAGAACCAAATACTACCTCTTCATTAGATAATAGGGACTTCTTCAACTGTCTCTTCTCTTTATTTTTCCTGTTCATCATGGTCTTGGTGGATATAGACTTATGCTCAATGATAACTAGATCTTAATCAAAACTGCACTTCATTATTGACATAAGAAAGAAACTCAAATCTTCAATAGAGAGTAGCTTTACTATAGAGTATCCAATATACATGAACCTTCTCTATAATACCACTTGTAGGACCCCGAAACACCCTGATATGGGAGGGGTGAATCCAGGTGTCAAATTTTTCTTTTAATGTGATGAATCTTGTTCTCACATTGGTAGTAACTCTTTAAACTTGTATGATGGATTCGATCAACAATCAAACATTCACATGTATAAAACCAACATAACAATTTTACTTGGTTCACCACTAAGGGATAGTCCAAGGAACATACACTGATAGTGTATAGGTCGTACTAAAATCCACTAATCTTCACTAGTTTTGGAATACAAGAGTTTAGACACAGTCACTTTGTGCTAGGCACATTGCCTTAAATTATTTTAGGGATAAAACACCATGTCCCTCAGAACACTTTCATCAACTCACCTTAGCTCACTACTTTGAGATAATTCAAATTCAGTTTATCAACTTGAAGTCCACTTCAATGAATCTACATTAAAGTATTTTTCCCTGTTTAGAACGAGACTCTACTTTCACCATATACCTGAGTTGATGAACTTTGAAATCCATATTCACTAAAAAACTAACATTCAAAACTTTCATTCACAAAGCTTCTTTGTGAAGCTCACTACCTTCATCAAGCACCCTACCTTCATGGAACAAACTAACTTCATGAAACTCACTGATTCAATGTGGAATACCCCATCATAGTGAAGCACCCTTTACTCAAAATCATTGGTATCAGTCAATACTAAACTAGTCTTTTTGCGATGCTCAAGCTCGCATAGAAGGCCAGATTCAAGAAGCTCCCCTAGCTTCACAAAATCAGAGTGATTCTGGCTTTTCCTTGAATAATTTCATGTAAAGTGAAGAGGGATAGCCTTATATTTATAGGCTTGGCTATTCTCAATGCTCCACCAACTCTTAGTAGATTTTCTGAATCTTTCAAAGCTACATTTGCGTAGCTCCTCCATTCGCGATGATCTATTGTGATTTGACATTGTCGTGAAGCTTTCCATTAAACCATCACATGCCATGATACTCCATTTCTCTTAATCATGGAGATCACCATCACCATTCACGATGCTCCAATTCTTCATCATTCGTGATGCTTGTCGCTGTCGTGTAGATCACCATCAAATTTCTTTGATCTTTCACGAAACACAATTCATGATGCCCATCTTGGTGAAACTAATGACTTTTCCATATTTTCATAAGGCCTTCAAGGAAATATACTTTTCATGATGCAAGACATCCTCCAAATTCTGGACCCCAAAAATTTGGAAAAAACTAGGAAACAACGCCACCTTTAATACTATTGTAAGATCAAACTGCAAGATCCATTTTCTTGCAAACTCCCTGATCTTCCATGAGGGGATTGACAATAAACACAAACCATACTCCATTTCCAAAAAATAATATCCATGGTTCCAGAAATTCATAGAGTTCATGAAACTATCTTCCTAAAATGTGAGAACACCCCTTTTGTTAATTTGATTTCAAATCAAGAGTTTGGTTGATTTGAAAGTGTTAAAAATGTTGTTTTATTTTTAAAGTGGTGATTTAACCCTTGTGATCTATATTTAAAACCACTTTTTTTAGCCTTGGTTAATTTTTATATCAATGTTTTGGGGTCTTTAAAGATTTTAATATTTCCAAATGAGATGGATTATTTCAAAATGGTGTGTTTTCCCATGTGGATTGGATTTTGAAACTTATTGTGTCCTTGAATGTTTTTCAATGGTCGTTTAAAGGGCAGTGTGAATTCCCATTTGAGTTTCAAAGGTGTTTTGATAAAATTGGCCCGAAGAGTAAATTAGGATGAATATTATAAATAATAAAATGTATTGGCATTCCAAGTATGTTTTTAAAAGAGAAGGCCCATTTTAAATTTTATAAAAAATGAGTTTTCATAAAAGGTGTGATAACCTCTTAAGTCCCTTTGATTCTTGTATGACCATTGTAGCTTATGATCCCATGCGGGGATGTTTATTATCTATGACTTGGTTTGATGAGACTTCTAGGGGTGTGGATAGGTTTAGTAGTGATGAAGTAGTTTCCTTATCTTCAGTTCAAGTCCTTTTTTTAATACATCCTACTGATGATGCCCATGACACTAGAATCATTTTTAGGATCATTTAGGGGTTTTACTGATTGAAAATTATTATTTTTATTAAAGAAACACCTTTAAGGAGAAATTGAGAAACCAAGAGACATGACTTCAATGACAGAGGACATAAAACCGTGCCCCGATAGTCCAAAGTTCAAAAAAACTAGATCATACAACAAAGAAAGGACCCTCCCCAACAAAATCAATAATAAGGCCAGTTTTCACCATTCCAACACTGGACGACAAGCAATCCCATACAAAGACGGGCCGGTACCGATGGCCAAGGCCATACTCTCTCAAACATCCAAAACCAAATTGTGTAAGTCAGGTGAAAACTTGTAGCTCAAAAACTCATCTGGAGCTGTCTCTGAGGATAGTCTGGAATCAAGAACCTTGAACAGCAGGCCGCCAACAAACAACATTCATTGTGGGGAGCATAAACATCTAGACATGACATGAAATCCACCACCACTTCAATGCAATCAGGTCAACATGAGAAAATCTCTTGTAGGTGATTGTTGTGACCATAAACTTCACCACTTTCTCAATTCCAAAATCACAGTTGTAGACCAATACACCTTCATCAAGAACCCATTCACCATGAAACCATAACCGATCACCGGAATCGGAGCTGGTACCCCACCCCCATCCCATCCTCAACCAGCCGCAGACACCAGAGGGTCGAAGAGCCTCACCGGAGTCTGAATCACGCACAGGAAGCAGAAGTGAGGAGTGGGGATCCTCCCATGAGCAACGACACAAAAATCTAAACGACCATCAAAAATATAAGAAAAAAAGAAAATACCCCTTACTGATAAAACCTACAGATCCGAACCTACGAGGAGGAAGAAGAAATCCCTTCGCCACCTTCGAGACCTCACCCAACAACCAGATTTTCCCAACACACCCCTAGCCAAGGCAGACATGAAGCAGCAACCTTCACCGCAGTTTAGAAGTCCGAACCTTGAACCCTCACTGCTTCGCCATGTAAAGGCCAGAAAACGATGAGAAACACCAAGATCGTGCCTGAGAAGCTGCCACAGGAGAGACCGCACACCACAATCGTGCCAAACTGAAGCAGGGAGGAGAGGAGCCCGGCCGATTCGCCACGGAGAAGAGGAAGGTGGCAGCGGGGGAGAACCCTATCGCAGAGCCCTTTATGGGCGCATCCTGACATATAATATTTGTCTAGACCATTTAGGGGTATTATCTATATACTTTTATTATATCCCTTAATATTTATATTATTGTTTGGAACATGTTTTCTTGTTGTTTTCCCCATGTTATAAGACTTGACATAGTGGTTCTTGACCTTGTTCTTTCTTCCTTCTTTGTATGTTTTGCTTTTTATATTTTTTGAAAAGGGATTGTTAAAGGTTTTTAAAGAAGTAAAAAAGGAAATCATGATTTTGAAGTGTTTTCAAACTATTTTAATAATGAGTTTGAAAAGTTTTCTCAATTGACTAAAGTTAGAATGGTTTTTATTTGAAACTAAAAGAATGTGTGAGTTTTGAAAATGGGGTTTTAGGCCACCATGCCTAGTTTTATGGAAATGGTTAGTTTTCAAACATGTTATAGAAAACTACATGATAGTTGGAAACCTCTTTGAGTTTTGAAATGTGTATTTAAAAAATGGATGTTTATGAAATAGTTTAAATTCAGATTTTAAAAAGGTGATTTGATCAAGAGGTATTGGCCGAGGAAAAATGTTTTCTAAATGATTGTTTTCATTTAATGAAAATATTAGAAAAAGAGTTTTAACACAATTTTATGTGTTACTACTTATTTGGTAAAACTTTATAGAAAATGTTAATTTTTATAATGTATTTTAAACTAGATTTTTAGGATGTAATATGAAAGTGATCTCTTATATTTGGTAGGTTATAGTGACCTACTGGAATTTTTGATCACACCTATATTTTATAGCTCCAGGTTTGTTCTGGCTTGTTTTTCTTCCTTTATATCTTATGAGAGGGATATATGTTTGGATAGTGACCCTATTTGAACATTTTTTATGTATATATTTTATTAAATATTAATATTTCTGAATCAAATATGATGAATATGAATAAAGAATGGATGGATACCAATCATCTGAAAAAAGAGTATGAATATGGAGTGAAAGAGTTCATCAATTTTAAAAAATATCATGCATATGAAACTTCTCAAATCCTTTGTCCATGTTTACACTATTGTTATTCTAGACTAATTAGTCTAGAGGAGTTGTAAGAACACTTGGTCTGTCATGGAATAGATCAAAGTTATAAATTTTGGAATAAACATGGGGAAAAAGAGAATGTAACTAGTGGTTGGGATAACACTGTGTTTTATGGATCATTTGATATGATTACAAGTGTAGACAATAAAAAAGACCATATAGAGGATATGATTACAGATGTGAATGATGATGAAGATCATACTGAGGAAATGACAAGGACAGTTGAAGATGAACTTTGTGATTTTCCAAAAATGTTTGAGAAGTTAAGGAGTTGTGCAAAGACTCTATTGTATACTAGTTGTACTAAATATACAACATTATCATCCATACTGAAGCTGTATAATTTGAAAATAGGCAATAGATGAAGTGACACCAGTTTTATGAAACTACTTACTATCTTGAATGACATGCTCCTAGAAGATAATGAGCTCCCTAGCCGAACATACGATGCCAAAAGAATGCTACACTCGATGGGTATAATCTATAAAATAATACACGCCTGCCCGAATGATTTTATACTGTTTTTTAAGGACCAAAAATCACTTACAAAATGACCAAAGTGTGGTGTTTCTCGATACAAGAAAGACTAATCTAGTCCTATAAAATTTTTATGGTACTTTCCAATCATTCCAAGGTTTAGGTGCCTATATGGAAGTGAGGATACTATAGGGTAATTGACGTGGCACACAAATATAATAAATAAAGATAGGAAACTAAGTCACCTGACATAATCTCCTCAGTGAAAGAAAATTGATCATGAGTATCCTAAATTTTGAAATGAGTTGAGAAATCTTCATCTTGTGTTATCTACAGATGAAGAGAATCTTTTTGGTTTTCAAAGTAGCACTCACAGTACATGGCCGGTTATGTTGGTACATTATAACTTACCACCATGGTTATTCAAGAAACAAAAATACATCATGTTATCTATGCTTATATCAGGACCAAAACAACCGGGTAATGATATTGATGTTTATTTGGATCCATTGATCAAGGATTTGAAATTATTGTGGGATTTAGGTGTTATGTTTTGTTATGTTTACATAAATGAAGATTTAACATTGAGAACCATGTTGTATGGGACGATAAATTACTTTCCTTCATAGGGGAATTTGGAAGGATATAGCATTAAAGGAACTCAAGGGTGTCCCGTTTGTGAACAAGGTACATAGTCAATTAGGCTGAAACATTCATCGAAGACTGTGTTTCTAGGAAATCACAGATTTCTACACTGATGTAATAAGTACCGATATTGGAAGATATAATTTGATGGAAGTTTAGAATAATGTAAAACACCATCTCCACTAACAGGTGATTACATTTTTGATAAAGTAAAAGATGTGGACAATGCTTTTGGTAATTTTTTTTGAAAAATCTTACAAAAGCCGATTGGAAAAAGAGATAAGTTTTTTTTTGAATCACTATACTATAATTGTATGTACATAAAACATTTTCTTGATTTTATGCATGTTGAAAAAAATATATGTGATAGTGTCATCAGCACATCACTAAATGCACCTGAAAAAAGGATGAGATTAAGGCTAGGTTGGACATGGTTTACATGAGAATATGAGAAGATTTGGCACCAGTGAAGGGTAAAAAATGAAAATTTCTTCCTCAAGTTGCTTACACTCTTTCCAGGTAGGAGATATATCAGTTTTTCAACTTCTTGAATGATGTAAAGGTTCCAGAGGGGTATTCATCAAATATTAAGAATATCATGTTAATGACCGATTTAAAGTTAAAGGGTATGAAATCACATGACTATCATGTTTTGATGAAAGATCTAATTCCTATAGATTTATATTTCATTTTTCCCAATAATGTTCATTATACATTAACCAATCTCTGTTTATTCTTCAAATCCATATGCAAAAAAGTTATAGATCTATTGAAATTACCGACTATGAAAATAGAAATTTCCATCATATTATGTGAATTGAAAATATTCTTCCCACCAATATTACTTGATATGATGCTCCATTTGATGATTCACTTAGTGATAGAGATTAGACAATGTGTTCCTATACACTATAGATGGATGTATCCCATTGAACGATATATGAAGATTTTGAAAGGGTATATCAAAAATTAAAGTTGGCCAGAAATTTGTATTACAGAGTGATATATTTTTGAGCATGCTGTTGAATTATATACTGAATACCTATCTGGTGTGGAAAGCACTGGTCTATTGAAATCTTGTCACACTGGGCAACTTGTAGGTGAAGGAATTTTTGGAAGAGATGTTGTCACAATCAATATTATAGATCGGGAGCAGGAAAACCTTTACATTTTACATAATATTTTGGAGGTTGTACCATATATTGAAACCCAAAAATAAATTATTAGGCATTTGAATATATCAAGGGTTGAAATATGTATATCAAATACACATAATAAATAGTTTATAGGATAGTTTCAGGACCATATTTTTAAGGATTCAGATGAAAATATGTATTCAATTTCAAAATGACTTTGATGGATAGTTGGAGGAACAAGTGTGTATGTATAATCTTACAATAGTTATGTAATTAATGGTTATAAGTTCTATACAAATTAACATGATGAAGACAGTACCATGAAAATAGTGGAGCTACACTTATGTCTAAGCAATACATGTTTATTGTAATAAGGATAGAAATCTAATTTACATGAATATGTCATACTTTGGAATCATCAAACAAATATGGGAGTTGGATTATACAACATTCCAAGTTATGATTTTTCAATGCAAGTGGGTTGATAAAAAGAGTTTTGTTAAAATAGATGAATTGATATTCATGAAAATGGATTTCCATAAAAAAGGGTACAAAGAAAAATCATTTATAATCGAATCACAGGTAGTAACAAGTTTTTTATGTTCCAGATCCTACAAACCGAAAGTGGTAAATTGTTCTGTTATCGACCAAAACCATTGAAGGGTCATATGAAAATTCAACTGAGGATGACTCTTTCATTAGGACTTCACAATCATTTCACAATAGTACCAATGTAGATGATTTTTTTATGTCATAGGAGACCACAATAAAGATATTTGGATAGTCGATAGAGGGGTAAAATCTCTCAATCCTTAAAAAAAAAGAGAGTTTAATAATCATGTTATATATTTTTTGTGATATACATTGTGTTACCTCATGTTATTATCTATTCACTGCTACATTTATGTAATATTAATTAAATGTTAAACCACTTCTGAAAATAATGACTTCAACACGTGCTGGTGCTCCTAATCCTGAGGAACAACAGGTCTCTCAACCTACTATTGATCACAGTGTAGAGGAACAACAACCTTCTTCACATGATGGTGCTCCCAATCCCGAGGAACAATAAGTTTCTCAACCTGTTGCAGCTCCCAGTGTAGAGGTACAATGACCATATGAACATGCCGATGCTACCACTCCATAGGAACAATATATTGACAATGTTGAATCCGAGGAAATGGTAGGTGAGGAAGGATCATAGATGTAGAAAAAACAGGAGTGTCGTAGTTTGACAATGTTAGAAAAAATCATTAAGACGAAAATCAAAGGCATCAAATACAAGGTTAGATGGAATGAGTGGGGCCAACATGTTAACCCCAAAAGGCCATGTTTAGTAGTTACATTGTAATCTTCACTCAGTAACACGTGCTGATTGATATAGATTTGTGCAACCATGTTGTGTCTATGCTTAAGACATTGATGTGGGAAGAGATTATGGTAACATTATGACATCATTTCATTATTTTACTAAAAACTAAAATAATGAAACATTGACTTACTATTTATCATACTTTATAGAGCACATTTATAGTAGATGACTCCCATAAGAAATATGTATTAATTATTTCTAGAAGTATTCATAGAGGATTTCACAGAATTCTAATGATTCATCATCTTAAATATACTGAAGGGAAAATAAACCTTCACCCACCATTTATCTATGCACACTTGATAACCCAAGAGGCGTGGGATGCGTTTAATGGCCGTCATGTGGTTGTGTCTTTTCAGGTACATTGTGGTTAGTAATATGTTTTTTAAAGATACATGTATTCCTAACTTTGATTGACAATTTTTTATTTATTAAACAACAACTGAGTGATGAAAATAAGGAATAAACAACAAAACCAACATACCCTTATCGTAAAGCAAGGATGGGGTATGCTTCACTTGAAAAAAATTGGTATATATTTTAAATCTACTCTAATACTTTTATGTGACATGAAACAACAACATAACTATGTTCCTCTATTTATATACAGATTGATTAAACCAAATACAAATTCACTTCTATCCCATTCCATGTTCTATGGAAGGAGGTACGTGTAAATATAGATGAGATTTCAATAGATGATAACACACAAAAAGTGTGGTAAACATGTGTAAGTATGACATAATAAAAATTTGTTTTGCTTTAAATCACTATTAGATAACATTGATTACTTATTTTCCTATATTTTCTATCAGACATAGTCACAAGAATCAGCAACACCTATACCAGATGAACACCTACTATCGATGGCCTTGAAGTAGCTGGAATATAAGGTCGTGTCAGAGGTGCGGGTTTTGGGATGACACACCGAACATATTTTAAGAAAAAAACAAGAGGAGGATAAAGATAAATAAATGAAATAGATGAAAAAATACTAGCTACCCTTGAAGAACAATTCCAATGGAAGAGAGAGTTGCTAGAAACTTTTATGGGGGGGGGAGCAGAGAGAAGAAACAAATCAAGAACAACCATTGTGTGAAGATCCCGCCCTACCCCCACTAGCTTTGAGGTGAGCCATTCCCCTCAAAGAGCTGTATTAGTCATGGTAATAAATGTTCTAATAACTATTTCTATGAAATGTGAATTAGATAGACACTGATACCTTTCCTATACTAATATTCTACAGGGTGAAAATGACTATGATTTATATCTATCAACACCCACCCATCACCTTGTAGTGAGGGTTACAATGTTAAATATCCAAGATGTCAGTCTACAAAATAGACCACTTGCAACAGGTCATGTGAGAGTGGATATTAGCATAGCTCATGATCCGAGCACCGAGCTACCTGTTCCACTTGATGATGATGATATTCATATGGTCGACCGAGCTATTGGAACATTCATCACATGAATGTCAAATCTTGTAAAAAAACATATCGACAAGGAGGTATTCATTTACAATTTATTTTTCAAGATAAACCTTTAATAATTAATGAAAAAAGGTATGAACTGATGGATGTTATTACAGACAAAGGGAATAGGGTGAAATGAAAGATAACTCAAAACCATCTAAAGGATCAACCAACTGATCGAAAAGATATTCTGAAAGAACCTTTACCCTGCCAATTCCATATCCACATTTACTAACATTAAATGTTCATGTGGATACAAAGTTAAAAAATGGTAGTAGTCACATAGTTGATTTTAAAGAAAATATGTATGGAGAGGAAGGTGAAGACTACATTGGTGTTGAGAATGTAAATGAAATCCTTGACTATGATTGGATAGGTTTCTTAGTTGTAAATGTATACATGAGGTATATTTTCATGATTTGATTATACAAAAGATGATATACTATGTTAATTATGACTAAATACATCTTATATTTTTGGCATGCACATATATCAAAAAAAATTGAATGGATTTTTCCATGATTTTTTTGGACTCATTAGTCCTCAAACCACCTCTACATAACAAAAAAAATGATGAAATAGTGGAAGGATTGGTCAAATCATTTGAAATAAAACTTTCAGATGAAATACTCTTCTTAATACCAACGATTCAAGGGTAAAAATATACAATTTAATCATATAAAATATAGTTTAATTTCTTTAATAACTTATTATTTTTTAGGCAACATTGGATGCTCATTGCGGTCAATTTGGATACTCTAAAGATTTATTTCCTGGATTCACTGCATGGATACCCAACAAAACAACAACACATGATGAAAATTTTCAATTTGTAATACACTAAATACAATGTTTTAGAACTAAACATCAAGTTATATAATTTATATTATCTTTTAATTAGGATTCTGATATGATAGGACAGTGCATCAATATCATGAAAAACAAGGAATGAGGCCAGGCGTTAAGAACAAGAACCCTAAAAAGTTCTACCATTGGACAAGTATCGGGGTATATATAATAATATTTCACTATCCAAACACATATCAAAACAAATTACTTATTCTTCTCAATATTTATACAGTGTTTGAAAGAAAAAAATACAAAAGATTTTGGTTATTATGTTTGTAAATTTATGAGAGAGATCATATTCCATGAAAAACTAGCATCCCCAAATAGGTATATTTGAAGATAATTACTATTTCATTTAAAATATTTATTAATCCTTTGTGTATTTATATTTTTCTAGTACTACTATGACTGTAAAAAATACTCATATTCACAAGAAAATATAGATTTTCTTATAAAAAAATGGGCAGCATATATGATGGAATAATGTACACAAATAGGACAAAGATGTTACTTCCATAGAATTATCGGATTGTTTCATATTTATGTTTAATTTATTTCTTTTTAGTATTACTTACATAAGATTTTTTTCTTATACATGTGGATTCCTTTATTGGAGTTGGGGTGGTTTATTTGAAGTTGCTCATGCACATGAGAGATTAGGATTCAAGGCTGCAACTAAGATAATAGAAACAAAGAAATGAGTCAAGAATGTATACAACCATCATGAAAAGGTGAATTCCTACGACTTATTTAATTAATTTGTCATCATTTTATCTAATATTTGTAAGCTAATTTCCTTATCATTTTTATCTAACACTTATTTATTTATTTCTACAGATCTTTATGCTTTACATTGCTTCTCTTTGTCAAGCTATCAACACTTCATAGAGTCAATATTATTTAGCTGAAAAACCTTTATCATTGAAAAATAGAAGAGTGTAGGAAGCTCATGTTCTCATTTTGGTGAATTCTTGTGATATAATGGGCACATGAGCTTCCTCCACTCTTCTGACTTTCAACAATGAGAAAGGTTTTTTAGCTAAGAACATCATGTCAATATGCATTGTTGATAGTTTGACAAAGAAAGTTAATGGAAATTGTGATAACTTTGGAAGTTAAGGTTTGTTTTGAGACTTTGGGATGTATAGGAATTAACTGCACCTCAATCCAACACACAGAGTGATAGGTATGACTTCAAGTGATTCTTTCTATTTAAAATTAACATCAATTTTAGTAAAAAAGACGACCAACATACTCAAAACCGATAAAACCTATTCAGATTGTTTTGATACTTTAAGAAAGTGGTCCATAAGTCATTTGTGACATGTAGGAATCAACATAACCTCAATTTGATACATTATGTTTCCAGTATGACTTAAAGTGTTTCTTTTTATTTAAAATTGACATTAATTTTAGTAAAAAGAACAAGTGACATACTAAAAATAGATAAAATAAATTCAGATTGTTTTTATACTTCAGGAAAACAATCCATAAGTCATTTTTGACGTATAGGATTAAACCATATTTAAATATGATGCACGGTGTGACTGATATGACTAAAAGTGTGTTTATTTATTTAAAACTGACATTAATTTTAGTAAAAAGAATAAGTGACATACTGAAAACCAAGAAAACGCATTCATATTATTTTGATACTTTAGGAAAACGATCCATAAGTTATTTTTTATGTGTAAGAATCAACCTAACCTCAATCGGATGTACGGTGTGACTTCTATAACTCTAAGTGTGTCTATTTATTTAAAATTGACATTAATTTTATTAAAAAGAACAAGTGACATAATGAAAAATGAGCAAACAAATTCATATTATTTTGATAATTTAGGAAAACAATACATAAGTAATTTATGATGTGTAGGAATCAACCGAACCTCAATATTATGCATGGTGTGACTGGTATAATTCCAAGTGTGTTTATTTATTTAAAATTGACATTAATTTTAGTAAAAAGAACAAGTAAAGTACTGAAAACTGAGAAAACACATTCGGTTTGTTTTTATACTTTAGGAAACTAATCCATAAGTCATTTTTGACGTGTATGAATCAACCTCACCTCAATATAACACACATTGTGACCGTTATAACTCTAAGTGTATCTTTTTATTTAAAATCGACATTAATTTTAGTAAAAAGAACAATTAACATACTAAAAACCAAGAAAACACATTTAAATTGTTTTGATAATTTAAGAAAATGATCCATAAGTAATTTGTGACGTGTAGGAATCAACCACACCTCAATATGATGCATGGTGTGGCTGGTATGATTCAAAGTGTGACTATTTATTTAAAATTGACATTAATTTTAGTAAAAAGAACAAGTGACATACTGAAAACCAATAAAAATCATTCAGATTGTTTTGATACTTTAGGAAAATGATCCATAAGTTATTTTTGGAATGTAAGAATCAAACTAACCTCAATATGATGCATGATGTGACCTCTATAACTCTAAGTGTGTCTTTTTATTTAAAACTGACATTAATTTTAGTAAACAGAACAAATAAAATTATGAAAACTGAGAAAACACATTTAGATTATTTTTTATACTTTATAAAAATGATCTATAAGTCATTTATTATGTGTATGAATCAACCACACCTCAATATGATGCATGGTGTGACCATTATCACTCAAAGTGTATCTTTTTATTTAAAATTGACATTAATTTTAGTAAAAAGAACAAGTGACATACTGAAAACCAATAAAACACATTCGAATTGTTTTGATAATTTAGGAAAATGATTCATGATTCATTTTTAATGTTTAGGAGTCATCTGCACATCAATCTGACACACAATTTGACCGCTATGACTCAAAATGTGTCTTTTTTATTTAAAATTGACATTAATTTATGTAAAAAGAACAAGTGACATACTAAAAAATGAGATAAATCATTCATATCATTTTGATACTTTAGAAAAAACATCAACGAGTCATTTGTGACATATAGGAATCAACCAAACCTCAATCCGATGCACGATGTGACCGGTATGACTAAAAGTTTCTATTATTAGATTAAAATTGAAATTTTAGTTCAAAACATGTCACTCACTGAAAAACAAGAAAATGAACTCTAATTGTCTTGATTATTTAGGAAAGATATTCACAAATAATTTGTGATGTGTATGATGTAGTCTCACATCAAACCAATGTACAATGCGATTGATACGACTCAAAATTCATGTTTCTAGTTTGAAATGACATTTTAGTAAAAAAACACAACTGACATAATGAAAATTAATAAAATGCATTCAGATTGTTTTGATACTTTAGAAAAATGATCTATAAGCCATTTTTGATCTGTAGGAATAAACCAAACCGCATTATGATGCATGGTGTGGCCGACATAACTCAAAGTGTCTCTTTATTTTTAAAATTGACATTAATTTTAGTAAAAAGAGAAAGTGACATACTAAAAACTGAGAAAATACATTCAGATTGTTTTGATAATTTAGGAAAATGATTCATGAGTCATTTTTATGTGTAGGATTCAACCTCACCTCAATCCAACGCATGATGTGAGCGCTATGACTCCAAGTGTGTCTTTTTATTTAAAATCTGCATTAATTTAAGTAAAAAGAACAAGTGACACACTAAAAACTGAGAAAACACATTCGGATTATTTTATTACTTTTAGAAAATGATCCATGAGTCATTTTTGATGTATAGGAATCAACAAAACCTCAATCTAATGCACGGTGTGACCCGTATGACTAAAAGTGTTTGATATCAATTTAAAATTGACAATTTAGTTTAAAACATTTCACTCACTGAAAATCAAGAAAACACACTTCAATTGTATTGATAATTTAGGATAGTGATTCATAAGTCATTTTTGATGCGTATGAAATAGTCTCAGATCAAACCGACGCATGATGCGACCAGTATGACTCAAAATGTGTGTTTCTAGTTTGAAATGACATTTTAGTAAAAAAAAACAAAACTAGCATACTAAAAACCAAGAAAATTCATTTATATTGCTTTGATACTTTAGGAAAATGATCCATCAGTAATTTGTGACAGGTAGGAATCATCCACACCTCAATCCGATGCACGGTGTGACCGATATAACTCCAAATGTGTCATTATTTAAAATTGACATTAATTTTAGTAAGAGAACAAGTGACATACTCAAAACTGAGAAAACACATTCGGATTGTTTTGATATTTTAGGAAAATAATACATAACTCATTTGTGACATGTAGGAATCAACCCCACCTCAATACGATGCACAATGTGATTGGTATAACTCTAAATGTGTTTTTTTTATTAAAAATTGACATTTTATTAATGCATCCTTTCATATTAATATTTAATTTATTTCTTTATAGTATTACTAACATAATATTTATTTTCTTATATAAGAAAAATCATTTTCTTGGGTTGATATGATTTGTTCAGAAATTGATACCATGAGTGGACATTTTTTAGAGGGGATCACGTGCATCAAAAGATGAAACATTAATGTTTTTAAATGTTTTTTGGATAAATGTAAATGTAACTATTTAAAAAATGGTTTAAAATGTATATAGAAGTTTTTTTTTGTTATTCATAATGTCAAATTTATTTCAATTAAATTATATATTTTGCGTTGATAGGTTACAGGTTTTTGCTAGGTGTGCTATTATATTAAAAACACACTACAGTAAGCTAGGCCTTTATCAGTGCTATTTAAAGCGCTAATAAAGAGGACCCCCTTATCAGCATTGTGATTAACAATGCTTTTTTAGTTCTGTCAAAATTCTTTTTTCACGCTGTAAAAGGGCATATATATAGTAGTGTATATATATATTTGTGTGTGTCTGTATTAACAAGCTGATATATATTATCTATATATTCAAATATATATATAATACATGTAAATATATATAAATATGAATAATTATATTTATAGATACACATATAATATATATACATGTGTGTGTGTGTTGTATATATGTATGCATTTATTTATTTATAAAAACACACAAAAAAAAACATATTTTATAAATGTATTTAAAACTAATCATATAAACATATATTAATATACAAATAAATATATGGATAAAAAAATATAACTATATATATAAATAAATAAATAGATATAAATATATATTAATATATGAATAGATATATAAATATATAAATATTACTATATATATTTTAATATATATATATATATATTAATAAATGAATAAGTATATATATATATTTATATGACTATATATATATATATATTAATATATGAATAAATATAATTAAATATATATATAAATAAATAGATATATCATAAAATAGAGAACAATACAAGATGAATGAGTGCTAAAGGTGCAGACACGCAAAGGAGAGGTCTTAGGTTCAAATTATAACGGAGGTAGGGGTGTGTGGGTGGGTGAAGGGGGCTACTAGTGTCGATACAAGGGGTCCAAATATTATTTTTAATTTACTATTTTTTTCTTTTTAAAAATTTATTTTTTGATTTTTATCAGTGCTTTTATTTTAGTGCTGATAAAGGACCCATTTATTAGCGTTTTTATCGCTATTAAAAGGTGCATTTTATCAGTGTTTTTAGCACTAATAAAAAAGTCCTTTATCAGCACTTTTTTAGTGCTCATAAAAGGGACCCCCTTTTAACCATGCTTCGATTATTAGTGTTTTTTTACCACTATTGATTGTTTTTTTATCACCGTTAAAATCCTGTTATGTAGTAGTGGATGTACGTGAGGGTTTTGAGGGTAGAAAGACGGTGATGACGAATATGGTTTGTGAGGGGGAGGGTTTTCATAAAGAATATTTGGTTCATGCGAGGGGGGGGGGTGTAAATAACTATTTTTTAAGGCTAGCACCACAAATAATGGTTTCCCTCTTTAATGGGTGTAAAGGCCATTATTTCTAGTAGTGAAAACAAGCTAGCTCAAAACCCCTAGCACGAGAGAGTAATCAGGAGGAAGAAAAGATAATATAATCTAGATATGTTCAACCACTAGAAGTCACAAGGATGAAAAATAAATATTGGTCTTATATGATTCAATCCATAAAGGTCTACATCACATGTGCAACCAAGGAAGCTTGGGGTACTAGAAAATCCATAAAGTCTAAATTCATTATCTCACCTATACCTCATGCCTCAAAAGAAGCCGAGGGGTGCTTGAAGAATCACAAGCCCGAAGTATTTGGACTTCCCTTCCTTTATAAATTCTACATCAACATTGGAAACCATAAAATATGACCCACTCTTCTCTAAGACACGTGCACCAGACAAGGGAGTATCACACCCTTATGTTCAAAATATATGATATCACATTGCCGTTTTAGGAACCCATAGGGAATCCTACACCCTGACTAGGTTTGGATGTCATCAGAGGGTAACCATCCCTTATACAGACTCACCCAACATCCCTCCTCATGTATCCCCCTCTCATTTTCCTTTATTTGTTTGTTTATTTTTTGTTTACAGATACGCTGCATGCCAATCACACCTGGACCACCGCTGCTCGTGAAATTGTCCCCGCAAAGAATCTATGAACCACCATCGCATTGACTGGCATCGACCTCTAGAACCCATTTTCTACCTCTGCAAGCCATGTCCCAATCATTGTGCCACTGGTCTCTGCCACATTCTATTGTACGAAAGTGCTCTCCCTATCAAGAATCACACACAAAGCATAGAAACAAAACAGACATAGGGATACACAAATTTACGTGGTTCAATAGTATGACCTACATCCATGGGGAAGGAAGCTGAAAAATATTATTCAAATGGAAATATAGAGTTTAAAAATTCTTTTTTATCTCTCATATCTCACCCACATAGGGGGAAAAAAATTTAAAGCAGCTGTGGAAGAGAAATAGAAAATGGCCACTTCAAAATTTCTCCAGGTGATCACCAACTCTTGTGGATTTCTTTGGACAACACCAACTTTAATTATTGGCCCATATTGGTGGTTACCCACCATTTTGGGTAGTGGGATTTTTTCTTTAACATTCAACAATATCCACCTTAACTAAAAATACCACCATGTTTCTTCTCAAACAAATATTCATGTAACTAAAACAAATTTTCAACCTACTACTGCTACCTTACCCATGCCCATAGGCATCTCAAGTATGAGACATATTGATCAAGTCCAAACAATGTTAGAACTTGATCCCTATAGGATCCTTCTTATACTTCAGAGGAGAAACAAATTCCCATGTCATATTCTAATACAGTGAACTCATTTCTTCTTCCATAGAAGACTTCCACTGGTTCATCTCTTTGCTATCCAAAAAATCTTTATGGTTATCTAGAACACCATATTCAACTACAGAAAGATCATAGCTAACCAATTTTTCATACCTAGAATGTCTTTGTATAGTCCTTTATGTTCTACCAGTGGCGATACTCTTATCTAACATTAATGCTCCACCTGTAACAGTATCAACATTAAAATAATATAAGGAACCTTTTTAAATACCTTTCATCGCAAGGATTGCACCATGGATAAATTTCATGAATCCATATTCAATGGTTATCCGGTAACCAATATTATCCAAAAATCCAAGTAATATATGGTTCTTCTCCAATTCTGTTATATATCTTACATCTGTAAGGCATTGAGTTGTACCATCATTCATCTTCAATCGTATCATTCCAATACATATCATGTGGAAAGGGTGGTTATTTCCCATAAGAACCACACCTTCTTCTGAATCCTTGATGTTTGAAAACCAATATCGATTCTTGAATATATGGAATGAACAACTTGAATCAATAATCCAACCTTCTGAATGGTTGACCATTGGGGAAATGAGGACAATATCTTCAATATCCTTAGTTCTCTGTACAACATTTGCCTCCAGTTTTCCAATTTTGAGATAATCTTTCTTCCAATGCCCTTTTTGATGATAGTAGGCACACTCATATTTCACTGGATGTCTAAAGATGGATTCACCTTTTGATTTTGATCATGATTCACCTCTTATGAATCTTTCAAATTTCCTTCTAGATGACCTTCCTCCAGTTTCCATCAATTCCTCCGATGTGGAATCCCAATGGTCATACTCGTCCTTCTTCCTGTACTCATTCTTAACTAATTCATTTTAAACATCGACAAATTTTACCTCATCCTTACCATACAAAAATGTTATATTATGGTGATAGTAAATCTCTGATAGAGAGTTCAACAATAATAGATCCTTATCTTAATCTCCAATTGTTACTTCCAAACTTTTCAAATATGAAAAGATTTTATCAAAACAATCTAGGTTCTCAATCATATACACACCTTGCTTGTACTGATATCTGAATAATTTATTTTTCAGGTACATCCGATTTTCAATGATTTTGGCCATATACTTGTTATCTAAAATATTCCGAAAACTTTTTGCAGAGGTCTCTCACATCATATTGTATTTCTGATCTTTAGCCAAACAAAGCAAGATCGTATCGTAGGCTTGACGGTTGAGTCTCTTCCAATCACCATTGGAGATGTTGGTTGGTTTTTATTCCAAGGTGATATCTAACATCTATTGAGTTAGAATATCCAAAACTTCACATTACCACATTACGAAGTTGTTTGTCTCGTCGAATTTCTCCACCTCAAATTTGGTGTTGGACACTATACCTCTATGTCTGGAAGTATTTGCAGTACCAACATGTGTATCTGGAACATAATCCTCAGGTGGTACCATGCTACTTTTGGTTGGGGGATTCTCCATAATAAAAACAGATCATAATTTCCAAAAACAGATAGCACTGATGAATCCATAATAGTTGAAAATGATGAAATTGACTATTTAACTTCTCAAAACAGATTCCAAATGAATGTCCAAATTTTTTCCCAAGTATTTTTTTAAAATACCAAAAATTAAACTCAGTTTTTTCTTAGAAAATGTGTCACCCCTCTTTTTTAAATGAAAAAAATCTCATTCACATGCGCAAATAGAACTTTTTGAATTTTATATGAGAAAAAATGACAAATTTAATCCCCCTCGCTTATTTCCACTAGGAGACAAAAAATACCCCTTTTTAAATGTCTCCTTTTTCATAGGCATGCCCTTATCATGTTCCCCCACCCCAACAATCAAGTGGACCCTTTCTTATTCCTTCATTCATCTCCCTTCCAACACACACAACACAAAAACAAAACCCCCTCCTTTTTTTCTTTCCATTCTTGTAAAATTCTTCCCCTACTTATCTTATTCAACACTAGATTTTATGGATTTTATTGCATCACATATTCAGACAACATAGATTTAAAAATTGAGAGGATAATTCAAAAATGAATAGGGTTGGCCTGTAAGAAAATAAGAAAAGAACAACAGAGTTGAGAGGTAGATCCAAACACCAACTTTGGGTAAGAAGCGCGGACAACAACAGCTGATGCGTTGCAGAAAATAGGGCCTGACTGGAAGCAGTGCCAAAAAAATTTCATTTATGCAACATACAGTGGGTTGTAGATGTGAAAAAAATAGGTTGATGAGGGGAATATCTGATTCAAACACTAGATTCTAACAAGAAGTGCAAATAGCAGTAGGTTGAGTGAGATTCTAAGGTAATCAAACCCACCCTCTAATACGACTTTGTTTTATGGAAGCGCTCTCCCTCGCAAGAATCACAAAAAAAATCATAGAAACAAAACAGAGAGAGGGAAACACAAATTTACATGGTTTGGTCAGATGGCCTACGTCCATGGGGAAAGCAGCCAAAAAATATTATTCAAATGGGAATAAAAACTTTACAAATTCCCCTTATATCTCATATCTCACCCAAACAGGGGAACACAAATTTGAAGCAGCTGTAGAGGAGAAAGAACAAATGGTTGCTTCAAAATTTCTCCAGGTGGTCACCAAATCTTTCATATTTCTTTGGACATCACCAACTTTCATTGTTGGCCCATATTGGTGGTCACCCACCATTTTGGGTAGTGGGATTTTTCTTCAACATTCAACACATTCCACTACACTATCGATAGTCATCGATGCACCATCTACCATTAACCATCCCTCATCATCAAACCAATACTCACACCAACCTATCAACCCTATCATCCTTGTTGCACCCTTGGTCCTCCACTTGAAATTTTACTTTGTTGTTCCATGCCACTATTGGTAATCTATAGAATTGACATAATTTTGACCATAAGTGAGAGGCATAGTGAGAGTAGGGAGAGAGAGGGAGAAAATAACCCTTTTTATGTCGTTGTTGATCCAAAATAGGTATGAAAGGGAAATAAATGAGAGATGTACAGTGGCTGGTGAGAATCTTGGACACCTGATACAAATTCCACCATTATTTTTACCCCCTATTTATTTTTCCTCATTTATGGATCAATGAGGTTTTACCTAATTAATACTGGCATGTGGTTTTAATTATGTTGTAAATATGTATTGCTTTTATGTGTTTATATAAAGCAATGAAAACCTCTCTAAAAAATTAACCCAATTGATGGTGTGAAAAACTTCTCCTATGTTCTAGAATTTTTTACTTCATTCTTACTAGACTTTAAATTGTGTTTCTTGTTAATCAGTAGGGTATTTCAAACATTTGGTATCACATAGAGGTTTACTTGATCCATGATACCGTACTCAGATCCCACATTACCCTGACTCTCCCAGAAATCATCAGCACATCCCAGAGCCCTCATTAATGGTGGTAGAGGCCCTTTAGTGGTACATCAGGTGGTGAAGAAGATTGGGGGATTAGAAACATATCTGATCCTTAGTGACTGATCCTTGATGCTGAATGTTATTCTCTAAGCACATGGAATTTGGTATGCCATCAACACTGGCAGTGTCAAATTCCAGGAAGATTGAATGGTGCTGGAGGCCATCCTCTATGTTGTCTCACTAGAGATGATCGCCATACTCACCATCAAGGTAACCACAAAGGAATCATGGGACACCTTAAAGACTATGTGCATCGACATTGATCATGTATGCAAGGACAATTCTTATAAGCTCTACAAGGAGTGATAATGCATTGTTTTTCACAACTGTGAATCAGTGGATGACTTCACAATGTGGCTCACCAATCAAGCAACTCACAATCATCGACGATCCAAAATATCAAGGCAAGGTCATTGAAAAGTACCCATACGCTATCCCCTCCAAGATCTCCCAAATTTCTCTTTCAATTGAGATGCTACTTGACACCTCGATGCTCTCTATGGAGGAGGTAACAAGGTGAATCAAAGTGGCGGAGGACCGTTTTAATTCGACGTCCACCACTAACTATGGAGGGAATTATCTCCTCATCGAGGAGGAGTGGGTTTCATGGATGAAGGAGTTATAGACGAGGTATATACCCTTTAATGACTCCAAGACTAAAAACCAGAGCCACAAACAACCACGAAGGGATGACAGGGGATCCGACGATGACTGTGATGTCTTAAGAGACCAATGTCGCTATCCAGAAAAATGTGTCATTGGGCCAATGATTATTGTAAAAGGATGAAACATGATAAATACCTTCTAACCCATGGTGATGACAATGAGACCACTCTCCTTATAGATAGGTCATACACTATAGTGCTAGATACCCTACTTCCAATTCCCCATCGCCATAATGAGGTCCTCTTTGGATGGTCGAGGTGAAGTTCTTTGCACAATAGGCTAAGAAAGAGGCATGTGAAAATGACCTATGGTACCTCGACACTAGTGCCAAAAACCACATGACTAGTTCTCATGTTATCTTCTCTGAGCTTGACTCTATGATCCATGACACCATTAAGTTTTGTGAAGGATCTATCATCAATATTGAGGGATTCATGATGATATTGTTTTCCTGCAAGACTAGTGAGCACCTCACACTCACGGGGGTATAATTCATCCTGAGTCTCACCACCAACATCATCAGAATCAGACATCTTGATGAGAATGGTTTTCAGGTACCAATCAGTAGAGGAATCATGAAGATCCATGTCAAGAAATGATGCCTGCTAGCCAGGGCGCAACACTTCCCTAATCGACTGTACAAGATAAGACTCAACATTGCACAACCTACATGCTTGTCTACAAGGGCGTAGGAGGTGACATGGAGCTGGCATAAAGGTACATCCACTTGAATTTACAAGATCTGTACAAGCTCTCTCAACACGAAATGGTGCAAGGGCTTCCGTATATTGATTAGCTGGATCAAGTCTATGATAGCTGCCTCACTGGGAAGTAGTGATGAGTTTATTTCCTTGGGAAATTGAACCTTTGTATGGAATAAGTCCTTTACCTTGTCCAAAGTAACCTATTAGGGCTGATCACACTGACAATGCCAAGTGGGAACCTCTACTTTATACTAATCATGGATGACATGACCCGCAACATGTGGCTCAATCTACTCGCAAGCAAGGAACAAGCTTCGGTAGCAATCAGACACTTTCAAGCCACATTAGAGGTGGAGATAGGGCATAAACTGAAGGTCCTCCACACTGACTGCGGTGACGAGTTTACTTCAGTGAAATTTAGTGAATATTGTACTGAGCGTGGCATACAATGAAAATTCAAGGATCTCTATTTACAATAGTAGGATGGGGTCATTGAATAACACAATTAGACCATGGTGTCCATGTCTCAAATCATGCTAAAGGCCAAGGGCCTTCCCGAGATGTTCTAGGGTGAGGTCGTATCTACTATCATATTCATCCTTAACTGAGCACCGACACACAACCTTGATGGGATGACTCTATACGAGTCTTGACATGGAAAATGATCGTTAGTGAACTTTCTTCACACCTTTGGCTACATCATGCATGTTAAGAATGTGAAGCCTCACATGAAGAAGCTATATGATCAGAGTACACCAATGATCTTCATTGGGTTTGAGTTTGGGTCCAAATAATACCGCATCTATGACCTCGTTAGTAAGCGCGTGCATGTAACACACAATTTCATATTCAATGAGTTAGAGTAGTGAGATTGGAGTGCTCATGATGAACAAGGCGTATTGATTAGTGAGGATCCATTCACCACCGAACACACAAGGGAATGTATTACAAAGATGATGGAGACTAACAATACTGTCAGAGACCAAAGACCATCAACCACACCCACTAGAGAACACTCTAAATATTCCTCAACACCAGATGTGGTCAAGGTGATGCCCACACCATCATCCACAATGGATTTCACTTCGCTTCCATCTAATATAGAGGAAGAAGTAGACATTGATCACAACAATGCCCTGATTCGGTTTCACACCATTGAAAACATTATCGAGATGAGAGCTCCACTTGGGTCTACAATGCGTAAGATCTTATATGGTGAGTTTCACTTTAGTATGGTCGATGAGCCAAACCCACACACCTACATTCCATGTTCATTGCAAAGAAGCCAGTGGAAAGTGAAGAGAATGATTTGAGGGAGGAAAATTTCACAAACATTCTCATGAAGTCACTTGGGTGCAGAAAGTTTCCAGAGTTGTGAAAAAGTTTTAATTCATTGAAATCTGGTGAACGTGATATAAATTGGGGGGGGGGTGATTTTTGACTAATTTCAATAACGGGGATTAATTCCACCAAGACTTTTACCTCCTCCTATTTATTTTCCTTCATTTATGGCTCAATGCAGTTTGACCTCATTAAGGCTACCATGTGGTTTTAATTACATTGTAAATACATCCTGCCTTTATGCGTGTATATAAAGTAATGGAAACCTCTCTAGAAAAGCATCCCAATTGGTGGTGAAAAAAATATCTCCTGTGTTCTAGAATTTTTTCCTTCATCCTTCCAAGAATTTAATTTTTCTTTCAGGTTGATCTGTTAGGAATTTCTTAAAAAAACAACGTCATATAAAACATCTCTTAGGTAACAAATAATAATTTTAATATTTTAATAAGAAACAAACCAATATAGCCATGAATTATTTCATCAATTTATTTGAATTATAATATTTATAATCACACTATATTGAATAACTTCTATAAAAAAAATATTTTATGTTCATTCAATTAATTAAATTTATGAATTGATTCCATCACTATCACTGATTCGACTTTAACTAGTGCCACCCTTTATCAGTGCTAAAAAATGTTGATAAAAGGGAAAATTTTATCAGCATGAAAAAAACACTGATAAAAACACCTTTTATTAGCGCTAAAAAATCACTGATAAAAGTACCTCTTTATTAGTGTTTTTTAGCACTGATAAAGGTACCTTATTTATCAGTGATTTTTTATAGCACCGATAAAATTATACCCTTTATTAGCACTAAAATAATAGTTTTTAATGCTGATAAAAGGTATATTTCATTTAAAAAATTATATTTCATTAAAAATAATATATATATATAATATATTTTTTAAATATGTTTTTTATAAGGCTAAATAGGCATCTACACTTAATATATCAGATATTTAGTGAAAATGACTTATAAAATATCAAGGGGATTTTGTATGAAGGAAATAAGAATGAATAATGTGGTGTATTAAACAATAACAATAGTCATACCTTGTAATTAATCATTCACTAATGAATAAGGTGTTTGTGTTGAGTGATGTTGATGATTACAATGATGAATTCTATTGAATGATCATGTTCTTTGGTATGTTGTCAACCCCCCCATGATCCATCTTAGAAGGAGCTCTTCATCTTCTTTAAAATATCTTTTTTTTTTCATTCAAAAACTCCAGGTCTCATATAGCGCCTTAGATCCATACCCCCTGATCCAGTGCCAAAAACATATTCTTTATATTTTGTCTTTGATACCAATAGATGTGACCTAGTTTTAATCATCCATAATTACAACCCCAAAAGGAAATATTGAGTCACTTACAAACCCAATAATACTTTTAGGTTTATAGTTCTAGATAATTAGGATTAAACCATTTACATAAAAAGACTCATGTATTCAATTGAGTATTTTCCACTATATATATCTTTTCTTATTCCATAAAAATTATTCAATATCTCCCATAAAATTATTTACACATAAAACTTTTCTAGACATCACTTAACATCATTCTTCATAACCTAGGGAAATGGAAACATAATAAGAGTGAGATAAAATGATTAGTAAGAGTAAACATAGACATTAACAATGGAATATCATTAGTGAGAAAAAGATGAACATAAGTGTATGAGAACATAATAAAAGTACATGAGCACATTATAAGAAGATTCATACCCATCAAAACTTGGAACATAAAAAATGAGTTATGATATAATTTTTTTTATAATACATGTGACATTTAATTCAAAAATCATGAGCCCTATGAAATCAATATTTTTTCAAAGGGACCATTAAAAATAATATCAATCATAGAATTTTTTTTTGGTATCTTAGAACATGATACTTAATCATTAAATCACCTAAACAAGATAATTCATCCATTTTATTAGGAGTAAATTACATATAATTAACTCTATCATCTATTACGAGTTTTTAATATTTAAAAAACATCATCATCTCTTAGGATTAACTTTCATCTAGTTAACTTAGTCACATTACCCGATGCATTGAAGAGCGATATCAGGCTCACCTACTGGTACATTCCTGTCGTGGGGCGTGAGAAAAAAAATTATTTCCTAAGTTAAAATATTACGTAGTGGTTAACCTTGATTGTTTCCAGAGAGGATCACACAAAAATCAATATGTCACATTTATTTAGAGGAAAAAGTGTTTGTTTTTGAAATTGTTTGATTTTGATGAGAAATGAAAGAAAATTAATAAAATAAATAAATTAAGAAAAATATTGAAAACAAATTTACAAAGAAAGAGATTGAAAATAGTGATATGATTTGGGTGATCAGGTTAGGTTTGGTCTTCCAAATGAAATGCTATCCTACTTTCAATTTATCTAATCCTCTTCAACTAAGCTAATTGAAGTGGGATTCCATGATTGCTTCCTCTCACTCCCTTGGTCAAATGGTGACAGTGAGAGTAAAAATTTATAGGATCTCATCTCAGTCTAATCTCTATCATATATGTGGGAGATTTGTAGTGAATACCCCCCAATTGACTTAGAAAATACCCAATAAGGTCTTGTTTATCCCAAACAATCAAGAATATCCACTACCCCTCCCACATGTACTGACAACCGTCAAGTACTTTACCACTAAGCCCTGATTTATTTCATTATATATAGACCAAAACTTGGAGGAGCTAGAAAATTATCATTGACCAAATAAAAACCAATAAAGAATATAAAACCAAATATGATTATAATTTATAATAAAAACTGCTATTATAAATTGAAATCAACTTCGTAAATGAGGGAGATAGATTTTATTCAATAAATCGTAAGAACTAAAGCATTACAAAAGGGAAAACCTACCCTTACCCAATCACTCAGAAGGTTACCCCTCCCTATAAAGGGTAACTGAGAATAAGGTAAGAAGAATTCATTACAAAACTAAGAAGAAGAAAAGAGAGAAAATGAAGAATAGAAAATTTCTCCTCCAAAATCCATCCTCTGGAATTTTTCCCTTGTTATACCCACCAGACTTCCAAAAATTGCCAATGTTCCTTGTTAAAAGTTGTTAGAAATTGTATTTTAAATATAACCTCAAAATATAAATTTAATTAGAGACTCTTATATAATGTTATGTCCTAATTATGTAATAAAACTTTTTATAGATGAAGAGACTCTTCAACTTCCTCTACTTTGGCGCATTAAATGGATACATTAATGAAAGGATTTATCCATTAAATTTATTTTATGCATGAGTCTTCTATTTATTTTTCAAATACATCTAGAATAACCTCATTTGGAGTTTAGTATCATGAGTTATGCCTCATTTTCAGAGATTAGTTCTATTCTATTAGCTAGAAATATATTTCAACTTGATTGATTTTCAGGGCTTTTGGAATTTTACATTAGATCTAGGTCCATAAGACTAATTTTAATACCATGAAAAAATAAATCATAAAAAAAGAATCACTCCAATTATATTAACATTTTAAAAGTTATGCTCTAAATACAGAAGTGGTATAAAACTGTTAAAATTCCATAATTAAGAAATTTTCACATTTTAGCCCAAAATTCACTAAAAATCCAAAAATGATGTAATTAATCTCAAATTGTTAAATTGGGATGGATTAAATCATTGAAACACACAAAAAAATAATTAAATATTCTCTCTATTAATTACCCCACACTTAGCACTTGGACTCCTGGACAAATAATCATCAAAATCAAATCAAAAAAAAATTTAAAACACATACTCATGAGATCCACCAATTTCAAGAAAAAGAAACAAAAGATATCATGCCTAATCAAAAAAAATTATTTAAAGTTTTCCATACAGACAATTTGATCTATTTTTACTTGATTTCTCTTCCCATGCACATAAGACACCTACCCCACTTGAATTTTATCTCATCTCACAAATGTTAATTTTCAATAAGGCTTTTTCTCATCCGATCTCATGAAAGGGTTACCATAGGCTTGATAAATTCCTATATCTCCAACTGTTGTGAGTAAATGACATGTTTTTATCATGAGGAATTTTTAGGGTTGTTCAGTGGATTCCGTTTGGTCATATTTATATGTCAAAAATTCTAAGGCCGAATAAGGAGGGTTTGAATCTTTTTGAATAAAAATTGCATGATTATAATTTTCACTCAATTAAGGTATCATCATCACTTCCCTTAGTATAAAATAATCTATAAGAATATTTTAAAATATCATGGACATTTCAAACCATCAAACTGTCAGCACCAAAAATTATATTTCCCTTCTCCTCTTTTTTTTCTTGAAAGCTCTAGATAGACACAACTTCTTTCTAATTTGGAAGCTTTAGAAAGGTACAAATTATTTTATCATGAAAACTCTAGAATAGAGAAACTTTAAAAATAATGTTTTTCATAATAAAACACATTTATTAAGAATTTAATTTCCATCCAAATTATTGCCAAATAATGTAACACAACACAAGATAACCCCCCCCCACACTTAAGTTTAACTGGATCATGCAATTTCACTTCAAGAGCAGGTTGGATGAAGAAAATTGGATTTTAATTTGGATAACCTAACTAAATATTCATAGATTATAAGGGTTAAATGGATTAAATATATAATTAAGGCCATAATAAAAAGGTTTATATTGAAAATGGGGCATTAAAACCAAAGAAACACCTCAATAATTTAAAACACAAGTACCTCAAAACCTTAAGTTTTGATATGAATAAATAAAATTATGGTTAAAGAAAGCATGGTTTGGTTCTATTAAGAAGTGAGGTGAATGTAAATAATATGTCAAAAAGGTTTTATAAGGATCATGGGAAACTGATTTCAAAGATAAAGACAACGAGATGCTCCATGAGATTCAAAAAATTGAAGGAATTTTCATGAAATTAACAAAGTTTTAAACTTGAAAAAATTCATTATCAATATTAATTTAAGCTTATATTCATGATATGAATTGGTTCACTCATTTAAAAATTTTAAAACATGGAAAAGTTAATCATTTAAGCCAATGAGTTTAAAAAACACACAAAAATTGAAAAAGAAACACACACAAATTTAAAAAACACACAATTTTTTTTGAAAAACAAAAAAGAAAAAAATTGAAATTCCTAAACTACAAAAGTTCCCTCACCCAAACTTAAATGATGAAATGTCTGAAATGAATTCATGTGAATTTAACATGTAATAATATTTTTAATTTAATCACAATAATCAAGTGTCAAGGAGAGGTATAACCTGACTTATTGGCAGTGCAACGTTGAGTTAAGCTTCTAAGTGCTGCACACTGAAAGACCATAAGAAAAATTAAAAAAATTATGTAAGAAATTTATTTAAAGAAAAGAAAATATAAATATAATAAGAAATGAAATTAAAATAAGGATATATCTTGGTTGAACCCCCTAAGCAAGCCTTGGGTTTTGACTATCTCCAAATGGACAATTCCAGTTAGTTATCCCCAATCTAATGGTGGGTGGAGTTTCTTTAAGATGAAACACCAATAATTCTTCCTTCCAGCTTCCAATTCTTCCTTATTGTTTAGGAATCCATGGATAGAATACATCAAATCCATCCCCATGGAAATGATATACAATATTCATGGTGGGGGTAGGATAAAGAATGGATCCTCCTATTTCTTGATTTCCATTTTCACAACCTCTTCTTCATTCCCTAGTTCTTTATTTAGGAATAATTCATTAAAAGAATAGTAACAATGGAAGTCATAGAGTAATTATATTTTAATAAAATAAAAAAATAAATATTCAATATTAAATTATTCCCCTTCAATGTAAGCATCTTGTGTCACTATTTTCCCGAGTAAAGCCACTTGGATCTCCTCATGCACTCCCTCTAATAAGTGTTTAACAAGTTAAGGGAGATCCATATCATCCTATGTAGGTGTATACTCTTTTTCTTTTTCATCCACTATAACACCCTGACTCAGGAGCCACTAAAATGGTTCCTTGATCCAGTCTGCTAATTGACATTGGGCACACCTCCCCATACGCTAGAGGATGCCAACTAGCAGCGAGAGTCTAATGATACCCATGGGGAGACTATACCCTCTTTATTAGAGTAATCCACAATAGAAAAATAATAAAAATAAAATAAATAATATAATCTCTAAACATTCATCACATAACCATTTCCCAAAATTGGGTATATGCCCATAACCAAATAGTAAATATGTTATGTCATGTCATACGGTGCCAAGTAAAAAAGAGGAACCCAAAATAAAGTCAATATAGAGAATACCCAAAATGGGTTCTGACACCAAGTCTGGTTTCTTCATCTATGCACATCCCAAGGGAAAATCAACCAACTAGCATAGGGACCTTACCCTTATCCTGACCTGTAACCATGAAGTCTACTCAGGTACCCAATGTCGGCCTGAACAGGGTGTGAGTATAACTCAGTAGGCCACCACCAAAAATGTATATAAAATATTCAGTATCTAATAGTGTATGTAGAAGTAAAATAAACAAAAGGGATGAAAAAAGATAAACGAGATCCATCATTTGTCCATATTAAGATTAACCACTTTTACCACTAGTTCCAAGTGTTACCCATATTCATCAAATTCACTTCAGCCTATGCCATTCAACCAAACAACACATAAGGGGAGTCAAGTTACCTACATCACAAGGAAAATAATTTCTCAAAACAATATATATCAAATTACCTTGGATCCTCAATCCAGGTAATCATATCACTTTCATTTGTTAGGGGCTAAGAGCCTCAGTCCAACACCCTAACCCATGCAATACATTGGTGGGCCTAGAGAATTAATTTGGCCAAACCATGAGAGGAGACTCAGTCCAATACCCCAATCTACATCTTATTCATGTGCACATTCTTCTCAAACCATTTATCAAATTTACTATTTTACATGCCATAACACTTTCAACACATTAAAGTCAAGCCAAACACCCCTTATTCCATGTTAATAAAAAAGGAAATTTATCATTGGTTTCATTTCATAAACCCATCCATGTTAACACGCTAAACATAATTATCATAGGTAAAATCTCAAAAACCCCTTAATTTACCATTTAACAACACATTTCCAAATTTAAGGATGAGGCATACCCATGGGTGTCCTTTATCCTAATCTAATTAACCTCAATGGATCCCATAGGGATCATTATGGGTAAAATAAACCATTTAATCAACCAATTTATCATTACCACCAAGGAAACCAAATGGAAATCAAGAAGGCACCCCAAAAAAACCACATACACAAAAAACATGGCATCAAGACTATGATATATAACTTGTAGACCACCTACCTCAAGTTTGTAGATGAATGCTCGCTTAACCTTAGACTTTGATTCAAACTCAACCCACCTTCAAATACCCAACATAGAATCTTCTATAAAAATAAGGTTTTAGAGATTTGGAAAGAGATTAACGATCTCAAAATACTTAATCTAGAAAAAATAAGGAATAGGTGTGTTAGAATCACCCGTATCTTCAATTCACACCCAATGAAACTCTAAACAGCTTAGAAATAAGGGATATTGGTCCTTGGGAAGTTTGGTAGGGTTTGGTTCATCACCAAGGTCACTATAGAAATACAGGGGGAGAAATTTAGGTGAGGTTTCATAAATTTTGAGGGGGAAAATGTGAAATTCCACCATGTTTAATGAGGCACATGGTTTGGACGCACAATTGGGAAAACCATGCACCAACCATGTTCCAACCTCTGTCCAAGAGGGGGCTTGGTTCACATGGTCTCCTGGGGAGGCGCATGACTTGAAAAACCATGTAGTGTCCATGAAAGATGTATTTGTCCATGAATGCATGGTTTGGTCCCCCACCATGCATGGTTTTACCAACTGTACAACACCCCTCTCCAGGGCACATGGTTTTGGCATATGGTTAGCACTAATCATGCGCCAAATGTGCAACCTACACTGGATGGCCTCTTTTTCTCATTTTCACAGCTCGAACCACCAGGACACCCTTGATACCCATCATACTCTAAGGAAACATTTAATTGACCATTTTAAAGGGAGTTAATCCAAAATTTAAACAAGAACATACCTCATTAGTAGTTTGATATCTTACAACCTCCCCACAACATAATGGCTCATCCTTGAGCCACACTTCCAAGAATTAATAAGTCTCCAAGGTAAAAATATTAGACCACTGAGCCCACTTATCAGTTTATCACTACCCATTTTCATCCCGAAAATTATCATGCTTCCACAATACTCAAACCAACAGAATAATCCTAACCTAAAAAACATTCTCATTGAAATCTATAATATGAACTAGATTATCCTCAAAGGACACATCATCCTCAAGCTCTACATCATCAACATTGATTATATGAGAAGGGTTGGGGTGATATTTTCAAAGATGTGACACATGAAAAACATCATGCTTTCCACTATACTACTATGGAAGAGCTAATCGGTATGCCATTCGTTTGATATTCTCCCCAATCTCAAAAGGTCCCACAAACTTGGGTGCAAAATTTCCCTGTTTCCAAATCCAATGGTGACCTAACCTTAGAAACACCCAAAGAAACATATGATCACCCACCATAAACACAGAGGTCAACAATGTCGATCAAAATACAACTTCTTTATAATATGATCCATATCCACATATTTTTGAATCAACTAAACCTCCTCTGATGTATCCTAAACAAGGCTCATCCCCAACAACCTTGATTCCCCAACTTCCATCCATCATAATGGGGATCTACACGGCCTACCATATAGCGCCTCATATGGTTCCATCTGAATAGTAACCCATTAACTATTGTTGTTGGTGAACTCAAAAAGCACCAATTTCCCTTCCTAAGATCCCCCAAAGTCTTGGAAACATGGCCTCAACATGTATTATAGTACTTGAATAGTATATTCTAATTTCCCATCTATCTACAGATGAAAATCTGTACTCAAAATCACCTAGGTACCAAGCACCTTCTATAACCCTTACTAGAAGTGAAAAGTAAAATACGAATCATGATATGAAAATATACTCTAATTTATCCCATAAAAATGTATTATTTCTTGAACATATAAGTCACCTAACTATTCTAGGGTAAAATTATCTCATATCATCAAGAAATGGGCCACCTCGGTCAATCTATCCACAATCATCCATATCATGTCATTCTTATGAGGAATATTTAGAAGAACCACCATTAAATCCATGGTGAAATCATCCCACTTCCATTCAGAAATTGGTAATGACTGTAACATACTACTCATTCCCTGATATTCATCCTTCACCTACTAACAGGTGTGGAACTGTATCACAAAACTTGAAACCACTTTCTTTATCCCTAGCCACCAATACCATCTACGAAGATCACAATAAATTTTTGTTAAACCAGGATGCAATTCTCATTTAGAGTCAGAAACTCATGCATAATCTCCTCCCACATACATGTGGGCACAAAAAAACAACCTTAAACATAAATTATCTCATCATAATTGATAGTCCATTTGGAAGGTGACTCCCCACCTTCAAGGAATTATCTTAAGGCCAAACACTTCAGATCCTCATAATATATATCTTCGATCCATCTCATAAGTGTGCACTCAACTAAAAAATATATGAGGGTTATCTTCCCATGTACCTCATGAACCTCTATGTGAATCTCAGTGAACAAGGCCAATATCTTGCACTTAGAACTGGACTCCTGAACTGCCTGAGTCTATGTCATTCAGGTCAAGGCATTAACAACACTATTTACTTTTCCTAGCATATAGGATAATTCAAAATCAAAATATTGCACGTACTCAATCCATATGCACACCCAAAGATTCAAATAACGCTGGGATAAGATATACTTAAAGATTTTATAGTCATTATACACAAAAAATGTTTCACCCAAAAGATAATACCACCAACATTTTAAAGCATAAACCACTGCGGCCAACTCGAGATTGTGTGTAGGGTAATTTCACTCATGTGACCTCAACTGCTATGACCCATATGCCACAAACCGATCTCTCTGCATCAACACTACACTAAGAAAAATACTAGATGCATCACAAAACAAGGTATACTCCTTACCCGGACCAGGTAGGATCAAAATTGGTGCAGTATTCAAATGCTTCTTTAACTAATAGAAAGAATTATCACATGATCTAGACCACTCAAACATGAAACCCTTCTTGATTAATCCTGAAATTGGTACTGAAAAAAGAGAAAATTTCTTAATGAGTCTCTATTAATAGCCCACTAGACCCAAAAATATTCTGATGTTAAAAACATTATTTGGATACTCCCAAGGTACAACTACTCTAAACTTCTCCAGGTCTACTGATACACCTTCCTCTAAGATGATGTGACCTAATAAATATACCTTGATGATTCAAAACTAACACTTCTATAGCTTGGCGTATAGCTTATACTCCCTTAATGTACTCATTATGATGTCATGGTGTTTGTCATGATTGTCATTATTTTAGGATCACATCAAGATATCATCCACAAAACAACCACAAACTGATCCAGGTATGGATGAAAGATTCAATTCATCAATTCCATAAACATAGAATGGGATTTTTTCAACCCAAAAGGCATCACAAAAAAATTCATACAAACCATACCTGCTCCTGAAAGTAGTTCACAGTATCTCATAAGGTCTCACCCTCAGATAATGATACCGTAACCTCAAATAAATTTTGGAAAACACAAAAGCACCTTTCAGATGGTCCAAATGGTCATCGATACATGGATGAGGATATTGTTTCTTAACTGTCATTCGATCCAACTTATGGTAATCGAAAAACAAATATAATGTCTAATAATCCTTCTTAGAAAAAAAAACTAGAGATCACCAAGGTGACATACTTAGATGAATAAACCCTTTATCCTCCAATTTCTCCAACTAAGTCTTAAGTTATTGAAGATATTTTAGTTCCATTCTATATGGTATAATGGATACCATCTTAGCTCCAAGAATCAATCCAATCATGAAATCAATCCCTCTCTTAGTCGGAAGCCCTAATAATTCCATAGTAAACATATCCTAGAACTAATCCACCATAGGAGGAAAGACACCTTGTTCCATTCCACCATCATCAAGAACAAGAAATTCCACATGGGCCATGATCTCCCCCAACTGATGATGAACTAGACCTGTATAGATTGGCTAGATATTCCATTCCCCTCAGTGAACATAAGTTTTACCCTCAAGTGATGTGAATGTTACCATTCAGTGATAACATTCGATATGAGATTGATACAAAACAACCAATCCATCCCCAGTATTAGGTCAAAACCTGATAGCTAAAGCACAAAAAGGTCCCAATGGAAATGTTACCCACCAACCTTGAGAGCAAACTCCTTACATCATCAGATGTTTTTTGCTCGTACCACCAAAAGTGTGTCAATCAACATAACCCCACACATATGTTCCACCACCAGACCCAACACATCCATAACCTAAGAATATTTAAAAGAATTCAAGCCCCCTGTATCAAATAAATAACTAGAAAGTGTGGATGCTATAAGAATCATACCTTGAATAGTTAATGGTCCAGCCTCACCATCACCACATGAAGGCTGGAATACATGAAGATGGCCCTACCATCTACCCTTGGCTCTAGTCTGAGTCCTTAGTACTGCACTACCCTACTAATAAGGATAATCTTTTCTTTAAGTACCATGTTCTCCACCTCATCTGGTACGGCCAGTGGAACTCCAACTGCCTGCTTGGTATGAAGTACCAAACCCCCTTCACGCACTCTATATCTTCCTTGATACTCCATCACTTCTCACCTGTTGAGGTTACCTACAAAAACTCTGTACATACCCCATCCTTCTACATGTTGGACACTCCACTTGTGGCCAGGAATAATTTCCACACACATTTACTGACCTTCTGCACTGATAAAAAAACACAAAATCACTACCCTAAGATACCAATCCTCTTCCACGAATGCTCTCTCTACCACTTACCTTATAAGTACCCTCTAAATAGTGTTTCCTACCATTAGAATACATACCACTAGCCTTTCCAACTAGAACCACACAAACACTATGAGAAGACTCTTTCAGGTTCCCCTCTAAAATGAGAGCCCAATCCACTACCTCATCAAAGATCTTTAAATGTAATATATAAACATGGGACTTGATCTCATATCTAAGTATATCCTGAAAAATTCTCACAGTAGCTGCCTCATCCTCCACCAACACTAGAATAAATAATTGAAAATTGTTGAAGTGGCTGGAATAATCCATCACTGAAATAGTCCCCTGAGTCAACCTCATAAACTCTATAGCTTTATCATCTCTCAAAGTATCTGGATATTAGTGTTCTAGAAACTTCTCCTAGAAATATTTCCACTACATACCATCTACCTACTCAGTATGAACCAAGATATCCCACCAGTACTCTTCTAGTCTTCACAACATGTAATCCAACATCTTGAATATCTTTTTAGGAGGAGTCTCCAAGTGATCTAGAATCATATGGATGGAGTCTATCAAGAACTTGGTCTCCTTAGCTCCACCCTCTCCTGAAAATGTAAAAGGGTAATGTGATTGAAACTCTCTAGTTAGATCAAACATACTCAGTCCAAACCTCCTTGGGTCTCGTTCCATCATTTACATAAAACAAGAAAATTTATCATGGAACTGATCCTCCCCTCTATTAAAAAAACAATGGGGTCTTCTGATCCACTATTGGAGGAGAATTCTTGGATATGTCCTCATATCAACCAACCCACATACGTCATCATGGTAACATCTATCTATAATTCCAAACACACATCTCAAAAAACATAACATAAGGTTTTCACAATTACACAAAAGAGGGATCAATACTATGATAAACAACCAATTCTTCATACACTACCCCAATGGTCAAGATCACATCTCTATAAATATTCTCAACTACCCCTATCCCAGGCCATGTTCAACATATTTTAAACAACAAAAAAACCTAAGAACATGCCTTTCATAAATACCATTTTTGAAACATTTCACTTTCATCCACACAATTTTTCCCCATTTAGACACTAGTTTAACCATTTCATAAACATCTTTAAATTCTGTATACAATTAAAACATCTCTATTAGGAACATTTTCTTTAAAACTCAATGGAATTTAAAATGAATTTCCAATTTCCATACCTAACCATAACATGTTTTCCCATGTCTTCCTAATATGAAGCATGTCACATATACCCCTAAGTTCCTAAAATGACAAATGAATGTACAAATCTCATGCCATTTCATCCCATGATAAAAATATCATAAAAAATAACATCACACATCAAGTTCATCACCCAAGATAAAGTAAAATTCAACTGTAACAAAGAACATCAAGAAAAAAAATTCCACCCTAGGTACTTGGGTTTCCCCCCATACATGGGTTAGATTCTCCCATGCACGAGCCCATTTTCAAGGTCCAACACATCTTAATCTCCATATACCATACCCAAATAGTAAAGAAATAGAAAATAAAAACACTCTGATACCAATTTGTAATGCCCTCACTTGGGAGCCACTAAACTGGTGCCCCGATCCGGTCCGCTTCATGACCTCAGACATGCCTCCCCATACACCAAAGGTTGCCGACTAGTAGAGAGGGTATAATGAGACACATGGGGATACTATACCCTATTTATTAGAGTAATCCAAAATATATAAATAAGAAAAATAAAGGAATCAATATAAATGCTAAACATGCATCACATAATAATTTCCCAAAACTGGGTATATACCCACAACCAAATAGTAAATATTCTATGTCATGTCATACAGTGCCAAGTGAAAAAGAGGAACCCAAAATAAAGTCAAGATAAAGAATCCAAAAAATAGGTCCCGACACCAAGTCTGGTTCCCTCATCCTTGCACATCCCAAGCCTAAATCAACCATATAGTATAGGTCTATTACCCTTGTCCCAACCTGTAACCATGAAGTCTGCTAGGGTACCCAATGGTATCCTGAGCAGGATGTGAGAAAAACTCAGTAGGACACCACCAATGGTGTCTAAAAAATATCTAGTCTCTAACAGTGTATAAAAAAGTACAATAAATAAAAGGCATGAACAAAGATAAATGAGATCCATCATTCGTCCATATTAAGATTAACCACTTTTACTATTAGTTAAAATTATTACCAATATTTATCAAATTCAATTCAGCCTATGCCGATCAGCCAAACAACACATAGGGGGAGTCAAGTTCCCTACATCACAGGTAAAATCATTTATCAAAACAATATATATTAACTTACCTTAGATCCTTAGTCTAAGTAATCACACCACTTGTATTCGTTAGGAGCCTAAAGCCTTAATTTGACACCCTAACCCATGTAATACATCAGTGTTCCTAGAGAATCCATCTGGAAAACCCATGGGAGGAGCCTCAGTCTATACCCCACTCTACCTCTTATTCATGTGCACATGTTTCTCAAACCATTTATCACATTTACCATTTACATGACATAATAGTTTCAACACATTAAAGTCAAGACAAACACCCCCTTCTGCCATGTTAACAAAAAAATCACATTTATCATTGGTTTCATTTCAAAAAACCATACATGTTAACATGATAAACATAATTATCATAAGTAAAATCTCGAAAACCCTTTAATTTACCATTTAAAAACACATTTCCAAATTCAAGGATGAGGTACACCCATGAGTTTCCTTTATCCCAGTCCAATTAACCTCAACGGATCCCACAAAGATCATGAGGTGTTTAATTCACTATTTAATCCACAAATTTATCATTTTCCACCAAGGAAACCAAATAGAAATAAAGAGATCACCCTAGCACAACCACATACACACAACACATGACACCAAGACTATGAGATATAACTTATAGAACACCTACCTCAAGTTCATATATGAACACTTACTTAACCTTATACTTTGATTTGAAATAAATCCATATTCAAATCCTCAACCCAATACTGGAAAAAGAGGTTTTTAGAGATTCAGAAGGAGAATAATATCTCCATAAGACCTAATACATAAGAAAGAAGGAAGATGGGTGTTATAATCACCTTGATATTCAATTCATACCCAGTGACACTTTAAACAACTTAGAAATGAGGGAGATTGGTCCTTAGGAAGTTTGGGAGGGTTTGGTTCTTCACCAAGGTTTATATAGAAATAAAGGGGGAGAAATTAGGGTGAGGTTTCATAAAGTTTGAGTGGGGGGGGGATGGGAAATTCCCCCATGTTTAATGGGGTTCATGGTTTGGCTACACGATTGGCCAAATTGTGCGCCAACCATGTTCCACCCTCTATCCAAGTGGGGTTCTGGGTCACACAGTCTCCTGGGGAGGTGCACAGTTTGATAAAACATGCAGTGGGTATGAAAGATGGCCCTATCCAAGACTACATGGGTTGGTCCCCCACCACACATGGTTTTACCAATCATTCACCATCCATCTCGAGGGCACACAATTCTATCACATGGTAAGCACCAATCGTGCGACCTGCACTGGATGGCCTTTTCCCCTCTTTTTCTCACCTCAGACACCTAGGAAACCCCTAAGACTCTTTATACTACCAAGAAACATTTCATTGAACATTTTAAATGGAGTTAAGCCAAAATTTAAAAAATAAAATACCTCATTAGTAGTTTGGGATATTGAAACCTCCCCAACTTATAATGGCTCATCCTAAAGCCTTAATTACAAGCATTACTAAGTCTCTAAGGTAAAAAGATTGGGCCATAGAGCCTTCGTATAAGTTTACCTTTCCTAGGTTTCCTTATGAACATTACCATGCTTACACAACACTCAAACTAATTAAATAGTACCACTCTACAAAACTTTCTCACTACAATCCACAATAAGAACTGGATGATCCTCAAAGGACGCATTAGCCTCAAGATCTACATCATCTACATCGATCATGTGAAGAGGGATGGGGTGATACTTTTGAAGCTATGACATATAAAAATATCATGAATGCTGCTATAATACTGTGGAAGATCCAATCAGTATGCCACTGGTCTGATCCAATCCACAATCTAAAAAGGTCCCATAAGACTACGCACTAAATTTCCCTATTTCTGAATTTGATGATTACCCAACCTTAGTGAAACTAGAAGAAATACATGATCACCCAACATAAACACAAGTGGTCAATAAAATTGATCAATATATGACTTATTCCTACTCTGATATATAGAAATATGTTTCCAAATCAACTAAATCTACTATGATATCTACTACATGAGACTCAATCCAAACAACTCTGATTCCCCAACTTCCATTTAGCATAACAGGGATCTACACAACCTACCATAGAGCGCCTCATATGGTTCCATATAAATAATCACATGGTAATTGTTTTTGTAGGAATAATAAACAAGCACCAACTTCCCTTCCCAAGATCCCACAAAGTCTAGGATACATGACCTCAACATGTCCTATAGAATGTGAATAGTACTTTCCAACTACCCATCTGTATGTGGGTGAAAATACATACTCAAAAGATATTTGTCACCAAGGACCTTTTGTAACCCTTAATAGAATCAAAAATTAAAATAAATATCATGATATGAAACAATACTCTGAGGTACCCCATTAAAACATACTATTTCATGAACATATAATGTCACCCAACCAATCTATGGTAAAATTATCTCGTATCGACAAGAAATGGGCCACCTTGGTCAACTGATCCACAATTACCCATATGACGTCATTATTTCAAGTCATCCTTGGAAGACCCACCATGAAATCCATGGTGAAATCATCCCACTTACATTTAGGAATGGGTAGTGGATGTAACATTCCACCTGGTCACTAATGTCCGACCTTCACCTACTGACAGGTCTGGCACCACGTCACAAAACCTACAACCTATTTTTTCATCCCCAGTCACTAAAAATATCTAAAAAGATCATGATACATTTTTATTAAACTAGGATTCACTACCCATTTTATGGCATGAAAATCATAAATCATCTCCTCACACATACATGTAGACACAACAACACAGCCTCAAAAATTAACAATCTCATCATCATCGATAGTATATTCATAAGGTGAATCCCCACCTTCAATGATTTCCCTTAAGGTTAAACACTCCATATCCTTATACTATCTCTCTTTGATACATCTTATAATTGTAGAATCAATTGACAAAAATACATGGGTTATCTGATTATGGCCCTCCTAAACCTCTTTGTACATTTTAGCGAACAAGGCCATCATATTCCACTCAAAACTGGAATCCTGAACTGCCCAAGTCTATGTCATTTGGATCAAGGCATCTACAACACTGTTCCCTTTTCCTAGAATATAGGCCAACTCAAAATTGAAAGACTGCATGTACTCAACTGATATCTGTTGTGGAAGATTCAAATCACACTAGGAGAAGATGTACTTAAGGATTTTATGGTTGGTATATATAACAAAATTCTCACCCAGAAGATAATGTTGGAAATATTTTAAATCATAAGCTACCATGACCAACTTGAGATCATGCATAGGGTAATTTCTCTCATGCAACCTCAACTATTGTGACCCGTATTCCACAACCCGATCTCCCTGGATCAACACCACCCCCATCCCAATACTAGACACATCACAAAACAAGGTATAATCCTTACCCAGCTCGGATAGGATCAAAATTGGTGTAGTATTCAAACACTTATTTAACTTCTACAAAGCATTATCACATGCTACAGACCACTAAAACTTGAAACCTTTCTTAGTTAAGCTTGAAATTGGTGCTTACAAGTGAGAAAAATCCTTGATCAACCTCCAGTAATAGTCCTACATACCCAAAAATCTTCTGATGTCAAAATAATTATTGGGCTAATCCCTAGATACAATTGCTAGAAACTTCTTTGGGTTCACTAATACACCTTCCTATGAGATTATGTGACCCAAGAAATGTACCTCGATGATCCAAAACTAAAACTTATACAACTTGATGTATAGACTATGCTCTCTCAGTGTACTTAGGATAATTTCAAGGCGTTTGACATGATTTTCATGAGTTTTAGTGTACACCAAGATATCATCCAAAAAAAAAACCAAAAAATAATCCATATACAAATAAAAGATTCAATTCATCAGTACCATAAACATAGTAGGGGAGTTTGTCAACCTAAATAGAATCATAATGAATTTATAAAAACTATACTTTACCATGAAATAAGTTCATGGTATATCAGAAGGTCTCACCCTTAGATGATGATACCCTGACCTCAAATTCATTTTGGAAAACATAGAAGCACCTTTCAGCTGGTAAAAAAGGTCATCGATACATAGAAGAGTATATTAGTTCTTAACTATCATCCAATTCAACTTCCATTAATTGAAATACAACTCTAATATCCCGTATTCCTTCTTAGAATACAAAATTAGAGATCCCCAAGGTGACATAATTGGAAAGATAATCCCTTTATTCTCCATTTACTCCAACCGAATCTTATGTTTTTGGAGTTCTTCTTGTGTCATTATATATGATAGAATGGATACTGGATCAGCCCCAATCATCAATTCAATCATGAACACAATCCCTCTCTTAGGTGAAAACCCCAGGAAGTCCATAAGAAACACATCATGGAACCAATCCACCATAGGAGGAAATAAATCTTGTTCCATTCCCCCATCATCAAGAACAAGACATGCCACTTGGGCAATGAGCTCCCCAAACTATTGAAAAACTGTCCTTGCACGACCTGCCTGGATATTCCATTTCCCCCAATGAACATAAGTGTCTCCCTCAAGTGATGTGAATGTTACCCTTTGGTGGTAACAGTTGATATGGTCTTGATAAAACACCAGCTAATTCTTACCTAATATCAGGTCAAAACCTGAAATCTCACGAACAAAAAGGTCCCAATAGAAAGGGTATGCACCAACATAGAAAGCACACTCATTACTTCATCAGATTTTTTCTACTCATACCCCCCCAAAATTTTTTCAATTGACATAACCCCACACATATATTCCGCCAATAGAAACAACACATTCACAACCTAAGAATATATAAAAGAATACGATGCCCCTATATCAAATAAATCACTAGAAATCATGGATACTACAAGAATCATACCTCAAAAAGCCGATGGTACAGTATCGCCACTACAAGGTGAAGACTTAACTGCATATAGATGACTTTACCCTCTCTCCTGGGATCTGGTCTGAGTCCCTGGTGCTTCACTACCTTGCTGATAGGGATGCTCTTGTCCTAAAGTACCACATCTGCCAACTCATCCAGTACAACCAATGGAACTCTAACTGCTTTCCTAGTATGGGGTACCATACCCACTTCTATTACTTTGAATCTATCGTGATCCTTCATCACTTCCCACCTATTGAGGGTTCCTACAGAAACTCTATACATGCCCCATCCTACCACAAGCTTGACACTGCACTAGTGGCTGGGGCTCTGGGCACACATTTTTCCTGACCTGTTACACTGATAAAAATACACTAGGTTACTACCTTGAGAGACCAATCCTCTTCCCTAGATTCTCTATCTATCACTAACCTGGTGATCACCCTTGATACAACATTTCCTACCATTGGAAGCCATACCACTGAATTACCCAATTAGAACCACACGATCACTACCAGAATCCTCTTTTAGGTTCCCCTATGAAATGATATCTTGATCCACTAACTTAAAAAACCTCTTTAAATAGAATATAGTCACCTAATAATTGATCTCATAACTAATTCCATCCTAAAAAAATCTTACAATAGATGCCTCATCACCCAACAATGTTGGAACAAAGCATTGAAAATCGGTGAAGCGGCCAGCATAATCCATCACTAACATAGTCCCCTGAGTTAACCTCATAAACTTCTCAACTTTCTCTTATATAAAAGTCTCTAGATAATAGTGTTCCACAAACTTCTCATATAAATCTTTCCACTGCATACCATCTACTTACTCAATCTGAACTAGGATATCCCATCAATGCTTTGCTGGTCCTCACAACATGTAAGCCATCATCTTGAATTTCTTTTCAGGTGGAGTCTCTAATTGGTCCAAAATCTTCTAGATGGACTCTATCCAAAAATCAGATTCCTTAGGTCCATCTTCTCCTATAAATGTTGAAGGGTGTTTTAGCCAAAAATATTAAGTCTGTTCAAACATACTCGGTTCAACCCATCTTGGGTTTCATTCCATCATCTATATAAAATGAGAAAAGTTCTCATGAAACTGATCCTCCCCTATATCACCTATAACCAATGGTATATCCTGCTCCACTACTGGAGGATCATTACCAATGATGTCCTCATGTGTCTCAACTAGAATACATCATCGTGGTGACATCTCTCTATAATTCTAAACACACATTTGAAAGCACATAACATAATGTTTTCACAATTACATAAAAGAGGGTTTACTACTATCCATAGACAACCAATTATGTATACACTACCCTAATGGTTAGGCTCATGTATCTATCACCATTCTAGACCACCCCTATCCTAGGCCATAGTAAACACAGTTTAAATAACAAACTTACCTAAAAATATGTCTTTCATTAACACCATTTTTGAAACATTTCACTTTCACCCACACAAATTTTTCACATTTTGGCACTAGTTTAAACATTTCAAAAGAATATTTCAATTATTTATACTATTATAACTTATCTATTACGATAATTTACTTTAAAACTCAATCGAATTTAAAATGCATTTTCAATTTCCATACCTGACCATAACATGTTTTCCCATGTGTGCCTAATATGATGAAAATCACATATAACACTAAGTGCCTAAAATGATGCATTCATGTACAAATCTCATTATATTTTAGTCCATGAGAAAAATCTCATAAAATAATAACATCACACATCAGGTGTATAACAACCCTACTCTTTATTACACACTTAAACATAATTTTTTACATAAACTTGCACTTAAGACAACTCTGAGGATCAAGAGGTCTAGTGTCTTGGAAAATTAGGAACATTACATGACAACTTATGACATAAAATAAAACATATTTATTGAAAAATCATTTTAAATGACCACAACATTCCTTCGTACCTAGAATTTCATGGGATAACCTGAGGACATATATAAGAAAAGAGTGAGCTATAAAGCCCAGTAAGAAAGTAAACAAGACATAACATGAAGAATACATTACATGTTAGGAAATAGGCATATCAATGGATCATAAGAGAAACATGAACATGAAGGAATGATATATAATTATTATCATAACATGGAATTTTTTTAACAATATACAACATGATATTAGCATGAGTCAAGGCTCATTTCACATGGATTAGCATGAGTAAACCCTCATTGCACTTGAATTAGCATGAGTAAACCATCATTGCACTTGAATTAGCATGAGTAAACCCTAATTTAACTTGAATTAGCATGATTAAACCCTCATTTCACACGAATTATCATGATACTAAACATTACCCAATGCATTGGAGTGCTATTAGGGCACACCCTTTATAAACATTTCATTTCATGTATAAGTGTGCCACATAGATCATATAACATGGAATCATTCAAAATCACAATCTATTTCATGATTAAATAATGTGGAATACATAAATTTAAGTACCATTAAATAAGTATATGTGCATAAAGGTGAATACACTTGATAGAGAAATGGGTATGGTATTCACCACACAATGATTTTGTCTTGGAAAATCGAGGTGTAATTTCAACAGTATAACGACTTGACATAAAAATTCATAAAAATGGTTGATGAGGGATAAAGGGGTATATCATAATATGTACATGAAATGGAAATTAATGGGGTAATATAAATACATGTCCCAACACATGGAATTTGGAAATAGAAGGCGTTACATAATAAAAAACCTGAAGAAAGAGGAGAAATGGAATAACTCTTACGAAATTTTGGCATGGTAACAGGAGTACATGAGAGGGATTAATGAGAGAGAAATAGGAATCTAATAATTCAAACATAATGAGGGAAGTATGGGGAAGGTTTTAAATTATACCCACACATTTTTTAATTGAAAGTAAAAGGGTATAACAACATAAAGAAACTTGGAAAAAATGAGAAAGAAAGAAATACCTTACTTGACTGTGTGACTTCCAGAGCTTGAAGAGGGGGTTATTGAGAGCTTGGGGTGCCTTGGGAGGATTCTAGAGAGATGAGGACAGAGTAAGGAAATTCTAAAAGGATTTTTAGTGAATAGAAGTGGGAGATTTTGGGGGTTTATATATGAAATGAGAGGAGAATTCTTTAATATTTCAAAAACACAGGTTTTGGAAACTATATAATTAATTATTTAAAATCACAAACCTTCCCATGTTTTTTTACCATGGTTTTTTCCAAAGTGGAGTGGAAAAAATTATTTTATAAGGCCAATGTCCGAACATATTAAAATATTAGGCTTTCTTATGTGGAGGTGAGTCACACTCTCAAGGAAATCATTTTAAAATATTAAAATATTTTATAAGTCTTGGAGGGTCCACTAAGGCATTATAAAATTAATAAAAAAATATAAAATCACATTTTTTAAAGGTAAAACAAATATTTGACGAATATAAATTTTATATTATTTTATTACATCACTATTTAGTCATTATGATGTCATAAAACACATTATATATTTTTACGGTATTTAATTTTTACCCAAAAATTCAATTATCTCAGAAAATTATGAAAAATTTACCATTGGATAATTTCAAAGTCCTGATTAAAAAAATAATATTCATTTTATCTAAATAATTTTCTATATATTTTAATTTTCACTTTTAAAATAAAAACCGTCATTTATTGCAAATTAACGGGTTTTGACAAAAACAGTTTCCAAACCATAATAAAAATTACATTTGAATTTATAAAAATTATATGATAATTTATATTTAAAAATTATATAATAATAATATTTTATTAAAATATTCTTTATTCCAAAAATTCATTAATTCATCAAAATAAATTATTTAATTAAAAAAATACAATTTCAGTTTTATCGTATGAAAATATAATTCTTATCAAACTGAATACTTAATAATTTATAGAGTAAAAACAATAAGGAATATAATCACCAATTATAATTAAAAAGAGTTTTATTATAACACCATTATAATAACAATATTAATAAAACATTAGTTTAATATAATAATTTATATATTTCTAAAAAGTACCATTTTAACCAAAAAATCAATTTATCTAATTCATTATATTTTTAAGAAAAAACTATTATCATAAAAGAATTTATGGAACAATACTTTTATTTATAAAAAGAGATTACAAAATAAGTAACTAATTTATTACTACATAACCCCTTATAACACCCGCATAAGACCTAAGGGTAAGGTGTGCGATGATGATAGACTCTTGGGGTGGCTCGGATAACATCACCCGGGTGGTAATCTCTATTAACTTGAACTTCTCTCGTAGGCAATTCCATTCAAGATTAACATGTTAAAGCTCAACTTGGGCTTGATCAAGAGCGAATCCTAGTGATGCTACCTCCTATCTGAGATTCAACAAATGAGCCTTGTATAGCTCGAGTCTAATGGATGAGGCCATCCTCTCCTTTGTTTGTGTTGAAAGGATTCTTTTTAAAAAACCTTAAATTTATTCTAGTCATGTGATCACTATTCAATGGATATATTATCAACGGTAATGATACTTAACGATCATTTAAACCCAAAAATAAATAAATAAAAGAGTGTATGTGTTTTCTATATCCATAAGACATTTAATTAAATAAAATAAAGGGAATTTTATTCATGAATGTTCGGGTCGTTACAACATTCCCCCCCTTCAGAAATTTTTCCCTTGAAATTTCTTTTTCCCACACTAAAATAGATATGGGTAACTTTGCCTCATCACTTCCTCTAGTTCCCACTTTTCTTCTTCAAACTTATGGTTTCTCCACAACACTTTAACGAGGGGCATTGTCTTTATTTGTAGAACTTTTTCCCTATGATCTAAGATCTTCACAGGCTTCTCTTCATAGGAGAGGTCATTCTCCAATGGTACCACCTATGGATTGAGTACATGCAATGGGTTAGGTATGTACATCCTCAAGAATGATACATGGAATACATCATGTACTTGAGACATGTTTGGTGGGAGTTCCAGTCAATAGGCCACTGTTCCAATATGATCAAGGATCTCAAAAGGGCCGATGTACCTTGAACTAAGATTTCCATTATTCGCAAATCTCATAACTCTCTTTAAAAATGATATGCAGAGGAATACCATGTCTCAAATATCAAACTCTAGGTCTCGTCGATGATTGTCAATATAGAACTTTTTTCAACTCTGAGTCGCTTTAATGTGCTACTGGATAGTCTTAACCTTCTCCACCATTTCTTCGACCATTTCTGGACCTAAGAGTTTTTTCTCCCCAACTTCATCACAACATGCCAGTGTTTTGCACCTCTTCCCATAAAAGGCTTCATAAGGATCCATTTTGATGATTTAGTGGAAACTGTTATTGTAAGAGAACTCAACTAAAGGAAGATGTTGACACCATACTCTTTTGAAGTCCATTGAGAATGCGCTCAACATGTCCTCAAGTGTTTTGATAGTCTGATCAGATTGGCCATCATTTTGAGGATGATAATCCATACTAATGTTCAGATCAGTATTCAGAGCATGTTGGAGACTCTTCTATAACTTAGAGGTGAATCTTGGATCTTGATCAGATACAATCAATAGTGGTACTCCATGCATCCTTACCGCTTCTATGATGTATATCTGTTCCTGTTGATCCAATGAGAAATCCTCTTAAATTGAAATGAAGTGTGCAGTCTTTGTAAGATGATCCACAACAACCCAGATAACATTATTTACTTTGGATGTCTTAGGAAGTCTAGTGACAAAGTCCATGGTGATGTTTTCCCATTTACATGTTGGTATGAGTAATGGTTGTATCATCCCCTTAGACTTCTTCCTCTCAGCCTTCACTTGCTGACACACTAGGCACTTTGATGTATAATCATCAATATCCTTCTTCATGCTATCCCACCAATAATTCACTTGCAGATCTTGATACATATTTTTGTTTCTTGGGTGAATGGAGAAATTATAACTATGTGCATCATCCAAAAGTTCATTCTTTAACTCCAGTTTTGATAGAACAAATAGTCTTGACCCAAATCTCACAATTCCTTCTTCATTAACATTGAACTTAGAGGATTTATCTTTTCTGATAGTTTCCACTTTCTTCTGAATTCCCACATCATTCTTTTGATCATCCTTTAACCTTTCCAAAAGAGACGGTTGAGAAATCATTTGTGAAAGGATTGATGATGTTCTATTCTTTATGATTCCTTTTCCCATCTTCATCAAATATAAGAAGATTGGATCCTTTTTAATTCTCATCAATGATAGAATTACTAGGTCCTTTCTGCTTAGAGAACCCGCAACCTTGTTCGCTTTCCCAGGGTGGTAATGGATTGAGAATTTATAGTCTTTAATCATCTCTAACCATCTTCATTGGCACATATTCAACTCTTTATGTTTAAATATATACTTAAGGATTTTTTATCCATATATATTTCACACTTCTCCCCAAATTGGTAATGCCACCAATTTTCAAAGTTAAGATTACTACAACCAACTCCAGATCATGTGTTGGATAGTTCTGCTCATGAACTTTCAATTTCCTTGAAGCATAGGAAATGAATTTTTCATTTTTCATAAACACACAACCCATTCCCTTCTTCAAAGCATCACTGAATACCACGAAAAGTTCTCCACTTGTGAGTAGTGTGAGAATGGGTGCAGTGATAAGCCTCCTTTTCAACTCCTTAAATCTCTCTTCACATTTATCACTCCAATAAAACTTGACTCCCTTCCGAGTTATCTGGGTAAGAGGTTTTGACAATTGTGATAAATTTATGACAAATCAACGATAATATCCAACTAACCCAATGAAGCTACAAATATTCATCATAGATATTGACCTCATCGATCCCTTAATTTCATTTGTCTTGGAGAGATCCACTGATATACCATTTCTTGTGATGATATGACCCAATAATGAGACTTCCTTCAACCAAAACTCACACTTTCTATACTTTTCATAGAGATTCTCCTTTTTAAAAGTATCTAGTACAGTGATTAGATGCTCCTTATGATCCTCAGTTTTGGAGTATATTAGAATATCATCTAAAAGACTACCAAAAATTTGTCGAGGTAATCTCTAAAGAATATATTCATCAATTCCATGAAGATTGTTGGAGCATTAGAGAGTCCTAAAGGCATTAATATGAATTCATAGTGCCCGTACCTTATACGAAAAGTAGTCTTGGGGATATCCTCCTTCTTCACCCTTACTTGGTAATATCCCGACTGTAGATCCACCTTGTATAATTATTATGCTCCACATAGTTGTTTAAACAATTCATCAATTCATGGTAGAGGATACTTATTCTTTATCATGATTTTGTTGAGCCCATGATAATCAATGCAAAGGCGCATTTACCCATTCTTCTTCATGATGAAGAGGACTGGTGCACCCTATGGTGAAGCACTTGGGCATATAAACCCTTTATCTAGATTCTCTTGTAGTTGTTTTTTAGCTCATCAAGCTCTAAAACATCCATTATATACAGAGTCTTGGATATTGGAAAATACCTAGGTATAATATCAATCAATAATTCAACATCTCTTCTAGGAGGAAGACCAGGAAATTCCACAAGAAACACTTCAGAAAATTCCCTCACAATAGGCATGTATTCAAGGACGATTGGTTCCTTAAACTCAATCCTATGATCAAGATACACATGATTATAGGGAAGTAATATCCATACTTGAGATGATGGTGCTAAAGAAGATTCATCATCCTCTTTTCACTTGTACATAATCAGGGGTCAATTCTCCATATGGAGAGTGATTTCCCTCTCATGGAAATTTATTTTGGCTCTATATAGGGAAATTCAATCCATGCCAATAATTGCAAAAAATTCTACTAGAGGGAGCATGAAGAGGTTTTACGGGAAGTCCAATCTACAAATTGTGATAAGGGAGGAGTTATATTCATGGGATTCAATAATTTCCCCATTTTCCATTCTCATTAACATCTCTACTTCCATGATTTTTGGTGGTGTTGGGATTGTTATACTAAACTTTCAGGATATAAAAGAATGCATAGAACCAGAATAAAAAAGTACGTTCGATATTATTGAATTAATAACTAGCGTACCTACCACCACTTCATTTTCAGTATTTTCTTCAACAGTAGTGATGGAAAAATCTCGCCCTTGATGCCTTGGAGGTTGTTGGTTTCCTCCAAAAACCCATATCTTAGGGAATTGGTTTTCAAAGTGCCCTGGTTCTTTATAGTTGAAGAAATGAACAATGTGTTGAGGGTCTAACGGAGTGTTCCAATCCTCTATGGAAACATTGGGTTTTTCTTGTCAGAAATTAATGGGAAGGTGCCCTTCTCTTCAACACCTAAAGCATTTCCTCATCCCCTTAGGCCAATTTTTAGGGTGATTCTTTCAACACCTATGGAAAGTGGGGTGCCAGAATTTCTTAGCACCATTGGATTTATCCATTGGACCGCCAAAATTAAAGTCTACCTTCCGCTTATTATCCCCATGATACCCATGAGATTTTCCGATCTCTATTTTAACTTTGAGGGCACATAATACAATTTCATCATAGTTATCAAAGTCAAGAATCACTAGGGATTTCTGTAGGCTAGGTTTTATCCCACCAAAGAAGCGGTCAACCTTGTATTCAGGGGTAACAACAAAGCCGGAGGCACATCTTGTAAGCCTTGTGAAGTTTTCCTCATACACTCTGATGGATTCATCATATTTTTTCTTGAGGGAAATGAAGTCCCTTTCCATCTTAAGTCAGAGGGTGTGAAGAAAATATTTATCAAAAAACATTTTTCAGAAATCCTTACATTCTAATGCCCCGATATCTTCCTCAAGCATCATATTTTTGATCAATGTCCAACATTGATTAGCTACACCCTCCATATGATAAGAATCCAGAATAACCTTCTCTTGTTTGGAATATTGAAGGATGAAAAAGATCTTCTCAATGGAGTTGATCCATTTTTCGGTGATTGAGAGATCATATGATTCATTAAAAGTATGAGGAATTTGTCTCATAATGCTCTTGATTGTGGTTTATTCTTTCTTAGGGGGGTTTGGACATTCCTCTTGAACCATGTTTCTATTCAAAACTTGAGTTAACTAAGATAGTATCATGAAAAATTTTGCGATTCTTTCTCCCATCAGATTGGGAATCTCATTAGAACATTCATCACATTGATCTTCACATCAGTTGTTAGCTCAAGTCCTCCTATTACTAGCCATTGGCTGGAATAAAAAGAAATTTAGGGGTACCAAATAAAGGGGAATCCAATGAATAAAAGGTATAAATTATAAATTAAATTTATTTCCTTAACTTATGAATTTATAGGCTTCAATATATGTTATCCATGATCTACTTTCCAACATATATTCTTAGAAGAATTTTTTTATTCCCTTAATAATGGTTCATACTAAGCTTATGAATTTACCAAATCATATCCCCTAGGAGTGTCGAACCAAGAGTGAAAAAATGATTGTTTTCGTGTACCATTTCCAATTCTAGTCTAGCTCAAAGTAGTGTTTTTGGGTTTTAACCCTAGATACATCTGTTCCAAAGCCACCTCTACTTGTTTGTATCTAGACAGGGATAAATTTTCTTGATAAAACACCTACTATATACTCACCAAAATTTAGGGATGTTTTTATTATACTTAGTATTATACCTAATTCTTTCACTAAGGTTTTATAATCCTAATCCGAAAAATAACTAAACCTCCCTTTGATACCAACTCTAAAAACCCTTCTCTTTATTACACACTTAAACATGATCTATTACATAAACTTTTACTTAACACAATTATGAGGATTGGGAGGTCTAGTGTATTGGGAAATAAGGAACATTACATAAAAACTTATGACATAAAATAAATCATCTTTATTGAAAAATTAATTTACATGACCATAACATTCCTTCATACTTAGCATTTCATGGGATAACCTAAGGACATACATAAGAAAATGGTGAGCTATAAAGCCTAATAAGGGAGTAAACAAGGCATAACATGAAGAATACAATACTTGTTAAGAAATAGGCATATAAATGGATCATAAGAGAAACATGAACATAAAGGCATGATATAACATGATTATCATAACATAGAAATGTGGCAACAACATACAACATGATATTATCATGAGCCAAGGCTCATTGCACATAGATTAGCATGAGTAAACCCTCATTGCACTTGAATTAGCTTGAGTAAACCCTCATTCTACTTGAATTAGAATGGGTAAACCCTCATTGAACTTTAATTATCATAAGTAAACCCTCATTTCACATGGTGTATCATGATACTAAACATTACCCAATGCATTGGAGCACTATTAGGGCACACCCTTTATAAACATTTCATTTCATGCATAAGTGTGCCACATGGATCATAGAACATGGAATCATTAAACATCATAATATATTACACAATTAAAGAATGTGGAATACATAATTTTAATTACCATTAAATAAGTATATGTTCATAAAGGTGAATACCCTTGATAGAGAAATGGGCATGGTATTCACTACACAATGAGTTTGGCTTGGAAAATCACGGTGCAATTTTGGCAGCATAACGACGTGACATAAAAATTCATAAAAATGGTTGATGAGGGAGAGGGGGTATCTCATCATATGTACATGAAATGGAAAGTAAGGGGGTTATATAGATACATTTCCCAACACATGTAATTTGGAAATAGAAGGCGTAACATAATAAAGAAACTTAAAGAAAGAGAAGAAATGGAATAACTCTTACGAAATTTCAGCATGGTAACACGAGTTCATGGGAGAGATTAATGAGAGATAAAGAGGCCTCTAATAATTAAAAAATAAGTAGGTAAGTATGGGATAGGTTAAAAATCATACCCCACCATTTTTAATTGAAAGTAAAATGGTATAACAACATAAATAATCTTGGGAAAAATGAGAAATAAAGAAATCCCTTACTTGAGTGTGTGACTTCAAGAGCTTGAAGAGGGGATTCTTGATAGCTTGGGGAAATTTTTGAGGATTATAGAGAGATTATGGAAGATTAGGGATATGCTCTAAGTATTTTTAGTGAAGAGAAGTGGGAGTTTGGGTGGATTTATATAGGAAATGATAGGGGAATTCTTTAATATTTCATCAACTTAGGTTTTGGAAACTATATAATTAAATATTCAAAACCAAAAACCTTCCCATGGTTTTTCCCATGGTTTTTTTCAAATAGGAGTGGAAAAAATTATTTTATAAGTCCAATGTCTGAACATATTAAAATATTAGGCTTTATTATGTGGAGGTGAGTCACACTCTCAAGGAAATAATTTTAAAATGTTAAAATATTTTATAAGTATTGGAGGGTCCACTAAGGCATTATAAAATTAATAAAACAAATATAAAATAACATTATTTTAAAGGTAAAACATATATTGGCCGAACATACCTTTTATAGTATTTTATTACATCACTATTGGGTCATTATGATGTCATAAAACACAGTGTATATTTATACGATATTTAATTTTTACCCAAAAATTCGATTGTCTCAGAAAATTATGAAAAATTAAATATTGGATAATTTTTATGTACTAATTCCAAAAATAATATTAATTATATATAAATAATTTTCTAAATATGTGAATTTTCACTTTTAAAATAATTTTATTTATTTATTTTAAATTAATGGGTTTTGACAAAAATAGTTTTGAAACCTTAATAAAAATTACATTTGACTTCATAAAAATTATATGATCATTTATATTTAAAAATTATATAATAATAATATTTTATTAAAATATTATTTATTCCAAAAATTCATTAATTCATCAAAATAAATTCTTTAATTAAAAAAATACAGTTTCAGTTTTATCGTATGAAAATATAATTCTTATCAAACTGAATACTTAATCATTTATTGAGTAAAAACAACAAGGAATATAATCACCACTTATAATTAAAATGAGTGTTATTATAACATGATTATAATACCAATATTAACAAAAACTCAGTTTAATATAATAATTTATATATTTCTAAAAAGTACCATTTTACCCGAAAAACCAATTTATCTAATTCATTATATTTTAAAGAAAAAATACTCTCATAAAGGAATTGATGGAATAAGAATTTTATTTATAAAAATTCATTACACAATAAGAAAATAATTTATTATTATATAACCCCTTATAAAACCTATATAATACCTAAGGGTAAGGTGTGTGATGATGACAAACTCTTGGGGAAGCTCGGATAACATCACTCAAGGTGGTAATCTCTATTAACTTGAACTTCTCTCATAGGTGATTCCGTTCAAGCCTAACATGTTGAAGCTTGGACTAGGCTTGGTCAAGAGAGAAGCCCAGTGATGCTATATCCTATAAAAGCTCCAATAAATGAGCTTCGTACGGATCGAGTCTAATGGATAAGGCCATCATCTCCTTTGTCTCTATCGAAAGGATTTTTTTTAAAAAACCTTAAATTTATTCTAGTCATGTGATCACTGTTCAATGATTATATTATCAATGGTAATGATACTTAATGATAATTTAAATCCAAAAATAAATAAAAAAAGAGTGCATGTATTTTTTATATCCATAATACATTTAATTAAATAAAATAAATGGAATTTTATTCATGAATGTTCGAGTTGTTAAAAAGTGCATCACCTAAGGTGAAGTAACATTCAACTATAATAATTAACATCAAGAACAACAATACCACCATAGGTAATTGGGATTTCCCCCACACATGAGTTAGCTACTCTCCTAAATGATCCCATTTCCAAGCCCTGAAATATTCTAATCTCCATATACCATCCAAAAATAGTAAAGCAACAGAAAAGAAAACCCCTATAATACCACTTTGTATTGCCCTGACCTGGGAGCCACTAAACCGACGCCCTGAGCCAGTCTGCTACACGACCTCAGACACACCTCCCCGTATTCCAGAGGCTGCTGACTATTAGTGAGGGTCTAATGATACATGTGGGGAGATTATACCCTCTTTATAAGAGTAAGACACAAAGAGAAATAAGAAAAATAAGGGAAACAATAATAATACTAAACAGGAACCACATAACCATTTCCAAAAACAAGGTACATCCCCACAACCAAACAGTAAATATTCCATGAAATTTCATAAAGTGACAAGTGAAAAAGAGGAACCCAAAATAAATTCAAGTTTAAGAATCCCAAAAATGGGTCCCAACACCAAGTTAATTTCCCTCATCCATAAACATCCCAAGCCCAAATCAACCATCTAGCATAAGGACCTTACCCTTATCTTGATCTGCAACCATGAAGTCTGTTCGGGTACCCAATGATGGCCTGAGCAGGGTATGAGTAAAACTCAGTAGATCACCACCAATGGCATCTAAAAAATATCGAGTCTCTAATAGTGTATTCATAAGTAAAATAAACAAAAGGGATGAAAAAATATAAATGAGTTCCATCATTTTTCCATATTATGATTAACCACTTTTACCATTAGTTCTAAGTGTTACCCATATTCATCAAATTCACTTCGTCCTATTTGATTCAACCAAACAACACATAAGGGGAGTAAAGTTCCCTATATCATAGATAAAATCATTTCTCAAAATAATATATATCAACTTACCTTGGATCCTCTATCCAGGTAAGCATACCACTTGCAATCATTAGGGCCCTAGAGCCTTAATCCGACACCCTATCCCATGAAATACATCAGTGGGATTAGAGAATCAGTCTAGAAGACCCATGGGAGGAGCCTCAGTCTAATACCTCACTCCACCTATTTTTCATGTGCACATGCTTCTCAAACGATTTATCACATTTATCATTTTATATGCCATAACACTTTCAACACATTAAAGTTAATACAAACACCCCATTATGCCATCTTAACAAACAAAACAGATTTATCACTAGTTTCATTTCATAAACCTATCCATGTTAACATGATAAACATAATTATCATAGGTTCTATCTCATAAAACCTACAATTTACCATTTAAAAACACATTTCCAAATTCAAGGATGAGGCACACCCCGTGTGTGCCCTTTAGCCCGACCCAATTAACACCAATGGATCCCACGAGGATCATGGGGGGCTGAATTCACTATTTAACCGCCCAATTTATCATTTCCCAGCAAGGAAACCAAATGGAAAATAATAAGGCACCCCAACACAACCACATACACAAAACACATGTCATAAAGACTATGAGATATAACATGTATACCACCTACCTCAAGTTCATATACTAATGCTCGCTTAACCTTAGAATTTGATTCGAACTCAACCCACCTTCAAATCACCAACCAAGAATCTACTAAAAAAAGAGGATTTTAGAGATTTGTAAGAAGAAGAACAATCCCACAAGCCCTAATCTAGAAAAAATAAGTAAGATAAGTGTTATACTCACCAAGATCATCAATTCGCACTAAAAAACACTCCAAAAATATTAGAAACAAGGGATATTTATCCTTGGGAAGTTTGAGAGTGTTTGGTTTATCACAAAGGTTACTATAGAAGGAATGGGGGAGAAATTTGGGTGAGCTTTCATAAATCCCAAGGGGTCCAAATGGGAAATTCCCCCATGTTCAATGAGGCACATGGTTTGGCTGTATGGTTGGCCAAACTGTGTGCCACCCTTTGTCTAATTGGGGACCTGGGTCACACAATCTCCTAGGGAGCTGCATGGTTTGAAAAACCATGTGGTGGCTATACAGGATGGCTATGTCCAAGACCGCATGGTTTGGTCCCCCACCATGCACAATTTTACCAACTGTGCACCACCCCTATATAGGGCACATGGTTCTAGCGCATGGTTAACACTAACCATATGCCAACCGTGTGACCTACACTGGATGGCCTTTTACCTCTATTTCATACTCTAAACCCCCAAGACACCCCAAGACTCCTCATACTCTGGGGAAACATTTCATTGACCATTTTAAAGTGAGTTAATCAAAAATTTATACAAAAATGAACCACATTTGTAGTTCGGTATCTTACATACACCATGGTAATACAAGTGTTGGCTGAATCAGAAAATTTAAAATAAGAGGAGGTAATACTCAATTCAGATTCAATAAAATCAAAATGAAAAGAGTTTAGAAAAATATTATCTACCCTAATTGTCTCGACTTCAATCAATTCTTCTATAAAAAGTTCCTTTTGGAGTATAATGATAATAGATCGAGGCAGGTAGCTGGGATCCTCTATTTGAAAGATGAGTGGAGAATTGTCTTCCACAAACGGTTCTGATTCTGGTTCAGGTTGAGGTCCCTTATCCAATGGTAAATCCTCCTTGAACTTCAATATTTGATAACCAGTTTTGACTTGATTAAGCATATCCATTAGTTATTAAAGAAATAGATCAGTGACATTGCCATTTAATTTTTTCTTGACCAAAATAACGAGTTTATCAACCCTTTATATGAGGGCCTCCTCATCATTATAAACCATTTGTGCCTGAACCAATGAGTAATTAACCTAATAATAATATCTACAACTGGAATACATCATGGAAATGTTATTTTTAGTTTTCTAAATGAAAACAAATAAAATTATTTATTAAAAATGATAATTAGATTGTTCGAACTGCATTCCCGACAACGATGCTAAGTTTTGACACATTCCTATCATGGGGTGTGGGAAAAAAATTATTTCCTAAGTTAAAATGTTTTGTAGTGGTTAATCTAGGTTTTCTCTAGAGAGGAGTGCACAATAATTAAGTTGTTACCTTTATTTAGAGGAAAAATCGGCTATTTTTGAAATTGTTTTATTTTGAAGACAAATAAAATAAATGAAATAAAAGAAATAAATTAATCTAAAAATTGAAAAAAAGTCAAAGAAAGAGATTGAAAATAGTGATATGATATGGGTGAATAGGTTAGAGATGGTATTCCAAATGAAATTCTATCCTAGTTCCAATTTATTCAATCCTCTTCTACTATGATGATTAAAGTGGGATTCTACAATCACTTTCTCTCACTCGCTTGGTCAAATGGTGATAGTAAGAGTAAAACTATATAAGATATAATCTTGGTCTAGTATCCTTTCTATGTGTGAGATATTTTTAGTGAATGCCCCCAATTGTCTTAGGCAATACCCGACCGAGTCTTGTTTATCCCAAACAATCAAGAATATCTACTACCTCTCCCACACATACCGATGATTGCCGAGTACTTCACCACTAAGACCTGGTCTATTCAATCATATGTAATAAATATACTAAAGGAGGGAGAAAATGACCATTTACCAAAATAAAACATACAATAGAATCTAAAACTAAATATTATGGTACTTGATAATAAAAACTACTATTAAAAATTGAAATAAACTTTATAGAAGATAGAAATAGATTTTATTCAATAAAGCATAAGAACTCAATCATTATAAAATGGAAAACCTACCCTTCCCCAATCAATCATAATTTTACCCATCTCTATGAATGGAAACTGAGAATAAGGAAATAATAAGGCATTACAAAACTAATAATAAGAAAATAGAGAAACGAAGAACATAAAATTTTTCCTCCAGAATCTATTTGCAAGAATTTTTTTCCAGTTATTCCTACTAGAATGCCAAAAATCACCAAGGGTTATTATTAAAATTTGTTATAAATTGTATTGTATATATAACCTAAAAATTTAAATGTTATTGGAGATACATAGATAATGATATGTCCTAATTACTCAAGAAAACTTTTTATATATGAAGAGACTCTTCAACTTTATCTACTTTAGTGCATTCGATGGCTGCCTTAATGAGATGATTTATCCATGAAATTTATTTTATTAATGAAAATTTGAGTTGTTTTTCAAATAAATATATAATAACCTCATTTTTAGGTTCATAGATCGAGTTACCCTTCATTTACTAAGGTGGGGTCCATTCTGTCGGCTAGAAATATTTTTCAACTTGATTGATTTTTTGGGCCATCGGAAGTTCAAATTTTCTTTGGGTACATAATAAGAAGTTAAATCCCATGAAGATATAAAGCCTAAAACATGATTCAATAGAATTAAATCAATATTTTAAAATATATTCTTTAAATACTTAAGTGGTATAAAACTGTTAAAATTTCAGAGTTGAGTAATTTTTACATTTTATCCCAAAATTCACCAAAAATCAAAAAATGATGCAATTAGTATTAAATTATTAAATTAGGATGGATTAAATAATTGAAAAAAAATTAAAAGTAGTGTAAATATTATATTTATCAATTTCCCCAAACTTACCACTTGGAATATTGGACAAATAAGCATCAAAATAAAATCAAATAAAATTCAAAACACATATCCATGAGATCCACCAATTTGAAAATAAGAAATAAAAGATATCATGCCTCATTAAAAAACATTATTTCAAGTTCTCCATTTAGATAATTCAATATATTTACACTTTTTTTCTCTTACCATGAACATAATGAACCTACCTCATATAAATTTTCTCTCATCTCACAAATGTCAATTTTCAATAAGGTTTTTCTCATCCAATCTCATGTAAGAGTCACCATAGGATTGGTAAATTACTACATATCCTACGAATGAGAGTCAAGGACATGTGTATATCATGATTACTTTTTAGGTTTTTTTAGTGTCTTTTAGTTGGTAGGATTTATATTTAAATAATTACGAGTTTGAATAAGTAGGGTGTGACTCTTTTTGAATAAAAATTGAATTATTCTAATTTTCATTCAAGTAAAATATCCTCCTCATTTCCCTTAATAGAAAATTATCTATAAGAATATTTAAAAATCACATAGAAATATCACACCATAAAAATTTCAGCACCAAATATTACATTTCCCTTCTCTTTTTTTTCTTTAAAGCTCCAAATAGGAACAACTTCTTTCTCTTTTGGCAGCTCTAGAAAGGAACAACTTATTTTATCATAGATTATTTAGAAAGTCACATATTTGAAAAGAATGATTTTTTATCATAAAAAAAATCTCTTAATCATTTTATTTTCAACCCAAAGTATCACTAAATTATGTAACACAACACAAGAAATCTCCCCAACACACTTAAGTTCAACCAGATCATATAATTTCAGTTCAAGAGCAGGTTGGATGAGGGAAATTGTATTTTAATGTGAATAACCTAATAGTATGTTCATATATTCTAAGGTTTACATGGAATAAATGTACAAGTAATTCCAGAATAAAAAGTATTCTCTTGAAAAGGGGGAATTAAAAGCAAAGAAATGCCTCAATCATTTAAAACATAAGAACCTCAAACCCTTAAGTTTTGATAGGAATAAATAAAATTCTAGTTAAAGAATGCATGGTTTGGTTTTATCAATAAGTGAAGTGAATTTAATGAATATGAGAAAAATGCTTCAAAATCCTAATAAAAAAGGGATTTCAAAGATAAAGATAGTGATACGTGGTATCAGATTAAAAAAATTGGAGGGTTTTTCATGAAATTCCCAAAGTTTTGAACTTGAAACAAAGTAATTTTTAGAATTCATTTAAGATTAGTTTCATGATATGAATTGGTTTAATCATTGAAATGTGTTTAAAATATGTAAAAGGTAATCATTTCAGCTAACAAGTCTAAAAAGCAAACAAAAATTGAGAAACAAACACATAAAATTTTTAAAAACATACAATTTTTTTTGAAAAATAGAAAAAATTGAAAATCATAAACTAAAAAGGTTCCCTATACCATAATTAAATTATGTAGTGTAAAAAATTAATTAAAGTTTATTTAAAATGTAATAATATATTTAATTGGATCACAACAAGAAAGTAAGTTTCAAGGAGAGGTACAACCTAACTTATTGGCAGTGCAACATTGAGTTAAGATCTTAAGTGCTGCACAATGAAAACCTATAAGAAAAAGTAGAAAAGATAACACAATAAATTTATTGAAAGAAAATAAAATAGAAATATAATGATAAATGGAATGAAAATAAGGATTGATCTTGGTTTAACCCCCCAAGTGGGTCTTGGGTTTTGACTGCCTCTAGATGGGTAGTTTTAGTTAGTTATCCCCACTTTGATGGTGGGTGGAGTTTCCTTGAGAAGAACCACCAACACTTCTTCCTTCCAGATTGAACTTCTTTGTTTTTGTTAAGTAATCCATGGAAAAAATACACTAAACATCCCCATGGAAATGAGATACAATATTCATGATGGAGGTTGGTAAAAGAATGGGTCCTCCTCTTTCTTAGTTTACACTTGTACAACCTATTATTCATTATCCAGTTCTTTATTTAGGTATCCTGTATAAAAAGAATAGTCAAAAGGAAAGTCAAAGTGTGATTATATTTGAATAAAATTAAAACATAAAGGCTCAATATAAAATTCTTCCCCTTAAATGTAATCATCTTATGTATTTGTTTTCCCAGTAAAATCCACTTGGATCTCCTCATGTACTCCCTCCAATAAGTGTTCAACAAGTTCATGGAGCTCCATATCTTCCTCAACAACCGTATCTTTATTTTCTTCCTCATACACCAAGGTAATAAAAGTGTTGTCCAAATATGAAATTTGAAAACAAGGGGTGGTAATAATCAATTAATATTCAATAAAATCAGAATGAAAAGAGTTTATAAAAATATTATCTCTCTTAATTGGATTGACTTTAATCACTTCTTTTGTGGAAAGTTACTTGTGGAGTAGAGCAATAATATATAGAGGTAGTTAGTTGGACTCCTCTATTTGAAAGTTAAGTAGAAAATTATCTTCCACCACTAGTTTTGATTCTAGTTTAGGTTGAGGTCCCTTATTCAATGACACTTCCTCCTTGGACTTCAATCTTTGATAATCAGTTTTGACTTGATTAATCATGTCCATATTTTCTTGAAAAAGAAACCCGTGACATGGAAATTCAAAATTTTCTTGACCCAAATAGTAATTTCATCAACCCTTTATAAGAGTTCCTCATAAACATTATGAACCATTTGTCCCTACACATATGAGTAATCAATCCAAGAATAATAATTATAGTTTCAATACATCATAGAAAAGTTTTTTTTAGTTTTTTTTTAAAATTAAATAAAAGGAAATATTTATTAAATATGAGAATTAGATTGTTGGAACTGCCTCCCTGACAATGGTGCCAAGTTTTGATATGTTCCTATCATGGGGTGTGTAAAAAACAATTATTTCCTAAGTTAAAATGTAGCGTAGTGGTTAACATAGGTTTTCTCCAAAGAAGAGAACACAACAATCAAGATGTCATCTTTATTTAGGGGGGAAAAGTGATTTTTTTGAAATTGTTTGTTTTTGATGACAAATAAAATCAACAAAAAAAAAAGAAATAAATTAACAAAAATATTGAAAATTATTTGAAAAATCAAGAGAATGAAAATAGTGATATGATTTGGGTGATCAGGTTGGGGTTCGTCTTCCAAATGCAATACTATTATAGTTCCAATTTATTTAATCCTCTTCTACTAAGCTGATTAAAGTGAGATTCCACATTCACTTCCTCTCACTCTCTTGGTAAAATGGTGATGGTGATAGTAAACCTTTCCAAGATCTTAGCTCATTATACTTTCCTTACTATGTTAAAGAGAGTTGCAATGAATACCCACAATTGAATTAGGCAATACCTGACCAATTTTTGTTTATCCCAAACAATCAAGAATATCCACTACCCCTCCAACACCTACTTATGAAAACTGAGTAATTCACCACTAATCTATTTTCTATTCTATTATATAGAAAATATAACCTAGAAGAGGGAGAAAATTATCATCAACCAAAGAAAATAAATAACAAAATCTAAAACCAAATATGATCATACTTGATAATAAAAACCACTATTAGAAATTGAAATCAAATTGAAAGAAGAGAGAAATATATTTTATTCAAAAAAGCATAAGAACTCATGCATTAAAAAAGGGAAAACTCCCATTACCTAATCACTCATAATCTTACCCCTCCTTATTAAGGGTAATTGAGAATAAGGGAATAATAATACATTACAAAACTAATAATAAGAAAAGAGATAAAATGAAGAACAAACAATTTCTTATCCAGAATCTATCCGCCAGAAGTTTTCTCCAATTTTTCCCATCTGACTGCCAAACATTTCAAATGTTACTTCTTAGAATTTGTTCAAAATTATCTTGGATATGGACCCTCAAAATTTAAATTTCATTTTACATTTTTAGAGAATATTATTACCTAATTAATCAATAATAATTTTTATGGATGAAGAGACTCTTCAACTTACTCATCTTTTTCATGTTAAATGGATGCATAATTAGATCATTTCTCCATTAAATTTATTTTATTCATGTACCTTCGAGTCCTATTTAAAATAAATCTATAATAAACTCATTTTGATATGAGTATCCTGAGTTATGACTCATTTAATAAGATGAGGTCCATTCTATCATCTAAAAATATTTTTTAACTTGATTGATTTTTTTGGGCCTATGGAATTTTGAGTTATCTCTAGGTCTAAAAGAAGATGTTGAATCCCACAAAGTAATCCTATAAAAAAAGAATCACTATAATTGCATCAATATTGTAAAATTTATGCTCTAAATATATAAGTGGTAGAAAAATGTTAAAATTCCAAAATTAAACAATTTTCACATTTTAGCACAAAATTCACCAAAAATCCAAAATTGATGCATTTCATCTCAAAATGTTAAATTTGGAGGGATTAAATAATTGAAACACACATGAAAAATAATGGAAATATTCACTCTATCATCTACCATCATGAGTTATATCAACCTAACCCATCCTTATGAGCTATATTAGGCTCATCCATAATCATCAACAATGTTTAAGAATCATAACATGAATAAAGTACATATATCTTACATTTCATCATAAAACTCACTTAAACAACCATCATTCCCTTAATAACTTGATTAAATTGTAGAAATGAAATTGGTTTCATGATAATTCTATTTAATACATCATCATAATATATCCACAGAAATTTTTTGGATGATATCATTAGAGAAAATCCTTATTGAATCATTGAAATAATTTAAAATATGTTGAAATAGATGAAAAACACTTTTATTAAATCATTTAGAAATATACTTTTGAAGATAATAATAAATACCCTTTCTTTTTGGTAACCTTTAAAAACCAAATAATCAAAGAATAATAGATAAAGGATTTTCTTTTAAAATACATGAAAACATGAAAATGGAGTTCAATAATGAAGAAATTATATAGTTTCTGGAAAAAGAGATCAAGTGTAAATGATAAGAAAAACATTTATTTCATACTTTTGTAATAGAGTCAAACATGGATCGTGCATAAAATGTAAATAATTTCCATTTAAAACCTTTTAAACGAAGGTCAAACACTATAGAAAATTACTTTAGGAAAAAAATTATGTTTATAAAAGAAAATTCTTGAAATAATATAAAGAACATGGGGGAAAATATTTTAGGTAAAATACTTTAAAACATTTGAATCAACAAGTTTAAATAATACCCCTTTTCCAAACCTTTAAAATTTAAAAGTCCTTGAAAAAGGAATACCATAGATGGATTTTAAGACACCCTTTATTTTCATGCAATGCATCACAAATGACATTCATTGGAAATATATATACCACACAAAGGATTTTCAGTGGTGAATATAGAACATATATCAATGAGGGGAAATTTGAGAACATGAAACCCTTATGAATTTAGTAAATTTTGAATAAAAATCCATTAAAATCTAGAACATGAAATATATATATAAATTTCATGAATTATATGAAATAATATCTCAATATACATCCATGGGGCATTATATAAACCATAAAAAATAAATCATGGTGTATGACATGAATCATGCCTTATGAAATTAAAATTGAGACAAAGAAAACCCTTGTGACTTTTATAACATTTGAATCAATACCTCATAAAATATTGAAATTTAAAAGGAACTTTAAACATCATGATAAAAGAGTTATTATGATATAATATCTTAAGAGGACACATATACAATATATAAAAATATATAGGTTCATAATATGAAACGTGTCTCAACAAAGGTAGTTTGAGATGAGAAAACCTTTACAAAGATAATAACATTTGAAGCGAGAATCACTCTATGAAGTGGTTATGTGAAAAAATGTAAATATACACAAAACAAGTGGAAATATATTATAAAATAATCATGTAATTACACATATAATATTATCTTATCATAGTAAATAATGAATTGATATAACTTAATGAAATGAAATTTAGTTAAGAAACCCCTTACCTCAAGTACCGACCTCTCATGTATGTTATTTATCCTTCTCTTCTTTGTGAAACCTCTTTTGTCTTACACCTTAATCCTTTGAGGTTAGTATTTTTTTGATAAATAAGACTCTTGGTTATAGAGAAGATGTTTGGGAAGAGATTTGGCCAGATCTTGGTCAAGCTAAAAATCTAAAATGGTGTGGGAAATAGAGGAGAGAAGGATCCATTTTATAAGTAAGGGGAGTGAAACATTTTTAAATATCAATAACTTTAAAATATAATAAATATAATAATCACATCAAGTGAAACCAAATGACAGTAATTTTTAATTTATGACATGATAATTCCAAAATACCTTCAACCAATAAAATTTAGACATGTTGAAGTGGCATTTTAAACCTTATCTTTTGGTTTAACCCCCTCATCAATCCTTTTTAACCCTAACCATGGTCACACATTTTTCAATTTAAGGGTTATAGATTTACTTCTAAGGTGTAATGTAACATAAAAATGGTCCATGGATAACATTGTTGAAAATTTCACATACCTTTTATCCTCTTGCAATTTTTTTGGATTTTTAAATCATTTAATAAAATATTTTTTGTTATAAAATATCATTAATGTCATGTTTTGGTCTATTCATTTAACTTAAATTTTTTAGATAATCTTTTTTTTTCGTTTTAAGACTTTGAAATATATTAAGGAGTATTTTCAAAGCCAGGCACTAAGACGACTTGATATCCTGAGGCCTAGTGAGATCAAAATTAATTTTATAAAAATATTAAATATATTTTATATCATGAGCATGAAGTTTATTATAAATAATGGAATATATATGAAATGGAGTACGAGATAAAAAATATGAGACCATAGTTGAATCTAGAGCGTAGTGTTTACCCTAGGCATGACTTAAAGTTGGCGAGTTCCAGAAGTTTGGATGAGGAATCCGTTGGAGGGAATGTTAAGTGAATTAAATAATTAATTTATTTAATCAATTCATTTAATTCCTAAAACCTATTTCCCTCTATAAGTATCCTGTCATGGAAAATTTATAGGGTTATTCATATAACCTTGAGATCATTGAGAGGAGGTTTCTTATTTATCTATTTATGGATTGATATCAGACAATGACCGGTGATTGGATATAGGCGAATCGACTGACACCAGATGTAGTGGATCATCCTCATTACTGGAAAACATGTTCTTTACTATATCTAAAGCATTATTAAATAAAAAATCTAAAAAACTCTCCAAATTTTTTTGAAATTTGATTGAGATCTGATTAGTTTCATACACCCAACTTCTAATCATTCTATTAAAAAATTTATATTTCATGTCATTAAATAAATGAAATAATATTGAAGTAAAATCAAAAATATATTTAATGAAAATGAGACTTGTTCAATTTATTTCAATAACTTTGAAAAACATTCAACTAAGATTTAAATCAAATTCATTTTAAATCCATCTCCATATTTTGGCATATATACCAAATTTAACATAAATGAATACATCATTATAAAAAAAACTTAGTTTATCATGAAAAAGGAAATTTGAGAAGGTAAAAGTTTATTTATAATTAATTCAAACTATATATTTATCACCCATATCCTTAATTTAATTAGCCAATCCCATGAGATAAAAAACATGGTATATATAAAACCATAATATTTAATTCCATTATATAAATGTGTAATAACTATACATAATACCACACAATAGTGTATATGTATTGCATAATTGAAAAAAATATTCTACATGAGAATTATAATATAATAGAAAAAATGTATATGAAACAAAAACCATGGTATATATAGTGGTATAAAGATCAAAATTTACAAACCAAACATGGAATTAGTTGAGGTTGGTCAATAACTCTATTATATTAGTAGTAAACAAAGTAAGTGTTTATTATGGAATAGTTCATAAAAAATGATTACTCAAAACAACTCACACAAGGAATAAGGCATAAAATCATCACTTTAAACATATCAAAAGAAAGTAAATTCTCCATTATATAAATATGTTTTCTAAATAATTAACATAATTTAAGAAATATGTTCATTTTACCAAAAAAACTCCATCAATATTCAACCTTTAATGAAAACAATACTAATTTATATATTCAAACCATATATTACATATTAAATTCAAACATGTTTAAGACACAAAATAAATATTTTCAATTATTAAAGTTAAACACTGAGATGAATAATTTCACACCTTTCTAATATATTCACAAACACAAAAAATGCACTATAATAAATAATTATATATTTACCTCATATATTATACACAATTATAGGTTTATATTATATTTATATAGAATTAGTTATTAAATAAACAAATAAAAAATAAATCCCCTAAAATTAGATTTATTATGAAATACAATAACAAATATAATCAAAACAAACCCTTATTCAATGAATCGGGAATAATCCTGACATAAAATAATATAGGTTAGTGTTTTATACCTAGATAAAAAAATGATAATGATGCTTGATAGAAGAGATGGAAGATTTGAAACTCACCAATTTGATGTTCAAGAAGAACAGAATTAAAAAAATAAATGAGGAGATATCTCTATAATTGGAGAAGAAAATAGAAGGCCACTCATACTATTAATCTAGATGGGAGTGAGATGGGAGGAGGGGATTCCGTATGACTGGGGTATTTTTTGAAGGCTATACCAATGGTTTTAAAAAATTGTTGTAAAGCCTCACTCTATACCAATGTATTTTAAAAACCATTAGTATAGATCATGATATATCCACAATTTTAGGAAACCATTGGTATAACCTTCCCATAAATAGGCTATACTAATGTTTATAATAAACCATTGGTGTAGGTCTATTGGTATAGCTTCCATTTAAAATAGCGAATGGGCTGTTAATTGTTAAATTGATGAATTGACTAATATGACATATAAAAAAATGTTTCGAATATGTTGACATTCATTGTTCATGATAGATATTTTTTTTTTCACATGTGACATAGTTTCTTATATATGTTATGGAATGTAATCCCTTTACATACATGATAAAAAAGAATAAGTAAAACTATTATGACTTTCTCATTCACTTATTAAGCCATGTTTGGAGTAACCTTTTGTCACTGGTTCTCTATTGTTATTTTGACCTTTCGATATTGATCTTGTTGTGTATTAGGTGATCTAAGTAGTGTGTTGACCCTTTTAGATAAAATTACTCCTCATAATCTTTGGGCTGAGAATCAGGAGGTTGGTAACCTACACACACCTAATGTTACTGAGCTAGAACATCCTATGGATCTGGATAACATGATGGATGATCAAGAGGTACTTCTGCTGATTATATGGAGTCTGACCCACATAGGATCGAAAGGTACTAACCCCCGCAATGACCCACACAGGATCTGAACCACCCGGATTCGATAAGTACTAACCCTTGAAATGACCCACACAACATCTGACCCACACATGATCGATATGTGCTGACCCACAAAGGATCGCAAAGCGCTGACCCACACAGGATCTAACCCACACAGGATCGGTGCTAACCCATACAGGATCGCTCGGTACTAACCTCCGTATGATCTGTCTCCAACCTCCGCCTCACTGCCAGCCACATGATTCCCGCTAATAGCATGTTTGGGTGAACCAATCCCCAAACCATTGGTCATACCTTAACCACCACGAAGTTCCAAGAAGAATTATCCCAAAGGGCCATCACGTTATAAGGGATCCAACGCAATAGACGGCGCGTCAATCGGACGCCCGATCTATAAGTTATTAGCGTTTCCGCTCCGAGGGCCCAGTTGGATTCGGGGTTTGATCCAACCCAGCCGTACTCCAACTTTATCCAAAACTCAAGTGGAGTATACCAAAAGGACCATCTCAATCTAAAGATTCTGGTTCCATAGACGGTTTGTCAAACGGGCGCCCGATTCTCACGATATGGCCACAAAGGCGTATCTGGGTCTAGAGGGGCCCGGGTTCGGTCTGTCCTGGTCGGACCGACCCGGCCTGGGCCGACCCAACCCGGCATGGGCCGACCCGACCCAGTTCGAATTGACCCGAACCAGTCCATGTCCAGCCCGATTGGCCGAGGCCGCAGCGGGCCCGGCCCGCTGGGCCATTGTCCAGCCCGGCTAAGCCCGAAGGGCCCGACCCACTGGCGCGGCCCGCTGGGTGCAGATCGGTGGCACGACCCGCTGGGGAAGCCCGTGTTACGGCCTGCGTTCAGGTGGACTACCGTGGCGGGGCCTCCCTAGTCGACGCCCAGCGGGCCGCACCAGCGGGCTGCGACCAGCAGGTCGGGTCGGGCCGGGCCGGACCATGGCTTAGTGGGCCAGGCCTGCCGTGGCCCAGGCCAACCGGGCTGAACTTGGACCGGGCCAGGTCAACCCGAACCGGGTCTGGTTGGCCCAGGTCTGGTCGGTCTGACAGGGTTTGACCGGACCCGTGCCCCTCTAGACCCAGATACGCCTTTGTGGCCATATCGTGAGAACCGGGTGTCCGTTTGACGAACCATCTGCAGAACCAAAATCCTTGGATCGAGACGGTTCTTTTGGTATACTCCGCTTGAGTTTTGAATAAAGTTGGTGTAAGGCCGGGTTGGATCAAACCCCAAATCCAACCGGGCCCTCGGAGCGGAAATGCTAATAACTTACAAACTGGGCGTCCGATTGACGCGTTGTCTATTGCGTTGGATCCCTTATGACGTGACGGCCCTTTGGGATACTTATTCTTGGAACATCATGGAGGTTTATGTATGACCTATGGTTTAGGGATCGGTTTACCCAAACGTGCTATTAGTGGGAATCCTGTGGCTGGCAGTGAGGCGGAGGTTGGAGACAGATCATACAGAGGTTAGTACCGAGCTATCCTGTATGGGTCAACACCGATCTTGTGTGGGTCAGATCCTATGTGGGTTAGTGCTTAGTGATCCTGTGTGGGTCAGCGCTTAGCGATCTTGTGTGGGTCAGCGCATACCGATCCTATGTGGGTCATTGTAGGGGTTAGTACATATCGACTCCGGGCGGGTCGGATCCCATGTGGGTCATTGTGGGGGTTAATACCTATCTATCCTATGTGGTTCAGACTCCGTATGATCAGCAGCAGTACATCTTGATAGAATAAGATGATCTAGATTCACGACTAATCATCTGTACTTCTATACTTCACTGAAAACCTGGTTTGAGCTGAGACTCTGTTTGAAATAAGACTTTTACCTTCGTGGTACTATCTTCATGGTGATACCTGTGTGGTACTTTTACCTTCATGGTACTATCTTCGTGGTGATACCTGTGTGGTACTTTTACCTTTACGGTACTATCTTCGTGGCGATACTTGTGTGGTACTTTTACTTTCGTGGTACTATCTTCGTGGCGATACCTGTGTGGTACTTTTACCTTCGTGGTACTTCTTCGTGGTGATACCTGTGTGGTACTTTTACCTTTGTGGTGTAACCTTCATGGTGATACCTGTGTGGTACTTTTACCTTCGTGGTACCATCTTCGTGGTGATACCTGTGTGGTACTTTTACCTTCGTGGTGTAACCTTCGTAGTGTTACCTGTGTGGTACTTTTACCTTCGTGGTGTTACCTTTGTGGTATTCTTCCCTCATGTATGAGATGTGTATATATTGATAAATTAGGTGTATGTATGGGAATATACCTAAGTAGAGTTTATGTCTTGCTTTGTGGTTTTTACTTTGTGGAACTTTAGGAGACCTACAGGGTCTCGGGGTCCCTACTAAGTATTGTTATACTCACCCCTGCACGGACTTCGCTTGCACCTTGTTGTGTCTTGTGCAGACGACGTACAACATTGATCGAGGCTGAGGGAGCCAGGACTGGACGGTACTCGGAGGCATACCATTTGGTGTAACGTGATGCAGGGATTACTGATCGTGAGTTGTACCTACCCTTCAGGTAGGATCTGTGGTGGAGGATCCAGGATTTGCTCTTCACTTTTTAGTTGTATTTGTACTTTTGAGTTGTACTCTTACTTTCAGTTGGGCTTGTATTACGGTCCCTTTACTTTCAGCACTCTTTTTACTACAACAGTTTACTTAGTGGTTGCTTCTTGTTGCGTTCTACTCTGTGTATTTGTACAGGTTTAAAGGCAATTCCTTCCCATTTTAGGGATATGTCTTTCTGGCGCTAGTCGCTAGCCCCTGGCCTATGGAAGGCGGGCTTGGGGTAGTCACGGCATGGGCCCCGGGGGACGGGTCGTGACAAAGTGGTATCAGAGGAGTTCGGTTCTACCGAAGAACTAGGACTCTGATTTTTTCTGCGAAGCAATAATGTTTAGTGTTATGAGTGTGGTTTTTAGTTTGGGGAGTCCAGTGTTGGTGCGGTGGACGACGTATCCATACACCAGGACCTTAAATTCTGATTTCTGACTCAGCGCACGAAAACACTAATTGTGTGTGTTTTTGAAAAGTTTTTCTTTTGATTTCTTCGGAGTCATCTCACTAGGTATAACTTAATGACTATGGTGGACCTGTTCCCTATTAGGATTCCGCCATAAATACAACCGTCTAGGATTCTCAAGAGAGTACACGATGACAACCCACCGAGCGATGAGGCCTCAGTGCAGGGCCCTCTTACGGTGTTAGCACCTTCAGGTGGTGTACCAGCAGCACCACTACCCATTGGGAAGCCGTTACCACCAGCTGCACTAGTAGATGATGCATGCCGATTGAGTGCATTGCATGAGTTCCAGTGGTGGAGGCCTCTGAGGTTTCGAGGCGAGACAGATTCCCAGGTAGCTGAGGACTGGCTGGAGGCTATGGCTAGAGTTTTTCTCCTAGTTGAGACACCAGTAGAGAAGATTGTGATATTTGATTCTAGTCTTCTCTAGTGAGTGACCATGAGGATAGTCCGCATAGTGATGAGGCTTCAGTACATGAACCGTTGCCCGAGATAGTACCTTCAGGTAGTGTGTCAGCTATATCACTACCTGTTGGGAAGCAGTTACAACCGGCGATACCGGTAGAGGACACATTTAGGATTTGTGCCTTACATGAGTTTTAGCATTAGATACCCCTCAGGTTCCGAGGTGAGACCGACTCACAGGCGGTTGAGGACTGGATTGAGGAGGTGGCTGAGAGTTCTCTAGAGCTTCTATAGCTTCAGCAGGATGACATGTCGGTATCTGAGTATTAATTGAGGTGTACCGATCATTCTTGGTACTCGATGAATATGATACGATTAGTGCTTCGGGGCTTAGACTCTCGAGTGTGTTTAAGGAAATCTGTGCCATCACTATTTCTCTATGAATCCTACCTATATTAGGGTGCTAGAGAGAACCTTTGTGGTTGAATGTTCTTTGGCTGAGCGGATACAACCAGTGGATGTTAGTAGTGGTAAAAAAGGAAACTGGTTCCAATCTTAGAGACTTGGGCATGTAAAAATGTTTTGGGAAGAAGAAATGTTAGGGACGGATGAATCTGTAGGGATAGAGATGTGGAAGCAGAGCAAGGAGAGCAGCATGAGGTGGTGTACTTTTCGACATTTTATAACCACCCCCCTTTGTGGTTCGCACAAGGCTCAGGGAGCTGGAGGACAGGGTAAGGGAGTAACTGCATATGGTCAAGGAGTGCGACCCAAGGGCTCTAGGAATGATTTGATGAATGTTCTATGTCTATTACTAGCTTCCGTATTAATAGAAATAGGTACCAATCATTCATTCCTTCCACGAATCTTTTCCAAGACCTAGAGTTTCTGGTTAAGCCGTTGACTTGACCCTCATGTATGGAGATACCTTTGGGAGGAGACTCAATAATCACACTTACACCGACAGTGTGATATGACCCTTGAGGTGAGAGTTTTAGTTGGAACCTCTTGGTGGCATCGTCGAGGCCTTATGACGTTAGTTTGGGTATGGACTGGACAACCACAGTTCATACTTAGATTAACTGTATTAGGAAAAAAAGGTTGTAGTTTTCCTAAAATGTTGGAATGGGATTTTCCTTGGTTGGAAAAAAATGAAACCCAGGCAGCATAGGAAAAACTCATGCAGAGGAGGGTGTAACCGATCACACTTGGGTCGGTCAGCCCTACCCTCATGGCAACGGGAGTTTTGAGTTTTCAATTCCCAACAGAAGCGACAAAATGTGGGGGACATCCTTTCAAAATATCTTTCCAGGTTTACCTCCGTGAAGGGGGAGGGACTTCTGATTTGACTAGGTACTACTAGAGTTTTGGACCATATTTCTCTAGGGTAGTGGCACCCTTGTCAGTTTTGAGGAAAAAGGGGGAGCCTTTCCGGTGGATGGAGAAATTTCAGCAGAGCTTTCAAGAGCTGAAATAGAGACTGACAAGTATAACTATGCTACCCATGACCTGGAGTTAGCAGCAGTGGTCTTTGCGCTAAATATGTGGTGACACTACTTGATGGGAGAACGTTTTATAGTCTACTCTGACCAAAAAAGTCTCGGGTATATCTTTTCTCATAAGAACATGAATCTCAAACAACATAAATGGATAGAGTTCCTCCAGGACTATGACTTTGAGAAAGTCTATACTCCTGGGAAGGGGAACGTGGTAGCAGATGCACTCAGTAGGAGCTCTGGTCTATAACTACTGAGTGAGGAGTTAGAGCAGCTATTCACGCTACATATATCCTTCATGGATAAATATGGAGCAGCTTACCTCCATTTTATGACTGTCACTCTCCCAATTCTTCAGCAAATTCGAGGGGGGGGGGCACAGCTTGAGTCGTTGACTGCGAGGCCCGACGTGATCAGATATCCTCAAGATGGTCTTTTGAAGGATTTTCTAAAGGTGGGTAGCATGTAATTCTCTTCAGAGGATGCACCATGGTACCACTAACGCTTCAGGAGGAGGTGTTGAGGGAGATCCATACATCCTTTTAACGGTATATCCTGGAGTGGCGAAGATATACCAAGACCTCCGACATCAGTACCGGTGGCCAGGGATGAAGAAATCGGTGGAAGAGTTTGTATCACGATATCTCAATTGTCAACAAGTGAAGAATGCACAGAGCTGGCAGAAGTCTTATGCTGATAGGATAAAGAGACCTCTGGAGTTTGAGGATGGCGACCATGTCTTTCTACAGGTCTCACCTCGATGAGATTTGTAGAGATTTGGCCAGGGTGGTAAGTTATCTATGAGGTTAATCAGACCCTTTCAGGTCCTTAGCAGAGTTGGTGAGGTGTCTTACCACTTATCTCTTCCACCCCAGTTGCACCGGGTGCACGGCGTTTTCCACGTATCCCAGCTGAGAAGATACGTACATGATCCTTCGCACATCATTGACTGGGGTAAGCTGGACATCGACGATGTGGCAACGTTTTCGGATGTTCTAGTAGAGATTGAGGATCGACATGATTGGGTCCTTCGTGGGCGGTCAATACCTTTGGTGCACAGTCACTGACATCCTGAGAACCTCCAGGATAGTACATGGGAGCGGGAGGCTCAGATCCGTGCTCAGTACCCCTATTTGTTTCCTTAGTCTATATTGTGGCTTTCAGAGACATAAAGCCCTAATGTGGGGAGAATGTAATGTCCCGAAAATTCTGTATAATTTTTTTAATTATATAGAATTATTTAGAGATCGTGAAATTTGACGGTGCGCGATTCCGAGTCCCGGAGTGCCCGGAATGATCCGCTGAAGTTTTGTTAATCTTTAATTAGCATGCGTAAGCATTTTTCCTGAAAAAGTGGAATAAATCTTAAAGGTTACTTGGATCAGAAATCCGTGGGCACCTTTTCACTCAGGATGGTGGGTTTACCCTAGGCGTGACTTAAGTTTAGTCGTCACGGGCCTCCTGTGAGAAAACCCAAAAATGTCATAACCGTAAATAAAATAATTAAATAAAGTTATTTTATTTTTCAAATGCTTATAACTCACGAACGGTAACTCAGATTAAAAATCCGAGACCACCGTTGAACTTGTGAGGGTATTATATCTTTAGGAAGATAATAACATTGGATGGCACAGACCACCAGTGAAAGTTAGTTTTTGGCCGTAAATAAAATAATTAAGTGACAATTATTTTATTGTAAAATCCATAACTTTTAAATGGTAACTCAGATTGGAAATACGAGAGTACTATTGGGTTTGTTGGGAAATTTTTCACTTAGGCAGAGCCTAATCTCAACCGGCGTGGGTCAAGGGTGACTGTTAATAATTTTCCAAACTTTTTTTCGGGCACGTTCAGTAAACGCATGATCAACATTTTATAACTTTTGAACCGGTGCTCGAAATTAAAATCCGAGGACACCGTTGAACTCAAAACACCAATATTCGCTTAAGGAGACCTTCAACTCAACTACAGTAGGTCGAGGGTGAAAATTAGCTTTCAGACTTTTTGTGGGAGAAAATAAAATAAACATGCTTTATTTTATTTTTGAAATTGAAACCTCCCATTTTGAATTTAGTGGTGGGGACCACCCAAAATCTCTTCTTTAATGGGAGGTGACTCTTGGTTTATTCCCCCTAGTTAATGTAACAATTAGGCCCCGGTGACAGCACAACCACCTCACCTTAACATGGCTGTCGGGTCTGGGCCCACCAGGTACCACAAGTTGCCCCACAAACATGTGGTCCCCACCCAAGGGTCTACCCACATGCTTGAACGGGTCATCTGACTAATGAAAATACCCACAGTCCAACACTTTTCCTTTCTAGTGTGCTTTTTTCCTCATGTAAACAAGGTGAACCTTCCTTTTCAGGAGATTACCTGATTAGAACTCTATAGTTAAGCGTGCTTGTCCTGGAGTAGTGATCAGGATGAGTGACCTTCTATAAAGTTTCCCTGGGTGTGTGTGAGTGAGGACAAAGCACATTGGAAAGGACAAGTGTTGTCCTATAGGGACTGTAATTAGTAAGATGACCCATTCAGGCATGTGGGTGGACCCTTGGGTGGGACCACGTGTCTGTGGGGTAACTGGTGGTACCTGGCGGGCAAGGACCTGATGGCCATGTTAAGGCGGGGTGGCTGTGCTGTCACCGGGGCCCAGTTGTTACATTTGGTATCAAAGGTGGTACCCAGCCTTAAGTGTGGTGTACTACCTAGGTTGAGATGTAGGGCCCACAATGAGGACGTTGTGATCTAAAGGGGGGGGGGGTGATTGTAACACCCCCAAATGATAAAGGGTTAAATGACTAAATGATATGAATCATGTCAACAAGGTACACCTTCTTTTTCGGGAGCTTACCTGATTAGAACTCCATAGTTAAGCGTGTTTGGACTTGAGTAGTGATCAGGATGGGTGACCTTCTGGGAAGTTTTCCAGGTGTGTGAGTGAGGACAAAGCACACTAAAAGGACAAGTGTTGGCCTGTGTGAACTGTCATTAGTCAGATGATCCGTTCAAGCATGTGGGTGGACCCTTGGGTGGGGACCACGTGTCTGCAGGGAAACTGGTGGTACCTGGCGGGCTAGGACCTGATGACCATGTTAAGGTGGGGTGGTTGTGCTGTCACTAGGGCCCAGTTATTACATATATTACATATATGATAATAGAATTATAATATATATATATATATCATTTAATTTTAATTCTTTTAAATAAGTAAAAGAAATGATAGTAGCGTTAATGCATATATGATACTAGAATTATAATATATATATATATATATCATTTAATTTTAATTATTTTAAATAAGTAAAAGAAACAATATTAGCATTAATGCATACGTACGACCTACCATCTCTATGAACGGTGCATTTCATTTCCAATATCTAAACAATTTGGATTGTTATAAATACATATATGCTGGATATATATGATAATTAAATCATGTTTTATATTATATAGATAATTAAATCATGATCTAATTAATAGGAACAAAAAATAAAAAGTCTAAACAAAATTGAAAAACTAGACAATTAACACCCAAAATGGACCCTTGGGTGGGGACCACGTGTTTGTAGGGCAATTGGTGGTACCTGGCAGGCCAGGACCCGACGACCATGTTAAGGCGGGGTGGCTGTGCTGTCACCGAGGCCCAGTTGTTACATATATTACATATATATGATACTAGAATTATGATATATATATCATTTAATTTTCATTCTTTTAAATAAGTAAAAGAAATGATAGTAGCGTTCATGCATACGTACGACCTACCATCTCTATGAACGGTGCATTTCATTTCCAATCTCCAAACTTTTTGGATTGTTATAAATACATATATTCTGGATATATATGATAATTAAATCATGTTTTACATTATATAGATAATTAAATCATGATCTAATTAATAGGAACAAAAAATAAAAAGTCAAAACAAACTTGAAAAACTAGACAATTAACTCCCAAAATAGTGAAAATAATGAAAGATTTTTAAAAAATAGGTAATAAGATATTATACGAAGTTAAATTATGATCTAATTAATAAGGAAAAAAATAAAAAGTCAAAAAAAACTTGAAAAACTAGACAATTAACACCAATAATAGTGAAAATAATGATATATTATTAACAAATAGGTAATAAGATATTATAAGAAGTTAATATATGATATTATAAATATGAATATGGTTTTGGTATAGGTTGGTAACATGTTTAAAAACCATACAAAAGAGTTTAAAGTATGTTCACACAAAAAGGAAACACAAGGTAAGAGATTTTCATCTCATTTTTTACATCTATGAGATAAATGTCATATTCACCACTTAATTATTTTGTGTGGTGTATCTACTGCCCAATTTGATATATTATATAATTAATTATTTTATCTTCATGGTATTTTGAGTTTAAATTTGAATTATTTCATCTAATGGGATTAAAATTAAGCGTTACCTAATGGAATTGAATTTTATAACCCAATTTCTTTTCTTTGGGTTATATTACTTCCTTGTTGTCGTTAATATTATAAGATTATGCATGTAATAAATTTTTACTATCTATTTTTTTATTTATAAATTTTTATGTGTATTTAAATTTTACACACATAATCTATTCACTAGTTGAGTCTCACTTCAACCTTATGGTCTTTTCAAGGGTTTACTTCACAATCTCATTTTATTCTGGATTATTTACACTTGAATTTCCATTCGAGAAAATTATATGACCATTGTTAGATAAAACCATTAATTTTATTATTATATGGTTATTAATTACCTTTTTCATGTATTAATATCATTTTTCCACTCTTTGGTACTCATAATGTTTTATATTTTTTTAAGAAAACACGAATTTATTTCTGTCTTTAGTCGAATAATATGTTTTCTTCTAAAAACCCTATTTTTTTTAAAAAGGTTTTCAATTTTTTAACCTTCCCAAAATTATTTATTAAATAAAATTTTACCCTTTTTTTCTTTTATAAATGGTTTTAATGGACTATTCTTATCTCTTTTCAAACAATTCATTTTTATAACCTTTTACACCGAAAAAAGGAATGTTCTTTTTACCTTGTACAACATGTACGGATTTACCCTCCATCACTTATTCAAAGATTCATTTACAAGTTTAAAATGTTATTTTTAAATAATTTTTTTTCAAAAGTGATTTTCAAAGAAAACGATTTTTAAAACGATTTTCAAAATAAAAAGAATATTTTCCTCATGAATGTTTTTAAAATATATTTTTATAGTATTCCCATTCATCAATGAAAAAAACCCTTTATTTTCACACCACTTGGGATATGTTGTATTGATACCATCCTTATTCTTCCTTTGGATAGTTTATGATTTCTTTTACCAAGGTTAGTATTTAAATTTATTAGCTTGATTCCTTTGAGTCCCCTTGAAATATTCAATTTCCTATGATCATTGAACATTAAATTTCTCCTAATTATCCATATCATTTATCATGGATATGCTTATTGCCTAAACTATATATAATTTTTACATATGGTGTTTACATTGACCATTATTTGATAGACTGAAGAAATATTGATAAATTCACATCCTTTACTCAATACAGATATTTTATAAGGTAATTTGTTTATTTAAATGCTTTGGACATGAACTATATGGGTTGGGGACCGATTAATGCAAGACCTACATTTTGGGGATCGATAAATGTAATACCTATGGGTTAGGTACCTTTTAAAGTAATCCCCATGATGCATTAGTAGTCTAATGAGATGAAATTAGTTAGAAAAAAACCTTCGATTTTGTTTCTAAGAAGAATAGATAGGTTTCTACCCATAGAATTAAACCATCTCATGAAAGGTCTTGATGGAAGTGGTTTATGTTCTTGATACATGATTTCCAATAATTAAGCATTTCCTTTTTTTCTAATTCATTTATTATTATTATAGATGAGATTATTGCATAGATATATGCATGAATACATTTTATTCCCAGTTTTTTGATTAAATGGAATGTATTTTAGTTTCTTACATTTCCATATTTATTATGACTTATCTAGTAATTTTAAATGGCATGTGCTTTCATTTATTTACCTTTCTATATTATTTATGCACTTATTTATAAATTTATTTATTTAATGGAATGTGTATTCAATTATTACCTTTCCATATTGAATATTCTCATTGATTCATTAACAATTCTACAATGATTAACCCTTACTAAGAATTTTAGATCATCCTTATTATATTTCCTTTACCCATGATTTCTTGAAGTGTACTGAGAAAGTTATGCAAGTATACGCTAGATGTAATAGAGTTTTTATCATCTAAATAAAAAAATGTTGTAATTAGTGTATTCATTTATAATACTAGACTTATGTATGTATCTAGTTTAACTAGACTACTAAACTCTTCAGTCCTTCAGGATTTGATTCCTTATAATCATTCCAATGTAATGGTATACACATTGGATCCGAGATTTATGGGATCAGGTCACTACAGTTGGTATCAGAGGAATTTTAGTAGCAACCTTGGGAATAAGATTTTGGAAAACATATATTATAGAACACAAACCTAATATATACTTTGAGGATAAGTATATATGAACATCCTAGAATTTTAGTAAGGTTGAGATTATGTGGGTATTTTTAGTAATACATCCCTGTTTGGATACTATAATTGGATGTGGTTCTGGAATATATGTACATATGGGTAACAACTATGACAAAGTGCATTGGACCAGACTTGGCGTAACCTGGTACACAACAAAGAGCCTTACTGTGCACCTAGTTTGACACCCCTAGGTGACACGCTTAAGATAATTCAAATTTTATTTAAAAACCATTATGAAGGATTTGAATAGATAATGACAATGGATGAAATAGGTTAAACCTAAGGTGTTTTAGATTAAAAATAAGGTGTCATGATTTAGATATCCTATAAATGATCATATGATTTTCTCAATTTGACTATTGTTACTCACACCATGATTTCTAGTTTTAGTTAATTGATGGAACCTAAAGGAGTCAAGTTAACATTGAAAATTAAGGACAAGGTGGTGACAATGAGAATCTAAATAGAATATTGATAGGAGTGAAGGATATCATGTTTATTCCAAATAAATTTTCCCAAAATATGATTAAAAACATATACCTTAACCAACTTCCAAACTCACCAAGGAAGATAAGGATGGAGTTTTATAAGAGATAAAGTGGTGGAGAACATGGAGAGAAGAGGGTTCAATTTCCATCATGCAAGAAATGTGGAAGGAGGCACCCAGAAAAGGGACTAAATAGAATAGAGAAATGATTTATGTGTGGGAAATATGGACATAAAGCAAAGAATTGCTGAGAAAAAATGAAGAGTATGATGGAAGGAAATAAATCTCATCCTAAGGATCCATTTCTGGTTTATTACCTTGAATTTAGAGAACTTGGTAATTACTCGAGTTAGGTCCCTCTTTTAAAGGATAAACCCTAGGATAAGGACCTATGTAGAAATAAATGGATGAAGTATTTATGTTGTATTGAAAACCTTATTTAAAAGGTTGTTTAATGACTAAATTTCAAGGATGTACATCATATTTATTAATATGGTTTTTAAAAAGGACAAATGGTATATTGGGTGACAACCCATAAAATCTAGAAAGTTTGAGGGACTTGAACCCATGACTGAAGGACGATAAGGGTTTAACGCCGACCACTTACCTATGCAATGTCCTTATTAATATGTCATTGTTTCTAGTTGAAAAATTTAAGGAATAAATATTAATGATGAAATAATATTATAACATTTTAGGTTTAGATATTAATGTATTAACCATTTTGTATTTAGAGTATAGTTAGATATAAATAGTTAGACTTGTCACTCTTTTATGGGACTTACAATCCATTGAGAGTTTATTTTAGTGCCTTGGGAATAAAAATTCATTTTTGAATATTCATTTCTTAGAGTAAAGGGATGAAATAGAATTTGATAAAAGTACAACCAAAATATGGAATTTCTCATATGAAATCAAAACCTATCAAGTATATTTTCTTATATTATTATGTAGTAAAATAATTACTCAACATTAAGAAAATGATCAAATTTTTTTTATCTTAATACCATAATTTTTATTGAACCAATGGTCTTGTAAATCATCACAGATTTATGGATTTGAGACACTAAAATTTTCATCAATCATTCACTTGTTTTTGATTGTTCACATCAATCACTCCCAGTAAATATTTATGATTTTCCCCTAAGTCTATATTTTCACTTTCCACTAATGTTCTCCTACATAGATACCTAGTTACATGTTAGCCCATATGACCTTTGTAATTCTCACTATCTCTTTTCTAGAGGATTTTTTAAAAACCCTTCTCATGATGTGGGATTTAAACATAGAAAATATAAAACAATATATTACCAATATTGACTGTAAATTGTGAGGATTCAATTTAATTAAGGTGGGTATAATGTAATACCCTGAAATTTTAAAGTAAGAACATTTTATTTGATAGTGTGTATAGCACGCAACACCTAGCGTGTAAGGGAATATAATATCCCGAGACATTATATTATAATTATTATTTAAAATAAATTAAAACTATGATATAGCTTTAAATTAATGCAATACTATTTTATCTTTCATTACACAAAACAAAGACTTTCTTCAATAGCATACGTTACATGCAAGACCGTGTTTTAGCGAAAAAAATACATTATTAAAATTTTATTATTTAATATAATAAGATACAACCTAGACATTAAATTAGCAGTTATGAATAGCATAAACTAACATATTAAAATATATGGTTTATAAAAATATAAAATTAAATCATTGGTTACCAATTAATTATAAATTAATATAGAAACCAATTTAATATAAAGGGAATGTTTTTATAGAAACTGTTTTTATGCCCACAAATTTGTTTTATCCTAATAAATTAAATTAATTAAAATTAGTGAGTGATATTAATTAAATATATATTATATATTTTTAAAATTCATCCAATAGATTCTATAGTCATAATATAAGAGAAAACCCAATATTTCACATAAAAACCTAAATTTTTATAAAGGCACTTTTACCGCCATTTAATGACAAACCTATTTTAAATTCAATTTTCAAAACATTTATAGATTTTATATATATAAATAAAATTAATATTTGAGCTCAAAACATAAAAATTATATTAGGTTAAAGTTTTGGTATTTTTTTGTGAAGTTTCATTTTTTGATAAATAGTATACAATACTGAATTTTAATTCAAAACTGATTTTTAATATAATTTATTTATAAGGTTAAATTATATTTTTGATTAGTTTTAAAGTTTAATTAGATAAATTTAATATCAATTAATCCAATTTAGTTCATTGGAATCAATTTTACTTTGAAATTGGATATAAAAACTTAGCAAACTTTTGAAGATTTTTACTTTAAAAACCCGCATTATCGTCCCGTTTGAGGGATTAATTTTAAATTAATTTCCACCAATTATGTGAATATATTTTTAAAAAATGGATTCCAAATCTGTAATAATAATAATTTATAATTTCTAACAAATTCAACTTTGTTTTTGACACAAAATATTAGTGAAAGTGATTAAAATTAATTACAGCGATTAAGAGAAAAATTAGCTTAACAAGGAACTAAATCTTAAACTTATGGGCCAAAATGACATATATATTTTTTAAAAAGACATTGGATGGACATATTTATACACTATAAAAACTTTTATCTAATGTTTTCCATTATGTTATTAAATTTTCATAGAAAAAACATTGGTGGAATTTCCTTTTCACAAATTTACAAGAACACCACTCCTCCACTATAAAATGGCACTCACCCTCCCACTTCCTCAAAAATCTCAAGCCACTTTTTATCAAAAAATATCTTACCAAATAGATTATTAAAATCTATAACCTTAACATAGAAGCCTCACCTTGGGAATAAATCCATCCATGGAAGCCCTTTTTTGTAAACCAAAAGGAGTTACCCAAATAAGAGGTAACATCTATCCTCAAGCTCTTTTATATTATTTTCATTATTCACCCACTAAAATATTATTATTACATAAATATATAAAAAACCAGTATCCGAAATATACTAATATTTTTTATTCTAAGGATTATACCTAAACTTACAAACACTTCCATCTAATGGGTAATGAACTACCATTTATGTGTACGACGAACTACCGCCTCGCAAAATGATGTTGTTCATTTTTCCTTTACCACCTTTCATGGTTGGGAATTATGATGGAAAATGTATTTATATATGATATATATGATATTTATAATTTCTTTATACTTATTTAGTTTTCATATAACAAATAACCATATGCTTTTCATTTTGTGTAAATACGATAACATTGTTTGTGGAAGTGTGGACCACCGCCTCCTCAAAGCAATATGATTCGTTCATGCTATACATGGAATGTATAAAGGATAGTTTTAATTAAAATATGTGACATATATAACATATATATTAAAATTTAATTATAATATACATATATATCATTTACTTTTCATTCTTTTAAATACATTAAATAAATGAAAGTAGCATTCGTGCATACATATGACCTATCATCTCTATGAACGGTACATTTCATATCCTATCTCTAAAATTTATGGATTATTATTGATAAATATATAATTTATATATATGATAATTAAATCATGGTTTAAATTATTAATATTATTAAATTATGATCTAATTAATAGGGACAACAAATAATAATTCAGAACATACTCAAAAAACTGGACAATTAACACCCAAAATAGTGAAAATAATGAAAAATTATTAACAAATAGATAATAAGATATTATAATAAGTCAATATATGATATTATAAATATTATTATGGTTATGGTATAAGTTATTAAAATGTTTAAAACCCTTATAAATTAATTTAAAGGATGTTCACTCAAAAGTAAATGCAATGTAAGGGATTTTCATATCACTTTTTACATTTGTGAGATAAATGTCATATTCACCACTCACTTATTTTGTGTGGTGTATCTAATACCCATTTTGATATATTATATCATGAATTATTTTATCTTCATGTTATTTTGAGTTTCAATTTGAATAATTTCATCTAAGGGTATTAGAATTAAGCGTTACCAAGTGGAAAATAATTTCATAACCCAATTTCTTTTCTTTAGGCTATATTACTTCCTCATTATAATTAATATTATAAGATTATGTGTGTAATAAATTTTTAATATATATTTTTGTATTTAAAATTTTTTATTTGGTTTTAAATTTTACACACATAATATAATCATTTATTGAGTCTCACTTCAACGTTATGGTCTTTTTAAGGGTTTACTTTACAATCTCATTTTATTTGGGATTGTTTACACTTGAATTTCCATTCGAGGAAATTATATGACCATTGTTAAATAAACCCTTTAATTTTATTCTACTATAGTTATCAATTACTTTTTTCAATTATTAGTACCATTTTCCCACTCTTTTGTACTCAGAATGTTTTAGAAAATGTTTTTAAGAAATCCAAACATTATTTGTCTCTTTAGTCACAGAACCTGTTTTATTCTTAAAAACCTATTTTTTAAAAAGGTTTTCAAAATTTTTTAACCTTCCCAAAATTATTTATTATAGAAATTTTTACCCTTTTTCTTTTACAAATGGTTTCAAATTAATCTTCTTGTCTTTTTTAAAACGAGGCATTTTCTAACCTTTTATTGTGAAAAAGGAATATTCTTTTTACCTTGTACAACATGTAAAAATTTACCCATCATCACTTCTTCAAAGATTATTTTCTGTGTTTAAATGGTTATTTTTAAATAATTTTTAAAAAAAAGTTATTTTCAAAGAAAATGTTTTTCATAATAAAAAGGATATTTTCCTAAATATTTTTTTAAAATATATTTTTACAATATTATCATTCATCAATGAAAATAACCCTTTATTTTACAAAACTTAGGATATGTTATATTGATACCATCCTTACTCTTCCTTTGGATGCTTTATGATTTCTTTGACCAAGGTTAGTATTGAAATTCTATACCTTGATTCCTTTTACTTCCCTTGAAATATTCAATTTTCTATGATCATTGAATGTTGAATTTACCCTAATTATCCATATCATTTATCATAGATATGTTTATTACCTAAACCATATATCATTTTTACATACAATGTTTACATTGAAATTTATTTAATTGACTAGAAAAATATTTATAAATCCATATCCTTTTCTCAATATGGATATTTGATAAGGAAATTTGTTTATTTAAATGCTTTGGACATGCACTATATGATTTGGGGATTGGTTAATGAAATCCCTATGGGTTGGGTACCGATTAATGAAAGCCCTACAGGTTGGGGACTATTTAAGTTAGTCCCTACGATGCATCCTTTGTATCATGAGATGAAATTAGTTGGAGATAAAACCTTATAGTTTGTTTCTAAAAATAATAGAAGGGTTTCTACCCATAGACTTAAACCATCTTGTGAAAGGTCTTGATGGTAGTGGTTTATATACCAAATACATGGCATATATTAATTAAGAATTTACTTTATTGATAATTCATTTATTATTATTATCCATGAGATTATTACATCGACATATCTATAGATACATTTCATTCCCTGTTTATTGATTAAATGGCATGTGTTTCAGTTTATTACCTTTACATATTGATTATGCCTTATCTAGTTGTTTTAAAAGGTATTTTTTTTAGTTTTTTACCTTTAAATATTGTTTATGCACTTATTTCTCAGTTTATTTATTCCATGGAATGTGTATTCAGTTATTACCTTTTCATATTGACTATTATCATTAATTCATTAATGTTTTTTCTATTCTTAACCCTTACTGAGCATTTGAGATCACCCTTATTATGTTTTCTTTCCACAAGATTTTCTGAAGTGTATTGATAAAGTTATGCAAGGATACACTAGTTTGAATAGAGTTTTTATCCTTGAAAAAAAAATATTTTTTTAATTAGTGTATTCATTTGTAATACAATACTTATGTATGTATCTAGTTTTCCAAGACTACCAAACTCTTCGGTCCTTTAGAATTTTATTCCTTGTAATCATGCCAATGTAATGGTTGTAGACACCAGTTTTGAGATTTATAGGGTTAATTCGCTATAATATAATTTATAAATATTAAATAAATCATCATTAATATCCATGAGAGGTGATTATGGAAAATTAATTACATTGGTTCTTGAGGTGGTAGTCCACTGTACACAAGAACAATGGTTTCGTTTCCCATTTTATTGAAGTTAAGAAGGATAAATATTAATGTCATCAAAATAATAACATCTTAGTATATAAGAGATAATGTTGATATTATATTAAAATTTTTAAGACACAATTGAAGGTTGAAAATGGAAAAACAAAAATAAGGAGTGTAGTGAAGACAATTACCTTCGCTTAGAAGAACTTCCTTTGGATCTCTGATTAAGGACCCCAAGGTTGGTCTTTTGGGAATACAAAAATATCTAGAACGTGTCTAATTATGTTAGGGAGAGTTTTTTTTAGGTTTTGGTCGAGTGAAAATACTTTATAGGTGTGAATAATTGAGGTGAGGGTGCTATTTTATAATTGAGGAGGTGTGACATTTTTGTAAATACCAAAAACTATTTAATAATGGGAAGTCACTTTGAAGTAAAGTGCCTATAAAATTGAAAAATAAATGAGTGAAGGATTTATAAGGATGATTAACATCCCCAAGACTAAAATTAAACATGTTTTAAACTTTTTATCCCCTTTACCTCTAAGTTTACTCACTTTTACCATTTTAATTTTTTTACCATGATAACTAGTTTTTTACTATTTTTACTATTCATTATGAAAAAATTTAATTTGACCTTATTATATAATATAAATTATTCTGATTTAAAATATTGAACCAATTTTATCAAATTCAATTCAAATAAGTGGTTGAATTTAATTTAAAATAAAACCCACAAGGGTGATGAAAAAGTTGTTTTAAAAAAAATGCATTTTCCAAGGAAAAATGAATTTACATTAACTCTAGGAATAGTAATATTAATTATATAAATTTCAATTAATAAAGGTAAATTTATAATATATAAATTTCATTTAAATAATATTTATTTATGTTTTATGTTTATTAATTAAAATGGAGAAACATTAGGCACTTTAAATTGATTTTCAGAAAAAATGTGTTTTTAAGCCTAAGAATAAACTTATACTAAAATTTGGTATAAAGATGATTAAAAATTATTTAATTATATTAAATATAAATTAAGAAATTTTTTTGTTACTTTTAAACCAAATTTAAAAAATAATGGTAATTTTGAATTACTTAATTTATAAAAAAATGATAGTTTAACAAAAATTGGTATTTTTCACTATTCACTTAAAAATCAATATTTTCCGAAAAGTCACAAAATTTTATCCTAAGATAATATAAATATTATGATTTAAAAAAAGATATTAATTTTATAAAATATAATTTATAAAATATCCAAAAACTAATTATAATATTTTCTCACAAAAGGCAATAGAGATCATTTTTGAACAAAGTGTATTTTTTAAGCATAAAATGAATTTACTCAAATTTAAGTAATTATTATTATGAATTAATAAATCCATTTATATTATATAAAAATTTTAGAGATATCTTTAATAATATTGTTATTCCTATTCATACCACCAATTGTAACAGTTAGGTTATAACAATCATGTTTAAATAATAATATTTTAATAATATATCATGGTTTGTTTAATCTCAATGTTGCATGTTATATACATCGTAAAACATATTAATTTTTTTAAATATCAAGGTGTTACAACCACTATGAAGATTCACTGGTGTACACTACCAGCTAGTCAATTGTTCCCCCTGGCTACCAGGTGGTGTTGGGATAGCTCACATAAGTGAGGGGATGAAACGTCTTTTTCCAACTAGAAACCTCTAATTAATATATAATTAACCCTCATTTGACCTCAATTCATGTTTTATGAATTTTTAAGGCTCTTTAAGGCTCTTAATGCTTCTCTAAAACTTTTATTTAGTTCTTTTATTTTCTCTTTCATCCAGTGATTCAAAATCAGTAAGTCTGGATTGTCTTTGTTGAAATACTCTTATTTCCTCCTTGGACCCTCCTCTTCAAGACTTTAAAATATATTTAAATTTATTTCTATAGGGGGTTGTTGTGTTTCACATTGGTATGTCACTTGATCTAAGTTTCCTTCTTCTTCATTACTTGAGGTGGGTGGTCTAGAACAACTATGTAAAGTTTCTTTTGGTTTTACAGTATGCGAAACAAGTACAATCCCACTAGAACAATATGTGAATGACATAACCTAATTGGTAACCAACTGAAAGAATGAAAACATATTATTAGACCTCCCTTAGACCCCGTTGGGTCTGTCTGTGTGGAGACTAGGACTTGTGGAAACCTAATATATGTGTCTACCTTTGACCCTAGGTTGGGAGTTAGATTAATTGAATCTAGATCCCTATGATTAATTAATAATTGTTAATAGAATTGAATTAAAAAGTTTAATTAGATTAACAAGTTAATTGATGTAATTATCTTGATTAATAATCACTTGGCTTGAAAGTGGTTTCTTGGCATGAAATTGTAACTGGAATAATGGAATGATGTAATATAGATATAATGACATGTAAAGTGGTAATTGGGAATAAAATGAATTTGAATGGAATTGTTATAATTATTTTGATAGTTGGTAACTTGTCATATAAATGGTTCTTAGATTTTCATTAGCACTTTGGAATGAAATGGTAAATGGAAACTAACCATGAATGATTTGTAAATGAGAAACTTAAAACAACTAAATAAATGGGTTATTAATTGATAAATTGATAAATTGACTAATATAATATATGAAAAAAATGTTTGGCATGTTTTGTGGTTGGTATGATAATTTTCTTGATTGGATTTATGTATTTTTATGACTCTTGTTATATTGATGCTTGAGGCCAAGGTGCGTGGTTACATATTACCTAAGGGATAATTCCATGGTAACATACCTCATGAGGGATATATGTATGATTACATAATTCATAGAGATAGATGTATTTTATATACCACCCGAGGGCTAGATTCATTGGTGCATACCACCTAAGGGCTACATGCATGATTACTTTATGCTTGATTATGAGAAGTATGTTCATATTTGATTCTTGAGGGTGATATCCTTGGCTACTTTATTTCCTAAGGGTAAGATAAACTTTCTCTTAATTCATGATATGAGTGATTTATCCTTGATAGGAGAATTTGTTAGTAGTATGAGTGATTTTTACTAGGTAAAAGAATCCACCAATTTATAGAGATATATGAAATTATAAAAAAAGTAGGTTTGGTTAAACCCAAGTGTCATCCTAGAGATCAAGAATAAATGGGTTATTTGATGTTATATATTAATTTATGAGTTAATACCTCTAATTATTAGAATATTTCATGAACTACTTATTCGGAATGGATTATTTAGACACTGTGGGTTAGACATACTGAGTTTTACTCACACCCTATTTTGGCACTATTTAGTACCTAAAACAATTTCAAGGAAGGAGGTATGGATAAGAAAAAGGATCCCTATGATTTATTTTATACTTTATGGATGGGATTAGAGCATATAGATAGGACTAGGCATGGGGTTTGTGATTGAAGTTTTGGATTCTTTTATTATAGAGTCTATTTTTAGTGGTTTTCTTATATAAATTTCAGCATGACATTTAGTTTGGAATATAGTATGGAATGACATGTATATTTATTATTATTTGGTCATTTTGGTATTATATTTCATATACTATATTTTTATGTCATTCTTATTTTATATTATTTCAATTTTGATTAATACTTTGTTCCATAGGGTATAGTATCCCCACTGTATTCTTTTCACCCACGCAACTAGTCGACAACCTCTGGAATACAGGGAGGCGTGTTTCAGGTAATGTAACTACCAATCTTAGTCATGTGGGGGATAATTGGTGTTGGTAAATTTCACAAAGAATTTGAAATAATATATTTTATAAGAAAATAAATAACACTAATTCTAATGATTTCACCCTGTGCATTATCACTAAAAGAAACTTTTCCTCCTTTCAATTTATTGAAATTTTGGAAGTTTTACTTGTCTCCAGTCATATGTCAAGAATAACCACTATATATATACCATTGTTTTCTACTTATAGTACTCAATATATTTTCTATAAAAAAGATAAAAAATTATTTCTTGGTACCCACATATGTTTTGTTCTAGTAACATTAGTAAATAAAATTTTAGGAACCCACATTTTTCCAAATATTTTATATAGTATAGCTACTAGTTATTCTGAAATAAAAACTTTGTTATCATAAGTAAATCATATTCCACTTTAATTTATTGAGGGTATTATTTTTTATACATTTTATCAAAATTTTCTTTACCTAAAGTAATGTTATAAAAAATTATTTAAAAAACTTTAGATTTATGTTAAAAAATCAAATTCTTATTGTATTTATTATATTTTTTATCAATTAATTCCAATCAACCAAATTACGATGAAAATAGTTCATAAAATAATTATTTTTTTGAATCTAATTCATTTGAAAGTTTTAAAATTTCTAAAATTTATTTTGAAATTATTTTCTTATATTTAATAATCATTTATTTAGTAAACTCATAAGAATTTTTTAGTTTATTATTTTCTTGAGTCATGAGAGTAACATATATTTCCATTTAAGATATTTTAGGTAAAGTTTCTTCATCTTATAATGAATTAACATTTTATCTTTATGATAGATCCTATTTTTCATATTCCAATGAATTTTAATAATCATTTTTATTATTATAAGTAAATGTAGAATTAAGACATAAATTTGTAAGGGATTCTACATTTACCTTTTCCATGAAGAAATTTTTTATTCCTTTGAATGTTTGAATAGAAACCAACTATTTTATGGATTTCTATTCCACATTATTCTGATGAACTATCTAAAGTTGTATCACTTTCACTTAATCTACAATTATCTAAATATTTCAAGCTCTTATTTCCTTTTCTTTTATAATACATTCTCAGATTTCTATTTTTATTCTTTATTCTAGGAAAATTAGATATAATGTTCCCTTTATTTTTTACATTCATAATATATAACTTCTAAATATTCCTTATTGTATTTATTAACATTCCTTTCTTTTTGATGAAAATTTAGAAGTTTGATTTTTTGAAATGTTTATTCATCCTTCTTGTAATATGATAAAGTTTTCTATTGTTGTATTTTGAATCAATTGGATCTGAAATATTTCATTTTCTTATTGAAAGAATAATTTATAATTTTCAGAACAAATATTAAAGGTAATGAAATTAGGATTACATGAATTATAGGAAAATAATACTCTATTTTTCCTTTTCTCCTTTCTATCATATCATTTTATCCTGCTTTTATACTACATTAATGTTTTAATTAAGTCAACCAGACATAACTTTTTCAAGTGGTTAATACCATCAATTCCTATCCTCTTGAACTCTCATTATTTTGGAATAATGTCATTTTTTTAAAAAATAATTATTGTTCTGATATCTCTTTTTCACCCAAGGATTATAAATTATTTACTATTTTCATAAAGCATTGATGCATTTATATTATAGTTTCTCTAGAAAGAAAATAAAAAACTTTTTAGTCATCTCTAAGCATAGATTTATGGGTTTCTAAAACTTTGGATGTTCCAAAATGTGTTATCTATAACTTCTTCTAAATTCCATTTTCCATTTTACATGATGATATTTGGTTATAGATGTTACTATTAATAGAACACAATAAAGTATTATGAACTTTATGGTTTACTTGGTATTTTAATTTTTCTTCACGAGATAATTGAATGATATCCTTCACCGGAAATTTTTAGCATCCTGTCGGTATATTAAATTATAAACTCTAATATCGATGATATATTATTTCATATGATCTCACCAGTAATAAAAATCAGTTCCATTAAAAATAGGCGGTCAGGTTATATTTAAGTTCTTGAGTGTTCCAACTGGTACTCCTACAATCATAAAAACATATTTTCTCAACCAACATGGTTAGTGTAAGAAAACTGACTTGAAATTAAAATAAACTAGAAAAAATAAAATATTAAGTAAGATAATCTTAGAATCAAGAAAAAAATACTCTGATACCAATTTTTTTAAAATGTAATGATGGAAAATAAAATATTAGAGGGGTGTGAATTATAGTTTAAAAATTAAAATTAAAACTTTTTAAACCCTTAAGTATTAAGTTTATTTGTTTTTTAAAATACTGATGAGATCAAATATTGATTTTTTTTGAAATATCAATTAAGTCAAATATTAGAGTAATGGTATTATATACTGTATTGAAATACAGTTAGCACAATAAAAATAAAGTGATTGGTATTTTAAACTACTAATGAAATAGTTAAATCAACAGAACTTTATACTAACTAAATTAAGATAACTAAAGTAAGAAATGAAAAAAATTTAATTCAAAAATAATTTAACTGAAGTTTAAGAACAAAAAAAAAAGTATTGGTTAGAAAACCAAATAATCCTTTAAAAGGATTTTCATTAAAACCCTCACTTTTAAAACCAAAGTGAAAGATATATCTTTAAACCTGATATAAGGTATCTACGAATTTTAAACTATCATAATGTATCCCTAATTTTATACCTATTAGAAGGTTTCTCTTATTATCCACAAAATACCTCGACTACACATGTTAGTAGTAGCTCAAATTCCACACACCGGATGTACAAGAGATATATCTTCCTAGACCTGGAAGACCATGATTAAATGATTATATTTTATATATTCCTATCACCAAAATCCCTTGATCATGGAGTATTATAAGTAAAATGATTATAATATAAATGATAATATTTTTACATGTAAAACCTCACACAATGGTAGATCTTAGAAGAAACAATCAGAAAGGAAAATTACACTAATAGAAAGTGCTATTAGAAATAAAAAATAACAAAGATTCAAAACAAAAAAAACTTCATAATTTTTGATACTTATCATAAATTGAAAAATTCATAAATTCATACTTATGATGCTTAAGGTGAGACTTCATTTATAGAAAACATTGTAACAAACTCCAATGGTAAAATAATGTAAAATTTGGGACCAGTTGTAATGTCCTTAGTAGCAACATATCTATCATGTGACATCATCTTCCAATGGGTTAGTTTATAACTACTATATTTCTTCCAAATACAATGGAATTAATTTTTCATTAGAACTTTAAATATCTATATTTTCACAAATTAGTTTGAATTTATGGTATTTTAGTTACTAGAAGTTCATTCTATAAAAACATATGAACTTAAATAGAAACTTAAGTTAGATCATTTTTTATGACGTGTTTTTTTTATTTTCAAAATAATGAAATAAGTGAGTCACTTATTTAATAAAATCTATAATAGAAGGTTCTTTATCCAAGTGTCTAGATAAAGTTTCTTTTGTATGGTCAACCCTCATTTATAGAAATGGTGTTTCAATTCTTGAAGGTAGAATCCCTTATGTTTGGTTCACCTAAAAGTGATATAGTCTTATATATACCTTGGAAGGGTAATGAAAGGTCTAGTGGGGTGAAGAGGTAGTAGGTGAGATATGGTCAGGAAAGTGGAGTTGGTATAAAAAGGTCATCCAGAATCACTTCTTCACTAACCACATAAATCCAACCCTTGGTGTTCTATCAGTGTAAAAATTTGGGCCATAATAAGACTTAATTATAGGAATATGTAAAGGAATTTTGTGGTTTTGGTCAGTTAGTTCATCTGCAATGATTATTTAAGGGTTTTTAAATAAAGAATGGAAAAGTGATAGTTTTAGGAATCCTTTCAAACTTATGGTTTTTTGATACTTTTTAAAGTGACCTTCCTTGTGGTGTATTTTTGGTGACTAATGGATACTATGGATTATGGTTATTCTTGGTTGTAGTGTTTATAAAGTTCTAAATATAGTGGTATGCCTTATGGTTTTGAAAATTCTTTGTGTGAGTGGTGTTTATGGTTAATGTTTCTTATATTTTCTTTTTTATATTGTACTTGTAAACCCCTTGAGATGGTGTGAGATTTATAAATTTTAGATAGACCCCAAATAAGTGGTCTCTTCTCTTGGTAGTGAATCTTTATATTATAGGTCTTTTCTTTTCCCCTATCGACCCTTTCATGGGAGATTGGTTGAGTTTCTAGAGATTTTCCTTGGATTTTTGGGTGTGTATTTGGTAGTAGGTTTTTAAAGAGTTGAGTTTGTTGATGTCTTGAGGAAAAATTGAATTCTTATATTCTTTTCTCGAGTTATCAATTCATAATGACTTTATATGGGAAACAATTGGAAAAGTGGGGATAATTGTGAAACCATGGTGTCATTTTTAAGTATAGAATTTCCCATTAATCCACTTTTTATATTATCCATTTGTTTCTTCATTTTCAGGTAATTTTTGGTATTTTGGTTAAGATTCATTTCTAGACTATATTAGGTCACACTGCAACTTGACCTTAGAGGTAGGGGTGTTTTCTGGGAGTGTGTCATGTAATGGCTAGTAAATATTGTTCTATGAATCACCCCATGCATTGGGGGTGTTCTTCTAATAAGTGCTTCATGTCGTGATGAGATGAGGTTGTATCACAACCTAGTCTTCCTAAACATAAAAAATTGTGAAATTCCTCATTTTACTTTACATAATTTTAACCCCTTCCACCCTCCTTTATTACTCATTCATGTGTCCTAGGACTTTTATCAATGTCACTCTATTTACCCTTTCTCCCTTGGAGATTTCTCTTGCTTCTAGTGGTTTTCTTCAAGGTAAAAACTATATTTCTAATAGATTTATCCCCCACTCTTATTATTACCCCTTATATAAACTTTTTATTTCCCTAGAATGGTTATAGAGTCCCATGGTTTCTTATTACATGATTTTTACTCTGGCTTTCACTTTTTTGGTATTTTTATTGTCCTTATAGGGTTTTATCTTCTATCTTCTTGGAAAGAGACACCCCTTGTTAAAAAAATCATCTATTTCCTATAGGTGACTATTTATATTTCTTTTTTATAAAACTATGGATGATTTCCTCTTTCAAATGACGTTTTACCAATTATAAAACCAATATTTTGTGACATTTATTTTAATGTATAAATTCTTTATTTTTTATCTTAGAAACTCACATTATATCAAGGCTTATTTCAACTTATAAAATGTATAATTACGTTTTAGCTAAATTATTACACTATAGGTGTTCAATAAAACTCATAGAATGGTTTCAAAATTAAATGTTCAAAATATATATTACAGATAAATATTTCATAAATTTTAAAGGTTTTATAATTGGTTTTGGTAACTTGAACCTTGGTAAAGAATGGTGTTTTCATACTCAAAGTATTTTATAAATATGTTCGGTTGTATTTTATTAAAATGGTATTCTTATACTTAATGTCACATTTGGTTTTTCTTATTTTTAAAGACCCATTTTAAAAATTCATTGAATGTCCTTATCACTTGTTTCTACCCTTGTTGTAATTCCCCTCAATTATTGTTGTGACATTATAGTGCGGCATGAGATTTTGTACCATGTAAGATTATTATATTATTATAAAGGTTTTTTTCTTTAAATGGTATTCATAGGTGTGGAATAAGTTTATTCATTTATTATTATGGATCCATCTTGAGATGAATATATACTAGATTTATTTCTCACCTGTATTAGATTTCATGGAAAACCTTGGGTAACTAAGTGTGAGTTTAAGGTATGTTACTATGATAGTTGAGATTATGAACTAATTTATGTCCTTAGTGTATGATTGTTTTCTAAATATGGGGTTTCTTACTACTTGGGGAGGTTAGGAAAGAGAAAACTTAGTTTAAGTGTAGTTTTTATCATCATATATCCATACGAGGTTTCATTATCTAAAATTTTCTAGGAATGTATCCTTAATTTCATAGGTGTTTCCCATGATGATTATTTTTGACTTATTATATATTATTATTTATGGTTAGATTAATATGTTTACTTGTTTATATTTACCTTGGTTATGAATATTTTTTATATATTCTTGTTTATCTCTCAAACTTAGTTTCATTTTTATAAATCTAAATGAATATGGTTTAAACTATCAAAACTATTATACTTGTAAAATATTTTTTTTATAGTGAAACATTTTAGGGACATTTAAAATGTGGTTTTGGAGTGTCCCCCCCCCCCCAAAATGGTTATGTGTTGAAAATTATAATTTTAAATTGAAATGTGATGTTTTTTTTAAAGTACACATGGAGCCTTTATTAATTTTTTTATGCATTTTAAGTTCAAGGATTTATTTTATGATGTTTATGGCTTAATTATTTTATAATTTAAAGAAACATAGTAATCTTGTAAAGTAAGAAATGTATTTTGTTATTTTATTTCAAAAATTAAAAGGGATAATTTTCAATATTTTTTATTTCAAACTAGAGTACATGGATTTATTTTCAAAAGGAAATGTGAAAGATTTATTAGTGGAATTCTATTGGGAATGATTAGCTCACACCCTATATACACACTATATGTGTGTATGTAGGCATGTATTCACCCCATGTAGGATTTATAGGTCTATTTAGATCTCAAGAGTGATTGGGATTTTATTTTTTGTTTAATGGAGGTGGAGAGTGGAGTGTGTTTTGTTACACCCTGAAATTTTAAAATATGAACATCATATTTGATAACGTATATTACACGCAACACCAAGCATGGAAGGGAATATAACAACCCAATAATTTATGATATATTTACTATTTAAAAAAATTATTATAGTCTATATATTTCAATGCATGAAACACTGATTTTATCTTGTGTTACACACAACAAAGATTTTCTTTGAAAGCTTGTGTTACACGCAAGACCAAGTTCTATCGAACAACAATATACTATTAATATTATTATTTAATTTTATAGTTATCACTTAGACATTAGAATAGAGGTTATGAATATTATTAACCAAATTATAGAATTATATAATTTAAAAACATTTATTTTTTATAAATAATAATAAGGTTCATTAAAAATAAAAGAAATGTTTTTAGAAACACTATATTTTCCTAAAATATGGTTTAGTCATGTTTGGTGCACATAATTTAAAATTTATTTTAAAAAATTCTATAAAATTTATATGAAAAAATAAAATTTATTTCTGAAATTTTAATATTAAAATTATCTTATGGTGAATTTTTATATTTTTATGAGAAGTTTTATTTTTTGATGAATAGTGAAAAATACTGAATTTTAATTGAAAAATGCCTTTTCTTCAAAATAATTTATAATGTTAAATTATATTTTTAATTGGTTTTAAATTCATAATAGTTAAATTATAAATATATTAATCCAATTTTTTTCTATTGTAATAATTTTAATATTGGATTTAGATATAAAAACTTTGTAAACTTTTGAACATTTTCACTTTAAAAACTCGTTTTCTCACCCCGTCTGCGTAATTAATTTAAAATATATTTTTCTAATTATGTGGATTGAATTTGGAAAAATGGATTCCATATTTGGAATTAATATAATTTATAATATCTAATTAGTTCAAATCAGTTTTTTACCAAAAATATTAGTGAAAACAGTTAAAATTAACTACAATGATTAAGGAGAAAACAAGTTTACTTAGTGGTTAAACTCAGAAAGTAAGGTATATAAATGGTACAAAACTTGTCCAAAAACCATTTTATGGACATATATTTACCTCATACCTTATATTATATATTATGTATCATTATTGGGTCTTGGTGACATAAACAAAACATGGGATGAATTCACTCTTTCAAAAAATTACAAGTGTGCCACTCACCCCACTTATAAAAGGCCACCCCTCTCCTCTCCACGTTACACATTAAAACCACTTTGGTTTGGAAAATACCTGCCCAAATTACCCCAAATATTCTCTACCCTAATCCTATAATCCTTATTTTGGGAATAAATCCAACCTTTTAAGGTTTTAGTGAAAACCTAAGGAGGACACCTGAAGAAGAGGCAATGTTCTTTTAAAAGCATTTTTATTTTATTTTCTTCTAAAAATCCTTCAGTTTATATTATATAATGTTTATATAATAATATTAGTATCTTAAATATAATTATATGTTATTATGTTAAGGTTATGACCCCCAACCACACACACTTCCATCAAATGAGTTACGAAATCATCGTTCGTGTGTATGGCGAACTACCGCCTTGTGAATCTATGTCATTTATTTTTCCATTACCACTTTTAAAGGTTGGAAATAATGATGGATTTATAGTTTATATATGATATATATGATATTTATGATGTTTTAATACTTATATAATTATTATATCACACATACCTTCATGCTTTTCATTTTGTGGGAATACGATATCGTCGCTCGTGTGTACGGCAGACTACCGCCTCACGAAGCGATGTGATCCATTCATACTTTAAATAGAATATATTAAGGATAGTTTTAATAAAAATATGTTATATATAAGACATTAAATTATATTATAATTGTAATATTTATATATATATCATTTACTTTTCTTTCTTTCAATATGAAAAAAATTGAAACAGTGTTTATGCGTACGTAGGACCCATCGTCTCTATGAATGATGTATTTCATTTCCTATCATAAAAATTTTATAGATTACTATAAATACATATATAATGAATATATATGATATTTAAATCATTTTTTATATTATTTATATGATTAAATAATGATCTAAGTAAGAATAACAAAAAATAACATATCAAAACATACTAGAAAAACAAGGCAATTAACACTAGAAACAATGAAAATAATGAGAGATTGTTAACGAACGGGTGATAAGATATAATAAAATAATAATATATTATGTTATAAATATTATTATGTTTATTTTTTAAGTTAATTACCTATATAAAACCACTATACAATAGGTTAAAGTATGCTCACCCAAAAGTAAACGTGTGGTAAGAGTTTTCATCTCAATTTCATTTCATTGAGGCATATTTTGATGATATGCACATAATTGATTTTATATTGTATATATAATACCCATTTAAATATAATATCACGAATTAATCATTATTCATGGTATTTTAGGTTTCAATTTGAATTATTTCATCTAATGGATTTGAATTAAAAGTTACCAAGTGGTAAATAATTTCATAGATAAATTCATTTTCATTGGGTTATATTACTTCCTCGTTATCATTGTAATTATAAGATTACATGTGTAATGAATTTTTACTATATATATATATATATTATTTCCAATTTATTTTTTGGATTTATAGTTTATACACATAATCGATTCATTATCTGATTCTCCCTTTAACATTATGGTCTTTGTAAGAGTTTACTTTATAATCTTATTTTATTCGGGATTTATTACTGTTGGATTTATATTAAAGGAAATTATTTGATAATTATTCAATAAACCCTTTCATTTTATTCTCCTTTTTTTATTCATTATTATTATCAATTAATGGTACCATTTTTCCACACTTCAGCACTTAAATTTATTTAGAGAATATTTTTAAGAAAATCAGACTTCATTTATCTCTTCAGTCAGAAAATTATTTTCTTCCAAAGCCATGTTTTCTAAAAATTATTTCAAAAATGGTTTCTTTAACCTTTTAAAAATGATTTATTAAAATAAATTTTTACCCATTTTTTCTTTTTATAATTTTTTTCAAAGTAATTTTCTTATCTCTTTCCGAACAAGGCACTTTTCTAACCATTTTACCGTGAAAAAGGAGTGTTCTTTATGAAATATAGAGAATTACCCACCCACATGAACATAATTTCTTTGAAGTTTCCTTTGCATTTTTTTGAAGGTATTTTTAAATAAAATATTTTTTAATGTTATTTTTAAAGGAAATTATTTTCATTTTTTTTAAAATGAAAAGGATATTTTCCTCAAGAGTGTTTTTAAAGAACTTCTTATGATATTTCTATTCATAAAAAAATAACAAAACTTATTTTAAATGTACTTTAATATGGATATGTTGTATTAATACCATCATTATTCTTCCCCTTGATGGGTTATGATCATTTTTACTAAGGTAAGTATTGGCATTCACCACATTGATTCATTTTTGTAGTTAATAACTTGTCGGAACTAAGGTTGTTATTTTCTATAAATAGAATATGGTTTGTGTTTATTGTTAATAATTATATGGAATATCAAGAAGTATTCAAGGAAAATGATCTTACAGTTCAAGCTGACAATAGTATTGAAGGTGGCATCGTTTCCCAGTGTTTGTCACTTTTTTGGGTCAAAAAATTGGAGAATGGAGAAAATTGATTTTGGAAAAGGAAGTTGCGTGCATGTGTTATGAAGGATTTAAAAGTTACGTGAAAGTAATATTTAAATATATTTTCATAAAAAATTTCAAGGAAATAAGTGAATTCAAGTTATAGATTTTTGAAAAAGGTGAGTTTATGTGAGTTTGCGTGAAAAGATACTTGCGCAGATGATACTTGTGCGCTAGGGAAAACGTTGCGCGAAGTTTCATGCAGGGTTCGCAATGCCTATAAATAGGTATCTACACCACCATTTGAGAGATGTTCAAAACTTATAGAAAATACAAGATCTAAATCATGAAATTAGTGAGTTTCATAGAAGTAGGGAGTCACACACAAGAAGAGAGTTGTGGGTAATCCAGGAGTTGTGCGTAAGTGGTGAGTTTCATGTAAGAAGGGAGTTCCGTGCAAAGTGTTCCTTGAGTCTATCAAGATCAAGTGAATATTATGGTGTAGATGCACAAAACAAAAGAGTTTCATGAAAGATAACTTGCTTGAAAACCCCAAATCTTACGTGCATGAACAAGTGTTGCGCACAAGTACCAAGTTGAGCTGATTTCAAGTTTTAAATATCCAGTTTGTTAGTTCAGTGCTTTAAAGTGCATCAATTTAAGACTTAGATGAAATTAGAGTCTCATACTGGATAGAGACAAAGTATTCAATGAAAATATATTGAAGTTACCTTCAATTTGATAAACTTAACAATACTTCACCTAGTACAGTGAGCTAGGCGAGTCAACAGAAGTGATCTGAGAGACGTAGTGAGCTATACCTAAAAATAAGTAAAGGTAGTGTTCATGTAATATAGTTACTATGTATTAATTATTTTATTCTACAATTAGTGAATATTATTGTATTTTGGTATGACTGGCACACTATTGGCATATGCTCCTTAGGATAGAACTTAGTGGTGAACCAAGTAAAACTATTGTGTTGTCTTTTTGAGTGTGAATGTTTTATTATTTCACTATTCCATCTAATAAGTTTAATAATTTCCTAAAAACGTGGGGAAAAGATCCATTACTTTAAAAGAAAAAGTTGACACCCTAATTCACCCCTCCCCTCTCAGGGTTCTCCAAGATCTTACATAACATTCCCTTGAAATTTTAACTTTTCCATGATCATTAGACATTAAATCTACCCTAAATATTAATATTACTTATCATGGATATGTTTTTTTTCTTAAAACATTTATTATTTCTACATACGGTATACTAAATTGAGATTCATATGATATACAGGGAAATATTGATAAATTTGTTTCCTTTACTCAATACAAATATTTTATGATAAGGAACATTGTTTATAAATTAATTATTTGATATATGAGGAATGGTTTGGACTAGTATAACATGTGTGGGGCCTTGTTTTAGATATCCCCTTGATGCATTGGTAGTCTCATGGGATGAATCAGTTGGATAGACTTAGTTATGTGGGGTCTTACCCAGTATTTTTTAAATTGTCTTGTGAAAGGTCTTGACGGTAAATGTACCATGTACTTGGGAAACATGAAATCTAATAAATAAGAATTTCCTATATTCAAAATTTAGTTACTATTATCTATGATATTTTCACTATGAAAAAATATATGGATTCACTTCATTCTCAATTTATTGATTAAATAGCATGTGTTTTCAATTATTTACCATGCTATATTGCTTCTAACTTATCTTATCATGATAGTCATGTTATTTAAATGGAATTTGTTTTTAGTTATTTACCTTTCTATATTATTTACACAGTTCCTTCTCAATTTATTGATTACATGGAATGTGCGTTCAGTTATTTACCTTTCCATATTGATTATGATCAGTGATTTATTAGTTATTTAATTGTATTTAACCCTTACTGATCATTTTATATCACCCTTATTTTTTTTCCTTTCCCTAATATTCCTTCAAGTTTACCATGAATGATATACAAGGATACAATAGATAGAATAAATATTTTTTTTAAAAAATATTTTTTATTCAAATTTAATGTAAGACTCATGTATTTATCTAGTTTACCAAGACTACTAAAATGGTCGGTCCTTCGAGATACATTTCCTTGTATCTTATGCCAATGTAATGGTAGTAGACACTAGATCTGAGCTACTGGGTTTAGGGTCTCTATAGTTGGTATCAAAGGAAGTTTAGTAAAAACATTGTAAACTATATTTATTAAAACATAGATCAGGGAACATAAACCTAAGTTATAATTTGAGGATTAGCCTAGAAGAACATCCTAAAGTTTTGGTATGGAAAAAATTATGTGGGTCTTCTTGGAAATACATCCCTATCTGGGCACTACAAGTGGATATGGTTCTGAAATAGATGTACTTAGGGATAATATCTCTGTAAAGGGTGCATTAGTCTTGGCCCGATGGTCACATGGTGCATGACCAAAGGCCTTACTTCACAACTAGTTTGAAACTCTTGAGAAATATGCTTACGATAATTCGCATTTTATTTATAGACCATTATGATGGATTTGAATAGATGATGAAAATGAATAACCTAGTTTAAACCTAACGTGTCTTAGATTTAAAATAATGTGTCATGATTTAGTCATCCTATAAATGATTATACAGTTTTCCCACTATGATGATTATTTCTCAAACATTTATTTTTGGTTTTAGTCAATGGATAGGACATGATAGAATCATGTTAACATTGAACATGAAGGACAAGGAGGTGACAATGAGTAACCAAATGAGGTGAATATTGGAGTGAAATATATTGTGTTTATTATTAATTAGTTTTCTCAAAATATTATTAACATATATCTTTACCAACTCTCAGACTCACCAAATAAGAGAAGGATGGAGTTTTTTAAGAGATCAAGTGGTGGGAACCATGGAGAAAAGAAGGATTTATTTCTATCATGCAAGGAATGTGGAAGGATACACCTAGGAAAGTGTCTCAATGGAATGGGGAAATTATTTATGTGTGGAAAAGAATGGAATAAAGAAAATAATTGTCGAGAAAAAAATTAAGAGTACAATAGAAGGAAATAAATCTCATCCTAAGGATCCATTTATAGTTTATTGCCTTAAATGTGGGGAACCTGAGTATTAACTGAGTAAATTACCTATTCTAAAGGGAAACCCCTAGACCATGGAAGGACCTAAGTGGAAATAAAATGGATGAAGTATTTATGAATTTTGATTCAATAAATATATTATTGAAGTGTTTTATCAATAATATTTTTGTTACAAGAATCATGAAACATATAAGGATTCTTTTAAATTTTAGAAGAAATTGTGTATTCATTAACATAAGAGTTATGGATACCATAATTGGTCAATGAGTTTAATATTAATCATAAGTTAAAATTCTTAAACAAATATTTCAGGTCTTATGTGGTAGGAATTTACCAAGATTAATGATATTTTGGGAGAAATTTATTGTACGAATATGTTTTAGTGAAAATTTTATTTGAGAAATAATACCTTTAAATTTTATAGAAATATTTTTAAAGGTATTGATATCCATTAGGTTTTATATGATCATTAATAATATTTTAATAATAATCAAATGATATTATTAGACTTTTTTAAAAAATAATAAATTTTTTTGAAAACATTTGTAAAAAGGTTATTTAATGATTATTATTTTTTCAAGGATATCCATCATATTTTTGGAAACTTTTTAGGAATTATATTAATAATTGTTTATAAAAAGGAAAACACGCATGCAAGGTGAAAACCCATCACATTGGGAAAGGCGGTGGGGCTTAAACTCATGACTAAAGGATGATAAGGGTTTTTCACCTACCACTGGTATACATGAGGTACTAGTTAATATGTCATTATTTTTAATTAAACAATTTGATGAATAAATATTAATGATGAACCATTAATATTTATTTTGAGTTTTAGATATTAATGTATTAAACATATTTATTTTTGAAAATAGTTATATTGAAATTATTTTTACTCTTTTATGGATCTTACGATCCATTAAAAGTAATTTTTAGTGCTTTAGGCATATAAAAAATATTTTGGGATATTTATTTCTTGGGATAAGTAATAAATTTGATCAAAGCACAACTAAAGGATGAAATTTTTATTATAAAATAGAAACATATCAAGTAAGTATATTTCCTTATATTCTTAAATAGTAAAATAATTCCTCAAATTTAGAAAAGGATCTTGAGATAAAATTTTATCTTATTATCAACATTTATAATGATATCAATGAACTTTTAACACCAATTAGATTTAAGGTTTTGAGACCCTAAACTTTCCATTGATCATTAACTTGTTTGTTATTAATGAACTCAATCACTCTCTATAAATATTTATGTTTTTACTCTATATACATATCTTTACTTTCCATCGATATTATCCTACATAGAATCATAGTTATGTGTTATTCCAGATGACATCCATACTTCCCTATCTCTCTTATTAAGAGTATATTTTGTTAACCCTTTTATGATGTGTTTTTTCAAAAAAAATTATTTCCAAATTTAAAAACCTTGATTATTGAGATCATTTTTAAATTTCTAGGACTCAATTTATTTAAGGTGGGTAGAATGTAACACCATGAAATTTTAAAATATGAACATTATATTCAATAGCGTCTATTACACGCAACACCAAGAATAAAAAGGAATACAAAAACCTAAGACTTTATGATATATTTATTATTTTAAATAAATTCAATGAATTATATAGTTTTAAATTCATGAAACACTGATTTTAGCTTTCATTACATGCACCAATGAGTTTTTTCGAAATCTTACGTTACATGTAAGACCGGGTTTTACCGAACAATAATATACTATTAATATTATTATTTAACATGATGGTTAACACCTAGAAATTGGAATGTAATTTATTAATAATATTATCTAAATTATGAAAATATATATTTTACACACATTCATTGGTCACAAATAATAATAATAACCATTTAAAAGAAAAATAAATGTTTTTAGAAAAACTGTATTTTCCCAAAAGACGGTTTAGTCATGTTTGGAAAACATAATTTAAAATTGATTTTTAAAACTTTTAAAAAATTTATATGAAATAATAAACTTCATTTTATAAATTGAAATATCAAAATTATCTTATGATGAATTATTGGTATTTTTGTGAGAAGTTTCATTTTTTGATGAATAGTGAAAAATACCGATTTTTAATTGAAAAATATATTTTCATATAAATAATTTATAATGTAAAATTATATTTATAATTGGTTTTAAACTCAAAATATTTTAATTATACATCTATAAATCCAATTTTTATCATTTTAATCATTTTCATATTGAATTTAGATATAAAAACTTTGTAAACTGTTGAACATTTTCACTTTAAAAACCCGCTTTCTCATCCCATCTGCAGGTTTAATTTTAAATTTATTTTTCCACTTATGTGAATTGAATTTTAAAAAATGGATCACATAGTTAGAATCAGTATAATTTCTAATTTCTAATTTTTTCATCTTAATTCTTGACCAAAATTATTAATGAAAAAAACATGGGTGGAATTCACCCTTTCAAAACTTGTCCAAAACACATTGGATAGAAATATTTAGACCTTATAACTTCTAGTATTGATAATAGAGCATTATTTGGTCCTTTTTACATGAAAAAAACGTGGTTTTAATTCACCCTTTCAAAAATTTACAAGCATGTCACTCACCCAACTTATAAAAGACCACCACCTCTCCTCTTCAGTTCACACCTTAAAACCACTTTTTTTAGAAAATACAAACCCAAATTACTACAAAAATTCCATTAACTCATACTTGAATCCTTATTTTGGGTAAAAATCCTATATTTGAAGGTTTTAGTGAAAACCTAATGAGGATAGCCAAATAAGGGGTAATGTTCTTCTTAAAACGTTTTTATTTTATTTTCTTCTCCACCTACTTCATTTATATTATAACATGAATATAAAATAAAATCAGTATATTACATATAATTATACGTTTTTATGTTAATTTTATTACCTAAAACTATACATAATTTCATAAAATAGGTTACGAAATCACCCTTCTCGTGTACGGCGGACTACCGCATCGTGAACCGATGTCGTTCATTTTTCCATTACCACCTTCAAAGGTTGGGAATAATGATGTATTTATAGTTAATATATGATATATATGATATTTATGACGTTATTATTCTTCTCTAATTTTTATATCACACATACCTTCATGCTTTCCATTTTATGGGAATACGATATCGTCACTCGTGTGTACAGCGGACTACCGCCTCATGAAGTGATGCGATTCATTCAAGCTTTACATGGAATGTATTGAGGATGGTTTTAATAAAAATATGTTATATATATGTCCTAAAAATGATACTAAAATGATAATATATATATATATATATACAAAATTTACTTTTATTTCTTTCAATATGAAAATAAATCAATGTTCATGTGTACGTACACCGTACCGTCTCCATGAACGGTGCATTTCATTTACTATAACCAAAATTTTATGGATTAATATAAATACATATATACTGAATATATATGATATTTACATCATTTTTTAAATTCTAAATATGATGAAATAACGATTGAATTAAGAGGAATAAAAAATAACAAGTCAAAACATACTCAAAAAACAACACAATTAACACTGAAAATAATGAAAATAAAGAGAGATTATTAATGAATGGGTGATAATATGTTATAAAATAATCATTTATGATGTTATAAATATTTATATGGTTATGTTATAAGTTAATTAAAATTTTAAAACCACTATAAATGAGTTAATTTGAAGCTCACCCAAAAGGAAATGTGAGGTAAGTATTTTCATCTCAATTTCATTTCATTGAGGCATATTGTAATGATATGAACCTAATTTATTTTATATGGTGTATATACTACCCATTGACATGTAATATTAGGAATAAATCATTATTAATGTTATTTTAAGTTTCAATTTTAATTATTTCATCTAAGTGTATTTGAATTAAAATTTACCAAGTGGTAAAAAATTTCATAGCTCAATTCTTTTTCATTAGGTTATATTACTTCCTCAGTGTCATTATTATTATAAGATTATATGTTTAATTAATTTTTAATATATAGTGTTTTATTTAAATTTTTTATGTTTATTTAATTTTTATACACATAATTGATTCATTGGTTGATTCTGACATCAACGTTATGGTATTTTCAAGGGTTTGTTTCACAATCTAAATTTATTCAGGCTTGTTTACACTTGAATTTCCATTGAAAAAAATTATTCAATAATTATTCAATAAACCCTTTAATTTTATTCTCCTGTGGTTATTCATGATTATTCTCAAGTAATGATACTATTTTTTCCCCTCTTTGGAACTTAAATTTTTTTAGAGAAGGTTTTTAAGAAAACCTGAATTCATTTTTCTCTTTAGTCGGAAACCTGTTTTCATCCAAAGCCATGTTTTTTAAAAAGGTTTAATTTTTTTGTTTAAAATTTTTAAAATTATTTATTAAAAGACTTTTTTAGCCATTTTATATTTTTACAAAATGTTTTCAAAGGAATCTTCTTATCTCTTTTCGAACAAAAAACTTTTTAAAAATATTTATCATGAAAAAGAAATGTTCTTTATGGAATGTACATAATTAACCACTCACATGATCATAATTTCTTTAAAGATTCATTTACAAGTTTAATTCCGTACATTACAGAAAAATATATTTTTAAAGAAAATGTTTTTCTTAAATTTATTTTCAAAGAAATTGATTTTCATTTTGTTTTCAAAATGAAAAGGATATTATCCCTAATAATTTTTTAAAATATATTCTTATGGTATTTCTTTTCATCAATGAAAAAACCCTTATTTTACATGTACTCCACTATGGATATGTTTCATTGATACCATCCTTATTTTTATTATAGATGGTTTATAATCATTTTGACTTAGGGGAGTTTTAACATTCACCACCTTGATTAATTTTTGTAGTCAATGAATTTTCCTTGAAATGTTCACCTTGCTATGATCATTAGACATTAAATTTCCCATAAATATCCATATTACTTATCATGGATATGTTTATTTCTTAAACTAGAAATTATTTCTACATATGATTTACTAAATTGAATGTTATTTGATATCTGGGGAAATATTGATAAATCTATATCCTTTACTCAATACAAATATTTTATGACAAGTCACATTGTTTATAAATAGATTAATAGATATACAAGGAATGATTTGGATTCATATGACATGGGTGGGATCATTTATAGATAGCCCCTTGATTCATTGGTAGTATCATGAGACGAATCAATTGGATATCCTTAATTAAGTGGGTTTTCACCCAGTATGTTTTAAACTGACTTGTGAAATGTCATAATGGTAAAGGGACCATGTCCCTGGTAAACATAGAGTCCAATAAACAACCATTTACTATATTCAGAATTTAGTTATTATTATCCATGGTATTTTCACTATGAAAAAATATATAGATGCATTTCATTATCAGTTTATTGATTAAATGACATGTGTTTTAGTTATTTGCCTTTCTATATTGATTATTCCTTATCTTATCATGATGGTCATATTATTTAAATTGAATTTGATTTTAGTTATTTACCTTTCAATATTATTTAATCACTTCATTATTAGTTTATTGATTACATGGAATGTGTGTTTAGTTATTTACCATTTCATATTGATTATGCTCATTGATTCATTATTGCATCTACTATATTTAACCATTACTGAGTATTTGGTCTCACCCTTATTTTTTTCCTTTCCCCAGGATTCCATGAAGTTTAATATGATTGATATATAGGTATACGCTAGATGTAATAAAGTTTTTTTCCAAAAAAAATATGTTGAAATTTTGATTATTAAAATGTAATGTAAGACTCATATATGTAACTAGTTTTCCAAGACTATTAAACTGACCAGTCCTTCAAGATGTGTTTAATTGTATCTTATTCCAATGTAATGGTAGCAGTCACCTACTATAGGATAATGGGGTTGAGGTCACTAGATATTCACTTTATACATAGTGGATGATGATTTGCTTTCATTTTTTTATCGTGTTCTAGTTGGGTTTTTTTCTAACATCATGTATAGTACCATATCAACACACTTACCTTCCATGTCATACTTTTGTATTTTGGATTTATGTATAATTTGGGTTGTTAGTGTGTTTTTGGATTATATTGGTTTTAGAGTTTTATTTCTTTTATTATGACATGTCTGGTTGTTTTTTATTTTAAAAAGTATTACTCATTGTTTGTGATGTTCTATCATCTAGAATAATCATACTCGACTTTAAAGAGATATTTCTTCTTTTTAGTCATATTTATTAGGGGGAATCATTCCCAAGTTAAGTAAGGTTGATTCCCTGACACTAGTTGTTAGCCCATAATAATCAGAAATTTAGTTTGGGCCTTGTGACGGGATGCCTTAGGTACTGAGTTAGGAGAGCCTAGGTTCGTTCGTTGCATTTTATATATAAATTTATAAATATATGTCTATGTGTACATGTGTGTTTATATATAAAAATATAAATTAATATATTCTTGTGTGTGTGTTTATATATTTTTAAATATATATATACATTTTTAAATAAATGTATATATTAAAACATTTATATATATGAATATGTATATATATATTACAACAAATATATATATATATATATATCAAAACACATATGTGTGTGTGTGTGTTTATATATACATTTTGCAATAAAGTTGTACCATTTTTAGTATTTTATTTAGTAGTCATAAATATAACTTTTATCAGTACTAGTAACAACACTGATAAAATATTTATATGTTTTGATTGTAGTGAGAGATTTATAACCTTAATGTTTAAATGATTTAATTAATTGAACTTTTATTTTTTTTAAATTTCAATATAAGAATGTTTATATATTAGTAATATTATATATATATACACCTATTCCATATTTATATATATAAATAATAATTAATTTTAGTTTATTTTATATATAAATTACATTAAAATTAAAATTACATGAATCTTATATAGTTGAATATATACACATATATGTTGGTTTAACCTACACACACATTTCATTAGGTTCTTCAGACACACACACACACATATTTATATATGAATAAAGACAATTATATATATATATATACACAGACCAGTAATTGAAAAAATGATAAACTTATAATCTTTGAATGAATTTATAAAATGAACTTATATTTAAAATTTTAATAGTTTTAAAATTGATTAATTTATTTATTATTATAATACTAAAATTATTAATTAACATTTATATTTAAGTAATTAGAAATATATATTTATTCTAAATCTTTTTTCATGTATACATATAGTTTTTTAATATAATTATACATTTATATAATTAATGAAATATTTAAAAAAAAATATTTATTCAATTATATAAATAATGATATGTAAAGACCCGAATTTTTCTATGTAATTTTTTTAAATATATGGAATTATTACAAGTCTGTGAAAATTAACGGCGTGTGATTCCGAGGTCCGGTGTGCCCAGAATGAAATTCTAAACTTTTTTTTGGGTACGTTTAGTAAACGCGTGAGCAGCATTTTCCAACTTTTGAACCGGTGCTCAGAATTGTAATATGAGGACATCGTTGAACTCGCAGCGCCGATATTTGCTTAAGAGAGTCTTCACCTCGACCGTAGTAGGTCGAGGGTGGAAATTGGATTTTTGGTTTTTCGTGGGGGAGTTAAAAAAATATAATAAAATAAAACAATCAAATTTTATTTTATTTATTTGAAACCTATCATTTGAATCTTGGTGGTGGGGACCACCCGACCATGAACCCCCTTTTTAATATGATGTAACTCTTGGAACCTCCCCAATTAATGAGCCAATATTAATGGATCAAGTAATTAACTTGAACTTAATTAAGTTGACTCCTCACCTCTTGTGGTTGGGATCATTGGAAAAGGAGGGATTTGGGAGAGCCCTTGGAGAACGCTTGGTGGAAGAACCTTCTCCAACGATGAATGAACCCACAAAGAAAGAATGAGGAACCAATGCTCGAGCCCGAATCGAAAGCATGTTGTGGGAGAGACGAACGCTGACGTCTCCTCCAACGACTTCATCCTCTTCCTCACGCCATCTCCAACGATCAAATGAGGTAGGGATTTTGTTCATTTTGTTCTTCGTAATGAGTTATTGTCTTCAATCTATAAACCGCCTACTATCAATCTAACATGGAGGGTGCAGGCCAAATGAACACGGACCAATCCCTCCATTATTTCATTGCTGACATGTTCTTCGTGGGCAGATCAATGGGTTGAGAGGAACTCGACCACGATGCTGGCAACCGGTGCTGGTAGGGTACATGCGGCGGCTGACACCCCGATCGACTGCGATGGCGGTGACGGTGCATCCGCGCTGCCGGTAGCAGAAGAGGCCAGGGCCCGTCGGCCGTAGTGGAGAAAGGGAGTGGCCGACATGCCAGCTGGCTGCGTGGAGGCAGGGCGGCGCACATCTGCACCACCGATAGAGGAGGAGGCCGCTGCTGTCAAGCTGCTGCGGCGTACCAGGGCGACCGACAATCGGCCGACTGCATCACATCAAGCGGGACCGCTCCGACGGGTCCCGTGTGCTAGTAGGCGGTGCCACATGGCACCGCCAGGTTGGCCCAATCCAAATGTTCTATTGGACCATTCAGAATTCCGGGGGGGGGGGCGCCTCCCCCCAGGTAGCTTCTAGGGCAGGCCCCACCATGGAGGACCACACCCAGCCACGGGCCAAGCCCCGCGGGCCACGCCCACCGGGCCGCGTCGAGCGGGCTGCTCTGAGTGGGCTGGGCCCAGCGTGAGTTGGGGCTGCTGTGGCCCATCCCATTGGGACCGAGATACGTCTTTTTTCCCATATCTTGAGAACCAGGCATCCGTTTGAAGAACCATCTATGGCATTGGATTCCTTGGATCGAGATGGTCCTTTTGATATACTCCACTTGAGTTTTGGATAAAGTTGGAGTTCAATCAGGTTGGATCAAACCTGAATCCAACCGGGCCCTCAGAACGGAAACACTAATAACTTACAGACCAGGCGTTCGATTGATGCGTTGTCTCTTGTGTTGAGACCCTTATGACAAGGCGGTCCTTTGAGATACATATTAGTGGGACTTCATGGAATTTGAAGTATCGAATGATGGATTGAGGAGCAGATCCTCTCGGAATCAAGCACGCTTAGTGCGGGAACCTTGTGGTTGGCTGTACTTAAAGAATCTAATCCTATGTGGGTCATCTTCAGATCCTGTGTGGGTCATCTTCAGATCTTGTGTGGGTCATATTCAGATGTTGTGTGGGTCAACATCTTCAGATCCTATGTGGGTCATCTTCAGATCCTGTGTGGGTTATCTATGATCCTGTGTTGGTTAAGAACAGAGCTTCTCAACGAAGTAAGATGATCTAGCTATACAACTAATCATCTATACTTCTGTACTTAAGTTATACCTGGTGTGATCTGAGTCGTTACCTTTGTGGTACACTTCTGTGTGGTGATACCTTCATGGTATTTTTCTATGTGGCATTGCCTTTGTGGTACTTACCTTCATTGTGTTACCTTCATGGAACAATTTTTCTTTTGGATAGAGAGTTGGGCCTTGTGTTTCCACATGAATGAGATTGGTACACTTGATAACTTAGGTATATGAATGGGCATATACCTAAGTAGGGTTTACTGTTGTTTTTGTGCTTGTGAACATGGTGTTTCTTTGTGGTTTATCCTTTGTGGATTCTGAGAGACCTTTGGGGGTCTCAGGGTCCCTACTGAGTATTTTTATACTCACCCCTACACAGGCTACGCCCGCACCTTTCTGTGTCTTGTACAGACGACAGACAACATTGATTGAGGCTGAGGGTTCCAGGACTAGAGGTTCTCGGAGGTGGACCATTAGACGATACGTACCGCAAAGATGACCATTCGAGAGTTGTACCTACCCTTCATATAGGATCCTTGGTGGGTGTTCATAGGAGCTGTTTTTAGTTTTACTTGTACTTTCCAGTTGATCTTGTATTTCGGCCCCTTTACTTACTGTACTCAACCTATTTACTATTTAGTTTACTTTGTACTTGTATCTTATTGTGTGCTTGGATTGTGTGATTATGCAAGCTAAAAGGCAATTTCTTCCATGTTTTAGGGATATGCCTTCCCGGTGCTAGTTTCCAGCCCCTGGCCTATGGAAGGCAGGCTTGGGGTAGTCACAGCACGGGCCCCGGGGGACGGGTCGTGACAAATTGGTATCAGAGTAGTCGGTTCTACTAAAGAACTAGGACTCTGAACTTTTGTGTGTGGAAATAGTGTTAAGTGTGATGAGTGTGGTTTTTAGCTTGGTGAATCCAGTGTTGGTGTGGTGACCAACGTATCTATACACCAGGACTCTGACTTCTGATTTCCAACTCAGTGCACGAAACACTGATTGTGTGTGTGTTTTTGAAAAGTTTTCCTTGTGATCTATTTGAGTTAGCTCACCAGGTATAACTTATTGACCGTGGCGCACCTATTTCTTTCCAGGTTACCTCCATGAAGACATCCAGCCAGGGTTCTAGATAGAGTACGCGATGACAACCCACTGAGCGATAAGGCTTCAGTGTAGGGACCCCTTTCGACAATTGTACCATCGAGTGGTGTACCAGTAGCACCACTACCCATTGGGAAGCCGATGCCACCATCCCCAATAGTAGAGGGTGCACGCCGCTTGAGCGCATTGCACGAGTTTCAGCGCCAGAGGACACTGATGTTTAAGGGAGAGACAGATCCACAGGCAGTTGAGGACTAGCTGGAGGCCATGGTTAGAGTTTTTTGACTGGTGGGGACACCAGCTGATCTCATGGTGATCCTTTCCACTAGTCTTCTTCAGGCAACAACAGGAAGATGGTAGAACTTGATGCTCCAAGTTCACGACGAGGTCACTCTCATATGGGCGGACTTCAAGAGCCTTTTTAGGGCAGAGTTTGTCCCAGTGACCTTACACTCAGTGCGTATACAGGAGCCTCTCTACTTGTAGTAGGGAAGCATGACCGTGGCTCAATATTCAACAAGGTTCACCGACCTCTCGTGCTACTCCATTGACTTGGTGCGAGACCCTTTCTTCAGGGCCTGGACCTTTGATTAAGGGCTCAGATGATAGATTAGAGCTTCAATGATTTCTCTCAGCATCCCGACGCAGGAAAGGTTGTTAGAGAAAGCACTCTTAGTGGATAGTTTCCTTACTGAGAAGTCACCGGTAGAAAGACCCACCACCAGACGTTATATAGCAGAGTTATCTGCAACTTGCATCAGATAGATGACGTAGAGTTCTAAGAGGACCAGACCTATAGGTGGACGACTGAAGGATACAAGGTCGGTTGTACGAGGCTCTCAAGATAGAGCAGGACAGGTAAGGAGCATGCAGTGTTACTCGTGTGGTGGTAGGGTCACATGGCTCGCGACTGCCCGACCCACCGTACGGATGATGAGCAGATGATCGAAGGAACGCCTGGGCAGAGGAAAAGATTCGATCGAGGAGGTCCAAAGGTAGCAGGCAGATGTGGTAGAGGAGCTGGCCGTGCAACAGGAAGTGGGCAGCGATTCGAGGTTCTACTACCACCACCACCAGGTGGTCCACCCCAACCAGAGGGAGCAGGTGGACAGGGACGAGCTCAGCTCTAGGCAGTTAAGGCCTACGACCACAACACTTCGGAGATGATTTGAGGTATGATATCTATCTACTCCACCTTAGATGCAGTACTTATAAACACAGGTGTCAGTCACTCTTTTATTGCTACGACCCTCATTTGGAGCACAAAGTTTTTGGTGGAGCCATTGGCTCGATCCTTATGGCTAGAGACTCCTACGGGAGAGGATTCTACGATTACACACTGGTTCCAGCAGTGTGAGCTTACTCTAGGAGGTGAGATCTTCGGTTGGGATCTTCTAGTAGTGGCGTCAAGGCCTTAAAACATCATCTTGGGTATGGATTGGTTATTTACAGTCCATGCTCATATTGACTGTATTAGGCTCAAAGTGTGGTGTGTCCTCAAGGATGGGACTAGGTTTTCCTTCACGGGTGAGAAGGTAACCTTTGTAGCACATGATGGACTTACTCGGAGGAGGGTGAAACCGATCCCATATTAGTTGGATAGACTTACCCTCGGAGCGGTTGATGTTGAGAGTTCGAGCTATCCTGTAGTGGTGGACCAGTACGCTGATGTTTTCCTTGATGATGTTACAGGTCTACCTCCTCACATAGAGGTGAAATTTTATATAGAATTGTACCAAGAGACAACACCGATATCTACACCATCATATCAGATGGCTCCCGCAAAGTTTCGAGAGCTGCAAGTACAACTAGAAGACCTACAGGGAAAGGGGTTCATTAGGCCCAATGTTTCTCCTTGGGTAGCCCCGATTTTGTTCACCAAAAAGGCATATGGGAGTTTGAGACTCTATGTGGACTATCGGCGCCTAAACCAGGTGACCGTGAAGAACAAGTACCCACTACCAAGGATTGAAGATATTTTTGATCAGTTGAAGGGAGCACGGTGGTTTTCGAAGATCGACCTTAGATCAAGCTATCACCAGCTTAGGGTACGAGATGAGGATGTGCAGAAGATGACCTTCATATGTCGGTATAGCCACTATGAGTTCTTTGTTATGCCATTTGGTGTGACCAACACCCAAAAAGTGTTCATGGGACTCATGAACAAGATCTTCCAGCCAAACATCGATCGCTTTATGGTATTCTTCATCAATGACATCCTGATATACTCAGCTACAAAGGAGGAGCATTCCTATCATCTGAAAATAGTTTTGGACACACTCTAAGAGCAACAGATTTATGGTAAGATCTAGAAGTGCTAGTTCTGTATCCGAGAGGTTCAATTCATGGGACACATCATCTTGAAGTCTGGAGTTACGGTGGATCCAGTGAAGATTGAGGTTGTGCTTTCTTGGGAGCCACCTAGGAGTGTGACGGAGGTGCGGAGTTTCCTGGGTTTGGCCGGTTACTACCGGAGGTTTTTGACTGACTTTTCAAGAGTTGCGGCACCCTTATTAATGTTGATGAAGAAGGGGAAACCCTTTTTGTGGTCAGAGATATGCCAGCGGAGTTTCCAGGAGCTGAGGAAGAGACTGACGAGTGCCCCCATCTTGAGGTTACCAGAGGAGGGAGTTGGGTACGTAGTCTACTGCGATGAATCAGGGACCAGGCTTGGATGTGTCTTGATACAGAAGCGAGAAGTGTTTGAATATGGTTCTCGACAACTGAGATAATATGAGCAGAACTATACTACCCATGACCTGGAGTTATCAGCATTGGTCATTGTCTTGAAGATGTGGCGACATTACTTGATGGGTGAACATTTTATAGTCCACTCTAATCACACGAGTCTCAAGTATATATTCTCTTAGAAGGACTTGAACCTGAGACAACATCGTTGGCTTGAGTTCCTCCAGGACTATGAATTCGAGATAGTCTATACTTCTGGGTAGGGGAACATAGTAGCAGATGCAATCAGCAGAAGATCTGGTATACAATTGCTGAGTGAGGCGACAGAGCAACTAGCTTCTTTGTGGATATCCTACATGGATTGAGATGAAGCATCTTATCTTCAGTATCTGACAGTCACTCCCCCACTCCTTCAGCGAGTCAGGGAGGCGCAACTTGGAGACACTTACTGTGAGGCTCTACGTGCTTAGATATACATAGGACATGCACCTGATGAATTTTTTGAAGGTGGGGAGCACGCCATTCTCTTTAGAGGACATACTATGGTACCGATGGCACTACAGGAGGAAGTGTTGAGGGAGTTCCACACGTCCCCTCTAGTGGTACATCCAGGAGTGGAGAAGATGTACCAAGACCTCTGATGTCATCATTGGTGGCCTAAAATGAAGAAATCAGTGGCAGAGTTTGTCTCATGGTGCCTCACTTATCAGAAAGTGAAGACAGAGCATCAGGTTCCAGTAAGCTTAGTCCAACCACTAGAGGTGCCAGAGTAGAAGTGGGATAGAATTTCCATGGACTTCGTGATCAGACTTCCATGCATGTCTGGGGGTCATGATTTTATCTGGGTGATCGTTGACCGACTCACCAAGTCGACTCACTTCCTACCTATCAGAGATAAGGGATAAATATAGGGCTTAGGATGCCTCTATATACGAGAGATTGTACAGCTTCATGGAGTGCCTTTGATGATTGTCTCTGATCGTGATGCACGTTTTACTTCCCAACTATGGAAGGGGTTTTAGGAGGCGTTGAGGACTTAGCTTCGATTGAGCACCGCCTTTCATCCTCAGACGGATGGTCAGACAGAGCGGACCATTTAGACCCTTGAGGGCATGTTGCGTGCTTGCGTCCTTGATTTCAGCCATAGTTGGGTGGATCACTTTCCCTTAGTGGAGTTCACATACAACAACAACTATCACTCCACCATCGGTATCGAACCATTTGAGGCATTGTACGGTCGACCTTGAAGATCACATCTATGCTGGAATGACCCAGGGGAGTCAGCACTCATGGGATCAGAGATGGTATGGGATACCATGAAGAAGGTGCAGATCATCCAAGAGCAGATGAAGACTACACAGAGAAGACATAAGTCTTATGTTGTTAGGAGATGAAGAGCTCTCGAGTTCGAGGATGGTGACCATGTCTTCCTATGGGTCTCACCTCGACGAGGTTTGCAGAGATTTGGTCAGGGCGGGAAGTTATCTCCGAGGTTCATTAGACCCTTCCAGGTCCTCAACAGAGTTGGTGAGGTGGCTTACCACCTAGCTCTTCCCCCTCAGTTGTTCTGGGTGCATGACATTTTCCATGTATCCCAGCTGAGGAAATACGTACATGATCCTTCGCACATCATTGACTGGGGCGAGCTGGACATCGACGATGAGGTGACATTTTAGGAGGTTCTAGTGGAGATTGAGGATTGATAGAAGAGAGTCCTTCTTGGGAGATTGATACATCTGGTTCATGTACATTGGCAGTACGGGAACCTCTAAGAGAGCACATGGGAGTAGGAGGCTCATATTCATGCTTAGTACCCCCACTTATTTCTCTAGTTTGTGTTGTAGATTTTGGGGAAACAAATCCTTGATGTGGGGGGAATGTAAAGACATGGATTTTTACATGTCATTTTTTTAAATATATAGAATTATTAAGAGTCTGAGGAAATTAACGGCGTGTGATTACGAGGTCTGGTGTGCCCAGAATGAAATTCTGAACTTTTTTTCGGGTACGTTCAGTAAATGCATGAGCGGCATTTCCTAACTTTTGAACTGGTTCTCAGAATTGAAATTTGAGGACACCATTGAACCCGCATCACTGATATTCACTTAAGAGAGTCTTTACCTCGACCACAGTATGTCGAGGGTGGAAATTGGACTTTTGGTTTTTCGTGGGAGAGTTAAAAAAATATAATAAAATAAAACAATCAAATTTTATTTTATTTATTTGAAACCTTGCATTTTAATATTGGTGGTGGGGACCACTCAACCTTGAACCCCCCCTTTTTAATATGATGTAACTCTTGGAACCTACCTAATTAATGAGCCAACATTAATTGATCAAGTAATCAACTTGAACTTAATTAAGTTGGATCCTCATCTCTTGTGGTTGGGATCGTTGGAAAAGGAGGGATTTGGGAGATCCCTTGGAGAATTCTTGGTGGAAGAACCTTCTCCAATGAACAACAAACCCCCGAAACAAGAACGAGGAACCGACGCTCTAGCCCAAATCAGAAGCGTGTTGCGGGAGCGACAAATGCTGGTGTCTCCTCCAACAACTTCATCCACTTCCTTACGCCATCTCTAACGATCAAATGAGGTAAGGATTTCGTTCATTTTGTTCTTCATAATGAGTTATTTTCTTCAATCTATGAACCACCTTCTATTAATCTAACGTGGAGGGTGCGGTCCAAACGAACATAGCCCGATCCCTCTGCTATTTCATTGTTGACATGTTCTTCATGGGAGGATAAATGGATTGAGTAGAACCTAACCACGACGCCGGCGACTGATGCCGGTAGGGTACATGCGGTGACCGACACACTGGCCAGTCGTGATGGCGGCGGCGGTGCGTTCGCGCCGCCAGTAGTGGAGGAGGCCTCGGCCCGTCGGCCGCGGCGGAGAAGGGGAGTGATCGACATGCTGACCGAATGCATGGAGGCAGGGAGGCGCGCGTTTACACCTCCAGTAGCGGAGGAGGCCACGATTGTCGAGCCGCGGCGGCGTACCAGGGTGGCCGGAAACCGGCTGACCGTGGGAGGATGACGACACTGTCGTTCCACTAGAAGGGGAGTCGACCATATTTCTGGCCGGCCACGTCATACCGAGCTAGACCGCTCCAGTGGGTCCCGCATGCCAGTAGGCAGTGCCACATGGCACTGCTGGTGTAATTCCCCGACCCTAGAAGCCCAGAGTCGGTGCATTATTACGTATCATTGGCATGATCATGAAATATCACGTCTCGAAAGACAAATTAGTTTAGTATCCTTAGAAGTACTAGATACATTCATAAGGTTTACATTACATCATAAAATGGAAAACTACAATAACATTGTTTCCATATACAACACTAAGATCCCATAGACTATCCCTGGAGGTCAGTCATAATATACTTCTTTGCATCCTGGGAAAAATAAAACATAGAAAGGGGTGAGCTCAGATGCTCATTAAGGATAACATTATATCAGAAACTTTCATAAATAAGCATAAATAGTTAAGGCAGTGTATAAGACTAAAACAAAAGCCTTTTAAACTTTAACTTTAGTATAATATGGAAAAGATAAAATCAAATAATGCCATTTAATTATTCACATTGATATTCTACTAGTTGAATAATCACATGTCATATCAATATCCACTTTCATAATGATGGAATGCATAATTCTAGACTTTCATAACCACATAGTCAAGGCCTTATGCCAAGACTACAAATAAGATTTTGTCAAGGCCTTATGACAAGACACTAGTTTGTCTGATGAGACCTACCGATGCATCGAGGAGCTATAGTGGGCTCCACTAATTACCTACTAAGTCCAATTCATTCCTCATATGAAAAGGTTGAAGCATAATCTGAACATTCTTATTAAAACTAGCATACGAAATGTCAATATTTTAACCACAAACCATGAATGGTATAAAAATAACACATCCACAGTCAAACATAACTCATTAAATAAAATATAGAAGATTGTATTATAATATATCAACCTCAATAGAGAATAATGATTGATATTGATATAGATGAAAATAATCATCAAAACTATTTAAGAGAAATATCCCTCTTTTTCTTGAAAACATTTAAGAGTCTCACTATTTATCAAGAATTCGTTTAAAATAGATTTTTAAATCAAAGTGTCCTATACCACTTTGAAACTTTTAAAATGAATTTTAAATTTTAAAACTTTAATTTAAATATAAATAAATCCTTAAAACCATTTTTAAAACATGGACATTAATGAGAAATATTTAGAATAATAAATCTTTAAAACATTTTAAAATGATATTTTAGTTAGAGTTCCTAACCAAAAGAGAGACACTTGAATACAAATAATTGAGGTAATCAAAACTTTTTAATATCAAGAGAATAAAGGGATTCATGATATACTATGTCAAAGTACATTATATACACCATATAAAAGTGATTTGGTGTATAAGAACAAAGACGTCTCAATGGAATGTAAATTGAGATGAAATCTCTTATAAAGACCATATCCTTAGGTTAAGGATAAATCAACGAAATAATTATGTGTGAAAAATATAAATACACTCAATATTATTGGATATTCAGTGTAAATAAATCAGAGGATATTCACACATATTCTTGTAAAAACAACACCAATGAATTGGATATTTAACTCAACAAATGGTGATTGAGTTAAAATTACTCTTATCAAGTTCATATCGATGACTTGAGAATTTATCAATGGAGTGATTATGTGTATTAAAAGTATATCCACAGAAAGGGGAGTGGAAATTATGACATAAGTAAATGAATAGTTATTCCACACATAATCTTGGAGTAAAATAATCAATGAAGTATGCGTAAAGCCGAATGAGTGGAAATTGAAATTTCAAATTCCCTTATCGATTTGGTAACTTACGAAACATACACCCATGAAAGAAGGATCATACAATGTTGATGTAAATATCTATAAATTAAAGTATATTACATAATGAATACAATCATGGGTATTACACACACCACATGCAATAAATAAGTGGTGAACAATGGAAATCTCACGGAATTAAAAGTGAGATAAGAAACCCCTTACTTTGTACTTTTTCCTTGGTCGAGGGTAGGTTAACCTATTTTATAATTTTTAAATAATTGTTATTAAATTATAAAAGAATCATATACATTAATATGATATCATATATGATCTTTTAATATTGCTTTGATAAAAATATCTTAGTATTATCATTGTTTCTGGTGTTAACGAATTCGTTTTCCTTTATATTATTTGTTATGTGAGTCATATTTTTTATGGATGGGATGTATATTATTAATATCTAGAATTATATCATGTCTCTAAACATTATTTTTAATCATAAAATGAAATTTAGTCTTGAATGGATACGATGAGGAAAGAATCTCATCGCGTTCGTGGAGACGGTAATCCGTACGTACGCACGAGCGACAATATCATTCTTTTGATATTAAAATAATATATAATTGGATGATATATTATACATGAATAATAATTATCATATTATATTTATTATTTCCATCAATTAAACATCATTATTATACCCATCCAAATAATAATGTATTGAATAACAATTACACCATGATGTGGAGACGGTAAGCCGTACGTACGCACGTATGGTGACATGTTATTCAAAGGATGGATAGAATATTGAATTTGGTTGTAACATATTTATAATAGCCTCAAAATATATAGAAGATACTGGAGTTATTATTTTATAATGGAAACAAAAAATAAAAATGAAGTGGAAGAAGAAAGGAACTTGAACGAGGTGGTGAGATATTTACCTCTTCTTCGGGTTCTTCCATTTGATTTGATCAAAAGGGCTCCTTAGGTTGGCTTTCTAACTAAAGGAAGGCCTCTAGGATGAAGTTAGGATAGTTGATAGGGTATTTGGGAAGAGGTTGTCTGAGCCAAATGGATTTGAAGGTGTGAATTAGAGAGACGGGGGAGTGCCCTTTTATAAGAGGGGTGAGGGGCACCTTAGGAAAAGCTAGAAATATTATTTTATAATAAAATAATTTTCAGTTTTTAATGGCTAAAAAATGGATTATTTAAAGGATAAGGTGTTAATGGGTCTAAAAACACTCAACCAATTGGTTTTATACAGGTTTGGGTCACTATATAAACTTTATCTTTTAGATTTAACTCTTAGTTAAATAGTTTGACATTTACCCTGTCTCTTCGTTTTTTTATATTATATGGTTAATAAACTTACTATATACTTCCAATAGAATCCCAAGTGGTTCATTAATAATACACCTATCATTGTATAAGTCCTTTGGCCGAACCTTAGATTTTTAAGAATATAATATCAATTAATAATATAATATATATTTTAAAAACTCTTTTATGTCAATTTTGACACTATTTGGTATTTTGTTTTTTCTAAATTCATAATAGTATTATTACTTCGAAAAAAATTCATCTAACCAACCCTAATATGTTATATTAACCTATAAAATTAGTTTAATTCATAAAAAGTATCAAATTTCATTTATTTGGATATTTATAATATCAATTATTTTAATATTTCATTAATTAGGTAATTACTGCATCATCATTGTGTCATAAATAAATTAAATTATTTAATGTCTAAAAAATATAAATAAAATTCCATTATATAGGAAATATTTTTAGATTTATAATGAATATTTATAGTCGAATTTATCTTATGTTTAGCCCTATATTAAAAAATGTTTTAGTTATTAAACATTGATTTTAACTCTTTTAACTCTTCTTTAAATAAAATAATAATAAATGTCCTAATCTAATACAAGTGGACCAAATAGGTTCATATTTTATTCCTAAGGTTGTTTTTGGTCGAATTATACTTATCCAATAGAATTAGGACATGTGTTAGGGTAATAATAATATCATTTTTACCCTTAATTACACTATTTACTTTTAACCGTGGTAAATAAAAGTAAAAGTTATTATTCACCAAAAATTATTTTTATCTTATTGAACCAAATTTTACTCCATGATATTAACCGTGTCTCTCGGATTTTCGAAATTCAACTCAAAAAAGTGGTAAAATTAAGTTTTATGTGAATTTGCAAATTCTTATAGGAGGTGGGTAAAAGACGGTGAAAAGTTCAATAAAGTTTTTATATATCTAAAATTATTATAAACTGACTTCAATGAATTACATTGAACTTATATAGGTATTATGTATCTATTTGACCTAAAATAAATTTAAATAAAATAAATAATTATTTAAATAAAAATTCAGTTTCAAACTATAACTCAGTGTTTTTCACTATTCATCAAAAATTAAAAGTTTTCAGAAACACACCACAAATTCACCCTAAGATAATTTTGATATTCTGAATTCAAAAAGTAATTCTATTTTACCAAATTCAAAACATAGAAATTGAATTTATTAGTTTAAAATTAATTCCCGTTGTCAAAACCAAAAAGCGTATTTTTATGAAATAATAACTACCAAAAGATTGACATTTGTTTAGGTCCAATTTCAAAGTGAAATTACTTCCAATGACCAACATAGGATTAAATGATAAAAATATAATATAATTATACATCCAAACCATTCATATGTATATTTTAACACTATAAATTATTTTGATTAAAAAAGTTGTTTTCAGATAAAATATATTATTTTTCACTATTCACCCAAATATGAAAGTTATCAGAAAAACACCAAAAATTTATTGAAACTAAATTATTATGTCTCGATCCCAAAGAAGAATTTTATTTTGTCAAATTGAATATATACAAGTTTCAAATATTTGATTTAAAAAGGGTTCACCATTAAAAGGCGGTAAAATTGCATTTTTTTAAAAATACTTCTTTTATTTGAAAAAAATGAATTTGTCCTTAAATTATGTCTAATAAAATCATAATATGGATTCTAAAATTATAAGGGTTATATAAATTTTAAAATTATGTTAATACTATTCATAACCACTTTTGAACGACTAGTTTGGTAAGTCGTGGTGAGCTTGAACTTGATGTTGCGTGTAGTGTAAGTTATTGAATTACTTTGAAGAACTAACATACTATGAAATCTTGGGGTGTTACATTCTTCCCTCCTTTAATAAATTGCGTGCTCACAATTTTTAAAATTGGGCTTGGGAATATAATGGAAAGTCCCACATTGGAAAAAGAGTCAATAAAACTATCACTTTAAAAGAAAGAGAGAAAAGTACAAAGGTCACCCAAGATAACCCATACTAGGATTCCATGTAGGAAAACATGGATATGGAAGATAAACTAAGTGTTAATTTCTGATGGAGAGGGATAGAAAACATGATCAGGAGAAATTTAACAACAAGAAAAACACAAACTTGTGATGGGACAAATGGTCATTAGTTTCCCAGTAGGAAAAGTAAACAGACAACATTTTTTAAAGTTACATTTCATAAAGATGAGGAATTTATTTATGAGATTGACTAAGAACATAAAGAGATATGCTTACTTTTTAAGTAGAGTTTCATTATTTAATAAATTTCTACCACTAACTCATTTTTTTTAAACTATGAGTATTCAAGAAGACTTGGTCACACCAGAAGAGATAGAATAAACTTCTAGAGAATCCATGATTCACAAAGGATAAACTATATATTTACCTTGTATTTAGAGATTAATCAAAACCAAAATAGTTAGTACAAGATCTGATGATCCCCCAAAAGGATATTCCTTTATAGAAAGAAACACTAATCTTAATTTCTAAAATTAAACCAACACTATCCCAAAGTTAAATAAATACCATTCAATAAACAATTGTCCTTAAAATCCTTCAATATAATCCAAACTAATATTGAAACCCAAAACATTGAATAATTTGGTTATGTAGTCTTCCATGTTAAATTGTATCTCCAAATGACATAAAATACTCTTAAAGTCACATACTTAAAAGTAATTAACCTAATAACATGTTCTATATTACAGGTTAATCATTTCCATAAATAACTCAAATCACTATAAATCCACAATAAAAACATAGATAAAAATCCACCATTACTCCTCAAATGAAATCCCATAGTATTCTATTTTCCTTGGGCATATAGTGTTCCCAACAAAGTGAACGTCTTCTAAAATAACACTTATCACTTAATCACCAAACAATTTTCCTATGCTAAGGGTATTCATTTGATAAGATATAAGATCCCAAATAAACTAATTATTAATCAATAAAATAATTTAACTAAAAATAATTAGTCACACTAACCATGGACAACACATAGTCTAGTGGTAGGTGATAAATCCCAATCACACTATGGTTGTGGGTTTGATTACCACAGCTTTGTTCGAGGCAACGAGTTCTCACACTGTCTGCATGTTGTCATTTTTCAAAAACTATATTTTACAACATTACCAAAATGAGATAAATTCCTCAAAATAACCATAACCTAATTTAACCACAAATTTTATCTCATACCTTGCATTTTCATCCCAAAATATAATAACATGTAATTGCCTCAAACCCAATGATCATATAAAACCAAATGGTTATTTATAACTATATCCACAAGAAAAAAGATAATTCTTCCTTAAATATCATTTTCAGATGACAACTGTAGGGTTACAAATACAAGAGAAAATTATTCCAAAGTAATCACATCAAGAAGGAGCACTAATACTTTTAAACATTTCTCCAACCATTTATTTCCACATAGATTCTTCTTTGAACAAGAAAATATCCTATAGAATAGGGAATTCACTCAGGTAATGGCCAGGTCCCCTACATTTATGGTAAATGACTATAAATGGATTCTTGGGACCATTTTTATTTTCTTCCATAGTACTCTTCATTTTTCATCGGCAATTATTCACTTTATGTCCTTCTTTCCCACACATAAATCATTTCTTTGTTCCATTGATACACTTTCCTGGGTGTCTCCTTCCACATTTCCTGCATGATATAAATTGAGGATTCTTTTCTCCATGGTCTCCACTACTGGAGCTCTTATCATTCACCACCTTTCTCTTCTTTGTTGAGTCTGGGAGTTGGTTAATATATATGTTGTTGATCATATTTTTGGAAAACTAATTTGGCATGAACATGATATCTTTTACGCCTATCAACATTCCATTTTGTTGCTCATTTCCACCACCGTTCCCACCTTGTACATCATTCTCAAGGTTACTATATCTTCCTTGGAATCCAGCCGCTAACTAAAACTAGAAAGCATTGTGTGAGTAACAGTAGTCATAAAATCATTTAGAGAATATCATGACACCATATTTTCAATTTGAAACACCTTAGGATTAACTAAGGTCATTTATTCGCATCTTATATTAAAATACTTAAAATCAGTTTGTAATGAAAATGTAAATTTTCCTAAGCATATCCCCTAGGAGTGTCGTAACCAAGAGTATAGCAAGGCCCATTGTCATGCACCAGTTCCCGTTCGAGTCTAGCTCAAAGCGGTGTTTTCGGGTTTTACCCCTAGGTACATCTGTGCCAGAGGTTCCTCTACCTGCTCATATCCAGACAGGGATGTATTTCTTGTAAAACTCACAAAATCACTAAAATACCAAAATTTTAGGAAGTTACTATATACTAATCCTCAAAGTCTATCTTAGGGCTATGTGCTCTAATCAGAGTTTATCTAAATCTAGTTTCCAAAGTTTGTACTAAATTTCCTCTGATACCAACTGTAACGCCCTGACCCCAGAATCCCAGATTCAGTGAATTATTACGTATCATTGGCATGATCATGAAAGATCAAGTCTTGAAATACCGATTAGTTTAGTAGCCTTGGAAATACTAGATACATTCATAAGGTTTACATTACATCATAAAATGGAAAACTACAACAACATTGTTTCTATAGACAACACTGATATCCCATAAACTATCCCTCGAGTTTAGTCATAATATACTTCTTTGTATCCTAGGAAAAATAAAACATAGAAAGGGGTGAGCTCAGATTCTCAGTAAGGATAACATTATAGCAGAAAGTTTTATAAATAAGCATAAACATTTAAGGCAGTGTATAAGATTAAAACCAAAACCTTTTAAACTTGAACTTCAGCATAATATGGCAAAGATAAAATAAAATAATTCCATTTAATTATTCAAATGGATATTATACTAATATAATAATCACATGTAATATTAATAGCCACTATCATAATGATGGAATGCATAACGATAGACTTTCATAACCACATAGTCAAGGCCTTGTGCCAAGACTACAAATAAGATTTTGTAAAGGCCTTGTGCCAAGACACTAGTTTGTCTCATGAGACCTACCGATGCATCGACGAGCTATAGAAGGCTCCACCCGTCACTTACTAAGTCCAATGCATTCCTCATATGAAAATTTTGAAGCATAATATGAACATTCGTATTAAAACTAGCATATAAAATGTCAATATTTTAACCACAAACCATGAATGGTATAAAAATAGCACATCCAAAGTCAAACATAACTCATTAAATACAATATAGAAGATTTTATTATAATAGATCAACCTCAATAGAGAATAATGAATGATATTGACATAGACGAAAATAATCATCAAAACTATTTAATAGAAATATCCCCCTTTTTCTTGAAAACATTTAAGAGTCTCACTATTTATCAAGAAGCCGTTTAAAATAGATTTTTGAATCAAAGTGTCCCATACCACTATGAAACTTTTAAAAGGAATTTTAATTTTTAAAACTTTAATATCCATATAAATAAACCCTTAAACCCATTTTTAAAACATGGTAATTAATGAGAAAGATTTAGAATAATAAATCTTTAAAACATTTTAAAATGATATTTTAGTTAGAGTTCCTAACCAAAAGATAGATAGTTGAATACAAATAATTGAGGTAATAAAAACTTTGTAATATAATGAGAATAAAGGGATTCATGATATACTATGTCAAAGTACATTATATACACCATATAAAAGTGATTTGGTGTATAACAATAAAGAAGTCTCAATGGAATGTAGATTGTGATGAAATCTCTTATAAAGACCATATCCTTAGGTTAAGGATAAATCAACGTCATAATTATGTGTTACAAATATAAATACACTCAATATGATTGTATATTAAGTGTAAATCAATCAGAGGACATTCACACATATTCTTGTAAAAAGAACACCAATGAATTGGATATTTAACTCAATAAATGGTGATTGAGTTAAAATTACTCTTATCAAGTTCATATCGATGACTTGAGAATTTATCAATGAAGTGATTATGTGTATAAAAAGTATATCCATATAAAGGGGAGTGGAAATTATGACATAAGAAAATGAATAGTGATTCCACACATAATCTTGGAGTAAAATAGTCAATGAAGTATGCGTAAAGCCGAATGAGTGGAAATTGAAATTTCAAATTACCTTATCGATTTGGTAACTTACGAAACATAAACCCATGAAAGAAGGATCATAAAATGATGATTTAAATATACATAAATTAAATTATATTACATAATGAATACAATCATGGGCAGTACACACTCCACATGCAATAAATAAGTGGTGAACAATGGAAATCACACGGAATTAAAAGTGAGATAGGAAACCCCTTACTTTGTAATTTTTCCTTGGTTGAGGGTAGGTTAACCTCCTATATAATGGTGAAATAATTGTTATTAAATTATACAAGAATCATATACATTAATATGATATCATATATGATCTTTTAACATTGCTTTGTTAATAATATCTTAGTATTATCGTCGTTTCAGGTGTTAACAAATTTGTTTTCCTTTATATTCTTTGTTATGTGATTCATATTTGTTATGGATGGGATGTATATTATTCATATAAAGAATGATATCATGTCTCTAAATATTATTTTTAATCATAAAATTAAATTTAGTCTTGAATGGATACGATGAGGAATGAATCTCATCGCGTTCGTGGAGACGGTAATCCGTACGTACGCACGAGTGACAATATCGTTCTTTTGATATTAAAATAATATATAATTGGATGGTATATAATATATTAAGAATCATTATCATGTTATATTTATTATTTACATCAATTACACATCATTATTATACCCATCCAAATAATAATGTATTGAATGACAATTACACCATGACGTGGAGATGGTAAGCCGTACGTACGCACATATGGTGACATGTTATTAAAATGATGGATAGAATAATGAATTTGGTTGTACCATATTTATAATAGAATCACAGTATATAGAAGATACCAGAGTTATTATTTTATAATAGAAACAACAAATAAAAATGAAGTGGAAGAAGAAAGGAACTTGAAAGAGGTGGTGAGATATTTACCTCTTCCTCGGGTTCTTCCTTTTGATTTGATCAAAAAGGGCTCTTTAGGTTGAATTTTTGACGAGAGGAAGACCTCTAGGATGAAGGGAGGATAGTTGAGAGGGTATTTGGGCAGATTTTGGCTGAGCCAAATGGTTTTGAAGGTGTGAATTAGAGAGAAGGGGGAGTGCCCTTTTATAAGAGGGGTGAGGGGCACCTTAGGAAAAGCTAGAAATATTATTTTATAATAAAATAATTTTTGGTTTCTAATGGTTCCAAAATGGATTATTTAAAGTCTAAGGTGGGGATGGGTCGAAAAACACTCAACCAATAGGTTTTAGACAGGTTTGGGTCACTATATAAACTTTATATTTTAGATTTAACTCTTAGTTAAATAGTTTGACATTTACCATGTCTCTTTGTATTTTTATATTATATGGTTATAAACTTACTATATACTTCCAAGCGAACCCCAAGTGGTTCATTAATGATACAAATATAATTATATAAGTCCTTTGGCCAAACCTTTCATTTTTATGAAAAGAATACCAATTAATAATATAATATTTTAAAAAAAAAACTCTTTTATGTCAATTTTGACACTATTTGGTATTTTGTTTTTACTAAATTCATAACAGTATTATTACTTTGAAAAAAATTCATATAACCAACCCAAATATGTTATATTAACCTAGAAAATTAGAGGAATTCATAAAAATTATCAAATTACATTTATTTGAATATTTATAACATCAATTATTTTAATATTTAATTAATTAGGTAATTACTGCATAATCATTGTGTCAAAAATAAATTAAATTATTTAATGTAAAAAAATATAAATAAAATACCATTATGTAGGAAATATTTTTACCTTTATAATGAATATTTATAGTTAAATTTATCTTATGTTTATTTCTATATTAAAAAATGTTTTAGTTTTTAAACATTGATTTTAACTCTTTTAACTCTTCTTTAAATAAAATAATAATAAATGTCCTAATCTAATCCAAGTGGACCAAAGAGGTTAATATTTTATTCCTAAGGTTTTTTTTAGAATTATACTTATATAATAGAATTAGGACATGTGTTAGGGTAATAATAATATCATTTTTAGCCTTAATTACCCTATTTTTTAACCGTGGTAAATAAAAGTAAAAAGTTACTATTCACCAAAAATTATTTTTATCTTATTGGACCAAATTTTACTCCTTGATATTAACCGTGTCTCTAGGATTTTCTAAATTCAACTCACATAAGCGGAAAAATTAAGTTTTATGTGAATTTGCAAATTCTCCTAGGAGGTGGGTAAAAGACGGTGAAAAGTTCAATAAAATTTTTATATATCTAAATTTATTTTAAACCGACTCCAATGAATTACATTGAACTTATATAGGTATTATGTATATATTTTTACCTAAAATAAATTTAAATAAAATAAATAATTATTTAAATAAAAATTCAGTTTTAAACTATAACTCAGTGTTTTTCACTATTCATCAAAAATTAAAAGTTTTCAGAAACATACCAAAAATTCACCCTAAGATAATTTTGAAATTCTGAATTAAAAAATGAAGTCTATTTTAGCAAATTAAAAACTTATAAATTGCATTTATTAGTTTAAAATTAATTCCCGTTGTCAAAACCAAAAAGCGTATTTTTATGAAATAATAACTACCAAAAGATTGTCATTTGTTTATATCCAATTTCAACGTGAAATTACTTCCAATGACCAAAATTGGATTAAATGATAAAAATATAATCTAATTATACATCCAAACCATTCATATGTATAGTTGAACACTATAAATTATTTTGATTAAAAAAGTTGTTTTTAGTTAAAATATATTATTTTTCACTATTCACCAAAATATGAAAGTTATCATAAAAACAAAAAAAAAATATTGAAACTAAATTATTATATCCCGATCCCAAAGAAGAAGTTTATTTTGTCAAATTGAATATATAAAAGTTTCAAATATTGGATTTAAAAAGGGTTCACCATTAAAAGGCGGTAAAATTGCATTTTTTGAAAAATACTTCTTTTATCTGAAAAAATGAATTTGTCCTTATATTATGTCTAAGAAACTCATAATATGGATTCTAAAATTATAAGGGTTATATATATTTCAAAATTCTGTTAATACTATTCATAGCCGCTTTTGAACGGCTAGTTTGGTAAGTCATGGTGCACTTGAACTCGATGTTGCATGTAGTGTAAGTTATTGAATTACTTTGAAGAACTAACGTAATATGAAATATTGGGGTGTTACATTCTTACCTCCTTCAATAAATTGTGTCCTCACAATTTTTAAAATTGGGCTTGGGAATATAATGGAAAGTCCCACATCAGAAAAAGAGTCAATAAAACTATCACTTCAAAAGAAAGAGAGGAAGTACAAAGGTCACCCAAGATAACCCATACTAGGATTCCATGTAGGAAAACATGGATATGGAAGATAAACTAAGTGTTAATTTCTTATGGAGAGGGATAGAAAACATGATCAGGAGAAAGTTAACAACAAGAAAACCAAAAACTTGTGATGGGACAAACGGTCATTAGTTTCCCAGTAGGAAAAGTAAACAGACACCATATTTTTTAAGTTACATTTCATAAAGATAAAGAATTTATTTATGAGATTGACTAAGAACATAAAGATATATGCTTAATTTTTAAGTAGAGTTTCATTATTTAATAAATTTCTACCACTAACTCATTTTTTTAAATGATGAGTATTCAAGAAGACTTGGTCACAACGAAATAGCTAGAATAAACTTCTAGAGAATCAGATGATCCACAAAGGATAAACTATATATTTACCTTGTATTTAGAGATTAATCAAAACCAAAATGGTTATTACAAGATCTGATGATCCCCCAAAAGGATATTCGTTTAGAGAAAGAAACACTAATCTCAATTTCTAAAATTAAACCAACATTACGCCAAAGTTAAATAAATACCATTCAACAAACAATTGTCCTTAAAATCCTTCAATATAATCCAAACTAATATTGAAACCCAAAACTTAGAATAATTTGGTTATGTAGTCTTCCACGTTAAATTGTATCTCCAAATGACATAAACTACTCTTAAAGTCACATACTTAAAAGTAATTAACCTAATAACATGATCTCTATTATAGGTTAATCATTTCCATAAATAACCCAAATCACTATAAATCCACAATAAAAACATATATAAAAATCCACCATTACTCCTCAAATGAAATCCCATAGTATTCTATTTTCCTTGGGAATATAGTGTTCCCAATGAAGTGAACGTCTTCCACAATAACATTTATCACTTAATCACCAAATCATTTTCCTATAATAAGGGTATTAATTTGATAAGATATAAGATCCCAAATCAACTTATTATTGATCAATAAAATAATTTAATTAAAAATAATTAGTCACACTAACCAGGGACTTCACGTAGTCTAGTGGTAGGCGATAAATCCCAATCGCACTCTAGTTGTGGGTTCGATTCCCACATATTTGTTCGACGCGACGGGTTGTCACACGATCTGCGTGTTGTCCTTTTTCAAAAACTCTATTTTACAACATTACCAAAATGAGATAAATTCCTCAAAATAACCATAACATAATTTAACCACAAATGTTATCTCATACCTTTCATTTTCATCCCAAAATATAATAACATGTAATTGGATAAAACCCAATGATCATATAAAACCAAATGGTTATTTATAACTATATCCACAAGAGAAAAGATAATTCTTCCTTAAATATCATTTTCAGATGACAATTGCGGGGTTACAAATACAAGAGAAAATTATTCCAAAAGTAATCTCATCAACAAGGAGCACTAATACTTTTAAACATTTCTCCAACAATTTATTTCCACATAGATTCTTCTTTGACCAAGAAAATATCCTATATAATAGGACATTCACTCGGGTAATGGCCAGCTCCCCTACATTTAAGGAAAATGACTGTAAATGGATTCTTGGGACCATTTTTATTTTCTTCCATTATACTCTTCATTTTTCCTCATCAATTCTTCACTTTATGTCCTTCTTTCCCACATGTAAAACATTTCTTTGTTCAATTGAGATACTTTCCTGGGTGTCTCCTTCCACATTTCCTGCATGATGGAAATTGAGGATTCTTTTCTCCATTGTCTCCACTGCTGGAGCTCTTATCATTCACCACCTTTCTCTTCTTTTTTGAGTCCGGGAGTTGGTTAATATATATGTTGTTGATCATATTTTTGGAAAACTGGTTTGGCATGAACATGATATCTTTTATGCCTATCAACATTCCATTTTGTTGCTCATTTTCACCACTGTTCCCACCTTGTACATCATTCTCAAGGTTACTATGAATTTCTTGGAATCCAGAGATTGACTAAAACCAGAAAGGATTGTGTGAGTAACAGTAGTCATAAAATCATTTAGAGAATATCCTGACACCATATTTTCAATTTGAAACACCTTAGTATTAACTAAGGTCATTTATTCACATCTTATATTAAAATACTTCAAATCCGTTTGTAAAGAAAATGTAAATTATCCTAAGCATATCCTCTAGGAGTGTCGTAACCAAGAGTGCAGCAAGACCCATTGTCGTGCACCAATTCCCGTTCGAGTCTAGCTCAAAGAAGTGTTTTCAGGTTTTATGCCTAGGTACATCTGTGCCAGAGCTGCCTCTACCTACTCGTATCCAGACAGGGATGTATTGCTTGGAAAACTCACAAAATCACTACAATACCAAAATTTTAGGAAGTTCCTATATACTAATCCTCAAAGTCTATCTTATGGCTATGTTCTCTAATCAGAGTTTATCTAAATCTAGTTTCCAAAGTTTGTAATAAACTTCCTCTGATACCAACTGTAACACCCCGACCCCAGAAGCCCAGATTCAGTGAGTTATTACGTATCATTGGCATGATCATGAAAGATCAATTCTAGAAATACCTATTAGTTTAGTAGCCTTGGAAGTACTAGATACATTCATAAGGTTTACATTACATCATAAAATATAAAACTACAACAAAATTGTTTCCATAGACAACACTGAGATCCCATAGACTATCCCTAGAGGTCAGTAATAATATACTTATTTGCATCCTGGAAAAAATAAAACATAGAAAGGGGTGAGCTCAGATGCTCAGTAAGGATAACATTATAGCGGAAACTTTCATAAATAAGCATAAACATTTAAGTCAGTGTATAAGACTAAAACAAAATCCTTTTAAACTTGAACTTCAGCATAATATGACAAAGATAAAATCAAATAATTCCATTTACTTATTCACATGGATATTCTACTAGATGAATAATCACATGTAATATCAATAGCCACTATCATAATGATGGAATTCATAATTCTAGACTTTCATAACCACATATATAGTCAAGGCCTTGTGCCAAGACTACAAATAATATTTTGTCAAGGCCTTGTTCCAAGACACTAGTTTGTCTCATGAGACCTACCGATGCATCGAGGAGCTATAGCGGGCTCCACCCGTCACTTACTAAGTCCAATGAATTCCTCATATGAAAAGGTTAAAGCATAATATGAACATTTTTATTAAAACTAGCATATAAAATGTCAATATTTTAACCGCAAACCATGAATGGTATAAAAATAGCACATCCATAGTCAAACATAACTCATTAAATACAATATAGAAGATTGTATTATAATAGATCAACCTCAATAGAAAATAATTAATGATATTGACATAGATGAAAATAATCATCAAAACTATTTAAGATAACTATCCCCCTTTTTCTTGAAAACATTTAAGAGTATCACTATTTATCAAGAAGCCGTTTAAAATAGATTTTTGAATCAAAGTGTCCCATACCAATTTGAAACTTTTAAAAGGAATTTTAATTTTTAAAACTTTAATGACCATATAAATAAACCCTTAAAACCATTTTTGAAACATGGACATTAATTAGAAAGATTTATAATAATAAATCTTTAAAACATTTTAAGATGATATTTTAGTTAGAGTTCCTAACCAAAAGAGAGACACTTGAATACAAATAATTGAGGTAATAAAAACCTTTTAATATCACGAGAATAAAGGGATTCATGATATACTATGTCAAAGTACATTATATACACCATATAAAAGTGATTTGGTGTATAACAACAAAGAAGACTCAATGGAATGTAAATTGAGATGAAATCTCTTATAAAGAACATATCTTTAGGTTAAGGATAAATCAACATCATAATTATGTGTGACAAATATAAATACACTCAATATGATTGGATATTCAGTGTAAATCAATAAGAGGACATTCACACATATTCTTGTAAAAACACCACCAATGAATTGGATATTTAACTCAACAAATGGTGATTGAGTTAAAATTACTCTTATCAAGTTCATATCGATGACTTTAGAATTTATCAATGGAGTTATTATTTGTATAAAAAGTATATCCACAGAAAGGTGAGTGGAAATTATGACATAAGAAAATGAATAGTGATTCCACACATAATCTTGGAATAAAATAATCAATGAAGTATGCGTAAAGCCGAATGAGTGGAAATTGAAATTTCAAATTCCCTTATCGATTTGGTAACTTACAAAACATACACCCATGAAAGAAAGATCATAAAATGATGATGTAAATATCCATAAATTAATTATATTACACAATGAATATAGTCATGGGCAGTACACACACCACATGCAATAAATAAGTGGTGAACAATGTAAATCTCACGGAATTAAAAGTGAGATAGGAAACCCTTACTTTGTACTTTTTCCTTGGTTGAGGGTAGTTTAACCTCCTGTATAATGGTAAAATAATTGTTATTAAATTATAAAATAATCATATACATTAATATGATATCATATATGATCTTTTAACAATGCTTTGTTAATAATATCTTAGTATTATCGTTTCAGGTGTTAACAAATTTGTTTTCCTTTATATTCTTTGTTATGTGAGTCATATTTGTTATGGATGGGATGTATCTTATTAATATCCAGAATGATATCATGTCTCTAAAAATTATTTTTAATCATCAAATAAAATTTAGTCTTGAATGGATACGATGAGGAATGAATCTCATCGCGTTCGTGGAGACGGTAATCCGTACGTACGCACGAGTGACAATATCGTTCTTTTGATATTAAAATAATATATAATTGGATGGTATATAATATATGCAGAATCATTATCATGTTATATTTATTATTTACATCAATTACACATCATTATTATACCCATCCAAATAATAATTTATTGAATAACAATTACACCATGATGTGGAGACGGTACGTCGTAAGTACGCACGTATGGTGACATGTTATTCAAAGGATGGATAGAATAATGAATTTAGTTTTACCATATTTATAATAGAATCACAGTATATAGAATATACTAGATTTATTATTTTAGAATGGAAACAACAAAGAAAAAGGAAGTGGAAGAAGAAAGGAAATTGAAAGAGGTGGTGAGATATTTACCTCTTCTTCGGGTTCTTCCTTTTGATTTGATCAAAAAGGCTCCTTAGGCTGGCTTTATGACTAAAGGAAGGCATCTAGGATGAAGGGAGGATAGTTGAGAGGGTATTTGGGCAGAGTGTGGCGAAGCCAAATGGTTTTAAAGGTGTAAATTAGATAGAATGGGGAGTACCCTTTTATAATAGGGGTGAGGGGCACCTTTGGAAAAGCTAGAAATATTATTTTATAATAAAATCATTTTCAGTTTCTAATGGCTCCAAAATGGATTATTTAAAGGATAAGGTGGGGATGGGTCGAAAAACACTCAACCAATAGGTTTTATACAGGTTTGGGTCACTATATTAACTATATATTTTAGATTTAACTCTTAGTTAAATAGTTTGACATTTACCATGTCTCTTTGTATTTTTATATTATATGGTTAATAAACTTACTATATACTTCCAAGAGAACCCCAAGTGGTTCATTAATGATACACCTATCATTATATAAGTCCTTTGGCCGAACCTTATATTTTTTTGGAATATAATATCAATTAATAATATAATATTTGTTTTAAAAACTCTTTTATGTCAATTTTGACACTATTTGGTATTTTGTTTTTGATAAATTCATAACAGTATTATTAATTCAAAAAAAAATTCATCTAACCAACCCTAATATGTTATATTAACCTATAAAATTAGTGGAATTTATAAAATGTCTCAAATTAAATTTTTTTTGGATATTTATAATATCAATTATTTTAATATTTCATTAATTAGGTAATTATTGCATCATCATTGTGTCATAAATAAATTAAATTATTTAATGTCTAAAAATATAAATAAAATACCATTATGTAGGAAATATTTTTAGATTTATAATGAATATTTATTGTTAAATTTATCTTATGTTTATCCCTATATTAAAAAATGTTTTAGTTATTAAACATTGATTTTAACTCTTTTAACTATTCTTTAAATAAAATAATAATAAATGTCCTAATCTAATCCAAGTGGACCAAAGAGGTTCATATTTTATTAATAAGGTTGTTTTTGGTTGAATTATACTTATCTAATAGAATTAGGACATGTTTTAGGGTAATAATAATATCATTTTTACCCTTAATTACCCTATTTACTTTTAACCGTGGTAAATAAAAGTAAAAAGTTACTATTCAAAAAAAAAGTTTTATCTTATTGAACCTCATTTTACTCCTTGATATTAACCATGCCTCTAGGATTTTCAAAAATTCAACTTAGAGAAGTGGTAAAATTAAGTTTTATGTGAATTTTCAAATTCTCCTAGGAGGTGGGTAAAAGACGGTGAAAAGTTCAATAAAATTTTTATATATCTAAAATTATTATAAACTGACTTCAATGAATTACATTAAACTTATATAGGTATTATGTATCTATTTTGACCTAAAATAAATTTAAATAAAATAAATAAATATTTAAATAAAAAATCGGTTTTAAACTATAACTTAGTGTTTTTCACCATTCATCAAAAATTAAAAGTTTTCAAAAACATACCAAAAATTCGCCCTAAGATAATTTTGATATTCTAAATTCAAAAATTAAGTCTATTTTACCAAATTAAAAACATATAAATTTTATTTATTAGTTTAAAATTAATTCCCGTTGTCAAAACCAAAAAGCGTTTTTTATGAAATAATAACTACCAAAAGATTGACATTTGTTTATGTCCAATTTCAAAGTGAAATTACTTCTAATGACCAACATTGGATTAAATGATAAAAATATAATATAATTATACATCCAAACCATTCATATGTATAGTTGAATACTATAAATTATTTTGATTAAAAAAGTTGTTTTCAGTTAAAATATATTATTTTTCACTATTCACCCAAATATGAAAGTAATTAGAAAATCAACAAAAATTTATTGAAACTAAATTATTATGTCCCGATCCCGAAAAAGAAGTTTATTTTTTCAAATCGAATATATTAAAGTTTCAAATATTGGATTTAAAAAGGGTTCACCATTAAAAGGCGGTAAAATTGCATTTTCTGAAAAATACTTCTTTTATCTGAAAAAATGAATTTTCCTTGAATTATGTCTAAGAAACTCATAATATGGATTCTAAAAATATAAGGGTTATATAAATTTCAAAATTCTGTTAATAATATTCATAAACGCTTTTGAAAGGCTAGTTTGGTAAGTCGTGGTGCGCTTGAAATCGATGTTGCGTGTAGTGTAAGTTATTGAATTACTTTGAAGAACTAACGTACTATGAAATCTTGGGGTGTTACATTCTTCCATCTTTCAATAAATTGCTTCCTCGCAATTTTTAAAATTGGGATTGGGAATATAATGGAAAGTCCCACATCGGAAAAAGAGTCAATAAAACTATCACTTTAAAAGAAAGATAGAGAAGTACAAAGGTCACCCAAGATAACCCATACTAGGATTCCATGTAGGAAAACATGGATATGTAAGATAAACTAAGTGTTAAGTTCTGATGGAGAGAGATAAAAAACATGATCAAGAGAAAGTTAACGACAATAAAACCACAAACTTGTGATGGGACAAACGGTCATTAGTTTCCCAGTAGGAAAAGTAAACGGACAACATTTTTTTTAAGTTACATTTTATAAATATGAGGAATTTATTTATGAGATTGACTAAGAAAATAAAGAGATATTCATACTTTTTAAGTAGAGTTTCATTATTTAATAAATTTCTACCACTAACTCATTTTTTTAAACAATGAGTATTCAAGAATACTTGGTCACAATGAAAGAGCTAGAATGAACTTCTAGAGAATTACATGATCCACAAAGGATGAACTATATATTTACCTTGTATTTTGAGATTAATCAAAACCAAAATGGTTAGTACAAGATCTGATGATCCCCCCAAAGGATATTCCTTTAGAGAAAGAAACACTAATCTTAATTTCTAAAATTAAACCAACAATACCCCAAAGTTAAATAAATAACATTCAATAAACAATTATCCTTAAAATCCTTCAATATAATCCAAACTAATATTGAATCCCAAAACTTAGAATAATATGGTTATGTAGTCTTCCACGTTAAATTGTATCTCTAAATGACATAAACTACTCTTAAAGTCACATACTTAAAAGTAATTAACCTAATAACATGTTCTCTACTATAGGTTAATCATTTCCATAAATAACCCAAATCACTATAAATCCAAAATAAAAACATAGATAAAAATCCACCATTATTGCTCAAATGAAATCCCATAGTATTCTATTTTCCTTGGGCATATAGTGTTCCCAACAAAGTGAACGTCTTCTAAAATAATATTTATCACTTAATCACCAAATCATTTTCCTATACTAAGGGTATTCATTTGATAAGATATAATATCCCAAATCAACTTATTATTGATCAATAAAATAATTTAACTAAAAATAATTAGTCACACTAACCAGGGACATCATGTAGTCCAGTGGTAGGCATTAAATCCCAATCGCACTCTGGTTGTGGGTTTGATTCGCACAGATTTTTTCGACGCGACGGGTTGTCACACGGTCTGTGTATTTTCCTTTTTCAAAAACTATATTTTACGACATTACCAAAATGAGATAAATTCCTCAAAATAACCATAACATAATTTAACCAAAAATGTTATCTCATACCTTGCATTTTCATCCCAAAATATAATAACATGTAATTGCCTCAAACCCAATGATCATATAAAACTAAAAGGTTATTTATAACTATATCCACAAGAGAAAAGATAATTCTTCCTTAAATATCATTTTCATATGACAACTGTAGGGTTACAAATACAAGAGAAAATTATTCCAAAGTAATCCCATCAACAAGGAACACTAACAATTTTAAACATTTCTCCAACCATTTATTTCCACATAGATTCTTCTTTGACCAATAAAATATCCTATAGAATAGGGCATTCACTCGGGTAATGGCCAGGTCCCCTACATTTACAGCAAATGACTGTAAATGGATTCTTGGGATGATTTTTATTTTCTTCCATAGTACTCTTCATTTTTCATCGGCAATTATTCACTTTATGTCCTTCTTTCCCACACGTAAAGCATTTATTTGTTCCATTGATACACTTTCCTGGGTGTCCCCTTCAACATTTCCTGCATGATGGAAATTGAGGATTCTTTTCTCCATGGCCTCCACTGCTGGAGCTCTTATCATTCAACACCTTTCTCTTCTTTGTTGAGTCTGGGAGTTGGTTAATATATATGTCGTTGATCATATTTTTGGAAAACTGATTTGGCATAAACATGATATATTTTATGCCTATCAACATTCAATTTTGTTGCTCATTTTCACCATCGTTCCCACCTTGTACATCATTCTCAAGCTTACTATGACTTCCTTGGAATCCATCAATTGACTAAAACCTAAAAGCATTGTGTGAGTAACAGTAGTCATAAAATCATTTAGAGAATATCATGACACCATATTTTCAATTTGAAACACCTCAGGATTAACTAAGGTCATTTATTCGCATATTATATTAAAATAGTTCAAATCGGTTTGTAAAGAAAATGTAAATTATCCTAAGCATATCCCCTAGGAGTGTCGTAACCAAGAGTACACAAGGCTCATTGTTGTGCACCCGTTCGCGTTCAAGTCTAGCTCAAAGCGGTGTTTTTGGGTTTTACCCCTAGGTACATCTATGCCAGAGCTGCCTCTACCTGCTCGTATCCAGATAGGGATGTATTGCTTGTAAAACTCACAAAATCACTACAATACCAAAATTTTAGGAAGTTCCTACATACTAATCCTCAAAGTCTATCTTAGGGCTATGTGATCTAATCAGAGTTTATCTAAATCTAGTTTCCAAATTTTGTACTAAACTTCCTCTGATACCAACTGTAACGCCCCGACCCCCGAAGCCCAGATTCAGTGAATTATTACGTATCATTGGAATGATCATGAAAGATCAAGTCTCGAAATACCGATTAGTTTAGTATCCTTAGAAGTACTAGATACATTCATAAGGTTTACATTACATCATAAAATGGAAAACTACAAAAACATTGTTTCGATAGACAACAATGAGATCCCATATACTATCCCTGGAGGTCATTCATAATATACTTCTTTGCATCCTGGGAAAAATAAAACATAGAAAGGGGTGATCTCAGATTCTCAGTAAGGATAACATTATAGCAGAAACTTTCATAAATAAGCATAAACATTTAAGGCAGTGTATAAGACTAAAACAAAAACCTTTTAAACTTGAACTTCAGCATAATATGGCAAAGATAAAATCAAATAATTCCATTTACTTATTCACATGGATATTCTACTAGTCGAGTAATCACATTTAATATCAATTTCCACTATCATAATGATGGAATTCATAATTCTAGACTTTCATAACCACATAGTCAAGGCCTTGTGCCAAGACTACAAATAAGATTTTGTCAAGGCCTTGTGCCAAGACACTAGTTTGTCTCATGATACCTTTCGATGCATCGAGGAGCTATAGAAGGCTCCACCCATCACTTACTAAGTCCAATACATTCCTCATGTGAAAAGGTTGAAGCATAATATGAACATTCGTATTAAAACTAGCATATAAAATGTCAATATTTTAACCACAAACCATGAATGGTATAAAACTAGCACATCCAAAGTCAAACATAAATCATTAAATAAAATATAGAATATTTTATTATAATATATCAACCTCAATAGAGAATAATTAATGATATTGACATAGATGAAAATAATCATCAAAACTATTTAAGAGAAATACCCCCCTTTTTCTTGAAAACATTTAAAAGTCTCACTATTTATCAGGAAGCCGTTTAAAATAGATTTTTGAATCATAGTTTCCCATACCAATTTGAAACTTTTAAAAGGAATTTTAATTTTTAAAACTTTAATTCCCATATAAATAAACCATTAAAACTATTTTTAAAACATGGACATTAATGAGAAAGATTTAGAATAATAAATCTTTAAAACATTTTAAAATGATATTTTAGTTAAGGTTCCTAACCAAAAGAGTGACACTTGAATAAAAATAATTGAGGTAATAAAAACTTTGTAATGTCATGAGAATAAAGGGATTCATGATATACTATGTCAAAGTACATTATATACCCCATATAAAAGTGATTTGGTGTATAACAATAAAGAAGTCTCAATGGAATGTAAATTGAGATAAAATCTCTTATAAAGACCATATCCTTAGGTTAATGATAAATAATCATCATAATTAGGTGTGAAAAATATAAATACACTCAATATGATTGGATATTCAGTGTCAATAAATTAGAGGACATTCACACATATTCTTGTAAAAACAACACCAATGAATTGGATATTTAAATCAACAAATGGTGATTGAGTTAAAATTACTCTTATCAAGTTAATATCGATGACTTGAGAATTTATAAATGGAGTGATTATGTGTATCAAAAGTATATCCACAGAAAGAGGAGTGGAAATTATGACATAAGAAAATTAATAGTGATTCCACACATAATCTTGGAGTAAAATAATCAATGAAGTATGCGTAAAGCCGAATGAGTGGAAATTGAAATTTAAAATTCCCTTATCGATTTGGTAACTTACGAAACATACACCCATGAAAGAAGGATCATACAATGTTGATGTAAATATCCATAAATTAAAGTATATTACACAATGAATACAATCATTGGCAGTACACACACCACATGCAATAAATAAGTGCTGAACAATGGAAATATCACAGAATTAAAAGTGAGATAGGAAACTCCTTACTTTATACTTTTTCCTTGGTAGAGGATAGGTTAAACTCATGTATAATGGTTAAATAATTGTTATTAAATTATAAAATAATCATATACATTAATATGATATCATATATGATCTTTTAACATTACTTTGTTAATAATATCTTAGTATTATCGTCGTTTCAGGTGTTTACAGATTCGTTTTCCTTTATATTCTTTGTTATGTGAGTCATATTTGTTATGGATGGGATGTATATTATTCATATACAGAATTATATCATGTCACTAAACATTATTTTTAATCATAAAATGAAATTTATTCTTGAATGGATACGATGAGGAATGAATCTCATATCATTCGTGGAGACGGTAATCCGTACGTACGCACGAGTGACAATATTGTTCTTTTGATATTAAAATAATATATAATTGGATGGTATATAATATATTCAGAATCATTATCATGTTATATTTATTATTTACATCAATTACACATCATTATTATACCCATTCAAATAATAATGTATTGAATAACAATTACACCATGACGTGGAGACAGTAAGTCGTACGTACGCACGTATGGTGAAATGTTATTCAAAGGATGGATAGAATAATGAATTTGGTTCTACCATATTTATAATAGCATCACAGTATATATAATATACCGGAGTTATTATTTTATAATGAAAACAACAGAGAAAAAGGATGTGGAAGAAGAAAGGAACTTGAAAGAGGTGGTGAGATATTTACCTCTTCTTCGGGTTCTTCCTTTTGATTTGATAAAAAGGGCTCCTTAGGTTGGCTTTATGACTAAATTAAGGCCTCTAGGATGAAGGAGGACAGTTGAGAGAATATTTTGGCAGAGTTTGGCTGATCCAAATATCTTTTAAGGTGTTAATTATAGAGAAGGGGGAGTGCCCTTTTATAAGAGGGGTGAGGGGCACCTTAGGAAAAGCTAGAAATATTATTTTATAATAAAATCATTTTCGGGTTTTAATGTCTCAAAAATGGATTATTTAAATTATAAGGTGGTTATGGGTCAAAAAACACTCAACCAATAGGTTTTAGACAGGTTTGGGTCACTATATTAACTTTTTATTTTAGATTTAACTGTTAGTTAAATAGTTTGACATTTACCATGCCTCTTTGTATTTTTATATTATATGGTTAATAAAATTACTATATACTTCCAAGAGAACCCCAAGTGGTTCATTAATGATACACCTATTATTATATAAGTCCTTTGGCATATCCTTAGATTTTTAAGAATATAATATCAATTAATAATATAATATTTGTTTTAAAAACTCTTTTATGTCAATTTTGACACTATTTGGTATTTTGTTTTTGCTAAATTCATAACAGTATTATTAATTCAAAACAAAATTCATCTAACCAACCCTAATATGTTATATTAACCTATAAAATTAGTGTAATTCATAAAAAGTCTCAAATTTTATTTATTTGGATATTTATAATAACAATTATTTTAATATTTCATTAATTAGGTAATTACTGCATCATCATTGTGTCATAAATAAATTAAATTATTTGATGTCTAAAAATATAAATAAAATTATATTATGTAGGAAATCTTTTTAGCTTTCTAATTAATATTTATAGTTAAATTTATCTTATGTTTATCCCTATATTAAAAAATGTTTTAGTTATTAAACATTGATTTTAACTCTTCTTTAAATAAAATAATTATAAAAGTCCTAATCTAATATAAGTGGACCAAAGAGGTTCATATTTTATTCCTAAGGTTTTTTTGGTCGAATTATACTTATCTAATATAATTAGTACATGTGTTAGGGTAATAATAATATCATTTTTACCCTTAATTACGCTATTTACTTTTAACCGTGATAAATAAAATTAAAAAGTTACTATTCACCAAAAATTATTTTTATCTTATTGAACCAAATTTTACTCCTTGATATTAACCGTGTCTCTAGGATTTTTGAAATTCAACTCAAAGACATGGTAAAATTAAGTTTTATGTGAATTTGCAAATTCTCCTAGGAGGTGGGTAAAAGACAGTGAAAAGTTCAATAAATTTTTTATATATCTAAAATTATTATAAACTGACTCCAATTAATTACATTGAACTTATATAGGTATTATGTATCTATTTTTACCTAAAATAAATTTAAATAAAATAAATAATTATTTAAATAAAAATTCGGTTTTAAACTATAACTTAGTGTTTTTCACTATTCATCAAAAATTAAAAGTTTTCAGAAACATACCAAAAATTCACCCTAAGCTAATTTTGATATTCTGAATTCAAAAACGAAGTTTATTTTACAAAATTAAAAACATATAAATTGTATTTATTAGTTTAAAATTAATTCCTGTTGTCAAAACCAAAAGGTGTATTTTTATGAAATAATAACTACCAAAATATGAAAGTTATCAGAAAAACACCAAAAATTTATTGAAACTAAATTCTTATGTCCTAATCCCAAAGAAGAAGTTTATTTTGTCAAATTGAATATATAAAAGGTTCAAATATTGGATTTAAAAAGGGTTCACCATTAAAAGATGGTAAAATTTCATTTTTTGAAAAATACTTCTTTTATCTGAAAAAAATGAAATTGTTCTTACATTATGTCTAAGAAACTCATAATATGGATTCTAAAATTATAAGGGTTATATAAAGTTCAAAATTCCATTAATACTATTCATAATTGCTTTTGAACGGCTAGTTTGGTAAGTCGTGGTGCGCTTGAACGCAATGTTTCATGTAGTGTAAGTTATTGAATTACTTTAAAGAACTAACGTACTATGAAATCTTAGGGTGTTACAGCTGGGTTGGCCCAAGCCGACCGGTCCATTGGACCGTTCGGAATTCCGGGGGGGGGGGGGGGGGCTCCCCCTGGGTAGCTGCTAGGGCGGGCCCTGCCACAGCGGACCGCACCCAGCCACGGGCCAAGCCCCGCAGGCCATTTCGAGTTGGATACTCTGAGTAGGCCGGGCTTGCCACGACCCAGCCAATCTGGGCCGGGTCGGGCCGATCGGAACGGACCGGACCCGGGCCCATCTGGACCCAAATATGCCCTTTTGGCCATATCTTGAGAACTAGGCGCCCGTTTGATGAACCATCTATGGCACAAGATTCCTTGGATCGAGATAGTCCTTTTGGTATACTCCAATTGAGTTTTGGATAAAGTTGGAGTATGACCAGGTTGGATCAAACCCGAATCCAACCGGGCCCTCAGAACAGAATTGCTAATAACTTACAGACCGGGCGTCTGATTGACGCGTCGTCTATTGCATTGGGACCCTTATGACGTGGTGGTACTTTGAGATACTTCTTTGTGGGACTTCATGACATTTTAAGTATCTGCTGATGGCTTGAGTAGTGGATCATCTCGGAATCAAGCGCGCTTAGCGCGGGAACCCTATGGTTGGCTGTACTTGAAGAATCAACAGATCCTATGTGGGTCATCTTCAGATCCTATGTGGGTCATCTTCAGATCGTGTTTGGGTTATATTTAGATCCTGTGTGGGTCAAAATTTTCCTGTCCTATGTGGGTCATCTTCAAATCCTGTGTGAGCCATCTATGATCCTGCGTGGGTCAACAATAGAGCTTCTCAACGAAGTAAGATGATCTAGCGATACAACTAATAATCTATACTTCTGTACTTAAGTTATATCTGTTGTGATATGAGTCTTTACCTTTGTGGTACATTTCTTTGTGGTGATACCTTCGTGGTATTCTTCTGTGTTGTGTTACCTTTGTGGTACTTACCTTCATGGTGTTACCTTCGTGGTATTGTTTCATTCGTGGAATAGTTGTGATTTTGGCTAGAGAGTTGGTCCTTGTGTTTCCTCATGAACGAGATGGGTACACTTGATAACTTAGGTATATGTATGGGCATATACCTAAATAGGGTTGACTGTTGTTTTCATGCATGTGAACATGGTGTTGCTTTGTGGTTTATCCTTCGTGGATTCTGAGAGACCTTCAGGGGTCTCGGGGTCCCAACTGAGTATTGTTATACTCACCCCTACACGGGCTACGCCAACACCTTACTGTGTTTTGTGAAGATGACGGAAAAGATTGATCGAGGCTGAGGGTGCCAGGACTAGAGGCTGCTCGGAGGTGGACCATTAGACGAGACGTACTGCATAGATGATCATTCAAGAGCTGTACCTACCCTTCAGGTAGGATACTTGGCGGGTGTTCACGGGGGCTGTTTTCAGTTTTACTTGTACTTTCCAGTTGGGTTTGTATTCTGGCCCCTTTACTGACTATACTCACCATATTTACTATTTAGTTTACTTTGTACTTGTATCTTGCGGTGTTCTTGGATTGTGTGAGTATGTAGGTTAAAAGGCAATGCCTTTCCAGTTTTAGGGATATGCCTTCTTGGTGCTAGTCGCCAGCCTCTAGCCTATGGAAGACGGACTTGGGGTAGTCATGGAACGGGACCTGGGGGACGGGTTGTGACATGATAATTATAATGATAATTAATAGTTAATTATATTTTTAAATAAAATCAATACAATATATACATCTATAATTTATAATAATAATAATAATATATCTATATATTAGCAATTTTAAATCTAATTAAATCTAATTATTAAAATTATTACTTTTAATTTTATAGTTTGATAATTAATAATATGTTGCAAAAATATTTATACATTTTTATATATTTTTTCATGTATTTTATAAAAAATATTATATTACAACATATGTAATTTATATATTTTTTCTTAAAGTAAAAAAAATTAGTATTATTTTAAATATAGTTGATAGTAAATTTAATATTAATTAGTAATATATTGAAAATAATCCTTTATAAATTGAAATATATTTATAAATATTTTTAATTATAAGTATACTTTTTTATAATATTAAATATTTATTCATTAATATAATTAATAAAAGTTTTTAAATATTTTTTAAAATATTTAAATATGATTATTATTAATGTTATATATATATAATTAATATTATATACATTTATATAATTACTAATTTATTATAAATAGTTTTTATTTAAATGTAATTTTTAATATTTTTATATTTATTTATACATTTATATATAGTAAAAATTATTTTCACATTTATATAATTAATAATATTTCTTAAATAAAATTAGTCACATTGAAATATAATTATTAACTATTTATGATTTTATATGATTAATAATATTTAAATATTTTAATTATTTTTATATTCTTTTTTATCATTGATTCTCAAGGTTTACAAGTCAAATGCCTAACCACTTTTTTATCTTTGGGATTTATCCTTTATGCATTATTAATGAATATAATTATAAATTTACATAATTATTGATATATTTTTTTTAAAAATATTTATTTATTTATAATAATAATAATATTTTTAATTATAATTATTGACCAAGAATTTATTAGCGTTAACCTTAGTGAAAAAAACTACAAATATTTGTTCTATAATTAGCATTGATATTGGTGGTAACCCTTATGTATCAAGTGGTAACTCTTACATATCAGGTAGTAACTCTTACGTATCAAGTTAGTGACCCTTACGTATCAACAATTGTTAGTGCTAATTTAGCATTGATAAATCTACTGATATCAGCACTAAAGTTATGCTGATACTGGTTGTAACCATTACATATCAGGTGGTAACTCTAACTTATCAAGTGGTAATCCTTACATATCAAGTTGGCGACTCTTACATATCATGAATTATCTTCACTGATAAAGTATTAAATTACTTATTCATACAATTTTAGCATTGATAAAATAACCTTTTATCATTGATTTTTAGTAAGAACTCATAAAACCCTTATCATCTTTATAAAAGAACCTTAACCACATCACAGATCATGTTGGAGTTAGTGCATGAGAACCAAATGACTTGTGCTTTCAATTACCAAAATATTAATAAACATTTTTTCACATAATGATTTCTCTTCTATGATACATTAATGTGATAATGCCCTTAGTTTATTATTTTTACCTCAAATGGTTATAGTAGTTCCCTGCTATAATGAGAAAATATAGATTTCATGCTAGTATTCTTAAAACATATGTCTTGTAGTCTTGATAACATCTGACTGATGAGACATATATGATGTTTTATTATCAAATTCTAAAGGATCATAAGATATTGATTCTTCTTCTCATTAAGTTCTCGCTTGGTAATCTCCAATAAGGTTAGTTATAAGGAAAGACATGCCAATAGGAATTCCAAAAACTATATGTTTCATTGGATATTTCTATCTCTAGACATATTTACTGATCCTTTGACTTTAGATAATTATTATTATATAGCATGAATCATATATTTTGATATATGGATGAAAAATGTGATGAAATATGCTCATATAAAGGTAGCATATTTTGGGTTCATCATAAGTGATATGAAATTAACTGAATAAGTCAAAAAAAGGATTGGTCTTGTCAAATTTAACAAAAGAAGATATCTATGTCACTTTTATTGAAATATAATTGTGTTATTAAATCCATGACCATGGTAATTCATTTACGATTTCATTTAAGAGAGTCAAATAAAAATGAATCAAGTATATAGTATGATGACACAAGTATGATCCCTTATTTATGATATATTAGTAGAGAAAGGGATTATATTACATAATAAATTCCATATAATGTTTTTTATTAGTGTGGAATTAACTTCTTTATTTATGGGAGTCATAATGTGTTGTGAGACACCGATATTGGAATTTAGGCAAGTTCACCTAATGTCACTGAGAATGATGTTGGGACCACAATCACCTTCTGGTAAACCAACCAGAAGATACTCCACTGGAATATCATGCACAAAAGTAAAAACTCTAGAATAAACCCCACAATGATTCTTGGAAGTTATAAGAAAAGTTCACCCAAGTCACTACACCACAATGTAAAATTGCTAGAATAACACAGGAAATACTATAAAAAGCAATGGTCAAAAGAAAATTTGATAGGAATAGAAAAACCCAAAATTTAACATTGTTCAAAATTTCATCCTAATCCATGGGGAAATTATGCCTAAATTTTATTCAAATAATCAAATAAGGATGATTAAAATGATTTACCCATCAGACTATCTCATATCACATAGATCACAAGTGATCCACCCTACTTTTATAGTAGAGTATATCCAGTGATCCTAGTCGCCACCAACATTTTACCTTCATGGGATAAAGTCAACCTCCTTCGATATGCATAGAGGAACCCTTATTCTAGTAAAATATTTTCACTACTTCAATATGCCTAGTGAGTATACTATTCACCCTCTGGTGAACTCATAGGATTCCCCCTGCTTCGTCTTTTAGAAAAAAAACTTTCAATGGACTGACTCCTACACTCTAGCCTATATCTTCTAGTGAACTAACACCCAGTTTTTGTCACACCATCTCTATATGGTCATTAGGAATAAGGCCATTAGATTTTATCCTCTAGTTGGTCTAGAATTTTCTCTTTAAAATAAAATGAATCTCACACCACAATAATTTTCCACTTGATATCCATTTTAGTCTACAATATTACTTGAATAAGATCCATTCTATAAGTCTGCTCTTCCCTATCCGGTATAACTAACAAGACAAGAACTTTAAGAAGAATATTCATTTTAGTATTTTGACTAAGTTCTCTATTATATCCTATACAAAATCCTTTATTTTAATTTTCATAAACCGGCTTCATGGTTCCCCACCATGCCTTTATCATGGTTAACTAAGATATACTGAGATGCAGAAATTTCTCAACACTTCCTGAGTCATGACCTTTATCAACATGTCAGATATATTCCACACTCCTTCAATCTTCTAAAGGTCCAACTCTTCTTCCTCCAATAATGTATGGATGAAAATAAACTTCAACAAAATATGATTCATTCAAGAGTGAAACTTTGATTCTTAACTATGTGAATCATGCTTTGTGAATCAAAAAAGAATATCTCATAACTCTTCCTCCTTCCAAGATCTTCCAACAAACCCTTTAACCAAATGAACTCCTTCACTACTTCCATCAAAGAAACATACTCTGATTCTATTATTGAATGAGTGACCATTGGTTTATGTTTTGAAATCCAAATCACTTATATTTTACCAAAAATTAAACTAAAAAATGGGAAGTTGCTTTCTTAAATCTAAATCCACACCAAAATTAGAGTATGAAAAACCATGTAGAGACTCATCCATTCTGATGTGAAGTGTTAAATTCTTTAGAACCATTTAATTACCATAGGTTATCTTTCAAATCTTTATAATACCCTCTTCCAAGGTTTGACATAAACCTATTAACAACTCCCACTACATGTTCAATGTTTGGATGAGTATAAATTATGAAATACATAAAAATTATAACTATTGATGCATATGGAACTTTCACTATATAATCAACCTCAAATTTGATTCAAGGTGACTTCTCTTTACTTAGATTAAAATTCCTAGTCATGGTGTGGTCATTGCATTCAATGTAATCAAATCAAATCATTCCACCACATTTGGGATTTAGTCATCCCGGGTCAGGTATAGTGTATTGGAACTTTGATATCATATATCCTCATTCTTAAAATTATATTTTTTTGGAATAATATCCTATATCTCAAAACTTATGGATAACTTATCTTTTAACTCATCGATCCATTATTTCACCAGACCTTCTATCAACATGTCATCCATATAAAGTAGAAAGTTGATGAAATTACCATCATCAGACAATTTTTGGCAATAATAATATTCATCATTTCTATGTAAAAACTTATTTTCTATTATTAAATAATTTAACTTCCAATTACAAGTCCTTGGAACCTAAATAAAACTATAAAGTTTATGTTTGAGATGACACACAATTTCTTAGTTATACTAATTCTTGAAACAAGATGGATTCTCTATATAGTTCACTCATCTATGTCCCCTCAAAAGAATTTTGTCTTCACATCCAACTTCTCCATATGAAGATCTTTAGATGAAACCATACTACACATTGTTTTGATATTCATGTTCTTTACTATCAGAGAAAATATTTAAGAGATACCCACTCATTCCTTTTATTTAAATCTCATCACAACTATCCTGGAATAGTAATTCCACCTTCCATATTCCTCTTCCTTCAGTTGTTAACACTCTTTTGAAGAATATTCTTCCCATAAGGTCCCTCTATCAGCTACTAAGTTTCAAACGCATAGAGGAACTCAAGTTAATCCCTTATGGATAAATCCCACTATTTCAAATCCTTAAAGCTCCATTCCTCCTCTAGGAATTCAGGATCTACATTTCCTATTTGAAGCATAATATTCAAAGTACTTCTATACCTTTTTATTGGGTGTCACACCTTGGTATATCTTCAAAGATGTCATTACAGTTGTCTTCCTTAAAATACTATAAATTATAGAGTATGAAAATCTAATGGTCAAGATTCTTCAGTCCTTGAACTTTTTAGTAATTTAGGTTTGGGAAACACCATCAAAACATGACCCCTTCTGATAACTCCATTGGATATTATAGTGTTTACTAAACTAAAATGCTTCCTGAATTTGTTAGAAGATACAAATATTACATTCATCTATTTAGGTGAACCTCAGATCCCAATAAAACTTTTATTTCATAATAATTTCCCAACAAGTTCCAATTTTTCGATATTTCTCTACTAAATATTATATTTTGACTCTTGATAAATTTCTAAGAGTCATTATCCCAGAGAAGAAATCTGAATTCTTCATCACTATAACCAAAAAATTAATACTTTCAAGGATTATCCTCAATATTTTCTTGTTATTTAGAATTAATATGGTCATAAGTGAGTGATACAAAGTCTTTGAAGAGTTTCAAATAAACCATACTTCTAGAACAATAGTTCTATGAAAGTTATTACCAAATGGGTGATGATGGAATCCAATTGACTAAGAATGCAACACAGTTCACATTGTATACCCAAAAAACCTTGGGGGACAATATGTGAATCATCATGATCCTATAATTTTCCAAAAAATCTATATTTATCCTTCCTATAACTATATTATGCTCTAGATTCCCTAGTATAGCCTTCAAAAAATGAATCCCCTTCCTCTAGAAGAACTTATGGAACTCTCTTCATCCATACTCACCACCATTGTCTGATTGTAAGAACATAAAATTACTTATGGTATCCTTTTACACCATGGTACCCCACAAGATGAAAGTCTCATGCAATCACCTCAAAATTGTGCTTTATAAAGTACACCCACAATTTATGTGTGGAATCATCAATAAAAGTCATATAGTAGAGTGAACCTTCATGAGAGTGCATCATAGCTAGCCCCTAAGAATATATTTGAACCACATACCACTTCCAGTGATTTGATGTTTTCCCTTCCAATTAGAGAGAAATATTACACTATTTCATAAGTATATAATCCTCTCACATATTTTACTCCATGTTTCTAGCATTCAGTAATCCCTTAGTAACAAGGACTTTCATCCCCTTCTCACTGAGGTGGTTGAGACAATCATGTCAAAACTTCATAGATATAATTTCTCTATAATACATCACTACTTTCATTGAAACTTTGAGGTACAATATCCTATATTTCACTCCATTTTCTAAAGACATAGATCCACATGAAATTTTACACATTCCATCTTTTAACATTGTATAAAAACCTTAGTCATCGAGTCGTCTCATGGAAATTAATTTTATCTATAATTCTATGATGTGTCATGCACCTTTCAAGTATTTCAATCTTTAATTACTCATTTGGGTAGAGACATATCCCATTCTATTAATCTCAAGATATTTCCTATCCATCAGATGAAATCTATCATATCTTATAGAGATGTAATTTTTCACACTCTCCCTCTTGGATGTTTAAAGGAATAAATATCTAGAGTCAATCACCCAAGACTTAAGTGAGATAACGATACTTAGGAGAAATACACCCATTTATTCGCAAACAAAGTTTGTAGAACCAATAAAGGAAGTGTGTATTTTTGAAATCTCCCTGTGTTAATTGAAATCCTTATTTTGATGGCCTTTCCTCCTATAATTTCATCACATGGGAGCACATTCCACCAAGCTACTCTTACTATGAATTCTCCGATCTTTCCCTTTCTAGTGACTTTTTCTAATAGCCATAGACCTTCTTCCCACTATGTTTTATGTGTTTCCAAAAGACAACTAGATCTAATTATGGTGAATTTTTTCATTCAAGATAAGGTTGAAAACATCTATGGAGTTCAAACATTCCTTTATATTGTAATTACTCACAATTATCACCATCATGGCCCTTGATTTCAAAGGGAAGAAAGTAACAAAAGTTCCCAAACCAAGTCTCTAAATTAAAAATTTATTTATTCCAATTTTCTTCAAATTACATTGAATTAATTATAATGATCAAATAAAGAAATTACTCCAAAATTTTAATGTTAAATGATATCCTTAGTAAAAAAACCATGTTCATCATTATGGGCTTCTTATATATATTAGTTAATGTTCTCATGAATTTTGAGGTTGTCTTCAATCCAAAGATATTGAACATCACATTTCTAAAAATTAACATTTTCATCATCCAGAGTAATTTATTATCCATATTCTCCCATTCTATATTTTTTATCACTTATGTCTTGGCTCTAGTCAATGAAACATTGAGTTCTTTCTATAGACAAAAATTCCCTATCTAAATTTTTTAAAACCCAAAATATCTCCCATTGAACTTCTCTAGTTGGATCTTTCCATCTTTTTATGATATCACATAAAAAAATGTGATCTCCCACTACTTTTATTAAATGTAAAATAAGAGTTAAGGAACTACTTATAAATATTATCCTACAAGGAATAGAGTAGAATGTTTAAATTGAACCGAGATTTGAAACACCTTCACCAGGACTTAATCCTTCATAAATAACTCCAAACCTAAGCTCCAATACCACTTGTTAGGTCCACAAACACCTTATGGTAAACCAAATGAAAGATGATCCACTATAAGTTCACATGTGAAAGCAATAACTCAGGAATAATCCCCACATATGATGCATGGAACTTGGAAGTCAAGTACACCCAAGCCACCGCACCACAATGTAAAACCAACAGAAGAATTCATGTAAGATTGCTGAAAATAATGAACTAAAGAAAACTTGAAAGGAAAACAACAACACAATGTTTAACATGGTTCAGACTTCCATCCCAATCCATAGGTAAATTTTGATTCTTTTTTATTTAATGAACCAAATAATGATGTTTAATTTGATCAATTCATCACACTCTCTCATATCACACTACTCCCAAGTGATCCACCCTAATTTTATAATAGATTACATATGCTGATCCCAATATCCAATGCCATCCTATCATCATGGGATAAATTCCACCTTCTTTGAGATGCATAAATGAACCCTTCATCAAGTCAAATTTCTCCATTGCCTCAATATGACCATCTGGAAGAATGCTCACCCTTCATTGAAATCATGGGATACCTATCCTACATCATCTTCTAATGAATGAACTTCCGATGGACCGAATCCTTAGCATTAGCCTTTATATTTGGGTGAAATGAAACCCAACCATTGTCACTCCATATCCATGTAGTCATCAAAAATATGGACACTATATTTTATCCTTCCATTTGTCCAATATTTCCTTTATCTAGTAATTTTAAGCTCACACCTAAATAAACGATACCTAGAGGGTCACACATTAAGTGTATCTAGGATATCATTAAATTCTATAATGAATTTATTATTAAGAATAAATATTATTATCAATTTATGGAATAATAATTACTCAAGTATTCTTGATCATATAAATGAAATCACTAGATATTTAAGTTTAGGATATTTGTGGTTAATTATATCTCTTGTCTATTTCTCCCAAGGTAATAAATAAATATTTATTTTTTCACCAGTTTAGTGAATTGATTAATATAAATATTTATTTAGTAGTATTAATATTAAAATAAATATTCATTCATGAGTTTACTCAATATAATATTTATTTATTTATTGAAAAAATAATAGTTATTTGAATAAATATTTTATTATTGAAGGTTCAATAAATACCAATGATAATTGAATGTATGGGTTATGGTCTCAATAGAAATACTATATAATATTTTATATAATTTAAATAAATATTGATTGATTTATTTAAAAAATGATATTTAAATATGAATATGTAAAGATAAATAAAAATAATATAATTATAATTATTATTATTAAACACGGGGAATATCATATAAATAATAATTTTGTAAAGGTTGGGGATAAAGTGTGGTGCTAGAATTCTCTCTAAACCTCAAGTGAAAACTCCCCTCCCTCCCTATTGAGAATAAGAGAGAATAAGTGAATCCCCATGTTATAATCAATGACAGACAACATGATTCACTACGTTCCTCCATATTATCACTCAAAATATCAATATCATTATTTGAAGATTTTTGGAACATATGAAAATACAACTAAAAGAACCTATGTATGTATTCTAAACAAAAACTACAATATGAAAAAAGAGGGATTGGAGTTGATTATAAAGAATTGTCAAATTCTATGTAATTATTATTTAAAATTCATTATTAATTAAATGTTAAATATTCTCTTTAAGATATTATAGGGTTCCCATTTTCAATTTATTTTGATATTATCCATTCAAATCGATGAAAAATCATTATTTTCCACTAGACCACTACTTTTGTTGGACATAAGAACCTTCAGGTGGTATCAGAGTGGTCACATTATAATGTATGATTATTTATTATGTGTTTAATCAATTTCAAGTATTTTATTGTTAGTTTTTCTTTTTTGGTTTTCCATTTTTAATTCAAATACTTTGATAACATGTTCATCTAGTTTTTATCGCCATGAATAAGTCAAGAACACATGAAAAAAACTCAAAGACCCCATTGAGAGGTTCCAAGGTTTTTGGCTAGATGAAACTGATACATGAAATGTAATAGAAAATTACATGTTGTATACCCATGGTCAACCATACAAGGTGTAGGTTGTGATTATAATTAAATTCCATTTAGATCATAATGTTGTTTATTACAGGTTCTATATTGACCATCATCATGATGCATGAATTAACAGGGAGCACATGGTGTGTAGCTGGTGTACATGTCATATAACCCCATATGGTTTTCAGTATACATAAATCATAGTAAGTCATGTGGTAAGAGTATGTTTCTCTATTACACGTTGGATATTAACTACTATTTGAGAAAAATGATAAGGTTTGAAATACACAATGTGTAGCTATATGTACACATTGTGTGACACATGATAACCCATGAGATATACACATTGAGACTTAATTCATGTTATATGAGTGGAAAAAAATTTATTACACGAAGTGTGGTTGGTTATACAAATCTTTTAACATATGATAACTAATATAAGACTGACACTTAGACAGAAATGTCATGTGATTCAATAGGAAAATAATTAAAGTGAAACACAAGCTACATAGTGTGTAGCTAGTTATACATGCCATGTGACCGGTTCCACTTCACACTAGGTACACACTGAGTGATTATTGGTGTTTCATGTGAATATAAATTATTAATTATTATTATACATATAATTATAAACTATATTGTTGAGATGGTATGTGATTATGATATACTCTATAATACCAAATATAGGATCTAAATAATAGAGATACTAAATCAAGTATCTAAAAATTCTCAAAATACAAGAGGGGGGGTGAATTGTATACTTTTAAAAATTCCTTTGGAACTTTTAAATATGGTTATGTTTAATAAGGTTAAACAAGGTAATTCACAAAACCTCTAGTTCTACACGCTTTCTAGATTCAGGAAATATAATTCCAAAAATTTGAATCCAGAAAGATGGTTTCAGAAAAAGAAACTTAATGAATGTTTATAGTGATGAAGATTCTACCTTAAAGCGTATAGAATCTCACTAAATCAGAGTACAAGTATAAAGAAGTATAAGATAGTTATAGTTTCCTTAAAAATACAAATGCAGCGGAAAAATTGTAACAAAACAAGTAACAAGTAGTAAATCTTTTAACCCAAAGAGAATGGTATCCAACAAACTTAGATAAAGGTCCCTTGATTTATACTTTCAAGAAAGTTTGTCTTACCCACAATAGGGTAAGCCCTCGATATGAAGATTGGAGTCTGTCTTGCTATCCCCACAAGCCCTCAACTTCAAGGTAGTCGGCACCTCTGTCTTCCTATCCCCGGAATCCCTCAATTGTACACAACAATAATCAGATTCGCACAAAGAAATATGAACAAGAAGTTCAGTACGCACAAAGCAGTAAAGCCTCTCTCTCTAGAAATCACTTCAGAAACATGTAATCTCTAGATTGATCAACTTATATGAGCTCTTTCAAATGAGCTCCTATTTATAGGCACAACAACAATGGTCGGATCCCTCTTCCAACGGTCATATTTTTCCTTGAATTTTGGAGGGACTTGTACACATGTCACTCAAACAATGGCTAGTTAGTAACTGAATGCATGGAATCATTTTATAAAAAAAACAAGTGTAAGTAAAAATATGGTTATATAACTAAAATCAGATATTCATAATGTAAGAAAATAAAAGTTCGGAGTCTAACCAAAAATAAATTCGGAGTCTATAATACAAGTATATTTGGATTCTATTTTCTATGGAATTCAGAACCTAAACTTACAAAGTTCAGAGTCAGAGTTCATGAGAATTCGGAGTCTGAACTTACAAAGTTCAGAGTCTAAATTCATTATAATTTGGAGTCATAACTCATAGGAATTCGTAACCTGAATTCGGTGTCAGAACTCAGAAGAATTTGTAACAAGAATTCAGAGTCAGTATTCATAAGAGTTTGTAATCAGAATTCGTATTCAGAATTCGGAGTCAGAACTCAGAAGAGTTCGTAACCAAAATTATAATAATTCGGATCCTAAAACAGAATGCTTCATATATAGGTAATTATAGGATTCCGAGGTTTTGGTTACAAACCGAATTTTACACTTAGAAAAATTATGATATGAACAATGAAAACATGGTAAGGATAAATTTCCTTGGGGAAGGAAATTTTTCCTTATAGAAGTAAAACATAGGGTAAAATGAAATTTTCCTTGAGATAAGGTGTTTGTGATTTTCAAAATAAGAAGGAATGATAAAGTCATAAGGAAACCTTAATGACTCAACAATCTCCCCCAAGTATAAAGGAATGGAAAATTCATAAGGAAAATCTTATTGACTCAACATATATGACATGTTACAATGTCATACATGTCATGTGCTTCACATGAATTACCAGTGGTAGATACTATATATATTTATAGTGTATTTTGTAATCATACATGCCATGCAGACTACACGACTTGACCCATAGATCTACATGCCTTGTATATCATGACACGATGTGTTGGAAAAAATTTCATGGAAGTGAATGGTACATGAAAAGTGCCAAAAACATCATAAGTCACATGATGTGTTGAATGACAGAACATGTTGTGTAACTATTAAATTCCAAAGGTGGATTTAATCAGACATAGAAAGGTACATTTCATGCCACTTAGAGAGTATAAATCACACACACACACACACACACACACACACATATATATATATATATATATTAAATTACAGTAGTGAATATAAATTGACTATGATGGTACATGCTTTGTGGCCCTGTTAGGTCACATCGTGTAATTAATTAATTTTAAATTTAAATATTTTTTTTAATTCACTTAAAATTATATAAGATGGGTATCTAAAACAATGTTTGGATATATTATTAATATAATTAATATATTAATTTATTAATTTGACTAAATTTATTTCAAGAGGAATAAATTGAAATATTGTTAGTAAATGTAAATATATAGTTTTTGTATGCTAATATGGAACATGGGATTGACTGACCTATTTATGTGTTAGGATTATTTAATTAAATTATTTATTGCATAATTTTTATTCGATAATTTATTATTATATTAAATATGATGATCTTTCTATCATCCCTTCATCGTTTATTATGCGGGGACTTGTGTATCCCAAGGCCAATTTTATGTAATAATAAACCCCTGGTACCCTTCACCCGTGAATGAATAAGCATTTTTAAAGGATGGATATCTTAGTAAGTGGATATTGTTTAGGAACTGAGCTAAGGTTAAACCAACCAAGGAGATACATAGGTTAATAGAGGAATTATACAAACTGATCTTGATATTGGGTCAAGGAGTTATTTTCCATAGGGTCAAGGTTAGTTTATTTTTCACATGATAAACCAGAAAATAGAGAAAATAGCATGATCATATAACATATTTATTATATTTTAAAGTGCATGGTTATATATTTATTTATGTATTTCATGGTTTATTTATATGATTAAATGTGATCACATAATGAAAATAAATTTATAAGAATGATAAGATGAAATAAAATAAAATGATTACATGCAAATTATTTTATCACACATGGTTAATTAATTATGTAAAATCCGTATTATATTAAGAAGAATGTGATGAATAAAATAAATAATATTTATACGTAAGATGAAAAAAATCCCTCAAGAAAATATTAAATCATAAAACATCTTTCATCTTTAAAGTTAAGATACAACCATAGTGAAAGTGTGAGCCAACGTATAGTGAGAGACACTTTTCAAATATCAGGGAATATTAACAAGGATAATGGGTCGAATTACCCAAATTGGTATTAAGGGTAATGACTATAGTATACTTAATATAACTTGGAGGAAATCATTAAGGAAATTTGAGTTTAGGATTTTAGGATTGGTAATTTCACTCAGTAGATCAAGGAATTGTGAGTTAATGTAGTTGGAAATAAATGACTATATAAATATCATAAAATAATTTCAATAGTCACAATATGGGTATAAGAAGGGTTATATAGATCCTTACACTATAATATCTAAGAGATAGGATATTATAAATCCAATGGTGATGACTATTGGGATTTGATAAAATAGTGGGATAATAATAAAATTAATTCATTACATCATAATTGGTAATCAATATACCATACTAAAATATGCTTTCATTTGTTATAGAAAAATGGTAAAAAACATGATAACACTACGATCATTCCTAAACAAAGCGAATTCCCCCTCTAGAACAAATTCCCAAGAGTGTTATAGTTTCTTATACACTACACTACTATAAGTAAATTCTTATTATGTAATGGAATCCTCTATTATTGACCAGCCACATGAACAATCCATTGAGCAAGAAACATCATTCAGTAGTGGTTTTTTTATGTTCTTAGTAGTGGTTTAAACAACCATGAAATTATTCATGGTAGCTTGTAAAAATTGTTGTGAATTTATACATCTAATATTATTTCACGAAAACTTTAATAAAATACTATGAATCATTTTTCAATGGTTTTTAATGTTTAAGGGTTGTTTTCTTTTTTCAAAAAAGTTAACAAATAATTTAATAAAAATTATTTAGTGGTGTTTTCTTTGTTATTTATTTATTTTTTTTATTTTATTTATTTTATTTTTTTATTTCATTACAGATCTACTTTTCTGAATTAAGCATATATATGTGTGTGTAAGGTGAAATTTGAACCTCTTACCTCTTGGTTATTCAGAAAATTCTTTACCACTCCACCAAACTTTTAATGTGATAACTAAACATACTTTAATATACTTATATATATAAAAATAAATACATGTAAATACATATATATATCTCTGTGTGTGTCTACATATAAGTATTCATAATTTGTAAATACATATATATATATATATATTTAAATAAATATATATTCACACAAAAACCCATGTATATAATTATATATAAATATAAATTGATATATATGAACAAATATAAATACACACGCACATACACATATGTAAATAAATATATATATATATATTTTTAAAAGGTTGGGGCCCAAGCCTCATTTTATTATTAAAGCAAAGCAAAGACCTCTTTTAACTAGGTAGAGGAAGACCTATTACATAGCCCGAAGGCCCAGTGGGCTTGTAGCCCATTATATAGCCTGTAGGCCCAAATTTTTAACCCAATTCCCATTCAGTGAATAGTAACCCGTTTGCTATAGTACCTGCATAGTACCACCGCTGCTATAGTGCCCTGCCACTGCTACAGTACTCACTGATCTACAGTCCCTGCTACTACAAAGGCTCAGATTCGTGCAACGTCACCTCGACGAGGGTTCCTCTGTACAAGCGACTGGAAGATGGAAGATATGTGGTAGAGGCCGATTCAGATGCACTTCATGAATGCTCACAACTTTGTAAGTTTTCACTAATGGGTCACATATCATATATAAAAGGAGATAAACCCTGGTCGAATACTGATTTGAAGACTAGAATTGCGCACATATGGGGCTTTGCAGATTAGAAAATTCTTCCAATTGGCAAAGGTTATTTCCATATGATATTAAAATCACAGGAAGATCTTGATTGTGCTTGGAAAATTAGAAATCTTCAACTCAAACCAGGAGTTTTTCACATATTTGAATGGGATTACATGTTCAACCCAAACAATGCTCGGAACAAAATGGTGCAAATCTAGGTTAGACTTCATGGACTTAAGTGGTATTTATGGCATCCAAAGATATTGAATGACATTTCTTCATGCATAGGCACTCCACTGAAAATTGATCAAAGAACCCTCAATGATAAAATTAGATTATATTCTAGGGTCATGGTGGAGGTAGATATTATAGAAAATCTCTTGGAGACCACTCTCTTCAATGAAAATGGATTTAAAACTGAGGTCCGGATAGAATTTGAATGTACGAATCCTTATTGTGTGCTGTGTAAGATTGTTGGACACTCATTGCTCAAATGTAGGATTGTCAAGAAGCAGGTTTATCAGCCGAATGATGACGATTGGATGAAATTCCGTAAGCACAAAAATAAATTGGCTGAGAACTCTCAAGAAGTCTCCAATAAAAAATTGGAAGTTTGGGTGAAGAAGCCCACCTTTCCGGAAGAAAACTCAGGTAAAAGCTGAGTGAATATGGTAGAAGCTGAAGAGAAATTAGAGGCTAATATGCACATTATATAACAGATTGAATAACTTGTTTTGGATGCTTGTAAGAAATCTCAAATAGATCCTACAACCCCAGTTACCTCTGCTCATATTGAGGTATCAGATTCCCCCAATGGTGGTCTCAAAGGAGACACTCTGGATAAGAATGAGGTCTCAGATTGACCACATGAGTTTGTAGAAGCTCTGAAGGGTGTTGATCAGCTGGTTGGCAGTGCGCCGGTATGTGAGACACAAGAGTATGTCCAGTGCGTGCTTCTAGAAATGTGACACCAAGTCGAAGCTGGAAGTTCTCCTATGGATTCTGTTATTTCGGCAACGCTGGACAAAAAATTAGGTATCTTTAATATCAATTTTTCAAATTCTTCTATAGATATTGAACATACTATTGGTGATGTAACTCCAAAAATTAAGGAAACTGCCACCTTTTTGGATCCACTGGATAAAAATTCAGGTGGTTCCCATCAAAAGGACCTCCCCCTAATTAGTTATACTACACTAACACTGCACACACAGATTTTTCCCAATAAGAGTCCTGTATCTAGTAAGGATCACCAAAAAGAAAAACTAGAAGGAGAGGGCTCGCAGCCCACTAGACATGTCTCTATTATCCATAAGGATAATCCCTTAATGGAATCAAAAGTTAAACACATTAGTCCACATGAGACGCTGGAAACACCTAAAAAATCATACTATTCCTATTACAGGTGTTGTTAAGGAAAATTCTGTTTCTTATATGAATGAATAGGTTAAGCAATTCAGTCAGACTCCTTCCCCAAATGTCATAAGATCACAAAGGAAGAGGGTCTTTGGTGGTTCCAAAAAGAAAAAGGGGGGATCTAGCCCCCAAAATAGGTCTTAATGGATTGCCTCTTTTGGAACTGTCAGAGCATTGTGAGCCCTACCACTTTTTCTACTCTTAAAAGATTTATTTTGATGCACAAACCTAAACTCTTTGCTATAGCTGAGCCAAAAATCAATTTCTCTTTAAAGTTTATACATCTATGTGCTTATGGTTATAATTATCTAGGTGCTTGAAAAACTGGGTCATCTATTGAATCTCTTTGGATGTTTTATCATGACTCTTTACAAAATGTTAGTGATTTATTTTCCACTGAGAAAATGTTAACTTGTAAATTTTCTCTAGATGAAAAGACTAATATTTGTACGATGTTCTATGCCAAAAATAGATATCAGGACCATAGGTCCCTTTGGAAAGATATTGTTGATTTATCCAACAACACTCATGATCCCTATATTGTGTTAGGTGATTTCAATTCTATTCTTACCTCCAGTGAGAAAATTGGTCATTACTTATCCTCCATTGTCTCTAGATATTTTAGAAGTGCTATTAAAAATTGAAATCTCTTAGAAATTAATCTCACTGGTGCCAAGTACACATTGTACCGAAGACACTATAATAGGTTAGTTACAAGCAAACTGGATAGGGATTTCACTAACTCTCAAGCTCTAGACTATTGGGATACCATCTTCAGCATCACCTTACCCAAGCTTAATTTTGATCATCATCCGATCCTTTTTAGCCTTATCTCTAATAAGATGAAAACCATTCTCCCTTTTATATTTAACAATGCTTGGACTTCTGACTTAGATTTCTCTAACATCATAAAAAATTGCTAGGAGTCTATGAACCATCACAAAGATGCTTTTTTTTGCATTATGAAATTAAAGCACATCAAACAATTCCTTAAGGGTTGGTGTAATGCTAAATACAAGAAAATGGACAATGCCGTATCTATCCTTGAAAATTAACTTTCCCAAATTCAACATAACTCTACTTTCTCTGATTTTTCTACTGACCCTCAAGATGAAGTCAATACTGCTCCCAAATTGAATTCTCTCTTTGTTTTAAAAGACAACATTAGTAAGCAAATTTTTAAAGAAAAATGGCTTTCAGATGGTGAGAGAAATACTATGTTTTATAACTATCTTCAAAGAATGAGGAAAGTTTTTCTCCCTCTCTCCTTACTTAGAGACAATGAAAACCTCCTTGAAATAGAGGAGGCCATTACTACTCATGTTGTCAACTACTTTGATAACATTTTCAATGGCCCAAATATTAATAAAGACCTTCGTCCTGAGATCATTCTGATCTTGGTGAATAAAGAAGATAACCTCTCTCTTCTAAGCATCCCTCTTGAACAAGAAGTCAAAGACACTGTCTTCAGCCTTAATCTTGATAGTGCCCCGGGACCCAATGGTTTTAATAATTGTTTTTTTCAACATCATTGGGAAGTCATTAGCATGGATGTGTGAAAACTTGTGAAATCCTTCTTCTCTAATGGGGTTCTCCCTCATGGTCTAAATGGTCAATTCCTTACTTTAATCCCCAAAATTGACAATGCTTTTGAAATACATATTTTTCGTCCCATTGCTCTTATTGACTCTCTCTATAAAATCATCACCAAACTACTTTCCAACATACTTTCTTCTCTATGTCAAAAAATTATTTCATGGAATGAATTTTGTTTTATAAAGGGAAGGAACATACAAGATTTCATTTTCCTTGCATCAAAATGCACCAACATTCTGAACAAAGATAATATAGGAGGTAATGTTATCATTAAACTTGATATTAAGAAAGCCTTTGACACCATTGAATGGAGATTTATCTTCAAAGTTTTGGAAGATTTAGAATTTAGTGATATTTTCATTAGTAGAATCAATTCCTTGTTCAATTCATCATCTATTTCTATTCTTGTGAATGGATCTCTTAAGAGATATTTAAAATGTACCAAGGGTGTCAAGAAAGGTGATCCTTTATATGCACTCTTTTTTACCATAGCCAAAGATTACCTTAGTAGGCTTCTCACCAACTTGGTTACTCAAAACAAACTTAAACCCATTCAGGCGGCTAGAAACTTAAGTGTTCCTACACATCTTTTTTATATCAATGACATCATTCTTTTCTTACAAGGCGATAAAAAAATATTCAAAATCTTAAAAATGCCTTGACCCATAATGAACAACTCTATGGTCAATCTATCAGCTGGGGGAAATCTTTTGTCTTATTCGGAAAAAACTTTGCTTATAATAGAAAAAATAACATCATCAATTGTCTCAATATCAAGGAAGGATCCTTCCCCTTCAACTACCTTGGTGTTCCTATATTTTGGGGAAGGCCTAAAACCATTTTCTTTTCCACCATTGTTGATCAAGTGGTCAACAAGCTTTCCTCCTAGAAGGGTAAATCCCTCTCCATGGCGGGAAGGATCTGTTTGGTGAAATCTACTATTGTGTCAAAGTTGGTCTACTCGCTGATGATTTATAAATGGACTATTGGTCTTCTCAAAAAAATTAATGTTTACATCAAGAATTTTATTTGGACTGGTAGCATTCTTGAAAGGAAACTTGTGACCATCCTATGGGATACTTGTTTCAAACCGTTGGATAAAGGTGGTATTGGTATTAAAAACCTTCAGCACTTTAATGACGCTCTTCAAGATAGACTCACTTAGATATTGATTAATAATAACTCTGATTCCATCACTTTTCTTAGAAATAGATTCACTGAAAAACTTAGGAACAAAAATTTGAACTATGTCCAATCATCCATATGGCCCTCCATTAAACAATAATTTGCACACATTATGGACAACTCTAGGTGGATGGTTAGTGTAGATTATTCCATAAATTTTTGGTTGGACAACTGGACTAGTGCCCCTCTTATCTCTAAGTTACCCGCTAAATCCATTTTGGTGAACACTAATTGTACTATAAAAGATATCATGCTTTCCGGTAGACCCGACCTACCTAATAACATCATGCATATTATTGACAATTATCCCTATGCTAATGATGATTTTCTTATATGGGAACCTACGTCTAATGGGATCCTTGACTCAATTTTTTTACAATCATAACATTACTAATCCTGATCTCAGTTTTGTTTGGTTAAAATAAATTAATAAGAACTAGATTAAGCCCTCGAGACTTAATCTTGTCTGGCGTATTGCCCAAAATTATGTTCCCACTGAGGTTTGTCTTCAATCCTTTGGAATACAACTTTGTTTTAAGTGCCATTTTTTCCATCAGCACAGGGAAGATTCTTACCATCTTTTTTTGTCTTGTGCTACAGCTTCAGCACTCTGGAATTATATTACTAACTTGTTTGGCTACAGATGGTTACATTCAAACTCAATTAGTACTCAAATAAAATACTGTGTGGAGCTAAAATCTTCACAGCAAATCAAAATCCTTTTCTTAGCAGCGGTGGCAGAGCTCCTACACATGATCTGGTATGATCAAAATGACATTATTCACAACAATTACTCATTTAATCTTAATGCAGGTCATACGTGAATTCGAATGGCCATCAAGGATGCCGTTGCAATTCAAAAATCCTATGATAACTCCGTTTGTGATTTCAAAATCCTTCGTCATCTCAGAGTTGATGGTATCTACAGGCAACCGAAGCGCACCTTTGAAGTATTCTAGAAAAACCCACTTCGAGGATGGATTAAAGTGAATGTTGATGGAGCTTCCAAAGGCAATCCTGGACCTGCTAGTTATGGTGTGACTTTTAGAGATTCTAATGGGCGATGCCATGGATGATTCTTTGGCAGCTGTGGTACGACCTTATCCTTGCAGGTGGAAATGATGGGTGTGATTCACACTGTGGACCTCATCATGCAAAAGGGCTGGAATAACATCTAGATTGAGAGTGATTCATCCACTATTTTTCAGGATATATGGAACGATGAATTATATCTAGCCTAGCCTATCACTAATCTCTAGATGAGATGCCTGACTTCTCTCATGGAGATCAACTACATTTCCACACACACCTTTCGCAAGGTGAAAAAGGTTGCTGACAGTCTTGTTAACATGGGTATCAGTCCGAACATTACTTGGAAAGAGGATCTACCTGTTGAGCTCCTTCCTCTTTATGAAAGGGATTGTAAAAAAATCCCTTACTTCATAATTATGTAACCCCCTTATTGCTTTAATAAATTGTGTCTTGGTCCATGACTGAGACACCACCTTTTACAAAAAAAAATCTATATATATTTACCCACATAATATATATAAATACATATAAGTATAAATACACATAAATATATAAATACACATAATTATACATAAATTGATATAAATATATATAGATATCTATAATTATAAATAATTATAAATAAATATCCATAAATATATATAAATAAAATTATATATAAAATTATATAAAATTATATTTATATATATAAACATGTATAAATATATATAAATACACACACACATATACACCCACATAATATATATATATATAAATACAAAAAAATAAAAATAAAAATATATAAATACATATATAATTATAAAAAAATATAGATAAATATATAAAAATACACACACATATATATAATTTAATATAATTATACATAAATATATATAAATATATAAATATATAAATATATATAAGTACAAATAAATATACATAAATACACACATAAATATAAAACTGTATAATATACATATATATAAATAAATATACTTAAATTGACACACACACACACAAATACACACACACACACACACACAATTATTAACCCTAAACTTCACACCATAAGGAAAGTCATTAAACTATAAGGTTCAACCATTAATTCCATCTAAATTCAAGCCTTGACATTACCATGAGAGAAATATTGGGGATTAAGCAAGATAAGTAAATCCTTGACACATAAGATACATCAGAAAAATAAACCACTAAAATAGGAAACATAACTAAAATTTAACACCTTAATATCTACAGGAATGTAAAACCACGGAATAAATTCTTACACCACCTAAAAAGTCTAATAAGGCCCTCTTAAATAAATTGTAAATACCATCAAAATATCTCAAATTATGGTACCTTAACTTAAAACTCGATTTTTGAGGCCTTATGGGATTCTTTTGTCCAAAAACAATTGAGATACATGGTTCTCCTATAATAAATGTTATATAACTCATTATAATATTTGATTTATAAGGTTATGGATCCTAAAAAAACACCTACATCAAAATTCACCATCCTTTAAAATTGAGGTATGATTTTTTAGTTATCCTAGAAAATTAAGGAATTTATTTTCATTAATTATTAACAAATTATTATCTAATATTATCATAGTTGTTTAAGTAAACTTTGATTTTATAGGTCTCAAAGCACAAATGGACACTCGAATCAAAATTTATGGTCATATGAAACTAAAATATGATTTTCAAATTATATTAGAAAATAGTTAAGTGAGGAAGTTTTGAAAATGGTTTTAATATCCGTGTTACATATTATAGTGACTTTAAAATAGAATTAATTTTCTTAAATTCCCTAAAATATTTTAATTTTAGAGTTTTAGATAGTTTTTTTATAAAAATTTCATTAAAAACAAATATATATACAAATTGAAAAATTCTAATCAGTATCCATTTCCTATAAAATATTTTTTTTTAAAATGAAACCCATTTTCTTTTCATGGAAAATATTCATGAATTTAAACTTGACATTTTTTCCCTTAACCATCCTTAAACCCTATTAAAATCATTTTTAAAATGTGGGATAAGCACAAAAATCTTAGTAAGGGACATAAAAATAAATAAAGGAACCATTATTCCATGAATAATTTAAAAAAAATTCTTTTCAAAATAAGCATTTTCTTACCCAAGAAATACCCTCATATTCCAAAATATTTTCAAAAAAGTTCAAAATAAATATTAAAGGAAAAATAAAACTCATAATTATTTCTTTGAAATCATAAAAACTCATAATACATTTTTGAAAATTATATTTTTCACCCTTAAAAAGTATCATATTATTATTTTTTGAACATATTATCATTATCATACCTTGAGAAATCATAAGATTCTCGTAAAAAACCATATAAATAATAGATAAAAAATTGTAGGTTACTTGGGGAATAATTTACATATCAATATTTAAAATGTTATAATCTTCACATTTACACATAGAATAACCATCATAGTTACATAAAAAAACCATCATTGTTGCAATTGGAATAACCATTGTAGTATATTCCCATAATATCTTCAGAGAAACCTAATCAGTTAACTATGTCACTTTACCCAATAAATTGGAGAGCTATAATGGGATCAACATTACTCAGTTTATAACCTAAAAAACCATTATCATAAAAAATTCCCAAGAAATATAACAAAATACATAAAATCTTTCATCATAAAAAAATTCTCTGCACCCATAAGAAAACATTTTCAGATATTGATATATCCCTTTTCTTTAAACCCCATTTTCAAAAATAAAATTCGAAAAACAAAAGAAAATTGGGATTTTATTTGAATAAAATATGAAAGATTATAAAGGAATATAAACATAAAATAATGGTTATAGTGGTGTGAAAATTCATTGTCACCATATACATCAAAATAGAGTATTCCTTTTGTCTTTTGTAAAGAAGGTCAAAACATTCTGTTAAAATATTATTATTGAAAACATTTGAAAGAAAGTAAAAGGATACATAAAATGTCCTTTGTAATTATTTTATGTGTATATAAATACATCCATAATTTTTTTTAAAATACGGACATTGAATAAAAAGAGATGTAAAAGAAACTTTAAAAGAGGCTTTTTAAAAAAAGTCCATTACCTTGAGTCTGAATCATCATGTAAGTCATTTATCTTACCAAATAATAAAATTATGTTAATTATTTTATTTCTTGAGAATTTTTTTTATTTTTTTATTCCTTTTATCTCACTCATTACCATGTTATAATATTACTTAATAATTTAAGTTCATGTCAGATGTTTTGATGATATTCGGTTCATAAGCTGAAAATGACTTAGGTAGGCTGGATATGGTCAAAGTGGTAATTATTAAATAATATACATAATAATAATCATGAAATAATTATCATTTTTATACATAAATTATACTTTTAAATCCAACTATCAAATATGGTTATGAATAATGAACTATGTTACAATCATAGAGATGGTAGGATGTACGTATAGATGAGTAACATTTCCATTTTTCTACGATAATTATGGGAAGAAGGTAAGAATTATTCTATACTTATAGAATAATAATACTATCATAAATATAATATTACTTATTTAAATATATTTATATATATCATCCATATGAAAAATGGATCACATCATTTTGTGGGGGTGCCAGTCCACACGTATGCACGAACGACATTATCATTTTTAGTGAATGGAAAGCTAAGAAGATAAATAATATATTACAATTTAATAATGATAAAAATTTCATTAATTTAATATATAAACATTAATTACATCATTATAATCCATTTATGAGAGACAATTATGGAAAATTAATTATATTAGTTAACGAGGTGGTAGTCCGCCATACACATGAATAATGAATTCGTTTTCTATTTGGTGAAAGAGGATATGGATATAAGTTATAAAATTAATATAATAAAATATAAATATATTTTTTATACTGGTTTTATTATTTTATCATGGTTTAAGAATATTTTAATAAAGTGGAATAAGAAATAAAACTAAAACATGTGGTTAAAAATTATACCTCTTCTTTTGAAAATATCCTTTTATTAACACCTTAAGGACTCTAATATGGGTATTATAAAAAAAAGGAATATATAATATAGATATATATTTTAGGAAGCTATTTTGATAGATATTTTCCAGAAAAGGTTTTTGAAGTGTGAATAAATGATAAGAAGTGGTTCCCTTTTATAATATAGGGGAGAGGTGGTCTTTGAATTTATTATACTATTAAATTAATATAAGTTAATTTTGATGTAAAAATAGATAAAAATTGATAATATTAGAATAAAATAATATTATTATTTGAAATAATATCATAAACTAATTTTTTTACAAGTTTAGATCACATTTTTACACTTATCATTTTCTATTAACCCCCTATTAATCCTTTTCACACTTACCATGACAACATGGTTTTCTACACTTTGAGGGACAATATAGTTACTAAAGATGAAAAAGGGTTCATAAATGGACCATGGTTTATATTTTAAACTATAACCTAGTCACTTGGATTAATATATGATCTTTATTAATTTTATATCATTTAATAAAATAATATTTTCATAAAATATCAATAATATCAATTTTAGAACTATTCATTTACTTTGAATTTTATAATTTCAATAAAAAAATGAAATTTGAATAAAATATTTTAATAAATCACTAAAATGTTATAATTATATATAAAATTCATGTTTTATATTAATTATTTAAAATTATACTACTTTTAATATTTTTAATATCATTTATTTTATTTTTCCATTAATTGAATAATTATTGCATCAGTGTTGTGTAATAATTTAAGGTAATTATTTATTCACTAAATATTAAAAATAAATTAACATGAAGAAGATAAATAATTTATATTTTAAAATTATATTTATAACTGAACATAGCCTCTGTTTATGCCCATGTTAAAAATATTACTGTTATTAAGAACAAGAGTGTGACTTTTTTGGATTTTCATTAAATAAAATATTATAAAGGTCATAATCAAATAAAAATGGAAAAAGATGCAATATAACTAAATAATGGACTATTATGGATGAAATGGACACATATAATAAAATTATTTCAAGTGTTATGGTCATTTTATTTTCCTTATGATTTTATTTTTTAACGTTAATTACATGATTTACCCTTTACCATGGTAAAAAAATTACTAAGGTTATTTTTCATATTTACCAAAAATAAAATGGACCTATTTAAAATTTTTGTAAACCCTCATTAAAAATATGGAATCTATTTTTAAATATTCAAAATAGATAATTAATAAATTTTAATTTAAAATTAATCAGGACAAATAGGATGAAAAATGGTTTTTTAGAAGAAAAAAATAGTTATGTATATGATTGTTTTAATACCAAATTCAAGTTTAAAATTCATTAAAATGACTATAATTGGATTTTTTTAATAAAAAAAATTTAAATCTAATCAAAAATATAATTCTTCTTTGTAAATACTTGAAAATAAAATACAATTTTCAATAAAAATCAGAATTTTTCACTATTCATTTTTTTAAAGGTGGAGGTGTAGCTTCTTTGATTAGAAAAATAAGAAAGCATAGAGAACAAGGTATGAGATAAGTTTTGGATAAAATACCACCTTATAAGCCTAATTTTTCTCTTATTCTAATACCTATTTTATTCTCTTCTTCCTAAATGGAATTCCAATCAATTCTTCCTTGTCCACGCCCATGCCCACAACTTCTCAGATGATGTCCCCTTCTCTAGGATCTCACACATTTTAAATGTTATTCAACCTACATACTATTTGATTCAGATTCAACCACATACTGAGGCACCACCTTCTCAATTTGGGTATCTGTAGTGTCAACATATGTAGGAGTCATCACACACAAATCTTTCTATTATTGAATTTCCCCATCAATAGTAGCTTGAATTGGTAAGGTATTTCTCCTTTTATGATCACATGTTTCATGGACTCCCACACTAACGATAGTATAAGCTGTGGGATTCATCATATCCACTAACTCCTTTCCCTTCCTATTGACAAGCACCTTTAATGAGTGTTTCAAGTACTTCAAAAAAAATTGAGGTTGCAACCTACATCTGCTAAAAATTATTTTTTTATTAAGATAAGCTCCTTTTTAAGGGTAAAGGGAGAAACTGTCATGACATCAAGGACATAAACAATCAAAAAATCTCCAATGATCCAAAAATTCAAAGCCAAACAATCCACGCTACCTATGAAAAGCCCCTCCCAACATCAAAATACATAAAATCCAGCTTCCCCCTTCCACTGTAGAAATTTAACCTATCCCATCTAATTATACAACATCATACTTCTTAGTATTAGATATTGGATTATTATTTTTGTAAGTTACCATCTAAAAACCATCATCATCCATTAATTACATTGGTGAAGTCTTATTTTTTTTACTTTAGGATCTTCCTCCACACTACTGTTGTGTGCAACAAATGAATTCTTTTCATTGTGTTGAAAAAATGAAGGATATGAATCCTGAGTAGCAAGAGAGGCTTAGACATCTAATCCAAGAGAGTTTGGCCTTGCCTCACACTCATTCACCTGATTAGGATCTAAAATACTAGGTTTTCCAATATCATCATGAGGAACCTTTATTTCTTTATTGGATTTAAATTTCACAAGAGAATCAACATTCAACTTTTGTTTACCTTTGCTGTCTCTCAAAGAAAAAAAATTGTTCATGAAGATTATGTAAATTAGCTTGTTCTTGGATAGAATATTAATTAATATATTTCTCATCTATAAAATTAATATTAGAATAACCCTCCACTGCTTGGGAATTTATTTCATCCCTTGGATGAGTGAAAATGTCAACCTAATTTGCAATACCTTACCTACTAATGGAGACCACAAAATTATTAGAATCATCCTTATTTTTTGTTTATTCATTAGAAACAAAATTAGCCCACAACTTCTTCTTAGAGACATATTGAATTTCTTCATTAGTAGCAGGATATTTAAAGTTGACTGCATTATGATCCTTTGAGGTCTCCTCCTTTCCATGGCTCGGGACCTCCATCACTGTGAACTCATGTGCTCTAAGAGAGGGGGAATCCCAATGAATCTGTAATATTTTCATATCATAAGTAGAGGTAACTATATTCTCATGGAAGAACTTTAAATTCTGAGCTACTTCCCTTTCATTAGTTAAAACAAGACCCTCTGATTTCAGGTTTTTGTTATTTTTAAAACATTGGGAATCCTCATATCCCTTACTATAGTAGAAGAAGCAGGTTAACAACCTCTTAAAACTCAGTATATCATGACCAATTACTTTACAGTTCAAATGGAAGTGAGGGAGTTTCTCGTACTCAATTCTTAGTTCTATTTCATCTTCATCCATTAACAACATCACCTTGTCAACAAGGGTGGCACTGTGATCAACTTCAATTAAGATATGAGAAAAATGACCAAATTTGGAAACCTTCATTGCATTTTCCATTTTTATTGGAATGCTAATGGATAAGGTAATATCATACAGTATACGAGGGTGACATAGAATCCAGTTCAAACCATGAACTTTAACCCATGATTGGATAGAAGAATAGCATACCTCAAAAGGATTTAAGTAGCACTCCCATTCTCATATTTATAGAATAACTAGTTCGAAGAAGATGAAACCCATAACCTAAGCTTTCCTTTTTAGATCATTAGAGGGGAAGATAAAATGTAAGTGAGAATATCCTAGAGGGATGCATTTCCATTCTAAAAAATCCCAAAAATCTATGAGACATGTATCAATATCAGCAATCTACCATGAAGTAGAGCCCTTTGGTAAGATCATATGACCAATTATTGAGTGATTCCCGCTCTAATCTCATTTCGAGATCACCTAAGGATCTGATTTGACATAGGATATTGTAGAAACCATGAAATTTGTTCCATACACTTTTCCGTAGAGTGAATATATGTTTCTCACATAGAAAACATATGTCTAGTATGAGTAAATATGTTTTCACTAGGAAGGAAGAAGATGCAGTCTGGATTTCTATGTGGAAAAATACTACTTCATACTGATGGATAAGTGGAATGATCCCCCCTCTCCAAGAGTAGGATGTGGATTTCCAAGATCGATGATAAAAAGGTGTTAATGAATAAAAATTCAATATCTGAGTTTCTTCTGAGAATATTTGGTGTATTTAACACCAACCAAGTGTAGATCTCTTCAAGAGATTCGATTTGACTAGTCACAGAGCTCAAACAGACTTATGTATCAAAAGTTATGGCACTCGGAAGATAGAAAAATTTCACAAAGGGACCTACACAAAAGACCTATGTGGAAGACCTATGTGGAGGACCTACGCGGCGGAACTACACGACATTATAATTTTCTCACACCTATGTGAAGTACCTATCCGAAGAACCTCTATGGAGGACCTGTGCAGACAACTTCCCTTTGACCAGGTCCCCTCCATGACTATAAATAGGACCCTTGGCCTCCCCATTTGAAGGATAGAAAAAGTTGGAAGACGTCCCAAAGCTCCCATTGCATAGATCTTTCACCAAGATCCCCCAATTGTTCTTAGGTAGCTCTCTGAAACATGGGAGAAGAGATAATTAAATAGGGAAACATGGTTTAAAGTCCCATCACGGTCTAGAACACATGGAGATATGTGGAGCACCTATGCGAATCACCTGCACGATGCACCAGAGCGACGCACCTGCGTGACTCACCTGCGTGGAGCACCTATGCGCCACACCTGCGCAGAGTACCTTCACGGGGGATCTACGTGGATCACTTGTGCGGAGTACATATACAGGGGAGATACGCGGAGCACCTACACAAGGCACCTTGGCAGAGCACATGCATGACCCTACTGGTCCATACCGTGGGGGATGCGCCCCCACACCCCTGCTCAGTCTCAGTGCCGGGTTGTGGCCCCGACCCTTCGGGCCGGTTACCTCACTTTCATCATTGACCCCCATAAAAAATAGAGTCTCACTGCAAATTTTTTTGGATCCAGTCGACAACATTTTCCATTGCACCCTTTATGTGGCCCAACTTCCAACCTTCGAATACTATGATTTGAGACACTCCATAACACTCAATGAAGTTCCTTGAGTCGACTTAGTCCTCTTGGTTCATTTCATATGTTGTGAGTTTGGACTCTCCTTATGGATTCCTCGAGTACCTTGAGTCGATACACTCCTCAAGAAACTCCTCAAACTTCATCACCTGGCTTCTATGCCAGGTTAAACCTGAAATGGGCATCTTACTTAGGAGTATTCCCCAACCAATTCAAAAATGGAAAGACATCCTGTTTTAAGCCCCTAACCTTCATCCCTTCTTCCTTCCATTGGACCCTTGTCCAGTGTGAAGAGAACAGAGGGAAGTATCGTCGCCTCTCCCTCTTCCCTCGTTGCCACGTCCTCTTCCACAGTCGACGCGCCCTCTTCCACCAACGAAGGAGGAAAATTTTGAAATTGTGAATGCCTTTGTTAAATGTTTTACATACTCTTGTTTCTCACACCGATCATGACTCATGTGGGCTTAGAGATTTGTCATGGTCACAACATTTTCACAATTGAATGAACTATGAGAACTCTAATTCTTGTTCAAACCAGGATACGTAGGAATCCCTTTTAGGGACCGAGTTCACTGGATATCCTCTTCAAGAATTCAACATTAATTCCCTTAATCTGGGTATCTTACTTAAGAATAATCCCTAAATTAAACCCCAAAAATCACTAAGGCGTCCTTTTTAGGAAGTAATCCCAAACTCATTTCTCTCAAAGGGCTATACTCTCCTATGAGATTAATCGAACTACATGGGATTTGATTCCCATATATATGGGATACGTAGGAAGCCTCCAGAGGTTCAAACCCAATACCTTAAATCAACCCTGTTCTCCTTGGGCCATATTCCCAACAGGGTCTGATCCTACTTGGAAACCCATATCCTTTCCAAGTTCCTTAGGCTGCTCCAACATAAGTCACATACCAAGATTTGACTAATCACATTTTCCTTATGGGTTCTTGTCACATGACCTTAAAAGGTATGATGTGTCCCGTTAAGCGACACCGAATTATGAGGGTTTTGATTCCTTTCACAAGGATATGTAGGTAACCCATTTTATGGGCACAATCCCAAGATCAAAACAAACCTTCATCTCCCTGGATGACAATAAATTCTAGAGTGCCCCGCAGAGTGTCTTAAAAACTAGTATCATCATAATGATGATTAAAAGAATCTTGAAATAGTATATTAGAGGATATTATTGATGGAGAACCTCTAATACATACGGATATCTCTATTGATGAAGAACATTGAATACATACTGATGATTCTAAATTTTACACATGTTAATAAGTGATTTAAAATTCCAAGGGAAACTTATGTCATACTTGGCGAATTAATAAGGATTCATGAAAATATATTAAATTTATAAAGAGAGTCCCGGAGTAGATAATAATCCCCCCCAAAAGTGTGTGATGAGTCTGAGATCCCATCCTCTCGACCAATGCGCATTCTCAAGTATCATAAAGTTCAAACTTAACGAACACCTTCCTTTGGAAAGAAGGTCCCATTTGGATAATGAACTGTTGGAAGTTTATGATTCCATGAATAAATCCAATGGAAACTGCCTGGAAGTAGTGATTATTAAAACTAGAACACACGTTTCATGAAACTACGAAACAGATATATTAGCCTTACGGTGATTATTTTCTGCATCTCCATTCTTGAAGAGGGAGAAAGAACCATAGGATCCCGACATCAGAGGAGGGATATCCAATTCCCACCTTCTATCAATCTTCTTGTGCTCCTTCCTGATTGCATGTTTGTGACTATTGAATCAGACTCATGGAAATAAATCATCAAACAAATAATGGATTCAATTAAAACCTTGATTCAAACAAAATTAAGAGAGAGAAGCTCACATTTCACACCACATCCCTACCACTGCACCATGTTGTTTTTTTTTTCATATTTTCACTATTCATTGAAAAATAATTTTTTTTGAGATAATTCTAAAAAATTATTCCTAATATGATTAAGAAATGATGAATAAAAAAAATTAATTTATTTTTTCAAATTAAAATTATATTATATGGAAACCAATCTTTTGAATAAAACTCTATAATGTCTGAAAATATTATTTTGTTAGAAATAAATATTTTTCTGTTTGACTGAAAAAATTGTCTCATATTTTATAATTAACTAATGAATATATTAAATTTTTTTATATCATCATTAACTAGGTTTTTTTATCCTTCCTCCATTTTTAAAATTCTATCCTTTAAATTTTATTTATTTATTAAAAAAGTGGGGATATATTTCCCTCATAGCATTTTCAGATTCTCATGGTGTCTCTTCAACTATATGGTTTCTCCACAAAACATTAACCTGATAAATTACATTGTTCCATAATACTTGTTATCTATGGTCAAGAATATAAATAGTATGTTCCTCATAAGAAAGGTTATCTTCATACTGAACTATCTTAAGGCTCAAACACATGATATGAATCTGACACATACTTATTAATATCAAAACATGAAAAACACCGTGTCCTTAGAATAAACTCAGAGGAAAGGCTACTCTATAAGCAACTAATCCAAATTTATCCAGGATTTCATACATTCCAATGAACAATGGACTTAGATTACCCTTTTTACTAAAACACATAACACATTTTCAAATAGATACTTTAATAAAAACATGATTACCTACCTTGAAAGAAAGACCATTCCTCTAGTTATCTGCATAACTATTCATCATGCTCTTAGTTTTTCTCATTTTTTTTCTAAATTACCTTAAACTTTTAAACCATTTACTCTACCAATTCTATTCCCATAAACTTCCATTCACCTAATTCACCCCAAAAAATAATATTTCGACACTACTTTCCATATAATGCCTCAAAATGTTATATCTATATACTGGAATGAAAACTGTTTTTATAATAAAACTCAACTAAATAAATATGTTGATCCCAACTTCCTTGGTAATATATTAAATAAGAATGAAGCATTTATTCCATGGTATGAATTATTCATTATTACAGTCCATTAGACTGAGTATGAAAGGTTTTACTAAAATTTAATTCAGTATTCAATGACTTCTATATTCATTTCTAAAAAATTTAAATGAACCTAGCATCACAATCAGATACAATGGAGAGAGGAATTCCATGTATGACTATCTCTTTGAGATATAGTAGAGGAATATAATCCATAGTCATTATATCTCAAATGGGAATTAAATGAAAAAGAATTTGTCAATCGATCAATAATAACCCAAATCACATTATTTCCTTGAGTGGTCTTCAGTAATCCCACCACAAAATCCATGGAAATATTTTCAAATTTCCAATCTAGCACTGGAAAAGGCATAAACATCCCCTTTGTTAATTTTCATTCTACTTTAACCTATTCATAAGTTAAATAGTTCATGGTAAATTCAGAAATATCTATTTTCATTCCATGCCACTAGTAACACTCTTGAAAGTCTTTATACATCTTAGTGCTGCTACGATGAATGGAAAACAATAAACTATGGGATTCACTAAAAAATTCTCTCTTCAACTGGGAAACACAAGTCACACATATAATCTTTAAAAATCTTAAAACACCTTTTATATTAACATTAAATTGAGACAAATTACCCTTCTTAACCAATTATAACTTTTCCCATAACTTAAAATTTTCCTTCTGAGCTTGCATAATTATTTTTTATAGAGATATTTGTACTGACACATGAAAAAATAGAGGAAGTTCTTGAATCCATAAATTATAGGAAAAAATTCATCAAATCATTAACCAAAATGTCATGTCCTAAATGTAACATGGTTAATGAAGCATTATTTTTCCAACTCAAAGCATCTGTTACTTTGTTTTCTTTTCCCAGATGATAATTAATTGTGTAGTCATAATAATTTATCAATTCCAACCATATCCTTTGTATCATGTTAAATTCTTTATAGGAAAATATATACTTAAAACTTTTATGATAGGTATATATTTCCCACTTGGATCTATATAATTAATGACCCAATTTTTTTAAATAAAACACTACAACTTCTAATTTAAGGTCATGTGTAGGATAATTTTACTCATGTGGGTATAATTTATGTGAAGCATAATCAATTATATAATCATTCTATATCATGAAACAAATAAGAAATTTTAATAAAGCATTACTATATATGAAAAATTCACCATTTTTTGAGGGTAGGAACAAAACTGTAGCATTCACTAATCTTCTTCCCAGTCACTAGAAATAGTCATCACATTCTTTTTCCCAGATAAAACTAACTCTATTTTATTTTAACTTAGTTAATATGATAGATAATAATGAAAAGTTTTCAACAAAACTCCGATAATATCTTGATAATACAAGAAAAATAAAAATATCAGTTACATTTTTAGGTCTTGCCCATTCATCAACTACTTTAGTTTTAGTGGGATCAAATGTTATGCCATTTTTATTTATGATGTGTATAAGGAATGAAGTCTTTTGAAAAAAAATCACATTCGATAAATTTTCCATGTAATTAATTTTCTTTCATAGTTTTTATAAAAACCCTTAGATTTTTTTCACGACCCTTGTAACTTTTTTAATAAATCAAGATATCATCAATAAAAATAACCACAAAATTATCCAAATATTATTAGAAGACTCTATTCATAAGATCCATAAATACAGTTTGGGAATTTTTCAAACTAAAGGGAATAACCACAAACTCATAATGCTCATATCTGGTCTAAAACAATATTTTCATAATTATATCACTCTTTAATTTTAGTTGATGGTGCCCGAACCTTAGTTTAACCTTTGACAAATATTGAGCTCCCCATATCTGATAAAAAAAATCATTGATAAAAGAAAAAAATACTTATTATCAATATTAATGTTATTAAAATCTCTATAGTAAATAAAAATCATCATGGATCCATATTTATATTTAAAAAATAAGGTAGAAGCACCTCATGGTGAAGTTCTAGGATAAATGAAATCTTTATCAAGCAACTTCTATAACTTATTTTTTAAGTCTTGAAGTTCTAATTGAGACATTCAATAAGGGAGTTTTGAAATTATCTTAGCATCAGTAACTCAGTCAATAGTAAATTTAACTTCCCGATTAGGTATAACATTTGGAAACTCATCAAGAAAAACAACCAGGTATTCTTTTATTGTTGGGACATCATTAATCTAAACAATTCCCTTATTTTCAACAATGTTTGAAATATAAATTTCACTTCCCTATTTTAATAGTTTCTTAACTTCTTGATATGTTATCAAAGGTATTGGTTCATCATTGTATAAAAACTAAAACTCTCTCAAAAAACTTCTTTAGCACTACAATCTATCTTAATATGGTAAATAGAGAGCTAATCCATATCTAGAATAACATCAAACTCTATTAGGGAAAATTCAATAAGTTTTTTAGGTAAATTATTTCTAAAAACAATTAAGGTAATATTATTATAATTTATTTTTTCCTTAATACTTTCCATCAAGTGTTTTTATCATAAGTTCTAGATTTATTTCTTGATTTTTAATTTCAAATTTACCAAATAATTTCTCAAAAATGAAATAATTTTTAGGACCTTAACCAAAAAATACATTAGAATAATTTAAATAAACAAGAAATATACCTAACACCACTTCCTTTGATGGACCAACATCAGTTTAAATAGTTTCAAAGGATTTCACCACACCTTTCTAATTATAGTCTAGCTACTTCCAATCATTCGAGTTCTTATTCAGACACACATGTGCATAATGACTCATCTCATTACATTTAAAATATTTTACTTCCTATTTATCAAAATTGGCCTTACTACCTTCTTCACACATCAAAAAGTATCTCATTATTTTTAAATTATCAAGAATCCAATGCCCTTTGATATTTTGGATTCAATGGTGAGTAAAACTGATTAATCTTCCTATCAAGATCATTAATGAAATTTATTGTGCACTTTTCCAATCGAGTAATATTTTCTTCATACGTATCCACTGGATCTTTATCTCTTTTCCTAAATTCCAAGAATTTATTTTTCATTCTATGTTTAATAAATTTAGTAAAATATTTATCATGGAATATATTCCTAAATTTATCCTATTCGAAGGAATAAATCTTCTCTATTTCCCTGATATTCTTGAAAATTGACCATCACTGGTCAGATTCACTTTTAAAATGGTAAATAGAAAGATTTAACTTTTGAATATTTGAACATACTAGGATATAGAATATATTTTATAGGGATTTAATAAATCCTTTAGCTTCTATAGGGTCAAATAATCCACTGAATGCTAGAGGATATTATCCCATAAAATACTCCACTATCTTAATGTTCCTCTATGGTAGATATAGATGCTCTCTAACATAGATACCACCACTGTTTATATCCTACTTCAACTAATCCATCATAGTAACAAACTAATCAGTTCCAATTCCAACCATTCTAGGTTGTTGATTTGGAAGGATATCATCCCTGCGGTGCCTTCCTACTTCATCTTCGAAATTTCTAATATGGAAAACCGTTCTGAGTAGACACAGCTTAGTCAAATAAGTAGGGTAATATTCAAATTATATATCATTTCAACTTAACCATAAAGTAAAATGTTTTTAAGGGTATTATATTAACATTATCCTAACACCTAAAGTCATCTAAATCTTTATTTTAATACCAACTATAAGGACCTAACCTTTGACATTAATTATTCTAGTGACTTCCAAATAGAATTATATTTCTTACATTACCAAATATATTTTAGGTTTATATTTTTTAGATTTTTTAGTCCTAAATCTTACTTAAAAAACCAATATATATGCAAATTGTACACTTCTAATTAGCATCTATTTTTACCATAATATAAAACTTATAAAATCAAACATGTTTTCTTTTTATGAAAAATATTTATGACTTTCAAATTGACTTATTATTTTACCTTAACATTCCTTAATCCCTATGATTTTTTTAAAACATGGGATGAGCACAAAAATCATAGTAAGAGGAATAAAAATAAAGAAAGAAAGAAAATGTTAGTCCATGAATAAGTATAAAAATTTTCATTTTTCAAAATAAGATTTGGGATCAAAATAAATATTTTCTTACCCAATAAATCACATTCTACACCCAAAGATTTTTCAAAAAACATTTTATAAGAAATAATAAAGGAAAAATAAAACTCATAAAAATTTCTTTGAAATCATCAAAAATTCATAATAACTTTTCAAAAATTTATACTTTTGACCCATAAAAAGTAGCATATAATTTTCTTTAAACATAAGATCATTATCTTACCTTAAGAAATCATAAGATTCCAGTAAAACTCAATAGTAATAATAGATAAAAAATGTAGGTTACTTAGAGAATAATTTTCATATCACTTTTAAAAATGATATAACCTTGATGGTTACACATATAATAACCATCACGATTACACATAAAATAACCATCATGGTTATAATTGGAATAACCATCATAGTATATTCACATAATCTCTTAGGAGAAACCTAATTGGTTAACTCCATACCTTTACCCAATGAATTAGAGATGTATAACGAGATCAATCACCCTTAGTTTATTATATAACCACCCTTCATAATAAAAAATTCCCAAGAACCATAAAAAATATATATAAAGTCTTGAATCATAAAAACATTCTTTACACCTATAATAATTTTTTTTGAATATTAATATATCTTTTTTATTTAAAACCCATTTTCAAAACTAAAATTTCTAGAATAAAGGGAAATATGGGTTTTATTTTAATAAAACATGAAATATTATAAAGGAATCTAAACATCAAATAATTATTACAATGTTAAGAAAATTCATTATCACCGTATATGTTAAAATGGAACATTCCTTTTATCTTTTGTAAAGGGATAAACATTTCATTAAAAGATTATTTTTGAAAACCTTTGAAAGAAATTAAAAAGAAAAATAAAATTCCATTTATAATTATTTTATTTCCATATAAATACAACCATAAAATATTTTTAAAAAAAATTGTACATGGAAGAAAAAGAGTTGGAAATGAAACTTTAAAAGATGATTTTAAAAAAAGTCTCTTACCTTGAGTCTGAATCATCACATATATTCTTTATCTTCATGAATAATAAACTTATATTAATTATTTACTTTCTTAAGAACCTTTTTAAAGTTTATCAATCCTTTTATATCACTTATTACCATGATATAACAATTACTTAAGTTCACATCATATTTTTTAATGATATTCAGTTAATAAATCCAAAATGACTTCAGTAGGTTGATTATGGTAAAAGAGGTCATTGTTCCATAATATAAAGAATAATAATAATGAAATTATTATAATTTAATACATCAATTTTATTTTTAAATCCAACCATTAAATATTTTTACAAAAAGTGAAATGTGTTACAATCATGGAGACAGAGGTCTGTACATATGCATAAGTAATGTTTTTAATTTTTAATGATCAATATGGAAAGAGTTAAGTATTATTTTATATTTCTAAAATTATAATAATATTATAAATATCATATTACTTCTTTAAATATACTTATATATATCATCCATGTGATATGGTGATGAAAAATGAACCACATTTCTTTATGGAGGTGGTAGTTCTCACATATGCATGAAAGATGTCATACTAATTTTAATATTTTTAATATCATTTATTTAATTTTTCTATTAATTTAATAATTATTTTTTCAGCATTGTGTGATAATTTAATGTAATTATTTCTTCACTAAAATTTAAAAATAAATTACCATGATAAAGATAAATAATTTAGCTTTCAAAATAATATTTATAACTGAACATATCCTTTATTTATTCCCATGTTAAAAATAAAATATAGATATTAAAAACAAGACTGTGACATTTTTTAATTTTCATTAAATAAAATATTATAAAGTTTATCATCACATCCAAATGGGAAAAGGGACATATAACCAAATATTGGATGAGTATGGATGAAATGGAATCATTTAAAAAATTAAGGAAATTTTTATGGTCATTTTTTAGTATTTATCATTTTATTTTTATCTTTAATTACCCGATTTACCCTTTACTTTGGTAAAAAAATTACTAATATTACTATTCATATTGACCAAGAATAAAATGGACCTATTTAAAAAATTTATACCCCCTAATTCAAAATATGGAATCCATTATTCAATATTCAAAACATATAATTTTTAGATTTTGTGTAACGCCCCGACCCTAAAATCCTGGAGCTTGTGTCTTACTTTATTACATTGACCTGATTAAAAGGAATCAAATCCTAAAATACCAAAAAATTTATTAGTTTTGGAGAATCAGATTACATAAATGATACCCATTTTACATTGGGGGATATAAAATAAAAGAAAATAAATTACATAAACAAGTTAATAAATTGCATCCTTGAAACTTATTCCAAGAATTCATCTTCATATCCTAAGGAAAAGAAACAAAATAAGGGTGATCTCAAATTATCAGAAAGGGTTAAGTTCAAAAAAATAAATAATGAATCAATAAGCATAATAAACATAGAGAGGTAATTAAATGAGAAAAAATTTCATTAAATAATTGGATAGAGCATAATCAATATAGAAAGAATAAAATATGATTGAATAATTCCATATAAATAATCACATGATCTAGAAACTTGACCATGGATAATATAACTAATAAAATAACCACATGGAATAACTATAATGATTGAATGCATAATGTTGGAAATCTGAGCTATTAAGATCCATCCTCAAGATAGTTACTATCAAGATATATCCTCAAGACAGTTTAAGTATGTGGATTGAAAACCATCTAAACTATCAAGATCTATCCTCAAGATAGTTACCATCAAGATCTATCTTCTAGATAGATTTAAAATTCTTGGTAACAGACATGAGGGGTTTGTTTCCATCTAATTTTGTCCCATGAGACTACTAATGCATTGATGGGCTTGCGTTAACTGGTCCCTAACCCATGTAATAGATGTACAAAACATTCCTCATATATTTAATAATCATTATAAATCATAAACAATGTCAATTATCAAATATATGTATTGAATGAAGGATACAAATTTATCAATACTTACCTAATAAATCATATAAATTTCAAAGTAAACACCATATATAAAAAACGTATATGGTTTAGGAAATAATAAAATTCATCATACCAGAATATTTATATAATAAATATAATTTATAGTGAAACATTATTACATTAAAGTAATTTTTTCAAGATAAAGTTATCAACCACTAAAGTAATTGAGATTGTATGAAAACTTTTACCACTTGGTATTTTTTAAGTAAAATCACCTTGTATGAGATAATTCAAAGTGAAAATTAAAATACCATGAAGTATGGATGAATCATGATATAAAATGTAAAAGTGGTAGTATATACAAAACATATAATTGAATTTGAGAATAAAAAATAATAAGTATCAATTGAATGTAAATTGAAACGAAATCCCTTACTACTTGAGTAACTTTTAAATCATGAGATTTATGAAAGAATAATATAAATTAAAACTAATAATATCATGAGATAAATTAATTTCATGATATAACATGTCATGGGGTATTATATAATCCATATAAAATAAATTATTGGGGAATATGGAATAAGTCTCATAGAAATAAATGTGAGACTAGAAATCTCATTACCTTAAACTCCCTTTTTGATGAACAATATTTAACCTTATGTATAATAGTTTTAATCATTTTATTAACTTATAACATAACCATATTAATATTTATTATATCATATATGATCCTTTTATAACATATCATTACCTTTTTGTTAATAATCATTCATTGGTTTCATTATTTTAGGTGTGAATTGCCATGTTTTTCATGTATGTTTTGACTTGTTATTTTTTTTGATTACATGAATCATGATTTAATCATATATAGAATTTAAACCATGATTTAAATATTAAATATATTTAGTATATATATATATATTTAGAGTAATCCCTAAAGTTTTAAGATATGAATTGAAATACACTATTCATTGAGACGGTAGGCTGTACACACACATGAACATCGTTTTAATTTTCTTTTCATATTAAAAAAATGAGAAGTAAATGATATATATATATATATATTATAATTTAAGTATAATATTAGTTTTATATATATCAAATATTTTTATTAAACTCTTCCTTAATACATTCCATGTAAAGCGTTGAATCACATCGCTTTGAGGATGCGGTAGTCCACACATCCATAAATGATGTTATCATATTCCCACAAAATGGGAAGCATGAATTTATATCTTATATAATAATTATAGAAGCATAAATCATTAAAAATATATTATATAAAAAACAAAAACTATAAATCCATAATTTTTTTCAACCATGAAAGGTGGTGATGGAATAATGAACGATATCAGTTCACGAAGCAGTGGTCCACCATACACACGAACGATGATTGCATATACCATTTGATGTATGTGTGTGTAGGTATAGGACATACCATTATGATAACAAAATATCATTATATTTAGGATACTTATTATATAATCAAGATGTAAGAATAAATGAAGTGGTGGATAAAGAATTAAAACAAAAGTTCTCGTTGAAGAACATTACCACTTTTTCAGGTAACTCCTTTTGGTTTATACCAAAATATTTCCTTGGTTAGAATTATATCTGAAGTGAGGATGATATTATTAGAGTAGGGATGTTGGTATATTATTTTTTAGGGTTTTTTTGATCCAAAAGGATTGAGAGGTGTGAATAAGTGAGGGGGGCGAGTGCCCTTTTATAGTGGAAGAGGAGTGGTATTCTTATAAATACAAAAAGATAAACACTATTAGTAGGTCTCCAATACATAATGTGCCTAAAATAATGAGAAATATTATATAAAAGAGAGTATATAGTATAAATATGGCTATAAAATTTGTTTTTGACAAGTTTATATTTCATTTGGGCCCTTAAGATTAAAGTTTAACCACTAAGTAAACTCATTTTCACCTATCACTATAATTAATTTTAATAGTTTTCACTAATATTTTTGGTAAAAAACTAAGTTAATATTACTATAAATTATAAATTATTATTATTCCAAATATATAATATATTTTTCCAAATTCAAATCACATAAGTGATAGAAATTATTTTAAAATTAATCCCATGGATGGGACGGGAAAACGAGTTTTTTAAGTGAAAATGTTCAAAAGTTCACTATGTTTTTATATCTAAATAAAATATAAAAATGATTCCAAGTAAATGAATTGTATTAATAGATGTAAAATTGATATAATAATACTTTAAATCTAATTAAAATATAATTTAACACTATAAATTATTTATATGAAATTTCATTTTTCAATTAAAAATCAGTATTTCTCACTATTCATCAAAAAATAAAACTTCATAGAAAAATACCAAAAGTTATACCTAAGATAATTTTATTATTATTATTTCAAAAATTGAAGTTTATTTTTTCATATAAAATTTATAAAATTTTCAAAATTTAGTTCTAAAATAAGTGCACCATTAAAAGGAGGCAAAATCACCTTTAGAAAAATATAGCTTTTATGTATAAAATTGGATTTGTTCTTATATTATTTCTATGAAAACTCTTAGATGAATGTAAAAAATAATTTATTGAATATATAATATCTATATTTAATTAATATCATTTAATAATAGAAATTAATTTAATTTATTAAGATAAAACACCTTTGGGTGTATAAAAATCGTTTTTTTGTAAAAAAAATTCCTTTATATTCAATTGTTTTTTATTTTCATTTTAAATTAATTTATAACCAATGAATTCCTTCTATATATTTTAAAGACATATATTTTCATAAGTTATTTAATCCTATTTATAACTACTAATTTAATAGCTAAGTGGTAATATTCATTTTAAAAAATAATATTAATAGTATTCAGTAAAAACCAGTCTTTCATGTAATGAAAGACATTGAAGAAAGTATTTTTTATGTGTAACACAAGCTAAATTCATTGTTACTTGTAGAGAAGGCTAATCATAATGTTTCATTTAGTGTAAGATTAACTTGGTGTTTCAAATAATTCAATCTAGGAATAAAGTTGAATTTATTCTAAAATAAAAATATTATAAATTATTAGGGTGTTAAGTTTTAATTTAAAATTAAATAAGAAAAAAATGATGAAAAATAGTTTTTTCAGAAAAATACCACTTTAAAATATAAATTTTTTTAATACGAAATTCAAGTTTAAAATTCATTCCAAAGACAATAATTAGATTTTTTTAATAAAAAAGGACTAATTAAATTTTAAAACTAATCAAAAATAGAATTGTAATTTTTAAATACTTGAAATGAAAATATAATTTTCAATAAAAACTAGTATTTTTCACTGTAATTTGAAAATAATTTTTTTAGAAAATTTTGAAAAATTAATCCTAAGATAGTTTTGAAAATTTGAATACAAAAGTGGAATTTATTTTTGAAAAATTAAAATTCTATCATTTGGAAACCAAGATTTTAAATAAAACTATATAATGCATGAAAATCTAATTTGGTTAGAAATAAATCCTTTTCTATTTAATTTAATTTTTTTATAATACTTTATAATTAACTAATGAATATATAAATTTTTTTTATATCAACATTACCTAGGTCGTTACAGTGTGTGAATATATATATATATATATATATATATATAAATAATTACTAATTAATAATTATTAAATCTTAAATATTTAATAATATATATATATATCTATATTAGATATTATAGATAGAGTGGATTACAACTATTAAATAATTAATAGTTACAATATAATATATAATATATAATATATAATTTTTTTTAATTTTCAAATAATTAATAATTTATTAAAATCTTAAATTAGAAATAATAAATATTATAAATAATAAATTCTAAATACATATTTTTTATTTTTTATTAACAAGCAATGTAAATTTTAATTAATTATTAATAACCATTAATTTTATAGTGATTTTTAAAAACCACCATGAATTAGTGATGTTTTTTAATAACCATTGAAAAAATAAAATAAATAATAATAATAGTAATAATAAATATATTAATAATAATAATAATTAATATTTAGTGATAGATTTAAATATTGTTAAAAAAACTCCAGTAAATGGTGGGGGTTTTTAATAAAACACCATGAATTAGAAATGGTTTTCCAAAAACACTACTAAAAAAATAAAAATAAAACATTTTGTAGTGGTTTTAATAACCATCACTAAATGTACTTCTAGTATAGTGAGTGATCTAAAGTGAAAAGGATATCTACCAAAGGTTTGTAGAGGAGGCTTCAAATGTTTATTGCATCATGTTATCAAATATGTCCAAAGAGATGAAGATGCACCGTAAAGAGCTGGAAAGATACACCTTGATAACTCCTCTCCTAGAACTTGAAAAGTAGAAAGAGAGGTTAAAGATAAATGAGAGTGTCACTACACTATATAAGTGTAAACTAGAAGATGGGAACCTATCTAGTGATCTTTCCTTCAAGATATTAAAGTATATTGATTAGTTAAAAAATTTGGGCTTCGATATGGGAAAGAAATTATCCAATAATCTCATATTATCATCCTCAACATATAGATTCTCTATATTCATTAAGAATTACATAATTAACATTATGGAGATTCTTCTCAGGAATCTTTTCACTATACTTCTCTAAGATAATAAGGATTTGTGGGAATATGGTTCCTTGCCCCTTATTGTGAATGAAGTGAAAGAAAGGGTTGAAAATCCTTTGATGAGTTTACAGTTAATAGATCTTTTACAACATATTTCAAAGAGAAAAAAGAATCAAAATGGAGGGAAATGGACAGGGGGTTATCTTCTTCACATTTGGAAATAAAGGTCACTATAAGAGAAACTATAATGAATTGAATAAATATTATTAAGAATCTTATACTTTAGGTATATTCATTATTGAATTTAATTTTACTAATTCACTTGTTAGTTATTAAATATGTTATATAACTCACATATTTGTATCCAAATATATGAACCAAGGAAGTTCATAAATATTATAAGAAATAAATTTAACTTTCTAAGTAGCTGATGGAGGGTTATTTCTAATTCAGCTAAGAGAAGATCACTACCTCAAATTTCTATGTCGATGGATTCTCATTAAACTATTTTTATGTATTTATTGTTGCCAAAACATTTATCTTAGTGTCTAGTTCTAGACATAATGAGACATTATTTCATATGTTAAATGAATTTTATTCTGATATATCATTATTAATTAATAGTTTAAAAATATTTGAATCATATATATCTAATATCTATAAATATTAATGAATATAAAAATATAAAACTCATACCCAATCATGGAAAAATAATTCTTGGTCAAGTAAAACTAAAAGAAATTGTCAATTATATACCCAAAAGAGTGTTTAGACTCTTAGATGCTAAAACTCATAGGTATTTTGAAATACTTATAATTTTTAATTTAAAATAAGTCTTTAGAGTTTAAATCTCTTAAATACATAAAGTTTCTTGAATTTTTTTAGCAAGATATGTGTGAACTATTCTAAGGAGAATCTAGTGGTAAATTTATAAACTTCATTAGATTCATTTAAGATATTTTAGTGATGTAAAGTAGAGTAGTGAATACACTTGTTAAAAGATATAAGATCCTATGGGTGGTGATTTGGAGAATATCGTAACCAATAATCCATCAGTCATTTAAATATATAGTGGGGATTTTTATAAACTCATGTTACCATATACGCATCAAAGTAATGATGGTGTCAACAAGAGTATTGATGGAAGGTCTTATAAGTATTTCATGTTTTCTATAATTCCTTTCAATACATGTTTCTAAAATATTAGTATAAAACCTAACCATATTTCAACTATATTGACTAATGGATATCATATAAGTTATAATATGAAATAAACCCATTCATAGTTTCATGTGTTTTAATGAGAACCATTTTTTAAAGATGATTTAAGCTAAAAACTTACATCCGATGAACATTAAGCACATCTTAGTTAATTATCCTCAAATATACTTATGATATAAATATCCCTAATATATAAATTTATTAGTCAAGTAATGGGAAATAAATCTATAAGAAGGAATAAATTCTCTTTTGGGGTAATGGTAGCATGTTGTACATCAATGAAGTTAAGAATCTAGGTGTACATGAGTTGGAATAGGAACACTAAACTCCATAAGACTTAGTGTGAGTATTTATTCTAGAGGCATGTATTATATATAAATGTTAAAACCAAATATTTTGTTTTATATTCACCACGTTCTATGATATATTATTCAATAAGAATAATGAATTCTAAAATATAATAGTAAATAGAAACAAGCTAATATTGGAGAGTTCATATGAATTCAGAAATCAATTACTTGTATCAAAATTTGGTTCTTCATTTTGGTGGTTTCTCTAGATAATGTAAATACATTGGTAGGTATTCAAGAAAAAATAAGACATGGAAGGTAAATTTGGTCCCAATAAATCATGATTGGTTACTATAAGTTTTAATAAATGTCAGGTAATACTCCATGAAAAAACCTTTTCACTAGTTTTCATGGTAAAATACATTATAATTCTACTTCTTATAGATACCTTCCACGATCAAGAAGGTTATAAATGGTATGTCAAAACCAACTTCCTTGATGGAAACCTTATAAAATATTTAAATATGAAGGAACCACAAGGATTGTTTACACCATACAATACCAATATGGTATAAAATTTAAAGAAATCCATTTATAGATTTGAGTACGCATCATGATAATGGAATATTAATTTTTATAAATCCATGAAATAGTTTGATTTTATTAATAATAAAAGTAATACATGTGTCTATATGAGGTTTTTGGGGTGTTATAGTTTTCTAAGATGAATAAGTTGATAACATATAGAAAATATATGTTTATTATTACAATTAGTTAAGACAAAGATAAAAGGTATTTTCCAAGGATGACTTAAAGTGGTGATACATGTAATAGGAAAAGAGATCTAACAAGATAGATATTTGGGTTTATTGGATCAATTCATAGTATATACATTGACAAGGTATTGAAAAATAAGAAGATAGAAGGAGATAATTGTTTCCTATGTCACATGGAATGTAATCTCTCTAAGATAATGTGTTAAAGAAAAGAGGGGGATTATTATGAATTGAATTTCATATAATCAAATTATTTGGATATATTACACATGCCATGATATGAACTAAGATTTTATATTTATTATGAATAATTCATAATGGTAAAAAATTAATCAAAACTAAGAGAACTATATTAGGTAGCAGTTAGAACTGACCAATAATATATAAGTAAGTACACTAGATAAGTTCTTGGTAGTTGGATAAATGGGCATACAAGTTATTAAGAGGATAAAAAACTAGTATTCCATTAGATCAATTTGATATAGTATCATAGATAAACTTAAGTAAATAAGTAAGAGAAGATTATTAAAGTTGGTGATAACAATATCTATATATATCAAGTTCATTGCAACTTCTGATAAATCTTAAGATATAGTTTAGAAATGATTTGTTCCATATTTTGGAATCATACCAAGATATTAATATATTATCATAATATATATTATGATAAACTTATGACTATAGAATTATCCAAGTTTTTAGGTTCATAACAGAGCATAAAATATAAAATGTGTTTAACATTACTCAAAGCATAATAGAGCATAACATAGCATTTATTAGTGATATCAATTATTGAGAGACTTTTTGAACTCATTGTCATAAAACATAAAATTTATTATGTTTTTAAAGTTTATTTATAGTCTAGGCAATACCCTAGGTCATCTCTCAAGGATAGTTAGTCATCTAAAGATGAAAAGGACTAAAATTGGTGGTGGTTTTGAAAACAGTTTTAAAAATAAAATGAATTAATTTAAAGAGTTTCATAGTTGAAAATCCAAGTGTATTTTAAAAAATAAGTTAAAAAATGGTTCATTTTGATTTTAATACACACATATAAAGTTCATATCTCTTAGATAATAATTAAGGTTTGTAATATGTCTTTGGTTGAAATTAATCAGAATCCATATTACTTTCCAAGTTTTTATATCAATGCATGTTGAACCAAAACTTGACATAACAATCATATGGAAAAGGTCCAGATATTATTCATGGTATAATAAACTCAAAAGAAAATTTAAATCTCAATTAATTAGGTAAGAAAATTATTCTTGTGTTTTCCAATTGGAATAACACAAGTCACACACTCAAAACTTCACACCGATCGGTTTAAAGTAAGGAGCATTCCATTTAGTTTAATCAAACAAAGAATTCATACATGAATCAAAGTAAGATAATTCTAGATGAAATGTTTTCAAACCCAAAATAAATCAAATCAGAAGCAGTGAAAGTGTTTGAAATCCATTTACAAATTTTGTATCTCCCTCACAACAAACCCCACTGTTTAGCCCAACATTGAGAGGAGGAGAAAGCTCAGGTGGATCTCCTTCTTCATCATTGACCCCTCTATGAAAATAGGGGACTCCAGAAATTCTAGTAATAGTAGAGGAATACTATATAACTCCAAAATAACATCACCTTGCCTTATGTTTAAAATTTCAAATGAGGTTCCCATGGTTCCCATTTATAGCCAAAATGGGAAGTGGTTTTAGGCACCTAGTTTTGGTTGTACCACTTGTATCTTAGTTTTGGACCATTAAATGGATATATCACATCTTTTAAAAATGAGTATAGTTGTTGGCATACCTCGTGACTATCTCCATGTAAAATTTGGTGGATATTGGACATCTTTATTGAGAGATATTGTCAAAATACCGAACCTAACTTTTAAATTCGTGCAGATTCAGTCCCCTGGACAGATCGGTTCAGATGGGCCACAAGATAAACGAATTGGGATTGCGTGTCTTGAGATGAGTTTTATACCATGGATTTTTTTACTATAACAAAAACCTTTAGCTCATTTTTCAGTACTTATTTCACAAAATTTTCAAAACAGTGGACATGTGTCCTTGTGATTCCATGTAGTTTGGCCCATTTTCCTTTTGGATCATCTCTGGCACTCCAAATCGCCTCCTCTTACAATAAAATCACCAAAAAAAGTTGAATTTCCCTTTTTTAAAGTGATAAATATTAAATAATTTAACCAAATAGTAATTGATTTTTTTTATTAAATTTTTAATTTTTAATACAAAACCAGTTTAAAATAGTGGTGTAAGGGTGAAATAAATCAGCGAATCGCAGTGCGATCACACCCCCACGCCTAAATATTTTCACTATTGGGAAATGTCAAATTTCTAAAAAAATATGCATGGATATATTTCAAACTTCCTGAATATTTAGTAGTTAATGAAAATTAAATTCTTGATAAAAATTTGATAAAAAAATGTCACACCAAGGAGTTATTCTCCGTGATAATGGAAAAATATGTCTCATAAATTGTATCAAAATAAAATTCTAATAGATGCATGATATCAATCTAAGAAAATAATTTAGAAGCTAACCATGTCACTAATTCTCCATGTGTATGTGTGAAAACAAACTCATGTTATTCTTTCCACTTTCTATCCAGTAAATATAGGTTATTTTAAAAAAAATCTGCTTAAATGATTATGTCCATCAAACCTTCCCTACATCCTTTGCAATCAAATTTCAAGACCCACTCACTTAAGAATTCTATAAATTCAATCTTTTATCTCCTGAACTATATATCCCCATATGTTTTAAACTCCATCACTCCCCTAATTTATTATTATTATTTTTTTCAAGTTGAACTTGGAACAAATATCACACTCATCACTCAACCCTTGTTTGATCTCCTCATGACACTAAGTGTAATAGTTATAACAAGATAAAAGGATGAAGAAGAGTAGTTTTTGACCTATCCATGACACAACCCATAATTTTTTATTTTTTTTTATTTTTTTATTTTTAGTTTTTAGGGCGTACAACAGTCGGATAATAGGTACACACACATATGTCAATATGGTACAGTAATGAAATAGATTAGATAAGGAACAAATGTATGAAAAAATAATTTTTTAAAGCTGAGAAAAATTAAACTAACTTATATTTTACTTCTATTAATTAAGAAATATTGATGCATTATGGTTGGGAGTAAATATTTGTGGAGATATTAAGTGACACAATTTCCCCATAAACTACTCACACAAAGCATACCATTCTTCTCAAAGGTTTCAAAATGATAAAACCATTCATATCATCGAAAAACAACCAAATAACTATAAAAAGTCACACCTCATTATAAAATTCATGAAAAATCACATATTCTATCAGTTATTTCTTAAAACATGAAATAAGGAAATTCCCCATGAATTTTTAACAACTTACATGATTAAGTGGGAATAATTTTCCATGATTAAGTGGGCATAATTTTCCATGATTAAGTTTCCATAAAAAAATGAATATTTGATAAAAAAAATTAGGGGTAAAAGTGGGGGGGTAGGAATACTATTTTTCAAGAAGAAAAGATAAGAAAGAAAAAATACAATGAAATTTGATAACTAAACCAATAATGTACCCATCCCCCCACATATAGAGTGTGTAGTGCCATCATTGTAATAAAAGTGAATGTAGGAAGGAAGGATAAAACCTAGTGGGTGCCATTGGTAATTTTCTTCTTGAACATATAGTTCATACATCACAGACTCCATAATGGATTTGTGAAAGTGCTTCAACCACTGCCCATTGATAGCGAAGGTTTGTTTTGTTTCTTCATTTGTAACCTGAATAACACCAAATGGATAAAAAATAGTAACAATGTATGGACCAAACTGGTGTGAATAAATCTTACATGGATGCAACTTCATCCTTACATTGTAAAGGAGTACCTTCTTCCTAAAATGGAATTGACGATGAAGGATGAGATGGTCGTGGACAACCTTTTTTTTCTCCTTATAAATCTGAGAGTTCTCATATTAATCTATATGCATTTCCTCTAACTCCAAAATCTACAACTTCCTTTGATTACCAGCACTATAAAGATTATAATTGGATTATTTTATGTCCTAGTAGGACCAATGCTTTATCTAAATAGGTAGGTGACAACTCTTTCTAAAAACAAGCCAATAAGGTGACATTCCAATGGGAGTATTAAAAGTAATATGGTAAGCCCATAATGAATCATCGAGTCTAAAACTATAATCTTTTATATTGGTTTGAACCGTTTTTTCAAGATTTTTTTACCTCTCTATTTGACACATCTACTTGACCATTAGTGTAATGGTGATATAAAGTAGACACTCGATGCCCAACCCAATATCGATGTAAAAGGGATCACATTGTTCGATTGAAGAAATAAGATCCCTGGTCACTGATGATGAATCTAGGTAATCCAAACCTATATAAAATTTGGGTTGTCAAAAATTACACAACTATATTGGAATAATTTATCCTCATGGATTATGCCTCTACCTATTTTGACACATATTCAACTACCATAATAATGTACAAGTAACCAAAGGAATTGATAAATGGACCCATAAAGCTAATTCCCTAAACATAAAAAATATCATGAAAGAGAAAGGTTTGTTGTGGAATTTCATTTATTTTAGATACATTACCCATTCTTTGATAGTGAGGAAAATAATTATATAAATCATGGGCATACCGAAATAATGTTGGCCTAAGAGACCTAAATCGAGGACCTTGTAGGCTGTTCATTGGGGAAAAAAGTGTCCCCTACAAGCAAGAGTGTGGAAGAACTGAAGGACATAATAAAATTAATTATCCGGAACACAAAACCTGAGTACTTGATTGCTACATGTGTGCCAATGGTAGGGTTCATCTAAAATGTACCAATGAGACTCATGTTTTAGACGATCATCTTGGTTTTTCTTAAAATTAGTAGGAATTCATGATGCTGTCAAATAATTTACAATTTCATCATACTAAGGAATAATGTTTTTCACATGGTACAATTTCTTATAAAAAAACATGTAATTTTTTGGAATAAATGGGGATGAGTCAATGTATGATATTGGGAGTATCTTACTGATATGGATAGCCACCACATTCTCTGCTTCTTTTTATCCCTAATTTATAGATTAAATTTTTAAAGTAAGAGAATCAAATGAATGATATGTGGTTTTTCATATGATTTCTTAAGGAGATGTTGGAGGGATACATGGTATAATAACACAATGACATTGGAACCTAAAATATATTACCTAAATTTATCCAAGGAAAACACAATATAAAGGAATTAATTTTATATTATGGTGTAGTTTTCTTGGTCAGGGTCTAGTGTGTGTGAGGCACAGGAAATGATATGTAGAGATTAATCAAATTGTTGTGATAATACATCCCCAACTTCCTAGTTATATGCATCACACATGAGCTCAAATGGTAGATCCCACTAAGGTGGTTGGATTACTGGGGTGATGTGAGACAACATTTAAATTTATTAAAAGATTCATCACATTATTTATTAAAAATAAATTCTTTTTCTTTTTAGATTAAGTGGGAGAGGGGGAGTGAAATATTACTAAATTCACAAATGAAATGATGGTAAAATCCAGAAATACTTAAGACATATCACACATACCATGAATTTTTGGGGAATGATAGGGAAGAAATGGCATCCACTTTTGATTTATCAACTTGGATACCATCCCCATAAATGAAATTACCAAGTACTATTCCTTTTAGCACCATGAAATGTAATTTATTGTAATTTAATACAAGATTATTTACAATATAGAGACATAGGATAGAACCAATACAACTCAAGAATTCATCAAAATAGGAGGTATAAATAGTGAAATCAACTATGAATACTTCCATGAAATTATAAAAGTAATCCAAAAAAATACTAAACATCCATCATTGGAAAGTACCCCGAGTATTGCAAAGACCAAATGACATCCTTTTATAGGAAAATGTACAAAAGGGGAAAGTAAAGGTTTTCTTTTCATGATCCTAAGGCGAAATATGTATTTTAAAGTATCCATAATACCCATCAAGGAAACTGTAATGGGACTTCCCTGTTATCCTCTCTAGAATCTGGTCAATGAATGGAAATGGGAAATGGTACTTCCTAGTGTGTTGGTTTATTCAGAGATAGTCTATGCAGACACACCAACTATTCTGTACAGGAGTTGGAACCAATTCATTATTTTCATTTTTAATTATAGTAGTACCAGTTTTTTTAGGAACAACTTGCACTGTACTAACCCATTGGCTATCATAGATGGGGTAAATGATTCTAGCATCCAATAGTTTTGTTACCTTCTTTTTAAAAACATCTAAGAGGTTTGTGTTCAGTTAACATTGTACCTGAATCACTAGTTTAGCCTCACCATTTAACAATATATGATGCGTGAAAATTGATAGGCTAATTCTAGGAATTTCAGAAAGTTTCCATCCCAAAGATTGTTTATACTACCTCAAAAGTTCAAGAAGTCTAAATTCATGCTCTGAAGGGAGTGAACTAGAAATTATGACAGACATCTTGTTTTCATTCTCAAGTTAGGAATATTTTAAATTTTGAGGTAGTTTTTTAAGTTCCAATTTAGGTGTACTTTGGATTGATGGTAGTGAATGTGTAAGTGGGAGGTTAATTATCCCATATAAATGCTCAATAGTAACATCCTCAGAGGAGGAATAAGATTTTACAAGATTAGCAGTATCATTGATGGTCATGAGATCCTCAGTGATCAAGAAATTATCATTTAACAAACATAAATGAAATTTTTCTAGACCACTACAACAGTCAATGAATGACTCATTACCTAGAATTTCTATCTAGGATGAAAAATTAGAAAGAAAATTAGGGGAGATAAAATAATTTTGTATAAAGGAAGAGAGTACATAAATTAAATTAATAAAGAGAGATAGAGGGTTGTTCTTCTGAGGGGTTCTTTATGGCATCAAGGATGTTGAATTGGATAATTTCACCACCAAAATCAATAGATAATGTTCCATTGTGGACATTAATTATTGTTTTGGAAGTTTTTAAGAAATTTCTATCTAATATAATTGGGGCATGTCCATTCATCCTATAATCTTCCATTTTAAGCACATAATATTTGGTAGGAAAAATTAAAATTTTCACCCTCACATGAACATCCTCTAACACACCGCCAGGGTATGATGTACTTTAGTTTTCTAGTTGAAAAAAAATTAGTGGGCTTCAACTCCCCAACCTGCAATGAAAATTAAATGGAGTGAGGCATCACATTTATAGAAGCACCCAAGTCAAGTATAGGATTGGAAAATAAATACTCCCCAATGGTGCATGAAATCGATAATGTCCCAGGACAATTGAATTTGATGGGAAGTGATGGATCTATCAATGCTGAGATGTTCCTCCCCAATCTCACCTTTTCATCACCTCAAAGTCTCCTTCAGTGTGTACACATATCCTTTAGAAACATAGAGTATCGTGGAATTTTCTTCACATCATCAATCAAGGGGATGTTAACCTACACTTTTTTGAAAGTTTACATGATTTATCTATATCTTATTGTTTCCTTGTTTGGTAGGATCATTGGGGAAATGGAACAGGAATGGTTGGTCTAGGAGACTCATCAATAGAAACACTCTTTTCTTTAGGGGTTTTTTTCTATGGACAAGGTTTTTCCTTTCTTGGACCATTATCAGTGGTTGGGATGGTGGTTTCCTTAGTAGGGGATGGCTCTAATGGATGGTTTATTTTAATTTTAAGTTTTTTTCCACTTCTAAGGGTGATGGTACTGAAATTTCCATTATCTCTAGGGTTAACTAGTGGTTGATAGGTTAGTTTAGCTGACCTATGACATTGAATTTTCCCCATAGAGTTGGAAAGTTGGCATAATTGGATTTTTATGTCATGTATAGATTCTTGGGTGGTTTTTTGGATTTGGAGATTATTCATGGATATTTTCTCATGATTTATTCAAGGTTTGGATCAAGTTTTTTAGGGGGTTGTTAGTAATTTCGTTATAGTGGTAGAGGATTTCTAGGTGGTGGTGGATGACTACTCTTCCCCAGTTGCTTCCACGGTTGGTGAGGTTGGTTTGAATATACCCCTTTCCTATAGGCTTAGTTTTTTTCCACCCAGGGTTGGATAGATAGTAAGGTTCTTTCCTAATGAGTTAGTTATAGGGGTGTCCTGGGTAGATTTCCTCACAACTCTTGGAATTTTCTATTAGTTGAGAGAATTGGTCAGAATAATGGGTGCCAAAAGAAAAATATCATAATGGATATAAGGAGAATATTGGGATTTCCCTTAAGAAAGAGAAAGTTTTCGAATAAGGGTACTTACCTCTTTAAACTTCATGTCCACCTTCTTCTCAAACTCATAATTTTCACCTTATGGACACCTCAAATGGGTACACTAGACCATGAACCAAATTGTTGAGTGTCATATTCCATGTTCTCAATCATGTTTCTTATAGAGATTGGGTTTTTATCAACTAACACACCACCTATATCATCATAAATCATGTTTTGGTCAATATAAATTAAACCTTCATGAAAATAATATATTAAGAGTTGATCGCTAATTTGGTGGTGGGGGAAACATGAAAAAAGCCTTTTAAATATTTCTTAGTATTCATGAAGTATTTCACCATGTGATTGTATTATACCACATATTTATTTACTTATAGTTTTAATACTAGAGGATGGGAATTATTTTTCAAGAAAAAGGCATTCCATATCCACTCATCCTATAATTGGTGAATTGAAAAAGTAAAGCCAACATTTTGAAGTTTCTTCTAATGAGAAAGGGAATAAGCTAAGATTTAATTCTTCATCACCCATATGAATAAGTTTTAATGTAGTACCCAAAGTATGAAATTATTTTAAATACTTGTGTGGATCTTCTCCCATGAGTCCATGGAATCTTGGCAATAATTGAATGAAATTGGAGTTTAGTTCAAAATTAGGTTCCTCGCCTTGTATTTGAATATATGTGGGATGTATATCTACATCGGGTGAGGTTAGTTCTTTTAATGTCTATTTACATTCATCCATATTATACAATTTTATTTAATTTTTAACATGGGCTCTAGAATAATAAGAAGGGTCGATAAGAGTTTCAATGTTTTATTTGTCCTCCTTTAAAGGGCTCTCTTGTGTATCTCGGTATTGATGACATAGGATCCTCTCCAGTTAGGGTTATAAAGGTGGTAAATCTCCTCGAGTAGAATGTGTCATAGATATAACCTGCACAATAAATAAAATAGAACACAAAAATATATGTAAATTTAGAAGACACAATGAATAAATATTCACAAAATTTACAAAAATATTATAAAAAACATGCACTAAAAACCAAATCTATCCCCAGAAACAGTGCCAAAATTTCAACATGTTATCATGACATGTCAAATTGATTATGTTTTTAAATCTTAATTATATACTATGTAATACCCTATGTCATCTATCAAGGATATTTTGTGGTTTAAAGTGTGTATTTTTAATGAATATGACTAAAATTGGGGGTGATTTTGAAAATAATTTTAAAAATAAAATAGCTTAATTTAATGAGTTTAATAGTTGAAAACCCAAGTGGATTTAAAAAAAAGTTAAAAAGGGTTCATTGTGATTTTACTAAACACATATAAAGTTCATCACTCTTAGATATTAATTATGTTTTGAAGTATGTCTTTGGTTCAAATTAATCAGAATCCCGACTACTTTCTAAGTTTTTATATCAATGCATGTTTAACCAAACCTTTACATAAAAATCATATAGACAAGGTCAAAATATTATGCATGCTATAATAACTTATAAAGCAAATTTAAATATCAAATAATCAGGTACGAAATAGATTCTTGTGTTATCTAATTGGAACAACACAAGTCACACACTTAAAACTTCACATTTATTGGTTAAAAGTAAGGAGCATTCCATTCAGTTTAATCAAACAAATAATTCAAACATGAATCAAATTAAGATAATTATAAATTAAATATTTTAAAACCTGAAATACCTCAAACCAGTATCAGTAAAAGTTCCGGAACTCCCTTTATAAAATGTATAGCTCCCTTGTAATGAATGCTCCCCGTTTATCCCAACATCGAGAGGAGGAGGAACCTCGGGAGGATCTACTTCTTAATCAATGACCCCATTATGAGGATAGGTACCTCTAGAACTTATAATATGAGGAGAGGACTCCTATATAACTCCAAAATATTATCACCTTTCCTTCTAGTCTAAATTTCAAATGAGGGTCCCATGGTTCCATTTTATAGCCAAAATGGGAAGTGGTTTTGGGAACCAAGTTTTGGTTATACCACTTTTATCTCATTTTTGGAATAGTAAAAAACCATATAATGAAATAAAAAAATATTATAGTTGTTTACTTGATAATTAAATATCTCCATGTAAAATATTTCCACCATTGGACATCTTTACTGGGAGATATTGTCAGAATACTAAACCTAACTTTTGAATTAATGTAGATTCGGTCCCCTAGATAGATCAGTTCGGATGAGCCATCATATGGACGTATTGAGATTGGGTGTCTTGATATGAGTTGTAACCCATCAATTTTTGGATCCTAGAACAAAATATCATCCAATGTTTAGGCATGTATTTCATTAAATGTGCAAAAAAGTGGACAGGTGCCCTTGGGCTTCTATAGAGTTTGGCCCAATTTACATCTGGATCATCTTCATCCCTCCAAATCACATTATCCTACAATAAAATCACCAAAAAAGTATAATTTAACTTTTTTAAAGTGATAAATATAAATAATTTAATCAAATGGTAAGAATTATTTTTATTAAATTTGTAATTTTGAATACAAAACCAGTTTAAAATAGTGGTGTGAGGGTGAAATAAATCAGTGAATTGCAGTGTGTTCACTTTTTATAAGGAGTGAAGTCATAATAAGTAAAATAAACATAATAGAACATGGAAGTATTGGAAGCTATAACTATACCTCAGTAGAATGTTTTTTATCATGTGAGAGCTAACAAGTTTCTAGTTACAAGTTGGATCGAGTTCAAGTGAGAGTTTATTAGAGTTGGTTCCCTAGAACTAACTAAAAGTATGATTTTGATTACCGAAATAGTAATAAACATCTTATCACATGATTATTATTCTTATAAATAACATTAATTTGATAATGTACTTGGATTATTTAAATCATTGAAAGGTTATATAATTTCCCAGCTATAATGAGAACATAGAGATACTATGACAATATTCTTAAAATATATATCCTATGGTATGAATAATATCTGTCTAATAGGACACATATATTGTTTTACTATCAAGTTATGGAGGCTCATAGGCTATTGATACTTCTTCTCACAATGTTTTTACTTATTAATCTCTAAGAATTGAGTTTATGAGGATAGAACTATTAATAGTAATTCCACATTCTATATGTGTCATTAGATATTTGACACTAAAACCTCTCATGCGGCGTGATAAATGAAATTATTTCCAAGGTTAAAATGTAGTTTTGGTGGTAACCCTATGATTGTCTCTATATATGAGTACAAAAATTAGTTTTCACTTTAATTATAAAAAGGGTGTGCTTTTAATTTTTTTTGAAAAACAATTAAAGGTATAAAATCGGTTTGAAAACAGCATGATGAGAAAGGTTATTAAAGAATTTCTAGATTTCCAATTGTAATTATATCCTAGTCCCAAAATTATTGGATATTCTTATTATCAATTTATAAATGATAGTATCCACAAATGATTCTCCTTTTACTCTTGGTTGTATGGTTTTGGTAAGAATTAACTTATAAAAAATCCTTACTAAGTCTACCCTCATTCATATGAGTGTATGTGATATAAAAAATCACTTCCAAATTACTCAGGAAATACCCAATTAGGTCTTGTGCCTTCTAAGAAAACCAAGATAACCATTTCCCCTTCCACACATTCTAGCAACCACTTTGAACTTCACCACTCAGTTAATATTATTCCATCACATATATTCTAAAACTAAGTGGAGGTAGATTATAGATCATCAACCAAGGTAATAAATGATAAAAAAAATTAAATTAAACATGATTGTAACCATAATTATAAAATGTTACTAAATATAGAAACTAGTTAACAAGAAAGGGGGGTTTTTTTTCATTGAAGTGATAAGACTTAATAATTGCAATAGGAAAACCTTCCTTTCCTCGATCATATAGAATTTACCCCTCTATGTAAAGTGTATTAGAGATAAATGGAGAAGAATAAAACATTACAAAAAAAAGGAATTTGAAAATAAAACAAAAGAGTAGTAGGAAACAATAGCAGCAGTCATGTGTGTGCATCCGTTTAGGACCTTAGACTTCATGTTCTTCTTATAGTTCCTAGGATTATATATTTTTTCATCCATGGTAAAACCTATAAGATATTTTGTATTTGAATTTTAGAGTGTTCCCTTATTACTTTGATTTATTTCCCAGTCATGATCTCATCTTCCTAGGAAATATGAAACTAGTTTTTGTCACTCAATTGAAACATCATACACATAATAATACATGTGGCCTCCACTGATAGGTTTCATGCATGTTTACATGGAATCTATAATCCAAATATTCAAATATAAGTGAGTCCCTCGAAGCATACTCAAGATCATCCTTTGGATAATCTTTAAAAATACATGACACATACACTTCCTGGAATGACTTATACACAGGTGCGAGATGACACATAAGCAAGTACAATATGACTCATATATTGGTGAAAGATAACTCTTTTATAGATGAATGACGACTCGTATGCTGGTGAAAGATGACACTTATGTGGAGAATATTCACATATATGCATAGGGAATGACTTGTATGAATGTGGTTTTTACTTATATACAAGTGAAAATGACACTTCTGTAGAGATAAAATGATTAATATGCATAGTATAAATAACTCATATGGACTCATTCATTTTCTATTTCTCTATTATTTCTTTGTGAAAATGAATCTATAACAATTTTATAAGAATAAAAAATTTATTTAATTTTTTTTATCAATCATGGCATCCAATTTCACTTACATGCTCTAATCCCTTCACAATAACAAGGTGAAGGATAATCAGTATCAATCCATTCAAATTATTCCAAAAATCAAGTAAGTGAATAAAATTACAAATTTCTCCTTTTTAACCAACATTCTCACAATCAAATTATTTGACACTTTAATTCAAAAAATCATTTGAAATAAATAAGTAAATAATTATGAGGGAATAAAATAAATTTAATATCAATAAAATATTATGAATTTGTGAAATTTTACAATTTACCCACACTTAATCCTTAGACTCTCAAGCAACTGAACATAAAAAAGATTTCCCCATAAGAATTTAAAGACTAAGACAATTTGAGTTCCATTTTAACATGAAGGTTCCAAAATTTTCATTCCTCCTTAACAACATTGATTACTTTTTATTCATTAAGTGTATTCAATTAATTTCCACTTCTTTTTTCCTCTCACGCATACTTATACCTACCTTTCTTAAAATATTTCGATCATTTGTAATCATGAATTTCAAGTAATATTTTTCGTATTCCATTTTTGTTCAAGTTTTAATATATTATTGATAAATTTGTTCATCTCCAACAAATGATTCTATTATTTGTTCATATCATGAGGGATATTTAGGGTTGTTATGTGGCTCAAGGGTAGGTGGGATCTAATGAGATAATTCTAAGGTAAAATTAGGAGGTTTGTCCCAATGTTGAAGCATAATGAATGATTTTCAGTTTCATTTAAGAATGTAATCTTACATATTCCTATTACAATAATGAAACTTCACCCATCTAAATTATTAAAGAAGTATCCACACCTTTTATTATTCTAGTAGGGATAAGAACATCCTCTCTCTATTTCCTTTTATTAGTTTGGATTGATTGTTTTTACATTCAGTATTTCTATTGAAGGTAAATAGGGAATTTCAATTTCTTCAAGAAAGTGTTATATCTATCTTTCCCTAGTTTAAGAATTATTTTACTTATATTTTGATGTGTTATAGGGCCTTTCTTTAAACAGAACAATACTCTTTTATAAAAATCTCTTATTGGACAATACTAGTAAAATATATTTAATATAATATTTCAGCTTCAAAATCACTTAATTTTTCATCTTTACTCTTATTTATCTTCTTGTGTATCCCATATTATAAAAATTTAGCATTAACGATATATTATATCCCTTTTTATCAATTTTTACCATTTTTTTAGCTTGAATTCAGGTCAGGAATTTTGTATAGAATTAAATTTTTAAGGGATAGGGAGGTCTCTTTCACTTCAAAAGAGTAATAAACTTCCAGGACCATATTTGTATGATATCTAGTCCATATTCCCATATTTTATATTCTATTTTTCTTATAAATTAGTAGCATAAAATTTTCATCACTTCCTTTCTTCAGTTCAACCATATTCAACACTTCCTTTCTTTAGGGAAAATATACTTATTAAATAAAATGTTTTATTATTTATATAAATGGAAATGTTTTTGAAAGTATTTTTTTAGTATTTTAAAGGGAAAGTATTTCACCATTGGTTTTAAAACCCCTTACTGAGAGATTTTTGTTCTCACCCCATGTTTTAAAATGTTTTTAATATGATTATGGATGAGTAGAAGATATATGGTGTTTTCTTTAGATTAAAGACCTAGCTTGAGTGAATCCAAATAAATTATTATAGAATTTTTATAAAACTTTGTTATTTATTAGGATTTAATAATCCTACAAAGCTATAAAATAAAAATATCCTCATAATTTAAATTTTTCAAGTAATGTTTATTATTTTTATCATTTTGTAAAAAAAATATAAAGCATGTTCTATTACTAGATCTGGGAGGGAAGGTCTTCAGCTGTTATAGGTAGTCTATAAATTAATGTTCATTGAAAAGGGGGATGTAAAATCAAAATAATGTCTCAATCATTTATAACACAAATTCCATGAATACTCCAAGGTTTTATCTATATTATTTATAAATTTTTGATTATTCAAGAAATTATTAGTTCTCTCAAGAAAGGGGCATTATAAGAAAACTTCAAATTAAGTTCAGAGTCCTCTCAGGTAATTGATTAAAATATAAGAGAATACGTTAAGGAATGAGATTAAAAAATAAGGGATCCTTGCATAAATTTTCTTCACTTAGAATTTGAAAAAAGTTTATTTTATCATTCATCTAAGGTGATTGTATAGGTCAGATCAGTTCATAAGCATTTTAGAAATTCAAAAGTTATAAGGTAATTCAAATTAAGCACAATGAGTTTCAAAAACACCTGAGAAACTGAAAAAAAATAAACATACAATACTTTGAAAAAAAATTAATTTCTGAAGGATTTTTTTTTGAAAAACCATTAACATAAAATTTTCCATCCTACACACTTAAATTATTTAGTGTACTTAAAAAATTATAATATATTTGGAATATAAATATATTTTAATGGAATCCTAGAAGTCAATGAAGTGTTAAGGATAAGTACAACCAGAAAAGTCATCATTCATAAATATGTTAGAGGAGTGTGATCTCCTCTACTAGTTTTTAGGGAAAGTTTCCATAGTATTTAATCAAACTATACCCATTAACAGTGAATGGGTTTTCTTATCCTTATTTAAAAACTAAAAAACACCAAAATGATAAACATTAGAGACAATAAATGGGTAGTTCCATCTAAAATGAGGTTTACTTGACTTTTTCTTGAGTCTTAATTTTCCAAGAAACACTTGGTCCCTTGGATATAATTATTTTTACTAAATGGTATTATTATGATCCACTCTTGTCCTTTCTTTATAAATTCTATAATTCTCAAAATATTATCTCTTAATTTATTCTAAATCCTATAACTATATTTTTCTCTATTTTAGAGATCTATCTAGGTCTAAATTTATCTGTCTTATAACCCAGTATGCCCTGTGTCCTAACTCTACTGGTAGGTGAAAACTCTTTCTATAAATCATCCTATATGGATTCATTATTTTGAGGATTTTCTAAAATTTTATATAATCCCTTAAGGCATCTTCCATTTGTCTCTAATCATTTCAATTTTTTTAAGAGTTTTCTCCAAAATCCCTTTGATCTCTCAATTGGAAACTTCAGCTTGGCCATCATTTTATTGGTAGTAGGGTGTTGATGTCTTATGATGCACTCCATAATTCCTCATTAAATATTACATGATCCTATTTCAAAAGTGAGTCCCTTGATCACTAGTTATGGATCAAGTAACTCCAAACCTATAAAAAGTTATTATTCCTAATAAAAGAATGAAAACCTTATAATCATCAGTTTTGGTGAACTTGGATTCTTCCCATTTTGAAACATTATCAACTGTAAGAAAGATATTAGAATTTCCAAAAGATATGGGAAACTTTCCTATGAAATATGTCACCCATACATAAAAAAATTAAAATAATAATTGTATTTTGGGTTATTTATTGTCTTTTAGAGATGTTAACCATGAATTGACATTTCTTTCACCTTTTACAAAAGTTATGTGCATATATAATCAAGTTAAGAAAAAATACTAGATTCTAAAACGTTATTCGATGTTATTTGGATTCTAAATTATCCTTTATAAGATAGAGTGTGGAAAATTTAAAAAATAGAATGGATATTCATCCTAATAAATCATTTTTTTATCACTTGGATATTGAAATATTTTCAAATATATAGATCTTCTGAAATATAAAATTTTTATTCATATTTGAGTCTTTGAATTTTTTGGGGATTCAAGTGAGATGGAAATTTAGAGGTTACCAAAAAATAGACCATATCATCATAACAAGACACTTCCCCTTTGTCCAAATATAATTTTTTTCCAGGAATATGATCATCCAGTGGTTCTTGGTCAATAATACCTACCTATTATATGTTGGTTAGTCAAATAGGTGATTGGACACTTGATTCTCATCTCTTTAATTTTCTTTTATCTCTAGATTAAACTTTTAAAGTAATAGTATCCATATAACCAGATTTATATTTTCTTCAACCTTCTTTATCAAGAACCTGAGAGTTGCATGATCAGAAAAAAGTTTGAATTTAATTCTAATATAGTAAGATCTGAATTTTTCTAAACTAAATAAAAATATAGAAACTCTTTTCTATTGGTTTTATAGTTGATCTAGGAAGAATCTAATGATTTCAAAGTATAGGCAGTGACTTGAGTTATAACTTTAATTATTTGTGAAATAGATGTTCTCACAACTTTACTAGAATTATTAAAAAGTAGATCAAATGGTTTCTCCTTATTTGAAGGCCATATCACTGGTGGGATTATTAATCTCCTCTTAAAATCATTAAAATATTCCTTGCACTCATCATAAAAATAAAAAATCAGTATATTTAAAAAGAAACTTTTAAAGGGGGATAGAAATTTTACTAAAAACATTGATAAGCCTTCTATAAAAACAAGAATTTCCTATAAAAGATCTAACATGTTTCAAAAAATTCAGTTATGGTAAACAAATTATCACATTAATTTTTTATTTATCCATCTCAATGAAATTTTTTTGAATTGAAATGACCAGGGAATATTCCTCTTTCCACTATGACATTAAACTTTTCAAATTATAAAACCAAGTAATTTTAAATGAAAATTTTCAAAAAAAAATCCAAATTTTTAAATAAATGATCAAAATAATCACCAAAAAATAGTGAAATCATCTAAAAATACCTCTAGTAAAACCTTAATGTGATTAGAAACAATACTAACTGTGCAAATCTAAAATGAAACCAGGGAATTAGAAAATCCAAATGGAATCTTTATATAATAAAAGGTTCAAAAAGGAAATGTAAAAGTGGTCTTATGTTGGTCCTATAGAGAAATGGGTACTTGAAAATAACTTGAAAACCCTCTAAGAAGTGGTAAAGAGTTATCCCTTACAATATTTCTAGAATATAGTCAATAAATTGAATAGGGAAATGATCCTTACTAGTAACCATATTCAAAATCATATAGTCTATATAAACTCCTCAATTATTCAAAATTCTCATAGGGATTAACTCATTTTATCCATTCCTCATAATTGTTGGTCTAAATTTTTTGGGGAAAATGTGAATAGGGTTAACCCATTGTGATCCTAAAATAAACTATATGATTTATACCTTTAAAATCTTCTTTATCTTCTTAACAACATCCATCATGGTTGTTTTAAGCCTTTTTTTGGGCTTCCTACCAAGTATGGGATTTTCCTCAATCAAAATCATATGCATGCATATTTTGCGATTTATGCATGGGATATCACCTAAAATCCACCATATTGATTAAAAATTATCTCTCAATAACTTAATAAATTTCTATTCTTACTTTTTTGAAAAAAATTCTTATCGATGATCACTGGTGTTTTCTATCCCTCCACGAGTTACACACACTTCAAATAAATAAGTGAATGTTTTAATTCCAAATTTGAGGGTTATTCTAAATATAAAACTAGATTGGGGTTCCTTATGTCTAAATATGGAATATTCTATATAGAATATGACATATCTACTAATTACTAATGGAAAAAATAATAAAATTCATCAAAAAAACTCAAAATTTACCACTTACTATAATCTAAAAATGGATTTTACATATTTATGGATAAATTCATTCACCATGGTATTTTCAATCATTAAATGTTTCCTTAGAGCTAAAAATTATTATAACATACCTGGATCTTCACTGGATTTAACATATTCAAAGGGGGAAAGTGTAATAAGTGAATGATCCTTTGATGGGTACCTACTAGAGTCAAATATGTTGAAGTGGAAAGTTAGGTCTCTAAAATCCATGTTTTGTGTTACTTCATGCACATGGATTATGGTTTTTTCAATCTTTAAAATTTGTAATGACCAGAAATTTGAGACCTTGTAAAAATGATGCTATGTATGATAACATGTGTTACACACTACATCCAATATAAATGAACCACAAAATATTATAATAACATTACTAATAAATATATAATAAATAATAAGATTGTAAATCATTAATATTCATTACCATTAGAAGATAAATAATTAATATTAGATATTATTGAAAATGGTTATTTTTAATAAAACTCAATTTATTTATATTATGTATTTTAATTTAAAAGATAAATTTAAAAAATTTATAATATAAATTAGATAAAATAAAATTATTTTTTTAATTCCTCATATTAAAATTTACTTAGTATGATTTTTTAAATTTTTTCCTGAAAATATTGATTTATAGTAAAAAATATGGTTTTTGTGAAAAATATATTTTTTATGATTTTATCATTATGTAAGTGTATCTTATAAGTTTAAAAAACTTTTTAAGTAGAAAAATATTTATTTTATGAATAAAATTATTAATTTTAAAATATTCTTTGAACTTGTAAAACCCATGTCAAATATTTTTAGAACTAAAGTAAAAAAAGTCACTTTAATAAAAACTATTTTTGGTCTTTCTTTGAATAAAGTAATTTCAAGGTAATATTAAGTATTTAATTTCCATGAAAGCAAAAAACTTTTATTTTATTAATAATAAAAAAGTTCTTTAATTAAAATTAGTAACAATGATAATTTTATCTTATATATAATTTTAAAGTTGAAAAACATCATTTTTCTAAAAACTGTTTTTACGTGATTAAGTGTGTTTCTTTTAAAATTAATTGTTCAAATAATTATAAATTTTATTTTATAAAATTATTTTCAAATGTGAAATCATGAGGTTCCAATTAGGTAAAAGGCTTAAAATTAATTTTTTTCCATTAAAATTAATTACTAAGCTTAAAAATTAATTACCAAGGTAAAAGTAAATTATGGTAAAAGTAAAAATATTAACATAAAAATCCCTAAAACACTCAAGGTTGTCTCCAAAATGACTGGTTGATGTTATTTTATATAAATACTCACTTTACCCTCCTATTTTTTCTATTTTGTGTCCATTAACCACTGAATAATATCTTTACATTGTTGAAAATGTATGGATTACTTCCAAAACTACCCTTCTCTTCACTTTTAAAAAGCTAACACTTCCAACACTTCAAGGATCACCATAACTTCTAATTTATCCCATAAAATATTCCACTTTTATCCTAATAAAACCTTTCCTTACATTACAAAGCCTTAGTTCACTATTAGTTAGCATAATCCCTTCATTTTTTTGACTTGAATAGCCTAAAGGCCTTCTTTTTTGTTGATTTTTGATAACCCCCCTTTCAAGGGATGAGGGGGAACCCTTAAAAGGCCTATAGTCATAGAGATTACATGACCCATATGTATTAGGAAACAAACAGACTATACTTGGAACTCCTCCTCCTAGCTTCTTCATCATGATATCATCTCTCTTTGATACATGTTTTCTATTATACACATAATTTATTTTAAGTGTGGTGTATTATTACTAATTAAGATTTTAGATCATAAAATTCAATTTATTCATGGTAATTTAAGTTCAATTTACATCAATCTATATTTTAAGAGGTTTTGAGTTGAATTCTCATCAAATTGTAAGGGTTTATTTATCTCATTTTAAAATCCATGTAAACGATTTATATTTCACACCATAATTTCATTTATATAAAGATTAAATTCCATATTTCCTTTTATTATAATGAATTTATCTCATTTAAATATACTTGAATTTCAATTTCATGGTAACCCTCTTATTCTTAAGTTACCATTATCATAAGTGTTTTTTTGGAAAATCAATTATCATTAATTGAGTTTTTATTGTTCTTCTTGATATTATTTCATATAAGTTGGGTAAAATTTTCCCTTTGATTTTATTATGTGATAATTTATATTTTATTTCTATGGATTTACATTTTTACAACATGACTACATTATAAATTTCCTTTTATTCAAGAATTATGACATCCGTAAGGGATTTTTTTAACTCAAATTTCCTTTCTTTGTTTTAAAATATTATTCATCATTTTTCCTTATTATATGTTTGATAAATTATTCTATTTATTATTTCATAGGGTATTTACTATTTTTATCTAGGTAAAATGATTTTTTAACTCAAATATGTCTTAAAAATGAATTTATTTCTCATCAAAGTGCAATGTTTTTAAGAAAAAATATCACATCCTTTAAATATGGGTTTTAATCTATGTCTATGTGCATTATTCCCAAAAATGTTTTTCTTTATTTTTTTGAAACCCAAATAATTGTTCAATTATGTGACCTCCATATTTACCTTATCCTCTTTTAAAATAGAAGTTTTACTAAATATTTTATGATGTGGGTTTTCAAAAAATTCATTTCAGAATATTCAAAAAAAATTCATCCTTTAAAAATCAAGTGTTTTATGTTCCACTGCATGTTCCTTTTTGATAAAATTCATGTCTCTTAAAAGAACCATAATTAAATAATTGTTTTAAAATAAAAAAATTAAATTATTTTCAGATTAAATTTTTGAAATATTTATATCCTTTTCAAGGATACACTATTTAAAGTTCCTTTTAAAATTAAATATTTTTCAAAGGTCTTATCATTCCCTTCTCAAAAATGTTTATGAAAGTAATTTGAACTTCATCTTTTATAAAAATGTTTAAAAGGTTATGTGAAAAATTTATATTTTTAGTTTTATTTTTCCTCTATGTTTTCTCTCTCATAAAGTGACACTTTGATCACTATAAATATTTTATTATGATATGATTCCTTTTTGAAAATTGATATTTTTTATATCCAATGATTTTTTAAGTTCATGTTGTTTGATGTTTTGGGAAAGGTTTAAGAAACCCATTCTTTTTCCATAGGATCTTTCTGATATGATGAATTTTTGAATTAATGTGGAACTAATATATATAGATGATGATGGATATAATCCTATATCTCCCAAAAAATAATTGTTTAATGTCTCATATCACATCATATGATGAAATGTTTCATTAATGAGATGCTGGAATATTTCTTCACAAGTTTTTTGTGTGAATGAAATATGAGAATCTTTGTACATAGGTTTGTAGTGTGAATGAGATCTGGGGAATTTTGTTCACAAGTTTCTTTGTGAATGTGATGTGGGAAGATTTTTTCACAAGATTTTATATACTTATGTTTATTTCATATTTGAATTATGTTTCACATTTTTATTTTTATTCTCATGACTATGTTATACTAGCATGGATAATGTTTATTGACTCACTCTTTTGATTCAAGTATTATTTTATGTCAAGATTTATGCCATGATTTATGACCTAAGCTTTATTGGGTGTGATTTTCTTATGTTTAATTATGATACCTACAAGATCATATTATACTTACTTGTGATCTTTGATTTTTATTGTTTATTTTTACTCTTACGGAGTATTTTTGCAAACCCCTTTCTTATGTTTCCATTTCCCCAGGTTATAAAGAAAAGTAATATTTAAGATGTGTCTAGAATGGTATCTTATGAGAAGAATTTTTTAAAGATATTTAATACTATTTATGGATTAAGTATTTTCTCTCATAGTAGAAAAAATTTCCATTATCTAAAAGGTTATAAGTTTTATTAGTTAATTTTTTGTCATTATTCTCTAAAAATATAAACCTAAAAGTTATTGGGAATGTATTATAATGAAATAATTTCTTTAAGTCATGTAATTATCAAGATATTTGGTCTGGGTTTCCATGCTTGGTATCAGAATATGGTTTACATAACTTTAGAGATTAGGATTTTTTTCAATTGAGGATAATTTGGGATTTTAAAATGCCATCAAAGTTTGATAAGTTAAGGTATATCCTAATTTCAAAGGTGCAGATAACCCTTTAGGTTAGTTGATGTAAAATAAAATATTTTGGGGATTAGGATAAGAGATTTTTTTTGAAAACCCTATGGAGAAGTATAAGGGATATTTATAAGTATATGATAACATCATAAAATTTTGGTAAAGTATAGGTTGTGTGGATTTACAAGAAAATACTTATCTATATGGATACAGAAAAGTGGATATAAGATTCGCCACAATATTACCTAGGGGAAATCACATCGAAGAGGGTGTGTTGGGTATTAACTCAACTGTGACTTGGTGTACGACAAAGAGTCATAACTACACACATGTATAGATCCTCCCATGGGATATTATTTGGAAAATCACGTTCAATTTACAAACCATTATGATGGATTTATTTTCTAATTACTTTAATTTATTATGTTAAGAAGTATGAGAAAACAAAACTTAAAATAACCTAGGTGAAACCAAGAGAGATATAGCATTAACCAAGTATGACATAGTTAAAATGAAAGTATCATAGGATGAAATGAAGTTTTCATTGGATAAGACATCTTAGTATTGAGCATTCATATTCATATACTCTGATATATTTTGATATTATCATAACCATTTTAGTTTAAGTTTTTGTTTGAAATAGGATCAAAAAGATAAATCTGAGAAATTTATGTATCTAAAAACTATTATGTCATATAACTAAATAAGGGGGAATACTTAAATGTTTTAGAATATTAGTATATTCTTGTTATGATAGAAAAAGTTATTTTCTTAGTCTTACGTAAGGTAGTGAGGTTGATACCACAATATAAATTAATTTTTGATAATCATGGATATTTTTGTCAGTGAGTGATATATATTGATGGTATTATGGTATATTTTAAAATTTATGATGGTTAAGTGAAACATATAAGGATTTTTCTACAATAATTAAGATCTAAATGTTTTGAAACTTATATTATATGGAATTAATAACCTTAAAAATTGATTTTATGGAAATGTATTATTTTTGGTGAATAACTATTAAAGAAAACATGATTAAGGTATGGATAATTATTATGTTTAATATATTATTGGTTTTGAAGTAATAAATTGTTGAGTATATTTGAAAGAAGTAAGTGGGGTAGTATTTGTAACTTTGGGATTGATAATTGATTCATGATTTTTTGAGGATAATGGCATATATAGGTTAGTATGTGATTTTATGAACAAATAGTTAATACTATTTTAGGATTGAAGATAAATTTATTTTTATAAGAATGTATGATTTTTTTTATAGTTTTATGAAATGGAGGTGTAGTTTATTTTTGAACATAATGTTCTTGAGAATGTATGATTAGGATATGTACATACCTGGGCATATGATTGGGTAATTATGTTTACAGAAAAGATAAGTATATCCATCTATCATAAGATTGTAAGATAGAAATCTCATTATAAGTTATATATTTATATATAATTTCTCTAGATATTTACTTTAGTAATCAATAACTGGAATTGTGAGGATTGTGTATATTTAACGGGAAGAATGAAACAAATAAATATTCTAGACCTTATAAAAATTGATCTTATATTCAATAACATATATTACACACTACACCCAATATAATAAAACGAAAATATATTAGAATAAAAATATTAATAAATTTATAATAAACAGTATGATGATAAATCATTAACAGTTATTACCTATAGAATATAAATAATTAATATGATTTAATTTTGAAAATGGTTATTTTCAATAAAATTCATTTTCATTATATTATGTATTTTATTATAAAATATAAATTTAAAAATTTTAGGATTTAAATTTGATAAAATAAAATTCAACTTTTAAATTCCTCACCTAAAAATTTACTTATTATAAATTTCAGAATATTTTTCTAAAAATATTAATTTTTAGTACAAAAATGTAGTTTTTATGATAATTCTAATTATTATAATTTTTTCATTGTATATTCAAATCCTAGAGAATTAAAAATAATTTTAAGTAATAAAATATTAATTTAAGGAATAAAATTATGAATTTTAAAATATTATTTGAACTTATAAAACCTATGTAAACCATTTTTAGAACTAAAGTAAAATGTTACTTTGAAAAAAATTATTTTTGATCTTTATTTGAATCAAGTATTTTCAAGGTGATATTCAGTTTTTGATTGCCATAAAATCATAATAAATTTTATTTTACTTATAATAAATTAATTTATTTCATTAAAATCATTAACAATGATAATTTTATCTTATATATATTTTTAAATCTGAAAAACTTCATTTTTATAAAAACTATTTTTACACGATGAAGCGTGTTTATTTTAAAATTAAATTTTCAAACATTTAGAAATTTTATATGATAATTTATTCTTAAAATTTGAAATCATAACATCAAAATTAGGTAAAATGTTAAATATTAATTTTTTCATTAAAATTAATTACTAAGGTTAAAAATTAATTACCAAGGTAAAAGTAAATTTGGGTAAAAGTTAAAAAGATAAAATAAAAAACACTTAAACACCTAAGGTTTTATCCAAAATTAGTATTTGAGATGATTTTAGACCCACAATCACATTACCCTCCTCTTTTTTTTCATTTTTTTGGCCATTCACCCTTAAGTAGTAACTTTACATTGTTGAAAATGTAAGGGTTGCTTCCAAAACTACTCTTCTCTTCACTTACAAAAAGCTAACACTTCCACCACTTCAAGGCTCACCCTCCCTTAAAATTTATCCTTAAAAATATACCAATTTTATACTCCTAGAAACTTATCCAAAGTACAATATCCTATGGTCACTATTATTTATCATAAGACATTTATTTGGAAGGATAATTCCCAGTGAAATTTCTAGTCCCTGATGAGGTTAGAGCAAGGCTAAGTTAGCATAAACCCAAGGCATGTTTTTTTCATCTCAAATTCCACTCTTCAAGACATGTTTTGTATTATGAACATAATTTTTTATACTGTTCTATATTATACCTAATTTAGATTTTAGATTATTAAATACCCTTTATTCATGATAATTGAAATTCAATTTAAATCTGTCTTTCTCTGTTAAGAGATTTTGAGTTGAATGCTCCTCAAATTGTAAGGGTTTATTTGTCTCATTTTTAAATATTTGATACATATATGGTTGGTATTGTGCAGTATTATTTCTTTTATATAGTGTATTCACTACCTATTTCCTTCAAGTATAATGAATATCTCTTAGTTCAAGATACTTGAATTTCAATTTCATGGAAACCCTCTTAATATAATGTTACCATTATCGTAAGAGTTTTTTAATTCAATTATCATTCATTGGGTTATGATTGTTATTATTGAACTTAAATTTGGGTATATTCTTCCCATTTATTTCATTATGTGTTCATTTTAATTTTTTGGGGGATTTACATTTAGACCGCATATACCCATTCTAAAAGTCCCTTTCTTTATGAATTGTGACATCCATAAGGGGTTTGGTTAACTAAAATTTAATTTATTTGAGTTAATTTTATTCCTTAATATTAACTATTTTATGATTAATAATCCTTCTATTTACTATTTCATAAGATATTCCCTTTTTTCGCTCTGGAGAAAATGATTTTTTTGACTCAAATATGTTTTTTAAATGGATTTCTTTCTCATAAAAGTGCAACATTTTTTTTAAAAAAATATCATATTCTTTAATCATGTTTTCCCCTCCATTTCCTTGTTCAATATTCCCAAAAATGTTTTCCTTTCTTATTTTAAAACCCAAATATTTTTTCACTCAGTGACATCCATATTGTCTTTCTATTATTTTAAAATAAAATATTTACTCCCTTTTTTATTATGTGGGTTTTAAACAAAGGAATTTAAAAATATTTAAAAGGTTTTTTGTCATTTCAAAATAAAATGTTGTATGTTCCACTTCAGGTTCATTTTTATAACCTTTGTGTCTTTTAAAAGATCCTTAATTTAACTTTTTTTTAAAGAAATTTTTTTCAAAGTTCTTTCACTTCACCTTTTTGAAACCTTTATATCTTTTTAAAGGCTATTATACTAAAATTTTATTTTAAATGTAAACATTTTTCAAAAGTCTTCTATTTACCTTCTAAATTTTTTTTTGGAAAGTAAATTGGAATTCATATTATTTAATAATGTTTAAAAGGTTTTGTGAAAACTTTTTCATTTTCACTTATATTTTTCCTCCAAGGTTTATCTCTCATGAAGTGATGCTTTAGTCACCCAATATATGTTATTATGATGTGATTCATTTTATAAAAATTAAATTTTTTATTTCATATGATTTCTTAAGTTCATGTTATGTGATTTTTTTTGGAAAGGTTTAATAAACCCCTTATTTTTTCATGTGTTCTTTATGATATGATTAATGTTTGATTCTATATGGGACTCATATGTATGGATGATGATGATTAGGGTACTATATCAACCTTTAATGGATTTTTTAAGGTTTTATATCACATGATATGATTAAATTCTACATGAATGAGATGTGGTAATATCTTTTCATGATTTTTGTGTGTGAATGAGATTTAGGAATATTTTTTCACAAGTTTGTTTTGTGAATGGGATGTGGAAATATTTTTTAACATGTTTTTTGTATGAACATGATGTTAGAAGCTTTGTTCAATATATTTTTTAAGATTATGTTTGTTCTATATTTTAAATATGTTTCACATTTTTATGCATATTCTCATAACAATGTTATGCTCTCATGTTTCATGTTTGTTAACTCACTATTTTAATTCATGGATAATTTTATATAAATATTTATTCCATGATTTATGACCTAATATTTGTTGGGTATTATTTTATTATGTTTCTTAATTATATCCATATGTTAATATTGTGATCAATTATTTTCTTTTATTGTTATCACTTATGTTTACCATTACTGAGCATGTGAGCTCACTCTTTTCTTATGTTTCAATTTCCCTAGGTGTAAAGAAATGAAATACATAAGATGTGTATATAATTGTATCTTATGAGATTAATTTATAGAAGATATTGAATACTTTTTATGGATTATGAAGTTTCTCTCATAGCATAAAAATGTCTATTAGTTAAAAGTGCATTAGTTTTATTAGTAAATTGTTTATCCTAATTCTCTAAAACTCTAAATCTAAAAGGTGTTAGGAATGTATTGTAATAAAATATTTTCTTTGATTCATGTAATTACTAGATATTTCGTTCTAGGATATCTTAAAAATGGTCTCTCTAAGATTATGGGATAATGTGGTAGTTCTCTATCTTCCTCCATGGTCAACACATAAAAGTCAGTTGGAAAGATAAAATTTTGAACTCACACTAGACCATCCTCAAGGACTCTAGCTACAAATGATATAGATTTTTTTACAGGTTGTACTACCAGTATTATTGGATTTAATTCTCCCACATATAAATACATACATTTAGAGTGAGGCATAAAATTAATGGAAGAACCTAAGTATTATAAAATATCAGATAAAGTCATGGAACTAATGGTGAAAAAGGATATAAAATTTACTTGGATCTTAAAATTTTGTGGGAAGTTATGGTGTGATTAAAGTCAAGAAAATTCTTTCCAAGTTTTCTAGTTCATTCCCTTGAATTCACCTATTTTTCTACAAATCTCATTGAGAATTTTTTTATAATTGTGGATTTTTTGAGGGATTTCAGAATGGGTATGTTGATTTCCACTCTCTAGAAATTTATAAAATCCCTCTATGATTTTATTCCTACTAAATTATCTTGTATTAGAACATTATTGATAGGAAAGGTAGTGAGAATAATTTATTCTCCCATAACTTACTCTATAATGGTGTTCTTGATTCTTTTTTCTTGTCCAAAACTTCTCTACCTATGATTTTTTTATTATTCTATGGTTTTTTTAGGAATATACTTAAATATTTCATCTTTATTTTTCTTATGTTATAGTTGGTTATGATAGGGTTCAGATGTGTTTGGTGGAGGTATTTCCTTAACACTTTTTGTTTTCTTCATGCTCACATTTTCCTTGTGATTCATTACTAACCAGACTCACAATTTTCTTGGGTTTTTATATACAATTTATACTAAACTATTAGGTTTATTTTTTAAGTTCTTTCACTTCATTCATTAACTCCTCTTCTTTAGTTCCTTGTTATTATTTTACAAAATGTTGTTTAATGTTTGAGGGCTATTCAATTTGCTCATTTTTCTAAAAAGTATGTGGTAGTTGATTATATTTTTGGATGTAAGATTGCTTACGTGGTTTTTGGAAAGGTGGTGGGTTCTATAATTTCTACCAATATAGTTTTTATTATAGAAAATGACTATATTAGGGTGTTATAGCTTAGTTATATTTATTTAAAAAACTATATTGAACATGTTAAGGATCTCATCATCCTTTTTATATCTGTTGAAATTTTCTTTGAAATTAGGTTGCTATATACCTCTATGTTCCCATCACTTCATCACCCTGGTCAATAAAGTAGTGAGAAGATGACATAAACCATATATATTGGATGGTTATTATTGTTCACTAGTATGTTTCAAATTTATTCATCTCATAATATTGGTTAGTTCTTAAAGTTTATATTATTAAAAATTTGTGGAATTATAAGTTATTAAATCATGAATATATATTTCACTTCTACCACTTGTGAAAAACTATTGTGAGTTTTCTGTTATCTTCTCAATAAGACTCTTGTCATATTCTAGTTATTTTTTATTAGATATCTTCCAGATGATGAATCCAATAGGTTTTTATAATTTTTCATAATTCCTCAATAAAAGAAGATTAGAAAGTGGTTCTCCTATATAACTTTATGTGGGAAATTAGAATATGGATTCTTGAATCTCTCTTAGTACTCATAGAGTGTCTCTAAAAAAATTTATTTGATGGAATAAAACTCCTTTATAATAGTTTTTCTCTGGGTGGTAGGTAAGAATATTTGAGGAAAGGATATTTAAAAGTCTTCCTAGTCATTAACTTCACCCTTTTTGGTTACAAAAACACTCCTTAGATGCTCCTTAAATGAAAATGGGAGTTCCCTATAGTTGACTTATTTCTTGGCTACTTCTATTAGCTTCAAATATGAGCACACTAGGGTAAACTCCTTGATGTGTTTTTATGAGTCTTCACTTTTAATACCATGAAACTTGGGAAACAATTTTATTAGACTATTTTTCAGTTCAAATTCATTTTATAAAGTATATATGACAATTTTATTGTTAGAATTTGTGAGTTGAGGGGAATATATGTCTCTTAGGGTCTGATTTGGGTTTCCTAACATAGTAGTAGGCTCAAGATGAACACATGAAGGTTAATTTGAGTCTACAAAATAAACCACCTCAAATTCAGATAGTAAGTTTAATTTTATATGAACAGTTAGAAAGGTTCTTTAAATTTAAGTATCTAAAGGGTTAAGATTATTATTATAGGTCTTATACATTCAAGTCAAAGATTAGATTTTGGAACTACCTCCCCAAAAATGATTCCATGTTTTTACACTAAAACATATCATAGGGTGTGGAAAAAAATTATTTCCTTGGATAAAATGTAGCATTAGTGGAAACTATGGGGTTATATCTAGTTAGGAGTGTAAAAAATCAGTTGTCACTTTGATTTGAAATAGGGTGTTTTGAAATTGTTATAGTTTTGAAAAGAACATGAAATAATGAAAAAAATTAGTTTGAAAACAAGATTATGAGAAAAATGATTTGGATGGGGATAGATTTATAATTATAATGATATTATATTCCCAATATTATTTTATCTTCTACTTATGAACTATTTAATGATAGGATTCACAACTTCTTCTCCTTTTACCATTAGTTGGATGGGTTTGGTGATAATTAACTTTAAAAACCATCTCTCAGTCCAATCTCCTTTATTTGTGTGTAAGTTATACAAAAAAAAGACTCATATATTACTTAGTAAATATATGAATGAGTCTTGTGCCTCTCAAGTAAACCAAGATTAACCACTACCCCTTCCACATATTCCATCTACTAGAAGGAACTTACCTACTCAGCTCATACTACTCCACTGTATATATCCTAAAACTGAGTAGAGGGAGATTATGGATCAATAATCAAGGTAATAAATAATGATAGAACTAAATCAAACACTATCGTATATGAAATTAATAACTTATACTAAATATAAGTTCCATTTAACAAGAAATAGAGAGTTTTATTCATTAAAGGAATAAGACTCAATCAATAAAAAAGGAAAACCTCCCCTTACCTAATCAATCAGAATTTACCCTTCCATTCAAAGGGTATAAAAGATGAATGGAGAAGAATAAATCATTTAAAAACTAAGTAAAGAAGAAAATAAAACAAAATAGTAGTAGGAAACAATTGTAGTTGTTGTGTATGTACCTCCCCTAGAACCTTTGGCCTCTTGTTATTCTTATATTTCCTAGGTTTCTATAATTTTTTCAATCAGGTTCAAACCTCAAAGATTCTTTCTATTTTAATTATAGAATGTTACTTCTTACTCGTATTTATTTCCTAGATGTGATCTTATCATCCCTGGAAATATGAAACATCCTTATTCACACTCAATCAAAATATAATTCATATAATAATCCATGTGGTCTCCTCTGATTGGTTGCATGCAAATTGATGTATCATCCCTAAGCCTCATCTTGAAGAATATGTGAGTCCTCTAATGTCTTCCTAGGATTATCCTTTGAACAATTTTTATAAATTAATGACACATATTCTATGTGTAATGACTCATATGTGGGTGTGATATAACATATAAATGAGAACAATATGACTCATATGCAGTTGCAAGGTGACTCTTATACAAGTTCAAGATGATTCATATGTAGGTCAAAGATAAAACTTACACAAACTAGATTCACACATATATAGAGGTAATTACTCATTCCTAGGTGTAATAACTTATACATGGGTATAAAAGACACATACATATATCTAAAATGACACATACACATATATATAGTCACTCATGCACAAGCTTTTTCCATTTCTTTATTATTTATTCGGGAAAATGAATCCACAATAATCCTCCAAGAATCACCACTTCCTTTTACAATTATATTATAAATCATGACATCTAATGTCACTACCATGATTAAAGTCCTTTATAATAATAAGATAAAGGATAATAAGTAGCAGGTAATTTAAATTATTCCAAAAATAAAGTGAATCAAATTTCTAATTTTTCTATTTTAAATAAAATTATCACTATCAAATGATTTCACACTTTAATTAAAAATCTTATTAGAAATTGATGAATAAATAATTATGAGGTAATAAAATGAATTAAACATCAAAAAATTATCATTAATTTATTGACTTTGTTAATATTCTTATCTGTATACATTTGTATTAGTATTTAGGCTTGAGATTATAATAAATGTATATCATTAATAGTGTAATTTGATGCATGGATGAAAAATATGATGACCTGTTCTCATGGTGAGATAGCATATGTTGGGTGTGTCATAAGTGATATGAAATTAATTAAATAAGTAAAAAAAGGATTTTTCCCTTCCATATTAATGGAAGAATATATATTTGTACCTTTTTATTGAAATTAAACTATCTGATTATATCCATAGATATGTTAGTTCAATGATGAATTAATTTTAAAGAATCAAAGAAAGATAAATCAATCATATAAGGTGATTACACTATTATGTACCCTACATGATGAAATATCAATAGAAAAATGGATTACATTTCATGGTATAATTCAAAGGAAAGTTTTTGTCATTATGAAATTATCTTCTTTTCTATGTCTATCTTGACATGTTTCTTGACATTGTTCATGTAATTTAGGTAAGTTAACTTAATTTCACTATGAAATACATATAGAGGGTCATGAACTAAGTGTGTCAAGAATTTAATTAAATTATATTATAAATTTAATATTATGAGTAAATATTATTCTTGATTTGTGAAATAATTATTATTCAAGTAATTTTGTTGGGGGTGTATTCAAGTGGTAAATTCCCATAATCCTACATCAAGAGACCCAAGTTTAAAAACCAAGTAAAGGTATTTATAGGTTACTGTATAATTTACTGTAGTATTAATAAAATAGTGGAACTATTCCCCTAGAATGAGATTTTGAGCCATAAAATTTGTATTACAGGACACAAGGCATTCATTCCACCATTTGTGGGAAGTAGGTGACATGTTGGGACTTGAATGCATTATGAAGGTGATGTAGCATTATGTCATGTAAGAACCTCCTGGTGGGATACCTAAAAAGAGGTATGGATGTAAAGGAACCAATAAACTAGCCATTCACCCTCATGAATTTCTGATGTAGGATATATGGGTGACCTACCAGTGACTATCAAATAGTGGGAGCAATTAGATGTTGCAGTATGATAGGTAGGTGATACAATGGGGTTCCACGTAAGGAATCACTGGGTGGGATCATAAAATAGATATGGGTGTGTTAGAACCTATAATCCAGACCTTGGCCCACATGGTTATTGTGGTTGGAGTGATTTCCTTCCATGGTACGTTAGAGGGGAATATGATGCACCAATTCTTGCTAGGGGTGATAAAGAATTCAAACTAGTTACATGGTTCGATGACTACTAGAAGGGGGTGACAAGGTGTTTGACTAGTGACACAACATGATGTAAGCTGCTCCACTGGGCTTCCAATCCACTATGACATCGCACCATGTAATGGCCTTCAGATCAATGGTCCTTTGGACTATCATATGTAATAAAATAGTTCTAGTGGCTGATTTCCATTCTTTATAAAGAGGGATGAGGCTTGACACCTGGGTTGCCTAGGTGTGTGTGTTGTTTGCCCCTTATACCTATAATAATTATAATAACTATTCTTGAACTCTTGATCATATAAAATCAATCACCATATATTCGAGTTTATAATATGTGAGTTGAATTATAACTCTTATTTATAATTCATAAGGTAATAAATAATTATTTATATATTCACTAGTTTGGAGAATAAATTAATATAAATATCTATTTTTGTTACATGAATATTAAAATAAATATTTATTCATAAATTTATTGAATATAATATTTATTTGAATAAATATTAATTATTCAAGGTTTGATAAATACTAAGAAATATTGAAGGGTCGAGTTAAGGGCCTATGGAAAAGATATATTATATTTAATATGTTTTAAATAAGTATTAATTTATTTATTTAACAAATGATATTTAAATATACTCATGTAAAGTGAAATAATAATAAATTTACTATTATTATTAACCATGGGAAATAACTTAGAAATAATAGTTGATAAAGGTCCATTACATAATTATAAAATATTAACCCTAATTATATATTTTAGTTTATATCATTTTGGAGAAAATATTTTTTGTGTAGAAAGGTGAGACTCTTGAATTACCTCAACCACTAGAGATAAAATTATCCTCCCTCTATCTCAAGAATAAAGTAATCATGTAAATTCTCTCATTATGATCAATTATAAACAATGTAAAGCACTAGATTTCTCCATGCAACCACATAGAATACAGATAGAATTTTTTAGATATTTTTAGATCATGTGTGGATACAACTAGAAGATGCACATTTTTTATTCTCGATGAAAAAAATGATACAATAAGAGAGGAATCATAATTGATCTTAGAAAATTATCACATTCATGGTAATTATTATTTAAAATTAATTATGAGTCAAATTTGAATGATCCTCTATAGGAGATTCTAGGGTTTCTATCATCAATTTATTCAAATATTATCCTTTTAAACAAATGAAACCCCATTATTGGTGACCAGATCACTACTTTTGTTGCACCATAGAACTATAAAATAAGAATTATCCTTCATGAAACTGAAAAAATCATACTTTTCCACACCCATAACATAAATTTATGAATGATTACATGTAAAAAATCTATTTTTATTCATGATACTTTGAAATATTTTAAAAAATATTTTCATAGTATGGAACAGACACAGTGTATAATTTGGGGCCTCATGAAGCCTTGGTATTGATATATTAAAGATTTTAAATATAATATATCATGTGCATGTGGTATTCTAGAAATAATGGAATATGTCTAAAATAGAGTCCTAGATGGGAAAAATGAGACCACTACTAAATATAGAACATAGGTTTTTCCCTAGTCATAATATAATCTTTATATGTATCTGTGTTTCTTTTTACTGCAGTTTCTAGTAGAACATTAAGTAAAATAAATAAATTAAATTAATCTATTTATTAATTTTATAATAATTTATTTTAAGCTAGATAACTCTATTAAATACCTATTATATCTCATCTCTTGGGTTAGTTTTATAACCCCAGATATTGGAGGAGAGGGTCAGGGAGGAGTGGGTTGATGGGTGATCTCGGGATCAAGGATTAACAATGAGCGAATGTGGAGAATTTTAAAGATGATTAAAAAACTTCATGGATTCATCAATGGTTTCATGTATTAGGTCATCTTCACCAATTATCAATATAAATCTGAGGTATGAATGATTTTTTTGAATATATTCCCCTTTATTGATAGCAACGACGATTGTGAAATAACATAGAGCAAACTAATCTAGAACCGATGTTCACCATACCATTAATTTATGGTTTAATTTTTTTTATTATGTTGATAATTATCAACAATATTCCATCAATGAGAAAATTAAAAGTTAACATGTCTAACATGCCTTTTTTTATTTTCTTATTTTGTGGATTCCCCCCACCCCTCATTCAGTATTCATCATCGGAGTTCAGTTGGTCAGTGATTCGACTATATCTATGAACTCATTTCATGGAATTATTATTCCTTGAAACTATAAATTATTTATGTGGGTTTTGCATTGGAATTATAGAAATTATAGAGGTGTTATGTAGGTAATGGAAGATTTATGGAGAATTGACATGTTTTAGTGATGTGGTTTATGGCATGTATATGACACGTGTTGTGATGGGGTATTAATTTTCGAGTAAAGGGTGGTCAGAATCAGGCCACCGGTGATGATGTGGGACTGGAAAACATGATAATGGGAATTATGGAGAATAATTTTGGTGGAAGATGAGGATATTTAAATGAGATCAAATACATGAAATGATCTATATTTTTTAGGAAATTATGATCTATACGATGTGTAGTTCTGAAGAAAAAATAGTGTGTAAACTCCTCAATGCAGTGCTAGAGTTTCTATTTGAGAAAAATATCACACATATGTGTACTTTTTCTATAATCCATGTGATCCCTATTTTGGTAGATTGGTGTGAATTTTACAAGAATACGGGTAGTGTACACGGATATGTGAAGTATACATGAACACAGGCAGAGTGCACAGACATGGTAAGAGAACATGGAAATAGACACAAATATAGACAATACCAGACTTAGTGGGACACATTTTTTGTCCCTTTTAAATTCTATTTACTCCTTCTAGGCTAAGTTAAATCCCCCTTTTCCCTTAATCTAGTGATAGTTATGCATTTTTTCTTTCCATTGATCCATCCCTATGAGGGTAAAGTGTTGAATCATATCATGAGAATAGGATGACTGATCCCCTCAATGAGTTAGTTTTAGATAGAGTAATTTATCCTGCCATGAGGCCAAGGGTGTGATCCTTTATCAAATTATTCATGATTTAGGGTTAGGTATCATGTATCTAACATTTCTTGTGTGTGATCCCCTTCCTAGTGGGTCATTCTAGATATTTTTAGGTATCCTCATAGGCCTTGGGTGTTATCCCTGCCTACATATTGATATATTATGTGTTTTAGTTTTTGCTTAAACATGGAGAGTATCGATGACTATGACCTCTTAGATGAGTGAAAGCAGTGTTAGCTAAACCTAAAGAGTAAGTTACCTAGGAATAGTGTTACCTTGGATCCTCAAGAAGAATCCCTAATCTTTTTAAGAGGATAACCAACACCTTAAAACTTGGAGTCCTCCATGATCATGTCTTGGTTATATTATTTATCCTCCTTTATTTTGGGCCTTAAATCTAACTAACCCTTTGATGCTTTATGTTTGGTGATTTTGGGGTGTCCTACTCGACATATTTATACTCACAATTGCATGGGATCTTCTCATATGTGTTGAGTCTTATATATATGGAAAACCTTTTGATGGAGTATTGGGTGGACCAGGAGTAGGTCGAGCCTAGTTGGGTTAGATTGACTATGGATGGATCACAGAGTTGTAATTTGGTAACAGTCCACATTTTTTTAGCAAGTCAGACATCTTTACAGTATTAGCATGCTTTTATTTTACCCCTTGTATTTCTATACTATTTTGTTAAAATTAGATGTGGGATTATATGTAATGATTGAATTTATAGTATCATTTATTAACCTTTTTCATTATAGTGGTGTGTGAAGATGTGACTTTTTGTATAGGAGCTTTAGGATAAGGCCTCCCATGTTTGTGATATGCCCACTTGGTGCTAGTATCTAGCCCCTGGCCTATTCTTGGTGCACTTGGGGTGTCACTCCCAACTTACATCTAGATAGGAGGGCCCTGGTGGGTCAGTTTGTGATATCATGGTATCAGAACATAGGCTATCTTTGGACTAGAGTTTGGAGATAGAATAGCTACGGGGATTGGTTTTGCAACTAGGTAAACAGTTTTAAAGTCTATCAAGTTTAACTATCAGGCTTTTGAACCTATTGATGGTGTGATGGCCAACATATCCATTCACCAAGACCATGATAGCCTACTTTTTGACTATGTACATGTAGGAACTGGTTTCAAAATAACCATTAGGTTATGCATCATATAGGAATGGGTTATATTTTCCATGTCCTTCTTGAATCTGCTCCATATATATTCTATTTTGATTATGGTGTGCATTGAATATTGAAGGATTACTCCATGATGATAACTAGCTATGATTATACAATAACATTTAAATAACGATTCGCTTAGTGATGAGGCCTCAGTATAGGGACTTATGTAGTAGGCGGTTCCTCCAGATGTATTTTTATAGTACCTCCACATGTTGAGTAGTAGTTGGTCATAAAAGTACTAGAAAATTATACACATAGGCTGAGTGTGAATTATGAGTTTTATAAGTAGATACCACCCAAGTTTCAAGGTGATCCATACCCCCAAAAGTAAAATTACTAGCTAGAGTCTATTGCATAATTATTGCGCCTGGTGAGGACCCATCCTAATCAGATAGTGGTTCTAGATATGATCCTTCTTTAGGGATCAATAAGGAATTGGTGGAGTTTTGTTACCCATATGCATGATGAGATACCCCTCTCTTATATAGTGATCGACCATCTCTTCATAGAGGATTACTTTTCAGTGACCTTATAGATAGTGTTATTTAAAGATATTGTGAAGATTTAGTAAGAATCATTCCACTAATAGAGTATACAACAAGGTTTACTTACCTCTCATGATACTTAATGGATATATTTTGTGATGGATACTTCGAAAATTGAACCTCTGAGCATGGTATTTATTGACATTTCATAGATGGAGGGGATTATATTTCATTATTTCTTCCATTGGGTTTATATATCATTCATTGGTTGTGTATAGTTTCTTAGCATTGTAGTATATAACCATTTTTTTGGTTTTAGACACCCTAGAGATGAAACCTCTACAGCTGGTAGTCAAAATCAGACTCAGGGATCCAAGTGTGTGAGGTAGCTTTGGTGGTAGTCACAAGAAAAAGGTTTATCTACTCAAGGATTTAAGGTAGGTTTTTCTCATTTGATGGGTGAGGCCATATCACATAGGATTGACTAAACTATCATGAGATAGATAAGGAGATGGTCAATGGGATTCCAAGGTAGAGGAAAAGTATTGATTGGGGATGAATGAAGGATAATGTTAATGGAATGGGATTTAGGAGAGAGGTAGTAGTTAGCCGACATTATGATATGTTTCCACTACTACCACTCCCAGGTGGTCCATATCAGAATCATAGAAATGGTGGTCAGGGATATGGATAGTTTCATGAGGTGGAGACATATGAATTGAAGGCTCTAGGTATAGTCTAAGAAAATATATTTTTCTTCTCATATTTATCTATAGTTCTTATAGTTATAGGTGTAAGAAAGTCTTTCCTTGCCACATCCCTTGTTTGAGACATGTAGATTCTGGTGGAGCCTTTAGCATTCCCTCTGTTATTAGAAAATCATACTAAGGTAGATTTAGAAATAACACACTTTTTTTGCTAGTGTGACCTAACTCTTAGAGGATAGATATTCTTATGTTATCTATACATAGACATGATGATCCCTTATGTATTATCTTGGGTATGGATTATCTCTTTGAATTCCATGCATAGTTGACTATTTCAAGTGGAGTATTTGATGAGTTTGAGCTGATGGGATGAGATTTTCCTTTTTTGGAAAGAAATAAAGTTAGGAAGAGTAGCATGGTCATGTATTCAGTAGGATACAATTACTTTCTCATCAATTGGAAAATGTGAACCTTGGACCAGGGGATGTGCTGATTTTTCAATTCCCTATAGTGGTGGAGGAGTAAGAGGAAATCTTCCCTAAGGGCATTCTAGGATTACCTCCCCATTGAGAGATTTAATTCTTTATAGAATTTCACCAAGGGATTATCCTAATATATATGAAAAGATATCAAATGGCCCTCATAGAGATTTGAGAAATGAAAGTATAGTCGGAGGATCTCTATAGTATGGTATTTGTTAAAACCATTGTGTCCACCTAGGTAGCCCTAGTGTTGTTCACTAAGAAGGTGGATGTGAGCTTGAGGTTATGTGTATATTATCATCACCGGAATCAGGTGACTATTGAGAATAAGTATCCATTTTTTAGAATTGATGACCTCTTAGTTTGGTTGAAAAGGTATAATTGGTTCTCAAAGATTTACCTTAGGATGGGTTATCACCATATCTAATTTTAAGAGAAGGATATACTAAAGACACCATTTTGGTGACACTATAGACACTATGAGTACTTGGTGATGCCCTTTGGCATGAAAAATTCCCCAAAAATGCTCATGGGACTCATGAAATTGAACTTTTATCCCTTATTGGATTGATTCATGGTAGTATTCATAGATGACATATTTGTGTACTCGGCATTATAGGAGGAGCATGTGAGACATTTGAGGATGGTTCTAGACAAACTTTGGGAGAACTAGATATATGGGAAGATCTTCAATTGTTAATTTTAGATTAAAGAGGTCCACATACTAGGAAATATAATCTCATGGTAGGTACTGGCAGTGGAACCATCAAAGATCGAGGTAGTACTAGCTTGGGAGCCAGCCAAGAGTGTGACCGAGGAGTAGAGATTCCTTGGGTTTGTAGGATATAGTTAGATTTTCATGAACAATTTCTCTAGGATTACAACACCTCTGAATGACTTAACCCAAAAAGGGGAATCCTTTTGTGTGGATGGATAAGCATCAATGGTCTTTTCAGGAGTTGTGAAAGTGGTTGAAGAGTTCCCCCATATTGAAATTTTCACAGGAGGGTGTTTATTGTGTGGTGTTTTATGATGCCTCTAAATCTAGGTTTGGGTGCATTATATTGTAGAGGAAGGCAGTGATTACTTATGGGTTCTGATAGTTGATACCCAATTATAAAAATTATGTGACCCATGATTTGGAGCATTAGACAATATTTTACACCCTAAATACTTGGTGACATCTTCATATGGGAGAGTTATTCATCATATAATTTTACCACAATACTCTTAGGTATATATTCTTATAGAAATATCTTGACCTAAGGTAGGGGTAATGGTTAGAGTTTCTATAGGAATATGATTTTGATATAATTTATACTTCTAAGAAAGAGAATGTGGTGGTTGATTCAATTAGTATGAAATCTCATTCATAGATTCTGAGAAAGGTAACAAATAAGTTGGCATATTTGTAGTTGAAACTTATAGATGAGGGTGGAGTGAAATGTCTATAGTTGATGGTTGTAACCCCACCAATTCTCTAGTGCATCATGGAAGTATAGTATGAAGATATATATCATGAGGTCTTATGTAACTAGATATCCGTAGGAAATTCTTATAATAGATTTTAGGAAGGTGGGGATCATGTCAGCCTTTTCCAAGGACTGGTGATGGTTCTAGTCATGTAATTAGAGTAGGTATTGAGGGAGTTTCATGAATCCCCCTTTTCAGTATATGTAGGAGTGGTAAATATTTACTTGGACCTTCAATGTCAGTTTTGGTGGCATGATATGAATAGAAGTTATGCTGAGTTTATATCTCAATGTCTCACATGCCAAAAAGTGAAGGCCAAACGCCATGTTCCAGCTGGTTTGACTCAAACCCTTGAGGTAACTGAGTATAAGTGGGATGGTATCCCTAGGGATTTTGGGAAAGGAATTCAATGATAAGCTAGATTTCTTGATGCTATCTAGGTTATTATAGAATGACTCACCAAGTTGACCCACTTCCTAGACAACTGTGAGTAGCATTCAGTGGAGAGTTTATGAAAAATATACATACAAGATATAGTATGGATTCATGGGTTTACATCAGATATTATTTCATATCATGATTCTATCTTGGCATATCTATTGTGGAGTGTATTATAGGAGTATTTTGAGACTTAGTTATATATGATAATGGTTTTCCACCCCCATAAAAATATCAAGACTGAGAAAACCATTCAGGTCCTAGAGGAAATGATGATAGCTTTCATGTTATATTTTGGTCAAATATAAGGGGATCACCTACCATTAGTGGAGTTTTTTTATAATAACATTTACCATTCCACCATTAGAAAGTCACTATTCAAGTCCTTGTATGAGAGACCTTGCAAGTCACCACTATTCAAGATGGAACTAGTTAAAATAATGATTATGGTCCTATAGTTGAGACGACCGATAATAGAGAAGATGAAAATAATATAAAAGCGGATGAGGAATACTCAGATCCATCAAAATTCCTATTCAGATTGGAAATGGAGGCCTTTTTTATTTCAATGAGGGAGACCATGTGCTCATGAAGGTCTCACCTCAGTGAGGGCTATAAATATTAATCTGAGGCATGATATCTTTGAGATTCATTAGCCCTTTCTAGATATTTTGTAGTGTTGTTGAGGTGGAATACCGCTTATCCTTACCACTACTGTTAGACTGGGTGCACATCATTTTCTATTTGTCGCATCTAACGTAATGCATGCATGATTCCTTGAATGTTATTTACTAGTGTGAAATGGATATCGAGGATAGAGTTACCTTTTTGGAGTACTTAGTGGACATCAAGGATTGGAAGGAGGCAATCCTTTATGAATGATAAATTAACTTGGTTCATGTTCATTGGTAGCATAGGAATTTTCAGGATAACACCTTGGAGAGGGATAATCGGATATGATATTAGTACCCTTATCTCTTTGGGTAGGTATTTTTGTTGGGATGAAATTAATTGAAGGTGGGGACAATTTAACAACTCTGTAATTACTATATGATACTCTTAAATATTTTAAATAATATTTTCAAAGGAATGATTTCGGTGTGGAATCTCGGGCCCCATGGAGCCTCAGTATTGATATATTAAAAATATTAAATATAATATATCACCTACACACAATTTACTAGAAATAATGGAATATCTTCCAAACAGAATCTCAGGTGAAATAATGAAGACTTCCATTAAATCCATAATGTGGTTTTACCCTAGTTGTGACATAATATTTATATACATCAGGTGTTTTATTTTAGTGAAGTCACTAACATAAGTTTAAGTAAAATAAAAAATTAAATTTATTTATTAATTAATTATCTAATAAATTATTTTAACCTAGACAACCACTATTAAAGCCCTGCAATTACTCATCTCTAGGGTTAGCTTCATAACCCTAGGGATTAGAGGATAGGAGAGGGGAGGAGAATGTTGGCAGGTTATCTCGAGATCAAGGATTGATGACAAGAAAATATAGAGAATTATAAAGATGACGATAAAGACAGAACATTTTATATTCATCAATGGTTTCATGTGTGGGGACATATTCACCAATGATTGATCTGAATCTAAGAAAGGTCTTGTTTTTTTTAATTTTCCCCCATTACTGATAGCAACATTGATTATGGATTAGCCCCAAACAAACTAATCCAAAACCAACATTCACCTTTTCATTAATCCATGGTTTTATTTTTTTTAATTATATTTATAATTATCAATCATATTACATTAATGATAGAATTATAACCAAACATATCCAAAATTCATTCTCACTTTATTGTTTGGTGGATTCTACCCCCCATTCCGCAATCATCACTATCATTTTATAGTCTGGTGATTTGACTATATCTAGGAACTCATTTCATGGAATGATTGTTCATTGTTTAAATGGATTGTTTATATAGGTTTGATGTCATAATTAAATATGTGATAGAGGTGTGATGAAGATTATGGAAGATATATGTCTCGTCTATGGGTTCCATTGATGTGGTTCTTGGTATGTAGGTAGTTCATGGTGTGATAGGGGGTCAATTTATGAGTAAAGGGTGGCCAAAATATGTCCATTGATGATGAAATAGGCCTAGTCAATGTGATTATGGGCATTACGGTTGAGAATTTTAGTAGAATAGGATGTGAAAACATCCATAGTGAAGAGGAATTAAGATCTATAATTTCTTTGAAATTTTGATCTACATGGAATGTATTTTGTAAGAGAACACACTATTTGGACCCCTCCATACGGTACTAGAATTTAAAATTGAGAAAAATATCACATGATCATGTACTTGGTCTACACATTGTGTAATCCCTAGGACAACAGCTCTGCATGTACCATCCAGTGTAAATGGGTGTGGAAATGAGTTGTGTACATTAACATATGTATTGTACATGGACACAGGTAGTGTAAATAGACATGGGAAGAGTATACATACATGGAAAGGGACACAAACATAGATACATACATGGGTAGGACTATACTTGGTGGGACACACTGTGTATCCCTTTTACCCACCATGTACTCTTTCTATGGTGAGTTAGATACCCTTTTATCCTTGGTCCATTGTCCGTTATTCATGGGTATGTTCTCTTGATCTATACCTATGAGGGAACAATTCATCATCCCTTCCTAATAATAGGATAAGTGATCCCCTTTGTGGGTTTATAAAGATTCAAGTATCCCTCTGTGAGGCCCGAGGTGTGATATTCAATAATATTATTCCCTAGGTAGGGTCAGGTATCTTATATCTAATATTCAATTCATGTGATCCCCTTCTTAGTGGGTTGTTACAGATAGGTTTATATACCCCCCATAGGACCTAGTGTGATCTCCTACCTTTAAATCAATATATTATGTGTTCTAGTTTGTGCCTCCACATGGAAAATCCTGGTGAGTTGGTCCTATTAAATGAGTTTCATCAGTTTTGACTAGACCCGAGGAGTGAGTTCCCTAAAAATAGTGTTACCTTGGGGCCTCAAACAAAATATCTAGGCTAGCTATGATTAAAGACCTCCCCTTGAGACTTGGATCCTTCTTTGAGAATATCTGAGTCATCTTATTTATCATCCTTACTTTTTTAACTTAGAGTTGACTCCTCATTTGATTCTTTGTGTTTGGTGATTTTGGGGTGTCTAACTAGTTATTTTTATACTCACCCATGCGTGGGCTATACCAACACATGTCTTATCTTATGTAGATAACAAACCTTTTGACGAAGTTATAGGTTCACAAGGAGTTGGTGGAACTTAGTTGGGATAGACATACCATGAACGGATCCCAGAGTTGTATTTTAATAGGATTACCCCTTTTGTTAGAAAGTTGGACACCATTATAGTATTGGAGTACTTATATTTATCCCCTTGTATTTTTATACACTTTTTTCATACTCTGATATGGGATTAAATGGTATGAATGCATTTATAGTATATGTAATTTACCTTTTACATTATACTATTGTATGGTGATGTGTGTGTGCATAAAAATACTTTAGGCTAAGGCCTTACATGTGTTTGATATGCTTACTCGGCACTAGTCTCTAGCCCTTGGTATGTTAGAGGTGGGATTGGGGTGTCACTCTTAGCTTAATACATTCTAGGAGGACCCCTATGGGTCAGATGATTTCATTCCACTTCTAAAATTGGAGGTTTGAAGTCTCATTTGATCATGTTCTTTTTTTTTTGTGATTTTTTGTATTATTCTACATTTAAAATAATTTTACACTTTTTGACACCCCCTCATATCATTTTTTGAACGCTTCCACTTCTAATATTGAATGTATGAAATATCTTCCAATCATGATGTATTGGAAAGATATTTTTTTCGATTATTATTCATGTAAAAAGATTCAACATTCTGAAGCACCCCCTAAAAATCATTTATACATGTTATGTTTTTAGTGATTTTTTTTCAATTTTTTCATGAAACAAGTCATGAAATGTTTTATATATTAATTTATAATTGAAATTATATGTTTTTTGGTTTTTAGGTTATGTTTTTTTAATGAAAATGTTTTAAAAAGGTTTATTAAATAAAAACTGGTGGTTTCTATGGTAATTTTTTGTAATGGAAGTTGGATTTTAGTTTTTTATAAGTAATTATTTAAAGGTGGGTGGTTTTTAAAGAATAATTCAATGTTAAGTTTTAGTTTACTTTCAATAATCCATTTTTAGAATAAATAGTTTTCTACTATAATTGTTATTGAATATTGATTTTTTACAAGAGGTAGTGTATTTTGGGTGTTTAAGGAATTTTTGTTTTCTTAAAATTAAAAAGTTAGTCATTTTAACAATGAACTTATTAAGATGTTTAATAATGGATTTAGGATTAATTTTGGTTTTATTAAATTGATTTAGAACACTTTTGGTTATTAAGGATTATTTTTTTGGTATATTTTTCATAGAAGTGTTTATTTTAAACTCATTTTATAATGTTTGATGGTTATATGTTTGATTGAGTTTCACATGGCTTAAAAAATTTTAATTAAAGTTTGAACCATGTGTAATACACTTAAATAGACATATTGGGATTTATTTTGAAGATGTTTACATACTAATAATGAACCAAGAAAGGTATTTAGTATATAATTTATTATAACCAATTCATGCTCCTACTAGTCTAAATAAAGCATAATATATGGAATAAACACCATCTATGACATATAAGTATAAAAATAAAAGTTCATTATCTAAAAAAATCAATATATTTAAAACTTAATTTAGAAAATAAATAAATGTTTACTATATAAAAGTTTACATATCAAGTTAACATCTACCCATGTTTCCCATATTTAAAGAGAGGAATGTTTTAAACTCTATCTCTTTACTATATAAATGAAATCCATTTAGTTCATGGTGTAAAATGAGTTTTAAACAAAATATTTCAAAGAAATAAATTACCCAAGGTTATGGATTCACTAAGAACAATAATAAATTTTTTAAGTCTTTATTTTAAACTAATTTGATACTCAACTATTCAATAAAATAAAAACCATTGGTATTTATAAAGTTTTATGTTTAGTTTTGGAAAAAAACATATTTAATGAATCAAAATATATTTATAATCATGTAATTACTTTTCAATATCTTAAAACTGACCATTATCTCATCACCAATTCAATTCTTAACCAAGGATAAGTATTATTCGTTGAGTTATAATTCATTCATATTTTAGAGGAAATAAATGGCTTTCTTTGAAATGCATAAAAAATCAAAAAAGGCATGCTTAACTAAGGTATATTCATACCATTCAAATTATATCTTTACAAACTAAATTCAAGTCTAATAAATTAACTTAAGATAACACAAAGTAAATATGAATCAAATATTAATATATTTTCATGACCTAAGGCCTAAGACATATAAGTGTTTGTTTTAATAAATCAAAATAAAGTACAGGGACAAACCCAAATGTGATAAAAAACATTTCATTATGTATATTAAAACCATTTATATTTTTATAACATTTATAAAAATGAAAATATATAAATAAAATAATGTAAATAATTAAAGAACACTATACCACACATTGATTTCATAGAACATATAATTCTAAAATAAGAAAATATGATTAATATCCCTTACACAAGAAACTAAGAATAAACACATAATGTAAACAAATTATTCAAATATAAAAACAATAAAAATGATAAAATTCATCTAAAAACATGTAAGGATATAATAAATAACCAATAAAAACAAACCATTATAACATTCTTGAATTTATTTATTCAAAGTAAACATTAACATGAACAAAAAAACTTTACCAAAACTAACTTTTCAAAAGGTGCTAAATCAAGGTTTTAAAGAAAGTATAAATCAAAAACCATCACATAGGTTTGTTTAAAATTCCATTTAAAACCTTCAACATAAAGTATAAAAATATTATTGAAAAAAATACCTCCCATATGCATGTATTAAAATTGAGTGGGATATACTAAATACCTCTTATATGCATGTATTATAATTTATAATTATATTTTTCAAAGTAATACTATATATAATTTACACATGAAAAAATGATACATTATATGAATACTTTCTTTGTATTATTAATTTTTTATTAAATATGAATTTTTTTTAACCAAATAGGATGAATATGAATTAAAAATGGTCGGATTCCTATCATATGAAAAAATAGTATGAGGATGGGGTTAAAGTGTTTATCAAATTTGCAACGAAGTGTGGAGATGGACCTTTTGAAATCATTTTTCAATGTTTATGTTGTTGTTATTCAAGAAAAAAAAATTCTAGATCAATTGGAAGAACACTTGACATGTCACAAAATAGATAAAATCTATAAATTTTTGACTAAACACGGGTAATAACTGAAAATAACTAATGGTTGGGATAACACTATGGTTTATGGATCATCTGATATCAATAAAACTATAAACAATGATGGAGAATGTATTAAGGAATTGACAATGGTATTTGAAGATGACCATTTAAATTGTAAAAATATGTTTGAGAAGTTAAGGATATGTTCAAAGATGTCATTGTATGTTGTTTTTGCTAAATATATAATATTTTCAACTATAATAAAGATATATTTTTTTGAAATTTGCAAATGGATAGAGAGAAAATACATTTATAGAACTACTTATTATATTGAATGATATGTTACTAAGATAATGAGTTTCTTTATCAAACATATGATGTTTAACAAACATTTTATCCAATGGATATGGTATTTGAAAGAGTAAAAGCTTGTCCAAATGACTATATATTGTTTTCTAAGGAACATGAATCACTTAAAAAATTCCTAAGTGTGATACATCTCGATCCAAGAAAGATAAATTAAGTCCTTTAAAAGTTTTATGGTACATTCCAATCATTACAAGGCATAGATGGCTATATAGAAGTGATAAGATTTCAAGGAAATTTACATGGAATATTGATACAATAATTTAAGATGGGAAACATCATCACCCAAAAAACTCTCATTAGTGGATGAAAATTGATCATGAGTATCCTGAATTTAGAAATGAGATGAGAGAACTTTGTTTAGAACTATTTATAAAAGGAATGAATATTTTTAGTGTATAAAGTATAACTCGCAATTTATGGAAGTTTATGTTGGTAAATTATATCTTTCTATCATGGTTATGTATGAACCGCAATTTAATGACCTGACCCACCGGGGCCTACTTGGTTAGCAGAAGGCTAAGTCATCACAACCCCAATACCACCTCCAATAGGCTTGGTGATGGTGACAAGTGCGGAGAAGGCATAATGTAAATGGTAGGCCTTTTCTTAATGTACTTATACACACTCACATAACCATCTCCATTAAAAAGTGAAAATTAATATAATTAAAACACTATAATATATAAATTAAACCCATTCATGCAATAATCTATAGGGATATCTAATATAATATGATAATATAATCCAAAACAAAAGGAAAAAATACATGACCTGCCAGAAATGATGTCCCAACTTGATAACAACTGGAATAAAGTAATTTGAGATAGCCTAACTTCTGATCTCCATGCCCAACCACCGTACATGGCCTATACACCCAAGTATCCCTAAGATCCACCAAAGTCACCTCTAATCTATTCATAATCTGTATAAGACACAAAACATGGGAGAAAATCCCATGGAAGGGTGAGTATACACATACCCATTAGGATGCCCTAAAAACCAAAAAGGGATAATATAAAGATATAATGATAGTCAGCTCAATCCCATGAAGTTATATCAATCATAAATTAAGACAACAACTTTAAAAACCCATATTTTACCAATATGAATCCCAAATGAAGAGATAAAGGGGATCTCCATCTCCTTATCCCAAATAAGAATGATGGTTCTACCTATAGCTCAAAAGGCCATCTCCAATTCCCAACATCATCTATAACCACATAAAAATAAGTGTGAAGGGGGTCTTACCTTGCTATTGTGATGCACAGTCAAGAGAACCATAAATCTAAATTATGAATCTCTTGTAACCTCACAATAATATGTGTATAGGGGGCCTATCCTCACTACTAAACTCTATAGTTGAGTGATCCAAAACTATTTTAGATGACTTACACACTATTGGATCTTGAATACGATGGAGTACCACTCCTTTAATAGATGACCTATGCCTGGTGTAGGGGAGTACCATCTTTATCTATATAAAGAGTATGGGGGACCAACACCATGGTGTGACCAGGGAGTGAAAAACCCAGAATCACTATGATGATCATATCCTGATCATTTCCATCATCATGAATCACCTAAAGAATCATTATGCTCACAACACATCACATTATATCTCATATCAACAACAAAGTCTACCATCACATTCTATGTGAAAAAACACTCAGTATAGGCTACTCACGGGCCAAAATATGATTCCTAAAGAGGGAGATATGAGATGAATGAATTTTAGAGGGAATACATGGTGTGTATGGGGGTCCACACAGTGTGTGACCTTGACTCATCGCATGTTCATGTTATCTTATAGACATGGATTGTAAAGTCATTTCATACTACACAACATGCCCTCTCAGGGTACATGGAACATATGACAACCCGAGGACCTGGGTGTATGTTTTTGGCTCACACGAATCAACTAAATATGTTTCTATACATGGAATATACATATGGTACATGGAATGTCTCAGTCATCTAGGTCCAGCCCATGTGCTCATGGCCATGATAGTGTACTTCAGGTCATTCTCGTGTACCTGGTCATGTCTGAGTATTGTTATAAGTACTCAACATGTCCCATGATACACGCAACATGTAGGGGATGAGACAACACTTTATTTTAATCATATACCTAATCCTATGTACTCTCTGAAGTACACTGCATGTTCCCACTATACACAGCATGTGGGTACACATGAGCTCATAGATGTGTACTCCCTGTACACACCAAGCCATCCACCAAGGGTTAAATAGTGTGTAACAAAAAATGGCTTCTTAGGTGTGTAATCCCTATACATGTCGAGATGGTCGGCTAAGGGGTATATGGTGTGTGAACCCTCCACGCGATGTGTGATATTTATCTCTACATGGAATCCCTAGTTTCTACTCTGAATGGACTACACAATGTGTGTTCCTCAACTACACACTATGTAGTTAGGATTTCTCTAGAAATCCGAGAACTTCATACATTGTCTGATTGCACCACTTCCACCATCATTTCTGCCACAAATCACATTGAGGGTCTTGAATCTATGGTTTTCAGTGCCCAATCCATTTTTGGTGGATATATTCTGGTCACCTAAACCTCGCATGGATTCTTCCCATCACTGTCGTAATCCTCACGTAGCCTCTTAGGATCTCGGATCCATAGTGGCCTCACCCACAACCTAGAACTTGTACTGATCCATCTAAAAATCACCAATATATTCATCATGCACAAAACCACTACAATTCTAGGGGTTCAATCATGCTCGAACCTTCCCCTTCAATATTGAATCATGAACCCATGGTCCAATGATGAAGAACACGAAGAATCAGTGGGGGAAAAGCATAAGAACAAAGGTGAAACCATCATTAGAAAAGTGTCATTGGCCAATGATTATAAATTTAGGGATTTCCATAGGTGACAACATAGAATAATAAATAGATTGAAATCAATAATTCAATTTATTAAAGTGGGATCATGCGAAGGGTGAATAATCACAGATTAATAAAAAGAATATATACAATCCATACTCAATATTCTGATAAAAATTATGGGGATCATAATTGATGATCCCTAACTTGATTTAGGATTTATATTTTTTGTTAAATTCATTCTCTATAAATGAAGAAGACACACTACATTCACTACCTCTCGATCCACCTCATTTTGATCACTTTTCATTCTTCGATGTTGATATTTCTATGAAGAATGGCATTTCTCCTCTCAAATCCTCTAGGGGTTATGTGGATAACCCTAGAAAAATATGATAATGAAATATTTATATAGGGAATTAGGTTATTCCATTTAAAATAAAATAAATAAATTTAATTATTAATTTTAATTAAATGCACCACCAACAGCTACCTCAACCGGACGTCTGGCACCAACCAACCTTAAGTAACACCAAGGGTAAACCCTGTATTTTGGAATTAACCATGGTCTCATATTTTTTATATGAGACTCCATTTGGGAGTTATTCTACTATTTTATGAAAACTACATGTGATTCATATTAATATATTTAATATCTTTATAATATAAATTTCAACTTCATCGAGCCTCAGAATCTCTCACCATCTCAGGGCCCGACTATGAAAATAATCCTAGAAATATTAAAAAGTATTAAATGAAAAAAAATGAGTCATTAAACTCTCCCCTCCTTCAAGGATATTCATTATAAAAAGAGATAAACTACTCCCATGTGAGGATATTTAGATCTCAGTAGGGTTTTATATTCCAATGATCTCTCCAGAGGGCTCTTGTACTATAAAAAACATGCATCCAAGGGAACCACTATCCCATGAAGGTTCTTATATGGTTATTTATAAAACATATCCAGGTACTTATAAAAGGAAACTCCACTCTCTATATCCATATCATCCTTTTGGACATCATGCAATTAGTAATGTACATGTATCATCAATTACAACATGTGGAAAACACCAAGCACCTACTCTAACAGTAGTCATAGGTTCATGCGGTATTCCACCTTGAATACCCAATGTAGTAACTAGAAAAATGGCCTACTAACCATAGATATTGCTTACCATCCTAGACAAATCTTTTTGATGCTCGATGATGTGAGATCTCTCAGAACAAAAGGTCTCTTCATTTAACTATAAATTCCACCATCATCGATCCTCAAGGGACTCCTGAAATCATTGAGCAACTATCCCTGGATGAACTACACATTTCAAAACCATTGATGGCACCAAATTCAGGGACACAACCACTATCTTCCATTGGATCCAACTAGTAAAATAGTGGCTCATTAGGTCTCTTGTATGTGGCCTCAAGTGGTGTTACATTGATGGTTGAGTGATAAATACTATGATACTCAAAATATATTGGTGTTAGATGATCCTCCCAGCTATGACCTAAAACAAACATGTAATCTCAAAGCATGTTCTCTAGAACCTGAACAGTCTGATCAACTTGGCCATCTTTCTCGGGTAGAAAAACTATGTTCATCTACAAATAAGTGTCAAATACTCCTAGAACCTCTCAATAATAATGACATTAAGTGAGAATCATGGTTTGAAATGATCTTCAATGTAATTCCATGAAGTCATACTACCTCTTTCACACATAGGTATCCCAACTCCCCACTACACTATTCTCTCAAATGGTTAAGAAGTGGTCCAACTTGGAAAAGATAATCCATGGTCACTCAGAAAATTTTGTGGACTCTCATTGTTCATGTAATACCCCATCATGAAAATCATAAAGATACTATATCATATCCACTTCTATCCAGACACAACAGCCTCCACCTATAGATAGGTGATACCTCAAGAGCTAAACTCAACAACAAGATACAAAATCCTTATCCACCTACCTGATACCAAAGGATCTTGGTATAACCAAACCTCTCCTAGGTGTAATACTAAGGTAAATAAACCTCCTCCTCATCTCCTCTCACAGAATAACCGGTGTCACTATCCATCATTGAATAAGGATGATGTGCTTCCCACCTTTAGAAAATCCATCAGGATCATAAACAATGGATATATGATCCTGAAATATTTCACGATCCAAATCTCTAAGATGATCCTCCCTAACATGCTATAAAATCAATGGGGTAACAACCATTTACTGAAGTTTCATTGAACCATCCTTATCCTCATGGTTCAACTGCTAAGAGGTGAGATGCACCGTCACCTCACTCAACAATAGAGGACAGAGAAACATTGTTGTGAGAATATTCCATCATTACCATGACCTTGTGTGGATCTCAAGATAGTATTGCCTCTACCTTTTTTGCATCCACTATCACTCTCATATCTAAAAAACATATCATAATAATTTGACCTATCAAATACAAAACTAAATCTATGAGGGCTCTCCACAAAGATGGTACCCTCAGAGAATGCTCTAAACCATCCTCAATTTTATCATGTGAACTATTTATGATGTCGAGTACAAAAAAAATCCACCACAGAAGACTACTATGAACCAATACAAGAAGGGTAAATGATTTGATCCATAACTCTCATGAACTCTTCTAGGACGTTCAACATGCTGAACAGTATCACCAAGAAATCAAAGTGACCATAGCAGCTATAGGAATCCATTATCAGTACATCATCCTCTCAAACCTGGAGTTGATGATAGCCTATCCTAAGTTCAAATTATGATAACCAATTTCCCCCAAACCACTATTTTAATAATTAATTTATTCTTGAGGGTGGATACTCCTCCCTAATAGTCACCTATATCGGGTTATGTTAATACACACCTAACCTCAAGCTCTCCTCAACCTCTTAGGTTAACAATAATGGCCTTCCCAGTTGGGCACACTAGGTATAACAATCTTCAACTCTACAGAATCCTCCAACTTCACCTCCATCTATCATAACTACATGATTTCATTTGATATTCTAGTGAAGATATCAGGTTGTCCCTCTTGAAAGTCTATGAAAAAGACAAACTCTTGATGATGAGGTAAACCTAGAACATCTTCATGAATAAAGTCCAAATACTCATCCACCATCACAAGAAACTTAAATCCCATAGTATCTAATGTTATAAGGGTCATAATATCCAATAGGTAAGGAATAATTTGTATCCTCCTAAACGTAAGCTCATCCTGCTCTACCTGAAATTCCTTCTCACCTAAGAAGGAAAATTATATACCACAACCTTCGGTACAATGTAACCCTCACTGGTGACATTCATCTGTACTTGAACAGTAAGTAGCTAGTCTATGCTGAGGGAAAATATCATAGGTCCTCGCCACCAGTTACAGAAATATTTCACATGAGGATCTCTCTCCCCTCCTAGAGTCGGGTCACATTTTCAGTAAAAGTGTGTGATCACTGATCCTCTATACGGGAGACTCAAACACAAGGTTCAAAATAAAATGATATTCTAGTATCCCTAGGCCTCTGATAGGGGTTAAATCCATAGAAAGTGTCTTATGACCACATACTAAAACTACAACTGGAGTAGAGAAGACATAGTTCATGCATCGAGCACACTTAGAGAATCGGGGTCATAAGCCTCTACTGCTAAAAGACACCTTTAGACTTGCCTTCAATTCCCCTTAACCAAGGCCCACTGTGAAACCTTATCACATCAAAATGACCTAAAATACACAAGAAAATGAAACTCATCCTTCACACCTTGAAACTATCTATTTTGGGTGGTACTGACTCAAACACATGATTTTGGATCGCATCATAAGGATGCGCCTCGGTGGAGGAAGTGTCTCTCTTCCTTGTATTCCCAAAGTCACATATAAAATTATCATCACAGGGATATACCAATTCCCTGTGTCACTCTAGATAATTATCTTCCTATGAATACCATCAAGAGGGGTCCTATCCAAGAGAGACTCTCTGCTACATGCTCATTCTAGTCCTCTACTGCCTGAGAAGGGGGGTCTAGATCACCATGAAACTTGTAAAGTATCTAACTTTGTAACCCATGATGTAAAAGCGACATAAATTCATGATCTTCTGTTACAACTAGAATAAACTAATACTCTAATAAGGGGACTAGTTCTCATTGAAACCATGTGATATTTTGGGTTCCAAACATTGTAAAACTCGAAACACTGCCATGAGGGTTTGTCTTGTTCTGAAACCTTAGTGGTCTCAGTAACTATAAATCATGTAATGTGATAAGACTATGTGTACCATCGTACTATCCTATTGGATCCATCAACTACTCAATACGAGGATGATTATTTACCCAATCCACTAAATGATCCATGAGATGATCCATAGGTGGTAGCATGGATATGTTACTTTCTAGAGGAAACACCTCATGAATAGGTCCCTAAACTGAGGCCTCATTGCTCAACCGATCATTTTCATGGAACTATCTAAAAATCCTAGTTGACTATAATTTTGGAGACATATTGAAAGTTATAAAGATGTACTATGGTTAAGGAGAATATTTGGGGAGATGACTCAAGAAGGAAGGTAAATGGATTCAACCTTATATGATGTGTGTATTATTTGTTACCTGAAACTAATTTCTTGGTATGCCAAGTTGAAAAGCATGTAGTCAAAGTCTTAGTGTATGGATACATCAGTCACACTAACACAAGGTTCCCTATCCTAAAATTTTCACTCAATACACTCTGAAATAGTTTCTGAAAGTTCGCAACCAATCCTCACCATGGGTCCAAATCCAATTACAACTTAAGGATGAACCACCATTAATACCACTCTGTAACAACCCTATCCACTGGGCCTCATCTATATGATGGAAGGCTGATCCCTCACAACCCTCAAACCATCATCCAAGAATCTAGGGTTAGGAGATAAGTGTCGAAAAGGAATAATTTAAATGGGATCCCTTTTTCTAATGTACATATACACACACACCTAACCATATCCACGAAAAAGTGTAGAGTAATATAATGAAAATACTAAAACATATAAAGTAAAACCATACATATAACAAAATCTAGGGATATACAATAGATTATGGTAGTATAAACCTAAAAAAAGTGGAAAAATACATACCCAACTAGAAATGATGTCCTAACCTAGAAATAACTAGAATAAAGGAAGCTGAGAGAACCCAACTCCCGGTATCAAAGACTAACCACCATATGTGGACTATGCACCCAAGTATCCCTAAGATCCACTAAATCCACCACTAATATATTATTTAACTTCATAATACATGAAAATTCCAAGAAAATACCATGTAGGGGTGAGTATATACATACCCAGTAGGACATCTTGAAAACCACAAAGGGAGGAATAGAAAGATAAAATGATAATAAGATCAATCCAACAAAGGTATACCAATCAAAAATTGAGAAAATAACCATAAACACCTAGATATTATCAACAAGAATCCCAAATTAAGAGAGAAAGGGGATATCTATCTCCTCATCCTAGCTAATAATGATGAGTCTTCCTGTAGATCCAAAGGTCCATCTCCAATGCCCAACATCATGCACAATCACACAAGAATTGGTGTGGAGGGACCACACCTCACTACTACACTCTACATCCAATGGATCCACAACTCTGAATCATATATCCTATGTAAAATCACTAGAATATGTGTGTAGGGGCCCAATCCTTTCAAATAGGATCCACAGATCAGGGATCCACACCTCCCGTAGTAGACCTACATTCCACCAGTGTAACGACCCAAAATTTTGAATGAATTTTTGTTTCCTATTTTTTTTTTTGTTATTTAAGTTTATACTCAAAAAAACAATATTCTTTAATTAATGATGTGATTATAATTAAAATGAGACCATTGGGTTTCAACTGTTATATTACTGTTGGTCAATATGACCGTTGGAAACTAAATGTTGTGATTGTTGTCTCAAAATACAAGTGATCTTGGTTAATTAATACAGAAAGAAGATTCGATGGACTCATTCAGTAGTCTCAGGCAGATCAAAGCCCATCTGATGAAACTTGGGAAGGAGGTAGCACCACTGGTCTTTGCTCTGAACCAAACCCAAGCCGAACTTCATCATGTGAAGTTGGAGCAGAATCGTCTTCGAGAGAAGTTCAAGCTTATAGAAATCACTACTCGTGCAATGTTGGCTGAGCCACCCTCGGATTCTCTCACCTTAGCACATCTTACACTTAGGTCCTATGCTTGGGTTATAAGGGGCTATGTAATGAGACCGTAGCTACTTTGTGTAATCCTTCGAGATAAATAAAATTGTGATTTCTTCCTATGGTGAAGTTCGTGTTTTTTTCAGATGTTCGAATAAATATAGGATGTATATTGATGAATTTTAGAAAAGGGGGATATTTTAAAATATTTATGTAAACCTTAAATAATTAATTATGTGTAATTATTTTCAAAAAATGGTCTTCTGGAAATGTGTTCAGTAAAAATTTAGAATCTAATAAGATCGACTTAATTTTTTTGTGAATAGTAAATTATGAATAGTGATTTTATGATTTGGATTTGTAATGTGACCAAATGGATAAGTAATCTCACTTAAAGAAAGTATTAATATAATTTAGGCACCTTGATTAAGTAATGTGATTCAATAAAATAGGTAAATAACTGTTTTAGAAATTATTAGTCAAGTATTAGATTTTTTAGGTGAATAGTGTTTTTTAACTAAAAATTAAATTAAAAATATTTATAAAAATATTATTATAAAATGGAGTTCATTTTTGAATTCAGATCATCAATATTAGGTTAACGTGATTTTTGGGTATTTTTCTAAAAAAATGAATTTTCAGTGAATAGTGAAAATACAGTTTTTTAGTTTCGGGTGTTTAATGACATAATTAAGGATGTAATAATTATGTAATCATTCTGGTATACTTATGAATATTAAGATAAGGTATGAGGTGTCCCAAGTGGCCAATACCATGGGTAAATACCATAGGCAATCCCATGGTTTTTCCAATACCACCGATGAGGTGTCCCTTGACCATTAATGACTTGTCCCCTCACTTCTCCTATAAATACCAAGACTTTCCTTCATCCTTTTCATTAAAAAATCATAATTAACAAATTTATGGTCTCCTTACCTTCCAAGGAGTCCTCCCAAGATTCCCTCAAGCCTCCCAAGGTCCCTACTTTTAAGCTTTCGAAGTTACTCTTCAAGGTAAGGGATTCTTTCACCCTTCTCTTTTAAGTCATGACTTCCTTTATATTGTGTCTTATATTTTCCATCTCTTTATGTTGAGGGTATATTCTTATATGTTCTTATTATGGACCATTTCATTTCCAAATGATGATATACCCTTTCTTCTCTCTTCAATTTGTTTTCTGAATTTTTAAGTGACGCCGTTAGGCTTCCGAATTTCTCATAAAAGGAATCATGTCTTCTCTTTTCTTTCATGTTTCCTTTTTATGTTGTATGTAATTAAAATTTCCATACCATTTTCTTATATCCATGTTGTTATATATTTATATTTTATTATAAGTTATTTATGAGTGGGTTACTCTTGTACCCTCTCTTTCCAATTTTTTCTAAAACCGTGTTATATAGTCGTTATGCTGTAGAAATTTCACCTCAAAATTTCTATCTCTTTCTCTCCAGAAATTCTATTGTTTTATTTATGTGAATACCCAGACCTATTTCGTTTCTTTGGGTTTTCATAAATATATAAAGATAATTTATTTGATTCTGGAATTTATATACATATAACCCTCACTCCCTTTCCATGGGTTATAAATGACAAAATGATCTTATTTTTTTAAGAACATTAAAACCGTCATGATATTGAAATGTAACTCATTTCTTTTATTCTCCATGGGTTATTTATGAAATGTTTGATTATGATCTATGTTGATCACATGTAAGTAAATATATATTAAGGGTGTGCCCTGATATTTCTCTAATTCATTGGGTAAAGATTTAATCTCTAGAGATGACAAGTTTCACGATACCTTGGTGAATAACCTTGGTAATTTTTATGACACCTTGGGGATGGAACTTGGTGATATTTTCATGAATGTCTAAATGAAATTTTGTAGCCACATATTCAAGTTATGTTTCAATTTCTTTTCATTATGATATTCCTATACTTCCATTGCTCATATCTTTATGTTGTTATTCAAGTTCTTATTGATATCACAAGTTCATTGATTCCCTTGTTTACCCTTACTGGGCCTTCTGCTCACCCTTTCCTTTGATGTATGTCTCCAGGATATGAAAGGAAGTAATTGTACTTAGGATGATCTTATGATGAAGCCTTACAAGTGGATTAGAATAATGTTTTATGTTGTATTCAAGTTTTATTGTTCCTAATTTCTAAGACACTAGACTTTAAAGATCCTCTATATGTAAAATGTAATGAAAAGTTATGTATTAAAAAGGTGGGATGCCACAGTTGGTATCAAAGGGAGGTTTAGTTATTTATGGAAATTAGGCTATGAAAACTTTAGGAAGAACTCTATAGAAAAGTTTAAATATAGGGAAAACTTCCTGGTATTTTGGTGAGTATTGAGTAAGTGATTTATCAAAAAAATACATCCATGTCTGGATACGATTAGGTAGAGGCGGCTCTGGCACAGATGTACATAGGGGTAAAACCCGAAAACACCGCTTTGAGCTAGACTCAAACAGGAACTAGTGCACAAAAACGGGTCTTGTTGCACTCTTGGTTAGGACACTCCTAGGGGATATGTTTGGTTAATCGCATGCTTTTTATGAATCATTATGAAGGAATTATAGAAAAATATAATTGTTTAATCATGAAGTTTTAAGATGTAGAATCCATTATAGTTAAGAGATTCATAAATGAAACAATTTTTTCACTAAGATTTTATTCTTTTTGAAAATGGAAGGCAATAGGATAAACTGTGCAAATGGTGACCGCAATGAACCATGCGCTAACGGCCCTCCGATGGAAACTGGAATGGAAACATTCATGCGAATGATGATCCAACTGACTCAAGTTATGAGTAATAACTTGAATCAAGCTGAGAGGACAATCTCACCACGAAGGGAACAACATTCTGTTGATTCCTTAATGCGCCAACGACCACCAACCTTCAGTGGATCGACTGACCCATTGATTGTTGAGCAACAGATCAGCTCTATAGAGAAGATATTTTCTGTGATACGTTGTTTAGAGCAAGAGAAGGTCACCCAGGCTGTCTATCTCTTAGAGGGAGAAGCTGATCAGTGGTGGGAACTGATCAAAAGAACAGGGAAAAGAGTGGAAGTTGAAGCTTTGGAGTGTGAAGAGTTCAGAGGGATCTTTTTCAGTAATTATTTCCCTCGTTTCATGAGAACAAGAATAGAGAAGGAGTTTCTTGAGCTGAAGTAGAAGGAGAATGAATCTGTGGGAATTTACGAGATGAATTTCACAAGGCTTTCGCGATATACCTCAAGCTTTGTCATGGATCCAAATGGTAAGGTTGATAGATTCTTAGGTGGACTAAGACCTCATCTGCGGAAGAATCTTTCCAACTGAGATTATGATAGCTATGAGGAGATTGTGCGGAGTGCGATGAAAGTCGAGCTAGAGTTTTGTGAGACACAGTGGTCTTATAAATACAATGACAAGAAGAGATCTATGGAGCCCAGATTAGGGAGGACTTTTGATCAGGGAAGAGGAGGAAATCAAGTGCAACTTCCCACGTGTAATAAATGTGGGAAGAAGCATTCGGGGAACTGCCTACTCAGAGTGGGAAGTGCTACAAGTGTGGCAGAGATGTCCACATTGTGAGGAATTGTCATGGTGAGGTGAAACCTCAACTTCCTTACACAAACGACAAGGGGAAGATGGTTCAGTCCCTACCTGATGTCCAGTGCTTCAAGTGTGGACAATGTGGGCACTTTTCCAATCACTTTCCAAATTCAAGGGCAGTAGAGGGGAACCACCATCAGCCTCAGCAAAGGCCATGGGATCAAGGCCATTCTTTTTCTATCGTGATAGCTGAATTCAATGCTCCAAATGATGTGGTAGCTGGTACTCTTGTTGTCCTCTCAAATCTATCAAGTACTTTGTTTGATTCTGATTCTACGCATTCCTTTATTTCTTCCAAGTTTGCAAGGAATTTAGAATCAACCCCCGAATTGCTAAAAGTAGAGTTGTCAGTCAAGACTCCTGGTGGGACTATCCAAGAATAATCAGTGTTTAGAAACTCTAGTATTTACTTTATTGAGCATAATCTTATTGAAAATCTAGTAGTCATTCCCATGTTGGAATTTGACATTATACTAGGGATGAACTGGCTCTCAAAGTATAATGCTAAGATCAATTATAGAAACAAGGAAATATCAGTAGTCTTGAATGGAAAACCTAAAGTTATCTTCCAAGAATAGATATCTCAACCTCAAATTTGTCTAAAAAAACCCATATATCCTTATTTATGGAGTCGATCGGTGAGGAAGAAGAAGGAGATGAGAGTTTGATAATAGAAAATGTCCCCATCGTCCAGGAATACATTGATGTATTTCCAGATGAGTTTCCTGGACCTCCCCTAGAAAGAGAGGTAGAGTTCTCCATCGAACTCATATCGGGATATCATTCAATATCAAAGACCACGTATAAGATGGAAAATGTGGTGTTGGGGGAATTAAAGAAACAAATCCAAGATCTTTTGGAGAAGGGGTTTATCCAACCAAGTGTGTCTCCTTGGGGAGCACCTGTTCTCTTTGTGAATAAGAAGGATGGATCGATGCAGCTATGCATTGATTATAGAGAACTGAATGGGACCACAGTGAAGAACAAATACCATCTTCCAAGAATTGATGACTTATTTGAACAACTTTGTGGGGCTCAATTCTCCTCTAAGATTTATCTTCAATATGGTTATCATCAATTGAGGGTGAAGAAAGAAGATATTCCAAAAACTTCCTTCCGATCAAGATATGGGCATTATGATTTTGTTTTTATGCCCTTCGAACTGATTAATGCACCTTCTATTTTTATGGATTTGATGAATAGAGTCGTTAAGGACTACCTTGATAACTTTGTGGTAGTTTTTATTGATGATATTCTGATATATTCCAAAAGTCGCGAGGAGCATGAAGATCATCTAAGGGTTATTTTTCAAACTCTGCAGAAGGATAGGATATTTGGAAAGTTTAGTAAATGTGATTTCTGGTTACAAAAATTCGTTTTCTTAGGGCACATTGTAACCAATGAAGGAATCACAGTTGACCCTACAAAGACAAAAGTTGTAGAGGAGTGGCCTAAACCTACAACAATAACTGAGATTCGTAGTTTTCTTGGATTAGAAAGATATTATAGGTGGTTTGTGAAAAATGTTTCATGACTTTATAATCCATTAACCAAGTTAACTCGAAAAGGGGTCAAGTTCATCTGAACAATGGAGTGTGAGGAAAGTTTCCAAGAGCTGAAGAAGAGATTGGTTACTGAACCTGTGTTAACTCTTCCCTCAAGTGGAGAAGGATTCATTATTTTTAGTGATGCATCTCTAAAATGGCTTGGGTGTGTCCTCATGAAAAATTACAAGGTAATTTCTTATGCATCTCAACAGTTGAATATTCATGAGAAGAATTATCCTACGCATGATCTGGAGCTGGATGCAGTCGTTTTTTCTCTGAAGATATGGAGGCACTATCTTTATGGAGAGAAATGTGATATATACACAGACCATCAAATTTTGAAGTATATTTTCACACAAAAGGAATTGAACATGAGACAAAGGAGATGGTTGGAGCTTCTTAAAGACTATGATTGTTCAATTCATTATCACCCTAGAAGAGAAAACAAAGTTGCTAATGCATTAATCAGGAAAGACCTAGTTGTTCTTTCCATGATGCGGATTCAAAAAGATCCTTTGATCAATGACCTAGTAAATCTGGACATGCGAATTATAAGGAAAGGGACATCATCAACCCTAACCCAAATTATTTCTCAACCGTAATTACTAGAGAATATCAAGAAGGCTCAGAAAGAAGATCCTTTGTTACAAGAGAAGTTTGAGGCTATAAAGGATGGAAAGTTTCTTGAGTTCAATATTGATCAAGAAGGTGTACTGAGATTTTGTACAAGACTATGTGTTCCATCTATTCTGGAAATAAAGAAGTAGATGATGGATGAAGCTCATAGCTCTACTTTCTCTATACATCTTGGAAGCACAAAAATGTATAGGGACATTCGTGATCATTATTGGTGAGATAATATGAAAAGGCAGATTTCTGACTACACTTCAAGGTGCCTAGTATGTTAGCAAGTGAAGGTAGAGAAACAACTTTCTAAAGTGGTATTGCAACCACTACCCATACCAGCATGGAAGTGGGAAAATATCACAATGGACTTCATCACTGGTCTTCTGAGAACTCCCAAAGGAAATAATGCAATATGGGTTATTGGGGACCGTCTCACCAAGACTTTCCATTTTATCTCTATCCGGGAAGATTTCTCTCTTGATCAACTTGCCAGGATTTACGTGAAGGAAGTGGTAAGGCTGCATGGAGTCCCACTTTCTATCGTATCTGATCGTGATCCAAGGTTCACATCAAAATTCTGGAGAAGTCTTCAACAATCTCTGAGCACTGAATTGAATTTCAGTACGGCCTATCACCCCCCAAATGATGGCCAATCTGAAATTACTATTCAAATACTCGAGGACATGCTGAGAACGTGCTCAATGGAATTTAAGGGTGGATGGGATCAATATCTCTATTTAGTGAAGTTCTCTTACAACAACAGCTTCCACTCGAGCATTTAAATGGAACCCTATGAAGATCTATATGGGAAGCGATGTAGAACACCTACTTTTTGGGATGAAGCTAGTGTGAGAAATCTTCTTGGGCCTGATCTTGTGCAAGAGATGACAGAAAAAGTCCATGCCATCCAACAACACATTAAGGCTGCTCAGAGTCAGCAAAAGAGCTATGCCAAAAACTTTCGAAGGGACTTGGATTTTGATGTCGGTGAGATGTTCTTTATTTGAATTTCACCTTGGAAGAGAGTCATGAGGTTTGGGAAGAAATGGAAGCTCATCCCTAGGTACATTGGCCCCTATGAAATCCTTGATCGTGTGGGAGCAGTGGCCTATCGGCTTGCACTTCCTCAAAATCTAGCACAAGTTCACGATGTCTTCAATGTATCCCTCTTGAGGAAGTACATACCTGACCCTTCACATGTACTAAACTCAGAGGTGGTACAACTGGAACATGACCTCTCTTATGGGGAGGAGCCGGTGGAGATCTTGGATCATAGAGACAAGGTTCTACGCAACAAGAATACCCACCTTGTTAAGGTGTTGTGGAGAAACCACAAATATGAAGAAGCTACATGGGAACTAGAGGAGTCTATGAGGCAGAAGTACCCACACCTTTTCTTTTCTGAGGATACGAGTTAAAATTTCAGGGACGAAATTTCTTAAGGGGGGAAGAATGTAATGACCCGAAATTTGGAATGAATTTTTGTTTCCTAATTTTTTGTGTGTTATTTAAGTTTATACTCAACAAAACTATATTCTTTAATTAATGATTTGAGTATAATTAAAATGATACCATTGGGTTTCGACTGTTATATGACCGTTGGTCAATATGACCGTTGGAAACTAAATGTTGCGATTGTTGTCTCTAAATAACAGTGATCTTGGTTAATTAATACAGAAAGAAGATTTTATGGCCTCATCCAGTAGTCTCGGGCCGATAAAAGCCCATATGACGAAACTAGGGAAGGAGGTAGCACCACTGGGCTTTGCTCTGGACCAAACCCAATCCCAACTTCATCATGTGAAGCTGGACCAGAATCGCCTTCGGGAGAAGTTCAAGCTTATAAAAATCACTACTCAGGAAATGTTGGCCAAGCCACCCTCGGATTCTCTCACCTTAGCACACCTTACACTTAGGTCCTATGCTGGGGTTATAAGGGGATACGTAACGAGACCATAGCTACTTTGTATAATCCTTTGAGATAAATAAAATTGTGATTTCTTCCTATGGTGAAGTTTGTGTTTTTTTCAGATGTTCGAATAAATATAGGATGTATATTGATGAATTTTGGAAAAAGGGGATATTTTAAAATATTTATGTAAACCTTAAATAATTAATGATGTGTAATGATCTTTAAAAAATGGTCTTCTGGAATTTTTTTCAGTAAGAAATTTATAATCTAATAAGATCAGCTTAATTTTTTGTGAATAGTAAATTATGAATAGTGATTTTATGATTAGGATTAGTAATGTGACCCAATGGATTAGTAATCTCACCTAAAGAAAGTATTAATATAATTTATGCACCTTGATTAAGTAATTTGATTCAATAAAATAGGTAAATAACTGTTTCAGAAATTATTAGTCAAGTATTAGTTTTTTCGGGTGAATAGTGTTTTTTAATTAAAAATTAATTTAAAATTATTTAGAAAATTATTTTTATAAAATGGAGTTCATTTTTGAATTCAGAGCATCTATATGAGGTTAAGGTAATTTTTAGGGATTTTTCTGAAAAAAATGAATTTTCAGTGAATAGTGAAAATAGAGTTTTTTAGTTTCAGGTGTTTAATGACATCATTAAGGATGTAATAATTATGTAATAATTTTGGTCTACTTATGAATAGTAATATAAGGTATTAGGTGTCCCATGTGGGCAATACCATGGGTAAATACCATGGGAAAGCCCATGGGTTTTCCAATACCACTGATGAGGTGTCCCTTGGCCATTAATGACTTGTCCCCTCACATCTCCTATAAATACCAAGCCTTTCCCCTATCCTTTTCATTTAAAAATCCTCCTCAAAAAATTTATGTTCTCCTTACCTTCGAAGGAGTCCTCCAAAGGTTCCCTCAAGCCTCCCAAGGTCTCTACCTTCAAGCTTTCGAAGTCACTCTTCTAGGTAAGAGATTCTTTAACCCTCCTCTTTTAAGTCATGACCTCCTTTATGTTGTGTATTATATTTTCCATCTCTTTATGTTGAGGGTATGTTCTTATATGTTCTTATTACTTCCCATTTAATGTCCAAATTATGAGAGACCCTTTATTCTCTCATCAATTTTTTTTCTGAATTTTTAAGTGACGTCGTTGTCTGCCGAATTTCTCATAAAAGGAATTGTGTCTTCTCTTTTCTTTCATGTTTCCTTTTTATGTGGTATGTCATTAAAATTTCCAAACCGTGTTCTTATCTCCATTTTGTTCTATATTTATACTGTATTATAAGTTATTTATGAGTGGGTTACTCTTGTACCCTCTCTTTCCAATGTTTTTTAAAACCATGTTATATAGTCGTTATGCTGCAGAAATTTCACCTCAAAATTTCTATCTCTTTCTCTCCAGAAATTATCTTGTTTTATTTATGTGAATACCAAGACCTATTTAGTTTCTTTGGGTGTTCATAAATATATAAATATAATGTATTTTATTCTAGAATTTAAATACATATAACCCTCACTCCCTTTCCATGGGTTATAAATGACATAATGATCTTATTTTTTTAAGAACATTAAAACTGTCACGATCTTGAAATGTAACCCATTTCTTTTATTCTACATGGGTTATTTATGAAATGTTTTATTATGATCTATGTGGATCACATGTAAGTAATGACATATTAATGTTTCACCCTGATAGCGCTCTAATGCATTGGGTAAAGATTTAATCTCTAGAGATGACAAGTTTCACGATACCTTGGTGAATAACCTTGGTAATTTTTATGACACCTTGGGGATGGACCTTAGTGATATGTTCATGAATTTATAAATGAAATGTTGTAGTCACATATTCAAGTTATGTTTCAAGTTATTTTCATTGTGATATGCCTATACTTTCATTGCTCATATCTTTATGTTGTTATTCAAGTTCTTATTGATATCACAAGTACATTGATTCCCTTGTTTACCCTTACTAGGCCTTCTGGTCACCCTTTCCTTTAATGTATGTCTCTAGGATATGAAATGCAGTAATTTTACTTAGTATGATCTTATGATGAAACCTTACAAGTGGATTAGAAGAATGTTTTATTTTGTATTCAAGTTTAATTGTTCCTGATTTCCAAGACACTAGACTTTAAAGATCCTCTGTATGTAAAATGTAATGAAAAGTTATGTATTAAAAAGGCGGGATGCAACAGTTGGTATTAAAGGTAGGTTTAGTTATTTATGGAAATTAGGCTATGAAAACTTTATGAAGAACCCTATATAAAGGTTTAAATATAGGGAAAACTTTTTGGTATTTTAGTGAGTATTGAGTAAGTGGTTTATCAAACAAATGCATCTCTGTCTGGATACGAGTAGGTAGAGGTGGATTTGGCACAGATCTATATAGGGGTAAAACCCAAAAACACCTCTTTGAGATAGACTCAAACGGGAACCGGTGCACAACAACAGGCCTTGCTGTATTCTTTGTTATGAAACTCCTGGGGGATATATTTGGTTAATCGCAATCTTTTTATGAATCATTATGAAAAAATTATAGAAAAATATAATTGCTTAAGCATGAAGTTTTAAGAAATAGAATCCTTTATAGTTAAAAGATTCATAAATGAAAAAAGTTTCTCGCTAAGATTTTTTTCTTTTAGAAAATGGCAGGCAATAGGAGGAACCGTGCAAATGGTGACCGCAATGGACCATGTGCTGACGGTCCTCTGATGGAAGCCAAAATGGAAATATTCATGCGAATGATGAACCAACTGACTCAAGTTATGAGTAATAACTTGAATCAAGCTGAGAGGACGATCTCACTATGAAGGGAACAACATTCTCTTGAGTCCTTTATGCGCCAACGTCCACCAACCTTCAGTGGATCAACTGGCCCATTGATTGTTGAGCAATGGATCAGCTCTATAGAGAAGATCTTTTTTGTGCTACATTGTTCAGAGCAAGAGAAGGTCACCCTGGCTGGTCTATCTCTTAAAGGGAGAAGTTGATCAGTGGTGGGAACTGATCAAAAACACGAGGCAAAGAGTGGAAGTTAAAACTTTGGAGTGGGAAGAGTTCAGAGGGATATTTTTCAGTAAGTATTTCCCTCATTCCATGAGAACAATAATGGAGAAGGAGTTTCTCGAGCTGAAGCAGAAGGAGAATGAATCTGTGGGAAGTTACGAGATGAACTTTACAAGGCTTTCATGATATACCTCAAGCTTTAACATGGATCCAAATGGCAAGGTTGATAGATTCTTCGGTGGACTAAGACCTCATCTGTGGAATAATCTTGCCAACTGAGATTATGATAGCTACAAGGAGATTGTGCGGAGTGCGATGAAAGTCGAGCTAGAGTTTGGTGAGACGTAGTGATCTCATAAATCCAATGATAAGAAGAGATTTATAGAGCCTAGCTTAGGGAGGACTTTTGATCAGGGAAGATAATGAAAGAAAGTGCAACTTCCCACGTCTAATAAATGTGGGAAGAAGCATTCGAGGAACTGTCTGCTCGGTAGTGGTAAGTGATACAAGTGTGGCAGAGATGGCCACATTGTGAGGAATTGACATGGTGAGGTGAAACCTCAAATTCCAAACACAAACGATAAGGGAAAATGGTGCAGGCCCTACCTGATGTCCAGTGCTTCAAGTTTGGACAGCGTGGGTACTTTTCCAATCACTGTCCAAATCTGAGGGCAGTGGAGGGGAACCACCATCAGCCTCAGCAAAGACCAAGGGATCAAGGCTGTGATTTTTCTATCACGATATCTGAAGTCGATGCTCCAAATGATGTGGTAGTAAGTACTCTTGTTTTCCTCTCAAAGCTAGAAAGTACTTTGTTTGATTCTGATTCTACACATTCCTTTATTTCCTCCAAGTTTACAAGGAATTTAGAATCAACCCCCGAATTTCTAAAAGTAGAGTTGTCCTTCAAGACTCCTAGTGGGACTATCCAAGCATCATTAGTTTTTAGAAACTCTAGTATTTAATTTAGTGAGCATAATATTATCGCAAATCTAGAAGTCATTCCCATGCTGGAATTCAACGTTATACTAGGGATGGACTGGCTCTCAAATTATAATACTAAGATCAATTGCAGAAGCAAGGAAATATCAGTAGTCTTGAATGGAAAACCTACAGTTATCTTTTAAGGAGAGATATCTCAACCTCAACTTTGTCTAAAATAACCCCCTATATCCTTCTTTATGGAGTTGATCGGTGAGGAGGAAGAAGGAGATGAGAGTTTGATGATAGAAAATGTCCCCATCATCCAGGAATACGTTGATGTATTTCTGGAGGAGTTTCCTGGACCTCTCCCAGAATGAGAGGTAGAGTTATCCATCGAACTCATACCTGGATCTCATCCAATATCAAAGACCCCTTATAGGATGGAAAATGTGGAGCTGGAGGAATTAAATAAACATCTCCACGATCTTTTGGAGAAGGGGTTTATCCGACCAAGTGTGTCTCCTTGGGGATAACCAGTTCTCTTTGTGAAGAAGAAGGATGGATCGATACAGATATGCATTGATTATAGAGAACTAAATGGGATCACAGTGAAGAAAAAATACCCTCTTCCAAGAATTGATGACTTATTTGACCAACTTCGTGGAGATCAATTCTTCTCTAAGATTGATCTTCGATCTCGTTATCATCAATTGAGGGTGAAGAAAGAAGATATTCCAAAAACTGCCTTCCGATCAAGATATGGGCATTATGAGTTTGTTGTTATGCCCTTCGGATTGACTAATGCACCTGCTATTTTTATGGATTTGATGAATAGAGTCATTAAGGACTACCTTGATAACTTTGTGGTAGTTTTTATTGATGATATTATGATATATTCCAAAAGTCACGAGGATCATGAAGATTATCTAAGGGTTATTTTGAAAACTCTGTGGAATGAGAGGATTTTTGGAAAGTTCAGTAAATGTGATTTCTAGTTATAATAAGTTTCTTTCTTAGGGCACATTGTAACCAATTAAGGAATCACAGTTGACCCTGCAAAGACAACATTTGTAGAGGAGTGTCCTCAACCTACAATAATAACTGAGATTCGTAGTTTTCTTGGATTATCAAGATATTATAGAAGGTTTTTGAAAAACATTTCACAACTTTCTAATCCATTAACAAAGTTAACTCGAAAAGGGGTCAAGTTCATCTAGACAAAGGAGTGTGAGGAAAGTTTCCAAGAGCTGAAGAAGAGATTGGTTACTACACCTGTGTTAACTCTTCCCTCAAGTGGAGAAGGATTCGTTATTTTTAGTGATGCATATCTAAAAGGGATTGGGTGTGTCCTCATGAAAAATGACAAGGTCATTGCTTATGCATCTCAATAGTTGAAGATTCATGAGCAGAATTATCCTGTGCATGGTCTGGAGCTGGCTGCGGTCATTTTTTCTCTAAAGATATGGAGGCACTATCTTTATGGGGAGAAATGTGATATATACACAGACCATCAAAGTTTGAATTATATTTTCACACAAAAGTAATTTAACATGAGACAAAGGAGATGGTTGGAACTTCTTAAAGACTATGATTGTTCAATTCATTATCACCCTAGAAGAGAAAACAAAGTTGTTGATGCATTAAGTAGGAAAGAACCAGTTGTTCTTTCCATGATGAGGATTCAAAAAGATCCTTTGATCAATGACTTAGTAAAGTTGGACATGGGAATTATAAGGAAAGGGACATCATCAAACCTGAACCAAATTATTTCTCAACTGTCATTACTAGAGAAGATCAAGAAGGCTCAGAAAGAAGATCCTTTGTTACAAGAGAAGTTTGAGGCTATAAAGGATGGAAAGTTTCCTGAGTTCAATATTGATCAAGAAGGTGTACTGAGATTTCATACAAGAATATGTGTTCCATATATTATGGAAATTAATAAGGAGATAATGGATGAAGCTCATAGATATACTTTCTCTATACATCCTGGAAGCACAAAAATGTATAGGGACCTTTGTGATCATTATTAGTGGGATAATATTAAAAGGGAGATTGCTAACTACACTTCAAGGTGCCTAGTATGTCAGCAAGTGAAGGCAGAGCGACAAATTCCTAAAGGGGTATTGAAAACACTACCCATACCAGTATGGAAGTGGGACAATATCACTATGGACTTCATCACTGGTCTTCCGAGAACTCCCAAAGGAAATAATGTGATAAGGGTTATTGTGGACCGTCTCACCAAGACTTCCCATTTTATCTCTATTAGGGAAGATTTCTCTCTTGATCAACATGCCTGGATTTATGTGAAGGAAGTGGTAAGGCTGTATGGAGTTCCACTTTCTATAATATCTGATTGTGATCCAAGGTTCACATAAAAATTCTGGAGAATTCTTCAACAAGCTCTGAGCACTAAATTGAATTTCAGTATGGCCTATCACCACCAAAATGATGGCCAATCTGAAAGGACTATTCAAACACTCGAGGACATACTGAGAACGTGCTCAATGGAATTTAAGGGTGGATGGGATCAATAGCTCTCTTTAGTGGAGTTCTCTTACAATAACATCTTCCACTCGAGCATTTAAATGGAACCCTATGAAGCTCTATATGGGAAGCAATGTAGAACTCCTACTTATTGGGATGAAGCTGGTGAGAGAAAGCTTCTTGGGCCTAATCTTGTGCAAGAAATGACAGAAAAAGTCCATGCCATCCAACAACACATTAAGGCTGCTCAGAGTTGGAAAAAGAGCTATGATGACAACCATCTAAGGGACTTGGAGTTTGATGTCGGTGACAAGGTTTTTCTTTGAATTTCACCTTGGAAGTGATTCATGATGTTTGGGAAGAAAGGGAAGCTCAGCCCTATGTACATTGGCGCCTATGAAATCCTTGATCACGTGGGAGCAGTGGCCTATCGGCTTTCACTTACTCTAAATCTATCACAAGTTCACAATGTCTTCCACATATCCCTCTTGAGGAAGTACATACATGACTCATCACATGTACTAAACTCAGAGGTGGTACAACTGGAACATGACCTCTCTTATGAGGAGCAGCCGGTGGAGATCTTGGATCGTAGAGACAAGCTTATACGCAACAAGACTACCCACCTTGTTAAGGTGTTGTGGAGAAACCACAAATATGAAGAAGCCACGTGGGAACCAGAGGAGTCTATGAGTCAGAAGTACCCACACCTTTTCTTTTCTGAGGATATGAGTTAAAATTTCGAGGACAAAATTTATTAAGGGGGGAAGAATGTAACGACCCGAAATTTTGAATGAATTTTTGTTTCCTATTTTCTTTGTGTTTTTTAAGTTTATACTCAACAAAACTATATTCTTTAATTAAGGATGTGAGTATAATTAAAATGAGACCATTGGGTTTCGACTGTTATATGATTGTTGGTCAATATGACTGTTGGAAACTAAATGTTGCGATTGTTGTCTCTAAATAAAATTGATCTTGGTTAATTAATACATAAAGAATATTTGATGGCCTCATCCAGTAGTATCGGGCCGATCAAAGCCCATCTGACAAAACTTGGGAAGGAGGTAGCACCACTGGGCTTTGCTCTGGACGAAACCCAATCTGAACTTCATTGTGTGAAGTTGGAGTGGAATCACCTTCAAGAGAAGTTCAAGCTTATAGAAATCACTACTCGGGCAATGTTGGCCGAGCCACCCTCGGATTCTCTAACCTTAGCACACCTTACACTTAGGTCCTATGCTGGGGTTATAAGGGGCTATATAACGAGACTGTAGCTACTTTATGTAATCCTTTGAGATAAATAAAATTGTGATTTCTTCCTATGGTGAAGTTTGTGTTTTTTTCAGATGTTCGAATAAATATAGGATGTAAATTGATGAATTTTGGAAAACGGGGATATTTTAAAATATTTATGTAAACCTTAAATAATTAATTATGTGTAATGATTTTCAAAAAATGGTCTTCAGGAAATGTATTCAGTAATAAATTTATAATCTAATAAGATCAACTTAATTTTTTTGTGAATAGTAAATTATGAATAGTGATTTTAGGTTTAGGATTAGTAATGTGACCAAATGGATTAGTAATCTTACTTAAAGAAAGTATTAATATAATTTATGCACCTTGATTAAGTAATGTGATTCAATAAAATAGGTAAATAACTGTTTCAGATATTATTAGTCAAGTATTGGTTTTTTCGGGTGAATAATATTTTTTAATTAAAAATTAAATTAAAATTATTTAGAAAATTATTTTTATAAAATGGAGTTCATTTTCAATTCAGAGCATCAATATTAGGTTAAGGTAATTTTTGGGGATTTTTCTGAAAAGAATAAATTTTCAGTGAATAGTGAAAATACAGTTTTTTAGTTTCGGGTGTTTAATGACATCATTAAGGATGTAATAATTATGTAATCATTCTGGTAGAATTATGAATAGTAATATACGTTATGAGCTATCCCAAGTGTCCAATACCATGGGTAAATACCATGGTCAAGCCCATGGTTTTGCCAATACCACCGATGAGGTGTCCCTTGGCCATTAATGACTTGTCCCCTCACTTCTCCTATAAATACCAAGCCTTTCCCTCATCCTTTTCATTTAAAAATCCTCCTCAACAAAGTTCTAGTCTCCTTAGCTCCCAAGGAGTCCTACCAAGGTTCCCTTAGGGATTCTTTCACCCTCCTCTTTTAAGTCATGAATTCCTTTATGTTGTGTCTTATATTTACCATCTCTTTATGTTGAGGGTATGTTCTTATATGTTCTTATTACTACCCATTTCATTTCCAAATGATGAGATACCCTTTCTTCTCTCATAAATTTTTTTTCTGTATTTTTAAGTGACGTCATTAGGCTGCCAAATTTCTCTTAAAAGGAATCACGTCTTCTCTTTTCTTTCATGTTTCCTTTTTATGTGGTATGTCATTCAAATTTCCATAACATGTTCTTATCTACATGTTGTTATTTATTTATACTGTATTATAATTTATTTATTATTGGGTTACTCTTGTACCCTCTCTTTCTGATGTTTTCTAAACCCATGTTATATAGTCGTTATGCTGCAGAAATTACACCTCAAAATTTCTATCTATTTCTCTCCAAAAATTCTCTTGTTTTATTTATGTGAATACCCAGACCTATTTCGTTTTTTGGGTGTTCATAAATATATAAAGATAATTTATTTTATTCTATAATTGACATACATATAACCCTCACTCCCTTTCCATGGGTTATAAATGACATAATGATCTTATTTTTTTTTAAGAACATTAAAACCGTCACGATCTTGAAATGTAACCCATTTCTTTTATTCTCCATGGGTTATTTATGAAATTTTTTATTATTATATATGTGTCTCACATGTAATTAAATAAATATTAAGGGTTCTCCCTGATAGCGCTTCAATGTATTGGGTAAATATTTAATCTCCATAGATTACAAGTTTCACGATACCTTGGTGAATAACCTTGGTAATTTTTATGATACCTTTGGGATGGAACTTGGTGATAGGTTCATGAATGTCTAAATGAAATGTTGTAGACACGTATTCAAGTTATGTTTCAAGTTATTTTCATTATTATATTCCTATACTTCCATTTCTCATATCTTTATGTTGTTATTCAAGTTCTTATTGATATCACAAGTCTACTGATTCCCTTGTTTATCCTTACCGGGCCTTCTGCTCACCCTTTCCTTTGATGTATGTCTCTGGGATATGAAAGGCAGTAATTTTACTTAGGATGATCTTATGATGAAGCCTTAAAAATGGATTAGAAGAATGTTTTATGTTGTATTCAAGTTTTATTGTTCCTGATTTCCAAGACACTAGACTTTAAAGATCCTCTGTATGTAAAATGTAATGAAAAGTTATGTAATAAAAAGGTGGGATGCCACAACCAGAGCTTAAATATGGGGGATTACCACTCCGAAGACAGAGGAATAATACCCAATATAGGGTATTATCATATCTATCTATATAAATATTATAGGTGAACTTCTCCTGGGTATGATAGGGGAGTTCCAACCCCAGCATCACTCTGATGATCCTCCCCAGATAATTTTCATCTTCAAACATCGCCTAAAGAAGAATTACACTTAGAACACATCATATCAAATATTTTATTCAACAATAAAGGTTTCAATTACATTCTATGTAGAAAAACACTTAGGATAGGCTACTCACAAGACAAAATATGAGCCTCAAATAATAATATATGAGTTGAAGAAATTATGGATGGAATGCATGGTTTGTATGGGGTTTACACAATGTGTGACCTGACCTCATCGTATAGTTGTATACTTCTCTATACATGGCTTGGGAATCCTTGTCATACTACCCAACATGTCCCTTGGGGGTACACAGTGTGTATGAAGACCCAGGGACCGGGGCATGTGCAGTTGGCTCACACGACTTCAATAACTATATACCCATACATAGTGTATACAAATAGTACACGCCATGTCTCATCCACCTGGTTCTAACCCATGTGCTCTTGGCTATGCCTGTGTACAACTAGTTTTTCCCATGTACTTTGGGTTTTTCCTGTGTACCTAGTCATGTCTGAGTACTATTCAAAATACTCGACATGTCCTATGTTACACATGACGTATAGGGGACAGGTCAACATGAGTCATGTTTCTTCCACCAAAGCTTATATACTCTCAAAAGTAAACGGTGTGTTCCCACCATACATGGAATGTGGGGCCACATGGTATCCTGGGTGTGTACTCACTATACAAGTCAATCCATCTTCCATGGGTTGAATGAAATATGTCTTGGCTCACATGGCATTTAAAACCACATAACTTCTTGGGTGTGCACTCCTTATACACACAAATCCATCCGAATAAGGGCTACACAATGTGTGGACCCTCCACATAGCGTGTGAAATTTGTTTCCCCATGTAAAAACTAGCCACCACTCTTAAGGGACTACATGTCATGTGTTCCTAAAATAAAAAATGTATAGTTAATATTTATTTATAAATCCTGGAACTTCATGTGTCATCTGATCATGCCACTAACACTACTATTCTCATCACAAATCATGCCATGGGTCTTGGATCTAGGTTTGACTATACTGGATCCATCATCAGTTTTTGAATTCTGTCTACTCAAACCCCACACGGATCCTTCCTGTCACTACCGCAATCCCCCTATTTCCAATCTGAATCCTAGATCCATAGAGGACCCACCCAAAACCCACAACTCTTCCTAATCCGTCTGAAAATAACCAATTCTTTCATCATGCACACAATCATCACAAATCCATGGGTTCAATCATTCTCTAACCCACCTCTTCAATATAGAATCATGACCTCTTGGCCCAACGATGAAGAACATAAAGAACAGGTAGGGTATGAAATAATAAAAAAGGTGAAACCATCATTGGCCAAAAATTCTCAGATTGAAATTAAAAAAATTTGGAATTCAATGGGTGATAAAATGGCATAAGAAATAAATTGAAATCAATAATTCAATTTATTAAAATGGCCTCATGTAAAGGGAGAATAATTACAAATAAATAAAAAGTATATATACAATCCATACTCAATATTTTAATCAAAAGGTAATAAACTAAAATTTATGATCCCTACCTTGATTTAGGATCAATATTTGGTGAAGAACATGTTTACCAGTGATGATGAATACCTGCTACATTCACTACCTCTCGATCTAACTCGAACTGATCGCATGTCGTTCTCTGATCCTGATCTGCCACTGAAGAATGGCCTTCCTCTGCTCAAATCCTCCCAGGGTTATGTGGATAACCCTAGAGAAATGTCATAATGAAATATTTATAGAGGTAATTAGGTTAGGTCATTTAAAATTAAATAAATAAATTTAATTATTTATTTTAATTAAATGAACCGCCAATAGTTGTCTCAACTGGACATCTGGTGCCAAAAAACCTTAAGTTATTCCTAGGGTAAACCCCACAATCCAAAATCTATCATGTTCTTGGATTTTTATCTAAGACTCCATTAAAGAGTTATTCCACTATTTTAGAACAGCTATTCACCCATGATATTAATATATTTAAAAATTTTATGATATTAATACCGAGTTCACTAGGCCTTAAAATATCATGCCATCTCATCATCTGGCTCCAAAAATATTCCTATAAATAATCCAAAGTCTTTTATATAAAAACATGATTTATTAAAGACAAATAAATTATGTTGTATCTTCTTATATTGGGACCAAAATAACCTAGAAATTATATTGATGTTTATTTTTCTCCATTAATCGAAGATCTAAAATTAATGTGGGATTCATGTGTTATGTTATATTATGCTCATAAAAATGATTATTTTACATTGAGATCCATATTTTTGAGGATGATATATTAATTTCCAACTTAAGTAAATTTTTTAGGATTTAGCATTAAAGGAATGTAAGAGTGTCCTATTTGTGAATAAGGTACACACTTAGTTAGGTTGAAACATTCCTTAAAGATAGTGTTTCTAGGGTATTTTAATTTTTTCCCTAATGAGATAAATACAAAACTTGGAAAACATCAATTTATGTGAATTAAAAATAAGGTACATGAAGGCATCCTAGGCCCATACTCATGGGTCTGGGGCTAAAAATGCATACTTTACATACTACCTCTGATACAAATTGAGCTAACCTATGCTAAACCTTTCTTTATTGACATTATTTTTATATGTTAGACATTACATATCATAAATAATCTCACAATCTTAAGAATTTAAGGTTTAGCATATTTGTGGATTATCTAGAGAGGATATTTATTTTTACAATACTTGTTAATTTTTATCCATAATCATATCACATTGACTCCCTTCTATAATTATTATAATTTATACTCATCTTCATAACCTAAGGAATGGAAATATAATAAATGAGTGATCTCAAATACTTAGTAAGGGAAAAACTTATCAATAGGTAATCAAGGTTTAGATCATAAGTATATGAGAAAACATGATAATGAGAGAAATATCTTATTAAAAATAACATTGAATAATAAGGTTTTTCCATATGTCAAGATATCAAGACATGTAATATAAAATCATCAAAAAAATACCATGGAATAAGAATATAGAAACATGATATAATAACCATGATCTATGGATCATAATTATAGGCATGTGACATAAAAATATGGAATGTCATGGAAATATAGAATAACAAGGAACTATGGAACAAAACATAATCAAAAGAAAACATTAAATAGTGATTCCGGCATCAAAATCCTATGACCCATTATATGGTGGATTTGGTATTACTTCTTGTGACCTATTATTGACTCAATCATCATAACTCGTGGCCCATTAGATACTCGTGTATCATAACCCACACCCTATTTTTATCTCATGAGATATATAACCTTAACTAATGAATTTGGGTGATATATAGAACCATGCCTATAAAAATACATACATATTTGTTCTATATAAAATCATTCATTCATCATATCATAAGGAAACCATGGAAAGAAAATGGGTTTCATAACATTTCCCAATGGTATCACAAATGAATTCAAGAATTAAATTGGTTGACCCCCAAAATTCAATAACCCAAAAGAGTTATTTCACAAGGAAATTTAGATGTAGATTCATAAAAAATACTCCAAATGAGATGGATATTTTGGAGATAAAGATAAAATGAAAGTTATATCATGAAAATAGATTTCACAAAACATTTTTAACATTCTCATAAAAATATGAAATTGTGGGTTACTTTTAATAGTTTCTTTTGAGAAGTTAACAAGAAAATAATTTTAAAAAAATATTTGGAAAGGAATTTCATTAATATATCCTTGAAAATGACATAATGGTTTTTTATAGGAAACATGGAGTAGAAGATAAAATGTATGATCGAGAAATGAAAAAACCTTTTCAATATGTTTTTAAAATTCCTTTATTGAATCTCAAATCATAAAAAGGGATAATAAAAATTCATCATAAAAGGGGTTAATAGAAATATAAAGATAACAAGAAATAATACATATTTCTATTTGAAAATATGGAAGGATAACAATTTCACAAATAAATAATATGGATATAGAGGTAAAATGGTCTTTAAATAATAAGGGAATTATTCTTAACAATGGTATACTTTTATGAGAAAGAAATACATCATGGAAGAATATTTTGATTAAAATTAAAATTTAATGAGAAATAAAGATAAATTATTATATAATAAAATCATATTGTTAAAAAAACTAAACATAGAATAAATAAGTTCAAGAAGAAACATTATAATTCAAAGAAATGATATTTTTGTTAACCAAATCCCTTACAGGTATAGTAATACATGAATCAATAAAACTCTTGAAAAAGAGAAATTATGATTGATTTTTAAATCCCTTTAATGTCATGAAATTTATGACAAAAATCATCCATAGTGTATTATATTTACCAAAAAAATAAAACAAGTGTGGAATATGGTATATGTCTCAAATAAAGAAGATCGAGATGAGAAAACCCTTACCTTTTACTCTCAAATTCCATGAAATATCTTTAACCTCCAATATAATAAACATAATAATATTAATAAAATATTTATGAAAATTATTCATATATATTAATTTTTTTACCCTTTAATTATACTCATTCATAACAAATTTATTAGTTAGTTATAGTTTATTTTAATCAGTAGATATTAGCTATTTTGATTGTTTCATGAATGATTTGAAATGTTGATGACGATCCCCATTTTTTTAAAATAATCATTAATATATTATCCAAAGTAATCAAATATATTATTTAAAATAGTTTATAAAGTTTTAATTTCATTCCATGAGAGTTTTATTCACAATTTGTGAAGATGGAATCAGTGACGAGTTTGTTTCTATAATTTTTGATGAATAAGAGTTGGTATATTAATAATGATTTAAATATTAATATAAACATTCCAGAACCATAATCATGTCATAAAAATGATTTAAATTCATTTAATAAATTTTTATAATCGTCCAGGTAGGGTGGTGATTAAGAGTGAAATACATCATTCCATGGAGGCGATAGTACACAGATACACACAGGCGACGTTTTCATTCTCTATAGAATAGAAAGAAGGTATAAATTGATTTATATTTTTAGAATTTTGATAATATTATATATAAAATATTTATTCATTAGATATGTTATTATGAACTACCATATTAGGTGGCTATTAAAAACAAAATATATCATTTATGGAGGCAGTGGTCTTCATGTAAGCACGGGCAGCATTTTCATTTTCAAACTATTGTAAAGAAGGTAGAAATGATTATTCCATTAACATAATAACATTTAGGTATACTTATGATATTAATGTAATTATTTTATCATGGGTGGAATATATTTTTTTTGGGAAGATAGATAAAACAAAAGATAAATGAGTTGATAGTATTCACATAGAGTAATTAAACCTTCTCTTGGAGGATCCTTTGGAGATGGATGACTTAGAGATTATTTTTGAAACAAAGGGGTTTAAAATGTGGAAGATGAATCTAGGAGAAGTAAAATGGTTAGGTTTTAAATATTAATTATAATTATAGGTGTTTATTTCATTGGATAAATGTGTGATCCCTTTATAGGATGAAAAGAGGGACTTTTCTGTGTAAATGAATGTTAAGTAAGGGGTAAGAATGAAATTTCATGAGAGTTATGTGATTTAGGTGAAGAAATGATAATGAAAAATGTAGGTATAACTTTAAAACTGAAAAAATGTATTATATATTGTTTTTCATTCAAGTTAATTTTTTAAAATTCAAGCCACTTTATGTTACTCATTTATTACCCTTAATAACCTTGATTAAAAACTAACCATGGTAATTAATTTTTTACTAAAAATATAAGATGAACCATCTTAAAAAAATTAAAAATGATGATTAAAAATTTTAAATCCATTAAATATAATTAAATTTATAAATATGATAAAATTAACTTTTAAAGTAAACATATGATATATAGAAAAAATAGTTTTTATAGAAAAGTTTCTTTTTAAAAATTAACAGTTCTTATTCTTTTTTTCAATAAATTACAAATTAAACTAGTTTTAATATATTATTAATATAAAAAATATATTTCATCATCATAATATATTTAATTTCTTGAAATAAAAATTCATAGAGCATAAAAATCCAATTTTTGGGAAAACATTTTCAAGAATAAAATGACCATACTAGTTGTTTAGTTATAGTAATTGAATTACATCAGTGAATTATTATTAAAAGTGAAATTTATTTTTATTTCTATATATATTTAACAATAAAATTACAACTATTTACACCCACTGATTAAACACCTACTTTTTAATGGTTATATTTATCTTAATAAAATGCATCGGGGGTTATTTGGGTTTAGTGTTGCGTGTAAAACAAGATATTTATCATAGTGTTTTTTTAAGAGTATTTTTCATTAAAATAATGGGTTGTTTCATTCTTACCCCCTTTAAAATAATTTTATCCTTGAAATTTTATTACTAAGATGAAAATAAGTGAGGATATTTTTACCTCATTTCATACTCAAGTTCCCACATAGCTTCCTCAAACTTATGATTCTTCCATAAATATTTGACCAGATGGGTGATATTGTTCCACATAACTTTATCTATTTGATCAAGTATATCCACCAATTATTCCCCATATGAGCAATCATGTTCCAGTTGCATGAATTCTAATTTTCTTACATATGAAGGTTTCAATATGTACTTCCTAAAAAGTAATACATAGAACACATCATGTACTTAGGAGAGGTTTGGTGGGACTACTAAGAGATAATATATAGCCTCAACATGATCAAGGATCATGAAAGGAATGATATATATAAGGATTAACTTATCTTTCTTCTCAAATATTATAAACCACTTCTAAGGATATATCTAGAGAAACACATTGTTACCAACTTCAAAATCTAGATCTCATAAAAAATTATCTATATAACTCCTTTTTCAATAGTATTCCATTTTCATATGCTACTGAATGATTTAAACTATCCCCATTAATACTTATACAAGGTCAAATCCTATCAGTTTTCACTCTCCAACTTCATCCCACCATGTTGGATATCTGTATCTTTTCCTATAAATAGGCTCATATGGTTCCATCTAAATACTATAATGGAATTTTTTATATATGATAACTCTACAATGAGAAATGTTGATCCCAATATCCTTGTAAATTCATTGAATATGATCCCAATATATCCTTAAGAGTTTTAATGGTCCTTTGAGATAGAACATCTTTCTGAGGGTGATAAGTAGTGATGAATATCAACTCTATCTCAAATATTTCCTAAATATTTATCTAGAACCTTAAGTTAAACCTTGGATATAGATTAGATATAATGTAGAGTGGTACTCTATTCAAACTAACAACTTCATTTATGTATATCTTGGTGATTTCTCCAAGTGTGACTTATTCTTTGGTGGAAATAAAATGTGTTTAATTTATAGGGTGATTGACAACAACCTAAATGGAATTATGTCCTTTAGATGTCCTAGGGAGTCCTATAAAAAAAAATATGGTGATCTTTTCCTATTTCCATACTATTATGGGTAATGGTTTCATTATACCTTTAGACTTATATCATTTAGTCTTCACTTACTGGAATACCAAGAATCGATATAAATATTCTAAAATCTCCCTTATTATGTTATCCCACCAATTTTTTAAATTTAGATCTCTAAATCTTCACGCTTCTTGGATGAATAGGGAAGGATGAGCTATGCACATTATCCAAAATTTACCTTATTAGTTATGGTCTTGATGGGACACATATTTGGGTTCCAAACCATATAAATCCATATTTATCAAAGTTTAACTCTAGAATATTCACTATCTTTTTATATAGCTTCATATTATCTTTATAGGATCCTTTGATCTTCATCTGGATGGATAGTTGAGCACTCATTTGGGAAATATAGGATTTATCCCCTTCCCTTATGACATCATGGTTCATCTTTTTTAAATCTATAAGTATTTGTTATTTTTCAACCATTGTAACATTTCATCCCTTCACTTGAGGTTCATTAATATTTAGTTTTTTCTAGACCTCTTTTATTATCCTTGGATAAGTATATTTTTAGAAATAGGATAGGATTTGGGAGTGTTCAGGAGTCTAAGACTGAGTTTTCAAAAATAGGAGAATTTGGGTATACTACGAGTCCACCAACTTTTTGATTATAGGAAACTGAATACCTAGCTCCCAAAATAGAATCCCCACAACTCTTTTGTTCTCACCCACTAGCTAGTGAGCCTGCATCGGCCAGCTGGTGGAACCATAGTGGCTAGTCGGTGGGCTTCTAGGCATACTTTTTATTGAGGGAAATAATATTATTTCACTAGGGAACCCTATTTTGTATTTCTCTCTATTTCATTGGCCCTCATTTCACTTGTATATACTTATAGAACGTTCCTTAGTTATTTTGGACTTTTCTCTCTCTCAATTATTGGTTAGTTGAAGTGAAATTGATTGTGTTTAGTTCCTACAGGTATGTCTAACATAATATATAACTTAGATCCTTGTTTCTTCTTGGTTATTCTTATCGAGACTCTAATAAACCAAAATTTGAGGTGATCTAGGGTTCTTAGTTCATTGGGATTGATTTGATCAGTGATACTTATTGATTAGAACACTTTTCACTTAGGTAGGTGTTCTCAATCTATCTATTGAAGTCTTGATGCTTTTCCATGTGTATATAATGTGTGGTCATGCCAACATAATTCACACTTGGACTAGTCTAATTAATAATTGAATCATGACCCTAAATTAAATATGTTAGACTCTCCCACAGACCTCGAGTAATCCATTAAAGTTTAAATAATGGGACTTAGGCCACCGAGTAAGGCGATCCAACCTTTGAAAATATTAACGTAATTAAAGTGGTGGTATAGAGAGTGTCATGGAATTGCGGGTATACCCTAGATATATAATAATTGAACTAAATGATTTATTGTTGACTTATGATTAAAATTCTCAATTTATGTATCCTTAGTCAATAGATTTTGATGGATAATCTATGGATGAAATGATTAACTTGTGTCTGTGAAATAATAAACATGTGGCTATGAAATTGAATAAGTTACCATTAATATATATTTTTGGGGGACCATTGAGATTGTTCCTTAGATTTTGTGTTTCCTATTGTTATTATATATTATTGGGGGACTATATACAATGTTCCTTTTATTTGTAATTTCCCATTGTCATTATATATAGTTAGGGGACCTTGGACGTTTTTCCTTGGATCGTACATTTCCCATAATTATTATATATAGTTTGTGGATCTTAGACCTTTTTTCTTGGATCTAGTGTGCCCTTATATATATATTAAATTCATTATTATGGTACTATGGATAGAGGTATCTAGAACTTTCTGAAGAAGGTATGATTGACACAGGGTGCCACCCTGGACCTAAGATTTGATGGTTAACTTATCATTTTATTATTAAATCACACTTTATTTCTTTAATTTCCACATGTATATACTTATAATCAGACTTAATATGATTTATACACCATTGGTGGTGACCTATTGAGTTATACTCACACCTTTCTTGGGCCAATGTTGGTACCCGAGCAGATTTCATTGTTGTAAGTCAAGATAAGGTCAAGGATCTTATGATATATGGGAGATATGGTATATCAAGAGTGGATCATGGATTTCCGGACTGATCAAGGAATTATAACCAGTTTGAGTTTATTTTTCTATTGTATTATTTTGGAGTTGGTTATGCATATAGTATGAAGTTCCTTTTGTTTCATCACATTTATCTATTTTGAATTATTTGGAACTTTCCATGATGTATGCTTATGATGATATGTGATTAATGACATTATTCTAATTTTCATTGTTGTTTCTACATTGATTAGAGGTTATAGTATCACCATGATATCTTATTAGAACCTCACCACTTGTTGGAATCCCTTGGTGTACAGGGAGACATGCTTGAGGTCATTTAGTGACTCTATTTGGTTACTTGTGAGTGAATTGGGTCGGAGATGTTACAACCCTCATCATAGATAAGGTATCAAGATCTTTCCTATTCAAAGTATTAAATACCTTGTTTACCTTTCATGGGTTTTAATGTATTAAGTAGTCATAGTATTCGATCAATCTCAATCATCTCCTTTGATGCAAGTTAAACTCCTTCTATGTAAATATATATTTCAATATCTTATAGTTAGTATATATATAAAAATTTTCAATATAGAGAAAATTCCACAAAATATTTAATGAAAATATTACAATTATATACTCTAAGTCATGTATCAGTCAATATTTCTCACGAGTTTTAAATTGATGTGAGGTATAATAAATTATCTTACAATTTTTTATAAGGATGCATCCTAAACCCTTAAATGAATTATCAATGTATATTATAACCCCTTCTACACTACAGGGTAATGAAAGAATAATTATGGTGACCAATATCTTCTTAAGTTCCTTGAATCTTTCTTCATATTCTTCTATCCAGAGGAACTTCACTCCCTTTTAGGTTAACTTGATTGGAGGATTTTATTGTCATGTGAAATTTCTCACAAAGCATCAATGGTATTCAACTAGCCTAAGAAAATTATGGATCTCAATTACAGTGGTAAGTTCGGGCCATTTTCCAATAACTTATATCTTTTAAGGATATATATATATTACCTTAATTGTGATTATATTAACCAAGAAGGATAATTTTACATCCATAATTCACACTTATTAAACATAGAATATAATTTCTCATTTTATAGGGTCTTTATCACATCATCAAATTTTATTAATATTCTTCCTCATTTTTAGAATATATGAGAATAACATCAATAAAGACTATAAAAAATAAAGTTAATCTCTAAAAAATCTATTCATTTGATTCATGATGACGATAAGAGAATTCATAAGGATTAATGGAATCTCTATGAATTCATTGTTTCCATATCTTTTGTGGAAGTTTTTCTTGGGTATATGTTCTCTTTTAACCCTTAATTGATGATATATAGATCAAAGGTCAATCATTAAGAAATATTGATCTCCTCATAACTAATAGAACATATCATCAATATTGAGTGGAGGATATTTTTCTTTGATCTTAATCTTATTAAGTTCATGATAATCAATGAATAAACATATTGATCTATATTTATTCTTAACAAATATTACTAGTTCACCCCATGGAAAAGTACTCAGGCATTTAAAACCCTTATCCATGTTGTATTTGAGTCTATTCTTTAATTCCTATAATTTAATTATATCCATTTTATAAGGAATCTTTTATATCTGAATAGCACTTGGTATGGGTTCAATTGAGTATTCAACCTCATGATCTATGGAAAGACTAAGAAATTCCTTAGGAAATACATAGAGATATTCCAATGTAATAGGAATATATCTAATACTAAGTTCTTTTAAAATAATTTGTTCTAAATAACCCTCATGATTTGGTGTTATGACCCATATAATTAAAGAAGTTTCTATAGGAGTTTCATAGTCATACTTGCACTATTAGATGATTGTAGGATAATTTGAGACATTAAATGTGACTTATCTATTCTTAAAATTAATATTAGATCTATATAAAGAGAGAAAAATCATTCCTAAAATCTCATAAAATTCAACCAAAGGAAGGATTATATGATTTTTAGGAAACATATTCCCAAAAACTTCTATTAGAGATGAATGGTAGACTTGATATGCAATTATCATGCCACAGGGAGTTTTCGCCAATAATTTAATATTCCATTATTTGGTTGGTGATTTGATATCATTATAAAATTTTATAGATATAAAGAAGTGGGTAGAACCAAATCCAATAAAATTTTCAAAGTTCTAGAGTGGATGATAAGTGTACCTTTAACCACTTTTTTTCTTGAATTATGAAATTGTGATAAAATATTATTTCCCTTATTTCCTTTTATTAGGAGGTTGATGATATTGATTATTTCTATGAACCCAAGGATTGGGTCATTGATTCATGTAATGACCAAACTCCATGAATTTTAAATATTAGAGTGTGTGTAGAGCATTTGTTGGGACCATATTTTCCTCAATTATATTGGTCATCCTCTTTGCCTCTATTTAAAAATTATATCCATGATGGAATAATCTATCATAAGTAAAACATATTCTTGATTATTTGAGTAAATTTACCATGTTCTTCTTCCCATATTTTTTGAAATTAAGTGGTTTGATTTTGTTTCCTCCATATGATTTACCATTCAAGTTTCCATAAAACTACATTTTACTTTACTTTTATTCATATCTAAAATAATGAAGAGAGTCTCTAGTTTTCACTTCCTCCTTAAGTTCACATTTAAAAATATAATCATAACTACTGAAGTATACTATAGTTAATTCCTTTTAAAAACATGGTTTTAAGACCCTAAATAATCATTTGAGCTTACTTTTAGAGTCGTTAATAAAGTTATAGTCATACATTGTGAGTCTCATGAAGTTATCCTTGTAAGTTATAATGGATTCACACTCCTTTTTTAAACTCCAATAATTCTCTCTCTATATTTATGTGAACAGTTCTAGGAAAATAATTTTTGAAGAATAATTTCTTGAAATCCTCTCATTACATAGAGTTTACTTCAACATTTTTCATTTTATTCTTAATAATAGTACACCATTGGTTAGCCTCGCCTTCTAAATAATAAATATATAGAACAAGATTCTTATGTTTTGAGCATTGAATAATAGAAAATATCATTTCCATCATATTGATCTGTTACTCAGCAATAAGTTGTCTAGGAGATCCACTATCGGAGGTTGGATTTTTCCATGTGAAAGACTCGATAGAAAGTTCATCCTCTATTGGTGTGTCTAAGATCTCAACATGTAATATGTTATTATTCATATCTTATAATAGTAGGGTGAGAATTTCCACAAGGTTTTGTACTCTATATCCCATCCCATTTGGTTGTTCATTAGGGAAATCAATGTATTTTCATTCTCACTCATTGTTAGCTCAGTTCCTTCTAGTTCTATTCATTACTTAAATAAAGGAAAATTTAGGGGTAAGAATATATAAATTTAATGTATAGAAATAATGATATAGAATAAATAACTCATAAATAATGTGTACATTCTAACCTATGAATCTATAGGATTTAAACTAGGTTATCCATGGTAATTTTCCTATTAGGTTCTCTAACCCAAATATATTCACATCCCTTACAATGGTTCATAAATATAATTTGAATCACTAGAGAATATTCACAGGGAGTGAATTATTGGCCCTTCTTTTCATGCATCAAGTAAATATTGATTTGATACCCAACCATCCATTTTAGGGTTGTTACCTGTAAGTGTGTTTGTGGTAGAGCATGTATCCACTTATTTATATCTAGATAGGGTTTTCATTGATATGAAACCATAGAATCTACACTTTATAAAAATTCCATGATGTTATCCTATACTTAGACTTACCCTGGGGTTTTTAATAAATTTATCTCATCCTAATCCCCAAAAATAATTAATCTAATCCCTAAAACTAACTAAAATCTACTTTTATACCAACTAAAGGTTCCTTAGAGTTACACTCCTGAGTCTCATTCTAAAAACACATACTTTAAATACTAGATATGATACAAATTGAGGTGACAAAAGCTAAAAATATGTTTATTTTTAATCATTTTCATAAGTTAAAAATTGCATCTCATAAATAATTTCATAATCCCAAGAACTGAAGGTTTAGTGTCTTTGATAATTAGATACAAATGAAACTTTAAAATAATGGTGAAAATTTCTAAAAAATCAAACTAGAATAGAATCCCTTATATACTTCTCATAAGTTATACTCATCTTCATAACATGGTCATTAGAAACATAATAAAGTATTGAGTTTAAACACTCAACAATTGAAAAACTTATCAATATATCATCAACGTTTAGGTCATAATCATGTGTGAAAACATGATCATGGGAAGAATATCTTATTAAAAAGAGAATGGAACAATAATATTTGCCCCCAATTCATGATATAAATACATATAATCTCAAATAATCAAACATATACCATGGAATAAGAGTGATAAAACATTAGATAATAAAAAAGATCCATGGATCATAATTATAGGCATATAACATCAAAACATGGTATGTCATGGAACCATAGAATAAAAAGGAACTATATCATAAACATAATCCTAGGAAAACAACATAGTGGTTTATCTATAAAAATCATACAACCCATTATATGGTGCCTAAATAATTACTTTCTTCGAACCATTGGTGACTCGAGCATCATAACTCTTTACCTATTGGTGACTCGAGAATCGTAACTCATGGCCCATTTTTATCGCATGAGATATAGAATATTAAACAATGCATTGGAGTATGATACAGTTCCCCAACCATAAATATCTATACATATATTTTCTATATGAAATCATACATTTATCATATAATAAGGAAACTAATTAAATAAAATGTGTTTTATAACATTTATAAATGGTATTACATAAAATGACTTCAAGAATTAGATCAGTTGATAACTAAAATTTAATCACCCAAAAGAATTATTTTAAAAAGGAATTTATATGATGATTCATGAAACATTAATTAAAATGAGATGTATATTTTGTATATAAATAGGAAAATGAAAGTAAAATCATGAAAAGAGATTTCATAAACCATTTATATCATTATTAAAAAAAGATAAATTCACGGGTCACTTTCAATGGTTTCTTTTGAGATTTTGACATGAAAAAAAATAATCACCATTTTGAAATTAATCTCATTTATAGAACCTTGAAAACATATAAATATTTTTATGATTAAATGTGGAGTGGAAGATAAAATATATGATCAGGAAAGGAAAATCATTTTCATCATTTTTTTTAAAGTACATTTATTGAATTTCACATCATAAAAATAGTTGATAAAGCTTCATAATTAAAAGTTTTAAAGTTAAATATAAAAATAAAAATAAATGATACATAATAATATTTCAAAAAATGAATTATAACATTTCTTGGAATAAATAATTTGGATATGGAGGGCAGATAGTCGTTAAAGAGGATGAAAATTATTCTAAACAATGTTATGCTTTTATGAGAAACAAATTCATCAAGGAAAAATATTTGGATTAAAATTTTAAATTTATATAAATAAAAATATAAAGTATCATATTATAAAAACTTATGGTGGAAAAAACTAGGAATAGAAAAAATAATTCTAAGAAGCAACATTATAACTCAAATAAATGAGATTTGAGTTAACAAAATCCCTTACAACTTTAATAATACTTGAATCAAAAAACTTTTCAGATTGAGAAGTTGTGATGGAATTTTAAATTAATTTAATTTATGTAAGATAAAATAATTTATAGTTTAGTATATATATAATAAAAAATAAAATAAGTGGTGAATATGGAATATGTATCAAATATGGAAAATAGAGATGAGAAAACCCCTTACATTTTACTCTTCAATTCCATAAAAGATATTTAACCTTCTGTATTATAAAAAAACAACTTAATAACAAATTTAAAATACTTAATAATATATATTACCTTTATTTACCTTTAATTATAATAATTCATTATAAATTTATAATTTATTTGTAATATATTTTCATCATTAGATGTTGGTGATTTTGATTGTTTCGCGCATTATTTAAAATGTAGGTGTTGATAACCATTATTTGATACCAAGTTAATCATTAAAATATTATAAAAGGTACAATAATATATTTTTTATAATGTTTTATAAATTTATAATTTCATTCTATGATATTTTTAGTGGCAATTTATGAAGACGGAATCGGTAACGGGTTTGTTTCGGTAATTTTTTACGAACAAAAGTTAGTATATTAATAATGAGTTAAATATTAATATAAAATTTACATACACCTAATAATATAAAAAAATTCTTTAAATACATTATTATAATAAACCAATTAGCGTGATTATGAAAATTTAAATACATTAATTCAGGGAGGCGATAGTCTGCAGGTACACACGAACAACGTTTTCATTTTCCATAGAACAAAAATAAGGTAGAAAATTATTTATATTTTAAGAATTTTAAACATGTTATAGATATAATATTTTTTCATAAAATAAATTCTTATAACCATCCATGTGAAGTGGTTATTAAAAATGAAGCACATCGTTCATGGATGTGGTGGTTTTCACGTATGCACGAGCAATGTTTCTATTTTTAAAATTGTTGGGAGGAAGGTATAAAAAAATTATTCTATTACAATGATGAAATTTTAATATAATTATGATAATATTTTAATTATTTTATCATGGGTGGAATAGATTTGTAGAAGGAAAATAGAGAAAATAAAATGTCAAGGAGTGGATAATACTCATGTTGAGAAATTGAACCATCTCTTGGAGGATCCTTTGAAAATGGAAAACTTAGGTATTCTTATTAGAAAAATGGGATACCAAATGTGGAATAGGATTATAGTAGATTTAAAATGGAAAGAGATTAATGAGTAAATATAATCATAGGTGCGTCTTGGAGTGGGTGGAAGTGTTCTCCTTTTATAAGTGAAAAGGAGGAACTTTTCTTTCAAAATGAATGTTGGGTAAGGTGTAAGAATATAATTGCATGAGAGTTAGGTTATTTAGGTGAGAAAATGTTTTTAAGACATGTGGGTATATATTTCACTCCTAAAAAGTTATTATAAATGGTTTTATGTTAATTTAATTTAGTGAAATTTGAGCTGCTTTATGTTATTAATTTTTTACCCTTATTAGTCTTGATTAAAATTTAACCATAGAAATTATTATATTAAAAAATATATAAAATGACCCCTCTTAAAAAATTTCAACATGTTGATTATGAATTTGGACTCAATTTAATATAATTAAATTTTTAAATAATAGAAAATTAATTTTTAAATTAACACATATAATATATAGAAAAAAACTCTTTAATAGAAAACTGATTGTTCGAATATTAAAAAAAATTATTTTTATTTATTATAAATTAATAATTAAATTAGTGTTAATATATTATTTATATAAATAATATATTTTATCATCAATATACATTAATTATTCTGAAATAAAAAATTCACAGCGTATAAAAAAATAATTTTAAGATAAAGTTTTTTAATTTTTTATGCATAAAATGATCATATTAATTATTTAGCTATACTAATTGAATTTAATCAGTGAATTAGTATTAAAAGTGAAATTTATTTTTATTTATACATATGTTAAAGAATTTAGTTACCTTTATTTATACCCACTGATTAAAGAACTACTTTATAAGGGTTATATTTATCTTAATAAAATGCAACGGGGTTTGTTTTAGTATGGAATTGCATGTAAAACAATCTATTTAAAACCATATTTATTTTAAGGAGGAATATTCACTAAAATTTTGGTTCATTATAGTAAAAAATATTATCCATTAATAGGTGTTGAGTGGTTTCATAAAGTAAAGTATATTTTTTCCATTTTTGATGAACCATTTTTGAAAAACCTTATGAAAATGGGTTGGAAAAATGAATTAGTTTTTTTAAATTACTATATTTAAATATATTTTTATGCATTGAAGTTTCATGATTTCATGCATGTAGAAAAAAATATATGTGACGGTTTCATTTTCATGTTATAAAATTCACCTGGAATAAAAAATATATATCATTAAGTCTAGGTTAGACATGATTGATATAGGGATAAGGAAAGACGTGGCACCAATGACGGGTGAAAGATGGACTTTTCTTTCTCTAGGGGATTACACTCTTTCCTAGAAAGAGAGATTTTATTCTTGTAAATTTCTTAATAGTGTAATGGTTATAGTGGTGTATTCATAAAATATCAATAATATTGTGTCGATGATTAATTTAAAGTTAAAGGGATTAAAATCACATGATAGTATTGTTTTGATGTAAGATTTAATTCATGGGACTTTATGTTTCATTCTTCCTAAAAATTTATGACACATATTAACCGGGATTTGATTATTTTTCAAAGATATATATAGTAAATTTATAAACCTACAATAATTTTGAACTATGGAAAAGGATATTTCTATCATATTATATGAATTTGCGATATTCTTTCCACTATCATTCTTTTATATAATAGTTCCCTTGCTTTGAGAGATCTGACTATGTGGTCATGTAAATTACATAAAACTTTACACCTTTTAATGGTATATGAATATTTTTAAAGGTTATATAAAAAATTTAATTTAACCACAGGGTTTTGTTATAAAATAAATATACTATTATGGAAGATATTGAATTCTATACTAGCTACAAGTCTGATGTAGAAAGTATTGGTCTCCCAAAATCTCATTACAGAGGGCACCTTGTGGGTGAAGGAATTTTTGGAAGAGATATTTTCATAATTACCATTACAGAGTGGGATCAAGATCACCTTTACATTTTACATAATAGTATAAAGGTTTCTCCATATATTGAAACACACTAGGTGATTATTAAGTATTTGAATCCTTTAAGGGATGAAATTTGGATATCAAATAAAAAAATCAATAATTTATAAGACAGTTTTGAGCCCATATTTTTTAAGTTGTTATCTAATCATATTAATTCAGTTTCAGAATGAATTTGATGGATATCCAGAGGAACAACTATACATGTATTATATTATAATGGTTATGTAATTAATTGTTATATATTCTATATAAAGTACTGAGATGAACATAGTAAAATATAAAATAGTAGAGTTACTATTTTATCAGAAGTGATGCATATATTTGGTACAAAGTGAAGAAATCTAATTTATATGAATATTTCATAATTTGGAATCATCAAAAAAATATGGGAGTTGGAATGTATGATATTCTGAGTATGAATTTTTTTTAATTCAAATGGGTTGATAATAGGAGTGTAGTTAAAATCAATGATTTGCGTATTTATGAAAGAAAATTTTAGTAAATAATGGTATAAGGATTAATCATTCATAATGGAATCATAAGTAGTATAAGTATTTTATACCCTAAATCCTATAAACACAAATTTTCTAATTATTTTATTATCAATTAAAACAACTTTAGGTTTAAATGAAAATTTCATTGAGCATAACCCTTTCATTGGGACATCATAATCATCTCACGATAGTCCCAATGTGGGGGGTGGTTTATATGTCAAATGGGACCACAAAGAGGGTATTTGGATACTTAATAGATAGTACAAATCCCTTCAACCTTTAAAGAAAAAAAATAGTTCAATGAATACATCAAATATAGCTATTTAGTTTTTTATATACAATGTGTTTCCTTATAATATTATATTTTCACTACTAAATCTATGAAATTTAAATTAAATTTTTAACTAATTGTATAAATAATGGATTCCAAACATGATAATGCTTCCAATCTCAAGGAACAACATATTTCTCTTGTTTAAATTTTGAAAAGTTCTGAAGGTGAACAAAATTATAGATGTGAATAATAACCTAAAGGTGCTCAAGTGAGAAAAAATGATATGGATGAAAAATGGCAGGAATGACATAGTGTAATAGTGATAATAAAAATTATTAAGAAAATAAGTAAAGGTAGAAAATTCAAGGTTGAATGGAATGAAATTTTTCAACCTATTAACCCCCAATAAGTTCATTTTTATTATTTACATTGGTTTTAGTACTCAAATGCATGTGAAAAATGATATAGATACGTGAAAAATGTTATGTTTTCATTAGAGTAAATAATATGGGAAGACATTAAGGTACCATTAAGGTATAATTTCTCTATTTTACTAAAAAAATTAATAATGAAACATTTATTTACTCTCCATTATCCCCTTTAAAGTAAAATTATATTAGAATATTGTTAGATGAAATTCATACTAATGGTTTTTAGAAAGGAACATAGATCATTTCAAACACTTATTATGAAACATTATCTTAAGGATATTGAGGGGAAAGTGAAACCCCACCCATTATCTATATATTCACGCATCATAAACCAAGTAACCTGGGATAATTTTGTTGGTCATTAGGAGGATGAATCATTTAAGGTTAATTTCAATTGGTATTATTTTATTTGTAATTACTTGTATTAATCACTATGATTAAAAAAATTAATTTATAAAATATAAAATGAGTGAATAAAATTAAAAAATTGAACCCAAACTATTAGGATGTGAATTATATTTTTATTTAATATAATTTCATTCACCATTAATTGGTCAGTGGAAGTTGGATGGCTTGGTGTGGAGATAGTGGTAGTGGGATCTCTCTTGGAGGTGAGTGGAACCATCAAAAGATCACATCTTTTGATGGAGTTAATATGTGGTAATGAAGGTCAAACAATTTGGTGATACATGAGTATTATAGGTTTGGAATATGTTGTGACCATTATATATATTTTATTTTTTGTCAATAAGGTAGAGTACCTTAGTTTTGAGAATATTTCAATATATTTTGTTGACTAGTTAAGAATTTTTGGAGGTACTACCATGTTAAATGGACAAATTATTTGAGGATATATCTTGGAGGTCAATCTGAGACAAATAAAAATACTCTTATAATTATTCAATATAAAGTAGTATTTATATGAGAAAAAATTCACTAATGGAGTAAATATCATTGTCTACAATAAGTGTGCCTATTTATCATAAGAATTTAAGTAACATAATATGTATTTGGTTATACCATAAGATGTTACCATAATAATTCATCATATGACTTAAAGGTTCACCATATGACTTCACTGTAAGACTTCATGGGTGATTATCCAAATTGAAATACTTTGGTGTACAAATTTTCTAGAGAATAAAACTTCATAATATGACTTTGATGTTGATCATATTACTTTTACCATCGTATGACTTTGATTATCCAACATCATACTTTGAGGAAGATCATATGATTTTCAAAGTCATACAAATTGGATAATCTAGAAGCGTGTGACTTTAAATTCATGTGATATTTTAAGAATTTACTGAATTTAATTTCTAGAAAAAAATGTTTATTTCTTGGAAAATAAAAAGGAGGAGACATCAGAATCATTGGGTGATTTAAATGAGAATAATGAGTGAGTTTTAAGTGGATAAAATCATGGATATCTAAATAAGTCATGATCTATGATTTTAAGTGAGATGATAAGACCGGTTTTTTTATTTTTATTTTTTAAATCATTGAGGAGATCAATGAGTTTACTTGACAATATATGGAAATATTATAGGAGATGTGTTTGAGTTGTTTAATCCATATAATATAGTTCCTTTTTGGAGTCTGTAAACTCAATATTTTGAGGAGTATTCAATATATAAATATCTTCCATTTTTAGAAAAATAATATCACATGTTGTCATTATTCATGGATTTTACATAAATAAAATATTGAGAAAAATATCCATGATATTAATATATGAATATATAATATATAGGTGTGAAGAAAGAGGTTGTAGTTGATAATTATGAGAGAAATCTGAGAGAACTGATACACTATTGTATTGAAGGATAGAAGAATATAGAATATTTAGAATCCAGGAGTTCAAACAAAGAAGAAGAAGAAGTCATTTATCTGCAAGTATTCAAAAAATGTGGAATAACCATATTATGTAGAATCTAGAGTGAGGTTCAAGACTAAAAAATCTATTCAAGAGGTTGTTGAAGTTCTTGAAACTATACATGAGTTGACTTGTTGATCTATTACTGCTGTAAAAAAGGCTACACCAATGGTTTGGAACCATTATTATAGGCCCTCAAACCTTTGGTATAGCATATACCAACAGTTTTATGATTTTTTGGGTGGTTTTTAATTTGTATAGACCTATACCAATAGTTTGGACAAACCATTGGTATATATAGTCAATATTAATGGTTTGAGAACCATTTTTATAGGTAATATCATATTAAATACCTATATCAATAGTTTATTCAAAATATTGGTATATGAATCCTATTAAGAAAAATCCAATGATGAGAGGTGATCTCAAGACCACTTGTTTATTTTTCAAATACATTACCACTCTTCTATAATAACTTTGATGTTCATATATACATATATTTATTTATTTAGAAAAGTAGTTATTAATTTTGAAGTATTTATTATTGTTATTATTATTATTATTATTATTATTACACATAAATAATGGTGTCACTTATAATAATAGTTTGACCAAACCATTGGTATAGGTGGTCGTAAGCAAAACCTATACAAAATGTTTGATCAAACCATTGGTATTAGGGGCCAAAACCATACTTATACCATAACCATACCAATAGTTTGACCAAAATGTTGGTATAGGTGGCCAAAACCATACCTATACCAATGGTTTGGGAAAAACATTGATATAGGTCAATTTTTTAGTAGTGTAGATTTCTTTGTAGAGATATCAATTTACAAGTGGTACAGAATCAACCTATAGCATATCAATATATTTTTATCATTGGATCATCATTGTAAAAAAGAACTTTGATTGGGATGTATAACCAGTCATGTGTATAGAGATTGTGATGGGAGTGTACAACTATTCACATAGAGACGAACACAATGTGAATCTGTGTTGATCATATAGAGAGGTCTATGTTGTAATCACTTTTGTATATAGTGGTTAATATATGATTGTGATATCTAACCAATCATGAAAAGTAGTGATTCATTAAGGATTAACCTTATAAATCATTATGTGTATTATTTCATGCTTTTATCTGTATGAATGTGAGTAAGGGTGTGATAATTATTTGATCATGGATCAAGACCTTAACCAGACATATAGATTGGTTTGAAAGAGAGTTACTCATAAAAATAAAAATAGATCATGGATTCACCTCTTCCCCCTATAAGTGATCCGACTCATCCCTTGGTACTTCAATTCGTATCAGAGAAAAGTTTCCCTTTGAGTGTTCTATAAATTTACTGAGAATAGATAATATAAATTCTTTGAAGGGAAGGGGTTTCCCTAATTTTAATGGTAGTAAAAATCCTAATTAAAGTAATGTGATGTTACCCCACCTTATATCACTTATCCTGGAAGTGAGATATTCTACAACAATGGGTTTACTCCCCATTATTAGGGAATATTCTATGAAACTTTCTAAAAAATGAAATATAGAGAATTATAGAAAGGATCAAAATGTAATTTTAATGTCTCATTAAGAAAAGGTATACACAAAACTTATGGGACTTCAAACCACTAAGTAAATATGGGACTAGTTGAGAAGCAGCTATAAAATAAATATTAAAGTTAGGGAATACAAGTTAAAAGTATAGAGATTATATATGAATATATAAATATGAGTGATTATGAGAACATTAAAGACTATTTTATAATAGTTAATGAGATTGAGAACAATATCCAAGGGTTTGGTGAGAAATGGGAGGATACAACCATTATGAAAATGATAACTTTTCCTAATAGATTTGATCCCAATGTATTAGAATTGGAGGATATGGAAGATCTATCCCAAGATAAACTTCATAATATTCTCAGAGCATATGAAATGAGAAAGACACTAGATTTCAAGAATAAATAAAATTATGAGATATATTTTGAAGCCTTGTGAAAAGGAAAATTCAAAGAACAATATATTTCATAATCGAGTGAGAAGGAAAGACTGAAAAATGATCAATAACCATGAGCCTTTATCCAAAATCGAGCTTCTGCATAGCTATATGTCACCTATATCCATCGTAAAAAATGACAGTGGATATATGTTAAACTATCCCGCTATGGGAAAAAATATTCTACATGGGAAGAGTATAGGAAAGACCCTATATCCACATGAATCTTATGGATATATCATGTAGCACAAAAGTAAATTTCCATGATTTATATTATCCTATGGATATAGGAGATATATGGACATGGTAAGAGTCTTCCTGTGGCAATACCCTTCTTCCTAAAAGAAATTATAATTAATTTAATCATTCATATCTTCTCTATAATGTCATTAAAATTTTGAAAAGGGGTTTTATTATTCAATTACCTATTATTATAGAGAAGATATGAACGATTTGGAATGGACACTTAAAGAAAATTTTTGTACAACTCTCAATAACAATATACAACTTAAGAAAGAAAATAGAAAACTAGTGAAAGAAAATAAAATTTTGGATACTCAAAAGGATTATTATAGAAAATAAATAGTTTTTATTGATGAGAGTAAAAAAATAGATTAAAATTGGCTGATCTTAAGAGGATGGTAAGTAATCTTGAGGAGAAACTGACTCAAAAGTAGGAATATAATTTAGAGACACAAACTATCTATCTAGTAGATCAAAATGTGATAAATAATGGTAGATAATAATTCAGTAAGTTGATTTAAGTTAAAGGTGAATCCTATCAAGATATTGTGAATAATAACTCTAATATAAATGGTAAATAGATTCATAATATATCTCAGAATATATCTTCTACCACTAATAGTGCATGTCTTAAAAATAAACCTGAACCTATTTGTAGTAAGATTAAAATTTAGAGGTGATATACCACATAAAATTAAGGGAATAATATTCCAATTATACCACTACTTCCTAAGAAAAATAAGTCTTAAATAGAATAAAGACATCCCCAATGAAATTCTGGATATATTGTTTATCAAGGTGGGAGATCACAGTTTAGAGTTCATTATTGTTGTTTTGTAAGGTATGGACACAAAATCTAATATTATGGTATAATATATATCAATAATGGATGATTCATGAAACAAGGGATTATATTGAGTAAAAAAATAAAATAATCAAATGAAATAAGTTGTGAATGGAAACTCAGGTAATCTATCCACCCAAAATAAATTTGAGATGTTAAAAGACTTGTATAGTAAATGTAATCAACAAGGTAACATAACTAAGGATTTTATGTCTATGATTACAAGGGAAGTTACATATGATGATAATGGAAGAAATTTTGGAATATAAATTATGGAAAGTCAAATTCTACTGAGATGAGAAAAAAGGGTTGGGAGAAACTCAAAGATTTTGAGTGTGTTGAGAAAAAATTTCTAACTATATCATCAGATTGGTTGGTATTAGGAAAATAAATATAAAAAGATGAAACATTTGGAACTCATAAAGGAACAAAAGTGAGTTCACAATAAGTGTTTGAACATCATAATAATTAATCTAAAACTAACTTGAAGGTTCAAGATAAGTATTGTGAGAGATGTGGGAGGGTTGGACATAATATGAAAAGATTTCTGACTATAATATCATCCCAAGAAGAAATGATAAAAAGGATTATGTAGGAAAAATGTAATGAAGTTTCCTTTACATATGAGATAAAGAAAAATGATTCATATAAAGAAGTAGTTTATTAGGAAAAGATGAGTAAGTGATTTTTTATAACTATTGATAGGAAAATAACTGATGATGTTGGAAGGAAATAATGGTCGGGGTTAAGAGAAAACTCTCAGCCTCATTGTTATATCCAAGAAACAAAGAGGTCCCTCTTTATCCCATTTTACTTTTGTTTATTTTTTTTAACATGTAGTGAATTTAAGGAGATGAATTAAGATTTTTTTTATGGATAGAAAATAATATTTTCTTCATTTTATATTTTAATTTCTATGAGATAAAGAAAATTATTATCCCTTGAGGGGGAGAAAACATAACATAGATCTATCAAAACATCACAAGTTGTGTGAATAAGGAAAATCTATAATTTTTGGACAACCCTATTAAATATAGAGACTGAGGTAATAAATCACACTTATATCCATTATTTTTTATTGAATTAAATATGTTTATTAAGCGGGAATTTTGGTTATTGAAAATATTAGAAAAAGGGGAAGTTATATGTCTTGATCTTGAACTTTTTTATGTGTTTATTAAAATGTACAGATAGAATGTTTCTTGAAAAATATGTTTTTATAAAAATGCTTATTTTAGAAAATACAATATTTTATCATTGTATCACATGATGATATGTTGATGGATAGCATCTATTTATTGGTTAAATACCACTTATTTTCTATATAAGGTTTTTTTATATAGACTTAAAGTAGACTAACTAAAGTCTCTTTGCTAAGAAAATTATATGGTGTCATCCTTATATGAAAATGTTTCATAGTGTGATTCTAAATAAATATGGGAGAAGATTATATTATTTTAAATATTTTTTAAATAATAAATAAGTAATGAGAATACCCCTACATTGTAGTTGTATTTCTTATCAATACAGGGGAGAAAGAAACATGCATATATTGACATAGGAAGTGTTTGATGGTATTGGAAAAAAATAAAAAGGGGATATTTTTTTACCCATTGGATGTATTTTATTTTTTCAATAAGTAATACTACTTTGGTGTTGAGAAGATTTCAATATGTGTTGTTGAATATCTATGAAGTTTTAGAGGTGCTATATTTTCAAATTCAATAATTATTTGAGGTTGCATCTTAAAGATCAATCTTGGAGATATTTAATGATGCTTGGAATGATTAAAGACAAAGAAACATTCATATATGATGATTGTGTGTGTTTATATTCTTGGAGATGTGGAAATTGTTAATGGAACTGAGTGTATTATCTATAAAAATGTGCAGAACTTCTAACTACTATGAATTGATTTCATAAGTTTTTATTTAGGATATTCAATGTTGTATGAATCAAATATGGGAAATCTGAAGAAATAAGAATATATACATGGTTTATTGAGATTAAATCATATTAAATTTAGTGATAAAATAATTTGGATGAAGTTTTGTAGATATTGATAAGGCTAGGAGTTAGTTTGAGTAATTCCAAGTATCATTTTAATTAAGTATGGAATTCTTGATCTCGTTCTAGAAAAATAGAAAAGTACTTAATCATATAACATTTCCTACTGATCATATGACTTTAAGTCACATCACATAACTTGGGTTGGACCATATGACTCTACCATATGAATTCATTGTAAGACTTCATGGTTCACTATATGACTTCATTGTAATATGTCAAGGTTGATCATAATACATTGATCTAGAACATAATACTTTAGCATACAGCTTTAAGCATATGAATTTATCATATTAATTTGATAATTACCATATGTATTCTACCATTATATGAATTTGAGACTCTAGAATCAGAATTTGAGGAATATCATATGAATTTTAAAGTCATATAAACTTGAGAATCTAGAAGCATATGACTTTAAAGTAAAATGATATTATGATAATTTCTAGAATTTAAATTTTGAAGGAAAATAAAAGAGTTGTTATTTCATGGAGAATAAAAAAGAGAAGACACCCTAATCTTTTGGTGATTTAAATAATAATACTGAATGATTTTTAAATAGTTAAAATCATTTAGATCTAATGGATACTTGATCTTTTATTTAAAGAGACAAGATATGACACATTTTATGAATATTTTAAAAATTAGTGATAAGATCAAGGAGTTGACTCGAATAAAAATGGAAATATTATGGGAGAATTATTTGTTTTTTTAATCTAAATAATTGACCACCTTTTAAAGAGTCTATTAACTTTAGATTCTGAGGAGTATTCAAGCTAGAAATATCTTCTAGTTTTAAAAAAATAATATTTTTCTACTATCATGATTTATAGAGTTTCCATAAATAAAATATTTAAAAAAATATTTTCAATATTATTATGTGGATATATAATATACAATTACGAAGTAATAGGTTGTAGTTGAGAATTATAAGAGAAAATTGAGAGACTTGACACACTAATGTATCGAATGAGAGAATAATATTGAATATTATAAAGATGGGAGTTTAAACATAAAATAAAAAGAATTCAATCCCTAAGTATTCATAAGATTGAAGAAGAACCAAATTATATAAAATATGGAGTGAGGTTTGAAACTGATAGACCTGTTCAAGAAAGTATTTAAGTTCATAAGTTTATATGTAAATAATTTTTGATCCACCATGTTTATAGAGGGAGATAAATTTACAATTGGTATAAAATAAACCTAGTTCATATCAAGATATTTCTTTCATTGGATCATAATTGTATGTAGAAATATGATTGGGGTGTATAACCAGTCATGTGTGTGGAGATTGTGATTGGGGTATATAACCAATAATGTGGAGAAAAATAACTTAGTGAATCAATTTTTATTAGACTAAGGTGGTCCATGGTGTAACATATTATGTCTATAGTGGTTAATCTATGATTGGGGTGTATAAACATTCATGGAAAGGATTAGGTCTTTATGAATGAACTTGGTAAATCCATATGTTCCCTCTTATATGATTTTATCTGCATACACTTTGAGTATGTATCAAGACACTAACCTGTCACTGAGGTTGGTTTGAAAGGTAATAAAACATAAAATTAGTGATCCAAACTATCCTTGGCTACTTCAATATACCAATTATGGTGGTCATGTGGTGTTGATCAAGATTTCAAGGGATAAGGTTTAAATTGTTAATCAGATGACACTTTATATATAAGTGGTATCTTCTGTGTTGAATATGAATGGTTAATATGAATTAATTATAAGTAGTTAAAATCTTGTAAATATTACTTGTTAATTTTCATCTAACTTGTAATCTCTTATATCTTCTGATTATAATGGAATGGTAGAAGTAGTGTTTCTCCCATATAGGTAGGACTCATTTTTTGAAACAAGATAATCTCTTTTATTCTTTCCTACTTTATATATTTCCATTGAATTTTTTACCTCTATATGTATTCATTATCTTACAAAAATTTTTACAAGGTTTGCCTTTGGTTGTGATTAGGGTGAAAATAATTCCACCTTTTAGTAAACATAGTTGAGGGATCCCTTCAGGGTGACCTTATTCTTCTACTCATCACTTAGTGATATTCTTCCAATGGGGTACTTCTAGGGGTCAAAGTAGACATACTTCTGAAGATTCTATCATAATGAGAGATATATAGATCTACTAACACGTAGTATCATATCATGATGTCAGTTCTATCTTTCCTTAATAATGTCTTGATTTTAGTGGGAGTCACTCTCTTCAAAATATATTGCGTCAGATGATAGAATGATCCAAGTTGAAAATTTTAATGGAATGAATTTTAGATTATAGAGAATCTAGATGGATTATCATCTCATTTAGAAGGACTTAGATGCTCTATTATTCAGTAAATACCCAAAAAATAGAGAATTCAGAATGGGAATAGTTGTATAGGAAGGTTTTGGCACTAGTGATGCTGTCTTTGGAAAGGAATATTTCCTATAACATTTATTAAGTAAAGAAAATGGTAGAAGTTATAAAGGAACTAAAAGATATGTATTAGAATCCTATAGTATTGAATAAATTTCTTATGATTTTTTGTTTGTTCATATTAAGGTTTTTGGAAGGAATAATAATATAAAATCACATAAATGACTTCAATATGATTGAAGGTAATCTCAAATCGATAAAGGAGAATTTTATAGATGATGTGTAGGCACTCCTTTTATTATCCTTCCAAGTAATCAGGATTCTATAGTAACTATAGTCATTAATTTGAGTAGAAAAATAGATTTGATGTTTGATGATATCTATAATATGGTTCTTAGTAAAGGATTTTATCAGAGGGAAGTCCAAGAACAAACTTGTAGTGATCTAAATACCAATAGATAAGGATGGTCACATCAAGGGATAAAAACCTATTTGAAAAAACAAATGGAAGGTAGGTCTTAAGAGAAAATATAGAGTAAGTCATTTATAGTTGGTTCTACCTTTTGGAGATATAATAAAAAATGTTAAAAATTATTTCTAAATTCATAAGGAGAACACTAGAAGGGTGTAAAACTCCATAAGTTCAAATTCTATTAATGCAACAGAAGGAAGCAACACGCTATTTCTTAGTGTCAATATTCTAGTGTAATCATCAGTAATTGATTTTGGATATTCCTTGCATTCACTAATTTAACATGGATTCGTGGATAATTAAGTATTCATAAATTTTTGAAAAGTTTATCTAGTGGGTGATGAATCCTTGGTTGTCATCGAAAAAGGTGATTTAAATATTCAAATAAATAATGGAGGATTCTGAATCTAATAGAAGTAAGACACATTCTTAGCCTTAGGAAGAATCTTATTTCAATTGGGAAACTAGATTATTTGGGGTATGGAACCTAATTTTCTAATGGATTATATAAATTTAATTAGGGGTCCATGGTGGATTCATGTGAAGTTAAATATGGAACTCTTTCAGATAGAATTTCAATGGATGGAATTTTAACATCTAATAATCTAGAAGTATGGAATTACTAGCTTGGTCACCTTAATGAAAAAAAATATGAGATTTTTAACTACTAAATTAATATTAAATCTTTAACATGTAGAAATAAGAAACTATAAAAGTTTTGTGTTGGGGAAATAGAGAAAGGTATCCTTCAACTTTTATTTATGTAAACCTATAGTTCTAAAGTTGGAGCTAGTGAACTTGGATATTTGGGGGCCAAGCCCTATCAATTCCTATAAAGGTTCATTCTAATTTATAACATTTATTTATGATATTACTTGTGGTTTATGGGTTTCATTTTTTAAGTATAGGTCTAATGTTTTTAGTATTTCCTTCAATATAAATCCATGGTGGAAAGTGAAAGTAGTTGGAAAATGAAATTCCTTCACAGTAAAAACAGTGGTGAGTACATCAGATGCAACTTCCAGACCTTCTATAAAAATAAAGGGATAAGTAATGAGAAGAAGATACCCAGAACTCTACATTAGAATGGAGTAGTTTAGAGTATGAATCAAACTTTGAAATATAAGGCTTTAAGTATGAGGTTTCATTCTTGAATTTCCAAGTGAATTTGTATAGAGGCATTTAACACTATAGCATAACTTATTAAGAGAAGTGAAATATATGGATTTAGGTTAGAACTTATAGAGTATTTTTAGTCTAATAAATAGTTTTAATCTCACCATATTAAAGTATTCAATAGTTTGGAATTAATACTATATAAACCCATACATTTCATACATAGATATTTCATCTTTTTAAATGAATATTCATAACATAACATAAAGATCCATTCCAGAATCATATAGGTCTAGTACCTAGGGAAACTTAGATAAATAAACAACTAGTGTATCTGTGAAATACATTATCTTCTACTAACTTAGTTATAACTAGCACCCTTCTTAGACATATCATACTTAATACCTTTCTTCACAATATGGGGAGAAGTAAACATAAGAAATCGATATCTCATATGCCCAGTAAGGGTAAAACAAGGAGATATCAATGATCACTTAGACATAACATCAGTATAAGGGTATAATAACATGATCCTAACATTTAAAAACTATACCCTACATATCAAGGATCATAATCTTGATTCATGGAATAAAACATGTTATTTCTTAAGACAAGAATCATGATGAAATCAAAGAACATTGTCCATGAGAGATAACATTCAGATAAGACATGAGTTTGTGGTATACACATAATCTTATAAGTTTTTGAAGATGTATAAATAGAAACATGTTCACGCATTAAGTTAAGGACATGAACTAAGTCCCTCACATAAACTTATGTACATGAAACCAGGTCCATGCATAATATTATGGACATGGAATCCAGGTCCATTCATAAACTTATGGACATGAAAATTAGGTACACACAAAATCCTATGGACATGAAATCCAGGTCCATAGATAAAATTTCAAACATGAAATCAGGTTCATGCATAACATATTTACCTCATAAGTTATCCATATTTAACCAATGCATTGTAGGGATTTAAATGACCCAAAAATCACATAATCATATGCATTCATATAAACTCTATAAGATCATAAATCATAACATTATAACATAACCCTTGTAAAATAAATAGTTTCATAAACATTTCATCATCATAATCATAAAACACCTAGATAAATAATAAGGATGGTATCATTGTATCATGTCCCTAGTAAATCATAAGTAACATAAAATGATGTCATCATAGATGAAAAAATACTTTAAAGGATCACTGGAAATTTTACTGAGGAAAATATACTTTTCACTTTGAAATAACATTTTTAATAAATAAAAATTTCCAAAATATTAAGGAATTAATTTGAAAATAATCTTGGAAAATTTTAATGGAAGCTTAAAATTAGTGATATATCATGACAGTGATAAATTTCATTCATTCCATCCATATTAAAATAAAAAATTACTTTCACACTTATATAGAAAAGTCAAAAAGTACCTCGTTCAGAAAATGTAATGAAGATTCATTTTAAAAAAATTGTAAAAAGTTAAAAATGGGTGAAATGGATTTAAAAAATTATAATAGAATAGTAAAAACATTCTTTAAAACGTTTTTAGAAAACATATATATGAAAGAAAAAAAATTAACCAAAGAGAGGAATAATGTTGATTTCCCTTAAAAACAAATTTTTGTTCTCTTGAGTACTTATGTTGAGGAAAATGAAATTAAAAAAAATTATTATCAATAAATAACCATAGTATAAGAAAATTTATGAGTTTATTGAGAGGTAGATCATAATATTTCATAATCAGAAACATAATCATAAACAATCTTGATAATTAATAAGATCATAACATGAAACCCTTACTACTTTGGTAACATTTGAATCATAAGCCTCATAAAACAAATAACCTTATATGGATATGTAAATCACCATAAATTTCACAATATAAAACATAAAATACATTCATGGGTAGTATGTACACTACAAAAAAGAAACAATAGGATAATATGTCATGTGTCTCATACAAATAAGAGTGAGATGAATGTCTATTACCTCATGTATGACTTCCTTCATACATGTTTGAACCTCCAGAATAATAAATATAGATTAATTATACATCTATTAAAGAATTATAATCATATATATAATACCATATATGATTTACTTATAACCTTTTATCAAACATTTATTAAAAATTATTTATTAAAATCAATGTCCTGGGTGATATCTTCTTTGTTTTTCATGTATGTTTTGGTTCAGTAGTTTTGGTCTTTGTATATTGATTGTAGTTCCATAATCTCTAGAATTTTAATCATGAAATAAATATAATATATATCCACTATATACATATTAATAATCATTCATAAAATATATAGATAAAAATTTTAATTACACTATTCAAGGAGACAGCAAGTCATACATATGCATGAACTCTATTTTCACTTTTCAGTAGATGGAATAAAAGAAAGGTAAATAATAATTAAAATTTATAAAATCATTATTATATAATAAAAATAATTTATATTAATTAAATTTATCCTTATTACCATCCAAGTAAGATGGATATTAAAAAAATCACATCTCTTCGTAGAGGTGGTAGTCCACATGTACGTATGAATGACATTATTGTTTACAATAGATTTGAAGGTAAGAAGATAGATGTGATATTATAATTCCATAAGTATAATTATTTCATAATTATAATATATAAAAATTAAACTCATCATAATAACCATTCATGCAATATGATGGGGAAAAATGAATTGTATTGTTATGTGGTGACAATAAGTTGTACGTACGCATAAGTGATGCTTTCACTTCACATTTGATTGCAAAGATAGTGGATAATGGTGATTTAACAATAATAATAACATTTAAGTATATTTAGGATTATGGAGTTATTATTTTATGATAAATAAAATATATTTATAGGAGGTAAATAATAAGTAAAAATAAAGTGATCGGCTAAGACGATTACCCCTTATTTGAAAGAACTCCTTTACATCTTCTCTTAAAGATCCTAGGGTTGGTATTTTGGGAAGAAAATGACTTATATAATGTGAATAAGGAATTTTTTAATTGATTTTTTAGGTTATAGTAGAGATAGATGGATCAAAGTGGTGTGATGAAAAGAAATGAGGGGTGTCCTTTTAGAATTGAGGGGAGGGGAACTCTTGGAATTTTTTATAAGATTAAATTATAATAAAGTAATTATCAAGAAAAATGTTTAAAAATGTCCATATATTAGAACATAAGTTATTATTTGGTTGTAATAACATAAACTAGTAGAATTTTGAAAGGTTTAAGTGGTTTTTTAAACCTTATATTTTGGTTTTACCCATTAGTTAACCCCCTTTAACCTTAATTATGGGAATAATTTTTTAACACTTAAAGAGTTATAATTTTAATTATAATGTAACTAATGAATCACAAATAGAAAAAGGATTAAATTACCAACCATATATTAACATAATTTTCCTCTTTCAATATTTCTATAATTTTTAAATAATTTAATAATATATTATTTTGATAAAATATCACTAATTTCAATTTTGAAACTATTCATTTGATTTGATTTAAGACATAAATAGAATGTTGAAATTAGAATAAGATAATTTTACACATTAATATTATGTTATATTTATCTTTAAAATTCATGGAACATAATAAATAAATAAAAATATATTACTTTTAATATTTTTAAAATCATTTATTTTATTTTTCTTATTAATTGAAGAAATATTACATCATTGTCACTTAAGAATTTAAAGTAAGTATATAATTAATAAAAATTATAAATAAATTTACATAATGAAAATAATTTCATTATTCTCAAAATATAAATTTATATTCCTTCATTGCTTTCTTTTTTTCCTTATGTGAATACAAAATAGATATTTAAAACTAAGAGAGTGATGTTTTGTAATTTTCTTTGCTTTAATATTATATAGGTCATTTTCAAGAACAAGTGTACATTAAAAAAATAAATTTAGAAAATAAGGTGATAATTCTCAAATTAACTTCATTCAATAATAATTATGATGAAAAATTATGGCCCTATAACTTAGTTTTAAACTAGATTGACCTGATTTTCCCTTTACCGAGGTGATAAATTTTATCATTGTTACTATTCATGATGACCAAAAATAGAAGAGGTGTTTTTACCAAATTTTAACCTATTGATTTAGAATATGGAATAAATTTTTCAAAATTAAAAATTCTATAAGTTTGAAAAATTAAATTTAAAAATAAGCGTGCAAAATGAGATGAAAATCACTTTTTAGAAAAAATACATTTTTAAGCATAAAAGTCGATTTATTCTTATCTCATGATTAGAAAAAATATTAAATGAATGTTAAAATTCTTTATTGAGTATATAATATATAAATTTTATTAAAATCATTTTCCAATAGTGATTAATTAAATTTATTAAGATAAAAATACATTGTGCACATAGAAATAGTTTTTCATTAAAATATCTCTTTTACTTTTAAATGATTTTTATTATCTTTTATAATAAATTAATTACTGATTAATTAATTTTATAAATGTGTAAAAAATTAATTTTTCATAATTTAGTTATTACTATTCATAACCACCAATTAAACAGCTAGGTGATAACTATCACATTACATAATAACATTTTAGTAGTATATCAAGGTTTTTTTAAACTCAGAATTGTGTGCAATGAAAGCTATCAAATAAATTAAATTTATTTGAAAATATATACCTCATAAAATCTTGGGGTGTTACATTTTACCACCCTTAAAATAAATTTCTCCCTTGAAATTTTTTACTCCAATACAAACAAATAAGGATATCTATGTTTCATTGTATCCACTAGTTCTCAAGTAGCTTCTTTGAATTTCTGGTTCCTCGAGAGAACTTTCACCAGGTGAGTAGTATTTTTATATAGAAATTTATCTCTATGATATAAGTTTTATAAAAGTTATTATTTATAATAAAGATTTTTCTCTAGTAGTATGACCTCTGAGTTCAGAACATGTGATATATCAGGTATGAACTTCCTTAGGAGAGATATAAGAAACACATCGTGAACTTGAGAGAGGTTTGATGGATGGTCCAAATGATAATCTAACATACCTTAATGATTAAGAAACTTGAAGGGATTATCTTCCCCCTTACTTTCAAATCTTATAATCATCTTTCATGGATAAATTTATAGAAAAACATTCTCACGAGCTTGAAATTCTAGATTATGTTAATGATTGTCAATATAAAATTTATGTCAACTCTGATTTTTCTTGATTTGTTGTTGAATATATATAACTTTCTTTTCCATTTTTTTAGTGTTGGACCCACTAGGATAGAGTGGTTTTCATAATCACACATAATGTCAATACACATATTCTATTATCTCTAAGTAAATCAATTATACCATATTGTACAATAAATTTCGATAAGTCAATAAACTATATTTATGCTTCAATATGTTTAAAAGTGTACATTTACATGTATTTATGGATGTCACTTAATCTAGTAGTGATCTGTGTAAGACAGACACTTCATAAGTTTCTCATAGTCCATGACACACCGATGATTGACTCACTGATGGACGAAACATTGATGATCGACTCACCGATGAATGAAACACTGATGATTGACTCACTGAAGAATGACACACTAATGATCAACTCACTGATGGATGACACACCAATGATCGACTCACCGATGGATGACACACCAATGATCGACTCACCAATGGATGACACACTGATGATCGACTCACTGATGGAAGACACGCAGATGATCGACTCACTGATGGACGACACACCGATGATTGACTCACCGATGCTGACAGGCCGATAGCACAAATGACTCACTAATACATTGGGTCACCGATACCGATGGAAATAACTCACCGATACTTAGAGTCATCGATGCTGATAGACCGATAGCACAAACAAATCACTGATACACTGAGTCACCAATACCGATGGAAATAAATCACTGATACTCAGAGTCACTGATGCTGAGAGACTGATGCTTACAGACTGATGCTGACAGACTGATGATGATAGATCGATACAAATGAGTCATCAATACTTATGACTCACTGATAGACATAAATACTATTTCAAAATTATTAATTCAAATTTATTTCTAACAATCATATTTATACAAATTACTGTTTCTAAAATTATTTAATGTTGTCTGTAGGACTATCTGTAGAAAATATGAGGTACATGCACGTGGGGAGATATTCATTCCTACTGGACCTTGAAGTATAAAATGATTAAAAGCTAAATTGTGCAAAGGGGTGAGAAAGAACTGGTGAATGTGAAAAATAGTGAAAACATAAGAACTTGAAAAGTTGTGTTCAAAATTACAAGAACTCAAGGATAGAGTAAACAAGGAGTTCAATAATACAAGAAAGAACGTGCTGAATTTCTCTAAACATCCTAACATCAAAAATCTGAACATTTCACACCTGGAATCTAAATTATAGAGGTTGTGATACTCTGTTCTGAATCCATATTTCAGAAGAGGACTTGAATATCATTTTCTCTACTTCAATCTAGTCCAGAGCTTCACTACAAAACACACAGAGATTTCTAAACTCTATTCTTCGTTTATAACTCGGTTTTGGTCTTATTTTTACTTTTTTGAGCAGTGTGTGAATTTACTTATTCGAGCAGTGTATGAATTTTTTTGTTTCACACACACTATCTCATGTGCATAACTAGAGGATACTCAATATCCTCACACTCATTATCTTTTTACTCTTCTATCCCACGTAGAATAGTGGAAGAGATCAAGTGTGGTCTATTTTTTGTTTTTCCCATGAAAAACTGTGGTAGAGGTCAAGTGTGACCTGGACAGCCTTGTGTACGATTGTGAACCCTAATCCAATGTGTGGATCAGAAAGTTTATTAATATAAACTACTTGGTGGAAGGTGATCACCAAGTAGATAGGAATAAGTCTCAGCTTGAGACTGAACCTCTTGTTTTTATCTGTTGTGTATTTTCCTTTTAGTTTAATATGATCTGTGTTTATTTCATTTCAAATAAAACTAAATTGAACTTTGATAGTTAGTTTAGAAATTGTTTATATCTATTTTGAATTAGTAGATTAGTTTCAAAAGTTTGACTAATATTTAGATTGGTAAAGTTGAGACCTAACCAATCTTCTGAGAAATTAATTGAACATTCAGAACATTTATAAATTCACTAAAAATTGAATTTTATTATATTTTAATTGGGGATATTTTTTTTAAGAACCAATTATAATTAAAAAATCTATAGATACTCAATTAACCCCCCTCTTGAGTAATCTAATCCGACCAACCTTAGGTATCGAAGGGATTAAAAATTATTGTTATTTTTTAAATCTTTTCAACTGTAATTGTAGTTGTTTTTAAAAGATCTTAAAATTTTTGTTATTTCTAAATTTTTATCACTTTGAAATTATTTTACAATTTATATCATGGATAATAGATTAGAAGGGGCTGCTACCAATAGACTGTCTTTCTTTAATGGAACTCACTATGCTCAGTGGAAGCTTAAAATAAAAATACATCTAGAAAGCATGGGATTTGAAATATGGACTGCTATTAAAAGTAAATATTCAATTCCTGAAACTACTAGAAACAATTGGGAAGAACCTACCAAGAGTGACTATAACAATAATTATAAAGCAATGAATGGTTTTTAATATACACTAGAAAATGAAGAGTTTAATCGTATTTCTGCTTGTAAAATTGCACATGAGATTTGGGACACTCTGTTTGTTTCTCATTAGGGAACATCTAATGTTAAAGAAATGAGATTAAATACTTATACTATTAAATATGAAAACTTCATAATGAAGCCTGATGAATCTATTTCTGATATGTATCTAAAGTTCAATGAAATTTTGAATACCATGATTTCCTTAGGAAGAGAAGTTATATGAAAAGAAAAGATTATGAGGATTCTATAATGCTTACTAGAAAGATGGTGAGGGACATCTGTATCTATTAGATAATCGTGCGACATTGATAAGATTCCAGTGAAGGAATTGATTGGAAAATTAATAATGTATGAAGAGGAATTGAAGTTAAATAAAGACGAGGATGAACTGAAATGAAATTTTGTAACCTTCAATACTACTACCTCTAAAACCAAAGAAAAAGAAAAAGTTCAAGCTACTGTTGAAATCCTCGGTAGTGAAGAATGAGTTTTAAATAGTGATGAAGAAATGGCCCAACTGGCCAGAAGATTCAAGAAATTTTATAGGAAAAATAAGTTTTTCAGAAATACAAATTACAAAGGAAATTATGATAATAATGGAAATTGGAAAAAGGATTGGAAGAGAAATTATAAATCAGAAGATATAATTTTCTACGAATGTAAAAGGAAAGTACATGTCAAGGCTGATTGTCTAAAGATGAAATACAAGAAGTATGAAAATAAGGATAGAAAGTATAAGAAAGAAATGAAGGCCACCTGGAGTGCCTATGAGGATAGATCCAGTGAATTTTATTCTTCTCATAATGATACGGATGATATGGATAATATGTGTTTTATGACAAACACAATTTATGTAACCTTAGACTCGCCTTTACATAATTCTTATTATTCTGAAAAAATAAAGTGAGTCTAAGAATATGAAAAATGATGAATTATTTTAATATTAAAACATTCTATAAGAAATATACAATGAGTTAAAATATAAGTATAAATCTTTGAATAAAAAACATGTTCTTGCTATGACTATTAAATCTGAACATACAACTGAAAAAGAGAAAAATTCTCAACTGATCAAGGAAAATAATGAGTTAAAAATGTCTAATGAGCAATTGAAAAAGGACTTAAAAAATTTTAAAAATGGAAAAAATACCCTTACTCAAATTCTTGGTAAACAAATAACTCCTAAGTATAATTCTAGGATATGATATCATCCAAGTCAACAAAATCTATCCAAACCACATTTTGTAACCAAATCTAGAAAATATGCTTCTTTCTTCAAAAACTAGAATTTTATTGCAAGTTCTAGTTCCAAGAATTCTCTTACTGCATCCAATTATTTAGAACCAAATAGAGTTTATTTTTCAAACACTCTATTTTCTACATATAGGAATCCCATAAGACAATTATAGGTTTCTAAATCTTATATTACTAATATATGTGGACCCAGAAAAATATGGGTACCAAAATCGCTTCTTGGATGAACTGTTTTATAGGTAAGCTGTCTAAAGAGCTCCTGTAGAAATTTTTGGTACTTGGACAGTGGGTGTTCAAGACATATGATAGGGGACTATTCAATATTTAAAATTCTTATCAAGATTGATGGAGGACATGTCACATTTAGTGACAATAGTAAAAAAAAATCATTATCCTAGGCCAGATTGGTAACCCAAACTCTATTTCAATTTCCAAATTACTTTATATTGATGGATTAAAGTATAACTTTCTCATCATATCTCAATTCTGTGATGATGGATTTAATTTAAAATTCAAAAATGATTCATGCCATGTGTAGACGCCGGAAAAGTCTGTTGCTCCTCAAACGAAGTTCCGGATGAGGAAAGCGAGGTCATATTTGGAGTCAGAAGCATGTTTCGGAAGGCCCGAAGACCTTGCGCGAAATTTCAGAGGCCCGCGCGCAATATTGGCTATGCGCGCGCAATCCTTCCGGGATTCGCGCAATGGGCCGAGTCGGCGCGGAATGTTCCGCGCCCGACGCCCGTGCGCGGCCCTATTGCGCGTCGGGCCCCTATTTCGCGCCCGCGCCGAATTGCGCGCCCGCGAACCGAATTGTGCGCCCGGGGTTGCCTATAAATACAAGGCGACCCCCAACATTTTGAAGGTTGCCAGAATTCGAAGGGTCTCTCGTGCGCGCAATCCCACCCCCTCCGCGCGCAATGCCGATCTTCAGGTAACCTCCTTTATTTCGCGCAACCAAGCCTCGGGGTTCGCCTTCGCGCGCAACCCCTTTGGCTCCTTTCCTTTGACCAACTCCTCACCCAAAGGCCATCGCGCGCAAAAGAAGCCTCTTGCGCGCAATTGCCCCCCGGGTGCGCGCAATCCAGCCCGATTGCGCGCACCCCCCCTTACTAAGTGGTCATTTCGTTAAATAATGGGTCGTTGCCCCCGCGCGCTATCAGAGGCCCGGTGCGCGCAATCTCCATCTTCCACGCGCAAAGTGCTGGCCCAATTGCGCGCCAGCCCGCCCAATTGCGCGCCGACCCGCGGTATTGCGCGTCAAGCTTCTCTTTTGTGCGCAAAACTGCCAGGGTCGCCCCCTTTGACCCCCTGAGGGTACCCACCTGCGTGGCACCCGATGATCTTCAACCCGGATGCCTGCACCATGCGTTGTCTTCCCGTGCGGCCCTCTAGGCTCGCGCGAAGTAACACGGACCCATCGGCGGCACTATCTCGTCCGCGCTGCAAGACGTTAAACTGCCAAGCATCTTCGTCCTCAACACACGACGTTAAACTGTACTTCGTCCGGCAAGACGTTAAACCGTCCGCATCACCCGATCCCGTGCCCCGCACGCAGGGTCCCCCCCCCCCCCCGGTTTGGATGTGGCCCCCACCCGCTCGTCTCTGCAGGGATGTTGGGATTTCCCCTCTTTAGGGACGATTTATTGGAGTGGCCTTCGCCCATGGGGGTAGGGTATTACAAACCCCTAGTTTCTTGTGGGGGACTGCACATGTGTATCTCCATTGTGCTTCCCCACTGTCGAAGCCAGTAGAGGGCGTGACAGGGATCGAGGCCTCTCACCTTCGGCCCAAGTCCCTCTCCAACTGAGCTTTGGCGCATTTGGGCCTCCTTAGAGTGTAAGCCCCAAACACCAATGTCCAGCATGACGTTAAACTGTATATCCGAACTACGCTGACTTTGATCCGCGCTAAGGTGCGGTACGTAGGAAGCCCCTACGGGGTCCAAGCTCTTCACTCCATCATCCATCCTGACCCTTACCCGGGCCGCCACATCCCGGTGGGGTCATGCCATTTCATTCCACTCCACTTCACTCGGGAAGCCGCCCATGTGCTGGCCCCAGCATCGGAGGTTCCCCGCAAGGGGTTCTGTCATCTGATCCACTCCTCGTGTTGATCAGTCCGATGCCGTCCCCGCTGGACGTTAAACTCGCGGCATACCCCGTGTTAAACATGGGAAGCTGAGGAAAACCTCAGGTAACGCAGTTCCCCGTACCCAGTGCGGGATGCCTCAGGCCATCACGCCTTCAAGAATCCCTATTAGGGACAGAAGGCAGACATGCAGAGCCGCAGTGTTAAGACACGCCCCCAACACCCGGAGCTACCCGGTCTCCTCACCGCGGGTTGCTGCCCCGACCAGACTCCTTGGAGCGTCCGGGCGGAAGCAGCGTAATTAACCGGTGTTCATGAATATATGGCACCGGGAACGAGATTCACGAACATTCTTAAATCTATGAGGGAGACCCGGATTAGGCGACGAGTTCCGAGGAGACGTCCACGGAAGGAGGAGCCGACATCCCATCATTCCGGTTTCGATCAAGGAGCAGACATCCCTGAATAAGGGACGGATGTCGCCCGCCTTTGGAAAGTGGGACTGCAGGGCCACAAGCCGCGCTCCCATCGCCTCGGGTCGACGGGCGCACGCGCGAACGCGTCCTGGCGGAACAGCGTCGGAACAGAAGCCCGACGCACATCCGCACCGAAACAGAAAATGGTGAACCCGACGTGAATATCTTCTCCTCAATACGAAGACCGATGGCTTTCAGAGGTGTTGGAAGACCAGCATGTTGCCCGGCCGAGCATTCAGCACTGGGGCACGAAACCCGCCAGGGCTGGGGAAGGGAAATCGGTCACTCTGTCTCACGATGTCGATGGCCTGGGTTCCCCCCACGGAAGGCGTCGTGGCACTAACGGTTGATTGTCGATTCCTTTTCCTGTCAGTGTTAACGTTTTCTTCTCCCTGCTTTCAGGAATCAGGTCGCCCAATCCAGTGCCCGATCGCCGCCCGCCCACTGGTGTAGGGGTAGGGGAAACACCGACGCGGCTACTCCGCGCGGTCCCGCCCGTTCCACAGCCGTCCCAGCAGCCGCAACTGCGGGGCAACCATGCCCTCTCTCCCCCTCGGAGGTCATCCAGAGAAGGGTGATCAACAACTTGGTGCGGAGATATGAGGAAGAGGGAGTCATCCTTACCAGGGACATGGCTCGCCTAGACCTCGAGGAAGCTGCACCTCGCCACCAACGCCGCCCCCGAGGGCCGCGCAGGGAGGCACCACCGCCTACCTCGACGTCCAACCGCTTTGGGAGTTTATCCCCGGAACGCTCCGACAGCTCCTTCCCCTATGCGGATGAGGTGGAGGATGTCCGGGACCACCCTATCCGAGATTCGCTCCAGGGATCCGCGATAAGGGCTCCTGTCAGGCCACGTCGACACCGCCACCAGGCTTCTCAAGTCGAAGAATGGGCTCTCCACCTGCCTGCGCCGCTAATCCCGACTCGTCTGTCCCGACGCCAACGTCGGGCACGAGCGGAAGAGGATTCCCACCTTGGGGCCCTAGCAACAGCGGCCGCGTTGGCCCAAGCCACTGCTGGCTCCAGTCACCAGGCCCCTGCGCATCCTGAGCAGGGGCACTTCTATGCCCGACCTGGATCGAGGCCCCGACCGCCCCAAAGGCAGTTTGGGTTGACTCTCCCGGTTGCTGGTACAGGCAATAGCCACCGCGGACTACCTCGCGGTAGCGCTATTCACCAGCAGGGTCTACTCCGTGCGGCCGATCCAAGAGGCATGGGTGATCCCACCTTTCGATCCCGGCTCGGAGGCCTGCCCGGAATCATCTCTCCCCGCGTCCCATTTGATATCTGTCCCGGTGCTCCTCGCACCTTGGTTTCCAGTCCTCTTGGCCCCAGCACCGGTGCCAGAGGACGCCAGGACAGAGATCAGCCATGCCCCAAAGAACCACCCAGGGGCAGGAAGGCGAGGCGTCGACGTCGAGGGAGGGATGTTAGGGAATTCCGGACAGAGATCTGACCGGTTCGTTTCTCTGATACAGAGGCGGAGTATGATTCGGCAACAGAGCCCTCCCCCCGATCCCGCCAGTCAAGGGAAGGGGTAGGAATGCGGCACGTCAGCCTCGTACTCCCCGAGAGCGAGATTGATGTGATCCCCGCTTCTCTCCGAAGGTATATCCGGAGTAGCGAGGGCCTGGTAGACCCCTAAGGATCAAGCTTGCGGTTGGTACCGGCCCCTCCGGAATCACCTTCTGCCTCGATCGGAGAAGCCGGAGACCTTTTCTGGGGACCGACGGTCGAGCCACGATCTATTGCACCCTCGGCAAGCACTGACGCTACGGTAGGATGTTCGCCCGCCGGCCCGTCCTATCGTGATGTGGTAGCTGGGGCACCGCCACCCTCAGAGGGCGGCCCGGGATATGGAGGCCAATCGGCCTGCTCGCCGTATTCACCGCCGGCCAGCCCGTCGGCCCGGCGGCCCGCCTCGGCACCACTGCCGGTTCCCCGTCCATTCCCAGTCGTTGAAGGGGACCAAGAAGACCTGGGTCCCTAGTTTGAGTCGTGGAGCTTCTGGACCGTCCTTGCAGAGGGCCACTTCCCTGAGATGTTTTGGCCAGTCGCAGGACCGGACTTTGATGCGCCAGAATCACTCACCCCGAATGAGTTCGAATGCTTCCGCCGAACTCTCCGGGAGACTCACTCCCGTCTTCACCGCCTACAAATGCCATATCCCGGGATTCAAGTGCACCTGGAGGATATTGGTGAGCAGTGTCGTCAGATTGACCTGGCCACGCTCCTCGCGGTTCGGCACCCCGGGTCATTTGGGCACCACGAGGCCCTCCAACAACGATGCGTTGAGTGCTTTCAAGTACTCCGCAAGGTTATCGAGGAAGCCACCCCCCACGTGTATATCCGTGGATGGGGGAAGTACGCTGCCCTACGCTTCAGTGCGATTCGCCGACAGCCCGATTCACTGGGTAGCCCTGAGGGTACATCCCCAGGGACGGAAACGGTCAATATGGCTGACCTGTCGGAAGAGGGGAACGGCTTGGAACTTCTCGACGGGGGCTCTCCCCCCGAAGACAATCCGTTTTTGGATCCATCGGTAAGAGTTACTCGTCACCAGAGGAACCTCTTAGGTCTCCCCGCACCCACTGAAGCACTGACGTTGAGCCGAAACGTCAGCAAAGGTAAAGAGCACGGCGGGGCTATAAAACCCGCCGACCCATCTGCCTCCATGCAGAGGGCAGAGGAGGATCCCGAAAAGGCCACGCTACGTCAACAGCTCGCCGAGCAAAAGAATCTAGTTGACCAGCTCCTCGCCGAGCGCGCTGCAGAGCAGCGGCCTGACTACGGTGATCCTAGGCCAGGACAGCAGGGACAGGAACAACCACTCCTCGACGAGACTCTCCCGGGCAACCGTGATTATTCCGTTTTTGCCGACAGGGGAGAGGCCATTGCCTATGGCAAGAGGGCGCGGTATGTTTCACCACACCCTCCTGAATGGCGTGAATACCTGAGAGACCCCGCTCGGATTCCTCCCGCTGCCCCAAGGGCCGCTCCGCCCGCCATCCCACGAGCTACCGAGTTCGACGACCCGGTCGACGACCCGATTGAAGGGCCATGCAATGCGCTCGTGGTTAGAGATCCTCGCCAGGACTGGAACCCATGTCCGGACGATCCGATGGCGGCACTCATCGCCCGCTTGGAAGCCTTGGAGACTCGGCAAGTGGCGATCCCACCGGACGGCAGGCCATACCCAGCATGGGTGGATGACATGCCGGCACCTCCGAGATTCGGGAACCCCACTTTCGCCCCCTTCAACGGGACTGGAGATCCGCCACAGCATTTGGCCCATTTCAACTCGAGGTGCGGGCCTATGTTGGGAACTCCGGTGCAGCAGGAGGCCGCTAAGCTTCGCTGCTTTGTCCAGACACTGGAAGGGCCAGCATTTGTCTGGTACAGCCAGCTCCCCGTCGGGTCGATAACTAGCTGGGAGGACCTTCGTAGACAGTTCCTCTACCAGTTCAGTTCCACGACCCGGAAGACGAGTATCGCAGACCTCTTCAAGTGCAAGCAAAGGCCTGATGAGCGAGTCGCGGATTTCGTCGCCCGATGGAAGGGTCTCACGTATTCCCTTGACATGCCATTGACTCAGGAGCAGTTGCTGACAATGTGCTTCGGGAACGTCAAGACCGAGCTGGTCCCTTCCTTGATCACTCAGAATTACCCCGGAGTGTTCAGGGACTTCTCAGACAAAGCTCAACGTCTTGAGGAAGCCCTACAACAGGCCAGTCAGGCACACCCGCTGCCTCCTATGATCCCTGCAAGGAGAGTCAGCAGGGCTGAGCCCACTGCTGTTGCCCAGATAGAGGCCCCCAGGCCGTTGGAGCTGCTACCGGTGAGGCCAGCTCCACAGCCTCACAGGAATCCGCCTCCACGGGCTCAGTTCCCGGCCCAGCAGCGGCAGCCCCATAACCGGCCGACCCCTCCGCGTAATGTACCGCCACAACCCAGGTGAGATAATCAGGGTCCACCTCCTCGGCTGGCCCCTCCAGCCCCTCGTCAATACCACGCTCCTAGGGCCCCGCGATACCTAACTTACTCATTTCACGAGGATCAGGTCCCCGGTTATTTCCGAAGCGCCCTGGAGCAGAGGATTGTGCGACTGCCTGAGTGTTGGAGGCCAGAGGAGGCACATCTCACGGATAACCCCCACTACTGCCCTTACCATCGGGCCCTGGGGAACACCATCCGGCGGTTCTACGTGTTTAAGGATTGGCTCCAAGACCAGATTAACAACAATGTAATCAGGTTGGGCCCAGCTCCAGCATAAGTGGCGGGTGTGTTCATGGGATCAGATGACGATAGTGGCGACGAAGACGAATGGCAGCTGGTCTCTGACCGCGGATCCCAGAAGTATAATGACTGGATGGCCCGCAAGACGATCATTCGCGCCCATGGAATCATCCGTGCGCGCTTGAATCAGCCTGATCCCCCAGAATCTACGGGTGCTGCTCCGGCATCGCCGTCCCAGCCTGCCTCTTCCGAGAAGAGCAAACGGCGGCGACACAAGAAGGAAGAGCGCGCCCCGCCAGTTCCGCCACTATCCCGCACTCTCGGCGATTTCATGCCCCCAGAGATGGGGGTCCCTCCTCGGATCCGCCCGGTGATGAATGATTCGTCCGATGACAGTGTTGGGTACGCTTCAGTTAATACCGTCGAGCTGGTAAATCCCTTTTCGGTTCCCGACGTTGAAGAACACCAGGTGGACCTCCCTAGTGTCCCCGGTCGTCGCCACCGTCGGAGGAACCGCAACAACAGGAGTCGCTGGGGCACAGCAGTTGGTACCTCCAGCCAGGCCGTGCACGCCACTAAGACTAGGCAGCAGGATCAAAACCGAGCTCAGCACGTGCAGCCCCCCCATCCGGGGATGACGGATTCGCCTCCGCCACCTTTTGTGGTGTGGGACCAGGCAGAACCGCCTCAGCCGCGCCGCGACCAGCTCCGTCCTGCCACGAGTCTATCCCGGCCTCATGGCCCCAGTACGGTGACCACTTCCCGGGCTGTAACCAGTGAACAGCGAGATGCGCCAAGCGCCAGTCGGCCGCCGGTCCAACCGGCAAGGCCTGTCATGCCTCCAACCGCAGAGCAACCTCCTGTAACCAGGGGCTCGCGCTTGGCAAGAAAGTATGATGTCCTGAAGCACTTGGCCAACATCCCAGCAAGGCTCTCCATCCTTGAGGCTCTGCGCCTGTTACCTGAGATGCGCGAGGCGCTCGCTGAATCCCTGAAGAGCCCCCTCCAGTTTGAGATGGAGGTTGCGGCTGTAGAGGCCTTTCACGCCGAAGCGATTGAGAACGCCGAATGTCAGGAAGCTATCTCGTTCTCTGGTAAGGATGAAGACCCTCCTATACAGGGGCACATTCGTCCGCTGTATGTTACTGGTCAGTTCAATGGCCTTGAAGTCTGGCACTGTCTTGTCGACACGGGGTCTGGGATTAACCTGATTCCAACTCGGACGCTCTGGAGATTGGGGTTGTCTGAGGATGACTTGATCCCCTCCGACCTCAGGATCCAGGGGTACGACCGCACCGAGCAAACTCCGGTCGGCAAGATACGTTTGAAGACCCAGTTCGGTGACCTGGTTGCCAACACCGAATTCATGGTAGTCTCTCAGGACACTGCGTACAACGCATTGATGGGAAGTCCATGGCTCCACCTTCATGCGGCGGTTCCCTCATCATACCACCAATGCCTTAAATACTCCCTCAATGGTCGAGTAGGCGTGCTTCAGGGAGATGCCTCTCCTTTTGCCTCATGTGAAGCCCGCTATCTGGACGCGGACTATTACAAGAGCAAGGATAAGCAGATCCTGGCAGGTGAGGTTGATCCTGTCGCTGTTGCAAGTGATCCCTAGGCAGGTTCGGATGACGCTTACGTCCTCCCGATCCATCAGTTGGACGTAGCCATGGTCTCGACGGCCTGTGAGTCTCCTGATGAGATGACCGCGACCGCCCATGCCAGCACCAGCGGCCCAGCAGGATCTGGTAGCCCCAATGCAATTTCCAACGCAGTCTCTCCCGTGGACGATCCCCCCCCCCCCCCCGAGTGGAGAGGACGTGGAAGACGCACCCCCAGCCTTTGAGGAGGGCGTCTCCGCCACGGTCGATGAGTTAGTACAGGTGAACCTTGGAACTGAGGCAGATCCAAGACCCACATTGGTCAGTGCCTCCATGCCCTCTGAGGAGCGGCAGCAGTACGTGGACTTCCTCAGACAGCACCGTGATGTGTTCGCTTGGGGCTATGACGAGATGTCGGGGCTAGATCCTCAGGTAGCCGTCCACCGCCTTGGTCTCCCGGCGAACCATCGCGGGTTCAAGCAGCCTCCCAGGAAGATGCACCCATTCCATGGTGCCATGGTTGAGGCCGAAGTTGAAAAGCTTATCAAAGCCAACTTCGTGAGGGAAGTTCAGTACCCCAGATGGCTGGCCAACATCGTGCCGGTCAGGAAGAAGAACGGGCAGATCAGAGTCTGTATCAACTTCCGCGATCTCAACCGCCACTGTCCGAAGGATGACTTTCTCCTTCCGGTGACAGAGCTGTTGATTGACGCCACGGCAGGGTTCCAAGCCATATACTTCATGGATGGATACTCCGGATACAACCAAATCCGGATGGCCCCTGAGGATGAGGAGTTCACTGCCTTCAGGGCCCCCCAAGGTATCTTTTGTTACCAGGTCATGCCCTTCGGCCTGAAGAATGCAGGTGCCACCTATCAACGGGCGATGCACCGCATATTCAAGACAATCCTCGACACACTGGTTGAATGCTACGTCGACGACTTGGTGGTCAAATCGCGCCAGCGTCAGGACCATCTCAAAGATCTTGAGAAAGTGTCCGGCTTCCTCCGGTCTCGCTGCCTGAAGATGAACCCGTTGAAGTGTGCCTTCGGGGTCACCTCCGGGAAGTTTCTTGGCTTTGTGGTAAGATACCGGGGTATTGAGATCGACCCAGAGAAGATCAGGGCGATTAGCCAGATGCCTCCCCTAGGAAACATCCGGGAACTGCAAGGGTTCCAAGGCCACTTAGCCTATATACACCGATTCATCGCGAATCTGGCCGGCAAGTGTAAGCCCTTTTCTCGGCTCATGAAGAAAGGTGCCACCTATGTATGGGATAAGGAGTGTCAGACCGCTTTCGAGGAAATCAAGCAGTACCTGCTTCAACCTCCGGTTCTGATGCCGCCTGTATCAGGGAAGCCACTGGTCCTTTATGTGACTGCCCTGGAACGGTCCCTTGGTGCCCTTCTCACCCAGAAGAACAATGAGGGAACAGAGAATAGCCTCTATTACCTCAGTCGCATGCTCCTCGATGCGGAAGTTAGGTATTCCCCCATCGAGAAGAGCTTCCTGGCGCTCGTATTTTCTGTACAGAAATTACGGCACTACTTGCAGCACCATGAGGTACAGTTGGTTTCTCGGGTAGACCCGTTGAAATATATCCTGAGCCGGCCTATGTTGGCTGGCCGTCTAGCGCGGTGGGCTGTGATTCTCCATCAGTTTGACATCAGGTATGTGTCTCAGAAGGCCATCAAAGGGCAAGCATTGGCGGACTTTCTGGCTGCTCACCCGACCTCCGCGGATCAGCCGCTGGATCTAGGCTTTCCTGATGAGGCCGTTCTCTCGGTCGATCGTGCTGATCCATGCTGGTAGATGCACTTTGACGGTGCCTCCCGGAGCCCCACCGGTAGAAGACTCGATAATCCTAAGCTCAACAGAGTGGGTTTGGGTATCGTCTTCATTACCCCGGAGCAAGCCGTGCTGCCATACTCTTTCCTGTTGTCAGAGGGCTGTACCAATAATGAGGCAGAATACCATGCCCTCATCACTGGCCTCGAGTTAGCTCTCGAGATCGATGTGCCCCATCTGTGTGTGAAAGGGGACTCCGAGCTGGTCGTTAAGCAGATCAATGGCGACTATGTTGTCAGGAGGCCGGGACTTGTGCCATTGCTGGAGTGCACCCTCCTCCTGATGGCCCAGTTCCCTTCTCGGCCAGAAATTTTCCATATTCCCCGGTCGCAGAACGGTCGAGCAGATGCTTTGGCCAGCCTTGCTGCGTCACTCGCAGAGCCTGAACAGGACAACCTGATCATCCGCGTAACGCACCGTAGGCTCATCGCTCCCGTTATCCCGGAGGGAGATCGCGGCCCATCGGTAAGTAATCTCACCACGGTTTCCCCTGTTCCTGGAGCCCCGAGTACCACAGATATGGAAGTCGAATCAGCCCCTGATAGGAGGATGCCTTTGGTTGAGTACCTCCAACATGGCATTCTCCCGTCGGATCGGGCCGAGCGCGAGCGAGTTCGACGCCGCGCATCGCAGTTTGTCCTCCAGAGCAGTCCCGGCCTGGAGCAGATCCTCTATAGACACGGATTTGATGGTGTTCTCCTTCGTTGCCTTCAGGGAGTTGAGATCCCACGAGTCATGCAAGAAGTTCATGCTGGTTCATGTGGTGCCCACCAGACTGGGCCGAAGCTGTCCCACCAGATTCGGAGGTTGGGATACTTCTGGGCCTCCATGATCCATGACTGCATCGAGTATGCCAGGAAGTGCCATGCGTTCCAGGTTCATGCGAACTTTGTGCATCGGCCGCCGGAGCCTCTCCATACCACCAGGTATTCTTGGCCCTTTGCAGTCTGGGGGCTGGACGTTGTGGGACCTTACCTGCCGGTGACGGCTCACCAGTGCCGGTTCATTCTGACCGCCACGGACTTCTTTTCCAAATGGACAGAGGCGATTCCGCTCAGAGAGGTCAAATCCTGTTCTATCGCTGACTTCGTGACCTCCAACATCATTTATCGATTTGGAGTGCCTCACGCTATCCTCACGGATAACGGATCCAACTTCCGAGCAGCCGAGTTGAAGAAGTTGTACGCCAAGTACAACATTCGCTCGAACCATACATCTCGCTATCATGCGCAGGCAAATGGACAGATTGAGGCGTTTAACAAAACCCTCTCTAACATTCTGCAAAAGATGGTTGGTCAGAACAAGAAGAGTTGGCCGGACAAGCTCCCCAACGCCCTCTGGGCTTATCGGACGACGACTCGCAATTCCACCCAGATGACCCCTTATTCCCTGGTGTATGGAGCTGAGGCCGTCCTGCCCATAGAGATCCAGTTACCGTCCTTGCGCACTGCGGTCTACGACCAGCAAGCGCCAGACAGAGCTGCTGAAGCCCGTCTAGTCGAGTTGGAAGCACTGGATGAGAATAGGCTCCACGCTTTGCACAACTTGGAGAGGCATCAAAGAATAATGGCTCGAGCTTTCAATAAGAAGGTTCGCCTCCGCTCCTTCCTGCAGGGTGACCTAGTACTGGCCCTAAGAGCACCAATGATCCCCGGCAGGAAGCCGCCCAAGTTGGAGCCCAAGTGGGAGGGACCTTTTGTCGTCCACAAGGTCTATCCCAATGGCGCGTACTCCCTAGCGACTATGGATGGTGAGCGTGTCACTCCTCCCACCAACGCTAGGTTCCTCAAGCAGTACTTTGCCTGAGTGTCCATTCGTCCCGCATGACGTTAAACTTCACTTCGTCCCGCATGACGTTAAACTGCACTTCGTCCCGCATGACGTTAAACTGCACTTCTTCCCGCATGACGTTAAACTGTACTTTGTCCCGCATGACGTTAAACTGCACTTGGTCCCGCATGACGTTAAACTGCACTTCGTCCGCGCTGCAAGACGTTAAACTGCCAAGCATCCATTCGTCCCGCATGACGTTAAACTGCACTTCGTCCCGCAAGACGTTAAACTGCCTCTCAAGAACTACGTACGGCTTGATTCCCATCCTTATGGGATACGTAGGACCGCCTGGACGCTTGTGTTCCAGGTCCAGCCCCGTCTCTTGGTTGATCATGGGGATCTGCCGTCCTTTGGTTGCTCTCAAGGTGAGTCCTCCTACCCTTTTCGGTGATCTGTTGTCATGTTTTGGGGTACTCCGGTCTATGACCTGTAGTGTCGGATTCAATCCCGACAAGTCCTGTGTTGCTTGTCGGGCCCCGCGCTTCCTCTTGTTCGGGCCTTCCTGGGCAGCAAATCGATATGAATCCTGCGCTTGAGCGGTTGATGCTCGTTTGTTTGCCTCATCCTAGGCTGACGCGATCGGATGTTGTGTTGCGGATATGGTCAGCAACATCCTTGATCGCCATGTCAACTCTTTCAGGCTCTGAACATTGGTTGCGCAGTCCTTATCACACTCCGCCTCAGTGCGTTGTAGTGGAAATTCGACACTCACACCCCTACACGTTAGGCAGGCCAACCAGGGTAATGGTGCCTTTCGAGGCTCCCACGATATGAGCACCAATGATATATGCTGATGTCCTCCCTAAGGGACATGTGTAGCTAGACCCTCATCCCCATGAGGAGGAAAGAGTCGCCCGAACAATCGCGTTCTGGGCCCAGCATAGCTGGAGGCTAGCATCTCTGCCCCTCGGTTGATAGACATATGCAGGCCCCTATCCCAGGATCCTTCTCCTGGAATTGTGCGTGACCGCAGGGCTGGGATATGTTCCCACCTCCGCTGGGTCCGCCGTATCGCAATAAGCGGATTCCTCCATGGTCCGAGCCACACGACCTTAAACTGTGTTGCCTGGTCTTACCACACGACCGTAAACCGTGATCGTCTTGGCCGCCTGACGAGAAATGGCACTGCATCGTGATGTTCTCCTCAGGGGACACTCACGTTGGGAGCTGGTTAATAACCACGCCATTTATCAATGCCTTTCATGGCTTGATTATTGTGGCAACGCTAGGGATTTCTTAATCACAGGCATGTCACTGCACAAAGAAAAACCATCCACCTTTAAGGACAAACAAGAAATACCAAATACCGATTCCTTTGGGTGCGAGGGCCAGACCCGCACCCCTCCCCACGCTGGTGCCTGATTGTGTTGCGTCGCGCTTCAAGAACTACGTGTGGCTTGATTCCCATCCTTATGGGATACGTAGGAACGCCCGGATGTTTGAAACTTCGGGTCCAGCCCCCCACCTCTTAGGGATTCCCCCTTCTCTTGGGAATCTGCCGCCTTCGGGTCACCCTCGAGGCGTGTCCCTCGACCCCTTGCAGTGGTCCACCGGTGTCAAGAGTACTCTGGTCTATTGCCAGGAGGGTCAGGTTCAGCTTGGTCAGGTTCCTTCCACTTTCCAGGCTTCGTGCTCCCCTTCATTCGGACCCATCGCCTACGCCCTGGGTGGAACCCCCATGAGTGGTCTGGATACAATGTCTCAGTGCTCTCCCACCGATCCGGGCTGGTGCCCCCAAGGGCCTTGGGCAGCGAATCGATATGAATCCTGAGCTTGAGCGGTTGATGCTTGTTTGCTGCCTCATTCCATCAACGGTCAGTGCGATATTGATACTGCTTTTCCGCCACGGTCGGCAGTACTCCCATATCGTTACGCCGGTGCCCCCAGTCCTTGAGTGAATGGCCGCATGATTCACATTACGTTTTCCACCTCCCATTCTGACCAGGCGAAACCTAGACACTCTTGACACTATCCCTCAGTGCATCTTCGCATATCCAGGGGATAGGACCACGATGTGGCGTACTTTGAGGTTCTTATGGTCCGAGATCTAAGACCTTAAACTAAGATCTGCCCCTATGGTCCGAGCTCTACGACCTTAAACTAAGATCTCCCTAATCGGGGTTCTACGTCCCGCATGACGTTAAAACTGCACTCTCAGAACTACGTGTGGCTTGATCTCCAGCCTGATGGAGTACGTAGGAACGCTCGGGCATCTCGACTCAGGTTCAGCCTCAGGGATCGCTGAGTCCCGCCCCTCCTCGTTGCCGGCTGTCTGGCCTGGCTTCTGGTAGAGTGGTGCAGTTGTGATATTCTCCCTGATTTATCTCAGGATGCCCCATTGCAATGATGGGAAGTGACAGTTTCCTCGTCAAAGAGGTTCTGTCTGAGAATTGAGGTGATTCACGGCCAGATCAGTGCATCCGCCTAATATGCCTTCCCCACGGTGGCGCAATTTTGGGAGTGTTAGATTCTGTCCGAGCAAATCATCACTTCGCCCCACGCTTCGCATGCTCTTTTGATCTGGATTTCCACCCTTGTGTCTGAAGGAACCCCCAAAGTGGTATTGATGATGACATGTGATCCGCCTCCTGCAATATGAATGATGACCTTCGGTCCGTCTATTGCAGTAGTATGGTCGATTGATCCATTGTCCGCTTGCCGTCTTGGGCATTTCCTGGAAGACTGACCGTCGTGGATTTCTGAATTCGGGACATGCGATTCACCATTTCTCATTTCCCTATGTTCGGATAAAATCTCAATGCCCCTAGCGTTGTCCCGCTCGTGTGTCGGAACAAGTTGGGGGGATGGTACATTGATTAGGTCTGAGGTCTCCTTTCCTAGGAATGACCTCCCTCTTTTCCTTAGAAATCCAGGCCCAATTGTGGATGCCTGAAGCTTGGTTAACGCTCCCGCGAGACAATGAATTGTGGTTGAGCATGTTAAGCCAAAAGATGCAGATAAATATGTTGATTCATACAAATGGATCGAAGTATTGAGTAGCGGAAGCAAAATGTTCTGGGAATGGGAAAAACAAAGCCCCTAGGGATTAGCGTGCTGAATGAGTCTTTCCAACGCCGCTACCCTTTGGATGGCAGCCTCCAGAGCTGCTTCTCGCTCTCTGCATGCCCTCTCTTCGTCGGCGGTCGCAGCGCGCAGCTCGCCGATCCTGGCCTGTGCACGCTCCCGCTCGACTTGAAGTGTGACCATCTGGTGGCCCGCCTCCGTCAGCTGTGCCTGGGCGTCATCCAGCTGGGCCGTCAATTTCTCCACAAGCTCAGTGCACGCTGTGACGAAGGCCTCCTTCTCTGCCGTATTCCCTTCGAGGTGCCGGACTTCCTGCTCCGCCACGAGGAGCGCCCGCGTGTTCTCCGATATGTCCCGACATTGTGCGACGTCGGCACGCTGGCGGCTCTCGCGCATCTTTTCGGCCATGAAATCACGGACCGTCAGATGGAGACGTCGAACATCAGCTCCCCCGGCACACAGGAAGCGCAACCAGGTTTGAAGCGATCCCATGCGCCCCAGCCACTCCGATGGGGGTCGCTTGAGGAAGCGCTGGATGCACTTCCACCCCCTGCGGCGCGTTATTCGGCTCTCCTCGACCGCCTCCGAGTCCGAGTCGTCCATCTCCTCGGGGTCGGCAGGCCGGTAGGCAGGTAAGGCAGCCAGCAGGTCTGCTGCGGGGTCCGCCCCTGGGATGTCCTCACAGGGGATAGGTTCCCCAACATCTGGGTGACCTTCTTCTCTCGCCCCAGCGGCGTTGACACCCTCGTCAGCCCCCGACCTCTCTCCGAAGGCAGCACCGCCGGCGTCCGCTACCCCCTGATCAGAAGTTGGTGGGGCCAGCTCGGTGTGAGAAGTCTGTTCTGGAGAAGGCGGCATGTCTGCCACCGGTCCACTCGTGGATGGCCCGGGTTCGGCAGCCCGACGAGCCTCCAGTATTGAGATCACTGCACAGGGCATGCCATGGTTAGTCACGGATCGTCAACGGCAAGCACCAACAGTAAAGTAAGAAGACTTACGGGAATCCAGAGCGTCATCTTCCGCTGTCCCGGCCGCCGCAGGAGCAATTGCAGCAGGGGACCCTTCAGCGCTTGTCAATTCAATGATGGGTGTCTGGCCCCCGCCCTGTCCTGCTGGCGCCTCTCCTACTCCTACTGAGGATGCCTGACCAACATCCGTGCACTCCTGAGGAAGGTGAAGAAATGGGTTAGAAGCTGCACAAGAGAATGGATGAAGCAGGTTGAGTAGGGATAGAAGCGGACCTCGAGGAGCTCAGTGATATCAATATTGCCAGAGCCGGCCACCTCGCCGCTCTCCCGCGGGCTCCCCGGATGGGACCTTCCCTCAGAGCCTTCATCCTCCCTCGTCTCCTCCTCTTCCTCGGAGTCGTCGTTACTATCATCTTCCTCCGGCGGCATCTGTTCTGGAGCAGGCTCTAGACTGAGCATCACCTTCACCAGAAGGGACGGCTCCGCACGCTGACCACGTTGGCGCGCGTACTCGTCCATGGCCGTCAGATACGCATACCGCCGGTGGAAGTTCACCCTGTCGGCGACCTGAAGGCGCCCGACCTCTGGCAGATGGATTCCTTCTCTGGTTATCTTCTGCCAGATGGTTTCGGTCCCCAGCGACTGCCGCAGGGTCATCCAGGCCGACCACAGCGCTGGGAAGACTGCATCGTGGGAGGGTTCGAGCAGACGCCTTATCTGCTTCCCGGGCCGCTCCCCGACCACCGCATGTGCCCCCTCTCTGGGCGCTGAAGCCGTGGCGACAGTCTGCGATGTGCCCGCCGCCGAAGTCCCTGCCCGCGCCGGCTCCGCTACTTGGCGCGCCTCCGTTATCCCCCGCGTAACGGCGCCTCGCCTCCTTCCTTGACACCCGGTCTCCGCACGGGTGACCTCGAGCCGCCGAACTGGCTTCCGTAGAAGCCCCTCGGGGTACGCGATGGCCCAGTGTTCGGCGTACTCGGTTGCCAAGCCTGCGTCGACCCCGGTAGGAGGGAGAGTGATGACATCGCCAGAGCCGAAAGCGGCGAACATTAGCCACATCTGGCGAAGGACGCAAGGGTTCGTCTCCTCCCGGATAGTAGTGAATACCCTCTTCGGCATCTGTTGAAGGCACCCGAACTGCCTGGCGAACCGGGTTGGCACGTAGGGCTCGCAGATCACCTTCCCGTCGATCCGAGCCACGAGCACCCCGCCCCGCATGCTCAGGAAGTATTCGTGCTGCTCCAGCAGACCCTGCCCATTGTCGATCATCTGGCCAACGGGAGTGGGGAACGGGCTGAAGTTGAAATTGGCGTGATTGCCAACCCGAATCCTCACGCCCTCCTCATTTAGGGTCATCGGAGCGACCCCCGCGATGTTCAGCAGGGAGGGTCGCAGGCCGTTACCCGGAGGAATGACAGCGTTTGGAAACGTGTACCCACCAAGGTGAGCAGCCACCCAGCCGTGGAAGAATTGAAAGGGCCCACAGACCCTTCGTGGTGACCCCCCTCGTGAGATGCGTCCCAGGATGGCGTACAGCTTAGCCAGCACTGGGACCCCGAGGTTGAATCTTTTGTTGGCGGCCATGGCGCCCGCCATCACCAGTGTCGTCGGGCGGATGCCCATCCTCACGTCCCGCACTGGCAGGAGCCACCCACTCAGAAAGGCAGCCAGGAACGCCGCGTACCGGACATTTGGCTCCCGGCCCTCGATGACACGGTACCCCCATGAGTGGTGGTCTCCCGTCTCCAGGACCCGCCAGTATGACCCGTTCCGGCTCCTCTGAGCCGTGGTCGGGCACCGCTTCCCCCTGCCTGGCATCTTGACCGCTGGGTCATGCTCCAAGAACTGGCTGAACCACTCCTTGTAGGCTATGTCCTTGTGGAATTCCTTGACCCCGATCCGCTCCGTAGCCAGGTCCAGTAGATGCCATGTCAGGATGGGAGTCCGTGACCTGTCGCCCCAGGTGTTCCTCGGAGGCAGGAACTCATCGTATTGGTAACCCTCCAGCGGGATAACTCCAATGCAGTGGATGTCCCAGAGACCGATGCTGACCTCCCCATGATGAAGATGGAAGGTGTTGGTATCCGGGGACCAGCGGGTGAACAGCTCCGGCCCGAGCTCGGGCTGCTGGTAGAAGTGGAACTGTGACGTCCACACCACCTCAAACAGGCCGATGTACCGCAGTTCCTCCGCGAAGTGATCGCAGGTGTGGCGTACCCAGAATGCCCAGGCCCACTCACTGGTAAAGTTGCCCCCAGACCGCAAGTCCCAGTCCTTCAGCCAGCCCCTGGTGTCGTCAGTGACACTCTGGTGGTACGTGCTCGAGTAGAGGGCTGGAGAGTTCTCCGCAGCAGGCTCACTCCCGGCGATGGTTCGCGTCCTCGGGTTCAGGACATAGACATCTAAGTGACTGGTCTCCCTGGAAGGATGCCCATTGTTGGTGATGTTATAGCGGGGAAGCTCGTCCTCCCGAGTCACCCAGGTCCGTGGCGCATCAACCTCGAACCCTGGCACCGGAACCTCATACAGGATGCCGTAGTTCCAGAGTGGCAGGTTGTCCGACAGTGGATATGTCTTCTGGGCCAGCGTCAGCAAATCGAACAAGGATTGATTGTTGGAAACAATCTCCTTGGCTCCGTAGACCTCCCCGTTCACCGCCATCTCAGCTCTGCGAATGGCGGCATCCCCCTCATTCACTTGATTCGCGGCCATCTCAGAAGCTCCGGGAGTCGTGTGGGTTAAGGGATGAGGCGTGCGGAATTGGAAGAGGCTGGTAGAGAAATTTGGGAGTTGGCGCGCAATCCTAGTGGACGGCGCGCAATTGGGAAGTCTGTCGCATAAAACCTCGGGTGTTCGCGCAAAAACAAGCCGAAATCCGGATGGGTTTGCGCGCCGAACGGGTGAATTTCGCGTCGTCAAGGGCAATTTCGCGCACGAGAGCTGGGAAGCTTATCGCGCGGAAAGCCTGTGTACGGCACGCGGAACCCAGGGCCCCTATTTATAGGCGAGGCCGGGTGTCCGCGCCGCGCGGAAAGCGCTTTGCGTGACCACAGCAGCGAATTTCGCGCCCGACGCCCTTTTTTGCGCGCCAAAGTCCCGCGCCGCCCAGGACTTCAGCATTCCGGCGTCTCCCTCGGAACCCGATCGTTGCGACCTCTCACCGATCAGATTCCGAGGGGGGGCTTTTGTAGACGCCGGAAAAGTCCGTTGCTCCTCAAACGAAGTTCCGGATGAGGAAAGCGAGGTCATATTTGGAGTCAGAAGCATGTTTCGGAAGGCCCGAAGACCTTGCACGAAATTTCGGAGGCCCGCGCGCAATATTGGCTATGCGCACGCAATCCTTCCGGGATTCGCGCAATGGGCCGAGTCGGCACGGAATGTTCCGCGCCCGACGCCCGTGCGCGGCCCTATTACGCGCCGGGCCCCTATTTCGCACCCGCGCAGAATTGCGCGCCTGCGAACCGAATTGCGCGCCCGGGGTTGCCTATAAATACAAGGCGACCCCCAACGTTTTGAAGGTTGCCAGAATTCTAAGGGTCGCTCGTGCGCGCAATCCCACCCCCTTCGCACGCAATGCCGATCTTCAGGTAACCTCCTTTATTTCGTGCAAGCAAGCCTCGGGGTTCGCCTTCGCGCGCAACCCCTTTGGCTCCTTTCCTTTGACCAACTCCTCACCCAAAGGCCGTCGCGCGCAAAAGAAGCCTCTTGCACGCAATTGCCCCCCGGGTGCGCACAATCCAGCCCGATTGCGCGCACCCCCCCTTACTAAGTGGCCATTTCGTTAAAGAATGGGTCGTTGCCCCCTCGCGCTATCAGAGGCCCGGTGCGCGCAATCTCCATCTTCCGCGTGCAAAGCGCTGGCCCAATTGCGCGTCAGCCCGCCCAATTGCGCGCCGACCTGCGGTATTGCGCGCCAAGCTTCTCTTTTGCGCGTAAAACCGCCAGGGTCGCCCCCTTTGACCCCCTGAGGGTACCCGCCTGCGTGGCACCCGATGATCTTCATCCCGGATGCCCGCACCGTGCGTTGTCTTCCCGTGCGGCCCTCCAGGCTCGCGCGAAGTGACACGGACCCATCGGCGGCACTATCTCGTCCGCGCTGCAAGACGTTAAACTGCCAAGCATCTTCGTCCTCAACACACGACGTTAAACTGTACTTCGTCCGGCAAGACGTTAAACCGTCCGCATCACCCGATCCCGTGCCCCGCACGCAGGGTCCCCCCCGGTTTGGATGTGGACCCCACCCGCTCGTCTCTGCAGGGATGTCGGGATTGCCCCTCTTTAGGGACGATTTATTGGAGTGGCCTTCGCCCACGAGGGTAGGGTATTACAAACCCCTAGTTTCTTGTGGGGGACTGCACATGTGTATCTCCATTATGCTTCCCCACTGTCGAAGCCAGTAGAGGGCGTGACAGGGATCGAGGCCTCTCACCTTTGGCCCAAGTCCCTCTCCAACTGAGCTTTGCCGCATATGGGCCCCCTTAGAGTGTAAGCCCCAAACACCAACGTCCAGCATGACGTTAAACTGTATATCCGAACTACGCTAACTTTGATCCGCGCTAACGCGCGGTACGTAGGAAGCCCCTACGGGGTCCAAGCTCTTCACTCCATCATCCATCCTGACCCTTACCCGGGCCGCCACATCCCGGTGGGGTCATGCCATTTCATTCCACTCCACTTCACTCGGGAAGCCGCCCATGTGCTGGCCCCAGCATCGGAGGTTCCCCGCAAGGGGTTCTGTCATCTGATCCACTCCTCGTGTTGATCAGTCTGATGCCGTCCCCGCTGGATGTTAAACTCGCGGCATACCCCGTGTTAAACATGGGAAGCTGAGGAAAACCTCAGGTAACGCAGTTCCCCGTACCCAGCGCGGGATGCCTCAGGCCATCACGCCTTCAAGAAGCCCTATTAGGGACGGAAGGCAGACATGCAGAGCCGCAGTGTTAAGACACGCCCCCAACACCCGGAGCTACCCGGTCTCCTCACCGCGGGTTGCTGCCCCGAACAGACTCCTTGGAGCGTCCGGGCGGAAGCAGCGTAATTAACCGGTGTTCATGAAGATATGGCGCCGGGAACGAGATTCACGAACATTCTTAAATCTATTAGGGAGACCCGGATTAGGCGACGAGTTCCGAGGAGACGTCCACGGAAGGAGAAGCCGACATCCCATCATCCCGGTTTCGATCAAGGAGCAGACGTCCCTGAATAAGGGACGGATGCCGCCCGCCTTTGGAAAGCGGGACTGCGGGGCCACAAGCCGCGCTCCCATCCCCTCGGGTCGACGGGCGCACGCATGAACGCGTCCTGGCGGAACAGCGTCGGAACAGAAGCCCGACGCACATCTGCACCGAAACACCATGTTTTTTATTCCAAGAATAAATTAGTATTTACTGCTCTTAGAAATGATAATGTATATTCTATAAATCTAGACACACTAACCTCACAGAATGTTTCTTGTCTAAATGCCTTTCATGAAGAGTCTTGGTTGTGGCACAGAAGACTAGGAAATTGCAACATACACTCTCTTAAAAAGTTAACTACAAAAGTTTTAGTTGAAGACCTACCCAAATTATAGTTTCCATATAATAAGGTGTGCAATCCTTGTAAAAAAGGAAAGCAACATAAAATCTCATTTAATCCAAAGAAAGAAGTAACTACTTCTCAACCTCTTGAGTTGGTTCACTTGGATTTGTTTGGACCATCTAGAGTTTTTAGTCTCAATGGGAAGCACTATTTTTATGTTCTTTTAGATGATTTCTCTAGGTATATTTGGACCTTTTTCTTAGCTCACAAGAGTGAATCTTGTTCTCACTTTACCAAGTATGCTAGGAATATAGAAAATCTTAGTGGACTTAAGATTAAATCCATAAGAAGTGATCATGGCCGTGAGTTTGAGAATCAATATTTTGAATCTTTTTTCCCAAAAAATGGCTATAATCATAAATTATCTACCCCTAGGACACCTCAACAAAATGGTGTGGTAGAAAGAAGAAATAGAACCCTACAGAAAATTGCCCGAACTATGCTTAATGAATATGACCTACCAATTTATTTCTGGGCTGAAGTTGTTAATACAACTTGTTACATAATAAATAGAGTCTTAATCAGACCCATCCTTAAGAAAACTCCTTATGAGTTGTGGAATAATAGGAAACCCAAATTAAGTTATTTTAAAGTGTTTAGATGTAAATTTTATATTCTGAACACTAAATAAAATTTAGATAAATTTTCCCCCAAAAGTGATGAAGGAATATTTCTTGGATATTCTACATCAAGTAAAGCCTATATAATCTTTAATAAGAAAACCAAATGTGTGGAGGAATATTTACATGTCAAGTTTGATGAAATAGATCCACATGAGCCTAATACCTCACTAGAAAATATTGAAGAGGATATGTCCAATATAGACATTAATAATAAAACCTCAAATCATCATATAAAGGAATCTATGAAAACTCCCACTTCTGGAAATTCTCTAGATCCTATCCATAATGAACCAGATCAATATAACGAACCTGAAATAACTAATCCTACCTTTACTAGACCAACTAGGACCCTTAATAATCATCCCTTATATGATGTTGTTGGAGATTTAGATAGAGGAACAAAAAATAGATCTTCCTTGAGAAACCAGGTTAAACATCAAGCATTCTTGTCACAACTTGAACCTAAAAATATCAATTATGCAGTCAATGATGAATTTTGGGTAATGGCCATGCAAGAAGAACCTAACCAGTTTGAAATAAATAAATTTTGTGAACTTGTAGATAGACTAAAGGATACTTTGACCATAGGAACCAAATGGGTGTTTAGAAATAAAGTGGATGAATCTGGAAATATAGTTAGAAATAAATCTAGGTTGGTTACACAAGGATATAATCAAGAATAATGAATTTATTGGGAAGAATCCTTTATGCCATTAGCTAGGCTTGAAGCCATTAGAATCTTACTTGCCTATGTAGCACACTTGGATTTTAAAACTTTACCAAATAGATGTCAAAAGTGCATTCTTAAATGGTTATATAATTGAGGATGTTTTTGTTGAACAACCCCCAGGTTTTACAAATCCACATTTTTCAAATCAAGTGTTCAAATTATCTAAATATTTATACAGTTTGAAATAAGCTCCAAGAGCTTGGTATGAAAGGTTAAGTAATTTTCTTATTTCTAAAGGCTTTACAAAAGGACTTGAAGATCCTACGTTGTTTATAAAAATAATTTCAAAAGAATTTTTAATAGATCAAATATATGTAGATGATATTATCTTTGGATCTTCTAAAAATTCCTTATGTAATGATTTTTCAAAAATAAAGAAAAGTGAGTTTGAAATGAGTTTGTTGGGTGAACTTAATGTTTTCTTGGATTTCAAATATTTCAAAATAAAGAAGGTATTATTTTAAATCAAAATAAGTACACTAAATATCTTTTGAAAATATGTGGCCTTGATAGCATTAAGAGTAGTGAAACCCCTATGAGTTCTAAAAGTAAGTTAGATCTTGATGAAAATGGAAAATCCATTGATCAAACTGCATACAGAGGAATGATTGGGAGTTTTATGTAATTAACCGCTAGTAGGCCGGATATTATGTTTAGTCTATGTATGTGTGTAATATTTCAAGCAAACCCAAAAGATTCACATTTAAATGTTGTTTAAAGAGTTTTCAAATACCTCAAGTATACAACTAATTTAGGACTATTTTATCCTAAAAGAAAACCTTTTTATTTATTTAGTTATTCATATGCTGAATTTGGTGGATGTAAGTTAGATAGAAAGAGTACCTATGGAACATGTCTCTTTTTGGGAAAGTCTCTAATATCATGGTGTAGTAAAAAGAAAAATTTAGTTGTATTATCAACTGCTAAAGTAGAGTACATTGATATTAGTAGTTGCTATGCACAAATTTTGTTGATGAAACACACCTTATTAGACTATGGATATCAGTTCAGACATATCACCATAAACTATGACAACACAAGTTCTATCAAAATCTCCAAGAATACAATTTCTCATTCTAGAACAAAACATATTGATGTAAGACATCATTTTTTGAGATATCATTATCAAAAAGGTGATATAACTCTTGAGTTCATCGGGATTGAGCATTAACTTGCTGACATATTCACTAAACCCTTAAAATATGATAGAATGAACTACATCAGACATGAAATAAGAATGATAAATCTCTAAAGTCTTGTCAAACCTATATTTCCTTTGAAAATATATTTTTATCAGGTGAAACTGATCAGGTGAAACCGATCTGTGAAACTGATCTGTGAAATCGATTAGTGAAACCAATCAGGTGAAACCAATCAGGTGAAACCGATCAGTGAAACCGATCAGTGAAACCGATTTGTGAAACCGATCAGGTGAAACCGATCTGTGAAACTGATCAGGTGAAACCGATAAAGTGAAACTGATCAGGTGAAACCGATCAGGTGAAACTGGTCAGGTGAAACTGATCATGTGAAACCTATCAGTGAAATTGATCTGTAAAACCGATCTATGAAACCGATCACTTAAAACTGATCGTGTAAAAATGATCCTATGAAACTGATTCCTTCAAGGTCCATTTTTTAATTATGTCTGTTTTAAATAAAATGACACATTTTTGTATTCTTTTTTCTACTTTAAAATTTTTTTCTGTATGATTTACAGTCCCTAAATGATATAAGAAATTCAATCCATCTCAACCTTTCACCTTCCTCTCTAGCTTTGAACCTTCTCCTCTTCGATACACTACTTCTCTATCCATGACCATTCGACTCCCCTCGAATATGAACCCTTGCAATGGCAAGGAAAAAGCGTACGATGGAAGAGCCAAGTGAATCTCCTTCATCTAAGTGTCAGAAGGGTGAGTCCAGTGGTACTACAAATCTAGGTTTTGGAATACGAGTTGTTATAGCTGAGAAAGAAGTATTTGCATAATGGCTTTTGTCAAGAAGGTCACTCTTGTTGAGGGTGCTAGAATCTCAAGGATGGCTAAGTTGGTTCTCAAATAATGAAAGACTATTTTATCCCCAGCTTGTGCATGAGTTTTATCTCAACTTGAAGATATCCCATAATGGAACTGAAGAAGCATGGATGAAGTCTGTAGTAAAGGGAAAAGAGATAATTTTTTCATCTAAGGAATAGGATGAATGCTTGGAAATGCCTCATGAAGATTTCTATGCTGATTATCCGGGTAATATTCATCCTTCCTCTAATTTTTTTTCATATAAAGATGCTCTGAAGGAGATGACTAGAAGTGAATAATCGAGGAGAGATAATGCCAGTGAATTTGATGGAGAGGAAAGATTACTTTTTAAGTTTATTCAACATAAAATATACCCCAAGGAAGGGAGATTTCTCTACTGTGAAGTATCAGGATGTATTCATGATTTACCTATTAAAAAATAGATAAAGTTGAATCTTTGTAGGTATCTAATGGTGCACATTTCTGATATGATAAAACCCTCCAAGAAATAAATATATTTGTACTATCCAAGGATGATCTCTATAATGCTAAAGAAGTTGGGTTGTGTGGAATATGGAGATGAAATGATTAGTGGATGTAGTGGTTTCTGCCTTCATAAAGAGATTTTCAAGAGAATGAAGATTTTATAGAACCCGTAGAAGAAATGTTGGGTAGGATATGAGGAAATATTGTATGAGCAGTTCAATCCAATTGACCATCCTACCAGACCAATGGATCAAGTTGATTCAGGCCTAAAACTAGGAGAGGAAGTTTTCTATTCAAATGAGGAAGCTAAGGATGAGTTTTCAAGGGAAGTAGGATATCCTATTGATGGCAGGAGTGATCCTGATACTGCTGAAAGCCCAAAATACATGTCTTATGGACTTGCTAGTCCACCATTGGATTTACCCTCAATGGAACCTTTGTTAGGTGATGAGGATGAGGTAAAGATAGAGGTCACTAGTGTGGAAGTATATGTATGTAAGTCAGATGAGAAGTTTGATGATGATAATGATGACGATGATGAGGGAGATGATGAGCATGTTAGAGATTCTTTGAAAGTGGGTTAATAAGTGATTGATAGATCCAGTGAGGAATCTATACATGTAGTTGTTGATGGTGTTGATCCTACTGAATAGAAGGCTTTTGATCATGGAGATGATGGTAATGAGGACAGACCTCACCATCCTAATGTTGAAAATCAAGAAATCATTCAGGAGTTGAATGAAATTATAGCTAGTGGCCATGAGGAAGAGGTTGAGGATCAGGTGCCTCAGATTGAGGAAGTTCCTAGAGAAGCTGAAGTGGCTGGAGCACTTGTCGAACCTCAAGTTCACTTGGTACCTATTCCTAGAAATGTTATTTTGGCTAGAGGATAGGATGAAGAAGAAGATGAATATGAAATTTTACCTGAGCCTCAGGGAAGAAGAGTCAGGATTTACTCTATTGAGACAAGATATTGGACCTATACTCATGAGTGGAATAGAGATATAGGATACATTCTATTTGATTTGGAATATAACTCTAATGAGAAGATAGCATAACCTCCTCATACTCCTCAAGTTCAAGATGAAGTAGAATCTATTGCACCTGCTTCACTGGTTGCACCTCCTACAGTTAAGCCAGTATCATATTCAGTGCCTAGTGACTATGTCACTAAGGCTGATTTAGAGCAATTCAAAAATGATATATGTGAGTCAGTGAAAACTTTAGTTGGATCCAGAAGTGAAGACTCTACTTTAATGAGTATTTCAGATGCTGATGCTGCAAAAATCACAAGGATGGTGATCTAGGAGATTCAAACTAATCTCATTACCATAGCCAAAAACATCATTAGACATAATACTTTACTGAGAGAAGAAGTAAGAAATATGAGAAATGAATTAAAATCTCTAACCACTGATTTCAAGACCTCTTTTAGTGGTGTGATGGAAGTTCTTCGGAACTTAGTGACACATCTACTGAGTGTAAATTTGAAGAAATTAAAAGCGGATCTAGGAAAAATTATTACTGGTCCATCCAGTTCTAGAGGTGGGAGAGGTGTTGTTGGTGATTTAGAATCTCTCAAGGCTGTGATAAGAGAAGAACTCAAGAATCTTTAGAGTGATTCAGACAAATAAACTCTTGAAAAGGTACATATAAATACAGACCTTGTTTAAAATATGGTAAGGCAGTGCACAAATGAAGCCTCTTTTGCTCAGAAATATATTAGAGAGAAAGTGGATAATTATTTTACCAATATCTATACCAAGTATGATCTCATCAATCGCTTCAAGTTTTTAGCTGAAAATATCGGAAGTCCTCCAGTAACAAAAACCTTCAAGAAACAAGTGGCACAATTAAAGGAGTTTACCCCTCTACTAAATAAATTCATGGAGAATAAGGATGATTTCAAGAAGGCCATGCAATATGGTGGTGAAATCATTAATGATTTCATCAAGCTCATTAAGTTGTATTGGCATGTTCAAGATGAAGCAATTGTGGTTCCTCCTGCTGCTTCCATTGGTACTACCTCTCAGCCTCCTGCTCAGATGAGTGTCTCTCAGGCCCTTTCCCAGATTCAACCAGTCATTGACGAGAAACCTCAAAGCTGTGTGTAGTTAGAAAGAAGACCCAGACTTGCAGAAAATGTCCCTACAGGTGTTGTCTTTCCCGGTGCTGTCATCAGATCTCCTCTTCCCACTGTCAAACCAAAACCTTCTGATCCTACTCCTGATCTTTTGGATAATGTAAAATCACCTTAGAATCCAAACCCTTGGTGTTTTATTATGTATTTGATAGGGATTTGTCTCTTTATTTTTCTGATTGTACTCTTTTGAACCTTAATTGAAATCATTTTTGTCTTCATTATGTTTCTCATTTTCTTTATGTTATTTATCTTTCTTCTTTCTCCTTCTCTTAACCTTTTTTTTTCTAATACCAAAAGGGGGATAAAGGTATAGGCATACATTATTAATTTCAGGGGGAGAAAGTCTAGCATAGGCCACATGGTCATAGGACACATGGAATGTACTCAACATAATATATATATACATATATTTCCTCTGATCCAATAATTGAGGGGGAGATTTGTTTTAAAAACATAAACAAGGGAAAGTCTTGGTTATATTGAACAATCACATTTAGTGAGGTATGCTGAGTAAAGTAATTATTATTCCTTAACATCACAAGTATGCCATAATTTTTTATTATCAGGGGGGAGATTGTTAGACCCTCTATGATATAGTGGTTTTCATAATCACAAATAATGTCAATATACAGATTCTATTATCTCTAAGTAAATAAATTATTACATACTGTACAATACATTTCGATAAGTCAATAAACTATATTTATGCTTTAATATGTTTACAAGTGTATATTTACATGTATTTATGGATGTCACTTAATCTAGTAGTGCTCTGTGTAAGACATACACTTCATAAGTTTCTCAAATTCCATGATACACCGATGATTGACTCACCGATGGAAGACACACTAATGATCGGATCATCGATGGATGACACACCGATGATCAACTTGCCGATAGAAGAAACACCAATGATCGACTCACTGATGGACGACACACCGATGATTGACTCACCGATGGACGACACACCGATGATCGACTCACCAATTGATGACACATAGATGATTGACTCGCTGATGGATGACACACCAATGATCGACTCACCGATGGACGACACACCGATGATCGACTCACCAATGCTGATAGAATGATAGCACAAACAACTCAATGATACACTGAGTTACCAATACCAATGGAAATAACTCGCCGATACTTAGAGTCACTGATGTTGATAGACCGATAGCACAAATGACTCACTGATACACTGAGTCACCGATACCAATGGCAATAACTCACTGATACTCGAATTCACCGATGCTGAAAAACTGATGCTTACAGACAGATGTTGACAGACCAATGATGACAGACCGATGAAAATGAATCATCAATACTTATGACTCACCAATAGTCATAAATACTATTTCAAATTTATTAATTCAAATTTATTTCTAACGGTTATATTTAGACAAATTAATGTTTCTAACATTATTTAATGTTGTATGTAGGACTATCTGTAGACAGTATGAGGTACATGCACATGGGGAAATCTTCATGCCTACTGGACCTTGAAGTATAAAAGGATTACAAGCTAAACCATGAAGAGGGGCGAGAAAGAATATAAGAATGTGAAAAATAGTGAAAATACAAGAACTCAAAAATATGTGTTCAAAATTCCAAGAACTCAAGGCTAGAGTACACAAGGAGTTCAATAATACAAGCAAGAATGTGTTGAATTTCTCTAAACATCCTAACATCAAAGAGATTAAATTTTCATGCCTAGAAGCTAGAGTACATAGGTTGTGATACTCTATTTTGAATACATCTTTTAGAAGAGGACTTGAATATCATTTTCTATACTTAAATCTAGTCCAGAGCTTCACTGCATAACACACAGATATTTTTAAACTCTATTCTTCATTTATAACTCTGTTGTGGTCTTGTGTTTACTTTTTCAAGAAGTGTGTGAATATGTTTGTTTCACACAAAATTTATCTTGTGCATAACTAGAGGATACTCAATATCCTCACACTCACTCTCTTTTTACTCTTGTATCCCACGTAGAATAGTGGAAGAGATCAAGTGTGATTTATTTGTTTCTTTTCCCACAAAAAATTGTGGTAGAGGTCAAGTGTGACCTGGATAGCCTTGTGTTCTGTTGTGAACCCCGATCCAGGGTGTGGATCAAAAATTTTATTAATATAAATTTCTTGGTGGCAGGTGATCACCAAGTAGAGAGGAATAAGTCTTATCATGAGACTAAACCTCTTGTTTTTATCTATTGTGTATTTTACTTTTAGTTTAATCTGATCTGTGTTTATTTCATTTCAAATAAAACTAAATTGAACTTTGATAGTTAGTTTAGCAAGTGTTTATATCTATTTTGAATCAGTATATTAGTTTCAAAAGTTTGAATAATCTTTAGATTGGTAAAGCTGAGAACTAATCAATCTTTTGAGAAATTAATTGAATATTTAGGACATTTATAAATTCACTACAAATTGACTTTGATTATATTTTAACTGGGGGATATTTCTTTTAAGAACCAATTCTAACATAAATTTTTATAGATACTCAATTCACCCCCCCTCTTGAGTAATCTACTCCGACCAACACTTAGATTTCTCAAGTCCCAATATTTTTCTTTCTCCAACTTCATCCCTGCATGTTGGAGTTCTACACTTCTTTCCATATAGGGATTCATGAAATCTATATGAATCCTTGGGTGAAAATTATTATTATAATAAAAATAGATCATAGGAAGGTGTTGATCCCAAACACCTTTGAAATCAATAGATTAAGATTTAACATATCATATAGGTTTTTAATAGTTATCTCAGACTAACCTCTTTTCTGAGAATGATACATTGTACTAAAACTCAAATCTATATTCAGAGCCTACTAAAGACTTATCAATAATACCTAGGTAAAACTCAAATCTTGATCAGATAAAATATAATACGGTACTCCATAAAACCTTACCACTTAATTAATATAAATTATAGAAATTTGGTTAATATATAAGTCTTATCTGATGTAAATTAAGTGTGATGACTTCATAAGGTAATTGATTATAACCCAAATATTATATTTTCCATTTATAAGTTTTGGGGAGTCTGATGAAAAAATCCATGTTAACTCTTTCCCATTTCCATTCTAGTATAGGAAATGGTTGTAACATTCCATTAGACTTCTATATCATAGCCTTAACTTTTTGACATACTAATCACTGAGATACATACTCAAAAATATCTATTTTCATGTTTTCCCACTAGAAATACTCTTTTAGATCTCCATACATCTTCATACTTTCAAGATTAATAAAGAATGATAAACTATGAACCTCATTCAACACATCCTTCTTCAAATATGGTATGGATGGAACACATATATGGTTCTTGAACCTTATCTTTCCATCATAATAAAGGGTAAATTCATGAACATTTATCACCTACTTCAATATCTCTATATCTTCTTTATGTTCCTCTTTAATCATCACTTTTATAGATGGTTGAACACTGATTTTAGAAATATAAGATTTCTACCCTTCCTTCAAGATTTCAAGATCTATCCTTTAAAGATTCAAAAATATTAGATCTTTTTTTATCCTTATCATAGATAAGATATCATGATCTTTTCAAGTCAGAGGATCTACCACCTTATTCATTTTCCAAGGGAGGTAATGTATTAAGAATTCATAATCAGTAATTAGCTCCAACCATCTTCTCTGGAACATATTCAACTATTTATATATGAAAATATAGTTTAAAATTTTATGATTAGTATATATATATCTCACCTTTCTCCATAAAGATAATTCATCTATATCTTTAATGAAAAAATTAACATAGCTAAATCCAAATAATGAGTTGGGTAATTTTTATCATGAACCTTCAATTTTCATAAGGCATGAGTTATCATTGTATCATTTTTCATGAGAATGCACCTCATTCCATTCTTCTATGCATTACTATAGATTTCAAACCCTTCTCCACTATAGGGAAAAGTAATCATAGTTTCACTGAATAACCTTCTCTTCATTTCCTTGAAAATTTAGTCACATTCATTTATCCAAAGGAACTTAGATCCATTTTGAGTTAACTTGGTGAGTGGATTAGAATGTCATGAGAAATTATCCACAAAGAACCTATAATATCCATCCAAATTGAGAAAACAATAGATTTCAGTCATAGTGGTTGGTCTGTGCTAATGTTCAATAACTTCTATCTTTGAAGGATCCATTGATATACCCTCACTTGAGATTATATGAACCACGAATGAAACTTTAGGAGGCCAAAATTCACACTTGGTAAAATTTTCATAAATCTTATCCTTTCTCACGGTCTTCATCAAAATCCTTAAGTGATATTTATACTCTTTATTTCTCTTTGAATAAATAATAATATCATCTATAAAGACTATCTCAAACTGATAAAGATAATCTCTAAAGACTCTATTCATTAATTCCATTAAGATAATAAGAGAATTAGTAAGACAAAATCGCATCACTATGTATTTATAGTGTCCTTAACTTGTAAAGAATGATTTCTTGGGTATATCCTCCTTCTTGGACCTTAATTTATAATATCCAAAATGAAGGACAATCTTTAAAAAGTATCGCCATCCGTGTTATTGACTAAAAAAGTCATCAATATGGGATAGTGAATATTTTTTCTTGATTGTGATCTTACTTGATTCATGATAATCAATGTTGTGACATATCAATACATATTTCTTATTAACAAAAAGAATAGGTTTACCCCAAGGTGATAAAATTTTCTGAATGAATCCCTTGTCAAGATTCTTTGGGAGTTTCTTCTTTAATTCCTACAACTCAATCGAGTCCATTCTATATAGAGTATTTGAAATAGGTGTAGAACTATGTATGATTTCTATTGAGAACTCAAAATCACAATTCAGTGTAAGACTGGGAAATTATTTTGGAAATACATCTGCAAGATCCCAAAAAATAGGTATATCATCAATGTTGAGTTTCTCCCCAACCATATGAGATAAACACCCCTTTTGAATAGGATTCTAGACCCATAAAATTGATTTTATTTCCATTAGGAGTTCATATTTATCTTCTCAATGATTGATGATCATAGGTTGGTTCATAATATCAAACGTGACCTCCCTTTCTCAAAACTTGATGTAGGATTTATGTAAATAAAGACAATCCATGAGCAAAATAACATCAAATTCAACCAAAAGAAGAATAACAAGATTTAAAGGAAGTAAATTCCCATAAATTTCAACTGGAGAAGAATTATAGACTTAATACACGATCATTAAACTGTATAATCCCACCCTAGAAGCCACTTAGTTATGCCCCAAGATGGTGGGCCACAAGACCCGAAATGTGCCTCCCTATATTCCAGAGGTTGTTGACTAGCAGTGAGAGCCCAGGGTGTGTCTATGGGGAGAAAATTCCCTCATAGATCAGAGTGGAGGACAATATTATATAATAAATAAGGAATAGTGTAAGCATTAATAACATATAAATAACAACTGGATAATATTAATAAACCATAAAATATAATACACAACAGGAAGAAGATGAATCTCAAATAGATACAAAAAATAGGATGATGAAAATGTAGCTATACAAAATGAGTACAAGGGTAAACAGGGGATATAATCACATACCACATGCTTCAAAAAAATACAAAAAGTAAAAAAAAAAGCATCCACTATTAGAATCACAAGCATAGGCTCGGTCCTTTTTCCTTGATCTTCATCCTAAATAGTCAGTCAAGCATCGAAAGTTGGCCACTTCCCTTTATTTATACATACAATCATTAATTTTTCTTACGTACCAAAGGTGGCCCAAGAAGGGTATGAGATATACTCAGTAGGACACCACCAATGGTGTCTAGATCAATCCAGTCCATGCCATATAAAAAAATAGTGTACTAATAATAGTAAATTCAAGGAAATAAATAATGATGGTCTGGGTCCACCTGGATACCCGACTACCACTACATATTTTTTCCAAATTTTGATGTCTCTGAACCAAGGAACCTTTATTAAGGGATAAGGTATGTACATGGTCCATCAAAAATAAATCATCAAGAATGGATCAGTCCCAAGCATGTTATTTGTCTTGGATGATGTGTCCCTAAGATATCAGTTAAGCATTATCATGATTTAAAAATAATAAGGCATCACATGTAAACCAGAAAAGGAAAATAGAAAAACAATTATGGAATCCCAATCCCATCCAAGGTGATCCATAAAGAAATCCCATGGGTCGCTGCATGATCTCCTAAGAATCCTAATACCACAGAGCTCTTCAAAGGTGATCTGTAAACGGAGTCCCTCATATCAATCTTGGCATGGTGCAATCATGAACCTCTAATCCCATCCCAGGTATCTCACAAGGGGTACCAAGTATCAATCGATCCATGGTATAACCATATTTCTAATGATCCCATCCATGGTGCCACCCCTAGGGAATTGGTGTCACTCATGGGTATAAATAAACTACTTGGAGAGCCTATCCAAGGCAATCCATTTTTCACTCCCAGTTTATCTAATATATCCAAAAACAAAAATGATAATCCTATCCATAGAGTCCTTAAGTCAGGACCTATATTCTCTCCCATATCATAAGAAGGTAAGGCATAGAAACCACAATCACATGTCATTAACAAGTCATTTCATGTATAAAAATATAAACAAGCTAGCCAATTCATTTTAATCAAACCAACAACTTTGACATGAGGCATAAGGAATAAATCATAAGCAAAATTCATAAGCATAAGAATATGGAATAAGCATAAATCATAAGGCTTAAGGGACTAAATCAAGGCTATACCATTCTCACAATTAAATTTATTTTTTCAAATCATTTATTACAAAGGAAACATACCTCAATATGTGATTAAGAAATTTATTGCAATGGTCTAAAAGGATATCAAGGAAGGACATTCCCATAGGGGTGTCCCATGTCAAGGAGAACAAACTAGGATGAGATTATCCATTATCTAAGGTCACAATGAACATAAGAAACTATTTATATTAATTTAATTAGCATTTTAGGGGTGTCGTTGTAAGTTTCTGATGCACAAAACAATGGAGCACAATCTAGAAATTTATTAAACTTAGGAAAATAATCTAGACCACCTACTTTAGGTTCATAGAAGACCACTCATCCATTTTCATCCCTTGAATTGATCTAGAATGGAAGATAATGGAAGAATCATCAAATGCCCTGAAAATGGGGAAAATGAGGTCATGCCTAAATAGTGTAATAAAGGAGAAGGGAAACCAAGAAAAGAAGGAAGAGGATTGTATATCTTACCTCAAGATTTAAAATTCATATGATGGTGATAATTTTAGAGATTGTATGAGGGAGATAGAATAATCCTCAATGGAGGATGAAGGAAGTGCCCACGCGAGGTGGTTTTCTAATGGAGAAGGAATAAAAGAAGGTTGAGGGATTAAAAACATTTTGAGGGAAAAGTAGAAATTTTACCTCCATTTAATGGGATACATGGTTTGGTCGCACATTTTTCCAGGACATGCACCAAATTTGCACCCCTCAAAGCTTGAGGGGGGCTCTATGAGCTAGGTGCATAGTTTGGATAACTATGTGAAAGACTTTTGAAACCCATTGACCCAAATTCTAAAATTATTACATGGGAATGAACCTCAACTAGAATGATTGTAGACAAATGTGTGGGCTGTTGATCCCCTATAAAATTCCCCTCACATTTAAGAGGAACCATCTGGGTTGGGATGCATGGTTTATTCTAACCATGTGACCTAATTTGTTCCACCAAAATTTAGGGTTCTAGGATCTGAATAAGCCCCAAACACCCTCATAACCTACATGAATCTATTAATTAATATTATAAGAGTTGAACTAAGGAATTTAAACAAATAAATGAGATATAACTTTGATAAAATCTGGGTCATTACATCCTCTCCTCCTTAAAGAAACTTTTCCATAAATTGTCCTTCTGAGGGTAAAGAAGAAGCATTTGATAAAATCTCTAGACACTTCACATGTACATCAACTTTCTACTCAAATTCCTTATCCTTTAAACGGTCTTGATTCCATAGCATCTAGACCATTGGAAATGACCTGGCTTGAAGAGCCTTTCTGATCTAATCGATGATACATATCAGATTCTCCTCAAAGGATGCATCTGCCTCCATATTAATATTCTCGGGGTCAAAAAAATGAGACGGATTAGCATGATATCAATGAAGATACAATACATGGAATATGGAATTCATGTCATGGTACCTCTTAAGTAACTACAACTGATAGGCTACCAGCCCAACTCTATCCACTATCTTGAAAGGCCTGACATAATGAGGCAATAACTTTCCCTATCTCTGAATCCGTCTATGACCCAATCTAAGTGAAAGTCATAGAAAGATCTGATGTTCCACCTCAAACTCTAGAGGACATCGGTGATGATTGGTATTAGACTTATACTTGTAATGATCTATAGACATATGTTTCTGAATCAGTTGGACTTACTATGAAGTCTCCTGAATGAGATGAGGACCCAATATTGCTACCTCACCTGCCTCCAACAAACATAGAGGTGAACGGCATGACCTACCATAAATGGACTCATATAGATCCATATAAATCATTTATTGAAAACTATTATTATAGGAAAACTACACCATAAGTATATATTTCTCCCATGAACCTCCAAAATCAGTAATACATGCCTGAAGCATATCCTATAACACTTGTATCATCTATTTGAACTGTCCATCAGTCTGAGGGTGATAAGTTTTACTCAAGATAACCTATGAACTCGGTGCCTTTTTCATCCCCTTACAGAACTATGATGTAAACAGAGAATCTTGGTATGATACTATAGAACAAGTAACACCATAAAGGTTCACTATATATTGACTATAAATCCTCCCAATCTCACCAACTGAGAAGGTCTCTCAAATCACTAGGAAGTTTGAGACCCTGGTCAACCTGTCAATGATCACTGATACTTCATCACTACCTCGAGGGGATCTCATCAGGACAATAAAAATATCCATAGTGACATCATTAAATTTCCACTCAAGAATGGATAGAGGCTATAAAGGTCAAGTAGGTCATTGATGCCCAACCGTCACTTGCTGACATGTGGAACATCTCATGATGAAACCTAAAATCTATCTCTTCATACCTGAACACCATTAATGATGGTGTATATCTTAGTACATATTGGTAATCCTAGGGTGAACTACCCAAAAAAATGCATGAGACTTCTACATCAACTCTTCTTGTATATCTGAAGGCACCCAAACATGCCCATGGAAGAGTAGGATCTCATTCTCATCAATGACCCAACCAGGAGGTGGGTTCTCATTAGAGACACTTTCCCTTAGGATGAGGCCCTTAGGATCTTATGACTATCTCATCCGCACCTGCTTTAGAAGAGAGTATATCACTACCAAAGATGCTAAAATAGTCTCTTTGTTCTATTCTTGAAACTCCAAATGCATCTTAGATAAAAACCCATCAACTATCACTCACTGCTAGACTCCTAGACAGATTGTGTCTGAGTCTTCTAGCTCAGAGAATCAGCCACAGCATTACCCTTACTAGGTGTATAAGCAATATTGAAGTCAAATAACTGCAGGTACTCTACCCACCTATGATACCTTAGATTCAAGTCTTGTTGTGTGGAGATATATTTAAGAATTTTTTTTATCTATGTAAACAATGAACCACTCACCCAAAATGTAATGACTCCAACAATATAAGTAATAAACTACGGTTGATAAATTGAGGTTGTGAATAGGATAATTCCACTCATGAGGTCTCATCTGGAAGGACATGTATTCTACAACCCAATCTCCCTACATGAGAACTTCCCCTAGCCTGATCCTTAAAGTATCGTAGTAAATAGTACAACCTTTTCCCAGATTTGGAAGAATTGGGATTAGTGCTGAAGTAAGTCTTTCCTTTAACTCATGAAAATTTGTCTCATAAGGTTCAGACCAGATGAATTTCACACCCTTTTTAGTCAATTCCAAAAGAGGCGGTTCTAGAAATAATAAATCCTGAATGAATCACCTATAATAGCTAGCCATCCCCAAGAAACTACACATGTAAAACACATTCTTATGTTGCTCCCAAGAAAGCACAATTCCCACCTTCTCTGGGTCAATAGATATTCCTGCCTATGAGATTATTTGACCCAAGAAGTGAAACTTACTGATCTAAAAGTGGATTTTATTGAGCTTCGCATATAGATAATTCTCTCTTAGTGTATTCAGCATGATCTCAGGATGGTTGGAATGGTTGTTCCTGGTGTGAAAATGAACTAAGATGTATTCAATGAATACTACCACAAATGAATCCAATTATAGGTGGAAACCCCAATTTATCAAATATATAAATACTGTTGCTTCATTTTTAAGGACGAATGGCATAACCAGGTACTCGTACAAGTTGTACCTGCTCTGGAATATTGTACATGGTATGTTTGATAGTCTACACACACTTGATGGTAGCCTGGCCTCAAATTGATCTTAAGGAAAATTGTCACTCCTCAGAGTTGGTTAAAGAGGTCTTATATATGAGGTAGTGGATATCGGTTCTTTACTATAATCTAGTTCAATTATTTATAATATACAAACAACCAGAGGGTGTCATCCATCTTCTTGGTAAGAAGGACCAATGAACCCCATGGTGATGTGATGGGCTAGATAAAACCCTTTTTATCTAAGTCTTCCAACTATTTCTTGAGTTTTTAGAGCTCTATATGTGACATCATATAGGGAGGAATTGACATTGGTTCTGCACCTAGAACTAGATATATGGTAAACTCTGCCTCCCTCTCAAGAGATAATCCAAATAAATGGGTAGGGAAACATCCATGAAAAGATCTACAATAAGAGGTAATTTCATAAGATGCATTCCTTGATCACTCATGAACTATCCATTAGGGTTGTTACTCTACCTAGCCCCTGAAGCTTAGGCCCAGATATACTAGCCTAGATATCCTATTCTCCCTTATAAACATACATGCTTACATTGAGTGATGTAAAACACACCCTCTAATAATAAAAATCAATATGGGCGTGATAAGGCACTATACAGTTCATACCGAGAATGATGTCAAACCCAATAATCTCGAGGATAAAAAAGATCCATAAGAAATAGTACCCACCTATATCAAGGGGTCACTCCTAGAACTGGAGTATACCCTATGATCAAAATCATAACGGTGTTTTGAGAGTCATTACACCACTATAAGACTCTATTTTTAGGCCCGAACATTCCATAACTACAATAGATATAAAAGAGTGTGATGCACATGTATCAAATAGAGAAGAAACTAAAGTATAGGCTACAAAAATAGCACCTCATTCACTAGAAGATCTTATAATATTCTACTCATATGTAGGTTACACTAAATAGATATGGCATAAACCGAAACTTTGAGGTGAAACCTGACTAGCCTAAGAAGGTTCACTCCACTAGTGGTAAACCTATAAAGCTTAAATACCTCATCCCTAGACACCTCCTTAGTTAGATTGGATGATAGAATACCAAATTCTAGATTAATAGGGAGTCACTAATATGGAACCTGAAATAAGTGTCGATATAGATCCCCTATCACTAGAGACTGGAGGAAAAGATCATAATAAGTATTGAAGGTGACCCATCCTACCGCAAGCTCAACACTCAATATTGATCCTCATACACTGAGGCTTTTTATTCCTTGTTCTGCCATACTGGTGACACACCACATAGTTTTTGTTGTGTGCCACCTAAATATCATTTCCCCCATGTGCACCTTCAAAACGGTGATTCCTTCCATTAGACGAACCATAACCCTACCTCAGAACTGAACCTCCCTAACACACATTTTCATATTCATTAAGGTTCTGTTTTGTAATAAAGTCTTGGTTCACTATATCTAAAATGTTATTAAACCGAAATATGTTCACCTACAATCATATGGCGTACAAAATACCATCCTTAAATCATATCACAGTCATCAACTCATCACCAGTCAGAGTCAAAGAAAAACACTAAATATTGATAAAATGAGAAGAATACTCTAACATAGACATAGATCCCTACTAAAGATGCATAAACTCCCTATCACATTCATCACTTAGTGTTTATGGAAAAAATTAACCATACTCCGATGATGATCTTCCTGATAGATGAAATCCACCCAATGCTTAGTGAAGTCATATATCATGTAGGTAGAGAGCTTGACCTTATGCTCTGGATTCATCTCAAGATGGTCCAAGATAGACAACATTTTCTTCACCCGTGAATCAGTATCCTGAGGTTTTTCATCCCCAGAGAAGGTGAGAGGATACTGTTGTTGAAACTCTTATGCCAACTCTTCCATGGTTGAGGAATGTTGGGGATCACTCTATACAGACTTCATGAAATGGAAGAAACTATCTTGGAACTAAGCATCGGTTCCCATTAGAATATAAACAGAAGGTGCCTCAGGCAGCACTACAAGAGGTATCATGGGTGTCTCAAGGACCACCACCTCTAGAGAGTTCTCATCACCACTTTTTTAGCATATGATGTGAGGATATCAAGGTTTCATAGCTCTAAATTTTCCAAAAGAACTCCTCATATAAGATTTATATTAGATCAAAAAAGTGATAATAAGGAAATATAGGTACAAATGCTTCCTATAAATGAGTCACATCCCTCAACCTACTCCTAAACCTAGGTCTAGGTGATAATGAAGACTCATTAGAGGATCATAGGAGACACAACCTACTACCCACTATGAAGTTTGTTTCAGGGTCAAGGTATCACACAACTCAACTTTAGTTCTAGTATATGGAGTCTCAAATGAAAGGTCTAGAGTAAAACACCCTTTACTTTGCATTTGGAATCCCATTTAGTGGTAAAAAAATTATTTAAATACTTTAATTTTTTGAAATTAATTCATATTTATTTAGATATTGATATCTCAATATAGTTAATTGCATCACCAATTCCAATTTTATAAAGGCTAATACTCTTTATAAATTGTAATTGGCATGTCAAGTAACTATGATCTGACCTTTATGTCCAGTATTATGATTTAACAGGTCATACATGGTGATTTGATTGAGTTAACTACCATTCCCAATTTATATAATTACTCACTCAATCAATCCAAATAATATTTCAGCTTATAGAACCAGTGTTTCATATATTAAATATGGAATAATGGGTTAATTAAGTGGACATCGTCAACCTATGTAGGAAAACACCATTTAGATTGATGTGGGCACTTTAATTATCCAATTATTTCATTCCTTCAAGAACACTAGAACATTTTAATACATAAAAATAAAGACACTCACAACACACATATTTAATACAAGAAATGCATGTAGAAAAGTAGATATGGCATGGCTCAATTCATGACATTTAAGTCCTAGGGTGCCTAGTATGATGCATGAACTAATACACTCTCATATCATCAAAACAAGGTAAAAGATATCCCATCATAATAATATCAACAATAAAAAATTCACAAAACAAGTATGTTTCCCAATGGTGAAATCCATGAAACTGTAATAAGTGCATCCAATAACTACATTTACCCACCCCAGGTAATTTGGGTTTCCCCGGTACATGGGTTAGCTACTCCTAGGTATATGATCATTACAAATTTCCAATACTCCTAGTATCCTTTATAATGCCTAAATAGTAAGACAAAAGGAAAAAAGTGCCTCTGATACCACTTTGTAGCATCCTGCCCCAGAAGCCACTTAGCGGTGCCCCGAGATAGTGGGCCACAAGACCTCAAGCACACCTCCCCGTATGCCAGAGTCTAATAACTAGCAACAGGGGTCTAGGGTGTGTCCATGGGGATATTATTCCCTCATATATCATAGTAGAGAATAGTGGTGTATAATAAATAAGTAACAATGAAAGTGGTAATATTAGATAGATAGTAGATAAATAATATTAATAAACCATACAAGATAATACATGATAGGTGGAAGCTGCATCTCAATAGATTCAAAAATGATTATGATGAACATGTATCTATAAAAAATGAGTACATGGGGATATAGGTGATACATGCATATACCACGTTCTACACAAAAATATGAAAATTTCAAAAATAATCCACTGCTAGCATCATGAGCATAGGCTTGGTCCTCTTCCCCTAAGCTCCATCCTAAATGATCATTCAAGAATTGGAAGCTGGACACTTCCCTTTAACTATAACTACAATCATGAAGTCTACTTGGGTTCCAAAGGTTTCCCAAGAAGGGTGTGATATATACACAGTATGTCACCACCAATGGTGTCTAGATCAATCCATTATGTGTAATATAAAATGAATAGTGTTCCAATAATAGTAAATGCAAGGCAATAAATAAATAAAACATGATGTTTTAGGTTCCACCTAGATACTTGATCGCCACTACCTACTTCAGCCTAATTCATGTGTCTCAAAACTAATGAGCCTATACAAAGGGATAAGGTATGTACATGGGTCATTATAAGTAAATCATCAAGTATGGACCAACAACAAGCATGTGATTTAGCTTGGAGGAAATGTCCCTAGAATATCAGTTAAGCATTCTCATGAATTAATAATAATAAAGAATAACATTTAAACTAGGATTTGAAACCTCAAAACTAGTATAGAATCTGGAGACCATCTAAGGTGATCCATAAATTAATCCCATGGGTCACTATAGGAGATTCTGAAATACCCAATTCCACAGAGTCTGTCCAAGGAGATCTGTAAAAGGAGTCCCTCGGCATGGCGCAAGCATAAACCTATGATCCCATCCCAAGTATCTCGCATAGGGGATTGAGTATTACTCAATGCATGGTATAACCATCTTTCCAAAGATCCCTTCCATGGTACATCCCCTAGGGAACTGGTGTCACTCATGGGTATAAATAAACCAATCAGAGAGCCCATCCAAGGAAAGCCATGTGTCACTCCCGACACGTCCAATATATCCAAAACCAAGTATAAATATCTCATCTATGGAATCCTTAAGTCGATACCTGTGTTCATTCTCAGCTCATAAGTAGTTATGGCATATCAACCATGATCACATGTCATCAAAAAGGAATTACGTGTACAACAAGATAAATAATTTGTCTAATTCATTTTAATTAAGCTAACAACTTTGACAGGTGCATAAGGCATAATTCATAATAATAACATATAATTATAAATCATAAGGCTTAAGGGCCTAACTCAAGGTTATACCAATATATAAATTCAATTTATTGTTTCAAATCATTTATTACAAAGTAAACACACCTCAAAAGGTGTTTAGACAATTTATTGTAATGTTCCAATAGTCCATCAAGGAAGGACTCACCCATAGGGGTGGCCCATGTCAAGTAGAATGACCTCATATGAGATTCTTTGTTATCTAGGGTCACAATAAACATGAGGAACCATTTAGATTAATTTATTTATCATTTTAAGAGAATATTCAGAAGGTTCTGGTGTGTGGCATAATAGAATAAAATCTAGAAAGCGAAAAAACATTGGGAAAGAAGTTATACCACCAACCTTAGGTTTGCAGAAGACCACTCATCCATTAGTGTCCCTTGAATCGAGCTAGAATGGAAGATAACATAAGAATATTCAAATGCCCTAAAAATGGGGAAAGTGATGTCACGCCTAAATAGTGAAATAGAGGAGAATAGAAACCAATAAAATAAGAAATAAGAGTGTATATCTTAACTCAAGCTTTCCACTACATCTAATGGTGATCCTTTTGGAGTTTGGATGAGGGAGATAGAAAAATACCAAATGGAGGAGGAAGGAAGAGCTCACGTGATGGGGGTGTTTGCAGGAGGAAAAAAGAAAAGAGGTTTAAGGTATTAAAAACATTTGGTCATTTTGCCTCTATTTACTAGTCCCCACGGTTTGGCTACACAGTTTTACAAACTGTGCGCCAACTGTGCACCCCTCACTGCATAATAGTGGATCCCATATCGGCTAGGCACACGTGGTTTGGTTAACCATACATAAGCCATCAAAAGACCACTTTCCCAAAGTCTAAAATTACTGCATGGGCTTGCATCTCTACTTGTACGATTGGAGATGACCGTGCAGGCTCCTGCTCCCCTCTAAAACACCCCTGCATGGTTAGGAGGAATCATGTGGGATGGGTTGCATGGTTTCTTCTAACCATATGGCCTAGTCTCTTCCTCCAAAATCTAGTATTTTGTGATTTGAAAAATCCCTAGACACCCATGTAACCTCTATGCCTTCATTAAGTACCATTACAAGGTCCTAACTAAGGATTTTAAACGAAAAATAACAAGTCATTCCTTTGAGATAAGTTGGTTCATTACACATACCATTAGGGTTTTCATTGATAATTAAACATCTAATCATTGGGGTGGAATTTTTATACCCTTAGTAAATTATTTAGTTATAAAATATTGGGTATAACCATAGTCAAATAAGACATTAATATTTCTAGAGTGGATAGTAAGTGTACCTTTAACCATGTCATTATTATACCCCTCATCATAAATAGTGATCACATGGTATTTCCATTTGAATCTTAGCTTAAGAGGTTATTTATGTAAATCATTGTCACTAACCTTCATATTTTATTACTGGTTTGATTAATTCTCATACTCCATGCATTTGAAACATTGGATTGTGGGTGGTTCATTTTGTGGATCTTTCTATCTATTCACATCATTAGTTAACTTCTTCCCATAATTTTTGCATTCAATTGACCAATGACCTTTATTTATAAACATAAAACATTTACCAGTCCCCTTAAAATAATTTCACCATGTTTACTTCCACACTTCAAGCATAAAGGAAAGCTCATATTCTTCTCTCCATGATTTTTAGAATTTACTTTGAATTCCATTTTATTTTCCCATCAAACCTATGAGATTAATACGTATATACAATCTCTATTTCCACCTTAATAGTATATAAAACAATTTATTCATATCTATTATAATATCTTATGGATAATAGACTTTAGAGACTTGGTTTCCAGCCATTTAAGAATCAATCAACCTTACTTTCTGGTTAGATGATAATACCAGAAGCATTCCTTACAAGTCTCATAAAATTTTCCCCATAGGTACCAATGGATTCATCATCCTTTTACTTTAGCTCATGGTATTAATTATCCATTATCATATGAAGAATATGAGGAAATTATTTATTGAAAAATAAGCACTTAAAATCATCTCATTCCATGGATTCAATTTCATCATATTGCCTCATGTTTTTTTAAGATTCCACCATTGATCCAACTTACCTTCCAAATGATGGACAACAAAAATGACTTTTTCATACTCTAAACACTGGATAATGGAAAATATATTTCCAATGGTAATTATTCATTTCTCAACAATTGTTGTATTATTAGAACCACTAAAATAATGTGGGTGTTGCCTCATTAAGGACTAAACCAATTATTATTCCTTCCATTTCTCATTTAGAAGTTCAGCATGATTCATAGCTTGAGAAAATTTTTTGAGCATATAAATAATATTTTTTATTCCAAATCACATAACATTTGGTTTCTTAGGAGGATAATAATTTCATTCTCCATAGAATTCAGTATTAACATGATTCCTTTAGGTTCCACCCATTGATTAAAACAAAAAATCTTAGTGTGGTGACAATAATCATAGTGGAAAACCACGTAATCATCAAAAATCATAGTATATATAAATCAAGACACCTTATTTTAAATATATGAAACCTCATGTTTAACCTATTTCATCCATTATCATTACCAAAACTTTAGGATATTATCCTATACTTAGACTTATCCCCAGGGTTCTCACTAAAGTTTTCTCATCCTAGTTTCCAAATATTAACTAAAACTTTCTCTAATATAAACTATAGAGACCTATAATTTTGATGCATATATATTTCATCTTTTTAGATGAATATTCATTACATAACATAAAGATCCATTCTATAATTTTAAAGTTCTAGTGCCTTTTAAAACTGGGATACATAAACAACTGGTGTATAAGTAAACTACATCATCTCTCACTAAGTTCTTCATAACTAGAACCCTTCTTAGGCATATCATAATAAATAATTTTATTTATAACCTTGTGAAAATGAAACATAAGAAATGATGATCTTATATTCTCAGTAAGGGTAAATAAAGGATATAACAATAATCACTTAGACATAGCATGAGCATAAGAGTATAAAAACATGATCTTAAAATTTGAAAACCATACCTTGCATATACAATATCATAATATTGAGTTGTGTAATAAAACTTGGTAATTTATAAGACATGAATCATAAAGGAATCAAATAATATAGTCCATGATACCAAAAAAATGGAATAAGACTTGAGATTGAGTTATACACACAAAATTATAACATTTTGACATGTTTAAATAGTAACAGGTTCATTCATTAAGTTAAAGACATGAATTTAGTCTCTCACATAAACTTAAAAACATTAAACCAAGTCTATACATAATCTTATGGAAATTAAATCCAAGTTCATTCATAAACTTGTGGACATGAAATCTAGGTCCATGAATAATATTTTGGACATGAAATTCAGGTCCAAGTATAAAATTATGAACATGAAATACGATTCACACATAACATATTTACCTCATGATTTATCCATCTTTACCCAATCCATTAGATTGATTTAAAGGACCCAACCATCACATAATCATAATTCATTCATATAAATACCACAAGATCATAAATCATAACATAATAACATAACCCATGGAAAATAAATGGGTTTCGTAAACATCTCATAATCATAAACATAAAACACCTAGAGAATGAATAAGGATGATGTCATTGGATTATATCCCTATTAAAGCATATGTAACATCAAAGGTTGTTATCATATATGAGAAATTCCTTTAAAGGATCAGTGTAAACAAATTGAGGAAAATATCCTTTTCACATATAAATAACATTTTCAATTATAAAAAGTTCCCAAATATTAAGGAAAAAATTTTAAAAAAACATTTTAAAATTTTTATGTAATCTTCAATTCATTTTTTAGTCATTATGGTGGGAAATTTTATTCATTTTTTATACATTAAAATAAAATATTCCTTTCACATTTTTGTAGAAAGGTTAAAAAGTATCTCATTTGTAAAACAAAAAATAAGATTCCTTTTAAACCATTTTATAAAAATTAAAACATGGGTAAAAATGAATTTAAACAATCATAGGATAACAGTTAAAACTTTCTTTATTTTTTTTTAAAAACAATGATATGTATAAAAATCGATTGAAGAGAGAAATAATGTCGATTTTCCTTATAAATGCATTTTTGGTCTCTTAAGTAGCTAAGGTGTGTAAAATGAAAGGAATGCATGTATTCTAAATAAATAACCATAGTATAAGAAAATTCATGAGTTTATTGAGAGTTATATAATAATATTTCATCATTAAAAACATAATCATAAACAATCAGAAAAAAAATATGGCGGATCTCTCGAAGCGCGCTGCAACGGTCGACAACCCTAGCACATTCCTTTGATTTTCCTTAGATTTGTTGATGGCTGGCTTTGATCCGGCTTGGGATCATGCTTATCCCACTGCCACTGTCTCCACAGATCATGACTCTAAGAAAATCGAAGGCGGAAACTCTGAAATCCCTCTTTGTGTTTTTACCTATCTCCTTTTGCGATGCTTTGAAAGGAATTGATCTCATTGAAGCAAAGGTATATAAACAACCTATTTTCAGAAAGCTTGAAGATGGAGGTTTCTTGGTCGATGCAGATCTGAAAGCCCTTGTTCAAAGGGAACAGCTGTGTAAATTCTCGATTATTGGCCGAATCTCATACAATACAGGAGATCGGCCATGGTCTCTTCTTGAACTAAAAAACCAGATTGCGCATAGCTAGGGCTTCTCTAAATGGAAGATGGTTCCTATTAATAAAGGGTATTATCACATCCTATTCAGCACACAAGACGAGATCAATCAGGTATGGAAACTTGGTAATTTGCATCTTAATCCAGGATTTCTTAGGATTTCGGATTGGGATGCTAATTTTAATCCTTTTACTCACAAAAATTCTATGGCACATGTTTGGGTAAGGATTCCTGGACTTAATTGGTTTTATTGGCATCCGAAGATTTTGAATGATACAGCTTCTTGCATAGGTTCCCCTATCAAAATAGACCATAGAACTCTGAATGGTGACCTTGGTTTATATGCTAGATTAATGGTTGAGGTCAACCTGGCCAGTGATTTACCAACCTCTATTGGTTTTAATACTCCTACTAATAGAATTGAAATCACCATTGAGTATGAAAAGAAACCACCTTTCTGTGATGTGTGAAATATCATTGGACATAATTTTTCTACATGTAGGGTGGCTAGAAAAAAAATGGATCCCCCTATTAACAATGATTGGAAAGAGGTTAATTATGGTAAAAAGGGAAAAATTAATACTGATAAGTATGAGCATTCTAAAAAAAGCAAGATGTTTGGGTTAAAAATCTCAATGATCCTTCTTCCCTAGAAGGTAAATATTGGGGTGTCTTAGTTGATGAAGAAGAAGCCTCTCATAGGAATGAAAATACTACTTTGGGTTTAGAGGACATAGCGGCCGAGGAAGCTAGAAATAGCATTGATAACAATCCTCTCACTGTCCCCAACACAACTTTTACTGCTTCTGCTTCTGGAGCTGTATTTTTACATGAAAATGTTAACAAGGACTTGGAGGTATCACCTCCTTCGGCTTAGGAAGGCACTTCTGATGTTTTCTTCAAAGAACATGGTGAAAAGGGGAAAATTCCATATTCAGGTAATCCTGTATTAGAGACTTCTGTTGCAAATTCTGTTATCTCTAATACTGAAATGCCTAGTTTAGAGCATCACTTACCTATTTCTAATGCTGGTTCTCCTATATTTGTTCATAATAGTACATGTGCTTCTAACTCTATTACACAGCCTGTTACTGTTTCTGCTAATATAGAATTCCCCAAGCCGTCGGCTGTCTCACATAGTGCCACACTGTTGAATCTGCATGCTGAAAAATACAATCATGTAGCTACTGATAAAAATGATCTACCACTCCCTTTAGCTATTACACCTACTGCTCACAACGTATCTCTCCTAGTTACTGATGTTTTTGTTCCTGTGCTTGAATCTGCTCATGATGCTACCTCCTGTTTGGGTAGTAGGGTGGAATCCAATTTACCTATTGGAAAACAAAAACCTTCTTCTAATATTATTCCCACTTCTGATCCTCAGAATCCTGAGGGTTTAATTTCTGGTTTGCATGTAAACAACACTAAACCTTTATCATATTCTAACTCTGTCTTGGTAGAGGTTATGACACATTCCTATTCTGAACATTCTTCTTCTCATGTTGTTGTTCCCATGTCCAGTCCTTCTTCTACTTCTGACATGGCCACTCCAGATCATGTTGCTCTGGATGTGACACAGTCTCTATATGGTCAGTTACCTGTTCATGGATCTATGGGAGAGCACCCACTGGATAGGTCTGAAATTAAGGATCCTCTGGTCTCTATCATAAATCCTAACTCTAATCCGAAAGAAAATGACTTGCAAAACTCTGAAAACCAGGAGTCTAAATAGGATACCAAACAAAATCCCTCATCCTCCCCAATGGTCACGAGATCTCAAGGGATGAAAGGTGCTGGGAAATCAAAAAATAAGAGGGGTTCTAACCCAAAACCCAATTAGTAATGAATTTACTATATTAAAACTGTCAAGGTGTGGCTAATAATGACACCTCCATCACTCTTAGGAGGTTATTAAACACTCACAAACCTCTTATTTTTTCTATTTCTGAACCTAAAGTCACTTTCAAAATAAATTTCTTGAGATTTGGTTCTCTCAATTACAATTTCCTAGGCTCCTGCAAAAGAGATTCTCACTCTGATTCTATGTGGATTTTTTTCCATACCTCTTTGAAAAATGTCAACATTTTTAGAACCTCTGATCAACATTTTACCTGTGATTTTTTGTGGAATGATCGTCATACTTTTTGTAATTTGGTTTATGCTAAGAATAGATATCAAGATAGAAGAGACTTATGGAATGATATGCTTGATTTGGATAAATGTATTCAATCTCCTTGGGTGGTCATGGGTGACTTCAATGCCATCCTCAGCCCCTGTGAAAAAATTGGACCCTCTCACCTTTCTATATCCTCTAGGGAATTCAGAGCGGCTATTGAAGACTGCAATCTTTTTGAAATCACTCTTTCTGGGGCTAAATTTACTTAGTACAGAAACCACCATAATAAAAAGGTTGCTAGTAAGCTTGATAGGGCCTTCGTTAACATGAAGATCCTTGATAACTGGGATAATATTTCTAGTGTCACTCTCCCTAGGCTCAACTCTGATCATCATCCTATTCTGGTTAGCCTTCTTATAAATTACAAGAAATATGTCCTTCATTTTAAATTTAATAATGCTTGGTCTTCGAATCCTGATTGTGTTGATTTCATTCACAACATCTGGAATTCTATGAAACATCAACAAGATTCTTTTGCCTGTTTACATAAATTGAAAACTCTCAAACAGGCCCTCAAAGGATGGTGAAAATCTTCAAACTCTCAAATTGATTTGGAAATCTCCTTACTTGAGAAAGATCTTAGTTGTTTTCAAACTCAAAACACCAACTCTGACTTCATCTTGGATCCTCAATTGGAAGTGAATATCTCTGTCAAACTTAACTCCCTGCTTACTTTCAAAGATAACATTCGCAAACACATGTTCAGGACCAAATGGATTACTGATGGAGATCGTAATACCAAATTCTACAATTACCTTCAAAGAATTAAAAAGACTAATCGTCCTCTTTCCAAACTTACTATTGATGGTGTGATCACTGGCTCTGAAGAGGCCATCACGGATCATGTTACCTCTTACTATTATAATCTTTTTAATGGCCCAGGTTTAAACACTGATCTTAAACCTGATATTATTCCTCTATTGGTGGATGATAGGGACAATGACTTGCTATTGAGCACTCCTCTTGATCATGAAATTAAAGACACTGTCTTTGGCCTCAATCCTAACAGTGCTCCTGGTCCAGATGGGTTTAACAATGGTTTTTTCCAAAATCATTGGGATATAATCCACAAGGATGTTTGTAACCTAGTTAAGAGCTCTTTCACTCGTGGATTACTCCCGCATGGAATCAATGCTCAATTCTTAACCTTAATTCCTAAGGTTGAGAATGCTTCTGAGATCCACCAATTCAGACCGATTGCTCTTATTAACACGATTTTTAAAATCATAACCAAAATCATTTCAAATAGACTTGCTCCTATTTGCAATAAAATTGTTTCTTGGAACCAGTTTGGATTTATCAAAGGAAGATCCATTCAAGATTGTATTTGTCTTGCCTCTGAATGCTTTAACAGTTTAAATAAAAATAATAGAGGAGGATGTGTGGCTATCAAACTGGATATTAAAAAAGATTTTGACACTATTGATTGGAATTTTATCTTTAAAGTGCTAAAAAACTTTGGATTTCAAGATCTTTTCATTGGAAGAATTAGGACCTTATTTCTTCCAGCTTACATATCTATCCTTATTAATGGCACTCCTAGAGGGTTTTTTAATTGTTCTAAAGGTGTTAGACAGGGTGACCCTCTTTCTGCTATCCTTTTTGTAATTGCTGAGTATTATCTTAGTATACTCCTCAGTAATTTGGTTGATCAAAGTAAGCTTAAACCTATACAGGTTGCTAGAAATCTTAATTCTCCCACTCATCTTCTATATGCTGATGACATTATCCTGTTTCTAAAAGGGGATCAAAAGAATATTCATATTCTTAAGAAAGCCATTGCTTATTATGAGGAGGTCTCTGGTCAAGTGATCTCTTGGAATAAATCTTTCATTTTCTTTGGTAAGAATTTTCCTGTCGGTAGGAAAAATAGTGTTACCACTTATTTGGTTATTAAAGATGGTATAATTCCTTTCACTTATTTAGGAGTTCCTATTTTCTGGGGGAGACCCAAAGCCAGTTATTTCGCTAATGTCATCGATCAGATTATAAAACAACTTTCCAATTGGAAAGGGAAATCTCTCTCCATGGCTGGGAGAATTTTCTTGGTCAAGTCAACCATTGTATCTAAAATGGTCTACTCCCTCATGATTTATAAATGGCCTGCTGGAATTTTCAAGAAAATTAATACTTATATTAAAATTTTCATCTGGACTGGAAGTATTCTTGAAAGGAGGCTTGTCACTATTCCTTGGAATTCTTGTTGTAGACCTGTTGACAAAGGTGGGATTGGCATAAAAATTTTAAAGCTTTTCAATGATTCTCTCCAGGCTCATCTCACTTGGCATATTATTAATCCCTCTTCTAAAGTCTCAAATTTTTTGTATCACAGATTTCTTTCTAAGCTCTTAAAAGGGAATCTCAATTTCATTAACTCTTCCATCTGTACATATATCAGGGACTCTTATCGTAAGATCATGGAGAAATATATATGGATGGTTAGTGTTAATTCTTCTATTAACTTTTGGTGTGGTAAATGGTATGATAACCCCTTGATAACATTGTTACCTTCTAGTCACATTCTTGGGGACGCTAATCAATCTATAAAAGATGTTCTTCAATTTCATCGTCATGATCTCCCTGATAATATTATGCAGATAATTGATAATCATTCCTTTTCCCCTGATGGTGACTTCCTGATTGGGAACCTGCCCCTAATGGTATTCTAGACTCCAAAAACTTTTATAAGAAGAATTTTTCTCACATTAATTCAAATTATATATGGGTGAGCCAGTTTAATAAACCTTGGATCAAACCCTCCAGGCTCACTCTCATTTGGCGTATTGCCCATAATAGATTGCCTACTGATACTATTCTCCAAAATTTTGGTATCCAACTTTGTTATAAATGTCGCCTATGTAACCAATACAGGGAGGATGTGGATCATCTTTTTCTGTCTTGTGTGACTGCCTCTGCCTTATGGAATTTTGTTTTTGATCTATTCAATTACAGATGTTCTTTTACTGATTCTATATCTATGTTTCTTAAAAACTGCACTAGATCTGAACTTTCTTTTCAGATCAACAACATCTGGCTGGCGGCAGTGGAAGAGGTCATTCACGAGATCTGGTACATTAGAAATGACCTTATTCATAATAATCATTCTTTCAATCTTAATGCAGGAAAATCTCGGATACTTGTTGCGATCCAGGAAGCTGCATTTATTCAGAAATATTGCTGCAACAACTCAGTTGGGGACTTTGAGATCCTTCACCGTCTCCGAGTTCCTGGCAATTATCCAAATCCAAAATGCACCTTCGAGGTTTTATTGCAGGTGCCAATGCCGGGATGGATCAAAGTTAATGTTGATGGTGCTTCCAAAAGAAATCTAGGTCCTGCCAGTTGTGGTGCTATTTTCAGAGATTCTGCTGGTCAGTGTCAGGGTTGTTTCTTCATTGGATGTGGACACTCGTCATTGCTGGAGGCGGAACTATTGGGTGTCATCCATGCTGTTGATTTTTCTCTATAAAGAGGTTGGAGGAAGCTATGGATTGAGAGTGATTCATCCACCATCATTCATGCCGTCTGGAATGGAAGCATTCATCTAGCCTGGAAGCATACTTCTCGTTGGATGAACTACCTTAACTCGCTCCACAGGATTGATTTCATCACCACCCATACCTACCGTGAAGCGAACTCCATCGTTGATGCTCTTTCCAACAAAGGAGTTCACCAGCACATGACTTGGATGGACTCCCTGCCTGCTAATTTATTTGAGCTTTTTGATAGAGATTGTAAAAAAATCCCCTATTTCAGACTCTTGTAACTTTCTTGCTTTTTTAATAATAATTTGTGCTTTGGTCTTTGACCAAAGCATTACCTTTTCAAAAAAAACATAATCATAAACAATCTCGATAAATAATGAGATTGTAACATGAAACCCATACCACTTTGGTAATATTTGAATTATATGCCCCATGAAAGAAAGAACCTTATATGGGTATTAAAATCAATGCACCTTTCAAAAAAATAATCATAAAATACATTTTTGGGAATTATATACACTACATATATGAAACAAGTGGTGAATTTAACATGTGTCTCACAGAAATAAAAGTGAAGTGAAAATCCCTTACCTTGGGTACGACTTCCTTGGTACATGTTCAAACCTCATGTATAATAAATAAATATTTATTAATAATATATTATATAACCATAATAATATATATCATACCATATATTATTTACTTATAACCTTTTATCATCCCTTTCTTAACAATTCTTTATTGAAATTACTATTTTGGGTGATATTTGCTTCATTTTTCATGTATGTTTTGGTTTGATAGTTTTGGTCATTGTACTTTGATCATGTTTATGAAATATATATAATTTTATTCATGGTATAAATATAATATATATCCATTATATACATATTAATAATCATCCATAAAATATAGATATAGAAAAATGAATTACACTATTCATGGAGACAGTAGGTTATGTGTAAGTATGAACATTATTTTCACCTTTTGACAAAAAGAATGAAAGAAATATGAGTAATAATTAACCTTTATAGAAACATTATTATATCATAAAAATATTTTATATTAATTAAATATATCATTATTATCATCCAATTAAAACAGAAATGAAAAATAAATTACATTGCTTCATGGAGGTGGTAATCCACACGTACGCACGAGCAACGTTATTATTTTCCAATAGATTGTAAGGTAAGAAGGTATATGTGATCTTATAATTAAAGAAATATAATTATTTCATAATTATAATATATAAACATTAAAACTGTCATAATAACTATCCATGAAATATGTTAGTGTAAAATAAATTGTATCACTATGTGGAGACGGTAAGTCGCACGTACGCATGAGCGAAACTTTCACTTACCATTTGATGGGAAAGATGGTGGATAATGGTGATTTAATAATAATAATAAATTTTAATTATATTTATTATGCTGAAGTTATTATTATATGAAAAATAATATATATTTATAGGAAGTAATAAAGAAGTAAAAAAAAGTGATCGGTTAAGGCGATTGCCTCTTATTTGAAATAACTCCTTTAGATACCCTCTTAATTTTCATAGGGTTATTATTTTAGGAATAAAATAACCTCTAGAATGTGAATAAGTAATTTTAGAAGGTATTTTTTAAGGTTATGTTCAATAAATATTGCTCAAAGTTATGTGAAGAAGTGAAAGGAGGGGTTTCCCTTTTATAATTGAGGGGAGGGGCACTCTTGATATTTCTTAAAATATTAAACTATAATAAATTAATTATAAAGATAAATGATTCAAAATGGAAATATATTTTAATATAATGTAGTATTTTGTTATAATCCCATCAGAAAATATAATTTGGATAGGTTTAAGTGGTGTTTTAAACCTTATCTTTTCGTTTAACCCCTTAGTTAAACCATTTTGACTTTAACCACAGTAACAACTTTTTCACTCTTAAAGGGTTATAATTTTAATTATAAGGTAACTATTGAATAATAAATAGCTAATGGATGAAATTTTGAGAACATATGTTATAATAATTGTACTCTTTCAGTTTTTTTATAATTTTGAAATAATTTATTAATATATTATTTTGATAAAATATCATTTATGTCAATATTGATATTATTTATTTATTTAGACTTAAAATACATAAATACAAAGTTTAAATTAGAATATAATCCTTTTAAATGTAACTAATATGTTAAATTTATCTAAAAAAATATTTTAACATTATAACTCACTCAGATTATATTACTTTTAATATTTTCAAAATAATTTATTTTATTTTTCTATTAATTAAAGAAATACCACATCAACATTGCATAAGAATTTAAGGTAGCTATATAATTAATAAAAATTATAAATAGATTTTCGCAATGAAAATAATTTAATTATTCTCAAAATAGATATTTATATTTTTTCAGAACTTTATTTTTCCCTATGTGAAAATATAATATATATTTAAAACTAAGAGAGTAACATTTCTTAACTTTCTTTGCTTTAATAATATATAGATAATTTTCATGGAAATTTTCCATTAAAAATTTAATTTCAAGAAAAAATGTGATAAGGGTAAAATTTTAATCATCCAATAAGAATTATGATGAAAAATTATGGCCTTATCACTTAGTTTTAACCAAGATTAACCTGATTTACCTTTTACCATGGGGATAAATTTTACCACTATTACTATTAATATTGACCAAAAATAAAAGAGTTCTATTTACCAAATTTGAAACTCGTGATTCCAAATGTGGAGTTCATTTTTTAAAATTAAAATTCTATAAGTTTTAGAAATTAATTTTAAAAATAATCAGGAAAAATGTGATTAAATTCTTTTTAAAAAAATACATTTTTAATCATAAATATTGGTTTGTTCCAATCTCGTGATTAGAAAAAATATTAAATAAATTTTAAAACATTTTATTGAATATATAATATATAAATTTAATTAAAATCATTCAACAATAGTGACTAATTTAATTTACTAATATAAAAATATATTATGTTCATAGAAACAATTTTTTAGAAAAATATATCTTTTACTTTAAAATTATTTTTATTTTAATTTATAATCAATTAATAACCAATGAATTTATTTTATTCATGTGAGAAACATAAATTTTCCATAATTTACTTAGTCCTATTCATACCTGACAATTCAATGTCTAGGTAATAAATGTCACATTAAATAATAATATTTTAGTAGTATATCGAGGTTTGTTTAAAATCGGTGTTTCATGTAACACAAACTATAAAAGAAATTAAATTTATTTGAAAAAAATATTTTATAAAATATCAGGGTGTTACATATATATATCGATGCCAAGGATGGAGATAAAATCTATGTAAAATCCAAAAGTTTCTTTTCACATTGGATATGGAGATGAGAACTTTTGATATTGGCTATGGGATGATGGCAAGTGACAAGTCATCAAGAGGCATAAGGTTCTATTTAATGAGAATAATATGTGGAATGATAGAAACTTGGTGGAGAATGAAGTTGAGGAAATAAATTAAATATTAATTTAATCTGATTAAGAGTGCTAGAAATTTATAAATTCTAGAGAATTAATATAAAAGAACTTGATTCGTGGAGATAAGACCAATGGAAGATGTACTAGAAAATCCAAGAACTGTTGAATATTGAGTGGTAACACTAGAATCTAGGTCTCCAAATGTTAGATTACCAGAATATAAGGTACTATAAGGAAGAGTTGATATGATAAATATAGTGAATCCAAGTTAGTTGAGGAGATCAATCAAAGTTATAATCATAGTTTATAGGTTTGGGGATAACATGAATTTCATATATTTAATAGATGTGGTAAAAATTGAATGTTAGGAAGAAGTAGTGACACCCAGTCACTCGATGAAATGCAAGTTAGAAATGAAGGAAGATATCACTTCATTGAAATATAATGAAATTTGGGATCTAACTATATTAATAGAATTAAAATGATCATAAGAGAATATATGAGTTTACAGATTGAACGAATAGGCTAACATAAGTAAAAGATATAAATCATGTCTAGTGGTAAAGGGACTTCAATAGAAGGAAGGTGTTGATTTCTTAGAAATTTTATCTCTGGTAGTTAAAAATTAAACTATCTAGAAAATGATAATAATGGTGGGATTGTAAGATATGTAAATAAAAAAATGTATGTAAAGATATCATTCCTAAATGGTGATTTGGAGGAAGAAATTTACATGAATCATCCAATAGGTTTCATATAATATGGGAACTAGAAGTGGTTTGTAAGTTGAAGAAAACTTTTTATGGACTAAATTAATCTCTATGGAAAAGGAATAAGAAATTTTTTTCATTTATGTTATAATAAGGATTAATTTAGTCTAATTTAGACCATTATTATTACCAAAACAATTGGAGTGATGGAATATTATACTTTTTTATGTGGATGACATGATTCTAGTGGGGTCGGAAATCTAATGGATTTAAGAGCTAAAGTTTAGGTTGTACAAAATATTCAAGATGAAGGATATGAGGCATGCTGATAAAATATTAGGGATTAATATTGAGAGAGACAGTATATAGAGACCTAACCCTTTTACACATATTATTCTAGTATTTTTAACAAAAGCATCTAATAACTACAACCCAAATAGCATGAGGCCTAGTGTATTTGTAAGATTGGGTTCATAATACATCAAAGTGAGACTAAAATAAAACTTATTTATTTATTTATTTTCTCCATAATGAGATCCTAAATAATTTTGAGATCCTAAAACTACAAGGGATAACTTGGAGAATACATATAAAAAATGGGTGATCTAAAAATCCTAGTGAGGGAATAAACATGATAAGGAAGTATAACTTCTGAGTCAAAGGTGTAACATGATATCATAAAATAGAAGGCTCGAGAGTAATCACATGAGAGAATAACATAAAGAAAATGGTATCATAAGATCATGAAATCAAAAGAAATGTGGAAGAAATATATAACATGGAAAAAACATGAGTCAAGCCTAACTACCTAGATAATATCACATGGTGGAAAAAGTCCCATAATAAATTAGTTTTACTCCCTAATCCCATACATGACGCCTCATGAGACTAAAGCTTTACCCAATGTATTGGAGCACTATCTAGATTAACCCATCATAACATGTTAATGATTATGTGTTCCAAAAAATTGAAATTAATCATAAGGCATAAATATAAGAGTTACCCATGGGAAGAAAATGGATTTCATAATCTTCTCTCATGTTGTAATCAAAGGAAATTTCATAATGATGGCATTTTAAAGATGAACATAAGGCATGTATTACCCCATAACATTAAGTGAGAATAATATAGGTATATATGTGAGAGACATATATGCATAATTTAGAAGAAATTCATAACATAAAAGTTTGTATTCTTTGATAAAAATTTATTTAAAACATTAAATAGAATATTTCTTGTGAAAAATAGCCTTTTCACTTTGAAATACTTATTCAAAATCTAAATATTTATAAAATATAATAGAAAAAAAATATTTAAAAATAACCATATAAAATTATAAAGGAATATTTAAATAATTGAGTGGTCTTATGGAGGTAAATTCCACACTTTCCATATAAGTTAAAAAACATTCCTTTCACACTTTTTAAAAAAATGTCAAAAAGTACCTTATTCAGAAAATGATATAAATATCCCTTTTAAACCATTTGATTAAATTTAAAACAAGGGTAAAAACTTATTTAATAAATCATTGGATAATTTTAAAAAAAATCATTAAAATATTTTAAATCAAATATAGACATGGAAGAGAATGATTCAAGATCAAAATGAAGATACAAGATCGGTATTGCTTATAAAACATTTTCTTGATGTTACTTTATTCAATAAGGGAGGAAATGGAAACCAAAAAATGTAAAACTAATTAATGACTACGGTGTAATAGAATTTATGTGGTTTAAGAAAATAATTGTATATGATTTCCCTGAATGTGACCTTCAATATAAATAATCTTGAAAAGGAAATGGATTATAATATAAATCTTTTACCGCTTTGGTAACTTTTGAATCAAATCCTATTGGATGAATTAAAATGAATTTTAACTTAAAATACAATGAATTGTAAAGGATTTATGATATAACATATAAAATGGGAATTATATACACTATATAAAATAAATTAGTGCATGACATTAAAATAATCCTCAATAAAAAGAAATTGAGAGGAAATCCCTTATAAATATTGTATCATTGAAGTGAAAATTAATCAATGAAGTTATTGTGTGTATCAAATTTATTTCCACATAAAATAATCAATTGTAATTTCACATGTAATATTATCATAACAAATACAATGAATAAGTAACTTAACCTAATAAAATAAATTGAGTTATAAAATCCCTTACCTTGAATTTGACTCATCACGTACATATTTTATCTTCCTAAATAATAATCTTATGTTAATTATTTACTTTTTTAAGAAAAAATTTCAAGTTTATTTTTCATTTTATTTTTTTATTACCATGTTATATATATTTACGTAATCAACTATGTTCATGTTGGAGGTTTTGAAGGTATTTAGCTCATGTGTCTAAAATGAATTTGGTAGGTTAGCAATGGTAAAATAATTCATTATTCCATCATCTATAGAATAATAATAAAAAATATAATTTTTATACATAAATTATATTTTTAAGACTAACCATGAAATATTTTTATGAAAAATGAACTACATTACAATCATTGAGACGATAGGCCATACATACTCATGAACAACTTTTCCATTTTTAATGATCATGATAAAAAGAAGGTAAATATTATTTTATATTTAAATAATGATAATTATATCATTAATATAAAATTAAACTTACATATACTATCCATGTGACATGGTACGAAGAAAAAGAATCACATCCCCTTGTGAGGTGGTAGTCCTCCGTACACACGAACGATATTATCATTTTTCAATAGATGGTCAGGTAAAAAGGTATATGATATATTAATTTTTCCGAATTATTAATATATAATTAATATAATATATAAATATTAAATATATTATCATTAATAGTCATGAGATGTGATTATAGAAAAAAAATACATCAATTCGCGAGGCGGCAGTCCGTTGTACACGCGAACGATGGTTTCATTTCCCATTTGATGAAAGAGGAGATGGATATAGGTTATAAAATTAATATAATAACATATAAATATATGGTAGATAATTATTTTATTATATATTCATGATTTAATAATATTATAAGGAGTTATAATAATAAATAAAATAAATATGATCGATTAAGAATGATACCTCTTCTTCAGAACACCTCCTTTGGATTATACCTAAAGCCTCCTTATATTTGATTTCTGATCAAACCAATGCATCCAAAACATGGGGAGTGAAGTAAATAAATTATTTTTTTTGGTATTTTCCAAAAAAAACTAATTTTTAATTATGTAAAGGAGAGTAAAAGAGGTTCCCTTTTATAGGTGAGAGGGAGTGGCATTTTTGTAAATACCTAGAACTATTCAATAATGGGAAGTCACTCTCATGCCAAGTGCCTAAAAAATTGATAAGTAATGTATTTTAGGTTTTATATGGTCTATACACACCTCCAAAATTCAAAAATAATTTTTTTAAATATGTTGCTCTATTTATCTATAAGGTTACTCACTATTACCATTTTAGTTTGTTCATCACGGTAACTAGTTTTTTATTATGTTTACTATTCATTATGACCAAACTAAGTTCACGTTATTACCCAATATTAATTATCCTCATTAAAAATAGGGAATAATTTTTAACAAATTCAAATCATAGAAGTGGTATAATTCAATTTAAAATTAAACCTGTAAAACTTGTCGAAAAAAGGTTTTTCAAGAAAGGAATTTTTAAAGAAATAGATGGTCTTATATTAACTCTATGAATATAAATAATTATTATATTATTTTTAGTTTATATTAATATATGTATAATATATGTATTTTTTTTAATATTTAATTACCAGGGGTTATTTTAGTTAATTAAAATGGATAAACTTTATGTAGTTAAAAACAGTTTGCAAAAAAACATGGTTTTAACCATAAAAATAAACTTTTTGCAAAATCATGAAAATTTCTGATTAAAAATAAATAAATTATATTATTATAAATAAAATATTTCACATGTAAATTTAATAAAAAATCCAAAATAGAATTTAACTTTTAAATTACTTGATTTAATGAAAATAAAAGATAATATTTGAAAATTTTGTAATTTTTACTATTCATTAAAAAATTAAACATTTCAAAAAATTCTAAAAAATTTAAACAAGTTAATTTTGATATACTGATTTAAAAAATGATTTTAATTTTTAAAAAATAACATTTCTAAAGTCTCTATAAATTAATTATAATATTTTTTCATAAAAATCAATAAATTTTATGATCTATAGTGAAGTATTAAAGAAGGTTTTGTGATCTATAATGAAGCATCAAAGAAGTTACTAGGATGAATACTCGTGAAAAATGATATAGTGATATATTTTTCCTCATGCTAAACAATAATTCATGAGAAAAATTACTCAATTTGTGATTTGGGATTGATAGTAGTAATTTTTTCATTAAAAATATGGAGGAATTATCTCTATGGTGAAAGGTGTGATATATATACTGATCATAAATGATTTAAGTATGTATTTACATAAAAATAGTTAAATATACACCAAAGGATATTTTTGGATTTTATTAAATATTATGACTGCTTAATACATTACCACCTTAGGAAGGTGAATAAGGTAGTTAATTCCCTAAGATCGAAGTATAATACCCCATTTGTGTACAGGTTGAAAATTTATATAGGTAATTTGAGTTTTTCAATTAGAGGATGATTTTTTAGAATAATGAATCATAATGGGATTATGAGAGTTTTAATGTCCTAAAATAGTGGTATTAGGCTTGATTTAATCTTTATTAGAAGGACCAGGGGTTCAGGCGAGCACCGGAAGAGGAATGGTTGACTGGGAATGCTAAAAACTTCTATAGGAGACCATGAACACCATGAATAGTGATTCGTGATGTGAATGTATTTCATGGGATGCTACAAGAAATGAAATAGGGCTGGTCGAGGGATCTAAGGACAAACCCCAAAAAGTCGTGGTTTGAACATATGTGTCACACTGTGGCACATTCCAAAAGTGTTTTATTAAATGAAATAGGGGTTTAGAAACCCCTTTCTCCTTCAGCTCAGGTAGAAGAATATGGGACAGGTGGCCATCAGCACCCCCCAACACCCTCCTTCCTCCGTTCTTGGATGTTCTTAAGGCAATTTTATGGTGGACTCAAGGTATAACCTCTTTCTGCTCCCTCCATATTCCCCCCCTTGTTTTCTACATATTTCAACATTTTTTGGTTTATGGATAAAATTTAAATTTCACAAAAGGATGGTAAAATCACCCATTTTTAATGGGGATTTCATGCATCATATCTAGAAGATGTCTTGAGATAATTTCCTCCTACCACCATTTGTCTTTTTGATGAAGATTCATCATGCCACAAATTTATTTAATATTTTTCCTTTAATTTAATTTAAATTTATAATTGTTTCATTATCACATGTTAGTGATTTTATCTGTATTGAATTCAAGGAGCAATCCACATGGTTTTTTCATTCCATTGGTCATGATTCCAGGATGATGACGATTTCTAGTGAGTTTTCAGTGCTTATTCTACTTTGAGTAAAATTGAAAAAAATTAAATGTAATTGTTTGATTAATTAAATGTGATTATATTTTTTTAATATGGGTTTTTTGGTGTGACTTAGGGACACATGTGGATTAGTGGTGGCTTTTTGATCTTTTAAAGACTTGGATGGGTCTCATCCAGTTTAGGTGGAGCTGTCAGACCAAGAATTTAAAAAGGGAATTGGTTTCACCATAAGGTGGTCGGTCTGTCATACATACCCCTTTGGTATTATGAATGCTTACTACTTCCTGCGATATATGGTCTCACCATTGAGGGTTATTGAACCATTTTAAGTAAATTATATGGTTTAAATTTAAATTAAATGCAATATATGGAATTGAACAAAGTTCCAAGGCCACATGGGACCTTGGGAACTGACTATATTTCCTTGGTCACCGATGGTTGAGGCCTTGATTATGTTTATGTATTCCTTAGTACATTAAGTTGTTATGTGGGGAGTTTATTAAATTTTATGAAATCAGCATAGTATCCCTAGTTATGGTATCCCTTAGAGACCTTTAGGTAGAGGTTAATGAGGAGATAATATGGATTTCCTTGAGTTTGGACATGTGATATGTCCTATAGACTTTGAGCTAGTTGAGATGACCTTAGAGTGTCCATTCCTTCCCCACTGATACTTGATGACCTAGGTGGGTATACCCTGACAATGTTGATGAGTAGGTTAGGTGTTCTAACTGACCTTGGAGTGACTTGGGTACTAATAAGGTCCATGAGCCTTCTCTTTAGAGTGTTTAATGTATGGATTTTCCTAGGAGGCTAGTGAAGCCTCGATGGGGCTTGATGATGTTGAGGGATGTTATTCCCTCTGAGTGATGGGTGTTGAACCAAGAAATGAAATTGAGATAAGGGAACCTGTATAGGATATTCATGCTATTATAATACCTAGGGAACCCTGATGGGTTCCCTGGTAATATATATTGTCCCTGGTGAGAGGGTTCTTGGGAAATGTGAAGTGGTGATCAGGGTTTTCACCTTAGAACTTGGATTAATAATATAGACCATTGAATATTGAAGCTATTGATTGCCTAGGATCATCCCCATAGGAATTATCTTAGAGTCGTATACTATTTGAGTGATGATTATTCCATCCTGAGGTTTGGAGATGACACCTGATATTTTGGAATGCCAAGGGTGATACCCCTTGAGTTTAGAGAGGATTCTTGATATTTTTGAATGATAAATATTACCTCATAATGTTTGGTGATGAAACTTGATATTTTGGAACACTAAGGGTAATAATTTTTGGGTTCAACAATGATGAATATTATGTTGGAATTCCAATGGAGATACCCCTTGGGTTCGATGATGATGCATGATTATTATTGATCACCTAGGATTTCCTCATAGGTATCGGCTTAAATCTTGATGACTTGGAATACCAATGTTAATACCATTTAGGTTTGTTAGTGAGGCCTAATTAATTGAAACAACAAGGGTGATACCCCCTAGGTTTTTAAGTATTTTCTGATTACTTATATCGCCTAGGATCACCCCCTTCAGATCAAATTTATACCGAACACTATAGACCACCAAGATGATCTCCTAGGTTTGGAATAATCACCCTACTAAGTTGGAATGATCATGTGATATGATCAGATACACTCTATCACTATATGAATCTAGTGTGGTCAATCGAGGTCACATACTTGAGGATTGATGTTGTTTGTTGTTTAGTTATTTATTTTCAGTGGTTACTTTTTTATTTAGAGCATGTCACATGCATTTATCACTACATTTTTAGTATGTATCAAATAATTTTGGTGGTTCCCTACTAAATTTTATACTCACACATTTCCTAATAAGTTATTTCACTAGGGTTCTTGAGAATATTTTCACTTGGTTGTAGGAACAAGTTGGGTAGGGTCTCAGGTTTTACATGATTGAGCTGAAGCATCTCGAGTGGGGTTGGAGCTTAGGATGAGGTTTGGATCGGTGATGTAGTGAGTACTTCTTGTATATTATTTATTTTATATATTATGTGTATGTGATCATCCTAGTGGGTGATCAGTATTGTATACATGTATTACTTCTTTGATTTTGATATAGCATGTTCAGTTATTTTTCATATATGTGTACTTTGATATATATGATGATCATATATTTATTAATTATTGTGTACTGTATTATGGGGGTATAGTATCCCCAAAATACCTCCTTAGACCCTTGCAACTAGTCAGAAGCCTCTGACATATGAGGATATGCTTTTGAGGTCACATGGAGGACCGAGCCAGTGAACCAGTCGAGTGACCTACAACCCAAGACATTACAAAGTGGTACAAAGTTATTTTTATTTGTTTCACTATTTGGTATATGGTAGAAAGGTGACATAGGAATGTGTTAGAGCCTGTAATGGATATCAGACCGATGAATCATGAACATTTGTTCCGGTGTGAATTCTATGTTACCAAGGGCTCGGGATTTTTTTTCTTGGATTGTTATGCTATAGTTATCTAATTTTAACCTTGGTTGACACAGATGGAGTTTTTAAAATTTATGATTTATTATAGATTTTTGGATCTTTTACCTTTATAAAGAGGCTAGTATAGATTTGTATCTTATAACATCATTTCAAGAGGTGTCTCATGCATCATGATCTAGAACGTAAGATTCAAATAACATGTAGTCATTCTAGTGGAATATTACATCACTGATGAATGATTTTATGTTATTTAAAGTGACAAAAATAGCTCATATGATGTTTTCCCATATAAGTTATTAGTGTAATTCTATTCATCCGGTCCACCTTTTATATATACTTTTCATATTATGATGGAAGGTTAATGTATCTATAGTGAGATTCTTTATGATGAGGAAAATGATGTAGTCACTTGTGCACTAGTGGTACAATGACCTTAGTAGGTTAGTAAGACAAATGGTTTCTTAGTGATAACCCCCTAGTGAGTTTTTTTTTGTCCAGGTTCAGTTATTAAAAGTGTCAGTAACAACCTATATAGTTTTTTCTTCTATATCATGGAATAAAACTCGACTTAATTACACCATGTAATAGTGGTGTGCTAGATGCGGATCGTTATAAGGTGATGTATATCTAATTTATCATGTAGTTTTGATTATTTAAAGTGAAAGTAACAACCTATATGGTGTTTTTCCATATAAATTAGAATGAAATTATATCTAATTAAGCCTTGTGTTTATGTTTCCTTGACATGGATCATTTAGAGTGGTGTAATTTTTATAAAAATGATGACCAATGAATTTGTGATTCATGAGGGATCAAGCCTATCGGTGGGTTCTCAGTGAGAATAAGTGCCCTAGTAAGAATATTACTTGACATATGGTACCTGATCTATGATTATATGAGACCCATGAGTGGGTGTGTTGTTACGTATATTTCTTTTGACTTTATTACAGGAATAGGATGTTTCCTATGAGTTATGACCTTGTGAGATATGGTTTTTGGGCTAGATGGGAGACCCAGAGAGCCTTGTTTTGGGATTTAACTTTAGTGAGTCGGTGGCTTGTATAATAAAGGGAAACCCATGAAAGGGGTTATCTAAAACTTATTATTACCTTATATAAGGAAATCATGAGTATGTGCTAAATTTTTATATCGATGCATGAGAGGTGCAATCAAGTTTATGGAAATGGCATGGTTATGCCTTGGGATGTGAAGAAATTAGAGTGTCATGGTATCAAGACTTGTTTTGAGAGAAAGATCATTTAGGTTTCTAGAATAAATTTTAGTACACAATGATGGTATGGGTGGATTCTCATGACTTGGAATGGTACCAAATGGTGGCTAAGAGAATGGTTGGACTCAGTATGGATGGGATATTGGGCTTTTGGATGAGGTCATGTGGGATATTCTTCTCTTGGTGAGTTGACATGTCATGGATAATTTTCAACTTATTTTCATGATGTGAGACTCATAGGATCATGGTTTAAGGTTATAGTGATCGGGTGGTATAGGATAATGTATGCTTGTTGTGCTTAAATGTAATTGAGACAGTATGTCCTCATTAAGCATAGTGCCTACTGAATTTTAAAATCAATGATGGCCATGATTTGACCAAGGACCAATGGGGTATAGTGATTTAGTTATGGTCCTAGTAGCCTAGGAATTTGATGAGCAAGGCTCAATCAGATCAAAACATGTTCAGTTATAAATGAACCTATTGAATTTGTGCCCGAGGATCGGTATGAAGAAAACCATATAGTGGGGATTTTCCATAGGTTGTTGAGGTTGTGGCCATAATTATTGATAGGTTTTGGTGGATGTCATATGATGACATTACCATGAGTTGGGAATGGATTGTAAATTTATGTCTATTGTAAGTTCTTAGTTATAAGTGAACTTAGAAACACTGGTCATGATGTTTAGTGACGTATAGGGAATGGGTTATAGGTGATGATCATTTGAGTTCTTCGAGTGACTATAATGATACTCCTATAGTGGGGAGCATCGTATTAATCATGAGTAAATGACCTTCATATCAAACAGGTCATAGATGCGATGGGAATGGTCATAATATGGTCAATGTAACATTGGGGTACTATTGTGTGATAAGATCTAATGGGATTTTATCCCCCAATAAATACCAGATTTAGGATTCAGATGGGGGTAGGTTGGATTTGGTGCATTGTAATTAGGCTTATGGTGATCTTAGTGTGACCTGAGGGTGATTCGTGGGGTTATATATGATTTGTGGCATGTTTTGGGGGGTTAATCCCTATTTATTTACATATTTCAGGGGTTGAACTAGTTTCATTTCATATTTCAGAGGTGAAACCCTATTCATGACTTGGTTTAGGGGGTGAAGCCCCATTTTGTCGCATGATTCAGGGGGTGAATCATGAAACAAAAAATGGAGAGGTTCCATTTTGAGATGAAAACACTTTTTAAGTATGGGAAGATGGTTTTTAGTTCAGGTCATGAGTAATAACCTATGTGTAGGGGTTGTTAGTGTAAATACCAACATAGAGGTAGGTGTTTCTGTTGAGAATGTGTTGGTGGGTGCAACCAAGCATTTTGAGTATAGTCATATGGAGGAGTTATTACTGGTGTTATTATTGAGTTTATATATAGTGATAATGGAACCATGTTAGTGGCATCATGTGGGATGTAGTTGTTGGGTCGGTGGACCACCCGAAGATGCATTTCAGTAGGTGGTTTTGATGATGGGGAGCATTGTGGATTAGAATCGATCATTATGAGTTAAATATTATGGTGGGGATACCCATAAGTCAGGTGATGATTTTTTTTAAAAAATAGTGGTTTCCCAAGATATATAGGTTTTTTTTATCCTTGTATATAGGTATTAGTGATGGCTATGAGTGATGGCTCAATTTTTGATAAAATATGTACCACATGTTTGGAGTTTCACGACAGAAACTCGTTTGACATTATCATAGAACATGGTGAATTGTGAATGGTTTTACAACCTAAGTAGGTTGTGTTTTATGGTTTAATGGTCAACATACTTCTTAGGGATGATAATTTTTATGGTGGGTAGATTATAATACCCTATGCCTCTATGGTTTGGAAAATTATAGAGGGAATTTGAGTTTTTCAATTAGAGAACGATTCGGTTTGAGAAATGTGACTTGGAATGAGATGATAAGGGTTTAAAATCCTAAAATATTGGTATTAGTAATGGTTTAATACTCAATGGAATTCCTAGAGGTTTTTGTGATCAATGAAGGAGGAACGGGTGACTGGGGCTGCTGAAAACAGCTACCACAGACCATTCACATCATGAATAGTGACTCACAATGTGAATGGCTTTCATGGGATGCTACGAGATTTAAAAGAGGGTTGGTTGAGGGATCCAAGGGAAGAGATTTAAAATTCCTATTGTGTCTATATGTTTCATGTTGTGACACATTCCAATAGGATTTTTTTCATTAAATTTTGGGGCGCGGCCCCCCTTTATCCTTCGGCTCAGGCAGCAATGTACGGGAGAGATGGCTATTGGATCCCCCTACTTTCTGTTCTTGATTATTCTTGAGGTGATTACATGGTGGATAAATGTATGGAATCCATACTCTCTCTATATCTCTAAATTATTTTCCCTTATTTATCACTGATTTCATCATTTTTTGGTTTTAGGATAAAATGGTGATTTCATTGGATGATAGTGAAATCACCCATTTTCAATGGGGATTTCATGCAGCCTACCTCAAGGACATCCCATGACAGCATCTACCTATCTTCATTCGTTATTTCGAAAAAGTTATTTCATTACATAAATTTATTTAAGTGTTTTCCTTAAATTTAATTTTAATTGATAATTTTTTCACCATCACGTGTTAGGGATTTTTCCCGGATTGAAGTTGGGAGAATGTCACGGGGTGTTGGCATTTCATTAGTCATGGTTCTAGGTGATGAGGCTTTATAGTGAGTGTTTTCTTATGAAAATTTTAATAAAGTATAAAATGATTAAATTTAATTTTTTAATTGTTTATAATGTGATTATAATTAATTAATATGGGATGTTTGGTAGGAGATGGGGCCTCGTGTGGATTGGTGGTGGTCGGTAGATCTTGGACAGGCTTGGAAGAGTCTTGGTGAGCCTAAGTAGAGATGTTGAACTGAGACTTTAAAAATTGAATTGAAGTTATAATGAGGTAGGTGGTATATTTTACATATCCATTTGGTATTATTCACATTTACTTCTTCCTATGATATATGGTCTTGCTAATGAGGATGATCAAGACTTTTTAAATAAATTATATGGTTTTAATTTAAATGAAATTCCATGGATGGAATTTCACAGAGTGAATGGGCTACATAGTACCTTGGGAACTAAATGGCATGCCTTGGATGCCAATGGATGAGGCCATGATTATTATTATATATTACTTGGGACATTGAGACCCCATGTGGGGTGTTTATTAAATTTTATGAATGTAACATAGTGACCCTAATAATAGGATCCCATATATACCTCTAGGTATAGGTTAGTGATGAGATGAGATGGATGACCTTGAGTTTGTACATGTGAGATTATCTATATCCTTTTACATAGTTGATATTACCCAAGGGTGATCATTCCTTACCCACTAATACATGATGACCTAGGTGGGTAGACCCTGACAAGACTGATGGGTTGTTCGGGTGTTTGAATTAGAGCCTGAATTGTCAGAATGCTCTGGATTTCCTCCTAAGGTTTGGTGATGATGGCTGATATTTTGAAAGGCCAAAGTTGATATCCCTTGGTTTTAGTGAGGATACTTGATATTTTGTAATTCGTAGGATTACCTCATGAGTTTTGGCAATGATGCCTGATATTTTGGAATGCTAAGGGTGATACCCTTTAGGTATGTCGATGATACTTGATATATTGGAACACTAATGGTGATACCCATTATGTTCAGGGATGATGCCTAATGACTATTTATCACATAGGATTGCCTCCTGGAAATCACCTTAGAGCCTAATGACCTAAAAATTCAAGGGTTATACCCCTTGGGTTTAGTAGTTATTCCCAATTACTTAAAATGCTAAGGGTGATAACCCTTGGATTTGACAGTATTTTTTGATTTCTTGGATCACCTACAGTCACCCCCAAGGTATTATCTTTATTCTTAACACTATGGATTTCTAGGATGATCTCCTAGGGTTGGATTAATCTTCTTACTTGGTTGGTATGGTCATGTGATATACTCAAAGACACTCTGACACTGGCCGAAGTAGGTATGGTTGATTGGGATCATGGACTTAAGGATCAACGGTTGTTTTTGTTTATTTATTTATTTCCAGCTATTATTTTTTCAAATCATGTCACATGAACATATACCTGCATTTTCGATGTGTACAGGACAATGTTGGTAGCGCACTACTGATTTTGGTACTCACAACCTACTTGGGACACCATTGTACTGAGTATCTAAATAGACTTTTACTTTTTTGTAGGCATAGGTTGGGAAGGGGGTCGAATTTCTCATGATTTCTCTAGAGTAGTTAAAGTGGGAATAGATATTTAGAGGAGGTATGGCCTGAGTTTCCTAGATGAATGTTCAACCATCCATCTATATAAGGATTAAAGAGGCATAGAATGGAGATGTAAAACTATAGGAGAAAGTTAGGAATGTTCCTGAGTTTAACCATGATTGTGATGGAATGATAAGGTTTAGGCACCAAGTATATATACCTTTAATACCATATTTGAAGAAGTATTTATTGTATAAAGATCATATTTCATCATTCTAAATTCATCCTAGATCTATGGAGATTTATAGAGATCTGAAACAGTATTTTTAGTATGAAAACATGAAAAGGGATATTGCAGAGTATGTATCTAGATGCCCGGTATGTTCAAAAGTTAAGGTGAAGAGATAGAAGCCTAAGGGGATATTACCACCATTACTCATACCAGAATGGAAATGGTAAAACATCACCATAGATTTCATCATTAGACTCCCAAAACATCTAAAGGCCATAATGCTCTTTGGGTTGTAGTCATTTACCTTACGAGGTCATTAAATTTCATTGCAATCAGATAATATTTATCTATTAATCATATTTCCAAGATATACATTAAGAAAGTGGTAAGGTTTCATATATTTTCATAGTCTATTGTATCTTATTGAGATCTAAGGTTCACATTGATGTTCTGGAGAAGTATTCAGCAAGATTTGAATACAGAGTTGAAGTTTAGAATTTCATATCATCCTTAGATAGATGGTCAGTCTGAGAGGACCATTAAAACCCTAGAAGATATATTTATAGCATGTTATATGGATTTAAAATGTGTTTGGTCTCAATACCTTTATCTAGTTGAGTTTTTGTACAATAATAGCTTTTACTCAAGCATTCAGATGGCTCCTTATGAATTCCTATATAGAAATAAGTGCATAACTCTAATATACTGGGAAAAAGTTAAATAATGAATGTTATTGATACTTGATCTAGATGAGGGAATGAAATATAATTTTAGATATATTCTAGAGCATATCAAGGAAAGTCAGATTTGAAAGAAAATTTATATTGACAACCATCGATAGGATCTAGAGTTTGATGTTGGTGATAAGGTATTCCTATTAATATATCCTTGGAAAAGTTTAAGATATTTTTAAGGGAAAATCAAGCCCTAGATATATTTATACCTTCAAAATTATTAATCGTATTTGGATTGTTTATTATTACTTGACGCTTCCACCAAATCTCTCTCAATTACAAAATATGTTCTAAGTATCTCTCCTGAGGAAGTACATACCTGATCTTTCACATATACTGAACTCAAAGGTCGTACTAATGGAGCATTATCTCTCTTATGTGGAATAATTGTTCAAGATTATGGATTGAAAAGAAAAAAAATTGGAAAAATACCACTCACGTGGTCAAATTGTTTTGATGAAACCATAAATTTGAAGAAGCTACGTGGGAACTCGAGGATGTTATGAGGCCAAAGTATCCTCTGTTGTTTATATGAGAATGATATAATTTCAAGGTTGAAATTATTATAAGGGGGTACAATGTAAAACCCAAATATTTTATGATATATTTCTATTTAAATTAATGTTATGTCTTTAATATCTTTCTTTACACACAACACCGACTTTAAACCAACCGCGATGCACTATTGAAATGTTATTATTTAATGTTATAGTTATTTCATAGTCATTGGATTGAAACTTATGAATAGGAATAACTAAATTATGAAAATTTATTTTTTTACACATGTATAAAATGAATTAATTGGTTATAAATTAGTTATAAATGAAAATAAAATCATTTAAAGGTAAAAAAGAGTTGTTTTTTCAGAAAAAAAATATGTTTATGTGTGCAATGTGTTTTTATCTTAAAAAAATAAATTAATCAATATTGATGAATTATTTTAATTAAATGTATAAATAATCTATTAAATCAAATAATTTATCATTCATCTAATAGTTTTTACTTGGAAAGGAATAATAATTAATTCAATTTTATACTTAAACATAGATTTTTCTAAACATGGTTTTTATTGCATATTAGCACTTATTTTAGAATTAATTTATTCAAATTATATAAATTTAATTTTTAAAATTGATTCCATATTTTGAATCAAAATAATTAATATAATTTAATAATTTCAACTTAATTTTTGGCCATAAAGGATAATTACCATGGTAAAAATTTTATTACCATGGTAAGGGTTAAAAGGGTTAATGAGGGGTTAAACTAAATATATGAGTGTTAAAATAACCTAAAAATTATTTAAATCCAATTGGTTAAGTGGATTTCAACCCACCCTTATATTATATTCAAATTTGGATTTATTTGGCTCTAATTTCACTTGAATATGACTTTATTATATTTTAATGTTTTAAGTATTTACATGAGTGTCATTCCACTAATCTGATGGCTCCAAAATCACCAGGTGTAGATTATCCCACTCCTAGGGTTGTCTAACCTTTATTGTTTCATCGATCCCCTTGGTTTCATTTTTAGTTTCCTAGTGGGTATTTTTTTCATCTCCTTGTCATCAGATCAAGAGCCTCTTTTTTTATTAATGTTTCACGGTTTTCTTTGTCAACTTACACCCTTCAACGATTTGAGCACCAATATTATTGGGTCTTTCCTATTTCTGATCATCCCTCTTGGCTACCTTACTTGTGGATTTTTCTCATATCTAGTCTCCCCCTACATCGATAATTATCTATACAAAGATCCTTGGATCATTCAAGCGGCGGGTGTGACGTTTGAGTGGTGGTTGCTCGTCAAAGTCCGATGTCTTCAAGAGCAGTGAGGTTCAATATATAGGAGGTGTCTTGGTTCCCGTATTTATGTGTGATTCTATGGTCAATAGGTGATGATCAGATTCCAGTCTTTCACCAGGGGTCATGTGAGGCATGTCATGACGGTCTTAGCGATGTCGGTGGTGGTTCGTATGGATAGTGTTTATGGGTTTGTTGTCTGTGGTCCTCTAATCAGAAAAAAACATTGATCGATCTTTAGTTATGGTGGGATTTGGCCAGTTATTCTGGCTATATTTACCTATTTTAGTTTGGTTCCAATCTATTTTCTAGGACTATATGTTTTATTGGGTTTCAAATGTCTATGTGAGCACTGGATTTTTTCTCATTTCATTTAGATGGTGGTACAACTTCTTGCAGGTACTTCTAGGTGGGAAACCTTGAAAGAGGGATGGGTATACTAATACCCATCATTATTCCGTCTGTTCTCTTTTTTTGATGGATAGTTACCTAGACATTTACTCTAAATAATGTTTTTTATCTGATTTTTCATGTCATATGGTTGACAATATAGTGATTTTTCATTGGTATTGCTAGGTGTGTGTCTCGAAAGAGATATGGGTGTGTTGGTACCTATCATATGGTCCTCCTTCCAAGTTTTCATGTGGACGGGGGAGTTCTCTGCCACATTATGATGCCATCATGGTGCAACTTCTTGTCAAGGGGGTGATGCATCATCATCGATGGATTTCTCTATTGCACTATCTATTTGGGGGGAAATGAGATTTTTTCTGTTGGTTTTATTAATATATTATTCCCTATTGATATTTGGGGACATTTTTCCTTTAGTTCATGTTTTATAAATGAATTTTGCCTCTATTTTTAATGGGTTCCCTCTTTACCCATTCTTCAAAAGAGGTCTTCTTTTTTATGTTCAATAAAGGGGGTTTGACTCTCATACTTTAAAAAAATAAGTGTCACTGAACTCACTTATAAAAGGGGACCTCCTCTCCTCTCTTATCCACACCACTTGAGCCCTTTAGCTTGGCCAATATCTACCCAAATACTCTCCCAAAATCCTTTTCCATGACCTTGAGGTATGGGTGTTCCCAAAATATGTTTGGTCCCTTGGTGTGGAAGTAGTGACTAGAGGGAGGTTGAATAGTAATTTTTTATTTACTATTACAAATACTAATTTATCAGAGTTATAACAGAATTAAAATGTGCAGCATAAATAAAATAGATAACATAGGAAGTTTTTAAATAGCTTTGGATCACTAGATCCTAGTTATCTCATCAATATTCTCTACTTTGTGAGGATAATGGTATTCACTAGATCCTCACTTTTGATAGGGAGTGATAACCCAGTTACATTTAGATGAAATGTACCTTTTTCACACCTGGTGATATAACCCATGGCTTTTGGAGGAGTCACAACCTACCTTCCTTTTGTCTAGGATGAACAACCCAAACTTCCTTTTAGATATGAGGAATAATCCAATGAAATATTTTGGATAGGAAAAGCTTAAACTAGACTCAAGAGTATAAACATATGGTAGGTAGAATTACAATAGAGTAATAACAAAAAAATTAAAACAACATCTGAGCAGATGATGTATAAATTTGGTGCAACTTGTGTTCTTTGATCACTTTAGTGGTGGAAGATGAAAGTGATAAATATATTCAAGGATCACAATAGAATAACTGAAGTCAAATAAGTTTCTTGATAATTTTATAGCAGCAGTAATTATCTCATTGTATTCTCATCGAATCAATGATCTTCACTAGTACAAGTTATTTATCCTTGAAGGAATCTCCAAAATCATTAAAACTAATATATACAGGAATGTTTCAATATTCAATATCTCCATGACACTTGTTAGTGTATAACAATATAATTATATGATTTTTACCTTTTATCTATTAAATTCATGTTGTAAACAAAAAACAATTGGACTTTATAGTTATTCATGAGATATTAAGATAAAATATTTAATATTTAAAAAAATCTAAACAATTAACAATTTTAAAAAAACATTGACATAATAATATATTCTTCTAGAAATTATAGATAGCAGAATGTTGTAAAAATAGAGCATTAGATGAATAATACAGTTCTACATTAATAAGTGTATAAAAATAATGGTAGTTTTATTTTAACACACTCTTACAATTATATTTTAATATAAAATGATAAAACATTTAAGAGAGAAATTAATTTTAACAACATTAATTAAAAATAGAAAATAAAAATTTTGGAAACAATTTTTAACTAATGGTGAATCATAACCCACCACTAAAACAGTGAGTAGTAGATAATTACCTACAGTAGGAAATAGAGAAAATGAAAACTTTGAAATTTCATGTAAAAATAAAAGGATCCAATCAAAACAAAATTTATTACAAGCCATTTTACATCAAAAGGATTTATAAAATGAAATAAAAAATTTATTTTCATTGAAATCCAACTATGAGTAATGAATCGTTGTTTCATGATACCAATAGTGGATCATGACCTACCATTTGAAATTTCCAATGTTGGATCATTAAAATGAATTTCCAAACAATGGAAAGATAAAACATATGATAAGCATAAGAATATTTTCTGATCAAGATAATAAAACAAATTAGAAATAGATTTAATCAAATAAATAAATCACTGCCATCGATAGAGGAAGTAAGATATATTTATATATATTTAAAGATATTTATTCCATCATAAGGAGTATCAATCTTCAAACATATTTCTGAATATTAGGATAATAAATAAAAGATAAAATATACTAATAAAAATTATAAAGTAGAAATAAAATCACCCAAATATGAAAAAGAAACTCTTGTGGATACTCTATACAGAAAGAGAAACACAACTAAAAAAATATATTAATGAGGCATCATATAATATAGTCTACTAATATAAAAAAATGAGGACAGATTAAAACAAAATAAATCTTCAGCATATGATTAAAGAATAAAAGGATCACCTCTTGGAGATTTAAAATGTTTGGCCAAGGCTTTGAATATTTAGTAGAAAAAACATTTAGTGGAGAGAAGATGTCTAAAACCCCAACCCCAGAATCCTGGAGCCAGTGCTTTATTTTAATACATTGGCATGATTACAGGGAATCAAATCATGAAGGACCAATCATTTTAGTAGTCTTGAGAAAACTAGATACATAAATGGAACTCATTTTACATTTGTAAAGGAAACAAAATATGATACAAAACAAAAGATAATAAACTGCATCCTTGAATAGTAAATAAATGATATCTTCTTCATAACCTGGGGAAGGAAAAACAAATTAAAGGGTTGAGATCAAACACTTAGTAAGGGTAAGCAATACAATGTAAGATTTCATAGCATAAACATTAGGCATGTTGAATAAATAAAAACATATTCCCTTAACAAAAACTTGAACACATTATGGCAGGAATAAGAGTTGAATAAATAATGCCATAATCATGGGTATTCTACTAGTCAAATAAACCCATGAACCATCAAAACTATTTTCATAATGAGGGAATGCATAATGCGGGACAACATAACCATATTGTCAAGGCCTCGTGTCAAGACCATAAATAATCATTTTGTCAAGGCCTTGTGCCAAGACCGTAGTTTGTCTCATGAGACCTACAGATGCACCAAGGGGCTATAGAAAACCCCACCCGACACTTAATATGTCCAATTAATTCCTCTTATGAACAGTTATAAACATAAAAAACATACACATTCATATTTAAACTAACATATGAAATGTAAATAACTTTACCCAATCATTAATCATAAACACTAACCATTCAGAGTAATATGGTGAATGGTTTAAATATAGAAAATCCACATTCAAAATTATCATAAACCATTAAATAAAAAATGTGGATGATATCATAGGATATAAACCTCAATGAAGTAAAATATTCAACAAAGTATGGTGACATAGATGATGATACTTTTAAATGAGACCATTGAAAAATTCTTGAGGAAATAATCCTTAAACAATCCAAAGTGTCACATACCACCTTGAAACATTCAAATAATAATCCCTTATAATATCATGAGAATAATTAGACTCTAAATATGATATACCAAAGGTTATTATATACACCACAAGAAAGAAATAAGTGGTGAATAAGGCATATATCTCATAAAAGTTAATGTGAGATGAGAAAAAATCCTTTTTACTTTTGAAAGAAGTGTTCTTTTGTAAAATAATATATATTTTCCATGAAATCAGTTTGTAAACATGAATATATAATAAAATAAAATAATAGGATATTTAAATTATATTTTAGGCATAAATTATGTCCCACTGAAGTGAAATCATGTAAAAATAGTTCTTAATATTCTTTAGAAATAAATCATTTTAGATCATTTTAAGGAAAGAATTAAAGAGAATTTTAAAGTGGAAAGACATGTTTGTTATCTTAAATATATAAATTATCCAAGTTAATTTTTAATGATAAAATGAGTGTTTTTATAAAAATAATGGTGTCTTGAAACAGATTCTGGTGTACACTTGAAAACAGGTAAGAATTTGAAAAGATCCCTTGAATCGGGTATGTATTTTAGAAATAATTTTGAAAGTTCCTTTTAAAACATTTAACTCCCCATAAAATAAGAAAGTATTATTGTTGGTAAAAATATATATAAAACCCACACATAATTTATGAGGAGTTCATAATAATACATAAGAATTTTATTGAGTTAATTAGACAATAAAAGTAACCTGAATGAAAATGGAGGTTCGGGTGGAAAACCTTCATCACTTTGTAATCAATCGATTCGAATGCCCCAAAATTAATAATCTTAAAATGATACATTGACTACCATGATAATAAATATATTCATGATATTAAACATAAATTTTAATTATACATACACCATACACAAGTAATAGTAATGAATACAGAATATCTCACAAAGATGGAAGTGGGATGAAGAAACCCCTTAACTTAAGTCTGATGGTGTTCTTCACTTGATCTTAGTGTCCTAGATAACCAAATTAAATTCGTTAATTAATATTTACAGAACCAATTATTTATGTAATTTATTTATTATAAACTTATTAAGTTCATTCATGGCCTTCTTGATGGTTTTAAGAGGTTCAATTTTATTGTTTGGGAGTGTTTTCTTCATGATCAGTATACATATATACATGAACAAAGAATCATGTAAAATGAGGATGGTTATCCATAATTGAAGTTATATGTTATTTAGTGAATATCCAGAAGGTTTCATGTTTGAAAAATTCATTTGGTTACTTGGAGTGAAGATGAATCATTATATAAATCATTTAATGAAAACTGTTTGGGTTAATTGGTGGTTTTTTGAACACAACGAACTCATTTTGCTTTATAAATCAAAACCATGTGTACAAAAAGATTACAAAACCATATATGAGACATAATAAATATATTATAGTCTGTTTAAACAATAATAATGGTTTCATGAACATAACTAAAGACATTAATAGAAATTGAAAACCCATCATCCTTGAATGTGGTAGATTAGCACATCTCGGGTGGTGTTTTTAATTTTAGTATAAGAGAATGGGAAAAGAGAGATGGTGAGAAATTATTCCTTTATAATGAAAAAATTATATTACATGCAATATATTGGATTCATCACAACATTTGGAAAGAAAATAGGAGAGTAAAAAATGAATGGAACTCAAAATAAAATAAAAGTTGAGAAATCCCTTACGAAAATCTGGCAGCCTAACTGTGTCACTTAGAAATTCATAAAATATGTTGATGAGAGAAAAAGGGTATATCATAATTATTAGATAATATATACAGTAAGAGGTATATGTAATTACATATCCTTACATAATACAATTGAAATTAAAAGATAATAAGATAATAAGAGTGCTCGAAAAAAAGAGAGATTTTGAGACGAAAATTCTGCAGCATAACGACTATGCAACATGGTTTTAGAAAACATTAAAAAGAGAGGGGAAAGGTTTAACCAATTAATATAAGACTAATGAAACATTATTTTGAAAAAATAAAATGGAAATAAGAACATGGTATGAAAACTTGAAATACATACCACATAAAAGAGAACTTGAAATAAAAGAAATGAAAAGAGGAATTTACCTCTTGAATCCACCTCCTTGAGAATCTCTTTAAGGGAAGGGGTTTTAGTATTTTGGAAAGACCAAGATATTCTTGGAAGTGGGTAGTGAATAGGGGATGGTATTTGGGAATAACTTTGAGGAGATTCAAGTCTTAGAGGATTGAGGAGAAGAGGGAGTGAGGGGGGGTTTATAGTGGAGGAGAGGAGTGAATTTTGAATATTTTATTCATTATTTTATTAATTACCTCAAGACAACCAATAGTGTTGTTTCATGTAACCCATAATAGTAATTAGTGCATTTGAGTTTGAACCAAGTGGCCTTACATCACTCTTGATGTCATAAATAGTGCATTTAACTGATAATTTGTATATAAGGTATTTTACCGTATTTCACTATTCATCAAAAATTCAAGTATTTCATAAAAATCCCAAAAATTCACCCTAACCATTTTTCGACATGTATAATTCAAAAATGAGCTCCATTTTTTGAAAATATTTTTCTAAATATTTTTAATTTAATTTTTAAATAAAATCATAATTTATTCCAAAAACAACTTTAAAACAATAACTCATTTTATAAGAACTTGATAAATTAATCAAGGTCCTGTAAAATTATCTTATAACCATAAGACAATAAAGTAAAAATTTGTGATTACATTATATGAAAATAAATTTCCATTTTAAATTATTAAATTAATTATAAAATTGTAATTTAAATATTTATGTCATACAAAAATACCAATACTTATACTATGATCATTTTTTTCACTTTTAAGATGTCTAAATTGTATTTATACATTCATGGGTGAAGTTTCTATTTTTTGTATGATTTAATATTCATTACTATTCATAAGGTTATGTCACTATTCATAATGGTATGTTACTATTCACCAAAAATTAGGTTTGTCTTATCAGACTCTAAATATCTTACTGAACGCAACCGTGTATATCAGTTTTTCAAAATTCAAATCATAGAGGTGGAAAAACTATTTTTACTTGACTAGTTTATAACAAAGTGGTGTTTTTTAGAGACTCAGTGTTTCATGAATTTTAAAATAAATCTATTTGTAAATTCTTGGGGTGTTACATTATCCTCTCCTTACTAAAATTTCATCCTCAAAATTTGAAATTGAACTTCAAAAGTTAATGGTTGATACTTGAAAAATCCCTTATGGGGAAACCACATCAAGAATATAGTTAAAATATTCTATGAATAAAAGGAAATTGAAAACATTAGTTACTACAAAACAACACATTCTAATTGTACAACATGGTCCTGGAAGAATAATCAAACCATCATGTAGTGACATTAAACTTTAAAGCCTCATACAAAGATCAACTTAAACCATTTATTAAATGCTTAAAATTATAAAATATAATGATTCAACACATTATAATGAAGGTCCATAAATTTCCATGATGAACATATCAGTAACCCTTAATCAACAAGAAGCAGCTCTAAAATTCATATTCTAAACATGTGAATAACTTCATCATGTATCCTCTTGAAATATAGTAATAACTTGAATTTCTATAAAAACCATATTGGAAACAATAATTATTCCATATTCCTTAAGTAAGATACATGTTATTGGATACATTCCTTAAATCCAAAAGTGTTGTAAACTCCATCGATGATATCATAGATCACTTCTGGACAAGTCAATAATCAGTTCCAAGGTAGTCAATATTTATCCAAATCAATCATTTCTTCATCATTATCTCAAAAACATATATATATTAAGGGTTGTATTTCCCTCAATCATATTTTTTTCTAAAAAGTTTAACTTTTCTACTAAATCACTTTTCCTTTATACCATTCATCTTACGACCTAAAATCCTTAATGAAATAGTATTACAGTACAATTCTTATATATCTAATAATTCTTATAACCAGTACATTACTGAAAAAAATATTCAAATGACATGATTCTTGACTACGCATATTAATCATTCTACTTCATCTGCGGTAGAATAATAACTTGATCATTATCAAAAATCATCATTTGGGGTATAGTCCTTTGATTATTGGGACATTTATTCACATAGTGTCCCATCTTCTTGCAGTTGAAGCATTGAATATAAGGAAATTCTTTCCTTGTCTTGAAATTATGAACATGGTGGCCTTTTTCTCCACACTTGAAGCAAAATCATTTTCCTCTCAAGAATATACCAAGGTGTTTCTTTCCACAATTATCACATGTGGGAAAACCCTTATTTCCCTTCTTCCATTTATCCTTGTATTTCTCTACCATCCTCTTATTCTTTTGCTTCCCTTCAAACCCATAGGACTCAGATAAGTCTTTACATACCATGTTAACACATGATATTATTTTTTTCATATGATGAGGATACATGGGAGACAATCTTCCTTTGAAAAATGACTTAAGACCATTAGAGATATGATCCTTCTTACTCTTCGCATCAAGTGCATTGGTGAAGTTATCATTCCTTCTGCTAGGCGCCATTTCTAATCAATTCTATATTATATATTATCTCATTAAATTATGAACTCTATATATCTCTAAACATGGTATAACACATAACATAAATAATGCATCATAAATACTAAAACCATATACTTTGGTTACTTTGGTGGAATAAATCATTCATAATTTTTTGTAATAAGATTATTAATTTACCAAAGTATATCCCCTGGGAGTGTCGAACCAAGAGTGCAGCAAGGCCTATTGTCGTGCACTATTTCCCATTCGAGTCTAGTTCAAAGCAGTGTTTTCGAGTTTTACCCTAAGATACAAATGTTTCTGATCCACCTCTACTTGTTTGTATCCAAACAAAGATGTATTTTCTTGATAAACCACATAATATATTCCTTACCAAAATTCTAGGATGTCCTTGTATTCTTATCCCCAAAGTATATCTTTGGGTTTTGTTCACTAATCTACTTTTTCTATATCTAGTTTCCAAGTTTTCTATTAAACCTCCTTTGATACCAACTATAACACCATGACCCCAGAAGCTCTGAGATTGTGCATTATTTTAATACATTTTCATTATTACAAGTAATCAAATCCTGAAGTACTGATTAGTTTAGTAGTCTTGAAGAAACTAGATACATACATGGAACCTATTTTACATTTGGAAAGGAAATAAAATATGATACATAACAAAATCTAATAAATTTCATCCTTCAATACTCAATAAATGATCTCTTCTTCATAACCTCGGGAAGGTAAAAAAATGAAAGGGGTAAGCTCAAACACTCAGTAAGGGTAAGCAATACAGCGGAAGATGTTATAACATAAACATTAGGCATGTTGAATAAATAAAAACAATGCCTTTAACAAAAACTTGAACATATTATGGCAGGAATAAGAGTTGAATAAATAATTCCATAATCATGGGTATTATACTAGTCGAATAACCCCATGAACCATCAATAATATTTTCATAATGACGGAATTCATAATGCGGGACAACATAACCTTACTGTCAAGGCCTCGTTCCAAGACCATAAATAATCATTTTGGCAAGGCCTTGTGCTAAGATCATAGCTTGTATCATGAGACCTACTGATGCACTGAGGGGTTATAGCAGGCCCCACCCAACACTTGCTATGTTTAATGAATTCATCTTATGTACAGGGATAAACATAAACAACATACACATTAATGTTGAAACTAACATATGAAATGTATATAACTTTCCCCAATCATTAATCATAAACACAAACCATTCAGAGTAATATGGTGAATGGTTTCAAGATAGAAAATCCATAGTCAAAATAATCATAAACCATTAAATAAAAAAAAATTGGATGATATCATAAAAGATAAACCTCAATGAAGTAAAATATTCAACAAAATATGTTGACATAGATGAGGATACTTTTAAATGATACCATTTAAAAATCCTTGAGAAAATAATCCTTAACCATTCCAAAGTGTCACATACCACCTTGAAACATTCAAATCATAATACCTTAGAATATCACGAGAATAATGAGACTCTATATATAATATAGAAAAGATCAGTACATACACCACAAGAAATAAATAAGTGGTGAACAAGGCATGTATCTCATAAAAGTTAATGTGAGATGAGAAAAATCATTTTTACTTTTGAAAGAAGTGTTCTTTTGTAAATTCATTTATATTTGCCATGAAATAAGTTTTTAAACATTAATATCCCATAAAGTAAAATACTAGGACATTGAAATTATATTTTAGGCATAAATTATGTCCCACTGAATTGAAATCATGTAAAAAGAGTTCTTAAGATTCTTTAGAAATAAATCATTTTAGATCATTTTAAGGAAAGTATTAAAGAGAATTTTAAAGTGGAAAGACAAGTTTGTTATCATAAATCTAGAAATTATACAAGTTAATTTTTAATTATAAAATTATTGTTTTTATAAAAATAATGGTGGCTTAAAATAGATTTTGTTGTACACTTGAAAACGGGTAAGAATTTGAAAAGATCCCTTGAATTGGGTTTGTATTTAAGAAATAATTTTGAAAGTTACTTTTAAAATGTGTAACTCCCCATAAAATAAGGAATTATTATTGTTGGTAAACATATATATAAAACTCACATATAATTTATGATGAGTTCATAATAATACATAAGAATTTCATTGAGGTAATTAGACAACAAAAGTAACCCGAATAAAAATGGAGGTTCCAGTGGAAAACCCTCATCACTTTGTAATCAATCGATTCGAATTCCCCAAAATTAATAATATTCAAATAATACATTAAATACTATGATAATAAATATATTAATGATATTAAACATCAATGGGAAGTATATATACCCCATACACAAGTAATATTAGTGAATACAGAATATCTCACAAAGATGGAAGTGGGATGAAGAAACCCCTTACCTTAAGTCTGATGGTCTTCTTCACTTGATATTAGTGTCTTGGATAACCAAATTAAATTAATTAATTAATATTTACATAAACAATTATTTATTTAATTTATTTATTATAGACTTATTAAGTTCATTCATGGCCTTCTTGATGGGTTTAAGTGGTTCAATTTTATTGTTTGGGAGCTTTTTCTTCATGATCAGTATACATATATACATGAACAAAGAATCATGTAAAATGAGGATGGTTATCCAAAATTGAAGTTATATTTTATTTACTGAATATCTAGAAGTTTACATGTTTTTAAATTTCATTTGGTTACTTGGAGTGAAGATGAATCATTATATAAATCATTTAATGAAAACTGTTTGGGTTAATTGACAGTTTTTTTAACACAACGAACTCATTTTGCTTTATAAATCAAAACCATGTGTAAAAAAAGATTCCATAACCATAGATGATACATAATAAATATATTATATTCTGGTTCAACCATAATAATAATTTCATGACCAAAACTGAAGACATTAATAGAAATTGAAAACCTGTCATCCTTGAATGTGGTAGATTAGCACATCTCGGGTGGTGTTTTTAATTTTAGTATAAAAGAATGGGAAAGAAGAGATGATGAAAAATTATTCCTTTATCATGAAAAAATTATAGTACATGTAATATACTGTATTAATAAAAACATTTAGAAGAAAGTATTAGAGGAAAAAAAGGAACTCAAAATAAAAGAAAAGTTGACAAATCCCTTATGAAAATCCAGCAGCCTAACTGTGTCACTTAAAAATTCATAAAATATATTGATGAGATAAAAAGGGTATATCTTAATTATTAAATAATATAGACAGTAAGGGTTATATGTAATTACATATCCCAACATAAGACAATTTAAATTAAAAGATAATAACATAATAAGAGTGCTCGAAAAAGAGAGAGATTTTGAGATGAACATTCTGCCGCATAACGGCTATGCAACATGGTTTTAGAAAACATTGAAAAGAGAAGGGAAAAGTGTCACCCATTCATAGAATACTCATAAAATAGTATTGTTACAGAATAAAATTTAAATAATAACATGGTATGAAAACTTTAAATTCATACCACATAAAAGAGAACTTGAAATAAAAGAAATAAAAAAAGGAATTTACCTCTTGAATCCACCTCCTTGAGAATCTCTTTAAGGGAAGGGGTTTTAGTCTTTTGGAAAGAACAAGAACTTATTAGAACTGGTGAGTAACTATGGGAGGTTATTTGGGAATAACTTTTAGGAGCTTAAAGGAGTGAGTAGAAAAGGGAGTGGAGGGGGTTTATAGTGGGTGAGAGGAGTGAATTTTGAATATTTTATTCATTATTTTATTAATTCCCTCAAGACAACCAATAGTGTTGTTTTATGTAACCCATAATAGTAATTAGTGCATTTTAGTTTGAACCAAGTGGCCTTAAATCACTCTTGATGTCATAAATAGTGCATTTAACTGATAATTTGTATATGAGGTATTTTACCGTATTTCACTATTCATCAAAAAATTAATTATTTTAGAAAAATCCCAAAAAATCACCCTAACCATTTTTCGACATGTAGAATTCAAAAATGAACTCAATTTTTTAAAAATATTTTTCTAAATATTTTTAATTTAATTTTTAAATAAAATCAAAATTTATTCCAAAAAAACAACTTTAAAACTATAACTCGTTTTATAAGACCTTGAGAAATTAATCAAGGTCCTATAAAATTATATTATAACCATAAGAAAATAAAGTAACAATTTGTGATTACATTTTATGAAAATAAATTTCCATTTTAAATTATTAAATTAATCAGAAAATTGTAATTTAAATATTTATGTCATACAAAAATACCAATACTTATACTATGATCATTTTTCCACTTTTAAGATGTCTAAATTGTATTTATAAATTCATGGGTGAAGTTTCTTTTTTTTGTATGATTTACTATTCATTACTATTCATAAGGGTATGTCACTATTCATACAGTTATGTTACTATTCACCAAAAATTAGGTTTGTCTTATCAGACTTTTAATATCTTACTGAATGAAACTGTGTATGTCAGTTTTTCAAAATTCATATCACAGAGTTGGAAAATTTGTGTTTACTTGACTAGGTTATGACAAAGTGGTGTTTTTTAGAGACTCAGTTTTCATTCATTCTATAATAAATCTATTTTTAAATTCTTGGGGTGTTACAAGATGAACCATCACTGATATCCAATTCTTGGTATGAAGACTCATTGTTGATGTCCAGTGGTGGGTAAAATTACTCACTGCTAAAAGCTAGTGGTAGGTCATGAACCACCATTGGTATTTTTTAAACCATGACTCGTTAGTAACCATTAGTTTTTTACCAATGGTGACTCATCACCCATCATTGGTAAATACCAATAGTGACTTGTCGAGCAATCAACCAAGGGACTAATCCTCAAACCAAATGAACAAACATCAGGTCGAAACCAATAAGAAAAGATTATAAGATAAGATAAAAACACAAAAGAAGAATAGATTGATCCACTGTTTTCTTGAGAGAGGATACAAAAAGAATAAACCAAGACCAAATGATATAAAACTGAAAGCTTGAGGGAGCTCAGTTATGGATGTCAGAGACACTATGAATATCGTTGGTGTACTGGAGAGTGATAGGTCATCCAAGGAAGAAGAAACATAATATTTCTTAATAAAAAATAGAAGTGTGAGATCTTAATGAATATTGAAAGAAGAAAACAATTTGGTTTGAAATAATCAAGAAAGATTAAGTATATTGTTTTACTGTAGAATGATGAGATGCTCGAGGAAGAGACTAAAAAATGAAAAGAGGGATGCATAGGAGTTTAAAAAATGAGCACGGGGGATAAGCAAAGGATATTGAATGGATTGAAGATAAGAGATCTGATGGCCACCCGAGACCCCACTTCTGTTCGAGATTTGAAGGATGGATAAACAGTAACAATAAAAAGAGTCCCACATTGAAACGAGAGGAGGATGATCAAGCATTATAATAATGAATCGGTGCTGATGTTGGGGTTAGATTAAAACATAACTTATATATATACAGACTTGTGGGTCCACTGGGATTCTTATTCCCAATACATGCTCTATTAGGCACACTTAGAGGTGACCTCATACACAGGCCCACATGCTACTAGCATGCAGTATGCTCACCCAACCTCTATATGGGCCATAAGGGCTGGACCTCTTACGAGGGTTGACCTGAAGGTCCCCCTAAATGTGGTTGAAGTTTTGGTCTAAGTGACTTGTACATAAGGCCTTGTTTTTTACAACACTTACAAAAAAATTAAAAAATAAAATAATATAAAAATATGAACCAAAGATTAGACAGAATATTAGAAAATTTAAATAAAAGAGATTATTTTTAAACTATACTGAATTTAATTAAATTTTATGTAAGAGTAATTTATCAAAACAAAATAGAGATGTAAAAATGTTAATACCCAATTACAAGCAATCTCCCCCTTTTTATAAATTACAAAACATAACATCTATTAAATTTTCAAAAAAAATTGCAAAAAAATTATTAAATATTCAAAAACTTTCTCCCCCTTTTTGAGATTTATCAAAAAGCACAGCAGTATTTAAAGTTTAGACCAGTTTACCTTTTTAATTAAAAAAATATTTAAAAGTAAACACAAAAAATAACTGTCATAATATTTAAAAAAAAATTAATGTTTAAGTAGATGGTGATATCTAATTAAAACTAATCAGAGTAAAATAAATAAATTTTAATTACAGAACACATGAAAAAACATTGAACATGTTTATCAAAAAGAAAATTAAAATATAAAAGTATTTCCTTTAATCAAAATCAATTACTATAATAGTAAAAAAAATGTAACATTCAAAAAAAGAATAATTGAAACAGTGTTATAACTTTAACAATGTAACACCCCAAGATTTCATAGTGTGTTACTTCTTCAAAATAATTCAATAACTTGCACTACACGCAACACCGAGTTCAAGCGCACCATGACTTACTAAACAAGCCGTTCAAAAGAGGTTATGAATAGTATTAACTAAATTTTAAACTTTATATAATCCTTATAATTTTAGAATCCATATTATGAGTTTCTTAGACATAATGTAAGAACAAATTCATTTTTAGTATTTCACTTTTACAAACTTTTAATAGTGAACCCTTTTTAAATCCAATATTTTAAACTTTTATATATTCAATTTCACTAAATAATTTTACTTTTTAAAATGGTGACATCAAAAATTTACAATGAAACATCCCAAGCTTCCACGGTATGTTTCCTTTTGAATAATGCAATGGCGTGCATTGTACGCAACTTCGAGATTCTAACACACCACAACCAATCAAACTAGCTGTTATGAATAGTGATACCTACTTTTTGAAATTTTATAAATTTTATCTTTCAAAATGGACTTCATTTTTGGATTTATAATATCGAAATTAGCTTAGGGTACAATTTTGGTGCTTTTTGGATAACTTTCATATTTTGATGAATAGTGAAAATTACTAAATTTTAATTAAAAACAACTTTTTTAATCGAAATAATTAATAGTGATAAATTCTTAATTTGAGTGGTTTTAAAGTATATTTAGAATATCTTTTTACCATTTAATACAATTTTGGTCATTGGATGTAATTTCACATTTAAACTAGACATAAACAAGTGTCAATCTTTTGATAGTTATTATCTCTTAAAAACACGCTATTTGTTTTGATGACGGGAATTAATTTTTAAATTAATTAATGCAACTTATATGTTCTGAATTTGTTAAAATAGACATCATTTTTTAATTAATAATATCAAATATATATTAGGCCTAATTTTTGGTATTTTTCTGGAAACTTTCATTTTTTTGATTAATAGTGAAACCACTAAGTGGTAGTTAAAAAACTGAATTTTTCATAAAACTTAATTTTACCACTTCTGTGAGTGGAATTTAGAAAATCCAAGAGACGCGGTTAATATCAAGGATTAAAATTTGGTTCAATGAGATGAAAATAATTTTTGGTGAATAGTAACTTTTTACTTTTATTTATCACGGTTAAAAGTAAATAGGGTAATTAAGGGTAAAAATGATATTAATATTACTCTAACACATGTCCTAATTCTATTGGACAAGTGTATCTCGACCAAAAAAAATCTTAGGAGTAAAATATTATCATTTAGGTCCACTTTTATTAGATTAGGACATTTATTATTATTTAATTCAAAGAATAGTTAAAAGAGTTAAAATCAAAGTTTATTTACTAAAACATTTTTAATATAGGATTATACATAAGATAAATTCGATTGTAAATATTCATTAGAAATATAAAAACATTTAATACATAATGGTATTTTATTTATAATTTTTAGACATTAAATAATTTAATTTATTTATGACACAATGGTGATGTAGTAATTACCTAATTAATGAAAAATTAGAATAATTGATATTATAAATACCCAAATAAATGTAATTTGAGACTTTTTATAAATACCAATAATTTTATAGGTTAATATGACATGTTAGTATTGATTTAATTGACTTTTTTCGAAGTAATAATTCTGTTATTATTTTTACAAAAATCAATTATTGAATAGTTTCAAAATTGACATAAAAGAGTTTTTAAAACAAATATTATATTATTAATTGATATTAAATTCCTAAAACCTAAGGTTTGGCCAAGAGACTTATATCATGATAGTTGTATCATTAATGGACCACTTTGGGGTCTCTTGGATGTATATAGTAAGTTTATTAACCATATAATATAAAAATACAAAGAGACATTGTAAAAGTGAAACTAATTAACTAAGAGTTAATACTTAAAGATAAGGTTAATATAATGACCCAAACCTGACTAAATTCTATTGGTTGAGTGGTTTTAGACCCATCCCCACCTTAAACTTTAAATAATACACTTTTTAGCCATTATAAACCGAATATTAATTTATTATAAAATAATATTTTTAGCTTTTCCAAAGGTGCCCCTCACCCCTCTTATAAAAGGGCACTCCCCCTTCTCACTAATTCACACATTCAAAGCCTTTTGGATCTGCCAAACCCTACCCAAATACTCTCTAAACTTCCCTCCATACAACCTAGAGGCCTTATTTTTATTAGAAAGCTAACCTAAGGATCCCTTTTGATCAAAACAAAAGGAAGAACCCGAAGAAGAGGTAATGTTTTCACCACCCTCTTTCAAGTTCCTTTCTTCTTAAACTTCTTCTTTCTTTGTTATTTATATTCTAAAATAATAACTCCAGTATCTTCTATATACTGTGATGTTATTATAAATATGTTACAACCATATTTAGTATTCTATCCATCCTTTTAATGGCATGTCACCATACATGCGTACGTACGGCTTACCGTCTCCACGTCGTGGTGTAATTGTCATTCAATAAATTATTATTTGGATGGGTATGATAATGATGTGTAATTCATGTAAATAATAAATATAACATGATAATGATTCTGTATATATGATATACCATCAAATTATATATTATTTTAATATCAAAAGAATGATATTGTCACTCGTGCGTACGTACGGACTACCGTCTCCACGAACGCGACGAGATTCATTCTCCATCGTATCCATTCTAGTATAATTCTCATTTGATGATTAATAATAGTATCTAAGGACTTGATATCATTCTGGATATAAATAAGATACAATATATCCATGACAAACATGTCTTACGTAACAAAACATATAAAAGAAAATGAGTAAGTTAACACCCAAAACGACGATAATACTAAGATATTATTAACAAAGAAATGTTAAAAGATCATATATGATAACATAATACTGTATATGATTCTTTTACAATTTAATAACAATTATTTCACCATTATACAGGAGGTTAACCTACCCCCAACCAAGGGAAAGTACAAGTTAAGGGTTTATTTCGCAATCTCTTCATTATCCGAGGTTGTTTATACGTAATAATCTACTGGGATCTCTTTATCAGCCACATCCATGTTTCTTAAAAATGTATTTCAAAACATTCTTACTATTTTACAGAAATGAGTTAAATTCATTTATAACCTTGTTTGAATTTTTATAAGAAGTTTATAAAGGAATCTTTCTGTCATTTTCCAAACAAGTTGCTTTTTAACCTTTTCGACAAAATTAAGGTAAGAATGTTTTTTTAACTTATACGGTAGGTGCGGCTATTTTCCACCGTTATAAAATCTTCAAATCTTCCTTTACAAGATTATAAGAATATTTTCAAAGTAAATGTTTTATTTTATAAATATATGACTCTTAAATGATTTCAAAATAGAAAGATATATTTCTCTAAAAAGAGTTTTGATTTCATCTATGTCAACATCCTTTGATGGATTTTACACTTATTTGAAGTTGATTTATTATGATACAAAACTTCTATATTATATTGAAGGTTTTGTGATATGTTTGACTGTGGATGTGTTATTTTTATACCATTCATGGTTTATGGATGAAGTATTTACATTTCGTATGCTAGTTTTAATACGAATGTTTATGTTATGTTTAAACCTTTTCATATGGGAATGCATTGGACTTAATATGTGACAGGTGGATCCCACTTTAGCTCCTCCATGCATCAGTAGGTCTCATGAGACAAACTAGTGTCTTGGCACAAGGTCTTGGAAAAATATTATTTGTAGTCTTGGCACGAGGCCTTGGCTATGTGGTTATGATAGTCTGGCATTATGCATTCCATCATTATGAAAGTGGTTATTGATATTGCATGTGATTATTCGATTAGTAGAATATCCATGTGAATAAGTAAATGGAATTATTTCATTTTATTTTTTCCATACTATGTTTAAGTTCAAGTTTTAAAAGGTTTTTGTTTTAGTTATACATTTCCTTAAATTTTTATTCTTATTTATGAAAGTTTTTGTTATATTGTTATCCTTACTGGGCATTTGAGCTCACCCCTTTTCTATATTTTATTTCTCCCAGGATGTGAAGAAGTAAATTATTAATGACCTGCAGGGATAGTATTAGGGGATAAGAGTATAGACTATGGAGACTATGTTGTTGTAGTTTTCATTTTTATGATGTAATGTAAAACTTTATGAATATATCTAGTGTTTCCAAGGCTACTAAACTAATCGGTCTTTCGAGATTTGATCTTTCTTGTGATCATTCCAATGTTACGTAATAATTCACCGAATCTGGGTAACTGGGGTAGGGGCATTACAAACAAATCATTTTTAAATAGTATGATCTAATAATCATTTAAGTAGAGTAGATAATAATAGTGGAAAAAAGAAATCAAGTAAAAAAATTAAATAAAAAGACTATATTAACCTAGATTTATAAAAATGGAAATTATACTAAGAAAAATTTAAGCTTCTAACATACCCAATTCAAAAAGTACATTAATATATAAAGAAAATATACTCCCTTTTAAATAAAAATCAACAAAATTAAAAGTAACAAAGTAGAATTTTTTTCATAAGCATAAATACTAAGTTACAGTATTCAATGATAGTAAAATTAAGATAGGGTAAAATATTTAGAAAAGAAATTGTAAAACAGTATGAACTAATTACTATTAAATTAGAATGATTAGTATTTATCAAAACATAACATTCACACAAAATATAAAAGTTAATATTTTTTACATGTTAAGTTTAAACAATAGAAAATTAAAAAATATTTTTATATTCAGTCAAAAACTGATTTTCATGAATAGATTAGATAAAATAAAAACTTCCCAAAGGAATGAAAATTTTATTTTCTATTTAAGTTTTTTAAAAACAAACTCCCCCTCAATTTAAGAATAAAAGTATTAGATTAAAAATATATCAAAAAATTTAATTTGATTATAAAAAATAAATTGATTTTAGAATAAATTTAATATTTAAATCAATTCATAATTCAAAATATATTTCAACTAATAATTATGAAAAACTAAATTATAAGACACATAAGATATTTAAAAGAGTATTAAAAGACTTTTTTAGCTCAGTTATTGAAAAATTATTTCAAACAAACTAAGTAATTTTAAATTTACATAAGATAATTGCTTAAACACTTATTTAAAACTTAAAAAGAAGTATTTTATAAATAATAAACAAGGGGTAACTCCCCCTAAATTCATGAATCTTTAAATAAATACAAAACAATACTAGTAAAATACTTTATAGAATAGTTAGTATATTTAGAACTTAAGTTTTTACTATGTAAACTACACCAATTTTACATGATCAATAAAAAACATATATAAATTAATTCACATGCCTTTAATCAGAAATAAAAAGATTATTAAAGATATTAGATGTCTTGAATTCCAGTATATCAAAATACATTATAGTAGATAGTATGAATGCTGGTTAAAAATAAACTTATATGGACATGGTGACCAGCTTAGGTCCAATAGGATTTGAAACATCCTTTTAGAACCCATGTTGTCCATATACCATGTGACTTTGGTGCACTTAGGTAGGTTTCTAACAAAACAAATTAAGAAAATGGTTTTTTGGTACCCATACTAGTTTGGGTCCAACTGGATTAGTAGCAAAAGTTTTAGGAACCCATATAAATTTGAGTCATTTATTGTATGGTAATCTAGAAGATAGATTGTTAGAAATAAAAGTATTAGTATATCCTAAATACTGAGTATACTTTAAATAACATTCATTTTCATAATTCCCTTTCAAGTTACAACTAAAGAAAGTAAAATTTGAAATATTCCCATTTGTGGATTTAAAAAAATAGTTTTGTATATCTTTAGAACATGATTATTATAGCCACAACCCTTTTATTATATTTGGGTATATTCATTTCTATTGTTTTATAAGATTTATATTTTCCTTGAACAAATACCGATAAGATTTCCATTAAACCAGTCATGTACTTTTTAATCTTTTTAATCTCTTTTTGAATAACTTACAGGTCATCACATTTTTTAATATTTGAACATGATCCAGAATTTTTTAGTTTCTAATTTTAATGTTTAAGATACTTACATTATTTTTCAATTTTATCTAAATAATCATAGACTAGTTTAAATATTCTGTGTTTATCTTCATCATTTTTTTTAAAAGAAATATTTTATTCTAATATTCTCATCTTTAACTTTTAACATTTCAGAATCTATAGCCTTTTTCTATTTTATATTAATTAAAATAAAATCATTCGGTTTTTTATTTTCTTCTTTAATCTTCTTATTTTCTATTTGTAGTTCCTTATAAAGTTCAATAATTCTTAAGATATCTGATGTGCCTGATTTTTGTATACCCTTTTTATACATTTTATTGAGTTTTAAAACACATTTTCACCAGATACACATTGTTTTATGGATCAAATGCTTTATTTCATTGTTCTTGGTGTTTTTTAGGTGTTTCCAAGTTAAAGTCACAAATCAGGAGTGATCAAACTAAAAATTGATATATATACACAACATGTACTTTATAAAAAAACATTGTGTGCCCTTTCCCAGACATGATTTGCTAGCCTGAGTACACGCCCATATAGCCAACCAGAGACAACACACCATGTTCTCACTATTCATATGCCATGTACATCCTTCCAAATGTGGTTGGTGGCTAATAGAGCTTCTATACACCATGTATGTCGGTGGCACACACCGTTTACCCTCACCAATTGACCACCGGCACATTGAAATCAATGGGAATCATGGTAGGCCGCTTACCAACATAGAAAATTAAGCAATAGATGGTTGATCCAATCACATGGCACATAATTTTGGGTACACACCATGTAATATAATTTTATATAAATAGATAGGTAGACCTCTCAGATCTTGGTTGGAAATCCAAGGGGGAGGTGCTTCTTCTCTTCTGATCGATCTCCCCTGAATCTCAATCTTAGTTTTCTTCTTCTATTTTTATTTGTTGTTTTAGTGTAATTTCCCTTCCCCCTTTATCCTCTCATATCCATAGAAAGGTTTGAGCTTATACTCAACCCGTAGACCATAACCATAGTCATAAGAGGCTAGGTTTCTCATGTTGGGATTGTAATAAAATTATGAGTATGTTGTATTTATAATTATGGTGTGTTATTTTTATTTTTATTATTATTTTATAATTCCTTTGATGAATTGAATACACATCTACTATTGGTGTCATATTAGACTAAGAATGACACCAATGGAGAAAAATAAAGTAGTTACAAAGGTTGAACCCACAACCATTGGGTGATTCTGTTTCCACTATTTTAGGGGTGATGTTCATGATGCAGATTTCAACATTCAATCACCGGACCAATGGATTGGTGTTTAAATACACAAATACCAGTTATCAGACCAAGAAACTATGTTTTAATTGAATCCCCATGGTAAAATTATTTCATAAATAATTTGAATACAAAAGAATGACTTTTTCAAAATACTCTAATCAAATTTCAACCTTGATTCTATTTTTTATGATTGTTCTGTCCCTTCTTCTATTTCAATTGAATTTTCGAAAATTGTTTCGCTTTTTCATAATTTTTCTCTTAGTTCATTTTGACTGGATTATCAAATTAGACTTTTCAACTTGTGCTGATAACTTCTTCTCCATTTTCCCTATAGGATCAACCCTGATTGCCACTAGCTACCCAGTTAGTTGTATTATAAGAGAAATATCAATTTTTTAGGCCTCACGATGGGTGTGGTAAAATTATGGAACTGCTCCCGGGAAGTTTTGGGAAGCATTAGTGTTTGTCTGAGTTGAGTTTGGTTTACCTAGAACCTTTATTTTAATTTATTCATTCTTTTCTTATGAACCTTAACCCCACTTCCCTATGGATTTTTATTCGACTGAAGATTGGTACAATTCACTTGGAGAGGATTTTTATATGCATGATCCAACATTGTTGTACTTGTATCCAGAAGAGTATTATACATACATGGATGATGGGTTACAATATGAGGATTACCCATGTACATTCTTCACCCCGCCTATTTCCTCTTCTCTTCTAGAACCATCTTCAGGTAATACTGAAAGATTACTATCGATGATGGAAGGATTTACCACACACTATTTGGACCAAACTTAAAGGTTGGGATGACTTGGTACTATGGTAGAGAAACTTTCATAGATAATATTTGATATGGATACCCTAGTTGAATTTAAGTTTAGGTATTTTAACCCTATTTCAACCGAAGAGGCATGTCATGATGTGGGCCCCACTTGTAATTCACTAATGATTTTTGAAATTGATTTTAGAAAACTCAAAATTTGAATATGGGAACAAGTCATATCATCTTAATACTAAATTTGATCAAACCTTTATTTTTTAACCCTCATTTTATTATTTACATGCTCTGAAGGATGCCTGCAATTATTTTCAGGTTTTCAGCATAACGAAATAGGAACCTAAGGAGGTAAAAAATGTACATGATCAAACCAAGTCCCAATCCCACCTTCGGCATCTACTATCCATGAAGAAGGGATACTGTAAGCCACTAACTAGACCACCTGAAGGTCAATAAAACTAGTTGCAGGAGGAGGGCACCAGACATATGTGGTGGTTCTCATAGTGGAAGCCACATCCTCTTTTAAACTATGGGTAAGTACCCTAATTTAGGTCATTCTAAAGACCTAAAACAGAGTATCTTGATGGAAGATAACTCATCCACTCCTCTCTCTCCTTTTCTTATATATTTAATAACTACATGGCTTGAACTTCTACTTAACATGTCGTGTACCACCCTTTCTTTCATCCACTATTTGAATGTGAATAAAATGAGGTTACATTCCATGTATACCTTACTACATGACATTTACTTACCTATTTAGTGTATATTAAAATAGTACATTTTGAATAATTAAACATTTATTAAGTTAATAAATAGGAATGAAGCATGTGTTGATGACAAGGTCGTCATAGTGTCTCTGAGCCATCACAGGTTCGAATCACTCTACACCCACCTTTGGTATAAGATTCATTTTTTAATCTTTTTTTTCATTAAATGACATGTTCAATTTTTTCAAAATCAAATAAAACCATATCAAAATAAAATAAAATCAATGGTGGGGCTAAATTGGTTATCAAGGTCGTAGCCCTGGGTTTAAAAGACCTAGGTCCGGGTCCTTCTAGCCGGTTTAGTTTCATCATTTTTTCACTAAAATAAAACCACATGTCATGTATTTTGGTATATGTCATGTGTTGTGTGTCATGTTTTCAATAATAATTTAAAATGTGTTTAAAAATAAGAAACCACCTGAGGGTGATGTGGGTTGATTGGAAGAGTCGTAACCTAGGGTTCAAATGACCCGAGTTCGAAATCGACTAATCTCCCTACATTATCCCAATATTCAATAATTAAAGCATCATGTTGTGCATTGTTTCTTTCACCATTTACTACTACAATTATACTTTAAATATTAAAAGATAATAAAATATATAATACTATAACCTTCGCTCCATTGGTTGAGGGCACGTATTTAGATCATCCTGGTCGTCTGTTTGAATCACGCCCCAAGCACCGGACTGAAGGTTATAGTTCTCTTTTTTAAATTTTATAAAACACGGTGTGTGTTTCTCTAATATACATCATGTATAAGTTTATTTTCATGTTTAAATATATATTTATTTTTAATTTTAAATAATAATTAATAAATAGTTCATAATAATAACAACCATATTTTTAAATGTAAATAATATATATATATATATATAAATTTAAAAAAAATGTAAAAATATCACTATATGGTGTGTACTTACATCCATACACTGTGTGTCCTGACTATATAAGTCAAGAAACTGTACCCATCCTAACCCCTTGTTTTGAACCCTCCCCTCTTCCCGTTTTCATCCGCCTTATGTCGCTCGGACTCCCCTATCTTCAATCCTTCATCTCACTTTGATTCAAGCCACAATATATTCCTCATTTAATTCCTAGATCTAGGTATGTAATTCCTCACCCCCTCATTTAAATTATTTTTATTCTTAATAGGAATGATTTTTTATTCGAGTAGGTGTTCATCCAAAACCCGTAATACATGGGAAAAAATGAAGAACACACGATGTGTACATCACATACATAGCCAAATATTTTGCAGTTTAAAATTTAAAAACACATGGTGTGTAAATTTAGAACATACTATGTACCTGTGCCTCTACTCGGCCTAAGGAGAACCCATTTCCTAGCCTATACATGGCTATACTTACCTTTTCCAACACACGACGTGTGTGTTTGGTACACGTCGTGTACACATTCCTTGATGACTTGGTCATGTCAGGGCTTACACATGGAAATCTCCACCATTAGCTTACACATGGATTGTACACCTTACACATGTCATGTAATTCTATTTATACACACACATTCTCACTTGGTGTGTGTATCCAGAGCACATGGGTTGGAAACCCAAGCATACTACACATCGTGTACTCTAGATTCACACATCGTATAATTTTATTTTTATATTTTCTCACTATTTTTATTTATTTTTCATTTTCTTTTTTTATTAATTATTTACCTTTCAGATCATGGAATATTGAGACATGGCTAGTGGGAAGTGTCCCATGCCCACTAATGATGGGGAGCAGCCCGTACTCTATTGAGTCCGACTCAGGATGACAGGGACACCTTCAGAGATAGAGCTCTCAGTTTATCAACCACCGGCCTTGGAAATACTACCACCACTACCCCTAGCTTTTCCTTCCTTCACTACTTATAAGGGACCTGATTCCATAGTTCCATCTGCAGCTTCACCTTCTGAGATACCCATTTCAATGGATTCCACAACACTATCCTCAGTTGCTACTGATTTAAGGCTATCCACGATTGTAGTTGGCCCACCTCTACCAGTCACCACCTCATTAATACCATATTCTTCAATGAATAGTGCCCCACCATAGCCATCTCTAGTATCAACTTGACCTCAACTTCACCCCTAACTAATATTTTATGATCATCATCATTCGGCAGACAAGTTGTGGCAAGTTTCACAACACACGATTCAGCTAAGCATTCAATTCTTGTACATCAGTGTTCCTCGGTGTCTAGGTGTCTGGGAGGATATTTAGGATCTCCTTGGACACACACATCTGATCGGAACCCTCCAATTAAACACTCCCACTTTTATAGATTTATTTTTGGATTTCATTGTGACCTTTGAGTTTGATGGTCACACATATCAAGAGACACCCTGCGACACCACGACTCTAGTCAAATTTTAGTTGGGAGGATTCCACTTTTCCCTCACCATGGCAGAGTTTGGATGAGGGTGTGGTTTCTACCCCCATCCATCCACCCCACCCCTATTGTATCCACCACCCTCCCTGAGAATTTAGACCTCGTTTATGTGTGGTAGTAGATTGCTAGACCTAACCACAATTACACTCCCACCTCACAGAAGAGAACCCTCATCATTTCTCTTACACTCTATTTCATCCATTATTGATTCAGTTCCATTATTTTCCCCTTTCATAAGGACATGGGTGTTGTGTTCAGACATGATATGGATCTCCTTACCTACATAATCTAACATGATTACCCAAACCTCCTCTACTTTTCTGCCTCCTATTTTTACTCCATGATCACCGATCGTTGGGGTAACCTGAACGGTAGCTTCTATGTCACCCAGTTGGCACACCATCTGGGGTTTCTAATCTATCTCTCCCTCATGATCACTTAGGTTCTTCCCAACATATGAAATTCTTCATGCTTATTTTCATGAGGATGGTCGAGAGGTAGGGGACACCATTTTGCTCGTGTAGGATGACCCAACCCCAGCTCTGGTAGGAGATAACCCACCTTCCCCTAAGGGTGTTTCTACTCCGATACTACCCCATACACCAGTGGATATTCCTTCTCCACCCCTCCCCTCTTCTTCCTCCCTTCTATAATATTCTTCTATTCCATCTTCTTATGGACCACCCACAACCCCACCTCCACCCACACCCTCAGATGATCTCCCAGTTTCTCTCTGCCTAGCCATCTTGTACCACCACCAAGACATCATGAAGTGCTGTCAGGATATCATGGATTAGAAACTAAACTAGATTAAGGGAATATTATGCCTCACTCTTCAACACCTGGGCATTCAGTTCTCCCCAGCACCAGCTCCTCAGTCTAATCCTTTTCCCATAGTAGTGCAGGCTCGGTTTATAGCACTAGCCAAAAAATCTATTCTATTATCTATTGTAGGATCATACTCCAATTATAATTATATGAAAAGTGATATACCAGTCACTCCCACCCCACAAAATGAGGACCCAATGCCTAAATATTCAACTGCAGCTACCCCATCCCTCCCGGACCCCTCTATAGTAGACAGTACCTCTCCTTAGGCTACACCGTGACTATTTCTGAAACATGATTCTTTCATTATATATATCTCTTTTGTGTATTCTTGTAATGTGATGGTTTTTAAGCATGTAGAATTTATATTTCCATTTCATTGACAATCATAGGTACTCTGGCGCATCATGGTCATCTCATTTCCACTTATTTCCACCTTTTTGAGATCTCAATGAGGGGAGCATTATTTTTATGTTTATTTTCCTTTGCTTTCTTTAGCTTACTTCTTCCAATTCTCCTAGAGATATCCCATTTGTGTCCTCCCACATCCTCTTATCTTCTTTAGTGTGTCATTTAGAGGACCATGTACGATATTAAGTGTGAGGGAGAGTCTCTTGAATACACTAGTCTTTTCCCTTAAACTAATCTAGGAGACATCATTAATTAAATGAAATATTTTAAAATATGGAAAAAATTATTTATTATAATCATAAATAATAAATTCATAGATGATAATTTTAAAAGTTACATGATTATTTTAATTTTAAAATATTTTAAAATGATTGTTGATGTGGTTTGATTTTTTATTTAAATTCTTTCCCATTTTAATTTACTAGGCCAATCGTTTTTATTCATGTCATGACCTGATTTGTACATTATTATCCTCATTCCCAAGAGGTATTCTGAGCCCTTTTTCATATTCTTTCTTATACCCTCTTTCTTGAGAGATTCTTGGGATATGCATGAATAATATAACTTGCAATTTTTTCTCTTCTAAACATGAATATTTTGAATCACATTAAAATAAATGTGGAATTTATTTGATATTTTTATCCCCTTTGACCATGAGACCCACCCTACATATGACCTTTATGAAAACCCATAGAAACCATGAATTTCCTTTATAATAATCCACATTACAAGCCTATTTATCCTTCCTACCCTAATTCTTTGATTATATTACATGATTATTCATTTGATATTTAAATAAGGATTTTAGCGATTCATGGTATATTCTAGTGAGCAACCATGAAATTATGTGTGTGGGAGAGGACCTCTTTTTCATTTGGATAAAAGGGTTCCAAAACCACTATTCATTGTATTTATAAGTGGTAAATTTTAAAAAGAGGACCAAATTAATTTATTATACTTATTGATAGTTTATGAACCCATGTTTACGGTAGAATATCATAGTGATGGTGACCTTTGATTGATATTGATGGGGATTCATTTTCATTAAGATTTGTTATTGAATATAATGCTTTATTATTTAAGAATTTAGCCTTATTTTTCAAGCCTTTGAGATTGTTTTTCAAATCATTACCTACCAACCCATAGCTTCAGAAACATCTAAACCTTATTGAAAGACCTCATGATTTTTTTGATTTGATTTCTAAGTGGAGAATGAGAATATTTGAAAGCCTATGGATAGAGTGAATATACTTGAGATTTAGAATAACTTTGATTAAATGTTCTTGAGTGATGAGTGCGACATTTTCTGGTGAGGTAAATCATCAAAAGAGGATGAAAATTGTAACTAAAATAAGATGAAAGTATTTAATTGAATTATATATGAGGCATGATTAAAATATATTTGGAATTACAATATTTTTTCTGATTTTAAAATCCTATGTTATGACTATATTATTTATAACTGTATTTAATTGAATGCTTACCTTTTTAGAGTATGAATTATTTTGATTATATGTTGAGATTCTTCTTGAGGGAAAAAATGACCAAGTATGGGGGAGTTTGATGTGCCTAATTTTTGTATACCCTTTTCATACATTTTATTGAGTTTTAAAACATGTTTTCACTAGATATACATTCATTTATGGATAAAATTATTTATTTTAATGTTCATGGTGTTTTTTAGGTGTTTCCAAGTCAAATTCAAAAATTGGGAGTGATCAAACTAAAAATTGATATATACACAGCATGTACTTTATAAACACACATTTTTTACCATTTCCCAGACATAGTTCGACCAACCCGAGTACACCCATATATCTGACCAAAGACAACAAATCATGTACTCACTATTCACATGTTGTATACATCCTTTAAAATGTGGTTGGTGCTTGATATAGATTCTACACACCATATATATCAGTGCCACGTATCGTGTACACTCACCAACCAAACTCCAACACATTGAAATTAGCAGTCGGCACAGTAGGCCACCTACTGGTGGAGAAAAAAAAGCAATAGATGGTTGACCCAAGTATATGGTGTATAATTTTGGCTACTCACCGTGTAATATAATTTTCTATAAATAGTGAGGTAGGCCTCCGAGATCCATATTGGACATCCAAGAGGGAGGTTTTGTCGCTCTACCGGATCTCCCATGAATCCAAAATTGAGTTTACTTCTTCTATTATTGATTTCTATTTTAGCATAATTCCACTTTCCCATTTATCATCTCATATCCATGGTAGGGGTTGAGAATCTACTCAATCCTCGCACTGTTGACAATTTTTTTGAATCTATTATACATCTCATTTATGACTTCTTGATCAGTCATTATGAATTCTTGAAATTAAACTCTTTGTATACCTATCTTGGTTCTCTGCAACTTATCAGTTCCTTGATGAGTGACTTTTAAAGTCCTACAGATGTCAAAAGAATTTTTACAGGATGAAATATGAATATACATATTTCTACTTAGAGAGCGGTATAAGTAATTTATAACGTTGTAATTTAAAACGCATTTTTCAGAATCATTACTAGTGAGAGTCTCTAAATAAACTTAAGGAAGTTTATATGGTTTTGATATTATAGCATAATAATAAAGACCTATATTTTTAAGAAATTCTTTCATTATGTCCTTCCATTTGATATAGTCACTTCCATTTAAGTGAGGTGGTCTAATGGGATTCAATATATCAAAATCCTGATTAGCTATAACAAATTAGTGGATCTTTTCTTTAGACGTTTAAGTCCAAGATAATGGTTTGTTCATAAATAGATAATAAAACAACTAAAACCAAATCCTTAAAAAGGAACTACCCTCTGATAACAATTTTCTAGTCCCTTGGTATGGTAGTAGTGACTATAGAGGGTTAATAGTCCTTTTTGATTTATTATTAAAAATACTAACTTATAAGAGTTATAATAGTGTTAAAAGTTTCATCAAAATAAAATAGATAACAAAGGAAGTTTTTAAATAGGTTCGGATCACCAAGATCATAGTTCTATCATCAATATACTCTACTCTGTGAGGATACTAGTATTAACTAGATCCTCACTTTTTATAGGGAATGATAACCTAATTAAATAAAAATAAAATGTACCTTTTTCACACCTAGTGGTATAATCCCAAACTTTTGGTGGAGTCGCAACCTACCTTCCTTTTGTCTGGGAGGAACAATCCAACCTTCCTTTTAGATGGGAGTAATAACCCAATGACAGTTTTGGATGGGAAAAGCTTAAACCAAAATCTAGAGGACAAAAATATGGTAGGAAGAATTATAATAGAGAAATAACAAAAACAATTAAAACAACAACTGAGAAGATGATGTAGAAATTTAGTGCATCTAAAGTTCTCTTATCACTTCAGTGGTGAAAAATGAAAGCGATGAATATCTTTAGTGATCACAATAGAAGAATAAAAGTTGAAGAAGTTTCTTGATAATTTTAGAGAAGTATGAAATGTCTCATCATATTCTCATCAAATTAATGATATGCACCGGTGCAAGTTATTTATCCTTGAAGTAATATACCAAATCATTAAAAATTAGATCTATAGGAGCATGTCCATATCCAATATATGCACAGATATTGTTATTGTATAATAATATAGTAATATGACTGTTACATTTTATCTATTAAAGTTGTGTTGTAAAAAAAACACAATTTTACTTTATATTTATTCATGAAATGTTAAAAAAATTAATATTTTAACAAAAAAAACTAAACAATTAAAAATTTAAAAAAAATAATTGAAATAAGAATATATTCTTCTAGTAATTAAAGACAGCTGAATGTTGTAAAAACATAGCATCCTATGAGTAATAGTCCTGTTTTAATTAGTGTATAAAAATAATTGTACAATTATTTTAACACACTGTTACAATTATATTTCTATATAAAATGATAAAAAATTTAAGAAATAAATTAGTTTTAATGATATTAATTAAAAATAAGAAATAAAAATTTTGAAAACAATTTTTAACTAGCGGTGACTCGTGACCCACCATTGAAACAGAGAGCAGTGTCTCATTACCTACCATTAAAAACAGATCAAATTCAACCTTTTTAATTTCATGTAAAAATAAAAGGATCCAATCAAAACAAAATTTATTACAATCTAATGTACATTCTAAGTCTTCATAAAATTAAATAAAAAAATTGTAGTTGGAAATCCAATGGTCACTCATGAATCATTGTTACATGATTCCATAGGTGGCTCATGACCTACCGTTGGAAATGTACAATGGTGGCTCATTAAAATTAATTTCCAAATAACAGAAATATGAAACAGATGATAAACATAATAATATTTTTCTAATAAATATAATAAAACAAATTATAAACAACTTCAATCAAAGAAATGAATAATTGTCATCGATAGAGGAAGTAAGAGATCCTGCCAGATCTTTAAAGAGGTTTATTCTAGTATAATGAGTACCAATCTACAAACATATTACTTAATAGTAGGATAATAAACAGAAGATAAAAATCTACTGATAAAAATAATAAAACAGAAATAAAATTACCCAAGGAAGAAAAAAAATATTGTGGATACTCTTTGCAGCATGAGAAACAAAAATAATAAATTATATTATTAAAGCATCATATAATATAATCTATTTATATAAAAAAAGGAGAATAGATTAAAACAAAAGAAATCTCCATCATATGATCAAAGAAGAAAACAAGCTCTTATTTTAGCTTTAAAAGGTTCGTCCAAGGATTTGAACAGCAAGTAGAAAAACATTCGGTGGAGAGAAGATGACCCATCGATGATATACAATGGTGGGTAGAAATATTGGCCATCGATGTCCAACGATGGGTAAAATTACTCATTATTGGAAGCTGTCAATAGGTCATGACCCACCATTGGTATTTTTCCAATAGTGACTCGTTACTCACAATAGATTTTTTACTAATGGTGACTTGTCACCCACTATTGGTAAATTTCAATGGTGAATTATCAAGCAATCAACAGAGGGACTAAGGCTCAAACTAGATGAACAAATTGTAATGGCTCGGGTTTTTGGGGTCCATTACTTTGTAAAAATCTCAAGTTGGGTTTTCTGGTTTGGGAATCTCAGTGAAGTTTGGCCTAACGATAGGCCTACCGATAGCCTTAGCCTACCGGTAGCAGGCCTACCGGTAGCTCGGTATACCGGTAGTCGCAGCCTACCAGTAGCTCGGTATACCGGTAGTCGCAGCCTACCGGTAGCTCTGTCTACCGGTAGCTCAGTCTACCGATAGCTGCAGCTACCGGTAGCTCTGTCTACCGGTAGCTCTCAGCTACCGGTTGTTGTCAGCCACTGGTAGCTCTCATCTACCAGTGGCTCTCGCCTACCCCCATGGGGTTTTTTTCAGTAGCGCTCTCTTTTTGCGCAAATTGGGTTTTAAACCCTATTTTGACCCCTTTAAGCTTGTTTTAAAGCCTGGTAACACCCATAAATGTTTTAATTAAATATTTAATGAATTAAACTGGTGTGTGCGTCGGTTTAAACCACCCGACCCTTTAATAACATGTGGGGCCGTGTGGTCAACCCACGACCCCTGCTCCTTACGCGGTTCCACGTTGTTATCTCAACTGTCCCCAACCCTTATAAACTAAATGGTTCGCCATGGGTTTTTTATTTTCTCAATCACCCTGTGCTAGTAGTACCTTTCATTCAGACGAACCGCTTTTCATTCAGGCGAGCCGCATCGCTATCCGTGGAATTTCGCGCCCAGGCTCAGCGTCGATCATTGATCAACAAGTAGAGAATTTCTCCTTCATCTCTACCTTTTTTTGTGTATCATGCGGGGTGGGAATGCTTTTTATTCTGTAGAATTGGATGAACCAAACCTAAATAAAGATAATGAATGTATTCTATAAAGAACTAAGGGGGGTTGTGATTGATGATGTTGCTCTGTTTTATGATCTTCTTTTCTGAATTGTGCGGGCTTACACCTACTGAAAATCATGGCCATTGGTGGTCTTTCTCTGTGCACTAATGAACCCCTGGTGATGTTTTAAATGGATTTTTTTGTAGTTTTGAACTCGTGTTATGGAAAGAAAATTGGTTAATCACGTATATCCGGCTGAATAAATTGAGGCATCAAGATCAATCCTTTATATGATAACCCCAGTTAAAGCACACGGAAATTGAAATCACGGAGTGTGTTAAATATTATAATTCTAAAAATACCGGCATGGGCCTGCTTAGTGGTGGTGGTTTGGTTGTTTTTACTTCACGGGCCGTTTTCTGGGTGATGTGGGTGGGGATGGGATCCCCTGTTGTTATGGATTCAGTGGTTGTGAATTTTAAGACCGGGTGGTTACCTTGTTTATATCACGAATTGGGGTGGAATCCTCTGTTGTTGAGAAACCTTTTGGCTCCTGGATATTGGACATGGGGCTGTATCTTGGGGTTTTCTTTGGTTGTTGTGGATTTATGAGAGAACCGGGTGTGTATGTTGTAGTTAATGCTTGACTGTTTGCTTTCCTGGACTTGTGCCTATGCTTACTAGTTGCCCAAGTAGGTGCAGAACTTAATTAAACATCACTACTGAACATGAAAACGAATGGGACAAATGGGTTTTGTTGGCGAGACTTGTGACTTGGACTTGAGTGTTGTTTGTGTTTCTTAGGCTGGATGAAAAACCTAAACTTGGGAGAGTGCTTGTTACCTATATATATACTTGTAGTTTTGTGTTTCTTATTCACGCCCCACCCAAGTTGAGCACTTAGTGCCGAACACCCCCAGTTCATGGGGGAGGGTATTTTTCCCAACACTATTATTAGTGGCTGGTTATTAGCTCCTTTTCTGCTCCCTTTCCCGGATAGCCCAAGTATCTTCGGGCAGGCTGTGATGGCCTGAGGTCCATTATTAGCCCAAGAACCTTCGGGCGGGGTAGTGTGGTGGTTATGGACCAGTTGTGTGTGGGCAGGTAATTTCCCAAGTATCTTCGGAATGAGGCCCAGGTGTCTTCGGGCGTGGCAGTGGATCTTCTAGCCCAGGTTTCTTCGGGCGTGGAAGTGGTTGTTCTGGACTAGGTGCTTGCAGGCATGGTTATGTGTGACAGTTGTGGCCCAGGTGTGTGTGGGTGGGGTTTGGCAATGGGACTGCGTGAGGTTGTGTCCCAGGTGTGTGCGGGCGGGGTGTGGCAGTGGGACTGCGGTGAGAATAGCGGGATTGGTTCGATGCGTAGTATGTCTTCAATAACCAGTGGGAAAGTGGAGCGGTGTACCCAAACATCGATGTGCTCTTATTATATATATTACTTGACTTGAGTTATTTTGGGAGTGTGCCTTGGTGAGGATTGGGTGGATAGTTTACCTTGTTAGGTGTTTGTTTTACACTTTTTCTCATGGGACTTTAGTACATTCCCCCACTTGTGCACGAGAGTCTTTGGTTTTCCCTACTGAGTATAATTGTATGCTCACCCTACGTATATAAAACTGCTTTCAGGTTTCCAAGAGGACTTCGGGGATCACGCGGAACCATACTAGCTCGGACCTTTGGGGCAGTTGCAGTTGCTGTTTTTCTTTCTTTGGTACTTTACCCTTGTAGTCACTTTGTACTTTGTGGTTTTTACTTTTGTAACATGCATTGGGAATGGTTCTTGGCTTTACTTTTACTTTCCTCTTTTGGTGTTGTTGGGATTTACCATCTTATCTCCCGATCCTATTAAAAGAAAGAGGGTAATGAATTCCATTTAGTGTGTGATTCTATACCCTTGGTGCTAGTCGCCACTCCGGGACCTATTGAGGGTGGGTTTCGGGGGTCATTATCTCTCCTTCAACTTAAAGAAGGAAGGGCCTGGCAATCTGCTGACCCTTCCCTCCTTTTGGTGAAGGCGGGTCATGACAGAATGGTATCAAAGCTATGGTTGAGATATAGGATGGAGTCTGGAGTTAGGAACAGTGAGGATTGCATGGGATGGTAGGGAAATAGTGTTGGGTAACCTTGGTGCGTGAATTAGGCTAGGGAAGACCGGCTAGGACACGGGATTTTAGGGCCCCCCATGATCCGATGCAAGGACTCTGGACTTACCGAACGACCAAGTGAGGCCACCCTGATTGCAGGGTAGAGACCCTAGGAAAGGTACATGCATCATAATGACTTGTGTTCTCGTGTTTATGGGGTGTCTTGGGAATTAAGAATAAATAAAAAGTTTAAGAAGTTTTAAGAACAATATTCTGCACTACTTGGGCTTAGGTATTCCTTGTTTTCCTTGCAGCTAAGGCACCTGGAAGGTGACCATGTTTGGTGCAAGCGATTGAGGCCCCGGAGACTACCTTGGCTGATCGGAAGAGAGCTGGTTGAGAGGAGGAGGATGACCAGTGGTAGAATACACTTCGGGCCTTCCAGCGACAGACCCTCGAGAAGTATGAGGGAAGCACCTCTGATATGAAGATGGAGGGCTAGCTAGAGGATCTAGTGATAGCCTTCAGCTTGATCTGGGCTCTGACCGAGTACTGGGTTCCTCTGGCCGTTATCCAGATGTGGGGAGTGGCGCGTCAGTGGTGGACACTTTACCTGGGAGACAGGAGAGAGGCTGAGGGATCTAGGAATCAAGTTCAAGGGCCTCCTACGTTTTTCTCTGGACCTCTTTCCTGATGAGGAGTCGCGGGCAAGACATTTAGAGGAGTCACTCTGACCCTCCCTCCAGTATGTTGTTACCCCCTTTACCCTACCGACGTACTTGGAGGTCCAGAAGAAGGCCGAAGTGGTGGAGAGGATGCACGCTCTAGGAGGTGTGTCACGAGAGGGGATCCAGCTGGGACCATCGAAGGGGAAGGCTGTCAGCACCAGGCCTCCAGCGTCAGGACCCTCCAGGTTCCGACCAGCAGGGAGCAGGGCGCAACAGTTCTAGTTCTGGTCCCCTGGTCCTCGCCCTTTTCCTTCGGGCCCGGGACCGCGGTGCTTTGTCTGTGGGAGCCATGGACATCTCCGGAGTCATTGCCCAGACCGGGTATAGTACGGCGGTGGTGGATAGCCCCAGCACCTGCCCCAGCAGCAGCTTCCATCCAGGCCTTTCCAGCAGCAGCAGCAGGGACAGCGAGCTCCCACTCCTCCGAGGGAAGACGTAGGAGGAGGAGGCTGACCTCAGGGCGCTCCTCAGGTACCTCGACCGGGGCGTGGTCGGGGAGGTGGCCGACATTCGAGGGGCAGAGGAGCTGGGCGTGGACAGTTACACGCCGCATAGGCAGTAGTTCCAGCAAGGTCGGAGGTTGTTCGAGGTATGATCAGTTTGTTCAGTACCCTTGCTTATGCCTTGTTCGATACTGGAGCTTTGCAATCCTTTGTTGCACCCAGTCTAGCCCGTGCCTTGGGTCTAGATGCTGAGAGACTTCCAGTTCCCCTGGTGCTGAGCATACCAGTCGGAGGTCAGACCGACTTGTTATTTGTTTGTCGAGGATGCAGACTGCTGATAGGGCCACATCAGTCGGTTAGGGATCTTCTTTTTCTACAGATATAGCCATACGATGTCATCCTAGGAATTGAATGGCTATTCTCTGTGTGTGTCGTCATCGACTGCTTCTGAGGAAGGGTTGTGTTCTCAGACTTGGGTGGCCGGCGTGTTACCTTCACCGGCGAGCGGAGTAGTCAGAAGGGCAGCAGGCGAGAGGAACCCCTCCTCTCCTTGTTAGCTGAGCTGTCAGTAGAGTCAGTAGATTCTGAAATGTTGGAGGTTCCAGAGATCATCCATGAGTTTATGGACGTCTTTCCTGAGGAGGTGATGACTCTACCCCCTCGACGGGATATCGATTTTGGGATAGACTTGCAGCCTGGTGCTCGTCCGATCTCGATGGATCCTTACCGGATGGCACCTTCAGAGCTACGGGAGTTGCGGATTCAGATTGATGATCTGACGAAGAGAGGTTATGTTCAACCAAGTGCGTCATCGTGGTGTGCTCTAGTCTTGTTCGCAAGTAAGGCAGATGGTGGTCTCAGGTTGTGCATAGACTACAGGAGGTTGAATCAGGTGACGATTAAGAATCACTACCCTCTTCCAAGGATAAATGATCTTTTCGACCAGCTGAAAGGGGCAGGATGGTTCTCAAAGATCGACTTGTGGTCTGGGTACCACCAGCTGAGAGTGAAGGAGAGAGACATTCCAAATATGGCCTTCAAGTGCAGATATGGGCACTTCGAGTTCGTAGTCATGCCTTTCGGTGTTACGAACTCCCCAGTTGTGTTCATGGGGCTTATGAACTCCATATTTCGGGAGTACTTGGATAGGTTCGTGGTTGTTTTCATCACTGACATCCTGATATATTCGAGATCAGAGGAGGACCATGCGGGGCACCTGAGGACGGTTTTTGAGGTCCTATGATAGCATCAGCTCTATGGGAAGTTGTCAAAATGAAAATTCTAGACACGAGAAGTGCACTTCCTCGGGCACGTGGTGTCTGAGCAGGGGGTAGCGGTGGACCCATCAAAGGTTGAGGCAGTTGTTTCTTGGGAAGCACCCAAGAATGTGTCAGAGGTCCGTAGTTTCCTCGGGCTGGAGGGTTACTATCGGAGGTTCGTACCCAACTTCTCCCGAGTTGTATCCCCTTTGACAGCCCTGACCAAGAAAGACTAGGTTTTCGTGTGGAGTGAGCAGTGCGAGTCAGCCTTCAGCTATCTAAAGGAGAAGTTGGTTAGTGCCCCAGTGCTGAGATTACCAGAAGAAGGGGCGGCGTATGAGGTGTTCTTTGATGCTGCAGGACAAGGCCTGGGATGTGTGTTGATGCAGCAACAAGGGGTGATCTCTTATGGGTCTAGGCAGCTACGCCCTCATGAGCGTAATTATGCCACCCATGACCTGGATCTTTCAGCGGTCATTTTTTCACTGAAGTTATGGTGGCACTACCTCATCGGAGAACACTTTTTGGTCTTCACAGATCACAAAAGCTTGAGGTATATCTTCTCCCAGCGGGACCTAAACTTGCAGCAGTGGAGGTGGATGGAGTTCCTCTAGGATTAGGACTTCAAGATCTCCTACACTTTAGGGAAGGGGAATGTATTGGTTGATGCCTTGATTAGGATATCACGGAAGGATGAGGTCCGAGAGTCGGCAGACACCTGGAAGGCAATGGAGGAGTTGGCTGCCTTACACCTGGATGCGAGGATGGATAGCGGTAGAGGTTGCATGTATTAGATGACAGTATAGATGTCTCTATTTCATCAAGTGGAGGAATCTCAGTGGGGAGACCCAGAGTGCGAAGTGATGCGTGACCAAGTTGACCAGGGAAATGCTCCGGAAGGATGGACGGAGGATGGCCAAAACCAGATGCTTTTCCAGGGAAAGTTGTTTGTTCTAGAGGCGATGTGCGGCAAGGTTCTCAGTGAGTTCCACAAATCACCCCTAGAAGTACACCCTGGAGTGTCCAAGATGTACCAGGGACTGAAGAGACAGTTTTGGTGGCCCGGAGTGAAGCGAGCAATGGTAGAGTTTGTGGCCAAGTGCTTAGTGTGTCAGCAAGTTAAGGCTGAACACTGAGTTCCAAGCGGCCTACTGTAGTCTCTAGATGTCCCCGAGTGGAAGTGGGATGATATCTCTATGGATTTCATCACGATACTACCCAAGGTTCAAGGGGTATACAACGTCATCTGGGTGGTAGTGGACCGGTTGACAAAATCGTCTCACTTTCAAGCGATCAAGGAGTCAAGTGCAGTGGATGCTTTGGCACGAAAGTACATGGATGAGGTGGTGCAGTTGCATGGAGTTACGAGGTCTATAGTCTCAGATAGGGATGCATGATTTACCTCGCGAGTCTGGAGAGGATTGCAGTATGCTTTTGGCACCCAGCTGCGCCTTAGCACTGCTTTCCATCCCCAGAAAGATGGACAGATAGAGTGCACCATCCAGACATTGGAGGATATGTTGTGGGCATGTGTTCTGGGCTCAGGAGGATCGTGGGTGCGATACTTGCCTCTGGTAGAGTTTTCCTACAATAATAGTTATCACTCTACCATTGGTATGGTCCCGTTTGAAGCCTTGTACGGGAGGCCATGTTGTTCACCTGTGTGTTGGACCGAAGTAGGAGAGGCAGGCATCCTTGGCCCGGAGGTGGTGCAGAGAAAAACAAAGAAGGTTCAGCTCATACGGGAAAGGATGAAGGTAGCCCAGGACTGACAGAAGTCATATACTGATATCAGGAGGAGGCCCTTGGAGTTTTAGGTTGGAGAACACGTGTTCTTGAAGGTCTCCCCTCGGCGTGGACAACGGAGGTTCGGTAAAGGGAGTAAGCTTTCTCCGAGGTTCATCGAACCCTTCAAAGTGTTGCGGTGGGTCGGTGAAGTGGATTATCAGCTAGCGCTACCACCGCCGCTACTGAGGATACATGATGTATTCCATGTGTCCCAGCTTTTTCGTTACCTGCACAACGATTCACACGTCCTTGATTAGGGAGAGATAGACATCGAGGATGACGTGACTTTTGTGGAAAGACCAGTGATGATCGAGGATCGTGAGGAGAAGGTGCTCCGTGGGAGAACCATCCCCTTGGTTCGTGTGTTATGGAGACATGGTGGGCTTGAGGAGAGTACGTGGGAGAGGGAAGCACAAATGTGTGCCCAGTACCCAGAGTTGTTTTGAGTTTTGTACCGTTCGGTTTATAGTTGTTGTGGTAGAACGTTTTACCTTGTTGTCTATGAAATACTAGTTTTCTTTCCTCTGAATGTGTGTGAAAAGTCCTGGCTATGGGGAGGTGAGGACCCGACCCCTAATCAAGAGGCATTAAGGTGGATGCGATTAAACCCGTGCGGGTGAGTCAGTGCCGCCCAAAGCGGATGGTATCTTGACATGGGGAAGGAGACTCGCCAACCCACATGGTTGGGCAGTTTAACATGGTATGTTGCTTGGTTCTTGACAGAAATGTGTTCTTAGTTAACAATGAGGTTCACTCCTGAGAGGTATCTTTCGAGGTGGTTGTTCGGACTCTCTCTTTCCTTCTAGGTTGTTTTTATTCTCGAGGACGAGAATTGTTTAAGAGGTATCTGATGTAATGGCCCGGTTTTTTGGGGTCCATTACTTTGTGAAAATGTCAAGTTGGGTTTTCTGGTCTGGGAATCTCGGTGAAGTTTGGCCTAATGGTAGGACTACCGGTAGCCTTATCCTACCGGTAGCAGGCCTACCGGTAGCTTGGTCTACTGGTAGCCGTAGCCTACCAATAGCTCTGTCTACCGATAGCTCGGTCTACCGGTAGCTGCAGCTACCGGTAGCTTTGTCTACCGGTAGCTCGGTCTACCGGTAGCTGCATATTATCAGTAGCTCGGTCTACCAGTCACTGCAGCCTACCGGTAGCTCGGCTACCGGTGGCTCTCGCCTACCCCCACAGGGTTTTTTCAGTAGCGCTCCCTTTTTGCGCAAATTGGGTTTTAAACCCTATTTTGACCCCTTTAAGCTTGTTTTAAAGCCCGGTAACGCCCATAAATGTTTTAATTAAATATTTAATGAATTAACCTGGTGTGTGCGTCGGTTTAAACTGCTCGACCCTTTAATAACGTGTGGGGCCGCGTGGTCAACCCACGACCCCCGCTCCTTATGCGGTTCCACGTTGTTATCTCAACCGTCCTTGACCCTTATAAACTAAAGTGTTCACCATGGGTTTCTTCTTTTCTCGATCACCATGTGCTAGTAGCACCTTTCGTTTAGATGAACCACTTTTCGTTCAGGCGGGCCGCATCATTATCCGTGGAATTCCGCGCCCAGGCTCAGCGTTGATCGTTGATCAAAAAGTAGGGAATTTCTCCTTCGTCTCTCCCTTTTTTGTGTATCATGTGGGGTGGGAATGCTTTTGATTCTATATAATTGGATGAACCAAACCTAAATAAAGATAATGAATAGATTCTATAAAAAACTAAGGGGGGTTTTGATTGATGATGCTGCTTTGTTTTATGATATTCTTTTCTGAATTGTGCGGGCTTACGCCTACTGAAAATCATGGTCGTTGGTGGTCTTTCTCTGTGCACTAATGAACCCCTGGTGATGTTTTAAATGGCTTGTTTTGTAGTTGTGAACTCGTGTCGTGGAAAGGAAATTGGTTAATCACATATATCCGGCTGAATAAATTGAGGCATCAGGATCAATCCTTCTGTGATAACCCCAGTTAAAGCACAAGGAAATTGAAATCATGGAGTGTTTTAAATAATATAATTCTAAAAATACCGGCATGGGCCTTCTTAGTGGTGTTGGTTTGGTTGTTTTTACTTCACGGGCCGTTTTCTGGGTGATGTGGGTGGGGATGGGATCCCCTGTTGTTATGGATTCAGTGGTTGTGAATTTTAAGACCGGGTGGTTACATTGTTTATATCACGAATTGGGGTGGAATCCTCTGTTGTTGAGAAACCTTTTGGCTCCTAGATATTGGACATGGGGTTGTATCTTGGGGTTTTCTTTGGTTGTTGTGGATTTATGAGAGAACCGGGTGTGGATGTTGTAGTTAATGCTTGACTGTTTGCTTTCATGGACTTGTTCCTATGCTTACTAGTTGCCCAAGTAGGTGCAGAACTTAATTAAACATCACTATTGAACATGAAAACGAATGGGACAAAAGGGTTTTGTTGGCGAGATTTGTGACTCGGACTTGAGTGTTGTTTGTGTTCCTTAGGCTGGCTGAAAAACCTAAACTTGGGAGAGTACTTGTTACCTATATATATACTTGTAGTTTTGTTTTTCTTATTCGCGCCCCACACAAGTTGATCACTTAGTGTCGAACACCCCCATTTCATGGGGGAGGTTCTTTTTCCCAACACTATTATTAGTGGCTGGTTATTAGCTCCTTTTCTGCTCCCTTTCCCAGATAGCCCAAGTATCTTTGGGTAGGCTGTTATGGCATGAGGTCCATTATTAGCCCAAGAACCTCTGGGCGGGGTAGTGTGGTGGTTATGGCCTATGTGTGTGCGGGCAGGTAGTTTCCCAAGTATCTTCGGGATGAGGCCCATGTGTCTTCGGGCGTGGCACTAGATCTTCTATACCAGGTGTCTTCGGGCATGGAGGTGGTTGTTCTGGCCTAGGTGTTTTCAGGCGTGGTTACGTGTGACAGTTGTGGCACAGGTGTGTGCGGGTGGGATTTGGCAGTGGGACTGCGTGAGGTTGTGGCCCAGGTGTGTGCGGGCGGGGTGTGGCAGTGGGAATGCGGTGAGAATGGTGAGATTGGTTCGATGCATAGGATGTCTTCAATAACCAGTGGGAAAGTGGCGCGGGGTACCCAAACATCTATGTTCTCTTATTATATATATTACTTGACTTGCATTATTTGGGGAGTGTGCCTTGGTGAGTCTTGGGTGGATAGTTTACCTTGTTAGGTGTTTGGTTTACTCTTTTTCTCACGGGACTTTAGTACGTTCCCCCACTTGTGCACGAGAGTCTTTGGTTTTCCCTACTGAGTATACTTGTATACTCACCCTATGTATATAAAACTGCTTTCAGGTTTCCAGGAGGACTTCGTGGATCGCGCGGGGACATACTAGCTCGGACCTTTGGGGTAGTTTCTATTGCTATTTTTCTTTCTTTGGTACTTTAACCTTGTAGTCACTTTGTAATTTGTGGTTTTTACTTTTGTAACATGCATTGGGAATGGTTATTGGATTTAATTTTACTTTCCTCTTTTGGTGTTGTTGGGATTTACCATCTTATCTCCCGATCCTATTAAAAGAAAGAGGTTAATGACTTCCATTTAGTGTGTGATTCTATACCCTTGGTGCTAGTAGCCACTCCGGGACCTATTGAGGGCGGGTTTCGGGGGTCATTATCTCTCCTTCAACTTAAAGAAGGAAGGGCCTGGCAATCTACTGACCCTTCCCTCCTTTTGGTGAAGGCGGGTCATGACACAAATATCCTATCAATGCCTATAATAAAATCTTAGAAGAGAAGATAAAAATTCCAAAGAATAATATATCAAGCCACTGTTTTCTCAAGAGATGATGAAAAAAGAATAAACCAAGACCAAATGATATTAAACTGAAAGCTTGAGGGAGAACAGTTATGGCTGTCAGAGACACTTTGAATATCACTGATGTACTGGAGAGTGATCGGTCAGCCAAGGAAGAATAAAGGGAATATTTCTTAATAAAAAAGAGAAATGTGAGAGCTTAATGAAGATTGAAAGGAGTGAATAATTTGGGTAGAAATAATTAATTGAGCTGAAGTATAATGGTTTACTGGAGAAAGATGAGATGCTTGAGGAAGAGACTGAAAAGTAAAAAGAGGTATGTGTGGGATTTTAAAAAATGAGTGTGAAGGATAAACAAAGGAGATTGTGTTTCTTAAAGATAAGATATATGATGGTCGCCCGAGACATCACTTCTATCCAAGAATTGAAGGATGGATGAACAGAAATAATAAAATAGAGTCCCGATAGGCATCTTATTCCTAAACCATACTCTGGTGGGTGCGCTTAGAGGTGTCCTTACACATGGGCCCGAATGCTATTAATGTGAAGTATGCTCACCCAACCTCTATGAGGACCATGAGGGCTAGAACTCCCACAAGGGTTGAACTGAAGGTCCCCCTAAATGTGTTTGAAGGTTAGGTCTAAGTTTCTTATGCATAAGAACTTATTTTTTACAAAAATTACAAAAAAAATTAAAAAATAGAGTTTAAAAATAAGAACCAAAGATCAAACAGAATATTAGAAAACGTCAATAAGAGAGATTACTTTTAAACTATACTCAATTTATTTAAATGTGATGTGAGAGTAATTTATCAAAATAAAAGAGAGATGTAAAAATTTTAATACCTAATTACAAACAAAATACCCTTCTAATAATCCTTAATTTTCTCTTAAAAGGATAATACCCAAAGAATAGGTATATGTTTTTACTAATATTTTTCATGATTATTTCTTATTAAAACTAATCCAAATATTCTATAATTATATTACCATGATGAAATCAGTATATTAACTATACTTAGAAGTTTTTATTTTAATATTATATCCATTTTTTATCTACTCCCCATCCATCAAAAAATAGAAACATCACTCATGCGTGTGTATGGACTGTCATCTCCACAAAGTGATGTAACTAATTTTTCATCACTACTTTATATGAATAGTTATAAAAGTTTATATAATTAATAAATATAATAATTATAAAATTATTAATATTTTTGATAAGATAAAACCATGACCAATATATAATTTTGTAACCATAAAACCAAAACATGCATGGAAAACAGACTAGTTTCACCTAAAAGTTCATTTTAATGAAGAATTGTTAATAAAAGGATTATTGGAAGTTATAAAGAAATGATACATAGTATGTTATATATGAATATTGTTCTAGAATATATTTAAAATAAATCTATATTTATTAGACATGATGATTGAACATGTTTAAAGAAATATATGGCTTGAGGTAAGGATTTATGTTACAGTCGCGTTTCCTTTCATGATTATATATGTTAAATTTCTATTGAGGGAAATTATATAGTTTTTATCATTTAAAACCCATGTATTTTATTTTCATCTAAATATTTCTTTAATTTTAAAGTGATATTTCCATTTTCCTCTCCTTAGTACTTAAAATGATTGATAAAATATTTTTAAGAAAAACTGACCTTATTTCCTTTTTCATCGGGAAAAATTTTTCTTCCATGTCCATGTTCATTAAAATATTTTCAAAAATGATCTTTTATATGATCTAATTATTGTTTAAATTTATTTTCATCCATATTTTAATTTCTTTTCAAAGGTTTAAAAAATAATTTTTACAATGTTTTCTAAACTAGTTATTTAGGACACTACAAAAAGTGTGAAAGTAATATTTATTTTAACGTTTACAGCATGAATGTATTTTATTGATTTCATTATTATTATTTTCTTTGGATATTAATTTTAAATATTTATTTTTTATTTTAAAAAAAATTCCCAATATTTTTATAATTTTTAGTTTTCAAATATTCCAAAAGAAAAATACATTTTCCTTATTTTTAAAGAAATGTCCAAATGCTCTTTTAAATGTATTTTTCATCAATGTAAACATCCTTTAAGTATTTTTAGGGATATAATATTATGATACTATCCACATTATTTATCTAGATTTATTATTATGATTATTATTTAAGGATAATTCTATGAAACTTATTTCCTTCCCATTGGTTAATTAAATTATGTTCAAAATATTTATAAAACTCATTTCTTTTCCATGCGTTATTCTATGATGAAATGATTAAATGTTTATGAAACCAATTTACTTTCCATGGGTTCTGATATGATGAATTGATGAATTTTTTATGATCTTGTGATACACATATGTATGGTTTTCATTATGTGATGTGTGGGCATCGAATTATATACCCCTATAATGTGTTGGGTGAAGAATGACATCTCATGAGATAATATGGACTGGAATAGGGAGTGAATACATTTTAGTAAGGGAATTTTCTTATTATGATAGTCTTGGGAGTGAACCTTTACTAAGTAAAAAATGTAATAAGGAGTGAACCCAATCTATTTTGATAGTATTTGTAGTGATCCTTGACTAAAGAAATGATTTTCTATACCACAAAACCTATGTATTATGCTTATGATATGTGTTCATGTCTTATAAATGATTATTTATGATTCCACTCTCTTATGAATTATGTATTTTGTTATGAAAAAAACTTTATTCCATGATTCATGATTAAAGTTCATTGACTGATCGTGTATGACTTTATTAAGTTATGATCAGGTTCTCATACCCTTATGATTATTCTCACTTATGATCATTGATTGATATCTTTTATTTTTACCCTTATTGAGCATTTGAGATCACCCTTTATTATTTTTTCTTTACCTAGGATGTGAATAAAGGTTTTAAGTAGGGTATGTTTTAGAAGTCTACTATATGAGAAGAACTTTGTGAGAGATGTTGATGATATTTAATGAAATAAGATGGTTATGTATCTAGTCTCCAAAGACACAAACCTTTACAGTTTTGGTGTATGTATTGTTATGATATGTATTTAATATTCATATAAAATGATGTAATGTTTATGTATCTAATGTTTTAGTTTCCTCACATGTTCACTAAGGTGATAGTTCAAGAAATCCTGAGGCATCATCATGCCATAATAGAACGTGGGTGAATGGAAAGAGGAAGATAGAGTAACACTACTTGTTGTGGAGAAGGAAGAGGAAGTTCGATCATTTTTTCAAAGTGTTAAAGAGTTTTTATGGTTACCTGAAACAAATATTAAAGTGGGAGATTTTTGGGATGTGAAGCCTATTTTTGTTCATCGAAATTTCATTCACCAGAATTTCACTCACCAGAAATAGGTCAGTGGAATTTGGATGGATCAATATGTAGAAAATGAAAGCAGGGTCTCTCTTAGAGGCAAGTGGAACCATTGGAAGTTTACATAATCTGATGGAGTTACAATTAGTTAATGAAGGTTCAGAAATTAATTGATACAAAGGGGTTACCAGTTTATTATACCAACAGTGGTGTTCAAGTTGTATTGAATGGGATTTCATGGGAGCATTTTTAACATGTTAACTGAGTTACATTTTATATATAATTAAGTGGGACTTTCAGTGTTGATTACGAATGGTTAAGGTGAATTAATTGTGAGTAGTTGAAAGCTTGAAAAGATTACTTGTTCTTATTAATATTCCTTGTGATCTCTTATATATTCTAATTATAATATAAAGTCAATAGTAGTGTTTCTCTAGTTCATGTAGGACTCGTTGTCTAATTCATGTTAATATCTTGTATTCTTTCCTATTTTATGTATTTTTGTTGAATGTGTTTCCACTATATGTATGTGTGATCTTTCTATATTGTTTATGAGGGTCATCTTTATGTGTTGAGTAGGGTGAAAATTATTCCTAATTTTGATACACTTAGTTGAGGGATTATGTTCCTTTGTTTATAAATAGATTAATGAATTGGAATATCAAGACACTTGTATCCCATGTTATATGCTATATATGGAGGCTCATGCAAATAAAAAGGGACAAATAGTATATGAAAACACACTGAATGTATGGGAATCATGTATAAGTGTGACATAATATAAATTTTTTTTACATTAAAGTAGTATTACATAATAATGAATACTTATTTTGTTGTATATTTTATCTAGTTTATACACAATACTCATTGTCTACCATACTCAATTAATGAATATTTTTAGTAGCTTTGAAGCATCCAAAATAGTATGGTTGTGTTATAGGATTAAGTTTCAATGAGTCACCATGAGAATACTTTGAGAAATCATAGACACGGGATGATATAAATGATAAAATGAAAAATATGTAGGAAAAAAGATGATCAAACAAAAAAAATTATTTGGTAAACTGATGTGATAAACTAGTTTCTTCCAAGGGATTAAAAAGAATAATCAACACAATAACAACTGCATGAAGAGCCACCCCTCCCCCCCCCCCCATTTTAAGTATATCCATTACCCTCAAAGGCAATCCTTACCCTAGGTAATCGATTTCAAATACTAAAAATACATTTCTTGTACTAAAATTCTACATGGGTAAAATTGATTATGATTTAGATTTATCAACATTCATTCATCACTTTTTTGTGAGAGGTAAAGTGTTCAATATACAAGGTGATATTTCACACAATAAATAAATTCCAAAAGATTTTGTGATAGTAGGGATTCATGTAGCTCATGAGTTGAGTGATGAGCTATTTGTTCCCTTGGATGATCATGATGCTCACACAGTCAAACTTTCTATTTGAGATTTTATAACATGGTTGTTTAATATTATAAAGATACATTATGATAATGGGTCTTTCCCTTTTTATTTATTTTATATGAAAAAACTTTTATAATTATTGAAAAAATGTTTGAATTGAGGTATGTTATTATAGAAGGAGATACGTAAGGGGAAACAAAAGGTCAAGTCGATACGATCTAAAGGATCAATTAATAAATTGAAAGTGACTTTTGAGAAAACCTTTACCCCCAAAAATTGAATTACAGCATTTATTATCTTTACAAGTTATTTCATATACAACATTTAAAGATAAAAATATAGCCTATATTGAATATGAAGAACAAATGTATGGAGAGGCCATTATTGACAAGATTGGTCCTAAGAATGTGAATAAAATTATTAAGCCTGAATGGTTGGGAGCCTCAGTTGTGAATGTATACATGAGGTACATTTTATTAAAAAAAATTCCCATTAATTGATCTACTATGTTTATTACTATTTAATACTATTCATAGTTTCTATATGTGTATATATCACACCAATTTAAAGGGAATACCCTGTGAAGAAAGTTTTTGATTCGTTATTCTTCATTTACTTCTATATAAAAAACATCAATGTATGAAGATTAAATTTTAGTAAAAGCACTCCAAGTAGTGATAATGTTTTAAAATAAAATAATAGATGGAATACTCTTCTTAATACCTAAAATATAGGGTTAAAAATCTATGATCTAATCATATAAAATATATTTTCATTTTTTCATTACTTGTTTCTTTTTATTTTTTTAGGAATCACTAGATACTCATTTCCATCAATTTAGATACTCCAAAGATATATATTTTTTTGGATTCAATTCATAGATATCCAAAAAATCAACCACAAATGATTCCCCTTATGAATTTTTAATACACTGAAATTGGAATTTTATAAAAAATATTAAAATTATATATTTTATATCCTACTTTAAAAAGAATTTTATTATGATAGGGTGGTGTTTATTTATCATCAAAACCATGGAATCAGGATAGAAAATATGCACAAAAAGCCTATGAATTTCTAAAACTGGATAAGTATTAGGGTATATATAAAAATATTTCACTATCAAAACATATATCAAAACAAATTACTTAATTTTTTCAATATTTATACAGTATATGAAACTCAGTAATCACATCGACTGTGGTTATTACATTTGTAAATTTATGACATATATAATATCTCATTCACAAACTAGCATCCACGAAGTGGTATTTTCAAATTTAATTACAATTTAATTTAAATTATTTATTAATTATTTGTTTATCTATATTTTTCTAGTACTACTAGGACTGTTAATAATATACATACTCACAAGGTGAAATATATTTGTTTCAAAATGAGTGTCCATCTTACATGGTGTCAGAATGTTTACAAACACAATGAAGATGTGGTTTCCTATCACGTCTATAATTTCATTATTTTATAGATATCATGAAGATATGATTTATCTACTACTTACTAAGTTAAAAAAATTATCATTTTAAGTTAGATTTTTGGAGAGTGAAATTATAATTAAAAAATTTCATATTAATAGGGATAAGATAGAATATATGGAGTGTTTTTTTTAGAAAAGGATTATATAGTAATGTTATAGATATGAGATTGAGAGCCCACATTATTTAAAAATTTGATCATTTTCAATATGTATTCTCATTTCTAAAATGTGATGGAGATATTAATGAATATGTCTCTGTGGTGCATTGTGGTCATAGAATTACTTTAAAATTGAAGGGTAAATTTAATATGACTATTTTTATATGATCTATTCTATATTTTAGTGTGTAATATCCTTTGACAGGGCACATTAAACAAAAAAAAGGTAGAAGAAATGAAAATGTTAAGATGAACATGTGGACATACTAAGATGGATTTCAATAAAAAATAATATGTTTGAGAGAAAATTAAAGTAGATTTGATTGGTGAGAAGATGGGTGAGACTATATTAATATGCTTTAGACATTTTAAAAGAATAATTTAAGATTCACCGGTTAATAGGGTAATCTTGATGACAAATTCACTTATTAAAATGAGTAGAGGTAAACTAAAATAACATTTTAGTTCAAAACATCTATCGTATACTCAAAAATGATAAAACATGTTTGAATTTTCTTTATAGTTTAGGAAAATTATCTTTATAATTTGGGAAAAGGGTTGATAATTTATTTTTGAAGTTCATGAATTAATCTCATCTCAATCTGACACATAGTGTGGACAGTATTATTGAAAGTGCATGTTTTTAGTTTCAGAGTGACATTTTAGTTCATAACACATGTCACATACTCAAAACCAAGTGAATGAAATCGGATTATCATGATACTTTTGGAAAAAGATCGATAATTAATTTTTTATGTGTTATAATTAACTGCATGTCAATATGACACATGGTTTGGCTGGTATGACTGAAAATGTATGCTTTTATTTTAAAGTGACATTTTAGATCAAAATGTGCATCACATACTAAAAACTGAGAAAATGTTCTCTAATTTTCATGATACTTTATGCTAAATATTGGTAATTCATTTATGACATGTAGTAATTAATGTCACATTAATCTAACACATAATGTAATTGGTGTGATTGGGAGTGTGTTTTTTCTTTTAAAAGTGACATTTTAGTTCAAAATGTTCATCGCATACTCAAAACTGAGAAAAAAATTTGGATTGTCTTGGTACTTTAGGAAAAATATTGATAATTTATTTTTGATGTTTATAAATTAACCTCATATAAATCTGATACACTATGTGACTAGTATGATTGAAAGTGTATGTTTCATTTAAAAGTGAAAATTATGTTCAAAACATGCATTATATACTCAAAACTGAGAAAACACACTTGAGTTTTCATGATACTTTAGAAAGTTTATCAGTTATTAATTTGTGACATGTGGAAATTTATTACATGTCAATCCAATAAGTTTTGTCACTTATATAATAGAAAGTATGTGTTTTCAATTTAAAACTGGTATTTCAGTTCAAAATGCACTTCACGTGGTCAAAATAGTGCCAACATGTTTGTATTGTAATAATGATTTAGGAAAATAGTTAATTATCTATTTGAAACATTTATTAGTTAACAACATGTTAATTGGACACACAGTATGACTGGTATGACTAAAAGTGCATCACATACTCAAATCAATGAAAATGTGATGAGAGTGTTGTGTTACTTTGTAATATGTTTTATTTATATATTATTTTATCATTTTTATTTATAAATTATGTTTTATCATTTATGTTTCCCTTTTTATTTATTTTTTATTTATGAATTATTATATCATATTTATGTTTTATTTATTTCTTTATAGTGTTAAGCATTGTTTTTTATTATGATTATACGATTATTTTCTTCGACTAGTGATGTTCATGTTTGAGATGTCCTATAAAGTCTGGTTATGGTATATCTATGGCAGTAGTGAATATTTGGAAAACGGTGATGAGTTCAAGGTGTTAGCATCGATTTCTCACTGGTGATGGTGAGGGCGACATGTATGGTGGTCGGGGTGTGTGGCATGAGGTGCTTCACTGAGGTGGTAATGATGGTGGATGTTTTATTTTTGAATTTTGAAAAATCATAATTTTAAATTTTTTCTTAATGGATGGTTTTTGGTTGGGGATAATGCTAATGAGGTGATGGTGAAGGGTTGATTTTTTTCTCTGTTTTATGTATCAGGTCATTGTGATTTATGTATATTAATTTTTTGTATTTGAATTGTGTAATGTTGTTATATTTAAAGTGTTTCATGTGTGGTTACCAATAAACCTTAAATTGGATTTTAGAAAATTAAAAAATAGATTTTGAGTGTGTTCGACAACTAGTAGTGCATTCAAATCCCATGGCTGAGAAATACATAGTCACTCAGTCTCCTACAAGTTGTATTGTTTTAAAGTTGATAGGAAAATGTTTGTAATAAATTATATATATTAATATAATTGTAATGTATTTAAATATTTGTAATGTAAATTTATTTGTAATTATAATTTATTATAATGTAAAATTATTTTTCTTTTATTTATGTAGATGACACATTGTGATAAATGACTACTAAAATTGAATATTTTATTAGTGAAAAGGATAACACTTATAATATAGAATTTTATCACTAGTAGCATCTATAAAAGTGTCACTACTACAGATATGCCCTTTAACAGCGTGAAAAAAAAATCATTTAAAATCACTAAAAAGGTGTTGTTTTCCTCAGTTCCATTAAAGGGGATCCCTTTTATCAGTACTAAAAAAGTGTTGATAAAGGCCACCCTTTATCAGTGCTTTCATTAGCATTGATAAAAGCACCCCTTTATCAGTGCTTTCAATATCATTGATAAAGTACTGACCTGCTATAGTGTGCTATTTATATAATAGCACACTATAGAAAATACTTATAACTTTTATTCAAAACATATAATTTAATTGAAATAAAGTTTACATCATGAATGAAAAAAAACACTAATATATACATTTCAAACAATGTTTTATATAATTACATTTACAATTACTATCCACAAACATTTAAAAACATTAATGTTTCATCGTCTTGGGCACCCAATATCCCCTCTCAAAAAATTCCGCTCATGGTATCAGTTTCTGAAAAAATCACCTCAACCTGAGAAAAATAATCCACCTATATAAGAAAAAAAATTATGTCAGTAATACTATAAAAAAATAGTTTAAACATTAATATGAAAAAACATTAATATAATTTCAATTTTAAATAAAAATACACATTGGAGTTATACTAGTCATACCATACATCGTATTGAGGTGTGTTTGATTCTTACACATCACAAATGAGTTATGGATCATTTTCCTAAATTTTCAAAACAATCTGAATGTGTTTTCTCAGTTTTAAGTATGTCACTTGATCTTTTTACTAAAATTAATGTCAATTTTAAATAAAGATGCACTTGGAGTTAAACCGGTCACACTGTGCATCGGATTGAGGTACCTCTGATTCCTACATATCACAAATTACTTATGGATCACTGTACTAAAGTATCAAAATAATTTGAATGTGTTTTATCAGTTTTTAGTATGTCACTTATATTTTTTACTAAAATTACATTTCAAACTGGAAACACACACTTTTAGTCATACCAGTCACATCGTGTGTATTTTTTATGTGAGATTGCTTCCTATACATCATAAATGACTTATGAAACTCTTTCCTAAATTATCAAGACAATCAAAGCATTTTTTTTTCTTGGTTTTTAGTGAGTGAAATATGTTTTGAACTAAAATGTCAATTTTAAACTAATAACAGACACTCAGAGTCATATTGGTCACACCGTACATCAGATTGATGGTCAGTTGATTTCTAAATGTCAAAAATTACTCATGGATAATTTTCCTAAAGTATCAAAACAATCTGAATGTGTTTTCTTGATTTCAGTATTTCACTTATACATTTTACTAAAATTAATGTCAATTTTAAATGAAAAGACATACTTGGAGTCATATCAGTCACACTGTATTTCAAATTGAGGTGAGGTTGATTCCTATATGTCAAAAATGACTTATGGATCTTTTCCTAAATTATCAAAAATAATCTGAATATGTTTTATTGATTTTCAGTATGTCACTTATTCTTTTTACTAAAATTAATGTCAATTTTAAATAAAAAGACACACATAGAGCTATATTGGTCACACCATGCATCATATTGAGGTGTGGTTAATTCCTACATGTCACAAATGACTTATAGATCATTTTACTAAAGTATCAAAATAATCTGAATGTGTTTTCTCACTTTTTAGTATGTCACTTGTTCTTTTTACTAAAATTAATGTCAATTTTAAATAAATAGTCACACTTGGAATTATATCAGTCACACCGTGCATAATATTGAGGTACAGTTGATTCCTATATGTAAAAAAAGACTTATGGATCATTTTATTAAAGTATAAAAATAATATGAATGTATTTTCTTGGTTTTGAGTATGTCACTTGTTTTTTTTATTATAATGTCATTTGAAAATGGAAACATGTACTTTGAGTCATATTGGTCGCATCATGTGTCGGTTTAATGTGAGACTAATTCATACACTTCACAAATTACTTATGAATCATTTTCATAAATTATAAATACAATCTGTGCATGTTGTCTTGGTTTTCGGTGAGTGGTATGTTTTGAACTAAAATGTCAATTTTAAATTGATAACAAACATTTTGGGTCATACCATTCACGTTGTGCATTAGATTGAGGTGAGGTTTGCTACACATCAAAAATGACTTATGGATCATTTTCCAAAATTATCAAAATAATCAGAATGTGTTTTCTTGGTTTTCAGTATATCAATTGTTCTTGTTACTAAAATTAATGTCAAATTTAAATAAAAAGACGCAATTATTATATTGGTCACACTGTGTGTCAGATTGAGGTGGGGTTGATTACTACACTTTAGAAATGAATTATTAATAATTTTCTTAAAGTATCAAAAAAATACAAATGTGTTGTCTTATTTTTCAATGTGTAACTTGAACTTTTTACTAAAATTAATGTCAATTTTAAATAAATAGACAAACTTGGAATTATACTGGTCACATCGTGCATCGGATTGAGGTGGGGTTGATTCCTACATGTCAGAAATGAATTTTGAATCTATTTCCTAAATTATCAAAACAATTCAAATGTTTTTTCTCAGTTTTTAGTATGTTATTTTTTCTTTTTACCAAAATGTCATTTGAAACTGGAAACACTCACTTTGAGTCATATCAGTCACATCGTGTGTTGTTTTGACATGAGACTTCTTGCTACACATCACAGCTGGATTATGAATCATATTAATAAATCTATAAGACAATAATAGTGTGTTTGGTTAGTTTTTAGTGAGTGACGCACATTTTGAACTAAAATGACAATTTTAAACTGATAACAGATACTTTGAGTCATACCGGTCACACTGTACATCAGATTGAGGTGTAGTTGATTACTACTCATCACAAATGACTTATAAATCATTTTCTTAAAGTATTAAAATAATTCAAATGTGTTTTCTTGGTTTTCAGTATGTCACTTGTTCTTTTTACTAAAATTAATGTCAATTTTAAATAAAAATACACACTTTGAGTCATATCGGTCACACCGTGCATCGTATTGAGGTACAGTTAATTAATACATGTCACAAATGACTTATGGATCATTCTCCTAAAGTGTCAAAATAATAAAAATGTATTATATTGATTTGTATTAAGTCACTTGTTCTTTTTACTAAAATTAATGTCAATTTTAAATAAAAAAACACACTTTAAGTCATATTGGTCACACCGTATGTCAATTGAGGTGCAGTTGATTATTGCACATCAAAAATAACTCTTGGATAATTTTCCTAAAGTATCAAAACAATACTAATGTGTTTTTATTTATTTTGATTATTTACTTGTTCTTTTTACTAAAATTAATGTCAATTTTAAATAAAAGTACACACTTGAAGTCATATCAGTCACACTGTGTGTCATATTGTGGTGTGGTTGATTCCTACATTTAAAAAATAACCTCTTGATAATTTTTCTAAAGTATAAAAATAATATGAATGTGTTTTCTTGGTTTTGAGTATGTCAATTGTCTTGTTTACTAAAATTAATTTCAATTTTAAATAAAAATACACACCTAGAGTCTTACTGCTCACACCATCCCATTGCCATTATTTCACGAACTACCAACACTGAATATTGAGTAATGTTATTAATGGAAAAACATTCCTCTACTCTTCTAGTTTTCAACAAAGAGAATGGTTTTTAGTCTAATAACATTGACTCAATATACAGTGTTTCCAGTTTGACAAATAAATTAAATGAAAATCATGGTAACATTGGAAGAAAGGAATATGTTATCTCTTTTTTGGCTTGTTGCAGGTTGTTGAAAGAAAAATATGACTTCTTAAAATATCTATGAAAAAAACTAAATAAGTATTAGATAAAAATGATAAGGAAATTAACTTACAAATAGTAGATAAAATGATGAAAAAATTAATTAAATGAGTTGTAGGAATTTACCTTTTTATGATGGTTATATAAATTCTTAACCCATTTCCTTATTATCATTATCTTAGTCACAGCCTTGAAGTTTAATCTCTCATGAGCATGAGCATCTTCAAACAAACCACCCTAACTTTAAAAAAAAGAATACACCTATATAATAAAACAATTATTATGTGATTCATACTAAAAATAAATTAATAATACATAAATATTAAATAATAAATTGATTTTATGGATAATAATTTTATTGTGAAAACATTAATATTACCTATGTGTTTGAGAAGAGGCAGTGTTGTTTCTCTTCCTACAAAGGTAATGTAGGGAACTTGAAGGAAAGTGATAAATTCCAACACAATAGGGATGAAAATGTTTTGAGGGAGAAGAATAATGTGAAAGTTTTGGTGAAAAAAGGCATGAAATATGGGTAGGAATCTTCTAAAATAAACTAACTATGAAAATAATACTTCCCAAAAGATCTGTGAAAAAAATAAGTATTATATAAAAATGATAAGGAAATTAACTTACAAATAGTATATAAAATGATGAAAAAATTAATTAAATAATTAGTATGGATTCACCTTTTCATGATGGTTGTATACATTCTAGACCCATTTCTTTTTTATCATTATCTTAGTTGTAGCCTCAAAGTCCAATCTCTCACGAGCATGAGAAGCTTCGAAAAAACCACCCCAACTTGAACAAAATAATCCAACTGTATAAGAAAACAAATCATATGTGATTAATACTAAAAATAAATAAAATAAAAATAAATATGAAACAATCTATTACTTCTACGGAAGTCACATCTTTATAATATATGTGTATATTTTTTCATTAGGCATGTTTCCCTTTATTTCTAAAGAAATATATGTCATCTTGTGAATAAGATAATTTTTTACAATCATATTAGTACTGGAAAAATATAAATACATAAAGGATTAATAAATATTTAAAATTAAATAGTAATTATCTTTAAAAATACCTCTACAGGGATGTTAGTTTGTTGATGGAATATGATCTCTCTCATAATTTTTCAAACATAATAACCACAATATTTTCCATTTGTTTGTTTCATACACTACATAAACATTAATAAAAATAAGTAATATGTTTTTATATGTGTTTTGATGGTGAAATATTATTATATATACCATGATACTTGTCCACTTGTAGAACTTTTCAGGCTCCTTGTGAGCATGGACTGCCCTCATGACATGATTTTCATGATATTTAAACACCTATCTATTATAACAGAATTCTCATTAAAACATAATATAAAATATATAACTTTAAGTTTAGTTCTAAATTTTTGGATGTATTGTATTAAAAATTTACAAACATCATCATGTGTGGTCGGTTTATTGGGCATCCATGTAGTGAATCTAGTAAATAAATCTTTGGAGTATCCAAATTGACCGTAATAAGTATCCAATGTTGCTTAAAATCATAAAAAGGAATAAGTAATGAAAGAAATGAAAATATATTAGATATGATTGAATTGTAGAGTTTTACCCCTACATAATTGGTATTAAGAAGAGTTTATTGTCCATAAGTTTTATTTCAAACAATTTGGCTAGTTTTTCCACTATTTCATTAATTTTTTTTATTCTATTTTTGTTTCTTCTATAGAAGTGATGTGAGGACTGATGAGTCCAAATTTATATTCTTAGGTTAATCCATTAAATTGGTATTCATATATATGACTACAAAAAATATGAAATGTATTTAGTCATAATTAATATAGTATATCCACTATTGGAAAAACAGATCATTAAAAGACACATCATGTATACATTTACAACTAAGAATCCTAGCCATTCATAGTTAAGGAATTCATTTACATTATCAATAGAAATGTAGTTTGTAACTTCATCTATGTACATTTATTCTTAAAAATAAACTATGTGATTACTACCACTTTTTAACTTTGTATCCACATGAACATTAAATGTTAGTAAATTCAAATATTGAATGGGTGGGGTAAAGGTTCTTTCTGAAGATCTTTTCGATTAATTGGTTGATCATTTAGATGGTTTTGATTTGGCCTTTCATTTCACCCCTTCTCTTTTTCCATCTGTAATAGTATTCATTAGTTTAGAACTTTTTAATTAATTTTTAAAGGTTTATCATTAAAAAAAATTGAAATGAATACCTCCTTATCGACATGTTTTTTTTCAAGATTTGATAGTCATGCTATGAATGTTCCAACAGCTTGGTCAACTGTATGAATATTTTTTTCATCAAGTGAAACAGGTTGCTCGGTGCTTAGCTCATGAGATATGGTAATCCCCACTTTCACATGACTTGTTGGAAGTGGTCTATTGTGTAGAATTTCTTCTTGGATATTGAACAAGGTATCCCTCCCAATAAGGTGATGGGTGGGAGTTGATAGATATAAATCATAGTCATTTCCACCCTATAGAATATCAGTACAGAAAAGGTATTAGTGTCTTTCTTATTCACATTTCACAAAAAAATTATGAAAATATTATTTGCCTCATCTAAGATAGATCTTTAAGGGGTATGGTTTGCCTTAAAGTTGGAAGGTGGTGGGGTGGGATCTTAATGCAGTGGTTGTTTTTGAGTTATTTCTCCCCCCCCCCCATAACATTTTCTATCAACTAAAACTGCCTATGAAATTTTTCTTCAAGGTACATTAATCTTTCTTTCATATCTTCCATTTCTTTATATTTATCATCCTATTGTTTTCTTTTCTCAAAATATATTCGAGTTGTCTCCTCAAAACTTTCACCTCTGACACATCCATACTATTCTAGCCACTTCAAGGCCACTGATGGTATGTGTTCATCTAGTACAGGTGTTGATGATTACTATGTCTAAGTTGGATAGAAAATGTAGGAAAATAAGTAATAATTGTTATGTAATATTTATTTAAAGAAAAACAAATTTTTATTATGTCATACTTATGCATGTTTCCCACACTTTTTTTATGTTTTCATCTATTAGTATCTCATCATTATTTACACATGCCTCCTTCTATAGCACATGGTGTGGGATGGAAGTGGATTTGGATTTTTATTTATCATTCTACACATAAACAGAGGAATATAATTATGTTGTTGTTTCATGTCACATAAATTTATTATGATAGATTTAAAATACATACCATTTTTTTAAGTGAATCATATCTCATCCTTTCTTTATAGTAGGGGTACATTGGTTTTTCTGCCCAATCCTTATTTTCAGCACTCAGTTGTTGTTTCATAAATAAAAAATTATCAATAAAAGTGATAAATACACATATTGTCAAACAATATACTACCATCTATAATGTACCTAAAAATATATCTCCACACAATGTCCAATAAACACATCATATGTTGTTTGGGTTATCAGGTGTCCATACATAAGCGGTGGGTGCAGGTTTATTTTCCCTTCAACGACTTTAAGATGAAATCTCATTAGAATTGTGTGAAAATCTCTGTGAATCCTTCCAGAAAGCATTAATACATATTTATTGTGGGATTAATAAACTATAAATGCACTCTATAAGGGATGATGAAGAGTAAGTCGATGTTTTATTATTTTATTTTTTAGTAAAATAAAGAAAGGATATCATAATGTTACCATAATCTCTTCCCAAACCAATGCCTTAAGCATGGTCACAACATGGTGCCATGAATCTACATCAATTGGAATGTTCTTATGAGTGATTAACCCAATGTGACTATTGAACATGGACTTGTTGAGGTTAATAGGTTGGTTGTAGGCATTCCATCCAACCTCAAATTTGGTGCCTTTACGTTTTTCCTTAATAATTTTTTTTAACACTTTCACACTACAACACTCCTATTTTTTATGTAGAATAAGTTATTCTTCATATACCATTTCCTCATATTCAATATCATCAATATGTTGTTTTATTGTATTGGTATCATTGGCATGTGCAGAAGGTTGTTTCTCCTCTACACTGAGAGCAGCACACTACAAGAAAATCACCACATAGTGGTGGTTTTTTCGGATATAACAGCGGTTTAAACTGCCGCCATATTCTTCTATGGAAGTTTCCAAAAACCACCACTAAATTGTGTGTCGTCGTACAATATTTGGTGGTTTCTTCAATTTGGAAGTGGTTTTTAGTAACCTTCATAGAGATCAAATTTCATGACAGTTGGTCATGGGTTTAGCAGGGGTTTTCCAGGAAAAAATGTTTTTTTTCATGGCGGTTTAAACCACTGTGAAAAAAATCCATTTTTTTGGGAAAACTGCAGCTAAAGCCATGACCAACCACTACGAAATGGTAATAGAAAATGAAAACTATCTTGTGGAAGTTTTAATTGCCACTAAATTATTTTATGTAGTGATGGTTTAAACCACCACCGGTAGTAAGATGCAAAATTATAACGGTGGTTAAAACCACTGCTAAAAATCCCCAATTTACTTAGTGGCAGTTTAAACCGCCGCTAAAGGTAGATTTATAAAAAAAATGTAGCTGATTTTGTAGTCCCAGTATTAGTGCCCTAAAAAAATGTGCCAATTTCATATGAACATACATCCTACATCCAAAAGAATGCAAGGAAACCAGCATTTTCATAAGAAAAAGCACTTTCAAATCCACACACTTTTTTAATTTGGAAACATATAATAGAGATAAATAATATGGTAAGGTGAAGAAATATGATATTATAGGATACCACATTGTGGTCTAAATATTGTATTCTAAGAGTTCTAAAAGAATAATCTCATTCCATGGAGGTAGTTACCATGCCATTTCAATTATAAAGTCATAAGGGACATGTACTAATCAATTCATAAATCATACCATTTCTTTCTATGGGATATTTACCAATTTTTTGGGATCCTGATTCAAGGTGTGATATATGATGAGTTCCGCCCTATAGAGAATGTGTGGGAGGACCATGAGAAAATTCCCAACTCTTTTTTGGTCATTTCCATGTTTGGTGAAAGGGACCAATGCAATAAGCTATGAGTAAAGGACATCCCATTCAAGAAGTAGTTGAACTACTTCCTGAACGATCTAGATGAAAATCTATTAGGGTGGTAGAACACATTCCCTTGTGTATTCGAATGGGGAAGGAGAAAATGTATATAAATATTCTATTGAAGAGATAGTGGATGTTGTGGGGCTATAAAATAATGTCTATTTCTCCCATGTTTAGGCTTATAGGGTTAATATTCATGTTGATCTATAGCTAGATTCTTCCTGTGAGGGATGCACACATGGGGGTGTGGTCAAGGACCATCATTAAGGTGGTGATGTTTGATATGGGGTAGCCCATCAATCTAGATGTTCCTATATTGGAGTATTTATACAATGTGCTATATTAGATCAGCCAAGGGTAGACTCTGCTCCATGTATGAAGGCCATGTCACTTATTATATTGCTATGTAGTATCATGCATGGGGGGATATGATTATTGATACCACATCTCTCCACCCTTCACCAATTTCCATCCAATAATTCAGAACATCTCCTAAAGCTTTCTGCTCATGTCGGACCCTATTGATGTGCTTAAAATTTTCAGGTCAAGAGAATGAATCACGTTCCACCCATTCCCCCTCCCAACAAGGATGGTGACTGATGATGTTACGGGGACCATAAAGAAAAGGTCATACCTAATGGCCTTACGAGGTGGGGTACTAATGGTGAGGGATGATTTCTAGATGAGATGTGATCTATAAAATCCACATCAGTTTGAAAAGTTAGTTCAAGTTCATGTTGTGACTGACTCTAAATGTGTACAGTGGCATGTGTGACAAATTCCAACCTTAAATCCTGAGGATATACGGCACATATTCATGCATAAGGATGGGGAAAAGGGAGGCAAGAGCTCCCACCACCAACTTCTTCCTACATGCTTATCCATAAGTACACATAGTGTAGGGAGAGAATGTTTATTAGGATAGATGCTGAAGTTACAGACTACAAAGGTTGAGGAAGGAGTGTCCCCACAACAGCGCGATCAAGGGTGATCAGCAGGTGACACTCATCAGGGAGGCGGAGTTATCCCAGTGGGTTATTATGTATCGGTTGTATAGGAAATTTGTGACACTGAACAAGTGGGATCCGTAGGGAGAGAAACATATAAAGGATTTACACTCTTGGTAATGTGATATTATGATGAAGGAGATCCCTATTTGGTATTCTATGGGTACATTTTTCAATGGTTCTTGGAAGTTGTTGCACCATGTGGATATCCTTAGCGATGTCATTTTTTCCAAATCCTAGGATGATGGGGTCATCCATATAATGTTCACTAATCTCCGTGGGATATAGAAACAACTCAATATATATGGGATGCATATCATCGAGCTATTCCATTCCATTTTAGGCTTTCACATTCACCATGATGAGGCAGTGTCGTATGTAATGGAGCATGTGGTTTTGATCAATTCATGGGTAACTGAAATCCACCTTACTGTCCAAGTAAAGGTGCTTATGGCCATGACCACCCCTCCTAATATCTACCAGGTAAATATTCGGATCTTAAACATCAAATATATAAATATTATTTTAGAATTTCTTCTTGATTCCTTCCTGCTACCATGAATTGTAATCCATGAATTTTTAAATTTTAAGGGAATCAGTGCTGATCACTTGGTACTCTCCCAAAGATCAACAATAAGAGGGATGTGATCTGAGATGAACTTTGGAAGATTAAACCTGGATATTTTAGTGGGGAAACTCGTGTAATTGATCTAAAATAAACATCTATCAAGTTTACTTTTCAATATTCCATTTATAGTGAACCTTCCCCATGTAAATTTAGTTTTAGCAATAGTAAATTCAGTTAGGTTGCACTGATCTAAGAAGCAAGAGAAATCATCTACAACAATTTGAGAAAAGTGTGGTCCAATATTTTCATCTGGTCTCAAGATAGTATTAAAGTCTCCAATAATTATCCAGTTTTGATCCATATATGATTCATAAATATAAATATTCATTAATAAAACATTAGGATCATAAATTCCTAGTGTCTTTGGAATACTAGGTTCATAATACATAAAAGAAAACATGAGAAATAAATAAAATGCTAGGTCATGAAAATTTTAAGTGAAAACTCTGTGCCACACATGATACATATACAAACCAACTGTTACAATATTTGTCCAACATATCAACAATACCATTAATCACTGTCTGATGATGAACACAACTCTTGATTTCCATCGTCAAATAAACCATGAAATGTATTTTCATCGGTGAAGTTTCCTCTTACATTAGTCTCCACAGAATCAAGAGGAGGATCCAATGATTTGTTACAATCTTGATCTGGTTGTCCTGTAGTCTCAAAAACATCACTCGTCACATTGATATTTGTATCAGCCTCATATGGTTGTTATGGTATATTTTGATGTTGGTTTTGGTGTTTTGCAATTCCAAATGCATCATTTATAAGGTTCTGCATTTCATTTTCCATTGTCGACGAATTTGGGATCTCTTTCTATGGATTGAAATTAGTGCTCAACTTTTTTGTAACATTCGATTCTCCGTTCCAAATCCAACACAAATATTGAGCAGGTAATTTCTTAAATATTAAATGTTCATAAACTTCATCTTTATTCAACCATATTCTAAATTTACAATTAGGACATAGACATCTTATTCTCCCTTCAATGGATCGATTGGAAATTGAAAAATCTAAAAACTTCTCCAAACCCTTAGCATACTGAGGTGTGTTCCTCGGTAATGTAATCCAGTTTTTATTCATGTATATCACAATGTTTCTACACAATATTAAAAAAATTATAACACATAACTATTACTAAATAAGGAATGAGGTTCATATATACTAGTTGAATAAAATATAAATATGTTAAGGAAGGTTTTCCTATATAAATAAATATGGTAAATAATGAACCCACCCATTAGAAAACCAAAGCATGCAAATTAAAAAGATCTATAAAAGAAGAAGAGAACAAGGATCACATCCCTATAGTTTTTTGTATGTCATGCTACAGCAAAATAGATGGACAAACTGATGATGCCATAACTTTGATATCACTAAGGTAAGGGCTTGATAAATCATATAATAATTTAATATAAGTTAGGAATATGAAATGGAAACAAACTCCTACCTTAAACATGACTTGCTACTTTAGAAAATACATGGGTAAATAAGATATAGACCATGCCAGGAATCATCAGGTGAAAGGATTAATGGTTAGGGTAGATTAATTCAAGGATTATGAGTAAGGTATTTGTTTTTCTAAACTCAAAGGAAACATGAAATTTTTAAGATAAATTAAATCATGTATATTAAATTTCTCAAAATAGATCCTGGAATAAAACTGAAAATTATTGTTGTCAATATACCTTTTCAATTTCCATTTAATTTTGTTTCAATTATAGAAAGTAGGATAACCTATTAAATCCATAGTTTTATGGATTTTAAATAAAATATTCAATACCCAAAACTTATTAATATACCATTAATGGTTATATCATAAGTATATGGTAAACATGATCATGGAATAAATAACTTATTAAAAATGTCATGGATTCATGAGAGTTGATCACATGTCATGATATAAGGACATGTAATATCAAATGACCAAACATATACCATAGTGTAAGATTATGGAAACATAATATAATAAAGATGGTCCATTGATCATAACTTAGGCATTAAAGAGTTTGACATAAAATTTTTACATAGAAATAATCATAGTAAATCATAACATAGAGGATCAGATATCACTATATGTTTCCCCTAATATAGTGGAGTATGCATTAACACTTGATTCTAATAACATAGTGGAGAAGAAATAATTTCCTAATATCATGATATAAACCAATATCATTTATTAAATACTCAAGAATCCAACTATAATTACTCATATTTACTCAATTCATGGAACATGTTTAGAAAGCATAAAAAAGAAGGCACGCATGAAACCTAACCAATTTCATTTTCAAAATCATCTTTCAACCCATATGCACCTCAAAACCCTTTGAAAACATATTACACTCCATTCAAACAATTCATAAAACACAATTAAGAAGCACATAAAACATACTAAATTCATTTAATAATGTTAAATTATGGAATCACATACCACAAGCTTGGAAACTTCCAAAATCTTGTGGAAAATTGCAACTACACCACAAAGGGAACCTATAAATGCAATATCGTACCACAACCATAAATATTGAAAATAAAGAACAAAGACCACTCCAACCTATTCCATTTTAGCATGAAAATTCTAAAATGGTATAATGATTCTTCTCTAACCATGTGCCATTTACAATTCTATTTTGAATTAAAACCATAGTAATGCGCTATATTTGATACACCCTTGTTCATGCACTATCTACTTTTCAAGATTTAGCACAAAATATGGAACTGGTTGGAACTCCTTCTAATTTTTGCACTATTTTAGAGTAATGGATACTATAATTTAATGTTGCGCATTGTAATTTCTCTAATATTCAACCAAACCAACCCAAAATCATACCACAACCACACCACAAAGGTATACAGACCTGCATAGAGGGGCGGCAAAGGTACTGACTAGCAGCGATGGGCAGTGAGGTGCGGTGAGATGCAGAGAGACACGTCGATGGATTCGGGGGGTGGGGGGCAGGGTTCTTTGGTGTCTCCAGGGTCACTAGGGTCGTGGGGGTCACTGGGGTCGAGGTCTCTTAGGGATTCTGGGGGTTAAGGGGGTCGTGATGGGGTTGCGGGGTCACCGGGGTTATGCAGGTCATCAGGGGTCGCGGGGGTCTCCAGGGTCACGGGGGTCACTGGGGTCGCACCTAGGGTTTTGGGGGGTTGCTGGGGTTGGGGAGGTCAGGGTTGGGGGTGTCGAGGGAGTCGAGGGGGAGAAGGCTTGTGCCTGTAAAAAAAGTTTAGAGCAGTTTTTAATAAACCGCCACTAAAGGCGAATAATATTATAGTGGTAGCAAGTTGAGAAACCTATTTTTCATCAAGATTTGGAGAATCAACACATGTAGAAGTCATTGTATATAGAAGTGGTTTAACATTTAATTTAAATTACATAAATGTAGCCGCGAACAGATAATTACATGAGGTAATGAAATATATATTACAAAAATATATATAACTTTATTATTGAACTCTTTTTTTAAAAGGTTGAATAGATTTGACCCCTTTATCAAGTATTTAAAACCCTTCATCATGGTCTCCTATGACATACAAAACCCCATCTACATTGGGACCACTACGAAATTATTGCAATGTCCCAATGAAAGGGTCATCCTCATTTAAATTTCCATCTGAACCTTCAGTAGTTTTAGTTGATAACATAACAATTGACCACTTTCAGTTTGCATGATATGGAACATAAAATAATTTTACTGAATATGATACCATTATAAATGGTTTATCTTTATACCCTTAGTGAAATCCACTTTCACGAATCCCAATTCTTCTATTTTAAAATCACTCTTGTTATTAATCCACTTGTATTAAAAAATAAGCACTTATAATGTTTTATAATCCAACTCCCATATTTATTTTATGATTCCAAAATATGACATATTCACATAAATTGGATTTGTGTCCTTAGTACCAGAAACATGCATCACTTTATCCACAAGTGTAACTCCACTATTTTTCATGGTACTGCCTTCATCATGTTCATTTGTATATAATGTGTAGCCATTAATTACATAACCATTGTAATATAATACATACACACTTCATCCTTTGTCTATCCATTGAAGTCATTCTAAAATTGAATATAGATTTTCATCTGGATCCTTAAAAATGTGGTCTCAAAACCATCCTATAAATTATTGATTATGTGTATTCAATATCCAACTTTCATCCCTTGATGGATTCAAATGCCTAATAATTTCTTTATGGGTTTCAAAATATGGGAAAACCTCTAAACTATTATGAAAAAACATAAAGGTGGTTCTGCTACTGATCTATATTATTGATTGTGACAACAACTCTTCCAGAAATTCCTTTACCCACAAGTTTCCCAGTGTGATGATATTTCGGTAGACCAATGCTTTCCATGCCAAATAGGTAGTCAATATAGAATTCAACGAATTCCTCAACAATATATTTCTCTGAAATACAACCCTCTGGATGACTTTGATTTTTGATATACCCTTTCAAAATCTTTATATACCATTCAATGGGGTAAAACCATCTATAATGTACAAGATCATATAGTTGAATCTCTCTCACCAATTGAAACATCAAGTGAACCATCATATCAAAGAATGTTAGAAGGAATAACATTTCCAATTCACATAATATGACAGAAATTTACTTTTCCATAGTTGGTAATTTCTTTAGATCTATAACTTTACTACATATAAATTTGAAAAAAATAGATCTTGGTTAATGTATGATGAATATTCTTGGGAAAAATTCTACATAAAGCTATAGAAATTAGATATTTAATCAAAACATGATAGTCATGTGATTTCAGACCCTTTAACTTTAAATCATTCATTGACACGATATTCTTGATATTCAATGAATACCCCTATGAAACATTTACATCATTTAAGAAGTTTCAAAATATATATCGCTCCTGCATGGAAAGAGTGTAAGTAGCTGGTGGAAGAAAAGTTCATTTTTTACCCTTTATTGTTGTCAACTCTTCCCATATTCTCATGTCAATCATGTCCAATATAGCCTTAATTCCATCCTTTGTTTTTTCAGGTGCATTTACTAATGTGACAATGAAATTGTCACATACATTTTTTCAACAGGCATAACATTAAGAAAATTTCTAACGTACAGAAAATTCTAGTATGGTAATTCAAAAAAAATCTCTTTTTCAACCAGTTTTGTATGTTTTTTTGAAAAAGGTTTACCAAAAGCAGTGTCTGTATATTTCACTTTCTCAAATAGTTGATCACCTACTAGTGGAAATGGTGTTATACATTCTTCTGAAAATCCATTGAATTATGTCATCCAAGATTGGTACTTATGTCATCAGGGTAGAAATTAGTGATGTCCTAGAAACCCAGTGTTTGATGAATGTTTCAACCTAATTGACCATATACCTTTTTCATAAATAGGAAACCCTTGAGTTCCTTTAATTTTATATCTTGACAAATTTCCATAAGAAAGAAAGTTATTTATTATCTTTTACAACATGGATATCAAAGTAAAATCTTCATTTTTGTAAGAATCATACAACATAACACTTGAATCCCATAATAATTTCAAATATTTGATTAATGGATCCGAATAAACATCAATATCATTACCTGGTTGTTTTGGTCCTGATATAAGCATAGATAACATAATTTATTTTCATTTCATGCATAACTATAGTGGAAAGTTGTAATTTACCAACATAGCAGTCCATGTACTGTGAGTGATGCTTTGAAAACCAAAAGGATTCACTCCATCGGTAGATAAAGCAAGACGAAGGTTTCTCAGCTCGTTTCCAAATTCAGGATACTCATGATCAATTCTATTCCACTGAGGAGATTATGTCAGGTGACAAAGTTTCCTATCTTTATTTCTTGTATCTACGTGCCACGTCAATTTCCTTGCAATCTCCTTGCTTCCATATAGGCGCCTAAACCTTGGAATGATTGTAAAGTACCATACAACTTTCGTAGGACCCGATTCATCTTTCTTGTATCAAGAATCACCACACTTTAGGAATTATTTAATTGATTTGTGGTTATTGAGAAACAATATATATTCATTTGGACATGAATGTATTCTTTTAGAGATCATACCCATTGAACATAGCATTCATTTAGTATCATATGTTCTGCTAGGGAGCTCATTATATTTTGGGAGCATATCATTAAAGAGAACAAGTAGTTAAGTAAAACTAGAGTCAGTCCATCCATTACTAGATTTTAAATTATATAGTTTTAGTATGGTTGACAATGCTTTATATTTACTAAAACCAATATACAAATGATTCTTTGCACAACTCTTTAACTTCTCAGACAATTTTGGACAATCACGAAGTTCATCTTCAACTTTCATCATCATTTACTCAATATGATCTTCATCATCATTCACACTTGTAATCACATCCTTGATACGGTCTTCTTCATTTTCCACACTTGTAATCATATCAGATGATCCGTAAAATGCAGTGTTATCACAGTCACTAGCTACATTCACTTTTTCCCTATGTTTATTCTAGCCTTTATAACTTCGATCTATTCCATGACAGATCAAGTGTTCTTCCAACTCTTCTGGACTAATTATTTTTGAATAACAACTGTGTAAACATGTAAAAAATTATTTGATAAGGGTCATATACATGATATTTTGAAAACTTGATGAACTCTTTCACCTCATCTTCATACTCTTTTGTCGTACGATTGGAATCCATCCATTCTCTATTCCTATCCATCCTATTTGATTTGGTAATATTAATATTTAAAAAAATAAATACACAAAAAGGGGACTTTCAAATAAGAGGAACCCAACATTTGAATGTTTTAAATAATTTAATCATGCTTTGAAAGAAATGGGTAATTGAATTTAAGAAAATAATTGCTCTATAGGTGGGAGGTGTTATCCTCTGAATTCATTTTAAGAGATATGGGAGATGAGTCTCAGGAAATAAAATTTAATAATACCTATTTGGAAGATGAAGATGATGAGGATGATAGTTATTATTTAATTTTTTTGTCTGAGACTCATCCCTTTAGAAGCTAACACCAAATCATAGATAAAATGCAGTTGTGGAGGACTCCCCTAATTTAAACCATGCAGGCAATGTTGGATGCAAAGTGGGTTTAGGAGTTGCAATGGGGTTAAACATTAATTCACCTTTTATGGGATTGAGGTCATGATGGATATCTTATGGGTTGGATAGATTTAGTGGCATTCCTTTTTCATGGTGTTATTATCAATCAATATTATGTAGGAGGTGAAGATAGTGTTAAGTGAAGGCTAATGTTGCTAGTGTTGGGTTATGGTCACCTGAGATGGATCATTTTAATATGGGATTTGTGTGAGTCTAATGAATCACGGGAATGAAAAAAGTTTCATATAGTTTTTTGAATGGTTTTTGAGTTTAGGGAAGATGGGTAATTGAGTAAAACTATCTTTGTACCAAAATTTGAGAAGGTTTCTTGGGCTATAAATGATTGTTGGTGAACGATGGTGTATAGAATTTGACTACAAGTTGAAACCGGAAAGAGTGGAAGGAAGACAATAGACTGACACATGACTTTTAGAATTCTAGAATTTAAACACTACTGGAAAACTAACCATTACCAACGGTTTGGAGAACCGTAGCCAAGTAAGCTGTTGGGATAGGTCTATACCAACGGTTTTCCAAAAACCGTTGGTATAGGTAATATGAAATCTATACCAACGGTAATGGAACCGTTGGTATATAAATTCCAAAAATAAAACATCCGCTGGGATTTGATCCCAGGACCCCTCGTTTATCATTGAACGACTCAACCACTAACCTAACATGACTTTTGTGATCATAATTACATAAATATATATATGTATTCTCATAAATATTTTAAATTTTGATTTATATAATGTTCTCGGTACGAAGGTCCGATAAAAAATGAAAGTACCTATACCAACGGTTTTAACAACCGTTGGTATAGACCTATACCAATGGTTTTAACAACCGTTGGTATAGGTCTTTGGTTGTGATTTTCATTCTGTGGAGGATGTTGAATTTTGGCCCACTTTTCCCAACGGTTTGGCCAAACCATTGGGAAAAGTGGCATATTTGGGGACCTTTCCCAACGGTTTGGCCAAACCGTTGGGGAAAGTGGTATATTTGGGGACCTTCCCCAACGGTTTGGCCAAACCGTTGAGATAGGTCCACCTTTCCCAACGGTTTGTCCAAACCATTGGGAAAAGTGTCCAATTTGGGGGCCTTTCCCAATGGTTTGGCCAAACCGTTGGGATAAGTCTACCTTTCCCAACAGTTTGGCCAAGCCATTGGGAAAAGTGGCCAATTTGGGGGCCTTTCCCAATGGTTTGGCCAAACCGTTGGGAAAGGGGACCTATACCAACGGTTTTTGAAAACCGTTGGTATAGAAGCGTTGGGAAAGATCTAATTTATAGTAGTGAAATACTTTAAAAAAAGATACTGAGAAATAAAATAGTGGTTTTTTGGAAGAATCTTGGAATCCACTTGAAGGATGAATTAAAACTGAATATGCATTCACTTTTTTTTTGCTTGGAGTTGAGACCAGTGCACATAGTAGTAGTGGAATTTCTGTAATTTTATTAGATTTGAGGCAATGGATTTGAGTTGATGGATGCTTCTTTAAAATAAGGAACCAACTGACTGACACAAACTCATTCCTCGCCTTCCCTTAGGTTTGACCCTGCTCTATCACTATAATAGTGTGGCGTAGTTCTATAAATTAATAATTTGTTAGTCCAATGACCTATCAGTCATTTAAAATTTCAATTTTTAAGATGGAAATTATAATGATATCAGAATAAAATTTTGAGTATGTCTCTAAACTTGAAATATGGTGGTTACCTTGGAATAGAAATTTGGAATAGTATTTAGCTCAAGAACAATTTATGAGCATGATTTTCAAACCTTGTATGGTCAAGGAATGGGTAATGTAAATTTACACAATCCGAACCATAATTAGTTATCCATGTGTGTTAACTATACGAGCCTACTTTTATTTAATACATAAAAACTATACTGATATGTTTTTGTTATGTGTGATCAATTTTAAACCCCCTTTCTCATCCTTAAACACCCATTTATTACCCTAAAACATCTTTGACTAAGTTTACATTTTTATAGGGAAATTTTAAGGGTTTTCCATCATTATTAAATAATTTTGTCTCATTATATATTGAGATAAATTTACATGAGATTAAAGGTGAGAAATTCAATATCTCCTTCGTTCATTAACCTCTCTCCTTTTTTATAAAATTGTATAAAAGTACATATATGTTATAAAAGTATACATAAATTATAGAATTATATAGTTTTACAAATTTATAAAGGTATAAAATTATAATATATACAAATAAAATTTATGAAAGTATAAAAGTATAATAATTTATAAGGAATAAAACTATAATTTTATATTAATTTATAAATCTAGAAAACTATAAAAGTATAAATAATTAATAAAATTTTATATTTAAACTATACATATAAATATGATATACTATAAAATTTATAAAAGTATATAAATTTATAAATGAATAAAAATATAAAAGTATAAATATTTAATAAAAATTATTATTAAATTATATTAGTATAATACGTATACTATAAAATTTATAAAAATATACAAATTTTAAATCATATAAAACTATAAATTATAAACTTGAAACTCTTTGAATATTTCAAAATACATTTGCATACCATGCATTTTTTATTCAAAACTACACTTGAATCACTTTATCAACACTTTGAATTTCAAGTATTACTTGAAATTCCAAGTAAAAATTAAGAACCAATTGAAAATTATTTTTCAAGATTAGAACACGTTTTTAAATTACACACTTCCTTCACCCTAGATTTTGGCCTATAGTGTGCGTAGCAAGGAGAAGACAAGAGAAGGAGAGGACGGAGAATGAGAAGGAGTGTATGTAGAACAGATATAAAAAATCACCAATTTCCAAAATAAAACAGTAAGAATAAATCTTATCTCACCTCTTATACTCTTGTAAAAAATATCCATAATGATATCCATCACTTAATCACCGCATACATAATGCACCAACCATAAATGGAAACAATAAAAGGGGCATCAAGAGGATCTCACATGCCCACTAGTCATAAAATCATAAATGGTCCCAAATAGGGATTCTAAAAAATTTAGCTTGGGGTGATAAGACACTCCACTCAATTTTATATTGAAATCCCATTTTAAATGTCTCTTTAAACTCAATCCACTTAAAAACGACAAATAGAAAAAAAAATTAAAAACTAACCTGATTCCACCGACTTAAGACATTCCAAAAGGAAAATTACAATTTCACCAAATTCATGACCCAAATGGGGGAAAACACCTTAAAATACCTTTTACACTTAAAAATGACTCTTAGTTTTTTTAAAACACCTTGCATTAAAACACCCATTTATAACCTAAGTAAAACCATTTAAAACCTTTATGTGAAGTGATCTCGCCTTTAAAAAAATTACTAAATCTCTCAGAACTATTATATATAGGCTTAGCCAATCAAAATAATGGATTTAAACCATAATGAATTCAATGATATGAAATTTAAAGGGAACAAACAAAACACCTACCTTAAATTAGACAGATCCATTTGAAAAATAACAGCGATCATGTCCACAAATAAACTTATGATCATATAGCGTCAATTATACTCACATATCAATATATGAACTTAAATAATGACAATCATGTCCATGAATATCATCATTATCTCATGAGATATGTATATATATTTATTTATTTAATGACCCAATTCATTGAAGACGTATATTTATTTAAATATATATATTTATTTATAATTATAATTATAAATTAATATATTTAAAAAGTATTCATAAGTAATTATAAATATATAATTATAAACTTAATAAATATATTTATTATTTAAAAAAATTATTATATTTTTATAATTATTTATTTATTTATTTATTTATAATATTATAAATACTTTTTTAAAAAACTATATATATATATATATATATTTGAATTATTAAAAAACATATATTAATATATCATATTTATATTAATTATAAACATTTGTTTTTTAATTAATGTATATAAATAAAAATTATTTTTTAATATAAATATAATAATTCTATATATATTAATAATATTTTTATTAACAAAATTTATCAGTGTTAATAATAGCGCTGATAAAGATCAACCTTTATCAATGCTAAAAAAAGTACTGATGAAGGATACCCTTTTATCAATGTTTTGTTTAGTGCTGATAAAAGTTATATTTATCACTGTTTTTAGCTAGCAGTGATAAATGTGAGACTTTTATCAGTGCTTTCTATTTAGTGATAATAAAACCAAGTGATCCCCTTGCACCAATTTGTGGTAGTGTGTATGTTATCACCGATTTGTGGTAGTGTGTATTTTAAGCATGAATAGTTGGGAACCTCGGTTGTGAATGTATACACTACAAGAAAATAGTGTTTTAGCGGCAGTTTTTTCACAACGGTTTTCAAAATTGCCAGGAAAAACCCGCAGCTAAATGTTTTTAAAATATTTTTTATAATGTTTTAAAATTTATTCAAAAAAAATTAAACTTTTTTTAACGGTGGTTTTTCCAAAACCGTCACAAAATTGAAGAAAAAAATGTATTTATTATTTACAATAAAATATATTTTATTATTTATAATTTTAATTATTTATAATTTGTCAATTAGTAAATATTTATAATTATTAGTTAATAATATTTTTAAACTGAAAACAAATTTTCAATAAGTTGAAAAACAGATTTCGACATCAAATGACCGTAACTTCTGATCCGGGAGTCCATTTCAGCTCCACAACCAGTAAAATCGAAGCTTATCATATGAGCTAAAACCAAGGGAGATTTTAATCATGTGATAATGAAAGGAAAAAATATATATTCAAATTTCAAAAGTCGAAAATCGAACTTGAACTTCAAACGGTCATAAATTTTAATTCGAGTGTTCATTTGAGCTCTACCACATATCAAATCAAAGCCTACGATGAGCTCTACACTGTTTAGGTCTGGTACCAACTTTTTGAGTATTGTACCTCTTTTTATTCCTCCAAAAAGGCCCATAAGGCCTCCGAAATAAAGGTTTTAGTTGCAGACCCCGATTTCTTAAGAATTCAAAAGGTTATAACCTTCGATCCAGGTGTTCGTTTGGCATGTACCACATATTATAGCGAAGCTCATTTTATCATCTTCGATTTGGCTAGTTGTGGCACAGAAAAAGGAGTCTCGGATCAGAATTTTTGGTCATTTCAGTATTTTTAGGGTTTTCAGAGGTTCTTAACGTTTTATAATTTATATAATTAATTATTTTTTTATTTTATTTATTTATTTATTTGTTATTTATTCATTTATTTATTTATTATTTATTTATTATTTATTTATTTATCTATTGTTTTTTATTTGTTTATTTATTTATCAATTTACTTATTGATAAATTTATTTATTTATTTATTTATTTATTTATTTAATATTTAATATGTATTTATTTATTTATTTATTATTTAGTTATTATGTTCACATTAATTATTAATTTATTTTCAATTTATTAATTAATTAATTAATATTTATTTATTATTAGTTTATTATTCAATTATTATTTATTTATTCTTTACTTATTCTTTATTCATTATTTATTAATTATTTATTAATTGTTTATTATTTATTTATTATTTATTATTTATTATTATTTATTAAATATTGAATATTGAATTTTAATTATTAATTAATAATTATTAAATATTAATTGTGAATTATTATTTATTATTTATTAGTTATTATGAATTATGAATTATTAATTATTAATTATTTATTTATATATTAATTTATTTATTATTTATTTATTTATTCTTTATTCTTTATTTTTTATTTTTTATTCTTTATTCTTTATTCTTTATTCTTTATTCTTTATTCTTTATTATTTTTTATTTATTTTTTATTTTTTATTTTTTATTAATTCATTTTTAATTTTCAAAATATTAATTTATTTTTAGTTTTTTATTCATTTATTATGCATTTATTTATTTATTGTTTATTTATTCAATATTCATTATTTGTTAATTATTTATTATTTATTTCTTAATAATTTATTGATTATTTATAAATTTTTAAATATTAATTTTTAATTATGAATTATTAATTCTTAATAATCAATTCTTAATGATTATTTATTGCTAATTATTAATTATTAATTATTTATTATTTATTATTTATTATTTATTATTTATTATTTATTATTTACTATTTACTATTTACTATTTACTATTTACTATTTACTATTTACTATTTATTATTTATTATTTATTATTTATTGTTTATTGTTTATTGTTTATTATTTATTTATCTATTATTTATTAAATTGTTATTTATTTATCATATATTAAATCATTTTTTAATTAATTTATTATTTATACATTACTTATATATTACATGTTATATATTATATATTATATATTATATATTATGTATTATGTATCATGTATTATGTATTGTATATTGTATATTCTGTATTATGTATTAGGTATTATGTATTATGTATTATGTATTATGTATTATGTATTATGTATTATGTATTATATATTATGTATTATATATTATATATTATCTATTATGTATTATATATTATATATTATCTATTGTATATTATATATTATATATTATATATTATCTTTTATCTTTTATATATTATATATTATGTATTATATATTATATATTATATATTTAGTATTTAGTATTTATTATTTACAAGTTACTATTTACTATTTACTATTTACTATTTACTATTTACTATTTAATATTTACTATTTACTCTTTATTATTTATTATTTACTATTTTTTATTTACTATTTATTTCAATATTATATATTTCTTTATTTATTATTCATTTATATTCTATTTATTAATTAGTAATTAGTAATTAGTAATTAGTAATTATTAATTATTAATTATTAATTATTAATTATTAATTATTAATTATTAATTAATGATTATTGATTAATAATTATTGATTAATAATTATTTAGTGTGTATCTATCTGTTTTTCCAATTAATATATATATATATATAAGTTTATTAAATTTGATTTATTGACCACATGAAGAGCTTGCTGGAGTGGTAAAGTCTTTGAAGAATAAGCAAGAGGTAAGGGGTTCAAATCTCACCCAACATAGAATTCCTATATATGGCATGGGAATGTGTATGGACATTGACTTGTGAATGGAGATGGGCATGAGCATGGTAAAAATAAATAAATAAATAAAATAAAATAAAATAAAATTTTAAAAAAATTAAAAATGATTCAGCGATGGTTTAAACCGCCGCTAAAACGTTCTACAACGGTTTTCAAAAACCACCGCTAATTATTTCCTGACACACGATTTAGCAGCGGTTTCCCAAAACCGTTAAATACAAATTTTGACATAGTGATACATGAGGTACATTTTATTAATTTTTTCCCATTAACTGATCTATTGTGTTTATTATTTTTTAATACTATTCATAGTTTTTATATGCATGTATATCACACTGATGTAAAAGGAAGACCCTGCGGAGAAAAATTTTGATTCTTTATTCCTCATTTACTTCTATATAAAAAACATCAATGGTTGAAGATGAAATTTAGTAAGATCGCACCAATAAGCCATAATTTTTTAAAATAAAATAACATATGGCAAGCTCTTCTTAACACCTACAATATAGGGGTAAAACTCTACGCTCTAATCGTATAAAATATATTTTCATTTTTTCATTACTTTTTTTTAGGAATCAATAGATGCGTATTGCCATCAATCATGACTATGAATATCATCATTATCTCATGAGATATGTATATATTTATTTATTTATTTATTGACCCAATTCATTGGAGTGATATATATATATATATATATATATATATAATTATAAATTAATATATTTAAAAAGTATTTTTATATAATTATTAATATATAATTATAAATTTAATAAATATATTTATTATTTTAAAAAATTATTATAATTTTATAATTATTTAAATATTTATTTATTTATTTATAATCTTATAAATACTTTTTTAAAAATTATATGTATATATATATATTTGAATTATTAAAAAATATATATTAATATATCATATTTATATTAATTATAAACATGTGTTTTTTAATTAATGTATATAAATAAAAATTATTTTTTAATATAAATATAATAATTATATATATATATTAATAATATTTTTATTAAAAACTTTTATCAGTGTTAAGAATAGCGCTGATAAAGGTCAACCTTTATCAGCGCTAAAAAAACACTGATGAAGGATTCACCTTTATCAACGCTTTATTTAGCGCTGATAAAAGTTACATTTATCACTGTTTTTAGCTAGCAGTGATAAAGGTGAGACTTTTATCAGCGCTCTCTATTTAGCGCTAGTAAAACCAAGCAATTCCCTTGCACCAATTTGTGGTAGTGTGTATTTTATCACCAATTTGTGGTAGTGTGTATTTTATGCATGAATAGTTGGGAGCCTCAGTTGTGAATGTATAAATGAGGCACATTTTATTAATTTTTTCCCCATTAATTGATCTGCTATGTTTATTATTTTTTAATACTATTCATAGTTTCTACATGCATATATATCACACTAATGTAAAGGGAAGACCTTACGGAGAAAATTTTTGATTCGTTATTCCTCATTTACTTCTATATAAAAAACATCAATGGTTCATGATGAAATTTTAGTAAGTTCACACCAATAAGCCATAATTTTTTAAAATAAAATAATAGATGGCAAGCTCTTCTTAATACCTACAATATAGGGGTAAAACTCTACACTCTAATCATATAAAATATATTTTCATTTTTTTCATCACTTGTTTATTTTTATTTTTTTTAGGAATCATTAGATGCTTGTTGCCATCAATTTGGATACTCCCAAGATATATTTTTTGGATTCAATGCATAGATATCCAATAAATCGACCACACATGACGCCCCTTAAGAATTGTTAATACACTAAATTAAGAATTTTACAAATAAAATTCAAATTATATATTTTATATTATGCTTTAACAAGCATTTTTTTATGATAGGGTGGTGTTTATTTATCTTCGAAACCATGGCATAAGGATGGACAATGTGCAGAATAAGCCTACACATTTCTAAAACTTGATAAGTATTAGGGTATATATGATAAGATTTCACTATCAAAACATATATTGAAACAAATTACTTAATTTTCTCAATGTTTATATAGTATCTGAAACTAAGTAATCACATCGATTGTGGTTATTACATTTATAAATTTATGAAAGATATAATATCTCATTCCCAAACTAGTATTTGCGAAGAGGTATTTTTGAATGTAATTACAATTTCATTTAAAATATTTTTTAAATATGTTTTTATCTATATTTTTTCAATACTACTAGGATTTTTTATAATCCACATACTCACAAGAGGAAATGTATTTGTTTCAAATTGAGTGGGCGGCTTACATAGTGTCATAATGTTTGCAACCACCATGAAGATGTGGTTTCCTACCACATTTGTAATTTTTTTTATTTCGTAGTGATCATGAAGATGGGATTTATCTACTGCTTATTGAGTTATTTTTTATCATTTTGAGTTAGAGTTATGGAGAGAGACATTATAATTAAAAGTTTTTCATCTTAGTAGGGATAAGACAAAATATATAGAGTGTTGTTTTGGCAAATGATTGTATAGTAATGTTATGTGAGATTGAGAGCCCACGTTATTTCAAAAATTGGTCATTTTCAGTATTTAGGCCAATTTTTAAAATGTGATGGAGATATTAATGCAGTTGTCTCTCATAAGATTGAAATTATATGAAAAAAATGGAGAAATACTTCTGGGGTGTTTTGTGATCATAAAATTCCTTCGAAATTGAAGGTTAAATTTAATAGGACTGTTTTTAGACCAACTATTCTATATGGTAGTGAGTATTGGCCTTTGACGGGACACATTAAACAAAAAATAAGGGTAGATGAAATGAAAATGTTAAGATGAACATGTGGGTATACTAAGATAAATTATATTAAAAAAGAATATGTTTAAGAGAAGATTGGAGTGGATTCGATTGATGAGAAGATGATTGAGACTAGATTGAGATAGTTTGGACTTGTTAGAAGAATACTTCATGATGCACCTATTAACAGGGCAATCATAATAACAAGTTCACTATTTAAAATGAGTAGAGGTAAACTTGAAATAATATTTTAGTTCAAAACGCGTGTCGTATAATCAAAATCGAGAAAACACATTTGAATTGTCTGGATACTTTAGGACAGTTATCTTGATAATTTGGGGAAAGGATTGATAATTCATTTGTGACGTGTATGAATTAATCTCATATAAATCTGACACGCAGTGTAGATAACATGACTGAAAGTGGGTGTTTTTAGTTTAAAAGTGACATTTTAATTCAAAACACATGTCGCATACTCAAAACCAAGTGAATGCACTCAGATGATCACGATACTTTATGAAAAAGATCGATAATTCATTTGCGATGTGTAGAAATTAATTGCATGTCAATCTGACACACGGTGTGACCGACATGATTGAAAATATGTGCTTTCATTTTAAAGGGACATTTAGATCAAAACATGAATCACATACTAAAAATTGAGCAAATGTGCTCGAATTATCATGATACTTTATGCTAAAGATTAGTAATTCATTTGTGACGTGTAGTCATTAATCTCACGTCAATCTAACACACAGTGTGGCTGTATGATTGAAAGTGTGTGTTTTCATTTAAAAGTGTCATTTTAGTTCAAAACATGTATCATATACTTAAAATCGAGCAAACACGCTTGGATTGTCTCGCTACTTTATAAAAAATGTCGATAATTCATTTGTGATGTGTATGAATTAATCTCATATCAATCTGACACACGATGTGACCAGTATGGTCGAAATTATGTGTTTTCATTTAAAAGTGACAATTTAGTTCAAAATGTGTGCCACGTACTCAAAACCATGCAAACATGCTTGAATTTTCATGATGCTTTAGGAAAGTGGTTAGTTATTCATTTATGACATGTAGAAATTAAATTCATGTCAATCCAATACGCGATGTGACTTGTAAAACAAAAAGTGTGTGTTTTCAATTTAAAAAAGACATTTTAGATCAAAATGCGCTTCGCATGGTCAAAATAGAACAAACATGTTCGGATTGTCGTGATGTTTTGAAACAACGATCAGTTATCCATTTGCGACATGTAGTAGTTAACAACATGTCAATTTGACATGCGGTGTGACCGATATGACTGAAAGTGCATTACATACTCAAAAAAGAGCAAACGTGTCGAGTGTTGTATTACTTTGCAATATGTTTTATTTATATATTACATTGTCCTTTTTATTTATGAATTTTGTTTTATCATTCATGTTGTCTTTTTTATTTATTTTTAACTTATGCATTATTGTATCATATTTATATTTTATTTATTTCTTTATAGTATTACTAAAATAATCATTGTTTTTTATTTCAATTACACTATTTTTTTCGGACTAGGGTTTGTGTGCTCGATAACTAGTGATGCGATCAGATCCCTAGGAGTCACTATGTCTAAGTCGATTGGAAAAGGTTTTCAATAAACCATATATATTATACACTTTTATAATGTTGATAAACCGCTTATATATATGTTTTTTGAACAGTGATAAAAGGTCAAGAATTTTATCTCCACCCACAATATTTATACCATAAAATGAATAATGCAAGCCAACTACATGGACACGTGCTTCCATCGGACCCCTCGTCTCTGTTTTGATTTCCACGATCTAAGACATGGAGTGAGGAGGATGAGCAGTCCCAAAATAAGGGGCGTGAGTTATATCTCACATGTGCGTATGGATCTGACATTGTTGAGGAGATCAGGATGCGGAGGTGGCCTGGAGCGGCGCTGCGACGGCGGCCTTGCCGGCGGTGATCTGCTCGTAGAGGTCGCGGATCTTCAGGCCGACGATGGTCTGGAAGAGGCCGGTGCCGTTGTTGCTGCCGGGAAAATCCCCGTGCTTCAGCATTTGCTGCGTCACCTCGCCGTAGAACTTGGTGGACAGGTTGCTCAGGTGGCTCTCCACGTATATCAGCTCGTCCAGCCGGTCGAACTGCCCGTCCATCTCCAGCACCGACACCTGACTCGCCCACGCCAGTCCGCCATTAACAGAGAACAGAGCACAGAGAACAGAGGACAGAAAACAGAGCACAGAGCACAGAGAACAGAGAACAGAGAACAGAGAACAGAGAACAGAGAAAGCGACCTCATCGGAGAAGTAGGCGTCGGGGCCGTAGGAGAATTTGATACCAGGGTAGGAGCAGGTGAGCTTTCGGCCGCAGGGGATCCAGGAGATGGTGGAGCCCTCGTCGAAGAGGTACACGGGGCTGAAATGCGGCACACCTTCCTTCATGATCAGCCGCACCCGCAGCACCTTCCCCTCGTCGTCGTCCGGGATCAGCTCCGTCGGGAGCACCTCCACCACCGCATCCGCGTACCGCTTCTGCGGATCTGCGCCCACGTCATCGATTTCAGAGGAGACGAGACAGGGAGAGGGGGAGAGAGTTACCAATGTAGGCGTCGAAATCAGGCTTCCGGGCTTCGATGCTGGCTTTGATGCTCTCTAGACTGTGCCCACGCTCCTTCATATCCCTCTGCATCGGTCGTCTTCTACCTTCGTCAATCAAGAACCCAGTCGCAATCACAAGTTTCTGGGTTTACCTGGATTTTCCAAGCGAATTTGACCTCGTTGCTGATATCCAAGTAGATGCTGAAGTCCAGCAATTCCCTCACGCGTTCATCGAACCTGCACACAAATAGCCAGATTTGTTTTGAAGGAGATTTCCCACCTGGTTTCATGAATTAGATGCCGGATTACATGGGGTGGAGGCCTTCGATGACGAGGATTTTGGGGGGGCGGATGAGCTCCGGCGGGTCGAGGAGGCCGGTGACGTGGTTGTATATGGGCTTCTGGACGGCGGAGCCGCCCTTGAGAGCCTTGACCTGGGTGTACATGAGGTCGAAGTCGTTGGCCTTGGGGTGCAGCGCCGTCACGCCCTCCCGCTTCCGGCCGGTCCGGTCCAGCGAGTGGAAGTCGTCCAAGCAGATGACGGTGGTGGTGTCGCTGATGAGCGTGTTGGAGTCGGGGTTGCCTCCTCTCGGCGGCGCCGCCGCCCCGCCGAACACGCTCGTCAGCCGCCGCATGAAGGTGCTCTTCCCGCACCCCGAGTCCGCCGCCAGCCCGATCACCACCGTCTGCCCTCCCCCGACCAGGCACCTCACCACCACGCCGCGCCCGGTCCTCCCCCTCGCCGCGCCGCGGCCGGTGCCCCACAACGCCAGGAGGTGCTCCCGGTGGCGGGATGGAGGCGAGAGGATTGGTGCGGAGACGGAGCAGGCGGGGTTAAGGGAGTGGGTGGTGTACGCCATTGCCTCCCTCCGCTCACTCTCCCGTCGCCGGAAACGCTTTGGGGAGAGGGAGTGCTCGCCGGACCGGCGAGAGAAGTCTCCGGTGAACGACGATCGAAGGTCTTGACGGAAGTCCGGTTACAGCAGGGACGAAGGAGGCCTGTTATCAGGTTGAGTTATCCAGGATCCAAGTCGCAGAGGGGTGGAATTTGTGAATGGGGTGTGTGGAGGGCGAAGGGGGAGCGGGGATAATCCCTTGGGGGTGATTTTCGGTGGAGCTTGGACATGCCGGGTACCACGTGGCGGAAATAAGGTGGCTTGTTGATGATAAGGGAGGGCGACTGCAAGATCTACGGCTACATAAGTATTTTGATAGTTTTTTTAAGATTTGAAATGTATTCAAAATGATTGGCATTTATTTAAAACGTTAAAAAAATACGCCGATAAAATACTACGATCATGGACGTTTTTTATGCGCTAATAAAAGATAAATTATATCAATACTAAAATATCACTATTAAAAGACATTCTGAATGATTTCGTTTATTTATACGTATTTATATATTTTTTAATGTGATTTATATAACATCAAGGGTATATATATTAATTTATACTTATTTATAATTATAAATGCAAAGAATGTATATATTAAATTACATACATACTGTAATTAATCTGGTAGAAACAAAGAATGTACAATTGGATGAAGAGAACATATGGTGGCGCTGCTCGTATCTTAAACAAGTTGGGGCAACGAACACCAACTCATCCCATCACACACGAAGTTTATATCCACATGATATATCTTTCACATGAATATGTGTGTGCACGCACGCACACGTGTATTGTGAAATTTGGTGTTTCTTTTACCATTTAAATTCAGATTAGTTTAAATGCATGCAAAATTCAGTTTTCTAAAAAAAAATTATATGCTCAATTTAATGGTGATTGGTCTGGGGTGCTCATTTTTGGCAAGGGCCATTTGTTATTGGGTCGCTGCCTTATGCGTGGGTTTATTGTTCAACCCACTGCGCTCAACCCCGTGGTACTTCGGTGTGCCTGTGGTTACCCACGATCATGCGTGGTTTACATTCCTAGTCATTGATCGCTTTTCCGCCAATGTGATCTTTGTCGTCCTGTTTAGCCGCACTCATCAGTGTCGCTATGTTTTTGTTCGGTGTGGACTCGTGGTGCTTGATGGTTGGTTGGGGCGTTTTGAGTCACATGCATGTCAAGGGAATTGATAACCCCTGCACTTGTCCATTCGGCTTACTCGAACCATTTTCCCTTTCTAGTTTGGTATTCCCCCCAACTCTAGAACCCTAGCTTCGACAGTTTGTTTTCCTCATCAGTGAACCTCTCTGCTTGCCATCCTCCTGCATACACCGTTGGTGTATAACTTCTAGTGGAGTTCCAACGACGACATCCTTCGATGTTGAAGATGTGTGGTCGAGTTCCTGAGTGAGGAACATTTGATTTCCAACTTCCAGACTGGGTGAGTGCCTTTGTGAACATAGAGATCCACTACAGTTTTCCGACGACAGCTAGAAGAGATCTGGACTCCTGGACCCATGTGTCTGGTGCTGTAAGTTTTTACATTCCCGCTTCTCATTTTTGTAGCTTTAGGTGTTTGAAGCTTCTATTGTTATTTCTTTAAACCCGTGTGTTGTAATCTTATTCTTCTTTGAGCATTAATAAAATGTATGAGTGTGTGGGTGGTGTTTTTGTCGTGCACATAGGCCCCAACAGGACCGAAGCACAGTAAATCCTTGCATTCTTTACTGCTTTCTTAATTTCTTGCATCTTGTACGTTTTGTTTCATTGAATTTGACTTTTGTGAACAAAATTCCCAATTCGGTCCTTTTCAGGTTCGTGCGTTCTCCACATGCCAGTGCACCTTACCCCAACAAAAGTGGTATCAGAACCTCATTGGTTCTCTTTTGTTGCCGAATATGTTTCTTGCTTTCAATTCTAGTTTTTGCTTTAATTTCCACACTTCAATGTCGTCTTGATTCGCCTATGCCTTCTCTCTATTTATAATCGAAGCCACTATAACCTCAATAATTCTTTCAAATTCTAAAATCTAGTTTGATAATCACGCGTACCCTTTGATATTGGCCGGTTCTTGGGGTGTACGCTTATTGTTGTCCGCAACAACTCGATATCTAATCATTTGGGTAAACATGTCAACAACTAGGTTTGAGATCAAAAAATTTGATGGCGACAATGATTTCAATCTATGGGATATTAAGATGAGAGCATTGCAAGTTCAGCAAGGCTTAATTGACGCCTTCTTCGGGCCTAAGAAACCTATTGCAACTATATTTGAAACTGGATAGACCTCCACTATTTATAAATATGTATCCCATGATGTTCTTGTTAAAGCACACAGTTCTCTACTTCTTTCTATAGGTGATAAAGTCCTTAGTTAAGTTTCTTTTGAAACTACTACTACTCATATAGGCTTAAGTTAGAGAAATTATACATGAGAGCTTCTCTAGTTAGTAGGCTATATAAGAAACATTGAATGTTTACATTTAAAATAAAACCTGGTATTTCAATTAAATCCCATTTAGATGAACTCAATAAAGTGATGTTAGATCTAACCAACATAGATGTGATTTTTGATGATGAAGATCAAGCAATGATCCTTTTAATTTCTTTAGATAATGCCTACAACACTTATTAGAAATAATGATGTATGACTGTGACTCCTTAACCCTAGAAGAGGTTAAGTATGCCCCACTCTTTAAAGAACTACATTCTAGACCTAGAGTTAAAGGTGAGGTAAAGAGTCTTTTGCACATGAGCCTCAGCCTGGTTAGTGAGGACTCCTTAAGTGCATCCAGACGACCCGGGATCAAATCCAGATTGAGGCATATTTCCTGGTTACTATAGCAGTACTGTAGCGGGAACTGTATCAGGTACTGTTTGACACTATAGCAGCTGGGACTATTCCTTTGTTTGGGCCTTCGGGCCACCGATTTGGTTCCCGAGTCCTTTAAGGCCTTCGGGCCACCCAGGCCTTCGGGTCAGTAAGGCCTTCGGGCCACCTCAAGGCCTTCGGGCCACCTTAAGTGCAGATACAAACCAGACAACCTGATTAGCCACTAAATGAGGCTAATATTCATTGTTAATATACATAATTTTCATGTTCTTTGTTATTCATAAACACCATTTTAGTGCATTTTACACTTTGAACATCATTTCACATTATGTTTGTAATACCTTCTTAAAATGCACTACTATGTGGTACATTTTTGAACATCATTTAAAGTACCCAATGATTCATCTGATTGTAAGGAATTGAATTTTACATATTTTAATTTGATATTTTTGGAAATTGATCTACACTTAAATATGAACATGTTTGATTCAGGGATCAATGGAGAATTTATGGAGGATGATGGAGATATTTGGCAATGAAAGGAAGCAATTCTGGAGAAGGCAGATTGGACACCAGCCCACTGATGAGACTTTGGGGCCCAACATACAGGCCCAATTAATCCCAAATTTCGTGGGATGATAGAAGACATGTACAGAAACAAATCACTCTTCAGGAGTTAATGCTAATTCGGCCTCCATGTTGGTCATTTAGGCGGCCCAAGTTAGAGATAAAATTCTGGGCCAGATTCTGCGGTCCAGAAAAACAGTCCACCATTTTGATCATATCTCGGAATACACAACTCCAAATGGGCCCAAATTTTACAGGCGGTTAGAAGACATCCGGAGCTCCATTTTCTTCTTCTATGGCCCACCCTGATTCGGCCATCTAGAAGGTCATCCAAACGCGTCTGTTCGGTGGATGAAATCTGGCTGCCACCTCGGGTCAAATGTGGAAAATTCCAAATTCCACAAACTTTCCACCACCCTAGGCCTACCATACTCAAGTGGGATGACTTGTACTGTTGAAGGCTCGACCCAAGGCTCCCAAAATGCCTATTTAAGGCAGTGGTGGTGAAGGAGTTGAAGATCTTGGATGCTTTGTTTACTTGTAATGTTATGCTGCATTTTTGTTGCCTCAATTTTGTCTTTCACATGTAAGTTGTTCAATTCACTTTAGTTTCTTAATAAAAGTTCTTCTTCTACTCTTATTCTGTTGTTCTTAATATCACTTTGATACCGTTGGATTAAGGTGTGAATTTATTCACACCAACCCTTGTGAAATTATTCACACAACGGTGGAGTGATCATTTTATTTTTGTTGTTTTCTTTACTTCTTCATTCCTCCCTTATGAGTCTACTTTCCGCTTCCATTGAAACCATGGGATCAATGGAGGGCTAACCCACTTATGGGTTGATCCAAGGGAGTAGCAAGGGGCTGGATTGGATGTTATTTATCACCTAATTAATGTATAATCACTTCTTTAATTGGGATTTTTATTTGATGATTTTTAAACTCCATCGTCCTTGTTGAATTTAAGGCCACACACTTCAAGTACTAATACGATCCTTTACCTTGAAGTGCTCAAAACTTTGATCCTTCAAGTGTATAGGTGATTAGTATTAGAGGGTGTAGGCATTAAACCAGTAAGTGATGATATTGTTTTATCTCCTTAAATGAACCCATCTCAAATTTAAGAAATTGAAATCATTAAAAAGAAAATACATCCAATCCACCCCGAGTGATAACCTAGGATCAACTCATTCTTTTAAATTGAATCCACTTAAATCTTTTAGATATCATTAAAACCCATCCAAAATCAATCCAAGTTGGCCACTTCATAGCCAAAAATCCATCCCTTAGGTTTTGTATCTTAGGTATCTTCTTAGGTCTCTGTGGAATCGACAACCCAAGCTACACTACAAGGACCGTTCTACCCTTCTTCTCTTGGGTAAATTTGGGCGTGAACCAAATTTTGGCGCCGTTGCCGGGGACCAAGTAAGTACCTTAGATCCAAAAAAAAAAAAAAACCTTCTTTCCTCACCTCCATTCTTCTACTCTCACCCAAGATCTCTTATCTTGTCCCTTTCTCGCTTTTTTTTTGGGCGCATGTCCGCCTACACCCGCGATTTCTCAAACAGACTAGTTAGGGTGGAAAGTTCTAGGATAGGGGAGTCAAGTGAACCTAAGGGATTGTTTAAATCAGATTCAAATATTCTTGAAACCCCAAAGTCAGAACTTGAAACAAGTCCAATGGAGGGTCATCCACAAAATCAAATTGTAAACCCTGGGGGGAATCAAATGGGAAACCAAAACCAAGAAGCTCCAAACTTAGGGAATGTAGTTGATCAAACCATGAACGACTACCTCACTCCAGCTTGGACCAATGCCCCCTCATGCATTAGACACAATTCCATAGGAGACACCAACTACATATTCAAACCCCATGTCCTAAACCACCTTCCAACCTTTCATGGGATGGAGTCAGAAATGCCATACCTTCATGTCAAAGAGTTCAACGACATTGTTGAAACCATGTGTCCCCCACATCAACTAGAATCTGCTAAGATGAGGCTATTTCCTTTTTCATTAAAGGATCGAGCTAAAAATTGGCTAAACAACTTGAGACCTGCATCAATCCACTCTTGGGACCAACTGCAAAGAGAATTCTACAAAAAATACTTCCCTCATCACAAAACAATTGCACTTAAAAAGAGCATCCAAAACTTTTTTGAAAAAGAGGGAGAGTCATTTTATGAAACATGGGAGAGGTTCAAAGACACCCTAAACATGGTTCCACACCATGGGTTTTCCATACCTGAACAAGTGAGAATTTTCTATGAAGGGTTGGGTCCGGGGAACAAACAGTTCATTGACATGATGTGTAATGGAACCTTTAAAAACAAAGCCCCAAATGATGCTTACGAGTATCTGGAAAGTCTGGCTGAACAAAACCAAACTTGGGGAACTTCACCCTATTCTGAAAAGCCACAAAGAACCACAGGAATTCATACACTTAGAGAAGAGGAAAGCCTTAGGGCCAAACTCGCAGCACTCTCTAGGAAGGTTGAAGAGATAGACCTTAGGAAAGTCCATGAAATCCAAAATGTAGACCTTGTTTGCACAATTTGTGACAAACATGACCATAAAACAGACAACTGCCCAACCATTCCATCCATCAAGGATGTTCTTCTAGGAGGACCCCCAGCGGAAGTCAATGCCCTAAACTTTCAAAAGCCTCAATACCAAAACACCTTCAATCCAAGGTACAATGACCACCCTGGCTTCCGATGGAAGGATAACCAACAACCTAGCCAACCACAGGGACAAAATCCTTACCCCCATCAGAACTACCAAAACCATAACCAGTTCCAAACCCAACCTATCCAATACCAACAACCACCGGTCCATTTTCAACAAACCATCCCACCTCCAAAATATCCCCCTGGGATAAACCAACCTACTCAAGCACCAACCCAAACTGTTCCACAAAGCCTACTAGAACAATTGTGCAAACAAATGGAGAGGATGAACTCAGAAGTCTCTTCCCTAAAACAAGAACTTCAAACCATCAAAACTGGAAAGGCACCCATGCCTACTCAGGCGGTGCCGTCCTCAACTTCAAGGGGAGAGTCAAGTTGTGCTCAAACAACTCATGAACAACTAAAGGCTGTGACTGTTTTAAGAAGTGGGAAATCAATTGAGAAACCTGAACAACTAATTCAGAACCCACCTGAAGATTCAAACTTGGATGAGAATTCAAGTGAACCACAAGATCAAACTGAGGAAACTGATAACAATGTGAAAGAAACAACTCTTCAACAAACAACCCCACAACCTGCACCATTTCCCCAACGCATGAGGGGGAAATCCAAGCCTGAACTGAGTGAAACATTGAGGGAAATCTTCTCACAAGTCAAGTTGAACATTCCTCTTCTCGATGCAATCCAAACCATACCTTCCTACTCAAAGTACCTTAAGGACTTGTGCACTTTTAAAAGAAAATTTTCACATAAAAACCAAGTCCTTTTGGCTGCTAATGTGAGTACCACCATTCAAGGGACCATTCCTCCTAAGTTGAAAGACCCAGGTTGCCCTTACATCAATGTTGAACTAGGAGAAAGCAAAGTTGTCAAGGCCTTGTGTGACCTAGGTGCTAGTGTCAATCTCATCCCATATGCTGTGTACTGCCAGTTAGGCCTAGAAGAGCTCCAACCCACATCTGTCACACTTCAGCTTGCTGATCGTAGCATTAGGGTTCCAAAGGGGATTTTAAAGGACGTTCTGGTAAAGGTTGAAAACTTCATCTACCCTGCTGATTTCATTGTCCTTGACAACCATCCAAATTTAGGAAATAAAGAACAAACCCCAATCATCCTTGGTCGTCCTTTCCTTGCAACAATCAACTCTGTTATCCGAGTCCGAAATGGGAACATGACCATCACCTTTGGGAACATGAGTCTAGACTTGAACATCTATAACGCAAGCTCACAAATAGGAGATGACGAGGACATTCATGAAGTAAACATGATAGGAAGTATTGATAATGAATCCATGGAACATCAAGGAATATTTGATGGATGTTTAAGTCAGAATGAGATTGATTTCCTTTGTTCACATGAAGGAAGTTTATCTCCTTGGCTCGAATCATTTTCAAATTGCTCCTATAATGATGTCTTAGGACCAACAATCAGTGAAACCTTTCAGGAAACCACATTCATGGAGACGACTCAAACTCCCTTCCCTAACCCAGGTCAATACAATCTTGTGGCTGAAACCTCTACACATGGGGAATCAATTCAATCTGAAAATCTAGGAAACAAATTTGATCTTGATCCAATGCCCCAATATTCTGCTGAAATTCTGAACCAACCAGATCTTGAATTGAAGGAACTTCCTACCTCCCTCAAGTATGCCTTCCTAGGGGAAAATCAAACACATCCTATAGTCATATCTTCTTCTCTTGAAGCCAATCAGGAGGGGATGCTTCTAGATGTCCTTAGGAAACACAAGAAAGCCATTGGTTGGACCCTGTCTGATATTCCTGGGATTAGCCCACTTATTGGAACTCATAGGATTACTCTTGAATCTGAATCCAAACCATGTCGTCAACCTCAGAGGAGACTCAATCCAAATCTTATGGATGTGGTAAGGAAAGAACTTCTTAAGTTGTTGAAAGCTGGTATCATCTACCCCATAGCTGAGAGTGAGTGGGTAAGCCCAATTCAAGTTGTCCCAAAGAAAGCTGGAATCACTGTGATCACTAATAAGGATGGGGAAATTCTTCCAACTAGGGTGAGTAGTGGCTGGAGAGTCTGTATTGACTATAGGAAGCTCAACTCTTGTACCAAGAAGGACCATTTTCCCTTGCCCTTTATTGATCAAGTCCTCGAGCGAGTGGCGGGTCATCAATTCTATTGCTTCCTAGATGGGTACTCAGGTTACAATCAAATTGAGGTCTCCCTAGAGGATCAAGGGAAGACTACATTCACATGTCCTTTCGGTACCTTTGCCTTTAAACGCATGCCGTTCGGGTTATGCAATGCCCCTGGAACCTTCCAGCGGTGCATGATGGGAATCTTCTCAGACATGGTAGGGGATTTTCTTGAGGTCTTCATGGATGACTTCTCTGTGTTTGGGGATACCTTTGAGGGATGTCTGCAGAATGTGGATAGAGTCTTGTCAAGATGTGAAGAAAAAAATCTGGTCCTAAACTGGGAAAAATGCCATTTCATGGTTAAAGAGGGACTTGTTCTAGGCCATCTGGTCTCGAGTAGGGGGATTGAAGTTGATAAAGCAAAGGTTGACATCATTCGTCACCTTCCATCACCCAGAACTGTTAAGGAAGTGAGGTCCTTCTTAGGACATGCTGGTTTCTATAGAAGATTCATTAAGGACTTTAGTTCAATCTCTCGCCCTCTTTGTGCTCTCCTAGTAAAGGATGCTCCATTTGTTTGGACAGAAAGCTGTGAGGGTTCATTTTCAACCCTTAAATCCGCTCTCACCTCTCCTCCCATTATGAAATCTCCAAACTGGGACCTTCCTTTCGAACTCATGTGTGATGCCAGTGACTTTGCTGTAGGAGCTGTGTTAGGACAACGGTGTGATAAAACTCCATATGTCATTTCTTATGCAAGCAAATCCTTAAATGATGCCCAAATCAATTACACCACCACTGAAAAGGAGTTACTTGCTATTGTGTTTGCCTTAGAGAAATTCAGGTCCTACCTCTTAGGATCACCCATCATTGTATTCACCGACCACTCAGCTCTAAAATATCTCTTCCAAAAACAAGATGCAAAGGCTAGATTGATTAGGTGGGTCCTTCTTCTTCAAGAGTTCGATTTAACCATTAAGGATAAAAAAGGTGTCGAGAATGTTGTAGCTGATCACCTCTCTAGGTTGGAATTCAAGGACAAATCACATCACCTTTCTGTGTCTGATTCATTTCCCGATGAGAACCTCTATTCTGTGAGTGACTGCCCTTGGTATGCTGACATAGCCAACTTCTTAGTTTCAGGGGTCATTCCAAAATTCTTAGGGACCCAAGCTAGAAGAAAATTTCTTTCTGATGTCAAGCATTATGTGTTTGATGATCCATACCTATATAAGTTCTGTCCTGACCTAGTCATTAGGAGGTGTGTGCCAGAATCCGAACAAGAGTCCATCCTTAAATTCTGTCACAATGAGGCATGTGGAGGTCACTTTTCCTCTAAGAAAACTTCTGCAAAGGTTCTTCAATGTGGTCTCTTTTGGCCCACCCTCTCAAGGGACTCCTACACATTTTGTCAAAGCTGTCCTAGGTGTCAACAAGTAGGGTCCATCACAAAAAGGAATCAAATGCCTCTCACTCCAATATTAGTGGTTGAAATCTTTGACTGTTGGGGAATTGATTTCATGGGTCCCTTCCCAAACTCTAGGGGATATCTTTACATTCTCTTGGCTGTCGATTATGTCTCAAAATGGGTTGAGGCCATTCCTACAAAATCCAATGACCATCAAACTGTGATTAGATTCCTTAAAGAAAACATCTTCTCTAGATTTGGGATTCCTAGGGCAATCATTAGTGATCGTGGAACTCATTTCTGCAATCGCCCATTCTCATCGCTCATGGAGAAGTATGGAATTTCTCACAAAGTGTCCACCGCTTACCACCCACAAACCAATGGTCAAGCTGAGTTAGCCAATCGAGAAATCAAACAAATTCTTGAGAAAACTGTCAATCCATCTAGGAAAGATTGGTCGAGCAAACTCTTAGATGCTCTTTGGGCATATCGAACAGCATTTAAAACTATCCTAGGAATGTCCCCATATAGGTTGGTTTATGGTAAAGCATGCCATTTGCCAGTGGAGATTGAGCATAAGGCCTTTTGGGCAATCAAAAAAATGAACTTTGACATTTCTTTGGCCGGAATAAAGAGGAAATTGGATCTAAACGAGCTTGAGGAACTTAGGATGGAGGCTTATGAAAATTCAAGGATCAATAAAGCTAGAGTTCAAGCCTACCAGTCTAGGAATCTTAAAACTAAACACATTGAACCAGGGAAACCTGTGCTTTTGTATAGTTCTAAACTTCATTTGCACCCGGGAAAGTTGAGGTCTAGATGGTCCGGTCCATACATAGTGCATAAGGTGTACCCCCATGGGGCTGTTGAAATTCAAGATCCCACCAATGGTCAAATATTTAAAGTTAATGGTCATAGAGTCAAACCATTCATAGAACCATTCCAAAAACATGAAGTTGATGAAGACCTGAGTGAACCTACCTTTGAAAAAAAAACAACAATTAATCAATAAGGGGTTTAAGTCGAGCTAACGACGTTAAACAAAGCGCTGCACGGGAGGCAACCCGTGGTTTTTATGTTTCTAATATTTCTGAATCATCTTTATTTTTCAAATAAGATTACTTAATCATGTTTATATTTAAAATAAAAAAAAATAGACTTTTGACCTGTTCTTCTATTATGAGTATGGATGGGTACGAAAGAGGAGCACCATATTCATCCGTGTCACGTGGTGTGATCCTTGAGTAATACCTTACCCAGAAATTTAAAAAGAAGACAATGTATCATCAGTTTATTTTGTTTTTATTATTCAATGGGTTAAAAAAAAATATATAATAATACAAAAAAAAAAAGTCCACGCCATAGGCCGTGGGGCAAACCCCGTCACAACCGGCGAAGCCGCGGGGACTCGAACCCGGGACCGAAGGGAGACAGGGGCGCGCGCTTACCACTGACCTGCGGCTTCTTGTGCTACCTTATTCTATAATTTTTATATATATTCTTATATTTTACTTCCTTTATTATATAAATATATATATATATATATTGTTTGTTTTGTTTGTTTTGTTTTTTTTTTCCTTTTTCCACTAGGGAACTTTGCAAGAGACATGGATATCAAAGGAACAAATTCAAGCTGCAAGAACTTCCAACTTCAACCACCAGGTGACTTCATTCCATAACCCTCATTTTCAATTTCATTTTTGAACTTTAATTCTCTACCTCTACCCCCTTATAAATTTTCTTTTCTTTAAACACTGGGGACAGTGTTGTTTTAAGTTGGGGGGGAGATAAAATAAAAAAAAATGCTTTTGTGTCAAAAACAAAAATTGAATGATTTGAAAAAAAAAGTAAATGGAAGGAAAAATTCCTTTAACTTCGAACATGGTAATACACATTGCACACTTTGAAACTGAATATCAAATAATTTAGCATGCCCTGATTCTGATTTTAATCCTTGTATAATTTCATGAGCATAGATTTTGGAAAGTGTGGCTGTCCAATGTGATATGTCATCATTTATATTTTCATCCAAATAAAAAAAATGCCACAATGCACGTCCTCTAGACTGTGGGGTACTAATTTGAATTTTTGGGGTCCCATAATAAATAGCATAGGATGGTTTTATTTTTATGAATAATATGAGTACTCAAAAAAAAAATTATTAAAAAAAAATTATTAAAAAATAAAAAATAAAAAATAAAAATAAAAATTTGCGTGTAGAGCAATGGATTGATAAAATGCGAGGCTTTCGGCACTTGGGGATCGTGACTCCAGAGTTGTCTAGCCCTGAGTTTTTCAATCTATCTCTATTTATGGTAATATGACTTTGTTTTTGATTAAGTTAACTCGAGACGATGCCCGAGTATGTGGGCTTCACTTGGTGCCCTAAGGCCTTTTGAGTCTGGGAGTCATCGGCAAAGTCTTGCTACATGGGTTAATTTGATTAATTGCAATCTCAATTACTATAGCAATATTGCAAAAAAAATCAAAAAAAAAATAGGGATGAAGAATGCTCATATTAGGATTAAATGTGATTCCACCTAGCGCTTCCATGATTTCCCCCTTGAATGAAAATGAACCCCATATCTATTGTGATTCACAACACATCATTACACCTAATTGAGTTGGATGAAGTATGATGATGGATTTGATCAAAGGAATGGGCTTGGGATTGGGATCTGCTTATGAAACTATCTCGTATTAAAATATTTTGATGGGTTTCATGATTGTTTGGTATAAGGTTTTTTGGTGATCATTTTGTATTAAAATGTTTTTAGAAAAGGGAATTTGAATTTCATTTTTGATGAGATATATTTTGCTCGGGACTAGCAAAACTCAAGTTGGGGGGTGTGATTAGCCACTAAATGAGGCTAATATTCATTGTTAATATACATAATTTTCATGTTCTTTGTTATTCATAAACACCATTTTAGTGCATTTTACACTTTGAACATCATTTCACATTATGTTTGTAATACCTTCTTAAAATGCACTACTATGTGGTACATTTTTGAACATCATTTAAAGTACCCAATGATTCATCTGATTGTAAGGAATTGAATTTTACATATTTTAATTTGATATTTTTGGAAATTGATCTACACTTAAATATGAACATGTTTGATTCAGGGATCAATGGAGAATTTATGGAGGATGATGGAGATATTTGGCAATGAAAGGAAGCAATTCTGGAGAAGGCAGATTGGACACCAGCCCACTGATGAGACTTTGGGGCCCAACATACAGGCCCAATTAATCCCAAATTTCGTGGGATGATAGAAGACATGTACAGAAACAAATCACTCTTCAGGAGTTAATGCTAATTCGGCCTCCATGTTGGTCATTTAGGCGGCCCAAGTTAGAGATAAAATTCTGGGCCAGATTCTGCGGTCCAGAAAAACAGTCCACCATTTTGATCATATCTCGGAATACACAACTCCAAATGGGCCCAAATTTTACAGGCGGTTAGAAGACATCCGGAGCTCCATTTTCTTCTTCTATGGCCCACCCTGATTCGGCCATCTAGAAGGTCATCCAAACGCGTCTGTTCGGTGGATGAAATCTGGCTGCCACCTCGGGTCAAATGTGGAAAATTCCAAATTCCACAAACTTTCCACCACCCTAGGCCTACCATACTCAAGTGGGATGACTTGTACTGTTGAAGGCTCGACCCAAGGCTCCCAAAATGCCTATTTAAGGCAGTGGTGGTGAAGGAGTTGAAGATCTTGGATGCTTTGTTTACTTGTAATGTTATGCTGCATTTTTGTTGCCTCAATTTTGTCTTTCACATGTAAGTTGTTCAATTCACTTTAGTTTCTTAATAAAAGTTCTTCTTCTACTCTTATTCTGTTGTTCTTAATATCACTTTGATACCGTTGGATTAAGGTGTGAATTTATTCACACCAACCCTTGTGAAATTATTCACACAACGGTGGAGTGATCATTTTATTTTTGTTGTTTTCTTTACTTCTTCATTCCTCCCTTATGAGTCTACTTTCCGCTTCCATTGAAACCATGGGATCAATGGAGGGCTAACCCACTTATGGGTTGATCCAAGGGAGTAGCAAGGGGCTGGATTGGATGTTATTTATCACCTAATTAATGTATAATCACTTCTTTAATTGGGATTTTTATTTGATGATTTTTAAACTCCATCGTCCTTGTTGAATTTAAGGCCACACACTTCAAGTACTAATACGATCCTTTACCTTGAAGTGCTCAAAACTTTGATCCTTCAAGTGTATAGGTGATTAGTATTAGAGGGTGTAGGCATTAAACCAGTAAGTGATGATATTGTTTTATCTCCTTAAATGAACCCATCTCAAATTTAAGAAATTGAAATCATTAAAAAGAAAATACATCCAATCCACCCCGAGTGATAACCTAGGATCAACTCATTCTTTTAAATTGAATCCACTTAAATCTTTTAGATATCATTAAAACCCATCCAAAATCAATCCAAGTTGGCCACTTCATAGCCAAAAATCCATCCCTTAGGTTTTGTATCTTAGGTATCTTCTTAGGTCTCTGTGGAATCGACAACCCAAGCTACACTACAAGGACCGTTCTACCCTTCTTCTCTTGGGTAAATTTGGGCGTGAACCACAACCTACAAGGAAACAAGCTCTAAAAGGAGGATGAACAAGGATCTTTCACCACAGTAGAAGCTAAACGGATTGCAAGAATGAGAGGGTATGACACCTGCCATCGGTACAAGCCTGTGAATGCACGAGAAAGCCTAGCCGAACAACCATGTGAAGGTGGAGAGCTAATTTCACGATGAAGATGCTGGGGAGGAGCAGTTTCGAGCAGTTAGTCTGGGTTGTATGTAATGTTTGAAGCCTACGGGAAATGAATTCCTCTAAGGAATACGTTCCATGTAATACTTACACCTATGGGCCTTGTAAGGGTTCCACCTCACCCCTTGAAAGGTGGATTATCAAAAATAAATAAACAATAAAGGCCTTCGGGCCATTGAAGTTAGGTAAAGAGTCTTTTCATAAGAGGTAGACCACAGTCTAGGGGTAAAAAGAAAGAGTTTAGTAAGGACAAATTCAAGAACAATAAACAACCCAAGCCTAGGTCCAATTCTAGGGAAAGAAAAATCGTTTGTTTCCACTGTGGAAAGTTCGGGCGCACCAAGACTGAGTGTAAGAAGGTTAAATAAGAACTTGAGACCAAACAACCCACTGACCAATCCCTTCTAGAGGATTCTGGTTACGAGATAGTCGAAGTGTTGAATGTATCCATCCATGCCCTCAACCATGAGTGGGTCTTAGACTCGGGCTACTCATTTCATATGTTTCCCTTTAAAGATTCATTCTTATAATTGATATAAAGAGTAGAAGGAGGTGCGCTTTTGGGTAATAATAGGAGGTGTAAAGTAGAGGGAATAGGTTTTGTTCTAATAGAACTAGATGAACACTCTATTATCACTTTTGCATGATGTTAAGTGGGTTCCCAACCTCCATAGGAACCCAATTTCCTTAGGAATTCTAGATCAAAAGGGGTATACCTTTAGGTCTGAATCAGGTATCATAAAGGTCTCTGAAGGCTCTAGAATGATCATAAAGGGTTCTCTCATTAATGGGATGTATTTCTTGAATGGGAAGACCCATTCAATGTAGTTGGGTAGTGTGTATACCACTAAACTGATAATACCATGTTATGGAATAGGAGATTGGGGTATGTAAGCTCCAAGGGTCTAGAAGAACTTAACAAACAAGGGCTGTTGGCTGATATTACACCAAACAATCTTCCCTTTTGTGAAGATTGTGTAATGGGTAAGGCTAAGAAAGTCATTGTTAATAGGCCTGACTTCAAAGCTTCCAACACCTTAGAATACATAAATTCTGACCCGTGGGGACCAGTTAGGACTACCTCCAATGGTGGAGGTTCTTATTTTGTTACCTTTATAGACGACTTCTCAAGAAAGCTGTGGATTTACATACTAAAAAATAAATATAATGTTTTCCAGACCTTTAAAACATGGAAAATCCTAGTAGAGAATTAGATTGGGAAAAAGATTAAAACAATGAGAGAAGATAAAATACCTATCTAATGAATTTATCCAGTTATGTGAATCTAATGGCGTTGCAAGACACCAGGCTATTAGGGACCCCCCCAATAGAATGGTCTTGCTGAAAGAATGAATAAAACCATTTTAGAGAGATTCTGAAGCATGCTTTCATACTCATGTCTCCCTAAATATTTATGGGTAGAGGTTTCCACTATGACAATTTACCTTATAAATAGGTTCCCATCCTCTTCCAATCATTTTAAAACCCCAGAAGAAATTTGGTATAAAAAACCACCCTCTTATAATCATTTAAGAGTCTTCAGATGTACTGCTTATGCCCACGTGAAGGTTGATAAGCTCGAGCCTCGAGCTCTTAAATGTATATTTGTGGGATATCCCGAGGGTGTAAAAGGTTATAAACTTTAGGTTGATAAACTCGATTACCAAAAATGCATCATTAGAATATATGCGGTGTTCCATGAGTCATGTTCTCCCAAATCCAAATCTTCCACACCTTAAAGTTATAATCTAGCCATAAATGAGGCTACTAAAACTGAGCCTTTAGCTCATTTTGAGGCTATTGTCCACTCTCCTCCACCTAATCCTCAACCTATGAACTGAGTTGAATTAAACTCTAGTTCTGAATTAGATTCAGATACTAAACCTCCTTCTAATAATATAGACTATTAGTTAACCTGAGATAGAGTTAGAAGGGTCCTTAGACCTTCTGCCCAGTTTAGTCAATATGGTATGACTTCTTTCGCCATTTAGGTTGCTCAAGATCTTATTGATGATGATCCTCATACCTATAAGAAAACCCTTAATGATAAAGATTCAAAATAGTGGGTCTCTTCCATGAATGAAGAAATGCACTCCCTAAATAAAAATCACACTTGGTCTATCATTGATATACCTCCCAATGCTAAAGTAATTAGATGTAGGTGGATTTATAAAAGATAGAAAAATAACACTACTGAGAAGAATATTAAATCCAAATCAAAATTAGTTGATAAGGAATTTCTTCAAAGAGAAGGAATAAAATATTCTGAGATATTTCTCCAATTGTAAAGCATTTTTCCATTAGCCTCCTGCTTGCTTTTGCTGCTTACAATGACCTTCACATTGAACAACTTGATGTAAAAACCACCTTCTTCACGGTGAACTAAATGAGAGAATTTATATGAATCCTCATGATGGCTACTCTACCCGAATGGCCCGAAGGCCTTCTTTTTATTTATTTTTGGATAATCCCCCTTTTAAGGGATGAAGGGGAACCCTTACACGACCCATAGACCCAAGACCCAAGGCCCATACACAACCCAATACATGACCTTAAAGGCCTAAGACCTGATGCACTTGCAACAACCCCTCCCAATCATCTTCATCTTGAAGGCGCCTAGATCCCCACCTCACATGGCTGATCAGCTAGCATTGCCTCGTGTAGAGATGTACAGTGCCTGGTCCCGATGACAGTTGTCATACCCTCTCATTCTTCCAATCCAGTTAACTCTGCTCTAGTGGTTGCTATTCTTTGCTCTGAATCCTTGTTTGGGGCTGCTTCTGTGTGGTTTGCCCGATTGGTCTTTTCTGTGGCCCGAAAGCCCTGTGGCTCGAAGGCCATTGGTGGCCTGAAGGCCCTTACAGCCCGAAGGCCCTGTGGCCTGAAGGTCTTTGCTGGCCCGAAAACCCTGAGACCCGTAGGCCCAAACCGGTAGCCTAAAGGCTCAAATCAAATGAATAGTGCTGACTGCTACAATACAGAACGGTACCTACTACAGTAACAACGACAATAACCCAAAAATTCACCCCCACCCAGATTTGATCTTGGGTCTTTTGGATACCAAGTAGAAGCCTCTACCACTCGGGTATAGGCTCGTTGGCTCCTGATGGTTACTCTAAAAAACTCAAATCTAACCAAATTTCCCATTTAAATAAATTATTATATGTTTTAAAACATGCTTCAAGGTAGTGGCATAAAAAATTTGATTATTTAATGCTTGATAACCATTTCACTTCGAGCCCATCACTACGGGAAAAATGACTTTTTTGCGATGGGTTATTTGCGACGGGTCAACCACCTGTCGCAAATAGTTCATCGATAGAGACTATTTGTAATGAGAATCATATCTCTTCACAAATAGTTGGTTTAAAAAAGTATTTGCGACGGGAAGATATTCCCCTCACAAAAACCTTTGGCGAGCCATGGATGTCAAATCACGGGAAGACTATTTCGATAGAAATATACCCACATCGCAAATAATATATCGTCGTTTTTTGTTATTTGCAACGAGAATTTACTTCAATCACAAATACTATGTTGGCGGGAAAATATTTGCGATGGGACCCGTCGTAAATACTTATGTTTTTTGGTTATTTGCGACGAGATTTTCACCTATCACCAATGCTTTTTTCACCACCACCGTAATTAATATTGGTGACACTATTTGTGATGGGTCTTGTCGCAAATACTATTATTTGCGATGAGAATCTCGTCGCACATGATCTAACCTATATACCCCTTCGTTTTTTCCATTTCATTCTTCTCTAAACTCCTCTCCCCTTCTTTGCTCTCATATTCTTCTCTTTACTTTTTTCAAAGTTTTAAATTTTACAGCGGAGCAACATTCAAGCTTTACATTCACCGAGAGATTCAGTTTTAACGTATTTATTTAATGTTTTTATTTTTTATTTAATTTAATTTAATTTATTTTAGTAATAATAATTATTAATTAGTGGTAATTAGATTTAATTAGAATTAGTTAGTTTTATTTTGCATTAATTGGTTTAATTTTTTTTGTTTTAATTAGCAATAATGTTTTTAATTAAAAGTAAATAGTTTTAATTTGTAATAAGTTGGTTCAATTATCATTAATTAGCAATAATTAAGTGTAATTAGTAATAGTTAGTGGTAATTAGTAATAATTAGTTGTAATCAGTAATAATTAGTAATAATAAGTATTAATTAAAAATAATTTGTATTACTTAGTAATAATTAGTAATAATTAGTAATAATTAGTAAAAATTAGCAATAAATAGTTATAAACTAACAAAAATTAGTACTGATCAGTGGTAATTATTAATAATTAGTGAAAAAATGTTATAAATTAATAAAAATTAATAAATTGATAGAATTTACAACAAATTGATAGAATTTACAATAAATTGATATAAAATAGTATAAATCATTATAAATTATCATAAATTAATAAAAATTATCAACTAATATAACTTAGTAATAAATTGTACAAATTAGTAATAAAATAATAAAAATTATTAAAAATTAGTAATAATTTGTTATAAACTAATAAAAATTAGTACTCATTAGTGGTAATTAGCAATAATTAGTATAAATTCATAAAAAAATGTTATAAATTAATAAAAAATTGATAGAATTTATAATAAATTGATATAAATTATTATAAATTAATAAAAAAATTATTAACTAATAGAAATAAATAATAAATTGAACAAATTGGTAATAAAGTAATAAAAATTAGTAAAAATTAGTAATAAATTATTATAAAATAATAAAAATTAGTACTCATTAGTGGTAGTTAGTAAAAATTAGTATAAATTCGTAAAAAAATGTTATAAATTAATAAAAAAATTGATAGAATTTATAATAAATTGATATAAAATAATATAAATTATTATAAATTACTAGAAATTAATAAAAAAATCTATTCACCAATAAAAATTAGTAAAAATTAGTAATATATTGTTATAAACTAATAAAAATTAGCACTCATTAGTGGTAATTAGTAATAATTAGTATAAATCCATAAAAATTGTTATAAATTAATAAAAATTAATAAAAATTAATAAATTGATATAAAATAGAATAAATTATTATAAATTAATAAAAAAATTTATTACCTAATAGAAATTAGTAATAAATTGTACAAATTAGTAATAAACTAATAAAAATTAGTAAAAACTAGCAATAAATAGTTATAAACTAATTAAAATTAGTTCTCATTAATAAAAAAATGTTACAAACTAATACAAATTAATAAATTGATAGAATTTATAAAAAATTGATATAAAATAGAATAAATTATTATAAATTACTTGAAATTAATAAAAATAATTGGTAATTAGTAATAATTATCTATAAAATACAATAATTAGTAAAAATTAATAAAAACAAGTGATGGTAAAAATTATTAGTAATGACTAAAAATTAGTAAAAATAGTAATGATTAGTAAAAATTTGTAAAAATTAGTATAAATTAGTAAAAACAAGCGATAATTAGTAATAATTATTGGCAAAACACAATAATTAGTAAAAATTAATAAAAATAAGTGGTAGTTCATAAAAATTAGTAAAAATTATTTGTAATGACTAAAAATTAGTAAAAATAGCGATGATTAGTAAAAAATAGTAAATAGTAGCGGTAAACTAGTATAATTAGTAATAATTAGCAACAATTAATAAAAATTAACGTTAAATCAATTTAATTATTAAAAATAACTAGTAATTAGTGGTACTTAGTAATGCTTATTATTTTTTAGTATAAATTACTAGAAAACTAAAAATAAAATAGTTTGTCAATTTACAGGTGATGAGTAATGAGAAATTTGGACATGGTTGATATAAATTGGTGCAATGATAAATTTGTACATGGTTGACATAAATTGGTTTCATCACCTGAAGATTGTAAAATCTATGATTTACACCTTTTTAGTTATTCATAATATATTTTATTACTTTATATTAAATTATATAGAAAATTAGCATAATTAGTGGTAATTATTTCTAATTACCACTAATTACCACTAATTTTTAGTATAATTTAATAAAATATATTAAATATTAATAATAACATCTAAATCATATAATTTTAGATCTTTTGGTGATTAGAAATGACCAATTTGTGCCAAACCTGTCCAATTTTTTCATTAGGTCACTAGAACTGGGGCAAACAGGATTTGACGTGTCAATGATAGAAACAACAATAGTAGTAGGAGAAAATGTATCGATGACAGTACATGGTTAGTATAGATTGGTGTAATGAAAATTTTGGACATCGCTGACATAAATTGGCCTCATCATCTGAATATTGTAAAATCTATGATTTACACCTTTTTATTAAATCACAGAATTCCCAATCTTCAGGTGATTAGAAATGACCAATCTACGCCAACCATGTACGAATTTTTCATTAGATCACCAGAACTGGGGCAGATAGGATATGACATGTTGATGACAGCATGAGGATGGGGATGAGGAGATGTGTCGATGACAAGAGCAACAATATGAGCATACGATGAAGTACATGTGATAATTATTGTAAATTAGAAATATTAAGTTTTAATTAGTAAAAAATGGCGACAAAATAGTAAAAATTTGTGATAAATTAGTAAACATTAATGGTAAATCACTATATTTATTAAAAATTAGTGTCAATTATAAAAAATTAGTAAAAATTAGCAGTAATTAGTAAATATTAGTAAAAATGAATATTAAATCACTATTATTAGTAAAAAACAATGATAATTAGTAAAAATTAGTGGTAATTTGTAAAAATCAGTGGTAAATAGATAAAATTGACAATATTTACAAGTAAATTATAATTTTTTAATTTCTAATATTTTTTGGATCATATTTTTCTTATATCAAATTAACCATAATTTTTTTTATTTTTTAGAGAAATATGGAGCAAGGATTTCGACAACAATCTTTATTACATGATCGTGATTGGATAAATCATCATAGAAATCCAAATAGTTCTGGTATAAATCCTATATATATCGAGGGTGTTAAAACTTTTTTATCATTTGAATCATCAAAAGTAGAAGTTGATTAATAAGGGATAATTAAGTTTCCATGTAAGAAATGTGATTTGAGGAGGTTTGACACATTTGACAATATTAGGGGCCATCTATTGCATTTTGGTTTTAAAAAAGATTATGTTTTTTTTTGTATAAATATGACAATTGTAGTTCCAAATAAGATACTAATAATTTGGTTCTAGATCCATCATGGTTTCAAAATTTAGTACATGATGTTCTTGGTCCATATTTTCAAAAAACTAAAACTCAAGATGATATTGATTTAACTCATAAGTCATAACCATCCCAATTTTATGAGTTGTTGAAGTCTGTTGAGGATTCCTTATATCCTGGTTGCAAGATAAACAAATTTAAAGCAGTCACAAAAAATTTATGGCTATTAAATCAGACAATGGAATTTCAAATAACTGTTTTGATCAGATATTATCTTTGGTTAAAGCATTGTTACCTGAAAAAATGTATTGCCTTTCTATGACAATAAGAGGTTGGTTTGTAATTTGGGTCTTGGTTATCAAAAAATTAATGCATGTTGAAATGATTATATCTTATATTATGGTGAAAATGATCCATTAGTTAATTGTCCTATATATAGAAAATAGAAGTAAAAAGAGGCTCAAATAGGGAAGTCTATATTGATTCTTGTAAAACAGTTAAGGTATTTCCCACTTACATCCAGATTGCAGTGTTTATTTATGTCTCAGAACATAGTGTCATTGATGTCATAGCATAAAACCAATATTTGAACCAATAAAATCTTAAATCATCATGCTGATGGCGATTCATGGAAACATTTTGACCAAGTACATCCATATTTTTCATAAGTAGATCTAAATGTGCAATTGAGCCTTTCTACTAACGGTTTCTGTCCATTTGGTTCTTATGGTATTCAATATTCTTGTTGGTCTATTTTTATAACTCTGTACAATTTACCTCTTTGGACGTTGATGAATGATCCATATATCTTTTTGACCTTATTAATTCCAGGACATCCAAAAAAGAATATTGATGTTTATTTGAATCCATTGATTAATGAGTTAAATTTATTATAGAGTAATGGTGTTAGTACATATGATGTTGTTGTGAAAAAAAATTACTAATGAAAGATGCATTGATGTGGATAATTAATGAATTCCCAGCATACGGCACATTATCTAGCTAGAGTACACATAGTCCAAAATCATGTCCATATATTATGATAGACAACAAAGTCTTTATGCTCATTAATGAAAGAAAACCTTGTTTTTTTTTACTGTCATTGAAGATTTCTTCCTACCGATCATCCTTTTAAGAGGAACAAATATCATTTCAGAAAAGGTACAATTGAAATAGATGGACCTCCAAAAATGATCTCAGGTATTGAGTTAAAATCCATTGTCTCTTCATTACCTCCCATTACATTTGGACCGACTATAAACTAATAAAAAATAGATGGCTTTGGGAAAGAACAAAATTGGATGGAAAAAATTATTTTTTGGGATTTGACATATCATCTGATTTGTTGGTCCATCACATGTTGTATGTCATGCATATTGAGAAGAACTATTTTGACAATATATTTTATACAGTTTTGAACACATCTGGTAGGAACAAAGATAATGTAAAGGCATGATTAGATATTTCCCAAATATGCAGGAGACCAGAACTTGAACTGTTTGAAAATGACAGATCATAGAAGTTAATGAATCCAAAAGAGGCTTATACAGTTTCTAAAGAAATTTTTTTATTATTTTGTCAGTGGATTATATATTTGAGGCTTCCAGATGGTTATGTTTCCAATTTGGATAAATGTGTCAGAAATGGTCATATTACTAGATTAAAAATTCATGACTGTCATATTATAATGGAAATAATTCTACTGATTGGATTTAGAGGTTTGTTGAATTCTATGATCTGGTATCCTCTAACAAAAATATTATATTTTTCTGAGACATTTTTGCGGAGACAACATACTATAATGCACTAAGTAGACTACAAGAAGATATTATTTTAATTTTATGTAAATAGGAGAAAATATTCTTACCAGATTTCTTTGATTTAATGTAACATTTGACATTACATTTTGCATGTGAAGAAAAATGCAGAGGTTCAGTACAATTTTGATGGATATACCCATTCGAGATATGGATACAAAAATTTAATAAAAAGGTACATAACAAAGAATCAGTTGAATGATCAATTGTAGAAGTTAATTTTCATGAGGAAATTTCTTTCTTATGCTAACATCATTTTCAATCTGAATATCCCTCAAAATAAAACTATATGGGTTGTAATGAGGGAAATATTGATGATGAAATGAAAACCCAATTATTAGTTTTTAATCAGCCCAAACTTGGATTTGGTAGAGTTCATGAACGATGGATTTCAGATGATGAACATCACAGGGCTCATACATATATTTTTAATCAACTGTGAAGAAATGAAACAATTTGTACTATGAATGATCCTATCACTTATTCTATAATTTTTTTAAAAAATAAATTTGTATTATTTTATTTATAAATTATATGATAATAATATTAAGAAATAGTTTCCACAAATTACAATAGCTTCTCTTGAATAACGTCAGAAAAATAATTTTTTCTATCATTTCAAAAACTGGTAAAGATTTTTTTTTATGTTTTAATACATAAAATCAATTTATTAATTGTTATATTGATAATTGTTTCTCAAAATTTCAGGTATCTCAACATGCTCATAAAATTGATAATCGATTGTGTGTATTGGGTAACCCACCATCCAAAATGGTTAAATATTATAATATATATATGGTGAATGGTTTTCAATTTCATTCACATGCATACGAGGAATAAAAAAACAATGAATAATGGTGTTTTCTTGAGAGGATTTCATCCTAAAAAATGAAGTTTACTTTTATGACATACTGAAAGAAAAAATTAAACCATGTTATCTGAGACAGAATTACGTAATGATGTTTAAATGTCATTGGTTTGATACTAATAGAGTCTTTCATGTTTATCCTCACCATGGAATCATTGATATTAAATATAAAAAGTCTTCTTACCATAAATGAGCCATTTTTATTAGCTCATCAAGAACATAAAATTTATTATGCAAATTATTGTGCTACTTCAAGAGAGTTAAGTGACTGGTGGAACATAATAAAAATTAAATCTCATGAAAAACAATTAATCTAAATTGAATGTGGTTCCTATAAAGTGTAAGGAATTGAAAATTTTCAAGATACTACCCCAAATACATCTTTTCCACAAAGAGACATGAATATTTATGATGACACCCCACATTTATGGGTTAATGGTGATGATGATGTTATTGATATAATAAATGAATTTGAAATAGAAAGAGATGATGAAGCTAAAACTCCTATGTAAATTGATGATAATAAGGAGGAATATGAAGATATTGACATAGAAATATATGAAGATGAGTATGAAGATTAAGATTGAAACAATTAAATGATGGTTATAATAATATATAATATATATCTATATATAATAACTATTTTAAAATATTTTATAACAATAGTCACTTCATGTTTCAGATGACCGACAAGTGTTTAACTGATCTGTTTCATGATTTGGAGGAGGCTTCATTACCTGACGATGAGCATGATGCTATATCATCTGACCCTCATACTACTGGCAGTTCAGCGACAACTCAGAGAGTTTGTAGTCTTGTAATATTGATCATTCCTAACCCTATCCACAAGTGAGGTCCATGTATTTATTTTGATACATGCATGCATATGTATATTTAGTTGTTCATTTTAGTTAGTTTTTATTAATTTTAATTAATTAATTTATATACTAATGGTTTGATTATTTGTTCTATTTTTACACAAATTTTTGAAAATAACTGTTGGATAGGGGAGTGCTATATTATGAAATTATTTTTTTGGAGTATGGGAGACATGGGATTAGATTCCCATTGATGTTCAGCACTGCATGTTTGATCATTGGATGGTATGTAAAGAAATAATAGTTATTTTAAAATTTATTTAATTAGTAACTTGATATTATTAATTATTTATAGGGTTTATGATATGCCATTGATGAGAGAATCCATGGCTATATCTGGGATCCATGTGGGGTTTGTATGCATGATCTTTGCCTCTATTTTTTGCACAATCTAAGGAGGAAAACCATGAGGAAAGTAGGAGTCACAGATTTTGACCAGTCTTGTTGTGCCCACCGACTTGATTACATCTCATCTCATGGTTGAGATGGATTATGTTCATACTGTATGAGAGCTAATTTCCACAAGAGAGCATAATTAGGTCGACAAAATTGGGGGAGGCAAGAGGCGATGCATCGAGCTGGTAGTCATACATTTGGTACACATCAACGACATATGGTAAATACTTTTTTTAATAATTTATATAACTTTAAATGTGAACTGTTTATTTTATAATCATATAGGTGGTCAAACATCTCGATATTATGGAGTTCGACATTTATAAGAGGATGTGCAATAATTATTTCACTGGACAGATTACAGATGGTCTTCAACAACATATTGTTGTCAGTATATTTTTTTTGAGTTTTAAAATTAACTAAAAATAATATTTTAACTATTTTAATTTTAAATTGCATTTGAATGAGTCATATGAGGCCATGAGTTCTCATCTACAAGATGAGAGTTAGGTCGAGACCGAGCATTATACCACCAATGTAACAACATTTGATGATGCAACATGGATGCAGTCAACTCAACATGCCTTTGAGAAATGCCAAGTTGTTGGTATTGGATTTATATTGACACCTGAGAGTTATTATGGTACCACTGCGATGTCGACGTCCAAATCGAGGGGATCTCATGGAGAGTTATCATCATATGTTGTATAGTATAAGGAACAGTTGCGATCTCAGGGAGAGATTATAGAGACCATGCGTAGGGAGTAGGAGGAGCTCCATCGATAGCAGCAACAATAGGAGTAAAAGATGCATCAATGGCAGGAGGAGCAGCACGAGCATAAGGTGGAGTGCATGCGACGTCTAACTCACGGATTAGAGACAAAGTTCCCTCCTCCACCTCCTCCAGATGACCCCTTCCCCTTAATTATTTATGTGTTTTTTGATAAATATTTGAATGTATATATATATTTGTAATATTTTTATTAATTCATATTTTTAAAGTTCTATATACTACATATTTTATATTTTTGTAAATATTTTATTATATATATATTGCATTTTTTTATTAATTTTTTATTAATTTTTAATTTTTAATTTTTTAATTTATTTACGATGGGTGAGCCTTCCCATCATAAATACTTATTTGCGATGGGAGGGTCCTCCCATCGAAAATAACTTTTTTAAAAAACCGGATCAGATTATTTGTGATGCCATTTTCTGCAATGGGTTATTTGCGATGGGACCGCATCGTAAATGACTATTTGTGGCAAGATCTCGTTGAAAATAACCCATCCAAAATAGTTCAATGTTTTTTAGTGAGTATGATGCTTGTGTTTATTTTAAGTCAATTAAAAATAGTATGCTCTACCCACTATTGTATATTGATGACATGGTTATTATTTTCAATAATATAAAGCCCATTACTGCTCAATCTCAATTGAAAGGTATGTTTGAAATGAAGGAATTAGGTGTAGTAAAGAAAATTACAGGTGTATAAATCATTAGGTATAGACCTAAAAAACGGTTATAAATTTCAAAACAATTTTTTTTAAAATTCTTAAAATATATCTGTTTAAATCACTAAAAAATATTATTATACCTTTTGGAAAACACTTTAAACTTTCTTTATGTCAAGCACCTACTGTTACTATTGATATTTAGTTTATGTCTAAAATTTTCTATGAAAATATAGTTAGAAACATCATGTATAGTATGATCTACACAAAACCTGATGTAGCCTTTGCAATCTACACCCTTAGAAAATTTATGGCCAGTACAAGGAAGACACATTGGCATGCCTTGATGTGGCTACTTTGGTACTTGTCTTATACTACTGATTTATCTTCGTGTTACAGTAAGAATGTAGATATTGCTAAATTAATTGTTGGATATGTAGACACTAACTATGTAGGGAATATTGATACCTGAAATTCATTAACTAGGTATGCATTTACTACTTACGGAGGCCCTATTTTCTAGAAATTCAATACCCTGCCTGTGGTTTCTCTTTCAACCATAAAATCAGAATAAATAACTTTAACTGAGGCTGTTAAAGAAGCCTTACAACTTAAGGGTTTGTCTACTGAAATCAAACTTTATGATTATGCTATTAATGTGTATAGTGATAGTCAATACACCATATATTTATCCAAAAAATTTAGTATTCCATGGTAAATCCAAACACATAGATATTAGATTTCATTTTATTAGAGATGTTAATACACACAGATAATAACCCAACTAATAGTTTAAATAAAGTTGTGGTATTATTTAAATTCAAATATTTATTAGATATAATGAATTTGGTTCCCATTAAATAACCTTATGTGTAATAACATCTCCAATTTCAATTGAAAATGGTGGAGATTTGTGAAATTTGGTGTTTCTTTTGTTTTCATATTGAAATTTCATGTTAATTATTATTCCTCCCTTTAAATTATGATTATTTTACATGTAGGAAAAGTTATATTATATTATATTTTATATGAACAATTTAATAATGATTAGTCTGGGTTACTCATTTTAGGCACGGGCTATTTTCTACTGGGCTGTTGCCTTATGTGCAGGCCTGTTGTTTGGCCAACTGCACTCGGCCTGTGGTATTTTGGTGCACTTGTTCTCACTCACTAATCTTGCATGAATTACATTCCTAGACATTGATAACCTTTTCCTCCCATGTGATCATCCCCATCCATCTGTTTAGACGCACTCATCAGTGCTTCTCAGTTTCTATTTGGTATGGGCTCATGGCGCTCAATGGTTGGCTAGGGCATTTCGAGGCATAGGCGTGTCAGGGGAATCGATGAACCCTGTACCCCATCCATTCAACTTACTCGAACCACTTTACATTTTTGGTTTGATATTCCCCTTGGCTTTGGAATCCTAGCTTCAACAATTTTTTTCCTCAATGGTGAACCTTTGTGCCTGTTATCCTCATGTGTACCACTAGTGTACAACTTCTGGTGGAGTAATGATGAAAAAATCCTTTTCTATTGAAGATGTGTGGTTGAGTCCCCATGTGAACATCTAATTCTCAACTTCCAGACTAGGTGGGTACCTCTGTGAGCACAAAAATTCACTATAGTTTTTTGAAAATGGCTAGAAGAGATCATAACTGCCTGACCAATGCATTTAGTGCTTTAAGTTTTTACATTCCTTCTTTTTGTTTTGTAGCTTTAGCTGTTTGAATCCTCTATTATTGTTTCTTTAAATATATATGTTGTAATCTTATTCTTCTTTTAGAATTAATAAAATGAATGTGTGTGTGGGTGGTGTTCTTGTCATGCACTTTGGGTTTAATAGGACCGAAGAACATTAAATTCTTGTTTTCTTTACTATTTTCTTAATTTCTTGCATCTTGTATGTTTTGTTTCTATTGAATTTGACTTATGTGAACAAAAGTCCCAATTTGGTTCTTTTTGGGTTCATGTGTTCTTCCCTTTCTAGTATAACTTACACCTAACACATATACATGTAATTATATATATATAGTAGTTTCACTAATTATCAATGTATATGTTAATTTTTTTACAAATATTAATACATTTAATTAAATAATATATTTTTAATTATTATTAAAAATTCCAAAGGTTAATAATTGATTATATAATTTTATATACAATCAATACAATACACACATCAATAATTATAAATAATAATAATATTTATTTATTCATTTTATTCATTTTTATGTGTTTGTAATTCATGTAATTAATGTTATAAATTCACTTTTTTTTGATTTATTCAATTTTATTTATTCAATTTTGATATTATTTCATTTAAAACTATTCATTAATTTTTTATATTTATCAATTTTTAATATTTTTTGAATTTATTAATTTCTTAATATTTCAACATATTTATTTACTAAGTTTTAATATTTTCAATACTTTTGTAATTTATATGATTAATATTTATTCATTTTTATTTATTATGTTTTAATATTTTTAAAATGTTTGAAATTTATATAGTTAATTTATTTAAATACATTTTTAATATTTTTTTTAATTTTAATAGTTAATATAATACATTTTGGATATTTTTTTATTTAAATAATTAATATTATATAATTATACATTTTTTTTTTCATTTTTATGTGTTTGTAATTCATGCAATTAATGTTATAAATTCTCTTTTTTAAATATTTTTATAATTTATTCAATTTTATTTATTCATTTTTTATGTTTTTGTGAGTGATTTTTAGTAAGTGATAATAAAACCCTCAATGATTTTTAAAATAAACCCTAACAGAACTTTTATCCTCCTGCAACATTCAAGCTCTTGTGGAACTGAACCTCTACATCACCCGAAGTCATTTTTTTTTGGACAAATCAAACTTCAAAACCATAGGTGTGAAATTATGAACTTGTTTTTGAGGATTATTAGTTGATCTTCATGTGTTTTTCATGATTTTTTTAAATTTTTTATTCCCCTATTCATCTTCAGTAGACAAACTCACTTATCTTGGATGAATCAAACCTCTTAACCAAAATTATGATATTCTAAACTTGTTTTTAAGGTTTTTCAATAAATCTTTCATGCGTTTCTATGAATTTTTTTTGAGTTTATCTTCTCCTACTCATCTATAGTAGATCTTCCCCAACATGTTCTCCTGTAATCAGTTTTTTCATTATTCTTCTCAATTTTTTGGACGAATCAACCCCTTTAGGATGCTTTCCATTTTGGTACGCCGATCATGTTTGATTTCATCATTTTTTGGGTTGTTATTATTATTTTTATATATAAATATAGACTATATATAGAGATTTACTGCAAAATAATAATTATTTTTATTTTATATTAATTTAAAATTTAAATGGGGTTTAGTGGAATGAAAATGGTTTTTATCGATTAGGTATGACTCAATAGCTTGGGTAATTTTTAAATAAGAAATCAATGTTTTTAGTTTTATAAATAAGAGTAGGTATTATAAATATTAATGGATTGAATATTATTCATTAGGTTATGGTTTAGGTCAAGCTAGTAATTATATTTGAAGTGAGAATGATCGGAGATTATGATTAATGGGTTTCTATAGTAACATGACATGAGATATGATGTTTTCTTAGACACACACACACAATACACACACACACACACACACACATATATATATATATATGTGTGTGTGTGTTTCATTTGTTTTTATATTAATAAGTATAAAAGTTTTTATATTTTTTGTTTATGTGTGTTTGAGTATTTATATATCTATGTGTGTTTATGTGTGTGTGTGTATAAATATAAATATAATTTTATAATTTTATATATGAATATTAGTTTATATTATTTTTAAATCCTTAAATTTCAATTAAAAAACCATCTCATTATATCATCACATTGTGCATGAATTTACCCACTTCACACCAAAAAAACAATCCACACTAAGAGAGAATACTTAATTCTTTCCAAAACATAGGATTTGTTATATGTATATATTTTTCATTGTATTATAAAACATATATTTTATATATATTCTTTTATATATAATATATATATATATATATGTGTTAGAATATATAATTATATTTTTTAAAGTTATACTTTATATAATTTACGAATATAAAAAATGATACATTACATGCATACCCTATGTATATTTATTTATTTATTTTATAAAATATCAATACTGTTAAATCAAATAAGATGAATATGAATCAAAAATGGATGGATGAAAATCATATGAAAAAGGATTATACAGATTGAGTTAAATAGTTCATCAATTTTGAAATAGAGCATACATACGACCCTTCACAAATCCTTTTCTAGTGTTTAAGTTGTTGTTATTCAAGAAAAATTTGTCTAGAGTAGTTGGAAGAACATTTGATCTATCACGAAATATATTGAATCTATAAATGTTATAATAAAAATGGGGAATGAATAAATATAGATACTAACTAAGATGATACTATGATTTATAGACCACCAAATATGATTACAAGTGTAAATGATAATGGAGATCATATTGAAGAAATGAAAATGACAATTGAAGATAGACTTCAAATTTTTTCAAAGATATTTGATAATTTAGAGTTGTGAAAGAGACCATTGTATACCAGTTAAACTAAATAAACAAAATTTTTAATCATATTGAATCCATATAATTTGAAATATGGTAGTGGATAGAATGACACCGAATTTATAAAACTATTTGTCTTCTAAATTATATGTTTCCTGAAGAAAATTTTATTCCTTATTAAACATATGATTCTAATAGAATGATACATTTAATGGGTGTAATCTCTAAAATAATACATTCATTTATAAATGACTATATATTGTTTCAAAAAGACCATGAATCACTTAAAAAATACCCTAAGTGTGGTGTGGATTAATTCAAGAAAGACGAATCAAGTTATTAAAAAGTTTTATTTTACTTTACAATCATTCCAAGGTTTAGATTACTATATGGATGTGAGGATACCGATAGAAAATTTATGTGGCATGCATAAACAATAATTTAAGATGGAAAACTACATCACTCAATAGACTCTCCTCAGTAGAAGAAGATTGATCATGAGTATCTTGAATTTGGAAATGATATAAGAAACCTCTATCTTTCACTATCTATAGATGGAGTGAATCCTTTTAGTATAAAAAGTAGTACTCATAGCACATTACCACTTATGTTAGTAAATTATAACTTTACACCGTGGTTAAGCATGGATCATAAATGTATTATATTGTCTCTTCTTATATCTAGACTAAAATAACTTAGTATTAATGTTAAAGATTATTTGGATCCATTGATTGGAGATATACAATTGATATGGAATACATGTGTTATATAGTATGATTCTCATAGAAGTGAATAGTTCACAATAAGATCCATATTGTATGGGTTAATAAATTAATTTCCTACTTATATAAAATTTTCAAGATATAACAATAAAGGAATGTTGGGGGTGTCCCATCTATGAAAAAGTTACACACTCAGTTTGGTTAAAATATTCCCCAAAGACTATTTTTTAGGTCATTACAATTTTTTAAATTGAAAACATAAATACTAATCCTAGATGAAATCATTTGATGAGAATATAGAACAAGGTATAACACCTTCTCCATTAATAGGTGATCAACAATTCAAGAAATTAATATATATTGTCATTGTTTTCGGTAAACTTTATTTGAAAAACCATAAGAAAAGTGTTTGGAAAAAGAAATTAGTTATTTTTTTAATTACTATACTGGAATTGTTTGTATATTATATATTTTATTGATTTAATGCATGTAGAAAAATATGTATGTAATAGTGTTATTGGAACATTACTAGAGGAATTTGAAAAAAAATTATGGAATTAAGGCTAGGTTGGACATGATTGAAATGAGGATAACAAAATATTTGGCACCAGTGAAGGGTGATAGGTAGAATTTTCTTCCTCCCATATATTACACTCTTTCCAGACAAGAGAGATATCAGTTTTTCAACCTTTTGAATGATGTAAAGTTTCTCGAGAGATATTCATCAAATATCAAGAATATCACATCAATGAATGGTTTGAAGTTAAAGGGCATAAAATCACATTACTATCATGTTTTTTATATAAGATTTAATTTCTATATATTTATGTCATATTCTTCCTAAAAAGGTTCAACACACATTAACCAAGAATTGTTTCTTTTTCAAAGCTATATGTAGTAAAGTTATATACCTAAAAATTTGACAATTATGCAAAATTAAATTGTTGTCATATTAAGTTAATTGGAAATATAATTCCCACAATTATTATTTGATATGATGGTTCACTTGATGATTTACTTGGTAATAGAGATCCAACTTTGTGGTCCTATACATTATAGATGGATATACTCCATTGAATGGTATATGAATATTCTAAAAGGGTATGTCAAAAATCAAAGTCAGCTAAAAAGTTGTATTGTAGAGTGATATATTGATAAAGAAGGTATTTAATTATATATAGAGTACCTATCATATGTTGATAAAATTAGTTTCCCAAAATCTCATCACATCCAACACCTTATGGGAGAAGGGATTTTTGGAATAGATGTTGTTACAATTACCATTACAGAGTGAAAGAAAGCTCACCTATAAATTTTAAATAAAAGTATAGAAGTTTATCTATATGTTGTAACCCACAATGTATTTCTTAGGAATTTGAATCACTAAGGGTTGAAATATGGATATCAAATACACATTATCATGGATTTATAGGATGTTTTCAAGATCATATTTTTGAGGAGTTATCTACAAATCTGAATTCAATTTCTAAATGAATTCGATGGATAGCCATAGGAAAAAGTGTAGATGTATTAACTTACAATGGTTATGCAATTAAAAATTATATGATCTATACAAAGGAATATGATGAATGTAGTAAAATAAAAAATAGTGGAGTTACTTTGATAGAGGAAGTGATTCATGTATTTGGTACCAAGTAAAAAAAATCCAATTTATGTGAATATCTCATACTTTGGAACCATAAAAAAATATATGAGTTAGATTATACAATATTTCAAGTGATTCATTTTTTTTGAAAATGGGTTAACAACAAAAGAGAAATTAAAATCATTGAATTGGGATTTGTGAAGGTGAATTTTAGTGAGTAAGGGTATAATGATGAATCGTTTATAATGGTATCATAGGTAGTGCAAGTATTTAATGTCTCAAATCTCATAAATAGAAATTGGTTAATTATTCTATTAGAAACTAAAACAATTATAGGGTCAAATGAAAATATAATTAAGGATGATCCTTTCATTAGAATATCACAATAATTTCATGGTGGTCCCAATGTTGACAGTGTCTTATATGTTAGAGGGGGATATAAGGAGGGGATTTGGATACTCAATAGAGGATCCAAATCCCTTCAACCTTTGAATAAGAAAATTATATTTTCATGTACAAGTTAAAGTTTTTTTAATATACTATGATTTTATTCATAATATTATTTGTTTACTACTAAAATTAAATTATCTAAATTAAATACTTAACAAATCATAGAAAGTGGCTTCTCTATACACTGATGCTACCAAAATTGTGGAACAAGACACTGTCGATGTTGAAATTCAAGAATTGTTAGGAGGTCTACAACATGTGAATGAAAAAAATAGTAGTGGCATAAAACCACCATGTTAAAAAAAATTATCATGGTAAGAAGAAGAGTAATAAAATTTGAGGTTGGGTGGAATCAACGTGGACAACTTATTGACACCACTATATAGATTTTCATTAGTTACATTAAGATCACAACTCGAATGCATGTAGCGATTGATATAGATACATATCACAAAGTTCTTCCTATATTGAAGACAATCATTTGGGAAGACATTATAGTAACATTATAATATAATTTCTCCATTTTAACAAAAAATAATATAATAAAATGTTGATTAATTTTCATCATCCCTTGAATATTATGTTTATTTTAGATGATTTTCATAATAAATTCATATTAATGACCACTAGAAAGGCTCATAGATCCTTTAAGACACTTCTAACAAAATGATATCTCAGATATGCTGAGGGGAAATTAAATCCCAAAAAACCAGCTATGTATGCACACTAAATGAAACAATAAACATGGAATTATTTCATTAGTCACAATAAGGAGGAATAAATTTAGGAGTATTGTAATTAGTAATAATTTATTTTATTCACTTTTATTCAAAAATTGTTAATTTATAAAACAATAAAGAAGTGCTAAAAATAAACAAAGTGCATCTAAACCAGTGTACCCCTACTCTAAAGTAAGGATGGGGTATAATTCACTTGAAAAAATGGTATGTGTTTTAAATTTACTATATTACTTTTATGTGTCATGAAACAATGTAATAATTATGTTAATTTCTTTATATGTATATTAATGAATCATAATTTAAAGACAATTTCACTCTATGTAATTTTCTATTAAAGAATGTTTTTGTAAATAAAAATGGACAAATAGTAGATGAAAACACACAACATGTATAGGAATCATGTGTCAGTATGAAATAATAATAATTTTTTATGATTTATAATATCATTGCATAAAAATATCTACTTATGTTTTGATGTTTTTTATATGGTTTAGACACAAGAATTATCATCAATTATACCAGAAAAACAACTACTTATAGTAGCATTGAATTAGACAGAACAATATGGCTGTGTTAGAGGTGCACATTTTGGAGTGTCACCTCGATCATATTTTGAGAAATCAAAGTCACAAGGGGATGAAAATGAGAAAATTAAAGAAATTTTGAAATAAATAAATACTCTTAAAATAAATTATTATCAAGTACAGTTTGATGGAACAAAATTTTCAAAGTGTTAAATAGAACCAACAATAGAACAAAAAACACCAAATAAAAATCGAAAACCCATAATATTTGAGGTTATACATTCCCCTTAACCACCCAATTTACATGAGGTTATTGATTTTTTCATAATAGGTTTTGTTAAATGTGAATCAAACAACTACCAATAACTTTCTTATGCTAAAATTATGTAGTGTCAAATTTATTGTGATTTATATCTATCAACACCCACACATATTTCTATTGTGAGGGTTACAATGTTCAATATTCAAGGAGGTATGATAAATAATAAAAAACTCCCAAAATACCACATGAGAGTTGGGATTTAATTAGCTCATGATCCAAGAATCGATATTCTTATTCCCCTTGATGATCCGGATGTTACCATGGTCGAACATACTATTGAAAATTTCATATAAAGGATGTTTAATATTATAAAGATACATTATGATAATCTATTATGTCCTTTTCATTTTTTTAAATGAATAACCTTTAACATTTTCTAAAAAAAGGTCTGAAATGAGGTATGCTATTATAGATAGGGAAAGAGGGGGAAACCTAAGGTCTAATAAAAAAAATCTAGTGGATCAACCAATAAATGAAAAGATCCATTAGAGAGTACCTTTACTCCACAAATTTCACTACCAAATTTATTAAAATTACATGTTATTATAGATACAACATTAAAAGATATAAATATGTCCTCTATTGAATATGAATAAAAAAATCATGGAGAGATCATTACACACATGATTGGTCTTGAGAGTATAAATGAAATTATCAAGCATTAATGGGTAAGAATATCAATTGTGAATGTATACATGAGTTAAATTCTCATAATATATTTGTCCAATAATTGATATATTATGTTAATTAAAGTTAATAACTATTTCATATTTTCTACAGGTGTATACATTACTACTATATAAATGGAAAACCCCATGAATAAAAATTCAGACTCATTAATCCTATTATAATTTGTATGAAAAAATATTCTTTGGATAAAAAAGGAATTAAAAAAACAGTTTAACTACCTGCAGTATTTGAATAGAAAATAACAGACAATGGGATCTTCTTAACACCTAAAATACATAGGTAAAATCATACAATCTATTCATATAAAATATATTTGATTCTTTTCATTACTTATTAATTTTTATTTTTATAGAGAATTATATTCTCATTATGGTAAATTTAGATACTCTAAAGGTTTATTTTTTGGGATCCAAAACATGGACTTCCAATAAATTGACCACAAATGATGTCCATTGTGAATTTTTAATGCACTACAGTCAAAATTTTACAGATAAAATTTAAACTATATGTTTTATATCACATTTTAACAATATTTTTTTATGATATAAATATCTTTAAATATAAAAAAATCATGGTATGAGTTTGGTGACTAATCAAAAAAATCTTGTGGGTTTCTACACGTGGATATATATTATAATGTATATAATAAGATTTCACTATAAAAAAATTACTTATTTTTCTTAATGTTTTTCAGTGTCCAAAAAAAATAATGACAATGATTATGGATAATACATTTTTAAATTTATAAAAGATATCATATTCAATCAATAAAAAATCATCCCCATTGAGGTATTTTTGAAGGAAATTACACTTTAATTTAAAATATTTATCAATAATTTATCTGTTTATATTTTTCTAGTACTATAAGGATTGCTGATAGTATGCATATTCAAAAAAAAAATAAGTTGATTTGTTCATAAATGAGTACATGTAGTACATTATATTAGACTATTTTCAAAATTAATGAAGAGGTTATTTACTATTATGTTTTTTTTATTTCATAGATATCATGATGATTTGATCAACATGCATTTCACCATTACATTTTTATTAAAGTAACAAGCCACCTAAATGGGGTAAAACTAAGAAAATGAGTTTTTATTTCCAAGGAAACTTAAGATAATGATCTTGGGGAAATTTTTTATTTTTAGAAATCAAATACGCATTAATTTGATGATCAGACTCCTTGGTATGATCTGGAGTACCATTTCTCCTTTTTATTTTTATTAAAATAACATATCACCCATCAAGGGGTCAAAACTGAGAAAACGACCTATGAATGACATGAAAACTTAGGATAATGATCCTTAGGTCATTTTTATCTATATAAATCAATCAAGTATCAATATGATGCATGTATTTCTTAACAAAATGAAGAATATGACTTCAAATTGATAAGACTTATTATGAAATGAAAAATCACTAGTGTAGGTGTAAAAATTGAGAAAATGGGTTCAGATTGGTGTAAAAAATTTGGACAATAGTCTTAAAGTCATTTTAGAACTTTAGGATTTAAACTCAAACCAATCTAATACCCAAATTTCTTGATATTATCGAAATTTTTGTTTGAACTTCATATTGTTAGTAAAGTGTTAGGCCACCCAAAAGGAGTCAAAACCAAGAAAAATGTTCATATTACCATGAAAACATAGAAAGATGATCCTAAAATCATTTGTAATCTATAAGAATTATCCACACATAAATTTTATTCCCATATTACTCTATATTATCCAAAGTACCATTTCACATTTCTTTTTTTTATTAAAATGAAATATCACCCATTTAGAGATAAATATGGATAAGATGAGTGCTTATTGATGTGAAAACTTAAGAAAAAGATCCTCAAATAATTTTTTATCCATAATAATCAACCACGGATCAATCAGATGCCTATATTTCCTAATATAATGGGAACTTATGATTTAATATTGTTAACACTTATTAATAAATGAAAAATCACTTATGCTGGGGGCATAAATGAGAAAATAAGATCATATTGACATGGAAACATATGACAATTATATTTGAGTCATTTTTAATATATTGGAATCAACCGCACATCAATATGATACCTGAATTGATCGTCATGATCAAATATGTTATTTCACCTTTGCATTGTTATTAAAGTAATAAATCACTTAAAAGGGGTCAAAACTGAGAAAATGAGCTATTTTTTCCAAGGAAAATTTGTTGAATGATCCTTGTAATTTTTTTGATTTGTATGAATTTCCCACACTTCAATCCGATGCTTGGATTGATCGATATGATCCAAAGTACTATTTCAACTTTTTATTTCTATTAAAAGGACATATCACCCATCAAGGGGTTAAAACCGAGTATACAACCTTGGATTGACAAAAAAAATTAATAAAACAATACTCAAGTAATTTTTGATCTATATGAATCAATGAATGATCAATTTGATGCTAGGATTTCTCAGTATGATGGAAAATATGATTTCAAATTGTTAACACTTATTAAAAATGACAAATTTCCATTGTAGGGGTCAAAATTGCAAAAATAGGTTCATATTTGTATAAAAAATCAGGATAATTATCATAAAGTTATTTTGGATCTATAGGAATCAAATTCACATAAATATAATACTCAAATTTCTTAATATGTTTGAAACTTTCATTTTAACTTCATATTTTTATTAGAGTGTCACATCACCTAAAAGGGGTAGAAACCAAGAAAATGAGTTTGGATTACCATGAAAACATAATATGATGACACTAAAATCATTTATGATGCGTAATAATTAACCTCACACCAATTGGATGTACTAATTACTTGATATGATCTAAAGTACATCTTCATATTTCTATTTTTATTAAAATGACACATCACCCATTGAGATGTCAAAACTAACAAAACGAGTTCATATTTAAGTGCAAACTTAAGAAAAAAAATCCTATAATCATTCTAGATCATTAGGATTCAACCATGTATCAATTGATTCCTAAATTTCAGGGTATGATAGAAAATATGATTATATATTGCTAACATTTATTAACAAATGATAAATCACCCATGTAGGGTTCATAAATGATAAAAAAGATCAAATTAGCAGTAAAACGTAGTATAATTGTCTTTGAGTAATTTATGATCTTTTGGAATCAACCACATGTCAATACGATACCCGAATTGATTTGCATGATCTAATGTGTCATTTCACCTTCACATTGTTATTAAATTCATGAATCACCTAAAAAGGGTCAAAATTAAGCAAATGAGATCTCATTTTTCTTAAACAATTAGAGAATGATCCTAGGTACAATTTTTATTTAAATGAATCGACCATGTTTCAATCCGATGCTCTGATTTATCAGTATGCTCAAAAGTATAATTTCACCTTTTTATTTCTTTTGAAATGACATATCACCCATCAAGGGATCAAAGCTGAACATTCGACCTCAGATTGACATGAAAATTTAGGAAAATTATCATAACAACATTGTGATCTATAGGAATCAATCAAGCATCAATTTAATGCTTATATTTATTTGTATGATACAAAGTACCATTTCACATTTGAATTTTTATTAAAATGACATATCACCCATAAAGGGTTCAAAACTAAGAAAATAAGCTCAAATTAACATGAAAACTTAGGACAATGATACTTGGGTCATTTTTCATCTATATGAATCCATCGAGCATCAATCTAAGGCCCATATTACTCAGTATGATCCAAAGTATAATTTCACCTTTGTATTTTATTAAAATGACATATCACCCATTAAGGGGTAAAAACCAACTATATGAGTTCAAATTGGAATTGAAACTCAGTACAATTATCATCAAATGATTCTTTATCTTTACGAATCAATCATGCATCAATATGATGCCTTTATTGATCGGTATGATGGAAAATATGATTTCAAATTGTTAACACTTATTAATAAATGACAAATCAACAATTTTGGGGTCAACGCTGATAAAAACTGATTATATTAGTGTAAACAATTTGGGCAATGATCTTAAATTCATTTTGGTTTTGGAGTAATCAAATTCACATCAATCCAATCCCCGAATTAATTAGTATGATTGAAAGTGTCACTTGACCTTTATATTATTATTAATGTGTCAGGTCACCTAAAAGGGTCCAAAACCAAGAAAATGAGTTCATATTACCATGAAAACACAGTTGGATGATCCTCAAATCATTTATGATAGGTAAGAATTAACTCCACATCAATATGGTTCCCAAATTACTTAATATGATCCATAGTACCACTTTATCTTTCTATTTTTATTAAAATGACATATCACCCATCAAGGGGTCAAAACAAAGAATACTTGTTCAAATTGATGTGAAAACTTAAGAAAATGATCCTAAAATAATTTTTAATCCATATAAATTAGCTACGCATCAATCCGATTCTCGGATTTCCCAGTATGATAGAAACTGTGATTTTATATTGTTAAAACCTATTACTAAATGAAAAATCTAATGTTTAAGGGTCATTACTGAGAAAACAAGCTCAGACTGGTGTGAAAACTTCAGGAAATGATATTCGAGTCATTTTTAATTTATAGGAATCAATCACACATTAATCCGATACCACGATTTCTTGGTACGATCGAAAGTTTCATTTGATCAAAATTCCAATTTGAAATTTATCATGGATTATATAAAATTACAATTTTTTATGTAATATTACTAGAAAAACATTGTTTTTATTATAGGCACATGCTTTTGTATGAGATTCAGTTGATCATTTAATAAATCTGGTTATAAGAGTTTTTTATTTTTATTGGTTGTAATTATTTTTAATTTTAATTAAATTTAACATCAATGTCATTATTTTACACTTTAATGTAATATTAGAATTGAAATTATGGTACAATGTAAATTTAATGATGGTGCAATGTAACTATTTTTATTTCTTTTTTTTCAATGTTTAATATGGTGAAATGTAATATGTGGAGCATTAATTATGTTTATTTGTAATATTTGAATTGTGTGTTTTTTAAAGATGTAATATTGGTTTATTTTAATATTTTTACTATAATGTTTTATGTATTTTTTATTCTTTAAATTTTTTTATGTTATAAAGTGTTGGAGAGATGATACAAACTTGTTTTTAGTATCTATACATCAGTTGATAGGATTTTATCAGTGGTAGTTTTAGCACTGATATAATACGCTTTATTAGTGGTAAAAAATCATTGATCAAAGCCCCAACTATCAGTGCTAAAAAATCACTAAAAAAATCCACTCTTTATTAGTGATTTTTTAGCGATGATAGATGAGGATTTTATCAGTTCTTTTTGAGTGCTGATAAATATATCCACTTTGTAATTTCTTAGCATGTCAGTGCTATTTTAACATTGTCAATTATTATTTTTAGAACTAATTATATAGGTTTCTATAGTAGTGTTTGATCATAATGAACGACATTGACTCCATATAATATAATCCTATAATAGTTAATATCAATAATAATTTTAGTAACTTTTTATTATCCATTAAACATTTTAATTAGGATCTAACTAAAAAAAACTATTGGGTTTTTATTACTAAAGGATTTATTGTATAATTTTTAGCCATATCACTTTATTAGTTTCACATATAACCTCTCTTAGTAGTGATTTTGTAAATAGATTGACAAGGTTTTTATAAAATTTTACACAAAAAATTGTTAAGGTACCATCTTGTAACAATTTAATCATATAATCATGTCTCAAACTAACATGTGTGGACTTTCCATTATACATGTAATTATAAGATTTTGATAAAGTTATTTCAATATCACAATTGATAAAAATAGATGGCATTGAACTAGGAAACCATTTAACGTTTGATAATAAAATTTTAATCCATTATAATTCCTTTCCACACACCGATATGGAAATAAATAACGACTTCATAGTTGAATGTGAAATATATGTTTTGTCCTAAATTATCAAACTCACATTATGGCATCCTTCTTATATAGTTGGATAGTCATTATAAAATAAACTAAGATTTTGGTCCTTTTTAAGCATTCAAATATTCTTATTATATATTTTAAGTCATCTAAAATAGGATTACTATATCTACATATCTTTTGTAGTACAAAAATGATATCAGGTTTTGTGTAATACATTACATAAATTAATGAACCAATCCCATTGAGATAATCAAATTTTTCTTTGGATTTTCCCATATTTGTTAATAATTTGACACTAGAGTCACATGGACTATTTTTATCTTTAAATTCAAGATGATTGAATTTATTTTTATATTATCAATATAATGAGGAAAAATTAAAGTATACCCAACACAATGCTTTCTAACTCCAATACCCAAAATATTATTGACTATTAAACAATTATTAATTTTAAACAAAAATGAGATAATTTTTTATCTCATTAACCATGTTGGTTCCAGATATAAAAATATAATCTACATAAATACATACAATAATTCTATAATATTTAGTAAAATTTGAATAAATACACCTATTAGAATTAATATGTATAAAACCGTTATATATAATAATAGAACCAATCTTATCATGTTATTACATTGGATATTGTTTATGACCATAAAGATATTTACAAAATTTAAACACTTTTTTTTCATTACCTTGTAAAACAGATCCTTTATGTTATTTTATGTAAATTTATTCATTTAAATCATTGTTAATAAATGAAATTTCTACAAACATTTGATGAATATACAAATGATTTATGAAAGTTAAAGAAAATAATATTCTTATTGATGTAATTCAAACTAAAAGAGAATAAGTATCAGAATAATCAATTCCATTTTTCTTTAAAACCTCTATAAATTAATCTTTATTTAAAATATTAAATGTTACCACTGGATTCATAATTATAAATAAATATTTATATTTAATGGTTTTTAACCTTAAAAAAATATACAATGACATAGTATTATTTCCCAAAATAAAATACATCTCATCATTAATCAGTTTTTTATGGAAGGAAATATATCTAGAATTCAATGCTTATTTTCGTGTCTTGAGGACATATTCTATATTTATTACTATAAGATATTTATTTATAAGGTTATTATTTTTATCTCCTTTAATAATAAAAACAAAATATTCAAAAGATATAAAATATTTATGCATATGTTTTTCTTTATTAGGTTAAGTACTCTATTTATATTTTACTCTAGAATCATTTTTATTCTCTATTATTATATTCAAATTAAATGGAACAATAAAGTTAGGGATACGATGAAAAAATTCATGAACATTATCTTTATAGAATTTTTTTAAACTCTATATCTCTTGATTCAATAATGAAACTATATTCTAAATATATAATTTTTTAGGATCTGATATCTTTTATATAACCAAGAAAAGTTCCTTTAATTACTCTTGGTCCAATTTTACTTCTTTTATACTTAATAATTCTAAAATATTTGAAACACCCATGCATTTTAAAATATAAAAGGTTATATTTATTACCCTTCCTAATTTCATAAGGAGATAATTTACTTTTTCTATATTAAATAATATTATGAAAATGTCATGTAACTAATAAATATTATCCCCAAAAATTAAACAAAAAATATATTTATTGATAATGTAGTTCAATTATTTTACAAATTCTTGGTTTTTTTCCTTCTAACTAATTATTTTTTTGTGTGTTATATGGTGAAATTCATTGATGAATTCTATTATTTTCTTTACAAAAATCATTAAATTCATTCATAAAGTATCCAAAAACTCTATATGAGTGCAATGCATTAATATTTTTATTTAATTGATTTCAGAATTTTCTTTATATTTATTAAATATAATAAACTTTTCATATTTTTTCTAAGAAGATAGACATATAAATAGTTACAACAGTCGTAAAAAAAGTAATAAAATAACATTTACACATTTTTTAACAAACCATTTAATTCAAAAAAATCTTAATGAACTAATTATAATATATCATAATGTTTTAATATTATTAAATTATATTTTAATTATTTTATATTCTACATATGTTTCACATTTATTTTATTCATCACTAAAATTAATTAAATTTAATTTATTCATTACTAAGAATGAATTAGTATTAACATATGGTAAAAAATCACAACATAAGTTATAATACTTGATAAAAAAAGCTAAATAATAAATCATATTATCAATATATAGTTTATATAATTCATCACTTGAATATCCTTTTACAAATTTTTCAATAGATAACCTTATGAGATTCAAAAGATGCCTGAAATTACTTTTTATACTGAATTTCAATAGAGACCAAATTGTTTCAAATCTCAAGTATATATAGTACACTTTGTAGAGTATGTTTTTACTTAATGTAAAATATAATTCTACACTTCCTTGAATAGTGTCTTTGATACATGTTGTAAAGACCCTAAAATTTGAATTTTGGGATTCTGTGATTTTTTTGAATTTTCACCCAATAAGGGTAAAATATTAAGTTTTTAGTTCTTAGAATGAAATTTAGAACATGCCATTAGATTCAGGAAATTTTGTTTTCCTTAGGGTGGTAATTTAGTAATTTTATGAGGAGTTCGGTTTTGTTAGGTTCAAAACCTCTAAACTAGAAGTTATCCTCTAGATCTCACACAACCAAAACAAAGAACCAAAACCAATAAATCAGAATAAACCTATTCACATGACGTATCTAGAACTAAGAAGACAAGTCACCCCAAAAATTCACCACAACAAAAAAAAACAATATAATAACTTATAGAAGACAATTATTGAAAGAAACAATATAAAAAGGAAAACTTAAGTATTTATGTGATTTAGAATAATCCCCACTACATGGAGGGAGATTCTTAATACTTTTATTAAGGAACATAAGATGATTACAATTTTGAAATTCCAAAAATCTTGGAAAAAATATCCACACCCTACTACTTAAAGTATATCCTAGCTAGTATAACATATTTCAATTTACTTACAATATTTATGGATACCTTTACACTTTTATTATTTCTTTATGGTAATCTATTTACTTAATTAAAGGCATCCATCAACTTAAATCCTCTTTTTAATGAACAATTCATGCAGTTAGAAACTTCATGAGTTCAAGCCTTATGTAACCTTATAAATAATCCTTACCTATCCCTCATAAATTATGCCCTTAAATAACTTTATAAGTGACCCTTGTGTATCCATAGAGTTGATCCTTACACAAGTCCTTTGTGTACCCAAAATTATTCCTTCCAAAATTTTCATGGCATCTTTCAATTCCACTGATTCTAGTCTTTAAACTTCTGGAATTCTAGATGTTAGAAGTATAGATCCACCATCTTCATTCATTTTTAGAAATTAGACCTCTAAAAAAAAATCCTTCCATAAGTTCCAGTACTTATCTAAAAAATTATTTTCACAAAGTTGAACTTAACAATCTCCCACTTAAGAATAATTTTCAAGCTTCACCACCAAGTCCTTCATCATCATCCAAAAAAACCTCTTCCAATCAAAAAATTACTTTACAGTTATATGTTTCTCCTAACGTGATTTTGGTTATCCCAACCTAAATAAGGCATAAAACCACCTTAACATATCTTAGACCACAACCTTGGTCAGTATATCTGCTGGATTCTGAATTCCATCTACCTTCCATAGATCCAACAATTTTTCATCCATTTTTTTAGAAGAAGTGATACTTTATCTAAATATGCTTTGTACTAGATTGAAATATTGGTTTTTTAGACAAGTGTGTCACACTTTGTGAATTAAGAAACAATTTCCCAACTTCTTAGCTTCTTCGAAGATTTTTCATCATCCCCTTCAGCCAAATCAAATCCTTCTTAGATTCTGTTATTTAAATTTACTATACCTTTATAGTTAAAAGTGCATCTACAGGTTGAATCTTCAATATAAAACTCAATGGTATGCCTCTGTAAGCGAACACATAACTAGTGGTTCTCATATAAGTTTCTAAATCACCTTAAGAGTCCAAATTTTCTAACCCCTATAGTGGTCCATTCACCCCAAAACAAAGATAAAAACTTTAAAAACCTTTAATATACCATAGGATCCACTTTACCACTTCCCAATGCTCTATTACAGTATTATACATGAAGTTGATAACAACTCCCACAACATGAACAATGTCTATACTTGTACAATCCATAAACTATAACAATATTTTGAATGCCGATGAAAAAGGGAAATTATCTATGTACTTAGAATATGATTTTATTATAAGTGCATTATACTTACTTAACTTGAAGTGTCAAACCAGCTGATTGGTATTCAGTTTTTCATCACTCATTCAAAATCATTCCACCACATTTTGGATATATTTAGACTAAGAAAGGAACAATGTTTTATAATTTAATACACTTATTCTATGTATCCCCAAAATCCATTTTACTGAACTGAGATCCTTTCGGTTGAAAATTTTAAAAAAATTATCTTTCAACAAATCAATGTTTTCTTTTACTAGTCTAGAAATAATATTTTCATCAAAAAATATAATTAAGATGAGGAAACTCCAATCATCGAACATCCTCCAGTAATAGTAATAATATGCATTTATCTAGAAAAAAAATCTATTCCTCCATTAATGTGTTGAACTTCTAGTTCCATACATTGGTGTTTACTTTAAATCATAAAGTATTATCTCCATCTTACACATAAGATCCTTATTCTATTTCTTTATAAAATTTTTATTTCTCCACAAAACCATTTATATTCTCTATATAAATATCTTCATCTAAGTATCCATGATGAAATATGGTTTTCACATATAACTTCACCTAATGTAACCCATCAATGGAAACCATTCCGATCACCATACAAATATTAATGTGTTTAATAATTGGAGAAAAGATCTTATAAAAATACACACCTTCTATTCATTTAAAACCATTTATGAAAAACCATTCCTTATACCACCTTCTACCATCTTCTTTATTTTTCATCAAATAAACCCATTTATTTTGAAGTAATCTCTTCCAAAAGATTCATTTTATTAGCTCTAATTTTCTTGAAACATGTTAGAAATTTATTTCAAACAACATCAATAACTTCCATTGACTCAATTCATTCATAATTTTAACCTCTTCCATACTTTCATGTTCTCCATCATCTATGATTAAAAATAGTGAAAGTCACTTCTGTATCTCTAAACTTGGTGTCAAATCCTTGAAGACCATCACAACTGGCCTTGTGGATCAACTCATTCCAGAACCAATTATTCCAAAACTTTACCATCCATATCTCTTCCTTAGGCTTCCATAGTCCCCACTATTTTCAGTACTTATGGACCTGGAAACACCATTAGAACTTAAATTTTATCTAAAATATCTTTTTGATAGTTTGGTGTTTCTAAAACTGACTTACTCCCTAAAATTTCCTAAACATTTGAAACTTCTATATTTCCATTCATTTAAACCTCAACTTGTGATGATAATTTGATATCATCAACAATTTTTGATTAGTTCTGATTATTCCATAATATATATTTATTAAATATATCATTTGAACTTTTTAAAACCTTTCTCAAGTAATTATCCTAGAGATAAAATCCAAAGTATTTATTGATATACCCTAAAAAGAAACATGATTGAGACTTAGACTCTAACTTAACCCATCCTTAAGCATCAATGTGGTCATAAGTGAGAAAACCAATGACTTTTAGATGGGAAATTTCAATAATTTTTCTGGAACAACATGTTTCTAAAAGCTCATGCCCTAATAGAGATGACGAACTTATATTCACTAAGTAGGAAGTTCAATTCATTTATTACACTTAAAACTCATTGAAAAAACTAGTTTTAATCCTAATAATCTCTTAATTTTAAATTAAATTTTGATTCATCCCCTTAATAACTATATTTTTGTTCCATATTACTTGGTTTATTCTTCTCAAACCATATGACTTTCCACCAGCAGAACCTCCAGAATTAATTTCTTTTATATTACCCACCATTTTCAGATCTCAAACATTTCAATTTAACTATTCTATACTTTTACACAATGGATCTCCTTTGAATGAAGGTTTGGAAAACTTTTTAATTTTTCTTGATAAAAATTAACCACAACTTTTATATCACATTGTTGATGAAGGTAACATAATAGAGTAAACCTTCAGGAGAATGGATTGGAGATGGCCTCAATGTGTAAGTATGTGAGGGGAACAATTAGGAATAAACTAAAAACTATGGGGGTTCAGGGGTGATTCATTTTTAGTGAATTTTATTCCTTTTAATATTTTAATCCCTTTCATTTTTACCTCTATCATTGGTTGAGGTGAATTGGATCCCTTGTTCTCTCTTCTCAACTTTTTTCTTGTATACATCACATCCAAAACACACACACAAAAAATATAACAATGATTTAAAAGGTTCAACTCTCAATGTGAGAAGGATAATATTTGGTTATGGATTCTTCCATGATCACACGAACCACTAGATTCATCATGTGATATTTACACTATAGTCTCCCGATAGTGTATGAGTGTATATATAGAAAAACTTGGTTGGGTGCATATCACACCTTTACAATGATACTATAGGGGAAACAACCAAAGATTCTATCACCAATTAGAACTCCAAAATATGTTGATGTGCTACTTGGGTCTTCTTTTTCATGAGCTCCTCCCTCCAAGGGTACCCCTCCTAGTCCAGTAATGGAGAAAGAGAGATAATGATGATCAAATCCTTCCTTAAATAGGCCATAGGTTAAAAACTAGAACTTGGGGTATATAATCACACACAGGGGTGGTATTACCCTTATAAAGAATTTAGAAGTAAGTTACAAGATGGAAAAAACCACTAAAAAAATTCTACTCATAATTAATAAATAAGTATTTCTAATAAATAAATGTAATGACATACAATTGAAACAACTGAAAATACTACAATAGATCCTCAGTAGTGACCATGAAGCTCCAATGGATCCTTAAAAACTCCTCAAACTAGTAATATTCAGATCGATCACCAACCATGTAACACTCCGATATTTTTATACGATAGATTTTTTTAATTTATTTTATGCCTTGTATAGTATGATACACCAAGATAATATTGCGCTACATGAAACAATGGCTTAGATTTCAGTATACACAACACTATTCTTGTCTTGTGTTACAAACAAGTTCGAGTTCTTTTGATAGATTTCATTTCACGCAAGACTGAGTTTAAGCGAACAACTAAATATTATTATGTTACCTTATAACCTATCCATTATAATGGTAGGTATAAAAAATATTAACTTAATTATGAAAATATTATTTAAAAATGTATGTATGACTAATTATTTGGTGAGTAATTAATTATAAATGAAAATAAAACCCTTTTTAAATAAAAGGAAATGTTTTTCTTAAAATCTATTTCAATAAAAATAAGCGAGTTTATAAAATTATAAAACCGATCTTGATGGATTTTAATAATTAATTATATATTTAATATATTAAATATAATTTTTAAAATTCATATTATATGTTTTATAGACATGATATAAGAATAAATTCAATTTTTTAGATAAAAGAAGTATTTTTCAAAAAAATGCAGTTTTTCTGCCTTTTGATGGTACACCCATTTTAAATCTAGTTTTTAACATTTTTAATATCATATTTGATAAAATAAACTTCTTATTTGAAATTGGAGTATCAAAATTTACTTTGGTTTATTTTTTGGTATTTTTTTGATAAGTTTCAACTTTTAATGAATAGTAAAAATATACTAGATGTTAATCGAAAAAAAAATTTTCATTGAAATAATTTACATGGTTAAGTTATATTATTTAATGGTTTTAAAAATATAAATAGATTATATTTTTATATTTTAATATAATTTAGGCCATTGGAATTAATTTTACATTGAATTTAGATGTAAAAACATTTCAATCTTTTGCATGTTTTAACTTTTAAGACCCATTTTCTCATTACGACAATAGTATTAATTTTAAATTAATTATTGAAAATTATATGTTTTTAATTTTGAAAAATGGATTCCATAATTGGAATAAGTGGGTCTAAATTATGTAAATAGGGTTCTTTTATTTTTTGGGCATATGAATAGCAACTTTAGTAAATTTTTATTTACCACACTTACAGGCAAATCAGGTAATTAAAGGTAAAAATAATATTATAATTTTATAAAATTACCCTAAAACTTGTCATAATTTTATTGGATAAGTGGGTTTCAACAAAAATTAACCTTAGACCAAAATTATGATCCTTTTTAAGCCACCTATGTCAGATTATGACATTTATTATATTTTATTTAAAGAAGAGTTATAGATGTCTTACTCAAATTTTAATAAATATATCATTTTTAATATAATGTTATACACAATCTAAGTTCAAATATAAATACTCATTTTAAATATATTTTTTTTAATTATCATGGTAATTTACTTTTAATTTTTTAGGATATAAATAATTACCTTAAGGACATATACAATGGTGATGAAAAAATTATTTAATTGATGAAAAATCAGTAAAATAATTTTAAATAAAATTATAACAACCCTTAAAAGACCAAAACACTTGAAAAAATATTATTGGTCAAGTATATATTGACCATAATCATCCATGGATTGAATTATTGAGCATTTGGAGCCACAAGGAAAATATTAGGACACTTATGATATTTTATTTAAAGTGATGTTAAAGTTATCATATTCATGTTTTAATAAATATAACATTTTTAATGTAGGTTTTTATATAATATATATTCAACTATAAGTATTATTATGAAATATAGAGGATTTATATTAGTCATAGTATTTTATTTTTTATTTTTATTCAAAAAATAGGTATATTAAATAATTACAAAAAATTGATGTAGTAATTATTTTATTAATAGAAATATAAAATAAATGTTATTAAATATATTAAAATAAATATAATTTGGAATAATTAATATATCTAACAAATATTATAGATTAGCTTTATCCCTTAGGTATATAATATTTTTTTTGAGTTTAACTTCTTATCATGATATTTTTAAAAATCCAATAAATTAATAGTGTCAAAATTGACACTATTGATATTTTGTCAAAATAATGTTTTATTAAATTATTTAAAAATCATAAAATATTTTTTAAAAAATATAAGTTACTTATTATATGGTATAAAATATTCTAAATTGTTAATTTATGGTATAAATTACATGAAATAAGAAAAAAATTACACTCTTTTAATATTGAAACATTTGTTACCTTAGTTAAAATTAAATCTGAGGGCCTCTAAGCAGCGTCTCCCCCTACCTCCCACGTGTTAGGGTTTCCCCTTCATTATCTTCTCCTTCCATCCTCCAGATATTTAGTTGGATTGGCGTCATCGTTTGGATCTCGGCTTGGTGTCAGAGTGGTCCACTAATGTTTTAGGTTCGCGGTGCTTTGGCGTGATCTGGATCTCGGCGCGGCGGGTTCTGGTGGTCTGGATCTTGAAGTCGGTTTCCAGCGGGTTTCGACTTGGCGTCAGCATGACGATGCTTTCCGGCTTTGGGGTCTTGGCTTGGCTTCGGTGCGTGTCGGTAGGCGATGGATTCCAGACTCTGGATCTGGTCTTGTATTCCTTCAGCTTCGGCTTCGGGTGTGATCCGGTGCGACTCAGATTATGCTCCAACGCATTTCGGAGGGGGGGGGGGGAGGTTTGTTTGCACTTTTTTTGTTTTTAATTTTTGTGAAATGTTGGTGTTCTTGTCGTGGTGTCGATGCTAGAGGGGCCCCTATCTTCCCACTGGTTCCTTCTTCCTCCTATGGTTCTACCGAATTGGAAGTTGGTGTGGGTTATTCCGCAGCTTGGTCCTGTTCGGCTCCAGCCCAGAGTGGCATTTTCTACTCAGGCCTGCTCAGATCCCCTCAACAGTGATGCTCCATCAATGTGGTATTGGATCTTTCAGTCCAAGGTGATGAAGATTTGGATTCATACTCCTTGGTTTGTACTCCTTTTTGGGTTGCTGCGGATGTGTTTGAAGGGTGCCCTGTGGTTGAGGTGGGGCTCTTCTTGTTTCGGTTCTAATGGTGATTTCTGAGGGAGAGTTAGAATTTTCTCTACCCATTAGTTTTTCTTCTATATCTACTGGATATTTTTTTTTGTGGTTGAAATTTTATGTGTTTGGTGGTATTGACTCCTCTTTGGTTGAGTTACTGGAGGTGAATTGGATGATCTGTTGCGGAACCTAGACTTTCTTCAAGGTTTTGATTCAGATGAGGATATAGCTGGTCATCTTCACCGTGCATGACTTTTTGGATTTTGAATATTGAGAGGGTATGGTGCAGCCATCGGTACCGTGCCCGTGCACTCTTTCATGGGACTGCTTACTGAGCAGTCATGCTTTGGTGGAGGCGTTCCTTAATGATGTTGATGCTGGTTTGAATCATTGCCTCATTGTTTTTTTTCTGGGGTGTAACCCCCTTTATTCTTGATTTTGTTAATGTCTTGATGTCCTTGAAGTATTGGTTTTCTCCCCCTTTACTCTTAAAAGGGGGATTATCTAAAATCAATAAAAATTTTGTCCTTCGGGCCATTCAGTCAGTTAAAATTAAAATAGAATAACTAAGGGTTGATTATAACGATAAGGTTCAAATTGATAAAAAAAATTATATAAAATTTATTGGTTGATGAGATTACAATCTTATATCATCTAATATTAAAAAATATGACATTTTGGAGGTTTTTGTATGTGGTTTTATTTTATTATAAATTAATATTTTTGGAGATTCCAAAAGTGACCATCACCTCAATTATAAAAGGGAACCTCCTTTATCACTTATTTACATCACTTTTGGCCTTCAATATCATCAATACCCTACCCATTTCTATTATAAACTTACCTAGTAACATTTTATAAGTTTTAGTCTTCTCAAAATACCAAATCTAGTGTCTTTAAGAGGATATCTAGAGGGATCTCGTCGAAGAAGATATAATCTCCTCTACCGATTCTTTCAAACTTATTTCTTCTTCTACTTCCTCTACATGAGTTGTTTCCATTATAAATTAATAAATAACTTATATTATTATATGTTATTATGATTATGTAACAACCACATTCCACCTTTTATCCATCCTACAATAAACGAAATCACCACGCGTGTGTACGCACAACTTACCTTGTCCACACTGTAGTGTAATATGTTTTTCATCACCCCTTTACTTTTATTGGTATAATTATGGAAATAATAACTATATATTATTATTATAACAAGATATTTATTATTAAACAAAGTATATACAATCCAATTTCATACCATTTCACAATTATGGGAATGATATCGTCGCTCGTGCATATGTACGACCTACCATCTCCACGATGCGATGCAATTAATTCTACATGATATTCATTAAAGAATGATTGTATAAATGTATATAACGAATAAATATGATATATATTATATTAATATCATTCTAGAAATGATATAACTATAACCTAATAATAGGAACAAGAACTTATCCAACAAAACACGTGTAAGAAAATAAAGCACTTAACACCCGAAGGATGAGTAATAATGTTATTAACAAATGGGTAATAATATGATAACTTATGATATAATAAAAATTAATATGATTCTATAATAAGTTAATGAAATTATTTAAAACCTTATATAGGAGGTTCAGACATGTACGAAGGAACCCAGACCTAAGGTAATGGATAATTTTGTAATCTCATTATTATCCAAGATTGTTTATATGTAAGTATTTACTAAGGTATATTTATCATCTATGTCCATGTTTTTTAAAAATATTTTCATAAAATATTTTAATTTTTTCCTATGGATGTTTAAATTCAATTTTACCCTTTTTTGACTTTTTACTACATGGTTTTAAAGGAATATTTATTTTATTTTCCAAATGAGGTACTTTGTGTTTCAAGTTTCCAAAGGCACTAAACTAATACAGTCTTTGGGAATCTGTTTATGTAATGTATTAAGTATTCTTCAAAATTAATGTAATGTCCATGTATTTCAAGCTTGGGTTATTAGAGTTGGTATCATAGTGAAGGTTTAGTCAACCTTTGGAAACTAGAATGCGAAAACTTTAGTGAGATCCCTAGATATATTTCTAATATATGTCTAGGTATGTCCTAAGAATAAGTATAATTATAGGTTACAATCCATGAATTTTGGTAAATATCATGAATAACCTAGTATTAAACCTAAGATATCATATATTGAAACATTATAAGTAATTTCCCTTAATTATGTGTTTTTTATCTATGATAAGTATTTCTCACACTTTTCTTTCTGGTCTTAGTCAATAGACAGAACTAGATAGAACATAGTTAACATTGATTGTTTTAGATGCTGAAAAATAGGTATTATATTTCCTAAGTGGAAACATTATGAAGAGAATTAGGAAGGTGGTACGAGTATTGGTTATACAACTGAGGACAAAGATACTAAAAATGACATGTGAAAGGTATGGGGTTATCTAACCATATTGTTTAACTTAAACGTAAGAAGCATGATTAGATCAAGGTTAAGGAACCTTAATACATGATTTACATATCATATTCTTGGAATGAATGAAAATTTAGTCCTAAGTAATGGGTTAAGAATAAAGTTGTATGATTGAAGTTTATATGTTTTGGAATTCAAGGATTATGTATAAGTATTTTTAGTATAAGTTTTTTTACTAAGAATTGAAAATGATATGTTGAATGGCGATGAATAATTAGAAAAGTGATTTAAGGGAAAAGTAATATTTTTATTAAGGGAAGGTAACCCTTAATATATTAAATATGTGGAGAAAATTTTGTTTATATTGGATAAAGACGCGTTGGATATGATTAATTGGATGATATTAATTAAGGACTTGTTTACAAGTGGGTTACGCTATCATGGATGAAGTTTACAACTTTTTGTACTTAATTCATATATCCAATAAACTTTTTAATAAGGAAACATGTATGTTTTTAATAAGGATTTATGGTAATTTAGGTTATTACCATGTTTCAAAATAATACATTATGAAGGCATTCATATGTTTGGAATGTGACCAACAAGAGTTACTTTATGATATATGGGGGATAAATGTTAAGTTAATTTAGTGAAACTATTTATAAAGTTTTGGATTTTCATCTTTTGTAAGGATTATAAGGTTATCCATTTATGGAAACTTTAAGTTAAAATTCAGATGAAGTTTGTGAGATAAAAGTATTATCACACCATAGGTGTATTTTTCATATTTGATAAAATTTTCTAACCTTTTTTTGTTGTAAAGACTGATGGAATGAATTATAAATATATGTATGGATATCATGATAGGTTAGTATTTCAATAATTCCAAATTAAACTTCATTTATTGCAATAAGATATGAATTGGAAATTGATCAAGGCATGGAAAACAGTGAGTTTGTGCAAAAATCAAGTATGTATTCTCATGAAAATTCTTTAAAATTAAAAAAATATTGCGATGTAAAAAGGTTGTCCTGTTATCATAATTTTGATGATATCAATGATACATTTCAAACTTCTTTAGAGTATGGTTTTGTGATTTTTATATTTCTCTGGATCACCCACTTTCTTGTGATCAGTGATCTTTATCAATCTCTATGATTATTTATGCTTTTCCTCCATGCCCAAATCTTTACCTACGTTCTCCTATGTAGAAACCTAGTTATGAGTTACATTTGGTAGCCATTATGTTTATAACATTACATTTTAAAATGAAGTTTTATTATGAGTTTTTACGATGTGGGTTTCTATGAAATAAACATTCAAGTATTAATCATTTTATAACCCATATGAATTTCAAGGAAAAAATTCATTTTAAGGGGGGTAAAATAAATGACCTTGAGATTTTTATGAGATAGATTTTTTTAATTTATTGGATGTCTTGTTTTGTATGCTAAAACAAGATAATATTTCACTACATGCAACACCGACTTAGCTTGTGGTATACACAATACTATGCTTGGCTTGTGTTATACACAAGTTCAAGTTCTTTTGATAGATTTCATTCCACGCAAGATCGAGTTTAAGCGAACTAAATATTATTATGTTACCTTATAACATAACCATTATAAAGGAGGGTATGCATATTATTAATGGAATTATGAAAATATTCTTTACAAATGTATAGATAATTAAATATTTGGTGAGAAATTAATTATAAATGAAAATAAAACCCCTTTTAAATAAAAGGAAATGTTTTTTCTGAAAAACTATTTAAATGAAAATCAGTGAGTTTATAAAATAATAAAATCACTATTGATGGATTTTTTTAATGAAATATATATTTAATATATTCAATCTAATGTTTAAAATTCATCTTATATGTTTTCTAGACATGATATAATAAAAAATTCAATTTTTTGGATAAAAGAAGTATTCTTCAAAAAATGAAATTTTGCCGAATTTTGACGGCACACCCATTTTAAATCTATTTTTAACACCTTTTAATATTATATTTGAAAAAATAAACTTCTTATTTGAAATAGGTGTATCAAAATTTACTTTTATTGAATTTTTGGTATTTTTCTGATAAGTTTCAAGTTTTGATGAATAATAAAAATATACTAAATGTTAATTGAAGACAACTTTTTTCATCAAAATAATTTATATGGTTAAGTTAAATTATTTAATGATTTTAAAATATAAATAGATTATATTTTTATCATATAATATAATTTAGTTCATTGGAATTAATTTTACATTGAATTTAGGTGTAAAAACATTTCAATCTTTTGCATGTTTTAACTTTTAAAAACCATTTTCTCATCCTAACAAAGAGATTAATTTTAAATTAATAAATGAAAATTTGGTGTTTTGAATTTTAAAAAATGGATTCTATAATTGGAATCAATGGGTCCAAATTATGTAAATAAGGTTCTTTTATTTTTTGGGCATATTAATAGTAACTTTAATAAATTTTTATTTACCATGGTTAAGGGTAAATCAGGTAATTAAAGGTAAAAATAATATTATAATATTATTAAATTACTCTAAAACTTGTCATAATTTCATTTAATAAGTGTGTTTTGACCAAAATCAACCTTATTCTGAAATTATTATCCTTTTTAAGCCACTTGTGTCCGACTATGACATTTATTATATTTTATTTAAAGAAGAGTTAAAGATATCTTACTCAAATTTTAATAACTATATCATTTTTAATATAAGGTAATACAGAAGCTAATTTCAATTATAAATACTCATTTGAAAGATATTTTTTCTATATAATGGTAATTTATTTTTAATTTTTAGGTTATAAATAATTACCTTAAAGGCTTATACAATAATGATGCTAAAATTATTTAATTGATGAAAAATCATTAAAATAATTTTGATTAAAATGATAATAACCATTAAAAGATCAAAAAACTTGACCAAATATTATTGGTAAAGTATATCTCAACCATAATCATCCAATGGTTGAATTATTGTCCATTTGGAGCCACATGTAAAAGATTATGTCACTTATAATATTTTATCTGAAGTGATGTTAAATCTGTCACATTCATTTTTAATAAATATTACTTTTTTAATATAGGATTTTATAGAAGATATATTCGACTATAAGTATTCTACTAAAATATATAGGATTTAGCTTCATCATAGTATTTTATTTTTATTTTTTATTAAAAAAATAGGTATATTAAATAATCACACAAAACTGATGTAGTAATTATTTTATTAATAGAAATATCAAATAAATTTTATTAAAAATATTAAAATAAATATAATTTAGAATAATTAATATATCCAATTAATTATATAGATGAACTAAAACTATTAGGGCTATAATAAAATATTTTTTTTCTAGTATAACTTCTTATCTTGATATTTTTTAAAATCCAAGAAATTAATAGTGTCAAAATTGACACTATTGATATTTTGACAAAATAATGTTTTATTAAATTATTTAAAAATGATAAAATATTTTTAAAAATTTTAAATTAATTATTAAATGGTTTAAAATATTATAAATTGTTAATTTATGGTCTAAATGATATAAAATAAGTAAAAATTACACTCTTTTAATATTGAAATATTTGTTACCTTAGTTAAAGTTTAAATAGAATAAATAAGGTTTAATTATAATGATAAGATTTAAATTGACAAAAAAACTTGTCTAAAATTTATTTTTTGATGATATTACAACCTTATCTCATCTGATATTCTAAAATATAATATTTTGGAGGATTTTTAATGTTGTTTTATTTTATTATAAATTAATATTTTTGGAGATTCCAAAAGTGCTCATCACCTCAATTATAAAAGGGAACCTCCTCCACCACTTATTCACATCACTTTGAGCCTTGAATCTTGGAAATATCCTGCCCGTTTACCTTATAAAATTACTTATTAACATTATATAGGTGATGGTATTCTCGAAATAACAACTCTAGTGTCTTTAAGAGGAGATCTAGAGGGATCTCGTCGAAGAAGAGATAATCTCCTCTACCGATTATTTCAAACTTATTTCTTCTTCAAATTCCTCTTCATGAGTTGTTTCTATTATAAATTTAAAAATAGAGTATAAATTATATTATTATATTTTATTATGATTATGGAACAACCATATTCCACTTTCTATTCATCCTATGAAAAATTACATCACCACACGTGCGTATGTACGACTTACCATCTCCACTCTGTGGTGTAATCTATTTTTCACCACCCCTTTACTTGGATAGGTATAATGATGAAACTAATAAATATATATGATTATTATAATAATATATTTATTCTAAAAAAATATACCATCCTCTTCCATACCATTTCACAATTATGGGAATGATATCGTCGCTCGTGTGTACGTACGACCTACCGTCTCCACAATGCGATGCGATTCATTATACACGATATTCATTAAAAAAAGATTATATAAATGAATAGAATGAATAAATACGATATATATTATATTAATATAATTCTAGAAATGATATAAATATAAACTAATAATAGAAACAAGAACTCATCAAACAAAACACGCATAAGAAAATAAAGTAGTCAATACCTGAGGATGAGTAATAATATTATTAAAAAATGGGTAATAATATTTTCACTTATGATATCATAAAATAATATTCTTTAATAATCCAATTAAATTATTTAAACCCTTATATAGGAGGTTCAGAGACGTACAAAGGAACTTATACCCAAGGTAAGGGATAATTTTGAAATCTCATTATTATCCGAAATTGTTTACATGTAAGTATTTACTGGGGTATATTTATAATCCACATCCATGTTTTCTAAAAATGTTTTAATAAAATGTTTTAATATTCTCCTATGTATTTTAAACTCATTTTTACCCATTTTTTACTTTTTACTACACAGTTTGAAAGGAATATTTATTTCGTTTTCCAAATGAGGTACTTTTTTTCTTTTCCTAAAAATTTACGAGACAAATGTTTTTTAACTTATATGGAATGGATGCATTTTTATTATTTCATAATGCCTTATTTTCATGAATCTTCCCTTAAAATATTTCAAGATTATTTTCCAATAAATTATTTTCTTTTAAAATTGAATGGTTTTTTAAAAAAGAAAATATTTTTGAAGAAGAAAGGATATTTTCCTCAAGAATTATTTTAAAATGTTTTATCAAAATTATTTTCCATATAATATTACATTCTTTGATGTTATATATTTTTTTAATGAGGATATTATCCCTATTATTCCTATGATTTGATTATTTTTATGATGCAATGATATTTATGAAATCCATTTGTTTTACATGGATTATGTTATGATGGAATGATGTTTAAGAAACCCATTTTATTCCTTGGGTTATGCTATGATGAATGATTTATGTTTTTGTGGCACACATATAAATAATTTCATTATGAGATGGGTGATACCTATATCTACCTCCAATGCATTGGGTAAAGATTTATATATCATGAGATAAATAGGGATAAAACAGAAGTATACTCAATATAGTAATACGAGGCTGAAACATGATATGATATCGGTTCATTAATTAGGGTCTGTAATGGTAAGTAAACCCGGTTCAGTAATATAGGGCTATAATGAGGTGTGAACTCGATTCAGTAAATGATTTTGTCCTCTATGATGGAAATGATTTCCTATGCTTATGTTTTTGCTAAAATTCAATGTTTTATATCAATTTTTTTATGATTTATGTTTTAATAATTTTTATGACTCAAGATTATTATCTTTGATATGGAGGATATAATTTTCATATTCTTATACCCTTATGTCTATGTTATGATTCATAACTCCTTTGTTTACTATTACTGAGTATTTGATCTCACCTTTCTTATGTTTTATTTTCCCCAGGTTATAAATAAAGGTTTTAGGTAGGAGTGATAAATGGGAAGATCTTTATGGGAAACATTGAAGATATTTTACTAGACTATATGTTTTTGTTCCAAGTTTCCAAAGGCACTAAACTAATATGGTCTTTGGGTTCCTTTTTGTGTAATATATTAAGTATTATGCAAAAGTAATGTAATTTACATGTACGTCAATCTTGGGTAATTATAAACCAACTCAAAATGGCCTTAAAATAGTTTTTATATATGTATTATGAGTATAACATGTATACTCAGTAGGATCATCTTAAAAACCTCTCATGAAAAATGAAAAAGAAGCATTCTAAATATCAATGAGTAAAAAATGAAAATAACTCTTCACCAAGATAGGTTACCTATTATTTTCCCCAACATAACTATGGATGACTCACTGAATAATGAACATAAGTATAACCACAACATTGAGAACACACACACACACATAGAAATGGGTTACTTGCAACCACTCCCCCACTAGTTTTCTACTTTCATGCCCTGAAATCACACATCATGAGTTACCATCCCTTCCCTGATAATAATACCTAATTCAAGTTGATCCTCAACCTTACCCACCTCAGTCCCATGTAGGGACCAACATGTAATGTTAGTATCAGTACACATATCCATATCATTATCATCACCATCCAATCCAAAAACCAAGTGTATGTTTGGAAGCCACTACCACCAGTGTAAATGCATTATACCTTAGTGTATCATAGAACATGCACATAAACCCATGGGAAGATAGATCCACCATGACCATATACAAGTATGGTTCATAACCTTAATCCACCACACCCCATAGCACACATGTATGGGAAATCACCCCCATACATACCTAGACAAAGTATTATAGCTAAAGAGAGGGTAAGAGAGAGGGGGTAGTTAGCCATCTGTATCCTCACCAACCAAGATGTTGGGGAAAACACCCCCATAACCGTTGGTCATAGGTTTCCCTTATGACATTTGTAGATTGTGTATTAAATAGAATAACATACAGAGTATATATATATATATATATATATATATATATATCTTGTAACTACTCTAAGGTAAACTACTTATCCTTAGACTCATTTACTATTATCGTCACACATGACACCTGACTACCATTACTAAGATCTAGATATAAAATAAGCATAGAAGAATAAATTTTAATATTAATTAATTCATTATCCATTAATTAATATTATTCTATTTTTAACATTAACATTTTAATCTTGTTGGGAAAGTTCCTAAAACACTATTAATTCCCTGCTTGTGTTATCATGTATGGAATCATCATAAGTGAGCATAAAGAAACAACCTTGTTCTTTCAATAATTCATTACCATTTTATAAAAAATTGGGTACTCTATAAATCAATATAATCTAAAAATTAAAATATGAACTTATAGTACATTGTATTAAACTGCATCTAGAATTTGAAAATTGATCATATAAATAACATCTATTCATTATATAATCAAGCATACATCAAGTAATACATATGCATTGATGAGAAAGCTTCACTTTAAACTCATCCCAATCATCTTGATATCCCACAAAATTACACATAATATTACACCTGATATCCCATGAAAGCATCATCACTAAAATGAGCACCCCATTACTACACCATCATTATAATTGGCACCTCATGCCACCATCATCATTATAACTTGCACCTCATGACTCCACCATCACATCCTCAAGAAAACCCTCCCATTAGCCATAAAATATTTTAACCACATATGGTTATCAATTAAACATTTCAAGGATCTAAATATACAGAGCAAAAATACATATTAAATGTATTTTTTCACACATAATTTCAAGGTAACTATAGCCAAATCAAACAAGGCATTCTAGTATTTATCAAACAAATACGGTCTCTCCCATACCAAAAGTAATTATTTAAGAAATCACTAAATTTTAAATATTGTATCACCCTCAATTTTAGGTACATTATCATTTTAAACTTTTTTATTATCTTTGGAGTGATTGGGTTAGCTTATATAAGTGTTTGGAGGTGAAAAAAGGGAAGAAACTAGAGTCTATCTACTAGAAAAATGTACAGGAACAATTTATGCTATAAATAGGGGTTTTACAATGTAATTTTCTTAGACTATATTCCGTAATAAAAGTTTAGGGTGTAAAAACTATTACTGTTGTAAAGTAGAATTCTACACCATAAAATGGGTTTTCTAGAAAAATATCTGAGGTGATGGGTTTTTCAGCATAAGTGAATCTCGATGAATTTACAATGTAAATTATAAATTTATGCCATAAAATCATTGGATACCATCAGTTTTCCCTAGCCTATGGATGCATTTTTCTCGTACACTGATTCTTTTCTCCACTCAAATCCTAGGGAAAACCTTGGAAATTTCCGGTGATATTTGACATCCAGAATCCTTAGAAAATGAATCTTTTAGAATTTATTTATAGAATCAAAGGTTAGGATCTACTCCTTCTTTATTATCTTGTATATCCTTGAGTTATCTCACCTATAACTATATATCATTGATTAAGACCAGATCTAAGGGTTTATAATTATATTTATTGGATATTTGTAGGTTTTTAAATAGGAATGATAAGAAGAGGTTGATCTATAGAATCATCTTGGATCCTTTGTGCTAATTGTAATTGAGGTAGGTGGATTATCTCCCATTGTACTATTCTGAAACTTGTTGGATTTAATCTTGATAAATTGTTCTTATTATTTGATTGGAAATATCTTAGGAAATTTATGTGGAAAACCCTTGTTTTGACGTGATTTAAAAGAGGAAATTTTAAAATATTCTCACGAGATGTTTTAATCAAATGTTTTCAATGGATTTGATTTTCAAAAGAAATTATTTGTATGGAAAACTATTTGATATGGATGATGGTCTTGACATACATGGTGGTGTGTGTTCATATTACATTGTATGAGGCCTTTTTGAAACATACTTGGTGCTAGATGCTGATTGGAAAGTTATAAGGGAATATCATCTAGTGATGACATGGTGAAAGACATATTTCCACTCATGAGTGTTGAGATTTTCATTTGGCATGAATGTGTTTGTGAGTATAGAACATGGAGTGGGTATGCCAAGTGTAAAGTGAAAGAGAAATTGGATGGATTAATTTTATGAAATTTATTTATTTAACTATTTTCCTTTGATAAAATTATTTGATATTTCTACCCTCTGTTTTATATAAAATGTGATAACTTGTTCTTGTCCAAGTGGCATGTGATGAGAAGTTTTTGGGGAAATCCTATCAAGTGATATAATCACCCCATGCTTGGGAAATTTGGTGAATTTACAGATGTTGTCTATAGAGATGCATGGAAGGGTCATATTTTGTGCTTCTATAATGGTGATCCTTAACATCATGATTTGGTTGGTGAAGATGGAGCTGGGGAGTGTCTACATCTTGGTTTGGGATATACCACTTTCGTATGGTGAGGGTAATTTCGGCTGCAGGATGGTCGGTGTGATGGGTATCTCGAGGAAGTTGTATGTCAGGATGGGTGATGATTTTTGAAATTTGAATGTTGTGTATTTTTGGAAGGCAGTAATGGTGGTACTGGGATAAGGGATTGTTTATTGTGTGTTTGATTTTTAATTTTGAATTTTGTATGCTGTAATTTTCACGATGGGTTGTTTCTGGTGATTTTTTGTTAGGGTTCACACTTATCCCTTAAAATTTTTAGTAGAAAATAAAAAAATATGGATTGGAATGTAGTTGGGTCTCATTATATTATGTTCTTCAATCTGATCACGTTTTCTTCATGGAAATTCACCTCCTAATGATTTACTAATCCCTTGGAATTTATTTCCAGTCTTTGGTGTCTTGGGGACATCACCTAAGCTCAGTAGCACCTCCGAATCTTCCCAAGACAATGGGTGGGGGGTGGGGTGTTACAAATGGTATCAATTTTTTTTTTCAGTTCTTGAGTTGGGTTGGTAGAAAGGAGACCATAATTTCAAAACTTGAAATGTATATTATAAAAAGATACACCTAACTTTTTTATACTGAAACTCAAGTTAGTAGGGTGTTCAACTACAAACGTGTTTTAAGAAACTTCTAGATGTGTTGTCATATCATCATCATGGGTTTAACCGATGAGTACTACATATCCTGAATTATTAAAGAGAATTCCCACTAGGATTTCACTGTTCATATGTTGTTTGATGATTTTTGAAAGAAACGATTAAAATAATTAAAATGGTTATTTCTAAAATGACGGTTGCACTGATTATTGATTATGGTGATGATAATTGTTTATATTATTTTTGAATTTATTCAATCCTTCAGTTTATAAAGATAATTGGTCTAAATGGTGTATTTTTTTCTTATATTAAATGGAACTAGGAATATACCATATAAATCAGTAGGAATAAACTGTTGAAAATGGGGTTGCACCTAAGCCACAGCTAAACAAACAACTTGTAAAAAGTATTGCGAAAGCATTTCAAGATATTGAAAGAGAAAATAAAAATGATAAAATGTGACAATTAGATCATTTAGTATAATTTCAGAAACATAATCCACCTATTTTATGAGGGAATCTTGAACCTATGAAAGCAAAATTGTGGTTAAAATGAATATATAGAATCTTTGATTTTTTTAGTACATTGGAAGAGTTACAGATTAAGTTGGAAACCTATATATTGGAATATCTTGCATGAAAATGGGGGGATTTAGTTATCTAAGATAAATCCAACCAAGGACTTATGTGGGAGGTTTTTGAGGAATTGTTCAAAAAAAAAAATCTCCCCACACACATTCAAAATAACAAAAACAACATATTTCTTTATCTTGAAGCAAGAAAACCTCTTTATGAAAAAGTATGCAACAAAGTTTATAAACTTAGTTCATTTCACCCTAGAAGTAGTTTCTAGTGATTCCTCAAAATTTCATATCTTTGAGTTGAGATTGTGACCATAGATTATATCCATGATAGATATTATCTATATTACAGATTATACGAATATGGTTAATAGGGAAATAATGACCTAAAGTTATCTTGTTGGGAATCCTACAGGAGGTATTATATTTTTCCCATGGGGAAAGGTTTCATCTCTAGTGATAGAAATAAGTGTAAGAATCATGTATAATCTCATATAGGTGTAAGATCTCACAATTAGACTACAGAATCAGTTAGTTTTTCTGTAAGATCTGATGCTAAACCAGGTTGTTTTTAGTGAAGTTCATTAATGCATGGGAAGAAATAATGTACTGAACCACCAAGTAATTTCCACCAATATAGTAATAAAGTCCTTATCAAGAATTAGTTTCTTAAACTTTAGATATTATGAAGTATAATAGTATTTACTTAGCCATATGATCAGATGGAACAGTCCCATTAGACTAGTTTTCATCCACAGACACAGGTGAACCAGGAGGTTTCCAAGAACACTTCAGTTTTTTAGTTATCACCTTAGTAGGGAACCAAAATCTATCCTATGCCTAACGAGTAATAGTTATATAGAGAAGAACAAGCTATTGTGAGTGAGAAAATGGGTACCTCTTCTGTGAGAGGTACTATTCTTCTAAACATAACTCATCTTCATATCTTGTGTGATACTGGAACATCAAATTCTTTCCTTTCTTCTTCTATGGTTAAACAATTAAGACTACATATCGAAATGATGTCCCATATCATGAGTATCAAGACACCTATTGGGAAGCGGGAGTGCAGAGGTTTCAGATTCACAACACGTTCTATTACCATTGATGCAAAATAGTTTCTATGGAAGTTTATGATTCTAGAGATGAATGTTTTTGATTTAATATTTGGTATAGAATAGCTGGTGGGATTTGAATCCCATATCAACTGTTATGCTCAGAAAGTGATGTTCATATATCTATATAGATATCTTCATGTATCCAAGGGGGATTGGGATATAAATATAGGTAGATCTGGACATTTAGTGATAGTGGATAGAGAAATTTCAGGTGAGTTAGTAACCATGACCTTGAGCACAATTGATGAAATAAGGAATGGAACTCTTCCTAAAATAGTGGATCGATACCCTAATGTTTTTTTTTCAAAATAAATCCTTGGGTTACCACTTGAAATAGAAATCAAATTTATTACCAACCTACTCTTGGGAACAAGACCTATTTCAATGCTATCTAATAGAAGGAATTTGATGGAGTTACTATGATTAAAGGCTCATTTAGAATAAAGGTTTCATTAGATATATTACATCACCTTGGGTTGCACTTGTTTTATTCATAAATAAGGTAGATGGTACTCTCCAATTATGTTTGGATTATCACATTTTGAGTCATGTAACAATTAAAAATCTGTATCCACTTCCTTAAATAGATGATTAATTTAATCAATTAAACGGATCCAATTGGTTCTCTAAAATTGACCTACACTCATTATATCATTATCTTCGAGTCAAAATATATTATATTTTGAAGAAAAAATTTCAAATTCTCTATAGACATTATGAATATGATGTCATGCCTTTTGGTATGATGAATTAACCAATAGCTTTCATGAATTTGATGAATCTTATCTTCCAAAAGTACCTCAAATCCTTTTTTTTATATTTTTTGATGATATTCCAGTATAATATAGAAAAAATAATGACCATGAGGATCACTTGGAAATTCTATTGAGTACATTGTAGTAACATCATTTTTAGGTTAAATTTTTCTAAGTGATAATTATAGAACCAAGAAGTCCATTTTCTTGGGAATGTAATTTCCAAATAATAAATATTAGCTGACCTTGGAAAGACTGAAGAAACAACATCATGGTAGACACCTAAGAATATTTTTGAGATATGTAGTTTTCTGGTATTAGAAGGCTATTATCACTGATTTTTTCAGGATTTATCGAGAGTTTCTTCTCCCATAACTAATTTTAAAAGAAAATCAATTCCATTCTTATGGAATAATGAATGTCATAAAATGATTTTTGTAACTTAAAACTCATCTCACCTCAGAAACCATTCGAATATTTCAAGAACTAGGTAACAAATTTGTGGTATATTGTGATACGTCTGTATCCAGTCTTGGTTATATTATTACGTAGGGAGACTATGTTTTACCCTATGGTTCGAGGAATTTGTGAGTGTATGAGAATAATTATCATACACATGACTTGTAATTAGCTATGATTGTCTACGCCTTAAAAAATTTGAGGCATCACCTGTTTGGAGAAAATTTCACAGTTTTCACTAACCATAAGAGTTTGAAATACATATTTTATTAGTGATACTTGAACTTGAGGCAATGAAGATGGATGGAGTACCTATATACGTTCAATTTTGACTTGGTATACATACCTAGTAAAGGTAAATATATATTAGATGTGTTGATTCAAAAATTTTATAGTGAAGTGGTCTGAGAAGTTGGAGACCAATGGTAGTTGATGAGCATGATTACTGATATGAATTTAGATTGTGCTTCGCATATTTGGTGGGCAGGTACGAAACATAAGATTTCAGACTATGTGATAAAATGGATGACCTATTAGCAGTTAAAGGCTAAACATCAAAGACCGGTTGGTATGTTGCAGTCTATGACTATACCAATATGAAAGCAGAAGCACATTACGATAGATTTTATCATAGGATTACCAAGAACATCATAGAAACATGATGCTATATGGTTAGTGGTGGATCAATTAACTAATTTGACACACTTTATCCCTATCAAATAATCCAACATAGTAGAGGACTTGTAAAATTTGTATATCCAAGAAGTTTCCATGTTACATAGAGTTCTAGATTTAATTGTATCTAACAAAGACCCCCATTTTACTTCTCAATTTTAGTGATCAATACAACTGGATCTTAGAAGTCAATTGACTATGAGAACAATATATAATCCATAGAAAGATTTATAGTTAGAGAACACTATTCATACATTTGAAGGTATGCTTATACCATGTTTCATAGACTTAAGTGGTTCATGGGAGGATCATATTCCTTCGGTCAAATTCTCTTATAAAAATAGTTTTTAGAAAAAAATACAGATGTCCCCATTCGAGGCTTTTTATGGATGTATTTTTTTGTTATCATTTATGTTGGGTGAAAATAAGATAGATATATTTTATTAGACCAAGTATTTTTCACAATACTATAGAGAAAGTAAAAATAATCTAGAATTGGATGGCTATGACATAAATTAGACAAAATTCATATGTAGATAATCATCACTGACCTTTATCTTTTGATGTGAGTGACCACGTCTTCTCGAAAGTGTCACTGAAACTTGGTAATTGATGCTTGGGGAAACAAGGGAATTTAGCACCATGGTATGTGGGACTATTCAAGGTTATGTAATGGATTTTAACTATTACATATTGGTTAGTGTTATAATCGATATTCAGTTCTATTCATAACCTCTTCCATGTTTTTCAACCGAAGAAGTATCATTATGATCCATGACATGTGATCATTTGGGAACATGTTACTCTTGATATAGATATGAATTTTATTCATGAACCTATATAGGTTCTTAAAAGACAAGAAAATACCCTTCAAGGGAGATTTATTTCCTTGGTGTGAGTACTATGGAAGCATGGTTAGGTTCAAGAGGAAATATGGGAATGGTAAAAGGTTATGTGGGAGTAATGTCAAAACTTGTTTGAGATAAATATTGATATCAAACTTCCTAGTGATAGAAATATAAAATGTTGGGAGAATGTATCACCCTTGGTTTGAGGTAATCCATCATTTTACACTTTTTTTATTGTATTTGGAGTCTTTGTGTAAGATTCTAGAAGTGTTTGGAGGTCTAAAATGGTAAGATCCTGAAGTTAGCTTCTAGAAAAACGTACATGAACAATTTATGTTGTAAATAGAAGTTTTATGACATAAGTTTTCTGGGCCACATGATATAACAAAATTTTATGGAAAAAATTATTTATGCCGTAAAATAGTTTTTACACCATAAAATGAGGTTTTCTAGAAAAATATCCGAGGTGATGGGATTTTCAGCATAAGTGACCCTCGATGAATTCACGATGTAAATTTTCAATTTACAATATAAAATAATTTGGGCCTATCAAGGGTTTCCCTAACTTGTAGATGATTTTTTATTATACAATTTTTCTTTTATCCCTCAACTCCTAGGGAAAACCTTAGTAATTTTCAATGATTTCTGACTTTCAGAATCCCTGGATAATGAATGTTTGATCTTTTGTTTTTGGAATAAATGGTTAGGATATCATTTTTCTTTCTCATATTGGATATACTTGAGTTTTCTTACATGTAACCATAGATCATTTTATAATAATTGAAATATGGGTTTGGAATTCTGTTGATAATATATATATGGGTTTTGTAAATGGAATGAGAAGAAGATATTGATTTGTGAAATTATCTTGGATCCTTTATGCTAATAATAATCAAGGTAGGTGGATTCTATCCCACTCTACTATTATAGAACTTTTTTTATTGAATATTGATAAACTGTTCTTATGCTTTGATTGGAAATATCTTGAGTAGTTTATGTGTGAAACCCTTATTTTGATGTGATTTCAAAGGGGTAGTTTTAAAATATGCTCATGAGATGTTTTAATTAAATGTTTTCAAAGGATTTTGTTTTCAAAATAAATGTTATGTGTGGAAAACTATTTGACATGGATGATGTTCTTGACCTTCATGGTGGTGTGTGTTCATATTGCATTGTATGAGGCCTTGTTGAAATAGACTTGGTGATCAGTGATGATTGGAAATGCAAAAGGGAATATCACCTAGTGATAACTTGGTGAAAGAAGGATTTCAACTTGCAAGTGTTGGGATTGTCATTTGGCATGCATGTGTGTGTGAGTATGGAACATGGAATGGGTATACCAAGTGGAAAGTGAAAGAGGAAGTGGAAGGATTGATTTTTTTAAATTTATTAGTTTAACTATTTTCCTTTGATAAACTGTTTTGATATTTTCACCCTTTGTTTTATATAAAATATTCTAACTTGTTCTTGTCCTAGTGGTGTGTGATGGGATGTTTTTTGGGAAATACTACTGAGTGATATACTCACCCCCTACTTTGGAACTTTTGTACATTTTATAATGTCATCTATCGAGATACAGGGAAGGGTCATATTTCATGCTTCTCAAGTAGTGATCCTTGACATCATGATTTGGTTATTGAAGCTGGAGCTGGAGAGTGTCTACATCTTGGTCTGAGATGGTACTACTTTGGTTCCAATGTATATCAATTTAGAGTATTATCCTTGCACCTTTATTTATTTTTCCACTGTTACTATGATATTGTTTTGTATTGGTATTTCATTGAGTTATGTGATTTTTCATTCATGCATCATCTAGTTGGGTTTCATTGTATCATGTCCTTTTATTCGTTCATGTGTTATTTGGGGAAAATCATCTCCTAATGATTTACTAAACCCTTGGATTTTATTTCCAGCCTTTGGTGTCATGGGGATATCCCCTAAGGTTAGTAGAACCTCCACCTCTTCTCAAACCAATGGGAAATGGGAAGGATGTTACAATTACGATATTTAATTAACCTTTTAATAATGAATAAAACCCAATAACACCAGCCATAAAAATTAACAAGGCTATTTATTGTTTATTTAATATGATATCCTGCCTTAAATTATTCTTTCATATATCAACAAAGTTGATGGTAATTATTTCAACATTTCTCTTTAATTATAAACAACCATTACTGGATTTAAGTTGTTATTTAATTTATAATAATATCAACCATTCTTCACAAATATAAAAATAGATATCACACTATCTATAAAACATTATGAGGCAATAACCACACATCCCAAATATCCCAGTCTTAAATTTTAATGTATCCACATGTGATAATACTTATGATTTCAATAATTTAATTCAATTAAATCAAGTGATAATATTATTAACCAAGAATAATAATTATATGCATGAAATAATATTATTTAACAAAATAATAACAACAAAATCATATTCGACAATCCCTATTTAAAATATCTAAAATCTAGAATTATAAAATAATTATCATCAATATTTTTAAGAAATTTAACACTATGATATGTTATCACTTTTGATTTTCTCAATTTTTAAATACAAAATGGAATATAAATATCTATTTTACTCTCATGGATAATTTCCATAATAATAAAATTTATTATACAACATTAAATTATTTATTTTCACTTTATTTTGATAATCTTATAGATTATAAATTTCTATTAACCAGTGCATGTGATAAATCATTAATTCCATTATTGAAATTATTATAAATAATATTAAATATATAAATATATTTCAACATGATATTCCCAAATTTAAATTGAATTATAATTATCTATAGCATTTATATTATTTCTAATTAAATTCTTGAAATAATAAAAATGATAGTTTAATCATAATCAGTAAGAAATAAACCTATATTTCATTTATTGAAATAGTAATAACACATTAATCATATTATAATTCATAAAACTCCATATTCTTAAAGATAATAATAATTATCTATTCCATGTCATTAACACATTCCTTTAAGTTTTTAGACAATAGAAACAATATTTCAACATGCAATATTTATTCTCTTTCTTTGATAATTCTAGTTTATTATCCAATAGAAAGAATTTGCATGCGATACTATATTATCTATTTTACGATAATTTTGGGAACATGTAAATAATATTTTAGTGTTTTTAGAGTGTGAAAATCATCCTCAATATCAATTTATTAATTCTTATAATGAATTAATTGACAATATTAATTATGCAATTATCTTGTTTATGATATCAACCCAGAACTTTTAATTTCCAACATTATTAGAATAAAATACTTTACTACATAAATTTAACTTCTATTTTAATTCTTGAAATAATAATATTTCATTAACAATAATATACTACATATATTTCATCATCATCTTTTATAATTTCCATATTAACATATAATCTTTCATCGTGTGATTATTTTTCAGATTATTATCTAATTAAGGTTAGTCTCACCCATTTAGACAAAGTAAATAAAGCATGGTCCATTCACACTTGAACATTAATTAAGGAGGAGTAAAAAATCACTTACCTCTTGGAAGCATCACACACCATAACATCAAATAAGGGAGAGAGAGAAGGTATGTAAGTTGACTGGAATTTGCAGAAGGAGCCTCAAATTATTTCATAGTAGGCTAACAGGTCTTGAATATGGAATTTTAGATCACCTAGACTTGAAATAAATGAAAAAATACTTGAATGAGGGAGATATGGTATTTTAGAATATGTAGATACAATATCCACATGGAAATTTAATTCATATTAAATTTCTTATTAAAAATGTTTCCCTTTAATTCACATTTAACTCAAATCTTGATTTCGATCCATTTAAAACTTTTTAAAGCATTAAATATAATTTTTTATGTATATAATGACATTTAAATATTTTATTTTTAGTAATTAGGGGCATTAAAATAGGTAAAATAAGATGCAGATATGAAAAGGGAGAAAAGTTAGATTTTTTGTACATTACTCTTTATCCATATGTAATAAGCATGTGTTGCATAAGGGTGACATGGTTTTTCCCTTGTGAGTATGGATACCCTTATATGGGTATTTGAAATATGAGATAACCCTTATGTGGCTTAAGGGAGCTTCAAAATTCTTTGGAGTAACCTTACACAAGAAACAAGCAGAATGAGTTTCCTTTACATAGCCTTTGAAAATAATAGGCTACCTGTACATAGAAATATAGCTACCCTCACATAAGTATAAGAAATATAGATCTACCTTTACATAGAAGAGGACCACCTTTATGCATGTAGGGGAAAAAGAGAATTATCCTTTTATAGCTAATTCAAATCCCAGATTACTCTTACACAACAAGTAGGTTACACTTATATAACTAATGAAATCCATACTGACCTTTACACAACTCATGAAACTAAGGATCACCCTTATGAAACTTGGATGTTACCCTTACACAACCTATTTCAAAGATAAACTACCCATATGTGGATTTTAGAAAAAAATTCTTAACCTTATGAAACTTTTAAAAACATGCATATGGTAAATATTTTCTTGAAAATATATTATTTTAAACTAAAAAAACTAATAATAAAAAAGTAAAGGATTTATTATAAATTCTAAAATTCAAAACCACCTCAAAATTAATTAATTCTTTAAAAAATCCCAATTTAATTTCCAAACAATTTTTAAAACTTTTAAATCACTTTCATAATTTGAAAAAAATATTTAAAACCAATTATTAAAATATAAAAACTTTTCCAAACTACTCAACACACAATAATGACCAAGGAAGACTCGGTAATATTCCAGACCTTTAAATTATATATCTCTAAAAAAAATCTCATCCTTGAGAATTAAAATAAAACTGATAAGAAGAGGAAATGTATTGATAATAAATCAACCACCTCACATGATACCTCTCAAGGATAATGTTATATTTGAAACAAAACAACCATTTTAGAGGAAAAAGTGTATAGTTAAGAAACAATATTAAAACACTCTCAAAGAAATATTCTAGGGGTGATACCACACAAACAGAATAAATTCCACATAAATAAGGAGAATAAAATATCATATATCATCATGATATTAAATACTTAATCTTAATGAAATCAATAATTAAAAAACTTAGAATATTGATCATGTTTCCATGACTCTTGTTCCCAATTAAGGCCACATAATAACATCAAGGCCACTCAGATAAGAAAAACAAAACAAAAAATAAATTAATATCCAATCAAACAATAATTAAAAAAAAAACACCACTGAAATAAAACAAGTTTAAAAATAATAACTTATCATTGATTTATTATAAATCATAGAATTTTATTTAGAAGAAAACATTATTATGTGTATCACTTTAATAATTCTACTTAAGCATGAAATAAAATGAAAACCTATACATGGTTTATCCCCATGTTTCCCCATTTAATTCCTATATGTTCCCTTTTCATTCATTTCACTTAATCAAAATATAGAACAATAAATCATGTAGAATATTTAAATTAATAACATTTATAACTTATCATGCTTAACATGTCAAGAACAAAGTAAATTAGAATTCTTACATAATAATTTATTAATAAATTTAGATATACAACTTACAACATTTCATTAAGTCATGCTAGTTAAGGAGTTTAAAACACAAAAATTATTTTTAAACAATTATTTACTTTCTTGAAACACATCACAACATTTCATATTATAATATATTCAACATCAAAATTATGCTAATAAAAACATTTTACTAAGTTTATTTTATTGAAAATATGATAAGTTAGAAATTTTTTAAATGAAAACCTTTAAATCCTTATTCATATTAAGGCATTTATAAAATATTATTTTTAAAAACACTCAAAATACATTTTTTAAAACTTCTTTTAAAATAAATGAATGTTTTATAGAATAATCGATATAGTCTATTTAAGAAAACTTATTTCCTTGAAATCAAATTTTCCAAGTGAGTCTCACCAATTATTATTTCACAGCATGAAGAAAAATTCCAAGAAGGAAATACTCAAAGTAAAATTTTATTTTCCAAAAACATTTCATTACTAATTAAAAAAATTAAACTAGTCAATAAATTAATCAATTTATTTTATCATGCTTCATAGAATTTGAGTAATCCACCCACTATTATCATTTAAAACTCAAACATTTTTTGTATCAAAACACTATGATAATTATAAAAAATTTAGAATATAATAAGAATGAAATATAATATTCCATATTTAACATGATTTCCATGATAACCAATACTACATATAAGGCCTTTAATAGTGCTAAAATATGCATTTTTTTTAAAAAAAGTTCCAATGATCAGAGAGCGATTAAAATCCCTATGCCTTTATCAGTGCTAAAAAAGTGTTGATAAAGGGACACTAAACCAATATTAAAAAATAGATTCTAAAAGAAACCTTTATCAGTACTTCTTTAAGTGTTGATAAAGGACCCCATTTTTCAGTTCTTTTATTTAGCACTAATAAAGTGTCCCTTTATCAGCACTAAAAATAACATCGATAAAGGATACCTTTACCATCACTTTTCATAGAACTGATAAGGGATACCTAAATTATAACTTTTAATAGTGATGATAAAGGATCCCTTTATTTTTTATTTTTATAACGTTGATAAAGGGGCCCATTATCAGTGCTATTACTAGTGCTGATAAAGGGGAACACTGTTGTAGTGTGCTATTAAAATTACAACACACTATTGCAGTAAAAATAGAAAATACAACAGAAAATTCAGGAGCACATACATAATTTAATTGAAATGAAATTTACAACCTAAATAAAAGAAAAAAACACTATATTAAAGACATTTAAAACATTGGATTGTATAATTATATGAGTAAGTAAAAATTATCACAGACATTTAAAAATATTAATGTTCCTTTATCTCTGGCCCCTTACCCCCGATCATGCTATTAGTTTCTGAAAAAAAACCCCACTTGAGTAAATAAATTTACCTATATATGAAAAAAATTCTCATGTTAGTAATACTATAAAGAAATAAATTAAACACAAAGTGTAATTTTTAAACTAAAAACATATAAATTAAGTCATACCAGGAACACTGTGTATCACATTGAGTGGAGGTTGATTTTTAAAAATCACACCATTTATTTTTATTCTCAAAATTAGGTTCTCTTGAATTCAATATCATCTATGATGATAAAAAAACTCACTATGGATGGGATCTAATTGAAGAGTAATTTCTTTTTGAGAACATGCCTGTTGAACTCACCTGTTTTGATAATCCCAATTATGCTTTCACATACTTTGATAAATTAATGTTTATCTATATATTAATTCTTTCAATATATGATATTCTATTATCAAGATAATAATAATATTAAAATAGTCCTTAAAATGTGTTAATCAATGTTTATCTATATTTATATAAGTTTTGAATTAATTCTAACTCAATCAGATATGTTCTGCATAAAACAGATAAGTGTTAAGTCATTGATATGCTTATAGCTACTGATACAGATCTACCGTTACTTAGTCTACCGATAGAATTAGTCTACCGATAGACATAGTCACCAATAAGAAAAGGTCACCAATACGTAGAGCTACCGGTATGTATACGTCCACCGGTAAGCACATGTCTCTGATAGATCAAGTCCACCGATACAGACAGCCACCGATAGAAACTGAGCTACCGATAGAACAAGTCTACCGGTATGAATAAGTATATCGATACATATATCACTGATACAGAAGTGAAGCCATTGATACATCAAGCTACTGTTACACCAAAGTTACCGATAGAGTAAGTCTACTGATATGAAGCTACCGATACAAAACGAGCTACCGATAGATGAAGTCACCGGTATGTAGAGCTACCGATACAAGATCAAACAACTACTGATACCAACAGCTACCGATACTAAGAGCTACCGATACCAAGAGCTACCGATACATGATCAAAGAGCTACCGATACAAGATCTAACAACTACCGATGGAAGGTCACTGTTACATAAAGTCAACCACTACCTATAGAAGGCTACTGATGAAAGACTGACCAGTCAAACTCTATACTCTCAATATTATTTATTTATTAAAGCAACGGTTATATTTTTGGATTTTAATGCAATCAATGCTATTTAATGTGTATTGTTGTCATGTCAGGGAACCGTACCTAGTACCCATAAAAAGGTAATCCTTCTTTTTACAAGAGTTAAAAACTATAAAAGGAAGGACAAAGACCGTGAAAAATGTAGAGAATTAAGGAACGAAGAAGGAACGTGAATGGTGTAAAAGTAAAGTGATGAAAAACATTGAAAAGTGGTGCATTCACACAAAAGGAAAAAGCTACATTCATACTCAAAGAGCACTGAACATACATGAAGCCACTCATTCTAGAGGAGAAAAAAAGCTGTATTTTGAGTAAATAACTATAATGAACACTTCATGCACTCAATCTAATAAGATGAACCTGAAAACCAAGGAAGAAAATGACACTCTATTTTTTAGACAAAAACCAGAGAAAGAATCAGAAGCATTTCTGATAAATCAAAAGAGTCCAGAGCTGAACTTCACATAACTAGAGCATTCTAAACTCTTATCCATTCTTTTAGTGATTCTTTTATTTACATTTCGAGAAGTGTGTATACTCTATATATTTCTTACACACACTATCTCCTATGCTAAGCTGGAGGATTTCTAAATCCTCATTCAAACTCTATAACTTCCTTGAACCCCACTGTGGATAGTGGTAGAGGTCAAGTAAGACCTGGATAGCCTGTGATCTATTGTTTGTTTTCCCACAAAGAACTTTGGTAGAGGTCTTTGTACCTGGACATTGTTTTCACTGTTTTTTACCCTGATCCAGGGTGTGGATCAATTTATATAAATTGTTTGATAGGACTAAGTCTCGGCTTGAGATTGAACCTCTTTGTTACATCTACTGTGCACTTTAGTTTAAGTCTAAAGTATTCTACATATTTTATATTCCACTGCTAATTACTTTGAAATAAAATTTGTTTTAAAGTTACTTTGATAGTTAAATTAGCAAGTGTTTATACTTATTGTGATCCAGTAAGTTAGTTTCAAAAGTAAATTTAATCTTCTGATTAAATTAACTAAGACCTAATCAATCTTTGAGAAACTAATTGAACTTTTACAATCTGTATAAATTCACTATAGTTTAACTTGTTTTTAAATAGTGGGATTTTAAGAGAAATAGTTTTAACATAAATTTTTGTTGGAACTCAATTCACCCCCCTCTTGAGTATCCACTCCGACCAACATTTGGTATCAGAGGGTGTTTTTATTAATATAGGATTTCAAAACACTCTATTTTTCAACTGTGATTTTAGTTGCATATTTAAAGATCTTAAAATTTTGTTAGTTCTTAATTTTATCTCTTTAAATATATTTTCTAAAATCTAGTTATTAAAAATAGACTAGAAGGTGCTGCTACCAACCAGACACCTTTTTTTAATGGTACAAACTATGCCTAGTGGAAGCTTAAAATGAAAATTCACTTGGAAAGTATGAGATTTGATATCTGGACTGCTATAGAGACTCAATATAAAATTCCAGAAACTGAAAGAACTACTTGGGATGAATATACTAAAACAACTTACAATAATAACTGTAAAGCTATGAATTCCCTGTACTATGCTTTAGGAGATGAAGAATTCAATCGCATTTCTGCTTGTAAAACTACTTATGAAATCAGGGAAACTTTGGCTGTTTCCCATGAGGGAACAACCAATGTCAAAGAAATGAGGCTGACTACCTATACTATTAAATATGATAATTTTAAAATGAACCCTGATGAATCCATTTCTGACATGTATCTCAGGTTCAATGAGATTGTCAATACTATGAGCTCCCTTGGAAAATCTGTTCCCCCAAAGGAACAAATCATGAGAATATTGAGATGTCTATCGGACCGATGGAGAGACACTTCTGTTTCAATCAGAGAATCGTGTGACATTGGTACTCTACCTGTTAAAGAGCTTATTGGTAAGATTATGATGTATGAGGAAGAACTCAAGGTGAATAAGGAAGAAGATGATGAACCTAAAAGGAAGTCAGTGGATTTTAAGTCTACTGCCTCAAAGAGCAAGGACAAGGAGAAAATTCAAACACTTACTGAAGGATCAACAAGTTAAAGTTCAGATTCTGACAGTGATGATGATATGTATCAAATAGCTAGAAGATTTAAGAAATTTTATAGGAAGAAGAAATTCTTCAGAAAATCAAACTACAAAGGTAAATATGACAACAAAAGACACTGGAAGAAATATTGGAAGAAAGCTGATAAGATCGATGAAGTTATCTTCTATGAATGTAAAAGAAAAGGTCACATTAAAGCAGACTGCCCAAAATTGAAGTTCAAGAAGAAACATGACTACAAGGATAGAAAGTATAAGAAAGAAATGAAAGAAACTTGGAGTACTTCACAAGACACTTCAAGTGATTCTGATTCTGCTAAGGATGAAGACTCTCACAAGGCTAACATGTGTTTTATGACAAACACATCTGAGGTAACACTGGACACTCCTGCTTTAAATTCATACTATTCTGGAGTTGATTATAATTTTGATTCTGAATCTAAAAATATGTCTAGTGAAGAATTATTTGAATATTGTAATATGCTAGAAGAGACATGTAATGAATTAAAGGAAAAGTATAAAACCTTAAAGAAACATCATGCTCTCACTGCTAATGTTAAATATTCATTTAATATAAAAAAGGAAAAGAATGCCCAACTGTTGAAGGAAAATACTGAACTAAAATTTTCTAATGAGAAATTAAGGAAGGACTTGGAAAAATTAACAAATGGAAAAGATAAACTTACACAAATTCTAGGTAAACAAGTGGCACCAAAATATACCACTGGAATAGGCTATCAGCCTGGATAGAGATAGTTTACCAAAAATAGATTTATTTTTAAATCTGGAATTTTTTTTGCTAGTTCCAGTTCTGAAAATTCATTTGCATCAACTAGTTATTCACATTTTTATAGATCAAATAAAGTTTATCTTTAAAAATATATTGATTTTGTAAATTATTTGAGACCCATAAGACAAATTTGGGTACCTAAAGCTTTGATTTCTAACCTGTCTGGACCCAAGAAAATCTGGGTATCAAAATCATTTTCTGTTTAAACCTATTTTGTAGGATACTTACTTGAAGAGTTCTCACAAGAAGATATGGTACTTGGACAGTGGATGTTCAAGGCACATGTCTGGAGATTACTCATGCTTTAAAAGCTTAATAAAGGTTGATGGGGGCTATGTCACCTTTGGTGATAATTCTAAAGGAAAAATCATTAGCCTAGGCCAGATTGGTAACATTAATTTAGTTTTAATTTCTAAAGTTTTATTTTTTGATGGACTTAAATATAATCTACTAAGTATTTCTCAGTTATGTGATGATAGTTTCAATGTTAAGTTTGAAAATGATTCTTGTAATGTTTTTAATTCCAAAAATGTATTAGTATTTTCTACCTTGAGAAATTAAAATGTTTATGCTGTTGATTTGAATTCTTTATCCAAACAAAATGTTACTTGTTTAAATGATTTTCATAAAGAATCCTGGCTTTGGCACAAAAGATTAGGACAATGCAACATTTATTCACTTAGAAAGCTAACTAGGAAGAACTTAGTTAGAGAACTACCTAAGATTTAATTCCCATTAGACAAAGTTTGTAATCCCTATCAAAAGGGAAAGCAACATAAAGTTTCTTTTAAATCAAATAAAGAAGTTTCAACTTCTCAACCTCTCGAGTTGGTTCACATGGACTTGTTTGGACCTTCTAGAGTTTCTAGTTTAAATGGGAAGCACTATGTCTATGTATTAGTAGATGACTTTTCTAGATATACTTGGGTATACTTCTTAGCTCACAAAAGTGAAGCCTGTTCTTACTTTATTAAATACTCTCAGTCTGTAGAAAATCTTAGTGGACTTATGATTAAAACCCTAAGAAGTGATCATGTCCGTGAGTTTGAAAATCATGAGTTTGAATATTATTTCTCACACAATGGCTATAGTCACAATTTCTCTTCCCCTAGGACACCTCAACAGAATGGTTTAGTAGAAAGAAGAAATAGAACCCTTCAAGAAATTTCAAGAATAATGCTTAATGAGTATGACCTACCTATTTATTTTTGAGCTAAAGTTGTAAATACGGCCTGTTATATTATTAATAGAGTATTAATTATACATATTCTTAAGAAGAACTCTTATGAGTTGTGGAACAATAGTAAACCTAAGGTTAATTGCTTTAGAGTCTTTGGTTGAAAAATCTTTATTCTAAATACCAAGAATAATCTTGACAAATTTGCATCCAAAAGTGATGAAGGAATTTTTCTTGGTTATTATATAACTAGAAAATCATATAGAGTCTTTAATAAAAGAACCAAATGTGTGGAAGAATCTGTTCACATCAAGTTTGATGAAATTGATCCACATGAACCCAAGTATTCTCTTGAAAATCTTGAATAAGATTTGACTGTTCTGGACCTTAATGATAAAACTAAAGAACCTACTGTAAAAAAAACAAGTTATGGACATATTCCAGAATCTGCTTCTGTTGAACCCAAACCTATATATGAACTTGAAATTTCTAGTCCTACCTTTACTAGATCAACTAGGATTCTAAAGAATCATCCTTTGGATGCTGTTGTTGGTAATCTTGATAGAGGAACACCTACTAGAGCTTCTTTAAGAAACCAGGTTGATCATCAAGCCTTTCTTTCACAACTAGAACCTAAAAATGTCAATGATGCAATAAATGATGAATTTTGAGTAATGGCTATGTAAGAAGAGTTAAATAAATTTGAAAGAAACAAAGTCTGGGAATTAGTTGACAGACCTAAGGACACTTTGACAATAGGCACTAAATGGGTTTTTAGAAACAAAGTTGATGAATCAGGAAATATAGTTAGAAACAAAGATAGGTTAGTTGCACAAGTATATAGTCAAGAGGAAGGTATAGACTATGAGGAAAACTTTTCACCTGTAGCTAGATTAGAATCCATTAGGATCTTACTTTCCTATGCTTCTCATCTGAATTTCAAGTTATATCAAATGAATGTAAAAAGTTATTTTATAAATGGTTTTATAATCGAAGATGTTTTTGTTAAAAAACCACCTGGATTTACTAATCCTCATTTTCCAAATCGAGTTTTCAAACTATCCAAATCTTTATATGGTTTGAAACAAGCTCCAAGAGCTTGGTATGATAGACTTAGCAATTTTCTTATTTCAAAAAGTTTTACTAAAGGGATTACTGATCCAACTCTTTTTGTTAAAATAATTTCTAAAGATGTTTTGATAGTACAAATCTATATTGATGACATTATTTTTGGATCTTATAAACATTCCTTATGTACTGATTTTTCAAAGAGTATGAAAAATTAATTTGAAATGAGTTTAATGGGAGAACTCAAATATTTTCTTGGATTTCAAGTTTTTCAAAATGAAAATGGTATTATTTTGAATAAAAGTAAATATAAAAAGGATCTTTTAAAATGTTTTGGTTTGGATAGTATTAAGTAAAGTGATACTCCTATGAGTACAGTCTGTAAATTGGATGCAGATGAAACTGGGAAACCAGTGGATCAAACCAATTACAGAGGTATGATTGGAAGCTTACTTTACCTTACTGCTAGTCAACCAGATATTATGTTTAGTGTGTGTATGTGTGCAATATTTCAAGCTAATCCAAAATAATCTCACTTACTTGCAGTTAAAAGAATTTTTAAGTATCTTAAACACACTTTAAATTTAGGTTTGTTTTACCCAAAAGGACGATCTTTTGAATTAATGAGTTATTCAGATGCTAACTTTGCTGGTTGCAAGTTGGATAGAAAAAGCACATATGGAACATGTCATTTATTGGAAAAATCCTTAGTATCTTGGTGTAGTAAAAAGAATAATTCTGTAGCTTTTTCCACTGCCGAAGCAGAGTATATAGCTACTGGTAGTTGCTGTGAACAAATTCTGTGGATGAAACACACTCTTTTGGACTATGGATATGATTTTGAGCATGTTTCTATCAACTGTGATAACACTAGTGCAATAAACATTTCGAAGAACCCTGTATCTCACTCTAGGACCAAACACATTGATGTAAGGAACCACTTTTTGAGAGATCATTACCAAAAAGGTGATATTACTCTCGAATTTATAGGTAATGAACATCAATTAGCTGACATTTTCACCAAACCTTTAAGTTCGGATAGGCTAAGTTACATTAGACATGAGTTAGGAATGATTAACCTTGATCGGTAGGTACCTCACCGATGCAAGTACCTCACCGATGCGAGTACCTCACCGATGCAAGTACCTCACTGATGTAAAAACCTCATCGATGTAAAAACCTCATTGATGTAAAAACCTCACCGATGTAAAAACCTCACCGATGTAAAAACCTCACCGATGTAAAAACCTCACTGATGTAAAAACCTCACCGATGTAAAAACGTCACCGATGTAAAAACATCACCGACGTAAATACCTCACTGATGTAATACCTCAATGATGGACCTATCAGATAGGAATTCTCACCGATAAACCCTACCGATGAGTACGCACTGTTTTAAACTTCTGTCTGCCGCCAGAATTTGTATCATTTTTACATTATTTTAATTATTTATTCTATGATTCCTAAATGATAAAACTAAGTTCTAATTACTTATCAATCCAAAGAATCTTTCCTTTACCCTCAAACCTTAGCTCCCGAATATCTTGAAAACCCAAAATCCCTCGAACCAAAGATGGAAAAAACCAAAATTCCTAACATCAGAGATGACACTGATGATCCGAATGCAAATAAGCAGAAGTCCGATCCAGAAGCAAGCAGCAGTATTGGTAGAACAAGGTCGGGGAGGCGACCAGTGAACCCTCATTTGTATAATAGAGTTATTGTGATCGAAAAAGAGCTGTGTGTGGAATGGTTGTTAGCTAGAAAATCGTTAGTGCTTGAGGTGTTAGAAGTTCAAAAGTGGGTAGATTGCTTTTCGAACAACAATGACCCCTACTATCCGAATCTAGTGAAACAATTTTATGAGTTTGTGAGTTTTGAGAAGTCATAAGATGAGAACCGAATGATTTATTTTGTGAATGGAAAGGATATATCTTTTTCATCCGTTGAGTGGGCTGAATGCCTGAAGGTACCACATGAAGGTGTATCTGGATATGTCTCTAAAGCAATACCACCTACAAGTGATATATTTGATTATGAAACTGACCTAGAGGAGCTCACCGGTAGTGGAAATCAAAGAGAAGTGGTGACTACTGAAATGTATGGAGAGAACAGATTTCTGTTCAAATTTGTTTAGCATGTCTTAATACCAAGGAGAGGGGACTTTGCGAATTTAAGATATCAGGATATCTATCTCCAGCATCTCTTGAGACATTGCGTGAAAGTGAATCTGTGCAGATTGATAATGTTTCAAATGGAGGACATTACCAGGACAAAATCAAAGACTAATGCCTTATTCTTTTCCAAGTTGATCTCAGTGATGATCAAAGTGAAAGGGGTAGCTAAGTATCAAGATGAGACTGTGGTAGTAAGGAACAACTTTTGTATCACAAACACAGTTTTCAAATATATGAAGATAAACTGGAACCCATGGAGAGGAGAGTGGGTTAATGATGACAAGAAGGTTTATGATAAATTAAATCCTGTGGATCATCCTTCAAGACCTAAGGATGTGAGGGATCCAGTTCTAGGACCTGATGAAGAAGAACCTGAGTACAATGATGAGACTGATGAAGAGGAGACCTCTATGGCTGATGGAAGAGATCCGGATTTAGCCCCAAGTCCTGCTGCTGAAATTGTATCTTTTAGAAAAGAAACTCTATTAGAAGAAGAAAATCCTGCTAATGAGGAAGACCAGCCTATCCCTGAGAATGAAGAAGAAAGGGAAAATGAATCTGAAGCCTCTGATTCTGTGTGCTTAAGTCTAAGTCCATTGATTGGAAGCTCAGTTGTGCCTTCTAAAGAAGCAGTGGGTGAGATGGAAGGATCTGTGCCTAATCTAGAAGAGCCTCCTGCTGTTGCAGCTGTTGCAGAGATGGAATTGATTGTAGAAGATTATTATGAGAAAGAAAGACCTGCTAAGAATGCTCTTTCTATACAAGAGAATGTACCAGTTGAGGGGGAGCATCAAACCAGATTTGGTAGTGTTTTAGTGGATGTTGATATTGAGGATTGGGCAGAAGACCTAGGTTTTGTGGTTTTTGGATTGAACTATCCCGATTCTGATAATGAGGCATCTCTAAATAGACCAAAAATCAATTATGATGTTCAGACTGAGTTGTTACCCGAAGATGTGGTCAGAATGCATGATCTAGACAAGCTCAAGTCTGATCTCAAATTCAGCTTTGTGGAGGAAATAAAGAAGATGGAAGCTTCACTGGTGTCATCAATTCAATCGATTATGAATTACTCAGTAACCAGTATAGTATCTGAAAGAGCACCTGTTGTGTTTGCACCTACTGATATGATCACAAGGGCTGATCTTGAATCCTTAAATAATGAGCTGAAAGAGTCTTTTAGTGCCTCTATTGCCAAGTTAAAGCACTGTTTTGTTGAAGAGATGAGCAATTTGGAAAAATATTTTGAACTCTCTCTCAGTTGTAATATATCAAACTTTGTGGAAAAAATAGTGGATGAAGTTACATCTTGCCATACTCAAGTATCTAGACTAGAAGAGGATGTTGAAGCTCTAAAAAAATCTGTTATCTCTTTAGAATCTTATATGAGTTCTAAATCCCAAACAGATAAAGATTTAGCTTATGTAAAAAGTGTTGTGAGCCAGATGGTATTAGTCTTTGAAGTTTTTAAAACCTCCATGAAAGATCATGTCAGCACCCAGGATTCCCAAGTCAAAAATCTCATCACTGGGTTGACCAAAAACTTCAAGGAAACAACAACTTTCTCTGTTGGTTCTCTTGCCTCCATACCTTGAGTATATTTGGATCAGATTTGAGCTATGATAAAGGAGGAGCTTGTTTCAACATCAACCAATGGCTCTGTGTACTCATCCGACCTGAGAAAAGTTGTGATTTAGACTAGAGATTCAGCTCGAGAAATAATGAAGATAGTTCAAGACTATATGAGAGAAGCTTCTGCCTCTCAGAAAGAAGTGAAAGAAAAGGTAGACTACTATTTTCAAAGGATTTATACCAAACATCAACTCAATAATCACTTAAAACTTCTATTAGAAAACCTGAAGTTACCTCCTGTCAATCAAGTCTTTAGAGATCAAGTCAGCAAGCTTAGGGAATTGACTCTATCCTTGGACAAATTCATGGAGAACAAGGATGATTTCATATCTTCTATGGAGAGAGGAGGAGGAATCATTATGGATTTCAGAAATCTCCTGTTGCATTTCTTGTATGTCAATGCTAGACCAGTGATTATACCTCCAGCTTTACCTACCTCTGCCTCTACTGCTTCTCCTATTCAGATGACTCCAGCCCAAGCCATTAGAAGCCTTACTCCTATGATTACTCAAAGAACTCCTCAGTACAGGCCAGGAACAGTTTCAGTGGATCAGCCTCCTATGATCATTTCTGGAATTCCTAATCCTTCACCTGCATCCACACAGTCTAAATAATCTTCTGATCCAAAGGGAAAATCTCACATTGAGGACGTGGATTGACTAGGTGGCTAATATATTTGATAGGAATCCCTTGTATTTTCTTTCCATGTACCTTTTTGCAACTTGTAATACAAATGGATTTCTTTTCTTTTTAATTTTATTTCTTTTCTCTTTGTTGTTTCCCACTTTTTGATTATCACAAAGGGGGAGAAATATTATAATAGGGAAACATATATGGGCATACTAACTTTTATGCGAAAGGGGGAGAAATATTATCTAAGGAAGAGATACTATGATTTGCACCTCTGATACCATTGAATTTAATTCTACCTCTGATACATTATGCTCTATAATATACTATTTTCTCCGATACAATTGAATTTAATGATATATCCTCTGATACAATTAATAATTATTTTAAAACTATAATATCATAAGCTGTGATTATCAAAAAGGGGGAGATTGTTGACCTCACCTGTTTTGATAATCCCAATTATGTTTTCACATACTTTTATAAATTAATGTTTATCTATATATCAATTCATTGAATCTATGATATTATATTATCAAGATGATAATAATATTAAAATAGTCCTTGAAATATGTTAATCAATGTTTATCTATGTTTATATAAGTTTTGAATTAATTCTAACTCAATCGTATATGTTCTGCATAAAACAGATAAGTGTTAAGTCACTGATATGCTTATATCTACTGATACAGATCTACTGGTACTTAGTCTACTGATAGACTTAGTCTACCGATAGACATAGTCACCAATAAGCAAAGGTCACCGATACGCAGAGCTACCGGTATGTATAAGTCCACCGGTAAGCACATGTCTCTGATCGATCAAGTCCACCGATACAGACAACCACCAACAGAAACTGAGCTACCGATAGAACAAGTCTACCAGTATGCATAAGTCTACCGATACATATATCACTGATATAGAAGCGAAGACACCGATACATCAAGCTACTATTACACCAGAGTTACTGATAGAGTAAGTCTACCGATATAAGAAAGTCTACCGATATGAAGCTACCGATACAAAACGAGCTACCGATAGATGAAGTCACCGATATATAGAGCTACCGATACAAGATCAAACAACTACTAATACCAATAACTACAGATACCAAGAGATACTGATACCAAGAGCTACCAATACATGATCAAAGAGCTACCGATACAAGATCTAACAGTTACCGATGGAAGGTCACTATTACATAAAGTTAAACGCTACCTATATAAGGCTATTGATGAAAGACAGACCAGTCAAACTCTATACTCTCAATATTATTTATTTATTAAAGAAACAGTTATATTTTGTGATTTTAATGCAATCAATGTTATTTAATGTGTATTGTTGGCATGTCAGGGAACCGTACCTAGTACCTATAAAAAGGTAATCTTTCTTTTTATAAGAGATGAAATCTATAAAAGGAAGGACAAAGACCATGAAGAATGTAGAGAATTAAGGAACGAATAAGGCACGTGAAGGGTGTAAAAGGCAAGGGATGAATAGCATTGAAAAGTGGTGCATTCACAGAAAAGGAAAAAGCTACATTCATACTGGAAGAGCACTAGACATACACGAAGCCACTCATTCTAGAGGAGAACACAAGCTGCATCTTGAGTGAAGAACTACAATGAACACTTCATGCACTCAAGCTGATAAGATGAATCTGAAAACCAAGGAAGAAAATGACACTGTTTTTCAGACAAAAACCAGAGAAGGACTCAGAAGCATTTCTGATAAATCAAAAGAGTCTAGAGCTGCACTTCAAATAACTAGAGCATTCTAAACTCTTATCCATTCTTTTAGTGATTCTTTTATTTACATTTTTGAGCAGTGTGTATACTCTGTATATTTCTTACACACACTATCTCCTATGATAAGTTGGAGGATTTTTAAATCCTCATTCAAAATATATAACTTCCTTGAACCCAACTGTGGATAGTGGTAGAGGTCAAGTAAGACCTGAATAGCCTGTGAGCTATTGTTTGTTTTCCCATGAAGAACTGTGGTAGAGGTCTTTGTACCTGGACAGTGTTTTCAGTGTTGTTTACCCCGATATAGGGTGTGGATCAATTTATATAAATTGTTTGAGAGGAATAAGTCTCGGCTTGAGACTGAACCTCTTGGTTACATCTACTGCACATTTTAGTTTAAGTCTGAAGTATTCTACATATTTTATATTCCGCTGCTAATTACTTTGAAATACAATTTGTTTTAAAGTTACTTTGATAGTAAAATTAGCAAGTGTTTACACTTATTGTGATCCAGTAAGTTAGTTTCAAAAGTAAATTTAATATTCTGATTAAATTAACTAAGACCTAATCAATATTTGAGAAAATAATTGAACTTTTACAATCTGTATAAATTCACTATAGTTTAACTTGTTTTTAAATAGGGGGATTTTAAGAGAAATATTTTTAATAGAATTTTTTGTTGGAACTCAATTCACCCCCCTCTTGAGTATCCACTCTGAACAACAATACCTTTAACTATCACACCATTTCTTGTTCATATTAAAGCATTATATCTCTAAAAATTAACTAAATAAGTATAACATAAAAATGATAAAGAAATTAATTAAGTAGTAGTGGATAAAATAATGAGAAAAAAAATATGATCTCGTTTGATTAATTTTGGTAATGTGATGCGCATTTTAAACTAAAATGGAACTTATATATTGAAAACATGCACTTAAACTCATACCAACCACATCATGTATAATATTGACGTGTGATCAATTTCTATAAGTGAAAAATGAATTATGGATAATTTCCCTAAATTTTGAAAATAATCTGAGCTCATTTTCTCAATTTTGGATAGTAACATGCGTTTTAAACTAAATTGAAACCTATATATTAAACACACACACTTTGAGTCATATCGGTCACATCACATGTTAGATTGATGTGTGGTCAATTCATACACATCAAAAAATAATTATGAACTATTTTCCTAAAGTTTGAAAATAATTTGATCCCTTTTTCTTGGTTTTTCTATTTGATGTGTGTTTTAAACTAAAATGGCACTTTTGTATTGAAAACACACACTTCAAGTAATATTGACCACATCATGTGTCGAATTGATGTGATATCAATTAATACATGTGAAAAACGAATTATGGAGTGCTTTCATAATGTTTGAAAATAAGCTGAGCTCTTTTTCTCAATTTTGGTGATGTGACATGTGTTTTAAACTAAAATGGAACCATTCTATTGAAAACATGCACTTTGAGTCACATCAGTCACAACATGTGTCAGATTGATGTGAAGTCGATTAATACACATAAAAAATGAATTATGGACCATTTTCCTAAAGTTTGAAAATATTAAGAGCAATTTTTCTTGGTTTTGGATATTTGATGCATGTTTTATACTAAAATGACACTTTCTTATTGAAAACATGTATTTTGAGTCATACCGACCACATCTGGTCTATAAATGATGTGTAGTTGATTTATAAAGGTCACAAATAACTAATGGATTTTTTTTTAAAGTTTAAAAGAAATTTGATCTCATTTACTCGATTTTGGCTAAGTGATGCATTTTAAACTAAAACAATAGTTTTATATTGAAAACACATTGTTTGAGTTAAATCGACCACATTGTGTGTTATATTGGTGTACGGTCAATTCCTACATGAAAAAAATAAATTATGAATTAATTTTTAAAGTTTGAAAAAAAACCCAATCTCATTTTCTTAGTTATGGGTATGGGACATTAATTTTAAACTAAAATTGAACCTTTCGATTGAAAAAACTCACTTTGAGCCATATCAGTCACATTGTGTGTTAGATTGATGTGTGGTTGATTCTTATATGTCACAAATGAATTATGGATAATTTTAATAATTTTTGAAAGCAATATGAGCTTGTTTTTTCAATTGTGGCTAGTGACGTGCGTTTCAAACTAAAATGACACCTTTATATTGAAAAAACAAACTTTGAGTCATATCGGTCACATCGTGTATCAAATTGATGTGTGATTGATTATTACATGTCAAAAATGAATTATGGACCATTTTACAAATGTTTGAAAATAATTCGAACTCATTTTATCAGTTTTGGATATTTTATGCGTGTTTTCAACTAAAATGACACTTTTGTATTGAAAAAATGAACTTAGAGTCATATCGACCATATCATGTGTCAGATTGATGTGGGGTAAATTATTACATGTTAAAAATGAATTATGGATTTTTTTTCTAAATTTTAAAAACAATACGAGCTCATTTTCTCAACTGTGTCAATATGACACACTTTTAAAACTAAAATGGAACCTTTCTATTAAAAGCGTGAAATTTGAGTCATATCTATCACATAATGTGTCATATTTATGTGTGGTTGATTCTTACATGTAAAAAATAAATTATGGAGCATTTTACAAAATTTTAAAAACAATATGATCTCATTTGATCAGTTTTGGCTATTTGATATGTGTTTTAAACTAAAATCACACTTGTATTAAAAACACACACTTAAAGTCATACCAACCACATCGGGTTTCAGATTGACATGTGGTTGATTTATATAAGTTTTAAATGAATTATGTACCATTTTCATATGGTTTAAAAACAATCTAAGATTATTTGATTAGTTTTGGATATGTGATGTGTTTTAGACTAAAATGAACCTTTTATATTAAAAACACATACTTCGAGTCATATCGACGACATTATGTGTTGGATTGGCATACGACCAATTCTTACGCATGAAAAATGAATTATAGATTATTTTCCTAAATTTTGAAAAAAATTATATCCATTTTTCTTGGTTTTAGATTTGTGACACATGTTTTAAAATAAAATAGAACCTTTCTATTGAAAACACACACTTTGAGTCATATCAATCACATCATATCTAAGATTTATGTATTGCCAATTCTTATACATTGAATGAATTATGGTCCATTTTACTAAGTTTAAAAACAATCTGAGTTCATTTTCTTAGTTTTGGATATTTGATGTTTGTTTTAAACTAAAATGATATTTTGTATTTGAAACAGACACTTTAAGTCATACCGAGCACATTGATTGTTGGATTGACATGTGGTCAATTCCTACAGGTAATAAATGAATTATGGACCATTTTCCTAATGTTTGAAAACAATATGATGTCATTTTATCAGTTTTTCTATGTGATTTGTTTTAAACTAAAATGGAATGTTTCTATTTAAAACATTTATTTCAAGTCATATCAACCAAATCATGTTTTATATTGGTGCATTGTCTATTACTATACATGAAAAATGAATTATATATCATTTTCATAAAGTTTGAAATTAACTTGAGCTGGTTTTATTGGTTTTGGTGACGTAACATCAATTTTAAACTAAAATAACACCTTTCTATTGAAAACACGCACTTTGAGTCATATTGATCATATAATGTCTCAGATTGATGTGTGGTCGATTCATACACATCATAAATGAATTATGGAAAATTTTCCTAAAGTTTGATAAAAATTCGAGGTCATTGGCCTGGTTTTAGATATTTGATGTATGCTTTAAACTAAAATGACACTTTTGTATTGAAAACACATTCTTTGATTTATACCAACAACATAGGGTGTTAGATTGATGTGTGGTGTAACGACCTAAAATTTTATCAATGAAATTTCCATTCTTATAATTATATCATGTAGTATAAAGCACATACATCACATAGATAACCTAATAAAAAAATTATTTTCCAAAATTAATAATGATACTTTAGTCAGAAAATAAACCAATAAGAAATCCAAATATTACAATGGTACAATAAATCGAAAACAAGATAAAAGGAATAGGTAAATTTGGATCTTTCGATACACTAGAATTACCAAAATCACAAAAAAAGATGTAGAAATAAAACATAATGTTAACAAAAAAATATTATTTTTAAAGATGAAAGTATATATATAACCTTGGGATAAAATATAATTGACTAATGAATAAGCTACATTTATATGAAGTAGTAAAACCTTATTAACATTGGAAATATGACTATTGGAATAGTAACCTGACCATTGGAATAACAATGTAACCATTAGGAATAGTAATCTGGCCATTATAATAGAAACATCACCTATGAAAGTAAAAATAAAATTTAGGCATCTTATAAATTAAAATATTATATATTTATATATTGTAATAAGAAAATAAATGTTTTTAAAATGATAAATCAAGTGTTGGTATTTTTGTGAAACATAAATGTTTATTTACAATTTTATAATTAATATAAAAATTTAAAAGAAAATTTATTTTCATAAAATAGATTCATAAATTAATATTTTTTTATTATAATTATAAGATAATTTTATGATACATTAATTAATTTTTCAAAGTGTTATAAAATCAGTTATAATATTAAAATTAATATTTTTTTGAATAAATAATGATTTTAATTAAAAATTAAAGTTTCTATATTTAGAAAATTATTTGCATAAAATAGATTCCATTTTTGAAATATACACATAAAAAAATAATTGGGGTGAATTTTTGGGTTTTTTCTAAAATAGTTGAATTTTTGGTGAATAGTGAAATATGATAATTTGAGGTATTTAAAAAATACATGAATTATTGATTCATGAATGATAGATGGATGATATAATCACCAAATAGTTCAAAATCACATGAACTTCTGTAATTAGTCATAAGAATCAACACTATTTATATTCTTGATCCAAAATAATAAACTAATGGATAAAATAATCTCCTCACCTTATAAATACCACCCTCACCACCTCTTATCCTCACACCTTCCAAGATTTGAATATTGATAATATTCTACCCAATTTCTCTCCCAAGATGCTTCCCCATATCCTTTTCTATCTGGTATTACCAAAAGACCAATTTAAAGTCCTTTAAGGAGGTTCCCAAGGAGACGATATTCAAGAGGTAAAATCCTAATTCTTTCTCTTTTAATTTTTTTCTTATCCTCCTATCACCTCCCATATCCAAAACAAAATGATAAATACAATATCATATATATAATATAATTTTATTATGTTAATGTAATATCCATCATCAAATATCTTATCTTCCATTTTATCTTAAAAATGAAAACATCGTCCGTGATATGTTGATTCACCACCTTCGTGGATGATGATTTTTCATTTTCAATTACCGTCTTCATGGATGGTCATAAAACCATTATAATGGTTAAAAAATATTTTAAAATATATATTATATCTTTTTTGATGTTCTAAAACTAATATATATGCATAATATTAAATAATAAAACAAAACTAGTTCATGATGATCAAAACCCCCGCAAAATAAAGTAAACGTTTATCATTAACAATTTAAAAAATGAATCATCCTCAATTCCAGAAAAAAATGATATATAGTAACATTTAAAATTATGGAATTATATTAATACAATTTCATTCCACTGCTGGAGTTTTTCTTCCATTTGACAAGAACTCCCACAATTATACTCAAGGGAACCGATCATAAAATCATGAAACAAACGCTCCCGAAACAACTAAATTAAACATTATAACTTATCAAAATGAACATAAATAAACAAAATAAAATGATAATAAATCAAATATATGTTTAATAGGTTATTAAATAAATTATTAATAAATATAATATTATTATTTAGGACATTAAGTGCAATTACATAATACATTTGGATATAAGGTAAGGGATCTCTCTGAACCTCCATTTTTCCTTCAAGTTACAATTTTTGTCCCTTTACACCAATGTATTTATTAATTATTTCTATTTACATATTATAAATTCTATTTATATGTTCCAAAATTATGTATGAATATCAATTAATCATTATTTTATGGGGAAATACATATTTTAAATGGTCCCCTTTTTAATTCCTCCTGATAAACAAGCTCGATTAAAGGGAACTTCCCAATTTCTTACCGCTTTTCAAGTACACTCCATAATATGTTTTAATAAACTATTATTTTTCTTAAATCAATAATTCAATCTTTAAAAACTATATTATTTAACTTTCAGTTTTATATAAAAAATTATTCCTTTGTTCTCTTTAAAGTCTCTTTAATATTCTCCCTCAAACCACACTAAAGTGGCTTATTTCTAAAGTTTCTTAAAAACTATTTTTATATGTTTTCACTTCATTGGGACATAATTTTTCATTATATTCTCATATTTTACCTTATGAATGTCCATTTATGATTTAAATCCATTATTTTATGGACACCATTATGATACAACCATTGGCTATGCCTTATGACATGATTACGATACCCATTTCCTTCCATGGGTAAACCTTATGTTTATTGATTATGTTTGATTTTTTATGTGGCACACATATGAATAAAAATTTTATTATGGGTGTGACCATATAGAAATCCAATTCATTGGGTAATTTTTAGTCCCATGATACATCATGTATTGGATTAGAAAGTGAACCTAATCCACCACCGGACTTTGTCCACCATGTGATATAGTCTTAGAAGTTAACCTTGAATCATGTTCATTTCATGTTATATGTTATTCCACATTCCTATGTTTCCATGATCACATGATCCCATGTTCTATATGTTATTATTCCATATGTTTATTCACGTTTCATTCCTTTTTTATGTCATCATGTTATGCATTCTAACTCATGTGCTATTCTTTGTTCCCATGTTTATTCCCTTACTGGGTTTTTTAGCTCATCCCTTTGTTCATGTATTCACTAGGTTATCATATAAAGATGTGTGAGATTAAATGAAGTTATGATCTCATTATAGATATTAAATACAATATGATTTTATTTTGGTTTCATGATTTCTAATTATGTACCTAGTCACTAGAATTTATTATAATTGGTTTGTATTTGACAATTAATTTTGCTTTAAATCATGTAATAATATATGTAAAAGGATAGGGTCACTATATTTAGTATCATAGGATGGTCTAGTTATTTTTGGATATCAAAACTAGAAAATTTTATTAAGAAACCTAGGGATAATTCTATCACCATGTATAACCTAGATTGATTCTTAGGGAATCACATGTTAGGATATACTTTTTATTTACAATTTTATATTTTTATGTTCAAAGTTTCCTTTTTATATGATTATTATATAAGTATTAAAGAACCCATAATTTTACTTTATTTTTTTAATTAATGTATGGAAATAGGAGTACCCATTCCAACAATCAATGTGACAGGAAATGTGACGATTTCCCTAATGAAATGCCAAATTTGATGGGAATGAGAGCTCAAAACTTCATGAAAATACTAGAAAAACTATATCAAGTTATGAATAATAAATTAAATCATGTGGAATTATATTATTATCCTATGAAAGATAAAGTTTCATTTGAATACTTTATGTGAAAAAATTCCTCCTATATTTAGTGGATCTTCTGTTCCATTTATCGTGGAACAATGGATTAACTCCATTGAGAAGATATTGTCTATCCTTCAATGCTCAGAAGAAGATAAAATAATGCTGGAAGTTTATCATTTTGGTGGGGAAAATGATTAGTGTTATACAATGATCAAAAAAAAATTCTAATGAGGAAATTTATTACATGGATTAGGAAAGATTCAAGAAAATATTTTTAAATTAATATTTCCCTTGAAATATCCATCTTAAGATGGAGAGTGAGTTCCTCAGACTGAAGCAAACAGAATGCGGGTTTGTCAAGGTGTATAAATAAATCTTTAAAATACTTGCATGATACAACTCCAATTTTTTTACAAACACCTAAAGTAAAGTGGATCACTTCTTTAGTGGACTAAATATGAGTCTATAAAATGTCTTAACGATTCAAGACTTTGATAGCTATGAGGAGATTGTTTATTGTTCCCATATGGTTGAAATGGAGATAAGAGACTCTCAGTGGTCTCATGGGCTAGGAGATAAAACATAGGAAAATGTAGTTTAACATGGGAGGATCAATATATAAATCCCATAAAGGAAAGAAAACCCAACATCCCACATGTCAAAAGTGTGGGAAGAAGTATCCTCAAAACTGCCTAAGGGGAACTATGAGATGCTTCAAATGTTGAAGAGAAGGTTATTAGGCTAATTTTTTCTGAATGGATTTAAAGTATCCCACTAATGTGGAAGAATAAATGAAGGTTCAAACCAATACTCAGCCTATAGTGCAATTTTTCAATTGTAAGTAAAATGTAAATTATGCGATCCAATGCCATAATCCAAGGGTTGTCGAAGGAAACCAATAACAAAAACCTCCAAGGAAATAAGGAAGGGTTTATTTTATCATTAATACTAATGTGGATCCTGATAATGATGTGGTGATAGGTTCCCTAGTTATTCATTCAATAATAGAGAACATAATTTTTTATTCTGGTTTCTACACATTATTTTATATCTTACAAGTTTAGTAGAGATATTCAAACACCACCTCAAAATATAGAGGTTTAGATATCTGTGAGAATAGAAAATGGGGAAATTATTGCATCCAAAGTATATAAATCACCCCCAATTAATGTTTGTGGACTAAAACCCCCATTAAATATTTTCTTACTTCCTTTGGTGGAGTTTGATGTTATATTGGGTATGGATTGACTATATTTATATAAATACAACATCAACTATTGAGAAAGGGTGATCAATCTTCACATCCCAAGGCATCCTATAATTATATATAAGTTTAAGGAGGATGATGAATCTACTTCATAATTATTATCTCAATTGTGGATATTATTACCTTATGATAAATTATATCTAGCTCAAATGACTGATACAAAATAGAGGATCCTACTCGAAGACATGCCCATTGTGAGGGACTAAACTGACGAGTTCCCTAAAAAATTTCCTGGTCTTCCTCCTAACCGATAGGTTGAGTTTTCAATTTATTTTATACCTATACCAATTAATATATTAAATACACCATATAAAATGACCACCATTTAGTTGAAAGAACTATAGAAGCAACTATAAGATAATCTGGACAAGGGTTTCATATGCCCAAGTGATTTATTGTGGAGTGAACTTGTCCTCTTCATCAAGAAGAAGAATGGATCAATGCTCCTCTACATTGATTATTGTGAGATAAAAAAAGCCATGATAAAGAATAAGTATCCTCTATCATAGATAAATTTCTTGTTCTATCATCTATGTGGGGCCAAATATTTCTCTAAGGCGAACCTTTGGTCGGGATATCATCAATTAAAGGTGAGGGATGAAGATATTCCCAAGACTGGCTTTAGAATGAGGTATGGTCACTATGAGTTTATAGTAATTCCTTTTGGACTCAATAATTCTTTATAAATATTTATGGACTTAATTAATAGAGTCTTTAGAGATTACTTTAAAAAATTTGTGGTAGTATTTATTGATGATATTCTAATATACTTCAAGAGAAAGGAGGAACACAATGAGCATTTGAATACTATGCTAAAGACTTTGTGAAGGGAGAAAATATATGAAAAGTATAGTAAAAGTGAGTTCTAAATAGAGGAATTATCATTATTGGGGAATGTTATCACTAGAAAAGGAATATCTATGGCCCTTCCAAGAAAAAGGAAATCAAAGAGTGTCCTAGGAAAACATCTATAACAAAGATCCATACTTTCCTTGTTTTAGTTAGGTATTAATGGTGATTTGTGAAGAAATTGTCACAATTTTCAAATACACTAACCATTATAACTCAGAAGGGAGTAAAGTTTTTTCGGAACAATTAATGTGAAGTCATATTTAAAGAGTTGAAAAATAGGCTTATCACTACACTAGTACTTACACTATTAACAAGTGGGAAACTCTTTGTGGTATACATTGATACTTCAAAGAATAGATTAGGATGTTTAATAATGAAAAATGATAAAGTGATATCCAATGACTCAAGGAAGATGAAATTTTATTAGAAAAACAATATCACGCATGATCTAGAGTTGGTGGATGTGATCTTGGTGTTGAAAATATGGTGGCATTACCTCTATGGGGAGAATTGCGAGATATATACTGATTACAAGATCCTAAAATATATATTCACATAAAAGGAGATTAATATGTTCCAAATAATATAATTAGATCTCATCAAGGATTAATAATTCTCAATCAACTACCATCCTGGAAAAGTAAATAAAGTGGAAGATGTTCTAAATAGAAAGGATCCTGTAACTTTATCAATGATGAGAATTGAGAAGGATCCAATATTCTTAGATTTGAAAAGGATGGAAATGATAATCATTAAGGAAAGAACATAATCAATCCTTTATCAAATGATTTATCAACAATCCCTTATAGATAAGATAACAGATTCTCAAAGAAATAATGTGGAAATTCAAAAGAAGGTGGAATCTATCAGAAATGGGAAATCCCTGAAGTTCAAAATTGACGAGGAAGGATCTGTAAGATATGGGTCACGACTATGTGTACCACCCAATCTAGAGATAAAGAAATATATTTTTAATGACTCGCATAGATTAAACTTCTATATTCACCCAAGGAGAACAAAGATGTATTGAGATCTCCAATAGAACTATTGGTGGGATAATATGAAGAAGGAGATCGCTGAATATGCATCAAAGTGCCTATTATGTCAGAAAGTGAAGGCTGAAATAAGAAAAATTCTAAGAGGATGATGCAACCATTACCCATACCTACATGGAAATGGGAAAACATAACCATGTACTTTGTCATCAAAATTCCAAATACATCTAGAGGAAATAATGCTATATGGGTTGTTGTAGATCATTGACACCTTACTCTATTACAATTAGAGAGGATTTCTCACTCGACCAACTTTCATCAGTATACATTATAGAAGTATTGAGGATACATGAAGTACCATTATTTATTATATCTGATCGTGATTTGATATTTTCCTCCAAGTTTTGGAAAAGTATTTAACATGATCTAAATACTGAGTTAAACTTTAGTAAGACTTATCATCCTCAAACTAATGTCCAATTTGAGTGGACTATTCAGACACTAGAAGACATGTTGAGATAATATTATATGAACTTAAAAGAAGGATGGGATCAATATATTCCATTGGTTGAGTTATCTTACAACAATAGTTTCCACTCAAGCATCCAAATGGTTCCATATAAATCCCTTTATGGGAAAAGATATAGAACACCTAAATTCTAGGATGAAGTCGGTGAATATAAGTTGTTGGGACCTGAAATGGTTGAAGAAATGGTATAAAAGGTGAAAACCATTCAATAGAACATCAAGGTAGACCAAAGTCAATTGAATATCTATGAAAAAAAATCATTGATGGGACCTAGTGTTTGATGTTGGAGACATGGTATTCCTCTGAATATCTCCAAGTAATAGGGTCATGAGATTTGGGAAGAAAGGAAAGCTAAGTCACAGGTATATTAGCCCCTTTGAGATTATTAATCGCATTGGAGCTGTGGCATATCGACTAGCACTTCCACAAACCATTTATTAAGTATATGATGTATTACACATATCCATCCTGAGAAAGTATATATATAATATCCCTCACATGTACTAAATTCATAGGTGATACAACTGGAAAATGATCTCTCTTACGAGGATCAGCCAGTGAAGATCTTGGACCATAGAGATAAAGTTATATGCAAAAAGAATACTCACATGGTCAAAGTACTATGGAAGAACCATAAATACTAAGAGGTGACATAGGAACTAGAGAAATCAATAAAGGAGTAGTACCCTCACCTATTTTCACTATATTATGTAAAACGAAATTTCAAGGGTGAAATTTCATAAGGGGGAAGAATGTAACGACCTAGAATTTTATCAATGAAATTTCCATTATTATAATTATGTAATGTAGTATAAAGAACATACATCACATAGATAACCCAATAAAAACATTATTCTCACAAATAAAAAATGATACTTTAGTTTGCAAAAAAACCAATAATAATGCCAAATATTAGAGTGGAAAAAATAAATAGAAAATAAAATAATAAGAATAGGAAAATTTGGATCTGCTCGATCCAATAGAATGATCGCACTCACATCCAAAGTTGTAGAAATAAAAAATAATGTTAACAACAAAATATTCTTTTTAAAGAATAATCATATATATAACCTTGGGATAAAATAAAAGTGATTAATGAATAAGATTCATTTATAAGAAGTAATAAACCCTTTTGATCATTGGAAATATGACCATTGGAATAGTAATGTAACAATTAAGAATAGTAATATGAATATTAGAATAGTGAAATCATCTATGAAATTATAATTAAAATTTTGGTATCATATAAATGAAAATATGATATATTTATATCTCAGATTAAGTAAATAAGTGTTTTAAAAATGATAAATTAAGTGTTAGTATTATTGTGAAACGTAAATGTTTATTTATAATTTTATAATTAATAAAATGATTTAAAAGAAAATTTATTTTAATAAAATATATTCATAAATTAATATTTTATTTTATTATAATTATATGATAATTTTATGAGAACTTAATTAATTTTTCAAAGCCTCATAAAATCGGTTATAATATTAAAATCGATATTTTTTGAATAAATGGTGATTTTAATTAATAATTAAATTTCTCATAATTATAAAATTATTTTCATAAAATGGAATCCATTTTTAAAATATACACATATAAAAATGGTTGGGGTGAATTTTTTTGATTTTTTTAAAATAGTAGAATTTTTGGTGAATAGTGAAATACAACAACTTACGATATTTAACAAATACATGAATTATTGAGTCATGTATGATGTATGGATCATAAAATCACCCATTATTTCAAGCTCACATGCACTATTTACTGCACTTAGTCATAAGAATCAACATTATTGATAGTCTTGAGCTGAAAAAATAAACAAATGGATAAAATAATAAAAAAACACTTCTCTCATCCCCTTATAAATGAAACCCCTAACCACCACTTCTCCTAACACCTTATAAGATTTTGAGATGGATAATATTATACCTAATTCCTATCCCAAGCCTCTTCCCCATGTACTAGCCTTTCTGGTCTCACCAAAATACCAATTCCAAGTCCCTTAAGGCGGTTCTCAAGGAGATGATATTCAAGAGGTGAAATCCTCCTTTCTATTTTAATTTCTTTTATTTTATTATCCTCATCTCACATACCCTATAAAAAATAGCATGATAGATCCATTATCATATATATACTATAATTTTATTATGTTAATGTAATATTCATCATAAAATCTCTTCTCTTCCCTTTTTTTCTTAAAAATGAAAACATCACCCGTGATATGTCAATTCACCACCTTAGTGGATGATTTTTTTTATTTTCCACTACGGACTTAATGTTTGTTCATAAAACAATTATAATGGTTAAAAATATTTCAAAAAATATATTATAACTTGTTGCATGTTATATAACTAATATATATTCATAATACTAAATAATAAAACAAAACTAGTTTGTGATAATAAAAAAACCAAAATAAACTAAACGTTTATCATTAACACTTTAACAAATGAATCATCATTATATCAGGAAAAAAAATGATATATGGGAACATTTAAAATTTTATAATTATATTAATACTATTTCATTCAACTTTTATAGTTTTTATTCCATTTGACAAGAACTCCCATAATTATACGCAAGGGAACCGATCATAAAATTATGAAACAAACACTCCTAGAACAACAAAATTAAACATTATAACTCAATGAAATGGAAATAAATGAACATAATAAAATTATAATAAATAAAATATATTCTGAATTGGTTCTAAACTAAATTATTAATGAATATAATTTGATTATCTAGGAAATTAAGTGAAATTTCAGAACACATTCATACATAAGGTAAGAGATCTCTTTGAACCTTCATTTTTCCTTCAGGTTATGACTTATCTCTCTTTAAACCAATGCATTTCTTAATTATTCTTATGTAGATCTTAAAAATTATATTTATATATTCCAAACTTATGTATACATATCAATTCAACCTTCTTTTATGGGGAAGTACATATTTTAAAAGGTTCCCTTTTTAAGTCTTCTCGATAAGAAAACCCGATTAAAGGGAACTTCCCTATTTATAACCCCTTTTCAAGTACACTCAATAATATATTTTAATCCCCAATTATTTTTATAAAATCAATCATTTTATCATGAAAAACTATCTTAGTTCATTTCAGGTTTTATACAAAAAAATTATTCCATTTTCCTCTTTAAATTCTCTTTAATATTTTCCCTTAAACCGCACTAAAGTGGCACATTTCTAAAGTTTCTTAAACACTATTTTTACATGTTTTCAATTATATTGAACATAATTTCTCATGATCTATGAATATTTTTCTTATTAATTTCCATGTATGATTTAAATCCATTCTTTCATGGATACCATTATGATACGCCCATTGGTTATGCATGATGACATGATTACGATACCCATTTCATTCCATGGGTAACCCTTATTTTTATTCCTTATGATTTATTATTCACGTGGAACACATATGAATGAACATGTTATGATGGGTATGAATAAATAGTTCTCTAATTAATTGTTTAATTTTTAGTTTAATGAGACGTCATGTATGAGATTAGGGAGTAAACCTAACCCATTATGGGACATTGTACACCATGTGATATAGTCTTGGAAGTTATCCCCGACTCATGTTTATGTCAAGTTATATGTTTATTCTATAATCCTATGTTTCTATGATCACATGATCCCATGTTCTATATGTTATTATTCCATATGTTTATTCATGTTCCATTACTTTTTTATGTCATCATGTTATGACTTCTAACTCATATTCTATATTTTATTCCCATGTTTATTCCCTTACTGGGATTTTTAGACCATCCCTTTATTCATGTATTCACTAGGTTATCCTATAAAGATTTAATAGCTTAAAGGAATTTAGGGTATCATTATGGATATTAAATAAAATATGATTTCATTTTGGATTCATGCTTTCTAAGTATGTACCTAGTCTTCCAAATACACTAGAATTTACATTCATCGATTTGTATTTGATGGTTAATTATGATTAAAATTATGTAATAACTTGTGTAAAAGGATAGGGTCACTATATTTTGTCAATTCCTACACATGAAAAATGAATTATGATTTTTTCCTAAATTTTGAAAATAATTAGATCTTGTTTGCTCAGTTTTGGCTATGTGGCATATGTTTTGAACTAAAATGATACTTTTATATTGTAAACACATAATTTAGGTCATCTCACCCAAATCACGTGTCATATTGTCCTATGGTTAATTACTAAAAATCACAAATTAATTTTGGATAATTTTACTTAAGTTTGAAAAAAATTGATCCCATTTCCTCAATTTTAGCTGTGTGAAACATGTTTCGAAAAAAATTGACACTTTTGTATTGAAAATACACACTTCAGGTCATACCTACCAAATCGCGTGTCATATTGATGTGTGGTAAATTCTTACACATTAAAAAATACTTGTGGATAACTTTAATAAAGTATAAAAAAATATGAATTTTTTTTCTTCATTTTGATCATGTGATGTGTGTTTTGAACTAATGTGTAAATTTAACAAAATAAGTATCAGATAAAAATAGTAAGGAAATTAACTAAAAAAAGCAGATAGAGTGATGAGAAAATGAAATAAATATGTAGTAGGAATTCACCTATTCATTATGTTTGTATACATTCTGACACCATGCATTCTTCCCATTTAATTATAAACAAATTGATTTCCTCCATTATACTTATCCTTGATAAACAGATCAAAAATAATATATAAGAATTCTAATACTAATTCCCCATAACCCAAATATATTTATAAGGTCATATCTCATATTAGTTCAAAAAAATATTAGGTAATCACTTAAATTTTATGTCGAAAAACATTTCAACACCATGTATGTTTCCCACTCAACTCTAATAAAATTTACTTCTTCTTTTGAGAATATAGATTGTTGGAAATCTTGGTATGTAATGCCCCGGCCTAGGAGCCACCATAACCAATTCCCTAAGATGGTTTTCTATAGTACCTTGTCCATGCCTCCCTATAATCCAAAGGCTGACGACTAGTAATTTGGATCTAATGAGACACATTTGGAGACTATAAACTCTTTATCAAAGTAATCCACAATATATAAATTGAAAAACAATGTAAAAAATATAACAACAACCAAGCATCACAAATCTATTTCCCAAAACTGAATATATTCCCACAACCAAATAGTAAGTATGCCATGTCATGTCTATAGTTCCAAGTGAAAAAGTAACCCAAAATAAAGACACACTAAAGAATCCCCAAAAAGGATCCCGATACTAAGTCTGGTTCCCTCATCCATGTGTAGGGAATTTTCCATTTTCCTGACCCATAACCATAAAGTCTAATTGGGTACCCAATGGTAGCCCGAGAAGAGTGTGAGTACAAATCAGTAAGCCACCACCAATGGTATCTACAAAATATACAATCTAATATAATGTATGCATAATTATAGGTAATAATGGAAAGGAAAATAAAATAAGTTACTACATTTAACATTTAATAGACCAATTAATTTCATTCATCGTTCCATGTTTTACCCTTTTTTCATCAATCCTACTTTGGTTTATGCTAGTCATCTGAGCCATATGTCAAAGGGGTCATAGGTTGGAAAATATAGAGCCTCATTCCATGAATCTTACTAAGATTCAGAATTACATGTCTTACCATTACAACCACAATATAGAATGTGATTTCCATACCCTTGGGTTTAGGAGCATCAATCCATTCCCCAAATAACTACTATGTACATGAGCATCTAAAGAATCATTCTAGCCCACCCATGAGATTGGAACATTAGTCCAGCATCACACTACCATAATCACAGTCACATAGTCTCATCATCATTAAAAATTTCATTATAGGAAAACAAAAACGGTGTACCATTTCCATTTAATCACATTTTCATGCTTCTTTACAACCATCATGTTCTTAATTCCTAAGACAATCCAATTTTACCATTTAACACATTGCAAACTTTTATTCCCCTTTACCAATCCATTTAACCATGAGGATTATCCCCATTAACCAATTATCATATCCATTTATTTACCCATCATCAATTACTTAACTCTTCATGTTAAGTCAAACATCTCATCTTTCCATGTTACTGGGTTAGTCACATTTACCACTGGTTTAATATCATAAAATCCAAAATTTATTATTCAACATACCAATATTTCATGCTAAAGGGAGTGGTCCACCCCATGGATGTCCATAGGCCTATTCAACTCATCCCCATCAGTACCACGAGGATCATGTGTGTTTTAATTTATTATCCAATTAACCCAATACCTATTTCGTATCATGACCCGACCCAAGACGAGGCTTGAGATGCAACTACCCCAAGCCGGCCTCCATAGGCCAGGGGGTGGAGATAAACACCAAAGGCATAAATAACATGGGTAGGACTTTGACTAAGTAACTATACACACATACACAACTATCTCAATGTAGAAGTTCAAAGTAAGTAAAATAAGAAGAAACAAAAAAATTCTAAGGGAACAACCATGCATGTAAAACATCTAGATAGTACAAGGTTATGGTAGTGTAAATTAAAAATTAAAGGGAAAAAATATATGACCGACCATAAATATGTCCCAACCCAAAAAACTGGAAAGTAAAATGCTGAGAGAGCCTAGCTTCTGAATTCCAAGCTATGACTACTATACGCGGCCAAAGCACCAGGTATCCCTAAGATCCTCTGAAGTAACGGTCGACCTATCCCTCATCTATATAAGAAATGATACATGTGGAAAAATCCCATGAAGGGGTGAGTATAAAAATACCCATTAGGATACCCCAAAAGATTAAGGAGGAGAATTAAGAGATAAAATATAAGAGAAAGACAGTAGATAGAACAAGGTATAATTAAAGAGTATAACTCAACCCAAAAAGAGAGTAAAGGTAACCTCATCAAAACATAAGATGATTAACATGGTGAGTAGCTGAACTACTCATAAAGTCTTCTCCACCTATAGTACGATATTATACTCATCCAAGAATAATAAGTTAACACGAAAAGCACATGGAATACCCTAATCATTTTTGTCTCTCTTGGAAAGAGAGTAGCCAATAGTTCCTAAAGTCCGTCAATGATTCCCAACATCCCACGCGTCTATCCATATTTAACCATATAAGTCTAATCATGCTTCGTCACTATACTACATAGATGAGTAGTCACAAAATCAAATTCGAGGACCCATTCCCTGGTACAATAAGAGGGTTCCACTATAAAATCATTGAGGACCCACTGCCCAACCCAACTGAAGGGTACCACTCAGAATACATTGATGACCCACTTCCCAGCCCAGCAGGAGGGTACTACTCTGAAGACATCGATGAATCCACCTCCTAGCTATGATATAGGGTCAACTCAGTATTTGTCAAGGACTTCACTACCCATTCTATACTATAGGGTCTACTCGAAAAGTGCTGAGGAATCCATTGCCTAGTCCCTACTAGAGGGTCTACTCAGAAAGTGTCTGGTGACCCGGTGTGATCAATGTCGTCATCAAGTATCACCTAACCAAGCTTCATGCCCGAAAGATTCCAAATCATATCTTGAAATCCATAACCGATGGCACCGTTGTGTTATATATAGAAAAAAGTCAGTATATTCTACTTATGGTCCAAAATGTGAGTCCAAATGAAGGAGATATGAATTTTGAAGATTCATTAAGAAGCACACAACATGTAAGGGAACCACATGAAATATGGTCCCACTCTTGTACTTGGTCACGTCCTTTCTAGAACATGGATTGCTGGCCATGTAGCACAACACAATGTGTAAGGGTAGTATATGACATGTCTCAACCAAAATCCTGAAGAACGCATGAGGATCATCGTTGTTCTAAAGGGAAAAACATAATTTCACTAATATGCATCTTCAAATGGTCATGGATAGATAAAAGGATCACACCATTGCAATACCCATGAAAAAACTCATGAGATAGGCTATTCACTTGCTTTAATCAGACACCCAGTGAAAAAGTCACATTTCACCACATAACACATGAATGATACTTCGTAGACGGTTCATCATTCCGATAACGTATGAGGGAGATATGTCAGATATAATATTCCACAAAATTATTATTATTATTATTATTGGGAACTTTGTAGACCTATAACACAATTCATAAAAATGTATCAATCACTAGTATTTAAATGACCGTCTCAATTCCAAGGTCATACTACCAATGATGGCTAGTCAATCAGACATCGTACTAAGGATTTATGGTCCAATTAAAATTTGAAGACTAAAATAAAAATAAAAATATTTTAATATTATTATTAATATTTTTTTATATAAACCTCATTTTGAGGATTCTTCATGCATGAGCTCCTCCCAAAATCCTTCATCCTCTTCTCAAAATAAATACACACTACTTCTTCATTTACTCAAATTAATAATAATAATAATTGAATCAAATTATAAAAACACATATCCCTCATAGACCCCACCTATTTTGACACATAAAACCCACCAGGATGGCCATTCCCCACCTTCTTCAACTCTTTTATTCCTTTATCATTTTAATAAACTTTATTAATTTACTTTTAAAACATGAAACCATTTTTCTTAATTAATTAAATTAAAACCATTTAATTTAATTAACCACACACATTTTATGTCCTCATTATTATTATTATTATTAAATAGAATAATAATAATAAATCCTCCTTTTATTTCTTTCAACTAATCACCATTATTATTATTAATGATAATAATATTAACAACCACCACATTAACAATGTCCGACCACATCATTGGAGATCCAAGTCCGGACACTATCACGTCAATGCCGAGAAGCCTCTACCATGAAATCCCATGCATGAACTTCACTCAAAATCAATCTCATCACACCGCTTGTCATTTCCACATGTTAACTAGAAAAACGGGGATCACCGATCTATCCCGAACCACATCTGATCACAAAGTTCACACCCACGGTACCAAATTGATCCATTCACCAAACACCATCCTGCTTATTTATTAATTCATCCCCAAACCATCGATCCACATGTCATTCATTTCACTGTAATAAATTTGGGGGTTCGATCACACTCAAACCAGCCCTAAAAATGTCGAATCATGACCCCATGATCTAATGATGAAGAATATGAATAAATATGGGGGAAATTCACCAATAAAAAAGTAATAAAAATCATTGGACAATATTTCTTGACCAAAAATTTCATAGTCAGGAAACCGGGGTGAGAAAACATGGCTTAGGCAAGAAATAAATTGAAAGAATAATTTATTTTGATTACACAAGATTATAAAAAGGCTCAAATTAACACAGATCAAAGCGAGAGAAATGATTATGATCAATATTTTAATGATAATGGTGGAAAAACACATATAAAAAGTCCTAATTTGATTATGGATTGATCATTGGTGAATAAAACATCCCCTAGTGATGAAGGTGATCCATTTCATTTGCTACTTGTCAATTCACCATGATCTGATCATTGATCATCATTTGATCTCAATCTACCAATGAAAAAGGGGTATAAGATCTTCTCAATGATCACAGAGTTATGCGGCTAACACTGGAAATTTTCCATAGCATATTATTTATAGAGGAAATTGGTTTTGGTCATTTAATTCAAAATAAATAAATAAATTATTTATTTTAATTAAACGCACCTGCCAACAACTTCCTTTACCAGAAGTCCCATGCTAAACAACTTTAGAATGCATCTAGAGAAAACACCACATTAAGAACTCAATGATGGTCTCAGATTTACCATCCGAGTCTATATCTTTGAGTTATTTGGGTTTGTGTTATTAAATAGATTAATTAAATCAATTAATTTATCCAATGTACCTATCAATGACTTCCACATATGTAAATTTTTCACCCACCAACTTTAGGTTGAAACTAGGGGAAAATAAATGTTCTGGATTAAACTATGGTTTAATATTTCCGATACGAGACTCTGTTTATGAGATATTCTACTTTTTCAGGAAAACTGTGTCTGCTTAATGAAAATATATTTAATATTTTTATAAAATTAATTCTGGGCTCACCGAGCCTCAGAATCGCGTACTGTCTCAGTGCTTGGCTCCAAAAATATTCCTAAGAATATTCCAAAGTCTTACACAGCAAAACCAGAGTCTCTATATTATTCCCTTATTCAAATATTTTCATCCCCCAAAAGAATAACTAAGTAAAAAGGTGGGGATACTGAGCCCCCATCTTTATTTTCCATATATCTTCCATACACCTGGATGTATAACCAAAGGATAAGTTTGAAACCCCCTCATCACCTCCTCTCATAACGATACTAGAATCACTGTTCATCCCTGAAAAAGGATGACATGATTTCTTTCTTCAGAAAATCCATCTGGTGAAACTTCTAAGGATATCTAGTCATGTAAGATCTCACAGTCGATTTCCCTCAGAAGGTAGTGCCTCCACATCCTCAAGGTGAAGACTATCATTTCCATTTCTAGGTAGTGAGTTTCATAGTTCTGTTAAGGGGGTCACAAATGCCTTGACCCATATGTGATAACTACCTACTACTGCATCAATGGTGACATCAAGCACACAAGGGTACCAATGAACAAGGTAGGTGAGTATGATCATCCAATAAAGGGAAGATAGACATGGATATCACATGGAATACTTCACAAATATTCACCTATATTGGAAGGATAGTAACCACAAACTAGAAAATACACCACACCTACTATTGGAATCCCAAGGAAAAAGGGTTTAGAAGAAAAATCTACCAATAATTCCAGGACCTTCTCCAACACTTCATCTCACAACCACACTCTGAATGCACAAGTCTAAGGAACTCATTATCCACACCTCGACGTTATCCACTTTGGGTGGCACTGATTTACCCACATGGTTTTGGTCGCATCACAAAAACACATATTGGTGGGGAAAGTTTTCCTCTTCCTCATGAGTCCAAAGCTAGGTCAAACTGCATAACTTCCTTCTTGAGCCTCTTGTGTACAAACTGATTCCAAGCTCATGAGGGTACTAACAAACAATAAAGGGATAACTAAATGCTCAAATTAGTCTTACCGGGACCTATGTTTTCAAATACCAACACATCACCCAACCCCAAACAAACAAGTCAGAGGGACTCATCCACTAAGCCTCAATACTATCCACTTTGGGTGGCATTGACTTTCCCTCACAATTTTAGATCATGTTGAAATAATGCATCTCGATGGGGGAAGTGTCCCTCTTTCTTTCATGTACAAAGACACATTGAACACCACTAACACATGGCTCTACTGATGACTAACATTTTCCTAGACCGGTATCACTATGAGGATCACCATAAAAAGGGGTTATAATCAGGTTGGATATCCAAACCACAAGATTTGTCCTGACCTCAACCACCTTAGAAGGGATTCTGGCTCAACAAAAAACCTGAGTGATCCCTATCTCTGAAACTTATAATGCACACTCAACATGAGTGCATCATCTTCTGGTACCACTAGAACCAACTAATTCTCTATGAAGAGCACTAGTTGCAAGTAAAACCATCTAATAAGTTGGGATCTACACAAGTCTGAGAACTTTGATCACTGACTCAAGCCAATCCTCTACTACCTAGGGATTTGGATCATTGTGGAATCTTAGTATCCTCTAGAATTGGAACTCATGAGGTGCACTAAGACTACATGAATCTTCAACCTGATCTACTAGTACTAACTACTACTCAACAAGAGGGGATTCTACTACCTTCCTTTCTAGAGGAAAAGATCTCGCATGATGGACTTTAAACCGTGGCCTCCTCTCCCATCATATTTTCATCATGATCCGGAAGTTGATAACCTAGTCAGATGCCTTTGTGGAGGTATCTCAAAAGTGATCGAGACGTACCATGGTCAAATGGGAATATATATATATATATAACAATAATGGGGAGATGAATAAAAAATTATTGTCAAATAATCAAACCTATATGATGCAAGTACCATTGATCCCTACAAAAAATGTCTCAGCATGCCAAGTCAACAAGCAGGTAGTCAGGGTCCTAGTGAATGGATACATTAGTCACCCACACCATAAATAGACTCCCTGACCTGAGAGTCACACTTGAGATACTTTGAAATTGTTTCCCTAAACCCAACCAAATACTCTTAAGGGGTATAGTTCAAATAATGTCGCAGGGAATTAACTTTCTATGATACAAATCTATCATGACTTGACGCAAGATATAGTTAAAGCTACAACTACCCCAAGCCCACCTCCATAGGCCAGGGGGTGGTGATAAGTGTTGAAGGGATAACTAACATGGGGAGGTATTTTCCTAAATACCTGTATGTACACACAAAACCATCTCGATACAGAAGTACATAGGAAGTAAAAGTAAATGAAACAAAAAAAATGCTAAGGGACAAACCATGCATGTAAAACATCTAGACATTACAAGGGTAAGGTAGTGTAAAATGAAAATTAAAGGAAAAAAATACACACCCAACTAGAAAGATGTCCCAACCCAACAAAACTAGAAAGTAAAATTTTGAGAAAGACTAGCTCCTAAATCCCAAGCTGAGACCACCATATGCAGCCAAAGTACCAGGTATCCCTAAGCTCATCTAAAGTCAAGATCGACCTATCCATCTTTTTCGTAAGACATGATACATGTAGGAAAATCACATGCATGGGTGAGTATAAACATACTCAGTAGGACGCCCCAAAAGATAAAGGGGGATCAGTAAGAGATATAATTGAAGAGAAAGATATTAGATAACACAAGGTATAATGAAAGTGTACTGCTCAACCCAAAAAGAGACACTACTGGAAAATTACCCTATACCAGCGGTTTGGAACCATGGGTATAGGATATACCCACAGTTCAGAGAACCATGAGATATTAAGCCGTCAGTATAGATCAGAGCTATAACCATGATTTTAAAATGTTATACCCATAGTTATGAACCATGGGAATAGGTGTATGGGAAATTGTCCATCGTATCAATAAACATATACCCACAGTTATAAAATTATGTCTATAGTATTTAAAAAAATTCCTTCCACCAGATTCGAACCCTGGACCACCTCTATTCAATTCATGCACCTAACCACTACACCACATACAATTTTTGGTATATATATATATACATTTACTTATATATATTTTTCTAAACTATTTATATAGGTGTAAAACTATGGCAATAAGTTTTCCCACATGAATTCCTTTTTTCCACATAATTTTTCCCCTATGCTTACATGGGAAATCTATACCCACAGTTTACCAGAACCATGGATATAGGGATGAATTATACCCAGGGTTTTTGAAGAACCATGGGTATAGGTTTTTAACCAAACCTTATACCCATGGTTTTTTAGAGAAACATGGGTATAGGTCTTGAACAAAACCCTACACCAACTCTTTTTTGAAAACTATGGGTATAGGTTGGAAATTACCACCTATAGCCATAGTTTACCAAAAACATGGAAATAGGTTCTAAATCAATCCTTATACCCAAGTTTTTTGGGAAACCATGGGTATAGTCTTGTTTTCTAGTAGTGATAGTGAAGGTAACCTTGTCCAAACACAAGGGGCTTAACACAATGAGTAGATGAACTATTAATTGAGTATTCACCACATATAGCAGGAGAGTAGAATCATCTAAGCGTAAGAATCTAAACAAAGAAGCACGTGGCATACCTCATGCATCTTCGTCTCTTATAGAAGGAGATCATCTAATAGTTATGAATGTCCATCAATGATTCCCAAAATCCCATGTGTTTATCCAGAAGTAACCGTACAAGTCTAACCATGCCTTTTCACTATGTCGCATAACTGAGTGGGCACAAACTCGAAGTCGAGGACCCATGCCTTGGTACAACATGAGGGTTCCAATATGAAGGTGTCAAGGATACACTAACCAACACAGATAGAGGGTACCACTAAGAAGACATTGAGGACCCACTACCCAAACCAACTAGAGGGTACCACTCAGAATATGTCGATGACCCACTATCCAACTCAACCGGAGGGTACCAGTCAGAAGATGTAGAGGACACCACTGCCCAGATATGCTTGAGAGTCAACTTAGTATCCATTGAGAAATCCACTACCCAGTATTTTCTAGAGGGTCTACTCAGAAAGTGTCGAGGGATCCTATGCCCAATCCCTGCTAGAGGTTCTAATCAAAAAGCATTGAGGACTCCAGTTCCCAATCCCTGCTGAAGGGTCTACTTAGAAAGAATCCGGTGATCCTTCATGATGAATTTCATCATTGAGCATCACCTAACCAAGCTTCATTCCTGGAAAATTACACATTGTATCTTTAAAACCACAACTGAGGGAACCATTGAAGTTATACATAGAAAAACACTATGGATAGGCTACTCACAGGCTAAAATCTGAGTCCAAACAAAGGAGATACGAAAGTTTGAAGATTCATAAAGAAGAACATGGAATGTAAGGGACCCAAATGACATGTGGTCTCACTCTGGTACTTGGTTTTTTTCTTTCCAGCACACATACTGCTAGCTATGTATCACTACATGACATGTAAGGGTACTACACAACATGTCTCAAACAAAATCCTGACGAACGAATGAGGCTCTTCATCAGTATGAAGGGAAAAGATTTAATTTCACTTATATGACTCTTCAAATGTATTTGTATGGCTAAAAAGATCACACCATTATGATCCTCATGAAAAAATTATTGAGATAGTATATTCACTTTCCTCAATTGTACACTTGGTGAAAAAGTCACATTTCACCACATAATGCAAGAACAATATTTTGTGGGCCCGAGCCATGAGTCAAAATTAAATAAATTATATTAGTATTGAAACTTACACCTTGATTTCAAGGTCACAATGTCGCATACTATTCTTCATTCTAATATCGTATGAGGGAGATATGTCGAATACAAGATTCTACAACAATAATAATAATAATTTTATTGGGAGCTTTGTGGATGTGCACCATGAGTCAGAAAAAGGTATCAATAAATGGTCTTGAAATAACCATCTCAATTATAGGGTCACACTAATGCTGATGGTTTGTCAATCATATATTGTACAAAGGAGTTACGTTCTAATTAAAATTTTATGACTAAAATAAAAATAATAATATTTTAATATTATTATTAATATTTCTTTATATACCTCATTTGGAGGATTCTTCATGCACGGGATCCTCCCAAAATCATCCCTCTTTTTCTCAAAATCACTGCACACCACTACTCCAATTACTCAAATTAATAATAATAATAATTAAATCAAAGTATAAAAACACATATCCCTCATAGACCCCCACATATTTTCATACATAAAACCCACCAGGAAGGCCATGCCCCACCTTTTTTAACTATTTTATTCCTTTATCATTTTAATAAAGACTATTAATTTTCTTTAAAAACGTAAAATCATTTTTCTTCATTAACTAAATTAAAACCATTTAATTTAATTAACCACAAAAATTTTGTGTCCTCATTATTATTATTATTAAATAGAATAATAATAAAAAAATCCTACTTTTATTTATTTCAAATCATAACCATTATTACTATTAATTATAATAATATTAATGACTACCATGTTGACCATGTCCAACCACCTTATCAAAGATTCAAGTCCAACCCCTATCACATAAATGCCAAGCATCCTCGGCCATAAAATCTTGTGCACAACCTTCACTCAAAATCGATCCCATCACACCGTCTATCATTGTCATGCGTCAACCGGGAAAATGAGGATCAACAATATGATGTCAAACCACCTCTAATCACAAAGTTCACACCCCAGTACCAAATTGATCCATTCAACAAACACCACCCCACTCATTCACCAATCAGTCCCTAAAATGTTGATCTACATATCATTCATGTCACCATAATGAATCTGGAGGTCCAATCACACTCGAACCCACCCTAACAATGTCGAATCATGACCCCGTGGTCTAATGATGAAGAATGCAAAGAATGATGGGGTAAAACACCAATAAAAAATTGATAAAAATAATTTTCTAAATGTTATTGACCAATGATTTCATAGATGGGAAACCTGGGTGAGAAAACACGACATAAATAAGAAATAAATTGAAATATTAATTTATTTTGATTACACTGGCTCATGAAAAGGCTCAAATTAATTCAGATAAAAGAGAGAGAAATGGATATGATTAATATTTTAATTATAAGGGAGTAAAACCACATATAATGAGTTCTAATTCAATTATGGATTGATCGTTGGTGAATAATTCATCCGCTAGCGATAAAGATGACCCGTTACGTCTACTGTCTGTTGATTCACCTTGATCCGATCACCGATCATTGTCTGGTCTCAATACGCCAACGAAAAAGGGGAATAAGATCATCTTAATGATCCCATGGTTATATGGCTAACCTTATAGATTTTACATTGAATCATATTTATAGCGGAAAGCGGTTTAGGTCATTTAATTCAAAATAAATAAATAAATAATTTATTTTAATTAGACACACCTTCCAACAGCTTCCTTTACCAAACATTCTGTGTTGACCAACTTTATATTGTACCTAGGGTAAAAACCACTTTTCAAACATAAAGGTGGTATTATATTTCTCATCCGATTATCTTTTTGTGAGTTATTTGTGCTATTAAATAAATAAATAAATTAATTAATTTATCTAATGCGCCCACCAATGGCTGCCCCATCCGAACATCTCGCACTGACCAAATTTAGGTTGATCCTAGGGTAAAATACACATTTTGGATTCAACCATGGTCTCAAATTTTCGATTCAATATTCTGTTTATGAGATATTTCACATTTCTAGAAAACTATTCACACATAATAATTTTTTTAATAATATTTTTATAAAATTAATTCCAGTCTCACCAGGCCTCGGAATCGTGCGATGTCTCAGCATATGGATCTAAAAATATTCCTAGGAATATTCCAAAGTCTTATATAAAAAAACTAGAGTCTCTACATTTCCAAATAAGGAAACCAAATGGATAACAAGAATAAACCACTACACAACCACATACACATTCAAATAGTTAATAAATACTATGAGATATAACTTGTAGTCCACCTACCTCGAGTTCATAGATTGACACTCACTTAACCTTATACTTTGATTCAAACTTATAAACCCTTTAAATAACAAACCTAGGATCTTATAGAAAAAATGGTTTTAGTTATTAATAAGAATAAGAATGTTTCCACATGCCCTAAATGAGGAAAAATAATGAATAAGAGTGTTAAACTCACCCATATCCTTGATCCACACCCAACGACTCTCCAAATGGATTATAATAGAGGGAGAACCATACCTTGGAAGTTTGGGAGGATTTGGTTTATCAATGAGGATGTTTTTGGAATAATTGTAGAGAAATTCAGGTGAGGTTTCATAAACCTTTAGAGGAAAAAATGGTAAAAACCCACCATTTTTATTAGGGCACATGGTTTGGATGCACGGTTGGCCAAACCATGCGCCAACCATGAGCCTCCATCTATCCAAGATTAGTTTAGGTCACACAACCTATTAGGGATTTTGTATGGTTTTATAAACCACGTGGTGACTATGTGAGATGAATATATCCAAGCCAACATGATTTGGTCCACCTACATGAATGGTTCACAAATTGTACACCACCCTTCTCTAGGGTTCATGGTTCTAGTGCACAGTTATCACTAACCATGCTCCAATCATGTAACCTACATAGTGTGACCTCCTTTCCTCCTATTTCTCATTCCAAACCCCCAAATCACCCCTGAGTCTCCTCATATTCTTAGTAAACTTTTTAAGAACCATTTTAAAGGTGATTAAACCAAAACTTAAACAAGAGCATACCTCATTAGAATTTTGGGATCTTACAACCTCCCTAACTTATAATAGTTCGTCCTCAAGATTCACTTCCAAGGATCATCAATACTCCAAGGTAAAAAGTAAGGGAAATTGGGCCTACATATTTACCTCCCTCTCCCAAGTTTCTTCCTAGATATTACCGTGCTTCCATAGCACTCGAACCAATAACACAGTCTTACCCCACAATATTTTCTCACTATAATCCACAATACGAACTAGATGCTTCTAAAAGGATGCATCGGCCTCAAGATCAATGTCATCAACTGAGATCACATGAGAAGGGTCGGGGTGGTACTTCTGAAGTTGTAACATATGAAAAACATTTTTCATGGTACTAAAATGCTATAGAAGATTCAATCGGTACACCACCGGTCTGATCCTCTCCACAATCTCAAATGGCCCACATAACTAGGTGCCGAATTTCCCTATTTCCGAATCCGACAATGACCCAAACTTGGAGACACTTGAAGGAACACATGATCACCCACTAAAAACTCAAGAGGTCGATGACGTCAATCAGAATATGACTTATGCCTACTTTGACCCGTAACCATATGTTTCCGAATCAACTGAACCTATTCCAATGCATCCTATACAAGACTCAGTCCCAATAGCTCTGATTCCCCATCCTCCATCTAACATAATAGGAATCTACACATCATACTATAGAGTGCCTCATATGGTTCCATCTAAATAGTCACCTGGTAACTTTTGTTTTAGGAAAACTCAACAAACACCAAATGATTTTACTAGTTTTAATAAAAATATAGGACACATTCCCTCAACATGTCCTCTAGAACCTGTATAATATGCTATGATTTTCCATATATCTCTAGATGGAAAGACATAATTAGAAGCACCTAGGTACCAAGCACCTTCTATAACCCTTACTAGAAGTGAAAAGTAAAATGAGTATCATGATCTGAAACAATACTCCACAGAGCCCCATGTAACTGTACTATCTACTGAACATTTAAGTCACCAAACTAATCCTTGGTAAAAGTATCTTGAATTAGTAAGAAGTGTTCCACCTTTGTTAATCAATTGATGATTACCCATATTACATCATTCTTTTGTAGTGTCCTCGGAAGACCCACCATGAAGTCTATGGTGAAATCGTCCCACTTCCATTCTAGAATGGGAAAAGAATGTATCATACCACCCAACCATTGTTTCTTGGACTTTACTTGATGATAGGTGTAGAACTGTGACATGAAACCTATAACCTCCTTCTTCATCCTTGGATACCAATACTTTCTATGAATATCACTATACATTTTAGTCAAACCAGGATGCACCTTCAACTTTTAGGCATGGAGCTCATGTATCGACTCCTCATATATACACAAAGGCACAAAAACATGGCTACAAACATAAATGATATCATCATAACTGAAACTCTAGTCAGAAGGTGTCTCCCACCTTCAAAGATTTCCCTCAAGACAAATTTTTTTGGATCCTCAGAATTTATCTCTTTGATCCAGCTCAGAAGTATAGGCTCAACTGCCAAGGATGTGAGGATAATATTTCCTTGGCCCTTATAAACCTCCACATTCATCTTAAAAAAAGACATCATCTTACACTCAGAAATAGATCCCTGAACTGTCTATGTATGTACCTTTCTTCTTAAATCATCTACAACATTGTCCCCTTTTCCTGGTGTATAAGATAAATCAAAATCAAAAGATTTTATATACTCAACCCATATTCGCTATCAGAGGTTTAGATCCCATTGAGAAAATATGTACTTCATGATTTTATGATCAATATACACAATAAACCACTCTCCCAATAGGTAATACAACCAAAAATTTAAATCATAAACCACCATGACCAACTCAAGGTCATTCATAGGGTAATTTTGTTCATGCAACCTCAACTACTATAACTCACATGCCACAACCTGATCTTCCTATAACAACACTACCCTAAGACCAATACTAGATGCCTTAAAAAATATGGTATACTATTTAATCAGATTGAGTAAGATCAAAATTGTCATGGTATTCAAATGCTTTTATAACTCATATAAGAAATCATCACATGCGCTAGACCATTCGAACTTGACACCCTTCTTAGTCAAGATTGAAATTGGTTCATCCAAGTGAGATAAGTCCTTAATGAACTGTCGATAGTAGCCTGCAAAACTTAGAAATATTCTAATTTCAAAATATTTCTTAGGCTTCTCCCAAGAAAGAACCGCTTTCACTTTTTCTGGGTCCACTAGCACAACTTCCTTGGAGATGATGTGACCCAATAAATATACCTTGTTAATATATAAACTACACTTGGATAGATTGGCATATAGTCGATACTCACTCATTGTACTCAAAATGATGTCAAAATGTTTGGCATGATTTTCATAAGTTTTTGATTACACCAAGATTTATTCTATAAAAAATGTGATAAACTGATCCAAGAATGAGTGAAAAATTTAGTTCATAAATTCCATAAACACCACTGAAACATTCATCAACCCAGAAGGTATCAAAAAAATCTCATACAATCCATACATACTATTGAAATAAGTACAAGGTATATCAGAAGGTATCAACCTTAGATAATGATATCCTAACCTTAGATTAATTTTTGATAACATAGAAGTACCTCTCATCTAGTCAAAAAAGTCATCGATATGTAGAAGATAATACATGTTCTTAATTTTTATCTGATTCAAATTTCGGTAATCGACATACAAGCGCAACGACTCATAATATTTATTGGAAAACAAGACTGGTGAACCCCAAGGTTATGTAATTGGGTGGATAAATACTTTATTCTCTAATTCTTCCAACTGAGTCTTAAGCTCCTGCAGTTTTTTTAGTTCCATTATATATAGAATAATGGAAACCGTCTCAGATCCATGCATCAACTCAACCGTGAACTCAACCTCTATCTTAGGGGGTAACCCTGAGAAGCCCGTAGGAAACATATCCTATAACCAATCCACCACATGATGTAATACATCATACTCTACCCTCCCATAATCAAGCATAAGGAATATTGCTTGGGCTGTGAGCTCACCTAACCACCGACAAACTGGCCATGTATTGCCTTCCTGGATATCCCACTCCCTAGGATAGATATAAGTGTCACCATTAAAGGACAAGAACATTACCCTTCAGTGGTAACCGTCAATATGGGTTTAATAAAAAACCAAAAAATCTTTCCCCAAAATCAGGTCAAAGCCTAAAATCTCAAGCATAAACAAGTTCCAAAGAAAACAGTAACCACCAACCTCGAGAGAACACTCCTTACATTAGCATATATTCTCTACTCGTGCTCCAAAAAACGTGTCAATTGGAATAACCCCATACACATGTTCCAATGATATACCCAAAACATTTAAAAATCTATCATATATAAAATAATACAATACCCAAGTATCAAATAAATCACTATTAAGTGTGAAAGATGTAAGAATCATACCTCGAATAGTCGATGGTCCCGCCTTTCCATTACTAAGTACAGGCTGGAAAACATGAAGCTGACTTGACCCTCAAACTTGGGATCCATTTTGAGTCCTCAGTGTTTCCCTACCATGATTATATGTATTCTCTTGTTCCAAATAAACATATCCCCCACCTCGATCAGTATGGCTGATGGAACTCCAACTGCCTGACTGATATAGATTAACTAAACCTCTACCGATGCTCTATACTAGCCTAGATCCTCCACCACTGCTTTCCTGCTATGGGTCCCTATATAATTTCTGTATATGAACCATTATACCACATTCTCTATATTACATGATTGGTTTTAGACACTAACTTTTCATGTGTCATGACTTTCCACACTGATAGTAGATGATTTCGCTACTTCCCTAGGATATGGTTCCCCTCCCCTAACTAGTCTATCCACCACTACATTGGGGGAAGCTCTAACAATGACACTTCCTACTATCAGAAGATGAATCGTCAGATCACCCAACTATAATGGTATGTACACCACCATATTTCTCATTCAGGTTCCCCTTAAAAATGAGGGCTCGATCCACCACTTCAGAAAACCTCTTCAAGCTGAAGATATTCCCCTGGGACTTGATATCACATCTAAGCCCATCCTAAATCACCTATCCATAATCACCTCATATCCATACAACATTGGAGGAAAACACTACAGATATGTAAAGTGGCCAACATAATCCATCATTGTCACACTCCCCTAAGTTAATCACATAAAATCTCCACCCTTCCTCTACCTCAAGGCCTCAAGGTAAAAGTATTCTAAGAACTTCTCCTGGAATTCCTTCCATGACATAATCTACATCCTCTCATCTCATTCATGTATAACCCAAAAAAACTTCACTATTCCCCACAACATATAATTTTCCATATTTACTCTCCTTTCAAGTAGGGTCTCCAAGTTATCCAGAATCTTCTGGATATACTCAATCCAGAACTCTACTTCCTCGAGTCCTCCTTATCTAGAAAATATTGGAGGGTACTTTAGCTTGAACTCTCTCATCAGGTCAAACATACTAGGTGCATACCACCATGGGTCTCACTTGATAAAATGCATAAAATAGGAAGTGTTCACACAAAATTTCTCTTTCCACCTATTTCCCAAAATCACCAGGGGTTCTTTCCCCTATATTGGATGAGAATTATCAGTGATTTTATCCTATCACCCAACTGGTAGACGTTGTCATGGTTCCAAATCTCTATAATTAAAAATTCACATATCAAAAAACATAACATAGGATTTCCACAAATACAAAAAATAGATCTTACAACATGTAAAACATGTCACCCCACATGCACAATCCCACACACATAACCACTAACCTATATCTATTATAATCCCCACTAACCTGGTCCATTTATAACAAGGGTTAAACCATCTCCCATTTTTTTTTCATTTTACATTAACCATCCCATAACCATCTTTCAATTCTTTCCCTATTATTACATTTTCATTAGGCTCATTTTTTTAAAAAATTTAAAAATGAATCAACGTGAATTTTCAATTCCCATACCTAAACATAACCCATTTTCTCGTGTGTTCCTAGCATGATGCATGTCATATGTATCACTAAGTGGATAGAATTATTCATGGATATACAACCTCATTACATACTGGGTCACAAATGAAATCTTAGAAATTAATAACATCACACTACAAGTACACCACTAAAGGTGAAATAACATTCAACTGTAATGAAAAACATCAAGAACATCAATCCTAACCTAGGAACTCAGGTTTTCCCCCATATATGTGTTAGCTACTTTCATGAACAAGCTCATTTTAGAGGCCTCAAACCTCCTAATATTCTATCTATCTTCCTAAAATAAAATAAATAATAGAAAATAAAACCTATGATACCAATTTGTAATGCCCCATCCCAGGAGCCACCATAACTGGTGCCTCAAGCTGGTTTTCCACAAGACCTAAGGCATGCCTCCCCGTATTCCAGAGGCTTTTGATTAGTAGTGAGGGTCTAATGAGACACATGGAGAGACCATACCCTCTTTATCAGAGTAAGCCAAAATAAATAAAATGGAAAAAATGGAAAAATTATAAAAACAAACAAACATCACAAATCCATTTTCCAAAACTAGGTACATTCCCACAACCAAATAGTAAGTATGTTATGCCATGTCTATAGTGGCAAGTGAAAAAGTAATACAAAATAAAGACATGATGAAGAATCCCCAAAATTTATCCTGAAACCAAGTTTGGTTCCCTCATCCATGAACATACCAAATACACATCTACCATATATCATAGGGCCTTTTCCCTTGTCTTGACCTGTAATAATAAAGTATACTTGGATACCCAATGGCGGCCCAAGCAGGATCTAAGTACAACTCAGCAGAACACCACAAAAAATTTCTAAAAAATATCCAGTATAATACAGTGTATGCATAAGTAAAGGTAATAATGGAAAATAAAATAAAATAGGTTAATGTATTTAACATTTAATAGATGAATTAATTTCATTCCTTATTTGATGTTTTACCCAGTTTTCATCTATCATGCTTCAACCTATATTGTTCTTCTGAGCCATATGTCAAAAGGGTCACATGTCGGAAAACATGGATCCCCAGTCCATGAATTTGATAGGTATTTGTAACTATATATCAAACCATCCCAACTATGATATGGAACACCATGTCCATACCCTTGGGTTCTAGAGCATTAGTCCATTCCCCGAATAACTACTGTGCAAAGGGGCACCTGAAAAATCAACTCGGCCCACCCATAGGAATAAAGAATTTGTCTAACATTTCATTACCATATATCAAAATCATATAAGATTAACATCATTAACCATTTCATTACATAAAAACAATAAGGGTGTATAATTTCCTATTAATCAAATTTCCATGATTCTTTACAACTATCATGTTCTAAATTCCCAACATAGGCCTATTTTACCATTTAACACATTGTAACCATTTATTCCTCTTTCTGAATCTATTTAACTATGAGGCTAAGCCCAATTAACCAATCATCATATCCATTTATTTACCCATCATCAATTACTTAACTATTCAAGTTAAGTCAAACATCCCATCTTTCCATGTTACCATATTAATAACATTTACAATTGGTTTAATGTCATAAACCCCACAATTTATCATTTAATATTCCAATATTTCATGTTAAAGGGAGTGTTCCACCCCATGGGTGTCTATAGGCCTAGTCAACTCATCTCTATTGGTTCCTTAGGGATCATGAAGGTTTCAATTTATCATCTAATTAACCCAATTCCCATTTCCAATCAAGAAAATAAAATGTAAAGAAAGAATAAACCACTGCACAACCACATATACATTCAAATAGGGCATCAAGAAAATGGGATATAACTTATAGGCCACCCACCTCAAGTTAGTAGGTTGACACTCGCTTAACCTTATCCTTTGATTCGAACTCAAACACCCTTCAAAGATCCAATATAAGATCTAGTAAAAAAATATGGTTTTAGATATTTTTAAGAAGAAGAACAATTTCAAAATCCCTAAACCAGGGAAAATAAGGAAGGGGAGTGTTAGAATCACCTGAAGATTCGATCTAAACCCAATGACACTTCAAATGGATTAGAATCAAGGGAGAATCGTATCTTGGAATTTTGGGAGGGTTTGTTTTTTCACCATGGTTTCTGTATAAATAATCGAGGAGAAATTTGGGTGAGATTTCATAAAACCAAAGGGGAAAAATGGTAAATCCCTCTATTTTTAATGAGGTGCATGGTTGACCAAACCATGCACCAACCATGTGCCACCCTTTCTCCAAGAGGGGGCCAAGCCACACAACCTCATGGGGAGCCCAAACTGTTTGAAAAAATGTGTGTTGAGTATGTGAGATGGCTCTATCCAAGTCTACATGGTTTGTTCCCTCCCTTCATGAATGGTTCACCAACCATGCACTACCCCTCTCTAAGGTTCACGGTTCTAGTGCACGGTTAGCACTAACTGTGCACCAACCATGAAACCTGTACAGGGTGTCCTCCTTTTCTCCCCTTTCTCATCCCAAAACCTCAGATCATCATTGAGTCTCCTCATATTATCAGGAAACATTTATTGAACCATTTTAAAGAGAATTATACCAAAAATTAAACAATAATGCACCTTATTAGAAGTTCAGGCTCTTATATGGTAGTACTGAGAAAATATAGACAAACTAACGATTGGGAAATATTTTTAATGAAATTTTAATTACCTTCAAAAATTAAATGTTTAGGGATGCCAGTATTTTGATGGTATATGATATCTTTCATAAATTTGAAAAATATAATATCGATAATCATTGTTGTTGTCTTGATTCAAACACTGAAGAAACATTGACCAAAATAAGTAAATTGTTTTGAAATATGTTTTGATAGTTAAACCTTTCTATATATACCTTAATCTGTTTTGATTTTAAGTAATCCATAGGATTCTTATTTCCATTCACTGACCTCATACCATGATTTACCAAATATTTATCGATCAACCTATCATAACAAAATTATTGTTCAAACACAAATTAAAACATATAATTATGAATTTTATCTATAAAATATTGATTGCAGTGCATTAAAAATTCACAATAAAAATCATGTGTGGTTAGTTTGATGGAAATCCATGCATTGGATCCAAAAAATAAATATTTGGGGTATCCAAATTGATTGCGATCCACATCCATTTCTTCCTAAAAAGAAAAAAAGTTATGATAAAAATAAAAATATATTTTATATGATTATATTGTTTATTTTTACCTCTGTATTATAGGAATAAAAAAGCGCATGTCTTCTGTTATTTTCTTCTCAAACACCTCATTTAGCTCATATATTTTCCTATCAATTTATTTCAACTCAAAAGTGCTTTCATACATAGAAAAAATATAGGGATTAATGAATCCAAGTTGTGCTTCATAGGGTTTTCCATTTATATAGTAGTAATATAAAAACCTATAGAAAATATGAATATTTATTAACTTTAATGCACATATCAGATCATTTTTTGGATAGAACTACTATGAAAATGTACCTTATGTATGTATTCAAAACCGATAATCCCAACCATTCAAACTTTAGAATCTCATTTATACTCTCAAGACCAACCATGTCTGTAATGACAATTATAAATATTCCTTTTTCATATGGAATATAGGTAACATCTACACCTTTAAATGTTGTGTCAGCATGAAGTTGTAATGATATTATATATTACAGTGGAACTGGAAGGGAGAAGGTACTCCAGAAAGGTCTTTTTGTTTTCTTTGTCAATTCACTAGATTATCTTGATCCAACCTATTGTTTCCCTATCATTTTATGCATATTTAATACCATACCTCACTTCAAACAATTTTTCATAAACTATTATTAGTTTTTCATTTAAAAAAAATTGTTAAGAAAATACCTCATATATCTTTATAAGGTTATATGACCATGCTATGAAAGTTCCAATACCATAATTGACCATTGTAATATCTGAATCATCAAGTGGAATGGGAAACTCAACACTCATTTCCTGATCTACTTCAATCCCAACTCTTATGTGATATTTTGGGGGTTATTTATTGTGTAGAATGTCTCTCAAGACATTATAATCCTTACCCATCACAATAATGTGGTGTGCGGGTGTTGATAAATATAAATCACATATAAATTTACCTTGAATATTTTTTGTAATATAATGTTATTAGAAGTTTATTCAAATTTCAGAGAAATAGTATTGATAAAATTGATTACCTTGGGTATGGTATGTGGTTTAGGGGAATGACTAGCCTCAAAGATTGTGGGATCATTTGGTTTTTCATGTGCTAATATTTGTTCCACTGCCAGTTCTCTTTGATCCTTTAAAATATACTCGTATTCCAAATCAGATTAGAAAATAATATCATGAAAAGAATTTATTTTCACCTATAATCCTTTCATCCTCTAATATGTATCTTCTTATAGTTTTTTCTTCTCAAAATATGTTCAATTTAACACCCCAAAACCTACACCTATAACGTGACCATATTATTCCAACCTCTTCAAAGCTACTAAAAGTAGTTTTTCTTCCAATATTTTCACTGCTAATTCTTGTGTCTAAACTGTATAAAAAAATGAACATAAATAGATATTTTTATATAATACTATTATAAACCATAATGAATTACTATTATTTAATTATTACATATGTTTAACATATTAATTTTTTGTTTTAATCAACTATAATACCCTTCTTATTTATGTGAGATCCCTTCTATAGCACATGAAGTGGTATGGAAGTGGTTTTAAATTTTGATTCATCAATATGATTATAAAAAAAGGAACATATTTTTTTTTCATATCATATAAATTTTTTATTTTTTATTTAAAATACATATCATTTTCTTCTTTAGTGAAGCGTACCATATCCTTGCTTTGTGATAGGGGTACATTAGTTTTTATGCATGTTGTTTATTTTTAAAACTCCTATTCTATTTTATAAATTAATTATTTTGAATCAAATTGGATAAAATAAACAATGTAAAATAATATATTAGCATCTATAGTGCACCTGAAATGGTTTATCATCACGATAACTGATAAAATTATTCCATGTTTCTTACTTTATAATGTGTTCATAAGTAACTGGTGGGTGGAGTTTTACTTTCCCCTCAAAATGCCTAAGATAAAACTTGGTAAGAAGAATACAGAAGCCTCTATGGTCTTTTCCAGTAGCCATTAAGACATATTTCTTATGGAAATCATCTAAAATAAATGAACTCTACAGGGGATAAAGAAAATTAAATCAAAGATTCATTATATAATTTTTTGATAAAATAGATAAAGTATATCGTAAAATTACCTTAATATATTTCTAAAGTGTTTCCTTCATTATAGGTTTTACATGTCACCACAAATATATATCAATTGAAACATTAATTCTAGTTGTAACCCCAAAATAACTAATTAACATTGACTTTTTGGGGTCAACAAGTTCGCCACATTGATTCTATCCAACCTCAAACTTGATACCCTTGCTTATTTCCTTGATAATTTTAGTCAACATAGTGATGCTACATTATTATTTTTTATCAACATGTTGTTGATCCCCCAATAATTCTACAGTTTTAGCATCAACTTCCCATTCTTCCCTGATATTGGTAACATTATCATGCGTAGAAGTCATTTTCTACATGAGTAGTCAAATATTTAATTTATATTATGTTAATACATTATATAACACATAATATTAGGGGGAAAATAATAGTATATTAAAAAAAATATGATCATTGAAATCTATTTATTTTCTTTAAAGATTGAAGGGATTTGGTTCCTCTATAGAGAATCCAAATCCCCTCTTTTTGGTCCCCTATAACATAAAATAAATTGTCTACATTAGTACCTCCATGAAATGACTCTAATCTCCCAATAAAAGTTTCATCCTCAATTGAATTTTCATCTTACCCTATAGTTTTTTTAGTTGTCAACAGAATAATTGATCAATTATTTTTTGTTGGATCTAAGAGATAAAATACCCACAATAATTGTGTTTCCATTATAAATTGATTGTACTTTCCCAATTACACACTAAAATTCATCTTCATCAAGCCCATTTCATCAAATTTCCTTGAACTATGGTTTCCAACCCATTTGAAATGTAAAATCAGAACTTGAAATTTTGTATAATCCAACTCATATATCCATTCGATGATTCTGAAATATGAAATATTTGCATAAATTATATTTCTATACTTGGAAACAAATATGTACACCACTTACACCATAAGCACAAATCTACTATTTTTCATCATACTACAATTATTGTGTTCTTTTTTATAGAACATATAACCATTAATTACAAAACCAGTGTAAGACATATCATTTTCAATTGGTCCCCTGGCTAGCCATCGAATTAATTCGGCAATTGAATTCATATTTTAAGATAATTTCTTATAAATATGATATTGGAACCATCCTATAAACTTTTAATTATGTGTATTTTATCTCTATATTTCATCCCTTAATGGATTCAAATGTCTAATAATTTCTTGGTTGGCTTCAACATATGGATCAAAATCATTACTATTATGTAAAATGTAAAGGTAAGATTTCTCCAACTATGTAATGGTAATTTTAAAAAATATCTTTTGGAAATCACTTCACCCATAAGGTTTCCACTATGATAATACTTTGGGAAATTGATGCTATCAACATCTAATGGGTAATCAGTATAGAATTCAAAATTTTCTCTAATAATACATCATTATGCAATATAACCTTCTGCCCAACTTTGATTCATGATATACCCTTTAAAAATATTTATATACCATTCAATGGGGTATATCCATCTGTAATGGACAAGACCACATAGTTGAACCTCTATAACCAAGACAACTATCAGGTGGACCATTATATCAAAGAATGATGTTGGGAAGAGCATATTTAATTCACATAATATGTCTGCAACCTCCTTATTCATGATTGGAAACTTCACTAGGTCTATAACTTTACTACATATGGATTTAAAAAAGAATCCAAGTCTAGTTAATTTATGTCATAAATTTTTAGGCATAATGCAATGTAGAGTGACATACATCAAATCTTGCATCAAAACATGATGTTCGTGTGATTTTAGTCCCCATAACTTCAAATTAGTCATTGACATGATATTATTTATATTTTATGAATAACCTAATAGAAATTTTACACCATTAAGGAAAATGAAAAATTTTAATTTTTCATGTATGGATAAAGTGTAAGCTACTAGAGGAAGAAAATCCCAACTTTTACTCTTCATTGGTGGAAAATATTACCTTATACCCATTTTAGTCATGTCCAACCTATCCTTGATTCCATATTTTGTTTGGACAAGAATATTTAGTAATGTACCAGTAACAATATCAAATATTTTTTTTCTATATTTATGCCATTAAGAAAATGTTTGACGCAGAAACAATTCTAGTATGGTAATTTAAAAAATGATCTCTTTTTCCAATGAGATTTAATAAGGTTTTTTGAAAATATTTTACTTAAAATAGTGTCAATATATTTTAATTTATCAAATATTTGATCACATGTTAGCTGAGATGGTGTTGTATATTCTTCGGCATTCTCATCGAATGTTTTCTTCAGGATCAGTATTTATATCATCAAGGTAAAAAATTTCAATGTCCTAAAAACACAATATTTAAGGAATGTTTCAACCAAACTAAGTGTGTGCATTCTTTACAAATGGGACACCCCAAAATTCATTTAATTCTATAGTCTGAAAAATTTCCATAAGTAAGAAAGTCATTTATCATCCCATACAACATGACCCTCAATGTTAATTCTTCACTTCTATGAGAATCATGCATTATAACACCTATATGCCACATTAATTTCATATCTTTGATCAATATATCCAAATAGACATCGATATCATTACCGAGTTGTTTTGGTATAGATATAAGTATAGAAAACACAATTTATTTTCACTTCATCAATAGCCATGTATAAAAATTATAATTTACCAAAATAACTATCCATGTACCATGAGTACTAATTTGTATACCAAAAAGATTTATTTCATCTATATATAATACAAGACATAAGTTTATTGGCTCATTTCCAAATTCATGATACTCATAATCAATTTTATTCCACTGAGGAGAGTCTTCTAGATTATGTAGTTTATCATATTTAATTCTTGTGTCTATGTGCCATATCAATTGTATCACAGTTTCCTAATATCCATATAGTATTCTAAACCCTAGAATGATAGGCGAGTACTATACAACTTTCAAATGAATTGATTCATATTTCTTGTATCGATTCATACAACACTTATGGTATTTTATGAGTGATTCATGGTCCTTGAGAAACAATATGGAATCATTTGGATAACCATGTATTTTTTAGAGATCATTCCCATTGATTGTAGCATTCATTTAGTGCCATATCTTTGACAATAAAGTTCATTTTCTTATGGTAGCATATCATTTAGGATACCAAGTAGTTTTATAAAGCCGACGTCTCTTCATCTGTAGCAAAATTTCAAATTATATAACTTCAATAGAGCTAACAATGTGGTGTATTTAGTACAACCAGTATACAATGATCTCTTTGCACAACTATTTAACTTCTCAAACAACTTTGAAAAATCATGAAGGTCATCTTAAATTTCCATTTTCATTTCTTTCATATGATCACCATCATCATTTACACTGGTATTCATATCAAATGATCCATAAAACATAGTATCACCCTAATCAGTGTGAAAATTCAGTTTTTCCCCATGTTTAGTCCAACATTTATAGCTCTGATCTATTATATTATAAATCAAATATTCTTCTAACTCTTCCAGACTATTTTTTATGAATAAAAACAATATAAACACAAACAAAGGATTTGAAAATGGTCATATTCATACTCTATTAAAAACATGATGAACTATTTAGCACCATGTCCATACTCTTTTTTCTTACAATTAGCGTGCATTAATTTTCAATTCATATTCATCCTATTAGGTTTATAAAATATTAATTTTGTATAAAAAATAAATAAATACAGATAAGATATTCATAATCAATGGAGAAAGCTATAGATAATTATAATAAGGGGAACCCAACATTTGAATGTTGTTAGTTATGATTCATAAAAAGTTATCATTTTACATAAGGGTGACATGAAAATAAACAACCTGGGGTAAAAATGTCGCTGTTGGTACAAGTTCTTGATTTGATATTGTGTGGGACAAAAATGGTTCTAATAAATGTGTTGGTAAAAAAAATTTATTTATTATTGGATGGAAGAATTACCTTGGAAATTATTGTTCTTTCTTGTTATTTAATTGTGACATGAATTTATAAATTTGTGTAAAAATATCTTTCCTTGGAACATAGAAGGTCAATAATCATTAGATTTTTGACACAAGGTCAAAGAGATTGGAATTTCATGAAATAAATGGATGAAACTATTATTGAAAAGCCTTAAAGCCTTTTTTATTCCAAATAAAAATTCAAAAAAAATAAATTTATCCATAAATTTAATTTATAAACACTTGAAACTAATTCAAATATCCCATTATATAAAAATTTATGTATATATGAAAATAATAATTAGTTTAATATACCCAAATTTCACTTTATTTAATAATAATAATTACATTTACACACTTTAAAAATCCACTTTTATAATTTATATCAATAAAAAACTGACTTTAAATATTTCTTTAAAAAATTATATTGCATAACAAAAATCATTTAATAAAGAATTTAAGTATCCTTTATACTAAAAAGTAACAATTTTCTAAATCACTATACATGGAAATCATAAAATTTAGATATATACATGAAAACTATTAATATAAATTAATTAAACACTTACAAAAATTTAAAAGAAAAAAAACATGAGAATCACTTAAAAATTTCAATTATAATATGTTTAAAACACATTAATAGAAAAATTATTAATTAATAATTCTTAACGTAATTCAAATACATAAAGTACAATTTAGATTATACCCAAAACCTTTTCCATGGATTTTTTAGGATATAATTCCTGATTATAAATCCTCTATTCTCAAATAAATCCATAAAGAAAACCATCATCTATACAAATTCCAACTCATTCAAACTAAATACTGCTATTTTTTTTTAGAAAAAACATCATAAAGAACCTTACCAAATTATTGGAATTAAAATATTCATCATTATAATAAATGAAATGAAAAAATGGAGTTTTCATTCCAATACCTATTTTTTTAAACTAAAAAAACATTTATTCAAAATGTATACTTTCAATCTATAGATAACTAAAAACAAAATTAAATGAAATCAAATCAAATCAATTCCAATATTTTTTTAAATGATACAAGTTCTTATATAGTTAAAGATATTTTAAATAAAAGTATAAAAAATACCATGAAACCAATAAAAGTAGATATAATACCTAAACTATTTACTAATTACCTATAATAAACCCATTCAAACCAATTAAGTCAAATATAATTATAAATGATACAAAAAAACTATAAAATAAAGTATCAAACCCTCATTAATTAGGATTCCATTGTAGATAAACTCTTAATAAAGGTTATGTTCTTATTTAATGATATTTAAATTGATATATGTCATGTTCAAAATATGAATGAAAATAATCCAATGAATTCAGATCATATAATGAAATTTATAGAATATCATAAATCAACAATAATGGAATAAGTTTCAATTTATTCTATTTAAAACCTCATGTTTCCAAAACCAATTTTATAGATACCAATTTATCCCAAGATCATCACATTTATAAATACCAAAACACTAAAATGGTTTACTAAAATATGAGTTATTTAACAAAGGTTTCAAACAGTCCTCTACAGTAAATACAAATTATTGGAATCCTCATGTATTAATCATGTTTTAATGATAAAAAATCATATTAAGTCTATAAACCTTGTTAATCTCATGTAATCTATCTCACATCAAATGTACAGTTGTTTAGTAAAGCTATCCAAAGATCTTAAGTGCTATACATTTAGTTTAATTACTGTACACTATCCTTGATTTACTTTATAACGATTTCTTTGATGAATGATTAAGTCTAATCCATTCTATGAATATCACTACTTAAGTCTGAATATATATATTTGGCTAAGTCTGAGACACCACGAGTCTACCACTGGTTATGTTTTTCTGGAAAAGGACCCAAACACCATGAACCAGACACCGTGACCTAGACACCGTGAACTAGACATCGTGACCCAGACACCGTGACCCATACACCGTGAACCATACACCATGAACTAGACACTGTGACCCAGACACCGTGAACCGGACACCGTGACCCATACATCGTGACCAGACACCGTGACCAATCCAGACACTGTTTAAAGGAGACACTAGTTCATAGAGACACCATTTACAGACAAACTGTGAAACTTTTTATTAATATGTTTTGTCGATTTTCAATATAATATTTAACGGTCATATTTGAAGATTTTAAATACACTAACATAATTAATGTTTCTTTGTAGACATGTCACCTGAAAGTATGTGGTGCAAAATACATGCAACCTGTCGGCTCCAACACATGCCCTCCAAGATAAAAGAGTAGTGTGACCCAAAAACAGTATGTACATGAAAGTGGAATAACGTGAAGCAAGTGTGTGAGCACAACAAAAAATAAAACACTCAGAGCATTTTTGAAGAGATAATTGTCACATACAACTTGACACTGCTGAAGAACACACAAAGTATAATTCAATCCCAGAGTGGAAAACATCATCACCACGAAGAACACCCTCCAATATAGCTAACTTATGACACTCTATTTTCCATACGATGCATCTGTTTTATCTCAGAAGTCCAAAGCTATATAGAAAAACACTTAGAGAAATTATAACCCTATCTCATCATCTTTACTCTATTGTGTATAATTTTTCTTATCTTATAAGCAGTGTGTGTATCTATATAATAACACACACTATCTCCTGTATTAAACTGAAGGATACAAGATATCCTTTCTCAAACATATTTTTACACTTGTGTATAACCACATATAAGTGTGGAAGAGGTCCCTATGTGGCCTGGTAGTTTGTACCCACGTAGAACTGTGGAAGAGGTCGTGTGACCTGGACAGTCCTGTGTACCGTTTTTAATCCCATTCTAGGGTGTGGATCAAAATTTATTTATATAAACTGCTTGGTGGCAGGTGATCACCAAGTGGAGTGGATTAAGTCTTGTCTTGAGACTAAACCACTTGTTTTATATCCACTGTGCTGTTTAAATTTAGTTTTCTCTATTTTACTGTTTAACTCAGAATTCACTAAATTCACTTTGATAGTTAATCTTGGAAAAAAGTTATAATTGTCTTTACTTATTATAATATCTTCAAAAGTAATATTAATAACTACTATTAAAATTACTGAGAATTAATCAATATTTTAAGAAGTTATTTAAACAGTAAAACTTTCATAACCATATTACTTTGATTAAATGTGATGTATTTAAATTTATTGGTGAAACCTTATAAGAATATTTTTTTAACAGAAATTTTTATAGACACTCAATCCCCCCTATTGAGTGATCTAGTCTGACCAACATTTGGTATTAGTGGAGTTTATTAAGATTCTGTTTTTTTAACCTTATTCAACTGTGATTGTAGTTGTACTTTAAAGATCTATAAATTTCTATTAATTCTAAATTTATAGATCTTTCAAAGTATTTATTTATTATGGATAATATATTGGAAGGTGCTGCAACCAACATACCACCATTCTTTAATGGAACCAATTATGCTCAATGGAAAATTAAAATGAAAATACATTTAGAAAGTATGGGTTATGAAATTTTGTCTTCAATTATAGAATAATATAAGATTCGTGCTACTAATAGAACCATTCGGGATGAACCTACCAAAAATGGATACAATAATAATTGCAAAGATATGAATGATTTATATTATTCCTTAAGATATGAAGAATTTAATAGAATTTCTTCTTGTAAAAATGCTCATGAAATTTGGGATACATTGTTTGTTTCACATAAAGGAAAATCTAGTGTAAAATAAATGATACTTAATACTTATACTATTAAATATGACAACTTTAAAATGAAAACTGATGAGCCTATTTCTAACATTTATCTTAGGTTCAATGAAATTATCAACATAATGATTTCTCTTGGAAGAGAAGTCACAGCCAAGGAACAGATCATGAGAATTCTTAGATGTCTACCTAATATATGGAGAGGAACATCTTTCTATATTAGAGAATATGAAACATCATCAATCTAATTGTAAAAGAACTCATTGGGAGACTGATGATATATGAAGAGGAGCTGAAAGGAAACAAGGAAGAGGAGGATGGACCCAAAATAAAATCTGTGGCATTCAAGACCACCACCTCTAAACACAAAGAGAAAGGAAAATTGGAAGCTTCTGTAGAGAGTTATAGTAGTGAACAATCATCACTTGACAATGATAAGGAGATGGATCAATTAGCCATAAGATTCAAAATATTTTACAAGAAAAAGAACTTTTTTAGAAAGCCTAACTTCAAGGGAAAATATGATAAAAAAGGAAGTTTGAAGAAGGATTGGAAAAGAAGTGATAAGACTGATGAGATTTTCTGATATGAATGTAAGTGCAAAGGACATATCAAGGCTGACTGTCTAAAGATCATGTATAAAAAGAAATATGAGGATAAAGACAGAAAGTATAAAAAGGAAAAGAAAGAAACCTAGAGTGATTATGAGGATAGTTCAAGTGACTCAGAAACATCACATGATGAACAGGCTAACAAATCCAATATGTGTTTTATGAAAAACACATCTGAGGTAACACTAGACTCTTCTATACATAATTCATACTATTCTGGAAATGAGAGTGAATCTGAAAATATATCTAATGAAGAAGTTTTTGAATACTATAATATGCTTTAAGAGACATGCAATGAACTAAAAGATAAATATAAATCTTCAAATAAATAACATTCTCTTACTGTGACTGTTAAATCTGAACTCACAACTGAAAAGGATAAAAATGATCAACTGTTCAAGGAGAACAATGAATTAAAAATTTATAATGAGCAATTGAAGAAAGACTTAGAAAATTTTACCAATAGGAAAACTACTCTTACTCAGATTATAGGTAAACAGATTACCCCTAAATATACCATTGGCATTGGCTATCAACCTGAAAAAATAAATTTTGGAAGAACAAACTTTGTTTCTAAATCTAGGGCATACAGCTTTACTCTCAGTTCTGGAAACAAATCAACTAGTTTAAGTTATGATACACTCTCTACTGTTTCAAGTTTTTCTAGACCAAATAGATTTTATTTTTCAAATACTTTACATAATTCTTTTAGGAAACCTATGAGGATGATATGGGTTTCTAAAGCACTTATCACTAATGTTATTGGACCCAAACAAGTATGGGTACTGAAATCTATTTTTTCTTGATCATTTTGTAGGAAAGCTACTTAAAGCGTTCCTATAAAAGTTTATGGTACTTGGACAGTGGGTGTTGAAGACACATGAAATAATACTACTCATGCTTCAAGAATATAATAAAAATTGATGGAGGATATGCCACTTTTTGTGACAATTCCAAAGGAAAAATCATTGGACTTGGCCAAATCGGTAACTCTAACCCAGTTTTGATTTCTAAAGTACTATTTGTTTATGGATTAAAATATAATATGATTAGTATTTCATAATTATGTGATGATGTATTTCATGTTAGATTTGAAAATGATGCTTGCAATGTTTTTAATTCCAAGTAAGAATTAGTGTTTTCTACATTAAGAAATGAAATTTTTTATTCTGTTAACTTAGATTCTTTAGTTTCTCAAAATACTTCATGTTTAAGTGTATTTCAAAAATAGTCATGGCTTTGAAATAGAAGACTAAGACACTGTAATATTTACTCCCTTAGAGAGCTAACTAGAAAAGTCTTAGTCAAAGACCTACCCAAACTTGAGTTTCTAAATGATAAAGTGTATAATCCCTGTCAAAAGGGAAAACAACACAAAATTTCCTTCAAACCAAAGAAAAAAGTGTCAACTTATCAACCTCTCAAACTAGTTCACATGGATTTTTTTGGACCATCTAGAGTTTCTAGTTTAAATGGGAAGCACTATGTTTATGTTCTTATAGATGACTTCTCTAGATATACTTGGACCTTATTTCTAGCTCACAAAAGTGAAGATTTCTCTTACTTTACCAAATATTCCAAGTCTATAGAAAATATTAGTGGACTTAGAATTAAGACCTTGAGAAGTGATCATGGTTGTGAGTTTGAAAATCAAGAGTTTGAATCCTTTTTCTCACAAAATGGCTATAGTCATAATTTCTCTGCCCCCAGAACACCTGAACAGAATGGAGTTGTAGAAAGAAGAAATAGAACCCTACAAGAGATTTCTAGAACAATTCTTAGTGAATATAAACTACCTATTTATTTTTGGGATGAAGATATAAATACAACATGCTATATAATCAATAGATTATTGACTTGACATATTCTTAAAAGGACTCCATATGATTTATGGAACAATTGAAAACCCAAAGTTAGCTACTTCAATGTTTTTGGTTTCAAAGTCTATATCCTTAATACTATAGACAATCTTGACAAATTTGCATCCAAGAGTGATGAAGGAATATTTTTAGGATATTCAATTTCGAGTAAAGACTATAGAGTGTTCAATAAAAGAACTAAATGTGTGGAAGAATCTTTCCATGTCAAATTTGATGAAACAAATCCACATGATCCTAAAACTATTCTAGAGAACCTGGAGGATGATGTATCAAATCTGAACATTAATTCAAAATCCTCAAACCATCCTGTGAAGGAATCTGTGAAAACTTCTAATTCTGGATATTTCTCAGACTCAAGTCACAATGAGCCTGAACCTGTTGATGAACCTGAAATCACTAGTCCTTCCTTTTTTAGAGCTGTTAGAACTCTTAAGAACCATTCCTTAGATGTTGTTGTAGGAGACTTAGACAAAGAAACTCAAACTAGAGCTTCTATTAGAAATCAGGTTAAACATCAAGTCTTGTCACAAATTGAACCTAAAAACATTAATGATGCTATCAATGATGAATTTTGGGTGATGTCTATGCATGAAGAACTTAATCAGTTTAAAAGGAAGAAAGTTTGGAAACTTGTTGAAAGAATCAAGGAAACATTCACCATATACACTAAATGGGTGTTTAAAAATAAGGTAGATGAAGCTAGTAACATAGTTAGAAATAAGGATAGATTGGTTGCACAAAGCTATAGTCAAGAAGAATGAATTGACTATAATGAGACCTTTTCACTAGTATCTAGACTTGAAGTCATCATAATTATACTTGCTTATGCAGCACATCTGAATTTCAAACTATATCAAATGGATGGTAAGAGTGAATTCCTAAACGGGTATATAGCTGAGGATGTCTTTGTTGAGAAACCTCTTGGTGTTACAAATCCTCATTTTCCAAATCATATTTTTAAATTATCAAACAAATTATATGGTTTAAAACAATCTCTAAGATCTTGGTATGATAGGATGAGTGCTTTTCTTATTTTCAAAGGTTTTACAAAAGGAATATCTAATCCTACCCTTTTTATAAAATGAATTTCCAATGATGTTTTAGTTGTTCAAATCTATGTAGATGACATTATCTTTGGATATTCAAGAAATTCTTTATGTATTGATTTTTCTAAAATGATGAAAAACGAATTTGAAATGAGTTTAATGGGTGAACTAAAATTCTTTCGTGGATTTCAAATCTTTCAAAATAATGATGGTATTAATTTAAATCTAAGAAAATACACTAGATATCTTCTAAAACATTTTGGATTGGATAACACTAAATGTAGTGACACTCCAATGAGTACCACTTGTAAGTTGGATCTTGATGAAGATGGAAAATATGTTGATTAAACCACTTATAGAGGAATGATTGGAAGTTTACTCTACTTAACTGTTAGTTGACCAGACATTATGTTTAGTGTGTGTATGTGTGCTCGATTTCAAGAAAATCCTAAGGAGTCTCATTTAAATTCTTTTAAGAGAATTTTCAAATACTTCAAGCATACACCAAATCTAGGACTATTCTATCCTAGAGGAAAATCATTTGAACTAGTTAGTTATTCTGATGCCGACTTCAGTGGTTGTAAGTTAGATAGAAAAATCACCTCTGGAAAATGTCACTTTTTAGGCAAGTCACTAGTATCATGGTGTAGTAAGAAACAAAATTCTATTACATTATCTACTGCAGAAGCTGAATACATAGCTACTGGTAGTTGTTGTGCACAAATTTTATGGATGAAACACACATTACTATATTATGGATATCAATTAAAGCATGTACCTATAAATTGTGACAACACAAGTGCTATTAATATCTCAAAAAATACCATTTCAAACTCTAGGAAAAAGCATATTGATGTAAGAAATCACTTTTTGAGAGATCATTATCAAAAGGGTGATATCACTTTGGAATTCATTGGAAATGAATATCAGATTGCAGATATATTCACCAAACCATTAAATTTTGAAATAATAGACTACATCATACACGAATTAGGTCTGATAAACCTTAAGTAAATATCTTACTATTTCATATCTTACTGTTTCATATTTTTCTATCTTAAGACTTACTATTTCATGTTTACGGTCTCACAGTTAGTCTTTCTTGGTTACTGTTTGACACTTATTGTCTCTAACAATACAGTCACACGGTCTAGAAATCACACTTGTTACGGTCTCACCGTAAACACTTGTTACTGTCTCACTGTGAATAACAGTTACTGTCTCACTGTAAGAATGCTTTGCTATTTTATTTATAAATTAGAACCTGTATTGTGGTGATTACTTATTTTACCCTTTTTCTTTCCCACGCTTTTGTTTTTGCGACTATTGGTATTCATATATGATAAAATAAAAGAAGTCTCACTTGTTCTTCACTCGAGCTCTCTTCTATTCTCTCACACCACAACCCCTCTTCAACCCTTCTCTCTCTTGAACCTTCAGTGAATGCCCAGGATGAAATGTCTTTCGTCGTCGACTCCTGAGAAATGTTGTTCAAAGAAGAAGAAGATTGCGTCTAAGTTAGCACCTGAGGGTCCTCTGAATCCAAATCTGGTGAACCAAATTTTAGTACCTGATAAATAGATATGACCTAAGTGGATTCTATTGAGTAAGTATTTGGTTTTGAAAGTATTGAAAGATAAAGGTTGGTTGGATTGGTTTGCAAAGGAAGATAGACCTATCTACCCAAGGCTAGTTGCACAATTTTAGCAGTATGTATAATTTTTGTTTGATTTAGAGAGTGGATATATTGTAAGAAGTTGGATAAATGTCCAAATATGCATGTTTTCTTCGAGGTTATGGGGTGCATGCCTTAGGATAACTCATGAAGGTATTTGTGAAGATTACCAGAGAGGTCCTTCACCTCCAAGTAAATTCTTTGTTTTGTAAGATGCCTTGAAAAGTTTAACTGGAAATGGAACCTAGAGGATATCCATCACTAATGAACTAGATGGAAAATCTAGAATTCTGTTTAAGTTTATTCAGAACTTGATTAGCCCCAGAAAAGGTTATTTTTTTTGTACTTAAAAATCAGGATATATTTTTGATTCATCTCATGAAAAATGGACATAAGATCAATCTTTGTAAGTATGTCATACACCATATGTGTGAATTGATAAAGACCACATCCAAGTCAACCTCCCTATTCTATTCTCTACTTATCTCATCCCTGATACATGAAAAAGTATTGGTTGGACTAAATGAAGAAGTTATCAAGGATTATGAGTTCTGTCTTTCAAAATTTATTATAAATAGGATGAAAATAAATTGGAATCCTTGGAAAAAGGCATGGGTGGAATACAATGATATGATCTATGAAAATTTCAATCTAGTAGAACATCCTTCAAGACCAAAAGGTATTTATGATCCTTATTTAGAACCAGATGAATTTGTTGAGTATTATAAAGAAGAAGAGGCTACTGTACCTCCTAGAGAAACTGTTCTTGATGAGGAAGAAAATACTCCTACTCCTCAAGTAGTAATTGATAAGGAAATACCTATTCCTAAAGATGTTTCTTATTTGGAAGAACAACCCAATGTGGAGGAAGAATATATTGTTGTTGAGACAAAAAATGATGTTGTAAAAGAGCATAGAGGATAAGATCTTCCTGTTATGCAAGAAGCTTCCCTTGAGAAACTCCCAGAGGAACAAGCTGTTCCTGAAGTCATTCTTTCTGCTGAAGAGAGAATGGAGAAAGACTTTAAATTGGATCAAAAGGAAATGATTGATGAAATAAGGGATAAATTCATGGAAATAAATCAAGGTCCTAAGTCCTTGAGTCCTAAGAAGGATGCACCTGTTGAGGGGAAGAAACCCCCCAATCTGTAATTTGTTGTAGTGCCAAATCCAATTGATCTAAGATCAGTAGACACATGGTATAAGTATCCTAGTTATTATGATGTGAATGGATCATAATAAGTCTCAATAAAAGGTCTTGAACTTTCTACTATGTTTCAGTTGAAAATGGAATCTTCCCCTGTAGGTAGTTCTGCCCAAGAACCTGAACCTCTCTCAGCTTCTATCTCAAAGCCTTCACCAGAATCTCCAACCTTGGTGAATAAAGATGACCTGAAAGAATTTGGAGCAGCCCTTTTGTTTGGGGTTGAAAAACTCTTTAATACCCAACCAGATCCTATAACAAATCTAAGTGAAATAGGTGCTTCACTGTTATTAGAAAAAGTCATTTTCTAGATTCAACCCAAAATGATTCATGAAATTCAGGAAGTTATAATTGAGAACAAACTGCTTAGTGATGAAGTAAAGAATCTAAGAGGTATGGTTGAAGAAATAAAGAAAGTGATGAATTCAAGATCAGAGCTTGTTTCTCATTATATTGAGACTTTTGTTCCTCAAACCCCACAAGATATTTCCTCTCTAATTCAATATCATTTAGCTTGATTAGCTGAAAGGGTAGCTGAAAGAAACAAAAAAATAGTGAAAGAGATGCATGAGCTTGTTGTTGGTCTTAACAAGCTAACTGATGAGTATAAGGGGTTCCTTCAGAAAGTGATCAATCAACTGAAATCGCTTACCTCAACTGTCACTACTTATAATGCCTCTGGTAAATCTTCTCAACCTTCCTTAGACAGTGATCTATTTCGAACAGTGGTCAAAGAGGAACTTCAAGCTGTGCTTAGTGGTTTTAATGAAGAATCTATATCTGAAGTTCAAGAATAGTGACCGAGTTCTTGATTTGGTGAAAATACATTTTAAGATTGCTAATGATGCTCAGAAAGAAATTTCAAAGAAATTGGACTTCTACTTCAATCGAATCCTCTCTAAGAATGACATGAAAAATCACTTCAAGTATCTTGTGGAAAATTTGAGGATTCCTTCTGTTACTCAAGCCTTCAAGACTCAAGTTCAAAATCTCAAAGAGTTCACTCATCTGTTGGACAAGTTTATAGAGAACAAGGATGACTTTGAAAAATCCATGCAGTATGGTGGGGAGATCATTACTGATTTTATCAAGCATCTATGACCCTATCTTCATGTACAGAGTATTTCCATAGTTTCTCTTGTGGTTTCCCCTCTGAGATCTGATTTTCTTACCTTAAACTCTGCCCTAGCCTCCACTTCTATTTATGTCAGTCAGACCCTTAGTCAGATCAAGCCTGTAATCCTTGATCAACAGTTTCCCTAGTCTTCTATTGCACCTACATTGGCCCCTTCTATCTTTGAAGGTCTTCCTTTACCTTCCCTATCAACCAGCTCACTCCCTTCTTCTACCTCAACCTATGCTCCTATAGATTCTTCTTCTGATCCTGCTGTTAAGGGAAAAGATAATACTAGGAAGTGATGAAGAATAGTGACTACTCTCTTTTGATAAGAATATTGTTGCATTTTTTTTGCTGTCTACTGTTTGTACTAAAAATATTTTTCTCTAATGCATTATGGAATTTTCTTCTCTTTTTTCCTATTAACTCTTTTTGATAATACCAAAAGGGGGAGAAATCTATATATGTCATATGAACATTGGGAATATATAGTTTGAACAAATATACACTCTAAATAAACATGATTTATGATCATAAAAAATGGGGATATTGTTGGACTCATGTATTAATCATGTTTTAATGATCACAAACCCTATTTAGTCTATAAACCTTGTTAATAACATGTAATCTATCTCAAATCAAATGTATAGTTTTTTAGTAAAGCTATACAAAGATCTTAAGTTCTATACAGTCAGTTTAATTACTGTACACTATCCTTGATTTACTTTATAACGATTTTTTTGATGAATGATTAAGTCTAATCCATTCTATGAATATCACTGCTTAAGTCTGAATATAGATATTTGGATAAGTCTGAGACACTGTGAGTCTACCACCAGTTATGTTTTTATGGAAAAGGACCCAGACACTGTGAACCGGACACCGTGGCCCAGACACCGTGAACCAGACACCGTGACCCAGACACTGTGACCCAGACACCGTGAACCAGACACCATGAATCAGACACAATAACCCAGACACCATGAACCAGATACTGTGACCCAGACACCGTGAACCAGACACCGTGACCCAGACACCATGACCCAGACACCATGACCAGACACCGTGACCATCCAGACATCGTGACAAATCTAGACAACGTTTAAAGGAGACCAGTTCATAGTGACACCGTTTAAAGACAAATTGTGACACTGTTTCTTAATCAGTTTTGTCGGTTTTAAATTTAATCTTTAAAGGTCATATTTGAATATTTTAAATGCACTAAAATAATTAATGTTTCTTTTTAGACATGTCACCTGACAGTACAAGGTGCAAAATACATGCAACCTGTCAGCTCCAACACATGCACTCCAAGATAAAAGAGTAGTGTGGACCAGAAATAGTATGTACATGAAAGTGGAATAATGTGAAGCATGCGTGTGAGCACAACAACAAATAAAACACTCTGAGAATTTTTGAAGAGAGAATTTTCACATACAACTCGACACTGCTGAAGAATACACGAAGAATTCTAGAATCCCAGAGTGGATGACATCTTCACCACGAAGAACACCCACAAATATAGCTAACTTGCGACACTCTGTTTTCCATACGAGGACTCGATTTCTGTATCTATTTCATCTCATAAGTCTAGAGTTGTATATAAAAACACTCAGAGAACTTTTAACCCTATCTCATCATCTTTTCTTTATTGTGTATCATTTTTATTATCTTTCAAGCAGTGTGTGTATCTTTATAATAACATACACTGTCTCCTATGTTAAACTAAAGGATATAAGATATACTTTCTTAAACATATTTTTACACTTGTTTATACCCATAGATAAGTGTGGGAGTGGTCCCTCTGTGTCCTGGTAGTTTGTACCCACGTAGAACTATGGAAGAGGCCGTGTGACCTGGATAGTCCTGTGTACTATTGTTAACCCTGATCCAGGGTGTAGATCAAGTTTATTTATATAAACTACTTGGTGGAAGGTGATCACCAAGTGGAGTGGATTAGGTCTCATCTTGAGACTGAACCACTTGTTTTATATTTGCTGTACGATTTAAATTTAGTTTTCTCTATTTTACTATTTAACTGAGAATTTACTAAATTTACTTTGATAGTTAATCTTGGAAAGAAGTTATAATTGTCTTGACTTATTAGAATAACTTCAAAATTAATATTAATAACTACTATTAACATTACTGAGAATTAATCAATCTTCTAAGAAATTATTTAAACAGTAAAACTTTCATAACCATATTACTTTGATTAACTGGGCTGTATTTAAATTTATTGGTGAAACCTTATAGGAATATTTTTTTAACAGAAATTTTTATAGACACTAAATCCACCCTCTTGAGTGATCTACTCCGACCAACACAAATAATTTTTTTTAATAATTCTATATTTGGAAATATTTTTAATTCATAACTATATTTTTAAAGTACCAAATGATCATTTGGAACATTTATTAGGAATAAAAATTTCAAATCCATTTTATTGAACACCTTTTTAAAATTGAATTTTATTTATAAAGTAAAATTTAAAACCATATGATGTTTCATTCAATTAAAACTAGTACAAATCATCATAAAAAAGAACATGAAGGTTAAAATCCATAAATTATAGACAACTACAGAGGGAAACCCATCAAATAAAATATATAGTATTTTTATATAACCAAAATCCAAAATTAAATCACACATCAACCTTAAAAAAAATTGTACTAAATCATATAGCAGACTAAACCCATTTAAAATATTCAAAATCACTAAAGGAAACTATTAATTTATTTAATCAGATAAAAAAAAAAGATACCCCCAAATTTAAATTTCATTTAATTGTAAAACATGAACCCCCCCTTTAAAAAAAATTGTAACCTTTTAAGTTTATATGTAATAGAAAATATTACTAAAAAAATACACATAATTCTTAAAGAAAGTTGTGATAAAAAATTTAAGCACCCATGATGCATTATGAAAAATGGGGAAACATAGAATTTACAACAAGGAACATGAGTAGATGAAGAAAGTCCCTAAAAATGATGATATGATGCTCTTAAATATAACAAGAACACCATACGAATCGAGACATTAAAAATTTAGAACCCGAACCCAACTAGGGTTCAAACAATAGTGCGAAGTAGTGAGGGAGGAGAAAGAAGAATATTGATGGAGGATAAAATGAAAGAGAAGAAGTAGACACCCTAAAATTGAGTGATTAGTCTTGAAATCGAAGGTGGTGATCTATGCAGGTCAAGGACAATATAAAGAATAATTTTAGTCTACTTGACATCTTAAACATGTTTAATAGCAAGGAGGTATTTTGTGAGGAATTTGGAAATTCTCATGGAGTTCCCCTTGTTGGACATGTATTGGATAGATCAGGTCTGGTGGAAGATCCAACCCCACCAGATGATAATAATAATGAGACATGACATCAGCTAAAAACAAGGAGGAGGGGCCATCATCCGAGAGGTAGAGGTGGTGGATGATCCCATGGATGAATATTATTCTTGTTATGAAGTGGGTTGTCACTTTCTTAAATTCCCCACCCCTTGTACTTTGTGGTTATTTTATTTTCAATAAATTTTGAAACCATGGGTTATAAACAATGGTTCCCACTATCTTGATATTATTTGCAAATATTTATTTACAAATATATATATTTTTTCATTATTAATGAATATATAATCTTAATTAATTAATGAATGTTAAAAATGAGTAAAATTGAATAATTAATATATATATTTTAAATTTATTCATTTTTATTAATAATTGTTTAATTAATAAATTTTTAATTATTTTATCAATGATTCATTTTTATTTTTTTATTTAACTATTACAATCTATTCATTTTATATATCTATATTTAATATATACTATTTATTAATATATATATATATATTAAATTTATTAAGTTTTAATAATAATTATTTAATAAATGAAATTTTAATACTTTTTTAATTTAATAATTTTTATTTTTTATTTTTTTTATTTTTTTTATTTTTTTATTTTATATATCCAAATTATATATATATATATATATATATATTATTTATTAATATATATATATATTAAATTTATTTATAATTATTTAATTAATAACGTTTTTAATATTTTTTAAATTTATTCATTTTCAATTTTTATTTGTTTAATTATTTCGATTTTTAATATTTTTAAGACTTGTATTTTTTATTTTTATTTTTATTGGAGTATATAAAAAATTGGGGGGCATGTATATGCTAGCATTAGAAGGTGGGTTGGGCCATGTATAGACCCGCATGGGAAGGTGAGCTGGACCATGTATAATTATTATAATTTATTCATTTTTTATATTTTTTATTTAATATATACTATTTATTACCATTCAGAATTAATATATATATGAAAATGATTTATTTTTATTAATAATTATTTCATTAATAAAATTTTCAATTATTTTGAAATTTATTCATTTTTAATTTTTTTAATTATTTCAACTTATTCATTATATATATATATATATATGTATTATATATTATATATTAATATTTATAATAAATATATGTATATTAAATTTATTCGTTTTTATTAATAATTATTTAATTAATAAAAAAATATTTTTTAATTTACTCATCATTAAATTTTATTTGTTTAAGTATTTCAATGTATTCATTTTATATATCTATATATAATATAAACTATTTATTAATATTTATAATATATATATATATATTAAATTTCTTAATAATTATTCAATTCATAAAATGTATATTATTATTTTAATTTATTCATTTTTAATTTTTATTTGTTTAATTATTTCAATTTTTTAATATTTTTAATACTTGTATTTTTTTATTTTTATCGAAGTATATAAAAATTGGGGCGCATGTATAGACCAGCATGGGAAGGTGGGCCAAGATATGTATATGCCCATATGAGAAGGTGGACCGGACCGTGTATAATTATTATATTTTATTCATTTTCTAAATTTATATTTAATATATATTATTTATTACTATTTATAATTAATATATATTTTAAATTTATTCATTTTTATTAATATTTTTTTTAATTTTCTAATTTTCTAATTTTTTTAATTATTATAATTTATTCATTTTATATATCTATATTTATTATATACTATATATTAATATAATATATATATATATACATGTATATTAAATTTATTCATTTTTATTAATAATTATTTAATCAATAATTTTTTTAATATCTTTTTAATTTAATCATTTTTAATTTTTATTTGATATATTTTTCAATGTATTCATTTTATATATCTATATTTAATATATACTATTTATTATTAAATTTATTAATAATTATTTAATATATAATTTTTTAATATTTTTTAATTTATACATTTTGTATTTTTATTTGTTTAATTTTTTTAGTTTGTTAATATTTTTAATACTTTTATTATTTTTATTTTTAAATAAGTATATAAAAAATTAGGGGGCATGTATAGGCCAACATGAGAATGTTGGCTGGGCCTTGTATAGGTCTGCATGGGAAGGTGGGTTGGGCCATGTATAATTATTACATTTTATCCATTTTCTATATTTATATTTATTATATATTATTTTTTACTATTTATAATTATAATATATATATTAAATTTATTCATTTTTGTTAATAATTATTTCTTTAATAATTTCTTTAATAATTTTTTAATTTATTCATTTTTGGTTTTTTTGTTTAATTATGAAAATTTATTCATTTTATATATCTCTATTTAATATATGCTATTTATTAATATTTATAATATATATATATGTACATTAAATTTATTCATTTTTATTAATAATTATTTAACAAAAGATATTTTTTATATTTTTTAATTTACTCATTTTCAATTTGTATTTGTTTAATTATTTCTATTTATTTATTTTATATATCTATATTGAATATATAATATTTATTGAAATTTATAATATATATGTGTATTAAATTTATTAATAATTATTTAATTAATAATTGTTTAATAATTTTTAATTAATTCATTTTTAATTTTTATTTGGATAATTATTTCAATTTTTTAATATTTTTAATACTTGTATTTTTTATTTTTATTTTTATTTGAGTATATAAAAAATTGAGGGGCATGTATAGGCTAGCATGGAAAGGTGGGTTGGGCCTTTCATAGGCCTGCATGAGAAGGTGGACTGGTCGATGTATAATTATTAGATTTTATTCATTTTCCACATTTATATTTAATATATCTTTTTTATTACTATTTATAATATATATATATATATATATATTAAATTTATTCATTTTTATTTGTATTTATTTCATTAATAAAATTTTCAATAATTTTTTAATTTATTCATTTTTTTAATTATTACAATTTATTCATTTTATATATTCATATTTAATATATACTATTTATTAATATTTGTAAATTATATATATGTAAATTAAATTTATTCATTTTTATTAACAATTATTTAATTAATAAATTTTTTAATATTTTTTTTAATTTACTCTTTTTAATTTTTATTTATCTAATTATTTTTATTTATTTATTTTATATATCTATATTTAATATATATTAATTATTAATATAGATATATATATATATATATTAAATGTATTAATGATTATTTAATAAATAAATCTTTTAATATTTTTTTAATTTATCCATTTTTAATTTTTTTAATTAATTTTTAATATTTTTAATATTTTAATATTTTAATTTTATTTTTATTGGAGTATATATAAAATTAGGGGGATTGGGGGTAGGTGGGTTGGGTCGTGTGGGCCGGGTCGTGTACTTGGATGCGGGGCGGGTGGGTCGAGCCGTGTGGGACGAGCTGTGTATAGGCCCGCATAGGGGGCAGGTGGGCCGGGTCCTGATCCGGACCGTGTGTGTAGACGTGTATGTGGGTGCCAATCCCCCGCTGTAATGGAACATTGTGTTAGTGGGGCGCCCAGACTTATAAAGCGCGACACTCACAAACAAGAAGTTCGATGTGGGATGGCTGCGCAGTACAACCCTTTTTTAGCGCTAGATACAAGCACTAATAAATACCACCTTTTTCAGTGCTAAATAAAAAGCACTAATAAAGGGTGACCTTTATCAGCGCTTAAAAAAAGCGCTGAAAAATACCCTTTATCAATGCTTTTATTTATTGCTGATAAATGTCTCTATCAATGTCTTTATTTTCATTGATAAATGTTACCTTTATCAGTGCTTTTATCTAGCATAGATAAATGCTATCGCTACTTATTGAGAGATTTGTAGTAGTGAACTCACATATATATAGAAAATTTACATGCTTCATCAAATTATGTTTATCCAACTAACACAACACTATGATACTTCTTAAAAAGTTAATATCAATACACACAACTTCTAATTTAACACATGACATGCATTACAAAATGAAACATGAGGTTGGAACAATATACTTTGTCTAGCTATAAAATTTTATAAGTTTTTTAACAAATCTTTATTTGCAAGGAACGCACTCATGCAAAAGCTACAAAGGATTTAACATTTCAACATCCATTTACCACAACTGCAAGTCATTACTTTTAATAGTTTTTAAATTAACACCATGTAACATTTCTCAATCAACAAAACACCCACATCAACATAAATAAAGCTATCTCAAGCATACAAATCAAATGAACCCATCCACTACACCATGACATTATCCACCTTGGGTGGCACTGACTCACCTGTATAGTTTTAAAATGTATCATGAAAAATAATGCAACATGATGGGTAAAGTTTTTTACTCTATTCATATGCTTGAGGTCATATCACACATTACGAATCCAAGAGAAATCCCTTTGGGGTATATAAGTACACAAGACCACAACCACATCATAAACAAAGTCACATGCACAACCCACAACGTACAAGTATTTATTTCAAAACATAGAAAAATATTAATCTAATAATAGGTCAGAACATAAATTAAAGATAACCATAAAATATTATCTTTTCCCAAACCAAGGCCTATATCACTTGGAATGAGTGAAGAGTATATTGATTAAAACAAAGGAATACATACAAGAACCCTTTCCCCGAGACCAAATATCCACCACACTAGGACTAAGAGAAGAGTATATGATACATATGTTGACAGAAACCCCTCCCCCATACCATATCTTCACATTAATGAGCCTGAGGAGAGTGTTATAGAATGATATAATTTTTTTTAGAGAAACCCTTTTCCTTGACTTTGTCTCCATCTCGACACCTGATCCAAGGAATGAGTTATACTTTCCATCTCAAAAGGAAATTAGGTGTGGGTTAGAAACTAAAGGTTGAATTGGTACAAACAATCATGGATCAAGGTTTTAATTAGAGGGTTTCAATTTAGTGAATGAGGTGGTTTCCCTTCACTCATTCCAAAGGACTCTCAATCGAATAATAATTGAAAACCTAACCATTCACTTAAAGGGCCAAATAATCGAAGGGTTTTGGGCTCAATAAGGAAATTCAAAGGGCTTACCATACATCGAGAGTAAAAATCCAAAATCCAAGTGAAAGGAAAACACCACTATTCAAAAATCACCTTTTTCAGTCATAGAAAAGAACTCATCCTAAACAATTATCTTTAAACTTCCCCCACAAAGTATAAATCTCCTTACAAACTCGAGAAACAGGAACCACCACTGTCGAGATGACCCATGTAGCTTCATCACAACCAATGAAAATCGGTCATTCTTATAAGCACAATTCAAACCGAAGGCTATCACCGCCTCCTACAACCAAAACTATATCATATGATCTAAAATAGATCCCTTAGACTCTATAGTATATGGAATTTGAACTCTCAGAATGTCCTCCTTTGAGTTTTTTTCATTATCATCCTCCAATCTATGGTGATATATTGACACCTCTTATTGAACATCTTGGCATGGACCTGATGGGGACGTTGACCTGGATCCATTCTTGTAAAATAAAAAATGTTAGGGACTCCTAACCCAAGACACCTACTATTTTTAACATTAATTAATTCATTTTTAACCTATTCCCCACTGTCTACCCAATTCAAAATTAGGTGCATACAAGTATGACGCATGATCCCTTCCTAGGTCTCTACCCCATAAGCTACATCACTTCTCTTAGCATATTTAGTAAACTTGAAGGTCATTGCATCACATCAAAAGGGTGACTAAAATCCCATTTCCTAGCCAGTTTATTCTATTTACAACACATTCTAAGACAAATAGATATTGTTTCCCTACCAACCCATGCATACTCACTAGTGCCTAACTCTAAACTCCATCCTACCGCTCAACCATCACCTCTGATGACACCTTTTCATGAATGCCTCCCTTAAAGTGTACCAATCCTATTAAAAAAAGGATAAAGAAAGATAATTATGCCCAAATCTTGCCTTCAATAGGCCATGGGTTAGAGGCTAGCATCGAGGGTATATAAACACAAGAGAAATTACCCTTATAAAGATTTGATATGTAAGATATAATATAAGAACAATTAGAAAACAACTCATTCTCATAATAAATAAAGAAGAAATTCAATACATGAATTCAATTTCATACAAATAAAACAACATAAAATACTAAAACTATTCCTTGAAAGAGACGAAGAACCTCCAATTACTACTAAACAACTCCTCAAACTAGTAATGTCTAGCTCGATCCCCAACAATTTCTTGCTGACCTTAACAACAATTTATATATACATAAGGTGAGCATAACATGTATACTCAGTAGGATTCTACTTGAAACCTCTCATGAAAAATGTGAAAGAAGTATACTTAATCCTTGGGAGTAAACAAATGAAACTAACTCATCACTTAGACATATTTACTATTCTTTCCCCAACTTTACTATGACTCACTCACCAAATAACACACATAAGTATGACCACAATATTGAGAATATATATATATATATATAAATGGTTAACCTATAACCACTTATCTATTAGTTTGTTTCTCTCAAACCCAACCATGAAACATCATAAGCTCCCATACCTTCCATGATAATAATCCCTAATGTTAGTTTGGCCTCAAACCTACCTACTTCAGTCCTATATGGGGACCAACATATCATTTTTTCATCAATACACATATCCATCTCATAATCATCACCATCCAATCCATAACCAATGTATGTCCGGAATGTTAGGAATATATTGATCCAAAAATTTCATTAATTTATCACTGATTTTAATTCTCAAAAACACCCACATTTGTGTTACTAATTAAATTTATTTAAATATATTTTAGGATAATTTTTATTAGAATAATTATTTTATTCTATAAGTAATTTAGTTTTAAATAGCCTAAAGATTAATTTTCTAAAGTATTCTAGTAATTTTGATGAATTTTGGAATCACTATTCACAACCCTATATTTAAAGTGAATGTTAGGATCAAACAACCAACTTTTGTATGGATCAATACTTATGGAACCCTACATTTGGTTTAAAAGTTAGGATTGAGAACCATACTTTTGTAAAGAACCCTATGTTTTCATAATTAACGTATGGTTCATCAAACCAACTTTTAAAATCAACCATACATCATCAATTATACTTTTGAAGATTATCCCAATGTAGTACAACCCTACGTTTGAGTCCATCATCTATGATATTTAAAATTTGGATTATTTTATATGAATTATATAATGGTTTCTTTAGAGTAAATATCAATTTAAATATTTTTAAATACTGATTCAACGACCTTTATTAAACTGAATAAATCATTCTTATTTCTAAGGGAAGTGATTATTTTCTATGGGTGTTTAAATTAAAATTTCAAACACACTGTGTGTTTTAAATTATCATATTTTATCAAGTGATATTTTCAGATCTATTTGGCCTAAAGTAAATCAAGCTTCTTGTTAAATACTAAGAGTCACATCTTCTTGAAATGACTCTCCCTAGTTCTCTTAAAGACTATAATTTGGAAACATACATTTTTTGATCTACTACTATTTGATCATCTTACTACTTCCATATCCATTATCAATATTTTTTCTATAGTTCATTAAAGAAATTATCTAATCTACAATTTGGATACATACATGTTTATCATCTGTTGAGTGTTCACTTTACTGCTCTTAAAAGGTTGTTCTTGCTACTACAACATTTTTTTAGAATATTTTATCAAAAAGAAATATCAGATATTCTGGTAAAGAAAATCACTTTAAAGATCTTATACTCACCTTTAAATAACTCTTCGTTTATCAATTACTGCTACAACTGTGTGCCAAATCTATTTCAATAATTATCATATTATATATTTTTATTTAAGTTTAAAAAACTTGTACTTAGTTGTAGTGGAGTGACATCTTATAGTACTAAGCTATGTCTATTGAGGTTCCTTATAAATGAATCTGAATTGTTGTAAGTTTTAAACTACCTTCAATCAGTTTTATAGGTATCTAGAAAAGAGGATTTGTTTAGTGAAAATAATCAATCATGATGATAGATTATTGATAGAGTGGACTAGGGGATCTTTGTGTCCTAGACACCTATAAAAAAATATGATTTTTTCTTTATCTTTTCAATACATAATCTATTTAAAGAAAAGAATGTTGCACAATATTAAAAATCACAAAGAGGGATTAAATTTGAAAATTTCATGATTTTTAAAAAAGAACCAATTCACCTCCCCTTATGTCTTTGTGTTATTCTAACCTAAAACTTGGTATCAAATGGGTGACCTTTGAATAATTATGTTAATATATAGAAATATTGAGTTAAAGGTCTATACAAAGAAATATTTATACCACAGAACTCAAAGAAGGAACGTTAATGATCATAGTTCTATATTTCAATGGAGAAAATTATGAATGTTGGAAAGTAATAATGATTATCAATTTTAGGAATATTGGATTCAAAGTTTACATAAAAATTATAAAACCTTATGAAATTCCTATAGAACTAGAAAAGTTGGATGCTTATAAAGAAGGTGAGTATGATGTTATTTCAATAGAAATGGATGAAATCATTTATGGACTTAGTCAAGATATATTCAATCGAGTCTCTCAATGTGATACTACATTTTATATGTGTAACAAAATTTTATTTTCCTATGAAGGAACTAATTGTGTCAGAAAATTGAGGTATAACATGGAAAAATTAAAATTTTATACTTTCAGGATGTATAATAGAGAAATTATTACTCAAATGAATGAGAGATTGACTGAAATAATCAATGGTGTTTCTATCTAGGGAATCCCAATTCCATATATAGATCGATAATTACAAGTGCTCAGAGTCCTACCCTCAAAATATAATGCAAGCACACATACATTTAAAAAATCCAATCCTATAAAAAATATATTAATAAATGAATTTATTAGAACCATAATGATATACGAAGTTGAAATTCAAGCTGAATTAGAAGATCAATAAATTATAAAAAGGGAGAATACAACTTTCAAAGTTACTACTCCAAAAAAATGAAAAAAAATATAAGGAGGATTTTGTATCCTCAAATTATTTAGAATGTTCAGATTATGGAATGGAACTGAATCATATAGACATAAGATTCAGTAAGGTTTATAATTATAAAAAATTTAAAAATTATTTCAATTATTTCAAGAAAAACTATCACATAATCAAAGAAGTTAGGTGTTATGAATGAAAAAAATGAGTCATATCAGACCTGATTTCCCACATATGAAATATGAGAAATGAATATTTGAAAAGAAATAAAATAATTTTAAAATGAAGGATGATCATTATCACAATGGGAAAAAGGATATAAAGGTTACTTAGAGTGTTTTGGAATACTATAGAATCTATCTTGACTTAAAATAATAGAAATAAAATCAGAAAGAAAACATGTTCTTTATAGATAATAAAGAATATGCATAATCCTATTATTCTTCTACATATGATTTTTAAAGTTGATAAAATAATAAAATAGCTTAATATTGGTCTATGTTTGAAGAGAAATACGATTCCTTAATAAAAAATCATAAATCCCTAAAGAATATTTATAATTTTATCTTAAGTGAAAAAGATGATATATTGAAATAACACCTAGAATTTAAATAAAAATTTAGAAAATCTGCTTTAAGTTTCACTATGTATGAAAATAAAATTAAATATTTACAGGCTAACATAGAATCCTTTAAACTTTCTACTAGTATACTTAATAATGGAGAATAATATTTAAATTTGATTATTACTAATAATATTTATAGAAAAAAATATGGAATATAGAGCAATGGAGAAAAATATAAGTTATATAGAAATTATTTTGTTCCCAGTTCTAATAATCACAACTTGTATAGAATGAATTGTCTTTATTAGGGTAATTAAAGGCCATTAGATTAAAAAATATTGTTTGAAAAATACCTTGATTATTGGTATAAATAAAGACTTTTTTTATAAAAGTATGTATGAATTTAGTTATATCAATTTTGATAAAATTAGATAGACCTGGTTACCTAAATCCCTACTTCCTGACATAGCTGGACCCAAGAGAATTTGAGTACCCACATAAGTAATTATTTAATGTTTTTTAGGTAAAAGTCCATAGGAACAAAACTGGAATATGTTATATGGATATTGGATTCTCAAGGAACTTGAGTGGATATTCTTCCAATTTTTGTGCACTGTCAAAAGTAGATGGAGGTTTGGTTACCTTCAATGATAATTATAAAGGAAAAATCATTATAGTTGGATTAACTAGAGATCTAAATTCAATATTTATCAACAAAGTACTATATTTTCAAGGGTTGAATCATAATTTAATAAGTATTTCTAAACTCTATGATGATGTTTTTTATGTTGATTTTTCTAATAATTTTTTCTCTATATTTAAATATAAACTGTTTAAGTTTAAATCCCCTATAACTAAAATTTTTTATACTTTGGATCTTAATTCCTTGTGTGAATAGAAATTAAACTATTGAACTATTAAAATAAATGAATATTGGATTTGACATATGATACTTGTACATTGTAATATATTTTTTATGTTCAAATTATTTAAGAAACATTTAGTTTCTGATTTTCCTAGTCTTAAATTTAATCAGAACATACTCTGTGATGCATGAAAAATAGGTAAGTAGAAAAATTAATTTTTAAATTATTTAAAAATGATGATATATCTAAAATTTTAGAACTTATCCACATGGAACAAGAGTAGAAATCTGGGATCGAAGATTCTATGTTTCTGTTTTATCTTATTATTTTCAAGATTTACTTGGGTTTATTTAATAAAACTCAAAAGTGAAACCTTTTTTTTGAAAGTTTGTTTAAAATTGTTAAAAATGAAAAATATTTCAAAATCATATCATTATGAAGTGATCATGGATGAGAGTTTGAGAATATAGAATTCAATTATTTTTGTTCAAACCTGGATATTAAACATACCCTTTCTACTCCATGAACACCTTAATAAAATGGAAATATAGAAAGAATAAATAGAACTATTCAATAAATGTAAAGAAATATGTTAAATAAATCAAGTCTTGCTACCTATTTTTGTGAATAAGTTGTTTTCATAGCTTTTCATCTCATAAATTGAGTTTTAATTAGGTATTTTTAAAAAAAGGCACCTTAAGAACCATGGAATAACATAAATCCTAATGTTGGATACTTTAATGTTTTTGGATGAAATTTTCATATCTTTAAAACTATATAAAACCTTGGTAATTTTTATACAAAGTAATATGGAGAAATATTTTTAGGTTATTCTTCTATTTCTAAATCTTGTAGAGTATGTAATGAGAAGTCAAGGATAAATGAAGAATCTGTTCATGTGATGTTTTATGAAAGTGGTCCTTTTTATCATAATAAAAGTAAAAAAAATTAACTTACAAATTCTTTAAATAACATGGGACTTTATTCTTATAAATATTTATTTGACAATAAATTATAATATGATCAAAATCAACCCAATTATGAAGAACATGAAACCGGTGAAACTCAAAGTGTCCTACCTAGAAATATTAGAACCTTAATAGACCATCCTTTAGAGACTATTATAGGAAATATATATACAGGAGTTAGGACTAGTATGAATTCATGGAACCTATCTTAATTCTCTAGCTTCCTATCCTAGTTAGAACCTGATATTGTAGAAAAATCCTTATATGAGGAGAGTTAGATGATGTATATATATAGGAAGAACTAAACCAATTCAAAAGAAATAATTTTTTGGAATTAGTTGATAGGAAATAAAACCATCCAATTATAGTATTCATAAATAAGATATTTGAGCAAGGTATAACTACTAGAAATAAGGCTAGACTAGTTTCTAAAAGATACGACCAGGAAAAAAGAATAGATTATGAGGAAATATTTTCTCCAATTTATATATTAGAATCTATTAGGATATTTTTATCCTATTCTTATTATGGTAATTTTAAAATATATCAGATGGATGTAAAATCTACTTTTTGGAATGATTATTTAGTGAAGGAAGTCTATGTTTAGAAATATATAGGTTTTAAAAACCCTCATCTACCAAATTCTATTTTTAAACCTACTAAATAACTTTACGAACTTACAAAAACACCAAGGTCTTGGTATGTAATATAAAGTTATTTTATTTTGAAAAATGAATTTTTAGTAGGATTTGCTGATCCTACTATTTTTAAGAAAAATTAATATTAAGATATTTTATTAGTATAAATATATATATATATATATGATGTTATTTTTGTTTCAACTAATAAAAATATTTGTATTCATTTATCAAAAATTATGAAAAAGTAATTTTAAATAAATATGATTGGAGAGTAATTTTTTTGTTGGTTTTAAAATTTATCAAAAATATTTTGAAAATATTTTAAATCAATGTAAATGTATTTTTGATTTATTGAAAAATTTTAGACTTAAAAATAGTAAGAATTATGAAACTCACATGTGTAAAAATATAAAAATTTATTTGGATGAAGCTGGAAAACCAATTAAAAACAAGTTTTATAGAGGTATGATTAGTAGTTTAATATTTCTTACTGCTAGTAGACCAAACATTATATGTTCTGTTTATCTCTGTTCAAGGTTTAAAAAAGATCCAAAAAATCCCATCTACCTATCAATAAAATAATTTTTAGATGTTTAAAGGAACTAAATTTATATATATACTCTATCAAAAAACTTTTGATTTTAATTTAATCTAATATTCAGATGTTGATTTTTGAGGGTGTAGGTTAGATAGAAAAATAACTTCAATAACTTGTTACATTTTAGGAAAGTATCTAGTTTCATGGTTTGGTAAGAAGAAATATTCAATTGCATTGTCAATAGATAAGGCATAATATATATCTTCTAGAATTTTCTATGAAAAGGGGTTGTGTACAAAACACACTCTTCTAGACATTGTACTAAATTCTAATCATTTTACTATTTAATGTGTTAATACTAGTTCAGTTAATATATCAAAAAATCCTCTAAGTCACTATAGGATTAAGAATATTAATATAAGAAATAATTTTCTAAGAGATCATGTCCTAAAAGGAGATATAAATTTAGAATTTGTTGATACTAAATATCAACCTGATAATATTTTAACCAAATCACTTCCCACTGTTAGTTTTAATTTTATCAAGGGAGAGTTAAGTTTTTTTTTAATTTTAATAATTTCTCTCTCTCTTAGATTTTATATTAATTCCTCTTAGCTAATATATTTTATTTAATTTTATGTTTATTCTTTTTGATTATCTGGTTTAAGATTTAAAATATTAATTATGTAATTTAATCATTTTAGAGTTATCTTTTCAATTTTAAAAATATTAAATGATTACATTGAGTTTTTTCTAGAGAAACCAAAATGATACTCAAAAACCATAAAAAATAGTCTCTCTCTCTCCCACTATTTATCTTATAAACTATTATTCTCATGAGATCTAGATCTATCTTAAAACCCTAATCACTTAACCTAAAACCTAATGAATATTTGAAATGTAAAAGACCAAGAGAATTGAGGAAGTAGGATCAAGCGGATCAAAGCATCAATGAACATCAAGTTCAGAAAGAGGAGTTCTTTAAGGTAAAGTCATCAAATTTGAATGGATCTTCCATATAAATATTTTACTAAAGTAAGATTTATATTTTGATGGTATGGACTTCATTATTAATAGAGAAAAATTATGAGTATATTTTCAAGACCAAAGTGAAGGAATTTTATGAAAATGATTAGTTTAGTTTTGGGGATTTTTGAGGATGTTATCTCTTTCAAGGTAAATTATAAGGAATTTTTAATTTATACTGTGGAAATGTATTATAATTTTTATTGTATCCATGAAGTATTCTTTCAATTTAGTCTAATATAAATTAGAGATGAGGTTTATAAGTCTAAAAATATAATTTCCTTTCTATTTGGAACTACCGAAGTTAGAAAAATGATAGTGAAGGATCTTGAAGCTGACCAGAGGGCACTAGTCTAGTTTATTAAAACAATTATAGTGCCAAGGAGGGATAAGATTGAAAATATTCTCTTCACTAATATATAGATCTTATTTTTAGGTTGAGTGAAATTAAATTAAATTTTAGTATATATATACCATTATATATGAATCACTATTATCAAAGGTTTTCTAAGATGTCTTTTTATCCATATGGAAGGCTTGTTGCTCTATTTTTTTTATAAAAAATGTTTTATTCATGAAATAAAAACTAGTATCTAATAGCACCATAGAAACACTCTATCTATTGGAATAATGAATAAGTTTTAATTTTTCTATAGCACAAAAAAGGGTAAGCTAATTCTTGTGGGTGCTGAAGATGAATAAGAATATGGTTCCCATGATTAGGGGAAGAATATAAGCCAAAAGTATACTAGTTCAATGATGTTTTATACTGAGGACATTGGAGAATCCATAGTATAAGGATAATAAGAAGCAAATAGAGGTTTTTAGGTTATTCTAACCAACATTCCATCCAACACAATGAGAAGATTGAGAGTGGATGTGAGTAACCGAACAATTATAGGAGGGATTCCTTAACTCCCAATATCTTTTGAAGAACTCTCTAGTGATGAATGTGGTGCAACTATTGTTTTAAGACCAAACAAAAGAGAATATCCCATGAATCAAGCTAAAATTACTGAGGTTGGAGAGTTAGACCAACCAATTTTTGAATATATAGTTTAATAAGGATAAGTTTATATTATTGTTGAAGAAATAATTAGAGAAACATGTATTCTAGTTTTTGTAGAATTAATAGTTGAAATTCAAGATGAGAAAGAGTATCACTTTGAATAATAGGTATCTCATGAAGAGGATTAAGTTAATAAAGAAGCTCATGATGATGATCTTGTTCACACCACTTTAGATGAATCAACTGAGCTAATTGAAGATCAAACACTTTTTAAATGAAGAGTCCTTGGAAATGACTATTAGTGAGGCTAATGAGTAGAGTGAATTCCTTGGAGATTTTTCATATCCATCTATTGAAAAAAATAAAAGTGCAGTCCCTTCCCTTGGCTGAGGTAGGTGAACCATCAAGAAGACCATACAAGGTATCTTCCAATTCTATTTATGCCCATATCAAGGATATAATTTCTAAATTCATTCAGATGAGGGATGTTAATTATCAATTTAAAGGAGTGATATAAAGTTATTGAAAATATTTTGAATATATAATAAGACTATTTGTTATAAAAATAGAGTTAGAATCACACTAGGCTCATATATAAAGTGTGAAAGAAAAATCAATTTCAAAAAGATATTTTGATGCTTTTAAAAGGGAGATAGGTAATTAGATTGGATAGATCAGATATAAATCAGTTTATAAGTCTGATTTTGGAGATCTAAATATATTTTTGGAAAGTAATTTTGGATATGTCAGAGCCAGTAAATGCTAAGTAAGGGATTCTACTTCATGTCAAACAACTTCTCTCCCGATTTTATAAGGATAATTTAATCTCTTACAACTTTATTTTATATCATAAGTAACAGGATTTAGAGCTTAAAATGTGATAAAATTTCACTTCACACTATTCCATACAATCAAAAGGATCTTGTTTCAAGGTTAACATTTACGGGTGTTAGAAGTTTAGTTAATCATCTTAGTGTAATGATGAAAAATTATGTCTAGTCAACTAAATGTATTCATGAATTTATAAAAGTAAACTTGGTTGAAGACTTTGAGACGATTCAAGAGTTAAATATGTTGATGAAGTAGTTAGTAGGGTCATTGAATCAAAATTTTGAGTTGTTGATGGTAAGGATAAATACCGTTCACCAAACTATCCATGATTAACTAACCTTATAATCTTCTTTATATGAGTCAGAACCTAACCCTCCTTCCAATCCTACCCCTTAGACTACCCAAATTTTATGATCTAAAAACTCTTTGTAATTAAATATGCTTAATAAAAAGAAATTATTTTGTTGAATTTTTGTTATCTATTCTTTAACTTTTTTATTTTATTGTTTACTATCATTTTGTGTTTAAGAATATTAACTTTCCATAAAGAATTTAGATTAGAATAAATATAAAATTTTCTAACATTTTTGTAAAATATAAACTGTGTTATACTTCAATATTAGAATTTCTTTTTGATATCACAAAAGGGGAAGAAATTTGGATGAATAAAACATTTCTATATTTATGATATTATATACAATATTGTTTTAAAATACTTATATATTTAATTTTTTTTACAATTTAGGGAAAGGAAGGAGAAATTTGGATAAATAAACTTTGTTTTTAAAATTCTTTAAATTAATTGTTTTATCCTTTCTAAGAGAAATTTAGATAGATATATTCTCTATTTTATTTAATCTCTATTTATCTGATTATAAATTAATTTTTTATGTTAACATTTTTATATTTTCTATGTGTATTTTTATCATGAAAATGGGTGAGATTTTTGGGAATATGTTGATCCAATAATTTTAGTAATTTATTACTAATTTTGAGGCTCACAAACACCCAAATTCGTGTTACTAATGAATTTTATTTAAGTGGATTTCAGGATTATTTTTATTGGAATAATCATTTTATTTTGGAAACCCTTTAGTTTTAATATGGATAAAGTTAAATTTTCTTTAGTATTCTATGAATTTTGAAGAATTCTATAATAACTGCTCATAACCCTAATTTTGAAGTGAATGTTAGGATCATGAACCCTACTTTTATAAAGATCGATACTTTTGGAACACAAAATTTGGTCTAAACATTAATATTGGGAGCCATACTGTTATGAATAACCCTATGTTTTTGTACTTAACATAAGGTTTATAAACCCAAATTATGAAATCAACCTTATATTATCAACAATAATTTTGAAGATTTTCCCTATGGAGTGAAAACCTACATTTTAATCAGTCATCTATGAGATGTTAATTATGTATTATTTTCTATGATTTTTACAACAGTTTTGTCAGAGTAAATATCTCTTTAATTTTTTTAAAGACCAATTCAACGGAATTTTTCAATATTTTAAATTGTTCCTATTTCTAAGGGAAGTCATAATATCATCTAAGAATTTATATTCAAATTTCAAACACGTTGTGTGTTTTAAATGATAAAATTTTATTAGGAAATATTTCCAGATCTGTTTGATCTAAGGTAAATCAATATTCTTGTAAAATACCAAGAGTCTCATCTTATTGAAAAAATGTCCCTAGTTTTTTAAAGGAAAACACTTTGGAGACATAAATTTTTTTATATGATATTGTTTGATCATCATACTACTACTGTACCCATTGTCAATATTTTTTATGTAGTTCATTGAAGTAATTATTAGAGCTACACTTTGGAGACATACATATTTATCAGCTGCTAAGTGTTCACTCTACTACTCTTAAAAGGTTGTTCTTTATGATGCTATGTGTTTTTATAATATTTTATCAATAATAAAGATCAAGGATTATTCTAAAGGAAATAAATTTGAATATCTTATATTCACATCTGAATAAATATTCATTTATAAATTGTTACTAAAACTGTGTATCAAAAATATTTCAATAATTATCATCTTATCTATTTTTATTGAAGTTTTGGCTACTTTTACTTAATAATTGTGGAGTTTTATCTTCTCATACTAAGTTGTAGTTTTCTAGGTTACTTGTAAAAGAACCTTATTTTTTATTTGGTGTCAAATGCTTGAACTCAGTTGTAGAGGTCTCAAGATAAAAGGACATGTTTTGTGAAAATTATCAAGGTCACTAAGAGAGAGTTTATGGAGTGGACTAGAGGAATTTTGTTCCCCAAAACACTATAAAAATTACTTATTTATCCTTTTTATATTTCCAGTACATAATTTTTTTAAACAAAATAATGTTGCACAATATTACATATCACAAAGCGGGATTAAGTTTTATTTTTTCAAGATTTTTAAAAAGTGCACAATTCAACCCCCTCTTATTTTTTTATGTTATTCCGACCTAACATGAATGCCACTATAGCCAGATACAAGTATAAACTATAACCTCAAGGCACCACAACTCACATCACACATGTATGGGGAATTACCTCCATGTATACCCACACATAATACTATAATTAGAGAGAGAGAGTGGGAGAGGGGGTAGTCAGTCATCCATAACTTTTACAAACTAGATGTTGGGTAAAACACCCCATAACCTCTAGTTTTCTGTTTCCCTTCTAATGTGGGTGGGGTGCATAAAAGACATCACAATATACAGATTATATATATATATATATATATATATCTCACAACCATGATAAGGGAAACTACCTAGCCTTAGAATCATCATCCACTATCGTTAGATAGGACACCTAGATTCCACCACTAAGCACTAGATATTAAATAATAATACAAGCATCATGTTAAATATTAATTAATTCATTTTCCATTAATTAATTTTATTCTTTTTTCAAGATTAATGTTTTGATATTCTAATCCAAGTTCCAATGACACTATTAATTCATTACTTTTATTCTCATGTATGTCATCATCATAAGTGAGCATCAAGAACCAACCTCATTCTTCCATTGATTCATTATATTTTCATAAACATCTGAGTAATCTAGGAATTATCCTAAGATTCCACTTAAAAGCTACACTCTTATTTAATTGCATCAAATTGCGTTTGATAGTTGGAAACTGGTTATATAAATAACATCCGAACATCAGGCCATGAAGTATACATCAAGAAAGAAATAATCATTGATGATTAATCCCCATTTTTAACTTATCTCAACTATACTAGTTTCTACACCGTTGCATAGAATATAACACCCGAAATCCCATGACAACATCATCACTACAACCAAAACCTCATGCCTCCACTATTATCATAAGAGACACCCCGTGCCACCACCACCACCATAATCAGAACCCCGTGACTCCACCATCACTAACTTAGGAAACCCCATCCAGTAGTCATAAAATATTCCAAACACATAGGGTTATCAATTAAACACATTAATTCTCTAAATCCATAGATTGTGAATACATATTAAATATATTTTTACACACATAACTTCAAGGAAACTATAGAAAAACCAAACAAGGAATTCTAGCCTTTATCAAACAATAACGAGATCACTCATTCTAAAAGCAGGGATTTAAGAAATAATTAAATTTTAATTAATATATTTAGTTAACCATTTAATAAAAAATAACACCTAGTATCACTCTCTATAAAAATTAACAAGGATATTTATTATTTATTTAATATTTCATTCCTCCTTACGATGTTCTTTCATATATTGAAAAATTCAATGGAAATTGTTTCAAAATAATGTTTTATTATAAACAAGCATTAGATTTTTTTTTGGGTTTTTATATAATTTCTAGGAATACAGACCATTCTTAACAACTATAGTAATAGATATCACACTATCTAACAAACATAAAGAAATAATAATATTTATATCAGAGGCTTGAGACCACTCATCCCAAATATCCCAGTCTTACATTTTAATGAATCCTCATTTGATAATATATATAATTACCACAATTAAATTCAATTCAATCAAGTGATAATATTATTAACCAAGAATAATAATTCTATGCAAGAAATAATATTCCTTAAATAAATAATAATAAAAATAGCACCTGTGAAAATCCTTATTTCAAATATATAAATTCTATAATTATAAAATAATTCTCATCAATATTATTTAATCAGTTTAACAATGTAACATGTTATCAATTTTGATTTTATCAATTATAAAATACACAATGTCATGATAATATGAATTTCTCTCTCCTAGATAATTTTCATAATAATCACATTTATTATTCAACATGCAATTATTTATTTTTACTTTATTCTAATAATCTTGTAGATTACAAATTACCTTTAACCACTTCATGTGATGAATCATTAATTCCATTATTGAAATTATTATCAATAATGTTATATATATATATATATTAAAATGAAATTTCTAGATTCTAATAGAATCATAATTATCCATACTGGGTATATTATTTCTAATTCAATTCTTAAAATAATTATAATGACAAGTTAATCTCAATAGAAAAGAAATAAAATTATATTTTATTTCTTGAAATATTAATAACACATCATTCATATTCTACTACATGTAACTCCAAATTCATAAAGATAATAATAACTATCTACAAAATTTTATTAACACATTCCTTTAAGTTTCCAGACAATAAAAACAATATTTCAACATATGATAATTTTTTTCTCTTTCTATGATAATTCTAGTTTGTTATAAAATATCTGTAATTTTCATCCGATACTATATTTTTTATATTCTGAAAATTCCCTGAACATAGAAATAATATTTTATAGTTTTTAGAGTGTGATATTTTCCATTAACCCAAATTAATCAATTCTTACAATGAATTAATTAACAAGATTAAGCATGGAACTATCTAGTTCACAATATCAACATAAAACATGTAATTTGTAGTATTATTAGAAGAGAATACTATAATTTTAAATTCTATTTTAATTATAGAAATAATAATATTTCATTAAAAGAAATACACTATAGACATTTCATCCACCTCTTTTACTATTCCCAGATTATCATATAATCTTTCATCATGAGATTATTTTCTAGTTTATTATCTAATTAAGGTTAATATCATCCATTTAGACAAAGGAAAAAAATATGGTCTATTCACATTTTTAAATAAATTTAGGTTAAGTAATAAATCTCCTACCTCTTAGAATCTTCACTCACTGTAACATCAAACAGAGGAGAGAGAAGGTATGTATGCTAGTTTGAATTTGTAGAAGAGGGATAAAATGATTTCATATAAGGCCTGAAGATCTTGAATATGGGAGTTTTGATCTCCCATACTCGAAAGAAATTGAGAAATAATCGAATGAGGGATATTGAGTATTTTAGAATATGTAGATATAGGCTTTACATGAAAATTTAATTCACATAAAATTTCATATTAAAAACATTTCTGTTTAGTTTTTATTTAACAAAAATCTTGATTGTGATCCATTAAAACCTTTGAAAACATTAGAAATAATTTTAGATGAGTTAAAGGAAATTAAAATCTTTTATTTTTAGTAATTAATACCATTAAAATGGGAAAAAGAATATGGAGATACGAATGGGGAGGAAAATCATATTTTCTATACATAACTCATTAATTATACACAACAGGCATGCCGTGTATAAGGTTATCATGATTTTACCCTTACACTACTTTATACTCATACTAGAGTATTGGAAATCCGAGATGACCCTTACTTGGGTTAATAATTTTACAAAGTACCCTTAAACAAGCTTTAAAAGCCTTAAAGTACCCCTATGCAAGAAACAAACAGATCGAGTTACCTTTATGAAGCTTTTTAAAATAATATGCATCCTATAAACAATGATGGTGCTACCCTTATTTAATCTGAAGAAATCCAGGGGTACTTTTATATATCATAGGACTACCTTTACACATGAAAGGGAAAAAGCTAATTACCATTATGCATCCAGTTTAAGTACTACATTACTCTTATGTGATAAGAAGGTTACCCTTACATGACTAAATAAAACCATTTTGACCTTCATATAAATCATGAAATAAATGGTTACCCTTAGGGAACTTAGACCTTACCCTTATAAAACCTATTTAAAATCTAAGATACCCTTACATAGCTTTTAAATAAACTACTTACCTTTATAAAACTTTATAAAACATTTGAAAGTTTTAATATGTTCTTTAAAATTTACCATTTTTAAATTAAAATAATAATAATAGAAAAGTAAATGATTTATTATAAATTATAAAATTACAAACCACCTCTAAAATTAAATAATTTCCAAGAAAATACCTATTTAATTTCCAATTTTTTAATACTTTGAAATTACTTCCATAATTTTAAAAAAAAAACTAAAACCACTTATTAAAATATGAAAACTTTTCCGAACTACCTGACTCCCTAGAATGAAAAAGGAATGCTACAGAATATTAAAGATCTTTAAATTGTTCATGTTTACATACTTTCATAATAACATGAAAATAATACTTTTCAGAAAATCTTGTAATGGCTACTCATTATTCTTCTATAAACACAGTAGTGGACACAAAATCTTATATTAAAAACAAAAAACATGAATGTTTCTTTATTTCCCATAAGAAATGATTCTTCTTATCATATCTTACACAATGCATGTACTTCATCTTTAATTTTCTTTCAGTGAAAATAGAAATGAATAATAAATTCTTCTTATTCGTTCCTCTCCTCTTTTTTTCTTATTCTCAAGTGCAAAAAAAAACTAAAATGGATCTCCTTCCTCTCATTGGCTTCAAAACATAAAAATTATTTAGATTATGATATTGCACCATATATTTCCTTTATTTCCTAGATACTTAAGGGATGACTTCATTTATTTATGGTATAGTCTCTATCTTACATCTATTTTTATTTTCAACTAATATATATATATACAAACAAGATTTATTATAAGCAATACTTCTTCTTCTCATAGAATTAACATTGCATGCACCTCATATTTCCTTTCCTTTAAATGAAAACAAGAATACACAATAACTTCTCATTCTCCTTTCTTCTTCTCCTCTTATATTTTATTTAGTGTACAAAAAACCTGCACTGGACCTCCTCCTCATATTTGGATTCAACATATAAAGATTCTTCAGAATATAATTTTATTTCAGATCTTTCCTTTATTTCCTTGATATATAAAGGATTTATTCAATTCTAAATAGTATCAGTTCTCTATTACATTAATTTTAATATTTTTCCTTTAGAATATATAAACATACTAGAATGCATATAATATCACTTTTATTTTTCATTATCATTTTTAAACCATTAGAATTATTAACATTAATTACTGTGATTTTTTGTAATTTAAATAATCCTAAATTTCTGCTTCTCATCTTCAAATAGATCCACATAACATGGTCTCTTAAAACTTCCATAAAAATGATCCCTTTTAAGAAACATCTATAACTACATACATATATGCATAAATTATCATGACTTATTCCTTCAAACTCTCCTATAATATTGGAATTATTATTCTTTTTTATACATGATATCCACATGAATTAAAATTCTTATAATTATACATGTATTCCTCTATTGTGATCATGGAAACTCCAATTACGGCATAAGTCTTCCTACAAATTTATCTTCATAATTCTTCATTAAAAATTCCTAAATTATAATAGAAATATCATGATATTATTTTTCATTAAATATCAACATACTTGGAATCATTTGGATTATTTTACTCTCTCACCATCACTATGACCTATCTGTTATTACTAATGTATTTTCAGTAATTCTACAGACAAAACTCTGAGTGAAATGCCTTGATTTTGACACCATAGTGTGGTGTAGTGAATCTCCAAGAAAAATCCCTTTAAAACACCCATATCCATGGAAACTGCACTATTTTTCCTTTTACCTCCAAAAATTCAATGATCACCTTTCACAAGTCTACTACAGACACTAAAAAACCTGTAGAGGGTTTCCCATTTCTCATAGGTGGAATTGAAATCCATCATGAGGACCACCATGGTGTGGCCTATTCTAGCCATCAGTTTTTACTCCACTATCTTTACAACTTGTTTAATTACACCATAATTACCACCTCAACATATCAATCTTTTCTTTGGCATATATGATCTCATACTCTATCTTCTTATTTAACTAAAACTCCCAAATCAACATCTTGAATCATAATCATTTTCATTGATTTTGATATTTACCCCTGAAGATCAATGCTCAAATCATCATCTAATTTTTAAAATTATAATACTTTGGAATGCGTACGAACTTCCCATCATCAAATCCATATAAATAAAGTCATACAAAAAATGTATATAAGTCATAAAAAAATCCATTGAAGTCATATGAAAATAAAATTCATACAAAAATCACTTCAAAGTCATAGGAAATAGACAATTTGAATATCTAATGATCACAAATCATGTAAATCATTATCTTAAAGAACTCCAGTGGTAGTTTTTGATATCTTCATCTGTATATCAATGGTGTAAAATGACTTGAGAATACTGTATCGACCTATATTCTGTGATGGGTGAGGAAGAACACAACACACAACCATCTTTTGAGCATGATAACACACATATTTTAATTGATGAATAATTTAACTTAAAACCATATCCCATATAAAAGTTTCAAGTGGTATTATACTTATTAATAAGTTTAATTTCTTCATCCATAGCTTAATTAAATATTATAGTGTCATTTCTCGTCAACGGTTCGTTATTCCAACCCACATAGTAGAGGATAAACATCAATTCACACATCTATAACCACTTTATTTTTCACTGAACCTTTACCTCCTATGTTCCACTCTTGGACATATCTCTTTTTATATTTTATATGTGTCCTTATGAGACTCCCTGACTTCTCATTAAATCTAGTAATAATAGTTGGTATATATTTTTCCAAACACTCTTAATTTTTTTCTTTGAAAAATATTGTAATTTAAAATACTCATAGAAAAAATCCTATAATTTTTTCATAGTGATAAGTGAATATTTATTAAATTTTTTTTATAAATTTAAAGGAAAAAACTTATTTACAACATTATTTAGTTCTTCAATTTACTTCCAATAAGTTCTCCTTCATTCTGATTCTTATTAAATATATTAACATCAAGATTCATGAACAATTTAATCTCATTGAAAATGAATACAACCAATAAAAATTGGAAATAATAATATCCACATTTATATTTATTTTTAATACCACTAAAATGACATTCCAATATGTGAAATAAACTTCATTTTAAATAATATTCATTTTTCTCCACCTTTCAACATTATCCCCTTTTCTTATGACTTTTTTATTTTTTATTTCTCCCCCTTTATTGATATGAAATACAAAGTGCATAGAGAGATGATGGTATCATTCCATACTAATGAAATGTGCTATAAATATTCCACTCTATGCCTACGTTATCCATTATTAGTGTATAAAATAATAGGATTTTATTTAGACAAAAAATTTCTCCATTTCAAAAGAGTATGATACCAATTAGAAGTAAAAATAACTTAAAAACTATATTCAAGGTATATAAAACTATTTTTTAGGCTGAGACAATTAATTGAAACCAATTAAGGTAAAATTAAATATGAAATATATCAACTCGGATTTATTACACCCACTTGAATATTCAAATTATAATTTTCAAACATAAAAGGTTTTATAATAGCCTTGGAACTTCTTAAAACTTAACTTCTCATGTGAGGTACCCAAAACCCGCACTCCTAAGTCTGATGAAAAGAAACACACACCTTTAAAACTATATTTTACACCAAGTGAGATATACTAAACTAAAATTACATATATTTTAATAATTTAAACATTAAATCTCATAATAAACTCATAATCCCATGAACAGAAGGTTTAGTATTTTTGAGGATCAACTAAATAAGAAAATTATTTTAAGATACTTGCGAATATTTCTATATAATAAATCCTAAATAGAATCCCTTATAGACTTATCATAATTCACAGTCCTCTTAATAACCTAGGGAATAGAAACATAATAAAGGGGAGAGCTCAAATTCTTAGAAATGGAATAATTATTAATATGTCATCAAAGGTTTGATCATAAGTATATGAGAGAACATGTGAAGGGGAGAAACATCTTACTAAATAAGACATGTACCATGGAGTAAGAATGTGGAAATATGATATAATAATCATGATCCATGGATCATAATATAATAATACAATATACAATTATAGAATAAGCAGAATCATAATAAATCATAACATAGTAAATGTAGCTAATTCATATAATTTTCATGGTCAACCCTATGAATGTATCTAATCTGCATCGTGTTCATGCTCTATATTGTGAATTTAGATAATATGTAACTTTTTCATTCTCAATATTGTGAATTTATCTGATATGCATTGTGTTCATGCTCAATATTGTTAACATATCTAATCCACATCGTTTCTATAATAAATCTTGTAAATTTTGTTAACCTATATCATTTTAATGCTTAATATTTTAAATATAGCTAATATGAATCATGTTGACCATAAATATTGTGAAAAAAGATAATATTTATCATTTTCATGATTAATATTGTGAATTTAGCTAATTTAAACCATGCTCTTTCTCAATATTTTGAACGTAGCTAATCTGCTTTGTGATTATGTTCAGACTTGTGAATATAGCTAATTTGCATCTTATTTACACTCAATCTTGTGAATACAGTTTATAGACATCATGTTTATGATAAATCCTATGAAATTAGATAATCTAAATCATGTTCAAACTCAATATTCTTAATATAGCTAATTTGAATCATGTTCATGCTCAATCTTGTTAACACAACTAATCCTTATCTCGTTCAGGCTCAATATTTTGAACATAGATAATCGTATTGAGTTCATACTCAATATATTTATCAAATGAGGTATAAAACTTTTACCAATGCATTGGAGGTATATAAAGGACCCCAAAATTCATAATAATAATCATCTATATATATATATTCCATTATATTATAAAAATATTAATACTTCAAACATCATTTCATTAACTCGTGGAAAAGAGATGAATTTTATGAAAAAAATTCCTAGAACATTCCATAAGACATGAAGATAAAGAAGTTAGAGATCGGTTTAAAAATATAACAAGTGAAACATAAGGATCATTAAATATATCTATATATATGAAAAATAACCTTTTTAGATCTTTGGATAAATCACTTGAAAAATTATAGGAAATACCTTTTTTTAAAGGCTTAAACAATATTTATTTTTTTGTTAAAATAAAATAATTTAAGTATAATAAAATATTATACTTTAAAACTAAATAAGTTAATTCAAAAAAACAAATTTTTTAAGGTAATTACTCTTTCAAAAACTTTCTTGGAGAATAAATTAAAACACTAGATAATTATTTCTTAAAAACACAAGCCTTTAAAATCCCTTATAAAATAAATAATTCCTTTTTAAAATAAAAAATTTTACTTTTAGAAAATATAGGAATATTTAATTTCCTTTTAAAAATAATATAGATTTAAAATAATTTTGAAATCCATTTTAAAACATCAAAAGAAATCTTTTTAAAAATCAAGCTCATAACAGTGAGATAAATTGTAAAAGTGTTTTTAGAAAATATTTTTACTATAGTCATAAAAGATGAAGTAAAAAGTCACATTATAAAGTAATTTTTAAAAAGGTGAAGTGATTTTTTTTAAAAAAAATTAATTTTAAAAATAATATTTAATAAAGGATCCTTTAAAAATATATAGATATTTTTTAGAGGAAATGTGGAGTGGAAGATAAATCATACTCTCATGAAAGGAAAATGTTTTGAATATTTTAAAATACCATTGTTGAAAACCCATATCATAAAAAGGATTAAAAAAACTATTTTGAAAATATGAAAAGGATAATATGAAGGTCACATAAGATACCACATAATTAGGTTTCCAAATACAAAGGAGAACGTTTGTGGGAAGTTAAAATATGTATATGGAAGAGAAACCATTTTTAATGAAGATAAAAATTATTCTTAACAAAGATATAATTTTTGTGAAATAAATTAATCATGGTAAAAGATTTGAATTATAAATTTCACTTTCCATATAGATAGAAGAAATTATTTTATTATCATAGAACAAAATTAAACCATCTTTTATAACCATGATCAATGTGAAATAATTATGACTCAAAAAAATTAGTTGATTCAAGAAAGCCCCTTACCTTTACTATTGACTTTCATGAAAGAAATGAAATATCCTATATCATAAAAATAATATTCTTAATAACATATTTCACAACCTTATTCATATATTTTACCATTTATACTATTTAATTATAATAATTTATTACGAATTTATTAGTTAGTTACGGTTCATTTTCATCATCAGATGTAAGATATTCTGATTATTTTACACATGCCTTAAAGTGTCGATGTTGATTATCATTCATTGATACCATGTTAATCATTACAATATTTTAAAAGTTCTATAATAAATGTTTTATTATGACTTATAAAATTACAATTTCATTCCATGACAGTTTTATTTATGGTTCTTAGAGATGAAATCAATGGCGTGCTTGTTTCAATGATTTTTTTATAAACAACGTGTGGTATATTAATAATAAGTTAAATATTAAAATAAACATTAAATAAATTAACCAAATAATATTTTCTCATTAATGTATAATAATACCAGTATTTAATTTTCTATAGTTATCCATGATATAAATTTATATCATTGTTCACGTAGGTGGTTAAATCAACCCAAAGATGAATATATTATAATCTATGGACGGGTATGGTTAAGAAAGTGATTATTTGGAATATTATTATTATTATAGAAATGTAATATAATAATTTTTATTTTTAAATGTTTTAATAATATTTTAATAGATTTATATATAGAATAAAAGTGTATACGAGAAACTAAATACATTGCTTCATGGAGGAGGTGTCTGCATATACACATATACACTGTTCTCATTTTCCATTGAATGTAAATATGGTAAGAATTAATTTATATTTTATGAATCATAATAATGTTTGATATATAATTTTTATTCATTACATTACCACCTTGATCCATCCATGCAATTAATTTATGAAAAATTAATCACATCGCTTTTGGTGGTGGTGGTCCGTACTTAACCCAAGAGACATTTTCATGTTTCGAATGGTTGGAATGAGGGTAGAAAATGGTTATAAAATAAACATAATAATATTTTATTATAATTATTGTAATAATATAATTATTTCAACATTTTTATATTATATTCATAGGGATTAGAAGATTAAATAAATTAAAAGTAAAGGAAAAAGAGTAATTGAGAATTTTACTTTACTCCTTAGAAGAGAGCCTTTGAAAATTATATTAAGGATTTTAGTGGTGGAATTTTGAGAAGACCAAAACTTATAGAAAGTGTATAGAATAATTGGATAGTTATTCGAGAAGATTTTGGTTTAATCTTAGAGGCTATGGGTGTGAGGAAAAGTGGGGGTGGTGATGGATCCTTTTATAAGGGAGGCAATTTAAATTTTTGTAATAATATAAAAGATAAATTCACTATTAAAAGGTTAAGTGGATATAATAATGTAAAATAATGGAGAGGAGAAGAGGTAAGGTTGAGAAATAATTGACTAAACATTTTCTCACATGTTTTTAACATGTTTTTAAGTCTTTTACTCTTATATTTTTTAATTTTATCATTTTTGGTTTTTACCATGGTAGCTAATTTTTACCTAAGTAATTTACTTTTAGTGCCTAAAAATAAAATGTAAATTAATAAATAATATGAATATAATGATTCCAAATATGAAATCCATTTTTTCAAATATTTTTTTTAAGTTTGTTAAAAATCAAATTTAACATTAGCACACATAACACGTAAAGTTGTTTTTGAAAAAGTGTATTTTAATGAATAAATTTTTTTATTAAGATAAAACTATTAATTATGTTGATTTATATGAAATTAATTGGTTTATTATTAACTTAATAAGATTTATATGGCCATGAAAACAATCCAAAGTCTAATTGTAACATATGGATACTTATTGAAAATAAACAGACCAAAAATAGTTTTTTGAGAGTAAAATATTAGTTAAGTTTCCAAAATGTTAAACATAGGTTTTATCAATTCAAAATTGAATTTTTAAATGATTTATTTTAATTTATAAATATATAATTTTTATAAAAAAGGTTTCCTAAAATTTCAAATCATTCTCATATTATGATAATTTCATAAAAGTGACAATATTTACAAAATCACTATTTTTTTACTATTGTAGTTTGGTGATTACTATAGTAGTAAAGTCACAAGATTATATTGTATAAAACCTAGGTTAAAAATTGAGTTGTGGGTGAATTTCCATAGGCATTGGAACACTGTAGCAGCGTAGGTACTGTAGTAGGTACTGTATTGGGGTACTATAGTAGTAGTACTATTCATATCAAATGGGATTTTTGGCTACAAAATATAGACCTTTAGGCCATAGGGACTTTAGGCCATCATAGGATTTCAGGACACATGGCCTCTGGGCCATGGAATAGATAATGTTTGAATACACGGTATAGACTTGAGATGATGAATCATAACAATATAAATCACTAAATGGATCTAACTAGACCTAGGAATAAAGGAGGGATATGAAGGTCATGACATCGGAATGTGTAGATCTGCATAGGGGAATGTAAGAAGATAATAGTATCAGGTTGTAATCTAGGTGAATATTTAAAAAAGGTGCTGGGGAGAGGTTGTTTCAATGTAGTAGAGACTAAATAAACTTATATGGGATTTTTGCATCTAGGCCTATGATCCATGTAATTATATAGCCTGTTTTCCTTAAATATATGTAAGGGCTCCATATCAATCAGTAAAAAAGAGAAATTATATGAAAATAAAAATATGGAATTGACCACTCGTATTTTTTACTATTCAAAATTTTTTTTGACCATTTTATAAAAATATTAAAAATTCATCCTAAGCTAATATTGATATGTTAAATTCAAAAATTAAGTTCATTTTATAAAATTCAAATTATAAAATTATAAAATTTAGTTTTAAAATGAAAATAAAAAATATAAACAAAATTTTTTTTATTGAAAAATGACGTTTTTATGTGTTCTTAATATTATATCAATTTATAATTTATAGAATAAATAATTTCATATATAATAAAATTTTAAAATTGTTCAATTTAATTTATTAGGACCAAATAAAACACTTTAAAAATAGTTATTTGATAAACAATGCTTCTTTTTAATATTAAATCATATTAATTATTTATCCTCTAAATGTAAGAAATTTTAGTTGAGTAATATCTTTTTTTTACAAAAGGTTTTATTTTTTTATAATCTTCTTTATAATATTCATATAATATATCATGGTTCATTTTAGTTTAGTGTTGCATGTGAAACAAGCTATCGACACAAAGTTTATTTAATGGAAAATGTATAGTGAAATATTTGGGTGTTACATTATCCCCCCATAAATAAATTGCATCCTTAAAATTTTAATTATCAATTAAAAATGAAAATAGAAAAAGGTTTTTAAATGATAGAAATGGATCAAGATATAATTTCTAATGAGATATCTACCTTACTATCCTTGGAAATAAAGTGAAACACATATATTCCTTCATAATAGACATATCCCAATATTGAGTTTATTTTTAACCATTTGAGATAAATAACTCTCTTTTTTGGTTGTAAGATCCCATATTTTCCAGGTACGTCCCTCTTGAGTTTTTGTTGAACCTATTTTAGTTGGGTTTTCTTTTTTTCTTCTTCGACCCTTGGTAGTCGAGCCTCTTCTTTGGGGACAAAGATCATTTTTCGGGGAAATGACCTAATGTTTGGCGATGTATGTTTGTTTGAATAAATGGAGTATGAGTATAAATGTGAAAAATGCTTAATAGTATTTCCTTTTAGGTTCGGGGTTGACCTAGGGACTTTTTCTAAGTGTTTCTGCAGAATCTGATGGTGGGACATTTTCACGTTAGGAACTGGTTACATGAAGTGAATCCTTCACCCAGAAGATACCATCAATTGGTATAAAGCATGAAAAGTTTATATGATGGGAAAATTGATCATGTCATGAAAAGGTCTATTGGTGTTAATTAAGCTCGAGGTGGCACATTTTTTTGTGTGTATCTCATTAGTCATGAAATTCACTTCATGAAAGGGGTTCATGTTGTGAATGTTTCAAGATCACTGGTTTTTAACCACGTCGCATGAATGATTTTTCTATAATTCTTGGTAGAGCCTCCCATCTCAAACCCTAGGGAGACTCCATTTTTTGGGTGATTCTTTCCCTTATAGATTTCTCAATCTAGTATTTAATCTCCAGTGAGTTTCCTCACTTGGGTTTTATCCTTTCTTCTACTATCCTTCATTATACTAGTCTGATCTATTGACCTTCGTTGAGTCATGTTTTGATATTGATTTTCATGTGATCTAGGATTTCCTTATTGATATCTTTCACCTTAATTCTTTATTAGTATTCCATGTTGAGGGTATCATGTTGATCATCAGATTATGGTAGGTGGTCTATAAAAAATACATATGGTTTGTTTCTAATTGTTAAAATCTATAAAGATGGGGGTTTTCGTTGAGGTGTTCTCCGCAATGATTTCTCCCCTTTGGTGATGGTAGTGGATAACGATCCAGTCCCTCCCCCCATTGGGAGAGGTACCTTCGTTTCCCTTCATAGGAGTAACATCTTAATATTTCTACCCTGTATCCAACCCCAACTTTCTTCCATCCTTCCCTCAGATCAATCTTAGCCCTAAAGTCTTGGATATATTCGATGGCCTTCCAAATCTTTCGATTTTTTTCTTAGAGTTCAATGAGGATTAAAAACTTTTTAATATATATTTGATTTCTCGGTTCAAGCAGAGGCACCGTTTAGTGGATGAATTTGATATATTTATCTATGGGTCATGGGGTTTACATGATAGAGAAACAGTGGGCCTTCTAGATTCCAGAAAAAACTTGATTCGATTCACATCAAAGGAAGATATGGTCAGGGCTTGGCCCATTGCACCTCGTAGCTGCAATGTTATCTAGTTATACCTCTTCAGATAGATGTATAAATTCCATATAAAGCACAACTCCACTAAAATGGTGTTTTTGGTTAGTTTCTCATAAATTCTTCTATTGTTTTAGAATCCTTCAATTTTAAGAATGTTAGGGAACCTAGTTGGTATATTTTTATGTACTGATAGTATAACTAGGGCCCTTTTCCACCCTGTTTATCCCTGAATATGTGTAGAAGTTGATGTCTCAAGAGTTCCTCCCAAGTATATGTGGATTTCTGTTGGGGAAGATTTCCACCTCAAATAACCCATTGTTTATGTGTCATGGTTCATCTTTTGCTCCTCTTGTAAAAAACTGGGCCATCCAATGGTAGCCTATAGACATGGGAATAAGAAACTTGATCATCAGAAGGCTATGGTCTTAGAAGGTAGCAACAAGGGTATAGGTGTTGATGAAGGTTTTTTTGTTCCAAGACAATTAGCTGATCCAAATTGTGTAAAAGATGTGAAATGCATGTCACAGGTGGGTAACCCATTGGTGGATGATATTTTCAGTCGCTTGAGAGAGGATCCAGGTGATACCAAGGTTTTTGTGAATGATCCTTTTGGGAAGGATAATGCGATGTTGGAAGGCTATGTCCTTCCCTATATATCGAGTAAACCTTTAGAAAATCCTATAGGTGTGGTTGATCAATGTGAAAGTGGAAACATACTGGAAGTGGAGTCATCTAAGGTAGTAGATAGAGGTTCTAAGCCTTACATGGATTCATCTTATGCAGTGCTTTTAACGAGCACTGATAAAGGTTCTAGTGGTTTTTATTTAAGAACCCTAATAGGCCCCTCCTCTCTCACACGCATTCAAGATTTTGTAAAAGCTGAACCCGAACCCTTTTCCTCCGCGACCTCTCCTCCTCCACCTCCTCTTTCGCCACCACTGTGTTTTCCTCATCCGCCGTGACCATCAACCTCCTCTACCTCTGCTGCTCCGCCACTGCTGCCTCCGGCACCACTGCCTCCTCCGCGACTGCCTCCTCCGTAGCTACCTCCGCCGCTGCTGCCTCCTTCGCTTCTACCTCCGCTGCCACTGCCTCCGCCGCCGCTGCCTCCGCCACCGCTGCCTCCGCCGCCGTTGCCTCCGCCACCGCTGCCTCCGCCGCATTTTTATGTCGTTGAGTTGGTGAATTTGATTTATCTGGTCCCACATAAATATGATATTTATATTTTAAATGATGTACTAGATAAATTTTATATGTTTACAGAATGATCAAGATAATCTTGATGTGATCCAAATGTGATTCATGAGGTAAATCATGATTCATTATGTTATTTTGGGGGTGAAACCCATTCATCACATTATTTATGGGGTAGACCTATTTATTTACATGATTCAAGGATTGAATCATTTGTAAAAATTTAGTGGTAGTGTTTTTCCTGAGATTAGATGTTTTAGACAACAGAGGGAAATGGTTACTTCATATTGGGTATGAAAAGTTCATTTTGAGGTATGACTGGGAATTTTTGATGGAAATTCAGCATGTCAGGGCCTTGATCATAAGTAGTAGAGACTTGTTTGATTCTCTTTGGAATAAAATATGACAACAAGTACTAGATTTTAGAGGGTTTTTTATATGTGTTTTGGTTTGGTTAGTTGTAAACCACATCAAGTGGGTTGTTTTACTATTAGATGATGTGTTATAATAGGCGTTTACGATGGTGGGGAGCACTTTGGTTCAGGATCGTGGTGGGTATCGCCATGAACCTGATGATGTGTTTAGTGAAACAATTGTGCCCTTGAATGGATGGGTTTCATGGATCATCATATATAGGTTTAAATGATGTTTAACCAGACATTTCCCATTCATAAATCTCATTGTACCTATTTTGGATAGGTATAACACATGATTTATCATTTTATGTTTTCTTTTTAGTTGGAAATCTCCTCTACTGTGTGCCTCTCCTCTACCACGAATGCACCTCTGCCATGTGATGAACAACACCTTCACAGTGAGTTTTCTCCTATTACTCATTGGTTTTATCTTGTTCAAATGTTATTACTATTTGATATTAATGGTTATAAGGTTAAATGTATGGGCTAAATGCCCTTCTGAAAATCGTGGCTGTTGGTGGTCCTTGTTTGCGCACTAAATGAATTGAATGTTGGTTGGTTCCTATTGAAAATTTGAATATAAAAATTGGTAATTTATGTATACTTGACTTATGAATGAACACCCCAGGATGATAAAACTTATGTGATAACCCATGAATTAACAAACAAAGTTGAATAAGGGATGCTTTGTAAAATCTAAAATTGTGATTGTTTGGTTTGTATGGTGTTGCTATTGTGAGAACGATTGTGTATTTGTATGGTGTTGAGGTTTTTGAAATGATTGATATGCCATTTGTTTTCTATTTTGTAGTTATTCCACCATTGAATATCAATCAAAACTTTACCCATTTCAATAGAACCACCACTTTTTTACTAGTGCAATTCCACTAAATCCTAGATAACCACTTCACTAGAGGACTCTATGAGACACTTTATGGACACCCTAGTCAAAAATGGATTTCACCTAATTCCTTTTTGTGTGGGAAAAACTATTGGAGAATAAAAACTCCCATGACTCTCTATTTATAGAAAAAACAATTCTTTGTGTTGCTCATTTTTAATGCAGTGGTGGAGACAAAAAAAATTGAGGAATGTGATGTGATCATCGAGCTTTAGGGAAATTCCTATGAGATATGATTTTATTATTTATGTGTTTGTCTCATTCTCCAAAAACCTATAATTCACTTCTTCTCCTTAAAAAAATTGTCAATGATGACCATTTTTTATGATAAAATGATTATAGTGAGAAAATAATGAAAATGAATAATAATTAAATAAATTATTCTTCTTCTCATAAGGTGAACAAAATTAAATACTTCATCTTTTCCCAAAAATTTATCATTATGTGACTTTAATTATTTTAGGATTTGTATTTCATATAAATAATGAGGTTTTTAAAGAAAATAATATTAAATAATTGAATTATATTATTTTCTAAACACATAAATAAAGTAATATGTTTACTTTGATTAAATTATACCTATGTTCATGCTAGTGTAATTATTTTAATATTTTATTTCTAGCATGGGATGAATATGATGATGAAGCTTTCACATGTTTTCTAAAATTTTATTTCATGGATTTTTCCTTGTATTTTTTTTATAATGTGGGTTTTTTCATATTGATGATTTTTTAAACTAAAAATTATCCTCAATAATATTATTATTTGGTAATTTATTTATTTAGGGAATAAATTTTAGTTCAAATAATTGTAATACATTAAGAAAATTTCCCCCCATGAATAGAGAATTATAATATTTTCTAATACTAATGTTCTTTGATGAACCTAAACATGAGCTCACCCATGGGTGGTTGAGTATTTTTCCCACCATCACCATCATAAATATTCAGATGTAATACACATTTGAGTTTAATGGTTATTCTGCAATGTCATTATAGAGTAAAATCGAAGAGTTCTTGGGTTTAGAAGCATGATGATAATGATATGGTGATTTCTATGTGTATTTTAAAGAACAATTGGATGATGATGGATTAGACAGTGATATTTGGAAAGATATTAACCCAACAAGGTGCATTGGATGCTATGAGGGTGAAAAATTTGGTCGGTAATGGAAACACAACTATGAAAGGAGGTGAAAGTGGTGTGTATGGTGTGAAGATGATGTTTTTCAGATTCTATATATTTTTAAAATACATGGTATGTAGTCTTGTTAAATGGAACATGATTCACTATACATGGATTTCATATAGATTTTAATGCCACACAACATTTATCTCCAAAATTTACACCACATGACTCATCTTCTAACTCAAACTTGGAATAAGTTTCATTTTAAATGTTACATGTCATGTGAGCCTAGGTCACACACAATATATCTCCAAGAAATATAATTCAGCATGAAATCATGTACATTCCATGAAATAATGGTAGAACCACATGATATGTGTTTTACTTCACTCACACCATGTATAGATACCATATAATCTTGATGTGTATAGACTATACAACCCTAGTGGTCATGCAAGGACTACACACCGTGTATTCCACAAAAATGTGATGCATAACTGGTGAGGTGACTCAGTATGTATCTAATGTACACGCCTTTAACTCAAGTTGTTCTATATGTCATGTATTTTTAGAGGCATCATGAAGTCTTTGTAATTCTAACTTAGAATTAATTTGATATATGTCAGATTAAATCTGGTAAATCTTATCCATACATGGTGTTCACCCTACTGGACACACCATGTATGTGGATTTTTCATGAGTTTAGAAATGGTAGTATACAACTAACCTTGACTGAGAACCCTACATATTGTGTACCCATTGAACAAATTGTGTGCTATGTTATTTTTATTATTATTTATTTTTCACTTAGATGATAGTATTTCATGTATGAGTATCCCATTATAAATATATTCTCATGTAGATCACAGTAGTATGATTCTCTCAATCATTGGAAATTGAACACGATGTGGTTTGGATATTTTAATTATCTTCACTCTACTTGAGAGTTAACAAGTGACAAGTGATATGTTTGGAGAAAATATGGAGTATGCTACTCCCCCATGTTTCGGTGAAGAGTCCTCCATGTATAGGTTTTACTCCATGGAGATATACAAAAGATAGGGCACAGTTCCCCGTATATAGATAGAGTTCAAGTACATTCACATGTTTTGGGGTAGGTTCCTCTATATCATCAGAGTCAGTACTCTCTCATGTATCGATGGGGGGTCCTCTGTCAGTTGATTCAGTACTCTCCCATGTGTTGGGGAAGGGTCCTCCAAAAGGGTTAGGTACTCCCTCAGTAGACACACATATAAATAAATGGTGTGTAATCTATAACTATAGTTATAGAGATATAACATAAAAGTTATAGAAGAATTTAAGATCAAGAGTCTCAAAACTAATAAAATATTAACATGTAGATTTATTTGGGATATCATCATCATTTTGAGCCTTTTTTATTTCCTTTCAGTTATGAATTGTAGTCGGATTGTCGATTATGGTTTATGTGGGACTTACACTACCCAAGGTATCACTAATTTCTTGCATGATACGATCCTTCATGGGAATGCACTATGATGACCGATTTCTTCCTTTTACATGGTTTTCTTGACATTGGATTATGTCTAGTTCCTTTATGATACCTTATATTACCCCTTGGTCTTTGGTTTTGGTTGACCTATTGTTATATCCTTACATTGTTTTTTTGAGGGCGTCCTATTGGTTATGTTTACAATCACACCTGTATGGCCTTTATAAACACATGTGTTGTGTTTATTTTTATATTTTATAGCTTGGAGATGAAATTTGTGGACATAGAGTTAGTGAGGTTAGAGTAACGGTTAAATTGTATCCAATGATGGTTCATGGTAGAGGCATTTGTACCATGATTTTTTTTATAAAACCCAAACAATTATAGTTGATTAATTAAAACATAATATTAGGCAAGTTAGAGATCAAACCCCTAAATATGATGAACATGAATAAAGAATGGATGAATGCCAATCAGTTGAAAAAAGAGTATGAAGATGGCGTGAAAGATTTTATCAAGTTTGCATAAGATCATGCATGTGAACCTTCTCAAATACTTTGTCTGTGTTTACGCTATTGCCATTCAAGAAAAATAAGTCCAGAGGAGTTGGAAGAATACCTGATCTGTCACTGAATAGATCGAAGTTATACATGTTGGAATAAACACGGGGAAAAAATGAATGTAGGTAATGGATCGGATAACACGGTGTTTTATGGATCATCTGATGTGATTTCAAGCATGAAAAATGAAGACGATCATATGGAGGATGTGATTACAGATGTGAATGATGATGGAGATCATATTAAGGAAATGACAAAGACAGTTGAATATGAACTTCGTGATTTCCCAAATTTTTTTGAGAAGTTAAAGAGTTGTGCAAAAACACCATTGTATGCTAGTTGCACTAAATATACAGCATTGTCATCCATACTAAAGTAGTATAATTTGAAAGCAAGAAACAGGTGGAGTGATTCCAGTTTTACGGAACTACTTTCTCTCCTAAATGACATACTCCCAGAAGATAATGAGCTCCCAAGCCGAACATACGATGCCAAAATAATGCTATGATCGATGGGTATGATCTTTGAAAGAATACACGCCTGCCCAAATGACTGTATATTTTTTCACTAGGAAAACAAATCACTTAAAGAATGCCCAAAGTGTGGTGCTTCTCGATACAAGAAAGATGATTCCAGTCCTACAAAAGTTGTATGGTACTTTCCAATCATTCCATGGTTTAGGTGCCTATATGAAAGTGAAGAGACTGCAGGACAATTGATATGGAATGCAGATACAAGAATTAAAGATGGGAAACAATGTCACCCGACAGACTCTCCTAAGTGGAAGAGAATTAATCATGAGTATCCTGAATTTGGAAACAAGCGGAGAAACCTTCGTCGGGCATTATCTATAGATGGGGTAAATCCTTTTGGTTTTCAAAGCAGCAGTCACAGTACATGGCCGGTTATGTTGGTAAAGTATAACTTGCCACCGTGGTTATGCATGAAATGAAAATACATCATGTTATCTATGCTTATATCCGGACCAAAACAACCGGGTAATGATATTGAAGTTTATTTGGCTCCATTGATTGAGGATTTGAAAATATTGTGGGATTCAGGTGTTACGTTGTATAATGCTTACAAAAATGAAGATATCACTTTGAAAGACATGTTGTACAAGATGATAAATAACTTTCCTGATTTTTGAAAATTTTTAGGATATATAATTAAAGGAACTCAAGGGTTTCCCGTTTGTGAACAAGTTATACATTCAATTAGGTTGAAACATTCATCAAAAACTTTGTTTCTAGGACATCACAGATTTCTACCCTGATGGCATAAGTATCGATCTTGGATGACATCATTAGACGAAAGTTCATAAGAACTTACAACACCATCTCCACTAACAGGTGATCAATTGTTTGAGAAAGTAAAATATGTGGACACTACTTTTGGTAAACCGTTTTTGAAAAAACTTACAAAAACCAGTTGGAAAAAGAGATCCGTTTTTTGAATTACTGTACTGGAATTTCCTGTATGTCAAACATTTTCTTGATGTTATGTATATTAAAAAAATGTATATGATAGTGTCATCGACACGTTGCTAAATGCACCCGACAAAACAAATTATTAAATTAATGCTAGATTGGACATGGTTGAGATGAGAATACGAGAAGATTTGGAACGAGTGAAGGGTGAAAAATGAACATTTCTTCCTCCTGCTGCTTACACTATTTCCAGGTAGGAGAGATATTAGTTTTTTAACTTCTTGAATGACGTAAAGGTTCCAGAGGGGTATTCATCAAATATCAAGAACATCGTGTCAATGAGCGATTTAAAATTAAAGGGTCTGAAATCACATGACTGCCATGTTTTGATGCAAGATCTAATTCCTATAGCTTTATGTTTCATTTTTCCCAAGAATTTCTACCATACATTAATGAAGCTCTGTTTCTTATTCAAAGCTATATGAAGAAATGTTATAGACCCGACAAAATTTCCAACTATGGAAAGAGAAATTTCTGTCATATTATGTGAATTAGAAATGTTCTTCCCACCGACATTTTTCGATATGATGGTTCATTTGATGGTTTATTTGGTGAGAGATATTCTACTATGTGGTCCTGTACATTATAGATGGATGTACCCCATTGAATGGTATATGAATATTTTGAAAGGGTATTTAGAAAATTGAATTCATCTAGAGGGTTGTATTGCAGAGAAATATATTGTTGAGGAAGTCATTGAATTCTGTACCGAATACCTGTTTGGTGTGGAAAACGTTGGCCTACTGAAATCTCGTCACACTGGTTAGCTTGAGGGTGAAGAAATTTCTGGAAGAGAGGTTGTCACAATCAATATTACAGATCAGGAGAAGGCTCACCTTTACGTTTTCCATAACAGTTTTGACGTTGACCCATATGTTCAAACCCACAAAGAAATTCTTAGGCATTTGAATCCTTCTAGGGATGAAAAATGGATATCAGATACACATAATCGATAGTTTATAGGATGGTTTCAGGACCATATTTTTAAGCAGTCAGATGAAAATCTGGACTCAATTTCAGAACGACTTCAATGTCTAGTCGGAGGAGAGAGTGTGTATGTATTATCTTACAATGCTTATGCAGTTAATGGTTATACATTCTATACTAATGAACATGATGAGGACAGTACCATGCGGAATAGTGGGGTTACACTTGTGGCTGAGGCGATGCATGTTTCTGGTGCTAAGGATAGAAATCCAATTTATGCGAATATTTCATACTTTGGCATCATCAAACAAATATGGGAGCTGGATTTTATGAAATTCAAAGTGCCGATTTTTCAATGCAAGTGGGTTGATAACAGGAGTTTTGTTAAAATAGATGAATTAGGATTCGTGAAATTTGATTTCATTAAGGAAGGATAGAAAGACGGACCATTTATAATGGAATCACAGGTAGTACAAGTATTTTATGTTCCAGACCCCATAAACCGAAATTGGTCAATTGTTCTGTTATCGACCAAAACAACTGAAGGGTCAGATGAAAGTTCAACGAAGGATGACCCTTTTATAGGGACTTCACAATCATTTCGCAGTGGTCCCAATGTAGACGTCGTTTTTTATGTCATAGGAGACCACAATGAAGTGATTTACATAGTCGATAGAGGGGTCAAATATCTTCAGCCTTTTAAAAAAAAGAGAGTACAATAATCAGGTTATTTGTTTATTATAATATACATTGTGTTACATCATGTTGTTATCTATTCGCTACTAATTTTATGTAATCTATATTAAATGTTAAACCACTTATCCAGATAATGACTACTTCACCTGCTGATGCACCCAATCCTGAGGCACAAAAGGTCTCTCAACTAGCTGGTGGTGGTCCCAGTGCAGAGCAACAACATGTTTCTCAACCTATTGTTAATGGTCCTAGTGCTGAGGTACAACAGGTTTCTCAACCTATTGCTGCTGGTCCCAGTACTGATGTTAGCACTCCAGAGGAACATAATAATGAAACTTCTGAGGAAATGGTAGGAAATGAAACCTTGAAAGTGAAAAAAACAAGAGCGTCGTAGTTTGACTGTGTTAGCCAAAATCCTTAAGGAAAAAGAAAAAGGCATCAAATTTGAGGTGGGATGGAATAAGAAAGGACAACATGTTAACCCCAATAGAGCCATCTTTAGTACCTACATTAGAATTTTCACTCAGTAACGCATGCCGATTGATGTACATTCGTGGCACCATGTTGTCACCAGGCTTAAGACACTAATGTGGTAAGAGATTATGGTAACATCATGATATCATTTTTTAATTTATTAAATTAAAATAAAAAACTAAAACATTGAATTACTCTTCATCATCCATTGTAGAGTTCATTTACAGTATATTCCTCACACAAGGAATATGTATTAAGAGTTGCAGGAAGGATTTATAGAGGTTTCCGCACAATTTTAATGAAATATCATCTTAAATATTCTGAAGGGAAAATCAAGTCACACCCAACTCATCTTTATGCACACTTGATATCCCAAGGAGCGTGGGATGCGTTTAACAACCATCATGGGGAGCCGACTTTTCAGGTACATTATGTAGGGTAATACATTGTTTGAAGTTTCTTGTATTCATCACTTTGATTAACAATTTTTTATTTACGAAACAAAAACTAAGTGATGAAAATAAAAAATGCGCAATAGAACCAGCGTACCCTTACCGTAAAGCAAGGATGGGATATGCTTCACTTGAGAAAAAATTGGTACGTCTTTTAAATCTACCGTACTACTTTTATGTGATATAAAACGACACCATAACCATGTTTCTCTGTTTATATGCATATTGATGAATCTAAATCGAAAGCCATATCCATCCCATGCCATGTGCTATAGAAGGAGGCTCATGTAAATAAAGATAGGATACTGATAGATGAAAACATACAAAAAGTTTGGGAAACATGTGTAAGTATGAAATAATATAAATTTGATTTTATTTAAATCACTATTACATAATAATGACTACTTATTTTTCTATATTTTCGTTCTGAAATAGTCACAGAAATAAACAACACCTGCACCAGATGTAGACAAACTTTCAGTAGCCTTGAATCAGCCAGAACAGTATGGTCGTGTCAGAGGTGTGAGTTTTAGGGTGACACCCCGAACATATTTTCAAAAAAAAAAAGCGGAGGATCAAAATGAAAAATGGAAAAGATGCAAGAAAAATTGGCTATTTTTCTAGAATAATTACAATACCAGAGATATATGATAGAAAGTTTGATGGGGGATAGACAAAGAGAAGAAACAACTCAAAAAACAACCCGTGCATGATGATCCCACCCCACCCCCACCAGCTTTGAGGCGAACCATTCCCCTAAAAAACCTTACTTAGCTGAGGTAATCAATGTTTTAATAATTGTTTCTATGAAATGTGAATCACATGGACACTGATACCTTTCCTATACTAATATTATACAGGGTGAAAATGGATGTGATTTATATCTATCAACTCCCACCTATCGCCTTGTAGCGAGGGATACAATGTTCAATACGCAGAACGATATGATACACAATATACAACTTCCAACAGATCATTTTAGAGTGTCAATTAATGTAGATAATTAGCTGAGTGCCGAGATACCTATTCTAAATGACGATAATGAAATTCATACAGTTGAACAAGATGTTGGAACATTCATCGCATGGCCGAAAATTCTTTTAAAAAAACATGTCAACAAGGTGGTATCCATTTCCAATTTATTTTTCAAGCTGGACCTTTAACCTTTAATGAAAAAAGGTCTGAAACGATGAATGTTATTACAGAATAAAAAATAGAAGGGGGTGAAACGAAATATCAGCTCAAAACTATCTCAATGATCAACTAACTGATTGAAATGGTCTACTGAGATCACCTTCACCCCACCCATTCTATATCCACAGTTAATATCATTACAGGATCATGTGGATACAAAGTTGATAGATGACAATACTCACAAATTTGATTTTGAAAAAAATCTGTATGAAGAGGAAGCATCAGATTTCATTAGTGCTAAAAATGTAAATGAAATCCTCAAGTATGAATGTATAGGTGCCTTAGTTGTAAATGTATACATGAGGTATGTTTTCATGATTTTATTTTACAAAAGCTGATATAATCTAATATTTATGACTAAATACATTTCATATTTTTCGTAGGCGTATATATGAAAAAAAATTGAAGGGATTTCCCCATGAACAAAAATTTGGGCTCGTTAGTCCTCACATCACCTCTTCAAAAAAGGAAATATATTCTGATAAAGAGGCTGAAATAATGTCATCCCTGCTCAAATTGTTTGAAAAAAATTACGAGTGACATAATCTTTTTAATACCAACGATGCAGGGGTAAAACTCTACAATTTAATCATATAAAATATATTTTTATTTCTTTCTTTACTTATTCGTTTTTGTGTTTTTAGGCAGCATTGGATGCTGATTGCAGTCAATTTGGATACTCCAAAGATTTATTTTCTGGATTCAATGCATGGATATCCAACAAACCGACCACGCATGATGGCATTTATTAATTTGTAATACACTAGATCCAAAATTTTAAAACTAAACATCTAGTTATATAATTTATATTATCTTTTAATGAGGATTCTATTATGATAGGGCGGTGTAGAAATATCGTCTACTTCATGGAGTGAATCCAGGGCCTAAGGATAAGAACACCTACAAGATCTACAACTGGAAAAGTATCCTGGTATATATAATAACATTTCACTATCCAAACACATATAAAAAAAATTACTTATTTTTTTCGATGTTGATGCAGTGTCCAAAACAAAAAAATGGAAAGGACTGTGGTTATTATGTTTGTAAATTTATGAAAAAGATCGTATTTCATCAACAAACTAGCATCCCTGAGGATGTATTTTTGAAAATAATTACGAGTTAATTTAAAATATTTATTAATCCTTTGTGTATTTATATTTTTTCAGTACTACCATGACTATCACAAAAACTCATATTCACAAGATGATATAGATGTGTTTAGAAATGAATGGGCAGCATACCTAATGGAAGATTATACTCAAATAAGATGAAGGTGAATTCCCACTACTTATGCTATCCATATATGGTCATTGATATCTCCATTGTTTACACTTATTGAGCATATATGATCACTATTTATTATGTTTTATATCCTTAGGTTATGAATAATGGTTTTAGAAATGATTTTTCTTTCTAGTAAATCATAACTCATTAGACTACACTGGTCTATGTTGTAGAATTAGACCAATGTATAGTCATTCAGTCCACTCACGAGCATCTTAAAAGCATTATGGGAACCAATATCTTAGATTTTCAATTTTATAATTAGTTTACCTTATATGTGGGTGGGGGTTCCCAAGAGGGAGGGGGATGTCCAGGAGTGGGGGGGGGGGGAGGGTGTCCAGGAGGGGGTGTGTCTAGAAGGGAGGGGGTGTCCAGGTGTGAGGGTGGGTGGGGGTGTCCAGGAGGGAGGTGGGCTATCCAGGGGGTGTCCAGGAGTGGGTGGTGTCAAAAAGGGAGGGGGGGGGGTGTCCAGGGGGTGTCCATGAGTGGGGTGTCTAGAAGGGGAGGGTGGGGGTGTGTCCAGAAGGTAGGGGGTGTCTAGAAAAAGATCAATTCAATTCCATTAAATAATAATAATATACAATGGGTAGATCAATTCTAGAGTATCCTGAAGTGGGTCCGTAGTGAAGCATTAAAAGTTCCAACCAACCAAACCAATTCCAAGCCCATGTAAAGGCCCAAGAATTATATTCCAATTCAATTTGAGGCCCAATATATCTTATTTAATGTCATAAAGACCCAACATATGCATCATTTACCTTTCTCACATTAGATTTATGTGAAATTTCGTTCATATTCCTCCAAAATATTTTTTGTTTGGTGTTTTTCCTTGATTTGTTAAACTGTATCTCTTCAAAATATATATGATTTTATAATTCATATTAGTGAATAATGGTGTATGAATAATATTTATTCCATTACCAAATAGATGATGAAAATATAGTTGGATAAATAAGGTTATTAATGGGTATACACTAAAGAACTAGGAGGGAGGGGGTGTCCAGGAGGGAGGGGGGGTGTCCAGGTGGGAGGGTGGGTGGGGGGTGTCCAGGAGTGGAGGGGGGTGTCCAGGAGGGGAGGGGGATATCCAGGGGTTGGGAGGGGAGATGTCTAGTGAAAGGGAGGGGGATTCAAGGGGAGGGAGGGGGTGTTGTCTAGGAGGGAGGGGGGCTACAGGTGGAGTGGTGGGGGGGGGCTATCCAGGGGTAGGGAGGGAGCTGTCCAGGGCGGCCGTCTCAGGGAGGGGAGGGAGGGGGGTTGTCTAGGAGGGAGGGGGTGTACAGGAGTGGAGGGGGGGGGGTGCCCATGAGGGGAGGTGGGGCTATCCAGGAGGGGAGGGGGCTGTCCAGGGGGTGGGAAGGGGGATGTCCAAGGAAAGGGGCTGCAAGGGGAGAGAGGGGGGGGGGGGTTGTCCAGGAGGAGGGAGGGGGGATGCAGGTGGAGTGGTGGGAGGGGGGGGGGTGCTATCCAGGGGTAGGGAGGGGGGAATTGATGTTAACCAGAGCATTGAGGTAGATCAGAAAACATGATAAAAGACTGTTTTGAGCCTTCAACAAAATCACCATGTTGACTTTAAATAGACTTTAATATCTTCATTTACTCTATCAAAGACATGACTAAAATCCCAAAAGAAAAGACTGAAATTCAATCAAATTTAGGCTGTAGAAGCCATGAATTCTGTGCTAGGTTTTTTACAAAAGATTCACCCAGGTGCTTAAAATAAGAAGATGTTGTAGTTCACCATCTCAAGAGTGATGGTGTGGTTACATCAATGGGGTTTTTGCCTCCAAACAAGAACTTCAGATGGTACCACTAGATTAAAAAACACTGATTCATAATCAGTAGCGATTTTAATGGTAGTGAAAACATCTTTTATGGCTAAGTTATCGCATATTTCCACTCATGTGTCCCATATCCTTAGTTCCATTACATCAAACACAGGGTTTTCAGTTTCTTGGGAAACTTTGTTCCAATCACATGCGACTATGATCACATTCTCCATATTATTCTCACCTCTGTGATGTATCCTCCATGATCACAATTGACCGAGTGTTGTCTTCCATAGTTTGTTCGAGTCCAGATGCGTGTTTTTCTAGTTTCACCATACTTTCTGACTGCCGCATATGGTCTCATGGAAAACAAAGTGTAGAAGATTTGTCTTTCTCAGTTTCAGTCATATTTTCCGCCAAATATGGGACCGAAATCCTGATCGCATCTCTCCTATTTGTCTCTATGTTTCCGCCTTCGTCAGAACGTGTCAGTCACCTCCATAGCCATCATCAACTGATCGTCTTCCTTTGCCTGCATCTCAGTCATTCTCATCACCAATGTAATTTGATCCCCCTCTTGTTGCATCACTTTCTCCATGCTGCGCAACATGTTAGTGGCATGTTTTTAGTATTTAGCTTGATCCATCAAATCATGTTCCCATCTTCGCTACTCTTGATACCACCACTATTGGTGCAACGTGAGAGCTTTCATTTTGGATATAATGGCTTAATTCGAAAAATTTCAAGGGTTTCTTCCTCTTTTTGTAACAAAAAAGTTTTTTATGACAATATGTTCATTTGTTCATACCCACTAAAATATATTATTATTATTATTACTGTTGTCATTAATAGATTTGAAGTTAATTTTATTTCATTCTCCAAAGATATCATTTGGTTTTTTTCTGGTTCAAGTTCTCTATATATTTGCAGAAAAATATGTTTTTGTTCTGTCCAGGGGGGATGTCTCGAGGAGGGGAGGGAGGGGGTTTGCCTAGGAAGGAGGGGGTTTCCGGGAGTGGAGGTGGAGGGGGGGTGTCCAGGAGGGGAGGGGGGCCATCCAGGAGGGGAGGGGGCTGTCCAGGGGGTGGGAAGGGGCTTTTCAGGGAAAGGGAGGGGGATGAAAGGGAAGGAGGGGGGTTGTCCAGGAGGAAGGAGGGGGGCTGTAGGTGGAGTGGTGGGAGGGGGGGGGGGGTCTATCCAGGGGTAGAGAGGGGGTTGTCTCAGGGAGGGGAGGGAGGGGGGTTTTCTAGGAAGGAGGGGGTGTCCAGGAGGGTAGGGGGATGTCTAGGAGAGGGGGGGGGGGTGTCCAAGAGGTGGGAAGGGGGATGTTCAGGGAAAGGGAGGGAGTTGCAAGGGGAGGGAGGGGGGTTGTCCAAGAGTAGGGAGGGGGGATGCTGGTGGAGTGGTGGGAGGGGGGGTGCTGTATAGGGGGGATATCTTGGGGAGGGGAGGGAGGGGGGTTGTCCAGGAAGGAGGGGGTGTCTAGGAGGGGAGGGGGGATGTACAGTAGAGGGGGGAGGGATGTCCAGGAGAAGAGGGGGGCCTGTCCAGGAGGTGGGAAGGGGGATGTCCAGGGAAAGGGTGGGGGGATTCATGGGGAGGAAGGGGTGGGGGGATATCCAGGGGTAGGTAGGGGGCTTCAAGGGGAGGGGGGAGGTTTTCCAGGAGGAGGGAGGGGGGATTCAGGTGGAGTGGTGGGAGGGGGGGGGGGCTATCTAGGGGTAGGGAGGGGGATATCTCCGGGAGGGGAGGGAGGGAGGTTTGGCTAATCACACTAAATAACTAGAATATCAAGATAAAAGTGAACCGATATGATCATAGAATATCTAAGTGTGTAGGTTCTCATCAGGCCGTCTCTAAAACTGAGAAATACATTCCTTCCATACCTTCAATGGGACCTTAAATATTGTATGGGATCCTTGGAGAGGCATAAGTGGTCAGGGTCCAAACAGGCTTGGACCCAATGTCTGATGCAGACATGCTATCACTCATTCCCTTTTACCTGGCATGGGAGAGTACACTCTTAGAGGTTCCTGATATATGTAACTATTAGGTTTATAACCTATCTAGGATGGTGGTATCACTAGGAAAATGTTATAATTTATTCTAAAATTGAATACTCCTATGAAATTGAATACAACATCATGTATATGTCATATTGTATAACCTGTGAAGATTCATCCCTTTTTTTATTGTCAATAAATGAATCCTTTTGGATTCCATGTTGTTGTTGACATTTATTCATCTTCTTTTCTCATCCATGTAATCTTAACAAATAAATATTTATAAGTCAATGAATCATGTTGAGCCTCTTCTAAAAAATTAATTCAATCTAAGGAAATATGGACATGTAAAGGTTGTAACAGGTAACAATTGACATTTTATTAATGTATTCTTTCATATTAATGTTTATTTTATTTCATTATTTTATTACTAACATAAATTTTTTTCTTATATCGGTGAAATCTTTTTCCTTAGTTTGAATGCTTTGTTCGACAACTAATACCATGGACGACAATTTTTTAGAGTGGATCATGGATGAAAAAAAGAGGAATCATCAATGTTTTTAACCGTTTGTTGGATAATTGTAATTGTAACCAAATTAAACATTGTTTGAAATGTATATAGAAATGTGTGGTTTTTTATTCATGATTTCAAGTAAACGTATATAGAATTTTTGTTCTTCTGTGATTTGTGTGTAGGTTTGTTTATGTTGTGTGTGCAAGTGCTGTCTCAGGTGTGCAGGTGTTGTGTAGGTGCTGGGTTTGCACAAGCAATTTGGCATTTATCAGTGCTAATTAAGAACTGATAAATGTCTAATATATTAGCGCTCAAAATAGCACTGATAATGGTGGTATTTATCAGCTCTATTTTTAGCACTGATATATTATCCATTTATCAGCACTAAAAATAGCGCTGATAAAGGGAAAATTTATCAGTGCTAAAAAAAGCAGTGATAAATATGGTCCTTTATCAGCTCTAAGCAAGCACTGATAAAGGGGACCCCCCCCCTTTATCTTCACCGTGATTAACAACGCTTTTTTAGCACTGTTAAAGGCTATTTTTAGCTCTATTAATTTTATTTTTATTGGAGTATATATAAAACTAGGGGTATGAGGGGTAGGTGGGTCAGGTCATGTGGGTCCGACCGTGTACTCGGATGCGGTGCAGGTGGGTTGAGCTGTGTGGGACGAGCCGTGTATAGGCCCGCATAGGGGGCAGGTGGGACGAGTCTTGATCCAGACCGTGTGTGTAGACGTGTATGTGGGTGCCGATCCCCCACTGTAATGGAACATTGTGTTAGTGGGGTGCCCAAACTTATAAAGTGTGACAATCACAAACAAGAAGTTCGATGTGGGATGGTTGCGCAGTACAACCCTTTTTTAGCACTAGATACAAGCACTAATAAATAGGACCCTTTTTCAGTGCTAAATAAAAATCATTGATAATGGGTGACCTTTATAAGCGCTTCAAAAAAGCGCTGAAAAAATACCCTTTATCAATGCTTTTATTTATCGCTGATAAATGTCTGTCTTTAACAATGTTTTTTTGTGTCGATAAATGTTACCTTTATTAGTGCTTTTATCTAGAGTAGATAAATGTTACTGCTACTTATTGAGAGATTTTTAGTAGTGAACTCACATATATATAGAAAAGTTACATGCTTCATCAAATTATGTTTATCCAACTAACACAACACTATGATACTCTTTAACAAGTTAATATCAATACAAACAACTTCTAATTTAACACATGACATGCATTAAAAAATGAAACTTGAGGCTGGAACTATATACTTTGTCTAGATGTAAAATTTTCCAAGTTTGTTAAAAAATCTTTATTTGCAAGGAACACACTCATGTAAAAGCTACAAAGGATTTAACATTTCAACATCCATTTACCACAGCTGCAAGCCATTACTTTTAATAGTTTTTAAATTAACAACATCTAAAATTTATCAATAAAAAAACAACCACATCAACATAAATAAATCTATCTCAATCATACAAATCAAATGAACCCATCCACTACACCATGGCATTATCCACCTTGGGTGGCACTGAATCACCTATATAGTTTTAAAATGTATCATGAAAAATAATGCAACACTATGGGTGAAGTTTTCCCTCCCTTCATATGCTTGAGGTCATATCACACATTACCAATCCAAGAGAAATCCCTTTGGGGTATATAAGTACACAAGACCACAAACACATCATAAAAAAAGTCACATGCACAACCCACAACATACAAGAATTTATTTCAAAACATAGAAAAATATTAATCTAATAATAGGTTAAAAAATAAATTAAAGATAACCATAAAATATTATCTTTCCCAAACCAAGGATTATATCACTTGGAATGAGTTAAGAGTATATTGATTAAAACAAAGGAAGACATAGAATAACCCTTTCCCCGAGACTAAATATCCACCACACTAGGAATGAGAAAAGAGTATAGGATACATATGTTGATAGAAACCCCTCCCTCATACCATATCTTCACATTAATGAGCCCGAGACGAGTGTTATAGAATGATATAATTTTTTTAGAGAAACCATTTTCCTTGACCTTTTCTCCATCTTGACACCTGATCCAAGGAATGAGTTATACTTTCTATCTCAAAAGGAAATTAGGTGTGGGTTAGAAACTAAAGGTTGAAGTGTTACAGACAATCATGGATCAAGGTTTTAATTAGTGGGTTTCAATTGAGTGAATGAGGTAGTTTCCCTTCACTCATTCCAAAGGACTATCAATTGAATAATTGAAAACATAACCATTCACTTAAAGGGCCGAATAATCGAAGGGTTTTGGGCTCAATAAGGTAATTCAAAGGGCTTACCATACATCGAGAGTAAAAATCCAAAATTCCAAGTGAAAGGAAAACAACACTGTTCAAAAATCAACCTTTTCAGTCGTAGAAAGGAACTCAGCCTAAACAATGATCTTCAAAATTCCCCCACAAAGTAGAAATATCCTTACAAACTCGAGGAACAGGAACCACCACTGTCGAGATGACCCATGTAGCTTCATCACAACCAATGAAAATCGATGATTCTTATAAGCACAATTCAAACTGAAGGCTATCATCGCCTCCTACAACCAAGAATATATCATATGATCTAAAATAGAGCCCTTAAACTCTATAGTATATGGAATTTGAACTCTTAGAATGTCCTCCTTTGAGTTTTTTCATCATCATCCTCCAATCTATGGTGATATGTTGACACATATTATTGAACATCTTGGCATGGACCTGATGGGGACGTCAAACTGAATAAACTCTTGTAAAAAAAATGTTAGAGACTCCTAACCCAAGACACATATTATTTTTAACATTAATTAATTCATTTTTAACCAATTTTCCACTGTCTAACGAATTCAAAAATAGGTTCATACAAGTATGATGCATGATACCTTCCTAGGTATCTACCCCATAAGCTACATCACTTCTCTTATCATGTATAGTAAACTTGAAGGTCCTTGCATCACATCAAAATGGTGCCTAAAATCCCATGTCCTAGCCAGTTTATTCTATTTAAAATACATTCTAATACCAATAGATACTATTTCCCTACCAACCCATGCATACTCACTAGTGCCTAACTCCAAACTCCATCCTATCACTCAACCATCACCTATGATGCCACCTTTTCATGAACTCCTCCCTCTAAGTGTACCAATCCTGTTACAAAAATGGATAAAGAAATATAATTATTCCCAAAGCTTGCCTCTAATAGGCCATGGGTTAGAGGCTATCATCGAGGGTATATAATCACAAACACAAGAGAAATTACCCTTATAAAGATTTGATATGTAATATATAATATAAGAACAATCAGCAAACAACTCATTCTCATAATAAATAAAGAAGAAATCCCAATACATGAATTCAATTTCATACAAATAAAACAACATAAAATACTAAAACTATTCCTTGAAAGAGACCAAGAACCTCCAATTACTACTAAACAACTCCTCAAACTAGTAATGTCTAGATCGATCACCAACCATTTCTTGCAGACTTTAACAACAATTTATATATACATAGGGTGAGCATAACATGTATACTCAGTAGGATTCTACCTGAAACCTCTCATGAAAAATGTGAAAGAAGTATACTTAATCCTAGGGAGTAAACAAATGAAACTAACTCATCACCTAGACATATTTACTATTCTTTCCCCAACTTTACTATGACTGACTCACCAAATAACACACATAAGTATGACCACAATATTTATAATATATATATATATATATATAAATTGTTAACCTATAACCACTTCTCTATTAGTTTGTTTCTCTCAAACCCAACCATCAAACATCATAAGCTCCCATACCTTCCATGATAATAATCCCTAATGTTAGTTGGGCCTCAAACCTACCTACTTCAGTCCTATATGGGGACCAACATATCATTTTGTCATCAATACACATATCTATCTCATAATCATCACCATCCAATCCATAAGCAATGTATGTATGGAATGTTAGGAATATATTTATCCAAAAAATCCATTAATTTACCACTGATTTTAATGCTAAAAAACACTCACATTTGTGTTACTAATGAAATTTGTTTAATTATATTTTAGGATAATGTTTTTTGGAATAATTATTTTATTCTATAAGTAATTTACTTTCAAATTTCCTAAAGATTAATTTTCTAAATTATTATAGTAATTTTAATGAATTATGGAATCACTATTCACAACCCTACATTTAAAGTGAATGTTAGGATCAAACAACCTACTTTTGTAAGGATCACTACTTCTGAAACCCTACATTTGGTTTAAAAGTTAGGATTGAGAACCATACTTTTTTAAAGAACCCTATGTTTTCATAATTAACATATGGTTCATCAAACCAACTTTTAAAATCAACCATACATTTTCAATTATACTTTTTAATATTATCCCAATGTAGTACAAACCTACGTTTGAGTCCACCATATATTATATTTAAAATTTGGATTATTTTATATGAATTATGTAATGGTTTATTTAGAGTAAATATCAATTTAAATATTTTTAAATATCGATTCAAAGGCCTTTATTCAACAGAATAAACCATTCTTGTTTCTAAGGGAAGTCATGATTTTCTATGGGTGTTTAAATTAAAATTTCAAACACGTTGTGTGTTTTAAATGATCATATTTTATCAAGTGATATTTCTAGATATATTTGACCTAAAGTAAATCAAGATTCTTATTAAATACTAAGAGTAACATCTTCTTGAAATGACTCTCCCTAGTTCTCTTAAATACTATAATTTGGAGACATACCTTTTTTGATCTGCTACTATTTTATCATCTTAATACTTCTATATCCATTTTCAATATTTTTTCTATAGTTCATCAAAGAAATTATCTAATCTACAATTTGGATACATACATGTTTATCATCTGTTGAGTGTTAACTTTACTTCTCTTAAAAGGTTGTTCTTTCTACTACAACATGTTTTCAGAATATTTTATCAACAATAAATATTATATATTATGGTAAAGAAAATCACTTTGAAGATCTTATAATTACCTTTAAATAAATCTTAATTTATCAATTTATTCTACAACTGTGAGAAAAATATATTTCAATAATTATCATATTATAGATTTTTCTTGAAGTTTCAAAAAATTTTACTTAGTTTTAGTGGAGTGACATATTATAGTACTAATCTATGGCTATTGAGGTTCCCTATAAATGAATCTGAATTGTTGTAAGGTTTTAACTACCTTCAATCAGTTTTAGAGGTATCTAGAAAATAAGATTTGTTTAGTGAAAATAATCTATCTTGATGATGGATTATTGATAGAGTGGACTAGAGGATCTTTGTTTCCTGGACACCTATAAAAAATATGATTTTTTTCTTTATCTTTTCACTACATAATCTATTTAAAGAAAAGAATGTTACACAACATTAAAAATCACAAAGAGGGATTAATTTTGACATTTTCAAGATTTAAAAAAAAGAAACAATTCACCTCCCCTTGTGTCTTTGTGTTATTCTAACCTAAAAATTGGTATCCAATGGGTGTCCTTTAAATAATTATGTTAAGATATCGAAATATTGAGTTAAAGGTCTATAAAAAGAAATATTTCTACCACATAACTCAAAGAATGAACGTCAATGATCAGAGTTCCATATTTCAATGAAGAAAATTATGATTGTTGGAAAGTAAGAATGATTATCAATTTTAGGAATATTGGTTTCTAAGTTTACATAAAAATTCTAAAACCTTATAAAATTCATACATAACTAGAAAATTTGGATGCTTCTAAAGAAGGTGAGTATGATTTTATTTCAATAGAAATGGATGAAATAATTTATGGACTTGGTCAAGATAAATTCAATCGAGTCTCTCAATGTGATACTTCATTTGATATGTGTAACAAAATTGTATTTTTCCTATTAAGGAAATAATAGTGTCATAAAATTGAGGTATAACATGGAAAGATTAAAATTTTATACTTTTAGGATGTATTATAGAGAAATTATAACTCAAATGAATGGGAGATTGACTGAAATAATCAATGGTGTTGATACCTAGGGAATCCCAATTCCAGATACAGATCAATCATTACAAGCGATTAGATTCCTACCCTCAAAATATAATGGAAGCACAACTATAATTAAAAAATCCAATCCTATAAAAAATATATTAATAACTGAATTTTTTAGAACCATAATGACATACGTAGTTGAAATTAAAGCTGAATTAAAAGATCAAAAAATTATAATAAGGGAGAATACAACTTTCAAAGTTACTACTATAAAAAAATGAAAATAATATAAGGAGGATGTTGTATCCTCAAATGATTTAGAATGTCCAGATTATGGAATGGAACTGAATCATATAGACATAAGATTCAGTAAGTTTTATAATAATGAGAAAAACTTCAAAAATTATTTCAATGATTTCAAGAAAAACTGTCACAGAATCAAAGAAGTTTGATGTTATGATTGAAAACAAATGAGTCATATCAGACCTGATTTCCCACATATGAAATATGAGAAATGAATATTTGAAAAGAAATAAAAGAATTTAAAAATGAACGATGATCATTATCACAAAGGGAAAAAGGATATGAAGGTTACTTAGAGTATTTTAGAATACTCTAGAATCTATTCTGACTTAGTATAAGAGAAATAAAATCAGAAATAAAATGTGTGATTTATAGATAATAAAGAATATGCATAATCCTATTATTCTTCTAAACATTATTTTGAAAGTTGATAAAATAATAAAATTCCTTAATATTGTTCTATGTTTAAAGAGAAATATGATTCCTTAATAAAAAATCATAAATCCATAAAGAATATTTATAATTTTATCTTAAGTGAAAAAGATTCTATGTTAAAATAACACCTATAATTTAAATAAAAATTTAGAGAATCTGCTTCAAGTTTCACTATTTATGAAATAACATTAAAGATTTTCAAGCTGACATATAATACTTTAAAATTTCTTCAAGTATACTTAATAATGGAAATGAATATTTAAATTTTATTATTACTAATAATATTTATATAAAAAAATATGGAATATAGAGCAATGGAGAAAAATATAAGTTATATAGAAATTATTTTGTTCCCAGTTCTAATAATCACAACTTTTCTAGAATGAATTGTCTTTATAAGGGTAATTAAAGGCCACTATATTAACAAATATTTTTTTGAAAAATACCTTGATTATTGGTATAAATAAATCCTTTATTTATAAAAGTATGTATGAAGTTAGTTTGATCAATTTTGGTAAAATTAGACAGATCTGGTTACCTAAATCCCTACTTCCTGACATAGTTGGACCCAAGAGAATTTGAGTACAAAAATAAGTAATTATTTAATGTTTTTTAGGTAAAAGGCCATAGGAACAAAACTGGAATATGTTATATGGATAGTGGATTCTTAAGGAACTTGAGTGGAGATTCTTCCAATTTCTATGCACTTTCAAAAGTAGATGGAGGTTTGGTTACCTTCAATGATAATTATAAAGGAAAAATCATTAGAGTTGGATCATCTAGAGATATAAATTCAACATTGATAAAAAAATTCCTATATTTTCAAGGGTTGAATCATAATCTAATAAGTATTTATCAACTCTATGATGATGTTTTTTATGTTGATTTTTCTAAAAATGTTTTCTATATATTTAAATATAAACTGTTTAAGTTTGAATCCCCTATAACTAATTTTTTTTATACTTTGCATGTTAACTCCTTGTTTGAATATAAAGTGAACTATTAAACTATTAAAATAAATGAATATTTTATTTGACATATGATACTTATACATTGTAATATATTTTTTATGTTCAAAATATTTAAGAAACATTTAGTTTCTGATTTTCCTAGTCTTAAATTTGATCAGAACATACTCTGCGATGCATGAAAAATAGGTAAGTAGAAAAATTAATTTTTAAATTTATTAACAAGGATGATATATCTAAAAATTTAGAACTTATCCACATGGAATTTTTTAGACCATAAAGATTAGAAATCTTTGATAGAAGGTTCTATGTTTTTGTTTTAGTTTATTATTTTTAATATTTACTTGGGTTTATTTATTAAAACTCAAAAGTGAAACCTTTTTTTGAAAGTTTTTTTTAAATTGTTCAAAATGAAAAATATTTCAAAATTATCTCATTATGAAGTGATCATGGATGAGAGTTTGAGAATCTAGAATTCAATTATTTTTGTTCAAACCTAGATATTAAACATACCCTTTCTACTCCATGAAGACCTTAATAAAATAGAAATGTAGAAAGAATAAATAGAACTATTCAAGAAATTGAAAGCAATATGTTAAATGGATAAATTCTTGATACCTATTTTTGTGAAGAAGTTGTTTTCATAGATTTTCATGTCATAAATTGAGTTTTAATTAGGTATTTTTTTTAAAAGGCACCTTAAGAACCATATAATAATAAAAAACCTAATGTTGGATACTTTAATGTTTTTAGATGTAAGGTTCATATCTTGAACATTATATAAAAACTTATTAATTTTTATAAAAAGTAATATGGATAGATATTTTTTTGTTATTATTCTACTTCTAAATCTTGTAGAGTATGTAATGAGTAGTCAAGGATAGATGAATAATCTGTTCATGCGATGTTTTATGAAAGTGGTCCTTTTTATCATAACAAAAGTCAAACAAAGGAACTTACAAATTCTTTAAACAACGTGGGACTTTATTCTTCTAAATATTTATTTGACAGTAAATTATAATATGATCAAAATCAATCCATTTCTAAAGAACATGAAACTAGTGAACCTCAAAGTGTCCTACCTATAAATCTTAAAACCTCAATGAACCTTCTTTTAGAGACTATTATAGGAAATATATATACAGGAGTTAGGACTAGTATTAATTCATAAAACATATCTTAATTATCTATCTTCTTATCCTAGTTAGAACTTGATATTGTAGAAAAATCCTTAGATGATGAGAGTTGGATGATATCTATATAGTAAGAACTAAACCAATTCAATAGAAATAATGTTTGGGAATTATTTGATAGGAAATCAAACCATTCAATTATAGTATTTATAAATAAGAAAGTTGAGCAAGGTATAACTACTATAAATAAGGCTAGTCTAGTGTCTAAAAGATACAACCATGAAAAAATAATACATTATGAGGAAATTTTTTCTCCAATTTATAGTTTAGAATCTATGAAGATACTTTTATACTATTCATCTTATGTTAATTTTAAATTATATGAGATGGATTTAAAATCTATTTTTTTATAATGGTTATTTAGTGAATGAAGTCTATGTTTATAAATATCTAGGTTTTAAAAACCCTCATCTACCAAATTCAATTTTTAAACCTACTAAATAACTTTATGAACTTACAGAAACACTAAGGTCTTGGTATATAATATTAAGTTATTTTCTTTTGAAAAATTAATTTTTTATAGGATTCGCTGATCCTACTCTTTTTAAGAAAAATTATTCTTCTGATATTTTATTAGTATAAATATATATAGATGATGTTATTTTTTTCAACTAATAAACAAATTTGTATTCATTTATCAAAAATTATACAAAAGTAATTTTAAATAAATATGATGGGAGGGTAATTTTTTATTGGTTTTAAAATTTATCAAAAATATTTCAAAAATATTTTAAATCAATGTGAATGTATTTTTGATTTGTTGAAAAAGTTTAGACATGAATATAGTGAGAATTATGTAGCTTGGATGTGTAAAAATTTAAAAATTTATTTGGATGAAGTTGGAAAACCAATTGACAACAAGTTTTATAGACGTTTGATTAGTAGTTTGATATTTCTTACTGCTAGTAGACCAAACATTATATGTTCTGTTTATCTTTGTGCATGGTTTCAAAAAGATTCAAAAAATCCCATATAGCTATCAATAAAATAATTTTTAGTTGTTTAAAGGAACTAAATTTATATATCTACTCTATCAAAAAACTTTTTATTTTAATTTAATCTAATAATCAGATGTTGATTTTTGAGGTTGTAGATTAGATAGAAAAAGAACTTCAAGAACTTGTTACTTTTTAGGAAAGTATCCAGTTTCATGGTTTGGTAAGAAGCAATATTCAGTTGCATTGTCAATAGATGAGGCATAATATATATCTTCTAGAATTTTCTATGAAAAGGTTTTGTGTAAAAAACACTCTCTTTTATACTTTGTACTAAATTCTAATCATTTTCCTATTTAATTTGTTAATACTAGTGTGGTTAATATATCAAAAAATCCTCTAAGTCACTATAGGATTAAGAATATTAATATAAGAAATCATTTTCTAAGAGATCATGTATTAAAAGTAGATAAAAATTTGGAATTTGTTAATACTGAATATCAACTTGATAATATTTTAACAAAACCACTTCCCACAGTTAGTTTTAATTTTATCAAGGGAGAGTTAAGTTTTTTTTAATTTTAATAATTTTTCTCTCTCTCAGATTTTATATTAATCCCTCTTGGCTAATATATTTTATTTAATTTTAATTTTATTATTTTTGATTATCTGGTTTAAGATTTAAAATATTAATTATGAAATTTAATCATTTTAGAGTTATCTTTTCAATTTTAAAAATATTAAATGATTACACTGAGTTTTTTTCTAGAGAAACCAAAATGACACTCAAAAACCATAAAAATAATCTCTATCTCTCTCTCTCTCCCACTATTGATCTTATGAACTATTATTCTCATGAGATCTTGATCTATATTAAAACCCTAATTCCTTAACCTAAAACCTAATGAATATTTGAAATGGAAAATACGAAGAGAATGGGGGAAGTAGGATCAAGAAGATCAAAGCATTAATGAACATCAAGTTCTGAAAGAGGAGTTCTTTAAGGTAAAGTCATTGAATTTGAATAGATCTTCCAGATAAATATTTTACTAAAGGAAGATTTATATTTTAATGAAATGGACTTCATTATTAATAGATAAAAATGATGAGTATATTTTCAAGACCTAAGTGAAGGGATTTTATGAAAATGATTAGTTTAGTTTTGGGGATTTTGAGGATTTCATCTCTTCCAAGTTAAATTATAAGGAATTTTTAATTTATATTGTGGAAATTTATTATAATTTTCATTGTATCCATGAAGGATTTTTTCAATTTAGTCTAATATCAATTAGAGATGAGGTTTATAAGTCTAAAAATATAATTTACTTACTATTTGGAACTAGCAAAGTTAGAAAAATGTTGGTGAAGGATCTTGAAGCTGACCAGAGGGCACTGGTCTAGTTTATTCAAACAATTATAGTGCCAAGGATGGATAAGATTGAAAATATTATCTTCACTAATATATAGATCTTATTTTTATGTTGAGTGAAATTAAATTAAATTTTAGTATATATATGCCATGATGTATGAATCACTATTATCAAAGGGATTTTAAGATGTCCTTTTATCCATATGGAAGGCTTGTTGCTCCATTTTTGTATAAAAATGCTTTATTCATGACATCAAAACTAGTATATGATTTCACCATAGCAATAATATATCTATTGGAATAATGAATAAGTTTTAATTTTTCTATAGCACAAAAAAGGGTAAGCTAATTCTTGTGGGTGCTGAAGATGAAGAAGAATATAGTTCCCATGCTTAGGGGGAGAATAGAAGCCAAAAGTATACTAGTTTAATGAGGTTTTATGCTGGGTAAATTAGAGAATCAAGAGTAGAATGAGAAGTATAACCAAATGGAGGTTTTTAGGTTATTATAACCAATATTCCATCCAATATAATGAGAAGACTAATAGTGGATGTGAGTAACCTAATAATTATAGGAGGTATTCCTTAACTCCCAATATATTTTGAAGAACTCTCTAGTGAGGAAAGTGGTTAAGCTCTTATTTTAAGACCAAATAGAAGAGAATATCCTATGAATCAAGCTAAAACTACTGAGGTTGGAGATTTAGACCGACCAATTTTTGAAGATATATATTAATAAGAAGAATTTTATATTATTGTTGAAGAAATAATTAAAGAAACATGTATTCTAGTTTCTGTAGAATTAATAGTTGAAATTCAAGATGAGAAAGAGTATCACTTATAATAATAGGTTGATCATGAATAGGATTAAGTTAATAAACAATATCATGATGATGAGATTGTTCACACCACTTTAGATGAATCAACTGAGCTAATTGAAGATCAAACAATTTTTTTATTGAAGAGTCCTTGGAAAGGACTATTAGTGAGGCTAGTGAGTAGAGTGAATTCCATTGAGATTTTTCATATCCATATGGTGAAAAAATAAAAGTGCAGTCCCTTCCCTTGGATAAGGTCGGTGAACCATCAGGAAGACCAGAAAAAGAATCTTCCCATTATATTTATGCCCATATCAAGGATATAATTTCAAAATTCATTCAGATGAGGGAAGTTAATGATCAATTTCAAGGATTGATATAAAGTTATAGAAAATATTTTGAATATATAAGAAGACTATTTTTTATAAAAATAGAGTTAGAATCACTCTAGGATCATATAGGAAGTGTGAAAGAAAACTCAATTTCAAAAAGATATTTTGATGCTTTTAAATGGGAGATAGCTAATTAGATTGGATAGATCAGATCTAAATCACTTTATAAGTTTGATTTTGGAGATATAAATAAGTTTTTGGGAAGTCATTTTGGATATGTCAGAGCCAGTAAATTCCAAGTAAGGGTTTCTACTTCATGTTAAATAACTTCTACAGATTTTATAAGGAGATTTTAATCACTTACAACTTTATTATCTATCATAAGTAATTGGGATTAGAGCTTAAAATGTGATAAAATTTCACTTCACACTATTCCATACAATTAAAAGGATCTTGTTTCAAGGTTAACATTTATAGGTGTTAGAATTTTAGTTAATCATCTTAGTGTAATGATGAAAATTTATGTCTAGTCAGCTGAATCTATTCATGAATTTATAAAAGTAAACTTGTCTGTAGACTTTGAGATGATTCAAGAGTTAAATATGTTGATGAAGTAGTTAGTAGGGTCATTGAATCAAAATTTTTGGGTTTTTTATGGTAATGATAAATACCGTTCACCAAACTATCCATGATTATCTAACCACAGAATCTTATTTAGATGAGTCAGAACCTAACCCTCCTTCCAATCATACCCCTTAGACTAACCAAATTTTATGATATAAAAACTCTTTGTAATTAAATATGCTAAATAAAAAGAAATTATTTTGTTGAATTTTTGTTATCTTTTATTTAACTTTTTTGTTTTCCTGTTTACTATCATTTTGTGTTTAAGACTATTAACTTTTCATAAAGAATTTATATTAGAATAAATATAATATTTCTTAACATTTTTGTAAAATATAAACTGTGTTTTACTCCAATATTATACTTTCTTTTTGATATCACAAAAGGGGGATAAATTTGTATAAATAAAACATTTATATATTTATGAAATTATATACTATATTGTTTTAAAATACTTATTTTTTTTTTACAATTTAGGTAAAGAAATGAGAAATTCGGATAAATACACTTTGTTTTTAAAATTCTTTAAATTAATTGTTTTATCCTTTCTAAGAGAAATTTAGATAGATATATTCTCTATTTTATTTAATCTCTATTTATCTGATTATAAATTAATTTTTTATGTTAACATTTTTAAAATTTATATGTGTTTTGTTATCATTAAAAAGGGTGAGATTTTTTTTGAATATGTTAATCCAATAATTTCAGTAATTTCTTACTGATTTTGAGGCTCACAAACACCCAAATTAGTGTTACTAATGAATTTTTTTATGTGGATTTCAGGATAATGTTTATTAGAATAATCATTTTATTCTGGAAACCCTTTAGTTTTAATATGGATAAAGTTGAATTTTCTTAAGTATTCTAGATATTTTGAGGAATTCTATAATAAATGTTCATAACTGTAATTTTGAAGTGAATGTTATGATCATGAACCCCACTTTTATAAGAATCGATACTTTTGGATCCATAAATTTGGTCTCAACATTAATATTGGGAGCTATAATTTTATGAATAACCCTATGTTTTTGTACTTAACATAAGGTTTATAAACCCAAATTTTGAAATCAACCATATATTGTCAATAACAATTTTGAATATTTTCCCTATGGAGTGAAAACCTACGTTTTAATTAGTCATCTATGAGATTTAAATTATGTATTGTTTTCTATGAATTTTACAACAGTTTTGTCAGAGTAAATATCTCTTTAAATATTTTTTAAAGACCAATTCAAAGGACCTTTTTCAATATTTTAAATTTTCCCTATTTCTAAGGTAAGTCATAATATTATCTAGGAATTTATATTAAAATTTCAAACACGTTGTGTGTTTTAAATGATATCATTTTATTAGGAAATATTTCCATGTCTGTTTGACCTAAGGTAAATCAAGATTCTAATAAAATACCAAGAGTCTCATCTTATTTAAAAAATGTCCTTAGTTTTTAAAGGACAAAACTTTGTATACATACATTTTTTGATCTGTTATTGTTTGATTGTCACACTACTACTATACCCATTGTCAATATTTTTGATGTAGTTCATCGAAGTAATTATCAGAGCTAAACTTTGGAGACATACATATTTATCAGCTACTGAGTGTTCACTCTACTACTCTTAAAAGGTTGTTCTTTATGATGATATGTGTTTTTATAATATTTTATCAATAATAAAGATCAAGGATTCTTCTAAAGGAAATAAATTTGAATATCTTATATTCATATATGAAGAAATCTTAATTTATAAATTGTTTCTACAACTGTGTATCAAAAATATTTCAATAATTATCATATTATCTATTTTTCTTGAAGTTTTGGCTGCTTTTAGTTAATAATTATGGAGTTTTATCTTCTCATACTAAGTTTTGGTTATCTAGGTTACTTGTAAAAGAAACTTATTTTTTATTTGGTGTCAAATGGTTGAACTCAGTTGTAGAGGTCTCAAGATAAAAGGATTTGTTTTGTAAAAATTATCAAGGTCACTAAGAGAGAGTTTATGGAGTGGACTAGGGGAATTTTGTTCCCCAAACCACTATAAAAATTTCTAATTTATCCGTTTTATCTTTCCACTACATAATTGTTTTAAACAAAAGAATGTTGCACAATATTATATATCACAAAGAGGGATTAAGTTTGATTTTGTCAAGATTTTTAAAAAGTGCATAATTCAACCCCCTCCTATTTCTTTATGTTATTCCAACCTAACATAGAAGCCATTATAGCCCATGTAAATGAATTATACCTCAAATCCTCGCATCCCATGAATGCACACTCATGGGAAGATGAAGCCACCATAACCAGATACAAGTATACACTATAACCTCAAGGCACCACAAATCACATCACACATGTATGGGAAATTACCCCCATGTATACCCACACATAATACTATAATTGGAGAGAGAGAGTGGGAGAGGGGGTGGTCAGTCATCCATAACTTTTAAAAACTAGATGTTGGGGAAAACACCCCCATAAACTCTAGTTTTCTATTTCCCTTCTAACGTGGGTGGGGTTCATATAAAACATCACAATATACAGAGTATATATATAGCTCACAACCATGATAAGGGAAACTACCTAGCCTTAGAATCATATGCCACTATCATTAGATGGTAGACCTATATTCCACCACTAAGCACTAGATATTAAATAATAATACAAGTGTCATGTTCAATATTAATTAATTAATTTTCTATTAATTAATGTTATTATTTTTTAAAGATTAACATTTTAATATTCTAATCCAAGTTCCAATGACACTATTAATTCCTTAATTATATTCTCATGTATGTCATCATCATAAGTGAGCATCAAGGACCAACCTCATTCTTCCATTGATTAATTATCTTTTCAAAAACATCTAAGTACTCTAGGACTTATCCTAAGCTACCACTTAAAAGCTACACTCATAGTTAATTTCATCAAATTGCGTCTGATAGTTGGAAACTGGTTATATAAATAACATCCTACCATGAGTACATGAAGTATACATCAAGAAATAAATAATCATCGATGATTAATCCCCGTTTTTAACTTATCTCAACCATAATAGTTTCCACACCATTGTACAGAATATAACACCCAACATCCCATGCCAACATCATCACTACAACCAAAACCTCATGCCTCCACTATTATCATAAGCAACACCCTGTGCCACCACCACCATCATAATCAGAACCCCGTGACTCCACCATCACTAACTTAGGAAACCCCAACCATTAGACATAAAATATTCCAAACACATAGGGTTATCAATTAAACACATTAATTCTCTAAATACATAGATTGTGAATACATATTAAATGTATTTTTACACACATAACTTCAAGGAAACTATGGCCAAACCAAACAAGGAATTCTAGCCTTTATCAAATAATAACGAGATCGCTCATTCTAAAAGCAAGGATTTAAGAAATAATTAAATTTTAATTAATATATTTAATTAACCATTTAATAAAAAATAACACCCCGTATCACTATCTATAAAAATTAACAAGGATATTTATTATTTATTTAATATTTCATTCCTCCTTAAGCTGTTCTTTCATATATTGAAAAATTCAATGGTAATTGTTTCAAAATAATGTTTTATTATAAACAAGCATTAATTTTTTTTTGTGTTTTTATATAATGTCTAGGCATATAGACCATTCTTAACAACTATAGTAGTAGATATCATACTATCTAGAAAACATCAAGAAACAATAATATTTATATCAGAGGTTTGAGACCACTCATCCCAAATATCCCAGTCTTACATTTTAATGTATCCTCATGTGATAATACATATAATTACCACAATTCAATTCAATTCAATCAAGTGATAATATTATTAACCAAGAATAATAATTATATGCATGAAATAATATTCCTTAAATAAATAATAATAAAAATAGCACATGCGACAATCCCTATTTCAAATATATAAATTCTATAATTATAAAATAATTCTCATCAATATTATTTAATCAGTTTAACACTGTAACATGTTATCAATTTTGATTTTATCAATTATAAAATACATAATTCCATGATAATATGAATTTCTCACTCCTAGATAATTTTCATAATAATCACATTTATTATACAACATGCAATTATTTATTTTCACTTTATTCTAATAATCTTGTAGATTATAAATTACCATTAACCACTTCATGTGATGAATCATTAATTCCATTATTGAAATTATTATCAATAATATTATATATATATATTTATATATATATTTCAACATGCAATTTATAGATACTAAAAGAATCATAATTATCCATACCGGGTATATTATTTCTAATTCAATTCTTAAAATAATTATAATGACAAGTTAAGCTCAATAGAAAAGCAATAAATTTATATTTTATTTCTTGAAATATTAATAGCACATCATTCATATTCTACTACATGTAACTCCAGATTCATAAGGATAATAATAACTATCTACAACATGTCATTAACACATTCCTTTAAGTTTCTAGACAATGAAAACAATATTTCAACATGTGATAATTTATTTCTCTTTCTATGATAATTCTATTTTGTTATAAAATATTTGTAATTTTCATCCAATACTATATTTTTTATTTTCTTAAAATTCCCTGAATGTAGAAATAATATTTTATAGTTTTTAGAGTGTGATATTTTCCCTTAACCCAAATTAATCAATTCTTACAATGAACTAATTAACAAGATTAAGAATGCAATTATCTAGTTCACAATATCAACATAAAACATGTAATTTCTAGTATTATTAGAAGAAAATACTATAATTTTAAATTATATTTTAATTATTGAAATAATAATATTTCATTAATAGAAATACACTATATACATTTCATCCACCTCTTTTACTATTCACAGATTATCATATAATATTTCATCATGAGATTATTTTCTAGTTTATTATCTAATTAAGGTTAGTATCATCCATTTAGACAAAGGAAAAAAGGTATGGTCTATTCACATTTTCATATAAATTAAGGATAAGTAATAAATCTTTTACCTCTTAAAAGCTTCACTCACTGTAACATCAAACAAAGGATAGATAGAAGGTATGCATGCTAGTTTGAATTTGTAGAAGAGGGCTAAAATGATTTCATATAAGGCTTGAAGATCTTGAATAGGGGAGTTTTAATCTCCCATACTCGAAAGAAATGGATAAATAATTAAATGAGGGAGATATAGTATTTTATAATATGTAGATATATGCTTCACATGAAAATTTAATTCACATAAAATTTCATATTAAATATATTTCTATTTAATATTTATTTAACACAAATATTGATTGTGATCCATTTAAAACCTTTGAATACATTAGAAATAATTTTAGATGAGTTAAAGGAAATTAAAATCTTTTATTTTTAGTAATTAATACCATTAAAATGGGAAAAAGAAGATGGAGATACGAATGGGGAGGAAAATAATATTTTCTATACATAACTCATTAATTATACACAACAGGAAAGAAATGTATAAGGTTATAATGATTTTACCCATACAATTCTTTCTACCCATACTAGAGAATTGAAAATATGAGATGACCCTTACGTGGGTTAAGGATTTTACAAAGTACCCTTACACAAGGTTTAAAAGCCTCAAAGTACCCCTATGCAAGAAACAAACAGATCGAGTTACCTTTATGAGGATTTTTAAAATAATAGGAAACCTATACACAGTGATGGAGCTACCCTTATGTAATCTGATGAAATCCAGAGGTAATTTTATATATCATAGGACTACCTTTACACATAAAGGGGAAAAAGGTAATTACCACTATGCAGCCAGTTTAAGTACTACATTACTCTTATGTGATAAGAAGGTTACCCTCACATGACTAAATAAAACCATTCCGACCTTTATATAAATCATGAAACTAATGTTTACCCTTAGGGAACTTAGACCTTACCCTTATAAAACCTATTTAAAATCTAGGACACCCTTACATAGATTTTAAATAACATACTTACCTTTATAAAACTTTATAAAACATGTGCAAGGTTTAATATGTTCTTTAAAATTTACCATTTTTAAATTAAAATAATAATAATAGAAAAGTAAATGACTTATTATAAATTATAAAATTACAAACCACCTCTAAAATTAATTTTTTTTCAAGAAAATACAAATTTAATTTCCAATTTTTTTTAATACTTTGAATTACTTCTATAATTTTCAAAAAAAATTAAAACCACTTATTAAAATATGAGAACTTTTCTAAACTACCTGACTCCCTAGAATGAAAAAGGAATGCTATGAAATATTCAATATCTTTAAATTGTTCATGTTCACATACTTTCACAATAACACACAAACAACACTTTTTAGAAAAACTGGTAATGGCTACTCATTATTCTTCTATAAACACAGTAATGGACACAACCTCTTCTATTAAAAAAACATGAATGTTTCCTTATTTCTCATAAGAAAGGATTCTTCTTATCATATCTTACACAATGCATGTACTTCATCTTTCATTTTATTTTCATGAAAATAGAAATGAATAATAAATTCTTTTTATTCTTCCCTCTCCTCCTCTTTTTTTCTTCTTCTTTAGTATACAACAAAACTAAAATGGATCTCCTTCCTCTCATTTGCTTCAACACATAAAGATTATTTATATTATGATGTTACATTATATATTTCCTTTATTTCCTAGATACTTAAGGGATGACTTCATTTATTTATGGTATAGTCTCTCTCTTACATCTATTTTTATTTTTAACTAATATATATATATATATATATACAAACAAGATTTATTATAAGAAATCATTCTTCTTATCATAGAATTAACATTTCATGCACTTCATATTTCCTTTTCTTTCAATGAAAACATGAATACAAAATAACTTCTCATTCTCCTTTCATCTTCTCCTCTAATATTTTCTTTAGTGTACAAAAAAACTGCACTAGACCTCCTCCCCATATTTGGATTCAACATATAAAGATTCTTCAGAATATATTTTTTTGTCAGATCTTTCCTTTATTTCTTTAATATATAAAAGATTTATTCAATTATATATAGTATCAGTTCTCTATTACATTAATTTTAATATTTGACCTTTAGATATATATAAACAAATTGGAATGCATATAATATCGCTTTTATTCTTCATTATCATTTTTCAAACCATGAGAATTATTAACATTAATTACAATTATTTTTTGTAATTTAAATAATCCTAAATTCCTTCTTCTCATCTTCAAACAAATCCACATAACATGGTCTCTTAAAAATTCCATAAAAATGATCCCTTTTAAAAAAACATCTATAACTATATACATATATGCATAAATTATCATGACTTATTCCTTCAAACTATCCTATAATATTGGAATTCTTCTTATTTATATACATGATATCCACATGAATTAAAATTATTATAATTATACATGTATTCCTCTATTGTGATCCTAGAAACTCCATTTTCAGCATAAATCTTCCTACAAATTTATCTTCATACTTATTCATTAAAAATTCCTAAATCATAATAGAAATATCATGATATTATTTTTCATTAAATATCAACATAATTAGAATAATTTGGATTATTTTACTCTCTCACCATCACTATGGCATATCTATTATGCTATATTTTCAACAATTATCCAGACAAAACTGCGAGTGAAATTCCATGAGTTTGACACCATAGTGTGGTGTAGTCAATCTCCAAGAAAAAATCCCTTTTAAACACCTATCTCTATGGAAACTGCACTATTTTTCCTTCTACCTCAAAACATTTAATGCTCACCTTTCAAAATGTAAAGTCTCGAATATTTCAAGGGAATTTTTTTCTTAATTTCTTTGGAATGTTACGAGTCTGTGGCTTTTGAAGACACTTGATTCCGAGGCCCAGTGTGCCCGGAATCAAGTTCCAAAGTTTAGCTCGGGTACGTTCAGTGAACGAACGAGTGGGTTTTTCTATATTTTGAACCGATGCCCGGAATTGAAATCTTAGGGCACCGATGAACTCACAATATCGGTAATTTCTTAAGGGGACCTTCAGCGCAGTTGTGTTTAAAGCAGGTTATGAGATAAAAATTTTGAGTTTAGTAAAGAAGTTAAATAAATTTGTGAAAACAAATTTATATCCAAGGAAGTTAAATCATCCCATGCGTGGATATATGAGAGGTGGGGCCCACACGAGCCCCAACATCTCATCTTCCCCTAACTCTCTCAAACCCCCCTTTAACACCTCTTCAATTTAATGTGACAACTACCTTTTTTATAAGAACCCTTCACCTCCCTAATTAATATTCCATCAAGGGTTTGAAAGCTAAAAGGGCATGATGGTATTATATATTGGGGGTGCCTTCACTCAATTATGGGTTGGAAAAATATTTTGGAGAACCTTGTGGGAAACCGTTGGAGAAATTTTAGAGAGAAATTTAAACCTCCGACGAAGAATGGTTCTTTAATGACGAGCCATCCAAGATCTTCGACGAAGAACACTCCTTCAACAGAGGTCAGATTCCGACGAATCTACAACGCTGAAGCTCTAATATGAAGCGTGAGGCGGACGCAATGATCAATGTCAACTCCATTCTCTTTTCGTGGCTTGACGACGTGCAACGTCATAATTGAGTTAGGGGTTGTTTTTGTATAATTCTAATTATGTGAATTATACCCTCTAAGTTGGGCGTTCTTATTTGTTGAAAAATGGTTTGAGCCTCTAACGCGGAGGGCACGGGCTAAAGAATAATCCCAGACCCTCCGCTGGTTGTTCGTTGTGAGCGGATTGACGGGAGATGACAAATAGGGCTGAAATGGCGATTTGAAGCCTCCACAGTGAAGTTCGGGTCCCGAGGTGACCTTAGGCGCAGACGGCGGACGAAACGGACCACCGGAGCGTGTCTGGTGGTCCGCAGAAGGCGGTGGCGGCACGCCACCAGAGCAAACCACCGCAGCTGAGCCGCAGCGGCGGAAGTCGAACCGGAACGGCTTTTCCATTCCGGATTGGAGAGGCGTGACATTAAGCCGCACCAGTTTCAATCAATGGGGGGGGGGCAGTGCCCCCCGCTCCGAGTCATCCGCTCGGCCAGGCTGGCCGAGCCGCTACCGGCCACCGGGCCGGGCCGCCAGCACCGGGCCGGGCCACGCCAGCTGGGCCGGGCCGTGCCCATCCAGGCTGGACCTGTACCCGAGTCGGGTCGACTCGGTTCGGGCCGACCCAGGGGGTGTCGGGCTGGGTCGGACCGGGCCCATACCCCCTATTTTCGGACCGTTTTCGGTTAAACAGACATATCTTGAGCTACAGACCTCCGATTGATGCACCGTCAGTTGCCTAAAATTCCTTGGATCTAGACTGTAGTTTCGATATATTACACTGAAGGTTTTGGAAAAGTTTGGGTACGGCCGGGTTGGTTCGAACTCGAAACCAACCGGGCCCTCGGAGCGGAAACACTTATAAATTGAGCTCTGGACGTCCGATTGATGTGACATCGACTTTTTTGGATTCATCTTGATGAGATGGTTCTTTTTCTATACTTTAACTGAGGTTTGGATGCATTTGGAGTAAGTCCGGGTTGGATTGTACCCGAAATCCAACCGAGCCCCTGGAACGGAAATACTAATAACTGTCAGATCAGACGTCTGTTTGACGAACCGTCAGCAGCGTTGGTAATCACATTGAGAAACCATTCCTTTGAGTATACCCCATGGGAGTTCGGGTTATAGTTGAGATACGACTGGGTTGGTTCGTACACGAAACCAACCGGCCCCCCGGGACTAAAAGGTGAATAACTCACAGACCGGGCGTCCGATAGACGCGTCGTCTGTTGCGTTGAGACCCCTTTGACAAGGCGGTACTTTGAGATACTTCTTCGTGGAGCATTGTGATACTTGGAGTATCAACCAGTAGCTCGTGTAGCGGATTCTCCCGGAGACGAGTGTATGGAGTACAGAGACCTTGTAGATGGCTGAGACCTGATGACTGCTTGTCCGATTCGAGTCGGAGGGACTTGACTTTCCCAGTGGGGAGCACTACTGTGTTTAGATGGCAGACCCACGACGGGGAGCACTAATGTGTTTGGGTGGAAGACCTGCGGTACTCGACAGAAAGAGTACCTCTGTAGGCTATTAGGAGGAGCACTACTATGTTTGGGTGGCAGACCCACGACGGAGAGCACTACTGTGTTGGGGTGGCAGACCCGCGGTACTCGACAGGAGGAGTACCTCAGCAGTCTAAGGTTAGTGAGCAGCGCCTCAGAGTCATGACAGGACCACTGTACTCGAAAGAGAAGGAGATCTTGAGCAGTTGTGGTTTCGATATCATTAATGAAAATCCTGGTTTGATCTGAGTCAAAGACCTTTGTGTTTACCTCATGATTGAGATGGGTTACTTGATAACCTAGGTATATGTATGGGAATATACCTAAGTAAAGGTTATCTGTTGAGATCTTTCTTTGTGGTTTATCCTTTTTGGTTTTAGTGAGACCTTGAGGGTCTCGGGGTCCCTACTGAGTATCATTATACTCACCCCTACATGGGCTATGCCCGCACCTTGTTGTGTTGGATGCATATGATGGAAAACACTGATCGTGGTTGAGGCTCGTAGATCTGGATGGTACCCAGAGGTGGACTTCACGACGAGACGGTACCCGAAGGTGGACTTCACGACGAGACGATACCCAGAGGTGACAGACAGACGTGGAGAGCTGAGGAGGCCATCTGTACCTACCCATCAGGTAGGAAATCTAGAGGACGATCCAGGAGCAGCTCGACACCTTCCTACTATTTTGTCTTTTCCTTTTACTTTACTGTTGGTCTTGTATTCCTGCCCTTTTGTACTTTCAGCACACTTATTATACTACTTACTTAGTGTTTGCTTCCGCTTGTACTCTGGTTGTGTGTGATTATGTTTCCTAAAGGCAATGCCTTCCCTTTTTATCAGGATTTACGTCTTTGGTGCTAGTCTCCAGCCCCTGGCCTATGGAAGGCGGGCCTGGGGTAGTCACGACATGGTCCTGAGGACGGGTCGTGACAAATTGGTATCAGAGGAGTCGGTTCTACCGCAAAACTCAGGACTCTGATAATTCTTTTCTGTGAAGAAATAGTGTTAAGGGTGCCGAGTGTGGTATTCAGTTCAGGGAGTCCAGTGTTGGTGCGGCGGCCGACGTATCCATACACCATGACTCTGACTACTGATTTCCGACTTAGTGCACGAAAACACTGATTGCGTGTGTGTTTCCAAAAGTTTTAAAGTCAGCTCAAACCAGGTCATCTCACCAGGTATAAATAGTTTGACCGTGTCGCATCTATTCATGATGCCTATACACAGATAGTCAGTTGGAGTTCCGAGAGAGTACCCGATGACGGCTCACCGAGTGACGAGGTCCGGTGCAGAGCCCTCTTTCTATGTTGGCATGTTCGGGTGGTGTACCAGCAGCACCACCACCCATTGGGAAGTAGATGCTACCAGCTGTACTAGCAGACAGTGCATGCTGATAGAGCACATTGCACGAGTCCCAGCAGTAGAGGCCTCTGAGGTTATGAGGCGAGATAGATTCCCATGCACCATTGAACGGGCTAGAGGTGATTGCTAGAGTTCTACACCTAGTTTAGACACTAGTAGAGCATATGGTGGACTTAGCTACTAGTGTTTTCCAGTGAGTGACCATGAGGTTGGTTCGTATAGTAATGAGGCTTTGGTATGTGGATCGATGCCTGAGATAGTTCCTTCAGGTAGTGTTCCAGCTATATCACTACCTGTTGGTCAGCAGTTTCAACCGGTGGTACCGGTTGATGACACATGTAGTATTAGTTCCTTAAACGTTTTTCAGCGTCAGATATCCCTCAGGTTCCGAGGTTATCCCGACTCATAGGCAGCTGAAGACTGGCTTGAGGAGGTGGCTGAAAGTTTTCTAGAGCTTATAAAGCTTCGGCAGGATGACATGTTATAAGCTGAGTATTCATCGAGGCGTACCAATCATTCCGGGTACTCGATTAATACGATACAATCAGTGCTTTAGAGATTGAACTTCTGAGCGAGGTGTGTTTAAGGATATCCGAGCCAACACTTTATCCTCTATGAATTCCTACTTATGTTAGGGTTCTAGAGAGAACCTTTATGGTTGAATGTTCATTGGTTGAGCGGAAACCACTGGTGAATGTTAGTAGTGGGAAAGTAGGGAACTGGCGCCAGTCTCAGAGACTTGGGCATGTAAAATGTTTCAAGAAGAAGAAGTGTTAAGGATAGATGAATCTGTAGAGCATCTAATGTGGAAGCAGAGCTAGGAGAGTAGCATGAGGTGGTGAACATTTAGAAATGTTACAAACACCCGCCTTTGTAGTCCCTACTAGGCTCAGGGAGCTGGAGGGCAGGGGAAGAGAGTAGATGCATTCGGTCAAGGAGTGCGGCCGAAAGTCTCTAGGGATGATTCTAGAAATGATCTGTGTCTACTACTAGTTGTCGTATCAACAGACATTGATACGAATCAATCCTTCCTTCCATGAATCTTTTCCCAGACCTAGAGTTTCCGGTTAAACCCGTTGACTCGAACGTCACGTCTGGAGATACCATTGGGAGGAGACTCGATAATCACACTTATGCCGATAGTGTGATCTGAACCTTGAGGCGAGAGTTTCAGTTGGAACCTCTTGGTGGTAGCGTCGAGGCCTTACGACGTTGGTCTGGGTATGGATTGGATCCACAGTTCATACAAAGATTGTCTGTATTAGTCAAAAAGGTTGTGGTTTACCTACAACGTTAGTATGGGGTTTTCCCTTGGTTGATGAAAAGGGAAACCCAGGTAGCACAGGATAAACTCATGCATAGGAGGGTGTGGCCGATCACTTTTGAGTCGGCCAACCTTACCCTCATGGAAGCGGGAGTTTTGAGTAATCGGTTCCTCCAGGACTATGAATTCGAGATAGTATATACTCCTAGAAAGGGGAACTTTGTTGCGGATGTGCTCAGCAGGAGGACTGGAATTCAGCTGCTAGGAGAGGCGACAAAGCAGCTGGCCACGTTGCTAATATCCTATGTGGACAAGAGCAGAACTAGTTCCAAGCATGGAGGCCTTTGTTCTTGGTGCTTCTTGTTTCCATGTTGTTGTTGTCTATGGTTGTTATTTGTCTTGTACTATGAGCTTCAGTAATAAAAGACACTTATCTTCTGACGTTTACTTCCCTGTTCTTTTTGTATGGTTGATACTGAGAGGTTCCGGTTAAAACTGTTGACTTGACCCTCACTTTCGAGATTCCTACTAGAGGAGACCCAATGACCACACACTGATGCCGACAGTGTGACCCAACCCTTGGAGGTGAGAGTGACGGTTGAATCTCTTGGTAGTGGCGTCGAGTCCTTACGACGTCATCCAAGACATGAATTGTACTGTTCATGTCAGGATTGACTGTATTAGGAAAAGAACGTGGTTTATCCAGGGGATGAAACTGGATTTCTCTTTTTAGTAAAGGAGAAATTTTAGTATCTCTTGTAGGACTAGAGATGGTACTGGCTACGACAGAGAAGGTGCAGATCATCCAGGAGTGGATGAAGAATGCACAGAGCATGCAGAAATCCTATGTTTATAGGAGGCAGGACCACTGGAGTTCAAGGATGGCGACCATGTTTTTTTATGGGTCTCACCTCGAAGAGGTCTACAGAGATGTGGCTGAGGTAGTAAGTTAACTCTGAGGTTTATCGGACCCTTCTAGGTCCTCAGCAGGGTAGGCGAGGTGGCTTACCGCTTGACCTTTCCACCACAGTTGCACTTTGGTGCACGACGTCATCCATGTATCTCAACTGAGGAGATACATGCACGAACCTCCTTCACACATCATCGACCACATGGAGCTAGACATCGATGATGGGGTGACATTCATAGAGGCTCTAGTGGAGATCGAGGATCGACAGGAGCGGGTCCTATGTGGATGGTCGATTCCTTAGGTACGCTTTCACTGGCAGCACAAAAACCTCCAGGAGAGCACATGGGAGCAGAAGGCTCATATGCGTGCTTAGTACCACTTTTGTTTTCCCTAGTGTGTGTTGAAGCTTTATGGGGACGTAAATCCCTGAGGTGGGAGTAATGTAAAGACCCAAAAATTTCAAGGAATTTTTTTTCTTAATTTCTTTGGAATTTTATGAGCCTGTGGCTTCTGACGGCACTTGATTCCAAGGCCTGGTGTTCCCGGAATCAAGTTCCAAATTTTAGCTCAGGTATTTTCAGTGAATGAACAAGAATGTTTTTCTATCTTTTGAACCGATGCTTAGAATTGAAATCCGAGGGCATCGATGGACTCGCAACGCCGGTAATTGCTTAAGGGGACCTTCACCGCAGTTGCGTTTAAAGCAGGTTGTGAGATAAAAATTTGGAGTTTAGTAAAGAATTTAAATAAATTTGTGAAAACAAATTTATATCCAAGGAAGTTAAATCCTCCCATGTGTGGATACATGAGAGGTGGGGCCCACACGAGCCCTAACATCTCATCTTCCCCTAACTCTCTCCAACCCCCCTTTAACACCTCTTAAATTTAATGTGACAACTCCCTTTTTTATGACAACCCTTCACCTCCCGAATTAATATTCCATAAAGGGTTTGAAAGATAAAAGGGCATGATAGTATTATATATTGGAGAGCCTTCACTCAATTATGGGTTGGAAAATATTTTGGAGAACCTTGTGGGAAACCGCTGGAGAAATTTTAGAGAGAACTTTAAACCTCTGATGAAGAATGGTTCTTCAAGGACGGGCCATCCAAGATCTTCGACGAAGAACAATCCTTCAACGGAGGTCAGATTATGACGAATCTCCGACGCTCAAGCTCTGATATGAAGTGTGAGGTGGACGCAATGATTGATCTCAACTACATTCTCTTTCCACAGCTCAATAACGTGCAACATCATAATCGAGGTAGGGGTTGTTTTTTTATAATTCTAATTATGTGAATTATACCCTTTAAGTTGGGCGTTCTTATTTATTGAACAATGGTTTGAGCCTCTAACGCAGAGGGCATGGGCTCAAGAACAAGCCTGGACCCTCCGCTGGTTGTTCGTTGTGCGCGGATTGACGGGCGATGAAAAACAGGGCTGCAATGGCGATTTGAAGCCTCCACAGTGAATTTCGGGTCCCGAGGCGACCTTAGGCGCAGACGGCGGGCGAAACGGACCACCAGAGCGCGTCCGGTGGTCCACAGAATGCGGCGGCGGTGCGCCGCCGGAGTAGACCGCGGCGGCAGCGGAAGTCGAATCGGAACGAATTTTCCATTCCAGATTGGAGAGGTGCGGCATTAAGCCGTGCCGGTTTCAATCAAAGGGGGGGGGGGGCAGCGCCCCCCGCTCCGAGTCATCCGCTCGGCCAGGCTGGCCGAGCCGCTACTGGCCACAGGGCCGGGCCGCCAGCATCGGGCCGGGCCGCGCCAGCTAGGCTGAGCCATGACCATTCGGGCCAGACCCGGACCTAAGTCGGGTCGACCAGGTTCGGGCCGACCCAGGGGGTGTCGGGCCGGGTCGGACCGGGCCCGGACTCCCTATTTTCAGACCATTTTCGGTTAAACGGACATATCTTGAGATACGGATCTCCGATCGATGCACCGTCAGTTGTATATGATTCCTTGGATCGAGACGGTCATTTTGATATATTAAACTCAAGGTTTTAGAAAAGTTTTGATACGTCCATGTTGGTTCGAACTTGAAACCAACCGGGCCCTCGGAGCGGAAACACTTATAACAGACCGGGTGTCCAATAGACCCGCTGTCTGTTGCGTTGAGACCCCTTTGACAAGGCGGTCCTTTGAGATACTTCTTTGTGGAAGACTGCGATACTTGGAGTATCGACCAGTAGCTCATTGATCTGATTCTCCCGAAGACGAGCGTACGGAGTACGAAGACCTTGTAGCTGGCTGAGACCTGATGACTTCTTGTCCGATTCAAGTCAGAGTGACTTGACTAGCCCAGTGGGGAGCACTATTGCATTTGGGTGGCAGAACCATGACAGGGAGTAATACTATGTTTGGGTGGAAGATCCTTGGTACTCGACAGAAGGAGTACCTCTGTAGGCTATTAGGGGGAGCACCACTGTGTTTGGGTGGCAGACCCGCGGTACTCGACAGGAGGAGTACCTCAGTTGTCTAAGGTTAGTGAGCAGCACCTCGGAGTCATGATAGGACCACTGTACTTGAAAGAGGAGGAGCTCTTCAACAGTTGTGGTTTTGATATCATTAATGAAAATCCTGGTTTGATCTGAGTCAAAGACCATTGTGTTTACCTCATGATTGATATGGGTTACTTGATAAATTAGGTATATGTATGGGCCTATACCTAAGTAAAGGTTATCTGTTGAGATCTTTTTTCTGGTTTATCCTTGTTTGTTTTAGGGAGACCTTGAGGGTATCGGGGTCCCTACTGAGTATCGTTATACTCACCCCTACACGGGCTATGCCCGCACCTTGTTGTGTTGGATGCAGATGATGGACAACACTGATCGTGGTTGAGGCTTGTAGAGTTGGACGGTACCTGAAGGTGGACTTCATGATGTGACGATACCCAGAGGTGGACTTCACGACGAGATGGTACCCGGAGGTGACAGATGGACGTGGAGAGCTGAGGTGGCCATCTGTACCTACCCATCAGGTAGGAACTCCAGAGGACGATCCAGGAGCAGCTTTACACCTTCCTAATGTTTTTTCTTTTCCTTGTACTTTACTGTTGGGCTTGTATTCCGACCCTTTTGTACTTTCAACACACTTTTTATACTTCTTACTTAGTGTTTGCTTCCGCTTTTACTCTGGTTGTGTGTGATTACGTTTCATAAAGGCAATGCCTTCCCTTTGTATCAGGATTTACGCCTTTGGTGATAGTCTCCATCCCCTGGCCTATGGAAGGCGGGCTTGGGGTAGTCACGACACGGGCTCGAGGATGGGTCGTGAAACAAAAGTCTACTACAGACACTAAAAAACCTATAGAGGGTTTCCCAATTCTCATAGGTGGAATTGAAATCCATCGCGAGGACCACCATGGTGTGGCCTATTCTAGCCATCAGTTTTTACTCCACTATCTTTACAACCTTTTTTAATTACACCATAATTACCACCTCAACATATCAATATTTTTTTTGTCATAGATGATCTCATATTTCATCTTCTTCTTTAACTGAAACTCCCAAATCAATATCTTGAATCATAATCATCCTCATTGATTTTGATATTTACCTCATGAAGATTGATGCTCAAATCATCATATGGTTTTGAAAATCAAAATACTTTGGAATTTATACAAACTCCCCATCATAAAATCCATATAAATAAAGTCATAAAAAAATGTATATAAGTCATACAAAAATCCCTTTAAGTCATATGAAAATAAAATTCATACACAAATCACTTCAAAGTCATAGGAAATAGACAATTTGAATATATAATGATCATGAATCATGTGAATCATGATCTTAAAGAACTCCAGTGGTAGTTTTTGATATCTTCATTCATATTTCAATGGTGGAAAATTACTTGAGAATACTGGATCGACCTATATTCGGTGATGGGTGAGGAAGAACAGAACACACAACCATCTTTTGAGCATGATGACACACACATTTTAATTCTGGAATAATTTCACTTAAAAACACATCCCATATAAAAGTTTCAAGTGGTATTCTACTTATTAATAAGTTTAATTTCTTCATAAATAGCTTAATTAAATCTGCTAGTGTCAGTGATCATCGACGATCCCTTATTCCAACCCACATAGTAGAGGATAAACATCAATTCACGCACCTATAACCACTTTATTTTACGCTGAAACTTTACCTCCTCTGTTCCACTCTTGGACATATATCCTTTTTTATTTTATAGGTGTTCTTATGAGACTCCCTGACTTATCATTAAATCTAGTAATAATAGTTGGTATATTTTTTTCCAAACACTCTTAATTTTTTTCTTTGAAAAATGTTGTAATTTAAAATACTCATAGAAAAAACACTAGAATTTTTTCATAGTGATAAGTGAATATTTATTAAATTTTTTTTATAAATTCAAAAGAAAAACTTATTTACAACATTATTTGGTTCTTCAATTTATTTCCAATCAATTCTCCTTCATTCTGATTCTTATTAAATATATTAACATCAAGATTCATGAACAATTTAATCTCATTGAAAATGAATACAAACAATAAAAATTGGAAATAATAATATCCACATTTATATTTATTTTTAATACCACTAAAATGAAATTCCAATATGTGAAATAAACTCCATTTTAAATAATATTTATTTTCTCCCTCTTTCACCATTATCCCCTTTTCTTACGACTTTTTTATTTTTTATTTCTCCCCCTTTATTGATATGAAATACAAAGTGCATAGAGAGATGATGGTATCATTCCATACTCATGAAATGTGATATAAATATTTCATTCTATTCCTACGTTATCCATTCTCAGTGTATAAAATAATATGATTTTATTTAGACAAAAAATTTCTCCATTGTAAAAGAGTATGATACCAATTAGAAGTAAAAATAACTTACAAACTATATTCAAGGTATATAAAACTATTTTTTAGGTTGAGAAAATTAATTGAAACCAATTAAGGTAAAATAAAATATGAAATATATCAACTTGGATTTATTACACCCACTTGAATATGCAAATTATAATGTTCAACCATAAAAGGTTTTACAATAGCCTTGGAACTTCTTAAAACTTAACATCTCATGTGAGGTACCAAAAAACCGCACTCTTAAGTCTGATGAAAAGAAACACACACCTTTACAACTATATTTTACACCAAGTGAGATGTACTAAACTAAAATTACATATATTTTAATAATTTAAACATTAAATCTCATAATAAACTCACAATCCCATGAACAGAAGGTTTAGTGTTTTTGAGGATCAACTAAATAAGAAACTTATTTTAAGAAACTTGTGAATATTTATATATAATAAAACCTAAATAGACTCCCTTATAGACTTATCATAAGTTACAGTCCTCGTAATAACCTAGGGAATAGAAACCTAATAAAGGGGAGAGCTCAAATTCTTAGAAATGGAATAATTATTAATATGTCATCAAAGGTTTGATCATAAGTATATGAGATAACATGTGAAGGGGAGAAACATATTACTAAATTGGACATGTACCATGGAGTAAGAATGTGGAAATATGATATAATAATCATGATCCATGGATCATAATATAATAATACAATATACAATTATAGAATAGGCAGAATCATAAGAAATCATAACATAGTAAATGTAGTTAATTCATATAATTTTCATGGTCAATCCTATGAATGTATCTAATCTACATCGTGTTCATGCTCTATATTGTGAATTTAGATAATATGTAACTTGTTCATTCTAAATATTTTGAATGTATCTAATATGAATTTTGTTCATACTTAATATTGTTAACATAGCTAATCCACATCGTGTCTATAATAAATATAGTAAATTTAGTTAACCTATACCATTTTAATGCTTAATATTTTGAATATAGCTAATATGAATCATGTTGACCATAAATATTGTGAAAATAGATAATATTTATCATTTTCATGATGAATATTGTGAATTTAGCTAATTTAAACCATGATCTTTTTCAATATTTTGAACGTAGCTAATCTGCTTTGTGATCATGTTCAGACTTGTGAATATAGCTAATTTGCATCTTATTTACACTCAATCTTGTGAATTCAGTTGATCCACATCATGTTTATGATAAATCCCGTGAAATTAGATAACCTATATGATGTTCAAACTCAATCTTGTTAATATAGCTAATTTGAATCATGTTCATGCTCAATCTTGTTAACACAACTAATCCTCATCTCGTTCATGCTCAATATTGTGAACATAGTCAATCTTATTGAGTTCATACTCAATATCTTTATCAAATGAGGTATAAAACTCTTACCAATGCATTGGAGGTCTATAAAGGACCCCAAAATTCATAATAATAATCATCCATATATATATATATATTCCATTAGATTATAAAAATATTTATACTTAAAACATCATTTCATTAACTCATGGAAAAGAGATGAATTTTGTGAAAAAAATTCCTAGAACATTCCTTAACACATCAAGATAAAGAGGGTAGATATTGGTTTAAAAATATACCAAGTGAAACACAAGGATCATTAAATATGTATACATATATGAAAATAACTTTTTAAGATCTTTGGATAAATCACTTGAAAAATTATAGGAAATACCTTTTTTTTAATGGCTTAAAAAATATTTATTTATTTTTGTTAAAATGAAATAATTTAAGCACAATAAAATATTATCTTTTAAAACCAAATAAGTTAATTAAAAAAAATTTATAAGGGAATGAAGCTTTCAGAAACTTTCTTTGAGAATAAATTAAAACACAATATAATTATTTCTTAAAAACACAAGCCTTTAAAATCCCTTATAAATTAATAATTCCTTTTTTAAAATAAAAATTTTACTTTTAGAAAATATAGAAATATTTACTTTCCATTTAAAAATAATCTAGATTTAAAATATTTTTGAAAACCATTTTAAAACAACAAAATAAATCTTTTTAAAGAATCTAGCTCATAATAGTGAGATAAATTTTAAAAGAGTTTTTAGAAAATATTTTTACTATAGTCATAAAAGATGAAGTAAAAAGTCAAATTATAAAGTAATTTTCAAAAAGGTAAAAATGATTTTTTTAAAAAACAATTAATTTTAAAAATAATATTTAATAATGGATCCTTTAAAAATATATAGATATTTTTTTAGAGGAAATGTGGAGTGGAAGATAAATCATACTCTCATGAAATGAAAACATTTTGAATATTTTAAAATACCTTTGTTGAAAACCCACATCATAAAAAGGATTAAAAAAACACTATTTTGAAAATATGAAAAGGATAATATGAAAGTCACATAAGATACCACATAATTAGGTTTCCAAATACAAAGGATAATGTTTTTGGGAAGATAAAATATGGATATGGAAGAGAAACCACCATTAATAAGGATAAAAATTATTCTTAACAAAGATATACTTTCTGCAAAAGAAATTAATCATGGTAAAAGATTTGAATTATAAATTTTAATTTCCCTAGAGATATATGGAATTATTTTATTATCATATAACAAAATTAATCCATCTTTTATAACCATGATCAATGTGAAATAATTATGACTCAAAAAAATTAGTTGATTCAAGAAAGCCCCTTACCTTTCCTCTTGACTTCCATGAAAGAAATGAAATATACTATATCATAAAAATATGCTTCTTAATAACATATTTAATAAAATTATTCATATATTTTACCAATTATACTATTTAATTATAATAATTTATTACAAATTTATTATTTAGTTACAGTTCATTTTCATCATTAGATGTAAGATATTTTGATTATTTCACACATGCCTTAAAGTGTCGATGTTGATTATCATTCATTGATACCAAGTTAATCATTACTATATTTTAAAGGTACTAGAATAAATGTTTTATTATGTCTTATAAAGTTACAATTTCATTCCATGAGAGTTTCATTTATGGTTCTTGGAGATGAAATCAATGGCATGCTTGTTTCAATGATTTTTTATGAAAAACATGTGGTATATTAATAATAAGTTAAATATTAAAATAACCATTAAATAACTTAACCAAATAATATTTTCTCATTAATGTATAATAATAGCAGTATTTAATTTTACATAGTTATCCATGATATAAATTTATATCATTGTTCACGTAGGTGGTTAAATCAACCCAAAAATGAATATATTATAATTGATGGATGAGTGTGGTTAAGAAAGTGATTATTTTGGAATAATATTACTATTATTGAAATATAATTATATTATTTTTATTTTTAAATGTTTTTAATAATATTTTAATATATTTAGATATATAATAAAATTTTATATGAAAAAATAAATACATTTCTTCATGGAAGAGGAAGTCTGCATATACACATATACATCGTTCTCATTTTCCATTGGATGTAAAGATGGTAAAAATTCATTTATATTTTATGAATCATGATAATGTTTGATATATCATTTTTATTCATTAATTTTCCACCTTGATCCATCCATGTAAAACAATTATGAAAAATTAATCACATCACTTATGGTGGTGGTGGTCCGTACTTAACCCAAGAGTCATTTTCATGTTTCGAATGGTTGGAATGAGGGTAGAAAATGGTTATAAAATAAAAATAATAATATTTTAGTATAATTATGGTAATAATATAATTATTTTAACATTTTTATATTATATTCAAAGGACTTAGAATATTAAATAAAGGAAACGTAAAGAAAAAAGAGTAATTGGGAATTTTACTTTACTCCTTAGAAGAGAGCCTTTGTAAATTGGATTAAGGATTTTAGTTTTGGAATTTTGAGAAGACCAGAACTTATAGGAAGTGTATAGGATAATTGGAGAGTTATTAGAGAATATTTTGGTTTAATCTTAGAGGATATGGGTGTGAGGAAAAGTGGGGGTGGTGATGGATCCTTTTATAAGGGAGACAATTGAAATTTTTGTAATAATATAAAAGATAAATTCACTATTAAAAGGTCAAGTGGATAAAATAATGTAAAATAATGGAGAGGATAAGAGGTAAGGTTGAGAAAAACATTAATAAACATTTTCCCACATGTTTTTAACATGTTTTAAGTCTTTTACTCTTATATTTTTTAATTTTATCATTTTTGGTTTTTACCATGGTAACTAATTTATACCTATGTAATTTACTTTTAGTGCCTAAAAATAAATTGAAAATTAATAAATAATATGGATATAATGATTCCAAATATGAAATAAGTTTTTTAAAATAAATCTTTTATGTTTTTTAAAAATTAAATTTAACATTATCACACATAACGCGTAAATCGTTTTTTAGAAAAAGTGTATTTTAATAAATAATTTTTTTGATTAAGATAAAATTATCAATGATGTTGATTTATATGAAATTAATTAGTTTATTATTAACTTTATAAGATTTATATGGCCTTGAAAACAATCCAAAGTCTAATTCTAACATTTAGATATTATTTAAAATAAACATACCAAAAATAATTTTATGGGAGTAAAATATTACTTAAGTTTCCAAAATGTTAAACACAGGTTTTTTCAATTCAAAATTGAATTTTTAAATGATTTATTTTAATTTATAAATATATATTTTGTATAAAAAATGTTTCCAAAAATTTCAAATCATTATCATATTACGATAATTTCATAAAAGTGACAATATTTACAAAATCACTATTTTTTCACTATTGTAGTTTGGTGATTAACAGAGTAGTAAAGTCACTGGATTATATTGTATAAAACCTAGTTTAAAAATTGATTGGGGGTGAATTTCCATAGGTATTGGAACACTATAGCAGTGTAGGTACTGTATTAGGTACTGTATTGGGGTACTATAGCAGTAGTACTATTCATATCAAATGGGATTTTTGGCTACAAAATATAGGCCTTCAGGTCATAGGGACTTTAGTCCATTATAGGATTTCAGGACACATGGCCTCTGGGCCATGGAATAGATAATGTTTGAATACTTGGAATAGACCTGAGATGATGAATCATAACAATAAAAATCACTTGGTGGATCTAACTAGACCTAGGACTAAAGGAGGGATATGGAGGTCATGACATTGGAATGTGTAGCTCTGCATAGGGGAATGTAAAAAGATAGTTGTATCAGGTTGTAAGCTGGGTGTGGATTTAAAGAAGTTGCTGGGGAGATGTTGTTTCAATGTAGTAGAGCCTAAATAATATTATATGGGATTTTTTCATCTATGCCTATGATGCATGTAATTCTATAGCCTTTTTTCCTTAAATACATATAAGGGATCCATATTAATTAGTTAAAAAGAGAAAATATCTGAAAATAAAAATATGGAATTGACCACTGGTATTTTTTACTATTCACAAAAAATTCAACCATTTTATAAAAATATTAAAAATTCATCCTTAACTAGCATTAATATGTTAAATTCAAAAATTAAGTTCATTTTATAAAATTCAAATTATAAATTTTTTGTTTTTTTAAAATGAAAATACCAAATATAAACAAAAAATGTTTTTATTAAAAAATGACATTTTTATGTGTTCTTAATATTATATCAATTTATAATTTATAGAATAAATAATTTCATATATAATAAAATTTTAAAATTTTTCAATTTAATTTATTATGACAAAATAAAAGACTTTAAAAATAGTTATTTGATAAACAATGTTTCTTTTTAATATTAAATTATATTAATTATTTATCCTCTAAATGTAAGAAATTTTAGTTGAGTAATATCTTTTTTTTACAAGTGGTTTTATTTTTTTATAATATTCTTTATAATATTCATATAATATATCATGGTTCATTTTATTTTAGTGTTTCATGTGAAAGAAGCTATCAACAAAAAGTTTATTTAATGGAAAATGTATAGTGATATATTTAGGTATTACATTATCCCCCCATAAATAAATTGCATCCTTAAAATTTTAATTTTCAATTACTAATGAAAATAGTAAAAGGTTTTTAAATGATAGAAATGGATCAATATATAATTTCTAATGAGATATCTACCTTACTATCCTTGGAAATAAAGTGAAACACATATATTCTTTCTTAATAGGCATATCCCAATATTGAGTTTCTTTTTAACCATTGGAGATAAATAACTCTATTTTTTGGGTGTAAGATCCCATATTTTCTAGGTATGTCCCTCTTGAGTTTTTTGTTGAACCTCTTTTAGTTGGGTTTTGTTTTTTTTTTCTTCGACCCTTGGTAGTGGAGCCTCTTCTTTGGGGAAAAAGGTCTTTTTTCGGGGAAATGACCTAAAGTTTGGGGATTTATGTTTGTTTGAAAAAATGGAGTATGAGTATAAATGTGAAAAATTCTTAATAGGATTTTCTTTTAGGGTCTGGGTTGACCTGGGGACTTTTTCTAAGTGTTTCTGAAAAATTTGATGGTGGGACAATTTCACGTGAAGAACTGGTTACATGACGTGAATCCTTTACCCAGAAGATGCCATCAATTGGTATAAAGTATGAAAAGTTTATATGATGGTAAAATTGATCATTTCATGAAAATGGTCTATTGGTGTTAATTAAACCTAAGGTGGCACATTTTTTTGCGTATCTCGTTAGTCATGAAATTCACATCATGAAAGGGGTTCATGTTGTGAATGTTTCAAGATCACTAGTTTTTAACCACGTCGCATGAATGATTTTTCTATAATTCTTGGTCTAGCCTCCCATCTCAAACCCTAGGGAGACTCAATTTTTTTGGGTGATTCCTTCCCTTCTAGATGTCTCAGTCTAGTATTTAATCTCCAGTGAGTTCCTTCTCTTGGTTTTTATCCTTTCTTCCACTATCCTTCATTATAGTAGTCTGATCTGTTGACCTTCATTGAATCATGTTTTGATATTGATTTTCGTGTGATCAAGGTTTTCCTTGTTGATCTCTTTCACCTTAATTATTTATTAGTATTGCATGTTCAGGGTATCGTGTTGATAATAAGATTATGGTATGTGGTCTATAATATATCCTTATGGGTTGTTTCTAATTGTTCAAGTGTGTAAAGATGGGGGTTTTAGTTGAGGTGTTCTCCAAAATGATTGATCCCCTTTGGTGATGGTAGTGGATAATGATCCAGTCCCCCCCCATTGGTAGAGGGACCTTCGATTCCCTTCACAAGAGCGGCATCTCAATATTTCTCCCCTTTATCCAACCTTGACTTTCATCCATACTTCCCTCAAGTCAATCTTAGACTTAAAGTCTTGGATATATTCGATGGTCTTCTAAATATTTCAATTTTTTCCTTAGAGTTCAATAACGATTAAAACATTTTTAATATATATTTGATTGCTCGGTTTAAGAAGAGGCACCCTTCAGTGGATGCTTTTGATAGATTTATTTATGGGTCATAGGGTTTACATGATAGAGAAATGGTGGGCCTGCTAGATTCCATAAAAATCTTGATTCGATTCACATAAAATAAACATATGGTTAGGGATTGGACTAGTTCCCCTCGTAGTTTCAATGTTATCTCGTTCTACCTCTTCAGATAGATGTATAAATTCCATCTAAAGAATGACTCCACTAAAATGGTGTTTTTTGTTTAGTTTCCCAGAAATTCTTCTACTGTTTTAGAATCCTTAAATTTTAAGAATGTTAGGGAACATCGTTAGTAGATTTTTGTGTACTGACAGTATAACTAGGGCCCTTTGCCACCCTGTTTATCCCTGGATATGTGTAGAAGTCGATGTCTTAAGAGTGACTCCCAAGTCTATGTGTATTTCAATTGGGGAAGAGTTCCACCTCAAATAACCCATTGTTTTTGTGTCATGGTTCAACTTTTGTTCCTCCTGTGAAAAATTGGGCCATCCAATGGTAGACTGTAGATGTGGGAATAAAGAACTTGATCATCAGAAGGCTGTGGTCTTAGGAGGTAGAAACAAGGGTCTAGGTGTTGATGAAGGTTTTTCTGTTCCAATCCAATTAGCTGATCCAAATTGTTTAAAATATGTGAAATACAATTCACAGGGGGGGTAACCCATTGGTGGACGATATTTTCAGCCACTTGAGAGAGGATCTAGGTGATACTAAGGTTTCTGTGAATGATCCTTTTGGGAAGGATAATACGATGCTGGCAGGCGGTGTCTTTCCCTATTTATCATGTAAACCTTTAGAAAATCCTCTATGTGGGGTTGATCAATGTGAAAGTGGAAACATACTGGAAGTGGAGTCATCCAAGGTAGTAGACATAGGTTCTAAGCCTTCCATGGCTTCATCTTATGCAGTGGTAGTGTGCTCAATGAGTGGATCTAGTAGAAGAGGTTGACCAAAGATAATAGAAAGTTAGTGAGACATATTAGGTGGAAAGGGTAAAGAGTATGGCATAGGGGGTGGTATTTTGATCAGATTGATACAAAGAAGAGAGTTTCTAGATACTAATCTTGTAAACCACTTTGAAGGACTAGAGAATGAAGATTTAGTTTAGGGTCTTGTTGTAGCATGGACATATGAGCAGAGGGTCCCCAAGTCTGAGTCTTGTGATGAATCTTTTTATCTTTCTTTTGGTGATACTACTGAAGATTTTCAAGGTAGAGGGACACCCATCCCAAGGTGGAGGAAAAGTATGAATGACATTAATAAAGGGAAAAATGAATATTCATATTTACCACTTCCAATGGAAACATGATCCACCAAAAATTCAAAATACAAGATGATTAAAGGTGATAACAAGGCCACTATTTTCTAGGTTGAGCCTAAAGATCATGGGTCTAAACCCCACCAAAATGATCCAATCAAGAAGTGAGATTCAAATGTGGCCCATTATCAATCTTTAGAGATATTTTTTCATTCAGATGAAGAGATGGTGGAAATGTTTTTTGTGTTTAATTCCACTAGTGAGGAAGCTAATAGGATGATGGGAAGTCCATTAAAAGTGATTAACAATCAATAGAAGAGTGAAAAAATTGACAATAAATATCTTATAATGATAATGGGATTAAATGAAGGGAAGATCAATCAATAAGAGTATGTTCTGACTTGGGACAAGATGACATTTCATTTTGAATACCTTTTAAAGGATGTTCTAGAAATTCAGGTATCATCTATCTCCTAGAAATTATTTAGGGTTAATTATTCTTGGAGGATAAAGTTTTTTTTTCAATGGAAATGTAATTTATTTTGGTGTTTTAACTATGTGGTTTCTCACTTTTCTCCTTAAAAGTGTTTTGGAAATAAAAAATTTAATTTTCAATCAGTCAATTGTTCAATTGTGTGAAATAATATGAAATCATGATGACACAACATGCATGTTAACTAATGAAATAATGGGTTATGATAATTATGTGTTTGAACCAATCCTTGGATCTCTTTGGATCAAATAGTGTTGAGATTTGGCTTGTGGCCACCTGTAAAGTAAGCCAACCCTTAAACAATAATGAACTGACTATTGGATTAAAACATGAATTAGAATGACTTGAAACCTTAGGTGATTTCTTGTGATAAGATCACTTTGGAAAATTTATTACTTGCTTATTTAAATGAACGATGATACTTTGATATGGTATGGTTGTGTACACTAGCATGATAATTTTTTAATATATAAATTGATGAATAGAATGGAATTACAAGATAAAAGGTAATTGGTTGAGTTTACCTATGTCGTTTATTATGTAATGTTGTGTTATTATTTCCATTATGTATTATGTTTTATCTTATACTTTAATTATTATAGGTATTGTCCTGGATACGATGTAATGCTTTTATCACCCTCAGTTTCTGGTAAGTAACCCTTTATTTACGCTTTTTAAGTATATAAAGTATATGGGTGAAGTTTAGGAGAGTTTGGAGAACTTTTTGATAATTTTTAGGGATATTATACATGTTTATGGATTAGGAAAACCCTGAAGTATCTCCAAGAAACCATTCACAATGAGTTAGGGGCAAAAGGGAAGGTGCATGATTAGAACATGGTTTGACCAAACTATGCATCCTCTTAGAAGACATTGTGTGATTTGAAAAGGTGCTTTGGTCTTTTTGAGGAAGTGTATTCGGTATGGTTGGAGCATGGTTTGGAGACCATATGAGGCAATCGTGTGAGGGTTTTCCTTTAGGCAGTGTCTAGCTAATGGTTAGCACACAGTTTTTCTAACAGTGTAACACAATAGTGCACGGTTAAAAAATTAGACCCTAAAAAAGTGGATCTAGGTCATCCTTTAGTTTTAATGCCTCATTTTTTGTCCAAAACATCCCTAAATCAGGACTTTTCTATCTCAATGGTCAAGGAAGGTTCTCCCATCAATCTATTGGTGATCCAAAGGCTTCCCTTGGTGATTAGAAGCCTATTCCTCATAGTAAGTGATCATTCTTGGTCGTTCTTGGTGTTTTTCTTAGATCCCCGTCTATCTCTCTCTCTCTCTATTTCTTATATCTATACATGATGTGTGTATATCTAAGGTTTTGGTTGCTAAATATGATTATATATTTTTTATTCATGATAGGGAAAGAGACCTAAGGTGGGTTCGTGGAGATTCAACTTGGTTTTTTGACATTTTTTGTGACGTTTATCATTTTCACCAAAACTATCGAGGTAAGTAGCTTTGATATTAACTACTATTAATATTATTGATTGGATTAGTTTTAAATTCATTTAATTGATTCAAATTTATTTTGAAATTGGGATGAAAATCATGATATAAACCCTCTTTTGTGTGTGTGTTCATATTGCATTTATGAGGCTTGGTTGAAATATGACCTTGTACTTGGTGTTAAAGGTGTAAAGGAACATGGGATATAATTACCTTGTGATTACTTGGTATATATAAGAGATATTTATATTGAGTATGGAAGTTTCATAACAATGCATTCATAGTTGGTCATGTGAATGTGTGGAATGTAATGGTTTTTCCAATTGAAACTTGTGAATTAGTTTCAAATAATTGTTTAGTATCTTTATTTGAAAAATGGATTTTGCTGTAAAACTAGTTGATATGACACTTTTTTATATTTATTTATAAACTATTTTGGATTTTTTTATATAAATTGTTTTATATAAATGTTTCTAACTTTTCTATCCTAGTATCATGAGTAGGGACGTCATTAGGGAAAACCAACTAAGATGTAGTACTCACCCCTAGTTTGTAACTTTGGTGTTTTTTCAGATGTCATTTACCATAACATGGTGAAAGATAAATTATCACACATCATTAGAACTAACTCATGATACTTGGGTTGTTTGGTGAAGTTGGTTCATGGAGCTTTTGGAGCTTGGAGTCTTTTGGTTATCTTAAAGTTTTATTAGTTTGTCTTCCACTGTTTATTTTGATATTGTAGTGTTCTACTATTGTACTTTAATTTTAGTATTATTTTAATAAATGAAGTGTTGTGTTTCCTTTCTTTATTATCGTGAATCATATAGTGGTTTGTTTGGTTAGTTTTTTATTATTAAAGGGAAACTCACCCTCACATGCATTGAAGCCCTCCGAAATTTATTGCTAGCCTTTGGCGTCTTGGGGATATTGCTTAAGGGATAGTAACATCTCACCACACTCTAAAGCCAATGATAAGGGGAAAGATGTTACAAATGGTATCAGTTTTGTTTGGTCCAAAGTATGTTTGAGACAAGAGGTATAATCTTTTTTGGTCTCCTGACCAACAAGTGCTCATCAGTTATGTTAGTCTTGGATTTGAATTCATTCATGTCTATTCATTGAGTCGGGATCATAGAAAGGATTAGGATTGTCAGAACTTGAAATGTAGTGTATAAAAATATATAGGAAACCTTTTTTAGGCTGAACTTCAATTTACCAGGGAGTTGGGTACATAAGTGTTTTAAAAACACTTATAGGGTTAGAATCTCATTATCATGGGTTTAACCAATGAGATGAGCATGACATGAATTAGAGTAATGAATTTCCACTAGGAGTACATATCTCATTTTGGGTAATGATATATGATTTTGTGAAATATTATTTTTTTTTTGAAAAATGTTGAAATTGTTTTCAAATGAAAGAATTTTAAAAGAGTATAGTTGGGGTATTTTGAAAATGGTTTGATTTTCAAAATAAATTAGAGACTTTTCAAAAACCATTGAACATAGGAAATATTTATTTTAGAAAACAATGTTGTGATAGTTGATGTGGTAGAATTTGAAATTCCAAGCCTTCATTTTCTAGAGAGTAAGACTTTTAGAGTTTTTTTTGTATAGAAAATGTCACCCAATAGATTTGTAGAAACCAATCGGAAGAACCTATGTATAATGTGGTTGCAACCGAGCCACATGTGAACCAAAAAATGGTTTATTGTATCATCCAATCATTTCAGGATATGTACAAAGGGAACTGGAGGGATGAGCCAAGACAAGTGGATCATTCGGTCCAGTTCCAGAAGTAGAATACACCCATCTTCTGGGGTGATTCTGAACTAGAGAAGGCAAAGGTGGGGCTGAATTGGATGAATAATATCTTCAATTTCATCAGAATACTAGCAGAGATGAAATTCAAGCTGGTGACGCATATACTCAACGATATTTCATGCTAGTGGTGGGATCTAGCGGTGTAGGATAAATTGGATCAAGGCCTTGGTTCGGAGGATTTTGAGGAATTGTTCAAAAAAAAATCTATCCTCACACGTTCAAGATTCATAGAACAACATATTTCTTTATATTGAAGCAGGAAAATATTTATATCAAAGAATATACTGCTAAATTCATGAATTTAGTGTGCTTTACACCTGAGGTTGTAGATAGTGCTTCCTTGAAGGAACACATATTTGAATCGAGGCTGAGGTAGGAGATTCATTCAAAGATTTAAATGCTCTGTATTAATGAATATACAAAGTTGGTAAATAGAGTAAAAGTGGATTAAAGAGACATTTCATGAGATATGGGAGGAGGAAGTATATTGATACCCATGGGAACTGGTGGGAACCCTAATGATGGGGGATAGAGGAAGAGAGACACCTACTTCCAAGGTGGGAGCGTGAATCAAAATCAAATGGCTGGATCAATGAATCTTCCTCTCAGAACCATGAAAAAATTAGGATGTTTCCAATGTGGTTCTCTTGATCACATAAAGATAGAGTGTATGAAACAACAAAGATAATTCCATAATTGTTACAAGATTAGACATATTCAGTTCTATTATTGTAGTGCTATGAGGTCTGGTGCTCGAGACACTTCTCAGGTATCATAGGCATTATATGCTTTGACGGGGTGAGGAAAGTAGAATCTTTCTTATCAGTAGAGGAAATCAAGCCATGGTGATTCTAAAAATACCATGACTCCTTAGAAAAGGAAATCTTAGCAGGGAACCAAAGAAAAAAAATTCAGCGGTGAAGTAGTTGTATAGAGATGAGGATATGATTATGAATGATTATCCAATCCATCTATGATGAGAGGTATAATTATTTTTAATTCTACCCTTATAAAAGTTCTATTTGACACTGGTGCAGCAAATTCATTTATTTCTTCTTGTTTTATTGATTTTCTAAGTTTAAAAGTTGAAATGATGCCCTCTATGATGAAACTCAAATCTCATCTTGGACAAGGAGAATGTCGACCCTTTGTGTGTAGATCATGTTATATAACTATTTATGGATCCAAGGTGAAGTGGTATTTATCTATGACTGACATGGATGTATATGATGTAATCCTAGCTATGGATTAGTTGATAAAGTTCAAGTCTCACATTGACTATTATAGCATAATAGTTAGTTTTGTGATAGAGAAAGGCACCGAGCATCTCTTTAAATGAGAAAGGAATGTGAATATAGGTGCAATAGGTTTGTTGGAACTAACAATAGGAATTATATCTTACCGGTTTGTGATGTTTACTTTTTCATTGATGGAAGAGATCGTGAAAATCAGTTTTCAAGAAATCATGGATTAGTTTTCCAATGTGTTTCCTGAAAAATTCTATGGGTTACCAACATTAAGGAAAGTGGAGTTTACGATTGATATACTCCCAGGGACCAGTAATATCTCACTTATCTATTATAAAATAGAACCAAAAGAATTAAGGGAACTGAATTTGAAGTTATAAGATCTAGAAAACAAAGGTTTCATTTGACCTAGAATGTTTCTATGGGTAGCATTAGTCTTGTTCATGAAGAAACCAGATAAAAATATAAGGCTATATATTGATTATCATAATATTAATCAAGTTATGATAAAGAATAGTTATCCACTTCCATGAATCTATGATCTTTTCGATCAATTAATGGGATCTCAGTGGTTCTCTATGATTTAATTGTGATCAGGATATCACCAATTGCGAGTTTAGAAGGAGGATATTCTAAAGATATATTTCAAAAGAATATATAGCCATTAAGAATATTTGGTAATTCCTTTAGGTCTTACGAATGCACCGAAAATCTTTATGGAATTGATGAATCAGTTATTTCATTGATATCTATATTTCTTTATGGTGGTTTTTGTGGATGACATATTGGTGTATTTAAGGACAAGGGATGATCATGAGAAACATATGGAGACAATGTTGGTAATCTCAAGAGAAAATCATTTGTATGAAAAATTATCAAAGTGTGATTTTTGGATACAAGAGGTATGATTTTTTGGCCATGTAATTTTTGAAAACGTATCTTAGTGGATCCAGAGAAGATATAAGCTATTATCTATTGGCAATTTCAAAAAAATATCTTTGAGATATGAAGTTTTCTTGGTCTAGATAGTTATTACCAATTCTTTATTCATGATTTTTTCATGACTACCTTCACCTATGACAACTTTGAAAAAGAATAACATTCCATTCCAATGGACTTAGTAATGCTATAAATATTTTCAAGAATGTAAAGTTCGCCTTACATCAGCACCTATATTGATATTTCTTGAATTAGGATAGGGATATGTGGTGTATTATGATGATTTTGGATTTGGGTTGGGGTGTGTTATCATGAAAGGATACCATGTTGTTGCTTATGGATAAAGGATGTTAAGGGTGCATGAAAAGAACTACCCAACACACAATTTGAAGTTAACTGCAGTCATCCATGCTTTGAAGACTTGGCATCATTACCGCCTTGGTGAGAAATTTATTGTGTTTATAGATCATAAGATCTTAAAAAATATTTTCTCACAACGAGATTTGAATCTGAGGAAAATAATATGGATGAAGTATCTTAAAATGTTCAACTTTGACTTTATGTATACACTTGGTAAAGGCAATTCAATGGAGGATGTATTAAGAAAAAATTCATATGCTCAGTTGGAAAAAGAAGCTTCAAATGAGTGGTAGCTGATTTCAGTCCTAGCTAATATGCATGTGGAATGTGAAGATGGATGTGATGTTGTAGTTTTATTTATAGTTTTTCTTGTTCCTAATTTGGTGAATATGGTAAAGGAGATACATATATATGATGAAAAATGTGTTGCAATGAGTTTAAAACTCAATGGTGGGGAGACCATTGAGGGATGGAGGATGGATGAGAGTTTAGTACTATGGTTCAGGAATCATATGGTTATACCTATGGATTTTCTAGAAAAACTCCTTTATGCTTACAACCATTCAATATGGGATGGTCATATAGGAATACAGAATATGTATAAGGCATTGAAAGCATAGTTTTGGTGGATCAGTATGAAAAAGAAGGTGGCTGAGCTTATTTTGAGATGTTTAATTTTTCAGCAAGTTAAGGAAGAACATCAGTGATTGGTAGGTATATTACAGTCTTTACCTTTTCTAGTTTGTAAATGGGAGAAGATAGTAATGGATTTTTTTACAGGTCTCCCATGAATGGTTTAGAAAAATGATTCCATATGGGTGATAGTGGATAATCTCACAAAGTCGGCCCATTTCATCCCTATTCTTGAAACTCATACGACAGAGGATCTGTTCAAAATTTATATTTGAGAAGTGGTAAAGAGATATGACATACTAGTTTTAATCATATCAGATAGAGATTCAAATTTTATATCTCATTTATGGAAATCCTTGTAGAAATCCCTTGGGACTCAGTTGACTATGAGTACGACGTATCATCCTCAGATGAATGACCAATTTGAACAGACGTTAAAAACATTGGAAGACATATTGTGAGCTTGTGTAATGGATTTTGGTGGATCATGGGAAGAGAATGTTCCATTTTTTTAGTTCTAATATAACAAAAACTATCATGCCTCGATACATATGGATCCTTTAAAAGCATTGTATGGGAATCCGTTTCGTTCTCTACTTTGTTGGGTGGAAACAAGTGAGGCTTCACTAGTTGGGTTGAAACTTTTCCAAGAGACAATGAAGAAGATTCAGTTGATCAGAAATAGGATGGAGATGGCTTAGATTCATCATAAATCTTATGTGGATCATCATTGATATCCATTTTCATTCACATTGAGTGATCATGTGTTCTTGAGAATTTCTCTAAGGCTTAGACATCAATGTTTTGGGAAGCAAGTAAAGTTATCTCCTCGATACATAAAACCTTTTGAGATACTGGAATGGGTTGGTGATGTGGCATATCATTTGGTTTTTCCCCCATGGTTCATTCTCATGCATAATGTTTTCTATGTATCTCAGTTGAAAAAGTATCATCCTGACACTGACCATGTGATCAGATAAGATCACGTTGACCTAGAGACAAATGCTTCATTGGTACATATCCCAATACATATTTTGGATAGTAAAGAGAAGGTATTGAATGAAAAAAATCATTGGTCTAGTTTGGGTTTTTCAACAACATGTCTAGATTTAGGAAGAGACTTGTGAACACTAGAAGGAAATAAAAGAGCAATGGCCAGAACTCTTTCAGGGAAATGATGGTTTTCTACTTTCCAAGGGTGGAAAGAATAATGGTGGGGAGCATTTAGGACCCATGGTTTCTAGTAAGTAACCCTTTATTTATTATTTTTAAGTATATAAAGTATATGGTTGAAGTTTGGTAGTGTTTGGGGAACTTTTTGAGAGTTTTGGGGTTTTTTTACAGGTTCACGGTTAGTACATGGTTTGGAAAACTGTAAAACATCACCAATAAACCATGAAAAGTGAGACATGGGAAAAAGGGAAGGCGTATGGTCTATACATGGTTTTACCAAACTGTGCATCCACTTATGAGGAATTGAGCACTTTGAAAAGGGTCTTTGATATTTTTGATATAGTGGCTTCAACATGGTTGGTGCACAATTTGGAGACTGTGCGAGGTTAAAAAAATAGATCCTTAAAAAGTGGATCTAGGTTTGCATTGAGTTTTAATGCCTCCTTTTCGCCCCAAAACAGACCTAACTCAAGATTTTTCTCTATCAAAGATCAAGGAAGGATCTACCATTGATTATTAGGGGATTCAAAGACTCCCCTTGGTGATTAGAATCTGATTCCTCATGGTAAGTGATTATTCTTAGTCTTTCTTGGTGCTTTTCTTATATCTACTTAACTCTATATCTCTATTAGTTTCTTACATATACACTCGTTGTGGGAAGATCTAAGGTTTTGGATACCAAATTTTATTATATTTTTCTTGGTTCATGATAGGGGAAGAGATCTAAGGCAGGTTCGTGGAGATTCAACCCGGTTTTGTGACATTTTTCACACTGTTTATAGTTTTTTCCAAAACTCTCGAGGTAGTTGGATTCACTATTGAATCCTCTTAATAGAAAATATTGTATTAGTTTCAAATTGATTTTATTAATTAAAATTTATTGTGAAATTTTGGTTCAAAGCATGATATAAACCTTCTTTAGTGATGATTTATATTTTTTGGTGAAATTGTGGAGCTGTGGTAATTTGGTGTACAAAGTGCATTGGTTTCTTGATTTTAAAATGTTGATTTTAAAAAATGGATTTTTTTTATTTTAGAAAAGGATTGTTGAAAAAATATTTTCAATAAAAATGTTGTTTTATTGAAATGGTTTTGGCATGTTTGGATTGACGTGGTTTTTGGGCATAATTGGTGTGTGTGTGCTCATATTGCATTTATGAGGCTTGGTTGAAATATGACCTTGTGATCAGTGCCAAAGGTGTAATGGAACATGGAATATAATTAACTTTTGATGACTTGGTAGATTTATGAGATACCACTCATGAGTATAGAACTGTCATAACTCTGCATGCATAGTTGGTGGTGTAGAGATGTGGAATGGAATGGTTATGACAAATGGAATTTGTGAATTGGTTTCAAATAATTATTTGGTTTGTTTCTTTGAAAAATAGATTTTTTTTGGAAAACTAGTTGGTATAAAATTTGTTTATATTTAGTTATAAACTTTTTTTAATTGTTTTATATAAATTGTTTTATATAAATGTTGCTAACTTTTCTATCCTAGAGGCGTGAGTAGGGAAGTCATTGGGGAAAACCTACTGAGTTTTAGTACACACTCCTACTTTGGTAGTTTGGTGCTTTTGTAAATTTAATTTATTGAGACATGAGAAAAGGTAAAGTATCACACATATTTAGCACTAGTTCATGATACTTTGGATGTTTGGTGAAGTTGGATAATAGAGCTTGTAGAGATTGGAGTCTTGTGGTTGTCTTGAAGTTTTATTAGTTTGTATTCAACTATTTATTTTGATATTGTTGTCTTCCACTGTGGTACTTGAATTTTGGTATGATCTTGATAAATGAAGTGTTGAGTTGTCTTTATTTGTTATCATGAATCATATAGAAGTTTTTTAGGTTCATTGTTTCATTATTAAAGGGAAAATCACCCCCACGTGCATTGATGCTCTTCACCATTTATTTACAACCTTTGGAATCTTGAGGATATCGGTTAAGGCCTAGTAATGTATCATTGCCCTCTCAAGCCAATGAGAAGGGGTGGTACGTTACAATGATTATAGGTATTGGCATGATTATACTTTAATTATTATTGGGATTGGACTGATTATGTTGTATTTCTTATAGATTATGGACCGATTATGTTGTAATGATTATAGGGATTAACTTGGTTATACTATAATACTGATAGGGGTTGGATCAGTTATATTGAAATAGTTATATAGTGGTACTATCTTAGTTATGTTTTAATTCTTATTGGGATTAGACCAGTTATTCTAAAATTATTATACAAATGGATTTTCCTAGTTATATGATTATGCCATGGACTTGTGGTTATGATTGTCATGGTAACGCTACATGATTAGAGACATTCTAACATGGTGAAAAAGTAGGTTGCTTTTTATACTATATTTATTGATTAATTAATACTCATATTTATTTCATACAATTAATATCACACTAGTTTGGTTTAGACATGGTGGTGTCAACCTACTGAGTTATACTCACACCCTATTTAGACCATAGTTTAGTATCCGAGCAGATGACATGGATGTATGTTTGGATAAGGGAAAAGAACCATGTTATTGATTGTTTCTTACTAGATGGGTTGGATCATGGATATGATAACAACACGGGGATCGGGACTATGGTATTTGTTATCTTCTTTGAGTTGTTTTTTCATTTATCTATTTTACATTTAGTTTGAAACTTAGCTACATTCTAGTCTATAATTACGTTATTTTTCATATTATTGGTTTGATCAGTTTCTTTCACTATTTGGTTTATCTGATGTTGATGTACTATTTCTAATATTTCTATTACTTTGATATTATTTCCATAGTTATTATAGTTCTATACCGGGGGTATATTCTCCCCACTATATTATTTACACTCCGAATTCTAGTCAAAAGCCTTTGGCATACGAGGAGGTGCACTTGAGGTCCATTAAACAACCTGGTTTGGACACATGAGAGAGTTTTGATTCAGTGGATGTTACAAAGTGGTATCAGATCCCTTATGGTTTTCTTTTCTATTTCATTACTATTTTGGAATAGTAGAAAAGAGATTAGAAATTTGTTAGGTCTTGGTAATGAGCTTGTGCATGAGAGTAACTAACCCATGTACGAGGGAAAGGCTAAGTACCTAGGGATGTGATTTTTGTTCATTCTATTCACCTGTTATGATTTATATTATTTCACCCTAATTGATTCACATGTTGTGAAATGTTATTGTTTCTTTAGATTTATACTCATGGCCTAGTATGATGTGAGATGAGTATTCATGCATCATGATAGGAATGTACGGATATATATTGACATGAATTGTTCCGGATGGGGTAATATTAATTTCATGTGATATATTTTAATTTGTGATCTATGAAATAATATCCCTATTATATCAGATAAATTAAATGAAATAACTGTTATGTCATGCCAATTTACCTATTAATCCATGTTTACGGTGACCATGAGCCAGTGGTTCACTATTTGTTTCACCTATTGAGGTTGAAATTGCTGTTATCTAGTGTTCTATGGACTGTGTTTATCTTATAGATAAAATTAATCCTCATAATCTTTTAATTGAGAACTCGGAGAGTGGTAATCAAATTGCTAAGAATGCATCTGAACCAGAGCTTACTATAGTTCCAGAGGATTAGATAGATGTTCATCTTGCCAATTGCTTCCCGAGGGTCTTGTGATCTATGGAAAGTGATACTATTCCCACCATACCATTGATGTCTGATCCGAAGAGAAAGTTTCAACTGCAACATCCACCTACGTTCACTAGGGAGGGAGGTCCCCAGGAAGCTGAGTTCTAGATCGAGTCATTCTAGTCAATATTCAAGTACTTAAATACACCCAATGATATAAGGGTGAAGTTATAGCCAGAAGGTTCATGAGGCAGGAAAGCTTGCTCCTAAAAAAGCTGTTATTATAAAAATTAAACAGTACAAAACAAGTCAGAAAAGCAGAGCATTACAAAGTCGAGTGTGCATCTCACCACTACAATCCAGCTGTGCCAGACTAGAGCAATAGCTTAGAAAAACAAAATACCAACTGGAACTAACCTCTATAATGGCTCTTTTAGAAAGAGCATCAGCAACCTGGTTTGCCTCTCTATAAATGTGAAGTTATATGTACACATGCTTTGTATACCTACCAATAATTGGTGGGATATTCTATAGAATGTTATATAGAAAGAGGATTTATCATGGTAGAAATTTGTGCCAATGTTTTTAAGCCACTTATATCCTAAATTTTTGAGGGATGAGAAGGTTCATGAGTTTATGCACCTAATGTAGGATGGAATGTTAGTGATGAAACATGCTGGACATTTCACCGATATGCAAAAATTTGTGCCATATTTATCAGCTGATGAGATTTCTAAGGTGATTCATTTCTAGGATGGGATTTTCTATGAGATTTGGTCACATGTGAATTTTTCTCTCTTGATTACCATTTCAGTCATGATGAACTAGAATCTCATCATAGAAGGGAACTAGAGAGAGGCCTCTAGCAGTGGACATACTATTTCATCAGGGAGAACTAGGATATCTTCTTCCAGTGGAAATAAGTTACTCTATGATGGTTATCACCAAGGAAACAATGGGAAGAGTATTCAGGGTAGTGGGCATCCATATCGGGACCATGTACCATCATAGTGTTGTTGGTGTGGAAAGGTTGGACATAAGAAGCCTTAGTGTTTGTACCCTATTTTAGAGTTTTGTGCTTGTGGTAAGATATGCTACCTATAGATGTTTTATAGGGGAATCTAGTAGTAGAGCAATGGAAGGGGATTATGATAATTACCAGAGTCTGGGAAGGACTCAGCTATCCCTCATCATACTGGTAGCTATAGTTCCACTGGACATTTAGGTCGAGGTAGGGGATATGGTACCCCATTTAAGGAGAGACATTACCATCTAGAGGGAGTAACACATGGGAGTTTGACTAGAGTCTAGGGAAGAAAGGCAAGGCAGTGGCACACTATATAGTCTATTCCAGCTAGTTTGGATATAAGACCTACTATCAGAGGTACGATTCTTGTATCACCAACCCTTGGTTATTTTTTTGACATTAGCGCATCACGTTCCTTTATATATGCTATTTTTATAAATTGGTTGGCCTTATTTGTGGAATAATTTGATGATGAATTGACCATTGGTACACTATTAGGAGTGAGTTCATAGAGTTCCAAATGCTGTAAGAAATGTTATTTAGAAATTGATGATTACTATTTATTTTGGGAACTATTTGTTCTATAAATAACATGTTTCAATTTGATTTTGGGTATGAATTGATTTGTTCTATATCAGGATCACATCAACTATTACCATAGGATAAATACCTTTATATCTATAGAAGGAGGCATCTATTTTCACTAGGGTGAGTAGGATCTTCAAGATGGTCATGCAATACCAATTCAGTACATATTGGATTGTCTCATGGCTTAGATGGTAGACCTTACTCTAGATATAGGTGGAATGAAATAGGATAATTTTTCTCTAATGGTAGAACATTTCTAGGATACATTTACCAATGAGTTTTACGACTTACCACTCGATAGGGAGATCGATTTCATGATTGAGTTGGTGCTAGGAGCAGATCCAATTTCTATCATTCTTTACAGGATGACACAAATAGTGATTTGATAATTGAAATTTCAATGGGAAGATCTAGAAGCTAAGGGTTTTATATAACCTAGTATGTCACCTTGGGGATATCACTTGCTTTTCACCAAGAAGGATGATGGGAATTTGTTCTTGTGTGTAGACTATCATAGATTAAACTAGATAATAGTCAAGAACCGGTATCCCCTTCCATGATTCAAAAATATATTTGATCAGCTAAGAGGTTCCCAAAATTCCCTTATATTGAATTCAGATTAGGACATCATCAGTTGAGAGTGAGACCATCATATATATGTCAAACTACTTTTAGGAGTATTTATGGATTGTACAAGTTCATGGTGAAACTGTTTTTTATGATGAATGCACCAATGGTGTTCTTGGAATTGATTAATTTGATCTTTCTTCCTTTTATTGATTGGTTTTTGATGGATTTAGTTGATTAACGATTTATATACTACGTATATTGATAGGGATCCGACTTTATACAAAGCTCACCAAATGTAGTTTTTGGATTGATAAAGTGAATTTTTTGGGTTATGCAATCTTAGTTTACCCAGAGAACGTTTTAGATGTGGTATCATGGGATCAACCAAAAAATGTCTTCAAGATTCAGAGATTTTTGGGTTTAGCAGGTTATTTTTAGTGTTTCATCTAATACTTCTCTCATCTGGAAACACCTATATTCAGGTTGACCAAGAAAGGGATGAAGTTTTTCTAGTCAGATGCTTGTGAGAGAGATTATCCGGCATTAAAGAGAAGGTTGGCCTCATAAATGATCCTCAACCTAGCTATGCCAGTAAGGCATATACTACGTACTGTGATGCATCTAGAGTTGGATTCAAATACGTTATGTTGTAGGAGGACCAATTGGTTGATTATGGATTCAGACAAATGATAATACATGACTAGAGTTACCCTACTCATGATTTGGATTTAGTTGTGGGGGTAGATGCCCTGAGATACTAGATAAAATGTATTTTAGATGAGAGGTTTGTGGTGTACACAGACCACAAGATCCTTAGGTACATATTTTCTTAGTAGGACCAGAACCTTTGGTAGTGGTTATGGGTCTAGTATCTCTAGTATTTCAACTTCAAGATGGATTATACACTAGGAAAGGGAAACATCATTACCAATTCATTGATATGGAAGAAACAAATTAAGGTAGTGCGGAAGTATTGTGATGAGTGGGGTATGATGGGACTCTTTTCAAATATGTATCTAGATATTTTGGAGTTTCAAGGATGAGTATATTTGACTTCGACATCTGTTATACCCAATATTTTGGATTGGATCAAGACTGAAAAAATATATGATCGGGAGGGATTAACTATGAGGTACAACTTATATGTTGGGGAGACACTATAAGGATGGTATCTTAGAAATTACAATTGTATTCTTTACTGTGGATGGGTATGGGTTTCTACAAGCTGATGTGATGAATTTATGAGGTAGTTTCATGCTTATAGATGGGAGGTATACCCAAGTTTGGAAAAGATGTATTGAAATCTACATAGACTATATCTGTATCCAGGAATGATGAAAGAGATAGTGGTATTTGTGGCTAGACGCTTCACCTGTCAGTAGGTGAATATTGAGCATCAAAGGCCTACTAGGCTATTACAACCTCTTCCTATTCCTAAATAGAAATGGTTTTATGTAACTATGTACTTCATAATGATATTACCCAAGAAATATCATAATAAATGTAGTATGGGTGATCGTAGATTGATTGATAAAGGTATCCCACTTCTTACCCATTAAGGAGAAATTCATTATTAATGATCTAAGTAGTCTCTACATGTGGGGGATAGTTTAACCATGCAATATTATAAGAAATATTATTTCTGATAGGGATCCTCATTCACATCTTAGTTCTGGAAGGGTCTTTAGAAGGCTTTGGGATCACAGGTTATTCTGAGTACAGACTATCATCCACATACTGATGACAAATCTAAATGGATGATTCATATTTTTTAGGATATGTTATGATATTGTGTGATTGATTTTGGTGGTTTTTGGGAGAAACATATGAAACTCATAGAGTTTTTGTATAATAAAAAATTCTAGGCATCGATCCATATTAAACCTTTTGAGGATTTATATGGAAGGCCGTTCTGTTTACCTTTATTTTGGTTAGTGGTAGGTGAGGTAGCACTTTTTGGACCTAGTCTTGTGAAGGAGACGTATGAGTAGGTTCAGTTAATCAGGAAGTAGTTGATAACTATAAAAAGTAGGAAAAAATATTACAATGACCAGTGGAGACAACCTTTGGAGTTTTTGGTGGGTCATCATGTTTTCCTTTGGGTGTCACCTAGGATAAGGAAACACCATATCAAGAAATTAGGAAAGATAGTACCCAGGTTTTTTGGTTCGTTTAAGATAGTAGTGGTGGTGGTGGTGGGGTGGGGGGTATTTTCAGTGGCATACTGATTGAACCTTACACAGTGCTACAATTCCAGGAATGATGTGTTTCACATATCACTACTTTAGAGATATCAACCTAACCCTTCTCACATGATATATATTGATGACACCGATCTTAGTATAGATGCATCATTTGAGGAGAATATGATAAGGATTGTGGAACTTAGTGAGAAGTATCTCCAAGGAAAGACCACACCTCTTGTTTGAGTGAAGTGGAAACCTGATCATGTTCAAGAGGATACATGGGAGAGGGAATCTGATATGCGAGCTCAATGGACAAACTTGTTCATCGAGACCCCACAATGATGCTTGGAATATCTCGAGGATGAGATATTATATGGTGTAGAGGTTTTAAGATTCTTTCTTTTACAGGTATGTCCCTCTTGAGTTTTGGATGAACCTATTTTAGATGAGTTTTCATTTTTCTTTAAACCTTGGTCGTCAAGCCTTTTTTTGGGGATGAAGATATTTTTCCAAGGAAAATAACCTAAAGTTGAAGGATGTATGTTTGTTTGAATAAATGGATTCTAGGTATAAATGTGAAAAAGGCTTAAGAGGATTTCATTTAAGGGTCCGGGTTGACCCAAGGCCTTTTTTTAAGTGTTTCTATAGAATCTTTTGGCAGGTCATTTTCACATTATGAACTGGTTACAAGATATGAATCCTTTTATGGGAATATTCCATGAACTGGTAAAAATCATGGAATTTTTACACACTATGAAACTATTTAACATCATGAAAATGGTCAATCAATGTTATTTAAACATGAGGCAATGTGTTTTTTAGCACATCTCATTAGTCATGAAATTCACATCGTGAAAGGGGTTCATGTAGTGAAAGTTTTAGGATCACCAATTTTTAACCATGATGCATGTATGATATTTCTTTCATTCATAGTGAAACCTACTCTATCAAACCATAGGTTGCATCCATACATTTTTGGGTGATTCTTTCCCTTTTGTATGTCTCATTCTATTGTTTAATCTCCGATGAGTTCCTTCACTTTGGTTTTCTTCTTTATTCTACTATCCTCTATTATAGTGGTGTGATATCTTAACCACCATTGATTCAAGTTTTGTTCTTGATGTTTTTTGTGATCTAGGTTTTCCTTGTTTATATCCTTATCATTCGTTATTAATTTTCATTCCCTATTGAGGGTGTTGCATTGATATCCAGATTAAGGTTTGTAGCCTCGAATGAAGCCCTATTGCCTTTTTCTAATTATTCAGGTATGTGAAATACTATGTGATCTTGCCGAAACAACTGGAATGTTAACTAATAGATTAATGGATGATGATAATAATGTGTTTGGACCACTCCTTGGATCCCTTTGGATATAAAAATGTTGAGACCCGACTTATTTCCACCCATAGGGTGAGGCAACCCTTGAGCAATAATGAACTGACTATTGGATTAAAACTTGAATTAGCATGAATTAATACCTTAAGCGATTTCTTTTGATAGGATCACTTTGGAAAATGGATTACAATTTAATTGAAATAAATGGAGATAATTTGATATAATATGGTTTTGTACACTGACATGATAATTGTTTAAGACATAACTTGATGAATAAAAGGGAATTGAATGATAAAAGGTAATTATCAAGATTTATCTTTGTGGTTTATGATGTAATGTTTTATTCTTATTTCCATTATATATTGTGTTATATCTTATGCTATAATGCTTATAGGGTTTGGACTAGTTATATTTTAATGATTATTGGTATTGTCCTAGTTATGAAGAAATTATTATAGGCCTTGTCCCAATTTTATTGTAAAGATTATAGGACTTAACCAGGTTATACTGAAATGATTATACAGAGGGGTTATCCCAGTTATGATATAATTTTTATACATCTTAGACTATTTATGTTGAAATTATTATACGATTACATTTTCCTGGTTATATGATTATTACATGGACTTGTGGTTACAATTAGCATGGTTATTCTATATTCTCAGAGATATTCTGATATGGTTTTGAAGTAGGTTAATTGTTATACTATATTAATTGATTAATTAATACTCATGTTTATCACTTTATTGCATGAAATTACTATTAAACTGTATTTTTAGACATAATGGTGTTGACCTACTGATTTATACTCACACCTTATTTGGGCCACTGTTTAGTACTTGAGAAAATTACATGGATGAAAGTTTGGATAAGAGAAAATGACCTTTCTGTTAACTATTGCTTACTAGAAGGGTTGGAGCTTGGATAAAAGACCGAAATGGGGATTGAGACCAGGGTCTTTGGTGTATTCTTTGAATTGTTTTTTAATTTATCAATTTTAAATTCATCTTGAAACTTACATTCTATACCATCATTATTTTTTTTATTAGTTTGATTAGTTACTTTCACTATCTGGTTTATCTGTCATTGATAAACTATTTCTGATATATTTTTTAATTTGATATTATTTCCACTGTTATTATAGTTTTCTATAAGAGGGTATAGTATCTCCACTGTGTTCTTTAGATCCCTACTTCTAGTCGGAAGCCTCTATCATACAGGGAGACACACTTAAGGTCCAGTAAGTAGCTTGGTTTGGCCACATGAGAGAGTGTCAAGCCAGGGGACATTGTATTAGGTGTTAAAATCTATACAATGGAATTAATTTTTATAGAGATTTCATAGTCAACCTTATAATGATAGATGATCATAATTTTATTTGAAATATTAAACTTTATTTCCCTAAACTGATAAAAAATATATAGTCTATGTGGAGAGAGTCAGTCTACTTCAAAAATCACATCAAATTCATTTAAAGGAAGGATAATAAGACTCACATGAATCATAATACTATAAAACTTGAATGAGATTCATATACCTTTAATATAATAATGATATCATCATGTTTATTTATTTATAATTTAGTTTCTAATAGTTGGTGAAAACTTACACTATATAAGACATTCACAAATATAGAGTAAAGAATAAGTGAACCTAACACTACTAAATTATCACTATCCACTTCAATAGTAGTAATTTTATAGGATTTTTATTATTCCCATGGTCTAGCAGATTGTCGGTATCAATTTTCATCTTAATCCCTTTAATTAGTGCATTAATTTTTATTGTTTATAAATTCCTCACATCTAAAACATCAAATTTACAGAATATCCTTAAGAAGAACATTATTTATCTCTATAATGTTAACTTAACTCTTATTTTTTCCTTGACTACATGTTGTTCAATTCTATCCTTTACTATAAATAAAACAAATTCTAGTTCCCTTTGAGACATTCCCCTGGGTTCCTCTTCCCACATATTTGACATGAAAAAGATTAAATCTTCTTTCCTTCATCATCTTCATAACCTAAACTTCCATGAGACTCCATACTTCTCTTCTTTTATGTTTTTTTAATTTTAACTAAGTTCACATTGTTAATCATATTTTTTGATATCTTATTATTCATAACTATAATATTTATCACTCTAGCTCTTATTCCATTAGGATGCTCATGGGGATAATCTCTACATTGTCTATGACAACCATTGTTAACTTGGTTCCTTCAATCTTCAACCATTACTAAAACCAAAAGGGGTTAACATGAGTGATGAACTATTGAAATCATAAGGTAATTATCCTAAATGATCTCATGAAAAACTCAACCTAAAAATGTCTTACTTTTTGAAACCACCACTTTAGCTTTTAGTCCAATCTAAATCACTATTGGTTCAATATTGGTTTCTTTAGGTTGGGTTCTATCATAATACTTTATATAATTACTTGACATAATAAATCATTTGTAATGGACTATAAAGTGAGAGTTATTAACCAAACAATATACCCAGGAGTGTCTAGCTAGGTGTGTATTCTTACACCCACTCATAATGCATTGAGTGAATATTGAGTTGATACTCAAGAAACTATTTTTAGGGTGATTACCTATAGGGGAATATATGCCAAAAAATTCATCCACATTCCAGTATCTAGATTTTGAGTCAGTTGCTAAGAAACCAAAAAAATCTATACTTTACCAAAACATTAGGATTTTTTATTATACTTAGACTTATCCTTAGTATTTTCACTAAATTTTTTATGATCCTAATCACTAAAAATAACTAAACCAATCCTTAAGAACAACTAAAAACAACTGTGATACCAACTATAATTACCTAGTATTTAACTCTCATATATGGTTCTAAAAAAACTTTCTTTACACAATGGATTTAATATTAAGTGGGTTGGTCAAACCAAAGTTATATATGTTTCAATAATTTAATAATTACATATCATAATATACACACAATCCCAATAATTAATGTTTTAGTGACTTTGAGAATCAAAAATGCAATTAAATTATTTTATGATACTTTTAAACATTTATCTATACTTGAACCACACCATACTCCCTTCCAAAATTCTGATATGTTACACACCTTTTCATAACCTAGGTAAAAGAAACATAAGAAAGGGGTGATCTCAAACACTTAGTAAGGGAAAACATATCAAAATGTTATCATGAATTAGATAATAATAATATTATGAAACATGATAAGGGGGTAAATATCTTATTAAAAAATAAAAAAGAACAATAAGAGTTAACTATAAGTCATGATATAAGGTCATGTAATCTCAAATAAACAAATACATACCATGGAAGAAGAGTGCTGAAACATGAGATTATAATCATCATCCATATATCATAGCATAGGAATATAACATAGAATTATGGCATAGTCACAATAATTAAAAAATTTAACACTGTGAACATAGCTAATATGCATCATGTTCATTCTCAATCATGTGAACATAGCTAATACACATCATGTTCATGCATAATATTATGAATGAAACTAATATTTATTGTGTTCATGCTCAATCTTGGGAATGTGGATAATCTTAATTATTTTCACACTCAATCATGTGAATGTATCTAATATATATAGTGTTCATGGTTAATCATGTGAATGTAGTTAATCCAAATAGTGTTCACACTCAATCTTGTGAATTTAGTTAATCTAAATCATGTTCACACTCAATCTTGTGAACGTAGATAATCCACAGAATGTTCTCTCTCAATATTGTGAGCATATCTAATTCTCATCATGTTCACACTCAATGTTATTAATTTATAAAATCCCAATCATGTGCTTGCTCAATATTTCGAACATAGCTAATCAGAATCATGTTCACACTAAATATAATGAACATAAATAATCTGCATCATGTTCTTGATCAATCTTATGAACATAGATAATCTACATCATGTTCAAGATAAATCTTACAAACTTAGATAATCCGCATTGTGTTCATGATTAATCTTCTAAACATATCTAATATGTATCATGTTCATGACCAATCTTGTCAACATATCTAATATTCATCATGTTTACTCTCAATATTGTGAGCATATCTAACCGCATCAAGTTTACACTCAAAATATTTATATCACAAGGTATAAAACATTAAACAATTACATAGATGGAAATATAATACCCTGAACTTCATAATAATAATCATACACACTTATGCATGAGATTAGAACATGAAAAAATTCATACATCAAACATCACTTAATTAACCAATGGAAAAGAGATGGATTTTATAAAAATATATGATAGAAGATTCCATAAGTGATATAGAGAAATAATTTGGATGGAAGCTTAAACATATACCTAGTGTAATATAAGAAGCATTAATAATGTTGAAATAGATAAAAAATACAATTTTAAGATCATTGGATAAATCAATTTAAATATTAAGGTAAATAACACTTTGGTTGAAAGTCTTGAAAACTCCTTAATTTTTTTTCTTTTAAATGAAACACTTAAATCTTAATTAAAATTATCCTTTAAAACCCTATAAAAAAGGATTTTAGGGAAAATTTTTAAAAGATAAATATTATTTCAAAAAATTTATTTGAGAAGGCATAGAACCACAAAATAATTCTTTCTAGAAAACACAAGAAATTAAAGTCCCTTCTAAAATCAAGACTTCATTTTTAAAATTAAATTTTACTTATGAAAATTTTATCAATATTTACTTTTATTTTCAAAATTATCCAAAGTTAAAACAATTTTTTAAAAAAATTACAATAAGGAAAGTAATCTTCATGAAGAAAAATTATCATAATAATGAGATCGATTATAAAAGAGTTTTTAGAAAACATTTTTACCATAGTCATGAAAGATAAAGTAATGGGTGACATAAAAAATTAATTTTCAAAAAGGCGAAGTGGAAATTTTTTAAAAAAATTACTTTAAAAAAATATTAAAAAATGGAGCATTGAAAAATGTATAAATCTTTTTTAGTGGAAATATAAAGTGGAAGATAAAACAAAATAACTTGAAAGGAAAAACCTTTGAATATTTTAAAATACATTTATTGAAAACCAAAATTATTAAAAGGGTTAATAATTTTTTTTTAAAAAGATAAAAATTGAAATAAGAATTTAACTTGAGATAATACATAATTAGTTTTAAAAATATAAAGGATAATGTTGGAAGTATGAGAAAATATGGACAGGGAAGGGAAACCATTGTTAAAGAGTATAAAAATTATTCTTAATAGAGATATACTTTTTATGAAAGAAATTTATCAAGGTAAAATATTTGAAATGTAAATTTCAATTTAAAAAAGATATAATTAATTATAGTATCATCCTATAATAGAAGAAAACCATCTTGTAAAAAAATGGTAGAAGAGGAATAATTATGTCTTAAGAAAAGAATTTGAGCCAAGAAAACCCCTTACCTTTTCTATCTACTTCCATAAAAGTGAATTCATATCTTGTATCATAAACATAAACATATTAATAACCTAATTTTATAAAATTATTTGAATCTATTACATTTTATAATCCTTAATTATAATAATTTATTATTAATTTATTAGTTAGTTACAGTTAATTTTTATCGACGAATGTTTGTGATTTTGATTGTTTCACGCATGTCTTAAAGTGTTGATGTTGATTCCTGTTCATTGATACCAAGTTCATAATTACTATATTTTATAAGGAATTTTAATTTATGTTTTATAATTAATTATAATGTTAAAATATTATTCCCTGATATTTTCATTTATGGTTCTTAGAGGTGAAATCAATGGCGTGATTATTTTAGTATTTTTTAATGAACAAAGGTTGGTATATTAATAATAAGTTAAATACTAATATTACAATTCTATGAACTTAAAAAGAATATTATTTTCTCATTTATGTATTATAATATGATTATTTAAGTTTCTATAGTCATCCATGATAGAAATGTTTAGCATTTTTCATGTAGGTGGTTAAACCAACCCAAATAAGAACATGCTATAATCGGTGGGTGAGTATGATTATGAAAGTTATTTTTTAGCATGATATCATTATTAAAAAATTATAATTATATTATTTGGATATTTTTAAGGCATTGAATAATATTTTAATGTATTTTTATAAATAATAAAACTCTATATGAAAAATGAAATATGTTTCTTCATTTAGGTGGTAGTTCGCACACACACACAGTTGTCATTCTCATTTTCCAAAGAACGCAAAAAGGTAGGAATTGGTTTATATTTTTAGATTCATAAAAATGTTTTAAATATAATTTTTATTCATTAAATATTACATTTTAATAGGCTATTTATATTGGTTATGAAAAATGGATCACATCCCTTGTGAAGGAGGTAGTTTGCAGGTAACACAAGAAACATTTTTGTTTTTTAATTGGTTGGGAGGATTGTAGAAAATGGTTGATCCAAAAACAAAATAAAAGTTAAGTATAATTATGGTAATAATGTAATTATTTATACATGTTTATATTATATTTAGAGTACATATAATAAGAAATAAAGGAAAAGGAAAGAAAAAAGAGTAATTTAGAAATTTACCTTACTCATTGGAAGAGCTCATTTGAAAAATGGATTAAGACTTTTAGAGGTGGTCATTTGATAAGAAAAAAACCTCTAAAAATTGTATAGGAAAGTTGTGGTAATAATTTTGTAGATTTTAGTCAAATATAATAGGATTGGGGTGTGAGGATAAATGAGGTAGTGATGTATCCTTTTATAAGGGAGAGGTGTGCCTTTTTTGTAATAATATAAATGGTAAAGTCAATATTTAAAGGTCATGTGGATCCAATAAAGGAAAATAATGGACTGGGGATGTTTAAAGGTTAATATATCCACAATATACTTTTACAAACGTGTTTTTAAAATTATTTTAGTCATTTACTCTAATAGTTTTCACTTTTACCATTTTTAGTTTTTACCGTGGTAACTAATTTTTACTTAAGTAATCTGCTTTTAATACGTAAAAATAAATATTAATTATTACATAATTTGGAACTAATCAATCCAAATATGAAATACATTTTTTGAAATAAAAATTTCAAGGTCGATAAAAAATAATTTTAATATTAGCACACATAATATGCAAAAACCATTTTTAGAAAAAGTGTATTTTTATGATTAAAAATTATGATTAATATAAAATTATAAATGTTATTGAATTACAGGAAATTATTTGGTTTATTATTAACAAAATAAGATTTATGTGGCCTTAAAACAATCTAAAATTGAATTCCACCTTGCGGATACTTAGTTAAAATAAACACACCAAAACTATTTTGTATTAGAGTAAAATATTACTTATATTTCCAAAATGTTAAACAAAAGTTTTATATATTCGAAGTTTTATTTTTAAATGATTTATTTTAATTTAAAAATATTTATTCTTATATCAAAGTATTTTATATTATTTTAAATCATTCATTTATTATGACAATGTCATAAAAGTGAAAGTATTTACAAAATTGGTATTTTCACTATTCACAGAAAATTTAACCTTTTTAGAAAAATATAAAACATTTCAACCTAAGATAATTTTGATTTAATGAATTAAGAAATGAATTTAATTTTATAATATTAAAATTCTAATTTTTTTAAATTTAATTATTTAATAAAAATAAAAATATAAAAAAAACTATTTTTATTAAAACATAGTGTTTTAAGTGTTCTTAATAATATATAAATTTCTAATTTAATGAATAAATTATTTCATATATAATAATATTTTAAAAGTGGTAAATTTAATTTATTAGAAAAAATTTAAAACACTGTAAAAAAAATTATTGGAGAAAAAACATTCCTTTTTAGTATTATATCACATTAATTATTTATCCTCTAAATATAAGAAATTTTAGTTGAGTAATATATTTTTATTTACAAGTGGTTTTATTTTTTTTATAAATTTATTAATAATATTCATATAACATATCAAAAATCATTCTAGTTCAGTGTTGTGTGTGAAACAAGCTATTGACACAATATTTATTTAAATGAAAATGTATTGTAAAATCTCAGGGTGTCATATTATGTCAATGATCAATTAAATTTACACCCTTAATATAAGAATATAATTTTAATTACCATGTATGAGAGATTAAAGAATATGCACCTTTTCAATAAAATATCATTCAATAGACTTCCAAAATATTATTATTTTTAGGATATGGATAATTATGACATATTATTCAATATTATTCACCTATCCCTCCCTCAAGGAGACACTCCTCATAATATTCAGCATAATGGATCTCTTCTATAAATCAATTTTAATAATTTTTAAGTAGAGAATACACAAAAATGGAACTCTTCATGTGTATGTACAAATTTTACAACTTCCACATTAAATTCATGGAAGATTGTGTTTTATTCAGTTGTTCTTTAAAATACTAATTGAGGGATCAATCCAGGATGGCGCCTTCTTCATTTTACTGTCCATTTGAGAAAAATTTCACTCCTTATCTGGTTCTCCACCTAAGAGAATAATTTACAATTAATTGCCGACATTTTAAGAAAACAAATTCAATACCCAAAAATAATGGAATAAGGTGGATCTCCTTTCTCCTCAATGTGAAAAGTAAGGTTGACATATTTTTATCAACCAAGTTTCTCCATTCTTTCCAGCCTTCATGCTTGCACATTTTTATTTCAAATATATATTTTTTATAAGGTAGTATAGATATCATAACTTATTCAATTTATTTTCATTTTAAATTTCTCTTCTTAAGAACCTTTAAGGTACATGTATCACCTAGTGAAACCTACATCTTATATAATAATTCTTATTGTGCTAGGATTATTGTAAAGAAATTTCTAGGAGTATGTCCTAAAATATTGAACCTCACACACACATCTTTAATATAAAGGTTTTATTTTTTTTAAACCTCTCATAAAATTCCAGATCTTTATATGGATCCTTTTCATTTCCTTTAGTGCTACCATTTTTTTGTGTTTCTTCTATTATCTTTACTTTCTCTAAATCTTGTGTCCAAATAATTAAAAATTATTTAGATATCTTGGATTCCCTCTTGTAGTTTACACATGTATACTTGAAAGTGATTTTATTGACTTTAATAATTTTATATGAATAAAGTTTCTTGAATATCTTGTATTTTATTTGAATCTGATCTTATTTCTCTTTATTTTCTAAGGATAACTCACTGTTCTTATGAAAAATATTAGGACAATTTTTTTTTGAAACTTTCTTTAGATTATTTATTGAAAAGGGATTCTCTTAATTATTCAAAAATTATTGTGGTATTATATTACAATATACTTTAGATAAATATTAAAATGATCATGAGCCTCTTTTGTGACCACAAACATTGCAAACATCACAAATATTTCCATGTTCTATAAATCTATTTGAGTTTTACAGATTCATCTTAATCTGTTGAAGTTGTATCATTTATGTATTTTTACCCATTTAAATGTGATTTATTTATAATTAAGTATTTTTTACCAACAATCCATTTCATAATTCTCAAACTTATTACACCACTAGTATTTCCCAACAAACCTTATGCTTCCTTTATCCACCACATGTTGTCTAGAATTTCCAAATTTTGGAGCATACTGTTTTTAGGAATTCCCCATAATTGGTTGAGTTCTTCTTGGGAAACCAATATCCACACTAATTATTATATCTACCATAGACATGTTGAAATGATTATCATCTCTTTACTCATCCATATATATTCATATTTTTTATACAAACCTGTACCATTTACAAAAATAAATTTAGTACAATCATTAGAATATAGGATAGATCGTACCATTTTGTTTAAGTATATAAGGGAAAGATCATATTATGATATTGAGATATTATTTCCACTAAGTAGAGGTATTTTAATATAAAAATAATTTTTGGAAAAATCTATAAAAAACTATTTTATTCTTTAATTGTGAATACTTGGCTTGAGAGTCTTTAGATTTTCCACTTTAATATTTAATTCAAGAAACATCATATTGGGAATATATTTTTAATTTTAAACATCCTTAAATATTTATTTAAACTATATATTGTTTCTATCAACTTAATTATCATGAATATTAACCTATTATTAAAAAATTTAGTCAATCTACTTGATCTTATTAGATTTAACATCCAAATATTCATTCTTTGAACCATTTTTGTTTTTCAAATTTTCTTCAAATGAATGAATATTATGTTTTGAAAATTTATTAGTATCATACATTTCTTGGTTGGTATTAAGAAACTCTTATTCAAATCTAGATCAATTTTCTTTAAAAGTATCATTTACAACTTCTTTGGCTCTAACCTATTTTGAGAGATTTACATTGGATATAACATTTTCTCTCAAATTCATCTCCATTTCCCCTGAATTCCCCTAAATTTTGGTGATTTAATCCTACTAACTTTAAACTATTATATAAACCAAAGAGAAAAGTTATTTGAAAAAAAAATGTAAATCTTTTAATGAATCAATGTAAAAATATAATGATATATGATCACACCCACTTGTTTATTATTCTTGTGGATAATTTGAGAAATAATTTTCACATGCCTCAAGGTAACTTGAAATCCATTATTCTCTTGAGGTGTTTGGGTGGTCCAAAACCTTGGTGGTAGACTGAATCACCTAATAATATCCTTATAAGTTAAAATCTGTCTTCTTTATTTTCATTTCTTAGAGAAATTAAAACTTATTCTTCTTTTGTCAAGGGGTACATATTCTTATCTTTATTTTTATTGTTCATTATATCAATGGGATAGATATAATTATGCTTAGAAATAATTATATCCACTCCAAATATTTACTTCATTAAAACTATTAAAGAAACTCAAATATTCAAAAGAGAAAAACTTATGAAGATATATAATCCAATAAAAGGTAAATAAATATCTCATACCAATTGAGAAATATATCTTATTATTGATTTGATGCTTCTTCCTTATCTTTATTCCCCGTAATAATAACAACTCACTTATTCCTTTTGTATATACAATATCACTTAAAAATATTCTTATTTTTCACAATACTACTTCAAAGTACTCTCTTTCCTACATAGATGCAAGACCCTTCTTCAATGAAAAATGGGACGCACTAAAATATTATACCTTATCTGAACTTTATGGATAAGTCACCCACCCTCTTCATCATATTCTCCTTCTTCTTCAATATTCTTAAAAACTTTTAGTTATAAGTAAAAATGGTTCTATCTCCTTTATATCATTCTATGTGAACTGATGTGAAAAATGAACACATTTTATTCTTCCCTATTTTATTATATTATTATTTAGTGTATAAAATTTACATAGGTTATTTCTTCTTGGATTCTACTCATAGAGTGTATGAGAATAATATTAGAGCCAAGTCTATTCTCAAAAAATGATTTTCTTCCATCTATAAATAATTGGGCCAAGGATCTCTATTATCTTTCCTTGATACTGAAAATATTTCTTTAGTAATATATAGTATTATTTCTCTATTAATTCTATATTTATCTTGAACCTATAGATATATATACACATAGTAAAACACAAATAACGTTAGTTTTATTTTTAATTAACATTAATTGAACCATGTGAATTCTTGATTTGAATTACCATGTTTTTTGGTAATTTAAATACTTTTAAATTACCAATTCTTGTCTTAGAATAGATCTATATAAAACAAACTCTTAAAACATCCAAAAAACTAACCCCTTTTGAAAACTATCGATAAATGTATGAAGTTATGAAAATTTATTTTGTCTTCTTCCTTTGAACCTACCAGTAATCTTGGTATTCTTCCTATTTCTATCCATGACGTAAAAACGCCTTAAAATACATATAATTATATACATATACATCTATTGTGATTTTTGAAAATTCTATTTGTGTTGTATATATCCCCACAAGTTCATTTTCATCCTTCATTTAAAGTACCTAAATCATGATAGAATTATCATGATATTTTTTTCACTAAATATCAGCATACTTAGAATCATATGGGTTATTTTTATGTCTCACCATAACCATGATATATCTTTCACCACTATGACGTTTCAATGATTCTAGATAAAAAATTCCTAGTTAAACTTTCTGATTTTTAACACCACAAAACAATGTTGTGAATCTCTTGAAAAAACATCCTTCCAAATTTCAATCACCATGAACAATTCACCAATTTCCTTTTGCTTATGAACTATTGATTCTCATTGGTGTAATGGAAAGTCACTATGAGGATCACCATGAAGTAGTCCATTCTGAATGATTGTTTTTCCTCTATGATCTTCACAACTTATTTAAAAATCCCATGACAACCACTTAGGCATGGGGATATTTACTTTGGCATGGAGGATATTAGACTCCAGATTCTTCCTTAGCTAGAAATCTAAAATAAAAAGTGTGAATTATAATAATTCTCATTGAATGTGATATTAACTCAATGAAGATCAATTCTAGAAGCATCATCTGATTTTGAAAATTTTTATAATTTGGAAGTCATATAAACTTCCCATATTCAAAGTCATATGAATAAAGTCATACAAAAACCTCTTGAAAGTCATATGAAATTAGAATTCATAAAAAATCACTTTAAAGTCATAAAAAATAGGATATATGAACTTCCAATGATCATAACTAAGGTGAATCATGATCTTCAAGCACTATAGTTCTATTTCATTATATATTAACTTATATTTTAATGAGGGAACATAAATTGAGAATACTAGATCAGGTTTAATTCAGTGTTGAGTGAGGAAGATGAGAATACATGACCATATTTTGAGTCCGATAACACACTTTTTTAAGTAATAAACATTGTTACTTAAAACCACATCCCACATAGATGTCTTAAATGGTATATCACTTTTTAATAAGCTAAAGTGCATCATGCATAACTCAATGAAATATTTTGGTGTTAGTGATCGCCATCAGTCCTCTGTTCCAACCCACACAGTGGAGGATAAGAATCAAATCACACTCCCCTAACCCCTTTATCCTACACCGACCCTCTACCTATTATATTCCACTATCAATTATATGTCATTTGATCTTGTTTAGGAGTCCCCATGGGATGACCTACATTCTCAGGTAAGTCGATCATGAGATTTGGTATATTTTTACTAAACAAACTTAAGATTTTTCTTTAAAAAATACACTAATTCCAAGTTCTCATATACCAAATCCCATACATTCTTTATATAGGTAAGATAATATTCATTAAAACCTCCCCATTAGATCAATGTCAATAACTTCTTTACAACATGATAGGGTTCTCCAATTTATATCCAATATCTTCTTCTTCATTCTGATTCTTCTTCAACATATTAACATCAAGCTTCATGAATACTTAAATATCATTAATAATAAATACAACACACATAAAGTGAAAAAAATAGCATGAACCAATTCTAACACTCGGAATTTGGGTGATTTACCTTCCATTTGGAACGACACATTCTATTACTTCCCAAGGATACATTATTAACATATTTTGTACTTTATTCTACAAATATTTAGTATTCCTTTAGAAAAATTATTATCATCCCTTTATCACTTAATTTAACAAGACATTCCTACAATAAATTTTTGAAAGTTACTTGTTTGACATATATTATTACTCATGAAACTTTCTTTTGTTACAATGTTTCATCTTTAACTAATTTGGCCACCACTATAAAACCTTGAGTAACTTTCCATAATCTATCCACAATAGTTTTATATAAACCCACATAATCTAACTATCCTAATGAAATTAAGTTATTCCTTAACCTTGTAACATAGAACACTTCTTGATATTCTAAAAAGCTTCAGTTCTTTATCCAAACATGAACATCACCCATTCTCACAATCTAGAGAGTTTCATCATCTGAAAGATAAAACTTATCAAAAATTATTGAAGTGTAATTTCTCATATAACTTCTCTATGATATAGAGTGAAAATAATATTTAGAGTCTATAATCAAATACTGAAGAGAACTAGTAAAATTTACCATCAAACCTATCATATCTCATTAAATGGGATTTAGATATGCCCTTCCAAAAAAATATCTTTCAGAATTGAATCTTATCTTAGTGAAATATTTCTTAGAAAAAACTTTACCCCCAAAATTCCAATATATAATTAAACCTTCAACCAAGATAATTTGGATTTTACTTCTCATCATTTTTCCTTTTTTTATGATTATTATGTGTTACTAACCACCCCTTAGCTTCCACACTGTAGTAATTTTATATAGATTCTTGGATCTCCTTTTGTCGAATCACCTCATTTAGAATTAGATCCCCAAAATTCTCAAAAAATAATCTCATCTTATTACATGATTTACTCACTACATAAACCATCACATCCAATGACTATATGAGTAATAAAAGTAATAGTAGTGCCCAATCTAGTTCCACAAAAATTTCTTTCACCAATTCCCACTAAATTCTAATCATGTTTAAGTCATTGAAATGGCCATCCACCATATTTACCTTTTAAATTCTCATACCAAATTACATATACAATAAAATCACTTTTTTTATTACATTATATTCTAATATATATTGAAAATATTTTTCATTTTTATTGAATATATATTCACCTCACAGGTTTTATAATCCACATTCTAGGCCAATGAAATCCAAATAAACCCTAATGCTTTCTTATCTAGCCATTGTCAATCTCAATAGTTTCATTATTCACAAGATGAACTTTTATAAACCTTTTGTAACTATAATTTCCCATACTAATTATCTCATCTGTAGAGTGAAAATAACCTCTAAAGTATATAATCAAAGATTCAAGAGAACAAGCAACAATCCACAATATACCTCTCATATATTCCGAAATAAGTTTTTTAGTTTCACTTTCAAAAGCATATCTTCTAAAAAATACTATTTTATTTCTACATTATTTATTAGTATGACCTTTCCTTCCATAATAATAATATAATGGACCAAATTCAATCAATATTCTGTGGATTTTACTTCTCATTCCTTTTCCTTTTTTGTAACTATTCCATGTTATGAAATGTACCCTACCTTCCACACTATAGAAAGTTATTCTAGATGACTGGATATTACTCCACCAAATCTCCAAATTTAGAATTATATCTCTAATATCCAAAAAACTACAAGTTAATATTACTTCCTAAGTTACTCACACTCATAACTATCACGTTCCTTGATTTTTGGAGTGATAAAAGAAACATTAGTACCCACTTTAGATCTGTGAAAATTAATTTCATCGATTTAAATATGGATCATGTTGAAGCAGTTATTATGATCAACCACTGTATTTCCAATCAACATTATCTAACTGAATAGCCTCCCCAAGATAAAAACTTTATTCATTGCTATTAACCCTAATTATTTACTATCTTGCCTTTAACATAATAACTGCTTCAACATGATCCATAAGTATAGCTTCCAGAATCATAAGTATAGCTTCTAATTAATCTAATTTTGGTTACATTACTTCCCATATACTTACTTTTAGACTTTTGGATTTTGGTCATGCTATTCCACCATTTCATCATGTTTTGGAAATTGAACTTCCAAAATCACTACTTCCATAAGTTTCAATGATTATAAAAAATGTGTTTCACATAGTTGAACCTAATAGGTTTTTTCATAGATGTCAAGAAATGGTGGAATTTAATAGATTAATTAATTATTTAAGAAATTTATATATATGTATATTATTTTTATAAATTAAATAACATTTCATGTGATGTATTTTATGTGGTAGGGATAACATGGAAATGTTTAAAGATGTGGATCCAAATATGTATATATTTAACAAGTTATAGAAATTAAAAAATGGGTTTGAATGGGAATGAAAGATCTATTTAATGATGGGTTATTTATGGATTAATTGGGGAGGGGTGGGGGGCAGTGGTAGATAGAGGTAATTAATGGTGATAATGATGAAGGATGTTAGTGGAAATGAATCTATACAATTAATTTTATATCAAAAAAATTTCTTAAAGGACTCTATCTTTATTCTCTAAATTCTCTTAAGGGAGAACACTTGGTAATAGTGTATTATGGTGGATCAAAGAGACATTAATGGAGAATAAGATATTAATAAATTACCAGTGGTGGTCATAAGAGGGGGGGGTGAGACTTGCATTCATTATTGAATCGATATAGGTAACTTTAAATTCTCATATCTTATAAAATAATTGTGAATCGACCACAATTTTTCATTTCATGATTGGTAGAAATATTTTAATAATCTAGAATAATGAATTTGTGGTAAATTAAAAATTGATGGAATAATTCTTCTTATTTAATAATTTAAATGGGATGATATATATAAATTATTAGAATATTATTAAAATTGCTAAATGATAAAATTAAATAGTGGGAATGAACAAAATTATTATTCCATGATATTAGAATTTGAATTAATATATATGAAAGTAGATGAATTGTAGAAAAATGATGAATAGTTTATTTGAGTATGAAATTGATTAATTGTTATTGAATATTGTTTATAATTATTGTTTGAATTATTTTTAAGTTGTTTATGGTGTAAAATTGGTTTGATTATAATTTTCAATTATTCAGAAAATATTTACTAAGTCTTTATATTGAAATATGAGCCTGGAATAATGAAAGAATATAGGAAATATATGTTATGATGAGAGGGGTGGAGTTATGAATTACCATTTATACTCGGGGAAAATTCCATTTATTAGAAAAATGTATATAAATAGTGGTGATAGTTGGAGACAAATTGGAAGTTAGATACACAAGGTCCATGCCATATACGAATGGGGCCATGTCTCTAATGACCCAATATTGACGTACATAGACATTAAATTTCATTTATGGAATACTTAGTACATTACACAAATATATTCCCAAAGTCCGTATTATTTTAGTGCCTTTGGAAAATAGAAAACACAAACAACTAGTTCATAAAACATCCACATCGTCTCTTACTTTATCCTTCATAACTAGAACCCATTTTTGACACATATTACTTAATAACCTTTTTGAAATCATGGGGGGAAAGAAACATGAAAAGGGGTGTGCTCAAATGATCATTAAGGGTAAACATAAATAACATAAAAAAACATAAACATAAGAATGTAAAAACATGAACATAAATTTTAAATATCAAAATTGTGAGTCATGAAATAATTCTTGGTAGTACATAAGAAATAAATCATAAATGAACATTAACCATGAAAAAATAACTTTGACACAAAACATGGAATTTTGGAAAACAAATAATCACATAATATGATTTCCATATTAGCCAAGGCATTTCTTCCAAGACCATAATAGTGGACAAAGTCCTTTACTGAACCGGGTTTACTTGATGTTCCAGTCATGTTTACCTCATGAGATATAAATAAGAACATGAGGACTTTCATAAAGTCATGAGAAAGAGGAATATCACAACAATAAGAACTTGGATCATATCATGAAAATGTGGCTATAACATTTAATTTAAACATTCATAATCATATCACCGAGGTCCATCACTAAGGTGTCATGTCACCAAGGTCCATCCCCAAGGTGTCATAAAAATTAACAAGGTTATTCGACAAGGTATTGTAAAAATATTCATCTATAGAGATTAATTTATTTACCCAATTAATTAGAGTGTTATTAGTGAACACCCTTAATATGTATTTATTTTCCTGTGATCCACATAGATCATAATCAAACATTTCATAAATAACCCAAACAGAACAAAAGAAATGGGTTTCATAAACTTCATTCCATCATAATCCATATAAAATAAATGTATTTCATAAAAATAATCCCATTATAAACACAATAAAATCAAATTAATAATAAGTATAGAAAGATAACCCTATTTAATCATAGATGGAAAATCATTTTGATAAAATACATGAAATTAATTCTTGAGAAAAATATCCTTTCTTCTTCAAAAAATTTTCTTTTCTCAAAATGCCACTCAATTTTAAAATGTAATAATTTAATTAAAAATAAAATTGAAATCTTGTAAATTAATCTTCATGGAAATAAGGTGTTATGAAATCACAAGAATCCATTCATGCCATATAAGTTAAAAAAACATTCTGCTCATAATTTTGTCAGAGAAGTCCAAAAGTACCTTATATGGCAAATGAAAGAAAGATTCCTTAAAAACCATGTTTTAAAGACAAAAATGGGTTAAAATTACTTTAAAAATAAAAAGAAGAATAATAAAAATTTTATGAAAATATTTTTAGAAAACATGGACATGGATGATAAATATACCCATAGTAAATACTTACATGTAAACAATCTCAGATAAATATGAGATTGCAAAATTATCCCTTACCTTAGGCATAATTTCTTCTGTATGTGTCAAAAATTTGTATAGATGGTTTAAACATATTATTAAATTTTAACAGAACCATAATAATATTTATGATATCATATATGAATCTTTTATAAATTTATATTACTCGTTCATTAAAAATTTCAAGTTAATGAAACATTTTGGGCAATAATCTCTTTGTTTATCATACGTGTTTTGACTTGTTATTCATGATCTTATTACATAGATCATTGTTTACTCACTTCTATAATTAAAAAAATGATTTATATATCAAAAATATTTAGTATAAAAATATATATAATAGATAGATAAATGAAATGGAATACAATGTTCATAGAGATGGTAGGTGAGAATTGGACTTTCTTGATGGATGCTTCCGTTATGCCTGAGAACGCACCTCACGAACTAGGGGATTTTCAAATTTCTTTGACCATTATGCCCTTGTTAGCCCAGTCACCAGCAGAGATCTTGGATCTTGTTATCCTCGATCCAGGATCGGTTCTTTCAACAAAAGGCCCTCTACAGGCATGGGACCAGAGGGGTCGTGCGAGACCATAGGGGGAGTGTGGTTTTGGCCTTTAAGGAACACTACGGGAATGGTACTAGCATCCCAGATGAGGCCAAAGCATTACTGTATGGAATCATGTTGATCAAATAGAAGAACATCAGGTTATCTCACGTGGAGATTGATTCAATGATCATTCACAGTTCCCTTCAGGGTAAATATCAAACCCCGTGGTCGATATCTTACATCACAAAAAAATGCAGATCTCTACCTAGAAATGATATTAAGGTTACTTATACATAGAATGAAGGGAATAATGTTTTAAATCATTTAGCCTCTCAAGCTGACCAAATCCTTGAAGTCACCAGCTCGCTCAACATTTATTTCTTAAAACCTGAGGGCCTGTCATTTATACAAGGGGATTCCCTCGGCCTACATTATTTTAGGCCTCCTTAGGACATGTTTTTTCTTCTTTTTGTCTCTTTATTTTCATTCAATAAAAAAGGAATTGTTGATGATGATAGAGACGGTAGCCTGTACGTACGCATGAACACTGTTTCTGTTTCCTTATTAAATTGAATGACATCAAGTAAATGATATATATATATATACATAAATCTAGTAGTAGTATTATTCCATATATTTTATGCTCATCTATTATATATATATATACTTTATAATCATTTTGAATGGTTAATGTAGAGAATTAATCTCATCGCGTCATGGAGACGGTAAGCCGTACATACGCATGGGCGACGATATCATTCTCTTAATGGTTGAATGGTATAGAATTAAATGGTATATGAATTTTAATAAAATAATATCATGTTATATTTATTATTTAAGTCATTTATATTAAGCATTATACTCGTTGAAATAAATTATAGATGAAAAATAGTTTAGACCACAATGTGGAGACAATAAGCCGTATACACACACACATGGTGATATTGTTTTTCATAGGGTGTGTAAAACGAAGAATATGGTTGTACCATAATAATAACAAAATATCATCATATATTATATGATGTAGTTATTATTTTATTATGGTAACAAATTAGGAAGAGGAATTAGAAGAAGAAAAGAACTTTGAAAGAAGGGATAAAATGATTACCTTTTCCTCGGGTATCTCTTTTTGATTTGCACAAAAGGACTCCTTAAGTTGATTTTCTACCCAAAGGGTGGAATCTAAGATAAAGTTAGGTAATTTTGTGGGAGAGTGTGGTAGGGGTTGTCAAATACAAATATATTTGGAGGTGTTAATTAAATATAAGGATAAGTTACCTTTTATAGGAGAGGTGAGGGGAACTTTACGAAAGTCTAAAAATATTAATTTATTATAAATTGATTTTATATTTATAATGGCTAAAAAGTGATTAAATTAGAGGATAATACGATGAAAGTTCTAAATACTCTCAACCAATAGGTTTTAGACAAGTTTAGGTAACAAAATCAACCTTTTCGTTTAGCTTTATCCCTCAGTTAAAAACATTAACTCTTACCATGTCTTCTTGAATTTTCATAATATATGGTTACTATATTTACTATAAAATAATAAGAGAACCTCAAGTGGATCATTAATGATATTTTTAACATTATAAAAATCAGTTTGTCTAATTTTATATTTTTAGGTCTATTATATCATTTAATAAAATAGTATTTGTTTTAAATACTCATTTATGTTGATTTTGACACTATTTAGTAATTTATTTTTGTTAAAGTAGAAAAAACATGATTACTTCAAACTAAAGGAATTAACTCAAATATAATATGTCATAGTATTTTATAAAATTAGTTTATGGAATCAAAATTTTCAAATTATATTTATTTTAATATTTATAAAATCATTTATTTGAATCTTTCATTAATAAGATAATCACTACATCATCATTGCATCAAAAATAAATAAATTTATTTAATGTATAAAAATTATAAATAAAATACCATGATGTTGGAATTTTTTTATGTTTATAATTAATATTTATAGTTAGAGGGATAAGTTATATAATCCTATATGAAAAATGTTTTTGTAAAAGATATATGTTTATGCTATATTTCCCTTTTCTTTAAATTAAAAATTATAAAAGGTCATTATCACACCCAAGTTTCTCCAAGGGGTCCTAAAATTTATCCAAGGATAATTATGGTCGTCCATAACTCATCCAATAGTATTATAACATGTCTTATGGTTGTTTTACATTATTATAATGTTATTTTTTACCCTTATTTACTTTATTTACCCTTTAACCATGGTAAATAAAAATAATTACCAAAGTTACTATTCATATTTTCTAAAAATAAATGACACCTATTTATACAATTTGGACCTTCTGATTCCAAATATGGAATAAATTTTTCTTAATTAAAAACACATAATTCACTGAAATTAATTTAAAATTAATTCTGTTTTTCAAAACTAGAAGCAGGTTTTTAAGAAGTAAAAACTATCAAAAGATTTACATGTGTTTATGTCCAATTTAAATGTGAAATTAATTACAATGAAAACAATTATATTAAAATTTAAAAACATAATTCAATTACACTTTAAAACCAATTAATAAGATAATCCAACTATATAAATAAATTAGATGAAAAGGAAGTTTTGAATTAAAATGTAGTATTTTTCACTATTCATTAAAATATGAATTTCATAAAAAAATACCAAAATTTTAACTAAGGTTAATTTTGAGGTCCAAATTACAAGGAAAAAGTTTATTATGTCAAATATAACTTATAAAATTGTCAAAAACTATATTTAAAAAGGTTTCTCCATCAAAAGGTGGCAAGACTGTATTTTTTTTGAAAAATACTTTTTTTATCCAAAAAATTGAATTTTTTCTTATATCATAACTAGAAAACATATAAGTTGAATTTAAAAAATTAAATTGAATATATATTATATACATATATATATATTTCACTAATAAAATCCATAAATAATGATTTTATTATTTTATAGACTCACTTATTTTCATTTAAATTTTTTTAGAAGGAAGTTAATACTATTCATACCTCCATTATAATGAATTTGTTATATTATTTAGTTATCACTTATAATCGATATTGTGTGAAATTAATTTTATTAAAAGAACTTGAAATTGTGTGTAACACAATCTAAGAATAGTGTTGAGTATACTGAAAACTAATACAATATTGTGTATAAGCAAGCTAATCTTGATGTAGCGTACAACACAGGACATCAAAGAAATTAAAAAGAATCTATCTCATAAAATTTAGGTGTGTTACATTATACCCCAATTAAAATGAATTTAACCCTATAAATTCATCAGGGTTATGAATTGTTTTTACTACTTGAAAATTTCTTTCATAGAAACCAACATCGTAAAAATAATAATAATAAAACTTTATTTTCAAATTGAAAGTTAAATATATAACGGTTACCGAAAACAACTCATCACTGGGTTTCCACATAGGAGAATATATGTGGTATGTGAAAACATTGATATGGAAGAAAAATATAACTATCACATTCTGATGGATAATGATAGAGAATAAGGTTTGGATAAAGTTAAAAACCAGAAAGCCATAAATCTGTGATGATTTAAGGGACCATCTGATTCATCGGATAAAAAGGTACTAAGATACCATTTTTGGTTTTCAAGATCCTTTCCCTAAATTTGAATAACATGAGAATAAATACTTACTTGATTTCAGTACAATCTCACTGTTGGTTGTTCCGTGAACAATCTACACTTTATCTCTAATTCAAATAAATGAAGTTGAATTTTTCATTCTGGAAGTGATAGTAGATCATGCGATCCATAAGTAGAATGATAGGTCACTCCATATATCTCCACAAAAAGGATATAACATGTTATCAAACATTCATAAGTACATATATGGTGAGGTAATACTTTATTCTAACAAACTTCATCCAATTCTTAATTTAAACTTTCCAAAAATTTGATAATCTTAAAATACTTTTGAAAGATGAAAATACAAAACTATAGAAAAAGGTTCAAAAAATCAGCTTAACATTTATCCCCCATATATCATGAGATATCTATGGTTGGTCACATTCTAAAAATTTTAACACCTTCATCATGTATTCTCTTGAGTCATGGTAAGACCTAAATTATTAGATATCCTTATTGAGAACATGCATGTTTCCCTATTACAAAACTTATTGGATATATTTATTAAGTCCCAAAAAGTTTTATACTTCATCCATTATATCATAATCCACTTTCCTATAATTCTCACATTCCAAAAATGTGAACCCTCTTGTTAATAACTCCATAATTAGATCTCAAGAAACTTGCATCATCCAATTTACTTATTCAAATCCAACATATCTTTATCCACACATCATTACCTTAACATAAAGGACATATTAAGGGTTATATTTCCCTTAATAATTTCTTCTCTAAGTATATCACCTTAACCTTAAATCACTTTTCTATCTCCTTATAACTATTCAATATATCCTTTTCAATCCTTAATTAAAAAATTATACTGAAAAAACATAAATATCATGATTCATACCACATAATCATTAAATTATGAAATATATACACCTAAATAATCTAACTTTATTATTAAAACATTACTTAGGATCCATCATCTTTATATTTCCTAAAGTACAAATCATGTCCTAAGGTTTCTCAACCTTAAGCTTCTTAGGTTCAATGTAAACAATATTGGAAGAACATAACATAACTTCCACATGTTGTTTACAATCTATTTATCCTCAGTAATATGACCAATACTCATACCATCATCAGGAATATATTCATGATATTTTCACTTATGAAATAGATCTTTATTATTCTAATAATTTCTACATCTGAAACATTCAATGGTTAACCATGTTCTATGTAGTTTTGGATATCGACTAAGACCAGAAGGAAAAGTGTGAGAAATAAATATAAGAGATTCAAGATATATAAGTAAGATAAATTACTTATAATATTTCAATCTATTATATCTTAGGTTTAATACTAGGTTATTAATGATTATCAAAAAAAATCTAGGATCGTAACCTATACTTGACTTATCTTTAGGACATCCCTAGATATATCCTTAGAATTATCTCTAGGGATCTCACTAAAGTTTTCCCATCATAGTTTCCAAAGGTTGAATAAACCTTCACTCTGATACCAAATCTAATGACCCAATATTGACGTACATGGAAATTACATTTCTTTTGCGGAATACTTAATACATTACACAAATATAATCCCAAAGACCGTATTAGTTTAGTGCCTTTGGAAACTGGAAAATATAAACAAATGGTTCATAAAACATCTACATTGTCTCATGATTTATCATTCATAACAAGAACCCCCTTTCGACACATCTTACTTAATACCCTTCTTAAAATCTTGGGGGAAAATAAACATGAAAAAAGGTGAGATAAAATACTTAGTAAGGGTAAACATAATGAACATAAAACAAAACATAAACATAAGAATGTAAAAACATGAACATAAATTTTGAATATCAAAAACATGAGTCATGAAATAAGTCTTGGAAGTTCGTAAGGCATAAATAATAAATGAACACAAACCATGATAAAATATCTTTGACAGAAAAAATTGAATTGTGTCAAACAAATAAGCATATAATATGATATCAATAGTAGCCAAGGCATTGCTTAAAAGACCATAATAGTGTAAAAAGTCCTTTATTGAACTAAGTTTACTTGCTGTTCCAGTCATGTCTATCTAATGAGATATAAATAAGAACATGATGAATTTCATAAAGGCCTAATAAAGAAGAATATCATAACAAAAATAACTTGGATCATATCTTGAAAATTTGGCTACAAAATTTAAGTTGAATATTCATAACCATATCACCAAGGTCCATCCCCAAGGTTTCATATCACTAAGGTCTATCCCCAAGGTGTCATAAGAATTACCAAGGTTATTCACCAAGGTATCATAAAACATTTCATCTCTAGAGATTAATTTCTTTAACCAATGTATTGGAGATCTATCAGGGCTCACCCTTAATATTTCTTTATTTTCATGTGATCTATATAGATTATAATAAAAAAATTCATAAATAACCCAAGTATAATAAACGAAATGGGTTTCATAAACATCATTCCATCATAATCCATATAAAATAAATGCATTTCATAAAAATAATTATATCATAAATAAAATCAAATTAAATTAATAATAGGGAAATAAAAATAACCCTATTTCATCTTAGATGGAAAATAATTTTGATAAAATAATTGAAATTAATTCTTTAGGAAAATATCCTTTCTTCTTCAAAACATTTTCTTTTTTGAAAATGCCACTCAATTTTAAAAGAAAAGAATTTAATTGAAAATAAAATTGAAATATTGAAAATAAGCTTCATGTAAGTAAGGAAGTATGAAAGCATAATAATCCATTCATTCCATATAAGTTTAAGAAAACATTCTCCTTGTACTTTTTCTAGAGAAGTCAAAAAGTACCTCATATGGTAAACAAAAGAAATATTTCTTCCAAACCATGTAGTAAAAGTAAAAAATGTGTAAAAATGATTTTAAACATACATAGAATAATAATAAAAATTTTATGATTTTTTTATAAATCATGGACATGGATGATAAATATGTCCCCTGTAAATACTTATGTATAAACAATCTCAGATAAAAATGAGATTGCAAAATTATCCCTTACCTCAGGTCTGATTTCTTCCGTATGTGTCCAAAACATCTGTATAGTGGGTTTAAACATATTATTACATTTTAATATAACCATAATAATATTTATGATATCATATATGATTCTTTTATGACTTTATATTACCCATTCATTAACAATTCCAAGTTAAGGTAACATTTCAGACAATAATCGCTTTGTTTATCGTATGTGTTTGACTTGTTATTCTTGATCTTATCACTTATACAATGATTTACTTACTTCTAGAATGTAAAAAATTATTTATATATCATAAATATTCATTATAAATATATATATATATATATAATATATAGATAAATAGAATGTAATACACCATTCATTGAGACGGTAGGTCGTACGTACGCATGAACACTGTTTCTGTTTCCTTATTGAATTGAATAGATGAAAGTAAATGATATATATATATATACATAAATCAATTAGAATTATTATTTCATATATTTCATGCTTATTTATTTTATATACTTTATAATTATTCTTGAATAGTTAACGTGGAGAATTAATCTCATCGCGTCGTGGAGACGGTAAGCCGTATGTACGCACGAGTGATGATATCATTACTTTGATAGATAAATGTTATGGAATTGGATGGTATATTAATCGTACATAAATAATATCATTTTATATTTATTATTTAAGTCATTTATATTCATCATTATACCCATCAAAATAAATTATAGATGAAAAATAGTTTACACCATGGTGTGGAGAGGGTAAACCATACGCACACATTCATGGTGATATTGTTTTTCATAGGATGGATAAAAGGAGGAATATGGTTGTCCCATAATCATAATAAACATATAAGATTATAGTAGATGCTGTATTTATTAGTTTATTATAGTAACAACTTAGGAAGAGGAATTAGAAGAAGAAAAGAACTTTGAAAGAATGGATAAACAATTACCTCTTCTTCTGGTGACTCCTTTTTTATTTGCACAAAAGGACTCCTTAAGTTGGTTTTATTCCAAAATTGTGGAATATAGTTTGATTTAATGGAATTTTGGAGTATATTTGGTTAGTGTTTGTCTGATACAAAGGCATCTATAGGTGTGAATTAAAGAGAAGGAGAAGTGTCCTTTTATAGGAGAGGTGAGGTGCACTTTAAGAAAGTCTTGAAATATTAATTTATTATAAATTTATTTTCGGTTTATAATGGCTAAAAAGTTATTAGTTTTTAGGATAATATGAGTATAGGTCGAAATCTTCTCAACCAATAGGTTTTATACTAGTTTAGATCACAAAATTAACCTTATTTTTTAGCTTTAACCCTTAGTTAAAAACATTAACTCTTACCATGTCTTCTTGTATTTTCTTAATATATTATTACTATATTCAGTATAAAATTCCAAGATAATATCAAGTGGATAATTGATGACATTTTTAACATTATATAAGTCATTTTGATGAATATTATATTTTAGGACTATTATATCATTTAATAAAATATTATTTATTCTAAAAACTCATTTATGTCAATTTTGAGACTATTTAGTAATTGATTTTTGTTAAATTCATAAGAACTTTATTTATAAGGTCCCAACCTTAAAAAATTACATAATATTGAATTAAATGAATAATTCACATTGAGGATATTTTCAGGTTTAGGGTTTTATAGAATTAAGACATAACTATTACATCTCAAAAGATTACAAATTAGACACTTCTACTCAGTTTCCATTTTTTTCATAAAATAAAAACTCTTGAAAAAAAGAGTCATGTCTAGTTCCATATTTTAGACATCATGAATTTTCCTTGATTCCATCCTTGACCCTTATTAATCTTTAAGTCTTTTGGAAAACATTTCAAAAACTAGGGATGAGAATAAAAATCTCAGTAAGGGATATAAAATAAGGAATGAAAACATTAGCCCATCAATAAATAAAAAAAAGTGAAACCATACTTTTCAATCATAAGATACCTCATGAAATCATAAGATTTATGAATAACACACAGAAATCATAAATCATAATTGTAACTTGTGGAATTCATATCAAAATTACATTGTAGCTATCACAACTACATAGGGAGTCATATTTGGAATACCCATCATAGTATATTCCCTAAATATCATAGGGGAAACATTCACATTTACCTCCATTACATTACCTAATGCATTGGAGAGCTATCTCGGGCTCACCCGCCCTCAGTTTATCACAGAACCATATGTATACAGAAACAATGCCCAATAGCCATAACATATTCATAACACATAAAATAAACATAATGGAAAGATATAATTTCCACATTGAAATCACAATATATCATTTCAAAATATTGACAAAATCAATGCTTTAATCAAACCATTTTCAAAACCATTTAAAATATTAAATAAAGATATTTTTTTTGAATCAAAGTGTCCCATACCACTTTGAAGATTTTGAAAGAAATTTAAATTTCAAAACATTCATGTCCATATGAATAAATCATTAAAACAATTTTTAAAACATGGACATTAATGTGAAATATTTATAAGAATAAACCTTTAAAACATTTAAAATGATATTTTAGTTAAAGTGTTTTTAATAAAATAAGAGACCCTAGAATACAAATAATTGAGGAATAAAATTTAATCATAACTTAATAATATCATGAGAATAAAGGCATTCATGATATAATATGCTAAATGACAGTATATACACTATATAATAGTGAATTGGTGCATATCAACAATGAATTCTCAATGGAAATGTAAATTGAGACGAAATCCCTTATAAAGATGCTATCCTTAGATTAACGATAAATCAATTACATAATTATGTGTGAAAAATATAAATACACCCAATATAAGTGGATATTAAGTGTAAAATAACCATAGGTTACTCACACATATTCATATCATGATATAATCAAGAAGTAGATGTTTAACCCAAAAATTGAAATTGGGTTAAGAAGTTTTCTTACAGAAATTCGACAACCTAACAATATCACTTTAAAATTCATAAAATGATTTTATGAGATAGAAAAGGATATATCATCACTTGGAAATTAAATTTACATCAATAAGGATATATAAGAACATATCCCAACATAATAAGATGTAAATTAAAAGACATAACAAAAATAAGTCTTTTAAAAAGAGGAGGGTGAAAGGTTCCCTTACCGATTTGGTAACTTTCGAAACATACACCCCATGAAATAAAGATCACACAATTAATATGTAAATACACATAATTTAAATTATATTACACAAATAATACAATCATGATCAGTACATCCACCACACAAAAGGAAATAGTGGATAATATATCATGAATCTCACGGGAATAAAAAGTGAGATGAAAAACCCTTGCCACGTTGTAATCAATCGAGTCGTATGAGAAAAGGTTAATAAACACCAAATGAATCACATAATACAATGAATATAAATATAATCATGATAATATATATCAAATGGAATTAAAAAATACACTACATTCAATAAATAAGTGGTGAACAATGGAAATCTCATAGAATTAAAAGTGAGATAAGAAATCCCTTACCTTGTGTCCAACTTGACTCGTATATTCCTTGTTCTTCCTGAATAATAAAATTAAGTTAATTTATACTTGATTAATAACCTTTTTAATTCTTATTATTAATTTTATATCATATATTACCTTTCAATAATAGTTAGTTAATTATTTGAGTTCATATCGGACATTTTGTCGATGTTCGGAATTTGGGTTAAAAATGAACTTGTTATAATTACAATTTGTCCATGTGGTCAAAACTACATTATCTCCAAAATTATATTAAGGATTTAGATCTCATATATATAATATATATCCAATATATATATATATATATATATAATATTACATAACATTTGGAGATAAGAAATGATATGCACTGTTCATGGAGACGGTAAGTCATACGTACGCATGAATGCTACTTTCATTTATATTTAATATTTAATGGAATAAAAACTTAATTATACACATGTATATTATAATTATAGTATAATATAATATGATATATATGTTACATAATTTCATTAACTCCATGTTTATACGTTCCATGTATGTCATGAACGAATCATATCACCTTGAGGGGGCGGTAGTCTGCACTTCCTAAAATGAAATCATTGCGTTTACCCATTATGGAAACTATAAAGGTATGCTATAAATGAAAAATACAGAATGATAAAGAAAACATAAACATAATATATATCATATATAAATATAGTTCCATCATAATGGCCACCATGAGAGGCGGTAGGGGTTAATTGAACAATCATCGTTTCGTGAGGCGTTAGTTTGCCATCCACAAAAACATTATGTTCTTTACCCATTAGATGGAGGTGTGTGTAAGTGTAGTTCTAATAATTATCATAAAAAAATACTAGTATATTGATGATACTGTTTTTTTCATAAAATAAAGGAATAAAAAAAATTTAGGGGGTTGGATAAGTAAAATAAAACAAAAGAACTTAAGAGAAGACGTTACCTTTAAATCGGGTAACTCCCTTTGGTTTGAACCAAAAAGGTTTCTTGAAGTGCTTTCTGGATAAGGTACATATTCTAGGATTAATAAAGGGATATTGGGATCTTATTAGAGCAGATTTTTTATGATCCAAAGGCTTGAGAAGTGTGATAAATGGGTAGGAAGTGAGGGATTTTTATAAGGTAGAGGATGGGCTCTTTAGGAAAGTTTGAAACAATTATTTTATTATAAACTCATATTTGGTTTCAAATGGTCACCTAATCATTAAAGTAGAAGTTAAGATGACTCATGGTAGAAATAAAATCATTAAATAAAAATTGGACAGGTTTTGGATATTGTTTTAATATTTATAATCTGATTTATTTAAATCATTTATTAATGAGGTAAATATTGCATCATTATTGTGTCAGAAATAATTTAATTTATTTGATCTCCAAAAATTATAAAAAAAATACCATGATGTAGGAAATATTTTTATCTTTCCAAATAATATTTACAGTTGAAAAGATAAATTATATAACCCCACATAAAAATTTATTTACTAAAAAATATTTGTTTATGTCATTTTTGTCTTTACTTTAAATTAATTAATATAAAGTGTCATTATTACTCCCATGTGGCTTCATGGGGTCCCAAATTCGACCCAAGAATGCCCATGGTCGGCTATGTATCATACAATAGGATTGGTACACATGTTAAAGTAATTTATTATTATTATAATATTATATTTTACCCTTATTTACTATATTTACCTTTTAATCATGGTAAATAAAATATTTACTGAAGTAAATATTTAAAATGTATAAAAATAAAAGTTACATATTTACAAAATTTGTACCTAATGATTCCAAATATGGAATCCATTTTTCTAAATTCAAAACATATAAGTGTCAGAAATTAATTTAAAATTAATTCCCACTGTCAAAACAAAAAGTGTGTTTTTAAGAAATAATAACTATCAAAAGATTGACACCTTTTTATGTCCAATTTCAAAGTGAAATTAATTCCAATGTCCAAAATTGGATTAAATAGTAATAATATATTCTAATTACACTTTATAACTAATTAAAAAGATAATCTAACCATATAAATAAATTATATTAAAAGGCACTTTTGAATTAAAATACAGTATTTTTACTATTCATTAAAAAATGAACTTTATCAGAAAAATACCAAAAATTTACCCAAAGTAAATTTTGATGTCCTGAATCTAAAGAAGAATTTTAGTTTTTCAAATAGAACATATAAAAATGACCAAAACTAGATTTAAAGAGGGTTCACCCTTAAAAGGCTGTAAATCAACCTTTTAAAGAATATTAGAGTATTTATTCTTAGATTCATTCACATTTTAAGCCCATAACTTTTATTAGATAAATGTAAAAACTTTTAACAAACATGTATAATCATATTTTAGTTAGTTCTATTCATTACTACCAATACATTGGATAGGCGTTAACTACCATTTAAAATAATAATATTTTATTATTAGTGTGCAACATAATATTTCAAAGAACCCCGTTGTTGCGTATCGGGTATGCTATCGAAGATTTCATCCCCTTTAAAGTAAAATTAATATTTAATTGACAAATATTAATAAATATAAAAATGTATTACTCTTTATTTACCTGGGATGTTACATTATTACTTATAAAAAAAGGCATTAAATCAAATATAATATTAATATTCTTGCATAAAATTCGTGTATGGCATAAAAATGTTAAAATTATATTTAATTTAATATTTATAATATCATTTATTTGTATCTTTCATTAATATGGTAATCACTACATCATCATTATGTCATAAATAAATTTATTTATTTAGTGTCTAAAAATTATAAATAAAATACCATTATGTAGGAAATATTTTTATCTTTATAATTACTATTTATATTCAAAGAGATCGTTTATATAACCCTATATTAAAAATGTTTTATTAAAAGATACATATTGATGTTATATTTCCCTTTTCTTTAAATTAAAAATTATAAAAGGTCATTATCACACCCAAGTGGCTCTATGGGGTCCTAAAATAGACTCAAGGATGATCATGGTTGGCCATATCTAATCCAATAGGATTATAAAACCATTTAGTGTAGTTTTATATTATTATAACATTATTTATTTCCTTTATTTACCTGATTTACCCTTGAACTATGGTAAATAAAAATAACTACTAATGTAACTATTCATAATTTCCAAAAATAAAAGGCCTTGTTTACACAATTTAGACTTTATGATTCCAAATATTGAATCCATTTTTCTAAATTCGAAACACAAAATTGGAAAAAACTAATTTAAAATATATTTCCGTTCTCAAAACCAAAAAGTGGGTTTTTATGAAGTAAAATCTATCAAAAGATTGACATGTGTTTATGTCCAATATAAATGTAAAATTACTTCCAATGAACAAAATTGGATTAAATGTTAAAAACATAATCCAATTACACTTTAAAATAAATTAAAAATATAATATAAATATATAAATACATTAGATGAAAAGGAAGTTTTGAATTATAATGCAGCATTTTTCATTATTCACTAAAATATAAATTTAATCAAAAAATACTAAAATTTCAACCAAGGTAAATTTTGATATCCCTATTACAGATAAGAAGTTTATTATGTCAAATAGAACTTATAAAATTTTTAAAAACTTGGTTTAAAAAGGGTTCTCCATTAAAAGGCGGGAAAACTGTATTTTTTTTTTGAAAAATACTTCTTTTATCTAAAAAATTGAATTTGTTTTTATGTTATAACTAAAAAACATATAATATGAATTTAAAACATTACATTAAATATATTAAATATATATTTTACTAATAAAATCTATAAAGAGTGATTTTATTATTTTATAGGCTCACTTTTTTTATTTAAATAGATTTTTTAGAAGGAAGTTAATACTATTCATACCCACCATTATCCTAACTAGGTTATAATATTTAGTTATGACTTATAATCGGTATTATGTGAAATTAATTATATCAAAAGAACTTGAAAGTGTGTATAACACAATATAATAATAGTGTTGTGTATACTTCAAGCTAATACAGTGTTTCATATAGTGCAAACTAATCTTGATGTAGCATACAACACAAGACATCAAAGAAATTAAAAGGAATCTATCTCATAAAATATTGAGGTTTTACAATGTTATATTTTTGGATTTAGAGAACTATTTTATAGTGATTTTCTTGGGGTAGTGTGAATTTTATATGGACAATGACATAGGAAAATGATAATTTCATGTCAAGTAGAGGTTATACAACCTGGTTTTCATGAATTATGTTGATAGTGGGAGGAGTTTATAGTGGTGGTGGTACTAAAACTTATCATTAACCCATTTTTAACCTCCTATAGTGTGAATAGATGAAGATTATGTGAAATGGTGTAGAAGATATCATTTCTTGATTTAAAGGTGTCATTTGATATGTGTTTGATATGTGATGAGGATGTATAACTTGTGTATGCCCATGATATGAGGAAGTTTGGTGATAAATTATTCTATAGAATCTAAATTATGGTAGACTAAAGTGTGATAACCATAAATCTATATGGTGTGATCATATTTTTTAGGACCTATGTATTTATAATGGCCTAAGTGGGAAAATAAATGGATGATGAGTGTCTTAATAAATTGTGATATGCGGTAGTGATATTGTAATAGTTTTTAATATGTTTTAATAATGAAAATGATTATGAAGAGGATAATTGTCACGACCCCCTCCCACCAAAGGTGCCCCTCCTAGGCTGGAAATGGTGAAAGGGAGATAATGACCCCCGAGTCCCGCCTCCAGTAGGCCCCGGGGTGGCGACTAGCACCAAGGGTATGAGTTTTCACAAATATGGGAGGCATTACCCTTTTTTTATTTTTTAAGATCGGGAAATAGGACAAGTCAACCACCAAAAAAAATAACAAGTGTATAGAAATAAACCCAAACCAATCCCACATGCATGTTTAAACAATTTTATATCAAGGTGAAGGTATAAGAAATCTCAAAGTACAATACCAAAAGAAAACAAGAGTACATCAACTGCAACAACTCCAACTGTCTGACTAGTAAGGTCCTGCACGGCCCTGGTAGTCCTCCTGGAAACCTGAAAGTAAACGTAGGGTGAGAATACAAGTATACTCAGTAGGGAAACCTAAAGCTCTCATGCACAAGTGGGGAGACATCCTAATGTACCGTGAAAACAACAGAAGAAACCTAGCAAGGAATTCTATCCACCCAACCTCACCAGCCACTCTCACCAAAACACAATCACTATAGGTAGTAGTATATAAGAACAAGAGTATTGGGTACCCCGCACCATTTCACACTAGTTAGTTGCTCTTCCTAACGGCGAACGTCCTGACGCTACCATACTCTTCTCGCCCGCACACACCTGGGCCTCACAACCACACATCCCTCCCACACACACCTGGGCCTCACCACCACGTATCTTGACCGCACACACCTAGGCCTCACCACCACGTATCCTGCCCGCACACACCTGGGCCTCACAACCACGTATCCCGCCTGCACACACCTGGGCCTCACAACCACATACCCCGCCCACACACACCTGGGCCTCACAACCATGTATCCCGCTCGCACACACCTGGGCCTCACAACCACGTATCCCACCCGCACACACCTGGGCATCACAACCACGTATCCCGCCCACACACACCTGACCCTCACAACCACGTATCCCGCCCGCACACACTTGGGTCCTCACAACCACGTATCCCGCCCGCACACACCTGGGTCCTCACCACCACATATCCTGCCCGCACACACTCGGGCCTCATCCCGAAGATTCTTGGGAACAGTAAACCTGCCCGAAGAGTCTTCATCCAATCCACCCCAATTGAAACCTACCTAAAGAGTCTTAGGTGTAAGGTTGCCTCAATACATCACAACCTAGGGAAGAAGGAGCAAGAATGAGCTAGTAACTAAGGGGAAAATACCCTCTCCCGTGAAATGGGAGTGTTCGGCACTAAGTGCTCAACATGGGTGGGGTGCGATAAAACACAAAAGATACAGATATATATATATGTATACCAAACACACAGCCCAACCTATGGCTTCTAAATAGAGAAACTGAGCACGTGCCTCAGCACTGCTACTAAGAAGCATGCATACAACAAACAACCCCAACCCCATTTAGGTTTTCACGTTTCAGCAGAATTAGTTATTTAGTTCCTTAACTACTGGGAAAACAACCACAACCAACCATATCAATCGTTCGTGAAACATATCCCTGCCATCCACAAATCAATTTAGGAAAACACAAGAAGTACAACAAAACCCTTCTTATTAACCAACCAACCCATTGATTATTATTCCCATTACAGTACTATGACCCACCATTCATCAACTCTTCTACTTTTTATTTATTATTCACAACCCATAGTTCGTTCACATTCAAGACCATCCCTGCAGCCCCGCTGCCAACCACCATAACCACAAACGCACTGAAACCCATACATCATTATCCCTTTAATACCATTTATCGTAGCCCCGCTTCCCGTCACCAACATAGCATCCACACCATCCCACAACCAAGCCAACCGCAGCCCCACTGCTCACCCGATCCACAACAATCCCCAAAACAACCCTATCACATAAACAAACCCCATCACATGGAACGTATCCAAGCCAACACCCACCTGTTCATTATTCCATTTTGTTCAACCAGGGTGATCACACAAGGGTTCCAGATTTTAAATCAGCCAACTTTACGTGATTAACCAAATTTCCACATTCAACGAAGTTTCCATCCACAAAATGGTCTAGAAAGATAGAGAAGCATTTAATTGTGCAAGAAAAGGCCCATAACAACCGTGATTTTCATTAGGCATATGCCTATTCAATTCACAATATAATATCATAGGATATAAAAAGTAAACTAACAGTAATAAAAAACTTCCCAACCCAGTTATATAAGCCAGTTATTATGTTCATTAAACCGGTTCAAAAGTGTTTCACGTAAACAAGAGGACACCCACCCCACATGATGCACAATTTAGAGAGACGAAGGTAAGATCCCTACCTCAACAGGTTCTGATCACAACGCTCCCCCAGATCAACTTTAGAAGACGTCCGTCGGCGTCCGTCACTTCTGTCGAGTCCCGGTAAAACCTCCGCAGGTGGAAGTTGTAAAGGAAAGTCCGAAGGAAAGACAACGGATCGAAGTTCAAAAGTTTTGACTCATCCTTACGATCCCGTGGCTGCTGACGGATCGTAAATCGGAGTTCGGACGAAGAAGTTATGGAAGAAAAGGATCTTTTGAGTCTCTTGAGAGAGCTCTACTCAGAGGAATCAGGAGGAGAGGGGTGAGTTGAAAAGGAGGAGGGGACCCCTCCTTTTATAGGCGAGAAAAAAAAAAGTACACGACATGTAATTTATGGTACACGACGTGTACTTGGCCATTTCACACGGTCATCACGCGGCTTCCAACACAGACTTCAACACGGCACGCGACCGTTGACTGGTCAACACACGGCTTAAGGGTAACACATATGCAGGGAGGGACAACACGACATGTAGTATTGGGTACACGGCGTGTACCCATTTATTTCACACGACAAGGACACGACTCCAACACGGCACACAGACGTTGACTGGTCAACACACGATTTGAGGGTAACGCGTACGTGGGGAGGGACTACACGATGTGTAGTATTGGGTACACGATGTGTACCCATTTATTTCACATGGCAGGGAAATGGCCTTCAACACGGGGAATACCCAGCAAGGTCGTACACGACGTGTACTCACACTACACGGCGTGTACTTAAAAAATTCTGGAAAGTGTGGGAAAAGTCCATTTTAACCTCCAGAACACTTCGTGACCTTATTTTTGACAAAAGAAAGGGACGAAGAGGTCTGGGACATTACATTAGATACCTATTAAAACATTCTCGTCCCCAAGAATTCAAAAACCAACCTATAGGAATCCCAACAAGATACCTATTAGGGTTCTCGTTATAAGAGGAACCCAACCAACAACCCTAATCATAGGTGTTAGGAATTCCCGCTCCTATGTTGAGATATTATCCGCTTTAGGCAGCACTGACTCGCCTGCACGGGTTTAATCGAATCTGAATTAATGCGTCTCGATTAAGAATTGGGACTTCCCACTTCCATATATTAGGATTTTCCAACTTACACTGCCCCCAACACCGTACAACCCACACACTGCCCGAACACGTGGTTTGGGGAAATTCCTTCTTCTATGTCGAGATATTATCCGCTTTAGGCGGCACTGACTCGCCCACACAGGTTCAATCACATCCGCATTAATGCGTCTCGATTAAGGATTAGGTTTTTCCCTTTCCCCATACATACAGACATGTTATACTCTTCTATAGAACAAGGAAACAAGACGTCTCACAACCGACAAGCCAAACATTCCATATACCAAAGGTACAGAGTATAACATCAAAACAAAGCTCATAAGAACAAGGAAAAACACAAGTCAAAACAACTCCGGGTATTGAGCGTGCATCTGGGCCTCCCGCTCGCAAGTTCTCTCCTCGAGGCCGCCATGCCTCCACAACACACGAATCAAGGGAATGTTTCGTCCACGGAGCACCTTCTCTTTACGATCCTCAATTATGACCGGTCATTCCTCAAAGGTCGCGTCATCTCCCATATCTAACTCTCCCCAGTCGATAACGTGAGAGTCATCATGTAATTATCGACGTAGTTGGGAGACGTGGAAGACGTCATGAACCTTCTCCAACTAAGGTGGAAGGGATAGCTGATATGCCACCTCGCCGACTCGCCTCCGCACCTCAAAAGGTCCAATGAACCTAGGTGAGAGCTTGATCCCTTTACCAAACCTCCGCTGCCCCTGTCGAGGGGAAACCTTCAAGAACACATGATCTCCCACCTCGAAATCCAAGGGCCTCCTCCAACGATCAGCATAAGATTTCTGTTGATCTTGGGCTGCTTTCATCCTCTCACGTACAAGATGAACTTTCTATGTGGTGCTCTGTACTACCTTCGGCCCAAGAGCACCTGTCTCACTAACCTCTTCCCAAAAAATGGGTGAACAACATAGTCTTCCATATAAAGCCTCAAACGGTGCCATGCCAATAGTAGAGTGGAAGCTATTGTTTTAGGAAAAATCTACTAAAGGCAAGTGTCGTACCCATGATCCTACGAAATCCAGAACTTATGCTCGCAGCATGTACTCCAACGTCTGGATAGTCCGCTCTGTCTTCCCATCAGTATGGGGGTGGAAAGCAGTGCTAATGCATAGCTGGGTTCCAAAAGCATGCTGTAAACCCCTCCAAACTTGTGAGGTAAACCGAGTATCCCGATCTGAGATGATAGTCTTTGGAACTCCATGCAAACACACCACCTCGTCTACATACCTCTGTGCTAAGGTACTCACCAGGCCTGACTCCTTAATTGCTAAGAAGTGAGATGATTTCATCAGTCGATCCCCCACTACCCAGATAGCATCATAACCACCCTGAGCTCTGGGTAGTCCGGTGACTAAGTCCATTGAGATGTCATCCCATTTCCACTCGGGGACATCTAAAGGATGAAACAAACCACTGGGAACATGGTGTTCAGCCTTTACTTGCTGACACACTAGCCACTTAGCCACAAACTCCGCCACTGCCCGTTTCACCCCGGACCACAAAAACTGTTCCCTCAGGCCTCGGTACATTTTTGAAACTCCTGGATGTACCACCAAGGCTGAGCTATAGAAATCACGGAGAACTCCCTCACGCATCACCTCAGGAACAAAAAACCTTCCATGGAAAAGCATCCGATGTCGGCTGTCCTCTGACCATCCTTCTCGAGAGTTCCTCTGATCGACATGATCCCACATTACTTCCACCTCGGAGTCCCCCCACTTAGACTCTTCCACCCGCTACAACAAGGAGGAATGCACTGTCATCTGAAACAAACAGCCTCTAAAACCTTCTACCCTTGCATCCAAGTGCAAGGTGGCCAACTCTCCCATCGCTTTCCAAGCATCAGTGGATTCCTGAACCACTTCCTTATGCGACTTCCTGCTTAGGGAATTAGCCACAACATTTCCCTTACCTTCAGTGTAATAGATCTCGAAGTCATAGTCTTGGATAAACTCGACCCATCTCCCATGCCGCAAGTTCAGGTCACGTTGGGAGAAGATATAATGTAGGCTCTTGTGATCTGAGAAGACCACAAAGCGCTCCCCAAAGAGGTAATGTTGCCACAACTTCAGTGCAAACACTACTGCTGCAAGCTCTAGTTCATGGGTGGCATAGTTACGTTCATGAGGGAGTAACTGCCTAGACCCATAATAGATCACTCCCTTCTTCTGCATCAGCACACAACCCAAACCAAGGCCAGAATCATCACAAAACACCTCATACAACAACCCTTCCTCTGAAAACCTGAGTACGGGAGCACTTACCAACTTATCCTTCAGGTAGTTGAAAGATTTCTGGCATTGCTCGCTCTAAATGAATACTTGGTTCTTCCTAGTCAAAGCTTTCAATGGAGCAGCAAATCGAGAGAAGTCCGAAACGAACCTCCAATAGTAACCTGCCAACCCCAGGAAACTACGAACTTCCACCTCGCTCTTGGGTGCTGCCCAAGAAACAACTGCCTCCACCTTCGACGGGTCCACTGACACTCCATGCTGAGACACCACGTGCCCAAGGAAGTGTACTTATTGCGTCAAGAACTTACACTTCGACAATTTCCCATAAAGCTGGTGGTGTTGAAGGACTTCCAAGACTTCCCTGAGATGATCAACGTGCTCCTCATTTGATCTTGAGAAGATCAAGATTTCATCGATAAACACAACGACGAACAGGTCCAGAAACTCTCAGAAGACAAAGTTCATAAGTCCCATGATCACAACTGGTGCATTCGTAACTCCAAACTACATCACTACAAACTCGAAGTGCCCATACCTGCATCTGAAAGCCGTCTTCGAGATGTCACTATCCTTTACCCTCACCTGATGATATCCAAATCATAGATCGATCTTAGAAAACCAACCTACTCCCCTCAGTTGGCCGAAGAGATCATCTATCCTTGGAAGGGGGTAATGGTTCTTGACCGTTACCTGGTTCAATCTTCGGTAGTCTATTCATAGCCTGAGACCACCATCTTCATTCTTCACGAACAAAACTGAAGCACCCCATGGAGATACGCTGGGTTTTACAAAACCCTTTTCCATCAGATCGTCAATCTGAATCCACAACTCCCGTAACTCTGAATGTGCCATCCGATAAGGGGCCATCGAAATCGGACGGGCACCAGGCTGTAAGTCTATCCCGAACTCAATGTCATGTCGGGGGGGGGGGGGGGGGGGGTATAGTCACAACCTCCTCGGGAAAAACATCAAGGAATTCCCCAACAACCTCCGGGACATCCATCATCTCTGTATCAGTTGGAACCACTGATAACCCGCCTAACTTGGAAAGGAGAGGCTCCACACGCCGGCTTCCCACCTGATAGCTCCTCTCGCCAACAAAAGCTACACATTGCCCATCCACATCGGAGAACATGACTCTTCTTTGAAAGTAGTCGATAACGACACTAATGGAAAAAAACTAATCGATTCCTAGGATGACATCGTATGGCTACATCTGTAGCAAAAGAAGGTCCCCACTAGATCGATGTGCTCCCAATGTCAGCTCACATCCCCGAAAAACACAAGATACACTGGTCTGGCCTCCAACTAGTGTACTCAGCACCAGTGGTACATAAAGTCTCTCTATGCCTAGTCCCAATGCATGGGATAGACCAGGTGCAACAAAGGAGTGCGAAGCTCCCGAATCGAACAAAGCAGAAATGAGAGTGCTGAACAAACAAATCGTACCTCGCACCACCTCTGGTCCTCCTGGAGCTGCCAACTCTGCTGCGTTCAAATGTCCACGCCCAGCTCCTCTGCCTCTCTGACGTCGACCAGGATCCATAGAAGTACGGTAAACAAAGATTGCCTAAGCCCAAGTAGTAAGGAAATTTCTCAGGGTTATCATTTTATTCCAATTTCTTTCCCAGAACACCCAAATCAAGTAAAACACAATCATGATGATGCATGTACCTTCCCTAGGGTCTCTACCCTATAATCAATGTAGTCTCACTTGGTCATTCGTTAGGCTCAGAGTCATTGCATCAGATCATGGGGGACCCTAAAATCCCGTGTCCTAGCCGGTCTTCCCTGGATTATATCACGCCCAAGATTAACCAACACTTTTTCCATACCATCCCATGCAATCCTCACTGTTCCTAACTCTAGACTCCATCCTATCTCTCAACCATCAGCTCTGATACCATTCTGTCATGACCCCCTCCCACCAAAGGTGCCCCTCCTGAGCTGGAAATGGTGAAAGGGAGATAATGTCCCCCGAGTCCCGCCTCCAGTAGGCCCCGGGGTGGCGACTAGAACCAAGGGTATGAGTTTTCACAAATATGGGAGGCATTACCCTTTTTATTATTATTTAAGATCGGGAAATAGGACAAGTCAACCACAAAAAAAAAAAAAAAAGAACAAGTGTATAGAAATAAACCCAAACCAATCCCACATGCATGTTTAAACAATTTTATATCAACGTGCAAGTACAAGAAAGCTCAAAGTACAATACCGAAAGAAAACAAGAGTACAAAAACTGCAACAACTCCAACTGTCCGACTAGTAGGGTCCCACATGGCCCTGGTAGTCCTCCTAGAAACCTAAAAGTAAATGTAGGGTGAGAATACAAGTATACTCAGTAGGGAAACCTAAAGCTCTAATGCACAAGTGGGGAGACATCCTAATGTCTCATGAAAACAACAGAAGAAACCTAGAAAGGAATTATATCCACCCAACCTCAATAGACACTCTCACCAAAACACAATCACAACGAGTAGTAGTATATAAGAACAAGAGTATTGAGTACCTCGCACCATTTTCCACTAGTTATCTGCTCTTCCTAACGGCGAATGTCCTGACGCTGCCACACTCTTCCCGCCCTCACACACCTGGGCCTCACAACCACACATCCCGCCCGCACACACCTGGGCCTCACCACCACGTATCCCGCCCGCACACACCTGGGCCTCACCACCACTTATTCCGCCCACACACACTTGGGCCTCACAACCATGTATCTCGCCCGCACACACCTGGGCCTCACAACCACGTATCCCGCCCGCACACACCTGGGCCTCACAACCACGTATCCCCCTTGCACACACCTGGGCCTCACAACCACGTATCCCTCCCGCACACTCCTGGGAATCACAACCATGTATCCCGCCCGCACACACCTGGGTCCTCACCACCACGTATCCCGCCCGCACACACATGGGCCTTATCCTGAAGATTCTTGGGAATAGTAAACCTGCCCAAAGAGTCTTGGGCCAATCCACCCCAATAGAAACCTACATGAAGAATCTTAGGTGTAAGGTCGCCTCAAGCCATCACATCCTAGGGAAGAAGGAGAAGCAAGGAGCTAGTAACTAAGGGGAAAACACCCTCTCCCATGAAATGGGAGTGTTCGGCACTAATTACTCAACATGGGTGGGGTGCGATAAAACATAAAAGATATATATATATATATATATATATATATATGTATATAAAACACACATCCCAAACCATGGATTATAAACAGAGAAACTGAGCACGTGCCTCGGCACTGCTACTACGAAGCATGCATACAAAAAACAACCCCAACCCCATTTAGGTTTTCACGTTTCAGCAGAATTAGTCATTTAGTTCCTTAACTACTGGGAAAACAACCGCAACCAACCATATCAATTGTCTATGAAACATATCCCTACCATCCACAAATCAAGTTTGTAAAACACAAGAAGCATAACAAAACCCTTTTTATTAACCAACCAATCCATTGATTATTTTTCCCGTTCCAGTACCATGACCCACCATTCATCAACTCTTCCATTTTTTATTTATTATTCACAACCCATAGTTTGTTCACATTCAAGCCCATCTATCCCCGCTGCTAACCACCATAACCACAAACACATCGAAACCCGTACATCATTATCCCTTTAAAACCATTTATCGCAGCCCCGCTGCCCGTCACCAACATAGCGTCCACACCATCCCACAACCAAGCCAACCGCAGCCCCGCTGCTCACCCGATCCACAACAATCCACAAACCAACCCTATCACATAATCAAACCCCATCACATGCAACGTATCCAAGCCAACAGCCACATGTTCATTATTCTATTTTGTTCAACTGGGGTGATCACACAAGGGTTCTAGATTTTAAATCAGCCAACTTTACGTGATTAACCAAATTTCCACATTCAACGAAGTTTCCATCCACAAAATGGTCTAGAAAGATAGGAAAACATTTAATTGTGCAAGCAAAGGCCCCCAACGACCGTGATTTTCAGTAGGCATATGCCTATTCAATTCACAACATAATATCACAGGATATGAAAAGTAAAGTAACAGTAATCACAAACTTCCCAACCCCGTAATATAAGCCAGTTATTATGTTCATTAAATCGGTTCAAAAGTGTTTCACATAAACAAGAGGAAACCCACCCCGCATGATGCACAATTTAGAGAGACAAAGGTAAGATCCCTACCTCAACAGGTTCTGATCACAATGCTCCCCCGAATCAACTTTAGAAGACGTCTGTCGGCGTCCGTCACTTCTATCGAGTCCCGAAAAAACCTCCTCGAGTGGAAGTTGGAAAGGAAAGGCCGAAGGAAAGACAAGGGATCCAATCTCAAAAGTTCCGCCTCGTCATTACGATCCTATGGACACTGAAGGATCGTAAATCGGATCTCGGACGAAGAAGTTATGGAAGAAAAGGAGCCTTCGAGTCTCTTGAGAGAGCTCTACTCAGAGGAATGCGGAGGAGAGGGGTGAGTTGAAAAAGGAGGAGGGGACCCCTAATTTTATAGGTGAGAAAAACAAAAGTACATGGTATATACTCTATGGTACACGACGTGTACTTGGCCATTTCACACGGTCATCACGCGGCTTCCAACACGGCCTTCAACGTGGCACGCGGCCGTTGACTAGTCAACACACGGCTTGAGGGTAACGCATACGCGGGAAGGGACTACATGGCGTGTAGTATTTGGTACACGGCGTGTACCCATTTATTTCACATGACAAGTACACGGCTCCAACACGGCACACGACCATTGACTGGTCAACACACGGTTTGAGGGTAACACGTACGCGGGGAGGGACTACACGGCGTGTAGTTTTGGGTACATGGCGTGTACCCATTTATTTCACACAGTAGGGACACAACCTTCAACACGGGGTATACCCAACTAGGTGGTACACGACGTGTACTCACACTACATGGCGTGTACTTACAAAATTCTGGAAAGTGTAGTAAAATTCCATTTTACCCTCCAGAACACTTCGTGACCTTCTTTTTGACAAAGGAAAGGGCCGGAGAGGTTCGGGCCATTACAATAATGTTATTTATAATGTGGATTATATGGAAAACTGTAGTGGTTGTATGAAGTGTGGTGGTTGTGAAACAGGTTTATGAGGGCAGATTCCCAAAGGGAAGACACATGGTAATATAGTGAGAGGGTAGGAACTTACCCAACTAATGATTTTTTTGGTGGGGAGAGGCCCTAATGATGAACATCCAAAAAACTAGTGAGAGTACCTATGGGAAGATAATGACCCAACCAAAATAAATAGATATGATAGGTAGTTTCTTGTATGTATATAACTACTTGGTGATTAAGATTTTATAGTGAGTTCCCTTTTGATAGATAGCTACTTCATGTAAGTGTTGTTATAGTGAGATTATTTTGAGTGGGAAAAATATGAGGATATTACGGTGAGGTCTTTACAGGTGAAAAAATTCTTGGTTTGAGATATGTTTTATTGGTGGTTATTGTAACGACTCGAAATTTTTAATAAATCTTGTTTCCTAATTTTGTGTGTTATTTTATTTTTTATACTCAATAAAACTGTTTCATCTGATAATATGAGTATAATTAAAATGAGACCATTGGGTTTTGACTGTTATATGACCATTGGTCAATATGACCACTGGAAACTAAACGTTTCGATTATTGTCTCTAAATACAAGTGATCTTGGTTAATTAATATAGAAAGAAGATTCGATGGCCTCACCCAGTAGTCTTGGACCGATCGAAGCCCATCTAACAGAACTTGGGAAGGAGGTAGCACCGCTGGGCTTTGTTTTGGACCAAACCCAAGCCGAAATTCCTCGTGTGAAGCTAGAAAGGAATCGCCTTCGTGAGAAGTTAAAACTGATAGAAATTACTACTCGTGCGATATTTTCCAAGCCTCCCTCAGATTCTCTCACCTTAGCACACCTTACACTTAGGTCCTATGCTGGTTTGATAAGGGGCTATGTAAGGAGACTGTAACTGCCTTGTGTAATCCTTTGTTTTAAATAAAAAATTTGATTTCTTCTTATGATGAAGTTCATGAATTTACAAATGTCCGGATAAATGTAGTATGCATATTTTTGGTGAATCTTAGAGAAAGGATATTTTAAAAAATGTTTATGTAAACCTTAAATAATTAAAAATGTGTAATGATTTTCAAAAAATGGTCTTCTACAATTATGTTCAGTACGAAATTTAGAGTCTAATAAGATCAACTTAATTTTTGATGAATAGTAAATTATGAATAGTGATTTTATGCATAGGATTAGTAATGTGACCAAATGGATTAGTAATCTCACTTAAAGAAAGTATTAATATAATCTAGGCACCTTGATTAAGTAATGTGATTCAATAAAATGGTTAAATAACGGTTTCATAAATTATTAGTCAAGTATTAGTTTTTTCAGGTGAATAGAGTTTTTTAATTAAAAATTAAATTAAAAATATTTATAAAATTATTTTTATAAAATGGATTTCATTTTTGAACTCAGACATCGATATTATGTTAAAGTAATTTTTGGGGATTTTTCTGAAAAAAAATGAATTTTTGGTGAATAGTGTATTTATTTAAAAATTAAATTTAAAATATTTAGAAAATTATTTTTATAAAATGGAGTTAATTTTTGAAATCAGAGCATCAATATTTGGTTAAGGTGAAATTTTGGGATTTTTCTGAGAAAGTTAAATTTTCAATGAATAGTGAAAATACAGTTTTTAAGTTACGAGTGTTTAATGACATCATTAAATGATGTATTAAGTATGTAATCAATATGGTCTACTTATGAATAGTAAGATAAGGTATGAGGTGTCCCAAGTGGCCAATACCATGGGCAAGCCCATGGTTCTTCCAAAACCACCAATGAGGTGTCCCTTGGCCATTAATGCCTTGTCCCCTCACTTTCCCTATAAATACCAAGCCATCCTCTCATCCATTCGACTCCCAACTCTCCCCCAACTAATATCTGGTCTCATTACCTCTCAAGGTTCCCCCAAGACCTCAAGGTCCCAACCTTTTAGTTTTAAGAGTTACGTTTTAAGGTAAGGGATCCAAACTCTCTCTTTCTTTTCAAATACTCTCTTTTAAGACATTTCCTTTATGCCCCATGTTCTTATGTTGGAGGATGTTATTTTATATTACTCTTACTGCCCTTTTCATGTTCATATTATGAGATATCCCCTCTTACTCTCATCATTTCGTTTTATGAATGTTTAAGTGGCGCCGTTAGGCTGCCGAAATTTTTGTAACAGATTCTTTCACCCTTCTCATTTTCAAGTTCTATTTTCATGTCAAGTCTTTCAAGTTCCATTTTATGTTGGGGTATGATCTATATATCTATCATACTGATATTTTATGTTCATATGATGAGATACCCTATTTTATCTCCTCAATTGATTTTTTTGAAGTTTATGTGACGCCGTTAGGCTGCCGAATTTTTAAGTGGTTCTTTCACCCTTCTTGTTTTCAAGATCTATTTTCATGTCAAGTCTTTCAAGTTCCTTTTTATTATGTTGGGGTATGATATCTATATCTATCATACTGATATTTTATGTTCATATGATGAGAGACCCTATTTGATCTCATCAATTCATTTTTTTGAAGTTTAAGTGGCGCCGTTAGGCTGCCGAATTTTTAAGGGATTCGTTCACCTTTCTCATTTTCAATTTCTATTTTCTGGTCAAGTCTTTCAAGTTCCTTTTTATTATTTTGAGGTATGATATCTATATATATCATACTGATAATTTATGTTCATATGATGAGATACCCTATTTGATCTCGTCAATCCATTTTTGGAAGTTCTAAGTGACGCCATTAGGCTACCGAATTCTCATAAGAAAAATCATATTTTTTTGTCTTCCTTTCAAGTTCTTCGTTTCATATGGTATATCATTCAAATTTCATTAACATGTTCTTAAATCCTTTATATTCTGTTCCCCTACTATTTTATGTATCATTTATGAGTGGGTGACTTATGTCACCTCTCTTTTCAATGTTTTCTAAAACCATGTATCATAGCCGTTATGCTGCAGAATTTTTGTCTCAAAATGTCTTTCTCTTTTTTCAAATTATTTATTTTGTTAAGTGAATACTCAAAGATCTTTATTATACAGGGTTATTCACATATATATCAAAATTTTCTATTTTAATTCTGGGATTTACATACATGAGACCCACTTTCCTTTTTCTGTGGGTTTAAAGTGACATAAGGATCACGTCTTTAAAGTAGTTTTTTTAAAATGTGATGACTATGAAATGAAACCAATTTCTTTTATGCTATATGGGTTGTTTATTAAATGTTTGATGATGATATATGTGGATCACATGATAATAAAGACAAATTTAAGGGTGCACCCTGATAGCGCTCCAATGCATTGGGTAAAGACTTAATCTCTCGAGATGATCATTTTTAACGATGCCTTGGTGAATAACCTTGTTAATTTTTAATGACACCTTGGGGATGGACCTTGGTGAAACGGAAATTATTGTCAATATTAAATGTTTTAGCCACATCTTCAAGTTATGAAATACGTTATTTATATTATGATATGCCTCATTATTTCTTTCTCATGCCTTAAAGTTATTTTTCATGACATTTTTGATGTATCTCAAGTTCACATGTTAAATGTTTCCCCTTGTTTCCCTTAATGGGCCTTCTACTCACCATTTCTTTTGATGTATGTCCCCAGGTTATGAGATGCAGTAATGAACCTAGGATGAACCTAAGGAGAATCCTTTCAAGTGTTTAAGAAGAATGTTTTATGTTTTCATGTTTTAAGTTCCTGGTTTCCAAGACACTAAACCTTAAAGATCCTCGGTTTTGTAAAATGTAATGAAATTTTATGTGATAAAAAGGCGGGATGCTATAGTTGGTATCAAAGGATGGTTTAGTTATTTTTGGAAATTAGGATATTAAAACTTTAGGAAGAACTCTATAGAAAAGTTTAAATATAGGAAATATTCTTGGTATTTTGGTGAGTATTGAGTAATGGGTTGCCAAGAAAATACATCCTTGTCTGGATACGAGCAGGTAGAGGTGGCTCTGGCACTGATGTACATAGGGGTAAAACCCGAAAACACCACTTTGAGCTAGACTTGAACAAAAAATGGTACATGAAAATGGGCCTTGCTGCACTCTTGGTTATGACCCTCCCGGGGGATATGCTTTGGTAAATTCATAAGCTTATTATGAACCATTATTAAAGGGAAAAAGATAAAATAAAATAAAGATTCACATAAGAATATATGATCATGGATAACCTAGAGTGGAACCTAGGAGATCAAAAGTTAGGATATACTTTTCTTCTACAAGTTTATCCTTCTATTGTTAAAGTTTCCTTTTAATGATTATTGGCTAAGTATTTAAGCCCCTAATTATACTTTCTTTTCTTAGTTAATGGCGGGAAATGGAAGAACATGTCCCAACAACCAATGTGATTGGAAATGTGATGATTGCCCTATTAATGTGACAGAGATGCCGAAAGATCAAGTTGAACATATTGTGATTATGCTAAACCAGCTATCAAAAATCACAATTAATAATTGGTACCTAGTTGAATGCCCAAATTCATCAAGGAAGAAGAAGACAAAGTCTCAAGGATGTTCATCTGATAAAGTTGATAAGGGAAAGAACACCCAATTTCTTTTTTTGAAAAAAGTGTGGGAAGAGTCACCAAGGAAAATTTCACAAAGGAACTGGGAGTTGTTTTAAGTGTGGGAAGATAGGGCATAAAGTAGCCAATTGCTTTAAAAAAATGGATAATGTGATGAATGGAGATAAGGTTCGATCTAATGTACCTTATACATTTTGATGTCGTAAATGTGGAGACGTTAGACATTATCCAAGGCAATGCTCTCTTGGAATGGGTGAGAAGCATGATGAGCATCAACAATCTTCGAGGAAAAGGGAACAATGCAAGTCCTATGTTGAGATGGATCATGATGACTGAAGTAAATGTAACTTCTTCGCAATAATTGTCTATGTCATGTTGTATTTTAGTTCGTGGTCTATGAGCATATCTTTTATGTTTTCTAAGATCATCGAGTCACTACCTAAGATGATTTTATATCATTAAGGAAAAAATCTATTGTTATGTACCACATGTTGATGTAGTGAAGTTTTTCTTCTTAAAAAAAGGGGGTGATTAGGGGATTAAAAGATGATTATTATTTTGGAAGACGTTCACTATTTTGGGAACCCTATTTGATCGAGGTAAATAGATTACTACTATATTTTCTTTGAGGATTAAAGGTTGACTTATATTTTGAAGAATCGATGAATTTAAGGTGGACTTATAGTAATTTAGGTTACATATGTAAATGATTAAGCTATCTTGGGGAAAATGTGATTAGGTTAGTTACTTTTGTTATAAGATGATAAGAGTGATTGATGTTGTTTGAAGATGAACGATATAGTCTATCTTGGAAGACTATGTTATGAGATCATTCTTATAATTGGGTTTCAATCTTAGTTTGGTTTGTTTTGAGGAATTTTAAGGACAGTTATTTATGGAATGGTCTATGATGAACTTTGGGTAGTACCATGGAACTTTGAAGATTTAAAAGTAGTTTCCCTTCCTATGAGATTCTTTCTTTTTTGAAGAGTTGTTTTAGCTTACCCTTTATGCTTTTGGGATAATGTTTAAAGATAGAAGAAATTGATAGTTAATATTTTTTGGATTACGTGACTCTCAAGAAGATGATTCTTGTGTTTGGATGAGACCAAGTGTTTTGAATGCTTATCTTTTGGAGAAAAGATTAGTTTTGGTAGAAACTTATTAAAGGATGAAACTCTACTTGAAGGTAGGTATATTTACTTATGTTTTTGTTCTATGTAGTAAATGAATTCCTCAAAATTATGAAATGGAACGTAAAAAAAACGTTGTTGGATTACGTTTCCTACTAGGTAATTAAAGACTGTTTACACACATCATAAGTTTGGGATTTTCTCGTGGTTAACTTTATCCTAATAATGTTTTCTATCACTGTCCCTCAGAACTTGACCCTTTGTTTTCTCCTCCATGTCCATGTTTTCCTACATGGAATCCTAGTGTGGGTTAACTCAGGTGACCTTTGTACTTCCCTTTCTTTCTTTTAAACTAATAGTTATACTGACTTCTTTTCTGATGTGAGATTTTCAATGAAATTTCAAAACCCAATTTTAAAAATTGCGAGGACGCAATTTCTTAAGGGGGGAAGATTGTAACAACCCGAAATTTTTAAGAAATCTTATTTCCTAATTTTGTGTGTTATTTTATTTTTTATACTCAATAAAAATATTTCATTTGATAACATGAGTATAATTAAAATGAGACCGTTGTGTTTTGACTGTTATATGACCAATGGTCAATATGACCACTGGAAACTAAACGTTTTGATTATTGTCTCTAAATACAAGTGATCTTGGTTAATTAATATAGAAAGAAGATTTGATGGCCTCAACCAGTAGTCTTGGACCGATCGAAGCCCATCTAAGAGAACTTGGGAAGGAGGTAGCACCGCTGGGCTTTTCTCTGAACCAAACCCAAGCCGAACTTCATCGTGTGAAGCTAGAACGGAATCGCCTTCGGAAGAAGTTCAAACTGATAGAAATTACTACACGTGCGATGTTGGCCGAGCCTCCCTCAGATTCTCTCACCTTATTACACCTTACACTTAGGTCCTATGTTGGTGTGATAAGGGGCTATATAAGGAGACTGCAACTGCCTTGTGTAATCCTTTGTTTTAAATAAAAAATGTTATTTCTTCTTATGATGAAGTTCATGGATTTTCAAATGTCCAGATAAATATAGTATGTATATTTCTGGTGAATCTTAGAGAAAGGATATTTTAAAAAATGTTTATGTAAACCTTAAATAATTAAAAATGTGTAATGATTTTCAAAAAATGGTCTTCTACAATTATGTTCATCACGAAATTTAGAGTCTAATAAGATCAACTTAATTTTTGATGAATAGTAAATTATGAATAGTGATTTTATGCTTAGGATTAGTAATTTGACCAAATGGATTAGTAATCTCACTTAAAGAAATTATTAATATAATCTAGGCACCTTGATTAAGTAATGTGATTCAAAAAAATGGTTAAATAATGGTTTCATAAATTATTAGTCAAGTATTAGTTTTTTTAGGTGAATAGTGTTTTTTAATTAAAAATTAAATTAAAAATATTTAGAAAATTATTTTTATAAAATAGATTTCATTTTTGAACTCAGAGCATCAATATTATGTTAAGGTAATTTTTGGGGATTTTTCTGAAAAAAATGAATTTTCAGTGAATAGTGTATTTATTTAAAAATTAAATTAAAAATATTTAGAAAATTATTTTTATAAAATGGAGTTAATTTTTGAAATCAGAGCATCTATATTTGGTTAAGGTGAAATTTTGGGATTTTTCTGAGAAAGTTGAATTTTCGATGAATAGTGAAAATACAGTTTTTAAGTTACGGGTGTTTAATGACATGATTAAATGATGTATTAAGTATGTAGTCAATATGGTAGACTTATGAATAGTAAGATAAGGTATGAGGTTTCCCAAGTGGCCAATACCATGGGCAAATACCACGGTCAAGACCATGGTTTTTCCAAAACCACCAATGAGGTGTCCCTTGGCCATTAATGCCGTGTCCCCTCACTTTCCCTATAAATACCAAGACATCCTCTCATCCATTTGACTCCCAACTCTCCCCCAACGAAGCTCTGATCTCATTACCTCCCAAGGAGTCCTCTCAAGGTTCCCCTAAGCCCTCAAGGTCCCAACCTTTGAGTTTTAAGAGTTACATTTTAAGGTAAGGGATCCAAACTCTCTCTTTCTTTTCAAATACTCTCTTTTAAGTCATTTCCTTTATGCTCCATGTTCTTATGTTGGAGGATGTTATTTTATATTCCTCTTACTTCCCTTTTCATGTTCATATGATGAGAGATCCCCTCTTACTCTCATAATTTCGTTTTATGAATGTTTAAGTGGCGCCGTTAGGCTGCCGAAATTTTTTGTAACGAATTCTTTCACCCTTCTCATTTTCAAGTTCTATTTTCTTATCACGTCATTCAAGTTACTTTTTATGTTGGGGTATGATCTCTATATCTATCATACTGATATTTTATTTTCATATTATTAGATACCCTATTTGATCTCTTCAATTGATTTTTTGAAGTTTAAGTGATGCCATAAGGCTGCCGAATTTTTAAGTGGTTCTTTCGCCCTTCTCGTTTTCAAGATCTATTTTCATGTCAAGTCTTTAAAGTTCCTTTTTATCATGTTGGGGTATAATATCTATATCTATCATACTGATATTTTATGTTCATATGATTAGAGACCCTATTTGATCTCGTCAATCCATTTTTTCGAATTTTAAGTGACGCCGTTAGGCTGCAGAATTTTTAAGGGATTCGTTCACCCTTCTCATTTTCAAGTTCTATTTTCTGGTCAAGCCTTTCAAGTTCCTTTTTATTATGTTGGGGTATTATCTATATATATATATCATAATGATCATTTATGGTCATATTATTAAAGACCCTATTTGATCTCGTCAATCCATTTTTGGAAGTTTTAAGTGACGCCGTTAGGCTGCCGAATTTTCATAAGAGAAATCATATTTTTTTTGTCTTCCTTTCAAGTTCTTCGTTTCATATGGTATATCATTCAAATTTCATTACCATGTTCTTAAATACTTTATATTATGTTCCCCTACTATTTTATTTATAATTTATGAGCAGGTGACCCATGTCCCCTCTCTTTTCAATGTTTTCTAAAACCATGTATCATAGTCGTTATGCTGCAGAATTTTCGTCTCAAAATGTCTTTCTCTTTTTTCAAATTATTTTATTTTATTAAGTGAACACTCAAAGATCTTTCTTCTACAGGGGTATTCACATATATATCAAAATGTTCTATTTTAATTCTGGGATTTACATACATGAGACCCACTTTCCTTTTTCCGTGGGTTTAAAGTGACATAAGGATCATGTCTTTAAAGCAGTTTTTTTTTAAAATGTGATGACTATGAAATGAAACCAATTTCTTTTATTCTATATGGTGTTTTTATGAAATGTTTGATGATGATATATGTGGATCACATTATAATAAAGACAAATTTAAGTGTGCGCCCTTATAGCGCTCCAATGCATTGGGTAAAGACTTAATCTCTAGAGATGACCATTTTTAACGACGCCTTGGTGAATAACCTTGGTAATTTTTAATGACACCTTGGGGATGGACCTTGGTGAAATGGAAATTATTGTCAATATTAAATGTTGTATCTACATCTTCAAGTTATGAAATACGTTATTTTTATTATGATATGACTCATGATTTTTTTCTCATGCCTTAAAGTTCTTTTTCATGACATTGTTGATGTATCTCAAGTTCACATGTTAAATGTTTCCCCTTGTTTCCCTAACAGGGCCTTCTGCTCACCCTTTCATTTGATGTATGTCCCCAGGTTATGAGATAAAATAATGAACCTAGGATTAATCTAAGGAGAATCCTTTCAAGTGTTTAAGAATAATGTTTTATGTTTTCATGTTTTAAGTTCCTGGTTTCCAAGACACTAAACCTTAAAGATCCTCGGTTTTGTAAAATGTAATGAAATTATATGTGATAAAAAGGCGGGATGCTATAGTTATTTATATTGTAGTGTTTTTGTAGTGATGCATGAAGAGGTGTGCAATGTGTTCTGAAATGTAAGGAAATTATGTGGTATTTAATGGAAGTGATTGGAAGATTAAAACTTGGAGAGAATATTTGTGATTGATTGTTTACTTTATTTATTCCATACATGGATGCATTAATATAGTTAATTCAGATAGATAGATTAGGGTTCTAAGGAGGAACCCATTGAGTATATTTATATGATCACCCATGTAATATATATATATATTCTTATATTATCTTGATAGAGTTAGTGGTGGTGTTAAAAAACTTTAGATGAAGACACAATATACTTTTTGGTAGAGACAGATTTAATTATACTTTGTTGAAGGTATATATGAGATGATAGACTTATGGTTGTCTTTCCATCCAAGGATTGGTTTTTTTATGAAATTACATGAATCAATATAAATTTTTCATGTATTGTGGTTGGTAATGAATTATTTTTTTCATTTATATGTTGGGTTTTCATTTTTTAATGGTAATTCCTTATATTATTGTGTGATGATAGACCCTTTGTGCTAGTCACTAACCCGCAGTTTATTGAAGATAGGCTTTGAGGGTCACACTGAAACTTGTATTAGGCTATAGTGAAGAACCAATAGGGGATGGTTGTGATAGAATGATATCAAAGTGATCATTTTTAGGATATAATTTATAGTAGTCACTAGTAAGGGTTTCATGGGTGGTAAGGAAATAATATTAATTGAACCTTGTATGTAAAGTATACTAGAGAAACTAGATTGACATAAAATGAACTCCCTATCATCCAAGAAAGGAAAATTTAAGATATGAATGAATACTTAAGGAACAATATACCAAATTCTGGGTATCTTGATAGGTTTGGATCCATTTATCATTTAGTTTTAGTTTAGTATGACTGTGCATTTTTTGTTCTTGGGGTGAGTGTCCATCTAGGGAAGGGGTGTGAAGGCCCAAATTTCCCTAGAGTCTTTACTTTATCATTCTTGGGTGTTTGGTGGCATTATAGGGATTATAAATTATTATTTTTTACCATTTTTATAATTTATTCAAGTAATTTTAAAATGGTTCAATTATTTTAGAAGTAAATTTGGAATTTTGTAAATAATAATAAATATCTTTCTTTATTATTTATAATTCCTCTATTTATTATCAATAAATTCATTTTATTGAACTTTATTTATTTTTAAAATTTGTTTTATCATGGAACAACATACACTTTCTGAGTGAAGGTATTTTGAGCCATATAAGGATAAAGGTGATTTTCTAAAGGTTGTGTGAAGGTAGTACTGCTAATACACTTTATAAAGGTAGTCTTTTTTAACTCAAATAAGGATAGGATCAAGTTTTTTTTGTTGTATGATGGTAACCTCTATGAGTAATGGTATATTATCTCACATCAGGGTAAGATCAAGTAAAGAAAAACCTGTTTGAGGGTAATCCATAGTTTCATTCTTCGTAGAAGGGTATAGGGAGCTTGTGTCAGGATAATACTTGTATTTCGGATCTCATGTAAAGGTAGTTACTTCGTGTTAGGGTGATTTTAATTTCTTTTCAAGGGTAGATCAATAATTTTAGAACTTTCCTGAGGGTAACTGATTATATAATTGTAAACCATATTTCCCATACACAACACATATCTCTCACATGTAGGTAACTATAATATTTATTGAAAATTATAGAAAATTCACAATTTCATCCAGATTCATTCTTAAACATAATTCAATGAAATAAAATGTAAAAAAAATTAAAATAAATGGATTTAAATCATATTATAAAGATTATGAAAATGGATTTTGACTCTTTTAAAACATTTATTAAAATTTAGAGTTTTAAATGGGATATGAAAGGGAATTAAATAAAATCAGATTTAATGAGAACTAAAATAGGAAGGTTTAAACAAATTTTTATGGAAATATCTAAGGAAATGATATGTTATTTGAAAACCAGAGAATTATTCTCTCATTTTAGTCTAATTACCCCCTCAAACATAGATGATAATAATATTTCCAATCGATTTCTGAGAACCTTTAATAATTAATTCAAGTTTCTCTTCACGCTTCATAGGCTGATTTCCATCTATTTCTCTCAATCTGTCTCTCCCCGCTCTCATTATCTTGTTCATTGAGCTGCATGTATGAAACTTTCAAGAGGTAGGGGATGTGAAAAACCACTTCTAATTTTTGTAAATGTGTGATCATATCAAACTTTACAGTTCTTTGAATAAATGGATGAGACCATCCTTAAACAAGATAATAATATAGAATTATCATAATAATGAAGAGAAAAACATCACATGTAGAAGATAAATAATATTTTATAATTTGGAAATTAAATAAAAGAAAAATCATAATTACATGTAACAAAATTATTGATTATTATTTTATGATATATAAATTAATTAATAAAAAAAGAGAATTAATGCATGATAAAGTAATATTATATCCTTGATATTACCTATTAGTATAGAATCATGGGTATTATTTTCTTTCCTCCTGGTATTATCATATGTAAATCATAAAAAAAGAAATAATTTATATTGAGTTATTCATCATTAGAGGTACCCATAAAATGATAATCATGTGTTTGAGAATATTTATTATTGAATAATATGGGGTTGGGCCTTTGTGATCACATGTTTTTTATTATATGTTGATGCCTCTTGATTTTATAGACAGTGTGCTATCAATTTATTATGGATATTTTAATTTTATAATTGTAAATATGCATAGAATTTGATAATAACCATAAAGATAGGTTAATGGAAGAGAATAAGTTGATTATTTTACTACCTTGAACTTGATGAAATATGGAATTTGTGATTAAATCATGCTTATTATTATATTCTAGATATAGAAATCTATTCTTAATAGGATTTTTTTTGAAACCTATGAATAATGAAATGATTAATTAAATATGGTAATATAATTGGGTGTTTACCAAAAATAATTATTTAGGGTTGAGTGAGACAATTCTTGTTTGTGAGAGTCTTGAATTCCTTGATAATATGACCTTAGTGATCATGAAATTACAAGATGAAAATATTTTGTTTCCATGTATGTATACTATAGGATGTTATAGCCTTGATGTGATTATTATGAACATGGAATGGATGATTTATTTGATAATAAATGGGATAGTTTTCCCAGGGATATAATTTTGGTTGATACTGGTTATGGTGAGATAGAAATTAATATGCACAGTGGTGCCGAGGATGACAACATGGCAGTCCATATAATTTGAGTGTTGTGATTTCTTGTAAATATATTCTTATTATTTTATTTTGATGTATTAATTATAGGATGGTTAATTATCATTGATCCTAGCTATTTTTTATAGTTGGTTTATGCATAAAAAGGGCATATTTGTTTATGGTATCTTAATATGAGTTATAGAGTACTCAAAAAATTATTGAAATGATAAATGAATTAGTAAAAGAAAGGGTATGATTCTTAGTGATTATATATGATGATGGAATACATGAATAATGATTATGGAATCATGTTGTCTTGTAAATGAAATAAAATAGTAAAACCAATATTGATGATGGTTTAATAAAATATTGGTAATTGGAAATTAATAAGGGAATATTAATGATTATTTTGTTTTTATTTCATTATTATTTGATATTTAGTTTCCTAGGCCTTAGCAGTGGTAGTTAGGTTTCCTGAGTGATGATAAATATAGATGATTTTGAGGACAGGTATTTTAACTTAGTGCAGTTGTTTGGAATACATCATTATATTTTATTGATTTCACACATTTATCCACCCTAGTGAGTAGGTAAACCAAAACCTAAATGTTTTGGGGGACTGTTTCCCCCAACATTTATGTTTTTGAGGGAATAGATGATCGAACAATACCTCTCCCCCACTCTCATTTCAACTATAGTATTCTTATGTGGGAATATCCATGTTGTGATGACTTAAGGTATATGGTATGGTCTCAATTGGGTTGTGATGACTCTTGGTCCTACTATATATTTATGTGTGGGATGTAACAAATTGATGTGAAGAAACATAATTGAATATAGACACGGTGGATATGAATTTTCATGTCTGTATATGCTTTAGATGTTATGAATTGAGGTATAATGCATGATACAAAAGTTTCATTGGACTTTATAGTTATACTTGGTTATAGATGAGATGATGATGATGTGGTTATTCCAGGATTCATGGGATAAAAAATGGCTATGATAATATTTCTCTTGATTGGGTTAGATGATTCTTGGGAGGGATGAGAATAGGACATGATCTATGGGGGGGGGGTGAGAGTGAAAAACTAGGGGTTAGTGGAATTAGAGTACCTCCATATATATATATGTGAGTTTTTTGATATTAAATATTTTACTTATATACATTACTTGGTGAGTGAGCCATGGCTAGTATAGGAAAATGGTTTAACCTATTTAGGTGATGATTTGGTTTCATTTATTTATTCTCTAGGATTCAATATACTTCTTTCACATTTTTAAAAGAGTTTTTGAGGGTGATACTACAAAGTATACATGTTATTATCACTATATATATGTAAACTATATTTTAGGGTCACATGAGCTGGTTAGTGATAGAGCTAGGAATTACTATCTCATGCAATTGATCATGAGTTTGTTGGAGTATATGGCCACAACCTTGGCGTCTCCTACAATATTTTCATTTCAATTTTTTAGTTTTTATGACATTAAATCATGTGTTGGAATTTTTTAATCATTTATGATATGGAGTTTATTGGTGTATTTTATCTCATCTCTTATATTTAAATTATATATTGAGGATAAGACTCCCAATTTATGTGATTATGCCCTTGAATCTAGTTTCCAAACTGTAGCCTATTTGAGGCAGGTTTTGAGGGTTAAATCATTCTCTTCACTATGGTCCTAGGTTGGTTACCATTGGGGGGGGAGGTCTTGAAAATGTGATATCAGAGATTTTGGTTGAGATATAGAATGTAGTTTGGATATATGCAATGGTTAGGATGTATGGGTAGGTAGAGAATCAATATCAGTTGGAATTAGCACACGATGTAAACAAGTGATACTAAATAGAAGACTAGTATTTAGGTCCCATAGTGATCCAATGAGAGTAAATTAAGTTTACTTAATGTACTAAGTGAAGTGATACTATTTAAATGATACAGAACTAGGTAAGGATCACACAACATGATTTTTTTCACCTATTTTTGAATTAGGTAAACAATGAGAATTAGGTTAAATTGAATTAAATAATTAACCTTAAAAATTTTATATCTTGAGTTTAGGGATCACCTATTTTTTTCTTTTACATTTATATATATAGATTTATGTTCCCACTAGGTTCATGCTGAAGAGGTTCAACGAGATATTCCATTAGATCACCACAGAGTAGAGGTTGACAATGACAACTGTAAGAGGAGAACATTCTAAGAGTTTTATTGCTAAATTATATAGAATTATGAGGGTTTCTTGTTATTAACTATCCTATGATTCCTTAAATATTCCTACATGGGGATGTAACGAGGCCTTAGGTGTGCCTCTATATACACTAGAGGCTTCCAAACAGTGATGAGGGAGTAAAATAGTCACGAGGAGACAATTCTTTTTAAGAATAATCCTGAGGATCATGCCTGAATCTACCAAAAAACTAGCATGGTCCAACCATATAAAAGACATCCCAAAAACCTTTATAAATAAAACAGGGCACCAAATAGGATCCCCAAATACAAAAATAAATCATTAAATATACCTATATGATGTACCCATACATAACTAAAAAGTAGTAGGTAAGCGTGGCATAATGTAAATAAAATGGAACATTGTCCAATACACATGATAAATAAAACTAAAAGTAAACTAGCCTCTAAACCAACCCATTATAAATCATCATTCCTAGTCCTCAGCGTCCATAACTCACAAAACCTATAGCATGTGTCTAGATCTAAGAATAACCTATGTCCTATGAGAAAACAAGAGGGTATACCTACATACATCGAAACTCATGCCGTGTATACGGGTAGAGGGTGAGTCCAACGATCCAATTGGAACCACCAATGCCTCAACAATATTGATTGATGCTGTTATCAAGTAGATTTGTATGAAATATATATAAAATTTCTTCAGTTTTTCCCATGAAACACAGAAACCCATAATCATAACACACAATGAACATCAAACATACACGTCGGGTCAACAAGTGATAACCAAACCACTTCAAACCTTGACCATACCTTCTTTGGCCAATGATGAAGTTTCTTTAAGTATAAGTAACCACCATAAGAAAATATACTCATCCATAAAACATGTAAATCACTCAATGGAAATATACCCATCCACAAAACATAATAATCACCCATGGAAAATATACCTATCCTTGAAATATAGGATCCACTTGAGTGATATATTCGAATCCTTATAATGTATGAAACCAACCAGGAGAAATATATCCGTCCCAGAATACAAGATACCACTCAGAGAAATCCTAATCTAGACCTAAAACCATGTGAGTTTACTCCTAGGGGGTCACATCCCCAACCATAGATCAAGTACCTAACATCCATTACCCTAGGATCACTTCATGCCTCAGTGCCTAAACCCTCATTTTCAATTCACACACACATTAAATTAAATTAGATATAAACAAGGGTCACCACTCCCCCAAATATTAGGTACCCCAAGAACATATTGGAATCCAATATTGAACATTAATGATTATATATATTTAAAAATACACACACTCAGGGAAAACTCTCTTCCCAAAACCTTGTTTAGAATTCACCTTGGGTATTGCACCCTAGAACTATAGATATCTCACACATACCAAATGTGTTAGTATCACCCCAAACCTATCTCACATAATCATGGATGGGATCTCAAGAACATGACATATCCTCACTACTCCAACCACATTAGGATCATAAAAATGATTTGGGTTTTAAGGTGACACTTGAATTCATCACTACTCAAATATCACACTAACCCTCTTTAGGATTAACATGCCACTGGGGGACTCACTGGGGTCCCCTAAGTCACATCCGAGAATAGAAACTCTACATAGGTTCCTTAATAAAATTTCCATATCTTGGAACCATCCTTTAATTTTGATAATAATGTATGTGAATGTTCTTTAGGGTTCTTAAAACCAATCTCTACCCTCTAAGGGGTCTTTCACATCCATCTAAGTCAACTCACCACTTTGACACCAAAAGCATCAATCATTGGCCATAAAACACAAACATGCATCATCATGAAAACACATAATCTATTATAAAATCACTGATAGGGTCACATAAAATCTATCATATCAATGGGGTATATAAAAAATCACTCATGATTTTGAAAATAGGGAATCACCCACACAAGGTCAAATAGAACAAAAAATTTTAACCAAGCCTCTTGGGGTTCACTTTTAAAACTAATAAAAATCATCTTTATAACTCATTTAGAAATGAAACTATGTTATTTATTACCCATACTTATCTCTAGTAAAAAATACCTTCAAAAATTTATTTAGTAAACATAATTCCTATTTTAAAATACCATTTTAAACCCATTTCCTAAATCATAGGTTTTTCGATCTGAAATACCATCTGAATAAAACCCTTTTTAATTTTTATAAAGGAAATATATTTCACTTTGAAAAAAAACTCATGAAACCAATAAAACTTTAAATAGGGACACCTATACTCATTCAAAAAATTCACTACCATCAAACCATTTAGAAAGTTATGATGTCCATGCTGACTATTAGGCTGATTAAGGTCTGTCACAGTCCATAGATAAATCAAAAAAATAAAGCACATGAATTCATATATAATAATGATGGAACATGAATATAAAGTCCCAAAATAACCAAGAGTATCAAATATGTCAAGGAAACCTACCTCAAACGAAACCACTTCTTTTAGATCACTACTCAATTGCCTTCACCCAAGCTCATTTAAGCTAACCATCCACCATTCCTCAACACGAGGCTCTATATCAAGTCATAAAACCACATGTTTAATAATAAAAAATTTATAATTAAACATTCAAATTAAATTTAACAATTTATTATTAATTTAAAATTTAATTTAAATAGGCATAATGGTTAAAAACTCACCAAATGACATCTTTTTACCGAAACATTGAGAAACATGGTGTTGTATACTCCCAATATGCACTTGAACCTAAGACACATGAAATCCTAATCATTAAAAAAAAATTAATGGCCAATTTAATCAAATTAATTAAAAAACACTAAGAAAAACTACAAGGATATTTTACTTTCTTGAAATGGCATGAAACTACATAAGATTAACCTCTCAGAATCCTTTAACAAATCCACTCCATATCCCCATCATAATGGGACGATTATACCATTATTTAGTAGAATAATCTATCAAAACTATAACCAGAATGACCAACATGAAATGGATATTAAGAAGAAGATGGACACAGATAAAGGGAGGATATTTCAACTTATACCACCAGGGAAATCACACCACAATCTCCCCAAAATAATGGAGGATTGAAGGAGATAAGAGAAGGGATACTCCTAGATTAGCCATGAATGAATGATGGAGGAGGACTAAAGACCACTAAAACAGGAGAGTGGAAAAAGTTGAAACCCAAAAAAATTATATAAATCACATATGAGACCACAACCTATACCACATATTGTAAAACACCATAGTGTTCTGCTTGATAGACCCCGATGACCCCCAAAATGAAAAAATCCATGAAAAAAGGATTTATAATTTCTATATTTTGGATAAGATATCTTGATCACTCACCATGCTAGACATTGTGGCATGGTTTTCCATGTGGTGACTCAAAATGAGCTCCCTAACTTCCCTACGACCTGGTGGATTCCATTTTAGAGTTCCCAGGACACCACCACACCTAGATAAAATGATTAATAGGGAACTAATGAGAGGTTCCTCCTATCATTTTTACATAGTTTCACTATCTATAACCATGAGAATATTCAAAATATAGACATACCCATAGTTAGCCAAAACAGCTAGACTAGGGGCACCACGACGTAGGGGAGGGAGTAGTGAGCCTTCAGGTTCTCCAGGATCATCTCAAGCCTCAAAAAACCACTCCAAGACTTTTTTATATATCTTGAAACAACTTCAAAGGCTCTTTCCACTTCCAAAAATGTGTTCCAGAGATATATAGACTCTCAAAAATCCTTTTTGAGTCTCGGTTCTCAAACAACCTTAACCATAGATATTTTCTTTAAAATTATTCTATAAATTATCAACCTGTATAGATGTGGGTATTTTTAACCTCCCCAATATAGCACTTCTCATACCCAAGAGTCCCTAATGGTCCTTAACTATAAATCTAAACCTATCCTAGTTTCACATTCACACTCAAAAAACACAATGTTCTATCCTAAACACTGAATATGATTCCACCGTGCAACTCTAATCACTACGCCCAAATACACCAACTTTCCCCCTAAAACCCTAGTCTGAACCTTCATCCACCTCAAATGAATATTGAATGATTCTATTGATGTAGCTTCCACCTCACCACATTTATTCCTATAATATAATCAATTATCCTTATTTAGGTCAATTGTTCCTAAAAATATTCCTAACCTCATCTACTGATGCATCACCACCTCACCCAAGTCAATCATATGGCCTAAACTCTCAAAGGTATTTCTAAAACATTCAACCACCACATTGAAGTCAAAACCTAACTCTTGAATCTATTCTATGGTTGGATCCTCTACCAACCCATTCCAATACCATGATTTCCCTATGAGAACTTATGTATCATCGATTTGACTCACTTACAAATAATTCTAACATCATCCTGATCCCTATTACAATGCATGAAATCTATACAAAACCACAGTCAAATCCCAAAACCCGATCCATCCAGTCACTATCCTTGTGTAATGACCAATACCATCCACTAGATGGTTTTACCATGCTCATGATACTTTTGACACAAGGTTCACACACTCGTGACTAATATGATTCTCCCCACCATGGATAATCCTTATTATCACCTCAATAACCTAATATATTTTATCACTTCCACCCACATCCTGTCTATTACAAAGTGTAATGATTAAGTGTGATCACCCCACTCATAACTGAGCATTAACAAAAAACATTTTTCATTAAGTTTCAAGATGGTTCTCAACTATAACCATAGATATAAATACATAGAAGGGTCAATATGAAATTTATCCTAATATTATGGTCCATCCCACCATAATAGTCCACTAAACGAGGTTGATTTTGAATAATGGTTCTCCCCAATCTAGGAATAGCCTACAGAAAACAAACACCCAGCGGTCTAAACCACAAAATCATTAAAACACATGTCAAGGTGTCCTACCCCTAATCCCCCCAAATCAAATCCGAATCCTACATCCTAATAAAATAATCTATATACATCCATCATCTTTCCACAATGTATTTCTCAAACCAATGATCGAATACCCACCAATCATATAAATCATGCACTTGGGTTTCTCCCAGTCAATCCATGAAAATAATTCAAATTGGACTACATGGAAAATATTTTCTCTTCGTACACCACAAAAACAAATCAAAACACACCCACTAAACACAATTTTTATTTTCTAGGAAAAAACAACATATATTACAAGTATAAAATTCAATCACTGTCCCATTCCTGGCCAAAATACATCAAAATCCACATAATCTGGTTCACATAGGTACCTGTTACTTATTTAAAAAATCTATTCAAATCCTTTAAACACCCCTATACTCACTAGAGTTCTCCAAAAAATCCCTTGGAATCCTAGGGTTTTTCTTTAAATTATAAATCACCAAAATCCATGGCCTTGCACACCATTTTTCCAAAAACCATATCCATTTCTATTTTTTTTCAAAATCCAATTCCAGAAACCACTTTCCTAAAATTTTTCATAAGAAAATATTTTCTAATCATTTCAAAATAACTAAATCCATGATACACTTCAAATAAAATAATATTTTAGAATAATTTTACTCACACCTCATGCCACCACATTGGCTTTCCTTTCAAATTGGGCTTTTTCTCAAAAATCAACCATCAGAAAAACCATTTCCCTATGGAAGCCATAAAATAAGAATCATAGTCAATAAAAAAAACTCCTATGATATATATTAATATAATTATCCCATATAATATGTTTTAGAAAACATTTATTATATTATAAGTTTCTTTAATTGATAATGGATTCCGATGAGGAAACATGCAACGACTTAATATTTCACTGTATATTCTCCTTAAGAAAAAAAATTATTAAATAGAGTGTGTAACACACTATACCTAACTAAAATGAAAAAAACTTGATATATTTTTAATATTAAATTTTAAATTTTAAATTATCTTGTATAAATTGAAGTAACCATATCACAAAATCAATAAAGGAAGTAAGAAGAAATGGTATCCAGGAGTGGAAGTATTCCTTATAAATCCCAGTTTTCTAAACTTAGAAGGGAGTTATATTCGTTAGGGTTTTCTCTAGACTAATCCCAAGGAAAACTTATGAAATTATGGCCTGAGAAAAACCATATACATGAGAAGTTCATGCTCGTGGGGATTTATACATGATCCAAGCTAGCTGAACTGTCACCTAAAACTACAACTAGAGATTTTCTGATTCTTAATTATTTCATGGAGATCCCAAAAGGTTATTTAAGTAGAATATAATATTATATCAAAATTTAATAAAATATTTATATTTATAAATATATCGTTATTTTTTATACTTTTTGAAATTTCATTTTTTTATAAATTCTCTTTATTCTTAAAAAATTTATTATTCAAAAATTAGTTTTTTATTTCAAGTATATAAGTTTTTTTTTGATTGAGAAATAATAATATATATTAAAACTAGATAAATTAGTAATTTATAGTAAAACGAATAATTATTATACCAAAATTCATTTTCTTATAAAATCAGTTTTTTGCTATATTTTATGTTTCTAATTAAAAAATAAAAATTATAAGTTTTAGGATGAGACTTTGAAAAAAATAAATTCATTTTTGGATTTATCATTACAATATTATATTAATATGGATTTTTGGATTTTTTTAAAATATTAATTTTAGTGAATAATGAAAAATAATCTTTTTACAAATAGAATGAATTTTATGTAATTATTACTTTATAAGTATGAATTAAAAATTTATGATAACTCCATATGAGATCAAATATGTATTTTGATGTGGTCTGAGGTCATCAAGACCCTCAAAATATTATTTATAAACCTATACTATTATAATAGTGAAGGTTTATAAATAATATTTTGAGGGCTGTGATGACCTCTGACCACATCAAAATTTGGCACCGTTGCCGGAGAAGGCATGCACTGAGTAGTCTAAGTGTTTAAAAAAATTAAAAAAATAAATTAAAAAAAATATTAAAAAAAATTATATGAACATTTGATGCTTGTGTTGTTGGTTTAAGTTCTGTTTGAATTTTTTGTGTGCATTAAATCTGAAAATTTTAAAAAATAGAATGTTTTGAAGGCTCAAACTACTACACTGACCTTACTATGTTTGTTGTGGATATTATGGACATACTTCTAGGTAGTGTGTATATAAACTTCCACAAAAGGATTTTTACATTGAATAAAATGAACAATATGAGTTTAGTCCTGACACCCTAATTAAGATTGACCTAATTGATTATAAATTTGACACTAGGGTGGAACTATTGAACACTTGGTTAACTAAAACCCATGAAATTCAACATAGATACTCTCAAGAGTAAGATAAAAGAATGAAAATATTGGAAAACATGCTCTTGTAATTACTAAATAGGGTTAAATAACAAGAAAAATCTGAAGTGAATGAATAAGAAAGTGTTTATAAAAGATTTTAAAATCAAATTGAAGAGGAAAGTGAATCTGAAACTGAAAAAAAAACCATTTACTTTGAAGAATCTGAAACTGTTGAACCAAATCTTGAAATTACCAACTCATTAAACAAAGAACACAACATTGAAAATCCAATAATGAACTTTAATTATGTTGAGATGGACAATTTTGAAATTTAATTTAAATAGTTTGGAAAATATTTCCCAGTTCTTTTCATCATCCCTTCTTTCAAAAAAAAAACAATGTTTTAGGAGTTTTGAAAAGGAAGTCACTCAGGTAGAAGAGATATTTGAGAATGAAGATTTGAATGTTAAAAAATTTTCTCCCAATTTGTCTAACTTTGTGAACAATGAGGCTGAACTTGATATTGGGTATAATCTATATGAGAACCTTAAACTGGAAATCACAGAATCTCAAATCTTTGAACCACAATTGAAAAATTCTCTTCCATGTTTTGAACTTGTAAACCCAATAATTTCTGAAATGTTTTTTGATGATGAGGATGATGGCATGATATTTCAAGAAATAATAATTGATGAGTTATCATTTCCCTATTCTCATAGTAATAACTTTTCTGAAATTTGTGATGAAATGGAAAGCATAGTTAACCAACATGAGGAGAATTGTCTTAATTTGAACATTCTGGAAACTAAACTTATTGAAATTGAATTGTACAATTCTTATCCTAAAATTTTATTTCAATACTCAAATGACATGGTTTTAGAAAGTGAGCCTTTTGAACTTAAACATGAAAAAGAGGTTGATCAAACACTTGAATTGGGTAGAATTGATTTGTTGGAAGCAATAGATGTTGAGTGTTCATTCACTGATGAGGAACTTTTGGAAGAGATTTACAACATTGTTAAACCTGAATTTGCTACTGGTCAAATAAAATATCTTCCTTGTCTATCACTAACATCCTCAACTATGAAGGGTGTTGAGCCTTCTTGTGATACTGTTAGTAGTCTATAGGGGGAATCACACTTGAGTTCCAATGTTTATAATTCTGTTTAGCACTCTATTGAATCTCCTCTTAAACTTGCTAATCATAATTAACCCACAAGCAACCTTGAATTCGAATATATTAGTATTGAGGTTAATAGAGATAGCTCTGAGGTCAATGCCACACCCTTTGAAGCACCTAGTTCTATGTTTTCCCTTCATGTGAATTCAAATCTTGAAATGTCTGAGCATGATCTAGAAGTGGACAACATCATGCCAACAACTGTCAAGGGGTGTCTCTTAGTGGTTATTTCAGACAATGAGAGTTTAGTTTCTGTCATGTTAATTTTTTATGCCCGTATAATTCATTATTCTATTAAAAAAATTGGCCAAAAACATGTGGTGGTTCCTATTAAGGAAACCACATCCACCTAGTGACTATAGTTAGTTGCTAGGTGAGTCTGGTTGGGGACTTTAAATCTAGCACTGCATGGGAGGCAACCCATGGTTTTGTTTGTTTTCAATAAAATACTATAAAATTTGTAATTAAATAAAGTCTAACTGAAAACTTTAACTCAGTGCTTCATGGGAGTCAACCCATTCTCTTTCTGTGTTTTCATTTTTTTTCTGTTCTTGTTGCACTTGTAATAAAGTGTTTTTGTGTTTCTTTTTTGTATGCTCGGTTTCTGATGGGTATTTGTACTTGGATTACATGTTCTGTGTTTTTAGGATGATGTTGTTGTATTAATAAAGGAGTGAAATTCCCATATTGAAGGATTAATATAAAAATATTAAGTCTGGGAAGCACCATACTATTAATTTCTGTTTCATTTCTTTACTCCTTAATGCTTTAGAAAAAAAATCTGCTGCATGTCTTGCATGAAAAAAAATTCTTCTCTATATGTTGCTGCTTTAAAATAAATTCTTCTTACTAAAAAATTCTACTGCATGTTTATTGCCACTACAAAAGTCTTCTTTTATAAAAAAGCTGCATGTGCCTGTTGCTGTGAACTGAAATTCATTTTTTAAAATCTTCTCACTACTTGGAACTAAGTTTTTGTGTGGTGGGGGGGGGGGTACATGATGTTGGTCTTTTGAATCTACTTTGGGTTGGAGTGTTAAGCATGAACTTTTTCTAATGTATTGAACATCCAACTGAATCATAGTTTTTGAACATGCTTACTATCTATCCACTTTGCACCCACAAGTTTTATGCTAATGAACATGCTATAAAATTATTCATTATGGCAAACAACATTATATTGAACATCATAGAGACCCTTTTAACATTTCATGAATCTACTCTATTCAAAATCTATTTTGAACCTTTATGTTTAATTGTTCTTCTCCACTTTAGAAGTCAAATTTGGGGACTAATTTGGGTTTTAAGTGTTGGGGAGGGGCTCAATTCTTGACTTTTCTTTGAGCTATTCTTTAATGTAAGCTCATCAATTCCCACTTCACTTAAAACTTTTTTTAAAAAAAATTGTTAAAATTAGTTTTCAAAATTCTTTCATAATTTTAGGATTTATATTGTGCGCAATTGGGTCTTTCCTTTGGATGATTTCTGATTGGTAGTTTAGATCTGCTTTGATAGTAAAATTATTGAGGGTGGATGATTTCTGAGTGAACTTACTTAGTGATTTAATGGAAATTTGGTTTAAGAACTATTTCTCATAGTGATATGGGTAACTTGTTTGTGGAGTTATGATCATAGCCTTTAGAACTAGAAGTCTGATATTGATCATATGGGACACACTTTTTTGTTATTTATTAAAGTAATTACCTTAATGATCTAATGTAAATGGTTTTCATAAAAATCTTTTGAAACTGGAGTAGTTTGGGCATTTGGGATCCCACAGTGAATCTTTGATACCCAAGATGATGGGTGCGTCTCTATGAACTATAAACCCTCTGTACACCCTGAATAAGTGCATTGTGCAGTGCTTAGCACATGATACATGGCTTGGAAAAATTTAAATAAAGTGTTTAAGGTCAAAATGAGTTCATTAAGGTGAGGGGAAGGATGAATGCTGGATGAAGAATAGGTAAATTGGTTTATATGGGAGTCATTTAGGTTGCATCCTTAAGGTGATTAAAAAAAAGTTATTTTTGGAACCTAAGTGATGATTCAAAATAAAAATTTCCTCTAGTTAAGTTTCTAAATCCACTGATATTTTACCTCTTTTCACTCTTGGACTTAAAACCTGATCTTGGATTGAAGTAATTCACTAAGCAGTATCACATATGAGGCATGACATCTTCATTTCTTGTTGATTCATAATTTTCAAGATTACCCTGTGAGAATTTGTTTTAACCAAGATTCATATGAGAAATTCATTTTCTAAAAGCCTATTGAAATGTTTTTGTCCTTTGTTTCAATTTGCAGGACATGTTACATTTTGGGGAAAAATTTGAATACCATACTTCTGTTTTCAACAATAGTAAAACATGGGATTGTTTAAGGACAGACAATGATTAAGTGTGGGAGAATTTTATATGGCCTTAAAAACACATGTTTTTCCACATATTTTTAATTAAATTTTAATGATTTAATTGGATATTTTTGTACTTTATACTAAATATTAACAATTTTGTATTTTTATAAATAAATATATCAATTAATAAATTTTTATAACTACTCATGTATTTTATTCTTTAAATTAGTTAATTTATGTTTTACTTTATTTTATAGTCTAAAATCTTTTTATTTAGTTTGCTGTTTTTGTCTGCAAATTTGTTAACTTAACATTAATTAATTAACTAATTAATTCTGATTTTGTACATTAAATAATATAGTTTTGATTTATCTTTTCCCATATTAAATATTTAATAATTTATAATAACATAATTTAATTATTAGTTGTCTTTTAACAAATTCATAAGTTATAAATTTTAGATAATACACTTATTTAATTTATTAAATCTCTTTAATTTAATTTCATTAATTAACATAATTTTTTAATAACAAAATAATTATCTGATTACTTTAATTAATATAATTTGAAATAGTAGACTATTATAAATAATTTTACTTTGTTTTATAAATCTGTAAAATTTATATTAACTTTAAATAATTTAGTTACTTCTTAATTTTAAGTTATAGTTTAGTACCAGTTTAGGTTTTGTAAATTGAAGTTAATTATAATTTAACTTAAGTTTAAATTGTTTTATAAGTTTATTAAAGTTTGTTATGTACTTAAGTTTTCAATCGATCTAATTAATTTTTAGTTTTAATTAATTATCTTATTTATATTTTTATTTAAGTTTCAATTTATTTAACTTTTCTGTTTGTTTTGCAGTGTAGCGGTGACACCATTTTTCTCTTTCATGGTGGCACCGTAACCTCTTGACACGGTCTCACCATACCACCTTTGGCTATGCTACCGTATCCCCATTACGATGTCACCGTAATTTCAGACACCACAACCCTGTCTCACCATTCCATTACGGTGCCTCCTTTCTGCCACCATATTTTCCTCACACTGTTTCCCAGTTATTCTGCCACACTATTTCAACTTTGTCACGGTGCCACAACAAACTTCACGCACTATATCTCCTTCCACCATAACCTCTTCTTCCCAAATAAAAGCACCGGTTCCACACATTTTTCATGGTGCCTCAGCCATCGTTTCCTGCTGCCACAGAAACCCTCCGCACAGTTTCCCTACACTATTCTCTCCTCATAGTTTCACTCTTGAGGTGGCACTATTACCAAACTGGTTCCACAACATCCTCTTCCAGCCCCTGGCGACCGTTTTTCCCTGTCATGAACAACAAACCCTTGTGACAATTTCCTTCTCAAACGCCACCACACTTTTCTCAATCCATGACCCACCAATTTCTCACACTGTCAAAGAATCGCATCAAAATTCACACGTACACAAACTAGATCAAGAATCGTATCATACCTTCAACCAACGACTCAATTTACATATAAATTTCCAAAAATAGATCAATTTAAACCCAAATAATACCAGATCTTCTCTACCCACACATGATCTTAACCTTTTTCATACCGGAACCTCACCGCTCGAAGCGGCACTGTTGTCAAAAGAGAAACTCGCGGGCCTGCGCCGCCATTGTGAGGCAAAACCGAAGCTGAATCTGGCTGAAGCCTGTCCCAGTGGATCCGGGAGGAAGAACTTCGCCGCATTGCTGGAGGAGTAATAAGGAGTCACGACGTTACTTCTAGAAGAAGAACCAGATTCGAAGACCCCCTATAGCGTTGAGATTGGGGAGGGGGGGGGGGGTGAAGTGAATTAATTAATATAAAAAATAATAATAAAAATAATAATATAAAAGTAAAAGTAAATAATTAATAAATTAATCAAATAAATATAATATAATATATAATAATTTGTATATATAAATTTTATAAAATTAATAAATAGATAAGTTATAAAATCTTATTCAAGTCAAACTAATAAAAATTTATAAAATTTAAATATAAACAATCATAATTTATAAAATTATTAATTAATTAAAATAGATATTTTAACACTTTAATTTTAACAGAATAAATATAATAATTAAATTAATAAAGTAATTTATTTTGATCTAATTTAAGAATATAATTAAGTTATACTATCTAATAATTAATAATACTTACACTAATAACTTAAATAATAATAATAAATTTAAAACTTAATAATTTTATTTAATTAAATATTTAGTTATAAATTAATAATTATAACAATAATATTTTATAATAATTATCAATAAATATTTTTATTAATTAACTTTAGTTATTATAACATTAAACTAAAAAATAACTATTTTACTCTCTTTGCGTATTTATTTATTTATTTTTCTGTTCAAACAATGTAGGTTCATTCAACAGATGAAAAAACATCCAACTTCGCACAACTAACTCACTCGGAGTTAGTTACATCGAAAAATCTATTACGATGTGTGGTTGAATGAAAAAACACACATGTTTCATGCAATAGTAAAAGACAAGTTTAAGTCGGTGAAAACAGGGGTGACATGCAGCAAATGACAACGGATATTAAAGGTAGAGAAAACAACAGAATTATAGAAGGAGGCTCATTCATTCCATGATCACATCCATCTGAGAGTAGATTGGGATGCTCATTCATTCCATGAACACACCTTGGGAGAGAATATCAGAGAGGATGATTCATTCCATGAACAAACCTTTGGAGAGAAAATCCAGAGTGAGGCTCATTATCATTCCACGATCACAGCAGATTCGAGAGTGGACTCCCAGGAGCAGCACTGGAGACGAGCTAGAGGCCAAGGAGCCTGAGAGTAGAGCCATATTTGGGGAGTTCTTCTTACCCCTGTTGTTATTTTTTGTACTCTATTCGTGGATGTTTTTCACTACTTCAATCAATATGATCATAGACTAAGATCTTAGTTCGGGAATTTGATTCTACTGGATTTTATTCTAAAATCTATTCACATCATTTTATTTTCAGATTCATAATTTCATTATCGATAAGAGAGGTCGATATTGAATATTTTTATCAAAGCTTTAACATCATTAAAATTGGATGAACAATTGAAAAGATAATCGTAATTCAATCTCACCGATTGATTATGATTTTGAAAATAAAAAGATGTGAAGAGATTTAAGAATAAAATCCTGTAGAATCAAATTCCAGAACTAAGATCTTAGTCTATGATCATATTGATTAAGCAGTGAAAAACATCCAAGAACAGAGTGCAAAAAATAATGATAGGGGGAAGAAGAACTCTTTAAAAAATGCTCTTCTCTTGGGCTCCTTCACCTCCAGCTTTTCTCTAGTGCTGCTCCTGGGAGTCCGCTCTCGAATATGGTGTGATCATGGAATGATAATGAGCCTCGTTCTAGATCTTCTCTCTAAAGGTGTGTTCGTGGAATGAATTAGCCTCTCTGATCTTCTCTCCCAAGGTGTGTTTGTGGAATGAATGAACTTCCCAATATTCTCTTGGATGGATGTGATCATGGAATGAATGAGCCTCCTCCTCTAATTCTGCTGCTTGATCTGCCTTTAATATCTTCTATAATTTGTCGCACGTCACTCCTGTTTTCACCGAGTTAAACTTGTCTTTTACTATTGCATGAAACATGTGCATTTTTTTCGTCAACCACACGTTGCGCTAGCTTTTCCCATGTAACTAACTCCAAGTGAGTTAGTTGTGTGAAGTTGGACGTTTTCCCGTCTCTTGAATGAACCTACATAGTTAGAACAGAAAAATAAATAAATAAAGATGCAAAGAGTGTAAAATAGTTATTTCTTAGTTTAATGTTATAATGACTAAAGTTAATTAATAAAAATCTTAATTCATAATTATTATAAAATATTATTGTTATAATTATTAATTTATAACTAAATCCTTAATTAAATAAAATTATTAAGTTTTAAATTTATTATTAATAATTAAGTTATTAGTGTAAGTATTATTAATAATTAGATTATTAAATTAGATCTAAATTAATTACTTTATTAATTCAATTATTATATTTATTCTTTTAAAATTAAAGTGTTAAAATATATATTTTAATTAAGTAATAATTTTATAAATTATGATTGTCTATATTTAAATTTTATAAATTTTTATTACTTTGACTTGTATTCTATTTTATAACATATCTATTTATTAATTTTATAAAAGTTATATATAAAAATTATTATATATTATATATTATCTATTTGATTAATTTATTAATTATTTAATTTTAATTTTATAATATTAATTTTATTATTATTTTCATATTAATTAATTCACTTCCCCCCTAATCTTGGAACTACAGGGGGGGTCTTCGGATCTGGTTCTTCTTCTAGAAGTAGCGCCACGACTCCCTGCGACTCCTCCAGAAACGTGGCGAAGTTCTTCCTCCCAACTCCACTAGCATCACCTCATCCTCCCATTAACCTCAACTCCAGTGCAGCGTCGGCCTCGGCTCGGTCTCGGTTCCTCTACACAGCGACGACTTCAGCTCGGCTATAGCCTACAACTCTGAATCTAGGAAAGTCTTCAGCTTGATTTAGCTTCGGTTTTGCCTCACATCGGCGGTGCAGGCCCGTGAGTTTCTCTATTGATGACGGCTCGGCTCTGAGTGGTGAGGGTCCGATATGAAAAAGGTGAAAAGCATGTGTGCGTAGGGAAGATATAGTATTATTTGGGTTTAAATTGATCTAGTTTTTGTTGGTAGGAGATGGCTTTACAAAGCCGAGACAAATAATTCACGGGAGAAAAAAAGAAGCGGAGGAGAAAAACTTCACACAAAGAAGCAACCTTTTTGTATTGCACACAACTCTTCCAACGGATTACATATGCACCCATATTTATAGGGTATGAAAAATACACTAAAAATGGACAGCCCATGCATTTAATAAAAGGAACAAAAAACAAGGCAATAATTAATGCTTTCTTGGAATTAAACAAATGCATGGATAAATGAAGAGGCACATAGAAAATAGGGGTTGCATGGGGAAGATCCGGAACTCAACGGACAGCTTTTAATTTTGGTTTGCAATTTCCAACACTCCCCTTCAAACCAAAACTGACTTCATTCCGAGCATCATTCTAAGCCGTTTGAATACATCTGTTGGTAGTGCCTTTGTGAAAATATCTGCCACCTGTTCCGTAGTATGGCAATATTCCAATTTAATAGTTTTTTGTTTCACATGATCCCTGAGGAAATGAAAACGAGTATCAATGTGTTTGCTTCTCCCATGCTGCACCGGATTTTTGGCTAGTTCAATAGCCGACTTGTTATCCACATATATCACCGTAGATCCATCCTGTGGATGCTTCATTTCCTTCAAAAAATTTCTCAGCCATATTCCCTCACAAACAGTAGAGGATGCTGCCACATACTCTGCTTCACATGTGGATAAAGCAACCACACTTTGCTTTCTTGAATTCCATGTAAAAGCAGTCGATCCAAGAAAAAATACGTACCCAGTAGTGCTTTTTCTTTCATCTTGGTCACCTCCCCAATCACTGTCTGAGTATCCATACAGCTCTGCTTCTTCGTTGTATGGATAAAAGAGACCAAAATCTATTGTTCCTTTAATGTACCTGAGGATACGTTTTGCAGCTAGCCAGTGTGACTCCTTCGGTGTCTCCATATACCTGCTTAGAAGTCCAACACAATAGACAATATCTGGCCTTGTGATTGTGAGATATCTCAGGCTTCCAATCAGACTCTTGAACAGAGTCGAGTCAACGCTTCTTCCTTCTCCATCTTTTGTCAGTTTCAAGCTCGTTGCAACCGGTGTGTTTACAGCATTACAATCGGCCATCTTGAATTTTTCAAGCAACTCCTTGGCATATCTCTTCTGAGATATATAAATGCCGCCATGTTGTTGCTTCACTTCTATGCCCAGAAAGAAGGACATGAGACCCCCATCGGTCATCTCGAACTCTTTGAACATGGCCTCCTTGAAATCATCGAACATTGGTCGACAATTCCCTGTAAACAACAAATCATCAACATACAAGCATGCAATAAGAATATCGCCACGATCATTCTGCTTGATGTAAACCGCATGCTCATATGGACATTGGGCGAAGCCATTCTCTCGGAGATAACTGTCAATGCGTGCATTCCATGCGCGAGGAGCCTGCTTCAACCCATAAAGTGCTTTATTTAATCGATACACTTTGTCTTCCTCCCCTTGCATGACAAAGCCTTCAGGCTGGTCAACATAGACCTCTTCTTCCAAAAATCCATTTAAGAACGCAGACTTCACATCCAGTTGGTAGATCATCCAACTGTGATGGACAGCAAGGGATATAATCATTCTTACAGTGTCAAGGCGAGCAACAGGAGCAAAGACTTCTTCGTAGTCCACCCCGTATTTCTGTTTGTACCCCTTTGCTACAAGCCTTGCCTTGTATCGATCGATCTCGCCATCAACATTTCTCTTTATTTTGTACACCCATTTGACACTAATGCTCTTCTGTCTTTTTGGGAGTGTAGTCAACTCCCACGTGTCATTTCTCTCTATGGCACGAATTTCTTCTTCCATAGCCATTCTCCAGCTTTCTTCCCTCATGGCTTCCTGAAAGGTCAAAGGCTCATGATCTGCATACAAGCAAAAAAGATTTACCTCTTCAGTCTGCTCATAAATGTCACTCAAATTTTTCATCTTCATAGGAGCCATAGGCGAGGATGAGCTGGCCAAATTTTGATTTGATGGAGTGCTTTGAGGAGTGAGGAAATGTACTCCTGGACTTCTTCCAACTGATGATGCACCCGAGGAAGGTGTTGTGGGCGTCTGCTCCTGATGATCATGTCTTTCTTCAAAATCTTCAGTTTCGACTACAACATCCTTGTTTGGTTCTTCATTATCCCATTTCCACGCTTCTTCCTCACTAAAGACCACATCTCTACTAACCACTAATTTATTGGTTAGTGGATTGTAAAGCTTGTAGGCTTTAGAGGCTTCACAATAGCCGATGAAAATGCATTTCTCGCCACGATCATCCAACTTCCTTCTTCTTGCTTCTGGAACTTGAGCATAGGCGACACACCCGAAGATTCTTAAGTGCGCCACGCTCGGTTTGTAGCCGCTCCACGCCTCTTGTGGTGTAAAGTTCTTGACACTCTTCGTTGGACACCGATTGAGCAAGTAGGCAGTACACGCCACAGCCTCTGCCCAAAAACTCTTTGGCAGCCCTTTCTCCTTCAGCATGGTCCTCGTCATGTCGAGGATGGTACGGTTCTTCCTTTCTGCAATGCCGTTCTGCTGTGGGGTGTAAGCAGCAGTGTATTGCTGCTTGATGCCATGCTCCCTGCAAAATTCTTGAAATGCATTTGAGGTGTATTCTCCACCTCTATCAGATCTCAGCACTTTGATTTTGTGACCACTCTCAGCTTCAACACGAGCTTTGAAAATTTTAAAGATAGAAAAGGCGGAAGATTTCTCCTTGATGCAATACACCCAGAGTCTTTTACTGAAATCATCAATAAGGGTAATGAAGTACCTATTACCTCCAAGTGAGGGTGTTTCAAGTGGTCCGCAGATGTCGGTGTGAACCAACTGAAGTGGTTCTGTTGCTCTTCTGGACACTCCACTTGGGAAGGAGTTCCTTTGTTGTTTGCCGAGTGTGCATGCCTCACACACATGATTTGTTGATTCAATCGTCGGCAAACCACGCACCATTCTTGAGGAGGATAGAAGTTTAAGCCCGCTAAAATGGAGATGCCCAAAACGCAGATGCCATCTCCACGAATCATTCTTCATGAGCCCAAATAGGCACTCCTCGGCCTTTGTTTTGATGTGCAGTGGAAACATGCGATTCTTCGCCATTTGGACTTGAGCAATCAACCTCCTGTGAGCATCTCTTACTGACAAAGAAGAATTCTCTAAGTGTATAACATACCCCTTTTCAAGGAGTTGGCCGAGACTTATGATGTTGTTTTTCATACTTGGTACGTAATACACATTGGAAATGTAATTCGACTCACCATTCTTCAGATAGATTTTGATTTTACCTTTGCCAATCACTGGTACCTTTGATGAGTCGCCGAAGGTCACGTCGCCACGAACTTCTTCAGTAAGTTCTTCAAAAAGTTCTTTGTTACCACTCATGTGGTTGCTCGCACCCGTGTCAAGATACCATACATCGGGGTGTTCAGATGCTTTTTCTTGTGCGAGGAGGAGTGTCGTACCTTCTTCTTCATGGCGTGACGCTTCGGCATAGTTGGATCGTTCATCATGATTCACCTTGCTCCAACAATCAGAGGCATAGTGGCCGAATTTTTTACAGTTATGGCATTGAATATTTTTTGCATTTCCACGACCACGCGTGAATCGGCCTCCACCGTATCCTCTTCCACGGAAGCTACTGAAGTTTTGTTGCTTTTGCGGATAGATTGGATGGTATCCACGTCCTCTACCTCTTGCACGATAACCGCCTCGTTGTGCTTGGCCATTCTTGGGTTCTTGCAGAGTCAGCTTGGACTCTAAGGCATGCTCTATTGTTGAACCCGCATTTTTCTGCATTCGCTGCTCATGTACTTGCAACGACCCCATCAACTCTTCAATAGATAATTTTTCCAAATCTTTCGATTCTTCGATTGCCACAACCACATGCTCGAACTTGGTTGTGAGCGATCGAAGTGCTTTCTCAATAACTCGAATATCCTCTATTTTTTCACCATTTCTTTTCAAATTGTTAATAATGAGAATTAAGCGTGAGAAGTAATCCGAGATACTCTCACCTTCCTTCATTCGTGTCGCTTCGAACTCCGCTCGTAATGTTTGAAGACGGACCCGCTTCACACGATCAACTCCTTTGAAAATGGTGGCAAGTGTATCCCAAGCTTGCTTGCTCGATGTTGCTTCGGCAATTTTTTCGAATGTCGATTCATCCAACCCTTGATAGAGAAGGAACAACGCCTTGTTGTCTTTCTTCCTTTGATTTTTGACGGTCGTCTTTTCTTCATTCGTGAAGGTCGCTTCTTCCTCCGCAGTGGGTACTACATACCCGTCGGTGATGATCTCCCATAATTCTTGTGACCCGAACAATGCCTTCATTTGAATGCACCACCTCTCATAGTTGTCCTTAGACAAGGTCGGAACTTGCGGCTGGATCGCGGTGGCCATCTTTGGAATTTGGAGGATGCCTTCGAACCGCCTCTGATACCAGTTTGTTGGTAGGAGATGGCTTTACAAAGCCGAGACAAATAATTCACGGGAGAAAAAAAGAAGCGGAGGAGAAAAACTTCACACAAAGAAGCAACCTTTTTGTATTGCACACAACTCTTCCAACGGATTACATATGCACCCATATTTATAGGGTATGAAAAATACACTAAAAATGGACAGCCCATGCATTTAATAAAAGGAACAAAAAACAAGGCAATAATTAATGCTTTCTTGGAATTAAACAAATGCATGGATAAATGAAGAGGCACATAGAAAATAGGGGTTGCATGGGGAAGATCCGGAACTCAACGGACAGCTTTTAATTTTGGTTTGCAATTTCCAACAGTTTTGGAATTCTATATGAAAATTGAGTCTTTGGTTGAAGGTCTGTATGATTCTTGATCTGGTTTGAGTGCATGTAAATTTTGATGTGATTCTTTGATAGTGTGAGAAATTGGTGGGTCATGGATTGAGCAAGGAGCGGTGGAGGTAGAGAAGGAAATAAAGGCAAGGGTTTGTTATGTGAGATAGGGGAAAACAGTGACCAGGGGCTGGAAGAGGATATTGTGGCACCAGTTTGGTAACAGTGCCACCTCAAGAGTGAAACCATGAGGAGAGAACGATGTTGGGAAACCGTGCAGAGGGTTTTTGTGGCAGTAAGAAATGATGGCTGAGGCACCATGAAGAATGTGCGTAAGCACTGCTTTGAGTTGGGCAGAATAGGTTACGGTGGAAGGAGATACGATGAGTGAAGTTTGATGTGGCACCGTGAAAAAGTTGTAACAGTGTGTCAAAATAACTGGGAAACGGTGTGAGGAAAATATACTGGCAGAAAGGAGGAACTGTAATAAAATAGTGAGACAGGGATGCAATGTCTGAAATTACGGTGACACCGTATAGGGGATACAGTATCCCAAAAAAAGGTGGTATGGTGAGACCATTTCAAGAGGTTACAGTGCCACTGTGAAACAGAAAAATGGTGTCACTGCTATACTGCAAAACAAACAGAAAAGTAAAATAAATTAAAACATAAATAAAAATCTAAATAAGATAATTAATTAAAACTAAAAATTAATTAGATCAATTGAAAACTTAAGTACATCACAAACTATAATAATCTTATAAAACAACTTAAACTTTAGTTAAATTATAATTAACTTCAATTTAAAAAACCTAAATTGGTACTAAAAAAACTTAAAATTAAGAAGCAACTAAATTATTAAAAGTTAATATAAATTTTAAACATTTATAAAACAAATTAAAATTAATTATAATAGTCTTCTGTTTAAAATTAAATTAATTAAAGTAATTAGATAATTATTCTACTATTAAATAATTATGTTAATTAATGAAATTAAATTACAGAGATTTAATAAATGAAATAAGTTTATAATCTTAAATTTATAACTTATGAATTTGTTAAAAGACAACTAAAAATTAAATTATGTTATTCTAAATTATTAAATATTTAATACAGAAAAAGATAAATCAAAACTATATTATTTAATGTAAAAAATCAGAATTAATTAGTTAATTAATTAATGTTAAACTATCAAATTTTCAGAAAAAAACAACAAACTAAATAAAATATTTTAGACTATAAAATAAAGTAAAACATAAATTAACTAGTTTAAATATTAAAATACATGATTAATTATAAAAATTGATTAATTGATAAATTTTTTATGAAAATAAAAAAGTGTTAATATTTAGTATAAAGTAAAAAAATAACCAATTAAATCATTGAAAATTAATTAAAAAGATGTGGCAAAACATTTGTTTTTAAGGCCACATCAAATTTTATAAGAAAATCTATAATTTTCAAAATGTTGGTTTTTGTTTTCCCCATTGGAAAAATCAAGATGGGGGAGGGGTGAATTGAGTTTATAATAAAATTTATATTAAATACAATTGAAAACTTAAATCTACAAATTTATGAAATAATCCTGATTTACTAAAAGTATGGAATTATATAATTTTATATTTGGAAAATATTCTCAAAAGATCAATTAGAACTTTGTTAAAATAAATTTTAAAATACTTTAACTTTGAAACTAATCTACTGGTATCAAACAAATTATATAAAACCCAAATTAAATAAAACTACCTGAGTAAATTTTTGTTTAATAATTTAGAAAATAGAAAATGGTTCATTTTAAAAAACAAAAAAAAATTAAATCATGAAAAACAAGGAACAATATAATTTTAAAAAAGTGGTCTTGTTTTAAGCCAAAACATAATCCTCTCCACTTGGAAATCACTCATTGAAAATTATTTTATTATAAAATAAACTAATACACAACTTGGATTGGGTTTTACAAACAAAATCACACAAGTATGTCTAGGATCAAAACCTCTTCCATAGTTCTTCATGGGATACAAGAGATACAGGTCACACACAACCTCTTCCAAAATTATACATGGGAGTACAAATGAAAATAATTGAGAGAGAGATATATTTATATTGATCTCCAGTTTAGTGTAGGTGACTGTGTTTTACAGATAATGAGAGTAAACAAAATAACTCAAAAGTTTTCTAAAATAGAAAGAGAAAGAAATAAAATATGAGATAGTATAGTGCTTTTCAATCTGAATAGCTTCAATTTTTCATGAATTCATGAATATGTCTTTTGAATGATCTCTAACAAGTTGCAAAAAAAATGTAGGAAAACATAGTTTTTTGGAAGTATAAAAATAATTCTTTATTCTCAATCAATAATTTTCCAATGTTCATCCAAAAACATGTGTATCAATGATTATTTTTTATTCCAATGTACTAGAGTCCACATTTCTATATCCATGCATATTTTTATCGCACATGAGTGAGATATTCAGAATTTATAGCATTCTAGGTGGCCCAATTATCTATTATAGGATAATAATGGAATAATATGGATCCTCATACCAAGAGACATATCTAAGAGGTCCAAATTTTCTGTAAGACTTCCATGGAGTTGTTTTGGAATAACCATTATTAAATCAACATGATATTATATTTCATTTAATAAAAAATATAGCTATTGGATAGTTAATTTTGAAATTAATTCTGGAGAGCTATGATTTTTCTTTGGCTGTAGGATACTCTAGTTGTAACAGCATTAATAATAGCTTCTTGAATTGTCTATAGAGGCACTTGGAGGTAGTTCTAGCTTCTGAAGGTAGCTCTTAGTGGTATCATAGCCTGGAGTCAGCATCACTTAGTGAACTAGTGGTAGAATCCCTGTAGAGTACAATTACATCAGTGGAAGACTCCCTTATATGTATAGGTACCTTTTCATTGGTGGTAACTCAACTAAGTTGTAATAATATCTAGTGGTAGAACTGTTGAACTAGTGGTAGCACCAAGAGATAGTATTAGCTACTGGAGTTAGATGTACTTGGCAGTGATGATAACTCCACTCGATGGTAACACAACCTAATGGTAGATCCTAGAGGTCACAGAGTTGAACTAGTGATAGCATCCTGATTTGATGGTAGCCTGGAGTAGTAGCTTGCTATAACTAATAGTAGATGGTGACGATAGATCAAGACTTAACCAATTTCATTCATTTTGGAGAGAATATAGTGGACTACCATAAAAATTAGAAACATAAAAAACATGATTTTTGATCATTAAAATATGGAGGTTCTTGGACTAAGACAACAATCTTTCCCTTTTTGATGATTATAAATGATGAAATTTATAATCATATAATTTTTTAATAGATGTATATAGTAAGTGATAGGTGAATAAAAATTAATACAATCTTATCAGTTAATCAAGTTCCATATGTAATGAATAGTTAGTCATTCATGCCATATAATCATTATCTCCTTCTAGGATTATAAAAAAGGTAGAAAGAATAGAAAATTAAATAAAATACATAAGTGTGAAGAAAAATAGGGTTGTCATTATATAGTAATTTCAAAATATTATATCAGTAGAGGGAAAATAAACAAAAAAATCCCTATAAAATACTAATCAGAGTCAAATAAAGAAATCTCTACCTAACTAGAAGCAGGATCCACTGAATGATTTCTATTTCCATCAATAAGTGATGTAGGAAGTTCAGGTTTCCGAAAGACTATAGAAGATGAAATTGACCTAATATACCATACAAATTCAATAGGGGTATGTCTAAAAGGACTAACTTGAATGGAGGTTGTAAACAAGGGTACTGTTAAAGGTGAAGAAATAGATGTAGTCATAGGTATGGAAGGTGGTGAAATGACACAAGTCCGGGTGGTATACTAAAATGGTCCCATCAACTCCAAAAAATGAGTAATCACCTTACCACCATTATCTATTTCCTTGAATAATTCATTATTTTCTTCTAGTAAAAACATTATTAGGGTTTCCAAAGTCATCAAATGGTTCACTTACTCCTTTTAGGGCCTATTCATAGGTGGCATTCTCAAATTCTCATCAAAGAACTTAAAGTGTGAATTAAGTTCATGCTTGGTATAAATGCTATAGAGACAATACTTGATAGCTTTAGTGATTATTCCACTATCACTTTTAGCCTCATTTAAGCACTCTATAAACAAATTATAAATGTGATCACCATGATATTTAATCTAGATAAGCTTATCCAGATGAGAAGTAGATATATTATCCATCATATCTTGTAGTTATTCCCTCACTATAGATCAGATCAACTCAGCATAAACTGAAGTAGGAGCAGAGGGAGGTTGAGATCTGGATGAATAAGCTCCAAAAGTAGACACAGACTTCATTATTTCTAAAATAGATAACTCTCTCTAATTAAAAATAGAACTCATTTATTCCATATAAGGTTGAATGAAATCTATCTATTCCACTATCCATTTGTTCTCTATTTATAAATATTCCATCTTTAACATCATTCTTGGTTGGAGATGAGAAATTATCAAAGAAACTATCATTATTTTTTCATATTTACTTAACTGTTTTTCTTGAAAAGACTATAACCAAAACATCCAACTAAGATCCTAAAAAATATCCTTTCTAAAGGCATTAATATCAGATCAATTCAGATAGATGGAATGAGGAGGAGAATAAGGAAGAGGAGGTGAAGTCCTCTACTGACTAAGCAAGGAAACATCCTCTTTTTTAGGTTTCAAAATCTGACCCCTAGTAGGAAAATATTACAAACAATTTTCCTCATCAAATATTTCCAACAATGATCCGTAAGGATATCTCTATTCAATCGATATGATAGGTTCATCAAACTCTGGTGGACTTCCATGATCATTATAATCATCTAATTTGGAATGATACAACCCAAGATTAGTAGATCATATGAATTTATACCCCTTAGATGGTTCCTCATTATCATATTTATCTGATAGAATTTGATAAGCATAGTTTCTAGAAGCATGGCATTTTAAAGTAGTTGGTTAATCTCTATCACCATATTACTAACTAGTTGAGGAAAAAGGAGATATTCACTACCACTCTCCACTGATAGACCCACTAGACTTAGTGACAGTATGATAGGGGTTAAAATATTCATCCTTATATCCACCATCAATATCATACTCTAAATCACTAAAAAGAACAATCACATCCTCAGTACTCTCTGATGAATATCTCTTAAAGTAATCACTATGATAGACTTCAGTATCTTTTTTTCATTCTCTTATGTTATAAATCTCTCTTTGATAGGAAGGGAAATATTAAGTCTTAGAGATCTATAATATATACTCGGACTCTTATAAATATCTACACCACATCCCACTTCCACTAAAATATGATTGAAATTTCCCATATCACCCGCCACTTATTTTCCTCAACTTTAGCCTCAACTTCTTCATTTGAAGAAAGGTTCAACCATATCTTTTTTCCAAGAAGGATTCTTTACTATATTATACTTTTCATAAAGTTTATCATTATAAAATACACACTTTTCAACTATGGGTTCAAGTTCACTCTCACCCTTTTGCAGGTCACTTGACTCAAGTAGAAACCATTAAATTTGTCTACCTTTTCCTCTCTAATAGGAACACAACCTCTTTATTCTAAAAGAGGATAAATCATTTTCAGATAAGAAATATAATTTTATCTCAATTAATTATTTCATAATTCCGTAACATGAATCATTGAATATATACACAAATCAAACTTATCTCCTATTTTAATAATAAATAAGAAGAAAATGTCATGATACCTCATTATGCTGAAATACCCCTTCCTAGGACACAACGTGTGTTACATGAACTTAAATAGAAAAACAATTTCCATCAAGTTATAATGAATTAGGTCTTAGAACACTTTTATTTCCAGTGAGCTCTATAAGTTCATCCTCTATCACAAATTTCTTGCGATTTAAGGGAAACAATCCTTGATAATCCTCGTATATACCTTTGTGAGGAACCTTCAGAAAAGTATCCCATTGATTCGAAGAGAAAACAAGTTCTTTTCCATCCACTATAATTTTTACAACATAATTATTCTCTTTAAAATCATACTCAACATATAGATATAAATAATGAAAAAACCTAGGGTAGAATGGTTAATCATTACTTGAAAACCATTCAGCCCATCCTTGGTCCTAAATCACATTCCACATTAGTGACTTTCCTAATGTTAACCATGTATCATAAATTTCCTTCTATAAGAAAAAATGTGAGACACAAGCTTCAAATTCTTCAGTTCTGCTTGATGACTTGATTCTCCTTTGGATTTCTTCAAAGGATGTGGCTCCTCAGGAGATTCAATAGGATGCTTCACTCACACCATTTACACATTGGTTTGAGGTTTGAGGAATAGGGTCAAGAGAGAATGAGATAATATGAAGGGTTCAAAAGAGGAGAAGGGTTTTAAATAAGGCACATGCAAGAAAGGGTTCCTCAAACTCAGATTTTAAGTATTTTTTATCACTTAGAGATTCAAAAATAAAAAATTAAATAACTATAATATGAATAATAATAAAAATATTTAAAACATATAATAATTTTTAATTATAAAAAAATTAAATGGTAGCACTAAGAATGGAGGGTACAATGATAGATTCTCATGGTATCATATAATGAAAACACACCATGGTAGATTCCAGATGGTTAAAAGTTATGGTACCATGTCATGGTATCATGTAATGGTACTATGTCATGGTAGAATTTCACAGTACCTATTGAACACTATCTTTTCATGGTGGCATGAATCATTTTCGATCATCCTGGTAGAATGAATCATGGTCGATCATCATGGTAGAATGACTCATGATCAATCATCATGGTAGTTCCAATATTATGAGTTTCTTCTACTAGAAATAAACTAAATATAATAATAACAGACTAACCAAATTTTTTAATTGCATGTTTATGTCTAATATAGCTCATTATCTCAAAATTAAAATGCATTGTGAATATAACAACAATATAATGATAAATAACAATGAATTGAAGAGTTATATCACCCTTTTGAAAACGGTCACTCAAAATTTGATGTATTATATAATCATGTTTTGTCCTAGAGTGAGAAATAATATTTTTGGAAATTTTAATAGCACTTTTATTATCACAATTTATAGGGACATATCAAAATTGATATCCATAGTTGAGAAAAGTGTGATTCATCCATATAATTTATGTACAATAACTACTTGAAACAATGTACTCAACTTTAGTAGTAGATAATAAAACATAATTTGTTTTCTTACTACACCATAAAACTAGAGATTTTACCAAAAAGTGACATGTTTCAAATGTTCTTTTTCTCTATAACTTAAAACCACAAAAATAATCATTTTAATAACTAAATAAATCAAATAATTGTCCTATATAATAGAACAAACATATATTGGTGGTAATTTTGAGGTATTTGAAAATTATTTTGACATTATTCAAATGCGAGTCTTTTGGATTTGATTGAAAACAAGAACGCATACACACACTAAACATTATATTATTCCGAAAAGAAATTATGTATAGTAATGTTCCAATCATACCTCTATAAGTAGTTTTATCATATGGTTTCATAGTTTCATCAAGATAGTGTTTACAGTTTTTACTCATGGGAGTATCACTACCTTTAATACTATACATACGAAAGCAATTTAGAAGATATTTTGTATATTTTATTTGATTTAAAATAATCTCTTCCTTATTTGTGAAAATCTGAAAACCAAGGAATAATTTTAACTCACATATTAAACTCACTTCAAATTCATTTTATATCATTTTTGAAAAAAAAGTACTTAAATAATTTCTTATTGATCAAAAAATAATACCATCAACATATATTTTTACTATTAAAACATCATTTGAATTTTTTTTAATGAATAGAATTGGGTCTTCTATTCCTTTAGTAAAACATTTTGAAATCAAAATTGAGCTGATCCTGTAATAAAAATCTATAGGATCTTCTTTTAAACCATTTAAAGATTATTTTAATTTAAAAACATTATATAGAATGTGAGGGTTTTGAAATCCATGGGAATTCAACAAAACAAGTCCTCAACCATATATCCATTTAATAATACACTCTTGAAATCCATTTGATATAATTTGAAATCAAAATTCACTGCATATAAAAGCCACATTTTGATATATTCAAGTCTAAATACTAGATAAAATATTTCTCCATAGTCAATAACTTCTTATTGATTATATCCTTATGAAGTTAGCCTTTTTTATTTTTAATAATTATGCCTGACTCATTAATCATATTTCTAAAAAAAATTAGTTTTAATAGTTAGGTAGTCCTTGGGTATTTAAATTGGTTCCCATAATATATTTATTTAAGAATTATTTAATTATTATTATATTAATATTACCTATAATTAATCATCAATTACTTCTGTGATGTTCTTAGATTCAAAATATGATAAGAAATCTTGAGGTTCAACTTGATTTCTAAAAGAATAACCTGTATGAGTTCATTTATCTAGGTCTCCTACAACTGTATCTAAGAGATGATGTCTATGAGTCTTAATAGTTATAAGGATATATGTGTTTGAAACTTTATTTTTATTTACAAGTTTGGGTTCAATAAGTTTCTCATAACTGGGATATTTTCTACATGTTTCAGAGAATTATCACTAGGTTTAGCATTAATATCTAAATTAAAGGGGCCATCCTCAATATTTTCTAAAAAGGTATTAAGTTCATATAGACCTGTCTCATGAAACGTGACATGTACATATTCTTCCACAATATTATTCCTTTTATTAAAAACCCTGTATGAATTATTGGATGTATAATATCTAAGTACAATTATTTCATCTATTTTGGATGAAAATTTATCTCAATTATCTCTTGTATTAAGTGTAAATAATTTAGAACCAAAAACTCTAAAGTAATTAGCCATTTGTTTTCTACCATTACATAACTCATATAGGGTTTTCTTTAAAAGTGGAAAAATCAAAACACTATTAATTATATATGTATTTTTTTTATAGCTTATTTCAAAAAATAAATAGGTAAATAATAATCATTGAGCATGGTTTGGGAAATTTCTTAAAGGGTTTTGTTTCTTATTTCTACTAAAAAACTCTACTATGGGGTCCTATGTATAGAAATTTTTGAATATATCAATGTTTTGAGCATAATAATTCAAATTCTTGATTTTCAAACTCATTACTATGATCAATTATTATGGTCTTAATTCTAATTCCACTATTATTTTCTACAGATTTAGCATATTGGAAAAATAAGAAAGATATTCACTTTTACGATCAAGTAAAAACACCCATGTATATATTGAATAATAATAAAATATAACATATGAATAATGTTTTCCTTCTAAACTAAAACTCTATAAGGTCAAAAAAAATCCCTATGAACCAACTCTAAAGGTTGATAAGTGGAAACTTTTTCTGTTGGTTTGAAAGTGATTTTTTTCTTTCCTTTTTGATAGGGATTACAAACGTTGTCTGTAGGGAATTCTAATTTAGGTAGTTACTAGACTAATCCTTTCCTAGTTAAATTTATATTTGATTGTAAATTAAAATGTAAATATATCCTATTCTTAATCCAAGACTCTTTGTGAAAGGCACTTAAATAAAAAATATTCTTTGAAAATAAATAATCTAAATAAACAACATAAATATTATCATTTAGAAAAATAGTAAAAACAAAATCATATTTCGAATCAAATATTTTGAAAGAATAATTTTCAAACAAAAAATGGAAACCATCATCACAAAATTGTTAAAGTCTAAGAAAATTATATTTTAATCCATCTAAAAATAACAATTTTGAAATTAAAACAGTATTAGAGTAACCTATTTAATAGATTCCAATTATTTTTCAATTCTCATTGTCACCAAAATAGATATGTACACCATTTAATTTGATTAGGTACTTGAATATCAAGTAATCCCTACTCAAATGTTTGGAACATCCACCATCCAGATACTATAATTTCTTACTAGAAAATTTTAAGTAGGTTTTCTATAGAAATATTTAAACCATAAATAATTTTTGTACCCTTATTTTCTTAGGTCCATAATTTTTTGTAATAAAATATTGAGGAATCCATAATTGATTAACTAGTTTCCTATAAGAAGGTTTTAGACTTTCAGAAATAAAATCCTTATTAAGTTCATAGGAGTAATACATTTTTACAGATTTAGTGGAACTAGAACTTGGGACAAATTTATTTTTAGAAATCCTTCTATATCGAGGTTGAAAACTAATTCATGTGGTATATTTGGGTGTGTTTTTCTTTACAATAATTCTAGTGAGAGTTTATATACCATGAGTGAATCTATATAGATAATTATTTAGTTTCTAATTAGAATTTTTTTGCTCATTTTGTCTTTTAACAGTTGATAATTCTTGTCCTTATCTATATCGAAATCTTTTTTAAAGTGATCAGATATAGAATGATACTTTTTTAATTTTGTAATTTATTATTTAGTTTATTAAATAAAACTTCTAATATATTACAATATTCAAATAAATCATCACTACCCAAATTTTCTGAATCTTTTTCATTAACAAAAAAATTATAAATATGTTTGGTAGATGCATGAAAAATGTTTTGTACCTAAGATGTGTTTATCCTGAAAAACATAATGGAACTATTATTTTTATCTTTCCTAAAGAAATATAAATCCCTTGAAGTATATTTAGATGAAATCCATGTGGATTTCATATAATTATTATATATTTTACCTTTTTCCTCATACATTTCCTTATATTTGATATTGGGATAGTCTTATCTAATGAGTCCTTTACTTTTATACTTATAGTAGGTTATTTAATTTTTGGAATCATACATTTTATACTCTTTTATTTAATTTTTTTTCATACTTAGATCTATAATTTTTTTATTGAGAAATTTATTATTCATATAGAATTTCTTGATACTTATGGCTAGATGACCCATTTCTTCATCACTGTCTGAGGGTGGCTCCTCATTTCTTGAACTATCAAATTTAATATTCTATTTTAGTTTGGAGTCAAAAGTCTTGAAGGATATTGAATTCCTTTAAGTTGCATCATATTATTTGTTTGATTATAGTTCCTCTTCATACATCATGAGTTTTATAATGAGTTCGTTCACCAGAAACTTACTAATGTCACATGACTCTCTGATTGAATTAATGGTTCTTCTCCATATGTCTGGTAGAAATATCATAAGTATCATTACTTGATATTTATCAGCAATTTTATTTCCAAGAGCTTTCATGGTGTGTAATATTTCATTGAACCTAAGACACATGTTAGAAATGCATTCATCAGGCTTCATCTTAAAGGTATAATATTTAATAGTATTAGTATTCAAATGCATTTCTTTAATATTGAAATTTCCTTCATGATAAATAACTACTATATCCCACATTTCAAAAGTTTTTGTACAAGTAGATATTCTGTTAAATTCATCCTCACCTAAAGCATAGTATAAAGGATTTATTTTTTTACAACTAAAATCATAGGAACCCTTAGTGGAATCACTATAATACTTTTTAGGAGATTTTTTTTATCTCATATTTATCCTCAATAAGAGTCTGGATATCAATCCACATGCTCTCTATATGAATTTCATTTTAATCTTCCATTGAGCATAATTAGTTCTATTAAAATAAAGAGTATGATTATTGGAAGTTCCTTAAATATTATCATTATCCATAATGATATAAATTTAGATAAAACATAAATTTAATATCCTTAAGAAAAATTAGATCACAATAAAAAGTATTTTTAAGTGCTCTGATACCAAATGTTGGTCCTAGTGGACAAATCAATAGCGGTATGTATTGAGTTTCCAATAAAGTATATATTTAAAGCAATTAAAAACTTAAATCCCCCAATTTATGAAATAATCCTAGTTTACTAAAAGTGTAGAATTATATAATTTGATCTTTGTAAAAGATTATCAAAAGCTTTATCACATCCCAGTTAAAATAAAATTGAAAATACTTTAAATTTTGAAACTAATATACTAGTATAAAAAATATTATATAAAACATAGATTAAATTAAAGTATCAAAGTAAAGTTTGTTTAATAATTTAGAAAATAAAAAATGGTTTGGTTTAAAAAAAATAAAACAGAACAATTAAAGAATAGAAAATAAGGCACATCCAAATTTTAAATAAAGTAGCCATTATCACACCGAGACTTAGTCTCATACACTTATAAATCACCTTATACCAAGTAGTTTATTATAAAATAAACTAATACAAAACCTAGATCATGTTTTACAAACAAAAATAAAAAAGGTTGTCCAGACACAAATCATCTTCCGTAGTTATTCATGGGATAAAATAGATATAGGTCTAACAAAACCTCTTCCACAGTTATACATGGGAGTATAGATGAAAGTAATTGATAGATAGAGAGTGTATTTCTAGAACCATCTAGTTTAGTATAGGAGACTGTGATTTATAGATAAATAATATAAAACAAAAATACAACTCGAAATTATAATACAATAGAAAGAGAAAGAAATAAGAGATGAGAAAATGTAGTGCTTATCGACCTGAATAGATTCATTTTTTTAGGATTCCTTAAATATATCTTTTGAAGGAGATCAAACAATTTTCACAAAAATGAAGGAAAACAGAGTTCCATAGAAGTTTGGAATGAATCCTTTATTCCCATCTAGCAATTTTCCAGTGTTCTTCTACACATATGTGTATTAATGATTATTTTTTGTTCCAGTTCATGAGAGTATATATTTATATATCCATGAATGTGCATATCATGCATGAGAGATATAATCATAATTTATAGTTTTATAGGTGGTCCAATTATCTATTGTAGGATAATTATATAATAATATGGATCCTCATACTGAGTGATAGATCCGGGAGACCTAAAATTGTCTTTAATACTTCCATGGAGTTGTTTAAGAATAATAATTCTTAAATCCACATGTTTCTATATAGCATCAAATTCATGAAATTTACATTAGAGAATTAATATTGAAATTAATTTTGGATAGATTTTGTAGTTCTCTGGAATTAGGAATCTCTAGCAGTAGCATATTTAATAGTTTCTTCTTGAATTGGTGATATAGGCCCTTGATGGTAGCTATGGAATATGAAAGTAACACTTAGTAGTAGCATATACTAGTGGCAATATTACTTAGTGAACTAGTGTTAGCTTCACTAGATGACAAAATCACTTTAGAGGTATACTTTCCTAATGGAAGCAGTAGCTTTTACTTATAGGCAGCTCTACCAAGTGGTAGAAACATCTTGTGGTAACACTATTGAAATGGTGGTAGCACTAAGAGGAAACAAAAAAATTGGTGGTAGATGTACTTGTAAGTGGAGGTGACTCTAGTAAATGGTATCACAACCTGATGGTAGATCCTAGAACTCAGATAGTTGAACTAGAAGTAGAATCTTGACCTCAGGGTATCTTGGAGTGTTAGCTTGCAAAACAAATACGTAGATGAAGACGATAAATCAAAACTTATCAAAAATTGTTCGTTTTGACCCGAATATAGTTATAAGGACATGAACTTAAACATTATATAATCATTATTTAAGTCAATAATTTGACCTTATTTCGCATTGAGGATATTTTTAAGTTTAGAGATTTAGATAATTAGGCCATAACTCATACATAACAACTTAAATATTACAAAGTAGACACTTATACTCACAATAATTTTTTTCCTAAAACAAAAACTTTTAAAAATAAACATTGTCTCATTTCATGTTTAAACATCATAACTTTTCCTTGATCCTATACTTGACTATATTCTTCTTTAAATCCTATGAAAAATATTTCAAAACTTAGGATGAGCATAAAAAGATCAGTAAGGGATACACAATGAAGGAAATTTTTTAGTCTTGAGAAAACATGTAAACCATGATTAATTTATCATAAAGAAATACTTTTCACATTTAAGAAGTATTAAATACACTTCACTAAATATAAGTTCATTTATTACCTTTTTTGTAATCAAAATATTACCATAAAATCCATAGAAATAAATTTATAACATATAAAGTTATATTGGGACATAACCATACTTAAATGTAATAACCATATGGTCGAATTCTACACATATCACTAAATGGAATATCTATACAGAAAACTTACATACCCAATGAATTAGAGGTTATAACGTAAACACCCATCCTTGGTTTATCATAGAACCACCCATCTTTGGTTTACCACGTAATGACCCACCAAATGTCCAAGTATTATTATAAAATCATAACCCATAAGAGATTTCAATTATCAACATTTCACTCAAAAAATTTCATTTGAAATCATAAGAAGTCTTTTAAAGATATTTAAATAGTAAATCCATTTTCAATACCAAAATACCCATAAAAAGGGAATTAGGGACTTAATTTCCTTTTAAAAACATTAAGGCTTATAGAGGAAGCCAAATATTAAATAACGGTTACGATGAAAGAGAAGTTGTTTTCACCACATAGGTTAAAAAAAGATGCTTTTTTCATTTAGTGAAATGATTTTTATAAAAATATTCACTTTTGAAAACTGTATAATGAAATTAAAATTCTAAGGATTGATTATAAACCATATAAAATAATGAGGAGTATATTATCAAAATATGCCTCAATGAAAAGAGATTGAAATGAAGTACCTTATAAAGATCATATCATTATATTAATGATAAATTAATTACACAATTATTTATGAAAATATAAATAACCCCAATATAAGTGGATATTCAGTGTTAAAGAATTAGATCTCACTCACACATATTCTTGTAAAAATAAAACCAATGACATCCATATTTGACTCATTGAATGGAGATTGAGTTAAGATTTCCCTTACTTTAAGTTTGTTTCGTCACATATCTTCCTTTTTCTTATGGAATAATAAAATTAGGTTAATTTCTAATTTATTTATAATCTTTTTAAATTTTATTATTTCTTTTATATCACTTATTAACATGTTATAAAAATTAATTAATTATTTATGTTCACATCTGGTGTTTTGTCGATATTCGGTACTCGAGTCAAAAATGAACTTGGTATGATGTCAATAGTCCATGTGGTCATAAGTAATCCATATAAATAATAATATTCATGAAATTATTTTCATTTTTATACTTAAATTATACATCTAAATCAAACAGTGATGCATGGTTATGAATAATGAACAACATTATGATCATAGAGACAGTAAGTCGTATGTACGCACGAGTAAAATTTCTATTTTTCATTAATCATTATTGAAATAATTTAATCATTATTTTATATTTGAATAATTATAATAATATTATTAACATATTAATAATCACTAAAATATACTTATATTTATCATACAAGTTACATGGTGAATGAAAACGATTCACATCGCTCCGTGGAGGTGATAGTTCACTCGTACACAAGAACGATATTATAATTTTTATGTGCATGGAAAGTAAGAACATAATAAATATATTATTATATTATAATGATAAAAATTTCATGAACATTATATATAAACATTAATTCCGTTATTATAACCAGTCATGAGAGAAGGCTATGGAAAACGAATTAGATCGGTTCGAGGAGGTGATAGTTCACACGTACGCATGAATGACTAATTCATTTACCATTTAATGGAAGTGAAGATGGATTTAGGTAATTATATTTACATAATAACATATAAATATATTGAGGATACTATATTTATTATTTCATATTTTAATAAGAAGATGTTAAGGATGTGGAGGAAGAAATAAAATAAGAACACTTAAAAAACGATACCACTTCTTCAGTTATCACCTTTGAAGAACACCTTAAAACCTCTAAGAAGGGTGATCTGCCTAAACTAAGGCTTCAAGAATGTGGGGAGGGATTTTATGAATTGGTTTTGGTAGATATTTTCAGAACCAAAAGGATTTGTAAGTATGAGTATTAGAGAAGAGTGGGTACCTTTTTATAGGAGAGGGGGAGGGGCACCCTTGGAAACTCTTAAAATATTAAATTAATATAAATTCAATTTAGGTTCTAAATAGTCCAAAAATAATTTATTTATAATATACGATGATTTTTGATGGAATAAAAATCATAAAATAAAAATTATAAAAGTTGTAATATATTTTTTAATCCATATAGTTTTTTTAACCCCTTTTAACTTTTACTATTTCATCAAGTAATTTACACTCAGAGGGTTGAAATAATTATCAAATCATGAAAAAATTACAATTAGTGATTTATTAATGGAATTTTTAGAAATATACTGAGAATTTGAAACAATATTATATTTTTTATAAATTTTATATCATTTAATTAAATATTTTATATTTAAAAAATGAATTATATCAAATTTGACACTATTCATGAGATGGAATTTTTAAAATATCATAACAACTTGATTCCTTAGAAAACAATACATTAAATAAATCTTAAAATGTCATAGTCACCCATAAAATTTGTGCATGACATCAAATATTTCAAATTATATTTATTTTATTATTATTAATATCATTTATTTGATTCTTCCTTTAATAAATCTATTATTGCATTATCATTGTATCCTAATTAAATTTAATTATTTATTGTATAAAAATTATAAATAAAAAACCATTATATATGTAATCTTATTATATTTATAGTTAATATTTATTTTTGAAGATATCTCTTATATAACACCATATTAAAATTACTTTAGTAATAAGAGTCATTTTTATGATATTTTTGCCTGTACTTTACATGAAATGTTATAAATGTCATAATCACACCCAAGTGGCTTCCTAAGGAAAACATATCATCCAAAGGGTTTTATTGGATGAACATAACACATAAACAAATATTATTAAAATTGTTAGTGTTGTTTTATATTATTATAATTTTATTTTTACCCTTATTTACCTGATTTACCCTTTAACTATGGTAAATAAAATACTAAAGTTACTATTTACCAAATATTACTTTGATGCTATTAAACAAATTTTTTCATACTGATTAAAACAATGTATCTTAGTGTTTTAAAATTCAATTTATAGAAGTGGAAAATTTAAATTTAAAAATTAATCCTGTTGTCGGAATGAGAAAACAGGTTTTAAAAAAAAGTAAAAACCATCAAATGATTAACATGTGTTTATATAAAATTTCAATGTGAAATTACTTACATTAACCAAAATTGTATTAAATTTTAAAAAAGTAATTTAAATATACTTTAAAACCAATTAAAAGTTTAATATAACAATACAAATAAATTATACGAAAAGGGAGTTTTGAATTAAAATGAAGTATTTTTCAGAATTCATTAAAATATGAATTTTATCAGAAAAATACCAAAATTTGAAACAAAGTAAATTTTAATGTATTTATTCCAAATAAGAGTTTATTATGTCAAATATGACATATAAAAGTGAAAAACCTATATTTAAAAACATTTCTCTATCAAAAGACGGTAAACCTACATTTTTAGAAAAATACTCTTTTTATCTGTAAAATTGAACTTTTTCTCATACAATGTCTATAAATCTTATAAGATTAATTTTAAACATTAAATTTATTATATTAAATATATATTTCATTAATAAAATCCAACAAGAGTGATTTTATTAATTTATAAACTCACTTATTTTGTATTTAAATAGTTTTTTCAGAAAAAACACATCCTTTATATTCAATTGGTTTTTATTTCATTTCCTATTTAATTTGGTAACCAATGAATCATTATATAAAAAATTTTAAACCATATTTTCCTAATTTAGTTAATGTTTTTCATTCTCATAATTCTAATGGCTATGTGATAACTATCATATTAAATAATAATAATAAGTTGTTCATTTAAGCTAAAGGTGGCATATCATGTATGCTATCAAACATAGTGTTTCCTTTTAAAAACTCGGGATGTTATATTATCCCCCAAACTTTTGGAAATTGAATCCTTGAAATTTTAATTTGGGGTTTGTGACTAAGTTATGACTTTTCAAAATACATTTATTACAATCCCACATCAGAATAAGAATTAACAAAACGTCCACTTTAAAAGAAAGAAAAAAAGGTGTGAAGGTCACCTGAGATAACACATACTAGGATTAAATATAGGAAAACATGGATATAGAATAAAAAATAACTATAAATTCCTGATGGAGACTTATAGAAAACATGATCATGTGAAATTTAACAATCACAAAACCATAAATTTGTGATTGGTTAAAAGGTCATTGATTACATAGTAAGAAAAGTAAATAGAAAATGTTTTTGTTTTAAGACCATTTTCATAAAGTTGGGGAATTATTATACTACTTAGAATAATAACATAATAAAATATACTTACTTGAAAATTAGAGTTTCTTCCATTAATCTAATTCCACCACAAACTCAACTTTTTCTCCAATCGATGAGTATTTAAGATGACTTGGTCACACCAGAAGCACTAGAATCAACTTATAGATAATCATATAAACAATAAAATATGATCTATATATTTATCATATCTTTTTAAATTAAACAAAACCAAAATGGTTAGTACAATATTAGATAATTTTCCCAAAAAGAATAATCATTTATGAGGAGAAGGGCTACTTTTAATCTACAAAATTCAATAGTAACACCCAATTTCTATGTAGACCATTCAACAAAAAATGTCCTTAAAATTAGTTAAAATAATAAAAAGAAATATTGAAACCCAAAATTCATAAGGGTTTGATCACATAGTATTATAGAAAATGTTTTTACATTTATCTCTATAAATTACTCTTAATGTATCATATGAAAAAGTAACTTCTAAAACACATATTATCACTGATAGGTTAATAATTTCCATAAAAAATCAAAATTTCTATAAGTACACAATAAAATCATAGATTCTTCCAAAATATAATTCATCCATTAATCATCTATTGAAATCCCATAGTATTCTATTTAACTTAATCATAAAGAGTTTCTAAAATGGTGAACGTCTTCCGAAATAACATTAATCACTTAATCACCAAATCATTTTCCAATCCCATGGTGATCTATTACATAAAATATATGTGTCCCAAATCAACATAATATTAATAAATAAAATAATTTAACTAAAAATAAAAATTCATACTAACTAGGGACTTCACATGGGCCAGTGTTTGTTGATGTTCCCTTGTCGCCCTTCGGTTGTGGGTTCGATTCCCACAGCCTTGCTAGACGCGATGAGTTGTCACCCATCCTATAGATTTTCACCCATCATAAAAGTTGTAATTTCTATAAAAATATATCATTCTTATAAAATTCTCAAAAATAATACAATTTCTAAAAAAATAATCATAACCTGTTTTAACCTCCAAGGTTATCTCATACCATTCATTTTGTATCCCAAAAAGTAACAACCCTTAATCAACTCAAAAAAAAGATCATATGAACCCTAAAGGTTATCCATTACTTTTATTATTATGTACACACAAGAAAACATAATTCTTCCTTGAATAAAATTTTCACGTAACAAACTTTAGGGTTGCACATACTAGAAAAAGTCTTCTAAATTAATCCTATCATCAAAAGAGGATTAATACTTTTAAACATTTCCTCATCCTAAAATTTACCATTACTATAGAATCCCTTATACGGAGAATTATTAATCATTATGAGTTCTTCAGGATACCCTATCCATGATTTTCTATATTATTCCTTAATACTTATCTTCTATAAATAAAAAAATGAATCATTTATTAAGATTCAATAATTTCAAAACACGATAAAAGAAAAAATACATACCTTTCATAAGTCATTTTCAGTTTCCTCATCTTCAATTGGAATGAAATTTGGTATTGCTGAACATATATTTGTATGGTCCAACTGATCCCATTCCCAAAACTTCTTCATAGGAAACCTATTTTCATAATTACCATACTACCCATATTTGAATCATTCAATTGATAAATTAGAAATAACTTCTTTCTGTTTCATGGAGTCAACCGAACACTTCCCTTTTCTTTGGCAGGTTATTTATTTATGACCTTTATTTCCACATGAATAACATCTTCCCATCCCTTTAAAAAAATTATTGGGGGTTTATTTCAACTTAATTGACACATATATTGTTTAATATACATACATTTATGACCATTATTACCTAAACTTCTATAAGGATTCATTTCTCTCATATAGGATGCATCAAAAAAATCACCAAGGTTCAAGGGGTTAATCATGACCCCTGATAGTTGGTTTATAATAACCAAAAGATTTCTCATTTAAGCTCTCATTTCATTTGGTTTCTAATTCATAGAACCGCCACATTTTACTTTACATACCTAATTACCTTGGTTCCTTCCATCCATTCACTAAAACCAAAAAGGTTAGTGTGAGTATATCAACAAAATCATCATATACTATCTTATGAGGTAGATAAACACAAATACATACTTATTCATGCTATATCAAATTATTCAATTTATCTAAAATAACTGTGACTCTTTCTAATATGATAACCATTGTGGTTATATACCACTTTTCACTTTTGCTTGAATAACACCTAAACCTCTAAAGTTATCTAAACCATCCTCTGATATCAACTATAAGGACCCGACCTTAAACATTACATGATCTTGAGTTAAGTCAATAATTTTACATTATTTCACATTGATGATCTTTTCATGTTTAGATCTCTAGATAATTAGGCCATAACTCATACATAAAAACTTAAATATTACGAAGTAGACACTTCTACTCACTATTCATTTTTTTATTAACAAAACTTTTAAAAGAAACATGGTCTCATTTCATCTTTAAACATCATAACATTTCCTTGATCCAACTCTTGACTCTATTATTCTTTAAATACTATGATTTTTTTTTCAAAACATGGGATGAACATAAAAAGCTTAGTAAAGGACACACAAAGAAGGAAAACTGTTATTCTTGTGAAAACATGTAAACCATGATTACTTCCTCATAAAGTAATACTTTTTACCTTTAATAAGTAGTAAATAAACTTCACTAAATATAAGTTCATTTATTATCTTTTATGTAATCAAAATATTACCATAAAACCCATAGAAAGAAACATATAACATATAAAGGTAACTTAGGACATAACCATACATAAATGGAATAACCATATGGTTGACTTCCACACATATCACTAAATAGAATATCCATATATCTAACTTCCATACCCAATGAATTGGAGGTTATAATGTAACCATCCATACTTGGTTTATCACAGAACCACCCATATTTTGTTTATCACATAACCACCAACCAAATGTCCTAGTATCATTATAAAATCATAACACATAAGTGACTTCAATTATCAATATTTCACTCATGAAATTTCATTTGTAATCACTAGAAATAATTTCAAGATATTAAAATAGTAAATAAATTTTCAAAACCATTTTCAATACCAAAATACCCATAAAAATAGAATAAGGTATTTCATTTCCTTTTAAAAACCTTAAGCCTTATAGAGGAAGCCAAATATCAAATAATGGTTATGGCATCAAAGAAGTCATTGTATCCACATATGTTAAAAACATTCCTTTTGTTGTTTAGTAAAAAAATTCATATAAAAACATTCACTTTCGAAAACTATAGAATTAAATTTAGAGTAAAAGGATTGATTATACCCTATATAAAATAATGAGGTGTATATTGTCAAAATATACCTTAATGAAAAGATATTGAGACAAAGTCCCTTAAAAAGATTGCGTCATTAGATTAAGGATAAATAATTGAAATAGTTATATGTGAGAAATATAAATACACCCAATACAAGTTTATTTTATATGTAAAATAATCATAGGTTATTCACACATATTCTTTAAAAAAAGCAATGACATGGATATTTAACTCAATGAATGGAGATTGAGTTAAGATTTCCCTTACCCTAAGTTTGATTCATCACGTATGTTCCTTTTTCTTCCTGAATAAAAAACTTTGGTTAATTTATAATTGACTGATAACCTTTCTCAAGTTTATTATTTCTTTTATATCACTTATTACCATTTTATAAAAATTACTTAATTATTTATGTTAACATCAGGTGTTTTGTCGGTATTCAGTAATCGATTCAAAAATGAACTTGGTATGATGTCAATAGTCCATGTGGTCATAAGTAATTAATATAAAGAATAATATTCATTACATTATTATCATTTTTAAACTAAAATTATACCTTTAAATAAAACCATGAAGTGTGGTTATGAAAAATAAACAACGTTATAATCATGCAGACGATAAGTCGTACGCACACATGAGTAACATTTAAATTTTTCATTGATCATTATGAAAATAAGGTAATAATAATTTTTTGTTTAAAAAATTATCATAATAATATTAACATCTTAATAATCATTAAAATATACTTATATACATCATACAAGTGATGTGGTGAATAAAAACGATTCACATCGCTTCGTGGAGGTGATAGTTCACACGTACAAAAGAATGATGTTATTGTTTTTATGTGCATGGAAAGTAAGAATATAATTGATATATTATTCTCTTAAAATGATAAATATTTCATAAAAATTATATAAAAACATTAATTCCATTATTATAACTAGTAATGAGAGATGGTTATGAAAAATGAATTAGATCGGTTCGTAGAGGTGATAGTTCACACATACACATGAACTAATAATTTATTTATCATTTAATGGAAGTGGAGATGGATTTAGTTGATGATATTAACATAATAAAATCTAATTATATTGAGGAAACTAGATTTATTATTTCATCTTGGTAGAATAATATTTGAATGATGTGGAAGAAGAAATAAAATGAAACACTTAAAAAAATGATTCATATTATTTGATTGATCACTTTTGAAGAACACATTAAAACCACTAAAGATGGTTTTATGTCTAAAATAATTATTCAAGAATATGGGTAGTGATTTTATTAAGGTGTTTAGGTAGAGATTGTTTGAACCAAAAGGCTTTAGAAGTGTGAGTATTAGAGAAGAGTGGGTACCTTTTTATAGGAGAGGGGAGGGGAACCCTTGGAAACTCTTAAAATATTAAATTAATATAAATTACATTTCGGTTAATAATGGTCCCAAAAATAGTTTAATTATAAGAAAATATGTTTCTTGGGTTAAATCCCTATAATAAAAAAAAATATACAAGCTGTAATATTTTTTAATCCTTATCTTTTTGTTTTAACTCCTTTTTTACTCTTACAATTTTATCAACTAGTTTACACTTAGAGGGTTGAAATAATTACCAAATCATGAAAAAAGTCCAATGAATGATTAATTAATAAATTTTTTAGAAATATCCTAACTATTTGGACGAATATTATATTTTTATGACATTTATATCATTTAATTAAATATTTTATATTTAAAAAATGAATTATATCAATTTTGACACTATACATTAGATGACTTTTTTAAAATATCAAAACAACTAAATTAATTTTAAAAAAATATATTAAATCTATACTAAAATTTCATATTCATCCATAAAATTCATTTATAACCTAAAATATTTCAAATTATATTTATTTTAATATTATTAATATCCTTTATTTGATCCTTCCTTTAATAAATCTCTTATTGCATCATCATTGTTTCTTAATTAAATTTAATTATTTAATGTCTTAACATTATAAATTAAAAAAAATAATTTAGGTAATATTTTTTATCTGTATAATTAATATTTATATTTTAATATATCACTTATATAAACCCATATTAAAATTATTTTAGTAATAAGAGTTATGTTTATGAAATTTTTGCCTTTACTTTAAATTAAATTTTATAAATATCATAATCACACCCAAGTGGATTCAAAAAGCCAAAATTTCATATAAAGTGTTTTATTGGTCAGAAATAACTCATAAAATAATATTAAGATATGTGTTAGTGTAGTTTTATATTATTCTAATATTATTTTTACCCTTATTTACCTGATTTACCCTTTATCCGTGGTAAATAAAATACTAAAGTTATTATTCACCAAAAATTGCTTTGATTTTATTGAACAATTTTTTTCATACTGATTAAAAAAATGTATGTTATTTTTTGAAAATAAAATTCAAATAATTGGAAAATTTAAATTTGAATATTAATCCCGTTGTCAATTGAGAAAACAGGTTTAAAAAACGTAAAAACCTTCTAAAGATTAACATATGTTTATATCAAATTTCAATGTGAAGTTAATTCAAATGACCAATATTGGATTAAATTATTAAATAATAATCTAAATATACTTTAAAACCAATTCAAATAATAATCTAAAAATACAAATAAATCAGATAACAAGGCAGTTTTGAATTAAAATGCAGTATTTGTCACTATTCATTAAAATATGAATTTTATCAGAAAAATACCAAAATTTCAACCAAAGTAAATCTTTATGCTTATATTATAAATAAGAAATTTATTTGTTCAAATAGAACATATAAAAGTGACATAAACTAGATTTAAAAAGGGTTCTTCATCAAAAGGCGGTAAAAATTCATTTAAAAAAATACTCCTTTTATCCATAAAATTGAATTTTTTCTTATATAATGTCTATAGAACATATAAGACGAGTTTTAAATATTCAATTGAATTTATTAAATATATATTTCATTAATAAAATCTAACAAGAGTAATTTATTATTTTATAAACTTACTTATTTTTCATTTAAATAGTTTTTCATAAAACCACATCCTTTATATTCAATTGGTTTTTATTTCATTTCCTATTTAATTTTGTAACCAATGAAACATTATATAAACATGTGTAGAAAATATTTTCAAAATTTAGTTAATACTTTTCATTCCCACTATTTTAAGGTCTATGTGATAACTATCATATTAAATAATAATATTATGTCGTTTATTTAAGCTAAATGTGGTGTGTCATGTATGCTATCGAACACAGTGTTTCCTTTTAAAAACCCTGGATGTTACAATAGTGGACTATTATAAAACATTAAATTAATTAAAAACATTAAAAACACGATTTATTATCATTAAAATAAGGAATTACTTGGACTAAGGCAACAATTTTAATTTATAATCGCATATTTAAAATTTTAGAATGTAATTTATATTTTTCAAAAAAATTATTTTAATATATTGTACATTTAATATTTTGAAATTATTCTTTATCAATTTAAAAAAATTAAAAAACTGGAATTCAAATTATGAATCATTAGTTACAAATTATATGATAAGTACAATTTTATTTTTGGGTATAAAGGTATAATTACCTAGGTAAAACTAGTTGTCATGGTGAAAACCAGAATGGTAAAAATGAGTAAACTAAGAGGTAATGGGACTAACATGTTAAACCAATTTTTTAATTGTGTTTTTATAGTTTTAATTTACCTTATATATTCTATTCTCTATTATTTATCAATTTTGGATCCTTTTTTTTGAAAGTGACTTCCCATTATTAAAAGGTTTCAAGTATTTACAAAAATGTTATCCCTTTTTCACTTTTAAATGGGGATCTCCTCTCTTAATTTCTCCCAAAAAACCGCTTAAATTCATCCCAAAATCTACCCAAACCTATTCTTAAAAATAATATACACCTTAATCAAGTTATGTTATTCTAAAATGACCATACCTCAAAGGTTTAATTCCTTTCACAAAAGAGATAATTCAAGTAGTAAGGTATATATTTCTAACTGCTCCTCCCTCCTTCCTATTTCTTTATATGGTTTATTCTTCCTAAAATGCCATATCATAATATTATAATGGTAACATAAGTATCATTATCATAATTTATTGTTATTATAATTATGTTAAAACCATTAACCACCATGTTTTCCATTAAGGAAAAAAAACATGAATCGTATGTTGTGTGGACTACCGCCTCCATGAAGCAACATGTTTCATTTTACATAACCACTTTATAAGGATGGTACTAATAGGTAATTTAATATATAATTATTATAAATTTTAAAATATTTTATTTTTTTAAATAATAAAACATATTACTCATTTTCCATGTTCTATGGAAAATGAAACCATCAACCACATGTACATGTGGACTACCACCCCCAAGAATTATCAATATCTATTTTTCATTTCATAATCACCTAAAATGGAGGTCCATGATAATGGATTTAAAATATAAATATGATTTTTTCATATTAATAAGGTTTTGGTAATAAAAAATGAATAAAATATTTATAATATGAATGATAAGCAATCATTATAAAATTAATCATCTCAAACAAGAAAACTAAGAAGAAAAAAAATTATTCATATTATGTAATATTTTAATATCAATTAATTATTATTATAATTACTTAAAATTATGATATATCACAATACTATAAACTAAATTTGATCATTATTCTTTTGGTATAGTGATATTTCAACTAAATCACCGCATAGTCATCCATTAATCATGGTATGCTCATGTTTAGGTTGATTTGACCACTTACTTTAACAACTCCAAAAAAAAATATGATAGATGACTATAAAAAATGATTAATTTTATAATATAATATAATTATTTAAATAATTATTTTTTTATTATAGAATAGATACATCAATATTTTACTCTATAATTAAGAAAAAACCTTTCATTGGTTAAGAAAAGCACTTAAGTATGCTTATTGCCAATTTCATCTTCATGGATAAATAATGAAAAAATAATAAAAGGAAATTGAAACTTTATAAAACATTAAAATTTATCCATTATAGTAAATTTAATGAAATTTTAATGATAAAATTTTAGTGAAAAATAAATATTGACACCTCTCCTATAAAACTAGTAGAAACAATCAAAAATATAAACACCCAATATAGTAAAATAAGAGAAAACTAACTAATATACATCTAGATAATGATTATAAAATAAATTTATATATAGTTTTATGAATATGGTTTTAAAATTAGTTATTAATATAGTTATGTTTTTTATACAAGATGTTAAATAGCTGTCATGAAAATAAAGAGTATAGGTAAGGGTTTCTTGTTATTATTTTCAACTCCATGGGACTTGTTTGATATTATGCACCATAACTTATTTTATATGGTGAATTCACAACCCAAATTATTTCATATGTGAAAATATCATCCATTGGATAATATTTTATTTTCCATTTCATGATATTTTCCCCAAGATCCTTTTATTATTTTGTTACCAATTCCATAAGTATTTCATCGACAGAATTTTTGGTTCATTGAGTCATAATATTTCTTACATGAATATACTTTTCAGGTTTTATTTGATCCCACCCTTCCTATATTGTAATTAATATTTCCTTTTGTTATATGGGGAAATTACTTCTCATTGTTAATTTATAAATCCTTTATTAAATGTTTTCCAATATAAAAGTGTACGCTTTTTAAGAATAACTCCCATTCTCACCAACGAATATTTTCTACCATGTCCATATTTTTCTTCCCTCCAATATTCTTCTCTATTTTTTTAGAATGCTAATATGTATTATTTCCAATGATCCTCATAATTCTCTTTACCCCATTTCAAAAAATAGTCTTCAACACTCTTTTTATGTTGTGAATTTTCAAAAAAGGTATTTTAAAATATTAATGAAAATGGTTTTCAATTATTTCAAAATAAAATGTTTTATCTTTATCTCTATTTTTTTAAAACCTTTATTCCTTTAAAGGATATTTTATTTCGAACTCTTTATAATAAGGTTCTAAAAATTTTAATTTTCTCTAAACAATTTTTTTATGTTAATTTACAATTCAACTTTTATAAAAATGTTTAAAAGGTTTTTTTAATTTTTTTTATTTTCATTTATATTTATCCTCCAATGTTTATATCTTATTAAATGAAGTTTTTATCACCCTATTTATGTTATTATGACATGGTTTATTTTGGAAAATGATATTTTTTATGTCTTATGATTTATTAAGTTTATGTTATTTGTGTTTTATGAAGCCCATTTTATTTCCATGGGTTATTTATGAAAAGTAAATGATTTCCATTTGGATATTTAAGAAACAAATTCTTTTCATGTGGGTTCTTTAATATATGATGATGATTGATAATAAGTGGCATATATATGTATGGATGATGTCGGGTGGGGTCATATGTCACCCATTAATTATTTGTTTTATTTTTATATCTCATGATATAGTAAGAAGTAGACATAATGAGTTTGTTCACATAGAAATTGAAATAATGGGTCTGTTCACATTTTTAAACATGAATATAATGAGTTTTTTCACCTAGTCATGGGTATAATGGGTTTTACTACATATGTTTTCCTATTATTATGACTGTGAAACATACCCATGTTTCTTATCAAGTTATTCCAAATTATCCACATGCATTTCATTTCCATGAAATTATATTTTTTCTTGAAAATGCCCTATTTTTTAAATTATTCTACAATTTTATGTCATGATCAAATGTCTTATGATTATTGATATATATTTTGAGTGAGGAAATAATTTTTTTATGCTTCCTTAATGATGTTGTTGTGATCTTATGTTTCTTTATCTTCTTTTATGACTATCATATATTGTATTATGATTTTTTATTAATATATTTATTCTTCCTCATGTTCTCTTATAGGTTTATAATCTGACACATAATGATATATTTTCCCTTATTGAGTGTCTGAGTTCACCCTTTTTTATGTTTCTAATCCCCAGGGTATGAAGATGATTATATCAAGTGAGTTTTCTAGAAAGGGTCTAAAAGAGCATTATTATGGAGAAATTTGTACAAGTATTGTAAAATAATATTTTTATATACATAATTTCCAAGATGCTAAACCTTTAGGTCCTTGGGTTGTGCGACTGTTTGTGAGATGTATTATTTAAATCAAGGAATCAATGTATTATTTCTTTCATGTTTTTCTTGGGTTAATTTAGTTGGTATCAGAGTAGAGTTTAGTTATTTTTTGGATATTAGTTTAGATATTTTGGGGATTAGTTTAGAGAACTTGAGTGAAAACCCTAGAGATGAGTCTAAGGGCAGGTTGATATCCTGAAATATTGGTAAACACTTCAGTAGATGGTTTTCCATAGAAATAAATCCATGTCTGGATACTAAAAATGGATGCAGTCTATGAAATAGATGTACCTAGGGGTAATAACCCTGTAAAAGGCATGTTGATAATTAAAACAATAATCACCTGGTGCATAATAAAGTGGATAACTATACACTTGGTTTGAAACTCTCAGGGGATATGATTTGGTTGATTATATTCTCTTTATGAACCACTATGAAGGATTTATTTACTAGTTACATTAAGGTATTAGGTTGATAATCTTAATGTAACCAATCTTAAAGTAACTTATTTAAAACTAAGATTGATATAGGTTTAACTAAATGAAATATGGGATAACATAAAAATGTAAAAGAACATGAAATTTTAAGGTTGTATTACTTTTATGACTATGATAATATCCCCATATTGTTAATATTTCATCACTCATGTCAAAAATTTTGTTCTTATTAATGGATTGAACTAAAATGAACCATGGGAGTGATGAAAAACATGATGATTACTTCAATGAACAACCCATAAAAATTTGGATTTAGAGTGAGAAACTGTTTGACAATGAAAAATTATTTATCATAAAATATGATTAACAATGTGAACATACTTTATGTCCCAAACACACCAAATAAGAGAGGGATAGAGTGTTATGAAATATCATGTGAGTAAGATTATGAGGGAATGAATATTCAGTTTAAAATATGTCAAAAATATTATAAGAAGCACTAAAGGAATTGCCTAAAGGTGGTTAGAAGGAGATTTGGTTATGGAAGAGGGAACCATCGATCATCAAAACATTTATAGGAAAACAAAGATCATGATTATCATGATGGGAGTGAGAAACCTATATCCAAAAGAACCACTAATGTTCTAATTTTTTAAGTGTGAAAAACTTGGAAATTACCCAAGTCAGTTTCATAAATACAATGATGATAATAATTATAAGTGTGAACAAACACCAAAACCAAGGGAATAAGGTGAATCTTATTTAATTACTACTGATGAGGAGGATTAGGATAAATATATACTACACTTCTGAATATGGGATCTTTATTCTAGACACTATAAGTTGTATAGATTTTTTATATATGTACTGCCTTAATGTTTTGTTTTTAAAATAAAATATTAAGTTGTATGATGGTTTCATTTTGAAAAACAAGTTTATGAGAATATAGACATTTGTATGGTTCATTTGGATGGATTTAATGTAATGTATAAAATATTTCAATATAGACTCCATATTCACTGATTGAGTTTAGAATACACACAAAATTATTACTAATAAAAAATGGATAGGGTGGAAATAAAAAATAGCAGCTATTGCAGAGATATCTTAATGTCACTGTAACAACGTACGATAATATTTATCCATCTTCATTATTATCTATCAATGAACCATATTGACATATAGGTTTATATGTTTTTAGAGAATTTAGAGGAACTATTAAAATGGTGTGTGTATAATAAAACCTCATACACTACCACTAGTTCCATAAGACACAATGTTTAGGTGAAAAATGTGGTTTTTTTTATTGACATCAGTGTTGGTAGAAGTTTGAGAGTTAGGTTTGATACCACATAGCACACAAGCCCATGAAACGCATGTGAGAAACAGTTTAGGTATTAGATGAACTATTTGACTATATGAAGAGACACTTAGAGCAGATGTGTGGGGCATACTTCTATCACTATCCTATAGTTGAGAGGGTTTTACATAGTGGGTAGTGCAAGGAATGGTACACAAAATAGGTGAGGAGGCGATTGGTTATTTGTAGAAGATGGAGATGCAGGGGAGGGATAAGATATAGAGAGGAAAAGATAGTGTAGTGGATTTTATTTCTTCATAAAGGTCTAGGAGGGGCATAAACAAGGATATTAGTGGGCCTTATGAGTATGAGGATCATTCTTCATCAACTTCATCATTCGACCACAAGTTTCCACTAGAAATTGCAAGTTGAAGAACCATGTGGGATGATAGATAGGTGTGTGTAGTGTAGTTATTATTATAATAGGTAATCACATTTCATACCGAAAACCAATTCATGATAATAAGTAATTAAAATCTTAGATTATAAACTCAATGAAAAATAAATTAGTTCATAACACCAAACCATGTGATGTATTTAACTCAAATTGTTTTGAAAAAAAATACAATATTGGGATTGTACCTATCACGAACTAGCATGAGTCGACCCTGAACTGGTCACCCATGCCAGCCCGTGACAAGTCCCGAGAGGAGTTCCTGATCCTCCCAGGATAGCGATAGGCACAAAGTTAATCAATAAGGCACACAAGGTAACTATTTCTCCCAAATATAAACAATCAGAAAAAATAGAGGAAAGAAACAGAGAGCCCAAAAAACATTTACATAAAAATCGAACTGAACATTATTTGTAAAAGAAACTAAAAGTAAAAAAAATCAATAACTCAAATGACCAAACTTGATAACCAAATAACTCCATGTGACTCCTCTGGTAACTCTCCAACACAATGATCACACATCGCCCAAGGCGATCGAACTCAAGCTGAAACCTGTACAAGGTCTAAAAATAGAAGAAGACTATAGACATTAGTATTAAAACTGAGTAGGTTAGCCCGATATTCTATTTCCAATGCACATCCTTTAAAATAAAAGAAACATAAATTTAAATTTTTAAATACAAGATACAAATTTATGTTTTCCAAATGAGGTCCCATGCTATAAAAAATTTACCAGACAAAAACTTGCATGTTTTATAAACAAGAATGATAGTAACAATTTTCAAAGAGGTGAAACTTAAAAATGAAAATAGTTTTCAAGAGGGATGATTTAAATAATGTACACTTTTAAATAAATCATAAACAAAGCTTAATTTACCAACCAAACACACCATTTTATGACAATGAGTACAAAATAGCCAATGAGAACAAGTCAGAGGAACACCCCTAGGCACTAGTTAGTTGTGAGCCCCAGGTACCTCGTATCTCGGTGAAAGTAAGAATAAAAAATATCCATTCTTGTGCACACGAGACACTAGTAGGGATCATACCCATAACCTAGTGGTCCCCCAACAAAATCATCATCATAGTTTAGTTAGTGTTGTCATCGTCAAAATTGCTACGTGAAATAGGGGCCAAACCCCACAGGATCACTAGCATTCTAGTACATGTCCGCCCACCTAGATACCAGGGATTCCATTTAGTTCTTAATAAAGTTACAAATATTATAAAATAAAATTTTTAAATCAAAATTCTATTACCAAACCATAAACACACAAACATCCCTCAAACATGCTTCACATTTCTTTCACGAATCAATAAACCTCTAAAAAGTTCCGTAAAATAATTTCAAAGATTATAATGAGATCTTGCACATAAAATCAAATAAAAAATTATCTTTTAAGGACACAAACCCATCAATAACATATCAACCCATATTTTTAATCCCCCAAACCAATTAATAAATCAATTTCATGGACCATAAAATGGCCCCAAAAGATAGAACATGAAATACACATGGAATCCATTTTTTACAAAAAAAGCCAAACGAGCATTTAAGCCTTTATCAAAACAAACATTTGACAAAGGTATGAATTTAACTTTTATTAAGGAGGTGTATACACTCCATTTAAAGTGGAAAAACCACACTCATAAATCCCTTAAAACACTCGGGATAAATATTCAAAATACAACCATTTTCATAAGGATGTGAAACGGGCCATTTTCCGGCAACTCGGGCCAAAACATGTTGTAAACCAAAACCCATTTATTTGTAAAACCAAATAAAAATTGGAAAGCCATATAAGTACCCAAAAATACCATTTTTCATTCTTACAATTCTTTTATAAGTCTATAAAAATAATTTTTAAATCACACATGACACATAAAATCCAACCAGGCAATTTACCAAACAGATGACATGCCCTTTTAAACAAAACAATTTATTTTAAACACTTGAAAAGGAATAAAATACCAATTGAATGCTTTATTTTATTTTAGATATAGGAACATGTTCAAAATACCATAAAAAAGTTCTAAACCTCAATTTTTTTTCGAAATATAGCCGAACAATTAAACCAACACTTGGTGTGCACTTTTATGACAAAACAACACTACCTTTCAGAAAACAAGGCTTAAACAACCATTTTTCACAACAAGAAATTATTCAAAGGATAAAAATAATAATAATGTATATCAGGTTCTAACAATAAGAAAATGATGAAACTTAAATGATAAAGGCATGTGCAAGGGATATCCTACCTCAAATCCTTGACGTAATGGAAACGCACACCTGATATCACCATCCGAGGGTTTATAAACCCTAAACCTATGATGACCATACCCAAACGAAAAAAACCACCATAAAAATCATGTAATAATAGAACCAAAGTTCTATCATGACTATATGATAATAGAAAACCAAAAAATAATGAAAGGAGGAGGAAGAGGGAGGAGAAATGAGAAGGAATATCACCTTGGAAACTCAAAAAATCTTCGTATTCCCTTATATATGCACCCTTATAAGAAAGGGAATGTATTGAAACTCAGTGGAGGGTCTCCTTAGATCTCAAAGAACCAAGGAAAACAAATTTGGGTAGAAAAGAGTAAGAAATGAATGATTTATGGATCAAATAATTTACCTTCTCAAATCTAAATCATTTGAGGAACACTAAGAACTTTCTCTAAAATATTTGATGAAAATGATCTCTAAAGAGGAAAAGTAGATGATGGGGGTGACGATAGGGATTTGGTATTTTATTGGGAGGTTTAATAACCAGAAAAATTAAAAACTCAAAATTATATAAAAGAAACAATTTTCTTTAAAACTGGAAATGGGCCCACGGGCTGGACTAATACCTAAATAAGTAACCCAAATCCACCATGATTATGAATTTATAAAGGGTCGAAAAGGATATGGTGGTTTGAATATTTAAGGTAAGGAAAAGTAGGAAGTGGAATGGGTGTAAAATGTTGAAAAAAAATAGTTATAAAAGAAACAAATTTGGTTTTTAAATCTGGAAATGGGCTCACGATTGGCCCAAATCACGAAGTAACCTCCATTTCTCAAAAAACAGCCAAAAAAACAATGGGGTACCCAAAGCATGATGATTAGAAAAATATGGAAGTTAAAAAATAAAAATTTATCTCACCCAACACCCAATAAAAGGATTATTATTTTTAATGTAATGGATCAAAACCAATACATGAAAAGAAAAAAAAACCAGGTGTGACAATTATACCCACCATTAAAGCTTTACACCACCGAAAAGCCATAACACTTTATAGATGACAGAAAAACCGATAATTATTACTTATCAACATAATCCAGCCTCTAAAGATAATTAAATATGATTCAACATCAACATAACTTAATCCTATCCCTCAAACAAAACACCAACTCACAACAACTTCCTGAGAATCAACGGAAAGATCAAGCCACCACCTCCACAACCAATCCAAGAACCAGATTGTTGGGCTTTCTCCCAATGAACCCAATGACCACCCAAACCAATTTTCATTCACTAAAGAAAATTAATTGGGGGGGGGGGAATGGTCTCTCTACCATTAAATCAAAACTACCATTCAAGAAATCCAAAAAGGAAAGATCTTCGAGACATGCAGTGGGTCTCCCCACCATTAGAGACCAATTAGAAATGAACAAAAAAGGAATTCAACATGTACTAGATTTGGGCCTCACCCATATAGGCCCACCAAAAATCTCCCGCAACAACCTAAAAACTAAATTTAATAGGTTTACAACATGTACATCTAAACCACCCACTCTCGAACGGAGGGGTCATGATCTGGGACAACACTTTTTGCATAGATCCAGACCCCCACCACTCGGGGACGGTAGGGAAGGGGACCCAATAATTATTACACTGAAACCAAAAAAGAAAAAAAGAGCTACCCAATAATATCCATCTATGAACAGTAACACTAAGACTGCACCCGATTTACATAGGCGGTCTACACAGGGACATTGATCGGAAACCCACATCCATGAAGGCATAACCATAGACACTGTGTGAGGGGTAAGCCCACCACCCTCGTTGTGAGAAAAGGAAATTCACAGTGATGAGGAACCATAATATAGACATAGAAACTACCTTACCCAAATGGTAATAGCAAGAGACTAGTCAAGCTCCCCACATCTCTGGCGGTTTCCTGACTGCATGAAAATCTTCATTCCTAGGCCTATGGATGGAGCCCTAATGTTTAAAGCATATGATGCACCGTAGTCAGGAGCTACGAATCACATTATCTAATGAAATGAACTTTCTCAAAGAAAACCAATACCCAATAGAGACTGAGGGGTACACACCACCATTCTAACTTACTTATAATGAGGAGTGAAATAAACAAGAAACATGGTGAAACACACCATGTATTACTGAACATAACCTCTATAACCAAGAGAATCATCATAACATGAAGGCACTATAAATTGAGCCCAAAGAGATCTCTATTTTAACAAACTGGATGAGGAATTATTTGAGGAGGTGGATCTATCTTGCGAAACATGAGAAATAATCCTTAGGTTGATCAAATGGAAATCTTGAAAACATAGAACTATATGTAGCCACATCACAACATCCAACACATATTTATAAACCCACTAAAAATCACTCCAAAACCGAGACACCAACAAGATCCCATCTCAATACACAACAAGAGTATGAATTCTAGATCACAAGGAAGAATACTGAATAAACAACTATTCTAAGACATAAAAAAAAACTAGCCACATAACCATTGGTTTATAAAAAAATTCCACAATTTTTCAACTCAAAACACTTTTGAAAAAAAACTAACTTGGTGGATTTACACATTCACCAATTGGTGTTTCATCAAGTATCACTCACATACACATTTTCATTCCACCCTAGGCACCCAACCACCATGCCATATAGTCCATCCTTCCAGATATCAATAAAACCATGCATGTGAGAACCCATAAAAACACTAAAGGCTAAAACAAAACAACATCATTCCAAAAATCATGTACCTTCCAAAGGAACACTAACCATGAAGACAAAAACCCTTTTCATATTCCACAAAACAAACCACACTTCATTAAGAACCATTTTCTTAAAAACCTACACCTTTTCATTTTTAACAACTTTTGAAACAACCAAGATAATCCAAATAACCCCTTCATATTTTCTAAAATTCAACAAGGTATATTTTAAAAATATTATGTCCATTGAGACCAATACCCTTTCTAGGGAAACACCAACTGCTCAAACCCAATTTACAAAACCAATTCATCAGATTCAAACACTTTTCAACATCCCAAAACACCCCATTTAAAACAAATATTCAGAATCAACTTAAAATAATTCACACTTTTAAAACATGTTATTCCAATAAACCACAAGTTTAGATTATGGATAATCTAATCCCGTTAAGTCATTTCCTCTTCCTCCTAAAAAAATTTATTTCACAAAAACAGAACCTTACAAAACCATTCTTATATTTAATTTTTTAAAACCCCCTTTTCCACTTTTCAAAATCCAATCCTTCATTTAAAACTCATTTCCACAATTCTTACACAATTATTTTCAAAGTAAAAATCCAAATTTAAGAAAGGTTCAAGAGACCCACAAAAGGGAAATATTGTCGGTGGGTGACTTGACCATATGGTTGGCTGCCATATGTCAAACACAACACCAACATGGAGAGAATTATTAGGACCATGCCCTGACTCCACATGGATTTACAGTCCCTGAAATCTCACATAGGCCTTTAGTTAGATTCCCATTGTCATATCCCAACACCAAACAATCAACAAGAAAAAAGGACACTAATAAAACCCGACATCCCACGGAAAACTGAGGATCTGAACGAGAAAGAGTTCACGACGCTCTTCCCGCACTTACCCCTCAAGTCCCAAAAATCCTACTCCATCTACCTTGACATCCCCAAAATAACAAGGGCACTCTAAAAATAAAGGTATGCTAAGAGCCAATCTCCTGTGATACCATTTTGTCACAAACCAGCCCAAGTCGACCCTGAACCAGTCACCCAGGCCAGCCCGCAACAAGTCCCGAGAGGTGTTCCTAATACTCCCGAGATGAAGACAAGCACCATGAGAATAAATAGAGTACACAAGGGAATTATTTATCCCAAATATAAACAATCAAACAAACAATAGAAAGAAAAGGACATCCCAAAATACATTTACATAAAAATTGAACTGAACATTATTTGTACAAGAAACTGAAAGTACAACTAAACCAACAACTCAATTGACCAAACCTGATAACCAACTAACTCTATGTGACCCCTCTAGTCACTCTCTAACATAATGATCACATGTTGTCCAAGGCAATCGAACTCATGCAGAAACCCAAAAAAGGGCTAAAAATAGAAGATGACTATAGGAATGAGTATTAAAACTCAGTAGGTTAGCCCGATATTCTTTTACCAATGCACATCATTTAAAATAAAAGAAACATAAATTTCAAGTTTTAAATTCAAGATATAAAGTTATGTTTTCCAAATTAGGTCTCATTATATAAAAAAAATTACCAAACAAAAACTTGCATGTTTTATAAACAGGAATGCTAGTAACAGTTTTCAAAGAGGTACAACTTCAAAAAGAAAATAGATTTCCAAAGGGATGCTTTAAATAATGTACACTTTAAATAAATCACACACACTGCTTAATTTACCAACCAAACACAACATATACCAACGGTGAGTACAAAATAGCCAATTAGCACAAGTCACGAGTACTCCCCTAGGCATCAGTTAGTTGTGAGCCCCATGTAACTCATATCTAGGAGAAAGTAACAATAATAAATATCCATTATAATTCACACGATACACTAGTAAGAATCATACCCATAAACTAGTGGTCCACCACCAACATCATCATCATATTTTATTTAGTGTTTTCATCGTCAAACTTGCAACGTAAAATAGGGGCCAAACCCCACGGGATCACTAGCATACTAGTACATGCCCGCCCACCTTGATACCCAGGATTCCCTTTAGTGATCAGTCAAGTAACACATATTATAAAATACAATTTTCATATAAAAATTACATTACCAAACCATAAACACACAAACAGACCACAAACATGCTTCACATTTCTTTCACGAATCAATAAACCACTAAAAAGTTTTGTAAAACAATTTCAAAGAGTATAATGAGGCCTTGCACATAAAATCCATTCAAAAATTATCTTTTAAGGACACAAAACCATCAATAAAATTGTTGAGTCAATAAGGTTTTCCTTATGACTTTTCCATTCCTTCATGTAAGAGGGAGATTGTTGAGTCAATGAGGTTTACCTTATGACTTTACCATTCCTCTTGTTTTGAAAATCAAAAACACCTTATTTCAAGGAAAAACTTATTTTACCCCTTGTTTTTACTTCTATAAGGAAAAATATTCTTTCCCAATGAAGTTTTTCCTTACCATGTTTTACCTCGTTTCTTATATTGTCTAAGTATAGAATTCAGTTTCATGACTAAAACCTTGGAATAGTATAATACTTAGATATGAAGAATTCTGTTTTAGGATCCAAATTCTTGTTACAAACATTTAATGAAGTTCTAATCCGAATTCCTGTTACGAAATTTCATGAGGTTCTACTCCAAATTCTGGATACAAAATTTCATGAAGTTCAACTCTGAATTCTGGATACGAACTCTCATGATGTTCAAATCCGAATTCTTATTACGAACTTATGTAAAGTTTGACTCCGAATTCTGATTAAGAACTTATGTAAAATTCTGATTACGAATTCTGATTACGAAATTCTTTGAGTTCTGACTCCGAGTTCTCTGAATACAGACTCCGAACTCTTATGATTTCTGGCTCCAAATTCTCATGAACTCCGACTCCAAACTCTATAAGTTCAGGTTCCAATTTCTGTTGAAACCAGACTCCCAATTTCCTTGAAATTTAGACTTCATAATTCTATAGAATTCAGGTTCGGAATTCCTAAAAAACAGAATCCGAATATCCTTGTATTATAAACTCTGAATTCATTTTTAGCTGACTCCAAAATTTCATGCTTTCTCTCATTACGAATATTATAATTTGGTTATGCTTTCACTTATTCTATTATAAAACGATTTCGTGCTTTTAGTTATCAACTAACCATTGTTTGAGTGACATGTGTACATGTCCCTCTGAAATTCAAGGAAGAATATGGCCGTTGGAGGAGGGAGCCGACCGTTGGAGCTATACCTATAAATAGTAGCTTATTTGATAAGAGCTTGACACACTTGACAACATCTTTGACATCTGAGCTTATATGCTGTTGAAGTGATTTCTAGAGAGAGAGGCTCTTATAATCTCCCAGGCTTCATGTAGAAAGTTTGAATAGATTGTTCAAAATTTTCATCGTGCATATTTTCTTCGTGCGACTCCGATTTTTGTTGTGTACAATCGAGGGCTTCCGGGGATAGGAAGACAGAGGTGCCAACTACATGATAGTTGAGGGCTTGTGGGTATAGCAAGATAGACTCCGATCTTCGTATCGAGGGCTTACCCTAGTTTGGGTAAGAAATAATTTCTTGAAATTATAAATCAAGGGGCATCTTATCTAGGGTTGTTGGATACCCTTCTCCTTGGGTTAAAAGAGTTATTTTTTTCACTTGTAGTGTTACTACTTTGTTTTCTGTTGTGCATTTTTATTATTGAGGAAAGTATAACTTTCTTATACTCCCTCACACTTGTACTCATTTTTAGTTAGATTCTATATCCTCTAAGGTAGAATCTTATTTGTTGTTAACTTTTGTTAAGTTTCATTTCCGGAATCACTTCTTCGGAATCAAGAAAGTTGTTAGAATTTAGAGGTCTTGTGAATTATCTTGTTTTACCTTGTTAAACATAACCATCTTTAAAAGTTCTAATTTTTTTTTAAAGTACAATTCACCCCCCTCTTGTATTTGAGAATCTCATGTTTACATATTTGATCTTACATTTGGTATTATAGAGTATATCATACTCACATACCATCTCACAATTGGTATCAAAGCATTTGGTACAATCTGAATTAATCTCACGATTAGATTCAGAAGATAATTCTCAGATTTGATTTTTCAGAATCATATATTTCGGATTCCTATTTTTCGGAATTTGTTTTTTGGAATCACATAGTTTGGATACACTTTTTTTCTTTAGAGATACAATATTTTCTTGCTTAGGATATTTTCTCTTATTTACCAACTCTTTCTACTAACAAGTTTGTGTGCCAAAGATTTTCTTAAGGATGAGAGGTTTAAATGTTGGTTCTATTGATAAGCTAAATCCTACCAGACCTCCTGTTTTCGATGGAAATGATTATGAGTACTTGAGAGATAGGATGAAGACTTTTGTTATCAATACTGGAGTTGATAACTATCTAATGCTGACTGGAGATTATAAGATTCCAAATAATGAATTGAGAACCTTTATGAATCAGGAGAAATCAGAATATCAATCAAATTTCAGAGTCAGAAATATTTTGTTATGTTCCATGACTAGGAATATCTATAGTCAAATATCATCATGTGAAGCTGAAAACAGTATCTGGAAGAAACTTTAAGTTACACATTTTGGTACATCTAAAGTCATAGAGACAAGAAGAGCTATGTTGAGAGCTGAATACCATAGTTTTAACTTTCCTTATGGAGAACCTATAAGCAAAGTACAACAAAGGTTTATGACTATCGTGAATAGCTTACAATCTATGGGAGAAAAAAGTTTGGATGATGAGGCTCTTTTGGACAAGATCATAGATATCATTCCAAATGAATGGGGGTCCAAGAGGATAGCTATTTATGAGAATAGGAAAGTCACCCAGATTTCCTTAGATGAATTGTTTGGAACTCTTATTCAGCATGAAACCATAATGAAGAGAGATGCTAAAAATGTTAAGAAGAAGAATGGGAATGGAGGAGTTTCTTTTACAACCACTTCTAAGCATATGAAATATAAGACCCCAGAAAGAGTAACTAGATTAAAGACAAAGAAAGTTATTATTCAGCCAGAATCTAGTGACAAAGAAAAGTTTGAGAATGAATGAGCTAATCTTTCTCAGAGAATGAACAATACTGTATCTCAAAGGAACCATCTGAGTAAGTACAGGAAGAAATACTTCAGAGATAAGAAATTTGGAGAAGTCATGTGTTATGAATATAAAAGAATAGGTCTTATCATACCTGATTGTCCCTTTTTAAAAAATAAGGAAAAGAAGGAAAGGAATTCAGAAAGGAACATTAAGAAATTCAATCGATCAAAGAACAAGAAAAGTCTTAAAGATAATGATACTTGGATTTCTAGCTGTGGAGACTCTTCAAAAAGTGAATCTTCTGAATATGATTCATCAGCACATAATAATATGGGATTCGTTACTACTACTTATTTCCCCAATACATGTCTTATGGACAAGGTACGCTCTGTCGAGGCTTTAACAAATTTATCTCTTGATAAGAATTACTATTCCGAAAATAGTACTTCTAATGAAGATACTTCATCCTCCAAAAATGAAGAATTAACTTCATATGAAGAAGTTTCTAGATTTTCCAAGTTACTTGAAGCAATAAATTGTAAAATTTCTAAGAAATTAGACAAGGCAAATACTAGGGAAGAAATTCTTACAAAAGAGATTTCAAATCTTTCTAGATATCTTAGAGATAAAGAAGAGATTTTAGAAAAACTTTCTAGAGACCTTGAGAAATCAAATTCTCTTAAGGAAGAACTTTATAAAGATCTTAAGAATGCTATTTTAGAGATAAAAGTTTTTGAAGAAAATCTTACTCTAAGGAAATGATTCATGAGGATAGGAATTTAGTCATCAGACTGAAATCCGAAATATTTTCTCTTAAGAAGATTCTTGCAAAATTTACCTCCAGGAAGGAAAATTTTGACAAAATGTATTCTCAAATTAAACCTCAAGGAAACACTACTGGAGTAGGTTATACTCACCAAAAACTAGTATTCAAAAACAACTATTTGTTCCTTATGGAGCCCCTTTTTGCACTAAATGTCAAAGTGGTGGGCATTGGAAGAAAAATTGCTCCTTGAAGAGAGTTTAATCTCTAGGGTTTCATACATCTTATTTTTCTAAAAAATGTGGATACCCAAAATTTTGTTGTCTAAAAATTCAAGATCCAAGAAAGTTTGGATTCCAAAAGTCTAAATTTTTCTTATTTTCAAGAAAATAGGGAACGTACCAACAACAATACGTGTTACATGGATAGTGTATGTTCCCGACATATGACTAGTAACAAAAACTATTTTGAAAAGATTATCAAGATGAAAGGAGGAAAAGTAACTTTCGGAGATAATGCTCAGGGAGAAATTATTGGTATAGGTAACATCGTTCTTCTTGGAAAAACTTTGATTTTAAATGTTTTATTTGTTAAAGGTCTTAACCACAACCTCATTAGAATAAGTGAAATGTGAGGACGATTTTCACCTATAGACCGGTCAAAGTTCCGGTGCTCTGTTAATGTCTATAGCAGCACTCGGGTCGAATCCTCGGCGATGATACTTTGAAATAGTCGTTTGTTTTTAGTTAATTGTATTCTGATTGGGGGGTTTGTTTGCAGAGCTTATGAAATAATTAATGGATGATGTTTGATTCAACAAATTGATAAATATTGAGGTGAGTTCATTATTAGGGAGTTAAGCTTGTGATATCCTTGAGCTTTGCTTTATATTGCATTTAAATTAACACCCACTTCACAAGTTGACATCGATAAGAATTCCTAAGTGTTAAATATTTAATCCAAGCCTTAACTTAATTAGGATTTTAATCTCAATCAGTACATGTTTATGGTAGTGTATTTTTAGTTCCAATAATCCATGAAAACCACATGCTAAACAAAATATGTCATTAATCCATGACAAATTAAGTCCAACATACACAATGTTAAATTAACGAATACTCATCGAGCAAATACTCTCAATAACTTAACATCCCTAAATTATAAATCACCCCAATGAGATATTTACTTAGACATTTGGGTGTTTAATATTCTGGTTATAATAATTATGATGATAAATTAATAATAGAAGGAAAAAAAAGGGATTAGAAAAGAGTGTTACGTCGACACACACATACGAACGATGATGATAATTAAAAACGGATTTTCGATTGAATGAGGAAGCAAAAGAAGGGAAGGGGATTCAACTGAATTTAAACTATTTTAAGAACATAAATATTAAACTACAGAAGGTGGATGAGAATAAGAGATATTGAAGAAGTAACTTGCATTAAAACAGAATTACAAAGAAAGAGACTTACAAAATTACAAAAATGAAGAACACGAAATTAAGTGAAAACAAAGAGAGGAGGAAAGGTATCTCAAGTAAAAACTTGAGTATGGAAGATCCTCCCAAGCCTTTTTCAAGGCCTTGGTCGTGCCAATATGTTCTCCTCTCTTCTGAAATGCCAACCCCTCTCAAGGAGAGAAGGGGAGAGTATTTATAGCCCAAGGAGTGGACTGTTTGCATTCCCAATCTGTCCCTCCACTTGCATCGCCAATTTGGATATTCAGACAGCCTAATCTTCACATATCTCCTTCTTAAAAGTTTTATAAAATAATTTTGGACGACTAATATAAAAATTTGGATTCATTTGGACTTAAGGATCAAAAGTTATGGCCATTTGATTAAACAAAGCTAAACTGTCCATTTCAATCCAGTCTTTTTGATGTCCATAATGTGAAAGGGTTTTTGAATATTAATATGCCTTCAAATCCGAATGGTTTCTTCAACAAAGTCGGCCACCTATATCCCCTCTTTCACACTGAAAAATCTCAGCTCTATTTGATTTTTATATCATGAGATATGTCATGCATACTATACTGATTTTAATTATCGGACAGAATGGTGGGCTGGACTTCAAAGCTTTATTTGGGCCCCTTGTACTTTGATTGGGGCCTTAAAATTTTTATCCAAGATGACATGTAGTGTCCCACGATTTATGGTGGAGAGTTAATGTTTTTGGAATTCTGTATTGAGCCCAGTAAATCAATCTTCAAGGCTGGTCCAGTTTGTTCACAGATTCTTTGGTCTTGTTTGTGAGGACCATATGACCCTTCAAATGGCCGAATTGTCTCATGGTACATTCTAATGAAATGTTTTATATTTAAAGGAGAATCCTACAAAACAAGAACCATACAATTTGGATCAGTATAGTGACAGTTATTATTAAAACATTAAACTGACTCAATTGGACTACTTCTAAAAATGCTCAAAAATTATACTTAATATTAAAACATTAATATTTCACACAAATTATGCACATTTCATATAAAATAAGTAAAGGGGGAATATAATAAGTCATGAAAATATTAATAACATCAACTCCCCCACACTTAGCTTTGTGCATGTCCTCATGTGCAACAGATATAAAAACATGACAAAATCATTTTCATTCACCAACAAATATTAAAATTTTGTTTTCTCCAATCAGGGGAGGTTTAGACTATTTCACTCATCCATTTTGAAATCCAACACAAGTTGTTAAAGAAACAATGTTCCAAAACTAATTCATTTTTCCATTCTCAAATTTAGAAATGGAAAATGTGGACACTCAAAACTCACACCTCTCAAGATGATAAAATTTATTTGTGGAGGTTCACTCTTTCACCAACCAAAAGTGAAAATCTTAGAGTTTGAAAAGAGCTTTCAGCTTACAATACCTGTCCAAAGTGAACAAGAATCAATAGGTCTTTTTAATGGGGTTTTTCTGTGGCTATGGGACGGTAGGAATATAATGTCCAAGAGAGAGAATAAGAGGGTTAAAATACCAACATAGAAAAACAATGCACATTTTTTTGAAATAAAACATGGAAGGAAATGAAAACACATATTTACAAGGGAATGATTGTGTGAATAAAGACACAATAGAGGAATAAAATATGAAGGGGATGAGAAGATGAAATATTTACAAAACCACCAAACTTCTCCCAATGATATAAGAATATAATGCAAGCGTTCTTTTTTTCTTCTTTTTTTTCTTTGTTTTTTCGAAAGTTGACCTTGAGACAGATCTCACACTCATATCCCAACCCATTTTTGATCTCCTCACGACACTAATTATAATAGTTATAACAAGATCAAAGGTTGAGTAAGAGTTATTTTTGACCTACCCAATACACAACCCATTTGTTTCATTTTTTTTATTTTTTTTATTTTGATTTGTTTTTTGAATTTTTTTGAACACTTTTCAATATAATTTGTACAATACATTTACTAAATGACAACCTCCCCCCACACTAAAATGGATGGTTGCCCTCAAGCATATGATAACACACTAGAAAGTAAGGAAATGATACCCAAAAATGAAATCCATTCCCCCCCACACTTAAATTTCAAAAACTTATGCAATGAAAATCCATGTTGATATTAGGTGGGATAAGGTATTGGGCTTGTAATGTGGATATCAAAGAAAAGGTTTTCATATGCTTGAAGGGGCTTTAAAAAGGAGGATTAATGTAAGGGTAATGAGAGGATATTTGGCTATTGTGATTCTCATGTGGTTCAGAAAATGCCTCTATCATATTAATACACACTAAGGTAGAAAATTCAGCTCGAAGGTCCACAAACTCAAGAATCACAAATGGGGGTGAAAAAACACATTTTGAAAAGATGGCCATAGGTGTCCTTAGCATGAAATCAAATGTTTGTTCTCACGGTTGGGGAAAATAATTTTCCAAATCAAAAATTGAGCATTCAAAATGTGTTGGTTTTGACACAAAATTATTTATCCAAATTCATAATGAAAATACAAAATTTTTGAGATGAAAACATGTCTGTTAACTCCCCAAAATGTATGTACAAAATTTCAAAACTCGATGGTGAGTAAGCATGAATTATAATTTTTTTTTTATTTTTTAAGTGATTGTGTTTTTTTGGTTTCTATAGTTTTTAAGGTTTTTATAAAATACACACCCACACAAGAAAGAGAAAGTGAAAAATAAAGGTTTTGATAAAGAAAATGGTTAAAAAAATGAAAGAGAGAGGAGGAAGAAGAAAGAGGTAGAGAGAGGAAAAGATAGAGAGAGTTAAAGGGAAAGAGGTGCCCCCAGGTTTAGATTTGGTGGATGGACTTATCCATCGAGTGGTAGGTCGGATAGAGAAGTTGGGGATCCAGTCGAAGTTGATGTTGTTCCAGGATTGCATGTCCTATCATGGTGATGCTTTAACCGATGTCCATTAACCGTGAATGTCCTTTTGGAAGAGGGGTCTTGGACTTGTACTTCACCAAATGGGTAAACGTTAGTAATAACAAAAGGACCTTCCCAACGAGAATTAAGCGTACCTGGATGAAGGAGAAATCAAGAATTGAAGAGCATTACCTTTTCACCTTCATGAAATACCTTTCTCAAGATGTGTCTGTCATGGAGTACCTTAGCCTTCTCTTTGTACAGATTGGAATTCTCATAATATTCAAGTCGAAGATCCTCCAGTTCAGCCAATTGCAATAATCTTTCTTCACCAGATTTTTCAAGATCAAAATTACATGTTTTCACTGCAAAAAATGACTTATGTTGTATTTCAACTGGTAAGTGAGATGCTTTACCAAAAACAAGCCGAAAAGGAGACATCCCAATGGGTGTTTTATAGGCAGTTCGATAAGCCCAAAGGGCTTCACCAAGTCTCTCAGGCCAGTCTTTTCTGGTGGGCTTAACAATTCTCTCAAGTACCCTTTTTACTTCTCTATTAGAGAGTTCAGCCATACCATTTGTTTGGGGGTGATATGCAGTTGAAGTTTTATGAACAACCCCATTCTTTTTCAGAATAGCTTCCATGGTTCTATTACAAAAATGGGTTCCTAAGTCACTGATCATGGAACGTGGTGTGCCAAATTGTTGGAAGATAAGGGTCTTTAGGAACTCACTAACAGTATGATCATCATCCTTCCTAGTGGGTTTGGCCTCAACCCAACTTGAAACATAATCGACCGCAAGAAGAATGTATGAGAATCCATTGGAAGGGGGAAATGGCCCCATGAAATCGATGCCCCAAACATCGAAGATTTCACAAAAAATTAAAGGCTTTTGGGGAATTTCATTTCTCTTTGAAATTGTGCCAAACTTTTGGCAAGTGGGACATGATTGACAAAAATCATGTGAGTCCTTGAAGAGTGAAGGCCAGAAAAATCCAGAGTCTAGGACCTTTTGGGAGGTCCTTTGTGGTCCAAAGTGGCCACCTTCGGGAAGTGAGTGACAGAATTCTAATATGGAAGAATATTCATCTTCATCAACACATCTCTTAATTACCATGTCTGCCCCAGTTTTCCAAAGTTTATTTTCTTTCCAAAAATAGTATTTTGAATCACTTTTCAACGTCATTTTTTGTTCTTTTGAAAAAATTTCAGGAAAAACACCAGAAACCAAGTAATTTACAATTGGGGCATACCATGGTATTTTTGGAGTGATAGATGAAAGGTGCTCAGTAGGGAATTCAGGATCGATGATTTCTGAATGAGAAGAATTAGAAATTCTACTCAAGTGATCAGCCACATGGTTTTATTTTCCAGGTCTATCTTTGATTTCAAGGTCAAACTCTTGGAGCATTAGGATCCATCTTATTAGACTTGGTTTGGAATCACTTTTCTTGATTAAGAACTTAATAGCAGAATGGTCTGTGAAGATGATGATTTTGGCACCTAAGAGATAGGACAAGAATTTATCTAAGGAAAAAACCACTGCTAGAAGTTCCTTTTCAGTCACAGTGTAGTGAGATTGAGTTTCATCCAATGTTTTTGAGGCATAATAGATGACATGAGGAATATTTTCTCATCTTTGACCAAGAACAGCCCCAATAGTTCTATCAGAAGCATCACACATTAACTCAAAGGGTAAGGACCAATCTGGGGGTTGGATTATCAGGGAAGATGTAAGAGCAGTTTTTAGTTCAATGAAGGCTCTCTTGAAAACCTCATCAAAATGGAAGGTGACATCATTTTGGAGCAACCGAGTGAGTGGGAGGGAAATCATACTGAAGTTATGGATGAATCTCCGATAGAAACCGGCATGACCGAGGAATGAACGGATGACTCGAACAGAAGTGGGTGGAGGAAGTGATTGGATCACTTCAATTTTGGCAGGATCGACTTCAATACCATCTTTTGAAACTATGTTCCCTAGAACAATCCCATTATCAACCATGAAGTGACATTTTTCAAAATTTAACACAAGGTTGCACTTGACACACTTTTGGAGGACAAGAGAGAGTGAATTCAAACAAGATTCAAATGACTCACCATAAATGGTGAAGTCATCCATGAAGACTTCCATGCAGTGTTCTATGAATTCTGAAAAGATACTCATCATACACCTCTGTAATGTTGCAGGATCATTACAAAGGCCAAAAGAAATTCTTCTATATGAATATGTTCCAAAGAGGTATGTGAAAGTAGTCTTTTCTTGGTCCTGAGGTGCGATTGGGATTTGGAAGTAGCCGGTGTATCCATCAAGAAAGCAATAGTGTGACTTTCCGGCTAATCTTTCTAGAATTTGATCAAGGAATGGAAGAGGGTAGTGATCTTTTCGTGTTTCAGCATTCAATTTTCGATAATCGATGCATACACGCCATTTGTTCTTCACTCGAGTTGTGACTACCTCCCCATGTTCATTTGTGACAACAGTTATCCCACCCTTCTTAGGTAACTTGAATTGGACTAACCCATTCACTATTAGAAATTGGGTAGATAATACCGGCTTGAAGAAGCTTAGTGATCTCTTCCTTAACTACCTCAAGTATGAGTGGATTTAGTCTTCTTTGGGGTTGTCTAACTGGTTTGGATGTCTCCTCCAGATGGATGTGATGCATGCAAAGGGCAGGGTTGATTCCTGGTATGTCATCCAGGGTCCAAACTAAGGCTTTTTTGTTTTCCTCTAACACTTGGAAAAGTTTGGACTCCTCAGTTTCAGTAAGTGTGGCAGAGATAATGACAGGATATGAGTGATCATGGAAGAGGAATGCATATTTCAGGTGTACAGGAAGAGGTTTCAGATCAATCTTATCTTTCACTTTTGGGCTAGACAACTCAGAAATGGAGGAAGGGACTTCAGTTTCTTCAGATTCATTTTTCTCAATGCTGTCCAAGGTGGAGTAGTAGAGATCAGAGTTGATGTGGGATTCAAGATAGTTTTCAAGTTCCTCTAGATTGATGGAGTCTATAAATGAGAGGTCCACATCAACTTCACCATTTATGACTTTGTTAATCATGGTGCAGATTTCACAAGATCCTTTATCATTAGAACATGAAGAACATGGTGGATTGGGGTTTGATTAAATCTTAGAAGTGTCCTCAAAAGCATGGATTGAGAATGCAGAGTGATCCTCAGATGGGTATCGCATGGCTTGGAAAATGTTGAACTTGACCAGTTGGTCACCGAATTCCATGGATAAGATTCCTGAATGGACATCAATCTTGGTTCTCGTAGTCATGAGGAATGGTCTTCCTATAATTAGGGGAGATCGAGAAGAGTTCTTCTCACCTTCCATGTCAATGACATAGAAATTAGCAGAGAAGATAAGATCATTGACTCGGACAAGGACATCCTCAATTATTCCCTCAGGACTGGTTGTGCTTCGATTGGCTAACTGAATGACAACACCCGTTGGGTGCAAGGGACCCAGACCAAGGTTGGAGAATATGGATTTGGGCATGACATTAATTGAGGCTCCTAGGTCTATGAGTGCATCATCAAAGTTGGAACTTCCAATTTGTCATGGAACCATAAAGGTCCCTGGATCTTTGCACTTTATGGGAATAGACTGCTGGGTGGAAACATTTTCGAAGGTCCTAAGTTGCCTCTTATGGGTACACAACTCCTAAAGAAACTTGTCATACTTAGGAATTTGTTTTATGGCATCTAATAGGGGAATGTTGACTTCAACACGTCTAAACATGTCGAGCATTTCAGGATTAGGTTTAAAGGACTTCCTTGGTTTAGAAACAACTTGTGGAAAAGGAATTGGGTTCCTAAGTGGAATGGAAGGAGGTGATGGAATGGATTCAGATTCCTTTTCAATTTTCTTTTTCTTTTCATTTTCTAGATCAACATTTAAAGGAGGGTTTGAGTATTTATCTTGAGGCATAGAAATTTGCTTTCTTGATCTAAGTACAATTGCACTTACATTACCCTTGGGGTTGGGTAATGGTTGAGCTGGGAGTTGGGAAGAATTTGATTGTTGTTGCTGGCTCAGGTGGGATGAAAGTTGACCTATTTGAGTTTCAATGTTTTTAAGGCTAGAATGGGTGAAGGAGGCAAGATCTTACACTGCACTTTCCCATGGTTGCTTGGAAGAAGAGGATTTTCCCTGGTTGGGATTTCCTTGATTTTGGTTCTTGAGAAATCGATTGTATTGGTTTTGGAATTGGGAAGGCTCACTAGGATAATGGAATCCAGGAGGAGGATTGTTCCTTTGAGGTTGAGGAACAAAAGGATAACGTTGATGGAAGTTACCACAACCTTGACTATATTGAAATTGGTTTGGATTTTGAGGAGGGAATTGAGGGGGGTGAGATATGGGATTACCATACCTAAGGCCTTGGTTATAGGAAGAAGAGAAGGGCTCAGAGTGAGGTTGGTTAAAGTTTCTAACAAACTGATCTGATAGTTGAGGATTGGTGTTCCGCTGAGCATATGCTGCATTGAGCTCCATTGGTCCAGATGAATTGGGTTGATCCTCCTAAAGTTGTGGACATGTGTCAGTTGGATGAGATGGAGAGTTTCATATTCCACAGTTTTTGACAGGTCCAGGAAACATTGATTGTGGAGAAGACGAGGTTGGGGATTTTGTAGCCACATCTAATTGTCGCACAAGACCTGTAAGTTCACTCATCCACTCGGTCATTTTGTTCGGCTCAATTGATTGATTATCTTGGGCTTGTTTGACTTGAGCATGTGCTCGAGTATGGAATTGTTGTGTGTTTGCAGCCATGTTACTTATGAGATCTCTTGCAACTGCGAGAGTTTTATCAACCAGAGCACCGCCACTTGCTGCATCAATGAGAGTCCTCTCCATAGCCAATAACCCCTCATAGAAGTATTGGATCAAGATTTGGTCAGGGATTTGGTGGTGTGGGAAGGTTGCCACAAGCTTTTTGAACCTCTCCCAGTACTCATGGAGTGATTCATTTGGGAATTGACGGATACCACTTATTTCCTTTCAGATGGAAGCGGTACGAGAAACAGGAAAGAATTTTTCTAGAAAGAGATGCTTCATGTCATTCCATGTAGTTATGGAACCAGGAGGGAGGTAGTAGAGCCATGACTTGGCAGAGTCATCTAGGGAGAAACGGAATTCTCGGAGTTTGATTTGTTCTTAAAAAACCCCTTGAGGCTTCATGGTAGAGCACACCACCTGGAACTCTTTGAGATGTATATGCGGATCCTCATCGGCTAGCCCATAGAAATGAGGTAGAAGATGAATCAAACCTGATTTGAGTTCGAAGTCAGCCTCTATGTTTGGATATTGAATACCAAGGGGTTGGTAATTCATATCAGGGGTAGCAAGTTCTTTCAATGTTTGTTCCCTAGGATTGGCCATATAGAATTCAATTGGTAGGGAAATGATTGGTTCTTGGGTGATTTGGTTATCCCTAATGGTCCTCCTAAGTCGACGAAGAGTTTTATCAATTTCAGGGTCAAACAAATCTGAGGGATTGTTTGGGAGGCTACAGGTCATTCAGAGAGATTCAGAAAGGATGAGGAAGACATGTTTTTCTTTGTGTTTTTTTTTCAGTTTATGATTTTTAAGAGGAATATGGGTTTTTCTTTGTGTTTTTTTTAATAATTTTTTAAAAATTTGTTTTTTTTGTGTTTTCTTGACAATAACCAGAAACTAATGACTACTTAAAGAACCATCTCCGGAAACGACGCCATTTTAAATGTGCAGATGATTGTTGCCTATCGACCGGTCAAAGTTCCGGTGCTCTGCTAATGTCTATAGCAGCACTCGGGTCGAATCCTCGGCGATGATACTTTGAAATAGTCATTTGTTTTTAGTTAATTGTATTCTGATTGGGGGGTTTGTTTGCAGAGATTATGAAATAATTTATGGATGATGTTTGATTCAACAAATTGATAAATATTGGGGTGAGTTCATTATTAGGGAGTTAATCTTGTGATATCCTTGAGCTTTGCTTTATATTGCATTTAAATTAACACCCACTTCACAAGTTGACATCGATTAGAATTCCTAAGTGTTAAAGATTTAATCCAAGACTTAACTTAATTAGTATTTTAATCTCAATCAGTACATGTTTATGGTAGTGTATTTTTAGTTCCAATAATCCATGAAAACCACATTCTAAACAAAATATGTCATTAATCCATGACAAATTAAGTCCAACATACACAATGTTAAATTAACGAATACTCATCGAGCAAATACTCTCAATCACTTAACATACATAAATTATAACTCACCCCAATGAGATATTTACTCATCCATTTGGGTGTTTAATATTCTAGTTATAATAATTATGATGATAAATTAAGAATATAAGAAAAAGAAAGGGATTAGAAAAGAGAGGTACGTCGACACACGCACACGAACGATGATGATAATTAAAAATGGATTTTCGATTGAATGAGGACGAAAAATAAGGGAATGGGATTCAAATGAATTTAAACTATTTGAAGAACATAAATATTAAAATACAGAAGGTGTATGAGAATAAGAGATATTGAATAAGTAACTTGCATTAAAACAGAATTACAAAGAAAGAGACTTACAAAATTACAAAAATGAAGAACACGAAATTAAGTGAAAAAAGAGAGGAGGAAAGGTCTCTCAAGTGAAAACTTGAGTATGGTAGATCCTACCAAGCCTTTGGAAAGGACTTGGTCGTGCCAATATGTTCTCCTCTCTTCTGAAATGCCAACCCCTCTCAAGGAGAGAAGGGGAGAGTATTTATAGCCCAAGGAGTGGACTGTTTGCATTCCCAATCTGTCCCTCCACTTGCATCTCCAATTTGGCTATTCAGACAGCCGAATCTTCAAATATCTCCTTCTTCAAAGTTTTATACAATTATTTTGTCCTACTAATCTCAAATTTGGAGTCATTTGGACTTAAGGATCAAAAGTTATGTCCGGTTGATTAAACAAAGTTAAACTCTCCATTTCAATCCAGTCTTTTTGAAGTCCATAATGTGAAAGGGTTTTTGAATATGAATATGCCTTCAAATACAAATTGTTTCTTCAAAAAAGTATGCCACCTATATATTCTCTTTCACACTTCAAAAGCTCATCTCGATTTGATTCTTACATCATGAGATATGTCATGAATACTATACTGATTTTTATTCTCGTCCAGAATGGTGGGATGGACTTAAAAGATTTATTTGGGCCCCTTGTACTTGGATTTGGGCCTTGAAATTTTTATCCAAGATGACATGTAGCTCCCCCTAATTATGGTGGAGAGTTAATGTTTTTGGACTTCTGTATTGAGCCCAGTAAATCAATCGTCAAGGCTGGTCCAGTTTGTTCACAGATTCTTTGGTCTTGTTTGTGAGGACCATATGACCCTTCAAATGGCAGAATTGGATCATGGTACCTTCTAATGAAATGTTTTATATTGAAAGTAGAATCCTAAAAAACAAGAACCAAATAATTTGGATCATTATAGTGACATTTATTGTTAAAACATTAAACTGACTCAATTGGACTACTTCTAAAAATGCTCAAAAATTATACTTAATATTAAAACATTAATATTTCACAAAAATTATGCACATTTCATATAAAATCAGTAAAGGGGGAATATAATAAGTCATGAAAATATTAATAACATCAATAAGACAATTATGTGATGAAGTCTGCCTTGTGAATTTTCGGAATGACAAGTGCTTAGTACACAATTCCAAGGAAGAATTTATTCTTTCTACCAATAGGCAAGAGAATGTTTACACACAAAACTTAGAAGACCTTAAGAGCCAATACTTACCTTGAATTAGTGAAATAGAGGATCACTCTTGGTTATGTCATAGAAGGTTAGTACAATTTAACCTTAGGAACTTATGCAAACTTTCTAAGAAAGGATTATTTAAGGATCTACCAGATCTTATATTTGGTTCTTCAAAAGTTTGTGACCCTTATCAATATGGAAAGCAACATAAGTCAAGTTTTAAATCAGTCGGTGAAGTCTCAACTACTGATGCATTACAACTAGTGCATATGGATCTTTTTGGTCCAACACAAACTGGAAGCATTGAGGGAAAGTATTATGTATTTGTATTAGTTGATGATTACACTAGATTTATGTGGGTCTATTTTCTAGAAAAGAAATCTGAAGCCTTCTCTTATTTCAAAAGTTTTAGAGCCCAAGTTAAAAATGAGAAAAGCCTTCCATTGAAAACTATTCATAGTGATCATGTAGGAGAATTTCAAAAATTTTATTTTGAAACTTTTTGTAGTAGAAAAGGTATTACTCACAACTTCTCAGCACCCAGAACACCTCAACAAAAAGGTGTTGTTGAAAGAAGAAACAGAATTCTTCAAGAGACAACTAGAACCATATTGAGTGAGTATTATGTAGCCAAACATTTTTGGGCTGAAGCTGTAAGTACTGCTTGTTATACTATAAATTGTGTTTTTATTAGACCTTTTCTTAATAAAGATCATTCTGAATTATGGAATGGTAGAAAACCTAGAGTTTCCTACTTTAAAGTTTTTAGTTTCAAGGTATTCATCCAGAATACTAAAGATAATCTACATAAATTCACACCAAAATCTGATGAAGGATTTTTCTTAGGCTACTCCCCAACTTCTAAGGCTTATAAAGTTTTCAATAAAAACACTTGTACAATTGAAGAGACAGTACATGTTAAATTTGATGAAACTGATCCTTTTGTTTTTAAACAACCCCAACCTACATCCACAGATGTGTTTTCAAAAACTGATTATCAAACTTTGATAGAAAACACTTCTGATAAGGAAAATGTTCAATAAGATACTTCTGAAACATTTACCCCAGAAGATTTCCTACCCTATGTTGATGAAAAAGTTTTACAAAACTCAAACCAGTTGTTTCTAAAGAATCATCCCAGTGATAGTATCATTGGTGATGTCAATCAACCTGTAAGGACTAGAAGTTTCTTAGGAAATGAAGTAGAACATCTAGCATTCCTTTCCCAATTAGAACCAAAAAGAACTAATGAATCTTTAGGTGGTGATGATTGGATTAAAGCCATTCAAGATGAAATAAATGAATTTGAAAGGAATAAAGTCTGGGCCTTGGTTGAAAGACCTAAGGAAACTTCTGTTATTGGAGTAAAATGGGTCTTCAGAAATTAATGTGATGAAAATGGAATCATCATTAGAAATAAAGCTAAATTAACTATTAAAGGCTATAATCAACAAGAAGGAATATACTATGAAGAAACCTATTCTCCAGTATCTAGACTTGAATCTATTCATATTTTACTTTCCTTTTTAGAATTCTTCAATTCCAAACTTTTTCAAATGGATGTGAAATGTGCTTTTCTTAATGGTTATGTTCAAGAGGAAGTTTTTGTTGAACAACCTCCTAGCTTCGAAGATACAAAACATCCTGATCATGTTTTTAGGCTTACCAAAACTTTGTATGGACTTAAATAAGCCCATCAAGCTTGGTATGATAGAATTACAAGATTTTTGATTCAAAATAACTATGTCAAGGGAAATGCAGATCCAACCCTTTTTATAAATAAAGATAAGAAAAATGTTTTGATTGCTCAAATGTATGTTGATGACATTATTTTTGGTTCAACTCAGCAATCCTTAACCAATTCCTTTGCGGATCTAATGAAATATGAGTTTGAAATGAGTATGATGGGTGAGTTAACATTTTTCCTTGGTTTTCAAATTTCTCAAAAACCATAAGGAATATATATATCCCAACATAAGTATATTAAATATCTTCTTAAAAAGTATGGATATGACAACACTAAAAGTATAAGTACTCCCATTGGTACCTTAAACACACTTGATCTTGATGAAGCTGGGAAACCAGTAGATCAAACATCTTTTAGAGGTATGATAGGAAGTCTACATTACTTGATAACTAGTCATCCAGACTTAATGTTTTATGTATGCTTATGTGCAAGATATCAATCCAATCCTAAGGAATCTCATTTAAAGGCAGTGAAAATAATTATTCGCTACTTAAAGAGAACCATGGATTTAAGACTATTTTATACTTCTGGAAATGAATTTTTTTTAAAAAAGTTTTTCAGATGTGGACTTTGGTAGATGTATAATGGATAGAAAGAGTGCATCCAGAACTTGTCATTTATTAAGAGATTCATTAGTTTCTTGGTCTTGAAAGAAGCAACACTCTGTAAAACTTTCCACTACTAAATCTGAATATGTAGTAGTTGAAAGTTGTTGTGCTCAAGTGTTGTAGATGCAACACATACTCATAGACTATGACATGAGTTTCACTAAGACTCAAATTATGTGTGATAAAAAAAGTTCCATTGCCCTTAGTAAAAACCCTATACATCAATCTCGTGAAAATCACATAGATACTAGGCATCACTTTCTTAGGGATCACACACAAAAATGAGATATCATTCTTCAATTCATTGGAACGCAAGATCAACTTGCTGATATTTTCACAAAATCTTTACCCTCTAATAGATTTTAATACATTAAACAGAATTTAGGAATGATAACCATAAGGTAATCCTCCTCAATTAACTTCCTGTTGAACTAATCTACTTACAGTAATAAACTCCTTTTCATAGGGGGAGTACATCTGTTATTGAAGTTTTTCAAAATTTTCGTAATGAAAATTTTCATAGTTGGTTTTTCAAAATTTTTGTAATGAAAATTTTCGTAGTTGGTTTTTCAAAATTTTCCTAATGAAAAATTTTCGTAGTTAGTTTTTCAAAAGTTTCATAATGAAACTTTTTCATAGATGTTTTTCAAGATTTTTCGTAATGGAATTTTTTTTTCCGTAGTTGGATTTCTCGTAATGAAAATCTTCAAACCTGAAGTTTTCATAATGAAAATATTCGGACCTAAAATTTTCGTAATGGAAATTTATGGATTTGAAATTTTTGTAGTGAAATTTGTTTTTTGTATTTATGTTTTTCTTAAATCAAAATTTCTTCAAGAAGAATATCACCTATTACGAATAATCTTCCTAACAATCCGAAAGGTATGATTCTTTCCTAAGTTTTCATAATCACTTTTAATTGCTGGTAGTTTCTTTTGCTTTTAAAATTTCTCGGATTCAAGTTTCCTTAAATCCGAATATTTTTTTTAAAAACCTCAAAAGATCGGATTCAACCAAATTTTTTCCTTGCGGCTATCATATCAACTGTTAGATCAGATCAGAAGGTTTCCTAACCATTAAATTCAAATTGGAAGTTGAAAGGTCACTTCCATCACCTATATAAAGGACCCCCGAAGGGTTGTCTCACATCGGTTATCAAGATTTTGTGTCTCGAAGCTCTGCCTCTCTACAAAAGCCCGTTCTGAATTCTTCAGAAGTTCTCCAGTCCGAATGTCTGCTGAAGATCCTTCTCAGGATATTTCTATAGTTAAGCCTATTTCGAAGTGGAAAATATATAGGGAGAGGTTGGTACACCCAAATTTTTTCAATAAGTATGACTCCATTATTTCAAAGAACATAAAGCTCAATGGGTGGGAAAGTGTATATATTTCTAATATAGAAGCTCAAGATGTAGTCTATCTGGATCTTCTCATCGAATTCTATGAATTAGTTTTCTTCTTTGAAGAGAAAGGTAGGTAAAAATTAGATTTTAAGAGTTATTTCAAGACATATAAACTCTCTTACACCAAGGCTGCAAGCTTGGAAAGGCTCTCATATGAAGGTGAATCCAAATTCTGTTCACACAAGATACTAAAGGTTCAAGGAAGTTTTGTTAAGGCAAAGGCTATGGAATGCCTTGAGCTCAAAGATGTCAAGATAGCCAATATTTCCCATCTATCTACCAACAATCAGATTCTTCAGTTATGGTTGCAAGGTCTCATTGTACCAAGGAAGTGTTATAAGGACACCCTTATGAAAAGTGACTTGTATATCCTGGAATTTTTAGTAAATCTAAGTAAGGTCAATCTCATGAGACATATCCTCATTATGATTCAGAACATCAAAAAATGGGAATTTAAGAGCTCATAATTATCATGTATTCGGTCTTACTTTCAAATATCATAGTTCGTTGTCTTGAATCATTCAAGATTCCCTCTAGTTCCAAGCGATGGAATTGAAAATTTATGCTTATCAGTGATGATACCCTAAAAAGGATGAAGGTTTTTTTCTCCAAGGAGTCATCATAATTTTATGATCTACCTGAGGAAGAGGCAGAAGATGTTCTGGAAAATGTTGAAAAATCTAAACCATCAAAGAAAGCTGGAAAGAAAAATAAGTTGAAGGAAGTGGAAGAAGATGATAAAACCCCTAAAGCTAAAGAACCTCAATCCACACCTCCTAAACCAAAGAAGTAGAAGGCCTACCCAGATGAAGTTGTAGAAAAATGGAGGGAGGATTAGAAGAATAAAAATGCAGGGGAGCCACTATTTGGTTTGGATCCTGCTGAGGCTAAGGCCTTGAAAGAAAATGCTACTGAAGATCTAGAAAAGAAATACAATGAAAAGAAGCTGAAGAAGAAAATGTCTCAGGCAGAGATCGTCCAATCTCTTTTGAAGGCCACTGAGGTTGCATCCGAACAAATCCCCGTACCAAAAACCTTCCTAGTAGAACAATTGCCCGAGACTCCGGGAAAGAGGTTTATGTATCCAGAAAAAGTCAAAGATAAGGAAGTTGAGAAGGAAGATGTGAAAGAAGTCTAGGAAGATCAAAGCTCTGAAAAGACATCTGATTTGCTAAAACAAGTAGAAGACTTTCAGGAAAGGGAAAGTGCTTCTGAGAAATTTTCACTCCGGACTTCTCAAGTCGGATCTTCTAAACTTGTTACACCTAGAGATGACAAGAAGTGTGAAGAGGAAGTCAATAATCCATCTGAGGAAGAGAGTCAAAATCATGACTTCATTCTTCCTGAAGATGTTGAGGTTGTTGCTAAGAAAGAAAAAGTTGATGATGATAAAATTGTTCAATTATCCAGAAGTGAGCATGAGTCTCCGGATGAAGAGGTTATTCCGAAAATCAACAAAGGGAAAAAAGTGGTTGTTGATACCCCAACAAAAGATATTTTGAGGAATAAAGAAGCTGGAGGAACCTCTAAGAGGAATCTGGTAGAGTTAGAGGAAAAACTATCTCCAAGTAAAATGTCTGATTCAGAGTCATCTGTATTTGGACATGATTTTGTTGTTCAATCTCTGAAGAAGTTGGTAGTTACCATTCCAATTTTTCCTATAATTGATTCTAGATTCCAGATGCTTCAGCACACCATGAATCAGAAGTTAGACTCAGTATCGATGGTGATGGATAGATGTGTGAAGATAGAGGCAGAACACAAAAATTTCCCTATCAATTATGAGGCCCACAAAAAATCTTGCAGGAAAATGACTCTTAGGTCGAAGAAAATCAATGAAGATTTGAGTGAACTTAATCAGTTCCAAGAAGTTGTCAAAGAAGAATTTGTTACCGAAGACTCCAAAATAAAAAATCTTACAAATAGTTTTGAGAAAAAGTTAACCCTTGAGCAGAATGTTCGAATTCAGGATGTCAAAGACCCGAATGGAAAGTTGAGCTATGTTGTCCAAAGTTTTAAAACAGAGAGAGATCTCCAGACCGAGATGGAAGAAAGGCTTGTGATGCAAGAGGAAATTCTGAAGGCTCAGGCAGAGGCCCTAAAGGCTCAAGAGGATAGAATCACAATCTTGAAAAAGCAAGCTGAGGAGGATCATAAAGAGCTGAAGAAGTTGAAAACAATCGTGAAGAAGCTAATGCCAAAGGAAAAAAGAAACAAAATAGACCTGATCCGGTCTTTTTTTTTGTAATTTTTTCCTTGTACTAATTCTTCCAATTGTAATAAAATTTTGGTTGCTCATCTTGTTTAGATGTCTATACTAATATTTCAGGTACAATATTTTTCCATTCCCTCAAACTCTTTTTGAAAATCACAAAGGGGGATAAGGAAAAATAATTCTAAAGGGGAGAATGAAAAAGATTTATAAGTAAGATATATCCCTAAGTAAGGGGGAGTTTATTTAAGGGGGAGTTTATCATTACCAAGATTTCAACATTCAAATGAAAATTCTCATTCTGGAAATCTAGAATAAGATCCTTAGAGTTCCAAAGCCTAAGGGGGAGTTAGTCATATTCACCACTTTCCATGAACAAAGGGAGATAAGCTTTAATTTCAAAGTCCAAGAAATTTATTCCAAGTCCTTATATTCTTTTTTTAAGGATGTTTGTGCTTTACAAAAGGGGGATATTGTTGAGTCAATAAGGTTTTCCTTATGACTTTTCCATTCCTTCATGTAAGGGGGAGATTGTTGAGTCAATAAGGTTTACCTTATGACTTTACCATTCCTCTTGTTTTGAAAATCACAAACACCTTATTTCATGTTAAAACTTATTTTACCCCTTGCTTTTACTTTAATAAGGAAAAATCTTCTTTCCCAAGGAAGTTTTTCCTTACTATGTTTTACCTTGTTTCTTATCCTGTCTAAGTATAAAATTCGGTGTCATGACTAAAACCTCGGAATCATATAATACTTAGATATGAAGCATTCTGTTTTAGGATCCGAATTCCTGTTACAAACTTTTAATGAAGTTCTAATCCTAATTTCTGTTATGAACTTTTATGAGGTTCTACTCTGAATTCTGGATATGAACTTTCATGAAGTTCAACTCCGAATTCTGGATACAAACTCTCATGAACTTGGACTCCGAATTCTGATTACGGGAATATGTAAAGTTAGAATCCAAATTCTGATTACAAACTTATGTAAAGTTATGATTACGAATTTTGATTACGAACTTCTTTGAGTTTTGACTCCGATTTATCTGAATACAGACTCCGAAATCTTATGAGTTCTGGCTCCGAATTCTCATGAACTCCAACTATGAACTCTGTAAGTTTAGGTTCTGAATTCTGGTGAAACCAGACTCCGAATTTTCTTAAAATTCAGACTATGGAATTCTATAGAATTTAGGTTTTGAATTCCTACAAAACAGAATCCGAATATCCTTGTATTATAAACTCCAAATTCATTTTTGGTTGAGTCTGAAATTTCATACTTTCTCTCATTATGAATATCAGAATTTGGTTATACTTTCACTTATTCTATTAAAAAACAATGTCATGATCTCAGTTATCAACTAACCGTTGTTTGAGTGACACATGTACAGGTCCCTCTGAAATTCAAGGAAGAATATGACCGTTGGAGTTGTGCCTATAAATAGGAGATCATTTGATAATATCTTGACACACTTGACAATATCTTTGACATCTGAGCTTACATGATGTTGAAGTGATTTCTAGAGAGAGAGGATCTTATAAACTCTCAGGCTTTATGCATAAAGTTTGAATGTCCTGTTCAAACTTTGCTTCATGCAGATTTGCTTCGTGCGACTCTGATTGTTTCTGTGTACAATCGAGGGATTCCGGGGATAGGAAGATAGAGGTGTCGACTACCTGGTAGTTGAGGGCTTACGGGGATATCAAGACAAAATCCTATCTCCCTATCAAGGTCTTACCCTGGTTTGGGTAAGACAGACTTTCTTGAAAGTATAGATCAAGGGACATCTTATCCAGGGTTGTTGGATACCCTTTTCTTTGGGTTAAAATAGTTATTGTTTGTTACATGTAGTGTTACTACTTTTTTTTCTACTGTGTATTTTTATTTTTTAGGAAAGTATAACTTTATTATACTCCCTCACACTTGTGCTCTGATTTAGTCAGATTCTATACACTTTAAGGTAGAATCTTATTTGTTGTTAACTTTTGTTAAGTTTCATTTCCAGAATCACATCTCCAGAATCAAGAAATTTGTTAGAATTTAGAGGTCTTGTGAATTATCTTGTTTAACCTTGTTAAATATAACCATCTTTAAAAGTTCCAATGTAATTTTTAAAATTACAATTCACCCCCTCTTATATTTTAGAATCTCATGTTTACATATTTGATCCTACATTTGGTATTATAGAGTATATCATACTCACATACCAACTCACAAAAATATCAACCTAGAATTTTCAGCCCAAAAACCAATTAATAAATTAATTTCATGGACCATAAAATGGACCCAAAAGATAGAACATGAAATACACATGGAAACCATTTTTTACAAAAAAATGTCAAACAAGCCTTTAAGCCTTTATCAAAACAAACATTTGACAAATGTATGCATTTCACTTTTATTAAGGATATGTATACGGACCATTTAAAACTTCAATACACATTCATAAATTCCTTAAAACACTCAAGTTACATATTCAAAACACAAACATTTTTATAAGGATGTGAAACAAGCCATTTTCCGGCAACTCGGGCCAAAACAAGTTGTAAACCAAAACCCACTTGTTTGTAAAACCAAATCCAAATTGGAAAGACATAGAATGACCCAAAAATACCATTTTTCATTCTTCCAATTCATTTATAAATCCAAATAAATAATTTTTAAATCACACTTAACACATAAAATCCACCAGGTAATTTACCGAACACATGACATTCCCTTTTAAATAAAACAATTTATTTTAAGCACTTGAAAAGGAATAAAACACCAATTGAATTCCATAATTTATTAAAGATTCTGGAACATGTTAAAAATACCACAAACCAGATTCTAAACCTCACAAAACAGTTGAAAAATATAGCGAAACATTTAAACAAACACTTGGTGTGCACTTCTATGAAAAAACAACGCTACCTTTTAGAAATCAAGGCTTAAACAACCATTTTTCACACCAATAAATTTTTTAAAAAGGCCTAAAAATAATAATAAACATATATATCAAGTAAAAAAATAATAAAATGGTGAAACTTAAATGATAAAGGCATGTGAAAGGGACATCCTAGCTCAAATCCTTGGCATAATGGAAATGCACACCCGATATACCCATCTAAGGGTTTATAAACCCCAAACCTATGAAGACCAGCCCCAAATGAAAAAAAACCCCACAAAAAATCATATGATAACATAAACACAGGTATATAATGTCTATAGGAGAATATAAAACCAATAAATAATGAAAGGAGGAGGAAGAGAGAAGAGAAATGAGAAGGAATCTCACCTTGGATACTCGAAAACTCTTCTTATTCCCTTAGATCTGCACTTTTAGAGGAATGTGAATGTCTTGAAACTCAGTGGAGGGTCTCATTAGGTCTGGAAGAACTAGGGGAAACAAATTTGGTGGGGGAAAGAGTAATAAATTAATGATTTATGGATCAAAGAATTTACCTTCTCAAATCTGAATGATTTGAGGAACCCTAATAACTTTATCCAAACTATGTGATAAAAATGAGCTCAAAAGAGGAGAAGTATATAATAGGGGTGAGTATAGGGATTTGGGAATCGAGTGGGAGGTGGAATCACTGAAAAATAACAAAAAATAGAATATATATAAAATAAAAAAATTATTATTTTTTAAAATGGAAATGGGCCTATGGGCTGGCCCACTACCTAAATAAGTAACCCAAATTCACCATGATTATGAATTCATAAGGGGTACAAAAGGATTTAGTGGTTTTACTATGTCATGGGATACAAAGTAAAAAGTAGAATGGTTGAAAAATGTTGAAAAAACAAAGCAGTTATAAAAGAAACAAATTTGGTTTTTAAATCTGGAAATGGGCTCACATTTGGCTCAAATCATGAAGTAACCACAATTTCTCCAAAAATCTGCCAAACAAGAAATGGGGAACCCAAAGTATGATGATTAGACTTATATGACAGTTAGAAACTCAAAATTAATCTCACTGAACAACCAAGAAAAGGTTCAGTATTTTCAACGAAACAGATCAAAACCTATACCTGAAAAGAAAAAAACCTGGGTGTGACAGTACCTATTACAAGTGAATAGATGTGATTGATACCTTATTAGAAAATTAAATTTTGAGTCATATTAAAAATAAACTCAACTAACTTTACTAGTAAGTAATAATTTAAATTTAAAGGATGTAATTTATATAATGTGGAGAATTTAACAACCTGAGATTCCACTGTATATTCTCCTTGGATAAATGATATATTAAATATCGTGTTTCACACACTATACCTAACTAAAATGAAAAAGATTGATATATTTTTAATAGTAAATATTAATGTTGAATTGGATGGTATAATATGAAGTAACCAAATCCCAAAATCAATAAATAAATCAAGAATAAATATAATCCAGAAGCGGAAAACTTCCTCATGAAGCCTATTTTTTCAAAATCATAAGGAAGGTAGGTTTTCCAGGGGTTTCCCAAGACTAATAAAAATTCAAACTCAAGAATTTATGGTTGGAGAAAAACCATATATAGGGGAATTTAAAGCTCATGGAGATTGACACAAGATCCATGCTAGCTGAACCGCCACCATAAATTACAACCACGTGTTATCTAATTCTTAGGTCTTATCCAATGATCATAAGGGGATATATAAGTTGAAATTATGATTATATAAAAATGTAATAAAATTTTTATATGTATGTATATATCATGAATTTTTATACCTTTCAAAAATTCATTTTCACTAAATTCAATTTATGTATTTTTTAGAAATTGGTATTTCCTTCCACGGAATTAAGTTTATTTCGATCAATAAGAATAAGATATATGAACACTATATTAATTTGTAATTTATTGGAAAAGGAATACTAAATATACCAAAATTTGTTTTCCTATACAAAAAAATTTCACTATATTTTTTGTTTTTAATTAAAAAATAAAGAATAATATATACTTAATTTTTGAATTTATCATGTCAATATTATCTTAAGATGAGTTTTTAATTTTTTTGTCTAAAAATAATGTTTTTTAGGTGAATAAATAAAAATAAATTTTACAAATAACATGAATTTTATAACTTTATCTGTATATAAGTATGGATTGAAAATTTATTAATCCCTTTTATAAGGAAAAATATGTATATTATAATAGAATATATAATTCTCAAAATGTTGGTTGTATTTTATACCCCATATTTTACATTTTATAACTTAATTTATATTTAAGAATTTTTTTAATACATTATACATTTAGTATTTTAGTATTAAGTTTTATCACTTTTAAAAATTAAAAAAATTGATTTCAAATTTTTAATAATTAGGTACAAATTATATGATAAGGACCATTTTATTTTTGGTTATAAAGGAAAAATTACTTAAATAAAAACTAGTTACTGTGGTGAAAAAAATGGTAAAAATAAGTAACCTAAGAGGTAAAGGGTCTAAATGTTAAAAAAAAAATGTTTTTAAGTGAGTGGTTGAGTTGTGTATAAACATTATATCTTCTCCAATAAATTATTTCTCAATTTTGATCTTTTTTACTTGATAGTGACTTCCCATTACTGAAAATGTTTATTTATTTACAAAAATGTCATCCCTTTTCACTTATAAAAGGGGTTCTCCTGTCTCTAATTTCTATCATAGAAAAACCCCTTATGGTTAGCCCAAATTATTCACAACCCTCTTCTCAAAACTTCTAGATACATTAAGGTGGTTTTTTCTTCTCAATGGAATATCTCTAAAATGTTTAATTATAACACCCAAGATTTTAGGGTATGTCTATTTTAACCTTAATCTATTTGATAGATTACGTTGCATGTAACACCCAAATTAAATAAAAAATTAAATATTATTATGTGATCATTATAACCTAGCTGTTAAATTGGAGGGAATGAATATTATTAAATAAATCATGAAATTTTTATAATATATATTCAATAAAATGTTTTTACATTCATTCAAAATATTTTATAGGCATAAGATAAGAACAAATCCAATTTTATGCATAAAAATATTTATTTATCTAAAGACAGTTTTGTTGACTTTTAACGTTGTACTTGTTTTAAAACTAAATTTTGAAAATTTTGAAAATTATATTTTATAAAATAAAATTAATTTTTAAAATATTAATTTAAAAATTAGCTTAGGATAAATTTTTGGTATTTTTCTGAAAATATTTATTTTCAATGGATAGTAAAAATATAGTTTTTTTAAAATATGGTATTTTTTTATATCATCAAGAAATAATTATGATATAAAAATTTATTAAAATTATTGAATGAATAAATAATGATATTATAATATAAATATTTTCTAAAAAAAATTTATTACTTCCAAATTATAATTTATATTATGATAAATATGAAAATCTTTTTTGTGCCGACGTAGTGCCTACACATCATTGGAAAAGTAAAATTTTGTGCCTTATTGGTAATAATTGAGATATAAAAAGTATTTGCACACTTTTTTTAAAATATTATTTATTAATGATTATTTTTATTGATAGTTTCAAATTTGTGACTTATATAACCTGAATCTTATCTGAATGCTTGTACAATGCTTGCACAAGGCAAGAATATCATATTAAAAAATTAAATAAGTTGTCTTGATATGGGTATAAGTGAATATACATAATGAATGAATATAAAGTAATTTTTTGAGAATAATTAATTAATTTTAATTATATTAATTTATTTTTCTTTTTTATATATAAAATAATTAACTTTAATGCTTATGTAACACTAACTCAGTACTTTTGCAGATAGTAGAAAAATTAATAAAATGAATTTAATTAAATTTATAAGAACCATTAAATGAACGAATTTTTTTCCTAAATTTTATCAGATGAGTAAATTTAGACCATAATCATCCTTGGGTATAATTTAGGACCTTTTGGATCCAGTTGGTTGATATTAAATCCTTTATAGTATTTTATTTAAAAGAAACTCAAACTATTCACACTATGGTTTCTAATTAGTATAAAATTTATTATATATGGTTTTCTAGAATCTATATTCAACCATAAATAGTAATTTGAAATGTATAAGATTTATCTTTAATATGGATTTTTTTAATTTTTAGGGAAGAAATACATACCTTCAATGCTTGTACAATGATGATGGAGTAATTACTAAATTAATGGGAAAATCAAATAAATGATATTAAAAATAAAAAAATAAATATAATTTGAGATAATTAAACTAATACATTAATTATATATATGAACATGACATTTATAGAATATAATAAATTTTTTAGTTTGTATTTTAATCTTTTTTGATGTTATTAAAATCATAGTAATTAATAATATTAAATTTGTCAATAATTATATTTAATAAATATAATATTTCATTAAATTATTTAAAAATCATAAAAATATTATATAAGGCCAAAAGGGATAAGATATGGTAGAAAATTTAACCCCTATTCTTTATAGGTCATTTGGAAGTCTTTGTCCCTACAATAGCCTTATTATATTTTAATATATAGGGAAATCCCTAAAGTGTCCCTAACCTTAATTAAAAAAGATCACTTCTTACCTCACTTCTTCACACCACCTTGAGCCTTCTAGCTTGACCAAACACTACCCATTTCTATTCTAAACATCCTTAGTTAATTACTTTAGGTTCTTACAAAATACCAACCTTAGTGTCTCCTAGAAGAGATATAAAGGAAGTTTGCTGAAGAAGAGGCAATCATCTTTACCGACCCTTTCAAGTATATTTTATCTTCTACCTCATATTAATGTGTTATTTCCATTATTACATAATAAATTTATTATCATCTATATGATTAGATGTTATTACAATACTACTAAATAGGCCTTTAACAACGCTAGAATGGGGCTTTATCAATGTTAAAAAAGTGTTGACTACCGAAGCGTGATAAATCCATAGGATTTTAAAAACATTAGAAACACGCTGATTAATGGTTCCTTTATCAGTACTAAGAAAATCCATGATAAATAATCCCTTTAAAAGCTCATTTTTTAGCACTGATAAAGGAAGTGCTGTTAATGGGGGTAAAATTATTATTTTTTGGACCTCTATGAGCTCGACCCCCTTTATTAGTGCTTCCATGTCCCCTTTAACCATGATTTTTCCCCACCACCCCTTTTATTAACACTTTGCAAATTTCCAGCCTCATGTGCACCTATATGGATTCAAACTTTGCACCTCTCCTTTGAATATGAAACACCTTTACCACTACAACATGTTATTTTTTTGTCTGGTTGTTATTTCTGTTTATATATATATATATTTACATATGTATTTTTTATTTTTATATATATAATTATTTTTAAATACATTTATAAAATATATGTTTATGATACATATATACTTATATTTATTTAAATATGTTATATATTATATTCATTTACATATACTAGTATATAATATAATTATATATCCATTTATTAATACACACATATATCTATATATAAACATCATAAATATATTTGTATAATGTAAAATTGGTTCAATATGGTTTTAAATAATTTTTTAGAATATGTATTTATTAACATATAATAGAATATACATATAAATATATATTTGTTAATTATTGAGACACACATGATTATATATAAATCGTAACTATATAGGTATATATATACATATTATTATATTTTTATAATATAAATAAAATAGATATTTTTTTACTTTAAATAAAATAAGTAATAAATAGTTATTTTTTATATTCAAAAATACATTTTTATATAAATGTATTGATATATGTATTTATACATGTGATTTATTATAAGTAAATACAAGAAAATGTGCATATATTTAATTCTAAATAAAATTATATTATGAAAAATAATAAAATTTCAAAACCCTAATATCAATATCAATGTAATACCTAGTAATAAATTCAGTATCCACCAAAAAGGAAATAATACCCCCTTAAACGAGGATAAAAATCCATCGAATGTTAAAAAATTGTGTTATCCCGAATAAGAACTCAGTTTTGGAGGCCTTATAGGATTTATTTTCCTAAAAAAAGATACCAGGGTCTCCGAAAGTCACAAAGGCATAGATTTCATCTCAAGATTTGATTTTATATGTGGTAGAGTGCAAACAGACATCCAGATCAAAATTTATAACCGTTTGAAGTTTCAGTTATGTTTTCTACTTATTTTAGATGTTTTATTGTTATTTTTTATTTTTTTATCTTCAAATTTTTATTAAATGACTATTACTCAATAATAATTTAAAACTTATTAATTAAAAATATTTTTTAAATTATTTTATAAGTTATTTTCACTAAATATCTTATATATTAAGTGTAGATGCCTATTTACCTTATCTAAAACATATTTAAAAAATATATATTATATTTATATCAATATAAATATATTTTTATATTAATATATCATTTTTAATGTTTTTTTAAATATACCCTTTATCAAGGTTAGTAAAAAATCATTGATAAAGGGGGTCTTTATCAACAATTCTAAAAAAACACTGATAAATACCCCCTTTATCAACATTTTTTACAAGTGATAATAAAGGGTGAGACTCTATCAGTGCTTGTAAAAAATAACTAATAAATGTACCCTTTTAACAACACTTATTTTTATCACTATTAGAGACCCCCTTTAACAACGTTAAAAAATCATTGTTAAAGACCCCCTTTAACAACGATTTTTCTAGCACTGATAAAGGGGGTCTTTAACAGTGTTTTTAGCTAGCGCTATTAAATTCATAGTGCTGGATAAAACCTATTTTTTAGTAGTGTTATGATTATGGGACGACTATATTCCTTATTTTATCCATCACATGAGGAATTAAAACACCGTGCATGTATTCGTACAACTTAACATCTCCATGTCATGGTGTAATTTATTTTGCATCACTTTTTTGGATGGGTATAATGATGAAAATAATAGATATATATGATAATTATGACATGATATTGATTCTATAAAAATTGATATACCATATAATTATTTACTATTTCACCATTAAAATAATGATATCGTCACTCGTGCCTACGTATGACCTACCATCTCCACAATGATATGTGATTTATTTTTCAAATTCACCATTCAGAATGATTATAAAAATATATATAATGAATAAATATGATATCTATGACCCTAAAATAATTCTTTAGATGATGGATCTTTATCCTATGTATATTAATTAGTACTTACATGTAAAAACATGTATAGGAAAATAAATCATTTAACACTCAAAACAAGGGTAATAACGAAGTATTATTAATAATTGAATGATAAGATGATATAAAAGGATCATATATGATATCGTAATTATGAAAATGGTTCTAAAATAAATTAATAACATTATTTAAACCATTATAGAGGAGGTTAAATCATGATCAAGTAAAGGAAAGTGCAAGGTAAGAGATTTGCATCTCACTTTTATTTCTGTGGGACATATACTTTATTCACTAATTATTTTTTATGGCGTATATACTACCACTTATATTTATGATCATCATTTATTTAAGAGATCATTAAATATCCATATTTATTGAGTCATAGATGTGATTATTTCCTGATATATGTACCATTTTTTACATACAATGATTAAATTGATCGTTATTTGAATAATTTGGGAAATAATGCTAAATTCATATCTTTTACGCAATAAAAATGTTTTATGATAAGGTGCAGTATTTATGAATTAAATAAATTATTTGATATATGTGGAATTATTTGGAAATTAAAGACATAGGTTGTGGATCGGTTAATGTAATCCCCTCAATGCATCGATAGTCCCATGAGACGAATCAGTTGGCCAAATCAGGCGGGTTTCTACCCACAGACTTAAACTGGAAAGAGGATCGATCTTAACTGTAACTATCAGAAATATATTGAAAGTTCAGATGTCCAAAATTATACATTCCATAATTATTATTATTCCATGTGTTTAATCGATTAGTTATATTGTCCATGGTTAAGTTCCCAAATCTTGTTATTATTTATATGGAATTATTTTACCATCTTTTATTCCTACCATATTATGCACATGTTATTGATTAATGACATGTGTGATTAGTTATTTATGTTTCCATATTGATTATTATTATTTATTCATGATACATTCTTCTGTACATGACTCTTACTAAGAATTTAATCTCAATATTAATTTTTTTTCTTTCCTGAGGTTATGAAGAAGAGATATTTTAATGAGTTTTCAAGGGTGCATTTTATTAGCTTCTATTATGTATTAGGTTTTATTTTCTTTTCGCAATGTAAAATGGGATTCAAGTATGTAATATGGTTTCCAAAACTACTAAACTAATCTGTACATTGGGATTTTAATCTTTTGTCTATTCTAATGTAATAAATTAAGGCACTAACTCTTTCCTACTCGGGTTGAGGTTTTCACATTAATTAACTTCAAAAATGAGATAATCCAAGTAGTAAAGTATATATTTCTAACATCACCTACCTCTTTCTTATTTCATTATATGATTTTATTCTTCCTAAAATTTATTTTCACCATATTATAATGATAAAATTAATATCATTATTATATTAGTATTTTATTATAATTATGTTACTAGAATTAACCACCCAACCTTTTTATATTTAAAGAAAACACGAACCATACATTGCGAAGAATACCTCCTTCACGACACAAGATACATTATTCTCCATATCCACTTTACAAGGATAGAACTAATATGGAATTTAATATATAATTATTATATTTATAACATATTTTATATTCTTAAATGATAATCCATATTACTATTTTCCCTTGTTTTATAGAAAATGAAATCGTCAACCATGCGTATATGTGGACTACGACCACTATGGAACGAACAATTTACTTCTTTCATTTCATCACTGCCTTACATATATGGTCATGAGAATCATTTTAAAGGATAAATATAATATTTATTATATTAATAATTTTATATTAATATAAATTTAATAACCTATTAATAATATGAATGATAAACAATTGTTAAAAATTTAAACATCTCAAATAAGAAAACACATAAGAAAACATAATTTGTTCTTATTATATAATATTTTCATACCCATTAATTATTCTTATAATTCCTTAAAATATGGATATATCACACTAATAAACACTAAATACGATCATTGTGTTTCTTTTATAATGATATTTCAACTAACTTACCTCATAATCATCCATTAATTATGGTATATTCATGTTTGGGTCGGTTTGACCACCTAGTTGAATAAAAGCACAAAATTATATCATGGATGACTATGAAAATATAATTAATTGTAGAATACGATATAAATAGTTAAATAATATTTTTTTTGGTTTTGGAATGGATATATCAATATTTAACTCAATAATTAAGAAAACACCTGGTTAAGAAAATCACTCAAGTGTACTAATTATCAATTTCATCTTCAAGGTTAAATAATGAAACAACCATAAAAGAAAATTTAAACTTCATAAAAAATTATAATTCATCCATTATAGTAAATTTAATTAAATTTGAATGACTAAATTTGGTATAAAAAAATACGAACTCCTCTGCTACAAAACTAGTATAAACGACCAAAACTATAAACACCCGATGTTGGAAGTTGGTAAAAACTAACTAATATACATTAACATGATGATTATAAATGAAATTTTTTAATAATTTTAGGAATTAATATTTTTATTAAATTATTTATTAATATAGTTATGTTTTTTATACATAAGGCTAAAGTAGTTCTAAGGAAATTAAGAGTACAGGTATGAGTTTCATTATCTTATTTTCAACTCCATGAGACATGTTTTATATTGCGTAAAATAACTTATTTTATATATCATATTCACTACCCATTTTATTTAAAATATGAAAATATATTCCATTTCATGATATTTTAATGTCCATTTCATGACCTTTTATTCTTTCATTACCAATACCATAAGAGTTTCATCGACTTAATTTTCAATTCATTGGGTCATAGTCTTAATTAAATGAATATAATTTTCATGTTTTCTTTGATCCTACCTTCCAAAATTCTATTTTTTATTTTATTTTTTATATGTGGAAATTAATTCTCATAATCAATAAAAAATTATTTGAATTTTTTTTTCTAAAATAAAATTGTACTCTTGGTAAGAATCACTCCCATTCCTACCAATGAATATTTTCTTTCATGCCCATAATTTCCTTCCTACCAATGTTCACCTATCTTTTTGGGAATGATAATAGGGATTATTTCTTATAATTATTATAATTATCTTACCCCTATTAAAAATTATATTTTTATACTCGTTGTACAATGTGGATTTTCAAACAAAGGTATTTCAAAATATTAAAGAAAATGGTTTTCCATCATTTCAAAATAAAATATTTTATCTTCCACTTTATAATTTTTTATATCCTTTATATATCCTCTATTTATAACTCTTTATAATATAATTTTTAAAAGTATAATGTTTTCTTATATATATTTTCTGAAATTAATTTATATTTTATATTTTATAATAATTTTTAAAAGGTTTTGTTAAATTTTTTGTATTTTCACATCTATTTATCATACAAGGTTTATCTCTTCTGAAGTGATGGTTTTAACAACCTACATATGTTATTATTGTATTATTCATTTTGGAAAATTAGATTTTTTATATCTTATGATTTATTAATTTCATTTTATGTGATTTTTAATGAAACCCATTTTATTCCCATGGGTTCTTTATGAAAAGTGAATGATTACCAGTTATATGTTTTAGAAACACATTTTTTATGGGTTTTTTATGATATTGTGATGATTGATTTTAAATAAGATATGTATATATGGATGATGATGGGTGGGAAACTATATCACCCTCCAATTCATTAGTTTAAGTTTATTTCTTATGAGATATTCAGGCATGGACATAATGAGTTTGTTCACACATGAGTGTCCATGATTGATTTGCTCACATTTTTAGACATGGGCATAATGAGTTTGTTCGCATAGTAATGGAAATAATAGAATTTCTCACAATGGTTTTCCTATGATTATGGTTGTTCCACATTTCCATGTTTTTTTATCAAGTTATGCCAATTTTTCAAGGTGAATTTTATCTCCTTGAAATTCTATGTTTTTGTGATCACAATTTCTTTTTTAAATTATTATACACTTCTATATCGTGCTCACATGTTTTATGATTATTTTTATCTATTTATAACCCTTTCATAATTTTTTATTCTTACTTAATGATCTTGTTAGGAACTTATGTTTCCCTATAATGATTTATGACAATTATATATGGTCTTATGATATTTTATTAAGATATTTCTACATGACTCATTTTATAATTCATGTTTATGATCTGAACCATTATGATATGTTTTTTCCCTTACTGAGAATCTGATAAAATTCCTTTTTATGTTTTTATTTCCTATGGTATGAAGTTGATTATATCATGTGATATTCATAGAAAGGGTCTAAAGGAGCATAATTATAGAGAAATTTTCATAAGTGTTGCAAAATAAAAAAATTCTTATAGTTAATATCCAAGACCCTAAACATTTAGGTCCTTAGGTTGTGAGACATTTTATGAGATAAATTATTTAAATTATGAGATTAATTTATTATTTATTCCATGTTTAACATGGGTCAATTTATGACATGTAAGACAATACCACCCATGGGCATGTGTAACATTACCAAAGAATGCCACTATCACGATGAATAAAAAACTCACTGGATCCCAACTGAGACCTATAACTCATTCTAAGCATCATCCATCCCACATTAGGATTCTTAGTCCAAACCAAAACCTCACTCATCTTAGCATTTTTGGTCACAATTATATACATCCCAGGTCAACTTGGGTTTCAACTAATGCTTTTCTGGCCAAAAATGTTATTGTTCTACTTACAGAGTGTCAATAACTTAAATCTATCTATAATTACACAATATCATCCCAAAAAATAATATAATATGAATTTTTTATTCCCCAAATAGGTGCACTCGAACAACCCCCACATGGGGATGTAATGAGATCTCAATCATTCCTACTCATATGTTAGAGGATACCAACCAGTGGTAAGGGTGTAAAACAACCATGGGGATATTGTTCCCTGTAATAATAAGCCCTAGGGACATGCTAAAATCTACATAAAATTTAGCATGGACCATCACTAAAAGAAATATCCTAAAAAAACTATAGACTTAAAAAAACCAAATGAGCCCCCACTTTTAAGAATAGAATGTAATAAATCTATCCATATGATAAAATTTCATATAATAGAGTATTAGTAGGCTGATATGGAATAACATAAATAAAAAGACACATTATTGGGAAAATAATTTCAAAAAAACTAAAAAGTAAATTAGCCTTTGAACCAAATCACCATAAATCATCCTACCAAATCCTCAACCTCTATAACTTTATAGATCTATACATTTTGTCTAGATCCAATTAATATACGTTCCTTGATAGAAATCATTAAGGTATACCCATTTAAATCAAAACCCATGATGTGTATCTGGGTTGGGGGTGAGTCCAACGACTCATTAGGATTCCCCAATGTTTCAATAATACTAATTGTGTCTATGATCAAGTGTATGTGATTGGAATAAATATAAAATAGGTTTAGTAATTACTATTTAACACAACCACCTTGAAATATAATATGAAATGAACTTCAAACATACACACCAGGTCATTAGGTATCAACCAAACCACACTAAACCCTGACCATACTTTCTTTGGCCAATATTAGGGTGTCTCTGATGATAAGTAACCACTAGAGGTAAATATACCCAACCTCATAATGTATATATCCTATAAGGGAAATATATCCATCCCCAAAACATAAGAATCACCAAAGGAAAATATACCTTCCCTTGAAATTTTTGATCAACTTAGGGAAATATTCCCATCCTTAGAATGTATGAGACCACTCGAGGAAAATATAACCATCATTAGAATGAAAGATATAGCATAAGGCTACCCTTATCCAACACTAGAACCATGTGAACTTACACTTGGGGGGGTTGAATCCCCTACCCGAAACCATGAACCTGGCCTCCATTACTCATGGATCACATCTTACCCCCAACACATAAACCCTCTTTAATAATTCACTCACACATAGAAATAAATGACATATACTCAGGGGCCACCACTCACCCCAAAACTTGGTAATTCATGTACCCAGGGAAATTCACATCGAAACATCAATTATCATATATATTTATAAATATACACCTAGGGAACACTCTCTTATTGAACCTCATATATCAGGAACTAGGGATATTCCACCATAGAACCTTATACATCACACATATACCAAAGGGGTTGTCCATCCACCCAAATATATCTCATATAATCATTACAGGTCTCTCAAGAACATGACATATCCTCACTATTATAGTCACATTAGGATTACATAAATGATTTGAGTTATAAGGTGGAAATAACGTTCATCACTCCTCATATCTTACACCAACCCTCTTTAGGGTTACTATTTCACCAGGAAACCACTAGGGATGAATAAGTAACATTCAAGAACAGTAAACCTACATGAGTTCCTTAATCATAGTCCTATATCCTGGCCAAAACCCATCATTATAAGCCAAAAATATCTCAATGTCATTTATGGTACTTCAGAACATTCTACACTCTAAGGAATATATCACATTCAACTAGATAAACCCATACTTTGATACCAAATTCATCCATAACCATTCACGAAACATAAAAAAACATCATCAAGAAACTACAAAATCCATTATACAGTACCCAAAAGGGTCACATCAAAGAAATTATAGTAAGGGGACACATATAAAAGCACTCATGCTTTAGGAAACTAAGAATCACCTATAAAAGGTCAAACAAACCAAAATAACTCAACCAATCCCCTTGGGGTTCCCTTTGAAATCTAATCAAAGAAATCTTTACAAATCATTTAAAAATAGAACCATGTGCCATATTACCCACACTATTACCTTTTAAAAAATAACATCAAAAGAGTTCCTTATAAAACCACATTCTTATTATAAATTATTATTTCAAAACCATTTCCTCAATCATTGGTTTTTTCCTTTGAAATTCCATTTGAATGAGACCATTTAAAAAAAATTGAAAATGTAAACCTCATGAGCTTTGAAAACTAACTCATAGAACTAATCAATCCATAAATAGGTCCACTGAAACTTGTTCACCCAAGGTTCCACCATCAAACCATTTAACAAGCTATGTAGTCCATGATGGCTATTTAGCCAATGTGAGACTATTACATGTCATGGAATATTCCCAAAAATTATTAACTTTTAGACATATATAATAATAATGTCACATGAATATTAATTCACACAATATCCAATAGACTCAAATATGTCCAGTCCACCTACCTCCAATTAAGCTAATTCCCTTTGATCAAAACTCAATAACTCTTTCCCAATCTCTTCTAAGCCATCCGACCATTGTCCCTCAACACGAGGTCCTATATCATGTCATAACACCTAATGATTAGTTATAAAAACTTTATAATTAATCATTCAAATTCATTTTATAAATTTATTATTAATATAAAATTTAATTTAAATAGACATAATGCCTAAAAATTCATAGTGTGACATACACATGATGAAACCTCCAGAATTAGGGTGTGGTCTGCTTTAAATATGAACCCAAACCTAATCCACATTAAATCCCCATCACTATCTAAAAATTAAATGGATAATTTAATTAATTTAATAAAAACCCCTTATAAAAACCACCAAATAATGTACATTCATTGAAATGACTTGAAACGACATGAAACCAATCTCTTAGAAATCCTTTAACTAAGAAACTCTATAACCCCATCATAATGGGATGAATTAACCATGATCTGGTGTAATTGTCTCTCAAACCCCTATCCAAAATTCCTAATATTAAAGATCTAGAAAGAAGTGGATGAATGGAGATAAAGGGAGGAGATATCACTTGAACTACCCTATAAATCATACAATAATCCTCCCCATCCAAAGGAGGATCAAATGAGACAAGAGGGGATATTCATAGGTTAGATGCATATGAATGTGGGAGGAGAAGGACTAAAGACCCATAAAATAATAGAGGAGAAAATGTGGAAACTAATAAAAATTAAAGAATGTGTGTAATTCACCACAAATTATAACATAACTTGTTCTACACTATGGTATACTTTCTAGAAGCCCTCATAGATCCCCGAAATACCAATCACCATGGTGAAGGGCTTATGCCTTTTTCATATTTGGACTAGTGCTCCCGACCACCCACCACATAAGGCACTATGGTGTGGTGGACACCATGGAGGCTCAAAAATGGCACCCTAACTCCCCTATAGTGTGGTGGATTCCATTTTAGATTCACCAAGACACCACCATGGCTAGAACAAAAATCCAAAGGGGAAATATGATAAGTGGGCTTCTCATTATTTCATAAAATTTCCACCACTAGAACCATAAGATGATCCATGACCTAGAAGTCCCCATTTTCAACCAAAATGACAATACTAGGGGTAAAATAGGGTAGGGGAGGACTTGGTGAGCCTGCATTCTCCCCAAGATCCTCCCATTCCTCCCAAACCCACTTCTATGTTTCTTCCATTAACAAAAACACCTAACACGGATTTTTTCACATTCTAAAGTTTCTTATAAAGATGTATAAACTCTCATAAATCCACTCAGATTTTACATTCTCAAAAAAAATCCTTTTATAAGAACAAAATATTCAATTCTACCTTAATTTATAATCCCATATAAATGCAGGAATTTAAACTCTATTTCAGATCCAGAGACCAAGGCTTGGTTGGTGGCGGTGAAAATTTCCTTTTATTATATTTGATCTTGGATGGAGCACTAGGATTCATTAGTTATGACGATATTGCACAAGGAAGTTCAATAATGGTGATTATTTTTCCTTAGGGACCACAAGGATTCAAATGTTCTATGGTAAGATTTTCATGAATAGTTTCAAGTTGAATTTCTTTCTTTGACTATGAAGGAAACTTATTTGAAAGAAATTCTTACCCTTATTTAGGGGGTTCCAGTATAAAGGAGTTAATATATAGTATAAAAACCTTTCATGTTATACTCTATACCTTATTCTAGATGAGGAGGATAGAGAGAGGAATTTCAGAAGTCTTTAGGAATAGAGATACATCACTAGGTCACCCCATTTATATTATAGTTATATCATGAGGTGTTATTGAGGGTAGAGTTTATTAAGAGAATACTAGCTAATGTAATATCATTATTAGATTATATTAATAAATATTCTATATAGAGAAGAGTTATGACTGAAATTTCTCAATTTCCCAGAAAGATGAATAATTTTTTATAATAAAGGAACAAGTTTTATCCTTATTCAACCCATTTCATAGGGGTTAGTAGTTATTACTCCACTATGAATGGTTTGGGAATGGGTTGTTATATATACGTAGATGGTTTTCAGCAGGTCTATATAAGCCATTGATTTGGTCATGGTCATATGTATACCTTATAATTTCCCATGTTAGGAGAGCCAATCATTGTGTGAGGTACTATCTAAAATTTTCCTACCCGAGTGTATGTCTTATTAGATTCAATAGTTACACACTCCTTTATTACACCTTCCCTATTCCATTATTTGGATATTGAGTTTGAGAGACTTCTAAATCCCTTAGCAATACCAATGCTAGTTAGTGATCTATATAACTTGTGTGACATTTGTAGATATTGGGTGTTGATTCTAAGATACATTATCTCTTGGAGAGGCTTCTTATATTTGTGTATACAACTATAAAAATCATCTGAAATATGGATTGGATGTATTTGGTTTAGGCTATTGTGGATTAATTTAAGAGGAGCATCATATTCTATAATTTTTATGTAGACCAAGTGTCATTTGTTGGTGGTTGATACCCTTAAATGGGTTAGAGTCATGTTGAGTCATTATCTTCCTTAATGGTCAGGTTGATGTTGATTTCTATCAAGGATTATCTAGTGGTATTTCTTGAGGTTATTGTAGAATAATTTTATGTTGTACTAGATGAGGTTGAGATGCTACTCCCTAATGAGAGATCAAGTTTGGGATAAAGTTACAATTGAGTATCACTATTATATTGATGTATCCATATAAGATGTCCCAATTTGAGTTTTAGATTCAGATTTATTATATTCTATAGAGGGAATTAATTTGACCTAGTGTGTCACCTTAGGGTGCCCCTATTTTATCTATGAAAAAGGAAGATGGTATTTTGTGGATTTAATTAGGTTAAATTGAATAAATGTTACTATATTTCATGGATTTATTACTAATTCAACTATTTTAATGAATCTAGAAGGTTCCTGAAGATTGATTTGTGCTTTTTTATATCATCATATGCAAGTGAATGATGAGGATATCCTGGAGAAATATTTCATATGATGTTATAGGTATTATGAGTTTGTTGTGATTCCATTCAATGTTATGAACGGTCCAACTAAGCTCATTGGTTAGATTAATTAAATATTCTATAAGTTTCAATATCAATTCGTGGTGGTGTTTATTGATGACATCCTTGTGTTCTCTAAGTTTGTGGAGGATCATGCAGAGTATCCGTGGACTATTTTGGGATCTATTCATCACAAAAATCTATTCAAGAAGATATTGAAGTGTGAATTATGGGAATGTGAGGTCCAATTATTAGGGCATGTCATGTCTCATCATCGAGTATCCATGAATCTGTCAAATATTAATGTGGTTGTTTCTTTGGTTTCCCCAAGAATTTTGTAGAATTGAAGAGTTTATTTAGTATTACTAGTTACTACATGAGGTTCATGATTGAATTATATTAGATTATGGATCATATAATAACATTGACTATATAAGTATGATTTGTTCATGTGTAATTACCATTGATAGGATACTATTGAGTATTTGAATAAGAAGTTGATCAGTGCTCCAACTCTTCAATTTCTAGTATATAGTGCATTTATGAGATGAAAATACAATAATATTTAGTGAAGATATAAAAGAAGTCCCAACTGGGGGATTTTGTGGTGGAGGTCATGTGAGATAGATTTGTATGTAGTGGTGATCTTGAGGGGTGGTCTGAGAATGACCGACATCAAGTGTCATTTTAGAGAAGGCGATTTATTCCTCTGGTGATGTGCAAAATGGTTCTCCATGAGTTCCATAATTGTTCTATATTAGTACATCTTAGCATGGTGAAGATGTAACACACTTTGTAATATCATTTTTTTTGTTTAGAATTAATATATTTGTTTTCAAGTTTATCTTGTGATGTTTAGTTTTACAGAGGGTGAATTTTAAACACCATGTTTTTTGTGGGTTTCTTTAACTACTTGATGTTCCCTAATGTAAGTTAGGATAAATATTTATAGAGTTCATCATCAGTTTTCCTCGAGTTTATGGAGGTAGTTATGTTATATGGGTGATTAGGGATCACTTGATAAACTCAACTCACTTATTAGCGATTAAAGTGTCAAGTTTAGTGGAGGTTTTTTGTGGTAATATTTGGAGGAGGTAGTGAGGCTTGATGAAGTTATAACTATGTTCATATATGTTTGTAAAAATAATTTTACCTATAGTTTTTGGAAAGGTATCTAATTTGATTTTGGATAATAATTATTCTATAGAATTTCTATTAATCTGTAGATGTACATTAAAAAAGAGTGGACTGTCCAGATTCTAGAGTACATGATGCATGAATGAATTCCATATTCTAGTGATTTTTGGGTGAGGCAGCTACCCATGGAGGAGTTTTATTAAATAATAACAATCACTCCACTATTGGTATGTCTCTATTCAAAACACTGTATAATCAACCATGTCGATCTCCGTTATTCTGGACTAAGGTTGGAGAGTCAGCTATACATAAACCATAATTAATAAAGAGATGATAAATAAGTTATAGGTGATTAGAAACTTCATTAAGGTAGTAAATAATTTTTATAAGTCATATTCTAATCAAAGGGGGAGGACTATAGAGTTTGAAATTATATATCATGTATTTTTGAATGTGTATGCTCATCATGGAGAGTAAATGTTTAGTTTTGTTATTAGGCTTTATTTTTATTTTTGGGGCCTTTAGAGGTGTTTAATGGTGGTGTTATTCCCTTAGTTTATATAATGTGGTGACATGGAGGAATAGAGAAGAACACTTAAGAGTGGGAGTCACATATGTGCAATTAATATCCAATTTTTTTTGATGTTTAATCCTTGTTGATATGCTTTATTTGATATTTTTTTAGATTACTTGGTTAATGTTTGATGAGATGCTTAGTTTAATATATTTTTATATGATTTAGTGTTATTTGGTCAATTTAAATCTGGTTTATGAGATTTTTTATCTTTCATTATATAGTTCTTGTGGATGGATTTGTACCTATTTAGGAGGCATCTCCCCCGGGAGTGAGGTTTTAGTAATTGGTGTTTTGTTTTTATGTTCTGTTGCCTCGTTTCATTTTGATGGTGTTCTAATATAGTGAGTTCCTATATAGGTATCTCATGGAGTGGTTGTTCAGAACCCTTTCACTTTCCTTTTAGAGTTTAGCTTTAATTCTCAAGGATGAGAATTTTTTTATTAGTATATGATGTAAATTATTGGAATTTCCCTGAGTCTTTCCTTTTTTATTCTAGCGTGTCTGGTGGCTCGAGAGGGTTTTAAAAAATTTAAAATTATTTTAGAATTTATTTATAATTAATTAATTTAATTTTAAAGAAGATTAATTATTTTAGAAGTAAATTTGAAATTTTGTAAATAATAATAAATTCATTTATTATTTATAAGATTTGGAAGTCCTCCCTTTATTATTTAAAGTTTATTTTCTTAAAATATAAATACTTTTTAAAATTTTCTTACATGTACATAGTAACCCCTTCCCATATAAAGGTCGTCTGAGCTGCGTATAGATAAGACTGATTTTCTAGAGGTTGTGTAAAGGTATTACCTCTCATGTACTGTATAAAGGTTTCCTTCTTCGCTCACATAAGGATAGGCTGAAGTTTTATTCTATTACATGAAGGAAACCTCAATACATAAAGGTATATTTCATCACATTAGAGTAGGATCGTGTAAAGGCAGACTTGCATGAGGGTAAACCATGGTTTCATTATTTATATAATGGTATTGGGAGCTCATGTTAGGGTATGCCTTGTATTTTTAATCATGTATAAAGTTAGTTTCTTTGTGTATGGGTGAATTATATTTTTACATGTGGGTAGGCTAATAACTTTAAACCTTATGAGAGGATACCCAACCGTGTAAGGGTAAAACATATTACCCTAACACAATACACATCTCTTGCATGTAGGTAACTATATTATGTTGAGAAAAATCTATAAAATTATGAATTTATACCATATTAATTATTTAATTTAATTTATTGAAAAAAGTAAATAAATACTAAAATAAATTTATTTATAATCTATTATGATGAAGATGAACTTGATCCTTGACTATTTTAAAATATTAATAAAAAGTAAGAGTTTAAAATGGGGTGTGCACGATAATTAAATGATTTTTTTTAATAAAAATTAAAATAAATAGGTTTAAACAAAGTTTTATAGAAATATATTAGGAAATGATCTATTATTTAGAAAAAAATAATTATTCACTTTTTCTAGTTTTATTATTTCCCTTTGAACCCAAGAAATCAAATTCTTACCGATCAAGTCCAAAGTTCCTTAAAAAACCACTCAACTTCCACCCTACACTTCCCAGGATGATTATCATTTTTCTCTCTCATGTTATCAGAGCATTGAATGTAAATCTTCCAAGAGGTAGGGGATCTTTGAGACATATTAAATTTTATGTATAAGTATGACCATATCGTGATTTAACTCCCTTTTAATAAATGGGTATGATCAACCTTATACAAGATAATATTATGGAATCATTGAACAAAAGAGGATAATAACATTTCATGGAGATCATAAATAGAATTTTATAATTTAGAAATAAAATAAATAAAAATAAAAATAATAAAGTACACTAGAATTAATTTTTATTATATGATTAAATGTAAATTTAGGTTATAGAAGAAGATAATTACCACATATAATGATAATTTTTTTCTTATTATTATCTGTTAGTATAGAATCAAGATTATCATTTTTTGCTTTATGGTATTATCAAATGATTATAGGAAAATAACGCAAATATGAAATAATTTATACTATGTTATTCATCGTCATATGATCAGATAAAATGATAATCATGGGTTTACACATAATTATTATTGAATAATACAGGGTTGGTACTTTTTGATCGCATGTGTTTTATAATATGTTGATACCTATTAAGTTTTTAGAGAGTGTGTTATCCCTTTTTTATGGCTCTTGTTGTGTTACCATGGTTAATATTTTTGGAATTTAAAAAAAAATTAAAGTTGGATTAATGAAATTATTATTGGAAGATTAATATAAATTGATTGTTGTACATTCTTGAAATTATTGAAATTTAGAGTTATTCTTGAAAAATCATTTTGATTAAATTATAGCTATAGAGATATATTGATAATGATTTTCTTATTAATGAAACCTACAAATAATGAAATATTTAATTAAAGGTGGTAATGAAAAATGTTTTTTTCAAAGATAATAATTTGGGGCTAAGAGATCCCGTTATAGTTTTTGGGAAGCTTGAATACCATGATTATACTAACTTGATGCCTTTGAAATTTTGAGTCAAAATAATTTTTTTCCATGTATGTATTATCTAGGATCTTAGATCCTTCATGAAATTATTGTTAACCTCATATAACTAATGTATTTATTGATCAATATGCCGGTCAACCTGAGGTTATAATGATGGTTGTTTCCAGTGATGGATGGATAGAAAGTAATATGTGTAATAGTTCCAAGGATGAAACTGGGTTGGTGGGGATGAGTTTAGATATGTTATTTCTTGTCAATATATTCTGGTTTTTTATTTTTGATGGTTATATTATTAGATAGGTAATTATCATTGATCCCAATTTCCTGATGTAGTTGGTTCATGCATTGTAGGTGCATCTTTGTTTATGGTATCTTTGGATGAGTCCTAGAGTAACCTAAAAATTGTAGAAATGATAAATAAATTATTAAAATAATAAGTATATTTATGAACAATTTTAAATGATGATGACATACATGAATAATTATTATTAAAACATGTTGTTTTTAGATGAAATAAAATAGATAAAATAGTATTTATGATGCTTTAATATAGTATTGGTAATTTCTAAATTAATAAGGGAATTAATTAATTATGATTCTTTAACTATTATGTGCTTCTATGAGATTTAGTCTCCTATGTCTTAATGGTAGAAGTTAGGTGTCCTATGTAATGATAAATAAAGATGAGTATGAGGCTAGGTAGATTCCATTAGTGTGGTTTTGTGTGATATATCATTATATTTTCTTTAATTCATATGATTTACCACCTAATTCAGTAGGGAAACTAACTCCTAAATGTTTTGGGGAGTGTTTTCACTAATATCTAAGTTGGGGAGGGAATGAATATATGATTAATCCCTTTACCCCACTCTCCCTTTGGATGTACTATTTTTATTTGAGGATATCTAGGTTGTGATGACTTAATGTATAAGGTATGGTATCACTTTGGATGTGGCGTATCTTGTTCTTACTATACATTTATGTTCATACTATAATGAATTAGAGTTATAACATATACCTGCGTCCATTCAAGGTGTCTATGAATCCCCATAGGTGTACATACAAGTGATATGGTAGATTGATGTATAATTGTTTCCCTCGGATTTCGGGAATGACCTCCTTTTGATGGGAGGTTCAAACGTTCCGATCGGTTTCTAACGGGTTTGTTCGTAGAACTGAAAACATCCAATGATTCCACATCCATTCAGACCTACTTTACAAAGGTAGGTGCTCATTAATTTATGGACTGATGAGGTTTATTAATTTTCATTGGTCGAGAGGATGGGAGGTTAGAATCATCACACCTTTTTTAGGGGAATTATTGTCTACTCCAGGACTCTCTTTATAGATTTAAGTTATGTTCGTGAATCCTTATTACGTCACCAAGTATAAAATGAGCTTTCTTTCAGATATGACAATCAATGATAAAATATGTAGGAATTTTAGAGAATCTTTTATATGTATTCTAGGTTCTTCATCGATATAGAATAATCTGTATTTATTAGAGATTCTTGTTCAATGGTACCCTTCGACACATTTATATAGAAATATCTTGGTCATTATGATGACCATGCTGGTTTTAAAGCCACTCAGTGGGGCACTTGAAGTTTATTTTCATTCAGAAGGACATGGATAATTTCAGAGTTGGGATCGAACCCACAGACGTGCTACCTACATATCCTTTGTTTAGAAAAGGAATCAGAACCCACGTAGTTAGAGTAAGGGAGTATGATGTTTATGATTGATGGCTCAAAGAATAATGTCATAGTCACTTTTACACTCTATGGTCATGTGAGTCATGATCGGTTTGAGAAACAAGAGGTATTGGTAAAAATTAGACAATTGTGCCATAAAAGATGCAATCATAAGAAATAATGTGGGACTTATGTATGTATGACTACCTAGATAAATGAAGGTTAGGATTTAATTTAGGTAAGAAATCCAAGAGCAGGGTCCATAAAGGTATATTTGCTTCATGGAGATTTTAAATAGTCTAACTTGGGGCTTAATCCTGAAAAGGAGGCACAAATTAGGAGAGGACTTATGATTGGGTTTTATTTCTGAAAAGAAATCCCAGATCAAAGGTAAATTAGGACTGGTTAAGAGAAATTAAGACTGGGGCTTACTCCTGAAAAGGAGGCCCAGGTTAAGAGATTTGGAAAATTAAGGGACTTGGGGCTTACTGCTAAGGAGGATGCCCATTTTTGAGACTGAGTCTTACTCCTGAAAAGGAAGCCCAGGTTAAGATAATTATGGTTGGGGCATACTCCTAAGGAGGATGCCCATGTTTGAGGATTATGACTGGGGATTATTCCTGAAAAGGAGGCCCAGGTTAAGAGATTCTCTCATCTTAAAGGATGAGGTTGAATGAATGAAATCTCAATTTTTAGTGACAAAAATATGTATAAATCACTAGGTTTTGAGAGATATTCCACATAATTCCTTTCAGATAAGGAAGTAAAATCAAGAAATCATGCCATAAATGGCTTTGAAGAGTGTCTTGAAGACTGAATCTTTAATAGGAAAGGTGTAATGGCTTAAGAGGGGTGAAATGGGCAAGAAGGGCACCCAAAAAGGCAGGGGCGCGCAAGTCCTGGTAGGCGCGGAGGTACTGCGTGGGCGCGCAAGTCCTGGTCGCGCAGGTATTCCTACGCGACACATGGGTTACTTGCGCGATGGTTAACCAGCATGGTAATACTTGAGCGACTCTTGATTAAATCCTTTAGATTCCCCTTGAGGTTCTTCCAGAAGAGGGGCACGCAAGTTCTATTGAAGGAGTAAGGTGGAACGCAAGTGTGGCCTTTTCCCTTAAGGGATGGCCACTCAGGCGTGCAAGTGTTGATGAGGTTCAACACTGAGGCCTTCCTCCCCCTCTTTAGATCTTCCGTTCTAGGTAAGAAATTACCTTAGAAGTGTTTCGGAAGCTTTGAGAAGAGACTAGGGCACCGGGAGCTCAAATATGAGTTTCTGGAAAAAAAATCCTCCTCAATGGGGGGCCCACAAGGTCTATTTATAGGCAAGAGAAGACCCCGGGCGGTTATCACTTAGGTCGCACAAGTCACTTGTGTGACCATCATGCGTCGCGCAAGTAGACTTGTGCGATAGTGATAGAACTTGCGCAGCGCATGTGCTCTTGATCCCTTGTTCATGCCTTTGTTGATTTTTGATGTTTTATTCAAAGGATGAATCAATTCGTACTAAGTCATTTCCCATTCCATTATTTTAGACAATGTGATGAAAATGAGCGTCAACAAAAGTCCCCCCCTCAGAGTTGGATCCGAAAGAAATGAGGATTTGACTATGAGGAAAAGAAGAAAACCAATGGAAAGGCGGCGCGCAAGTTTGGGTGCGCAAATGAGCTTCGGCCGCACAGAGTTATGCGTGCAGGGGTACGGCCTTTAGTCTCCCATGGTACGGCGCACAGGGTTATGGCCGCATCTATAAATAGAGGGCCTCATTTCCGTACAAAGCATCCGGATTTCCGGGCTTCAAACCTTCAATCTCTCGCCACGCAGGTCACCTTAACCGCGCAGGTTGCTCTGTTTTTCGGTGTTTCCTTGATGGCGCGCTGCTGTCAAGGTATCTTGACTTGCGCAGTGATACCTGCGCGTCAAATACTTGCGCGTCACATTCAAACCTGCGCGCCAAGTTTTAGACTTGCGCGCCTTAATGCCTTTTCCATTTTTCTGAATTCTTTCACAAATTTTATGAAAAATAAACCCATTTAAGAGTTAGTTTATTCAACTTTTGTGCAGATTCAATGGCTCCCAGGAGAATCGGAATGGCTGATGAACTGGCTAGCAAGCGGATTGATGACATGATGAACATTGTTGGCCATGATTACTATGATATCTGCGATAACACTTTTCCCAGATTTGGCTAAGTACTTGAAGAAATATCATCTTAATTTCCCATAGAGAATCTACCTGTCCCTGTATGGTCATGGTCATCTGCAAGGAGTCAGTGTTCCAAATGTAAAGAACTATACACCTGAAATGCAGGTTCACTGCTACTCCTCTATTTTGGTTATGCTGTGCATTAATAGCAACAACAATGGTTTGAACTTTCAAATTCTCCATCCATTCCATTTCCTTGCAGATATGAAAATGGAAAAACCATGGGCTGAAATGTTTTCCGCTGTCGGTTGGTGGAGAGAAGACAAACATGGAATTCGACCAATATCTGAAAATATTACTCTCTCCAAATGTATCTTTACTTCCAATGCTTCATTCTCAAATCCATGTATCCATCTTCCAAGTCTCTTGGACAGAAACAGAGTCATTGTTTGATCAGCATAAAATTTTCCTCAAACCGCACTCAAGAACATCCTTTTACAACTATTCCAAGAAGAGCTGGTATCACTGCATCTCTTATTGTATCCAGTTGAATGAATTAATTCCAGGTGGTTGGTGATGAAGCTCGGGATGCCGTAAATCAAATGAAGAGTTATGTTGAAAGCCTCTTGGAATTCTTGAAAAATAGAAGAGACTCCAATCCGTGGATGTCCTTCTAACTCTTGTTCATCAATGAAAAACACTTTCACTTTCACTCATTTGTACCTGCATTCTCTTTTGCTAAATGCTTTAGATTTCACCTAAACCAATGGGCCTAGTAAGCATAGTTTGATTTTTACTAGGATTAATGTAAATAACCTTACAAATTTCAAACCTTTTAATTGCTCAATATTACCTAAATCATACAAAATGTATATTTAGTGAGCTAGGAACTTGACTTTTATTTAGAGTTCCCTTGTCTTTTGTGGGCAGTTTAATGTCATGCATGTCGGACATAAAAAGGGCTGATGTTTAAGGTCGAAATAGCTTTGACTGAAATGGATTAGAATTGACTCAATTCCTTGACAACTCATCTGAAAACATAGTACCATAATCAAGTATGAGGGAAAATATGTAAACTATGACTTAAGAATATTTGAATATGAGGAATGATATTAAAAAGAGCTAAAAGGCATTAGAAGAAGTAGTTACCAAGAATGAAGTTACCATTATTTAACAAACCCATTAGGGGGTTGAATTATGCAGGTCCACCTAAGGGCATTGGCTGCATAGTTAAATAAAATAGTATCTTTTGGCTAACAAGTCTGTTATATAGACTATTTATGCAAGGCCTCCTATGGGCACGTGCTGCATAGTCAGGAAAAAGAACTCTCAGAAATTTACTTTTCTAGTGCTAAAAGCCAGTGAAAGTTTATGGAGATTCAAATCTTCCAAAGTATAGAGTTTGCTGTATAGAAATAGGTACTTGAATATGGAAAATATATTTCCAAACAAGATTATCAAAGAACTGGATGAATATCACTCCTACGAAGGTCCGACCCAAATGTAGGGAAGGAGAATATAAGCCATAGACTTGAATACTTTCAGATCATGAAAAAGGATATGGGACAAATATGTTAAGGATGGCTATTTTTGCAGATCCCTACATATTGTCATTTAAGACAAATAAGGACAAAAGAGGCATTCTTCCCAAGAATGAAGTTACCCCTATCCAAAAAACCCGTTAGGGGGTTGAATTATGTAGGGCCACCTAAGGGCATTGGTTGCATAGTCAAATAATAGTATCTTTTGGCTAACAAGTATATTATGTAGACTGTTTATGCAAGGCCTCCTATGGGCACGTGCTACATAGTCAGACAAAAGAACTCTCATAATTTTGACATTTTTGTGACTAGAAGTCATGAAAAGGGTTATGAGGATCTTAAAATATTTAATGTTAGGATTATGACACATAAAGGTGGATATTGTTCAATGTATACAGAGATACATAGATCAATGCTAACCATAATCATGTTGTGGTCGGGTCCTGAATTGAAATGTTGGACTTCACTACATATCCCATAAGAATGAGAATCAAGTCATACGTAGTTCTTAAACTACAGTTTAACGTCATGTGGGACAAAAGGATTAGAGATCTTAGTTTAGGGTCATAGATCTTGGACCATTGTAAGAAATACACAATGTGTGTTTTCATGGGGACTTTTCAGCCAAGGGACTGAAAGTGGAATTTGGGGTTAGGTCCAAAGACTTGGGGCTGGATTCGATTGACACTTGAACGTTTTTACATATCCCATAAGGATGGGAATCAAGCCCACGTAGTTCTATAAATACCCTTTTTACAAATTTGGTTCATACATGTGAAGGGTGAAAGGGGACTTTAGTACAATGATGGTTTAACCCAAGATAAAAGGTTTGGGCATTGCCATGTATGCACGTAGTCTTTTAAATGAAGCATGATTGAAAAAAATCAACGTAAATAATGGTTCCCTCTCAGGTGAGGGCATCAAAGAATATTGTAGTTTATTGTCATACTGGAAAAAAGTGTTGTATAGTTTAACGTCATATAACAAAGACGAAAGTGAACCAATGTAAAGATATTGATTCTAGGGGCGGTTTCACGAATCAACATCGTATGAGATGGAGGTGAACCGATGTGAAGAGATTGGTTTTGGGCTTGAACCTTGGGAGGTTGCCTACATACCCAGCCTAGAAGGCAAGGATCAAAGTCCGTGTAGTTTAATTAAAGAATGAATTAATGACCAAGTTGTTCTTGGGGACAATGACCTAAAAAAATTTTGTTGGGACTTACACATGGTTAGTGGCCCAAAGAGAGTGTTATGGTTGAGGTTTTCTCTAAGCTCGCGTGATTCATGCTCGATGTGAGAAACAAGAGGTAACAACAACCTTAACGATGCATAGTTTAATGTCATGTAGGACATATAAAGGGGCTATGCAGTTTAGAGTCTTGCAGTTAGGACTATTGGTGCGGCACAGTTTAGTGTCATGTAGCAGGGATAAAGTACAATTTAATGTCATGTAAGACGTATCACAGACTTTCTGTATAGTTTAACGTCATGTAGTTAAGACGATGGGGACAATAGAGTTTAACATCATGTTGGACGACAGGGGGACTGTGCAGTTTAATTTCATGCAGTGAGGATAAAAGAGTACACCATTTAACATCATGCTGGACGCATTGGGGATTTTTCCCCCAGTTTAGCGTCATGTTGGATGAAAGTGCGAATAGTTTAAGGTCATATGCATGGAACGTGGAAGGTGCAGTTTAATGTCATGATGGACAAAAGTGTAGTTTAAGGTCATACAAGACCTTTGATGATTATGTAGTTTAACATCTTTCCGGACGTAAGGGACTTTTATATAGTTTAGCGTCATGTAGTTAGGACATCACAGTTTAACATCTTGCTAGATGTAAGGTACTTTTATACAGTTTAGCGTCATGTAGTTAGGACGTCACAGTTTAACATCTTGCTGGACGTAAGGGACTTTTATACAGTTTAGCATCATGTAGTTAGGATGTCACAGTTTAACATCTTTCTAGACATAAGGGACTTGCAAATAGTTTAGGGTCATATGTATGGACCGTTGATGATGCAGTTTAAGGTCATACAGGACCAAGTTGCAGTTTAAGGTCATACTAGACCATTTCTGTATAGTTTAACGTCATATATAAAGGACAAAAGAGTACACCATTTAACGTTATGTTGGATGCATTGGGGACTTTTTTTTCACAGTTTAACATCATGTTGGACAAAAAAAGGGACGATACAGTTTAGCGTCATGTTGGACGAAAGTGAGAATAGTTTAAGGTCATATGCATGGACTGTGGATGGTGAAGTTTAATGGCATACATGACCTAGTTGCAGTTTAAGGTTATACTGAACCATTTAGGGAACTTTTTCATAGTTTAACGTCATGTGGGACGAAAGGGAAAATAGTTTAAGGTCATATGTATGGACCGTTGCTGTACAGTTCAACGTCATATAGCAAGGACGAAAGAGTACTTTGCAGTTTATACAAAATACTTCTTCAAAAATCTGGAATTGGTTGGAGTAGTAATGAGTTCTCCATCCATTGAGATTAATGAATAAGCTCCATTGGAGTAGACCCTATGTATTGAATAAGGTCCTTCCCATTTTGGCTCAAGTTTGGGAGGTTTCTTTCCTGGTATCATTGGAGTTCTGAGAACTAATACCAATTCTCCCTGAGTGAATGAACGAAGACGAACTTTTTTGTTAAAATCTCATGCTATTCGATTCTGATAGGCTTCCAAGTGGTGCAAAGTGCACAATCTTTTCTCATCTAACCGTTCCAATTCATTCAATCGCTTTTGAGATTGTTCATCTGTAGATGATTGATCACAAATGGAAACTCTGAGCGAGGGTAGTTAAACCTCAATGGGCAAGATGACTTCCGTTCCATATACTAATGAATATGGAGTTGACCGAGTTGCAGTGCGGGTGGTAGTCCGATAAGCCCATAAAGCATGAAAGAGTTTGTCAGGACATGACCTATTATCTTTATCCACCATCTTTTGCAGTATATTTGAAAGAGTCTGGTTAAAGGCTTCTATCTAGCCACTGGCCACTGCATGATACCGAGATGAATGGTTGGATTTGATGTTGTATTCTTGATACAACTTCTTCACCTCGGATGAACAGAAATTGGTGCCATTGTCCGTCAATATGGTATGAGGGACACCAAATCTTGTAATGATGTTAGACTTGATGAAGCTAACAATGCATTTAGAACTGACTTCCTTGAGAGGTATTGCCTCTTCCCATTTGGAAAAGAAGCCAGTAGTAGTAAGAATGTACTTAAACTGCTTGGCTGTAGCCAAAGGGTAAGGTCCTACCACATCCATTCCCCATGTGGTAAATGGCTATGAGTATTTAGCTATATGAAGCAACTCTAGAGGTTGATGAATGAAGTTGGAATGTACTTGGAATGAATGACACTTCTTTGTGAAATCGAAACAATCTCATATCATTGAAGGCAAAAAGTATCCAAGCCTTAGAATCTGACCAGACAGTCTATATCCAGACTGGTGGGCACCACAGACTCCTGCATGTACTTCTTTCATGACAACCATTGTCTCTTCACCATCAATGCATCTGAAGAGAACTCCATCAAAACCACGTTTGTAGAGAATTTTCTCTAGGTGATCTGGGCTATCATAAAGAGTAAAATTAACCACACATCGCCAGATTTGATCTTTCTCAGCTCTATCAGATGGAAGTGTTCCATTTTGAAGGTATTCCCTGATAGGTGACATCCATCCTGTAGTATGACCATACGGTTCAGGAATGGGACAAATTTCATTAATTTCCTCTGTTCTGATTCGAACATAAGGTGAAATTGCACAACGGTGGGCAATACTGATGGTTGTCTCGTCCCTATTTGGATCTTCCAGAGTTGTGGCTATATTAGCCAATGCATCAGCTTGAGCATTTTGTGATCTTGGGACATAAGAAAATGTCGGTTCCAAAGGGAATTCCGCCATTAAATCTCTGATGTAATAATACAAAGGGATTAGTTCTTCTTTTCTAATGGCATAATCCCCATTGACTTGTTTGATTACCAGGTCTGAATCACCTTTCACCTTTAAGTGATTCACTTGTGCTTGAAGCACTAATTCCAAGCCTACGATGAGAGCTTGGTATTCTACTTCATTATTGGTACCACCTTCCCACAATAATAAGGAATAAGGTAACACTGCCTTTTCTGGAGAAATGAATACAATTCCTAAGACAACTTTGTTGAATTTAGGATTTTCCATTTTCCTCCCTGTTGGACTTCTGGAAGCACCATCAAAATACATTTCTCATGCCTGAGGACTTTCTTGAATAGAGAAGACTTCCTCATTAGGGAGTTCAATATCTGAATATGTATCTTACACTGAAGGGTGTTCATCTAGGAAATCAGCCATAGGTTTGCCCTTTATCGCCTTTTGAGATACATACTGAATGTCGAATTGCTACAAAATAATTTCCCACCTTGCCAGACGTCCTGTAAGCATTGGACGACTAAGGATAAATTTGAGCGGGTTATTGTGAGATACCAATTGGACCTCGTGATGTTGCAGGTAGTGTCTCAACTTCTGAACTGCAAATATTAATTCTAGGAAGCACTTCTCAATACTTGAATACCGGTTTTCTGCTTCAAGCATGGTTCGACTGAGATAGTAGAGACTGTTTTCATTCCCAGCATCATTCTTTTGAGAAAGAAAGGCACCCAATGATCGCTCTAGAGCTGTTACGTAGAGGATAAGTGGTATTCCTTCAACAGGTGGCATGAGTACTGGTGGACTCAAGAGGTATTTCTTGATAATATCGAATGTTTCTTGACATTCTTCAGTCCACTAGTAAGTGACTCCCTTCTTCATCAATTTGGTGAAGGGTAAACTTTTGCCTGCCAAATTGGCGATGAAATGCCGAATATAGGCTAAGTTTCCTTGAAGTCCTATTAATTCTTTCAAAATTTGAGGAGGTGAAATACCAAGGATTGACTTGGTCTTCTCAGGATCGACTTCAATACCACGATGGCGTACAACAAAGACGAAGAATTTTACTGAGGTTACAGCAAAAGCACATTTTAAGGGGTTCATCTTCAAATTATGTTGTCGAAGCTTGCAGAATATGACTTCCAAATCAGCCAAGTGATTAGAATGTTGTTTGGATTTAACTACCAAATCGTCTACATAGAATTCAATAAACTTCCCTAAGAAGGGTTTGAAGATATGATGCATGGAATGTTGATAAGTTTCACCTACATTCTTTAAGCCAAAGGGAATTACCCGGTAGCAAAACACACCCTGAGGGGCTCTGAAGGCTGTAGATTCCTCGTCTTATGGGGCCATTCGGATTTGATTATATCCAAAATATCCATCCATGAAGGAAAGTGCTTCATATCCAGATGTTTCATCAATTAGAAGTTCTGTAATCGGAACTGGGAAATCATCCTTAGGACAATACCGATTAAGATCTCTGAAATCGATGAAAACTCTAATTTGTCCGTTCTTTTTCTTTACAGGGACAATATTAGCCAACCATTTGGGATATTGAACTTCTCTGATGAAGTTAGATTTGATAAGATTATCCACTTCAGATTCAATTTTGGAAGCATAAGTTGGTTGTGTTCTTCTCGCGGCTTTCTTAAATCGTCGATGTTCTTCTGGTAAACCCAAATAATGAGTAGCAACATCAGGATCAAGCTCGGGAATTTCTGTATAGTTCCAAGCAAATATATCTCTATTTTTCTTTAGAAAAGAAATATACATCTCTTGATCTTAAAGAGTCATGGCCGCACTAATTAAAGTGGGGCGTGTATCTTCTTTTGTACCCAGATTTATTTCTCTGAGTTCATCCATAGTGGTAGAGATACCCTCTTCAAATGCTGGAGGAGAATCTCTAAGATCTTCCTCTTCTTCTTCATCTTTTTTTATTTCTTCCTTTTATACTTACATAGTAGATGATAAAGTAGAATTCTCATGATCCGAAGAGATGTCAAAATTTGCATATCTTGAAGAAGAAGCTTCCATTTCCGACCCGATTGATGATGAAGGGTCTTATTTGGGTAATAAAGAGGATATGATGGATTGAGAATCGACATCATTGTTCACCTCCAATGTTTCTATAACTTCTTCTGGCCTAATTGGTAAAGCATAGACTTGTTGGATTTTAGTAGATGAAATGAAGACGTCACCATTTTTGCTTTCATCACTGCTTGGTAGATTACCGATTTCTCCCATGTTGTCTGGCTCGATTGCCGTAATTGACATTATGGATCTTTCCATAAGAGTATTTTGATTTGGGTCTATCTTGTAAATTTGACTGATAGGAAACACATAATATGTACTCACGTGTGTAAATGGATTTACTGGAATTTTTTAAAAACCATATGGAGCATTAACTTTGGTAATCTCCTTTGTTGTGGATTTCTCCCTTCCCTTCACGTGATAGAATTCCGCCTCAATTTATTGAGACTCACATGTCTTGAACGGGGCCTTATCACCATAAAATGTCCCAACTTGACTATCGAAACAATATTTGAGACATTGATGGTATGATGAAGGGATAGCCGCATGTTGATGTAGCCAGGGTCTTCCAAGCAAGATGTTGAAGGCTGAGTCTTGATCAACAACCATGAAATCTGAATTGGATACAAGATCTCCAAACTATGTTCTGAGTGTAACTTCGCCTAGTGGTTCTTGTTCATTTTTATCATATCCTTGTAACATCATGGTAGAAGAAGATAAATCAGATTTCATGAGGCCCAATCGACAAAGTGTACGAATGGGCATGAGGTTGACTCTTGAACCATTGTTAATGAAAGTTCTTAGGACGTCTACTCCATTGACCTTTCCAGACAAGTACAATGGTCTAATATGTCCATGCATAACATCGTCTTCATCTTCATCAGTAAAAGATATTATTGCATGGCATTCTTCAGGATTATTCTCTATGTGATAGACTTCAGCTGCAGCAATTTCAGTTTCAAACTCCTGAGGACTTGACAAAGCCTCGATGAGTGCTTTCCGAAGATCTTTTGACATATTCAGAGCATCCATAATTGATAACTTGGCTGGTACTTGGGCCAAGTGTTTCAATATATCATACTTTTGATCCAGAGGTCTGCGTTTCCCAACAGGAATATGTGGTTTAGCAGGTACCTTGGAAAAAGATGCTTTGGAAGTTGATGCATCTTGTATCAGGATAGGAGTTGGAAATATTCCTAGTTTTGTAAGATTAGACCGATTAGATCCATTTACTTACTAAGAGGAAGAAGATGGAACCTTCAACCGGTCTTCCAAAATAACTGTGCCAGGACTGAATTTGCTATTGGTAGAAGAACTTTCTTGTTCTTGTTGAGCTTGCTGAAGGGTTCTACCACGAGTTTCTGCTGCGTACACAGTTCTAGCAGGGGTAGAATTGGAATAGTGGCTTCAGAAAGATCCACGTCTTCCCCCATATCCTGAGCCCCTGGAACTTCCTCTGATTCCTCTGTTTGATACATGGAATTAATGCTCATTGAAATCGAAACTGCTACTGGAATATGTATCTGTTAATTGAATCATATTAACAGAACCAAAGATTAACTCTTCATCTGATGAAGACTCTGCCTGATTAGCCTGTTTAGGATGTGCCGTTTGGTGGGGCGGTGCCCGTGGCTTTAAAGAATATGGCATGAAATCCGCCAAAGTCAAAGACAACTTAGGCTTTGACACATACTCATCTTCTTCTGATTCTTTTTCTTTCTTTGAATCATGCCGTTTCTTTGAGGACTTTCCATCTGAAGAAGAGGGTTTTGCCATAACATTCATGACAGAAGACACAATTGGTTTCTTTAATTGTGTTCGCAAAATAGCATGAGTTCGATTGATCGTCTTTCTGACCATCCAATCATTATACTTCTGTGCATTTTTTCTTTTGACTTTTTACCATTCATCTTCCTCCTCTGGAACTGTAGCAGTGACACATGCTACCTGGGATGAGGAGCCTTTCAATGTGACCTGTCCCGAGTCGACCATCTTTTTCCGGAGGTCTCTGAAGACAAAACACTCTGGGATGGGATTCCCCAACATTTGATGAAAAGGGCAATAATTGGGACGGTCTTCATCTCCTTTCTTGTTTGGCCTCTTGGGCATTGGAAATTGAACCAAATTGTTTTCCAGAGCCGAAATGAAATAACCAGGAACTTGTTCATTTCAGAAAGAGTATGTTTTTCTCTTTATATACTCAAATTGTTTTCGTCATTGATCTCGTTGATCGTCTGGACGAAAAGGCCTTTGTTGTTGGCGCTCAGAAGGTGGAGCCCTTCGAGAAGATGCAAGTTTTGAGGTAGAAACAGTTACTGGTGCTTGTTTAAGCATAACTGTAGCAGTTTCTGCTTCACCCATTCTCCTTCCTGGAGCAGATGGAATTACACGATATTTAGCCTTAGCCTGTATAAGGGAATCTTCAATATGTTGAGCGATTGAAGTAAGGTCTCGAAACCCTCCTGTGTATTTTACAGGGATTAACGGAATGTGTAATTCGTCACGCAAATTTGCCACATAGATTGGAAACAACTCTTCTTGAGGGAGTGCTAAACTCAAGGAATATGTTAATCCCTTCCATCGAGCAATGAAATCAGAGACCCTTTCATTCTCCCTTTGCTTACAGTTTGTAATATCAAAAACAGTTGTCTTTGGAAAAGTTGAGCTGAACTGAAGGAGGAATTTTTGGAGAAGATCCTCCCATCTGGTAATTGACCAGGATTGCAAGCTTGTATACCAAAAAAAAGTTGGTCCTTGCAAGGTTCGCATGAAGCATCTGAGTTTCACTGCTTCTTGTTGCTCTAGAGTTCCCATCATGGGATCGCAACAAGACACGTAATGCGTCAAATGCTGTTTAGGATCGCCTGATCCATTGAAAATAGGGAATACAGGATTCCCAAAACTGGATGAAGGAGAAATTGAATCTACCCATTCAGGTTAAACATTATTTTCTGGTTGAACTTGCACATGTTTCCCTTCCATAGATTCTAACCGAGCTGTTAATGACTCAATAATAGTTATTAACTTTTTAGAAACATCCGGTTGAACTTGGACTTGGGTAGGTGCAATGACTGGAGCTTGGATAGATGTGGCGATTAGTGCTGCAACTGATGGTAGCACTGCCAACTGTTGTTTCACTTGACCCATAGGATTATACCTGTGAGGGTGTACTGATAGAGGAGGATATTATTGATCCATCTCAGTAGCTGCAACAAATTCCTTTGTCTAACTGACTCCAGCATGCTTAAGAAGAAGACTACTCTGAAGTAGTTCTGCATTCAACCTTCTTAATTCCTTCATTTCTTCCTCCTGTTGTGCAAACCTTTTCCCTAGTGAGAGAAATTGACCTTCTCCAGAGGAAGGATATGTAACCTGGTTCTTTCCCTTACCTTTGTTGGATACTTTTCGGAGAGGGGGAAGTGGGTTACTCAAAGGATTACCTAGGTTTTGAGTAATCCTTTGACTTCGTGTACACACGCCTTCTTCATTTGTGTCGGTGCGTACATCTTCTTGAGCATGAACTTCTTTATCTGAGTCCCCTGAGTGAGCCTCATTTGGTGGATCAGCAATAACGGCATTGATGACATTGATTGATGCATAACTCATCGCATCCCTTCTATCAGAATTTCTATGATATTGTCTTCTTCCATGTCTTTGATGAGACATTGCCTTTTGTTGATTCGATCCCTCAAGAACTTCTTGACGAACCGTAATTTGGAGGGAATCTCCTGATAATTTGGCACTTCGTTCCTCTTGATATTTCTTCCCCAATCAAGAAAAGACTGACTTTCTCTGAGGAGGGGATTGATTATTTGAAAAAGTCCCCAGTCCAGTGGACTGGGGCTGTTCCTGCTATTCTTTCTCAACTCCTAGAATCCTATTTGTTGATTTCAAGGGTTGGTTTAAAAGAGTCCCCAGTCTGGCGAGCTGGGGTGGTTCTTGACATGCTATGTCTAAAACTTTCTTGAAATTCCTCATGATCTTGCGAAACTTAGTCTGGAAATTAGCTGGATGCATTAACCTGTATCCACTTTTATCACCCGATTCAAAAGACCGTTGGATGATTTCTGACACTTCTGTCACTTGATGACGTGCTTGCTCCAAACGAGTGGCCTGTTTAATATTCTCGTTTTCTTGATGCAAGAGTAATTCAATAACTTGTTCTCTGTATTCTTTATTTTGAGAGGAACTAGTTGAAGCCTGTTCTTGGGTAAGCTTTTGATTACAAACAAAGCCCATTGACTGTGGCCGGTTATGGGCAATAACATTGCATGAGACCATTTTCGGTGGGCTTTGCTGACCGGAGAGCACCATGAAATGCAGTGCTCCATAAACACCCCATCCTCTGACACGAATAGTAGATGGGGAATTGGAAATTAACTGACCCAATCTTCTTAGTGCGGTAAGGCATGAACGCTGAAGGGCTCTCTGCTGCTTTTCAGCCTTCGGATATCGAGAGACTGATAGAGACGCCAAATAAATCTGACGTTGTAACCTTTCTATTATCTTAAGATGATTTTCATATTCATCATAAGATAATACTTTCTTTTTTAACTGACAAAGAGTTTTCCATATATTGAGATGAATATCATGAATTTCATCTTCCGTCAACATTTCTGGAATATTATACTGAGAGTCATCCAAAGGCCAAAACATGACTGGCACTTCACCTTTCGCCAGTTGTTTTCTCATGTTCAGCATTTCCTATTTATCATTTAATGAAGATTCTTCTACCTGATTTGACCAGAGTTGGTGTTTCCTTGTTGCTTCATTAGATTCAATAGGATTGGTAGAGAAATCATTGATCAAACTAGAAGATGCATGACTTAGGGGTGGTTAGGAGAATGACCTACACCCTGGGCTATCTTCTGATTGAGAAAGTATTTCACCTGCTAGCGATGAAGCTTCAGACATGATTGGTTTCACATTTGCAAGTGCCTCAAGATAAGAGGTCTTTCTCGGCACTACATTGTCCACTGGAGCATTTTCCGGGCAATGTGCATCGCTACTACGGAGAGGACTTTCGCAGCGAAATTCATCATTATGGGGAGGACCACCATAATGGGTTACAACAAAAGATGAGATCTCTTGCTCCTTGGTCTTCTGACCACACAGAGGGTTCCTGTGGCTCTCATATAAAGATGAAACTTCGAGATCGACCGAATTGTCATGAAGAAAGCCTTCATGAGGAAGTGTCTGTTGAAGACCTTCAGAATTAATGTTCCCACTATTGGAAACTAAGGGAGTAGAATCTTGAATTCCAACAGATAATTGTCTGAGGGATTCAAGAACTCCAGCATCGAGCAATTCCTTGTTACAGATTGGCACTTGATCTCCTGACTGTGCTGGGTGGGTCTTTTTCTTAGACGCCTTCTTACTCGCCTTGGAAACCACTTGTTGACAATAGTGGCTGCTCTGAGCAGGTGTATGTGCCTGATCAGGAAATATGGCTAGGTTAGGCTGACGATCTCCTCTCAAATCAGGTGTATGTGTCTGACTTGGTTGTTCGTATGATATGGGGGAGTATGCCCCACAACCCTCTTGGACTAGAACATATGTGTGTGTCTGTTCCGGAGTGAACTGTTGATGTGTCACTCCACTGGTAGGGATAGATTTATGTGTCTTTCCCTGATATGCTGCTGAAGTTGTTATAATATCCTCGCAAGCATCCAGAATATGAGCAGGGATTTGTTTCTGCTCTTTCACCATTGATAGAATATGCTTGGTTACTTCAGCTACCGGAACGGGAATATACGTCCATTCCAGGCTTGGAGAAGGTGTATGTGCCTGCTCCTGTCCTCCTTTTCCTGTCAGTGAATCCTGACAGTACTCAAGTGTGGGGGCAGAGAGTTGAGTCTGCCTTCTATTTGTTGTCAGGGATTTCCGACTAACTTCTCCAAATGCTACCAAGCGAGACTATTGGTAGTATTGATTAATACTAGCAGGTGTATGTGCCTGCTGATTACACGTCGCCAAACGTGGTTGACGAGATCCATCATATGTAGTCAGATGAGCCTGCTGACTAGCTGATGATGTATAAATAGGTGCATGTTCCTGTCTATAGTACTCCACCGGAATTGCCAGGCGGGATTGGTGTGATGTTGCCAGACGAGTCTGCTGGACAGCAGAATTAAAACGGGCAGGTGTATCTGCCCGCTCGTTGCTTTCCATCAAGTTAGGTTAGTGGACTTCTCCGGAGATGGCAGAGATGAGAATCTGCTCACTGTTGACCGGATTCTGCCTCTGGTGGTTGGTCTTGCTTGCTCGGGTTCGAGGAACCTGATCCGAACACCTAGAGTCAGTACCCTCATCATGTTGAGGGAGCACTGCCACATGAGTCTGGCAGTGATTGTTGGTGGGAGCCCTTACGAAGGACTCCTGTCTGTTTGAATTAAGGCCATGAGGGACCTGCTCATTCACCTCCCCAGAATAAGGGAGAAAATGGTGATTGCATTCCGGGGATAACGACCCGAAAAGGTTGGAGACGGTAGTCAGCACCGCTTGCTTCTTGATCACTGTTCGTCGTTGTCCGGACGACCGATGTGATTTGTTTACTTGGAGGGCTTATCGAGAAGCCTCCAGAGTTGGGATGGTACCATGTTGATGGTACTCCTTAACCACCGTGTTTGATACCCCGCGTTGAAGATGCTGAGGAGGTGATATCATCCTTAGAATGGACGATGATCTAGCATGAGTAGCAGTAGTGGCATTTGCAGCAGCAGTATTCACAGGTGTGAACTTGAGAGCAGCCATTCTAGAAATGCAGAAGATCTTGGAAAAGAGTGCCTGTTTGATATAACAGACGTAATCAAGATAAATTCAGCCACTACATCTTTTAGATGAGCGCATTTGTCAATGATTTTTTTTGTTGGCCCTCTCATTGAGTTTTAAATAGGGGCCTAACAAATGGGTAAAACATTATTTTAACTTGGTTAAGGATTCACGTCGGGTTCACTATTTTTGTTTCCCTCGGATTTCGGGAATGACCTCCTTTTGATGGGAGGTTCAAAAGTTCCGATTAGTTTCTAATAGGTTTGTTCGTAGAACCGGAAACATCCAACGATTCCACATCCATTCAGACCTACTTTCCAAAGGTAGGTTCTCATTAGTTTGTGGAATGATGAGGTTTAGGAATTTTCATTGGTCGATAGGATGGGAGGTCAGACTCATCACACCTTTTTAGGGGAATTATTATCTACTACGGGACTCTCTATATAGATTTAAGTTATGTTCGTGAATCTTTATTACGTTACCAAGTATAAAATGAGCTTTCCTTTAGATCTGACAATCAATAATAAAATATGTAGGAATTTTAGAGAATCTTTTATATGTATTCGAGGTTCTTCATCGATAGAGAATCATCTGTATTTATTAGAGATTCTTGGTCAATGGTACCCTTCAACACATTTATATAGAAATCTCTTGGTCATTATGATGACCATGCTGGTTTTAAATCCACTCAGTGGGGTACTTGAAGTTTATTGTCATTCAGAAGGACATGGATTATTTCAGAGTTGGGATCGAACCCACAGACGAGCTACCTATGTATCCTTTGTTTAGAAAATGAATCAGAACCCACGTAGTTCGAGTAAGGGAGTATGATGTTTATGGTTGATGGCTCAAATAATAATATCATAGTCACTTTTACACTCTAAGCTCACGTGAGTCATGATCGGTGTGAGAAACAAGAGGTATTGGTAAAAATTAGACAATTGTGCCATACAAGATGCAATCATAAGAAATAATGTGGGACCTATGTATGTATGATGGCCCAGATAAATGAAGGTTATGATTTAATTTAGGGAATAAATCCAGGAGCAGGGTCCATAAAGGTATATGTGCTTCATGGAGATTTTAAATACTCTAACTTGGGGCTTACTCCTGAAAAGGAGGCCCAAATTAGGAGAGGACTTATGATTGGGTTTAATTTCTGAAAAGAAACCCCAGATCAAAGGTAAATTAGGACTGGTTAAGAGAAATTAAGATTGGGGCTTACTCCTTAAAAGGAGGCCCATGTTAAGAGATTTGAAAAATTAAGGGACTTGGGGCTTACTCCTAAAGAGGATGCCCATTTTTGAGACTGGGGCTTACTCCTGAAAAGGAAGCATAGGTTAAGAGAATTATGGTTGGGGGTTACTCCTAAGGAGGATGCCCAAGTTTGAGGATTATGACTGGGGCTTATTCCTGAAAAAGAGGTCCAGGTTAAGAGATTCTCTCATCTTAAAGGATGTGGTTGAATGAATGAAATCTCAATTTTTAGTGACATAAAGATTTATAAATCACTAGGTTTTTAGAGATATTCCACATATTTCCTTTCAGATAAGGAAGTCAAATCAAGAAATCATGCCACAAATGGCTTTGAAGAGTGTTTTGAAGACTGAATCTTGAATAGGAAAGGTGGAATGGCTTAAGAGGGGTGAAATAGGCAAGAAGGGAACCCAAAAAGGCAGGGGCGCGCAAGTCCTGGTAGGTGTGCAGGTAATGTGTGGGCGCGCAAGTCTTGGTCACGTAGGTATTCTTGCACGACACATGGGTTACTTGCGCGATGGTTAACCAACATGGTAATACTTGAGAGACTCTTGATTAAAGCCTTCAGAATCCCCTTGAGGTTCTTCCAGAAGAGGGTCGCGCAAGTTCTATTGAAGGAGTAAGGCGGCGTGCAAGTGTGGCCTTTTCCCTTAAGGTCTGGCCACTCAGGTGAACAAGTGTTGATGAGTTTCAACACTGAGTCCTTCCTCCCTCTCTTTAGATCTTCTGTTCTAGGTAATAAATTACCTTAGAAGTGTTTCAGAAGCTTTGAGAAGAGACTAGGGCGCCCAGAGCTCAAATCTGAGTTTCTGGAAAAAAAATCCTCCTCAATGGGGGGCCCACAGGTTCTATTTATAGATAGGAGAAGACCCCGGGCGGTTATCACTTAGGTCGCACAAGTCACTTGCGCGACCATCATGCGTCCCGCAAGTAGACTTGCACGACAGTGATAGAACTTGCGTGGCACATGTGCTCTTGATCCCTTGTTCATGCCTTTTTTGATTTTTGATGTTTTCTTCAAAGGATGAATCAATTCGTACTAAGTCATTTCCATTTCCATTATTTTAGAAAATGTGACGAAAAGTAGCGTCAACAATAATGCATGATACATAGTCTGTAGTGGATTTAGGAATTCTGTTTGTTTACAGATGGGATGGTGATGATGAGTTTGTGCTAGGATTCCTGGGATATAGAATGGTTGTGATATGATTCCCTAAGATTTGGAAGGATGATTTATGAGAGGGATGAGAGTAGAATATGAAATTTTAGGGTGTGAGAGTGACAAATGAATAGGTAAGTGTAAGTGGGTTACCTCCTTTTATATATGTGTTTTTGATATAGACTGGTTTAATAGTATGCATTACTTGGTGGGTGAGTCATGGTGAGGATTTGAAAAATAGTTTTACTTATTTAGGCGGTGAGTTAGTTTCATCTTTTATTCCATATCCTTTAGTACGATTCATTCACAGTTTACAAGGGAGTTTTAGGGATGATCCTACTGATTATACATGTTATTCTCACCCAATGTAAATATAAATTGTTTTTTAGGTCCATATGAGATGCTTAGTTTTGAGCTTGGAATTAATTACTCATGGTGATGATTATAAGTGTAATGAAGTTCATGGTCACTCCCTATGTACTGTTTATAGTATTTTCATTTCAGTTGTTTCAGTTTGTTTGAAATTAAACCACGTGTTATAATATCTTACGCATTTATAATATAAAGTTTATTGGTGTATTTAATCTTATCTAATATCTTAAAATTATATATTGAGGGTAACTACACCTATTTTTTGTGATTATACCCTTGGTTCTAGTCACCAACCCGTGGCCTATTATAGTCGGGCTTTTAGGTTCATCTTTTAATTTTTACTATTGGACCAGGTGGGGTACTAGTAGAGGGGGAGGGGTGAATAATGTGGTAGTTTGGTTAGAAATTCATGATATATATATATCCTTGGTTTGTGGCTGTCTTATTTGTTTCAAGTTATGCAAGTTGTGAAACACCATAATGAGGTTTAAGAAGAAGAGGTGAAATGATAACTTGAGGACCCACATTAGAGAGTATATTTTGATGAAGGATAGCCTTTGAAAAATAATTTATTGAGTTAATGAAGCATAAGTTTCTAAAGTATAAATATTTTATCACTATTCATGAGACTAAGTGTTGTGTTGTTTGGTTTTTCAATTGATAACACTATGATTGGTGGATAATGATGTATCTATGGTCATATAGAATAATATTTGGGAGTTATTAAGGAAAAAATTATTATTAGAGACTCTTATACTCTATAGGAACTCTAATTTGTTGATGATATAACAATATAATTATTTAGTTAAGGATTTTGATTTGTAATTTATGGTGGTAGTCAATATTTATCAGATTTTAGGACAAATAAAAATTTAAGAGCTCATTATTTCCAATGTGATCTCGTTTATTAGGTGTGGGTAGTATGTAGCTATCTAAGGAAACCTTGATCTTTGATATTTATTTTTGTGATGGTATGGGATATCACCAAGTAGGGTGCCCATATTTTTAGAGATATTCAAGGTGTTGTGAGAAATGTGTAATCGTTATATACCACCTTGTCATGTTCTTCAACCTCCTCAATATAATTTTTCATAGTACCAACAATAGGATATATGAACATTGGGAAAACCATTCATGGGAATATCTTGAAGAGTAAATCATGAAGTATCTTAAAAAAGATTTATTCTGATAGTAGGAAGAGGCAGGTAACTAGGTTAAGGAGGAGAAGGAGTTATTATAAGGAAACTCTAAGATAGAGATAGAGATTGAGATTGATTGGTGTATATGTGGTTATCTTATTTCAATGGTAAATTATTTTAGGTAACCAGTGGAACTTTGATAATATAGGATTTATATTGATGATTTGTTTTAGTAATGATTTATTTGGAATATTTTGTCTCCATAGACTATTTTTCCATTGTTTTCAAAGAATAATGATTTGAGATTGAGATTGATTTTAGATTACCAATATTTGAATAAAGTGATAAAAATAAATCTTTATACTATTCTAAATATAGATGATTTTTCATTAGTTGAAAGGGGAGAGTTGGTTTTTTAAGATTGATTCATGATCAGGATATTACTATATGTAGGTTAATTATGAAAATATCTATAAGATAATGTTTCAATGATAGTATGATTATTTTATGTTTATTATAATGATGTTTGGAGTTAAAAATGTATCATATATGCTTATGAGGAAAATTAATAGGTAATTTGAACCATATCTTGATGTTTTTTTATTAATATATTCATTGATGATATATTTATTTATTCAAAGATGGAGGAAGATCATGAATAAGAATCTCCGGATGTTTTTGGAGTTTCTTAGAGAGAATCGGTTGAATGGGAAGATATATAAGTTTTCTTTTTATGAACATGAGGTGAATTATCCAGGTCTTGTTATTTTGGGCCATGGTATAGTAGTGTACCCTGTGTATATTGGTTTTTTGTTTCCTATAATCGAATAAAGAATATTTCTGAAGTGAGGAGTTTCATAGAACTAGATATTTATTATAAGAGGACTGTAACTAGGTTTTATACGATTGTGACTCCATTATTATATTTGATTAAGAAATGGAATTATTTAACTTGGATAGAGGGTTGTCAAACTTCATCTGAAAGTTTGAATAAGAAGATAACAAGTTCTTCAATTCGTTAATTACCAGAATAAGTTATCTCTTATAGTGTGTTTTGTTATACATCCAATATATGTTTTAGATGTGCTTTCATTCAATAGAGATTAGTGATTTCTTATGGGTCTAGATATTTACTCCCTCATGAATTTAATTATGATACTGAGGATATGAATATTTCATCCATGGTGTTTTCCCTTAATATTTAGAGAATTATTTTCTTGTATAATTCTTTGCGGTTCACTTTAATTTTAAGATCATGGTTTATATATTTTCCTAAAATAATTTTAATTTATGATAGAAAAATTGGATTTTATTTCTCGATGATAATAATTTTTATATCACATATAATCTATGAAAGTGTAATGTGGTGGATACTAATTTGAGTTGGATGTATTTTAGTAAGGATACTCTTTATAAAAGTGATAAATAGAAAATTATTGAGATGTTAACATCTATTTGGATTGGTTATACGAGGATTTATGATAGAGAGTGTCTTTATTAGATGATGATGTCATACTTATTAGTTTTTCAGGTAGATGAGTCTAATCTGGGGGATTCTGAGGTGGATGTTTGGATAGGTAAAATTATAAATGATGATTCTTTGGATAGTTGTTCTAAGTGTTAGGAGAATTATTTATTATTATATGGGAACTTATTAATTTCAAAGAGTATATTGGAAATGGTTTCTATTATATTTCATATTTCAATTTGGTAGTATATTTTGGTATTACAATGATGTATCACACTTTAAAGAAGATGTTTTGTTTTCCTTGGATAAAGAGGAAAACTGCTGAGTTTGTTTCTCGATGTCTTGTGTACCCTTAGGTTAAATTTGAACATCATTTTCGGGTAGGGTTTTTTAAATCCATTAGAAATTATCTAGTGGAACTATGATGAAATTTCAATGGAATTTTCATGGGTTTACCTCATACCTTAAAAGGGTTTAACACTATTTGGGCCATCATGGATTAATTGATGATGACATCTCATTCCTTCCAATTAAATAATTAAGCTTAATGGATATTTTAGTGTAGATTTATATAATAAATATTATGAATATTCATGGATTTCTATGGATGATAGTATCTGATCATGATACTTGGTTTACATCATGAATATAAAAGGGATTAGAATAGGCCTTCAGTATCTAGTTGTCCCTTAAAACTGAATTTCACTCATAGAACAATGAAACTATGAGTGTATGATTATGACATTAGAGGAAATGATAATATCATGTATGTTGGATTTTAGAGGATCATGGTTTGACCATTTATTATTAGTGCTGTTTTTATATAATAACACTTATCATTCCAATATCAGTACAAAACCTTATGAGGATTTGTATGTGTGATCATGTCATTTTATGCTATGTTGGGTTAAGGTTGGTGAGGCTGTTATTATTAGGAAGAGGATGAGTAATGATATGATAAATTATATGAAATTTATACTGGATCAAATGAGGATTACTTAGAATAGATAAAAATCCTATGTGGACTAGAGGATGAAATTGTTGGATTTTTTAGTTGGAGATCATATGTTTTTATGAGTTTGTCCTCGGTGTGAGTAACAAAGTATTATAAAGGGAGTAACGTTTTTTACCAAAATTTGTTGTCATTTTTGAGGTGTTATAGAGAGTTATATTTTTATCTTTTAAGTGAGAAATACCTTTTTGGTTAGAAAAGCTTCATGATGTGTTCCATGTGTCTCATATTGGAATGCATCTTTATAATTATTCACATGTGATTAATTTAGGTGGTGTAGATATTGAAGATAACATAATTTTTTGGGGAGTGTATGATGTAAATTCAGAATCTCAAAGAGAAGTTTCTATGTGGGGGAGTTATTATATTAGTAATAGTTCTTTAAAAGCATGGTTGTGTTGAGGGAATATCTTAAGAGATGGATTCATAGATGTGTGTCCAATATACTAAATTATTTTGAATTTTTAATTTTGTGAATGATGTATATTTTTTTAAATGATGAAAGTTAAATGGAAGTGTTTTGGTGGTTGTTTTCTATTTTTATGATTATGATTGAATCTATTTAAGGAATAATAGTTTTAAAGGGTTGTTTAATATAGATCCTAAAAAAATTGATTTTTTGGGAGTTTTCAAACTTTTATGTATTTTTACTTAATAAGGTTAAAATGGTACTTTTATATTTCTTAGAATAAAATTTTGATCATTTCCTTAGATTTATGATGTTTTGTTTACCCTAAGGTATTAATTTGTTGATTTTATGAGGAGGTTGTTATTTCCAAAAGATATTAGTTGTTAGTGGATTTTAATTAAAAATTTAATTATTTATGAAATTCAAAATTTTATAGATTATTTTTATAAACTAAATAATGTAGCATGTGAGAAATTTAATGTGATATATAGGAAATAGAAATGTTATAGGGAGTGACAAAAGGTATTTAATCAATTGGAATGATACAAAAATTAAAAAGGGGTGTTAAATGGGAATGAGTGGTGTATTTGATGAGAGAATATGCATTGATTAATGGAGACAAAGATAGAGATAAGAATGTAATAGTGAGAATGATGGTGTATGTTAGAGAAAATAAAAACATGGAATTCATTTTCTATTGAAATATTTTTATAGAGGAGTCTCTCTATTTTCTCAATTCCTTCAAGGTATAACTCTTACTATTAGCGTGTTGTGGAGGATCATATATAGATAAATGAATAATGAGATATAGAAATATAATGAGTTTTAAAATTTTCATATATTTTGAAATCCTTTTGAGTATTCCATACTTTTTATTTCTATGATGGGTGGATAATTCATAATAATTTAGGTGAATGAATATGTAGTAAATTGGAAATTGATGGAATAATTATTCTCTTAAAATAATTGAAATTATATAATATATATAAATTATAAAAAATTTAGTCAAATTGGTAATTGGTGGAATTAAAACATGGTAAATAAAATAATTTCGATTATATGATAGTGAAATTATAATTAAAAGACATAAAAATAGATGAATAATGTAAAAATGATGAATGATTTACTTGAGAAAGAAATTTATTAATTATTGTTGAATATTATTTATAATTCATGTGGTAATTATTTGATAAGTTATCTATAATGTAAAATTAGTGTTTATTAATGTTTATAAAAATTTATAAAATATTTACTAAGTCCCTATATTGAAATTTGATCCCATAATAATGAAACATTATAGAAAATAATTGAGAAGAAGAGAGAGGTGGAATAATGACTTTTTCCATGGGTCATTCCAATTTGAAATATGGGATATTCCATTAACTAGTAAAATGTATAGAAGTGTTTTCAATAGATGTGGGTGAAGTGAATATGATATACACAAAATCCATTCCATATAGGATCAGGTTCGTTCCATATTCTATAGATTAAGAACTTAGTGGTAGTGATTTGGAGAGGTTAGTGTGAATTATAAATGGGTCATGCCATCCAATAATGGGGTTGTTTTATATCTATTAGGGTTATTGTATCATGATTCTAGTAAGGTGTGTTGATTGTTGAATGATTTGATAGTTGTGGTGGAACTTGAACTTAACATGACCCACTGGTTAAACCTTTGTAGTCTGAATAAGTAGTGGGGAAAATGTTAAATGATGTTTAATCATTGAAAGTGGACTTTAGATATGTGTTGGTTATGTGATGTGTTTATAATACTTGTGTATACTGAGGTGATTAGAAATTATAATTATTAATTACTCTCTAGGATATTAATTATTGTAGACCAAGGGGGTATCATGGTAAATCTATATGGTGTGATTATATTCCCTAGAATTTTTTTATGTGTAATGTCCTAAGTGGGAGAAAAATGGATGGTGGGGGTTTGAATCCATTCAATATGTGTGATAGTGATGTTTTAGTGGGTTATGATACATAGTGGTAATGATTATGATTATAATTAGAAAGAGGATATTGATGTTGGAAGTGTGGATTATATGGATAAGTATAGTGGATGTATGGAGTATGGTTATGGAGACGTATGTTGAGGAGGGAAGATTACTAGAGGGTGGTAACCTAGTAATATAGTGAGATTCCATGAGGTTGGTAAACTCTCCAAATAATATGTTTTATAGTGGAGATATTACCTGAGTGTAGACACCTATAAAATTAGTAAGAGTCACTATGAGTGGATCCAAAAAAAGAATATTGATGTGATAGAGAGTTCCCTCTAGATGGAAAAATAATTAGTTATATAGATGTTATAGTGAGTTTCCTATGAGTGGATAACTACTTATTGTTGATGATGGCATACCTTGTTTCTTATGCGTGAATAACCACTTTAGGGAAGTAATGTTATAGTGAGTTTATTATAGGTAGACAACTATATGATTATATTATAGAAAGGTCCCTAGAGGTTGAAAACTGACTGGTTTGATATGAATTTTTGTGGTGGTTATTATATTAATAGAGGTTGTGCGGTGACCTATGATGATGAATGTAATAGGGTGTGAAAACTAAACTTTTATATTGTATGGAATGGAAGTGGTTAAGTGGTTAAATATTTCAATATTCTTGTTTATTGATTGTTTAATTTATTTATTTCATACACAGATGCATTAGTATGATTCATTCACTTAGGCACATGACAATACCAAATATAAACACATTTATTATATTTATATTTTCACTGCTAATATATATATATATATATACTATTTTATTATTATTTTTATAGATTTGATGGTGGTGTATGGAGAATTTTTCACAAAACCTGACAAAATAGTTAGTGGATTTGTATTTGGTTATACCTTTCTTGAGGTAAAGAGGAGATGATAAACTTATGGTTATTTCAATCTATGGATAATATTATTTTTTAGGACAATAATTGATATACATTTTTCATGTATTGCGGTTTTTAGTGAATTATATTGTTCATGGTGACATGAATTTTTCATTTATGAAGGTTAATGACTTATAAATTGTGTTATGATATACCCTTAGAGTTAGTCTCAAACCCAAGGCCTATTGAAGATAAGATTCGAGGGTTACACTCAATTGTTTTGTAGGCTCATGTGAAATCCTAGAGGGGTCAGGTCATGAAACATGCATTGTTTCTCAAGTGCACTTCCTTCATGATATAACCTTCATTAAAATTTTTGAACAGTAAATGATCTTAGAAAACATGAACCATAGACAAATCAAGACAACATCCCATCTTCATCAAATTCACATTAGCATCATATATCCTAAAAAACTGAATTCCATTAGTTAGTATATTTATAAAAGTCTACACAATTTCCAAGGTTACTGAAAATCCATTTAAAACTTGTCTTATTTTCACAATCAAATCAACTTATATTATTCTTTGAATTATTTGATTTATTCTCAATTTTTTTTTATTATTATGGGAATATATGAAAGTATTTTTTTGTTTCCTTTCCCCCAACGATATTAATATTTGATTCAAAATTAGATATTTTTTTCGCATCCCTAAACAAAAACTCTTCATTGATATGAAGAAGATTTTATAGTTGTTTCAGAGATATATTTTCATTATTATTTATGATATATTTACTAAATATATTCTTCATGGATAAAAATTTTAAAATAATTTTTCCAAATTAGAATGCTTATGGTATTTCAATTTAGATATAAACAAGTTTGTTTGATTTAACTTAGAGCTTTTGAACTTACTCCACCACTGGAATGTTATTAACCATCTTCAAATTTAAATAATTTGAAATAATAAATTTATTAGCACCTTCCTCTTCTACATTATATTTAAATCTAGTGTATTCTATATGTATCACATGGGAATCATTTATTAGAAGTTATCATAAATAATATTTGAAAAGGTATTTATGATATGAAACTGAAACATAACTTCATCATATTCATGCATTTTCTTCATATTATATATTTGTTCCATCATTATTGCATAAATTGGGATGATGTTGGGATTTAAAGTTGGATATTTGATAAACAATGGTGGATTTTGTTCAAATATGTGGATGATCTTCAAAAGAGTAAGGAGAAAATTCATCTTATTTTTCACTTAGAGAAATTATTTCCATTTAATTAATTATTATTGACTATTTTAATTCATCACTTCGAGATACTTGAAATCCACATTACAGGTTATACCTTTCAAACCCATTTGGTTGTTGAATGAAAGAGTAAAACTATTGAATAAGAACAAAAAGTAATTCCAAGGAAGTATGATATGATAACTTTTATAAATGGTTTAATCTTACCCCACTTGGTTGTTATAGGGTCTTGATAGAAGTTCATATTGAGGATATGTCAAGGCTTAATAATTTTAAACTACATTTTTTTGAATATTAATATTTTGGGATGCTGGAGAATTTTTGTAATGTTGGATTGGGGTTCACCAGATTGATTAAAATGATCTGAATAACCTTCTTATATATATATATATAAATATTAAAATTAATATAAAACACATACATTAGATCCCACTAAATCAACAAAAAGTAGTTATGATACATCCGAACATTGAAAATTGTAAGTCTTTTATAATAATTTTATATTAGAAGAATAAAAAAATGATACGAATAATCATTAATCTGACAAAAATAATCTCCATATTAACTGATTAAATTAATTAAAAAAATTCATTATTATTTATATTATTTTTTTATTTTTTTAATATATATAATAACATAAAAACATATTATTTCAATTTATATTTAAAATAAATCTAATAAGTATTTTAATAGTAATTTTTTTTATAAAAATAGTAATTATCAAGGTATATATTTAAAAGAGAGTTTCATTGAGAATCTCTCCTCCATTTCTAATATGGAATTTACAGACCCCATTTATATAGTTGACCTCATCCTTCTCCTCCCATTTTTTTTAGAATATATATTTAATGTATAATAAATATAATATGTTCTAGTTTCATCCATTGGATGATGAAAAACATCGGTGTTGTTTACTATGGACAACTTTATAATATAAGTGGTTTTGAAGATTCAATTAATTTGAGTAATAAAATTAGATAAATGATTTTATTTTATTAAAATATTATCTATTATTTAATCTAGAGTCAAATTAAATAAAAAAATAGTTGATCAAATAAAAGAAAAAATCAAACTATATCCCACTTAACATAAACCTCAAAGAGAAACAAAACACAAGTTCAAAATAAAAATAAAAATAAAAATAAATAATCAATAAAGGTTTCAAAATAATAAGCATGAAAATGAATTTATTTGATGGAGAAAACCACATAAATCTATTAATGTTAATTTTAATAATTCAAAATGCTTGATATGTATATGACACATGTACATTTTGTTTTTATTTTTAATAATGATTAAATATTTATTGGTATTTTTTAATGTTCAAATTAGTATTCAATTCCACTTTTGGGTGAAAACCAGGTAAGAATATTGATTTTATTGAACTTCCACAATATGGGAACATTATTCCCATGATTTACCAAACATTTCTATATTTCATCCCCAATTCAACTTTATTTTAAAGTATTGTAAAATGTGTCTTTTTTGTTCAATGATCTCTCATAAAACCACCTTATAATATAAAATGTATGATGATAGTAGTTGTTTACATAGATAAAAGTGAGTGAACATTACACACTATAAATAAAGGAGTCCATGAAATATTTTTTTTATTGAACTAATTCAAGAGACATAACTTAAAGAATAGTTCATAAGCAAAAAATTATTTTGATCATGACCGAATCTCAAGGGTGGTTTGAATGCGCTCATTTTAATTTTTTTAGACTTAATGCATGGAATAGAATTCATGTGATTTATTGATTATAGAGTTACTCTAATACCTTGTAATTTATATTATATAATCACATATATCATAATAGGGTATAATATTTGTTTATGTAATAAAAAACTCCAAATTGTGTAATATGAATCATGTCCTTTAAAATACACACACATTTATATTAGAATATTTCATAATTATATCAGAAAATTTATTTTTTAAATAGTATTTCACATACCTAATAGAAGACCCATTTTAATTAAGAATACCAAATGATATAATTTTTCTTTTTGTAAAGACCCATACCCTTCAAGGTTAGATTTATATTTAAATCATAGACTCTTAATCTTATTTATGGGTTAATTCTAAGTTTAAGATTGATTTTAGGATTTCAGGAGAGAGACAAAGGAAGAAAGAATAGCGTTGGGTGTAGCAGAAGCATCAGGTACCTGGTGGACTTGTACTAGGTACCCGATGGGGATCTAAGGGTTAAGGTAGTCCTGTTGAGTCTAACGGGTACCCAGTGAAATTATAATAGTTTATTGATATAATTAAGGGTAAAATCCCTTATATAAGCGTATTTTATAATTTTTTAAACCCCAAAATGATGCACATTTTTTCTCAATATTAGGATTTCCACTCCAATTTTAGTATTTTTGTTCCCTTAAGATATCTTCCATCGGGTTTTCCACTCTATTTTAACCTAGGCTTGATCCTCGACTCAAATTTATTTACAAGTGGTTACAGGACTCCTCTATCATAAAATATATGTAATTCACTACCTTATTATCTATTTTTTTAATTATTTTTATATTATGTCAATGAATCCTTAAACTTCTATATAGTTCTAAGGTTTGGATTTAAGTATTTATTTGAATTGATCTTCCTTCAAGTGGTGATTGGAATTTGTAATTGTTGTACCATTAGGTGGGTCCACTTATAAACATATCTAATTTTGGTTTTCTGATTTTAGAAACAACCTAAACCATATTTTGTCTAACCTAGGGTTTTAAAAATAAGTTGGTGGTGACATATCTCTTTTTACAGGCTAAAGGGTCCACATATTCACAAACTTTGGTGGGTGATCATATTCTCTTTCTCTCATAATTTTACAATGTTGATATTATAGGGTTATATGGTAGAGTGAGGGATAACCTAACTACCATTTTCAACCAATGATTTTTTAAAATGTTTAGGGTCAATCCCTCTTTATTGAAAGAAAAAAATAGCCCCTTTTGACAAGAATGGGTGAAGAAGAAACCCATAAAATGACTAGAAAAAATCCTCAAGAAAAACGAATTGAAATTACAAAAAATGGTTCTGAATGTCTAGAGGGAAGAGAATTTCATGAAAAGCATCATTGAAAGACCCATCACCCCCACCAACCAAAGAAATAGAGGAAATAGTCAAGATAAAGTGTCGCCCCCTGCCAAGAATCTACATCTTGAAAATCTCACCAGAGCAGCTGAGAAGCACATTATATAAAAAAGTCACACAAAATCATCCAAGAAGCACATCATGGTTAAAAATCACATCAGATCATCAAATAAGCACATCATAGAGCCAAATCACATTAGATTAGCTGAGAAGCATATCATGATGCCAAATCAGTCTAGAGCTGCAAAGAAGCACATCACACAGCCTAAAGAAGAGACACAACATGAAAGATCACCCATAACACCCTAAAAAATATGGAGTGATGGCTGGATGGTAGGTTCTAGAACACCTACCTCTATTTCGAGCCACTCACTGAACAATGCAGCAAGGAACACCACAATGCCAACTTGATGCAACAGAAAAACATACCGAAAAATTTGTATTGAATGAAAAGGTATGGTTCCTATCCATCCATCAAAGAATTTATAGCTGAAATATGAGTGCTAGAACACTCATCCCCCTTTCATGGATTTCCACCCAGTGGCACCTGCAAAAGGTTGCACCGCACCAAATGCAACAAAGTAAAAACCAATGCCATCCAAGCATTACACCACTCAAAGAAGAAAATATCCCTAGAAATAAGTATAGAATCCAAAAAATTCCATTATAAATCAAGTGAAGATCCCAGAACCATAAATTAATGTTGAGACTACTATCCCACCAGTGGCTGAAATAGAAACTGGATAAACTCACCTTAAAACTACCCAAAACTCCTATCGGTACTATCAAAATCACTGTACCCAGCCACACAGACTCAGATGATAAAAGGCCATCACCATCTGAGTCCCTAACTTCACACCACCACTAGTAAATATGAACAAATACCATGATTAAGATCTGAGAAAAGTAGGGTAATACTAGATCCAAAGTAGATTTTGGTAAGAGGGAATCTGCACAACAAAATATGGGAGCCGATGAGGAGGTTGAAGCTGCTAGACAGAGGAAGGGACAAGTGATGCCTTCAAGGAAGGTGATAGACCTCAAATGTTTCCAATAGATCCATCATCATAGTTCTAGAGAGGAAAAACCATTGATGAGATTCTCTAAAGAGACCGAATTAGCATTTCACTGGAGATCCTGAAACCCTAGGAGAGGGAGGTGCTCTACTGGGTGAGTAGGGATCCATCCTCCCATCGATACCTTAGTTATTTTCAACCAATGGTCTTTTTATAAAAATTATTTTAATTAAGTTAAATTTTAATTGGTTATCTATTCATTATTTCAGAATCATTGTTCCTTGAATATGCTTCTTTGATCATAGCTTTTTTAGTTTGGTGTTGTGTATACCATAGTGTGATTTGTTTTACTTGTTATACATAATTTTCAACTTATTATGATTTAATGGTAATTTAATTTACCTAACATGATTTGGATTTATACCAATTAGATATATTTTCATGGATCTTGGGGTTACTCTACATTAATATCGAAGCATATTGTAATTGATACACATGTTGATCATGAATAAACTATGACAGGGATGCCTTATAGACCTGATATAAAGTATGATTTCTTATTTATTTATGAGTATATATTTATACCTTATATATAATTTTAGGGATTTCTTTTTATGGCCTCATTTTTTAGTTTTCATATTAAATTATATGTTAATAAAAGATATGTTTTTTCTTTAATTTTATCCCTTTATGCATGTTGGTTGGACTTATTATTTGATAATGATATGATTATACTACCTTTATTATTCTATAATGAATATATTGTTTCAAGGATTCTTGTTTACATTGTACATGTATATCCGTATATCCAAGTATTTTATATGAATGTGTTGAACCTTTTATTGTAAGATCCAAATCAAGGAATGTGTACTAGTTACGCATGAGGATCCTAAATATACATATGTACACAACCTCGTATAGAGAAAGGATTATAGATATGTACATGATTAAGATATATTTAAATATATAAGTTTATTTCTCCTAGAAGGTGGTGCCTCCCAAGTGATATGGGTATATATATTTTCTCCATGGAAGGATGAGTATAGATATGACTATATATGATAACTATATGAAAAGAGACATGTATCCTCCTAGGTAAGATAATATATATATTTCCTATGAAGGATGGATTTGGTCTTACACCTCTGACATGAAATTTCCTTAAGGAAAATAAGTACTCTAATTAGATTCTGAGTATAAAATGATGAAGCTTTATTTGATGTGATTTAAAATTAATCAAGTCTTAATAAATTATTATTTTTTAATTGTTTAAATTGGATAACATGTCTACTCATTTAGCATGACTATTTTTTTATTAGTAACCTATTTAAAGACTACTTATATTTACTTATTACCAGTCTAATTTATATTCCAGCGTTATAAAATTGACTTTATGATAGACTGGATGAGTTTGGGTGGTGAATTATATAGGGTACGATGTACTCACACACAACACGTGTTCTCATAGGGATGCATGTAGGCCATATTTTGGGCTACCAAGGTAAATGAATGGAATCTAATTATGATATATGAGTGTTTTATATCATGATAGGACACCACACATGGAGTGTAGAGTTTAGGTAGATTATTTTTGGATATTTTTTAGGGCTTCAAGAGTGTTATAACCCCTACCTTTAATGGTACCATAATTAGGGGAGAGAGACAATGAACCCCGAGTCCTGCCTCCAGTAGGCCCCATGTTGGAGACTAGCACCGAGAGTATAAAATCTCATGAAATGGGAGGAATTAACCTCTATAATAAAATAATATCGGAATATAAGTTGAATAATACACAAGAAAATCCCTGAAATAATATAAAAAGAAATAAGAAACCATACCATAATGCATGTATAAAAAAACTAATACCAATAAAAGTCTCCAAAGTAAAATACCCAAAACAAAATCTAATGAAATGACACAACAACTATAAAAATATCAGTGATAGTAATGTACATCATGGTCCATTTAGTCCTCATAAATCCTGAAAATCGGTTTCTATACATAAGGTGAGAATACAAGTATAATCAATAGAAAAACCAAAGTATGTCATGCACATGTGAAAGAAGCATAATAATACACCCATGAGAAAATAGCAGAACCAAAAAAATCTAAATTGGTTAACTATTAATCCTAGCCTAAACAAGGAATTATCCACAAATAACACAATCCAATTATAATAATATAATAAGAAGTATATTGATAAACTATACCCTGCACTGATTTCCCATATATTTTCCACTCTCACACCTAAACATCATACATCCGAGCACTCCCATATCTTCTGAATAGTAAATAACACCAACCCATAGCATAGTCACATCACATCATACCCATAGACACCTGGGCCACCACCCCACTACATGGTCACATCTCATCTCACCTAGAATAAACTTGGTCCACTACCCCATATCGCAATTATATCACATTGTACCCAAACATACCTTATCCATCACCTAGTGCACTAAAAATTCTTCATCCATCACAACCTGTTCATATTTACTCACCTAGAAGTGAGATAAGGAAAGAGTGGGTAGGTATCCATCCATCCTCATTATTGAGTTGTTGGAAAAAACACCCCTCTTGTGAAGATATGGGTGTCAGCACATAGTGCTCGACATAGGTGGGGTGTGTATAGAAATCACAAGGAATATAAAAGTATAGATATATATATCTATATATATAGACAAACACAAGCCCAACCTATGGGATAAAAAAAACACTAATCAACTTACAACATCCCCACTTTCACTACCACCTCTAAATGTATAACAACACACAAACCACTAGCCACATTTCACACCACCAACAAATTCCATTATCCCTCTCATTCATTTAATTATTTACCAATAATTTCATTTAACCACACAATACATCATTTATTTTTTAATTATTCATTTACATTCCATTAACCAAACCAAGATCCATCCATTTCAATCATTATTAACCAGTTATTCCATCACTATCTGAGCATCCATAAAAAAGAAACCACATATCCCAAGTAGGTCATCATTCCCATCAAACCATCACCTCACCTCCCCAAAAGAACATCCAAACAAACATTTAACTTGACTCCAGAAATTCATAACCAAATAAACCATCACATCACTACCCCAAAAGTATGAAAAAACCATCACCCCATCGTCCCAAAATCCCTTACAAATAACCATCACCCTCTTACCCAAAAATCAAAAAAAAATTATCACCTTGTTGCCCTGAAAGTATGGAAAACAAACTATCACTATTCACCAAACCATATAAAAACGACACATAACCTCAACACAAGAATGACCACACATTAGAGAACAATTTAAAATTTTAACAAAGGGAATTTCATCACATTTTACTTTATTTTAGGGTCATTATAAGACTAGCCATAAATCCAGTGGAAACCATTTTTTAACCAAATATAAGTGGTTAACCATTTTCTATTTTAGGGTGATATCACAACAACATGAAACTAGGTTTCCATATCAAAAAAACAATTGGGAAATAAAAGGCTCTCAAAAACAACAATTTTTAGTGGGGGCATTAAGCTAATATAATAAAAATATAACAAAAATTCCAAAACTATAAAAGAATGTGTGTCACTCCCCTTTCCCCTTAAATTTCAACTGAACAATTAATTTATCATGATTATTCCATTGAAAACTATCCCCCATAGATAAAAAATAGTAAACCCATCTTGTATAATATATAAATGTGAGAAATAAGGGATTATCTGCCTCAAAGAAGCTTTTACAACTTTCTCCGCACTGTAGGATGAAGAAGAAACACTTGAAAACTAAAAATACATGAAAAATCGACATATTAACTTACAAAAAATCAAGGGTTATAAAAAACCCCGAATCACATCTCAAACCAAGACCACAACATTGTAGTTGATCTCTGAAGAGGAATAGGAGGAAACCCACATGAAAGAGAGGAGAACTAACCAGAGATTTCCAATAGGCATCCACTGGAACCAATGGATCAAAGTATAAGGAAGATGGATAGAAGTAATCCTCAAGGAACCAAGGGTTCATCTAGAATGAGAGAGAGGGGTACATATGAATGAAAATAAATTGGATGAAAGGGTTATAAAATAACCTTGATCCTACCAGATTCACATTGTGTATTCCATTCATGACATGAAATCCATAGGTTTCCCAAAAATTCAAACTTTTACTGAAATTTGCATTTCCTCTGACTGTATTTAATTACACAGCATGAATTACTTTCATGATGTGAATTTGTTTCATGGGTTCCACCTCACCCACTTATAATCCATGAAACTGGTCGGCTTCACAAGATGTGAGCAACCAATTAACTTTGTGTACCCATTTCATGATGTGAATTTCTTGCAGTAGCTTTACTACACCTCTAACCACCACATAACCTCCTCAAGCCTCTTCCAAAACTCCTTCAACACCCAAAAATGACAAAGTAATAGGCTAGGATGTTATTAAAAATTACACCAGATACCTATCAAATAATTATCACCCTCGAGAATCAAAAACCATGACTAAAAGAAATGAGGTCCGAAGAACCTCCCCATGAGATACCTCTCAATGATCTTGTTACTCCTCAATGATACCACTAGAAAAACTTTCCAAACAAGACACCCATGGAATACACTACACAACTACATTATAACTTCTCACTGGGAATAACACTGTATCACCCAGTACTATCCACAACCACCATATTTACACATAACTACACCAACCTCCACACACCCCAAACCAACCACTACCACAACCAATACATAGCACCACAACATGAACATAAATTGGGGAATTCCATCCTACATATCAAGATACTATCCTCTATGGGTGGTATTGACTCACCCACATGGTTTAATCACATCGTAGTATAATGCGGCTCAATTGAGAATTTGGTCCTCCCATTTTCCTATGTTGGAGATTTTTCACACATCATACATTAAGAAAATAGAAAAACTCATAACAAAACAAGATCCAAACATCATGTCACAAGAAAAAAAGAGCATGAAAAAAAATCAAAATAGCTTCAGGTACTAGGCGCACATCTAAATCTCTCACTCTTAAGTAGTATCCTCTAGTCCAACATGCCTCCAAAACACATGAACTAAGAGAATAGTCTATATATGCGGTTCCTTCTCCAAAATATCATAGATCTATACTAGATACTTAACAAACATCACAACATCCTCAATATTTAACTCTCCTTAGTTAATGACATGGGATTCATCATGAAGATACCTACAAAGTTGAGAGACGTGGAAGATGTCATGGATCCTCTCTATTCATGGTGGTAATTCCAACCAATACAACACCTCAGAAACTCGTCCTAGCATGTAAATGGGCCCAAAAAAACTTGGAGAAACCTTACTCCATCTGCCAAACCTCCACTACCCACACCAAGGGGAAACCATCAATAACACAGGGTCACCAAGTTCAAACTCCAAGGGTCTTTTACTGGTATCAACATATGAATTATTCTAGTCTTGTAATGATTTCATCCTCTCTCAAACCAATTAAACCTTTCTTATTGTTATCTTTAGTACATTAGGACTAAGAATTTATGCCTCTCTAACCTTTATCCTGCCCAATGGAGAATAACGTGGTATCCCGTACAAATCCTCAAATGGAGCCATACTGATGTATGAGTGATAGATATTGTAATAATTAAAACAAACCTTCGAAAAGTGTTGTCCCCATGATATGAAGAGTTATAATATGCACGCCCTTAACATATAATCCAATTTCTAGATAGTTTGTTCCTTCTTACCATTTGTTTGAGGGTGGAAAATAGTGCTGAGATATAACTGAGTACAAAAAGTATTCTACAATCACATAAAAACTAACAAGGTAAGAAAAGCATCTAAATTTGAGACAATGGACCTCATAACTCCATGAAAATACACTACCACATCCACATACATCTTTTTCAAATCATACACCATGTCAGAATCCTTAATCACTAATAAGTGGATTGATTTTTTCAGTTGGTCTATTATCACCCAAACTACATCAAAACTTCCCTGTGCTCAGGTTAACCCTGTGAAAAAATCCATTGAGATGTAATCTCATTTCCACTCGGTAACATCCAAAGGCTACAACAAAATGCTAGGAATATGATCCTCAACCTTTAATTTTTGGAAAACAAAACACCTCTCCATGAAATCTTCCACTACCCATTCCATCCCTAACCACCAAACCAATATCCTATATCCAATGTATATCTTGGATACTCCTGGCTGTACTACTAAAGGTGAGATATGGAACTGAGAACTCCCTCACACATCACTACCAGAACAAACAACCTTTCAAAAAACAACATCTAGTTTTAACCATCCTCTGACTATCCCTCCAATGCATTACCATTGCCAACAAGATCTCACATCACCTCTGACTCTAAGTATCCCCACTGAGACTCATCTATTTTCTGTATAAAACTAGACCACACTACCATATGAAATAAAAATCCTCTACCATCATCCACCATTGAATATAAGAAAAAGACTTCTAACTCCTCTATTCCTTTCCAAACATCCCTAAACTTATGAACAGTATCCTTCCATGACTTTATTCTCAAAGAATCAGCTAAAACTTCATCACAAACACAAATTAAGATAACTCCATATCATGGGTGGGATAATTAAACTCATGGGAATATAATAACCTATACCAATAATAGATCACTTCCCTCTGATGCATCAACACTTATCCCAATCCCAAACAAGAATCATCACAAAACACCTTAAACATCACACCCTCCTTTGGAAACTAAAGTACTATATCACTAAACATCATCCCTTTTAGGTTACCAAACACTACCAAGAACATATCAATCAACACAAAATCCTGGCCCTTCCTGGTCAACAATGTCAATGGGTCTACAAATCAATAGAAATCGAGAAAAAACCTCCAATAATAGACTGGGAGGCCAAGGAAGCTACGAACCTATAATACATTCTTTGGCGATTCCAAAGAAAAAACTACCACGACCTTCGATGGGTGTACTACCACACCCTATTGACACACCACATACTTGAGTACATGCACCTCTTGTGTCCAAAACTTACACTTGGACAAATTTCCATAGAGATGGTGGTGTTGAATAACCTGCAAGACATATATGAGATGATTGGTATGCTCCTCCATTGAACTCGAGTAGATTAATATGTCACCGATGAACATGACTATGAACTAGTCCAAGAATTCACGGAAGAAGGAGTTCATGAGTTCTATGAACAAAGATGGTGTGTTTATGGCACCGAATGAAATGACTACAAATTCAAAGTGCCCATACCTATATTTGAAGGTATTATTCAGGATATCACCCTCCTTCACCATCAACTAGTGATATCTAGACTTTAGATTGATCTTAGGATACTAACTCACTCCTCTCAGCTGGTTTAAAAAATCTTCTATATTTGAAATAGGGTGATGGTTCTTAACCATCACATGATTCAACTTCTGGTATTCTATAAACAACCTCAGAAAACCATCTTCCTTCTTTTCAAACAATACTAGAGAAACCCAAAATGATATACTGGGCTGGATAAAAACCTTAAACATCAGATCACCTATATTAATCTTCAACTCTTGTAACTCATAAGGTTTCATTAGATAAGGATCCATCAAAATTAGAGAATCACTAGACTATAAGTCTATCCCGAACTCAATATCATGTTGAGGGGGTTAGTGTCAGAAAATCCTTGAGAAAAATATCTATAAACTCTATAATGATCCTAGGGACCCCAAATATCATAGAATCCAGTGATTCCACTGATAAATCATCCATCAAAGAAAGAATGGTCTTCACACGCCAACTACTCACCTGACAACCCTGCCCACCAACAAAAACCACACATTGACCATCCATATCTGAGAACACGACTCTCCTTCAGAAGTAGTTGATAACAACACATATAAAATACAACCAATATATTCCTAGGATAGCATCTTATGGATGAATCTATAGAAAATAAATATCCCCATGAGAATGATATGGCCCCATCATCAGTTTACACCCCCGAACACATCGAAGAAGCTAGTTTGACCTCTGACTAGCATAGTCAACACTAAGGGCACAAGAAACCTATCTTCATATAGCCCTAGAGAATAGAATAGAGTGAGAAAAATAAAGGAGTGTGAATATATTGAATAAAACAAGGAACAAGTAAGGGTAGAAGAAAAATTAAGTGCAACCAAAATGATCTCTGGCCCCTCTAGCACTGCTACCTCCACTAAGTGAAACTAACCATGCCAAAATCTTATACCTATATAATGATGGAAACCTCCATGACCACACTATGGTTGAGGTCCCAGGACATGAGAAGCATCCAAAGGTCAGTGTCTACCTACTCAATATCATCTCGGTGGAGCATAAGGTAACTTCCCCTGATACTGAAATGGTCTCACTGGAAACTACTGTTGAGGCTGGCACTGAACCTGTCTGCCTCCACCAAACTAAGATCAATGTACCACTGGGAACTAATTCTGATGATGGCCACAAACCCCACATAAAAATTCCATTTTCCATATTTACATAATAAAATAAGATAAAACACTATCCCTAGAAGGTTGTAAGGGACACTGCAGAGGTATACACCCTGTTGGTTAAAACCTTAATGATCCCGGTGCCTGAGACCTTCTACTGAAAACCCTAATCCTTATAGAATCTTACTGATTCCCCTATTATGGTAAACCACCTCCCAATTTGACAAATAATTATTTTACAAGATTATTTTAGTATAATTTATATTTTTTATACACATTAAAGTATTATGGGGCTTAATTACAATATGTTAAGACATGTTGTGATAAGGTCAGCCCCACAACATACATATCGTGAACACAATTCACAATGTGAAATTTTCTGATGGACTCAAATTCCATGAGAATTTCGGCCCAAAACATTAAACATTATGAATCAATTAAACAATGTGAAAATTTCTGATGGGATCATATTTGAAAGATTTGATGGTAATGAAGGAAAAAAGACACTTTTAACAACCTGAGAAGCTCCATAATGATCCAAAACCCATTAATATACCATTTATGATTCTCTGAGGGTGGATTGAAGCCAATAAACACACGTTCAGGGGGGGGGGGGTTTAAAAGAGATGTATTAGCAAAAAGAATCCCTAGATGATAGATTGTTGTAACTTTATTTCTCTTCTCTTCTTTTCTTTGATTTTCTTTAATTTGCGATGTTTCTGCACTCCCCAATCAACACTACTTACCCATCCATGGGGGGTAGTTCCTATTAGTGATCAAGAAAGGGGGAGGCTTTACCAACTGTTATGTTTGAGTTTTTCATTTAATATAATAAAATCTTTTCTCTTTATTCTTACAAATGGTTTCAATTTTTTTAGTGTTTAATTTTGAATGCATTTTCACTAGGGTTATATTATTTTTATTTCAATTACCTTGTTTAGTGATCTATATTTATATATATTCCCTATATCTATCTATTTTCTTTAGAATAGATTAGGGTTAGGTGGTGAGTGTCTGGTTATCAACAACACGTGTAAGGAATTGTGATGAGGACTATAATTAATTAGGGAATATCAATTTCCAATTTGGTAATTTCCTTGATTTATCAAAAGAACCAATTAAAATTCCATAGACATTGAAGGAAGGTAGATATAATGAAAATTGATTAGGGATGCACTTATTATGATCATTTTACAAAGGGGAGGAGATGGATCAATAGAGGAATCTATCTCTTACCAGCCAATAGAATCCAAATTGGTAAAAATTGGAAAAAATGATAGAATAACATTAATTTTAGCCAAAACCAATCCATTAACCATTTTCTAAACTATTTTTAAATCAATCATTTTAAACTGATTTATGTCTTTAATTTCTCAAACCAATCAAAAATTGATTTTTATTAATCAAATGAAAAGTAAAAATCCATTTTGTGTGCCCTCATAGTTGGTAGACTACTTAGGGTTAACCAAAAGACTATACTTAAGTAATAATAAATTATTGTTTTTCCATGATACATGATAGGATTGGAAAAAAATTGGTGCTATTTTTGGGGAAAAAGTTCCCCATAACATCAAAAAATAAAATTTTAATTTAATTGACCCATAGTTAAACTTACCATTTAATTTAATTTAACCATGAAATTTAATGAACACTAACCTAATTCAAAAAACAAAATTTTCAAACCAATTTTGAGAAAATACACCTTGAAGATTCAAGTGATAGTTTCAAGTTCACTTTAAACCTATAAAAATGACCATAAATCCTTTCAAAACTCTACATGATCTTTGTACACCATAATTCGTTAACCAAAAAAATCAACTAGTTATCTATACCTTAGAGAATGATTTTTGAGTTGTGAATTGACACGATTCAAATTATACCTAAATTACATGGTCTTATAGGAGAATACCCAGAGAGACATATTAAAGAATTCAAAATCATGTGATATAGTTGCAGACCCTAATGAGTCGTAGAAGAATCGGTAAAGTGAAGAGAATTCAACTTCTCACTTGAGGGAGTAGAAAAATAATGGTTGTATAGTCTGAAACTAGGAGAGGTCCATGTATGGGAAGATATCCAAATATGATTCATCTAATGATTTTTTAATATATCTAGGAGAACAAATATCTGAAAGGAGATTTGATGTTCCAAGGATCAAATTACAACTGAGAAGGGGAGGTTGAATCAGTTGTTCACTTTTTATAAGTTTCAAAACTTCTAGAAACTTAACCCTTGCAACCTATTAAGATTTATAAACTTATAAAATTTTAGTAAATAATCATGCATGAAAATAGGTATGAAAGAAAATCACACAAGATTTACATGCTTCAGCCTCAATGTGAGAACCTATATCCTTGTCATAGCCACTCCTGTGGGTCTATGAAAATCCACTATTATGAAGAAGTGAATATAACTTGTGCCAACTCCCATTAGACACCTTATATCTTCCGATATGAAAGATTATAATTAATATAGTCAGTTTAAAATATTTTATTTTAAAATAATTGATCCAAATAAAATAATGAATACTTTTTTGAAACTGCTATACAATTACTCAGTCTGATTTGGATGGATATGATTTCCCCAATAAAATGATATTAGATTCTGGATCCTATTTCATTTAATACAATGATGATGTAATCTAGATCAGATTTCATTCAATACAATGATGTTGTAATCTAGATTCGATTTCTTTCAATATAATGATGTTTGTAATATGGATCTGATTTCTTTCAATACAATGATGTTGTAATCTTGATCTGATTTATTTTAACACAATGATGATGTATTTGGGATCCTATTTCTTTCAATACAATGAACTTGTTTCCGACGCTTTTCACCGGGGCGCGCACATCCGTCCGTGGAGGACGCTCAGCTGTTTCCCCGCATTCCCGCTTTCCAAAGGCGGGCGGCATTCGTTCCTTGTTCAGGGACGTCTGCTCCTTGATCGAAACGGGATGATGGGATGTCGGTTCTTCCCTCCGTGGATTCCTCCTCGGAGCTCATTACCTAGTCCGGGTCTCCCTCATAGATTTAATACGTTGTTCGTGAATCTCATTCCCGGTGCCATATCGTCATGGACGCCGGTTAATTACATTACTTCCTTCAAGACTTTCCATAGAGTATTGACATGGTTGCGACCTTCAGTCGGAGTAGACGACAACATCAGGCATGTCAGGGCATCTCCGGGTGCATGGACATTGGGGAACCTGTATTCTTCCTCATGAGAGGGCATCTCTAGGGTGCATAACCTGAGGCGTGCATCTGAGGTTTTCCTCAGCTTCCTGTGTTTAACACAGGGTATTCCGCGAGTTTAACGTCTTACGGAGACGGTTACGCCAAAGGCGTGTCATCCGAGGTTTTCCTCAGGCATCTCATGTTTATCACGAGGTAGGTCGTGAGTTTAACATCTTGCGGAGACAGAATGAGGCTGATCAGAACGTCCCATAGAGATGGATCAGATTGGTAGATTCCGAGGAGAGAGAACCTGGAAGATTTACCAAGGGGATGGATTAGAACGCCCAATGAGGACGGATCCGAGGTGGTTCACTCCCTAGAGGGGGAGATGTCACACTGTAATGGATGATCTGAACACCACTGAGGGCGGATCAGGGGAAGTGTACCCCAGGATGGGGTACACCACGGATTACCATTGGTTGGGATTGAACCTATTGGAGGTTTCCTATGTACCCTGTGTAGAGGACAGGGATCAAAACCCACGTAGTTCAGGGTGATGAATCGGGGTGTACACAGAGGACAACGACCCGGAGATATGATGGGGCTTACACGCGGAAAGTGGCTCATGCGCCGTTAGGAGCAGCAAGGAGGTGGATGGCATGATCCCACCGGGATGTGGTGGCCTAGGTGAGAATCAGGATGGGTGATGGATGGATGGATGAAGTGGAGGGGGAATGAAATTGGACCATCGCAGGGGAGACAGTGAAGTTGGTCTTGAGCCTTGAAGAGGCTTCCTACGTATCCCCGTGGCAGGGAATCAATTTCCGCGTAGTTCGGGATGGTGCCAGTGAACCGACGTGAAGGTGGACCTTGGCCCGATGGATGTCATCAGCGAACCTACGTGAAGGTGGACCTTGGTCCGATGGGCATCGTCAGCGTACCGACGTGAAGGTGGACCTTGGTCCGATGAGCATTGTCAGCGTACCGACGTGAAGGTGGACCTTGGTCCGATGAGATATGGGCTTGAACCTCGGGGAGGCTTCCTACGTACCATTCCTTGACATGGATCAAAGACCTTGTAGTTCAAAGGGTTTCATCGGTGAACCGACGTGAAAGTAGACCCGTGGGTCCACTAGTGGTGGGCTTGAACCTTGGGAAGGTTTCCTACGTACCATGCCTTAACATGGATCAAAGTCCTCGTAGTTCAAAGGGTTGATGGAGTACAGTTTAACGTCATGCGGGACGATAATGAACCCTGACGTGAATAAACGACGGGCATTGGGTGTCGGTGAACCGACGTAAATGAGGGACCTTGGCCCAATGGGAAATGGGCTTGAAAATGGGGGCCTGGAACACCGACTAGGAGACGGTTTGGGCCAATGATTGTTGGTCTTGAACCTCAGGGAGGCCTCCTACGTACCATGCCTTGACACGGATCAAAGTCCTCGTAGTTCGGATTGGGGAATACAGTTTAACGTCATGCGGGACAGGGGTGAACCGACGTGAATGGGGTCGGAACGACCAGATGGTGGGTTTGAACCTCGTAGAGGCTTCCTACGTACCATGCCTTGAAATGGATCAAAGACCTTGTAGTTCGGGTTAGTCACAACGGCTTGCTGTCGGACTGGAATTGCAGTTTAACGTCGTGCTGGACGTAGATAGAACACGACGTGAATTGGATGATGGGTGGGCTTGAACCTCGTGGAGGCTTCCTACGTACCACGCCTTGACATGGATCAAAGACCTCGTAGTTCATATGGGTGTGCAGTTTAATGTCATGCGGGACAAGAGGGGCATACAGTTTAACGTCATGCTGGACGGGGGCGAGACTTGACATGAACGAACGACCGAGAAATGTGGCTTGAACCTCATGGAGGCTTCCTACGTACCATGCCTTGACATGGATCAAAGTCCTCGTAGTTCAAATGGGTTGAGTCGCAACGGCTTGCCATTGGACCTGAACGCAGTTTAACGTCATGCTAGACGTGAATGGGACCCGACGTGAATAGGTGACGGGTGGGCTTGAACCTCGTGGAGGCTTCCTACGTACCATTCCTTGACATGGATCAAATTCCTCGTAGTTCTCTATGGGATGGGGGTCAGGGTCGGTGGTCACTCTAAGCTCACGCGAGTCATGTTCGGTGTGAGAAACAAGAGGTTGCAAGGACCTGACGATCACGTCGCGAAGGATGCGTCCGTGAGAAGCGAAGAGGGGCTTACGCGTTAGGCGGCGCATATTGCTGGGACTTACTCCAGGATGGAGGCCCATAGAAAAGGATGATGATAGTTTCGGGCTTGAGCCTTGAAGAAGCTTCCTACGTACCATGCCTTGACATGGATCAAAGACCACGTAGTTCTTCTGATGACAGCTTACCGCTGATTGGGGGTTTCAATGGCTTACCGTTGGATTGGGTGTGAACGGCTTACCGCTGGATAAGGATGTGAACGACTTACCGCTAAATGGGGTCACAACGGCTTACCGCTGGATGAGGATGTCTATGGCTTACCGCGGAATAGGATCACAACGTCTTACTGCTGGATGAGGATGTCAACAGTTTGCCGCTAAATGGGGTCACAACGGCTTACCGCTGGATGAGGATGTCAACGACTTACCGCTAAATAGGATCACAACGGCTTACCGCTGGATGAGGATGTCAATGGCTTACCGCTGAATAGGATCACAACGGCTTACCGCTGGATAGGGTTGTCAACGGCATACCTCTGCATAGGGATGTCAACGTCTTACCACTAAAAAGGAGTGACAATAGTGAATGGGTCTTATGCAAGGAGCCGCCCAAGTGCCGCTATGGAGGGGCAATGGTAAATGGGGCTTACACAGGGAAGCTGCCCGAGTGCCGCTATGGAGCGGTAATGGTGAATGGGGCTTACACTAGGAAGCTGCCCGGGTGCCGCTATGGAGCGGCACTGGTGAATGGGGCTTATGCTAGGAAGCTGCCCGGGTGCTGCTATGGAGCGACAACGGTGAATGGGGCTTACGCTAGGAAGCTGCCCGTAGTTTCTTCCTCCTGTCTGGCCATGAGGGCACCCCAACTCACTGGTGAATTGAGGCCCTCACCCGTGCACTGGTGCACAAGAGGGGTAATGCCAAGGGGCATTGGAATCATGCCACTGTAGTCATGGCATTGAGAATCTTATGCTTGGAGCATAAGGCATCTCTTTCTTGGAGCAAGGGGAATCCTATCATTTGTTAGATAGGGAGAATACTACAGTTTAGAGTCATGTAGGTAGGACTATTGGCATCTTATGCTTGGAGCATAACGCATCTCTTACTTGGAGCAAGGGGCATCCTATCATTTGTTAGATAGGAAGAATACTACAGTTTAGAGTCATGTAGGTAGGACTATTGGCATCTCATGCTTGGAGCATAAGGCATCTCTCGTATAGGGAAAAAGGCATCCTATGTTTGGCACATAGGGATTACTACGGTTTAAAGTCATGTAGATAGGACTATTAGGTAGAAGGTGCCTAGAAATGGTTGGTGTCGGGACTTACGCAAGGGCGGCCCTTTCTGGTTCAACCTGGCATAGGAGCCAAGTGATTGGGTTTGGAGGAGTTTCCTGAGGAATGGTTCGACTCAAGGTACTCGGGGAATTGATGATGAGAATTCCAACTCACGACATAGGAAACGAACCAAGAAGAATACATCAACTAAAGGTATTTCATGGTGTGTGGAGGAGTGTCTCAAATCATGGTGTTCCATAGGTGGAAGGTGGGAGTGCATACGGGCGCAATGGAAAATTCCGGCATCCCGGCCCGAAAAGTTCGCGGTGCGACTCTCCATTTTTCATGGGGGTCTGTGACGGTCGGGCCGGGACTGACCCCGAGTGGGGGTGCGGGGGCACAGCCCCCGTGGTATGGACCGGTGGGCACGAAGGTAGGATCCTTGCGAAGTATAGGTCTTCGCGAAGTAGCTTCGCGAAGCATGGCCTCGCGGAGAAAAGGTCTCTCGCGAAGCAAAGGGGTCTCGCGGAGCAAATGGGTCTCGCGGAGCAAAGTGGTCTCGCGGAGCTTGGTCTCGCGGAGCAGCATCACGGAGCATGGGCTCTCGCGAAGCTCGGTCTCGCGGAGCAGCATCGCGGAGCAGCATCGCGGAGCATAGGCTCACAGAGCATGGACTCGTGGATCCTCCGCTCGCGGAGCAGCAACGCGAAGGAAGCTGCTCACGGAGCATGGCTTCGCGGAGCCGCAATGCGGAGCTCCGCTCGGCCTCCCAAGGGGCGAAGTGGCCGTGGCCGTCCTTTTTGAGAAGGGGGGTGAGCTGGGTATTTATAGGCAAGGGACGCCGCGAAGCAGAACTTCCGCGCCGCCTCAGGAGCTTCGCGGCATGCTCGTGAACGTCAAATTCGCTTGCGGAGAGGTACCACCTCCGGAGCTTCGCGGCGGGCTCGCGAACGTCAAATTCGTTCGCGGAGAGTTACCACCTCCGGAGCTTCGTGGGACCGCGATGCTCAGGTGCTTTGCATCGGTGCTTCGCATCAGTGCTTCGCGAGGTGTATTCGCGGCACATCGTGAACGTCAAACGGGTTCGCGGAGCCTCTCGCCTCATTACTTCGTGGCAGTGCTCCGTGATCACGGAGGGGGCTTCGTGAATGGGCTTCGCAAACCAGATTTCCAACCAAAATTCAAATGTCCATAACTCCTGTTCTGTAGCTCTGTTTGGGCCCTACGACCTACCAAATCGAATCTTATGAAATGGACTATGATATTGGATCATGTATGGAAGCATTTGGAAAATTTTGGGGACGCATTTTCTGGGGTCTACAGAACTCAAAATCAATCTGTAAAAAACTCAAACTCTTTTGGAATGCTTAAAAAAAATTCTCTTTCGACCAGATGAGAACTTCCACTTCAATTTCTCCAGCGCTCCGCCTTCCATATGTTTATAGAAAATTAGAAAATAAACTAATTATATGATGAATTATTTATAGGAAACTCAGGAAACAAAGGTGGGGAACTTGAAATATTTCTTGCTTCCTCAAATATCAAAACTCTGAAAATCTATCACATTTTAACTTCATCTTTGAGTTCATCAAACCTCCTTAGAATTTTCTAAGATTTCTTCAAAAGTGAATGTAATGTTTTCCCACATTAATTATTCTTTGTAATCATCTCATTATGAATTATTTTTCAACTAATTAAAATCTATTTATTTCTCACCCCATTAAAATATTTCTATTATCTTGGATAAAGTTTTCAGTATCCCTTCCTCTTTCTATCTGGTTCTGATTTTCATAAAATGTTGGTTATGATTTTCACATAATGCTGGTTAAGATTCTCCCAAAAAGTTGGTTATGATTATCTACATAAATCTCATTATGATTCTCTCATAATTATGGTTATGATTCTCTCAAAATGATATTTATAATTATCTGCAGAATTATGGTTAAGATTCTATCATAATTATGGTCATGATTTTCTGTAGAATGCTGGTTATGATTTTATGAGAATGCTGGTTGCGATTCTCTACATAAATCTTGTTACGATCCTCTTAGAAAGCTGGTTATGATTCTCTATAGAATGCTAGTTATTATTTTCTTATTACAAAAATATGATTTCAAAAATTTATTTTTCTACTTTAAAATTCTTTAAACCTATTCACCATTTCTTCAAAAGATTTTATCATGAAAATTTTCATGACTTATGATAACTTCTTGAATAAAAAATCATCGTCTGATTTTGTTTTAGAAAGTTTGAAAACTTTTAAACTCCCGAATTCACTTTATTCTCTAAAAACTCATTAGAAAATTCATTATTTCTCTAATTAATTCAAGAATAGACTCCCATAAAACAATACATCCTACCTCCGATTATTTTGGATCCGATTAACTGAATACAATGCAGATGGATCTGATTCTTGGACAACAAAACATTCTGATACAAAAAGGTTATTTGTCAACAAATACAAAAACATTGTTATAAAAAATTATCACAAATTTTTTTCAATATCACCCTTTGTATTTATTGAAAACCCCCATTAACAACTTTTCCAACTCTCATAATTCTTTCACAACTCAATTTTTTTTAATTTTATCAAAACATAGCCTATCTCAAAAGAGAGTGTCCTGACACTACACTACAGGGTAAATTAATTTTTTTGAAGAGAACTATTGTCACCAGATCCTTAAGGATTAAATTGAAAAAACCTATGATCCTTCCTCTGCCAGAAGTTGGTGGGGATCCATCCTTCTCATCGGATGAAGAGGATTCCTCCTCGCCCTCAGATTCAGAGGAGTCAAAGGATGCTATTAAGATATGGAATTGTACTTATGTTATAAAAGAGGGTTATAAGGAGGAATTTTACCTCTAGATTGAGGAAAAGAGATACATTCCTTTGGGAGATATACTAATAATGAGATAACTATAGATTCTTATTTAAGTATCAGATAGCGGATGTTTGATAGGGTGTAATTTGAACTTTATAGAGACCCTAACATTGATTTTTTACAAATTTCCAGGGAATAGATGTACATGGATGAGTTTCTACAAGGAAGTTGATCCATAGATGTGGTTCTGAATTCTGTGCTTGAGATGTTGTGGTTGTGCTATTTTTAGCTTTTTTTGTATACTGCATGATCTGTGAATCAATATGACGAAATAAAGGATCAAATGATCAGGCACTCACCAAGATGGATTACATGGTTCAGGGGGATCACAATTAGATACTCTTCATTCCCAGAAGCATGTATCTTGAGAAGTGGCTGACATTATCCTATACCTTCCAGCTGTGGTTATGTCAGGATTTCGGTGAAACTTGTCAAGATGATCATGATCATGTTCTCCTTTTTGAGGATGAATATTTGCAATCAAGAGGCGAAAGGCTACAATTCTGGAGTATCTTTCTTTGCAATTCACCATTTCATTTTCATGATGATTTCTATTGATCTTCACGATCTATATTGGTCTGCATTATGCTTTAAATTGTTTCCTGTGAAGCCACTGACTACAGTTTTGCACAGCCTTGGATCCTGTAATTTTATTTTAGGTTGTTTCATATGCCTTCAAGTTGTGGTGGATAGATTCCCATGATGCTTCTTGATAACACAGGCTGTATGAGGAGCTTTAATCTGGTATTACATATTGCCCATTGCATGCTCAAATTTATGGAAAATGTATAACCCTACAGGAGGAAAATGTGAACTAGATTATGCACAGTTGAAGTATGCAATTTAGGATTTGAAAGTGCAGTCAAATCCTTCATCAATTCATGCATTATGTATTGTTTATTGATTTGGATTTTCATGAAGAATCTACTCACTGCAAAATTCTGTTTCTACTGTCAATTTTTCTAGAAAAACAAAAGTATGATTGTAGGACATTGGATTTTGAAAGATGATTTCAATGATGACCTAGGCATTGGTCTGATGCTTTGATTATTCTACAGTTTTTTATGTCAAAATGTTAGGCATAATTCCTTACTGAGCTCTTTCACCCTCTCAGGGATGATTTATAGGTTTTTCTTGGAACCTTATTTTTCTATTCTTTTTTCTATTGGTGGTACAAACTCATTGTACCTCGTGTAATCACCTGACCTTTAATTTTTGTTAATAAATTTTGGGGTGCATGGGTTTTATCTCATTATTTGAGCCTTTCTGGTATATCCCTAAGTGGAAAGAAATTTTTGTGTCTAGGTAAAGATAAACTCTCCTCACTTTTATTTTTATACATCCTTTTTCTCTCCCCAATTATTTATTTTCTCACATTAATTTTTTTTCACTTTTCTTTTTATCTCAATTTTATTTTCACTTTCCCCCATTATATGATAACCAAAGCTTCATATTCATAAAATAAAAATAAGATTCTTACTTTATCTCCACCATTGTAAACATAATCCAAAGAACGATGGAGGTTATTACATATGAGATTTAGGAAGACATAGAAGGAGGCTGAACATGAAGTTGCAGCCTCAATTGCACACAACTTTATTTCAAAATTTATTTTTTAATGATATATGCAATATGATACTTTGTTGAAATGTATTCCAGAAAAACATATCCAGTCATAACTTTCTCTTTTATAAAGTGAAACTTTATATCAATTTGTTTTGTTCTTGAATGTAAGAAAAGATTCTTAGAAAGGTCAATTACACTTTGATTATAAGAAAGTATATTCATTGGTTTAGAAACATTCACTTTAAAATATTCCAAATGAACTTTCATCCACAACATTTGAGTAAAATCCAAATTAGATGAAATATATTTAGATTCAACTATGCTCAATGTTACTGAACTTTGTTTCTTACTATTCCAAATCACACAACATTCACCGAAGAAAAATGTTCCTCCTAAGGTTGATTTTATATCATTACAATATCCAGACCCATCATCATTAGTATAACCATGAAAATTCATCTCAAAATTTCTTTTGTATAAAAACCCATGTGAAGTTGTTAATTTGACATATCTCTGAATTCTTTATGATGAAAAAATATGTGATTCTTTTGGATTACATTAATACTGGGCACAAAATGTCAAAGCATAAACAATATCAATCATTGAAGCGGTAAGGTAAAGAAGACTTCTTATTAGCTTTTGAAAGTCTTTTTGATTCAAAATTATTCTATATTCATATTTTCTCAACTTTTTGCTCATTGAAATATAAGTTAAAACTTATTTCAATTCTACCATCCCAAACTTCTGTAACAATTCCCTATCATACTTTTCTTGGGATAAGAAAATGTATTTTTCCTTTTGTTGAACTTGTAAACCAAGGAATAAAGTTAATTATAACAACATTGGCATTTAAAAGTTCTTTTACATATCTTCATAAAACTCTTCACAAACCATTTATTCATCCCCATACAAAATTATATCATCCACATAAATAATTACAATTAAAGTTTTGGAGTCAACATATTTCACATACTATTTTCAATCAAATTTTACTTTATAAATTTTTATCATTATCAAACAATTTTAAAGATTCGAATACTAAGCACACAAAGTTTTTTTTAGCCCATAAAAATATTTCTTCAATTTACAAACTTTTTTTTCATCCTCATCAAGTAAAAACCCACAAGGTTGGTTATTGTAAACTTCTTCCTCAATCTAACCATTTAAGGAAGCTGAATATATATCAATCTGATAAAAGTTGTAATTCCAATTAGTAGCCATTGCAAGAAACATCCAAATAGTTCCTATCATTGTAGTAGGGGAAAAGGTTTCATCAAAATCCACACCTTCCACCTGTACATATACTTTAAAACAATTATTGATTTTTTTCTTTAAACTTCTCCATGATCATATAATTTGATTCTATAAACCCACTTTGTTTTGATAAAATATTTATTGGATGACCTTGGAACAAGTTCCAATGTTTCATTCTTCTCAATTTGATCTAACTCTTTATTCATAGAATTTAACCATTATTTATGTTGAATAGCCTCTAAAACCGATTTTGATTCAACTTTTTAGATAAGTGAAGTATGATTCTCTAATATCAATTTACTTCTAGTCTGAACTAGAGCCTTATGATTCCCAATAATTTTTTTTGATTCAATATGTTTTTTAAGGTATAAAATTTCAAAGTTAATTTCCTAGCTGAAATTTATTCATCACATGACTCATCAGAATCATGATATAGATTGTTTGGATAACATTTACTATTGTGGGAATTATCTAATGTATCCTCCTCATCATTCCCAAAAATGTTTTTAAAGGATATTTGATTTTCGATAATCTTCACATCATATGAGTCCACCAACATGTCTAAATGTTTATTCCAACATTTGTAACTTCTCCAATTTGGTGAATAACCCATGAAAGTTCCTTCTTATGCTTTCTCATCAAAATTTCCCAAATCCAGATTTTTTTATTTTTATCAAACTTGGAGATCCAAAAACATTAAAGTATTTCAATGATGGGTTTTTGTTATACCACATTTCATAAGGAGTCATGTTGGTTTCCAGTCCCAAAAATCATCTATTTTGAACATGCACAACACTATTGACAGTTTCTCTCCAAAATAATTTTAATTTTTTTTATGATAACATACTTCTCCCCATTTATACAAATCTTCTATTATTCCTTTTCACTACTCCATTTTGTTGTGGAGTATAGGGATCACTATATTGATGTTTGATACCATGTTTTCTTAGATATTATTCAAAACCATTTTTTTGTGAATTTGGTACTATTATCTATTCTCAGTTTCTTTATAGAAACTCTAAATTCTTTCTCAACATCATTTCTAAATAATTTAAATATTTCAATAGACTTTGACTTGTGCTTCATGAAAAAGATGTTTTTTCATCCGAATGAAATCATAAATAAAAGTAATAAAGTATAAGTCCACTTTTGTTTATTAATGTCTCATCGGACCAAAAAGATCAGAATGAATAAGATCAATTGGTTTTCTAGATTGAATATCTACTATTTTATGACTTTTTTAGTCATATTTTCTTTTTGGGAAGTAATAAAAACATATTCATCTCTTCTTTTCAATTATGTAAAATTCCAAACATCATTACCTTTAGAAAGTTTATTCATGTTTTTCTGCCCAAGGTGGCCACATCTTCAGTGCCACAACTTGTTTTCATCTTTAATAGTCAAGTAATATGTGTTATTTAATTATACTATTTGAAAAATATTCCCACTGGTTCTTTCTCCTTTTGTAAGGAATTTTTCATCTTTCACACTTTTGATGATACAATAATCCTTTGTAAATATTTCTTCTTTTCCATAATCACAATGTTGAATTACACTATGTAAGGTTTTTTATCCAGTCAAAAAGTAAAACTTATTTAGATTTCAATTTCTCTGCTTCAATCTCTATCATAATAATTCCACTGATATTTAATAAACTATAATTTCCAAACATAACTATTCCTCCATCATGAAATTCAACACGTTTCAATATTTTTATATCACCTGTCATATGTAAAGAACAACCACTATCAAGAATATATGGTTTGTTCCTCTTAATTACCTTCAAAGATGTCTCAACAAAAAATCTATTTCCTCAACCTTTTTATTTTTAGATTTATTTTATTTTATATCATAAAAAACTTGTTCTGGAAAGAGTGTCATACATCTTTCGGCATGATGTCCAGACTGATCACATCTTACACAAACTTCTTCCAGCCATTGAAATTGATTCTTTTTTTGAATTATTCTAACATCTTGAGAATTTACCTTTACAACTTCTTATGAGTTAGGAGAGTTTCTCATTATTATTTCACTTTTTCTTCCACTTTCCTCAGTCCTTACTCTAGATAGAGACAAGTTGTGACAAAAATTATAAGCCCTATGCCCCTATATTCTACAACACCAGTAATACCCTTAAAATATTGTATTTTTCTTCAAGAAATATCTATCTATATAAAAACTTTGTTGAGGTTAGTAACATCTTTCATCCCTAACATTCTCAGGATATTGACCATATTTTATTTTGAGTGAGTTTTCAAATTTTATAGAATTTATTGATTTCTCACTTACTTTATACACCCAAGATTTCCTAATACCTTTACCAAAACCATAAATATTAAAAGAATCAGATAAAACATTATTTTTGGTAAGATACTATTTCACCTAATTCTCATAATGAGCCTCCTCATTAACTTTAGAAGTCTTAACTTTTACTTCTATAACTTTGATGAAGTTTTCATTCATCTTTGTCAAGGTACTTTCAGACTCAATAAGTTTTGATTACAACTTATTAACCTCTACTTCCTTAGATTCTAGCTCCATTCCATGATCTTCAATCATCTTTCCCTATTCATAAATTCTAATTTGTAACTTAAAGTCTCTTAAATGTATTTATCCTCCTACTTAATGACATATTTTCTTCCATTAGAAACTTCTTCCCAATCCTTCACCATTACTATAATTTATTATTTAAGATTTTTGTTTTCCTCAAGACAAGAAACATGTTTGGTTTTGAGATGATACTCTCTATAAGATTCTTCACCACCTTCTTCACTCTCTAAGGAATATTTTGTTTTCTCACCTTTCTCAATGAAGGTTCTGATTTTTTTTTGAACTTTCACATTTAGAAGAACTATTTTCAGTTTAATCTAATTCATCCTTTTTTACTCAACATACATCTAATATTTCTGAAAAAAATCTAATTGAATTTGTTGGAGGACTTTTCTTCTTTATCATTTTTGTTCCACTTCTTCCACTGGGGGTTTTAATCAAAATCATATTGATATTCTCCAACTTTCTTCTTGGGGAAATTCATAGAAAATTGTATGATTCTACCACACTCAAAAAAATTTAGAGGAAACTTTCCTTCATATATTCCTCTTCGTATTTGATAGTTCTTGGATACGAGAGACATGATTTTTTCATTAAACTCATCATCTTCCTTATCATTAGACTCACAAGGATCGAATTCATCATTATCTTGGATTCTCATCTTTCTCATAGCTTCAGAAGTCATTTCATATTTCATCTTATTTTTAATGATTGGATATTTTCTCATTTAATAAGAAACAAGAAAGTTATGAAACTTATCAAGAGGTAAATCATCCTTATCTTCTAAAAAGAAATTTTAGAATCGAAATAGTCTAGAAAGTTTATCATGAGTTTCACTATAATTGTACGATCTTCCAGGAAATCTTCAAATCTAATGATATTTCAAACAATTTAATTTAATATGGTAATGTATTCATTAATTTTTTCATCATCTCTCATTCTAATGTCTTCATACTTACTATGCCATATTTTTATCTTTGCTTCATTGACTTTTGTATTCCCTTCTAAGACACTTTCCATCTAATCCCATATACTTTTGGAAGTCTTGAGACCCATCAAATTCTGATAAAAACTTTGTGATAAGGAAATAATAATTGTATTTCTAGCCTTTCCATCAACTTCTATGTTTCTATCATCAACAAATTTCATGGGAGAATCTTTCTCAATAGGTTGAAAACCAAAAGTAGCAGCATCAATAACTTCAAGCCAAGATATAAGAGATAACAAATAATCCTATTTTCAATCCATAATAATTCTTTCCATCAAATTTTGGAATTCCTATACCATTGAAAAAATTGATATTATCCATGATAATGATTTAACAAGGGAACCTGACCATTGTATATCAATTGAAGTTCTTATGATCGAATCAAAACTGAGAAGGCATGGTTGAATCAGTTGTTCACTTTTTTTAATTTTCAAAACATTTTGAAAAGTAACCCCTGTAAAATACTAAGATTTATATCCTTATCAACTTTTAGTAAATAGTAATGCATGAAAAAGAGGTATGAAAGAAAATTACACAAGATTTACAAGGTTCGGCCTCAATGCGAGAACCTATGTCCTCACTATTTCCACTTCTGTGGGTTTATAAAAATACACTATTGTGAAGAATTAAATAAAACTTGTTCCAACTACCATTAGAAAAATTCTATCTCCTGATTGGAAATATTATTATGACTCTTATTAGTTTATAATATTTTCTTTTAAAACAATTTTACCAACAAAAGAATCAAGAATTTTTTGGAACAACTCCACAAGTTCTTAGTAAGAATCCCTAGTCCGATTTGGCTTGATCTAATTTTCTCAATCAAATGATGCTAGATTATGGATCATATTTCTTTCAATAAAATGATACAGTAATCTAGATACAATTTATTTTAATACAATGTTGTTATAATCTGGATCTAATTTATTTCAATACAATGATGTTTTAATCTGGATCTAATTTCTTTCAATACAATGATGTTGTAATCTGGATTTGATTTCTTTGAATACAATAATGATGTATTCTGGATCCAATTTATTTCAATATAATGAACTCAAACTCAATATGTAAAAAACTCAATCTATTTTGGAATTATCAAAACAATTCTCTTTTAATCACATGAGAACTTCCAATTCAATTTCTCCAGCACTCCGCCTTTCACACGTGTATAGAAAATTAGAAAATGAACTAGTGATCTGAGAAAGTATTTATAAGAAACTCCAGAAACAAAGGAAAGAAAAATTAAATCTTTCCCACTTCATAAAATCTCAAAACTCCAAAAATATATTTCATTTAAGATTCATATTTGACTTCATCAAACCTCATTATATTTCTTTGAGATTTTTGGAAAAGTGAAAGTCAAGTTTCACCACTTTAATTGTTCTTCGTAATTGGATCAGTACAAATTATTTTTCAAACTATTACAATCTATTTATTTCTCATCCCATTACAATATTTTTATTAGATTGGATACAATATTTAGTACCCCTTCCACTTTCTATCTGGTTTTGATTTTCATAGAATGATGGTTATCATTTTCATAGAATGCTGGTTATGATTCTCCCAGAAAGCTGGTAATGATTCCCTGCAGAAAGTAGGTTACAATTCTCTCAGAATGCTAGTTATGATTCTCTCAGAATTCTAAATATAAATCTCTGCAGAATGATGGTTAAAAGTCTATCAGAATTATGGTTACAATTCTCTATAGAATGCTGGTTACAATTATCTCAGAATGTTGCTTACAATTCACTATAGAAATATGGTTATTATTCTCTCAGAATACTGGTTAGGATTCTCTATAAAATGCTGCTTACGATTCGCTGATTACAAAACTATGATTATGAAAATTCATTTTTCAACTCTAAAATTCTTCAAACCTCTTTACTATTTCTTCAAAATATTTTATCATGAATATTTTCATGATTTATGAGAACTTATTGATTAGAAAAAATTCATCTGATTTTGTTTTAGAAAGTATTAAAAATTTCTAACTATTGAATTCATTTTTTTTCTCTCAAAACTCTTTAGAAACTTCATTCTTTCTCTGACTACAACAAATATAGACTCCCAAAAAATAATACATCCTACCTCTAATTCTTTTGGTTATGATGAACTGAATACAATGTAGATGGATATGATTTTTGGAAAATAAAACATTCTGATAAAAAAAGGTTAGCTATCTAAAAATACAAAAACTTTGTTATAAAAAATTATCACAAAGGTATTTCCAGATATATGATATTCTTCAATAAACCGGACAGACATTTTACGAGTAATGGAAGTAATTCAAAAAACTCTACACTAGGTGCTCGCATCAGACTATGGAAGAGCACAACTTCCTCATTTCCTTCTATCTATAATTTTTTTTAACAATGATCACAACATGATCGACGCCTCAAATGTAGGATCCCTAATTGAAAAGTAGCTAGTAGAATCAATAATCCCAATTGATAATACTTATCAGAACTCACAAAAATTTTAAACTATAGGTATATGCATGACAGTAATCCTTGATGTGAGAACATCTGATGTGACATATTTAATAATAAAATAAATGAATGAACTCACCAGGTTAGTACAACAAATGGTTTTGAACCAAGTTAATTAAATACAAGGACTGTCTTAGGTATGTGTTTTATTATCTTCTACATATCATTACACTGACAAGTTTCTAGAAGTACAGGGGACAAAAAGTTATGTTTCAGTCCATCAACAAAGGAAATGAAAGCTGAATTAGCCACATCAACCCCAATCCCAACCACCATATAGATTCCGATATAACCAGAATATACCTCCTTTTCATAATCAATACCAAAATAAACCTCCATTATAGCACCAATAATACCAAAAAACCCCACCCTTACAACAACCCTACAAAAAAATATATGAAGAAACCATATGAACAACCCTTAATAAGTTATCAATATAGCCACCAAGGAATAGAGATTTAATAACTAAAGAAAATAGTATAAAATTTATACAGAAATTATGATTGTCTTATGGAAATTATAACCAAGAATCGTGGAAAACTCCAGGCACAGATAGTTCTGAATCCTAAGGAAAGCGTAAGTGTGATTACAACATGAAGAAAAAAAGAGATCTAGAAACATAAACAATATGAGGATAATGATTCAGATCAACCTTCTCAAGATTAACCCATCCATCCAAAATAAGGTGACCGGAAAAAAAAGGAACCAGAACTAGGTTTAGGAAGGAAAGGCCATGAAAACCTTTGAAGAAATAATAAAGGGAGAAAAAGCATATCCATGTACCATTCCCTTCTTCATTGGTTGATTCAAAGAAATGTGAAGAGGAAAAAATTCAGTGGTAAATTCTGGAAAACTTTTAGAAAGTAGAGATTAAAATCTCAATACTAGATGCCATATGAAAAATCCCAAAATATAAAAAATTTCTTAAGGATATATGCACCAAAATAAGTTAGCTGGATGGGAATGAGAAAATCAACTTAGTAAGAAGCATCTTATAACAGATCACACCGCATATACCAAAAAATGTCATGATTTAGGGATATTCTCTATTACTTGTATAATTGGTTATTTTAATTTTACTAATGCATTATGGGATCTAGTTTCTTTAATAAATTATATTCCTCACTCAGTATATTCATCTTTGCAGAACAAAGAATTTAAGACTACATGAGTGGTTGTACAGTTAGAAAATTGATCCACTATTTTACCAGTAGGAGTTATAGACGATGTACCTGTATTAGTAATACGATTGATATTTCCAATATACTTTTATGTCCTTACCATGGAAGAGGTTAGAGAACTGATCTACTCACCAATCAATTTGGGGAATCCATTACCAAAGATAGAAACAAACCATAATCAGTGTACATGAAGGTACACTTGCAATGAGACTTGGAGATAGTATAGTTCACTTCAACATTATTGATGTAATGATTCATCTATCAAAAATTAATTCACTTTATTCATTCTCACATGAAGAAGGAATAAAATAAATTGAAGGTTTAGGTATGCTTCATAACATATTATCATCAGGGGAGTATTTTTCATTTAAAAAATACAATTCCCAATGACCTAGAAATCTGGATCTCATATTAGAGGAAGAGGTAACTTATGATTTTTTCAATGATTTATTAAAATAGGATGACATGATACTAGAGATTACATTCTTATAAGTAGTAAAACTCAATTTAATATCATCCCTTGAACAACACTTAAGTCTGGAGTTGAAGCTATTGAAAAGTGATTTGAAGTATGACTACCATATGGAAGGATATAAATTACTGATTGGCATTGCAAATAACCAATCCCATTCAAAAGAATAAACTTTTATTGACATTGAAAAAATAAATTTCCAAGACATAGGATTTATTTTAGGTTATATACCTAGATCAATCCAAAATAATTCTCTCATAGAATAATTTTAGAATGTGATTTCCAAATAGTTAGACAACCTCATAGAATACTTAATCCACCCATCATAGAGGTTGTTAAGAAAGTGATAGAGAAATTGCTATCAATTGACATAATTTAACCAATCAATGATTCTTAGTGGGTTAGCCAAATACTTGTCGTACCCAAGAAAACTAGTCTAATAATTTTCAAAAATGAAAGAAATGAACTAATCCCCATGAGAGATAAAATAGCTTGAGAGTTTATATAGATTATCGGAAGCTGTATCATGTTTCCTGAAAAGATAAATTCCCCATTCCATTCATCATTTAGATGATAGAAATATTAGCTATACAACCTCATTATTTCTTTTAGATAGTTTTTAGGATACTTCTTGATACCAACTGTACCATAAGACTAGGATAATATGACCTTAATTTATCTTTTAGGAACAGTCAACTATAAGAGGGTACTATTTGGAATATGAAATTCTCTTGTTACATTTAAATGGTGTCTGGTGAGTATTTTCTTAGATCATATTGAGGACTTCCTGGAGGTATTTCTTTATTATTTCATTATTTTCAATAATTATTTCGATAACTGCTTAGAGAATTTAGAAAATGTTTTAAAAAATTCATTTAGAAAAATATTGTGTTAAACTTCAAGAAATTTAATTTCATGGTCCAAAAAGGAATAGTGTTATTCCCCATAATCTCATAGAATGGAATTTTTTGTAGATAAATCAATGGTTTAAGTAATAAATCCATTACCATATCTGAATTATCTTAAGCATGTTAGATCATTTTTAGGCGATGAAGGTTTCTACTGATGATTTATCAAATATCTCAGTAATATTTCTCTAACTATGTCAAGGTTATTGTTAAAATAAGCTGGTTTTAATGTTTAAATTATGTGAATGAAGGTTTTTAAAAAATTAAATTAAAGTATCATTACACCACTAATAATGAAACCAACCAACTAGGGCCATCCTTTCAAGATGACCTGTGACACATCAAATCAAGATATGGGAGCCACACTCCCACCAAGATTTGAAATCATGCCTCAAGTAATTTCCTATGCATCAAGGACATTGTATTCTACATATCTCAATTGCATGACTATAGAAAATTAGTTTCTTACAATTTAATTTTCCTTTGATAAATTCTGATCATACCTATTGGGAACTAAAGTTGTCTTTTTTTATGATCATGAAACTCTTAGATATCTAAGGAAGAAGGTTGGTGAAAAGTTGTGACTGGTGAGATGGATGATTATCTTATAGAGGTTTCACATGAAGATCAAGGATGAAAATGGAACAAAAAATAAAGTTTCTAAACATCTGAGTCAACTACCCAAGACCACTGAAGAAGAAATTCCAAAATAGAACCAACTCAAATATGAGATGCCTGGAGAACAACTTTACATCAATGAAGGAAAAGTACCATGGTACACTGACATTGTAAACTATTTAGTCGCATATCAGGTACCCACTCATCTCAACTCTCATTATTGGAAAATTAAATTAAATTTGAGTCTAGGCTTTATATTTGGAATGACCCATTCCTCTAGAAAATATGCACTGATCAATTAATTAGAATATATTTTCATGAAAGTAAAATTAAATCAGTATTTAAATTCTTCAATACATTATCTTGTGGAGGATATTTTATATCGTAAAATATATCCATAAAATTATTAGAATCTGAGATTTATTGTCCCACAATATACAAATATTAACATGAGTTTATAAAAAATGTGAAAAATACAAGTTTTTTAAAAACATCTAAAAAAATAAGAAATTCCCCAATAACCAATTCTGTTCTGTGAAATTTTTGAAGTGCGGTGCATAGAATTCATGAGACTATTCCTCGTGTCATTTTTCTATTCTTAAATTTACTCACTATAGATTAAATTTCAAAATGGGAAGAAGAAAAAGACACTAGGATTGACGATGCTAAAGTTTTTTTTTGATTTTTTCAGGACTAACATATTTTAAAAGTTTTGATTAACATGTGTGATAATTAGAGACAAAGGGAAACAATTATACAATAGGAAATTGGTTTCATTGATGAAACGGTATGGGGAGAAATATAAAACATCAACACCATATCATTAACAGAAAAATGGATAAGCAGAAGCTTCCAATAGATAAATCAATGGAATTCTGGAAAATATGGTAAAACCCAACCAAAAGTATTAGAGCCAAAAATTGGATGATACACTATGGGATTATAAGGCCTCTTATAAGAAAATGATTGGAACGAACACCTATATATTGATTTATGTGAAGATATGTCACCTCGTAGAAAAATTGGATTAAAAAGTATATTGGGTTATGAGGCAGATGAATATGGACCTTGACCAAGATGGGGAAGATTGGATATTGCAACTACAAAGAGGAATTAAGGAGAGAATATATTGAAAATACAAATTTTTACAAAGAAATAACAAGGATTTCCTATGACAAGATGATTCAACCAATAACATTCAACACTAGAGATCAAGTGATTTTATACAACTCCGGACTCAAATTGATGTTAGATAAATTTTATTCCAGATGGAAAAGATATTTTACTATTATTAAGTGATTTTTTTGTTACAACCTTATCCTTAGAACCACCATGACATTAATCCTTTTTTATCCCATAGAATCCATGAATTACTTTTCTAGTAATGATCCACATTACAGTTCATATATATCCATTCCTATATTTCTCAATTTATATTTCATGGTATTTTAAAGTTTAAGTGTGGGGGATGCAGGATGTCTTGGAAGAAGTGATTTATTATCTAGTATGGAAAAGGTATGGGGATTCTATTTTTGGTATTGGGAAGTTATCATGTTTAATTCATTTTACTTATTGTTTTCCATTCTGAAAATATTAAAAAAAGAAATAAAAATAAAATAATGGTTGGGTTGTGTTTTGGGAAAATAAAAAATCACCACTACCAAACCGATGATCTTTTGATCGTATGTGGTTAGGTGGTGGATGTGAAATTTTTTTCAAAGAATAAAATATAAAAAAATCAGTAAGTTTAAAATCATTCATTATACTTACACTAATCATGACCTTCACACTGATTTGTAAGGATATGTGGTTTTTATTTTTCAAAGGATATTTTCATTAAACTTTACTTTTGATATCGTGCAATATTCTTTGGAGAAAACCTCTTTTTTGAGACTTAATATTTTTAACATAAAATATTACCAACCGTAAGCCTTAGATTCATCAGAACCTTTATGAAAAATCCCTCATGATTTTATGTGAATTTGTCTTTACATGGTGAGGAAAGTAGTTCCTTTGCAATTTTATGGAAAAGGATCATCCAATCATGATAAGATAATAACTATACCATAGTTTGTATCTTGTGTTATAAGAGAAAATAATACCTTGTAAGGTAAATCATGTCATAGAATTTGAGATAATAATGAATTATTATATATTAATTAATGAGAATATAATACCCACAAGTTTTGAAAGGGAAAAAGTAAAATACTTGGGTTTTTTTGTTTCTTTGAAGAGTGTGAAGTTCAATTGATGTTTTATGTGAATATTGAAAGGATGAACCCCCATTGATAATAAATTGATTTAATTTCTTATAAATTTTAATATTTCTAGTATTTCATTGTTTTTTTTTGTTTCATGGAAGGATATTGAGTTTGTTTATAAAATTAACAAAAATAGAGGAATATAGTGAGCCACGAATCAATACGGTGAGACACTAGATTTTTGAAGCTAAAAATGAAGAATTTATTATTTATATGACGGTTCATGATAAAGGAACAAGATAATGGATTTCAAGTGAATAATCAGGATGAAACTGGGAAAAATATAGTTGAATTTCACTACACCAAAATCTGACATTAACGGCGGGGTTTTAGCAGCAGTTTATGAAACCAAAGTTGATTTTTTTGATGAACTCGACACTTCTCCCTCAACCCATCCGAAAGTTCACCCCTGACCCCCTCGACTCCCCAAATCCCTACTAAGCCTCACTGCCACTGATCCCATCCCTCACCGCCGATCCCATCCATCACAATATATCCCGACACTCACTGTCGATCGCCACCGGTTCGACCCTCTCCCACCCCTCCAACGCTTCACCCTGAACCCCCTGAAACTTCACCCCTGACCCCCCAACTCCCCAAATCCCTACCCAACCCACCGAATCCTCACAGCCGATCCCAACCATGGGTGTGGTTATTTTTTAAGGAGAATATTTTCACATTGTTTCATATTAGTTTTTACTTCTTTGAGGTGGATGTTACTATGAAATTGTTTCATTTTAGAATTATAAGCATGCATTTACTTTCTAAATTCTATTTTTATGAAATTATGAATACTTTTGATATACTAATGGTTTTATGAAAATATTTCTTAGTGTTTTGATGTTGGTATAAATGTGTTTTCACATGAATTAAATGTTTTTATTTTTTTAAATGGATTGTTTTATTATGATGATATTCTTGTGAAATCCCTTATTTCATTTTTAAATGGTTATTTTATTTTGAAGTGGGTTTTGAACTGATTATGGTTTATAATGTGTAAAAATAAGGTTTTAAATAAAATTTTACTTGAAATTGAGGTGTTAACCACTAAATGTTTTTAAAAAGTTGGTTTAATGTATTTAAAATCGGTATTTTAAATGTTTACATAGTTTAAACCTTCTAAAATGTATTTTTGGATTGGTTTAAAGGTTTGATGTATGTGGTTGTACCTTTTTACTTATTTTAACATTAAAAGAGAAATACCATTGTGAAGTATATATTTGAAAGATTTTAAAATAAAGTGTTGATTTATGTGGACCTATTAAAACGTTTCAAGTTGTGTTCATGTGATTTTTTAGGGAAATGAAAGTCATTGGCCATTCTTTGTTTTCTCAAAGAAGGGAAACCTTGTGTAAGGGTGAAATTGAAATGTTTTAAATGATCTGGTGTTTTCCATCATTTTCTATATTGTGTTTGGTAATTATTTTATAAAAAATGAAATGTTTTTTTCATTCCAGAACATGTTTTGGTGTCAAAGTACTATTTAGAACATTAGGTTTAAATGGTGTATGTGGAAGGAAACCCTTGATTCTCCCATTCTTGTTTAACACTTATATGGGTTTGTGATAAATATGTGATTCTTATTTCTCTCCATGTATTAGAATGTGATACATATTCCTTGAGTGTATGTTATATATGTATGGGTTACTACATCATTGGGTGTTACGGTTGAGTGTAGTAATGGTTATTCCTCATGTGTTAAACTTGTCTCATTTTTACTGTTCCTCAGTTCCAGTATTGGTAATGGGAAACCATGTACTAATTGGATGACCTAACATATTTCTCTATTTGGTTCACATGGTGGTAGTTTCAAACCAGTAATTATAGGAACAAGGTCTAGGTGTGGGGTTTTCATCATGAGGCTTGTGTGGGAAACTTTGTTTTCAGTTATATATATAGCATAAGCAGGTAGATAGATAGTTCAGGTGGTTATGACCATATAGATTAACTACTTATCACATTAGTATTCCTAGGGTAGATCCCATGACACATTCAATTATATGGTTACTTAGTGATTTATGGGAGTTTTATCTAGTACTATATTATATCATTTCCCCTATTTTCTTAATTATGGAATCTTTCTTGTTTATATTGTATTATATGGTTACTTAGGGATTTATGAGAGTTTTATCCAGTGCTATATTATATCATTTCCCCTGATTTCTTTATTATGTAATCTTTCTTGTTTACAATGTATTTTTATATTCCTTACATAAAAGTTTTTCTTACCCTCACATGGAATTTATAGTTTGTGTGTTACCTTTACATATGTACCTTTATACCCTTACACATGCTTTTTATTATTGGTTTTACCCTTACATAAGCTCTATTTACCTTTAAACAAGTGTTTCTTACCTTTGTGCAAGTGGTTCTTACCTTTACACAAGTGTTGATTACCTTTATGCATGTTTTTCTTACCCTTACGCAAGTTCTAAGCTACCCTTAAGTAGCATGAAAAAATGTAAGTTTCCATTGTGTTGTGAACTATATACCTTTAAATAGTGTATGTAATTTATGTTCTCCTTTATGAGTGCTTTATAAAATTCTTATTACCCTTATGTAAGTTCTGATTTCCTTTATACATCTTTTCTAGTTACCCTTAGATGACCAATTTATATAAAGCTTACCATTACACAACTTTCCTAGTTACCCTTATGCAATGCTTATAATTTTTTCTTACCCCTACATATAATTATAATTTACCTATATACAACATGTGTAAAATGCATCTTATCTTTATGTGAGATGTATATTTTAAAGGTTACCTTTACACAGATTATAAAAATTATGAGGTACCCTTATATAGTCTATGAAAAAAAATTATTTTACCATTATGTGGGATATATAGGTATAAGATTTCTCTATTATATTTTAGTGTTAGGTCCCCAAGGCTGAATACCCTGAGAGGGGGGGTGAATCAGGGTATGACTAATTTAAAATTAAAGCACATTCTGATATTGTTTTGCTGTTAAGAAAAACACTCTTATCGCTTTTCCTGTTGCACAATATAAACAGAAAGTAAATCAAGCACAGGACACAACAATTTTACTTGGTTCACCACTCAAGGCTACGTCCAAGGAGCATACGCCGACAGGTTTCCGGTCGTACCAAATTCCACTATACTTCACTAGTTTTGGATACAATGGTTCGGGATAGATCACTTCTATGCCCAGGCTCACTACCCTTACAATGTTTAGGGTCAGCTCACTGCTTTACCAAGGGTCACTCCCTGTTTCTCTTTCTCTGGCTCACTGCCGGTGGAGAGGATCACCTTCTTTATCTTCCTAAGCTCACTGCTCTGGAAGGAAATCCACTCACAGTTTATAGACCTATAGGTCTCTTCACTTGGATGAATAAATGCATCCTCAACTGTTGATAGATGCTCTGATATATTCCAACTTTCATCGACTGATGAATACGACTTTGCCTCTTAACCACTGGGAAACTACATTTGGAAAGTACCTTCGCAAAGTACCCTACTTCGCGAGGCTTCCAATTTCGTGAAGCTCAAACAAACCTTCACGAAGCTCCTACCTTTTTGCGAAGCTCTCTCGCAAAGCACTCTCGTGAAGCACTCCCGCGAAGCTCAAGCCGTTGTAGAGCAACTTCCCTCGTGAAGCTCACTGAGCCAACGCAGAGCTCACAACTTTCGCGGAGCTACAATAGCCACTGCGAAGCTCCTCTTTCGCGAAGCACACTGGCTCCGCAAACCACCTTCGCAATACGAGAGCAAAATATTTTCTCTGAAAATTATCTCTCTTCTCTCGAGGGGTCCAGCCTCTATTTATAGGTGATTCCACCGACCCTCGACCCTTCCGCGCGAAGTCAACGACACGTCATCTCAAATCGCGAAGCTCCGAAGTTTCCTCCAGAATTTTGTCCAAATCGCGAAGCACCTCTGCAATTTTTGGATCGCAGAGCTCATCATAATCACAGAGCATCACCGTCAACATTATTTCGCGCCTTCGCCGCGAAGCTCCCTCACAAATCCCTTCACCGCCGCGATGCGCTTCAACTCTTCCGTTCGTGAAACTTTGACGTAATCGCGAAGCATCACCGCCTCCAATTTTATGATCTTCGTGAAATCCAATCCATGAATCCTCTCTTCGCGAAATTCCTGCCTTTGCCATATTAAAATATGATCTTCAAGGATATCCACTTTTCGTGATGCTCACCAAACTCCAAATTTTGGACCCCAAAAATTTGGCAAACACTGGGAAACAACGCCACCTTGTACCGCTCTTTTTTACTGCCTCCAAATCATACATTCCTTTGTCATCATTCTTTTTCAACATGGATTGTCAACAACTTCTCTAGAACTCGACAATTCTCCATGGAAACCTTCTTTGTCAACAAATACAATCAACTCAAAAATACTGCAATGTTACCTTGAGGGATTTTTTCCCAACAATCTCCCCCATTGGGTTTGTTGACAACTCTTCATAACTCTTCTCAAAATGATTTTCTGCACATTGATACCTCACTGAGTCTTCTTCCAGCCGCTACCACCATTCACCTCTTGCGATTCTGATAGCATTCAAGGATTCACTTAACATGTATTCTAAGCCCACATGAGCAATGCTCGGCGTGAGAAACAAGAGTAGTATGAAAAGTTCATTAATGAATCACTTCATGTCAAACACCAATTGTTGATTCCAACCTGATACCAATTCTTAAATTGATACCAATTGTTGAACCACACTGATACCAATTCATGATAGCTGGACACCTTCTCTCACCATTCCAACACCACTGTTCCTCTTTTATCACGATCCTCAGCTTTCGTGATTTCTATGCTTTGATCGATCACTTCAAGCATCATCAGATTTAAAAAAATCTCCCCCTTGCTCATTTATTTCCCTATCTGGCTACTCCACTGGTCAGCTTCTCCCCATATCATTCATGATTTAAAAAATCTCCACACTGTCTCCCCCTTGAACAATCACTATTTTCTCTCCCTTTGTCAACGAACCCAAAGGTCACTCCTTTGCAGTCTGTAACAGAGTAGAGAACACATCAGCACATTAGGGAAAAACACATCATACCTTGGGGAGAGGGGGGGGGGGTCTCCACATCCACACGCGTTCAAGCGCGGGGAGTCGACTGAACTCCCAGAGCTAGTTGATGCCTCTCAAAAGCTTCCTTGGGTAAGGCCTTTGTTAGAATGTCTGCAACCTGTAGTTCTATATGCACATACTCCAATTTCACGATCCCCAGCTCAACTTTCTCCTTGATAAAATGATACTTTATCTCAATTTGCTTTGTCCTTGAATGATGGACGAGATTTTTGCTGAGATTTATCGCACTTGAGTTATCACATTGGATTTTGATCGGAGACTTCACTTCAACTCCCATATCTTCAAGCTACTGCTTCATCCACAATAACTGTATGCATGCTTGAGTGGCCGCAATATACTCAGCCTCTGCGGTGCTTAATGAAATACAATCCTTCTTCTTGATTAACCAAGCAATACATAGTTTCCCAAGATAGTATGCACCTCCAAATGTTGATTTCTTGTCATATGCTAAACTGGCCCAGTCTGCATCAGTATATCCCAATAACTCTGTCTGAGATTTGTCGTTGTATGTCAAGCCGAAGTCCACCATGCCCTTGATATACCGAAGTATTCTTTTCACTGTGATCATGTGACTTTCCTTGGGATTACTCTGATATCTCGCTTCTTGGAATGTGACGAAAACAATATCAGGACTTGTCGCAGTCAAGTACAACAAACTTCCAATAATTTGCCTATATTCTGTGATATTAACTGCCTTGTCATCCTCATCTTTTGATAATTTCATTCGGGTAGCAACCAGAGTTTTCATCTCCTTGGAATTTTCCATGTCAAACCTTCTTAACACCTCCTTGGCATATTTTAATGGAGAAATGAATGTTCCATTCCTTCCTTGTGTCACCTATAGACCAAGGAAAAATGTTAGCTCTCTAATCATTGACATTTCAAACTCATTTTTCATGAATTCTGAAAACTGTCTGCATTGAGCTTCATCTGATCCACCAAATATTATGTCATTGACATAGACCAGCACCACCATCCTTTGATTACTATTTTTGTTGAAATAAAGATTGTAATCAACTCCCCCACGCTGGAAACCAAGCTTCTTCAAGTACTGATCAAGTCGTGAGTACCTTTCCCTTGGTGCTTGCTTCAGCCCATACAATGCCTTCTTCAGCCTGAAAACTTTGTTCTCATCCTCATGAATGAGAAAACCATCTGGCTGCTCAATATACACTTCCTCTTCCAGAACACCATTAAAGAATGCAGATTTGACATCCATCTGGAACACTTTGAACATTCTTTGCACTGCTATGGCAAAAAATAATCTGATTGTCTCCATCCTTGCAACTGGTGCAAATGTCTCATCTACATCTATTCCCTCTATCTGGGAGTATCTCTTGCACACTAGTCGTGCTTTGTTTCGAATCACAGTTCCATCTTCATTCATCTTGTTGCTATAGAACCATTTAGTCCCGATGATATTATTGTCTGCTGGCCTCGAAACAATCTCCCATGTCTGGTTCTTCTCGATTTGATCAAGCTCTTCATTCATATCCTGAACCCAGTTTTCATCTTCAGCTGCATCAGAAAAACATTTTGGCTCCACCTGAGATAAAAACGATGTTTGCTGTAATGAATTCATTATTCGAGTCTGAACTGGAGCTTTCTGATCACCAATGATATTCTGCCTATCAATTTCAGCTCGACTCTTTGGCTTCCTTGCAGACACAGACTTGACACTTTCTTGTTCATCACCAGTATCTTCTTCTAAGTCATCCTCTGCCACTTCTTCTCCCCCTATGTTGCTTACCTCATCATCACTTTCATCCAGTAACTGTTCACTGGGTCGTTGAGTATTCTATTCATTTTCAACTATAGTGACATCATTGATCTCAACAATTTTTCCCAGACTTTTGTTGAAGCATTTATACCCTTTGATTTTCCCTGAGTATCCAAGGAATATCCCCTCATATCCTCGTGCCTCAAACTTCCTATGATTTTCTTTGTTGAGAATGAAACACTTACTTCCAAAGATTCAGAAGTATTTCAATGTTGGCTTCTTTCCGTACCACAGTTCATACGGAGTCTTCCCTTGGTTCGGAAACAACAGAGACCTATTTGAAACATAGACCGATGTCAACACTGCTTCCTTCCAAAATTTCTCTGGTAGGTCTTTGTCAATATGAATCATTCTGGTCATGTTGTTGATGATCATATTTCTTCTTTCAACCACACCATTCTATTGGGGAGTTCTTACTGATGAAACTTGATGCATTGTCCCGTGTTTCTCGAGATACTCTTCCACTTGACTGTTTGTGAATTCTGTACCATTGTCTGTACGGAACTTCAAAATTTTCTGCCCAAACATCATTTCTGATTCCCTCCTGTACTGTTTTATGCAACTAAACACCTCTTTCTCATGGGTAATGACAAATACCCAGGCCATTCTGCTGTAATCATCAATGAAAAGAATATAGTACCTTTTCCCATTTATAGCTCGTGGTGAGATAGGTCCACATACATCATCATGAACCAGTTCGAGCACTCTAGTTGATTTCTGTTCCTTTGGCTTGTAAGTCTTTCTGATGATCTTCCCTTGTTGGAAAGCATCACACATATGAGTGCGATCACGTGATAGTTTGGGAAGGTCTCTAGCAGCATCACACTTTACGATATCCTCCATAGATGGTTGGCATAGATGACCAAGTCGCTTATGCCACAACTGGTTTTCTTCCTCTCTGGATAAAAGACATGTATCTTCTTCCCCACCTACAAGGTAGAGATTTCCCTTTGACCTTTTTCCCTGCAGAACAGCTGCTCCATCTTTTCCTTTCACAACACACATCTTCTTAATAAATCGGATAGAGTGTCCAGAGTCACATAGTTGACTGACACTGAGTAAGTTATGACTAAGACCCTCTACTACCAAGACATCAGCACGTCTCATCTCTTTGCCCCAAAACTTGGCTTTCCCTGAGCCAATAATCTTCAGGCCTTCATCATTTTTAAATTTGAAAACTTCTTTGTCATATTTGATTCCTATAACAAGATCCTTATTACCCGTCATGTGGGATGTGCAACCACTGTCAAGGATCCACACACCAGATCGATCTGATGCTTTAAGGGCAATCTCCATTACCAAGGCCTTCTCATTTTTCTTCTTCTTGGTCTATACTTTTTCTTTCACACTCAGCATGGATTGAGACTTCTGTTCTTTCTCAGAGTATGATGGACCAGCCTCATCTTGCAAAGATGCAAATCTATTCTACATTTTTAACTCACCTGTCGGTTTATTGAGTTGCTGCTTGCAAACATTTTGATTCTGATTTGGAACATTTCTCTGAATGGTCGAAGTACAGTACCTAGCCATGTTCCCAAATCCGCTGCAACAAAAACAGTGTCCTTCAAAATATGTTCTGGAAAACTGTTCTCTGTTTGGATGCCATCTCTGTTCCTATTCCCTTCTATATCTCTTGGCTATGGAACACACATACTGTGAATGTCCCATTTTCCCACAGTAATAACACCTAATATAGGATACATTCCTTCATGATACTTCAGTACTATGATTTTTCCTTTGGGATCTCTGAATATTCTGATTCGGTTTTGTGACCAAACCAACCTTCAATTTCGGGACCGGTGCTTACGGTCTGACATTAACTGCCACCGATTTTTGTTTCTTATCAATCCCTGAATCAACCTTAGTATTTGAGATTTCTTTCTGCTTCACTCCTGCTGAACTATGAGCCTCCTCTTTCATCTTCTCTGTCTTCTGAATAGTCTGCTTTTCTGATATCACATTTGGGGTCAAGAGTTTTTCTTGATCCTTCATTTTTCGTCGCATACTGACCTCTTCTTCTTCAAGATCTTTGATACGTCTGACCTGCTCCTTTCCTGTGTTATTCAAACAATCAATTTCCTTCGTTTGTTCCTCAATTTTAAGCTTATGCTCAACAATATTTTCTGAGCTCTCTGGTGTTGAGAATTTTAGTCTTTCAATTTCTTCTAAAAGTTATAACTTTTCTTCATCATGTTGTTGCATATAGAGATTGGCATCACGAACCACTTTATTGGATTTCTTCGCTTTGGCTCTGCAAACATCTATCTCCTCAAGAGCTGCTTCCAATTCGGCTTCCATATCAACTCTCCCTTCAATTTCATCTTCTTTTTCAGCGTCGGCTTCTTCATTTTTCTGAGAACTGCCGACGACCGCTACCATAGCATTTTTCCTATTATCTTTACAATTTTCAAACTCCTCAACCTCTTCATCCTCAGACTCCTCGAAACTTTCAAATTCTTGTGAAAGAAGATTCTTTTTCATGAAGAAATTTCTCTTGAATTGCTTCTTCCCTTTCACAAACGCTGAAGTCTTCTTCTTGGGAATTTCAGCCTCATCATCATCATCATCGTTATCTTGAAATTTCTTGGGGCATCTTGCCGCAAGATGACCAACCTTTCCACATCGAAATCATGCTAGTGGAAGTTTACCTTTAAACTTTCTTCTTTCTTTTTACAGATTTGAATAAAGGAATGACATCACCTCATCTGTATCTTCTTCTTCATTAGAATCTTCAATGGTGAGTTTCTTTATAGCCTTGAATTCCACCTCTTTGGATTTCCCCTTTTCCACAGTCTCGTTATCATCGTTTCTCATTTCATATGCAACAAGAGTGCTGTGCAGGTTATCCAATGTCAGTTCTTTTGGGTCTTTATCTTCCAAAACAGAAACTTTCGGATTGAACCAAGGTGGGAGTTTTCTCAATATGCGCTTCACAATTTTTATATCTTCGATAATTTCTCCAAGACCCCGCATGTCTTCTACCACATCATTTACCCTGTCAAAGAATGCATCAACAGACTCATTCGGGTTCATTCTCAGATCTTCATACTTGTTCCACAACACTTGCAGCTTTGCCTCTCTAACTTTTGTATCCCCTTCATAAATATACAAAAGCTTTTCCCACATGGAATGTGAGATTTTGCATGACATCACCTTTGTATATATGGGATTGTAAAGGGATCCCCCTAAGGCATTGATTATTTTGGAATCAGCATCCAACTCTTTATTCTCAGCTTCTGATAATGAAACACTAGTAATATCAGCTGTGATACCATGCATAGCTGCAGAAAACACATCCATTCCCAAAGATCGGAAATAGTGTTTCATTCGATTCTTCAATATCTGAAAATTACATCCGTCGAAGATTGGAATCCCTCTATGATTAGTGGCCTCCATTGAGAGATGAACTAATATCAACCTCTCCTTCTGATACCAATTGTTAGGTCCACAAGGCTGAATACCCTGAGAGGTGGGGGGTGAATCAGGGTATGACTAATTTAAAATTAAAGCCCATTCTGATATTGTTTTGCTGTTAAGCAAAACAATCTTCTCACTTTTCCTGTTGCACAATATAAACAGAAAGTAAAGAAAGCACAAGACACGACAATTTTACTTAGTTCACCGCTAAGGGATACGTCCAAGAAGCATACGCCGACAGGTTTCCAGTCATACCAAATTCTACTATACTTCACTAGCTATGGATACAATGGTTCGGGCTAGATCACTTATATGCCCATGATCACTACCCTTACAATGTTTAGGGTCAGCTCACTGCTTTCCCAAGGGTCACTCCCTGTTTCCCTCTCTCTGGCTCACTGCCGATGGAGAGGATCACCTTCTTTCTCTTCCTAATCTCACTACTCTGGAAGGAAATCCACTCACAGTTTATAGACTTGTAGGTCTCTTCACTTGCATGAATAAACACATCCTCAACTGTTGATGAATGCTATGATATAGTCCAACTTTCATCCACTGATGAATATGACTTTGCCTCTTAACCACTGGGAAACTACCTTTGGAAAGTACCTTCGCAAAGTACCCTACTTCGCGAGGCTTCTGATTTCACGAAGCTCAAACAAGCCTTCACGAAGCTCCTGCCTTTTTGCGAAGCTCTCTCGTGAAGCACTCTCGCGAGCACTCCCGCGAAGCTCAATACATTACAGAGAAACTTCCCTCGCGAAGCTCACTGAGCCAACGCGGATCTAACAACTTTTGTTGAGTTACAATAGCCGCCGTGAAGCTACTCTTTCGCGAAGCACACTGGCTCCGCGAACCACCTTCGCAATACGAGAGCAAAATATTTTCTCTGAAAATTCTCTCTGTTCTCTCGAGGGGGTCGACCTCTATTTATAGGCGATTCCACCGACCCTCGACCGTTACATGCGACGTCAACGACACGTCTTCTCAAATCGCGAAGCTCATAAGTTTCCTCTGGAATTCTGTCCAAATCGCGAATCACCTCGGCAATTTTCGGATCGAGGAGCTCGTCGTAATCGTGGAGCATCACCGTCAACATTATTTCACGCCTTCTCCGCGAAGATCCCTCGCAAAGCCCTTCACCACCGCGATCCGCTTCAACTCTGCAGTTCGCGAAGCTTTGACGTAATCGCGAAGCATCACCGCCTCCATTTTTCTGATATTTGCGAAATCCAATCCATGCATCCTCTCTTTGCGAAATTCATGCCTTTTCCATATTAAAACACGATCTTCAAGGATATCCACTTTTCGCGATGCTCACCAAACTTTAAATTTTGGACCCCCAAAATTTGGAAAACACTAGGAAACGGCGCCACCTTGTACTAATCTTTTGTACCACCTCCAGATCATACATTCTTTTATCATCATTCTTTGTCAACATGGATTTTCAAAAACTTCTCGGGAACTTGGCAATTCTCCATGGAAACCTTCTTTGTCAACAAATACAATCAACCCAAAAATACTGCAATGTTACCTTGAGGGATTTTTTTCCAACATTTAGTAATAGTGTCTCTCATATGTTTGAATGGTAGATAGCCTCTGTCATTGGAAAATGATACCAGGAATGAAATACATTGAGTATTTTTGAATTTGAGCAAGATACTTTAAATGGTAATATGTTTGTTTTTTAATTTATAACTTTGGGTTTTAAATGTATGATGAAGAATTATTAAACACCCATGTGTAGAAGATTCAATGGATTTCTAAATAATGTTATCCATGTCTATTTTGTCTATAAATATATGCTAAGGAAATAAGTGGATAAATAATAAGAAATACATTTATAACTTCATGGATTCATTATACTGATTTTTTTAAGGCATTTCTATTTGCCCTATATTTCATTGTTCTATATCAATTAAAGAAGGGTAAAAGTTCACTACTCTACACTGGTTTCATCATCGACATATTCAAACAGTCCAAATAGGTTTATTATTTTTCAAAACTATCTGTAATTATTATTTCACAGATGGTTATACATACATTTAAAAGGTAGTGTATGTTTATTTAACATATTTATATTTTTTTCAACTAGTATATACTAATATCTTTTCCTATTTAGTAATAGTTGAATTTTTTTATTTTTTTAATAATATATAGGCACATTATGATATATATGGATAAAAGATGGATCACATTACTTAGGAAAACACATCAGTATGCTATGGGTTTGGAGGATTTTATAGATTTTTCAAATTCTAATCAATCCGTTGATGGGAGAATAAGATGTCAATGTCCTAAATGTAAATTTTTAAGATGTTTGGAGAGATATTAAGTTTATGAACACTTGATATTGATGAAATTACTTTATCAATATTTGTGTTGTATTTAGAATAGAGAATCAAATGTTACAGAACGGTTGAGAACTTAAGTCAATCCACAGAATGAGCTCCCAACTTCGTCAATAATGGAAAATGAAATGAAAAACCTTATAAATTATGAATTCAACATTACAAGACACCAGCATCAAAATCAAAACATATCATAACAGCTAGTTGAGGTTGTTACAAATAAAAATGTGACAAGTTATTTGTTTTTGACACTGTAGGAAAACCAGATCAAGATTGTAACATATCATTAGATCATCCTCTTTCTTATATGGATACTAATATAGGAGAAAACTTCACTAAGTAGAAATATGTCTTTCATTGTTTAGAAGACAATGGAAATCCAGAGTTTTATAGTGTATGTTTGAAATATTCAAAACATTCTTTTCTGCTGAAGTTGTACTATATCAAATGCCTATGTAGAATTACTAATAAGGAGATGTTTGTGATATTGTAATTATTGCATGATGAATTTACTAAAGCAAAGATCCTTGATTATTTTTATGATATTAAAAATGTTTTTAACAAGATTGGTCTGAATTATACAAAAATACATGCATGTACCAATGATTGTATGCTTTAGTAGGAAGTGGATTCAAGCAGACATGATTGAGAAAAATGTTATTATTATAGATGGTAGTCTATGGGTGATGTTAGAAGTCTTAATCAACATACAACCATAAGAAGAAGAACAGTAACACACCTGCAAAATTTTTGTGTTACTTTCCTTTAATTCCTTGATTCCAAAGATTATTTATGTCATAGAAAAAGCCCAAACACATGAAGTGGCATTATGTAGATAATAACAATGATGGGTTAATAAGACATCCAAGAGATTCAAAATTGTGGAAGACATTTGATTTATTACATAAATATTTCTCATATGATCCTAGGAATTTTTGATTGGGATTGGCTACCAATGGATTTAACCCATTTGGGACTTTGAGTACTGATTATAGAATTTGGCTGGTTATTTTGATCCATTACAATCTGACTCTATGGATGTGTATGCAACAAATCCCATTTATCATTTAGATGATTAGTCCTAGAAAAAAGTTCCTAAAAATGATATCGATGTATACTTAAAGCCTATAGTTGAATAATTATTAGAGTTATGGAGCAAAGATGTTGAGACATGTGATGCATCTTCTAGAACAATGTTCAAAATGCAAGCTTCTATAATGTGGACCATTAGTGACTTCCCTGGAATTGGGAATTTATTTGGTTAGAACACTTACATGAGTTTGGCTTGTTCTGTTTGTAACTTTGATTTTGAGCCTGAATGGCTACCTACTAATAGAAAATGGTGCTTCTTGTGCCATCGAATATTTCTCGATGCATCTCATAGATTTCAGCTGAACAAGTAAAAATTCAATGGTTTCATTGATTTTACACCACCTCTAAAGTTGTTAACATGTTCTAAAAAACTGGCACAACTTGGAAATGTTGAAACAGAATTTGGGAAGGTGTATCAATTGAATTGGGAATTTAATTTATTGTGGCATAATATTGATGTGATGCATATTGAGAAGAATTTTTGTGACAATATGATCTTAACATTGGTTAATGAGCATGGAAAGTAGAAGGATCATCTCAATTCTCAGAAATACTTATAAGAAATGAACATAATGCGCGATCTTTTTCCAGTTGAAAATAGAAGGTATGCTTCCAAAACTTTTACAATGAGAAATTGGAATAAAGATAGATTCCTTCAAATTTTAAAACATGTGAAGGTATATAATAGGTATTAAAGTAACATAGAAATATGTTTTGACTTAAAGCATCATAGGTTACATGGATTGAAAATCCATGATTTACATATTTTGTTACAAAATTTACTTCCACTGGAATTGCATACATTATTACCTGAAAAGGTTACTACTGTTGTAATCCAATTCTATACATTTTTCAGAAAACTATGTGAGAAAAATATACATCCATTTCCACTTGAAAACCTTCAGGAGATATTTGTATTGACACATTGTGCAATGGAGATGATATTTCTGATGTCCTTTTTTACTATCATGATGAATTTAACTGGGCATTTGGTTAAGGAAGCTAAATTATGAGGTCATGTACATTATTAATAAATATATCCAATTGAGAGGTACTTTATTTATATATTTTTCATTTCAGTAAAAAATAATTGGCACTTCATTAAATACATAATTATGTTTTTTATTTTATTTCATAGATATCTTGGGCATTTTTAATCTTACATGAAAAATAAATCTCAACTTGAAGGATCTATTTCTGATGTCTATTTGGAAGAGGAGTGTCTTAACTTTTTTTCTAGATACTTGGATGATATTGAGACAAGATTCAATCAAGTTGGATGTGTTTATGACACATCGACTCAATCTGAAATACATGGAAAATCAAAAATATTTCCAGCTATTGGCCAATTGGTTGTGAGAAGCTCAAATGTTACACTGACATATATGGAATTATTACAGGTATATAGATATGTGCTACTTAATAGTGAAATTACATATCCATTTATTGAAGATTTGAGGATACAAAAAAAGATAAAAATGAGAGGAAAAATATAAAATGAGAAAGATATAACAAAAATTGATAATAAAGAGATTATAGAATGGTTTACATAACGTGTAAGTTCATAGTGGTGAACCTAAGATCTTATAGAAAACTAATGAAAATAGTCAAGTGGACTATGGATTGGGACATTAAAAATTGGTATCATGGAATGAATTTTCATATAATGGAAACTCATGTGCATAAATTGTGAGATTCTGAGTGATGAGGATGATTAAACCGTCCTCATGCATAGGATGTTGAATGATTATGGTGTGTTAACATGGAATTGGATGCCTAATGATAAACCCATAATGTGTTTTTGTTATTATGTTTGGTTATCTAAAGTACCAGTAATAGCCTATATGGTCTTTTCCATATGTCATGGAATAATCTTCTAGTTAGCTAAACCATTTGTTTGTGTTTTCGTTTGATATGGATAATCTGGGGTGATTTTCTGAGTTATGGTAGAATTTAATTAGTGAGAGATGACCATTGAGAGAGGGGTCATATTGGTGGATACTCATGTGGATGGGTTCCCTAGTTCAGGGTAGTGGTCGACATGTGTTGTCATCATATGTGAGACCTTATTATTGAGTTTTTGAAACATTGATGTTTTGGGTTAATATGAGACTGTGTATGATATCCCATCAGTTGTGAACCAAAAATGATACCTGATTGGTAGAGATAGTTGATAGACTTATAGGCCCTTAGTTTTGACCAGGACACTAATGGGTCAGTGGTGGGTAGGATCAAGTGTAACCCATGATAGGATTTATCCTAGGATGGTTAATTGTTTAGATATTAAATCATGGATAAGATCATGGTGGTATTATACTAACACAATAGAGTTTCTTGGGTTTTAGTGATTGGTGTCTTAGATGGTTGAGATGCTATGGTTTAAATTATTTTGTTATATGTTCTCTACACATGGTTTTTATTTGATGCTTTCTTAGATGGTTGAATACTGAAACATTGTTAGATGGTTGACTAATGAGCATTGTTAGATTATTCTGTTATATGTTCTCTACACATTTTTTAGGGTACTGGAACTAGTGATGCAGATCATGCTGCCTCAAATCCACATTTATTAGTGGTTTAAACCACCGTTATAAGGTGATATTTTCATACTGACGATAGGTCTAACCACTGGTAAATAAATGTATTTTATAATTTAGCGGAAGTTTTGGTACTTTTAGTAGTAGTTTTCATGAAAAAATATAATCTTTTTAGAGAAGGTTATAATTGTCAATAAATAAATTTTATTTTTTTACAGGAAAACCACCTCTAAAATCACAAGAACTACCACTAAATATGTTTGCTATGATCGGAAGTTATAATTGCCACTAAATACATTTCTTTTTTTACAGGAAAACTAACACAAAAACCACGAGAACTACCGCTAAATATGTTTACTATAACACTTACTAGAAACCACTACTAAATTGAAGAAACTACCATGTATTGGATGACAACACCCAATTTAGCGATAGTTTTATGAAACCGTCATAGATGCATATGGGGGTGGTTTAAACCACCTCTTTATAAAAAAAACACTTATATTCTATGATTTTATTTTAGTTTTTAACATTACACATTTTTAATATCATTCATGACCTACAACCTAAAGGATTACTGGGTGTGATTACAAGACTTGAAGACAATTCGTGGGAATTTTGGTCCCGCAACATACATGTCACGAACACTATTCATGGCTAGAAAATTTATAATAGACTCAAATGTTGTTAGAATTTTAGACATGCATATTACACCTTGTGAATGAATTATGCGATATGGAAATGTTTGATGATCTTATATTCGATAGATTTGACATGAATAATGGAGAAAGACTCTTTTGACTACCCAAGAACCTTCATAATGAAATGAAACCCATTAATGTACCATTTATGATGCATTGAGGGTGGATTGAATTCTATAAATACATATATTGGGGGCTTTAAAAAGATATGGATCAGTGAGGAGAAGATCTGGTTGACGGCATGTAGCAACCTTATTTCCATGATTTTCTTTTCTTTTTTTTCTTCATTATGTAATGTATCCCCTCTCTAGAATTAACTAGAATACCCCATCCATGGAGGGGTAGTTCCTATGATTTATTGGGAAAATGATAATCTTTACCAAATACTATGTGTTTTTTTTGTTTTTTTCATTTAATAGACTAAAATATGTTCTATTTCTTCTACCAATAGGTTTCAATTGTTTATTATGTTTTTAATTCTGAATGCATTTGTAACAGGGGTAGATTCTTTTTATATCAATTTCCTTAATAAATTATCCATATCTATCTTCACCCTATCCCTATATATTTTCTTTAGAATAGATTAGGGTTGGGTAGTGAGTGTTTGAAAATCTCCATCATGACTGAGGAATTGTGATGGGGACTGTTGTTATTTAGGGAATAACAATTTCCAATTGGAAATTGTCATAATTTATCAAAATAGCCCATTACAATGACACCCAAAAAGGAAGAAGGGTAGAAAAATTGATATTTGATTATGGATGACCTTACCATAACCTTTTGACCAAGGGTATAGATGAATCAATAGAGTAATATATCTATTACCATCTATAAGAAGTCAAACTGTTAGAAATTATAAACAATGATAACATATCACTAGGTTTATTAAAATTTTCTCTAATCACCATATTTATCAACTATTTTTAAATAAATAAAATTAAACTACTTTTTGGCTTCAATTCCTCAAACTAATAAAGAATATAATTTTCTTAATCAAACAAAAAGTGAAAAATTGTTTTGTGAGCAATCCTCTTTGGAAGACTACGTAGGGTTAACCACACTACACCAAAATCTGACATTAGTGGTGATTTTTTAGTGTTAGTTTAGGAAATTTATGCTAATTTTTTAGAAAATTTAGTATCAGTTTATTTAAAAATGTTATTAAATATTTTTTTGACAAACTGGACATGTCTTCCCTGACCCTTCGAAGCTTCACCCAGACCCCCTTGACTCCCCGAAGCCTTAATAAGCCTCATTGCTGCTGATCCCATCCCTCACCATGAATCCCCATGTTCTTCACCCATCGCCGCCCATTATCTCAAATCCAAACCTCACCGACCACTCCGACGCTTCACCCCCCAACCCCTAACTCCCCAAAGCCCTACCCCCCTGAATCCTCTCCATTGATCCCGACCATGGTAGTGGTAATTTTTGAAGGAGATTATTTTCATGATGTTTTAGATTAGTTTCAACTTATTTGAGGTAGATGTTACTAATAAATTTTTTCCTTTTAGAATTATAAGAATGCATTTACTTTCTAAATTCCCGTTTTATGAAATTATGAATATTTTTTATATACCAATGGTTTTTTGAAAATATTTTTTGGTGTTTTGGGGTTGATATAAATGGGTTTTCACATGAATACCATGTTTTCGTTTTTCAAATGGAATGTTTTATTATGATAATATTCTTGGGAAATACCTTATTTTATTTCAAAATCGTTATCATGTTTTGAAATGTGTTTTGACCTGATTATAGTTTTTAATGTGTGAAAACAAGGTTTTAATTAGAATTTGATTTTGAATTGGGGTGTTGAGGTCTTAATGATTTAAAAAAGGTTGTTTTAATGCATTTAAAATTGGTATTTTAAATTTTTACATGGTTTAAACCTTCTAAAATGTATTGTTGTCTTGTTTTAAATGGTTTTATGGATGTGGTTGTCCCTTTTTCCTGGTTTTTACTTTGAAAGAGAAAGATCCTTGTTGAAGTGTAGCTTTGAAACATTTTAAAAAAATGGTTGATTTTTGTTTACCTATTAAAATGTTTCAAGTTGTGTTCATGTGATTTTTTAGGGAAATGAAGGTCATTGTCCATGATTTATTTTTTCAAAGAAGAGAACCCTTGTGTAAGGGTGAAATTGAAATTTTTTAAATTATTTGGTGTTTTAAATCATTATTTATATTGTTATTGGTAATTATTTTATAAAAAATGAAATGTTTTTTTTCATTCCAAGACCTTTTTTCATGTCAAAATACGGTTTAGAACATTGGTTTTAAATGGTGTATGTTGAAGGAAAACCTTGATTCCCTCTTTCTCATTTACCACTTATGTGGGTTTGTGATAAATATGTGACGCTTGTTTCTCCCCATTCATGAGAATGTGATACTTATGCCTTCAGTGTATGTTATGTATGTATGGGGAACTATATCATTTTTTGTTAGGGTTGAGTGTAGTTATGGTTATTCTTCATGTGTTAAACTTGTATCATTTTGACTATGCCTTAGTTCCACCATTGGTTAGGGAAAACTAGGTACTAATTCTATGACCTAACTTATTTCTCTAGTTGGTTCACATGCCGCTAGTTTTAAACCAGTCATTATAGGAATAAGGTATAGGTGGGGGGTTTTCATCATTAGGATTGCATGGGAAACTTGGTTTTTGTTCTATATGTTTCATAAGATGATATATAGATAGTTTAGGTGGTTATTCCCATACATGATTAATTTATTATCACATTATTATTCCCAGGGTAGATCCCAGGACACATTCAATTATATGGTTACATAGTGATTTGGGGAATTTTTATCTAGTGTTATATTATATCATTTTACCTGATTTCTTCATTATGTAAACTTTATTATTTATATTGTATTATATGGTTACTTAGTGATTTATGAGAGTTTTATTTAGTGCTATATTATATCATTTCACTTGATTTTTTTCATTATGGAATCTTTCTTGTTTATATTGTATTTTTATATTCCTTACGTAACTGTTTTTCTTACCCTTACATGGAATTTATATTTTGTGTTTTACCTTTACATATATACCTTTTTACCCTTACGTAGGATTTGTATTCTTTTTTTACCCTTAAGTAAGCTTTACTTAATTTTACACAAGAGTTTCTTACATTTATGCAAGTGATTCTTACATTTACAAAAGTGTTGTTTACCTTTAAGAAAGTATTTATTACCTTTACGCAAGTGCTAAGCTTCCCTTAAGAAGCATGAAAAAATGTAAGTTACTATTGTGTAGTGAAATAGATACCTTTAAATAGAGTATGGACTTTATTTTTTCCTTTACGTGTGCTTTAGAAAATTCTTATTTTCATTAGGTATATTCTCAGTGCCTTTATACAGGTTTTCTAGTTACCTTTAGATGACAAGTTCACGTAAAATCCTACCATTACACAACATTACTAGTTACCCTTATGTAATGATTATAATTTGTTCTTACCCTTACATATCATTATAATTTAACTATATAAAACATGTGTAAAATGCATCTTATCATTATGTGATCTCTATATTTTAAAGGTTACCATTACGCAGATTATAAAAATTATGAGGTGCCCTTATACAATCTATGAAAAAATTATGTTACCCTTACATGGGATATATTAGTAAAAAATTTCCCTATTATATTTAAGTAATAGAATCTATCATCTGTTTGAATGGTAGAAAGCCACCGTCACTGGAAAATGATACTAGGAATTAAATACATTGAGTATTTTTTTAATTTGAGCGTGATACTTTAAACAATAATATATTTTTATTTTTATTTCTAAATTTTGGGTTTTAAATATATGATGAATAATTATGAAACACCCATGTGTAGAATATTCAATGAATTTCTAAATAATTTTATCTATATTTGTTTTGTATATAAATAGAAGCTAAGGAAAAAAGTGAATAAATAATAAGAAAGACATTTATAACTTTAGGGATTTATTATACTGATTTTTGGAGGCATTTCTAGTTGCCCTATATTTCCTTGTTCTGTATATATTAAATAATGGTCGAAGTTCACTAATCTACATCAGTTTCTTCATTGACATATTCTAATATTCCAAATAGTTTTATTATTTTTCAGAAGTGTATATAATTCATATTTCACATATGGTTATACGAACATTTAAAAGTAGTGTTTGGTTATTTAACATATTCATATATTTTTTTCTACTAGTATATATGAATATATTTTCCTATTTAGTAATAGTTATGTGTTTTAATTTTTTTAATAATGTGTAGGAAAATTGTGATATATATGAATTAAATATGGATTAGATTACCAAGGAACACACCTTACTATTCCAAGGGTTTGGAGGAGTTTATAGAATTTGAAATTTCCAATTGATCTGTTGATGGGAGAATAATATTTCCATGTCCTAAATGTAAATTTAAAATATAGTTGAAGAGAGATGGAGTTTATGAAAACTTTATATTGAAGAAATTCCATGCTCAATATTTGTGTTAGATTTGGCACAGAGAATCAAACATTAAAAAAAGGTTAAGCACTGATATCAATCCACAGAATGAGATCCCAAATTCATCGATAATGGAAAATGAAATGAAAAACCTTATTATTAATGCATTCAGCATTACAAGACACCAATATCAACATCAAAACATATCAGAATAACCAGTTGAGGGTGCTACAAATTACAATGTGACAAGTGATGTTTTTTGAGACTATAGGAAAACTATATTAAGATTTTAACTTATCATTTGATCATCCTCTAGTTTATGTAGAGACTAATGTAAGAGAAAACTTCACTGAGTAGACAGATGCATTTCATGGTTTAGTTGACGATGTAAATCAAGAGTTGTATAGTGGATGTTTGAAATATGCAAAGAATTATTTTTTACTGATGTTGTACTATATCAAATGACTATGTGGAATTAAAAATAAAGCGATGTCCATGATTCTATAATTGTTGCATGATTAATTTCTTAAAGAAAATAACCCTAAGTATTTTTATGATATGAAAAAGTTGTTAACAAGCTTGGTTTGAATTAAACAAAAATACATGTGTGTCCTAATGACTATATGCTTTATTGGGGAGAAGATTCAAGCAGACAAGGTTGAAAAATATATTCTTCCACTAGATGGAAGTATATGGGTGATGTTGGAAGTCTGAATCAACATACTACCATAAAGAATAAGAAAAGGAACACACTTTCAAAAGTTTTGCATTACTTTCCTTTAAAGACTTGATTGTAAATATTATTCATGTCCTAGAAAACTGCTGAACACATGAAGTGGAATTCTGTAGATAATAACAATGATGGGTTAATTCCATATACAATAGATTCACAATCATGGAAGGCATTTGATTAATTACAACTATAATTCTCATCTGATCCTAGTAATGTTCGGTTGGTATTGGCTGCCGATGGATTCGACCCATTTGGTACTTTGAGTACTAGTTATAACATTTGGCCGGTTGTTTTGATCCCTTAAAATCTACCCCTGGGGACGTGTATGCAACAAATGTCTCTTATCATTTCGATGATTATTCTAGGAAAAAAATTTCCAAGAAATGATATTGATGTATACTTGTATCCTTTAATTGAAGAATTATAGAAATTATGGAGCAACGGTGTTGAGACATATGATGCGTCTTCTAGAACAATGCTCAAAATGCAAGATTCTCTAATGTGGACCATTATTGACTTCCTTGGACTTGGAAATTTATCTGGTTATAATACTTACAGGGGTTTGGCTTGTCCTGTTTTTAATATTGATTTTGAGCCTAAACGGCTACCTCATCATAGAAAATGGTGTTTCTTGTGTCATCAAATATTTCTCAATTTATCTCATAGATTTTGGATGAACAAGTCAAAATTGAATGGTTTCATTGATCATAGACCACCTCCAAAGTTTTTGACATGTTCTAAAATATTGGAATAACTTGGAAATATTGAAATAGAATTTGGGAAGGTGCATCATTTGAATGATAGTGGGAAATGATTTCAAAGTCCATCATCAAGTGAAATCAGAACGCAATAATGGAATAAAAAAAGAATATTCTCTAAACTTCCATATTAAGAATTTAATTTGTTGTGGAATAAACTTGATTTTATGTTTATTGAGAAGAATATTTGTGAAAATTTGATCTTCACATAGATTAATGAGAATGGAAAGTCAAAGAATAATCTCAATGCTCATAAATACTTACAAGCAATGAACATAAAGCATGATCTCAAGACAGATGAGAATAAAAGGCATGCTCTGGTAAATTTTTGCAATGAAAAATATGTATAAAGATATATTCCTTTTAATTTTAGAACATGTGAAGGTATCTGATTGGTATTCAATTAACTCCTCAAGGTGTGTTGAATTAAAACATCACAGGTTACACGGATTGAAAAGCCGTGATTTACATATTTTGTTACAGTATTTACTTCCGTTGGCATTGCGTACACTATTAACTTAAATGGTTAATTATATTGTACTCTAATTCAATACATTTTCCAAACAACTATGTGAGAAAACTCTACATCAAATTCATCTTGAAAACCTTCATGAGAGATTTTTATTAACACATTTTTCAATGAAGATTATATTTCCTCTGTCGTTTTTTACTGTCATGATGTATTTAATTATGAATTTGGTTGAGGAAGATAAATTTGGAGGCCCCATACATTATATATGGATGTATCTAATTTTGAGGTCATTTATTTATATTTTTTTCGTTTCAGTAGATAATTCTTGTCACTTCATTAAATATAAATTTTTTTTATTTTATTTCCTAGATTTCTTGGGTATTTGAAATCTTTAATGAAAAACAAAGATCATCCTGAAGGCTCTATTTTTTAAGGATATTTGGTAGAAGAGTGTCTTACCTTTTATTCTAGATACCTGGATAATATTGAGACATGATTCAATCTAGTTGGACGTGTTGATTACACATCGACTCAATCTAAAATACATGGGATATTAAAAATATTTTCTATTATTGGTCGATCAGTTGGGAGGAGCTAAAATGTTACACTGAAGAAAATGGAATTATTACAAGAACATAGATATGTTCTGATGAATAATAAAATTGAATATCAATTTATTGAAGATTTTAGGATACAAAGAGAGAGACGAATGAGAGGATGGACACAGAATGAGAACGATATAAAAAAATTTGTTAATAAAGATCTTTTAGGATGGTTTTCATGATATGTAAGTTCATAAATGTTGCAATAAATATAGATATTAGGTTGAAACATATTTTTTGTAAATCTAATAAGGTATATTACTTTTTTCAGATCATGAATATTTATACTTGATCATAGTTGTCAGAAGATTTAAAGTTTCTTGCTCGAGGTCCTCTAAAACAAGCTAGAATGTTCAATGATTACAACGTGAATGGCTTTAGATTTCATACAGTTGATCATGAAGAGGGTTTGAAAACATATAATAGTGTCATATTTACAATTTTTGAAGTGGAATAGTATGGAAAGTTGACTGATATTATAGAATTAAACTACCATGGGCATTTTTCAGTTGTTTTATTCAAATGCAATTGGGTGGATAATATCAAGGGTGTTAAAAGAGATTTCTTTAAACTTAATTCTCTGAACTTCTCTCACTTGATTGATGTTGGTGACCATGAACTACATGATCTTTATATATTATCATCAAAAGAGAAAATAATATATTATGCGAAAGATGTCGTGGATGAAGGGTGTAGTGTAGCTTCTCAGGTAAAACAAAGAGACTTGTATGATTTGGGTGATGAAGTATAAGATTTGACCTTTGAAATTGATTCCCATCAATAATAAGAAGAAGATTTATTTTTCCATCATGATACTGAAAATATTAGTCTTTCATGGGTGGATGAAGTGGATGAGGTAATGGAGCAGAAAACCGACATGATTTAAGGATAAAATTATTGTATGTGCAGTTATCCATTCATTTATCAACTGCTTATGTCATTTGTGTAGTCATTTATTTTCTTTATAGTGTATATTTTGTTCATTAGTACTGTGAATATGTTATCAATTAATTTTTTTTTTGTTTTTTTTCGAAATATATGTTTTGAACTTAATTTTATTGGATGAAATGAGAGGAATTTCAAGGAGGAATAATTCTACTATTTTATCGACCACACTGATAGATGATGATCCATATGTCTCCCTCCCTACAATATATCAGACACCATCTGTTTATCCCTACACCATCTCTCACATCCTCCATCAACATTCCATCTGCATAGTCATTGCCTTCCCATTCAGCAGTCTCAATAGTGAGGGAGCGGGGCGCCACTCCTAGTTATTCATGGGGATATTGGAGGGTGACTATTATAGGTAAATTTTTTAATATGAATTAATTTATTAAACTTTTTTTATTCTACTAACTATTTTTTTCGTAATGATGAAAACAATGAAACTATAGAGAAAAATATGAGAAGTTCATATGTATGGAATATGATCAGAGCAAAGATAATTGTCCCATTTGATGCTTATGAGTTCCCATGGATGACGCCATGGGATTACATGGCCATATTCTATGCCAGTTGGTGGCAGAGCTAGTTACCCTCCCCATTATGTATGATGATTGGAGGCATGTGCCTTCATCATGAAAAAATGATGTTTTTTATTCACAAATAAAGGAAATTTTAATACACTATGGTGTAATTAAATTTCAATATGTTATTGAATGATAATATTTTTAAAATTAATATCTGTGAATAGATGTTCTTCCATCGAGATATTCAGATAGATTTTGTTTCAATGGAAAACACAATTCAGGAACAGCGGGATCAGATATCCACTTTGTAGAAAGAGTTAGTTGATTTATATTAGAAGATGATCAGATCTGTGCCCTGTGTTATTTCATCCATGACTAATGGTGAGCAGTTAAATCACACAACTTCAAGATCATTTTCTTTTCAAACATTTATTAGTTTTAAGTATAAATATAAATATACAAAATTAATTAAATTTTAATACACTTGTCTTACAGGTGTTGACAACTGGAGGTAGATATGGAGATGGAGATGGAGAGAGTGAGGAGTAGTGTTCATCATCAGACATTGATTAGTGGTATTTTTGATATTTTTGAAAAATATGGAGAGGGTTTGTTCATGCATAATGTGTGGCACTGAGTATTCACCTAACATTTTAATCACCTAAAATTTTCATGACCATGCTGTACTTTTATTTTATTCTTTTATTTATATCTTCATTTTTATATGTGATCACCCTAGTGGGAGATCATATTTTTATTATTGTTTTTATTCTGTATTTCATTTTATTATTGGATTAGAGTTTTTATTTTTATTTTTTAATTTATTTTTTTAATCTGATGCTTGACACATTCACCTATTAAAAACATTAAATAGGGGGTATTACCTCTCCATGGTACCTCTTTAGAACCCCTCAACCACTCATCATCCTCTATTGTTCTTTGTGCTTCACCTGAGTTTTTATAGAAAAATAAGGTCAATAGTCGAGTGTCCTATGGACTATGACCTTACAAATTGGTATCATGGAATGGATTTTCTTATAATGGAAACTCATGTGTGTAAATTGTGAGATTCTGAGTGATGATGATGATGAAACCACCCTTATTCATAGGATGTTGAATGACTATAGTGTGTTAAAATAGAATTGAATGCCTAATGATGAACCCATAGTGTGTTTTTGTTATTAGGTTTGGTTATCTAAAGTGACAATAATAACTTATATGGTCTTTTCTATATGTCATGGAATAATATTCTACTTAGCTATACCATTTTTTGTGTTTTCCTTTAATATGGATAATCTAGGGTAATTTCCTTAATTATGGTAGGATTTAATTGGTGAGAGATGATCCTCAAGAGAGGGGGGATATGGGTGGATGGTTATGTGGATGGGTTCACTAGTTTGGGGTAGTGGTTGACATGTGATGTCACCATATGTGAGACCCTATTTATGGGTTTTTGGAACATTTATGTTGTGGGATAATATTATACTGTGTATGATATACCATGGGTTGTAACCCAAACATGATACCTGATTGGTAGAGAAAGTTGATAGACATAGAGGCCCTTAGTTTCGCCCAAGACACTAATGGGTTAGCGGTTGGTATGATCGAGTGTAAACCATGACAGGATTTATCCTGGTATGGTTATTTCTTTAGATATTAAATCATGGTTTAGATCATAGGGGCATGATACTGATGCACAAGAGGTGCCCAAGTTTTAGAGATAGGTGCCTTTGATGGTTAAGATGATATGATACAAATTATTCTGTCATATGTTCTCTTCACAAGGTTTTTCTTTGAAAAATTAATAGATGGTTGACTACTGAAACATTGTTAGATGGTTCACTACTGAAATATTGTTATATGGTTGACTACTGAACATTTTTAGATTATTCTATTATATGTTCTCCGCACATATTTTTTTAGGGTACTGGAACTGGGGTTGTATATTCTACAGCCTCAAATACACATTTAGTGGCAGTTTAAACTACCGCTATAAGGTGATATTTGCGTATCGGTGATAGTTTTAACCACCACTAAATAAATTTTTGTTATAATTTAGTGGTGGGTTTTGTGCTTTTAGCAATAGTTTTTATGTAAAAATGGAAACTTTATAGTGGCAATTATAATTGCCGCTATATACATTTTTTTTATAGGAAACCTACCTTTAAAACCTCAAGAACCACTGCTAAATATGATTACTGTGAGTGGCAGTTACAACTGCTGCTATATACATTTTATTTTGTTTACAATAAAACCACTACTAAAACCACAAGAACCGCTGCTAAATATGTCTACTGTGACACTTAACAGAAACTTATGCTAAATTGAAGGATCCACCACGAATTGGATACTGACACCCAATTTATTGGTGGTTTTTTGAAACTATCACAGATGCATATGGTGGGGGTTTAAATCACCACCATATAAGAAAATTGCCTCTATCCCATGGTTTTATTATAGTTCCACTAGACTATAATTAGGTGATAATAAATTATTGTTTTCCATTCCTTAAGTAATATCCTGACCTAGGTACCACACAATGATGCCCTAAACCGGTCGGTCACATGACCTCAAGTGTGCCTCTTTATAAGATTGAGGCTTCTAACAAGTAGCGAGAGTCTAATATATAACATGGGGAGCCTGTAACCTCTTTATTAAATAAAAAAATTAGAAAAAAATAAACAATCAATAGAAAAATGATAATAACTACCAACCAGAATAATAACAAAACCAATACAGACTAGTATCATATGACGAACTAGAATAAGAAAACAATATCCAAACCAAAAATAGTAGATATGTCATCCCATATATGTATCAAGTGTCAATATACATAACCAAAATAATGTCACACTGAAACATCCCCAAGCAGGCCTCAAAATCACATCTTATTCCCTCACCGATGCTCTATCCCAACTCATCCATCTAACACATGGATCTTTCCCTTATCTTTTCCTATAGACATGAAGTCTATTCGAGTAACAATCAGGAATCCCCATGTGGGGTGTGATTACAACTCAATAGGACACCAACAACATTGTCTAAAATAATATACAATCTATAAAAGTTTATGCAATTATATAAATAATAGTTTATAAATAAATAAGTAAAAAAGTTTCCACATTAAATTACTCTTTAATTAACCAAATAAATCTTTAGGTTCACGATGAGTCCCAAACCATAAATACCTACTTCAAACCATATTAGAGTCTAAACCAAATATAACAAGGAAATAAAAATCCATTATTTCATGGATTTCATTATGAATTTAATTACACTTTCATATCACAACCACTTAGAACCATAGTCCAATACCAATATCATGGGGCCTAGAACTTCAAGTATTGAACACCATGGGTATTTGGAGAACCATTACATATCCCACACATCATTTTTCATATGATTATTTGGATACTTAGTCCTTGTCCCACATTCGGTATTATATATGGGTATTTGGAGCATTATTCCCTATCCCACAATCATTATCACATATATAACATCTATCAAGGTTGATCATCATTAACCCTATTATAAAATATTCACATCCTTGTAAACCATTTCAATTTATCAATAAAATCATGGTTTATTACTTAAATCACATGGAATAATATGAACAATTCACTATTAAACCATTTATCAACATTTGACCATAAAAAAAATTATCTCTTCAAGGTTAAGTCAACCATCCCTTAATTGCCATTATCAACCAAATAATAATTTCATTAATCAACCAATTCATAATAAAATTAATCAACCAATTATAATAAAATTTATCGACCAATTCATAATCAAATTAATCAACCAATTCACAATCACATTTCTCAACCAATTCATAATCACATTAATCAACTAATTCCTTAATCCCATTATCCCACCGGATTTATAATCACATTAATTGATTGATTAATTCAATTCCAAAATGCAATTTCCCAATTTGGAAGTTGAAATTACACATATATATATACATTAAATTATAATCAATATAATGGGATTTAAAAAATATACCACATACCAAAAAGTTTTTTATGGATGTTAGGCAAATCGAAAATCCACAAATTGAAGCGGAACAATCAAGATCACAGTGGTGTGGAAGATCTAGGAACAAAACCAAAGATCAAGATCAAACTAAAAAAAATACATCAAAACCTAGATCTAAACCATCACCAAATGGGAAAAAATTATCCCTTTTTACCAAGAAAAATATAAGGGAGAAAGAAAAAATCAAACTGGAAATAAAACCCTTAAAAACTGGAAGAAGATTATTCGATTAATCAATAATGTGGTTAGAGGAGGCTTGGAATCCACTCTGGAGCATCCAAAATCATAGAAAATTATGTTAAGCCAAGTAGGGTGTTTACAGATAATAAATGGGGGGGGGGTTAAGAATTTAAATAAAATTTCATAAGAAATAAAACCCACACACACATTTTCCTGGGATGGGGTGTGAAATTTTCCAAACCATGCACCATAACTGTGCACTTCTCTGTAGGTGTGAAAAATTGCTACTAAGAGGGGGTACAATTTGAAAAACCATATTCCAACCATTCAATTCCCCTATGTATTGAAATGTATAGTTTTCTAGGGGTAGGTTCAAGGTTTGGGAAAATCATGCACCAACTGTTTACTGCCTCGTTTCCTTAAAAAGTTATCCAATTTATTCAAAAACATCCCCAAAGTAAAACCCAACCATGATTACCAAAAAGGGGTAAAAGAGTACCTATAAATGATATCGATTCATATTTATAAAAGGTTGATACCTTACAATATAATCACCTTATAACAACTTGTACTTGATCTGTACTACCAAACAACTCTACGATCTTGAGGCAAAAAGATCGGGCCACTGATCTCATATATCCACTTCTCAATCCCAAGTTTCCTCTTGAAGATGACCATGTTTCCACAATAATCGGACTACCAGAATGGACTTTCTCCACACAAATTTCTCAATAAGGTTAATAATAGATATCTAATTCTCCTAAAAGGATGAATCAGTATCAAGATCAACATCATCAACATCTATCACACGAGAAGGGTTGGGGTGATATCACCAAAGTTGTGAAACATGAAAAACATCATGTATAGTACTATACATCTATGGAAGATCTAATCACTATGCAACTAGCCCAATTCTCTCTACAACCTCAAAGTGTCAAACATACCTAGGTGTTAACTTTCCCTACCTTTGAATACTACTGTGACCCAATCTAGGAGAATCCCAAAGGGAAACACAATCACCCACTGTAAACTCAAGGGGTCATTAACATTCATCATCATACAACTTATGCCTACTATGAGATATCGACAAACATTTCTAAATTAGTTGAACCTACTTCGATGTCTCATACATGAGACTCAGTTTTAGTATCTCTGAATCACTTACCTCCATCCAACATAGAGGTGATCTACATGTATTACTATAAATATCCTCATATGATGTCATTAGAATTGTTGCTTGATAACAATTGTTATAGGTTAAATCAGCAAGTGTTAAGTATTTTTACCAAGACCCACCAACATCTAGGACACATTCCCATAGAATATCTTCCAAAACTGAATGGTACATTATGAATTTACATCTATTTGTGGGTGGAAATATGTAATTATAAATACCTATGCAATAAGCACTTTCTTCAAACCTTTAATAAAACATGAAGTCAATCATGAGTCATGGTTTGAAACTATACTCTGCAACACCCCATACAGATGGGATATCTCTTTAAGGTACAAGTATCCCAACTAATCCATTGAAAAAGTCTCCCAGGTAGGTAAGAAATGTGGTACTTTCATCAATCGGTCCAAAATCAACCAAATAGAATCATTATTACGTGGAATCCTAGGGAGACCCACCACAAGGTTCATGGTAATGTTATCCCACTTCCATTATAGAATTGGAAAATGTATAGTAAACCACCAGGTCATTGATGCTTATCCTTGACTTACTGATAGGTGCAACATCATTTCATGAACACTAAAATGTCTGTTTCCATGACAGGACACCAATACTTTCAATGTAGGTCATGTTCATTTTTGGTCAAACTAGGATGCACTGCCCACTTCGAGGCATGAAACTCATGCATCAACACCTCTCTCATACTCGTAGAAATAACAAAATGATTCTTAACATAGAATATATCATCCTAATATATGGTCCTGTTTGAATTTGACTCCCCACCTTCAAGGATTTCCCTCAAGGATAAACGCTCCAGATCTACATACCACCATTCCCTAATTTAACCCAAAAGTGTGGACTCCACTGATATTTATATGAGGGTCGTCTTATATTGTTCCTCCTAAACCACAACATGAATCTCAACTAACAAAATCATCATCTTCCACTTAGAACTAGTCTCTTTAACTTCTTGAGTCTATATCTTCCTGTATAAAGTATTAGAAACACTATTTCCGTTATTTAAAATATATACTAGCTCAAAATAAAATGATTTTATATAATTACACCACCTATGCTACCAGAGATTAAAATACCAATGTGAAAAGATACACTTCAAGATATTGTGGTCATTGTACGTAGAAAAATGCTCACCCAACATATAATACCGCCAACACTTTAGGTCATAAACCACTGTTGCTAACTCAACATAGTGCATAGGGTAATTCCATTCACGTGGCCTCAACTACTATGACCAATATTATACAACATAACCCCCCTACATCAATACATATCCAAGTGTTATTCTAGATTTGTCACAGAAAACCATATACTCCTCACCCAACTTAGGTAGGATCAAGATCAGAGCAGTAGTCAAATGATTCTTCATTTTTTGGAAATCATTCTCACATTCTCTAGAACATTAAAACTTAAATTCCTTTTTATTCAAGACAAAAAGTAGTTCTTCCAAGAAGTAATAGTTCTATATGAACCTATGATAATAACCTTATAAGCCTAAAAAATATAAGGATATCAAAAAAAGGAATGGAATGAACCCATGAAAACACTTCCTACACTTTCTATGGGTTCGCTGACACACGATCCTATGAGATGATGTGACCTAAGAAGTGTACCCTATCAATCCAAAATTTATAGATAGATATATTGTCATATAGATAATGATATCTTAGTGTAATCAGGTTTTATTAAATATGTTGGGAATGATTATCAGGAGTCTCTTAGTACACTAAGATGTCTTCCATAAAAAACCACAAACAGATCTAGGCACAAGTGGCAGATTAGGTTTATCAAGGCCATAAACATAGAAAGAGAATTATTCGGCCCGAACAACATCAAAATGAACTCATATGATCCTTACCTTCTTCTGAAAACTGTTCGAGGTATATGATAAGGTCAAGCTCTCAACTGATGGTACCCTGATCCTAAGTCAATCTTGGAGAAAACATAAGCTCCATTCAATCGGTCAAATAGATATTCAATATGTGAAATAGGACAATGGTTCTTCACTATAATCTAATTAGATTATGTTAATATACACATAAAAATAAGGTCCCATCAACATTTTTAGAAAACAAAGACTGCAGAACCCTAATGAGACTTTCCCAGATGGATAAATACCATATCAATCAACTCTTCTAGTTGATTATTAATTTCATGAAGTTATGTTGGTTCCACTCTATAAGTTGGAATGGAAACTAAATCAGCTCTAGGAGTGCGCTAAATCATAAAATTAACATTAATCTTAGGTGGAAGTCTTGGGAAGTATTTTAAAAAAAATCCTAGAACTGGTTAAAACCTGGGTGTTAAGCTTCCCCAATTGCTGATGAATTGGCCATGCAGAACCATCTTGGATATCCCACTCTCCATAACGAATATAACTGCTTCCCTCAAGAGTTGTAAAGTTAACTATTCTAGGGTAAAAATCAATATGGTATTGATAGACTAACAACCAGTACATACCCAAAATCAAGTGAAAACTTGAAATATCAAGTATGTAGAGATACCAAGAAAAATGATACTCCACAACATTGAGAGAACACCCCTTTCATAAATAGATGTCTCATAGCAGTACTCCCAAAGGTGTATCTATTATAATAATCCTTCTCACAAACTCCATTGTGAGACTCAAAAAATTTAAAAGTTGTGTAGATATAAAAGAATGAGAGTCTCCTGTGTCAAATAATGCACTAACATGTTTAGAAGCTATAATAGCAGTACCTCTAACTATCCATGGTCCAGTGTCACTATCCACAAGTGTAGGATGAACTACAAGAAACTAAACTACGGATTATCCACTAAAATTGGATAATATTCATTGTTAACATCTTAATAATAATATCTTTCAATGTCCATAAACATTAATTTTAGTGCATTATAGAAATTGAACTTCATTTCTCATATCTAATGAAATTCATGTTTAAAATGAAAATTTGGGCCCAATCATTCATCTGTTTGTGGAAAAAATTATATTCATTTTTTGAATTTGATATTTTGGTATATGATTGATCACTTTTTTTGGAACATTTTTTTAGGATCGATGGGTGAATCTCAATGGAAGATGGAGATTTTTGGGGATGAATGTAGAACTTTTTTGGAGAAAGCATAATGGGCATAAGGCCCATCAAACAAATGTGGGGACCAAAAACCAAGCCCAATGAAGCAAGGATTTTTACAGTAGAAATAGAATAATATGGGGATCATTTTATTCCACTATGACTAGAGCTAATGCTTAATTTTTAATTGAGATATATGGATCTGAAGTTAACATTTAAATGGTGGGCCCGACCTGAACGCCCATAATGTCTTCCCACCATTTCGATCCTAACTTCCAAACAGCTACACCAAATTTCCTGAATTGTTTACTTCTAATAGAGCACAGATAAAAGAGAATATTTCGCTTCTATGAGCCTTCCTGATTCGGCCTCCTTCAATTACAAATTCACATGTCAAAACAGTGGACGAATATGGATGAATTCCCGGGTCAACTTTGAAACATCAAATTCCCTTGATTTTCTCACCCTCCTTTTAACTATCCCAATTAATGGAGATGTAATTTATTGTTCGGGGGTGTATCTAAGGCTATGAATATGAATATATAAAGAGCAGGTGGTAAATGGAATTAGCATTGAATATTTTTCTTTGGAGTGGATGTTTTTATTTTCTTTCAATTGTATTGTCATGATTTCATTTTATAATCACTTTGTCAATTTCTCCCATGTAAGTTTTTCATTCACCTTTATTTAATTAATAAAATATCATCATCATATTCTTATTATTATTTTCTTATTTCTTTTTCCATATCATGTTGATACTGTTGCCTTAGGGGGTGAGGTTATTCACATTATCTTTGTGAAACTCTTCACACAACGGTGGAGTGATTGTTATTTTTTTCTTCTTCTCCAATTCTACCATCATAAGTCTACTACCCGCTTTAATAGATATTATAACATCAATGGAGGGATAATCCTATAATGGGTTGATCCAGGGGAGTAGCAATGGGATGAATTGGATGTTATTTCTTAATTTAATAATTCTTAATCAATTCTATTTTTGAGATTTTAATTCAATGATTTACGTTCTCCATTAAACTCGCCAATTTTAAGGATACACATCTCGAGTGCTAAAATGATACTCTACCTTGGAGTTCTCATCAATATTATCCTCCAAATTTATAGGTGACTATCCTTAGGATAGTGAAAACTCAAAACTGGTCAGTGATTTGGGATGTTTGTTTTTCATTAAAGCAAACACTCGAATTTAAGAAATTGAAATAATTTAAAAATAAATTCATCCAATCCACCTCATGTGATAACCAAGGATCAACTCATTATTTTAAATTGATTTCACTTAAGTCTTGATAATCTCAAATAATCCAATCAATTCAAACTCAAGTTGGAGACGTCAAATCAACACCATCAAATCACCTCCATAGAACATGTGTTTCTAAAGGTTACGTCTTTGGTCCCTGTGGATTCGACCCCTACATGTACTACGACGACTGCTTTTACCAGTAGGGTAAATTTGGGTGCAAACACATACCTCTTCCCTGTGTTGCATTATGAGTTCCCTAAGGTACACCACTTATCTTATACAGGTACTATTTCCATAAAGTACCGCATCCACTACCTCAACTACCATAACCAGTAGAGCTCTAACATTTCAGATTGGTATGGGGTAGAAGGACCCTTCCAACACCATGATTCTACCTATATAATCCATCATTACCCACCTTTCATGGGTTATTATAGAACCATTGTAGATGTACCATCATGAAACAAGCTTGAAACTCTATTGGTGGTCAAGGAGAACTATCTACAAAAGTGACGTGGCCTACCACATTAGTGGTAGATCACTATAGTAATATCCTAAGTAAGTTATCACCCCTATAAATTTTTCATCCCACTAATTTAATTAACATTATCATAAATATATTTTCTACTCTCAAAATAAAGACCTTATGGTCATCTAGAAGAAACAACATGTCCTCCACTAGAATCCTCTTTTATGTTCCCCTCAAATTTGATATCCGAATTCACCACATGAAAAACACTTCTTTAACAAAAAATGTTAACCTCAGACTTAATGTCACATTTAATCTCATCTTGAAAACATTTTACCACATCCACCTCATATCCTACCAACACTAAAACAAATCACTAAAAATCAGTGAAGCAACCAAGATAGTATATCCTAAACATACATCCCTGGGTAAACCATATAAACTCATCCACTCTCTTATACCTGAGAATATCAAGTTAAAAGTGATCCAATTACTTCTCCTATAATTCCTTCCACTGCATATTTTACATCTTTCTATCCTTAGTCTGGATATACCACCAACACTTCTCCTGACCATGTAACATATAAGTATCCGATTTTAGTCTCTTCTCAGCAAAAGTCTCTAAGTGGTCAAGAATCATCTGGACCGACTCAATCCAGAACTTAGTTAACTAAAATATAACATCTTTGGTGAATGTTATAGGGTGATACAATTGGAACTCTCATATCAATTGGGAAATATTACACACAACCCACCCTATTTCTATTAATATAATCTTCATAAATAGAGAATTTTTTTCCTAAAAAATATCTCTGGTTACATCACCTATAAGTATCAAAGTCTCTAGTTCTACTACCAGGAGATCATTTCTAGCCATGTATCCATATCTTCCTATCAATACAAATCCTCATGGAGCAATATATCTGCAATTAAAAACACACATATTAGGATATATAACAAATTATTATCACACTTACATAAGAGGGATTCACATGATGTTATAATAATCCATCCCCCTTATCCCGCCACATGGTCAAAACTAAAGCACTATCATTACCCTTAGCCATACCTTACATGGGTCATGGATCACATAGGGTAAAACATTTCCATAATTCATGTTTCCCTATCATACATCCATTTTACACTTTAATTCAACACACTTCGCGTCATAGAGAACTTATAATTTCACATTAGGTAACTTTTCATTTAAATTAAACAAGCAAGAAAATCATTATCATTTAACCAAATCACCATAAAACCTGATTTTTTGTGTGTTCCTAAAATGATGCATATAACAGTAATTCATGAGTTCCTAGAATGATGCATGTATGTTAATTTTTTATGCCATATGGGTACACAAATAAAATCTTAGAAAAAAAAATATCCCCCAAAAAGTCCATCACTCAAGGTGAAAAAATCCAAATGTTACCAAAAACATCAATAATAATAATACCACCTTGGTTACTTGGTTTTAACCCTAGAAATGGGTTATCTACTCTCATGCACAAGCTAGTGACCAAGGTATAAATCATCTTAGTTTCCTTTCTACCTTAAAAAAATCATTACAAAAGAAAAGAAAACAAAACACATCTAATACTACTTTGTAACGTCCCAACCAAAGTGCCACACACTGGTGCCTCGATCCAGTCAGTCACATGACCTCAGCCATGCCTCCTCAAATGCCAGAGGCTTCTGACTAGTAGTGAGGGTCTAATATATAACATGGTGAGACTATACCCTCTTAATAATAGTAGCACAACAATAGAAAATAAATATTCAATAGCCAAATGATAATAACCAATAACCAGAATAATAATATAACCAAATAGACCAGTATCACATGATGAACCAGAAAAGCAAAAATATCCAAACCAAAATAGTAGATATGTAATTCCATACATGTATCAAGTGTCAATCCATGCTCCATACCAACTTTTTCATATAACATAGGGCCCTTTCCCTTATCCTATCCTATAAACATGAATTATATTCAGGTACTGATCAAGAATCCTAAACAGGGTGTTAGTAAAACTCAGTAGACCACCACAAATAATGTTTAAAATGATATCTATTATATAATAGTGTATGCAGTTTTATGAATAATAAAGTACAAATAAAAAATAAAATAATTTACACATTAAATTATTCTTTCTTTAACCACATTAATACATGGATTCATGATGAAACTCAAGCCATAAATTATAGCTTCATACCATTCTAGAGTTTGAACCTAATATCATAGGGAAATCACAATCCATTCTTTTAAGGATTTAAATATCCATTTAATTACACTTTCATATCATGACCACTTGGAACCATATTCAAATGCCAATATCATGGGGCCTAGAACTTCATGTCTGGAACCCAATAGGTATTTTGAGAATGGGTCCTTATCCCATGCCTCATTGTTTATATAAGTATTTTTAGAATCATTCATTGTCCCACACTCTATCATATATGGGTATTTGTAGCATTGGTTCCTTTACCATACTATTTATCACATATATCACATTTATCAAGGTTAATCATCATTAAACCTCTTATCAAATATTCACATCATGGTACACCATTTCAATTTATCAACACATTCCATGTTTATTACTTTAATCACATGTAATAATTTGAAAAATTGACCATTAAACCATATATCAACATTTTACCATAAAAACCATTAACCCATAAATTTTAATAAAACCGTCCCTTAGTTCCAATTATCAACCAAATCATAATAACATTAATTAAACAATTAATTATGAAATTAATCAACCAATTTATAATCACATTAATCAACTAATTCATAATCACATTAATCAACCAATTCCTTAGTCCCATTATCCCACCAATTTCATAATTACATTAATTTATTGATTAATTGAATTCCAAAATGAAATATCCCTATGTGGAAGATAAAATTAAAAAAATTTATAAATTAAATTATAATAAATATTATGGGATTTTACAATTATACCACATACCTCAAGGTTCTTGACAGATGTTCTCCAAACTAGAAATCTCCAAATTGATGTAGAACGATAAAGATCACAATGGCGCATAAGATCTAGGACCAAAACGTAAGATTAAGATCAAATAGAACAACATGCATATAAATCTATATCTAAACCATCACCAATAGGGGGAACCTTATACCGATTTATTGCGAAAGATAGACGTGAGATAGATAAAATCAAATAGGAAAGAAAATCCTCACCAACGGGAAGAAGATCCTTCATTTGGATCTTCAATTCATTAATAACAGGGTTCTAGGAGGTATGGAATCCACTAGGGAACCTCCAAAATTGTAGGAAATTGTCTTTTTCTAGAATAGGGAATTTAGGAATAATAACCAAGGGTTTTGTGAATTTAAAATTATTTTTTTGGAGAAATAAAACCCACACATGCATTTTTCGGGGATGGGGAGAAAATTTTTTCAAACTGTCTGCCTTAATCGTGTGCCTCTACATAGGGGTTCATTGTTGTTACTAATAGGGTTAATGGTTTGAAAAACCATGAACCAACCATATGATTCCCCATTATTTAGGAATTAATGGTTTTATGGGTGTAGGCGCACAATTAGGTAAAACCCTACGCTGGCTATATACTGCCCCTTTTCCTTCCAAAATTATCCAATTTATTCTAAAACACCCCTAAAATAAAACCCAACCAAGATATACTAACACAAGGGTAAAATAGTAACCATAAAAGATCTTGATACATATTTAAAAAAGGTTCATATCTTATACCCCAGGACATGAATGTGTCACAAGTACATCCGCTGGATTACCTACACTATCTTCTAAACCTCCAGATATGTTGGCAATGAAAAATGAGTAATTTCATACTAGATAGAAGGATATAGTGTCTCATAAATACATATCACACATGAATACTCATTTGGAAAAAGATACGGTGAAAATCATATAAGTCCATTGAACTTGATTCCCAGCTTTCGCACTAACTTACCCCCCTACTGAAGAGAATAAAGCTCCAAACTCTTCACTAACTTTATGGTCAATGAAAGAGACTCTACTCAAAACTATTTCTAAAATTCAACCCATGAAACACCCACATCCTTCTATTCATCTAGATATAGTTTCCACCACTGAAATGCATCTCCCTAAATATGAATAATAACATAAGAGAACCATTACACCTAGGGATCAAATCAAATTGAATGTAATATCATGATTCTCCAACCAACTCGTTGTCTCTACATCTGAAACACTACCCTCATTATTCCAAAAATATTTTCAATCAAAAGAACACAACACCCTATACCAACCCTCATCCCACTCTTTCACATCAACCATATAGTGATCAACCAGATCATCTGGCTAAACCTCAACCTCATGAGCCACACATGGATGATGTCCAGGAGCCATAGCTAAAAATCATAGAAGACTTTCCTAAGCTCGATAGTATGAAATTTTATTTATATTTATTTTAATTCACATCATTCATTTTAACATTCCAAAAAAACAACTCAAATGGTAACACAAGTCAACATAATGCTTGTACCTCTCCAAGGTCTCTAACCTATAAACATGTCAACCTCACTTGGTCATTTAATAAGATTAGAGTTCATGCAGTGGATCATGGGTGGCCCTAAAATCCCATGTTCTAGTTAGTCTTTCTAGCCTATATCCCATACCAAGGTCTAATGGCACTATTTTTATACCATACAACGAAATACTCATAGTTTTAACTAAAAAATCCATATTATATCTCATCCATAACCTCTAATACCACTCTATCACAACTACCTCCATCCAAAGATACCAAAATGAGGGTAGAATTGTCATGAACCAGCCCGAGTCGACCCTGAACCGGTCATAAGGGCCATCCCACGAGCAAGTCCTGACAGGCATTCCCGATCCTCCCAGGATGGAAACAAGCACTAAAGGAATCAATATATTACACAAGGGAATGATTTCTACCATATATAATCAATCAAACAAATAGAGGAAAGAAATGGATAGCCCAAAATATATTTATATAAAAACTTAACTGAACATTATTTGTACAAGAAACTGAAAGTACAACTAAACCAACAACTCAACAAACCAAATATGATAACTAACTAACTCCATGTGACCCTTCTAGTCACTCTCCAATATAATGATCACACGTCGCACAAGGCGATCGAACTCAAGCTAAAACATGCACAAGGGATAAAAATAGAAGAAGACTACAAGCCTGAGTATTAAAAATTAGTAGGTTATCCTGATATTCTATTCCCAATGCACATCCTTTAAAATAAAATAAACATCAATTTCAAGTTTTAAATACAATATATAAATGTATGTTTTCCAAATGAGTTCCCATGCTATATATAAAAATTACCAAACAAAAAATTTCATGTTTTATAAACAAGAATGCCAGTAGCAATTTTCAAAGAGGTGCAACTTCAAAATGAAAATAGTTTTCAAGAGGGATGCTTTAAAAAATTTACACTTTTAAATAAATCACACACACAACTAAATTTAGCAACCAAACACACCGTATGATGGTGGTGAGTACAAAATAGCCAATGAGCACAAGTTACAGGAACACCCCTTGGCACTAGTTAGTTGTGAGCCCTAGGTACCTCGTATCTCGGTGAAAGTAACCATAATAAATATTTGTTCTCCTGAAATTGAGCCACTAGTAGGGGTAATACCCATAACCTAGTGGTCCCCCAACAACATCATCATTATATTTTAGTTAGTGTTGTCATCGTTAAACTTTCTACACGAGATAGGGGCCAAACCCCATAGAATCAATGGCATACTAGTACATGTCCTCCCACCTAGATACCTGGGATTCCCTTTAGTGCTTAATAAAGTTACACATATTAGGAAATACACATTCCACATCAAAATTCCTTTACCAAACCATTTACACACAAACATACCACAAACATGCTTCATATTTCTTTCATGAATCAAAAAATCTCTAAAAAGATTTGTAAAACAATTTCAAAGAGTATAATGAGGCCTTTCACATAAAATCCTTTCAAAAATGATCTTTTAAGGCCAAAAACCCATAAATAACATAACAACCCAAATTTTGAAGCCCCAAAACCAATTAATAAATCATTTTCATGGACCATAAAATTGTTCCAAAAGATAGAACATGAAATATACATGGAAACCATTTTTACGAAAAAAAAACAAATGCCAAACGGGCCTTTAAGCCTTTCTCAAAACTATCCTTTGACCAAGGTATGAATTTAAATTTTATTAAATAGGTGTATAAAAACATTTACAGTATAAAAACACATTCATAAATCCCTTAAAAAATTCAGGTTACATATTCAAAACACAACCATTTTCATAAGGATGTGAAACGGGCCATTTTCCAACAACTCGGGCCAAAACATGGTTTAAACCAAAAACCATTTATTTGTAAAACCAAATCCAAATTGGAAAGCCATATGAGGACCCAAAATAACATTTAACATTCTACCAATTCATTTATAAATCCAAACAAATAATTTTTTTAATCAAACATAACACATAAAATCCAACAGAGCAATTTACCGAACACATGACATGCCCTTTTAAACAAAACAATTTATTTTAAGAACTTGACAAAGAATAAAACACCAATTTCATGCCATATTTTATAAAAGATACTGTAACATATTAAAAATACCATAAAACAGGTTCTAAACCTCAAAAAATAGTTTTGAAAGATAGTGGAACATTTAAACAAACACTTGGTGAGCACTTTTATGACAAAACATCCCTACCTTTCACAAAACAAGGATTAAACAACCATTTTTTACACCAAGAAACTTATAAAAATTCTGAAAAATAATAATAAACATATATATCATATGATAAAAATAAGAAAATTATGAATCTTAAAAGATAAAGGCATGTGCAAGGGATATCCTACCTCAAATCCTTGGCGTAATGGAAACGCAAACCCAATATCACCATCCGAGGGTTTACAAACCCTAAACCTATGACGACCAGACCCAAAGGAACAAAAAACCCATAAAAATCATAGGATATCAGAACCCTAGGTCTATCATTACTAGTGGAGATTATAAATCCAAGAAATAATGAATGGAGGAAGAAGAGGGAGGATAAAGGAGAAGGAATCTCACATTTTCAACAAGAAAACTCTTCATCTTCCAATAGATCTGCAGCCTTAGAGAAAAAGTAATGGCTTGAAACTTCTTTGAGAGTCTCCTAAGGTATGGAAGAACCTAAGAAATATTATTTTTAGGAAAAATAGTATGAATGGAATGATTTATAGATGAAAGAATTTACCTTCACGATTCTGGACGATTTGAGAGACATTGAGAAGTTTTCCCTAATACGAGACTCATATGAGCTCCAAAGAGGTAAAATAGATAATGGGGGTGAGTATAGGGATATGTTATTCAAGTGTGAGGTTGAATAACCGAAAAATATTAAAAATTGAATTAGATATAAAAGAAACTAATTATTGTTTTAAAACTAGAAATGGGCCCATGGGCTGACCCAATACCTAAATAAGTAACCCCAATTCACCATTTTTATGAATTTTTAAGGGGTCAAAAAGGATATGTTAGTTTTAATATGTAATTTTAGGAAAATTTTGAAGTTTTATGAGTCAAAAATGATAAAAAATGAATGAGTTATAAAATAAACAAAATATGTTTTTAAATATGGAAATGGGCTCACGGTTGGCCCAAACCATGAAGTAACCACCCTTTTCTCAAAAAACTTCTAAACAAGCAATGGAGAACCCAAATTAGGGTGATTAAACATATATGGTAGTTAAAAAATAAAAATTAATCTCACCCAACACCCAATAAAAGGATCAAGATTTTCAATTAACCGGATCAAAACCATGACATGAAAAGAAAAAAAACTGGGTGTGACAATTCTCCCCATAATTAAAGATTTCCGCCCCCAGAAAGACATAACACATTCAGGAAGATTGATCAACACCTAAGGATTCATTATATATATGGTCCAGCCTAATAATCCAATGAAACACCCTCAACCATTAATGGACCTTAATCCTCTTACCTCGACCAAAACACCAACTCTCACCCACTTCTTGAGAATCAACTGAATGATCGAGTCACTACCTCCACAACCAAACCAAGAACCTGGTTGTTGGGACTTCTACCAATGATATGAAAAATCACCAAAAAAAAGAGAACTCACAAAAAACAAATATTCCATTGGATTACGGGATGGAATCCCCACTATTAAGAAACAAATGGCAGTAGATAAGTTCTTAGGAGGAAAAATCAACGAGACCCGTGGTGGGTCTCCACACCATTAGAACCCAACGTGCAATGAACAAACAAGAATTCAACTTGAGCTAGAATCAGGCCTCACTCACACAATCCCACCAAAACTCTCTTGAAGCAACCTACCAACCCAAGTTGAGAGGAACACAACATGAACATTTAAGCCACCCACTCTCGAATGGAGGTGGAAAGAACTGGGCCAACACTCTCTGCACGGATCCAAACCCCCACCAATTATGGAGGGGAGGGAAGGGGACCTAATAATTGGGACATTGAAACCACAAAAGAAACAAATTAACTACCTCACTGAAATGGTATAGGTATGATCTTAGCAATACTACCCACAATCCTAGGACTCCTAACTACGTGCTAGCTTCACTCCAAAACCTATGGTTGGAGCTCTGATGAATGAAGGATCTCTTGACTCACAGTCAAGATTTGATAATCCCCAACTTTTACTCCATCCCTTAGTTCCAAATAGTACCATATAACACTCCTAGGAAGAAATAATAGATCAGGAGACACCATGAAACTATCTTCCTCAACAACACATTTTTATCAAAACAAGAACATGGAGGTACACAACACTATATTCTATCACTCCGAATGAGGAGCAGAATGAACAAGGCACAAAAAAACACCCACTAAACATCATTGAGCACAACTACTACAACCAAGATAATCAACGTAAAGGTAATACACTTTAAATCGATCCCAAACATCTCTCTATTTCAACAAATGGGTTGAGGTATTATTCTAAGAGGTGGATTTAACATTTTAAATGAATCTATAGGTTGATCAATAGGAAATATTTAAAATGGAGAACTATTCATGGCCACATCACAACATTAAACAAATCTTTAGAAACCCAATGAACATTATTCCTAAACCATTCCACCAACAAGATCTCATATCCAGATAAAACAAGAGTATGACTTCTAGATCACAAGGAAGATTACTTAATAAACAACTCTTCTATGATATAGAAAAAACTAGCCACATAACCATTGGTTTATAAACAAAGTTCACAATTATTAAGCTAAAAACACTTTTGAAAAACAAACTAACTTGGGGGGTTTCCACATTCACCAATGGTGTTTCATCTAGTCTCACCCACATGCACATTTACATGCCACCCTAGGCACCCAAACAACAAGCCATATAGGCCATCCTTCAAGATATCAATAAAATCATGCATGTGAGCACCCATGAAAACACCAAAGGATAAAACAAAACAACATCATTACAAAAATCATGTACCTTCAAAAGGAACACCAACCACCATGTCAAAAAACCCTTTTTATATTTCACAAAACAAACCACATTTCATCAAGAACCGTTTTCTTAAAAAAAACTACCCCTTTTCATTTTTAACAACTTTTAAAACACCCAAGATACCCCAAACAACCCCTTCCCATTTTCTAAAATCCACCAAGTTATCTTTCCATAATCTGATGGTCATTGAGACCAATACCCTTTCTAGGAAAACATCAATCACTCAAAACCAATTTCCAAAACCAATTCATCAGATTCAAAAACTTTTCAACATCCCAAAACAACCCATTTAAAACAAAGATTCAGAATCAACTTAAAATGATACACAATTTCAAAAAAAAAATATTCCAACAAACAACAAGGTTTGATTATGGATAATCCAATCCCGTTAAATCATTTCCACTTCCTATTTTCTTCACAAAAACACATCCTTCCAAAACCATTCTTATGTTTAATTTTTGAAGACCCCTTTTCCACTATTATAAATCCAATCCTTCCTTTAAACCCCATTTTTACAATTCTCATACATGTATTTTCAAAATAAAAATTCAGAATTCAAGAAAGGTCTAAGAAACCCACAAAAGGGAACTAGTGTCGGTGAGTGACTAGACCATATGGTTGGTGGACATATGCCAAACACATCACCAACAAAAAGAGGCTTATTAGAACCATTCCCCAGCTCCACATGGCTTTCCAGGTCCTACGAGCTCATGAAATCCATTAGTCATACTCCCCCTATCATATCCCAACAACAAACAATCAACAAGAACAAAGGAAACTAATAAAACTGGACATCCTGTGAAAACTCAAGGATCAGAACGAGTAAGAGTTCATGAAACTCTTCCCACACTTACCCCTCAAGTGAAAAAATTCTACTCCATCTACCTATAAATACCCCAAAATAACAAGGGATCTCTATAAATAATGGTATACTAAGAGATGACCTCCTCTGATACCATTTTGTCATGAACCAACCTGAGTCGACCCTAAACCCGTCATAAGGGACAACTCGCGACAAGTCCCGAGATGTGTTCCCGATCCTCCCGAGATGGAGACAAAAACCAAGGGTATCAATAGAGTACACAAGAGAAATATTTCTCCCATATATAAACAATCAAACAAACAACAGAAAAAATAGACCGCCCAAAATACATTTATATAAAAACTGAACTGAACATTATTTGTACAAGAAACTCAAAGTACAACTAAACCAATAACTCAACTAACCAAAGCTGATAACCAAATAAATAAATGTGACCCTTCTAGTCACTCTCCAAAATAATGATCACATGTTTCCCAAGGTGATTGAACTCAAGCGGAAACCTTCACAAGGGATAAAAACAGAAGAAGACTATAGATGTGAGTATTAAAACTCAGTAGGTTAGCCCAATATTATATTCCCAATGCACATACTTTAAAATAAAAGAAACCTAAATTTCAAGTTTCAAATACAAGATATAAAGGTATGTTTTACAAATGAGGTCCCATGCTATATAAAAAAATTACCAGACAAAAACTTGCGTGTTTTATAAACAAGAATGCCAGAAACAGTTTTCAAAGAGGTGCATCTTTAAAATGAAAATAGTTTTCAAGAGGGATGATTTAATGAATTTAAAATTTTAAATAAATCACACAAACTACTGAATTTACCAACCAAACACACAGTATGCCGACAGTGAGTACAAAATAGCCAATGAGCATAAGTCATGGGAACACCCCTAGGCACTAGTTAGTTGTGAGCCCCATATACCTCGTATCTTGGTGAAAGTAACCATAATAAATATCAATTCTCATGCACATGAGCCACTAGTAGGGATAATACCAATAACATAGTGGTCCCCCAATAACATCATCATCATAGTTTAGTTAGTTTTGTCATCGTCAAACTTGCTACGTGAAACAGGGGCCAAATCCTACTGAATCAATAGCATACTAGTACACGTCCGCCCACCTAGATACCTGGGATTAACTTTAGTGCTCAATCAAGTTACACATATTATAAAATACACATTACGCATCAAAATTCCATTACCAAAATATAATCACACAAACATCCCACAAATATACTTCACATTTCTTTCACGAATCAATAAACAACTAAAAAGATTTGTAAAATAATTTCAAAGAGTATAACGAGGCCTTTCATATAAAATCCATTCAAAAATGCTCTTTTAAGGAAAAAAACCATCAATAACATAACTAACCATATTTTAAAGCCACAAAACCAATTAATAAATTATTTTCATAGGCCATAAAATTGTTCCAAAAGTTAGAACATGAAATACACATGGAAACCATTTTTACAAAAAAAAAACAAATGCCAAACGGGCCTTTAAGCCTTTCTCAAAACTATACTTTGACAAAGGTATGTAATTAAATTTTATGAAAGGGGTTTATACACACAATTTACATAATATAAACACATTCATAAGTCCCTTAAAACATTCAGGTTACATATTCAAAACACAACCATTTTCATAAGGACGTGAAACAGGCCATATTCCAACAACTCGGGCAAAACATGTTGTAAACCAAAACCCATTTGTTTTTAAAACCAAATCCAAATTGGAAAGAAATATGAGGAACCAAAATAAAATTTATCATTCTTCCAATTAATTTATAAATCCAAAAAAAATAATTTTTTAAATCAAACATAACACATAAAATCCAACCGTGCAATTTACCAAACACATGACATTCCCTTTTAAACAAAACAATTTATTTTAATCACTTGAAAAAAATAAAACACCAATTTCATGCCATATTTTATTAAAGATACTGTAACATATTCAAAATACCATAAACCAGGTTCTAAACCTCATAAAATAGTTTTGAAAGATATTAGAACATTTAAGAAAACCCTTGGTGTGCACTTTTATGACAAAACAACACTGTCTTTAACAAAACAAGGATTAAACAACCATTTTTCTCACCAAGAAAATTATCCAAATGCTGAATAATAATAATAAACATATATATCAGATGAAAGAAATAAGAAAATTATGAATCTTAAAAGATAAAGGCATGTGGAAGGGATATCCTACCTCAAATCCTTGGCGTAATGGAAACACACACCCAATATCACCATCCGAGGGTTTACAAACCCTAAACCTATGACGGCCAGACCCAAATGAACAAAAAAACCATAAAAAATAATAGGATAAAAGAACCCTAGGTCAATCATTACTAGTGGAGAATATAAATCCAAGAAATAATGAATGGAGGAAGAATAGGGAGGATAAAGGAGAAGGAATCTCAAATTTTCAACAAGAAAACTCTTCGTCTTCCATTATATCTGCACCCCTAGAGAAAATGGAATGGATTGAGAAATATTGGAGAGTCTGCTAAGGTCTGTAATAACCTGGGAAATATGATTTGTGGGAAAAAGAGTATGAATGGAATGATTAATGGATGAAATAATTTACCTTTGCGATTTTGGATGATTTGAGAGACATTGAGAATTTTTCCCTAATCCGCGACTCATATGAGCTACAAAGAGGTAAAATAGATAATGGGGGTAAGGATAGGGGTATTGGATTCCAGTGGTAGGTGTAATCACCAATAAATATTAAAAATTGAATTAGATATAAAATAAACAAATTATTGTTTTAAAATTGGAAATAGGCCCATGGGCTGGACAATACCTAAATAAGTAACCCCAATTCACCATGCTTATGAATTTTTAAGGGGTCAAAAAGGATATGTTAGTTTTAATATGTCAGTTTAGGACAGATGTGAAGTTTAATGAGTCAAAAAGGATAAAAAATAAATGATTTATAAAAGAAACAAAATATGTTTTTGAATCTAGAAATGGGCTCATGTTTGGCCCAAATCATGAAGTAACCACCCTTTCTCCAAAAACTCCTAAAAAAGAAATAGAGAACCCAGATTAGGGTGATTAGAAATATATGGTAGTTAAAAACTAAAAATCAATCTCACCCAACACCCAATAAAAGGATCATGATTTTCAATTAACCAGATCCAAACCATGACATGAAATGAAAAAAATGGGTGTGATAAGAATGATAATGAACCTTGAATCTTGCCTCTGATAGGATTAGGTTAGTGACTAGCATTGACTGTATAATAATATCATGAAACAGGATGTATTTAGCTCTATTATAATATAAGATCTAGAGATAATATGAATCATCCATAAGAAACTCCATGGAATAATTTAAAAAGGAAGAAAAAACCATCCCACAATGCATGTATAAATAAAATAGATACATATAAAAATATCTAATGTAAAATACACAAAATTAAAGATAATTTAGTGAAATATAACTAATATAATGTTTTGAGCTAGTAATTTCTAGCACAGTCCATGTAGTCCTCTTGGAAACCTGAAAATTAGTTTATATACGTATGATGAGTATACAAGTATACATAGAACAAAAACCAAAGTCACTCATGCACATGTGAAAGAAGAATACTAATGAACCCATGAGAAAACAACCAAACAAAAATCACCTAAATAGGTAAAATATCCATCCCAACCTCACCAAGGTATTCTCACTAAATTAAACAATCCAAGTATAATGCCATAATAAGAAGCATGTCGATAAAGGGGACCCCCACCACTTTTCCACTAATTTTACACTCTAACACCCTAATATCTCATGTATTGGAGCTAATATATAATATGAATAAAATATACCACTTACCCTAGCATGATAAAATCAACTCTTTTTCATAGACACCTGGGACACCACCCTAGAGCACAATCACATCTCATCTCATCTGCAAACACCTGAGTCATCACATTACAACCACTTCCATAACCAAAGTCATAGGGTATCATAAACATGATGGAAAGAAACCTTTTTCTATGCTCATACCATGCAATAACCCCACCATAAGCCTCCCCATAACACATACATACCACATCTCTCCCAAAAACACCTAGGCCACTGAACTACAATGCAGTTATATTACATCTCTCCTGAAAAAACATGGATCATCACCTAGTGCACAAATAGAATTATGGTCCTCACATCATGTGAATATTCACTCATCTAGAAGAAAGATCAGGAAAGGTTGGGTAGACAAGAAACCATCCTCATCACCATGATGTTGGGAAAACACCCCTGTGTGAAAATATGGGTGTCAACACTTAGTGATCGACATGGGTGGGGTGTGTATAGAAATCAAAAAAAATATACAAGTATATATATATATATATATTTACACACACCAGCCCAAACTATGAGTTCAAAAAAACAATAAACTCCCAAAACCCCACTTTTTCCATGACCTCTAAATTCATAACGACACAAAAACCACTAGAAACATCTCACACCACCGACCAATTCCCTTATTCATCCCATTTATTTTATTATTTTCCAAAAAAATGAATTTAACCACATAGCCCATTATTTATTTGTTCATTAGTCCTTTCCATCCTATTAAAAAAACCAAAAACCAACCATTTAAAATATTATTAACATGTTATTTCATAACTATCTAGGAATCTAGAACAAAGCAACCACACATCCCAAACATCTCATCATTCCCATCAAACCATTGACTCACCGCCCCAAAACACTGCCAAACAAACCATCAACATGCCACCATAAAAGCACATACCAGAAATACATAACCTCACTAACTAAAAAAATATCCAAACAAACCATCACCTCACTACCCCAAAATAACAACAAAACAACCATCACCCTACTTCCCCAAAAGCACTTCCAAACAAACAATCACCTTGATACCCCAAAAGAACAGCTAAAAAAACCTTCACCTTGACACCCAAAATGAATATCTAAACAAAATATCGCTATTAACCAAACCAAATAAAAACCACACATCACTTCCCCACAAGCACAACCACATATCAACGACCATTTTACATATTTAACAAATGGGATTTTATCACATTTCAATTTACATTTTAGGGGTGTTATCACACAAGCCATAAATCCTAGGGGAACTATTTTATTAACCAAATATAAGTGGTTTGAAATTTTCAATTTTATGTAGATATCACAAAAACATGTAACAAAGTTTCCATATCACACAAACTACAACATAAAAAAAGTGTCCCAAAAACCACAATTTTCAACTAGACATTCAGCCTGTACAATCACAATATCACAAAAATTGCAATACTATAAAAACATGTGAATCATCCAACTTTCCCATTAAATTTAAATTAACCAATTAATTTATCTTGATTCGGACATAAAAAACCATCTACCATAGATAAAATTGTATAACCTCACAAATGATACACAAAAGTGAGAAACAAGGGATACATTATCTCAACGAAGCCTTGCCAACTCATTTCACGCCACATAGATAAGAAGAAATTCCCAAAAACAAAAACCATATACAAAACCCACAGATCGAACTAAAAACATAAAGGTTTATAAAAAATTCATCCCAAATCATAACACAAACAAAAAATGAACCACTATAGTGGATATTTGAAGAATAATTTGAGGAAACCCACAAGAAAGAGATGAAAAATCACCACCAATCACCAAAAAGAATCCACTGAAACCAATAGATGGAACTAGGAGGAAGATGAATATAAAGTCTCCTTAGGAAACCTAGGGTTCATCTCAGAATGAGAGATATGGGTATGATCAAATGAAAATAAATCATATAAAAGGGTTATAAAATATCCTGAATCTTGTTGGTTTCATGTAGTGTATTCCATTCATAATGTGAAATCCACAAGTTTCCCAAAAATTGGAACTTTCATTGAAATCCATGTAAGTTTAGAATTTATTTAATTACACATAATGAATTATTTTCTTAAAATGAATCCATTTCATGGGTTCCCCATCATCCACATAAAATATATGGGACACACTGTCTATATAACCCACAAACCTCTAATTCATGTTGTGTACCACTTTCATGACATGAATTTCTTGATGAAGCTCCGCTACACCTCCAACCACAAAATAACATCCTTAAGTATACCCAGAACACATACAAAACCCAAAACCAAAAAATAAATGGGTTGATAAGGCATATTATTTTATAAATAGTGGGTGTCATAGGGCTAATTTTAGTTGTTTATATAGATTATTCACACTAAGTCTTCTAATTTTGGCCCCTTAGGGAATGTTTGGTTGTAAATTTTCATTTAAAGTAATTTTTTGGTCATGTTTTTTCCGTTTATGTATTTCATGGATAAAATTGTTTATATTTTTCTTTGTTTGAATATTCATTTAGCTACTATATCTTGTATTGAATAGTCATGTATTGTATGATTTCCCACTTGTAGATACCTTCTTTATGTGTCTTTTAGGACCATAAATACTATGGTTTATACAGAAATCATGACTTGACTATGTATTTATTATTCATAATTTGGTTATACATGAAAGATGGTAAATAACCTCCCATTTTTATGGAATCATCACTTGGTTTTTATGCCGACCTCCATTGATCAACCCAAGGTATTTTCACAGTCTATCTTGGGTTCCATTGGTTATTTGGGTTGGTTTATTACAAAATAAAATCAAAGTGACTCAAGGGTTTTTGGTATGGGATTGCGAATATTCAAGATAGAGGACTATTGGGGATCAATAAGTAACCCATAAATATTCCCGACCATCATAATTATAGAGGAATCTTGAGCTACAATGGGAAAACTGAATTTAATTTTGAACTTTTCCCTGAGATAGTCTACCCTCTTAGATTCTCATGCATCATAAGTAGATGTGTCTTGGTAGGTACTGATAATATTACCTGGTATATTGAGTTCTTTCTATGTGTTCATTCCTTAGGATTTGAATCACTTTATTATTTATACTAACCATAACCTCAATAATAAATAAATTTTTGTTTTACTATTTATTTAATAGTGGAAATTAGGTTAGTATAACTCATATAAGTTCTTCAAAAAAATATAAAACCCATTTTTACTTGATCTTGAATGCTTAACTTTACAATTTTGTTTCATTTTTATATTATTACTTTTAAAATAATGACTAAAGAATATCAAAATCTGTGGTTAAAGAAAATATTCATGAGGGAGGGTATATGGACTATGATATGATTGACAATATACAGATATGAATTCCAAATTTTTCATTTCTAGAATGGGTTATGATGTGATTATATTTTCTAATGAAGATTGTACTACTGCACTGACCCTTGACTGATCCCTAAAAATGAGATACTAAAAATGCTCCAATTTATAAGCCTCCTATTGATCCTCAAGTTCTAAAGGGTCTATCACAACTACTTCAATTATTAGAATATGAATCACCATGATGATAACCCTAAGATATTGATGTTATGGACAAATTTCTATTCTATTTACCTACTTCCATATATGGAGAAGTCTTCCCTCAATTGGTAGATGATTGGGTCAATCATATGCATCATATCATTGATATAATTTAAAATCTAGAGTATAATTAGGTAAATTTAGACACTTTTATACTATAAGAAATTAGATGATGATGGTGGGACATCATGTTTGAGTAATATAAGGGTTAGGGGATCAATTTTAATTTCTTTTAGGACCTATTTTTTCAAATATTTCTATTATGACACTCTTCACTAGGATAAATATTGATAAATTATAGAAATTAGATAGGGATAGACTCCTATTATGGATTATTATTCAAAATTCACTGATCTAACCCTCTATTATCCTTTCATGAGTGGGGTTATATGTTGAAAAAAATATAGGTTGAGATGGGATTGATGAAGCCACTATATTCTCAAATGGATATGTTTATTCTTTTGACCTTCTTTGAGGTGGTGAAGGTTATGTTGACAGAAACTGGTTCTTGTAGTGTTATGTGGGATAGTGGTTCTTCCAATAATTGGATGTGATGTAATAAAATGAAATTTAGGGTTGATCGTAATAGTTTAGTTAGGGTGGGAGTGGAATTACTCTTAGCTCTGGAGTATCATAGATTGGCTGCTTTTAGTGTGGTCAGTCACGACACACCAAGCCTAAATTTACTTTTAATTTAATTTCGTGCCACCAATGTGGTAGTTATGGTCATATACAGATGTTATTAAAGTAAAAAATATATAATAATATTTTCTTGTGGCTTAAATATATTCAAAACTCATATGTTCAGTTTTCTGGGAAAGCTACTACAGAAACCCAACGTCTATCAGGTAGGCCTAAATGGGGTAACAAGTGAGTAGGAGAAGGATAGTAATCAGTAACACCTTCACTAGGGAAAGGATCTCAGCAATAGATGAAAAATGATGGATCTATAAGGGGTTTTTAATGTTATAAATCAATGAATAATGAAGATGAAAATCCTTTAGTGGTGTGATGTATTATTCGGGTATATTCTACCTTCTTCTTTTCTTTATTTGATACCATAGAATCCTATTATTTTATTTATAGGAATTTGGTATCTTGTTCTGGAATAAAATTAGAGCTAACGTAGAGTATCATGACTATCAATACCCCATTGGGTAAATGGTCAGAATGAATTATTAAGTTTGTATATTATCCTATTGTGGTGGGATCATTCAAAAACCATTTTGAATTTTTAACTCTAGATATTAACATCTTTGATCCCACCATGGGTATGGATTGGTTGAACCCATCCAAAGACCATATTGATTATTATAACAGGTGATATACATTATATTCTCCCAATTAAACCCAATATTATATTATGGGAGAATGATATTATATATTAAATATATCTAGGTAGGATCATGATAAATATATAAATCTTACACCTAATATTTCATTCCCAATTCTTGGACAATTTGGGGAAAAGTGAACTAAAGCATTACCACAAGAGGTTTGATTATTATTTGATATGTTTAATAATTAATTTTTTGTTAATCCCAAATTATGATGTGGATTTATCTATTGGTATGGTTAAAATAATTAAATTAATTTCAATTCTATCATATTAGATGGCACTAACAGAGTTAAAGGAATGAAAACATGAACATGATGAGTTGGAGACCAGGAGTATTATTCAGCCTAATAATTTTTCTTGGAGTGCTTCAGTTTTGTTTCAAGAAATTTAATGGGAGTATAAAAATTTATATATCTTATCATCAATTGAATTTGTTAACTATCAAAAAAACATACCCATTACATCAAAATGATGATTTATTTGAAAATTTGACAGGGGATTACTACTTTTTATGGATAAATTTTAGATCTAGGAATCATTATCTTTGTGTGATACCCAAGTAAATTATGAAAATGGAATTACAAATTTAGTGTAATAACTTTGAATATTTGGTATACCTTTTGGCTTAATCCATGAACCAGATATTTTTATGTCTATCATGAACATAAATTTCCATCCATATTTTGACTCGTTCATGGTAGTCTTTTTTTGATGAAATTCTAGTGTACTCATGAACCTATGAAGAACATGGAAGACATATTAATGTCATTATGATAAAATTAATTGAGAATAATATTTATGTTAAACTCTAAAAAATATATTCTGGATTCATGATGTAATTTTTTGGGCCATGTGGTGTCACAAGATTGAATTTTGATTGATCCTGAAAAAGTGGAAGCGCTAATGTCATGAGAAGTGACTAGGAACTTATTAAAATTTAAAAGTTTATTAGGGATCATTGGGTATTATTATCATTTAATTCAGTAATTTTCCCATATATCCACTCTTATGACATTCATAACAAATAAAGTTATCATGTTCATCTAGCTAGGATATTGTGAGAAGACTTCTAGGAATTAAAACAGTGGCTTACAACTATATATATCTTAATTTTTCTAGATTTAGGAAAGGTAATTATGGTACACAGTGATGCCTATTTAGTGGTTATTGAGTTTTTGTTGATATAGGTCCATTGTATGGTACCCTATGGTTTTAAGTAGTCATTACCACATGAAAGGAATTACCCAACCCATGATCTAGAACTATTCACTATAGGATACAATTTAAAGTTTTGGAGGAATTTCATATTCGGTAAGAGGTTTTTGGTGAAAATAAATCACAAGAACCTAAAATATATATTTTATTATAGAAATATAAATCTAAGGAAGATTTAGTGGATTGAGTATATATTATTGTTTTATTTAGAGATTATTTATGCTTCGAGATAGGGAAATGTTGTAGCTAACACCCTTTGTAGATTGTCTCAACCTCATAAATTGAATGAATATATATATATATATATGAGTATATCATTATAAATATTTTAACTAAAATTCAGTTGGACATATCTAAATATCAATGTAAAATGAATCTATACCTTATTGATTGTGAATCATTTATAGAGGAATATATAAAGGGTTCTCAGATCTCTAACTAGGATTGTATCATCATTCAATAGAGATTCAATAGTGGGGAGATCCTGGAAGGATGGTCCCATGATTTTTGTTAATTCCTTTATCTCTATGAAAGATCTATTATAAGGACCCGACCTTAAAACATTACATAATCTTTAATTAAATGAATAATTCACATTTATGGTCTTTTTAGGTTTAGGGTTTTAGAGAATTAGGCCATAACTATTACATATCAACTTGAAAATTACATGTAGACACTACTACTCAGTATCCATTTTTTTAATAAAATAAAAACTCTTAAAAAGCAACATGTTTAGTTCTAAGTTTTAGACAACATGACTTTTCCTTGATCCCATATTTGGACCTATTCATATTTAAGTCATGTGGGAAACATTTCAAAAATATGGGATGAGCATACAAAGCTCAGTAAGGGTTATAAAATAAGGAAAGAAAACATTAGCCCATCTTTAAATACAATTCAATGAAACCATACTTTTCAATCACAACATACCTTATTAAATCATTAGATTTATGAATAACACACAGAAATCATAAATCATAAAGGAAACTTGTGGCATACAAAATATACTTACATTATTTCTACCACCACTAAATTGGGAGTTGCATTGGAATACCCATCACAATATATTCCCTAAATCTATTAGGAGAAACATTAATGTTTACCTCCATCACGTTACCCAATGCATTGGAGAGCTATCTCGGGCTCACCCCCTTAGGTTTATCACAGAACCAACCATATACGTAAACAATTCCCAATAACCATAACATATTCATAATGTATAAAACAAGAATAAAGGAAAGATACCATTTCCATATTTCAATCAAAATATATCATTTCAAGATATTAATGTAATCAATGCTTTACCAAAACCATTTTCAAAACCATTTAAAAAATTTAATAAAGATATTTTTGAATCAAAGTGTCCCATACCACTTTGAAGATTTTAAAAAAATTAAAATTTTAAAACATTAATGTCCATATAAATAAATCCTTAAAACCATTTTTAAAACATGGACATTAATGAGAAATATTTTGAAGAATAAATCATTAAACCATTTAAAACAATATTTTAGTTAAAGAGTTCCCAACCAAAATAGAGACGCTTGAATACAAATAATTGAGGAATAACAATAATCAAAGGTTATAATATTATGAGAATAAATATATTCATGATATAATATGTCAAAGGTCAGTATATAAAACATATAAAAGGGATTTTGTGTATAACAACAATAAGTTTAAATGGAATGTAAATTGAGACAAAGTCCCTTGGAAAGATCATATCCTTATATTAAGGAAAAATCAATAACATAATTATGTGTGAAAAATAAGAATACACCCAATATAAGTGTATATTAATTTTAAAACAATCATAGTTCATTCACACATATTCATAGCATAACATAATTAAGAATTATAAGTTCAACCCAAAGAATTGAAATTGGGTAAAGAAGTTCCCTTACAAAAATTCGACAGCCTAATGGCGTCACTTTAAAATTCAAAGAAAAAGAGTTGATGAGAGAAAAAATGGTATCTAATCACTTGGACATAAAATTTACAGAAATGAGGATATATAATAACATATCCCAACATAATAAAATGAAAATTAAAAGACATAACAAAAATAATTCTTTTACTAAAAGAGTATGGTGAAAGGTTCCCTTACCGATTTGGTAACTTACGAAATATACAACCCACAAAGGAAGGATAATAAAATGAAGATTTAAATACCAATACATTAAATTATATTACACAAATAATAAAATCATGTGAAGTACATACACCACACAGAAAGAAATAGTGGAAAATATAGAATGAATCTCACGGGAACAAAAAGTGAGATGAAAACCCCTTACCATGTGGTAATCAATCGAGTCGTATGAGCAAAAGTTAATAACCACCAATTTAATCACATAATACCATGAATATAAAGATAATAATTATAGTATATATCAAATGGAAGTATACAATACACCACATGCAACAAATAAGTGGCGAACAATGGAAATCTCACAGAATTAAAAGTGAGATAAGAAACCCTTTACCTTGTGTCTGACTTGACTCGTTTGTTCCTTGTTCTTCCTGAATAATAAATTAAGTTAATTTTTATTTTATTAAGAAAATTTTCAAGTTTATTATTCCTTTTATATAACTTATTACTTTTCTATTACAATTATTTAATTATTTGAGTTCATATTGGACATTTTGTCGATGTTCGGAACTTGAGTCAAAAATGAACTTGTCATAATTACAAATTGAACATGTCATAAAAATTCAATTATATAAAGAATAATATTAATGATTTATATATCATATATATCCAGTATATATTTATTTATAATAGTACATAACATTTGTAGATAATAAATGAAATGCACCATTCATGGAGACGGTAAGTCGTACGTACGCGTGAATGCTACTTTCATTTCTATGTCATATTTAATGGAATGAAAACATAATGATAAATAGGTATATCATAATTCCAGTATAATATCATATATAATTTAATTATCTATATCCTTTATACATTCCATGTATGGCATGAATGAGTCATATCACTTTAATGGGGCGGTAGTCCGCACTTCCTCAAATGAAATTTTCGCGTTTACCCATTATGGAAACAATAAAGGTATGATATAAATGGAAAATACAGAGACATATAAACAATATAAATATAATATATATCACATATAAATATATTTCCATCATAATGGGCACCATGATATGTGGTAGGAGATAATTGAACAATCATTGTTTTGTGAGGCAGTAGTTCAACATCCACAGAAACAATATGTTATTTTAACCTTTAGATGGAGGTGTGTGTAAGTTTAGTTCGAATAATTCTCATAAAAACAACCTATTATATTTAGGATAATTTTTTTTTATAAAATAAATGAATAAAAAGAGTTTAGGGGGTTGGAGAAGTAAAATAAAACAAAAGAACTTAAGAGAAGATGTTACCTTTAAATTGGGTATCTCCCTTTGGTTTGAACCAAAAGGTTTAATTGAATTGCCATATTACAATGGGAAGGATTATATGATGAGGAGAGGGATGTAAGTAGATTAATTGGGAATATTTTGGATGAGAAAAGAGGCTTGAGAAGTGTGAGGAATGGGTTATAAGTTAGGGATTTTTATAAGGGAGAGGAGGGGCTCTTTATGAATGTTTAAAAAATATTATTTTATTATATAATTATTTTCGGTTTATAAAGGTCTAAAACTCATTAAATTTGAATATAATATGACTCATGTTCTAAATAAAATCATCCAATAATAATTATATAGGTTTTTTATATTGTTTTAATTTTTATAATCTTATTTATTTAAATCATTCATTATTGAGGTTAACTCTGTATCATTATTGTGTCATAAATAATTTTATTTATTTGATGTATAAAAATTATAAAAAAATATCATGATGTAGTAAATCGTTTTATATTTCTAATTAATATTTATAGTTTAAGGTATAACTTATATAACCCCATGTAAGAATTGATTTACTAAAAGATATATGTTTAAGTCATTTTTGTCTTTACTTTAAATTAATTAATATAAAGTGTCATTATCACTCTTAAGTGGCTTCATGGGGTCCCAAACTATACCCAAAGGATTCCCATGGTCATACATGTATCAAAAAATATAATTAATACACATGTTAGGGCAATTTAATATTATTATAATATTATTTGTTTACCCTTATTTACCAGATTTACCCTTTAACCATGGTAAATAAAATATTTACTGAGGTAAATATTTAAAATATATGAAAATAAAAGTTACCAATTTACAAAAATTGGACCTCCTGATTCCAAATATGGAATCCATTTTTTCAAATTCAAAACATATAAGTGGTATAAATTAATTAAAAATCAATTCCCAATGTCGAAACAAAAATCATGTTTTTAAGAAATAATAACTATCTAAAGATTGACACTTGTTTATGTCCAATTTTCAAAGTGAAAATACTTACAATGACCAAAATTGGATTAAATTATAAAAATATAATCTAATTATACTTTAAAACCATTTAGAAACATAATCTAATCATATATATAAATTAGATTAAAAGGAAGTTTTGAATTAAAATACAGTATGTTTCGCTATTAAAAAAATGAACTTTATCAGAAAAATACCAAAATTTTATCCAAAGTAAATTTTGATGACTCGATTTTAAATAAGAATATTATTTTTTCAAATAGAATATATAAAAGTGACCAAAAATAGATTTAAAGAGGGTTCACCGTCAAAAGTTGGTAAATCGACATTTTAATGAATATTTGAGTGTTTATATTCAAAATCAGATTCTTTCTTATTTTAAGCCTCTAAAATTTATTGGATAAATTTAAAAACATTTAACAAACATGTATATTCATATTTTAGTTAGTTATGTCCATTAACTCCAATACAACGGCTAGGCATTAACTACCATTTAAAATAATATTATATTATTATTTTTCAGTATGAATCAACGTTGTGTGCAACATAAGTTTTGAAAGAAACCCATTATTGCGTATTGGGTATTCTATCAAACATAGCATTACCTTTAAAGTAAAATTAATATTTAATTGAAAAATATTAATAAAAATGAAAATTTTATATTCATTATTTACCTGGGATGTTACATCTATAATCTGTACTAGTATATTGGAAGAGGTGATGAGGGATAATTGATCATATCACTAGGAAATACACATGAGAATCACTTATATGTACTAACATATGTGTAGGTAATTTTTGTGTCTTGGAATGAAAAAATAGATGGTGTAATTTGTGCCTTTATTTCTTATGTTGCAAAAAGTCAATGATGAGCACCAAATAACCACAATTTAATTATAGCCTCTCCATATACCCATATTTAAATCAGATGAGACTACCAGGTATTTTTTATGATCTTACCACATTTTCTGAAATGAAAGGATATGGTATTGGTAATTATAGATCTATTAACCAAGACCACTCATTTACTTCCCAAGTGGGAGGCACAAAATATATATTTTTATTAATAAAAACGACTTTTAATGAAAAAGTGGGAAACCATTAAATTAAAAATTTATACAATAAACCAGCATCATACGTTATAGCTGAATCTATGAATTTCAATTTAAGCCTTTTAGAGACCTTACCTCTGTAGAGACTCCATTGTTGAGTGGTATCCTTCGCGTCTAGATCGTCTTTGAGGAGTTTTTGAAAATTTTATGCCAACTTGTACCTTGTTTGAATGATCTCTTCCTTATTAATCTTCTTCCCATTGAATCCTCTTGAAAAAATGCCATGTTTTTTTGAATCTAGTCACCCTCCTCCTTCAAAACATTTACCTAAATGCACATCCCAACTATCCTGTCAAACTTCTCTTGCATAGTATTGACCTCTACATCTTTATCTAAGTGTTCTTTATTGTAATTAATTATGTCTTCCCACTCATCACACTCCATAAATTCATTTCCACTCAGTTTGATATCAGATATGACACCCACATTTTTTGCATTCGCTAGATCAATTATAGATTCTTCCCCTACCGGTGATTCTAACTCCTTAATAGAGTTTTAATCTACATTATTGTGAGGACCTTTATACCTTATTGATGAGTTTTTATCTACAATGTAGGAAAACATTGAAGGAAGCATGCCTTTATTTGACTATCTAGTAATGAGAGGACTAGGTAAGTAAGAATAGTCCTTTCTTCTTTGTGACCTCTAGGCATGCTTAATAAACCCATCTGAATAAATTTGGGAGGGATCCTTCATTAAAGAGTTGGGGAATCTCTATGATTTGGAGATTTGAAACATCATGGTGTGTGGAATGACATTGTATCTTAACAGGACACATGGTTCACATCTTTCTTTTAAAAGGGATTGTAAAAATATATTGTATCATGTGTCAAATTAATCAATATATATCACCATAAAATGGATGGCCTGTTAGAAAAGACCATTTAGATTATAGAATACATGTTAAAAGCATGAATAATAAATTTTGGTTTCTCTTTGGAGAGTCATTTATAGACTTTAGAGTTTTTTTACTATAAAAGTTATTAAGTGTCCATTCATATTTCTTCATTCAATTCAATCAATACATGTTGTTTTGTATTATACAGTGCAACACCTCATAAAAAAAGAAACCATAATTACCCAATTTATAGAAAGTATTTCTTATTATTTCATTTCAAGGATATTTTTAATTTATAATTTTATATAATTAGGATAAAAGTTTACATATCAAACCCTTATAATATAAAGTGGACACTTCCAATCAATTCCCATTTTATTCCACAAAAAGTGTATTCTAAAATTTAAACTCTTCCTTCATTCATAACATAAATTTTAGTTTGAACATTTTTATTTCTTCTTGAATATCCCTAACATAATTCACTGATACCTTATTGGTATCCCATGGAAAGTAAAACATAATAAATGGTGAGCTCTGATGCTCAGTAAGGGAAATATTATAGTAGAAGATATTACATAATAAATAAATCATGAATAATTTGTAAGAGATAAATAATAATAAAATATTACATATAACTAATATCATAAAATGAGAATATACCCATGGATGAAATAACAATGTAAATAATCACACATATAACAAATAACTAATTCCATAATTATAGAGTGCATAATGACGGACATTGTAATCATATCTTCAATTACTTGGGCCAAGAAATAATAAACATACCATCAAGACCTCATGCTAAGGCATCACAAATTATTGGGAGAAAATACACCAAATACACATGATAGTTTCTCTCTTGAGACATACCGATGCATCAATAGACACTAAAAGGGATGCCTATAATTTTTTAAGTCTAAAACATTCATCATATGAAAGTATTGAATAATCAATAAAATACATAATCAACATAAATAACCATATTTTAAAACTATCATATTAAATGATAATATTCTCCCTAGTCAATAAATAGAACAACATGATCATAATACATCTATAGAAAAAAGGTGGATGATATTACTAGATTATATCCTCAGTAAATCATAAGAATCATCAAATGATATTAACATTGATTAAAATACCTTTAAAATAAAATTTGATCCTTTCTCTAGGAACGTGAGAAAAATATAATTTTTTGATTAAATTTTTAATAAAAAATTCAATAATATTGAGAAAATACATTTATTAGAAGATAAAGATAGAAAATTATAAAATAATGTTCAAATAAAATAATTGTTATGAGGGTATTAAAATCCATTCATGTGATATATGTTGAAATAGAACATTTTTTTCACACATTTTTAAAAATTACAAAGTGAATCACATAAAAAACATTTGAGAAAGATTCATTTTAATCATTTTCAAAGAAAGTAATAAATAACATTGACCATATTTTAAACATAAATAAGAAAATTTTGGAAATAATATATTAACAAATTCATTGAGTAGAAATATTTAGAAAGTAAAACTATAAAAATAGGTTTAAAGAAAAATCCCTTATGAATTTCCTAACTATTGAAGAAAAAGGATGTTAAAGAAGATAACATTAATTGGACTTGTAAATAATTTAATTTTATTAAATTATTTATAAAATACATCCATAACTTAGTTTATACACCACACCAAGGAAAAAATGGGGTGAAAATTGTTGAAGTCTTAATGAAAGGAAATTAAGATGAAAAATCACTTACCTTCAGTAAAACTCTCCACATATGTACTTTATATCGTGTATAATTAACTTATACTATTATTATATATGATTAAGATATTTTCTAGGAGTATTAATATATCAGTATCCATATTATTTAATTTATTACTATTCATTATATAATTACTAAATTATTTAAGTTTATGTCAGATGATATGAGGTTGTTCAGTTCAAAATCACAAAAAAACTTTGGTAGGTTGGCCTGGTCAGAGGGATCATGGTCCAATTTGTCATGACCCAACCCTACTCGGGCTCGAGCCACAACTACCCCAAGCCCGCCTCCATAGGCCAGGGTTTGGCGACAAGTGCCGAAGGCCAAAAAACTCAGCGAGGCCTTTGCCTGAGTACATGTACACACACACTCAGCCCACTCAATGCAGAAGTGCAAAGTCAAAAAGAAATGAAAAGAAAATTAAAGTTCCAACTACTATAAATAGACCAAAAAAGGTGCATCAACCTCTAAACAGTAAAAACCAAGTGCTGAAGGTAAACTGAAAAGAAAAGGGAAAAAACACGCTCCCAACAAGAAAAGAGCCAGAACCCGACAATAGGTAAACAAAAGTAAACAGCTGGGAGAGTCCCACACCTGGAAACTAACTACGACCACCATACGCGGTCCAAGCTCCCGAACTCCTAAGATCCGCTGAAGTCACGACCAACCGATTAGTCGTCTGCTAGGTCACACCAAGTGCGGGCAAAGCCCAAGCAGGGGTGAGTATAAAAATACTCAGTAGGATGCCCCGAAGGCTCGATGGAGAAACAAAGGAGGTACTAAAGAGGTGAGCAGTAGGTCAAACAGGGAAAAGTAAAGGAGTACAACTGAGAGTGCAGTAAATAGTACAATAACGTAACATCTCAACCCAACTAGATAAAGGAAGTAGACTCATCCAAACGCAAGGAGACAGAAGCGGTGAGAAGATGAACTTCTCGTCGAGTCTTCGCTACATATAGCAGGAGAGTAGACTCATCCAACCATGAGAAGCTAGACACGGAAATCATGTGGCATACCCCCCACGTCTTTGTCTCTTCTGGAAGGAGAGTAACCAAAACCCAAGGAGTGGGTACTGGAAGAAGGTATACATATATATATGCTCTGTCAATAAACCTGAACAAGATCGTAAGGGGATCTCCATCCCATAGCTCAGCCCAAGAAAGTGAGTAGCCCACAGTCCTAGAAGTAAACACCATCAATACCCAGCATCCTGCATGTCTGCCCCGAACTGAAAGCCAAGGGGCTCAAATCACCGCACCTTGACACTATCCGATTTGGGTGGAACTGACTCACCTGCACGATTTTAGGTCGCGTCTCAAGGACACGTATTGGTCGGGAAATCACCCCTCATACTTGAGAGTTATGGGGAAAGTCAAACCACACATTTTCACTGTCACACAGTCAATAGGTCTTCTCAAAGTCAAGGATGTCACATCACTGACCTGGTACAACCAAGGGTCCCGCTCTGGTAGCCATGGAGAAAAACCACAGACTAGCCTAGTAGAAAGGACTGAGTCTGAAAGAAGTCATCAGGTAACCCACTGCCCGGTCTCTGCTGAAGGGTAAATGCTAAGAGGTCGTTGAGTAACCCACGAACCAATCTCTGCTGGAGGGTAACCCCTAAGAGGTCGTCGGGTAACCCACTACCCAGTCTCTGCTGGAGGGTAAACCCTAAGAGGTCTTCGGGTAACCCTCTACCCAGTCTCTGCTGGAGGGTAAACCCTAAGAGGTTATTGGGTGACCCACTACCCAGTCTCTACTGGAGGGTAAACCCTAAGAAGTCAATGAGCAACCCACTGCCCAGCCCCACTGGAGGGTAAACCCGAAGAAGTCGATGAGCAACCCACTGCCCAGCCCCGCTGGAGGGTAAACCTAGAACTACTCTGGACATCCCTACTGGATGGTTCAACACTGGCCAATAGAACACGAAGTGGGTATCACACAACCACCCAACTCCAGAACAATTCACCTTGTAGTGGTTCAGCGCCCGTGTAGTGTGGGTCAAACCGATACCTGGAGCTCTGCCTAGGGAAAAACATTATGGTAGATCAATGAAGGAGGATATGATCTCGATACTCGACTAGGGAAACTGAGCCCAGGCTCACTAGGGCTCTGTACCCTACTACAAACAACCTCTGGGGTAGAGGATCGGTGCTCGCGTAATGTATTGGTCACATATGTTCCACAAGAACCCTACCAGGGTACACAAAGGGACGTGATACTGAAACCCATCACAACTATAGAAACAGGAAAACCCCAAACAACTCTTCCAGTCAAACCATCGAGAAACAGGACCAGGGGAACCCACTCAACCATGTTGGTCTAAATGTCGCTAACTGAAGGACCCTCTATGTCATAAGAGGTCAAATGTATGTAAAGTAGAACACGACGCTCACATGGGGCCCACACGACATGTGGCCCTATCTCATCTCCTAACTAATCACACAAACATTCTCAGGTACAAACTAAAACATCTACCACCAAGCATTCCCCTACACTTCTAGAGTATACCACATTTCCAGCCCAAGCCTATCGTGCACACGACACCCAACGTCAATGTGAAGGGAGAAAACGCAATTCTGCCAACCTCCTTCCTCCATGGCCCTAGCACGACCAACCACATCTCTTTAAACATCTAGATCACTCACACAGAAGTGAACATGATTACACACCAAAGGTTACCTACAAACATCACAGGAAGAACCACCACCGGTACATCTTTCATGCTTCCATATTTAATGAGATCTCGAATGAGACTTCTCACATCCAAACGGATCGTACCGTTGTAATACTCATGGAAAAACATGTGAGATAGACTATTTACTTGACTCCAATGGACATCTGATGTAAAAATCATTCAACACTTCTTTAGGCCCGACGACGTCCCGTGGTCCCGAGCCTCGGTCCCGAAAACAGTCGGGCGCATCGCACCATTGCGATCCCCTTGAAAAAAAATGTCAAATTGACTGATCAATTGAGTGTAATGGATATCTAGAGAAAAATATGCATTTCACCGTACCACACACGAGCAATGCTTTGTGGGACCCGCATCTCAATCCTGAATCACAACGAACGGATCACACCGCTGTGATCCTCTCGAAAAAGTACACAAAATTGGTTGTCCATTTGTCTGAAACGGACAGCCGGTGATAAAGATAGAAGTCACCGCCAACTGCCAAAACGGCCCTTGTGGGGCCCGCACCTTCGTTCAGAATTAAAGTTGGTAGATTGCGCCATTTTAATGCCCACAGAAAAACACTCAGAAATGACTACTCGTACGCCCCGAACGGACGTCCTATGAAAAAGTTGATAATCGCTACTCGCAGCTTTAAATACGGGTCATGGGGCCCACCTCTCAAATCCAGCTTTAATGCCTGAAACCACTCTTGAAATCTCTGCCTCGGCTCTAGGGTCCCAATGCCTCTGACGACACTCAAATCGGACATTGGATGTGTCTGCGCCATCCAAAACAAGAACTCTCGAAAAAACACTAATCCACTTAACGTACGCGTCGTGCCACCGAGACCTTCATCTTAGGAATTAAAAATTCTTGAGACCATCTCAAAATGTCCGTCTCGATCCAAGGAACGTTTCACCGCTAACGGCACATGAATCTGATTTACGGTTTGAATATTAGGGGCGTTTAAATATAATTGGATGAAACGATGTGGGTCGGGCCGGTTCGGCCGGCCCACCCTACCTGAACTGGCCCGTGGTTTACCGTGTGGGCTGGCCCGTCTCACCTGGACCGGCTCAGCTGGTCTGGCTGTTCCCACAGGACCTGCGAGGTGTGGGTCCTTGTCTGTGGACTCGGGTCACGAGGACCTTGAGTCTCCCGCGTCAACCTGGCCGGCAAAGCTGGCCGGTCTTCCCACGTCGCGTTCCCTTGCCCGGCGCCTCCCCTCGACCGCGACGCCGCCCGTGGCCACCTACCGCGCTCCCTCGCCTGGCCGCCATCACACCCGGACCTCCGACCGTGCCTCGCCGCTCTGCCGTCCGGGAGCCCCGCTCGCCCGGCCGACGCCACCCGCCGCCTAAGCCGAGTCGCCCGCCACCTAAGCCGAGCCGCCTGCCGCCTGAGCCAAAGCTTCCCACTGTCTAAGCCGAGCCGCCCATTGCCGGACTGGCCAGAACCACTGGAAAACTTCCAAAAACCCATGGATCTTCGGCAGACGACTGCGATCGCCTCGGAACTCGGATTTTTCAATCCAAAACATGTGTTGGATAGCTCGGAACATATACTACACAACGAAGTGCTTCACTCGACAAAATAATGGCAATTTGACGCTACAAATCAAGCTCAAAGGCGATGCGAAATTAAATAAAAATGAAATTGCAACGATCGAACATCTTGGGAATAGCCCAAAGCTTCAATCCTTCACTGCGCCACCACCATTTCCACTTCATCTTGGCTTGGGGGAGGAGGAGAAGAGGTTGAAGTTGGGAGCTCCTTGATTGGGAGCTCCTTCTGCCAGAGAAAGAACAAGGGAAAAATGGGGGTTGGGTTATGGCTTAAATAAAGAAAACTAATTATAATTTTAATTAATTTTTAAAGACCCCATATTGACCCGCATCCGAAACTCTTGGCGGGGTCAAGATTAAACCTCCCCTAGGGTAAACACCACCTCCTGAGCACAACAGAGGTCTTGTAATTTTAATCCAAGCCTCCATCCGAAAGTTATAATATTTAATGATCGAGGCTGCTAAATTACAAAAACTCCCCTGGTGGCATCTTCCACAGAAGGCCCGTGCCCGTGAAACTTACACCCATCTTAGGGTAAACAACATGCTCCAGACTCAATGGTGCCCTCAGTTTTCCTATTCGAGCTACCATTTAAGATTTATTCCATTTATTTGGCGTTCCTAGTGTGAAAGCACTGAAAATTTAATTTCGGCCACACCAGGGCTTGGAATCGTACGCCGTCTGAAGGCGCTGCTCTGGAATAATATCAAAAAATTCCAAAGTCTTTTATAGCAAAACTGGGTTCTTACATCATTCCCTACTTCAAGATTTTCATCCCAAAAAAGAAAAATCGGGGAACAACTCAGGGTTCTAAGCCCACACCTGGCTCTCCCATACCCATAAGAACTCTTGAACAGTCCCGTATCCCCGCACACAGACCAAAGGATTTGATCTATTCATGCGAGGTCTGACCTCACCGATGACGTGCATAGGAGCACGCACACAACTACTTAGGTATGTCTCATGGGAGGCGTTATGCACCCAAACCAGACTTTGGGGTTAGGGGAAGGTAGTAGATAACCTCGCCATCCCTTCCCACAGTCTCAAACGGCCCGAAGGCCCTCGGTGGTAGCTCATCTCCCCAGTCGAACCTCTACATCGCACGTCGCGACTGGAGTAACCGCTTGGACCTGATACCATTCCCAGTTATTCCCTCCTTCAGAATATTCATATGGTGAAACACTCAAGGATATTTGGTCACGCAAGGTTTCACAGTTTATGTCTCACAACCAAGACACTCTTACATGCTCAGAAGGTGAAGGAGTCAACACCATCGACTAAAGAAAAGTTCCCACGCCTTCTACTAAACTAACACAGGGTTACACCGACGCCCCGCACCACCCTGGTAACAACTCAAGCAAGGAGCAGGGAGAAAAAGCATTTCACAAAGAGTATAACAATTCTACTAAAAAAAATTATAAGATCCGTAAAGTGTACCTCTTATAATTTCATGCTCTGCAGGATCGTAGACATCTAAAGCTCGTGGTATTCTGTGGTCTCAACTGTCAGCTCTCGGAGCCTGACGTGGACCTCCTAGTGGTGATGGGAAGACCTCGTAAAGTCTTCCCCACTACCATATCCTCCCGCTCCTCCACTAGCACCACCTCTCTGGGCGCTACTCAGATCACGGCGCTGCCTCTACCACGGTGGGGCACCTGCTGCCTGCTCGATAATCTCAGTGTTCCTGGTCAGGAAGTCTCATGCCAAGTGACCTCGCTCATCGCAAGCATAACACCGGCGCTCTCTCGGCTGCCCTGGTGCTCTCCGGAGCCACTGTGGTGTACGACCACGTCTCCAAAACTGGCGGTGGGAAGGCCGCCTGCGTTGAGGTTCTATCAGCCGACGCCTGCTAGCTGTGACAGACATCTCGGCTCTGTCGTGCCTACTGCCACCACCAGCTTTAGAGCATGACAGGAAGCTCTCTGTCACCAGCGCCTGCTCTAGGACCTCGGCATAAGTGGGAATGACCAAGAGTACTATGAAATCACAAATCTCTCTACGAAGACTCTTCTCTAACTTCCGTGCTCGGAAGATTCCATCGTGGACCGAGTCTGGGTAAAAAAAATGTGCATGGTCTGTGAACCTAGTCGCGTTCTCCATCACTTTCATCCCTCCCTGCTAAAACTATAAGATCTCCTAGATCTGAACAGAGATTAAGAAAGAGCGGTAAAACTCCTCACGAAATAGAATCTAAAAGTCGTCCCATGAAAGTGGAGACTCATCGAGTAACTGAGTCACCAGACTCCACCAATGCCCAACTGCTCCGTGGAAAAGGCTGGCGGCCAAAGCCACCATAAGATCTGCTGGCGTCTGCACAAGCCTGAAGAGGCGAACCACTGTCTCTAGACAAAACTATACTACCTGAGGGTCTGTCTCACCGTCGAACCTCAGCGGTCTCTGTCGCTGGAACTCCTAGAGCACGCTCAACCTGCGCTCAAGCTCCGTATGCTCTACTGGAGCTGTCGGCTACTAACCAGGTGGGGGTGATGCTACTGGCCCACCCAGAGAAAGGAACTCGCATGATGGGTCCTGGACTGAGGCTTCGTAGCTCACAGGGTCGTCGTCACGAACCAAAGCTAGTATCCTTGCTGGCTGTCTCCGTGGAGGCATCATGAATGTTACTAAGGAGCACCGCGATCCGATGAGCATATTTGTATATGACAGTAACAACAATGGGGAGCTGACTCAAGAAGGAAAGTCAAAGACTCATTCCTATGTGATACACAAACCAATTTCCCCACAACGAGTGTCTCAGCATGACGAGTTGACAAGCAGGTTATCAGGGTCCTGGTGAATGGATACGTCGGCCGCCGCACCATCACTAGACTCCCTGGCCTGAGAGCTGCTCTCGAGACATGTTGACACTGTTGCCCAAGATCCCAACCAATTCCTTTTTAGGGACATCCGAACAACATCCTAAGGAATGAACCACCTCTGATACCACTTTGTCATGACCCAACCCTACCCGGGCTCGAGCCGCAACTACCCCAAGCCCGCCTCTACAGGCCAGGGGCTGGCGACAAGCGCTGAAGGCTAAACAACCCGGGGAGGCCTTTGCTGGAGTACCTTTACACACACACACAACCCACTCAATGAAGAAGTGCAGAGTAAAAAGAAAAGTAAATTATAGTTCCAACTGCTATAAACAGACCACAAAAAGGTACATCAACCTCTAAACAGTACAAAGCAAGTGTTGAAGGTAAACTGAAAAGAAAAGGGGCAAAACACGCACCCAACCAGAAAAGTGCCACAACCCGGTAACAAGTAAACAAAACCAAACAGCTGGGAGAGTCCCACACCTGGAACCCGACTACAACCATCGTACACAGTCCAAGATCCCGAATGCCTAAGCTCCGCTGAATTCATGACCAAACTGTCCATCGTCTACAAGGTCACACCAAGTGCGGGAAAAGCCCAAGAAGGGGGGAGTATAAAAATACTCAGTAGGATTCCTCGAAGGCTTGAGGGAGAAACAAAGGAGATACTGAATAGGTGAGCAGTAGATCGAACAGGGAAAAGTAAAGGAGTAAAACCCAGAGTGCAGTAAAGAGTACAATAGAGTAACAACTCACCCCAACAAGAGAAAGGAATTATACTTGTCCAAAAACAAGAAGCTAGAAGCGGTGAGAAGATGAACTTCTCGTCGAGTCTTCGTTACCTATAGCAGGAGAGTAGACTCATCTAACCATGATAAGCTAGACACAGAAATCACGTGGCATACCCCAGGCGTCTTCGCCTCTCCTAGAAGGAGAGTAACCAAAACCCAAGGAGTGGGTACTGGAACAAGGTATACATACATATATATATATATATATATGCTCTGTCAAGAAACCCAAACAAGATCGTAAGGGGATCTCCATCCCGTAGCTCAGCCCAAGAAAGTGAGTAGCCCACAATCCCAGAAGTAAACACCATCGATACCCAACATCCTACACTTTTGCCCTGAACTGCAAGCCAAAGGGATAAAATCACCGCAATTTGACACAATCCTCTTTGGGTGGCACTGAATATCCCGCACGGTTTTAGGTTGCGTCTCAAGGACGTATCTTGGTGGGGAAAGTTCCCCTCGTACTTGAGAGTTCCGGGGAAAGTCAAACCACACCATGTCACTGTCACACAGTCGAGAAGTATTCTCAAAGTCGAGTTTGTCACATCACTAAACCGATACAACCAAGGGTCCCGCGCCGGTAGTCACGGAGAAAAACCATTGACTAGCCTAGTAGAAAGGACTGAGTCTGAAAGAAGTCATCGGGTAATCCACTGCCCAGTCTCTGCTGGAGGGTAAACCCTAAGAGGTCGTTGGGTAACCCACTACCTAGTCTCTGCTCGAGGGTAAACCCTAAGAGGTCGTCAGGTAACCCACTACCCAGTCTCTATTAGAGGGTAAACCCTAAGAGGTCGTTGGGTAACCCACTGCCCAGTCTCTGTTGGAGGGTAATCCCTAAGAGGTCGTCGGGTAACCCATTGCCCAGTCTCTGTTGGAGGGTAAACCCTATGAATTCAATGAGAAACCCACTGCACAGCCCCGCTGGAGGGTAAACCTGAAGAAGTCGATGAGAAACCCACTACCTAGCCCTGCTGGAGGGTAAACCCGGAACTGCTCTGGCCATCCCTACTGAATGGTACAACACTGGCCAACAGAACACGAAGTGGGTATCGCACAACCACCCAACTCCAGAACAATTCACCTAGTAGAGGTTCAGCGCCCGTGTAGTGTGGGGCACGCCGATACCTGGAGCTCTGCCTATGGAAACACGTCATGGTATATCATGGAAGGAGGATATGATCTCGATACTCAGCTAGGGAAACTGAACCCAGTCTCACTAGGGCTCTGTACCCTACTGGAAACAACCTCCTGGGTAGAGGATCGGTGCCCGCGTAATGTATTTGTCACACCATTTTAACAAGAACCCTACCAGGGTACATAAAGGGACGCGATACTAAAACCCCTCACAGCTAAAGAAACACGAAAACCCCAAACAACTCTGCCAGTCAAACCATCGAGAAACAGGACCAGGGGGACCCACTGAACCCGTCTGGTCTAAACGTCGCTAACGGAAGGACCCTCTACGTCGTGAGAGGTCAAAGGTACGTAAAGCAGAACACAACACACACATGGGGACCACATGACGTGTGGAACTTACTCATATCTGAACCAAGCACACAAACGTTCTCAGGTACAAACTACAACATGTACCTCCAAGAATTCCCGTACACTCCCAGAGTATACCACATTTCCAGCCCAAGGCTATCGTGCACACGGCACCCAACGTCAACGCGAAGGGCGAAAAATCAATTCTGCCAACCTGCTTCCTCCACATCCCTAGCACATCCAACCACATCTCTTTAAACATATATCTCACTCACATGGGAGTGAACATGGTTACATGCCAAAGGATCCCTACAAACACCACAGGAAGAACCATCACCGGGACATCTTTCATGCTTCCACATTTATTGAGATCTCGAATGAGACTCTGCACATCCAAATGGATTATACTGTTGTAATACTCGTGAAAAAACATGCGAGATAGACTATTTACTCACCTTCAATGGACATCTGATGTAAAATTCGTTCAACAATACTTTAAGCCCGACAACGTCCCCTGGTCTCGAGCCTCGGTCCCGAAAACAGTCGGGCGCATCGCACCATTGCGATCCCCTTGGGAAAACATGTCAAATTGACTGCTTACTTGAGTGTAATGGATATATGGAGAGAAAGATGCATTTCCCTGTACTACACACGAGCGGTGCTTGGTGGGACCTGTATCTTAGTCCCGAAGCGCAACGAACGGATCGCACCGTTGTGATCCTCTCAAAAAAGTACAGAAGATTGGCTATCCATTTTTCTGAAACGGATACCTAGTGATAAAGATAGAAATCACAGCCAACTCCCAAAATGGACCTCATGGGGACCGCACCATCGTGTAGAATTAAAGCGGGCGGATTGCTCCATTTCAATGACCTCGAAAAAACACTCAGAAACGACTGCTCGCACGCCCCGAACAGACGTCCGATGAAAAAGTTGATCATCGATGCTCGCAGCTTAAAAGACGTGCCATGTGTCCCATGCCTCAACTCTAGATTCAATTCCTAAAACCACTCTGGAGAGTTCCGCCTCGGCGCCAGGGTCCCAACGCCGCTGACAATGCTCAAATCGGACATCAGATGTGTCTGCACCATCCAAAACAAGAACTCCCGAAAAAATGCCAATCCACTTAACGTACGCGTCGTGCCACCAAGCCCCTCTTCTCAAGAATTAAAAATTCCTGATACCATATTAAAATTTCTGTATCGATCTAAGGAACGTGTCACCATTGACGGCACATGAATCCGATTTACGGTTTGAATTTTAGGGGCGTTTAAATATAATTGGACGAAACGAGGTGGGTCGGGCCGGTTCAGCCGACCCACACTGCCTGAACCGGCCCACAGTTCACCGCTCGGGCCGGCCCGTCTCACCTGGACCGGCTCAGCCGGTCTGTCTATCCCCATAGGGCCCGCAAGGTGCGGGTCCTTGTCTGCGACCGGGGTCACGAGGACCCCGGGTCACCCGCGTCAACCCAACCGGCAAAGCCGACCGGTCTTTCTGCATCGCGCGCCCTCACCCAGCGCCTCCGCTCGACCACGACGATGCCTGTGGCCGCCTACCATGCTCCCTTGCCCGACCGTCGTCGCCCTGGGCCCGCCGACCGTGCCTCTTCGCTCTTCCATCCGGGAGCCCCGCTCACCCGACTGACGCCACCCGCCGCCTGCCGCCTGAGCCAAATCTGCCCGCTGCCTATGCCGAGCTGTCCGCTACCGGACTGGCCAGAACCGCTGAAAAACCTCCAAAAACTTGCAGATCTTCGGCGGACGACTGCGATTGCCTCTAAACTCAGATTTTCAATCCAAAACATGTTTTTGATATCTCGGAACATATACTACGCAACCAAGGGATTCGCTCAACAAAATAATGGCAATTCGACGCTACAAATCAAGCTCAAAGGTGATGTGGAAATTAAAAAAATGAAGCCGCAACGATCCTACCTCTTGGGCGTAGCCCGAAGCTTCGATCCTTCGCTGCGCAACCACCATTGTCGCTTCCGCTTGGCTCGTAGGAGGGGGAGAAGAGGTTGAAGTTGGGAGCTCCTTGATTGGGAACTCCTTCCTCCAGAGGAAGAACAAGGGAAGGAGGGGGTAGGGTTATGGAATAAATAAAGAAAACTAATTAGAATTTTAATTAATTTTTAAACACCCCATATTGACCCACTTCTGAAACTCTTGGCGGGGTCAAGATTAAACCTCCCCTAGGGTAAACACCACCTCTCGAGCACAATGGCAGTCTCAAAATTTTAATCTGAGCCTCCATTAAAAAGTTATAAAATTTAATGACTGAGGCCACAAAATTACGAAAACACCCCTGGTGGCATTTTCTACAGAAGGCCCGCGCCCACGGAACTTACACCCCTCCTAGATTAAACGACACGCTCCGAACTCAATGGTGCCCTCGATTTTCCCGTCTGAGCTACTTTTTAGGGTAATTATACCATCAAAATAAATTTGAAATAAATTAATATTATTAGATAGTGCATTCATATTAAAAATAAACATTTTTAACCAATCTTAAATTCTTTTTATCTTAATGAAAATATATTAGATATATTGAAATAAAAAGAGTAAAATTTTGTGTTTATTTTTTAAATTCATTTATATAAAGGTCATAATCAAATAAAAGTGCAAGGAAATTAAAAAATATTAGAATATAGGATGGTATTGGTCTAATTACTCTCATATAATGAAATAAAGGAAAGTGTGATGGATATTTTGAGGTAATATATTGAACCATATTTTACCAATTTTACTCTTACTGAGGTGATATATTGTAAAACCCAGGATGTCCGTGAGTTTTTTTTAATAAATTGGAATTTTACGAGTCCGTGAAATCTGACGGCGCGCGATTTCGTGGCCTGGAGTGCCCGGAATGATCCGTCGAAGTTTTGTTAAGCTTAAGTTAATGCACGTAATAAATTTTCATGAAAAAGTGAAATAACTCTTAAATGGTTACTCGGATTAGAAATCTGATGGAACCATTGCGCTCAGGATGACAGGTTTACCCTAGGCGTGACTTAAGATCAATCGGCGTGAGCCTCCTGTGAGAAAACCCAATAATGGCATAATAGTAAATAAAATAATTAAATAAATTATTTTATTTTTCAAATGCCTATAACTAACAAATGGTAATTCAGATTAAAAATCTGAGACAACCGCTGAACTTGTGAGGGTATTTTTTTTCTTTAATCAGATACTAACTTTGGCAGGCGTGGGCCAATAGAGAAAGTTAGTTTTTGGCCGCAAATAAAATAATTAAGTGAAAATTATTTTATTATAAAATTCCTAACTTATAAATGGTAACTATGATTGAAAATATGAGAGTACTAATGGGTTTTTTGGGGCATTTTTCACCTAGGTAGAGCCTAACCTCGACCAGCGCGGGTCGGGGGTGACTGATAATATTTTTCCGAACTTTTTTTCAAGTACGTTCAGTAAACGCACAAGTGGTGTTTTGTAAATTTTGAACCGGTGCTCGGAATTGAAATATGAGGGCACCGTTGAACTCGCAACTCCGGTATTCTCTTAAGGATACTTTCACCTCGACTACATATGGTCGAGGGTGAAAGTTAGTTTTTGGGTTTTTTTGTTAAAGAATAAAAATAAAAATAAAAGTGTGTGACACTTTATTTTTCTTTGCAACACCCATGTGGGTGTTTGGAGGTGGGGTCCACCAAAACTAAACCTCCCTGTGGAAGTTGGAAGTGGGGACCACCAGACCTTAACCTCCCATGAGAGGTTATGGTGGTGGGGACCACCCGAACCATAATCTCCCATAAGAGGTTATGGTTGTGGGGACCACCCCGGGCCTAAACCTCCCAACTCCCCTCCTAATGAGGGAGAAACCTCTCAACTCCCTCATTAATGTGGAGGAGACTCTTGAGCTTCCTCTGCATTAATTATGCCAATGCACAACCATTATTTGCGCAAACGTAAATTAATTGTCCTGACCCCCTTTTTAAATTAAGTAACAACGTCGTTAGAATTTAGGAAGGTTCCTAATAAATGAAGCATCATAAATTCCACAATCTTTACATACCTACCCCCTCTCCTATATATTTTGAGCTTCGGAGGAGGTTTTGGGATGGCTTCACAAAGAGATGAAGCACTGGTAAAGTGACGCGACGCCCAACACTTGGAGGATTACGCTCTCCAACAAAGAATGCTCCACCGACGAAGAACGACCTCCTTCGACTACTTCCTCAGAAGCAACTTGCCGAGGCAACCGACGTGGGATGTCTTCGATGAACGACCTTCCCTCTTCATCTTCGTCAACGAATCGATGCACGAGCTCGGAATTGGAGGTGTGTGGTGGACGCGATGAACGATGAAAACTTCGTCTTCTTCTTCGTGACTCTGTCGACATATCAACCCGAGGTAGGGGTTTATTAAATATTTTATTAACACTTCCCATGTTCTCCCCTCTTTTTCCTTTCCTGGTTGGGAATAGAAATTAATGAGGGATTATGGGAATTGAAAATATCTTCCCTGCTTGTTCGTTTTTATGTTCTTGGTGAACCTCATGCTACCGCTCTAATGCGGAGAGTTCATGCCAAACTAACATGGCTCATCCTCTCCGTAACCCTTGTGATGATTTGTGGTGTTATTTGAAACAGAGGAAGGTGAAAATGGTGTTGAAGGCGACGAAGGAGATAAAGGAAACGATGGCAACGACCACACCACCGGCGGCCTCTGTGACCCACGCAGCCCACGCGATGCTCCAGCGCCCCGGCCGAACCGCCTCCGCGGTCTGCGCCCTTCCGGCTGAGCTGCCCTAGACACGCCGTTCACTGACGGAATTGGCCCTGGCCACCCCGAACTCGTGGCACCCTTCAGACCGAACCAGCCCCGTGCCCACCGGCTGAACCAGCCGCCGGCCTCCCGAGCCCCCGGCCGAACCCGCACCGTCGTGGCCCCCCCAGCCGAGCCGACCTCCCACACCCATCGCGGAGCCCCTACCGAGCCGGCCACACGCACACTTCGCAGTGCCCTCTGGTTCGAATCTACCATGTGGCACCCTCCTGGCATAACCACCCTCACGCCGACCCACGGCCGGTCTGCGCCCTCATGGCCGGTCCGCGCCCTCTCGGCTCTCTACGGCCCCTCGCGGCCGGCTCGGCGGGGCCCAGTGGGCCAGGCCGAACCCAACGGGCTAGCCCACCCAATGGGTCGGGTCGACCCAAATAAGGTCGGCCCAGAATGGGTTGGGTCGGACCGGACCTGGACCCACTACGACCCTTTACTTTCTTTTGGCCATATCTTTGGCACTGGACATCCGTTTGACCAACCGTCAGTGGTGTTGGTAATCTTGGAGCATGAAGGTCCCTTTGAGTGTACCCCACTGAAGTTTGGGGTATAGTTGAGAAATGGTCAGGTTGTATCATGCACGAATCCAACCGGGCCCCCGGGACTATATGACTAATAACTCACAGACCAGACGTCCGACTGACGCACCGTTTATAGCATTGAGACCCCTATGACGTGCCAGACCTTTTATATACATCTTCATTTGACTTAGGGACAGTTGGAGAATCGAACAGTAGCTTGTGGAGCGAATCTTTCGGAGAAGAACGAGCTTGTGTGCGGGAACCTAGTAGCTGGATGAGACTTGACGACTACTGACCGTTTGACTCGGAGTGACTTGACTAGCCCAGTGGGGAGTGCCTGGTTGTGGTGGTAAACCCACGGTGGAGGAGCGCGCTTGGTGACGTAGCAGACCCACAGTACTCAGTAGGTGTAGTACCTCTGCAGGCTATGAGGGGGAGCGCTTGGGTGTGCCGGCAGACCCACGATGGGGAGCTTCTCTGTGTGACACAGCAGACCCATGGTACTCGACAGGAGGAGTACCTCAGCAGTCCAAGGTTAGTTGGAAGCACCTCTGTGTGACGCGGCAGGCCCACTGTACTCTATTGAGCAGGAGTTCTCCAGCTGCCGAGGTTTCGATAATGTGAATAAAATCCTGGTTGAGCTGAGTCAGTTTTTCTATGTTTTCCCCATGAATTAGATGGATCACTTGATAACTTAGGTATATGTATGGGAATATACCTAAGTAATGTTATATGTTGTTTTCTTTATGTTTTATCCTTGTTGGATTTTGTGAGATCTGGAGGGTCTCGGGGTCCCTACTGAGTTTCATTATTTCACCCCTGCATAGGCTATGCCCGCACCTCGTTGTGTTGGATATAGACAACGGACAGTGCTGATCGAGGCTGAGAGTACCCGGACTAGATGGTACCTGAAGGTGGACCATACGGCGTGTCAGTAAATAGAGGAGACAGATATACGAGGAGTGCTGAGGAGGCGATCTGTACCTACCCTTCAGGTAGGAACCCAGAGGATGACCCATTAGCAGTTTTTCCTTTTTTTCTTAGTTGTACTTGTTTTTCAGTTGGACTTGTACTTTCTAGTTAGATTTGTATTATGGACCCTTTTTTACTTATTGTACTCACTAGTTGGTTATACAGTTTACTTGTTTTCATATTTTTCTCTCTGTGTTTACAGGTTATAAAGGCAATGCCTTCCCAGTTTTAGGGAAATACGCCTTTAGTGCTAGTCGCCAGCCCCTGGCCTATGGAAGGCAGGCTTGGGGTAGTCACGGCACAGACACCAGGGAATAGGTCGTTAAAAATTGGTATCAGAGGAGTTAGTTCTACCACAGAACTTAGGACTCTGATATTTTTTGTGAAGAAATAGTGTTAAGTGTAGTGAGTGCGGTTTTCAGTTCAGGGAGTCCAGTGTTGGTGCGGCGGCTGATGTATCTATACACAAGGACCCTGACTTCTAATTTCTAACTCAGTGCATGAAAAAACTGATTGAGTTTGTGTTTTCTTTGTGATTTCTTAAGTCAGCTCACAAGGTCAGCTCACCAGGTATAATCTTTTGACCGTGTCACATCTGTTTCTTTCAGGATGCCTCCATGTAGATAGCCAGTTAGAGTTACAAATGTTGTACGTGCTTATAGCCCACTGAGCGATGAGGCTCCAGTGCAGGGCCCTCTTACTATGTTAGAACCTTTGGGTGGTGTACCAACAGCACCACCACCCGTTGGGTAGCATATACCTCCAGCCACACTGGCGGACTTTACACGCCGACTGAGCGCATTTCACGAGTTCCAGCAGTAGAGGCCTCTGAGGTTTCAAGGTGAGACAGATTACCACGCAACTGAGGGCTGGTTGAAGGTGATTTCTAGAGTTTCCCATCTAGTTGATACACCAGTAGAGTAGACAATAATCTTTGCTACTAGTCTTTTTCAGTGAGTGACCATGAGGATGGTCCACTTAGTGATGAGGCTTCAGTACATGGACCGTTTCCTGAGATAGTACCTTCGGGTAGTGTGACAGCTATATCACTACCTGTTGGTCAGCAGTTACAATCGGCAGTACCGGTAGAGGACACATGTAGGATTAGTGCCTTACACGTGTTTCAGCATCGGATACCCCTCAAGTTCCGAGGTGAGCCTGACTCAAAGGCGGCTGAGGACTGGCTCGAGGAGGTGGTTGAGAGTTCTCTAGAACTTCTACATCTTTGGAAGGATGACATGTCGGTAGCTGAGTATTCATCGAGGCGTACCGATCATTCCTGGTACTCGATGAATATGGTACAATCAGTGCTTTAGGGATCAAACTTCCGAGCAAGGTGTGTTTAAAGGACATCCGATCCAGCACTATTCCTCTATGCATTCCTACTTATGTTAGGGTTCTAGAGATAACCTTTGTGGCTGAATGTTCTTTGGATGAGTAGATACATCCAGTGAATATTAATAGTGGGAAATCAGGAAACTGGTGCCAGTCTCAGAGACTTGGGCATGTAAAATGTTTTAGGCAGAAGAATTGTTAGGGACAGATGAGTCTATAGGGAAGCAGATGTGGAAGCAGAGTTAGGAGAGCAACATGAGGTGGTGTACTTTTCGACATGTTACAACCAACCCCTTTTTTTGTGGACCCCACCAGGCTTAGGGAGCTGGAGGAAAGGGGAAGAGAGTAGTTGAATGTGGTCAATTAATTAAACCCAAGGGCTCTAGGAATGATTTTAGGTATGGTCTATGTCTACTACTAGTTGTCGTATCAATAGACATAGGTACCAATCATTATTTCCTTCCAAGAATCTGGTCCAAGACCTAGAGTTTCTGGTTAAACTATTGACTTGATACTCATGTCCGGAGATACCTTTGGAAGAACACTCGATAATCACACTTACACCGATGGTGTGATCTGACCCTTGAGGCAAGAGTTTCGGTTGGAACCTCTTGGTGGCAGCATTGAGGCCTTACGACGTTAGTTTGGGTTTGGACTTGACATCCACAGTTCACACTCAGATTGACCGTATTAGGTAAAGAGGTTGTGGTTTATCTACAATGTTGGTATGGGGTTTTCCTTGGTTAGAGAAAATGGAAACCCATGAAGCACAGGATAAACTCATGCATAGGAGGGTGTATCCAATCACTCATGAGTCATCCAACCTCACCCTCGTGGAAACAGAAGTTGACATTGAGATAGTCTATACTCTTGTGAATGGGAACATGGTAGAAGACTCACTCAGCAGGAGGTCTGGCCTCCATCTGCTGAGTGAGGTGACAAAGCAGCTAGCCTCTTTGCAGATATCCTTTGTGGATCAAGAAAGAGCATCTTTTCTTCGGTCTCTTATAGTCACTCTATAACATCCCAGGTAAATAAAGAATATGACATTTCCATATTTATTAATATTTGTGAATAAAATATTAATATTACTTTAAAGGGAATTCTATGTTCGATGGCGTACCCAATACACAACAATGAGTTTCTTTGAAATCTTATGTTGCACACTAATAATATAATAATATTATTTTAAATGGTAGTTAACGCCTAGCCGTTGTATTGGCGGGAATGAACAAAACTAACTAAAAATGATTATATATGTTTGTTAAATATTTTAACAATTACCCAATAAGTGATAGAGGCTTAAAATGCGAATGAATCCAATTTTAAGTATAAATATTCTAATATTCTTTAAAAGGTCGATTAACCACCTTTTGATGGCGAACCATTTTTTAAACTACTTTTTGTCAATTTTATATGTTATATTTAACAAAATAATATCCTTCTTTAGAATCAGGACATCAAAATTTCCTTTGTGTAAATATTTGTTATTTTTTCGATAAATTTCATTTTTAATGAATAGTGAAAATGCTGTATTTTAATTCAAAACCTTATTTTAATCTAATTTATTTATATGGTTAGATTATATTTTTGATTGATTTTAAAGTATATTTCAAATATATTTTTTCCATTTAATCCAATGGTGGTCATTGGAAATAATTTCACTTTTAAATTGGACATAAACAAGTATCAATCTTTTGATAGGTATTGTTTCTTAAAAACACGCTATTTGTTTTGACAACGGGAATTAATTATAAAATTAATTAATCAAACTTCTATGTTTTTAATTTGGAAAAATGGAAATCATTTTTGAATTTGGATTATCAAATTTACTTTGGATAATTTTTTGGTATTTTTCTGACAAATGTTCATTTTTAATGAATATTGAAAAAATACGGCATTTTACTTCAAAACTTCTTTTTCATCTAATTTAATTATATAGTTATATTTTCCTTTTCATTGGTTTTAAAGTGTAATAGAATTATTTTTTTATCACTTAATACAATTTTGTTCATTTTAAGTAATTTCACTTTTCAATTGGATGTAAAAACAAGTCAATCTTTTGATAAATTTTACTTCTTAAAAACACATATTTGGTTATGACAACGAGAATTATTTTTAAATAAATTAATGCAATTTATGTGTTTGGAATTTGGTAAAATGGATTCCATATTTGGAATCTGAAGGTCCAAATTATGTAGTTAATACTCTTTTGTTTTTGGACATTATGAATAGTAATGACGACAATTATCTTTAATTATCGTGATTAATTAGTAATCAGGTAGTTAAATGTAATAAAATAATATCATAATAATATAAAATTACCCCAAAATGTGTCCAAATCCTCTTTTTTGAGTCATAGACGACCATGGGAATCTTTTTACCAAACTTGAGGGCCCATGGAGTCACATGAGTGTGATATTGACATTTATGACATTATTTTTAAAAAAGAAGAGAAATATAACAAAGGTTTGTATATCCTAAGTAAAAAAATTTTAATTTTGTTTACATAAATGATCTCTTAAAATATAAATAGTCATTGGAAATCTAAAAATATTTCCTAGATCATGGTATTTTTTTTTATAATTTTTGGACATTAAATAAATAAATTTATTTTTGACACTATGATGATGCAGTGATTATCTCATTAATGAACGATTTAAATAAAATGAAAAGATAAGGTAAAATATATAACATTATCTTCTCAAAAACCTATTGTATGGGTATATTTCGAACCCTTGTCACCTTATCCTCAAAATATATCATTTTGGGACCTTTAAAATCAGAAAATCATTTTCTAATAAAGTAACATTTCAAGACTTTCCAAAAGTGACCCTCCTCCCTCTTATAAAAAGCCCCCACCTCTACCCCTTACCCACACCTCTCAAGCCCTTGGATCATCCACACTTTTCTCATATTATCTCTCTATATCCCTCTCTTACTCCTAGAATCCTCACTTTGGGCAAAAGTCTTTCTAAAGAAGCCATTGGCTCAAATGAAAAAAGTGTTACCTGATTTAGAGGTAATGTATTCTCTCGAGTTCTTTATTTTATTTTACTTCTTCACTCACCACTATATTCTTATTATTTGATCCCATAATAACACCGGTATCATCAATATACAAGGATGTTGTTATGAAAATAATTCTACCTACACTTAGACACACCCCCGTCTAATGGTTAAAGAACATACTATTTCTGTGGGTGGCGAATTAATGTCTCACGAACCGATGATTATTCAATCTTATTTTAACACCTATCATGGTGTAAATTATGATGTAAATATATTTATATATGATATATATGATATTTATGTCCTCTATATGCTTCTGTATTTTATATTTAAAACATACCTTTATGCTTTGCATGTTGTGCAAATGCGATAATTTCATATGAGGAAGTGTGGACAATCACCCCCTAAAGTGATGTGACTCGTTCATGACATACATGGAATTTATAAATAATGGAATAAATTAACTTTTGATACCTATATAACATATGTATTATACTGTAATTATAATATATCTATGTCTCATTTAGTTTTAAAGTCCATTAATATGACAAAAAAATGAAAGTAGCGTTCATGCGTACGTAGGGCTTACCATCTCCATGAACGGTACATTTCATTTATTTTCTCCAAACATTATGGAATATTATTAAATAAATATATAATGGATATATATTATATTTAAATCATTAACACCATTCCTTAGATGATGTACTTATAACTACATGGACAATTCTCTTCAAACAAGTTCATTGTTGACTCATGTACCGAACATCGACAAAACGTATGATATGAACTCACATAATTAAATAATTATTATAAAATAATAATATGTGATATGAATTGAATAATAAACAATAATGGAATTCCTTAATAAATTATAAATTGACGTATGTTTATTATTTAGGAATATAAAGAACGAACGAGAACACGTCAGACTTGAGGTAAGGGATTTCTTATCTCACTTTTAATTCCGTGAGATTTCCATTGTTCGCCACTTATTTATTGCATGTTGTGTATTGTGTAATTCCATTTGATATATATTTTCATGATTATATTTATATTAAATGGTATTCTTTGATTCATTTTGTTCTTATTATATTTTGGTCATACGACTCGATTTATTACAACAAAGTAAGGGGTTTTTATCTCACTATTTATTATCGTGAGATTCATGCAATATTTTTCACTATATCCTTTGAGTGGTGTATGTAATTTCCATTATTCTACTCTTTGTGTAATATAATTTTGTTTGTGGGTATTTACATCAACATTGTATAGTCCTTATTTCAGGGGGTGTACATTTCGAAAGTTACCCAAATCGGTAAGGGAACCTTTCACCCTCCTCTTTTTAAAAGACTTCTTTTTGTTAGGTCTTTTAATTTAAATCTTATTAATGTTGGGATATGTTATTATATATCCTTATTTCTGTAAATTTTATGTCCAAGTTATGAGATACCCTTTTTATTTCTCATCAAATCATTTTATGAATTTTAAAGTGACGTCGTTAGGCTGTCAAATTTCTGTAAGGGAACTTCTTAACCCAATTTCAATTCTTTCGGTTAAACCTCTACTTCTTGGTTATGTCATACTATGAATATGTGTGGATGAACTCTGATTGTTTTAAACTTAATATCCACTTATATTGGGTGTATTTATTTTTTTCACACAAAATTATGTAATTTATTTATCCTTAATCTAAGGATACCGACTTTATACGAGACTTCCTCTCAATCTCCTTTCATTAAGGAATATTTTTATTTCTACAAGACTTTATTTTATACAGTGTATAAAACCATTTTGAATCTACATTTCATTCAAAGGTAATCTTTTTTCTATAAATCATTTTTCTAAAGGACAAAAAGGAATGTTTCATTTTTTTATATAAGCGGTGACAACGACCTTTTCCGCCGCCGTGAGTATTATTTGATCTATGGCTTCCTTAACAAGACATAATGTTTTCAAAAGAAAAATAAATACCATATACTCTTTTTATGTATTTTGGTATTGAAAATGGGTTTTAGAATGGATTTCTTATTTCAATATCATAAAATGTTATATTGTTATTGCAATGTGGGAACATTATTTTTTCTTTTATGCTTAAGTTATGTGTTATGATTATGTTATGGTTCTTGGAAATTGTTACGTATATGGGTGGTTATGTGATAAACCTAGGGCGGGTGAGCCCGAGATAGCTCTCTAATGAATTGGGTAACGTGAATGAGGTAAACGTGAATATTTCTTTGAAGAGATTTAGGGAATATATTGTGATGGGTATTCCAAATGTGGCTCCCTTTGTAGCTGTGATAACTACAATGTAAGTATGTTATGTATTCCTCAAGTTACCTTTATGAATTGTGATTACTATGTGTTATTCATAAATATTATGATTTCAGAAGGTATTTTATGATTGAAAATTATGGTTTAATTGATTTTTATTTTTGATGGGTTAATGTTTCCTTTCATTGTGGTATAACCCTTACTGAGCTTTTTATGATCATCCCATGTTTTTGAAATGTTTTTCACAGGTTATAAGGAAGGGTAAGAGAAAAGAAGTATTCAAAAATATTTATATCAAGAAAATAACTCTTGTTTTATTTATGGATTTGAAAAATCGGTTATAGTAGAAGTGTCTACTTTGCAATATTCAAGTTGATATGTAATAGTTATGTCCTAATTCTCTAAAACTCTAAACATGAAAAGATCCTCGATGTGAAATATTCATTTAATTCAAGATTATGTAATGTTTTAAGGCTGGGTCCTTATAGTTGGTATCAAAGGTCGGTTTAGATAACTTTAGTGGTTAGGGTATTCTTTAAGCATAAGTGACATTACCATAATGGTTAGGATTTCAGAAAAAGTCATAGTTTTTTTAGAAAAATTGAATGAGTTTAAGATAATATGAATAATTATATCTTATTATTTACCCTCCTCATAATATATTATATGATGATTTTGCTGATATACTCACAGTGACCTTTTTGGTTTTAGTAAATGGCTGGATCTAGTAGGCACTAAATTAACAGTGGATTTGAAGAAAAATGTGTTGATTTTCTGAACGAGAAACTGAATGATATGGGAGCTACAATGAGAACTCTTGTGTTTATTCTCAACCAACTATCTAGAGTCATGATTTACCACCTAAACCTTAGTGATTTTTATAAGGCATCATATTTGCGAGAAACAAATCCCTACGGAAGTTCAGGTAATAATCATAAAGGTAAGTGTTTTCAAAAACCTATGTGTCAAATATGTGGAAAGAAACACCTAGGAAAATGTTTCAAAGAGACAGAAAGATGCTATAGATGTGGAAATGAAGGTCATAAATCAAGAACCTGCCATGGGAAAAGGAAGCATCTAGTTGACTCTCGGAAAGGGAAAGATGTTCTTTCTGAGGGATCAATTGAATGTTTTAAATGTGGTGTGCATGGTCATTATGAAAACACATGTCCTACGAAGAATTTTTGGGAATGTGATCACTAGGATCGTACAAATATTCATTTACCAATACCTAATGTCATTCCGATTGAGGATGAAAAAACTGACAATGACCAATGAAAGGTATGGATTATTTCGTAACATATGTTTTCCTATTATTGAAATCTTAGGATATGATTCATGATTTTGTTTGTAAGAAAGATGTATTTCAGAATAATTTGGAAAGTAATAGTTAATGGATCATGAATAATGTTTAATGAGTAAGAAGTAAACATATAAGGGATTCAAGAGTTATGGTAGATTTTAGGATGGTGAAATTCTTATAAGTATTAAGGCTCTTTTGATGATGGGGTTACATTAGAAGACTTTTTATAGAATGTGTAACCTTGATGCTTGATATATGAAAATTTTATTCCAGGAATAATTATCTTTTCTTTTGTGGATATAGTTATAAAGAACCATTTGGGTTTATATGATCCTTGAATTTGAGGCAATTACCGGTTATTACATTTTGGGATGCAAAATGAAATGTATTAGATAACCTTTGCGGTTAAAATATGTTATGGTTATTTTTTATGAATTTATATATTTTTGGGAATGTTATAAAATTATATAGTTTTTTTTAAAAGGGACAACACGCAAACCGTGTGACAACCCGTCACGTCGGACGAAGCTGCGGGAATCGAACCCACAACCAAAGTGCGACTGATATTTATCACCTACCACTGGACTACGTGAAGTCCCTAGTTAGTATGACTAATTATTTTTAGTTAGATGATCTTATGAATCAGTAATAAGTTGATTTTGGGTTATCTATGGAAATGATTAATCTATCATGGAGGATATGTGATTAGGTTAATTACTTTTCCGTATGAGACTTTAAGAGTAACTGATGGTATTTGGAGATAAATGTTATGATTTATCTTGTAAGACTATGTGATTAAATCCTTAGAAGATTTTGGTTTCAATATTAGTTTGGATTACTTTGTAGATTTTTATGGATAACTATTTATTGAATGGTCTTTGATGAACTTTGGGTTTTGATGGACAAATTTTGGAGATTAAGAGTAGTTTTTATTTTTTTTAAAGATTATCCTTTTTAGGGATTATTTGATCTTGTACTAACCATTTTGGTTTTGGTTAAGGTCTAAAGATATGGGAAATATATAGTTCATCTTGTATGGATTAAGTGATCTCTCGAAGTCGATTTTAGTGCTCTTAATGCGAACAAGTCATCCTGAATACTCATCGTTTGGAGAAAATATGAGTTTGTGTTAGAAATATAGTAAAATTTGAAATTCTATATGACAAGTAAGTATGTTTATTTATGTTTTCGTTAAGATCATAAATAAATTCCTCAATGAAATGTAACTTAAAACAAACACGTTTTCTGTTAACTTTTCCTACTGGGGAATCAAATACCGTTTAACCTATCACAATTTTGTGATTTTCTAGTTGTTAACTTTCTCCTAGACATATTTTCTATCACTCTCTATCAGAACTTGATGGTTTATTTTCTCCTCCATATCCATGTTTTCAGGGAATCCTAGTATATGTTGTCTCGGGTGACCTTTGTACTTTTCTTTCTTTCTTTTAAAGTGATAGTTTAATTTACTCCTTTTCCGATGTGGGGATTTCAATGAAGATTTCGAGCCCAATTTTAAAATTTCGAGGACGCAATTCCCAAAAGGGGGGAAGGATGTAACATCCAAGGTAAATAAAGAATATGAAATTTCCAAATTTATTAATATTTTTGAATAAAATGTTAATATTAATTTAAAGGGAATGCTATGTTCGATGGCATAACCAATACGCAATAATGAGTTTCTTTGAAATCTTACGTTGCACACTAATAATACAATAATATTATTTTAAATGGTAGTTAACGACTAGCCGTTGTAATGGTGGGAAGGAACAAAACTAACTACCAAATGATTATATATGTTTGTTAAATATTTTAACAATTACCCAATAAATGATAGAGGCTTAAAATGTGAATGAATCCAATTTTAAGAATAAATATTCTAATATTCTTTAAAAGGTCGATTAACCGTCTTTTGATGGAGAACCCTTTTTCTAAAAGAAATTTTTGTCAATTTTATGTGTTATATTTGACAATATAAAATCCTTCTTTATAATTGGGACATCAAAATTTACTTTGTGTAAATTTTTGTTATTTTTTCGATAAAGTTCATTTTTTAATGAAGAGTGAAAATGCTGTATTTTAATTCAAAACCTCTTTTTAATATAATTTATTTATATGGTTATATTATCTTTTTATTTGGGTTTAAAGTGTAGTTAAAATATATTTTCACCATTTAATCCAATGTTGGTCATTGGAATTAATTTCACTTTGAAATTTGACAAAAACAACTGTAAATCTTTTAATAGAGATTGTTTCTTAAAAACACGCTATTTGTTTTGACATCGGGAATTAATTATAAAATTAATTAATGAAACTTATATGTTTTTAATTTGGTAAAATGGAAATCATTTTTGAATTTGGAATATCAAATTTACTTTGGATAAATTTTTGGTATTTTTCTGACAAATGTTCATTTTTAACGAATAGTGAACAATACTGCATTTTACATCAAAACTGCATTTTCATCTAATTTAATTATATAGTTCGACTGTCATTTTGATTGGTTTTAATGTATAATTTAATTATGTTTCTATCACTTAATACAATTTGGTTCATTGGAAGTAATTTCACTTTTCAATTGGATGTAAAAACAAGTCAATCTTTTGATAAATTTTACTGCTTAAAACCTGTCTTTGGTTTTGACAATGAGAATTATTTTTAAATTAATTACTACAATTTATGTATTTGGAATTTGGTAAAATAGATTCAATATTTATAATCATAAGGTCCAAATTATTTAATTAATACTCTTTTGTTTTTGGACATTACGAATAGTAACGACGACAATTATCTTTAATTATCGTGATTAATTAGTAATCGAGTAGTTAGGGGTAATAAAATAATATCATAATAATATAAAATGACCCCAAAATGTATCCAAATACTATTTTTTGAGTCATGGAAGACAATGGTAAGATTTTTACCAAACTTGAGGGCCCATGGAGTTACATGGGTGCGATAGTGACAATTATGAAATTATTTTTAAAAAAGAAGAGAAACTTAACAAAGGTTTGTATATCCTAAGTAAAACAGTTTTAATTTTGTTTAAATAAATGATATCTTAGACTATAAATAGTAATTGTAAAGATAAAAAGATTTCCTACATCATGGTATTTTTTTATAATTTTTAGACATTAAATAAATAAATTTATTTATGACACCATGATGATGCAGTAATTACCTCATTAATGAACGATTTAAATAAAATGAAAAGATAAGGTAAAATCTAAGACTTACACTTGTCTAAAACCCATTTAATGGGTTAATTTCTAACCCTTATCACCTTATCCTCAAAATATATCATTGTGGGACCTTTAAAATCCGAAAAAAATTTATAATAAAGTAACATTTCAAGACTTTCCAAAAGTGACCCTCCTCCCTCTTATAAAAGGACCCCACCTCTACCCCCTTACCCACACATCTCAAACCCTTGTCTCATCCAAAATATTCTCATATTATCTCTCCACATTACTCTCTTACTCCTAGAAGCCTCACTTTGGGCAGAAGTCTTTCCAAGGAAGCCTTTGGCTCAAATCAAAAAAGAGTTACCCGATTTAGAGGTATTGTCTTCTCTCGAGTTTCTTTCTTTTATTTTCCTTCTTCACTGACCACTATCTTCTTATTACTTGACCCCATAATAAAACCAGTATCCTCAATATACTAGGATGTTTTTATGAAAAGGATTCTACCTACACTTACATACACCCCCGTCTAATGGTTAAAGAACATACTATTTCTGTGGGTGTCGAATTACTACCTCGCGAAACAATGATTGTTCAATATTCTTTTAAAACCTCTCATGGTGGCCATTATTATGGAACCATATTTATATATGATATATATTATATTTATTTCCTCTCTATTATTCTGTATTTTATATTTAAAACATACCTATATGCTTTGCATGTTGTGCAAATGCGATAATTTCATATGAGGAAGTGTGGACAACCGCCCCCTCAAGTGATGTGACTCGTTCATGCCATTCATGGAATGTATAAAGAATGGAATAAATTAACTTATGTTACCTATATAACAAATATATTATACTGTAATTATAATATATCTATGTATCATTTAGTTTTAAAGTCCATTAATATGACAAAAAAATGAAAGTAGCGTTCATGCGTACGTACAGCTTACCGTCTCCATGAATGGAACATTTCATTTATTATCTCCAAACATTATGTAATATTATTAATTACATATATACTAGATATATATGATATTTAAATCATGAACACCATTATGGATATGATGTACTGATAATACATGGACAATTCTCTTCAAAAAAGTTCATTGTTGACTCATGTACCGAACATCGACAAAACGTATGATATGAACTCACATAATAAACTAATTATTATAAAATAAAAATATGTGATATGAATTTAATAATAAAATTTAACGGAATTCCTTAAGAAATTATAAATTGACCTAAGTTTATTATTTAGGAATATAAAGAACGAACGAGAACAAGTCGGACTTGAGGTAAGGGATTTCTTATCTCACTTTTAATTCCGTTAGATTTCCATTGTTCGCCACTTATTTATTGCATGTGGTGTATTGTGTACTTCCATTTGATATATATTATCATGATTATATTTATATTCAATGGTATTATTTGATTCATTTTGTGCTTATTATCTTTTGGTCATACGACTCAATTTATTACAACGAGGAAAGAGGTTTTTATCTCACTATTTATTCCCATGAGATTCGTGCTATATTTGTCACTATCTCCTTTGAGTGGTGTATGTACTGACCATTATTATACTCTTTGTGTAATATACTTTCGTTTAAGGGTATTTACATCAACATTTTATAGTCTTTCTTTCATGGGGTGTACGTTTTGAAAGATACCCAAATCGGTAAGGGAACCTTTCACCCTCCTCTTTTTAAAAGCCTTCTTTTTGTTAGGTATTTTAATTTACATATTCTTAAGGTTGGGATATGTTCTTATATATCCTTATTGATGTATATTTTATGTCCAAGTGATGATATACCCTTTTTTCTCTCATCAACTCATTTTATGAATTTTAAAGTGACGTTGTTAGGCTGTCGAATTTCTATAAGGGAACCTCTTAACCCATTTTCAATTCTTTGGGTTAAACCTCTACTTCTTGATTATGTCCTAATATGAATATGTTTGGATGACCTTTTATTGTTCTACACTTAATATCCACTTATATTGGGTGTATTTATTTTTTTCACACATAATTATGTAATTGATTTATCCTTAATCTAAGGATACCGACTTTGTATGGGACTTCATCTCAATCTCCTTTCATTAAGGCATCTTTTTATTTCTACATGAATTTTTATATACGGTGTATAAAACCCTTTTGAATTTTCATTTCATTCAAAGTTAATCTTTTCTCTATGAAGCGTTTTGTTAAACGACAAAAAGGAATGTTTCAATTTTTTTACGTAAGCGGTGACAACGAACTTTTCTGTCGCCGTGAGTATTATTTGATCTATGGCTTCCTTAACAAGCCATAATGTTTTCAAAAGAAAAATAAATACCATATACTCTTTTTATGTATTTTGGTATTGAAAATGGTTTTTAGAATGGATTTATTATTTCAATATCATAAAATGTTATATTGTTATTGCAATGTGGGGACATTATCTTTCCTTTATGCTTAAGTTATGTGTTATGATTATGTTATGGTTCTTGGCCATTGTTATGTATACGGGTGGTTCCGTGATAAATCTAAGGCAGGTGAGCCCAAGATAGATCTCCAATGAATTGGGTAATGTGAAGGAGGTAATCATGAATGTTTCTTCGAAGAGATTTAGGGAATATACTGTGATGGGTATTTAAAATGTGACTCCCTATGTAGCTGTGATAGCTACAAAGTAAGTATGTTATGTATGCCTTAATTTACCTTTATGAATTGTGATTACTATGTTTTATTCATAATTTTTTTGATTTCAGAAGGTATGTTAGGATTGAAAATTATGGTTTCATTGATTTGTATTTTCGATGGGTTAATGTTTCCTTTCATTATGTTATAACCCTTACTGAGATTTTTATGTTCATCCCATGTATTTGAAATGTTTTTCATAGGTTATAAGGAAGGGTAAGAGAAAGGAAGTATTCAAGAATATTTATATCAAGAAAAGAACTCTTGTTTTATTTAAGGATTTGAAAAATTGGTTATAGTAGAAGTGTCTACTTTATAATATTTAAGTTGATATGTAATAGTTATGTCCTAATTCTTTAAAACTCTAAACCTGAAAAAATCCCTGATGTGAATTATTAATTTAATTCAGGATTATGTAATGTTTTAAGGCCGGGTCTTTAAACACTCCCCCACTCCTTCAGCGAGTCATGGAGGCGCAGCATGGAGACACTGACTGCAAGACACGACGTGCTCAGATATCCACAGGACATGCACCTGATGAATTTTATGAAGTTCGGGAGCATGTCATTCTCTTCAGGGGATGTACCATGGTTCCAGTGTCACTTTAGAAGGAAGTTTTGAGGGAGTTCCAAACATCCCCTATAGTGGTACATCCAGGAGTGCCGAAGATGTACTGGGACCTCCGACGACAACACTGGTGGCTGGGAATGAAGAAAGCAGTTGCAGAGTTTGTCTCTCGGTGCCTCACTTGTCAGCAAGTGAAGGTAGAGCATCAGGTACCAGCAGGCTTGGTTCAGCCTTTAGAGGTCCCAGAGTGGAAGTGGGATGTGATATCCATGGACTTCTTGTCAGGACTTCCATGTACATCCAGGGGTCATGACTCGATTTGGGTGATCGTCGACTGACTCACCAAGTCGGCCCACTTCCTACTAATTAAAGAACATGGTTCAATAGAGAGATTCAGACGCCTCTATGTGCAGGAGATTTTGCGATTACATGGAGTACCTTCAACAATTGTCTCTGATCGCGATACACATTTTACATCCTGGCTATGGAAGGGGTTGCAGGAGGCTTTCAGGACGCAGCTTCATTTGAGCACTGTCATCCGCCCTCAGACGGATGGCTAGACTGGGCAGACCATTAATACCCTCGAGGACATGCTCTGTACATGTTTCCTCGACTTCAGTCACATCTGGGAGGATCAATTACCTTTGGTGGAGTTTGCATACAACAACAGCTATCACCCCACTATTGGGATGACACATTTTGAGGCGTTGTACGGATGACCTTGCAGATCACCTTTGTGCTGGACTGACCCAGGGGAGTCAGCACTCGTGGGACCAGAGATGGTATGGGCTACCACAAAGAAAGTGAAAATCATCCAAGAGTGGATTAAGACTTCACAGAGCAGAATGAAGTCATCTGCTGACAGGAGACAGAGACCTCTGGAGTTCGAGGATGGAGACCACGTTTTCCTACGTGTCTCACCCAGATGAGGTCTACGGAGATATGGTCGAGGAAACAAGTCATCTCTGAGATTCATCGGACCTTTTAAGGTCCTCAGCAAAGTTGGCGAGGTGTCTTACTTCTTAGCTCTTTCACCCCAGTTGCATCGGGTGCACGACGTCTTCCACGTATCCCAGCTGAGGAGATACGTGCACGACCATTCTCATGTCATCAACCACGGAGAGCTGGATGTCGATGATGGGGTGACTTTTACGGAGTTTCTAGTCGAGATTGAGGATCGACAGGAGTGGGTCTTTTTTGGATGGTCAATACCTCTAGTGCGCATTCGTTGGAAGCACAAGAACATCTAGGAGAGCACATTGGAGCGGGAGGCTCAAATGCGTGCTCGGTACCCCCAATTGTTTACCTAGATGAGTTGTGGCTTATGGGGACGTAGAGACCTGAGGTGGGGATAATGTAAAGACCTATAATTTCGATTATTTTTTTAATAAATGGGAATTTTACGAGTATGAAAAATCTGACGGAGCGTGATTCTGAGGCCCGGAGTGCCCGGAATGATCCGTCGAAGTTTTGTCAAGCTTAAGTTAACGCGCGTAAGCAGTTTTACTAAAAAAGTGGAGTAAATCTTAAACGGTTACTTGGATGAGAAGTCTGAGGGAACCGTTGTGCTCAGGATGATAGGTTTACCCTAGGCGTGACTTAATATTAGTCGGCATGGGCCTCCTGTGAGAAAACCCAATAATGGAATAATCGTAAATAAAATAAATAAATAAATAATTTTATTTTTCAAATGATATTATCTCACAAACACTAACTTGGATTAAAAGTCTGAGACCATAGATGAACTCATGAGGGTATGATTTATTTAAGAAGATACTAACTTTAGATGGCTCGGGCCACCTGAGAAAGTTAGTTTTTGGCTGCAAATAAAATAATTAAGTGACAATTATTTTATTGTAAAATTCATAACTTCTAAATGGTAACTCATATTGAAAATATGAGAGTACAGTTGGGTGCGTTGGGGAGTGTTTCACCTAGGAAAATCCTAACCTCGACCGGTGTGGGTAGAGTGTGACTGATAATAATTTTACAAACTTTTTTTTCGGGTACGTTCAGTAAACGCGCGAGCGTCGTTTTGTAACTTTTGAACCGGTGCTCAGAATTAAAATATGAGGGCACCGTTGAACTCACAGTGCCATTATTTTCTTAAGGAGACTTTCACCTCGATAACAGATGGTCGAAGGGTCAAAGTTAGTTTTTGGGTTTTTTGTGAAAGAATAAAATTAAAAATAAATGTGTGTGACACTTTATTTTTATTTGCAACACCCATGTGGGTGTTGAGAGATGGGGTCCACCATAGCTAAACCTTCATGTGAATGTTGGAAGTGGGGACCACCAAACCTTAACCTCCCATGAGAGGTTATGGTGGTGGGGACCACCCGAACCATAACCTTCAATTAGATGTTATGGTGGTGGGGACCACCCGGGGCCTAAACCTCCCAACTCCCCTCTTAATGAGGGAGAAACCTCTCAACTCCCTCATTAATGTGGAGGATCCTCTTGATCATTCTGCACATTAATTATGCCAACACACCAAAATTATTTGCGCCAACATAAATTAATTGGCTTGAGCCCCTTTTTAAATTAAGTAACAGTGTCGTTGGAATTTAGGAAGGTTCCTAATAAATGAACCGTCATAAATTCCACGATCGTTACATACCTCCCCCCTCTCCTATATATTTGAAGATTGGGAAGAGGTTTTGGGATGGCTTCACCAAGCGATATAGTGCTGGTAATGTGATGTGATGCCCAACACTTGGAGGATTATGCTCTCCAACGAAGAACACTCCACCGATGAAGAAAGAACTCCTTCGACTTCTTCCTTGGAAGCATCTTGCGGAGGAAACCGACGTGGGATGTCTTCGACGACCGAACATCCCTCCTCATCATCATCAATGAACTGACTCACGAGCTCGGAATTGGAGGTGTGTGGTGGACCTGACGAATGAAGATAACTCCATCTTCTTCTTCGCGACTCTGTCGACATATCAACCTGAGGTAGGGGTTTATTCATTATTTTATTAACATTTCCCATGTTCTACCCTCTTTTTCCTTGTGGGGTTGGGAATAGAAATTAATGAGGGATTTTGGGAATTGAAAATATCTTCCATGCTCGTTATTGTTTATTTTCTTGGCGAACCTCATGCTACCGCTCTAATGCGGATAGTGCGGGCCAAACTAACGTGGAACATCCTCTCCGTAACCCTTGTGTTGATTTGTGGTGTTCTTCGAAACGGAGGAAGGCGAAAATGGTGTTGAAAGCGACAAAGGCGATGAAGGAGACACAGGAAATGGTCACGCGACCTATGGCCTCCACGACCCACGCCGCCCCCGCGATGCTCCTGCGCCCCGGCCGAACCACCCTCGTGGTCTCCTCCCTTCCAGCCGAGCCGCCCATGGTCAGGCTGCGCCGCCCTAGTTGTGCCGTCCGCCAGCCGAACTAGCCCCGACCTCGCGGCGCCCTCCGGGCCAAACCGGCCTCGCGCTCGCCAGCCGCACCGGCCGCCGATCTTCCGAGCTCCTGCCCGAACTCGCGCCCCCGTGGCTCCTCGTCTGAGTAGGCCTCCTGAGCCCCTCGGGGCGCTCCGGCCGAGCCGACCTCCTACGCCCCTCACGACGCCCCGGCCAAGCCGGCCTCCCGCCCCCCTCGCGTCGCCCCGGCCGAGCCGGCCTCCCGCTCCCCTCGCGGCGCCCCGACCGAGCCGACCTCCTGCGCCCCTCGCAGCGCCCCTGCCGAACCAGCCCGCACCCTCACAACACCCTCCGATCCGAACCGCCCTCATGCTGACCCGCGGCCGGTCCGCGCCCTCTCGGCTCTCCACAGTCCCTCGCAGCCGGCTGGGCGGGGCCCAGCGGGCTGGACCAAACCCAATGGGATAGCCCACCCAACGGGCCGGGACAGACCCAACGGGTTGGGCTGGGTTGACCTGAACTGGGTCGGCCCACATGGGGTCGGGCCGGGTCGGACTAGACTCGGGCCCACTACGACCCTTTACTTTCTTTTGGCTATATCTTTGGCACCAAACGTCTGTTTGAAGAACCGTCAACGATGCTATTAATCTTTGAGCATGACAGTCCCTTTGAGTATAACCCACTGAAGTTTGGGGTATAGTTGAGAAATGGTCAGGTCGGATGGTGCACCAATCCAACTGGGCCCCATGCACTAAATGACTAATATCTCATAGATCAGGCATCCGATTGACCCACCATGTAAAGACCCGTAAAATTCAAGGGAAAGTTTTTCTTAATTTTCTTTGGAATTTTACAAGAGCGTGGTTTCAGACGGCACCTGATTCCGAGGCCCGGAGTGCCCGGAATCAAATTCCGAAGTTTGGCTCGGGTACGTTCAGTGAACGAACGAGCGGGAATTTCTAACTTTTGATCCGGTGCTCGGAATTGAAATCTGAGGACACCGATGAACTCGCATCGCCGATATTCGCTTAAGGAGACCTTTTCCGAGGTTTCCTTTATTTCGGGTTGAGAGTTAGTTTTTGGGAGTTTAGAATAAGTTAAATAAAAATTGTGGATTACAAATTTTTATTTAAACTTGTTGGTTAACTTCTCTCAAAGGAAGTTAGGGGTGGGACCCACACCCACTTAACCTCCCTTGAGAGGATTAAGTTTGGTGGGGCCCACACGAACCCTAAACTTTTCATCTCCTCTCAAAACTCCTTAAACCCCCCTTTAAATGTTTTGACAACTTAGCTTATTAATTAGGTTGAGTTGTTTAAACTTTTTCAAACCTTTGAAATTCAAAAAGGTTTGGTTGAGTTAATAAAATAAGCTCTTAGCTTATTTTATTTGGTTAGAATTGTTTAGCCATCTTGAGAGGATTTGAGAGCTTTTCTTTCTTCTTCAATCTTTGACGAAGAACGCTCAAGCTTTGACGAAGAACGCTCAAGCTCCGACGAAGAACGCCGCTCCTCTCTTCTTCGTCTTCCGTGTCAACGAAAGGGAACGCCGCTTCCTCCTCGGACTTCCTTCGTCGGCATACGAAGATTCGCCAACGACGTACCTCTTCGGACGTACCTCTTCGTCAACGGATTTGACGAACGTTTACCGCGACGCCCGACCTCCGCGACGTTGTCTTCCGCGGGTCGTTGACAATCTTCGAACTTGAACCCAAGGTAGGGGTTGTTGTTATTTGTTTATTTATTTATTCTTGTTCGTGGTTCTAGCATGACTAACGTAAGAATATTTAAATATGTATTATCATTTAACGTGAGGGGACCGGACCGCATGAACACGGCCGAACCCCCTCCTTGTTCTTGTTGATTTATATTGCGGATGAAACAAGATGGTGTGGTGCCGTCGCACCACGCGGTTATTCGCCCGGCTTATTTGCGCAGCGCCGTCGCGCCGCGCCGTGGAAGGATCATCAAGAACGCGATGCCATCGCGCCGCGTCGAAGGGAATCAAAGGCGCGGCGGAGGGGCGCGGTGTCGTCGCACCGCGCCGGACGACGAACACCGCGGCCGGTTCCGGGCCGCGGCGGGACGAGAAGACCGGCGGCCGGGCCGCCGGCGTCGGAAGCCGGAAAGGGGACCGGTTTTCCGGTCCCGTTGAAGAAAAACCGGCCGGCAGATGGCCGGCCGGAAGGTCAAAGGCCGGGGGAATTTAATTCCCCCGGCCAGCTCTAAACCCCCCCCATTTATGAGGGGGGCGGTTTCTTTGAGGGGGGCAGCCGGCCCCCCGGTTCTTCTCAAAGCAGGCCCCCCACGAGGGGGGGGGGGGGGTTTCCAAAGGCGCGACTAAAAGCCGCGCCGCCATTCCAATCAAGCGGGGGCCCTGCCCCCCGCGCGCTGCCTCCGTGCGGCGCCAGGCTGCCGCGCCGCCGGCCGGCCGGCCGAGCCGGGTCGGGTCGACCCGGTTCGGGTCGACCCTGTTCGGGTCAACCCGGTTCGGGCCGACCCAGGGGGGGTCGGGCCGGGTCGACCCGGACCCGGACCCCCCGTTTTCGAGACGGTTTCGGTCTTTTGGCCATAACTTGAGCCACGGACCTCCGATCGATGAACCGTCTGCGGCAACGGGATCCTTAGATCGAGACGGTCGTTTCGGTATATCGCACTCAGGGTTTCAGAATACTTTGAGTTCGGCCGGGTTGGTTCGTTCACGAAACCAACCGGGACCTCGGAACGGAAACGCTCATATCTTGAGCTACGGACGTCCGATTGACGTGCCGTCAGCTTTGTTGTGTTCCTCTTAGTGAGACGAATCTTTTGGCATACTCCGTCCGAGGTTTGGACGCAGGTGGAGTACGGTCGGGTTGGTTTTGCCTTAAAAACCAACCGGGCCCCGGGGACGAAAATGCCAATAACTCTCAGACCGGGCGTCCGATCGACGCGCCGTCTGTTGCGTTGAGTTTTTGTTGACGATACGAAACTTTTGGATACATCAACTCTGGACTTTGTGACAGTTGATGTATCAGCCTCTCGGCTCGTGGAGCGGACCCTCCTGTACGAGCTTGCTGTGTGCGGGAACCCTAGTGCTGGCTGGTACTACTGCTACTACTGCGACTGTGACTGCTACTACTGCGACTGTGACTGCTACTACTGCTACTACTGCTACTGTGACTGCGACGACGACAGTACAGAGATCCTGTGTGGATTCGACGACAACGACTACAACACTCAGCGATCCTACGTGGATCAGTGCTACAGGTCCTGTGTGGGCCCGATCCTGTGTGGGTCCGATCCTGTGTGGGTCTTTGCGCTCAGCGGTCCTGTGTGAACCAGCGCCTACAGGTCCTATGTGGGTCTTTTGCGGGGGTTAGTTACCTATCGATCCTTCGTGGGTCCGACGACTTAGATGGATCAGAGATCATCTTTATCATCTTATGAAGAAGTATACCTGTGTGAGCTGAATCCTGTTGTTTTCCTGTGTGGATTGTGTTGTGCTATCCTGTGTGGATTTTTTTTTCTTTCCTGTGTGGAATACGTTTACTCTCCTGTGTGGACTGAGTTGTACTTGGGCTCGGAGGTTGGAGAGTATTTGAAATTGATGACTTAGGTATATGTATGGGCATATACCTAAGCAGTGTCGGTTGTAACTTCGTGATTGTACCTTTCTTCGTGGTTTTTCCTTTGTGGATTTGAGAGACCTTCAGGGGTCTCGGGGTCCCTACTGAGTAGTTTATACTCACCCCTGCACGGGCTTTGCCCGCACTACGCTGTGTTGGTTGCAGATGACGGACAGCGTTGATCTTATGTGAGGCTTGCAGAGCAGGACGGTACCTGGAGGTGGACCACTGGGTGGGACGTGCTCGGAGCGGACGGTGGGACCCGTGGAGCAGTGGAGCTATCTGTACCCACCCTTCAGGAGGGATTTCCAGTGGACAGCTCGGTGTAGCGGCTTTTACTTTTCAGTTGCTATTTTTCCTTTCGAGTTGTACTTTACTTTCAGTTTGGGTTTGTATACTGGCCTATTTACTTTTCCGCACTTTCAGTTGTACTCTGCTTTTTCTTAGTGTTTACTTTCCGCTTGCTTACTCTGTGGTGTTTGTTTACTTTACAAAGGCAATGCCTTCCCTTTTTACCGGGATTTACGCCTTGGTGCTAGTCACCAGCCCCTGGCCTATGGAAGGCGGGCTTGGGGTAGTCACGGCACGGACCCCGAGGGCGGGTCGTGACAAATTGGTATCAAAGGAGTTCGGTTCTACCGCGAACTCTGATCTTTTCTATGTGAAGCAATAATGTTTAGCGTATTGAGTGTGGTTATCAGTCCAGGGAGTCCAGTGTTGGTGCGGCGGCCGACGTATCTGTACACCAGGACACTGACTTCTGATTCCCGACTTAATGCACGAAAACATTGATTGCGTGTGTGTTTCAAAGTTTTCTTTGTGATTACTTATATCAGCTCACCAGGTATACTGTTCTGACCGTGGCGCACCTGTTTCCTTTTCAGGATGGCCCCACGATGACAACCATCTAGGGTTCCGAGAGTCGACTGTGACGACAACCCACCGAGCGACGAGGCTTCGGTGCAGGGCCCTTTGTCAGCAGTGGCACCGGCGGTAGCTCTACCCGCCGATCCCCCGATGCTTCCAGCACCAGCCGCTGACGATGCACGTCGCCTTAGCGCACTGTATGAGTTTCAGCGCCAGCGACCACCCAGGTTTCACGGGGAGATGGATCCCCAGGCAGCCGAGGACTGGCTGGAGGCAGTGGTACGTGTGTTTAGACTAGTGAGGAAACCAGCAGACCTCATGGTGATCCTCGCTGCGAGCCTACTACATGCAGTAGCAGGATGATGGTGGATCTTGATGCTCCAGGTGCATGATGAGGCATCTATACTATGGACGGACTTTGAGAGCCTCTTCCACTCGGAGTTCGTCCTAGCCACCCTTCGTGCGGTGCGTATCCAGGAGCTTCTTCAGCTGCGGCAGGGCAGCATGACGGTCACTCAGTACTCGGCGAGATTTACTGATCTCTCGCGCTACTCGACCGACATGGTACGGGACCCATTCTTCCGGGCCCGGACCTTCGAGCAGGGTTTGAGACACGAGATCAGGGCATCGCTGATCTCCCTCAGCATACCGACTCAAACAGGAGTACTGGAGCGGGCCCTCCTGATCGAGAGCTTCCTTGCTGAGTCTACACCAGCGCATCGACCCACCGTAGGGAGGCACGTGGCAGAGTCATCTGCAGCAGGAAATCGACGGATGACTTAGGGGTCCAGACAGACCAAACCTTCAGGCAGACGACCTCAGGGCACTGGCTCAGCAGTGCGGAGCACACAGCGAGGAGCCAGTCTTTCTAGAGGCAGACAGTGCTACTCGTGCGGCGGGCAGGGCCACATGGCTCGTGACTGCCCGACCCGCCGTGCCGAGGAGCAGCAGACAGTTGAGGGACCACCGAGGCAGAGGAAGAGGGTCGACCGTGGCAGTCCGCAGGGAGGAGGCGGACGAGGCAGAGGAGCTGGACGAGTAGCCGGTGGTGGGAGACGCTTTGAGGCTCTGCCACCACCACCACCAGGAGGTCCACCCCTACCACAGGGAGCTGGCGGGCAGAGACAGGCACAGTTCCAGGCAGCAGAGGACTACGACCACGGCGCACCCAAGATGATTCGAGGTACTATCTATGTCTATTCCACCCTTTCTGCAGTACTTATAGACACAGGAGCGAGTCACTCTTTCATAGCCGCTGCCCTTGTTCGGAGCTCGGAGATTCCGACAGAGCCGTTGGCTCGATCCTTACGGCTAGAGACTCCTACGGGAGAAGACTCGACGATTACGCACTGGTTCCGGCAATGTGAGCTTACTCTAGGAGGCGAGAGCTTCGGCTGGGATCTTCTTGTAGCAGCATCGAGGCCTTACGATGTCATCTTGGGCATGGATTGGCTATCTACGGTCCATGCACAGATTGACTGTTTTAGGCGCAAGGTGCGATGTGTACGCACCGGCGGGAGCAGGTTCACCTTCACCGGCGAGAAGGGAGCCTTTGCAGCACAGGATGGACTTCCGCGGAGGAGAGGATAGCCCATCACTCATCAGTTGGCTAGCCTCATCCTTGGATCAGTTGACGTGCGGAGTCCTGGTTTTCCTGTAGTGGTGGATCAGTTTGCGGACGTTTTTTCCGACGATGTTCTAGGGCTACCTCCTCGCAGAGAGGTAGACTTTTATATTGACTTGTACCCCGGGACAGCCCCGATATCCACTCCATCATATCGGATGGCCCCCGCCGAGCTTCGAAAGCTACAGGTACAGTTGGAGGACTTGCAGGGCAAGGGGTTCATCCGACCCAGTGTTTCACCCTGGGCTTCCCCGATATTGTTCGCCAAGAAGGCGGACGGGAGCATGCGACTTTGTGTTGACTATCGTCGCCTGAACCAGGTGACAGTGAGGAACAAGTATCCACTACCAAGGATTGATGACCTCTTTGATCAGCTCAAGGGAGCACGGTGGTTCTCGAAGATAGACCTCAGGTCAGGATATCATCAGCTCAGAGTCAGAGACGAGGATGTGCAGAAGACGGCCTTCAGATGTCGGTATGGCCACTATGAGTTCTTGGTTATGCCTTTAGGTGTAACCAATGCTCCAGCAGTGTTCATGGCTCTCATGAACAAGATCTTTCAGCCATACCTCGATCGGTTTGTCGTGGTCTTCATCGACGAAATTCTGATTTACTCTACGACTGAGGAAGAGCACGCCTATCACTTGCGAGTTGTACTAGACACACTCCGAGAGCACCTGCTTTATGGTAAGCTCTCGAAGTGCCAGTTCTGGATACGTGAGGTCCACTTCTTGGGACACGTTATCTCTGAGGCGGGAGTTGCAGTGGATCCCGCGAAGATTGAGGCTGTGTTAGCATGGGATCCACCCAGGAGCGTGACTGAGGTTCAGAGTTTCTTGGGACTAGCTGGATACTATTGGAGATTCGTGCCAGACTTCTCTAGAGTTGCGGCACCACTCACAGCTTTGATGAAGAAGGGGAAACCCTTCGTGTGGTCAGACAGATGTCAGAAGAGCTTCCAGGAGTTGAGACAGAGATTGACTAGCGCACCTATCTTGAGGTTGCCTGAGGAGGGAGTAGGGTATGTATTCTACTGCGATGCATCAGGGACCGGACTCGGTTGTGTTATGATGCAGGAGTAGGCAGTGATCGCCTATGGATCACGTCAGTTGAGGCCGCATGAGAAAAACTACGCTACCCATGACCTGGAGTTAGCAGCAGTGGTCTTCGCTCTGAAGACATGGCGACACTATCTGATGGGCGAGCGCTTTACAGTATTTTCCGATCATCAGAGTCTCAGGTATATCTTCTCGCAGAAGGACCTGAACTTGAGACAGTGGAGATGGCTCGAGTTCCTCCAGGACTATGACTTTGAGATAGTCTATACTCCTGGGAAGGGGAACGTAGTAGCCGATGCCCTCAGCAGGAGGACGGACATTCAACTACTTGAGGAGGCGACAGAGCAGCTAGCCTCTTTGCAGATATCCTTCGTGGATAGAGATGGAGCAGCCATCCTTCAGTCTCTCACAGTCACTCCTCCACTACTGCAGCGAGTCAGGGAGGCACAGCGTGGGGACGCTGACTGTGAGACACGGCGTGCACAGATATCCTCGGGACAGGCACCTGATGGTTTCTCCCTTGGAGCAGAGCACGACATCCTTTTCAGAGGACGTACCATGGTACCAGTCACTTTGCGAGAGGAAGTGCTGAGAGAGTTTCACACTTCTCCTTTGGCGGTACATCCTGGAGTGGCGAAGATGTACCAGGACCTCATACGACAGCACTGGTGGCCAGGCATGAAGAAGGCTGTAGAAGAGTTCGTTTCTCGATGCCTCACCTTCCAACAGGTGAAGGAAGAGCATCAGGTACCGGCGGGCTTGGTACAGCCCTTGGAGGTTCCGGAGTGGAAGTGGGACGACATATCTATGGACTTCGTGACTGGACTTCCACGTACTTCCAGAGGTCACGACTCCATCTGGGTGATTGTTGACCGACTCACCAAGTCGGCACACTTCTTACCCATCAGAGAGCAGGGCTTAGTGGAGAGCTTGGGAAGTCTCTACGTCCAGGAGATTGTGCGGCTCCACGGCGTGCCATCATCTATCGTCTCCGATCGAGATGCTCGCTTTACTTCCCTTCTTTGGAAGGGGTTACAGGAGGCGTTCGGGACACAGCTACGTCTGAGCACAGCCTTTCACCCTCAGACGGATGGTCAGACGGAGAGGACCATTCAGACTCTCGAGGACATGCTCCGCGCATCTGTCCTCGACTTTGGTCGTAGCTGGGAGGACCACCAACCCTTGGTGGAGTTTGCGTACAACAACAGCTACCACTCCACCATCGGGATGGCACTATATGAGGCGTTGTACGACCGACCTTGTAGATCTCCTTTGTGCTGGACAGACCCTGGGGAGTCAGCACTAGTGGGACTGGAGATGGTCCAGGCCACGATAGAGAAGGTCCAGGTCATCCAGGAGCGGATGAGGACAGCACAGAGCCGACAAAAGTCATATGCTGACAGGACGAGGAGGCCACTAGAGTTTGAGGATGGCGACCAAGTCTTTTTGCGGGTCTCACCTCGACGTGGTATTCGGAGATTTGGCCGAGGCGGCAAGTTGTCTCCGCGCTTCATCGGACCCTTCCAGGTCCTCAGCAGGGTTGGCGAGGTGGCTTATCGTCCGGCTCTACCACCTCAGTTGCACCGGGTGCACGACGTCTTCCACGTATCTCAGCTGAGGAGATACGTGCACGACCCGACGCACATCATTGACCATGGGGAGCTTGACGTTGACGATGGGGCGACTTTTACGGAGGTCCCAGTGGAGATAGAGGATCGACAGGAGTGGGTCCTACGTGGGCGATCGATTCCTCTTGTACGCATCAGATGGCATCACGGGAATCTCCAGGAGAGCACATGGGAGCGGGAGGCTCAGATGCGTGCTCAGTACCCTCATTTGTTTCCCTAGTTTTTGATGTATCTTTACGGGGACGTAAAGCTTTGAGGTGGGAGTAATGTAAAGACCCGTAAAATTCAATGGAAATTTTTTCTTAATTTTCTTTGGAATTTTACAAGAGCGCGGTTTCATACGGCACCTGATTCCGAGGCCCGGAGTGCCCGAAATCAAATTCCGAAGTTTGGCTCGGTTACATTCAATGAATGAACGAGCGGGAATTTCTAACTTCTGATCTGGTGCTCGAAATTGAAATCCGAGGACACCGATGAACTCGCAGCGCCGATATTCGCTTAAGGAGACCTTTTCTGAGGTTGCGTTTATTTCGGGTTGAGAGTTAGTTTTTGGGAGTTTAGAATAAGTTAAATAAAAATTGTGGATTACAAATTTTTTTTTAAACTTGTTGGTTAACTTCTCTCAAAGGAAGTTAGGGGTGGGACCCACACTCACTTAACCTCCCTTGAGAGGATTAAGTGTGGTGGGGCCCACACGAACCCTAAACTTTTCATCTCCTCTCAAAACTCCTTAAACCCCCCTTTAAATGTTTTGACAACTTAGCTTATTAATTAGGTTGAGTTGTTTAAACTTTTTCAAACATTTGAAATTCAAAAAGGTTTGGTTGAGTTAATAAAATAAGCTCTTAGCTTATTTTATTTGGTTAGAATTGTTTATCCATCTTGAGAGGATTTGAGAGCTTTTCTTTCTTCTTCAATCTTTGACGAAGAACGCTCAAGCTTTGACGAAGAACGCTCAAGCTCCGACGAAGAACGCCGCTCCTCTCTTCTTCGTCTTCCGTGTCAACGAAAGGGAACGCCGCTTCCTCCTCGGACTTCCTTCGTCGGCATACGAAGATTCGCCAACGACGTACCTCTTCGGACGTACCTCTTCGTCAACGGATTTGACGAACGTTTACCGTGACGCCCGACCTCCGCGACGTTGTCTTCCGCGGGTCGTTGACAATCTTCGAACTTGAACCCAAGGTAGGGGTTGTTGTTATTTTTTTATTTATTTATTCTTGTTCGTGGTTCTAGCATGACTAACGTGAGGATATTTAAATATGTATTATCATTTAACGTGAGGGGACCGGACCGCATGAACACGGCCGAACCCCCTCCTTGTTCTTGTTGATTTATATTGCGGATGAAACAAGATGGCGTGGTGCCGTCGCACCACGCGGTTATTCGCCCGACTTATTTGCGCAGCGCCGTCACGCCGCGCCATGGAAGGATCATCAAGAACGCGACACCATCGCGCCGCGTCGAAGGGAATCAAATGCGCGACGGAGGGGCGCGGTGCCGTCGCACCGCGCCGGACGACGAACACCGCGGCCGGTTCCGGGCCGCGGCGGGACGAGAAGACCAGCGGCCGGGCCGCCGACGTCGGAAGTCGGAAAGGGGACCGGTTTTCTGGTCCCGTTGAAGAAAAACCGGCCGGCAGATGGCCGGTCGGAAGGTTAAAGGCCGGGGGAATTTAATTCCCCCAGCCAGCTCTAAACCCCCCCCATTTATGAGGGGGGCGGTTTCTTTGAGGGGGGCATCCGGCCCCCCGGTTCTTCTCAAAGCAGGCCCCCCACGAGGGGGGGGGGTTTCCAAGGGCGCGGCTAAAAGCCGCGCCGCCGGCCGGCCGGCCGGGCCGGGTCGGACCCGGGTCGGGTCGACCCGGTTCGGGCCGACCCAGGGGGGGAGGGCCGGGTCGGCCCGGACCCGGACCCCCCGTTTTCGAGACGGTTTCGGTCTTTTGGCCATAACTTGAGCCACGAACCTCCGATCGACGAACCGTCTGCGGAAATGCGGTCCTTAGATCGAGGCGGTCGTTTCGGTATATCGCACTCAGGGTTTCGGAATACTTTGAGTTCGGCCGGGTTGGTTCGTTCACGAAACCAACCGGGCCCTCGGAACGGAAACGCTCATATCTTGATCTACGGACGTCCGATTGACGTGCCATCAGCTTTGTTGTGTTCCTCTTAGTGAGACGGATCTTTTGGCATACTCCGCCCGAGGTTTGGACGCAGGTGGAGTATGGTCGGGTTGGTTTTTCCTTAAAAACCAACCGGGCCCCGGGGACGAAAATGCCAATAACTCTCAGACCGGGCGTCCGATCGACGCGCCGTCTGTTGCGTTGAGTTCCTGTTGACGATACGGAACTTTTGGATACATCAACTCTGGACTTTGTGATAGTTGATGTATCAGCCTCTCGGCTCGTGGAGCGGACCCTCCTGTACGAGCTTGCTGTGTGCGGGAACCCTAGTGCTGGCTGCTACTACTGCTACTACTGCGACTGTGACTGCTACTACTGCGACTGTGACTGCTACTACTGCTACTGTGACTGCGAAGACGACAATACAGAGATCCTGTGTGGATTCGACGACGACGACTACAGCACTCAGTGATCCTACGTGGATCAGTGCTACAGGTCATGTGTGGGCCCGATCCTGTGTGGGTCCGATCCTGTGTGGGTCTTTGCGCTCAGCGGTCCTGTGTGAACCAGCGCCTACAGGTCCTATGTGGGCCCGATCCTGTGGTGGTCTTTTGCGGGGGTTAGTTACCTATCGATCCTTCTTGGGTCCGATGACTTAGATGGATCAGAGATCATCTTTATCGTCTTTTGAAGAAGTATACATGTGTGAGCTGAATCCTGTTGTTTTCCTGTGTGGATTGTGTTGTGCTATCCTGTGTGGATTTTGTTTTGCTTTCCTGTGTGGAATACGTTTACTTTCCTGTGTGGACTGAGTTGTAATTGGGCTCGAAGGTTGGAGCGTATTTGAAATTGATGACTTAGGTATATGTATGGGCATATACCTAAGCAGTGTCGGTTGTTACTTCGTGATTGTACCTTTCTTCGTGGTTTATCCTTTGTGGATTTGAGAGACCTTCAGGGGTCTCGGGGTCCCTACTGAGTAGCTTATACTCACCCCTACACGGGCTTTGCCCGCACTACGTTGTGTTGGTTGCAGACGACGGACATCGTTGATCTTAGCTGAGGCTTGCAGAGCAGGACGGTACCTGGAGGTGGACCACTGGGCGGGACATGCTCGGAGCGGACGGCGGGACCCGTGGAGCAGTGGAGCTATCTGTACCCACCCTTCAGGTGGGATTTCCAGTGGACAGCTCGGTGTAGCGGCTTTTACTTTTTAGTTGCTGTTTTTCCTTTCGAGTTGTACTTTACTTTCAGTTTGGGTTTGTATACTGGCCCATTTACTTTTCCGCACTTTCAGTTGTACTCTGCTTTTGCTTAGTGTTTACTTTCTACTTGCTTACTCTGTGGTGTTTGTTTACTTTACAAAGGCAATGCCTTCCCTTTTTACCGGGATTTACGCCTTGGTGCTAGTCGCCAGCCCCTGGCCTATGGAAGGCGGGCTTGGGGTAGTCATGGCACGGACCCCGAGGGCGGGTCGTGACACACCATCTATTGCTTTGAGACCCCTATGACGTGGAATACCTTTTAGATACATATTCGTGGGACTTCGGGACAGTTGGAGCATCAACCAGTAGCTTGTGGAGTGGATCTTCTAGAGACAAGCGGGCTTTTGAGTGGGAACCTAGTAGCTGGATGAGACTTGATGACTGCTAACCATTTGACTCGGAGTGACTTAACTGGCCTAGTGGGGAGCGCCTGGTTGTGGCGGTAGACCCACGATGAAGGATCACACTTGGTGACGTGACAGACCCACGATACTCGACAGGAGGAGTACCTCTACAGGCTATAAGGGGGAGTGCCTGGGTGTGGAAGAAGACCCACATTGGGGAGCGCCTCTGTGTGACGCAGCAGATCCATGGTACTCGACAGGAGGAGTACCTCAGCAGTCCAAGGTTAGTGAGAAGTGCCTCTGTGTGACATGGTAGGACCATTGTACTCGATTGAGAATGAGTTCTACAGCAGCCGAGGTTTTGATAATGTGAATAAAATCTTGGTTGAGATGAGTTAGTTTTTCTATGTTTTCCTAATGATTGATATGGATCACTTGATAACTTAGGTATATGTATGGGCATATACCTAAGTAAGGTAATCTGTTGTTTTCTTTATGGTTTATCCTTGTTGGATTTTGCGAGACCTGGATGGTCTTGGGGTCCTTACTGAGTATTGTTATACTCACCCCTGCATGGGCTATGCCCGCACCTCGTTGTGTTGGATGCAGATGACGAACAATGCTGATTGAGGCTAAGAGTACCAGGACTGGACAGTACCCAGAGGTGGACCATACGGCGTGTCGGTACACGGAGGAGACGGACGAATGAGGAGTGTTGAGGAGGCGATCTGTACCTACCCTTCAAGTTGGAACCTGGAGGACGACCCAGTAGATGTTTTTCCTTTTTCCGCAGTGGTACTTTTTTTTAGTTTTACTTGTACTTTCTAGTTGGGCTTGTATTCTAGCCCCTTTTTACTTACTGTACTCACTAATTGATTATACAATTTACTCATTTTCGTATTTTGTTGTGTGTTTTTACAGGTTATAAAGGCAATGCCTTCCCAGTTTTAGGGAAATATGCCTTTGGTACTAGTCACCAGCCCCCTAGAATGTGGAAGGCAGACTTGGGGTAGTCCTGGCACGGGCCCCGGGGAATGAGTCGTGACATATATATTTTACCACATTTATTATTCATAGTGACCAAAACTAAAAGGGAACTTTTTACAAAATTAGAATACCACGATTCCAAATATGGAATAAATTTTTTAATATTAAATTTTTAGAATTTTTAGAAATCAATTTTAATATAAATGCATAAAATACAATGAAAAATGGTTTTTAGAAAAATATGTTTTTAAGCTCAAAAAAGAGTTTATAACAAAATAAAATATGATTATAATTATTTTTTAATTATTTATATTCTTTGTAATTAAAGGATACTTATATTTATTTAATACTAAATATATAACATAGTGGGGATTTTAAATTTCTTTATTTAAAGGTAATAAATGATAGTTTTTTAAAAATCGATATTTTTCACTATTCACTTGGAAATCAATTTTTTTTCAGAAAAAAAACAAAAATTAATTCTAAGATTATTATGGAATGGTAATTTAAAAATTTTTATCCATTTTTTTAAATACTGTTTTTATAAGTGGTATAAATTGATTATAATATCCCCACACCATAGGCAATAAAAACTATTTTTTGAAAAAAAGGTATTTTGAAGCATAAAGTGACTATATTCTCATTACATGTCTCATAAACATAATTAAATGAATTTCAATTCATTAAATTTATATTTATTATCTAAAATTTTAATTATAATCATTTATAAATAGTGGTTAATTTAATCTATTAATGTAAAAATACATTGCACACATAAAAATAGTTCTACGAAAAATATCATTTTTACCAGTATAATATTTTATCTTAATTTCCAACCAATTAATAATCAATGTAGGATTTATTATTCATTTAATTGAATATTTTTTTGAATTATATTTTATAATATGATTATTCATATTCACACCTTCCAATCTAACAACTAGTTTATAATAGTTATATTTAAATTATAATGTTTCTATAGTATATCACAGTTCATTTATGATCAGTGTTTCGTATACCACACACTATCGAATATATTACTTAAAAACATAAATTATAAAATCATTGGGTGTTAATATCAATCCCATCATAAAAATTTATTCTCATAATTTTATCTCATGTCTGAAAAAAAAATCATAAAGAGCTTTAAAACATTTTTTTTAAAATTCAATTATATGGAGTGGAAGACAAAACATTAGATCATTAAAAGAAAAAACTTGTAATATTTAAATTTTTTTTTAAAACCCACATCATAAAAAGGGATAACGAAAATGATTTTGAAAATAGGAAAATGGAAATATAAATTTAACTTGGAATAACACATAACCAAGTTCTCAAATAAGGATAAATTTGATGGGAAGTTAAAATATGGACATGAAAGAGAAAAATAATGTCTAAGGAATAATATAACGTGAAAGAGAAAATGATAATTAGAATGTTAATGACCAAAAAACCATAAATTATTAATATATAAATAATACCATAAATTCATCATATATGATTGTAAGAGGATTAATTTTTTATTTTAAGGTCTTTTTCACATAATTGAGAGGTTATTTTACCCTTAAGATAGAGAACATAATAAAATATACTTACTTGATTTCTATACATTTCATAATAAAAATTAAATCATCTTATAATACTTCAATTTTTTTCAATTATACTTTATCGTATATTATAAATGATAAGGGATTATTTTTTCATGATTGAAGCACTGAAATTAACTTTTAGTGGATCCCAAGATCTAAAAAAATGGAAAATTATTTCTACTATTTCCATTCATTAAACAAAAACAAAAATAGTGAGAAAAAATTAAGATAATTTATAATATGAATAAAACTTTATATTAATAAAAACTAAATTAATCTCTAAATCCTCAAAAATAATGCAATGACCCATATTTTCATGAAGAATCAACTCATTTTTTTTGTTTTCAATTCTTTTGAGCAACCCTTATAATGTTACTAAATGGAGTCACAGGGGTCTCAAGGGTGTTCAGGGCTTGTTCAGAGCTCAAAAACCTATAAATTTGAAAAATATAATGGGCCACATGGTCAATAAAAACCATCCAACCCAGCCTAGATGGTCTATACTAATTTCATAGGGAAAGACAGAGGAGAAGTAGGGGCCACATGGTTTGTATGCAATTGTGCGACCCAAGGTGCATGATCGTGCGAACCACCTACTGTTTTTGACATTGGATTTTTTTCATATTTGGTGCATGGTTTGTGAAATAGTGTGACTTAACCATGTAGGTTCTTCCTTTAAGTAGTGGGTTGAGCATGGTGTGCATACGGTTTGGCTAAACTATGTGGCCAAACACTACGCCCCTATATTGATGGGTGAAATTTCATTTTCCCCTCATTTAACTTATATCCCTATTTTTCCTTTCTACCCGCTTTCTATAGTGGATAAAACTCATCCTTCTCCTCTTGTAGATCTCCCTAAATACAAATATAGGAATTTAGATAACATCTTCATTAATTTCCTAAATCAATATCCGATAGAATCGTTGAATCTGTCTTAATAATATCTAAAATCCTCTCCCTTCCTAATTCACTTAATCATAGGATCTGTTGCGCTATTTAGGTGAAAGGTCATTTACATGATTTTCAAGGATTTGGACCGTTTATTTGATATCTCTCTACATACTTTTAATCTAAGGATTACATTGAATGAGGATTTGTCAACATCCCTATGGTAGGTGGTCTCGTTGTTTTCCCCAAGTGTTTTGGTGTTTCGTAGCTTTTCTATTGTTCTGCACATCAAACTTTTCCACGCATCACCAATTAATTTCATTCTTCATATTAAATTGATCTACACACTGTAATATACACATGTTGATATTTTTTAGTATGTTAGAGGATATTGACCTCAGTTACGGTAATCCCTTAGGCGTGACAACTTGAATTTCCCATTTAGTTAATTAATTAAAATCTTGGAATGCCTTATAAGAATTTATCTTAGATTTTAAAATAAATTACCCTAATTATATTAATTTTTAATGAACCCTAGGAACCACATAAGTGATTGGCCAAACTTATATTGGAAATTTCCCATGTAGGTAATTTTCTTATTGACCATCCCACCTTCTTTAGTGACTCATGGAGCCTTGTAGAATGAATTGCCATTTTTTATAGAGTTAATGACATGTGTTTAACAAGGCATATTGTTCATGATGGGTTACCTTCTTTAAAGATATTAAATGGATTAAATAGAATGACTTATAAAGGGTGGTATTTCCATTCCTTTTTCTTATTCTTTATTAAATGCTAATTCCATATTGTAATGGCATGTTTTTATTGGATTTGACTAATGTGATACATGAGTGGTAATACCTCATTTCTTAACTATAAATATGATTATTCATTGATATAGGATTTGGTATGATGGTAAGGGATATATTGATAATGATGGTTTCCTACCCCCGTACATCATGTGTAGAACATGATGTCTCACACCATTGACACTATTTGGATGGTGGTCATGATTCCCCACGTCCCTTATTTTGAGTGATGACATGATAACACACTCACCATCTCGAGTGAAGATCATGAATTCTCCCACTCTTTATGAGATGTAGGGAATGTACCATATTTATTGAGATTATAGGCATGTTCAGACTTGTAATAGATAAATGAGTTATTTCCTGGTCTAGATAGAACCTAGTAATCCAATTATATGGACATTAACATCCAAACACACATGGTCCACATAGGTGGAAGAAATATATTACTATATATATATAGTTACTGATCATAAACTATTTATGGACATTATCTGAAGTAGGTAATACCGCACTATGTCCTTTAGGAACATGAGTAGATTGTTATTAATTTATTCATCATTGTATGTTATTTCATTTATGCCTGTACAATGTTGTAGCTGTCAAAACTGCTTGGATTTCATATAGACACCGTTGGTGTTGGCTTACAGAGATTTTATCTCACACCCTACCCCGAAATCCTTTGGTACTAGAGAATATTATCTTTCTATAGGTATGGATAAGGTAAATATCTCTTATTCATATTTTTGATATGATTTACATTTAAATGGATCATAGGAGAAGAGGACCAAGCATATGCTCGAGATGATAGTGGAGAAACCTTTTTTAATTTTTGTAGTTTTTTATTGCCTGATTGAATATTTCTATCCCCTATTCTCCTTTTTGATATCATCATGTCTTAAATCCATCTATATGACTCTACCTAGAAAATTTTTATATTATTATTTAGATATTTAGTTACTTATTATTCAACTACTTATTTACTTTTTATGTTTATATATGCTTCTACTGTTTTATGATTTTTGTGAAATCCAATGTTTCACTTTGATATGAGGGTACAATATCCCCACTATACCACCTATACACCCTCACTTATATTCAGAAGCACCTGGCATATGGGGAGGTGTTCTTGAGGCCATATGACCCACCGACTTAGGGAATGGGTTAAGTGGCTCCTAGTTGGGACTTTACAATATGGTATGAGATCAATTTTTTCATTTTTATTACTATTTAGGTATTAAAAAAAGACTAGGAGTTAAAGGAAATTGGAAATGTCCTTGTTCTTGGATGTAGCTAACCCATGTATAGGGGAAACCAAAATTACATGGGATAGGAAATTGATATTATAGATTATGCCTATTATTGTTGATACGACTTCACTGTTGGGTGATTTACTAGTTTTATGGTTTTAATATTATTAGTATTACTAAAATAGTCATTTATTTTACCTAGGTTGAATGAAATGAGGGCTTTGAATCACATGCATCATTATATGAACAATATGACCAATATTCTATGTATTTTTCAACTCTATATTTACTTTAGTGTGCATTTTCCTATAGAATATTGTTAGTTTCTTAATTATTTATTAAAATATGTTGAAATTTCTGGTTGGCATGGGAAATGAAAATGGAAACTTAAAGTGATTACCTTAACCTAATAGTGTTTTCTTAGAAATCTTAAAGCAGACACCTTAAGCAGTCTGTTATGGCGTGTTGATCCGTGGATCATTGGTCACAAGGGATGTAACGTGTTATAGTGTGGGTTAAGAGGATTCCATATTTTGGTTCATAATATGTATGGGACCTTATGGATTGGAAATGATGATCTATCTAATTCAACCATTTAATATGATTTAAATATTTTAATGAGTACAAATTTAAAATTAATATGACTTTTAAAGTAAGAATAGTCATATTGTATTTGTGAAACATAAACTTAGAACTGAACCCGAACTTAGTAGTGGGTATATTGTGAGTCTATTATGTTATTATGGAAACTATGATATTTATAAATTACTCAATCCTGGATTTAGGAGTAGGTAGATGGGTATGATCTATCTATGGGAAGGATATGAACCCATACTAGTTTTCTTTCTACAATCTCTTCACTGTTAAAATCTCTCTTGAGGTGTGCATTTGATATTGTATTATCATTACTCCATGAAATCCTATAGTTTTAAACCCTAAATTTGGTGAAGACTATGCATAAGTTGTAGAGGGCCTTGAGCCCCATGTGATTTTCCACCAATAGAACCTGTTTCTATTCCTAATATGGGAACCAAAGTGAGTTTCGAGAGGGATTTATATGTATGTTGCAGAATATGAAAGGTATTGTTTGACTAGCCGTAAACATGGAAGAGTTGTCTTTGGAGTTCCAACAGAGGAATCCTCACACCTTTTTGAGGGATAGAGGACCACATTATGATATGTCTTGGGTCAAAGCTATCCTTTCTTTACTCAATAATCAAGAGACACCTCCAGAGAAGGGGATCAAACTTGCTGCGTATATGATGCATGAGTATGCTAAGCGATGGTGAGTTTTTATTAGCTAGGTGGATCAACATAGATTTTTGGTCTGGGAATATTTAAAAGCATTCTTATATTACTATTTATTTTCACAGACTCTAAGGGATAAAAAAGAAAGAAAATTCATGAACCTACGATAAGGAGGTATGTCAGTTATGGAATAATCTTCTTGTTTTATAGAGCTGTGGTAGTTCCGTCCTACTCTAGCAGGTGATGATATTATAATATATAGGAAATTTGTGGATGTGATGGTATATTCCATCCGATAACCGTTCAATGTGTCTGGGTTGAAAAACATTTCTAAAATCATCAACCAAGACCTTTTTATAGAGCAAAATTTGAGGGAAGTTGATGGTGTGAGTCAGGGTGGTTCAACTCTTATATTTATCAGTACTTATTGTTATTGGATATTGATACATTTTGAGGATAATTTTTGAGTTATAAGCAGTCATAATCCTCATTTAGATAGATTTTTTATATGTTTCCAATGCGGGAAGCTGGGAAATACAAAGTCTCAGTGCTTATGAGATCAAGTTGAATGCAGAGGCTGCAGTAAGATGATCCATATCTAGTGTTTCTGTAGAACCATCCAATAATTGCCTACTTAGTGATAATATAAACCTACTCCACATTAAGAAGAGGATATAGTAGTATCATGATAGTCAGGTAGCTAGAATACGACTAGATTCTTAGATCGAGGTGGCAGTCATGGTAGAGGTGATCAGACTCATGATTCTCAGCACCAGTAGAGTGGGCTTGCTCAGGGATATCAGGTAGTGACTCTAGGATACAATGAAGGATGGTTATATGTTGTTTATATTATTATAATGGATCATAGTTTTAAGCCTTCAACTATATGAGGTACTATTTTTGCATCCTCCGCTTTAGTGTTTGATTTATTTGACACATGCATGTCTCATTTATTTAAATATCAGGCAATCATGGAGAGTATGGACCTCGAGATTGAGTAATTCTATGGAATTATGATGATTGATACCCCCTTAGGTATTATATAAGAGGTTTTTTACCACTATAAGGATTTTACTCTTGAGATAGGTGGATACCTCTTAGTATGGAATCTTTTTCATCCTTAAAATGAAGGGATTTTGTGTAATCATTAGAATAGACTGGTTAATTACCTATCGAGAGAATATAGATTTATATCATAAGAGGGTGAATTTTACATCACCATAGGGTGGTATACACATGCATAAGGGAGAATGAGATTTTAGTGGGACTAAAGCTGGGACCGAGCAGTAGAGGCTTGGACATGTGATAGGTTAGATCGACAGTCTTTTCCTAGATAATTAGGGGTTATGACCCACTATTTTTACTCATGTAATGGAGAATTTCTAGGATGTATTCCATAATGAATTATATGGTCCACCTATAGTGTAATAGGTATAATTTACCATTGATCTTGTGCCAGGTGCAGCACTAGTAATGGCTAAATGATTCATATACCCATCACTTATCCTTAGGGTTCACCAGTATTTTTTACCAAAAAGGTGGATGGTACCCTGAGGCTTTTCATGTATTACCATTAATTGAACCACCTCATGGTAAATAACCTGTATCCACTACCTCAAATAGAAGACTTATTTGATCAGCTATGAGAAGATAGAGTGTTTTCAAAGATATATTAGAGGATGGGCTATCATCATGTGTATGTCAGGACTTTATTCATAAATTTCACAAATTTCAAGATAAGTTGTGGTATATATGAGTATCTAGTCATGAATTTCATTTATATGAACATACCTACTATTTTATGGCTCTAATGAATCGGGTTTCCCACCTATATCTAGATTTATTCGTGGTAGTATTTGTTGATGATTTTTTATTTTAATCATTCTCCAGAAAAGACGATTCCAATCATCTTGAGATAATTCTAAATACACAGAGAGAAAATTAATTCTTTTATAATCTTAGTAAATGCCACTTTTGGATCGACAAATTCATCTTCTTAGGTCACATTATCTTGGAGTTAGGATTTTTAGTAGACCTAAAGAAAGTGAGATCTATAGTTTCTTGGGAACAACCAAAGAATGTATTTGACATTAAAAGTTTCTTGGGGCTAGCTGGGTATTACATATGCTTAATCCTAGATTTACCACTCCTTCCAATGCTACTTACAAGATTGAAAAATATGGGTGTGAAATTCGTATGGTCAAAAACTTTTGATGCATTCTTTCAGAAGTTAATGGGTTGTTTGAATTCAGTGTTGGTAATGATTCTTTTGAATCTAGGAAGAATCTATAAAGTCCAATTTAATGCATTAGGTATTAGGCTTGGTGATTTTTGATACAGGAAGAGTGATTCTTCATGTATGAGTCTCGTTAGTTGAGGCCTCTTGAGTTGAATTAAAAGATGAAAAAATTCAAGATTTCTACTATAGTTCATAATCTACACTATTGGATACACTATCTACTTGGTGAGAATTTTGTGGTATACACTGTTCATAAAATCAGTAAGTACATCTTTACACAATGGGATCTAAATCTCAGGTATGAAAGGTGGGTTGATTACCTACATTCTTTTGATTTCGAGCTTTCTTACATGCATGTTAAGGAAAATGTAATGGATAATGCTCTGAGCTAGAAGACTCAAAATCTAGTGGTTCATGAGACTAGTGTTGAATGAAATCTCATGGATTTATTCTCAAAGATTCACATTGTGGTTTATGAGGAACATGGTCAAACCATCCTTAAAACCTTAGAAGTGACTTCTATTCTTCTATAATGGGTATGTATGAGGAAAATATATGATCCCAAATGCATTGTATTAAGAGAAAACATCTCATATGATGATACATATTTAGGTTGGACCATGGATTGGGATGATACCTTACTATTCCATAGGCATGTATTGGTTTCAGCGGACATAATAGAGGAGCTAATGTGAGAATTTCATTCTTCAACAAGGGAAGTTCACCCCGATGTCACTAAAATGTATATTGATCTAGGAAATCAGTATTGGTGGCCTGATATGAAAAAGCAGATTGAAATATTTATCACTTAGTGTTCTTCCTATCATTAGGTGAAGGTGAAACATCAACGTCTGACATGGATTTTATTGTCACTGTCTATTCCCAAGTGGAAATGGGATGATGTTTCGATGGAGTTTTTGACTAGTTTACCCAAATACCCTCATGGAAATGATATAGTGTAGGTTTTCATTGATCATTTGATTAAGGTATAACAATTTTTAACTATGATAGATACCTTCTTAATAGATTATCTAGGGAGGTTGTATGTCTGGGAGGTTGTACATATTCTTAGAGATCCATGATCTATCCTTTCTAAAAACGATGCTTTCTTTACATCACAATTATAGAAGGGGTTAAAGAAGGCTTGGGATAAACATGTTATTCTAATAATAACCTATCATCCATAGACTAATGGATATAGAAAGCATAATATTCAAGTTCTATAGAACATGATCCATCCACATGTCCTTGACTTTAGAGGTTCTTGGGAGAAAAAGATCCCCATTAATTAATTTTCTTATAATAATAACTTTAAGGAAACCATTGAGATGAATTATTATGAATAATTATATGGCATTACTTGTCATTCACTTCTATTCTTGTTAGAGGCATCTATTCTTGGACGACATCTTGTGCAGGAGACTACAAAGCAGGTCCAACTTACTAGAAATCACATGATGACAAGTCAGTCCAGATAGTAGTTGTATGCCAACAGACACTGATGAACTCTTGAGTTCAAGGTCAGAGACTAGGTTTTATTGATATTCTCTCTCAATTTGGTCCATAGGCATATTAAGAGGTAGGGTAAGATCTCACCTAGGTTTGTTGGACCCTTTGAGGCTGTGAAGTAGATCAAACCAGTGGCTTACCAGATAGCACTTCCTCAGATATACTAGTCTATGTATGATGTATTTACTATATATCATATTTACTGATATTATGCATACCCATGACATGTATTTCTTCTAGATGAAGTTGAGTTAGATATGTATGGTTCCTTTGAAGAGTATCCAATTCGTATTTTTGATCAGTTCATGAAGACACTATGAGGAAGGTCAGTTTCTTTGGTAAATGTGCTATGGAACATTTCTTGAGTATTGGAAAATATCTAGGAACATGAATCTGATATACGAGCTTAGTGGCTATAACTATTTGCAGATGATACCTCTTCACCCTCACAATTCCAACTCAGGGATGAGTTGGTTTAAGGTGGGGAGGTTATAACTACCCTTCTTTTCATGAACGTATGAATCATATGTTTTTGTTTTAAATTCCTTTAAATGGTCTTTACAATGTTACCCTATGAAGTCATAGAGTTCACAAGGGTTTTTTGGGATTTTTCGGATCCCAAAACCATGGGAATTTGGAAAATATTATGGGTTGCATGGTTAGTAGTAACTCTGCATCCCATATTTCATAGTCTCTACTTATAGTGTGTAGAAAGATAGAGGAGCAGCATGGGATACACGGTTTTTTTGAAATCATGTAACACACGACGCATGAACGTGTGGGTCACCTGTAGTTTTTTGGACTGTATGTTTTTCAGGGTTAGCGTATGATTAGTGAAACTGTGTTCCTTAACCATGTAGGGTCTTCCATTAAGAAGTGGGTTGAGCATAGTATGCACGTGGTTTGGAAAAACCATGAAGCTAAACCATGAACCCCTATATATAAGGTGGAAATATCATTTCCCCCTCATTTAACTTATAACCCTATTTTCCTTTCTCCGCTCTTTCTCTAGTAGATGAAACTCATCCTATCCTCCCATAGATCTACCTCAATCCAAATATAGGATTGGAGAAAGCTTCTTCATCTATTTCCCAAATCAAGATCCATAGGAATAGGTAAATAATTCTTGGTAAGATCTATGATTCTATTCCTTTGTAATTCATTTTATCTTTGGAGCCATTTCAATATTTAGGTGCAAGATCATTTTCACTATTTTTAAGGATTTGGACCATTTATTTTATTTCTATCAACCTACTTTTAATCTAAGTCCTCCATCAGATTAGGATTCATCAACAAACCTAATGTAGGTGGTGTCACCATTTTCCCCATTAGTTTTGGTGTTTCGTAGATTTTAATTATGCCACACGCAAAAAGTTTCCATGCATCGCTGATTAATTGAGTTCTTCTTATTTAATTGATCTACGCATATTGATACATGCCTATTGATCACTATTTGGTGGGTTGGACAATGTTGACCTCAGTTATGGGCATCCCGTGGTGTGCCAACTTGAATTATCGTTTTAGTTAATTGTTTAAAATCTGGAACACCTTCTAAGAATCCAAATTAGATTTTAAATAGAATTTAACCTATTATTTTAATGTTTAATAAACTCAAGGAACATTTTAAGTGCTTGGCTCAACATGTAATGGGAATTTACTATAGCAGTAATTGAATTATTGACCATTTGACCTTCAAATTGAATCATGGATGCTTGTAGAACGAATTTCCATGTTTTGATAGATTCACTTACAAGTGTTTAATATGATGGATTGTTCATGATTGTTTTCCTTCTTTAAATAAATTAAATGGATTAAATGGAATGAATTAAAAAGGTTGGTAAGTCTATTCCATTTTTTATGCTTTATTAAATTCTTATTGTGTATTGTATGGATTGTTTGTATTAGACTTGACTAATGTGATACATGAGAGGTAATTATTTATATAATAACTATAAATATGATTATTCCATGATATAGGATGTGGTACGATGGTAAGTGATATATTGGGAATGAAAGTTTCAAGCTACCATACATTAGTTGTGGAGAATGATGTTTAAAACCATTAACACTATTTTGAGGTTAGGAACAACACACCACATCCCTTGTTTCAATTTTTGACATGATGACCCACTCAAAATCTCAACTGATGAGCATGAAATCTCCCACTCATTATGATATGTAGGGAATTTAACCTATGGATTAAACTTATAGGCTTATTCAAACTGGTCATGGATGACTAAGTTACACCCAAGTCTAGCTAGCACCTAGTATTTCAGGTATATGGACAATAGAATCCACACAAACATGGCACATATAGGTGGATTCAATATACAACTATACTATATATATATTATTAATATATATAGTTACTAATCAGAGCCTATTTTCATCCTTTGGATGAAGAAGGTTGTACAACCAAGTGTCCTTTAAGAACTTGAGTGGGCTATTATTCATTTATTCAGAATTTTCAATTCTCATGGTCATATCTATTATCACTTCTTGAATTAATTTTAGACACCATTGGTGGTGGAATACTAAGATTTTATCTCACACCCTACTCGGGCTGCCTTTGGTACCCCATAAGATCATTTGTTTGTAGGTAGAGATAAGGTTAAGTTCCCTTCTTTAGAGTTTTGATATGCTTTACCTTTATATAGAGAATATGAGAAGATGACCAAGAATATGCTCGATATTCCATTAGAGAAAATTTTCTTCCCTTTTTTTAGTTTTTGTATATCATGATTTCATATTCCAATCCCCCTTTCCCCTTTTGTATATCTGCATGCCATGCATCCATGTATATGACACTACCTAGTGGCTTTTGATATTATTATTCAGTTGTTCAATTACTTATTCTTATTCTTATTATATACTATATCTATTTATATATTATTCCGATAATGTATGATTGTTGTGATACCTGTTGTTCCTCTCTAATATGATGGTATAATCGCTCCACTATACCAAATTTACACCCTTGCTGCCAATCAATAGTCTCTGGTGTAAACAGAGGTGCGATTGAGGCCATGTGACCAACCGACTCGGGGCATAGGTTAAGTAGATCCCGAGTTGGGACATTTCAAATAACACACAAATTTCATCTTAAATCATTCAACAAGAAACTAAACTTAAAAATCTTATAAATATTCATAACCAACTTAAAAACCCAAAAATCATAAATATTTGAGCCTATATTATTCTAATATCTATTTAGAATTGTACTCTAAAAACCATTAATCACTCATAAATTCACATTCCAAAAGTGTATATTGCATATCATATTGTCTCCAATATATTCTATTAATTCCTATAAATAATGTGAATCACCATAAAGTTGCAATTAAATCATCTTTTCCTGAAAAGATATACCAACCTTTACTCTTCCAATAAAATCCCATCTTTGACAAGAATAATCCTATTTATAATAATAATATAATGTTCCCAATATAGTGAACTCCTTCAAAAAATATCATTAATCAATTAGTAACCAAATCACTATTTAATTCCATGGTTATCTATATGATAAAATAAATGTTCCCAAAATATATTAACCCTTTTATCTAATTAACCATAATTACTTTAATACCGAAGATCATATTAACCCTAATAATTATCAACACCTTTAAAATTATTTCCAAAATGTAAAATCATTCTTCCTAAAATAAAATTTTTACTACAACACACGTTAAACTGAAGGGTTACATATACCTCAAACATCTATTAAAACTCAATAAATGTCTCTAAGGTACTCTGATCATATAAAATTTTAGAAGAGTATTAATTCCTTCGAACTTATGATCATCATTTGACTTATTAACCCAATATGGTTTCTAAAAATCTTAATTCATCCTTACTTGATAACATACTAACCTATAAAATTATCTAAAAATTTCCTTTAATACCAACTGAAACACTCCACAACTTAAACAACCAGTAATTACCTTATTTATAACAAAGGTTACAGATTACTAAATTTCAAGAATCTTTTTGGATTAGAGTTTTATAGAATTTGGAAAAATTATTTCATATTAAACCCTTATAATATGAATTTGGAACTTCTACTCAATACATATTTCATTCAAAAAAATAGTATTTTTAAATTTAAAGTCATGTTTCATTCAAAACATGAATTATAGTGAAAAATTCATCATTTATTCTAGTATATCCCTAAATCATTCCTAGATCACTTATTAGTACCTTGTGGAAAATAAAACATAAAAAAGGGTGAGTTTTGATTCACACTAAGGGAAAACATATGAAATAATATACCATTTAATAATTAAAACATGAATAATATGTCAGAGATAAAAAATAATCAAATATACCATATAACTAATATCATAAAAGGGGAGTATATCCATGGATGACACAATAACATAAATAATCACATGGATGAAAATAAATAATTTAATAATGATAGTATGAATATTACTAAGCATTATAATCATACCATCAAGGTGTTGTGTTACGACATCATAAACATATAATCAAGGTCTCATGCCAAGACATCACAAATAATTGGTCATACATACATAAAACACATACACTATTTTGTATCACGTGACATGTCGATGCATTGAGGGGTTATAATGGGACTTCTATAAATTACTATGTTTAATTAATTTATTATATGTAAGTAGTATATAATCATTACCATATATAATCAATGTAAATATCTAGATTTGAAAACATTCATAAAAATGCCAATATTGTTACCTAGTTAATAAATAGAATAATATGATCCTAGTCCATCCAGTGAAATAAGGAGGATGGTTACATTAGATTATATACCCATTAAGGTATAAGAATCATAAAATTATGTTGACATAGATGAAAATACCCTTAAAATAACATTTGCGACTTTCTTTGAAAACATGAGAAACCTATCATTTGCTTATGATAAAATTTTAAATTTAATATTCAAGAGTATCGAGAAAATTACTTTAATTTAAAGTAACCATGGTAAATTATAAATGAATATTCAAATAAATTAATGGTCCTGATATCAGGAATATCTATTCATGTTGTATACATTAAATGGTAACCTTACTTTAATAGTTTTATAAAAAGTCAAAAGTATGTTATATAGAAAATATTTGAAAAAGATTCATTTTAATTACTTTTAAATGAAGTAAAAAGTATTTGAAAAGGAAAATTAAAAATATTTGAATCATAAATAATAGTATTCTTGAAAAATTTGATGAAAATTGACATTGAGGATAATGATTTAGAAAGGAAAACTTTAAAATGTGGTATTAAAGGAAAATACTTTATAGATTTCATAACTTTTAAAACAATAGGATGTTAAAGAAGATAAATTGAAATAGATTTATAAACCACTTTAATTTTATTAAATTAATGGAAAAAAACTCATAAGTTATTTTATGCACCAAATAAAATAAAATATGTGGTAAAAATGACAAAATTATAAATGAAAAAAATTGAGACGAGAAATGCCTTACCACAAGTCTGAATTTCCATGTACATAATTTACCTTAAATAAAAAAATGTTAATTTTATAATTTATAAAGAAAAAATTCACGTTTTATTAACTTAGTATTATACATTTTATTTAATTTATTACCATGACATATATTTTTATTAAATCAGTTAAGTTCAAGCCATGCATTTTGAGGATGTTTGTTTTGTAATTTTAAAACAACTTTGGTAGGTTTCGCATGGTCAAAGGGGTCATGGTTACCTCATATACCAAATATTTATCATTAAATAATTATAAGGTTAATATATTAAATTAAATTTTAAAATCATCCATTAAAGGTGTACATGAAAAAAAATCACATTGCTTCGTGAAGCGGTAATCCACACGTACACACAAGCGAAGTTACCATTTTTTAACTGGTGGAAGGGTAAGTAGTAAAGTAATATATTATCCTTAAATAATTATAATTATTTCAATAATATAATCTATATTCATTAAATATATCATAATAACCTTCCTTGTAATGTGGTAATGAAAATCGAAACACATTTCTTCGTGGAGGTGGTAGTTCACATGCACACACGAGTGATGTTTTCATTTCCCATAATATGGATATGGAGATGAATAAGGGTTATAATGTAGAAATAATAACTTATTTTTAAAATTAATATAAGTTTTTTATTATATTAACATGTATATGATATAATTGTATAAGGTAGAAGAATAAATAAAATGATAGAACTCTGTTAAGAGTTATACATCTTATTTTGGAAACCTCCTTTGTCTTACACATTAAGCCTCATAGGTTGGTATTTTGGTGAGATCAAAGAATTTAGTTCATATAGAGGATCGTTTATATGATATTTTGTCATATATTTATTGAGATAAATGTATATAAAGGATGAAATAATAGAGGAGAGGGGGTTCCCTTTTGTAAGCGAGGGGAGTGACAAAACTGTGAATATTAAGAAATTTAAAATATAATAAATATTATAAACATGTAAAGTGGAATAAATAGGACATAATTTATAAGTTAATACTTAATAATATATAAATAACTTAAACAAAAAAAAATTAATCATGTTTAATTTTTTTCTTCTATATCTATTGTTCTAACCCTCTCTTTAACACTTTTTAACCTTTTTCGTAGTAATACATTTTTCACCATTTATAAATTTACTTATAAAGTTGTAATTAGCTATAAAATGGAACATATATTAAATTTTAAACCATTAATCATATTAGTTTTCCACTTTCAATATTTTTTAATTTTTAAATCATTTAATAAAATATTTTTTATCCTAAAATACTATCAAATTCATTCTTGGGACTATTTATTTAATTTGACTTCAAAGACATCAACAAAAAAATTTATTTCAAATATGAAAACATTTAATATTAATTATTTTTTATAATTACCTAAAAAATTATTTTCATACTACAATACATTATAACTATATTATATTTTTTGTTTTCAAAACCATTTACCTTGATTTTTCTACTGGTTGGAAAATTGTTGTATCAATATTGTGTAAGAATATAATAAAATATTATCATAAATAAAAAATAAAAAAATAATATAATAAAAATAGTGAATTCATCTTAATAACCATTTATAACCACTCTTACCATATTTTTATCCCACTAAAAATATAATAGAGGAATTAAAAGAAAGAGAGTGACATTTTATATTTATTCTTTAATTAAAATAATATTAAGGTTATAATCCAAGGAAAGTGGAATAAAATATCTAAAATTTATAATATAAGATGGTCTTGGTAAAACTACAATCATAAAATGGAATAAATACAAGTTTTTGAAATATTTTGAGGTCTTATCCTATAGTTTGAACCTCATTTTACCCTTACCATGGTGACGAATATTTTCCACAATTACTACTAATAATGATAAAAAAAATAAAAGGGAATTATTTACCAAATTTTTACCTACAAATTTACCTATTTAAAAAAAATCAATTTATTGAAATGTCGTAATTAAATTTTAATATAAATGAGTAAAACACAATGAAAAACAGATTTTAGAAAATTGTGTTTTTAATCCTAAAAATGAGCTTATAACAAAATTAAATATTTTACCAATTATTTTGTAATTAATTAGATTACATATGACTAGATGATAAATATTTTTTAATTTGTGGATAATTGAAAATTAATTAATTATACATTTAAATTACTTGATTTAAAGAAAAGAAATGACAGTTTTCCAAAATCAGTATTTTTCACTGTTCACTCAAAAATCAACTTTTTTTTTAGAAAAATTCAAATAATTAATCCTAAAAATATTATTATAAGAAAATATTAAAAATTATCTACTTTTTTCATATAAAATTTATAAAATTTATATAAATTAATTAAAATATCCACGTAAAAAATGCAATAAAATCATTTTTGAAGAAAAAGAATTTTTGAAGCATAAAATGAATTTATTATCATTAACTATCTAATAAAGATAATTAATTGAATGTTAATTAATTATATTGAATATATAATATAAATGTTTTATTATAATCATTTATCAATTGAGATTAATTTAATATATTTAGATAAAATACAATTGACATATAAAAATATTTTTATGAAAAACATGGATTTTATCTTCATTTCAAAATAATTAATAATAAATGTATTATTGATAATTAAATTAATTTTTGAAAAAAATTATATATATATTTCATATTATAGTTAATCATATTCATACACTCCAAACTAATTATTAGTTCATAACCACCATATTTAAATACTAATATTTCAATAGTACATCACGATTCACTTAATGTTAGTATTGTGTATACCACATGATATCAGATATATTTATTTAAGAAAATAAATTCAAAAATCTCAGTGTGTTCTGTATAGGGATGATATCAAAGATTCGTCATTTATTGGTTCGAAAATAGTTTAAGAGACAATGAAGTGGGTGAAATTGATTTAAAAGTGGTTATAAATTGTATAAAGTTGTTAAAAATATTATACTAATTAGAATTGATGACATTTAAAATTCTAGGATGGTGATAATGTATTTTTTTGAGTCCCCCATTTATTGGGTGATATATTGATGGTAAATATTAGAAATATTTCTCCTTAAGTTATTAAAACATTCTATATCTTTGATTGTCTTAGGGATTTGTCTTATAGATTAGAGTTTCCTCCTTAGTTTAGTGAAATAAATTATTTTTTTCATATATATAGGATAATGAAATATATACCCAACCCAAATAAAGTTATTAAATATAATGATATAGAGTCGTATTCAAATGGTACCTTTGTGGAGAAACATATTGTTATCATCAATCAAATTGATAAATCATTCTGGGGAAAGATCATTCCCTTGATATAATTAAAATGGAAACATGGTTATAATTAAAATCAGACTTGGAAAAGTGAATATGATAAGTATATCCAAGGGTTTAGTTTTTCCCTCAAGAAGATATTAAAATCTTCTCAGGTATGAGAAGTAAATAGTGGGGAGTTTATGAAGAAATGTATCCATCCATGTTATATTTCTCATTCAATTTTAGCCTCGTAATCTCATTTTTGGGTTAATTCCATGTTTAATAAGGACTGATGTATTTCCGTAGAGATATAGAGTAGAAAAAAGGTACATGGGTGATATAGAAACAATGAATACATAATTTACTTATATCACGTACTTTGTGGTGGACCAAGGGTTGAGGTGGTTCTGTTGAGTCCACTGGGTACCTTGTTAAATTTTAATGGGTCCCTGATAGGCTCCAAAGAAAAATCCATTAAAATACTTGTATTTTCATATTTTCGTAATCTAAATTGATACCCATTATATCCTTATGTAATTAATTAAAAAATAATTTCAGTGTTTTGGTATCCTTAAGAGCTCTTACATGGGTTACTTCCATTCTCCATCAACTTTGACCCAACCCTTGACTCAAATTTGTCTCTATGTGGTCACAAGACTCCAAAATCATGAAAGATAATGTAGTCTCTCCCTTATACTCTAAATTTTTTACTGTGTTTATAATGGTTATAGGGATCCCTAAATTTAAATCTTATTATAGGGTTTAAATTTAAGACCTTAATTATATTTATCTTTAAATTGGTGGGGGAGAGAGTCCATAATCATCTTTTTTTAGGAGAATTCTTCTAAACATGCTGTATTTTTTTTCTAATTAAATCAGTGACCAAAATATTATTTGATCTTACCCAAGATTTCAGAATCTAGTTAGTGGTGGCATATATTTCATTTAGAGATTAGGTATTCACATTTTCATAGGCATGGGTAGGTGGTCCTTTTTTATTTCTCTCAAGATATTACAATGTTTCTATTACAGTTTCATGGGGTAGGGTGATTGATAAATCAACTAAAAGTTTTAACAAAAAATATTACTAATTAAAATAGTTTTAATTAACTTACCTTTATGATTTTATAATCATTTTATCCTTAAATGTTCTTCTTTAATCATGCTCTTGTACCTTGTAATTGTGTACAACAGGGTGATAATTGTTTTATGTTTTCAAAATTATTTTATAAAATTTTGTGAGATTCTTTTTTGTGATTCCATGGTTATGGACTTTTCCTAATATGATTATAGACTTATTTCACTCAAACATGTTTCCATGGATCTTGGAGTTACCATAAATTGATATGAAAACTTGTATTAATTGATATACATGTCAAGCGTGACTAAAATATGAAAACTATAGCATATAGGGTTAACATAAATTATGATTTATTATTGATTTATGAGTATATATTTATACCAAATATATTATATTGGAGCTTCCCTCAGTTGGTGTCAATTGTAGTGTTTCCATATGATGTTATTTGGGGAGAAAGGTTGTTATTTATCTTTAATTTAATTCCTTAACGCATGTTGGATGTGATTATAATTTGATAAAGACATTATTAGGATTTTTTGTTTTATTATATTTTCTAAAGTATTATTATTGATATTTCACATGTATAGACATGTTTCTAGGTATTATATATTTAGTATTTGAGGTATTCATTATCATCTTTAGATTAAGGAATGCCTACTCGTAACACATGGAAATCCTAACTATACTTTATATACTGACTCATATAGAATAAGTGTTGCTTATGTGTATATAATTAATATATATATACACATAAATACTCCTTCCTATGAGAATATGAAGCCTCCTAAGTGATATGGGTATATATTTCCTCAGTGGGAAGATGATTATGGATAAAATTATATACGGTAACTCCCACAAAAGAGAAAGGTGGTGCCTCATATGTAATGGTATATATTGTTACTCTCTAGGGATGATAATTAATATATACATACAAATACACACACACACACATACATGAACACACACACACACATTGATTCCTATAGAGAATGGATTTGTCTAGAAAACTAATACATATAGGTTCATTATGGAGGACAAGTACCTTGGATTCTAAGAACTACTCAAAGCATGTTTTGATTATGTGATTTTAAATCATTAAAGATTTAATAAATTAAGCTCTATATTATTTTTCAAAATTATATAACATTACTGATGATTTATAATTACTATATTCATACTAGTACCTTATTGACAGATTATTTATGTATACTTGCTACTTGCCTATTTTATATTCTTATATAAAAAACATGAATTTATGATTAAATTGATGAGGTTGGGTGGTGAATTCCATGAGTTATGTTGTACTCACATGCTACACATGTTCCCATAGGGATATGTGTATATTATTTTTATGGTAGAGGTAAATTTAAGGTTTCTTCTTATAAGAGTTGAGTGTTCTAAATCATAAGAAGAGACCAAACATGGAGGGTGTATTCTGGATGGATTATTTTAAATATTTTATTGGGATTTTGGAGTGGATACAATATTTTTTTCTATAGTTTCTCAAATGAAGTATTCCTCCACGAGTATTCTAATTTTTTGTTATAAGGTGTGTTTGGATGGAATTTTTCATTTAAAGATTGTTTTCGTCAAGTTATAACTTATTTTAATATTTTAGGGATAATTTAATTTATGTTATTATATTTATTTATGTTTATCTAGATATTTAATATTATATGGATGAGGAATGTGTGATATAAGTGTTCATTAGGGGATACCAACCCATGTGTCTTTTTGGTACGTTGATCTTATGGTTCATATTGAAATCAAAAATTGATTATGTATTTATTATTAATCAGATAGTTAAACACATAAGACGATAAATCATCTCCATTTTTTTGGTATCATCCCTCGATATTCACACTAACATTTAGAAATAAAAATATATACCTAAGGTCTAGTGGTGGTCTATAATGGTTCCACTTGGGTATATCGGTTGGGTTGTTACACTTTTCTACTTGAGCATCCACTTAGTATCATTAAGACTTTTTATAGTTTTCCATGAAGTTGAAGTAAAATTAAAACTACATGTATGAATATATAACTCTTATTATTTTATAATATAATATCCACATACTCATATTTAATTATTTTAAGAAAGAAATCTATATAGGGAAACATGTTAAAGGAAGTCTCAGATCCTAAGGCTCACTTTTCTCCTATAAAAAACTAGAGACATTAAGGACTTCCACACTTTGATACCCAGTGTAACTACTAAATACTAATTTACCATATCCATAAAATTACTAAAGGATATATTATAAATATATTTTTTAGTTAATATTTTATGTTTTTTTACAATGATATAATTTTATTCCTCTTGTTTTAGGCATTTATAGAGTCCTCATATTTTGATAAGTATCCTTTATTTTTTCATGCCTATATATATTACTCATCACATTAAGTCCCTAAACATAAGTCTTAAATGCATTAATTAAGTATAATTCCATATAAAATATTGAATTTTTAATTTTTTGATGGGAAATGTCTTCTTTCCATACAATATAGCATATCTAAGAGTACTACATGAATTATCAAAAATGAGAAGGAAAAAATGGTATAATATCCATCCTCTATCATAATATTAAAATTAAAAAGGTAAAGTAAGATATTATTAAACTCATCGATGTGAGAAAAAAATTTAGTTACATGTCAAATTTTAAAATTATATATTCTTACCTTTTTGTAAAACTTAACAAATAGAGAATTAGTTATATAAATGTTCTTATGTTTAAATCATATAGTAGGAGCGATTGTTTTATTTGAATTTTATATAGAACATTATCATAGGGGACATTAATGTAAGATATTAACTTTATTATAGGGATGTTTATCATTAAAGGATATATTAAGTATGCTATAAACCTTATCTAAGGAATTATAGGTAATATTAATGGAAGAAACATATCTCTATCAATCACTATAACGAGATATAATTTTATATTTTAGAACACATAAAGTATCAAAAATTATATGAAAAAATTAAAAGTGAATATATTTTAATATTCCATGGTTTGAAATAATTTTCATTAAAGAATGTTTTAAATTTAAATTTCATTAAAACTATAGTAAAAACAAGTTTAGTTTTGATGCAAATTATTATAGTATATATGGTTGTATAAAAAATTGAAACCATAGTATAGAAAAATGTTCATTGTTTTTCTTTATAGTTTATGAAAAGATTAATATATATTTTTAGATAATATATAAATTCCCTAAAATCAATTAATAAAATAATAATAATTGATAATTAAATTTATTTGATAATAGAAATAAAAAAGATCCATGATAAAAAATTTTGATATATAGCATTGTAGAAAAGAGATTAATATATGATAAAAATGTGATATATATTGTATATCAAAAGAAATAAGGAATAAAAAAAATGGTTCCCTCTGAATTCAGGTAGAAAGAATGTTTATCCAAACAATGATATAAAAATAGAATTTTCAAATAATAAAATAGTAAATGGACACTAAGGATACTTTTTTCTTTAGTCACAATTATACCAACATGCATTTTTAGAGAACCACATTGAAAACATAATGATTAAATGAAATGTGAAATGAACATATAATAGATATGACTTGAGAAATAATTAATAAATCAACTGAAGAAGTTTAATCTATTTGAAAATAATGAACCAATGATCAACTATAGCTCAAGGAGTTGATGCATTCTCTTGGCCGAAGAAACTCCAATTGATACACATGAACTAGATATAATATTTATATAAGAATAAATGAAAGGGTATACAAATAATAGACAATTAAAATATATTTTCATAGATAAATCCCCTATACCCAAATATAAATTTTGTGTTCTAGAATATGGATTAAGAATATTTCTATTCAAGATACAAAAATCTTAATCGAGATCATCTAAGTGACGAAGTATCTAAATTAAATATCCTTATAATTTATACTAGATTTAATTAAAAGGAACATATAAAGATAATAATATCATAATCATATAGGGGTATGAATAACATGAACCCATAAGAAGCTCTATTGAGTGTTTTTTTCTTCCACAAATAAGTCTCATAAGGGTGAAGTGTTTTAATGAGGTAAGAGAATGGATGAACCCCATAATCAAGGAGAGTTAGGGTTAGTGTTAGTGTCACGTGTATAGTCATAGATAACATATGAATCTAATAACTACAATATAAAAGTGTCTTTAATAAACACATGTGAATGTGGTGAAATAGAGACACATGAATAATTGTGATAGGTAAACAATAGAGAGAAAGATATCACCTCAAAAAATTAAGAAAATAGATGAAAAATGAGATCCTAAATTTGGTAGACCAAATTAATCAAGATATGTGCAACCCTTGTTGTAATAGGTAAGACCCATTTGAAATCCAAATAAAAAATCCCAACAGTAGTGACCTAATCCAATAAACCATTATTGACCTAGTGAAAAACCAAACCAAAGTGTGAAAGGAAGACCTAGTAAATAAACCAAACCAACTATATAAATTCAAAATAATAGTATACTTGGATTTTTCATGTTATATATTTTCATTGAAACTCACATATTAAAAATTATAAATTAAATATAATTTAATTTATATATGAAAATTACCCTCATTAAATATCCACTATTTATTTTAAAATTCATGTTATAATATATACCATTTAATTCCAAAACGCAACTTATTGAATCATTATCATGTTTAATTGACCTAAATAATTATAGGGTTTAAATAAAGGATTAATAATTTTTAAAATTTTAGTTGCATTTTTATCACAATAGATATTTGTATCATATTTTTTTTGATGAAATCATATCTCTAAAAAAATGATATTAAATATGTATATACCTATATTAATAATCATAAAAATTTACTTTTAGGAATATATAAATTTTAATTACTATCACAAAATACATCAATATTAAAAGAAGATAATTAATTTTCATTTTTTAATCCTTTAAACCATATATATATATCTGTAATAATTTTTTTAAATATATATAGTTAGATTCAATTATGGAAATTATAATACTATATATTACATTTTATAAGAGATAGTACATAATCATGAATTAAAAACCCAACCACTAATATAATTTCTAGTATCAATGCTTATAACATAATATAAATCATCATAAATATCTATTTTGTTCTAGAATAAAAACCCATCATAACATGAATTATGATCATAAGAAACTATAATATGTCTAAGTATTCAATTGTGCATATTCCGGTAAGGTTTTCCAAAATTTATCATAAACCTTTTCAATGTAAAAAAATAATTATATGTCTGTAAAAAATCATAACATACATGCTATTTCTAATAATATTAATTTAATAAATAATAAATATAAATAAATTTCAATTTTTTTGGGGAATTGGGTCAAAAAAACATAAAGTGTTGACATAGAGGGATATTCATAGGTTTTAAATTATCAAAAAAGAAATAAATTAAGAATTTATTAACCTAATAATATAGAGATAAGTGTAAGTTCTTTGTTTTATATCTATATTAAAATATATTCAAATAATCTATTTGAAATTCCCTAAATCATTTATTTTGAATTTTTTTTAACTAGTACTAAACATGATCAATCAACCTAAATCCTTTAATATGATCATCACACCGTCAACATATAATAAAATTAAAATCATTTAACATTTTACATATTTATAATAAATATATTCATTATATTTAATTTAGTTAAAATAATTTTATAACATAAAAATAAAACAAAAGATACCATTATCAAGATTCATCTTTTAGTCCATATAATGATTTTATGAGAAATAAAACCTGATATGGTTTGAAAATACTAGAATAATATTTTATAGGTATCATGTCAACATCTTCTTCTAGATCACCGTGATGAAATCCACTCTTAAATTACCATTATTGTTGATGAAAATTATTACATGTAATAAAATATAAAAGAAATATAATAGTTTATTTACTCAGAATGTGAGAAAAATATTCATTATAACCAATCTTATCTTTATATTAAAATCACACAGAAATGATATAGGATTTGAAAATAATTTAAATCTCACTTACATTACCTTTAATTTTCTATAAATCCATTTATAACCAATGATTTTAGCATCATCCAGCCTATTTAAAACCTTCTGGGTACTATTTTTATAAGGAAATAAATTTACTTACATTATTGAGTATTATCATCAATCAAATCCTGACCTATACTAAATAAAAAAGTTTCCACATTAGTTTAATTGAATATATAAGGTGGATGAATTACCCTCATAACTCTATCCTACCTAAACTAATTGTCTGCAAATATATATAAATCCTCACTCTTTGATTTAGATTTTGAATTTTTTATAGATAATGGTTGAACAATCTCAGTATGAGATATTTATTAAAGTTGAAATCTTGCTTTTACACCCTTAGGTTAGACTGTATAAGGGTCTATATAGTCAAAAAGTTGGTACCTATCATTGATATACTCATTAAAAGTGACATATTAGCTAATAAAAAACTTTTTAATGACAATTTTTTCTATACACATATTATATTTCTTTATAACCTTTGGATAACCTATATAAATACATTTAGGATATCAGGGTTTAAGTTTATTAATTCAAGGATTTACATATATAGTACACCCAAACACTCTCAAATATTCATAGAGAGGTATTTCATAGACCAAATATTCTACAAGGGATTAAAAAGAATAATAGGGTATGAAAACCTATTTATTTGGTAGACTACCATTGTGGATACATTTTCTGAGAAATATTTTGGTCTTACATAGAAGAAAAATACACTACTAACTAATTCTAAGACAATTTCCTTTATCCTCTCAGTTGTATCATTTTATTGAGGCTTGTATTTAATGGTCATATAATAAAAAATACTTTGTTTTTTAGAATTATATAAGTTTTTTTAATAATGTTTCTAAAACATTATCTATTATATGGCTTGAAATATAGTTAATTCACAATCAATTTTTTTATTTTAAATTTCATTGAAACTATAAAGATAATAAATTTATTTTTTATACCAATTATTTTGGGATGTGATAGTCTATAAATAATTTCATACCATGGTGTAGAAATGAAGCTCACTATTTTTAATTTTAATTTTAAAACACAAGAAATAGAAATATAAAAAAATATAAAATCTTTATAAAATTTCTCATTAAATTGATAAAATTTTATTAGAAAATAAATTGAATAAACATAATAAAAATGATTTATGATAGAAAATATTGATATAAAATGGCATAAAAATTGGATCAACACAAGATAACAGAAAGAATCATTATTCTTTATTGAAATAAATGTAGAATGAAAAAACAGTAAATGTAAACAAAAAGTTTATATCTTTCAGTCATAGTTAGTCCTATGTGAGTTGAAGAAATTCCACAAAAAATTATTTACTAAAAAAATAAAAGTGAAACACACATTTGATAGAGATGAATCAAGGAAGTGGTGATCAATTAAATATCCATGATTAATATTTGGAAAATAAAGAGTCTATTTTCAAATATAGCTCAAATATTTGACATATGGTATCAATCAGACATACAACACTTAATTTATAAAACTAGATAAATCAATTACATTAGAATAAATACAACAAAATCAATAAATAGTAGTGAATAAATGATTAAATAGTTGAATTTCATCCAATGTAATCTGATAATAATGTTTAATAATGAATTAAATTTACATCCATAGATACTCAAAATCATACATGGGTTTGACTACCACATGACTTCAGGCATGCCTCCCAACATTATAGAAGTTATTATTTAGTAGTGAAGGTTCTTACTACTCCTCTAGGGAGGCTATGACCTCGGTAAAGAAGTAAAAAATTCATATTAAAATTTATCAAAAGTGCAATATGCCTAGTCATTCCATCATATAAAAAAATGAAACAGGGAGGCACCAATGGTAATATTATAGTATATTTTAAATTTATGACTCACTCTATTAGATAATAAATACATTCTCTATCAAATTCCAAAACATATAAAAATAGAAAAATTAATAAATAAATCATTTTGATCAATACATAACCTAAAAGAAATGACAAAGGACTTTGGACCAACATGAGAAAACATCTATGGATCAATCAATATCCTTGTAATTTTTCATCTTAATCCAATAATCTCACTCTATATTTGTATCCTAAACTTGAAACAATAAAGAGAATTTTTTTTCCATATAGACTAAAAACCAAACCATGTTCATAGGTAGGGGTGATTCTATTGAACAAGTATGATTCTATAACAATATTCACCTCACTTGAGTGAAATTTATTTATGTGAATACATATGAAATATCCATTGTGAGTAAACTCAACCCACCCTGAATCTTATAAAAAAAGATTAGTGAGAATATATAATAACTCCCCATGTTTCATAATAAAAAAATAATACCCACACACACCCAACCTTCAATACTCCAACCAACACCCATAACATGATTCCATCCATGAGACACTACCATAACTACACTTATTAATTTGGTGCAACATATACATGTTTTTATATATAAAGTGAACATTTATTATATAAATTATTCCCACAATCATAAGTTTAGTATCTTTAGAAATTAGGTACATGTTGAGACATCAAATTATATAATACTATAAAAATTTAATCAAACACTTCATCATTTACTTCTTATAATTTGATGAAAATATTCTCAATGTGAAAGATATATTGGAGAAAAACCTCAAAGAAACGGGTGAGTTACAAATCATAGAAATTGGGAATGGAAGCAAGTAAAACATAGTCAATGTTATATACCATGATATCATTGCATATGATAAGATATCATAGAATTTGGTAAGTATAAGGAATAGGAAAGGAAAATTTAATTTGAATGTGGAATACCAAAAGATTATCGAGTGAAGAAAATGATCATAAGAAAAACACGAGTCATAATGATAGAACATGGAATACAAAATGTGGTGATTATTGGAATGTGGGACAAAAATTATAATGAATGATTATAAATATAAGTCAAGGATTATTGCTAAGATATCATAATATAGTATTCCAAGATATTTTCCCATGCACCATAACATAGTGTTTCTAGGTCTACATCAAATTCACCATAACATAGTGTTCTATGTTTTATGGTCACGCACCATACCAAACATCTTATACAATCTAATATTTTTCTAAATGAATTTGAGATATGTATAATTCCAGGGCAACCTATCACATCATAATATTTCTAAAATCATTTGTTCCACATAAAAAAGTAAGTATACAACAATCATATATAAATCGTTGATATAACATGGATAACCCATGATTAATGGAAACATGTTTCATAATAAAGTTAAACATCAAACCATATCATAATATTTTAATTAATAAATGTAAATATAGATAAATAAATATAATATTAGATATAATGGTCTTAAGTGAAATTAGTGATAGAGAAATATTTATTTATAATTACATATAGGTGGGATAACATCTATAAGATAAAGAAACCCAAATACAGAAATGGTATTAAATCAAGAGGAGAATTTAGAATAGTCCCTCCATAAATTTTATCACATGTGAAAAAAATAAAAAATATATAGATTAATTATGATAATTTGATGTAAATAAATAAAAATAAATGAATAGGTCACAAAAAATATTTTATTTTAAGAATACATGAAAATATTTTGAAATATTATAGAGAAAGATAATGAGTTTTAAAAAGTGAAGAAAGAATGATTTTGAAAAATTTATTGGTAAACATAATGTAATATTAAAAAGAAATAATATCCCAAAAAGTGGAGAGAAATATTATACTAAACATATATAAAATTCAAAAAATGTTATAATATAATAAATGGTAGGTATATATATTTTAAACTAAAAGGAATGTAATTTTTCTGAGAAATCGCTTAATAAACTTTGTAAGGCATGATTTAAGAATAAATGGCTGAGATTAAAAATAATTGGTTTAAAAATCCAAAGAAAATTTCATAAAAAATAATATCATAACCATGTTATAAAATACATGGAATGGTTTTGATGTAGGATATGATAAATATAGATATTCCTAAATTATTGAAATATTGAGAGAGTTCTCTTTATAGATTTTGTAACATTTGATGCAAGATTGAGGGATTTTTTTTATATAATGTAAATTAACATAAATTAAGGTAAAAATTAATATGATTATTTTATTTGTATTTATATTTATAGAATTTATGATTTTAGATAGATAAGGGTTAATATACTCTAAATAGATGATATTGAGGCAAGAGTACCTTTACTGTTAGTCCCATGTTTCTTTTCGTTTCTTAAACCTTTTATATTACCACTTTTTGTTTATGATAACGTTAGTATAGAAGTATTTTACATTTATTTTACTTATTTTTCACAAATTATTTCATTTTTTAATTATTTTATTAAACATTCATTAAAGAAAAATTACATGAGGTCTTGATTGCTCAAATAAATCTATTTTCATTTCAATATTATCGTACGATTCATTGATATTTATTGAATATTACTAGTATCTCAACAATATTAAAAATAAATAAAATTATATATAAATATATTTTATATAATCTACACTAACCAACTATGAAGTCATTGATAAAGAATGAAATATAATATCCTTGGAAGTGGTAAAACTAACCATGTAAGGGTACATCATAGAGAAGAGAGAAAATATATGTGTGTATATATATATATATACTATAAATGGATTATAATTTTTTTTAAAGAATAAAGTTCCCATATATGGTTAGATCATTGAGAGGGATAAGGGTTAATCAATTATCCATTTTAAAAATAATTTCTTTTTTAATTAAACCACTATGATTGACTAAAATATCGATCTACTCAATGTGTATCTCTCAAAATTATCTAAATATTAAATAATGTAAATGGAACATGACATAATGATTTTTTTCAATGTTTAACCTCAAGGTGAGAGGATAATCCTTATTGTGATTGTTTAAAACCCTATATCATATATTCTCCACAATAAATACATGTGGTTACACTTAACATCTTCTTGATCCCTTTATATTGTCTCCATTTGTGTAGAGTTGCTCTATTCTTTTCCAGAGTCCCATTAGAGAAACAACTTATAGATACTAGAAAGAAAATTTCAAATTAAAATAAGAATGATATCTTATCGGTCATTATATATTCTATAATTTTTAATGTCGATCTTCCTCCATGAGACTTTATTATCAATAAAATTACACATGCTCGCTTCTTCAATAACTTTTATTTTTGATAATCATGATCAGAATAACCAGTCTTACACACTACTCTTGGATAATCAATGATCTAGTACATATTTAATTCACCAAATTATTTGGTAATAAAAGTATTATTCTCCTTTTGAAAACACCAAGATTCATTATATTTTATCTTTCTATTCTTATCTTCTCAATTATTTTTTCATAGTTTTGATTCGCGTAACTAGTTACAACTATTGGTTTATTCTATTTCTTTTGAACAATATTTTTAATTTTTCTTCATGTGGGTTGCACTATTTCTTTGTGAACATTTTTTAAATAATCTTAATGTAACACATAGTATATGGAATAAATTTTCAAAAAAATATAATCCTTAATGAACTTCATAAAAATATTAGTTTTTTATACTTAAATATTTATTCACATGGGATATTTTTGTTTGCATAAAATTTGAATAGATTTTTTATCATAATAAAAAACATTAAAGAATTATCCTTTTCATATTGATGATTCATGTTATTAATATTAATAAACTATTTATTCTTGAACAACTTCTTAACATAACCTTAATTTTCTAAACTGTTATCCCTACTACTTCACGTTGATAATTTACATATAAGTTACTTCACACAGTACGCATATACAAGAGTGTATTTCTCATTGGAATAATATTACGAATATATAGAGTTTAGAAACTGATATTCACCTCTATTAATCTCTTATCAAGAATTATTCACACATAAACTACTTTATCATGGGGTATATATAGGACATAATATCCATTCTTATCCCCTTAGTGGCCCCAAAAAACATGGAGAGACTAAAATTCCTTCATGGATATGAAAAACATTCCATTATACCTTAAAATTTTTAACTTTATTCACCAAGATTTCATCTTCACTACTAGTATGTCTACATTTCATATACTATGTACTGAATTCTCTTTGAATACTATATGCATCACATAAAAACTCCACCAAGAAATCTTTTTATGGAGGCTTCACATCCTATCAGTACATGGACACTTCAAATACAATTGTTCGAAAATTAATTACACAAAAATCTATACTTTTTTATTTTTATGAAGCTTCAAATTTGTAACACTATGATATTTTGTAATTTTTTTAAAATTAATTTATTCTTTTTGATAAATTCCATTTCAAAGAACACTCAATATAGATTTTTTATGTGAAAAAACTATGTTTGGATTGAATTATATGCAACAAAAAGTTAATATTTAACTAAACAGAACACTTAGAATAGCTTGAATTATAGGAAACACTATTTTTTTCTTGTGTTACACACAATACAGAGTCCCTTCTATAGCTGGAATTATGCACAAGGTTGAGTTTTACCGAACAACAATATAATATTAATAATATTATTAAAATATTATTATATCCACTACCAAGATGTTGGAATAGAATATAGAAATAAAATTAAATAAATTATGAAAATATGATTTTTACATGTATATAAAATGATTCATTTGGTTATCAATTAGTATAAGTGGATGTAAGAACTACTTAAAAATATTGAAATTACTTTTCTAAGAAAATAATTTTTCTATGTATAAACACAATTTTATCTCAATAACTTAAACAAAACACTTGTGTTTAATTTTTTTAATAAAATTTATATATTATATATCCAATAAATATTTTTTATAGTCATCATATATATTTTATAAGTATAAGATAAGAATAAATATAATTTTTTGAATAAAAAGATTTATTTTTCAAAAAGGTAATTTTACATCCATTTAAAGAGAAACCCATTTAAAATCTATTTTTTGAAACTTTTATAATTTTTATTTGAAAATAAAAATTTCATTTTAGAAATATTAATATCAAAATTTACGTTGGGTGAATTTTTGGTATTTCTGTGAGAAGTTTCATTTTTTTATGAATAGTGGAAACATTGAATTTTAATTCAAAACTTCCTTTTCATCTTATTTATTTATATATTTAAATTATATTTTAATTTTTTTAATGTATAATTAGATCAATAATACATAAATTTATCCAATTTAGGTCATTGGGACCAATTTTACAATGAAATTGGATATACAAATATTTCAAAATTTTGAACCTTTTTGCTTTAAAAACCCAACATCTCATCCCGTATGCGAAATTAATTTTAAATTATTTTCTTCCAATACTGTGATTAGAATTTGATAAAATGGTTTAAATATTTTGAATCATAATACTTTAAAATTTATAATAATTTGAGCTTATTTTTTTTACCAAAGTGATTTGTGAAGGAATTTAAAATTAATTATAGCGATTAATGTAAAAATGAGTTTACTTAGAGGTTAAACTTTTACCTTAAATGTCAAAATGACATCGAAAATTGTCTAAAAGAAATTTTATGGACATATTTAAACCAAATAACCTCTTATATAAAAAATGGACAATTATTGATGTCCCATGATATAATGGGTACCACTTAATAGTATTGATCTTTTTATATTTATAAGAATTCCACTTCTCTTCTATTATAAAAGGGAACTCAGCCCCACTCACTTACTCACATATATCAAGAGACTTTATCTTAGAAAAAACCTTCCCAAATAACCTAAAAACTTACCACCCTTCATCATAGATGCCTCAGATTGGTCATAAATCCAATCAAGGAAGATTTTTGGTGCAAACCAAATGGAGTTACCCAAAGAAGAGGTAACATCCTCCCACAAGCTCTTTTGTTTTATTTTCATTTTACGCACCCTCAAAACTACTTATTACATGCTTATATAATAACCTCAGTATAAAAAATATGATGAGATTTTTTTATTCTAGGGTCTAGACCCACCCTTACACAAACTTCCATAAATTGGGTAACAAACTTACCATTTGTGTGTACGACAGACTATCACCTCGCAAAACAATGTCATTCATACTTTCCATTTTGTGAAAATAATATTACTTCCTTTTTGGACGTGTGCACAACTACCTCCTCAAAGCAATTTGATTCATAAACACTTTACATGGACTATTTTAAGTATGATTTTATTAAAAACATATGTTATATATGACATAATAATTATATTTTAATGACATTATATATATATATATATTTCATTTACTTTCTTTCTTTAAATAATTCACAAAAATGGAAACAACGTTCATGCGTACGTACGACCTATCCTCTCCATGAGCGGTGTATTTCATTTCTTATTTATATATTTTATAGATTATTATAAATATATATATATACTTAATATATACTATATTTATGTCATGTTTTAAATTTTTTAAATAATTTAATCATAATCTAAGTAATAGTATCAAGAATAACAAGTCAAAACATGTATGAAAAACAAATCAGTTATTACTCAAAACATAACCTAAACATAGAATTGTTAATAAATAGGGAATATAAGGTCATAATAATTTCATATATGGTATGATATATAATAATATGGTTCTATTATATATATATATAATAAACTTATATTTATTATATAAGTGTTTTCAACATGTACAAATAAAGTCAATACTCAATGTTTGTGGATTTCATCACACTTTCTTATAGTTGTGAGATACATTCCATATTTACCAACCATTTATTCTATTTGGTATATATACTTAACTATTACATGTTATATCATGAATTAACTTTATTTCATGATATTAAATGTTTCAATTTATTTTATTATTTCATGGGGATCATGATTCTAAAGTTACTCAAGTAGTAAGGGTTTTCCCATCTCACTTTTATTTCTATGAGATACATGACATATTCAACACTTATTCTTATTATGTGGTGTATATAATGACCTATGAAATTTTATATCATGAAGTTAACTTATTAAATTATATTAAAAGTTTTAATTTATTTTTTTATTTCATGGACCTCATGATTGAAAAGTTACTCAAATAGTAAGGGGATTTCTAGTCTCACTTTTATTTCTGGGAGACTTATGCTTTATTAACCAATAATTTATTTTGTGTAGTGTATATACTTCCCATAAATATATTATATGATAGTTATCCTTGAATTTATTTTACACATACATTTTATGATCTATATTTCATGGGTTTTTACGGTTTAAAAGTTACAAAATTAGTAAAGTAATTTTGTCTTAATTTGCCTTCTTTGAGATAGATTCCATGTTGTGCGCCTATATTCTTATACAAGGTGTATAGAATTACCTTTGAAATTTTATATCATGAATTTATTTATTTCAATGGTATTTAAATATTCATTTAATTCTATTATATCATGGTGAATATGATTCAATGTTACCAAAGTGGTAATAGTTTATTGTGATAATCTCATCTTTTATCAGGATTGTTTATGATTAGGCTTCAATTGAATAAATATTATGATCCAACTGTCAAGAAATATCATTAATTTTATTATCATATGTCTATTCATGATATAATCATGTAATGGTACTATTTTATCACTCTTTGGTGCTTAATATGATTAAAAAAATGTCTTTTAGAAAATCTGACATTATTTATCTGTTCGGTCAGAAATTTGTTTTATTCAAAAAGCCATGTTTTCTAAAAAATGTTTTTTTTTGACCTTTTAAAATTATTCTCAAAGAAAATGATTTCAATTTTTTAAAATATTTCTTTATAAGTTTTCAAATATATTTTCAAACAAAAGTTTTTCAAAATATTTTCAAGCACCCTTTATAAGTTTTCAAAGAAAATGGTTTTCAAAATGTTTTCAAGAATTCTTTATAATCATTACAGGAAAATGGTTTTCAAAAATTTTAATATTTTTTTATATTTTTTCAATGTTATCATTAAATAAAATTTTTTTAAAATTGTTTTATGTTTTAACAATAATTTTTTCAAATATAAAAGGATATTTTTGTGAAGAAATGTTTTTAAAATTTAAAAATTATTTACCATCCAAGATGAAATATGTTGGTGTTACACATTACATTATGGGGATATGATCTAATGGTTCCATTAACATTATTTCTAGGAATTACTTATGTTTTGATGGTATGATGGTTATGAAACCCGTTCCACTTTCATAAGATATATGTTTTTGAAACCCGTTTCTCTTCCATGAGTTATATTATTTTGAAATTCACTTTTATTCATAGGTTATGATTTTTTTAAATGCTTAGGAAAACTGTATCTTTTGCATATTTTAGAATATTATGGAATTTTTATGACAGTCATTTCATTTCATAGGTTATGATATGAAGTTTATGAAACCCATCTCTTTTTATGGGTCATGATATGCTGAAATTTTCTTTATCTTGTGGCATATATATGTATGATTTTATTATGTGAGGGGTAGGACATATATCTTCCTATAATGAATTTTATAAAGATTTAAATGATGGTAAACAAGTTTATGGTCTTTGTAAACTTTGGAAATAAGGGGAAAAATGATCCACTATGGGAAGAAGGAGAAACCCGATCCACTATAGGAAGAAGAGGAAACCTGATCCCTTATAAGGAAAGGACTAAGACCGTGGATAGTGGTGTGTCCCGCCTAGTAGTTGTAGTCCCCATAAAGTTCCTTGATAAGTTTTTAAATGTTAATTAATTTATAGGGAATGATATTAAATGTTTATGTGTCTTTTGAAATTCTATGTATTATCCCTATGTTATGATTTCAGTTATCACACTCTTGATTTCCTTATGATTTATGTCTTTTGAACTGCTAATCTTTATGTCAAGACCCCTGATTATGATCTTTGATATGCATTGTATGATCTTTTAATGTTATGATCATGTTATCATACCATTATGATCATTATTAGTCTTACATATCTCCCTTGTTTACCCTTACAGAGCATATGATCCCACCCTTTCTTGTGTTTATTTTCCCCGGGTTATAAAGAAACTTTTTAAGTATGAGTAATAAATGGGAATATATTTTGGGTAAACATTAAATATCATTCACCAAGTTAGAATATTTCATTCCAAGATTCCAAATACACTAAACTATTATGGTACTCAGGCTTTTACTTTTTTAATGTGATGTATATTCATCTAGTTTGATGTAATATCCATGTGTACTAAACCTGGGTCGCTATAGTTGGTATGCAAGGAAATGTATAATTGTAATGACCCAAAGAATTATAAATGAAGTTACCTTTGTGATTTAATTAAATGTATTATTATGTAATTTTATTATATAAAACATATGCACTTCCTTGGTTATATATTTTAATTTAAAAGATCGTTAAGAATATTACTGTTGTTAATATAGTTGTTAAACAATGATCACATGATTGGTATAAATAAAGGGCTTTAATGAATCCAATTTACATTAAAAGAGGAAGTGATGGCCTCGTAAAATAGAATTTTACCCTACAAATCCCATTTATCAAAGATTACAAGGGAGATAGAATCAATAGGATTTTCTCTTGACCAAACCAAAGCTGAGATACCACAAATTTAGCACCAGAAAAATTGTTTACAAGAGAAGTTCAAGCTCATCGAGATGACATCCCAAACTATGATTATCGAACAACCCCATGGATGTATCATCGTCACACAACTTAATCTTAGGGAATATGTTGATGTAATAAAGTGATATGTATCAGGAATTTAATAATAAGAATATGTCTATTTTATATAATAATGAATTTATTTTAATTTTAACTATTACTTTCTAAATGATATTTAATATGATTCAATTAAACAAAAATTGTATTTTTGGGTAATATTAAAATTTAATTAAGGTATTTATTATGATTAATTAATGTATGTTTTAAATAAATATTATTTTAATAAAATGTTATTATAAAATAAGGTTTATTAATTTTAAATGGTTATATAATTTTTATGAAGTGAAATGTACTTTTTATAAGGATTCAAAAACAGTTTTTTTCAAAAATCCTATATTATTCAATAAATGTAAAATATTATTTCAAAATTTAAAATGAACATATTTATAAAATTATTATTTTAAACGAATATTATTTTTTGTAATCAAAATTTCAAAATTACCTGATGGTTAATTTTTCAGAATTTTCTGAGATAGTAAAATTTTCGGGTAACAATTTAAGACCCTATAAATATACGGTGTGTTTTATGAAATCATAATGACCCAAAAATGATGTAACAAATTATATAATGGGTATAATAATAAAAATATAAAAGGAAACCTTAAAATAATTTTATTTTAAGTTTACTTGATTAATTTTATTAAGCCTTTACGAATCCTTAAAAATATTTAATATATTTTAGAGTTTTAAATTCCATTATTTTAATGTGTGACTAACCTCCACATAAGCAAGATAATTATTTTAATATGTTTGTACCTTTTCCTAATAAAATAATTAAAACCTCTCCACTTTGGAAAAAACCATAGGCAAAAACCATGGAAAAGTTTTTGGTTAGAAGTATTTTATTTTGCATGGTGCAAAACCTAATTATTAAAGAAATCCTTCTATTTTCCAATATAAACCAACCCAAGATCCCACTTCAATTCACTAAAAAACTTTTTATCATGACTTTACTCTGACCTCATCACTCTATAATCCTCCCATAGCACCCCTAATCTCTCAATAATTACCTTTCATGCTTTTGGTGTCATACTCTTAAGGTAAGGGATCCTCTTTTTCTCACTTTTATTCAAGAATATACTCTATGTTATTCCCTTTTATTTTCAATTACTAATAATGGGGTATGTTTTTCAGCTCCCCCATACTTTCTTTATGATGTATAAATAGTGAGAGATCCATTTCTCTCTCATTAATCCCTCCTAATAACACCCATCCCCATGCCAAAATTTCACAAGGGTTCTTTCTTTTCTCATCTTTATTCACATTTCTTTATCTTGATATGCCCAATTATTTTCAATTACTAATGATGGGGTATAGTTTCAAAACTCCCCAATACTTTTCTTATTATGTAAAAATGATTATATAACCCTTTACCTCTCACTAATCCCTCCCATGTACACCTGTTACCATGCCACAATTTCATTAACATCATTTCCTCTCCCTTTTTCGTCATGCTTATTTATTATTGTATGACTTATTTTTCTAATTATAAATGTGTGGAAATGTACTTAAATATCACTATTACTGTAAAATTAATGTACAAATTATGAGAGACACATTTCTCTCACATCTACCCAATCTATGAACTTTTATGTGATGCCAATATGCTGTTGAATTTTCCCCACGATTTTCCATACCAGACCAAATGTGTAGTGAATACCATACCCATTTATTATCAAGGGTGTTCAATTTTATGCACATATACCTTTTTATTGGGTAAATATATGTATTTATTCCACTCTCATTGATCATGTAATAAATTATAATGATGAATGAATCCATGTTTTATTATCTAAGTGGCACACTTAAACATGAGAATGAAATGAAAGTGATGGGTGCACCAAGAAGTATATAACGCTCCAATGTATTGGGCAATGTTTAGTGTCATGATACTCTTTTTTGGGATGGGGGGGGGGGGGGGTACTTAATTACATTATGGGATTTTCCAACATGAATTATTGGTGGTTTAGTCTTGAATTGTGTTTATGATGGAGTGTTTTAAGTTGTTTCCACATTTCCAATGTTATGACTATCATGCTATATCAAGCTTTATTATTCATTTTATTTTATGACTCGTTGATATGCCTTGTATGAGATGTATTATTATCTTTATGTTATTCCATGTTTATTACCTTACTTGGATTTATGGATCACCCCTTTCTTAGGTATTTTCCCCAGGTTATCCAATGCAGTTTTAAGAACAAGCATGTTAAAGAAGCTTTCAATAAAGATGTTGTAATTCATGTTTATAGTTGTAGTACAATGTAACTAATTACCAAATAAACTAAACTTCTCTACATTTAAGGTTTTATTAAGTGAAATTTTATTTAATTAAATCATGTATTAATGTGTAAAAAAAATAATGGTTTTAATAGTTAGTATCAAAGAAAACGTTTAGTTATTTTTTGGATTAGGATTAGAAAACTCTAGAGAAATACATATAGATAAGACTAAGTATAAGAATAAATACCTAAAATTTTGGTGAGTATAGATTATATTTTTTTAATATTAAAATACATCCCTTTATGGATTCTACCAGTAGAGGTGGTTTTGGTACAGATTTACCTAGGAGTAACTACTCCAACAAGGTGTTCCGGGCCTGCATGAGGGTAAACTGGTATAGGGAAATAGGCCTAACTATACACCTGGTTTGACACTACTAGGAGATAGGCATTTTTAATTTATAATATCATTAAGAACCAATATTAAGTGATTAAAAAATGTACATAAGAGTATATGTTAGGAAATCGATCATATATATCAAATACTCAAGCCTAGAAACCCATAAGTTAAGGAAATAAATGTAAGTTATAAGTTATCCTTTTAATGTCAATAAATTCCCATTTATGTGTTTAAAATTTAAGAATATTCATAATTAATTTTTCATTTATTCTATCCAATGTCCAAAAATAGAAGGAATCAAGTAAACAATCAATGTGAAGAGAAATGTGATGACTGCCTTAATGAGATGCCCAACTTGATGGGAGTAGGAATCAAACACTTCATGATGATACTCTCTCAGTTGAATTAGGTTTTGAATATAAACATAGATTAGGTGGAGCATCCAAATCCCCCCAAAAGATAATGATCCACAATTGAGAGCTGCATACGATAAAGACCTCAAACATTCAATTGATTATTTGATCCCTAAATCAATGAAAAATGGATCAACTCCATTGAGAAGATATTTTACATTCTTCAATGATCTAAACAATAGAATATTATTTTGGATGTTTATCGTATTGAGGGTGAAGGTGATCAGTGGTGGACATTGATATAAAAATATGAATCCTGAGAAAGATATCGAAGCAATGGTGTGGACAAATTTCTGAAAAATGTTTTTTGATAAATATTTTTATCGCACTCTCCATCTTAAAATGGAAAGGGATTTCCTTTCCCTCAAGAAAAAAGATGAAGAATCTATCAGGGCGCATGAGGAAAACTTCACAAGACTTTCACGGTACACCTCCATCTTTTTCATTACCCTCGAATGAAAGGTTGACTGCTTATTTAGTGGGATAAAACCTAGTGTATAGAAAGACCTAGAAATCTATGACTTTGATAGATATGAGGAAATTTTATAATGTGCCCTCAAATTTGAAATGGATATTGTCGAATCTCATGGGTATAATTGGCATAATAAGAAGAAAGTGGAGATCAATTATGGAAGTCCGATAGAGAGATCTAAATATTCTACGAAATTTCAGCATCCCACTTTCCAAAGGTATAGAAAGAAGCACCCCATAAATTTCTTGAAGTGGATAAGGAAATTCTTTAAGTGTGGAAAGGATAGTCACCTAACTAGTGAGTTCTAATCAAATAATCTTTGCTAGTGTGATAGTAGAAAGGAATGCTCCAAATAAACCTCAGCGTCTTGTTAATTGCTAAAACTATAAATAAATAGGGATTTTCTCAATCCAATGAACTAATACAAGGTTTTTCATAGATAACCAAGAACCTCCAAGGAATTAAAGGCGATCTTTTACCATCACCAATGTAGAAGTGAATCACAAAAATGAAGTGATAACATGCACTATAGTTATTCATTCAAGAATAGGGAATATAATTTTTGATTCTAGTTCTACACATTCCTTCATATCATAAACGTTTAGTAGAACTATTCAAACACCACCAAAAATCATCGAAATAGAGATGTCAGTGAAAAAGAAAAAAAGGGAATTTATTGAATCCCAAGTATATAAATCCTTCTCTATCAAGGATTGTGGGAAGAATTTCCCAGCATACCTTGTCATACTCACTTTGGTGGAATTTGATTCAATTATGGTAATGGATTGGCTTTACCTATATAGAGACAAGATATATTTCCATGAGAGAGAAATCAATCCATATGCTGAGAATCAACCCATTTATATTAGAAAAGTGTAAGGAGGAGGATAAATATTATTTATCACCATCATCTCAAGCATGGATATTATTTACATATGAGAAATAATATCTAGCTAAAATGATTATGTTTAAGGAAAGAATCATCCTTGAAGATATTCTCATTATGAGGCAATACACTGATGTGTTTCCTGAGGAATTTCCTGGTCTTCCTCCTAGTAGAGATGTTGAATTTTTGATCAAGAGTATACTTGGGGCGTTACTATTATCCAAGAATTCGTGTAGAATAGATATGGTAAAACTTGAGGAGATGAAGAAACAAATACATGATAATCTAGATAATGGTTTCAATCACCTGAGTGCTTCACCATGGGGTGAACCTGTCCTCCTTTTCAAGAATAAGGATGGGTCAATGCACCTCTGCATCGATTAATGTTAGATCAAAAAGATCACGATAAAGAACAAGTATTTCCTATCTCAGATTTATGACTTGTTTGATCAATTTTGTGGAGCACAATACATTTCCAAGGTGGATCAGAATTCATGAAATTACCAAGTTAGGGTGAAGAAGGAGGATATCCCCAAGAATACTTTTTTATACAAGGTATGAGAACTATGAATTCATAGTAATGCCGTTCAGACTCACTAATTATCTAGAAATAATCATTGATTTGATGAATATAGTCTTTAGAGATTACCTTGAAAAAATGTGGTAGTATTTATAGATGATATTCTAATATACTCCAGAAGTAAATAAAAGCCGGAGGAGAATTTGAATAATGTACTAAAGACCTTGTGAAAGGAAAATATTAATGCCAAGTATAGCAATGTGATATCTGGTTGAAGTAAGTAAATTTCTTAGAGAATATCATCACAATCAATGGGATATTTGGTTACAATTCCAAAATAAAATGAATTGAAGGATGGAAAAGGCCAACATCTATGACAGATATACATAGTTTCCTTAGGTGAGCTGTATATTATTGCCAATTCAAGAGAAATTTACCACGATTGTAAAACCCTCTTACCAAAATAACTTATAAGGGAGTAATTTTTTCTTTGAATGATAAATGTGAAGATATATTCAAGGAGTAGAAAAGAAGGCTTTTCACTTCCCCTATTCTTATACTACCCTCAAGTAGAGAACATTTCATGTTATTCAGTGATGGTTTGAAAAAGGTCATGGGATGTGTGTTGATGGAAAATGAAAAATTCATTGCCTATGCTTCAAGGTTGTTGAAATTTCATGAATAAAACTACCCAACACATGATCTAGAGTTCATTTTAGTGATTTTTAATTTAAAAATTTGGAGTCATTAACTCTTTGGGGAGAATTGTAAAATATATATGGATCAAAAAATCCTCAAGTATATATTTACCCAAAAGAGCTGAATATGCACCAACGAAGATGGTTAGAGATAATCAAATACTATGACTACTCCATCCACCACCTTCCTAGGAAAGAGAATAAAGTGGGAGACACTCTAAGAATAATGAATTTTAAAATTCTATCATTGAAAATAATTGAAAGGGATATGATCCTCTTAGACTTGGAAAGGATGGAAATGAGAATCAAGAAGGAAATAACATCATCAATCATTCACAAATGATTTCTCAACCATAACTTCTAGAGATGTTAAAGGGTACTCAAAGAGTTGATATAGGATTTCAGAATAATGTGAAAGCTATACGAAAAGGGAAATCCTTAGAGTTCAATGTTAATGATGAAGGTGTTGTGAGATTTGGGTCAAGTCTATGTGTACCATCAAATCAAGAGTTAAATAAGGTGTTTTTGGATGATGCACAAATCTCAACCTTCTCCATCCACCTAAGAAGCACAAATATGTATTGAGATCACTGAGAACACTATTGGTTGGACAATATGAAGAATTGGATCATAGAATATACATCAAGATGTATTGTATGTCAGCAAGTGAAAGCAGAAAGGCAAATATTAAAGGGGATGATGAAACCATTACCCATACCTACTAGAAAATGGGAAAAAATCACCATGGAATTTTTCATTGAGCTTACAAAGAAATCAATAGGGAATAATGATATATGGGTTATGGTGGATCCTCTTACAAAGACTACACACATCACTATGATATGAGAGGAATTCTTACTGGATCTACTTGCATGGATATACATCAGCGAAGTGTTCATGCTGTATGGAGTACCACAACAAATTGTATCTGATCGAGATCTAAGATTCACCTCCAAATTTTGGAAAATTTATCAGCATGCTCTAAACTCGAAGTTGAAATTTATCATGGCCTATCCACATCAAGCTGATGGAAAATCTGAGCAGCCTATCTAGACACTTGAGTATATGTTTAGATCATGCCCAAGGGACTTCAAAGGATGATGGGATCAACATCTCCCTCTGTTTAAGTTATATTACCATAATAGTTTCCACTTGAGCATCCAAATGGATCCCTTTCAATCCCTTATTGGGAAGAGGTGCAGGATACCTGCATGCTGGGTTGAAGTTAGGGAATGAAAACTGCTAGGTCCTGAAATAGTTGAGGAAATGGTGGAAAAGGTTAAGTCAATTCAGCAGCACATCAAGGCTTCTCAATGTCAGAAAAAGAGATATGCTGAAAATCATTGACGATACCTAGATTTTCAGGTTGGAGACATGGTATTCCTATGAAAATATATAAATAATAAAGTGATGTGAATTTGAAATAGGGGAAAGTTTATTCCATGATACATCAACCCCTTTGAGATCCTGGATTGCATCAGAGTTGTGGCCAATCGACTTGAACTCCCACTTAACCTATCTTAAGTTCATGATATATTCCATGTATGACTATTAAGGAAGTACATACCAGACCCCTCACATGTACTCAATCCAGAGGTGGTACCATTGGATAATGGTCTTTCCTATAAGGAGCAATTGGTGAAGATATTAGATTGAAGAGACAATGTTCTATGAAATAAGACAATGCAACTTGTCAAAGTGCTATGGTGAAACTGAAAGTTTGAATAAGAAACGTGGGAACTGGAGGAATAAATGAGATAGATTTACCCTCATCATTTTTAAAGGGGGTGAAATGAAAATTTCGAGGGTGAAATTTTCAAGGGGGGAAGATTGTAACGACCTGAACTATTATAAATGAAGTTTCCCATTGTGATTTAATTAAATGTATTATTATGTATTATGGTTATAGAAAAAATATGCACTTCCTTGGTTATATATTTGGATTTAAAAGACTGTTAAGAATACTAACATTGTTAATATAGTTGTTAAACAGTGATCACATAGTTGGTGTAGATATAGAGATTTAACAAATCCAATTGACTAAGAAAAAGGAAGTGATGGCCTAATCTAGTAGGATTGTACCCTATGAATCTCATTTATCAGAGAATATAAGGGATATAAAATCAATAAGCTTTTCCCTTGACCAATCCCAAACTGAGATCCAAAAACTCAATCATGAGCGACATTGTTTACGGGATAATTTTGAGCTCATTGAGATCATGACCTAAACCATGTTTTCTGAACGACCCCATGAAAGTCTCACCATCATGAACATTAATATTAGGGAATATTCCTATGTAATAAAGGGATATGTATCAACACCTCAATAATATTAATATTTATATTGTATATAATAAATAATTTATTTTTATTTTTATTGTTAATTTATAATTGATTTTGATTTTGATTAAATTAAACACAAATTGTATTCTCAGGTATTATTCAAATTAAATTAAGCGATTTATTTTGATTAATTATGGGATTTTTGAAAAAAATAGTATTTTAATAAATTTTTATTATGAAATAATGTTTATTAATTATAAATCGTTAAGTAATTTTAATGAAGTAAAATTTACTTTTTATATGGTTTCGAAAACTGTTATTGTTAAAAACCAATCATTTTTCAATAAATGTAGAATATTATTTTAAAAGTAAAAATGAACATATCTATATAAAATGAGTTATTTTTGGAATCATAACATCAAAATTATCCAATGGATATTTTTTCATAATTTTCAGAGACAGTCAAATTTTCGGGTAAAAATTAAATACCGTATTAATATACAGTGTGTTTTATGACATCATAATGACCCAAGATGATGTAATAAATAATATAATGGGTATCCTTGACAAAATATATTCTATTAACATAAAAAAGTGACTTTAATATTACTTTATTAATTTATTAAACATTTATGAATCCTCCAAAACATTTAATATTTTTTAGAGTTTTAAATTCTTTTATTTAAAAGCGTGACTCACCACCACATAAGAAAGAGAATTATTTTAATATATTAATCCATTTTAATAATAAAATAATTAAAACCACTCCACTTTTTCAAAAACCATGGGCAAAAACAATGGGAAGGTTTGTGGTTTGAAATATTTTATTTTGTAGAGTCCAAAACCTAAATATTAAAAAAATCCCTCTCTATTAATATATAATCCCACCCGATCTCCCACTTAAATTCACTAAAAATACTTGTAGAAATACCTATTTATACCCTTCACTATATATAATCCTCCCAATGTTCCCTCAATCTATCAATAATCCCCTTTCAAGATTTTGGTTTCATACTCTTAAGGTAAGGGATCCTCTCTTTCTCACTTTTATTCATGAATCTCCTCTATGTTATTCCATTTTAATTTTAATTAATAATAATGGGGTATGTTTTATAATCTCCCACATACTTCCATTATTATTTATACATGGTGAGATACCCCTTTATCTCTCATTAATTCCTCCTAATAATACCCATCACCATGCCGAAATTTCATAAGGATTCTTTCCTTTCTCTTCTTTATCCAAGTTTCTTTATCTTGTTATTCCATTTATTTTAAATTACTAATAATAGGGTATGTTTTGAACCTACCCCATACTTCCTTTATTATGTAAAAATGATGATAGACCCATTTATCTCTCATTAATCTCTCCCATGTATACCCATTACCATGAAAAAATTTCATAAGCATACATTCCTCTCCCTTTTTCATCAAGATTATTTATTATCATATGTGTTATTTTTATAATTATAAATTTATGGACATTTAATTACATTTCAATATTACTATAAACATCATTTAAAAATTATAAGATACCCACTTATATCACATCAACCCATTTTATGATCTTTTATGTGACGATGTCGTGCTGCCGAATTTTCACCATGATTTTCCATTCAAACCAAATGTGTAGTTAATTACATACCCATTTTCTATCAATGCTATTCAATTTTATGCAAAAATAACTTTTTATTTCGTAATTACATGTATGTACTAAAAAATTCTTATGTTGGAATAAATTATGATGATGAATGAATCCATGTTTTATGATCCATGTGGTACACTTAATAATGAGAATGAAATGAATGTGATGGGTGAACCCAGAATTACATAGAACTATAATGCATTGGGTAATGTTTAGTATCATGATACCTCATGTTGGTAGGGGGGTACCTGATTCCTTTATGGTACTCATTGCACCATGAATCCTCTGTATTTTATAATTGACTTATGTTTATAATGCAGTGTTTTTAGTTGTTTCCACATTTCCCATGTCATGATTATCATTCAATATCACGCCTTATTATTCATGTTATTTTATGTATAATTGATATTACTTGTCTAACATGTATTATTATATTCATGTTGTTCCATTTTTATTCCCTTATTGGGCTTTATGGTTGACCCATTTCTTATGTATTTTTCCTTAGTTATCCAATACAGTTTTAACCACAAGTATGTTAAAGAAGTATTTAATAAAGATGTTGTAATTCATGTTTTAAGTTTTAATGAAATCTACCTAATTCCAAAATACACTAAACTTATTGATATCTTGGGTTGTATTAAGTGAAATTTTATGTAATTAAATAATGTATTAATGTGTAATAAAAAGAAGAGTTTTTATAATAGTCAACCTTTAAAAACTAGAATAAAGAAAATTTACTTAGTATAAGGACCCGACCTTAAAACATTACATAATCTTGAATTAAATGAATCATTCACATTGAGTGTCTTTTCAGGATTAGAGTTTTAGAGAGTTAGGTCATAACATTTACATAACAACATGAATATTAAATGTAGACACATCTACTCAATTTCCATTTTTTTCACAAAATAAAAACTCTTGAAAAAAAAGATTCATGTCTAGTTCCATGTTTTAGATAGCATGACATTTCCTTGATCCCATCCTTGACCCTATTACACTTTAGTTCTAGTGAATTTTTTTTCTAAAACTTGGGATGATCATAAAAATCTCAGTAAGGGATACACAATGAAGGAAAAATGTTAGTTTTTCAAAACAATAAGTAAACAATGAATACTTTATCATAAGTAAGAAATTTCACCTTTATGAAGTAATAAATACTCTTCACTAAATAAAAGATCATTTCTTACCCTTTTCTAACAAAAATATTACCATAAAACCTTTATAAAGAACAAATACCATATAAAGGTATCTTGGGACATAAACATTCTTAAGTAAAATAACCATACAGTCGACTTCCACACATATCACTAAATGAAATATCTATACGGTCGACTTACATACCCAATTAATTGGAGGTTCTAACATAACCAACCATCCTGGTTTATCATGGAACCACCGATCATTTGGTTTATCACGTAACCACCCGTTAAATATCCAAGTACCATTATAAAATCATAACACATAAAATATTGAAAATATAAACATTTCACTAATAACATTTAATTTGCAATCAAAAGAAATAATTTCAAGATATTGAAATAATAAATTCATTTCAAAAACCATTTTCAATACCAAAAGACCCAAAAATAGATTAAGGGATTTTATTTTCATTTTAGAAAACATTAAGGCTTATAGAGGAAGCCAAATAAAGATTACGGCGACAGAGTGGTCATTGTTGCTGAAAACGTTAAAAACATTCCGTTTTTGGTTTAGTAAAATGCTTCATAGAAACAAGATTACCTTTGAATTAAAGTAAAAGTCAAAGGGTTTTATTATAAATCGTATAAAAGCAGAAGGTATGTATTATCGAAATATGCCTCAATGAAAGGAGATTGAGACGAAGTCCCTTACCTCGTGTCCGACTTGACCCGTTCATTCTTTAATCTCCTGAATAATAAACTAAAGTTAATTTATACTTTCTTAATAAAATTTTTATAGTTTATTATTCATTTTATATCACTTATTATTATGATATAAACATTATGTAATCAGTTAAGTTAACAATGGTTTTTTTGTCAATATTTGGTACTTGAGTTACAAATGAACACCATATAATTACAAGTTGTTCACATGGTCAAAAGATCATTATATCCAGAATGGTATTCATGATTTAGATATCATATATATCATATATATCATATATATCATATATATCATATATATCTATTATATACATGTATTTATAGTAGTACATAACATTTTGGAGATATGAAATGAAATGCACCATTCATGGAGACGGTAAGCTGAATGTACGCATGAACGCTACTTTCATTTCTATTTAATAGTTTAATGGAATTAAAACATAATTATACATAAGTATATTATAATTACAGTATAATATCATATATAATATTATTAACACTATCCTTTATACATCCCACATATTTCATTAACGAGCCATATCACTTTGAGGGGGCGGTTGTCTGCACTTGCTCAAATGAAATTATCATGCTTACCCATAATGGAAACCATAAAGGTATAATATAAAAGAAAAATACAGAAGAATAATTAAATAATATATATATATATATATCATATATAAATATAGTGTCATCTTAATGTCCACCATGAGAGGCGGTAGGAGATAATCGAACAATCATCATTTCGTGAGGCGTTAGTTTTTCATTCACAGAAACAGTATGTTCTTCATCCATTAGATGGAGGTGTGTGTAAGTATAGTTCAAATAATTCTCATAAAAACTTCATAGTATATTTATGATATTGGTTTTGTTATAAAAGAAAGTAATAAAAAGAGTTTAGGGGTTGGAGAAGTAAAAATAAAATAAAAGAAATTAAGAGGAATCATTACCTTTAATTTGGGTAACTCCATTTGGTTTGAACCAAAAGGACTTCTTAAAGTGCCTTCTACCTAAGTTAAGGATTCTAAGAGGAGGAGAGGGATATTGAGAGATTATGTTTTTAGGGGTTGTATGAGAAAAGGGGATTGAGAGGTGTGTGGAATGAGTAAGAAGTGATGGCTTTTTATACAATGGAGGAGGGGCTCTTTAAGAAAGTTTGAAAATATTATTTTATTATATAATGATATCCGGTTTCTAAAGGTCCAAAACTGATTAAAGTAAAATATAATATGACTAATGGTAGAAATAAAATCATCCCAAAATAATTTGATAGGTTTTAGATATTTTTTTAATATTTATAATCTTATTTATTTAAATCTTTTATTAATGAGATAAATACTGAATCATTATTGTGTCATAAATAATTTAATTTATTTGATGTCTAAAAATTATAATAAAAATACCACAATGTAGGAAAGTTTTTTTATCTTTCTAATGAATATTTATAGTCTAAAAGATAGCATATATAACCCCATGTAAAAATTTATTTACTAAAAGATATTTGTTTGTGTCATTTTTATCATTACTTTATGTTAATTAATATAAAGTGTCATTATCACTCCCAAGTGGCTCCATGGGGTCCCAAAATAAACCCAAATATTCCCATGGTCATATATTACTCAACAAATAAGGTTATTACAAGTGATAAGGTAATTTTTTATTATTATAATATTCTTTTTACCTTAAATTACCCTATTTACCTTTAATCGCAATAAATAAAAGTCAAAAGTCACTATTCACCAAAAATTATTTTCATTTTATTGAACCAAATTTTACTTAATAATAACAATCATGTATGTTTTATTTTTTAAATTAAATTCATAGAAGTGGTAAAATTTCATTTAAATGAAAAAAGTTAGTTTTTTAACTACTACTAAGTGGTTTTACTATTAATCAAAAATTGATGTTTTTCAGAAAAATATCAAAACATTAGCCTAAGCTATATTTGATATTCCAAATTAAAAAATTATGTCTGTTTTACCATATTAAAAAAATAGAAGTTTAATTAATTAATTTAAAATTAATTCCTCTTGTCAAAACAAATAGCGTGTTTTTAAGAAACAATAACTATCAAAAGATCAACACTTGTTTATGTCCAATTTCAATTTGAAATTAATTCCAATGGCCAAAATTAGATTAATTGGTAAAAATATAATCTAATTAAACATTAAAAAAATTAAAAAGATAATATAACCATATAAATAAATTAGATTAAAAGGCACTTTTGAATAAAAATACAGCATTTTTCACTATTCATTAAAAAAATGAACTTTACCAGAAAAATACCAAAAAATCACCCAAAGTAAATTTTGATGTCCTGAATCTAAAGAAAAATTTTATTTTATCAAATTGAACATATAAAAATGACCAAAACTATATTTAAAGAGGGTTGACCATCAAAAGGTGGTAAATCGTCCTTTTAGTGAATATTAGAGTATTTATGCTTAAAATTAGATTCATTCATATTTTAAGCCTCTAACTTTTATTTAACAAACATGTATAATCATATTGTTGTTAGTTTTGTTCATTCTCACCAATACAACGGCTAAGAGATAACTACTATTTAAAATAATAAAATTATATTATTAGTGTGCAATGTAAGATATCAAAGAAACGTATTGTTGCATATCAGGTAATCCATTGAACATAGCATCCCATTTAAAGTAAAATTAATATTTAATTCACAAATATTAATAAATATGAAAATGTATTATTATTTATTTACTTGGGATTTTACATCCTTCCACCCATTTTGGAATTACGTCCTCGCAATTTTTTTTCACTTATCAAATAAATGGGGGTATTTATCCCTCATCGAATTTCAGATTCCCACATTACCTCTACAACCATATGGTTTTTCCATAACCTTTACCTAGTGAATTACCTTATTCTGCAACACTTTCTCTCTACTGTCAAGAATCTGGACTGGTTGTTCTTCATAAGAGAGGTTCTCTTTCAACTAAACTACCTCTAGGATTAAAACATAAGATGGATCTGGCATATACTTTCTCAACATTGAAACATGAAAAGCATTGTGTACCTGGGATAAACTTGGAGGCAAATCCACTACGTATGCAACTAATCCAAATTTCTCCAGGATTTCATAAGGTCCAATGAACCTCGGACACAACTTTCCCTTCTTACCAAAACGCATCACACTTTTCCATGGAGAAACCTTGAGAAAGACATGATGACCTATCTCAAAAGAAAGATCCTTCCTCCTGTTATCCACATTACTTTTCCGTTTGATCTGAGCTGTTCTCATGTTCTTCTGAATCAACGGAAATTTTTCTACCATCTCTTCTACCAATTCCAGTCCCATCACCTTCCTTTCACCTACTTTATCCCAAAATGCTGGAGTTCAACAACGCTTTCCATATAACGCATCAAATGGAGCCATTTGTATACTGGAATGAAAACTTTTATTATAAGAAAATTCAACCAAAGAAAGATGTTGGTCCCAACTTCCCTGGTAATCTAGTGAACAAGAAGGTAGCATATCTTCCAGGGTTTGAATTATTCGTTCTGACTGCCCATCTGATTGCGGATGAAAATATGTACTAAAATTTAATTCAGTACCCAACGACTTCTGAAGTCCTTTCCAAAAATTAGAAGTAAACTTGGGATCACAATCAGATACAATGGAGAGGGGAACTCCATGAAACCTGGATATCTCTTTAACATACAACCGAGAAAGTTTATCTAGGGAAAAATTATCTCTAATAGGAAGGAAATGAGCAGATTTAGTCAATCGATCAACAATAACCCAGATTTCATTGTTACCTCGAGATGTCTTTGGTAATCCCACAACGAAGCCCATGGATATATTTTCCTATTTCCACTCTGGCATAGGTAAAGACTAAAGCATCCCTTTTGGTAACTACCACTCTACTTTAACCTGCTGAAAAGTCAAACACTTCACAGTAAAATCAGTAATATCTCTTTTAATTCCATCACATCAGTAATACTCATGAAGATCTCTATACATCTTTGTACTCCCAGGATGAATTGAAAATAGGGAACTACGAGCTTCACATAACAAATCATTCTTCAATTGTGAATTACAAGGAACGCATAATCGTTTTCCAAACCTCAAAACACAATCATTATCAATGCTAAAATTAGGAAACTTACCCTTCTGAACCAACTTTACCCTTTTCTACAACTCACTGTCTTCTTTCTGTGCTTACTTTATTCTATTTGATAGAGATGATTTCACTGACACCCAAAACAAAACAGAAGAATTTCTTGCACCGACAACTTCTATGCCAAAGTTCATCAATTAAAAAACCAAAGTATCTCATTCCAAACATATCATGGTTAATGAAGCATTACTTTTTTGACTCAAAGCATTAGCCACTTTATTTTCCTTTCTTGGAGGGTAATGATTCATGAAATCAGAATCCTTGATTAATTCCAATCATCTCCTCTGTCTCATGTTCAATTATTTTTGAGTGAATATATACTTCAAACTTTTGTGGTCAGTATATATTTTACATTTTACTCTATACAAATGATGCCTCCAAATTTTTAAAGTAAAAACAACAACAGCTAATTACAAATCATGTGTAGGGTAATTTAACTCATAAGGTTTCAACTGACGTGAAGCGTAATAAATTACCTGATCATTCTGCATAAGGAAACATCCAATTCCTTTAAACTAATCATCACTATAAATAACAAACTCACCATTTCTGGAAGGCAGTTCCAAAACTGGAGCATTCACCAATCTTCTTTTCAATTCTTGAAAACAATCATCACATTCTTTTTTCCAAATTAACTTAACACCTTTTCGAGTTAACTTAGTCAGTGGGATAGATAACCATGAAAAATTCTCAACAAACCTCCTATAATAACCCGCTAAACCAAGAAAACTATAGATCTTGGTTATATTTGTGGGTCTTTTCCATTCTTCAAAAACCTTTGTTTTAGCAGGGTCAATAGTTATTTCATTTTTTGAAACAATGTGACCAAGGAAAGAAATTTTTTGTAACCAAAACTCACACTTGCTAAATTTCCCAAATAGTTTCTTTTCTTTTAAGGTTTTCAAGACAACAATTAAATGATTTTCATGTTTCTATTTACTTTCAGAATAAACCAAAATATCATCAATGAACACAACCACAAAATTATCCAAGAACACATGGAAAATTATATTCATAAGATCCATGAATACAGTAGGTTCATTGGTTAAAACAAAAGGCATAACTACAAATTCATAATGGCCATATCTAGTATGAAATACAGTCTTCATAATGTCTGCTTCCTTTACTTTCAACTGATGGTACCCCGACCTCAAATCAATCTTTGAAAAATAATGAGCTCCCTAGAGCTGATCAAACAAATCATCGATATTAGGAAAGGGATACTTGTTCTTAACAGTGATGTTATTCAATTATCTATAATCAATGCTATTTCTCATTGAACCATCTTTCTTTTTAACAAATATGACAGGAGCACCCCATGGTGATGTGCTGGGTCGAATGAAACCTTTATCTAATAACTCTTGCAATTGATTCTTTAAATCTAAAAGTTCAATTTGATCCATTAAATAAGGGGGTTTTCAAATTGGATTAGCTTCAGGAACTAAGTCAACAATAAATTAAACATCCCTATCAGGTATAATACCAGGCCACTCATCAAGAAAAATATCAAGGTACTCATTTACCACTGGCATATCATTAATCTCAACACTTCCCTTATTTTCAAAAATATGAGCAAGGTAACATTCATTTCCATATATGTTATCAAAATCAAGGGTTCATTCTTGTACACAAGAAGAAAATCTTTCTGAAAAGAAACCTCTTTAGCTTTGCAGTCAATCTTAGCATGATAAACAGACAGCCAATCCATGCCCAAAATAACATCAAACTCTACTAAAAGAAAAACAATAAGGTTTGCAGGTAGATTTTTTCCCACATAAGGACATGAAGGTTATTATAATTTCTTTTTGTCTCAACATTTCCTCCAGGTGTTTTTACTTTAAGTTCAGGATTCATATCTTGAGATGGAATTTACAATTTACTAGAAAACTTCTCAAAAATGAATGAATGTGTGGACCCTGAATCAAATAACAGATTGGCATAATCTGAAAAAACAAATAGTGTACCTGATACTACTTCATTTGATGTCCCAACATCTGCTAAAGTAGTTTCAAAGGATTTCACCACCCCTTTCTTCTTGTAGTCTAGCTGCTTTCCCTCAGTTGAGTTATTAGTTTGACACTCATTTTTATAATGACCCATTTCATTGCACTTAAAACATTTTACTGAGTGTAAATCAGATTTTTTCTTACTATTAACCTGATATTTTTCAGTGCAATTTAAAGTCTTATGTCCCATTTCACAACATCATTAGCACTTACTATAATTTAAAATACATTCCCCAGTATGCTTTTTACCACAATTTTCAAAAACTGTAAACTTAAGTTTCTTACCATTAGAATTTTTGAAGAGTTATTCCCTTTCACCTGCCACCTTGACCTCTTATTCTGTTGTATTTCAAAAAACACTTGATCATCAGAAAACTCCATTTCCACCTTCTCCGCACAAAGAACATGTTTTTCATAACTTTTGAACTCACGAGATGATAAATCCCTTCAATACTTTGTATTTAATCCTGATTAAAAATGGTTGATTTTACTATCAAGATCCTGTATGAAATTTGGATCATACCTTGTGAGTCGAGTAAAATTTCCTTCATAAACAACCACTGAGTCATCCTCCTACCTCAATTCCAAGAACTATTTTTACATCCTAAGTCAAACCACTTTTGGAAAATATTTCTCAAGGAACATACCTTTGAATTCAACCCAAACAAGAGCATCAATCTCCTCACTATCACTAATATTTTTCACTATTGACCACCACTGATCAGCTCCACCTTCCAAATAGTAAACAACAACACTAACCTTTTGATGTACTGAATAACCCATGACATTGAAAATTTTCTCCAGTGCTTTAATCCACCCTTCTGCTAGCACATGGTCAGATGATCCTCTGAATGATGGGGGATATTGCCTCATGAAATTCTCCACTACTGGAATGTTCCTCTGTGGTTGATCTGGCTGATCTCGTGCATGGATACCACAACCATTTATAGCCTGATTCAACTATTCCATTACTGTAACAAACTGCTCAGTTCTGATTCTGACCATCTCAGGTTTCTGATTTGGAAGGTTGTCTTCCTCCTGATGTCGTCCCAACATAGCTGGCTTGTTTCATCTATGGAAAACCATTCTGAATGAAAAAATATCTTAGGCAAAGCAATATGTTAATATGTAAATGCTATATCATTTCAATCATAACTTAAACTAAAATAATTTATTGATATTAATTTATCTATATTCTAAATCCTAAATTTGTCTAAATCGATCTCTGATACCAACTATAAGGCCCCAGACTTAAAACATTACATAATATTGAATTAAATGAATAATTCACATTGAGGATCTTTTTAGGTTTACATTTTTAGAGAGTTAGGTCATAACATTTACATAACAACATGAATATTACATGTAGACACATATACTCAGTTTCCATTTTTTCACAGAATAAAAAATCTTGAAAAAAAGATTCATGTCTAGTTCCATGTTTTTGACAGCATGAAATTTCCTTGACCCCATCCTTGACCCTATTACACTTTATTTCCTATTAAAAACTCTTCAAAAACTTGGTATGAGCATAAAAATCTCAGTAAGGGATAGACAAAGAAGGAAAATTGTTAGTTTTTCCAAACAACAAGTGAACCATGAATACTTTATCATAAGTAATACATTTTACCTTTATGAAGTAGTAAATAGTATTCACTAAATAAAAGATCATATATTACCCTTTTGTAACCAAATTATTACCATAAATCCCATATAAATAACACATAACATATAAAGGTAACTTGGGACATAAACATTATTAAGTGGAATAACCATACAATCGACTTCCACACATATTACTAAATGGAATATCCATATGACCGACTTCCATACCCAATTCATTGGAGGTTATAATGTAACCAACCATCTTGGTTTATCATGACACCACCCGTCGTTTGGTTTACCATGTAACCACCTATCAAGTTTCCAAGTACCATTATAAAATCATAACACATAAAATATTCCAAATATAAACATTTCACTATTAACATTTAATTTTCAATCACAAGAAATAATTTCAAGATATTGAAATAATCAATCCATTTCAAAAACCATTTTCAATACCAAAACAACCAAAAATAGAATAAGTGATTTCCTTTTCATTTTAGAAAAAATTAAGGCTTATAGAGGAAGCCAAATAACGATTATGGTGGCGGAGAGGTCATTGTCATCGCAAACGTTAAAAACATTCTGTTTGTCATTTAGTAAAATGCTTCGTAGAAAAAATATTCCCTTTGAATGAAATTAAAAGTTAAAGGGTTTTATTATACACTATGTAAAAGAAAAAGGTACAGATTATTGAAATATGCCTCAATGAAAGGAGATTGATATGAAGTCCCTTACCTCGTGTCTAACTTGACCCATTCGTTTTTTAATCTCTTGAATAATAAACTAAAGTTAATTTCTACTTTCTTAAGAACCTTTTTAAAGTTTATTATTCATTTTATATCACTTATTATCATGTTATAAACATTATGTAATCATTTATGTTAATAATGGTTGTTTTGTCGATATTTGGTACTTGAGTCACAAATGAACACCATATAATTACAAGTTGTTCACATGGTCAAAAGTTCATTATATCCAGAATGGTATTCATGATTTAGATATCACATATATATTATATATCCATTATATACATGTATTTATAATACTACATAACATTTTGGAGATAATAAATGAAATGCACCGTTCAAGGAGACAGTAAGCCGTACGTACGCATAAACGCTACTTTCATTTGTATTTCATACTTTAATTGAATTAAAATGTAATGATAAATAGGTATTTTATAATTCCAGTATAATATCATATATAATATCATTAACACTATCCTTTATACATCCCACATATGGCATTAACGAGTCATATCACTTTGAGGGGGCGGTAGCCCGCACTTCCTCAAATGAAATTATCGTGTTTATCCATAATGGAAACCATAAAGGTATGATATAAAAGAAAAATACAGAAGCATAAAGAAAACATAAACATAATATATATCATATATAAATATAGTGTCATATTAATGTCCACCATGAGAGGCGGTAAGAGATAATCGAACAATCATAGTTTTGTGAGGTGTTTGTTTGCCATTCACAGAAACAATATGTTCTTCACCCATTAGATGGAGGTGTGTGTAAGTATAGTTTGAATACTTCTCATCAAAACATCCTAGTATATTTAAGATACTGGTGTTGTTATAAAATAAAGTAATAAAAAGATTTTAGGGGTTTTAGAAGTAAAATAAAATAAAATAAGTTAAGAGGAATCGTTACCTTTAATTTGGGTAACTCCCTTTGGTTTGAACCAAAAGGACTTCTTGAAGTGCCTTATGCCTAAGATAATGCTTCTATGAGGAGCAGAGGGATCTTGAGAGCTTATTTGTTCAGGGTTTGGATGATACAAGGGGTTTGAGAGGTGTGAGGAATGAGTAAGAAGTGATCGATTTTTATAAGGTAGAGGATGGGCTCTTTAGGAAAGTGTAAAAATATTATTTTATTATATAATGATATTTGGTTTCTAAAGTTCCAAAACTAATTAATGTATAAGATAAGATGAATAATGTTCTAAATAAAATAATAAAATAATAATTGGACAGTTTTGTATATTGTTTTAATATTTATAATCATATTTATTTAAATCTTTCATTAATGAGGTAAATACTACATCATTATTGTGTCATTAATAATTTAATTTATTTAATGTATAAAATTTATAAAAAAATACCATGATGTAGGAAATATATTTAGCTTTACAATGAATATTTATAGTCGAAAAGATAGATTATATAACCACATGTAAAAATTTATTCACTTAATGATATTTGTTTGTGTCATTTTTATCATTACTTTAAGTTAATTAATCTAAAGTGTCATTATCACTCCCATGTAGCTCTATGGGGTCCCAAAATAGACCCAAAGATGTAAATGTTCATAAATGACTCAACCAATAAGGTTAGGACAAGTGTTAAGGTAATTTTGTATTATTATAATATTCTTTTTACCTTGAATTACCCTATTTACCTTTAACCGCGGTAAATAAAAGTCAAAAGTTACTATTCACCAAAAAATATTTTCATCTTATTGAACCGAATTTTTCTTACTAATAACAAAAATTTATGTGGTATTTTTTAAATTCAATTCACAGAAGCGGTAAAATTTCATTTAAATGAAAAAGTCAGTTTTTTAACTACTACTAAGTGGTTTCACTATTCATCAAAAATTGTAGTTTTTCAGAAAAATATAATAAATTCAGCCTAAGATATATTTTATATTAAAAATTAAAAAATGAGGTCTATTTTACCAAATCCAAAACATAGAATTTTCATTAATTAATTTAAATTTAATTCCCATTGTCAAAACAAATAGCGTGTTTTTGAGAAACAATAACTATCAAAAGATCGACACTTGTTTATGTTCAATTTCAAAGTGAAATTAATTACATTGACCAACATTGGATTAATTGGTAAAAATATAATCTAATTACACTTTAAAACCAATTAAAAAGATAATATAAACATATAAATAAATTATTTTAAAAGGAACTTTTGAATAAAAATACAGTATTTTTCATTATTCATTAAAAAATGAAAATTACCAGAAAAATACAAAAAATTTACCCAAAGTAAATTTTGATGTCCCAAATATAAAGAAGAATTTTATTTTTTCAAATAGAACATATAAAAATGAACAAAACGATATTTAAAGAGGTCTTCACCATCAAAAGGTGGTAAATCGAACTTTTAGTGAATATTAGAGTATTTATGCTTAAAATTAGATTCATTCATATTTTCAGCCTCTAACTTTTATTTATCCAACATGTATAATCATATTTTAGTTAGTTTTGTTCATACCCACCAATAAAATGACTAGGAGTTAACTACCATTTAAAATAATAATATTATATTATTAGTGTGCAATGTAAGATTTCAAAGAAACTGGTTGTTGCGTATCAGGTAAGGCATCGAACATAGCATCCCCTTTAAAGTAAAACTAATATTTAATTAAAAAATATTAATAAATATGAAAATTTATTATTCTTTATTTGCTTGGGATGTTACAGTTAGACCCCTATAGATATTACTAAGGATATTTCTAGGGGTGTATCTAAGGATAAACCTATGGTGTGTTAGATAAAAAATTATTTTTCATGATTTACGCAGCCTATAAGTGATTTTTCAGGATTTTTTTATTTTCTATGATGATAAGTGATTCTCACACTATTCTTCCTGGTTTTATTCAAAGCTGGGAAACAAAAGGAATTGGATTAATTTTGAATGTGATGGACAATTTTCTAGTGAGGATCTAAATGGTATAGTAACATGAGTAAATGATGTTGTGATTATGCCTAATTACCTATCAATTCATATAATTAACAACGTGAAATTTATTTATATTCCAGACACATCAAATAAGAGGAAGATGTGATTTTATGAAAGTTAATGTGGTAATGAACATATAAGAAAGAAGACCGGTAATCTTACATGTCAAGATGGTGGAAAGAAAAACTTGAAGCAATGTATTAAATGGAGAGGAAGATGATATATATATTGAAAAAGGAGTTCTATAGTGAAAAATTTTCATGGAGTTCAATGTAATATATGCGGAAAACATAGACATTACCCAACCCAATGACCCAACAAAATAATTTACTTCTTTGAAAAGGAAGGACCTATTTTATTCCAATCATTAAATTAGAAGGATTGAAGTGTTTATGTATTCAAATTAATTAATTATGAATGGTGATTTATATAAGCATTGTTCAGTTTATGTTTTTTGCTAATAATTTTAAAGAATATGTTAAATGGTTTTTATGACCTAAAAAATTGATTTAATGGAAAAGTTATATTCATGGAAAACACATGAATAAGGGAAATATAACCCTTAACAAGTTATTGATTTTAAGATAATGATGTTTTGAGGAAGTAAATGGGATGATAATTATTACCATAGAAATGATAAAGGATTTTCTTGAAAAAGTTGTTAGTTCTACAATGGATAGAGTATATAGAATTTTTGGACTTGAGGAATATATCCAATGATCTTTGTCATAAGAATGCATGAATGTTTTCAATAAGGATTTATGGTAATTACCGTTATTTAATAGAATACATGATGGAGTCATTCACATGTTAGGAATGTGAAAACCAAGATCTAATTTATGATTTATGGGGTATCTACATTAATATTATTTTGATAAATTCATTGAACTTATTTATAATGTTTTCTATTTTCCTCTTTTGTAAGGGTTATAAGGTTGGTCATTTATGGAAAGGTTTAAGTTAAACTTCACATAGGGTTTTAGAGATTAAAGTATTGTGTCACCATATGAGGATTTATTCATATTAAATAACACGTGATAACCATTTTTTGCGATAACTAAAGACATATGGAATCACCTATCATTAAATTTATGGATCTCATTATTTTTAAATTCTTTAGGAATGATAAATTCAACTTCATTTCTTGGAATAAGGGATGAAGTTGAAATTGATCAAGACACTACGAAGGGTGAGGCTGTCCTGAAATCATGTAAGTATATATTCTCATGAATTAACATCAACTTTAGAAAAAGGGTATTAAAATAGAATGTTGTCATATTATCATAGTTTTTGATGACATCAATGACCACTTTCAGGCTTCTTTAGTTTATTGTTTTATGATAGTTAACTTTATCTGGATCACCCACTTTCTTGTGATCAGTGACCTTTATCAATCTCTTTGATTATTTATGATTTTATTTCATGTGTATTTTTTCACTTTAGAACTATTTTATTTTATGTGTAAACCTAGTTATGAGTTACTTTGGGGAACCATTATGTTTCTAACATTCCATTTTTAATGAAAATTTTAGAATTCATTTTTATGATGTGGTTTTCTAAGAAATAAAATTTAATTTTTTAAACCAATGATAACCCAAATGGATTTCGAGGGAAAAATTTATTTTAAAGGTGGTTAAATGTAACACCAGAAGATTTTTCAAATTTTTTGAACTAATTTACTCTTTTAGATATTTTTAATTTCACACAACACTGAATATAACTTTTGTTATGTGAAAAAGTACTTTTTCTTACATTATAGGCAACGCCAAGTTAATATTTCACTACACGCAAAATTTATATTATCTTTCAATACAAAAACTGGTATTTTTTTCTGTTACACACAATATTGAGTCGCCTCGATAGCTTATGTTACACGCAAACTTGAGTTTTATCGAACAACAACATAAAATTAATAATATTATTAAAACATTATTTTAGCTACCACCAAGCTATTGGAATGTAAAATATGAATAATATAAACTAAATTTTGAAAATATTATTTACACATGTATATAAAATTAATCCATTAGTTATCAATTGTTATATTTGAATGTAATAACTACTTAAAATAATGAAATTACTTTATACAAAAACTATTTTTCTATGTACAAACACAATTTTATCTCATTAAATTAAGAAAAACACTTTTTATTAATGTTGTATATAGAATTTAAATATTATATATTCAATCCAGATTTTTTACACTCATACAATAGATTTTATTGGTATAAGATAAAAATAAAACCAATTTTATGAATAAAAGGATGTATTTTTCTAAAAGGTAATTTTAAAATCTTTTAAGGGAGAAACAATTTTAAATATAATTTTTCAAATTTTAATATTTTTTATTTGAAAAAAATTTAATTTTAAAATCATAATATCAAAAATTACATTGGGTAATTTTTTGATATTTGTATGAGAAGTTTCAGTTTTTGATGAATAGTGAACCATTGAATTTTAATTCAAATATTCCTTTTCATCAAATTTATTTATATAGTTAGATTTTATTTTAATTTTTTTAAATGTATAATTAGATCACTTATACATAAATTAATCTAATTAAGTTCATAGGTACCAATTTCACAATTAAATTAGATATAAAAACAATTTGAACTTTTGGACCTTTTCGATTCAAAAACCTGTCGTCTCGTCCTGTCTACAGGATTAATTTTAAATAATTTTCTACCACCTCTATGATTAGAATTTTGAAAAATGGATTAAATATTTTTAATCATAATAATTTATAATTTATAATGAGGTAAAATAAAATTTTTACTAATTTATTAGTGAAAGTAATTAAAATTAATTAATATGATTATGGTAAAAATGTGTTTACTTAGTGGTTAAAATTTGATCTTAAAGTAGAAAATGACCTATAAAATTTTCCAAAATAAATTGGATGGAAATATTTATATAGGTACCCATTTTAATAGTAAATGGAAAATTATTGGAGGTAGATGACGTAATGGATACCTCTCAATATTGTTTACCTTTTTATATTTACAAGAATGAAACTCCTCCTCCATTATAAAAGGGAACTCACCCTCTCACTTTCCCACACATCTCTAGACATATTTTTTTGGAATATACCTAAAAAAATCCTTAAAAGTTCTTTAAATTAATCAGATTTTTCTAACTATGGGCATAAATTATATCATGGAATCCCTTTGGTGCAAACCAAAAGGAGTTACCAAAAGAAGAAGTAACATCCTTCCACAAGATATTTTGTTTTATTTTAAGTCTCCACCACCTAGAATATTTTTATTCCATGATTATATAATACCCAAATTATCATAAATATATTTATATGTTGTTATTATAATGGTTATACCTACACTTACACACAATTCCATCAATGGGTAACAAACTTACCATTCATTTGTACGATGGACTACCGCCTTGTGAAACGATGTTGTTTGTTTTTTCCTTTACCACCACTAATAGTTGGTAATTATGATGTAAATAATTTTTTATATGATATATATTATATTTATTATGTATTTATTGTTATTTAATTATTATATAAAACATACCTTCCTGCTTTCCATTTTATGAAAGTACGATAACATTGTTTGTGGACGTGAGGACTACCGCCACCTTAAAGTGAAGTGATTCTTTTAAAATTTATAGAGAATGTAATTAATATGGGTCTAGTGAATGTATATGATATATATAAAATAATAATTCTATTGGTATTATATTATATATATATAAATATATTTACTTTAGTTTCTTTCTTTCAATACTCCATAAAAAATGGAAACAACGTTGAAGCATACGTACAACCTACCGTCTCCATGAACGGTGTATTTCATTTTCAATTTATATATTTTTTATATTATTATAAATAAATATATAATTTATATATAATATATTTATATAATGTTTTAAAATTTTTAAATAAGTAAATAATAATCTAAGTAAGAGGATCAAGAATAATAAGTCATGACATTTATGAAAAACAAAGTAGTTATTACCTGAAAGATAACCTAAACATGGAATTGTTAATAAAATAGTTATATAAAGTAATAATAAAATAATAAATGTAATGATATAAAATAATATGGTTTTATTTTATATTTATAAAAAACTTATATTTATTGTACATAAGGTTTTGAGATGTATGACTACAGTCAAGACTTAAGGTAAGTGAATTTCATATCAGTTTCTTATATTCATGAGATACATGCCATATTAACCAACAATTTATTTTATGTGTTATATATAATAACAAAAGAAATTTTATATCATGAATTAAATTTATTTAATGGAATTAAATGTTTTAATTTAAGTCACGGTTTATGGGGACCAAGATTCTAAAGTTACTCAAGTAGTAATGGTTTTCTCATATCACTTTTATTTCTGTGAGATAAATGATATATTAAAAACTTATTCATGTTGTGCGGTGTATATAATTCCCTATTAAATTTTATACCATGAATTTAATTTATTTACTGATATTAAAATTTTAAATTGATATTTTTATTTCATGGATCTCATCATTCAAAAGTTACTCAAGTAGTAAGGGGATTTCTGGTATCACTTTTATTTATGCGGGACTTATGACTTATTCACCATTGTTTAATTTTTTATGGTTTATATACTAAATATGAATCTATTATATGATAATTATACATTAATTTAAGGGGATTTAATATCCATTTCACAATATCTATTTCATGGTATTTTACGGTTCAAAACCTACGAAATCGGTAAAGTAATTTTGTCTCAATTTTCCTTCTTTGAGACACATGCCATGTTATGCACCTATATTATTCTATGAGATGTATATACTACCATTATAAAATTTATATCATGAATATCCATATTTTTATGAAATTTAAAGCTTCAATTAATGTTATTAATTCACGGGGTTTATGATTCAATGTTATAAAGGTGGTAAAAGTTTATTATTACATTCTCATCATTTATTTGGATTGTCTATGATTAGGCTTCCATTGATCAAATATTATGATCAAAATATAAATAAATATCCTGAAATTTATGATCCTATGTTTATTCATGATATCCTCATATAATGGTACCATTTTATACTCTTTTTTACTCAATATGATTAAGAAAATTTCTTTTAGAAAACCATACCTTATATATCTATTTGGTCAAAAATATGTTTATTCAAAAAACCATGTTTTCTAAAAAGGGTTTCCAATTTTTTTATGTGAACTTTTAAAATTACTTAAAAATAAAAAGATTTTACTGTTTTAAAATATTCTTTTATGAGTTATCAAATATATTTTCAAATAAAAGTTTTTAAAAATGTTTTCAAGATTCATTTATAAGTTTTCAAGGAAAATGGTTTTAAAAAAGTTTTGAAGATTACTTTATAAGTTTTCAAGGAAAATGGTTATAATTTTTTTTTCAAGATTAATTTATTTTAATTCTAGTAAAATGGTATTAAAAATATTTTCAATATTATACATTAATTTTTGAAAGTTATTTTTAAAGAAAATTGTTTTTAAAAGGTTTTATGTTTCAAAAATAATTTTTTCCAAGAAGATAATATATTTTTCTCAAGAAAAGTTTTTAAAAGGTATTGAAAAATTATTTACCATCCAAGATGACATCAATTGGTGTTAATTATTCTTTTATTAGGATATGATCCAAGGATTCCATTCACATTTTTTCTATGAATGACTTATTTTTTGTTGGCATGATGGTTACGAAACATATTTCTCTTTTACGAGTTATATGTTGGTGAAACCCATTTCTCTTATACATGTTACATTCTTCTAAAACACTCTTCTTTTTCATGGGTTATGATTTGAGGAAATTATTAGGAAACCTGTATCTTTTCTATAGGTTATGATATGATGTAATTTTTATGATACCCATTTCATTTCAGGGGTGAGGATAAGATGTTTATAAAACCCATCTATTTTTATGGGTCATGAGATGATAAATGTTTTATTATATTTGGGAACATGTATATACAATATTATTATGTGATGGATGGGGAATATATCTCCCTCTAGTGCATTGGGTAAATATTTATAATGATGGGAAACAAGTCGACGATCTTGATCTACTATAGAAAGAATGGAAAACCCGATCCACTATAAGAGGAAGGGGAAACCCAATCCACTATAAGAAGAAGGGGAAACATGATCCCTGATAAAGAAGGGACTACAACTGTATATGGAGGTGTGTCCCACCCAATAGGGTTAGTCCCTATGAAGTTCCTTGATAAGTTTTGGTAATGCACCCTGACTTAGAGGGAATGATATTACATGTTTATGTGTCTTCCAAAATTCTATATATTATTTATAGGTTATGATTTCATGGTTCATGATAATGAATTCTTCATGATTCATGTCTTATGAACATCCAATATTTATGCCACAACTCTTTATTATGATCTTTGATATGTAGGGCATGATATTTTAATGTTATGATCATCTTCTCATACCATTATACTCATGATAATGCTTAAATATTTCTATTGTTTACCATTACTGAGCATATGTGCTCACCCTTTCTTAGGTTTCCTTTACCTAGGTTATTAAGAAAGGTTTTAAGATTGTTTAATAAATGGGAAGATATTTTTTTAAAACATGGAACATGTTTCACCAAGTTTGAATATTTCATTCTGATTTTCCAAAGACACTAAACTATTATGGTCATTGGGCTTATAATTTTATAATGTGCTAAATATTCATCTAAATTGATGTAATATCCATATATGTTAATCCTGGATCCCAATATAACCTATCATTGTGATACTATTTTACATGTTTCACTACTTCAAATGTATCATATTCTTTATAATATTCATGAGTGATGTGAGAACTTTCCATGAAAACCCTATGTAAGGTGTGAAGACTGTGACCTAGAATTTTTGAATTATAATAGAGAATTACCACATATTAAAAGTGAATATATTCCCATATGGGGAGATTCTAATATAAATAATTTATTCACAAGAGGCATGATTTATTACCCGATACAATCATGGGACTACTTTTTAACTCTGTTGAAGTTGAGCCACTATACAACCACTTGCCACTGTGCCACCACATTTGGTAGAGATATAACCAAGCACCACCCCACACTCATCCTAACCACTCTCACCCATGCTTGTTCCTATTCAAAAATAGACACATGGTAAGACTATGGTTGATATTTCACTTTTGGATAGAAATACAGACCATTGATCTTGCTTATATGACTATCCTTAGCTAGCACATTTTTAAATTCCTCTTTTATTTAATATTCATTTGATGAAATAATACCCTTATAAGTATATTATTTTATGAACTTTAATTCATTTTAACTTATAATTAACTCAAAATGACATTGATTAACCATTAAAATCAATAAAACAATTCTAAATCACTTAAATATAATAACAAAGTCTCTTGTAACATTTAATTAACCCCCTTTGAGTAATTCAAGGTTTTTACACTACCTTTCTAATTATACCTTCAGTTATTCCATTTCAAGATTATCCTACTAATAAAAATAAAATTTAATATATTATATATAATTTTCTTCTCACAAGTTTCATCAACATATGTCATTCACATTAAGAATTGCTCTATAATCAATAAATTTATGTGATGCTATTCTGGAATCTATCCATCCAGTTGTTTCAAGTAACTTTATTAATTTCCATTTCCATTAAAATACATTCATCCATAATCCTTAAATGGTAGGAAAATCCATCATCACCTTACATTACTCCATCATTCATTTACTTCTGAGAAACACATCAACTCTTCTAAACACATATTAATAGATTAATTATAATGGTAATGTTTCTTATTCAAAACAAAAACAATCTATACTCAATCTCTTCAATCTCCACCTTATTATTTTCTTAATAAATCTACATATTCGTGTTAATACATGTGCCTTTTTATATTCCATTATTTATAATAAATTTAAAGGAAATATATGGTAACGTCTTCTCATTTTTAACCATTTAAAATATTTTAAAGGAAACTTATTCCCCTGCTTTTTTTATGAATCATCGCCTAATCCAAATTTTTGAGTGAAGGGTGAAATCACATGTTTCATTGACATGGTCCATTAGTTATCAACTTTAAATATTTTTGGTATAAGCAAGTTAATAAAAACAGTGATTTAACAAATACATCATTGGGTTTAAATTAATTTATTCTTCATGTGATTCCAATTTATTCTTCTCACTCTAGGGGATATAAAACTATGAAATATAATCCTACACTCATCAGAAATAAATAAATTAGAAACATTCAAGTAACACATAAATAACTCCCCCTTTAACTTTTCTTACCCATCAACTATGACCCCTATTTATAATCATACATTATTTAATAACTATAAAAATATAAAAGTATGATTGGTATACCTCAACTTCCAAATTTTATAAATACTATCTTGTTTTAAGATTTATGAAAATTAATGTTTCTCTGATAAATTATAACACTTTTATGATTCCTATAAAGGGATTCACTATATTATTTATTATCAGAGTAAGATAACTCCAAGACAATCACCTTTTTTACTATACAACTACCAACAATAGTTAGCTAGCTCCCATGTTAATTCATCTACATCAATTCCCTCATTGTTAGTACTAATAAAAAAATTGAATAAGGAGGAACCTCTTAGAACCTTTGTTAAAATATAAATTATTGGATTTTCTTCTCAACCATGACCCTTATTTTCCTTTAATATTATCATGGTGTAACTTCATCAAAATTCCTTTCCTATTATGAGTGTTTAAAATATTCATGGTCATTTTCTTCCATTTAACTATTTCACTACAAGGAGTTTTCTTATTTACATCATCCATAAAGGTATATGAATTACTTGGTTCTTGTATAATATTTTTCATTATTTATTTTTGAGTTGGTCAGATAGTGATACTATCATTCATACAATTTCTAACTTGTTTATTCCTTCTATAGAGATACTCTTGGATCTCTGGGACATCACCTTTATAATACCTTGCATGAAATTTGATCTATTCACATAAAATAAATTATTTTTATTTATTAATAGAATTTTATTATGTTTTCCCTAGATTTATATCCATTTTAAATTGATCTTGATAAATATATTTGTACTAATTTTTACCATACTCATTTTTATTGACGATTTCACATGGGTTTAGAGAAATCCTTTGTAAAACATGAATTTTCTTCTTTAACCGTCTAAATTCCCTTCCATTTCACACCATATAGAACCTATAAAGGAAATATATTTAGGAATCCTCAACACTTTGACCCTTCTGATATCCTATTCCATTGATTCCTTCTAAGAATTCATAACAGTTTTTTTTTGGAAGATTATATGAATTCCAAGTCACATATTTATTTCTTTGAAAGTCTATTTACCATTCCTATAATAGACCCTTTGTTCAATTCACTTCCCTGGTAATGTAATATTAAACTAGAATTAATATTATTTATGTAAAAACATCCCCCAAAACCTACAATATCCTATGAAACTTGATCTTCTATACTGATAGAAATTCTTTTTAGAATTTTTTGTTGTTATCCTGCTAAACATTGAGCTGATATTTTCCTAGTAGGAAATGTTATTATTGAGATATTATTATCTTCAATTAATTTTGAAGATGTTTTCTCACTAGTATTTTTGGTCTATAAAAGTATATATTTAGTTTTCGAACCTGTAACATTAGATATAACAAGTTTTCTTTGAGATTAGTTAGGTGTATAATTAACCTGTCTATTTAGAACCTTATTTTATCTTACTTGATATGACATAAAATTAACCTTAAATAAAATTTTAAATTATTTTATTATATTATTTAAATTATTTTGAGAATAAATAAAATTTTACTATATATTGAATAATTATTCTTCCCCCACAACCACTTTTCCCTCAAGATCTACCACCATATTTTCTTTCCGAGACAATCACAATTTTTATTTCTTGATCTCATGAATATAGGCTACCTATTTCTTGACACACTCCTCTTTTCTGTTACCCCCCTTATAAATTTCTTTCATATTCTTTCTATTCTCATTATTGAGCTATATGTTCTTCTTACTACAAGTTTCTAACTAGTTCTTCAACATGTATTACAGTGCAATTTGTTCTCCTTCATTATTATCAGTTCTTCAAGTATCAAAACACTATACAACCTAATCCATAAAATTAATTTCATGTTTTTATTGTCTACTTCAAAAATAATCATATTACTATTATTTTATCCTCAAATTTTTTCTTTTGTTACTATAAGAATTCTTCTTCCTTCCACAATATATTATTGATTTTTTTGAGATTTTACCCCATATATTCTTTAGATGATTCTCATCATAATCATTTGAATCATATTTAATAACCTTCTTATTTTGATTTTTTTAGGATAATTTACATTACAATTATAACTATAACATCTTAGTGTGGTTTTTATTTTACTTTTCCACTTTCCTTCATTGAAATTATTTGATAAAATAGAAAAAATTCTATTGAGAAATCCATCATCTTCCTCATCATTATAATCACTTGATTAATAAATTTCACCAAATACAATTTTTATCTTCCTCATGGATTGAAAATACTTTTCATATTTAATGTTATTCTTGAAAACTATAATTTTTATCATTTAATAAACTATGATAATATTAGTCAATTTATTAGGAAAATTATCCTCTCTATATTCCAAAGCTAATGTAATAAGATCAAACCAATATTTAAAAATTATCATCATCTCTTTCAGAATTCTGGAATCCTACACTTCTTCTCTAAATCCTATGATATTTATGACTATATAATTGAATCTAGTAAATTAGTAATCAATATTTTATTCAATATTCGTCATAATATCTTTGAACCTGATTCTCCAAAGATCTAATTTGTCCTCCTTAACTTTCAAATTTCCTTCATAAATTCTCTCCAAATGATCCAAAATTTCCTTTTCTATTTTAAGACCCATAAATTTTGTGTATACCTTTTCTGAAAGAGACATAAAAATAGAATTTTGATCTTTTCCATGAAATTATATATTTATCTTATCAGAAAGTGACATATAATAACCCTCAATAATGGGTAGAGATCCCATTTCTTCTTCCAATATTAGATTCATAATAAGTGATAAAAGGTAGGGAAGTGTCTTAGTATTCCTACTATGATAATTATTTCCATAAAATGTGGGAACAATATTTATATTAACTAAATTCTATTTTTCTATCCCAATAAACTATGATATGTAATAGAGGGATCCTGGGTTAGCTCTGATACCACTTGAAGTACCCAAATATGGTTAAATTTTGGTGGTGGGGGGGGAGGGGTAAATCATTGATCCATTATTAAAATTAGTTCTTTTTAATGAAATCTGTGTGATTGATTAAGATCTCAATCCACTCAATTTGTGTCTCTCAACCTTTACCCAATATTTTTGATTTTAAATGGCACATGGAAATATAATTTTTACAAGGTCCAGACTCTATGTGAGAGACTAATCCTTTCTATGATTGGTAAAAGCCCTCAATAATAGATTAAACACTATAAATTCATGTATTTTAATCATTAATATTATTAATCCCTTTATAAAATCATCAGCACCATAGATTCACAGTATCCTATTCTAGAGTCTTACTTGAAAAGTATCTTCTCACCTCTAATGAATTTTTTTTGAGATTAAATAAGAGATATCACTTTTCACAGAGATTATATTGTAATATTTTATGTAGATATTTCTCCTTGATGGTTTTAGATAAAAAAACTGCACAAGATCCCTTATGAAAGAACTTTTATGCTAGATAATCATGATCAGAATAACCGATCTTTCTCACTTTCATAAAATCTTATATGATTTGGTTTTTCATTAATTTTCTGAATTCCCAGGCACTATAAACCTTCATATCCTTTTGAAAAATCCAAAATTTAGTAACTTTTTTCTCTATATTATTTTTTCTTAAATTCATATTTCACACAACTGATTTGTGAAGCTGGTTCTCATTATAGTTTTATTTTATTTTTTAGAAAAGTATTTTTAATTATTACTCATGTAACACATAATACACAAAATTTTTTCTCATAAAAATATAATCTTTCATCAAATTGACATAAATCCTAGTTTTTAGTACCCAATTATTTATTCTCGTTAGATATTACCAAGTGTAAAAGCTTCACATAGAAATTTTAGTATAAGAAAATACTTGATATAAGGATATTTCATGCGGCGATTCTTTTTATAGTGATGCTTCATGAACTATTCCTTCAAGAGCTGCTGATTTTCATAACATCGTCTTCATATACACTTTTATTTACTATTTCACATAGCTGATTTGTATTAAATATCATTAAATTAGGTTGTACACATAAGAGTGTATTTTTTGTATGAATATTGTCATTAATTCATAGAGTTGAAAAACATATCTTCTATTATGTTAATCTACTCTCAAATTTATTCACAACCGAACTACTAGATAAAGGGGTATTTATAAGCTACAATATTCATACTTACACCCTTAGTGATCATAAAAAATTTAGATAGAAACTAATTCCTTTTGAGATCTGAAAACATTCCATCAAGACTTCATAAACATAAATTTATTCTCCAATATTTCATATTATCGTACAAATTTTCCACATAACATGGATCACATAATATATTCATTTACAATACTACATGCATCAACTAAAAAATTCAAAAACTCATATTAACATTTTGTCATCACATCCTTCCCATCTCATAAAAACATCACTTACTATATATCTTAATTAGAGTATACAAAAATATCCCCCTTATTATTTTTTCATAGCACCGAACATGTCTTTGTGAAATTAATTTACTTCGTAGTGCCACTACTTTGAATGTTACATGTGTTAAACATTCTTTTGGAGAATAACATGAAATACTTATGAAAAACCTACACATGGAATAGAGAATATTACCTATACATTGATGTTTCAAATAATTCATACCTACATATTAAAAGTGGAAATTCCCCCACGTATGATGAATATATCATCATAGTTTACTTCTTATAGGGATTAAATTATTACACAATGAACTTATAGAAATTCCATTCAACTCATGTGTAGCCACCCCACTATAAAAACACATGCCTCTATTCCACCACACATGATGATATTACGTATAAACATCACCTTGTGACGATAATTCCTACACTAACCCACAATTTTCCCTCTACAACCATAACCAATTGAGCTGGGTATGGTTGAATTTGATCCCACAACTTGAAAAGGGGTACAATTAAACTTGTTCCTATGTTTGGATTTTGGTGGTTTTTTTAACACCACCTATATTTAATATAAATTTTCTAAAATAAAACCATTTGAAATAACCTCTTCAATTAACTTTAGCTTATCTTTATATTTTAATCAAATCAAAATGAAATTGAGTAACCTTTGAAATTATCAAAATAATTCATAAGAACCAAAATATAATTTCATAGTCTCCTACAACTTCAAATGACTCCACTTTGATTAATTCTATGTTATTACAGTTATTTTATAATTAAAAGCCCATTTATTTAATATCAACTTAATCTTACCTCTAAAATTCAATTTTATCATGTTAGAAACAATGTGTCTCTCACAAGTTTCATCAACACATGCCATCCACATTAAACCCAACTCTATATTTGATAGATTTAAGGGTTTTTATCCTAGAACATGTCCATCCAATTTTTCTCTAAAACATTATCAAGTTTATTTTACATGTAAATACATTATTCAATAATCCTTAAATGGAATAAAACTCTTTCATCACCTTAATTTAATCCTTTTCTCATTTATGTATGAAAAACACCGCATATCTTCCAAACACATATTTAAAACTCTATCATAATCATTGTGTGAATTATTGACTATAAATATAATCCATACTCAGGGTCTTCAAACATTAATCACTTTAATGTTATATATATGTTTTATGTTTTTAGTTTAGGGATTATTGTTTAAAAAAGAAAATAAGGATAGAATAATAAAAAATAAAAATAAAATAAATGTATGTTGCCACTTCATTTAGACAATTACTTTTATTAATGCCCAACTATACAAACACCAGAAGCTAGATGAGACTAGAATGTCACCAAGAAGATGATATAGATTAGGAGAGGGAATATTCAAAGAAATTAGACCACAGGAGAGTCTTTTGAATTAGTTTTTTATGTGGGTGATAAAGGGCATTTGAACTTTATGGGAGGTGTATTATGTTGAAAAATAATTAATATAACATAATTTAAATAAAAATACTTTCATTATTGGTCTTCATTGAGATTATTAAAATAATTGAATTAAAATACTATATTTCTATGACTTTTAAGTATTTTTAAAACTAAAATTAATAGTTTTAGTAAATTATACCAATTAAAGAAACAAAAGAATAAAAAATAGTTTGTAATGTAATAATTTATATTTTTAGAATTTAGAAATTACTATTTTGTTTTTAAAATTGAATTTATTATTTTTAAATACATTATTTTTGTTATTAAACATATTTTGAGTAATGATTAATATTTTAGATATCATTATGTTATTATTAAATCATAATCATGTCATAAATCAAACCCTATTTCAGAAACTATATTTTTACTATTTATTCCAAAAATGATTTTTTTGAAAAATATCTGAAAAAATTATCAAACATAAATTCAACCTATTTATTCAAAATTTATATTCAAATTTATGAATTTAGATATTTTTTCCAATTAGATACCACTTGGGGGGGGGGGGTCAATGAAACACTTTTTTATAAATTATTTCTAAACCGGCCTCTTGGATAGGTTAAAGTCCAAATTCAATCAATTTTAAATTAACTCAGCCTCACATAATATACACTATAATATAGATAATGAATAATGCACAAGTATTTACAAGGTTATTCTTTAAAATCTTACTCTTTTAAATAAGTTGTTATTCCCTCAATCATATATCCTCCACTTTAATCCCAAGTAGTTACACTATAAACTTTACCAATAAAATCGACACTGATTCCAACTATGAACCCACTTTAGAAACCCATGGGAGGTTTTATCTTACCATTCACCACTATAAATTTGTGATAAAAAACATTAAATACCACATTATACTTTAAGTTTCTTCTACACAACCTAATCTAGATATCCCTCCATGAAAAAAATGAATCAAAAGGTCTACTCAAGTACCTTCAAGAATCAGGACAACCAAGGATAAAGAAATGGTCCACAAATATTTTTCACTATAATTATGATCTATGAGGATATGAATCTTTCTGGTATACTTAAATAATCAAGAACAACTACTCTCCTCCTTCTGGAATGGCTCATGGATTCAACATCCTTCTTCACTTCTCAATATAGTTATGTATCAGGTATTTAGTGACTCAATTATTTCACACAGTCTTCACAAAGAATAAATTAATTTTTATTTTCTATACATATATATATTCATAGAATAATTTTGTGAATACTAGTTTCCAAAATTAAATTTTGGAAACTCCATTAATCTCAGCAGCATGCGATCATGGAAATTTAAACTCATTTAACCGGAGTCAACTTCTTGTTTAAGAATCCTCATTTAAATATTCCAAATATCTGAGATAATTGCTTATTGTGATATTGAGAATATCACAATGTATTATCATATAAAAAATCCATTGTACTTAATTCCATCAAAATCTACATCCATGTGTATCTTAAGTCATGCACTATGGCATGGAACTTTCATCTTATGGAATGGAACTCATCATCTTATTACAAACATCACCTTCAGTTTTCTACTGTATTCTCAACATGCATCACGATTCATTTGAGTTATCGTGATATTTAGCTTCCATGAAGATAAATTTTTTCAACTTTTGAATTCAAATTCTCTAGAAAATATAATTATGGAATTATTAATATTCGTTTCAGTATAAATAATCATATTATTTGAATTTATCTACATCAATAAAATTGATATGGATCCCATTATGTTGATGAAAAAGTTATGGATCCATTTACATGTTCACCCTTTTTTGATATCTAAATATGGATTACCATATGTGGATCTCTTTACATGGTGGATTAGTCATGAATCCATTTACATGGTTCAATATATGTATATCCACATTAATGAATCCCCCTTTTCATGGAGCCCCTTATAAGAGGGCTTATCCATTTTTCAAGAGTAAGCACATGAAGTCCAGACAGCCTAAAACACATTCATGAACTCTTCAACTTATTCTGAGGTCTTATCAACCACTCAAATTCAACTGAAATAATCATCCAACATTAGAAAAAAATCATCTAAATACTTTCCTCACTTGAATGGTCTTTTAATTTCTTTAATTATAGCCTTATCCAATGTGATACCCAATTACATCTCCACGACTATCTAGGAACTTCCAACTTCCATAAACGTTTATAAAAAACACTCTCATAATCAAAACATTTTCTAAACCTGAAGTAAAGTTACGAAATCATTATAAGTTAAATATTCATTTGTCAAGAATCATCCCTTAAATTCATTTTCCATTCATCATGGTAAAGGACCACTCTTGATCAACAACATATATTGACCTTACTTATTTAAAGGCTTATTGACAAAAAAGAAAAATCATTCATGTGGATACTTCAATCCCCCTTTTAATTTTTTTGGTAATATCCATTTCATCTTCACCAAAGTCAAAGTAATTCATATACCCCTTATTGACAATAAATTCAAAGGGAATATTGTGGAATTCTCAACACAACTTCTTCAAATTTGTTCATAACGTCTTCTTACCCCACATTCACTCTGAATTTAATATTGATATACTTTTTAGGTAAGGATATGACTATTTTATTTTATTAGTAATGATGCAATATTTAATCCCACACACATCTCATCAAAAACATTAAAAGTGTTAATGTGTAAGGTAAAAAACTCCCCCTTTTCACATATTTTCATTGACCAACACACCACTTTTATAAACATGTTTGATAAAATAAAAACATGGGATGAAATTGTGATTGAAATACCTCATTTTTAGTTTTTACAAGGTTGTAAATTAATTATTTATATATTGATTTTTTTTTGAAAAATTCATCACATATTATTTTCCTCCTAAAGGGATGCATGCATTTCCTTGTCTTTATGATAGCTAGTAAAATCCATGATCGACACCTTCCATTTATTTTCTAGTATAGATAACCAAATATATTTAGTTTAATAACCTATATGTTATAAAATATTTCAATAAATATGGTAATGTGTACAACCTCTTAATTTCTTATTCAAAACAATATGATTGATAGTTTTCTCTCAACAAATACTTCTCTTTCCTTTTATTCCCATATTGGGAAGACTTATGTAGGTTTATTTTCCTATTATTACTTTTATAAGGTTTAATTATTTTCATATTTTCTTAAAATACTTCCATATGTGGAGTAGTCCTCTTTAATTTAGTCACCAAGGTAAATTCATTTCCCGATGCTTTCACCAACTTTATCATCAAATATTCTTGATCTGGAAGGATGGTCATAGAGTCCTCCATTCTCTGTGAAAATTTATTACATCACTCAAATAGTTTTTATTGAACATTTAGGTTGTTAATTTTATAAAACTTATCTTTAACTTGATAATATTAACGTGAAATCACTTTATTTCCATTATCACTAGAATTGATTGGTGAAGTCTCTATTTTTAGGTATTTCTGATTGATTTGGATAAACAGTTACACATTATTTATTAACATGATAATATTATTTGTATTTTTAACATGAATGGTTTGTAGAATATCACTTTTGGAACAAAAATTCAGGACAGAGAAGAAGCCAAAATGAAGGCACCATTGACTGCCTCACGAAGCTATTTCGTGGAGTCCCACTAGCACCGCACCCCCGCCATGAAGCAAGGAGGTGGGACGCTCCGCGAACACATTTGACGTTTGCGAACCCACTGTGAAGCAAGGAGGCGGGATGCTCCACCAACTCATTTGATGTTCGCAAACCCTCCATGAAGCAAAGAGGTGGTATGCTCTTCCAACGCATTTGATGGTTGCAAACCCACCAGGAAGCAAGGAGGAGGGACGCTCTATGAACGCATTTGACGTTTGCGAACCCGTCGTGAAGCAACCCAGTCCCTATTCAATCCGCTTGAGCTCTGCTTCGCAGTTCCTCTTTCCTATAAATACCGGGATCCCCCCGAGCCCAAGGGATAGAAAATATGACCATTATACTTCCCATCTCCCGAATCGTGAAGCATCCTTCTGCTCTGTGAACCATGAGATGTGCGAGGTACTTCTGCTCTGCAAAGTTCCTCTACTTTGTCTTGTTTTGATACCCTCTTCCAAGAGGTATGCCTTTTGCGAAGCCTAAGGGACTTCACAAAGGAAGTGGAATCTCAAGGGTACCTAGGTCATCATGGTGAATTTATGCTTCGTGAAACTCCCATCATGTACACATGATCCCCATGCTAAGGCAGGGTCACTGTACTTCGTGAAGCACATCGCTTCACGACACCCTGCTTCACGAGGAACCTTTTCTCTACGAGGCAGTGCTCCACGAATGTGTTTCCACTTCAGGAAGCACCTCTCATAAGCAACTCTACCATATTCTTAGGCTGAGGCACCCCACTTCACAAAGCACACCCCTTTGCGAGTGCCCTCCGCCACATGGAGCAATAAATCTTTACAAGGCCCCTTCTGATGAACCCCTATGCTTTGCAATTCCTTTTCTCGTGCGACCCTCCAGGTTTGAACGATGTGAATTCAAAGTCCCCTGGATGATACCTCCCATTGCGTTGCTTAGGCTCATGCTTCTTCGCATAGGCACGCTAATGGATATTGCTTCTTCGCATAGCCACGCTAACATGGGCCCCTCATTGGTTCGCTCCATGACACCCCCTCACCATTGCCTTGTCTATCCCCTCTTTTCACTAAGTAGTAGAGGGTACCAGTTATGTAAGTACTAGGGCTATGGAACAAACCCACCTCATCTGAGCTGCAGGACATTAAACTACCAAGCACCTTCATCCTCAACACATGATGTTAAACTGTGACATCGCCCCGTGCCTCGCACGCGGGGTACCCTCACCTTGAACATTCTCCACGCCCACTGGTCTCCACAAGGGATGATATCCTATTTATGGGAGTGGCGTTTTTTCATGGGGAAAGGGCAACCATCTTGGTGTATGCCCCCTAGCACTCTTATAGGAGGCAGCATCCCTGCTCCTCCTTTCATCATCGGTCCCCAGGGCCAGCAAAGGCCGTGGGGGGGAACAGTGCTTCTCCTTTCATCTTCATCCCCAAATACCTTTACCGCTGTGCTTTGTCGCCCACGGGCCTCCATCCTAGAGTAAGTCCCAACCTCTTCGGGCTGCTAACCACGCATAATCCCCTGTTTCCCCTTTGGGCCGCTAACCACGTGTAAGCCCCACTCCACTTCCCACGGATGCACCTTTCGCGACGTGATCGCCAGGTCTTTGCTGCCTATTGTTTCTCACATAGACCATGACTCACGTGAGCTTAGAGTAAGCATCGACCCTGACATCTTCATCCTGGGAAACCTAGAGTGTAAGACCCACACCCCGCTCCATCCTGAACTATGTGGACTTTGATCTTTTCCAAGGCAAGGTACGTAGGAAGCCTCCCTGAGGTTCAAGCCCAACACCTACTTGTCCTGACACCCCTTCGTGTCAGTTCAATAGCCCCTTTCTCCACCTGAACTATGTGGACTTTTATCTTTTCCAAGTCAGTGTATGTAGGAATCCTCTCTGAGGTTCAATCCCAACACCGATTAGTCATTCTGACCATCTTCAACAACACCCCGGGAAACCTAGATTGTAAGCCCCCCATGCCCCAAACCATGAACTATGAGGTCTTTGATCCTTTCCAAGGAAAGGTACGTAGGAAGCCTCCCTGAGGTTCAAGCCCACCACCAATTGGACCCTAGGTACTCCTCCATGTTAGGTCACCGACACCCTGGGCCACCTCAGAGCGTAATCCACAAACATCACCATGAACTACGAGGTCTTTGATCTTTTCCAACGCAAGGTACTTAAGAAGCCTCCTTGTGGTTCAATCCCACCACCATCCATTGGCCCGGATAATCTTTGCGTCGATGCACCAAACCCCCATCATCATGGGAATCCTAGAGTGTAATCCTCACACCCAAATCGTGAACTATGAGGTCTTTTATCCTTGACAAGGCAAGGTACGTAGGAAGCCTTCCTGAGGTTCAAGACCACCACCCATTGGACCCCAGGTCCTCCTTCATGTCTGGTCATTGACACCCTTGGCCGCCTCAGAGCGTAAGCCCCAAACATCACCATCTAAACTACATGTTCTTTGATCTTTTCCAAGGCAAGGTACGTAAGAAGCCTCCCTGAGGTTCAAGCCCACCATCCACCTGGACCCCAGGTCCTTATTCATGTCGGTCCACCACCGTCCTGCTTGACGTTATACTGTGGACCCCATCCAGTGGTAAGATGTTGTGACCCTATCCAGCGGTAAGCCATTGAGACCCTATCCAGCGGTAAGCCGTTGTAACCCCATCCAGTGGTAAGTCGTTGGGACCCCATCCAGTGATAATCCATTGTGACCCAATCCCGCGGTAAGCCATTGCGACCCCATCCAGAAGTAAGCCATTGTGACCCTAATCGGCGGTAATCCGTCATCAGATGAACTACGTGGACTTTGATTCCCTGCCACGAGGATACGTAGGAAGCCTCTTCGAGGCTCAAGCCTAAAACCATCGTCATCCTCATGGTGGTTCCATCCCATTCACCATCCCCTTCACAAAACCTTCCATCCTCCATCCTGATCCTTACTCGGGCCACCCCATTCCCCATTCCATTTAATAGCACCCGGGAAGCCTCCCACATGCTTCCCCAATATCGGTGTTCCCTCCAGGGGGTTGCACCCATTTGATTCACTCTATTCAATGTTCTGATCAGCCCCATCCGTCTCTGCTGAATGTTAAACTTGTGGCATACCCTGTATTAAACATGGGAAACTGAGGAAAACCTTAGATACATGCCCATGACATATGATTCCCCATGTTTGATGTGGGATTCCTTGGGATTCTGTGCCCTTGAGAAGACCTATAATAAGGGACAGAAGATAGACACACCAATCCACCAATGTCCAGAAACTCCAGTGATGCCCAGTGTGATTACTCTCCTAACCAAAGGTTGCTTCACTGACTGGACCCCTTGGAATGTCCTGACAGAAGCACTGTAATTAACTGGTGTCCATGAAGATATGGTGCCAGGAAGTGTTTCACAAACAACATCTTCAGTCTATGAGGGAGACCCAGACTAGGTGACAAGTTCCGAGGAGGAATCCACGGAAGGAAGAACTGACATCCTATCATCCCATTTCGATCAAGGAGCAGACTTCCCTGAATAAGGAGCAGATGCTGCCCGCCCTTGGAAAGCGGGAATGCGGGGCAACAAAAACCATGACCCTCATCCCCGAACAAGATGGATTCCCGCGCCCCGGTGAAAGCATCAGAAACAGAAATGGTGAACTCGACGTGAAGATATTCCCCTCAATGTAGAGATTATTAGAGCTCAAGGCATCAATGGTTTGACGTGTCACCGGATCCAGTTATCCGGCGTCGGGTCCCGCCAAACAAATAGCGGGCCTAGCATGAAACTCACCAGAAGTTGGGGCAGTAGAACGTTGGACATCCCGTTCTGCAACGTTGTTGTCGTGGATCCCTCTTACCAATCACGAAGGAAGAGATGGCGCTGGGGAATTGGTCATCGATTCCTTTTTCTTTCATCGCTGACGAGTTCATCTCCTTGTTTTTCTGGAATCAGGTTGCTACCTCAGAAATGTGATCACCGTCTTCCCGTCTACGTAGGAGCAGGGGCAACGCCAGCACAGCCGCTCTGCATGGCTTCACCGCTTCCATGACGGACTCTGTGTCCATGACCGTGGGGTGCCCATGCCCCATCTCCCCATTGGAAGTTATCTAATTAAGGGTAATTAACGACCTCATGCATCTTTATGAGGAGGAGGGCATAATCCCAACCGAAGATATGGACTGCCTGGACCTGGAGGTGTCTTCACCTCACCATCAATGCCACCCACAAGGGCTGCGTAGGGAGCCATTTCTCCCCACCCTGACATACAACTGCTTCGGGAGCTTGTCCCCAGAGTGCTTCGATGACTCCCTGCCTTATACTGACGAGGTAAGTGATGGTTGGCCTAGCCCAGTCAGAGTCCCGATCCAGGGGCTCCCAATGAGGGCTCCCACCTGGCCGCGTCAGCGCTACCACCTAGTCTTGCTGGAGGAGTTGCAGGTAATCTATGCACCTGCACCACCAGCCCCGGTTAGTCCGACCTGACGCTAGCGTCGGACGCAAGCTAGGGAGGATGCTCTCCAAGGGGCGTCAACATCGACATCTATTGTGGCCCGATCCACCACTGACACATATCATCAGGTCCCTGCATACACTGCATAGGGGAACCTCTATGCCCGATCGGGATGGAGGCCCCAACCACCCCATGGGAAGGCCGGGCCGACTCTCCAGGTTGGAGGCACAAACAGTGGTCTCCACGAACCAACCCGCAGCGATACCACCCTATATGGAGTTCCTCCCCTTACAATTATCACACAAAGCGTGGGCCTTCCCCGCTTCGAGGATCTGCATGGAGGTCCGCCCCGTGCTACCCCTGATCTGAATGTAGGTCTTCCATGTGGCAGTGATGCTCAGCAAGAAAGCCTCTCCCATGCCCATTACACTAGATATGGAGTTGTTCCTCCTACTCCCAACCGATGGTGTAGGGACATTTTCATCCTCTCTCTCTTCAATGTGGGGATCCTCCCTACGTCCTCTCCACAGCGGAAGAAGGTCCTCCTCACCCCGGCAACCATAGGGGTGAAGGCCAGCCTCGCCCCACCCGCACCAAGCATGAAAATCCTCCCCATGCTCCTGCCAGTCCCTGCAGAAGTTTTTACCACTCTAGTGCTATCCATGGGGGTCCTCCCCATGTACCCTTCGACATTTTTCCGGCTGCTCCTCGCACCCTGGCTTTCTCGGGTGGAAACCCTCACCGCCCCAGCACTAGTGCGGCCGAGGGACCTCGTGTCAGGAATCACCCATGTACCAAGGAGACACCCAGGGGCAAAAAGGCGGGTTGTCGCAGCCATAAGAAGAATTTTGGGAAGGCCTGGATAGAGATCAAACCAGTCCACTTCTCAGACTCTAAAGCGGAGTACGACTCAGCTTGAGAACCCTCCCCTCGCTCATCTAAGTCAAGGGTCGGGGTAGGGATGAGGTGTATCAGCCTGGTGCTCCTGGAATGAGAGGTCCATAAGATTCTTGCCTCCCTCCATAGGTATATCCAGGAGGATGAAAATCTGGAGACCCCGCAGGTTATGATCGTGCAATCACCACCATCATCACCAGAATCACTTTCTACCTCTACAAGAGATCTCGAAGAGCTATTTTGGGGACCAATGGTAGGTGAGCAGCATTGCGGCCTATCACCAGCAGTCCTGGTCCATGATCCATGAATGGTGGCCATCATCCCCTCTTATAGCGATGTAGCAGCCAGGTCGCTACACTCTTTAGAGGACAACCTAAGAATCGACAACTAGTCAGCCCGCTCGTTGTACTCTCCACCAGCCAGCCTGCCGTCCCAATGGTCTGCATCAGTACCGCTACCAGTTCCTCAACCACCCCCATTTGGTGAGTGGGTAAATCAAGGTAAAGACCCTGAATTTGATCCGAGGAGATTCTGGAGCATCCTTGCAGTGGACCACTTCCCTAAGAAGTTCTGGCCTGTGGCAGCGCAGAATTTCTGCATACCGGAATCCCTCACTCCAGAGGAAGTTGAGTGTTTTCTCTACACCATTTGGATGACACATTTCAGTATTCATCATCAGTGTGTGGTTTATCCAAGGATCCAAACGCATTTTGAAGACATCAGTGAGCAGTTCCATCTAGTCGATCTGGCCGTACTCCTTGTGGCCTAGCGCCCCGAGTCACCAGGTCGTCATGAGGGTCTCAAACAGCAATGCGTTCAAAGTGTCAAGATACTCCGAAAAATTACCAAGGAGGATACCCCCCCCCCACCCACATGTAAATCCATGGCTGGGGGTAGTATGCTTCCCTCATCTTCAGTCCTATCTGGCGACTACCCAACTCGCTATGTGATATTGTGGACATGCCCCAGGAAGGGTCACGGTCAACATGGCCGACATAACCAGCAATGAGGATGAGCAGAAGATTATTGATGGGGACTTACCCCACGAGGGTGTGCCACCACTATTGGAACCATCAAAGATGATTACTCATTAGTAGAGGAACCTCCTAGGTCTCCCTGCATCCACAGAGGCATTGATACTCAGCCGAAATTCCAGTAAGCGTAAAGAGAACCTCGGAGTTGTCAAGCACTCCGACCTATCCACTTCCGTGAAGAAGACAAAGGAAGACTTCAAGAAGGCCACGTTGCGCCAACAACTTGATAAGCAGAAGAAGTTGGTCGAAAAACTCCTGGCTGAACGCACTAAAGAGCGACAACCTGACTACGGTGATCCTAGGTCGGGGCAGCAGGGGCAGGAATAACTACTCCTTGGAGAGCTTCCCCCAGGCAACCCTGATCATGCTACTCATATGGACATGGCTAAAGCCGGATCTCACAGTAAGAGGGCATGGTATGTCTCACCAAACCCTCCTGAATGGCGCAACAATCCATGGAATCTTGCTCTGGTTCCCCCAGTTGCCCTGCAAGTCGCTTCTCCAGCCGCTCCACGAGCCGCTGAGCCTGTCTAACATGTTGAAGAACCTGACAACACACTCGTGGTTAGGGATCCCTGTCAAGAAAGAGACCCCCTCCCAGATGATCCTATGGCGGAAATCATAGCTTGCCTTGAGGCATTGGAAACACGATAGGTGGAAATACCACCAAATGGCAAGCCATACCCGGCATGGGTTGATGATATTCCGACACATCTGGGTTTCAGGAATCCCACCTTCTCCCCCTTTAACGGGACGGGGGACCCGTCGCAGCACCTGGCCCACTTCAACTCAAGGTGTGGGCCCATGTTAGGCACTCCAGCGCAGAAGGAGGCCATTAAGATCCATTTTTGTGTTCATACATTGGAGGGGTCGGCATTCGTATGGTACAACCAGCTCCCCGTCGGATCTGTAACCAGCTAGGAGGACCTTTACAGGAAATTCCTCTACCAGTTCAGTTCCACCATCCAGAATACGAGCATCACAGACCTCTTCAAGTGAAAGCAAAGGCCTGATGAGCGAGTCACATACATTATCGCCCAGTGGAAGGGGCTTACATACTCTCTTGACATGCCACTGAATCATGATCAATTATTGATGATGTGTGTAGGAAATGTCAAGACAGAACTGGTTCCTTCTATAATCACCTAGAACTACCCTGGAGGGTTCCAAGACTTTCTGATAATCCACAACACCTAGAGGAAGCCCAGCAATAGGCCAGATAGGCACATCCATTTCCCCCCATAATCCCAGCGAGGAGGGATTCCGGAGCCGAGCCTGCTGCGGTCGCCCAAATAGAAGCCCCCAGACAGCTAGAGTTACTACCAGTGGCACCGGCCCCGCAACCTCACAGAGGCCCTCCTCCTCAGGCATAGCCCTCATCTCAACAGTTTCCACCTCACAATCGGAAAGCACCCCCATGGAATGCACCACCACCGCCTAGGCGGGACACTCAGGGTCTGCCTCCATAACAGGCCCCTTAGCCCCCTCGTAAGGGTCAGGATCCAAGGGCCCCCTTCCCAAACAGAAGTAACTGGACCTACTAGTTCAATGAGAATTAGGTTCCTGGCTATTTCCGAAGTTCCTTGGAATAGAGGATTTGTACGCTTGCCTGAATGTAGAAGGCCAGAAGAGGCGAATCTCACCAATTTCCCCAACTACTACCCCTATCATCGGATTCTGGGGAACACCCTCAAGCAGTGCTATGTGTTTAAATATTGGATCCAAGACCAGGTCGATAACAACATAGTCAGGTTGGGTCCGGCCCCAGAACAAGTGGTGGGTGTCTTTGTAAGGTTAGACAATAGTAGCGACAACGAAGGCGAGTGGAAGCAGGTTTCCAGCTGCGGGTCCCAGAAGTATAATGACTGTATGGCTTGAAAAATGGTTTCTCATTACCATGGTATCATGTGAGAACAAATAAATCATCCGGAGCCTTCAGAAGATGTTTCCACCACTTCTGCATAATCATCTTAGCTGGCCTCATCCCTGGGGATCAAGCATCCGCAGTGCAAGAAGAAACAACACACCCCACCAATGCCATCGTCGTCCTGAAATATTAGTGACTTTATGTCCCCATATATGGGGATCCCTCCCAAAATCCCCCCAGTGATGGATGAATCTTCAAGTGATAGTCAAGGGTACGCTTCGGTTAATATCGTGGAGTTGGTAAACCCCTATATGACTCCCGAAGAGGGGGAGCGCCCAACGAACCTCCCCAACGTCCCCAGCCGACGCCAACGTCGGTGAAGACATGGCCATATGGGTCGTCGAGGTATGTCATCTAGCACCTCCATCCAGGCCGTGCATGCCACTGAGAACAGACAACATGCCCATCATAGAGCTCAGCATGCAAAGCCTTTTCATCCGGTGTCGTCGGGCTCGCCTCCACCACCATTTATGATACTGGATCAGGAAGAGCTACCTTGTCCAGGCCACAGCCAGCCTCTCCCGGCTATAGGCTGATCTCATTTGTCCAGTCCTCATCCAAAAGCTACTCTTCAGGCTTCGACTAGTGAGAAACGGGATATGCCTAGCACCATCCAGTCGTCGGTCCGGCTGGAAAGGCCCACAATGCCTCCAATCACAAAGCGGCCTCCTGTAAGCAGAAGTTCGTGCCTGGTGCGGAAATATGATGTTCTGAAGCACCTTTCCGACATCCCGGTGAGGATTTATATCCTTGAAGCCCTTCAACTATCACTAGATATGTGTGATGTGCTCGCTGAGGCTTTATGAATCCCCCTCCAGTTTGAGATGGAGGTAGCAGCTGTAGAAGCCTTTCATGCTAAAGCGGTCGAGAATGCTGAATGCCAGGCTATCATTTCATTCTCGGGAGAGGATGAAGGCCCACCTATACAATGGAACATCCACTTGCTGTACATCACCAGAAAATTTAACGATGTGGAGGTTCACCACTGTCTCATTGAAACCGGCTCTGGGATTAACCTTATCCTAATGTGGACACTGTAGAAGATGGGTTTATCCAAAGATGACCTGAATACCTCCGATTTAAGAATCCAGGGATACGACAGGATTGAGAATACCTCAGTTGGTAGGATCCTTTTGAAGAACCAGTTTAGTGGCCTACTTTCTAGTACTGAGCTCATGGTTGTCTCCAAGGACACCGCATACAATGCATTGATGGGCATACCATGGCTCCACCTACACGCGGTGGTCCCCTCCTCTTATCACCAATGCCTCAAGTAATCCATCAATGGTTGAGTAGGCATACTCCAAGGTGAGGCATCTCATATCGCCTCTTGTGAAGCCCGCTACCTGGACGCTGACTATTATAAGAGAAAGGATAAACAGATTCAGGCAAGTGAGGTTGAGCCCGTCGTGGTCGCAACTGACCCCTGGGTAGGTCTGGACAATGCCTATGTCTTCTCGATCCATAGATTGGAGGCCATGACCCCCGACATGGGGCAATGTTTTTGTGTCTATGGTACAAGAGTAAATCATATCCCCAATTCATAGATACGGCACAAAATCACCTCGTACTCTTACACAAACTAGGCTCAGGTGATCCCGGAGCCTCCTACCCCCGTATGGTATCGGGATGTCTGCCCCATGGAAATGACAGTACGTCATACATGTCTGTTCATCCAGGATGGGATTAACCAGATCAAGATGACATGCCAATATTGATTTGATATCATCAAGCATGGCCCCTTAGGATGAAGACTAGATGGGATCGGATCGACTACCTTCATCGCTATGGTCTTAGCGGCGCGTGAATCTCCTGATATGTTGTCCACTGCTGTCCAGGATGGTACTAGCCTCCCGTCAGTTTCTTCTGACCTAGAGGAAGCTCCTCCCACTGGGAATCCCTCCTCCCCAAGAAAAGAAGATGATATGGAGGATACTCCCCCGCCTTTGAAGAAGGCGTTTCTGCCATGGTCGATGAACTGGTACAGGTGAACCTTGGTAGCAAGGCTGATCTGAGACCCACATTGATCAGTGTCGCCATGTCCCTCAAGGAGTAGCAGCAGTACATAGATTTCTTGAAACAACACCATGAGGTGTTTTCCTGGAGTTATGATGAGATAGAAGGACTAGATCCTCACGTAGTCGCCCACCGCTTCGGTCTCCCGACAAATTATCGCGGGTTCAAGAAGTCTCCCAGGAAGATGCACCCTCCTCATAGTGCCATTGTCGAGGCCGAAGTAAAAAAGCTCATCAGATCCATCTTCTTCAAGGTGGTCCCGTACCCCAAGTGGCTTGCCAAAATTGTGCTGGTCAGGAAGAAGAATGGACAAATCAGAGTCTTCATCGACTTCCAGGATCTCAACCGTCACTATCCGAAGGATGATTTTCCCCTTCCAGTGACAGAATTTTTGATCGACGCTATGTCTGGATTCCAAGAACTCTCCTTCATGGATGGTTACTCTGGATATAATTAGATTTGGATGTCCCCTGAGGATGAAGAGACCACAGCTTTTAGGGTGCCCCAAGGTACATTCTATTACCAGGTTATGCCCTTCGGCCTGAAGAATGAAGGTTCCACCTATCAGCAGGCCATACACCGTATATTCATGCCAATCCTTGGGAGATTGGTGGAATGCTATGTGGACGATCTGGTGGTAAAATATCACCAGCTCTAAGACCATATCAAGGACCTTGAGAAAGTGTTCAGCTTCCTCCGTTCTCACCATCTGAAGATGAACCCACTGAAATGTGCCTTCTAGGTCACCTCTTGGATGTTTCTTGGCCTTGTTGTTAGGTATCGGGGCATCAAGATTGACCCAGAGAAGATCAAGGCCATTAGCCAGATGCCACCCCCCGAGCAATATTTTGGAGCACCGAGGTTTTCAAGGACACTTAGCCTACATACACCGATTCATTGTGAATTATTCTGGAAAGTGTAAGCGCTTTTCTTGGATAATGAAGAAAGGCTCTGCCTACGAATGGGACGTAGAGTGCCAGATCGCGTTCGAGGGAATCAAGCTGTATCTAATCTAGCCTCCGATCTTTATGCCACCCCTCTCTAGAAAACCACGGATCTTGTACGTGACTGCCCTGGAAATATCTCTTGGTGCCCTTCTCGCCTAGAAGAACAATGAGGGGACGAAAAATGGTCTCTACTACCTCAGTCGCATGCTCCTCGATATAGAGACCAGATACTCCCCCATAGAGAAGAGCTTCCTTGCATTGGTATTCGAAGTACAAAAATTGCGACAATACCTACAGCACCATGAGGTACAGCTAGTGTCTCAGGTAGACCCGCTGACGTACATTCTGAACTACCCCGTGTTGACCGGACAACTAGCACGGTGGGCAGTAATATTTCAGCAGTTAGACATCAGGTTCGTGCCTCAGAAGGATATCAAAGGACAAGCATTGGTAGATTTTCTAGATGCCCATCCAACTCCCGCGGACCAGTCCCTGAACCTGGATTTTCCCAAAGAGGCAATCCTCTTGGTAGATCATGCCCTCCCATGTTGGCAGATGCACTTTGATGGTGCCTCCCAAAGCCCCACCGGTTGGAGGCTCACTGATCCCAGACTCAATAGAGTAGGCTTGGGTATTGTCTTTATTACACCGAGACAGGACATCCTACCATACTCCTTCCTATTTTCGGAATGCTACACCAGCAATGAAGCAGAGTATCAGGCCCTCATCACTAGCCTCGAGCTGGCTCTCGAGATCGATGTGCCCCATTTGCATGTAAAAGGGGATTCCGAACTAGTCGTCAAGCAAATCAACGGTGACTACATCGTCAGAAAGCCATAGATCATACCATTGTTGGAGTGCACCCTCCAGCTAATGGCCCAGTTTCCATCTCAGCCAGAAGTTACTCATGTCCCTCGATCTCAAAACGGTCGAGATGATGCCCTGGCCATCCTGACTGCATTGCTTGTAGAACCCAAGCAGGATGATCTTATTATACACATGGCGCATCAAAGATTCATTGCTCCCGTCACCTCAGAGGATGATGATGGCCTACAGGTAATCCATCATACCGCCAGAGCCTCCACGTTAGGACCCCTAGGTCCCTTAGATGTAGTGGTTGAAGAGACCCCCAACTAGAGATCACCCTTTGTCGAGTATCTCCAATATGGTTACCTCCCGGCTGATCGGGATGAGCGTGAGAAAATCCGACGTCGCGCGCTACAGTTTACCTTCCATAGTGGTCCTAGTCTCGAACAGATCCTCTATAAGTGAGATTTTGATGGTGTTATCCTCCATTGAATCCAAGGAGTCAAGATTTATCAGGTCATGCACGAGGTTCACACCAGTTCCTGTGGTTCCCATCAGGCTGGATTGAAGCTGTCCCATCAGATCCGGATATTGGGGTATTTCTGGCCCTCCATGATCCATGATTGTATCGAGTTCACAAAGAGATGTCATGCGTGCCAGATTCATGCAAACTTCATGCATCGACCACCAGAACCTCTCCACTCCACCAAGTACTCTTGGCTGTTTGTGGTGTGGGGACTCGATGTCGTGGGACCATACCCACTGGAAATACCTCGCCAGTGCAGGTTCATCCTGACCACCATAGATTTATTTTCTATGTGGTTAGAAGCAGTTATGCTCATGGAGGTCCAGGCCCATTCTATCGTTGACTTTTGAAGCTCCAACATCATCCACCGGTTTGGAGTCCCTCATGTTGTCCTCACCGATAACGGCACCAACTTATGAGAAGCCGAGCTGAAGAAATTTTAAGCCAAGTACAACATCCATTCGAACCATACCTACCGCTACCATGTTCAGGAGAATGGACAGATCGAGGTGTTCAACAAATCCCTCTCTAACATTTTTTAGAAAATGGTTGGTCAATAAAAGAAGAATTGGTCAGATAAGCTCCCCAATGCCCTCTGGGCATATCGGACGATGACTCGTAATCCATCCAAGTGACCCTATATTCCCTAGTGTTTGGAGCTGAGGACACCCTTCCCATCGAGATCCATCTACCTTCGTTATGCACAATGGTCTATGACCAGCAGGCACCAGATAAGGTAGCCGAAATTCGTCTGGCTGAATTGGAAGCGCTTGACGAGAATAGGCTTTGTGCCCTGTACAATCTGGAAAGGAATAAGAATAAGATAGCTAGAACCTTCAATAAGAAGGTTCGACTTTGCTATTTTCTACAAGGCGACATAGTATTGGCCCTCCGAGCGCCAATGATCCCTGGCAGGAAACCACCCAAGCTGGAGCCCAAATGAGAATACCTTACATAATTCACAGGGTTTACCCCAATAAAGCATACTCCCTCGTGACCATGGATGGTGAGCGTATAACTCTTCCCACCAATGCCAAGTTCCTCAAGAAATACTTTGCCTGAGCTGGCTAGTCCGACATGACCTTAAACTACTAGTCCTATACGACCTTAAACTATTGGTCCCACCTGACCCTAAACTGCATGTCGGCCCCACATGACCTTAAACTATCCGGTCCTACACAACTTTAAAATTCTTATAGTCTGAAATAACGTTAAACTGCATTTTGAGAACTATGTATGGCTTGATTCCCACCCTCATGGGATATGTAGGAACGCTCAGACGCCTTGTCTTGAGCCCAGCTCCCAAACTCTTCTCTTTGACTATCCCCCCTGGGTATAGTTTTCTCGGAGGATCCTTGAATGATATAGTGTAGGATTCCTTAGCCCCACTCATACCAAGATTATAATGGTCACACCATGTTCCCACTCCCGTTCTTCTATTCTCCCACATCCTCACTGCATGATTTTAAACTGCATGGCCTTCAAGAACTACATATGTCTTGATTCCCATCCTTATGGGATACGTAGGAATGCCTGGAAATTTCATCTGTTGGCCCAGCCTAAACACCAAAATCTTCCCCTCGGGTCAAGACATATGGTGGGGTGCATAATTTTTCCCCAATTCACATTGATCTAACCTCAATTCGGCCATAAGTACCGCTCCCTGGAGACGTTCTCCTTTTTCATAGATGGGTAAAGCTATGCTTCCCCCACTACTTTGATTGGGACTCCATCATCTTCCTCGTCCAGAAGGTCCCATGAATGGTATGGATGCTAGGCCTAAGGGATCTCTTACCACTTTGGGCCAATGCTCTCAAGGATGTTGAGAAACAAGCCGATACAAGTCCCACGTTGCGAATATGGTCAGCGGTTGATGCTCATTTGTTGTTCCCATTTCAAGTCACTATAAGGACGCTGTGTTTCGAACATGGTCAACAGATATCCTACGATGTTGGGACCACCCCCAAGATGTCCCAAAAATTGAGTGCAGTAGTTCATTCTGCCCCGTTGTATCTCCAAGCGATGAACTCCCTTCTGGAAAATCCAAGTTTTAGCCCCCCATATGACGGGGAGAGCCGAGACCGGCTCCTTGTTTCCCACACCGAGAACTGATCACATGGGATTAGGGGCTGTGATGAGGCGGTAACCGTAAAAGAGGACATATGGCTTTCCATCTGAGGCCCATCCTCAGGCTCCTTGGCCTTTTCGGGCCCCCTGGCCCAGGTTCTCTCTTATCAGAGTGTACGGTGTGGTATGGGACTAAGTCCTCATTCTCGTCAGGTCACTCTTCATGCCATACACATCCCCGGATGAGATAACTTATCCTTGATTCGTCCTCACTACAAGACGTTAAACTGCAAACTGGTCAGGCCTTTCTGACCGAGGCCCAGCCTCAGGCCCCTTGGCCTTTTCAGGCCCTAGCCCGAGTTCCTACCCGGGTTGTACAATGTGGTATGGGATTATGTCCTCATTTACATCGGGTTATTCGCCATTCCGTACACCCCCCCATTATGGTATCATACCCCATGTGCCTTAAAGAACTACGTGTGGCTTGATTGTCATCCTCATGGGATACATAGAACTTCCCGAATGTCTATACTTTGGGTCCAGCCCCATCTCTCAGAAATCTCCCTTTTACCTTGGCCCCATGGCCTCCCCTTTCTTGGGGATGGGAGTATATGGTGTGGTATAGGATTACTTCCTCATTCACATTGGGTTTGTAATGACCACACCACATACCTCTCCCTCCTGGGAATTCTCTATCCCTTTATTCTATACTCATCCCTTCAAATCGGTTACTCTCAAGTTGAGCACCCTTGTCGACCATGTTCAGCGATTCATCAATGTGCCTAAGGGTACTATAGTTTAGTATCGGGAATGTCGGACTCTACTTGGACATGATTTCACCCATTTCCCAGGCTTAGTGTTCCCCTTAATTAGGGATTCCATCACCTTTCACACCTAAAGGGACCCCCAAGTGTCATGGATGCTAGGCCTAAGGGATCTCCTACCATTATGGGACAACTTCCTTGAGGGTCACGAATAACAAATCGATACAAATCCCACATTTCGAATATGTTCAGCGGTCGACGCTCATTTGATTGTCCCCATTTCAGGCTAACATGATATGGATGCTGTGTTTTGAACACGGTCAACAGTCATCCTCCATCATCACACCAACCCCATTAATCCCAAAATGTCAGTTAAATGATTCAAATCCTTCTCCACCTCATCATGTCCAAGTAGAACTTTTAAATTCTTGGTACTATCCCTGAGTGCGCATTTGCACATTCAGAGGAAGAAAATTCGCGATAAGGTGATCATTCAGGGATTCAACAGTTCCCCCTTTTCATTTATTTCACGTATTTCAAATACCTTATCCGCCCTTGTTTCCTATAACGAGTTCAACTCAAGTAGGATTAGGGATTGGGTTAAGGTCCACCTTTACTTGGGATAGTCCTTCTTTTCCATGATCTGAGTTCTAAGACCTTAAACTAAGATATTTTCATATTTCTCCTTTGTGAGAACTACATACAGCTTGATTCTCATCCTCATGGGATACATAGGAACTCTCGAACATCTCATCTTTGGGTTCATCTCCATTGGGAGCTCTTTTCTCCTACCCCTTATCCTCTAAACCTTACTGCCCCCCTAGCTCGAGGTTTCCTTCCTGGAGTTGCACATGGTGTGGTGTGGGACTAATTCCTCATTCACGTTGGGTATGCTCTATCACATCGTGTGCATTACTTCATGTCCAAGCCATATGACTTTAAACTATGTCGCCTGGTCCCATCACATGACCCTAAACTGCGATATTATCGTCCCGGCCGCATGATGAAAAATGACACTGCATCATGATGTCCTCACTCAAGGGGACACCATGTTTGGTATCGGTCACATGTCATACCATTTTTCAACTCCTTTACATGTCTTGATTCTTGTGGAGATGCCAGGACTTTCTACCCTAGGCCTGTTGCTTCACAAAAAAACACATTCATCCTTAAAGGACAAAAAAGATTTATCAAATACCGCTTCTTTTAGTGTGAGGGGCACACCCGCACACCCCTTTTACCCCTGGCACTGGTACCCTACTGTGCCATCCCTTAGAAATATGTATTTCTTGATCCCCATCCTCAGGGTGTACGTAGGAACGTCTGTACACCTTGCTTCGAGCCCAACTTAACTCCCGTTTTCGGTCCCTCGACCTAAAACCTCTCAAAGGAACACATGATGGTCGGAACCCCAGGTTCCCATTCACGTTGGGTTCTATAATTACCCCACCATGTGTCTCCCACGTTTCCTACCATCCATGGTCCGAGTTCTATGAACCTAAACAAATATCTCCCTATGGGAAGGGACTCGACTCCCTCTATCTAATAATTCACGTTGTCGTATTCAGATGTGTTTTGACAAAGAGCCCAAAGTGTGAAGTTTTCATGGGGGCATTCCCATCATTCCATGTTCATGGTTCATGAGCTCGCTATTTGAATCCTCATACTCTTCCACATCCGAAGGGACCCCCTTAAGGCCTGGTTTCATGCCGCCTCATCTCACCTACCGTTTCGGGCCAACATCCCTAAAGATCTCGGAAGACATTTGTGACAGGTCTCATGTTTTGAACATGGTCAACGTTCGACCCTATTTTGATTGTCCCCATTTCAGGATAACACGATATGGATACTAGTTTTGAATATGGGCAAAAATTATCCTTCATCGTCAACCACTATCATTGTGATCCAGATTTCGAGCATCATGATTCACACATTTCCACTTCCTCATGTTCAAGTGGAATTCCGACATACTCGGATTTACTTCTTCACACATCTAGGTGAGATACATGGACGGGTTAGCATCATTAGGCCAAACTTCACCAAGCATCCCTTCGCCCTAACATGTTCCTTCCTATGTCGGGAAATCCCCACCACTACTTCTTGTTTCCCACATCGAGCACGACTCATGTGGGCTTAGTAGTTTTTCTAGGATGTGCACCGGCGCAGCCAGGATTTTCATCATCCTACATGACATTAAACTATGCTTCCAGAACTACGTATGGCTTGATTCCCATCCTCATGGGATACATACAGACATCCATGTATTTCTCCCAGGGTCCAACCCCAGGAATCATAAATTCTGTTCCTCCCCATTTCCATCCCCCTGGCCTGACCCATCGTGGGGAACTATGTAACTGCATCTTTTCCCTGAACAAGTTCAGGATGCCTCACAATGACATTGGGAAGTGACAGCTCCCTCGCCAGAGAGGCCATGTCTAAAAAAATGATCCATGATCAAACTGATGTGACCATCTAATGTTCTCCCACCACGGTGATGTAATTTCAAGAGTTTTAGATTCTGTTTGAATGAACCATCACTACACATTCCACACTTTTCATGCCCCTTAATCAGACCCTCGTCCCCTTTCATGTCTAAGGGAGCCCCCTAATAGTGTGGATTATCATCCTATGGCCCGCCTATTTTCCTGGTCCAATGTTCCAGAAGTCTAACGGATTACATTTTGAGTCAGGCCCCCGTGTTTTGAACATGGTTAGCGGTCGGCCCTCATTTTATATCCCCACTCCTAGATAACAAAATAAGGATACTGTGTTTTGAATGTTGTCAAAAGTTATTCTTTATTGTCATTCCACCCCAATAGTGTTCTGAATCCTGGGTATCATGATTCACATCTTCCATTCCCCTGTTCGGATTCATTCCAATGCCCCTGGCATTACTCCATTCGTGCACAAGAGCGCACTGGGAAAACATTAATTTGGATGTTATGAGAGCCTCATTCTCCGGTTAGGTCTCTCCCATTTCCTCCTAGAAATTTGGTCCGGTTTCTCAAACCCCAGATTCCCGAATCTTGGTTTGTACTCCTACATTTGGAATGGATTGATAAGGTGGTCATTCCTTGTTTCTCACACCAGGCCCATCCCACGTGAGCTTAGGGAATGATTGTGGGATGCTCCACAAATGTCATAAGAATGCAATGAACCAATGTAAACAATGAAATTTATGCATGCTATGGCATCAAACAACCAAATCATGAAAGTACATTTGAGAGTTTGTAATCATTACAGTACCCTAGGTTCTATTCCCCCCATGGATGGATTGACCTCGTCAAAGGAACGTTGCAGCTCTTCCACCCTATGGCTTGTGGCGTCTAGGATTTGTTACCACCTATTTACCTCCCGCTACTCGGCAGTGATGGGGCGCAGTTCGCTAGCCGCACCCCCACCCCGCTCAACACCAGTTCGGATAACGACCATCTCATCAGAGGCTTGCTTCATTCCCTCTTCGGCCTCCGCCAGCTGGTCTTTCAGTCGCGAGACAATCTCTGATTGTGCATAAAGAGAAGAGAAATTCCCATCTTCCCAGGCCTTCAACCATTCAACCTTGTTTTTGGTCTCCTAGAGTCTCTAGATTTTCAATTAATTCCTCCACTTCCGGCACACACTGAGGTCATGGTCATACTCCTAAATATTTTCCACCATAATATCTCAGATAATCATGTGAGGGTGCTAGGAATCCACTCCCCCGGCGCATAGTTTGCATAGCTGTAAGGAAAGTCTATGCATATAGTCCAACCATAATGCTTGGAGGGTTTTATTGATTAAGCGTGTGACCAGCTTCCACGATCGGTGATGGACTTTTTTTTTTGTCCTCCTCATCATAGGCCATCTCGTCCCATTCGGTGTAGTTGGAAGGCTCATTTGTAGGGAATGCCACCAAGAACTCCTTAGTTGTGTCCATGTCTGGATTTGGGTCAGGTGTGGCGGGACCTGAACTGTCTGGTTGATCCTCATCATCGGATCCCACCTCAATAACCTCAGGCGCAGTCCCACTGGCATCCCCTCTAATGATTGGGAGCACTGCAGTTCAGTTAGGATGGATTTCCACCGCCATGACCATTTCCATGCCTCTGGGAAGGGCGCTACCAGAATTCTTGACCAACTTCACCGCAGCGGCCCATGCCAATTGAAGGACTGTACACTCCAAAAAAGGGGACCTGAATGTTAGTTAACATGGTTAGGGGCTGACAGTCATAAATTCGGTAGAAGGGAATTACAGAGATTGAATCCCTGGTCTCTCTCTTGGGATGATGTCGTCTGGACCCTGATACGTGGCCCCCCGTATATGGTTGGCAGGTCTGGAGACTCTGGGGGAGCCACCTCAAGTGTCCTAGCCCTGCCAGACACGGAAGTTGATGCAGCCACGGGTGTGGATCCCAAAGGTCCTGCATCAGCTCCCATTGAGGGGTGAGAATGAGGTCTATGCACAAGGTCCTCCTACATAGTGCAGATGTTGATAAGAAATCCAGAGTAACCTAAGAGCAGACCCTAAGGAAGGAACATGGGATTTTACCTTGAGGGCCTTCGCAAAATCTTCGAGATTCGAGGAATGATCACTGACTTCACCCTCCTCCAACAGACTCCATCTACTGGCCTCGTCTCCCCAGGAGGACTCATACGATTCTTCTGGTAGAGGGAAGAGCTCTCTTTGGTCCGCAGCTGATAGTTGTGGAGGGATTGTACGATCCAACAGCACCCTGAACCGGTCTGTCATTAGGTGCAGGGAACCCCGAGAGTGGATAAAGTCTTATAGTTCGGTCACGTATTGCTCTACCTCCGCCTGGGATACTGAAAAACCAGATCTAATAGGTCCAATCCCCGACAAGTCCATCCTGAGGTGGTTAAGGTGCTGCCATAACTCAAATGGGCCTAGGAATTTCCGGTTGACTTCCTAAATGTCCTAGGACTTTGGGAAGACAACATTCTCTGAAATGTCAATATGGCACAACTTTTTCCCTAGGTCCTGAGTAGAAATCTTGCGGAATCCTCTCGGTGGCCACCCCTCTGGATGAATCTGTTCTCCTAGGACCATCAGGTCCGATGACGCTACTGAATCCGCTACCACTGCCTCCCCCTTAGCTGGTGCGGGCCTCACCGCTACAGTAGCCCCGCCACTATGAGATGCCCTTTCCGCCTTCTGGCCTCGGACTCGAGGTTGGGGAAGTTCACAATCACGGACTAGAATGGATGGCTACTTTAGCATCTCCCCTGGGTAGGCCGCCTCCCAGCTTTGGGCATGTTCCTTTTCCAGCCCGATGACGGTGGTCGGTGGATGCAGTTCATTCCACATCTTCCCGTCTTCCCATGTGAACATGAGCCACATCTGTCTCATCACACGTGGGTGCTCCTCATGATTCACCTCCAAGTGGACATGCGGTGTCAATCACTGAAGGCACCATAATTTCCTTGCAAACCGGTGTGGGGTGTATGGCTCACAATTATTCTCGTGGTCCACCCTGGCCACCAAGACTCCACCTCGAAAGGCCAGGAGGTGGGCCCGATGCTCTTCTGCTCCCTGACCATCATCTGTGAAGTCCCCCATCGGCAGTGGGAATGGATGGAAGTTGAACTCTCCTACCTTCCAGACTCGATTTAATACCGATGGTATGGTCATCTTGGCTCGAAAACTCCCCACAGCATTATAAATTGAGGGGAGAAAGTTTGACCTTGGAGGCGAGATGGGGTTAGGATACTCATATATTCCCCTGATGTGTGCCTCTATAAACTCATACAGGAGTTGGAATGGCCCAAATATCCTTTGTGGCCTCTTCCCCTCACTGATGTGCCACAAAATCTTATACAACTTGGTGAGCATCAGGATCCCTAGATTGACCCGCCCTCCTGTCGCCAATGTGGACGCCATGATGAAAGTGCTTGGTCGCACTCCCATGTTGGTATCCCTCACCGGCAAGATCCAACCACAGATGAGAGTGGCAATGAATTCCACCAGCCTAACTATTGTCCATTGCTCAGTGCTGACACTGAACCCCCAGGTCTTCCACTGTCTATCCTCCAACAGCTGCCAGTATGAGTGTACCTTACTCCGGCCCCCCTTTGGGCAAGTTCGAGGTCTCGCCGGGAACTGTCGGTCTACTGTGAAGCTCAGAAACTTTTTGAACCACCACCTAAATTGGACTTCCCTTACTGCTTCCTTGTCCTCTCCTGGCACAAGCTCCATTAATGCCATTTCCAGATGTGGCATCTGCTTTGGATCCTCCCATGCACCCATACCACAGAGGAATTCTTCATACATCGCCCCTAGTATCGGGACCCCCCGAGATCTGATGCACATCCCATAAGATGATGCCAACCTCCCCGTGATGCAGAAAGAAGTTATTGGTCCTCGGTGACCACTAGATCAACAGCTCTGGCATTATATTGTTCGGCTGGTAGATGTGAAACTGGGAATCCCAAGCTACCTCATACAGGCCCACTCTTCTCATCTCGGATCCGAACTCCTCACACGAGGTGCCTACCCAGTAGGCCCAGGCCCAATCACCCATGAAGTTGCCACCCTGGTGCAGGTCCCATTCCTCGGACCACCCCTTATTCAGGTTCCCAACGCCACCTTGAGGATAGTTCGGTATAGAGGAGGGGATGTCTCCGGCTGCAATTCCCTCCCGTCAATGTTTTTCAGATGGTTGTATAAGCAGTCTACAATGACGGGTGTGAAGTCCTCTCGGGCATGACCATTGGCCGCCCTGAACCATCGGTGCTGACACGGTATGCTCTGGAACCAGTAAGATGGCTCGTCCCTAATTGATTTAGGGATGAAGACATCATACCTCAGCCCAAAGCTATACAAGCGCAACCTCCTACACAACGATTAGTTCTTCTTGCTCTCTGATAGCAGCTCCACCAATGAACTATGGTCTGAGTGACTACATACTAACTCTCATAGTCCCAGACTATTCTCCATCTCAACCATTCTGGCGGCATTCGCAAAGACCCCCTGGGAAGCTTCTTGGTGGGCCATTCAGTTCTGGAACTTGGACGAATTTCGGTTTAGTTCGCGAAACTCGTTCACAGAGCGCGTTTGTGAAGCCTGGTCATGAAGACTGTGCACAGAGCCTTGCCTAGGGGTACTTGTGACAGATCGTGAAGCGCACACATAGAGTTGAGGACTCGTTGTGTGCCGTGAAGTCTCAATTCACTGAGAACACTGGAGGAGTATGCATAGCTTTGCGAATCGAGAGTGAAAAAGGACAAAATTGCAGAGAAGGGAAAGGAAAAAAGAGATGACAGCTCCCCTATTTATAGGCGACAGCCTTTCAATCTTCGCGGTGCATCCAATTCGCGCTGAGCTTCATGGCGTGCTCAGCCCGCACATCCCGTATCTGCCTCATGAGCCCTCTTCATGAGCCAGCATCGCAAATGACTGAGGATTTTGGCGATTCCCTCAGACTTCGACCCTTGATCTCTCCACGACTCCAAGTCCGAGGGGGGGCATTTGTTGGTGCCAAAATTCGAGATAGAGAAGAAGACAAAACGAAGGAACCTTTCACTACCTCATAAATCTATTTCACGGAGTCCCCCTAGCACTATGACCCCACCATGAAGCAAGGAGGCAGGACGCTCCATGAACACATTTGACATTCGGGAACCCACCATGAATCAAGGAGGTGGGATGCTCCACAAATGCATTTGACATTCATGAACCCGCCACGAAGCAAGGATCCCGGATGCTCCTCCAATGCATTTGACGTTCGCAAACCCACCATGAAGCAAGGAGGAAGGACGCTCTGCCAACGCATTTGACATTTTTGAACCCCCTGCGAAGCAAGGAGGCAGGACGATCTGCGAACGCATTTGACGTTTACGAACCCGCCGCGAAGAAACCCAATCCCTCTTCATGCCGCATGAGCTCCACTTCGTGGTGCCTCTTGCCTATAAATACCAGGCTCCCCCTGAGCCCAAGGGATGGACAATCTAACCTTTTGACTTCCCAGCACCCGAATCGCAAAGCATCCTTCTGCTCTGCGAACCATGAGCTGTGTGAGGTACTTCTATTCTGCGAAGTACCTCCCCTTTATCTCTTTTTGATCTCCTCTTCTGAGAGGGATGCCTTTCATGAAGCCTAAGGGCCTTAGAAAAGGAAGGTGATCCCCAATGGGACCCAGGTCGTCACAGAGTGTTTATTCTTCGCGAAACACCCTTCATGTACACATGATCCCCATGCTAAGGCAGGGTAACTGTACTTCGCGAAGCACATCGCTTCACGACACCCTGCTTCATGAGGCACCTTTTTCTCCATGAGGAAGTGCTCTGAAAATGCCTTTCCACTTTCGGAAGAACCTCCCATACTCAACTCTGCCCTATGCTTAGGCTGAGGCACCCCACTTCGCGAAGCACACCCCTTCGTGAGTGCCCTCCGCCACGTGGAGCAACAAAGCTTTATAAGGACCCTGCCTATGTACCCCTCTTCTTTTCAATTCTTTTTCTCGTGTGGCCCTCCAGGTTTGCACGATGTGACTTCAAAGTCCCTGGGAAAATACCGCCTGATACATTGCTTCACCTCATGATTCTTCTCATAGGCACGATAATGGCTATTGCTTCTTCGCATAGCCATGCTAATGTGGGCCCCTCGATGGTTCTCTCTATGACGCCCCCTCACCACGACCTTGCATGTACCCTATCTGCACCAAGGAACAGAGGGTACCAGTTATGTAAGTCCAAGGGGTGCGGAGAAAACCCACCTCGTCCAAGCTGCAGGACGTTAAACTGCCAAGCACCTTCGTCCTCATCACTTGACGTTAAACTCTGACCTTGCCCCGTGCCTCGCACGTGGGGTACCCCCACCTTGGACATTCTCCATGCCCACTGGTCTCCACAGGGGATGATATCCTCCTTATGGGAGTGGTGTTTTTCCGCGGGGAAAGGGAAACCATCTCGGTGTAAGCCCCCTAGCTCTCTTGTAGGAGGCATCATCCCTACTTATCCTTTCATCTTTGGTCCCCAGGGCTAGCAAAGGGCATGGTGGAGAACGGTGCTTCTCTTTTCATCTTCGGCCCCAAATACCTCTCCCGCTGTGCTTTGTTTCCCATGAGCCTCCATCATGGAGTAAGTCCCAACCTCTTCGGGCTGCTAACCACGCATAATCCCTTGTTTCCACTTTGGTCCGCTAACCATGTGTAAGCCCCACTCCGCATCCCACTGATGCACATTTCATGATGTAATCGCCAGGTCTCTGCTGCCTCTTGTTTATCACACCGAGCATGACTCACGTGAGCTTAGAGTAATCACCAACCCTGACATCCTTATCCTAGAAAGCCAAGAGTGTAAACCACACACCCCTCTCCATCCTAAACTATGTGGACTTTGACCTTTTCCAGGGAAATTTATGTAGGAAGCCTCCCCAAGGTTCAATCCCAACACCCAGTTGTCCCGACACCCCTTCGCATCGGTTCAATAGCCCCTTTTCCACCTGAACTATGTGGACTTTGATATTTTACAAGGTAAGGTACGTAAGAAGCCTCCCTGAGGTTCAAGCCCAACACCCATCGGTCATTCCGACCATCTTCACCAACACCCCGGGTATCCTAGAGTGTAAGACCCCCATGCAAAGAACCTTGAACTACGAGGTCTTTGATCCTTTCCAAGGAAAGGTACACAGGAAGCCTCCCTGAGGTTCAATCCCAGCACCCATTGGACCCCAGGTCCTCCTCCATGTTGGGTCACTGACACCCTGGGCCACCTCAGAGCGTAAGCCCCAAACATCACCATGAACTATGAGGTATTTGATCTTTTCCAAGGTAAGGTACGTAGGAAGCCTACCTGAGGTTCAACCCACCACCATCCATTGGTCCCGACCATCTTTGTGTCGGTGCACCAAACCCCCATCATCATGGGCTTCCTAGAGCATAAGCCCCACACCCGAACAGTGAACTATAATGTATTTGATCCTTGAAAAGGAAAGGTATGTAGGAATCCTCCCTGAGGTTCAAGGCCACCACCCATTAGACCCCAGGTCCTCCTCCACGTCGGGTCACCGACACCCTGGGCCGCCTCAGAGCGTAAGCCCCAAACATCACCATCTAAACTACGTGGTATTTGCTCTTTTCCAAGGCAAGGTACGTAGGAAGCCTCCCTAAGGTTTAAGCTCACCATCCACCTGGACCCCCGTTCCTTATTCACATCGGTCCACCCCTGTCTTGTATGACGTTAAACTATGGACCCCATCCAGCGGTAAGACATTGTGACCCTATCCAACGGTAAGCCGTTGGGACCCTATCCAGTGGTAATCCGTTTCGATCCCATCCCGTGGTAAGCTGTTGGGACCCTATCTAGTGGTAAGACATTGTGAACCTATCCAGCAGTAATCCGTTGCAACCCCATCTAGCGGTAAGCCTTTGTGACCCTAATCAGCGGTAAGTCATCATCAGATGAACTACGTGGACTTTGATTCCCTACCACGGGGATACATAGCAAGCCTCTTCGAGGCTCAATCCCACAACCATCATCATCCTCATGGAATTTCCATCCCATTCACCATCCCCTTTGTGGAACCTTCCATCATCCATCTTGGTCCTTACCTGGGCTACCACATCCTGGTGGGGTCATGCCACCCCATTCCCCGTTCCATTTAACACCACTCGAGAAGCCACCCACATGTTGGCCCCAATATCGGTGTTCCCTCTAGGGGTTTTCACCCATCTGATCCACTCCAGTCAGTGTTCTAATCAGCCTGATCCATCTATGCTGGACGTTAATCTTGTGGAATACCCTGTGTTAAACATGGGAAGCTGAGGAAAACCTCAGATACATGCCCATGGAATATGATTACCCGCGTTCGATATGGGATTCCTCGGGCTTCCGCGCCCTCGAGAAGCTATATAATAAGGGAAAGAAGACAGACACACTAATCTACCAGCATCCATACACGCCAGTGATGCCCAGTGTGACTACTCCCCTAACCGAAGGTTGCTGCCCTGACCGGACCCCTTGGAATGTCATGAAAGAAACATCGTAATTAACTAGTGTTCATGAAGATATGGCGCTAGGAAGAGCACAGACAACGTCTTAAGTCTATGAGGGAGACCCCGGACTTGGTGAAGAGTTTCGAGGAGGAATACATGGAAGGAAGAACCGACATCCCATCATCTTGTTTCGATCAAGGAGAAGACGTCCCTGAATAAGGAGCAGATGCGACCCACCTTTGGAAAGCGGGAATGTAGGGAAAAAAACCACACCCCTCATCCCCGAATGAGACGGGTGTGTGCGCCCTGACAAAAGCATTGGAAATAATGACTTTTCACTATTTACCCTTTGAATTTACATCTATGTCACTACATTATGAAATTATCTTCATACAATATTCAATAATTTCTCATTCTTATGACCATCCTACCCAAATATTCTAAAAAATTATTTTAGACATTCAAATCAATTTTTGGAGGAAATATTTGATGTATTCTTATTAAAAAGTTCCTTTATTTGTGAATATATCTTTATGTTCCAACCATAACAACCTCTTGGTTCATGTCTCTTCCCTGTAAATGACATGTTAAAAAAAGGTTAGGATTTATATCTGTTCCTTCCACAAAACCATAACACAACTCTAAACATTGAACTTCCAAATTGATAATAAATCTATAAAAAAATAATTTTGAATTTACTTCAAAAAAATCTTTATTTTTCCATATGTTAGTTGAATTATTGTCTAATGTATCTCTGGATTTAATGTGGAAGAGTAACTCTAACCTATATATTTATACTGAATAGGTTCAAACATGTTTTTAATAAATAATTTTCAGAATTGTAGATTTAATTTTAAGAATATTTATAGAAGAATTATATTGTATTTATAAAGCCTTCTTCTCACCATATTGAGATGATTCACCCTTGACCTCACCTGACATGGTGAACCATTCTCTAATATTATTTAACTCATTTTGAGCTACTAGACACATGAATTGTGTCTCAGATAAGTCTTATTGTTTCCTATCTAGTTTTTCTTCCAATTATATCATCATATTTTATAGATTAGTAGATATTATCTTGTACTTCTTGGTCTGATCAATATTAGATTCTTATTTTATGACAATATTTTCCATTTTCTTCAACAGTATTATTATTATCTTTCATCATTTTTCTCTAAAACTTATTGAGAAATTTATTCTAATCAATATAGGATCTAATTTATATTTTAATATGTTTCACATTTCCTTACTTTCCTCTTCATTAGTACTATTTGTGGTATTAAAACTCCTCTCTACATGATCATTAAAATCGGATTCATATTCTAATTGGATGCTCTAAAAAGAATTATCTTTTCCTTTCTTACTCATCAGTCCACTTATCCTACTACTCGAATATTTCTTCTTGTTTTTACCCCATTTTTGATTTTGAGGTTACTCACAATCCTCTTCTAATTTAGATTCTGCATCTTTCTTATTTATATTTTTTAAAACATTCCAACTCAAATTGAAGTTATATCATATTAGTTGGTACTATTCATTTCATTTCATTTTCTATACTTTAACATATTTGATAAAATAGATAAACCTTAGTTTAACTATTCACAATCACTCTATTATTCAGAATCACTTGATTTTTCACATTCTTTATGTAAAACTCCATGTTTATTTGGGTTGTGAAATTGAGTAGATATATGATTTTTTGGATTTAGAGGATCATGAGGGGTAAAATGATCATTTTACCCTTCCAGGTGATCTTATAAATTTTTTATCATGACTACCATGGCACAAAAAGGTATTTTATAATTATAATAGAGTTTCGTGGAAATTTAAAACATTTAGATTTTTTAGGAATATTTCATATTTAAATTTTCAAATATTAATTCATTTTTGTGTGCTTGAATAGTGATATCTTTTGAACAGAGAATAAGATTGAGATTCCAGCTCAATTTTTGAATCCGAAATAGGGATATTTTCCTTAAGAGAGGTGTAAACCCACTTCATCTTCTAGGACATGGGATGTAAACTTTAAACCTACATTTAATTTAATTTAATTAATAATTAAATTAATTAAATTAATTAAATATTCCTCAATTTACTTATTATTCCTGATAGAAGGGGGTATGGGAGGGTTCTCCCTTATGTGTGATGGATTATACAAGATAGAAGGAGAAATGGGGCCCCACCAGACATCATCCTTGGTGTTGATTGAGACCAGATTAGGGTGCATTAACTTTGAGGTGTAGATTTGGACCTAAAGGTTCAAAGTTTTCACCATTAGGCTGGATAGTTTTATTTTTATCCATAAATCCATGTAGATCTCTAATTTTAATGTTTTAAGTTTCTTATTTGTTTCTTATAGACCCCATTGGGATTGATCTATACTGATTTTTTGAAAAACAGGGGTTTTGGGTGGATCACAGTGGTTTCCTATAGTGAACTAGGATTCTCAAACATGGATATTACATATTTTTAGAATAATATTAATTATAATACACAAAAAACACATAAGAACCATAATATTTTAGTGTATTTGGATACTAGGTACACAATCATCTAATTTTATGAAAGATATTCTACTTATCAAATAAAGATATTACCTTTCATTAATCTTTACAAACATACCATACATGAAAACTTTCTTCATAACCTGGGGAATAGAAAAATAATAAAGGGTGATCTCAGATACAAAATACAGATAATCAAGGGAGACACATAATAATAAAATGAACATAAGTTTATGTGAACATGAAGATAACATATGAAAACCATAACCTTCATATCAAAGATCAAAATATTGATTCATTGCATTAATATTAGCAGTTCATAAGACATGAATCATCAGGAAATAAACAAACATGAGCTATGAGATCATAACATTGTCATAAGACATATAATTTTGGAATAAAAATAATAATATAAAATCATTTCCATATTATACAGGAATAAATTCCAAGTTTATCATAATGGAATGGGTTCACTCCCCAAACTATCATAGTAGTCAAGATTCACTCCCAAGACTATCATAGCAGACAAAGTCCCTTATTAAATAGAGTTCATTCTCCATTATGTTTCTGTATATCTCATGAGATATAAATATTTACCCAATGAATTGGAGGGAGATTTAGGTACCACCAATCACATAATGAAAATAATACATATGCATGTCACAAGACCATAAAACATTCATCAAATCATAACCCAAGAAATGAAATGGGTTTCATAATAATTTCATCATATCATAACTTATGGAAACTGATAGGTTTAATAATAATTTATTTGTTTTCTCATAGTATTACCCATGAAAAAAATTACGTTTCATAAGAGTTCTATCACGATATAACCCATGGAAGTAAAATAACTTTCATAAACATTTTTTCATATTATAAACCATGTAAGACAATCAGGTTTCATAAAAGTATTTTCATAATAAACCATTCAGTGAAAGAATAAGAATTGATCCTTGGATCTTATCACCAACAAATCATAAGTTACATTAAATTATTTCCTCTTAGACTTAAAATGTTTTTGAAAGATAAATCACTTGGGACATTTGTTGAGTAAGAAACATTTTCATTGAAAATCAATTTTTAAACATAAAAAAGTTTTTGAAATATATTTCTTTGAAAATAACTTTGAAAACTTATAATGGAATATTTAAAAATAATTTAAAACACTTAATAGTGGAAAATATCATTTCCTATTTGAAAAAAATTTCTAAAACATAAACTATTTTCAAAACCATCTTCATTTTGAAATAATTTATTTAAAATAAAAAAATTCTCAAATATTAAGGAAATTTTTTTCTTTGAAAAAAAATTTAAAAAAAATTACTGTAATATTGAAATCATTGAGTAGTCATGATGGTAGAAAATACTATTCATTTTTTTCATGTTAAAAATAAATATTCTTTTTACATATTCAGTAAAATTCAATAAGAATTTTTTAGAAAACAATATTAATATTTATTTTAAAATAATTTTTAAAAATAATTCAATAAAGTGAGTAAACTTATTTAATAAATAATTTTATGATTTTTCAAATAAATCTAAAACCATTTTTAGAAAACATGGTTTGGACATAAAAATGAATTTTCGAGTGAAGAGAGAAATAAAAGTATTTTTTTCTCAAAAAAATTATTTTGAGATATTGAGTAAATAGAGTGGAAAATGATGAGAAAAAGTTAATTATCATGAAATAACTAGAGAATATAAAATTTATTTATCTTATTAATATATATATATATTATAACATTTCATCATTTTAAGCATTACCATAAACAATCCCAATAAATGATGAGATTGTAACATAAAACTCTTACCACTTTGGTAACATTGAATTGTTGTATCTTTGAAGGAATAACGTTAAATGAATCTCAAAATATCATGAGAATATGTAAATTCATGAAATTAAATATCAAATGGTCTTTATATACACCTCATAAAAGAATATAGGTGCATAACATGACATAAGTCTGAAATAAAGAAAATTGAGACAAAAATATCTTACCGCTTTAGAAATATTTTGAATCATAATACCAAATAAGGAATAAAATCAAATAAAACATTAAATATACTAAAAATAATGGTCTTAATGATCTAACATGTCAAATGGGTAGTGTATACACCACATAAATGAAATCAGTGGTGATTTTTTCATATGTCTCCTTGAAATGAAAGAGAGACAATAAGTCCCTTACTGTAAGTCTAAGCATACTTCATACATATTTAAAAATCCTATATAATAAATATAAGTTCATTATAAATATATTAAATAACTATAAATATATATAATAATATATATTATTTACTTATGATATTTTATTACCCATTACTAACAATTTCATGTCAAAGTCACATGTCGAGCAATAAGTGCTTTGTTTTTTGTATATGTTTTGATTTGTTATTTTTAGTACTATTAATTTGATAATGGTTCCATAAGATACAGAATAATAATCATGAAATAATTATCCCATTTAAAAATCATTTATACTTTTAATATAAATCATGAAGGATGGTTTTGAGAAATGATATATGTTATGATCATGGAGATAGTAGGTTGTACATACTCATGAGTAGAATTTTCATTTTTCAATGATCATTATGGAAAGTAGGAAAGAAATATATTATGTTCAAATAATAAAAATAATATAATAAATAAAATATTTTTTCTTTAAATGAACTAATATATATCACCCATGTTGTGAGGTGATAAAAAGATAGAGCCACGTCACTTTGGGAAGGTGGTCGTCCAGACGTACATGAATGATGTTATCATCTTTTAGTGGGTGAAAAGGTAAGAAAGAAAATGTTATATGATATTTTTGTAATTATAATTATATCATTAATATCATAATTATTTCATTTATATCATATTTTTTTACTATATCCTCTCCATCTTTCATGTAAAGTGTTAGTTAAAATGAATCACATCACTTCGTGAGGAGGTAGTCCACCGTACACATGAACGTAGTTATTGTATTCTCTCTGGAATGAACAGATATATATATGATATAATGAATAAATATGTGTAATAGTATCAGAAATATTATATTAATATATATATATATATACTTTTTATCCATCATCATACCCAACCGTGAGAGGTGGTAATGGAAAAATAAATGACATTAGTTCGTGAGGCGGTAGTCCTCCGTACACATGGATGGTGATTTAATAACCCATTTTATGGAAGTGGAGATAGTTGTAGGTCATTAAATTAACATAAAAAAATATTATAATATTTAATATAGTTATATTATTTTATCATTATGTTTTAATAATAATTTAAGTTGGTGGATGAAGAAATAATATAAAGATGCTCTTTGAAGAAAGTTATATCTTCTTCGAGTAACCTCATTAGGTTTGCAACAAAATCCTTCCTAGTATATGTTTAATCCAAAAATAAGGATTATTGGATAAAATTAGGGAATTTTTGAAGTGATTTTTGTGGGTAATAGCTGAACAAAAAGGGTTTTAATGTGTTAAGAGGAGATGATATGGGGTGTCCTTTTATAAGTGAGGTGAGTGGCACACTTGTAATTTTTTAAATAAAATCGATAACCATGTTTTTATCATGAAAAATGGTTCTAAAATGGATTATTATAGATTCTATGATAATATATGGTTGGAATAATTCCATAAAATTGATTATATACAAGTTTTTAGGTTATTTTAACTCTTTTTATTTTTAGTTTAACCCTCTATAAAACAATTTTTTCCTTAACCTCGGTAGTTAATTTTGAACATTTTCACAATCAATTTTTATCAAAAACTAAGTTGAACTTATTAGATAATATGAATTATTATTATTCAAAATATGTAATTTTTTTTTCAAAATTCAACTCATATAATCGAAAATTTTTATTTAATATTAATCTCACAGATGCATGAGAAAGAGAGTTTGGAAAGAGAAAATGTTCAAAAGTTTATAAAGTTTTTATATCCAATTTCAGTATGAAATTGAATAAAATTAAGTAAATTCGGTTAATTGATATATAATTATACTAAATTTACTTTAAAACGAATTTAAAAACTAATTTATCTTTACGATTTTGTTTAAAATTAAAATGATGTTTTCAATTAAAATATTGTATTTTTAATTATTAATAAAAAAAATCTTTTCATAAAATTATCAAAAATTAACCATAAGATAATTTTAATATTATGATTAAAAAATTTAAATTTTTTCATATTAGTTTTATAAAAGTTTCAAAAGTTATTTTTATTGTAAGTGCGTAAAAAACCAAAAAATATTCTATTTAGAAAAATATAGGTTTTAAGCCTAAAATTGACTTGATTGTTATATCTTTTATAGAAAAAAATAAAAGATTTGTGTTAAATAGTGATTCATTATATACTATATAAATTTCATTAAAATCATTCAACAAAAGTGGATTGTTTAATTTTTTGAGGTAAAATGTGTTTTTTTGAATAAAAATATTTTTTCAGAAAATGATTTCCATTATTTAGAAATAGTATTTATTTTAATTTTTAATTAATTATCCACTAAAGGATTAATTCTATATAATTATTTAAACCATTTGTTTCATAATTTAGTTAATTCTATTCATACCCACCATTCCAACAGATAGGTGAAAAATTTCATATTAAATAATTATATTTTAATAATAATTAATGTTTGGTTTAAACACAACATTACATGTAACGTAAGATAAAATCAATGTTACCTGTAAAGTAATCCAAAATTAGTGATATTTTTAATTTATGCCAAAATCGATATTGATTGTAATGGAATATATATTAAAGATTAAACTTATTCAGAAACAAATTACACAAAAATCAAAGGTTGTTACATTTCCTCTTTGGAAAACCCAATCACACTATATGAGGTTTCAAGAACACTAGACCAGTGTTGTTACTATTTAGGTAATATTGATTTTTACAACTTCATTCCATGTATTCTAAGTACACATCATATAGTGGGATTCAAGGGGCATGGTTGATTACTTGGTCAGACACTCATTGTGAGGGGACATGGTCGTATATTAGTACATGGATAGACCCCATATGTACCTAAGACATGTAAAATTGAGTGGATAGAACCTTGGTGTGGCCAAGGAATGTAAATTTAAATTTCCTGGTGTGGTATTAAGAGTACACACCATGTACATGGGTGAAGACATTTTTTATAGTCCCCATTGAGGGTTTTTGGAAAGAAACTATCCCTGAAGCTGAAAATGGGATCAGGAGGAGTCAAGTCTGAATATTTTTTCATATATAACATTATAGTTCAACCCTTGGGGTGTTTTTACATATTTTTAAGGATTTTTTAGGGATGGTGAGTTACAATGTAGAGACTAGTCCTCTAAATGATGAATCAAGAGTGTTATTGAGGGAGATGTGAATTGAGACCAGTGTGAGGGTTGTGAGAATAATCAGTGTCTTAGAAGGAGAGAGAGAGATAAGGACCCCAACTAAGACATAGAGAAAATAATTTAGTTTCCATAGTTTAGGAAACATAGGAACCTATGAGTAGAGGTGAATGATGTCTTATCCTACCTTAGACCTAGGAGGCATTGGGTAGTTGATAATAGGTCAGATGTTCACACCGACCTCATGAAAAATGTTTCCCTAGTATTAAATATATGACATATACTATGAATGATTCAATTGAATCATGATTTGTGAGGCTTATAGGTTCATTATGTGATGGTGATGATGTTGAGGGATGTTCTTCCACTGAGTGATGGGCATGGTCCTGAGAGACTATTTGGGACCAAGGATCCCAAGAGGGATGTATTTTCTTATGTTCTCACCTTGATAATCCCAAGAGGTATTCCTCTTCTGGAATAATTATTTTTAGGATCCCATGATGGATGACTCTACTTATGTGTCGATCGAGGATCCTAATTGGGATTCCCCATATTACATGATGACCCAAAGTATCCTAACAGGGATTCTTATGATTACATACTAACGTTGATGATATTGAGTAGGATTCCTCAGCTACAGTCATGAACTAGGAAACATCTTTGGGTTCCCCCTAATGAGATGACCCTGAGAGGTTGTATGTTGCTATGGGTATTGATGATAGTTTTTGTCACCTAAAACCTATACTGAACATGTGGTCTCAAGTTCTAGTGAATAGTGGTGATGAGAAAAGGTATTCAATGAACCCTTGATCTGTTATTATTTTATTTCTCGTTATGATATGTGATTTATTAGGATTCATGTGAATTGCCTTTTAGGCTTGGAATTTCTATTAATGACTAGGATCCCCATGAATCACTTGTTTAGAAGGATGAGACCTTGGGATTCCTAGAATCTTTGAGTTCTAGCCTCATGATATATTTGGGTTGGATTCCTAGATCAGCTAGAATCTAATGATTTTATTATTTCTCAATGTGAATGCCTAGAGGTGGTACTTAGGATCTAAAATTAGAGCATGTGAGGTCAAATATATAAAAATACCTATAATGGAAGGGATACCTCTAATTTTGAGATACTATTGAAAATTATTGGGTTTCATGATTTCAATGAATATACTAGTAGATCATTGAAAATACCTATGATTCTCAAGATTTTAATGTAGGTATGAGGATTTGGGTTGATGTATATCCTATAAGATAGATGTGAGACAACCTGATGGTGAATGTTAGATCCCCTTGATCAATTTTTAAGATACCTCATAGGATTTGGTATATGGACAAATGATAGATTGGCTTAGGAAACATGAGATATTAGATGTGTAGGATATTGATCATGGGATATAAGGAGGGTTTTCCTTTTTTCCTAGGTATCCCATGAATTAATCATTTCTAGGCCTATAGGATCTCCTAGGGCTCCCCCTTATAGAAATCAAACACTGGTATGACATTGAGAATTTCCAAGTATTATTAATGGATTTTACTTGAGGGATTGTGGATTAGGTATTCTTTATGAATCACTTGTATCCACTACTAATTAGTGGAGGTGATATAATATGATCTCAATAGCGAGGACATAGGTTAACCTGAGGTGATGCTCATTCATAGATAAATTCAAAAAATGTGATGAGGAAGGTATGGTCAATCACGATCATTGACCAAAGGATCAATGATAAGTATTGGTATTATCCCTAGTGATATGTAGATTCCATTAGGGTAGTAATGTTACTATGGTTGGTGTAGTCTTAATGATATAGTCAAAGGTCTTCCATCACTATCCAAAGTAGGTTTGAGTCGATCGAGTTTTGTGGTAGAACCCGAGGATCGATGGTGGTCTTATTATTTATTTAATTTCTATTAATTATCATATATCATGATCATATTTAATGACAATTCACTTATTATAATAGAATATAGGTTCAACATTGGGAGTGTCGTACTGAGATTCATTTCTCACCCCTTTTACATGCACCTTGATGTGAGGGAGGACATAATGTCTAATTTCAGGTTGATCATAGTGTGTAGTTGATAGGTAAGAATCCTAGGATTACATTATTGAGTGGATACTCTCATGTGGAGTCTTATTATTATACTGGAGTAGATGAATAGGTTTTTGGAGACTAAGTATGTGTCATGACTTGGAGTTGGAAGAAGAACCAATGCATTTATTTGTAGCCATTTATTTTTTATATGTGTTTGGGCCATTGGGTGACCAATTAATTTGTATCACATAATTGTTCAATTTTTATGTTGTATTTCATTTTCTGTCACATGTTTTTTATTGTTTTATTAAGCACACTCTAATGAATGTTGTTTTTATATAATTATCACCTATTTAATTTATGATTGCAAACTTTAATATAGGGGGTATTGTCTTCCCAGGTTACCTCCTCAGACTCCCACTACTAGTTGGAAACCTCAAACTTATAAGGAATCATGACTAAGGTCACATATAGATTTGGTTTTTGTATTATTTAGAGTGAGATGGGTTGAGGCTTTATAAAGTGGTATTATTGAATTTTTTATTTTTTTACTATTTGGGATATGGTATCTAGAAGATATAAGAATGTGTTGATGGCTATAATGGATGCTAGGTTGGTGTTTCATGAACACCTTAACCAGTAAGAATTCCAGGTTTCTAGGAATGAGGATGATGTTCTATATTCTCACTATTATGGTTTATATGATTTCACCTTATGTGATGCACATACATTTTGATATTTATGAATTATAAGTTTTTGTATTTATAAATCTTGGCCTATTTGTAGGAGTCATGTTATGGATTTGTCTCCTGGAATGTAGAGGTAAGAGGTATCTCATGCATCATAAGTTGGAATATAGGATTCACATGACATTTAGGGGATTTATAGTGTGTTTTTTCACTGATGTAAGGTTTATAAAATTAAAGTGTCAAAAAATACTCACATAGTTTTTACCCATATAAGTACATTTTTGTATTATACTCAGCTAAAATGACATGTACATGTTTTTCCTTATGATAGTAGTTCATGTGGATATATAGTGAAATACATGTTGATGAATATGATAAAATATTTCAGTGTGGGATATATGAGGCATATATAGTTGGTTCTTAAGAAAAAATGTGCCATAGTAGAATGCCCTAGCGGGATTCTATTTCTTGGGTTTGGAAACTTAAAGTGTTAGTAGAAAACCATATGAAGTTTTCCTACAGATCATGGAATGTAACTATACTTAATCGAATTGTGTGACAATGTTTTGTTGGATACAAATCGCCATAGGGAAATATTGGTAAATTTAAAAATGTATTTTTTATTATTTTAGGTTCTAGTAACAACCTGTATGATGAATTCCCCAATAGCATGGAATGTAATTTTCTCTCGATAAACATTGTGGTTATGGTTCTTGATATATATTTTTTATAGGGAGATGGTAGTTGAGTTAATATACCTATGTGACATGAATAAATTCTTAGTTTTTTAATGTTCTAGTAATAACATATATGGTATTTTCTAATATATCCTAGAATGAAGGTATACTTAGCTGAGCTAGTCACTATGATTTTCTTTGGAACAAATCATGCAAGGTTATGTCATTACATATTAATGACCCATGAATGAGTTGGTATTCTCAAGGGGATTCCCCTTATGTGGATAATTAGTGAGAATAAGTACCTAGATAGAATATTGAGTTGGTGTGTGATATTATTATGGATATCGAACACTTTGAGGGAATTTTAAAAACTAGATGCTATTTTTTCTTATGATTAGAGTGTTAGTGACATCATGTGAGCTATAAACTTTGTGAGAACTATATTTTTGGAAATGTGGGAGACCTATATACCATTGCATGTGACTCAAATTTATTGAGTGAAAGCCTTTTTGATGATTGAGGGAAAAATGTGAGAGTGGTTAGTCGATTTTATGGGTGCCTTTGAGGATGGAAGCATAGGCAGGTTTTTATATTTAAGATCAATGAAGAGGAGGTTCGATCAAGGTTTTGATGAGGGAATGGTGATGCCTTGGGTTTATGAGATAAAACAATTTGAGTGCTATCACCTTGGAATGTGTGATATCGATAGTTCCTTGGTATTAAGGTGAGATTTCGAGGACAAGACTAATTGGGTGTCTAAACCTTTTGTTGGGAAGCATTTTATTATAAAATCAAGTGAGTTGATGGATTTTCTTGACTTGGAATGATGTTGGATGGTGACTAAGTGTGCAGTTATGTTTGGAATAGTATATATACCTGATTTTAAAAAGGAGTTTCTAGGATGATCAGAATTGTTATAACTGACCAATGTTAAGAGTATGGTTAGTGGTTTAGGCATTTAATCCTAGGATCTTAGTTCATGGGTCATGTGATCATTAGATATCGTAATAGATAATTTGGTGAATCACTTTGACTTGGGGAGGAGAGTGTTATTTTGTGTGACTTTTGGGATAAATCCTTACTTCATTAGTACATGTGAGTGTGGGATATATGCAGTACTGGTTAGGCTATGTGTGGTTCTATAGTGTTTTTTGAAATATTGAGGAAACCTAAGTGGTGTAGCTGTAGTGTACCTACTGAGGTTGGCACTTGAGGAACAACGCAAGGAATACCTTATGGTAGCGAGTGCACCATCGACTATTGAAGGATGTGATTTTAATTTTTAAGTGGTTTTCTAATCACATAGGTTACCATTCCTAGTGTTCTGAGACTGAGTGGTTGATTTTTTATTGACACTTTGGTGTGAGTGTGTGATAGACCTGAACCCGCACTCATGGATATGGTGCTAAAAATATAAACATTGGATTTCTGGATGTGATACAAGAAAATGTGACCTAATTTCTACCCTCTAAAACATAAAACAAGAAAAGGGAATTTTGGATCACTTACATAACTAATGACCTTTTATTTTTATATTTTTAGAGAACTAGGTAAAACTCTTAAATAAAAATACCATTGTTTTTAATTTATAATTATTCCTACTATACATAGAATTTATTTTTTGAAATTATGTCTGCCATTTTTTTACTCATCCTTAAACCATTTCAAATACATTTAGAAATATTGGATGAGAAAAAAAATCTTTTCAAGGTACATATTAAAGATAAAATAAAATTCTTATCTATTTCAAAACTATGAAAAATGAAAAAAAATATCTTAAAAAAATATTTTTTACCATAAAGGGTGTAATCATTATTTTAAAACAAAAGATCATTAGATTAACTTTTAAAATTTGATTATTTCCATGAAAATAAATTAATAATCACAGAAAAGTCATCCAGGTGTCATGGGAAATCATCTACGTATCACTCTAAAAATCACTCTTACAATATAAATAACTAATAAGGACAACTTCCAAAATTAATCTTCGATGAACATAATCATTACCCAATGCATTAGAGGTCTTTAACGAACCCACCCATCCCTGGTTTATAACATAACCACTCATCCATGGTTTATAATGGAACCAACCAACATTGGTTTATAGTGAATCCACTTTTACTCTTTTTTAACTCACAGGAACTTTAAAATTATCATAAGAGATGAAATTTTGTATAAAATATTATTTTCCCCTAAGAAAAAAAAACAGTTTCAGATATCAAAATATCAATTCCATTTAAATCCATTTTTTAAGAAACAAATAATATAGGGAAGGAGGGGTTTTCATCGAATAAAACATGAAATAATGTAATTGTAAAAACTTCAAATAATGTTTATAGTGGTGGGAACAACCATTAACACCGTATACGTTAAAATATAACCTTACTTTTTTCTTTTTTCTGAAAACATTACTTATAAAATATATAAACAGATTCATTTTTAAAAGGAAAGTTATAAGTGATAGATAATTTACTTTATAATTCATTTATTTTCATATTAAAACATCCATCAAATAATTTTAATTATATGGAAATGGAATAAAATGATTTAGAAAATTAATCTTGAAAACATTTAAAATAAGGTTTTAAAAGTAATGTGTCCCTTGCCTCAAATTTAAGTAATCAGGTGAATTCCTTATCTTTCTGAATAATAATATTATGTTAATTATTTATTTTACTAGGAACAATTATCAATCTTATTATTAATATTATTTTTTATATTACCGTGAAAAATATAATTACTTAGTCAATTATGTTCACATAATATGATTGGATGATATTTAGCTTATATGTCCAAAAAGAATTCGGTGAGTTGACTATGGTCAAAGTGGTCATAATTCCATCATATTTAGAATAATAATTATGATATTATGTTAAATTTTATACATAAATTATAGTTTTATAACTATCCATGAAATACAGTTATTAAAAATGAATTACATTACAATATTGAAGATAATAGGCCATACAAACTTATGATTGACGTTTCCAATTTCCAAATAACATGATGGAAAGAAAGTTAGTACCATTATATATTTATAGAATTACTATTATATCATAAATATATTATTATTTCATTAAATATAATTATATATAGTATCCATGTGATGTGTTCATGAAAAGTGAACCACATCTATTCATAGAGGTGGTAGTCCACATGTATGCAAGAATGACTATCATTTGTAAATGGATGGAAAGGTAGGAAATTAGATGATATATTATCTTAAAATAATAAAAAATATTTCAAGAATAATATATATATATATATATAAATATATATATATATATATATTAAATCTACAATTATAATCATTAATGAGAGGCTGTGATGGAAAACAAATTACATCGGTTCCCGAGATGAAAGTATGCCTTGCACATGAACGGAGATATAATTTCCCATTTGATAAAAGATGATATGGATAAAGATTATTGAATTAACATAAAAGAATATAACTAAATGGAGTATAATGGTATTATTTTATAATCATGTTTAAATAATATTTGCAGGATTTTAAAGAAGAAATAAAACTAAAACATTTGGTTAAAAGCTATACATCTTCTTCAAACAATGTCCTCTAATTTACAGCTTATATCATATATGGTAGGTAATATTCCCAAAATAAGAAATATAGAACATAGTGAGAAATTATTTTAAGGTATTTTGGAATTTATTAGATAAAAACGTAGATCTTTTAGTGTGAAAAGGAGAATATTGGGGGTTCACTTTTATAAGTGAGGGGGGGGGGGATTCTTTGAATTTATTAAAGTACTAAATTAATATAAATTAATTTTCAGGTGAAAATAGATATTAATTGATATAATTAGAATATAGGTAGATTATTAATCAATATAATCTTATATAATTAAATTTTTATATGTTTAAGTGATTATTTCACCCATAGCTCTTTGTTTTAACCTCCCATTAACCCTTTTAACAATTACTATGAGATCAATGTTTTTTACTCTTTTGGAGTCAATAAAGTTTCTATAAAAGTAATAGTGACCCATAAATGGAACATGGATGATATTTTAAAACATATAATATTCACTTTTATAAATATAATATTTTTACGAATTTTAAATCATTAAATAAAATATTATTTATTATAAAATGTCATTAATGTCATTTTTGGAAATAAACAAAAATATTATAATATAATAGTTTTCTAAATTTTGTAAAATGGTTTAAAAATGATACAGATTATAAGATAAGGAATATATATTCTTAAAAAAACCATAAAACACATATTTTATGTGTTAGATATCATTTTAAACCCTATCTTTTGGTTTAACCCCTTGGTTAACCAATATTAACAATAACCGTGGTGATAACTTTTTCAATATTAAGGGGATATAATTTTACTTATAAGGTAAAATTTTGCCATAAATGAGAAATATATTACATTTTAAACTATTTGTAATCCGAAATATCTAATTTCAATATTTTTATGTTTTTATAAATAATTTAATAAAATATTTCAAACATAAAACAATATTTTGTCATTTTAATAACTATTCATATAATTTCACTTTGAAAAAAAAGAATTAGAATATAAACCTTTCAAACAACTATAATATGTTATATTTATATTCCAAAATCAAGGGAAACTTTAACTCCCCCATATAATATTACTTTTGGATTTTTAAAATCCTTCACTTCATTTTTCTATTGCTTGCACAAATAATATTTTGCCATTCCATAGGAATTTAATATAATTATTTCATCACTAGACATTAAAAATAAATTATATTTAAAATCACCATTTATAACCAAGAATAAGTTGTTTTTATCCATTTTAAAAAAAAGTATAAATATTAAAAGCAAGAAAGTGATATTTTTTACTTTACCTTTACTTAAAATATTATAATAGTGAAAATCAACAAAAAATTGAAAAAAAAGTTAAATTTTAACGGTTAGTATGATTATAGAAGAAATAGAATCATAAAATTAAATTAATTCAAGTGTTTGGATGGATTTGAAGCCTTATTACATTAGTTTTAACCCTAAATAACCCATTTTATCTTTAATATGGTAATATAAATTTACTATAATTACTGTTCCAAAAACAAATAAAAGGGATATATTTACCAAATTTGGAATTCCTGATTCCAAATATGGAATATTTTTTCCATACTCAATTTATACGAGTGGATGAATTTAATTTAAATTTGAACATGCAAAATGCGAGAAAAAACAATTTTCCAGAAAAATTTCTTTTTAATTATAAAAATGATTTTAGACCAAATAAAAGTATAATGTTGATTATAAGATATTTTTTTATTATTTCTAATAAAAATTAAATAATTAAATTCTAAAACTAATCCAAAATATAATATTACTTTATAAGTACTTGAAAAGAAAATATTTTTTTGTAAAAAATCTGTATTTTTCACAATTCACTAGAAAATCAAACTTTTCAAAAAACTCTCTAGAATTAAATCTAATCAAATTTAAATATGGTAATTTAAAAAATGTTATTTTTTTTAAAATAAAATTTCTAAATGTCACAAAAGATAATTATTATATTCACTCAAAAAAAGTGATAAAAAACCATTGAAGAAAACATATTTTTGAAGCATAAAATGAATTTATTGAAAAACAGAGTGCTTATTTCCTATGCATGAATAAATAAATTTGTGTTGAGTAGTAAATTTATTTATTTATATATATATTTCATAATATGGTTATTCATATTCATAATATCTAACATAATTGCTAGGTTATAACTATAACATTCAAATATTAATATTTCATGTTTCATTGATGCTTGATGTTGCATATTGTATACAATATTCAACATAATGTTCTTTTAAAATATTGAGATATTACATTATCCAAACTATAATAAATTTCAACCTCTAAATTACAAATTAATCTTTGTAGTGAAGGTTTAGACATTAGAAAATACATTTTTTGAAATATCACAATGTTAAAAGGCTTAATGAAACTTTCTCTTGAAAAGAGGGAATTGAAAATATGAATGAAATTGGAATAACAGATGACTAGGTTTCTAAATAAGTGAACATTAGTGGTAAGTGAAAATATAGTAATGTAGGAACTAAAAAATTTCAAAATAATTATGGAGATTGATAGAGATCATTGATAATAATAAACAAAATGATCATGAGAAGGATAATTACCCCAAAACCATAACCTAACGAGGTGTGAAAAAGACAATTGATTCATTAAAAATGAAGATAATATGATAATTTTTTTGTTTCAGGATATTTTTAGAAGATTTTATAAATTCCTTTACTATATAGAAAAATAAAATTAGGTAATATACTTACTTGACAAGTATAATATCATCCATTAATCAATTTTCACCATAATATTATCTTTTTCTCAAAAATATGACTATTAAAGATGATTTTTTCATGCACAAGCACTAAAATTAACTTCTACCGGATCACATAATTCAAAAATTAATTACAAGATATTCCTATTATATTTTTATATTAACCAAAATGGAAATGGTTACCATAATTTAAGATAATATAAAAAATATATAAATCTTTATATGAAGAAATAATACATTAATATAAAAAATAAAACAATAACACAAAATGTTAAAAATATATAATTCCATAAATAAATAACCATATATGCCAAATAACCTCAATAACATCAAAATTAAGAAAATATTTAACCCCAATGCTTATCTTCTACCTTTCATCTTACATACCTAAATATATAATATTATTATTCTAAAATAATATTTAATATTAGATCACATGTTAAATGTCACAACCCGCCTTCACCAAGATGAGGGAAGGGACAACAGATTGTTGAACCCTTTTGTCCTCAAGTTGAAGGAAAGATAATGACCCCAGAGACCCACCTTCAATAGGCCTCAGAGTGGTGACTAGAACCAAGGGTATAGAATCACACGTAATATGGAAGGCATTACCCTTTTTATTTAGTAGGATCGAGAGATAAGATAGTAAATCCAAAACAACACCAAAATTGGAAGTAAAAGTAAATCCAAAAAAATCCATTTCTATATTTATGATTCAATAATAAGTTCTATAAAAATAAAAGAAAAATCCAATGGAAAACAAAAAGAAAATAAAAATAGCAATGCCAATGGTCCCAGAGTCCGAGCTAATAGGGTCTGGCATGGTCCTCAAAGTCCTCATAGAAACTAGAAAGTAGTTTTATATATGTAGCATGAGCATACAGGTACACTCAGTAGGGAAAACTAAAATCTCTCATGCACAAGTGGGGAGGCATTATAATGCCCCATGAGAAAAGGATATGACCAAAGAACCTATCAAGGAAACTATCCACTCAACCTCACCAAGGCACACTCCCCAAATAACACAAGTTAGGTAAAATAATAGTAATAACAATGTTTGGGTACCCCACACCACTTTACCACTGGTTATTTAATAAATCCTACGCATTTGACCTCCCCCATCATTCTCACCACAGTCCCATTCCATACCCTGCCCATACACACCTAGGATACCACAACCACAAATCTTGCTCGCAAACACCCGGGCCAGAATAAGTACCGCCACGCCCAAAGACACTTGTGCCTCATCTCCAAGTCTCATGGAAAACAATATTCCTACACTCACCTGTGAAAACCACAACAACTACCCTGGTCAAATAATCTTGTTCAATAATGAACCTTAGTCCGTCACAGTCTTCCCGATGAGTCTTGGGCTACTCGAGAAAGGGAGTGGAAAAGGAGCTAATAACTATCCACTCATATAAGTGTTAGAAAAAACACCCTCCCCCATGAAATGGGGTGTTCGACATGATTTTCTCAACTTGGGTGGGGAACGAATAAGAAACATAAGAACTAAATTATACATATAGGTAAAAAAGTATTCATCCCAACCTAGGGGTTCCAAAACCAACTCATACACAAACACCCCATTACTATTCATTCATAAGAAGCACAATAGCATCAAAAAAGTCACAACTCATTCCTGAAAAACAATTCCACATTGAATCCATTCTTGTTATCACATTCAAGTGGTTCCATTTAAATAATTCTTCACCACTAAGCAACTAACAGGCATAGCCACAAGCCAAGGGAGTAAAAATAGCCAAACAACAAATTAAGCATTCACACCCAGTTCTCTTGTAAAGTCACAATAACAAAGGGATCTGTGAGATCCCTATAAGTATTAAAACCAAACCAAGCCCCAACATATGGCCCTACATGGCCTCAAATTCACAAACTAGCAACTGCACCACAACAGGGTATCCCATCCCCATCCACATCACCCCACAAGAATCAAGCATAACAACCACACATGTCACCAAGATAGATAAAAGGAATTTCCAGATTCAACACACCATTCATTAATTTCCTTATTACTGTTTTCTTAATCGGGGTGATCACATGAGTCTTCTTTTTCACTAAACATACATTTAATCAACTGATTTTAATGATTAACCAATTTCCATGTTATGGTTATTTAATCAAAGAATTTATCCAAAAAAAATATAGGTTCATTAGTGTGCAAGAAAGGACCACCAACGGCCATGATTTTTAGTGGACATAAGCCCATACAATTCATTACATATATGCAAGGGTAAAAGAGTATAGCATCATCATCAAACATACCCCTTAATTCTTTAAAAACCTTTTATTAAATTTGCTAAGGTTCGGATTCAACCATCTAGAAAGGAAATATTATCACACCCACCCCTCATGATACATAGTAAGAGAGATGATGGAAAAACCCTGCTTGGATGATCAACAATCGAAGTTTTTCTCCCTGTGCCAACAACTGAGGATAAATGACTTGAAGGGGAGGAAATCTAGGGACTCCAAGAGTGAGCAGGAAAGGAACCATCATAGGCACACAACTAGCCTTGGGAAGGGGGAATCCAAAGTCACCAAGGAAAGAAAAGAGACCGGCCAAAAAGAAGAAAGAATTCATGTGAGATTAAAAGTGAGATCCTAGAGTGACGGAATATGAAATCTTGAATGGATTTATAATCGGATCATGGTTTCTCCATGTGGTAGGGTGGTTACACACGTTGGAATTAATTGTTATTTAATAATTCTCATCGGAAAGGCGGACATAACAGTTGTCCGTTAAAGTATTTCATTTAAAGAGAGGAAAAAAGGTCCATTTAGGGTCACCCCGCTCTTAGGGGATTTTATTTATCATTTATGGTATTTTAAAAATGGCTTTGAACCACTTTAAAAGGTTAAAGACTTAAAAGTGGAGTTCCGGGAAAAACTGGGGAAGGAAACCCCAACACCCCTCTGTGGCAGATTGGTGATACTGATCGGGGAAACCGATCAGTGGAGTTGATCAGGTGAAGCTGATTGAGTGAAGATGATCTTGTAAACATGATAAGTGTAAATGATCATGTGATGAGGATCAGTGAAACTAATTGAGTGAAACTAATTGGTGAGACCGATGGGTGAAATCGGTCGGTGAGACCGATGGGTGAAATCGGTCGGTGAGACCGATGGGTGAAACTGATTGGTGAGACTGATGAGTGAAACCAATCCATGAGACCGATCGGTGACACACTGATAGGTGAGACCGATGGGTGAAACCGATCAGTGAGACTGATGGGTGAAAGTGATGGGTGATACTGATCAGTGGGACTGATCGGTGACATACCAATCAGTGAGACACCAATCGGTGAGACCGATGGGTGAAATCAATTTGTGAGACCGATCGGTGAGACACTGATCGATGATACTGATGGGTGAAATTGATCCATGATACCGATGGGTGAAACTGATTGGTGAGACCGATCAGTGAGACATGGATCAGTGGGACTGATGGGTGATATCGATCAGTGAGATCATTCAGTGAGACACCAATCGGTGAGACCGATGAGTGAAACCAGTGGAGCTAATCCATGAAGCTGATCATATGAATATGATCAGTGAAGATGATATGTGAAGCTCATTAGTGAAGCTGACTAGTGAAGTGGATCAGTGAAGCCGATCAGTCAAGCTGATCTGTGAAGCCGATCAGTGAAGCAGATCTATGAAGTTGATCTATGAAGCTAATCAGTGAAGCTGATATGTGTAGCTGATCTGTGAAGGTGATCAGGGAAGCTAATCAGAGAAGCTGATCTGTGAAGCTAATCAAGGAAGCTGATATGTGAAGATGATTAGTGAAGATCATCAGTGAAGCTGATCAGCGAGACTGATGGGTGTAACTGATCGGTGTGATCGATCTGTGGAACTAATAGGTGATACCAAGGTGACATGTTGCCACTGACACCCACATCTTACTGACTCACTGATGGTGTCCAGTACACCCCAACACTTAGAATTTGGATAAGTAAAGGACCAGGAGGGTCTGTGCCATTACATCAGATACCTCTCAAATTATTATCGTCCTTGAGAATACAAGAGTAACCCGAACAACCACTCGAGAAGATACCTATAGGGGTCAAACCACCCCAAACAACCATATGAATCACAAGGATCACATTGTCCCGACACATGGATCAGGCAATTTTTTCCTCCATGTCATGATACTATCCTCTTTGGGGGGGACTGACTCACCTGCATAGGTTTAATCGCATATGCACTGATGCGTCTTGATTAGAAATCAGGTTCTCCTGACCACACATATCGGTACTTTTCATAAACATTCACAAGGTAAGGAAATAAATTGTCTCATAAACCAAAAAGGTCAGCATTACATCACATAAGGTCACAAAAACAAGAAAATCAGGGAAGGCTCAGAATAGTAACTCAAAACAGGTTTGGGTATTGGGCGCGCATTGGAGCTTCTCGCTCCCAAGTACTCTCCTCAAGGCCATCGTGCCTCCACAACACATGAACCAAAGGGATGGTTCGTCCATGAAGCACTTTCTCCTTTCGATCCTTGATCCTCACTAGTCCATCCACAAACGCAGCGTTATCCCCTATATCCAACTCTCCCTAGTCAATGACAAGGGAATCATCATGTAGATATCAATGAAGCTGAGAGACATGGAAAAAAACGTCGATACTTTCAAACTGATGTGGAAACTACAGCTAATATTCCACCTCACCAACTCGCCCCAACACTTCGAAAGGCTCTATGAACCTAGGATAGAGCTTTCTCCCCTTGTCGAACCTTCGCTACCCCCATAGAGGGGAAACCTTCAGGAACACATGGTATCCAACCTCGAAATCCAAAGGCCTCCTCCTATGATTGGTATACGACTTCTGTTGGTCCTAGTCTTCCTTAATACTCTCACACACAAGCTGAACCTTCTTTGTTGTGCTCTTCCCTACCTTTGGCCCAAGTACACCTACCTCCCCAACCTCGATCCATCACACGGGTGAATGACACGGCCTCTCGTACAAGGCTTCAAATGGATCCATGAAAATAGTAGAGTGATCACTATTATTTTAGAAAAAATATACTAAGGTAAAATGTAATTCCAAGGATCCCTCGAAGTCCAAAACACAAGACCACAGAATATCCTCTAATGTCTGGATGGTTCGATCTATCTGGCTATCTGTCTGGAGGGGAAAGAATTTCTAAGGCATAGCTGGGTGCCAAAAGAATACTACAATCCCCTCTAGAATCATGATGTAAACTGTGAATCCCTATATGAGATTGTGGACCTCAGAACTCCTTGCAACTGCACCACCTCATCCATGTATCTCCATGTTAATTCATCCACCGCACTTTACTCTTGGATCACCAGGAAGTGAGCTGATTTCATCAGCCGGTCTACTACAACCCAGATAACAACACATCCTCCTTGAACCCTAAGTTTTCTTATGATGAAATCCATCGAGATTTCATCCCACTTCCTCTCGGGGAAATCTAAAGGATGCAACAAACCTCCTAGGATGTAGTGTTTATCCTTCACCTATTGACACACAAGGCACCTTTCCACAAATTCCTCCACTTCCCATTTCTCCCTAGGCCACCAAAACTGTTCCCTCAAGCCTTGTTGCATCTTGGAAACTCCTATTTGTACTACTAAGAGTTAGTTATGGAACTCACAGATAACTCCCTCACACATTGTCTCTGGTACAAACAACTTCCCTAGGAAAATCATTCGATTATAACCATCCTCCGACCACCCTTCCCGAGCATTGCCTTGGTTAACCTAATCTCGCATCACTTCACTCTTTAAGTCTCCCCTCTGAGACTCATCCACATTCCAAAATAGAGAGTATTGTAATATCATATGAAACAGACAACCTATACCACCATCCACCCATGCATCTAGGTGTAGGGAATCCAACTCCTCAATTTCCTTCCAAGCGTCCATAGATTCTTGAACAGCTTCCCTCCGTGACATCCTGCTCAAGGCATCAGCCACAATGTTCCCCTTACCTTCAGTTTATGAGATCTCTAAGTTTTAGTCCTATAGAAACTCCACCAACCTTCGTTGTCACATGTTCAGGTCCCACTGGGTAAAGATATGTGTCAAACTCTTGTGATGTGTGAAGACCATAAAGTGATCCCCGATGAGGTAATTCCGCCACAACTTCAATGCGAACACTACTACTGCAAGATCTAGGTCATGGGTGGAATAGTTATGCTCATGAGGATGTAAATTACTAGACCCATAAGAGATCACTCCCTGCTTCTACATCAGCACACACCATGGGCCATGTCCAGAAGCATCACAAAACACCTCAAACAACACCCCTTCCTCTAGAAACCTGAGAACTGGAGCACTGACCAACATTTCCTTCAGATAACTAAAAGTTGCCCGAAACTACTCACTCCCCATGAAGGCCTAGTCCTTTCTGGTCAAAGTTGTCATAGATGAAGTAACTCGGTCTTAGGCTTGTAAGGAAAAAGTAAGGATCGAGAGATCAAGAATGGAACTACTGGGGCCTGCTCTCGACTGGCCTAAACCTAGAAGGACCTGAAACTCGAGGCCTATTGCTGATGGCCTTCCCCTTTGGAAAGACCAACTGGCTCCCCTCTTGCAACAAACCTCCCAACATGTACATCATCTCCACCACTTCAGCCTTCTTTTGGACATCCAAGTACATCAGTAGGGATAAGGAAGTAACAACACACTAGAGAGAAGGTTAGAGTTCCTCCTCTAAACATCTCACCTGAGACTCCTCATCCTAAAAAAGGTCTGAAGCAAAACCAAGGAGATCCATGAACTTCATCCCCAACTCCCTTAATGAAATTTTCCCATATTGTAGGGAGAGTAGTTCCTGCCACTTTTCCACATTGATCATGGAAGAGAGGAATTCCACCCAGAATTCCCTCTCGAAGTCAGTCCACGAAACTTCAGCCTCCCTCTTCTCCCCAAGATATAGAGTCCACCAATGACGCGTCGTTCCCCACATCTGGCTTACAGCGAGAGGATCCCAGTACTCCATCGAAGCCCAGATCAAGATAAATGTTGTCCCCAGCTCCTTGAGCCAACTCTCTGTCTCCATGTCTGAGACACTACCCTCGTACATTCTAAGGGTCTGCCACTGAAAGGAATGAAGAATCCTCTACCACTAGTCATCCTCCTCCTCTTGATCATCCCTATGCTGATTAAAAAATAGCCTCATGGGCCTCGATCTCCCTCACTACCCATGGTCATCGTCTGGGTTCCATAGATGTAAGGTAAACAAGGAATTCCTAATCCGGATTAGTGTTGAATATTTCTTAAATTTTTTATTTATTTAAATTTCTAGAACACCCAAAACACACAATAACATAAGTCATTTTGATGCGTGTACCTTTCCTAGGGTCTCTACCCTGTAATCATTGTACCCTCACATGGTCGTTCGGTAGGTCCTGAGTCCTTGCATTGGATCACAGGGGGGGGCTAAAATCCAGCATCCTATCCGGTCTTCCCTGATCTATTTCATGCACTGATATTTCCTAACACTATTTACCTACCATGCCATGTATTCCTCACTATGTCTACGCCAGAGATCCATTATATCTCTCAACAATATCCTCTGATACCATTCCATCATGACCCACCTTCACCAAGATTAGGGAAGGGACAATAGATTTCCAAACCATTCCTTCCTCAAGTTGAAGGAATGATAATGACCACTGAGAACCACCTTCAATAGGCCCCAAAGTAGCGAATAGCACCAAGGGTATAGAATCAAACGTAATATGGAAGGAATTACCCTTTTAATTTAATATCTTATCTACCGATCCTACTAAATAAAAAGGGTAATGCCTTCCATATTATGTGTGATTCTATACCCTTGGTTTTAGTTACCACTCTGTGGCCAATTGAAGGAAAGTCTTGGGGGTCATTATCTCTCCTTCCACTTGAGGAAGGAAGGGTTTGAAAATCAATTGTCCCTTCCCTCATCTTGGTGAAGGTGGGTTGTGTAGGTCATGACATTAAACCTAAGGGTTACATACAAATCAACCCAACAAAACATATCCCAAAATAAAATTTAACCACCATGATAAATTTCTATATAATCTTATAATAAATTAAAATTCAGAAAAATACCATGAATCAAATTTATATACTAACTTGAAATGTAATCCTTATCATGGATATAAATATCTCATAAAACATTACCTTATTAATGAATCACTATTCCACCATCATTATTATTTATTTCCCACTATCCAATAGACTAAAATTAAATTAACCACAAATCATATAATTACCCAAAGTGTTTTTTCAACCTAAATAGATTTTTATTCCTAAAACATAGTAAGAGTTTCCAATAACCTCAAAATCCCATCACTTAAAGATTCAAAAGGTGATGTATATACCTTTAAAATTATCAACGTACTTAAAATTATTAACCCTTTATGGTATCCATAACTCTTAAGTTATTCTCACATTTAAAAATCCTAACATAAAAAGTTATCAAAACCCTTCTATGATACCAACTGTGACATCCCTGAACATGCACTCCTAGATCCGGTGATAAAAATAAAAACTTTACAATTATGTATTTGATACAAATAATTGTGAACCAATTTCAACCATTAAAAAATTACAACATCAAAAGGTAACATGTGATCAATTACATACCCATGTAACTTTTAGGTTTATATTTTTAGATAATTAGGATAAACTTTTTCATAATAATACCCATGTATTTAAGTGAGAATTATTCTCACTATACCCAAATTTATGTTTCTAAAATTAACTCTTTATAATGTTTCTTAATTATTCTTAAACTATGTGAAAAATATTTAAAAATGTGTTATTAGGAAATAATAAATTGTAAGCTAAATATAAAAGAATAAAGAAACTTGTTAGTCTTTTTCAAAACTATAAAATCCTAAAATAGAGGTTTCCTTTAACATAAAAAACTTTGAGTTCTAAAAATCACTTACTTACTTTTGAAATCATCTTTAATACCCAATGATTTTCATAAAAAACTTTATAAAAAATCATAAAGTAAAAATAATAACAATAAGGGATTTCTTAAAAAACATGATAACCCATGAAAAAAAATTTCTTAAAAAAACATACCATTTTACTCTAAAAGGGTGTAATCATCCATTAAAAAAATATCATTATCTTATCTTTTATAATAAAAACATTCATAAAAAAAATTATCAATCATAGAAAATACATTCAAGTGTATTAAAACATATTATTAATACCACTCCTAAAATCACACTTATAAGTGGAATTACCAATATGATTGTCTCACAACATTGTTCTCTAGAGAACATAATCATTACCCAACTCATTGGGGGTATAAAAGAACCACCCATATTTCATTTATAATGTGACCACCCATCCTTGTTTTATAAAAAAACCACCAGTACATGGTTTATAATTGAGACAACCTTCCTTATAATCAACTGTGAATAACTATAACATAATCACAATACATGAAATATTGCACAAAAATATTCTTGTTCACCCATAAAATTTTTTTTCTAGATATTTGTTTTGGACGCTTTCGTCGAGGCATGCACGTCTATCTTATTGGGGGATGACGATGTTGTTTGTTGCCCCAAATTACCGCTTTCCAAATGCAGACGACACCCATTCCTTATTCAAGGACGTTTTCTCCATGATCGAAATGAGATGATGGGATTTCAGTTCTTCCTTCCAGGGATTCCTCCTCAGAACTTGTCATCTAGTCCGGGTCTCCCTTATAGATTTAAAACATTGTTCGTGAAACTCTTACCAGTTCCATATCTTCATGGACACTAGTTAATTACACTGCTTCTGTTGGGACTTTCCTAAGGGTCTGGTCAGGGAAAAAACCTTTGTTTAGGGAAGTAGTCATGTTGTACATCACTACCATGTCTGGACACTGGGACACTGGTGCGTCTGGGTTTCTTCCCCTTATTATAGGGCTTCTCGAGGGCTCCGAAGCCCGAGGCATCCCACGTCGAAAATGGGAGAATTTATGCCATAGGCATATATCTGAGGTTTTCATCAGCTTCTCATGTTTAACACAGGTTATTCTGCGAGTTTAACGTCTAGCAAATATGGATTAAACTAATCATAACACTGATTAGAGTGGATTAGATGTGTGCAACACTTGGAGGGAACAATGATGTTTGGGGCCAACATGTGGTTAGCTTCCCGGTTGTTGTTAAGGGGAATGGGGAATGGGGTGGCATGATCCCACCAGGATGTGGTGGACCAGGTAAGAATCAGGATGGATGATGGAGTGTTTAATGAAATCGGTGGAGAATGAGATGGAGTCGACTTGAGGACAATGGTGATATTGGGATTGAGTCTTTAAGAGACCTCCTACATATCCCCACGACATGGAATCAAAGTCCTCGTAGTTTGTATGACGATGGTACACCTGAGGAGGTGACCCTTGAGAATGGACGCATGGATGAGACCTAGAGGAAATAGAACCTCTAGGTTGGGTTATGACCATCCCAAAACACATAGGCTCGAGTGAGAGACTAGGATGAGACATGAGTGATGGTCTTGAACCTTAGGGAGGCTTCTTACATATCCCCTTTGTAGGGAATAAAAGTCCACATAGTTCATCTGAAGATGACTTACCATCGAAATGCGTTGACAATGGCTTACCACTGAATGGGGTCGCAACGGCTTACCATTGGATGGGATCACAACGGATTACCGCTGGACGAGGTCGAACCATAGGGAGGCTTCCTATGTACCTTATCTAGGAGACAAGGATCAAAACCACGTAGTCCTTGTGGGATGGGGGTCGGTGAACTGACATGGGGGAGGACCTGGGGTCCAATGGTTGTTGGGATTGAACCTCAGGGGGGGTGTCCTATGTACCTTGCATTGAAAAGGATCAAAGTCCACGTAGTTCGGGTGGGTGCAACGACTTACTACTGACCAGGGGAACAATGAATTCCCACTGATTGAGGTCCAAAGTTTAACATCATGCAGGATGGCGGTGAACCAACGTGAATGAGGACCTGAGGCCCAGATAGATGGTGGGCTTGAACCATGTGGAGGCTTCCTACGTACCCTGCCTTGGTAGGGATCAAAGTCCACGTAGTTCATAATGGTTTGGGTGGACCGACGTGAAGGGGGTCAGAGTGACCAGGTGTTGGGCTTGAACCTCAGGGAGGCTTCCTACGTACCTCACCTTGGAAAAGATCAAAGACTTCATAGTTCATGTGGTGTGGGAACTGACATGAAGGGGGGTCAAAACCAATGGTTTTTGGTCTTGAACCTTAGGGAGGATTCCTACATACCTCGCCTTGGTAAGGATCAAAGACCTCATAGTTCATGGGGTGTTTGGGGCTTACACTCTAGGCTTCCCAGAGAGGATTTAATGGTCGATGCTTGCTCTAAGACTACATGAGTCATGCTCGGTGTGAGAAACAAGAGGCAGCAAAGACCTGACGATCATGTCACAGAAGGTGCCTCTGTGATAAGCGGAATGGGGCTGATGTGCAGGTAGATGCCCAAAGAAGGAAATAGGGGCTTACACTTGGTTAACAAGCCAAAAAGGAAACATGGGATTACGTGTGGTTAGAATCCCCAGTGATGGAGATTGGAACTTACTCCAAGAGGGAGGCCTGGGTGGTGACAAAGCCCAGCGGGAGAGGGATTTGGCACCCAGGAAGAGAGGAGGAGTAGGGGTGCTGCCTCTTGCAAGGAAAGCTGGGGGCTCACACCAGGGTGGTTTCCCTTTCCCCATGGAAAAACTCCACTCCAATAAAGAGGATCTTATTCTATTTAAGGAATGGTCACACTTCCGTGGAGACCAGTGGGTGTGCATAATGTACATGGTGGGGAACCCCGTGTACGATACACGTGGTGAGGTCACAGTTTAACGTCATGTGCTGAGGATGAGGTTGCTTGGCAGTTTAACATCCTGATGCTCGGATGAGGTGGGTGCGCTCCGCATTCCTAGGGCTTACATAACCAATACCCGCCCACCCATTGGGGAAGGAAGCCATCGACAATTTCATGGTTGGGGGGTGTCGAGAGGTGATCCCATTGGGGGTCCACGTTAGTGTGGCTATGCGAAGAAGCAATAAACTTTAGTGTGCCTATGCGAAGAATCATGAGGAAAATCAAAACAATGGAAAGCATTGCCCAAGGGACTTTGAAATCACTTTGTGCAAACCTGGAGGGCTGCATGGGAAAAGGAGTTTCAGAGAAAAGGGGTTCATAGGTTGAAGCCTTGTGAAGATTTGGTGCTCCCTAAATTAGAGGGAATTTGTGAAGGGATGTGATTCGTGAAGTGAAGTTTCCTAGGCTAGGCATAGGGAATAGGTGCATATGGTAGGATCTTCGCGAAGTGGAAAGGAATTCACAAAGAAATGCCTCGCGAAGAAAAGATGCCTCACGAAGCAAGGTGTTGTGAAGCAATGTGCATCGCGAAGCATAGTGACCCTGCCTTAGCATGTGGGGAACATGTGTATGGAGGGTGTTTCCTAAAGCATAAACGCTTCATGAAGACCTAATTCCCCGTGGGGATATCCTTCCTTCAATAAGGCCCATGGGCTTCGCAAAAGGCATACCTCTTGGAAGAGGGGTTCAATTAAATCAAAGGGGGAGACACTTCTCAAAGAAAAAGTACCTTCAGGAGCTCATGGTTCACAGAGAAAGAAGTGCTTCGCAATCTGAGAGATGAGAAGGTGAAAATTCAGATCATCCATCCTTTGGGCTTGAGGGGATTACTATATTTATTGGAAAGAGGCACTGCAAATCATAGCTTGCTTGGTGCGAAGACATTGTTTGCTCCGCAGAGGGTCGTGAACGTCAAAGTGGTTCGCGGAGCCTCCCACATCCTTGCTCCGTGGCGAGGTCGCGAAAGTCAAATTTTTTCGTGGATCCTCCCACCTCCTTGCTTCATGGAGGGGTCACAAACGTCAAAGGGGTTCACAGAGCCTCCTGCCTCCTTGCTCTGTGGTGGGGTCGCGTACATCAAATTCATTCGCGAAGCCTCCCACCTCCTTGCTCCACGGTGGGGTCACGAATGTCAAAGGGGTTCGCAGAACATCCCTCCTCCTTGCTCCGCGGCTGGTTCACAAATGTAAAAGGGGTTCACAGAGCATCCCACCTCCTTGCTCCATGGGGGTGCTCCTCAACACGGAGGGAGCTTTGTGAATGGGATTTGTGAAACAGTTTTCCATCCCAACTTCAAATGTCCATAACAATATTGAAATATCCATTAAATTTAAATTCCTTTTTGAGAATACCATGAACACAAGAAACGAGTAAATTTAATTGATGAAAACATGAAATATTTTAAAATTATAAAAACAAAAAATAATAGTTATGGTGGTGGTAATTAATTCTGATTCCGTATACATTAAAATAGATCATTCCTTTTTCCATTTTTATCAAAACGTTCTATATAAATTATATAAAAATATTTCTTTTGGAAACTTTTAAAGAACGGAAAATGTGAAAAAAAATATAATTCATTTATGTTCATATAAATACATTAATAAAATTATTTTATGAATATGTACATGGAAGAAAAATATTTTAAAAATAAATCTTTAAGACATTTAAAATGAGGTTTTAAAGGTAAAGTGTCCCTTGCATTGCATATGAATCATCATATATATTCATTATCATCCTAAATAATAAAATTATTTTAATTATTTACTTTCCAAAGAAGCATTTTCTATTCTATTATTCCTTTTATTTTATCTATTTCCATGATATATATAATTACTTAATGAACTTTGTTAACATTGAATGTTTTGATGATATTCAGCTTATATGTCCAAAAAGACATTAATAAGTTTAATACGGTAAAAGATTTCATTATTAAATCATATCCAGAATAATAATCATGAAATAATTATAATTTTTATACACAAATTATAATTTTTAAACTAACCGTGGAATATGGTTATGAAAAATTAATTATGTTACAATCTTGGAGACGGTAGTCCGTACGTAAACATGTGTTACATTTCCATTCTTCAAAGAACATGGAAGAAGGAAAGTAAGAACATTTTAACTTAATTGAATCATGATTATATAATTAATATAATACTATTTCTTTAAATAAACTTATATATAGTGTCCATGTGATGTGGTTATGAAAAAAAATCACATCACCTCATGGAGGTGGTAATCCACACATATGCACGGAAGAATTTATCATTTTTTAATGGAAGAAAAGGTAAAAAATTATATGATATATTATACTTACATAATAATAAATATTTATTGAATATAATATATATATATATATCAATTAAATCTATCATTATAACTATCCTTGATAGGTAGTGATGGATAACAAATTACACTGGTTCACGAGGCAGTAGTCCACCATACACACGAACGATGATTTCATTTCCCATTTGATGGAAGTGAAGATGGATATAGATTAATAAATTAACATAAAACATATAATTAAATGAAATATACAAGTTTTATTATTTCATAAAGTTTTATGAATATTTGAAGGATGTAGAAGAAGAAATAAATGTAAAAAATTTGGTTAAAAGCTATACATCTTCTTCAGACTACCTCTTTTTCCTTATAACTTGATCCCTCTAAGGTTTTTATTATACTCAAAATAAGACATATATAATTAGGGGAGAGATTTTAGTCAGGTATTTTGGTAGGGATTGTCTAAATAAAATGGATCTTTAAGTGTGGAGATGAGAGTAGAGGGGGTTTCCTATTATAAGTTAGGGGAGGGGTATTATTATAAAATCATGATGTATTTAATTAATATAAGATAATTTTCATTTTAAAATTGAACCAAATTAATATAATTATAATATATTATAATGATTATTCTAAATAATATTACAAAATAAAATTTGGAAAATTTCATGTGATGTTTTTACCCTTATCAATTTGTTTCAACCCCCTTTACCCTTTTGATAATTACTATGATATCAAAGATTTTTACTCTTTAAGGGTAAATAAAGTTACTATAAAATTAAAATTGATCTATAAATGGAAAATGTTTGATATTTTATACAATATTCCACTAAAACAATAGAATATAGTATTTTTATTAATTTAGAAACATTAATAAAAAAAATTTATTATAAAATATCATTAATGTCATTTTTGGAAGTACATGAAATAATATAATATAATATGTGTCTAAATCTTGTAAAATGGTTCCTAAATGAAATTAATTTGAAGATAAGGGCTCTACGGTCTTAATATAATCACCCAATAAAATATATACAGGTTTCCCATTGGCTATCCAATTTTAAACTTATTCATGGTAATGACTTTTTTCAGTATTAAAGGGTTATAATATAACTTATAAGGTGAAAATTGGATTATAAATAGAAAATAGATTAAATTTAGAATAATTTTTATCCTAATTTTCATCTTTCAAGATTTTTACAATTTTTAAATAATTTAATAAATATATTTAACAAAAAATACAATTAATATAATTTTAAGAACTATTCATATAATTTAACTTTGAAAAAAGAATGACAATAATGGAATTATAATATAAAAATTTTAAAAATATATAATATGATTAATTTATTATCAAAATTCCTGAGAAACTTTAACACACCTAAAAAATATTACTTTTATAGTTTTTAAAACCATTTACTTTATTTTTTCTGTTACTTGCACAAGCACTATGTCAGCGTTGCACAACCCTTAACGGTAATTGTTTCATAAAAAAAATTAAAAAACAAATTACCATGATAAAAAATATTTTATATTTAAAATAACCATTTATAACTGAGCATAATTTTTTTATCCATTTCAATATATATATATATATATATATATATATATATTAAAATCAAGAAAGTGATATTTTTGAATTTACCATTAGTCGAAATATTATAATTTTTAAAATCAATGATAAATGGAAAATTCATATTTTTGAATTTTAGATGATTATAGATGAAATATACCTATAAAATTAAAATAAGGAAAGTGTTTTATGGAATTTTAATCTATATTATAATACTTTTAGCCCTAATTAACCCATTTTACCTTTATAGTGGTAACTTCAATTTACTATGGTTACTATTTGTAAAAACAAAAAATAAATGAAACTTATTTACCAAACATGGAATATTAGATTAAAAATATGGAATAAATTTTTGAAGATTGAATTTATTTTGGTGAATTAATTTAATTTAAAATTTAACTCAAAAAATGTGATGAAAAATGATTTTCTAGAAAAATGCATTTTTAAGTAAAATATAATTTTACCAAATTTAAGAATAATGTTGTTTATAATAAATTTTTTTGGATTATTTTTAATCAAAATTAAATAATGAAAATTTAAAAATATTCCCAAATAGAATGTGTCTTTTTATGTACTCAAAAAGAAAAGATAGTTATCAATAAAAATCAGTATTTGTCACTATTCATTAAAATATATAACTTTTTAGAAAATTATCAAAAATTCAAGTTATGATATTTTTGATATGATTATTTAAAAAATGATATAATTTTTGTTGAATATAATTTCTCAAATTTCTAGAAGTTAATTATAATATTAAGTCATAAAAAAAATAAAAACCGTGGAAAAAACTATTTTTGAAGCATAAAATAAATTTATTGAAAAAGTGAGTTCTTATTTCCAGACAATTAATCATTAAATTTCTACTGATTTGGAATGTTATATATATTTAATAATTTTATTAATCATATATATACTCACTAATTTAATGGAAAAATTATAACTATAACATTTAAATATTATTATTTCACGGTTCATTTAAGCTCGGTGTTGCATATTGTACACGATATTGAATATAGTGTTCCTTAAAAATATTATGATATTATAGAGTTGGTGAGTCACATCCATTTAGATAATTTAGTTATGATTATAGTGTGGGTCTTAGATATTTGTGTTCGGTTCTGGGATGACAATAATGATACTTATATAGTGGGGAGCATCATATCAGCTATAGTTGAATGCCCCCGCTTATTGGGAGTGTTATTGGTATTATGAAATAAATAATTGGATGGTTATGATAAAATCAGTTATACTAGTGCTTAAAGTTAAAGTATTACCTCTATTTGGCCATTATGACTTTTTAACAATGAAAATTTCTATAATGGGGGATTATAAAATGACATGATTTCTAGGTTACTAAAATGAGAAAATATTTGAATTTTTAGGTTCAAAGAATCATGAGGGGTAAAATGGTTATATTCTCCAATCAGGTGATCTCAAAAAATTTCTTTGACCACTGCATTGGCCCCAAAATAGGGTGATTACCCAAGGGTAGGATTTTGGTGGAAATATGAACTTCTCAATTTTAGTAGAATATTTTATATTTACTTGATTAAATACTAATTTATTCATTCTTTTATGAATGGTGATATATTTTGAACAGAGAATCAGATTAATATTTTTACTCTATGATTGATTCTAGAATTGTACTTTTTTTCTTTGGTGATGTGTAAACCCACTTAATGTTCTGGGACTCTGGATGAATGTTTTAAATAGGCATTTAGTTTAATTTTATTTATAAAAAATATAAATTAAATTAATTAAACTCTTCACCGCATTTTCTTTTTAGGATTGATAGAAGGTTATAGGGTTATCCCTTGAACCAAATGATAGAACCGATAGGGAAGGGGTAAGGAGGACCTTCCAGAATTTTTCCATGGTATTGATCAAGATCACATTATGGTGCATCAGCTTCAGAGCATGGATTTAAACTCAAGGCTTCAGGATTTTCACCATGAAGTAGTTTTTTATGTTTTAGATTTAAATTCACATTTTTTATGTTTTAAAGACCTTATATTGTTGTTGGAGACCCCATGAGGATTGATATATTCTTATTTTTGAAAAAAAAGGTTTTAGGTGGATCATTGGGGTTTCTTATTTGGAAAACCAGATCACACGATGGGTGTTTTCAAGAACACATGCATTGTCTTGAGTTATGAGAATATGAATTTTTTGGGACTACATGATGTGTAGTATTATTATAGATCATTTAGTGTGATTTGTGGTGTGTGGTTGAGTACATGGCTAGAAACCCCAAGTGAGGTTTACATGGCCGTGTAGTAGTATACAAGATGGACCCTGATGTAACCATGTAACATCCTGGATTTTACCAATGGTATAGAACATTAATATTTTAGTCTTATTTTCTTAAAATGTCCCTATTAATGATTCTTAAGGGTTAAAGGATGTATCATGTTCACATGGTTCTCACTCGAATCCCGAAGATCTAAAATGGGAGGATGCAAACTAGGCCACATGATTAGAGGAAACCGTGCAACCCAACTCATACAGTTTCCTTAAACTATACGGAAGATGATAGTAGGAACCCAGGGGACACATGGTTTGTCTAAAACCATGGTACTTGAGAGCATGGATGTATGCCACTCTATAATTTTTGTATAGAGAGGTTTTTCATGATTTTCTAATGGTTAGTCAAATGGTGCTCTTAACTGTGCAAGGTGCCTTCTTATTGAAATTAATGGTGCATAGTTGGTGCATGATTTTGAAAAACCACTTGTCCAAACTATTTGAAATGTATTTTGAGGTTAAAATTACTTTTTTTACTTAATTAATGTTTGAACATATCTCCTTTTTTCTTCTCCCTTTCCAGTGGGATTTTGGTCCTTCTATGGCGTGTGGTGATCCTCCTCCTCAATCCATGGGGTTTTGATGTATCTCCTTCATCTGTCACTCAAATCCTTCACAACTAGTAACTATATAAAGCCATCTATAATATATACCTTACAAACCCTTCTTTTGTTTAGTTCCTTTTATATCTATTTTCTTTGGTGCGACAATATTTTTCCCTATTTTTGGGGTTTTAACAAATCCTTTGATTTCTCCCATTTTAGCATGAATCTAGGTTGGGAAATGGATGATTGGAAAACTACGATGTTGAGTTAGGATTTCTATGATCTTTATTTTCATTTAATCCTATTTTAGATGTCACACAATTGTTTCACTCACTATATCCTTTAGGTGATGTTTTTTTCTTTCATATTAAATTAATTGGAATGGTTTCTTGTGTCTATAGTGACCTTAACTTATAGTGAAACCCATTAGTGGGGTGTGCACTTTATCCCAACCACCCCTTTGGGTGTTCCAACCTCCCATGGTCTATTTTCCCATGTTTTAAAACTTTAAATCACCTTTGTTGTACATTTTTTCCGTGGTTTAATGTCTTAAATTTAAGGAATGGTTCTAGATAAGTGGTTGACATGACATTTTCCCTTGAACTACTTACCTCAAACCTTATGTTTAAATGATCATGAGGGATGATTCATATTTAAATGCCTATATATTATGTTAAATTATTATTAAAGTTGATTAAATTCTTATACTACATGTCATATTCCACTATTTGATTTTATGCTTTGAAATATAAGTTGTATCCTATGCCAAGCCTTTCTTTTATTAGTTTATTCCATAAGTGAATGGCTTGAATTGAATATCATTCTTGGTAAAGCTTGTTAGTTTGGACTAATAAGATGTTATTGATGACATGTGTTTCAAAATTACTTAATGACCTATGATTAAGCTTTTATTCCACTACTTATGTTTATAGATTATGGTATCATGACCCTTCCTTGGATCCTTTAGTATACTTTTGTGCTAAATGACTTATGCCTTGTTGATGGCTTGAATTGTATTATTTGGATAGCTTGGTAGCATGTGTCCTTTCCATGCCCATGATGGCATGAGTTTGTATATATATATATATATATAAATGACATGGCTTGTGATTTGTGCTTATTACTATGGATAACTTGTTACAGACCATTAGAGAATATGGGTCCTAAATTAAGGATTCCATAGATGGACTCACCATCTGTGGTTGGATTCACTTGGCACACCAAGAGTAATACATTGTCATTCTAGGTATGGGATTTTTGGGTGGCTTATTATGCTTATTAGTGACACCAGTTCCCTAGGAGATAAATTGAGGATGAACTTTATAGAAAGATGGATATGCCATGCCTTGGGTGAAACCTAGTCCCATATGTGAGATACTTGGTATGGACTCAGAGTCACTATCCTAGAGTGATACAAGGAATTGCATATGAGTTTCCTTGGATGGAATCAGAGGTATTTGGTTATATCAGAGATACCCTTAGAGACCCCTCATATTCTCTTTAGATATCCTTGTATGGGAATGAGACTCCACCTTTGGATTTGATGGATTGATTTATTATTTACTCACATGATATTAATCCACTATTATTTTTATCATTATTATTATGAGCCTTCTTGAGCCCCAGTGACATCTCTCTTCATCTTTTTTAAATACTTTCTTAATGACTTTGAAATTTGATCTTTAAGATAAATCACAAGTTTGGGGTCTTCTACTCCTTTACTTTGGTTGGTTAAATTGTAATGGACCTTGAATGCATATTATGACTTGAAAAAGTACATATTTGAATATATCTGTCTTAAGATGAAGTAGGTAGTATGGGTTATGTGTCCTTTTAGGAACCTAGGCTGAGGTGGTTACTTTTTATTTCATATTTCCATTTTTTGTAATATATTAGCGCACTGAACTTTTATTTACAAAACAAAATAGATTAGGCTAGACACTGTGGGTTTTGGATGACTGAGATTCATATATCAAACCCTTCTCAGGAACTATTTGGTACTCGAGTATACTTTATGATACCATATATAGAAAAGGGGGAGTGTGTCGATTCCGATGCTTGATTGTTTTTCTATTTTAGGATAGAGCGCGAGGAAGATGACTAAGCCTATGCTTAAGGTGCTTGTAGTAGTAGTTTTTGTATTTTTGTATATTTTTAAGACATGTATTATATTCTTGTATCCCCATATCCCCATAATTATGTTTTTTAAAACATCATGACATCATCATTTTTGTAACTATTATAGATTACACTGCTTCCGTTTGGTTACTTATCTTTCTTGGTGTATTTAATTGCTTCTGTGGTTATCTGTTTCAATTTATGCTTACACTAATTTTCATATATTTTATTATTGGTGTTCATAAACAAAATTATGAGGGAATAGTCTACCCACATACACACTCTATGCCATTACTTCATGTTGAAAGCCTTTGGCATTTGGGGAGATGTGCTTGAGGTCCTATAGCCACCATCTCGGGGCACTGGTAAGTGGAACACGATGTGGGAGGCTAAAAAGTTTTATAATATCCCTTTTTTATTTTTTATTACTTTTTGGGTTTATATAAGAGAATAGAACATTGGAATTTTAAATTTACCCTATTCTTGGACATAGTTAACCCATGTACAACAGAAACCCAAATTGCCTAGAATGGGAAATTGTAATTATTGATTTTTGAATTTATGGTTGATGATACTTCACCATTGGGTGAATCACTTTCTTTGAGATGTTACTAATATTGGAATTGTTGGAATGATTATTTCTATTACATAAATCTGATTAAATGATGGTGTTGCATTACATGCATCATTCTAGACTCTGTAGGAAATGAATCAATATGAATATTACCATATCGTATCTAATTTCAGTCTGCATTTTCCTATTTGTTATGTGATTGTTGGTTGTGCATTGCTTATTATTCCTTAAAGATCCTGTTTTTTTTAATTATAAATGTGTGGAAATTAAACGTTTAGGAACTTGTTGTGGTTTGGGTTAAGTTGATGCCCAATTTCAATGTATAAGGTGTATGGATCTTTATTAATTGAAATGGTGATCCACCTAATTCATCCAATCATGAAAAAATGAATTAAAGTTATAGGGAAATTAAAGTGAAAACCACCTTTTTAAAAGAAATTTCTACCTTATATGGAAACGTGAGACCTTGATCTTACCTTGGAAATGGGCTATAGGCCAGGTATTTTGTGATCCTTCTGATGTATTTTATTTCTTATTGAAGATTGGATTGAAGAGTAGGTTGCTAGTTATTTTATGCTAAAATTCATTCTATTTACCTATCATATTTATCACTCTCTTCATCTTATTTCCCTAATTGTTATAAAATCATGTATGAGGATCACGTGCTTGGAAATTGTAGAGCTATGGTACCATGATGTCCTCATGTTGTATTCCAAGATAGTTGCGATGAGAAAACTATATAGGTGATGAGACTTAATCCACATATAGTGCCTCTAATATTTCATCCTGAGGCAGCTCTTACTCATATTACATTATGCGTGGATGCTTAGTTCCCTGAGAGTCTATTCAGGTTCATGTAGTTTTTTCAGGGTACTCTCCGGCCTCCCCCAACATTGGCAGAGATGAATCGACACTTTCAACAAGCAGTATCATCCCAACATCTCAGGGGATACTCATGCTAATGCTGAAAAATCATCATTAGAATCCATGGAATCTATATTTTATCATATTGAGGGTCCTCTAAAGTGGAGGATCAAAATCTCTACCTACATGCTACATGATTCTGCCAAACATTGGTGGTACATCTTTTCTGTGTCTTAGCATTACATATACATAGTCTTGGTAGACTTTGAGGTGGATTTATTTGACCAATTATTTATATAGAATCTTAGAGTGGATCGAGCTAGGGAGTTCATGTATCTTTACCAGGGCTCTATGATAATGATTGAGTGGTATTCTCACTTCAACGAGCTTTAACATTTTCTCCATCTCTAACAGATGACGAATTGATGATTGGGAGATACATTGAGGATGCACTTGGGAATGCTTTCCACTCACTATTGAACATATTTTTGTTGAATACCATTACATTGATAATAATCCAAGCCCTAATTATTGAAGGACATCTTAGAGAATATGGTCTTGTGATTCAGGACGATTCATTTTTGAAATAGGGTGATGGTTCGTTAGGTAGTAGAAAGTGATGATTTGACGGTGCATATTGGGGTGGTTCCAGTTAGGCGACTCATACTAATTCTATTGTAAGTCACCAGTGTGGTAGTCCAGTACATTAGAATCCATAGTGCATGGGGAACCCGATTGAGTGATGAGCTTGAGGTAGGATGGATCACCTTCACTGATTCATTCATTCTTTTCCTCCAACATATAGGGGAAGGGGATCCATACTAGCACCTCTACCAGGTACAAGATATATGACCCATGTCTGTCCAGTAGTTGATATTATACCATCTGAATAGGCCTTGGTGGTAAGTTTCACGCTTGAGGTAGTTAGGCCTCATAACATTAGCGTTAGCAGAGTGATCTACTCAGGCTATTTCGGTATCATCTCATATTCGAGGTTCAGGAAATATATATTCTATATATCCAGTACTATAGGAGTAGATTCTAGTAATATCTATGATTGAAGATACTATTATAGTGACCTCTACTTTAATTTATACCCTATTTCATACAGGTGCATCACACTCTTTCATATTTTATATGTGTGTGGAAAGCCTTGGTCTTACAATAGATTACCTCTATGGAGTTATGTACCTCAACACACTGTTAGGGATTAGGATAGATAGAATACAACAATTTTAGGAGTTCCCCCTTGAGATAGGTGGGTGCTATTTCTTCTGGAGTTTCTTCATCCTCTAAATGACTGACTTTGACATCATTATCAATATGGGATGCCTTTTTATTTATTATTCCTAAGTGGATTTATATCACCTAAGAGTATATTTTACTTCACTTGAGGGAATTATGTATACACATAAGGATGAATGGGATATCAAGGTAGATCAAGATGGACCCAAAAAGACTGGGTTTTGTAGAGTGAAAACTTAGTTGGTGAGTCTCTTTATAAGCGATTACAGAATGCAGCTAGAAAAGTTCCCTCTAGTTGTGGATCATTTCAATGATGTCTTCCCTGATGATTTATTTATCTTACCTCATTAAATAGAGGTTGAGTTCACCATATAGATGCTGGATGGTGCGGAACTAGTATCCATTCCACCATATAGGATAGAACATACAAAGCTTTAGGAAATCAAAAATAATCTTGAAGACTTTGAGGATAAGGGTTTTTTCATAACCAGCACATCACCACATGGTTTACTGGTCCTTTTCTCTATGATAGAAGATGGTACAATGTGATTGTGTGTGTATTACAGATGGTTGAACCAGCTTACGGTAAAGAACCATTATCCACTACCTTATACAGATAACCTCATCAAGCATCTCTAAGGAGAAATAGTTTTCTCCAATATTGATTTGAGGTCGGGATACTATCAAGTGTGTGTGATACAATTAGATATATCCGACATATAATTATAGAGGATTCACGGCTTACACAAGTACATTGTTATGCCATTCAGTTTGAATATGATACAAGAAATCTTAATGGCTCTGATGAATCAGGTTTTCCACCTGTATTTTTATTCCTTTGTGGTAGTCTTCATAGATGACATATTTTTGTACACACACACTAGACACAACCACTCCAATCATGTTGAGGTCGTGATAAGTACACTAAGAGAGCACCAAGTATATGCGAAGCTGAGTAAGTGAACCTTTTGGATTAGTACTATTCACTTCTTCGGTCATATCTTATCTATGGTAGGCGTATTAGTTGATGCAGAGAAGGTGGGAACCATGGTTTCTTAGGAGAATCCCAAGAATGTGTTTCATATACACAGCTTCTTAGGGATAACTGGATATTATAGGGGGATTACTCAAGATTTTCCAGCTTAGTATTGTGTGTTATGACGATGAATAAGAAGGTATTTAAGTTATTATGGTACGAAGCTTTTGAGAAGGCCTTTCAAGAGTTAAAATAGAGATTCACTTCAGCTCTAATTATAATTCTTCATGAGTTTTTATATAGTCTATTGTGATACTTAAGAAATAAAAATGGGTGCAGTTTTGATGAATGTTGATCGAGTTGTTGTGTATGGATCTCTCCAGCTAAGGACTCATGAGAAAAAATATCCTACACATAACCACAAATATAATATTCTTGGTTCTTTCTATTTTATTTTACAGGAATAATCTATTAGGAGATATATTTTTCATTTATATGTATCAAAAGAGTCTAAAATATATCTTCACTCACCATGACATGAATTTTAGGTAGTTCATGTGGGTGGAATAGCTATAGTCCTTCGATTTTGTGCTTTTTTATACCCATAGTAAGGGGAAATTCATGGATGATGCATTGAGCCACAATACCCAGACACAAGCTTTCCAGGTGTCCAAAAGTGAGTGGATGTTGATTTCCTTGTTCTCTGAGATGTATATTGAGGTTTAAGTGAGGCATGGGAAAATAATTCTAGAATCTCTCTTAGTGACATATTCTCTTCTAGAAGGGTTTTAGTTGGGGAATTTATTATATTTCGAAGGCCTCATCCTATGGGATACCAACATAAGAGATAACACACCTCTTGGTTGGGTTATTGATGGCAGTGATACCCTACTCTACTATGGATGTGTATGGGTGCCGTTAAATATATAGAAAGATGTGATGAGGGAATCTCATGGGTCTTTTTGGGAATTTCATCTTGGGATTACCAAGATGTATTGGGATATGAATCATCAGTATTACTGGTCAATTATAAAGATAAAAATAGTAGTTTTTATCACTCTGTGCTTCACCAATCAGCAAGTGAAGGCAGAGAACAAGTGACTTGCTAGAGTTCTACAACCTCTCTCTATTTCTGATTGGAAATGGAATGATATCACAATGAATTTTTTGATAGTATTTCTAAGGTCTCCTCAAAGCAGCGATGCAGTATGGGTGATTGTCGATAGGTTGACCAAAGTATCCCACTTATTATAAATCTGGGAGACCTTCTCTGTTAATGATCTTAGGAATCTATACATTCAATAGATAGTAAAAATTCATGGTGTACCATCTTATATCATTTCAAACTAAGATTTCCGGTTCAAATTGTGATTCTGGAAAGGGTTTTAGAAGGAACTTGGTTCACAAGTTCCCTTGAGTACTGTATATCACCCTTAGACTCATGGCTAGTCCAAGGGGTTGATTTGGGTGTCAGAGGATATGCAATGAGCCTATATCCTTGATTTTTGAGGTTCCCAAGAAAATAATATTCATACGTTTGAGTACTCATACAATAAAAACATTTTGGAAACAATTCATATGGATCTGTAGGAGACCCTCTATGGTAGACCATTCCGTTCACCTTTGTGAAATATTGATGTAGGTTAGACAACTCTATTGGGTCCTCATCTCATTTAGGAGACTTCCAACCAAGTCTATATGATTTATAAGTGTATGGATATAGCTCAGTCTAGGCATAATTCATATACTCATCATTACCGTATACCTCTTTAGTTTAATGTGCTACATCGGGTCTTTCTACGTGCATCACCTTGATTGGGTCAGAGATGAATTAGGAGGTATAGTATTTTATCACGGAGATATTCTGATTATTTTTATATTATGGAAAGATTTGGGATAATAGCCTATCAATTTAAATTACCTCATAGGTACCATTCTATGAATGATGTATTTTATATAGCCCAACTTCAGTAAAATCATCCAGAACTATCTCATTCATTCTACCCTGATGACATTGATCTTATAGAAGATGCATCCTAAAAAGAGAATCCAATTTATATCATTGATCGTAGCATGGAGGTTCTCTGAGGTAGGTCAGTTCCTTTAGTCTGGGTGAAATGGTAGAATAAACATGTACAAGAAGAAACATGGGAGTTAAAGGATGATGTACATTTATAGTGGGTAGATCGTTTCTAAAAAGATGTTCTACCACACTAAGAAGGGAAACTCAGGGACGCATTATCTTAAAGAGAGGAGGTTGTAACATCCTAGTGTTTTTGAAAGGTATTGATCAATAATTGTTTTGTTTTAATTTCACAAATTGTAAATAGTAATGATGAATAAGGGTTAATAGAGGTCTCAGCTACGTCCGAGACTCATTTGAAGCCCAAATTTCCAAAATGGGAGGAGGTAGAGTAGGCCGCAGGGTTAGAGGAAACTGTGCTGCCCAGCCCACATGGTTTCCCAAAATAGTACAGAATATAATAGTGGTTACCTAGGGGCTGAATAGTTTTTCTGAAACCATGTGACCCAGGGCACATGGTTGTTCGAACCTCTGCGATTTTTTTATAGATTGGTTTCACACGGTTTTCACACTGTTATTCAAACCATTTACCTAACTATGAGAGTTTCCCCCTTATAGTAGTAAATGGCGCATGGTTAGTGCACAATTTGGCCAAAATATGTGGTCAAACGATGAAAATTTTAATTTTTGGATAAAATTCATTTTTTCCCTTAAGGTTTTAACCCTCCTCCATCAATTATTCTCCATTTCCAATAGGGTTTTGGTCCTCTCATGTTGTTTGGTGCTCATCCTCTTCTATCTATGGGTTTTTGATGTATCTCCCTCATCTGTCACTAAAATCCTTCACCGTTGGAAGCTACAGAAATACCTCGGTAAGATTTACCTTTTTCACCCTTCTTTTTATAGGTCCTTCCATCATACATTGCACTATTTTTGTGCAATAACCCTTTTCCTAATTTTTGGGGTTTTGAAAAATCATTTGACTTCTCTCGTTTTAGGTTGAATCAATGTTTGGTAGTTGATGAGTGGAGCACTATGATGTCAAGGGAGGGTGTCTATAATATTTCTTATAATTTTCTCCTTTTTTATATATCGTGTCATAGTTCCACTAAATATATCCTTATGGTGAAGCTTCATTCATTCATATTAAATTTATTAGAATGGGTTTTCGTTTCAGTAGTGACCTTATATTATGAAGAAACCCATCCGTGGGGTACTCTCTTTGTCTCGACCACCCCTTTGGGTGTTCTTACCTATAGTGGCCTATTTTACCCATGTTTTAAAATTTGAAATCACCTTTGGGGTGGGTGTTTCCATTGGTTTACTATCTGAAATTTAAGGAATGGTTTTATATTAATGGATTCCCTAAGATTTTCCCTTGAAATATTTTCCTCAAAACGTACGTTTAAATGCTCATGAGGGATGATTTATATTGAAATACCTATACCATATGTTAAATACTTTTTCAATTTGATTAAATTCATATAATTCATGTCATATTACATTGTTTTATTTTATGATATGACATGTTCTTTGTATCTTTTTCCACACTTTATTCTTATTTCTTTGTGCCATAAGTGAATGGATTGAATTGAATGTCATTCTTGGGAAATCTTGTTAGCTTATAATATTCAAATTTCATTGATGACATGTGTTTTGAAATGTGTTAATTCCCTGTGCTTAAGATTTTATTCCATGACTTATGTTTATATATTATTTTCTATTGATCATGCCTTGGAGACTTGATTATACTTTGGTGCTAAATTCTTTTTGGCATGTTGATGGATTGGATCAACTTGGATGGGATTGGGACTCCACATTGAAATTTGATAGACTTATTATTATTTCTCATATGTGATGCATCCACTATTATTATAATTATTATTATTATGATATTTAATGAGAACCAGTGATGTATCTCTTCATATTGTTTACATACTTTCATAATGTCTTTGAAATGTGACCTCTATGTTAAAGCACAATATTGGGGTCTTATACTCATTTAATTTGGCCAGTAAAATTTTAATGTCCCTTGCATGAATATTATGATGTGCACAAGTACTTCTTTTCAGATATCCTGCTTAGGACAAAGAAGGTAGTATGGGTCATGTGTCCTTTTTGGAACTCAAACTGAGGTGGTTACTTTTTATTTAATATTGGTATGTTTTTTTATATATTATAACACTTATCTATATTTATAGAACGAAATGGATCAGACTAGACACTGTTGGTGACAGACTACTAATATTTATATCTCACTCCAAACTTGGGTGACTTTGGTACCCAAGTAGACTTTATGATCATTGGTATGGATAAGGGGAAGCATGAAGCTTCCTATGCTTACTTTTATGTCTGTTCAAGGATGAAGCATGGGGAAGAGGACCAAGCCTTTTCTTGATATTCTTATAGTATAAGTTTTTTTATTTTTGTAAATCTTTTCAGCATGTAGTATATTCTTGTATCCCCAGCTCCTCATACCCATTTTTTTATAGCATCATGACATCATCATTTCTTTAAATATTATTGATTACACTACTTCAGTTTGGTTACTTTTCTTTCTTGGTGTATTTCATTTCTTCAGATACTATTTGTTTCAATTTATGATTCCACTAAATTTTATTTTTTTTGTTACTGCTTTGCATACCCTGCCTTATGAGGTAATAATATCCCCATGAACACACCCTAGTCCCTTGCTTCTAGTTAGAAACATCTGGCATTTGGGGAGATACACTTGAGGTCTTGTAGCCACACAGTCAGGACACTAGTAAGTGGAACTTAGGGCGGGATGCTACAACCCAAGGCATGTAAAAGTATACACATAGACCCTGAGTGTCCCTAGGGTGTGTAAAAGTTCATGGAAAGGTGTGGTTTTGAGTGTAAAAAACATGTTCTCAGATGTACACAACATTTACTATCCCCTTTGAGTGGACTTTGATGTTTTTTCACCCTGAAGATGAAAATGGGCTCAACGGGAGTCCATTATAAATATTTTTCTATATAGAACATGATATTCGAACCCTTGAAATATTTTGATATCATTTAAAGTATTTTTTGAGGCTGGTGACATATGAAGAAGAGACCTTTCCTCAAAATGATTAATTGAGAGTTCTCCTAAGGGAGTGTGAGTTGAGAGGCCTGTGAGAATAGTTAGTGGATTAATAGGAGTGAGTTCCAAGGACCACATGTGAGATATAAAGGAACGAACTTAGTGTCCATAGTGTAGAATGATTGGATACATTAAAGTAAAGGAACATGAATACTTTTCATGGATTGGCCCTAGGCGGCCTTGGGTAGTTGATTATTGATCTAATTTTTAGATCGACCTCATAAAGACATTGTTTCTGATATGGTCCTTATTCCATATCTTGGGAATGATTTCAATAAGGCATATTTCTTAAGGAAAGTAGGGGAAAGATGTGATAACGGTGATGTTGAGGGTGGTGTTTCTCCTCAGTGATAGGAATTCACCCAAGAGACTAGTTTTGATTAGGGATCCCAAGTGGGATGCCTCCACTTATGTTCTTAAATAGAGGAACCATACTCTTTCATACTAATTCCTAGGATAACATAAGGTATGTCCCCATTTACATACTATCCCAGAAGATCCCAAGAGGGATTCCTCTACTTATATACTAAACTTAATGATCCAGAGTCAGATGCCTCTATTGTAGTGATGAACTAGTGAACCCCTGGGGTCCCCTCTATTGGATAACCTTGAGCAGGTGTATGTGGATATTGGTAGATATGGAAGCATGTATCACATAGACTATGTCTCGAACATTTGAGACCAAGGGTATATAGACAGTGAGGATGGGAGTGATCATTGAACAATCATTTGATATGTTTTTTATGGTTATGATATATGATTTCCCAGGATTCTTAGGAACTGGTCATTGGTCCTTTCCTTGCTTTGATATCTCAGGATGCTTTAGAATCACTTATTGAGATGGATGACACTATGGGATACTTGATATATTTCGGATCCAGTATCAAATTATATTTAGGGTAGACTCCTTTCTCATATTTCATCCAATGTTTTGGTTGATATGAGGGTGGATGCCTAGAGGTGGTACCATGGATCCTAGATCAGATCATGTGTGGCCACATATACCAGAATTTTTAGGATGGCTAAGATTCCTATGATTTTGTGATACCATTGTGAATGACCAAGTACTATAATTCAAATGGAGATACTACTTTACCATTGTTAATCCCTATGATTCATATAATTTGAATGGTGGTATAAGGTTCTAAGTGCGAATATATTCCCAAGGAAGGATGTTGGAAATCATAAGGGTGGCTATTGGATCCCATTGATAGATACCTAGGATAGCCCCTAAGATCAATTGGTTGCACCAATGATGTTTTATCTGAGATTCCATTTGATATTGGATGCCTAGGATTTTAACTGTAGGATCTAGGTATGGTATACCCTTTACTTTCTCAGTAACCTAGGATTCATTCATCAATGGATGTATAGGATTTCATAGGGATTCTCCCTCTTAGGAATCAATTTTTCTCCTAAAATAGAGATTCCCTATGTACTAACATGGATTTTAACCAGAGGGGTTGAGGATAAGGGATTTCTGGTGATGCCCCAAGGTCCAATACTCATCATTAGTGGTATGATAACAGGATCACCAAAGAGAGGATAGAGGTTCCCTTAATGCGATGCTCATGCCCAATGATATTTTAACATCATGAAGTGGATGGTATGTTCAATTAGGGTAACAGACCCAAGGATCTATGATGATTATAAGACATAGATAAGGTGATACATAGATGGCAATGGGGATGTTATGTTACTATTGTTGGAAGGGTGCTTATGACATTCTAAGACACATTCTTAAATTGGATGAAGCGGGTTTGAGTTGAATGGGTTCCACAATAAAACCTAAGGATTGAAAATGGATTTACTAATTACTTTATTCTAGTTATTTTCATATAGGCTTGGAATATTTCATGATAATAAAATTAGAACAACAGGTTATTGGTTCACCATGGAGGGTGTCCTACTAAGATTCATTTGTCACCCCCTATACGTGCACCTTAGTGTGCATTCCGAATCGAAATCTGATTTCATGTTGAGCACATGGAACAGTGGATATAGAGGAGTATCAATATTTCAGGATTTTATATATCCTCTCATGTGGATTACTATGATAATTTTTGGAGATTATGTATGTGTTATGAATAAGAGTTGGTAGTACAGTCGATGTATTTATTTCTAGATATTTATTTTGTGTATGTGGCCATCCCAGTGTGAGACTAATTGATCTGTATCGCATGACTGTTCAATTTGTATATTTCATTTCATTTATTATCACGTGATCCTATTTTCCATTATGATGTTCATACTATGATGATTGTGGTTTTTGTATGATACTTGGTGATTTATTTTATGATTTCACACACTGATATATGGGGTATATTCTCTCCATAGTACCTACTCAGGACCCACTGCTAGTCTATATCCTATAGTGTGTGGGTAGGTGAATCTGTGGTTACGTGGTGGTTTAGTTTCATTACAGTTCATAGTAAGATGGTCTGGGGAATTAAAATTTATCTATGACTTTACTCTTCCTCCTAGTGTCAAAATCTATCAAATATTTTTCATTATTCTTGAAATATGGATCCCTTTTAATTTCATAAAATATGATAAGATTGTGACATTAATCCAAGGAAAGATCTTATACATCCCACAAAGATAAAATTTTAGGATCAAGCATTTCCTAAAAGTTTCTCATCAGAATTTTAACAAAAGTAGATTCATCTATCTTCTCACAAAAACCGCACATATTACAATCAATTTCATTAACTACAATGAAAAAGTAATCAATGAATTCACTATCTCTAATTTTAATATCTTTAAAATATATCCTCTATACTTTTAATATAGATTTTTTGACTTTAATATCACCTTCATAACCGATCTTCATTTTTTCTCCAATATTCTTTGCAGTTTGAAGTTCTAAAACATCCATGTATACATTTTTTGAGAGATATATCAAAATGGAATGTTGATCATTGGCATATACATCCATATATCTCTTATAAGTAAAGGAAATGGGTTTAGCCTTAATAAAATTAATAATTACACATTTATAATGTCACTTAACTATATTCCAAGTGATACAATGTTTGGTTGAACCATATTCCTCCAATTGTGATAGTTTTTACCATCTAATTAAGCGAGCTCCTACTATTCACAAAATTCATATTTTATGCACTAAAAAACTTATTGGATCTTTATAGGTAACCAGGATAAACTCAAATACCCCTAATAGATCCCATGTCTTATTAGGTTCTACTAGGGGGTGGATGAATTAGTGGTACACTCTTTTACAAATTCTTTTTAAATTGTACCGCTTGGGATAGTTAAATTCACAATCCTCTCAATACTGAATTATCTTAGCCTCATCTCATATACATCAGAATATAGTGAAATCACAACACCCAAGGATGTATAATGATTGATAGTAAATTGTTACTCTTTTTCATGAGTTTTTAATCCCCCTAATCAAATATTATCCACTATAATCCCAAGTGGGTACACTATAGAAAATCACGATATAATTAACATATAATACTAATCTGTTACCACTCTATAGTCCCAAATGATTTTGGAACTTCCCACTTACCACTACAAACAAGTGATCCAAAACAAGAAAGATCTCATTATACTCTTGGTTTCTTATATACCACCATATGTATTTCTCCCTCTATGAAAAAACTAGATCAATTTTTTTTCTCATGTACCTTTAATAACCCAGATTACCCATTATAATGAATTAATCTATCGATATTGATTTGTCTTCTTTAGATATTTTATAATTTGATTCTTCCCATCATAATTAAATACATAGACACAATAGGTCTATTCCTTCTTGAATGGATCCCTAATATGGTATCCTTCATCCCTTCTCCATACATCTTTATATCAAATTCTTAGTGGCTCAATTCTCACAAATAGTATTCAGAAGACACACTTCTTTATTATTTTATGCATATATATATATTCAATAAATAATATCAGGAATATTAGTGTACGAAATGAAATTTTGGAGACTCCATTAATTTTGGAAGTATGAGATCATGATAATCCAAACTCATTTAATCTGAGTCAAGAATACTATGATAATTCTCCAAAATATTTGGGATAACTTCTTAATGTGATATTCAAAATATCACTATTTCTTTTAACCTATGAAATTTTGTGTACTTTATTCCTTTAAAATATCCATAAATGTGTTCATGAACTGATACGCTATGATGTGACACATGTATCTTATAGTGTGTAACCAATCATCTCCTCCTAAGATCACCATCAATTTTATGATTAATACTCAACATGAATCAAAATTTATTCAAGTGATTGTGATATTTAGTTTCTATAAAGATCATATTGTGCATCTCCTGAGTTAAAATTCATGAGAAAACATAATTTTGGAATTATCAATATCTATGTGAGGATAAATAATAATATTATGTTAATCTCCTTTTTTCAATAACTATGATGTGGATCCTCATATGCAGATGACCCAGTGAGATACCCCTTTACATGTTCACCCTAATGTCGATCTCTTAATATGGATCCCCATACATAGATACCTTTATAAGGTGGTTCGGTTGTGAATCCCTTTATGTGGATATTTATACATGAATCCACATATGTGAAACCCATTATACATGGATCCCCATATGCTCAAAATTATGTTATTCCACATTTATAAAAAAATATCCAGACTACCTCAAACTCCTATATAAACACTTCAACATATTATAAGGTCTTCTAAACGACCCACAATCAACTCAAATATTCATCTAGTACTTAAAAATAATCATCCATATATTTAACTCATTTTGAAAATATTTTAATTTCCTTAATAACTTCCTTATAAAGCATGAGACCTACTAAAAACTCCCCAACTATCTTGAAACTTCCAAATTCTACCACATTTTGTAGACATCACTTTCATTATCAACACATGTCTAAAACATGAATCATATTTCATAAATCATCACAAGTTAAATATATCTTCTTTATGAAGTAGCCTTAAACTTTGTTTTTCTATTTAACAAGTTAAGAGGTCACTCATCTTCAACAACATATAATGAATATAATTTTTCATATCCCTACTGACTACAAATATAACTCATTCATTTGAGAACGTAAATGAAAATAGACTTTTAAATGAAGAAAATTTAATAATTCAATTTATATAAAATATAATGGTTAAATATATAATGATAAAATATTTTAAAAAAATATTTACCTTATTTGAGTTATATTAGTCATCTATATATATATATATATTAAAATTTATGTTTATTTTTGATATTTTTAAATTCATATTTTTATTTAGTTATTTAACAATAAAATTATTTAAATAGTTACCCATAATGGACCGTTAACTATTCCAATAGCCATGTTATTTCTCCAATGGCCATATTTCCAATAGATACCTCATCTATTCCAATAGTCATATTACTTATCTCTACCTTATACAAACCCCATAAATATTATAAATTCACTTTAATTAGATTTCTCTAATTGTTTTCTATATTTAATTTACAAAATTTTGACCTTATTTCAGTTTATTTTTTTCTTATTACAGTGGTGTTCGTGTCGGTGGTATTTATAGGGGACAGTTAACCTACATATTTTCAAATTCTTATCATTTTATTTAATATTATTTATTATGAAATTATAATCATTTTAATGTTATATAATCTCATTATCCTTTTCTTATAATTTTATATGATGATATAATAAAATATGGATCATTTCATTATGTTTTTTTATATAATTTATTAATGATATGATTTTATTATTTAATACATATTTTTAAATAATCATGTATTTTGTAATGTATTGAAAATTAGTTATGGAATAATCAGACATGTTTTCCAGGTTCATATTATCCAAAAAAATATTTAATTTTTAAAAATATATGTTAATGGAGAACATTTACCAAAAGTGATATTCAAAATAAGGGTTTTAACATTCTACCACCATAAATAAATTGCATTATTATAATTTTCCCTTGTAAAAAATACCTATTGATGCTTCCAAATATCTTATGTAATGAAATTTTTAACTCATAAAGTTATATTAATCTTTAAATATGAATAATATTTAATATTTCTCAATATAAACACATTATAAATGTTATCCCCAAGTGCTCACACTATTTATAATTGAACTAGTTATTTAAAACTAAAGGTTATATCATTAAGGTTTATCATCCTAATGTTTATATATCGTAATTCACAAAAATAAACAACATATTATTTGATACTAAATTATAAATCCCCATACTCATATTTTTTAATTAGTTGAAACACATATCCCTTTTCATATATAAATTGAACAGTTATTACATTAACTATTCTTAAAATCACATATTTAGTATTTTTGGAGACTAGGTATATATTTAATAATCAAAATATGAAATAAAATTTAATTTTAATCAAATAAGTTATTATATACCTCTAATAATTTGATAAAAACCTTGGTGAAAAATGATATCACAAGGAGATATACATCAGTGAAAGGGTAAACTAAAAATCCAAAAAATGGGAAAAAATGGGAACACGGGAAATATACTCAGTATGGGATACCATGGGATAAATAATTATGACTGAAGATATTAAAATATGATCAAAATAATTCATAAGAAATTAAAATGACTAATAATTTATAATAATAGAATATTATCAGGGGAATCCTATAATGAAATAGAAACATGAGTAATAATAATAGAACATGGAATAAAAATGTTGTAATGATAGGAATGTGGTACAAACATAGCAACAAAACATCATAAGAGTAATTCAATGATCATTAAAAATTCCTTATAATATAATTTCTAGGATATCTACTAATGAACCATAAAATACAATATTAAGTTTACTACCCATACAACGAAATATAGTTTTCTAGGCACTCTGCCCATACACCATAACATCTCATGTGATATAAGATTTACCCAATGAATTAGAGAGATGTATACTTTTTTGATCACTTTTCACATAATAACATGTTTAAAATAATGTGTTTCATATATAAATTAATGGATAAAATAATCATACATAAATCTATAAGAATAACATAGATAACCTGTGTTGAAATGGAAGTGGGTTTCATATTAAACTCAAACAACATAACATATCATGAAATTTAAAGTAATAGATGGAAGGAGATATAAGTAAACATGAGGATAACCATAAATTTCTTAAAATAAATTCAATATAGATACATATTAATTTATCATAATATATTGGAGGGATACCATTAATGAGATAATAAAACCTAAAAGTAGAAATGGGAAGAACTCAGGAGGGGAATTGAGAAGATTCACTATAGTAAATTTTAAGTCATGTGAAACCAGTATAAATCATTATAAAAAATAGGGAAATGAAATTTTAATCCACAAAAAAAAATTATTGCGTACATATAATAATTTATATCAAGGATACATATTAATATTTTTTAATATTATATAAAAATTTAAAATTTTAAAAAAAGATTATTTTTTTCAAGTAATGTCATAATAAACATAAATAGATATTAAAAAAAATTATATCTAAAAATGGTGAGTTAAATATACAGGTGTGCATAAATTTTATATAATATTATATATAAAATAATATATGGAAAGACAAAAGATCTTATAGCAATAGGAAAGACGATCTGTAGAGAAAACCCTTTATAGACATTATAAGATATGAAATAAGAATAAAAATTAAATATTTTTATGAATTTGTATAAAAATATCAAGAAAATTTTAATAGAATGAATGTAATAATTAGTGTATACAATATATACAATTATTTTTAAAGAGGATATGATGAAGAGAGATAATATATAATAAGAGAAAGATCAAAAGAGTTCTCCTTACATATTTAGTAATGGATGATGTAATAACCCATAAAAGAGAGAATATTAAAATCAATTGTAAATCTACATAAATAATAAGAAAATTAAGTAAGTAATTTAATTTTTTGGTATATCATGAGGATATAATAATTTAGACAAATAATGGGAAATATAAGCCAAATTGATGATATTAAGATAGGAATACCATAGACTCTTTGTTTATCTACCATGATTAAACCACTTATATAAAAAAATTAATATTTTTAAAACTTTATTGTTTAGAATATTTTAAATTTATTTTAATTATTTTTGATAATTCATTTCAATTACTAATTATTTAATTACCTTTTTAAAATAAACGAGTTTGAATGTTTGTTAATATCATTCCATATTCATTTCAATATTTTGATATTGGTTATTTTTATTTATCATTGAGTTATATTATATCTATATGATTATAAATAAAAAAATTATATATAATTATATGTTATATAAGATACACTAACTTTATATAAAGTTAAAGATAATTAATTGAAGATAACATTCATATATAGAAGGTAAGGATGCATCGAAGGGTGAGAAATAAAATATGTGTGTATATATATATATTATAAATAGTTTTAGTTTTTTTATAGAAGAATAATTACATTAATACCCTACTGATATTATTATGAATTATTTTATAATGTATTAGTTAAAAAACAAAAATTAACAATATAAGAAGAATAAAATGAAATGAAATGAAAGGAATGCTACCTCTTCTTTTTGACTCTATCTTTGTTAAATGTCTAAATACAAGGGCACATGGGGTATGGTGAGACTAGAAAATCCTTGACAAGAGGATAGGTATTAGGATAGGTAATATGGATATATATTAGACCATAAGATAGTTTTTGGTAGTGGTTTTCCATATGGGTGAAATGAGGAATTTGTACGTGGATGCGCGACGAGTAGTTTGAGATAAAATAATGAATATAATATCATTTAAGGACCAAGGATTTCAATATTGATCATTGTTGGAAATATGGATAATATTAAATATAAATAATATATTATCATGTATTTTAATAATTTACAAAACTAAATTAATTTTTTAATAAATTATACTAAAGTAATAAAAATAATAATTAAAATGAGTTTTTAATTGAATAAATTATTATTTATAATTTGGGAAATTATTTTTAGGTTAGGGAATTTAATTTATTATTGTTAAAAACATTAATTATGTTATTAAACATATATTGGGACATCCAAATATTTTTTTAAATAAAAATTTCATTGTAACATAAAAATAATGTCATAAAACATACCGTATTTGAAAAATTATATTTTTACCATTCATTCCATAATTCATCTTTTTTTATTAAAGTACCAAAAAATCGTTTTTTTGGTAATTTCAACATGGTAATTCTAAATCTATATTCCATTTTATGAATTTTTTAATTAGAAAAATTCAATATTTATGTTTAATATAAAATAATAATGGTAAATTTATAATAACAAAACATATTAAAAAAATATTTACTTTGTTTGAGTTATATAAATTAAATAAATATATTCATTACATAAAAACATCAGTCATAAGTAGATTTATATTAATATATTTTTATTTATTGAATTATATAATTATTTAAATAGTTACCCATATTGGTATATAAATAATTCCAAGGGTCATGTTATAAATTCTATTAGGGGACTACCTAAGTGGAAATCTCACCACTTAATTATTTATGAAACTCAGGTTCAAATGTGGGTTGAGGATAATTTTCTAGGTACTATAATAGCACTATAGAACTCTATTAGCAAAGGAATTGTATCATGAACTATAGAATGATACTATAAAAGATTAATATTCATCATAAATTGGATTTATGACCACTTATTGTGAATTCATGCAACTAAGCAATTAGTTCATCACTGGACTTCTGGACATAGATCCTCTGAGGGATCATTTGGGGCCTTCATTCTTCAAGGAGAAGATTTTTTTAGTTGCATTTGATGATGTAATGGTGGTTAATGATGAAACTAGATGCAAGAAGATCATCTGTGCAACCGATCACTGACAATAAAGAATGGATTTTAGAGCACACCTAGAGCCCTAACACGAGGTGGATATGGAATGCTACAGATGCAGTGTTAGAGAATCTGGATAGAAGACGATAGTATGTTAGGAGGGTGTATTTTATATTTGGTCTATTTTCATTTGGGCCTTCAATACATATAATTCAGGGTCATCAAGTAATGTATTGTTGGGGTTTTGGACCATTTAAGGGTTCTCTCTTAACCCTGGTTAAAATAGGTCTTATCTAAAAAGTAAAATAAAATTTAAATTAGAATAAGGTAAATATTTTAAGAACCAGATTTTAAATGGACACATTTATCATTATAATTGTTATATGGTTTTTCACTGACCTATATATACCTCTTAAATCCTAAATACATAATTTATATAATTTTCATGCAATATTATTTATATTTTATTTACAAAATTCATAAAATGTTTCTAATTATCGGTTTTCTTATTACAATGGTGTTTGTAGTTGTGGTGTTTATGGGAGACCATAACTTTCTAAATTCCAGTAATGTTATTTGAACATATTTTTTTCTAATTGTTTTTATTTTTATATTATAGAATTAATTTTCCATTTCCTTTCAATTTTATATGATGGAGTAATTGAATATGCATCATTTCAATAATGGTTTCATATTATTTATTTATGGTATAATTTTACACTTGATCCAATATTTTTTAAAAAACATCTTTTATATCATGGTTAGAAAAATATTTATGGAAAAAATATATTTTTATTCTTGTTTTATATCATAAAAAACAAATTAATTTAATTTTACACATATATGTTAGCGGAGAAAATTTAGAAAATTATATATACAAAAGATGGTTTCTTATAATCTCACAAATATAAAACTACCAAACTTAATGCCTTATCAAAGAAAAAACTATCACATCATGGATATCGACTACCACAAATCATCTAAGTCCTATATATCCCATGATAATTTCAATTCACACCAATGAAAAATCCCTAATGTATCATGGAAATCATGTTCATTAAAATAAGTAGAAACACAAAAAATAAAGAATTTCCAATCATTTATCAAAACTATCAATGTATAAAAAAAAATAGGAATCGAAGAATCCCAAAACTTATAAAAAAAGGTAAAACCCCATAAATATAAGAAGAAAGTATAATAATAAATAACCCAATCATAATAAAAATATAACAAAGCATTAATCATCTACCTGATAATGACCCTATGGATATCTTAAAATACTCATTAAATCTCACATGAATAAACCAACTAGAGAAACATACTATATCTAACATAAATTTCAAAAATTTTAATAGTGATGGATAATAATAGATGTTGGTTTGATGTATAACCTCACTATAACAAATAAATAACAGAATTTACCAAGTTCTTACATTAGTGATCCAGTAGGAGAGAACTAGGCTATATTATCTTTAAAAGATCAACTATATATTCGAGTATATCTCATCATTACCTCATAGTTATCTCTTCATCCATAGTTCCCTGTTAATTAACCTAAAAGGAGGATCCCCAAAAATCCAAATGAACAATTAACATTGGAAATCATCCGTAATACGCCACAATGACTCCTAATAAATAAATATTTCATTACTATATATAGATAAAAGATAAATCATAGATATAGTTTTAATAAGTTTACTATAATTAACATAATACATTCGACAAATGTGAATAATGTTAGTAAAATGTAAAACTCTCATGGATTAAATTTTCTAATAAATATAAGAAATAAAACAAGTATAATATAGAATAAAAATAATACAAGTCCCGAAATAAAAATAATAGAAGAAATACAATTATGAATGGAAGGTATTATTTTTTGGCATAGAAATATTTGAATTTATAGAATGTTATGAAATGAAGTATATCTATCAGAATCATACCATTGTAAGTTGAATATTATCTGATAATTAAATGACCAATATTTGATCATTATAATTAACCATCATATAACCATTACAAAAGAAAAAGAAAAATTATAATTTATTATATTTTAATAGAAATGACTAATATACAACCATATATAAATAATATGTTCAATCATGAGAGAAATAAATACCTAATTTCTGGAACACATATAAATTTACATAACCTATAAATTTAATTAAATAATTAAATTTAATATACGTAGTGGTTTATCTCAATAAAATTGAATAAAAATTTGGAACCATTATATAAAAATTGACCAAGAGTTATTTTTTTAATATTTTTCTAAAAATGTTTTATTTCAAGATGAATTGTAGAATTATAATTTTTTCATATATGATATGTTATATTACATCATTTTGATGTAATAATGATAAATATTTTCTTGTCTATTTTAAATGAATTAAAATTAAAAATAATAAATTCAAATTATAAACTGATAAAATAATTTTGAAAATCTAAAACTTATTTTATACTTTTAAAAAAAATTTAATTATGTCTAATTTTACTTTCTATAGTCAAAATGGAATAAAATAATAGATTTTTTTCTATTTAATATTAAAAACTCTTTAATCATAGTTCAAATATAGATTATCATGAGGTAGAATCTTGTTTAAAACATTTTGAATGAAAGTTGCATAAGTTAGTTTTCAAAGGCCTAAATTTGAAAAATATTAAATAGGTCCCAATAATCGACTATAAATTTCCACATTATCATGACATTATATGCACATACAATTAAGGATTACTCTTATGGTATCTTTAAAAAATACTATCTTTTAGTTAGATCTATAATTTGGAGAAATTTAGAAATTCCAATATGCTCTTTTATGACGATAAGGAATATCTTTGAAAAGTATGGGTTCCATCCCATCTATTTCCTATTTGAATTAATTTTGTGGAATCATCCATATATTATATTTATTTTCCATGTACTATTATATATCAATTAAGATACTATCCATTTGAGTTATTATGTTGATGTGATACTATTTTTTATTTCCATATACTCCATTTATAATAAAAAACTTTTTTTTTATCACAATATTTGTATATAATTATGGACATATATTGATAAATTTTGTTTTGATAGGGTAATTTTGAATAAGTTGGGGGGGGGGGGGGGGGGGGTAAATCTACCTCTATGAATTTACATTCAAATATCACACACCCCATGTGTTCTCCAATGGACCATCCTAGGATTTTTTTTTCAGAATCTCCTTCCATATAGGTAGATTTAATTATTAAATTGAAAATCCTTTCATACTAACCTTTTATAATAATATTTAATTCAACATTATATACATAATAAGTACCCAATACGTAATTATTATAATTTTTGGTTATTCATTATACAACCTCACAATTCAATTGACTAAATATTTACTAGACTGGCACAGATATTATTTATGGATTAACCATTTTCAAGGTTATACATTTTGAATAATTTTTGTTTATTATCTCTCAGAAACACACATACAAATAAATATATATTTATAGTTATGTATTGTGTAATAAAAATGTTATTATATGGGTGGTCCGAGTTATATATACCTAAAATCCATTAAATGTTGTTTCATCCCTATAGATACTGTTTATATGGATTGATTATGATATTGTGATATTGGTGGGTAGCCTTTTCATAGGAGATATTATGATACTATAAATTCGGTAGATATCCTGGTCATAAGTGGTATTATAACCACATGTTTATGAGGTTCTAGTTATCATGCTTTACTTATTACTTCAGTTCATTTGATTCATTATTACTCTATAAGTCCTAAGATGATATCTTATGTTTCATGTTATCTTATGCACCATTATAATAAATTTTGATTCTTATTTATTGATTTTATTCCATGAGTATTACTCTAATATTTATATATCATTCACATTGATGATATATTCTAAATTTATATTGTTATATAACCTATGTTTTATAGAGTAGTATTCATTGATATGCCACAATACCTTTACAGTACTCTTATTGAGAATCAAAACCTCACCTGTTTTCTTATATTTTTCTATAATAAATTAGTTTTTATTTAAAAGAACATAAAAATGTTCATAAAGTGATGTAAAATCAAGGGGGCTCTAAAATTTTGTAAACAAAGTGTTAAACCAAAAATCAAATGTTAATATTTAGATAAAAATTATATTTTACAAGAAAACTCTCTAAATCCATTAGAAGGATCCTCCTTTAATGCAATTCTATTTTCCTCAATGGGTGTTTCCTGCCAAGTATATTTAATCATTATATTTCCATTAATCAATATCTTGAATCACCTCAATTTATGAAAAATATATCATTAATCCAAATAGTAACCATTATCATATGTTAATATATATGTGGAATATTTTTTCTATATAAGATAGTGGAATACCCTTGTAACTATAATGAGATATCCCACAAATCAAATAATGGGCCTCCTTTATTATTGGAGTTACAATACTTGGGAAAAATCAAAATTCTATCAATATTGATCCCTAATAATCATAAATAAATCCATTTACAAAAAATTATTCCTTCCATAGATGACTCATCCAGATTCATTTTATACCAATTTTTAACTGGATTCTAGAAAATCTATTTCCCACTCTACCCAATATAAGTGGGTCTTGGTATTTGAATATTATATAGGAAATGATTCATCAATAAATATGAGAAAACCTTCCCATTATGTTCATGTTTAATATATATTATCAATGAAAATTTGTATATATTATGAATAATATTGTTAATAGACACCTATTTATTTCTTAAACTATTTCAATCTCCCCTTAAGGTTTAAAATTATTCTACAAAATCCATACAACATAGGAACCCTTGTAAGGTGAAATAATTGACACCATGAAGCCATATATAGAGAAATATTTCAAAGGAAAATAATATGGGTAAAATATCAAAAATAATATAAAATATATTCCATATGTATATTTCATAATCTATTTGTGAACAAATAACTCACTTTATCCAATTAAGGGTTCCATTTAATTTCTATTTTTGTGTGAAATAGTTTTCTATTAATTTAAATTTAATATTAATATGAAAATATCCATTATAAACATGTTACATTATGAAGCTAATTTTCATTATAATATTTCAATCCTTCAGTTCTCTATTAGAATGTTCAAATACCAAGAGAATGTGCCCCATTCTACAAAAACTATTTATGTCAATGACACTAATTAGTATATGAGTAAATACTAAGTGATAAACTTCCTTGACTAGTTTAATATTGTTAAGAATTTATTTTTAGGACTCATCTAACACCATATAGATGAAACTTAGGTATATAATGATCAAAATGAAGTTAATGTTTGGTATAAAGTATCTATGAAAACATAGAGGAAGACCAACCAAATTATCCTTCCAAAAATGGTTATACCCTCCCATTTATCCTACTATAATAACTTGAAATTGTTTAGAGATTTCTGATGAGGTTATTTTAGAGAGGGGATGTATAAGAACCTCAATTTATGATGACATATACTGCCACCCCATATTTCCACCCAGCATATCATTCCCATAGAGAAATATTAGATATAAAATTCTATTCTATCTTCACTTGAATTCCATTAAAGGTTTCTACCAAAACCATGAATGTCAATACATCCATTTTTAGGAGGCCTCGCAAAGTTCCAACAACAATCCCAGTGACACCATATCTCAAAATGATCATTACATAACAAATAGAAAAGATTCTATTGGAATTAATTGTCATATATTTTTAAACTTTAATCTTTGAAATAATATCAAAATTTGTATACCTAAGGATTTTGTTGATAATCAATATTATACCTTTTAATAATAAAAAATATTTTTAAATTAAATAATTTACCATAAAATTTTATTCACTAATATATAAAATTTATGATATGAACAATTTTTTAGATATGAGATCACCAAGATATATCCAAGGTTAATTCCATTTTAGAGAATCATGAAAATGGTTCAATCATTTTAATTATTCCATCTGATCTTATGGAATAAAAATAAAATTTTTTTTTGAGGGTATTAGATTTCATTTTCTATTCATCCTTTTATATTTAGTCATCATAAATTTTAAAATCCTGATATAATTAAACTTAACATTAAGTAATATCATCTAATATTCCATGAATATAAGATGTGTGATCCCTGGATTCCCTTACCACCCTTTCAGAGAACTAAAACCACAATTTTTTATTTCTATATTGAACTTCTTACCGAAGGAATCTTAAAAAAAGAAAAATAAAATTTTAGACAACTTGTACCCATTCGTCAAACCATTAACCTATTATAGATAATTTAAACTTTGGACCATATCAAATATTAGAAATGAAAAACTAAATCATAATACCATTCAAAGAGATAAAATTATTTTATGAATTTAATAATAAAGTTCCAATCTATTTTGTAGTTAACATTATTTATATGAACCTTACAAATTATATTTCCACCAATAAAGTTTCTACTATAGTCTTCCATTATTCCCTACATCAATCTAGAGGCTCCTTGGATGCTCCAACATTTAATAAATCCATGATGCTAATTTGAAACTGTATTAGTTCAGTTCATCATTAAGAATATTGGTAAAAATTTAAAAAGTATAGAGTTATATTCCAATAGGTTGAAAATATTTCAAAAATAATGTATGGATCCCTTTTGGGATAAGGACAAGGGATGTATAACATTTTTCTATAGGTAAAGACCCATACTCAACAAATTATTGAATAACAGAAATGGCATCATTTTAATAAATTCCCCATTTAATAAAAAATAATGTTCTTGGAAATATATTAGAACCTGGTTCACTATCTTAGTTCAAACTACTTATAATACAAAATATTTTAACTTCATATAGAATGGATTTTAGATCTACATTTTTTTGAGTAGTGATGATCAAGGACATACCATTGATGAATAATTTATCTTCTATTTCTTATATATATCCAATAATATTCTTGGTTTTTGTCACATTTTTTAGATGGTAGAAGTAATCAAAAATCACGGGACCTATAATATCAAAATCTTGATTGAAGGTTCCTTATTATAGTTGAAGGTCAATATTACCTTTTAACATCTTATCTTTTTATAAAATTATGTTGTAATTGGTGTTTTAATCTAATTTTTTAACCCAAATCACCCAATATTTCATACATTCTAAATCAATAAATAAGAAAACTATTTATTTTTGTTTAATATCCATCTAAATAGGTAATTTTTTCACCTTTATCATAAATCCTTTTAGTATATTAAATCTCAATTACCAACTCATATTTGGGGTGAATTTAATATATTTTTCTTTCTTCCACTCAAACAAGGTATATTCAAGGTAGTTATCCTTATTTTACAAAACTTCCCTCTATTACCCTTATATATTAATATCCCATGATGTTTTTAATACCTATATGAAATTAATTTCCAAGTAGAATAGTCTAAATAATAAAAAATAGATATTTATAAAATAATGAACCTATAATGTTATAAAAAATAGATAATGATAAAAAAAATCATGACACATGGGTAAATGAGATATTGAGAAACCAAGAAATTATTAAAAAGTTTGGATAAAAAACTATCTATAAGACTTTACATCCTACTATTACCATTTTTGTTGTATCAAGTATCGTATTTAATTGAATATCCAAGTTCTAGATACTAATTATCTATACAAAAAATATTAAAGTCGTGCCTAAATCTCTAAGAATACAAAACTAGATTTTTTATAGGATTTTTTCTTATTAGTGTTGAAATATCTACCAATAAGATAAGGAGTGGAGTTTGGTTCAAATAAAAAATATTTTTTAAAGATATTCCATGTTGGTGGTATCACATTTAGCATAAAAAATGTCACAAAAATTACCAAATATTTCCTCATAAACATGAGTTTCATGTGTTAGGAAGAGGGGTTAATTATGTCTGCTCAATGACTTTCTTTATAAAAAATATATAAATGGCCACTTTAGGGTGTTTCATGCAAGAACTGCCTTATATGTAATTCACCCATATAATAATTAATGGATTTATCCCTATATCTCAGTTTAAGGAAAAATATAAAGTATTTGATTTTAAATGGATGAAAATCAAAATTAGTTAAAGAATATTGGACCCTAATAGTTTAAATCTACATAGAGATCATGAGGTAAATATTATTAATATCAATAATAACTATTCATTCTCTCCAACTAAGGGAATTCGGGTGATTTTTGTCCTATTTATAGGACATAGTCCTAGTAGGTAAGTCACTTAATATATCTTCAAAATATTACACTACAACCTTTTTCCCAATAAATCCAATTGAAGGAGGGGTGGGATAAACATCTTCATCCATAGATGATTAAACATATAACGTGAAATCTAATACATCAATAAATAGTGTCCTTTCATCACCAAGTTCCACAATCTTGATATTAGAGTTCAAATAATAAGAGATTCCTATAATTTTATTTTAAAGTATTTTAAAAATAAAAACTGTATCCAAGCTAGTAGAGGCCATTGAGATCTCTATCTATAATGTTCCATCATAATAATCTATTATATCAACCTACTCAGTGGAATGGTAATCCTCTAATGAAACAAAAATAAAACTAAGATCATTATATTTTCTTGAATTAACGAGATTTAATAAAGGTGATGTATCACTTTTAGACAATCTTGGGGTAGCTTTACCTAGGGTATTTTTCTAGTATACAGTGATATAAAGTTGAGGCGTTCCAAAAAAAATAGTTTTCTATCACCTCTTTCAAAACTAAGGAGGGTATCAACTCCTTGTGAGATCCTCTTACAAAACTGAGCATAAATAATTTTAATATATGACGAGAAGAATATAATATATTATATTTAGAAGCAAAATTCCCTTAAAATATGAAACCTACTAAAATACCCTACCATATTATAAATGATTATTTAAAAAAATAATAATAAACCCAATTTTAATGATAACATCATGAATTAATGAGATACATAAATTCATATCCACATTAATTTGACCCACTATCATGTGATTTATGCTAAAGGTAATAGTATTCATGTATAAGAAAACCCAAAGGAATCAGAAATGATTTTTAATAACATTATTTTTTGAGAAGTTAGTTGTAAACCTGGTAAACAAACCTAAACCATCATTATCTTGGAGTTGTTCTCTTGATAATAATCTATTTACTTTCATAATTAAAGAAACTAGTACTTGTCACATAGTTAAGAGTCTTGTGCCAAAAAAAATTATCAAAATCTTCACTGAATATGTTATAAATGATGGAGGCCCTCCAATATAGAGGGGATATCACTTTTGGTGATGATATATTACAATAAATGTTGATAAACCATTCAAAAATCCCACAAAAGAGATGATCTATATCAACGTTGAAAAAATTCATCTTGTTGTAGTATCTCATAGCTTGCATAAATTAATCCCAAGATTAAGATAATGATGATTCAAACTCAATAACATTTTCTTATTTTCTATATATATTTATTTAATGAGTTAATTTAAGAACTAATTAGTGATTCAAAGGGGGGTCAATTAAAACGGATGATCTATTAGAGCCTAAAGAAGTAGATAAAATAAAAATTTTATTACCAGATGTAAGATCTACCCCACCCATGAGCTGTGGAGGAACCACCACCATTCTGATGGATTCATTGATGAATGCTAAAAATAAAAAGTCCAAGCATTAAATATGGATATAATCATAGTATAAGATTCTAAAAAACATTTTTTTTTCTTATTTCCCTCAGAATTTATGTAGTTTATATATCATAGACAAACTAAGAGTTGATAAATATATTTATAAGTTGATTTAATTATTTTTTGATATATAATTTTCCCAGTACAATGTCTTAGTTACTAAAGACACTAAATTTAATGATTCTTGGAAATATTATATTTAATAATGTTTTAATAAATTGAATTTTGAAATATTATAAACCAGATCTTTAAATGTGGGTTTTGGGAACATAATTTTTTATTAGAGAAGTTTTTAGTGCATTTTATGAATTAATATGAGAAACTATAATGAACCAACCTATAATACCATCTAAGCTGGCATCTGATCTAATTCTTCACTAATAAAAAGAGCATTCCTGATCTCCACATGTTGTAGAAAAGCACCTGGGAATCATGAAATAACCATTGGGAATGATTTATCCCACAAAATATTAAAATAAACAAAGTACACTGTGGAAACATCATGAGATATATACATCAGTATAACTATATAATTTATGTGGAGATGATAAAAAATAGGAAATAAAAAAAGATACAAAAAACCTATCTCCTAGTGATCCACAACCAACCACCATTTCCCAACTCACCCACCCTTGGCCAACCTAGCTTGAAACCACAAAGGATGATGAAAGAACGATCACCTATTATAAAATTTTAAACTGATTCATATGCCAAATGGTATAAGAAGGGTTTTAGTTATAGATCCCAGTACAATTCTATAAAAATATATATTTTTTACTTCATAATTTAATCCAAATATGATAAAGGAGTATTAAAATAAATATTATGAGGTTTAGTTTAAAAATTGTGTTTTAAACATGTCAAAATATTCTATCAAAATGAACCTATAAACATTCCATTTCACCATTTTAAAACTAATTTTTTATTGAAAATATTTGAAAACCATTTCACAAGATAGATTAAAATAGTAAAGATTATATTATAATAGGAAGTTGTGATAAAAATCTAGGTATGATAGGGAGACCACCATAAAATATCTAATAAAAAATCATCATGACTAATCGACATGATTACATCTAGTCTCACTGGGTTTCAAGAAAACTATCACCACACACACCTGCTTTCCTGGTCACATGTCCATAGTCTAAACCTTTTATTTTTTATATTTATCCACTATAAGTGGTTTGATTATGCTAATGAAGAATATATCTAGGTCACCCCATCAAAAATATCTAGGTTCTCAGGACCAGTAAAAATATGTATATAAGATAATCAATTTATGAAGATCACATGTTGACCCTTGAAAATATAAATCATAGGATCATGCCCTCAAATCAAATATCACTCTCACCCAATATCCCAAAATTTAAATAATACCTTCTTCAACACCCATCAATGGGAAGTAAATAATCAATAAGTTACAATAATGAATTATTATAAGAGATGTCGTAATAAATTCCAACCAAGATATTGATAATAATCATTTCAATTCAAAACATCTTACACAATTCAACATTAAAAAGGGTAATAATAATTTATTCCTTTTATAAATCATCATAATAATTTCAAAAGGTTATTTAAAAAATCATTTATTTCAATTCAACACAAAATAAGTCAAAGTAAGTATTGCAATGTTAAAAGGATTTAATACATTTCATAACATGTGTTTTCCTCTATTTCAATGCGGATAAATCAATTCATTCAAATAACCCATGAGTACCCATTACAAAAAAGTGGTAAAATCATTCAAAGGGGGCACTTGGTCATTTAAAAAATTCAGTCATTTGATACTATTTAGAAATCATAAAATTGAAAAAATAATTTCATCCAAATAAAGGAATTTTATTTAAGGAATAAATACCTAGACCAAAGCACTCAATTTCACCAAAAAAATCAAAAAAATTATTTTAATATAAATTCAAAAAAAATATAATATTAAACATTTCAAAAATAATTTATAGAGATCATGATCATAACCATTCAATTAATTCCATGTTCAATTCAAATAGAATTGGGTCAGATAATCTTTGATAAGGAATTTCATGAACAAATTTCATATAAAATGAATTAAAAATTAAGAAACATGTATCTATGAATTCTCAAGATATAATGAATTAAAATATAAATTAAATTCAATGGAATAACTACTTGAAAATATGGAATACAACTGTAATGAATCTAAGACGTGACACTTCATTGTCGGTCACCAGATTTAGGAAGAAGGATCTCAAGAGAATAAAGGAAAATCCAAAATCCCCAATTATATATCAATCATTCAGGATCAAATGAATTAAATGGGTATAATATCCTATATGAAGAAGGAATCAAAATAATAATTTATATTTAAGAATATGGAGAAATGAACTCACTGAAATAATATCACCAGTTTTTTCGGTACTTCATTCCACCAAGAAATGAGGTTGGGAAATCCAAAGTGCCTCTAGAGGGACCCCAAAAGCTAGTGGATCGATTTAGGTTTGAGTGGGAGGAGTTTGGGGTTAATTAGAGGGGTTTAAAATATTTAATTCTGATTTTGGGGATTTAATTATGATTCATGTGGTTTCCTAGGTTAGGTCACAAGATTAGTACTATGTGTCTGCCTAACCATGGGCCCAAACAAAGCTACTGGAAGATATACATAGTTAGGATGCATGGTTAGTTTAACAGCGCACCAACCATGTAGTCCCTTATCTCTAGTTCTCATCAGTTCTCTAACCATTGGAATACTATTAGTCCCTACCTAGGCTATGGGAAATGTTTCCTGGTTTGGCTGTATAGTTTTTCCAACCGTGCGCAAGCCGTGCATAAGCCCAAAATCCTTCAAAAAATCCTGAAAGAACACTGGAAACAACCCTCAAAGAGATCCAATCATTGGAGAATATAATAAATGTATCAAAGCACCTAAAAATAGGTAAAGGTATTTTACAACCTCCCCACCATATAACTTTTTATCCCCAGAAATGAAAAAATTCCAATATATAGAACATAATGAAATAACAATAAATCCCCCACTTATCTTGTGAGGTGGATGGTTTATAGTCTAGATGAGATAATCACCTAAAGGCTAACAACACACAGATAATTTGAAGATCAATATAACAAGGTCATCACACACATCTAAAATTGAGAAGGAATGGAGAACTAGCACATGTCTCCCAACTAAATAATGATTCACCAAAATGGAGAGACACAAGAAAAGAACATCCCTTTGACCCAAATAAGATAATTCAAACAATCATCCCAGATAAACATATAATATCAAACATCGACAAGAATGGAAAGTAACTGACAAGTACTTCTACCCAGGGTAAGTACTCAATGGTAACTTTGTTTTTTCAAAGTTGAGCCTCACCCCTAGATAAGCACAATAAATAAAACGCTAGCACCTTCAGTTGATTTGTCCATAAAGTATTCACATCATCCAAGATATCTATGTACATTCCCATGGTGTTTCCAAGTACCACTAGAAAGAGATTAAATATCTTGGTCAGCTCATAATATGGTACTACACTCTCATAAAGCATATTGTCAATTACATCAAAATTGATCTCTAACCATCATTTGAAAACAAGAGGATACTAAGTAACATCATTCACCAAACATCATGGGTATTCTCATGATAAAATTCCACCCCATCGCTAGGTGAAAAAGGAACATCAAGGAACTAAATATGTTTGAAAATAAGTCTAAGAAATCGAGTGTACACATTGACAAGTCACAACTACATAGATCAAATGAAAACAGAACCGTCAATATGACAAAAAACATGATGAAAAGTGATAATACCTAAAGATAAAAAAGTCACCAAAATATCAAAAAAAAAGATTAACAAAAAAATTAAAGCCATAATAAGGGAAAACTCAAGAAGTTCCAGATTTGAAGTTAGAAACAACAATTTGGATCAATATCAACCACATCGGGCAACCATCATATGGTAGCTTCTCCATGGCATGAAAATATTCACTTTGAGGATTATAACTGTATCTATATTATCATGAATCATTTACTACCCTGAAATCATGATTTGATGATCCTAACCAAAAACATCCCTTTTTTGATCACCTAATTTACAAAACCTCTTAAGGTGACCCAAACAACAACATCATTTATAAACAATAAGATCATTCAAACAAAACCTCTCAAAAACAATATTTGCTCCACAATGAAAACACATGTAAGGCCTCTTCATTTTATAAGGAGGTTATCCTTTCACAACCCCTAAATATGAATACTTCCATTCATGTCATTTTACTATATCTTCTTCTGATGAAATATCCCTATTGATTATCTATAAATGAGACATCAACCAGGACACAAGCCTGATGGTTAAGTGGTATGGGCGAATACCTTTCGAAAAAATAATAGCCTTACTAAAGTCATAAAAAACAAGTCCTGATATGAAACATACCAAAAATGATAATTTCTTGGCATACTCCACAACTAAAATATCACCTTGACCAAAACCCAAAAACTGAAGAAAAAAAATCCTTATTTACTTCCCTAGGATACCACCATAGAATAAAGATTGAATTGATCAATTACCAAGAAATTATTTGATATAGTCAAGAGGGAATCACAACCTCCCACCACTCCTGGAAAGGTCCCAAAAATAAGAGTTGATATAATTGACCTTCATATCATCAAGAGTATATGAGAGAATAAAATATACCATCAATATATTCAAGATAGTTTAATTCCTAAAGAGAACCCTTTTCATCTTTATAAGATGGTGGTTTAAAATTCATGAAGTCAAGGGTAGGGTTAAAAGGTTGGAAATGAAGGACCCTAGAACACCCTGAGAGGGGAGGGGTGAATCAGGGGGTTAAATTTTTATTTTTAAATTGGTGGATCTTGTTCCCACATTGGTTGGAACATTTTAAATCTGTCAAACAAATGAATGAAGGGAGATGACACAATACTTTTACTTGGTTCACTGCAAAGGGCTACGTCCAAGGAGCATACGCTGACAGTGTGTCGGTCATACCTAAATCCAATAATCCATACTAGTTTGAGGATTACCAGATTTGGCCACAGTCACTCTATGCGAGTAACACTATCTTTACAAAGGTTTAGGGATCACTCACTACGTGCCTTGGGTCACTCCCATTGACTCCCCCTTACTCACTTCTTTTGGTGACATCCCACTCAATTTATAGATGTGAAGGTCTCTTCAATAGATTTTCATTGAAGTCTTTGCCTCTATTTAGTATGAGACTCTACTTGCATCGAAGTCCTAAAATGATGCACTTTAAAGAACTGAACCACTGAACTATAAATTCAGAATGTGCAAACAGGTTACACTGATGATTGCGCGCAACACATGCCTTTTTTGTGCAAGATCTCACTTTTATGCACAATATTTTCTTTTCACGCGGAAAATATTTTGTGCAACAACCCCCTTTACGTGAAAATTTTACTTTAATATGAAGCCTCAGATTTTACATGTAGCTTATACTTTTTTACGCAAAAACATCTTTTATGCGAAATCTCTTGTTTTACGTGTAGCCTCAAGTTTTACACACAACCTCTCCTTTTTCGTGAAACTTCCACTTTTACGTGCAATTCCCTTCACATGCACCTTTTACAATCATCAAAACTCAGATATTCTCTAAGTCTTCCATGAAACCAAATGAAGGGGGTCAACTCTTATTTATAGACGTCACCGACCCCCATCCGCAAACCCCGCCATGGCGCACAAAACACTCATTATGCATGAAATAATTTTTCATGAAAGAACCATTTTTCACACACCTCTCTTGATTTTTCACGCACCTCATTCATTTGAAAATTTTCTTCGTTCTAATCCCAAAACACCTTTTTCATGAGAAAACCAAACTGATGTCATTATTGTGTGCAAAACCAATTTTGCGTGCAATCCGTGTTTTCCGTGCACTACTCCAATATTTCACGCAGCTCATGCCTTGACCATTTTTCAGTGATCTAATCAGGAAACATTCCTTGCGCAAAAGTTTCCAACACACCTACCCTTTTGCGTGCATGTTTTTTTTTCAAACACACATTTTCCCATTTCCCAATTTTCATGTCCAAAAATATGGAAAACACTAGGAAATCACCCCACCTCCAATACTGTTGTCTTATTGAACTATATGATAAATTTACTGGAAAATAATCTGAACTTCCAATGAGGATTGACAACAAACAAAAACCATAATCCAATTCATGCATAGAAGGACCGTGGTTCCAACTGGAAAGTCTCTTGATCAACCACTTGATATGGAGTCTAGTTAGAGCCATCAACAAGTGATTCCACTTCTAGAAAACAAAAATGACCACTCTTAAAATTGGAATGATGAATGAACATTGTATATTTCATTGAGAACTTCATGGGGTACATTTTTGGACATAAAAAAACACAATAATATTAACTCAATCATAAAAAATAACCAAAAATCATGTAAAATCAAGCCTAATGTTTTCCATTAATAAACAAACAACATTATAAAAGTATAATTGATTTATAAACACCCAAAGTTTAAGAATTTATGAAACATTACTATTTCTTTTAAAAATGATAAATATTTTTATAAATCCATAACAATTTTCAAAAATATGTTCCTAGATCATGGAGATTATTACATGGTTTTGAAAACGTTGATCCTATTTTCCAAATTCCAAAACCTTTCCCATTTTAAATCCATTACAACCCAAAAATTTATTCTTAAAACAATTCCTTATCACATCACATGAGTGTCTCTATAAATAAGTTTTCCAAACCAAAAAATTCGTAAGAACACACTTTTTCATAGTTTAAAAAACTTCTCAAGGAACTCAATAAAAACTTGTTTTATGAAGAAATTTTATTTTCAAAAAGGATTTAAAACAAAATTCATGGGACAAAATTTGAAACAACTAGATAAGGGAATGAAACAAACCACACTGATAAACTTTCCAACTATCACCACATGAGTGAAGTTATTTTAGAAATAAAGTAATGTGGTATGAAGTTAAGGTTTGAGTATAATTATGCATGTCTTGGTCACATGGGCTGGTTAACCACACACCAAACACACACCATTTCTTGGATTGAATTATAAATTAATCACAATGATTCCTCACGGTTTACAAAACCATGAAGGCATAGTGGGACTTTGGCCATCTTTTCATCCCAACACAAAACTCATAAGGGATTCCCAAAATCAAATAGAATCTCATTGAGAATCTAAATATCATTTATCATAAAAAAAATACACAAAATCAATACTCAATTCCAGAAATACCTGGTAACTCAAGTCTGACCGTGATGAGGTGGTGATCAAGAACTAGTTCATGAACTGCCATTTGAGTTCCAACACATTATTAATCTTTTTTTATTCTACGATTTAACCTATATAATATATGGGTTTTCAAGGATAATTTCTTCCTATTATGGGAATACCTCCTCTGATACCATTTTTAATGAACCAACTCATAATATCATCTAAACAGGTATCTGAGCCAATTTACCACTAAACTAATGATCATTAACAAACTCCATGGTCTAGTGAAAAGTACATTGGCATCATGAAATAACCATTGGGAATGACTTCTCTCAGAAAAAATTACAAGTAGTGTACATTGTGGAAACATCATCAGTTATATTCTTTAGTATAATCATATCATGTACAAGGAGACTATACAAAACTGGAATTAAAAACATGATTCTGAAAACCCATATCTTAGTGGTCAGTAATCACTCACCATGTGGCAAGTTACCCACCCCTAGTCACCCTATCCTAAACCCAAAAAGGAATACAGAATCAAAATCACATACTATATGATCATAAAGTGAAATAATCACCAAACAATAAAAGATGGGACTGAGAAATAAATCCTAATCGGATTCCACTAAATACTCCATGTAGTTAAATCATATGTTAAGTGAAGTATACTAAAATAGGATTATAATAAAAAGAGTATGAGATTTAGTTTAAAAATTGAGTTTTAATCATTTAAAAATCATCTATCAAACCGAACCTATAAAAATGTCTTTTGACCATTTAAAAACTAAATTTTTTCTAGGAAAGATTTAGAAACCGTTTTACAAGCTTGAGTAATATAGTTAATAAAAAATTATAATATTCACCTAAGATAAAATTATACACTAGAGTCATTATAATTGAGTCAAGGATCATAATAACAATAAATGAATCAATCAAGAGTAGTAATCAAGTATGGAAACTTTGGTTCCATGTAGTGATAATGAATATTGTTATGTATCGAGTATCATGTATAATGGTGTCATGTGTACAACCGAGGTATGATAGTGAGTGTACCATAGAAAAGCTAATAAAAAATCATCATGACTAATCACTGAGATTATATCTATTCTCATGCGGTCTCAAGAAAACCAGTTCCACGCAGACCTTCTATCCTGGATTCATGTCCACAGCCTGAACCTTTCATGGTCTCCATGGATCCACTATACGGGGTGTGCATCCACTAATAATTCATATATCTAGGACATCCCATCTAAATATCCAGGATCCAATGACTAGTCAAAAGACTCATGTTAAATAATCAATTTATGGGGATCACACATATACACTTATCAATATCAATCATGGGATCATGCCCTCAAATCACATATCTCCCTCATCCCCAAGTTCCCGAAAAGTAAATAATCACTTATTAAAATCCCATAAATAGGAAATAAATAATCAACAAGTCACAATAAGGGATTATTAAAATATAGGGTCACTATAAAGTGTTAAAAAATCCATCAAGTATCGTTAATTCAATTCAAAACCGTTTATACAATTCAACATTAAAAATGATCATCATGTCTACTTTCTTTAAAAAATCATCCTAATAATTCCAATTGATCCTTTAAAATAATAATTTCTTTCAAATCCACCCTAAATCATTAGAAGTAAGTATTAATTTTTTAAAGGTTTGAATGCATTTCAATACCTAGGTTTAAACCCTCTTTTCATGCAGATAAATAACTTATTTAAAATAGACCAAGAGAACCCATTCCAAAAAATATAAAACCATTCAATGGAGGTTATTTTAAATTTTAAAAATTCAAGCATTTGAAACTATTTTTAGATCATCAAATATTTCAACTCATGTCATTCAAATCAAGGAATTTTATTTTAGGAACAAAAACCTAGACCAAAACCACCAACTTCAAAAAAAAACATACTTCAAATGTTATTCAAAAATAAATCCAAACAAACATGAAAATAAAAATTTCACAGAAGGTGATAGGGTTCAAGATCATAGCCATTCAATTCATTCCATGTTCAATTCAAAGAGAATAATTTCAAAGAATATTTCAAAAGGAATTTCAAGAAAAACTTTCATAGTACATGTGTTAAAAATTAAGAAACATGTATCTATTAATTATATGGAAACAATTAATTACAATATGATGTAAAAATATAAAAACACCAACTTCGAAATTTCAAATCCAACAGCAATAAATCTAAGTTGTGTCCCATTCATTGGAAATCACTGGATCTAGGAAAAAGGATTTCGATAGAATAGTTAAAATACCCTAGTTATATAATTCCACATCAATAATTTAAGGTATAATGAATCAAAAGGATTAAATAGACTCTAGGAAGAAGTAATCAAAATAATAGGAGTGACTAAAGAACAAGGAGAAAAAAAGTCACCAGAATAGGATCACAACTTTTATCCTTACTTTGATCTATGAATAAACAATGTTGAGAGGGCCAAAAATATTCTAGAGTTATCCTAAAAGACAATATATCTAGTTAGGTTCATGTTTTAGGATTTTGGGTTTAATTAGGGGGGTTAGAGAATTTAATTATAATTTTTTGGGCTTTAATTACCATTAAAACAGTTTCCCATGTTAGGTCGCATGGTTAGTACTAACCATGATCTGAACTGTGTGCCCCAAATAGTTCCCCTAAAAGAGTTGTATGTGTTAGGCTCCATGGTTAGTTCTACTGTGTTCCAACTCTGAAAACCCTTATATACAGATTGTATGGTTTGGATGCATGGATTTTATAACCAGGAACAAACCATGTGAATCTATCTAGGATATTAGTACTCTTGCACAGTTTCAATGTATGGTCTATGAAACTGAGCACCAACTATTCACAAGCCAAAAAAACATAATAAAAGTCCAAAAAAAACACGGAAAAGAACCCATGAACAAATCTAGTAATTAGATACTCAAATAAATGTGTCAAAATAAAAAAAAAATAGGTAATAAACTGCTCCAAAATCCCTAAGATAAAACTATTAGTTATATTTTTTATTGTTAATGTATCGAATTTAAATTTCATATATATATATAATGGGATGTATTATATAGGATAATGAATTTATCCTAATTATTTTTTAAATTTATAATGTGGTTGGAGGTAGGAGATATACTAATATCAATTCTCAATGTAGAGATAATAATCATTGTGACAATTTTCCTAATGCTCAACTAAATTTCATGGGTTCTAATATTGAAAATATCATAAATATATTATATAAAATTTCTTAAGTGAAATAGAATAACCATAACCCAATGTAGAGATTTTCTTCACCCTGAAATAGATCTTCAATCATCTGGAAATCCATGAGTTCAATACCTCCATTTTTTGTAGTTATATAGATTCTATTGTTGTATAAGAGTGGATATACTCATTAGTGATGATATTTTATATGATGGAATGATCCAAAAAATAGATGGATGTTATATTTATTTTTTTATCTTGGAGAGGAAATTTATCATGATAGAAATAAGTAGAGAATTAAAATAATTAAGGAGATATTTATCCCATGTTATTGGGTGCTTTAAAGATACATTTCCTTGAGAAATATTTTATTTTCACTGTATGAAATAATATAGAGTGTTAATTCCCTAAGTAAAAGAAAAAGGATGATGAATTCATTATGAAATATGACACTAAATTCACACATTTATCAATGTATGATTCTGTATTTTTTTCGATATATAAATTAATATTGATAAATTATATAATAGATTAAATATATTTTTCCTAAATAGTTGCTGATATGGGAGAATGATAACTATGAAGAAATAATTCATTATACTAGAAATTTTTAAATGATGTTCATGAATTATCAATGGTCACATAATTACAATAAAAATAAGTGAAACATGGGAATCATGTTGTAAGATTATATGATACCAAAAAATAATGAAAGATGTTTCAACATACGACTAATTGGAGACATTGGAAGAACCACACATGTAACTTTCTATAATGAATTAAGAAATGATTTAATTTTGGATAGGGTGACACTAATCATGATAATTTCCTTAATTAAACTTTTTTAATAATGTTGGGGTCCAAATAGATAAAGTATTATTACTCAAAGTGACCCACCCATGGTTTTAGGCTTCAATAGTATTGAGGCTAGGAATTATTATAATAATTAACTAAGATAAATTACGCATAAAGGGAATTAGTGTCCCTATCTTTTAATGTTTAGAGGGTACTATCACATATATTTCACCACTATAACAGAGTTAGGGAATCCTAATAAGACTAATCTAGATCTTTATAATCACAGTGGGGAGGGTTGATTCAATGATATTATCTATTTTAGTTTGATTACTTAAGAAAAAATTTACATATTATTAGTGATGGATGAACTTACTAAAAAAAATCAAAACAAAACCACTGGAACATAATAATTTACAAGGTCCACTACTCAATAAGAGTAGATAGTGTTTGGAATGGTTTGGAAGAAATCCAATACCACAAAAAATACTAAAAAATAATCATTTTTTAGTCAAAAAATAAGGGGATATCATTTCAATTACATAGAATTATAGTCAATTGATAGTGATTATGCTCCTCACATAGATAAAAGTTATAATAATATTTTGTAACAATTATAAGAACCTTCACCAATAGGCTTCAGTATGTTGTCACTATACTTCTTGAACTTCCACCACACTTTCTCTTCTTACGTGTTCTTTTTAACTTTGTTGTGAAGAAGTAGACAATAAAATCTTCCTATAAATCTTTAGAAAATTATCCATATGATATTTTCATCATATAGTATACACAATTAGATGAACATAGTTTGGTACCATATTCATCTGGTCAACTTTGTTTTTTTGATCAATTTTTTCTAACATATCTATCTTATTACAATTCATACGATGCCACTTTAACCTATTATTTTGATCTATTCTAAACACCATTTTTCTATTACCAACTGATGGGAATACTCTATCTGTTATTTGTTAGACTCATGTCACATCAATATGTCCATCCGATCAACTCACCATTTCAGCATCACTTTGTATAGCTATTAATAATCACCACACTCATCGCATTACTCCAATAACCATTATATTAGAAGAGTTACAATAAATTTTAAAGAATAAGAACTTAATTCATATGTGAAATTCCTATAGAAACTTTGAAACATCCTACTTGAATGCTACCTTGATTTTACTGCATTCTACCATCATTAAATATAAGAGTCAAATATTCTTAGAACTCGATCTCAAGGAACATCATCAAAATTTATTATGATGCGATGAGATGCACAATTCATTAATTAAATTATCATCATCGTATTTTATATCTTTAGGAAAATTTTATAGAAGAAAATCAAACCTACCATCTGGTACTACTTTCTATAAATTCTTATTTTTAGTGAATCTTCTTCTCATTATCATTTACAACTATACAAAAAACAAATTGTAAATATGTTTTGACATAATTCCTTTGTATGATGAATTTATTTAGAAACCATCGACCATTGTGTTTACTTGGTATACTCTAAATGATGAACTTCATATGGTTACTTTCATAAGATGAGAATCATTCTAAAATTTCGATCTGATTAATTTATAAATAATTGTTTGGAATAAATTTTTTTCTTCTATGTTAAGAACCCTAACCAATGACATTTTCATGATTTGGATGATAGTCTTCATCTGATGAAATTTTTCAATGAATTCTGTTCAAAAGTTCCTCAAAATTCATCTAATCTAAAATCTTAAGAAATGTCTGTCCAATGAAAATTTATAAAACCACAACATTATATCATTATAACCTTAAAACATAGATTCTCATTTTTTTTATTTATGATTTATACTTTTCACAGTTATAAAAACCATTGATCATGAAAATATTCAGTAGTCATGATGTTTGGATTTATATGAATAACATAGCATCACCGAATTAAAAACATCATCAATAGAAGTCATATGCCTACTTCGATAAACCATTTTGTATTAAACTCTGGAAAATAACATTAGACCGGTAAGCTATGTATCAACACTTAGTCTGATAGACATGACCTGATAAACTCAATCCAATAACCGTTATAGGATAACTAAAAAAGTAAGCTAGTTTATGTTAGAAAACACAATACAACACTTTGAGAAACTCTTCATCCTTCATTTGATTCAAAAAACATCTCCAATATTCTTGGTCCTAATAATATACCCATTTGTATTTTTTTAACCTAGGAATATGATTAACTAAAATTTTAAATCTTGAGAAATTGATTATTTATCCAAAAACTCTAATCCTATGTGAGAAAACTCGGAAAAAAAGAGAATAACTTAACAATAGTACCATGATTTCAATAAGAAAATTTTAAAGAAAAATATTATAGAAACATTTTTCACTTTTTATTTCACTTTTATAACTTTCATGATTAAAATTAAATTTTTATGTATCTACTTCAAAAAACTATTAAAACAGTTCACACATACTGAAATCAAATATTACCTCTTATAAAAACACCCCCTAAATACATGCTCATCATTAAAATGTAAATCCCATTCCAATGGAAATATTTATGGTACATCTAACCACCTTTGAAATAAATATCCAAAGTCAATTGAGAGAGGGAAAAAATCACCACATACCTTATCCTTGAAGAGATTCAGGTTCTAAACCCATGATCAAACTAAACTTATGAAATTATTTCTTTGAAAAAGTTTTAGTAAATACATCATCGACTTTCCCTATTATATGAAAAAACCCTAGATTTAGTTAATTTATTTCCAAATTATCTTTGATAATGTGATATTTGATATCAATATGATTGGATTGATAACGTTGCACAAGATTTTAACTATAATTTATATCACTTTTATTGTCACAACCAAAGAGAAGAGAAAAATTCCCCTCAAATAACAAGTCATCCAACTGAGTCTTTAGCCGCATTAACTTTTTAGCATATTGAGTGGAAGAAACATACTTATCTTTGTCCATGCTAAGAGTTACTGAATTTTTCTTCTTCATAATTCAAATCACACACCATTATCCCCAGAAAAAAATAATCAACCAGATGTGGTTCTTCTATCATCAACATGACCAAATAAATCTGTATATGTGTAACCAAACATATAAATCCTTCATGAGTAGTCATATTTTATTCCAAAATCAATTTTTTCCTTTGATATATCTAAAAATTATTTATATTATAATAAAATGAGATTATTTTGGAGAACTTTGATATCTGGAAGACTTGGTAATAATATAAATTATATCAAGAATTGAATCATTTAGATATGATAAGCTTCTAAACAACTTTATAAACTCTTTAGGATCATCCTCTTTACCGTATATATCTTTGGAGAACATTGTTCCCACTAGAACAGGTGTTTAAAAAGACACTGAATCTTCCATTCAAAACTTCACTATAAGTTCCTTAGCATATTTTTCTTGAGATAGAACAATGTATTTCTACTTTATCAAGATTTATGATCTAATAAAGTAATTAATTTATCCTTGGATAGACATTTAAAACTACATCGTCATCAACTCATCCAATTTTTCACATATTTATCCATCATTCCCTATAAATATGATATCATGAATATAAATTAATCATAATGAAGGAAACCTCTTGATATTATTTTATGTAGAGGTTTATATGAACTCTTCCTTTCTTGAATTTAAATTTATTTAAGAAAGTATCTAGTTTCGAATAACTAGATCCCAAATATTTATCTAACCTATACAAATCATTCTTCAACCTATAAATATATATTTAATCTTTTCCAAATAAGAAGCCACATGGTTGTTCAATATGAACTTCCTCATTGAGATCTGAATTAAGAAAATTAAACTTGACATCCATATAGAATATCTAATATATTTATTGTGCAATGATATAATGAATGGTTCTGATAGTTTTAAGACTAGATTTTGGGGAAAAGGCCTAATTAAAATTAAATCCTTCAATTTTTGAGTAACCTTTATAAACCATTCATGCCTTGTTTCTTAAAACATAATCGTTTTCATTCAAATTGTTTTACAACACCCAATTTGGTCCAAAAAAAATATTATTATTTAATTTGGTTACAAGTTATCATATAAAATTCTTCTCAAAATAATCCAATTCTTCATTCACCGAATCAATCCACTCTTGATGATTTAAGCATTCTTCAATAGATTTTGGATCAACTTTTGAATATAAATAAGTATGTATAACTAACCTCGATGTTACATTAGGTTGAATCTATTGTTCTTAAAGTCCAATGATATTTGGGACGTCCACTTTCTTTCTCAACCAAGGATAAAATGAATGTGTTTTTCATTATCACATGAAATGTAAAGATAAAAATCTTCATCATGTTATGTTTAAAAATCATTACTTATATTAGAAATATTATTATGTTTCTTGAAAGTAACAAATTCATATTTCTCTACACTAAAATCTACACTTGACCTTCAATCATTTCGTATTAGAATGTTTTAGAATGTTCACATATATATATCTAACAATATTTCCTATTTATTTAATATGGAACCTATATCCACTACCATTATAGGGGTATACATTAATGATTCCATCTATACTTATTTGATCAAACATCCCAGGCTTTTCACCTTTGAATTTGATAATTCAAGGTCTACCAAATAATCTTTGGTATTTTAGACTATAAATTTATTTGTAATACATCTCATAATGAGTCATATCAGCACTCTATTTATAGAAAAACAAATTTTGAATTTTAAAATATTCACTAATTTATTTCCTACAAAATTATTCAGAAGTATCATATTTAATCAATATTTTTTGTTCCATATCAACCAAAATTCTATTTCTTATTTTATCAAAACAATTTTTTATGGCATGTAAATAGTACTAAATTCATGATGTATGGAATTTTTTTCAAGATAAACACAAAACTTCCCCTTCACATAATTACTATAATTATTAGCATAATACTTCATTATGGAATAACAACATTCTTATTCAAAACTTCTCCAGAAACTCTTAAACAATTTGATACCCTATGATTTAAACTTTGACCACTGAGATGGAAATTTTTTTTCTTACTTCCACACATCCTTCTATATTTTTCTATACTACCATTGAATCTATACATGTGGTATCATATTTAATCATAAGAATTTCTCCCTTTGGATTAAAATCAGAATCAGGAATTCCCCATACGATGTTTTAGGGTCTAACTCACCATCCTCACAATAGAAGGTATGCATTAGATTGATCATGTACCTTTGAAGCAAAGAAATATGAAATAAATAATGTATACCTTAGTAATTTAAAAGAATATCATGATGTTTCACTAATTTCCAAACCTGTTTGATGTTCTTGAGGAGTTTAACAACATACGAGGATATCTTCCTCTGCTTCCTCAAATGTAGGTGGCCCAAGTGAGGAGTCACTATTATGAAAACATGGTTGCCTATAACAAACTCTAGAGGTATTATCCTATAATTATTATATGATATATATATATATATATCTTCTTTGAGTTATGATCAATTTCTTTTGAATCAAAATAACCCTATAAGAGGTATCCTATATCATACTGGTGTGCACAACCGCTACCTCACCTTCCTCATGTTAACTAAGTGATGAATGAAATAGACAAACATATATGACCCCGTAATGTTCCATTTGAATCAAAGACTAGTAAATTTTTTTGTATGAGAAATAAAATAAGGCTAAGTGATTTTACCATACTCCAATAAAGTCTAATATTCAATCTGAAATCATTTTATTTATAATGTGAATCATCCACCTCAAATTTCTATCTATTTGGGGATGATACAATGTACTCAAACTTAGTTGAGTCCCTAATTCATTATATAAGCCTTACCAAAACCCTTAAATAAAACACAAACCTCTATTAGATAAATTTATCAAGGAAACTCCTTGTAAGTATACAACCCTATAAATATAAAACCTTCCAAGCTCGTCTACCGAGCGAGTCTCACAGATCAGTAATAAATTATAATTTTTTTAGCTGATTAGTAATTACCCAAACAATATCACGACTCCTAGGGTTCCTAGGTAACCACATAACTTTTTCCATCATGATATACTTGTACTTCCACAATGGAACATGAAGTGGATGGAGTAGTCCACCAGGACACTAGTTCTTGTACATTATCTCTTAGCAAGTAAGGAATCCAAAAATGAATCCAAACATGTTCCTCTTCATCCATGGCCACTAAAACTATCACTTGAAGTCACAATAATTATTTTTAACACCAGGATTCCCCAGACACCTAGAGGTATAGAAGATATTATCATCACTTCCTTAATGAATGTAAGGAGTACAAATTTCTCATATACTAGGATCACATCATTGTTGTCCAACAAACATCCAGTTATTAGGTCCCCATCTATTAGTTTTTCCCACATCAAAATACACTATATGAAATATTCTTGAACAAACTTAAATATTTTTAATAAAGAATAAGTAATCGTTAATGGAAAACGCATCATTGATCCATGGTCCCCAGAGTCACCAATCCTCCAATCATCCAACAAGTTCATCATGCACCATTATTACTCAGAAGTTTATTTACTAAACTCACGAGCAACCAACAATTTATAACTAAGTGCATATGTAATTTCATTACCATTACTTTGTTTATAGTCTATTATAATTCAAGTGTCTATAGGTACACTACTCAGTGCCTCTTCCAAAAAATGAAGTCCTGCTATGTAGAGATATTATAGTGGCTCCCGTGGTCACTGTAGAAAACAAACTTATCACCAAAATGATAATGTCACCAACACCTCACAAAATAGACAATGATTTCTAGATCTAAGTCCTGGGTATGATAGTTCCACTCATGGGGTCATAAATGATGTGACCCATAAGCTATTAATGGATCTATATTCATCAATACTTCCCCCAAAAAAACTTTTGATGCATCATAGTAGACAATATAAGCAACACCTAGATCAAGGTTAATCCACAATAGAGATGTATTTGATCTACAATTTAGTTCAATAAAAGTCTCTTCACACCTATATGAACACCAAAAATTAAACCCTTTCATTATTATCATTGTCATGGATGTTGATAATCACTATAATTCCTAGATAAAACCATGATAGTTTCCAAATAAAAACAAAATCTCCTAATCTCAAACACATTTCAGGGTCATGTCTAAGATGTCACTTCCTACAATTTTTACAGCTCCAATGATATTCCAGTATCATAAACCACATGCCCCAAGAATATCACATTTTGAATAAAAACATTATACATCAATAATATGGCATAAAGTTTATGTTCTTGAAGTGTACACAAAACTATCTCATGATGACTAGCATGATGCCTTGGGTTTGGTGAGTAGATGGTAATTTCATCAATGAACAAGTCAAGATATGGGTTGAAAATGTTGTTCATGAGAGGGATGGACACTTATAAAACATTTATAAGTCTAAACATCATCAGTAGGTACTTATATATCTTATACATACTTAAAAAGCCCATATTCAACATTCCCTCCTCTCTAACCTACAACTGGTGATAGCTTGATGAGATATTAATCTTGTAGAACAACCCAGATCTCCTTAACTTATCACAAAGTTCATCATTCCTAGTAAATGTATATCTATTATTTACTATATCCTGATTCATATTTCATTAATCCACACAAATTTGATGACTTCCACCCACTTTAAAGGAGAACTAAATAGGCGTGAAGCATGGTTATATACTCAGCCTGATAAATCCCTTACAATCACAGAACACATGCTTTAATTTGATCTCAAGTTGGAAAACACCATTTGATAAGGGGGTATCAATTTTTTTTTCGAACATAGTAAGAGTTCTATATTGAACTGAACTCCTTTATCACGGGGAATTATTATGAAGTTATCTGTAAAGACTTCATAATAGAGATCCAAAACTAGAATAAAATATGGGGGGATACAACTGATCCTACTAAAAGAGATAAGGCTAAAATTTGTGCTGTGACCATCCCAAGATAGCTCTAGTATGGTGAAACTCCACCTAATCACAATTCAGACTCACCAGCTATCATATAATTTTATCCCTTAGAATAAGTAAGTCACACATTTCACTGATATTAATCAATGTGGGGTGAAGAACTATTTAACCAATCCATACATAGAATCACATAGAAGCTTTTCATCTCTAGAATCATGATGCCCAAAAAATTTATATCCAATAATCATAATAGGACACTCTGAGCTTCATTAAAGATGGTCCAGTTTCATGATTAATGGTGTATTAATGTAAAGTAACGTAGAAGAAAACATAACAAATAAGTTAATTATAGAAAAAAATTATACACATATAAAGGAAGATGAGGCACTAATATCAATTAGAGAAGTAAAAGAAGTAGAAGAGATCAAGATAATCACTTGAAAGGATCAGGTCCCTCACAACCATCTACTAGAGTTTGATAAAAAACACATACTTGGATAGCCTTAGCTCCATGACCCTATCCCTAATATTCCTGAATCACATAAGTCATCATTGTATGTGGGATCCAAACTTATTATTGACGAACTGGACTTGTCCCATTGCTTTATGACTACATCTGAATCAAACCCCCATGAGGCCTCATTTTTGATTCCTTAAAGTAGAAATTATATAGATTCTCTATCTTACCACACTAATGACATATTACATATGGTTTTGGGAATAAAGTATCATAATGTCTCCACTTTAAGTTTTTTAATAACTAAGGACCTAATTTACCCAAAGAATATGTGGATGAGACTTAACTCAGATCAAGCTATCTGCCTCCAATATGACTCATGTTATCTTCCATCATCTTCATACTAGTGAAAGTATCACTTGAAATCATACTAAAGGATGTAAAAATACCTTTAGATCTATCCTATTCAGAATTCTTTTCTATCCTCATGATATTGTGAACCACCAACGCATATGTCATCATGTCACAGTTCTTCATCTGGCATCTCAACTCTAGTTTAAGCCCCTTCTTGAACATCCTATATCAATCTGCATTAACCTTAAACAAGAGAGGCGAGAATCAAAGAAACTCTATGATATGCGATGAGTATAAAGACACCATCATCCTCCCCTGATGAAGCTCCACCAAACCATGTTCTCGGTCCATATTCATCGAACATGAGAAGAAGTCCTCAAAGATAATGACTTTGAATCTATCCCATGTGAGACCCTCATTTCTTCTAGATTAAATCATAAGATCCCACCATTATCAAGTAGTGACCTATATCATAATGGTCATATACTTAACCATTCATACATTTGGGGTCAATATCATGAGGAAGATTCCCTCAATGTTTTATATCTTTCCCACTACATCCTGAACGCCTTCAATGCCTTGGAAAGATGGAGATTTATGGACATGGAAGTCTCAATCATAGTAGACCATATTCTTATAAACTACCCTACCTTGGATCAAAACAGTGTAGAAGGCACCTATTTGAAGTGAACCTTACACCTGAACTACTAGAACAGGTGTAAAAGTATGCTCAGGTGCATCCTCTTTCACAACCTGTGGTGGGACTAGCAAATCATCCCTAGCATGAGATTTAATGATTCTCGAGAGAATCGTTTTTATGAAATAAAAATGAAACATTTAAGAAATCAAAATAAATTAGGATATATCCTAACTAATATGTAAAATAACCCAAATTTTCTCCTAAGAGTCTACTCATAACCAAAGGTATATCCTCCCAATCAATGATGAAGTTTTCCATACCTTCATCTTATCCACAGTTACACATATATATACAAAAATATGACAACATTCATATTGGAACACTACCACTTCATCCTTAACATGAGTTGACATGAATAAGAGTTCATGTCATGATGATAAATAAAATCACACACAAGGAAAAATACCATACCGAGAATTCATGCACTAACCTAGACACCATGAACCATGAATATACCCTCTTCAACCACATACCAATAGAATATATGAGTGTTCATATAAATGTTTCAAGTGAAGGACCAACCTCAAGGATTATCAATGGATATAAATGCCCTATCCCTCCAAGATAGGCCAGAATTGACCATCATTCCTTGTTACTATCTCTATACTTAGGTCACATAGACCATCATGAACCCAATTTTCCCACTACGGCAAAATAACCATTTAGCGGCAGTTAATTTTTTCATTTCGCGGCGGTTTAAACAGCCGCTAAATCTATTGGCAGCGGTTTTGAAAAACCACCACTAAATTCTGTGTCAGGAAACTATTCGCGGCGGTTTTCAAAACCACCGTAGAACGTTTCGCGATAGTTTTTTTGATTTTTTTTTGATTTTTTTGATTTTTTATTTATTATTTATTATTTATTATTTATTATTTAGTATTTATTATTTATTATTTTTTTATTTATAGATTTATTATTTATTATTTATTATTTATTATTTATTATTTATTATTTATTATTTATTAATTTATTATTTATTATTTATTATGTATTATTTATTATTTATTATCTATTATGTATTATGTATTATATATTATATATTATATATTATATATTATTTATTATTTATTATTTTATTTCTTTTATTTCTTTTATTTATTTTATTTCTTTTATTTATTTTATTTATTTTATTTCTTTTATTTCTTTTATTTATTTTTTTTATTTTATTTCGTATTTATTTATTTTATTTCGTATTTATTTATTTTATTTTGTATTTATTTTTTATTTCGTATTTACTTCATTTATTTTATTTATTTCGTATTTATTTTATTTATTTCGTATTTATTTTATTTATTTCATATTTATTTTATTTATTTTATTTACTTTATTTATTTTATCCATGCATGCACATGCACATGCACATGCCCATGGACATGCTCATGCCCATGCACATGCCCATGCACATGCCCATGCACATGCACATGCACATGCAATATAAAGAAATACTGTGTTTGGTGAGATTTGAACCCCTAACATCTTGCATATTTTCCAAAGAATTTATCACTCCAGCAAGCTCGTCATGTGGTTAATAAACAGAATTTAACATACTTATATATACTAATTGAAAAAACAAATAATACATAACTAATAGATATAAACTCAATAATAATTAAACAATAAATAATAATCAATAATTAATAATCAATAATCAATAATTAATAATTATTGAATTATTAGTTATTTATTGAGTTATTTATTTATTTATTATTATTTACTGTTTATTATAGTCAATAACAAATAACAAATAACAAATAAATTATAATAATATTTACATATATTATAAAATTATGAAAATAATATAATAATATAATAAAATTACGAAATTAAAATAATAATACAATAAAATAATTATACAATAAATAATAAATAATATATAATAAATAAAAAACAATAAACAACAAAGAATAAACAACAATTAATAATAATTGATAATAAATAATAATAAATAATAATAAATAATAATAAATAATAATAATAATAAATAATAATAATAAAATAATAATAAATAATAATAAAAAAATAATAAATAATAAAAAATAAAAAATAAATAACAAAAAATAAATAATAATAAACAAATAATAAATATTAAATAAATAATAATAAAAAAGAAATAATAAACAATAAATAATAATAAATAATAAATAATAAACAATAAATAACAAAAAATAAATAATAATAAACAAATAATAAATAACAAATAAATAATAATAAATAATAAATAATAATAAATAATAATAAATAATAAATAATAAATAATAAATAATGAATAATAAATAATAATAAATAATAAAAAATAAAAAATAAAAAATAATAATAAATAATAAATAATAATAAATAAATAAAATAAAAAAAATAAAAAATAAATAAAAAAGTATTAAATAATAAATAATAAATAATAAATAGTTAATAATAAATAATAAATAATAAATAATAATTGATAATTAATATATAATATATAATAAATAATAAATAATAAATAATAAATAATAAATAATAAACAAAAATTAATAATATATAATAATATATATATAATAAATAACAATAAATAATAATAATAATAAATAATAAAAATAAATATTAAATAATAAACAAGACTAAATAAATAATAAATAAATAATAATACATAATACATAATGTATAATTTATAATATATAATATATTATATATTATATATAATATTTAATATTTAATATATAATATATAATATATAATATATAATATATAATATATAATATATAATATATAATATATAATATATAATATATAATATATAATATATAATATATAATATATAATATATTATTATTAATAAATAATAAATAATAAATAATAAATAAGAAATAAGAAATAAGAAATAAGAAATAAGAAATAAGAAATAATAAATAATAAATAATAAATAATAATCATTAAATAATAAATAATAACTAATAAATAATAAATAATAAATAATAATCAATAAACTATAAACAATAAATAATAAATAATAAATAATAATAAATAAATAATAATATATAATAAATAATAAATAACATATAATATATAATATATAGTATATAATATATAATATATAGTATATAATAGAGGGATGGCGCTCGGGCTTCGGGGGGTGCGGGCGACTCGCGACCATGGCCATCGAGGTCCTCCTATCTAGGGTTCAGCATGACTCTTCCTCATTATTTTCACTCGATGCTCGTGGCAGGGGAACAAGGATCCTCCTGGAATGTAGACGCTGTACTGGTGAAAGACTCACTTTCAGATCTGAGGTGCGATGCTCAGAATGTTTCTCACCGGGACGAAGGATCCTCAGATCGGCTGCCTGCTGGTACTCGCCGGGTTGAAGGAGATCTGAATGTTGTTCACCGAGCTGAAAGAACCGCAGATTTGTTGCCTGTTGATCGTCGAGCTGAAGGAACCTCAGATCTGCTGTCTATTTTGAAACCCTCATCTGATGTACCGGTTGTTGTTGATGCAAACAAGGTTGACGGTGTGCGTTTTTATGAACCGCTGCTTCTGAATTGCCAATCACTGGCTACTGATTTTAGACCTAGGGTGGATTGCAGGACCGACGGTGCTCACTTGGTGGATGGAGTGGGGCATGAAATGGCTTCGGCCGGGAAGAGGGTGTTGCCGATGAGTCTGTCAAATCCCCATTTGAAGGCCTCTTTGGCGAATTTGAAGGCTGCTTCAAATGGCAGTGTAAAGGATCCGAGTGGCCAAGCAGGTTGTCCTGCCTCCACCCCTTTGTTTGCTTCATTTATTGATTCTCACTCAAGCAGGATTCTTCGAAAGGGTTTGGCAGCTCATGTTGATGTCAGTCCTGAAATATTTGATGAGAGGATTGCAATTGGTAAGAATTCTCTAATTGCACGTCTTGTTCTAGCGAAGGGTGCGATGTCCTGGAAATTTGATGATCTTGTCAGTCAGGTTTCATTCTTGTGGGGTTCCTCTGATTGGCGGTGCGTTTCTCTTGGTCGTGGATTCTTTCATTGCATTTTTCCATCAAATGCGCTCAAAGTTCATGCATGGAGTATTGGGTCCCTTTCTTTGAAACCTGGAAGGCTTCATCTTCCCTTGATTTCAATGCCTCTCATGCAAGGAATGCCTTTTCGTAGGTCTGGGTCCGTTTGCATGGGCTTAACTGGGTCCTTTTGCATCCAAAGATTCTTCATGATATTGGCATGGCGATTGGATCCCCTATTCGCCTTGACAAGGAAACTGAGGTTGTTCGGTTTGGACATTTTGCTAGAATGTTTGTGGAGGTTGATTTGAGCTCCACCTTGATTGATAAGGTAACTCTTTCCACTCCCACTGATAACATTAATATTGATGTTGAGTATGAAAGGAAACCACTCTTTTGTACCGAATGCATGGTTGTTGGGCACTCATTGGAGTTATGTCGGAGGAAGATATCTTGTGAGAGATGTGGGATGAAGGGTCACCTGACTACTCTCTATAGAAAGAGACTTCAGGGGAAGCATGCGGAGTTTTCAAATCATGAAAGGGATTCTCTCAAAAAATCATCTGGCACTCCGACTGAGGTGTTGGCCTCCAGAAAACCTGTGTCTCATGTGAAAGGGAAAGGGCTGATAGTGGACACGTCTCTGATGAGTGGCCCCTCTAATGTTCGGGCTGATCACACGGAGATCACATCGAAGGATGGTCGTGCTGTTACTCCCACTGGGTTGGTTGAGGCTGGACATACTCCCAGCCTCTCTGTCTCTAGATCCCCTGCTTGCATTGATCCTCCAAATGTAAGTATGAATGATAGTCTTGATGCAGGCTTGATACGTGATGAGACTTTTGAGTTGGCTCCTTCTGGGACTTCTCAAAATGTTGATTGTCATTAGGAAATTCAGAATCTCTTGATATCCTCTAAGATTTCTGGGAAGTGGGGTGACATATCTGAGGCGGAGGAGACAGCGACGGGTTGCGGTGCACCTAGCACTTTCAAAGATTCCCTTCTTTCCGGGAAAGGGAAGGCGAATGATTTCTTAGTCTTAGATCATACACCTTCAAAGAGACAACCAAGGAAGGATTATTATAAAATACCTCGTACGGTGTCTACACGATCTTCTAAGCTTTCAGGTGCATTCAATTCTGATGTTCTCAAGATCCTAAATCAGGATAAGTCACACTCTGAATGGGAAATTGCTGATGACTCTGATTATGAGAATGACATGTCTTATTATGATCTGTAATATTGTGTTTGACAGATGAGGGCAAGTTCCTTTGTTTGACCCCACCCACCTCCTTTGTACCTTTTTTCTTTATTTAATAAATAGTCAGAAGCTTAGCTTCTGGGTGATCTTACTGGTATAGTATATAATATATAATATATAGTATATAATATATAATATATAATATATAATATATAATATATAATAAATAAAATATTATTATTATTAATACTAAATAATAAATAATAAATAATAAATAATAAATAATAAATAACTAGTAACAAATATTATGATTAATAATAATAAATAATAAATAATAATTAATAATTAATAATTAATAATTAATAATTAATAATTAAATATAAATAATAAATAAATATTAACAATAAATAACAAATAACCAGTAACAAATAATATATAATAAATAAATTAAAGTATATTATAAATAATAAATAATAAATAATAAATTAAAGTATATTATAAATAATAAATAATAATTAATAATTAATAAATAATAAATAAAACACGTGAAAAAGTACGAAAAGGCGTGATAAGGGGTGAAAATTTATGAAAACGCATGAAAACAGATGGAGAAGCATGAAGAAGGAAGCACTAGAATGCATGAGAACGCATGAAAAATCATTAAAACTCTGGAAAACCCCTTAAGAATGCAACATAACCATCATAATAACCCACAAAAACCCATTGATAAAGATAACAAGTCATAGAAACCCAAATAAACAGTAATAAATGGAGCAACCGTTAAAACTCATCAAAACGGTCATAAAGTGACAAAAATATTGTACCCACATTAATGGAGATAACTTATGATCCGAGAGTTCGTTCCAGATCTGCGACTAGTCAACTCAAAGATCCTGAAATGGTCTTCGAGCTGATAGGTTAAAGAGACCTAATGGACCGGCGGATCGGAAGTTACGACCATTTAAAAAAAATTGACGTGGAATGGGTGCTAGAAACGAGGCATCGAAAAACATAACAAACCCGATACCCACTAAAAAGGTCATAACTTATGATCCAGGAGTCCATGTGGGTGCCGCGACTAGTGAAACTGATTCTCATGGAACGAACTACATTCTGGCATGTGGAGGAGTCTGAACTGACACGCGGATCAAAAGTTAGGTCCATTTGAAGACAAGTTTAACGAGACACCAGTGACGGAAACAGGGTTTCAGAGGCCTTCGGAGGTGTTGTTGTGGTCGAAAAACACAATAGAAGCTGTATTGTGTTGAACTAGTGCGTATCTCTCTTTGCTGGATTCGATTTGATATGTGGTAGAGCCCAAATGGACACCTGGAGTGAAAGTTATGGTCGTTTGAAGTTGGATAACTTTTTTCAACTTTCTTATAACACTCATATCTTCCCCACCTTAGACCGTCTCACGGTTTTGATTATACGTGCCTCTAGATCTCTTTATAAGCTTCTATTTGACTGGTCGTGGCGCTCCAACAGATTCCTGGATCAAAAGTTATGGTCGTTTTAGTGATTTCGGGGTTTCTCATGTTTTTTTTATTTTTTTCCTTTCATTTTGCGGCGGTTTTTTAAAAAACCGCCCCTAATCCTCCAAAATATTTCAAAAAAAAAAATTCATTTTGCGGGAGTTTTTAAACCGCCGCAAAAAAACCGCCGCAAAACGACCGTTTTCCAATAGTGCCCTATGGGTCAGATTGCATAAGATTATCACACCCCCATGACAGGCTACACCATGCCATCATATCCCACCATCCCACATGATCTTGTCACTATGAAATATGTAGCACCAAAATATGCTCCCTCCTCTAGGTAAACTGAGCCATGATGGCTCCACATATCACTTCGGTACTATGGATTGAATAAAAATACAATATATACAAAGTAAAAAACAAGGAAACTAGGAATATCATATAGAGGCATGTCATATGATTTCATGAATGAGGTCCAAAATACAAACATGAACACATGTGATCAAACTCAACATGGTCCAAACAATATCAACACAAAACATCATATTTTTCCAATGTATATATACACAACCACGATATGTTAAGTAACTCCCTACTTCAAGGTTGTTGATGCTCGAACTATGTTTCAGACCAATGTAGAACTAGATCGCACATCAAAGATACAAGTTTCATGGTTCAGTTCATTAATAACAAGGTTTAGAAATGATAATCACAGAGATTCAATTTCAAGAATAGTGGTATTTGAATAAAAAAACTCATGGAGTTGGTCAATGAAACCAATTATGAGGTTTGTAAAAGGAGAAGATTCCAATTCACTAAATTCATTATTTATTGTGGAAAGGATCATGAATTCTTCATAAATTATAGAATAGTTCCTTGAGTGTAGCCAATGAACATTGATCCATAATCATTCCATAAAAAAAGTGGTTTAAGAATAAGAGAGTCTAAATGTGATCAATTTATGGAAACTTACCCAGAAATTTCCATAGTTAATGAGAAATTTAAATATGGTAAAAAATGTGAGTTTTTGACACGTCAAAACAACCATTGATCTAGAAAATATTAATAACCAACCATTAGTTTTCATTATTATTCATCAATCGGGAAGCAATATAACAAATCATTGAATCATATCAAGAGAAAAGTGGTAAATCATAGAGAAACCTAAAGAACAAAGGACTTCAAATCAGATAACTCAATTCTAATCTTCAACCAACTTCGAATCATTAAAATATACCTTTAGAGGAGATTAATTCATTATGAAAGGCCTTTTGAGTCTTATAAATTAAGAAATCATCCTATATAATGTATAACAGTTCAAAACAGACCATAAATGGACATTAACGAGGAATTCAGACCATTTATTCCATGCAATCAAGGTTTGAAAAACTATGTTCCAACTTTATACACTTTATGGCCTTCTGGACAAGGCACATGATTTGGCCGCACAATTCATTAAATGATTCCTCAACTATTTAGTTGACAACTAGATCTCAGTTCATGGTTTTGTCGGTGAGTCTGCATAGTTTTTCAAACTATGTTCCTTAAACATATACCATCCCTTGATCCTCTACCCCTACTTTAAAAGTTTCTAAGTAAATCATCACAGTATGGGCTAGCCATGCTAAAAATGTGAACCCTTTAAAAGGAAGAAAATCATTCTAAAAACATCTAAAACCCCACAAAACTCATCCTAAACAATTAAAATCTTAAAATAATGTGGTTAATGTTTTCAATTAACCCATAACACACTTGAATAATATGAGGTTATTAGAGTGGTTGTGACCAATAACTCCAATATTGAACTTAGGATTCCTAAAATAATAGTCTAGATAAGCATACCTAACCCATAATCAATATTTTATTCAATATAAATCTTTATATAATCTACAAGGATTTGATTTTAATTTTCTAAGTTTAACACCCATTAATTATACAATATAGACTTCCACTTTAAGAATTATATTCATGAAATATTTTTTACAACTATTTAATAGATTTCAAGGCCTCTATGTATTTTTTTTGAAAATTTAGTTCAACTCAACTATATATACTAGTTTAAATGTATCATCAACATTCATTCCTTAAATGTGATCATATACTTCTCGTAAAAACACGTCATTATTTAGAATCATAATAACATGTTCCTTATACATATTATTTAACACCGACATTGTTTTAATGATGTTGTGATCATTTATCCATTCCAAAATCATCCATATATTATTTTTATTTATATGATCCACCTATTTAACCATGGATTTAACTCATGATTCATCATTTTATGTTTATTAAAATATTTTTGACTCCACCAGTGAAATATAATTGTGTGATAAACACTTTTAATCCTTTGGGTTTATGTTGGAGTGGTTTTATTTTTGATGATGTTAGATTCATAATTTTATCTCTTCCATTCCTTATTGATGTCAGTGGTTTTCTCCCTTTAGAATCTATATCATTCTTTAATTTAACCTTTTAATCCTAAACATTAATTGAAAGTTAAGGTCCTCTATAATTCATGAATATTTTTTTCTTCACCACATATTTCATCCAAATCAGAAATTTTATATTTGTTACTAGCTTTATATTTAAACACCTAGATATAATTTCATTTAAAAATTTTACTTATCCACTTATTAAATAATTTGATGGATTTTTTCTTATCTTAGTATCCGAGAAGTAATCCTTTATCAACCATATTTTGATAAATTCCATAATTTTATTCCTTTTTTAGTTATAAAATTTACTTAAAAATGATTTAAAGGGTTTTGAAGTTATATTTATTTTATAAAACATTTTATATGGTGTTTATTTCTCAATAAGACATAATGAATCCCCACTTTTAGTATATATTACCACATTCACCACTACATTCAAGTAGTACTATGAGATGGAAATTTCAGTTATCATTGTTTTCAATAGGCTTTTCATTTCCGAGTTTCACCTTTTGATGAATTCATTTTCTTTTAAGTCCTTACGGATGATACCTCATTTTTTTATTCCATTGTTATCGAGATACTTATCCTCTATAAATGTGGTGGTATCTATTCCATTAACAAAATAATACATTTTTATATTTCCCCTTTTCATTTCAATCTCTCATTCAATTTTTTTTGGTGTATTCCATTACTTCATATTTTGGTTAACAAAAAATAATGAGACTCATATTTCTATAATATTATATAGATAATATTAAATACCTTTCATTTCATTTTTTCATGTATTATTTGACTATACACATCAATATAAACCATGTCAAGTAAGTTTTATTCCTTTTCTTGTTTTTTATAGGGATTTATCACCATATTTCCACTCATGCAGGTATTGAATATATTTTAATATACATCACTTCAGATTTTTGATATCAAGTTAAACCATTATATTTGAAATTTTATTTCATGATTTTTTGATGAAAGTGACCTAGTCTCATCTTCGAAAAGATATTTTTCTCTTCCATTGTGAGGAGAGATGTGTTTTCTTTACTGTACTCTTATTATGTATTTCTATCTGTTCCACATACATTAATTCATTAACTTATGTAATTACCTTCATCTCATATGAAGTCTTATTTTTTCACTCCCATTTATTCTCAAAGCTCTTATACTTCAAAAATAGACCATTACATTTACTCCTCCATTCAAATTATTCATAAAATCATATTTCTAGTCATGTAGGATAAAAAACCACTATTGAGAATCGATGTAATAATTTTTTCCATTTTTTAAGATGGAATTCATCTAAAAAATCCATCTTATTCTTCTTAATTGGATTTCATGAAATGTTATATTGATATGTGACATAATATGTCCACTCCTATTATTTTCATCATGAAAAAATTATTATTCTACCTCTTCTACATCTAAAGAAGAGAATATTTTGACAAATTAATTGTATTCATTAGTTTCTTTTCCATTCTACTAGGAATTTCCTAAAATATATTTCCATTCCTCCTTACCCTAAAAAAAATATAACCATATTTATTGAAATGAAAAAAATATCCATAAAAGTTATTTATTCTTTATAGTGTTAGATATTTTCTCATTCTCCTTTGTTATATTATAGGCGCCTCCCCTATTAAGTAGCTTTCTACCTTACCAAAATATGTCATTGTGTGAACTATGTTTTTATAAAATTGAAACTTCAATAAAATAAAATTATTTTCACCTTCCTACCACATATTTGTTTCATTTGATTAACCTCTATGTTTTCTCATTAACCTAGATGATTGAAATTCATGACCTCTTTTTTATTTCCTTTTTTCATTGTGTTCATTTACATATATTTAGATGATTTAACCTCAAAACCAACTATAATTTTACAAAAATTATTAGACATTTGATCATTCAATAGTATCTCAACATTCTTATCACCTCTCTCAATCCTTTTTTTTAAATTCATCAAACAATAATTTCATAAATTGAAGTTTATTCTTGGAACTACATGTTTATATTTTTGATTTAATCATTTTTTCTAATAAATAAGTAATTCATTAATGATTTAAACCCTTTTGACTCATTCCTTAACATAAGTGTTAAGGACATCGATTACTTTAGCTTACTCCTCAATATTTTTCAAGAAATGTATAATTTATTTGATATTTCTACATTATTTTTTATATTTTAAACAATATAAAGTAACTGAGTTATTTTATCCTATATTTGACCACCATAATCTAGGAACTCCTTCAACAATACATCCATTTTTTTCTTCTTCCTTTTTTTGTCAAGAACCTCAAATGAACCTTAGGGATCTACGTTTAGACCAATAAATCCTTTTGGTTTATTTTATTTCTCAATATTATATTTTTATTTATTAACCATCACCATCATTTCATATTTTAAATCTAAATGAAAATAAGTTTCTTCTTACTCAAATGAAACCTCAAAATTATTATCTTCTTTACAAACCAATCATTTTTAATAAAACATTATTTTGAATATGTATCTATATTCAGAATTTCATTTATGTAGAAACTTATTTATTTATTTTTATGTGTAATTAAACTCACTTTCATCCCCTTTTATCCTTATTATACACCTAATAATAATGTTTACATCATTTTCGTATTAGAAACATGTTGATGGAATCCTTACTTTGACCTTTTCTATGTTCAAATTTTCTTTAAACAAGTGATACTAAATCATCAGTTAAATATTATTCTTCATATAAACCTCCTAAGATGAATGGCTTACCATCCCTTATATATTTAAATGCATATAATAATAATCCAAGATACTTATTAATTCATCCATGAATATCTCTAAAAAAATTATTACTTCAAGCACTAACAACATTAGATTATACTATAGTAGTGATCTTCTAAATATTTTCATTAAAATTTACACATATATTATCCCATATCCATAACCATGAATATATCAAATAACCCTAATGATTTAGTTATGGGATACATCAATGTTTTCATTGAGGAACATATTTAAATCATTAATTTTTTTGTGAACCACTTTAAGTTTTTATTCGTTGACCTTTTTTTTATATTCTACGTGTTGTCCATCTTGTCCCAAATATCTTTATCATATATGAAACTCCACACCTTAAAATAAATTTGATTTGATAAATCCATAAATATTTCATTATATTTTAACCTATTTTAAGTATAATCTTGTACACTTTAGTAAAATATATATATAAATGGTTTTTAATCTAAATTCTATGCACTTTAATAAAAAAACATTAAGCCTAAGATATTTGAAATCAACCCTTTTTTAGAAATCAAGTAATTTCACACATATTAGAGAGAAACTAATTTTATATTCATAATATTCATTATATAAATGATCATATTTTGACTGATTATCTAACCAATCAACCATATGGCTCTGATATAACATGTTATAACCACAATCTGAAACTTCCTTGGGGTGAATTAGGGTGTAAAGAAAATCCCATGAATATATCTTATTCCAAAATTGAAAATAATATTGAAATTTTAAAATATAATCACAAAATCATACATTCAAATATTAATTTAAATGTTATGACATGTAAATTTTATTGAGTTTGCTACTAAGGGATTGATCTAAAGAGTATACGTATAAAGAGGTTCTGTTATACCAAAAACCACTACACACTTTATGTAATTAAAATATTTAGGCAATGATCATTTAGAAATAAATAATTAATCCTTAAGTTTAATTTATATGAACCTCTTCAATATGGATAATCAAATAATATTAAACATGTTTCTTTCTCATAATGAATATCAATTCTATATTTAGACCACCATAATAGAAAAATAGTTTTCCTAATTTTTTTTTCCTCGACCAGATCTAATTATTTAACAAAATAAAAGTGTTTCTACACAACCTACCTAATAAATATTTATATGAGTAAATTATACTCTCTAATTTCTAAATATATATATATATATAAGTTTAGTAAATATTTTATTTCTTTAATTTTATATTCTTAAATAATCCATTTAAAATAATTAATTTCAAAACCTAACTGGCCTCTAAATATTTCAATTGTTGTATATTCCAATATTTTATAAATATACATATCTATTTATCAAATAAAATCAGTTTCAATCTATAATATATATAAAATGTTACTAGAATATGGAATGTCCATGCATAATAGGGTATGGTTTCATCAGCCAAAGAGTTTTACAAAAAACACCTAAGATTTTAAAGATTAAATACCTTTTTTATTAATATGTTTACATCATTTTTATTTTGATTTATGAAGACCCTGGTTCATGGGTATCTCTAGAAAATATTGATTCAAAAAACCGACTCAATTATAGTGGATTATAAAATTTACCCCCAAAAAAGATCCACTTTCATGGCTTGTTAAATGAATACTTTACCATTTTAATCAAAATAGTTCTCCAAAAATCATATTTTATCCGCATTTATCATTTAAAAAACTCAAAAATGATTATTATATATAAAATACCACCACCATGAAATTTCTATCCCTAACATACTATTTTTTGTTGTCATAAACAACAACCTCGATCAAATATGCTTCCATGAACCAGGATCAAATAATTATGTTATGATTATCCATGATAAAGACCACAACATTATTACATATCTCATTTCCTCAGTGAATATTATTCAAGAAAAAAACTTCCACTATAATTCAAAATTCTACATTTTACCATGGTTTATAAAACTTTGATGTGTTCTATACAATTATTAAGAGGTTTGACCACTCTTTAATAAAAAAAATATTTAATTTTTTCTAAGTAAACTCCATATATAAACAGGATCTAGACAATGATAATTAATATCTTTGAATAAATTTTTTTATTTATTAAAAAAAAACACACTAATATTTATCCATGATTCATCAATGAAATATTCCACTGTAAATTTTATCAAAATGGATTAGAATCTAACCTTTTTGATGAATTAGGATCCAATAGAGTATGTTTTCATTTACAAGTCCTCCAAGGTATTATGATGAAAAATAAAAATATTTTTCTAAAAATTGATGATCTAGTTGGTCAAATTTGTAGTTTTTTATACTTTTCTATTATTGAACTAAGATATAAATGTCATCGAATTAATGTAAGAAAGTATAATTTTATAAATATTTAATTATTAGAAAGACATATAATCTATGAATGTATACTCATGCAATTTGGTTTTATTAATATTCATAATGTATTTATATAACTAATTAATAGAGTATTTAAGGATCACCTAAAAAATTGTTTGTTGATATTTATTGATGATATTTATACATAGTTATTGTAACAAACTCTATTTTAAAGAGTGTACTAATAATTTTTTTAAATTCCTTTGAACAACCCATATGATGTTTTACAATGGAGTCATAGAGGTCAAGAGGATGTTTGGGGCTTGTTCAGAGCCCGAAACCCCATAAATTTAGAAAAAATACTTCGCAGCATGGTTAGTAGACACCATGCTTCCTAGCTACATGGTATTTAATAACAATGTGGGGGTGATAAAGGGGATAACTGGGGGCCAAATTTTGTTTCTCCAACCATGTGACCCTAGGTGCACACTCATGCAAAGAACTACAGAGGTTGGACATAGAATTTTTTCATGGTTTGCTCAAGGTTAGAGAAACCGGGTGCCTTAACCATGCATGGTTTTCCTTAAGTAATGAATCTAGCACAGTCTGTGCACTATTTGGACAAACCATGGAGAATAAATAGGAACCAATATATTTGAGGGTGAAATTACTATCTCACCCTTAATGAAATTATAATCCTAATTTTCCTTCTTTCCTCCCACTTCATTCCCAAGGATGGATTAGGTTTCTTATCATGTAGCTATCCCTAAAGCATGATATATTCTTTGAGATAACTTCCCAATCTGAATTCCAAATCAAGATCCAGTGAAGGTGTTGGATTGATAGAGGTATTCTCTTGGGCCCTCTCCCTTCTATTATACGTTTATCAATGAATCTGTTTCACTATTAAGGAGTAAGCTCTTTTACCATCATTTTAAGGCATTGGGATATTTATTTTATTTCTCCCAATAAACATTGAACTTGAGTCCACCATCAGATGATGAATTTTCAATGGTCCTAAATTAGGTGGTCGTATGGTTTCAATCAAAAGTTTTAATGTTTTCATAGTCACTATATTGTGCCACCCATTGTCCTTCTCTGCGAGCTACACTAAAATTGTTTTCCTTATTCTAAATTTTTATACACACCTTATTTTAATCCCTAGGATTATGTTTTAGTAATTTTGGGATTCTAAATTGATCATGGAAACCCCTTGGTTATGCAATCATGAATTTCCTTTTATAATTAATTGATCAAATTCCCATAATTACATCCAAGCATTTGAATTGGATTATAAATTAAATTGTATCATTTATATAAACTTTTATTGAACCCAATCACCTTTTATGTGATTGAATTGCCTTAGAAATGGAATTTCAACCTTTCAGGTAATTTCCTATGTGATATTAGATCCTTATAAGGGAATAGTTGAAACATGAAATTGAGTTGACATGCTTTGATTAATTAAATATCTTTACTACATTGAATGGATTTCTTCATGGTAGGTTCCAATACTTAAAATAATTAAATGGTTTAGTTGAAATGAATTATAAAGTGTGGAAAGGCCACACCGATTGTAAAATTCTTTATTAAATACTTTTATTGAATTGTGATACCTCAGTTACTTTAGGCTTAAATGAATATATAATGAATCAGTGGTAATGAATCATTGAAATTATTATAAATATGATTACACCTATGACATAGGAAGTTGAATTATGGTTAAGGGAAATTTTGAGTACAAGGATTCCTACTACCTTAAATCAGGTGTTGAGCATGTTGTCTCACACCATTGTCACTATTTAGATAGTGGTAATGACGCACCACATACCTTTTTTAGGTTTCACCACCCCAAGTGTCTATCATGATGGGTCTCTCTTCTTGAGATATAGAGAATAAACCCTATTTTTAGCTTCTATGATTGTTTAGCATGGTTATGGATGTTAGAGTTATATCCCAATCTATCCAGCACCTAGTATTCCATGTATATGTCCACTTAAATTCATAAATACTTGTTCCATATATGTGGTTATAATATATGACTATATTATATTTATTTATTGATCATACACTCATTTTTCCCATGATCTAAAGTAGGTAGAGTTGCTAGGTGTACATCTGGAACCTGAGTAGGATGGTACTTATTTATTCTTGATGTTATATTATTTCATTTATAATTGAACACTTATTCACTATGATCACTTCTTGGATTACTTCTATACACTATTGGAATTTTATCTCAAACCTTACTTAGGACACCTTTGGTACCCAAGTAGATTAATTGTCTATATATATATGGATATGGGAATGAAATCTACTATAGATTCTTGATATTATTTACTTATAGTTGGATCATTAGAGCAGAGGAAGGATCTCATTCTAGAGATTCTAATGGAGAAAACATGTCTATTTCTATAGTTTTGGTATAGAATGATTGTATATGCCTACCCTATGTTCCCATTATTGTAAATTATGAAGCCATGCATCCATGAATATGACATATCTTATATGATTTCAATATTATTATCATATTTCTCCATTATTTACACTTCCACACTTGTTTAAAATATTTAATATATTCTTTTTTCCTCTACGGTGGTTTATTGGTATAGTTTTCAGTGTTTGTTATATCATGTTTCCATTGTTGTGTTCTTATTGGTGTTATCCATTGTGACACTCTGATATGAGGGTATAATCTGCCCATTGTAACACCTTTACACCCTTACTGATATTCGACAGCCTCTGGTGTATAGGGAGGTGCGGTGGAAGCCATATGACCCACTAGATTGGGTCCTCATTAGAGTGGAAACCTGGTTGAGATGTTACAAAGTGGTATCAAATATTATTTTTCATTTTTTCTAATATTTTGGTACTATAAAAGAGATTAGTAGTTTAAGGAAATTTGGAAATGACCATGTCCCTAAACATAGCTAACCCATGTATATGGGAAACCCAAATTACATGGGAAACAAAAATTACATGGGATATGTAATTGTTATTATTTATTATTCCAATTATGGTTGATAATAATTCGCCATTGGGTGACATACTTTCTTTATTGTGTTATTATTATTGGTATAATTGAAGTGAAATTTATTTTACAATGTATTGATGAAATGGGGGAATTGCATTATATGCATCATTATAGGAATAATATGACTAATATTCCAATAATTTTTCACATCATGTAAATTTCAAGCATTCATATTCATATAGAATATTATTTGTTCCTTGATTATCTATGGAATTGGGATGACATTCTTTGTAGGGATGAGAAATCATAATTGAAACTTAAAGTGCCTTACTTAACCTAACTGTTTTTTCCTACATAGGCTAAATTAGACACCTTAAGTAGTTAATTATGGAATGTTGAGTAATAAACCATTAGTCATAGGGGTTGAAACATGTTAATTTGTGGGTTAACTGAAATCTATATTTCTATTCACGAGGAGTATAAGACCAAATGGATCAAAAATGGCGATCCAACTAGTTCAATGATTTAATGTGATTTAAATATTTTAATAAGAACAAATCTAAAATGAATATGACATTTAAAGTAAAAATATTCATATTATATGTGTGAAACAGGGATATAGACTCGAACCTAGTGTTAATAGTGGGTAGTTGGCATGTCTCTTATTTTATTATGGACTATAATGGTCTTTCTCTATTACCCAGTCCTTGCTTTTGGAGTGGTCATAAGGGTACGATTAGTCTATAGGAATCTGGTGAACCTCTCATAGTTTAATATTTTCAATCATTTCAATTGATAAGATCTATTCTAAGGTTTGAATTTGTCATTGTAGCAACATACAATGATTAATTCCTCTTATTTTACTCCCTGAAGATGGTGGTGACCATACACCGAAGGTGGTGGTCCCTGAGCCTCAAGTGATTCCTCTTGTTGTGAAACCTGTGTAACCTCATCAAATTCTTGATATAGGAACCAAAAACCCATTCTGAGCGTGATTTCTATGTATTTTTTAGTCTATGCAATGTGTTTATCAACCTTCCCCAACTATGAAGAATTTGACTTGAGAGTTCTAGTAATAACATCCTACCACCATTTTAGGGTATAGTGGACCACATGCTTTCGAGTCTTGGCTCAAAGGTATTCTATCTTTATTTGACTATCTAGAGATGACTCTAGAGAGAAGAGTCAATATTTATTCATATATACTATGTGATTCTTCCAAGCGATGGTGGGATGTTTTTACCCAGGTTTATCGACATCATAATATGGTTTGGGTGGATTTCCATATGATCTTATATGACTATTTCATTCCACAGACTCTGAAAAATTAAAGGGATATAGAGTTTATGAACATATAGTAAGAAGATATGTCGATCATAGTTTATTATTGTCACTTTACTAAGATACAACATTTCACATCAACTCTAGTGGGGCTGACCTTATGATCTCCAAGGGATTTGAGGATGGGCAGGTATACACCATATAATCGTAGGTCAATGCATCGGGTTGACTATAATTTTCGAAATTGTCAAACAGACCCTTATCAAAGTGAAAAAGCTGAGAGAAGTTGATGAGTCATGTTAGGGAGGTTTGGAACAAAAATCTATAAGTGGTTATTCCAATTGATACAAGAATTGGCTAGAGGTTTCATGTGTGTGTGTGTTGGGGGGGGGTAGAAGCAGTCATGCTCCTCATGCAAAAAAATTATTGATATGTCACCAGTATAATAATTCAGGGCATACGAAAGCTTAGTGCATATGGGATCTAGTTGAATGTAGATTCTGTGGTAGGATGGTCTATATCCAGCATTTCTATAGGACCTTTCCATCGGTGCCTAGTGAGTGGGGATCTACTCCTATCCCACATTCTAGAGGAGGGATGGTATGATCTTGTTAGATAGGAAGATGGAATACCATCAAATACTCAACCCAAGGCAGTGGTAAAGAAAAAGGTAGTCATGATCAGGTTACTTAGCTCCAGCAAAGAGAGATCCACTTTAGTTTTTTCTTTATTTGACATAACAGATCTCAATCTTTTATATATGAGACTATTATGGAGATTCTGGGAGTTGAGATAAAAAAACATCTATATCGTTAGATGTTTGATACCTTATTAGGTATCTGATCAAAGGGAATTTTCAATTGTTAGGATTTCCCCTTGAGATAGGTGGATACATCTTAGTATGGAATATTTTCATCCTCAACATGATGGGCATTGATTCATGATGGACTGGTTAGTTCCCTATCGATACCACATCGACTGTTATTGTCATAGGGTGATGTTTACATAACTAAAGGGTGGTATGTATGTGCATAAGGGATTATGAGATGTTCATGAGACTAGAGTTGGACCCAAGCAATAGAGGTCAAGGAGTGTGATAGATTAGATCTCTAGTATTTTCCTAGGTGATCAGGGGTTACGACCCACTATTTTTCCTTTTATAGTGAATAGTTTCAGGAATGTAAACCCTACTAAATTTTCTATCCTAACTCTAGTATGAGAGGTAGAACACACCATTGATATAGTTCTAGGAGTAGAACCATTGATCATTACTCCTTATTGGATTGATCCTTTCTAACTTCTCGATCTCAAGAAACAATTAGGGGATATGGAGGATAACAGTTTCAAATTCTCCATCAATTATACTTAGGGTTCAATGATACTTTTTTCCATGGAGGAAGATGGTTCCCAAGGGCTTTTTGTGGATTACGATAAATTAAACTACCTCACGGTAAAGAATCTGTATCCACTACCTCGAATAGACAACCCATTTGATCATCTACGAGGATAGAGAGTGTTTTCAAAGATATACTTGAGGTTATTCTATCACCATGTACATTTCAGGTTATCAAACATACCATACAAAATATTCAGAATTAGGTGTAATCTACATGAGAATGTGTTCAGGCTGTTCGGTCTCATGAATGCACATGAAGTTTCTATGGCTCTTATGAATCATGTTTTTCACTCGTATCTAGATTCATTATTGGAAGTATATATTGAATAAATCCTAGTGTATTCATGCTCAATACATGACCATGAAAACCATCTTGAGATCATGTTGAATACATTGGGAGAGCATAAAATCTACGGTAATCTCAATAAATTACACTTTTGGATCGAATAATTACACTTCCTAGGTCACATAATCTTAGATTCAAGAGTTTCAGTAGACCCAAAGAAAGTGAGATATGTATTTTACTGGTATACTCCCAAGAATGTTGCCGACATCCATAGTTTCTTTAGGCTATCTAGGTATTATAAATTTTTCATCTAGGATTCCTCACACATTTCAGTACTGCTTATGGTCTTGAAAAATAAGGGTGAGAAATTTTTATGGTGAGAAGCTTATGAATAAACATTTTAGGACTTCAAGGAAAGAATTAATTAATTACCAATCCTAATTATTTCAGATCTAGGAAATATTTATAAGGTTTACTGTTGGGAAAAAATCCCTCAAGGTAACATTGAAGTATTTTTGGGTTGATTGTGTTTGTTGACAAAGCAGGTTTCCATGGAGAATTGTCGAGTTCCTGAGAAGTTTTTGACAATCCATGTTGACAAAGAACAATGACAAAAGAAAGGACAATATGGAGGCGGTACAAAAGAGCAGTAAAAGGTGGCACCGTTTCCCAGTGTTTGCCAAATTTTTGGGGTCCAAAATTTGGAAGTTTGGTGAGCATCGCGAAAAGTGGATTTCCATGAAGATCATATTTTTATATGGCAAAGGCATGAGTTTCGCAAAGATGGGATGCATGGATTGGATTTCGCGAAGACCATAAAAATGGAGGCAGTGATGCTTCGTGATTATGTCAAAGCTTTGCGAACGGCAGAGTTGAAGCGCATCGCGGCGGTGAAGGGCTTTGCGAGGGATCTTCGTGGCGAAGGTGCGAAATAATGTTGACGGTGATGCTCCGCGATTACGACGAGCTCCACGATCCAAAAATTGCCGAGGTGCTTCGCGATTTGGACAAAATTCTGGCGGAAACTTTGGAGCTTCACGATTTGAGATGACGTGGCGTTGAATTCGCGCGGAAAGTTGGAGGGTCGGTGGAATAGCCTATAAATAGAGGCCGAACCCCTTGAGATAAGTAGAGAGAATTTTCAGAGAAGATCATTTTCTCTCGTTTTGCGAAGGTGGTTCGCGGAGCCAGTGTGCTTCGCGAAAGAGGGGCTTCGCAGCGGCTATTGTATCTCCGTAAAACCTACAAGCTCCACGTTGTCTTAGTAAGCTTTGTGAGGGACGTTGCTCTGTGATGGCTTGAGCATCACGAAAGTGCTTCGTGATAGAGCTTCACGAAAAGGCAGGAGATTCGTGAAGGCTTGTTTGAGCTTCGTGAAATTGGAAGCCTCACGAAGTAGGGTGCTTTGCGAAGGTACTTTCCAAAGGTAGTTGCCCAGTGGTCAGAGGCAAAGAGGTATTCATCAGTGGATGAAAGTTGGACTTCAACAGAGCATCTATCAACAGTTGAGGATGCATTCATTAGTGATAATGAAGAAACCTACAGGTCTATAAACTATGAGTGGATCCCTTCCAAATGCAGTGATCATAGGAAGAGGAAGTAGGTGTTCCTCTCCACCAGCAGTGAGCTAGAGAGAGAGAAATAGGGAGTGACCCTTGGGAAAGCAGTGAGCTGACCCTAAAATTTGTAAAGGCAGTGAGCCTGGGCATAGAAGTGATCTAGCCCGAACTTTGTATCCACATCTAGTGAAGAATAGTGGAATTTGGTATGACTGGAAACTTGTCGGAGTATGCTCCTTGGACGTAGCCCAGTGAGGGTGAACCAAGTAAAAATCTCCATGTTTTCCTATTTGCTTCCCTAAATTGCATTGAAAGTATCATAATTAGATAAATAAGTAAATAAGTGATCATAGTTTACACACAAGAGCAAACAAAGTGACCCTTGTAATAAAGAGGTCAAGATCTAGTTGGGTAGGAAGAACTTTGAAAAAGAATATCCATATCCTGATTCACCCCCCCCCCCCTCTCAGGTTATATAGGCCCCTATTGGTCCTAACAATTGGTATCAGAGGGATAGGTTTATTTTATCAGATTTGTTTGCTTCGACTTGGTGTAGTCGATCTGTGTGGTTGAAGATACAGTTTTCTCTTATCACAATCTTCCATGGGAAAAGAAAAAGCATCAAATAATAATTATAAGTCTGGTAAGTTTTTTCAGTGTGGAAGTGTTTTTGGAAAAAGTGTGATTCAACTAAAAGAATAAAACAGCTTACTGAAGGAAGGTCTTGATGAATCTGATAGGGAAAAGATTGATTCACTCAATCATGATGTTGGAATGAGTGAAGTACATGAGCATCAGAGTGATACTGATACAGAAGAAGAAATTGAAGGAAGAATAGATATGCGAGATGAGTTAGAGGTTCTTCTTGAGGAGATAGATGTTTGGAGAGCTAAAACAAAGAAATCTAACAAAGTTGTTCACGATTCCAAACTCTATATGCAGCAGTAGGAAGAAGTGAAGTTTGAGTTGATGGAAGAAATTGAGAAACTCAAGTTATCAATAGGAGAGAACTCAGAATCAGTTAGTGAGTATAAGATTAAGATTGAAGAACAGAAAAAGGGATATCGATGGCTTGAATAGAAAAGTGAAAGATCAAGTAAAGTGTATCGAAGAACCTGATATTTCAAGTGATGTTAGAAACACTAGTGAAATTAAATCTAATTATATTTGGATCCAAGCACTGGAAACTGAGATCAACAAGATAAGAAGTTTGAATCAAATTCTTATTGACGTAGCTACTGATCTAAGGGAGAAAATTGATTCTCAAGATGAAGAACAGCAAAAGAGATCGGCAAAGGTTGAAAAATCAAAAGATGATGTCAAGGGACAGAATCTGAACACAGATGAAATTCAGAATTTCAAAGCCAGAAATGATGATCTAGCTACACAGTTGTCTAAAAAAGTTCAAAAGAATCAAAGGCTCCAACAAGAGAATGAATCTATCTCTGAATCTGTTTCTCAAGAAAAATTGAAAGTAAAGGAGCAAAGTGGTATGGTAGAAAATCTCACACAATAATTGGCAGATGAGATGAGTCGTGGAAAGAATCTCAGAAGGGAATTCAATGCCCAACTTAAATCAAGTGATATGAAGATTCAGAAGTTGGAAGAATAGCTAGTATCAGTAAAGAAGGAAGTGGAGAAATCCAATTCTAAAGGAATGCCAAAAATGAAGGATGCCTTACACTTTCTATTTGATCATCCTTCGACAAGTGATGATAAAATGAAGAACAGATATGCTATTTCTGAAGAGAAACAACAGAATATTTTCTCAGCTCAAAGACCAGCAAATTTTGGAAAAGATGGTGTTGGATTTGATGAATCACCTCCCATGCATGATAAGAAGAGAGCTGTGAATAGTTCCAGGAGTGGAGAAAACCCTGTAGGTGCTGGAGATAGGCCAAAGAGGTCAGTTACAAAAATAAGTGACGACATGTGCTATTTCTGCGGGATTCATGGTCACACGTCAAGCTTCTGTTCAGAGGCTCTGGAATACATTTCAGGCTGTGAAAATAGAAACCTTACTAAATCTGAGAATAAGAAGAAGCATCATGAGAAATCAGAGAGAAGAGTTTCTCATAGGAAAGAATCTGTTAGATTCTATTACTGTGGAAGAACGGGACACACCATGAGTATGTGTCAGGAAGCTCAAGAGCCCCGTTTCAGAAGAAGAACTCAAGGTGTATCAGAATCTCGACATATAAATGATGAAACGAGGTATGACTTTGATGGAGAATGTTTTATATGTTCAGATTATGGGCATTTGGCAAGAAATTGCAGCAAGAAGAAAGCAAGTAAGGAAAAGGAACTCGAAAAGATATTCTTGACTCCAGTGATGCATAATGAGAAATTCTACACTGGGAGACAACATGGTAAGGTGAAGAATAGGCTCATAGCCTCAGGGGAGTCACATGGAGATGAAATAAAGGTGTATCAGTCACTTCCTCTGTCATACTCACAACAGCTCTCAAGAAGAGAATGTGAACAAACATAGAATATTAAGGGGAGATCCACTCCAGTTGTGAGAAATAAGAATAAAAATTCAATAAAATACTCATCACCGGTGAAGAAGAGTGTGGTGACTCAGATATCAAATAAAAGAAAGATGAACAAAGAATGCATTGAAAAATCTGCATGTCTTGTTTCTCAGCGAGAAGTGGAGGAAAGAGAAAGACACCTAAAATGGGAGAAGAAGAATGGGAAGATGCCAAACAATGATATTCCTGCTCTGAGAAATAATCAAGGAAAATGGAATTTTGGTAAAACCTCAAAGAAGGAAATGTGTACTAGTGGGTTTATACCCCAAGCGGTGAGAAAGGCCGAGCCTACTAAATCTACATATCAGAAAAAGGCTCATAATGTGGGAAATGAATGCCTAGTCATATGGCCAGAACAATTGAAGTTGGCTAGGCAGCTGGAGGAAGCAAGAAAGGAGTGTGATTCCATCCTAGAAATAATCAAAGAGTTGACCCATCAGGATCAACCACTATCCTCGTCTTGAGAATTCAAGAAATAATCCCCTCTCCCTATGTATATAAATGTTGTTAACTGATGATTCATGTGTTTAGGTTTTAGGGAGATATGATCCATGGGGTAGTGGCATCTAAGGATACGAAGTGGAGAAGTGATATGCTCTAGAGTTTCAATTGATTCAGATCAGGCAGCTCCTATTCAAATAAGAATAATGAAGTCACTGTAGCAGACATATTTCCTACCTCAAGTAGAGCTGAAATGCTTTGCTGATGCAGCTGACGTTGAAAACTGGGTTCATGCTATGAATAAAATGCTTGATCAGATTGCGAAGAACCAGATGTGGGAGATTGTTTCGAGGCCAGCAGATAAAAACGTCATCAGGACTAAATGGGTCTAATAAGAAAATTTGAATGAATATGACACAGTGATTCGGAACAAAGCACGACTGATGTGCAAAGGAGACTCCCAGATAGAGGGAATAGATGTAGATGAGACATTTGCACCGATTTCAAGGCAGGAGACAATCAGATTATTCCTAGCCATTGCAGTGCAAAGAAAGTTCAAAGAGTTCCAGATGGATGTAAAGACTACATTTCTAAATGGGTTTCTGGAAGAAGAGGTGTACATTGAGAAGACAGATAGTTTTCTCATTCAAGAGGATGAGAACAAAGTTTTCAGGCTTAAGAAGGCGTTGTATGGGCTGAAACAAGCACCATGGGAATGGTACTCACAGATTGATCAGTATTTGAAGAAACTTGGTTTCCAACGTGGAGGAGTTGATTACAATCTTTATTTCAGCAATGATAGTAATAAAAGGATGATGGTGCTGGTGTATGTCGATGACATAATTTTTGGTGGATCAGATGAAGCTTAGTGCAGGCAGTTTTCAGAATTCATGAAAAATGAGTTTGAAATGTCAATGATTGGAGAGATAAAATTTTTCCTTGGTCTACAGGTTACACAAAGAAGGAATGGAACATTCATTTCTCAATATAAATATGCCAAGGAGGTGTTAAGAAGTTTTGGAATGGAAAATTACAAGGAGATGAAAACTCCGGTTTCTACTCGGATGAAATTATCAAAAAATGAGAATGGTAAGGCAATTAATATCACAGAATACAGGCAAATTATTGAAAGTTTGTTGTACTTGACTGTGACAAGGCATGATATTGTTTTCTCCACATGCCAAGCATTCAGATATTAGAGTAATCCCAAGGAAATTCACATGCTCGCAGTGAAAAGAATACATTGGTATATCAAGGGCACGGTGGACTTCGGCTTGACATACAAAGAGAAATCTCAGACAGAGTTATTGGGATATACTAATGCAGACTGGGCCGGTTCAGCAGATGATAGAAAATCAACGTCAGTTGGTGCATTCTATCTTGGTGGATTGTGTATTTCTTGGCTAGTCAAGAAACAAGATTGCATTTCATTGAGCACCGCATAAGCTGAGTATATTGCGGCCACTCAAGCATGCACACAGTTGTTGTGGATGAAGAAGCAACTTGAAGATATGGGATTTGAAGTGAAGTCTCCGATCGGAATCCAGTGCGACAACTAAAGTGCTATAAATCTTATAAAAAATCCCGTCCATCATTCAAGGACAAAGAACATTGAGATTAAGTATCATTTTATCAAGGAGAAGGTTGAGCAGGGAATCGTGAAGTTGGTGTATGTGCCTACAGAGCTCCAGGTTGCAGACATTCTGACAAAGGCCTTACCCAAGGAAGCTTTTGAGAGGCATCGACTGGCTCTGGGAGTTCAGTCGATTCCCCTCACTTGAAATAGTGTGGATGTGGAACACCCCCACCCCCCTCTCCCTGAGGTATGATGTGTTTTCCCCTAATGTACTGATGTTTTCTCTACTCTGTTACAGACTGCAAGTGAGTGTCCTTAGGGTTCGTTGACAAAGGGGGAGAAAATAGTGTTTTTTCAAAGGGGAGACAGTGTGGAGATTTTTTAAATCATGAATGATATGGGGAGAAGATGACCAGTGGAGCAGCCAGATAGGGGGAGAAATGAGATAGGGGGAGATTATTAAATCTGACGATGCTAGAAGTGATCTATCAAAGCATAGAAATCACGACAGCTGAGGATCGTGATAAAAGCAGAACGATGGTGTTGGAATGGTGAGCGAAGGTATCCAGCTATCACCAATTGGTATCAGTGTGGTTCAATAATTGGTATCAATTTAAGATTTGGTATCAGGTTGGAATCGACAATTGGTGTTTGACATGAAGTGATTCATAGATTAACTTTTCATACTACTCTTGTTTCTCATGCCGAGCATTGCTCATGTGGGCTTGGATTACGTGTTAAGTGATTCCTTGAACGCTATCATAATCGCAAGAGGCGAATGGTGGTAGCGACTGGAAGAAGACTCAGTGAGGTATCAAAGTGCAGAATATCATTCTGAGCAGAGTTGTGAAGAGTTGTCAACAAACCCAAAGGGGGATATTTTTGGGAAAAAATCCCTCAAGGTAACATTGAAGTATTTTTGGGTTGATTGTGTTTGTTGACAAATCATGTTTCTACGGAGAATTGTCAAGTTCCCGAGAAGTTGTTGACAATACATGTTGACAAAGAACGATGACAAAAGAAAGGATGATCTGGAGGCGGTACAAAAGATCAGTACAAGGTGGCGTCGTTTCCCAGTGTTTGCCAAATTTTTGGGGTCCAAAATTTGGAAGTTTGGTCAGCATCCTGAAAAGTGGATTTCCATGAAGATCATATTTTTATATGGCAAAGGCATGAGTTTCACGAAGATGGGATGCATGGATTAGATTTCGCAAAGACCATAAAAATGGAGGCGGTGATGCTTCATGATTACGTCAAAGCTTCGCGAACGGCAGAGTTGAAGCGCATCACGAAGGTGAAGGGATTTGCGAGGGATCTTCGCGGCGAAGGCGCGGAATAATGTTGACGGTGATGCTCCGCGATTATGACGAGCTCCGCGATCCGAAAATTGCCGAGGTGCTTCGCGATTTGGACAGAATTCTGGCGGAAACTTCGGAGCTTCACGATTTGAGATTACGTGGCGTTGACTTCGCGCGGAAAGTTCAAGGGTCGGTGGAATCACCTATAAATAGAGGCCGACCCCCTCGAGAGAAGTAGAGAGAATTTTCAGAGAAGATCATTTGCTCTCATTTTGCGAAGGTGGTTCGTGGAGCCAGTGTGCTTCACGAAAGAGGGGCTTCGCGGTGGCCATTGTAGCTCCGCGAAACTTGCGAGCTCCACGTTGGCATAGTAAGCTTCGCGAGGGACGTTGCTCTGCGACGGCTTGAGCATCGCAAAATTGCTCCGTGATAGAGCTTCGCGAAAAGGCTGGAGCTTCGCGAAGAATTTTTTGAGCTTCGCGAAATTGGAAACCTCGCGAAGTAGGGTGCTTTGCGAAGGTACTTTCCAAAGGTAGTTGCCCAGTGGTCAGAGGAAAAGAGGTATTCATCAGTGGATGAAATTTGGACTTCAACAGAGCATCTATTAATAGTTGAGGATGCATTAATTAGTGATAATGAAGAGACCTACATGTCTATAAACTGTGAGTGGATCCCTTCCAAGTGCAGTGAGCATAGGAAGAGGAAGTAGGTGATCCTCTCCACCAGCAGTGAGCCAGAGAGAGAGAAACAGGGAGTTACCCTTGGGAAAGCAGTGACCTGACCCTAAACTTTGTAAAGGCAGTGAGCCTGAGCATTGAATTGATCTAGCCCGAACTTTGTATCCACATCTAGTGAAGAATAGTGGAATTTGGTACGACCTACAACTTGTCGGCGTATGCTCCTTGGACGTAGTCCAGTGAGGGTGAACCAAGTAAAAATCTTCGTGTCTTCCTGTTTTCTTCCCAGAATTGCATTCAAAGCATCATCATTAGATAAATAAGTAAAGAAGTGATCATAGTTTACACACAAGAGCAAACAAAGTGACCCTTGTAATAAAGAGGTCAATATCCAGTGGGGTAGGAAGAACTTTGAAAAAGAATATCCATACCCCGATTCACCCCCCTCTCAGGGTATATAGGCCCCTATTGGTCCTAACATTTACTATATTACATTAGGTATTAGGATTGGAGATGTTTTTATGTAGTATTTGTAATTAATCACATATGGGTCTCGTCGGTTGAGTCCTCATAAGCGGAATTACCTGACACATAACCTCGAGCTAGCTGCTATAGTTCAAGCCTTATGCTGTGGGAGACATTATCTACTTAGAGAGAATTTTGGGGTATACACTGATAAAAAAATCATTAGGTATATATTTACACATTGAGATTAGAAACTCAGTAAGAGAAGGTGGGTTAAGTACCTATAGTCTACTAATTTTGAGTTTTCTTACACACCTAGGAATGGAAATGCAGTGGCAAATTCTCTAAGATAAAAGACTCAGATATAGGAAGTTTAAGAATCCAGTGGTGAATAGAAGCTCATGGGTTAATTCTTAGTTATTCATGTTGAGGACTATGAGGATAATGGTTCGACTATCCTCTAAATTTTAGAACTAACCTCTACCCTTCTATAATGGGTATTAATGAGGAAACTATCTGCTTTCGTAGGTCTTTTCCTAAGGGAAATCCTCTCAGATAATAATACATCTTCTGGTTGGACCGTGGATGGGGATGATACTATACTATTTGATGGAAGTGTATGGGTCACAATACACACCAAAGAGGCTATGATGTGGTAATTTCATGCCTCACCTTAGGTAGTTAACTATAGTGTCACCAAGATATATCAAGATCTATGATGCTAGTATTGGTGGCTAGGAAGGAAATAAAATATTGGAAGGTATATCACTGGATAGTGCACTTGTAAAATAGTGAAGGTAGAACATCCACATTTGGAAGGTATTTTGCAGCCATTGTCCATTCCTGAGTGGAAATGAGATGATGTTTCAATAGATTTAGTGACTATTTTACCCATATCACCTTGTGGAAATAATATATTGTGGGTTATCATTGATCTTTTGATTAAGGCCACACACTTATTACCTATGTGAAAGACCTTCTTGGTAAACGAGTGGGGGAGGATATATGTCAGGGAGGTCAAAGGTCATCATGGAGATCCTTGTTCTATCATTTTTGATAGAGATACTCACTTTATGTCATGGTTCTGGAAGGGGTTGCAGAAGGCCTTGGGTATGTAGGTGCTTTTGAGAATGACCTATCACCCATATATCAATGAACATATAGAGTGTATGATTCAGGTGTTAGAGGAAATTCTCTGAGCATGTGTCCTTGACTTCAGGGGTTCCTAGGAGAAAATAATTACATTTGTTGAGTTTTATTAAAATAAAATCTTTCAGGATAGCATAGATATGGATCCTTATTAAATCTTATATGGTAGGTGATTTCATTCCACTTTTGATGGAAAGAGGTAGGGGAGGAAGTTATTCTTGGGTAGTGTCTTGGTTAGGATACTACCGACCAGTTAAACTTGATTAGAAAGAACATGATTAAATGTTAGTCTAGAAAATAGTTATATGCCAACTGATGTCATCAACCTCTCAAGTTTGAGATTTTAGACCAGTTTTTATTGCGAGTAATTCCCAGGTGGCCCATCGATGTATCAGGAGGTCGAGGAAGCTCTTGCCTAGGTTCGTTGGACAGTTTGAGGTTTTGAAAATGAATAGACTCATGGATTAACAGATAAAACATTATTAGAGATATGAGTCTATGCCTGATTTATTTTATGTATCTCAGTTTTTTTTGACATTATCCAGACCTATCACTAGTATTTTAGCCTTATGTGGTTGAGGTAGAAATGAACAATTCCTTCGAGGATTATGTAGTATGTATTGTGGATCAGGGTGTGAAAGCACTTTGAGACAGATCAATTTACTTTTTATGAGTAATATAGAACTACATATTAGTAGAGGATGACACATGGGATTAAAAATCTTATATACTAGTTCAATGGCCAGAACTCTTTGCCGATGATACCTCTTTACCCTCTGAGTGCCAACATATGGACCATTTTCTTTAAGTTGGGTAGGTTGTAACCACTCATCTTTCCATGAAGGTATGAATAATTTTTTATTAGTTAAAATTCCTTTTAATTATTCTTATGATGTTTCCCAATGGGGTTATGTAAGATATGAGGGTGTTTAGGGATTTATCGGATCTTAGACCACTGGAAATTAGAAAAAAAACTGGGCCACATAGTTAGTAGAAACCATACAGTCTAGCCTCCATGGTCTCTACTAACCATGAGGGGTGAGACATATGAGAACTGGGGGGCCAAATAGTTTTTATATAATAAGGAGACCATAGGCACATTCCTATGAAGAAATTTCCATAGGTTGGACATAGTATTTTTTGCACGATTTGTGTGCAGTTAGGGAAACAATACACCTTAACCATGTGAGTTATTTCCTTAAGCATTTTGGATAACATGGGTTGTGGATGGTTTGGCCAAATTATGTGGCCAAACCATGAACCCCTATATTTTAAGTTGAAATTACTATTTCTCCTATAAAGAAATTATAAACCTAATTTCCCATATTTTCTCCATATTTATTCTAGTAGATTGCTTGTGTTTCTTCTCATGTAGCTCCCTCTCTCAATAATTTTATAGGATTTAATATAACATCACAATAAGAAGACTGAATCAAGATCCATTGAAGTAATTAGATGTTTAGAGGTATGATCTCGTGTAATCTCCCTTCCATTCTATGTTTATCTTCAAATCCTTTATGTTATTTAGGTACAATCTATTTTGACCTATTTCCTGGTAATTGGATCGTTTCTTTGATTTCTCCTAATCTACTTCAAATTTGAGTCTACTATGTGATGAGGAGTCATTAATGGCTCTATGGTAGGTGTTCTCATCATTTCCCCCAAATTTTTTGGTTTTATAATAGTCGCTTCATTATGTCGCACGCCGAACTTCACCGCACTTCCCCCTAAAATTTATTTCTTAATTCTAAATTGTTGTACATGCCTTATTATAATCCAAAGGATCATTGTTCAGTGATTTGGGGATGCCAACCTCAATCACGGGCACCTCTTGGTTGTGAAGGCTAGAATTTCACCTTTATAGTTAGTTTATTAAATTCATGGAATGGATTCTAAGCATTTGAATTGGATTATAAATTGAATTTCCTCTTTTATATAAATGTTTATTAAACCCAAGAACCAACTAAGTTCTTGGGTTGCCTTATAAATTTAATTCCCCCTTTTAGGTGATCTCATATGTGATATTATTAATTTAAAAGGTCTTAGTTGAACAATAATATTGACTTGACATGATTAGATTAATTAAAATAAAATATTATGTTGAATGTCTTACTTTGTGGTGGTTTTCCATCATTAAATGAGTTAAATGATTTAGTTGAAATGACAAATAAAGGGTGGAAGGGCCACACCGATCACTAAATTATTTATTATGTTCATTTATTGAATTGTGATTCCTTAGTTACTTTGGGCCTAAATTAACATAAATCATGATAGGTAATGTCTCTAAGATGTTATTATAAATATGATTATTCCTTTGATATAGTCCATTGAATGATGATTAAGGGAATTTTTGACCAAGGTGATTCATTCTCCCTAACATTGAGTGTTGAAAATGATATCTCACATTATGGAAACTATTTGGATGGTGGGCATGAGGAACTACATCCGTTGTTTCAAGTTCTGACATGATGAATCACCCACCTTCCTGTGTGTCGAGCATGAAATATCTCACTGTTCATGGGGTATATGGAATGTACCATTTTTATTGAGCTTATAATATCTTTTAGATAGTGGGTGGGTGTTTGATTTATGCCAGGATCTAGCTAGCACCTAGTATTCTAGGTATATGGAAACTTACGTTTGCATGTAATTGGTCCATATAGGTGGATGAAATATATAAATATACTATATATAATTATTGATCAGATGATCACTCTAGCCATGATCTGATGCATGTAGAGCTGCCAGGTGTCCTTTAGGATCCTGAGCAGGCCGGTACTTATTTATTCATCATTGTATATTATTTCACACATACTTTTACAATGATTATCTATGAGCACAGCTTGGATTACTTATATACATCATTGGTGGTGGCCTACTTAGATTATATCCTACACCCTACTCATGTTGCCTTTGGTACTTGAGTAGATTACTTGTCTATTGGTATGGATATGGGTATGTTCTCTAATACATATTCTTCATATGATTTACCTATAGTTGGAGCATAGGTGTAAAGGACCAAGCATATGCTCGAGATTCTAGTGGAGCATCCTATTATCTTTTTATAGTTTTTATAGCTTGATTGTATATGTATGTCCCTTATTCCCCTTTTTTGTCCATCAACATGCCATGAATCCAATTATATGACACTTTATAGAGGATTTTGATATTATTATTTTGTAGCTATTTTATTTATTCTTCAACACTTTTTTACTATATTTGATATATTTTCTATCCTATAAAGAAGGTTATTAGTCTAGTCTTTATGTTTTGTGATATTATGATTCTTATATTGTATGATTATTTTTGTTATCTATTGTGACACTCTAATATGAGGGTGTAGTATCCCCTCTATACAAACTTTAGACCCTCACTGCTAGTCGTAAGCCTCTAGAATACAGAGAGGTGAACTTAAGGCCATATGGCCTACCAGACCAAGGCCCTAATTGAGTAGACTTTGGTTCAAGACGTTACAATCATGCTTTAAAGAAGGTTTTTAGTTTTTTATTAATATAAAATAGGATGTTTGTAGCTTAATCATCTCAATATTTTATGATCCATGAACACAATTACCTTACTCATGATTTGGAATTAGAAACATTATTATTTTCTATAAATATTTGGAATCATTATATTTATAGAGAATTGTATGAAATATATAGAAAATATAATAGAATTAAATATATATTCACACAAAATGATATAAACATGATCCATTAGATATTGTTAGAGGATTTAAAGGATTATGAAAATACTATTCATTAATAACCTAGAAAGGTGAACATGGTGGCATGTTCCTTAAGTAATAAAGATTATGGAATGGTATATTCTTTTATTATAGAACATGGTAATATAATAAATGATATAGTTGTATAGAATATGAGAATAATAGAAGATTTAATGACTTAATATATTTTCCATATGGTGATGAACCATCGTTACTTTAGAATATTAAGAGAAATCAATATGATGGAACCAAAATTGAAAAGGAGGGAGTTTTATGATTTTGTAAGATGTTATGCCTTCCATAAACACCTCGGTTGAATAAGGAATTATTTATTAATTCACATGACATATATTTTAATATAAATCATATGAGTACAAAAATTTATGTGATATTTAGCAGAAATATTGGTAAAATAATAAAAAGTGAGAAATTTATGACTATACTTCAAGGTTACATGTATATTAACAATTAAAAGAGAATAATATGTTACCCAAATGGATGATATAATAATTTATTGTACTTTTATTGATGTGAAGAAATATCAAAATGGATTTTTTACTTGTCTCACATGGAAATAGAAGGGAATATAGCCTTTTGGGTTGTGATCATTTTTTTAAGAAATTCATCATGTTCCATATAAATAAGAGATGACACTTCAATTGGATTGTTTATAATGATAAATATGAGGTAAGTAGTGGGGATTAATAGTAAAATTCTCTCTATTATCATTAATTAGGGTCAATGGTCCACCTTAAATGGTTAGATGGGTCATCAATTAGAATTAAGTACATGTATCTATTTTTTATCAACATACTACCCTCTAATTGGATAATAATCAAAATGAACTATGGTGGCATTAAAAGATATAATGTGGTCCTGATCACGTCATTTCTCTAGAATTTAGTTCCAATAATTTAAAATGGTGGAATTCCTATAAAATAATACTTATTATCCAAGCATTCATATGAAACATTGTGATGTTTATATGAGAATAAACTTCAAAATCCAGTATTTTTTGTTGAAGTTGGTGACTAGAAATTATTAGGCCCACGGTTATTCTAAGATACCATATCAAAGATCGAGGTTATCTGAAAACACATTAAATCATCTCAATTCATTCTAGAGTAAAATGTAGACAACTTACAAAAAATATAGAGTTTTATGTTAGTGATTGAGTATTTATAAGGGAAAGATTTGGAAATTCATTGCAAGATTTGGTAGGAAGGGAAAGATAGGATGAGGTAACAATTAACCCTTAAAAATATTTTAATTAATAGGATATATGGATTATTTATTTAAATTACCACCAAATAATTTCTTGGAATATGATATATTTTTTATTTCACTTCTAAGAAAATAAATTTCAAGTCCATCACACGAACACCATATTAAAGAGGTATAACTAGAACCGTGTTTATCGTATAAGGTGGAAGAAGTTTTGATTCTTGACTATAAAGAGAATGCACTATGAAATTAGAAAACCTAAATTTTGAAAGTACTCAAGATTTGCAAAAAAAATTGAGTATTGAATAAAGGAAATTGAGGAAGTAATGAAAAATAAGTACCCACAGTTATTTATTAAATCAAGTATAGATTAAAATTTCATAAAATAAATTTTGATAATGGGGGAGAATTTAATAACCAAGGAGTTATTTATATAAATAAATATTTTTTCACTATATAAGAGTAAAATATAAATCAAATATATAGGTTCAATAATACTTCTAATTAATAATAAGTAACAGAAAATTACAAATAATGAAACTATAATGTAAATATCTCCATACTCATAATCTTTAATGAACCTCTTGACTATAAAATTAAAGAAAAAAATTAAGTATAATATAATCCCAAGAATATACCTCATTAGAGACCTAAAACTGAGAATTTTATTTTTTATTTTAGGCTATGGAATGATAAAATTTTATTAGATGTTAAGTGGGGAAATATAACTATTTGGATCTGACCATTTTCAGTTCTCTACTTGATCATCAAAAATAACCACAATATAAACATTAAAAATACCTCATAAAAATTAATAATAATATATTTATTAAATTTTAATCTAAATTATTAATATAATAATAATATTTAAATAAAAGTTGTAATCATTAAAAAAATAAAAATTTTATTTACTCAAAACAAGGAATTATAAGTAACATATAATTTTATTTAATAATCAAATTTAACATACATAGAGTTCCATTTTAATAAAATAGTTCTCTAATTTGATATTATATAGTCTAAATAATTGAAGAGGCCTTTTGGCATATTTTTATGAGAAATTTTTATTTTTTACTGTACAATAAAAATATAGTTTTTCAAATATGACATGTTTTATTATATTAATTCTACCAACTAAAGATATAGCAATTTACACATGTTTTTATTTCCCCTAACTATATTGAAGGAGTTAAATAATGTATTTAAAATAATAAATTCATTTTATAGATCATTAAAGTAATTTCAAAGATCCAAATTTTATTTTACTATTTAAAAAACATTTTATTTTAAGTCTAGAGAGATTTTACATGGTCAAAATGGAATAAAATAATGTATTTCAGTGACTTAATCTTGAAAAATATAAAACTATAGTTTAAATTTAAAATACCATGGGACAAAACCTTTGATAAATAATTTTAAATTAATTTTCCACAAACTGGTTTTTTTAGGCCTATATTAACCAATTATTAAAAAATTTAATTGTTTCACTAATAAAACCAAACCCCATAAAGAATGTATCGTAACTTTAAATTCATATTTCCTCTTATCTTATCACTCAAATACTCTTATATAAAGTACTCTACCAATTTTGGAGAAATCTAGAAACCCAAAATGGCTACTTAAGATGAAAGTAATTCACCATGAAATGTATAGGTTTTTTCCTATCACTCAATTAACTATCTAAAATCATTTGAAAATATATTTTTTAAATTAAATTACGTTTACATGTTTCACTATGTATCAATTAAGGTATTTTCTATTAAATTTATATTCTAATATGGTAATTTTTTGAATTATATATACTTATTTTATATTAAAAACTATTATTAATCACAGCCTTTTTATTTATCTATAGATAGATGTTTAGGAAATATTTTTCAAAATGCTAATTCTTCATAAGTTAAGATCACTCAATATTGATGTATTTTCATATAATTTTTACAAATCTTATGTATTCCCCAACATGACCCTACTAGGATCTTATCTTTGTATTTTCCTTTCACATAGATAAATTTATTTCTTAATTTTCTAATCCTTTTATACAAAAGAATTTATAACAAGATTGATTAATTTACACTCCACATTAGGAACACTATATACTTTATCATTTGGATTAAAAGGTATTAAACTATTTAGTCTTACCATTGGAATGGCCAATGATTTACAAGATTGACACCTATATTCCTGATTTGTTTTTAACATTAATTGTGGTTATATATTATGAATGGTTTATTTTTATACTCAAATGGATATATTTGTTTTAAGTTATGAATTATATACATGAAATATTATAATATGGGTGGGATATGTTATTTATTCATCCAATTAATTGGGGAATATTTCATATATATGTGTATATATACACACTATACATATGACATGATTGTGATACCCTGACATTGAAAATTAGAATTTTTACATGGGATGTTGTGAAACTATGGAAGTGGTGTGTATGGATTATTATAAGAGGTTATATTACCACATGTTTATAATTATCTAGTTATCATAAATTACATATTTTATCATTTCATATGTTCATTGATGATTCCTTATGTTCCACGATAATATATTATATTTCATGATATCTTATGTCACTAAAGGATACATTTTGATTCATGTTGATTACTCATGTTACATGATAATTCTTCCATTATTTATATGTCATACCCATTGATGTTTTTTCCAAGCTTAAATTACGTTATAACACATTTTTTATAGAATATTATTCCTTGATATGTAATATTATTTTAAAATATCCTTATTGATCATTGGAGATCACCCCTTTTCTTATATTTCAAATTTCTATTGGAAATAAAGTAATTTATATAGGTTAGATAGACTAAGGGTTCATTAATATATTTAGAGGATGTTTTAAATATTATATGATTTATTGTTTTCCACTTATTACATTAGTTCCCAATGATACTAAATATAATGATTATGGGATTCATTTTATGTAATAAACTTTACTATATATAATGAAATTTATAATGTTATGACACCAAATATAGGTGTGTTGGTCTAAATAATTTGTGAATTTTCTTATCCTGTATGAAAATAAACTATACTAGACCATTTCATCTAATTTATAACGTAATTTTTTATAAAAAAAAACCAAAAATTATTTATTCATGAGGACATGGAAAATATTAAACTTGTATCATAACCAACATCAACATTCAATGTTATCTACTAAGGTATTCACACCCAGAAATACCATAAAACTATAAGGCATTAACCCCACACTCTAATAAATAAAATTTCATTAAAAAACATGGAGGTAACTAAATCCATTAACTAAATCAAAAGTGAGTCAAAACATACCTCCTAAATCCAAAAACATGTTCAAAATATACAATCTCAAGATGGTATATCCCATGTAAATAAAGGGTTGGGAAACCTAAGAGAAATAAACAGTAATCATCAATACCTATGTCTAAAAACATCTGAAGTTAATATACAACCACACTCTTCTATATTTTAAGGATGGATTCATACATCCTACCTCTAACCACACCATATAATAGGAATCACAAAAACACAAAAAATCATAACTAAATTAACATTAAAAGAAACTTTTTCACGAGTCAAAAACCCATGAAACCATGTTTTTATAAAAGTTTCAACCATTTTAAAATTATTCAATTAAAATCACACTCAATTTTAATTTTTAATAAAAAATTGAAACACACATCATAGTCAAATAAAATTATTTTATTGATAAAACATATTTAAATCAATGTCACTTCAAAAACTGTTCACCTAAAACCGTATCATAAAAATAAATATATAATTATTCACAAAATTATTTAAAAAAACACTTTCCTATATCTAAAAAAACTAATACATTTCCAAAAAAAACGATAGACTAGTTCAAATGATTTAAAATTAAAACCTCATGAATATATATACCACACTAACTGTTAAATTGGATTGATGATGCATAACTAATTAGGTATACACCAAATTAACCTTTAACCTTAGTAAGAAGGTCTTGTAGAAATATTTTAGTTTGGATAGAATTATCTAATTTTATGATTCCTATAAATCAGACAATGAAATAATACTATTCACAAAGATTCAATAATTATAATGACGATTATAATAACAATAGATATTAATTTTAAACTAGCAGGTAGAATATTTTTTTCAAAATTCAAAACATTAATTAAATAAAGTAAATACAATCTTAACTACTATATAAATATCTATATATTATATTTTTTATTGTATAAGATAGTTATAACCATCATACATAGAAAATTTATCTATATAATATGGTGGTTTTCTTAAACCATAATTTGTTTTGTCCCTATACACGAATATTTGTGAAAATTATTTATGTAACTATGATGAATAGAGAATAAAAATGATAATATATTTCATTATTATATTGAATAACAACTATTTATATCCCTATATAGGGACACTATACATGAAAATTATTGTAAATAACGATCATGTATTTCATGTCTAGTTTATTAATACTCTATTTTAGGGATCCCAACAGCACTAAAAAAATAAAAAATAATTTTTATAATGATCTCTTCAACCATAAAACACTAAAAAACTAAGTAGTAATGGTTAAACCAGTAGTAATGATGAAAAAATAGGTAATATTGAAAAAATATGACACCAAAAATAGAAAAAATAAATTAATAATGATTTCCATTAGAGACATTATAAACATTATAAATAATTTAAATGTTAAGAAAATTATTGATAATTTACATAGAATTAATACTATAATCATATAAAATCATAATGAATTTTTATTATGTATTATAAGAAATAATTGTTGTATAAAAAATACCATTTCTTTAGAGGAACAAAATATAAAGATATATTCATACCATTCTTCCAATAATTCAAAAATTTATTCATATCAAAATTCCTTAAAATATGAATCTTAGTAATACTTCAATTAATATCATTGACCAAATTTAAAAAACAAGATAGAATTTAATTGTAAAGTATACATAATTTTACATATATAAATATAGAAAATACCATCATGGGTGTTTTGGTTTGTCCCAAACTAATTATATATTTCATTTATTCCATCACACAGTATCGGCAATCAAGGATTCGTGGTTATTGACATTGAAACCTAAAAAAATGAAAAAATAAATAAAAATAAAATAATTTTTTATAATATATTCAAGATTTAATACTGATTACATCAATGGAATTACAAGTGTGAGCCTTATTATGTTACGTTAAGCATAAAAGGATAAGATATTTTTTATGGTACAACACCATAACACTAAAAATATAAAAAAATAGTAATGTAAAAAACATTATATAGAAGGAAGATATATAAAATTTAATTTACTTAAATGTTAAATAATTACAAAAAAAATTAATGGTTTTTGAGTTCCCCACCAGCCGAATCAATGTATGATATGACAATATTTTATTCAACCATTATGATTAATGTTGCCAAATTGAGTGGTCTCAATAAAATAAGAATGAAAAAGTTAAAATAAATTTCATAAATAACATTATAGAAAAAAACATACCATTTCATATAAGGTTGTAAAAACAAGTAACATGACCATCAAGATAATCCTAAAATACAAAAATTATTTTATTTATAGAGTAATGAAAATATATATTTGAAGTTGTATTGTAAAATATAATTATTTTAGAAGAAGTCGAATTTTTAAAAATATTATCTGAACAGTTAATTATTAGAAATAATAAAAAATTAACTTGGGAGAAAATAAAATACCTCATATTGAACCTAATCATTATTATGGTACCAATTTTAGGTTTAAATACCCTATTAAATATTTAAAAATAATAATTTTTATTCCCTCTATCTATTTATCCCTCTCTCTTTCTCTCATATATTTCAATATCAATTTTCAATGTTGGAATAGTATGTATATCCATAAATATTCTTATATATACCTCATTTATAGATCAATACATTCCTAATTATAGATTCACATGTAGTTCTTCAAACATATACTCTCCCTTTTTTACTAATAATTGATTCCTTATTTAACATCTTGTGAAGTATCTATTTATCAATTTTAATAAATGGGAAGGTGCGTTTTATTAATGCTTAACTATTTTTATAGTGGTAGATTTTATAAATAGTTAAGTATGAAATAATAATATATAGTTAATATATACAATACAAATATAATGTATAGACCACTCCATAAATATTCCTTTGATGCATCTTATCATCATGATATACTTGGTATAGTTAGAAAACAATTAATTGTTTTCCCAAGTGATTTAGATATGGAAAAATTAATGACCACTTAACATGTTAAATATATATTATCAACTATGTAATTACCTCAATCATAAGTCCATTAAACTAGTACCCGAGTTAGGTCACCACATGACCTCTGGCCAACCTCCACGTATACAAAAGGCTTCCGACTAGCAGAGAGGGTCTAAAGGATCACATGGAGAGACTATAAACTATTTTTCAGAGTTCGACACAATAGATAAGATATTAAGAGAAGAAAACAATAAACCATAAACAATAAGAATTTGTTACAATAATTTCCTAAAACTAGGTGCAAACCCACAATGAAATAGTCAAAATGATATGTCTTGTCATATTGTACGAAGTGTAAAGAAAACTAAAAATAATGTAAAATAGAAGAATCCACAAATGGGCCCTAAATCCAAGTATATATCCCTCATCCATGGACATCCCATACCCAAATCAACCATCTAATATAGGGCCTTTTCCCTTTTCTTGAACTACATTCATGAAATCTACTCGGTTACCCAATGGTTTCCAGAGAAGGGTGTGAGTAAAACTCAGTAGGCCACGAATAGCGATGTCTACAAAATATCCAGTCTAAAGAGATAGTGTATTCATGTACTAAAAAAATAACAAGGTAAACTAAAGATAAATTGGGACATTAGTTGAAAATATCCACTTAAACCATTTTTATCATTTAATACAAGGGTTTGGAAAATCATTTATAACACAGTAGCCTATGCCGATCAACCACTAATCATAAGGAAATAAAACAAGTTCCCCATCTCACTAAGAAAACCATTCCACAATGAATTAAATCACACTACCTTGGAGAAATAGTCCAGATAGTCTCATCCAATGCAATCGTTAGGGCCCTAGAGCCCCATTCTAGATCCCTAACTATTGAATTATAGGGGTGGGGTTTAGGTCCTCAGTCCATTATTCCTCGTGGGTGTAGAACATAAGTCGATACCCCACACTTCACAAAGCCATGTGAACATTCATTATTATCCATTCATCACATAACCATTTGAATAAACCAAAATCAAACCATACAGATAACATTAAAAATTTATGGTTCATTCAATTAATAAATGATCTTTATGTCTTACCCATTTACATAGTCTCTTTTACAACCATATGTCATTTAACCCATTATTTTTAATCCATTTAAACCATTAACGCTATTCCACAAAACACTTTATTCCTAGTTACAAACCAACAAAATCACCATTAGTTTATAATTAATAACCCAAGATAACATATCAACACATTTATTTTTGGATATATGTTATATAAATTCAATTATACACTTATCATTTTAATTTCAATGTTTAAGAAGTGGTCTACCCTACGGGTGTCCCTTAACCCGGTCAAAAAACCTCAACGCACCCCATGGGGATTAGGAGGTCTTAAATTAAAATTTTACCTAATAAAATCATCATTCCCACCAAGGAAAACCAGAAAGAAAACAAAATCAAGGAAACGAACATCCACATACAAATAAATAACCAAAAAGAGTATGGTATACAACTTTCAGACCACCTACCTTGATTCCAAATAGAAACGCTCGCTTCACCTTGGCCTTTGACTCAGATTTGAACACCCCTTCAATATCATACCCTATAATCCATTGGAAAAATATGTTTTTAGGGATTTAGTGGAAGAAGAGAAACTACACAATCCCTTTTATAATAACTAGAAGGAAGTGGAGTGTTAGACTCACCCAGAGCTTTGATTTCCATCCAACGACACTCCAAATGGCCTAAAAATAAAAGAGATCGATTCTTGGGAAGATTGGGGAATTTTGGATAATCCAATGGGAGGAATAATAAAGGATATTCCTAAATTAGAACACATAAATCACGAGATGTAAAAATGGAAAAATATCATTTTTATGGGGGCATACGGTTTGGAGGCATGATTAGCCAAACCGTGCACCAACTGTGCACCATCCTTTGCCAAATAAGGGGCTGGGCCGCATGATTTCCTAGGGATCTTGAAAGGTTTGAAAAACATTAATATAACCATGTGTCATGGCTCTGTATAATCTTGTACAGTTTTACCCATTGCATGCTTTATTCAACCCATGCACCCCTCCTCCAGGCATGCATGGTTAGGGTGAATGATTACTACTAATCGTGTACCAACCATGAAATATGCACTAGATGGCCTTAATCTCCCTTTATTCTTGTCACGAACCACCAAAACACCCCCAAGCCTCCACATAGACTCAGAAAACATTTCATTAACCATATTAATGGTGTTGAAACCATAAATTGTAACATAAAAATACCTTAAAGAAGTCTAAGATCTTACAACATCCCCACCTTATAACGACTCGTCCTCAAGACACTCTTCTCAAGAATTAATGAGCTTCCAAGGTGAAAAGTTCTGGCCACTGGGCCCACATATTTTCTTTCCTCTCCCAAGTTTCTCCCTAAAAATTACCATGCTTACACAAAACTTTAACCAAGGGAATATTCATTACTTATAATAATTTCTCAATATAACCCACAACACAAACTAAATGCTCCTCAAAGGACGCATCATCCTAAATCTCATCATCATCAACATTAATAACATGAGATTGATTAGGGTGATACTATGGAATATGTGATGCATGAAAAAAATGGGCATACCACTATACAATTATGGAAGAGGCAATTAGTATGCCACCAGTATGATCCTCTCCACTGTCTCAAATGCCCCCACATACATGGGTGCCAAATTACCCTGTTTCAGAATCTAGTAGTGACCCAACCTTGGGAACACTCAATGAAACACATGATCACCCACCAAAAACTCAAAAGGTTGAAAATGATGATCCACATATGGATTTTGACTAATTTGAACCATATCCATTTTATTCTGCATCAACTGAACCAATTCTAATGTCTCCCACCTGAGAATCGGTCCCAACAACTCAAATTCCCTAAACTCCATACAAAAAAAGGTGACCTACTTGGAATCCTATAGATTACCTCAAACGGGTCCATCTGTATCAACATCTATTAATTAATGTTATAAGAGAACTCAAAAAAAAAACCAAATGATTTTCCCACGATCCGCCAAAATCTAGGACACATGACCTCAACATGTCCTATAATACCTGAATTGTATGCCCCGACTGCCCATCAATCTGCAGGTGGAAATATGTACTCAAAAAAACCTTGGTACCAAGCAATTTATGTAACCCTTTCCAGAAACATGAATTAAAATGAAAATCATGATCTGAATCTTTCATTCACATCACCCCATGAAATATTACTATCTTTTGGGTGTACAAATCACCCAATTGATCAATGATGAGTGTCTCTCAAATTGGTGATAAATGTCCCACTGTGGTAAACTGGTCCACAAAAAACCTTACCACATCATTATTTTGAGGTTCCCTTGAAATAACCATCACAAAATATGTAGAAAATCAGGTTTTTCGCCCTGTCATACTTTGGAATATTTCTTTGAATAATTCTAGAGCTAGGCGCGAAGACGGTGTGCGATTATGAGGCCCGGTGTGCCCAGAATTAATTTTATAAAAATATCAACTATTTTTATACTATGCACGTAGTGGGGGTGTGATATCTCCTAAACGGTAGCTAGGAATGGGAATCTAAGGGCACAGTTGCATCTGAAACGTGTTGTTTACCCTAGGCGAGGTGTAAACTTTGCGGGCGCGGGCCTGTGGTGGAAAGCGCCACCAGGGGCGTTTTCGTAAATAAGTGGAAAAGTTGGTTTACGGGCGTCGGCTTGAATAACTTCTAAACGGTGCCTCAGATCACAAATCCGAGTCCGCCATTGTGTTCAGAATGGAATTTTTACCCTAGGGGTTACCTTACCTTTGTCTGCATCGGGTGCCGGGATGGAGGCGACTTGGTGGGGAGTGAAATAAGTTGTTTTATTAAATAAAAAAAGGAAAACCATTTCATGTCTCCCCTCCCACCTCCAACGTGCGGCGCCGGAAAAACCCACCCCACCTCTTCTGATTCTTCTCTAGATTGAGCCTGAATCATCCGTGTTTTGCACTGTTCGTCAGCGGATCTAGCTTCAGGGCGTCGTCGGCGTCGATCTGCACCCGAAGCTCTGGCGTTTCACCCGGAAGGTCCGTCGGCGCGACACCGGCGCGGCGGAGCCGCAGCGGACCGCGGAATCCGCCCGCCCAGCACGGAGGCACACTGGAAGAGAATGGGGGCGTGAAGGAGGAGCACGGCGGCACTGTGTGCCGCACGGCGGAGGGCCGCCGGCTAGGGCGGGCCGGCAGCGGCGGCCGGTCGAGGCCGGTCTGACCCCTTTTTGTCATACGGGAGTCTTTAAACCCTCGTATCTTGCAATCCGGGAGTCGGATTCACATGCCATTTGCGGCGACGCGACCCTGATGACGAGGAGAACCCTCCGGTGTGGATTCGAGGGTTTAAGGGTTCAGGATTGTCGCCCGGGGGTTAGAAACGTCGTATAAAATAATATTATTTTATTATTTTACGACTTCAGGCCATTGTAACTTCTACCCGGAGCGTCTGAATGACATGCCGTCAGTGGATTTGAGACCCTAATGGTACATAGGAATTTTTTAGATGGTTTCAGGGTGTTGGGACTGAGAATGGGGTGTGGGACCCATGAGGCTGGGTTTTGGCATTTGCGGAGATACGCAGCTTTCGCTCCAGGAGTCCGATTTTGGCGGGTGAATAGTCGATCCTTTGTGTTTTTCCAAGAGGATCGCAACGATGCGATCCTTTTGTTGAGTTTCGGAATCGAGGCATGGGCCCCACCCGAGTCGGCTTCGGTGAATAGTACCTTTTTCACTGGGTGTCCGTTTCGAACGAACGAGTAGTCTATTCCGCTTGTTTTTCCGAGGGGATCATCGTGGTATGATCTGCTCGATGGGTTTCGGATCGTTGTGTGGGCCCCGCATGATCTAGCTATGGTGAACAGTGCCTTTTTCATCAGTGCTCCATTTCAGGTGAGTAAGCAGCCTATCCTGTATGTTTTTCCTCGTAGATCGCGATGGTGGCCTCGGTATTGGCCTTGGAAGTGCGCAATATGGTGTTGTTGTGGGTAGCTCGGGTTAGCGACGTTTTGGACCATCAGTGTTTGATGGTACTCCCTTGGTTCATTCCCATGAGGGTTCGTGTGGCATCACATCCTTTGTATAGGTTTTTTATCCTCTCGATGGGATGTTTAAACTGTTAGAGTTGTGGCATCCCTCCAGTGGGCCCGGAGTGGGATCCTCTAGCATCTTTTCCCTAGATCGGGTTCTTGGTATCACTGTGACCACTTATTCATGGGCGGTGATCCCCCATCTAGCAGGTTAACCCTGTAGGGTCTGTGGCATCATCAGGAATATGATCCCCTACACAGTGGGACATGCTCAGTAGGGTTGTGGAATCATCGGGTATATGATCCCTTACTCATCGTCATGTTTATAGTAGGGTTGCGGTATCATTGGTTATGTGATACCCTACTCAGCGCATGGTTTCTGTAGGGTTGCGACATTGTCATTTCAATCCCCTACATCACAAGTTATACCAGATAGGGTTCCGGTATCGTCGGGACCACCTTTATATGGGCGACGATCCTCTATCTGAGAAGTGCTTCTATCGAGCACCAGATCGGGTTGTGGTATCCCCCAGTAGATCCTGGGAGTGATCCCCTATCTGTTAGATCTATGAATTCTAGATCTGGTCGTGGTATCCCCCATCAGATCCTGGGATTGATCCCGTATTTGTGAGATCTTTGTCTATCGGAGTGGGTTTTGGTATCCCCTAGCGGACCCTAGGAGTGTTCCCCTATCTGATGAGTTTGGTGGTTATGTTGTTTCGGCGAGTTATCCTCAATGATGCTATCCGACGAGCGTGATCTCTCGGGTGAGCATCTGAGAGGTTTGAGAGAAACCCAATGGAGTGTATCTATCAGATGAGTGTCATCTGGGATGACAGTGATCATGTGGTGTACTCTCCTGGTTTTGGATAGTTGATGGTGATGAGGTCGGTACCTATTGTGGCTTGGTGCGTGAGCTGGGTATATCTGGATTGTTCAAGGTGTATGTATGGGAATACACCTGAGCTGAGCTAACTAGTTGTGTTTAGCCGAGGATGGTCATGAGATGGAGTTTCTCTCCCATCTGGGTTCCCTCTGGATGGGATGAGTGGACTGTTTCCTTTCAGTTTCTCTCTTTTGTTTTGGGTTTTTTTGGGGTGCCTACTGAGTATGTTTATACTCACCCCTACACGGGCTTCGCCCGCACATGTTTGTGTCTTGTGAAGACCACATACCTTTCGACGGAGTCCCAGGAGGACCCAGAGCAGGCGGAGCTGAGTGAGCGAGATTGACCAGGGTGTTTACCGGTGCGGTGCCGAGGGAGATTTCTGGCGGGTTTTTGGGGCAGCATTCCCCTTCTACAGAGCAGGTTGGATGCGCTTTTGTAGTTTTCTTTTGGTGGGCCCTATTTTTCGCTTTGTACTTATGTTGTACTCTTGTTTGGGATAGATTTATGCATGCATTTTCTTAACAATTTTATATATCTCTGCACTGTTTCATGGAGGTGTTTGTTGGTACGTGTGTATAGGTAACTTAGGCTAATGCCTCCCATGTGTGTGATAGCCTACTCGGTGCTAGACGCCAGCCCCTGGCCTATTGGAGGCGGGCTTGGGGAGTCGTGGATCGAGCCCCATTGGGTTGATTCATGACATAATACATCATCAAATAATCTCATTTCCATTCCAAAAAAGAAAAAAGCTATAACAAACCACCCAATTGTTGATTCTTGGCATTTACCTGCTGACAGGTGTAGCGTCATGCCATGTAACCTAACACATATATCTTCATCCTTGGGCACCAATAGTATCTATGAATATCACAAACCCTCCCTTGGGGCATGTTCGATGACTACCCCAAGCCTGACTCCCTTAGGCTAGGGGCTATCGACTAGCGATGAGTTAGACTATCCCACAAGTGGGAGGTATTTTACTCAGTACCTATACACACACACCCATCTCCAAGAAAAAACTGAGAAAGAAAACACTAAGTAAATATGGATGCAAACCACTATGAAAACCCACTCAATGTAATAGTACCAACTGGAAAGCATACGGGAAAGAAAACAAGACCAACTGAAATAGAAAAGTATAAGCTTCTAAATCTCATCAGAAAAAAAAACCCCACCTAAATAGTAGGTACATTAAGTTTTTTGAATGTCGCAGAAACGTACCACGTCTATCGGGGCACCCTGAAGCACCCCTGTCTCCAACCCACCAAGGACACTGCCAAAGTTGTTGATCATATGAACAAGAATCAAAACATGACAGTGAAGCCTATGTATGGTTGAGTAATACAATACTCAGTAGGGACCCCAAACCATAAAGGAATTACTCTATGTATACCAAAAATAAGATCACTAAGAAACACACCATGTAGACTTACCAAAGAGGTACACGAAGTTTATCCTCTAAGAAGTATAATCAAGACAGCCACTAGAGTTAGCTCACACCAAGTATAGGTCAATGGTACATATACCATATTTTCATAAGAATCCAAAACACCCTCAAGTAGTAACACATGGTGTGTCAGTAACACACAGAGTGCAGATAACACATGGAGTGTCGGTAACACCCGGAGTGTAGGTAAAACATGGAGTGTAGAAAACACATGGAGTGTTGGTAACACACAGAGTGTTGGTAACACACAGTGTTTAGACAACAAATAGAGTGTCTTAAAAGATTATAGGACTTACTCCCTAGTGAGATAGGGGATTACCGACTCAAAGAATGATCAACATGTTTCTTTCTCATAATGAATACCAATGCTATATTCAAGATACCATAATAGAAAGGGATTTTCCTATTTTTTTGTACTCGACTAGATCTAATTATTTAATAAAACATAAGTTTTTCTACACAACCTACCTAAGAAATGTTTATATGGGTAAATTAAACTCTCTAATTATTGAAAAACTATATACACGGTTAATTAATAATTTTTATATTTAATTTGATCTTGTTAAATCATCCATCTTAAAAAATTAATTTCAAAACCTAAACGGCCTCTAAAAATTTCCATCAATGTAAATTATAATCTTTTAAAAATATAAATATATATTTATTAAATAAAATTAGTTTAAATCTATAATATATATAAACTTTGACCAGACTATGTCATATCCATGCCTACTAGGGTATGGTTTCATTAGCCAACAATTTTGACACAAAACACAAATGCTTCAAAACATTAAACACCTTTTATATAAGTATGTTTACATTATTTTTTATTTATTTATGAAGACCCTAGTGAATGGGTATTGCAAGAAAATATATTTTCCAAAAAACTACTCAATTATTGTGGATTATAAAATTTGCCCTGGGAAATTATCAACTTTTGTGGCTTGTTCCACGACCAGTTTACCATTTTAATCAAAATCGTCCTCCAAAAAATCATATTTTATAAATATTTATCATTTAAAAACTCAAAAATGATCATTATATATAAAATACCACCACCCTAAAATTTATATCCCCTTATTACTAGTTTAATTTTCATCAACAACAACCATGATCAAATCTTCTACCGTGAACCAAGATCAAATAATTATGTTATGATTAACCATGCTAAAGACCAAAACATGGTTACATATATCATCTCCTCAAGGAATATTCTCCACCAAAACAACTTCCACTATGGTTACCATGGTTCATAAAAATTCAATGTGTTATAAACTATTAAAACAAGGTTAGACCACTCTTTAATAAAAAAATAATTAATTTTTTCTAAGTAAACACCATATATCACCAAGCCCTAGAATATGATAAATAATATGTTTGAATAAATTTTTTATTGTTTAACAACAAATAGACTAATATTCATACATGATTCATTAGAAAAATATTCCATTGTAACATTTTTCATGATGGAATAAACTCTAAATTTCTCAATGAATTTGGTTCTAATATATTATTTATTGAACTATAAGGCCTCATAGGTATTGTGATTAAAAATAAATATCTTTTTCTAAAAATTTATGATCTAGTTTGTCAAATTTGTAGTTATTTATAATTTTATATTATTGAACTAAGATATGGATGCCATCGAATTAAGGTATGAATGTATAATTTTATAAATATTTAATTTTAAAAAGACATAGACCCTATGAATTTATAGTCATGCACTTTTGTTTTTTAATATTCTTAATGTATTTATAAAAATAATTAAAAGGGTATTTAAGGATCACCTCAAAAATTGTTTGTTGATATTTATTAATGATATTCATATATAGTTATTGTAACAAACTATATTTTCAAGAATGTACTACTCATTTGTTTTTGTTTAAATTCCATTTAAACCCTTATGATGTTTCAAAATGGAGTCACTGAGGTTATAAGGATTTTCAGGGCTTTTTCGGAGCATGAAAACCCAGAAATTTACAAAAAATACTTGGTATCATGGTTAGTAGAAACTATTCTGCCCAGCCACATAGTCTCTACTAATAGTTTGGGGTGATAAAGAGGAAAACCAAGGACCATAAGGTTTTTCTGCAACCCTATGACCCCAGGTGAAAGCTCATGTGAGAAACTAAAGAGGGTTGACATAGAATTTTTGAATGGTTTGCCCATGGTTAGGGAAACTGTGTGCATTAACGATGCATGGTTTTCCTTAAGAAATGAATCGAGCAAAATTTGTTCATGGTTTTTCCAAACCATGGAGAGAAATTGGGAACCACTACATTTAAGGGTGAAATTACTATCTCACCCTTAATGAAATTGTAATCCAAATTTTACTTCTTTCATCCCACATCATTCCAAAGGATGGATCGGGGTTCTTCTCATGTATCCCTTTATAAATCCTAATATATTATTTGAGATAAAATCCTGATCCAAAGTCCGAATCAAGATCCATTGAAGGCGTTGGATAGATACGGGTATGATCATGGGTCCTCTCCCTTCTGTTCTAGGTTTATCTTTGGATTTGTTTCAATATTAAGGTGTAAGATATTTCCCCATCATTTCAAGGAGTTGAGAAATTTGTTATATTTATCCCATTAAACATTTCATCTGAGGACACCATCAGATGAGTACTTTTCAACAGTCCTAAGTTAGGTGGTCTCATTGTTTCCCTCAAATTTTTTAGTGTTTTCATAGTCATCCTATTGTGCCTCACATCATCCTTTACAGCGAGTTACCCCAAAATTAATTTCTATATTCTAAATTTTTATAAACACATTTTTTTACTCCCTATGATTATTTTTTAGTAATTTTGGGATTCAAAAATTGATCATGGACACCCCTTGGGTATGGAAGCTAGAAATTCCCCTTATAATGAAATGATTAAATGACCAAAATTCTTTCCAAGCATTAGACTTAGATTATAAATTGAATTTCATCTTTTATATAAACTTTTATTGAAACCAGGAACCTCCTATGTGACTAAATTTCCTTAGAAATAAAATTTCAACCTTGTAGGTAATTGCCTATGTGATAGTAGATCCTTCCAAGGGATTAGTTGAAACTTGAAATTGATTTGAAATGCTTTGATTAATTAAATTTATTGATTACATTGAATGAATTTCTTCATGGTGGGCTACCATATTTAAAATAATTAAATGGTTTAGTTGAAATGAATTATAAAGGGTAGAAAGGCCACACCAATAATTAAATTCTATATTAAATACTTTTATTGAATTTTGATACCATGGTTACATTAGGTTTAAATAAATATATAAGTAATGAGAGGTAATGAATCGTTGAAACTATTATAAACATGATTTCACCTATGATACAAGATGTTGAATTATGGTTAAGGGAATTGTTGAGTATAATGATTCATACTACATTACATTAGGTCTTGAGTATGACAACTCACACCATTTCCACTATTTGTATGGTGGGAATGACACACCTCATACCCTTTTTCTTCAGGTGTTGACATGATGACTCACCCACCACCCTGAGTGTCAAGCATGAGGTGTCTCACTCTTCATGGGATGTAGGGTATGAACCCTATTTTTTAGCTTATTGAATTGTTTAGAATGATTATGGATGTTAGAGTTATTCCCCAATCCATACAGCACCTAATATTCCATGTATGTGGCCATTTACGTTTGTACATACATGGTCTATATAGGAGGTTGCAATATATAACTATATTATATATATCTATTGATCAGACGCTCATTTTGGCCATGAGCTAAAGTAGGTACAACTTCTAGGTGTCCTTTAGGAACCCGAGCAGTCTGATACTTTTTCATTTTTGATATAATATTATTTTATTTATATTTGAACACTGATTCTCTATGAGAACTTCATTGATTACTTCTAGACACTATTAGTGGTGGCCTGCTGGGGTTTTATTCCACACCTTACTCGGGACACCTTCGGTACCCAAGTAGATTACTTGTCTGTAGGTATGGATAAGGTAAAGCACTCTACTATAGATTTTTGATATTCTTTACCTATAGTTAGATCATTGGAGTAGAGGAAAGAGCATATTCTAGATATTCTAATGAAGTATTTTTTTTCTTTTCAATGTTTTTGTACACAATGATTTTATATGCATATCTAATGTTCTCCTTCATGTAAATTATCATTCCATGAATCTATGCATACAACATATCCTATAGGATTTCAATATTTTTATTCTATTTATCCATTATTTATAGTTCCACACTTGTTTATAATATCTGATATATTTTTATTTCCTTGACGTTGGGTTATTGGTCTAGTCTTAAGTGTTTATTATATCATTTTTCTTCTATTGTATTATTATTGGTGTAATCTGTTGTAACACTATAATATGATGGTATAATATCCCCACTATACCACCTTTACACCCTCACTTCTAGTCGATAACCTCTAGTGTACAAGGAGGTGCGCTGGAAGCCTTATGACCCACTAGATTGGGACCCCAGTTGAGTGGATGCTGGGATGAGATGTTACCAAGAGGTATCAAAGATTATTTTTCCTATTTTTTTACTATTTTTGGTATTATAAAGGAGACTTATTGTTTAAGAAAAATTGTAAGTGACCATGTTCCTGAACATAGCTAACCCATGTGCATGGGAAACCCAAATTACATAGGATAGGTAATTTTTTAAAATTATTATGCCTATTATGGTTGATACTAATTCACTATTAGTTGAAACAATTGCTTTATTGTGTTATTATTATTAGTATAATTGAAATGAAAGTTATTTTACATTAGATTGATGAAATGAGGGCATTTCATTACATGAATCATTATAGGAATAATATGAATAATATTCCAATAATGTTCCATTCCATGTTTATTTTCGGCATTCATTTGTGTATAGAATATTATTCATTCCTTGATTATCTTTGGACATGGGATGAAATTCTTTGTAGGGATGAAAAATCATAATTAAAACTTAAATTCAATTCCTTAACCTAGTAGTTTTTTTCCTGTATAGGTTAAAGTAGAAACCTTAAGTAGTTAATTATGGAATGTTGAGGAATATACCATTGTTCATAAGGAAAAAAATGTTATTTTGTGGATTAAGTGAAATCTATATTTCTGTTCACGAGGAGTGTGAGACAAAATGGGTTAGAAAAGTTGATCCAACTAGTTCAACCATTTAATGAGATTTAAATATTTTAATAAGCATATATTTAAAATGAATATGGATTTTAAAGTGAAGATATCCATCTTATATTAGTGAAAAAAGGACCTAGACTCAAATCTGGCCTTAGTGGTTAGTAGTTGGTGTGTCTATTATTTTCTTATGGAGTATTATGGTCTTTCTCTTTTACCCACTCATAGCTTTAGGAGCAGGCCTAGTGGTATGATTAGTCTGTACAAATCCTATGAACCCATTATAGTTTACTATTTTTAATAATTTCAATTGATAAAATCTCTTCTAAGGTGTAAATTTGTAATTGTAGCATCATACCATGATGACTTACTCTAGTTGTACGCCCTGAAGATGGTGGAAAAAAATGCATCAGAGGTGGTGGTCCCTGAACCTTAAGTGATTCCTCCTGTGGTACCACCTATACTACCACATCCAATACATGATATGGGCACCAGAACACCATTCCAAGAGAGATTTTTATGATTTTGTAGTCTATGCAAGGTGTTTCTCTACCTTCCCCAACTATGAAAAATTTTACTTGAGATTTCTAGCAACAAAATCCTCCCACCTTTTTAGGGGATGGAAGACCATATGCTATCAAGTCTTCGATCGAAGCTATTATTTCTTTATTTAACCACCTGAATATGCCTCTAGAGTGAGGGGTCAAGATTTCTACATATATTCTATGTGATTATTAAAATATATGGTGAGATGTTTTACCCAGGATTATCGGCATCATAATATAGTTTTTGTGGATTTCCAGATGATATTATATGCCTTTTTCATTCCACAGACTCTAAAGGATGAAAGAGATAGAGATATTATGAACCTATGGTAATTAGCTATGTTTATCTTGGTTTATTTTTCTCACTTTATTGAGATACGACATTTCACACCGAATCTAGTGGGGGATGATCTTATGATCTCTAAGAGATTTGAGGATGGGTGGGTATATTCCATCTAATCATAGGTCAATGTATTCAGGTTGACTAATGTTTTTTAAATCGTCAACTAGACCCTTATCACAAAGAAAATGCTGAGGGAAGATGATGAGGCTATTTAGGGTGGTTTGAAACTAAAATTGATAAGTGGTTATTCTAGTTGATGCAAGAATTTACAAGAGGTTTATTATGGGGGGGTAGAAGCAGTCAAACTCCCCATGAATAAACATTAATGATATGTCGCCAGTATAGGAATTTTGGGAATACGAAATCTCAGTGCGTATGGGATCAAGTGGAATGCGAAGCCTGCAATAGGATGGTCTATATCCATCATTTCTAAAGGACCTTTACATCAGTGCCTAGTGAGTGGGGATCTACTCCCATCCCAAATTCTGGAGTAGGTCCAGTATGATCTTGTCAGCTAGGCAGCTAGAATACCATTGAATACTAAACCCAAGGTGGTGGTCAAGACAGAGGTAGTCATGCTCAGGATACTTAGCTCCAGTAGAGAGAGATTTCACAAGGAAGTTAGGCAGTGACACAGGGCCACAATAGAGTCTAGTTACATAATGTCCAACCAATTCTAGAGGAGAATAGTGCTAGACCTTATAAAGATCGAGGTACTATTATAGTAGCCTCCACTTTAGTGTTTTCTTTATTTTACATAGGAACGCATGTATATTTTATATATGAGACAATTATGTAGATTCTAGGATTCCAGATCAAAATAATCTATGGCATTATGATATTTTTTTACCTCATTAGGTATACGATCAAATGGTGTTTTCAATTGAAAGTATTTTCCCCTTGAGATAGGTGGCTGCATATTTGTATGGAATATTTTTATCCTCAACATGATGGGATTCAATTCATGATGGAACGGTTAGTTCCCTATCGATAGAACATTGATTTCTATCATCAAAGTGTGATGTTTACATCACCATTGGTCGGTAGGTATGTTCATAAGGGAGAATGAGATGTTCATGAGATTTGATTTGGACCCAAGCAATAGAGGTCAAAGAGTGTGTGATAGAATAGATCTCGAGTCTTTTCCTTGGTTATTAGGGGTTACAACCCGCTATTTTTAAATTTTTAGTGAAGAGTTTTAGGAATGTAACCCCAAATTAATTATTTTTCCAAACTCTAATGTGATAGGTATAAATCACCATTGAGAGAGTTCCAGGAGAAGAACCATTGATCATTACTCCATACAAGATTTAAACTTTTTATCTCTTGGATCTCAAGAAACAAATAAGGGATTTTGAGGCTATAATTTTCATACGCCCCTTCAATTTTACTTAGGTTTCAATGATCCTTTTTTAATAAGGAAGATGGTTCCCTAAGGCCTTTCATGGATTACCATAAATTGAACTACCTCACGGTAAAGAATCTTTATGCACTACCTCGAATAGACGACCCGTTCGATGATTTATGAGGATAGAGAGTGTTTTCAAAGATATATTTGTGGTCATTCTATCATTAGGTGCATTTCAGATTATCATAAATACATCACACAATTTTTAGAATTAGGTATGGTATATATGAGTACCTGGCCAGGTTGTTCGGTCTCATGAATGCACCTGCAGTTTTTATGGATTTTATGAATCAAGTTTTTTCACCCATATATAGATTCATTATTGGTAGTTTTTATTGATGAAATTTTAGGGTATTCATATTCTATAAATTAACATGAAAACCATCTTGATATCATGATGAATACACTAAGAGAGCATCAAATTTATGGTATGCTCAATAAATTCCACTTTTGGATCGAATAATTCCACTTCCTGGGTCACATTATCTTTGAGTCAGGAGTTTTAGTACAACCAATGAAAGTGATATTTGTAGTTTACTAGGATACTAACATGAATGTCGCTAACATCTAAAGTTTCTTATGGATATCTGAGTATTATATATTCTTCATCTAGGATTCCTCACACATTTTAGTGCTACTTATGGGATTGAAAATGAAAGGTGTGAAATTTTTATGGGGAGAAACTTATGAAGAAACATTTCAATACTTGATGGAAGGAATTAATTCATTACCAATCCTAGTTATTTCAAAGGTAGGAAGAATTTATATGGTTTACTATGACACATCAGGCATTTTAATTTGATATGTTTTGATGTAGGATGAGCAATTCATCATGTACGAGTCTCGTCGATTAAGGCATCATAATTAAAATTACCTGACACATGACCTCGAGCTAGTTAGTATACTTCACACCTTAGGTTGTTGGAGACATTATATACTTTGAGCTAATTTTGGGTTATACACTAATAAAAAAGAATCAAGTATATATTTACACATCGGGATTTAAATCTAAGGCAATTAATATGGGTTGAGTACCTATAGTACACTGATTTCGAGTTTGATTACGCATCTGGGAAGGGTAATGCAGTGGCCAATTCTCTATGATGAAAGACTCAGATACAAGAAGTTTAAGAATCTGGTGGTGAATAGGATCTCAGGGCCAAATTATTATTTATTCATATTGAGGTTTATGAGGATCATGGTTAGACTATACTCTCAGTTTTGGAACTGACCTCCAGCCTTCTAGAATGGGTAAGAATAAGGAAACTATATGATTTTGATGGCCTTTTACTAAGGGAAAGAATCTGAGATGATGATACTTCTTCTAGTATGACTATGAATGGAGATGATACTCTACTATTCAGTGGATCTATATAAGTCATAATCGTCATCAGAGAGGCTATAATGTGTTAATTTCATGACTCATCTTGGGTAGTTCACCCTGGTGTCACCAAGATGTATCAGGATCTAGGATGCAAGTATCGGTGTCATGGTATGAAATGGTAGATTTCCAGATATATCACTGGATATTCTACTTGTAAACTTGTGAAGGAAGAACATTAGTGTTTAGCAGGGATTTTACAGCCATTTTCCATTTCTGAGTGGAAATGAGATAATGTTTCGATAGATTTCATGACTGGTCTACCCAAATCACCTCATGTAAATAATATATTGTCGGTTATCTTGGATATTTTGATGAAGGTCACACACTTATTATGTATGTGAGAAACCTTCTTAGTAAATGAGTGAGGGAGGCTATACATTAGGGAGTTCATACATATTCATGGAGATCCATGTTCTATAATTTTGGATAGAGACGATGGCTTTACGTCATGGTTCTAGTAGGGGTTGAAGAAGGCCTTTGGTATATAGGTGCTTTTGAGCATGACCTTTCACCCACAGAACAATGTAAATTTAGAGTGTATGATTCAGGTGTTATAGGATATGCTCCGAGCACGTTTCTTTGACTTTAGGGGTTCCTAGGAGAAAAACATTCCCCATGTTGAGTTTTCTTAAGTTAACAACTTTCAGGATACCATAGAAATGGATATTTATGAAACCTTATATGGTAGGCATTTTCATTCACCTATTTGATGGCTAGAGGTAGGGGATGCACCTATTCTTGGGTTGTGTCTTGTTTAAGAGACTGCTGACCAATTCCCATTGATTAGAAAGCGCATGATGATAGCTTAGTCCAAACAGAAGTCATATGCCAACCGATGATATCAACCTCTCGATTATGAGGTTTTAGACTAGGTTTTCTTACGAGTAATGCCTATTTTGGTGCATCAACGTATCCGGAGGTAGGGTAAGATCTTTCCACGGTTCATTGGACATTTTTTGGTTTTGAAAAAGAACAGACTAGTGGATTACCTCATAGAACTTCTTTATAGATATGAGTCAATTCACGATTTATTTCATGTATCTCAACTTTGATAATATTATCCAGAACTATCACCTATATTTTACCCAAATGTGGTTGAGGTATAAATGGACATTTATTCGAGGAGTATCAAGTGTGTACTATGGATCAGAGTGTGAAATCACTCTGAGACAGGTCAGTTCCCTTTTTTCAGGTACTATATAACCACATACAATTAGAGGATGAGACATGGGATTATAAAATATATATACAAGCTCAATAGCCTGAACACTTTACTGATGATAACACTTTACCCTAAGAGTGCCAACATAGGGAAGCTTGCTTTATGTCATGGAGGTTGTTAGGGCCATTTATTTTCCTAAAGGTATGAATCATTTATTATTAGTTAAAATTACTTTGAATTCCCCTTATTATGTTACCCAATGGAGTTATATAGCTCATGAGGGTGTATAGGGATTTATCGGATCTTGGAACCCTAGAAATTTGGAAAACAGAATGGGCCACATAGGTAGTAGAAACCATGCAGTCTTACCCGCATAGTCTATACTGACCATGTTGGGTGACACAAAGGAGAAATGGGGGCCACAAAGTTTTTATACAATAATTATCCCATAGGAACATGCCTATGAAAAAATCTACAGAGGTTGGACATATTATTTTTTCACATTTTTTTCACAGTTAGGGAAACAATATGCCTTAATCGTGTGAGTTCTTTCCTTAAGTAGTTTAACTAGCATGGTTTGTGGATGGTTTGGCCAAAACCTGTGTCCAAACCATGAAACCTCATATTTTAAAGTGAAATTACTCTTTCTACCTTAATGAAATTATAAACCTAATTTTCCTTCTTTCCACCCTCTTTATTCTAGTGGATGACTTGCCTTTCTTCTCCGGTAGCTCTCTCTCAATCTATATCTAGGATTTTATATAAATTCTCAATATGAAGTATGAATTAATATCTGTTGAAGGAATTGGATATCTAGAGGTATGATCTCATATAATCTCCCTTATGTTCCATGTTTATCTTCAGATCCTTTATGTTATTTAGGTGCATTCTATTTTCACCTATATTTTAGGCATTGGACTGTTTCTTAGATTTCTTATAATCTACTTCAAATATGAGTCTTCTATTGGTGTAGGAGTCATTAATGTCCCTAAGGTAGGTGGTGTAATCATTTTCCCAAAATGTTTTGGTTTTATCATAGTTGGGCCATTGTGTCGCACGACAGCCTTCACTGCGCTTTAGCCTAAAATTTATTTCTTAATTATAAATTGTTGTACATGCCTTGTTATACTCCCATGGATCATTTTTCAGTAATTTGAGGATGACAACATCAATCACAGATATTGCTTCTATATGAAGGATAGAATTTCACCTTCATAATTAATTTATTAAATGCCTGGAATTGATTCTAAGCATTCAAATTGAGTTATAAATTGAATTGAATCTTTTAAATAAATGTTTATTAAAATAAAGAACCACCTAAGTTCTTGGATTGGCATAGAAATTGAATTACCTCTATAGGTAATTTCTTATGTGATATTATCACTTTAAAATTTCTTAATTGGACATAAATATTTAATTTACATGATTAGATTAATTAAATTAAATTATTACATTGAATGGATTTCTTCATGGTGGTTTTCCTTCCTTAAATGAATTAAATGGTTTAGTTGAAATGACTTATTAAGGGTGGAAGGGCCACACCAATCACTAAATTATTTATTAAATTCATATATTGAATTTTGATTCCTTGGTTACTTTGGGATTAAATTAATATAAGTCATGATAAGTATTTTCTCTAGGATATTATAATAAATCTGATTATGCATTTGATATGGTTCGTGGAACGATGATTAAGGGAATTGTTGATCATGATGATTCATTCTCCCATACATTGGGTGTTGAGAATGAAATATCACACCATGGAATTAATTTGGATGATGGGAATGACGTGCCACATCCCTTGTTTTGAGTGTTAACATGATGAATCACCCACCATTCTGAGTGTCGAGACTAAAATATCTCACTCTTCATGGGATATAGGGAATGGACCATTTTTTTGAGCTTATAGGCTCATTTAAACAGGTTATGGATGTCTGAGTTATTCCCTATTCTATATAGCACCTATTATTATAGGTATATGTCCACTTCTGTCTACATGTACTTGGTCCATATATGTGGATGAATTATATAACTATACTTTATATAGTTATTGATCATACAATCAATCCAAACATGATCTGATGCATGTAGAGCTTCTAGGTGTCCTTTATGAACCTGAGAAGACCGTTACTTATTTTTTCATCATTTCCTATTATTTCATATACACTTTCACACTAATTATCTATGATCACAACTTGGATTACTTCTAGAAGTTGTTGATGGTGGACTACTTGGATTTTATCTCACACCCTACTCATAAAGCCTTGGGTACTTTAGTAGATTACTTGTATATTAGTATGGATAGGGGTTATTTACCATAGTTGAAGCATAGGTGTAGAGGACCGACCATATGCTCAAGATTCTAGTAGAGTATCCCATTGTCTCTTTTCAGTTTTTTATAGCATGATTGTATATGTCTATCCCCTATTCCCCCTTTTTTTACATCAACATGCCAGGGATAAATTTATATGGAACTGCCTAGAGGATTTTGATATTATTATTATGTATCAATTTTATTTCTGCTTCTAAACTTTTTTACTATATTTGATATATTTTTATATCCTCTAAGGTGGGTTACTATTCTATTCTTTACTATAAGTGATATCATGATTCTTCTATTTTATTCTTATTCTTGTTATTTTCTTTGACACTATGATATGAGGGTATAGTCTCCCCAATATACAACCTTTAGACCCTTACTTCTAGTCATAAGCCTTTGTCATATAGAGCGGTGCACTTGGGGCCATGTGACCCACCAGGACATGGCCCCAATTGAGTGGACGTCTGGTCGAGACGTTACAATAATGATTTAAAGAAGGTTATTTGTTTTTTATTGATATAAAATATGACAGTTGTAGCTTAATCAACTTAACATTTGATGATCCATGAACACAATTTACTTACTCATGATTTGGAATTTGAAACACTATTATTTTCTATAAATATTTGGAATCATTATATTTATAGAAAATGGTATGACAAATATATAAAACTTAATAGAATTAAATATATATTCACACAAAATGATATAAACATGAGACCATTGATATGGTTGAAGAAATTAAAGGATTATTAAAATAGTATTCATTAATAACATAGAATGGTGAACAAGGTGGCATGTTACTTAAGTAATAAAGATTATGGAATAGTATATTCATTGAGTATAGAACATGATAGTAGAATAAATTATATAGTTATATACAATTTGAGAATCATATGGGATTTAATTACTTAATATCTTTTCCATATGGTGTATGAAAAATCATTACATGGGAATATTATGAGAAATCAATGTGATGTAACAAAAATTGAAAAAGAGAGTGTCTTATGATTTTGTAAGAAGTTATGCATTCCATAAATACCTTTATTGAATAAGGAATTATTTATCAATGCACATGACATATATTTTAATATAAATCATAGTTGTACCAAGATGTACTTGATATTTAGAAGAAATGGTGGTAGAATAATAGAAAGTGAGAAATTTATCAGTATACATAAAGGTTCCATGAATATTAACAATTAAAATATAAGAATATTTTACCCAAAGGGATGATATGATAATTTCTTTTACCATTATTCATGTTAGAAAATATAAAAATGTATTTTTTACCTGTCTTCCATGGAAATCAAAGGGAATACTGCCTTTTAGGTTGTGATTGGTTTCTTAAAAAATCCATCAAGTTCCATATAAATAAGAAAAGTCAATTAACTTCGCTTATTGATAATGATAAATATGAGGGAATTAGTGGGGATTAATATTAAAATTATCTCTATTATCTTTAACTAGGGTCAATGGTTCACCTCAAATAGTTAGTTGGGTCATCAATGAGAATTAAGTACATGTATCTATTTTTTATCAACATACTACCCTATAATTGGAGAACAATCAAAAAGAACATTAGTGACATTAAAAGATATGATGTGGTATCGATGAATTTATTTATATATAATTTATTTCCAACACATTAAAATGGTTTAATTCTTATAAAGTAATACATATTATTCCAGAATTCAAAGGAAACTTTGTGATGTTTTATATGAGAATAAACTTCAAACTCCAATATTTTGGGTTGAAGTTAGTGACTAGAATTTATTATGCCCATAATTGTTATAAGAGACCATATAGAAATTTGAGGTTATATAAAAACACATTAAATAATCTCAATGCATTATAAATTACAATCTAGATAACTTACAAAAAATATAAAGTTATATGTTAGTGATTACATAATTATAAAGAATGAATTTGGAAAATAATTATAAGATTTGGAAGGAAGGGAAAAACATCCAAAGGTACAATTACCCCTTAAAAATATTTCAATTAATTGGATATATTGATTATTTATTTACATTACCACAAAATATTTTCTTGTAATATGATATATTTTATTTTTCATTACTGTGAAAAAAAATTCCAGGTCCATCACATGAACTCCATATTAAAGTGGTATAACTAGAACTATGTTTATCATATAAGGTCGAACAAGTTTTGATTATTTACTATATGGAGAATGAACTATGAAATTAGATAACCTAATTTTTAAAATTACATAATATTAATAAAAAAACTGAGTAATGAGCATGGGAAATTGAGGATGTGATGAAAAATAAGTACCCACAGTTATTCACTAAATCTAGTATAGCTTCTAATTTCATAAAATGAATTTTGAAAATGGTGGGTATGTAATAACCAATGTGTTATTGATATAAATATATATTTATTCATTATATAGGGGTGAAATATTAATCAAGTAAATAGGTTCATTAATACATATAACTAACAAAAGATAATCGAAAATTGCGAATAATGAAACTATAATGTAAATATCTCCATACTCAAATTCTTCAATTAACCTCTTGAATATAAAAAGTAAAGAAAAAAAATTAAGTGTAATATAATCCCTATAATAGACCTCATTGGATACCTAATCCTGAGAATTCCATTTTTTATTTTAGTCTATGGAATGATATAATTTTATTAGATGTCAAGTGGGGAATTATAACTATTGGGATCTGACCATTTTCAGATCTTAACTTGATCATCAGAAATAACCACAATATAAATATCTAAAATACCTCATAAAAATTAAGAATAATATATTTATTAAATTTTATTCTAAATTATTAATATATTAATAATAATTAAATAATATTTTTAATCATTAAAAAAATCTCATTTACTCAAAACAATGAATTATAAGTAACATAAAAATTTTATTTAATAATTAAATTTAATATAAATAGATTTCCATTTTAATAAAATAGTCTTAAAATTTGATATCATCTGGTCCTAATCATTCAAGAGGCCTTTTTACATGTTTTTATGAGAAATGTAAATTTTTTTACCAAATAATAAAAATATAGTTTTTCATATATGACATGTTTGAATATATTAATTTTAAAAAATAATGATATAAATATTTACACATGTTTTTAGTCACCCTAACTATATTAAAGGATTTAAATAATGTATTTAAATTAATAAATTCATTATATAGACCGTTAACATAATTTCAAAGATCCAAATTTTATTTCACTCTTTAAAAAACATTTTCTTTTAAGTCTAGAGAGTTTTTACATGGTTAAAATGGAATAAAATAATGTATTTTAATGACTCAATCTAGAAAAATATAAAATCATTATTTAAATTTGAAATACCATGAGCCAAAAACATTGATAAATAATCTTAAATTATTTTTCCACAGAGTAGTTTTTTTAGGCCTATATTCACCAATTATTTAATAATTTAAATTTTTCACTTATAAAAACAAACCCAATAAGGAAATTATCTTAAATTTAGATTCATATTTATTATTATGTTATCACTTAAAAACTCTCCCATAAAGTACTCTATCTATTTTAGAGAAATATAGAAATCCAAAAGGGCTACTTACGATGAAAGTAATTCCCCATGAAATGTATTGGTTTCTTCCCTCTCACTCAATTTACATTCTAAAATCATTTTAAAATTATTTTTGAAATTAAATAACCTTTCCATGTTTCATTGTATATCAATTATGGTATTTTGTATTTATGGTATCTTCAAATGTGGTTATTTTTTGAATTATATATACTTATTTTATAATGAAAACCATTGTTAATCACAGTGTTTGTATTTATCTAGCGATATATGTTTAGAAAATATTGTTCAAAATGGAAATTCATTATAAGTGGTGGTCACTCAATATTGATGGATTTTCATATAACTTTTACATATCTTATACATTACCCATCATGACCCTACTAGGATATTATCTTTGGATTTTCCTTTCACATAGATAAATTGATTTCTTAAATTACTAATAAATTCATAAAAAATCTTTTAAAACAAGATTGATTACTATACACGCCACATTGGGAACACCATATACTTTATCTTTTTGACTAAATGGTATTCAACTAGTTAATCATACCATTCTACTAATCAATTATTTACTACACTGAAAAATATTTTCCTTATTTTTTTAACATTAATCATGGTTATATATTTTGAATGGTTTATGTTTATACTCAAATGGATATTTTTTAAGTTATGCATTATATAATTGAAATTTTATAATATGGGTGGTCCATGTTATTTATACATCCAAATCATTGGTGAATATTTAATATATATATATATACACATGATTTTGATACCAAGACATTGAAAATTATAATTTTCATAGGGGATATTATGAAACTATGGAAATTGTGGGTATGTATTATTATAAGGGGTTATATTACTACATGTTTATAATTCTCAAGTTATCATAAATTACTTATTTCTTCATTTAATATTTTCATTGATGATTCCTTCTATTCCATGATAATATCTTATATTTCATGATATCTTATGTTACTTAAGGATACATTTTGATTCATGTTGATTACTCATATTACCTGATAAATCTTCCATTATTTATATATCATACCCATTGATGTTTTTTCAATGTTTATATTGTGCTATAACAATATTTTTATTGAATATTATACCTTGATATGCTACTATGATTTTAAAATATCCTTAATAATAATTCAAGATCACCCTTTTTCTTATATTTTAAATTTCTATATTAAATAATGCGATTTATATAGGTTAGATGGACTAAGTATCCATTAAAAAATTTAGAGTATTTTATATATATTTTATGATTTATTGTTTTCCATTTTTTACATTATTTCCCAATGATACTAAATAGACTGATTATGGGAATCATTTTATGTAATAAACATTATTCTATATAATTAATTTTATAATATTGTAACACCAAATATAGTTGTGCTGGTCAAAACCATTTATCAATTTTCTTAACCTATATAAAAATCAACCATACTAGAACTTTTTGTCCAATTTTTAATGTAAATTTTTATAAAAAACAAAAAATTACTCATTCATGAGGCCATGGAAAATCTCAAACTTGTATCATAACCAACATCAACATTTATGGTTATCTACTATAGTATTCACACCTAGAAAGACCTTAAAACTATAAGGCATTAACCCCAAACTCTATAAATAAAATTTCATTAAAAACATAGAGGTAACTAAATCCATTAACTAAACCAAAAGTGGGTCAAAACATACCTCATAAATTATAAAACATGTTTACAGTATACAATCTCAATATGGTCAATCCCTTGTAAATAAAGGGTTGGAAAACCAAAGAGAACCAATCAGTAGTCATCAATACCTAAGTCCAAAAACATATGAGTTTAATTGACAACAAAACTCTCCTATATTTTATGGATGGATCCTTACTTCATACTTCGAACCACAACATATAATAGGAATCACAAAATAGAAAAAACCATAAAAAATTTTACATTTCAAAAAAAGATATAAACTTTTTCATGAGTAAAAAACCCATGAAACCTTGTTTTTATAAAAGTTTCAACCATTTTAAAATTAATTATTTAAAATAACACTCAATATATATTTAAAAAAAACAAATAAACACACCACACAGTCAATTAAATCCATTTTATTGATAAAACACATTTAAAACAAAGTCACCTCCAAAACAAGTTCACCTTGAACCGTATCATAAACATAAATTTTTTTATTATTCACAAATTTTTGGGAAAAAATAATTTCCAATATCTAAGCGAACTAAAGAAGTTCCAAAAAGTAGAATGAATAGTTCATCGGTTTTAAAATTAAAACCAAAAGATTATATAGACCACAATAACTGTTAATTTGGATTGATGCAACATAACTAAATAAGTATCCACCAAATAAACCTTTAACCTCAGTTAAAAGGTATTTTATAAATATTTTAATATGGATAGAATTTTCTAATTTTATAATGTCTATAAATCAATCAAAGAAATAATACTATTCACAAAGATTCAATAATTATAATGATGATCATAGTAAAAATAAAAATTAATTTTAGGTAGAATAATTTTTCTGAAATTCACAACTTTAATGAAATTGAGTAATGGAAATATATACTACTATATAAATATCTATATATTATATTTTTATTATTATATAAGATGGTTATAACCATCATACATAGAAAATGTATCTATATAATATGATGTTTTTTATAACAATAATAGATTGTTTCCCTATACAAGAATATTTTTGAAAATTATATATGTAACTATCATAAATAGAGAATAAAAATGATAATATATGTGATGGATATATTTAATAACAACTAATTATATCCTTATATAGGGACATTGTACATTAATTTTATTATAAATAAAAATCATGTATTTCAAGTCTATTTTATTAACACTCTATTTTAGTGATCCCAATAGAACTAACAACAATAAAAAATAATTCTTATAGTGACCCATTCAACTAGAAAACACTAAACAACCAAGTAGTTATAGTTAATGTAGCATTAATAATGAAAAAATAATTAAAATAAAAAAAATATGACACTAGAAATAGATTAAATAAATTAATAAGGATTTCCATAAGAAACATTATAAACATAATAAATAATTTAATTGTAAGAATATTATTTTTACTTTGTCTAGAAATAATACTATAATCATATGACATAATAATGATTTTTTATTAAGTATTATAAGAACTAATTATTGTATAAAAAATTACCATTTATTTAGAGGCATAAAATATAATGATATATTGATACCATTATTTCAATAATTCAAAATTTTCTTCATATCAAAATTCCTTATAATATGAATCTCCATAATACTTTAATTATTATCATTTACAAAATTTAAAAATAAGGTAAAATTTAATTGTAATGTATACCTAATTTTAAACATATAAATATAGAAAATAACATCATGGGTATTTTGGTTTATCCTAAACTAATGATATCTTTCATTTATACAATCACATAGTATCCATAGTCAAGGATTCTTTGTTTTTGTCATTAAAACCTAAAAAAATTTAAAAAATTTAAAATACAATAATTGTTAATAAAATATTCAATATTTACTACTAATTACAAGAATGGCCTTATAAGTGAGAGTCGTATTATGTTATGTGATGCATGAAATGAGAAGATATTTTTTACGGTATAATACAATAACCCTAAAATTATGGAAAAATAGTAATGTAAAAAAAATTATATAGAAGGAAGATATATAAAATTAAATATACTTAATTACTAATTAATGAAAATAGATATTAGTGGCTTTTTAGTTCCCCACCACCAAAATCAATTTATGGTATGAGAATATTTTGTTCAACCATTATGATTAATGTTACCAAAACCAGTGGTCTCTATAAAATAAAAATGAAAAGGTTAAATTAAATTTCATAAATAAAATTATAGAAAAAAAACAAACCATTGCATATAATGTTGTAAAAAATAGTAACATGATCATCAATAATATCCTGAAATGCACAAATGTTTTTTATAGATGAATGAAAATATAGATTTCAAGTTTTATTGGAAAAAATTATTGTTTCAGAGGAATTAGAATTTTTAAAAATACTATCTGAACTGTTAATTATTTGAAATAATAAAACAATTAACTTGGGATAAAAATAAAATACCTCATATTGAAACTAACCACTAATATGGTACCAATTTTAGGTTTAATACCCCATTAAGCATTTCAAAATAATAATTTTTATTCTCTCTCTATATATCCCTCTCTCTTTCTCTCATATGTTTCAATATCAATTTTCAATGATGGTGTAGTCAGTATATCCCTAAATATTCTTATATATACCTCATATATAGATCAATACATTCTTATTGATTGATTCAAATGTATTTCATCAAACATATACTCTCCCTTTTTTGTTTTTACTAATATTTTATTCCTTATTTAACATCTTGGAATGTATCTGCTAATCAATTTAAATAAATGGGAAGGTCCGTTTTCTACATTCTAAACTATTTTTATAATGGTAGTTATTATAAATAGTTAATTATGAAATAATATTATACAGTTAATATATAAAATAAAAATATGATGTATAGACCATTCCATAAATATTCCTTTGACACATCCTATCATCATGATATAATTGGTATAGTTAGAAAAACATTAATTATTTTACCAAGTGATTTACATACGGAGAAATTGATGACCAATTGACATTTTAAATATATATTATCAACTATATAACATCCCCAACTTCAAGGAAAATAAACAGGTGCCTCGAGTTGGGTCACCAGATGACCTCTGGCACATCTCCACATACACTAAAGGCTTCTGACTAGTAGTGAGGGTCTAAAGGATCACATGGAGAGACTATAACCTCTTTTTTAGAGTACACCACAACAGATAAGATATTAAAAGAAGGGAAAAAATATAAATAATAATAATTCATTACCATAATTTCCTAAAACTAGGTGAAAATCCACAACGAAATGATTATAATGATATTTCATGTAATATTGTGTGAGGTGTAAAAACACAAAAAACAAAGACAAGACGAAGTATCCAAAAAATGGGCTCTGGATCCAAGTCTGTATCCCTAATCCATACACACCCCATGCCCAAATCAACCATCTAATATGGGACTTTTCCCTTGTACTAACCTAAATCCATGAAATCTACTCAGTTACCCAACATTGGCCCATGGAGGGTGTGAGTAAAACTTAGTTGGACACGACTATCATTTTCATCAAAATATCTAGTCTAAAGAGATATTGTATGCATGTACTAAAATAATAACAAGGTAAACAAAAGATAAACTGGGAAATTAGTTGACAATATTCACTTAAACCAATTTAATAATTTAATCCAAGGGTTAGGAGAATCATTTATAACACAATATCTTATGTAGATCAACCACTAATCGTAAAGAAATAAAACCAGTTTCCTATCTCACTAAGGAAACCATTCCAAAAATGATTATATCACACTACCTTGGTGCCTCAGTCCAGGTAATCTCATTCAATGCAATTTTTAGGGACCTAGAGCCCCATTCTAGATCCCTAACTCATGCATTCTAGGTGTAAGGTTTAGATCTAGAGTCTATTCTCCCATGTGGGCATAGAACATCAGTCGATACCCCACACATCACAAAGCCATGTGAACATACTTTATTATCCATTCATCACATAATCATTTCAATAAACCATAATCAAACAATACACATAACATTCACAATTAAATTTCATTAAATGAACAAATGATCATTATGTCTTATGCATTTACACATTGTATTTTACAACCATAAGTCATTTAACCTACTCTCTTTAATCTATTTTAATCATTCATGCTATTCCACAAAACCCCTTATTCCATGTTAAAAACCAACAAAATATCCATTAGTTTCCAATTAATAACCCATAATGATATATCAACACATTTATTTTGGTATCTATGTCATAAAAATTCAATTATGCATTTATCATTTCAATTTCAATGTTTAAGAAGTGGAACACCCCATGGGTGGCCCTTAACCTGGTCAAATAAACCCCAATGCATCCCATGTGGATCATGAGGGGTTCAATTAAACTTTTACATAATAAAATAATCATTCCCACCAAGGAAAACCAAAAAAAACACAATCAATAAAAAACACATCCACATACACATAAATAACCACAAATAATATGGGATATAACTTTTATATCACCTACCTCGATTCCGAATATGAACGATCGCTTCACCTTAGCCTCGAACTCATATTTGAACACCCCTTTGAAGCCCTACCCTATAATCCACTGAAAAAACATGTTTTTAGTGATTCATATGAATAAGAGAAACTACACAATCCCTATTCTAAAAAATAGGAGTAAGTAGAGTGTTATAATCACAAATATCTTTGATTCATATCCAACGACACTCTAAACGACCTAAAAACAAAGGAGACTCGTTCTTGGGATGATTGGGGAATTTTGGCTCATCCAATAGGAGGAATAATAGAGGAGATTCTTGAATTAAAACACTTAAATACTATGGTGTAAAAATGGTGAAATTTCATTTTAATGGGGCAACTATCTTAGACGCACGGTTGGCCAAACTGTGCGCCAACTATGCGCCACCCTCTGTCTAATAGGGGGAAAGGCTACATGATTACCTAGGAATATTGTAAGGTTGGAAGATAATTATTATAACCATATAGAATTTCTTTGTATAAGCCCTCATGGTTTGTCATTCCCCGTTGCATGATTTATTCAAGCCATGCACCCTTCCTCTAGACATGCATGGTTAGGGTGCACAATTACTACTAACCATGTGCCAACCATGAAACATGCACTGGATGGCCCTATTCCCCCTTCTTTCATGTCCCGGACCCCTAAAACACCCCTAAGCATCCCCATATACTTATAAAACATTTCATAAACCATATTAATGGAATTGAAACCACAAATTTTAACAAGTAAATACCACGAAGAAGTCCATGATCTTACAACATCCCCACCTTATAACGACTCGTCCTCAAACCACTGTTCACAAGAATCAATGAGATTCCAAGGTGAAAAGATCTGACCACTGGGCAACATATCCATTTCAATCTCCCATGATTATTTCTAAAAATTACCATGCTTACACTAAATATTAACCAAGGGCATTTTCATTCCTTTCAAGACATTATCATTAAGATCCATAATACAAACTGAATGCTCCTCAAAGGACACATCATCCTGAATCTCATCATCATCAACATTAATCACATGAGATGGGTCATGGTGATACTGTAGAATATGTGATCCAGGAAAAATAATGTGCATACTACTATACCATTAAGGAAGAGACAATCAGTATGACACTAGTCTGATCCTCTCTACTATCTCAAATGGCCCCACGTACCTGGGTGCCAAATTACCATGTTTTCAAATCCAATGGTGACCCAACCATGGTTACACTCAAAGAAACATAGAATCACCCACCATAAATTCAAAAGGTTGAAAATTTTGATCTGGATATGTCTTATAACAACTTTGAACCATAGCCATTTTCTTCTAAATCAACTGAACTAGTTCAAATGTATCCTTTACAAGAATCGGTCCCAACAACTCTAATTATCCAAACTCCATGAAACAAAAAGGAGACGTACATAGAAGCCCACATATCACCTCACACAGTTCCATATGAATCAACTTCTATTAATTAATGTTTTAAGAGAACTCAGAAATCCACAAATGAGTTTCCTAAGATCCACCAAAACCTAAGACACATGACATCAACATGTCTTGTAGTACATGAATTGTATTCCCTGACTACTCGTCCATCTGTGGGTGGAAATATGTACTAAAAAAACCTGGGTGCCAAGAGATTTATGTAAACCTTTCCAGAAGCATGAATTAAAATGCAGATCATGATCTAAAACTATCATTCTCATCACCCCATGAAATATTACTATCTTATGGATGTACAACACACCCAATTGATCAAGGATTAGGGTCTCTCAAATAGGTGAGAAATTTTCAACCTTGGACAACTGATCCATAAAAACCCATACCACATCATTCTTCAGAGGTTCCCACGAAATACTCAACAAAAAATACACCATCACATCATTAAATTTCCATTCTAGAATGGGAAAACACTATAACAATCCTCCTAGTCATTGATGATTGACCTCTACCCACTGAAAGGTGTAACATTATGCCACGAAACCTAACACCTCTATCTTCATCCTTGGGAACCAATACTATCTATGAATATCATGACCCATCCCTTGGGGACCATGTCGTGAATACCCCAAGTCTGCCTTGCATAGGTTAGGGGCTACAGACTAGCGCCAAGTAGGCCTATTCCACAAGTGGGAGGAATTTTTCCTTCTATCTGTACGCACACACCCATCTCTATGAAAAAGATAAAAATAAAAACACTACGTATACATGTATACAAACCACTAAGAAAACTCACTTAGAGTTACAGTACAAAATAAAAAGTAAACAGGACAGAATAAAAGGCTGACTAACATAGAAAAGTACAAGCTCTTGAATCTCATCTATAGAAAACCCTACCTGAAGGGTAGGTACATTAAGCTGTTTGAATGTCGCTAAAGCATGCCACGTCCATCGGGTCACTCTGAATCACCCCTTTCTCTAGCCCACCATGGACTCTGTCAAAGTTGTTGATTGTATGCACAAGACACGACACATGTGGGAGAATCCTACGCATGGGTGATTAAAAAAACCCTCAGTAGGGGCACAAAACCATAAAGGAATTACCTGATGTATACCACCAATAAGATCACTAAGAGATACACCATGTAGACTACCTAAGAGGTACATGAAGTTTAGACTCTAATAAGTATAATCAAGAGAGCCACTAGAGTCATCTCACACCAAGTATAGGTCTATGGTACATATACTGGATTGTCGTAAGAATCTACAATACCCTCATGTAGTAACACATGGGGTGTTAGTAACACACAGAGTGTAGATAAAACACAGAGTGTTGATAACACACGATGTGTAGGTAACAAAAATAGTGTAGAAAACACACAGAGTGTTGGTAACACTCTGAGTGTAGACAAGACACAGAGTGTCATCAAAGAGTAGAGGACCCACACCCTAGTGGGACGTGGGAGTAACAAATCAAAGGATAATCAACATGCTGTTTTCTCATAATGAATATCAATTCTTTATTCAGAATACCATTTATTAATTTCTTTGTACTCAGCCAGATCTAATTATTAAATAAAACATAAGTTTTTCTACACAACCTACCTAAGAAATATTTAGATGAGTTAATTAAACTCTCTTATTTCTGCAAAACTACATTTAAGGATAATTCATATTTTATATCTTTAATTTTATCTTCTTAAATCATCCATCTTCAAATAATTAATTTCAAAACCTAATTGGCAATTAAAAATTTCCATCCATGTAAATTCCCATCTTTTATAAATATATATATCTATTTATCAAATAAAATCAGTTTGACTCTATAATATATATAAAATCTAACTAGACATTGGAATTTCCTTGCCTACTAGGGTATGGTTTCATCAACCAAAGAGTTTTACGTAAAACAACAAAGCTTTTAATCTTTAAACACCTTCTATATAAATATGTTTCCATTATTTTTATTTCTATTTATGAAGACCCTATTGCATGGGTATCTCTATAAAATCTTGCTTCAAAAGAACCCACTCAATTCTATTTGATTATAAAATTTACCCTTGGAAAATATCCACTTATATGGATTTTTCCATGACTAGTTTACTACTTTAATCAAAATAGTCCAAAAAATCATATTTTATCCTTATTTATCACTTAAAAAACTCAAAAATGATCATTATCTATAAAAAACCACCAAAACAACATTTTCATACCCAAATTTATATTTTTTATTGACATAAAAAATAACCATGATCAAATATTCTACCATGAACCTTGATCAAAAAATTATGTTTTGATTATCTATGCTAAAGACCACAACATGGTTACAAATCTTATCTCCTAAAGGAATATTCTTCAAGAAAACAATTTCCACTATGATTAAAAATTCTATGTATTACCATGGTTCATAAAAATTTGGTGTGTTCTAAACCATTATGACAAGGTTTTCCCACTATTTAATAAAAAAATATTTAATTTTTTCTAAGGAAACACCATACATCACCATGCTCTAGACTATGATAAATAATATATTTGAATAGTTTTTTTATTGATTAATAACAAACACACTAATCTTAATCCATGATTCATCAATGAAATATTCCATTTTGACATTTTTTATAATGGATTAGACTCTAACCTTCTTGATGAATTGAGTTTTAATAGATTAAGTATTAAATTCTAAGGCCTCTAAGGTATTGTGATGAAAAATAAATATCTTTTTCTAAAAATTGATGATCCAGTTGGTCAATTTTTTAGTTATTTATACTTTACTATTATTGAAATAAGATATGGATGTCATTGAATTAAGGTAATAATGTTTTATTTTATAAATATTTCATTTTGAAAAATAAAGACTCTAGGAATTTATAGTCATGCACTTCAGTATTTTTAATATTCCTAATGTATTTGTAGAACTAATTAATTGAGTATTTAAGGATCACCTCAAAATTTTTTGTTGATATTTATTGATGATATTCATACATATTTATTGTAACGAACTATATTTTCAATAATATACTACTAATTTGTTTTTTGTTTAAATTCCTTTGAACAACCCTTATGATGTTTCACAATGGAGTCACATAGGTCATGAGGATGTTTGGGGATTGTTCGGATCCCAAAATCCCAAAAAATTAGAAAAAAATACATGGAACCATGGTTAGTAGAAACTGTGTTATCCAACTGCGTGGTCTATACTAATAGTGTGGGTTGATAAAGTGGATAAATAGGGGCCACAAGGTTTTTCTATCAGTGTGTGACCCCATGCGCAAGTTCATGAAAAAAATGATAGAGGTTGTACATAGAATTTTTTCATGGTTTGTTCTTGGTTAGGGAAACCACGTGCCTTAACCGTCCATGTTTTTTCTTAAGAAATTAATCAAGTATTTTTTGTGCATGGTTTGGACAAACCATGGAGAAAAACCGTGCGCCACTATATTTAAGGTAAAATTACTATCTCACCCTTAATGAAATTATAATCCAAATTTTCCTTCTTTCCACCCACTTCATTCCAGAGGATGTATTGGATTTCTTCACATGTATCACTCCCTAAATCCTAATATAGTCTTTAAGATAACATCTCAATCCAAAGTCCAATTCAAGATCCATCCAAGGTGTTTTATAGATAGAGGTATGCTCATGGGTCCTCTCCCTTCTGTTCGAGGTTTATCTATGGATCTATTTCACTATTAAGGTGTAAAATATTTTACCCTCATTTCATGGAATTGGGATATTTCATAGATTTCTCCAAATGAAAAATGAATCTGACGACACCATTGGATGAGGAATTTTCAAGGGTCCTAAGTTAGGTTTTCCCATTGTTTCCCTCAAAAGTTATTGTGTTTTCATAGTCCCATTATTGTACCTCACGTCATCCTTCACCACGAGTTACCCTAAAATTGATTAATTTATTCTAAATTGTTATACACACCATTTTTACTCCCTAGGATTATTTTTTATTAATTTTGGGATTCATAAATTTATCATGGACACCCCTTGGGTATGCCAGCTAGAATTTCATCATATAATTAATTGATTAAATTCCCATAATTCCTTCCAAGAATTCGACTTGGATTATAAATTAAATTTCATCTTTCATATAAACTTTTATTGAACCCACGAACCCCCAATGTGATTGAATTGCCTTAGAAATAGAATTTCAACCTTGTATGTAATTGTTTATGTGATATTATATCATTCTAAGGGATTAGTTGAAACTTGAAATTGAGTTGACATGATTTGATTAATTAAATGTCTTGATTACATCAAATGGATTTCTTAATGGTGGGTTACTATCGTTAAAATAGTTAAATGGATTAGTTGAAATGAATTATAAAGGGTGCCCACCATTCCTAAATTCTTTAATAAATACTTTTATTGAATTGTGAAACCTCGGTTACTTTAGGATTAAATGAATATATAAGGAATGAGAGGTAATAAATCATTGAAATCATTATAAATATGATTATGCATGTGATATATGATGTTGAATTAAGGTTAAGGAAGATATTGAGTACAATTATTCATACTACCTTATATAAAGTGTTGAGCATGATGTCTCACACCATTGCCGCTATTTTTATGGTGTGAATGACACACCACATCCATTTTTTCAGGTATTGACATGATGACTCACTAACCACCTTGAGTGTTGAGCATGATGTGTCTCAATCTTCATGGGATATAGGGAATGAACCCTATTTTTTATCTTGTAGGATTTTTAAGAATGGTTATGGATGTTAGAGTTATGCCTTGATCTTGACAAAACCTAGTATTCCTTGTATATGGCGACTTATGTTCATACATACTGGTATATATAGGTGGTTGCAATATATAACTATATTATATATAGTTATTGATCAGACTCTCATTTAGGCCATGAGATAAAGCAGGTAGAGATGTCAGGTGTACTTTAGGAACTTGAGATGTATAGTACTTATATATTCTATATTTTATATTATTTAATTTATACTTGAGCACTAATTTTCTATGAGAACATCTTGGATTACCTCTAGAAACTATTGGTGGTGGCCTACTGGGATTTTATGTCACACCTTACTCAGGACACCTTTGGTACTGAAGTAAATTACTTATCTGTAGGTATAAATAAGGGAAAGATCTATGTTATAGATTCCTGATATTATATACCTACAGTTGGTTCATTGGAGTATTATATAGATGCTAATGGGATAAACTTTTTTCTTTTATAGTTTTTTTGTATAGAATGATTGTATATGACCAGCCCATGTTCTCATTTTTTTTAAATTATCATTCCATACATCTGTTCATATGACATATCATATAGGATTTTGATATTATTATACTATTTATCCATTATTTACACTTCCACACTTGTTTAAAATATATGATATATTCTTCTTTCCTCTACGGTGGGCTACTGGTCCAGTCTTCAGTTTTTTTATACCATGTTTTCTATATTGTATTTTTATTGGTTTTATGTGTTGTGAGACTCTAATATGAGAGTATAATATCCCAACTATACCATATTTATAACCTCACTACTAGTCGATAGCCTTTGGTGTACATGGAGGTGTGCTGGAAGCTAAATAACCCACTAGATTGGGGCCCTAGTTGAGTGGACGTCGGGTCGAGATGTTACAAAGTTGTATTAGAGATTATGATTCCTTTTTTTAATATTTTGGTATTATAAAGGAGACTAATAGTTAATGGAAATTTGGAAATAACCATGTTCTTGAACGTAGCTAACACATGTACATGGGAAACCCAAATTTCATGGGACAAGTAATTATTATTATTTATTTTACATATTATGGCTCATACTAATTCAGCGTTGGGTGACACACTTGCTTTATTGTGTTATTATTGTTGGTATAATTGAAATGAAATTTATTTTACAATGGATCAATGAAATGAGGGTATTGAATTTCATGCATCATTATAGTCATAATATGACTAATATTCCAATGATTTTCCATGCCATATCTATTTTCAGCATTCATTTTTCTATAGAATATTATCAGTTCCTTGATTATCAATATAATTGGGCTGATATTTATTTTAAGGATGTGAAATCATAATTTAAACTGAAAGTTTCTGCCTTAACCTAACAGTTTTTTTATTCTTAGGTTAAAGTAGACACCTTAAGTAGTTAATTATGGCATGTTGAGGAATATATCATTGGTCACAGGGGCTGAAACATGTTATCATGTCGATTAAGTGAAATCCATATTTCTAATCATGAGGAATATGTGACCAAATGAATTAGAAATGGAGATCCAACTAGTTTAACCATTTAAATATTTTTAAATAATTTCATCAGAAGAAATTTAAAAATGAATATGACTTTAGAAGTAAAAAAACATATATTATACATGTGAAACATGGACCTAGACTCAAACCAAGCCTTAGTGGTTGGTATTTTGTTTGTATCTTATTTTCTTATAGACTATTATTTCCTTTGTCTATTTCCCAATCCTATCTTTAAGAGCAAGCATAGGTGTATGATTAGTCTATAAGAATCCTATGAACCTCTAATAGTTTACTATTTCTAGTTTTTTTAATTGATAAGTTCTCTTCTAAGGCATGCATTTGGAATTGTAGTGTCAGACCAAAATGGATTCCTCTAGCTGTATGCCCTGAAGATGGTGGCGACCATGCACCAGAGGTTGTGGTCCCAAAGCTACAAGTGATTCTTCCTATAATTCCACTTGTGTAACCTCATCCAAATCTTTATATGGGAACCAAAACCCCATTCTGAGATGGATTTATATGGATTTTTAGTATATAAAAGGTGTTTCTTGACCTTCCCCGACTATGGAAAATTTTACATGAGGGTTCCAACAACAACATACTCCCAACTTTTTAGGGGATGGTAGACTGCATGATGTCAAGTCTTGGCTCGAAGCTATTCTCTCATTATTTGACCACCTAGAGATGCCTCTAGAGAGAAGGGTCTTTTTTTGCATATATACTATGTGATTCTTCAAAGAGATTATGGTATGTTTTGACCTAGGTCTATCAACATTATAATATGGTTTGGGTGGATTTCCTGATGATCTTATATGACTATTTCATTCCATATACTCTAAAGTATGAAATAGATATAGAGTTTATGAACCTACAGCAAGGAGATATTCCTGTCATGGTTTATTCTTCTCACTTTACTGAGCTACAAAATTTCACATAGACTCTAGTGGGGGATGATATTATGATATCCAAGATATTTGAGGATGGGATGCTATATGACATCTGATCACAGGTCAATGTATTGAGCTTGACAATTATTTTTCATAACATCAACCAGACCCTTATCATTAAGAGAATGTTGATGGATGCTGATTAGGAAAGTTAGGGTGGTTTGAAATAAAAATCTATAAGTATTTATTCCAGTTGATGTAGGAATTGACTTTATGTTTCTTGTGGGGGAGGGGGGGTAGAATTTTTCAAGCTCTTCATGCAGATAATTTCATGATATGTCACTGGTATAATAATTCGGGGAATACAAAATCTCAGTGCGTATGGGATTCATTGGAATGCAGAGTCTTCCATAGGATGGTCTATAATCTAATTTTTTAGATCTTATTACATGAATTTTAAAGGTGGTTATGATCAACACCATCATCAAGTTGAGTTTTTATACAACAATACCTTTCACTAGGGAATTCAAATGGATCCTTATGAAGCCCTCTATGGAAAAAAGTGTATAACTTCAACGTTTTTGGATGATGTTTGGGAAATAAATCTATTGGAATAATTTTTTTCTGAAGAAATTAAATAAAAATTTATATCCATTTAAAAAAAGGGGCACCAAAATCTTGGAAGAAACTTTATTCTTATAATCGCCATTGTGATTTTGAATTTGAGGTTTGTGATAAGGTGTTTTTCTATGAATTTCTCCATGGAATAAGTAAATGAAATTTTGAAATTCGGTAAACCTAAAACCTAGTTATATTACTCCCTTTGGTATTCTTGATCTTATTGGGATGCTATCTTATCTATTGGGGATTCCAACAATCCTTTCTCAAGACCATAATGTGTTCTATGTATCTCTTATAAGGAAGTGAATACTTGTCAATCACATGTACTGAACTCAATGGTCCTACTTCTAAAACATAAAATTTCTTATAAAAAAAACGAGTAGAAATTTTGTATTATGAAGATAATGTGTTGTGCAATAGTCCCACTCACCTGGTGAATATTTTTTGGTAAAACCACCCATTTAAAGAAGTTTTGTGGGAACCTAAGGATATGATGAGGTAGAATAATCATCATTTTTTAAATTAGAGTTATGATTTTTAAGTGGGATTTTCTTATGGGGTGTAGAATGTAACACCCTATTTTTTAAAAAAATATATATTTTTTCAATAAATCAAATTTCTTTGATATCTTCTATTACACGCTACACCAAATTTTAACAAAACATAATATAAGATTAATATTTTTATTTAAACATGATCATCATAACATAACCATTAAAAATGACGGTATGGATAGGAATAACCAAATTTCAAAAATTAATTATAATTTTTTTATATAAACCAATCATATCGATAAAAAATAAATAATTTTGTGTAATGTCTTTATATGTTTTGGAAATATTATTTTCACCAAATATTGATTTTATTGATTTTTGTGAAAAATAATGAAATTATATTTTTCCAATTTTAGAATATATATTTGAAAAAATCAAATTAATTTTTTATATCTAAATGTAAAAATTAACTTTGAGTGATTTTTTTTAAAAAAATCAATGATTAATCTTTCAATAAATAGTAAAAAATTAATTTTTATTAAAATTAATTTTTTTGTTCATAGAAATTACAAGAACCATTTTTTTCAATATGGTTTTCAAGTTAATTTATATCAATTTTATATTTATTAATAAAATTTAAATGATTTTAATAAAAATATTTTATTTTTTATATTAAAACTTTTTAAACTTATAAATTTTTTTTATTTGGATAATCACTTTTTCATCGTGTATGTGGGTTTAATTTTTATTTAAATTCACGAACATATATGAATGGAGTTTTTGGAAATGGATTCCATATTTGGAATAAGAATAATTAATATTATAAAATAATTTTAGATTTTTTTTTTGTCTAATTTAATAGTAAAAATAGTAAATATTAATTATTATGGATAAGTTTAAAATGGATTTATTGGGGGTTTAAATAAAAGAAAAGGGTAATTTTTTCAATTAAACTTATATAGATAGTATTGTATATCTTTATTATAACATTATCCTATCTAAAGTTTGCAGATGTTTTTATTTGGAATAATTTTTCTTAGTAATGACATTATTGTTTTCGATTCTTTTGGGAAATTTCCCTTTACTTTCCAAGTGGGCTCTTTTCCCCATTTATTGAAGGAAATCTCCTTTAATCTCCACTTAACGCCAGCAAATTCATTTGTTTTAGAAAATTCATACCCAAATATATTTCATAATTGAATCCTCAAATCCTGGAGGCCTTATTTTTACTAGTTAACCCTCTTAAGATGGCTTTACGAATGAACCTAAAGAGCTTCTCTGAAGAAGAGGTATAATTCTTAACTATGTGTTATCCTTTTATTTATTCCTACACCTCATTAAAATTTGATTCAAATATGATAATATAATAACAAATTTATCTACCATATAATTATATTCTATTTTTTAATGGAATAATTTTTTTTATATCCTCTTTTATCAAATGGGGAATGAATCCATCGATCTTGTGTACGATGGGACACCACCTCAAAAATTGATGCAATTCTGTTTCCATCATCGAATCTCATGAAAACATATAATGGTGGATTAAAATAAGATATATTGTATTAATAAAATAATAATAATTATTTAATTTTAATATCACATATACCTTTTTAATTTCCATTCATTGGGGCTACAATAACATCGCTCGTGTGTATGGTGGACTACCACCTCGCAAAGCAATGTGATTTATTTTTCACATATGCTTTACATGGAAGGTAATAAGGATAAATTTAATTAATATTGTTAATATATATTACATAATAATTAACTTTTAAAGATGATATATTACTTACATTCATTTTGTTCCATCAGTCGAGAAAATTGAAACAGTGTTCATGTATACGTACGACCTACCGTCTCCATGAATGTTGTAATTCATTTTCTATCTCTAAAATTTGTGGATAACTCAAAAACTATATCTAATAAGTTTATTTAATATTCATATCTTGGTTAACATTCTTGATATTATGTAACCATAATCATATTAAAAGGACAAAAAAATACAAAAACCAAATCACACGTGGAAAATGAATCATTTATTACTCGTACTGTGATTTTAACAAGAAATTGTTAATAGAACTGTAAATAATAGTCATCTATAAATAATATATGGTATGAAATTTTTATTTATGGTTCTAAAATAGATTATTAATAATCCTATATTTATTATACATTAGTTTTTAATGTATAATAAGGAATTTGAGACTTACAGTTTGGGGTTTCTAGTTTCTATTTTATTTCTATGAGACATAAGCCATATTCACAATTTATTTTTTATATGGTGTATATACTACCCATGAATTTATTTTATGATTATTATTATTATGAAAATAATGATTATCTAAACATCCATATAGGTTTATTTATTTTATGGGGCTTACATTTCAAATTTTACCATAATGGTTAATGTTTTCTCTTACAAAATCATTATTTATTGTGATTGTTTATAATTAATTTTATGATGATGAAATCTGATTATATACCTCTCAAAAAACTCATGCATTTTATTATTGTATGGTTATTTTTGGGAAATAAAAATTTTCCTATTATTTTACTTTCTATAATAACCAAATATACCAAAATACTGTTTTTAAGAAAATTCAATTGTATTTCCCCATTCAACAAAAAATCCTTTTTCTTCCATGTCCATGTTTTCTGAAAAAAAATTGATAAATTTTTACTATTATTCAATGATTTTTTTTAAAAAATATACCCAATTTTTAATTTTTTAAAATTAGTTAAAAAAGAATCTTATTGTGGTTTTCATAACAAGACTCATCTTAGTTTTTACCAAAAATGTGGAAGGAATCTTAGTTTTAACATGTATAACAGGAACGATACTTTCCTCCATCATGACCTCTTAATGATTCAATGATTCCTTTAAATTTATTCAAGGTTGTTTTTAATGAATATTTTTTCCATAAAATTTGGGTTATTTTAATATTTTAAATAGGTGATTTCAAAATGAAAAGGATATTTTCCCCAATAATTATTTAATTATCTTTTCATGAAATTTATATTCATCAAAATGAATAACCTTTGGTGTTTATAATGTTTTACTAGGGATATGATCCAATGTTACCATCTGTATTCTTTATTTGGATGGTTTAAGATTATTATTACTATGGAATGTTTTTTATGAAACACTTTCCTTTTATTGGAGTTATGATATGATAAGTTGATGAAATGTTTTTGAAAACCATTTTATTCCACTAGTTATTACATGATAAAATGTTTATAACACTAGCTTTTTTTCATGGGTTATGGTATAATGAATTTTTTAAAATATTATAGAACACAAATGTATAGATTGTGGGATAGTTGGGACCTATATCTCTCTCCACTAAATTGGGTAAAAATTTACATCTCATAAGAAAATTATGGGAAACAAGTTGATGTGCTCGATATATTATGGGGAATAGGCTGATGTGGTTGATCTGATTTGGGAAACAAGTTGATGTTCTTAGTCTATTATGGGAAATTTGTGATGATGTATGATTATTTATGTTATGGAAAATAGTAAGGATTCATGTTCCACTATGATTTGATGGTTATTTACTTTAACCCTTACATACAAAAAACATTCTATTGTTAATATGGTACCACACTTATATGAAATGAACTTACGGTTCATGATTGATTTATGAGGATTTATCACTCTTGCAGTTTATGTATTTTAAAATGTAATTTTTTATGACCCGGATTATGCTTATGATCCATTATATATTGGGTATAAAATTTTTAGGCTTTATTTATATTGTCATACCATTTTTCTAATCTTATGATTTCATACGATCATCAATTTATATCTTACATTTTTACCCTTACTGATCATTTTATATAACCCTTTCTTATATTTTCATTACATATATTATGAAGAAAGGATTACCTATGGAAGGTATATGATGTATATGAAATAGGAATATCTTTTTTAGAGATCATAACACCCTAATATTTTTTGAAATATATTTTTTCAAATGAATTTAGTCTTTTCAATATGTTTCGTTACACGTGACCCTGAGATTAGTTTTCCTTACATGAAACACTAAGTTTAACCAAAATGCGGCATATTATTAAAATAAAATTATATGAAAGAAATCACCTAGACATTGGAATATATATTATGAATAGTATTCCCTAAAATTTTAAAATATATTGTTTACACATGTATATAAAATGAATTTTGTGTGACCATTTAATTAAAAATTAAAGTAAAACAATTTTTTTAAAAATAATATTTTATGCAAATAAACATGTTTTAACATAATATATTAAAAAAACAAATTTTTATGAATTATTTTGATGAATTTTATATAGTATATATTAAATAAAATATTTAAAATTAATTTTATTTGTAATCTAGAAAAAATAGAAGAATAAATCCAATTTTATGCTTCAAAACAATATTTAAAAAAATATAAATATTTTTGTCACCTTTTACACACTTATTTTAAATAATTTTTTTTAAAATTTGATAAATTTTATTTGCAAAAATAATGTTCATTTTTTAAATCATAGTTTCAAAATTATCATAGGGTGAATTTTTTATAATATTCATAAAAGATTTTTTTTACGAATAATGATAAATAATGAATTTTAATTTAAAAAGACATTTTCATTAAAATTATTTATAAACATTAATTATATTTTAAATAGGTTTTATATTAAAATAATTTATATTATTATTTATTAATCGAATTTAGTTCATTAGAATCATATTCATTTTTAATTTTGAAATAAAAACCTTGTTAACATTCAAACATTTTCTCTTGGAAACCTGGCTTTCTCATCACATCTATGGGATTAATTTTAAATTAAAATTTTCCACTTATGTGGATTGAATTTTTTTAAATTGAATATATATTTTTAATAAGGATAATTTCTTTTATATAATAAGTAAAATTTTATTTTTGACCAAAAGCAATAGTAGAAACCTAGAAAATTAATTAGTGTGGTTAATGTAAAAATTGGTTTAATAGTGTTAAAAGTAAAATTATAAGGGTTCAAATTACCTAAAAACTTTTCTGAAACATATTTTGTGGAAATATTTTAACTATATAATGTATATTTATTTTTAATAATCTATTTTTGGAGTCTTTTTTAATGAGAAATTCATGGATACACCTTTTTTTCAAAAATTATAAATATGCTACTCACCTCACTTATAAAATATCATCCCATATCCTCTATTATTCACACATTAATACCTTTTTGGTTTAGGATGTACCTTAATAAATACCTTCCCAAATTTTATCCTCTCATCCTAGAATCCTTATTTTTTAATAAATAGAACATAGTAAGTATTTTTGTGCAAACCTATGGAGGACACCAGAAAAAGAGGTAACAGTATTTAATGAGTGTCTTTATTTCATTTCCTCCACGACATCATTAAATTACTTCTAAACCACTAATATAAAATCATCAGTATCTTAAATATTATTATATATTTTTATTTAATGTTAATGATATACAAAAAAATCTACTTTCATCCAATGGGTTATCAAATCATCATTCATGTGTATGGCAGACTACTTCTCATGAACTGATGTCATTCATTTCTTTATTACCACCTCTCACGATTGGGTATGATGATGGATATATAGTAAATATATGATATTTATAACATTTTTTTTCATATTTATTGATTATATCATATATAAATTTTTAATCTTCATTCCCCATGGGATATGATAACTTTGTTTATGTGTATGGTGAACTACCACCTCACGAAGAGATGTGATTCATTTTTCACTAATGATTTACATGGAAGATGACAAGGAAAAATTAAATAAATATATGTTATAAAAATATAATAATTATAATATTAATTACATAATTTTATTATTAAATGGTAATATATCATTTTCATTCTCACCTTTCACTCACCGAAAGATAATAACATCATTCTTATATGTGTCAACAACCTCCTTTATAAAGTGATGTGATACCCTATTTTTATCACCACACAAAATTGATGATATGTATAAGTATATTTGAATTATTAATATTTTATTTATGATATTTTGATAATTCTTTAATAATAAAATATTTATTACCTATTTTCCATAATAATCATTTAAAAATGGAAATGTTACTCATGCGTGTGTACGGCCCATCGTCTCCATGATCGTAACGTTCATCATTTATAAAAACCCATTCATGATTGGAATTAAAATTAAAATTGGTGTAGAAATATCATAATTATTTCATGATTATTATTCTGGAGATTATATAACCATTATCAAAGTAATATGATGGAAAATAAGAAATTAATACATACGCAAAAAACTAAGAGGTTATTACCTAAAACGATATATTTACAAGGAATCGGTAATGAACAGGTAATAAATGGTCATAAGTAACTAATATATGGTATAATATATATAATTATTATTCAATAATATATTTATAATAATATAATTTTAATTATATAGTATGCCCAATGTGTATGAAGGAAGTCAAGACTTAAGGTGAGGGATTTCTAGTCTCTCTTGTATTTCTAGGAGACATATAAAAATTCACACCCTCATTTCTCTTGTGTGTAATATATACTTCCCAATTTAAATTTTATATCACGAATATAATTATTTAATGATATTTAAATTTTAATCCTACTTTATTTTTTTGGTTCTTATGATTCAAAAGATTACTAAATCGGTAAGGGAGTTTTGGTCTCACTTTCATGTCCGTGAGATGATTTGCATATTCACCACTTATTTATAGTATGTGTTGTATATAATTTACATGATTTCATTTTATATTTATTTTATTGAAAATTATGAATATTTAAACATCCATTTCATGATCTCTCGTTTATAGGGTTTATGGTACAAAAGATACCCATGCAGAAAGGGATTTCTTCTTAATTTTTCTTCTTTGAGACATATATCATGATATGCACATATCTTATTTCATGATATGAATATACAGACCCATAGATGTGTCATATAATGAATTTATTTATTCTCAAGATATTTTATGCTTCATTTAATGTTACTTTTTCATGGAGCTTAGAATTCATTATTACCAAAGCGGTAAATGTTTTATGATATAATCTCATAATTTATCGGTAATGTTCATGATTATGTTTTTAATGATTATTTATTATGAAACATATCTTAAGAAAATAATTAAATTTATTATCTTATGGTTACTCCATTAAAATACGTGGTTTACATTAATATTCCTCTTATGTACTAAATATTCAAAAATATTGTTTTTAATAAAAATTATCTTTATTTCTCTCTTCTATATAAAACTATTTTTATTCTAAAAATATGTTTCTAAAAATGTTTTCAAAAAAATTAACAAACATTAAATGATTTATTATATAAGTTTTTCCCATGTTTTAATTTTTTTAAAAAATAAATATATTAATATTCATTTATTTTTTGTAACAAAACCCATTTGGATTTTACTAAAAATGTGAAAGGAATATTTGTTTAACATGAAGAACATGAACAAAATTTCCCAATTTCATGAAGATTATTTTATTTGTAGCTTCCTTTATAATTTTTCACGGTTTTGTTCAAAATAAAATTATTTCTAATAAGTTTTATTTTTTATTATTTTTTATGAATATAATATATTCTACACAAAAAATATTTTGAATTATTTTTAATTATTCCATTATATGTTTTTAAATTAATTTTCAAATAAAATTATTTCCAAACTATTTTATGAATGTCTAGATTTAGAAAGTGATTTCCAAAGAAAATATAACTTTCTAGATAAATTTTATAAGTGATTTATCTTTCAAAATCATTCTTCATCTATGATGAAATGCCTTGATGTGATTTATTCTTTTTTGGGGATATGATCCAAGGATACCATTCATATTATTTCTATAATTGGTTTAGGATGAAAATATTTTTATGTAAAGTATTTCTATTCCATAGGTTATAGTATGATAAAATTATTATAAAAACACTTCTTTCTATATGTGTTTTAAAATAAGGAAATGGTGTTATGATTTTGAAACCATTATATTTTCTTTAGTTTATGTTATGATGAAATGTTTATGTAACCCATTTTATTTCATGGTTCATGATATGAATAATTGTTTTGATCTAGTCACACACATATGTATGATTTTAATTATGTGATTGGCGAGACAAAAATCTATATATATGAATTGGGTAAATATTTATATCTCATGAGATAGATATGACCAGAAAGGGGAGTGATCTTTATTCAGTAATGAGATTCTTCCACTATGATGGTCTTGGGAGTGAACCTTGACTACTATGATGGTTTGAGGAGTGAAAAACTTCCACTATTATATCCTTAGATGTTATCCTTTATTACTGTGGAAGTTATTTTATATTCTTATATATATGTAAAAATTCTATTTCTTTTGACAATGTTATTCTCTCATGGATTATATCCATTCATTTCCTTAAGATTCATGTCCTTTAAACAGCCAATATTTATGTCATGGATCATGATTAGGATATTTTATATACAGGGCATGGTTTTAAAATGTTATTCTCAAGTTCTCTCAACCATATGTTCATGTTATACTTATGTATATACCTTCATTACCATTACTAAGCATATAAACTCACCCTTTCTAATGTTTACTTCACCATGTTATGAAGAAGGGTTTTAATTAGGTTATTTTTGAAAAGAGTAATAAAGGGGGGACAACTAATGGATATTTTTATGTTTTATCATTAAATTAGAATATTTTTCACCTAGTATCCAAGACACTAAAGCATTATGGTCCTCAGGTGTGGGTATATGTAATGTGTTTAATATTCATCTAAAAATATTTAATATCTATGTATGAAAATGCTTGGTCGCTAAAGATGGTATCATATGATATGTTTAGTTTACCTTTAGAAACTAGGATGAGAAAAAATAGTGAGATACCTATGGATATTTCCAACGGTATGTATAATGATACGTATAAGGACAATTATAAGGATGATACAATGTGTAGAAAATTGTCCTTGAATTTTATAAAAGGATTTATCAAGTGATTTCCAAGAAATTATATCCCTGTTTGGATATGATAAGTGGATGTGTCTCTGAAATAGAGGTATATAATGTTAATAACTCAAAAAAGGTGCATTGATCCAAAAATTATCATCACCTGGTGCTTGACAATGGTCCTTGTTGCACACCTATTTTGACACTCTCGGGGGATATTCTTTTGAAATTTAAACTATTTACAAACCATTATGGAGGATTTTTATAGATGATGAAAATTAATAACTTATGATAAACATAATGTTTTAATCTTTAGACATCCTATAAGTTGTTTTCAGGATTATTTGGTTTCCCATTATGATTATAATTTCTCAAATTAAGATTTTTTGTTTTCATTAAATGGTGGGAACTAGATGGAACTGGGTTAACATTGAATGTAATAGACAATTTTCTAATGAGAATCCAAATGGGATTGTGACTGGAGTGAAGTATTTTTTTATTATTTCTAATCATTTATCACCAAACAAGATTAATAATGTTCACCTTAGCCACCTCTCAGACTCACCAAAGTGGAAAAGGATATAGCTCACTACTAGTTTTGGTATTGGAGTCTATGGAGGAAAAAAGATTCAGTTTCTTATATGTTGATAATGTGTAAATAAGCACTCAAGTAAATGTCTTAGAGGTATGAGAATATATTTTATTTATGGAAAGGAATGACACAAAGAAATAAAATAAAACTTCAAAATTAAATGGTTGGTTAATGTAATGGATTATAATAATGTTCTCCATAAGGAATCATGGACTATTGAATGATTTTAATTTATAAAGTATAGGAATCATAAAAATCCATTCCCTAAGAGAAAATACCATGAAAATAATTATATTGGGTTTATGATTAATGGTTATATTTATGATGATGAATAGACTAAAAATAATATATTAAATGAAATAATTGTTAAGGAATAATACTTTGAATCGTAGTTAATGGTTTTTAAAGGAAGTGGGATGATTGGAGTGATTATGTATTGGAATTCAAGATTTATTTTATATGAATCATGAATTATATAATTATTGTTCAGTATATGTTTTTTTAAAGGATATTCAGGAATATTTTAAATACTAATAATGAACTGAAAATTGATTTAATGAAAGTTAATGTTTCATGTAAGACGTATTATTAAGAGAATATAACCCCGAATATTCCCTAGAGGTTGAGAAAATAGTGTTTAGTTTGGATAAAGATATGACTGAAATGAATAAAGTAAATTGGATAGTATTGATGACAAAGAGATTTAAGTTATCACTGATGTAGTTTACAACATCATTGGATCCATGGAATAAGTTAAATAATATATGGTTTTTCAAGGAATGAGGAAGCATGCCTTTTTTCATTGATGTTTTACAGTTATTCCGGTTATTACCATTCTCGGGTAGAATATATGACTAAGGTATTCACATATTTAGTATGTGAACATTAAGATATGATTAATGTTTCTTGGAGGATTAATGTTGAGTTTGGTAAATTTAGTTACCTTCATTATAAATTTTATATTTTGGGAGGGTAATAAGGTTAACCATTTATGGAATGATTTATATTGAAATTTGGATGTGGTTTTAGATATTAATGTATTAATTTACCATATGAATATTTATACATATTAGATAACCATTGTTATAATTATCTTACCTAGAGATATACGTAATAACTGATCATTATTTTGTGGATCTTATTTACTACTTCAGTCATGAAAAAAACATCTCTTAGAGTGAGAGATGGAGTGGAGATTGATCAAGTCACAACCAAAGGATGAAATATTTCCTAAGAAATAAAAATATATCAAGTAAATTTTCATTTGTTTTCAGTATATATGGAAAATGAATTCCCAAGCATTAGTAAAAGGGTCTCAAAATAAAATTTTGTCCCACTATCTTCAATTTTGATGATATTAATTAACTTTTTCATGCCTTTAGTTTATGGTTTTGTAGTCATTAACCTTATCTAGATCACCAAATTTCTTATGATCAATTATCTTGATAAATCTTTATAATTGTTTATTATTTTCTTCCATGTATATCTATTCACATAAAACCTATGTTAACCAATTTTTAAACATAGTATGTGTTATTCCAGATGAATTTATCACATCCATTTCTCTTTTTCAAGAGAATGTTTTATTACCTCTTTTTATGATGGGGGTTTCTATTAAGGAATTTATAAACGCTAAACCTTTGATTACAGAGATTAATTTTGAGGGAAAATTCACTTTATTGGGGTAAAATGTAACACCACCAAAATATTTTAAATATTTTCTCTTATGAATTTGATCTTTTTAATATTTTTCATTACACATAAAAGAAAGTTTGCTTGCATTACATGCAACACTGAGTTTAAACAAAATGTCACATATTATTAAAATATTATTACATGATAAAAATATCCCATATGTTTGAATGGTTGGTATGAATAAGATTAAATAAATTATTAAAATATTTATTTTACACGTTTATATAAAATTAATTCTTTGATAACCATTTAATTTAAAATGAAAATAAAGGAAATCATTTTATGAAAAACAATTTTTTGCAAATAGATAGATTTTACCTGAATAAATTAAACAAACCACTTTTGGTGAATGATATTAATTAAATTTTCTTATTATATATTAAATAAACTTCTAAACATCAATATTACGTGTTTTATCTACAATAGATAAAATTAAATCCTATGTTACTCTTAATGTATTTTCTATGTAGTTATTTCACCTTTTCGATGCTTATTTTAAAAATAAATTTTCACAATTTTAAAAAATTTAATTGAAAAAAAAGTTCATTTTATGAAAATCTTATTTCAAAATTATATTATGATGAATTTTTTATAATTTTATGAAAGGATGAATTATTTGATGAATAGTAAAATATTATGAATTTTAAATGAAAATTGTTTTGAAATTTAAATTATTTATAAAGTTAAATTATATTTTCAATTAATTTTAAATTAACTATAGTTTAATTATACATATATTAATAAAAAAAAATTCATTTTAATCATTTTTATATGAAATTTGGATATAAAATCCCTATAATATTTTTAGTCTTTTCTCATTGAAAACTCACTTTCTCATCGCGTCTGCAAGTTTAATTTAAATTATAATTTTATAATTATATGAATTGAATTTGGAAAAATATATTCCATATTTTTAATCATATTAATTTATATTATATACTAAGTTCAATATGTTTTTTTAAAAATATGAATAGTCAAAACAATAAAAATTAATTATCACTATTAAGGTAAAAATGGGTTTACCTGGGTCTTAAACTGAATATATAAGTGTTAAAATGACCTAAAACATGTTTGAAATGTATTTTTTGACCTTTTTTGAACGTATAATGTATAATTCATGATAATAATCCATTTTTATCCTTTCAGAATTAGAGAAACATGGGTAAAACTTTTTCTTTTCCAAAAATTGATGTGTGTCACTCACCTCACTTATAAAATACTACCCACTTTCCTCTATTATTCACACCATAAAACACTTTTGGATTATCCAATACAAGAAAAAATTCTTCCATAATTCCATACTATAATATTGTAAGAAATATTTTTGGAAAAAATCTTCCCTAGGTGGGATTTTATTGAAAACCTATGGAGGATACTCGAAGAAGTGGTAACGTTCCTCAACGAGTGTTTTAATTTTATTTCCTCCTCCAAATCAATTGATTCTATTTAAACCATTATAATATAATAACATAGACACATTAAATTAAAAAATATATATTTTTATTCTAATTTAATTACCTAAAACCATCTACACCTTCATTAAATGGGTTATGAAATCATTGTTCATGTGTATGAAGGCTTACAGCCTCGCGACCCAATGTCATTCGTTTTTTCTTTATCACCTCTCACAGTTGGGTATAATGATTGATATAAAGTATATATATGGTATTTATATCATAATTATACCTATAGATTCATTATATAATATATATATATATATACATTTTAAATTTCCATTCCATATGGGATACAATAATGTTGCTCGTGTGTACGACGAGCTACTGCCTCACGAAGCGATGTGATTTTTTTTCACTAATGCTTTACATGAAAGATAATAAGGATAAAGTTTGATAATATATATGATATAATTGAAATAATTATTATATTAATGAATTATTTACCATTATTAATTGATAATATATCATCTTATTACCTTTTCACTCACTGAAGTATGATAATGTCATTCGTGTATGTGTGGACTATCGCCTTCACAAAGCGATGCGACTCTCCCTTTTCATCACCACAAAAAACAGAAGAAATGTATAAGTAGATTTAATGGAATATTATGTAATATATGATATTATTAACATTATTTAAAGATAAAATATTACTTATCTATTTTCCATAATGATAGTTGAAACATGGAAGTGTTACTCATGTGTAGGTAAGATCTAGAGTCTCCATGAGCAAGGCATAATTAATTTCTCAAAAAAGATTTCATGATTCCTATTAAAATTATAATTTATCTATAAATTTTATAATTAATTAATTATTATTATTTTATATATAATTTTACCATGATCATATTTTTTGGACATAAAAAAACAAATCAAAATAGATATGAAAAATAAAGAGGCTATTACCTGAAACATGATTTTTTCAGGAATTGGTAATAAATGGGTAATAAATGGTCATATATAAATCATATATGTTATAATATATATAATTATAGTTCTATAATAGATTTATAATAAATATATATTTATTATATAGTATTTATTAATATGTAAAAAGTATTTGAGGGTTACGTTAAGGGATTTTTAGTCTCACTTTTATTTCTGGGATACAAATGAAAATTCTCCACCCATTTATTTTGTGTGGTGAATATTATACCCCTTTGACTTTTTATATCTCTAATATACTTATTTTCATAATATTGGAAGTTTAATTATATTTTATTATTTATTTAGGCTTACTATTCAAAATAATACTAAAGCAATAAGGGATTTTTTGTCTCACTTTTATATCTATGACATACCTATCATATTCACCACTTGTTTCTAATATGTGGTGTATATAATATACATGAATGCATTTTATATTTTTTATCTTATAAATTATGTACATTTACATATCCATTTTAGTATCTCACTTTAATAATTTTTATATTTCACACGAGGATATTCAATTCCATGATTTGTTTCAAATCTTTTTTTGTTTCTTAGTTTTCTCTTGGTTTTTGGGTGTTCTGAGCTTAAATTTGGTATCTCAGGTGTTATTAATATAACTAATTAGTCATTTAAGTCTTTTATGGTATTTGAACTTGTTTTTTTAATTTTAATTTATAAGTATGATGTGTCTTGTAATTGAGTTTGTGACACTCCTAGTGGCACCTTTTGTGGGGTATGTTTTTTTGGGTTGTTTCTTCAAGATTTGGAAAAACCAAGAGCCCATTTACAGATTTAAAAACAAAACTTGTTTCTTTTATTAATCATTTTTTTTTCAACATTTCTCACCCATTACACTTCCCAATTATCCTACCCTATCCTATTCAAACCACCATATCTATGTGGACCCCTTAGAACTCATAATCATGGTGGATTTGGGTGATTTATTCAAGCATTAGGCCAACCCATTAACCCATTTCCATATTTAAGGAAATAATTTATTTATATTACATCTCACTAATTTTGAAACATATTTTGGTAATTCCACCTCTCAATCGATCCCATAAACCCTATGCGAACCCCCATGTTCCATTTTACCTATTTTGAGCTCATCTTCATCATGGATTATGAAGAATTTCTTCAAGGATTCTCAAATATTCTATATTTGGAAAAATAATTTGTTTATTTCATAAATAATTCATTTTTTACTCTTTTTCCACCATTTTAGTCCCCACATTACCTTATAGGCCTTATTCTGACCTCCATTTCAATTTTGGATTCTTGAGGATTCAACTATTGTTGTATTTGGGGTGATTTATTCAAAGTGTCTCAAGTAAGTAAATTCATCTCCTGTTCCTTCCATTTCCTTAGGGTTCCTCTCCTCCTTCTTGAAGTTCCAAATTTACAAAAAAATAGGGTTTCATACCAAGGGTTTGATTTTGTGTTTCTTGGTCTAATGTTGTGGTTTAAGGTTTGTTTCCACTCACTCATTGTTCGGCGGTGGTGCGGTTAATGTTTTGCACAATGATTTGGGATTTTTGACATTTTTGGTAGGTGATTACATTTGTAAGAATTTCTGAATGAGTTATCTTGCAAGATTTATTTATTTATCAAGTTCATAATATGTTTTTTGTGGTGTGAAAGCCATTTTTGATAGCATTGGTTAAGAATTTAGTTTTAAAGATTCATTTTTTCTTGAAAATGTGTGTTATTCATGTGTAATTTTTTTCGTATATATTGGATTAGTTTTATGGTTCATGAAATGTTTTTATTAAATGATTTTATGCCTAAAAAATCTTATTTTTTGTGATATTGGTATGCATTTGTTTTTTAAAAAAGGGGTTTTAGAATTATTTTATGTTCAATGCTTGGTTATACATCTTGGAATTGTCTTAGGAATATTTTAATGGTTAATTGGTTTATACAAGAGGTGTAATCATGTTGGAAAATTATTTTTGTAGGAGTATTTTTTTGAAATGGTAAATTCTATTGTTTAAGGGTTGTTATGGTATTTTTAAAATCTTGTAAATGTCTTATAAAGATGTTTAAAGAATTTACTAAATTGTGAAAGAGATATGAAACATGTTGCGGGTTGTTTTTATGTGAGTATGATGTTAAAAAGAATTTGAATGATAAAGGGGGTTATGTGACATGTTTTTGGGATGTTTTTAGTGTGTGTGATTTTGAAATGTAATTTTAATGTGAAAATGGTATTTTGTAAAATGTGGAACTTGATCGAGCATAAAGTGGAAAATCCGGGTATCTTGGTAGGCGAACCTATACTAGTATACTAGTGATCGGGATTGGTTTTGTCCTTGTTTCACATAGAAATTTTGATGATGAAAACACTAACTAAAATATTATGATTATTTTACGGACCAAAAGGTTGTGGTTATATTATCTATTAGTGGCTTGTGCATGAGAATGGATATTTGTTTTGGTTACTTTCCATCAAGATATGAGGTACCTGGGGCTCAGAACTAGCTAGTCCCTAGGGTTTTTCTCGTGACTAGTTCTCATTGATTATTTTGTATTAACAATTATAATATGGTGTGTTTGGTGGGAAAATTCATTATGATTTTAATTCTAATTAAATTTTTTAGTTCTTTAAAGTTTCTCCACTAAAAACTGTTTCCATTTGTAGTTGTGTCATTTTAAAAATTATTACTAGCATTTATTGTTTATAAAATCTTGAAAACTTGTTGTCTTAAAAATTTTATCACATGGAATCTATTTGGGTGGGATCCTACTGGTATTATCCTCACATCCTACTTACACCTTTGGGTGTAAGTAGACTTGGTAATGTTTTTCGAAAGTTTGGGAAAATCTTTTAAAACTAGTGGTTTGGGTTTTTAGCTTACATTCTTGGTGTAGTGTTGTGGATAAGTCTTAGGGATTATGAACCCTTGCTGTGTGGTGGTACATGAGTTTTTTTTTCTGCTACTTTTGTGTTTTGGTCCTCTTAGGCTTTTTCTAAAACCTGGCATTTTATTATGGAATTTTATTAAAGGATTGTTTGGATTAAATTTTAATATTGAGTTTATTTATTGTTTTTGGTTGTTTAATGCTTCAAAATTCGGGTAAACCATTCCCAAAAACTTATTTATCATGACCAGGAACTTGTTCCATCTCATGTGGATAGTTAAATCCCTTAAGACCTTTCTAAGGTCCGGTTCTGATGCCATTGATTATGGAGACTTCACCTAGTTCATGAAACAATTGTATCAGTGGAGGTTCTCTCTTTTGGTTATTTTATTTTGGGAAATAGTCTGGGTAGACTAGAGCCAAGATTGCTGGAATTCATTATTATGGTTACAAGTATGGTTTCTAGATAGCACACCTCATGTCAGGACTTGATTTACCAGAGGAATTCGGGTTTCATCTAATTATTTTGTTTCTTATGGTTGTTCGTTATTTTGGAAATGAAATTGGAGTTAGGTCAATGATATTAGTGAGCTCACAAGGCTAAGAAAGCCATGTGGAGCTAGGGATATTTTCCATAAAATCTCTATGTGATTTTGGTGTGACTGGTTTATGGCCACCAACTATACGTCCAAGTCACCCATCGACACTAGTTTTCCCTTGATTCATTCGACATATTTATGGGTTTTAGAAAAACATTCTAGAAATATCTTGTTTTAAAATTGTGGAAACTATATTTTAAAATGGAAATGATTTTGAGTAAACGGTTTTGATTTTATTGGAAGTGTATTTTTAAAATTTAAACATGTTTTTTACTGAAATTAATTATCAGCAATGTTTAAGTTATGTTAAAGATGGTTTTTGAAATATGTTTTAAATATAATTTTAAAGTTGGAATGGTGTGATTTTAAAGGGATAGAAAATGGTTTTTCGGAATAGTTTTGAATAAGGTTTTGAAAAGGTGGATTTTCAAGAAATGGTTTTTCTGTAAGATGATATTTTATTTTTATAATCAAAACTTATGGATTCACAAAATCGATGGTTTAGAAAACATGGGTGATTTTAATATGGGTTTTTAAATTCTGTTTTGGGTGGAATGAAATTTTTTGGTTTTGAAAAGTGTAAAGAACAATGTTTGGATCCTGGTTGTTCTCATGGGTGAAAAAATTCATGGGTTATGTGTAATTAAAATTGGATGAGTGACATGAATGGGTTATGTGTAAGGAAAATTAGATGAGTACCCAGGTTGGCACGAGGTGGTTGGTCGTGGTGACACGAAAACATGCTTGTGTGAGGCCTATGAAATACACATGGTGAATTTGATAACCGTCAACCCCATTTTACATTCAAAGAAATGATTTTGAAGGAAATTTTATGTTTTTATAACCATTTATTGGGGTGAGTTTTTTTATGTGTTCTTGTGGATGTTTTGGTAGGGTGTATTGAGTTTGAGAACCCCTCTTGTTTGAAAGATTTTTTGAGTTTTTGTTTTGTTGGTATATTGGGTTGAAGTGTTGATTGGTGTCCCTTTTTTATAAATGTTTCGAGAACCCTTGTAGTTTCTCCCCTAATTTGTTCGGTTCTAGTTTTCATTATGTTTTGACCAAAGTACCAGCATAGTTGAGTCCTTCCTTTGTATTGTTGGCTAGTGTATGCCCCCATAAAGAGTTAATTCACAATTGTAGTGCATCCATGGGTGTTTTTTCATTGAAAGATCCTCTAATTGATCAACATAAGGTCTCTATTATAGATATTTAGATATTTATTATACCCCTATTTTTTCAGTTAACTGGATCCTCTTGTAGTAGGAGAGTGGTTTTTGAAGGTTGAAATACACCTTGGTTCTCTAAGATACCTGAATCATCAAAGGTGAAGTTTGACACCATTATGTCTATTAGCTCTATCTAGAAGTGGTAAAGGGGAATCCCAGTGAGGAAGATGAAATATGTTTTAGGTTGTTAGTTTATAATTATGTCTTAAAGGTCCCTTGTGTCTTTCATTAGCCTCATTGAAGAAAGAGTTCATGTTAGGCACCAGTGTGGAAAATGTAGTCGTTTGAGACTGTAATGGTCAGTTGTGGTAATAACATGTTACTGGGAACTATGTTCAAGGTTCCACTCCTGGTAACAACTTTTCCACTTAAAAGAGTCATGGTTTGGGGTGTCTTATCCTATTTTGTTTTCTTTTAAAGGAAAAAAGGTGGATGTTGTGGAACCTTTTGAGGGTATCTTCTTAAATGAAAGAGATTTTTTATTCTAAGAATTTTGAATTCCTTATTTTATGTGAAGATTTATTTGGTGTGTTTTTTATGTGTTGTTTCTTTTGGGGGGTGAAAGAGGTGATATATGTGTATATTCTAAGTTTATGTTTGTTTAAAGGTGTGTTATTTTGAGCTAGTGAGTTTTGTGGGTAATTGTGATCATTAGCTCCTAACTACGGCACAACAGATGCTTCAAACATAAGGTATCCATACATAGGAATTGGAATGATGATTTTCACACAGTCAGGAATTCTCCCAGGGTGTAAGGGATCTTTGATCAACTTCTATCACTTGTTTGAGAGGTGGAGACAGTCCGAGGTTTCGATGTGGTGGTTTCATTTCAAGGGGTCCCATGTGGTGTAACTGGATGTGGGGACCCTATCCATCAGGGTTGTAATCTACATTGGTTGAGAAGTCCCTCCTTTATTATAGGAAGGTGAGGTGGTTTTGTTTTCTAATACCCAGTTCTTGAACCCTTGTGGGTGAAATTATCAGTATGGTTGTTCGTTTATGAATATCTTTGTAGGCTTTTTTGATCTCAGTTTTGATTGGACCCATTCGAGGATGGTAACATTCGTGGGAGTGATGTATAGCTTAGTGTCTCTATTGGTCTAGAGTTTTGTTGATCTATCCCCTCCCCTATGGTGGGTATTGGGTCTTATGGGGTCCTTTTCATGTCCACCCATGCTAGTTGGTTAAGACTGGTGGTTCTTATGGTGGGGAGACCCACTATGAGTCTCATGTAGGTTCTCTTGGAATAAGTCTAAGGTTATTTTATCCCTTATAGTGGGGAGTCTATTTGGGCCTCCCCCTCTTGGTGTCTTAGTTCTATCTCAGGAAATCATGTTGTCTCTTATGGTGGGGAGTCTATTCGGGTATCCCGATATAAGTGAATCAGTTATGTCCATGGTGTTGGCTTGGTAGTGGGTAGTTTTGTTCGGAGGTATATAACTGCCAATTTCTTCATTGGGTAAACGTTGGGTTCGGAGCATACCCAACCGTTTTGTTGAAGTATGGTTGTGGTAACATTGATTGTTTCTGGATAATGGTGTAGATCTTGGTTGGTGAGAGTATCCCTTCCTTTGTTTGATCATCTGGATGTGTTTTGGCCTTTTGGGGGTGGGTGAAACATGGCAATGGAGTCCATCTTTGTTTATCAGTTGGTATTTGCTTGGAATATGGAATTGAAGTGGCTTTCAAGGGGTGGAAAGATTTGTGGTGGGGAGAATTTCCCACCCTGATTGTCAATTACATGCTTTGTTTCGAATCTTCTTTTGGTTCTTAGTTTTCTATAGGTTTTCAGGTGTTATGGGTTTAAATTTGGTGTCTCGGGTGTTCTTGATCTAAATAATTAGTCTTTGTAATCATGGATGATATTTGGTCTTATTTTTTTTAAAATGGAGGTTATAAGGATGTGTTGTATTGGAATTGAATTTGTGACACTCCTAGTGGCACCTTTTGTGGGGTATAATTGGGGTAGTTTCTTCAAGATTCGGGCCAAACTGTGATCTCATTTCCAGAATTAAAAAGAAAACTTTTTTATTTTTTAAATTCTTAATTTTTAAGCATTTTCACCCATTCTACTTCCCACATGGCCTACCATGACCTATTCAATCCACCATATCAATTTGGACCACATAGGAACTCATAATCATGGTGGACTTGGGTGATTTATTCTGGCATTGGTCCAACCTGTGAGCTCATTTTTAGATTTAAGGAAATAATTTATTTCTTTTATATCCCATTCATGTTTTAACATTTTTTTTCATTCCACCTCTCACTCAAGACTGAAAACTCTAGGTGCACCACCATGTTCCATTTTACCTCTTTGTAGATCATCTTCATCATGGATTAGAGAGAATTTATACATGGTTTCTCAAATCATCTTGAGTTACAAATGAAAATTTCTTTCTTTCATAAATAATAAAATTTGTATTTTTTCTCCACCATTTTAGTCATCACTAAAATGTATCATCCTTATTCAAACCTACATTTCCATTTTGGATGCTTAGAGATTCAACTATTGGTGTATTTGGGGATATTTCATCAGTGATTCTCAAGTACGTGAATTCCTCTCTTATTCCTACTATTTCCTTATGGTTTTCCCTCGTCCTTCATGAAGTTCCAAATTTCCAAAATCTAGGGTTTCATACATAGTTTTTTTTTTATTTTCTTGGTCCAATATTGTGGTTATAGAATCATTTTCAGTCCCTTATGGTGCGGTGATGGTGCGGTTGAAGTTTCACACAAAGATTTTGGGTTTTTGACATCTTTGGTAGGTGATTCCATGTGTAAGAATTTATTTATGAGTTAGCATGGTAGATTTACATATTTATCATGTTCCTAATATGTTTTCTGTGGTGAGAAAATCATTTTTGGTATCATTGGTTAAGCTTCTAGTTTTAAAGGTTTATTTTTTATTGAAAATGTATGTTTATTATGTGTAACTTTTGTGGTATCGATTGGGTTTGTTTTATTTTTCATGAAATGTTTTTATTAAATGGTGTTAGGGCGGAAAAATATGGTTTGGTGTGATATTTTCATGCATTTGGTTTTTAAAAGGGGGTTTTAGATGGATTTTATGTGCAATTATTGGTTATAATTCTTGGAATTGTTTTAAGAATATTTTAATGGTTCATTGGTTTATATACGAGGTGCAATCTTGTTGTAAAAAAAATTTTATAGGATGATGTTTTTGAAATTGTTCATTTTTCTTTTAATGGGATGTTATGAAAATTTTACCATCTTTGAATTTTTTTATAAAATTTCTTAAAGGATTTATTGAATTGTGAAAGAGATATAAAACATGTTGAAGGTTTTTTTGGTGTGAGTATGATATAAAAATGAATTTTAATGAAAAGGGGGATTATGTGACATGTGTGTGGTATGTTTGGGGTGTGTGTGATTTGTAAATGGATATTTCATGTGAAAATTGTATTTTTTAATATGTGGAACTTAATTGAGAATAAAGGGGGGAACCTAGGTATATAGCTGGGCAGACGTCTACTAGTGTACTAGTGATACAGAGTGGTTTTGTCCCCGTATCATGAAGAATGTTTGATGATGAAAACACTAAATAAACTATTATGATAAATTTGGGGGAAAATATGTTATGGGTGTTTTACCTACTAGTTTCTCATGCATGATAACAAATATTTGTTATGGTTACTTTCCACTAAGAAACGAGGTACCTCGAGCCCACAGTTAGCTAGTTCCAAGGGGTGTTCCGGTTACTAGTGCTCATTGATTGTTTTTTATTCACCATCAGTATATGGTTTGTTTGGTTGGAAAATTATGTATCACTTAAACAATCATTAAAAGTTTTTTCTCCTTTGAAAACTGTATTGATTTGTACTTGCATCCTTTTAAAAATTATTACTCACAATTATTGTTTGTAAAAACCTACAAGTTTTTTGTATGAAAATGTTTATCACATCAAATCTATTTGAGTGTAATCTCAGTAGTATTATTCTCACACACTAAATACACCATTGGGTGTAATTATACTTGTCAATTTTTTTCAGAGTTTTGGAAAAAGTTTTTAGAACAGATGGTTCGGGTTGTTAGCTTCTATTTCTGGTGTGGTGTTGTGGAGATAGCTTGGGGATGATTGAACCTTGCCATGTGGTGTTCCTTGAGTTTTTTTATGATAATTTTGAGTTGTGGACCTATTTGGATTTTTCTAAAACCATTTATTTTAGTTATGAATTTTATGAAATGATTTTTGGGATTAAATTTTTCAGATTCAGTTTATTTATTTATTTATTTTTAATGCTTCTAAATTAGGGCGAATAATTCCCAAACACTTATTTATCATATTTGGGCCCTTGTTTCAGCCCATGAGGATTGGGAACTCTCTTAGATAATTTCAATGGACTAGGTCAGGTGCCTGTTTTGAGGGCGACTAGATCTGGTTCGTGACATTTTGTTTCAAAAGATACCCAAACAGTAAGGGATTTTTATGTCAATTTTAATTCATTAAGACATATGTCATTTTATTGGCCTATCTTTTTTATGAGGTGTATATATAATACCTTTGACATTTAATATCATTAATTTATTAATTATAATTATATTTTAGGTTTCATTTAATTTTATTCCTTCATGGAGCTTATGATACAATGTTACCAAAGGGGTACAAGTTTTATGATACAATCTCATTGTTTATCGAGATAGTTTATTATTATGTTTCTAATGATAAATTATTATAATCCATCTATCAAGAATCTATTTAATTGTATTATATTATGTTTATGCCATGATAATACACATTTTTCCTTTATGTTCCTCTTTTAATGTACTAAAAAGTTTAAAATAACATTTTTAAAAAATATCATCTTTATTTATCCCTTCGGTCAAAAACCTTTTTTAAAAAAAATATTTTTCTAAAAATATTTTTAAATTTTTTTTTAAATTTTTTTTAATTAATATATTAAAGAAATTATTAAACATGTTTTAGTATATTATTTTTTTTGAAATTAATCTTCTTTTAATTTTCCAAACAAATCTCATTTGAATTTTATCTAAAGTTTGAAAGTGGTCATTATTTTAACATGTATGGAATGAATAGAATTTCCCTCCATCATGATTGTTATTTTATTTAACACTTAATTTAGAAGTTTTCATGGTTATTGTCAAATAAATGGATTATAAAAATGATTTATGTTTTAAAAAAATATGCATATACAATATATTCATTAAAAAATGTTTTAAATCATTTTTATATATTAATTTATAATTTTTCAAGCTTGTTATTAACGAGAATGTCTTCCAAATTATTTTTAAAACATTTATTTTTATGAATTAATTTTAAAAGAAAGATTTTATTCCTCAAGAAACGATTCGATTTATCTTTTAAATCCATTCGCTACCTAAAATGACATCCCTTGATGCAATTTCTGATTTTTTGGGGATATGAACATAGGATACCATCATTATTATTAGATTGAATATTTTATAATGATAATATGTTTACTAAATCAGTTTATATTCCCTTGGTTAACCATGATAAAATTTTTATGAAACATACTTCTTTGTCTATGGGTTATATAATGATTAAATAATTAAATGATTATAAAACTTGTATCTTTTCAACAGGTGATGATATGAAGAAATTTTTATGAAACCCATTTTATTTATTGGGATATGATATGATGAATTTTTATGATCTTATGGAACACATATGTATTATTTTCATTATGTGATACATGGGACCTATATTTACCCCCAATGCATTGGGTAAATATTTATATCTCCTGAGATAGATATTTTCTGGAATTGGGAGTGAACGTAGTTTAGTAATGGACTTTTTCCACTATGATTGTCTTGGGTGTTAACCATGAATAATATAATGGTTTAGGGTGTGAACCCATTCCACTATGATTTCCTTAGAAGTGATACCTGAATATTGGGGAAATTATTTTCTATTAGTTTGTTCATGCCACAATTCTATGTCTCAAACCAATTTTATGCTCTCATTGATCATGTCCTTTTAATTCTGTATGGTTCATGTCTTATAAACATCCAATATTTATCTAATGACTCAATATTATGATCTTTTATATGTAGGGTGTTGTTTTCAAATGTTATGATCATTTTATAATACCATTGTGTTCATGTTATGCTTATGTAACTCCCTTTTTTACCCTTACTGATCATTTGAGATAACCCTTTCATATGTGTCCTTTCCAAATGTTAAGAAGAAAATTTTTTATGTAGAGTTTATTTTTTATGAGTATATATGTGAAATATATTTATGGTATATTCTAAATATCTTTCCCAAAATTAAAATATTGTGTTCCTATTCATTAATGACACTAAACTATTATGGTCCTCAAGCATGTGTTTGTTTATTGTATTGAATATTAAAATAAAAAATGTAATATAAAAGGATGAAAATCCTATGTCACTATAGATTTGTTTAAGACCTTTCATGAAATATGAAGATTTTGTTTCAGTATCTATATACACCGATCCATTATGATCTTCAGGCTTCAATTTGTGAAATTTATTTAATATTCATCTACAAAGATGTTATATTTATATATGAAGATATTAGTTTTTTATAATAGATATGGAATAGAACAGGTATATGTCTTATGAGGATAAGAATCATTAGAATATTGGGTTTTATATTTGTGGATGAGTACTCTTTTGTGTGTTTCCCAGAATGGGATATCATTTCTTATAGATATAATGGAAACCGATACCCAAGTACCTAGGGTAATTTGAGATTGTGGAAATGTCTGTCCAAGGGGAATATTGATCAACCGTTCCATAACAGTTTAGCACCTTATATGATGTGTTCCACATATCTCAGTAATGATAGTATTTTCCTGATAAATCATGTGATATTGATGTCATATAGATCTTGAGGTCGATGCATTCTTTGAGGAGCATCCAGTTCACATTGTGGATCACAACTAGAAGGAAATTCAAGGAAAACATATCCCTCCAGTCCATCTATTATAGAAACGCAGTCATGTTCAGTAGGAAATGTGGGATAAATAATTGGATATGTGGGCTCAATTGTTATAGTTGTTCACTGAGACTGGTGGTTCATGATGATGCACCTCAAGGATGAGTTATCCAATGGTGGAGATATTTGAAGACCCTACCCTTTAGATATGGTGTAGAAGCTTTTCATATTTATTGAATTCAATAATTTTTATCTTTAGGGGTTATTCAATTTAGTGGGGGAGATCTCAGGATCCCCTGAGGGTTTGGGACATAGAATTTTATTTTTGGTGTGGTGCAGAAGGGTGCATGGTTTGTGCACAGTTTGGGCTAATCGTGAACCCAAATCATTTGGTTTAAAAGGGGGAGAAGCATATTTTGTTAAACTATGTGAAGGGATCTATGAAACCCTAAAAAACCTTTAGTTTATTATTGATATATTCATAACATTTTTTTCATGGATTGTCTGGAATTGTGCCTAACCATGTGGTGTGTGGTGTTTCAATGAAGTGCAGTTCACACAGTTGGTACATTGTTTGGCCAACTACGAGTAAAAATGTAAACCTAGTTAAAAATATGAAATATTACATTTTTCCATTTTCACCCCTTATGCTTAACCAAATCCCCTTACTTTTTCACACATTATACAACACCTAAGCTATCATTTTCCTTCTCTATAGAGATTGAGAGATCTCTTTAGTTCCTCCTTTGATCTCAGTTTCATCTGAAGTGATTGAAGCCCTGGGGTAAATCTAAGCGTCTTTATTCTTTATTTATTCCAAAAATCCACTATCTCTATTTCTCTTTGGTATTGACGTCTAATCTTCAATATTTTCATGTTTTTGGTCAAGTTTTTTTGTTTCTTCTGCATATAATCAAATCGTATTCCAATATTTTTCAATTGATGCCCCTCTACCATAATATAGGTGGTATTGAAGATATACCACAAGGTTATTCCATTTTATAGTATGTTTTGTGTATGTCGCCAAGCTTTTTTACAGGTTTTTTCTTTAAACAAAAAATATATTTATTTTTTCTCTAAAATGAGTCTAGATCCCCTCAATGACCATGATATGACCAATAGTTAATTTATATAGAAACTATGAAAACCCTTAATGTTGAGTCTCGTTATGTTTGGGTTGTTTTATAATAAATATACATTCAAGTGGTATCTTAGAAGTGATAATGGACAATGGGATCAACATTTTTCAATTAAAAATCAAATGGAATGTTTTGAATGGAAAATAATGACAATTTTCTTGACTTTGGAAATTGTCCCAAATGTATTTAATTGGATCTTATGATTATGTATTATCTTCATTAAATAAATGGGAAATCCAAGATGATCTCCTTGGATTTCAAGTGAAACATAATACAGAACAAATGGGAATGATTAGATGATATACATGGATTCTAAGTAATCCTACATATTAACTGAATAAGAATTCTAGGATTGTCTCCTTGGAATCCAATTTACATGTGATGTTATATGATTTGTAATTTTAGGATGAGTTCCACGGATTCCATTCGACACATGAGTTAGGAATTCTAAGATGATTTATATTGATTCCACATGTTATTATATTATTGGGTATGATGTATTGAGTAATTATATTATTTATGATATATGATTTTTGGAATTTTGAGATGATCGAATGGATTCCGAATAGTGGTTATAGTTGGAATGGCCATCAAATCATGCTTAGAGACATCTAGCCTTGGTAGAAGTAGGTAGGTTCAACCCAACTATCATCCTAGAGTTCAAGGATTAATTTTTTTTAATTTACTTAATTTTATTATCTATAAACATTATGACATAAATTTTCATGCATGCTTTTTTTATCAAACTTGATATGATTTTAGACACCGTTGGTGGTGGCCTATTGATTCATACTCAATCCCTATTTGTGCCACCAGTTTGTAACAAAGTAGAATATATAGATTCATGGTATGTTAATGGAATTTTATCTACATAATTATTTTTTTGTGGGTTGAGATAGATCATGGAGATGGGGACTAGGATAGTTCTCAGACTTTTAGGATATTTGGAAGACTTTTTTTACTTGTGTTATTTTTTGTTATTTTTAGGACTTGTATATATGACACTAACTTTTATTACTCGCAAGTGGGTATAGGGATCATTTTTTTATAGAATGGGTTATCATTTTACTTGTTACCTACTTTATTATTTATTTATTTAGGGATAGATGATATCTACTTTATTTACATCTATTTTTCACACACTGATCATTAAGAAAATGTCTCCCCATGCTACCCTCATGAGATGTCACTACTGGTCGGTATCCTCTAGCATATGGGGAGGAACACATGAGGCCATGTGGTGCACTAGTCAAGAGTAAAAATTCATTATCTTTCTAGGAGTGGAGTTAAATGTTTAATACAATATTCAAAGTTTTAATGTGGTTTCAGGTGGATTTAGTGTATTGTAATGTGTTTTATGGTGTTTTTATTGTAGTCCATGGGTGATTTCGGTTATAGGTCATCTAGTGATCAGTGTGTGAGTAATGAGGCTAAAGTAGGTTATTTGAGATCTATCCGTGGAATTAAATTGGGAGTTAGGTTCGACATTTTTTTTTGAGTGTTTGGATATACTCATGATGCCTTTGAGAGTTAACGAATAATGATCAGGTGTGGTGAGAATTAATCAATTTATGAGGCTAATTATTTTTTATAAAATTTATCCTAAGGATGTATAACTGTTGTTTTGCCACCGAATTAGATATGGAGAGTTTAAAACCACATATATTCTGTTATTTGACTTTTAGAAGTGTTTTTATGGTGATTCCTATGGTGGGGATCACTATGGATCAAGATATTATATTTTCATAAGATCCTTATGGTGGGGAGAACAAAAATTATTCAAATTATTAGGTTAAAGAAACCTAAATGTTTCCATAGAGATAATTATAGTGAGTTTCATATTAGTGTTATCATTTTTTTCAAGCAGTCTGGTCAACCTCTGATGAATAATGTTCTCAATGGATGAGTTTTTAACATTTAGAGATGGAATAAATTGATTTATTTGTAAATTGATGACCATGATTGGCATGAGATATTTCTAAAGGTCTATCAAATGCTACTTAGGTATGATAAGACCATATGGTGGGGATTTTTTAAGGAACATTAGATTTTTTTACTCATTATTATAAGGGAGAATTTCCATTTTCATCATGAAGAGGGGGTCATTATGGAATTATGATTTACATCATGATATCAAGAATTTGGATAACTCAATGATATGTTTTTATATGAGGAATAATACTTATTTTGTGGTTTCGGTGTTTGGGTGAGCATCAGAGAAAGGGTGGGGTGTTCGACTATTGAATTTTTGTAGCTTATATTATTTTATGATGTAACCCAGCAGGTCATGCTATGAAGGTAGAATAACTAATTATTTGATGATCTGTTTGGTTTTCTTCACCCCATAAAGGTTATAGGGTGTTGGTGTTCTTTATATGAATGAGGGAGTTTGGGCCTTATCCTGTTTGGATGAGTTATTCACACCATAAACCTATTTTGTCTTGTGAATAATCATAGTGAATCTTATCTTCACAAAAATAAATACCTATTCACATAACAAATAATCCAGGGATCTATTTATTAGGTGGGTAACCCCTTCTATATTTTGGGGACCAAGTTCAATAGGGAGAATCCATTCATCAAGATATCCCCATCCATTTCTTCCACATTTATCACACATGAGAGGGAGTGGATTTTGGTGTGTTTTAACGATGGTTATAGGTATGTTGCCATTCAACATTTTTTTGTTACCCTATTAAATCCCTTGGTTATTTTTCAATTTCAATTAGTTTTTCAGGTCAATTAAAATGGAGCATGTTGGAATCAATCTATGATAATGGACCTTTATTATGAGGTGGATAGAGGATTTCCTTGGAATATGAACACTAAGTTTATTAGGTAATATCTTTTTGAAAATGATTTTTGATGATTTTTTTGAATAATTTTATTTATTCTATTTAACTATATAATTAATTATAATTGCTTATAATTATTTGATGATGATTCTTGGTATGGAATAGGTTCCCAGGAGAATGTATGAGGCTCAGTGGACTAAGATGATTCTCTAAAGAGCTTGATGAGGGGTTTAATTTAGTATCAAGGTATGTGGTCCCTATAATATAATGTCATAATCATTTTTATTTGTCATTAGATCCTTCATTAATTTTTTATTGTTTTGAATTTGGGAATTATGGACCAGTAGTTCCCATGTAGAAGAGGTGGGGTGGCTATGAGCCTCCACTACTCAGGACAAGAATCATTTAGCACTACAGTTCATTTGGATCACCTGGTGAATCTGTCACCTTGGGTAGATGGATTCAACTAATATTATGTGAGGTCATAATAGGTATCATGTTATAAGACATGATGTAGGCAGACTATGATGGTTTCCCCATGGCTAGATAGATTGTTTCAAGAGGCTTATGCCTAGTGACAACATGTGGAATGGTCATACGTCTCATCCTTAGTGAGTGACACCTGAGAGTGGATTGATTCTTAGATAATATTTTGAGGTTGAATATCCCTATTTTGAAATATTTTTTTAATAGTGGTTGGTTCATCTGAATTACAAGATGAGTTACATCCCTTAAGATATGTGAGACAAGACCTAGGTGCGGGTTTTGGGAGTTTTTTAGAATAAGTAAAAAGGTTTACAAGGGGAATTGGATCATGATAGTGTAGGAAAATCATTGGGATGAAAAAACAATATTTAAGAGGTTTTTGGATAGTAATGAAACCCTGCATTAACTTTTCCGAACCTAGATGGGTCATGGGGTCACTGAGGGGTGACAAGTGTGAGTTAGTATCGATGAGAAGAGAGCTAGGTGGATTTGGATGACCCTAGTGGATGCCCTTATGAGTGATAGTAAATGTGTTATGATGTTATAGAACTGATAAAGTAAATTTAGGGACGTGTTTAGCCCATGGAAGTGTGATGGGTTCTGTAATTGTTATTTTTATGTTGTCATATTATTTGTGTCAGAAATTTGAATCCAATGTAGGTGATGGGTCCCAATGCCTTAGGCTTCCGTGAGTGAGGCGGGTCCTCCTTATATGTGATGTATAGGCTATGAATGAGTGAAATTGAGTGTATTAAAATAGGTATGTCACCAACATGAGTGAGATGGTGTTCTCAATGGCTAACCATGAGTGATTTTGTTCAGTCAGGATAAGGTTGGGTGATCTATGAGTGGGATGGTTGGCTTGAGGATGATTGTTCATCCTTGAATGGGAATGTTAGACCTGATTATTGGATGACCAGACCATTGTGAGGGGGATGGGGTCCTAGATGTGATTTGATGAGACGAAGGATGGGAACCCATGTGTGAGATAGATTATGGAATGTGTTGTGGTGTGATATTTTATGATATGACCTACATAAGTGAGATGGGATCCACGATTGAATTTGGTGAGTTATATAGATAGAACATACTACATGTGAGATAGTAGTAAGTATGAAATGTGGGACTACCTTGAGTGGGAATGGGAGTCTAAAGGTTTGACACATACCCTACTCTAATTGAGTAGTTGTTGATACTTGGATGATGCCATACATTTTGTCTTTGGGTAAGGGATGGGTTATGTGAATGATGGCATGAGTAAAGGAGTACATTATATCATGTAACTAAAAAAAGTAAGACCAAGTGTCATGGTGAACTAGTTAGTACATAGTGACATGATTCATGGGTAGTCATAGTGGCCTAGTTAGCCCATGATGTATGAGGTCCATGTGTAACAAGTCTATTTTATTCCTCATGAATACAAGTATATTATGGTGTATACTAGGGGAACATGGTGAGACCATACTAAGATATATTTCCCACACTCTGAATGGTCACTCTGGTTCATGTGCAGTCCATTTGTATTCTTCCTATTTAGAGAACAAGATGAGCAGTGATTCAAACTGGTGAAACTCAAGGGAATTCAGATATAGGGTTTTTCTAAATAGGGATGGTAGTAAGTAATATTGTAATATTTTTAATTTCATAATTATTTATATGGGATCGTCCTAGTGAGGGATTAGTGTATATTTGTTTTGTGATTGTGTGTCTTTATGTTACCCTTAATTTTATATAGAATGATCAAATTATTTATTTCTTCATTCTCTAACAAAATTAAAGGATAATATTACTCTATTTTTCTTTATTTTAGTAATATTATTAAAGGTTATAGTCTATCCATAGTATTTATTACACCCCCATTACTAGTTGGAGGCATCTAGGAGACAATTAAGTTATCTTGAGGTCATGTGGAACTCCAGTGCAGTTAGGGAATCATAGACAAAAACATGGAATAAATGAGTTCATTAATGGAATAATATCATGCTAATCATAATACATGACTCTGAGGCATAATTATATATCAAATCAAAGAAATACATAACCATAAAAAATTTATCAGGAAATCATAACATACAACATGGAATTAAAATATGGAATCGGTAATCATGAACCATGGAAACATAACTTTATAATGTGGCACAAATGTATGCTTGGAAAATCAAAACATTTGTTAATAATTTTATCCAACACCATCATAACATAGTAGATTGGGACTCATTACCCATGTCTCATGGAATACTGGATTATTCATCACTCCCCATTTCCTATACCATTGTATATTAATCATAAATACCCATATCCCATGGTAAAATCATGAGATATAAATATTTACCCAATATATTGGAGGGTTATATAATTTTGGGCCCACCCGTTAGATAATGATAAACAATATATATTTTTTCAACAGGATATCAATTAGGGATGATATCTTGATTAACCCATTGAATTAAAATGGGTTGAAAACATTTATATATGGAATCACTTAAAAGAAATCTAGAATCAGATCTAATGATACCCAAAAAATAATCACTTAAAATAAACATATAATGAGATAATTTATAGGTTGATACATGAAACATAATTCTATATATAATGTATCTTTTATAAATATATAGGAATTTAAAATGAAAAATCATGAAATTTTTTTAATTAATGTGTTACTAATGTTTCCATAAAATCAAAGATATAATTCACTTTTAAAATCAATTTCATAAGAATAAAAAAATACTTTAACAAATTTATTTTATTAATAAATTGACTAATAAATGATACTTGAAAATAAATACAAGTAACTAAAAGGAAATATAAATTAGAAGATGAAAAATGTATGGATGTGGAAGGAAATAAATTTTTATGCTTTTTATTAACCATTTGAAGTATCTCACATCGATAAATGGGATATAAAATTTACATTTTAAAATATTAAAATGAAAAATGAGTGTTATAAAGGATGATACATGTTTAAATATCAAATTAAATAAAACCTATATTTTTTGTAAGTAGTGTTATACATAGAAGATAAATGCCCAATAAGGGGGGGGGGGATTATCCTTTATAACATCATAATTTATAATATAAGAAAAATTTTTAAATAATCATTTTGAAATGAAAGAGTAAGTAACCCAAAAATAATGAGAAGATAAAACTTGAGAAACAAAATGAATATAATTAGAAAAAAAATCCATTAATAAATTTTACAACCCAATGAATAAATATCGATGAAATAAAAAACCTTTAAATTGGAATCCCACTTGATCGGACATGCACTAACATCTTATATAATCAATTTAGTTATTATTAATATATATATATATATATATATTAGAACCTTATTTATAATTATTTTACTTAATACCACTCATTTTTACGTGTTTTAAATTTATTAATCACTCATAGTTACAATTAATCATCTTGTATTAATTATTCTTTGTGTTCCACATTCACTTAGGTTTAGTAGTTTTTGTCCTTGCTCTATTCTCATGTTTCCGTCACCTAAATAATGTTCAATGAGATTATGTAGATATTTTTATTATATTTCTTGTGTATGGTTATTTTTTCACTGATATTATAATGATTTTTCATAAAGAACAATTAGAAATTTCCTTTTTTAGAATTTTAATCACTTAAAAAATTGATTTCATTAAAAAATAAAGTTATATGTATTACAATTATAAAATTATAAAAATAAAATAAATTAATCATCAATAACAAATATTACCATTATTTAGGTTTTCTTAATGATTCTTGATGGAAATATTATAGCATCATTTATGCATGTCGTAAAACTATCCCAAAAAATAATGCGTTATAACAATTGAATGAGTAATAATATATTGTAGAATAATTGTGATATAGATTTTGTATAAGAATAATTATTTAAATTATATGTTATTTAATTGATAAATAATATTCAATAATAGTTTTATGAAGGAGATAAAATGAAAATAGACAAATGATGTTGGTACTTATTATGTATAAATGTAACCTCATTTAGGAACCTTCATTGGTTTTGAAGGATTTGGGGACCCTTCATGAAGAAAAGGGCATTCAAAAATTGTAGAGGATTTGTATGAAGATAATTAATTCATGTATTGGAGAGGAAATGGAATGAAATTTTTGGTTTGAAGTGGTTATAAGAGGTGTCCTTTTATAAGTGATTTTGAGTGTCCTTTCCCAAAATACCAATTCCTTCATGTATAAAGATTTCTATTTTACAAGGAAGGTGGATGAAAAATAGATAAATGGTGAGTATAGGCCATTAATTTTCTCATGATAGCATTTATATAATCTTTTTAGAGTTTTGTTTTACCTTACCTTTTATTTTAACCATTTTACATCAATCCACCCTTTAATAAGGTAACTCACATTCTACCACAATAATTTTTATTTTTCTGTAAAATGAAACTAAACCTATTATATAATTTATAAAAAATTATTTCAATAATATAATTCATTTTTTAAATATTAAATTTAATTCTAAAATAAAATATGCACTATGTATTCGAACAATTTTTTAAAAAAATATCATTCCAAACATTATTTGAATTTTTTTTATTTCAAACCAAGTGATAAAAATTATGGAAAGGATAATTTTATTTTCTCTATACATTAGTAATATATTATAATAAAATTATTATTTAATAGTGATCAATTTAATTAGGATAAAATGAAAGAAGATGTATATTTTTTGGACAAATATCCACTTCTAATATTAAATAAATTTAATTTAATTTTTTTAAATATATTTATTTATCCACGTACCATTACTTTAATTTTATCAATACATTGTTATTAAAATCATTATAATTATAAAAATATTTCATAAAAGTAAAAAAATTAATAAAAATGAAAAATGCATAAAAATAATCATGACGATATTAATAAAAAAAATATTTTTTAAATATAATTTATTTAATTAATTATTACCTATTTAAATCATCATAACATCTACATAAACAATTATTCAAGACCTACACATATTCCCTAAGGGTGAGATAATCTTTGGTGGAAGTTTTCAGTGGTGATTTAGTTATCATGGATCTCATAGTTCTTTCCCAAATCTTGAACTTTTCCAGTAAAAAATTTCACTCAATTCATGCATGTTGAAGAGTATCTTGGGATTTTTAAGGTCAAAACCTAGTTATTCTACATCTTTTCCAAAATATGTAAAATTAGACTCAAAAAATAATACTCCTGCCGTTTTATTTCAAAACGTCATTATTTATATATAAATTTAACAATGTTATTAATTTATGTTAAACCAACCATATCAATGGCTATATTAATATATTCAGAGATCACGATTATTTTCATTTAGTTTAAATATATTATAATTTGAATCATTGAAAATTTTTATGTTTATATGGATAATAGTCATATATGTCCAACAATCATATATGCCTAACGACCATATAATAATCATATTTTCTTTTTTCCATTATTTTATATTTTCTTACATGATTAATTAAAATCATGAATCTTATACCCATATTTATTTATGAGGTTATTTACCATATTTATAATGTTTTATATTATTTCTATAGTCTTCATCATTGGTATGATTTTATGGGTGATCATGATGAGGAAAATTTAAATCTTGTTATATTTTTATTTCCTTATTATTTTATTCCTTTCGTAAATTTCTTAATTAAGTTTCATTTTTTAAAATATGGTAATGATTAACTATATATTTCATTATATCATTCTTTCTTAATGTAAGAATTCATTTTTTATTTTAGTTCAGGGTTGCGTGTAATGAAATTAATCAAACACACTAGTATTATTTAAGAGGAATTTAACACTAACTTTTGGATGTTAAGCTACCCACGTCATTATAAACCTTATAATACAAAGTTATGTAAGGATTATATAAATTATTCGAAGATATATATAATTATGGTCTCACTCATCATATAAAATTATATAATTTCTTATGTATGTTATATAAACTTGAAAACAATCATAAATCCATCAATTCAATATAATAATTAACGTATGAAAAAGAAATATATTACATAAACAATTCACATGGTCTAAAAAATATCATGGAAGGAAATCAAGTTAATGATACAAAAAATTGTATCCCTCATTAAAAATAGAAAACATAAAAAATATTCCAATGGAATAACATAAAATGTTATTGACACAATTAAGAAATCTTTCTAAAGAAGATAAAAATATGAAAAAGAAAATATATTTTTCAATGTGATTTAATTATAAAAATAATGAAATTATAAATAAAATATATAAAAATTATGTAAAATAGAAGATTAAATTAATTTAAATTATGGTTAATAAGAAACCATTAAAATTAATCGATATAAATAAATATTTTAATGATGTTATAGAAGGAGATTGGGCATGAAACATATTGGAAGAAAGAGAAAATGATTCCCATCCTAACATCATAAGTAAGGAACAAACCATATAAACAGACAAAAAAACATTAAAATGTATAAATTTATATAATATAGATCTAATAAATGATATATAATATAAATAAAATAGACATATAAGGGAAAGAATCTTATAAAAAAGTTTGATAATGAATATTTACAATTATATTTACACTAAACATTCTTGAAGACAATATAACTACCGGTATAATCAAGTTAGACTTATTAATTATCTTTTTTATAATCTTATAAATATGTATTACCTTTAATATTAATCAATTATATTAATTTATTACATATTCTTTAATAAGTCATATTTTAGATTTATTCTCAGAAGTTTGTAGTTCCAATTATTCAATGCATGATCTAGTATATATGTATCAATCCTCTTTCCTTTCTCATAACCATATCCAAAATAGTCATGGTATTAGAATAATAATTTTCAATGATTTATAAAATCCCATGTTCATCCTATAGATGTTATGGGAACTATTTTCAAGTAAAAAATAAATGATTCACTCATTTATAATTTTTATTCAATTATAATTTAATTTTAAAATAATGATTTTAATCTTAATATTACTATTATAAAGCTATGAATATGACATAATTTTCTCATTTATACTATATATTACTAGTATTAATTTTTTGATAATCAACTATGCTGAAAATGACAAATCAATTATAGTGTTATCTATGAAGGTGGTAAAGCTGACCTAAACACGAACACGCTATAATGAATGAATGATAAAAAATTTATCCTTATATTATATTTATATAACTTTTAAACATTTAATATATTGATAATTATATATTTTTAGTGCTATAAATTAAATTTAATATATAAGATAATGAGAAGATAAATAAATAATATATAGGGGAACTTATTAGAAACTTTGAGGAAATCACATCTTATCTCTTAACAACCTCCTTTGTAATAGAGGGCTTGGAAATAATTTTAGTGACCGTAAGATACCAAAATTGAGAGATAAATTTAGAAGTAATATTTTTAAAAAACATTAGTGTTAAATATAACCATGTTTTTTGGTTTGAAAAAGGTAGTAGAGGGGACTTTTAAAGTTGGTTTTGGGTGACATATATGAAAATATTCATTCCTTAACAATTATAAAATATCATTATGGGATAAAAATTTAACCACTAATGAAAAAATATTTGGTCTAAATTCACTAAATTAGAGATATATACAATATTATTTTTTTATTCTTGTACACTTTTTTACAGTATATTATATATTACATTATTTAAAATTGACTAACATACTCTTCAATCACTGCGACAAATTATTTTTCACCAGAAACAAATTGGACCCCATATGTTTTTTTGATAAAATTATTTCAAATATAAAATCCATTTTATTAAATTAAAAAAAAAATAATTATTTATCTTTCTAAGAGCACATAATACATTTCTAGAATAAAAATTGTTTAATGTTCAATAAATGATTATATTTTTATTTCTTATCACTACAAATATTTTTCATGGATAATAATTTTTTTAATGTTAAAAACATTATATATAATAAAATTTTCACCCAATATAAATTTGATATTATAATTTAAAAATTTAAATAATCCAATTGAAAAAATATATATCAAATGACTATATAAATTCCATTTTTTATTATTCAATGAATGAATATATTTTTATTTCTTATCGCTATTAATATTTTTCATTGATGGTATTGAATTGTTTTAAATATTAAAAACTTCATTTATAATCCATTATTCACACCTACATAAAGTTTATATTCTAATTAGAACAATATCAATAAACCCAATGAAAATATATATATCGAACAACTATAAATATACCCAAAGGTGTCCTGAAAACAATATTATCATTTTACATCTTTATAATAATATTTTTTACTTATATAAAAATTATTCATCTAATTACTTCAATTTTTCTATCATATTTCAAATATCTTGTATCATTTTTACTATTTTCCTCAATGATACTATTTATATGGGAGTCTGTGAAGAATAATATTTAAATCTTTAAATATTTTTACATTTATTTATTATCCTCTTTTAGTTTTCAAAATTATATCCATATATGTTTGATGTAATAATAGTTTTTATTTTATTTTTTATTTTAATGTTATACCTTAATTAAATAAATCATTATTCAGTGTATCCTAGAATAGGGTATTCAGTAAGTTATTCAACACCTTGAAAAGAAGAAAATTTCATTTTAAAATATGGGTTATTACTCCCCCTTATATATATTCACCCAAAAAATTACATTAATCTGATGAAAATAGATGAGATTAATTTTTTCACATTAAATCAAAATGTTTACATGTAACTTCCTCAAACTTTGGATTTCACTATGGAACTTTGACTTTTTATAGCACCTTATTCTATATGATCCATCATCTCCCAAAATTATTTCTCATTAATGATATCATTATGTAGTTGTACAAAATTTCAGTTAATTACAATTTAGGTATCTTGTATTTAATTCTTCAAAAGTGATACATAGAAAATGGAGTAAACTTGTGAGAGGTTTATTGTCATGGATAGTCAATAATCTACTTTACCTATATGAATAAAAAGGTTTATCTATCATAGGATCAAGTTTTTCTTATTTTCATATCTTATAACCCTTTTTAATTGAGATATTTGAAGGAATAATTTTTATATGATATCAATATTTGTATCACATTGACGATTATCCATATACCCATTTTTATACTTTGTGCTACCTAAATATGTTAGTGAGTGGTTCTAAATTTATATTTCATTTTTTATAAATATATGGTTCTTAGGCTTTCTCTCTCTAACTTCATCCTGGTATATTGAAGTTCAACATTTCATCATGTACAAATAATCATGTGGTTTTATTTTAGTTCTTCAGATGGAAATATTATTATATTCAAACTCAACCAGTTTAATATGTGGATTTCATCTTCCATTAATGTTTATAGAGGATGATCTCCTAATTTCATCAAATGATTGAATATCCCATTTGAATTTCCAATCATTTTGAGAGTGATCAGTGGAGATATATTTTAGTCCATTATTAAATAATTATTTAAGACTACTTTAGAATATTGACATGAACCTTATATCTCAATAAAATATAATTGAAACTGGTACAGCATGTAGTCTTATCACTTTGTTTATAAATATCATGGAATTTTAATTAAATAGTAAATACTCAAAAATGTCAATGAATTGAACTTACTTTGTAAAGTAACTGAACATAACCCAAATAGAATTTTTTTACTGTATAAGTATTTGGAAAACCTATAGAAAAATACATAGTGATTCTGTCGCAATTACATCGGTGGATATTTCATCATACCCTTAGAATTTTGACATTCCGCCTAAACATATTGGTAGACTAGTCATTATGATATATACTCTATAATCACCCACATCATTTTTCCCACGTAAAATTATTTTTGGTCTCTCTATATATTATTTTACATCCTTAATGAATAGATAATTATTAGATATGTGAATAATATAATGAATCATACTTAAATTATTATATTGAATTGATACTAATTCCTATTACAATTATTAAAACTTCATTTATTTCAATGTTAACCTCTAAAAAATTTTCCACATTTTTGTAGCTCCATGACATCCTTTTATGCCTACATGGAATTTACATGAAAATATAGTTGATTATTCATTTTTCTAGGTGATTAATTTATCCCATTCCATATGATTTCCTTATACATACGTTACATATAAATAAATATTGGGTCACTACTAATCATCATTATAGATAAGGTAGCATGATCCTTTCTTTTGAGAGAATATATTACCTTTTTTTGTTTCCTAAAGTTATAATATATTTCCCCAATTCAATATTTATTTTCATTCATGATAGAACCTCTTTAATGGGTTGAGAGGGAAACCATATATGGACCAAAGTCCTTATAGTATAAACTATCAGAACAATTAGATTTCCAAATATTATGTGGCATAAAATTAAAATTCATCGACCAAAGCCCAAATATAACTTCAAACAAACCTCATATCTTACTTTTATATTTTCAAATTATCCAACACACTTAATTTTAATTTTAAGCCTACCTATTAGTCTCTAGTCATATTATATCTACATTATTTTTTAGGTGACAACATTCAGACCATATTTCACTCCATCGACTTGAATCTACTCCAGTACCAGCTCATAGGTGCATTAATTTTTTCTGTCCTAAATTCTCTTTGGCCTATAGGCCCATATTAATTGCCTAAAATACCATTTGTGATTAATAGTGTAATTGATATAGTACCTACACTACTAAAATACTCACATAGTATGAAAAGAATGGTTGTAATGTATTGAATATTTATAATCATTAATTAAATATAATCGTCACATTTGGATCAACTTCAACTCATTATATACGAATTTATAAATTAAATTTTCTAGTTAGTATATAGAAATCGTTTTTCTATAATGATAATTCATTAAAATAATTAGTTTAAATATTAACACTAGTAACTTTAAATCATGTGTTGGTAAATATTTCTAATGGGACATTAATTATCATGAGGAAATTTATACCAATACTTTATGTTATTGAGAAAAAACCGAGGACATTCTTTGAAGAATCATTAAATATCAGATCCATTCTATTCTACTAAGTAGTTATAATACACGTGTCGCGATCAAACTCTTTTTATTATCCTTGAAGTATTCATCTAATTCTTCCATCTAATGGAAATTGATACCCTATTACTAAACATGGTTAGTAAAATTTAATGAGTTTCTAGGGATTGAATAGAACATTTTAACATAAATGTATACATTAGAAAACACATTCCCAAGACCACTATGAAATGAAACTAAAATACTATTCACATAAAATGAATAACTCATACCTTTCATTGAATATATGTAATAATTATCTTCAATCATATACTCAATAATAATTATTGATCCATCATTGTGTTTGTTTTACTTTTTTCAAAAAAAAATCAATGAATATTGAGTATCATTGATGATTTATGTTAATATGTTAAATAAGTAGTGAATAAGAAGTGTGAAGAATAAGTTCTTTTAATTTTTTTTATTTACCTAAAATTGATGAAAATGAATAAGATCGAATTAAAGTGTATATTTATATAATTTAAATGATTATTGGAAGGAATATCACATCTTTGATGATTGTTTTAAAGTTGTTTATAATTATTTCATTGAATGGTCTTGGAAGAATAATTTTTATTGAAGGAATAATTTGGTTGATGATTTGAATTTCCATATGAGATTTATTATGAGAAAACTTCTTCTCTATGATGAAATTATTTATAAAGATCCATCCATGGATTATCATATAATTTTTAATGTTGATATAAATGAAAACTACCTAGTGGGTGATGGTTTTGAAAAGGAATAAGTGAAACATTAATTACAAAGCAGTTAAATATTCAAAAAAAATCTATTTAATATGTTTAAAGGTTTTGGATTTAAATGGAGGTGATTTCAAATAATTTTTCAATTTTCTAAATTTTTTTAGGAATTTTAAAAAATACACTAGGATTAATTTCTGATGATTTTTTATTTAAAAATGTTCTTAACATTTGGAGATAGAATTTTGAAAAATACATGATGTGTATAAAGGTAAGATGGAATTTAAATTACATGTATAAAGGTAACTTCAAGTTGTGTAGATGTTATTTTATCCATGCATAATGTTAATCTAGAAAACGCATTCAGTTTGTAAAGGTGAATCTATTTATGCATATGTGTAACTAAGAACTCCATAAGTTATGTAAAGTTATTTAAAATCAATGTAAAGATAAACATAGCATAAAATGTGTTTTGCAAGTGTTTAAATGGTGTATATAAACATAACTAAAAAATTAACAGAATTATGTAAGGTTATTTTTAATATCATATAAAGTCCATTTGTGGCATTGTAAGGGTAACACTAAAGTTTCATTACCTACATAATGGTATTTTAATTTATATATTTATCTAGATTTAGATTATTTTTAGGATTCAAAATGAAATTAAATTGATGATAAAATAAATGTTGGGACATCAAAAGCAGTGATTTTAATATAATAGTGCATAAATTTTGGTTGATTTTAGAAGAAAAATATACTGATTTATTATTTAAATCATTAAAATGGTGAGATAATCATAAAAATTTGTGTTTTATAAGGATTATTGATTTAGAGTTCCACTAATTGGAAACACCATGTTACACCACGCCATGGTTTAATTTTAGTGGGTGTCTTGACAAGTTCCTCAAATATGTATCTATGGTTTGATACATGGAAGTAATTTATTCATTATAGGGTGAGGAGTTCAGTAATGGAAATAAATATCATGATATATTATTATCATGATTCTCAAAAAAATAATGAAAGAATAATCTATGGGATCATTATACGGCATAAATAAAGATTTCATGACAATATCAATATTTACAAATATAAAGTTATGAATACAGAAGGTCATCATTGAGGGAAAATGATTACTTTCATGATTAAAGAATAAATCATATTTCATGACATTTTTTCATGATGGAGGAAGTCACATTCTTATGCCTTATTTTAATATGTATGTATCCATGTATATGAAATAATTTAAATATAAAGTCATATATCGTGGAAAGATGGAGGATAAGAAGATAATGTAGGAAGAAGTCTATGGCTGTAATATACATTATTTTATGCATATGTGAATATATTTTATCAAGTTTTTTTGATGAACAGAATGATAGGCCAAGAATTTTAGATATAGTCAAAAGAACATATTAAGGATCTAGGGAGTTTTAAATTACTGAATATCTTGGAAATTCAATATGGTAGATTCACATGATATTGTGAATTTGGATAATGATAAAGAAATAATTGATATTTTATGTATTATTATAATCATAAATACGGTTACATGTTATAAAAAAGTGGTGTTTTTTTCCACTACTATTCTAGAGAGAAAAAATTTATGTACCAACATAATAGAGTGATCTAACATAGACATTGTTTTGATGAATTCATATGTGATGAAGTTAAAGAGATGATGAAGTTATATTATTTTTTATGTGATAAAGAAGAAGCAAAATTTTAGGAGTAGGTACAGTATATTCTAATTGATTCAAAGAAATTAATTGAAGAATATAAAATAATATATATAATCTATTCTCACCAGTTTTTTTAGATGAATAAAATAAGAAATTTAATTTTTTTGAATGTTGTGAGAAGAGGAGTATTGTATCCATTTAAAGAGATGGATAAGAATATAAGTTTGTTGTTATGATGAAAAAATAATGAGGTGTGTGTGAACTACAGTGTATACTAAAGATTCGATGGTAATTCTTTTATACTACTATTAAAGTAAGAGAAAAGGATGAAAGAAGGTTAGAACACCGACAACATTGAGTGATATTAATTAGTGATATATTATCCTTTTTATCCATTAATCATTTTAATGTTTTGGGATGTACCTGGGTGCAGGATGAACTAAACATGTTTATGAGATACACAATCATAGATTTTCAAGATACTATAGTATAACACTCATGGGTTTTTACTCTTAGTTATTGTGACCTCATGTTTTACTTGAACAAACAAGTATTAGATACATTATATTAAGAGGTAAAACTTATAGCTAATTGTTTCTTTTGGTGTGTGTTTTGGATGTTTTTCACGTGATAATGAAGGATATAAGAGGGAATAATAAAACCACTCATATAATAGTGAATTAGGTAAAAATTAAAATGAATAAAAAGTATAAATTAGAGTAATAGTTATCAACATGGATTCATCCCCCACCCCACCCCAATCATTTTTGAGTTACTCCCTACTATTCCCATAAATTGGTATCAAATTCAAATTATCCTTTGATTAGATTAATTATATTTTGAAGTTATTATCTTTTAAATATTTGATTATTCTTTTGAAAATTATAATGAAGATTATTTTTGGGGTAGATTTATTCACTTTTGATCAATATTTAATTCTACCAAGACAATGATACTAAGAAAAAAAGTAAAGCAGTCATTAAAGATAATATCCCTTTTATCTAATGAGTAATATGTTTCTCCACATAATTATAGCAATGAATAAATATATGTATTGGATAAATAAGAACATGTGGTGGTTTAGTCTACCACTAAAGAAGTGGACATCCTTTATTCATAAAAAAATCAAGGATTTTGAGTGATAAATAGTTAAGTGTAAAATCTTGTTCAAACTATCCTTTATAAGAGGTAAGTGTCGGTCTAACTGATGATTTACCAAAAAATATTTTTTTAATAAATTAAAGGAAGTGTTGAATACTTTCCTTGAAGAATATGTATAATTTATTTGAGGAATTTTTTAGATCATGCAGGATGAAATCACTCAACTCAAAGAATAAAATGAAATAATAGATAAATACATTGGAAACAAGTTCGTCTATTATAAAGGGATCCCTAAATATGTTAGATCCACTAATGTAGTTAGCATGTAACATAAAGGCATATTCTCTATGTTTTAAAGTGAATGGATCAGTGATGTTAATGAGAAGGATTGTATCAATAAAACTCTTGAATAAAATATCCATGGATTGAAAATTAATTTGAAAATTAACCTTAATGTAAATAATTCACAATTGGCTATTAAATCCAAAAAAGGTCAAAGATTATGGAAAATATCTTCTAGATAAGATCCCAATTGATTATTGTGAAGTAGAAGTAATTAAGAATGGATATAAAGGAAAATTAATGGTTGTTGTAAATTAGAAATATATTCTCAATATAAAGTGTATCAAACTAGATATTACAGTTTAAAATTTCAATACCACACATGCCAAGTATTCACAATTAAAGGAGAAAGGTCCTTTAATAAGAACATTTTATATATAGGATTATAATATTGAAATACCACTATTATATGAAAATAAGATATTTAAATAATTTTATGATCTTTCTTAATCATTCTAAAAAATGTATTATCCATCCTAAATTCAAAATATCTTTCTAAATCATTTTTCATGGATTTTACATGATTCAAAACAAGATATAAATGAATATAGATTACTAAAATTATAGATAATTCTAAAAACATTTCAAGGGTGGATAAAATTATTTATATAAATATTTTTTCCAAAAAAAATAACTCAACAAGTGTATGAATATGCTCAAAAATAGATGGTTCAGCTATTTGTAATTTCGGGAAAGAAAGTGGTACAAGAAAGAAGAAATATATTTTTTTATAAATTATGTTGTTTTAACATGTCTTGGAACTATGAAATAGATTTTGGTATAATCCATCTACTCATTAAATTGATAAAAAATCTATTTTAAGGGGGGGAAATTATGAAAGGCTATATTATCAATAAGTAAAAGGTGAAAAATATACAAACCTCAAATGTAATTTATTTACCAAGATATCTATGTGGTGTTTAAAATGGATCTGATAAAAAAATTGGAAATATATACAAAAATCATCTAAGAATTAATAAGATATAGTTAGAGAAATAATACTATATATTATTAAGGAGAAAGGGTAGAAAAAAATATGAAAAAAATATATAACATAGATGAAAAAAATAATTATCTCGATAAGGTTTAAAGAAAATAAGTTATTAATACTTGGGTAGAAAGTATAAGAATTATATGAATGGTGCCACATCTAAAAATTCTAACGTGATGAAAGGTACTCATAAGAATAAAAGTGTATATTCCAAATAATCCATCAAAATATCAAAATCCTTTTTACAAATTTGGACACCTGACTGGAAATTATTAATAAATATAGAAGAAGAATAATAAAAACTCAACTCTAAAGGGAATAAAAATATTACAAATAAAGAATTTTAATTTCATGGGTGTTTTTAAACTAATTAAAACCCCTAGATGAATTTGTTCATTGTGAAACATGAAAAAATGATGTGTGTACTACTAAATAATGATTAATAGTTCTTACCACATAACAATAATCTATATAAAGAATGAATATTTCATTAGATGATGAATTCTACATGATTTATAAAGAAAATAAGAGTATCACACACAAATAAATTGAAGGTGTGATGAATACCATGCTCTGTCAACAAAATCAAATTTGAAAAAGGAAATGGAGAAATGATTAATGGAGAAACTTAGTTTAGAAAATCATCCCAACCTTCATATTCACATTGACGAACATGATGAACCAAATTATTAACTTACATTTGTGTTTTCATTATTGTTATTACAATGTAGTGATGTAATTTGAATCATGTACTTAGGGGACAACCTGAGGAGGAGAGTTGGATATCAAAATATAGATAGAATAGTAAAAGAAGTGACCATCCTATATTGATTTCTAGTATGGTCTTATAATGAAAATAAGATGATGAGATCATATTTGGTGAATATATGGATGTTTTCAAATATGTATATCTGCACGAATTTGAATAAAATATCTCCATGAGGTGGAGAAAAGTGAAAAAGAATGTTAAAGATGAATGTCATGACTGTCTCCCCATAAATTGTACCCCTCCTGGGCTGGAAATATGAGAAGGGAGATAGTGACACTCGAGTCCCACATCCAATAGGCCCCGGGTTAGAGACTAACAATGAGGGTATAGTAAACACACAAATAGGAGGCATTAACCTATAAGAGAACACATGAAAAAGAAATAGATAAGATATAATCCAACTAAATCTAACTCAGATTGCAATATGAATAGAACCCTAAGTAAAAATATGTATTTTCATGGAAGAACTACTACAACTGCAAAGGAAAATGGTAAGTACCAAAAGAAGTATACCGGTTACGACCATGAAGCCTGAACAACTCTTTCAAACCCCAAGCTTGTAGTAACCTGCCTAATCTCCAACATACTCTAGGTGACCTAATAAATAGATTATATATATGTAGGGTGAGTATAACAGTATACTCAGTAGGATCCTTCTCAGAGCCTCTCGTGCAAATTTAAAGATAGAACGCTAAATCACAGTGAACAACAAGTGAACTAACTCCTCACATAAATAGGTATACTAAGTTCCTATCCTCACCATGGATACTCTCACCAAGTATGATAAATAAGAGTATATAATATAATAATGAATATAAAGGGTACCCTGATTCCACTTCCCATTTGGGTTGTCGCTTTTCCCCAATGTCACACGTCCTAAGCCATCTCTATCCAAAAATACTGGCTTGAAGACACTTGGCCAAGCACCAAAACCTACCCCTCGTGCCACACAAGGCTTTCCTGCAGACACCTGGGAAGATAACCACACCATACACACAACAAGAAGAAACTAGGTAGTTTTCAGAGCCACCACAACCTGCATAATGTGTATCATAGATTGGGTATTACACCTCAAGCCACTACAACCCATACACGAAGTAATGATCCTCAATCCATCAAAGCCTATACACTTTATACCTATAGTAGTATGTAGGAAACTATATTAAGATTATATGTTTTTGAAATAACCACATACATTATATCCCTCTACATACATATATGGTAAAAAATAACCTTCATGTATACCCACACTTGTAACTACCAAGAGAAGAGAGTGGGGCCAAAGGGGGAAGTCAACCATCCATCCTCCCACCGAGATTTTGGGGAAAACATTCCATAGGGATCATAATACCTAGGGTGTTAGTCACCCTAACGGACAAGGTGGGGTAGCGTATTGAATCAAAAAAGTATATGATATAATATAGATCAAAACCACACTAAGGGAAAAACCTAGTCATGGACACAACTGTAGCTAATGTCTCTCAGACTCCCAGCTACCACTAATAATACTAGATATCCTATAAACACACAATAGTTTAAGGATATTTATTAAATATTATTATCCCATTTAAATCAGTTCCACTTTACATTAATTAATTCATTAACCATTAATTGACCATTATCAACTCTTCATTATATTTTTTTAGAAACACAAAAAATACCCAATGTCCTCTCGGTATAACCAAACCAAGTCCATAGCTCCTCAAAAGTAACCTCAGCATTGCATCCCAGAAATCTTGAACCCCATGGTTTCAAAATAATTTATTAAACAATTATTAAGAACATTATCACTTTTCCATAATTCTTGGTATTTTAAGAAATAATTATAAGCTACTAAACACAAGAGGATCAACAAGATGAGTAGCTAAACTACCTGTCGAGTCTTTTCCACCTATAACAAGAGCATAGACCCATCCATCCTCAAGAAGCTACACACAAAAATCATGGGGCATACCATGTGTGTCATTTCCTCTTTTGGAATGAGGGTAGGAATAATCATCCACCTTATGTAGTGGGGAAAAGTAATGAATATAAACAAACAACACACACAACATGCCACCACTTCCACATCAACAAGTAAGCCCGACTTCAACATGTTCCATCATCCCTGGTGTCCTTCCTAACACCAACATGCATAAACCAATGCATCTCACCACACTAGGCATCAACTGCTGCCACAAACACAGTACTTCTCAACCCCACATACCATAACTGCCTCTCAGGCTCAGTTATCCTAGGATCACACCACAACACAATCAGAATGAAAACAAGTAACGAACAGCTGGGCTCTCGACCCCAAGCAAGGAATTATGTCTTCACAAGAAATGGGCAGTCATAGCTCCAAAGTACAAGAAACACAGCCTTACAAGAAAAATGGTAACTCGGAACCCTATGAGGAATTACCTTTTATCAAACAACCAGTTCTTTAATCCAACTTTCATTATCTGCTTCATTATTAGCAGGTTCCAATTATGGAAAACCTAAACAGCAATCTAAAATTGTTATCAAAAATTAATTTAACAATTACATTAATCAAAGAGAATCAAAATGATTCATGTTTATAAATCAGTTCAATTAAACATGTGTATTGTATCATCTTGATTATCATAAAATTACAAAAAAAATGGGATTCATTTACATGATTCTCAATATTTGGACAATTAATTTACAATTAATCTAAGTTTACATTCTTTACCAATTTCCATTAAAAATGACATGCTAAAAAATAATTCATAGATATCACACTATCTAACAAATCAAGAGGAAAAAACATCACAAAGAAGTTGATACCAATTATTTAATCAGGTTCAAATATTTTTTATTTCAATTACATTATGATAGAGTAAGATATATTATAATTTCATTATGATTTCATGTAAAAAAAGAGAAGAAACAAATACAATACATGTATAGGTTTCTGATGTTCTTTGCATGAGAACATGCCAACATAATAGATCATGATCACCTCTTTTGGAAGAATGATTCCATCTGAGGATGTAGATACACCAACACACTAACAAACACTAAAAAAATCATTAGAAACCTGGAGATAACATTCCATAACGTACAAAGGAGAAATGGAAGGAGAGGAACCCTGAAGAATGGCAGTAGAACATACCTTATATTGGAGACATTTTGACAATTCATGATCACACTGAAATAGGGGGTGTACATACAACGTAATAAACTACAAGGTAAATGATCCAAGGATCGTCGTTCGATCACACGACTCCAGTGGCAGGAAGTACTCTAGGAATATCATACCAGGGATGAACAAGAAGGAAAAATAGGGGGAAGATATCTCAGCCCTTTAAAAATATAAATAGGTCATCAGTTTGATTTGGTTTACATTTTCAATTAAAAGAGGATCTCATCAAGACTACATGGTTTGAAAAATGAAAGTCACTCAAACACTTAATAATATTAATATAGGAATTATAGGTTTTGAATCAGCCTTAAATCCATTAAAACAAGGAGTTGAATTCATTTTACGTTATAGAAAACGTCAAAGGGGGGAAACTACAGGAAGCTATAAACACTATTCAAAAATGTCTCACCTACACCAATATATGAAAATGACTCACCGACGCTGACATATCAAAATGACATGCCAACACAAAAAGTTAAAAATGATAGGCCGATAACAAAAATTCAAAATGACATGTCAACCCTGATAGTTCAAAATGACGTACTGGCACCGACAGTTCAAAATGAAATGCCAACACCAACAGTTCAAAATGACATGTCGATGCTGAGAGTTCAAAATGAAATGCCAACATCAACATTTCAAATGACCCACCGACACCAACAGTTCAAAATCACATGCCGACACCCATAGTTCAAAATGTCACGCTGACACTGACAATTCAAAATTTCATGCCGACACCGACAGTTCAAAATGACATTCTGAAACCGACAGTTGAAAATGAAATGCTTACACCAATAGTTCAAAATGACTCAACGATGCTAACATAAAAAAATAACAAGCCAACACTGAGAGTTAAAAATGAAAATCCAATACCAATAGTTCAAAATTACATTCCAAAACTGATAGTTCAAAATGATGTGTTGAAACCGAATGTTCAAAATGACACGCCGACACAGAAAGTTCAAAAGGACTCACCGAAATTACTTTTCACAATACTGTAAATTTGTAAAAGTGTTGGGGGATAAGTCTCCTTGAACACCTAGGACACCACACACACCATATTTCAACAAAGGAATGGAATAGAGGGGTCCAGTCCATTACATCTGATACCTCTCAAAACATTATCATCCACGAGAATTCAAAACCATACCTAATAATAAATAGAAAAAGGGTTTCTAACAACCATCATTCAAGATACCTCTCAACGTTCTCACCACTAAAGGAGTTTAACTACTTTAAAATGAAACACACGAAACTGCACGACAACCATAACCAAATCTTAAACACTCTTCTGGGGGAGATAATTATCATGGAGAGAAATCCATAAAAAAAAGCAAAAAAAACAAAAGAAATACATTTCATGAACATGAAATGTCTACAACCAAAAACAAGAATCATTATAAGAAAATATATAAATATAAAATGGCTCAAGGTACTGGGCACGTATCTGCGACTCATATTCCCAATTACTCTCTTATACAACACCATACAGCTACAAGACACAAACCAAGGGAATAGAAGGCCCCCACAACACCTTCTAGAAGACCAAAAATCAAGACACAAACTCTGCAACTCCATACTTCTTCCCAGGCCACCAAAACTAACTCCACAAGGCTCAGTACATCTTTCTCACACCAGGATGAACTGATAAAGGAGAACTACAGAACTCTCTAAGAATCATCTCACATGATTCCAAATGGAAAAAATCTATCCCTAAAACAAAACTCGATGTTGTTCATTCTCAAACCAACCCTCAAGGGCTTCACCAAAAACAACTCGGTCTCTCTAGACCCCCACCTCATGATCCCCCAATAGAGATTATTCTACCTACTACACTAGAGACGACTCTACTATCTTCTAGATAAGACAACCTCTACCTCTAACTTCTCCCATATCCATATATAATATTGAAATTTCATATATAACTCTCTAGGGATCACCTGATTCACACACCATATCACTACATGACTTCCTTCTCAGTGAATCGGCTACAACATCCCCCTTTTTAGGTGTATAACATATTTAAAAGTAGTAATCTTCTAAAAACTCCACCCAACGACACTGCCACAAGTTAAAGTAGCACTGGTAGAAGACATACCTCATGCTCTTATGTTCGGTGAAAACCACAAAGCGCTATCTAATGAGGTAATGTCTCCAAAAATTCATAGAAAGATCCACTGCTGCCAACTCCAGATCATGGGTGGCATAGTTACGTTCAGGGGGAAGGAACTGCCGATACCCGTAAGAAACAATCGATCTATGCTGCATCAAAATGCATCCTAACCCCAAATGCAAAGCATCCCAGAAAATATTAAACTGAACTCCCTCTGCTGGTTGATAAAGAATCGTAGCATTGACGAACGTTTTATTTAGATACTCAAAATATTTCTGACACTGATCAATCCAGACTGATTCCTGATCCTTCCCAGTCAATGTTTTCATAGGAGTAACAACCGAAGAGAAATTGGTTATCAACCTCCTATAATAGACTACAAGACCAAGGAAACTTCACACCTTTTCTATTGTCTTGGTGTTCCCCAATACACAACTTCTTATATCTTCGATGGATCCACAACTACTCCCCATTGGGATACAACATGCCCCAAGAAACAGACTACGTGGGCCCAAAACTCACACTGTGGCATCATTCCAAATATTTATTGTCGATGAAGAACTCCCAAAACAGCACGAAGATTCTACGCATACTCCTCATCAAAAACCGAGTACAAAAGGATGTCGTCAATGAAAACCACCATAAACTTTTACAAGATCTCACAGAATACATTGTTCATCAATCCCATGAAAATAGTTAGAGAATTTGTCACACCGAATAGTATCATCAAAAACTTTTAAGGCCCTTGACAACAATGGAAAGCAGTCTTTAGAATATCCTCATCCTTCACATGCATCTGGTGTATCCTGACCACATTTCGATCTTTGAGAACTAAATTTCACCCATAATTTGATCAAAAAATCATCAATACATGGAAGGGGATAATGGTTCTTCACTGTCACTTTGTTTAAGTGATGATAATAGACACAAAATCACAAACTGACATCAGCCTTCTTTACGAACAAAATGGGTTCACCTCATGGAGACACACTTGGCCAAACAAAACCACAATGAAACAGACCATGAATATGTATACACATCTCTCACAACTCTGAAGGATCCCTCCTATATAGAGACATCGCGATAGAATACACACTCGGTTGTAGCTCAATCTCAAACTCAATCTCCCGTCAAGGGGGTAACACTTCAACATCTTCTCGAAAGACATTTGGGTACTATTCAACGACCATTGGAAATGTAGACTACTAAACCTCCATCAAACTCAACATCATCTCAACCATCATGGTTGAAAAAGAAGAAGCACGCTTTGACCCATCTAAGTGTCTCGCTCTCTATAAAACATTGTTGGCTCTCAATTAGCATTAAATAACCCCACTAGCCTATAGAAGAAATCTACGATATCCTGCACTGAATACAACTAATACATTCCAAGGATGAAATTATATGTTTTTATTCGTAAACATAAGAAATATCCCCAAGAGAGGAGCCACTTCAGCACTATCTCACACTCTCTACATACTTAAAAACAAGTCAGCACGACCTCCAACTTGTGTAGTCAACGCCAAGGGCACTGGCAGCCTCTCTACCTCGAGTCCCAAATCATGGAAAAGGGAAGTTGATATGAAGGAGTGTGTTGATCCTAAGTCAAAAAATTCAAACAATCATGTAGAAAACAATAAAATGGTATCTCGAACGACATCTGGATCACCTAGACCAAGCCACCCTAAAGCATAAAGCTGAGCATGACCTGCTCCATGGCCTCTTTAACCCTGTTAACTACCACCACTATGGACATGCTCTACTCTATGAGGATGAGGAGAATCGTGGGGCTTTCCTCTGCCTACACTATCTTCTCTTTATTGATCCAAATCTAGTGCAACCTACTACTGTTGCCTCGGCTAGAACTGCCTCAACAGAGGATCCTGGAGCAGAACACATGGTGCAAGATGACCTTTTTGAATGGTTGGGAACTCTTATTGCTGATGACCTTGGCCTAGACAACAAAAACAAGTGCTTGATCCCTTCGAAATAGCCTAAGATCCACCACACCTGGAGAAATGAGATGCTAATGGCTAAGACCTACCCCTGGTCGAAGGGATACTTTCTGCCCGGAAAACCGGGAACCTCAAACCACAACTCTGCTTCATGAGGAATCTTGAAGACTCCCCTCTCATGAATATTCGGTTCTGGCTAATGTCCTCTAGATGACCTTTTCCCTTACCATCACCACAAGATATGTCTTTAGCATAAACAGGGTGACTTGGCGCTGGATCTCCTGATGAAAAGCATCTTTGAAATGACTCACCTTAGCCTCCTCTTTAGGAAATAAGTCTGAATCATATCATAAAATATTCCTAGAAGTAATTTCAAACTCTTTCACACTGGATGTCCCCTATCGAAGGGAAAGAATCTCTTGGTGACTGGATGCCTTTGTGGTCAAAGAAAGAAACTCGACTCTGAACTTGTCTTATAATTCCTCCCACAATATTGTCAACTCCTAGAAATCTATAAGGAAGAATAACCTCCACTTCCTCGCTTACCCATATAGAATCTTTACACCCAATGATACCTAGTGCTCCATTCGAGAAAAAATCAAACTAAAGGCTATCTCAACCTCTTCCAACCAATCTTATGTGACTGCATATGAAATGAATCCCTCATGATTTTGTATACTAAAGTATTTGTAGTCTTGGATGGTATTTGGAAATATTGTTTTTAAAAGGTAAGGTATAATGATGAGGTTTATTGGAATTTAATTTGTGACACTCCTAGTGGAACCTTTTGTGGGGTATAATTGGGGTGGTTTCTTCAAGAGTTGGGCCAAATCGTGAGCCCATTTCTATATTTTTTTTTAAAATTGTTTCTTTTATAACTCCTTTGATTTTTAACATTTTTCACCCATTACACTTTCCACTTGGCTTAACATGAACTATTCAAACCACCATATCAATTTGGACCCCATATGAACTCATAATCATGGTGTATTTGGCTGATTTATTCAGGCATTGGGCCAACCTATGAGCCCATTTCCAGATTTAAGGAAATAATTTTTTTCTTTTATATCTCATTCATTATTTAATAATTTTTGTTCATTACACCTCTCACTCAAGCCCAAATACCCTAGACACACCACCAGGTTCCATTTTACCTCTTTTTAGCTCATCTTCATCATAGATTAGGGAGAATTTATTCAAGGTTTCTCAATTCATCCAGATTTACAAAAGAAATTTGTTTATTTTATAAATAATTAATTTTTTATTGTTTCCCACCATTTTAGTCCCCAATAAACCTTATCATCCTTATTTAAACCTAAATTTCATTTTTGGCTACTTGGAAATTCAACTATTGGTCTATTTGGTGATATTTCTTCAATAATTCTCAAGTACGTGAATTCCTATCTTGTTCCTTCCATTTACTTATGGGTTTCCCAATAATTAATGAAGTTTCAAATGTACAAAAAATAGGGTCTCATACCTATGGTTTTATTTTGATTTTATTATCCCAATATTGTGGTTTTAGATTCGTTTTCACTCCCTTGTGGTGCAGTGGTGGTGCGTTTGAAGTTTCCGAAAAAATATTTGGGGGTTTTGAAATCTTTGGTAGGTGATTCCTTGTATAAGAATTTATTTATGAGTTAGATTGGTTGATTTAATTATTTATCATGTTCTTAATATGTATTTATGGTGTGAAAACCATTTTTGGTATCATTTGATAAGAGTTTAGTTTTAAAGGATTATTTTATCTTGAAGATGTGTGTTTTTTATGTGTAGATTTTGTGGTATCGATCGAGTTTGTTTTATGGTTCACGAAATGTTTTTTATAAATAATGTTAGGGCAGAAAAATATGGTTTGGTGTGATATTGTCATGCAATTTTTTTAAAAGGGATTTTTTAGATGGATTTTATGTGAAATTCTTGGTTATACTTCTTAGAATTGTATTATGATTATTTTAATGGTTCATTAGTTTATATAAGAGGTGAAATCATGTTGGAAAACGTTTTTAGTAGAATTATGTTTTTGAAATTATCAATTTTGTTGCGAATGAGATTTTATGTGAAATTTACCATCTTTTAAATGTTTTATAAAATTTCTTAAAGGATTTATTTAATTGTGAATGAGATATGAAACATGTTGAGGGTTGTTTTGGTGTGAGTATGATGTTAAAATTAATTTGAATAAAAATGGGGATTATGGGACATGTGTGTGGGATGTTTGGGGTTTGTGTGATTTGGAAATGGAAATTTCATGTGAAAATGGTATTTTATATGATGTGTAACTTAATTGAGCATAAAGGGGGAAACCCAGGTATCTAGATGGGTGGATGTGTACTAGTGTGCTAGTGATCTGTAGTGGTTTCGTCCAGGTTTCACAAAGCATGTTTGATGATATCAACACTAACTAAACTATTATGATGATTTTGGCAAAAAATAGGTTTTGGTTATATTCCCTACTAGTTTCTTGTGCGTGATAACATTTTTTTTATTGTAACTTTCCACTGAGATACGAGGTACCTGGGGCCCACGGCTAGCTAGTGCCAAGGGGTGTTCCCGTGACTAGTGCTCATTGATTATTTTGTATTCACCATCGGCATATAGTGTGTTTGTATGGAAAATTAAGCATCATGTACATTTTTGTTATATTTTTTTGTTCCTTAATATTTCTCCTTTAAAAATTATTTTCATTTTTTACTTTCATCCTTTTAAAAATTATTACTAGCATTTATTGTTTGAAAAAACATGCAAGATTTTTGTATTAAAATTTTTATCACATAGAATATAGTTGGGTGGAATACTACTGGGATTAGGATCACACCCTACATACACCATTGGGTGTAAGTATACTTGGTAATGTTTTTCACAGGTTTGGGAATAACTTTAAGAACTGGTGGTTTGGGTTGTTAGCTTCCATTCAGGGTGCGGTGTTGTAGAGATATCCTGGGGATGATGGACCATTGCCATGTGGTGGTCCTTGAGTTGTTTTTTCTACTTATTTGGAGTTGTGTATCTCTTGGGCTTTGTCTAAAACCATGTATTTTAGTTCTTAATTTTATTAAATGCTTTTTTGGATTAAATTTTTAGATTCACTTTATTTATTGGTTTTGGTTATTTAATGCTTCTAAATTCAGGTAAACCATTCACAAACCATTATTTATCATACTTGAGAACTTTTTCCAGCCTATGGGGATAGGTAATGCCCTTCGGGAAATTCCACAGACTGGTTTAGGTGCTAGTTTTGAGGGCAACTAGATTTGGTTCGTGACATTTTGTTTCAAAAGATACCCAAATAGTATGGGATTTTTATGTCCATTTTCATTCTTTGAGAAATGTCATTTTATCGACCTATCTTATGTATGAGGTGTTTATAAAGGAACTTTGAAATTTAATGTCATTAAATTATATGTTTTATTTAATTTTATTCTTTCATGAAGTATATGATACAATGTTACCAAAGGGGTACAAGTTTTATGATACAATCTCATTGTTTATCGATATGGTTTATTACTATGTTTTTTATGTTAAAGTATTGTGATATATCCCTCAAGAAACTATTTAATTTTATTATTCTATGGTTATTTCATGATAATATACATTTTACCTTTATGTTCCTCTCTTAATCTTCTAAATTGTTTAAAGTAACATTTTTAGGAAACATCATCTTTATTTCTCTCTTTAGTTGAAAACCCTTTTTCATTAAAAACTATATTTCTAAAAATGTTTTAAAAATTGATTTTAACATTTTTAAATTCATTTATTAAATAAATTATTACCCAAGTTTTAGTTTATAGAAAAATTATTGAAATTAATCTTCATTTAATTTTACAAACAAATCTCATTTGAATTTTATCTAAAGTGTGAAAGTGATCATTATTTTAACATGTATGGAATGAATAAAATTTCCCTCCATCATGATCATTATTTTATTTGAAGCTTAATTTATAAGTTTTCATGGTCATTTTAAAATAAATGGATTCTAAAATTGATTTATGTTTAAAAAAAAATATTATATAGGATATATTACTCAATAAATGATTTAAAATATTTTGATATATTCCTTATAATTTTTAAATCTTGCTTCTAAAGAAAATTACTTCCAAAATATTTTTAGAACATTTAGTTTTATGATGTGATTTTAAAAGAAATATTTTCTTCCCCAAGAAACATTTTTATTTATCTTTTAAATCCATTCTCTACCTAATATGACATCCCTTGATGTAATTTATGATATTATTGGGATGTGAAAATAAGATACCATCATTATTATTTGTTTGAATATTTTATCATGATAACATGTTTATGAAATCTATTTCTAGTCCATGGGTTATACCATGATAAAATTGTTATGAAACATACTTATTTATCCATGGGTTATGGAATGATTAAATAATGAAACAATTATGAAACATATATCTTTTCAACATATTATGATATGATAAAATGTTTGTGAAACACATTTCATTTCATGGGTTATGATAAGATGAATTTTTTATGGTCCTATGGAATGCATATATATTATTTTCATTATGTGATTCATGGGACCTATAGCAACCTAGGATTTTCATCCATTGATATTACATAATTTTAGATTAATATTAAATACATTGAACAAAGACATGCCTGAATACCATAATAGTTTAGTTTCATTGATGGATAGGTACACAATATTTTAATTTTGGGAAATATATACAGAATCTCCCATAAATACATTACCCATATATACTCATCAAAAATATACTCTACATTATTTTTTTTTCTTATCATGAAAAAAGGAAACTTAAGAAAGGGTGATATCATATGCTCAGTAAGGGTAAAAAAGGGATATATATTAGTATAACATTAACATAATGGTATTAGAAAATGATTATAACATTTTAAAACCACACCCTACATATAAAATATCCTAATCTTGAGTCATTACATAAATACTTGAAATTTATATGACATGAACCATAAGGAAGTAAAAGGACATAATCCATGAGAGCATAAAATTGGTTTAAGACATGGAATTGTAGCATGCGCATAATAATAGAAAATAATTTCCCTGGTATTCAAGTATCACTTATAAGGAAATCATAGTGGAATGGGTTCACTCCCCAAATCATTATATTAGTCATGGTTAACACCCTAGACAATCATAGAATAAAAATTCCCTTACTAAACTAAATTTAATCCTCATTTCATTAATGTATATCTCATGAGATATAAATATTTACCGAATCCACTGAGGGGAAATATAGGTCTCATGCATCACATTGTGAAAAAATATATATGTGTTCCATAAGACCATAAAAAATTCATCATATCATAACCCAAGAAATGAAAAGGGATTCATAAAAATTTTATCATACCATTACCTGTTGAAAAGATATAAGTTTCATAATCATTTAATCATTTCATCATTTCATTATTTAATCATTTCATAACCCATGGATAAATAATTATGTTTCCTAATAAATTTCTCATAGTATAACCCATGGAATAGAAATTGGTTTAACAAACATATTATCATCATTAAATATTCAAACTAAAGTATTTTTACTGCTGGATGGTATTTTGCCCTGTTGTTTTTTAAAGGAAATATATAAGGATGAGGTGTATTGGAATTGAATTTGTGGAACTCCTAGTGGAACCTTTTTTAGGTATAATTGGGGTGGTTTTTTAAAGATTCGGGCCAAACCATGATCCCATTTCTATATTTAAAAAAAAACTTGTTTCTTTTATAACTCCTTCGTTTTTTCAAAACTTTTCACCCATTCCACTTCCCACTTGGCCTACCATGGCCTATTCAAACCAACATATCAATTTGGACCCCATAAGAACTCATAATCATGGTTTATTTTGGTGATTTATTCAGGCATTGGGCCAACCTATGAACCCATCTCCAGATTTAAGGAAATAATTTATTTATTTTATATATCATTCATTTTTTAACATTTTTTGGTCATTACACCTCTCAATGAAGCCCGAAAATTATAGGCGCACCACCATGTTCCATTTTACCTATTTGTAGCACATCTTCATGGTGGAATTTGGAGAATTTCTTCAAGGTTTCTCAAATAGTGTAGATTTACAAAGGAAATTTTTTTCTTTCATAAATAATTAATTTTTAATATTTTCCCCCATTTTAGTCCCCACTTGACCTTATTAGCCTTATTCAAACATACATTTCAATTTGGGGTTCTTGGATATTCAACTATTGGTGTATTTAGGGAGATTTATTCATTGTTTCTAAAGTATGTGAATACTTCTCTAGTTACTTCCATTTCCTTAGGTTTTCTCCCATCCTTATTGAAGTTCAAAATGTCCAAAAAATAGGGTTTCATACCTATGGTCTATTTTTTATTTTCTTGGACCTATATTTTGGTTTTAGATTCGTTTTGACTCCCCTGTGGTGCAGAGGTTGTGTGGATGAAGTTTCACACAATGATTTGGGGTTTTGGACATCTTTGGTAGGTGATTTCAAGTGTTAGCATTTCTTGATGAGTTATATTGGTTTATTTAATTATTTATCATCTTCTTAATATGTTTTTAGTGGTGCAAAAACCATTTTTGGTATCATTGGTTAAGTGTTTAGATTTAAAGGTTTATTTTTTCTTGAAAATGTGTGTTTTTCATGTGTAACGTTTGTGGTATTGATTGGGTTTTTTTATGGTTCATGAAATTTTTTTATTAAGTGGTGTTAGGACTGAAAAATATGGTTTGGGGTTATATTGGAATGCATTTTTTTTAAAGGGTGTTTTTAGATGGATTATATGTGAAATTATTGGTTATACTTCTTGTAATTTTTTTAGGAATATTTTAATGGTTTATTGGTTTATATAAGAGGTGAAATCATGTTGGAAATTTTTTTTGGTAGGATTAAGTTTTTGAAATTGTATATTTTGTTGTTAATGGGTTGTTGTGTGAATTATACCATATTTTAAATGTTTTATAAAATTTCTTAAAGGATTTATTTAATTGTGAAAGAGATATGAAACATGTTGAGGGTTGTTCTGGTGAGAGTATGATGTTAAAATGAATTTGAATGAAAAGGGGAATTATGTTACTTGTGTGTGGGATGTTTGGGGTGTGTGTGATTTTGAAATGGAAATTTCATGTGAAAATATTATTTTGTAATATGTGGAACTTAATTGTGCATAAATGGGGAAACCTGGGTATTTAAATGGGAGGACATGTACTAGTGTGTCGGTGATCTGGATTGGTTTCGTCCTTATTTCATGAAGAAATTTTAATGATGAAAACACTAACTAAACTATTATGATGATGTTGGGTATAACTATGTTATTGGTATGTTCCCTACTATTTTCTTGTGCACAATAATAGATATTTGTTATGGTTAATTTCCATAGAGATATAAGGTACTTGGGGCCCACAACTAGCTAGTGCCAAGGGGTGTTCCCATGACTAATGCTCATTCATTATTTTTTATTCACCATTGGAATATGGTGTGTTTGAATAGAAAATTAAGTATCATTTAAATTTTCATTAAAAGTTTCGGTCCTTAATTGTTCTCCTTTAAAAATTGTTTTCATTTGTACTTTCATCCTTTTAAAAATTATGAAAAGCATTTGTTGTTTGTAAAAACCTACAAGATTTTTGTATTAAAATTTTTATCACATCGAATATCTTGGGGTGAAATCCTATTGGTATTAGTCTCACACCCTATATACACCATTGGGTGTAAGTATACATGGTAATGCTTTTCACAAGTTTGTGAAAAACTTTTAGAACCAGTGGTTCGGGTTGTTAGATTCCATTCTTAGTGCAGTGTTGTGGAGATGGATGGGGGATGATGGACCCTTGCTGTGTGGTGCTCCTTGAGTTGTTTTTCCTGTTAATTTATATTTTCCCCATTGGGATTTTTATAAAACCATGTATTATTGTTTTTAATTTTATTAAAGTCTTTTCTTGATTAAATTTTCATATTCAGTTTATTTATTGTTTTTTGGTTGTTTAATACTTCTAAATTCAGGTAAATCATTCCCAAACACTTATTTATAATACATGGGCACTTGTTATATCCAATGGGGATAAGGAACTCCCTTCGGGCCTTTCCACAGATTGGGTCAGGTGCCAGTTTTGAGGGAGACTGGATTTGGTTCGTGACATTTTGTTTCAAAAGATACCCAAATAGTAAGGGGTTTTATGTCAATTTTTATTCTTTGAGACATATATCATTTTGTTGGCCTATAATTTATATGATTTGTATATAAATTAACATTTAAATTTAATATAATTTATTTATTTATTATCATTATATTTTATGTTTCATTTAATGTTATTATTTCATAGATCTTATGATACAATGTTACCATAGGGGTACAAATTTTATGATACAATCTTATTGTTTATCGAGATGGATTATTATTTTGTTTCTGATGATGATTCTTTGTGATCCATATCTCAAGAAACTATTTAATTTTTTTATCTTATGGTTATCTCATGATAATATACATTTTCCTTTTATGTTCATCTCTTAATTTACTAAATAGTTTAAAATAAAAATTTTAGGAAACACCATCTGGATTTCTCTCTTCATTCAAAAAACATTTTTATTTAAAAACTATGTTGCTATATTTTTTTTCAAAATTGATTTTAACTTTTTTAAATTCATTTATTAAATAAATTATTACCCATGTTTGAGTTTATAAAAAATTATTTAAATTAATCTTCATTTAATTTTCCAAAAAAATCTCATTTGGATTTTATCTAAAGTGTAAAAGTGGTCATTATTTTAACATGTATGGAATGAACCGAATTTCCCTCCATCATGATCATTATTTTATTTGAATGTTAATTTATATTTTTTTCATGGTTTTTTCCAAATAAATGGATTCTAAAAATCATTTATGTCTTAAAAAAATAAGCATATAGGAATATCTCATACATCTGTAGAGTATGGTGCCGAAACTGTCAGAGTGTCCTCCTCTAAATTTCATCGTTGTCAACCTCTACTCTGTGGTGATCTGTGGATAAATTTTATTGGACATATTCTACACAAACCTGATGAGGACGTCGACCTGGATCCATACCTACAAAAGAAAAAACAATTAGAGATCCTAAACCTGGTATATAGAAAACATTAAGATTAATTAGTTGTTTTCTTTTATTCACTTTAGGATAACATATCCCAATGTATACCCAATTCAAACACCGGAACAAATAAGAATGATGCATGAACCTTAACTAGTTCTATACCCTGCAATCACCATCACTCCATTTAGTACCCACTGTAAACATAAAGGTTTGTGCATCAGATCATAGGGGGCCCTAAATACCTATTTCCCAACAAGAATTTAGTGTTTAAAACACCTTCTTAACATATCTTAAAATATTTCTCTACCAACCCTTGTAACCTCACTGGTGCCTAACTCCAAACTCCATTTTACACCTCAACCTAAGCTCTGATACCACTCTCTCGTGACCCCCTCCCATCAAAGTGTACCCCTCCTGGGCCGACAATGTGAAAAGGGAGATAGTGAAACTTGAGTCCTGCCTCCAGTAGGCCTCATATTTGTGACTAGCACTGAGGGTATAGTAAACACACAAATAGGAAACATTACCCTCTAAGATACCACAAGATAAAGAGATAGATATGATATACTCCAACCAACTCCAGCTCAAACTGCAATATAAAAAGAACTCGAAATACACATATGTAATTTCATGTAAGAAATATTACAACTGAAAATAAAGAATGTAAGTGCCAAAATAAGTATTTCGGTAGCAACCAATAACCCCAAACAGCTCTCGTAATCCCCTATCTAGTAGTAACTAGCCTGATCTCCAGCCTACTCCAAGTGACTTAAAAATAGTTTATATATCTGTACGGTGATTATATTAGTATACTCAGTAGGATCCTCCGTGGATCCTCTTGTGTAAATGTAAATAGTGCATGCTAATGCAAAATGAACAACATGTGAGATAAATCTTCACCTAAATAGTTATACTAAGTTCTCAACCACACCATGGCTAATATCACCAACTATCGCATACAATAGTATATAATATAATAAAAAATATCAAAGGTACCCTGCTACCACTTCCCCACTGGGTTTCCACTTTTCCCCAATGTCGCACGTCCTAAGCCATCTCTCTCCAAAAAGGTTGGACCAAAGACCCCTGGGCGAGCACCACAACATGTACCTTGTGCCACACAAGGCTTACCCACAGACACCTGGGTGAAGAACCACACCATCCACACAACTATAAGTGAATAGGAAGTTCTAAAAAGCCACCACATCCCACATAATGTGTATCATACATTGGGTATTACACCTCAAACCACTATAACCCATACACTGAGTAAGGATATTCAAGCCGTCAAAACCTATACACGTTATACCTATAATAGTCCATATGAAGCTATATCCATAGTATATGTGTGTGAGGTAACCATAATCCATAACATCCATCTACACACATATATGGGAAAAATAATTATCGTTCATACCATCAGATGTAACTACCAAGATAAGAGAGCATGGCCAAAGGGGGAAGTCATCCATTCATCCCTCCACCGGGATGTTGGAGAAAACACCCCAAGGCTCAAAATCCCAGGGGTGTTAGTCACCCTAACCAACAGGGTGGGGTAGTGTATAACAACACAAAAGTACATGATATAATATATATCACAACCACACTAAGTGAAAAACCTAGTCATAGACACAACTGCAACTAACGTCTCTAGGAATCTCGACTACTACTACTAAGACTATATATCTTATAAGCACAAAATAGTTTATGGAGATTTATTAAATCATATTATCCCTTTTTAATTAGTTTATATTTATTTTAATTAATTATTTAACCATTAATTGGACATTATCAACTGTACATTACATTTCATTATCAACACAACAAAGTTCAATCCCCTCTAGTCCCAACCAAACCAATTCCACATATCCTCAAAAGTAACATCATCATTGCATCCCAACAAGCTCCAATCCCATGGTTTTCACATCATTTATTCAAATTTTATTAAAAACATTATCACTTTTCTATAATTTCAGGTATTATAAGAAAATATTCTAAGCTACCAAACATAAGGGGCTCAATATTGTGAGTAGATGAACTACCCGTCGAGTCTTTACAACATGTAGTAGAAGCATAGAACCCTCAAAACTCGAGAAGATAAACATAGAAATCACATGGAATACATCACGCTTATTAACTTTTTTCAAAGGAGGGTAGGCATGACCAGATTCCTTATGAAGTGGGGAAATTAAAGCAGACAACCAAACAAAAAACACAACAAGACACCACATCAACATCAACGGTATGCCCAGATTCAACTCATTCCATCATTCTCAGTGTCCACCCTGACACCCACACACATGAACAGATGCATCTCACCACACAAGGTGTCAACTACTTCCATAACCACTAGACCTCCCTGCCCTATATACCACAACAGCCTCCCAAGCTCAGCCATCCCAGGATCACACCACAACACATGCAGCAGGAAAACAAGTAACAATATTTAGGGCTCTTGACCCCAAGAAAGTCATTCTACCTTCAAAATAAATGATCTCTCATAGCTCAAATGTATAAGGCACTTATTATTACAAGGAAGTGGGTAACACAATACCCTATCAGGCATTATCTTTTATCAAAAAACCGGTTCTTGAATCTATATTTCGTTAACCGATTCATTATTAGTAGGTTCCATTTGTGGGAAGCCTAAGCAGAAATATATCATAGCTATAAAAAATTACTTTAAAAAATTATTATATCATGCATTTAATAAAAAATAATCAACATACTTTAGTCTTATAAATCAATTCAATTAAACATTCATACTACATCAATTTTACTAACATAAAATTACAACAACAATGGGATTCATTTACATGATTCATTATCTTTGGCCAATTAATTTACAACTAATCCCAGATTATGTTCTTTACTAATTTCTATTTGGATTGAAATGGTAAGCAACCAATGCATAGATATCACACTATATAGAAAATCAATAGGCAAAAACATTGTGAAGCAATTGATACCAATTATTTAATATGGCTCAAATATTTTGTATGTTAATTCTATTGTGATCTAGTGGGATAAATCATGATAGCGCTAGGATTAAACATAAACAAAAGACAAGCAACGAATCCTCTAAATCTATAGGTTTCCAACATTCTTTGCATGAGAACAATCCCACATGACAGATCATGATAACCTCTATTGGAAGAAGGATTCTACCCAAGGATGGAGATACACCACCACAGAAACCAACATGAAAGAAAAATCCATTAGAAACATGGAGACGACATGCCATAACAAGGAAAGGAAAAATAGAAGAAGAGGAACACAGATGAATGGTGGTAGAACATACCTTATATTGAAGAAAATCGACAATTCTTGCTTTCACTGAAACAGTGAGTGTACATCCAATAGGAAAACTCCAAGGGAAATGGTCCAAGTATCATAGTTCGATCACATGACTTCTATGGAAGAAATATCTTTAGGTGTCTCGTACCAAGGAAGAACAAGAAGGAAGAACATTGGCAGAAGAAATCTCAGACCTTTGAAAATCCTGATGGATCATTGGTTTAGATTTGGATTAGATTTTATATTAAATGAGGATCTCATCAAGACAACATGATTTGAACAATTAAGGGAACTCGGAAACTTAGTAATATTAAGATAGGAGTTATGGGATTTGAATCATTCTTAAATCCCTTAAAAATTATTTGATCATGTTTTACATCAAAGAAAACATCAATGGAGTGAAACATTAAAAAGCTGGAAACACTGTTCACAAATGTATCACTGACACTGACAGATCAATATGACTCACTGACACCGACATATCAAAATGACATGCTAACGCTGAAATTTCAAAATGAAACATTGATATCGATAGTTCAAAATGACATGCCGACACCGAGAGTTCGAAATAATGTGATGATACCAACTATTCAAAATGACACACTGACACTGACATGTCAAAATGGAATGCTGACCATGATTGTTAAAAATGACACGCCAACACTGATAGTTCAAATGAAACACTGACACCGATAGTTTAAAATGACACGCTAACACTGAAAGTTCAAAATGACACGCTGATACAGACAGTTCAAAATGAAACACCAACACTGATAGTTCAAAATGACACGTCGACACCGATAGTTCAAAATAACACGCTGACACCGAAGGTTCAAAATAACTCTTTGATGTCGACATATCAAAATGACATGCCGATACTGACAGTTTAAAATGCTATGTTGATACCAATAGTTCAAAATGACATGTAGGCACCGACAGTTCAAAATGATATGCCATCACCGAATGTTCAAAATGACATGTATACACCGACATTTCAAAAGGACTCACAGACAGTATTGTTCCCAAAAACTAGAAATTTGGAAAATTTATTGGGATAAGTTACCTTAAACTCCCAGAACACCTCAAACACCATATTTTAGAAAAGTAATGGACCTAATAGGTCTGGTCCATTATAATAATGCTTTTAAAATTATTACTCTAAACATATTTGAATATTTTGGAATGTTCTTGAAGGGGTATCATTGAAATGTTATATTTTCTTATTGTCTCAACCTTGGTACCTATAACTAGAACCTAATATTAAGGGTGGACATACAATTTATGTCAATGAAATAAAAATTGAATATTTAAGAAGGTTTATAGTTGTTATATATCTAAAATATTGTACATAAATATTATTATGCTGTGTATTAATGTAAGTACAAGAATCATGTTGACATATTTCTTTATAAATTTATATGTCAAATAATTTTAATCAATTTTCTCAGCCTAAACTAATTAAACATATTTTGAGAAATGTAAATTGTGTACCATTTTATTTGGTATCATTTAATTTTTAAGGGATAGATTTTATGTCTAAATAAAACCCTTTTGTTGTCTACACTAATAATGGATCATGAAGATATAGAGTGTAATGGTTGATATAAAATTTCTGAAGTATGAATTGATACATATTTCTCTATTACGTTTTATTTATTATAAATAAGAAGGATGGAATCTGAACTTAATTATTGATGATAAATAGGGAGTGAAAAATAGTTAAAGGAATTTTGGAAGAACACATTTTTATATATTATTTAATATGGGTAATAAAACCAATGAGGGGGGGGGGGGGGGTTCCCACATTGGGTGAGTAATATTTTTAATGGTTTTTAATTAACATAGAGTTTCATTGATGATTTATGTTAATATGTTGAATAATCAGTCCTGAAAAGGTGTAAAGAAGTTGTTCTTGGATGTTTTTTCATGAACCCATGCTTATTGAAGAAGAAGAATATACAAAGAAAATTTATCCTTATATTATCTATATGGTGATTATAAGACATATAATATCATGGATTTTTTGAATTAAAGTTGTTTATAAATTTTCCCTTGAAATCTGAGAGAAGATTTATTTATATTGAAGGAAAAATTTTGGTAAAGGTTTGGGGTTCTATATTGGGTTTTTAATGATAAAATTCTTATCAATATGATGAAGGTATTTTGGAATATTTATCTGTAAATTATCATAGAATTTTGTATTATGATATGAATGATAGATACTCTCAATGGTAGTTTTTTAAAGGGTAAAAGTAAAAATAGAATTTCAAGATAGTAGAAATGGAATATCATGATTTTAAATTTTTCCCAAATATAGTATTTAATATTATATAAGGTTTCTGATTTAAATGGATTTGATTGTAAATTATTTTCATAATTTATAAATTAATTTAAAGTATCTAGAAAATATTCTTAGAATAATTGAATAAGATCGAGTTTTATTTAAATGTGTTTGAAAATTCTCAAGGTAATATTCTTAAAAAACAATGATTTGTGTCAAGGTAACTTAGAATATTTATAACCTATATAAAGTTAACTTCAGATAGGTAAAGGTAATTTGATCCATGAATGCAGGTAAACTGGAAATTCCATTTAGTGTGTAATGCCAACTGAATTCAGGATTAAGGTTAATTGATAAGTCCATAATATGTGCAATGATCTTTCAAAACAATATAAGGGGTTTCTTAGTATACAATTTATTTCTTAACTGTAAGAGCCCAAAATATTAAGATATATTCATCAATAAATAAATTTATTTTATTTCATGCTTTTAATGCACCACCTAGTTTAAAAAAAATTGGAAAAATTTTAAAATATTATTAAGATACAATTATATCATTTTTTAATTCATCATGTCAAAATTATCTTAGGATAAATTTTTTGAATTTTTCTGAAAAGATTGATTTTTTAGTGAATAGTGGAAAATACTTATTTTTGTGCAACATTTTCTTATTTTACTTGAAAATAATATCATAACTCAAATAATTGAATTAAAATGAATGTTTTTTAGTAAGAGATAATCCAACTAATTATATTTTAATCATAATTATAACTTATTTTTAGTATAAGATCATTTTTTGGACATAAAAATGCATTTTCTAAAAAACTATTTTTCTTTCTATTTTTTGTTTTTATCTTAAATTAATTTCAACCCCTTATTTATATTGGAGTTTATAAAATGTATTAAATTTTATGAATTTTAATGTTCTAATTTTGTAAATAGTTCACTTTTATTTTTCGTCACTACGAATAGTAATAGTGGTAAAATTTATCACCTTGCTAAAGGATAAATCGGGGAATTAAAGTTAAAAACTAATTTGATATGGATTTAAAATTTACACGAAACATGAATTTATATTATTGTATGATATATTTAAACCATTTTTATCCATTTCCCATAAACATGTCCACTTAGTTCTATGTTTCATTAATATTGACCTTTATATTATTTTCGGAAAAGAATAAAAATAATATATCATACTCTTGACTTTAATATATCTAATATTTTGATATGAGGATTAAAAGACGATATGATAAGTTATATTTGTTAATTTTAAATATGAATTAACTTTTTTTTCATGGTAAGTTATTTTTAATTTCAATTGATACTATATTTACATGAAATTCATATGAAACGATGACATAGTATTTATTAAATTAATAAAAAATAAAATAAATGACATTAAATATATTAAATGTATTACAATTTTGATGAATTATTGTGTTAAATGGATTTTATAGGAATATAGGATTTATTATGTATGAATTATATGTTTATATTTTAGATCCATGTTTCTCTTTTTGTATTTAAATTCAATTTAATTTTTTTTGTCAAAATGAAATTGATGATATTTTATGAAAATAATATATTTTTTGTTTTTTTGAAACATATAAATATTGAAAGGGAACAAGAGGATAAATGACTTATAAAGATTAATAAATTTTCCATTTAAGATATATATTTCTTATTATAAGTAAAATTATAACCCTTTAATATTTAAAAATATGTTGCTGGGGTTAAGGTTAAAGGTGGTTAACCAAGGGGATAATAAAGATGATAAGTATTAAAATGTAATATAAACCTGTAAAAATTTTATTATATGATTACATTTAAACCATATCCCTATTATATTCTATTTTATGTAATTTTTAACCATTTTATATGTGTTAGAAAAAAAATTAAATTATAATATTTTATAAACTTCCAAAATTTCCCCTCCCCTCACTAATAAAAGGATGTCTCCTCCCTATTTTATTTACATAAAATTGGGACTTATAAATTGTGAAATACAAACCAAATACCATTATATACACCCTTATCCATGTTTTGGAGGTTCTATTCTATGCAAAACTCCAACCCTATGTTCCATAAGAGGAGATCTAATTGATCTCTTTCAAGGAATAGGTAATCAGCTTCACCGAGCTCATTCATTTTTCATCTACTTTTAACACCTTAAATTATGTACTGATAATTAAAATATAATAACAAAATTATATCCCATACAATTATATTTTATTATGTTTATGTAAAAATATTTATTTGTCTCATTCATCATCAAATGTAAAATAAAACCTTCTTTCAAGTGTACGGTGGATTAATACCTCATGATCTAATGTAATTTGTCTTCCATTACATCCTCATATAGATTGTATTAAAGATGAAAGTAATTAATATATATTATATTTATGAAATAACTATTCTTATATATTTATAATATCATTTATACCTTATTATCATCTAATCCTTTGAAAATTGATTATGTTGCTCGCGATTATTTGAGGACTACCACCTCCACGAAGCGATGTGCTTCATTTTTCATTTATAATTTACATAGATGGTAATAAATATAGATTTAATTATTTTATATGGTATATATTATATAATAAATATTCTATATAGGGTCTTTATTATTTATATTTCCTTCATTCCATCTCTCGAATAATAAAAATAGTTTTCATGCATACGTACAGCCTGACGTCTTCACGAACAGTGTGATTCATTTTTCTATCTCTACATTTAATTGATGAATATAAATAAATATATATATATATATAATTAATATATATTATATATATAATAGTTTTTATTATATATATTATGAAACCATAATCAAATTACATGGTTTGGAACTACCAAACCAAAATTCTGATGAAAAACGATGTAGTAAACACCTAGAAGAATTATTATGATATAAGATTGTAAAGAAAATTGTGATAAAATGTCATAAATGGATAATATATGATATTATATATATTAAAATGGTTCATATTTTTAAATATAATAAATATAAATTTGTTATACAGTAGTTTATAAGCACTTATGAGGCACTTTGAATTTGAGGTAATGGATTTTATCTCAATTTCCACTTCAATAGAAGAAATTTGGTATTATGCACATAATTATATCTTTACATTGTATATATGGAATATTTAGTGTATTTAAAATGAATATATATTTATTAATTATTATTAATATTTCATTCTTATTTACTCTTTTAAGGGGTTATAATTTGAATGTTACTAAAGAGGTAATGATTTATTTCATAATCTCATTTTTTTGAGATTGTGCTTATTTTAATTAAATGAATATTCATAAACTACATATATTTTATTATCCTATGAATATTCAAGAATATGCCATAATTTTTCCCAAAATTTACTTTCTTTTATAATTGAATCATGTTATGAAATTTTTAAAAGTAAATTCGATATTATTTCTCATTTTGATAGGGCATTTTTTATTCCATGTCCTTATTTTTAAAAATTATTTTCCATAATTCCTTTTAATTTACTAAAAAATTAATTATAATATTTAATGTTAAAATTTATAATATAAGAGGTTTTAAATTAATATTTTTCATATTTTTCAGAAAATATCATTTTAAACTTTCTTTAAAAAAATCAATGTAAATTTTTTAATATATACGGTGTTAAATCATTTCCCCACCACCAAAACTATTTTCATATCATTTAGATTATTCTATAATATTTAAATGGTTTTAAAAATAATACAATTTAATAAAAAAATTACTTTATTGCTTCAATTCAATTTATTTTATTCTCCAAAAGATATTAATTTATCACAAAATCGATATTTTTGGTGATATGATGTTTATATTTTATCACTTATTAATTTAGTGGTCATTAAATTTATCATGAAACAATCACTTTATTATGGTCATATTTCATTGTACATTACATTTCTATTAAATATATATGTAATCAATATCAATTATATTCTTATTTCTGAAACTATATACCATTTTTACTTTTAGTTTTTTACAATGATAATTATTTGATTGAAATTGAAAATATTATTATTTCATATTCTTCAATAAATATGGATATTTTTTTATAATAAATGTTATTTATGAATAAATTTATAATTAAATATATGAAGAATGAATTGGACATAAAGTGGTAGGTGGGCCTGGTTATAGATATCCCCTCGAGGCATCGATAGTTCTTATGGGTCAAAATAGTTGGATAGCCTTATTAAATGGTTTTTTATATAACTACACATCGATTAAAATATTTTGGGACAATGAATTCATGTTAAAGATATCGTGATTTATTAGATCATGTCATCAAATATTAATCATTTCCATTAGTGATAATTTAATTATTATTATCCATGTTATTAATACATTTATATTTTATATGGGTGCATTTCTTTCAAAATTAATTTATTAAATGGCATGTGTTTTCACTTATTTACCTTTCTATATTTTTTATGACTTATTTACTCATGATAGAATCTACAGTATATAAATCTAACTGAGAATCTGAGTTCACCCTTTATTTTTTTTTTTCTTGTACCCATGATATGAAGAATTATATTTTTAATTATATCAAGGATGCAATAATTTTTTTATGATATGTATTTTATATTTCCAATATATTATAAAGGAATCATGAATATATATGGATCTTTAATAATAATAAATTGATCATACCTTTAGTATGAGATCGCTAGTAACTTATTCTAATGTACTAAATTAGAAATTGGATTTGGGTTACTAGAGTTGGGATTCATACGGTTATTATAAAAGGATGATTAGTAGAAACCATGGGAAATATAATTTAAATGAACATAGATAACATGAAAATTGTGATGATCCCTTCTAGTAGTCGATAAATTTTACAATTAGATGGATTTTTTCTAATATTCAAGATGATTATGAGTTAACTAATCTTGTTCCATTATTCAATGATGTCGCCTAGTGGAAAAAATTGAATGAACACTTATGGAAAGTGTAGGGAATTCCCTACTAAGCAAGCCAATACTTCTGGTATTGGAACAGAATGGATTGTGGATATACTAGGGTAGCATACTTAATTTATAATTAATAACCTTTCTTAGATGGATAAAAATTTTGTTCCATAGAGTGATTTTGCTATCTTTGATTGCATCATGAAACATAATCCACCATATTTTAATAGAACTAATAATCTACTAGTGGCTGAATAGTTGATAATCTCTCTCAAAAAGATATTCCTAGATTTGGGATATAAACAATGTGAAATTTTTATTCTGACTGTGTACTATTTTAAAGAATATACCACTCAATGGTGGTCTTTGATCCATAACACTAAACAGTATAATAAGATAAAAATCATGGACTGGAGATCCTTTAAAGTGATTTTATTTTAGAAATACTTCCCCTGATAATAGTGCATTTAAATGGATAGTAAGTTCCTCAATTTAAATCACAAGGATGAATAACATGTTTTAGAGTATGAGGATAAATTTACAATATACTCCAAACTTTCATTCAGACTACATACATAATTCAAAAATAACGATTGATTATTTATTTTTTTCACTTAAGATGAGTCTCTAAAGGGAAATATTTTCTCAAAAGATGTTATCATATGATGACATAGTATCATGTGAAATTAACTTAGATAATTAATTTTATATATCATATATCATTAAGGTGAATTAATAGACTAATAGGTCATGTGAGCACTAAGAAAAAGGGAATTTGTCAATTAATATTAAGGGAGTGGACAAATTTATATCATTTAAAAATTTTATAAAGAAACATCTTGTAACATTCATTAAGGGAATAAGATTTTGTTACAAGTGAAAAGATAAGGGTTATCTGGATAATTAATATACAAAATATAAATAAATCATTGTTATCTAGTGCGTCAACTATAAATATATGTCAAATTGTTCAAACCAATGCCTCAAGAGTCAAGGTAACTTACAACTAAAGAATCCAAGTAGAGAAGTACAAGAATATGAAATTAGTATAGAAAAAGTTTAATTTCTTTGAAATTGGGTTAAGGGTATTCTTATCATTCACTCTATATGTGAAAATATTTTATTTGGTTCATGTTATGAACACTATATTGTGTGGTAATAATTTTTTATTATTATCACATCACCACATCAATGATTAGATATTGAGTTGGTAGTGAAAACTCCCAATTGTAGAATGATTATGTCTTAATTCTGTAGCTCCACCCATATAGAATTTTGTCAGAATTTTCTTCCTAAAAATCTTGTTATTATTTCTATAGATTAATTTTATGTAATATTTTTAATATATTGGTTATCTCAGTATAGATCTCATATCAACTGTTGAGGAAGATAAGTAACACTTGATATTCTAAATCAACCTGTAATAGTCTATTGGTGTTAGGATCAACCTGAAATCCCAATAGATATTACTCCCATATTATTTGTTTCACTTTCTATTCATGGGGGATAGGAATCATAGGTGTTTTGGGGATAAACCCAAAAGTTATGATTCTCCTATTTTACAGGAGTTTGTTGATGTCTTCCATGAATATTTTCCTAGTCTTTCCCTATATCATGTTATTGAGTTTTCAATAGAACACATACCTAGAAATAGACATTTTTTAAATACTCCATATAAAATATACATGATTGAATTTCAATAATTTAAGAATAAATTTTTTGAAAATCTAGATAATGCATTCATTCATCCCAGTGCATCTCTATGGGGTGCACTTGTTCTTTTTTTAAGAAGAAATATGGTTCAATGTGTATTTCCATTTATTATCGAGAACATAACAATATCACTATTAATAAAAAATATCTTATACCATATATTAATGATCTATTTGATCAATTATAAGGATTTAAATATTTACACAAGATTATTTTTTAATCTAGATATCATCAATATAGTATCGAGAAGGAGGATATACCCAAGACAACCTTTCATGTGAGGTGTAGTCATTATGAATTTATAGTAACTCCATATTTAATTACAAATGTTCCAATTATCTTCATTGATTTTATCAATATATTTTTTATAGATTACATTTATTATTTTCCTATACTCTTTATAGAAAATATTTTTATATATTCAAAGAGTAATGAAGATCATGAAGAACTTTTGAAAATTATGCTGATGAACCTACAAAGGATAAGTTATATTAAAAAATATAACAATTTTGAATTTTGTATAAAAAAGACACATTATTGGGTTATATAATTTCAATTGAAGGTATATTAGTGGATATATTTAGGAGAGAAGTTATTTAGAAATTAAATAGACCAACCATGATAACAGAAATCTATAGTTTTCTAGGGCTGAATATATAAAACTGATGATTTGTGAGATATTTTTAAAGATTATCTAATCTAATCACTATGTTGACTTAGAAAGGGGTTCATTTATTTTGGATATATGAATGTGAGGAAAATTTAAACTAAAATAAGAGAAGACTTATTGGTTCACCTATTATTACACTACCCTATAGTGGATAAGGGTTTATTATCTATAGTGATATAGAAAAGAAGTGAATAGGATGAATTCTTATGAAAATGACATAGTGAAAGATTATACCTCCCACAAATTGAAAATTAAAGAGAATAATTATCAAGATCCTGATTTGGAATTGGTAGTGGCAATTCTTAACATTTAATACATGGATCCATTATATGTATGGTGAAAGGTGTTATATATATACGGATAATAAATTGTTGAATTATATATTAATGGGGAAATATTTGAATACGATATATATAATATGGTCAAAGTTCATCAGATGTTTTGACATCAAAATACATTACCACCGAGGAAGACAAACAAGGTGTCTAATTATCTATGACAAAAAGTTCATCCTCGTTTTTCTATGATTAATATTGAAAGAGATCAAATATTTATGAATTTTTAGATGTTAGATCTCGAAATATTGAGGTAAGGGAACATATAATACCTTTCTTAGATGAATGTTCAACCATCCGTCCTATAGTGGATTACAAAGGCACATAATTAAGATGCAGAATTACAAAAGACTGTGAGGAATGCCCCTGAGATCAACTGTGCTCATGCTGGAATGATAATGTCCAACAATTGAGAAGGTTTCCCATCTATACGAAAGTTTAAGAGTGAGGTATTGTGTGAATCTCAAAGTTCATAATTATCTATTCGCCATGTAAGTTGAAATATATATAGAGATCTAAAACAATATTTTGGGCATGAAAACATGAAAATGGATATTGTTGAGTATGTATCTTGATTCCAAGTTCATTTTCAAGTTAAGGTTTAGAGAAATATGTTTAAGGAGATGTTAAACCCATTACATGTAATGGAATTTAAATGGGAAAACATTAACATGAATTTCATTGTTTTATTACCCAAAACATCTAAAGTTAACAGTTCTATTTAGGTGGTAGTTGACTTTCTTAAGACATCTGTGCATTTTATCCCTACTAGAGAATATTTCTCTCTGGATTGTCTTACTCAGGTTTATATCAAGGAATTCATGAGTTCTCATAGAGTTAAACTCATAATAGTATCTTATCGAGATATATGGTTTACCTTGAAATTTTGTAGAATTATTCAGAAGACTCTAGATATAGATATGAGTTTCAATACTACATATCATCCTCATACATATAGCTGGTATGAGGGAACCATTCAAACTCTATAGTAAAACTTCAGATCCTTACCTATATATTTTTAAAAGAGGTTGGGATCAACACCTTCCTATGGTGAAATTTTATTAAAACAATCTATTTTAACTAATAATTAATATGGATCCTTATGAATCCCTCCATTTATAGAAGTGAAAGACTCCAACATGGTGGGATGAATTTAGAGAAATAAATTTATTTGTACTTTTCCTAGCTGAGGAAATAGTAAATATGCTTATATCTATTCTACAACACATAAATTCAACTCAAAGTAGATGAAAAATTTATGATGAAAATCATCGACGAGATCTATCGATTGAATGTTTTTACAAAGTATACCTATGAATATCCCATTAGAATAAGATTGTGTGATTTAGAAAGAAAATGATGGTGAGCATTATTTATATCTGTTCTTTTGGGATTATTAATCATATTGATATGGTAGATTATCATTTTGTGATTCCACAAAATGTCTCTCAGGTTCATGATGTGTTCTATTTATCTATACTGAGAAAGTACATGATTAATCCTCCAAATTTACTTAACTTAGAGGTCATACTACTAGAGAATGATCTATCTTACGAGGAACAACATTTAGAATTTATGGATCATGGAGAGAAATTGTTATAAAACAAGGCCACTCATCTGATAAAAGTTTTATGGTGAAATAATAAAATTGAGGAATGTAACACCCCAAGAATTTAAAAATATATTTATAATAGAATTCATGAAACACTGAGTCTCTAAAAAACACCACTTTGTTATAACCTAGTCAAGTAAACATTATTTTTCCACCTCTGTGATTTGAATTTTTAAAAACCGACATACATAGTTGCATTCAGTAAGATATTTAGAATATGATAAGACAAAATTAATTTTTTATTAATAGTAAAATACCCTAATGAATAGGTACATAACCTTATGAATAGTAAGGAATATTAATTAATAGTAAATCATATAAAAAAATAGAAACTTCACCCATGAATGTATAAACACTATTTTATTCATCTTAAAAGTGAAAAAATGATCATAAGTATTGGTATTTTTTTATGACCTAAATATTTAAATTAAAATTTAAATATTAATTTAATAATTTAAAATGTAAATTTATTTTCATTAAATATAATAAAAATTTCTTTATTGTCTTATGATTATAAGATAATTTTACAAGACCTTGATTAATTTCTCAAGGTCTTATAAAACGAGTTATAGTTTTAAAGTAGTTTTTTTGAATAAATTATGAATTTATTTAAAAATAAAATTACAAATATTTTGAAAATAATTTTCAATAAATGGTGTTAATTTTTTTATTCTACATATCTAAAAATGGTTAGGGTTAGTTTTTGGTATTTTTCTAAAATACTTGAATTTTCTATGAATAGTAAAAATACAGTTTTGAGTTTTTGGTAGTTTAATTACATCATAATGATATAATAATTAAAATAAAAGGATGGTATACTTTTGTACAGTAAAATATGACATGAGGTTTCCCAAGTGGCTAAAATGATGGGAAAATACCATGGGAAGCCCATGGTTTATCAAAAACCACTAATGAGGTGTCCCTTTGAAATTATTAAAAAACACCCTCTCCTTTTCTTTAAATACCCACTTATCCATTCATTTTATATCATTCCAAATCAATCATCCTAGAATATATAGAGTTTTTACCTACCTATTAATCCTCCCAATGTGTCCTTAAGTCCCTAAGTTCCTAACCTTCATGTTTTAGGAGTTACTCTACAAGGTAAGGGAACCTTTCACCAGCCTCTTTTAGTCAACACTTCTTTTATGTTATCTCTTTGAATTTCCATTCTCATATGTTGGGGTTTGATATTATGTATTAATATTAATATAATTTTTATTTAAATATGATTAGATACCATTTTTCTCTCATAAATTCTTTTTATGAAATTTTTAGCGATGTCGTTAGGCTGTCGAATTTTCATAAGGGATCTCTCAGATTTTCTTTTATTTTCAAGTACATCTCTTTTCTTTTTCTCTCCTCGCCTCATTTTTACAAATGACCATGATAACTACAATATCATATATATAGTAGAATTATATCATGTTAATGGAATAACCATTATCAATATTATTACTCCCTCCCTTTTTATTTTTATAAATGAAATCAACGTCCATGAGGTTCAAATTTATAACCTTCGTGGACGAAAATGTTTTGTTCTTCAATTTCTCCTTCATTACTGGTCACTGAAACATTTTTATGGATTAAATAGACTATAATATATTTATTATAACCTAATTAGTGTTCTGGAAACAGTATATTTACATGTTATTAATTTTTATTACAAACCTAGTTCATAATAATCTAAATATCGCCAAATAATTGAAGTTGTTTTCATCTAATTATTCATCCTCATTCCATGTAACAAAATGATAGAAATTACCAATAAAAGTTCTGGATGTTAATAAATAATATTTAATTTCAATTATGGAGATTTACAACCATTACACATGAACTCCATTACTTAAAAACAATTGAACTGATTATGAAAATCAAGAAAATGAACACTCCAGAACGACGAAATTTGATATTATAACTTATCCACAAGGACATAAATGAACTGAATAGAATTATGATAAACTAAATAAATGTCTAAATTTTTATGAAATAAGTTATTAATAAGTATAATTTCATATTATTGGACTTTAAGTTCAATAGGGGAACCCATTTCAGACATAAGGTAAGGGTTTCTTCATCTCACTTCCATTTTTGTGAGATTTTTCATATTCACTACTAATACTTGTGTATGGTGTATGTATATTTTCCATTTGTATAAAATATCATAAATATATTTATTTTCATGTTATTAAATGTAAAATTTTAATATTATTAATTTTGGGTCATTTGAATCGATTGATTACAAAATGGTAAGTGTTTTTCCACCCAAACCCCCATTTTCATTCAGGTTACTTTTATTTTCTAATTATCTCAATTAAACTCTAATTTATTATTACTTACTACTAAAAAATTATGTTTTAGGGTTATATATATGTTCAACTACTATAATAATTCCTTATTTTAATGATAGTTACATGTTTTAAAAGGAACTTTCAAAATTATTTCTGAAATACAAACCCGATTCAAGGGATCTTTTCGAATTGTTACCCATTTTCAAGTGTACACCAGAATAAGTTTTAAGCCACCATTATTTTTTTAAAACACTCATTTTATCATGAATAATTATCTGGGATCATTTCTAGATTTAATATAACAAAATTGTCTTTCCACTTTAAATTTATCATTAATACTTTCCTTAAAATGCTTTAAAATGATTTAGTTCTAATGAAACTTAAGAAATCTTTTTATATTATTTCACTTGAGTGGGACATAATTTATGCCTAAAAAATAATTTCATTGTTCTGGTATTTTATTTTCTCGTTATATTCATGTTTAGAAACTGATTTGATGGAAAATACAAAGGATTTTCTAAAAAAATTCTTCTTTACAAAGTAAAAAAGGATTTTTTTTTTCATCTCACTTTATCTTTTATGAGATATATTCCTCGTTCACCACTTACTTATTACCAGTGGTGTATGTAATTCCCTTTTTAATATCATATCAAGAGTCTCCTTATTCTCATGATATTATAAGGGATTATTATTTGAATGTTTGAAGGTGGTATAGGACACTTTGGAATGTTTAAGTATTATTTCTTCAAGGATTTTTTAATGGTCTCATTTAAAAGTATCTTCATCTATGTCAATGTCCTTTATTGAATCTTTTAATTCATTTAGGTTTATATCTTATGATATAATATAACATGTTTTATTTTAAGGTTTATGATTAGTTTGAAAACATGTGAATTAAGAATTTATTTATTCAACATGGTGTGGGACACATTGAATAAGTTACATTTAATTATTCAAAGTGGTATGAGACATTTTGAATAAAAGACACAATTTAATTATAAAAAATGGTATGGGAAACTTTGAATAAAGGACATATTATACATATGAGGAATTCATTGGACTTATTATGTGACGGGTGGGGCCTGTTATAGCCCCTCGATGCATCAGTAGGTCTCATGAGACAAACTAGGTCATGGCACGAGGCCTTGACAAAATAGTTATTTATGGTATTGGAACGTGGCCTTGATAGTGTGGTTATGATTTCTGGAATATGAATTTCCCTCATTATTAAAATTGTATTGATAGTTCATGTGGTTATTCGACTAGTAGAATAACCATGATTAGGTTTTATTATAGCATTATTTATTCACCTCTTATTCCTTCCATAATGTGTTAAAGTTTATTTTTAAAGGCATGTGTTTTAGTTATTCACCATGCCTAATGTTTATGTATATGTTATTTTCTGTTTTATTTCTTAACCCTTACTAAGCATTTTAGATCACTCATTTCATTTTTTTTTCCTTCCCTTGCTTATGAAGAAGTGATCATTTATTGAGTTTTCAAGGATCTATTTTATTAGCTTTTGTTATGTATCATATTTTGATTTATTTCAAAATGTAACAAGGGTCACATGTATGTATCTAGTTTATTCAAGACTAATAAACTAATCGGACATTTGGGATTTAATTCTTTGTAATCATTACAATGTAAAATAATGCCCTGGCTTTGAGTTTCTGGAGTCGGGGCGTTACAGTTGGTATCAGAGGAAGTTTATTAGCAAGCTTAGAAACTAGATTAGAAAATGTAGATTAGGGAAAAAAGACCAAATGTAGTATTTGAGGAAAAACATACAAGAAATTCCTATAATCATGTTATGCAATAGATTATGTGGATATTTCTACCAAAATACATCCATGTCTAGATACAAACAGGTAGATGTGGCTCTGGCACAGATGTACCTAGGAGTGAAAACTCTAACAAGGAGTTTCGGGCTTGACATGGGATATCCTGGTGCACGACAATAGGCTTTGCTTCTCTATTGGATTGACACTCTCGGGGGACATGCTTAGAATAATTCACATTTTATTTACCCACCATTATGAATGATTTATGCCCCCAAAGTAACCAAAGTATATGAAACTAGTATTTATGATGCATAAATTTATTCTATGTTTTATAACATGTTTAGAGTAATAGAGAGTTCATAATGTTACTAACTAATATATAATATGGAATTGATTAGAAATGCCGCCTAGAAAAAGGAATGAGAACTTAACCAATGCACGTGATGCGAAGAGTAAGAAAGATCATTTCTCTAATGGTCTTAATCCATCTTTTCAAAGGAAGATTCTCTCCAAAGTATCATCATCATATGATGAAATAATATCATGTGTTAGAAAGGTATGTAAAGACTTATCTGAGTCCTATAGATTTAAAGGTAAGAAAAAAAATAAGAGGATAATAGAGAGATATACGGATAAAGGGTATAAGGGAAAGAAGTGTTTTACCACATGTGATAAATGTGGAAAGAATCACCCTGGTAAATGCTTGGAGGGAATGGGTGTTTGCTATAAGTTTGTAAAAAAGGACACCAAGTTCATGATTGTAAGGGTAAGAAAATGGTTTCCAATATACAATACTTCAAATATAAGGACATGGGACACTATGCGAATCAATGTCCCAATCGTTAAAGGAATATACGCCAATTTGTTGATTTTGGATAATGATCATGTTAGGATGCTACCACAGATGAAGTAGAATGATTAATATTCCTAGTCAAGCATCTTGTCATTTGAATATTTTTTCTGTATTGTACTGGTTTTAAGAATTATGATATTTATAAGGATTGTATTGCAATACTATTTCATTAAGGATTTGAGGTCATATTGGGAATGGTACAAAGGAAAAGTGATTCAATAGAAAGTTGAACATTTTAGAAAACACCTAATTGAGGGAAATAACATCATTAATATATATATATATCTCTCATGTCGAGATAATGATGAAGGAATGATTTATTCGGATAAGTACTGACTACCTTGGAACTGATTATTGACTTGTTGAGAAGTGGTATATTCTATCATCGATGGAGTTTACAATAATTTTGGATTTAAGGAATATATGTATCCTACTTAAAGAATATATAGGAATTCATATTTCTAATATTGTTTTTATGGTAATTCAATTTGTTTCTATATTTCAAGAGGATACATGATGATGTTATTCGCATTTTTGGAATTTGAATTTTAGAGTTGCTTCTTGTTGATTAAGGGTTAATGATAAGTTCATCTTGTAAATGTAAAGGCCTTCATTATAATGTGTTGAATAATTAAATTTTGGAATTTTTAACCTTTTGCCAAATGGTTTAAGTTGATCATTGTTTGGGTTTTAGAGTTTAATGTCGCTACATGATGGTTTGGTTATTCTTCCTTGACCATGATTTCCAATTAGAATGCTTTGTTTTGTAGTAACAGATGCTTTTTCCTTTCCTCTTATTAATAGAATATTTTAACTATATTCTTCATTTTGTTTTCCCATAAGGGGATTTCTATGTATCAACTATTAACTTTCAAAGTTCAATTTCAAATTTTGAGGATAAAATTTTTGTAAGGAGGGGATAATGTAACACCCCAATAATTTACAAATAGATTTATAATATAATGCATGAAACACTAAATCTCAAAAAAACACCACTTTGTTATAACCTAGTCAAGTAAACATAATTTTTCCATCTCTATGATTTGAATTTTAAAAAACTGACATACACGGTTGCGTTCAGTAAGATATTTAGAATCTGATAAGACAAAACTAATTTTTAGTGAATAGTAACATACCTTTATGAATAGTGACATATCCTTATGAGTAGTATTGAATAGTATTTAATATTAAACCATATAAAAAATAGGAACATAACCCATGAATTTATAAATACAATTTAGAGATCTTAAAAGTGAAAAAACGATTATAGTATATATATTTGTATTTTTGTATGACATAAATATTTAAATTACAATTTTCTGATTAATTTAATAATTTATAATGGAAATTAATTTTCATAAAATTTAATAAAAAATCGTTAAATTATTGTCTTATTTTTATAAGATAATTTTACAGGACCTTGATTAATTTCTCAAGGTCTTATAAAACGAGTTATAGTTTAAAAGTGGTTTTTTTTTTAATAAATTATGATTTTAATTAAAAATAAAATTAAAAATATTTAAGAAATTATTTATAAAAAATGGTGTTAATTTTTGAATTCTACACCTCAAAAAATGGTTAGGGATAATTTTTTTGATTTTTCTAAAATACTTGAATTTTTTGTGAATTGTAAAAATACCGTTTTTAGTTCTTAGTAGTTTAATGAAATCATAACGACATAGTAATTAAAATAAAAGGTAGGTCTATTTTTTATAGTAAAATATGTTCATTAGGTGTCCCATTTTCCCAAATCCATGGGAAAATACCATGGGAAGGCCAGGGTTTTGCAAAAACCACTAATGAGGTGTCCCTTTGAAATTATTAAAAAAACTTCCTCTCTTTTTTTTATAAATACCCACTCATCCATTCATTTTCATTCATTCAAAATACCTCATCCTCGAAGATATTGTGTTTTTACCTCCCTAGGGTTCTTCCCAAGATGTCCTTAATCCCCCAAGGTCGCGACCTTCATGTTCTAGGAGTTACTCTACAAGGTAAGAGAACCTTTCACCCTCCTCTTTTAGTCAACACTTCTTTTATGTTATATCTTTGAATTTACATTCTCATATGTTGGAGTTTGATATTATGTATTACTTTAACTTTTATTTTTATTTCAATATAATTAGATACCATTTTTCTCTCATCAATTATTTCTATAAAATTTTAAGTGACGTCCTTAGGCTGCCGAATTTTCATAAGGGATCTCTCAAATTTTCTTTTATTTTTATGTTCATCACATTTATTTTTATTTCCTTACCTAATTTGTAAAAATTACCATCAAAACTCTAGTATAATATATATAATTAATTTATTTTATGTTAATGGAATAACCATCATCAATATTATTACACCCTCCCTTTTATTTTTATAAACGAAATCAACGTCCATGACGTTCCAATTTATAACCTTCATGGACGAAGAAGTTTTATTCTTCAATGTATCTTTCATTAATAGTCATGAAACCATTTTTATGGTTGAAACAAACTATAATATATTTATTATAACCTAATTAGTATTATGGAACCAGTATATTTACATGTTATTAATTTTTATGACAAAACTAGTTCAAAATAATCCAAATATCACCAAATAATCGAAGTGGTTATCATCTAATGATTCATCCTCATTCCAAGTAACCAAATTATAGAAATGAGAATTAAAAGTTCTGGATGTTCAAAAATAATATTTAATTTCAATTCTGGATATTTAAAACCATTCCACATGAACTCTGTTACTTAAAAACAAGTGAACCGATTATGAATATCAAGAAAATGAACACTCAAGAATGACGGAATTCAAAATTATAACTTATCAATAAAAACATAAATGAACTAAAAATAATTATATTAAACTAAATACACGTATAATAGGTTATTAAATATGTTATTAATAAGTCTAATTTCATATTATTGGACCTTAAGTTCAAGAGGAGAACACATTCGGACTTAAGGTAAGGGTTTCTTCATCTCACTTCCATTTTTGTGAGATTTTCCATATTCACTACTAATAATTATATATGGTGTATGTATATTTCCCATTGGTTTAACATATCATGAATATATTTATTTTCATGGTATTAAATTTATTATTTTAATATTATTAATTTTGGGGCATTCTAATTGATTGATTACAATGTGGTGAGGGTTTTTCCACCCGAACCTCCATTTTCATTCAGGTTACTTTTATTGTCTAATTAACTCAATGAAACACTTGTGTATTATTATGCACCCCTCACAAATTCATTGTAATTATTCTATATATTTTCACCAATGATAATACTTTTTTATTTTATGGATATTTACATGTTTTAAAAGGAACTTTCAAAATTATTTTTGAAATACAAACTCAGTTCAAGCGATCTTTTTGAATTGTTACCCATTTTCAAGTGTACACCAGAATCAGTGTCAATCCACCATTACATTTATAAAATCACTCACATTATCATGAATAATTATCTTAGATCATTTCTGGATTTAATATAACAAATGTGTCTTTCCACTTTAAAAGTTTCTTTAATACTTTCCTTAAAATTCTCTAAAATGATTTAGTTCTAAAAAATTTAAGAACTATTTTTACATGATTTCACTTTAGTGGGACATAATTTATGCATAAAATATAATTTCAATGTAATATTATTTTATTTTTTGGTATATTCATGTTTACCAACTTATTTCATGGAAAATTCAAAGGATTTACCCAAAGAACTCTTCTTTCCAAAGTAAAAAAAAAGATTTTTCTCTTCTCACTTTGTCTTTTATGAGATATATTCCTTGTTAACCACTTATTTCTTACTTATGGTGTATGTAATTACCTTTGGTATATCATATCAATTGTATTATTATTCTCATGATATTATAAGGTATTATTATTAGAATGTTTCAAGCTGGTATGGGACACTTTGGAATGTTTAAGGATTATTTTCTCAAGGATTTTTCAATGGTCTCATTTAAAAGTATCTTCATATATATCAACTTCCTTTGTTGAATCTTGTTATTCATTGAGATTTATCTCCTATGATATCATCCTCCATGTTTTATTTAAATTTTTTTGATTTTTTTGACAACATGTGAATTAATTATATAATTATTCAATGTGGTATGGGACACATTGAATAAGTGACATTTAATTATTCAAAGTGGTATGGGACACATTGATTAAGTGACATTTAATTTTTCACAGTGGTATGGGACACATTGAATAAAAGACACATTTTAATTATTCAAAGTGGTCTGGGAAACTATGAATAAATGACTTAATATACATATGAGGAATGCATTGGACTTATTATGTGATGGGTGGGGCCCGCTATATCCCCTCGATGCATCGGTAGGTCTCATGAGACAAACTAGGTCATGGAATGAGGCCTTGAAAAAATGGTTATTTATGGTCTTGGCATAAGGCCTTGACAATTTGGTTATGAAATCAAAATTATTCATTTCCCTCATTATAAAAATTGTATTGATAGTTCATGTGGTTATTCAACTAGTAGAATACCCATGATTATGTTTTCTTATGGAATTATTTATTCATCTTTTATTCCTTTTATAATGTGTTCATGTTCATTTTTAAAGGCATGTGTTTTAGTTATTCACCATGCCTAATTTTTATGTTTATTTTATCTTCTATTGTATTTCTTAACGCTTACTGAGAATTTTAGTTCACCCATTTCATTTGTTTTTCTTTCCCCAAGTTATGAAGAAGAGATCATTTATTGAGTTTTCAAGGATGCAGTTTATTATCTTTTGTTAAGTATCATATTTTGTTTCCAATCCAAATTTAAAATGGGTCCCATGTATGTATCTAGTTTCTTCAAGAATACTAAATTGATCGTTCCTTTGAGATTTTATTCTTTGTAATCATGCCAATGTAAAATAATGAACTGGCTCTGAGCTATTAGAGTCAGGGCATTACAAGGAAGTTATGTGGGAGAAAAAGGATGTGATGAGGAAGAAGTATCGTCATTTTTATGTATTTGAGTGATGATATTTCTAAGGTGAAATTCTTTTATGGGGTCCTAAATGTAACAGCTCGAGATTTTAGAATATATTTATTATAAAATAAATTTCATTGCCAGATTTATTTACATGCAACATATAGTTTAAAAAATATGATAAAAACTATTACAATATTATTATGTGATAAATATATCATTTGTTAATTAATCATATAAATATTATCTTATGATATATTTTTGGTATTTTTATGGAAATATTTCTTTTTCAGTGAATAGTGGAAAATACTGATTTTTTTAAATCTATCCTTTATTTTGATTGAAAAGGATCATAATTTTTTCAATTAAATTTATCTAAAACTCAATTAGTTACATATAATATAATTAATTACATTTGAATCTTCTTTATTATTAATTTCAGTATAAGTTCATCCTTAGGTTGAAAAAATAATTTTATGAAAAAGGCCATTTTTCATTGAATTTTAATTTTATAGATTAAATAAATTTCTAAAACATAGGTGAACATATTTTTATAAAATGAATTACATATTTTTAATTAGGAAATTCAAATTTTTTAAATAGGTCCTTTTATTTTTTGTCATTATGAAAAGTAACTAGAGTAAAATTTTTCACCATGGTAAAGGGTAAATCGGGTAGTTACGGTTAAAAAATAAAGTGACCAGGCTTTAAAAATTTTATAAATCATACCTTTATATTATTTTATGAGTTTAGTTATACCATTAACACATATTTTAATAAAATATGTCCAATTGGTTCCATTTTTCTTTGATATTGACCTATATATTATTTTAAGGAAATAATAAAAGAAAAATGTCACACTCGATACTATAATGTCTCTAATATTTTTCCATAATGATAAATTATGGTTGTGTTTGGTTTTAAATGTTAATTTTAAATATGAATTAATTATTTTATCATGGTAATTTATTTTTAAAATTTTAGTGATTGAATAGTGTCCTTAAATGCTTACGTAATTTCGACTTAGTATTTATTCAATAAATACCTAAATAAAATAAATAACTTTTAAATTATGTAAGATAATAAAATTTGGATGAATTATTATGTTACACTAATTTTATGGATACATATATAATATTAGGTATTTTTTTGTATTATATTTGAAATAAATATTTTTATTAGAATTTAAAGTCAAATTAAATGAATAGTGTCAAAAATGACATTAATGATGTTTATGAAAATAAAACATTATTAAATTATTTGAAAATAATAAAAACATAAAATAGGAAAAATATTATAGTATATGGTCGATAATGGAATCCATTTTCCATTTATTAACTAACTTTTACCTTACAATTAAAATCATAACCCTTTTATATTTAAAATTTTATAACCATAATTAAGGTGAACATTTGTTCACCAATGTAATTATCCATGTGATATAGTGTAAAATGAAATATAAACTTATACAAAAATTATTTTATGGTTATTTTAATATAATATCATCCGTATCTTCTATTATATTTAATTTTAGAACCATAAGACATGAGTTAGACACATATTATATAATCATATTTAATGAGGTTTCAAAAGTGTCCCCCCCCCATCACATATAAATGGACACCCGCTATCTATTTTATTTACTCCAATTTGAGCCATATATCTAGAAAAAAATCATACCAATACTCTCATAAAAATCCTTATATAATTCTTTGAGGTTTTTATTATACCAAAATAAAAACCATCAGTTTTGTAATAGGATATCTATAGGAGCTCTTTCAATGAAGTGTTAATCTTAATCACCCAACACTTTCAATTTTATTATTATATTACCAAAATAAAATATATATTATAAATTAAAATATAATAAAAATAGAATATAACAAATAATGATACATTATTATTCTGATTGAATAATATTTATCAATCACCTTCTCAATCAAATGGGAAACAAAACCATCATTCAGGTGTACGGATGACTACAACTTCAAATGGATTGTTGTAACCATTAAAATATTTATTTTATATGATATTAAGGAAGTAATTATGCTTCAAGAATTATAATATCAAATATACCTTCTTACCTTATAATCCATTTAAAGATAATAATGTTCCTCATGTGTATGTGTAGACTACTACATCCATGAAGGGACGCGGTTTGTTTTTCATTTATGATTTACATGGATGTTAATAAGGATATATTTATGGAATAAATATTATAAATATTATATAATAATTATTATCTAAAGGTGAATCATTATTTTAAATTATTTCAGTCAATCCATCAAAAAGTGAAAACATCATTCATGAGTACGTACTACCAACCGTATCCACAAATAGTGCAATTCATTTTTGTATCACTACCTTGTATGGTAGAATCTAAATATATATATATATATAGATATATATATAATTGATATATATTATATTGATATAATCATTAAAATTTTGGAGACTATGGATCCATAATCAAATTATAGGAACTGAGACTACGTAACCAAAATTATCATGCAAAATGAAGCAGTTAACACCCAAAACAATGATCCTAATAAATGATTGTTAAAAAAAGAAAATAATATATTATAAGTGGATCATATATGTTATTATAACTATAAATATGGTTATTTTATACCCATAAAATAAAGATAATTTTTTTATTAAATATTTTAAAAATACTTATGATGCAAGTTGAACTTGAGGTAATGGATTTCATCTCAATTTCTACTCCATTGATCCATATTTGGTATTATACACTTATTTTTTGGTGTATATACTACTCCTTTGAAGTAATTAAAATGAATATATATTTATTAATTATTATTATTGTTTCATTTCATGTTTTCTCTTTCAGGGGGTTATAATTTTAATGTTAACATAGAGGTAAGGATTTATTTTAAAATATCATTTTTTGGGATGACACTTATTTTCATTGAAGTAATAATCATAAATATGATATATTTTATTATAATATTAATTTTTATGTATTTTCCATATTTTATTCTATATTTTCCTCTTTACGTAACTTGAATCAAGCAATTAAATGTTTAAAATGAAATTTTATGATATTTCCCATTCTGATCAGGTATACTTTTCTTCCATGTCAATATTGTTCAAAAATATTTTAAAAAAGTCTTTTTTATTTATGAAAATTATTTATTAATGAAATTTTAATTTATACTTTAATTTATAAAATGTTTGAAAATAATATTTATATTTTTTTCGAAAATTTTCATTTCATTCCTTACAAAAAGTCAAAAGGAATGTTTTCTTAACATATACGATGTTAACGGGTTTTCTCACTACAAATTTTTTTTTTGCTTTTTTACTTCCTCAATTAGATTTATATGGTTTAATAAAATAAAACTATATATTTAAAACATACTTTAATGTTTTTTTCCATTTATTTTATTCTTAAAAAAGCATGAATTTATCAAAAAAACTAATATTTATGTTGAATTGATGGCCATATTTTGTCTCTTATTAATTTTCTGGTCATTAAATTTATCATGAAACAATCACCTTCATGTGATCATATTTTATTGGACATTACATTTATATTAACAATTGATATTCTTTTTTTCATGGATATTCTTATTGATTAAACTGCATACCATGTTTACATAAAGTGTTTTACTAGGAATGTTATTTGATTTACTATAGAAATCATAATATTCCATATTATTTACTCAATATGGATATTTATTAATAATCCATATTATTTATGAATTAAATTTATCATTTAATATATGAGGAATGAATTAGACATTCAGTTATGGATAGGGCTTGGTTATTTATATCCTCTTGATTCATCGATAAGTATCATGAGATAAACAGCTTGTCTTGCCTTATTAAAGGGGTTTTTGAATATACTTACTCATCAATTAATTTCCTTGCCACAATTCCTTAATGGTAAATATATCATGATGTTTGAGATCATGAAATCCAATAATAATAATTCCCTTTATAAAGAATTTAGTTGTTATTATCCATGATATTACCGCATTGATATTATCTATAGATTCATGTCGTACACAAATTCTTTGATTACATATCATGTTTTTTCAGTTATTTAATTTTCTATATTGATTATGTTTTACTTACTCTTGATAGATTCTATTATAAATAACTCTTACAAAGAATCTAAGATCAAAATCAATTTTTTCTCTTCCCAAGAATATGAATTATGAAATTATTAATAATTTCAAGGTTGTAATAATGTTTTTATGCTATTTATTTTAAATTTCAAATGTAATATGAGAATCATATATGTTTCTAGTTCTTCAAGAATACAAAATTTATCAGTACTTTAGGAAGATATCCCTTATATCTTATTCCAGTGTAATAATGTAGACAATGGATCTAGGTTATTGGAGTTGGGGTTTTGATAGTAAGGTTATTCACAGTGCACATATAATTAAATAAAAAATTACCTAAACTATATAATGTTATTCTTGGAACTACATAATGGTCATATATGGAAACATAAGGATTGAAATTAATCTTCTATAACTATGTAATGGTAATAACCACCTATGTAAATGAATTTCCACTTTCAAAATGGTCTTAAAAATTTAATGAAGTTTTTTCCAAACATAGAATATTTTGAGGATTAAATCATAAATTAATTCAGAGATAAAATAATTTGGAATGGTAAAAATAGTGGCACCCACATCGTAGTATATCAACAGTGGTCATTGTTAAAGTAAAATTCCACTGAGTTATTATTTGAAGCTTAAAAACAGGGATAAAATTATCAAAATATGATTTTTATAAGGTGTTTTGATTTCTATTTTCACCAGTTGGAAATGATTTGTGACACCACATTATGGTTCACGTTTAGTAGTTTCTTTAAGAGGTTCATTAAATATATATATTTGTAGTTTAAATATAGGATGTAATTTTTTCAATGTTAAGTTAGGAGTTCTTTAATGAAAATATATATCATGATCTATTTTTATCATGATTCTGGATAACAGAGAAATCATTTCATTGGATTATTCTTCACCAAACATGGATATTCCATTTTTTGGATAGATTCATGAATATGAAGTTATGAATAAGTTCATTTGTCATAGAGAGAAGAGGATAAATTTTATGATTGATGAAGTAAGAATATTTTTTTATGTTTATGTTCTGAAGGAATAAAAAAACATTCATGTTCCTTACTATAACATGCATGTATCCAGGCATATGCCACAGTTTAAATATAAAGACATCAATCGTGGATAGATGGAGGATAAACTGAGAATGAAAGAAAAATTTCAACACTAAAATATGAATTATTTTAGGCATATATGGATACATTTTAATGAGGCAATTTTGATGAAGGGAACATAGGTCAATAATTGTGGATCTAGTCAAATGTATTGCCTATGGATATAGGGTAATTTGAATTGCTAAATATCTAAGTAATTTAAAATGATAGATTAATATGGTTTTATGAGTTTTGATAAGGATGAAGAAAAAACTGATAATAAATATATTTTTATATATATTTATTGTTTTCAGTTGAAGAATGTTTTTGGTGTTATTCAGAACTATTATTCCATAGAGATGAATTTTATGTGCCAAGAGAATATATAGATCTTACATTGACATTATTCTAAATAATTTTGGTATTTTAAAGCCAAATAGAATAAGAATATCTAGTGGTGTGCTTGTGTACTAAAAAAGATGAAAAGTGGGAGTAAGTCTAGTGTAATCTAATTAGAAAATAGAAAATAAAATAATAATAGGAATAAGAGAAGTAATATGTTCTCATCAGTTCGAAAAAATGAAGAAAAGAATAAAGATAATGTGTTGTGAATATTTTTAATAGAGATGCCTTACAATAATTATAAGAGAAGGAGTGACATATAAATTTGATACTTTGAAGAAGGATGAAGTAGGTGTGTGCAGACTATAGTGTATATAAAATTAAAGAAGGTGTTTCATGTAAGTTGATGTGAAAGTAATAGAAGAAGATGATGATGAAAATGAAGATCATCGGTAACATTAAAAGATCTCAATTGGGGGTAAATAATCTTGTTGTTATAACAATATCATTTTAAACATGTAAAATGTACCTGAGTGTGGGATACACTAAAAAAATAAGTGGGATTCACACACATACACAGTTGGTAGACTTTACTGTAATGATCATAGGTTTTTACTAGTGGGTAGTGTGACCTCAAGTTCTACTAGATCACACCAAGGATTAGAAATATCATATTGATAGGTTACCCTTATATATAATTGTTTCATTTATATGTGTGTATTTTGGATATGTTGTGTGTGTGAATGTATGAGTTAAGAGTAAAAAAAGAGAACTATTAACCTAATGATGGAAAAAATAAAAATTAAAATCTATAAAAATTAATATATTGGATTACAATTTCTTAACATTTTTACCCCCTTATTAGTGCCGATTTTAACCCAACTGATCCCATTAAATATCCCTTTGAGTACACCATTGGACCCTCACCTTTGTGATCTATCCATAAGCTGATTTGAATGACCTAATGCTTGGATTGGATTCTCTTTCCCAACCAAGGTACATTAATACCTCACATTGTTAAAGGGAGGAGGATAAAGAGAGATTTGAGAATGAGAGAATTGACAGTGACTTACAAATGCTCAAATAAACACTATATCATGGTTTATTCCATCTTATATAGGTCTTTACACACTCTTTATCCTTCTATGGAATTTATACTACTGTTATAAAACGTTCAAGACCCTCAACCAATTTATATTTTCTTAGGACATTCATAATATGAAACTTTATACTTAATTATAGTCAATGTGGGAAGGAATAAAATGTTAACAACTTAACATTAGAATACTTTATCAATCATAAAATGAAATTTGGATTTAAACATATGGTTAATAATTGAATATGATATATCCAATAATATAGTATAATAGGAATAGGTAGTAGTTATACAATATCATTATATCATATTAAACAGTATACCCATAAAACATGAAGTATTCCATTATTTCATGGATATCATTCAATACGATGTCTCTTATATATTGTCGTATGATATCTCCTAAATACATAAACTTTAGGGAATACCTCCAATAATTTTTAATTTTCACTAAAGACTTATAGACATTGTGTTATTTAAACTTATACTATATCATATGAAAACACATTTAAAATCATTTCCAAATATTCTTTTGGATATATTCCAAAAAAATCTATAAAAATTTCATCAATTTCACCTTATATCTCATCATAAAAAATACCATGTGAACATATATCTGAAATCACTATGGGATAAACTCTAAAAAATGTTTAGATAAACTCTCTGAGTTTTATAAACTTAATACTCATTGAATCAACACAAAGTGTTCCCTCATGTCCCTTTATATAATTCAAAATAGATATGCATTTCTACTTCCATAAATATTCTCAAATAGATTACTCTATAAATGTATCAATTCTAATCAATCTACAACTGAATTTGGAACGATCTCCATCAAACACATGTATCTTTATACGTGGTTCAATTAGTTATACCACATACAAGCATGCATTTTCAAATGATCCAATTTTATAATATATCTTGTATCCATAGGACATAAAGTATGTAAATACTATATAAATACTATTATTTTCTTAATTAATTGAGTATAAAAAAACAATATCAATGAATATGTCACTTTTCATTCACCCTTATGTATAATCAGGTCACACTCCCCTAATATAAAAGATAATTACATAATATGTCTTTTTTAGGTATGTTATTACACTTCCTCAGTATATCTAATTCTAGTGTCTAGATTTCATAGTCACCATATAAGAGGATAAGTCTTATATTGGTTAACATCCAATAAAATACACAATCAAAAAATTACATAATCATCCACTGATTAGATAAGACTCATGGCTTGCTTTAGAGAGGTATCAATTTATAAAGGTTCTCATATATGTATCTCTATAACATAAGATATGGGTAAATACATATATGAAACATGCACCCCTAGTATACCAAATTCATAGTGTGAGAAACTCAATGTGATATACTTTGCATGTCAAATGGTGTATAAAACTATTTTTGTACCTCATGAAAATATTTCATATCATTGTATGAACTATTAACCAAAATAACATTAAAATCCTTTCATATCCTATAAAACTACATGATGAACATTAGTTAAGGATAACTCAATTTCATAATTTTATAGTTTAATTATCATTTAAATTCTGGTAATATATACATCCAATGTGAAAAAAAATATACATTATAGATTTCCTCTTATATAACATGATATATTTTATATTTTTAATATATTTTAAGGATACTAAAAACCATATATAATAACCAATATATTCATATCATATATGATAGAACACCATGTTTCCCTTTTTAATGCCACACTTTTATGGTTTTATTAAACTCATTGTATCTCTATGTTATTTTTTCCACATCTCTATTTGACCATATGATAAAACCGTACCACTAAACTCTATAGTGTGTAAAATATAGGATATATTATAGTTTGAATAATTTTTAGTATTATAAATTATATTCCCAATTTTTAACTCGTTGGTCATATTATCCAAACTTCATAAATTAAAAACATCAAATGTTACGATCTTAGTTACATATATTGTCTACTTAGAACTCAATATATATTTTTCATCATCATAATAGTTTTTATACCTTTTTTAATTAAACATTTAACTTTATATCATTTATTAAATAGTATAGCTCTGTAAATTATTCTTTTACTGACATACCCTAAAATATTTTGAATATTAAGTGACATTCTGTTTTAAATTTTTTTTCAAAATCATTTACTTGTAAATCATTGAATTTCACTTAGTCTGAATATACTCCCACTAACCTCTTAGTTTCTATATTCTATTAAGAATATCATGATTTGATACACATACTTTCTTTTGTTCATAAAATAACACTTAGTCCCTTTAATTGTAATATTTTACAAACAATCCACTGTTTCCATATCAAATATGGTATTCAATGTGTTTGAGGAGTCATTATAAAAATAATGTTTTGTTTTTGAAAAATTCCACTGAAGGAGGTGGGATAGATTCCCCATATATTTTACCAAACATCTTGATAAATAATTTTATCCTAGATAAAACTATTTTATAAGTATATTCTTCTTAAAAATAAAATAAAGTTTGATGAATCGTAAACTAGGTGTATTGAATTCATAATTTCATATTGTTGACAATAAACAACTTCATGTAACATATGAAAGAAATTGTATAATGATACACATCCTTTTTTATATCATTATAAACGTGATATGTATTCCTATATAATCAAATCTATGATTTGACAACTATTTTCTTCATTATTTGATTGAAAACTATAAGATTAATCACTTATTTAGATGATCATGAACACATGTACATTTATTATACTTGTAAACCATATTGTTAGTATCATATACCCTTCAAAATAGAATAATTGATTTCTATAATAGTGGTACCTGATGTGAATTGTCAATAGAATTCATCAAAACCCTTTAGGTATTATAGAACATTCCATCATATAGAGGAAATTTCCTTCTTTCATAACACTAAATTTAGGTTTCAATATTTGATTCTAATTGTTAAACATATCCATATTTATTTTTATTGCTTTAACATTTTCCTAATTTTACAATTAATAAAACACAAGAAACTAAACATCACATTCCTAGTTCCTCTGTCATCAACACTTTGAGAAAATTTGGTAAATATTTATTGAACTCATTCAAATTTTTATAACATTTCAATAAACAAATTTAAAAACAATTCAATATTCAGATCAGTCCTTAATTGATATATTTCGTCACACCAAGCCATTGCTACACTCCATCATATTGATTTTATTATTTGACAAAAAAATTCATTAGGTAATTTTACATATAATAATTCTCAAACATTTTATGTATTTATTTAATCCTCTCAAAATTATTCAGGTCCACTTGCTGAACAAATTCATCATTAGAGTTTTTATGATGGGTTTTACTCCAATGAATAAAATTTTTACTTAATGATTAAGAATAATTCATAAGTTTTCTAATAGTCTAAAAGGTTATATACATTAATATATTCTTTTATAATTGTTGATCTTAATGTCATGAACAATGGTGATATTGTTATTTTAACTATAATATTATAATTTATTAATTGATTATCATGTTTTATAGTCATTTGATAAGGAATCGTACTAAATATGGACCCATAAAATGATAAACAATTTAAAAATTAATCATATAAATTAATGGGAAAAGATATATATTTTCCCCATTAAACTGTTATTATTTTAAATTCCTCTCAAAAAATTTATTTTTAGGAATGTAATTATTCCAATCATATCATTATTGGAACATTCATTCTTGTAAAACCGACTATTTTCCTAATCTATCACATGGATAAACTCAACAAAATTCCTCTTATATACTTCCTAAGGTTTTCCGAATTAACCAATAAAAATTATAGAAATGATGCACTTAACTCTTTGGGACACCGCATTAGTTTCTTTCCTTAAACTATATAATTTAGTGGAACCCTTCCAGGGAATAACCCATATGGTTACATGATCAATGTCTTGAAATGTGTTTACTTTTGAAGGGATATATTCATTAGAATATTAAAGAGGATTTAATCTCAAAATATTTTCTAATATATTCTATTTAAATTTATTAATTCTTCCATTGATTTATTTTTTAAGAGAGTTACATTTATCTAAAAAATATTCCATAGAATATTAATGTGTAAATCTTTACACAAATCATTATTTTTATTTCAAAACAAAATTAAAATATTACTATATTCATACATATATAATTGCATATTATGAATGAGGTCTGTGATACCCATTCATATAATATATTAGAGTAAAATGAAATCAATAATCATTATATAAGAATATACTTAGATCAATAGATAAATAGACGCCACTTTTCAAGACAAGTCATATGCCTCCAAGCTAGTGAGCATTTCAACCCAAAATCCCTCTACACAAGGATACTTTATTCAAGAGAGAATTTATTCCATAATAAATTTTACACCTGATATATATATATATATATATATATATATATATATATATATATATTATAGTTCAATCTTATAATTATGTACAAGTCAAAATCTATGTAAAAAACTACATCAATTATCTTACCTAAATTATAACTCCTTAAATGCATGTGTTTTTCTCTTTAAACTAAATTATACACATAATTCATAATATAATAGGTATATTTAATAATTAAATATGTAATAATAAAAAATAAATGAACATTTCATAAATTTAGACACGAGACAAATATTTTTCATCAATTCATAAATAAAACAATTATAACCAATTAATAATTTCTCCATACAATATAGACATTTCATAATGAAATAAATATTAAGACATTATATTTACGTCCAATATTAACTCCACAATATTATTAATTTATATGGTATTTACTTAGTTATATGATTTTTTTTAACTATAAACATTTCATATTATAATTCTATTTTGTAAACAATTTACATAATCTATATATCACATATTTGTATTATTTAAACCTTGATCATATTAATTATCAAAACTCCTTTTTGATATGTTTAAATAATTTCCAAAATAAGTTTTTTTGTTTTTTATAATTGAAATTAATTATTATAAATAATTCATAATATTCAATATGAACTCATTTATATTTTTTCATTTTTTTGTAATTTCTAAACACTTTATAAATTACCCGTATAATTGGAATGTAACATTTTATATCTAAATTATAATTTGTTTCATATAATTTAAAAATATATTTAATATTTACATTTAATATTATAGAATATATATTTACTACATGTTATATAAATATTTTATTATTAATTAATTTGAATATAAATTATTAATTATATAAATACAAAAAACATACCTTTTTCATTATTTATAAAAAAATTATAAAATATTTTATGAGTAATTGAAACAATGAAAAATAATTTTTTCCATGAATATCATATTATATGATATACCACATATCATAAATTTTAGCTTATTTAATGTTGGTGTTATCTGTTATATTTTATGATAAATAAAATGTGACCGGTGAAAAGATGTGGTGGTTACATACCATAAACCTAACATCATTTGGAATTCACCACTTCAAATGTGTAGCTTTCATAATAGTGACCATTCCTCCTTTAGTTCACATATCTTAGAATATATCTTATATTTTAAGGGTGATTTGATGCTATATTTTTGAAACAGAGATCAATGTTAACACTATATACAATATTTGTCATTATATACTATAATATATGAAAAAAATGAAATTTAATTTTTTCACCACCTATGATATCTCTTATTGTATGGTACAACTATATCATATCTTACAATATCTAAAATTATTTATATTATACTCTCTTATGTTTTTTTAATGATCACAAACAAAAAAAATATATGTTTCTAAAATTTTCATTTAACGGATTTTAGTGTTATTATTTTAGACATTATATCAAGAAGGTACTGAACCAAATATAGGGCTAAAAATGACTGTGGAGAACATTTTAAAGGTCCACCACATACAGATACTAGAGGTCACCCAGTAGACCACACTAGATAGCTTATGGGATGCAGAAATGACACATGTTTTGTCAAGGTACCACTGGGTGGCCTACGACTACCATTGGTTATTTTGTGGAATTATAGAAGATGAAATAATAGACATTGAAAGTGGTCCCCAACTTCATTTTTCCCACTAATGACTTTATTTGACCCATAAGGCCTCAAAAATAATTTTAGGACCTCTAGAGGCTATAAATACACACCTGAGGGTGATTTTATTCATGAAAATACATTCATGATAATTTTAGATTTCTCTTGTACTATATTTTTTCATTATCAAGAACTATAGAAAAATTTTAACTCCCCCTCCCATATCTTCTTATTATATTCATGCTTTGGGATTGTGATTGTTCTTCACATTTCTTATGTTAATAAGTCATTTTCCTTTCCTTTTCACGGGTGGTCACTATCATTTAGAATGATATTATAGGTAATCAATACATATAAAAAATAGGTATTGGGTCCTAATTTTCATTGAGTGTGAGGGGGATAGGTTATCAGTAACTTAAAAGTGAGGAATATTGGGTTTCTAGACACAACCACTAACAGACTAGTGGGTTTTTTGAAACAATCACTAATATAAAGTGAGTTTGGTTTTTCATTGTAAAACCACTAAAATCCATGGTTATACTTCTTATAACATGTTTCTTGTTATAACTTCTAAAAATATAAGGTTTGGGATTCTTAATACAACCATTCAAAAGAAATTTATAAACCAAACCCACTCAAGGATATTGAGGGGAAGAGACATAGGGATCCCTTTGTGGATTATTTTTGAACTCCATTATCAATACACCATTACTTAATTTCTAATTTTATATTTATACTACACATAACTCATATGATTTTTATTTTATGCTTTCATTATTATAATTTCATCAAGATTAGTTGAAATTTATTATAAAAAATTAAAGGTAATCCCACCCTCTTTCCATCTTTTCTCTAACCAACAATTGGTATAAGAGGCAACATTTATTTCAAAACCTTAACTCGTTTCAAGGAATAATCACTTAAGTATGGACTCTACCTCAAATACCCAACATGCTCCCAAGGGAAACTCAATTGGTTGTTATCCATACTTTTATAGATCATAATATGGATATTGGGAAACAAGAATGTCTAATTTTATTAACAGTATGTGATATTTGGTATGGAAAATATTAATGCATGGATATACCCTCACCAAAGAGTTTGTGGAAAAATTGACTTCAAATTATATATAAATTATTTATCTTGATAGAAAATCCTTGAATGATTTAAATTTTGGATTAGATATGAATGAATTTAATAGAGTTTCCATGTGTAAAATTTCCCATATAATTTTTAAATTATTTGAATTTATGCATGAAGGTGACACTAAAGTAATGTATGTAATGATTGGTATGTATCTCCAGGATTTTGAAAGCATTAGTATGTATTTTAACAAGTCAATAACTGAAATATTTACCCATTTGATAAATATTCATAATTGATGTAAGACTTTAGGTGATGTTTTGTTAAGGGCGACACCATTGAAAAACATCCATAGGGAATTTCCATACTTCTAGGCACCCAATGTGATAGAAATATAAGAATATAATGACATCATGAATATTCTAGTTAAAGAGATCATTGTATCAATAATGACCTGTGAGGTTAAAATTGATAGAAAATCCTTAAAGGAATCAGAAGAGGTTTAGGAGAAAAAGAAGATCATTTCTTTTAAGGAAATTAATAATGATTCATCCCGAAGTGGTTCTGATCTTGAACACTAGGACAATAAGATATGCAGGTTCATAAAAAGAAATAAATCCTATTATCATTCCAAAGAGGATAATCATAATGGTGAATCAGTCATATGGTTCTATGGTTACAAAAAATAGCATACATCTAGATTTTCCTATATCCAAAAATAATGTGAATGAGAAGAATTAATGTAAAGAGTTATTTATAATGTCAACTTGGAGTAAAAGAGAAGACTCCATATCTTTATTTAAATTAAGAAATGGATGTTCCAAATATATCATGGCCCAAATTGAGGTAATTAATGTGATATATTCTTCCAAATATGTTAATGTGATATATTCTTGTTCCTCTTGGTATATTTATTATGAATATCTCAAATATGTTAATGATCATTTAACATAGGTATTTTATGAACTTACAAAAACATTCAAGGTTATAAAAAAGAAATGTAACCTTTTTTAAGTGATAAGAATTTACTCTCTCAAACAAAATAATATTTATATTTAAAATAATAAGAGTAAACAAAAGTTAAAAATTGGTATAAATAATTTAAGATCCTAAAAATATATTTCCAAGTTTACCCAATGTGATAAATATTTAATTTTCTTTTTTCAATCATAAAGAAAAAGAAAAAATAATTATGGTCTTGTTTATAATTCAAGTTTCACTAAAAATACCATGAATACCATTTTTTTAAGTACTAGATCCCAGTATAGATTTTGTAATTAAAATTGAAAATTAGGGTAGTTGATTTAAGAATGAAATTATAGAAATGCCTGATATGGTAGACCAAAATCAATCTTCTTTCCTTTTAAAATATATTCTATTATTTCTCATATATCTTATATAAATTCATATCCAAATAATATGTGGGTTACCATATCATTATTGGATAAAATTTGGGAACTGAAATTTTAGGTACCAAAATCTCTATATTCTTAATTTTTTTGGAGGTGTGTTGTATTAAGTGAAAAAAACCCTTATGATAAAATGAATTATAATTATTTAGGGGAATATATTCATAAACATCTTATGAAATCTACATTAGAAAACCATAGATTCACGAATTCCTTGATTTTGATGATAAAATTTATTTTATTTCAAGGCTTATATTTTGAATATCTCATTGAATATTCTCAATTTATTTTGGAATATATATTTCAATTTTAAATTTCATCTTTAAATATTTTTGGAAGTTTCTATTTCAAAATATATGAATATTCAAACTGGTATTTCACTATTATTTAACATATTAAATTTGATTTAATTTAAATATTGAGTGATTTTATATTGTTTAATTAGACTAACATTTGAATATCTAATAATTAGAATTTAGTAATCAATTTTAATTTATTTTGGATGAATTTTATTTTAAAATCCATTATATTACTATTTCAAAATTAAAATAATTATTTAAGCTACCCATGAAAGAACTGTCATACTTGTTGTTCTCCCCTAGGAAGCTGGTTTTGATTTCCAAAACCATGTTTATATATTTTATCCATAGTCAAGCTAGTATAGCTCACCAATCAGTCAGTAGGTTCGTTCAAGGCCCTTTTTACCCTTTATGTTGGGTATTTGTTTATTTTGTTTTACACCTCTATTATATTATCCTCACTCTAATTAATCCATATTGTTTCAATAATATAAAATCAAAATCTATTAAAAGTCAATTATTTTTAAATTTTCATTTTGATATGTTTGGATCTTATGTGTTATGAATTTTCAATTGTCCACCTCAACTTTTTCTGATCTTTTCATATTTTTGAAAGAAGAATAATTTAATGAAGTGAATCATTGTTCTCTCTAAAGGTTTTCTATAGCTGATTATTGAAATTTATTTTGAAACATACATTGGTATCATCTTTAATTTTTTATATTAAAAATAATTTTTTCATAGATCTATGTATTTCTAATGACCTATTTCAGGGTCAGCCTACCCTTTTGATTCTAAAATGTTTCTAATGAGATATATTAATTTGGGTACAAACTCTAGCTTGATAAGATCTATTTTGAAGGTTAAAATATTTTTTAATTTTTTTAAAATATGTTGTTATGGGATACATGTATCTATTAATTTAGAAAAATAATGTTGTCTCTATTCATCTTAATTTTACATAGTAAATGGAATCTTGTGGTTTTAATTATCCAATTTAGGGGGAGTGAGATATCTATTTTTCTATCCAAATTAATTCTAAGAAAGAAACTATTTTAGAAGAAATTCTAGTAATGTTGAGATTTCAAAGTTAACTTTTCTTTAAAACATTAGCGTATGTTTATTTTATATTATATTTTATGTAATGCTTTTTAATATTTGAGCATATAGAATGTCTATTTTTATAAATATTTTTTGGAAGGTTGAATGTTTTCAGGAATTCAAATTCATTTTTATTTTCTAACTCTCTTGATAGAACATTATAGGTTATGAAAATATTAATTTCTATTTTGTCTCTCTTATACATAGACCTCATATTATTATTATTTTTAAATTTATTTCACTAACCCATGTTCAGGAGATTTATGATATTTATAATGTGGGAATAAGGTGATGAAATATGTTTTATAAATTATTAAATATATTTTTAAACTTATTCTGGGATGAGAAGATTATGAAATTTTGGTTATAGTCATACATGCTCTAATTATTTCAAATAATTTTTAAATATATCTAAATTTCATGAATTTTCATAGTTATTGATTTATATATTCCAAGTGGGAGATAGATAAGACATCAGAGAATCAATTATATTTTTCTAAGGGGAAAAGGTAAATATTTGGAAGTCATTTTGAATTGTTTCAATTCATTTGTAAATTGGATGTTTTTTAAATTGAATTATTTTTAATATTATTATTTTTTTAATTATTTATTTTCTATAATAAAAATGGGGAGTTTTGAAAATGATTTTTTTATGAAATCATTATTGAATTCCATTTATAATTTTATTTTTGATGTATTAAATTAATTTGTTGAATTTATTTGTGAAATATAAAAATTTCTTTTAGTTATATATTTTAGGATTACAACGTGCCTATTTTTATAATTATTGTTTTCATATGTTTTTTTTATCATCATAATGGGGGAGAATATTGTGAATATCTATCTTTTGTGTTTTTATTGATCGAAAATAACAAATTATGTTTTAAACTTTTTCTTTTCATGGATTTGAGTGTTTCAATTGTAGATATTTTTTCAGGAAGGTACTATACTAAATAGAGTGATCAAAAGGAGTGCGGAAGAAAATTTTAAATTCCTCCACCTATAGGAGCCATTAGATACACAATACACCACACCAGATAGTAGGTGACGTCCATGGTCTAGCCAGTGACACTCACCGGCTATCCAGTGTCATTCTTCCAGACAAAAAATTATCTTTATGAGTGGTCCCCACCAACCTGTTTTCTCCTCTAAAATTGTTGTGGGATTCTTACTACAATCGCTAAAAATAAAGAGATATTGGGTCTTCTTTTTACAACCACTAAAAATAGGGGACTTACTTTTTATAATAGAATTTATGCTAAAACTTATAAAAGGAAAGGGTTTGGGTTTCTTAGTATGCCCATTAAAATGAATGGTTTAAACCAAAACCTCTCAAAGATATTAGGTAGAGGATATTTAGGGCTCCCTTTGTATATTTTTTCCAATGTACTTCATCAATATCATGTTCCTTATCTTTTAATTTTATATTTTTATTACATTGTTTCATTGGGAAATGGGATGTGGATGGGATTTCGGTCGGACTGTTTGATTGATTATAGGGGTTCAGTGACTTGGCCAATCATTCTCATTCCATTTCCCATTTGTTATTATTCCCAATAAAATCCCAATGGTTCCCCATCCATATTTTGGTACGTACCTGATTTCCCAAGGCATGTGGCTAGTTGGGGTTTCCAACCCAACAACGCTTAGGGACTCACGTTGGTCAAGAGGATGGTAGGTCGGTCACATCGTAACCTTTTGGGGTAGAATTGTTGCCTAATTTGGGAATCCCTTATTGATATCATATATTTTCATGAAATCCTATTCATAACCAAATATAGGTCATGTTACCCATGCGTAAATTTATTGATTACATGCATGTATTGATGGGAACAAGTTTGTGCATATCTCGAGTTCTCTTTTTCTCTCTTATTTATTAGTGATGCTTTGGGTTATGGCCATTTTTTGGAACAATGGATTTTACTACCATCCAATAAGGCAGTTGGTGTCTGGGATATTAGATTGAACCTTTTGAAGGCGTCCAATGTATCATTTAATAATATGAATCAAGACCCACATAGTTTATTTGATGTAGTTTAATGTTGTGTGACTGGACCCATTCATACAGTTTAACATCATGCGGTAAGGATGAAAGTATCAGGCTCAAACCTTTGTGTGGTGTCCTCGTATCCTATTTGGGGAAGAAATTAGAGTCTATATAGTTCTTATAATGGGTGTCTATGTCATTATAGATACAACAATAGAGGCCATGGTCATGACTTATGAAAATAAAACTATCTTCTATTTCTCTATCGTTAGTATATACCTTTGAGTGGAGATGAAATGTACCTAGTAATACAGCCCAATGGTGACCCCCATTCCGGGGGAATACTCATAAAGCTATTTGTAAAATCCTTTCTAGTCTATAATCCTACATGAATCATACTAGGTGTTAGAAACAAGATATAACAAACGATCAGACATATTTCATTAGTGTATATCCCTACAGGCTTACACATTAAACATTCCTTTAGAGAGGCATGATTACCCTTACCTAGGAAGATATGGTGCTATAAATGGGACTCATGAAGGAATCATACTTATCCTACATTATAAAAGGAACCATATTCATCGTCTTTTATTTTATCCCTACCCCTTGATGGGTTTTGTGTACTCAAGGGCACGTTCGGGACAGATACTTAAGATGTTGCCCGTGTATGAGCCCACTTCTCAACTACTGATGGATAAAGTAGAATAATAATCCCTAAGTAATTATTTGGTATTTATGGTTGAAATGTTGAATAAATGAAGGGATTGACCCTGAAGTAGTGGCCCATTTAATCTTGGGCCTTCAAAAGGAGTCCTACATATACCAGATATAACAAGAATGAGAGTTCTCGTAGTTCATTCACCCTTTAACCCACTGATGGGATAAGGTGTATGATCTTAATCATAGATAATATTATTATCGCAGAGGTTCTAGGGATTTTATAGTATTATAACATGATGGATTCCCTTTGGTCAGGGCTTACACACTGAGGTTGTCCTTTGGTCGGATCTTACACACTGAGGTTTTCCATTGGTTGAGGATTACACACTTAGGTTGCCCATATATGTAGGGAAAATTATATTATACCATTGTTCAGGGCTTAAACCCTTAGGTTTCCCTTTGGATAGGGCTTACACACTGGGGATACCATTTGGTCAGAGCTTATGTGCTGGAGCTTCCCTATGTTTGGGGATTACGAATCAGGGCTACCTATATATTAGAGAGATATTATATTATGCCACTTGTCAGGGAAAACACTCTAATGTTGACCTTTGGTCAGGGATTACACATTGTTCCTTCCCTTTGTTCATGTGTTTCTCATTGGGGATTCCCTTTGATTCACTCATCCTCTATCTCTTGATGGATAAAGAGAGATAATAATGCCCATTAAAGGTCTTTCTGAGAGCATTTCGTCAATACGGTTGCATGAGTTCATAACCCTAGTTCATTCAGGACACTTCACTTATAAAAGGGGGATGTGGATGAAAGTTCTTTTCTAGGGTCCACATGGTTTGAGTCTAAGTGGTTCTATCGAATTAAGTTGATATATCCTTGGAGACTTTCTTTTCCCATCTTTATTGTATGTTGAATAGGTCTTGATTTCCTTCCCAATATGTTGGGGACTCATCATGTCAACTAATACACATACAATGGTGTTTTCTTAATTAATTGGCATGTATTCATTGTCTTCACATAATTAGAGTGGAAATGTCTGTGGTTATGTGCATGATCGAAGAATACATGATCATACTTTATCGCATGATCATTTTATCTTTCCTTCGGATGGTTGCATGTCAATGAGGAAATGTCTATGGAAAACCACATGATCATGACGACATGTAAATAACTCCTTCTCAAGATCAAATTCCATTTTCTAGGATATCTCTGAATAATCGACATGTACAATTCCATGGTGCTTTGCATTTGTTGGTGCCAAAATATTGCACGAAAGGAAGGGACGAAAAAGACGGCTGGCACGATGCCTCGCGAAGCACCGACGCGAAGCACCCCGAGCAACGCGGTCTCACGAAGCTCCAAAGACGGTAACTCTCTGCGAACGCATTTGACGTTCGTGAGCCCACCGCGAAGCTCCAGAGGCGGTAACTCTCCGTGAACGCATTTGACGTTCTTGAGCCCGCCATGATGCTCCAGAGGCAGTAACTCTTCACAGACGCCGTTGACGTTCGCGAGCGCTCCGCGAAGCACCTGAGGTGGCGTGCGAGTTCTGCTTCACGGCGCCCCTTCCCTATAAATACTGGACTCCCCCTGATTCCTGAAGACGGACGATCTGACCTTTCGGCTTCTCCTCTCCCGAATCGCGAAGCACCCTTTGTCCTCAGGAATCATGAGCTTCGCGAGGTACTTCTACTTCGCGTGACGCCTTCGCTTTGAATCGTTTTGAGCCCCTCTTCCGAGAGGGATTCCCTTCGCGAAGCTCAAGGGAATTCGCGAAGGAAGGGGATTCCCAAGGGAACCCGGGTAGCCTCTGAGTGTTTATGCTTTGCGAAACACCCAACCTGTACTAGTGATCCCTATGCTAAGGCAGGATCGCTACAAATCGTGAAGCACACTGCTTCACAAGACCCTGCTTCGCGAGGCACCTCTTCTTCACGAGGCAGTGCTCCGCGATCACAGTTCCACTTCGTGAAGCACCCTCCACTCATACCTATGCCACATGATAAGTCCAAGGCACTCCACTTCGAAAAGCACACTCCTTTGCTTGGAAATTCCTCTTCCCGTGTGACCCTCCAGGTTTGCACGATGCGATTTCAAAGTCCCACGGACAATACCACTCATAGCATTGCTTCTCCTAATGCTTCTTCGCATAGGCACGCTAACAGCTATTGCTTCTTCGCATAGCCACGCTAACGTGGGCCCCTCGATGGTTCGCTCCACAACCCCCCTTGACCATGGCCTCGCCAGTACCTTCCCTCCCCCAAGGATCAGAGGGTTCCAGTTATGTAAGTCCTAGGGGTGCAGAGTGAACCCACCTCATCCGAGCTGTAGGACGTTAAATTTCCAAGCACCACGTCCTCAACACATGACGTTAAACTGTGACCCGACCTCGTGCCTCTCACGAAGGGTCCCCCCAGATCGAACATTTTTTACGCCACTCATCTCCACATGAGTGGAATCACCCTTCCACAAGGGATGATATCCTCCTTATTGGAGTGGCGTATGTTCTCAGGAGAAGGGTGACCCTAGTTCTCCAATAGATTGCTGCACCCCTGCATCTCCGTACTTCCCCACTACCAAGGTCAGTGGAGGGCGTGATAGGGAATGAGGCACCTCCCATCATTGGTCCCAAATCCCTCTTTCGTTGTGCTTTGTCACACTCCGGGCCTCCATCCTGGAGTAATTCCCAGCACCATGGGCATCCTAACGCATAATCCCCTCTTCTCTTCTCACGGACGCATCCTTCATGACGTGATCGTCAGGTCCTTGCAACCTCTTGTTTCTCACACCGAGCATGACTCACGTGGGCTTAGAGTGAGCACCGACCCTGACCCCCACCCTCAGCAAACTACGAGGACTTTGATCCATGTCAAGGCATGGTACGTAGGAAGCCTCCATGAGGTTCAAGCCACATTACTCAGTCGTTTAATTCACGTCGAGTTTCGCCCTCGTCCAGCATGACGTTAAACTGCATACCCTCGTCCAGCATGACGTTAAACTGTATGCCCCCCTTGTCCCGCATGACATCAAACTGCACACCCATTTGAACTACGAGGTCTTTGATCCATGTCAAGGCATGGTACGTAGGAAGCCTCCCTAAGGTTCAGGCCCAACAATCATTGGCCCAGACCGTCTCCTTATCGGTGTGCCAAGACCCCATCTCCCATTGGACCAAGGTCCCTCATTTACGTCGGTTCACCGACACCCACCACCCGTCGTTTATTCACGTCAGGGTTCACTACCGTCCCACATGACGTTAAACTGTATTCCATCAATCCTTTGAACTACGACTTTGATCCATGTCAAGGCATGGTACGTAGGAAACCTTCCCAAGGTTCAAGCCCACCACTAGTGGACCCATGGGTCTACTTTCACGTTAGTTCACCGATGAAACCCTTTGGACTACGAGGTCTTTGATCCATGCCAAGGCATGGTACGTAGGAAGCCTCCTTGAGGTTCAAGCCCATCTCTCATCGGACCAAGGTCCACCCTCACGTCGGTTCGCTGACGCATCAGACCAAGGTCCACCTTTACGTTGGTTCGCTGACGACACCAGTCGGACCAAGGTCCACTTTCACATTGGTTCGCCGACGAAGCCCCTATGAACTACGTGGTCTCTGATCCATGTCACGACATGGTATGTAGGAAGCCTCCACGAGGTCCAAGCCCATCACCACTAGGACCCTCCTGGTCCTTCCCATTCACGTCAGTTCGCTAATGATGCCCATCAGACCAAGGTCCACCCTCATTCCGGTTCACCGGCACCATCCCGAACTATGCGGACTTTGATTCCCTGCCACGGGGATACGTAGGAATCCCCTTCAAGGCTCAAGCCCATCTTCACTGTTTCTCTTGCAATGGTTCCTTTCCATTCCCCCCTCCACTTCATTCATCCATCCATCATCCACCCTGATTCTCGCCCGGATCGTCATATCCCAGTGAGACCATGTCAGTACGCTCCTCTTCACAGCCTCCCATGGGCTGGCCCCGGTATCGGCATCCCTTCAAGGGAAATCCCTCAATCTGATCTATTCAAGCTAATTCTCTGATCGGGATGATCCATCTCCGTTGGACGTTAAACTCACGGTGTACCCTGTGTTAAACACGGGAAGCTGAGGAAAACCTCAGATATGTGACTATGGTGTATAATTCCCCGTGCTCGATGTGGGATGCCTCAGGCTTCCACGCCCTCGAGAAGCCCTGTGACCAGGGATAATAGACAGACATGCCAGGTTCCCCAGCATCCAGACACGCTACTGATGCCTCAACGTGACTACTCCCCCGACTGAAGGTTGTTTCCCTGACCAGACCCCTTGGAATGTCTCGACAAAAGCAGTGTAATTAACTGGCGTCCATGGAAACATGGAACTGGGAAGAGTTTCACGAACAACGTATTAAATCTATAAGGGAGACTTGGACTAGGTGACAAGTTCTGAGGAGGAATCCACAGAAGGAAGAACCGAAATCCCATCATCCCATTTTGATCAAGGAGCAGACGTCCTTGAATAAGGAGCGAATGTCGCCTGCCTTTGGAAAGCGGGAATGCGGGGCAACAAGCGCAGCGCATCCTCCTCCGCGGACGGACGGATGCGCGCGCCCCGATGAAAGCGTCGGAAATAGAAATTGTGAACCCGACGTGAATTTCTTCTCCTCAATATAGAGATTAGTAGCGTTCGAGACACCAGTAGATTGACGTGTCACCGGATCCAGATATCCGGTGCCTGGTCCCTCCAAGAAAATAGCAGGCCTGTCGTGAAACTCACTGGAAGTCGGGGTAGTAGAACGTGGGGAACTCTGTTCCGCAGCATGTTGGCATGGATCCTCCTTACATACATGGAGAATGGAAGGACTCTGGGGCACTGAGACAAGATCAATGCCCGCTCGCCTATGCAGGGGCAGGGGAAACATCGCCACAGCCACCCCACATGGCGCCGCTACTGCCACGACGGCCGCCACATCGCGGACCACGGGGCGCCCACGTCCCCTTTCCCCATCAGAGATCATCAAGCGACGGGTGATCAACAACCTTGTGTGTAGGTACGAGGAGGAAGGGGTCATCCCAACTCGGGATATGGCCCGCTTGGACCTGGAGGCCTCTAGGCCCCGCTGTCAACGCCGTCCTAACAGGCCGCGCAGGGAGCCCCTGCTCCCCACCCCAACGTTCAACCGTTTCAGGAGCCTGTCCCCGGAACACCTTGACGACTCCTCACCTTACGCTCAAGAGGCGGGCACCGTCCGGCTCAGCCCACTTAGGGTCCCGACCCAAGGGCTCCAGGAAAGAGCTCCCTTCCGGCCGCGTTAGCGCCGCCGTTCGACTCCGTAGGAAGAGCAGGCAGGCCATGCCCATGCACCACCTGCGCCAGCTCGTCTGACCCGACGTCAGCTTCGGGCCTGGGCTGAGGACGGTCGCCCAAATGCATCAACGTCAACATCTATAGTGGCCCGCGCCACCGCCGACGTGCATCATGAAGTCCCTGCATACACTGAGCAGGGGCACTCCTTCACCCAACCAGGATCGAGACCCCAACCGCCCCACGGGCAGGCTGGGTTGACTCTCCGGGTTGTAGGCCCGAGTGGTGATCGCCGCGAACTAACCCGCGGTGATGTCACCCCATACAGAGGCCCTCCTCGTACCACTACTCCATAGAGCGTGGGCCTTCCCCGCTCCGAAACTCGTCATGGAGGTATACCTCGTGCTACCCCCATCCCGAAGGAATACCTGCCCCATGGCAGTGACGCTCGGCGCGGAAACCTTTCCCGCGCCCACTATACAGGGTATGGAGTCCATCCTCCTGCCCCCGACCGCCGATCTAAAGGCACCATCCATCCGGTCCTTCTCCTATGTGGGGGCCCTCCCTTCGTCCTCTCTGCAACCGGCGAAGGTCCTCCTCGCCCCAGCAACTCGAGGAGTGAAGGTCATCCTCGCTCCACCCGCATCGACCATGGAGGTCCTCCCCATGCTCCTACCGATTCCAACAGAGGCTCCTCCCACATGGGTTTTGTCCATGGAGGTCCTCCCCATGTACCCTTCGACATTTGCCCTGGTGCCCCTCGCACCTCGGCTATCTCGAGTGGGGGCCCTCTCCACCACGGTGCCAGCGCCGCCCAGAGATTACATGATAGGGATCAACCCTATCCCGAAGAGACACCCCGGGGTAGGAGAGCGGGTTTTCACCGCCACAAGAAGAGTCCTGTGAAGGCCCGGGTGGAGATCAAACCTACCCGCTTCTCCGACTCTGAAGCGGAATGTGACTTAGCGATGGAACCTTCTCCCCGCTCCTCCATATCAAGGACTGGGGCAGGAACCAGACGCGTTAGCCTCATTCTCCCGGAATATGAGGTCCACCAGATTCCCATCTCTCTCCACAGGTACATCCAGGAGGAAGAAATCTTGGGAATTACGCAGGTCTCGACCGCGCAATCACCGCCACTATCACCAGAAGAACCCTCTACCTCTACCAGATACCACAGAGAGCTATTTTGGGGGCCAATTGTGGTAGAGTGACGACATGACCTGTCGTCGGTAGCCGCGACTCCTATTCCGGAAGCTGTGGCTATCAGCCCATCGTATCGTGACATCGTGGCCAGGTCACCTTACTCTTCGGAGGATGACCCGGAATTCGGCGGCCAGTCAGCTCGTTCGCTGTATTCTCCTCCGCCGAGTTTACTATCCCATAGGTCCACCTCGGTACTGCTACCGGTCCCTCATCCGCCCTCGGTTGATGAGTGGGGCAATACAGGGCCAGACCCCGAGTCCGAACCCAGGAGCTTCTGGAGTATTCTTGCATCGGATCACTTCCTAGAGAAATTCTGGCCGACAGCGGCGCTGAACTTTCGCGTACCAGAGTCTCTTACCCCTGAAGAAGTGGGGTGCTTTTGTCTAACCCTATGGGCGACGCACTTCCTCCTTCGTTACGAGCAGGTGGTGTACCCCAGAAATCGAGAGCACTTCGAAGAAATCGGCGAGCAATACCGCCTGATCGATTTGGCCGCACTCATTGTGGCCCAGCACCCTGAGTCGCTAGGCCGTCAGAGCGCCCTTCAACGAAAATGTGTTCAGAGTTTCAAAGTACTCCGCAGAATCATCAGGGAAGCTACCCCCATGTGCAAGTCTGTGGTTGGGGACACTATGCTACTCTCCTCTTCGACCCTATCAGACGGCAGCCCGATTCGCTATGCGACATCGAGGAAATGCCCTCGAGAGGGGTCGTGGTCCACATGGTTGACGTAGTGGACAAGGAAGATGAGTTTGAATTCCTTGATGGAGACTTACCCCCCAAGGGCGTACCGCCACTACTAGACCCATTAGGGAGGGTTACCCATCAGCAGAGGAACCTGCTAGGCCTCCCTGTACCCACCGAGTCACTGGTACTCGGTCGAAACACCGGCAAGGGTAAGGAGCACATCGGAACTGTCATGAACTCCGACCTATCTGCCTCTGTGCAGAAAATGGAAGAAGATCCCAAGAAGGCGATGTTACGCCAGCAGCTTGCTGAGCAGAAGAGGCTGGTTGACAAACCCTTGGCTGAGCGCGCCGCAGAGTGACGACCCGACTATGGTAATCCCAGGCCGGGGTAGTAGGAGCAGGAACAATTCCCCCCCAGTGAGATGCCTCCGGGAAACCCTGATCATGCTACTGCCGCAGACAGGGCAGAAGCCGGAGCTTATGGCAAGAGGGTGTGATACGTCTCGCCAACCCCCCCCCCCCCCCGAACGACGAGGCAATCTGAAGAATCCGGTCCAGGTTCCCCCAGTCTCCCCATAGGTCGTTCCACCAGTTGATCCACGATCTGCCGAATCCATCTACCGTGTTGAAGAACCTGGCAACACAATTGTGGTTAGGGATCCCCGTCAAGACAGGGACCCCCACCCGGATGATCTTATAGCGGCACTCACAGCCCGCCTCGAAGCGTTGGAAACGTGGCAGGTGGCAGTCCCACCAGATGGCAAGCCGTATCCCGCGTGGGTGGATGATATGCCCGCGCCCCCGGGTTTTGGGAACCCCACTTTCTCACCCTTCAACGGGACATGGGACCCGCCGCAGCACTTGACTCATTTTTCTTCCAGGTGTGGTCCCATGCTGGGGACCCCGGCCCAGCAAGAAGCCGCCAAACTCCAGTGTTTCGTACAGAAATTGGAAGGTCCAGCATTCGTCTGGTACAGCTAGCTCCCTATCAGATCGGTGACCAGTTGGGAGGACCTTCGTCGGCAGTTCCTATACCAGTTCATCTCCACCACACGGAAGACCAGCATTGCAGACCTCTTCAAGTGCAAGCAAAGGCCTGATGAGCGAGTTGCAGATTTCATCACCCGGTGGAAGGGACTTACGTATTCCCTCGATATTCCACTGACTCAGGAGAAATTACTGACGATGTGTGTGGGGAATGTCAAAACAGAGCTAGTACCCTCCCTGATTACCCAGAAATACCCTGGAGGGTTCATAGATTTCTCAGATAATGCTCAACATCTTGAGGAAGCTCTGCATCAGGCTAGTTAGGCATGTTCGTTGCCCCCTATGATCCCAGCCAGGAGGACCGCCAGGGCTGAACCTACCGCGGTGGCCCAAATAGAAGCCCCGAGGCAGCTGGAATTACTGCCGGTGGCACCATCCCCGCAGCCCCGCAGAGGTCCTCCACCTCAAGAACAGGCTCCTGCCCAGCAGCGACCGCCTCAGAATCGACAGGTTCCCCCGCGCAATGCGCCACCGCCACCCAGGCGAGACAATCAGGCGTCGCCTCCTCGGCAGGCCCCTCCGGCCCCTCGTCAAGGCCAGGCCCCCAGGGCTCCCTATTCGGAAAGAAGGCACCAGACTTATTCGTTCAACAAAAATCAGGTCCCTGGCTATTTCCGAAGTGCTCTAGAGCAAGGGATTGTGCGCCTGACCGAGTGTAGAAGGCCGGCAGAGGAAAATCTCACTGATCACCCCAACTACTGTCCTTATCATCGGATTCCGGGACACACCCTCAAGCAATGATATGTGTTTAAAGACTGGCTTCAAGACCAGGTCAACAACAACATAGTCAGGTTGGGCCTGGAACCAGCACAAGTGGCGGGTGTCTTTGCAGGGTCAGAGATCGGTAGCGACAGCGAAGGCGAGTGGCAGAAGGTCCCCAGCCGCGGATCCTGGAAATACGACGACTGGATAGCTCGAAAAACTGTCATCCGTGCCCATGGTATTATTCGGGCGCGCCTGAAGTGGCCGGAACCTTTAGAAGAAGTAGTTGTTACCTCTGCATCATCTTCACAGTCGACCTCTTCCCAAAAGGTCAAGCAGCGGCGATGCAAGAAGAAGCAACGCGCACCACCGGTGTCGTCGTCATCCTGTACTCTCGGTGACTTTATGCCCCCTGAAATGGGGATTCCTCTCAGAATCCGCCCAGTGGTGGATGACTCCTCGAGCGACAGCCAGGGGTACGCTTTGGTTAACACCGTGGAGCTAGTAAAGCCCTATATGACCCCCGAAGATGGGGAAACCCAGGCGAACATCCCCAACGTTTCCAGCCGACGTCAATGTCAACGGAGTCACAACCGTGCCGGTTATTGAGGTACATCAGTGGGCACTTTCAGCCAAGACGTGCACGCTACTGAGACCAGACAGCAGGCTCAGTGCAGATCTCAGCACGCGCAACCCCATCTAACGCCCTCAGCTCTACCTCCACCGTCGTTTGTGCTACTAGATCAGGGAGAGCTGCCTCGTTCGTGTCACAGTCAGTCTTGCCTGGCTACAGGCCAGCCTCCGCTGTCCCACCCTAGTCCGGCGACTACTCTCTAGGCTTCAACTAGTAGGCAGCAGGATGTACCCAGTACCAACCGATCGTCGGTTCAACCGGCAGGACCCGCTATGCCTCTAAATACCGAACGAACTCCTGTAGGCAGAGGTTCACGTTTGGCATGGAATTATGATGTCCTGAAGCACTTGGTCGGCATTCTGGAAAGGCTTTCTATCCTTGAGGCCCTTCGCCTATCATCCGAAACGCGCGAGGCACTTGCCGAGGCCCTAATGAGCCCCCTCCAGTTTGAGACGGAGATAGCTGCTGCAGATGCCTTCCATACAGAGATGATTGAAAATGCCGAATGACAGGCGGTTATCTTGTTCTCCGGTGAAGATGAGGATCCTCCTATACAAGGGAACATTCGCCCGCTATACATCACTGGCCACATCAATGGTGTGGAATTCCGCCACTGCCTCGTTGACACGGGTTCCAGAATCAACCTAATTCTGACTCAGACATTGCGAAAGTTGGGTCTATCTGAAGGTGATTTAACTCCCTCTGACCTCAGAATCCAGGGGTACGACAGGACCGAGCAAACCCCAGTCGGAATGATCCTCCTGAAGACTTAGTTCGGTGGCTTAATTTCTAGCACCGAGTTCATGGTCGTCTCTCAGGACACCACCTACAACGCATTGATGGGTAGGCCATGGCTCCATCTGCATGCAGCGGTCCCTTCGTCGTATCACCAGTGCCTCAAATACTCACTCAACGGTCGCGTAGGCGTGCTCCAGGGAGATGCGTCTCCCTTCGCTTCTTGTGAGGCCCGCTATCTGGATGCGGGTTATTACAAAATTAAGGATAAGAAAATCCTAGTAAGTGAGGATGAACCCGCCCCGGTCACAAGTGATCCCTAGGCAAGCATGGATGACACCTATGTCCTCTCGATCCACCGATTGGAAGCCACGACCCCCGACATGGGGCAATGTTTTGTTGTTTCGGGTACACAAGGAAGGCATGTTCCTGTGTCCAAGCGACGGAAGAAAATCACCTCGTACTCCTACATCAACTAGGCTCAGGTGGTCCCAAAACCTCCTACCCCTGTACGGTACCGGAATTTCAAGATTATGTCAACGGCGGTACCCCATACTTGTCTCTTCCGCCAGGCTGGAATCCACCGACTCAGGCCGACACATCACCACTGCTTTGATATCATCAAACGTGGCCCCTTAGGCCGAAGGCCAGACGGGATAGGGTCGACTGCCTTCATTGCTATGGTCTCAATGGAAAGTGAGTCTCCTGATATGATGACCACTGCTGCCCGAGCCGGCACCAGCTTCCCCTCGGGTTTTGATAGCCCAGAAGTATCTCCTGTCGCGGGAAATCCCCCCACGGGTGGGGAGGAAGACCTGGAGGATGCTCCCCCCGCCTTTGAGGAAGGTGTCTCCACCACAGTTGATGAACTGGTACAGGTGAACCATGGTAGCGAGGTAGATCTGAAACCCACATTGATCAGTGCAACCATGTCCCCCGAGGAGCAATAGTAGTACATAGATTTCCTCAAACAACCCCGTGACGTGTTTGCATGGAGTTACAACGAGATGCGAGGACTAGATCCACGGGTAGCCGTTCACCGTCTGGGCCTCCCGGCAAGACATCGTTGGTTTAAGCAGCCTCCCAGGAAGATGCACCCTTCTCATGGTGCTATGGTTGAGGTCGAAGTTGACAAGCTTATCAAAGCCAACTTCATGAAGGAAGTCCAGTACCCCAAGTGGCTCGCCAACATTGTTCCAGTCAGGAAGAAGAATGGGCAGATCATAGTTTGCATCGACTTCCATGATCTTAATTGCCACTGCCCAAAGGATGACTTCCCACTCCTGGTGACGGATCTATTGATCGATGCGATGGCCAGGTTCCAAGCTCTCTCTTTCATGGATGGGTATTCCTGGTACAATCAGATCCGGATGGCCCCCGAGGACGAGGAGTCCACTACCTTCAGGGATCCCCAAGGTACCTTTTGCTACCGGTTTATGCCATTCGGTTTGAAAAATGCAGGTGCCACTTATCAGAGGGCCATGCATCGCATATTCAAGCCGATTCTCAGGACATTGGTGGAATGCTACGTAGATGATCTCGTAGTCAAATCATGTCAGCGCCAGGACCATCTCAAAGACCTCGAGAAAGTGTTCGGTTTATTCCATTCCCGTCATATGAAGATGAACCCGTTGAAGTGTGCCTTCGGGGTCACCTCTGGGAAGTTTCTGGGCTTTGTTTTCAGATACCGAGGTATCGAGATCGACCCGGAGAAGATCAAGGCCATCAGCCAAATGCCTCCCCCAAGCAACATTCGGGAACTTCGAGGCCTTCAAGGCCACTTAGCCTATATATGCCGATTCATCGCGAATCTGGTCGGAAAGTGTAAGACATTTTCCCGGATCATGAAGAAGGGTGCCGCCTACAAATGGGATGAGGAGTGTCGGACCGCCTTCGAGGAAATCAAGCAGTATCTGCTCCAACCTCCGGTCTTGATGCCACCCGTCTTCGGAAAGCCGCTGGTCCTTTACGTGACCGCCTTGGAAAGATCCCCCGGTGCATTGCTCGCCTAGAAGAATAACGAGGGTACTGAGAACAGTCTATACTATCTTAGCTGCATGCTTCTCGATATGGAGGTCAGATACTCCCCTATCGAAAAGAGCTTCCTTGCACTCGTCTTCACCGTGCAGAAGTTGTGACATTACCTGCAGCACCATGAGGTGCAATTGGTCTCCCGGGTAGACCCACTGAAGTACATCCTGAACCGACCCATGCTGACTGGCCGACTAGCACGGTGGGAAGTGATTCTCCAGCAGTTTGATATCAGGTTCGTACCTCATAAGGCCATTAAGGGACATGCATTGGCAGACTTTTTATCTACCCATCCAACCTCCGCGGATCAATCTCTGGACCTGGATTTTCCTGATGAGATGATCCTCTCAATCGATCATGTCGTCCCATGTTGGAAAATGCATTTCGACGACGCCTCCCGGAGCCCCACCGATAGGAGGCTCAACGATCCCAAGCTCAACAGAGTGGGCCTGGGTATTATCTTCATTACCCCGGCGCAAGACATCCTGCCATACTCGTTCCTGTTGTCAGAAGGTTGTACGAACAACGAGGCAGAGTACCAGGCTCTCATCACCGGCCTCGAGTTGGCCCTTGAGATCCATGTGCCCCATATACATGTGAAGGGAGATTCCGAGCTGGTAATCAAACAGGTTAATGGCGACTACGTCGTCAGGAAGCTGGAGCTTGCACCATTGCTGGAGTACACCCTCCGCCTAATGGCCTAGTTCTCTTCTCGACCAGAGGTTACCCATGTCCCGCGGTCACAGAATGGTCAAGCAGACGCCTTGGCTGGCTTGGCCACGTCGCTCGCAGAACCCGAGCAAGACGATTTGATCATACATGTGGCACACCGGAGAGTCATTTCCCCTGTCACCCAAGAGGACAATGATGGCCTGCAGGTAAGTCATCTCACCGTCAGACCCTCCACGTCAGGGGTCCCGGGTTCTTCAGACACAGTGGTTGAAGCCACTCCTGACTGGAGGGCACCTTTTGTCGAGTATCTCCAAAATGGTCACCTCCCAGATGACCGGGCCAAGCATGAGTGAATCCGACGCCGCGCGCTGCAATATACCCTCCAGAGTGGCCCCAGTCTTGAACAGATCCTTTATAAGCGGAGCTTCGATGGTGTCCACCTCTATTGCATTCAAGGAGTATAGATACCTCAAGTTATGCAAGAGGATCACGCCGGTTCCTGTGGCGCCCATCAAGCTGGGCCAAAGCTGTCCCATCAAATCCGGAGGTTGGGGTACTTATGGCCCTCTATGATCCATGATTGTATTGGGTATGCCAAGAGATTCCATGCGTGCCAAGTTCACGCCAACTTCCTGCATCGGCCGCTGAAGCCCCTCCACCCCACCAAGTACTCTTGGCCATTTTCGGTATGGGGACTTGATGTAGTGGGACCGTATCCACCGGAAACAGCCCTCCAGTGTAGGTTCATCCTGACTGCTACAGATTTCTTCTCCAAGTGGGCAGAGGCAGTTCCACTCAAAGAGGTCAAGTCCTGTTCCATCGTTGACTTTGTGAGCTCCAATATTATCCAACGGTTTGGGGTCCCTCACGCTGTCCTCACCGACAACAGCACTAACTTCTGAGCGGCTGAACTAAAGAAATTGTACACCAAGTATAACATCCGTTCGAACCATACCTCCCGCTACCACGCGCAGGCAAATAGACAGATTGAGGCGTTCAACAAAACCCTCTCTAGCATTCTTCAGAAGATGGTTGGTCAGAACAAGAAAAGTTGGCTAGATAAGCTCCCCAACGCCCTCTGGGCTTATCGGACGACGACTCGCAACTCTACCCAAGTGACCCCATATTCCATGATGTATGGAGCTGAGGCCGTCCTACCCATTGAGATCCAGCTGTCGTCGTTACGCACTGCAGTCTATGATAACCAGACATCAGATGAGGTAGCCGAAATCCATCTAGCTGAATTAGAAGCACTGGACGAGAACCGGCTTCGTGCCCTGCACAATCTGGAAAGGCATCAGGATAAGATAGCGAGGGCCTTCAACAAGAAGGTTCGTCTCCGTTCTTTTCTACAGGGCGACCTAGTACTGGCCCTTCGAGCGCAAATGATTCCCGGTAGGAAACCGCCCAAGTTAGAACCCAAATGGGAAAGGCCTTATATCATCCATAAGGTTTACCCCAATGGAGAATAATCCATGATGACCATGGATGGAGAGCGCATAACTCCTCCCACCAACGCCAAGTTCCTAAAGCGATACTTTGCCTAGGGCAAGAGGGTCCTGCACGACCTTAAACTGCATCTACATCCTACAAGACGATAAAATGTGAAAGGGTCCCGCACGACCTTAAACTACATCTACGTCCTGCAAGACGATAAACTGTGAAATGGTCCCGCATGACCTTAAACTGCACGTTATGGTCCAACACAACCTTAAACTGTAAAGTCCTGCACGACCTTAAACTACATCTTCATCCTGCAAGACGATAAACTGCAAAATGGTCCGAGCTCTATGAACTTAAACTAAGATCTCCCCCACTCCTTACTGCAAGACATTAAACTGCAAGCTAGTCAGGACTTCCTTACCGAGGCTCAGCCTTAGGCCCCTTGGCCTCCTCGGGCCCCTGGCCCCCCGTCCTTACTGCAAGACGTCAAACCGCAAGCCAGTCAGGCCTTCCTGACCGAGGCTCAGCCTCAGGCCCCTTGTCCTCCTCGGGCCCCCAGCCCCCTGTCTTCACTGCGAGACGTTAAACCGCAAGCCAATCAGGCCTTCCTGACCGAGGCTCAGCCTCAGGCCCCTTGGCCTCCTCGGGCCCCCGGCCCCCCGTCTTCATTGCGAGACATTAAACCACAAGCCATTCAGTCCTTCTTGACCGAGGCTCAGCCTCAGGCCCCTTGGCCTCCTCGAACCCACGACCCCATATTCACCGCGAGACGTTAAACCGCAAGCTGGTCAGGTCTCCCTGACCGTGGTCCAGCCTCAGTCCCTTGGTTTTCCCCGACTTACCCTCTTGTGGGATTGTACGGTATGGTGTGGGACTACATCCTCATTCACGTCGGATTTCTTCCCATACCTTACATATCCCCAAATGAGATGCTCCTCGTCCCGTATGACGTTAAACTGCATCTCAAGAACTACGTGTGGCTTGATTCCCATCTTCATGGGATATGTAGGAACGCTCAGACGCCTCGTCTTGAGCCCAGCCCCAATCTTTTCTCTTCCACTATCCCCCCCTGGGAATAGTTTCCTTGGAGGATCTTTGTGTAGCGGGGGTTAGGCTTTCTTAGCCCCGCTCCTACAACCCTTCTCACACAAGGATTGTAAGGGTCGCACCATGTGCCCACTCCCGTTCTTCTATCCCCCCATGTCCTCACTGCATGACGCTAAAATGTATGGCCTTCAAGAACTACGTATGTCTTGATTCCCATCCTAATGGGATACGTAGGAACGCCTGGGCATTTTGTCCGTTGGCCCAGCCCAAAATCCAAAATCTTCCCCTCGGGTCAAGACATATGACAGGGTGCACACTTTTTCCCCAACTCACATCGAGCAAGCCTCGACCCGGCTGCACATACCCCCTGGAGATGTTTTCCTCTTTCGTGGATGGATACAGCTATGCTTCACCCACTCCTTCACTGGGATTCCATCATGTTTTCACACCCAGAGGGACACCCAAGAACGGCCTGGATACTATGCCCAAGGGCTCTCCTACTGATACGGGCTAACGCCCCCCGAGGGTTTTCAAGAAACAAGCCAATACAAGTCCCGCGTTGTGAATTTGGTCAGCGGTCGACGCTCATTTGTTGCTCCCATATCGGGTCACCATAGGAATTCTATGTTTCGAACATGGTCAACAGTGTCCTGGATCTTTGGGTCCACCTCGAGATGTCCCAAACATCGAGTGCAGTGATTCGTTCTACCCTATCCCGAAGTGACAAACTTCCCCCCGGGTGGTGCTAGTGATCGGGACCACGACCCCGATTCCCCATAGGGGTGTACGGTGTGGTGTAGGACTACGTCCTCATTCACGTCGGGATCATGTACCATGCCGTACTCCTTCCCTTACGAGGCCCAGCCTCTGGCCCCTTGGCCTTCTCGGGTCCCCGACCCCCATCCTCATGTAAGACGTTAAACTGCAGACCTGTCAGGCCTTCCTGACTGATGCCTGACCTTATGCCCCTTGGCCTTCTCTGGCCCCTCCGCCCAACCTCTTACCCGGGGTGTACAGTGTGGGGTAGGACTACGCCCTCATTCGTGTCGGGATCATGTACCATGTCATACGCCTTCCCTTACGAGGCCCAGCCTCAGGCCCCTTGGCCTCCTCGGGTCCTCGACCCTCATCCTCATTGCAAGACGTTAAACTAAAAGCAGGTCAGGCTTTCCTGACCAATGCCTAACCATCAGGCCCCTTGGCCTTTCCAAGACCCGGCCTAGGTCCTCTATTATGGGAGTGTATGGTGTGGCGTGAGGTTATTTTCTCATTCACGTCAGTCTCGTAATGAACACGCCATGTACCTCTCCCTCCTGAGTTGTTTCATCGATCCATTTTCGGCAGTTCACCGATGTGCCTACGAGTACTCTGGTTTATTATTCGGAATGCCAAACTTTACTCAGACACGTCCGCACCCGCTTTCCAGGCTTTGTGTATCCCTGCATCAGGGCTTCCATCATCTTTCACACCCAGAGGGACCCCCAAGAACGGCCTGGATACTATGCCCAAGGGCTCTCCTACCGTTACGGGCCAACACCCCCGAGGGTTTCAGACAACAAATCGATAAAATCCCGCATTGCGAATATGGTCAGCGGTCGATGCTCGTTCGTTGTTCCCACCTCAGGCTAACACGATGTGGACACTGTGTTTCCACCATGGTTAACAGTTTTCCTCTATCGCCATGCCAATCCATTAAGCCCAAAATGTTGGGTGCACAATTCACACCCTTCATCACTTCACCGTGTCCAAGTAGATTCTCAGAACTCTTGGTACTTTTCCTCTGTGCACGTCTGCGCGTTGGGGAAACAAGCCGCATCAAAGGTGTTCTTTGGGGATCTCTGCCGACTTCCCTATGATGGACGCCCCAAGTATGTGATAAGGATCTCCCCCCCTTGTTTCCCACACCGAGTTTAACTCACGTGGGCTTAGGGATCGGGTTGACATCTGCGCTAACATGGGAGGTGGTTACCATTCATGGTCCGAGCTCTAAGACCATAAACTAAGATCCATCCAGAACTACGTTCAGCTTGATTCCCATCCTCATGGGATACTTAGGACCGCTCGGACGCCCTTTCATCGGGTACAACCCATTTGGGGAGCCAGTCTCTCCCCCCTATTTCACCTTTTACCTCTATATGGGCCCCTCAGCCTAAGGTCTCCCTCTCCGAGTGGCGTACAATGTGATGTGGGATCATATCTCCATCAATTGTGTTTTATAACACTACGCACGTTCCCCGCCTAGCATCGTCTCTCCTACGTCTGCGCTGCAAGACAATAAAATGCATGCTTGGTCCTATCATATGACCATAAACTGTGAAATTATCTTCATGGCCACACGACGAAAAACGACACTGCATTGTGGTGACCTCGTTGTATAGGACATCACGTTGGGTATTGGTCACGTTCCATGCCATTTTTCAACGCCCATCACAGCTTGATCCTTGTGGCGACACCACGGCCTACTACTCTAGGCATGTCTCTTCACAAAAAAAACCACTCAACTTAAAGAAAAAACAATATTTATCAAATTCCGCTTCTTTTAGTGCAAGGTCCACGGCCGCACTCCCCTTTTCCCCTGGCACTGGTACCTTACCGTGCCGCCTTTCAGAACTACGTGTGGATTGATTCTCATCCTCATGAGATACGTAGGAGTGCCCGGGCACTTCCCCGCGGGCCCAGCCTAACCTTTGTGTTCGGTCCCTCGACTCGATCATTTCCCTAGAGAACGCATGGTAAGTAGGGCTTAGGTCCTCCTTCATGTTGGGTTTTGTTGCCATGTGTCCCCAGCTCCCTTTACCCATTTATGGTCTAAGGTCCATCAAGAACTACGTAAGGCTTGATTCTCATCCTTATGAGATACGTAGGAGCGCCCGGGCCCTTCCCCCCGGGCCCAGCCTAACTTTCTCTTTCAGTCCCTTGACCAAAAACCTCTCCCAAGGGGGTCGTGCGATGTGATATGGGATTACGTCCTCATTCACGTCAGGTTGTTCATTGCACCACACACACCCCCTATTCCCATTCATGCCAGGTGTTTGAGTTACTCCACCATGTGCCTCTTATGTCTCTTCCCATCCATGGTATGGATTCTACGACCCTAAACTAAGATCTCCCTATGGGAAAGGAATCTGCTCCCTCTATCTAATACGTCTCGTTGTCGTATTCAGATGTGTTTTGACAAAGAGCCCGAAGTGTGGGATTTTCATAGGGACATCCTCCTCATCCCATGACCATGCTTCGTGAGCTCACTATTTGGATCCTCATCCTCTTCCACATCCAAAAGGACCCTCAGATGACATGGATACTAGGCTTAAGGGCTCTCCATGAATGCTGGACCTAAGGGCCCTCCAATCGTTTCGAGCCAACGTCCCTACGGATATCTGACAAAATTTGTGACATGGTCCCGTGTTTCGATCATGGTCAACGGTTAACCCTCATTTGTTTGTCCCCATTCTAGGATAATGCGATATGGATGCTGGTTTTCTGCCATGGTCAACAGTTATCCTCCATCGTCACGCCACCATCATCGTGATCTGAATCTCGAGTTCCATGATTCACACATTTCCACTTCCTCATGTTCAAGTGGAATTCCATCGTACTTGGCTATTTCACTTTGTGCATCTAGGTGCGCTAAATGATCGTGTTAGTGTCATTGGGCCGGTATTCACCGAATGTCCCTTTTCCCTAACCTGCCCCTTTGTGTTGGGAAATTCCCACCACTACTTCTTGTTTCCCACACCGAGCACGACTCACATGGGCTTAGTAGTTTTGGCAGGATGTGTACCAACACGGCCAGACTTCTCATCGTCTCACAAGACGTTAAACTGCGCTTTTAGAACTACGTATGGCTTGATTCCCATCCTTATGGGGTACGTAGGAATGCCCGACCACTCTGCTTCGGGACTAGCCTAATCCTCACACTTGGTCCCTCGACCTGAAGAGTTTCCTCCGGGGGTACGTGGTGTGATTTGGACTCTAATCCCTCATTCAAGTCGGTTTCATATCTACCACACCACATGATCCCTGGGATATTCCCTTTTATTCCACGTCCTATCATATGACGTTAAACTACAGGAGTTCATGTGTCCTCAGCACATGACACTAAACTGCGGTTCTACCCTGAGAAAGCTCAGGATGCCCCATGTTAATCATGGGATGCACCAGAGCCTCTAACAAAGAGGATTTCACTTGCCATTGTTGGTATTTGACTGCAATGTGCTTCCAGAACTACATATGGCTTGATTCCCATCCTCATGGGATACGTAGAGACACCCGGGAATTTCACCTAGGTTCCAGCCTCAAGAATCGCAAAATCATGTTCCTCCCCATTTCCGGCCCTCTGGCCTGACCCCTCAGGGGGAACTATGTAGCTGTAATTTTTCCCTGAACAAGTTCAGGATGCCCCCAAGATCCCATTGGGAAGTGACAGACCCCCTCGCCAGAGAGGCCCTGTCTGAAAGAAGGAATGATCCATGATCAAACCAATGCACCCATATGGTGTACTCCCACCATGGTGGTGTAACTACCTAAGTGTTGGATTTTGTTCGGACAAACCATTACTCCATATTACACGCTTTGCGTGCCCCTTATTCAGACCCTTGTCCCCTTTCATGTCTCACAAGACCCCCTAACGGCCTGGTCTCATGCCGCATCGGCTCACCTACCATCCTGGGCCAACGTTCTGGAAGACTGGTCATGTTTGGAAGGACCCCCTAACAGTACGGATGTTTGACCTATGGGCCGCCAACTGTCCTGGGTCAATGTCCCGAAAGATTGACCGAAAATATTTGTGACATGGTCCCGTGTTTCGAACATGGTCAACGTTTGACCCTCATTTTTTTCCCCATTACAGGCTAACTCAGTAAGGATACCACTTCTCCACCTTGGTTAACGGTTGTCCTTTATTGTCACGCCATCCCCACAGTGCTCTGAATCTTGGGTATCGTGATTCACACTTCCCATTTTCATCTGTTTGGACCGATTTCAGCGCCCCTGGCATTGCGTCGTTCGTGCATAAGATAACACTAAAGAAACGGTAATTCGGATGTCCTGGAAACTTCCTTCTCCGGTCAAGCCTCTCCCATCTTTCAGAAATCCAGACTGGTAATCCGAATTCTGGATGCCCGGAGCATGGTCTCCACTCCTATGTTAGGTGGGGCGGGAAGGAAACTATCTCCTGTTTCTCACATCGGGCTCGAACCATGTGGGCTTGGGGAATTGTCTCCGAACGTCCTAAAAACATTGTAGGGATGTAACAAGGCGATTCAAACAGTAGAAATCGTGCACGCTACGACATTCAAAACAAAGAAATAAAAAAAAATTGAAGCACGAAAGTACCAATAAAAGGTTTTTGGTTTGTTACAATACTTGGGGGGTCAACTCCCCCCATGGACGGGTTGACGCCGTCAAAAGAGCGTTGTAGCTCCGCCACCCGCTGGCTTGTGGCGTCCAAGGCTTGCTGACGCTGACTTAGCTCCCGCTCCTCCTTAGCAGCGGCGGGGCACAGTTTTTCGTCCTTGGCTTTGGCCCTCTCTATGCCATCTTGAACGACAACCATATTTCCAGAGGCCTGCCTCATATGCTCTTCTACCTCTGCTAGCTGGGCCTTCAACCGTGAGACCAGCTCAGATTGTGCATTAAGAGAGGCTGAAATCTCATCTGCCCGGGTCTGCATCTGTTAGACCTTTCCTTCAGCCTCCTGGAGCTTCTTGATGCTGGTCGCCTTCCTCCGCTGCCAGCCCACGCTGATCCCACGATCATGCTCCCAGATCTTCTCAGCCATGAGATCTCGGATGAGTGCATGAGGACGTTGGGAATCCACTCCCCCAGCGCAGAGTTAGCGCAACCGCGAGCAGAGTCTATCCATTTCGGCCAACCATTGCGCTTGGGGGGTGTCCTTGATAAAGCACGTGATTAGATTCCACGACCGGCGGTAGACTATGCTGTTATCTTCCTCGTCAGAGGCCGTTTCATCCCAGTCTGCGCGATTGGCAGGCTCGTACGCGGGATACGCCCGCAAGAAATCCTTGGCAGGATCTACATCTGGTGTTGAATCCAGTACGGAACCTAGCGTCGAAGCAGGCGTGACAGGACTGGGACCGACCGGTTGATCCTCTTCATCGGAGTCCACCTCGATGACCTCAGGCACGACCCTGCTGGTGGTCCCGCCAGTGATGATGTGTGTCGCAGCTTGAGGAGATGGGGGGACTATCGCCACCATCACCGGCATGTCCCTAGGAGGGACGACACCAGAAATCCCGACCAGTCTTGTCACAGCAGCCCACGCCAGTCGGAGAACTGTACGACGGAGAGGGACATAAATGTTAGTTGGCATAGTCTACATGTGACGACAAGGAAACTGGTAGAGTAAACTTACATATATCGACCTCCTGGCGCTTCTCTTGAGCCGGTACTTATGGGACCCCGAGGCGAGGCCCTCCGTATACTGTTGGAAGGTCTGGAGATTCCGGAAGAGCCTCCTCAGCTGCTCTGGTCCCACCAGATGCGGAACTGGACGCAGCCATAGGCGCGGGTTCTGAAGGTCCCACATCATCACCCGCCGAGGGACGAGAACAAGGCATGCAAACAAGTTACTCCTGCATGGCTCAAACATCGGTGAGAAGTCCATAGTGACCTAAGAACGAATCTTAAGGAAAGAAGTTCAGAATGCTACCTCGAGAGTCTCCGCGAAATCTTCGGAATCTGAGCCTTGATCTCCGACCTCGCCTTCCTCCAACAGACTCCCTCCTCCAGCCTCATCCTCCTGAGAGGAGTCCTCTGATTCTTCCGGCAGGGGGAAGCGCTCCCTCATATCGGCAGCCGATAACTATGGGGGGACCGTTTGATTCAACAGTACCCTCACCCAGTATGTCATTGGGCGAGGGACACCACTGGAGTGGACGTAATCCTCCAGCTCGTCCAGTTATTGTTCTACCTCCACCGGAGACGCCATGAATCCATCCCGGACTGGGCCTATTCTCGGTAATTCCATCCCGAGGTGATTCAGGTGGGCCCATATCTCAGGTGGGCTGAGGAATTTCCGGTTGACATCCCAAATGTCCCATGCTTCTGGGAAGATGGCATCCTCTTCCATGTCGATATGACGCAGGCGCTTCCCCAGAGCCTGAGTGGATATCCTACGGAATCCCCTCGGTGGTTGCCCCTCCGGATAGCCCTGCTCTTCCGGAATCACCGGATCTGCCGCTGCTGCCACACCCTCGGCCAGTGCGGGTCTTGCCGCCATGGCATCCCCGCTACCGTGAGCGGCCCTAGCTGCCCTCCGACCCCGACCTCGAGATAAAGGAGGCCCACCATCATTGACCCGAATAGTTGGTTGCTTCAGCATCTCCCCTGGGTAAGTAGCCTCCCAACTAATGGCATACTCCCTCACCAATCCGAAAGCGGCGGTGGATGGAGGCAATGTAATTAGCATCTTCCCATCTTCCCGTGTGAACATGAGCCACAACTGCCTCATCACACACGGGTGCTCCTCGTGACACACCTCCCAGTAGACCTGCGGGGTCAGCCGCTGGAGGCACCAGAACTGCCTCGCAAACCGATGCGGGGTGTACGGTTCGCAGAGTGGCTCACGATCTACTCGTGCCACCAAAACTCCACCTCGAAAGGCCAGGAGATAAGCCCGATGTTCTTCCGTTCCTCGCCCGTCATCAGTAAGTATCCTCGTCGGTAATGGGAAGGGGTGGAAATTAAACTCATCCGCCCTCCACACCCGATTCATCACCATCGGCACGGCTAGTTTGAACGGGATTCTCCTGACCGCATTTAGGATGGAGGGGCGGAAGTTTGATCCCGGCGGCGAAATGGGGTTTGGATACTCATAAATCCCCCTGATGTGCGCTGCGATCCACCCATACAGGAGGTGGAAGGGCCCACATATCCTTGGCGGCTTCTTTCCCTCGCTAATGTGCTGCAGCATTCTGTACAGTTTGGCGAGCATCGGAATCCCCAGATTGATCCGTTTCCCCATGGCCAACATGGACGCCATAATAAACGAGCTGGGCCGCACCCCCATGTTTGTATCCCTCACCGGTAGGATCCAACCGTAGATGAGAGCCGCGATGAACGTCGCCAGCCTGACTATCGGCTGTTGTTCAGTGCTGACACTGAAACCCCAAGTCTTCCATTGGCTGTCCTCCAAGACCCGCCAACACGAGTGCCCCTTGCCCCGTTGGGCCGCCCTCAGACAAGTTCGAGGCCTCAGAGGGAACTCTCGATTCTCGGGGAAATTCAGGAATCACTTGAACCATCTCCTAAAGTGGACATCCCTCACTGCCTCCTTGTCCTCTCCAGGGATGAGCACCATCAACGCTGATGCCGGTCGTGGCATTTGTTCTGTATCCTCCCACGCGCTCATGACAGGGAGGAACTCATCATACATGGCCCCCAAGATCGGAACCCCAGAAATATGGTGGACATCCCACAGGCTGATGCCCACCTCCCCATGATGTAGGTGAAAGGTATTGGTCCTAGACGACCATCTGCTCAGCAATTCCGGCATCAGTTTCTTTGGTTGGTAAATATGGAATTGGGAGACCCATGCCACCTCATACAACCCCACTCTCCTCAACTCCTCCCCAAAATCCTCGCATGAGGCACCTACCCAGTAGGCCTAGGCCCATTCATCGGTAAATTTTCCGCCCTGGCACATGTCCCACTCATCGGACCATCCCTTCTTCGAATCCTGCAAAGCCGCCTTTAGCATGGTGCGATAGAGAGGAGGGGACGTCTCCGGTTGCAGTGGCTTCCCGTCAATATCGTTCAAATGGTTGTAGAGACAGTCAGTGGTGACGGGTGTGAAGTCCTCCTACGCATGACCATCAGCCGCCCTGAACCATTGGTGATGGCATGGTGTGCTCCTAAACCAGCAAGCTGGTTCGTCCCTACTCGCCTCAGGGATGAAGACGTCATCCCTCAACCCAAATCCGTACAACAGAAGTTTCTTGCACTACAGATAATCCTTCTGACCCTCCGATAGCAGATCTTTCAAAGAAGCGTGGTCTGAATGGCTTCAGACCATCACCCCTAGGCCTGGATAGTTGGCCATCTCATCCCGACGAGGGGCATCTACAAGCACTCCCAATAAAGCTTCTTGATGGGCCATTTTGATTCCGGACCTCAAAAAAGAAATTTTTCAGAACGGATCGCGAAGCCGGATCGTGAAGCTGAATCGCAAAGGTCGGTCGTGAGACCAAGCTGCGAAGTCTGGCCTAGGCCGGCAAACAGGAGTTCACTTGGCACAGTCGCGGTGTCAGAGACCCGCGGTTCGCTGCGAAGCTCGATTCGCGGAGGTCTGTCGCGGAGTACGCGGAGCTTCGCGAAGTCGAGAGCACAAAAAGACAAGGAAGTCAAGGGAAGACAAAAGAAGTCGACCCCCCTATTTATAGGCGGTGACCCCGGAGCATCGCAGCGTGCCTCACCCGCGTGGATCATCGCAGTGCGTCCGGATCCGTGGCCCCGGTCAGCACCGCGGGCCCCCTTCGCAAAGCTGCATCGTGAACCACCGACAATTTTGGAGATTTTCCCTCAGACTTCGACCCTTCACCCTCCGCGACTCCAAGTCTGAGGGGGGGGCATTTGTTGGCGCTAAAATATTGTACGAAAGGAAGGGACGAAAAAGACGGCTGGCACGCTGCCTCGCGAAGCACCGACGCGAAGCACCGATGCGAAGCACCCCGAGCATCGCGGTCTCGCGAAGCTCCAGAGGCGGTAACTCTCCACGAACGCATTTGACATTCGCGAGCCCTCCACGAAGCTCCAGAGGCGGTAACTCTCCGTGAACACATTTGACGTTCGCGAGCCCGTCGCGAATCTCCAGAGGCGGTAACTCTCCGCGAACACATTTGACGTTCGCGAGCCCACTGCGAAGCTCTAGAGGCGGTAACTCTTCACAGACATCGTTGATGTTCACGAGCGCACCGCGAAGCACCTAAGGCGGCGCGCGAGTTCTGCTTCGCGACGCCCCTTCCCTATAAATACTGGACTCCCCCTGAGTCCCGAAGATGGATGATCCGACCTTTCAGCTTCTCTTCTCCCGAATCGCGAAGCACCCTTTGCCCTCGGGAATCATGAGCTCCACGAGGTACTTCTACTTCGCGTGATGCCTTCGCTTTGAATCGTTTTGAGCCCCTCTTCCGAGAGGGATGCCCTTCGCGAAGCTCAAGGGCATTCACGAAGGAAGGGGATTCCCAAGGGAACCCGGGCAGCTGCGGAGCGTTTATGCTTCGCGAAACACCCAACCTATACTAGTGATCCCTATGCTAAGGCAGGATCGCTACACATCGCGAAGCACACTGCTTCGCAGGACCCTGCTTCTCAAGGCACCTCTTCTTCGCAAGGCAGTGCTTCGCGAACACTGTTCCACTTCGCGAAGCACTCTCCACTCATACCTATGCCCCATGCTAAGGCCAAGGCACTCCACTTCGTGAAGCACACTCCTTTTCTTGGAAATTCATCTTCCCGTGCGACCCTCCAGGTTTGCACGATGTGATTTCAAAGTCCCACGGACAATATCACTCATAGCGTTGCTTCGCCTAATGCTTCTTATCATAGGCACGCTAACAGCTATTGCTTCTTCGCATAGCCACGCTAACGTGGACCCCTCGATGGTTCGCTCCACAACCCCCCTTGACCATGGCCTTTCCAGTACCTTCCCTCCCCTAAGTACCAGAGGGTACCCGTTATGTAAGTCCTAGGGGTGCGGAGTGAACCCACCTCGTCTGAGCTGCAGAACGTTAAACTTCCAAGCACCACGTCCTCAACACATGACGTTAAACTGTGACCCGACCTCGTGCCTCTCACGAAGGGTCCCCCCATCTCGAACATTTTTTACGCCACTCGTCTCCACAAGAGTGGAATCACCCGTCCACAAGGGATGATATCCTCCTTATTGGAGTGGCGTATGTTCTCAGGAGAAGGGCGACCCTAGTTCCCCAATGGATGGTTGCACCCCTGCATCTCCATACTTCCCCACTACCAAGGTCAGTGGAGGGCGTGATAGGGAATGAGCCACCTCGCATTATTGGTCCCAAATCCCTCTTTCGCTGCGCTTTGTCACACTCCGGGCCTCCATCCTGGAGTAAGTCCCAGCACCATGGGCTGCCTAACGCGTAATCCCCTCTTCGCTTCTCACGGACGCATCCTTCGCGATGTGATCATCAGGTCCTTGCAACCTTTTATTTCTCACACCGAGCATGAATCACGTGGGCTTAGAGTGAGCACCGACCCTGACCGCCACCCTCAGCGAACTACGAGGACTTTGATCCATGTAAAGGCATGGTATGTAGGAAACCTCCATGAGGTTCAAGCCACATTACTCGGTCGTTCAATTCACGTTGAGTTTCGCCCTCGTCCAGCATGACGTTAAACTGCATACCCTCATCCAGCATGATGTTAAACTGTATGCCCCCCTTGTCCCGCATAAAATTAAACTGCACACCCATTTGAACTACGAGGTCTTTGATCCATGTCAAGGCATGGTACGTAGGAATCCTCCCCGAGGTTTAGGCCCAACAATCATTGGCCCAGACCGTCTCCTTATCAGTGTGACAAGCCCCCATCTCCCATTGGACTAAGGTCCCTCATTTACATCGGTTCACCGACACCCACTACCCGTCGTTTATTCACGTCAAGGTTCACTACCATCCCGCATGACGTTAAACTGTATTCCATCAATCCTTTGAACTACGAGGACTTTGATCCATGTCAAGTCATGGTACGTAGGAAACCTTCCCAAGGTTCAAGCCCACCACTAGTGGACCCATGGGTCTACTTTCATGTCAGTTCACCGATGAAACCCTTTGAACTACGAGGTATTTGATCCATGCCAAGGCATGGTATGTAGGAAGCCTCCCTGAGGTTCAAGCCCATCTCTCATTGGACCAAGGTCCACCCTCACGTCGGTTCGCTGACGCATCGGACCAAGGTCCACCTTTACATTGGTTCGCTGACGACAGCAGTCGGACCAAGGTCCACTTTCACGTTGGTTCGCCGATGAAGCCCCTGTGAACTACGTGGTCTTTGATCCATGTCATGACATGGTACGTAGGAAGCCTCCACGAGGTCCAAGCCCATCACCACTAGGACCCTCCTGGTCCTTCCCATTCACGTCAGTTTGCTGATGATGCCCATCGGACCAAGGTCCACCCTCATGCCGGTTCACTGGCACCATCCCGAACTATGCAGACTTTTATTCCCTGCCACAGGGATACATAGGAAGCCCCTTCAAGGCTCAAGCCCAACTTCACCATTGCCCTTGTGATGGTTCCTTGCCATTCCCACCTCCACTTCATTCATCCATCCATCATCCACCCTGATTCTCTCCTGGATCGTCATATCCCGGTGAGACCATGTCGGTACGCTCCTCTTCACAGCCGCCCATGGGCTGGCCCCGGTATCGGCATCCCTTCAAGGAAAATCCCTCAATCCGATCTATTCTAGCTAATACTCTGATCGGGCTGATCCGTCTCCACTGGACGTTAAGCTCACGGCGTACCCTGTGTTAAACACGAGAAGCTGAGGAATACCTCAGATATGTGCCTATGGCGTATAATTCCCCGCGCTCGATGTGGGATGCCTCGGGCTTCCACGCCCTCGAGAAGCCATGTGACCAGGGACAATAGACAGACATGCAAGGTTCCCCAGCATCCAGACATGCTACTGATGCCTCAATGTGACTACTCCCCTGACTGAAGGTTGCTACCCTGACCGGAACCCTTGGAATGTCCCGACATAAGCAGTGTAATTAACCGGCATCCATGGAAACATGACACTGGTAAGAGTTTCACGAACAACGTATTAAATCTATGAGGGAGACCCGAACTAGGTGACGAGTTCTGAGGAGGAATCCACAGAAGGAAGAACCGACATCCCATCATCCCGTTTTGATCAAGGAGCAGACATCCCTGAATAAGGAGCGAATGCTTCCCACCTTTGGAAATCAGGAACGCGGGGCAACAAGCGCAGCGCGTCCTCCTCCACAGACGGACGGATGCGCACGCCCCGGTGAAAGCGTCAGAAACAACATTATTGACATGACTTTTCCTTACATTGTCATGTGACAATGCAGAAATGTCAAGGGGTTTTCTCTAGATCAACATGGCTTGTCATTGAACTGCTGCATGAAAATTTTTACATGTCGATCAACTATCACGAGGTCAACTCAACTAATCCATGTTTTTTCTTATGATCAACATGACTCATCCAAGGTCACCCAAGGACATTGTAAGTTCAATGGAGAATATTGAGATCATGTGACCTTAAGAAACTCACACTGAGGGGTCTCACAAACACATTTATGATACTATTTCTATCAGATTGTTAAAGTTTCATGCCTAAATAGATCATGATTCATGTTCATATGGGAAACATACTTGTGGAAAGAGAGTGTATGGATAGTGGGTTTATTTCATATCCACATCTCTAAGGGCCTTCATGGAAATGTGATGGCCCATCCATGGGTGTCACATCCATAAACATGTAGAGGGGTACACAAATAATGGGACCATATAGAGGTTTTAGTTCATGCGACCCACATGACCTCAAATGTGGTATTGGGATGGATTTTTAGACCATAAGAGGGTATGTTTATTGAGGTTGTATACAAAAGAAATATACTACACTACATTAATATGGTGTTTGACATACGGGTTGAACATCCTCATTGTATTCCTTGCATGAAGGTGGTTCCCATGGGATGCTTCATTTTGGGGAAACAACTTCCAAGGTCGCATGTAGACATCGCAAGACATGAGGTATCTTGGTACTAAACAATTGAGGCAACATGTGATTTCATATTTGAGGCTGTAAAGAGGCATCTCATGTACAAAGGACCTTTTTTCGGGTATATATATCATGGATTCCAAATCTAGGGGTGGAATCCCAAATAATTGAGGTTTGACGAGAGTTCCTCATGCTCATGAAGATTCATTGTTCAATCAGTTCATGTTACTTCAATAAAGGGTCTCCTGATGGTCTATTCCATCATGAAAAAGACTCGTGAGGGGTGACTTCATGATGGAGCTTCCATATCCATGGTTTTATTCAATCATTGTTAAAAAAATGTTCTCACGTTATTGACAATATCATTGGTTTTCATATACGATGGTGCATACATAGGGGCACCAGTATGGGTGCTCTGTTCATTATAAGTCTTGTATTATTGCATCACATGAGATTCCATCACTCATGAGATCATGTGATCCATGTGAAGTTACTTCATGATTACTTTAGGATAAGTTCCATGGGTGTAAACTGGGAATATCATTATGGATGAATTCCCTTCTTGGTGAAGTCATGAAACCAAAAAAAAGGTATGGGATCACACAATCTCATGAATTCCCCATATGAACCAGGCATCAGATGACACTTAGTTAACTATGAGATTTCTTGATCATCAAAAGATCATAGAACAAGTTCTTTCATTCACCTAAGGATTTGCTCTGAGGATGGTCCTCGGTGCACCATTTTCTTTCAATTTACTTATCTATGGCTCCCTCTTCTTTCATTTCCTATATTTTTTTGCTGGGAGCAGGCTATTTATAGGCCAAGAATGGTTGATGTCGATGATCCTTTGCACGAGGAGTATGTTTTGTGTTTTGACTGAAGCATTGGAGATTTTTTTGAATCGACATCATGAGGGCATGAGGTATCTTCGGGTGATATCCATCCCTTTATGAGACGGTCCTCTCATGGTCACGTGATCGATTTCCCATGGTATTTTAGTTTTCTTCGATGATGTCGCGTGATAAACCATGATAAATCTGAATTAATTTGGATAAAAAATCATGTCAAATGTGGAAGGGATTGTGGTTGAAAACTTCTCATGATGACTCCATATATTTTCTCCTCTTCAATGGAATTATCAAAGGATGATCATGTGATGGGTTTGTGTGGTGGTGGGATCTCTTATGGAAGTCCGCTGGTATTTCCGATCAGATATTGTGTTGGTTGTCTCAGTCACACTTGATTATTAGTGAAGGATCATAGATGGAGGTTGTGGTTATCATAAAAACATAATGTGAACAACATATTTCCATACCTAACTAGTGGTTCAATAAAGAGTAAATTTAGTGGGAGGTTGAAGATGGAGTTCCCATTCCATATGGATTTCATTTCAATTTTCACTTTGCATGATCAACTTAATTCAAACCCATGATGCATAGTATTTAAGCAGATAGATAAGATTATTGGGAGGCATGATTGGATAGCAGTGATTTAATCATGTTAACAATACATGTGAAAATGTTATCCCACATCAAATTATCCCCAGTAAATCCTTATTGTATATAAGAAAAGTCGTGACCACTATTTTTTCGAGTCTACAATGAGAATCAGCATCCGTACAAACTATCCAAACTGTCACTTTGGCTTAGTCCCACCGAGCATCTAGCTCAGATTATGTTCACTTTAGGTAATGCACACTATGGGCCCTACACTTGACCATGTTCGGTTCTGGTAGGCATTATGCCTCCTTCCATCCACTCACTAGACCAACTGGATCCCATTTGGTGTGGTTGAACCTAATCCCACATGGGCGTATGGTTGAGCCTTGGCTTGGATATTTAGTGGTCTAGCCATATTTTTTGGAAAGGTTTTGTTATAAAACTCTCAAAAACAGAGAATACAATTCTATGTATAATGTGGGAAAAAAAGTCCTAACCTTTAAATCAAATATTCTCTCTTCTAATGTTTTATAAATCATATAATTATTTTTCATTTCCTTCAAACTTCTAATAACCTTCATGGAAAAGTGAAAGATGCACAATTATAGGTTCCAACAAAATTCCCACCCCCCTAGAATGATATTTTTACAGAATGGAAAAAAATTGATTCTATGGTAAACGTAGATCACATTGTCGTACATCTGAATATCTGATAGGGTATGATATTGAGCTCTATGAGTGGATTTTTCAAAACTATTGGATGTGGAATCTTTCAAGAGTTATGAAGATGAACCTCAATCTATAAATTCTCTGATAAATTCCATAGATAAAGTAGCTTTGGATTTAGGGTGTGTGAACCTTGAGATCAGAATGTATGTAAATTCCATAATGGAATAAGGATTTGATGGGATATAACTTTTGGATGTATCCAAATTAAGATACATGGACATCACAATGTATCCCATGAGAAATAAAATCAATCCATATGTAGTTCTGAAAAATATCACCATGCAGATAAAACTCATGCATATAGAACATAGGTACATGGATAAAGAAATATATGATGAATATCCTTATGTATATCTAGCTCAAATGTGGAAACGGAAATGTCGCTATTTGGGGAATAATTATTTGGTAGAGACCCATGTCTCAATGGAGATGTTTCTTGGATAATCTATGATACCCATCCTTTTAGTGTAAAACAAAAAATACTATCACATAGATGTGAGTTCTTAACTATCAATTGGTTTCTCTAGATAAATGTTCACGAATAACCACTGACAAAAAATTCTTCATTGATGTACCAAATCTAGTTTTCTTGAGATCATCTGATATTACAAGGATAATATGGGTGTTTTATCCATCCTAAAGGTAAAATTCTATTACTTCTACCCAAGTCAAGGAACTTAGTGAGCATATCTTGATTTTTTATGTCCATATATTGGCACCAATAATCTTTGTATCCATTTATTTATATTGAACTAACTTTTTCCTAAGCTTCATTTGAAGGAATACTTAGAGAATATGGAATTGGATTTCCCTCAAGCTACCATGTTTTGGGTTTTCGACCAGAAAAGTTTTGTGCCTCATCTATTTTATAAATGGTCAACATTTCTTGGATCACACAAAGTGCATTTCCTACGGGAAGAGACTCAACTTTTTTCCAGGATTCCTTTATAGTATTTTCAACCTAGAGAGAATTATATCTCTTTTGATTTTCTATTTTATGGTCTTGAAAGGAATATTGTCACTGTGTTTTAGTTTAGAGTCTTTTAGATCAGACCTTTTTTGTACTTTAGTTTAGTGTCTTCTCTCTCGGACCTTTTATGGGTTTTTGTTTAGATTATTTTTTCTCAGACTTTTTTTGTACCATAGTTTAGGTTCTTTTAGCACATATCATTTTTTTGTTTTTGTTTAGGTACTTCTAGCTCGAACATGATTGATTAATATGAAATACAGGATAAGAATACCAGGGATGAGTCAAAACATTATTGGGTGATGAGTTTTTTTATAATGTTTCCAAGGATCATGAGGAATATAGTTCCATTATTGTAAAGAGAAAATTATTTTGGTTGGTAGGTCAAAGCCCTTATGCATCACCAATATGTCCAAACAGAGGGTTATCTACTATTTTCCAAGGGTAATGGAAGATTTATGAGAGGAATATTGAATGAGGTTGAAATACTAGGGATTCTAGGTTCACCTGGATAGTTACAGTATGGGTGATATAAGTCATAACCCAAAATAGATTAAATCTATGGGTATGGGATGAGTAATATATGATAATAATGACCCAAAACACACTAATATGATTGGTTCTACCTCGGTGTCTTCAGGTCTCATAGGTATTGAATCTCCTTTCTAGAAAGAAGGATATACCATTAGTTTTTGGGTCAAAGCCTATATTTTTCAATATCATGGCCCTAAAAAGATGATATTCGCTTATTTATAAGGTCCATGAAAGATTTATGAAGACTCGAGCATCTAGATGATGAGGTTGGGTATAATAGGAATGTTATCTAGGATGGGTTCATGAACCCTATGGTAGTTTGTCTCTTAAATTGTAAATCTTGAGCACTATTCAATGTGTTTTCTAATCACCAGGCTTGGGCCACCAAAGGTTAGAGAATGAAGTACCACATTCCGACCTTGAGAAAGGGTATGAAACATGGTGACATAACATCAAGGACGTTGAATCATCTTGGATCATTTGGTACATGGATTGTAAATAATAGCCCAAATCACTCATATCACGAGGAAGGTGCGGGAAAAATCATACCAGGGATGACCCAAAATACCCTCAAGTGGTGAGTTTCTCTAGAGCGATATCAGAATCACAAGAATAAGAAATCCCTTTATATCGGGCCATGATGTCACAAATTTTTGGGTCTAAGACCTTCTGCATCAATAACATGGATACATCAATATATCTATTTTCCTTTCCAAGGATATGAGAGGTTTTCAGTGCCTCAAATCACTCAAATTATAAAATGTGAATTATGGAAAATGTAATGTCCAAGAATGGTTTGAGCACCCTAAAAGTTTTGTAACTTCCTATAGAACATATTCTCATGGAAAGGAGATATTAAAAATCATTACTCTAACTTTTTCCATGACAACAGGATCTAGTAAGCATATTTTGTCTTTTAATAGGGCTAAAATTTAGGACCTGCGAGCCTTATTCTTTATTTATTTGTTCCTTAATTTTTTTCCATAACTATGGAGATGAAGAGTTTTGTGAGTGAAGAGTTGACTTTTTCTAAAGCCTCCCTTTGTTGGGTTTTGACTAGAAAAGGTTTTGTCTCTTTTCCTGGAATTTCAAGGTCTTGGGATTTAAACCAACACAGAATAGATTTTAAGATTTTACGACTTTGACTAAAATGTAGGTAGTTTTAAAGTTCATGACCCTCATGAAACTAATATGGGATATGTTAAACAAGAACCAAAATAGGATAACCAGGGCCAAGAGTACTCCAAAACTATTCTGAGTGGGAGATAAAGATGTTCTAAATCACATATCTAGGTTATAAATTCATGATTAATGATATGGGACAATTATAATAGGGGTGACCTAAAACACCCTCAGGTGATGAGTTCTTCCAGTGACATCAGGATCACAAGGATTAGAAATCCCTTCTTACATATCGAAGATATATCTTGTTGTTAGGTTTAATAACTTTTGTATCAATATCATAGATGAAAAAAGATATCTATTTCTCTTTACAAGATCCATAAAAGTCTTATCGTAACCCAAGGTGGTCAATATATGAAGTGTGGTACATGGATTGTGGTGCTCTAAAATATGGAGGATGTACCCCGTACTATGGTTGACCGGGGTAAGGCTCTTGTAGTCCTTTGATAAGGATTGATAATTGATTATGTTTTTCATAGTTTAACATGTTTTATTAGGTACGTATTCTCTCCATGTAGTTTAACATCATGTCGTAAGGACACTTTTCATGTATTTTATCATCATGAAGTAAAAATATATTTGTTTATGTGCTGTTTAACATAATGTGGTTGGGATGTTGTTGATGTAAATTTTTGATTTCATGATATCAGGACTTTTTTCATTACAGTTTAACGTCATGGGGTAGGGACATGGGAACTGATGTGAATGTTTTTTCATGATATATCATATGTGAAAGTATTTCTTACACATATTTGACTCATACATAGTCCAAAATGAGTTTTTATGACTCGCCCCTATATAATCGGGGTTCAATGTTTATTGGTTTTTGTAGATAGGCTTGAGATTAGTGATTCAGGCATCATTATATATCATGTTGTGGAAATAAAAAATCCACAAGTAGTTATTTAGGGTTTGTGCAGTTTAACATTACATGGTAAGGATGTTGGCTTCCCAACATGAAGAGGGATATAGTGGATGGACCTTGGGATGGAAATCTTGGTTTCACTATGTATCCTATCATTATAGGAAGGAATCTATACATAGTTATTTGAATGTAGTTGTGGTAATATACAAATATCAACTACATTGTTACTCTTAGGCAAGGTCCACAAGAGTGTGCAGTTTTATTTCATGCAAGGGAAATTTACCATGTAATTTAGCATTGTGCAGAAAGGACTCGTGGTGTGTGTTTTAAGTTTTTTCATTTAGGACCAAGATGAGCCTGTCAAAATCTTTTATTCCTTGTTCATGTGGTTATGCCCTTACCAAAACTCTTAATACCATGGGAGCTATCCTCAATGTGAGAAACAAACAATGACAAGGGTTACTCTAAACATGTAGAGGTGTTTAAGAGAAGGACATGGGTATTTTATATCATATAGTTTCTGGATAAAGATATGGGATTAATAAATCCTTATGTATCACATTAAAATGATAATCATGCCTTGTGTAGTTCTAAGAAACCCACGAAGTTTAATGTCATGCAGAAAGGACATATGTCGTGTAGTTTAATGTCATGTGATAAGGATTTGGATCACCTAATATGAAGGAAAAAAGAACATTAGTATTGGACCCAAGACTAGAAATTTTGGTTCCACTACATATCATGTAATGGCATGAATCAAGCCACACGTAGTTCTAGAAAAACCATGAAACTTAATGTCATTTGGAGAGGACATCAGTCGTGCATTTTTTGCAACTTTTGGTAAGGGATGATCTATATAGTTTAATTTAATTTTGTCAGGATGAGATATACTATATAGTTTAAATTCATGTTTTTAGGATGAGCTCGTACATTTTAATGTCATGTGAATAGGATGACTCTATATAGTTTGATTTCATGTGGTCAGGAAATACTTTGGCCCTCCTATTTTGATCCATTCAGGATCTTATAATTGGAATTGAAAATGGGTTCAGGCATTTTTAAGAGTATTCTTATGGATAACACTCTCCATATATCTTTTTCATATGATTTTTCATCAGAGCTTTATATCTTTAAATTGTTTTACCCCAGAGGTTTCCTCTCTAGGTTTCATGTTGACCATGGTGAAGTGTTGCTGATGGTTTATTGGGGAACTATATATGGTTAACCATAATATTTCAAAAACCTCTCTATATAAAAGAATTTGGGTTTTAGACACCCATCTATAAAGAGGTGTCTGGTCAGGGGGAGTATTTTTCTGTCCATGGGAGATATCTTTGTTGGGTGGTTGACTATGGTGGATGTCAGAAGTAAATTCCATGTGATCCAGCTCCCTAATACTATGAGGAGGAAAATGGTAGTAATGATCATATTATTCTTCATTTTAAGAGTTGAAAGGCCCTTATGGTGTTCATAATGTGTCTTGAATTATCTCAAGGACACTAGCATTGAGAAGAATAGAAATATGTGTGTTGTTCTGTGTCTTGGTTGGAATATGCCAACATACACTTTGGGATTACACAGGAATATTAGCATGTGCTATGTAGTTCTCTAGAACTTGTTTATAATTATCTGGTGTTGTGGGAGTATGATCCCACTACTGAGAAGTATCTAGAATATGCCAATGATCTATCTCATTATTGATAGGAATATGTTCCTTTCCTTTTGCAGTTTCAATCTCAAATGGTGAGCCTCGGTTAGGATGGGAATATGATCCCAATCTAGAGCCTTTGGAATATTTTTCTAGTCTTTCTTGTCAGGGGTATGATTCTATCCCAAGGAATGTTCTTTTCTCAATTAGTAGACCATGTTGGAGTAGTAATACGATCTCGTTCCGAATATGCATTCCCCACTGAAATATAATAATGGACCTCCGGAATGGGGGAAGGGATATGATCCTCCTCATATATTGCCTTAGAATGTTACTGATGTAGTCATTCATTGGTGGAATTAGAAATATGTTCCCATGTTCTGTGATATAACAGAATATGCAAGGTAGATTCATTGATAGGAATATGAGTCGGTCCTAAGGAATGTGTCATTCTCACTTGGTTATCCCCTACTAGAAAAGAGATATCATCCTGATCATGGGCCTTTGGAATATACTAATAGAATTATTTGATAGGAATGTTAGCATGTCTTGGTTCATGTTACCCCCTCACTTGGTGATCCCCAGTAGGAACAGGGATATGAACCCAGCCCTTATGTCGCATCCTTTACCAAAATATATTGATAATCCCCCTAGAGAGAAATAAGGATATCCACTTTCTTCGAAGTGGCTACTAATTCATACTGATTAGAGTGTTGTGATACTCTGGATATTGGAATGGGAATATATATATATATATATATATATATATATATATATCCCTTCATATTACTAGAATATACTAGCAGAGCTCCTCTATTGATGTTACAAATTAGTTTTAATTCAATAGGGTATTTCAAAAATTTATGCATGTACGCTCTCAGTTGACAGGGTATGTTGGTTGATGCGTATGATTGAAGCAGGGATATATTCCCACTTCTATCCTCCATGGTCCATCAGAATATGTTGATGTACTTTATTCATGGGGTCATGGATTTTTATCTTCCCCACGTTTGCTTCCCGGATACGATAGTATAAATTTTTGAACTACCAGGGGTATGATCCTACACTCTCTGGTCTACATCTATTCATATTTGACAAGGTGTCCTTGATGCTAAATTTTGAATTTTTTGGAAGGTGACCTATTGGAGAACACCCTCAGTAGGTGACTAAGGGTTATTAGTAGTTTTTTCATATTTTTGGGATCGATATTTGTCTATATTAGTGGTACTTCTAGAAACTATAATTTCCACCTAATGTTGCTGATGTCTCCTAGACATTAAGATGTCGCATAGTTTATTATCTAGTGATTGATACATGTTATTTTACATTTATCATCTTGTGTTAAGTATGTTAATATATTTTTTCTAATCCAGGATATAGGATCCACATGTCCCTACATATCTCACTATGATGAGAATCATGCCATACATAGTTTTAGAAAACCCATGCAATTTAATTTTATATGGGAAGGACATCAGCCATGAATTTTATTATCATGTGGTAAAGACATGAATATTAGTGAATTGTCCAAGATATAGAATCAAGTAGTTCCTACATATCACATCATTATGATAATAAATCCATATGTTGTATTGTAAAACCCCTGTTTTTTAATGTCACGTTGAAAGGACATCAATCGTGTTGTTTAACTTCTTGCGGTAGGGACCTGATCCATGCAGTTTCACATCTTGTGGTAAGGATGATGGATATATAGTTTAACATCTTTTGGTAAGTACAATGTTCATGTGGTTTAATTTCTTATGATAAGGACAACATCCATGTAGCTAAAAATTATGCGTTAAGGACATTATCCGTGTAGTTGAATGTCTTGCAATAAGGAATATGGTGATAACCTATCAAGAGAGTGGATCTTCTGATATATAATGGATAACTATTATTCATATTTCTTGAGGTTGAAGACCCTTAAACTCTATCATGCCCACACAAAAATTTATCTCCAACCAATCCTTGAAGACAAAACATCTCTCTAATATGTGCTTGAGATGTCGATGTTAGGGGAAATAGTTTTTGTGGCCTGTCAAACCCGCCTAGTTTAGCTTTCTAACTATTGGGAGTTCCACCAAACTATTTTACATGGTAGAGTCAAAATATCTGGGGAAAGTTTTTTTGTAAAGAATAGGTTTTATTCAATATTTCATTAAAGGGTAGTAGTTTATCACTGGAAGGTAGGTGGCCCATACTCCACTACACAACTGGTGTGTCCTATTCTGAGGGATTGGGGGACTGGAATGGGGATTCAACTATTAATGGTTACAATATCCATATTTCCATCTGCACCTAAATCTAGTCATTAATGTAAAAGTAACCATCTATCATGGTCCTGAGACATTGATGGTAGGGGAAATAATTTTCATGGCCTACCATCCTTTCCTCACTTTGATTTCTCATCATCAGGAACCCTATCAAACCCTTTTTAATGTCATAGTTGCAATACTGAGGAATATGTATTTATATAAAGGAGTATACTTTCTCAATATCTGTTCAAGATATAGTCAAACATTCTTCTTATCCTTCATCTAATCTATACCGCCATTAGAACGGGGGAATGGTAGAGTTTGGAGCCCATGTTACAGAGACCCAGTCTTCATTGGTCTGTGGACAGGTGCTGAAGCATTGGTAGTTTTGGATGACATAGAATCTTCCCACTGATTAAAAGATCCCTACTCTTCTAGAGGATTTGTGGAAACATCTTTGGGTGGATGGTTTATAGAAAATCCTCAATGAGGAGGTGTAAAATTTATAAATTCCCCCAGCCCTATGGGATGGGGTTATTTGGAATAATTTCATGATTTATTTTAATGAAAGGTATGAAAACCTGGCGTACATCGGATCTCATCTCTCGGTTAGCTGATATTTGGGGATTCAATGATTTCAAATGTGTGTCGCTCGGTCGTGGTCTCTTCCACATTCTGTTTCCCTCAGTGGAACTCAAAAGCAGTGCTTGGAGTATCAGCTCCATAAATCTCAGACCAGGTACACTCCGACTTCATGAATGGAAATTGAATTTCAATTTTCTTGATTTTAAGGATACCTGTGCGCAAGTATGGATAAAAATACATGGTCTCAACTGGGTTTTGTGGCACGCTGAGATCCTTTTTGATATTGCATCTGCTATTGGGGTTCCAATCAGGATGGATCAGGTTACAGAATCAGTTTGCTATGGTCATTTTGCTCGGGTCCTTGTAGAGATTGACCTTAGTTCTACTTTAATAGATAAGGTGATTTTATCTACTCAACAGGAGGATATTTGTCTTCGGATTGAATACGAAAGCATTCCTCCATTCTGTGTTCCTTGCCAAATTATTGGGCATGAAGAATCTGCATGTAGAAGAAATATTATTTGTGACAACTGTCAAATTAAAGGGCATGATAAACATCACTGTCGGAAGCCAATCAAACAAGGTATGGCTCAATGCATTGAGCAGAATAAGATGGATACTGTTATTGGTCAGGATTTGATAAAAGACTCTGATAAAGAACATGTTGTGTCTGCTGAAAAGTCTCAAAGGTCTCTTGATGAAGAACCCAAAAAGGGAAGTTCTGAAGTACATATTAAGACCAATACTCCTTCACAAAAAAACAAGAGAACTCTCTTATCCTGGGCAGATCTTTCTAACGCAATCCAGCCACCTGTTGAAAATTCTGGCATGGATGATATGAATGGAGCATCATTCAAAGATATATTAACAAGAGGTCTCGGAGATGATGAAGATGTCAAATCAATTGATAGCCTTGATGCTCTGGAAAATGTTGCTCAAGAGGAAGCAGACTCCTGTCTAAGACAAGAACAGATCTTTCTCAATGCCAAAAGCAGAAGAGGCAAGGAAAAGGACCTTCCTATCTCAAGGAAAGCTAAAGATAGGAAAGAGATGACTGTTGCTTGTAACAATATTTCGAAAAAGGACAATAATAGGGTTCAAACCCCTGATCAGTATATGGGAGTCTTCCCACTGGAAAGTACTCCTAGAGCCCAAGACTCGGCTTCCTCCACAAAGTCTTCTTCTCAGGATGTCAAGTACACCCTCAACAAGCATCAAGACCCCACTCCAATTGTGCAGTATAACCAGACAGATTCTCTGAAGGAATCTATCCAGGACCCCCCTGCCCTGCATGTTTCTAGTCTGGAGGGCAGAACCCAGCCTTCGCCAAGTTGTGGCACCCCTCAATCTCAAATTCTAAAGGTTTCAAAGCAAGTGAGTACCTATAACTCGTTTGAATTACTTGAATCTTCTAGTAGTGATGATGACAGTAAACTGATTGAAGTTCGGGATGAAGCTATGTCTGTGAACACGGAATTAATGTCTGAGGTCCCGGATGATGGTGGCGGTCCCTGGATACAGGCAAAGACTGGGAAAAGGGGGAGACAACCAAGTAAAACGGGTGGTCCAGCATCTATTCATTGTATGAACACTCGATCTCGAGTGCGCTGTTGAATTTTTTTTTTCTGTTTCTGCTTTGCTGTTTTGCTCCTCCTTTATCTCTACTGTATGACTTTTTTATTTAATAATAGAGGATTGCGCCTCAACCTTTTAAAAAAAAATATAAAAATATCCTCAACCATATGGTCTGGGGAACTTCACTGCAAGGTGGGAATCCATAGGCAGATACTATTACATCATCTTTTGTTAAAGATATCAGGATTATCCCCGCAATTTTTTCCCAAAGATCTATATTCTCTCATTAGAGTTGGGTGATCCCTCTTCTTTAAAAATTTCATTGTCATATTCAAGGGGATGGATGGAAGGAATAATGACAACACCCTCTCATCTATCGGTGGTAGGGAGAGTGGTTGATGATGGGAGTTATGACATGGACCCTAGAGACTGAATATACTGCTTCGAATATCCATATTATTCGATTTTGTTATCCAATAAAATACCAACATGGTTAGTGACACCTTATGCAGATGCCTGAAAGATATCCTTGGGCCTTTCTTTTCTTGTGTCGATGGAAAAAGGTAGGCCAAACTTGTGTGAATCGGATGATTGTAGGAGGTTATGATAATACTCTTAAGAAGTGTTCTCTTCTAGATTTGATGATGAGTCTTCATATTTGATCAATATTAAATTGACTAACACACAAGTGGGAAGGTTCTCCTTCTCGATGGAGTATCTCATCTGGCGGTTTGGAGCCTTGCATACTGTTTGTGGGGTCGGTTCCCATTATTCCATTTTAGGGGTCAGTGCCTATTTTACCGTTTTAGGGGTTGGTTATGATTTTACCATTTAAGGGTTTAGTTCCTGTATTAAATATGATACCAGGGTAAAATATGATAAAAATTCCCCTACTCTTATGTGATAGGGTGCTCTCTAGGATTCCATAGTCACCAAGAATAGCTGTGATGAAGTCAGAATCACGTGGATAGTGATGATCTGGGATTGATTCAAATGAACTATCTGAATACACTAGTGGGCCTTGGATTGATTTTCGGTAGAAGTTATATTACCTTGCTTCATAGGTACATTGTTTTGATACCCCTGTTGGGATCTCATATCAGATTCCCCAACTTAGACAGTTGGTGTAGGTACAACATTCTCTTTAGCTCCATACAGAATCATGGTCACATGTCATAGATGAGGACCAAAATGGAAGTGAACCCTTTAATGTATATCTTGAATTATTTATTTTATTATATTATTTTCCTTTTACACCTTCCTAATGTAGAGAAGGTGTGCACTGAAATGATCTAAGGATAAGCTCCCAAGGTAGTTGAATTTGGAAAAAAGGGGCCACTTCCTCTTCTTCTCCCTATTGTGGGAAAGACAGCCAATAGGAATTCATCCTTTAAAATATTTTATGGGCCGATTATAGAGTCATGATAGAGCTATTAATGTGGTACTCCTAGACCAAGATGTTCGCTGACTTCTACTGGAAGTGGTTTGTTAGTGATAGAGTACATCAGGGACTCAGAGCCAAATCAGCTTATCAAGTGAGCTCAGAATCTTTTTTCCCATTTGATGGTATCATTTTGATATCAAGTAATCTCAGAGTCCTAGTGATGAATCAAGAAACCTTGTCATTTTAGTATTATATATAAGAGTACATTTTCATTCAACTTATCTCACAGTTAAATAATAATGAGGATATACTTTCTTTTTACACAATGTTTACTGCATTTAAAATAAGTGTGTCAGGTTTTCCATTTTAGTGAAAAGTACAAAAAAAAATTCTTAATAGGAACTAGATATTCTATCCTTTTTTATACATGAATGGTCTGACATAGTTAAAGGAATTCATATCTGATTCAACAGTTTTTTATCATGAAATAAGACATGGATTTGTTTCTAGTCTGGTTGTTTGATTGATTATGGGGGCTTCAATTCCTTGCTCAATTATTCTCATTATGTTTCCCATTTTTTGGTCTTCCCTAGAAACTCCCAATGGTTTCCCCATCCATAGCTGGGTACATACCTACTTTCTTAAAGTTTGTGGATGGTTAGATTTTCAAACCCAATGACACTTAGAGATTTGAATTGGTCGATAGGATAGTAGTTTGAGCTCATTGCACCCTTTGGGTGGGATTATTTCTAAATATAGTAATCTCTTATAGATTTATGATATGTTCCTAAAATACTTTCCAGACCTTGATACAGGACTAGTTACCCCTGATTCAATGTCTTGATTATGAACACATAACAATAAGAATAATTTTGTGTGTGTATCGTGGGTTCTATATCCCTCTCTTACCTATTTACAATCATTTGGGTTATGTCCATGTTCTAACACTATGGAGTTTACTGCCATTTAGGGAGGAAATTGGTGTCTTGGATATGGGATTAAACATTTATGAGGTATCCTAAATATCCTATAAAAATTGGAATCATAAACTACATAGTTCGTTTGATATAGTTTAAGGTTGTGTGACTGGACCCATTAATGCAATTTAACATAATGCAATAAGGATGCAAGTATCAAGCTCGGACCTCAGTGAGGCATCCTATGTATCATGTTTGAGGAAGGAATCAGATTCTACAAATTTCATATAATCGGAATATATTTCATGAGAGATGAAGTAATAGATCCCCTAGACAACACTTATGCATATAAGACTGACCTAGAATTCACTATTGGGAGTATGACCCTTTGAGTGGAGACGAGATGTAATTAAGAATACATCCCAATGGTGACCCCCATACTGGGGTAATTCTCATAATGCTATTTGTAAAATACTTGATAGTAACTAAACCCATGTGATTCATTCTAGGTGTGAGAAATAAGAGATTTCAAAAGATTATGCATATTACATGACTTCATATCTATATAGGGATTTCACATTAATGTTTTCCTTCAACATGCATTATTTCCTTTTCTTATGTAGGATACGGTACTAAGATCGGGCCTCATGAATGTATCCTACATATCCTTATTTATAATAGGAATAAAATTCATCATAGTTTAGTTCATCTTTATCCTGCTGATGGGTTTGGGGTACCTGAGTTGATAGTTGGGACTGATACTTAATATGATTTTCGTGTATCAGTCCACCTCTCATTTTCTGATGGATTATATAGAATAATCAGACCATGGGAATAATTGGGTCCGATGGTTGAAATTTTGGAGACATGAGGGGAAATATACTGAATTGGAATACCATTGAAGCTCGGTCCTTAAAAAGGAATCGTACATATCCTAGATATAGTTGGAATGAGAGTTCTCTTAGATCATTCATACCTTATCTCGTTAATGGGATAAGGTGTAAGATCATGCTTTAAGACACTATTTTTATCCACGGGGTCCTAGGGAGGTTTGGGGATTGTACCCAGATGGATGCCATTTGGTGGGGGCTTACATGCTGAGGCTACCATTTGGTCAGGGCTTACACACTGATGAAGCCCTTTGGTCGGGTCTTACACACTACGACTACCCATATATGTGGGAAATATTATATTATGTCATTGTTAAGTGATTACAAACCGAGGTTTCCATTTGGTTAGGGATTACACACTGGGGCTGCCCTTTGGTGGGGGCTTGTGCACTGGGGATACCCTTTGGTTGGGGATTACACTTTGGGGATTCCCATATATATGGGATATATTATATTAAACTGTTGGTCAGTGATTTCACACTAAGGTTTCCCTTTGTTTAGGGCTTACACACAGGGGATACCCTTTGGTTGTGGTTTACACACTGGGGATGCCCTTTTATTCACTCAGTATCTATCTTATGTCAAATAAAAAGAGATGATGATTCACATGAAAGGTTTATCCCGAGAGAATGTCATTCATAGGGTCACATGAGTGTGTAACCTTGGATCTTCAAGGAAACTTCCCTTATAAATGTGGGATGCAGCCAAATGATCATGGTTGGGGTACACATGGTATGAGTCCATGTGGGTTTTCCAGATGAGGTTTACATGTCCTAGGATATTTTCATGTCCCTTCTTGACTGTCTGCTGGACGAGTATCAATTGCCTGCTCAACATGTTAGGGCATTAACCTGACAAGGAAGACATGTCTAGTGGTGTTTTCCTAATTAATTTACATGTCTTGGGTGTATTAGCATAATCATATTGGAAATGTCTAGGGTATTATGAATGATCAAAGCAGAAATGATCATACATTGTCGCATGATCATCCTAACCTGCCTTCAAACTATTAAATGTTAATGAGGTCATTTCCATGACAATATCATGATCATTCCAACATTTCAATAACTCATTCTAATGATCAAATATCACTATCTAGAATATATTTTCCTAATTGACACAGAAAATTCCACAGTTCTTTACATGATTGAAATAACTTGTCCTTATCTTGTCATGTGACAATGCAGACATGTGAGGGGGTTATCATTAATCAATTTATCTTGTCTTTGGACTGCCTCATGACAGGGGTGACATGTCAATCAACTGTCGTGAGGTCAACCTGATCTATCCATGCTTTTTCTTGTCATAAACATGACTCATCCAAGGTTTCTCAAAAACATCCCATGATAAATAGAGAATTGTGCAATCAGGTAACTTAAAACTATTCATGTGGAGGGGTCTCGCATTCATGTTTATGATCTTGCATCCATCAAATATTTGATGTTTCATGCCTAAATGGATGATGATGCTTGTTCATATGGGAAATATACATGTGGAAGAAGAGTGTATGGATAGTGGGTTCATTCCATAGCTGTAACTCCTAGGGTCTTCATGAAAATTTGAGGGCTCATCCATGGGTGTCACTTCCAAGTACATGAGGAGGGGTGCACACATGATGGCACCATATGGAGGTTCCAGTTCGTGTGACTCGCATTACCTCAAAGGGGTCTTGTGATGGATTCTTAAACCATGATTGGTTTTATTTTTTGAGGTCATATACACTAGCAAGGGCGTGCACTGCATGAAGAGGTTGCATGAAATATGGGTTAAACTTCCTAATTTTTTGGCCTTTAATAAAGAAGGTTCCTATAATGACTTTGTGTTTCGAGACGTCCACTTCCAAGTCTTCATGCAATAATCACATGACATGAATACTCCTGGTACCAAAAAATTGAGGTCATCTATGATCACTCATTTGAGGATAAATAGAGGCATCACATTAACATAGGTCCTGTGTTGGGGGATATTTATCCCAACATCTAAATCTAGGTGTGGAATCCCACATAATCTTGGGCTTGTAAGGGAACTGCACAATCATGAAGCTCCTTTGTTCAAGTGGTTTGTGTGCCTTCAACAAAGGATCTCACAATGATATCTTACATCACACCAAGGACCTGCATGGGTGTTTCTAGGTTGAGAAATCCATGTCTAGGGTTTCATTAAATCATTACAAGACTATGATTTAAATGGTATACATGAGATCAGGGGTTGTCAGGTATGATGGAGCATACTCATGGGAACTAGTATGGATTATTAGATCATTCCAATGCATGTATTATTTCATCGCATGATGTTACATCACTCATGAAATTGCATTATCCAAGTTAAGGTCCTTTAGGATGACATACTAAAGAGTGTAGGGGTGCACACTGGGATAGTCCACATGAATGAAGGTTATTTTGGGTTAAGTCAGAAAACCAAAAACAAAGGGGAGAAGATCATGTGATCTCGTGAATACTCTATATGAACAAGGTATTTAATGACACTCAATTCAATGTGAAATCTCATGATCTTTAATATTTCATATAAATGGTTATTTCGATCACCTAAAGTGGTCCCTCAGGGATGGTCATTGGCACACCATGTTCCTCTACTTTCCTTCTCCACTACTCCTTCCCCATTTACCTTCATTCTTTTAATGGAGTAGGGTATTTATAGGTAGAGGTCACCCAATGAAGATCCTCTTTTCATGGGGAGGATATCATGAGTTTCAACTATATTAGTGGATATTTTTCTAGAATGAAACCAGGAAACCGCAAGGTAGATTCACATGATCTTCACTCCTTAATGAGATAGTCCACTTGAGATCCCATGATCGGTGTCTCATAGTGATTTGGTTTTCTTTAGCGATGCCATGTGATAGACCATGACATATCTGAATTAATTTGGATGAAAAATCATGATGAAGATGGAAGAAACCATGGTCGTAAACTTCTCATAATGACTCCAGTGATTTTCTAATATTTTATTGCTTGATCAAAATATGATCATGTGATGGATTCATGTGATGGTAAAATATATTACCATATTCTATTGGTACTTTTGATTAGATCTTATGATAGATTTTGTTGGTTGTATCGGGATCACCCAGTTACTAGTGAAGGATTGGACATGGTGGTTATCGTGATCACCAAGTGACCATGCGAGCAATATCTTACCAAGTCAAACTAGTGGTGTAAAAGAATGAAAGATGAGAGGGAGTTTAAAGATAAAGTTCTTGAACCACAGATATTTGATTTGAGTTTGGGTAGTGTGGGATCTACTTAATTTGAAATCGCGATGTGCGGGTTGAAGCATACGGATGAGATTTTTTGGAGTCATGATCCAATGTTTTTGCTTTTATAGTATGAACAGTACATGAAAAAATGTTTTCCCACATAAAAATCTCCATGGTACATCCTTATGGTATAAAATAAAGTCCACGACCATTGTTTAGTCAATACAAAAAATGGGGTTCATCACCTGTACCACCTACACACACCTCCACCTACGCTTCAGACCACCAATCTTCTAGCTTAGATTATGTCCACCTTTGGGATCATACACTACAGACCCAATACATGGGACTGCACGGTTCAAGCTGATGATATGCATCCTGCCATCCAACTAATAGCTCAGATGGCTCTCATTGGGAATGGTAAACCCCAGTCCCCCATGGGCATATGGTTGATCTTTTTCTTGGATAATTAGTGGTACGACCATACTTTTTTGGAAAATGGTGGCAATGAAACTATCTACTAATTAGAATAAAATTCTATGTAAAATGTGTGCAACAAAGGCCCAACATTTAAATCCAATATTTTCTTCAAATATGAACCCTTCCAATATTTTATGTGGTATATCAGTATTTTGAATTTCATTTAACTTCTAAAACCATACAAAAAGAATTGAATGATGCACAATTATGTTTTCCAACTTGCGCTTAATTTTTATAATTTTTAATCATCACGTTAATTTTCTTAATTTTATCAAGTATAGTTTAAATTTCTAAAATGTTTTCAAACGGAAATACCCTCACCCCCTCCCCTCATTCCATTTTCACTCTGATTAATAATATATCTAATAACAATACAAATTTTCCATATTTTTTAGAGATTACTAGTACAATATTCAATAAGATATCAAATTTCATAATTTTAAATATGATTTCATGAATAAAAAACCGGGGGAGGCTCTAATAGAATTTATTGGGTTTTAAGGATAAAACAACTCTTTCAAGGAAGTGAAAGAAAGTAGAATCAACATTCTAAATATTTCCAGGTGTTGAAACCAAAACCATGTGTATATAAAAGGAAGAAATATTAAATTCCACTAAAGAGATACTAAAACTATCTCAAATCATATGATTGATGAAGATCCCTTAGAGGCATCCAAATGACCCCTTCTTCTATAGTGTATTCATGAGATGATATGAATCACCTGATGCTCGAGAGAGGTTCTTCTTATCACTAATATCATGCTTTTACATCATGGTGGAAAATAGGTGATGATAACGAGAGCTTAAAAATTAGATAATTGATAGTGTCTTATGAAATCAAGAAAGTACACCATACCATGGTGATTTCCTCCTTATATAGGTTGTGGGACAATCCCAAGCCTTCAATGGCCTTTACATTAGCATTATGAAATGTTCAAGTAAATCCTTTGGTTACAACACTTGTAAGCCTTAGTAGATTTATATTTTCATATGTGTTTCATTATATGAAACATTATAGTTAATGATAGTCAAAGTGGGAAATATTTGAATATTAGCCTCTAAATTTTTGACATACTCTATCAATCATAGAAAATAATATGTATCGTACAATATGATTCTTAATTTCATATGATATTTTTTATCATATATTATGATAGTAATGGGTAGTAATTATATGATACAATTATATAATATTAAATGATATTCCCATAGGGAATGAAACATGCAATTGTTTCATGGATATTATATAATATGTTATACTTTATATCATCTCATGTGATATATCCAAAGTTCATAGGATTTAGGAAATATCTCCATAAGAAGTTTATAATTAGACTTGAATATATATATTATCATTGGATGATTTGGGATATGAAATGATATTTCTTTATCCTAAAAATCGATAGAAGCTTTAATAGGGAGAGTCATTCTATGACCAATATCATATCAAATTATATAAAATGAATAATAACTATACTTTCAAGAAGTATCATCCCTCATAAATCAATTTGAGAAGGGTTATATATTTGGGATTCAACTATCATACCTATAGGTAATTTCATTGATAACTCAATGTACAATATTTAAGGTGGTGAATAAATAGTTTTAGAAAACAAAAAATATACAAAGGAATTCATAGAATAGTAATAATTTACAACACTTATGGTTCCATAAATAATAATATATAAATTTCACTACTTTATTTTCATGATATTATTTTGTGGTAGTGATTGTATAATCTCATGTAAATATAGTTGGTTTTAGAGTTAATTAAAGTCAATTTTTTTATTAACCATTATATTGAAACATTAATCTATATAGTTATAAAAATAATTATATTTGAAACATTGAACTATTGGAGGATAATAGGGAAAAAGTAATATTCCTTTATCATGTTAAATATCCTCTTCATATCTCTTTGGCAGTCTACTTCTTGATGGGAACCTTTTTTACACTAAAAACATCATTTTTTCCTTTGAGAAAATTCCCCATGTGATTTTTCATAAATTTGTCACATGTAAGCAATGGAATATTCTTTCCGCCTTGAACATCATCATATGAGATTCCATGGAACTCCATTTTCCCCTTATTATCAATAAATATACAAGTATAATGAGGGAATGTATTTTTTATTTCCACATAAAGGATGCATATAATGGTCTATTTTTAGTAACTGAAGTATCTTATTGGCACTGCTTTTCAAAAACAATGTTTAAAGACCCAAAAAATCAATCGATTTTTCATTCAATATATTTGTTAAAATAAAAGATATAACATCAAATTATTGATAATTTTACTTCATAATAACCTTTATAATTATCCTAAATTTTATTAAGCCCAAGGAATTTACTCTATAATTTAATGAAAAGACTTTGGGGGAAATATTTTTTGAGCATTATTTTCTAAAACTCCTCGCATTCCATGGAGTTAATTTATTCATTTTTATTATCTTATTGATTGTTTTTCACCATTTATCTCTGAAACCTTTCAAATGATAAACATTAAAAGAAATTAATTATCTAAATATTTATGAGCAAAAAATATCTATTATTCTATTTTCATCCATTGCATAGTAATTATTAAGTCATAATATCACTAAAGGGTGGTGTTCACTGTCACATGAAGGACTAAATATTGAATAGTTTATTAGTTGGATCATATGGGAGTTCAACATGGTTCAAATTTTACCTAAGATAGTAGGGTAAGTATAAAAAGTATATTGATTAAACCAAATCTCAACATTTGTTATCATTTATTGGGAAAATCATATCATTATTCATTTCATTTTTAGTACAGTTAGTTTTTATGGGTTCTAGCCATTTACTTTAAATTAAATTCATATTTTGAACAAAAAAATGAATATTGAAATTTAGATAAATAATCATATGAATATTATGAAATTCATAATAAATTTTTTTATCTGATGAAACATTCAATTTAATCTATTTTCTTTAAATTTGGTCTTATTATTCTTCTCAAATTAATAAGAAAATTTAGCTAAACTCTACTCCGATACTTTGATACCAACTGAGATTCTCCCAAACCCACACTTCTGCATATAGTGTTATATATACATACAAACATTCTTGAATTCCAATTTAAATGATCTATACACAATATACATGGATCTCACACAACAATATGTGATTATACATTATAACACATGATTAAAACATAGTCCCATAACCCAATGGTTTGGTGTCTTTAGAGGTTAGTTATATATCAATATTATTTAACAACACATCCCATATTTCTTCCACAAATTATTCCATTCTTTATATATCACTAAAAAGTAATTCCTATGGAGATATAAAAACACAAGGTGAGATAAATATACCAGTAATGGGAAACATATGAAGTATAATTCAAATTAAAATAGGTTATCATACAGGAGATCATAAAGGAGTAATCTTAAAATGAATATATTTGTATAAAAAAAGATAATCTAATAGGTAAATAAGACCATGTTAAATATGAACCATAGAATCATAAACATGAATAATAACATAAGGGTGTTGTATAAATATAATCATAGGAAATAATAAGTCAAGGATAATCACCAAGAACATTATAACATAGTGTATAAGGTTCACTCCCCATTTCCCATTAACATTATGGATTGTGTTACTCGTAAAATCCTATATAAAATTTAATCTCATGAGATATAATGATTTACACACTAAATTAGAATGATGGATAATTTTGGAAGCACCCATCACATAAAAATATATACTTATATATGATAACCGTATGAACAATAAAAAATCATAATTACTTCAAATTCAAATAATAAATATCCTTTGAAAATAAAGAAATTTTCATAACAATTTTCCTAATGTATAAAAAAGCATCCAAATAAACAAAGTGGATGATACAATGAAATTGTATCCCTGTAAAAAAAAGATTCAACAAAAAAAATAAAAGTCTATAACATAATTGGGTATTGGTACAGATGAATAATTCTTTAGAGGAGTAAAAAATTAGAAAAAAATCTAATTTTATTTTGATTATTTTTTTATAAGTATAGAAATTACCAATAATTTTTATTTAAAATTAAAGAGAAATTGAAAAAAATATTAATAAGAATATATAATAAGAAAATTATAAATGAAGATTCATAAAGAAATGGGAAATCGATGTGAGTGAAGCATACTGAGCAAGAAACATAAAGGAAAGGAGAGAGAAATATTCCCTTACCACCTTTATAAATAAGTCACAACAAATAGAAATATATAAGAAATACCCTAGAAAAAGTGGATAAGATATAAGATTCATCCATGAAATTATATATAACAAAAATAATATGGATATAAAAAAGAAATAATCTAATCAAAAAGAGATATTACGAAAAATTCCTCATTAACTCTTTCTTTTATTAAATTATCTATAACACCTTGTATAGTAAATTTATAATCATTAAAAAAAATTAGAAACTTAATTATTTTTATTATTTTTATATTAACCAATTATATTAATTTATTATATATTTATTAATTAGTCATAATTTATATTGATCATCATTTATTAGTAGTTTCAATTTTTTTTGTGTTTTTTAATTATGGAGGTATAAATCATCACTAATTTTCCAAAGTCCAATAATATCTATAATATTAAAGATATGGTAATCATAAATTTGAAATGAATCATAAATCCATTTTTTTTATTCTATAGAAGTTACTAGTACAGTTTTCAATGAAATTGAAAATGATTCATTCATTGCTTATTGTTTATTAAACCATTAAATTAATTAAATTTATATGTTAATAAAATATATTAACATTATTGTTTTATAATAATCCATAATGAAAATGATGAATAAAATATAACACTATCAATATATATGTTAAAATAATTGAATCATGAACACAGTTTAATGAATCAATGAGTAAGGATATGTAGTTATACGAATATAATATCATTTTTATTGATGTATGGTATTATTAATTAAATTTCATTAAGAAGATAAATTTTTTTAATGAGGATTAGGATGATAATATAAAGTAAAAATATAGAGTATAACTCATTACTTACTCTAATGAAATCACTTTTTCACTTAAGGAATATTTTATAATGGATGATTTATGAATCCCTGTGACCATAATCTCCCAAATATGATAGATGACATTATAAATGGTAATTTAACAATAAGTTGTGGAGAAAATTAAAAAAAAATTGACTCATTTGGAATTTTTAGAGGGTTTCATTGATAGTCATGTTTAAGTGGTATATTTTCAAATACTCATTCCAATAATGTTATGTAATGTCATTTTGAGTGGCAAAGTGGCACATAAATGGTTTGAAAAGAGTTTCATGATTCCCATATTTATTGATATGTATATTAATTTTTTATAATTTTATACACCATTTTTCCCATATAATGTATTTTACTACATTTATTATTTAGGATCATATTTCGCTATTCACCCCAGTAAATTTTTTTTCAACTAAAAAAATTAAATTAACCTTCTTACCTTATTTAGATATCAATATTACAAATATAAAAATCATTTTATTAAACTAATATCAAAATGTTAGAAATATAATTTTTAATAAAAATGAATAATTTATATAAAAAATAGAATAAAGACAATTTTTATTTAATTGAATGATCATAGTTTTTACCATTCTTTAATTATTGTATAAAAGTTAATTATTTATTATAAATTTTAAATTATACTTTCTAATACATTATTCATTTCTTCATAAGGGTCATATTCCAAATCTAAAAATTTAAATATACAAATCTTTTATGTGTATACAAATTCGATATATATATATATATATATATATATCCAACGGTCATATAAATACCACATAACCCTTTTTTCCTATACATTAACTTGCATTATTGTCAAAACAAATCATAAAATTATATTAAAAGTGTCCAAATTATAATTTTTTATATTATTTTTTAGTAACACTCAGTAATATAATTTTTATGGGAAATTTTTATGGAGAATAGTTCAATATTACATTCTTTTATTTAATTATATTTAAAATATTTTTATAGTTTTCAAAATTATATTCAATATATGTTTCTTTTAATTATAATTTTTATTTAATATTTTGTTTTAATATTGTACCTTAATTGAATAATTCATTATTCCTTTTATCTCGGTATTACTTGTAGAAAAATTTATTTAATACAGAGAAATGATAGAAAGTACACTATAAAATCCATCATGTTATAGACTTAGAACTCAAAAAATATATAGATGTCAATTTTAAGGTTATTTAATTCAAACCAAAGGATGTCTCTTAGTCTAAGTCCTTAGTAAATTGACTAATGTTGTGATTTATAGTTTATGGTCATACAATATAAAAAAACTAATATATTTTAGTTTAAGGTCATAAAGCTTGGATGAAATAATTTAATTTCGTTTATGTTAATAAATCATAGACCAAATTGATACTTTATAGTTTAAATTCATATAAATCCTTCAAAAATAATGTTTTTTTATTTAAGGTCATGCAACTTAAACTAAAGTGTTGCGCTATTTATGCTCTTATGAAATTGTGCATGGTTTAATCAGGAAGTAGGGAATTCCTAAAAAACTGATATAGTGTTATTAAACCAATGTGAATAAATAATAATAAAAATTATTGTGATAAATAAAGGGGATTAGAGAAGCATGGTGAACCCCAATGTGAAGTGGAAAGAAGGTATAAAGGGAACTTTATTGGGGCCAATTTTGAGCATTAATATATATATTATTAATAGAAGAATCAAGAAATATGTAGTAATTTATAAAGGGAAAACATCATAAATAAATGGAAGGAAATAAACCTTAGTGTAAAATAAGGTACATACAAAATGACTTGGTTATTATAATACCCTATTATAATATATGCTGGGTAGAGGCGTGAAAAAAAGGCATGCGAACCAACATAATCATGTGTAAGTGGAAAAGGGAAACTAATTACTTATGGATTTTGAATTAGGAATAAAATATTATAAAAGATAGGCTAGGATTATTTAAGACCAATTTTTATTATCATATTAATCATTGTACTATCGTACAAGAAAATGTGGTTGACCGAAAACCATGTACGAGGAAAAGGTCACATTACTATATTTTCAAGTGAATATGGAATTGAGGACACTTTCTTATAGAAACAAAATATTCATTAGAAAATTATTGTAAATACATCTTCCCTTACAACCTCACTATAAATAGGGTTCTCTATTTTGAAAATAAAAAATAGTTACCAATGAAATCGAAGGGTGTATGGTTATTAAAGAATTCAAGATATGAGATTATTATAATAAAAAATTATGTTCAAAAAGGGTTTTATTACCATTATATTATAGATCTGAGTATTGGAAATATTATCAATGGTGAATGGTAATGAAAAATGGTGAAAATGACAATACCAATGGAAATAAAATACCTTTAATAATTGAAACTGTTTGAAATTTCAACGAATCAAAATGAAAAAATGAATTTTCATGAAATGTTAGAAAATTAAATAGAAAAGCGGGATAAAAAAGTAGAAAATGTAATACCCCAAATAAAATAATGAAATATCCCTTGAAATATCATGGTCACACAAACACACTGAAATGTAAAGTTTATAACCAAGTGAACTTCAACACCCCTGAGGATAGGTGGAACGATTGAATTGCCACTAGGATCTAAATAGGAGTTATGGACATCATAACATTTCTTGTAAAATAATGAATCAACACACATATTTTTAAATAAATTTCTCTATTATTTAATAAAATATAATTATTGTATGATGAAAAATAGGTGAAATTATTTCATTAAAGGGGTGATGATTTATAACCCTAATTTGTGAAGAAAAAATTCATTACAAATTTTATCATTAAAAGAACATGATATTTTCAAATTACATGTGTTTTTTAAGATTTTTTAAATTAATTTTTTTGATAAATTTGGATATTTTTAGATTATTTTGAATATGAATATAAAAAATCACAACATAATACATAATATTGTGTTGTGATTATTTTGTATATTAAATTTAGAAATTCTTCAAAAATATTATGTCATAACACATAATTACTACTCCACAATTCTTGAATGATTCAAAACATAAAGAGACAAGAAGGGAAAATCAAGCCATAATAGACTACCGATTATATCATGAATCTCATTTAACAATTAATTTTTTGGAATCAAAGGGATTAAGTCATTTCATAATGAATTTGGAATAATGGATTGTGTTGCATATGAAAAATAACACCACGATGACATTCCTATTATTGTATAATAAACTGATGATGGATAAATTTTTAATGTTGATATTCAATAAAAAAATAAGACCAAATTTTATATATTTTTGAACATTAACATATATTATGGAATAATTAAAAACAATACACCATAATGAGGGAGAAACATATTGTGAAACGATAAAATAATATAAGGATTGTGGATGAAATATTCCAAATTTTGAGGAGATGCATTCATTAGGGTGTATTTATTGTATTAATCTATGATTTTACATTATGTATAATTTTTTTTATTTTTATATAATCTATTTTAATCTTACCACATTAACTTTTTTAAAGAAAGCTAAGAAATTTGGAACTTGAGTGTGGAATACTTAGCTAAATATTTTATAATATATGGATTTTGATTATTTAATTGAGTACACTAATTGATATATAATTAATTTTCATTAAATTTAATTACTTTGAGATTTATTTTTTATTTATAGTTGATTCTATGTCAATCATGTTTGAGTGTTCACTTTTTGGGGTTGTTAATTAAGATTAGGAACAATGGGAACATGATTGAAGATTGAATTCTCTTGTGGAGGGTTTCTTTAGTTTAGTATCACATATAGATTAACTAGACTACATTATTGTACATTATTTATTTGAGAAAAATATTAATTGTATAAGAATATCAATATATTGCATGTGTTTTTTTGTAATGAAATTATCCTTGATACATATTTTTTATAATAAGGTTGGTTTTTTAATGCACATTAATTTAAGTATGTTCTTTTGGTCCTAAATCATTCAAATAATTATTATTTTATTGATTCATATTGATCCAATGGATATAAATTACTTAATTTATCATATATAATACTTATTCAATTCTATTCAAAAATTAATGATATTATATTTTTTAGAAAACCATTCATTCAAATTAATTTTAATTTTAATTTTTTATAAGAAGTAAATAGTATTTGAGTTTTATTTTTTTATTCATTGAAATTGTAAATAAGAATTTAAATATTAAACAATTATTAAGTTACTATAATTTTAATTTCATTGTGGTTTATGTTTCTCCATTAACCAAAAATTTACTTTTTTATATATTATTCCATTGTAGTTTAATTTTGGAGCTGAGGTATATAAATTCTTAACCATGTACACTATTTGGACTTAATAATGCCTAACAGCTAGTCAAGATTCTAGATCCATTTCTAGGGAGCCACAAACAAGAAAATAAACAAGATAATATATAAATTACTTTTTTGGGTGTGTTAATTCCATTTTACTCTTCTTGTTTTCAATTTTTTCATTTTTCACATGCTGGATTTCATAAATTTTTAATCTATTTTTATATAGGGGCATGAAAAGAAAAAATATCAATTGATAAAAGATTGTTGATTATATTGATCCATTTGCTTAAAATCATATGATTAAAAGGTGTATTTTTATCCACCAATGATTGATGATGGTCGAGAAAAAATCACATGCATGTTAATGATAATATAATGGGATGGGTCATCAAGGAAGTTCCAAGAATATAATGAGAAGTTATTTTTATAAACAATTGACATATTTCTATTGAGCTAGTTATCCTATTTATCATGAGATTTATAATGTAATACAATAAAAATTATATTAAAATTTCCATATTATAATTTATTCAAATATTTAGGATTTTTAGGTGAAGGGAAAGTGAATATATACATACACTTCCCTATAACTTTTCATAGATTTTCCAAAACATCAAGTATAATGTGGTATATAATAATGAAATAATGTTGTGGAGATTATATTTTTTCATTAAATGATGAATATATAGATTGGTTAAAATGATTACCAACTATCTCAATTACCACTTGGGATTAATTATCATGTAAATTTCAAGAGAATGTTTTACCACCCACAGAAATGATGAAACTCTGTAATGGTATTTAAAAAATTATTAAACAAGATAGAGAATAAATGATTCATTTTTGGGAAAAATTAATAGTATGCTATGAATATGTCATTATCATGGGGTAATCACTTAAATACAACTTAATTTTATTAAACTTTTGATTACAACCTAATTCAAGAGTTGTTATCGATACCATTTTTAGAAAAGTGATTCAAGATCAATTCTATAGTATAACTAAACATTCTCCCTACAGGTGCATAACTTCATGATGTACATTAACTAGAGTTTTATTAGGTTATAATCATTAGTAAAGAAAGTTAAATTCAATGATTAGGACAAATATTGTGAGAATGATACTATAGGTATTGTTTTTATTGTGTGTGTGTGTGTGTTAAGTATTTACTCATGGAGTAAATAGTAGAAAATCAAGAAACATATTGAATTTAAAATATATTAGCATATGATCAATTTATATAAGGTTTTAAAAATCATTTTAGAACACATGGGTTTGTTGGGATTGGTTTATTTTCATCATATTCCTTATAAATAAATTCATCAATTTTTATCTAGCTCACTCATGTTTTCTTCCCAAATTTTCCCTAAATAAACTCTTTAACTTCTTACTTCAATAATAGGTACCTGTGAGGCTTCCTATGTGAGATATACTAATATAATTAATCTATTTAAATATTCTAATATTGTGTTAATTTTCCTCTTAGGAAACACATGGGATTTAGATTTCTAAGTTCCTTCTTTAAGTGCATAAAATTTTATTTCAACTCATGTTTCTTCACCTTCTCCCCAAAAATAATCTATAACTTTATTAGTCCAAAAAATAATTAAGTGTATAGAATTAAATTAATTCATGATTTATAATCATTCTAGAACTACACTTCTCCTGAACTCCACTATATGTGTAGTCACACATAATCATGTAATTTAATCTAAATAGAATGAGTAAGAGGAAGTTTATCAAATAATTATCATTTATTCATCTATATCCATGTCCTAGTATCTTATACTTGAATAATCTTCCATATTTAGATAGAACCTCCCTCTTTTCAACTTCAAACCACATATATATATATATGAATGAGATTTTTATTCTGTATTAAAATTAACTTATTATGATCAATTCATGTATAATAGGAATGTTGAGATCCACCCATATAGTTCAACTACTTTCACACATTTTCATTAATATACATTAACCACCCATGTATATTTTCTTCTTTATCCCTAATATATTATTCACTGGTCCAACTAATTATTAAATTTTATAATTTGGTTCGATGGTTTGGTATAGGGATTCTATTAGTACCCATGAGTTATGCATGTGATCCACATGGCATCTATATTAATAAATGGAAGACGATTCCTTATATCCCTTAATTCCATCCTTGTTATTTACTTAGTGTAATTTTCTAGATATTTGAGCCTCACAAGCACTTTTGGTACACTTACGAAACCACACATGTCGAATTGCATGAGATTAAAAAATTAGAAACCTAATATATTTTGCTGTCAATATATCTTATGATAAGGCCAAAAACCAAATTTTCTCAAAGTATTAGCCACGATATAGTGTACTTTGGGTCACATTGAAGTTTTGGTTCCATTTTATATGAATATTGATATAATAATTTCATTAATTTATCTTTGATTTTCATTCCCACAAATACCATCATTTAGTTTACTAATGGAGTTTCTTTAAGTGAATTTCAGGGTTATGTTTATTGTAATATTAAATTTTTCTTATAAATCTATAAGTAATTGTAATTATGTTTTATTATTTATGTATTTTAGATTTTTTGAAAAATTCCAGAATAACTATTCAGAGCTCTACATTTATGGTGAATATTTGGTTTGGGACCCTACCATTCAGTGGGGATCACTACTTTTGGAACCTGACATTTGGACATGGCATTAGTGTTGGGAGCCTAATATTTATAAAGAACTATAAATTTGAGTCACTAACACATGTTTAGTTAACCCATGTTTTTCAATAAACAGTACCTTATGTATTGTACTTTTGAACTCATCCATATATAGAAAAATATTTAGGTTAAAGAAATTTTTTAAATGACTTAAATTTTGGATATTTTCCAAGATTTTAGCAATTATTTCCTTTGGTGATGTTACATTAAAATCTATAGTAAGAAAAATTCAAATTCTCTTCACAACAAAATAAATTGTTCTTATTTATAATAGATGCTATGATTTTTATTTGGCGATTAAATTCAAATTTCCAATGAATTTTCTATTTTGAAATTTTGATTTATCTTGAGATATTTTTAATTCCTATTAACTAGAATCAAATTATATTTATTATTTATTCTCAATAGAGTTATCTATATCAATAATGTGTAAAAACTGATAACTAAGACATAGAAAATGATAGATTCCAATATTTTTAGAAAAATTTATCTACAATTATAAAAGTTGAATATTTTTATAATTTTATGCAGACTCTCTGAGAATAATTTCTTTGCTAATATTGTGGATATATTATTTGTAATCATCTTAAATGTATAGAGTCCCTTTTAAAATAATATACTTTAGATTCATTCGTGTTATATTCTGTTGTTGTGTACCTATCATGTTGTTGAGAATTTTGTTTAGTTTTTGTTGTGCATTCAGGATATTTTCTACAAAAAACTGGAGTTTCTTCATGTAGAATGTGTTATGAGTCTTTATTTTAATCCTATAAGTATATCTACAATCTCTAGTTTTGAAGGAAACTATGAGATGAATCAATTATTAAAAAAATACACATATCTTTTTTATTGGAGTGTATGCTTATCATTTTAATCTTCCTTTCAATGGTACCTTATAAAAAACCATATAACCTTGTAGAAGACTTATTGTGAGGTGTCAACTGCCAACACATTGTTGTATAGTTCCCTGATAAAAAGATATATTTCAGTAAAATCACCATGCTAATGAAGAGAGAATTGGTGGAGTTAAATATGTGATAATTGTGCCATGGACCACTATAAAAAATTAAATGTTCTTTTTTTATTATTCTAATGATTAATATTATTAAATAATTTATCACTTCATCACATTCTAGATCCTAGACTAGGATAAATCTTTTATTATCAAACTATTTTTAAAGGGAAAACATTCACCCCACCCCCCTCCTCTTGTGTGTTTGTATTTATTTCTACCAATAATTGGTATGAAATGAGTTCTTTTTGAAGAATCTTGTTAAGCTCTAGAGATCTTGATACAAATGTTAATATGAATAAATATTTCTATAGATGGTCTCAAAGAAATAATGTCAATGATATGTGTTCTATGCATCAATGAAAATAATTGTGGATGATGGAAATATTGTGGGATCATCTATATGAAGAATCTCATTTTCAAAGTCTATATGATGGTTTTCAAGACTTATGAGATCCCAAAAGAAGAACCTTGAAATAGGATGTTACTAAAAATAAGTATAGGATGCTATTTCAAGATCCATTAATTCTATAATCTTTTGAATTTTTTCTAATGTAATTAATAATATTTCTCAGTTCACTACTGTATATATGATATGGTAGAGTATTGCAGTTTCCTATGAATTAAATAATGATGTTTGATAATTGAGGTATATCACTGTTAAGTTAAAATTTGATATTTTTAGAATATATTATGGAGAAACTACTATGCAAATAAATGTAATATTGATAGAAATTTTCAGTGGTTTTATTTACCTAGTAAATCCAGTTTTATATCAAGATCAATCATTATAAGTTCTTAGATTCTTACCCTCTAGCTTGAATAGAATATCAATTATTATTAGAAAATATAAACATATAAGAAATTTGACAATGAATGAATTGATTAGTACTCTAATGATGTATGAGGATGAATTTAAATCTAAATCTAAATATCACATAATGGTAAATAGGGAGAATAAATCTCCCATTGTTACTATTCCAAAAAGTGAAAATAAGTGTAAGGAGGATGTTATATACTCAAATTATTCTCTTTTATTGAACACTAGAGAGGGAGTAGATCACCTATCTATAATAGTAAGTATGTTTTTGTTTCCAATGAGATGGGATTGTGGGGTTGTACCATATGATATGAACTTTAACGAAAGAATTGTGGTGTCCCTTTATGGAATGACTAACTGTGGGGGGTATGAATATTGCACAATCATTCATATTGAGTTCACCATTCTTATATATCACCTACCTATGATAGGTTAGTTTCCATAAGAGTTCATTCATGGAACCAGAAACACTCAACGGTTCTCACATCTGTGATAAATCATGGACCTACATTCCAAAGGTAGGCAGTCATTGGGTAACTTGTCCAATGATCCCTAAGAACTCACATTGGTCGATAGGATGAGAATAAGGGCCCATCACACCCATTTTGGGTGAAATATTTCTTGTTCCAATACTCTCTTATAGATTTAATATATATTCATGAGTCCTTTTTCATTTCCATGTATGATGAGGATCACATAGAATTAATGATCAAGTAAAGGTATGCATGTGCTTGGAATCATATGTATGTATACAAGGTTATTAATTGATGGGGTTATTTGTATGTATCATATATTATCCATCAATTGAATCCTTTTATGAACGGACTATATATTATTTAGTCATTTATTAGAGTGATTCTTGTTTAAAGCCACGTGGTAAGGCATGCTGGAGCTTACTATCATCCTGGGAGAAGGAATTTGTTTTTATATCAGGATTGGACCAATATGATGGGATTTTTACTTATCCTTGTGAATGTAATTGAGACCAACATAGTTTGGGGAGACATAATAGGACACATCTCCTTTTAATATCATGTGATGAGGAACAAACCATGTAGTTTAATGTCATGCAGCAAGGATGTCCATGAGGAAGGTTCCTAGATGTGGATGGTGTACGAAATATGTGGAGGCGGCATGAGGGACTTGGAATATGCATGGTATCCCAAGTGAGAGCATGATCTTATAGGGTGTGTGACCAAATAATGATGGTGATGAAAGGGACTCGGAAAAAATGTGGCCCTCCATGCTAGATAAGACCCTATAAGGAATGTACCCTGAATAATATTAGAGTGAATATTGATATTGGTTTTGGACCTCATGGAGGCTTCCTACATATCCCATTTTTTTGGGAGTCAAATCCCATATGGTTTGAAATGTTGGGGCTTTCACCATATATGAGTCCCAATTGAGTATGTATGGTTGGTAGTTACACTGAATGGGATGCCCATTGAAAGTTTAGTATCATTTGGAATTCATGATCACAAATAACCTATAATCCCATGTGATTCATGCATAGTGTGATAAACTAGATTTATCCATAGATCTGAAGATCACACGATCCACTTTTGTCTATTAGTGGACAGATTCTTGAGCCGAAAGGGGTGGGAGAGGGCTTTGAGTGTGCACATTTCCTCTTTTATTTTGGAAAAATTGATAGTAACTTATGGTGATCCATCACACTATGACCTGGGATGGTTAAAGTGAGAAAAGTGGCACCTCTTGTAAGAAAGACTATGGTCTTAATCTAGGAGGGAATCCTTACTGGTGGTTTGATGGCTCTCTCATGATTAATACATGACGCATCTTAAGCATAGTTCATAAGGAATCTCATTTTTATCTTAGCAGGATTACTATGATTTTAATATTTTTTTATACTAATGTTTAAATTCATGTAGTGAGGACTGTGGAACCATAATTTAAGGTCATGTTTCAGGGGAAATGGAAGCCAATTTAACATGATGTAGCGGGAACGATGGAATCATAGTTCAATGTCATGTTTCACGGATTATGGTTGCACAATCTAATGTCATGTTGTGGGGATGATGAAATAACAACATAATGTCACATTTCAGGGACAACAATAAGATATATTCCTATAAATGGCTAGTGTGGGACTTAATAAAGAGAATCCCATTCTAATTCAACTTGGAATTGGAGTCAAGTGATGAGGTTCTAGGAGTTTCTTGAGTAATTTTTGTCTCAAAGTACTCAGGGAATCTAGGAAGAGAATCTTAACTCATAACACAAGAAAGGAACAAAGAGGAGGAGTGTGAATCAGGTAGTTTCATGGAGTTTAGAGGAGTATCTCAACTCAAGGAATAATAAGGTTTGGATGTTAGGGCTATAGAGGTCATAACTAAAAATACCCTCATCCTGTCTAAAAAATTCATGGTGAGACTCTTTATTTTTATGGGTTCTAGTAATGGTAGTGAATGGACTAGATCAGAGGGCCGAGACTACATGTCGGTAGTGATCCGAAGTGAGGGTGAAAGGGTGTTGGGGATTAGACTCCATGATATAGAGTAGTGTCCACAAATGGTTTTTCAAATGAGAGCATAGGGATGGCCTCATAGAATTTTATATAAAGGGGGCCACAATTGGGTGTCCATTAAGGGGGTCCTCAAAAGGTAAATTTTTGAAGGGTGGGAAATAAGGTTCATCCATAAAGGTGTTCTGTAATGGGTTATTTGATAAGGACCTATCCACATAGGATATGGATTCATATGATATTCTTGAAGATATTCGTTATTCGGGAGGCAATAAATTCAATCCTCATAACAAAAATGACCTGGGGCTTCATGAAGGGTCACCTACATATGGATTTTTGGATGCAGTCATTCATGGGATTCTAGTATGCATATAGTTAGGTGACTTAACAAAGCATTATGTGATAAGTTTACCTTATGAAAAAACGTCTATGTCAAATTCTCTCATTTTTTATCCCTCTCTCAAATAATTCTCTAGGATCTCATTCAAGGTACCTATTTTGGTTTCCCTCATGGTTAATTTACAAATGAATAGTGGAACTGATGAAAAGGATGGAATGTATTATGTGGTGAGCTGCGGGGATTAGTTTTTGAGATCCCAATAGAGGACGCTCTAGCCTATAAATGATTTCGTTTGTCGGGGATGAAAATCCACACCCCATCCCAAAAATGATTTATCGTTTGTGTGGGGAGGTCATTCTTAGGGGATGAAAATCATCGTCCAGTTCTAAACACAAATTTGTTTCATTTGTGGGATCTAGTGGAATTGTTTTGTCCGATGAATGATTTTATTCGCAAGACACCTCATGGAGTGGTTAAACTCCACATGGATTAGTGTATTAGATAGATTAGTTATTTTATTTAGACCATGCCACACTTCTCAACTTGGCCTCCATTGAATCTTTTGGACCATTTTTTTCTTATTCTTTTTTTATTTTCCCTTTTAAAATTCATGACTATATTTTCACCTTCCATACAGAGTTTTTGGGTCCCATAAAATTCCCCCCATCAGAATGGACTTTGATTAGGATGAATAGGATGTTATTTTAAGGAATAATTGGTCCTTGTTTGAATGAAATATCAGATAATACAAAAAAAATTCCTAATCCAATAGACCAATGATCATAGTTTTAACAATTGTTTGGGTTTCATGGAAATCTCTATAAATTTGTTGTCTTTTCTATTTCTAAAATAATGTTTTACTAATTCCACTATGGTGTGGGCTTAGTGGGTGTAACATGAATTTTTATTGAGCCTACAATTGCAGGTTTTCATTATATAAATTATTTTTCCTTTTTCTTTTTTTTTTCTCATTTTTTGTCTAAACCATGCAAATCATAGATCTAGCGAACTAGTACTCAACTTTAATCCATGGTGACCATTTCAAGTTATCAACCTAGAGAGTATTTTATCTCTTATTGTGGTCATTTTAAAGTCATTCAAGTTGAATTAATGTGACTAATTTTTTATTTTGAATAGCTTTGACCATGAATTATGGGGTAGTTACCCCAAAACAACATACTAGACAAGAATATACTAATATTTTTTTAGAAATTAAGGGGATATTTTTATACCCTGGTTTTTTGATTTTTGAATTCGATACATGAAATTAGAAAAGTACGTGTTGAGTGACTGTTAAAATAGTTTTCATCATGATGTAGTTGGGGTGTATGGTGATAGGAAAAGTATCTCCAAAAGACTAATTTCACTTTGGTATAGAGGCCTTTTTTGTGGGAAACTTATGCAGAGCTAACATGGGCATATTGTTTATAGACAAACAGTGTTTTCCTCATGACACTTACCCTACATATTCAATGGATAGGTATTTTGTAAAAATTTGGATTTTTCATGATCCTGAATGGTGGATTTTTAAGGGAATGATGTCTGAAAATGATGAGAACATTTTTATTGGCATTGTCCATGAATGAGAACCCACTCCTTAATAAATTTGTGTGTTTGATGGATGGTTGGGCCATGGTATAGTTAAATTTCTTGTGACTATGACATGGACCATGTAGTTTAACGTCTTATATAAAATGACATTCTAAGGATATAGTTTAATTTCATTTATCTTTGACCAAAAGATATATGATGTTTCCTTTTCACAGTAATCTTTCCAAGAATATTTTATCGCATTCATGCATGAAGGGGAAATTTTATAAGATGTAATCTTGGGGTTTTAAAATCCTAGAAGTGATATGGGATGAAAATTTCATTGGAGCATATAGAAGTAGAATATGTCTCTCCGGAAGAGATATTTTTTTGTGTACAGAAGATGGGGGAAATTCTTTTTCTTGGCCCCATGGTTGGGAATAGGACAATTAGGACTAGGAATCTCTATGTATCTCATAAAAAAATAATCAAGACACCCATAGTTATTGGAGAACCATGCAGTTTAATGTCATGTGTTAATGAAATTTTCCATGCAGTTCAACATCATGCGATATGGACGTAGGTTCATTGACATGAAGATGAAATATTGAAGTTAGGCCCGATATTTAAGGGTTGAGTGTCACTATGTATCCTACAAAGGAAATAATAAAGCCACATATAGTTCTCAAAAGCATGTACATTAGTTTCGTGAAACTGGGACATCTATTGTGAATTTTATGTTCTTGCGACTAGGACCAAGGAAACCCTGGTGAAAATTGATATGCCTTGATCACATGGGTAATCCCTTACCAAAAAATCCCAATCCCATGTGATCTATGCTTGGTTTGATAAATAAGGGGTGGAAAGGTTTAATTACATCACATGAAGATGATAAAAATAAATTATAGGGGTATTTTGATTTTGTATTGGTTGGAATATGAAATGAGATCTAGGTGTCACTACATATAACATTTGAATTAGAATCTAGTCATACGCAATTCTAGAACTAGATCCATATGTAGCTCAGGGCCGTACATAGAGTGGGGAATGTTTTCCATAATTTTATTGATTGTTGCATCTAGACTCAAGAATTGATATTTATGAATCACTACGTATCATCCAATGGTAGGAATCAAGGCACACATAGCTATAGAATCTCATACAGTTTAACGCTATGCAATGAGGATGAAGATGATTTGATGTGAAAGGTGGATAATATTGAGGCTCTGCCCAAGAAAAGAAATTTTGGCATCACTATATATTATGTGTGGATATGAATTATGCCACACATAATTCTAGATGTAAACTCTCTATGCATGTATAGTCCATACATATAGGGGGAATTTTCTCATTGAAATTTATGTTATTGGGGCTTGAAATAGGATTAGAGATTTGGGTGTCACTATATATCATTTTTGAATAGTAATCAATCCATACATAGTTATATAGGTGAACTCTCTACGTAGGATTGATCCATAAGAAGAGGGGGGAATTTTTCTTGTATTTTGCAGATGGGCCTCGAACATAGGGCAAGAGAATCACTATGTGCTCCATTTGAATAGGAATCAATCCACATGTAGTTCTTGAAAACCATGCAGTTTAATGATGTATGGTAAGAACATTTTTTCATATAATTTAACATCTTGTGGTAAGTATGTGGGTCACCATACATGGAAATAAAGTAGCATTGTGAATGGGACCAAGAATAGAGATCTGAGAATCACTGCATATCCTTTGTAGATGGGAATCAAGCCACACATAGTTATGAAATAAAGATATTCCCTATGTGGATCTAACTCTCACATGATTATAGAGGAATTTCATCTATCTTTTCAAAAGATCTAGCTTGTATGTGGTGAATATTCAATTAGATAATGATCCTTGTGCAGTTTAACATAATTCGGTAAGGAATACATGTGTTTCATGCATTTTATCATCTTGATACACGGAAGTTACTGTCTTTTAATTACGGGAAAGATGATTTTTTGGACCATTTAGAAGAGAAATACCGACATGAAAAAAGTTTTTATGGCCAAAATATGGAAAAAATCATCATATTATTGGGGAGAAATTTGTGACAGGTCCTAACGCAAGATTTCTAGCCATCACTACATATCCTCTAATTGCAGTAATCAAGCCACACATAGATCTTGATGACGGCATGGTAAATGACTAATTTCAAGAGAGATGTCCTTTCTAATGAGAAAAATATTGTGTTTTGCAGTTTAATGTTGTTCATTGAGGATGTTGGTGTCATGAAGTTCATTTTCTAGACACATGGGCAATGATTTCATGGTTTTTATGTTCATGTGAAAAATACCAACTATATAACTTAACATCATTTTGTTGGGATGATTTACCGTGATGTTTAATGTCATGCGATTAGGATAACTTACCATATAGTTAAACATCATAAAATTAGGATAATTTTCCATGAAATTGAATTTCATGTGATAAGGATGATGGTTCGTGTGATTACATAAGATACTTATTTAGGAACCATTCATTGGTGGGAGTCATGGTAAGTTGTTCGCCCATCAAAATCAGAGAATAATCTCTATTAGAGTATACCTTTTGTATGGTGTAAGGTACCTCCCATTTTGGTTCTGACATTATAGGTTTATTTTTGGATATCATCAGAGTCCTAAGTGTTGTACATCTCGTTCCCCTCGTTGTTTTATTTTCATGATCACAATCACCCTCATATTTATCTAATCCTCTTTCAAGTGTTTTTGGATGATAGGAATCAATTCAGGAAAGCAAGAAGGCCCAAATGGACTGATTTTCAGTCCACGGGCCAACCGGTGGCTTCACCACCGGCCAGCCGGTGGAGCCTGGACAGAAGGCATTCTTCTGTCCAGACCACCGGCCAACCGGTGGCACACCAGCGGCCAGCCGGTGGCACCTGCACAGAAGAGGAGCTTCTGCCTCCCCACCGGCCAACCGGTGGCCTCAGCACCGGCAAGCCGGTGGAACCCTCTCCCAACAGTGCCAGCTACTGTCTTGCCACCGGCCAGCCGGTGGCTCTGGCACCGGTCAGCCGGTGGCCCCTGGACAGGATTCCTATGCCTTTTTGCACACACCGGCCAACCGGTGGTACTGTACCGGCCAGCCGGTGGAGCCAGTCAAACTAGCCGTTGCAGTTTGACCAGGCTGGCCCACTTGGCTCCCAACGGCTCTTTTAGCCTCTCCAACGGCTCCGAAGCCTCCCCAAGGGTTCCATGCCTATAAATAAAGGCCAAGGAAGCCCCGGACACCACCCAGAACTATACCCAAGCCACCGGACACATTGTTGATCATTTTGGAGAACCTCCGGCGGATTTCCTCAAGGAACCCAACGTGCTCCAATCCAATTCCACATCCAAGAGCACCATCAAAGAAGCTTGGAAGTGGCCTTCAACATCTCCAATCAATCAAAGGCGCCCAAGACTTCCTCAAATACGGTTTTTATTGTTTTATTTATTTTGAGCTTAATTTGGGTTTGTGTCTACAAACCACTCTATTTCTCATCCCCTCTTTCTTTTGGGTTTCACACCACCATTAAGGTGTGAAGAGGTTTCTTCAAGCCTTTCCTTTTAAAAGGCTTGAGTTTTCGGTGAGCTAGCCTTCACCCATTAAAAAGGCTAGTGGGTTCTTGCTATTCCATTGAAAGCAAGTGGGTTCTTGCTAAACCACAAAAAGCAAGCTGTAATAGGTCCTAGTGCTACCTCAAAGCCTAGTGGGTTTCTTTCTAAAACCATTGAAAAGCAAGCGGTAGGAATCTCTCAACGGTTGAGTTGGGAGCGGAGACGTAGGCCGGGTTTTGGCTGAACTCCGTTATCATTTTCTTGTGTGATTTCCTCCTTTATTTCCGCTGCATTTCAACTTTGATTTTTAATTTGTTAATCTTTTTTTTAAAAGGCAATTCACCCCCCTCTTGCCATCATTCCTCGTTTTATTCCGACCCAACAATTGGTATCAGAGGGAAATTTTGAGTAATACCCTAACCCGGTTTCAAATTTAAGATCCATTAAGATGGCATCAACCTCTTTCGCCCCCGAGGGCTACTCATTGGGTCGGGCTCCTTTTTTTGATGGGACCGACTATAATTATTGGAAAACCCGCATGACCACTTTTTTAAGAAGCATAGGATATCCCATTTACAAAATAGTCATGCAAGGATACAGTTTGTCTTCCCTCGACGAATCCAAATGGACCCAAGCCGACATTAGAAATTTTGAGCTTGATGGCAAAGCCATGAATGCTCTTCATTGCGGCCTTGACCGAAATGAGTTCAACCGAGTTTCCACTTGCACCTCATCTCATGAAATTTGGAAACTATTGGAAGTGACCCATGAGGGCACTAACAAAGTTAAGGATACTCGGTTAGACATGTATAGACAAGATTTTGAAAGCTTTTCCATGCATCCAAATGAGTCTATTTCTGAAATGTTTACACGCTTCACTGACGTTTGCAATGGTAGAAAATCTCTTGGTGATGATGTTTCAGCTGAAGCAATGGTCAAGAAGATTCTATGGGTCCTTCCGAGCTCATGGGCACCAAAGGTGACGGCGATCCAAGAAGCTAAGGACGTCAAAAATATGCTGGTAGAGGAGCTCATCGGATCTCTCATGACTTATGAGATCACGATGAGGAGGCAAGCTCAAAAGGAGGGCACACCAATCAAGACACCAAAGAACATTTCCCTCAAGGTACAAAAAGAAGTAAGCTCCTCCTCATCCTCATCTTCCTCATCTACTTCATCTTCAAGCGGCGACTCGGAAATGGAGAATCTCGCCCGCCAAATGCACAAATTTATGAAGAAGCATAAGAAGAAGAAATCCCGCAAGCATCGAAAGCAAGAACCCACCACAAGATCCGAGACCAAGGTGAAATGCTACGGGTGCGGCGAAAAGGGCCATTACAAGCCCGATTGCCCACTCAACAAAAAACGGGCCACGCAAAAGGAAAAAGGAAAGAAAAAGGTCCTCAAGGCCACATGGAGTGACACCTCATCATCATCCTCCTCCTCCTCCTCAAGCGACAACGGTAACAAATGCCTAATGGCATTCCATGAGGTAACATCTTCCGACTCCTCATCCTCTTGCTCTTCAAATTCCAATTCTTTAAATCATCTATCTTATGAAGAACTCTCACACGCTAGAGATCAATTGGAAAAAGGTTTTCATACTTTATCGTCAAAATTTGTTGCTTTAAAAAAGTCTTTCAAAAAACTCTCTTCCGAAAAAGAACAACTTCTTAAAGAGAAGGAAGAGTTGACCCTTAAAATCCAAAATTTCCCAAATGTTGATTCCATGGAATCAACCATCAAAGACCTAAGGGAGACCCTAGCTAAGTTCACCCAAGGGGAACAAAATTTGAACAATATCCTAGGTTCCCAACGAATTTCTAGAACCACCCAAGGGCTTGGATACACCAACCAAGCTTCCTCCTCCCATGCACCAACTGTTTTTGTAAGGGGGAGCTCTAGTTTTAAATTTTGTAACTATTGCAAAAAACCCGGGCACCTTATTTATGAATGTAATTGTAAAAACGCCCGGTATGGTCAACCCAAATCGATTTTTTATTCGGACGAATTCTATAGGAGAAGACCCGCCATGAGACAAGTATGGATTGAAAAATCCCTTCTAGCGAGTCTCTCCGGGCCGAAAATCATCTCTTTTCAAAATCCCTCTCCCCGGTGATTTTTTGTTTTTATTTAGGGGGAGTTAGGATCTTTTAAGCTTTTTTGTAATTTCAAAATTTTCGATTCCAACTTTCAATTTCAACACTTGGTTTCAAAATTTTCATTTCAAAATATTCAATTCGAATTTCTCATTTCAAAATTTTCATTTCAAAATATTCAATTCGAATTTCTCATTTCAAAAATTTTCATTTCGTTTCAAATTTCAAATTTCAATTGGTTTTTGATTCAAAACTTTCAATTCAAACTGTTATTCAAATTTTCATTTCAATTTCAAGAATCTCAATTGATTTTCAAATCTCAATCTAGTTTTTCAAATCTTCTCCCTCAATCAAGTTTTATGCCCCATTCTATTTTGATAATCACAAAGGGGGAGAAATTTCTTGATTGATTGGGGGAGAGTCTTCTCTATCATAATTTGATTTATTTTTAAATTATCCTTTAAGAATGTCTCCTTTCAATTTCAGTATTTTACATTAATTGTTTTGGTGATTGTGATCATCAAAATAGGGGGAGATTGTTGTACATCTCGTTCCCCTCATTGTTTTATTTTCATGATCACAATCACCCTCATATTTATCTAATCCTCTTTCAAGTGTTTTTGGATGATAGGAATCAATTCAGGAAAGCAAGAAGGCCCAAATGGACTGATTTTCAGTCCACCGGCCAACCGGTGGCTTCACCACCGGCCAGCCGGTGGAGCCTGGACAGAAGGCATTCTTCTGTCCAGACCACCGGCCAACCGGTGGCACACCAGCGGCCAGCCGGTGGCACCTGCACAGAAGAGGAGCTTCTGCCTCCCCACCGGCCAACCGGTGGCCTCAGCACCGGCCAGCCGGTGGAACCCTCTCCCAACAGTGCCAGCTACTGTCTTGCCACCGGCCAGCCGGTGGCTCTGGCACCGGTCAGCCGGTGGCCCCTGGACAGGAATCCTATGCCTTTTTACACACACCGGCCAACCGGTGGTACTGTACCGGCCAGCCGGTGGAGCCAGTCAAACTAGCCGTTGCAGTTTGACCAGGCTGGCCCACTTGGCTCCCAACGGCTCTTTTAGCCTCTCCAACGGCTCCGAAGCCTCCCCAAGGGTTCCATGCCTATAAATAAAGGCCAAGGAAGCCCCGGACACCACCCGGAACTATACCCAAGCCACCGGACACATTGTTGATCATTTTGGCGAACCTCCGGCGGATTTCCTCAAGGAACCCAACGTGCTCCAATCCAATTCCACATCCAAGAGCACCATCAAAGAAGCTTGGAAGCGGCCTTCAACATCTCCAATCAATCAAAGGCGCCCAAGACTTCCTCAAATACGGTTTTTATTGTTTTATTTATTTTGAGCTTAATTTGGGTTTGTGTCTACAAACCACTCTATTTCTCATCCCCTCTTTCTTTTGGGTTTCACACCACCATTAAGGTGTGAAGAGGTTTCTTCAAGCCTTTCCTTTTAAAAGGCTTGAGTTTTCGGTGAGCTAGCCTTCACCCGTTAAAAAGGCTAGTGGGTTCTTGCTATTCCATTGAAAGCAAGTGGGTTCTTGCTAAACCACAAAAAGCAAGCTGTAATAGGTCCTAGTGCTACCTCAAAGCCTAGTGGGTTTCTTGCTAAAACCATTGAAAAGCAAGCGGTAGGAATCTCTCAACGGTTGAGTTGGGAGCGGAGACGTAGGCCGGGTTTTGGCCGAACTCCGTTATCATTTTCTTGTGTGATTGCCTCCTTTATTTCCGCTGCATTTCAACTTTGATTTTTAATTTGTTAATCTTTTTTTTAAAAGGCAATTCACCCCCCTCTTGCCATCATTCCCCGTTTTATTCCGACCCAACACTAAGGACCAGCACTATCTCTCATTCAATGAAATATTTGAGGCAAACCATTGTATTGAATGCTCACACGATCTGATTTTGGTGGACTTCCAAATAATGAAAGGTAAGATATCACTTAACATCTAGTGGCTCGAATTCGTCCATATATTTCTGGGATTTCTCATATATGGATAAATGATTGTAGATGGAAATGAGGAGTGAGGTAAATTGAACTTTGATGGTCGGGACCACCTCTGTGCCATATAATAGTGAGTATGGGTTCAACTATTTTAGTAGTGCGGGTTGTGGTCGGGTAAGGGAATAAGGTATGTAGGTTCTTGTTTGGATAATACGTTTTACACTTACATACCATCTTTTGAAGTATATTGGATATGGTCTGGTTGAAGGCCTATATCTATCTGTTACCCACTATATGGTAGTGGGGTGAATGGATGGACAAGATTTAATACTTCTGATATAGGTTCTCAAATTTATCAGAATGGAAATTGGTGACATTGTCTATCAGTATTGTTTTAGGGACAACAATGATGTTTCATTTCATGAATTTGGTGATGTTCATTGCCTTTCCTTCTTTGAGGGGTATTGATTTGGCCCTCAAAATAGTAGTTGGAGGTGCTCCTGTCATTGGTTAGTTAGGCAGGGCAGGTCTTCCTGTATGTTATGGGTGATTAGACACATATACCCCTCTAATAGATAATCCATGATGATTGGGTTTTGGGAGATTTTAGATGTTTAAGGGGTATTTTCATGATCTTGTTGGACTCACTGAAGGTCTATTCTAAGATTTTCTACAACATTGATAGTCTGAGTAGGAATGTGGCCAAAATTATGGTTTTCCCTTGACCGTGCCTACCCTGGTATCCTCAGATCCTATGGATTCTTCCTCTATATCCCCAATCAGGTCTGGGAACTCATGTTCATAACTTTTCTAAGCATTGGGGAAGGGATGCATTAAATTAATGACATTAATGGAGATGAATATTAACTCCTCATCTAATGATGGCATTTTCTGGCTGACCATTTATAGCGATGCTGTTTGGAGAGGTAGTTCCTGTTGATTCAAATCTGAGAAAATTAATATTGAGAGAGTCAAATCCAATATTTTTCCATGAAGTAGGTTCATCTTCCTACACTTTATTTGGACCTTTCTATCTTGACCTATATTAGAAAGTATTTCTTTTGGAGGTTTTTGGGGCTGATGGTGTTGGATGTGTTGTAGAAGAAGTGGTTGGGGGGATTTCTGTTTATTTCAACTGTTCTTGGAGAATATCATGTGTTCAATTTATTTTCCTTTGATTCATACAACCATAGATATTTTTTACCCTTCTGGTAACAAATTCATTACACTTATCTTCATCTTCAGGGGAAGTAGCGGAATCATAATCCACTTGTGTTGGTGTCTTTCCAATCTTTATTTTTCCAGAGTCCTCTCTTTTTTGTATTTTTTATTTAATGATTAATCATTACTGAATTGTATGCCTCAACATCTTTTTTAAGGTGAACTAATTCGGTAGGTTATCAAGAACTACATGTTTAGGCCTTTTGTCCTTTGGAAAGTACAGTAAATCATTTTACATTATGGCTATAAAGTATTCTAAGACTCAATAATATTAGAACAAGTAAACTATGTTCCTTCACTCCTATTATTGATTCTTCTGGAGCCTTCTCTACTTGTAATGGTGAGGTAATGGTTTTTTTTGACACACAGGGGTGACAGGTGATATGGTGTGGGTTTTGAAGCAGGGGTCAATGTAGAGATTCTTTTAAGCATGATATACATTGCCTCCACTTTTCCTATTCTTTTACCCATGACCAGCGGAGTTATGCGTGACATGAGTTTATTCCTATGTATGGAATATTCAATTATTTTGTAAATGGTAGTGAAATCCTAAAATCCACTTGTATATTTCACCAGGATGAGTAGCATTCAAAGCTCGTTATGAAGGTTCTATATGAAAAGGAATACTATATCTTCTTTGGGAAGTGGTAGGTTCAAGAAATAGGTCAATACATTCTATCTAGAAATGATATATAATTCTCTCTCATTCTCTCTCTATTTTCAATTATAGAGGTCATGTATTTTTTACCTTTTCAATGTTGAACTAAATTGAAAGAGTTAATTTTGATGGAGTTCCTCCTATCCTATGATTAACCGATCTATAAAGATAGTATACCATATGATGGATATCCATTGAATGTTTTTCATGAATAATTTATGTTTCGCAACTTCTTTTTTCTTGGGAGGTCCCACAATGGGATTGTAATGGGATCCAAATTGAGTCAGAGGTTTCTCCAGGTCTCATGAGCCTAGAATTTCAAAAACAAGGGAATCCTAAAATTTGGCAGGGATGGGGTATCAGGCACCCATTCAGTGTATGAATTTTGTTCTGGCTAAAATGGTGCATGTCGCTCCTCCATGGATTCTAATAGAGCTTTCAATCACTCGATGGTGTTGATAATCCGTTGACGAATGTTCAATTGAATAGGTTCTTCGATAGGTTCATCAATGGGTAGGACCTGATTCACTGGTTCTTCCATTGTTTTTTGATGTTATCCTGTCCGGGACATATTTTAAGGATTTTCCTGCATCTTTTATGGTTGTCTCCCTAATGGAGGGAAATCTTGAAATACATCCATAATCAAGTCTAGTTAAATCAATGGTCTATGCACTAAGTTGGGTTGATGTCCTAGACCTAGTTTAGTCACTGGGATAAACCCTTTTTTATGAGGTAGACATATTGAAATTTTAAATTGAGACTTTTCCCATGGAACATATTTTTTAAGAATTATACCTTAGAGAAACTCAGTGTTGAGTCTCCCCAACTCTTTCATTTAATTATCATGATACGTGAGTTATTCTTCAAGCATAGGGATATTGTCCTTATCAAGAGGAGGAGGTATGATATATGCATCATTTCCTTTATTCATAACTTTTGTTGAGATTCTATGAGGAGGTTGTAATGGATTTGTTGAGGGATCACCCCAATTCATGTCGATTCTCTAGTTTTGGGTATACATAACTTCATTTTTATAAGTGTGGACCATGTTCTATATAGATCCATCCTCTCACTTCTCCACTATGCTTGTATCATATTTAGTTCCATATGCATGATTGATGTCCACAAAATTCACTGATTCATAATTAACTATAGGTGTCATATTGGATATAGAATTATTGGTGGGTTTTCTGGTCCCTTTTTAGGAATTCTCCCTTTATTTATAGAGTATTCTTCAAGATTCTTAATGAAGAGTTACTCTAAGGGAGCCTCCATATAGCCTGATTTCACTCTTATCTTCTGAGGGAGATGGGTTGTAAGATGGGGTGAACTGGTATACCTTACTTCTTATTATCCCCTCTATATGGGAAAAAACTGATTTCCACTGAAGGGGAGGTTGAGGTAAACATTACCCTAGCCCTATAGGCTAGGGTTTATCTAGTTTTTTTGTTATCCCTTGGGAAATTTTTGTTGGACTTGGGTGGATTTTTGAGTTAAAAATCCCCCTTGTCCAATGGGATGAGACTGATATTGTGATTTGGCAGTTACTGCTACTACTGTCATTCAATTTATCTCACTCATCTGTGTTTGAGCTTTTTTGGGTACAATGTTTTGTATATACATGAACATATTTCTTTTGGGGTCATTTAGAGTGCCTGATGATTGGCTTCCCTTAAGCGAGTTGTCTGATTAATTTTCTCGGATACCTAGTTCAAGAGTTTTTAGATGGATTTCTCTCATCGTTCCTGACGTAATTGAAACATATTCAAGTTATATTCTTATTAAATTATTATTCCTTCCATAAAAGTTACATTTCTTGATATATTCCTTGGAGTAATTACATTACAAGATTTCATTTTTAGTGGGTTATTCTGAATGGAAAATAGGGTGAAATGAAAAGACCCATGTTCCCCTTCATCCCTGGATAATAACAATTGGGGGAATCAATGGTTAGATGATAAAAATAATGCAATACATAGAGGTATTTTAATTTAAGATCTTTACATCGCTTCTCTAATCATGTTCATCATGCAGATGGAAGGGATTCCAAGTCGATTCAATGATGAAGCTCTCCCAATATTTTGACATGGTCTGCATAACTATTATAAAGAATGAATTTTTCTTTCAAGTGGTGGAGATTTTTTAAGATAATTAGATAGATGTTATTTATGAATTCCTCTAAAAATACCTTTTAAATGATGAACTGAGAAGTGAATGAGGGAAAAAATGGGTATATCATCCATGGATAATTGTCTTCTCACAAACAACATATTCTTTTATTATTCTTTCAGATACTCTTTTACTTGATCAGTTAAACATGAATACTTCATAACAATTTTATCATATGTATTGGTTCTATTAGAGGTCCCATTGGAACGATAATAGTCAGAAGCTAGCTCAGAGGATGATTGTTTCCTTAGTCAATCTTTTCATTGATAAATGATGTCTCCTTTTAATGATACGGTAGCTAGCATGAATGGCCCCGTCATTTCATGTGCCAAAAAATATGAGGGATTTCTTGTATTTGACATGTAAAGGGGATGACCTTATTGTATAAATGAAATGTCACTATGGGGAGGACCTTCATAGAGTTTGTTATTAAGGTGGGTACTACCATCATAGATTGATGTTCAATTGTAGGGATAATTTCTATAGCGTTTACCCTATGGAGGAACTTTAGGGAGGATGATAGAAATGGGACAACCTTCTTGTTGAAATGAAATTACACTACAGGGAGGACCTAATGTGTTGATACCATCATGACGAGGACTACCATCATAGCCCAACTTCTGACTACCAGAATAATTTCTATAGCGTATACCCTAGGGATGACCTCCAGGGAAGATACCAGCAATGGGAGGTCCTTCTTGCTATTTTATATTCTATCAATGAGGATAGATGTCATGATGATCATCAAGAGATAAGATTACATGATTAATAGGGCTGTTCAATGAAATGAAGCCTTCATGGTTGATGCTCTGGTGAGGACCTTCAGAGCTGCTGGAAACAATATTTCATGGAGGACCATCACAACTACTACTTTCACTTGCTTAATTTGGTAACAGGTTGGAAGGATATAGAACCACCACTGATAGATGTTTTATGGCCCCAAGAACTCCAAATTCTAGAAAAGTATGTTTATAAGCACATTATTCATTTTCTAGATGCCTTTGGAATGGTTTCATTTCTTTTTCTCTCTTGGGGGTGACTGGGGATGCTGTTATAGGTGACGACCTTCATATGCGGGATCTTGTTGAAGTGGATCCTATGGTCCTATCAGGATATTTCAGAAATTTTATAAAATTCTAGAAGAGATATATACCTTCACTGGAGTGTCCACCAGAGTGGACCAGTGTCTCCAAGTTGTAATAGGTACTTGTTCTTCATCCTTTTGTCCATTTTTGTGGAATATTTCTGACAACCCACATGGATGAGAGTAAGGATGTATTTATTCTTTTGATTGACCATATCATTTTGTGGATGAGTCACTGTTTAAATAGTGGGTGTCCTAGACCCAACAATGCAGTAATTTTGATTACCATTTCATGTATATTTAGTTATCCATGATGTCATCTTACAATTATAGTGTAGTTTTTTCTACGCCCACTATTATAATGGTAATGTCCAAAGATTAATTACCAAATCGAGAGGTTATAGCAGATCCCGGGCTATAATGAGAACCTAAAGATACTATGACATTAATCTTAAATATATGTTCTATAGTCTAGATACATCTTACTGATTGCACACAGCAGATGTTTGACATTCAGGTGCTGGGGGATCATAAGCATTGAGACTTATTCTCATGAATTTCACACATGGTGATCTCTAGTAATGAGATCATGAGGATAGACCCACTGTAGAGACCCAAAGCTTGACTTACATGGAAATTACATTACTTTTGTGGAATACTTAGTACATAATAAAAACACACACACAAGGATCGTAATAGTTTAGTGTCTTTGGAAACTTGGAACGTAATATTCTAATCGTGATGAAAGATCTTCAACATCTCCCATAATGATCTTCCTTTTTTTATACCTAAAACCTTTCTTTATATCCTGGGGAAAAGAAAACATAAAAGGGTGAGCTCAAATGCTCAGTAAGGGTAAACAAAAGAAATATCAATCACATCATATTCATAAGAACATAACATTTTGGAAATCTTAACCTGCAAAAGAGATCATAATATCATAACATGGGATAAATCATAGTAGTGAAATGTAATCCCAATAATCATAACTTAAAACATTAAACTTTGTGGAATACACACATAATCATATAGAATCATTTCTTATTAGTCAAGACTCATTTCCAAGACTATCTTAGTGGACAAATTCCCTTTTTGAACCAAGTTCACTCCTCGTTTCAGTCCTGTTTCACTGAACCGGTATAACCTGCCGTTCCAGCCATGTCTATCTCATGAGATATTAAATCTTTACCCAATGAATTGGAGGGAGATATAAGTCCCACCCATCTCATAATTATACCATTCTTATGTGTGCCACAAAATCATAAATCATACATCATTGCATAACCCATGTAAATAAAACGGGATTCTTAAACAACATGACATCATAAAACAATTCATATAAGATAAAGGAATTCATAAAAATAATTCCATCACAACATAATCAAGTCAATGTAATAATAGGGATAGAAACATAACCCTATATTATCTTAGATGGAAAATAATTTTGATAAAACACTTGAACTCCATTCTTGAGGAAAATATCCTTTCTACTTCAAAAATATTTTCCTTTCTTAACATGTCATACAATTTTAAACTAAAAGAAGTTGATTAAAAATAAACTTGAAAACTTGTAAAGGAAGATTCTTGGAAATAATGTTTTAAAAATCCATTCATGCCGTATAAGTTAAAAAAAACATTCTTCTCGTACTTTTGTCGGAAAAGTCAAAAAGTACCTCGTACGAAAAACGTCAAAAGATTCCTTTCATATATTTTACTATAAACTCACCAAAGGGTAAAAATGGATTTAAAAAATTTTAGGTGGATGGAAATAATATTACATATTGAGGAAACATGGATGTGGATGATGAAATAAACCCCAGTAAATACCAATGTATAAACAATCTCAGATAAAAATGAGATTGTGATATTTTTCCTTACCTTAGGTCTGATTTGCTTCGTAAGTGTCTGAACCTCCAGTATAATGATTTAAATAATTTCATTGACTTATTAAGGAATCATATTAATTGTTATAATATCATATATGGTTCACTTATGACTTTATATTACCCGTTCTTTTGTAAATTCCAAGTTAAAGAGCGTTTTGGGTAAAATTGTTTCATTTGTCGTCTTTGTTTTGAATTGTAATTATTCATATGATTAATTAGATCATGATTAATTAATTCCAGAATATAAAACATGGTTTATATATAATATATATTCATAATATACATATATATAATAAATCAGTAAATGGAAAGAAATACACTGTTTATAGAGACGGTATGTCGTACGTACGCATGAACGCTGTTTTCATTTTCTTATTGAGTTGAATGGAATTAAGTAGATGACATACATATATATACACATAAATCCAGTATCATTATTATTTCATATATTTCATGATTACTTATTATATATACTTTATAATCATTCATGAATGGTTAAAGTGGAGAATGAATCTCATCGCATCGTGGAGACGGTAGTCCGTACGTACGCACGAGCCATGATATCGTTATCATGATCGTGGGACTGTATTGGAGTGTATGTATACTATTTAAGAATCAATATCACTTTAAAATAAACATATATAGTTATTATTTACACCATTATACCCATCCAAGTAAGGTGGTGGTGGAAAATAGATTTCACCACGGCGTGGAGACGGTATTCCGTACGTACGCACGCGCGGTGATTTTGTTTTCCGTAGGATGGATGGATAGTGAAATAGGTTTGTTTCATACTTATAATAACATATCAGTATATTAGTGATACTGATGTTATTACTTCATAATGAAACAACTAAAGAAGAAGAAGCGGAAGAAGAAATAAAGATGAAAGAATCGGTAACGGAAATTACCTCTTGTTTGAAGCGCCTCTTTGAGACCTCCTCTTAGGGCACTAAAATTGGTCTTTGAGGAAGACCAGAACCTCTAGGATGTTTCTATGGAAGTTTATAAGAGAATTTGGCAGAGTTTAAACGATATTGAAAGCTCAAAGTGTTGTGAGGAAGAGAGGGAGGGGTGCCCTTTTATAAGGGAGGAGAGGGGCACCTTTGGAATAACTAAAAATATTATTTTATTATAAAGCCAAGTTAGGTTTTAAATAGCTCCAAATTGATTTATTTAGAATATAAGGTGGGGATGGGTCGAAATCCTATAATCAAATAGAATTTAGGCAAGTTTAAGTTCCTATTTTAACCTTATCATTTATATTTATCTTTAAGTTAGATAGTTTTACTTTTACCGTGTCTTCTTGTTTTCTTACACTATAAGGTTAATAAACTTACTATATCAAGCCAAAATAACCCCAAGTTGTTTATTATTAATATATAAAACCTTATCTAAGTCATTTGGAAGAACCTTAGATTTTTATGAATAAAATAACAATTAATAATATAATATTTGTTTTAAAAACTATTTTATGTCAATTTTGACACTATTTAGTAATTGATTTTTGTGAAAACCATAACAGAATTATTAGTTCGAAAAAAAGTTAATTAAATCACTAATTACATGTCATATTAACCTATAAAATTAGTTTAATTCATAAAAAGTCTTAAATTACATTTATTTTGGTATTTATAACATCAATTATGTCAATATTTCATTAATAAGACAATTACTGCATCATCTTTGTGTCATAATAAATGATAATTATTTAATCCCTAAAAATTATAAATAAATTCCTATGATGTAGAGAATTATATTAGCTTTCTGGAGACTATTTATTTTCAAAGTTTCATGAAGTGTATCACTAAATTAAAATTATTATACTTCTAATATTTAAGAAAGTGACATGTTGTCACATTCTTTGGTTTTAATAATAATTAAATTATTTTCATGGAAAAAAGTCCATTAAATGAATCTAATCCAACCCTTAGGTGATATGGGTCGACTTTTATTCATCCAATGGATTTTAACATGTGTTACGGTAATTTTATAATATTATATTTACCCTTAATTACCCGATTTACCTTTAACTATGGTAAATAAAATTTACCGTAGTTACTATTCATAATTTCCAAAAATAAAAAGTAGATTATTAACATAATTTGGATCCACTGATTCCAAATATGGAATCCATTTTTCCAAATTCAATACACAAAAGTTTCAGAAATTAAATTAAAATTAATCCCGTTGTCGAAAGAAAACGGGTTTTTCATTAAAACATTGTAGAAGATTGAATTGATTTATCCTACGAATTCAAGGTAGAATCAATGCTAATGACATAAATTATATTAAATGGTAAAAATATTTTCTATTTATACTTTAAAACCATTCAATATTATAATTTAACCATATAAATTATTGCGATGAAAAAAGTTGTTTTTAATTAAAATATAGCGTGTTTTTACTATTCATCAAAATATGAAAGTTACCAGAATAATATGAAAAATTTATCCAAAGTAAATTTTTATTTTATTATTCCAAATAAGAATTTTATTTTGTCAAATTTAACTTATAAACATGTCAAAAACTAGATTTAAAGTGGGTGCGCCATCAAAAGGCGGCAAAACTGCATTTTTTGAAAAATACTTATTTTACCCGAAAAAATTATTTTGTTCTTATACCATGTTTTAGAAAATGTGTAAGACGAATAATAATATTATAAGATTCAAATTTTAGTTAATACTATTAATAACAGCTAGTTCATAATAATATTTTAATAATATATCGTTGTTTAGTAAAACCCGGTATTGCATACAACACACGCTATCGAGGAAGGCCGCGATTGCGTGTAATGCAAGCCAAGTCAAGGTTGTGTGCTGTGCAAGAATCCTTCATTGTTTCGTATAACATAATCCAACCATATTTCATTTATACATTGAATATATATATATATATACTCAATGTTGCGTAGAATAACTATTATCAAAATTGTGTGTAACACGATCCAAGAATAGTGTTGTGTATACTGCAAGCTAATACGGTGTTGCGTATAGCGCAAGGTAATCTTGGTGTAGAATACAACACAAGACATTAATTAAATTAAAAGAATATTTTTCATAAAATCTCGGGGTGTTACATTCTACCCCCCTTAAAATGAATTTCGCCCTCGAAATTCGTCGGGGTTATAAATGTTTTACTACTCGAAAGTTTGTTTAATAGAAACCAACATCGTAAAAAGGAATAGAAAAACATGGATTTAAAAACTAAAGTATGAAATGTAACGGTTACCCAAATTAACTCATCACTGGGTTTCCACGTAGGAGGACATAGGTGAAAATATGGATATGGAAGAAAAATCTAACCATCAAGTTCTGATGGAGAGTGGTAGAGAACATGGCTATGAAAAAGCCAACAATCGTAAAGATATTGATTTGTGATGATCTAAGGTACCATCTGATTCATTGGATATAAGGGAACTAGGACAACATTTTTGGTTTTCAAGATCATTTCCCTAAATTTGATTAATTAAAAGAAATACTTGCATGATTTTGGTAAAATCTTACTGTTGTTCGTGAATTGAACAATTTCCACTTCATCCCTTAAAGAAATGAAGTTGAATTTGTTATTCGTGATGTGTTAGCAGATCATGTGATAGAATGATGGGTCATTCCATCTCTTTCAAACAAAAGGTTAGCAAAGGTTATAAGTCCATATTATGGTTAGATTAATCGTATATGGTTCTAAAAATGAACTTATACTTCATATATCATACCGCTTAATAAAATAAAACTAGTTTCTACTAACTAGGGACTTCCTGTAGGCTAGTGGTAGGCAATAAAGGCCAGTCACACTTCAGTTGTGGGTTCGATTCCCACAGCCTTATCCGACGTGATGGGCTGTCGCCCGTCCTGCAGGTTGTCCTTTTTCTAAAGCTATATTACTATAACATCCCATAAATAAGATCAAAAAAAAAGTTCTATCCTTAAACAATACTAACTTATGTCCAACATAATTCATTCCAATCTTTAGGCTTATCTAAAATACTTCGGTCCAAACTCATAGTATAAAGAAAACGATTACTTGAAATGTCATCAACCAAGCATGTGAATACCATCATTTATCCCCCATATATCTTGTTGGTCACATTCCAATCATGTGAATACCTTAATCATGTATTCTCTTGAAAAATGAATACCCATTAAACCTTAGTGAAAACATGAATGCTGTCAAAAGTTAACTCTTTCCACATACCAAAATCCAAAAATTCTATATACTCAAACCATGATATAACCTTCTCCTTATATCAGTCATGAGCTCATGAATACTATCAAACATTTAATTTTATCTTTATCCCTTCATTATGCGCATATCATCTACATTCCAAAAATATCTGAATAACCTTTCATGGATACTGGTACCATTAATCATACACTTTCAAAACTCAAGGAAAGACAATAGTGTAACAATCCTTAGATGTCTCTTTATTCCATAGTACCATGAGATTGCTTATACAACATTACACATGATAAACATGTAATCATTCCACTACATTCTTAAACCATTGACCGAGCTTCAACAATTCTTTCATCTCACATATCATTTGTAGTCTCTTCATCATCATCAACATAAATACTACCCATACGACCATACTGATTCTCTTCATGAGACTTTCCCTTAGGGCATTGGTTTGCATAATGCCCGTACATTCCACATTTAAAACATTTAACCATTGTTGATGTCGTAGCAATACCATTATCCTCATCACTGGTGTTAACTGAACCTTTTCCTTTGCACTTACTAGCTTTGTGTCCTTTTTTTCCACACCCAAAGCATCTTCTAGTTCCTTTGAAACATTCTCCTTGATGCCTCTTCCCACATGATTTACATAGGGGAAATTGAACTTTCTTTCCTCTATGATCATCATGAAACTTCATCTTTCTCTTATTAGTCGAGTCAAGAAACTTACCAAATTTTACTTTATTGATCATATTATGAGATTGCTGATTCGGCATAATAATGATGTTTGGACCTCCAAATCCCATTTCATTTGGTTGCTCATGAAGAATATCATTCCATTGTTCATCATATCCTCCATTATTGTGAATCATCTTGTTTCCAGCCATTTTCTAAAACCCAAAAAGAATAGTGTGAGAGGCAAAAATCATAATAAAGGGGGAGTAACTTCAATATCTAACATCTTTGGTTTAATCTAATATCATTACCATAGTTCTAGGACTATATCCTATACATATACTTATCCTTAGGGACACCCCTAGACATACCTTAGAAATATCTCTAGGGATCTCACTAACGTTTTCGCATCCTAGTTTCCAAAGGTTGACTAAACTTTTCCTATGATACCAACTGTAGAGACCCAAAGCTTGACGTACATGGAAATTACATTACTTTTGCGGAATACTTAGTACATAACAAAAACACACACACAAGGACCGTAATAGTTTAGTGTCTTTGGAAACTTGGAACATAATCTTCTAATCGTGGTGAAAGATCTTCAACATCTCCCATAAAGATCTTCCTTTTTTTTATACCTAAAACCTTTATTTATATCCTGGGGAAAAGAAAACATAAAAGGGTGAGCTCAAATTCTCATTAAGGGTAAACAAAAGAAATATCAATCACATCATATTCATAAGAATATAACATTTTGGAAATCTTAACCTGCAAAAGAGATTATAATATCATAAGATGGGATAAATCATAGTAGTGAAATGTAATCCCAATAATCATAACTTAAAACATGAAACTTTGTGGAATACACACATAATCATAGAGAATCATTTCTTATTAGTCAAGACTCATTGCCAAGACTATCTTAGTGGACAAAGTCCCTTTCTGAACCGAGTTCACTCCTCGTTTCAATCCTGTTTCACTGAACCGGTATAACCTGCCGTTCCAGCCATGTCTATCTCATGAGATATAAAATCTTTACCCAATGCATTGGAGGGAGATATAGGTCTCACCCATCTCATAATGATACCATTCTTATGTGTGCCACAAAATCATAAATCATACATCATTGCATAACCCGTGTAAATAAAATGGGATTCTTAAACAACATGACATCATAAAACAATTCATATAAGATAAATGAATTCATAAAAATAATTCCATCACAACATAATAAAGTCAATGTAATAATAGAGATAGAAACAGAACCCTATATTATCTTAGATGGAAAATAATTTTGATAAAACACTTGAACTCCATTCTTGAGGAAAATATCCTTTCTACTTCAAAAACATTTTCCTTTCTTAACATGTCATAAAATTTTAAACTAAAAGAAGTTGATTAAAAATAAACTTGAAAACTTGTAAAGGAAGCTTCTAGGAAATAATGTTTTAAAAATCCATTCATGCCGTATAAGTTAAAAAAACATTCTTCTCATACTTTTGTCGGAAAAGTCAAAAAGTACCTCGTACGAAAAACGTCAAAAGATTCCTTTCATATATTTTACTATAAACTCACCAAAGGGTAAAATGGATTTAAAAAATTGTAGGTGGATGGAAATAATATTACATATTGAGGAAATATGGATTTGGATGATAAAATACACCCCAGTAAATACCAAAGTATAAACAATCTCGGATAAAAATGAGATTGTGATATTTTCCCTTACCTTAGGTCCGATTTGTTTCGTAAGTGTCCGAACCTCCTGTATAATGATTTAAATAATGTCATTGACTTATTATAGAATCATATTAATTGTTATAATATCATATATGGTTCACTTATGACTTTATATTACCTGGTCTTTTGTAAATTCCATGTTAAAGAGCGTTTTGGGTAAAATTGTTTCATTTTTCGTCCGTGTTTTGACTTGTAATTATTCATATGATTACTTAGATCATGATTACTTAATTCCAGAATATAAAACATGGTTTATATATAATATATATTCAGAATATACATATATATAATAAATCAGTAAATGGAAAGAAATACACCATTCATGGAGACGGTAGGCCGTACGTACGCATGAACGCTGTTTTCGTTTCCTTATGGAGTTGAATGGAATTAAGTAGATGACATACATATATATACACATAAATCTAGTATCATTATTATTTCATATATTTAATGATTACTTATTATATATACTTTATAATCATTCATGAATGGTTAAAGTGGAGAATGAATCTCATCGCGTCGTGGAGACGGTAGTCCATACGTACGCACGAGCGATGATATCGTTATCATGATCGTGGGACTGTATTGGAGTGTATGTATAATATTTCAGAATCAATATCACTTTAAAATAATCATATATAGTTATTATTTACACCATTATACCCATCCAAGTAAGGTGGTGGTGGAAAATAGATTTCACCATGGCGTGGAGACGGTATTCCGTACGTACGCATGCGCGGTGATTTCATTTTCTGTAGGATGGATAGATGGTGAAATAGTGTTGTTTCATACTTATAATAACATATCAGTATATGAGTGATACTGATGTTATTACTTCATAATGAAACAACTAAAGAAGAATAAGCGGAAGAAGAAATAAAGATGAAAGAATCGGTAACGTAAATTACCTCTTCTTTGAAGCGCCTCTTTGAGACCTCCTCTTAGGGCACTAAAATTGGTCTTTGAGGAAGACCAGAACCTGTACGATGTTTCTAGGGAAGTGGAGAAGAGAATTTGGAAGAGGATTTCCTAGCTTGAAAGCTCAAAGTGTTGTGAGGAAGAGAGGGACGGGGTTCCCTTTAATAAGGGAGGAGAGGGGCACCTTTGGAATAACTAAAAATATTATTTTATTATAAAGACAAATTAGGTTTTAAATAGCTCCAAATTGATTTATTTATAAGATAAGGTGGGTATGGGTCAAAATCCTCTCATCCAATAGAATTTAGACAAGTTTAGGTTCCTATTTTAACCTTATCATTTATATTTAACTTTAAGTTAGATAATTTTACTTTTACCGTGTCTTCTTGTTTTCTTACACTATAAGGTTAATAAACTTACTATATCAAGCCAAACGAACCCCAAGTTGTTTATTATTAATATATATAACCTTATCTAACTCATTTGGAAAAACCTTAGATTTTTATGAATAAAATAACAATTAATAATATAATATTTGTTTTAAAAACTATTTTATGTCAATTTTGACACTATTTAGTAATTGATTTTTGTGAAAATCATAACAGAATTATTAGTTCGAAAAAAAGTTAATTAAATCAATACTAACATGTCATATTAACCTATAAAATTAGTTTAATTCATAAAAAGTCTTAAATTACATTTATTTTGGTATTTATAACATCAATTATGTCAATATTTCATTAATAAGACAATTACTGCATCATCGTTGTGTCATAATAAATGATAATTATTTAATCCATAAAAATTCTAAATAAATTCCTATGATGTAGATAATTGTATTAGATTTCTGGAGACTATTTATGTTCGAAGTTTCATGAAGTGTATCACTAAATTAAAATTATTATACTTATAAGATTTAAGAAAGTGACATGTTGTCACATTCTTTGGTTTTAATAATAATTAAATTATTTTCATGGACAAAAGTCCATTAAATGAATCTAATCCAACCCTTAGGTGATATGGGTAGACTTTTAGTCATCCAATAGGATTTTTACATGTTTTAGGGTAATTTTATAATATTATATTTACCCTTAATTACCCGATTTACCTTTAACTATGGTAAATAAAATTTACCGTAGTTATATTCATAATTCCCAAAAATAAAAATTAGCTTATTAACATAATTTGGATCCACTGATTCCAAATATGGAATCCATTTTTCCAAATTCAATACACAAAAGTTGCAGAAATTAAATTAAAATTAATCCCGTTGTCGAAAGAAAACGGGTTTTTCTTTAAAACATTGTAAAAGATTGAATTGATTTATCCTACGAATTCAAGGTAGAATCAATGCTAATGACATAAATTATATTAAATGGTAAAAATATTTTCTATTTATACTTTAAAACCATTCAATATTATAATTTAACCATATAAATTATTGCTATGAAAAAAGTTGTTTTTAATTAAAATATAGCGTGTTTTTACTATTCATCAAAATATGAAAGTTACCAGAATAATATGAAAAATTTATCCAAAGTAAATTTTTATTTTATGATTACAAAGAATAATTTTATTTTGTCAAATTAAACTTATAAACATGTCAAAAACTAGATTTAAAGTGGGTGCACCATCAAAAGGTGGCAAAACAGCATTTTTTGAAAAATACTTATTTTACACGAAAAAATTATTTTGTTCTTATACCATGTTTTAGAAAATGTGTAGGACGAATAATAATGTTATAAGATTCAAAATTTAGTTAATACTATTCATAACGGCTAGTTCATATTAATATTATAATAATATATCGTTGTTTAGTAAAACCCGGTATTGCGTACAACACACGCTATCGAGGAAGTTCACGATTGCGTGTAATGCAAGCCAAGTCAGGGTTGCGTGCTGTGCAAGAATCTTTCGTTGTTTCATATAACATAATCCAACCATATTTCATTTATACATTGAATATATATATATATATATATATATATATATTCAATGTTGCGTAGAATAACTATTATCAAAATTATGTGTAACACGATCCAAGAATAGTGTTGCGTATACTGCAAGCTAATACGGTGTTGCGTATAGCGCAAGGTAATCTTGGTGTAGCATACAACACAAGACATTAATGAAATTAAAAGAATATTTTTCATAAAATCTCGGGGTGTTACACCCACCAATAGAAACACTACATTTTTTCGGTGTCATTGGTTGTTCCTATCTATGGAAATGTGTATTGGTTTCCTAACTTGAGACCATTACCAATGCGTACTATTTGATTACGTACTTTGATGTTAGACGAAAACCATGGAAATGAAGTCATGGAGAGGTATTTTGTGTTGGGTATGTCGTTGGTGATATGACATTAGCTAAATGGTCAAGAAAGGATTTGTCGCTTCCAAGTTCAAGAAGTTGTATATCTCAGGCCTGGTTGATCATAATGGTGTTGCCTTCATAAGTTTTTGGCCAAAGCAGTAGAAAGGAAAATCCATCCAGATAGATCAACAAATAATTAAGAAAGATAAGGATGATGACAGAAGAGTGTGTCCTGCTTTATGAGATATTTAATGACAAAGTGATTATAGTACACAGTTAGTGTTCGTAGGATGGTAGTCCTTTCTATGACTATACTTATCTCTTTAGGGGTCATGATGGGTTGATAGACTCCACTCTTGGTCTGTGTATTTTATTCACTTCTATCGAGATAAGGGCCTAGAGGGTCACACACAATAGCATATTCAATAATCCTCCATATTAAGTTGAATAAGTATATGGACATGATGGGCCCCACCACGGGGTCTGAGTGTTGTCCAAAGTATCGATTTCCAAAAAAATTAAATAAATTCATTAATATTAAAGATTTGAATTTTTGGGATTGAATTTTTTTAATATATTTACAAATTTAGTAAATACGAGAAAATATTAATCGAATGAATATTATTTTAATATTCAAGGTTCATTTAATATTAGGCGGGATAGCGAGTTGAGTTAAATGACTCAGTTTCATCACGTAATATATATTATATATATTACAAGCATGTGATAAAATAATAAATAATATTGGCACTGTTTAATTCATAAAAATTATTTATTAGTGGACATTGAAATAGACGGGGACTGGGGAATCCAACTGGGTATTTTGGAATTCAACTATAAACAAGAGAGGGGGCTCTCTCCCTTGGTGCAAAATTAACTATTCACTCATTTCATGGAATGAAATCCAGAGCCTCTCTCTCCTCCCACTCTCTAGAGAGAGAAGCTCTTGATCCATGAAGCTCATATCAAGATCTCTCTCATGCATCTAAGGCTTCTCGATGCGGTGATCGTCGGGACGTCGAAAGCATCGTCGGATAACTGCGCTAGCACTCGAAATTCGACGATCGACGTTCCAGCGGTTTTTTGGAGCACGTGTGGAGATTATATAGGGATCCTGCTTTGGATCCTTCAAGCGACAATCACCATCGAATAGTTGTAGTCAACCGCGACATCAGATTTGAAATGGGAAAGTTATCATTTTAATTTTGTGCTCTTAACAATTTACGCGAGATCCTCAGACTTCTCCGGAGCTTGGATCGTCGGCGTCAACAAGTACCATTGATCCGCCGATGAAAATTTTAAAATCCCCGGCCCACCGGCTTCCGTTGCGGGTCCCAAAACCTAACAGTTGTATCAGAGGGAGCGTGTAAATTTTCTGATCCAAATAAAATTAATTTTCATGAAATTAATTAAAGGTTTTAAATAGGGTCTCAGTGGTTTGAACCGCACAATGATCCGATGCCGATTGACCAAGTTATGACCATTTTAATTTTTCAGATAGGATCAAATTCGTTGTTTGATATCAGGTATTAAGTTTTACTCACTCCGAAGTACCGATCAAGTTTAGATCGGTTTATCAGATATAATTAAAAATTTTGCAAATTATAAATTTTGTTTTTTAGTAATTTTCATAATAAATTTTATTAATATAATAATATTTATTTTTTTATTATAATAATATAATAATAATAAATTATTATTTCATTATAGTAATTTTATTATTATCATATTAAAAGGATAGGTAGCCTTTGGAAAAATTTGGGTGGACTTGATTTCAAAAGAAGTCAATTTTAAAATAAATAAATAAATGGGGGTGGAAGAGACTAAAAAGAAGTCTTAAAATAAGAAAACAAAAAAACAAGGTAGGGGGGGCTAGCACGTGGAAAAGAAAAGGAAAAAAAGTTAGTTTTTGTGGGGGTGTCCGAGCAGACCCCCTCTCCCTCCCACACAAGAGGTGCCGCACCACCTAGCAGAGGCGGTCTCCCGTCGTAGCTCCGCATGCGGCAACCCAACCGGATCCAGGCGCCCTCCCCTGTGGCCTCCCCTGCGGCGTACTCGCAATGCGCAAGGCCACCACCTCTAGGCCTGGTCTGCCCTCCGCCTCCTACACACCGCCCTCAGCTCTCCCCTGCACAAGTGCGCCCCTGCCACCTGGTCCTCCCCGAGGTCACTACCCTACCTGCAGCCCTACTCCAGCGGTTGGTCGCACCTCTCCAACTGCACCTCCATAGTCCAGTTGTTGTGCCTCCTGTAGTAGCGCGGCACACAGAACCCCGCAGCGACAAGCTGCTGCTGCCCATGCCGGTCGCTACCCTCTATTTTCCCATGGAGGCCGTAACCCCACCGCCCACGCAGCAGGTCTCGACGCAACACCCACCTCAGTTTCCCCCTCTTCTGTAGCAGGCAGGACCCCCCTGGCCGGCACCTTGGTCACCCTGCGTCGACTCGTCTTCCTCCTCTTTTGCAACAGGAACAGCCCCCCTGGCCGGCACCTTGGTCACCCCGCATCGACTCGTCTTCCTCCTACGGATACGCCGCATCAAACCAGGGATGCACCCAACAGGCTGCCACCCCTCAAGCTGGCTCCTTCCTCTGCACGAAATGGCAGCATGCGGGTTTTTTGCCCGGATGGGTTTTTTTTTTATTAAAATGGGTCTAGGTTAGAATTAATTAGGTAAAGGGGTTTGTTGAGCGCCACTTCAAGTGGCGCTCAACAATTCGGGTGGCTAGCGCCACTTCAAGTGGCGCTTTGCCACCCCTTTTTTTTTTCTGGTTTTGTTTTTTTTTTCTGGTTTTGTTTTTTTTCTGGTTTTGTTTTATTTCTTTTTTTTTAATTGTTTTTCATCTCATCTCTTTTTAATAAATAATTTCAAAATAAATAAATAAAATTTTAAAAATAATCTTATAAATATGTATTTAAAAATGCTAAATTAATTATTATTATATTTATAATTATATAATTATGAAATTATATTTATGTATATATATAATTATATGTGTGTGTATAAATATAATTATGTATATATATAATTAAAAATAAATATTTATAAATATAAATCTATTTATATATATTTTTTAAATAAAAAATATATTTGTAATTATATAATTATAAACTAATCTTTAAATATAAATATTTATAATTATATGAATATGAATATATTTAAAATATATAATTATGAAAATATTGTTACATATATATCTAAAATTTATTTATGAATATATTTAATATTCATATATAAATATATATATGTGTGTGTGTCTGTATGTGTGTGTGTAGAATTATATTTATAATTATATTTAGAATTATATTGTAATTATAGTTATACTTGTATATATATAATTATATATTTATACATGTATATATTTACATAGTTATAAGTAACTATTTATAAAAAAAATTGAAATATTGTTAAACATATAGTCTTTCAATACCACCTACTTGAAACTTAAAAATGTTTCAAGTATGTGACTTTGAAAGCCTATAAAATATAATCTAAATGACCAATATGAATGAAACTTAAAACATGTATTAAAAATATACTAAATAGATAAAAATAAAAAAATTACGTAAAAAATGTCGATAGAAAATATTTTATAGGCTTTTAAAACCACCTAGTTGTAACTTAAAAATGTTTCAACTATGTGACTTTGAACGTCTATAAAACATAATTCATATGACCAATATGAATGAAACTTAAAACTTGGATTAAACATATACTGAATAGATGAAAATAAAAAAATTACGTAAAAAATGTCGATAGAAAATATTTTATAGGCTTTCAAAACCACCAAGTTGTAACTTAAAAATGTTTCAACTATGTGACTTTGAACGTCTATAAAACATAATCCATATGACTAATATGAATGAAACTTGAAACTTGGATTAAACATATACTAAATAGATGAAAATAAAAAAAATACGTAAAAAATGTCGATAGAAAATATTTTATAGGCTTTCAAAACCACCTAGTTGTAACTTAAAAATGTTTCAACTATGTGACTTTAAACGTCTATAAAACATAATTCATATGACCAATATGAATGAAACTTGAAACTTGGATTAAACATATACTGAATAGATGAAAATAAAAAAATTACGTAAAAAATGTCGATAGAAAATATTTTATAGGCTTTCAAAACCACCTAGTTGTAACTTAAAAATGTTTCAACTATGTGACTTTGAACGTCTATAAAATATTATTATTTTATATACAATAATTAATTAGTTAGTAATATAATTATTAATTATTATTTTTCATTATAATTATTAATTATTAATGGTTAACTCGCTGTGACAAATTTTGTTTATATTGTACCTGTACTTTATAATTTAATAGTTAATTGAAATAAGTTTGTATTTAATAGATTTTTGATTTTCTTGTTTGACTTAAACAACAATTACTTATCATAGTGAATAATTTTTTTAATATATACAACATCACATCCAAAAACATCAACGACGATGCCCTCCGGTACCACAACGCGGTGTCTGAATGTCACGTCCTCTCCGCGTCCGACGTCCATGTCGCTCCGGTGTCCTCTCTGCAGGTTCCTCCTCTTCCGGTGCTTCTGGTGCCTCCTCATGATGCTGTGTAGAGGACTGACCAAAATCATGTGAGGACGCCCCAAAATCATGTGAGGATGCCCCAAAACCATATGGGGTGACATATGGCTCTGAAGCCCCTATAAATGGTAGAAATGGGGTACTGAAGAAGGCCTCGTCGGGAGGAGAGGGGGCCGCCATAAGCTGTGTGACTGCACCCAGATCGAAGTCCATAGTAGTCTGCGGAGACGCCATATGCGGTATATAAATGTCTCCCTGCTGTGCAAAATCATCAGTCGGCTGGGCGTGATCGTCTGTCTGTGGTGCGACGACATCTGCAGGAGCCGCTCTCGGATGTCGATGTGGTCGCCTCTGCCCCCCCAGATGTGCTCGTCTCTGTCGTCCAGCTGGCGGCGGCGGTGGCGGTGCATCCTCCTCAGCAGGCATAGCAGGGACATCGTCATCCTCAGGTGCTTCTGCCTGAAGATATGGATCAGGATATATCTGTGGCTCCTCATCAAAAAAACTGTCACGTATCAACCGGAGATGATCCAATAGAGCCACCACATCCCGATGAACTACCTCCCGCAGAATATATGCATGCTCCTGAGGCTGCGTGGAATGTGCAAGCTGATCAATGGCGTCTGCCTGCAAATGAAATGACAATCAAATTAATATCAAAAATGAGTTAAACAAAATTAATAAATCTTAGTAAACATACCAATCGCTGAATGCCAATCCCCTGACGTGTAAGGTACATGATGGTATGTCGTCGATACCAGTGTGCATAATCCCCCTGATCAGATAAATCAGAGTGTGATGTGATATATCCCTGTGGAAAGATACTGAATCGTGCACGCCTGTCCCAAAGCTGGATATAAGATGCATGATGTCGTCGCCAGTCTGTCGTCTGTCTACCTATAAGCACAATCGAATGTAGCTCGGTAGTCTGTCGTGGTGCCAAGGGGATATGCTGTATAAAACCGAACTGGCGCATGACCCGGTCTGGCTGGTGCCACTCAACGATGTGGAAGTGAATGAGTGGTACTACTGCAGCACGATCTCCAGCCAAAGATGTGCAGTATAGTGGAAGTGATGCGTAGACATAACCTGTATAAGGAGTCCATGAAACCTGAAATGTAAACTCAAAAAATAAGTCATATAGTAGCATGATAATTTTACTGAGATTATATTGAAATAACTTAAAATAGTGATAACAAAACAAATTTTCCTACAAAAAAGTACTGTTTAACTTACATCAGCCGGCACTAGAGCATCGAATATCTGTCTGAAGCTGTGTACACTATGTCTCGGAGTATGTGCAAACTTCTGAGACTGACTCCACCTGGTGAAAAAAGAGTAACCTACGGTAAGTTTATAAAAAACAATAACAAAAGTACTAAATAACCGAAAGTAATGACGTAGACATACCATCGTCCCCGAGGACAGTCCTGAAGTAGCTCCGGTGCAAGCGGTGCGACAACTCGAGGAGCGATGCGTGGAAAACGCTCCCAGGCCCACATCTGTACTAACACCATGCAACCTGCAATCTGATGTGAATCGGCCTGACAACTGGTGCAGAGAGATCTGTACAGATGTGCTAATACAGCGGATCCCCAACTGTATGTAGCAGTCTGATCCAGATCCTCAAGTAATGGGAGGTACATCATGTGTACCAAAGCGGTGGAGTAGTCGACGCACAACATGCCTCTGAGCAGCCGCAAAATATATGCACGTGTGTGCTGAAGAAGCGTCTCCTCGTCTGCATCATCTGGAATGACGTCGAAATGCTGATCGAGCCACCTCATTCGCAAGCGCGAACCCTGGAGGACACCTCGTGCGCCGATGATGTCAATGCCTAGCAGCCTCTGTATGACTGCAACCCAATCGCCGGTACTGGCCCCCGTAACTGCATCTCCATGGATAGGTAACCCCAGCATGTAGGCGACGTCCTCTAATGTAATAGTCATCTCCCCCTCTGGGAGATGAAATGTGTGTGTCTCTGGCCGCCATCTCTCAACCAATGCAGCTATCAAATGATGGTCGATGGTCTTGAAGTCACACATAGCGACTCCATAAAAGCCTGCACGTCTAAGGTATGGACAAATAGCTGTCGGGCTCAGCGACCTCAAATCGTTGCTCTGGACGATTAAATGCAGTTACACGGTAAGTTGCGGCCTCCTGAAGAACTGTATCTAGCTCGCGTTGGAAATGGTGTCCATAGCGCATCCCTCTGTTCAAGCCCTCTTCAGCTTGCTTTCCTCGTTCCAGAAAGTACTTTACACTACGATAGAAGGTCTCTTGTACCAACCCTGAAATTTAGATTTACGACATTATACAAATATTATATTATAATAGTAACTCTTCTGAGTAACATATATTGAAATATTCGTATTTACCTGTGATAGGTAGTTTTCGAACACCCTTGAAAACTCCATTTATACATTCTACGATGTTGGTCGTCATATGACCATATCTCCTCCCATCATCATATGCCAACGACCATTTCTGCTTTGGAATTTGCATCATGTAATCATACACTTCTAGATTCACTCTGTGGATATCTTGAAGACGCTCCTCCATCCTTTGTTGTTGAGGCTCATATGCTATCATACAAGCAGTCATCTGAACAGTTATGAAAATAACTACGACAAAAACATTTTAAACAGAAAAGGATGTTCATACCAATTTTTAAGATTGCCTTTTTCATCGACTCATTCTTGAACTTCTTTCGCAAATTGCTAGCAATGTGTCGAATACAGTATCGATGATGGGCATATGGTGGTCTCCACGAAAGACCCTCAGACTGTATCGCCTCCTTGATTGCACGGTGGCGATCAGAAATAAGACAAATCCCTTCTGCATCCGTAACAAACTCTCGGAGACATGCCAGAAACCAGCTCCATGATGAGAAGTTCTCTTTCTCCACAATTGAAAATGCTATAGGCAGAGGGGCTCGATTTCCATCTTGTGTGGCGGCAATCAATAAAGTTCCAGTATACTTTCCATACAGAAATGTGCCATCAATTTGTATGAACTGCTTGCAATGTCTAAAAGCCGCCACACATGGTAAAAATGTCCAAAATAATCTATCAAACACAACCATTGAGCGGTCAAGTTGGTTCTGTTGGTTAACATATTCAACTGTATGTAACCGATAGACTATTTCATTATTGTGGCGTAGAAGCTCCAACAGTTGTGGTAGAACTCGATAAGAGTCATCCCAATCACCATACACTTTCACAATAGCCTTTTGTCGTGCTGCCCATGCCTTCCAGTAAGAGATTCGATACCCAAAAAGCTGTTTGATTCGCTCAATGACCAGAACCACGGGGACATCTTGACATGCTCTAATCATTTCAACAATAATAGTTGAAACAAACTCAACATCTAATGAAGAGTGTTCCTGTGCCAAGCTTGGGTTCACACATGTGTGTGGAGTAAATCTAGTGATGCGCCAGCTGTGAAAAGTGTTATCAATAATAGCTCGCAGACGCATTTGACAGTTCGATTCAAATTTGTCACAACGGATCAAATAATAAGATCTCTTTGCCTCTTCTACAACATATGAGTAATGTCTTTCAATGTGATATTGTTTTATCACATTTTTCATTGCTTCTTTGCTCTCAAACTCTCTGCCAATATACAGAACATCGTTATCTGACACTCGATTTATGCCACCAATGATTCCTGGAAATTCTGAACTGGGAGTGATAACTGAATAATCAAATTCTGGCAAGCGATTCATGCCTTCAGTCGACCAGGAAGCCAATAGTGGAGGATGGTTCAACGGTCGGTTGAACCTCGCATGAGTTGGTACAGACTGATCTTCCACATGCTCTTCTTCTTCTTCAACTTCCTCTTCATCTTGTTCAAAATTGTCATCATCCTCAAATTCATCAACCAATGCATCTAAAGTATGTGGAGGACTATCCATTGAAACTGTGGCTGATGGAAATGATGGAATAACTACTGATGCTGATGGAACGTCTTGATGTGAAGGAGCATATGACATAGTTTCATGAATTTGAGATGGGTCAACTTCCAATGTCGATGGAACCTCCATTGTAGCTATAGTGACATACAACTCCATCATTTGATTCTCAGGTATATACTTAACCAATGAAAGTATATATTCCCAATCATCATCATCATTTACCGGATATGGCACATGCCAAAACCTATCTATAAATTGAAGATGTCTGAATGTAATGGACTCTATTACTTGATTCCTCGCGAGTTTTAACCTCCGATGGATTTTCCTTTGCACAGCTTCCAAAGTAGTACATCCTCCAAGCATCACAACAGCTTCTGGATGTATACTATAACTGCATCCTTGTTCTGTCTCAATTATTTGACCGTTGCAATAAATATAAGCGGCGACCATCTTTTTTATCTAAAAGAAACCACTTTTATTAATTAAATCTGATTAAAGAATCAATTTATGTATGCATGCTTCTAGTAATTTATGTTGGAATCCTAATCCCTCCACCAAATCAATATGTTCAAACCATATTGATGTGTAACTATTTACACAACACACAAGTTTGTGTTACTTACCCAAAAATAGAAGTCAAATATATTTATACATATCCACATGCATTATATGCATGAGGTACACGAACATGTCATGTAAAAGCATAGAGTTATATGAAATTGAAAGTCTCCACATGAGTAAGCCCGGAGCGACAGATAGCCAACCCCATTCACTTTCCTAGACAAGGCAAGCCTCCAGGAAAGTAGGTGGTCCGACCCAAAGCCCCTCTACCCGGGGATACTTTACTCAAGAGAGCAATCATTTCATGATAACTCTAACACTTAATATGCAAAAAATATATTGAACTACTAAATTCAAGTTCATAACTTCAATTACAAACCGAGGTCAAGGTAGATTGAAAACTAAATTCATTATCATTCCTAGAATGTAATGAAAAGGTATATTCCATAGGCAATTTACTACTACTTGGCTAATTAATATAACTACTTCGCTAATTAATATAACTACTTCGCTGATTAATATAACTACTTCGCTATGGTTAACTAATTATCTAATTATGGTTAACTAATTACCTAATTATGGTTAACTAATTACCTAATTATGGTTAACTAATTACCTAATTATGGTTAACTAATTACCTAATTATGATTACTTAATTAACTAATTATGATTAATTAATTAACTAATTATGATTAATTAATTAACTAATTATGCTTAATTAATTAACTAATTATGATTACTTAATTAGCTAATTATGATTACTTAATTAGCTAATTATGATTACTTAATTAACTAATTATGATTGATTAATTAACTAATTATGATTAATTAATTAGCAAGTGATGATTGATTAATTAGCAAGTAATGATTGATTAATAACCTAATTACAATTATTTAATTACCTAATTATGATTAATTAATTACCTAATTATGATTAATTAACTAACTAATTATGTTTCATTAATTTAACAATTAATTAACTAATTATGATTACTTAATTAGCTAATTATGATTACTTAATTAGCTAATTATGATTACTTAATTAACTAATTATGATTGATTAATTAACTAATTATGATTAATTAATTAGCAAGTGATGATTGATTAATTAGCAAGTAATGATTGATTAATAACCTAATTACAATTATTTAATTACCTAATTATGATTAATTAATTACCTAATTATGATTAATTAACTAACTAATTATGTTTCATTAATTACCTAATTATGATTAATTAACTAACTAATTATGTTTCATTAATTACCTAATTATGATTAATTAATTAGCTAATTATGATTAATTAATAACCTATTATGTTTCATTAATAACCTAATTATGATTAATTAATTACCTAATTAGGATTAATTAATAACCTAATTATGATTAATTAATAACCTAATTATGATTAATTAATAACCTAATTATGATTAATTAATAACCTAATTATGATTAATTAATAACCTAATTATGATTAATTAATAACCTAATTATGATTAATTAATAACCTAAATAGGATTAATTAATATCCTAATTATGATTAATTAATTAACTACTAATGATTAATTAATTAACTAATTATGATTAATTAATTAACTAATTATGATTACTTAATTACCTAATTATGATTACTTAATTAACTAATTATGCTTAATTAATTACCTAATTACGATTATTTAATTACCTAATTATGATTAATTAATTACCTAATTATGATTGATTAATTAACTAATTGTGTTTCATTAATTACCTAATGATGATTAATTAATTAGCGAATTATGATTAATTAATAACCTATTATGTTTCATTAATTACCTAATTAGGATTAATTAATTACCTAATTATGATTAATTAATAACCTAATTATGATTAATTAATAACCTAATTAGGATTAATTAATTACCTAATTATGACTAATTAATAACCTAATTATGATTAATTAATAACCTAATTACGATTAATTAATAGCCTAATTAGGATTAATTAATTACCTAATTATGATTAATTAATTACCTAATTATGATTAATTAATTAACTAATTAGGATTAATTAATAACCTAATTAAGGTTAATTAATAACCTAATTATGATTAATTAATTAACTACTAATGATTAATTAATTAACTACTAATGATTAATTAATTAACTAATTATGATTGATTAATAACCTAATTATGATTTATTAATAACCTAATTATGATTTATTAATAACCTAATTATGATTAATTACTTAACTAATTATGATTAATTACTTAACTAATTATGATTAATTAATTTACTAATAATGATTAATTACTTAACTAATTATGATTAATTAATTAACTAATTACGATGATTAATTAATTAACTAATTACGATTAATTACTTCACTAATTATGATTAATTAATTAACTAATTATGATTAATTAATTAACTAGTTATGATTAATTAATTAATTAGTTATGATATTAACTAATTATGATTATTTAATTAACTAATTATGATTATTTATTACCTACTTACCATTAATTAATAACCTAATTATAATGAATTAATTAACTAATTATGATTCATTAATTAAATAATTATGATTAACTAATTTGCTAATTATGATTAATTAATTAGCTAATAATCATTAATTAATAATCTAATTACATTTAACTATTTACCTAATTATGATTAATTAATAACTTAATTATCATTGATTAATCAACTAATTATGATTAATTATTTAACTAACTAATCATTTCATTATCTAATTACATTTAAAAAAACCATACTATTTATAAAATACAAACATTATATACTAATTCTATAAATTAAACAACTAAATTATTAAATAAAACTATTAAATAAAACTATTAAATAAATTTAAAGAAAGATTTACCTCAAATTTGTGACGACGTAGGTACACCGGCAGAGCAACCGAAGAGGCAAGGCTTCACCGCAACCGAAGAACGCAAGGAAAAATTTTGAGAGAGAGAGAGGAAGGGAGGGAGGGAGGAATGGGGGTGGGTGAGGTAGGAAGTGAGGAAATGGGGTGGGGGGAGGGTCCTATTTATAGGATGGGGGTGTGTTTCGGCGCCACTTCAAGTGGCGCCGAATTTATTGGGAAGAAGGGTGCAGCGCCACTTCAAGTGGCGCCGAATTTATTGGGAAGAAGGGTGCAGCGCCACTTCAAGTGGCGCTGCACCCTTTGTATTTATGTTTTCAGCGCCACTTCAAGTGGCGCTGAACGCTTCTTCCGCCAAATTGGTGGAGCGCCACTTGAAGTGGCGCTCCAATTCGAAAACCCTTGAGCGCCACATGGTCTGGCGCTCAAGGGACCCATTTAACTAAATATTTCAATGTTTGACCCATTAAAATAAAAAAAAAATAAAAAAAACCCATCCCGCAAAAAACTCCGCAGCATGCCACCTCCCTGTCTGTGGACCAACCCGCTTCACCGCGGTCTCGTAACCCCCCCCCCCCCCCCACCGGTATGGCTCCCTAACCCCGCGCCCTACTAGATCTTCCCCAGACCGCTTGCACGCCGCCTTGCAAGGTGCCCCGTGGCCTCTGTGCCCATCAGATCACTGCCAACATAGGCCGACCAGCACCAGGCGAGACCACCGCCTACCTTCCCATTCTTTTGGTGTTTTCAGCAACTTTTTCACGCCTCTAGTCAACACCCGAGACCCGAGAGGTACCTTCTTTTGTCTGTAATTATTTTCACAAATCAAATTCTGGCCCCCAAGGGGTCCGGACCAATCTTCCCAAGCTGGAATGGGTTTATGCAGATTGGATCAGCCTAGTTTGGCCTCATACGGCCTAGCATGACCTTGTGCGGGCGTGGCCAGACCCACACATGCAACGCGATGGTGTTTTGGGGACCGAACCATTTAATTAATCAAAAAATAATTAATTTAAATAATTTATTTTTTGTATCTAAATTAAATTAATTAAAATTAATTTTGGTAAAATATTTTAATACCCGGATAAAATCAATTCAATTTAATTATTAAATTTAATTAAGTTAAATTAATTTAATTTTCGCATTAAAATTAAATTAATTAGAGGACCGATAATTAATTAAATTATTTGAATTTATTAATTCATTAAATTTCATTATATAAACCCTCATACTTATTTAATTCATTTTAATTTTATCACACATTATTTTACCCGCATTCTAGTCTTGAGCACCGACCCGTGTATGTCACATTTATTTAATTAATTATTTTAATTGCATGTGATGATTGTAATTAATTAATTAGACGGTCTCTGCATTGTCTTTCTTTTTTAGTTAAAATTTATAAGGGCCTGCGCACCTAATTTTTACCCGATGTACATTTATCCAACTAGTCCCCCTCACCTGCGCGCGAGTATTATTGTACTTTGGATGAAGACGGCGAACAACGTGGACCCCGCCAAGACAAGGTGGTGCATGTTGATCAAGACGATGCAAGATGACACGTGGAGCCTACCATGATGATGTGGTACTTCAAGACGTGACGTGGACCCCACCAAGATAGAGCAATACTTCAGATTATGAAGCGGACATAAAAGAAGAGGGAAAGCTACATGAAGAGTCATGCTTCGACTCAGGTACGATGCGCTAAAGTAATTTAGATGCTCAAGACCAGTCGGGTAATAGTTTAACCTTTATGCATTTAATTATTTTTTTATGCATTTTAAAACAGCAGGAAAATACATAAAATAATAGATAATAAAATGCATAAAGAAGCGGTGTATGTTTTTCTATTAAAGTTCAATTGTGAGCGCGACAACATAGATGAAAATGTTTAATAGAAATTGATTAAATTCATCAAGAGAGAAAACCAATAAAACCCTCAAAGAAAATATTAAGTCACAACTGCCTTCCATCATTCAAGTTTCAACAAAACCAGGTGTTCGAGGTGTCGGTCATGCCATAGCTGATGGTACCTCTTACTACCAGGGAGTTATTATTAGGGTGGTGGGTTTACTAACTAAAATTGAAGAAAAGAAATATCCATATCGATCTTGTTGTAATTTTAGAGGCAAGCGTTGAGTAAATCAATAATGATTTTGGAATTTGGGACTTCACTCAACAGATCAAGCAACCGTGAGTTAATGTAGTTGGCCAGCCAAAATCCTACCTTGGACCCTCCTAGTAGTGGCGTAGCCATATATTGTAGACTATGAGGGAGGTTTAGGGATCCTTTCTAGTAGAATACTCAAGATTATTCTGATTATAGTACAAAGGGTTCCTAGAATTCAAAAAATTATTGGGAGACGTTTAATGATTAAATTAAATCAGTAATGTCACATTTGGTAATCACATAAAAGTATAATATGCTAAATTTTATTTGTAGAGAATGGAAAATAATACCACAATAAAACTATGATAAATTTTGGACAAAGTTAATTTCTAAATAAGCACAAAATTCCAAGTGTAGTATAAGCGCTTGCACACATTACTACCATAATGGAGATTCAATGTGCTTGTGTCCCAACCAGTTATTCTACCTCAGGAAGCGAGGGTGGAAAACTGCTTACAGGAGACTCATGAATCAAGCATATGATGGTTCTTTCATAATGCTATCATCGAGGTTTGATGTTAGTTGTGAACGCTACATCATGACATGGATGATGTTACATGTAGTCTCATCTCCAAGAAGTTTCAAGTAGAATGCTAAGTGAGATTTGAATGTGATGATTTCACTCACTTTATGTAAAGTGAAAGACAATTCACAATCATTCATGCCATCCCATTCTTATACCTTTTGCTCTAAATTGATCTAGTTTTGTTTAAGGGTAAAAATGAAAGATATAGAGTAAGCGCTTCATTACCTTTATGGTAACATTCTCCAAGTAATAAGAATTTTGGAGATAACACAATATTTTATTATTATGGGGAATAAATTGAATGACAAGACGGAAAGGACTATGGCAAGATACTTCAAAGGCACATTCGTCATGTTCTTTAGAGAAAAGTGATTGCTTATTTAAAAGGAGTTTATTTGTATCACATAATGAAATAAATTTGTGGAAGTTTAAAAATGCAATGAACTGAAATACCAGAAGCAAGTACCAGCTTCTCGTTCAGTTAATATTCATCAAATAAAAGTACTGTTTTCTCACATAATTCTTGGGTATTAAAATACAATATGATTTTCACATATATGTATTGAAATATAGTAACCAAGTGAGTAGAGAAACATTACTATAAGTAAAGTGTCTTCTCGAAGCAGCTAAGAAAGGGTAATTCCTAAGTCAGTGATGAGAAAAACATAACTTCAAATTTCCAAGTAATTGACTCAAACTGAACAAGTTATTGAGTATAACCAAAACAATTTATCTCATGTACCCATTTGGTCATGATGAGACATTATTCCAAGTTTTTTAATGAATGTTTTTTGCAGTAACATATTCAAAAAATAGTTCAGACATACTTGAATCAAAGGAAATACATGATGAATATAAAATGTAAGACCTATCTAGTTGTGGCAATATAATTTTTTGTCAAGTAAAACTAAAAGTGGATGTCAAGAATACACCTAGTGTCGTATTTTGGCTCAACACAGCTAAACACCTTTGGTTTTATTGAAATCCTTAGTTTAGACAAAGAAACCATTAGAGATAATGCTTTGCCACCATGTTTCTGGGGTCAGATCAACAAGAGAGTGTGAACTATTCTAAAGGAAAGCTGGAGGTAAAGATACTTCATAATATTACTTTAAGCTATTAAGGAATGTAATAGTGTAGTATATATATGGTCAGAAGATATGAGTTGCTTCAGTTCAGCATGCCGAAGAATGTCTTGACTATGTAATAATCGATCATGATAATGTAGCGTGGAGTAATTCCTAAACGCATATTACCTTATCTACATCACTGTATTGGTGTTCTTAAGAAGGATCAATGATGAATCTTACATATTAACATTGATTAACAAAATGTAGCATGGAGAAATTCCTAAACGCACATTTTATACATCAAAGTTATGATGTAAGTTGTATCAATGTTACAACTTGTAGAAACTTCCATTATATTTCAATATGTGCTTTGCAAATAACGGAGAAATCCCATAATCTATATGCCAACTAAAATAAAAAATATATTTTGTACGAGTCATAGTATGATGAAAAAATCCATTATGTCATAGATCATGTGTTATGATGCGAAGAGTTTGTTAAGATATAAACAAACATGCATCAAGCTAAACACATAGTGCATCTAAGTAATTATCCTAACAATTACTTTGGATATTACATAAATCCATAAGATAGAAACAATGTAGTCAAGAATTAGACTACTTTTATATATAAGGATGAACATCTCTATTTGAGATAGTGGGAGCTGAATTGACTTGGACTTATTCAATGCTCGAGATGAAAAAATGGTTGACATAAGAACAAGTTCCACAAGTACTTATGGAATAGGAATGTTCCAGTGACACATACTACGTAGGAAGGATGAAACCATGGTTATGGTTTGATATTCACTGCGACTGGTGATATATTATTCATTAAGAATAAGAAATCCTACAAGTAAGCAGTATATGGAAATTAGATATGACTGACAAGACTAAAATTCAATAATGGATTCCATGTTTCAAATTAAAAAGGGGCTTATAAATTGAATACTGCGGTGGGTATTCAAATGAGATGATACATGAATGGCACAAGCATGGTACCAATAAGGCTCGATTGGTTATACCAAGTTGGTACGCCTAAATCCATTAGATTTTTACTTGTCAAAGTTAACTTCTAAGATCCTATTATTGGTCATTGGATGTTAAGATCATCTTTTGTGGAAGGTGTCTATATGACGCAACCATAAATTTATGATGACATCATATGATGCTAATAAGGGGTTCCAGTTAATAAAATCCAATTATGGATTAAATAAAGAAATAAGATCATTGATAGTTCATTATAAATGATTCTTTGCCTTGTGTCTACCAAATTTTAGTGGGGGCACCAATTTTTTCCAAGTGAAATATGTTTGGCAACATATGGAAAACAGATCTTGGTCTTACTATTAGATAAGACCAAGGTAAAAGAAATTCTTCAATGATTGACTTGAATTAGCAACCTGAGTTCTAGGGAACATGATCCACTAAGGTAGATCCAAAGGTTGATTGGTCCTATTCAATCGTACATATAGTGACATTGTATTAAAAAATACAAGTTGGAACAATTCAAGTTCAGAATTGTTGACAATGTCACATGGCTTAATCTCTCCAGGTTAACATATTCCGAGCATGGGTAGAGATTAATATTGTTAATTGATACCATATGCCTTAGCGATGGATCAATCACACATGACATAATATGTACAATAATTAATATTGTATGAATAGACATTATAGTAGGCAAATATCAATTATATCTATAAGCACTTCAAGTGAAGCAATCGGAACTATCATCTTGTACTTCAGCAAGTTCAAATGATATGTGCCTGGAATATGGAGAGGAAGGTATATTAGTATTTGTGGGACATAAATCGGTAATCCTTAGAACAATTTAATATAGTATCGCAGTTAGGTAAAGGCGATGAGCAAGTCAAGCTCATAAAAGCTAGTGGTAGCCACACCTACAAATACTGAGTATGTTGTAGCTTCAAAGGCAGCTAAGAAGTACTTATAAATTACAATGATTTGTTCTAGTTCTTGGATTCACACCTAGTGAGAAAAGTATTATCATAATGTAAATTATGATATTCTTACTAGCCAAGTTGTCAAGTTATGACAATGGACAAAGTGATATACTTGGGGATACCTTATCTTGAGAAGTTTTACTCAAGAAGATGAGGTTGCATATAGTAGATATACCACACGGTGAAAACATGGTAGGCCTAGCAGTTAAATCCATTGCTCATCAAAAACATGATTTTATCATGTGAGTGGCTAACAAGTTTGGTTATAAAGTTGGCTCTAGTGAAAGTGAGAGTGTTGAAATAGTGTGTTCCCTAGACCCAACTATGTAGTACTTTTGATTACAATATCATGTATAGTTAGTTATACATGATTTCATCTTACCATTATAGTGTAGTTTTTCAGCGTCCTCTACTATAATGGTAATGTCCAAAGATTAATTATCATATCGAGAGGTTGTAGCATATCCCAGGCTATAATGAGAACCTCAAGATACTATGACATTGATCTTAAATATATGTTCTATATTCTAGATACATCTTACTGACTAGACACAGTAGATGTTTGACTATCAGGTGCTGGGGGCTCATAAGCATTGAGACTTCTTCTCAGGAAGTTTCGACTTGGTGACTCTAGTAATGAGATCATGAGGATAGACCTGTAAATAGGAACACCACATGTTTTTGGTGTCATTGGTTGTTCCTATCTATGGACATGTGTATTGGTCTCATAACTTGAGACCACTACCAATGCGTATGTTTCCGACGCTTTCACCGGGGCGCGTGCATCTGTCTGTGGAGGATGCGCTGCTGTTGCCCCGCATTCCTGCTTTCCAAAGGCGGACGACATTCATTCCTTGTTCAGGTACGTCTGCTCCTTGATCGAAACGGGATGATGGGATGTCGGTTCTTCCCTCCGTGGATTCCTCATCGGAGCTCATTACCTAGTCCGAGTCTCCCTCATAGATTTAATACGTTGTTCGTGAATCTCATTCCCGGTGCCATATCGTCATGGACACCGGTTAATTACCCCACTTCCGTCAAGACTTTCCATAGGGTCTTGACATGGTAGCGACCTTCGGTCAGAGTAGACAGCAACATCAGGAATGTCGGGGCATCTTTGGGTGCGTGTACATAGGAGAACCTGTATTCTTCCTCATAAGAGGGCATCTCAAGGGTGCATAACCCGAGGCATGTATCTGAGGTTTTCCTCAGCTTCCCGTGTTTAACACAGGGTATGTTTCAAGATTAACGTCTAGCAGAGACGGTTACACCAAAGGCGTGTACCTGAGGTTTTCATCATCTTTCTATGTTTAACACAGGGTATGCGGCATGTTTAACGTCTTGCGAAGACGGTTACGCCAAAGGCGTGTCATCCAAGGTTTTCCTCAGGCATCTCATGTTTAGCATGAGGTAGGCCGAGAGTTTAACATCTTGCGGAGACGGAATGAGGCTGATCAGGACGTCCCATAGAGACGGATCAGATTGGTACATCCCTAGGAGGGAACACCTGGATGTTTTACCAAGGGTGTGGATCAGAACGCCCAATGAGGACGGATCTGAGGTGGTGCGCCCCATTAAGGGGAGATGTCACACCGTAATGGTTGATCTGAACACCACTAAGGGCGGATCAGGGGAAGTGCACACCCGGATGGGGTACATTACCATTGGTTGGGATTGAACCTCTTGGAGGTTTCCTACATACCCTGTGTAGGGGGCAGGGATCAAAACCCACGTAGTTCGAAGGGGTGATGAATCAGGGTGTACACAGAGGACAACAACCCAGAGATATGATGGGACTTACACGTGGAAAGCGGCCCATGCGCTGCTAGGAGCAGCGAGGAGGTGGATGTCATGATCCCACCGGGATGTGGCAGCCCAGGTGAGAATCAGGATGGGTGATGGATGGATGAATGAAGTCGAGGGGGAATGAAATGGAACCATCGCAGGGGCAACAGTGAAGTTGGGATTGAGCCTTGAAGAGGCTTCCTACGTATCCCCGTGGTAGGGAATCAAAGTCCGCGTAGTTCGGGATGGTGCCGGAAAACTGACGTGAAGGTGGACCTTGGCCCGATGAATGTCGTCAGCGAACCAACATGAGGGTGGACCTTGGTCCGATGGGCATCGTCATCGTACCGACGTGAAGGGGGACCTTGGTCTGATGAGAGATGGGCTTGAACCTCAGGGAGGCTTCCTACGTACCATGCCTTGACATGGATCAAAGACCTCGTAGTTCAAAGGGTTTCATCGGTGAACCGACGTGAAAGTAGACCCGTGGGTCCACTAGTGGTGGGCTTGAACCTTGGGAAGGTTTCCTACGTACCATGCCTTGACATGGATCAAAGTCCTCGTAGATCAAAGGATTGATGGAATACAGTTTAACGTCATGCAGGACGATAATGAACCCTGATGTGAATAAACGACGGGCATTGGATGTCGGTGAACCGACGTAAATGAGGGACCTTGGTCCAATGGGAAATGGGCTTGAAAATGGGGCCTGGCACACCGACTAGGAGACGGTTTGGGCCAATTATTGTTGGGCTTGAACCTCAGGGAGGCTTCCTACGTACCACGCCTTGACATGGATCAAAGACCTCGTAGTTCGGATTGGCGAATACAGTTTAACGTCATGCAGGACGGGGGTGAACCGACGTGAATGAGGTCGGAACGACCAGATGGTGGGTTTGAACCTCGTAGAGGCTTCCTACGTACCATGTCATGACATGGATCAAAGACCTCGTAGTTTGGGTTAGTCACAACGGCTTGTCGTCGGACTGGAATTGTAGTTTAACGTCGTGCTGGACGTAGGTAGAACTCGACATGAATTAGATGATGGGTGGGCTTGAACCTCATGGAGGCTTCCTACGTACCATGCCTTAACATGGATCAAAGACCTCGTAGTTCAAATGGGGCTTTGTCGGCGAACCGACGTGAAAGTGGACCTTGGTCCAATGAGTGGTGGGCTTGAACCTCCGGAAGGATTCCTATGTACCATGCCTTGACATGGATCAAAGACCTCATAGTTCAGGTGGGGCTATGTCGGCGAACCGACGTGAAATTGGACCTTGGTCCAATGAGTGGTGGGCTTGAACCTCTGGAAGGCTTCCTACGTACCATGCCTTGACATGGATCAAAGACCTCGTAGTTCAGGTGGGGCTGGGTGTGCAGTTTAATGTTATGCAGGACAAAGGGAGAGGCATACAGTTTAACGTCATGCTGGACGAGGGCGAAACTCGACGTGAATGAACAACCGAGAAATGTGGCTTGAACCTCATGGAGGCTTCCTACGTACCATGCCTTGACATGGATCAAAGTCCTCGTAGTTAAAATGGGATGGGTCGCAATGGCTTGCCATTGGACCGGAATGCAGTTTAACGTCATGCTGGACGGGAATGAGACCCGACGTGAATAAATGACGGGTGGGCTTGAACCTCATGGAGGCTTCCTACGTACCATGCCTTGACATGGATCAAAGTCCTCGTAGTTCGCTGAGGGTGGGGGGTCAGGGTCGGTGCTCACTCTAAGCCCACGTGAGTCATGCTCGGTGTGAGAAACAAGAGGTTGCAAGGACCTGACGATCACGTCGCGAAGGATGCATCCGTGAGAAGCAAAGAGGGACTTATGTGTTAGGTGGCCCATGGTGCTGGGACTTACTCCAGGATGGAGGCCCAAAGAAAAGGATGAGGATAGTTTCGGGCTTGAGCCTTGAAGAGGCTTCCTACGTACCATGCCTTGACATGGATCAAAGACCTCGTAGTTCTTCTGATGACGGCTTACCGCCGATTGGGGGTTTCAACGGCTTACCGCTGGATTGGGTCATAACGGCTTACTACTGGATAGGATCACAACAGCTTACCGCTGGATAGGGTTGTCAACGGCTTACCGCTACATAGGGATGTCAACAGCTTACCACTGAAAAGGAGCGACAATGCCCGGGTGCCGCTATGGAGCGGCACTGGTGAATGGGGCTTACGCAAGGAAGCTGCCCGGGTGCCACTATGGAGCGACACTGGTGAATGGGGCTTACGCCAGGAAGCTGCTCGGGTGCCGCTATGGAGCGACAATGGTGAATGGGGATTACGCAAGGAGCTACCCAGGTGCCGCTATGGAGCGGCAATGGTGAATGGGGATTACGCAAGGAGCTGCCCGTAATGTCTTTCTCATGTCTGGCCATGAGGGCATCCCAACTCACTGGTGGGTTGAGGTATGCACCTATGCACTGGTGCACAAGAGGGATAATGCCAAGGGGCGTTGGAATCATGCCACTGTTGTCATGGAATTGAGAATCTTACGCTTGGAGGATAAGGCATCTCTCTTATCGGGCAAGAGGCATCCTATGTTTGGCACATAGGGATTACTATAGTTTAAAGTCATGTAGAAAGGACTGTTGGCATCTCATGCTAGGAGCATAAGGCATCTCCTGCTTGGAGCATAGGACTGTTGGCGTCTCATGCTAGGAGCATAAGGAATCTCTTTCTTGGAGCAAGGACTATTGGCGTCTCATGCTAGGAGCATAAGGCATCTCTCGTATAGGTCAAGAGGCATCCTATCATTTGTTAGATAGGGAGTGCTACAATTTATAGTCATGTAGATAGGACTATTGGCATCTCAGGCTTGGAGCATGAGGTATCTCTCGTATAGGGCGAGAGGCATCCTATCGTTTGTTAGATAGGGAGTACTACAGTTTATAGTCTTGTAGATAGGACTATTAGGCAGAAGGTGCCTAGAAATGGTTGGTGTTTGGACTTACGCAAGGGCGGCCCTTTCTTGTTGAACCTGGCATAGGATCCAAGTGATTGGGTTTGGAGGAGTTTCCTGAGGAATGGTTCGACTCAAGGTACTTGGGGAATTGATGACGAGAACCTCAACTCACGACATAGGTAACAAACCAAGAGGAAAACATCAACTCAAGGTGTTTCATGGTGTGTGGAGGAGTGTATCAAATCATGGTATTCCATAGGTTGAAGGTGGGAGCACATAATGGTGCAATGGAAAATCCCGGCCCGAAAATTTTGCGGTGCGACTCTCCATTTTTCAGGGGGGTGTGTGACGGTAGCGAAGGGACCGGCTCGGAGGGCCGGGACCGTAGCCCGACACTGACCCCGAGCGGGGGTGCGGGGGCGCAGCCCCCGCGGTATGGACCGGTGGGCGCGAAGGTAGGATCCTCACGAAGGATAGGTCTTCGCGAAGTAGCTTCGCGGAGCATGGCCTCGCGGAGCAAAGGTCTCTCACGGAGCAAAGGGTCTCGCGGAGCTTGGTCTCGCGGAGCAGCATCGCGGAGCATGGGCTCGCGGAGCAAAGGGCTCTCGCGGAGCTTGGTCTCGCAGAGCAGCATCGCAGAGCATGGGCTCGCGGAGCAAAGGGATCTCACGGAGCTTAGGCTCGCGGAGCATGGACTCGTGGAGTCTCGGCTCACGGAGCAGCAACGCGAAGGAAGCTGCTCGCGAAGCATGGCTTCGCGGAGCCGCAATGCGGAGCTCCGCTCGGCCGCCCAAGGGTCGAAGTGGCCGTGGCCGTCCTCCGGGGATGGGGGGTGAGCTGGGTATTTATAGGCAAGGGTCGCCGCGAAGTAGAACTTCCGCGCCAACTCAGGAGATTCGCGGCGCGCTCGCGAACATCAAATTCGTTCGTGGAGAGGTACCGCCCCCGGAGCTTCGCGGCGGGCTCGCGAACATCAAATTCGTTTGCGGAGAGTTACCGCCTCCGGAGCTTCGTGGGACCGCGATGCTCGGGTGCTTCGCATCAGTGCTTTTCGAGGGGTCTTCTCGGCGCATCGCAAACATCAAACGGGTTCGCGGAGCCTCTCGCCTCATTACTTCGCGGCGGCGCTCCGCGATCACGGAGGGGGCTTCGCGAATGGGCTTCGCGAACCAGATTTCCAGCCCAACTTCAAATGTCCATAACTCCTATTCCGTAGCTCCGTTCGGGCCCTACAACCTACAAAATCGAAGCTTAAGAAAAGTTCTACGATCTTGGATCGTGTATGGAAGCATTTGGAAAATTTCAGGAATGCGTTTTCCAGGGTCTACAGCGTACTATTTGATTACGTACTTTGATATAAGAAGAAAACCATGGAAATGAAGTCGTGGTGAGGTAGTTTGTGTTGGCTATATCATTGGTGGTATGACATTGGCTGAATGGTCAAGAAATGATTTATCACTTCCAATTTTAGGAAGTTGTATATCTCAGGCCTGGTTGATTAGGATGGTTCTGCCTTCATAAGTCTTTGGCTAAAGCAATAGAAAGACAAATTCATCTGGATAGATCAAAAAATAATAAATCAAGATAAGGATGATGACACAAGAGTGTGTCCTACTTTATGAGATATTTAATGACAAAGAGATTATAGTACATAGTTAGTGTTTGTAGGATGGTATTCGTTGCTATGAAAATCCTTATCTTTTTAGGGGCCATGATGGGTTTCTAGAATCTTCTCTTGGTCTGTGGATTTTATTCACTACTATCGAGAAAAGGGCCTAGTGGTTCACACACAATAACGTATTCAAGAATCTACCATATTTAGTTGAATAGGTATATGGACATGGTGGGCCCCACTATGGGGTTTGAGTGTTGTCCAAATTATCGACCACTAAAAGAATTAAATAATTCATTAATATCCAAGTTATGAATATTTGGGATTGAATTTTTTTAATGTATTTACAAATTTAGTAAATACGAGAAAATATTAATTGAACGAATATTATTTTAATATTCAAGTTTCTTTTAATATCAAGTGGGATAGCGAGTCAAGTAAAATGACTCAGTTTTATCACATAATATATTATATATATATTAAAAGTATATGATAAAATAATAAATAATATTGTCGTAGTTTATTTCGTCAAAATTATTTATTAGTGGACATTGAAATAAACAGGGGTCAGGGAATCCAACTGGGTATTTTGGAATTCCACTATAAATAAGAGAGGGGGATCTCTCCCTTGGTGTACAATTCACTATTCACTCATTTCATGGAGTGAAATACAGAGCCTCTCTCTCCTCCCGCTCTATAGAGTAAGAAGCTCTTGATCCAAGATGCTCGAATCAAGATCTATCTCATGCATCGAAGGCTTCTCAATACGGTGATCGTCGGGACATCGAAAGCATCATCAGATCTCTGTTATAGAACCCGGAATTTGATGATACATGTTCCATCAGATTTTTAGAGTGTGTGTGGATGATCTAGAGGGATCTTGCTTTGGATCCTTCAAGTTATGATCATCATTTACTAGTTGCAGTCGACTGTGGCATCAGATTTGAAACAGGTACGTTTTCATTTTAATTTTGTGCTCTTAACAATTTACACGAGATCTTCGGACTTCTCTGGGGCTCGAATCATCGATGTTGACAAGTACCGTCGATCTTCTAATGAAAATTTTAAAATCCCCAGCCCACTAGCTTCCACCGCGGGCCCCAGAACCTAATAGTCACCCCACTTGATGTGGTGGGTTTGTGGGCTCATTTTTTATCTATTTCTACTAACATGGTTACATATTGGAAATCTTGTATAATATGGCCAGGTATAGATGTATGACCCTCGATCATTTCTAATAAGTTTTCATAGATTTCCCTAGCAGGAATGAGTATATATTCCCACTCTGGTATCAGAGCAGACATATGGGTTTACTCTAGTTTTCCAATTACAGCTATTGAATACTGAATGTACTCTTGTGTGGGGTAAGAGATACAAATCTACCCCGGATTTACAATTGGGATACTCTATATTTTTTTCTCCAATTGTTGATGTACTTACATGGAGGGTTTGATACACTGGAGAAGGTATTTTCATCTTCTTGTTTATTGCCACCATATTTGAAAAATGGACTTGGTATGAATCTACAGGAATGTACATAATCTTATATTTGATTTTTTATTTGACTGATGCGCTTGATTTGGATGAATAGTAATTTTTGGATTCTCATATTTTACTGCTGTATTTAACAGACAGACTTTCTGTGAATGAGAAGAAATTTTTTTTCTTATAATTTCTACCATATTTCTTTGTGGGCTTTATATTTTCAAATTGATATTTTTATATTCTTGTTTTTCACCATATTTTCCGGACATGCTTTATAATAATGAAAAGGAATATACATATTCTCATAAGTCTCCACCATATTTACTTGGTGACCTTCTTTAGCAGGAACAATAATCACAGGCTATTCAAGATTATTTTATTGTCTCCCATACAACCCACCTTGGGGAAATGTGTCTATATGAATTTGGTTGGGGGCCAGAGGGGCGGTATCTACTTTAGGTTAAAGATTTTGGGCTTCACAGTGTTGGCGGTGATGATTACTAGCATGGGCCCTTGGGTGTAACCCCTATACTTATGGGATGAATTCACTGGTAACCACTTCATCACCCTCCCTAAGGTAAGGGAGAAAATTATTGTCTCATTCTAGAGATATGCTCCAAAATATTTTTGTGATGGCTATTGGAGGCATCTGGTTCTTGCGCTGTTGCCCATCATTCAGCAGATGGCAAGAGGGGCTTCATAAGCTAGAGGTATTGTCAATCTACCTCTAGGGTATGGAGAGTACCATTATGGTGGTCCTCCCAGACTAATGCATTCAAAACCCAAAATTGAAGATGTTGGGTGGGATATGATGTCCTCTTTTTTGTTGAGGAACTATCATGTGTAGTTATTTATTCACAAGTCTACCAAAACTTTTGATATTAAATTGGATTGAAGGGAGTTCTACTGAAAAGTGCCTGAAATATATGAAACAAACACACACAATAATACCCCATAAAAGTAGCATCTTCGTAAATGAACAGATGCACCATAAACTATTTTTTTATCCCTTTTATTTGATAGCGATAGGGTACTGATGGTTGGGTGAAATTATCACATTCTCTAAGGATTCACGTCAGGTTCACCATTTTTTTTCTGACGAGATGGGATCGTGGTGTTGACCCATATGAAGGGAAATATAGTGAAATAATCATTGTTTCACATTTATAGTATGATTGATTATGGGGTTTTGAATATTTCACAATCATTCCTACTAGGTACACTATTCTTATACCATTCCCTATTTTGAAGGATCTATTTCCAACCAGGTTTAATCATGGAACCAAAAACACCCAAAGATTCTCATATCTTTAAAGACTCATGGACCAACCTTTCAAAGGTAGGAACTCATTGGGAAACTTGGTGAATGACACTTAAGAAATCACATTGGTCAAGAGGATGGGAATTTGGGATCATCACACCATTTTGGGATAGACTATTTGATATTTAATAACACTCTTGTAGATTTAAGGTATGTTCATGTATCCTTTGTTCATTCCCAGGTATGACATGGATCAACCTGAATTAATGATCAATTATAGGAATTAATTAGTTTGGAATCATATTTATATGTATGATGTTATTCATTGATGGGGATATATGTATGTATCTAAGGTTCTCCATAAATGGCAACCTTTTATAAATGGACTGGAGATTCTTTGGTCATTCAGTATAGAGATGTTGGTTTTAATCCATGTAGTGACACACTCTGTAGTTTACTATCATCCAAGGAGAGTAAAGTTATTCTGATGTGGGACCAAACTCATAAGATGAGATTACTTATTATCCTTGTGAAAGGTATTATATCATACATAGTTCAAGGATAAATAACATGATACGTCATATTTTCAAGTCATGTGTCGAGGACCAAAATGTGCAGTTTAACACCATACAGAAAGGATGTCCAAGTGAAAGGTGTCTGGCCAAGGCTGGTGTGGGACTTATGTCAAGGAATCCTGAGGGACCTGGAATAGATGTGGTCTCCCAGGTGGGAGCATTATCTTACTGGGGATGCAAAAAAATAAGGATGGCGATGAAAGGGACCTAGAAGGAATTTTACCCACTGATTTGGATACGACCCTTCTAGGAATCCATCCAAGAGAACATTAGGGTGAATTTTCAGGTTGGGTTTGGACCATAGGGATGTTTCCTATGTATTTCTATTAGTTTTGAATCATATCCTACATAGTTATGAAATTTGGGGCATTCACTGTATAGGACGACCAATTGAGTAATTATGGTTGGGTCATACACCGAGTAAGAGGCCCATTGAAGGTTTGGATTTTATAGATTTCATGATTACTACTAACCTCTAATCAAACATGAATCATGCTTAGTGTGGGAAATAAGAGGAAATGGTAGATCTAAAAATCAAAAGATCCACTTTTCCCATTGGTGGATAGAAGCTAGAGCCCAAAGGGGGAGGGAGAGGGATCTAAGTGTTCTCATATCTACTTTTATTTTGGAAACCAACATAGTCACATCTAGTGACCCATATGAATATGACCTGGTCTGGAAAAGAGTAGAAAATGTGTTTCATCTTGATAGAAAGACTAGGGTATTACTCATGGAGGGATCTCCTATTGGTTTTTAGGTGTTCGTATCATGATTATTAAAGGATGAATCTTAAGCTTAACGAGAAAGGAAACTCATTTTTATCATAGGAGGGATCCTATGTTTTTCATGTAGGGTATAATACTAGTTAATGTTTTGTAGTGAGGACTACGATATAACAATTTAACATTATGTTGTGGGGATGATGGAGAACAATTTAAAGTCACGTTTCAAGGATGATGGAAGCATATATTAATGTCTTGTTTCAAGGATTATGGAAGCATAGTTTAATGTCATGTTGTGGGGATGGTGATAAAATAATTTAATTTAATGTCACAAGGATGACTAGGAGGAAGATTCCTTGAAATAGTTGGTGTGGTACTTATTCAAAAATGTCCCATTCTATTTCAACCTATCATTGGAATCAAGTGATAAGGTCCTAGGAGTTTCTTGAGTAATGTTTGACTCAAGGTAATCAGGGAATCCAAGATGAGAATCTTGACTCATTGCCTGAGAAAAGAACCAAGAGGATTATTTCAACTCAAGGAATTTCATGGAGTGTAGAGGTGTATGTCCACTCATGGAATTATAGGGGGTGGACGTTAGGGTTATATAGACCGTAACAAAATATGTCCTCAACCTTGGCTAAAATTTTCATAGTGTGACTCTACAATTTTTTTGTGGGGTTAGTGAAAGTATAAAAGGGACTGGAATAGAGGCCTAGGGCCGTATCCCAACAGTGATCCCTAACGGGGGTGTGGGGGTTTGAGGGTGTATTCCCCATGGTATAGAGTAGTGGGAATGAACAGTTTTGAAAATGGGAAGAAAGGTAAGGCCACATATAATTTTCCATAAAGGGAACCAGAAAGGGCCATCAGTAAAGGGGAATTCAAAAGGGTTATTTGTGAAGGGGTATACAAAATTTCCATTTGAAAATGATGTCCACAAAGGGTAATTCATGAAGGATTTAGTCGTATCAGAGTTATCTACATAGGATATTCACAAAGAGATTCACTATATGGGAGGGTATAAAATTATACCTCATACCATAAACAACTAGGTTCTCCACAAAGGGTCATCCACCTATGGTTTGTGGGATGGGACTTCAGGAAGGGCAACACATATATGGTTCATGGTATGGAATCTGCTACGGGCTTCTGCTATGTAGATGGTCAAGTGATTTAACTTAACATTATGTGTTATTTTTAAATTATGAAAAATATTTCTCCCATACCTTCTCTATGTTTTTCTTCTCTATATCTACTCTTACCTCAGGCTCTCATTCAGGGGTCCACATTTGGTTTCCCTTATTGTTATTTTATAGAGTAATGGGGGAACTAAGTACTGGGATGGTAGACCATCTGCGGTGGGCCACGATGATTTGTTTATAGGATCCCAATAAAGGATTCCCTATCCCATAAATGATTTTATTCATGGGGGTGAAAATAACATCCCCATAGAGAAATAGATTTATTATTAGTAGGGACAAATATTCATAGGGGATGTAAATCACCTTCCAACCTCACAATTTATTTGGTTTCGTTCATGGGTGTCAATGGCACCATTTTTTCCCACGAACAATTTTGTTTATGGGACGCCTCTTAGAGTGGTGAAATTCCATGTGAAGTGGCGGTTCGTATAGTGTAGTTTGTTATACAATGCATGCATCACATCATGCCTTGTCCTCCATTGAATCTTTTAAACCCATATTTTTTTTCTTCGTAGTTTATTTAAACTTACAAAATTCATGAGAGTATTTCCACCATCCATGTGGAGTTTTTGGGACCCAAGAGTTATAAAAAAAGGTAGAAATTATTATAAAGGCATTTCAATGATTACAAGAAGAATGTTCTCATTTTAAAATAGGTTTAGAGTAATGATTAAAAACAAATGGTAAATATGATACCTGATTCCCAATAGCTAAAGAAGAATAAATGAAAAGTGGAAAAGATATAGAAGAAGCACCAAATGAAAGTTGACTATGAGTGCAAGTAAATAAATCTATGAAGGCTACATGAATTATTTATGAACAATCCATTATCTCTTTATTTTCGGATTCAAAAAATAATAAATTGAATATAAATTAAACCATGCGCATTGTGGCTATGGAAAAAGAGGTATATTCTTCTTATTCTTCTAATTCTTATTTTGAAAGATAGTGAAATGGAAAATGAGAATTATACTATTCCATTCATGAATAAAAATATGAATCTCTACTAAAAAGTAATAAATCATTAAATAATATTCATATATCACTACCCCAAAATCAATAATTAGTGGAAAGTTTTTAAAAAAATCTATTAAAACATTTTTTAATACACATCACTTCTTCCTCCCCAGGAACCTAACACCCCCCCTTCTTTCCCCAACCTAATTAAATCCTACCGTTCATTGGACCACTTCTCCCCATCACCATCAGTTTCACTATTCATCCCCACCCCCTCCCCAAACCCAATACCACTCCCCCCTCTTCCCTTGATGCTGTAAAACCCTATCCCTCATCAAGTCGTCTCCATTCTCCACCTCGCACCAACCCCCTTCTTCCGCTTGTTGTTGGCTGCCTTATCCATCAATGTACCTTGTACACCCTACTCTGTCACCTCACCTTCATGTCCACTCACACCGGCCCCCTTATCCCCCTTAGGTTTGTTGTTTTTAATCTTCCATTGTATTAAGAACCCTAGTTTTGAATCCCTATTGTGGTTTCATATCTATTGAACACCCTTCTTTCCCCAAATTTAATTTATCCCCATAATCTATTCAATATAATTATATTATTCATATACTTATTTAATTTTCAATATATGGATATTGAATTTTTATTATATTCAATATATGTAATTTACAAATATACATTTATCATATTCAGTATTTTTATATTAAATATTCAGTGTATACATATTTAGTATTCAGAATATGGACATTTCATATTCATTATATGCATATTTCATAATACAGTATATCATATTTCATCTTATAAAATCAGATTATATGCATTTTGGATTGCTTATTTAATATTAGTTAAATGCATATATGATATATCTTGTATATGAACATTTCATATCATGTATATTCACATTGAATATATGTTATATTCATATTTTATATATGCTTTCAAAGTTCTTTCATGCCACGTGGTTTCATTATCCTTGTTGTATGAATGTTTATCTGTAATTAAATTCCAATTTCAGTCATGTTTATTTTATTTGAATTTTCCTATTTAATAATATGGATTTATTCCAAGACCTTACATATTTTATGTTTCAATTAAAACTTTTTTTATTATAGGAGAAAAATCATTCAATTGCCTTAGTGGCGGTGGGGAAGGTTTTTCTCTTAGCGTTTTTAGCTTTTCAGACTCCATTTTAAGGATACGTCTTCTTGACATAAAAGGTACCAAAATTTTAGCATTTTTATTCTAAAAATTTGTATGTTAACTTTATATTTACCTCTATTCTTAGAGACCAATTTAAATCATCAAAACAACAATACCTAACCATGGTAGTAGATGCCAACTTTAAACCACAAGAACGCTGAATGAATAACAAATTTAATGAATTGGGTTTTATAAATTAAAGTTTCATAACTTAAAAAACGACAATTTTAGACTTTAGATCCATCATTTGAAAAAAGTCATGAACATAAACTAAAAACAAACAAGTCGTCAATAGCTTGGAGGAGTGGCATGGACAAATATGGAATCATAATTTGATTCCCAATTTTTGTTTTTACCTCTTCTCAAATGAGTCACAAAACCCCATGTCGGAACTCATCAACCAAATCAACCGCACCAACCTCAACTGGGTATATGATCACTTTCAGTGAGATCAACCATGCTTTACTTGATCACACATGTTCACTTGTACACATGAGAAATTAGTCTTTTGATATATTTAGGATCTGTTTACTTATGGGTCCATGAAAACACAGATTGAAAACTACTTACAACACTTGTATCTTGGGACCCATATGTGATTCCATATATCCTAATAGATAACAATTGTTTTAAGGGATGGAAACAAACACCACCAATGCTTTCAAATTGCTTCACTATTCAAGTAAATTTTAAAGAATGAGAAGTGTTCTATTTCTAAAAAATTAGTTTCAATTAAGTAAAATTCTAGAAGAAAATGGATTGATAACACTTATAAAATCACTTATCATAAGTAGTAAGTTATATGTGTATTCATTAGAAAGGTTTTACATGTGGAAACATTATCTTAAAATGATCTAATATATCATTTATTTCTAAAAATTTCCATGTTATGGATTTTATCCATGCAAACAAACTTTCAATTATTGATGTATATAAAATTTTTTCCCTGTATTTATCCCTATCTCAAATTTTTATTTATTTCTAATTGGAAAACATGAAATATCTAGAATCTTGGGTGGTTATACAATGATATATGGCCATTCATAATCTTTCAATGAACATTTAGATATAATCCTTCTATGATAGAACCAAAGATGTGCCATTACTATCTCTCGTGATTGGTAACATAAATTTATAGTTGTTTTTATTGTGATCCTTCATCTCAGTTATTCTAAAAAATCTTTCCTTTAACTCTTTTATTCAATCCATATTCAAATCCATCAGTTTTATATCATCTATGTTCAGAATAAATATGACACAACATATTCAAATACTATCGCTTGGAATATAGTAAATCTATTAGGTTATTTTAAAACCACTCTAGTTGGTTTGAGATATATGATCTGTAAATAAAAAAAATAGAATGTGACATATATAAATATTATCTCTTAGATCACCAATAGCACTACTATCCATTATTGATTTCATTATTTTCCTTTTTCTTTTTAGTACTTATATGACTCTTCTTATACCTACTTGAGATTTTTTAACTTCTATTTATCTATTTTACTACTTAGTAATACTTTTGTGTTTTTATTTATTTTAATAAATTGTAGGCACCTTATGATATATATATATATATATATAATATGGATAACATTACTGAGGAACACACCTCAGTATGCTAAGGGTTTTGAGGATTTTTTAGATTTTTCAATTTCCAATTGATTTGTTGATGGTAGAATTACATGTCCATGTCCTAAATGAAAATTTAGAATATGATTTAAGAGAGATTAATTTTATGAACACTTGATATTGAATCAATTACCTACTAAATATTTGTGTTGGATTTGGCATAAATAATAAAATGTTACATAAAGTTTAAGCACTGATATCAATCAACAGAATGAGATCCCAACTTCATGGACAATGGAAAATGAAATGAAAAATCTTATAAATGATGCATTCAGCATTTCAAGACACCAACATCAACATAAAAACATATCGGAAAAAGTAGTTTATGATGCTACAAATAAAAACTTCTCAAGTGATGTTTTTGAAACTATAGGATGTATAGATCAAGATTGTAAAATATCATTGGATCCCCCTCTTGATTATGTGGTGACTAGTGTAAGAGAAAACTCAACTAAGTAGGCACATGTGTTTAATATTTTAGTTGACAATGGAAATAAATATTTGTATAGTTTATGTTTTAGAAATTCAAAATTTTCTTTTCTGCTGAAGATGTACCATATCAAATTCCTCTATGGAATTACAAATAAATAGATGTACATGATATTGGAATTGTTCCATGATTCATTTTTTAAAGCAAATATCCCTGATTGTTTTTATGATATGAAAAATGTTGTTAACAAGTTTGGTCTGAATTATAAAAAAAACATGTGTATCCCAATGATTGAATGCTTTATTCGGGAGAGGATTCAAGTAAAGAGGATTGCAAAAAAATTTCTTCTTCTAGATGATTGTAAATGGGTGATGTTGGAAGAATGAATCAATAAAATACCATTAAGAAGAATAAAATGAACACACATAAAATGGTTTTCCATTACATTCCTTTAAATCCTTGATTGAAAGTATTATTCATGTCATTGAAAATTACCGAACACATGAAGTGGCATTCTGTAGGTAATAATAATGATGAGTTAATGTGACATACAAGAGGTTCAAAATCATGGAAGATATTTGAATAATTACATCCAAATATATCATTTGATCATATGAATGTTTGATTAGGATTGGATGTTGATAGATTCAACCCATTTTGGACTTTGAGCACCAGTTATAGCATTTTTCTGGTTGTTTTGATCCCTTAAAATATGCCTCTATGGATTTTTATGTAACAAATTTATTTTATCATTTCGATGATTATTCCAAGAAAACATATTCCTATAAATGATATTGATATATACTTTCATTGTTTAATTTAATAATTACAAGAGTTATAGAGAAACTATGTTGATACATATGACGCATCTTCTAGAAAATGTTTAAAATGAAATCTTCTCTAATGTTAACCATTAAAGACTTCCATGTACTGGGAATTTAACTGGTTTGAAAACTTACATGGTTTTTTATTTTTCTATTTTTCACTTTTATTTTGAGCCTAAACAATTACCTCACATTAGAAAATGGATCTTCTTATTTAATTAAATGTTTGTCAATGAATCTCATATATTTTGATTTAATAAGTCAAAATTCAATGGTTCTATTGATCGTAGGCCATCTCCAAAATTTTTAACATGTTCTAAAAAATTTAAAAAACTTGGATTTGTTGAAACATAATTTGGGAAGGTGCGTCATTTCAATGATAGTGGGAAACAAGTTTGAAGTGCATCATCAAGTGAAATCAAAACACAACAATGAAAGGAAAAAAATATATTCTTCAAACTTCTATATTAGGAATTTAATTTGTTACTACATAATTTTGATGTGATGAATATTGAGAAGAATTTTTGTGATAATTTTATCTTCACATTGCTTAATGATCATGGATAATCGAATGATCATCTCAATGCACGGAATAACTTACAGGCATTGAACAAAAAGCATGATCTCTTGAAAGATGGGAATGGAAAGTATTCCCCAGTAATTTTTTCAATGAAAAGTAGGGATAAAGATACATTACTTTGAATTTTAAAACATTTCAAGGTATCTTATGGGTATTCAAGTAACATCTCTAGGTGTGTTGACTTAAATAATCAAAGGTTACATGGATTGAAAATTAACGATTCACATATTTTGTTACAACATTTACTACCATTGGAATTTCATACATTATTAATTGAAAATGATATTATTGATGTACTGAATTTTTTCACATTCTTGAGAAAACTATGTGAGAAAAATCTACAACCATTTGAGCTTGACAACCTTTGAGGTAAATTAGTATTGAGACTTTGTTCAATGGATATTATCTTTCCTCCATCATTTTCTACTATCATAATGTATTTAATTGTTCATTTGGTTGAGGAAGCTAAATTATGAGACACCGTACATTATTGATGGATGTATCCAATTGAGAGGTACATTATTTATCATTTTTTCATTTAATTAAACAACTCTTGTCACTTTATTAAATACAAAATTATGTTTTTTTCTTTTCTTTCACAGATATCTTGGGAATTTGAAATCATGCGTGAAAAACAATTCTCAACCAGAAGGCTCTATTTTTGAAGGCAATTTAGAAGTGGAGTTTCTTACATTTTAATATAAGTAATTTTATTATATTGAGACAAAATTCAATCGTGTTTTATGTGTTAAATACACATCGACTCAATCAAAACTACACGAGAAATCAAAAATCATTCCTGTTATTCGCCGATTAGTAGGGAGGAGGTCAATTGTTACGCTGACAGAAATGGAATTATCACAAGCACATAGATATGTGTTATAGAATAGTGAAATTTTAGATCCATTTATTGAAGAATTGAGGATAAAAACAATGAGATGAATGAGATGTTAAACACAAAATGAGAAATATATAACAAAATTCAATAATAAATAGCTTGTAAAATGGTTTTCACAATGTGTAAGTTCATAAATATTGAAATCAATACAGATATTATATTGACACATATATTTTGTAAATATTATAATGTATATTACATTTTTTTAGTTCATGAATATTGATAATCAAGCTGAGTTGTCAAAATATTTGAATTTTCTTCCTCAATGTCCTCTAAAACAGGCGATAAAGTTTGATTCTTACAAAGTGAATGGATTTAAATTTCATACAATCGATCGAGAAGAGGGTTTGAAAACAAAGAATAGTGGTATATTAACATTTTATAGAGTAGGATACTAAGGAAATTTGACTAATATTATCAAATTTAACTGCCATGGCCTTTTTTAGCTATTTTATTCAAATGAAATTGGGTCGATATTATCTGGGGTGTTAAAAGATATTCTTTGAAATTTATATATGTGAACTTATATCACTTGATGGATTCTAGTGACTATGAATTACGTGATCTGTATATCTTATCATCACAATAGAAAATGGTATATTATACGAAAGATATCATGGATGAAGGGTAGAGTGTAGTTGATAACATAAAACAAAAAGACATGTATGATATGGGTGATGAAGTGGAAGATGTGACCACTAATATTGAATCCCATAAATATTAAGAAGTGAACTTATTTTTTTATCATGATATTGAAAATATTAGTCTTGTAAGTGCAGATTAAGTAGATGAATTAATGATGGAGTAGCAAAATGAAATGACTAAAAAAGAAAATGACTGTATATGTAGTCATCCATTCATTTATCAATAACTTATGTCATCTGTGTAGTCATTAATTATCATAGTTATGTATGTTTTGTTTGTTAGAATTTTGAATCTGTAATCATTTCTATTTTTTCCATTTTTTTTGAAATATATGTTCTGAATATAACTTTATTTAATTAAATGACAAGAATTCCAATGAGGAAGAATTTTACCGATACCAGTCAATCCTCAGTCAATGATCCCTTGACCATAGCTACAAATTATGATCCATATGCCTCCCTCCCTACAGTATCTGATACATCATCTTCTTTTCCCCTAAAATGTCTCTCACACCCTCCATCAGTGCCCCATTAGCAGCTGAGACGATGCCTCCCCATTCAGCAGCCTCAGCTGCGAGGCAATAAGCCTATACTCCTTGTTAATTGTGGGGATATTGGAGGGTAACTATTATAGGTACAAAATTTATTTTGAATAATTTTATTGCACTTTTTTTATACTATGGATTGTTTTTTATAAAAGATGGAAACAATGCTACTACGAAGAAAAATATAAAAAGTTTAGATGTCTATAATTTAAAAAAAATAAATATAGTTGTCCCATTTGATTGTTATAGAGTCCGTACAGATGACGTCATGGGATTATTCGGCTAGATTCTAGGCCATCTGCCAGCAGAGTCAGTTACTCTTTAGATTATATATGATTTTTAGAGGCATATTCCTTTATCTTGAAAAAATTAATTTTTTGATTCATTGATAATGGTAATTTATATATATTATGGTGTAATTGAATGCTATTATGCTATTAAAATCTAATATTTTTATAATGAATCTCTTTTTACAGATGTTTTTTCACTTTCCTATAGCTGATGTTATTGCACGAAAGTAGACATTGAAAATTTTGGCAAAGAAATAGAAAGATTTTAAATGGATATTCTTGAACTAATTCAACGATACTTCGTTGATCACCCAGAAACTATATGATATGGTACCCAATGGGGTACCTAGACAACAATGGAATGTTTTTATTAATAGTCACCATGATGATAATCACATGGTATTTAAATATATATTATCATATTAATCTCATTTTACATTTATAAATTCATAGGAAAAGGATATGACATTTCATACATTACTATTAAATTACATTTCATTTATTCCAGGATATTTTAAGGAATAATTCATTGATTTGGGATAAGAAAATCATCCCTCACACTACAGGTTCTAAGAGTTTTTCTATAAGTTGATTGATTATGGAAATATTTTAATTAGTTTAAATATTTATAAGACAATATTATCTGTTTCATATATTAAATTATTGATTTATATTTTTTTAATGCAGTCACAAAATTTAGGACACCAATCCTCCAAAACAGAACTGTGGTTGGATGTTCATAAAAAATATAATGGTAGTTATGTTAATGATCCTACAATAGATTTTGGGGTATGAATTAATTTTTCATTATAATAACTTATTATCAGTTGTCACTATGTTAATATATATTATTTCAAATATTAATGATGTTTGATTTATAGGTATACCTAAAAGAACTGTGGAATGCCAATCTAGCATATTCCTACTCAATCTCCCCAGATTACCCAGTTGGTAATGTCCTTAGGAAGGAGCATCCTAGTCGAGTGCACGAGATGGACTTGGGACCATTACCATCTTATGTCTTTGGAATACCATCAGGGATTGTAGCAACATCTACTCTAGGTTGTAGTCACTCCATACCATGAGATTCTCATAGAGTGTTTGTTTCTATACAAATCACAATGCAGTAATATGGGGATCAAATATCTGCATTAGAGAAAGTATTCATTGATTTATATCAAAAGATGAACGGTTCTATACCCAGTGATATTTCATTAATGACTGGGGGTGAGCTGGTAAATCACATAACCTCAAAATCATTTAGTTCAAAAACTTTTATTGGTTTTAAGATTAAATATAAAAATTCAAAACTATTTAATTTTTAATATAAATTTCTTACGGGTGCCGATATCATGGAGTAGAGTTGGATATGGAGAGGGTGATGATAAGAGTTCACCAGGTTGTGATTAGTGGTCATTTTGATGTCTTGGACTGATTTGAAATGATAGGGTTTGTTGATGTATCATTTTTGATACATAGATGAAACCATTTATGGTTGGATGTAAATTAATATAATTTTTTTCTCATTCCATACTTTTTATTTATGTGATATTTTTTGTGCTTATAATAGGGATTTTTTGTGATTATGATATATGATACACCTGGTCTGCATTTGTTTTTTTTTTCAGGGTAGTTTTGGGGCTACATAATCTGCACCTGGTTTTTTTGTAATTCCTCATATAGCGATGGTTTAAACCACCACTAAATATAAAGTTTTTTATTTATTGCGGTTAAAACCTCCACAATATGGTGATGTTTTTTTTAGTTATCACTACCACTAAATATGATGCACTATTATTTAGTGGATGTTTTCTTCATTTTAGCGGTAGTTTTGTGGGGGGTGGGATTTTATTATTTAAAGGTGGTTTTTATCGTTGCTAAATTCATGTTATTTTTTACTAGAAAAATGCCTCTAAAATGAAAAAACTGCCACTAAATACCCTTTACACGATGCTTACTTTAAACCACCGCTAAATTGAAGAAACCATTGCATATTGGACGTCGACCCCATCTTTAGTATCATTTTTTTGAAACTATCGCAAAACCATGTGGTTGCGGTTTAAACTGCCGCCGAATCAAAAAAACCACCGCTACTCTGAAATATTCTTGTAGTGTATATTTATTAATTGAAAATAATTTCATGTAGAAACAATACCTTAAATTAAAATAAAATCTAATAAAAATCTGTTTCACACTACACTATTCATAAAACTAAAATTAAAGAGTTGGAAGATGATATATAATGGTTTAAAGGTTCAATAAGAATATTTAATAAGGTAGAAAAAAATTAGACTAGATTATTGGAAATAATTTTGAAGAAAATAAAGATATGGTATTGGAATTAATATTTAACACCATATGTTTTATAAAAAACAATTTTTCCTAGTTCAAAGAACCACATCATAACTAGGGTTACTTGTTTTTACTATGGTATGTGAGGTTATTTTTATAATAACTTCATAATGAAAAATTATCATATCGGTAGTATTAAAAAGGATTATGATTCAAAATATTTATCTTAAGTTGATTCTATAAATTTTAAATAGATCTAGCTAGCCATATCTTTACTCTCTAACATAGTAAAACCTACAAAAATTCAGGTACCAAAAAAATATTTTAATTTATATTTTTTATGTGGAAATTCATAGGGACAAATGTTCCATGTGGTATATGTACATTGGATTCTCAAAGTACGTGAGTAAATATTTTTCAAACATCCATACACTCCCAAAAATAGATAGAGGTTTAGTAACCTTTGGTGTTCATCCTAAATGAGATATCATTGGACTTTTATTAGTGGAAGTTCCAAAAACAATCTTGGTCAATAAATTTTTCTATGTTTAAGGGATGAAGCATAACATGATGAGAATTTCTCAACTCTATTATGATGGATTTTTATTGATTTTTCTAACAATGTTTGTTTTGTATTTAAAGATAAATTTATTATGTTTGTATCAACTAAAACTAAAAATATTTATATTATAGACCTTAATTCCTTATATGAATAGAAAGTGAATTGTTTATCTAATGAAATAAATGAATCTTGTATATAGAATATGAGATTAGGAAATTAAAATTAATTTTTCCTATCTAAGTTATATAATAAAAATTTAGTTTCAGATCTTCTCAGTCATAATATTGATCAAAATAAACTTTCTGATGCATTTCAAATAGAAAAGTAGTATAAGTGAAAATTTAAATAAATTAAAAATGTTACTACTTTTAAACCTTTATAACTCATCCAAATGTATTTTTTGACCTCTTATATTACAAATATTGGATGGAATATTATTTTATCATTTTCATTTAATGATTTTTCAAAATTTGCATGGGTTAATTTATTAATATTTAAAATTTATGATTTCTCAGTTTTCATTAGTTTTTGCAAGGTGATTGAAAATGAAAAATATTTCCAAATAATTTCAATTAGAATCAATCTTTTAGGGGAGTTTCAAAATCAATAATTTAACTCTTTTTTATCAAATTATGGTGTTAAACATACTTTTTCTTCTTTAAGAACACCCCAAAAAAATATAATAATAGAATGAAGAAATGAGACTGTTAAAAAAATAGAAAGGAATATACTGAATGTATATATTCTTTCTACATATTTTTGGTAATAATCTATTAATGCATCTTTCCATATAATGAATAGAGTATTAATTAGGCCTTTTCTCAAAAAGGAACCCTATGATTTGTGGAATAAAAAAAACCTAATTTGTGATACTTTAATGTTTTTTATGCAAGTTTTATATATTGAATTATAAGGAAATACTTGGAAAATATTATCCAAATTATAATGAAGGAATATTTCTTATATATTCTAAAACATCTAATGATAATAATTTATTTAATAAAAATTTATGTATATTTAAAAAATCCATTAATGTGAAGTTTGATTAATGTGGCCCTTCCTATCATAGAAAAAAATAGAAGAAGTAAATTGTTTATTGAATAACATGTGACTTGATCCTTTAAATTATTTTTTTGAAATTAAATTATAGTATGGTTAGAATCAGTCATGTTCTAAAGAACATGAAACTACGAAACCTAAAAGTTTCCAACTTGACATACTATAAATATAAAATACTATCCTTTAGAGATTATTATATGAGACCTAGATGAATGAGTTAGGACTAGAAGGATCATAGGAAACAATGTCTAGTTCTATGTCTTCTTATCCCCTTTTGAACATTGTAACTTCACAAACTTGTGAGCCACTAACCAATGCCCTGATTCGGGTCACCACATGACCCCAACTGCACCTCCCCATACTCTGTAGGTTGCCGACTAGTATCGAGGCTCTAATAAATCATGTGAGTATATTATACCCTCTTTACTATATTAATCCAAATAAGATAAAATATGAAATAACGGGAAACATATAAAATAAATTAGAACATACATTGGAAAAAACCCCAAATTTGGGTACAAACCACAATCAAATAATAAATATGCCATCTCATGGTAACAATTCAAAAAGGGAAGAAAAACCTAAAATAAATACCAACAGAGTCTTCTCCAACATGGATCCTTATTCTATGTCTAGATCCATCATCCATGCACATCCCATTCCCTATCAACTCCCAAGCATAAGGATTTTTCCCCTATCCCGACGTACAATAATGAAATCTTCTTCGGTACCCAACAACATCCTGAGTAGGGGGTGACAAAAACTCAGTAGGCCACCACTAATAGTTTCTACAACAAATCAATTCTAGACAGATAGTTTACGCATGTGCTAATATATAACAAGTTAACAAGTAGTAATAAGATTCCATTAGTAAATCATTATTTAACTAAACCATTAACTACATTTAAGTCTATGGTCTAGGAGATCCATTTATTTCACAACATCCTAGGCCAGTCAACCACTATATATAAGGTAATAAATCAATTTACATTTCTCACTAGGGAAAACATCACATAAGAAAATTCACTACACTTACCTTGGAGCGTCATTCCATGTAATCTTAACCAATTTCACCACACTTTCCTTGGATCCTCAGTCTAGGTAATCATACAATGCATCTTTTAGGGGCCTAGAGCATTAGTCTGACTCCATAACCCAAACATTATAGTGGTGTGATTTAGATCCTCAATCCAACCCAGCCTGTGGGAGTTTGGCATCAGTCAATACCCACTACTACCAATCCATGTGCTCAAGCTTCCATTAACCATTTACCACCTTTACCATATCCCAAAACATACGCAATCTTTTCACACAATATTCAAAAATCCTTACTTGATCAACATATAAATTCATCTTCATGCCTCAACTCATTAACATATTCCCATTTACTTAGCATAGACCATTTAACCCATTAATCATTCTCATACCTTAACCCATTAATCATAATAAAAAATTTTCATACATTCACCTATTTAACACATTCAAAAATTTCCTTACATTAACCCATTTCACGCATTCACCAATTCACATGCATTATCCCACTTACACATTTCAATTCAAACTCATAAATCATTTGACACATTCACTTTATAAAATTTAACCCTTTCACATTATGTCAAACAATCCTTTATTCCATTAGAAATGGATCTACACAACCATCATTGGTTCCTCTTGATGATTTAAACTAACATTTAAACATATTTATCATGTATTCTATTTCAACACAAATCAACTCTATGGTTAACATTATAATTTTCCATATTCAGTAATGTTGGCACGCCCCATGGGTGGCCCTAAACCGGTCTAACCAATCTTAATGCACCCCACAAGGATCATGAGGTTTTTAGTTAATCATTTATCCAACCATTTTACCAATTCCCTCTAAAGTAATCGATTTCAAGACATGAGAGAAAAAATAGCACAACCAAATATGAACAAATCAACTTCAAGACTGTGGGGTACACCTTTTAGACCACCTACCTCAATTCTGAAGAATAACGCTTGCTTAACATTTACCATTGATTCAAAAATAACCACTCATCAAATACCCAACCAAATATATATTGGAAAACGAGGTTTTTAGGGATTAAGAATAATAATAACACATACACATTCCCTAATCTAGAAATGATAAGAAATATGAGCATTATACTCACCCAAATCTTTCATACTCACCCAACAGAACTCCAAACAGCTTAGAATTGAAGGAGATCGGTCCATGGGAAGATTCAGTCATTTTGGTTCATCACTAGGGTTAATGTGTTATAAATGGGGGAAAATCAAGTAGAACACTTAAAACTGTGAGGGGGGTGATAAATTCCTACTTATTAATTAGATGCATGGTTTGGTTGCACAGTTTACCAAACCATGCACCAACTATGTGCCAACCTCTATCCAAGAGGGGTCTAAGCTGCACAGTTACCTTGGTAGATCACATGGTTTGATTTTGTTTTTCCAAAGATGTGTAATGGCTCTATTAAAATTCATATAGTTTATCATACCATCTTCTAAGGTTTATTAAATCTTGCACCACTCCTCTAGGATATCATTTTTTGGGTGCACAATTACTACTAACCATGCGCAAATAGTGAAACATACACAAGATGGTCAAAATTTCCCTTCTTTTGTGTCCCAAATCCCTGAGACACCCCCAATAATCAACATATATCTAGTAAACATTCAATTAACCAACCTTAAAGTAATTAAACCAAAATTTAAATGAGAACGTACCTCAATGAAGTCGGGGATCGTGCAACCTCCCCCCTTATAACGGGTCATCCTCGAGCCGCACTCCCAAGAATCATTGAGCTTATGATGTAAACTGATTGGGCTAGTGAGATCACATATCTAAATCTCTCTCCCAAGTTTCTTCCTAAATTATTTCTTGTTTCTATAACACTTGAACCAATGGAACATTCCTGCCCTGGAAGACATTCTCACTATGACCCAAAGAGTGAATCAGATGCTCCCCAAATGACGCATTAGCCTTAAACCAAACATCAACCACAAGAACCCCATAAGGAATCCTAGGAAAAACTTCCTAAATCATGACATAAGAAATAATTTCACAAAGCATCATACCATTCTGAAATATCCAATCGACACTTCATCATACCGATCATCTTTGTAAATCATGTCCCAAATAACTTGGTGCCATCTTACCATATTTTCAAAACACTGATATTGACCCAAACATGATATATTGTGAAGAAACACATTGTTCTCCAAAACACTTTTTCTAATCTACATCGGTCCACAAACTAAGGCCTAAAGGCCTCATTCCATAACCAAACATCCAAAACACAACCAAAACACTTCGGTCTCTCCACCGATCAAAAATTTGAGCCAATTCTCGTAGTCAAGGCCTAAACACTAGAATTGTACATACTCTATTCCATCCAACCTAAAACAATGGCCACATCATCAACTGAACCCTTTCCTTCTTCGGTGCTCCCCAACATGCACTTAAAAACCGCCATCATCTTCTAGGTTTATCACCCCCTATCGAAAATACCACCAGAACCCCAACTCTACTTTCACAACATACTCAATGAATTTCCCAACACACCGCATCCATAAATGTATGAGGAATCTTCCCAACACTGCAAACTTGCCTTAATATCAAAATTACCAAGAATAGAAATTCATTCACCATACATTACAAACCAAAAACAACATGACCACTCTCATGTTTTCTTTTAGTTACAAAATTCACTTTACATAAAACCACAACTCAGTGGTGGCTTACAGCATATCACATTTGTTCCCTTTTCTTATCATGTTGAACCATTCCTAATGTATTATATCAAAAAATCCATTAATATTCCAAACAGAAGTACGTATGCTATCTCTAAATTGATTGAAGTCAATTTGTCTCTTCTTAAAAACCCATTTCCATTATAAATACATACTTTTCATTCGAAAACATTCACTGAAGGTAGTTTAAAACTCACCAATTTTGTACCTCTTTCTAACTAAGTTAGGTCATCCCCGGTCGACTCATTCTGGGACACCCAGCTTCACTATTTGGCATGATACTCCACCATGTGTCCAAGGTGCCTTCAAGACAATACATGGTCACCCAAAGACACCTACCCGAGTCCATGACCGATTTTTGATTAAATTATGGACCCCAAAATCTATTTTCAATATTCGTTTTTATGTCTTAAAATGACCTTAAACCACATTAACATAGAAGGTATGCACGGAAACCCTCCCCACAAGGAGCCTTCTCATGTTCCGACATATTTCCAGTGACGATTGCTGCCCCTTCTACCTAAACATCCCAGAATCCCCCTTTCATGCCATCATTCATTACCCAGGGGCTAAGGAAATTTGGAATAAATGGGACTCTGATTCTGATGCTTTTCTGTCCATGGCCTCTGACCTCCCCTTTATCTTGACACGATAGTGCTCCACTCTCTCATCGAGGAAAGTGATCTTGCTTTGTACCCTGGCCTGGATTATTTGGGTCCGTCGCAACAATGCAGTTTTCAACAACGACTATAAACCACCCGATTTCTGGGTTGACTGGGCCTCATCATGGACTGAGGGCTGGAAACATCACAATGGACAAAAAATGAACTTTGGATCCCCTTCCTTTACCTCCAAATGGTGACCGCCGATGGAAGGTTTTCTGAATATTAATATGGATGCATCTCTCCCCATGAATGGACCCGTTTCCATCGGCCTTCTAGACCGGGATCATCAGGGTCAAATCATTGTATCCAGACATGAATCACACCATGTTTTTTGGGAGCCTATTGTTGCCGAGGCTTCAGCCATCCTCGCCGGTATAATGCTCACAAAAGATCATGGATGGGATTATATCAACCTCGAATCATACTACGTCACCATTATTAATGCTATCAAAAAAAATGAAGGCGGACTCCAGTCTTTTGGCTCCCTCATCAGGATAATCCTTTCCATCCGTCACGACATTGCATGTTTCACCTTCTCCTTCATCAAAAGGGAAGGAAACAGTGCTTCCCATCAGCTGGCGGCCTCTGGCCCCTTTGATGGCAACCAGCTCTGGCTGGACCACTTTCCTTCATGGCTTCGTGTTTGTACGTCTGCTGATCTTCATCATTAATGAATCCATATTTTTTAAAAAAAATCTTGAAGATTTCTTAGAGCCACCTTGAGCCCAAAGACAATTCTTGGCTTGATCAACCACCACATCCAAGGCCAACCCAGTCCTTCTCGATGAATCCAAACATATTCCTCATTGGTTCATTATTTTCATCCTGATGTCACTATATACACTCCATGCCTAACTCCACACCTCCCATGATTGGAACATCATACCACACCTTAGGAGTGTCATTGTCACCAATTTTATTGAACAATTACAATCACCCCGGTTCATGATTAGACCACAATATGAACCAAAAATCATGAGTGTGTCCGTCTAGATTTTCCTAGAACCAAAAAACAACCTCAACTTCTACTCATTCCCAACTTCTGAGAAGAACACCCGTGAAATTTATCTACATTTAGTCCTTCATAAGGACCGCACTCGTAGACAGTCAATGGTGTACATCCCTCCATCTGGTTCCCCATATACCTCCCCATGAGCATAACATCCATGATGTCTCATGTCTAACCAAAATACATTCAAGTCACAATGAATAAATCCATATCTTTCTCAGCTTACTTGGGATTATGTCGACATGTTGGGAATGACATTAATGGATAAAAGTTTTCTAATAAGTCATCGATTAACACCACCACAAATTATCCATCATTGATGTGACCTACCACTATAGGGACACATTGAATTTTTGAGAGTCTCTGGATTACCTACCTGTAACATCTCATCAACACATGTCCATCACAACACAAGTGGGTTTACTAACCAAACTCACCACCTCTTCATGACCCTCTACGAAGCATTCGAGAAACATAATTTCCTTGGCCCTACCACTTCCACACCACTAAAGTTATCCCAACATGACTCTGGAAATTCACAATGGAAAAAAAAGATCCATCGCACCAATCCAGAACCAAACAACCCCTCCCATCACTAGAAATTTCTATTGGTTTCCCATAAAATGGAAGGTGATTACTTCTAAGACACTTGTGTATGTATCCTAAATGTAATCATTCCTTCCATGAACATGACCACATCTGGACCTCCTCAGATACCTTGTGGTCTCGCACATTCCTGTGACCACACATTGAAACCAAATTTAAATTAAAAATGACAAAAATTAACAAAGCATCACTCAAATACCCGCATACACACTTGACCATACCTCCTAGTCCATCACCCTTAAGGCATTCTCAACATATCACCCAACAATAAAGCCATTCATATAGACATACCCAACCACATGACCACCACCATCTCAAGTGTCACCATCAAAACAAAATAATTCATCCATTCTTCAGCCACCCTTGTCTTGTTAACCTAAAACCAACAATGAGGCCTCCATTAATGTTCATAAAAATAGATGGGTCAAACATAAAAATGGCACCACCCTTCAAAACCAACCTTAAAACCAACTACAATCACTCATTTTCCTTTTCTAAAGAACAAGGGAACAAGTAAACCATTTAGTTAAACTTGATGGTACTCATTATGCATCGATTCCACCTATGAATCATATCACATGAATCATATTCCAAGGAATCGACAACATTGGGCTAACCTCTCTAGAAGTCACCCTAGATTTTTCTAAGACTGTCAACTCATTATCATAACTTGAGTCATGTCTCCCAAAACCATTGACATTTCCACTTGGACCTGGAGTCCAAACCCACACATGTTCAAATCCAAAACATCCACATGTGCCTCACATACCCAAGATCACTCCAAAAATGGTTGACCACACCCATGTGTCCTACTCAAGGTCTGAACGATACCAACATTTCAAACTATAGTTAGGGGTGACTAGTCACAAGGCCCTCTATCTTTGATATAACTTCAAATTCTAATAGGTCACCACTCAATGGTGGATATCCTAAGACCATCCTAGAATATTTTTTACAATACGTCAAAAAATGAATTTACTCTAGGTTTCAATCCTATAGCAACACAACCACCACTAAAAGCACCATGAACCAAGGCATCCAATTAAAAACCCAATGCAACCTACCCAATCACAACCCATATGGGATACCACATCCTTGTTTTCAGATGATAAATATCAACCTCAAGGACAAATCTTAACCAAAGTTACTTAAAGGAAAACCCCTCTACTCAATACATCAACATTGTTATGTTCTCCAAACCAAAGCACTCTCACTGCCCAATCCACCCATACACATGGTCTATTCACAACACTGGGGATACCCACCACATGTGTCCCTTCACATTCCAACCTACCGCATTCTTGGAACTAAATTCCTCCATCTATGGCAACCATCAGAGGGTGTAACAACTTAAACTATATATTTTGATCAAACATAATTGGAATGACCTGCCTTGTGGTCCCATTCCATAATGTGAATAAAATGAAGAAAGATCTCATGGAACTACTCCTCCCCACTATTATCCTGGATTGATGTGTTTTCCTACTCCACTACTATAGTACAATTCTTTGTGATAACCTCATGTCTCCCAACAACATATATCATCATGGCAGCATTTCTCTCTAATGAAAAAAAATACATCTCATAGCACAAACACAAACATCCATAATATACACAAAAGAAGTCACTCCATTCTCTATATACACCCATCCCGATTACATCATCCCAATAGATATCATCACATTTCTATCACTACCCCAGTTGTCTCTAACATAGTTCATGGTATACACGGGTAAACCAAATCACATAACCATAATCCCTTTTTACGTTACTTCCCTTTTTAACCACTTTCACTTTCACAACATAAATATTCTCTTTACACATCTTTCCCATTTTCGCAACTTATTACAACCAATATTTTAACTAATTTATAACTATTCAATTAATTAAATTATTTTTATATTATTTATATTCTTTACATTAAACTATTTTTATCATATTTATTAGACTTAAAATTCTGAAAATTTTCAAGAGAAATGAAATTCATCCTACCCTTCATGTTCAACATACCCATCTTATGTGTGTGTGTCATGATGAATTCCACCTATATCCCAAGGTTTATATAATGATGAATTAATTCATAAATGAATTTCATTTGTCCATGAGAAAAATATCATAATACAATCACATAACAAAACAGGTACATCACCCAATAGTGAAATATCATCCAACTCTAACAACACACGTCAAGAACAGTAAATCCCACCCTGGGTATTTTTGTTTCCCCACCTACATGGGTAAGATACTCCCATGAATGAGCTAATTTACAAGGAATAACACTTAAAAATATCATTTATACCATTACCTAATAATAAGACACATAAAATGCCTCTCTGATACCACTTTTTAACATCCCCAACCCGAGATCCACTAACTAGTACCCCGATTCAGGTTGACACATTACCTTAGGTGCTCCTCCTTGTATAACATAGGTTTCCAACTAGTAGAGAGGGTCTAATAAAACATGTGGGGAGACTATCCCTTCTTTACTAGAGCAATCCATAGAAGAGAAAATATCATATAATGAGAATAATAAACAATAAACAAGAACATGAATTCCAACTGCTCTCAAAAATTTGGTACAAACCAAAATAAAAAAATATATGCCATGTCATGAAAACCATTCCAGATGTGAAGAAATACCCAAAATAAATACCAAAAGAAGCTTCCCCAAAATAATTCTTGACTCCAGGTAAAAATTCCTTATCCATTCACATCCCATGCCTAAATTAACTCTCCAGCATAAGGTATTTTTCTCATATCTTGACCTGTAACCATGAAATTTTCTTGAGTACCTAATGGAAGCCCGAGCAGGGTGTGAGTAGAACTTAGTGGGACCCAAACAATGGTGTCTATAAAATATATGGTTTAAATGTATAGTATATTAATGCAATAATATATGATAATTAAACATGTAGTAACAACATTCCATTAGTAAATCATTATTTAAATAAACCATTAACATCATTTATGTCCATGGGTTAGGTGTTCCATTTATTGAACAACCACCTAATCCAGCAAAACACTATTCATAAGGTAATAAATCATGTTCCATATATCACTAGGGAAGTTATTGCATAAGAAAATTCATTACACATTCATTGGAGCATTATTCTAGGAAATCTTGACCAATTTCATCACACTTTCCTTGTATCCTTAGTCCAGGTAATCATACAATTCATTCATTAGATGCCTAGATCTTTGGTCTGACTACCTAACCCATGAATTCTAGTGGTGGAGTTTAGAGGCTCATCCCAACCCAACCCATGGGAGCTTAGAATCAGTCAATACCCACAACTACCAAGCCATGTTCACATTCTTCCATTGACCATTAAACACATTTACCATATCCCAAAACATACAAAATCATTTCTCATAACATTATCAATTTCTAACTCGATAAATATATCAGTTAATATTCATTCCATAACTCATTAACATATTCCCATTTACTTCTCACATCTCATTTTACCCATTTCACCTTCTCATACCTTAACCCATTAATCATAATCTATAATTCCCGTACATTAACTCATTTAACACATTCAACTCTTTCATTACATTAATCCATTTAACCCATTTACTAATTAACATGAATTACCCCACTTAGGAATTTCAATTACAACTCATAAATCATTTTACACATTTAATTTATATCATTTAACCCTTTTGAATTATGCTAACAAAACCCCTACTCCATTAAAAATGGTTAAACACAACCACTGTTCATTCCTCTTAATGATTTAAACTAATATGTAAACATATTTATCATGGATTCAATTTCAACACAAATCAACTCTTTTCTTAACATTACAATTTTCCATGTTTGGTAATGTTGGAACACCCTATGGGTGGCCCTAAACTGGCCTAATCAACCTCAATGCATCCCACTCGGATCATGAGGTGTTTAGTTATTCATTTAGAAAACCAATTTACCAAATCCCACACAAGGCATAAATTTCACAACATGAGAGAAATAATAGTGAAACCATATATGTACAAATAGAAATTAAGACTGTCAGATATAACTTGTAGACCACTTACCTCAATTATGAAGAATAAATCTCACTTAACATTTTCCCTTCATTCGAAAACAACAACTCATCGAAGACCCAGCCTAATAAAAACTGGAAAAATAGGGGAATAGGGATTTGAAAGAAAAATAAATCCCACACAAGCCCAAATATGGAAAAGAGAATAAAGAGGAGTGTTAGAAACACCTGGAGCATCGATCTTCACCCAACGACACTCCAAATGGAATATAATTGAAGGAGATTAATTGTTGGGAATTTTGGGTCATTTTGGTTCATTACTAGGGTTGTTGGAGAAGAAATGGGGGAAGATCAGTAGAACACATAAAATATCAAGGGGTAAAAATGGTAAAATACCAATTTTAAATGGGGCACATGGTTTGGCCGCACCATTTTCTAAACAATGCTCTAACCTCTATCCAAGAGTGTTCCAAGTCACACGATTTCCTAGGGACATTGAACGGTTTGACAAAACATGTGCCAAACATATGGAAGGGATCTATTAAAAGTCACATGTTTTCACCTCCCCTCATTCACGGTTTACTAAAAGGTGAACCCCTCCTCTGGATAGCATGGTTTGGGCACACTGTTACTACTAACCATGCACAAAACCCCGCAACATGCATAGGATGGCCAAATGTTTCTGTATTTCATGTCCCAAACCACCAGGATGCCCCTGAGCTTCCTTAAACATCTCATAAACATTCAATTAAAAAAAATTAAGGGATTTAAAAAAATTTAAATGATAAACTACCTCTACTAACTATGGGATATTATAAACATAATACTGTATAAAATCATAAGAAGATGACATTTGGATGTTAGACATGAAGGAAGAACTAAAGTGGTTTAAGATAAATGATTTTTAATAATTAGATGATATGACCACAAACCATCCAAATATAAGAACCAAACAGGTATTTAGAAATAAGCAATATTATCAAGGTATAATTACTTCGAATAAGTCTATCATAGCTTATAAGGGTTTACTAAGATGAATGAATAGATTTTGAAGAAACTTCTTCCCTGATTTTTAGGCCTAAATCCAGTAGGATCCTTTTGAAATATACAACTCTTACAAAATTTAAATTATAATAGATCGAAGTCAAATCTATATTTTAAAATATTTATTTAGTGTAGGGTGTTATTGTCAATCAACCTCCAGGTATTTAAAACCCACATCAACCAAATTATTTTTTTAATCTTCCTAAAGCTCTTTATGGCCTTAATCGAGCCCCAAGGGCCTGGTATGGAGGATTATGTTCTTTTATTTTAAATAATAGTTTTTATATGAATTTTATGACCTTAATATATTTAATACAAATGATCTTTATGATATTTTATTATATTATAGGTCAAATAAAAAAACTTTTTTATGATTTTTTCAAACATATGAAAAATTAATTCTAAATGAGAATAGTGAGAGAAATAAATTTAATCATTCGTAATAAAATTTATCAAAATAGTTTTTTCAAATGTTTTGAATTAAATAATTATAATACTAATTTATTGAAAAAGTTTATACTTGAAGACAACGGGTCTTATGAAACTTCCATGTGTAATAATGTGAAAAATTATTAAGATGAATCTAGAAAACCTATTGAAACATGTTATATAGAGGTATGATTGGTAGTCTGCTATATATTCCTATTATTAGACTATACATCATGTTTCTTATTTATCTTTCTAAAATATTTCAATCAAACCCAAAATAATCCAATCTTACTTCTATTAAATGAATTTTTATATATTTAAAAGAAAAAAAATTTCTAACTCATCATTATCAAAAAAAATATGCTTTTGATTTAATTTCATACTTAGATACTGACATTGGTGAGTATATATTGGATAAAAAAGAACCATGGGCACTTTTCACTTTTTTTAGAAAGTCCATTATTTCACATTCTTGTAAAAAGAAGCATTCTGTTAGATTTTCAATAGTTAAGGAATAATAAATCTCTATTAGTATTTCATATGCATAGATGTTTTGGATGAAACACACACTTCAGAAATTCATAATTGAATTCCACTATATTTTAATTTTATGTGATAATACTAGTGTAATTAATATGTCTAATAATATTATGATTCACTCTAGGACTTAGTATACTGATATAAAACATAATTTTTTAGTTGATCATGTATGGAAATGGAATATATCTTTAGAATTTGTAAATATTGAGGATCCACTTATTGATATTTTCAATAAACCACTTTTACATACATAATTTTATTTTGTTAAAGGGTATTTAGGTTTATTTAATTTCAAGTAAAAACATAATTTACATCATTATATCAGTTTATGTTTATTAATTTTTTTTATATTTTTTTTAATCTAAAAAAACACATTTTATGTAAAAAAAATTATTTTCAATTTTAGAAATATTGAATTATTATACTATAGATATTTCTTGATAAAATGAAACATCACATGAAATTGTACAAGTAAAACCCTTACCTTAAATACCTTTAATATTGTGTAGTTTCTAATTTCATAGCTATAAACCACTTTCAAACCCTTATTTTCAAACCTCATACCTTTTGATTCTAGCAATGGAAAAGATCAAGAGAACTAAAAAAGATGGTCTTCGTGGAATGAATAGGTAGAGGCCGTATAGTTATGAAAGGATAGTGCTAGATGGGATGGTTGTTGATTTCCAATGTATTTTCTATATGAATCATTAACTGAATAAATCTATATGTTTCCAAGGCCTAGAATACAAGTTCTATGGTGGTAATATAGAGTATGTATTCAAGAAATTTGTAAAATAATTTTATTAACATGTGATGCTCATTTTTTTGTGATATAGAATATGCCTTCTTATCAAAGGTGGATGATAAGGAATTATTTGTTTCCTTAGTAGATAAATTTTAGATTTTCAAATACCCCCATTAAGTTTTTGTTCATTTTATTTTAATATTCATTGGGAAAAATATCTGTAACTATGAGGATTTTATGTCATTTATTTTTAGAACCTATCAAATTAGGTAGATGGTCATAAAGGATTTAGAGGATGACCAAAAATACTTTGTTAAATTTATTCATACTATTTTGGTGTCATGGATAGCTGAGTTGGAGAAATTTAACTTCCCATAAATGTATGTTATGTTTTTTTATGTTATATGATATCAAGATAAATTTCTATATATTCATGTTGATGTATAAGTGTCATTATTTCTAGAAGGATGCAATGATGTCCTTCTACTCCATTAGGAGGTTGTTTTTTTGTATTATAATAGATAGGGATGATTAGTGACATCCAAACTGGTTTGAGTTATCATCATAGTAGCTTTCTATAGATTATTACCAAGGGTATGTTGATTCTAGTTAGTAATGAGGTGGATGAAAAATTATGATCTCTTTCTTAGGGGGCATAGAAGAATGAAATTAGCTGGTTCTTCTAGGCATGGTTCTGATGAAGTTGGGAAATTATAATTTGAATGAGTTTGTGTTCCTCATTTATTTAGAGGCTTGAAGACTATTCTATTAGTGATACTAATATTCCCGTAAGTACTCGAATATTGTATACGGTGGAATAGAATATCTCTTATAGGATAGAGGATTTCTTTAGTTCCCTAGAAATTATCAAAAGTCATATGTTCAGACATATAGTAGGGTTGTGTAAGTTTAGAGGCCCTTAACAAGTGAAGATCATGTTGAGAGGTTTTTAGCTTATGTGGTGGGATAATTTTATCCTCAATTTTATGGTACTAGAGAAATGGTTTAGGTGGATTCTATAGAATTATATGAGTGATTTTATGATGAATAAGAAAATGTGGTAGATGAAACTCATTTTGAAGAGCATGTGGGTACCCCTGAAGATGAAAAAACTGAATTGATCAGGGATAAATTAGTTTATTTTTTAAAGGTCCTTATAAAGGATAGTTAGAGAATTTTGTGAACATAAAAAAGTAATGGAGGAGTTATCATCTCCATTAGATGAAAATATAGTTATTAAGTCACTTAAATCAGTTGAAGTTGGAGAATAATTGGTAAATAATGAGAAGGATTTATCTTTTTATAATGATTCTTATAATGAGGATCATACCAATTACTTTTTGTGATTATGGTATAAAAAGTTAATTCTTTGAAAGATAAAGAACTTATGTAACAAGTATAACTTGAGAGTTCTCAAAAATCTCTTGATGATTTAAGATGTTCTTATATTCCAAGAATAAAATCCGAGCCTCTTTAAACTAGATACAATAAGTTGAAAGAAATTCCAATCTAAAATAAATTTTTTTTGATTCTTTTAATCATGAAATGATTGATCAGGGTCGAAATATAAGCAGTGTGTTTGTGTCAAAATAAGATTTTTTATGAGCTGAAAATTTTCTATCTAGTAATTTTGAATCTATGAATGGTAGTTCCAGTGAAGGTAAAGCTTCTACTTCCAATGGAATAGGATTAATAACTATGTCGATAAGAATAGATACATTATTATAATATCATGATTTTATGGATTAAAGAGTTAAAATAGTATAGTGTTTTAGTGTTACCCTATACACCTTGATTAAAAATTAGAATGATCTAATTGAGAAGTATAATTCTACCAAGCATGGTGGGTGGTTTTTAATTAACCAGCTAGGTGAGATGATGATAAACTATATTCAGTTTTATTTGGTTGTTCATAATTTTCTAAAATGGAATTTGGTGGAGGTGTTAAATATGTTCCAGGATTCTAGGGTTTTGATGAAGGAATGGGTTGGTCCAACTAAAAATAATTTTGAGTTAATGATGAATGAGTTAAAGGTTGTGAATAAAACTATTTGTGATTCCTTAACCACATAATATTCTTCTAATGATCCAAAACATTCTTCTTATCCTACCCAATAAACTTTTAAAGCTTGATCCATAACTTATTTTTAATTTAGTATGATTAATGAAAATAAATTCATTGGTTTGTTTTTATATTTAATATTATTTTATGTTTCTAATATTATTAAATTTTAGGATTTATTTATTTTTTGGAATAATATAACATTCACTAAAAGTTGTGTGCTACATTTAATGTGTTTTCTCTATTTATATACATTCTTTTTGATTTCGCAAAATAGGGTTGAAATATTGATAAACATAATATCATAATATTGATTAAAAATTAATCTCTAATTGATTTGATTAATATTTTTAAAACCTATATTTTTTATTTTTATTTTTATGGTTTATTTGATCCTAAAAAAGGGGGATATTGATGGGAATATGAATATTGATCCAACAATTTGATTAATTTCTCATTGATTTGTATTCCCAAAAATACAATTATTTGATTTACTAATGATTGGTTTATGTTAATTTCATTATTATATTTATTGGAATGTTAATTTTATTTTACCTGGAATTATGGAAGTTATTATAATGATGTTTTATTCGCTAATTATTCTACATGTTTTAAAGATTTCTAGAATCACTAATTAGAACCCTATGTTTAAGGTGAATGATAGGCTTTGGAATCTAACCTTTGGTAAGGACCACTACTTTTGGAACCATATATATGGAGTGGATGTTAGTATTTGAAACCTAACTTTTTTGAAGAGCCATATATTTGAGAATCTAATATAGGGTTATTTAACCTAACATTTGGAACCAATAGTATGTTGTGTATCTTACATGTTGAGTTATATATACTCAATTTAATCCCTATGTTTATATAGTTGTATATGGGATTTGAATTTTAGATATTTTTAAATATTTTAGCAAAGATTTAATCCAAGTAAATATTTCATTAAAATTCATTGAAAAACTAATTCAAAGGACCTCCAAAAATGGATTAAATCATTCTTATTTTTATGGTAAGTTATGATTTTTAGTGGGAAATTATATTCAAATTTCAAATGTTCTATATGTATTGAAATTGGAATTTATCTAGATATGTTTTTAGATCTAAATGACTATAATCAAATTAGATTAATTATTTAATCTCAGTGTAGTTACCTAGAATGAGAAGTCCTAAAAATTGATAACTAATACATAGTAGACTATATAGTTTAATACTTTTGAAGTAATTATTAATTTCCATGGATTTTCACAAGTTTAATAATTTTATAATTTTTTTAGGAATATTTGAGGGTAATTATACTGATTTCTTTGTAACTTTCTTATTTATGATATTCAATAAGTTTTCGAAGGTATTTCTTAGGACTACACTATGGAGACATACATGTTATATTTAGTTACTGTGTATTCATCCTACTGTGTTAGTTTTTCTACTGGTATTCATTATATATATTTTCTATAGTAACCTAGAGATTCTTCTAGAAAATTTATTTGTAAAGTATTTCTTCAATTATTTTAAATATATCTTAGTTTTTCAGTTGTGGAGGAAATTTTATGTTGAATCTATTATTGAACAATCAATACTTTTTTTCTATTAGAGTGTCATCTTCTCATATTTTGATGTGTTCCATAGGTTTCCTATAAATTAATCAAAATTTCTTGTATAATCCTTTTTGTAAGGTTTCAACTAACTAAACTTAGTTACATAGGTCCTCAATAAAGGTACATGTTTAGATAAAATCACAAATATCATACTGACAGTGTTGGTGGGGTGGACTAGTTAATCATTATACCCTAAAATAATATAAGAATATTCATTTTATTTTATTTATTATTTCACATCTTAATCTTATTGAAGAAAATATAACTTAATTACTTTCAATATCACAATGTTGGAATAATTTTAGATTACCCATGTGTTTTTAAAAGGAAAATCCCCCTACTTATGTCTTAGTATTTATTCCAACTGACATTGGTGTATCTTGAATTAGTTCCAAACAGTGTGTTACTATGAAAAAAATTCCTTGAGAAATGAATTGGTTCAAATTGGTGTGGAAATATCATAGGGATTTGATAATAATTTTGTTGGATTAACTACTCCAACCACCTAAATTTTTGGATTCCTAAAAGTAGAGTATCTTAGTAATGAGAGAATTTATTAATTTTTATATCTTATATTACCCCTAATGGTATGTTGAGTGTCACTTTTATGCTGTTTTGGATTATATAAGATATTTTTTTGGTGATGAATTTAATTCCCGGTCATTTGGATTGGGTTGAAGATTCTTTTGAATTTGAAATTTACTTTTGGTGGGCGAGTCAAATCTTAAACTAGGCCTTAGAATGTAAATTTAAGTGTTATATCACATAAAAGTGGTGTTTTTAGATTAGTTATAAGCTCCATGAGATTCCTCATAAGTTTAGATGAGTTTCAGAAGCCTTGAATTATAAGAACACAAGCTTAGGATAAACTGTTAAGGGTGCACGGTTTTATAGAAATTGTGCGGACCTCCTGTGGAAAATAGTGTAACTTGTTGTAGGTGTGAATTAGTGACCTACATTATCTACGCATGGTTTTCAAAAAAAATTCACCAAGAAAAAACCATTATTTCCACTTAACTAGTAGAATCACATGGTTGTAACATGGTAAGATCAACCCATACAACCTAACCGTATAGGGTGTGGCTTATAAGAAGTGTTGGTTACATGATTGGTACTTGTTTTTTCAAAACATGCATCCAAACTGTGCAGTTCATTAATGGGATAGAAAATACCATTTTCCCCTCCATCCTATTTCTTTCCATTAGATATTTTTCTATCCCCTTTCTACATGCCAGGGGTAGCTGCGTGAGCTCTCCCCTCCTCTTCTCATATGCTTTGAATCCATTTATTCTTCCAGTCTCTGTTTCACTCATTTTTCTATCTCATTGGAATTGTATCGGTAATATCTTGATTCCTCGTGCTTCTCTTACTCATGTAACTTTCTATAAAAAATGCAAAATCTATACGAGAAATGTTTTCCTATTTTTAGGGAATTTAAATATGTTTCTATTTTCTCTCATATCAGTTGAAATCAAGCCTTGATAATGGATGATTGGAAAATTATAATCACGAGTTAGGTGTTCTATATTCTTCTCCCATAACTTATTATCATTTTTATATAATAACTTCATTGTGTTGCATGCTTTACTTTCCATGCATTGCTCACAATTTATGAAATGCATTTAATTAAATTTTTTGAACATGCCTTGACTACCTTAGATTCTCTCATATAGTTGGTGGTGATTACTAGAAATAGAATCATCCCTTTTAGGGGGAATCTAATAAGTTTCCCTTAATGTTTATTTCCCCCCTATTATTATGTCACCCCTTTGGGTGAACTATTTAATTACATTGATCAAAATTCTTGGCTTTCCTAAATAACATATTTGGGTGAGTTTCTTTGTTCCACTTGGATGATATGGTTAAACTTAATTAAGTGAATTGTTTGATGGAAATTTCATTTTTTCTAATCAACCCACCTTCTTTGGTATACTATCTTATAAATCAAAAAGTGAGTTTATTGATGATGTGTATAGTGATTTTTATTGTGGCATGGGTGCTTCCTATGACCATTATAGTTTTTATTTAATGTATTTCCCTCTTGTGAAGTATAAATGAAATTTCCTATTGATATAAATTGAATTTATAATGGAATGTTTACGATATGACCTTATTAATTATTTTGTTTTGAGATGTCATGTGGAAATATTATTTAAATGACCATATTTTTATATATGAATTAATGGTACTAGTTGATTGGATTAATAGATATAATTTTAATCAATATTAAATGAATTATACTAAAAATTATCCACTGTGTCTGGAGCGATGAAGGTTGTATCTTTATGGAACATTGAGATAAGTGCTTATAGGGGGAGTGTGATTACCTTACATTTTTATTATGACAGGTGCGACCTTGGTTATGGCTGTTGAGAATGATGTGTCACACCCCCAGGATGAGGATGATGGGAATGGTGACTCACATCACATGGGTTATTGGGCATAGCATCTCATGACCGCTCAATTAGGGTGTTGAGCATGGCAGTCACATCCATGAGTAGGATGATGGACATGACTTCCATATCTCATTCTCAGATATTCAACTTATGACCTATTTATTATAAGATCATATTTAATTATTATTAATTCTTCACTTAATATTGTTGGATGGGATTTAATCATTCATTCTTTGAGACCCTATGGGCATGGAATCCCTTATTGAGCATGAAACTCATCTAATTATATAAGGATGCATGAGTTACACCTCGGGTCCTGATTAGTATGATATATATATATAGTGTGTGTGTGTACTCATATATATATAAATTACAAATATATAAATACAAACTTATATATATATAGGGTGACATGTTAAGTGATATCACGACTTATGATGAAGCTGGTATAATTATCCATGTGTCATTGACAAGCCTGATCCCAACTTGTTTACATTTGTTATTACAGCACTGATATACTATTAATACTAGTTCAAGGTGATTTATTTTATATTCATGGTTTGTATTATGAATTATAAAATGTCGGTGGTGTTCTACTGAGTATATCTCACACCCTATTCAGGTAATCATTGCACTAGGGAACCCGAATAGACCTCCTAGTTGCAGGTTCATGTTTATAGATCGTACTTGATTTTTGTAACCTTCTTTTCTAGGATAGATAATGGAAGAATAGGATCAATCATATTCAAATTATGATATTAGAGATATCTATTATGTATTTTATTTATTTATTTACCATTTCAGTATTTCTATTTATTGTGTATACTTGCATATATATTATATCAAAGAATGTTCTTGCATGATCATTTATTCATTCATTATTGATTTCCAGTTATTATTATATTATGTTGCCTTTATGTTTGATAATTATATAGTATATATTAATGATATAGAGGGAGATTTCTTCCCACTATTACAACATTAGACCCTCTCTACTTGTCGGAAGCCTCTGGAATATGGGGAGGTGCACTTGAGGCCTAGTGGCCAACCAGATCAGGGCACTGTTTTAGTGGCTCTCGTGTCAGAACGCTACAAGGATGCCTTAAAGAATTCATCTATATTCTAAATTTGAGCTATATTAGTCCCAATAATTTCAAATTCAATCCATTCATGATAGTAAATATCTATTTTCGAATTATTTCACATCTGCACTCATTTTGAGTTAATGTGGGACTTCTTTCTAAAGGCATGAGGCCACTAAGAATTTACCAGCAACATATTAAAAAATGTGTTGGTTGAAAGGATGGGATTTCAAATTCACTACAAAATTTTAAGGTATCTTATTACCCATTTAATGTCTCTCTTATAGATTTGATATGTATTATTGAGTCCTTCACAAATCCCAGTACAAGACTGGTTACCCATGTGTCAATGATCTGATAAAGACCATGTGGATATGTGACCACCTTTGCATCTATTATAGGTTCTTAAATATTCTACAATTAAATTTTAATCCTGTTTAATATTAATAGATGATATATATGTATTTTATCACCATCTAGAGAGGAATGTGCTGGTTTTTAGTTATCATTAAACCTCATAGAGGCATCTTACATATCCTAACATGAATCAAAACACACTTAGTTAAATTTTCTATGATATTTTTATTTTAATGGTTATGATAATAAAGGATTAAATATGGATTCACTAGTGCAGAAAACGTTTTTAATGTCACCATTTTTTATGTCGGTTATATATAACCGACGTGATAAGCTGTGATACGTGGTTTTTTATGTCGGTTATTTTATAACCGACGTAAAAAAAAGGGAGAGTAAATTTTTTACGTCGTTAATTTTAATAACTGATGTTAAAAATAATCCACATTCGTTTTTTACATCAGTTATAAATTAACCGACGTAAAAAACCAAAGTGCGGTGTTTTTTATGTCGATTATAAAATAACCAACGTAAAAAAGCAGCATTTTAGGCCTTTTTTGATGTCGGTTATTTGATAATCGATGTAACAACCCAACCCTCAGAATTTTTTACATTGGTTATATTATAACCGATGAAAAAATCTATGATTTTTGATGTATTTTTTACGTCGTTTATTCTATAACCGACGTAAAAAACCAACACGCGGCTTTTTTTATGTTGGTTATAAAATAACCGACATTAAAAAAGCAGTATCTGATACATTTATAACATGGGTTATTATAATAACCAACGTTATAAATGTAATAAAAATAGTTTATAATGTTGGTTATTAAATAACCGATGTTATAAAACATTTAAAAAATTAACATGCCCCATGGATTGACATTTACGATTTTTCGATTGGCAGTCCGGTGACTCATCTCTCTCGTGCGGAAAACCATAATCGACACTTCGATCTCGTTGTGTTAAACTCATTTTTCCATCATCATTTATCATATTTACTCTCCTCAGGTCTATCATCTCAACTCGCAACACTCAGGTAAGCCTCCCACGAATTTATTTCGTTCGTTTTTTTTTCGGATAGTCTATATTTACGTTTTGAATTTTTTTTGTTTAAACTAGGTAAGATTCTTCGATTTCGAACCCTCTTACCTCGTTTTTCCATCATCATCTTATTTATTATCACCATATCTATTAGATCGACTCGCAATATTCATGTAAGCCTCACCTACTTCTATTTCGTTTGTTTTTGTTTCACGGATTCCCGACATTGATGGTAATTTTTGTTTTCATTGACAACTAATGATCACTTTCACCTATATTACTGCAATTTATATGTAAAGTAGTGTGATACACCCATTCCATGTACCAGTGTGATTTATTTTATAATTATATTTGTTTTTTCATGGTTGAATGTTTTTTTGGATCCTTGGTTGTTTCTACTTTGGGTATCACTTTTTTTTGTTCTATAATCTATTTACGTTGCTTATTTTTGTGGACTATTATAAGTCTTCATATGCTATTAAAACCTGATTCATTGCATAATAGAGAACTTTATACTAGTAGGAGATACAGTTCATGGTTCTCATTTTGAATAATGGCATGATACCAAAACTAGTAGCTTGAGGTTAAAATCTCTAGATATGCCAAAACTAGTATCTTGAGGTTAAAATCCCCTGGTTCTGGGGGGATATCAAGAGGGTTTGTGGCTGTACAGGGGGTTGGGGGATGTCCAGAGGCTTGGGGCTGTACAGGGTGTCTATGGAGGTGGGGGGGGGGGGGGGGGGGGCAGTCCAGGGGTGTGTGTGTGCGGGGGGGGGGGGGGGGGGTCCAAGGGGGTTGGGGTTTCGAAGGGTGGGTGGGGGGGGGGGTTGTCCAAGGGGGTGGGTGGGGGTGGGATGTCCAAGGGGGTGGGGGCCTGTCCGGAGGGTTTAGGGGGTTGTCCGGGGGATGGGGGCTGTCCAGAGGGTTGGGGTGTCCAAGGGGGTATGGGTGGGGGGTGGTTTCTAGGAGGGGTGGGGTTCTGTCCAGAGGGGTGTGGGTGTCCAGGGTGGGGGTTGTCCAGAGGGGTGGGGGTGTCCAGGGGTGGGGGATATCTAGAGGGTTGGGGGTGTCCAGGGGGGTGTCCAAGGGGGTAGGGGGTGGGGGTGGTGTCCAGGAGGGGTGGGGGTGCCGTCTAGAGGGGTGGGGGCTATCCAGGGGGGTGGGGGGCTGTCCAGAGGGTCAGGGGGTGTCTAGGGGGGTGTCCAAGGGGGTAGGGGTGGGGACTGTCCAGAGAGTTGGGGGGTGTCCAGGGGGTGTCCAAGGGGGTAGGGGTGGGGGGGGTGTCTAGGGGGTGGGGGGGTTGTTCAGAGGGTTGGGGGTGTCCAGGGGGGTGTCCAAGGGGGTAGGGGGTGGCGGGTGGTGTCCAGGAGGGGTGGGGGTGATTTTTTGAGGGGTGGGGGCTGTCCTGGGTGTGTGTGTGTGGGGGGGGGGGGGGTGTCCAAAGGGGTGGGGGGCTGTCCAAGGGGGTGGTGGTGTCCAGGGGGTTTCCAAGGGGGTGGGGGCTATCCAGAGGGTTTAGGGGTTGTTCTGGGGGGGGGGTGCTGTCCCGAGGGTTGGGTGGTGTCCATGGGGTTTTTCAAGGGGGTAGGAGGTGGGTGGTGGTGTCAAGGAGGGGTGGGGGTGTCTAGGAGGGGTGGGGGGCTGTCCAAGGGCGTGGTGGTGTCCATGGGGTGTCCAGGGGGATGGGGGGGCTATCAAAGGGGGTGGTGGTGTCCAGGGGGTGTCTAAGGGGGTGGGGGATAAGTGTCAGTTGGGATTGACTACTGCATCGTGGTTTATGAGATTATGACATGATTATTGTGCTGTGATTATTGTCTTTACATTGTGATTTTCTCCATCTGAGTTTTTATTTTAAATTTGATTTGATTCTCAGGTTTACTCCATCTTCTCCAATTTTCTATCAACCATTGTATGCCCCATGGTTTTCTTTGATTCATTGGAATTTAAACCTGTTATATCTAACTATATATTTTTTTTAAAATAATATTCAAGCATTTTTTTTAATACGCATATTTTTTTTTTATATTTCAAAATTGTTTTACATTCCAATTATGATTTTTTCATATAAACATATATTTGTATTATCTTAAAAATATATATAATTTTGATATTTGTTATAGGTAATAATGAGTCGAAGTTAGATTACGACACATCGAAGGAGTAATGAATATGAGGAAGGTGTTGATTACTTTTTGGAATTTTCTAAAAGAAATGTTCCAAGTAGTGACATTTTTTTCTATCCATGCCTGAAATGTTTGAATATGAATAATTTGAAAAGTAGAGAGATAAAAGGTCATCTGATTTGTCATGGTTTTAATCAGAGTTACAGCCCTTGGATTCAGAATGGTGAAATTGGACGGAATTTCACTAATGATGATGATTCGCAAGATGGTAACTCCGATGGAATTGAAGAAATGATTCGCGATATTGCAGCAGAACAAATTGAGATAGAACTGACAGTTGTGCGTCTATATGGTGATGCTGAAAAACCATTATATCCTAGTTGTACAGATTTTATGGTTTTTTCGGTGGTGTTAAGATTGATTAACCTGAAGGCGAAACATGGATAGAGTGACAAAAGTTTTACAGAGCTACTACAATTGATGAAATACATTCTTCCAAAAGTTAATGAACTTCCAGAATCACATTATAAGACCAAGAAAATATTATGCCCGATGGGATTGGGATTCAAGAAAATACATGCCTGTCCGAATGACTGCATTATATATATAAAGGAATATGAATTTCTGTCAGAGTGTCCTAAATGTGGGACATCATGGTATAAGGTGAAAGAAAAATCACAAGCTGATGTAGAGATTACAAAGATACCTTCAAATGTATTTTGGTATCTTCCTATGATTCATCATTTCAAACGTTTATTTGCAAATTCACATGATGAAAAAAGGTTAAGATGTCATGTTGATGAGTGGTTATGTGATGAAACAATACTTCATCCAGCTGATTGTCCACAATGGAAGAAAATTGATGAGCAGTATTCTACATTTGGAAATGAAATTAGAAATCTCATACTAGGGTTGTGCACAGATGGAATGAATCCATACTGAACCCTCAGTAGCACACATAGTTCATGGCCTGTTTTATTGGTAATTTACAACCTCTCTCTTACTGTATGAAGTGCAAATATGTCATGTTGAGTATAATGATCTCTGGTCCAAAGAAACTCGGCAGTGATAATGATGTTTACTTGTCACCGTTGATTGATTATTTGAAACTGTTATGGGGTGATGGTATTAGGGTGTATGATTCTTATAAAATGGAATAATTTCAACTGCATTCAATGCTTCTGTTCAATATAAATGACTTCACAACATATGGAAATTTGTCTGGATACAGTGTTAAAGGGCATAAAGCATGTCCAATTTGCGAACAACAGACATCATATTGTCAATTGCATCATGGGAGGAAAACAGTGTACATGGGTCATCGAAAGTTTTTGCCTATGAATCACCCTTATAGAAGACTAAAAAAGGTATTCAATGGCACACAAGAATTTTTTATTGCTCCAAAACCTTTATCCCCTGATATTTATTTTGAGAGGGTGAAAAACCTTTATGTGACATTGAGAAAGACATAGAAATCTGGTAATGATAGACATATTTGGAAGAAAAGGTCAACATTTTTTGAGTTACCATATTTGAGGTATCATTATGTTAAACATAATATTGATGTCATGCATGTGGAGAAGAATATTTTTGATTGTTTGATTGGAACATTGTTAGATATTAAAGGAAAGACAAAAGATGGGTTGAATGCAAGATTAGACTTACTATCAATGGGAATACATTTGGAGTTGGCTCCCACTTTTAAAGGAAGAAGAACATTTCTTCCCCCGGATTGTCATACATTATCGAAGATGGAGAAAATTAGATTTTGTCAGTGTCTTCATGATATCAAAGTGCCTCAAGTTTATTCTTCAAATGTAAAAAAATTGTCTCATTTAAGGACTTGAAGTTGATAGGTATGAAATCACATGATTGTCACGTCATGTTGCAAAAAATTGTACCAATTGAATTACGTGGAATATTTCCCATCCGTGTTAGAAAGAATATAATGAATTTGTGTTATTTTTTCAATTCAATTTGTAATAAGGTGATTGATGTGAATGCTTTGAATATTTTGGAAAAGGATGAAATTTTTATACTTTGTCAATTGGAAATGTATTTTCCTCCAACTTTTTTTTGATATAATTGTGCATTTAATGATTCAGCTAGTTTGAGAAATAAAGCTTTGTGGACCTGCATATCTTCGTTGGATATATCCTTTTGAAAGTTATATGAAAATATTAAAGGGGTATGTTAAGAATCCATATCAACCTAGAGCCTCCATTATTGAAAATTATACTTCTGATGAGGTAGCAGAGTTTTGTACGAGCTACTTGGCTACGGTGCAGCACATAGGATTGCCTCCATCTTGCCATGAACGAGTTAATAATGAGCGAAAGGGGATTCGTGGCTTGAAAGTCAAATCATTGTTAGCTGAAAAGATGAAGAAGTTAGAATCATACATCTTGAATAACATAGCTGATGCTCAACCGTATATCACATTTCATATTAATGAGTTGAAACAATGTCATCCAAAGAAGAAAGAAATGTGGATTTTGAATGATCACAACAAAATTTTTTTGTCATGGTTTAAAAAGACCTTACTTGGTAGATCAGATATATCAAAGACATTAAAATAAATAGTGGGTGGTCCATGTTTAAATGTGATAACATGGTCCGTTTATGACATTAATGGCTATACATTTCATACGAAATCTCATGACAACAGAAGTGTAGTTCAGAATAGTGGTGTATTGGTGTTTGCAGAAGTAATTCATTTTTCGATTGATAAGGACAAAAACCCAATTCTTGCATCAATTGCATATTATGGAGTGATTGAAGACATATGGGAGGTTGATTACATTAAAATTAAAGTTCCTGTTTTTAACTGTAAATGGTTTATCGGTAACAACAGTGTCATACACGATGAATTTGGAAAGACACTTATTAATCTGAATATATTGGAAGACACAACTGATTCTTTTATAATGGAAACACATGAAAAACAAATTTTCTATGTAGTATATTAATCAGATATGCAGTGGACTATAGTTTTACAAGGGAAAAAACAATATGTTTATGTTGGTGAGGATGAACTTGATGAAGATGCTGATTTATGTGAGATCCCTAATTCCATGGAACGATTAACAGAACATAATGATGAGCATGTTAAAGACATGGTTTGTGCCATAAGGAATGATCACGACGAAGTAATTTGGGAAAACAATCCATTTGTACATTCCTAAAATTACAGGTAACATATGTTTATTTCTTGTTTACATTTATTTTTTTCATAAAATGTTAGATATTGTAAGTTTTTTCTTTATTAAAACATGTATTAAAACAAAATAAGTATAAAATTTTGTTTTTTTTTAAGTTTTTTAGTTTACTTTATCATGTTTACCATTACATGAATTATATATCTATTATTTTTGTTTAGTGACAATTACTTTACCATGTTTACCAGGTTTACCATGTTTACCATGTTTATCATCTTGACCATCTTTACCATATTTACAATTTTTTAACATGCTTACCATATTAACAATGTTTACTATTACGTAACTTAGTACAATTTTCTATTTTCGGATTACAGTAGTATTAAAATATTTGAATTTGTATATTTGTGAACTAATGTTTGTTTTTTTATTTGAAGGACAATGACAGATCATTTAGTTGATCAACCACATGATTCTGGAGATGAGTATATTGGTCATACCTATAGAGAGGAACATTCACAAGTTCCTTTTGATGTTCTCCAATCTTCCTCATGTGCTCCTATTACGACAAAGAGTTCAAAGGTTGGTAAACGTGGGTGCACATGTTTACCAAAATTAGCACTTGCCCATACACAGGATCATAGGATACTCGTTAAGTTTGATGATGATGATATTCCTAGAGGTCCAAATGCACAATATTTTAAGAGTTTTGTATCAACTCAGGCTAAGAGAAAAGTAAGCATTCTGTATGATGACTGGAGAAGTGTGGATAAAGCGATAATCTCTCAGTTGTGGGAGACGATTTTGGTAAGATCTTTTGCTATTGTTTCACTATTCTTTAAATGTTTCTAGTATATATAATATGTTTAACCTCTTATTTATCAGATGACATTTGATATTCCTGACACTAGAGGATTTAGGAAGAAATGCTTATCGTTGGCTGCCAAGAGATGGAGGGATTTCAAATCAACCCTCTCATCTAATTTCATTTATGGTCATAGAAGTTATGAAAATCCATGTCGTATATATCCTTTTATAGATGAAGACACATGGAGAAATTTTTTTGAAAGTAGAAGAAAAGAGTCATTTTTGGTAAGGGAAATGTAAACTTTTATAATATTTCTTATATAAATGATCTTATTAATGTTTTGTTAATGATTTCTTATTCTTAATTTACAGCAAACAAGGAAATATCATCAGGAGATCCAATCTATAAATTTATAACCTCATAGTTTATCTCAGGGAGGGTATGCATTTTTGGAAGAACAAACGATGGCGGAAACATTTCAACAACTAAGAGCTGAGTCTTAAAGCTATGGAGAGGTTTCCCCTCCATCCCCTCTTTCTAGAAATGAAAAATGGAAGAGAGCTCAGATGGGCAAAAAAGGGAAATATCTTTCAGAAGAATAGAGAATCGTAGATGAGAGGACGGTAAGATATATATTTTATTTATTTAAGTTAACTATTTTCTTCATATAATTTAAATCATTACAAAAATGTTCAATTAATTAATACATGACTCTCTTGAGGATCAGAGTTCACATGGGGCATTTACAGCTACTGGGAGGCAAGATATTTTATCTGTATCATTGGGAATGCCCGAACATCCTGGTCGTGTAAGAGGATATCCAGCAGGTGTATCGGTAAGAAAAGTGTTTCCGCGTTCTTCAACTTCTAACGTTGAGGGGGTTTATAAAAAAATAGAATCATAGTAGGATGAAGTTCATAATATTAATGCGACGATGGAGGAAAATATTAGAGCATCGGTAAAGTCTATGTTTGCAGACATGCAAAGAAAATTTCAGACTGCAGCTCCCACTCCTCCACCACCCCCTGCAGACCCCATTATTTATCCTCCACCTCCGCCAGTAGCTCCCACTCCCCCACCTCAGCCTGCGGACCCCATTTTTTATCATACTCCTCTGCCTCAGCTTCTTACTTATTTCGAGTTGTATGTTGATGATCCTCAACATCATATAGTTGCATATGGGTTGGTATATTGTATATGAGATACAGTTCATCATCAACAATTAGAGGTAGAGAATCAGAGGGTCACTGTATAGGAAATTATAGATAGATCAGCTCGAGTACCATTACCTACAGATAAGGTGACGACAGTTGGACATAGTATCAGCCATTTTTTAATTTGTCCATCCAGACTTCTTCGACTCATTACCATAGAGGTATGAATGTTATATCTTTTTTTTTTTTTTTATTAAATTTGTTTTATCATTTGAAAACTAATATATTTTTCTATTTATTTTTACAGGAATACTTCAAAGGTAAAGAAATACTATATAGACAACAAAAAGGACAAATGGCTATGACATCAGATACATATTATAGTAGTCTTGACAAATTGTCAAGATATTCAAATTTGTTAGCGATTCATTATGATTTTCCAATGGAAGCTCATGTTTGTGGACGTGCAATAAATGTGGAGATTATGAAAACTGATATCATGGAGCTTGTTACTGGAGATAAGTTGGGCATCAACGTGGTAAATTTTTTTTCCATGTAAGTCTTAACACCTTTTCCCTACATTATATTTATTAAAAATGTATACTTATGTCTGTTTTGTATTAGGTATCTTTATAAAATTTGTGATAGGAATGAGCTAACATATGTATATGGATTCATAGACCCGCAATTGATTTCCTCTGAAGCATGTTCATTGGATGAGGAACAAAGAATGCTTTATATTACTAAAATACTTGAATAGAATATAGTCACACAATGTTGGATGATGCCTTTTTGTGAGAGGTATGAAACACATCTCCCTCAAAGAGCTCATTATATTTAAACATAAAAAACCACTAACCTTAAATTTCCTTTTATCAGAGATCATTGGATGTTAGGGTTTTTTTCCCAAGGGAGAAAACACTTTATTGGATATGCTCTGTCCATGATGATGTGCGGGAAAGTTATAAGAATATATAGGAAAAGTAAGTTTCAATTTCTTAATTGTTTTATATATTATAATGAATTTTAAATTTACCCCATTCGTATTATTTTCTAATAGGGGATGGGTCTACTTTCGAAAAAACACAAAGAAAATGAGTGCAAAGATCAAATATGTAAATGCGGAGGTAAATATCCATTTATAATTTGTAATTTTTGATTTATTACATAAAAATAATATATTTAATTTACACTCATTCAAACAGAATTTTCATGAACAACAAGGTGTCATCGAATGTGGATATTATATCTTAAGATTGATGTATGAAATAATAACAACTGGGACAGTTGTGAATTTTGACCTGGTAATATTTCCTCTTAAAATTTTACATAATATTTCAATTTGATTTATTCACTATAAAAGTTAACTACTATCCTTTTCATTTGTAGATTTTTGATGACCCTCAACCCTATACTGCTCAAGACATCAAACACTTACAAGTGGAGTGGTCAAATTATTTTACAGGTTTGATTGAATTTTAGTTGTTTATAATGTAAAATTTAATTTTGAATATTGTCGTTGTAATTGTGTATTTGGTAGTCGTTTAGGTTGGATTTAGTTTTTTTAAGTTGACAGTGTAAGTTTTGAATGTTATATATGTGAATGTTTAATTTTTCTCTACTTATTGTTTTGGTCTACTTATGATGGTATTTCTGGTATGGATTCTGGTATGGGGGGAGGGTTTTAAGGGTGTGGGGGGGTGTTTAGTGGGGTGGGGGTGTCCAGGGGTCTGGGAGGGCTGTCCGGGGGGGGGGGGGTCCTGGGTGACCATGAGAGTGGGGGGGGGGGAGTCCAGAGGGGTGGGAACATTTCCAAGAGGGTGGAAGGGCTGTCCAGGGGAGTGGGAGGTTGTCCAGGGGGTGTTCAGGGATGTGGGGGTGTACTGTGGGGTGAGGGGGGTTTCCAGGGGTGGGGGTTGTCCAGTGGGGGGGGGGGGGGTCCAGGGTGTCCATGGGGATGGGGGGGCAGTCCAGGGATGTGGTGGGGGCTGTCTAGTGGGTTGAGGGGGTTATGGTCTGTTTTTGGTAACTTTCTGGTCTATTTCAAGGGTGTGGAAGGGCTTTACAGGGGTGTGGGAGTGTTGTACAGGGGGTGGGTGGGTCTACAGAAGGGTGGGGGATGTCCAGGGGGAGGTGGTGATGTCCAGGGGTGTGGGGGGGTGTCCAGGGGTGTGGTGGGGGCAGTCCAGTGGGGTGACAGGGTTCTGGTTTGTTTTTGGCAACTTTTTGGTATGTTTCAGGGATGTGGGAGGGTTGTCTAGGGGTGTGGGAGTGTTGTCCAGGGGGTGGGGGTATACATGAGGGTGGGGGTTTTCCATGGGTGTTTGGGGCTGTCCAGGGGGTCGGGGGGCAGTCCAGGGGTGTGGTGGGGGTTGTCCAGTGGGGTGAGGGGGGGGGGGGGCTGTCCAGGGGTGTGGGAGTGCTGTCCAGGGTGTGGGGGGGTATACATGAGGGTGGGGGGGTTTTCCTAGGTTGTTTGAGGCTATCCAGGGGGTTGGGGGGTAGTCCAGGGGTGTGGTGGGGGCTGTCCAGTGGGGTGAGGGGTTCTGTTCAGGGGGTGGTGGGTGGCTGTCCAGTGGGGTAAGTTTTAAATGTTATCAATGTAAATGCTTAATTTTTCTTTGGTTCTTGTTTTGATCTACTTCTTTTTTTTTTGTACGAATTCTTGATTTGGTTTCTTGTTGTTTCTAGGGAGAGAAGAGGATTTCATTCTATTTTTTAAAAAAAATTGGTCTTCCACGTCGGTTATTTTATAACCGACCTGATAAAGGAATCAGGAAGGGTTTATCACGTTGGTTATTTAATAACCGACATGATAAAAGGCCTGGGAAATGGTTTATCACATCGGTTATTAAATAACCTACGTGATAAAAGGCTTGGGAAATGGTTTATCACATCGGTTATTAAATAACCGACGTGATAACCCCCCCTGGACTGGTTTATCATGTCAGTTATATAATAACCGACGTGATAAACCATTTCCTAGGGATTTATCACCCCGGTTATTAAATAACCGATGTGATAAACATCCTCCGCACGAGTTTATCACATCGGTTATTATATAACCGACGTGATAACCCCCCCCCCCCCTCCGGTTTATCATGGCAGTTATATAATAACCGACGTGATAAACCCTCCCCCTAGTTTTTGCACATCGGTTATTAATTAACTGACGTGATAAACACTGTGATGTCATGTTTTTTATGTCGGTTTTTAAATAACCAACATAAAAAACAATATTTATAATGTCGTCCGTATTAACGTCAGCTGAAAATTGATGTAAAAAATGAAAAATAAATGATGTAAATAACGTTTTATGCACTAGTGATTTTTCATTTCGGTGTACCTAAGATGATTCACTGGGCATGTGGTCCTCTGAAGGAATTTCTTGTTGGAAAAAATGTCCCTTTGAGAAGGAGAAAATTCAATATGGGATTAAACCTAAAAAAGAAGGATTTACATGAAGGCATTTATACCATATTGTTGGCATGATCCGTATAGATCTCTAATACCACATTCGTCATGATTTATTTGATAGAAAAGGGACTACATAAGATCATTCACATTGCATAAGAGTGTATTATTAGATTTGAAATCATGCTTAGGCTTCCTGGAGGAGATTCTTATGCCATTAAATGAGTGACAGAAGGAGATATAGTGAGCCTTATGCGTATACATCCTTGGGATACTTTATGTAGTGTGTGGTTTAGTTGAGGACATTATATATGTATTATTCCTAAGAGGAGGCCCATATGTGGGAACTGTGATGATTACATCAAATTGAGGTAAGAATAATATCAACTTATGGTAAATGTGTGGGGATTATTCATAGGTTCTTCATGAAAGTGCCTATACTAGTCAGTGACTCAGGTTAAGGAAAGAAGTATTAGGTCTAACACCTAGTATGAGTCCTTATTAGAATTAATCTAAGAGGAGAATCTAATTTTAGACTCATGGTTCATAATTAATCCAAAAAGGGGAATATCCTATAAATTCATATATAAGGTAATATATAAAGAGAGGTCTTGATATTAGGCAATATGGTAATAAAACCACAAGAAGGAATATTTAATTGAGTAAATATGATATAACATAATAGAGGAATCTAGACTTGAGGTGTTTGAAGTAATTTTTGGGGCCTACAACTAGGAGGATGGATGTATATGATAAAAATGAGGCATATATGGATATGGGGTGAATGTGTGGGGTATACATATAAGTTCCTCCCTAAATTTATAGATTATTTTAGTAACACAGGTAAAGGTAGAAAGATATAAGGTTTTATATATAGTAGGATTCCCTTATATGGTTCACCGAAGTTGGTGGGTTGGGTGAAGATATCTTACAGTACTGATAGGAGTATCTCCACTCTTAGTGAATATTGTATGGATGGGTGACCATTAATGATACTTAAGTGAATTGGTGTTTATCCTTATAGAGGAATAGAAAATGTGAATATAGTTGGTGATGGATAGTGAATATTCTTATCCCTAATGACGCATAGAAAGGTTTTTTTCTTTAATTTTCTCTAGTGTAAGGTTGGTTGAATGGACTTACATCACCTTAATAAGGGGTTCTATGAAATAGTGGTTATTCTACCATGTTTTCCTATTATAGTGTTGTCTGGATGGGGGGTTCTTCACCCTAGTTCTTCATATTGTAGGGCTTGTAGAAGGATCGACTAGAAATGAACCAAGGTGCCCAAATGTTTCACCCTAATAAAGGGTCGGGAGAAGGCTTCCCCTTGTGATGTGTCACCAAAGTGGGTGACCCAAGTATTGGCTCGCCCAGGTGATAGCTCTCCCAAGTAACAGTTATGATAGGTCACAACTCACCAAGGTGGAAGCTCACATATTTTTTGTCTCACCCATGTTCCAGGTCTCCCATATAGAATTTCAGAATAAGTTGGGTGATAGGGGTTCCTACCTCTCTTGGTCATCCATACATGAAAGTTTCTATCTCTCAAGAAAATAAAAGTTTGGTGGTCTATTTATATAAATACCTAGTTTTTTGGGTGAATTTTACATAGGGGAGTAAGGTGGTTCATGATGGTGATCTGGGTGTGAGACCTGGGAGAATCAGTTTGGTAAATAGACATGGGTGAACGGGATTAAATCTCTTCAAAACATATAATGGCCACACGTTTTGATCTATAAGACTATTTAGGATCCAAAATAGTTAAATTAAAGACTAATAAGTGCACTACACCCATATATATGGTGTATCAACACTAAAGAGATGTTTTTTATGTCAAAAGATTCTTAGAAGACCCTCAATATGGGTTTTATAATTTTACACCCTTTTTATTAGAAATTGATGAAATTTTTTTCCAAATCTCTGAGGGATGTTCTCACCAACTCACCATCGTATTAGGAAAATTTTATAAGGAACCTCTATCCCTCGGTGTAAGAAAAATATTTTTTAATATGAAAATCCCATTTCTTATCCTTCAAGTATAGAGAAACGTTTCAAATCAAACTTGACTTGTGTTGTCCGAGTGATGATCACATCAGGAATTCTACCTCAATGCATGTAGAAAATGTTTTTTAATGCGAACTAAATTCTCCATAGTGATGATCATAGGGCTAAATAAGATTGAAAAAATACTCTCAAGGATATACATTCATTTTATTGGCTTTTATTCACACTTAAGTTCCTATCAATAACATTATATTAGCCTCTATGGATTCTCTTGTCTCTATAAATCATTATGTTGATGTATTGATGACTTCATAAATTAAAATAAAATAATATATTTATTTGGGGTTATGTAATTAAGGTTACCACTTCATAATACATTGTCCCAAAATATAGCCTTATGAATAAAAATTATTTAAATGCATCTTTCTTCTTCTTCTGGTTTTTTCTAACATCCTTTTCCTATGCATCCAAGAAAATTTAAAAAATATGTGATTCATCTTAAAAAAACCAAGATTAAATTTATTTATTGAATGATTTAAAAGAAATGTATGAATGATTGGAATTAGGATATTATCCCCAAAAATACTAAATATATATATATAATAATAAAAATTTTGAAAATGAAAACAGACACGCCAAAATAAAAAAAATATTAAACAAATAATGAATTTTTTTCATTTATATTCCCTCTCTCTTGAGTGATTACTTGAACTCAGGTAATTTCTCTTAACATAGTTCACCAATACCCCATATCATATCAAGTTTAATTATCAGCTTATTGATGGTTATATAAAGATATTTTAGTTAATTAATTTCAATAACATGCAAACCAATCATAAATACATCCTTTACTAAGTTTCTCACTTCCTTGGTACAAATTAATTGAAAATATTATAAGTCAATTTATCCCTTCATCATTCAGGTTCAATATTCCCCTAAATGTTCATTCCTTTTGAAAACTAGGGATACCCATTATTTTATCAATGTCCTATTCTTTTCACTTACTAATTGATTATGACAATTATAGAATTAAAAAATCCATTATAAACATGAATCTATTGGGACTAATTGGAATAGTTAGGTCATAGAAGTAGAATAAGGGTAGTAAACTCTCAGAATATCATTTCACTATTTTATGGATTTTTTTTTCACTCACATGAACTAGGCCTAATTATCTCATAATCCTCATATAGGATTCTAATTTTTAATTTTACTCTATTTTCAAAGGACTCATATAGTTTTATTTTATGTTGGATTTCTAAGTTGATAATCCTTCAGAGAAGACAACTCACTAAAATTGTTGTTTTAATTAAAATGTGTACAACTGGTATTATGATCCCCTAGAGTCCTTCCTTTTAAACTTATAATGTCCCAGATTTTCTGTGTATTATTTTTAAATATTATATAGATTAATTTCGATATTAGGCACTGAGACGGCGTGTGATTCTAAGTCCTGGTGTGCGCAAAAATAATTGTTTTAATAATACTAAAATATTAATTAGCACGTGTGTATAATTAATAACTTTTAAATGGGTACCTGGATTAGAAATCTAAGGGTATTTTTGCATTCAGAGCAGCAACTTTACCCTAGGTGAGGCCTAACATCAACGTGTGTGGTCCAGCTATGAAAAGTTGTTCCGAACATTTTTATAGAATAAAATAAATTGTGATTTTTTTTTGTTTTACCATTTCATTAATGTGGTGAAACTTATTCTTTTAAGTGATTATTTAGGAAGTGGTCCAGGGTTAGGCTCATTACCTGAGAAATTCCATGGAGGATTTGGAGAGAAACCCTGGGGATTTCTCTCAACAGGTGATGGAGGAATTGTGGATTAAAGATCGATGAGCATCATTATTAATGGATATTGCCAATAAAAATTGGTCTTCAATAGTGAATGATCCAATTCCAAGGTAGGTCATGTTGTTTTGATATTCTTTTTCCCATTATTTGATTCAACAATGAACGCAAAGCAACCAAATAACAGTTTGATCCGCGATTCAGTCATTCTTGTGGGATGGGTTGTAATTTTTGGGATTTACGTGGTTGATTATTATATTAATTTTATTGTTGATCATTCTTGTGGTAACGGATCAAGGCTATAATGAACAATAGTCAAGGTTCATTCCTTGATTTTATTCTATGTGAAATTCTCTCCCCCATTTTCTACATATTTTCTTCATTCTTTGTGGGGTTATAAAAAAAATGATCATTGTGCCTACGTTTCATGGAAAAATGATCCTAAATAAATTATCCAACATCAGGATGACCTAGAGAAGGTGAAAATGTGATGATAATGGAATAATTTAATTGATTCAATAGATATCATTCTTAGGGATATTTTCATCATATGTATTAAATGTTGTTTTCTGAGCTGACTGAAGGCCTAAAATGACTTGTTTCAGTGTTAGGTTGATTATAAAACACTCAATCTTGAGTTTCGAGGTGAACATGCCACCATAGGGGAACTCAGAAGATCATCTGAAGCATGAGGAGGAAGAACATACTTTCTTGAAAATACCGATGAACACACCATGAATCCCTAGGTTACACAATGTGTGGCCCCACCGAGTGGAATCTAGGGTTTTTAGAGATAGATAAATGTCACATGACATGTGACATAGTCACATGATGTGTAGGACCTTCCTAAATACTCGTCTTTTATCTTGGGAGATACATGAACATGGAGTGTAGTACATGAGTTGCATATATGGTGTGTAACCCCCCCCCCCAATTACTTGGCTTAGTCCAAGTACATGGAATACCCCATTTATTGGTATAGGGGTTGAGAGACAATGGATGATGCTGTTTACGGGCAGATGGTCGGGGTACATAGTTTTAACCCATATGGAAGACACGGTGTGTGACTTCTTCTTCATGCCCTGTACCAATATTTTATAGGACATAGTTTGGAATGACACTGGTTTTTGTACACATGAAGTACCTGGTGTCAAGGAACATAGCGGGAGACCCCACTACACATCACGTAGACCTTATACATGGATTTAATTTCTTTTCCTTGATATCTCGGATAATTTTCATTAGTTTTGGTGCCCTTGATCCTTTCTATGAAGGTCGGTATGAATTGTTTCCTACTCATAAGAGTATGATCCATTCAGTAGGACTTCCCAGATAGAATTTTTGTAATCCCCTGAGAGGCCCAGAATCGGTTCCTCTATTCATTCCTTGTTCCCTAGTTAGAGTCCTTGATATTGATGTGGCTAACTTTACCAGGCTTCGATTCTCTACATAGAAGGTTAATACAGATGGAGTTGTTGATATCACCCTGTGTCTCTAGCTATGATCCTCATATGTGGTATCATAATCTCTTCATATCTATCTACATATCTCTATCTCTCTATCTTGAACATTCCCTATGAATAGTAATTCTTGGATGGACAACATCAATGCTATCAGAATCAAAAGTGTGTTCTCCCAGATGAGTGCTTCTTGGAACCTCCAAGTCAGATCCTTAGTGTCAGTATGTGGTATTTGTGACTTTCCCCAGACTGTGTGGTATAGATTGAGTATATTTGGATATCATTCTTATAGGTTTTATAGACATATACTTGTATATACCTGACTACATCTTTATTTTGTCTATTTATTTATGGTTTCGGGGTGTCCTACTAAGTATTGTTATACTCCCCCATGAAAGGGCTTTTCCCAAACATGTCATGTCTTGTGCAGAGGAAAGGAAATTTTTACAGAGTTCTAGGTGGACCTGAACCAGATGGAGCTTTGTGAGATCAGGGAGTTGAGGTGTTCATATGGCTAAAAAAAGTAGTTCTAGTACCTTTTCATATAGTTTGGACTTGTGATTACAGTATTATTTTGGGGGTATTGTATTTGGCCCAGTTTATCTTTAAATTACTTTCCTGTCATACTCTGTTGGTTGGGATATAGTGGTATGCATGAATTATTTTATTTTTGGTTTTTACATTTAAGCATTTTTTTTGGGATTTGAGATGTGTATGTGTGTACAGGTATAAAAGAAATTCCTCTCATTTTAGTGATATTCCCACTCGGTGCTAGTTACTAGCCCATGGGATATTAGAGGTGGGATTGGGTAGTCTTGGAACTGGCCCCACTAGGATGGGTCGTGATAGAGTGGTATCAGAGGTGGTCATATAATGATCCATACTTTACATAAATTTTTATTACTTCAGAATTGAAGCGCACTTATTACAACACATAACAAAACCATGAAAGGACCGTATAGGTATAGTATCTTTAGAAACTGGGAAACATAAACAACTGGTTCATAAATCATCTACGTTGTCTCCCATTTATTTCATCATATCTAGAGTCACTTTTTGGCATATCTTACTTAATAACCTTCTTCCTGACCTGAGGAAAGAAAACATACAAAAAGGGTGAGCTCAAATGCTCAGTAAGGGTAAACAAAAGAAATATCAATCACATCATATTCATAGGAACATAACATTTTGGAATTCTTAACCTGCAAAAGAGATCATAATTTTATAACATGGGATAAATCATAGTAGTGAAATGTAATACCAATAATCATAACTTAAAACATGAAGATTTGTGTCATACACACATAATCATAGAGAATCATTTCTTATTAGTCAAGACTCATTGCCAAGACTATCTTAGTGGACAAAGTCCATTTCTGAACCGAGTTCACTCCTCATTTCAGTCCTGTTTCACTGAACCGGATTAACCTACCGTTCAAGCCATGTCTATCTCATGAGATATAAATCTTTACCCAATGCATTTGAGGGAGATATTGGTCCCACCCATCTCATAATGATACCATTCTTATGTGTGCCACAAAATAAAAAAATCATACATCATTGCATAACCCATGTAATAAAAATGGGATTCTTAAACATCGTGCCATCATAAAACAATTCATATAAGATAAAGGAATTCATAAAAATAATTCCATCACAACATAATCAAATCAATGTAATAATAGGTATAGAAATAGAACCCTATATTATCTTAGATGGAAAATAATTTTGATAAAACACTTGAACTCCATTCTTGAGGAAAATATCCTTTCTACTTCAAAAACATTTTTCCTTTCTTAAAATGTCATGAAATTTTAAACTAAAAGAAGTTGATTAAAAATAAACTTGAAAACTTGTAATGGAAGCTTCTTGGAAATAATTTTTTAAAAATCCATTCATGCCGTATAAGTTAAGAAAACATTCTTCTCGTACTTATGTCGGAAAAGTCAAAAAGCACCTCATACGAATAACGACAAAAGATTCCTTTAATATCTTTTACTAAAAACTAACCAAAGGGTAAAATTGGATTTAAAAAATTGCAGGTGAATGGAAATAATATTACATATTGAGGAAACATGGATGTGGAAATAAAATATTCCCCAGTAAATTCTGAAGTATAAACAATCTTAGATAAAAATGAGATTGTGAGAGTTTCCCTTACCTTAGGTCCGATTTGCTTTGTAAGTGTCCAAACCTCCTGTATAATGATTTAAATAATGTTATTGACTTATTACAGAATCATACTTATTTTTATGATATCATATATGGTTATATTCTTAGCTTCTTATTAGTAATATTTCATTGCTACTTGTTATTCGTGTGTTTATTACTTTTTGTTCTTATGCGTGTTTTGTCGAATAAATTATTATTCTTATTTTTAGGTTATAGATACCTCATTTACAGAATGTTATTAGTGTAATATATATCATATTCATTCATTCAATTCATTTATATAATCATTATGCAATGAATATCATGTAGAACGAGTCGCATCACATCGTGGAGACGGTATTCCGTAGGTACGCACGAGCAATGATATCGTTCCCATGATCGTTGAATTTTATTGGAGTGTATGTATACTATTTCAGAATCAATATAACTTTAAAATAGTCATATATAGTTATTCTTTACACCATTATACCCATCCACGTAAGGTGGTGGTGGAAAATAGATTACACCACGGCGTGGAGACGGTATTCCGTACGTACGCACGCGCGGTGATTTCATTTTCCGTAGGATGGATAGATGGTGAAATAGGGTTGTTTCATACTTATAATAACATATTAGTATATGAGTGATACTGATGTTATTACTTCATAATGAAACAACTAAAGAATAAGAAGTGGAAGAATAAATAAAGTTGAAAGAATCGGTAACGGACATTACCTCTTCTTCGAAGCGCCTCTTTGAGACCTCCTCTTAGGGCACTAAAATTGGTATTTGAAGAAGACCAGTACCTCTAAGATGTTTCTAGGGAATTGGATAAGTGAATTTGGCAGGGTTTGTCCGAGCATGAAGGCTAAAAGTGGTGTGAGGAAGAGAGGGATGAGGTGCCCTTTTATAAGGGAGGAGAGGAGCACCTTTGGAAAAACTAAAAATATTATTCTATTATAAAGTCATATTCGGTTTTTAATAGCTCCAAATTGATTTATTTAGAATATAAGGTGGGTATGGGTAGAAATCCTCTCATCCAATAGAATTTATACAAGTTTAGGTATCTATTTTAACCTTATCATTTATATTTAACTTTAAGTTAGATAATTTAACTTTTACCGTGTCTTCTTGTTTTCTTACACTATAAGGCTAATAAACTTACTATAACAAGCCAAAAGAACCCCAAGTTGTTTATTATTAATATATATATCCTTATATAAGTCATGTGGCAGAACCTTAGATTTTTAGGAATAAAATAACAATAAATAATATAATATTTGTTTTAAAAACTATTTTATGTCAATTTTGTCACTATTTGGTAATTGATTTTTGTGAAAATCATAACAGAATGATTAGTTTGAAAAAAGTTAATTAAATAAAACTAACATGTCATATTAACATAGAAAATTATTGGAATTTATAAAAAGTCTCAATTTACATTTATTTGGGTATTTATAACATCAATTATGTCAATATTTCATTAATAATATAATTACTGCATCATCATTGTGTCATAAATAAATTAAATTATATAAAGTCTAAAAATTACAAATAAAATAAAATTATGTAGAAAATATTTTTAGATTTCTAATGAATACTTATAGTCGAATTTATCTTATGTATAACCCTATATTAAAAATGATTTAGTTATTAAACTTTGATTTTAACCATTTTAACCCTTCTTTAAATAAATTAATATTAAATGTCCTAATCTAATCCATGTGGGCCTAAATGGTCATATTTTATTCCTAAGGTTGTTTTTGGTCGAATTACACTTATCCAATAGAGTTAGGACAAGTGATAGGGTAATAATAATATCATTTTTACCCTTAATTACCCTATTTACTTTTAACTGTGGTAAATAAAAGTAAAAAGTTACTATTCACCAAAAATTATTTTCATCTCATTGAACCGAAGTTTACTTACTGACATCAACCGTGTCTCTTGGATTTTTGAAATTCCACTCACAGAAGCGGTAAAATTATATTTTATGTGAATTTGGAAATTCTCCTAGGAGGTGGGTAAAAGACGGTGAAAAGTTCAATAAATTTTTTATATATTTAAAATTATTATAAAATGACTCTAATGAATTTCATTGAACTTATATAGGTATTATGTATCAATTTTTACCTAAAATAAATTTAAATAAAATAAATAATTGTTTAAATAAAAAGTTGGTTTTTAAATAGTAACCCAGTGTTTTCACTATTCATCAAAAATTGAAAGTTTTCAGAAAAATACAAAAAATTCACCCTAGGCTAATTTAGATATTCAGAATCCAAAAATGAAGTCCATCTTAAAAAATAAAATTTCAAAAATTTCAAAAAGTGGGTATTGCTATTTATAACGGCTAGTTTTATTAATATTTTAATAGCATGTCGTTGTTTAGTGAAACTCAGTATTGCGTACGATGCAAGCTATCGAGGAAGGTTGAGATTGCGTGTAAAGCAAGACAATCTAGTGTTGTGTGTAGTGAAAGATTCCTTTGATGATTTATATAACATAAAAACAAAATATTTCTCATAAAAGTCTCAGTTGTTACATTCTACCCCCCTTAAAATGAATTTCTCCCTCGAAATTTTCACTTTGTAACAAACAGATGAGGATACCTCTCCCTCATCATATCCTCAAGCTCCCATGTAGCTTTTTCTAATTGTTGGTTCCTCCATAAAACTTTAACCAAGTGAGTGGTCTTGTTCCGTAGGACTTTTTCGCTACGATCCAGAATCTCTATCGACTGTTCTTCATAAGAAAGATCTTTTTCCAACGGTACAACTTCTGAGCTGAGTACATGTGAAGGATCAGGTATGTACTTTCTCAGGAGAGATACATGGAACACATCGTGAACTTGAGAGAGATTTGGTGGAAGCGCCAATCGGTGAGCTACCTTCCCAACACGATCCAATATTTCGAAAGGACCGATATATCTAGGGCTTAGCTTTCCCTTTTTCCCAAATCTCATTACTCTCTTCCAAGGAGATATTCGTAAGAACACTTTATCACCCACTTCAAACTCTTGGCCTTTTCTTTGGTTTTCTGTATAACTTTTTTGTCGACTCTGAGCTACTCTTATGTGTTGTTGAATAGATCTAACATTTTCTGCCATATCATCAACAAGATCAGGTCCTAATAGCTTTCTTTCCCCAAATTCATCCCAGCAAGTTGGAGTCCTGCCTTTCTTTCTATAGAGAGCTTCATAAGGAGCCATCTGAATACTGGAGTGAAAGCTATTATTATAAGGAAATTCCACCAAAGGTAGGTGTTGATCCAAACCACCTTTGAATTCCATTGAGAAAACTCTCAACATATCTTCTAGAGTTTGAATCGTCCTCTCAGACTGACCGTCTGTCTGAGGATGATAAGCAGTGCTGAAACTCAACTCTGTATCCAGAGTATGCTGAAGACTTCGCCAGAACATCGAGGTAAATCTTGGATCCCGATCAGATATAATGGAAAGTGGTACTCCATGAAATCTTACCACTTCCTTCACATATATCCTGGAAAGCTGATCCAGAGATAAATCCTCTATAATAACGATGAAGTGTGCCAACTTTGTAAGATGATCAACTATGACCCAGATAGCATTATTGCCTTTGGATGTTTTAGGAAGTCCAGTGACAAAGTCCATAGTGATATTTCCCCATTTCCATTCTGGTATGGGTAATGGTTGTAACATCCCCTTAGACTTCTGTCTCTCAGCTTTAACTTGCTGACAAACCAAGCATCGAGAGACATATTCAGCAACATCTCTTTCCATGCCATCGCACCAGAAGTACTCTTTCAGGTCCCTATACATCTTCGTGCTTCCAGGATGAATAAAGAATGAAGAACTATGAGCCTCATCCAACAGCTCCTTCTTTAATTCTGGGATGGGAGGAACACAAACCCGATTCTTGAACTTTATTATCCCATCATAATCAAGGTTGAATTCAGGAACATTTCTCACCTTCTTTTGTAACTCTACATCTTCTTTCTATGCCTCTTTAATATTCACATGTATAGATGGTTGAACATTCATTTGAGAAAGATATGATTTTTCCCCTTCCATTATAATTCCATGATCCATCCTTTGTAAATCCATAAATATTGGATCTTTTGTGATCCTCATCATGGATAAGATAGCATGGTCTTGTTGACTTAATGCATCTGCCACCTTGTTTGCTTTCCCAGGGTGGTAATGAATTGAGCAGTCGTAATCCTTAATCAGCTCCAACCATCTTCTTTGGTGCATATTCACCTCCTTTTGTGTGAAAATATACTTTAAACTTTTATGATCAATATAAATGTCACACCTTTCTCCATAAAGATAATTCCTCCAAATCTTTAATGCAAAGATTACCGCAGCTAACTCTAAATCATGAGTTGGGTAATTTTGCTCATGGATTTTCAACTGTCGTGAGGCATAATCTATCACCATATCATTTTGCATAAGAACACACCCCATCCCCTTCTTGGATGCATCACTATAGATCACAAACCTTTCTCCACTACAAGGAAGTGTGAGCACAGGTGCACTAGATAACCTTCTTTTCAACTCCTTGAAATTCTCTTCACATTCCTCCGTCCACACGAACTTAACTCCTTTTCGAGTCAACCTGGTGAGTGGATTAGATAATCATGAAAAATATTTCACAAAACGTCGATAATATCCAGCCAAACCAAGAAAACTTCGGATCTCGGTTACTTTTGTCGGTCTCGACCATCTTTCGATAACCTCTGTTTTTGCTGGATCCACAGATATCCCCTCTTTTGAGATTATGTGACCCAAAAAATGAAACTTTTTGAATCCAAAATTCAAACTTGGTAAATTTGGAATAAAGATTCTCCTTTCTTAGGGTCTTCAATATAATTCTCAAGTGATCTTCATGTTATTCCTTTCTCTTTGAATATACAATAATATCTTCTATAAAGACTACCACAAACTGATCAAGATAGTCTCTAAAGAATCTATTCATCAGATCCATGAAGATAGCAGGGGCATTAGTAAGACCAAATAACATCACTATAAATTCATAGTTTCCATATCTTGTACGGAAAGACGTTTTTGGTATATCCTCCCTTTTGACCCTTAATTGATGATACCCTGAATGAATATCAATCTGGGAAAATTATTGAGCTCCGCATAGTTGGTCAAATAAGTCATCAATGCATGGGAGAGGATATTTGTTCTTGATAGTGATCTTGTTAAGTTCGTGATAATCAATGCAGAGTCTCATTGATCATTCTCTCTTCTTAACAAACAGAATAGGTAATCCCCAAGGTGACGCACTAGGGCATATGAATCCCTTATCAAGATTCTCTTAGAGTTTCTTCTTCAATTCCTGCAACTCAATTGGTTCCATTCTATAAGGTGTCTTTGAAATAGGCAAAGCACCCGGTGTGAGTTCTATTGATAACTCAACTTCACGATTTGGTGGAAGACCCAAAAATTCCTATGGAAATACATCATCAAACTCCCGTACAATGGGGATATTCTTAATCGTGAGTTTCTCCCCAAAGATTTGAGATAAATAACCTTCATTTAGTGGGATCAAGACCCATAAGATGGAAGAAATTTCCACTGGAAGGTTATGTTCATCTTTGCATCGATAGACGATCATATATTGATCTGGAATATGAAATGTGACTTCCCTTCTTTGGAAATTGATATGAGATCCATATAGAGAAAGCCAATCCATGCCAAGAATCACATCGAATTCCACTATAGGAAGGATCACAAGATTTGCAGTAAGCACTTTCCCACAAACTTCAATAAGAGAAGAATTATAAAATTTTGATGCGATTGTTGTGCCATTAGGGGTTGTCACAGCTAACTCAACATCTAATTGTTGAGGAAATACGGCGATACCCTTAGAAAATTCTTTAGAAATAAAAGATTGGGTGTATCCAAGAATCAAATAAAACATTTTCTACTTTAGAGTGGATGGTAAGTGTACCTTTCACCACTTCGTTATCGTACTCACATCGCTGATAAAAATTGCATGTGACTTTCCTTTGTCTTTAGCCTTAAGAGTTTGTTGACGTCAATCATCATCAACAACCCTTGGATTAGGGCATTGATTGGCATAATGCCCCATTTCCTTTCACTTGTAACATTGAAGTGTAGGAGGTGCACTCTGTGTAGTCATTTCTTTGTTCACATCACTAGACATCTTCTTCCCATCATTGCGGAATTCAAATGCCCGATGACCTTCTTTTACACATTTGAAACATTTACTTGTCCCTTTAAGACAACTCCCTCCATGTTTCTTTCCACACTTTTAGCATAAGGGAAAACTCATCTTCTTTTCAGTGTGCTCTTTAGATTTTCCTTTGAATTCCATTTTCCTCTTCTTATCAAATGCATATGACTGATGGGTTACTCCGATCTCCATCTCAACCTTGAGAGCACGTCGAACGATTTCCTTGTAGCTATTGAAGTCCCATATGGCTAACGCCCTTCGAAGACTTGGTTTTAAGCCACTAAAGAATCGATCGATCTTACTCTCAGGTTGGATAATAATACCAGAAGCATACCTTGCAAGTCTTATAAAATTTTCTTCATAGGTACCAACAGATTCATCATCCTTTTGCTTTAGTTCAAGAAACTCCTTCTCCATCTTTGTTCGAAGAATACTAGGGAAGTACTTATTGAAAAATAAGTTCTTGAACTCATCTCATTCCATGGACTCAATTTCATCTCTTGGCCTCGTATTCTTGATAATATTCCACCATTGATCAGAATCTCCTTCCAAATGATACACTGCTAAGATTACTTTATCATGTTCAGAACATTGAAGAACTAAAAATATATTTTCAGTAGTACTGATCCATTGTTCAGCAACTAATGGATCAGTAGACCCGCTGAATGAAGGTGGATGCTGCCTCATGAAGGATTCAACATAATGTTGCTCCTTCCTTTACTCGTTTGGAAGTCCTGCATGATTCATGGCTTGAGAAAGTTGTGTGAGCATGGCTACAAAATTTTTCGTTCCAAATCCCATAACGTTTGGTTGCTCATGGGTACAATCATTGCATTGTGTTAGGTCCACAAGGCTGAATACCCTAAGAGGGGGGGTGAATCAGGGTATGACTAATTTAAAATTGAATCCCGTTCTGATCTTGTTTTGCTGTTACGCAAAACACTCTTCTCTCTTTTCATGTTGCACAATATAAATATAAAGTAAAGCAAGCACAGGACACGACAATTTTACTTGGTTCACCGCTAAGGGCTACGTCCAAGGATCATACGCTGACAGATTTCTGGTCGTACCGAATTCTACTATACTTCACTAGCTGTGGATACAATGGTTCGGGCAAGATCACTTCTATGTCCAGGATCACTGCCCTTACAATGTTTAGGGTCAGCTCACTGCTTTCCCAAGGGTCACTCCCTGTTTCTCTCTCTCTGGCTCACTGCCGGTGGAGAGGATCACCTTCTTCCTCTTCCTAAGCTCAATGCTCTGTGAAGGGAATCCAATCACAGTTTATAGACCTGTAGGTCTCTTCATTTCCATTAAGGAATGAATCTTTATCTGTATGTAGATGCTCTGTTGAAGTTCAACTTTCACCCGTAGATGAATACCCCTTTGCCACTGTCCACTGGGCAAACCACTTTGGAAACACCTTCGTGAAGCACTCTACTTCGCTAAGCTCCCAATTTCACGAAGCTCAAACAAGCCTTCGTGAAGATCCTACCTTTTCGCGAAGCTCTCTCGTGAAGCTCTCTCGCGAAGAACTCCCGCGAAGCTCAACTCGTTGCAAAGAAACTTCTCTCGCAAAGCTCACTGAGCCAACACGGAACACACAACTTTCGCGGAGCTACAATAGCCGCCGCGAATCTCCCCTTTTGCGAAGCACACTGCCTTCGCGAACCACCTCTGCGAACCGAGAGCAATGGATTTTCTCTGAAAATTCTCTCTACTTCACTCGAAGGGGTCGGCCTCTATTTATAGGCGATTCCACCGACACTCGTCCCTTCCGCGCAAAGTCAATGCCACGTAATCTCAAATCGTGAAGCTCCAAAGATTCAACCGGAATTATGTCCAAATCGCGAAGCACCACGACACTTTGCCGTTCGCGAAGCTTGACATAGTCGCGAAGAATTACCGTCAACATACCTTCGCGACTTCGCCGCAAAGCTCCCTCGCGAAGCCCTTCTCCACCGCGATGCGCTTCAGCCTCTGCTGTTCGCGAAGCTTGACGTAATTACGAAGACTCACCGCCTCCATTCCTCTGGTCTTCGCGATTTCCAAACCATGAATCCTATCTTCGCGAAATTCATGCCTTTGCCATATTAAATTATTCTCTTCATGGAAATCCTATTTTTGTGATGCTCACCATACTCTAAATTTTGGACCCCAAAAATTTGGCAAACACTGGGAAACGACGCCACCTTGTACTGCTCTTTTGTACCGCCTCCAGATCGTCCTTTCCTTTGTCATCGTTCTTTGTTAACAAGGATTGTCAACAACTTCTTGGGAACTCGACAAATATCCATGAAAACCTGCTTTGTCAACAAACACAATCAACCCAAAAATACTGCAATGTTACCTTGAGGGATTTTTGCCCAACAATATCCCCCTTTGGGTTTGTTGACAACTCTTCACAACTCTGCTCAGAAAGATTTTTTGCACTTTGATACCTCACTGAGTCTTCTTCCAGACGCTACCACCATTCGCCTCTTGAGATTATGATAGCATTCAAGGAATCACTTAACACGTACTCTAATCCCACATGAGAAATGCTCGGCGTGAGAAACACGAGTAGTATGAAGAGTTCATCAATGAATCACTTCATGTCAAACACCAATTTGTCGATTCCAACATGATACCAATTCTTAAATTGATACCAATTGTTGAACCAACCAGATACCAATTGATGATAGATGGAAAACTTCGCTCACCATTCCAACACCACCGTTCTGCTTTTATCACGATCCTTAGCTGTCGTGATTTCTATGCTTTGAACGATCACTTCTAGCATCGTCAGATTTAAAAATATCCCACTTTCTCATTGCTCCCCCTTTCTAGCTGCTCCACCTGTCAGCTTCTCCCCGTATCTGTCATGATTTCTCAAATAGACACACTGTCTCCCAATCACTATTTTCTCCCCCTTTAATAAACATTATTTTCTCCCCCTTTGTCAACGAACCCAAAGGACCCTCCTTTGTAGTCTGCAACATAGTAGAGAACACATATCAGTATAGTAGGGAAAAACACATCATACCTCGGGGAGAGGGGGGGGGGTCCCACATCCACACTATTTCAAGTGCGGGGAATCGAATGAACTCCCAGAGCCAGTCGATGCCTCTCAAAAGCTTCCTTGGGTAAGGCCTTTGTCAGAATGTCTGCAACCTGTAACTCTATAGGCACGTACTCCAACTTCATGATTCCCTGCTCAACCTTCTCCTTGATAAAATGATACTTGATCTCAATGTGCTTTGTCCTTGAATGATGGATGAGATTTTTACTAAGATTTATAGCACTTGAGTTGTCGCACTGAATTCCGATCGGAGACTTCACTTCAACTCCCATATATTCAAGCTGTTGTTTCATCCACAATAACTGTGTGCATGCTTGAGTGGCCGCAATATACTCATCTTCTGTGGTGCTCAATGAAATGCAATCTTGATTCTTGCTAAGACAAGAAATACACAATCCACCAAGAGAGAAAGCACCACCAGATGTTTATTTTCTATCATCTGCTGATCCAGCCCAGTCTGCATCAGTATATCCCAATAACTCTGTCTGAAATTTGGTGGTATACGTCAAGCCGAAGTCCACAGTGCCCTTGATATACCGAAGTATTCTTTTTACTGCAAGCATGTGGCTCTCCTTGGTATTACTCTGATATCTCACTGCTTGGCATGTGGCGAAAGCAATATCAAGCCTTGTTGTAGTCAAGTACAACAAAATTTCAATAATTTGCCTATATTCTGTGATATTAACTGCCTTCCCATCTGCATCTTTTGATAATTTCATCCGGGTGGCAACCAGAGTCTTCATATCTTTGTAATTATCCATTACAAACATTCTTAAAACCTCCTTGGCATATTTGGATTGAGAAATAAAAGTTCCATTCCTTCCTTGTGTCACCTGTAGACCAAGGAAAAACGTTAGCTCTCCAAACATTGACATTTCAAACTCATTTTTCATGAATTCGGAAAACTGTCTGCACTGAGCTTCATCTGATCCGCCAAAGATTATGTCATCGACATACACTAGCACCATCATCCTTTGATTACTGTCGTTGCTGAAATAAAGATTGTAATCAACTCCTCCACGTTGGAAACCAAGCTTCTTCAAGTACTGATCAAGCCTTGAGTACCATGCCCTTTGTGCTTGTTTCAGCCCATACAACACCTTCTTCAGCTTGAAAACTTTGTTCTCATCCTCATGAATGAGAAAACCATCTGGATGCTCAATATACACCTCCTCTTCCAGAACACTATTCAAGAATGCAGATTTGACATCCATCTGGAACACTTTGAACTTCCTTTGCATTGAGATGGCTAGGAATAATCTTATTGTCTCCAGCCTTGCAACCGGTGAAAATGTCTCATCAACATCTATTCCCTCGATCTGGGAGTACCCCTTGCACACTAGACGTACTTTGTTCCGAATCACTGTTCCATCTTCATTCATCTTGTTGCGATAGACCCATTTGGACCCAATGACATTCTTGTCTGCTGGCCTCGAAACAATCTCCCATGTCTGGTTCTTCTCAATTTGATCAAGCTCTTCATTCATAGCCTGAACCCAGTTTTCATCTTCAGCTACATCGGAAAAACATTTTGGCTCAACCTGAGATAAAAACGATGTTTGCTGTAATGATTTCATTCTTCGAGTCTGGACTGGAGCTGTCTGATCACCAATGATATTTTGCCTATCAATTTCAGATCGACTCTTTGGCTTCCTCGCTGATACAGACTTGACACTTTCTTGTTCATCATCAATATCTTCTTCTGAGTCAGCCTCTGCCACTTATACTCCCCCTGTGTTGTTTACCTCATCATCACTTTCATCCAGAAACTATTCACTGGGTCGTTGAGCAGTCTATTCATTTTTGACTATAGTGACATCATTGCTCTCAACAATTTTTCCCAGCCTCTTGTTGAAGCATTTATATACTTTGCTTTTCCCTGAATAGCCAAGGAATATCCCTTCATCTCATCGTGTCTAAAACTTCCTATGATTTTCTTTGTTGATAATGAAACACTTACTTCCAAAGATTCTAAAGTATTTCAACGTTGGATTCTTTCCGTACCACAGTTCATACGGAGTCTTTCCTTGCTTCAGACATAACAGGGACCTATTTGAAACATAGACCGATGTCAAAACTACTTCCTTTCAAAATTTCTCTGGTAGGTCCTTATCAATAAGCATTGTTCTGTCCATGTTGTTGATGATCCGATTTCTCCTTTCAACCACTCCATTATGTTGGGGAGTTCTTACTGATGAAACTTTATGCCTTATCCCATGTTTCTCGAGATAGTTTTCAACCTGACTGTTTTTAAATTTCGTACCATTATCAGTACGAAACTTCAGAATTTTCTGCCCAATATTCTTTTCCGATTCCCTCCTGTACTGCTTTATGCAACTGAACACCTCTGTCTTATGGGTAATGATGAATACCCAGGCCATTCTGCTATACTCATCAATTAAAATAACATAGTACCTTTGCCCATCTATAGCTCGTGGTGAGATAGGTCCACATACATCAGCATGCACTAATTCGAGCACTCCAGTTGATTTTTGTTCCTTTGTCCTGTATGTATTCTTGATGATATCCCCTTGTTGACAAGCATCACACGTATGAGTGTGATCACGTGATAGTTTGGGAAGGTCTCTAGTAGCATCACACTTTACCAGATCTTCCATAGATGGTTGACATAGATGACCAAGTCGCTTATGCCACAACTGATTTTCTTCTTCTCTGGATAAAAGGCATGAATCTTCTTCCCCACCTACCAGGTAAAGATTCCCCTTTGTTCGTTTTCCCTGTAGAATGACTATTCCATCTTTTCCATTAAAAATACCCATCTTCTTGGTAAATAGGATAGAGTGCCCAGAGTCACATAGTTGACTGACATTAAGAAAATTATGACTGAGACCCTCTACCACCAAGACATCAGCATGTCTCATTTCTTTTCCCCCAAACTTGGCTTTTCCTGAGCCAACAATCTTCAGGCCTTCATCATTTCCAAATTTGACAACTCCTTCTTTGTCATATTTTATGCATGTAACCAGATCCTTGTTTCCTGTCATATGGGATATGCAACCACTATCAAGGATCCACACACCAGAACGATCTGATGCTTTAAGGGCAATTTCAGCAACTACGACCTTCTCAATTTTCTTCTTCCTGGTCCATACTTTTTCTTTTATACTCGGCATGGATTGAGGCTTCTGTTCTTTCTCAGAGTATGATGGACCAACTTCATCTTACAAAACTACAAATCTGTTCTGAACTTTTAACTCACTTGTCGGTTTACTGATCTGCTGCTTGCGAACATTTTGATTCTTCTTTGGCAGATTTTTCTGAATGGTCGGAGTGAAGTACCTAGCCATGTGTCCAAATCCTTCGTACCAAAAACAGTGTCCTTCAAAGTATGTTCTGGAAAACTGTTCTCTGTTTGGCTGTCATCTCTGTTCTTGTTCCCTTCGATATCTTTTGGCTATGGAACACACATACTGTGAATGTCCCATCTTTCCACAACAATAACACCTGATATAAGGTTCATTCCTTCATGTTACTTCAACACTACGAGTTTCCCCTTGGGATCTCTGAGTATTCTAATTCTTCTTTGTGCTCAAATCCACTTTCAATCTCGGGACAGGTGCTTGTGGTCTAACTTCAACTGACACAGATTTTTGTTTCTGATTAAGCCATGAATCAGCCTTAACTTCTGAGTTCAATTACTGATTCTTTCCTGCTGAACTACTAGGATCTTCATTCTTCTTTTCAGTCTTCGTAACGACCTGATTTCCAAAGAATGTGTTGGGATTCAAAGGTTTTTCCTGGTCTTTAACTTTTCTCCGCAGACCGACAACTTCCTCTTCAAGCTCTTCAATACGCTTGACGTGATCTTTCACTTTTCGACTCAAGCAATCGATATCCCTTTTCTGCTCTTCAATCTTGAGCTTATTCTCATCAACCTTTTCTGTGCGCTCTGGCCTGGAAGGCTTAAGATTTTCAATTTATTTCTCAGGCTCAGACTTCTCTTCTTCTTGTTGTTGCATGTAGAGTTTGTCATCACGTACTATCTTGTTGGATTTATTTGTTTTTGCTCTCCAAACATCTATCTCTTCAAGAGATGCTTCTAATTCAGCTTCCATGTCAACTCTCCCTTCAATTTCTTCTTCTTATTCAGTTTTGGTTTCTTTTGTTTTCTAGAGCACTACTAGCAACAACCACCATCGCATTTTGTCCACGATCTTTGCAGTTTTCTATCTCTTCAACTTCTTCACCCTCAGACTCAGCTGAACTGTCTATTTCTTGTGAAAGAAGATTCTTCTTCTTAAAGAAATTTCTCTTGAACTTCTTCTTCCCTTTCACATAGGCTAATGGTTTTTTCATGGGAATCTCAACTTCATCTTCATTTCTTTCATCTTGAAACTTTTTGGGGCATCTTGCAGCAAGATGACCAACCTTTCCGCATCAGAAGCATGCTGGTGGAAGTTTACCTTTAAAATTTCCTTTTCCTCTTTGCAGATTTGAAGAAAGGAACGAAATCACCTCATCTGACTCTTCTATGATTAGTGACCTCCATTTGAGAGAAGAAAAACTGTCAACCTTCCCTCTGATACCAATTATTAGGTCCACAAGTCTGAATACCCTGAGAGGGGGGGTGAATCAGGGTATGAATAATTTAAAATTGAAGCCCGTTATAATCTTGTTTCGCTGTTACGCAAAACACTCTTCTCTCTTTTCCTATTGCACAATATAAACAGAAAGTAAAGCAAGCACATGATACGACAATTTTACTTGGTTCACCGCTAAGGGCTATGTCCAAGGAGCATACACCGATAGATTTCCGGTCGTACCAAATTCCACTATACTTCACTAGCTGTGGATATAATGGTTCGGGCAAGATCACTTCTATGCCTAGGCTCACTGCCCTTAAAATGTTTAGGGTCAGCTCACTGCTTTCCCAAGGGTCACTCCCTGTTTCTCTCTCTCTGGCTCACTTCCGGTGGAGAAGATCACCTTCTTCCTCTTCCTAAGCTCACTGCTCTATGAAGGGAATCCAATCACAGTTTATAGACCTATAGGTCTCTTCATTTCCATTAGGGAATACATCTTTCTATGTATGTAGATGCTCTGTTGAAGTTCAACTTTCACCCGTAGATGAATACCCCTTTGCCACTGTCCACTGGGCAAACCAATTTGGAAACACCTTCGTGAAGCACTCTACTTCGCTAGGCTCCCAATTTCGCGAAGCTCAAACAAACCTTCGCGAAGCTCCTACCTTTTTGCAAAGCTCTCTCGCGAAGCTCTCTCGCGAAGAACTCCCGCGAAGCTCAACTTGTTGCAAAGCAACTTCTCTCACGAAGCTCACTAAGCCAACACAGAGCACACAACTTTTGCGGAGCTACAATAGCCATCATGAAGCTCCCCTTTCGTGAAGCACACTGCCTTCGCGAACCACTTCTGCGAACCGAGAGCAATGGATTTTCTCTGAAAATTCTCTCTACTTCACTCGAAGGGGTAGGCCTCTATTTATAGGCGATTCCACCGACCCTCTTCCCTTCCACGCGAAGTCAACGCCACGTCATATCAAATCGCGAAGCTCCAAATATTCGGCCGGAATTCTGTCCAAATCGCGAAGCACCACGACACTTTTCCATTCGCGAAGCTTGATGTAGTCGCGAAGAATCACCGTCAACATACCTTCGCAACTTCGCCATGAAGCTCCCTCGCGAAGCCCTTCTCCACCATGATGCGCTTCAGCCTCTTCTGTTCGCGAAGATTGACGTAATCGCGAAGACTCACCGCCTCCATTCTTCTAGTCTTCGCGATTTCCAAACCATGAATCCTATCTTCGCGAAATTCATGCCTTTTCCATATTAAATTATTCTCTTCATGGAAATCCTATTTTCGCGATGCTCACCAAACTCCAAATTTTAGACCCCAAAAATTTGGCAAACACTGGGAAACGACGCCACCTTGTACTACTCTTTTGTACTGCCTCCAGATCGTCCTTTCCTTTGTCATCGTTCTTTGTTAACAAGGATTGTCAACAACTTCTTGGGATCTCGAAAAATATCCATGAAAACCTGCTTTGTCAACAAACACAATCAACCCAAAAATACTGCAATGTTACCTTGAGGGATTTTTTCCCAACACATTGCCCGTCGCATTCCGCATTAACACGGTTCCTTCAGGTTCCAGCCATTGACTAAAACCAAGAATAATAGTTTGAGAAACACTAATTATAATAGGAAAAACACATAATCAAGAATAAAATTTCACACTTAAGGTCTTAGCATAGGTTGTTCATGGCCATCTTTAAAACACTAAGATCGTGTTCTATGCTTATACTTATCCTTAGGGTTCTTACTAAGGCTTTCACATCCTAGTTTACAAAGGTTGACTATACCTTTCCTCTGATACCAACTATAACGACCCATAATTTACATACATTATTATTACTTTAGAATTGAAGCACACTTATTACAACATATAACAAAACCATGAAAGGACCATATAGGTATAGTGTCTTTAGAAACTGGGAAACATAAACAACTGGTTCATAAATCATTTACGTTGTCTCCCATTTATTTCATCATATCTAGAGTCCCTTTTTGGCATATCCAACTTAATAACCTTCTTCCTGACCTGGGGAAAGAAAACATACAAAAGGGTGAGCTCAAATGCTCAGTAAGGGTAAACAAAAGAAATATCAATCACATCATATTCATAGGAACATAACATTTTGGAATTCTTAACCTGCAAAAGAGATCATAATTTCATAACATGGGATAAATCATAGTAGTGAAATGTAATACCAATAATCATAACTTAAAACATGAAGCTTTGTGTCATACACACATAATCATAGAGAATCATTTCTTAGTAGTCAAGACTCATTGCCAAGACTATCTTAGCAGACAAAGTCCATTACTGAACCGAGTTCACTCCTCATTTCAGTCCTGTTTCACTGAACCGGATTAACCTGTCGTTCCAGCCATGTCTATCTCATGAGATATAAATATTTACCCAATGTATTGGAGGGAGATATAGGTCCCACCCATCTCATAATGATACCATTCTAATGTGTGCCACAAAATCAAAAAATCATACAGCATTTCACAACCCATGTAATAAAAATGGGATTCTTAAACATCGTTCCATCATAAAATAATTCATATAAGATAAAGGAATTCATAAAAATAATTCCATCACAACATAATCAAATCAATGTAATAATAGAGATAGAAACAAAACCCTATATTATCTTAGATGTAAAATAATTTTGATAAAATACTTGAACTCCATTCTTGAGGAAAATATCCTTTCTACTTCAAAAACATTTTTCCTTTATTAAAATGTAATACAATTTTAAACTAAAATAAGTTGATTAAAAATAAACTTGAAAACTTTTAAATGAAGCTACTTGGAAATAATGTTTTAAAAATCCATTCATGTCGTATAATTTAAAAAAACATTCTTCTCATACTTATGTCGGAAAAGTCAAAAAGTACCTCGTATGAATAACGACAAAAGATTCCGTTAATATCTTTTACTAAAAACTCACCGAAGGGTAAAATTGGATATAAAAAATTGTAGGTGAATGGAAATAATATTACATATTGAGGAAACATGGATGTGGATGATAAATATTCCCCAGTAAATTCTGAAGTATAAACAATCTTGGATAAAAATGAGATTGTGATATTTTACCTTACCTTAGGTCTGATTTGCTTCGTAAGTGTCTGAAACTCCTGTATAATGATTTAAATAATGTTATTGACTTATTCCAGAATCATAATTATTTTTATGATATCATATATCATTATATTCTTAGCTTCTTATTAGTAATATTTCATTTCTACTTGTTATTCGGGTGTTTATTACTTTTTGTTCTTATGCGTGTTTTGTCGAATAAAATCTTATTCTTATTTTTAGGTTATAGATACCTAATTTATAGAATGGTATTAGTGTAATATATATCATATTCATTCATTAAATTCATTTATATAATCATTATTCAATGAAGATCATGTAGAACGAGTCACATCACATCGTGGAGACGGTATTCCGTACGTACGCACGAGCGATGATATCGTTCTCATGATCGTGGAATTGTATTTGAGTGTATGTATACTATTTCAGAATCAATATCACTTTAAAATAATCATATATATTTATTTTTTACACCATTATACCCATCCAAGTAAGGTGGTGGTGGAAAATAGATTACACCACTGCGTGGAGATGGTATTCCGTACGTACGCACGCGCGGTGATTTCGTTTTCTATAGGATGGATAGATGGTGAAATAGGGTTGTTTCATACTTATAATAACATATCAGTATATGAGTGATACTTATGTTATTACTTAATAATGAAACAACTAAAGAATAATAAGTGGAAGAAGAAATAAAGTTGAAATAATCGGTAACGAACATTACCTCTTCTCTGAAGCGCCTCTTTGAGACCTCCTCTTAGGGAACTAAAATTGGTCTTTGAAGAAGACCAGAACCTCTAGAATATTTCTAGGGAAGTGGAGAAGATAATTTGGCAGGTGTTGTCCGATCTTGAAGGCTAAAAGTGGTGTGAGGAAGAGAGGGAGGAGGTGCCCTTTTATAAGGGAGGAGAGGGGCACCTTTGAAAAAACTAAAAATATTATTTTATTATAAAGTCATATTCGGTTTTAATAGCTCCAAATAGATTTATTTCGAAGCTAATGAGGGTATGAGTCAAAATAATCTCATTCAATAGAATTTAGACAAGTTTAGGTATCTATTTTTACCTTATCATTTAGATTTAACTTTAAGTTAGATAATTTAACTTTTACCATGTCTTCTTGTTTTCTTACACTATAAGGTTAATAAAATTACTATAATAAGAAAAAATACCCCCAAGTTGTTTATTATTAATATATATAACCTTATATAAGTCATGTGGCCGAACCTTAGATTTTTATGAAGAAAATAACAATTAATAATATAATATTTGTTTTAAAAACTATTTTATGTCAATTTTGACACTATTTAGTAATTGATTTTTGTGAAAATCATAACAGAATTATTAGTTCTAAAAAAGTTAATTAAATCAATAATAACATGTCATATTAACATAGAAAATTATTGTAATTCATAAAAAGTCTCAAATTACATTTATTTGGGTATTTATAACATCAATTATGTCAATATTTCATTAATAATATAATTACTGCATCATCATTGTGTCATAAATAAATTAAATTATTTAAAGTCTAAAAATTACAAATAAAATACCATTATATAGGAAATAGTTTTATATTTCTAATGAATATTTATAGTCGAATTTATCTTATGTATAACCCTATATTAAAAATGATTTAATTATTAAACCTTGATTTTAACTATTTTAACCCTTCTTTAAATAAATTAATAATAAATGTCCTAATCTAATCCATGTGGGCCTAAATGGTCATATTTTATTCCTAAGGTTGTTTTTGGTCTAATTAAACTTATCTAATAGAATTAGGACAAGTTTTAGGATAATAATAATATCATTTTTACCCTTAATTACCATATTTACTTTTAACCATGGTAAATAAAAGTAAAAAAGTTACTATTCACAAAAAATTATTTTCATCTCATTGAACCAAATTTTACTTACTGACATCAACCGTGTCTCTTGGATTTTTGAAATTCCACTCACAGAAGCGGTAAAATTATGTTTTATTTGAATTTGGAAATTCTCCTAGGAGGTGGGTAAAAGACGGTGAAAAGTTCAATAAAATTTTTATATTTCTAAATTTTTTATAAAATGACTACAATGAATTGCACTGAACTTATATAGGTATTATATATAAATTTTGACATAAAATAAATTTAAATAAAATGAATAATTATTTAAATAAAAAGTTGGTTTTTAAATAGTAACCCAGTGTTTTCACTATTCATCAAAAATTGAAAGTTTTCAGAAAAATACCAAAATTTCTCCTGAGGCTAATTTCGATATTCCTAATCCAAAAATGAATTCCATATTGAAAAATAAAATTTACAAAATTTCAAAAAGTGGGTATTACTATTCATAACGGCTAGTTTTAATAATATTTTAATAGCATATCGTTGTTTAGTGAAACTCGGTATTGCATACGATGCAAGATATCGAGGAAGGTCGCGATTGCATGTAAAGCAAGGCAAGCTAGTGTTGTGTGTAGTGAAATATTCCTTTGATGGTTTATATTACATAAAAACAAAATATTTCTCATAAAAGTCTCGGGTGTTACAGGTCAGTTATACTTTAGGACTAAATGTCTGTGATATTGGTTTTGGGAAAAGTAAGTGTTTTGAGTTTTTCTTTTTGGTTAGGGACTCTAGTGTGGGTGGGAGAAACTAACATATCCATACACCAGGAATCTGATAACCTTCTTTTTGACTCATTAAACGATAACATTGGTAGCATGGAAAATAATGGTACATGCATCATATAGGAATACGTTGTGATTCCATGTCCTTCTTGAGTCATCTATATAGATATACTCATTAACAATGGTACATCTTGTCTTCTTATAGGATGCCTTCAAGATTCATACCAGTAAGTATTCATTATCTTGATCATGATGATGACCCCATCAGTGAAGAGGCTTCGATACAGGGACATGTTCCCTAGATGTCACCTCAAGGTTATGCACCATCTATACTCCCACCTATAGAGCATCATGTGGTACCCACAATACTAATAGATGAGGATTTCATACTGAGTGAGCTTCAAGAGTTTCAGATGTGAATACCCCTCAGGTTCCAAGACAAGCCTGACCCTCAGGTGTCTAAGGACTATCTTGAGGATGTGACTTGAGTTTTCCATGTAGTCATGACAAGAGCGGGTCAAATGGGGGTCAAGCATCAAGCCTTCTATAATATTCAATAGGGTGATGATGGATTATTTATATCTAGATTCACGATGAGGTCACTCTTTAGTGGAGAGGGTTCAAGAGTCTATTCAAGGAGGATTTCTCACTAGTTATGCTAAGAGTTGTGTGTATACAAGATCTTTTTCGACTCAAGAAGGGTAGCATGAAATTGGATAATTATTCATATAGGTTGAGAAATTTTTTCCAAATACTCGATGGATATGGTTAGAGATCAGTTCTTCAGGGATTGTACCTTCATGTGAGGTCTGTTTAGAGAAATATTAGCCAATATTATCCCTCTATGCATTCTGACATATGTTGGGATGATTGAGAAAGATTTGGTGTTAAAATTATTCATGGATAAAAAGATGCATCCAGTGATAGTCAGTAGTGGAAGAGTTGGTACAAAGACCTTAGCAGTAGGGAGACGACATCAGTCCCATGGATCTAAAATAGGGAGATGCTTTAGGAAGAGGTCCCAGGATAGAGGATCTATAATTCAGGTCTCACATGGTGGGTCTAATTAGCCAAGGGAGAGGCGGTGTTATCATGTGACGGTAGAGGAAGTCTCACTCGAGATTTTCCAAACCACATCACTGATGATAAGGAGTCATTGGATTGAACACAAAGGTAGAGACAACGACTAGAGAAAGAAGATCTGTAGGATAGCGGATGTGGCATAAGAGATGGGAGAGAAGTAGCAGGTTATCGATGTTTCTATATGTTACCACAACCACACCTAGGTGAACCACACCAGGATCAGGGAGCTGGAGGATCGGGGTGGGAATGACTGTATGTGGTCAATTCATATGACCTAGTAGCTCTAGGAATGATTCAATGTATGATCTGGATTTTTTGTAATTTAGTTACAGTACTGACCAACATAGGTTCTAGTCATTTATTTCTCACCACATATCTTGTTTGAGACCTAGAGATTCCATTTGAACCATTTACTTGACCCTTACACTTACATAAACCCACTTGAGAAGATTCCGGGATCACACATCTGTGATGATAGTGCAACCTAACCCCTGGAGGTGAGAGTTTCAATTGGAACCTCTTGTTGGAAGCTCTAAGGATTTATGACGTCATTCGTTGTATGGATTGGTTTTCCACAATCCATGCCATGATTTACTATCGTAGTTAAAGGGTGTGGTGTGTCCGTATAGATGGAATACGGTTTTCCTTTGTTGGTGAAAAGGAGACTTAGGAAGCATATGATGGACTCAAGCATAGAAGGGTGTAGCTGATTACTCATAAGTTGGCTAGCCTTACCCTTTCTACAATGACTGTTATGAGTTACCAGTTTCTAGCGGTGGTGGTGGATTACGACAATGTATTTCATGAAGATGTTCCATGATTACCTCCTCATTGGTAAAAATACTTACAGATTGATTTACACCCCTGAACAACACTGATATCCGCACCAGCATATCAGATGGATATTGTAGAGCTTTGTGAGCTGAGGGTGCAGTTGGAGTACTTATAGAAGAAGGGCTTTGTGATACCCAGTGTTTCACCCTAGGTGTCTCTAGTTTTTTTTTCAAAAAGGAATACATGAGATTAAGGTTGTGTATGGACTAATGGCACTTGAGCCAGGTGATTGTGAAGAACAAGTATCCACTACCGACAATTGATGGCCTCTTCGATCAATTGATAGGGGCATGATGGTTCTCGGTGTTTGACCTCATATCAAGCTATCACCTGCTACGAGTTCAGGATGAAGATATAAGGAATATGACAATCAGATGTCATTACAGAAACTATGAGTACTTGGTGATTCCCTTTGGATTGAAAAACTCTCCTGCAGTGTTCATGGGACTCATGAACCATATCTTCTAACCTTAATTATACCGGTTCTTGGTAGGATTCATTGATTATATCCTTGTGTACTCAGAATCTAAGGAGGAGCACATGATATACTTAACGATGGTTCTGGATGTACTATGGGAGCACCAAATTTATGGAAATCTTTAGAAGTTTTAATTCTAGATTTTGGCGGTCCGCGTTCTGGGACACATTATCTCAGAAGAGGGAGTAGTTTTGGACCCATCCAAGGTTGAGGAATTGTTAGCATGGGATCCACATAGGAGTGTGATGGTGCTGTGGGGATTCTATGGGATATAAGGATATTATCAGATATTTATACCTAATTTATCTATGATATCAGAACCTATGATTTATATGACATGAAATGGGTATCCATTCATGTGGATTGAGAAGTTCCAGCATGCTTTTCAGTAGTTGAGGTAGAGTTTGATGAGCGCTCTGATCTTGAGATTTCTGGAGGAGGGTGTCGAGTACGTAGTGTTATGTGATGCATCAAGGACCAGGCATGGTTTTTTCCTAATGTAGAGGCAAGCTATGGTTTCATATGATTCATTTTATTTGAGACAACATGACAATAACTATGTGACTCTTGATCTTCAGTTATCAGTGGTAGTCTTTTTTTTGAAGATGTGGAGACACTACTTGATGGGCGAGCGGTTTATCATCTAGTCTAATCATAAGGGTCTTGTGTATATCTTCTCTCAGAAGGATCTAAAATTGAGAGAGAGGTGATGTCAATAGTTCTTATAGGACTATGAATTTGATATTTTATACATGCATAGGAAGGGGAATGTAGTGGTAGATGCTCTCAATAGGAGATCTAGTTCACATTTTCTGAATGAGGTATCTAAGCAGTTGGCCTCGATGTCGTTATCCTTAGAGGATTGAGATCGAGCATCCTACCTCTAGTCAATGGTTGTTACCCCTACACTCTTACAGAAAGTCAAGGAGGCATATCTTGGGGTTTCCGAATGCAAGACTCTACATGCTCAGATATCCAAAGGGCATACTCTTGATGGATATTCAAAAAGTGGGGAGCACGTCATTCTTTTCAGAGGATGAATAGTAGTACTAGTGGAATTGCGGGAGGAGGTTCTGATTGAGTTTCATATATCCCCTTTGATGGTATATCCATGTGTTGAAACGATGTACTAGGACCTATGTCACCATTTTTGGTGGTGGGGAGTGAATAAAGGAGTGGAAGAGTTTGTTTCTCAATGCCTTACTTGTTAATAAGTGAAGGCTGAGATCCAAGTTCTAGTGGGTTTAGATCAACCCATTTAGGTGCCAGAATAGAAGTGGGATGGGATATCGATGGACTTCATGAAGGGTTTACCACATATATCTAGGGGGAATGATTCCATCTAGGTGATCATTGACTGACTCACCAAGTCAGCCCACTACCTACATATCTAGGAGAAGAGTTCAGAAGAGACCTTGGGACGCCTCTATGTTTAGGAGGTAGTTCAACTCCATGGAGTTCCATTGATGATTGTTTTATATCATGATTCTCATTTTACATACCGACTGTGGAAGGGATTTTATGAGGCATTTGGAACCCAGTTATGCTTGAGCACAACATTTCACCCTCAGACGGATGTCCAAACAGAGAGGACCAACCAGGTTCTGGAGTACATGTTGTAAGATTACATGTTGAACTTCATCTATATTTCTGAGGATCACCTACCACTGGTGGTATTCACGTGAAAAAAATAGCTACCATTTTACCATTGGTATGTAACCATTCAAGGATTTGTATAGGTGACCCTGAAAGTCACTACTTTGATAGACTGATCTAGGAGAGTCAGCACTCATGGGCCTGGAGTTGGTGTGAGCTAATACAGAGAAGGTGAAGATCATCCATGAGTGTATGAAGACATCCTAGATCCACTAGAAGTCTTATGAGGACATGTAGTAGAGGCCATCGGAGTTCGAGGAAGGAGAAAATGTATTCTTATAGATTTCACCTCAACAGAGATTATCAAGATTTGGTACGGACAACAAGTTACCTCTATGTTTTATTGGACCATTTCAGATACTGCTTGGAGTTGGTGAGGGGGTGTGCCGCATACCTCTAACTCCATAGCTAGATCAGGAACATGATGTATTCCACATGTCATAGCCGAGGAGGTATATGCATGACCCATCACATGTCATCAACTTGGGAAAGCTGGGCATCGAGGATGGAGTGACTTTTTCTGAGTACCTAATAGAGATCGACGATTGGTAGGAGTGGATCTTTCATGATCGAGTGATTATTTTAGTGTGTTTCTGGTGTCAACACAAGAATCAATAGGAGAGAACTTGGGAGTGCGAGGCTCAAATGCGTGATTACTACCCACATCTTTTTGAGTATCTTTTTTTTTGGATTTTTGGGTATGTAAATCCCAAATGTGGGAAGAATTTAATGATCCATATTTTCCGTGTATTATTTTTAAATATTATATGGATTAATTTAGAGAGTAGGTGTAGATAAGTTGTGCGATTCTGGGGACTGGTGTTCCCAGAATAAATGTTTGAATAATATTAAAATATTAATTTTCACGTGTGCCAAATTTTCCTAAAAAAGTGGAATAACTTCTAAACATGTGTCCAAATTAGAAATCCAAGGGAATTGTTGCATTCAAACTAGCTCCTTTACTCTAGGTGAGGCCTAATATTGTTTTTCGTGGGTTGGCTATTAAAAGTAGATTAAGGGATTTTTTAATGAATAAAATGAATTGTGAAGTTATTTTATTTTATTGTTTCATCGATGTAGCAATGTAACAATTCTTTTTTTAAGTAAGTCTTTAGGAAGGGATCTAGGGTTCGGCTCATGACCTTGTAAATCCCCTGGAGGCTCTGGAGATAGACCTTGTATATTTATCTCAGTGGGATATGATAGAATTGAGGATCGAAGATCGATGAGCAACATTATTACCGAATCTCTTCAATAGAAATAAGTCTTCAATAGAGAATGATCCAATTCTCAGGTAGGGTGTGGTGTTTTCATATTTTTTCCCAATTCATAGATTCAATAATGAATGTGGACCAACCAATGAACATTTTGATCCATGTTTAAGTTTTTATTACAAGATGGGTTTTAATTATGGGATCTACGAGTTTGATTATTATATTGATATAATTTTTGATCGTTCTTACGGGAATGAATAAAGGATGAAACAAACAACAATCAAGGTCTGTTCCTCAGGTTTGTTCCATGTGAAATTCTCTACCATGTTTTCTATGAGTGTTCATCGTTCTTCATGGGGTTATGAATGAATTATTTTTGCGCCTTTGTTTCTTACAAAAATGATCCAAAATTGAATATGCAACACCAGGATGACCTAGCAGAGGTGAGATGGCAGTGACGATGGACGAATCAATGCGATTTGAGAGATATCATTCTTTGAGTGTTTTTTATCAGATGGATTTATTGTTTTTTTTTGAGCTAATTGAAGGACTGAATCATCTCTATTTGGTGTTAGGGTGATTGGAGGACCCTCTATCTTGTGTTTCGTGGAGAACAGACCACTGGAGGGGAACCCAAAATATTGGTCGAAGCATGTGGAGGAAGAACCAGACATTCTAGAAAATCCCAATGAACACAATGTCTAACCTCGGGTTACATAGTGTGTGACCTCCACTGAGTGGAGGCTAGGGATTCAGAAGATAATTAAATGTAATATAGTCTGTGACATAGTCACATAGTGTGTAGTGCCTTCTTAGATACTCGGCATGTGTCTCGGGAGATACACATACACTGAATGGAGTACACAGGTTTCCTACACAGCATGTAACCCCCCCCACATGACTTGGCCTGGTCCATGTACATAGACTATCCCATGTACTGTTAAACAGGTTGTGAGACACGGGTTGACACCGTGTATTGGCACACAACCAGGGTACATGAGCGGAACCCAGATAGAAGTACACATCTTGTGACTTATTCTATATGTCATGTACCCATCTTCTACATGAAACAGTTTTGAATTACACATGCTATTTTACCCAAGCAGTACCCAGGGTCAAGGAACATGAACTGTGACCCTACTACACACCATTTAAAACTTTCTAAGGGGCTTGATTTTATTTTCCTCTATATTTTGGACAAGTTTAATTAGGTTTCATTCCCATGATCATTTCCTTGAAGTTTGGTGTGAATCGGTTCCTACCCATAGAAGTATGACACCTTCAGCAGGACTTTCTTGGTAGAGTTGTTGGAATCCCCTGAGAGGCCTGGAGGATAATACTCTATTCATTTTTCATGCTCGAGGTATATTACATGGTATTGAAATGACCAACTTCAATGAGTGTCGATCATATACTTAGTAGGTTAATCTAGATGGAGTTATTGGTATAACCCTGTGGCCCTGACTATGATATTTATCTGTGGAATCGTATTCTCTTTAGATCTACCAGTGTATCTCTCACTCTCATGACAGTTATTGATGAAAAATACTTCTCGGATAGACATCATCAGTGCTATTAGACTCATGAGTGTGTTCTCTCAGATGAGTACTTCATGGAATCTTTGAGCTGGATCCCTATTGTTGGTATACGGTAGTTGTGACTTACCCCGGACTATGTGGTATGGAATGAATATATCTAGATATCATTATTATATGTGTTTTATACATATACATGTTTAAATATGACCGTATATTTCCTTTTTGTATTTCTTTGTGGTTTGGGGGTTTCCTACTGAGTATTTTTATACTCACCCTTGCACGGTATTTTCTCACTCGTGTCTTGTCTTGTAAAGATGAGAGACCTTTCAGGAGAGTCCAAGACAGACAAGGACTGGATGGAGCTTTGTGAGATTAGGCATATGAGGTGTTCTTACGACTATAGATAGTAGTCACAATACCTTTTATTATAAGTTAGACCTGTGGTTATAGAAATCCTTTGGTGGGATTTTATTTGGCCCAATTTCACATTACCTTACTTTCCTACCACACTCTATTTTTTGGGATATATTGGTATGAATGAACTATTTTCTTAGTGGTTTTTACATTTCAATTTTTTGTGAGCTTGGAGATGTGTACATGCCTACTCAGTGCAACTCACAAGCCCCGAGAGTATTGGGGATGGGCTTGGGGAGTTTCAGAATTGGCCTAAATGGGGCAGTTCATGAAAACAATTCTCTAACCATGTTCATAGAATAGATAAAAAATGTTTTCAAACTAATATTTTCCCATAGAACTAGTGGAGAGAGTTATCAAGTATTATTCTAAATCAATACACACATCAGATGATCCCCCAAAATTTTTATTCAATCATAATTCAATATAAATATATAGAGAATTATAAATATTTATATATTATTAAGATAAAATGAAATAAATAGAGTAATTAATCCACTTCCTTAAAATCACTTCTTGTGTGGTTTATATTCTTTTTCATTATTCATTAATCATTATTCTTCTATCTATTCAATAAAATGTATGTAACGAGATTAATTGGTGAAATTATTCTTATTTATAAACAAAAAATGAATGTATTGGATGCATAATAAGATAATTTTTTAATATCCATTTACATGACTCTTTAACCCCTTAGTATTTTGTCAAAAAAGTGGTGGATATCTAAAACTTTCCAAATTCAAAGTAAAATTTCAGTCTTTGACCATTAATATTGAATGGATCATTATATTTTCTATCTATCAACATAACTCCATTTTTTCACATCAATCACTTAGAGTGGTATATTACACATAGAATCTATATTGCCTATAAATTGATTCTTTATTAAATTTAATAGAAGGAGAAGTTTTCCTTATTTAAATTTCTTACATTGAATCATCCTTTATGAAAATATTTTATCTTTTCTTTCAAAACCCATTCATTCTCATATTATTTTTTTAATAATTACTCCAACTCATTGTAGTCAAATATCCTCTTTTATACATAATTATTGTAGTTCATGTTAAAATATTTCACCATCCATAATTCATTATGTTCAATCTCTACCGATAGCTTGCGCATTATTTCAAAAAAAATAAGTGTATATAGTGATATAAAAAGTTTTATTTTATAATTACTTAAATAAAACCAAATATCATATTCCATATTATAATTCCAATCCATACATTAGAAACTCATTATCTTTTCTACAATTCATTTTAAAGCTTTATTTTTCATCTCATCTTGTCCACTTTTTTGTGATGATACATTGATGCATATGTGTGTTTTCATCCATACCTTTGAATTACCCTTATAAATAAATAATACTATAATTTTAACCCATTATCATGAATGATGTATCTCATAACTACATATCTATAGAATATATATACTCTTGTAAATTTAACCATATAAGAATACAAATTATCTATAAGGTAAATGTTTTTAACCAATTTTGATACATAGTCTACTAACACCCAGATATATTCATTACAATGAGACTTTGGGAATGGTCACATAAATTCCAAACCCTAGACATCAATTATTTCAACTTCCAATATACCAAATTGAGTAATATATTTCTTACTACTTAGATTTATTTTCATTTGAAAACTATCACAATTATTATTAAACTCCCTTATATCTTTGGATAAAGTGGGATAATATAATCCACATTAATGAAATTTTGAAATTTTTTATAGATTATTTTATTTTAACCACAATAAAGTGAGTAAAATTTGTTTTCAATTAAAATAACATACTCGTGTAGTGTGCAACATCTATGGATTTCATCAACCCCTTATTTGTATAGAAGTGAAGGTAGTCATTCACATGTACCTCAAACATTTTCTTCTTATAACATGTCATCCCCTAAAAAAATTTCTTAGTATCTAAATAGATAGTCCCTTGGTTTTTACTAAAAATAATCACATCTAGAAACTCTCTCATGATATAATGATTATTTTATTAAATTAATCCTTTATGAAAAGGTAACTAATCATCCACTTGACTCTAAACTAATTTTTTATCTTTTATATTGTGGTAAAATTATTGAAAAAATAATATGTTGTATACGCTATATTTTTCAACAAGTCCCATTTTATCGTATGGTTTAATGATCATAAAATCCCTTAATTTGGTTTTTAATGGTTTTTATTGAACTATTAATTTACATATTTTATATTCTAAATATATTTTTCATATTTAGTTAACTTTTACATTGATTTTTTTATTATTGAATCCCTGCATTCAAATTTTATGTAGTTTCAAAAAAGATTGATGAATCATTATGATCAAAATAATGTCTCAGATAAATTCTAGTTTTCGAGAATTTTTTTACGTCTATAATTAGTACATTAAAGATTTGTGATAAATTAAACAATTACTATTAATACTTATAATCCGATAAATAATTGTATCTAGATATAATTCTTGTGGTGAATATTTTTTATAAATCCGTTTGTTTGTGTCAATACCTTATGTTCACATTGAAGCTTTATGATCAAAATAAATCCTTATAATCAAACTAGATTAATTATCATAAATGAAAAATTCTATGGATTATGATCAAAATATAAAGTCCTATAATCAAATGAAATTAATATGATCAGATGAATTTTTGGGTCCTATAAAGTCCTCTAAATCCATATCATCATGTAAAGCCTTATGATCATAGGTATTATGATGTGTAACCATCATGACATTGGATATATTTAAGTAATTGTAAATTATTTTATTACTATTTCAAATAATTTATTATCATTTTAGTTTATCAAGAGATGTCTACTCTAACATTTAGTTTTATAAAAATTAGTGATGTATAAATAAAGAATGTTTAGCGAAATTAAAGATGTAATTTCCATGAAGAGTAAAGATTCAATGAAGATGCAAGATTCACTAACATGATACAATATTGTTTTTATTTCTAGAGGAGATCTCATGAAAAAGAAAAGATCACTAATTTTGGATAAATTTTTATTTTCACTTGATGATTTATATTAGAGAGATTTAATTTGATTCAATAAGGAAAGAGATTTTTTAATGTTAATAAGTTTGGTGAATAATCAAGATATAACATGTTTTAATATACTCTATTTTTCATGTTATTATTATTGTATATCTAAAACCAAAAAAATATTATTGTATACCTTCAATTTAAATATACTAAAATCTATTATCTTTCATAACTACTAAAATATTTCTTTCATTATTTTTAATACTTCTTCACCAAATATCAGTTTTATCTTGAAACTTTGTTTTGAACCAGTAGTTCTTCTACTCAACCTTTAATATAAATTTGAAACACTTTTTTTGAGTGTGTAAAAACTGAGGATATTTATTATAAAAAGATAGAGATCTGTATTTAAATCTATTAGAAAATTTTTTAACATATTGTTGTTTATCTCAAAAAAAATATTTACGCCCACTGGAAAGATATCTACATAGTTAAAATCACAATAATTATTGAGAGAGCATTGGAAAGGGGGACTATGGGATATTTTTCATGGGAAAAATATAAACTATTGGTTTCCTACTTTTTATCATTTTTTATTTTACATTTTATATCTTATCTAGAATGAAAAATTCATTCAATGTTTTAAAGATGATGTTTTGGGGTAAATTTTTAAATAAATTCAATTTACCCCCCCTCCCTCATTAGTCATCGTGAAACACCTATTGGGCCAAAAATTTTAATCCAAGATTGTGACATTTTACTTCTCCAATTTTATCTGTTTAAGTATGAATATCATTTCTAAAGTTGGTTTAATGGTAGACGTGACTGAATATATGTCAATGGTAAGAGATATATAATTAAATAATTATAACTATGGTGTTTGGAAGTCCATTATTATTATTTATTTGAATAACATAGGTATGAAAGTCCACATAAAAGATTTAAAATCCTTAAAATTTCATATAGGGGAACCAGAGTTATGGACTTATACATAAGAAACTGAATATGATATTAACTCTAAGTAAATGAGTGTTATTATATGTTTTCATGGTCTAGATTAGTTTAATCAAGTTTAAAAATTCCCTACTGTAAATGAAATATGGGAAAATATTATTAAATCTTATGAGGGAATTGACAATATTAGATAAATAATGTATAATAATACCAAACTCAATTTTGACACATTCAGATTGATATATGGATAAGGAAGAACTCAAATAAATATTAAAATCACAAAACTTATTAATGAAATTTCTTTTTCGGGAACTCTAATTCCTGAATCAAATAAAACACTAAATGTTCTTAGAGTTTTACCTTAAAAATCAAGTGGAATTTTTATTAAAATAAAATTATCTACACCTATAAAATATTTGAAAATAAAATATATTATTGGGTTTCTAGTCATGTATAAGGAATAGATATAGGCATTGATTAAGGATTATAATATGATCAATAATGAAAATGATTCCTTGAAAGTCTATATGTTAAAGTATAAAGGGAATCTCAAATAAAAGTAAATATCTAAATCATCTCGTGAAGATGAAAAATGATGCTCAGAATCAAATGTTGATCTTGGTTAGTTTTAAAGGAAATTCAAAAGGTTTATAATAATATTAGATACACATATAATTATTTTAAAATTTATAATAAATTTGATGTAAATAATAAGGAATTGAGATTTTATGAATATAATGAGATAAGGCATATAAAGTTTGATTTCATTTAGTTGAAAGGAAATAAAAACACTAGAAGAAAGTTCTAATGAAATATTTATTTTAATAGGAATGAGGAAAAGGAAATTAATGATGCTTGGAGTGATTTTTAATACTTCATTAGTGAATCTTATTCAGATTCATTCAAATTATAAAACTAATACATTATTTATGTCTCGTTGAGAAGAGTTTCAACCTATTTATGTTAATTTCTTTGAATCTACACCTAAAAACTATTTTGGTGAGTTAAATGAATAACTATTCTATATTAGAATATAAATATGAATAATTGAAGAAAAAAATAATTCTCTTAAAAAATATTATTATTTTATGTCAAGAAAAATGTTTAAAATGGCCTAATATATTTTAGAATTTAAATCTAATTTAAAAAAATCTAGTTGTGTTTTCCATGGAATCAAAATAGAAAAATATTAGTAAAATAAAAGATTTGAAATATTTTTATGCTTTATTTACTAAGTGGTAGAATTATATAAATTAAATTAATAATAATAATAAATAACATAAGGAAACATATGGTATAGAAAGCGAGGTTAAAAAATAAAGTTATATAAAAATTATTTTGTGCCTAGTTAAAAAATGGAAACATATCTAATGTTTCTAACTTTCATTGTGAAATATTTTTATTATGGTCATTATTGTTTTCCTATAAAAACCAATGTCCATGGAATAAAAATAATCACATTACTAGAAACATATCATATCTTAAATACAGAATTTCATCTTTATGTAAAAAGATATTGTTTCCCATGTCCTTACTTTCTAATAGTGTCAGACCCAATATAATTTAGGTACTAAAGAATATCATTTAATAATATTTACATATTTCTAATGATCCACAATAATATAAATTATAAATTGTTTGTTGATCATGGATTTTAATGATATATGAATGGATATTTCCCTAACCTTCACTTATAATCCAAAATTAATGGAGGTGATGTTACATATTGTGATAATATCAAAGGATATATTATTATAGTTTGATTTTTTAGAGATCCATGATCAATCATTATAATAAAAATACTTTAATTTTATGTATTAAATCAAATCCTAATAAGTATTTCTAAAATTTATGATGTTGGATTTTCTATTTATTTTTCTAATGATTCATATTCATTTTTTTAAAAGATGAAATGCTTAAGTTTAAATAACAAAAAACTGAAAGTGTTTACACTCTGGATATTTATTCTATATGAAAATAGAATGTGAATATTTTTAATTATGGAATCAATGAATCATGTGTTTGTAATATAAGTCTTAGAAATCAAAATTTATACTCTTTAAGAAAATTATCTAATAAAAATTTAATTTCTACTTTTTTCAACATAAATTTGAAAAACAATAGTGTGATGCATTCAAATGGGAAATAAACAAAAGTAATAAATATAAACCAATAAAAGTTGTTGGATCTTTTATATTATTATAACTTATTCATATATATATATATATATTATTGGTCCCTTTGGAACTTAAATCCTTGATGGTAAGTCTTTTTATTTTTTATTTTTCAGTTGATGAATTATCTAGTTTTACATGGTGGAGAGTTTGATAATCATTAATTCAATTCATTTTTCTCATGAAATGGAATTAAAAATAACTTTTCTTCCCCTAGTACACCTAAACATAATAGTGTTTTTAAAAGATATTCTAGGACCATGAATGAGACTGCTATAAAATTTATTTGTGAATATAAAATTCCTACACATTTTTTGGATGAGTCTATTAACACATATTTTTGTGTTATTAATATAATCCTAATGATTCCTATCATGAATGAAACACCCTATGAGTTATGGAATAACAGAAAACAAAAGGTTGGATACTATAATTTTTTTTGATACAATGTGTACATATTAAACAACAAGGAAAACCTTGGTTGTTTGTATCCAAAGGGTGGTGAAGGATTCTTCCTACTTTATTCTACTTCCTCTAAAGATTATAGTGTTTTCAAAGAGAGGTTAAGGACTATTAAAGAAACTAATCATGATAAATTTTGTGAAAGTAATTATTTTCATCCAAAAATAAATAAATTTGGTGACTTGATTTATTCTTTGGATGACATGAGACTTGAAATTTTTGATGAAAACATAGATGATGATATAGAATATGATCCTAAATAATACAGTCCAAAAATAACTAAATATAAGGAACCTAAATGTGTTATTACTAGATATAATAAAACCATTAAAAATAATCTATATAAATAATTTATAGTAATCTTAGATAAACTAGTTATGACTATAAGAAGTTTAATATCTTTGATTAATTATATGTTATCCTATCCTAGCTAGAACATAAAACAATAGAATAATCCTTTATTTATGAGAGTTTTGTAGATTCCATTCAAGAAGAATTAAACTATTTTAATAGGAAGAAAGTATGGTATTCAGTTGATAGACCCTTAGAAAATATTATTCTATAAAAAAATGAATATTTATAAATAATAAGGATGATTATGGTGTAATAACTAGAAATAAATCTATACTAGTTCCTAAAACAATAGGAAGTAATATACTATGAATAAACCTTTCTAGATATTTATGGGTTATAATACATTATTATTATCTAAGAAAATGCATCATATATAGATTTCAAGTTTTTTCAGAATGATGTAAAATATTATTTTTTAAATGGATTTTTAATAGAGGTATATTATGTTGAACAACCACCAGGATTTGAAAACCCCGATATTCCAAATTTTATTTTCAAATATATCAAGGCTTTTTATGTTCTTGAAAAATCACCTAGGGCCGAGTATGAAATATTAAGTTTATATATATTATCAAATGGTTTTATTGTGGGTTTGGAACACCCAACCTTTTTCACAAAAACCTCATCAAATGAACTATAATTATAGAATTTTATATTGATGATTTTATTTTGGGTTATACAAAAAAATTGTAAGTTTTAAAAACCGGTGAAAATAGAATTTTAAATGATCATTATAAGGTAGTTAAATTTCTTTCTTGGATTTCATATTATCCAAAAATATTTTAGGATTTTATTAAAGAAAATTTAATACAAACATGGATTACCAATACGGTTTGGACATGGAATAATTAATATATATTTAATTCCTCTGAGTTATAAAATTAATTATGATTTGGATGAATCTAGGAAACTAGATAACAATAAGATATATAGAAGAATAATTGGGATCTTACATTATTTAATTTAAATTATACCATAAATTATGTTTTATGTGTTTCCTTGTACTAGACATGAATCAAACCTAAAAAGTCATATATGAGAGATTCAATAATGGTTTTAAGATAATTAAAAGAAATAATTTCATTATCTTTAATTTTTCTAAAATATTTTTACTTTGATTTAGTTTCACATTATGTGGTTTAATTTGGAGGTTGTAGGTTAAATAAAAAGTGTACAACCAAAACCTTATAATCTATAGTAAATTATATAGCTTCAAAAATAAACACTTTGCTGCATTGTGATATGCTAAAATATAATACATTATAACTAGTGGTTATTATGTACAAGGGTTGTGTAAGAATCACACCCTAATGGAAATTGGCTTTAATTTTGGCCATATTTATAAACTATGTTGTTTTAATTTCTTATTGGTAATTATTGATATAATTTTTCTATGTTAATATTTATTTTATTTAATGTAACTTTTTATTTTGAGATTTAATTTTGAAATTATATAAAAAAGTTTTTTTACCATTTTAATTTCACCCATGTAATTTTATCATAAAATTTTCTATATGCCAGATTTTTAAATGAAATTTTATGGATATAATATGAAATAAATTTTCATCATTTTTTATTTAGACATTGAATGTAGGATCCCAAATTGGGATGGTACTAATTAACCAATAATTCATAGTTGGTATGGATTTGATGAATTGAACATTTAATCACAATTTGGGTTGTAAATTTTTCATTTGAATTAGTATTTAGATGAAATTTTAATATCTTTTTTTAAGAATATTATTCAATTATACGATATGTTATGTCACATGAAGCTTCTTCTAAAATTAATCCCAAAATGGATTAAATTTTATGGACAAAATGACACATGTACCCTTGTTGAAATTTCATACCCTATCCCTTACCAACTTTATTTAATTTAGTTTTTAAATATTTGGGAGGGGTTTTTGCGGTGTGTGTGGGGGTCTTTTTTATGGTTTATTTATGTGAAACCTATCTAACCATTTGGAATAAGAAATTATTTATGCAAATATCTATTCCCAGAAAGCTCTTCTCTCCCACTTATACTTTTTATTTATACATATTTGGGCTTTTAATATCACTTTATATTGAATAAATACTTTGTCTTAATATATTTTCATCTTTTTATTTTTTTACTAGATCTAGAATCTAAGAGTGGATATGATATTTAGATGAAACCTTTCAAATTGTTTCTTATGAAAATATTCTACATCATCACAAATCTTCTCATAGAAGTTTATTTCTCATTCATAATCTTATTAATTGATACTATATTCACTTTTTTTATCTATAAAAGTACTCTAATTCATAAAATATAATCAATTATTTTTGTTTTAATTTATATGGAACTCAATTGATTTTCACTTTTACCATGTGGTCGGGCTTATGTGGATTGTAAGAGAAAAAATTTAATCGAAGACTCTAATAAACATGGGATCAATTCATAAGTTCTGAATATAATACTAAAAAATAATTATTTATTATTTATAGGATGTATATTACTATCAAATTTTACACTAATTTTTTTTAAAAAAATTACCAGAATAAAAGTAGGGTTTTATTTTTGGAAGTCCCCAAGTCGGCCCAAGGTTCATTTTTCCCATCTTTTTTATTGTGTTAATTTTTATAGGGATTGTGAATTAAAAATATTAGGGTGATTGAATTAAATTTATTTTAATCACATTGTGTAATAATTAATGAATACTTAATGGGTATATTAGATTGATTATGACTTCACATATTAGCGATTTTAATGATATTGTTTTCTTAACTATTTTCTTTTATTCTAAAATACCTCAAACAAAACCCACCTATTTCATTCTCTATTTTACTTTATCTGTGTTTATTAATTAATATTTAAGAGTTATTTAATTCAATTCCTCCTCAAGATAATTTTCTAGACCATACACTATGTTAAAATTAGTAATAAAATGTAAAATTTGTGATAGTGTGTTCAACAACACTCATCAAATTAGCATCATTGATGATTAGACAATTTTTACTTCAAAAACTTTTAAGATGTTATTATATTATTATTTTCATTAAAAATATATTAAAAATGGAAGTAATTATTAATTAACCTTTATTTAGTGAAATAATCATAATTTTAGGGAAATATTAAAAGGATTTGGAAAGTCTACTTGTAGGGATCATGTGTTTAAAGATTTCATTATAGGCCTGAAAGAAGATATTGAGTACCAATATCATGAATCATTTGAAAAGGAAATCACTGAATTCTCATAATATTTTCTTGAATTCAATCTACATGAGGCCAATGATTAAAAAAATATCTATTTATATTTGATTAATACACTATGGAAGTGGTGTCTATATTGATAATACTTCTCCCCCAAATATCTTAGAATTCACCCCCCTCCCCCCAAGAAGAAAATGAACATGATTTAGATCAACTAAAGGTAGGTGAATTAATTTTATATTCACTTGTTTTTTATTTTATATTTTTATGAAATCAAATTCACTGACCACATTTTCCTTTTACAAATTCATCACTCATTTTTTCCCTGGTAAGTGGTGATGATGAGGATATATTAGACTCCTTTGCAGAGAAGATGGTGTTGTAATTTGATGATGAATGTGTTCTAAGTTATATTCAAAAATACTTGAAATCCAATAACAATGATGGGGACCATGAAGAATTTAATTCTTCATGTTTTAATCAATATAAAATGGAATTGTTAAATTATTCTCCTCATGATTTTTATGAAAAATTTATATTTTGAAATCAAACCTGAATGTTATAAATGAAACTAAAAAGTTGTTTTGGTTGAAGAATATTATGCTATCAAAGATAATGAGGTGACACAACTACCTATTCTATATCAACATGAACTTATACTAGATTTGGATGAAAAAAATATTTATAGGTAGTACTCCTTGATTATTTCCCCTCCCCCCCCCCCAATTTTTGCTTCTTTAATTCTTCCATTTTGTGGGTGGGATCATTTCTCTTTATACTTGGGGTTATTCACTCTTTTTATCCACTTATAAATATTATAATAAATAAAATGTGGGGTTTTCTATCAAATAAACAAAATCTTACTTCATATTGATTATAAATTTATAAATATATCCAATTGTAAATAGTATAAATACAATGCTTCTCGAGAGGAAACCCTAGTTTTTAATCCTTCTTTTCTTTCCAAATTTTCATATTTACTTATTTCATATTTTAATATTTTTTTACTCTATATTGGTATTATAGGTATTTTGGATTCCCTCGGTGGAGGTAAAGTTTCACCATGTTCGTGATAATCACCAAGATGATTCCTTCAGGAATACTTATTTTGTTCTTGTCCAATTATTTTCATACATTTCATTGGAATAATCATGTGTGAGTTCTATTGGATAAAATATAACATTTTATGTTTGGGGATGGGATGGTCTTTTTGGTAGATTCTTTAAGAGTCTTATTTTTAATAAGTGTTATTTTTTTCAATTACTATGTCCTTTCAAAAATCAAGAAAAATAAAAAAAAATTAAAAAAATCATTTCACATTATCATTAAATATATTGAACCCATTAAACTATAAAATTTATTTTTTTCAATCATTTTTGAAACATTTTAAGCATGGTAATTTTTTTATCAATGGTGGACGAAATAGTTAAAATAAGGGTTGGTTAATGATATGATTGATTATATATTTATGAATGCTTTTTATTTTGGAACCATTAATTATGATTATTTTTTGGTAAAATTGTGACATATAATATTTCTACAAAACATTAGGATCAAGAATTACTTATGAGTCTTTCTGGCCTAATTGAAGGTATATCCAAGTTATGTAATATTTTTCATCGTACAACATGGTATTTCTATATATTTTTTTCTATTATGATAAATTTAATAATAATAACATATTTAAATTTCCATTTTTGGATAATATATGACTATCATATGTCCTAAAAATAATTTTAAAAATAAAAAAACACATACAAAAATAATGTGTTAGGTCTAAAAGGGGCCTAGATTCCCATAGGGGGGGGGGGTGAATTAGAGTATGGATATTTTTTCTAAAATTATTCCCACCCCACTTGATCCCTAACTCTTCAAAATAAGGACCACTTTTTTTATAATTAGTGTTTATATGGATATTAACCTTTATGAATTTATCTGATGAATATTCACAAAACGTAAACTAAGAAAGAAAACACAAGGACCCATAGAATTTTACTTGGTTCACCCTCACTGTGCTACCACTAGGGAGCATTGAATAGGTAATGTGCCGATGTACCAAATTCACTAAGTCTCACTACCAACACATGGTTTAGGATAGATCACTTCTACACCCAGGATCACTACCTTTACAAAGTTTAGGGATATCACACTACTTCCCAAGGGTCACTCCCTCAATATTTCCTTTGCTGGCTCACTACCGGTGGAAAGGAATAACTTCTTACTTTTTCTGTTCTCACTACTACAAAAAGGATCCACACATATTTTATGTAAATATATGTCCCTTCATTAGAAATAATGAATTCATACTCAATTTTGGGAAGATTCTATGTTGAAGTTCCTTCTGGGATACTCCTTCACTTCCGTGAAAAAACCTTGATGTAGTTCTTAAACTTTCTAGCTACCTGGAACAGAAATCTCTTTCTTGTAGACCAAATAATTACCTTCTCTTTGGATTTAAAAAGATACTACCTGAATGAAAAGTATTCCTTTCAATGTTTGTGATGTGGTAGTGAATAAACTCCTTCTATGAGTATTGTCAAATGGTCAAAATATTTTTTCTTGTTCTTCTTATGAATCTAGATGTGATAATGATGCTTTTTATAGGGTAGTGTAGGATTGTATCTCCTTGTGCAAGACTCTAGTGTGATACCCCTATAAAACACCCAAGTTCCTGAAAATTTGGATGAGATCCGAGCATGTAACCCTTTATGTGAGATCCTTCCATGTACCCTTGCATGTTATCCTAGTGCATAACTCCTTTCACACTTTTTACGAGATCTTAGCGTGATACCCTTTTTATTATTTTCATGAGATCCTGGTACAAGACCCCTTTTATGTTATGTGGGAGATATCGGTGTGTGCCCCCTTTCAAACTTTATGTGAGATATTGTTCAGATCATTTTCAACACTTACATGAAATTAATCATGTATATTTCTTCACAAGATCACTCCATGAACCTCCTTTTCCAGATCTCTCCTAAAGACTCATTCATAGACATTTATTTAGATAAATCATTTCAAAAAAACCTTTTCAGTCTTTAAGGACCGATTAGGGGGTATTTATACTCATAAATCCACTACCTTAACCCAAAAAATTATGAAAAAAACGTCCTTTTCACCACTATAGAGATGGGCATCTTGCGCTCTGTGAGAACCTTTCATGAGATCAATTGATGATCATGTAATAGTCAGCAATGTTGTCTTACAATACTTTTCATAATCCATCACATGATCCAAATACAATCGTGGGCACTACATGATATGTCATATCAAGATCCATAGGCAATCATGCACTTTGTGAGATCTCATCACGATATCCAAAGTCAATCAAGTGGTGACATGATTTTAAATGACTGCGATATACCTCCATCATTTCCATATTTTCTTTGTCTTTATGATTTTTTTAATATATCTCCCTGTGATCCTTTTAAAATCATGATTTTCATCATGTGCTTCCCAATATCTCAATGCGAGACCAATTCAATCATCAACACTCTGTGAGATCAGTTCAAACATTCGTGTTATGTGAGATCAAACATCTCGCCCTCACACGAGATCAGAAATTTCATACTTTTGTGAGATAATTTTTTTTTCTCTTCTGTGAGATCAGATATTTTTTCTTCTGTGAGATCAAATATTTATATCTTTCGTCTTTCAGGATATCAGATATTGTACACTTTGCACAAGATCAGTTATTTCACACTTACATGAGATCAGATATATCATGCTTAATTTTCATGACTTCTTTGAAAAAAACCATCATCAACAACCTTAAAACTTTTCAACAAACACAATCAATCCAAAATCACCATCATGAGGTATTTTTTCCTAAAAATATCCCCATTTGGTTTTTTGAAAAAACTTCACATTTTGATACCACATTAAATCTTCTTCCATATTCTACCAAAAAAAATCTTCTTGTGATTCTAATAGCAATCATAGATTTAATCAACACATTCTACAAGACCATATGAGCCATGATCAGTGTGAGAAACAATATTAGCATGAAAATTTCACCATTGAATCACTTTATTTCTAAATTAGTCAACTTATTTCATGATAAACACCATCTATCAGGATATATAACCTTTTATCGAACGTATTTAACATCGCCAGATTTAAAAATCCACCCTACATCACCACTCCCCCTATCTAGATTCTCCCCCTTTTATAGCCACAAATTTTCACCCGCAATCAATGAACCCAAATATCACTCATTTTTTGTCTTCAAAAATTTTATGAACACAAATCAAAACATTAGGTGTAAATCATCAGATGACATATAGACTGGGTCCCACATCCGCACTCTTGCAATTGTGGGGAGTCATATGAACTCCAATAGTCAATCGATACAACTTAAACACCTATTTGGGTAAGTCCTTCATCAGAATGTTTGCAACCTATAGTTCTATAAGAACATACTCCAAATTATTAATCCTAATCTCAACATTCTACTTGATGATGTGAAATTTTATTTAAATATACTTTTTCCTTGAGTGATGGACTTGATTATTGATAACATTTATAGTACTTGAATTATCACAATGAATACCAATCATATACTTCACTTAAATCTCCCCCATTATCATATAATTCAATAGGTAATTCCTTCCAATATAAATATACTCCCCCTTAGTCAGTTATCTCCATTCATTTTATTTTGGACAATCTATAAAATCATGATGGGTACACATTATTATTTTATCTATTAAAATCTAGATAAATGGAAATTACTCTCACCTTTGGGTTGTGTGCTTCTTCTTATCCCAAGAGATATTATATGTTGACATATGAACACCACTAGGTTATGTCAATAATATTCAATTTCTCCTTCAACTTCATTTATCAACTTTATATTAAAACATTGATTCTTTTATCGGTTTTCAAGATCAGAGTCATATTCTTCTTTATAGGTGCACCCAACTTCCATGAATTCTTTCATCATGACTTTATTCAGTTATTTAGAGGATTATTGTGTCATATAATGATATATAATTTAGAGTGATTATCAAAATGTATCCTATAAAACCTAAATGTTTTTTATATCTATAAAGTAGTCAACTAATACCACATTATTAGAAAAGAATAGATTATCATGAAATACATGAATGTTGCTGATTATCCCCTAGTCAGTATTCTCTCACTGGACAGATAACACTTGAACTAGGGTATGATGCCAATGGTTCAATATTCAATGTGATTTGGAACCACTGGATCATTAAAGTATAAAATTGATATTTCTTCATTTTGACATTAGTTTATTCACTATAAAATCTCTATTTTCCACAGTATTCAACTTCCAGATACCTATTCAAGAAATATATTTTTTTGTAACACAACTTATTGAGTTTGATACCATATGTAAATTTAAATAGTTTGGATTCTTCTTGTCGCATGTATCTCTATTCAACATATGGAACCATGTCCTTTCAACACACAAACCTCATGGATTGTATCTCCCACTTAGTATTGCACAAATTTAAATAAATATTAGAAACATTAAATGCATGGGGAGAGGGGTCCATATGGAATATTCAAGAAGAGGATTGTGGTCGATCCTGATGGCTCAACCCTATGATACTTTATTCCAAATCACTATACTATTTTTTTCTGGTTCCAACTACCATGTTAACTTAAACTGTTATATCCATATAACTAAACATTATTTACCCACATGATAAGTATTCTTCTGATATTTATATTCATTAGGATTGGACGTTTTCAAAATTTTGTGTTTAATACCATTAATATAAATTTTATTCTTTGATGCTATACCAATATTCCATTTTTCATGACTCTTTCTTCAAGCAGGAATCTTTCCACTAGTCATCTTCTCATTATTCTTCCTCTATTGGAGATATCTTTCTCTTTCCTTCACATATCACCATGCGGCATGACATGAGAATTTTTTAGGGAACTATTTATTAATTTTTTTATTAGTTATCTGAGTCACGTCACACTTTCTTATTGAGGTTTATTAATCCATTGAATTGATATTATTTTTAATAATAGTTAGAGAATCTCATCCCTTTTTCTTCTAGTTTCATTCAAAATCTTTCCAAGACAGCTATTGTGAGTGTAATAGAGGAGTTGATTGATATGCCTTTCATTGAGCTCATTATGATTCCCATGAGGCTGCAAACCTATTTTTTGACTTATCATGTTGTCTTTAAATATAGTATTTTTCATTATACACTTCTGGAGATGAAAAAATTCATAGGGGTTCCTTTTACATTCTTTCTATATTCCTAGTTCAATGTATTTCCAAATTCCCATTATTAGAAAATATAAAAAAATTCCATTAAAACATACATAATTTCATCATTTTTCATTGAGATGTTGATTCATACAAGGTTCTTCTTCTTACATTTATCTATCGGGCTTCTTGACACATACTCATGATGTGTCCATATCTTCCACAATAATAGCATTTGATGGATACATTATTTTGTGAGTCATTTATTTCTTACTTTTTAATAGTCTTATGCTTATTATAATATTTAGAAATATTTATATCTTTAAAATATGAAATATATTCAAATTATGAAAAGAAAAAATTTGAAATATGACTTGGAAACCCACAAAAATATCACATATTTTCCTTACTTTCTATAAAATCCTTTTTAGGTTTGTTTATAGTATCCATAAGATTGTTCTTATTTTTTGAAAATGTTCATGGCTATACTCCTCTCATTCATGAGAGAGGGTTAATCATATCCAATACTATATTTTCCCAAACTATATAGTCTCTGGCATGAGAATATAATTTCATATTTTTTTCTCTAAAGTGTCATATTTTATTGTCATTTTAATATCACCTAACAAATGATAATAAAATAGTAAGGGTAATGACTCCTTCAATTTGGTCCTACCTTTAGCATTAGATTTCACAGCGTCATTTTTGAAAGATTCTATATCTAATCCCAATTGTTGAATCATTGTCTCCCTTGATTTAAGTTTATCATGTTCTATCTTGAAATTCTTCCCTCTAGTCATCTAATAATTCAATTCTGAGGAGCTATTATCCATCATGTTGGATTTATCTATTAGAATTCGTCTAAGAAACAAAATCATTATAGCATACATTCTTCTATTGTATCTTTTTCATCTAGTGAAGTAGTTCAGATAGGTGTGAATCAAGATCATCATTCCAAGAATTTCAAATTCTGAATTTCATCTGAGTCCAAATTATTTCCCATTTCATAATCATTTAGTTGTTTTAGTTCTTTAGTTTTGGAATCAATCTTATATCTTAGATCTATGGACAACCCAAAAAGACATTTATTTAATCCTTCTATCTTGTTGAATTCAATTTCCTACACTTGGATCTAGATATCTTTAGATTTATTTTCTTCATCTAATTTCTAATCCAATTCCTTTATCATATGGACAACATATACTTTTTACCTTCTTGGAATTTCTTCTTCATTAGTAGTTTCAGAATCACTTGGAATATCATGTTCTTAACTCATTTCTATAGTAGCATTGAATTAGTAAATATTTTCACTATCTAATTCATTGAAACCATTATTTATTTCATTATTGGTTTCCTTCAACTGAATCACACTCTTTCCATAAATACTTCCAAATTGATGAATTCCACCAGACTTTTTCTTCTTCCTTGATGTTATTCCCTTTTCAATTTCAAAATTAGATAATATCATACTGAAAATTTAATATTAATAATCAACTGAACCAAGTGAGAGGAATGAAATATTATAAAATAAACCTTTCTCTGAAAATAATTGTTAGGTCCAAAAGGGGACTACATACCTGAGAGGGGGGTGAATCTGGGTATGTATATTCTTTTCTAAATTCTTCCTACCTCATTGAATATTGACTTTTTTTTTATAATTTCCAAATTTTTTTATCTTTAGTGATTATATTTATCTTATCCTTTCCAACATTATGTGATGATTATTATGCATAAAAAGTAAATTAGCAAAGTAAATAAAAGTACCCACTAGTTTTTATTTGGTTCACCATCACTGAGCTACGTTTAAGGAGCATACAATTGAAAATGTGCTGATGTACCAAATATACTAAGTATAAATATAAATAATTTTTTTTGATCTATATCACATTAATTTCCATGCTCACTTCCTTTACAAAGTTTAAGTATTGATCACTACATCCTAAGGGTCACTCCCTCAATATTTCCTTTGCTAGATCACTACTGGTGGAAAGTACCACCTACTTCCTTTTACGTTTATCACTACTCTATAAATGTATTTCACTTAATTATAAATAATTAATGTATCCTAAATTGGAGTTAGATTCTCTATTTATGTTCTTTCTGGGATTCTCCTTCACTTTTGTGAAAACACCTTGACGCGATACTTCGAAATTTATAGATACTTGGAACAAAATTTTCTTTATTATAGACACAGAAATTACCTCCAAATTGAATCTAGAAATATCTTCACTAAATAACAAGTCTTTATTTCATTTCCTTGGATGTGTTATTGAATAAATGTTTTATATAAGTATTTTTAAATGGTGCATATCCTTAGTCTTCTTCTTCTTATGAATCCATATATGAAAATGATATAGTTCAAATGGTAATGTAGGAGAATAACTCCATGATAAAAAATAAAGTGTAGAACCCATACATGATACCCTCGAACATAACCCTTTTTATGAGATCTAGTGCGAAACCGTTTGCACAAAATCTTTCCATGTACCCTTGCGTGAGTTCTTGGTTTGTGACCCCTTTTGTGCTTTGTATGAGATCCTAGCATGAGACACTTTATTCACTTTACATGAGATCTTGGTGTGAGATCCATTTCTTTGTTTTCACGATATCCTATTGTTATACCCCTTTCATTATTTTCATGATACTTTTTTCAGAACGTGTGCAACACATACATGGTTTCAATTGGATATATTCCTTTGTAGGATCTCTACATGAACCTCTTTCACGAGAACTCTCCACAAGACTCATTATCAGATGTTTCTTCAGATAAATAATTTAATAGAAACTTAATTAGTATTTAATTATGGGTTATGGTTAATTATAGGCATAAATCTACTTCCTTAACACCTCAAATCACAAACAACTGTCTGAACCACCACCACCATAGCAATCAGCATCATGCGCTCCATGAGATACCATTTCGAGATCAATTGAAAAACATGCAATGACCAGTGATTCTATTTTCTAGTGATTTGTGTAATCCATAATTAGATCCAAATACAATAGTGAGTGTGGTGTGAGATCCCACCATGAGATCCAAATACAATCATGTGCTTCATGAGATCTCATCGCGATATCCAAAGTCAATCATGCGGTCGCATGGTTTCAAATGACTATGAGATACCTCGGTCATTTCAATATTTCTTTTTTATCCATGAACTTTACAAGATCTCTTTGTTATATCCTTTGTCAATGATTCTTTTTTATCAGGTTTTACTTAGGATCTCAATGAGATATCAGTTTAGGAATTCACGCTCCATGAGATCAGTTCAAACATTTGAGCTTCATGAGATCAGACATCTCTCCCTCATGTGAGATCATACATCTCATACTTTCATGAGAAAAAATATTTATACCTTGAACAAGATTATAAATTCATTATTTCATGAGATTAAAAATTTATCTCCTCTGTGAGATTATACATTTTGTACTTTTGAAAGATAAGACATTTTTTTATTGTGCAAGATCATTTATTTTTCACTTGCATGAGATTGGATATCACATGCTCAATCTTTCTATCTTATTTGAAAAACACCCATCATCAACAATCTCAAACCTTGTAAAAAACACAATAAATACAAATTCACCATCAGTATGGAATTTTTTCTAACATAAGAGAGTGATGAAATTTACAACATGCATATATTATAATGTCAGGATCTTAATGTTTGACTTCTTGGAATGTTTAAATGAGTGGGTTTTAAAATTTGATAGTAAATCATATATAATAGTTTTAATGGAATAGTATATATTAAAAATAAAATATTTACATGACCTAAATATAATATATAAAGGGTGGAGATAAAATATTGAAATGATTGGAACACACACACGTGGAGAATTTGTTGCATATTTGAGTAATAATTTTTTCCACAAGATTAATATCATTGATCATAGTGTATTTTTTTTATTCAATTTATGAAATATTTACTTCAAAAACATTGAGATTAAATCATTTTTTTAACCTTTATTTTTTCATATTGCATTCATGGATTGATAAATTTTAAAATTCATCATTTTTTGACTATCATGACATGTTAATTTACCGATAATAGAAAAAGGGTAAGTGTGTATGAGTTGATAAACCTTGTTATTCTAAAAATTTTATTTATATATTTTTTATATAATTTCCCCAAATATAGATTTATTTTAATATTTTATGGAAATTTTTATTTTGATCTTGAATTTAAAAATTTCATGAAAATTTGGTTTTTACCATTTAAAGGTCCACCATAGTAATTTTATAATATCATTTTTTGTATAGAAAATTTTTATATGAAATATTGTGTAAAAATTCTAAAATAATTTTTCAAGCTTTTTTATTTATCCCTTTTAAGATGGATCCCACTTTTGAAGGGCATAAAATGTCCATTAATTCATAATTATACTTGATTTGATATATTGGTCATTTACTCATCATTTGGGAAATAAATTTTCATCCAAAATTATAATGGAATTATATTTCTACAGATTTTAGAGAAGTAATTTTTGATCATTTAATAAAACTAGAGTGAAAATGGTTCATATAGTAACTTGGTCTAAAAGGTTTCTCCAAACGAAGTTAATTTTGGATATATAATGGTGTATGTAACATTGTTGGTATTTTAAACCATATCCCTTACTGGATCTATTTAATTTAGTTTTTCCCTATTTAAGAGGGTCAGTATAGTATTTAAGAAGTTGTGGACAAATGGGTGGTTCCATGACACCTATCTAACCATTTTTAATAAGTAAGAATTTACAGAGAGTTCTCTTCCAAGAAGACACTCGTCTTTCACTTTGGAATTGTGTTTATTTACTCTTTTGCTTTTAATTTAAATTTATATTAAATAAATATTCTATGTTACATTATTTTTATATTTCTAGTTTTCTTATTGTGTTGGAATATAAGAGTGTAGATGATATTTAGATATACCCTTTTAAATTATTTCTTTTGAAAATTGTATGTATGATGAAAACTCCGCCCATGGAAGAGATGTTCTCATTCATAACCGATAAAATTTATAAGTCATTAAATTATTTGTTTTAAATCCATAAACATGATAAATTTAAAAAAATATGATCAATTTTTTGGGTTTTAATTTCAATGTAACTCTGTCAATTTTAACTTTGACTACAAAGTCGGGTTTGTTTGAATCATGGGAGTTGGGATTTAATTGGAAAATCTAATCTAGTTGGGGTAGATTCATAGGGTTAAAATATAATAACCAAGACCATTTAATTATAATTTAAATAATGGAGATTAATTCCTAATAATCCATAAACCATATATTTTATTTTGGACCATAATCAAAGAAGGCTACCATGATTATATGTCTTTAAGTCAACCTTGAGTTTATTTCTTATTATCTTTGTGGTTGTGTTGATTTTTGTAGGGGTCATGGATTGGAATGATTGGGGGATAATAATTAAATTAAATTTAATAATAGGGGATTTTATTAATTAATGGTGAAGTAATATATTATATCAATTATGTATTCTCATATTTATGTTTCAATGATAATATTTTATTTATTTTTTTCCTTTGTTTCAAAATAACACAATTAAAATCCCCATATTTTCTTCCGATCCTAATTTGTTTTTTCGTTTCTTCATAACTTTTTAAGGGTTTTTTATTTCATTTACTTCCCAATATAATAACCTAGGTCATACACTGAGCTTTACTTATAAAAAACATTAAAAAAATTAGACTGTGTGCAACAATGCTTATCAAATGTGCCAATCAATTGTGATACAGTATTTTCTACTAACATTTCAAGAATTATAATAAAGAATTTTATAACCAATAACATTAACTTTAGACATAACTTATCAATGGATATATCATAATAGAGTGATATAATTTTGGAATTAACTTTTACACAAAAACATCTTGTAGATATATTTATAATTCATTTACAAGTTGATATATTTTATTTTAATAAAAGTGAATTATGTATGTTCAATTTTATGTGGGTTATTTATGATTCAATTAAGTAATTTTATTTATCTTTTTGTTTGATTATTTTTTAGTTTTAATTATATTTTATTTATTCTGTGTCTCCATAGAATAAATTTTTCTATTTATTTTTAAAATATTGAATCCACATCACTCGATGTGACATTAGGGGATTTCTTATCTATAAGACTTTAGAAGCTGAACGGTCCCTCAGCTCAGACCCACTCATTATATTACCATATAACTCAATCTCTCTCAATCTTCCTAATCTAAACCCTAATTACTTTCTTTCTCCAACTCTTGGATCTATCAATATGATGGAATATAAAATAGAGATGATAATAAGGCTAAGGGAAGTTCAAAGATAACTAATAAAAGTTGAATGTATTGATGAAGTTTTCCACATCATGTTATAGATCTTGGTTGCCTAAATCCAAAGGGTCTCATAATTAAGAGATTTTTCATTTTTTTAAAGTGGAAATAGGTCTTTGATGGACAAAATATAGGATTCATTTCTTAAAAATAAGATAGTTTTAAGAAAATTCTCAGTTTCTATTTTCTAAAAATTGAGATGTTGTATATTCTAAAGTAAATAGAAAAGATACCACTATTTTATATGATGAGATAGTTGAAATTTTCATTTTCCCCATTAAGTTAGATTCCAATATAGACACTCTTATATATATGATGATTCAATTAAACCTTAATTTATAATATATTTCTTGTTTGGAAATATTTTTATATAGAATAAATATCATAATAACTTTGATTCATAGGGTCCTCTATAAGTTTATTTAGACTATAATAGCTTGAAGAGAAAGAGAATTCAAGAAATTACTTTTTTAATACATTAACCTGATATAAATTTTTCTAAATGATGTTAATGTGATCCTTCCAAGGTTTATGATTCATTACTAACATCAATGTTTCCAACCTACGAAGAGGCTAAAATTTAACCCTTATAAAAGAATTTTGACTTTGATCTTCAAGAAGAAATATGTTGATTTGGATAATGAAATGGTGACTGAATATCAATGGAAACACACCCTACTTTAGGGATCTCTAAAAAACATGAATTTTTTTTGGGATGATTATAAGAATGAGTTTTTCTTCCTGAAAAAGGATAATGAGGAAATTGAAGAAGTTGATAAAGAAAATAAACTTTATTCCTCTCATGGGGGATGTGTTCAAATAAATCCTCAAGATGAAACTCTTATTGAGAGGGTGTCAACTAAGGAAATCATAGAATTACCTTTTATAAGACTTGATATTGAAGGTGATAAATTCAGTAGTAATAATAAGGTTGTTAAGGATTAGTATCGGGAAGAATCTAGCTGTGATCAGAGATTAATGGGTGAGGATAATCCTTAATAAAAACCAGTTACTAGTGTACAGAACTAGGAACATATAATAAGAACTGTCATTGAAGAGTTTTAAATATCCAGAAGGGATATATAGAACTCATCAAGTGGAAATGTTGGTCCCAATCCTATTAGAAGATACAGTCAATTTTTATTTGTGAATCTTCCATCATCTATTATTAAGGAATAATATTATGAGATTCCTTTATCTAATATAAAAAATTCTATCCTTTGGTATTGAGAAATTATAAAAAGAATAGTCAGGAAATAAAAATGAATATGATTCTAAGTTTTAATATCTTGGAAAACCATTTTTTGACTATGTTTTTAATAATTTATGGAATGATAAGGTATAAGTAAATGAGATTAGGGATGAATTTAAAGTATCTAATGAGGAGTTGTAGAGTCTAAACGTGAACTCAATCTCTAATAATTATTTCTATAACATAATATAGATGATGGTTTTAAATATTATTTTTTTTGGGAACCTTCAATATACTTACATAGTTAACTATTCTAAGGACATTGATGGAGTTGAATCCTTGATTAATGAATAAATGGAATTATAGATTAGTTTCTAATTTTGAGTCGGTTGAGCTGATGGAAAAGATAAAACTCTATCTAGTTTTTTTAATAATTTTCAACCTATTAAGATAGTTTATTGGACTGAATTTTTTAAATAATTGAGATATTTAAAACATTGTTCACCATATTTCAAGGAAAATACTATTCTTAAATTAGATTTTAATGAATTTTTAGTATACCCTAGAGGTATGATGTATAATTATGTTTCCAAAATAGATTTTCATACACATAACAGAACTATGATCCAAAAATTCTAATTCCAAAATAAAATTCCCTCTTCTCCAATAAATCTAATACCCAAGTCTACTCATGATGAGTTAAAATGGTTTATGAGTGCTCAATGTATTTTTCCTAGATTAGTTTCAGCTATTAAATCATGTTTTTATAATAAAATCCTATAAGAAACTGAAAACATGATCTTTCAATTGATGATAGTTTCATATTATGTTAGTATAGTAAATGGAATAGTTCAACATCTACCATCTGATATGGTATTTATAGATACCATGAAACTTTTACTCAAGATATCATTCCTTAAATAATGGAACTCACATCCAAGATCATAAATCATTTAAAGATATTGGATGGAAAGGAAACATCCTTGAATTAATGTTTCGTGTTTTTAGGATCTAATATAATGGTGATTTAGAAAAAAACATGAAAATATGGTCATTCCAAAGGATATAACTTTATTGATAAAACTCATCCTTGGAACTATAATGTGAAAAGATATTATTTTAAGGGAAAAGAGTTTATAATTTCCCTATAGAAACCTAACATATCTCTACTTATTCTATAATTCTCTTAGTTAAAATCCTTGTAGAAGAAAATATACAATTTCCTGTCTAAAGATAATCTTTTAAAATTTCCTAACATAGTAGATTATGATACAATGATAAAGGTATTTTTGATTCCACTTAATTATTGTGACAATCATATAGTTCACAAATTAGAGGACCGTGGAAAAGCCTTATTTGAGATCCAAGATGGAAGAGCACTTGAACCACTAATTCCTACGAAATAATTAGTGTACACAAATATTTTTTAGAAATAGTTTGATGTATGAGAGTATGAAGCTACTCTAGGGACTTCTTCATAGGCTTTCATTTTCCTTAAAATCATGCCTCTCATATTTAGCTAAAACAAAAGTCTTTGGATACTGAAAAATATATTTTCAAAATAATTCTTTAACTTATTTCATATTTTAATATGCATTGTTATTCATATTAGTGTGAAGATCAACTAATTTGAGGAAACTATATAGAACTTCTCTATGAACCACAGAACCAATCTTTTGGTGGTGTAAAAAAGTTATAGTTTTTAACTTAATAGAGGATAGATAATACTACTTGATTACTCTAAGGATGAGTTAATTATAAGCATTTATGTGGTTAGAAAATAAAAAAAAATTAAATGAAAAGCAAAAATTCTATGGGTGATGTTCCACCTAAAAGATAACCGTCCTTCATAAAATTATTCAAGAGTGTTTTCATCTGCCAGATTTTTTGTAACATCCCAGGTAAATAAAGTATATTAATTTTTCATATTTACTAATATTTTTGAATAAAATATTAATTTTACTTTAATTGGTTGCTATGTACGATAGCGTACTCGTTACACAACAACATGTTTCTTTGAAATATTACGTTGCACACTAATAATATAATAATATTATTTTAAATAGTAGTTAACGCATAGCCGTTGTATTGTCCGGAATGAATATAAATAACTAAAATATTATTATATTTGTTTGTTAAATGTTTTTACATTTATCCAATAAAAGATAAAGGCTTAAAATAAGAAAATATTTCAATTTTAGGCATAAATACTCTAATATTCACTAAAAGGTCGATTTACCGCCTTTTGATGGCGAACCCTCTTTAAAAAAATAGTTTTGGACACTTTTATACATTATATTTGACCAAATAAAATCCTTATTTAGAATCAGAACATCAAAATTTACTTTTTTCATGTTTTTGTTATTTTTCCGATAAAGTTTAATTTTTAATGAATAGTGAAAATGTTGTATTTTAATTCAAAACCTCCTTTTAATATAATTTATTAATATGGTTAGATTATCTTTTTAATTGGTTTTAAAGTTTAATTGGAATATATTTTTACCATTTAATCCAATATTGGTCATTGGAATTAATTTCACTTTGAAATTGGACATAAACAATTGTCAATCTTTTGATAGATATTGTTTCTTAAAAACATGATATTTTTTTGACAATGGGGATTAATTATAAAATTAATTAATGAAACTTATATTATTTTAATTTTATAAAAAAACATCATTTTTGAATTCATAATATCAAATATATCTTAGGGTGAATTTTTGGTATTTTTCGGAAAAACATCATTTTTTGATGAATAGTGAAACCACTAAGTGGTAGTTAAAAAAACTGAATTTTTCATTAAACGAAACGTTACCTCTTCTGTGAGTTGAATTTCAAAAATATGACATATATGTTTTTCATTAGTAATTAAAATTTGGTTCAATGGGATGAAAATAATTTTTGGCGAATAGTATCTTTTAAGTTTTATTAATCACGATTAATGGTAATTAGTGTAATTTAAGGTAAATATAATGTTATAATAATATGAAATTACCTTTACACTTGTCCTATACTTATTGGATGAGTCATGTCTGACCAAGAAAATCCATGGGTCAATTTTTGGGACCCCTTGGAGCCACTTGGGTAAGATAATGACATTAATACCTTTTATTTAAAGTAAAAAAATGCCACAAACATGTATTGTTTTACTAAAACAATTTTTAAAAGGGGTTATACATGTTATAATTTGAACTATAAATATTAATTATAAATATAGAAATATTTCCTACAACATAGTAATTTTTTTATAATTTTTAGACATCAAATAAAAAAAATTATTTATGACACAATGATGATGCAGTGTTTACGTCATTAATGAATAAATTAAATAAATAAGCAGATAAAGTTTAAAACAATATCCAAAACTTGTAAAATTCTTATTGGATGATTTTTTAGAACATGTTCCACCTTATCTTAGACTTTATTTATTTTTGTTGCTTTAGAAACCTAATGTCATTTTATAATAAAATAATAGTTTCAAGATTTTTAAAAGAGCCCCTCCTCTCCCTTATAAAAAGACTCCACTTCCTACCCATTTCTCACACTTCTAAATCCATTTGTCTCGTAAAAAATATACTAAAATAAGCTCGCAATATCACTCTCTTCATCCTAGAAGCCTTACCTTAGGGAAAAATCTCTTCAAGAAACCCTTTTGGTTCAAACCAAGAGGAGTTACCCGATTTAAAGGTAATGTCTTCTCTTATGTTCTTTTTTTTTATTTTTCTTCTACAACCCCCTAAACTCTTTTTATTAATTTCTTTTGTAACAAAAAAGTGTCTTAAATATAATCGGATGATGTTATAAGAAGGATTAAAGCTACACTTACACACACCTCCATCTAATGGGTAAAGAACATATTGTTTCTGTGGATAGCGAATTACTGCCTCACGAAACGATGATTGTTTAATCTTCTCCTAACACCCCACATGGTGTCCATTATGATGGAAATATATTTATATATTATATATATTATATTTATTTCCTCTATATGCTTCTTTATTTTATATTTAAAACATACCTTTATGCTTTTCATGCTGTGAAAATGCGATAATTTCATTTAAGGAAGTGTGGACTACCGCTACCTCAAGTGATGTGACTCATTCATGAAATACATGGAATGTATAAAGAATGAAATTAATGAACTTATGTGACCTATATAACATATATATTATACTGGAATTTTAATATATATCTCTATCATTTAATCTTTAATTCCATTAATATGAAAAATAAATGAAAGTAGCATTCATGCATACGTACGGCCTACCGTCTCCATGAACGGTGCATTTCATTTTTATCTCCAAATGTTATGGAATAGTATAAAAGGAATATATAATGTATATATATGATATTTAAATCATTAGTAATATTCTAAAGATTTTTTACTTATAACTACATGGACAATTCTTTTCAAACATGTTCATTTTTTTGACTCATGTACCGAATATCGACAAAAATGTCTGATATGAACTCACATAATTAAATAATTATTGTAACGTTATAATATGTGATATGAATTTAATAATAAATATTAAAGGAGTTACTTAATAAATTATAAATTTTCCAAAGTTTATTATTCAGGAATATAAATAAACGAACAAGACAAGTCAGACTTGAGGTAAGGGATCCTATCACTCTCTTTCTTTTCATGTATTCTCCTTTATGTCATTTATTTTAAGCTCCATGTTCTTATGTTGGGGATTTTATTTTATATTCATCTTAATGTAATTTTATTTTAATATTATGAGATACCCTATTTGATCTCTTCAATCCATTTTTAGAAGTTTTAAGTGGCGTCGTTAGGCTTCCGAATTTTTGTACGGGATTTCTTATCTCACTTTTAATTCCGTGAGATTTCTATTGTTCGCCACTTATTTATTGAATGTGGTGTATTGTGTACTGCATTTTGATATATATGTTATCATTATATTCATGGTATTTCATGATTAATTTGTATCTTATTATCTTTTGGTCATACGAATCGATTGATTACCACGAGGTAAGTATTTTTTATCTCACTTTGTGTTCCCGTGAGATTCATGCTACATTTTCCACTATTTCATTTTGTGTGGTGTATGTACTGCCCATGATTGTATTATTTTTGTAATATAATTTAATTTATGGGTATCTAAATCATAATTTTATGACCCTTCTTTCATGGGGTGTACGTTTCGAATGTTACCCAAATCGGTAAGGGAACCTTTCACCCTCCTCTTTTTAAAAGACTTCTTTTTGGTTAGGTCTTTTAATTTACATATTCTTATGTTGGGATAAGTTCTTATATATCCTTATTGCTATAAATGTTATGTACAAGTGATGAGATACCCTTTTTATCTCTCATCATCTCATTTTCTGAATTTTAAAGTGACGTCGTTAGGCTGTCGAATTTCTTTAAGGGAACTTCTTAACCCAATTTCAATTCTTTGGGTCAAACCTCTACTTATTGATTATGTCGTGATATGAATATGTGTGGATGACCTATGATTGTTTTTCACTTAATATACACTTATATTTGGTGTATTTATATTTGTCACACATAATTATGTAACTGATTTATCCTTAATATAAGGATACCAACTTTGTACGGGACTTCGTCTCAATCTCCTTTTATTGAGGCATCCTTTGATTTATACACGAATTTATTTTATACAGTGTATAAAACCCTTTTGACTTTTCATTTCATTCAAAGGGAATATTTTCTCTACGAAGAGTTTTACTAAATGAAAAAAAGGAATGTTTCTTTTTTTACGTAAGCGGTGACAACGACATTTTCCGCCACTGCGAGAATTATTGGATCTATGGATTCCTTAAAAAGCTGTAATGTTTTCAAAAGAAAAATAAATATAATATACTCTTTTTACGTATTTTGTTATTGAAAATGGGATTTTAGAATGTATTTATTATTTTAGTATCTTAAAATTTTATATTGTTATTGCAATGTGGGAATTTTATCTTTCTTTTATGCTTAAGTTATGTGTTATGATTATGTCATGGTTCTTGGGAAATGTTTATGAAATTGGGTGGTTCTGTGATAAACCTAGAGCAGGTGAGCCTAAGATAGCTCTCCAATGCATTGGGTAACGTGAAGGAGTTAAACACTAAGGTTTCTTCGAAGAGATTTAGGGAATATACTATGATGGGTATTCCAAACGTAACCATGAGGGTTTCTCCCTACGTAAGAATGTTATGAATGCCTCAAGTTACCTTTACATCTTATGATTTCTATGAGTTATTCATAAATCTTATGATTTCATGAGGTATGTTAAAGTGATTATGTTTTATGAGTAAAGTATGATTTTATTGATTCTTTTTTATACATGGACTAATGTTTTCTTTATGTATTTTTATATCCCTTACTGAGCTTTTTATGCTCATCCCAAGTTTCTGAAATGTTTTCCACAGGACTTAAAGATTAATAGGGTCAAGGATGGGATCAAGGAAAGACATGATATCTAAAACATGGAACCAGACATGTTTCTTTTTTAGAGTTTTTATTTTATGAAAAAATGGAATCTGAGTAGAAGTGTCTACTTTGTAATCTTTTGAGATGTAATAGTTATGGCCTAATTCTCTAAAACTCTAAACCTGAAAAGATCCTCAATGTGAATTATTCATTTAATTCAAGATTATGTAATGTTTTAAGGCCGATTCCTTATATTTTTACCCTGATCCAAGGCTGATAAAATTAAAATATCTTACGTAGAACCTATTTATCATAATTTTCAATACGCTAATGTTTTTGAAGGTGGAGAAGAAAAAATCAAATGAATCATAGATCATATTTTATTTGAAAAGTATTTACATCATAGAAATAAAATTGGACTTGGACGAACTATGTTAGAAAGATGTCATGTTACCCTTAGTCTTTGTGTATTTAGGCTTTCATCTACATCTAATCCAGAACTATCAGGCTAGACCCATACTAAGATTAAGGACTATTATATCTTCATTATGTGGCTATTAAATATTTTATGGATTTTCAATGTTTTTTATTTAATAAAATAATTTATTTATCATTTCTTCTTCTACATATTTCTTCTCTCTATTTTCATTTTTTTTTCTTTTAATCATTTTTTATATGTTACTAACCAATTCTAATTATTTTCTGTCAAATATTATTATATTAATAAAATTAATTATTCTATATTAAATGTATTATATCTATTATTTTATACTTTTTATCTCATAAAAGGGTATAGAGGAAAATGGAATACACAAATAATTTTACCCAAACTTAATACTCTAAACATTCTGGTCTGTACTTTTTGAAACACTATAATATGGAATATTTTCATTCTGAAAATATATAAAAAAACTATTTGAGGTTTTATGGGTTTTTTGATCATAAAAATAGGGGACATTGTTGGATGCACTAATATTGTTCCAACATGTCTGAATATATCTAATGTTTTAATGATAACAAAGTCCCTCAATTTTATTTCTAATAATTTTTCTTCAAGTATTTAGATCATCCATCAAAGTTATAAATATTTTTTTTATAATCTATTATCTTTAATCTTGAGGTTTTTTCTAAGTGTTAAAGCCATATTTTCATGTTTTATGAATTTCTGACGAATCATGTTGAATCTCTATCCATCCATCCATCCACCCAAATCAAGTTTTTATTAAAAAATATAAATAGGAAATACAACCAAGAGACACCAGGATTTAGGGAGGTCTGAAGTAGTGCAAGATAAGGGCATCCCTTTAAGGAAATTAACACACTCTAGTTTCAAACTATTGATAGGGAGGAGGCTAGTGCTGATGGAGATTTGGACCTCCAAGGAATCCATGTAATTTGTGACATTATTAACCTCGTGCCAAGTGTGAGACACTTGAGTATTGTTCCTAGGAATGGCTCTACATTTCTTGATTATGTAAGAAATATACCAAGGGGTAGATCCTTTACCAAGAATGGAGTCGTGGAGAATCCTAGAATTAGTCTCTTCCTAGGTTAACTCCAGCTTCTCTTGAATGCAGAGGGAAACCCCATGAAAATGGCCTTGGCCTCAGCCAAGAGTGAAGTACCATTTCCAAAGAAAGATGAGAAATCCATAACCACCTCCCCCCTAGGGCCACAAACCACTCTCCCTCCTTTCATCACCCCCACTATGTAGGACCCATCCATGTTCATCTTGAAACTGGATCCAGGGGTTTCCAGCACACCCCATTCCCCTGATGTACATCCAGGGAGGGTAGAGCCAAGGGAACATTGACCTAAAGATGTATGAAAGAGGGGGCCTCCTCCCAGTCCTTGATGAGCGAATCCAAATCAATTAGAATGAAACGATTCCACATGATGATGGAACTTACTGTGGGGATAGATCCTTTTAACCTCTCTTGGTTCCTAGCTTTCCATAACATGCATCATCCTACACTAAATATTGCTGATTGCACTATTCTACCCTTCTAATAACCAGCCATACCTTAGAAGCAACTCTCTTAAAAAGGAGCATCATTCTTCTCATGATAAGAGAGTGTCGTGGAACCTCCAAAGATGGACCACACCACGTGAGCCCAATCCCCTCGAAAAATAAGTGCTTTGTGATTTCTTCCTACCTGTTGTTATTGCAATGACATCTATAGGAAAAGATTATTCTCATATTGGTGATGTTCTCATCCATAGCTAAAGAAAATTTCCTGATGCACCAAGTTAGAAAGTTAAACTTCACTAGAATATTATGGAACCACACTACAACTTTCCACCCATCTTGAAGTCCATACTCATAAAACACCCTATGAAAATATCTATTGGAGAAGTCCCCTGAAGAATTAGAAGTGAAAAGGCATTTGTCTGGTTCATCATTAAACTCAATGGTATTGAGAAGGACCTGTTGGTCCTCATCCATAATTTCCTTGGTGAATCTGGGATTCTAGAATGCTTCTTTAACTGAGATCAGCAGTGCTGGGCAACTAGGGAATGCTAAAATAGAACCTGCCTAGTTTCTGTTCCAGAAGAAGAGATCCCTTGTGCCAATTATCCATTGGGAATTTAGTTTAAGAGTCTGGTACAGGGGGTAAATTTTCACCTACAGAGGAGATGCATAACCACCGGCGAACATCTCACTTCTGTTTCAGAGAAAAGACATGGACATTAACTATAAATATCATTCCTCAATAATTTACTTGGTGAAATTTTCGTGCATACAATGAATCGTGCTCTTTAGACTCTTTATGTTAGTCCCTTCTTCCTGAATGGGCCTATCCATCTTTCCCCACGAAGCCCAGTGTCTCTTACCTTCATATTTTTCGTCCCATAAAAAGCTACACAGGACCTTATCAATGTTGTTAATCACTCTTTAAGGAACACATGAAGAAGCAAATTCATTGATAAGAATCGAAAACAGTACACTATTCACCAGATCTATACGACCCCCAAAAGACAAAAATTGGTTTTTCTAGTTAAGGAGGTGTCTTTTGATTCTACAAACAACGTGATCATAGTCTCTAATTCAAAGTCTACCTGAAGAAATAGGAGGTCCCAAGTACTCCATCGGAAAAGAACTATACTACATGTCTAGATGGTTTCATAGAGAGAAAACATGACCGTGAGATCTTTTATTGGAGATATAGATATTGCTTTTGGAGTTACTAGTGACTTACCCACTCCGGTAGAAATATTCATCAATAATATCTTTGATCCTACGAATTGAGCCCTGACCACCATTGATGAAGATAATTGTAACGTTGGTGAACATTATATGAGAAACCATTGGAATATTAATCTTCCCCCTGAAAGGGAGAATAACACCTTCAGATAGACCTCTTTTGATAAACCTGCTGAGAGCATCCTGTTCCAAGATAAATATTCTTAGAGATAGTGATGTGTTAAGACCATATGAAAGCATTATTGTCAAGCAAGATTTATGATCAATAAGTAAAATAACATATTCTTATAATCAGACTCTAAATTCTTATGATCAGAGGAAATTGTTATGCTCAGGGAGAATTAGGAGTCCTATAATGACCAAAACATTCATAAGATCAAATTAAGTCTTACGATCAAAAGTCCTATAATGTTAAATATTCATGGTGTTAGATAAATTTAGTAATTTTAATGTATTTTATTATATTTTTTTTGTTAATTATAATTATAGATTATAAATATAAGTCTACACCTACCTTTATTTTTATCAAAAGTAGTGGTGTCTGAAATATGTAAAATTCTGAGTAATTAAAGATATTTTTTCCAAGAAGTGTGAAGTTTCAATAAAGATTCATGTTGTACCAACACAAAACTCTATTTTTTATATTTACATAGGAAGTTAGATGAAAAAGTCAAAAAAATTAATTTCAAAATATTATACTCTTTAATATTATCTATTTGAATTGTAGAGAATTTTTCAAATTTAAAAAGGAAGTAGAGACGCTCATATTGAGAAGTTCGGTGAATAGTTGAGATATAGAAAGTGTGTGTATACTCTATTTTCTAAACTGTTATTTTTTTCTTCTAAAAACCAAAATACGATACTTTATTTTAATTCTAGTTACATCAACAAAAGATCAATATATTTCAAAGCTGCTTCAACATGTTCATTAATTCTCTAGAAATTGTTTTCATCAAATATATTTTGTTGCTTGCAACTGCGTGTTAAACCCACAATCATTCTAAACAAAATTTTCAACAAATTTTACACTCATGGTTCTATGTGAGTAATTACCAAGGATAGGTCTTGTAAAAATATAGAGCCTCATTGAAATATCTTTTCACTTTTTTGTTAAAAATGAAATTTATTTCACTCAACTATCAAGGACCACAGTATAAAAACCTACATATTAAAGATCACCAAAATATTTAATAGAGAATTGGTAGAGTGTACTAAGGGAAATCTATGTCCTGAACCACTATAAATAGTCATTTTTCTTTTTATATTTTTTTATTTTATACTATATATATCTAATAAAGAAGAGTAAGATATATTCATTCTAATTTTTAAAGTGACTATTTTGGTGTAATTGTTTTGAAATAACTCAATTCACCCACATATTCAGTCACTGTACAAAATATATTAGGTCAACACAGTACCTACATAATAAATCATGGATTTTCTTCCTTCATTAAATGAAGAAACTTAAAAAATGAGTGGTCTGCATAAACAATCACCTTTATTCCAATGATAAATAGCCTTAATTTATCTGCAACATACACCACTACCAACATCTCCATCTCCATTTTATAATAATTGAGTTATGATCCATTCAATATCTCTCTCATAGTAAATGTAAAATAAATTCATTTCTCTTTTCTTATTGAGAGTAGAACCCATATAAAAGTAACTGGAATCAAACATGGTTTCCAAGAGTTGATTCCAACTAGGTGTTGTGATGATATGTTATAATACTAAATCCGTATTTAATTAGTTGAAATTATTAATATGATCTTTTAAAAAATTAATTTAGACTCCTTTTATAATAGTAAACACAATGTTCAATAAATATTTGAGGATTCCTTGATATGGATTATATAAAACCCAATAAGTTTATGTAAACTTCTCACTAACGTAACAAATATAGGTGGAGTAAATGGTGAGATCACAACTATGTTTACCTTTTCCACATAAATTCTATCATTTTAGTTTTTATGGTTGATTATTATTCCATCTCTCACCCCAAACTATAATTTCTCCCTATTGAGTACCAAATATTTTTTTACCTCGCCTTCTTAAAACATTTGGTAGATTTTTCAAATAGTCTTCAAATATCATGCTTATAATAGAAAATTCAACAATGAATACATCAATTTTTCTTGATAACATTTTTGGGAATATTGACATAATACATCTATAAAAGGTGAAAGGTGATTAATATAGTCTGAATAACATTATTCTATATCGAAATGTTCCATAAGTTCATGAAAATGTTTTCTTCTCTTATATATCATGATCAATAGAAACATAGTTTTATCCTAAATAACCATCCAGTAATAAAAAATGAGATTCCCATAAAATACATTCAAGAATATGATCAATAAATATTAGTGGTAAATGATGTTTACTTTTGTCCTATTTTAACTTTTTGTAATCTATACAGAATCTCTATCTAGTTATATTTTTTGTTGATATTTTCTCATTCATTTCATTTGTAATCTCTATCAAAACTACTTTCTTGATTAACATATGAATTGGGATCACCCATGAACTATTAGAAATGGGGTATATTATTACTGAATCGATAAATTTTATTATCTCATCCTTTACAAATTATTACGTGTTTGTTTTGTTTCATCCTCTTCACTCAGTAGTTATATTATCCTCATCCTACATGAGAATTATATTCATACATATTGTTGGAATAATTTAATTAATGTAAAATAGGGTCTTAGAAATGTAAAATCTATTACTTAATAGTAAAACAAAGAAATTTTCGTTTTGATAAACCTAAAATTCAACTGATACAATGATAGGTAATGTCACTTTTTATCCAAGTAGTCATATTTAATATTGGAAAGTAATAAAATAAATTATATACTATGTTACTTTTTCACAATTTTCTTCATGAATATCCTATCAGGATCCAACTATTCTATAGGGTATTCAATGAAATCCACATCATATTCTCCTTTATCAATTATATTAGATTCCTTATAAGTTAAGGATTGATATTTTTTAACCAATTGAATTCTATTTGTTTAACTTTTTCACACTTAGTTTGAGTCTACAACTGAATTTTAATGTCATGTTGAATAACATAAATTAAAAAACAATCATCTAATATATATGGATTATTCATATTTTTGAATACATTCAAAATCTTTGTATTTTCTCCCACTTTAAAAGTGAGTTTTACCTGGGGGAATTAATCTAGGCACATAAAGTTTCTAAGAATATTCATCCTATTATAATTTTATCTTATTCATCACTTTCTGGGCATAATTCCAAGAAATCTGCTAGAACAATAAAATTTTCAACTCTTACTAACAAATCCTTAATCACACCCATTAGATAGATGAGTGGTCTATATAATCCAGTTATATTTCTACAATTTTAGGATTAAACTACATAATTACAAGATCCTTATAAAATTATATTATAATCAAGATGATAATATCTCTTAAAACCACAAAACATGTCAATTTTACCTTAACATTAAATTCATAGGGAATATATAACCTCCCTAGATCCTTCATTTTCTAATGTATCTTCCTTGAAATTATAACATTATATTACTTATTGAGAGGAATAATTTCAAAATATTCTGTCCTTGTTTTGTTTGAGATTATGTTCTCTAATAATTTGGTAAAATATGATACTTGGAATGTAATTATAAAAATGTAATAAAAACTCTTCTCATTTTATCATTTGAATGAATAATTTGAAATACTTTATATTTTATTGTTTAATACTCTTCCTCTTTTAAGAAATTGGGTAGGTTCCTCATATTATTATACATAACTATCTATAATAATAATCATTTATCTTATATATTCTCTTTCCATTATTTTATTCTTTTTTATATAATTATACTTCATGTTACTCTTCGTACATAACACTGTTATGTTTATCCCCAAGATAGTCAGCTTACTTACCAGGTTCAAATTCCAATTTAGATTGTTTAATAAACTCTTCATATCTACCTTTAAAATTTTCTCTTACTCTAGTTATAATTTCCATAAAACACTTTCTTGTATTTGGTTTAGTGGTTTTATGAAATTTTCCTTTGTCTCGTATTGTTTTTTTCATTGATATTTTACAAACATATATTTCAAGGTAATGAATTCTTTCCAAGTTTCCTTGTATAAATTTATCCATTCTCAAGAAATTTTAATTGGTTCTTGAATTAAATTCATTCATCTTCAATTGATACGCCTTGATTTCAAAAAGCACTTCTATAATTTTTTCTATGCTGATATCTTCTTTTTAAATATAAAAACTGAATTCACATAAGCTACTTGGTTGTTTCTAACTAGATAACTATATTTCAAGTTTATGTGAAATTTAGCTTGACACCTTATTTCGTAGTTCCTTGAAACGTGTGTTCTAGATTTAAGAAACATTGTTTCCAGGCGGTTTCCATTGGATTTATTCATGGAACCAGAAACTTCCAACAGTTATTTATCCAAAGAGGACTTGCTTTCCAAAGGGAGGCATTCATTAAGTTTTGAACTTTATATTACTTAAGAACTTGTATTGGTCGAGAGGATGGGAGGTCAGACTCATCACACCCTTTTGGGGGAAATTATTGTCTACTCTAGGACTCTCTTTGTAAAATTAAAATATTTTTTTCATGAATCCTTATTAATTATCCAAGTATATCATAAGTATCCCTTGGAATTTACAATCACTTATTTAACATGTGTAAAGTTTAGAATCATCAGCATGCATTCAAGGTTCTTCATCAATGGAAACATATGTATGTATTTGAGGTTTTCAATCAATGGTATCCTCTAATATACTGATTAGAAATTCTTTTAATCATCGTTATGATGATACTGGTTTTTAAGCCACTCAGGGGGGCACTCTGAAATTTATTTTCATCCAGGGAGACGAATGTTTGTTTTAATCTTGGGATCGTACTCATAAAATGAGATACCTACGTATACTTGTGAAAGGAATCAGAATCCATGTAGTTAGGTAATGCTTAGTAGGACACATCATACCTTTTAAGGTCATGTGATAAGGACCTCTAAGCAGAAGGTGCTTAGTTGGAACTTAGTATGGGACTTATGTTGAAGCATCCCAAGGAACTTATAAAGGATATGAGTTTCTAAGTAGGATCAGACCCTATCGGGAATATGTACCAAAGAGAACAGGGTTGATTTGAAGTGTTGGGTTGGAACCTCAAGGAGGATTCCTACGTATCCCATATGGATGGGAATCAAATACCATGTAGTTTGATGTGTATCATAGGAGAGTATAGTCCTATGAGAGAGATGAATTTGGGCTTACTTCCTAAAAAAGGATTCCTTGATTATTTGAGGATTGAATTTGGGGCTTATTTCTTAAGGAGGATGCCCAAATTAATGGAATTAAGGTTGGATTCTTGAGGAGGATATCCAGTGAGATTGAGCCCTGAAAGAGATTCCTACGTATCCTAGTTTAAATAGGAATCAAAGTTCTCGTAGTTCATTTTAATGAGTGTTTGTGCATATGTTGTAATCATCACGTATCTCTTAGCCCACGTGAGTCATGCTCAGTGTGAGAAACAAGAGGATGTGAAAGATTCAGCAATGAAACTCACACTTCCAAATTTTTCCTCCATGCTGATAGAGGAGGGAGTGTCGACCGTGGAAGAGGGTGAGGCGACGAACCTTCCCTCTGTTATATTTAAAATGGACAAGGGTCCAATGTAAGGAAGAAGGGGTGAAGGTGATGGGATTATACCAGGATGGATTCCCTAAAATTGGTTCCCGTACGGGAGGGAGACTTCTCCTATACATGAACGGAATGGAAAGTGTGAAGTGTACCTTCCCTACCGGAGAACTGAGGTCCTGGGTCACCTCTTTGAAAAGGGTAATGCCGGTAACCAACCATCCTCCAAACTGAGAACTTCCCAACACTGTTTCTGGGAGAAAAGTTCATGTGACTGCGAATATACAAACCCAAAAACATCCCATGAATCTTAACCTCGTTGTGAAACTAATGTGGGAAACTTTTGACTACAAAAATACAAACCCAAATTGGAGACACGCTGATGTGCCTTACCCAAAGGTCTGAGAAGTGAGGAGGTTTTGGTGGAGGCTTCAACTTAGCCCATTTCAGATAAGGGAACCAAGGAAGGAGATACCCTACCATAGATGGCTTTAAAGAAGGGTACCTGAGATGCCCGCCTAGGTACCTCATGCAAGTATGCCACGTAGGTACCCCGCATTGCCTTATCGCGTAGGTGCGGTGCGCAGATACACCGCATTGGTTCGACACGTAGGTATGGATGAGGACTGAAGAATGAGAAGATTTTCAAAACAAGACTATCCCTTTTAATTATCCCATATTTTGTAGTTTAGAGAACTACCTGAGATAATTTGAGAGATCATGGAGAAAGAGCTATGAAATGGGAGCTTCAGAGATTCTTTCACTTTTTTTCAGTCACAAAATGGGGAGCCCAATGGTCCAATTTATAGGCATGGATGGGGCCTGGCCGAAGAAAAGTTTCCCGCGTAGGTATTCTGCATAGGTCCACCACACAGGTTCTCCACGTAGGGGCATCACAAATATTCTCGTGCATAGCTAGACCATGTAACTCTCTCATGAAGATTGTCCATGTAGCTTGCTCGTGAAGATCTTCCGCGTAGCTCGCTTGCGAAGCTGTCGAATGTTACTGCATCGCGTAGAGTTTGGGAGTATTTGTTTGATATTTTTCCTTGTACTCTTTGAATCTTTCTTTGATATTTAAAATATCCAAAGGTTTGTCGATATTTTGGGTTCCTTTCTTATGTAGTGTCAAAAAAATCCCCCCATCAGCATTGGAACCGAAATATACAAAGAGGGTCAAGTCCTGAGGTGAATGTTTGGGAAAAAAGATCAGGATGGATTAATGAATAGCACAATTTGTGTCACGCAAGTTATTTACGCAGATAGGTTATGTAGATCTGGCGCGTAGCTATGGAATGCAGATATGATGCATAGGCCTTCTGTTTCCTATAAATATGTCTCAATATTTTGCGATTCTTTTCTTCACCTACGGTTTCTCAAAATTTAGAGCTCTCATTGCGTAGCTCGTTCTCCCAGATGTATCGTGTTGTGCTCTCGCGTAATTCTATTGAAATTTCTTCATGGTAAGATTGTTTACACGATTGAGCTACACCAAAAGGACTTCCCTGATAGAGTTATTCTAGGAAATTTTCTAAAGGAACTATGTGAGTAACTTCATTGATGGACCTCATCGAAGTACTTTGTCGAAGGACCTTGTCGAAGGACCTACACGAATAGTGTCCTTTGCCAAAATTTCTCACTTTATTGTTTAAAATATGACTTGAAAGTTTGACAATTATTTTTTTTGTAGGAAAGAATGACTCATTTGATGACCCATACTGAAGAAGATAAGGTTCGTTAAAATGAAATGATGAGGATCGTCGGGCCAAACTATTATGATATTATTGAGAGTACTTTTCCTGGGCTATGTAAGGGTCTAATTCCATACCAGCGCGACTATCCACAAAGTCCTTACTTACCCATGTATGGGCATGGGCTTCTGCAAGACACCCATGTTTCATCTCTTAAAAAATACTTTCCAAATAATTGGTATCTTTAGTATTCCAACTGTAACTGCATGAATATTAGTGAAAGGAGGTTCCAATACAAGAAGGCACTATCCCTATTAGTTGCATCCTTCATCACAGTGGTTGTAATCTATACATAAAGGATCATATTATAGAGCCAAGACCACATTGTTATGATTCCACTTTTAGGGCTTATCAAATATACCAATCTAATGGTTGGAAAGGAGATTGGGACCTTTATTCTGGAGGGGGTGTAAACCCCGAGTGAATGTGGGCATTCTAGGTACATCGGACTTGTGCGGAATTCAGAAAAGAAATATCAGATGTTCATACTTACAAAGATGTCTGGATGGGGAAAACTCATGTTTACAAAAATGAATTTATTCCTGAATTAATGAGCCAATGGATCCCACAAACGAATTATTTTCATTTGACACGTGGTGAAGTTGGTATTAGTCTCTAGGACGTTTACCAAATAGATGGAACTCCCATTCTTGGGGGAATATATGATGAATTCATCCCACCTACTTCAACATGGGGTGATGTTACGAGAACACCACCATTGGCCCATGAATTACTTAAGATATCGAAGAATTTACCCAAGTATAAGAAATATATCCATTCTAGAGTGTGGATGGAAGCCTTCTTAGAACCAACAACAGAGAAAGGTCCAACCTGTGGATGTCCTACAGTTTGTCCTTCTGCCGATAACCAAGGTAGTTCAGGAACGTATTGGCCTACACTAGAAAGAGGCAATTACAAGTGCTGGGGTTATTAAGTCAAACCTGATATAGATGAAAAAGTATGCTTAGATGCCTTCCTTTCTATGTGGCTAAGTGTTTATTTGCTTCTAGTCCATGAATCCAAAAGAGGTGTAAGATCAGGGACTTTCATCATTGCAGCTAAATTGGTAGAGGGGTAGTATATTGGGATAGAAATACTTGTTTTAGAAAGAATTTACCATCTCCTACTGCATTTATGCAGTGAGAAGGATCCATTTAGAATTGCAGGGCTATTCCAAGTGTTATGAGGATAGATTGTAGCACATTTTTCTTCATAATCAGTATTGAACTCAGTCAGAGTTCCTGATGGTCGATTAACCCCATTTTTACAGAAATTTTCTAGTATTAAGCCTCTGAACTTGAGACCTGACGAGGTACTGAAGGTATTGAATGTCTCAGGAGAATTAAACTTCTTTCTATTCGGTAATACAACAAATGGAATATTTAATTATGATGGTAAATAAAAGAATTATGAGATGAGATCTTATATGATGGCATTCAGGGATGGTGTATTATCAACCAGGATTGATGGTGAAACTATCTATGAGGCTTATGTCCCCTATAGGTTTTCTCATCAGTTCAGATGTCTTCAACAATCAAATAATTTCCCACCCACATATGTCAGACATGAGAAGAACCCAAGGGTAGCGTGATAATTATGGATTCTAAGAATTTTAGAGGTATCCAAATTGACAATTACATTACCTCCACCAGATGCATCAATTGGATTGGAAGCTGGGTATGCCAAAGCTTGGGTTTCTTCATATCCATAATGGGCTATGACAAAAGAAGTATATCGAGTGGCGGCTACAATGACCGTTGCAAGTGGAAATCGTGGAAAGAAGTCCAAGGCCAGAGATGGTACTGAACTTTCATAGGTTTCAGAGCCCTCAAAACATCTTCGCAGGAAGTATGCCATGAAAACCAAGGCTAGAGAAGAAATACCTCCAATGCCTAGACAATCCAGTCGCCGCCATCAAATAGAGATTCCTATTCCATCTGTTGAACTTTCTGAGGAAGAAAGGTCTGAATAAGCTATTCAATCATAAGGTGTCGAATCTCTTCTACAACAAACCAGGACAAAATTAAATTATGTGTGAACTTCGGCCATTCATCATTGGGAGAGTGTAACCCGTGATCTTAGGGATTCTTGGGCATTTCGTCAGCATGGAATTAGAATACCAGATATTGGTGATATCAAGGCACCTTCTGATTTCAATCCAGAAAATAACTTGGATGAAGTACAGAAGTATATTTCGGAATTAGAGACTTTTATATATGCAATTGATGAACATATTCCAGCCTCTAAACGAGTATCTCATATGCTAGACTTAGGAGTCAGCGAAAGGGGTAATTATCGACTCTGAGGAGGAGTGGGAGATTTATGTTAATGTTGAGAATGTATTTCTCTTTTTCTTTCATCTCAACTCTTCTTTATTATTTATCATCATTAATATTGAAAAAAAGTATTTTTTTAGCTTGAATGTAAAGAGGGAAGATCTGGACCGATTCTTGAATCGCCTCAGTATAGTCCTGCAGGTTCTCCCATTGATGCAACGAATGATCCTCCCAAATTGCTAGAACTATCTCTAGGAGAAAGAATCATGACAGGGGTAATGGTGACAGATAATCCTCAACCATTACCTCAAGTTTCCTCTACTAAGATAAGTGTTTCAATCTCTCCTCAAGATTTTGAACAGAAACCCAAAAGAGCAATGAGATTGCTTCAAAGCGTTCACCGAAAGAGTAATTATTTATAAGATACTTAGGTAATACAACATGATAAAGATGGTCTGGTAACCACATTTTATCTTCTTGTAGGATCTATGTCTCTCTACTCCCTCAAGGGATTAAGAGATTATGCTTCACAACCAGAAAAAGAAGCCCTAGGGGAAACCTAGGTTCATGCTGACGTATCTGTACTGTCAAAAGATTCACCTATACCTGCTATTGGCTCTGTTGAGAGAGAGGAAATCCATGGTAAGATTAAATACATTCCCCGTTTACTTTTTTAAAAAGATCCTGAAAATAATCAATACTAATATTCCTATTGCTTCAGAAGAAAGGAGTGAAGATCCAGGGAAATCTAAAACCAATGCTGATATTAACCCAAACCCGAAAAGATCTGATGCTGGAATTCCAATTGAAGATTTAGTGGAACAAAATGTCAACGGAGCCAATTAGGGTGTCAACCAATATTTGTTGGATACCTTGAATGGTGAGGATACTGTAACATTTCAGGTCGTATACATTGAAATGATGGACACCCTTAATCTAAATATTCATATTCTAGGTCCCATCAAGGGGTTTGGAGATTTTCATGAGGAATTTCAAGGAATTAAGTTCCTATTCTTTCATTTTCCACACATAATTTGTTCTTCAAATTGATTTTTACATCAAAATTCACCTTATACAGCTTTATCTACAGAAAGTGTTGCAAAATATCTTCAGGAAGAGGGTGTTTTACTTTATCCTTCTGTTGTGGCTGAAGAAATAATTATAGCGGGTCCTTCATCAGGAGATGTTCTAGAGCCTTAAAATGTCATACCTGTACAAATTCAAGGAAATCCAGCTCTCAAGAAACACCTACTCAAAACACTGGAGCTGAGAATACAGGGGTTGAATCCAATCAAGTAGCTGACTTATTGTTGGGTAAATATAGTCAGCTATCTGAATCATATTTGTTTCCCCCTTTTGAAACTAATAATGACCATGATTTATTATTTAGGGTTATCAGCTTGTAGATCAAGGGATGAAGCTTCTACTGCCCCAAGAGAAGCAGAACAAAACAACTCTTTAAGCGGCCTCTTTCTAGAGTACATTTTACCTCATGGTAATGACTCAGATTCAGATTTAGAAATGAAATATGCTATTGGAATGGCACGTAAGAAGACATGGCAGCAGATTTGGAGCATAATTACTGAAAAGCCTTTAAATTAATTGTCATCCCTTTTTTCAAAACTGCCAGCATTATTCTGCATGTTGGGATTTGGTGGGTTTAATTATCGGTTGGTCTATGATGCCATGAAAGAGACTATTCACTGATGGGAGTAGGAGCATAAGATGAGAAAATATTTTGAAGAGGCTAAATGACCCATCAATATTAAGGGCTTTCAAGCTGAAATGGTTGAGGTGGAGGAAAATAATAAGAAGAAATCACTTGATATTAGCCAACAAATCAAAGAAGCCACAAAGGAGTTATTATATCTTCAACAGAAACTGGATGTTGTTCATAAAAATCTTGAGAAACTGAATCAGACAATAGAAGAAACCCAATAAGAGGGGATAACTTCCATTTCCACGGCTAAGGAAGCACTTCATTAGGTAGAGGAGGCTGGAGTTGCTCAACTATCTCAACTTCAACAGGCAGCTAATAGAGATTATGAAGTTTTCCATCAAATGAAAAATCATGTTGAAAGTTTATTCTGAAACATGATAGAGAGGCTTTATTTTATGTATGGCCCTCTATTTTCATATAAATGAAAGAAGTTTTATTTTCAATCATAAAAATATTCATTCCTATTTTTCATGATAGCAATAGGAAAGGTAAATGATGATAATGATTCCTTTATATTAAACAAATATTATTTATAATAATAAGAATGAAGTGCTCAAAATTTTCTTATTAATATGAGGGACCTAATGAGTATAATTTGACTATTTCTAGGGTTATATGGATAACCCCACAAATTTTATATCTTTTGACTCCTTTTTTATTGCTCAATTTAACCTAAATCATACAAAAATGTATATTTAGTGAGCTAGGATTTGACTTTTGTATAGAGTTACCTTTGCAGGTTCGGAATCTAATGAGTACCAAGTATTTGGTTCTATACAGTTTTAATTCATGTCGTGAGGACATTGGTGCTATGCAGTTTTAATTCATGCAGTGAGGACATTGGTGCTATGCAGTTTTAAGTCATGCAGTGAGGACATGGGTACTGTGCAGTTTTAACTCATGTGGTGAGGACATGGGTGCTCTACAATTTTAAGTCATAAAGTGAGGGCATGGGTGCTGTGAAGTTTTAAGTCATGTAGTGACTACATGGGTGCTATGAAGTTTTAAGTCATGCAGTGAGGACATGGGTGTTGTGCAGTTTTAATTCATGCAGTGAGGACATAGGTACTCTTCAGTTTTAAGTCTTGCAGTGAGGACATAGGGTGGATTAAATTTAAGGTATTTAAATCTGGCCCAAAAGTACAAAATTATCCTAATTTCTTAATAATTTGTTTGGAAATATACTATCATATTCAGGTATGAAAGGGAAAATTGTAAAGTCTGATTGGAAATTTTCTAAAACCGAGGAATTATATGGAAAAAGGGATAGAAGCATTAGAGGAAGTCTTTTCTAAGAACGAAGTTACCATTTCCTGACAAACCCGTTATGGGGGCTGTATTATGCAGGGACTACTAGGGCACATACTGCATATTCAAATAGTGGCATCTTTTGACTGACAGGCCTATTATGTAGGCATCTTATGCAAGGCCACCTATGGGCACATGCTGTATAGTCAGGAAAAAGAGCTCTCAGAAGTTTGACATCCTATTGCTAAAAGTCAAAGAAAGTTTATAGAGATTCATATTTTCCAAATCATAGAGTTTGGTTTATGGAGAAAGGTACCTAAATATAGAAAGTGTATTTCCAATCAAGATATCCAAAGAATCAGAGGAATAAGAATTTTACAAAGGTCTGGCCCAAATGTAAAAGATATGGTGTCTGTAGTTTTAGGGTATACAATTAGGACCAGAAATAGAAACAATATATAACATGTGGACAATTGATTTCAAGATTATTTCATAGTGTATCGAGCACATGATGAGGGAAATGTGTAAACCATGGTCTTGAAGACTTTTATATTGTGAGAAAGATAGTGGGACAAGTATACTGGAATGACTGTTTTAAAAATACAGATTCTTGTATATTGTCATCAAAGATTAAAGAGGACAAAGATACTATAACCAATAACGAAGTTACCATTATTTGAAAAAACCGTTATGGGGCTATATTATACAGGGCCAACTAGGGCATATCCTACAAAGTCAAATAGTGGAATCTTTTGGCTAACAGGCCTGTTATGTAGGCAACTTCTTCAAGGCCGCCTAAGGGCACGTTCTACATAGTCAGGAAAAAGATATCTCAGATATTGAAAACCTTGACACGAGAAACCATAAGAAAGATTATAAAAATTTGAAATAAAAAATCATGATTAAGAGTGTGAGATATGGAAGAGGGCTTTTCCCAATGTATATGAGAAATATTTGAATCAATATTCACCATGAATTTGATGTCCTTTACATAGATCTGACTCATATGTAAAATGGATACATTCTTTGTTTCCTTTGAATGAATATGATAATGTGCTATTTTAAGTCATGTAGTGAAGACATTAGTAACCCCATAATAAATCAAAACACCTTATATAAAGAAGTCATTTACTCAATTCTTAAGCCCACATGAGCTATGCTCGGTGTGAGAAATAAGGAGCAGTAAGGGTTTCCTTTATACTGCAAAGGTGATGAAAATTAAGAATAGGGGTATTATATTTATTCAATTTAATGTCATGAGGTAAGGATGAAAATGAACTGATATGAAAGGAAAGACATATTGCAACTGGATTAAGGGATAAAACCCAAGTATCACTATATGTTTTTATGGGGAAAGGATCAAGTCATACATAGTTTTTTTAAATATTCCCTATGCAGATTTGATTTTATACAAGAAATAAAGGGTTTATTTTATATTGTAGTTGGGCCCAATATTGGAGATCTATGAATCTCTACGTATCTCAAAAATATATGAGAATCAATCCATACATAGTTCTTGAAATATGGTCTCTATGAAGATCTGACTCTGACATAGGAAAGAGAGGGACTCATGTACTACTAAAGAGTAGTGATGACATCAATGGTGTTTTCTTATAGAAACTTCTAGCATCTTATAGAGAAAATGTTAGTCGTACAAATGATGTCATACAGTTTAACGTCATGCGACAAGGACGGCAATGTTATTCACTTTAACGTCATGCGACATGGACGCTTATGGTTGTTATCCAGTTTAATTTCTTGCAACTAGGACATGGGGGCTGTGCAGTTTTAAGTCTTGCAGCAAAGACACTGTATTGTGCAGTTTAAAGTCCTACAGTGAGGACTAATGTTCATAATTACACAAAGTATTTCTTAAAGAATCTCTCATTGGTTGGAGATGTAACGATCTCTCCATACATAGAGATTAAAGCATATGATCCATTTGAATAGGCCTTGTGTATGGAATAAGGTCTCTCCCATTTTGGTTCAAGTTTTGGAGGTTTCTTTCCTGGAACCATTGGAGTCCTAATAACTAATACCAATTCCCCTTGAAGGAATGAACGAAAACAAAATTTCTTATTAAAATATCACGCTATTCGGTTCTGATAGACTTATAGATGATGAAAAGTATGAAATATTTTCTCATCTGATCATTCCAGATCATTAAACCATTTCTGAGATCTTTCATCTCTAGATAACTATTCAAATATTACAACTCTAAGTGAAGGCAATTGTATTTCAATTGGTAACACCTCTTCAATTACATGTACCAACGAATAAGGAGTTTCTTGGGTGGAAGTACAAATATTTTTCTGATAATCCCATAAATCATTCAAAAGTTTATTAGGACATTATTTCTTATCTTTATCCACCATATTCTAGAGTATATTTGATAGGGTTTTGTTAAAAACCTCTTTCTTTCTGTTGGCCGCCGCATGATAGCGAGATGAATGGTTGGATTTGATATTATATTCCTAATATAACTTTTTTACTTCAATAGAAAAAAACTGGTGCCATTTTCCATCAAAATAGTATGAGGGATGCCAAATCTAGTGATGATATTAGATTTGACAAAACTAACAATGCTTTTGGCTCTAACTTCCTTGAGAGGTATTGCCTCAACCCACTTAGAGAAAAAATTATTATAAGTGAGAATATACTGGAACTGCTTAGCCGTGGCTGAAGGATAAAGCCCTACTACATCCATTCCACATATGGAAAATGTCCATGAGTATTTAGCTGTATGTAGCAACTCTGGGGGTTGATGAATGAATTTGGCATGCACTTGACGGGGATGAAATTTTTTGTGAAGTCTGTACAATCTTGTGTCATTGAAGGCCAAAAGTATCCAAGCATTTGTATCTGGTCGGAGAGTCTGTTCCCAGATTGGTGGGAACTACAAGCTCTTGAATGGACTTCTTTCATGACAGCCACGGTCTGTTCTCCATCAACACATCTGATGATAATTCCATCAAAGCCTCTCTTTTAAAGGATCTTTTGGTGGTTTGGACCATCATAAAGAGTAAAATTAATTGCTCATCGCCGAATCTTCTCTTTCTCAGCCCTATTTGGTAGAAGTATCCCATTTTGAATATATTCCATGATTGATGTTCTCCAATCCGTGGTATGACCATACGGTTCAGAAATAGGGAAAATTTCATTAATTTCCTCCCTTATGGTTTGAACAAAAGGTGAAATCACGCGACGATGGGTTATGCTGATAAATGTCTCATCCTGATTTGGATCTACCAAGGCTGTAGATACATTATCTAGTGCATATTCTTGGGAATTTTGTGATCGCGGGACATAGGACAATGTCAGATCTGAAGTAAATTCATCCATTAACTCTCTGATGTAATCACACAAAGGTATCAATTCTTATTTTCTGATAGAGTATTCCCCATTGATTTGTTTGATCACCAATTCTGAATCACCTTTTACCTATAAATAATCCATTTGCACCTAAAGGTCCAATTCCAAACCTACGATGAGAGCTTGATATTCTACTTCATTGATGGTACTACCTTCCGATAATAAGAAAGAATAAGACAATACTGCCTTTTCTAGGGAAATAAGTACTATTCCTAATCTAAACTTGTTGAATTTAGGATTTTCCAATATCTTCCCTGTTGGGATTCTAGAAGCACCATCAAAATACATTTCTCATGTTTGGGAATTATCTTGAAGAGAGAAGAACTCTTCATTAGGAAGTTCAGTATTAAATGATGTATCTTCTGTGGATGAATGCTTAGCAAGGAAATCAGCCAGATCTTGGCCCTTTATTGCCTTTTGAGGCACAAACTGGATATCAAAATGTTTCAAAATAACTGCCCACCGTTCTAGACATCATGTAAGCATATGATGACTAATGATAAATTTGAGTGGGTTATTACGAGATATCAATTGGACCTCATGATGTTGCAGGTAAGGTCTCAATTTCTGAACATCAAAGATTAATGCCAGGCAGCACTTCTAAATACTTTAATACCAATTTTCCACATCAATCATAGTGTGACTGAAATAATAAAGGCTGTTTTCATTTTCAACATCATTATTTTTGGCGAGGAAGGCACCTAGTGATCTCTCTAAAGCTATCATGTAGAGAATGAGTGGTCTTCCTTCAACATGTGGCATCAATAATGGTGGACTCAAGAGATATTTCTTGAGTATATCAAATGCTTCTTTTCAATCCTCAGTCCATTGATAAGTGACTCCCTTCTTCATTAATCCGGTGAAAGGTAAACATTTTCCTGCCAAATTGGCGATAAAGCACCGAATATAGGCCAAGTGTCCATGAAGTCCTATCAATTCCTTCAAATTTCAAGGAGGTGACGTACCAAAGATTGATTTTGTTTTCTCAGGATCAACTTTGATACTGTGATGGCATACAACGAAGCCAAGAAATTTTCTTGAAGTTACCTCAAAATCACATTTTAAGGGGTTCATCTTCAAATTATGTTGCCAAAGTTTGCGAAATATGGTTTCCAAATCAGCCAAGTGATTAGAACATTGTTTGGATTTGACTACCAAATCATCCACATAACATTCAACAAATTTCCTTATGAAGGTTTTGATGATATGGTGCATGTCACGTTGGTATGTCGCACCTGTATTCTTTAAGCCAAAGGGCATTACCCGATAGCAGAACACACCTTGAGGAGCTCTAAAGGCTGTAGATTCTTCATCATCTGAGGCCATTCGAATTTTATTATAACCATAATATCCATCCATGAAGGAAAGTGCTTCATATCCAACTGTTGCATCAATTATATGTTCTGTAATCAGGACTATAAAATCATCTTTAGGACAATGTCGGTTAATATCTCTGAAATCAGTGAAAACTCTAATTTTCCCATTCTTCTTTTTCACTGGGACAATATTGGCCAACCATTTGGGATACTAAACTTCCCTTACAAAGTTAGCCTTTATAATCTTATCAACTTTAGCTTCAATTCTAGAGGTGTGAGTTGGGTGTGTTCTCATTTATGCTTGCTTGAACCCACGATGTTCTTCTGGAAAACCCAAATGATGGGTGACTACATCAGGATTAAGACCTAGAATTTCTGTATAATTCCAAGAAAATATATCTCGATTTTTCTTTAGAAAGTAAGTATACATTTCTTGTTCCTTAGAGGTCATGGAAACACTAATTAAGGTGGGGTGTGGATATTCTCCTGTACCCATATTTATTTCTCTGAGTCCATCCATGGTGGTAGAAACACCTTCTTCAAATGCTGGAGGAGCATCCCCGCGATCTTCCTCTTCTTATTCATTATATTCCACTTCTTTTGTTTCCATTTGCATGGTATATGACAAGGAAAAGCTCCCAAATATAGTATAGGAATCAATATTTGAACATCTCAAAGAAGAAGCCACCATATTTGACCCTACCAACAACAAAGGGTCCTCCTGTGGTAAGGAGGGATTGATGGATTGAGAATCAACATGGTTTTCTTCCTCTAATATTGCTACAATTTCTTCTATTCAGATTAACGAAGTAGTGGCTCATTGTATTTATGTAGATGAAATAAAAAACATCTCCATTCAAGATTCCATAATTTCTTGGTACATCAATAATTTCACCCATGTTACTAGGATCAATTGTCGTAATTGACATTATGGGAATTATTGGACGAGTGAATGGATTTGGCTTTACCCTTTCAACTTTATTGATGGGTAGAACATAATCTATACTCAAATGCATGAATGGATTTTCTGGAATCTTTTCCAGTATATTTGGAGCATTAAATAGGGTTATCTCTTTGGTCATGGACTTTGTTCCTTTTGTGTGATAAAAATCTGCCTCAATATATTGAGATTCACATGTTTTGAATGGAGATTTGTAACCATAAAATGTTCTAATTTGACCATTGAAATAGTATTTTAGACATTTTTGGTATGATGAAGGTATGGCTGCATGTTGATTTAACCAAGGCCTTCCATGCAGAATATTAAAGGCTATGTCCTGACGAACGACCATGAAATCTGAATTAGACACAAGATCTCCAAACTGAGTTCTGAGTGTAATTTCACCCAGAGGTTCTTGTTTATTCTTGTCATATCCTTGCAACATTAAAGTCGAAGGACATAAGTCAGATTCAGTTAGGCTCAATCGACGAAGTGTAAGAACGGGAATGAGGTTGACCCCTAAGCCATTATCAATGAAGACTCGTCAGATATCCATGTCATTGACCTTGCCAGACAGATACAAAGGTCTGATGTGTCCATGTACCACATGGTCTTCATCTTCATCTATAAAAGATATGACTGCATGACATTCTATATAATCATTCTCTATATAGTAAACCTCAGCAGCAGCAACTTCAGTTTTAAATTCTTGAGGACTTAACAAGGCCTCAGTGAGTGATTCTCGAAGATCTTTTGACAGATTCAAAGCATCCAAAATTGATAACTTGGCCATTACTTGGGCAAATTATTTCAAGACATCATAATTTTGGTCCAAAGGTCTGTATTTCCCAGCATGAAGATGTGGTTTTTCAGGTGATTTGAAAGTTGATGCTTCTGTTTTAGATGTATTCTGTGTTGAAACAGAAGAGGGAAATACCATTGACTTTGGAAAATTAGACTGAATAAGTGTATTCATCTGCTGAGAAGAATATTGTGTAGCTTCTAATCGGTCCTCTAAAATAATTGTGCCAGAACTAGACTTGTTTTGCAAGGAATAATCCCCTTGTTCTTGTTGAGCTTGCAAAAGGGATCTTCCATGAGTTTCTGCCGCATATATGGTTTGAGTAGAGGTAGAGTTAAAATGATGATTTCTGAAATTCCCACGTCTTCCCCTATATCTTCGACCTTGGCCTCTTCCTCTAGTTCCCCAATTAAGAATAAGAAATTCTGGATCAATACAATTAGAATCACCATTGGTATAAGGATCTGTTAAATGGATAAGATTAACAGAACCAAAGATCAATTCTTCGTCTAATGAGGATTCTTCCAGAAAAATTATTTCTGGTTGTACAGTTTTGCGGGGTGGTGCATGTGATTTTGAAACAGATGGCGTGAAATATGCCCGGGTTAAGGACAACTTTGGCCTTGATACGAGCTCGTCTTCTTCTTAATGCTATTTATCCTTATGACTACCTTGTTTCTTTGAGGAACAAACCTTTGTTGAAGATGGTTTTCCCATGGAAGGAGTGGTAGAAGACACAATTGGTTGTTTCAACTATATTAATAAAATAGCATGAGTTCGGTTGATCGTTTTTTTGATCATCCAATCATCATATTTTTTCACATTTTTTACTTTTAACTTATTTCCATTCCCCCTCATCCTCTGGATTGGTGGCAGAAGCACATGCTACTTGAGTTGATGAACTTTTCAATTTCACTTGTCCAGAGTCTACCATCTTTTTAAAAAGGTCTTTGAAAACAAATCACTCCGGAATGGGGTGTCCCAACATCTGATGAAAGGGACAATAATTTGGACGATCTTTATCTTTATCTTAATTTGGCTTCTTCAGCCTTGGCAACTGAACCAAATTGTTTTCTAAGGCTGAGATGAAGTATCTAGGAACTTTCTCATTCCAAAAATAATAGATTTTATTCTTTAATACCTCAAACTATTTCCGCCTTTGATCTCTTTGATCATCTTGATGAGGTGGTCATTTCTGCTGATGCTCAGGAAGTGGAGCCCTTAGGTATGATGAAGTTCTTAAGGTAGAAGCAGGTACAGATGCCTGTTTGAGTGTAATTGTAGTAGCTTCTACCTTTCCTATTCTCCTTCCTGAAACTGATGGAATTACATGAGTTTTAACCCTAGTCTCTATAATATAGTCTTCTATCTACTGAGTTATTTAATTATGGTCTCTAAACCCTCCTGTGTATTTCACATGGATCAATGGTGTGCGTAATTCATACCGAAGATTTGCCACATAGATTGGAAAAAACTCTTCATGAGGGAGTGCTAAACTTATGGAATATGTTAATCCCTTCCAGTGAGAAATTAAATCTAAAACTCTTTCATTTTCCATTTGTTTACAATTGGTAAGATAAAATTTTTTCATCTTTGGTAATGTTGAGCTAAATTGAAGAAGGAATTTATGACGAAGATCTTCCTACCTAGTAATTGATCAAGATTGCAAACTTGTATACTAGACAAAAGTAGGTCCTTGTAATGACTGCACAAAACACCTGAGCTTAACTGCTTCTTGTTGTTGAGGAGTTCCCATCATAGGATCACAACGAGAAACAAAATGTGTTATGTGTTGTTCCGAATCTCCTGATCTATTAAAAATTGGGAATGTGGTATTCGCAAAATTTGATGTGGGAGGAATTGCATCCACCCATTCAAGGTAAGATCTCTTTTTTGATTGAACTGGTGAATTCCGTTCATCCATAGATTCCAATTGAGATGTTAATGCTTAAATTGTGTTCATAAGAATTTGGGGAATATCTGGATGAGCTGTATTCTGTGTAATTATTGCAATTGGAACTTGGACTGGAGCAAATGGTAAGACCACTGATGGTGGTGCTGATATCTGTCTTGGATAACCCACACAAATAGGTCTATCAAGATGTACATGATCCTGTCTTGATTGTGTACCTAATGGAGGGAATTAATTATCTACCTCTGTAGTTACTAAAAATCCCCTTTGCTGAGGAGCTACTACAAGATTTTCAATTTGAGGACTTTCCTTGGGATACCGTCTAGCAGAAATGTTGTTTCAAAGAAACTCCATTTTGAGTCTTTTCAACTCCTTCATTTCATCTTCTTACTGTGAAAGTATCTCTTCAAGTGAAATAGATTGACCTTCTCCAGCAGAAAAGTGAGATGCAATCTGACTTTTTTCCTTTCCCCTTGTTGGACGCCTTTTGGAGAGGGGGAGTTGGTTATTTTAAGGCATACCTAAATTCTGGGTAAGCTTTTGATTTCAGGTACGTACACCTTCTTCATTTTCCTCGGTGTGTACCGCATTGTGGAAAAGAACTTCATCTTCTGATTCCCCTGAACTATACTTATTTTCTGGAGGATCTTCTACAATGGTATTGATAACATTCACTGATGCATAACTCATTAATGGAATTATGTCGGTGTTTCTGGTAGATCGTCTCCCTTTTTTTGTTTCACAAAACTTCATTCTCCTATATGAAGAATTCCATGGAACCGTTTGGAAGATAGTTACATGAAGGGAATCATTGGATAGTTCAATTTTACGCTTTCTTTGTGGCTTCTTCCCTAATCGGGAGAAAACTGAATTCTGTTGAGGGGGGAATTGTAGATGCGAAATAGCCCCCATCCTTGTGGGCTGGGGTTGATCCTATTCTTCATATTCAAATTTTTGAACATTATTTAATGAATTTGAATGTTACATTAAATGATCCCCTATCCTGGAAATATGGGGTGATTCATGAACTGCTACAATTGAAATTCATGAAACTGATCTTATGATTTTGCGGATTTTGGTTTGGACATTAGCTGAATGCATCATCCGACAATTACCTAAATCACCTTTTTTTGAAGATTGTTGTGCTATTTCGGACAGTTTCATCCTCTGACACCTGACATCTTCTAAACGGGACACCTTATAAATATTCTCAGAGGCTTGATGTAGAAGTAGTTCAGTAATTTATTTTCTTTGGGCCTGGTTCTGATGATAACTTGTTGAGGTCTATTCTTGCGCGTACATTTGATTACACACAAAACCTATTGATTGTGGGTGGCCATGGGCAATAACATTTCATGAGAACACTTTGGGTGGACTTTACTGATTTTGGAGTGCATTGAAATGCAATGTTCCATATGCACCCCATCCTCTAATGCGATCATTAAATAGGGAATCAGAAATTAATTGGCATAGCCTCTTTAGAGCATTGAGACATACATGCTGAAGGGTTATCTGTTGTTTTTTAACCCTTGGATGTTGGGAAACTGAAAGAGATGCCAAGTCAATTTGGTGTTGTAATACTTCTATTACCTTGATATGATTTTGATATTCATTATATGGTTATACTTTAGTTTTCAAATGACAAAGAGTTTTTCATAAGTTGAGACGAATGTCATGAATGCAATATTCTGTCATCAATACTAGAATATCAAACTGAGAATTTTATGAAGCAGAAAACATGACTGGTATTTCTCCTTTAGCTAATTGTTTCCTCATTTTCGACACATCTTCATCATCTTATACTAGAGGGTTCTCTACTTGGTTCGACAAAAGTGGACGCTCTTCATTCGAGGATAAATGACCCAAGGGAGGTTCGGAGAATGAACGTTCCCTTAAACTGTCTTTTGACTAAGAAAGTGTTTCACCTTTAAATGACAAGGCATCCGACATGACTGGACTTGTGTTTGAAAATTCCTTTAGATATGATGGCTTTATTGTTGCTACATTTTCAATTATAGAATTGTTTTGACAATGTGAAAAACTACTGCGGAGAGGAATTTCACATCGAATGACATCATGGGGAGGATCACCATGCTGGATTATAGAAATGGATAAATGTTCTTGATCCTTGGTCTTCTGGACACATGGAGGGTTGACGTGCCTCTCATCCAAATATTGACACTATTTATTGACCAAATTTTCATGAAGCAAGCCTTCATGATGAAGTGTCTGGTGCGAAAATTCATAATTACAACTACCACTCCCAAAATTTGGTAATTAGTGGGTAGGATATTGAGTAGAAATAGATAAATGTATGAGGACTTTAAGAACTCCAGCATTAAGAAGAGCTAAATTACAGCTTGAATCTTGATTATCTAATGGTATTTGGTGAGATTTATTCTCTTATGTTCTCTTATACTTAGATGGGGCCACTTTCTAGGAAAAGTGGTTATCATGGGCAGGTATATGTGCCTTCCTTGGATTAGTTACCAAAATAGACCGGTTACCTCCAATTGGAAAGGGTGTATGTTCTCAATCTTATTGTCCGTATGATATGGGGGAGTATTCCCCATGACCCTCCTGGACTGGAACAGAGTTTTGTATCTGCTTTAGGATGGCATGCTGACGTGGCATCCCATGTGTGGGGACAGATTTATGTGTCTGTTCCCCTGATACTACTGAAGTAGTTGTTATCCTAGCATGATTCCAGAATATGGGTAGGGATTTGTGTATGCCTTTTCACCATTGATAAGATGTATTTGGTGACTTTAGTATCTTGAATGGGAATATACAACCATTCCGTATATGGAGTAGGTGTATTTTCCTGCTCCTGTCCTCCTTTTCTTGTCAACGGATATTGATAGTACTCATGCATAGGGGTAGAGAGTTGGGTCTTCCCCAAATTTGTCATTGGATCTTTCCAACTGACTTCTTAGAGTGCTACCAAACAAGATTGTTGGCAGGCTTGATAAACATTAGAAGGTGTATGTGCCTGCTGGATATTATCCATTAAGTGTGGTTGATGGGTTTCCTTCAATATTGGCAGACGAGACTGCTGACAGAATTGGTGATTGTAAATAGGTGTATGTTCTTATTTAGAAGTTTACACCATATTAGATTGGTGCATCCCTTTAAATGCAGTCAGACGAGCCTACTGAGTGGAGGATAACTTGTAAACAGTTTTATGTGCCTATTCACGGTACTACACTAGGTTTATCTGGTGGGATTGGTGGGTTGCTATCTGACGAGATTGCTGAGAAACAAAATTATGATGAACGAGTGTATGTGCCCACTCATTGTTTGTAATCAAGTTTGATCGATGGACTTCTCCGGTGGAGGTAGAGGTGAGAACATGCTTCCTGTTAACCGAATGTTGTCCCTGGTGGTTCTTCTTGCATGCCCGGGTCTGAGAGACCTGAGCCAAACATCCATAGACAACACCCCCATCATGTTGGGGATACACTACCGCTTGATTCTGGCGGCGATTGTTGGTGGGAGTTCTCAAGAAGGATTCCTGTATTCTTGAATTGAGGCCTCCAATGACCTCTTGATCAACCTCCCTATAGTATGGGAGATATTGATTGTTGTGTTCTGAGGATAAAGACCCGAAACATTTGGAGATTGTGGTTGTCACTATTTGCTTCTTTATCATTGGTTGTTGTTGGCCAGATGATCGAGGATTATTGTTGACCTAGAGGGCCTGTTGAGCAGCCTCCAAAGTTGGGATAGTACCGTGAGAGCGATATTCCTTTATCATCACATTAGAGAACCAATGTTAAAGATGTTGGTTTGGTGATAACTTCCTTCCCGTGGATAGATATCCATCTTGGGCAGCAGTCGGGATGTTCACATATGTTGTCTTGGAGAAAGACATTATTTGGATTGAAGGGAATTCTGTAGAAAAATGAGACAACAACAAGTTCAATTAAAGTGACATCCTTTCATATGGATACATGTGAGAATAATTCCTTTGTCTGACCTTCCTTTATCAATTGATAGGGGCCTAACATGTGGGTAACATTATTAACTTGGTTAAGGATTCACGTCGGGTTCACCATTTTTGTTTCGTAGTTCCTTGAAACGTGTGTTACAGATTTAATAAACACTGTTTCCATGTGGTTTATATTGTATTTTTTCAAGGAACCAGAAACTTACAACAGTTATTTATCCAAAGAGGACCTTCTTTCCAAAGGAAGGCGTTCATTAAGTTTTGAACTTTACAATAATTAAGAACTAGCATTGGTCGAGAGGATGGGAGGTCGGACTCATCACACCCTTTTTGTCACGACCCATCCTCGGGGCCCGTGCCATGACTACCCCAAGCCCGCCTTCCATAGGCCAGGGGCTAGCGACTAGCACCAAAGGCGTAAATCCCGATAAAAAGGGAAGGCATTTCCTTTATATAAGAAAAAAACACCACAGAGTACGCAAGCTGAAGTAAACACTAAGTAAACTGAGTACAAAAGTAAGTGTTGTAAAGTAAATGGGCCAGTATACAAACCCAACTGAAAGTACAGTACAACTGAGAAAAGTAAGTACAACAGCTGAAAAGTAAAGCTGCAACCACCAAGTCGTCCTCCAGAAACCCCACCTGAAGGGTGGGTACAGATGGTCCCCTCTGCTCCTCAAATCCGTCCGTCCGCACCGTGTACGTCCCGCCTGATAGTCCACCTCCGGGTACCGCCCCGCTCCACAAGTCTCAACCATGATCAGCGCTGTCCGTCGTTTGCATCCAACACAATGTAGTGCGGGCATATCCCGTGCATGGGTGAGTATACAATACTCAGTAGGGACCCCAAGACCCCTGAAGGCCTCCCAGAATCCACAAAGGATAAACCAAAAAAGAAATATACAAATACGAAGTATCAACCAACACTACTTAGGTATATTCCCATACATATACCTAAGTCAACAATTCCAGTTCGGCTCCAACTTCCGAGCCCAAGTTCAACCCAGTCCACACAGGAAAGTACGACCTAATCCACACATGAAAGTACAACCCAATCCACATAGGAAAGCAATTCAATCATACCAAAGATAATGATTGAAAGTAAAGACTCAGCTCATATAGGTATACTACTCACGAAGAGAGGTGGAGATGATTGATGTAGCTTCTGAATCATCTCCTCTGCCGAACCCAAGTAGGATCCAAGTACAGATGTCGTCGCTGCCGGACCCACGTAGGATACCAGTATAGTAACCATCGCTGCCGAACCCACATAGGATCCAAGTACAGTCGTCATCGCTGTCGAACCCATGGAGGATCCAAGTACAGTCATCCTCGTTGCCGAAACCACGTAGGATCCAAGTACAGTCGCCATCGTCGTCGTAGTCGCAGCCAGCTCTAGGGTTCCCGCACACATCATGCTCGATTCTGGGAGGGTCTGCTCCACAAGCCAAGGGGTTCGATACATCAACTGTCACGAAGTACAGAGTTTATGTATCACAAATTTCCGTCTTGTTAATAGGAAGTCAACGCGACAGACGACGCGTCAATCGGACGCCCGGTCTGTGAGTTATTGGCTTTTTCGGCCCAGGGGCCCGGTTGGTTTTTAAGTTAAAACAAACCTGACCGTACTCTAGATGTGTCCAAACCTCAAGCATCGTAAACCAAAAGAACCGTCTCACTAAGAGGAATTCAATGTAACTGACGACACGTCATTCGGAAGTCCGGTCGTTAAGTTATAAGCATTTCCGCTCCAAGGGCCCGGTTGGTTTCGGGTTCCAACCAACCCGGCCATGCACAAACTTTACCGAAAACTTGAGTGTAATATACCAAAACGTACGTCTCTATCCAAGTATCCCAACGCAACTAACGGTGCGTCGATCGGAGGTACGTAGCCCAATATATGGGCGTTTGAACGAATATGTCCGAAAATAGGGGGTTTGGGCTCGGTCCGACCCGGCCCAATACCCCAAAGGTCGGCCGAACCGGGTCAACCTAACCCAATTCCAATTCCATCCCATTTGGGCGTGGCCCGGGCCAGATGGGCGTGGCCTGGCCCGCGGCGGGGCGCGGCCTGTGGCCCGGCTCGGAAGCCGACCGCGGCTCGACTCGCGGCCAAGCGGGGCGCAAAGGGTGGCACCACCCCCTTGATTCTGAAATGGCGGCCCCTAGTGGGGTCTGCCCTACGTGATGGAAGGGGGTTTCAATCCCTGGTTTTTCTGTAAAATGGATGTCCATTATGGCCGGCCGGTTGAGCTGCTGTGGGACCCTTCGGGGTCCCGCCTCCCGGAGCACCGGCGGTCGGTCGCGCTCGGCCTCCCCAGCTGAAGACCTCCACGGCCTTAGGCCATAGCTCCCGTCCGACCAGCGCGGTGCGACGGTACCACGCCCCTCCGCCGCGGCCAACCCCGGACGCGGCCCCCTTGAAGTTCCGGCGCGGCGCGACGGTGCCGCGCACCACCGTCACGGCCCACTCCGGTCGTGGTTCCCTTCATTCCCGCGTGGTGCAATTGCATTGTGCCGCCTTCGCCGCAAAGTTCAACGAGGATCAACAAATAAAAGGGGAGGAGGATCGGCCGTGTTTGTGCGGTCCGATCTCCTCCCGTTATGTCGATAACAAGCATCCAATTTAATTAACGAAGAATGTTAAATTAATCATGAATTTAAATAACCCCTACCTCGATTTAACGATGTTGTTTGTCGGCGACGCGGAAGACGTCGACGTGGGGTGATGTTTCGAAGATGGCGTTGGCATACGTCCAAGGAAGGAACGACGTCTTACACTAGCTGCGGAGAGATGAAGGAACGACACACCGTCTCTCCTTGTGGTGACGACGTTCTTCGTCGAAGGGTGTCGTTCCTCACGGGAAGATGAAGTTCTTCAAAGGGACTTAAGGTCTCTCCTCCAATCCTCAACACAACGAGCCAACCAAATAAAATAAGACTCCTATTATTTTATTAAAGCATGGCATTCATTTCAAATTCCAAAATTCAAAAACAAAATCACTTAATTAATTAAACTTGAGTTGTCTAATTAATTGGGTGTTATGTTGGCAAGTTTAATGAGGGAGAGAGAGAGGAGTTACTCACATAAAGGGGGAGTTAGGGAAAGTGTAGGGTTGGGCTCATGTGGTCCCCACCTCACCTTAAATCCTCTCATGGGTAGTTAGTATCTAGTGGATCCCACTCCAAATCCCACAACTAGGATCTAACCACTTAGAAAAAGAAATAAAATTGTAACACAATTTTATTTTACTTTTTATTTAATCCACATTTTATTTATCAACTCCCCCCGAGCAGACGCATCTTCAGTAAAAGGTCCTCTTAAGAAATTACCAGCACTGCAGTTCCATCAGTGCCCTCATATTTCAATTCTGAGCACCGGTTCAAAAGATAGAAAAACTCGCTCATTTGTTCACTGAACGTACCCGAGCTAAAATTTGGAAATTGATTTCAGGCACATCGGGCCTCGGAATCATGTGCCATCAGAAATTGTGTACTCGTAAAATCCCAAAGAATTTAAGAAAAAAGTTTCCTTGAAATTTATGGGTCTTTACATTACTCCCACCTCAGGGCTTTACATCCCTGTAAAGATACATCATAAACTAGGGAAACAAATGGGGTACTGTGCACACATCTGAGCCTCTCGCTCCCAAGTTCTCTCCTAGAGGTTCCCGTGCTGCCACCTTATGCGCACTAGGGGAATTGACCATCCACGTAGGACTCGATCCTATCGATCCTCGATCTCCGCCTGTACCTCTGCAAATGTCGCCCCGTCATCGATGTCCAGCTCCCTGTGATCAATGATATGCGTCGGGTCGTGCACATATCTCCTCAACTGAGATACGTGGAAGACGCCGTGCACCCTGTGCAACTGAGGTGGAAGAGCTAGGCGATAATCCACCACGCCTATACTGATGAGAACCTGGAATGGTCTGATGAACCGTGGAGATAACTTGCCGCCCCGGCCAAATCTATGTAATCCACGTCGAGGTGAGACCCGTAAGAAAACATTGTCGCCATCCTCAAACTCTAGTGGTCTCTGCCTCCTGTCAGCATAGGACTTCTGTCGGCTCTGTGCATTCCTCATCCACTCCTGGATGATCTGCACATTCTCTGTCGTGGCCTGGACTATCTCTGGTCCTACAAGTGCTGACTCCCCAGGGTCTGTATAGCACAGAGATGATCTGCAAGGTCAGTCGTACAATGCCCCGTATGGTGCCATCCCGATGGTGGAGTGGTAGCTTTTGTTGTACGCAAACTCTACCAAGGGTAGGTGATCCTCCCAGTTGCGACCAAAGTCGAGGACACATGCACAGAACATGTCCTCGAGAGTCTGAATGGTCCTCTCCATCTGTCCATCCATCTAAGGGTGAAAGGCGGTGCTCAAGCATAGCTGCGTCCCAAATGCCTCCTACAATCCCTTCCAAAGCCGGGAAGTAAAGCGAGCATCTCGATCAGAGACGATAGACGATGGTACACCATGAATCCGTACAATCTTCGGAACTTTGAGGCGTCTCAAGCTCTCTACTGAGCCCTACTCTCTAATAGGTAGGAAGTGGGCCGACTTGGTGAGTTGGTCTACGATCATCCAGATGGAGTCGTGTCCTCTGGAAGTATGTGGAAGCCTTGTCACGAAATTCATAGATATCCCATCTCACTTCCACTCCGGGACCTCCAAGGGTTGTACCAAGCCTGCTGGTACCTGGTGCTCCGCCTTCACCTGCTGGCAGGTGAGGCATCGTGAAATGAACTCTGCCACATCCTTCTTCATACCTGGCCACCAGTGCTATCATCTGAGATCCTAGTACATCTTCACTACTCCAGGATGTACCACCAATGGGGAAGTGTGAAACTCCCTCAACACCTCCTCCTGTAATGAAACTGGTACCATGGTACGTCCTCTGAAAAGGATGATGTGCTATCCTTCTACAGAGAATCCATCAGGTGCATGTCCTAAGAATATATGTGCACACGCGTCTCATAGTCAAAGCCTCCACGCGGTGCCTCCCTGACCCACTGAAGTAGTGGAGGGGTGACTGTGAGCGACTGAAGAAAGGCTGCCCCATCTCTATCCATGAAGGATATCTGCAAAGTGGATAACTGCTCAGTCGCCTCTCCAAGTAACTGGATGCCCGACCTCCTGCTGAGAGCATCAGCTACTACGTTCCCTTTTCCAGGAGTATAGACTATCTCAATGTCATAGTCCTGGAGGAACTCGATCCATCACCGCTGTCCCAGGTTCATGTCCTTCTGCGAGAAGATGTACCTGAGACTCTGGTGGTCAGAGTAAACTGTAAAGCACTCGCCCATAAGATAGTGTCGCCACATCTTCAAGACAAAGACCACTACTGCTAACTCCAGGTCATGGGTAGCATAGTTATGCTCATGTTTCCTCAACTGTCGTGAACCATAGGCGATCACTTCCCTCTCCTGTATCAGGACACACCCGAGTCCAGTCCCTGATGTATCACAGTAAACTACGTACCCTAATCCCTCCTCTGGTATCCTCAAGATGGGTGCACTGGTCAATCTCTGTCTCATCTCCTGGAATCTCTGCTGACATCTATCTGACCACATGAAGGGTTTCCCCTTCTTCTTCAAAGATGAATGTGGTGTTGCAACTCTGGAGAATTCTAGTACAAATCTTCAATTGTACCCAGCCAGGCCTAGGAAACTCCGCACCTCTATCATGCTCCTAGGTGGCTCCCAAGCTAGCACTACCTCGATCTTCGCAGGATCCACCACAACTCCTACCTCATAGATGACATGCACCAAGAAGTGGACCTCTCGAATCCAGAACTGACACTTCGAGAGCTTACCATAAAGCTAGCTCTCTCGGAGTGTGTCCAGTACAACCCACAAGTGGTATGCGTTCTCCTCCTCAGTAGTTGAGTAAATCAAAATTTCGTCGATGAAGACTACGACAAATCGATTGAGGTAAGGCTATAAGATCCTATTCATGAGACTCATGAACACTGTTGGAGCATTGGTTATTCCGAAAGGCATAACCAAGAACTCATAGTGGCCATACCGACACCTGAAGGCCATCTTCTGCACATCCTCGTCTCAAACTCTGAGTTGATGATAGCCTGACCTGAGGTCTATCTTCGAGAACCATCATTCTTCCTTGAGCTGATGGAAGAGGTCGTTAATCCTCATAAGTGGATACTTGTTCTTCACAGACACTTAGTTCAGGTGACGGTAATCAACACATAGTCGCAAGATCCTTTCCGCCTTCTTGGGGAACAAAATTGGGGAAGCCTAGGGTGAAACACTGGGTCAGATGAATCCCTTTCCCTGCAAGTCCTCCACCTGTACCCGTAGATCTCGAAGCTCAGTGGGAGCCATTTGATATTATGGAGTAGGTATCGAGGATTTCCCAGGGTGTAGGCCAATATAGAATTCTACCTCTCTGCAAGGAGGTAGTCCTGGAATGTTGTCAGGAAAAACGTCTGCATACTGATCCACCACAACCGGAAAACTAGGACTCCGCACATCAACTGCTCCTAGGATGAGACTAGCCAACTGATGAGTGATCAGCTGTCCTCTCCTCTGTGTGAGTCCATCATACGCTGCAAAGGATCCATTCTCACCGGTGAAGGTGAACATACTCCCATCGGTGCGGACACACCGCACCTTGCGCTTAATAAAGTCGATCTGAGAATGGACCATAGTTAACCAATCCATGCCCAAGATGACGTCATAAGGCCTTGATGCTACTACAAGAAGATCCCAGCTGAAGCTCTCGCCTCCTAGAGTAAGCTCACACTGCCGGAACCAGTGCGTAAACATCGAGTCTGCACCTGTAGGAGTCTCTAGCCATAAGGATCGAGCCAACAGCTCCGTCGGAATCTACGAGCTCTGAACAAGGGCAACGCCAATGAAATAATGACTCACTATGGTGTCTATAAGAACTGCAGAAAGGGTGGAGTAGACACATATAGTACCTTGAATCATCTGAGGTGCGCCATGGTTGTAAGTCTCCACTTCCTGAAGCTGAGCCTGCCTCTGCCCGCCAGCTCCCTGTGGTCGGGGTGGACCTCCTGGTGGTGGTGGTGGTAGAGCCCTGAAGCATCATCCACCACCTGCTTCTCGGCCAGCTCCTCTACCTAGTCCACCTTCTCCCTGTGGACCACCACGGTCGAACCTCTGCCTCTGGCTGGGTGGTCCCTCAACCGTCTGCTGCTCCTCTGCATGTCGGGTCAGGCAGTCACAAGCCATGTGGCCATGCCCACCACATGCATAGCACTATTTGCCTATCGAATGACTGGTTATACTGCATGTTCCCCGCACCTCCGAACTAGTATCTTGAGGTCTCCCACCTGATGGTCTGGTCTGCTTAGAACCCTGTGTAATCTGTCGACCGCCAGTTGTAGAAGACTCCGCTACGTGCCACCCTGCGGTAGGTCTCGCTGCTGGTGTTGGCTCAGCAAGAAAGCTCTCTACAATAAGGGATCGCTCCAGTACTCCTTCCTGCGTCAGAATACTGAGGGAGATCATCTATTCCCTGATCTCATGCCTCAGTCCCTGCTCGAAGGTCCGGGCCCGGAAGAATGGGTCCCGTACCATGTTCGCAGAGTAACGTAAGAGATCAGTGAATATCACCGAGTACTGGGCTACTGACATGCTGCCCTGCTGCAGCTGTAGTAACTCCTGAATGTGCACCGCATGGAGGGTGGCTGGAACGAACTCCGAGCGGAAGAGGCTATCGAAATATGTCCAAAGAAGTGATGCCTCATCGTGCACCTGGATAATCAGGCTCCACCATCTACCTGTTGTCGCGTGCAGGAGACTCGCCGTAAGGATCACCATGAGGTCAGCTGGTGTCCCTACTAATCTGAAGACTCAAACAATAGCCACCAGCCAATCCTCAACTGCCTGAGGGTCCGTCTCTTTGTGGAACCTGGGTGGCCTCTAACGCTGAAACTCATGCAGTGCACTCAGGCGACATGCACTCTTAGCTGTTGGGGCTGGTGTCATCGGTGGCTCGGCGGGTAGAGGTACTGCTGGTGCCTCCACTGTAATGGGGCCCTGCACCAAGGACTCGTCGCTCGGTGGGCTTCCATCTTGCACAAATCTCGGAACCCTAACTGGCTACCATAGTGGGGACATCCTGAAAAGAAACAGGTGCGCCACGATTAATACAGTATACCTGGTGAGCTGTTATAAAGTAATCACAAAGAAAACTTTTGAAACACACATGCAATCAATGTTTTCATACACTGAGTCGGAAATCAGAAGTCAGGGTCCTGGTGTATGGATACGTCAGCTGCCACACCAACAATGGACTTCATGGACTGATAACCACACACAATACCCTTAACACCATTTCTTCATATAGAAGAAATTATCAGAGTCCTGAGTTCTGTGGTAGAACTGACTCCTCTGATACCAATTTGTCATGACCCGTCCTCGGGGCCTGTTCCGTGACTACCCCAAGCCCATCATCCATAGGCCAGGGACTGGCGACTAGCACCAAAGGCGTAAATCCCGATAAAAAGGGAAGGAATCCCTTTATATAAGAAAACAAAAACCACAGAGTACACAAGATGAAGTAAACACTAAGTAAAGTGAGTACGTAAGTAAGTGATGTAAAGTAAATGGGCCAGTATACAAACCCAACTGAAAGTACAGTACAACTGAGAAAAGTAAGTACAATAGCTGGAAAGTAAAGCAGCAACCACCAAGTCATCCTCTGGAAACCCCACCTAAAGGGTGGGTATAGATGGTCCCCTCTGCTCCTCAAATCCGTTTGTCCACACCATGTACGTCCTTCCTGATAGTCCACCTACGGGTACCATCCTGCTCTACAAGTCTCAACCACGATCAGCGTTGTCCGTCGTCTGCATCCAACACAACGTAGTGTGGGCATAGCCCGTGCATGGGTGAGTATACGATACTTAGTACGGACCCCAAGACCCCCGAAGGCCTCCCAGAATCCACAAAGGATAAACCACAAAGGAAAGATACAAATATGAAGTATCAGCCAACACTACTTAGGTATATGCCCATACATATACCTAAGTCAATAATTCCAATTTGTCTCCAACTTCTGAGCCCATGTTCAACCCAGTCCACACAGGAAAGTACAACCTAATCCACAAAGGAAAGCACAACCCAATCCATACAGGAAAGCAAGTCAATCATATTGAAGATAATGATTGAAGGTCAAGACTCATCTCACATAGGTATACTACTCACAAAGAGAGGTGGATATGATTGATGTAGCCTCTGAATCATCTCCTCTGCAGAACCCACGTAGGATCCAAGTACAGATATCGTCGCTGCCGGACCCACATAGGATCCTAGTACAGTAACCATCGCTGCTGAACCCACGTAGGATCCAAGTACAGTCGTCATCGCTGCCGAACCCACGGAGGATCCAAGTATAGTCATCCTCACTGCCGAACCCACATAGGATCCAAGTACAGTCACCATCGTCGTCGCAGTCGTAGCCAGCTCTATGGTTCCCGCACACAGCATGCTCGATTCTGAGAGGGTCCTCTCAACGAGCCAAGGGTTTTGAGACATCAAATTTCACGAAGTCCAAAGTTGATGTATCAAAAAGTTCCGTCTCGTTAATAGGACCTCAGCGCGATAGACGACGTGTCAATCGAACGCCCGGTCTGTGAGTTATTGGCTTTGTCGTCCCAGGGGCCTGGTTGGTTTTCAAGTTAAAACCAGCCCGAACGTTCTCTAGCTACATACAAACCTCAAGAGGAGTAAACCAAAAGAACCTTCTCACTAAGAGAAATTCAACATAACTGACAACACGTCATTCAGACGTCCGGTCGTTAAGTTATAAGTGTTTCCGCTCCAAGGGCCCGGTTGGTTTCGGGTTCAAACCAACTCGGCCATACCCAAACTTCACTAAAAGCTTAAGTGTAATATAATTAAATGACCATCTCGATCCAAGGATCCCAACACAACTGAAGGTGTATTGATCGGAGGTCCGTAGCATAAGATATGAGCATTTAAACAAATCTGTCCGAAAATAGGGGGTTTGGGCCCGGTCTGACCCGACCCAATACCCCCTGGGTCGGCCGAACTGGATCGACCCGACCCGGATCTTGGTCCGGCCCATTTGGGAGCGTCCCGGCCCTGTTGGCGCAGCCCAGCCTGCAGCTGGGCACGGCCTACAGCCCGGCTCGGAAGCCGGCCGCGGCTCGGCTCACAGCCGAGCGGGGCGTAAAGGGGGGAGCCACCCCTTGATTCTGAAACGGCTGCCCCTGGTGGGGTCCTCCCAACGCGCTAGCCAGGGGTTTCAAACCCTGGTTTTTCTAGGAAACGACCGGCCATTATGGCTGGCCGGTTGAGCTGTCGCGGGACCCTTCGGGGTCCCACCTCCCAGAGTGCCGGCGGTCGGCCGAGCCCGACCTCCCCAGCAGAAGACCGTCGCGGCCTTAGGCCGGGGCTCCCGTCTGACCGACACGGCGCGGCGGCACCGCACCCCTCTGCCGCGGCCCGCTCCTGGATGCGTCCTCCTTTGGTTTCCCCGGTGCGGCGCGACGGCGCCGTGCACCACTATCGTGGCCCGCTCCGGTCGCGGTTCCCTACGTTACCGCGCGGTGCAACGACACCGAGCCGCCTTCCCCGCAAAGTTCAACAAGGATCAACAAATAAAAGGGGAGTAGGATCATCTATGTTTGTGCGGTCCGATCTCCTCCTGTTATGTCGATAAAAAGCGGCCAATTTAATTAACTAAGAACGTTATATTAATCATGAACGTAAATAACCCCTACCTCGATTTAACGATGTCGTTTTCCGGCGACGCGGAATATGGCGTCGCAGGGTGAGGTTTCAAAGATTGAATTGGCGTACATCCAAGGAAGGAACATCGTCTCACACTAGCTACGGAGAGATGAAAGAACGGCACGTCGTCTCTCCTTGTGGTGACGACGTTCTTCGTCGAAGGGTGTCGTTCCTCGCAGGAAGATGAAGTTCTTCAAAGGGACTTAAGCTCTCTCCTCCAATCATCAACACAACGAGAAAACCAAATAAAATAAGACTCATTTTATTTTATTAAAGCATGGCATGCATTTCAAATTCCAAAATTCAAAAACAAAATCACTTAATTAATTAAACTTGAGTTATCTAATTAATTGGGTGTTATGTTGGAATGTTTAATGAGGGAGAGAGAGAGGAGTTACTCACATAAAGGGGGAGTTAGGGAAAGTGAAGGGTTGGGCTCATGTGGGCCCCACCTCACATTTAATCCTCTCATGGGTAGTTATTATCTATTGGATCCCACTCCAACTCCCACATCTAGGATCTAACCACTTAGAAAAAGAAATAAAATTGTAACACAATTTTATTTTACTTTTTATTTAATCCACATTTTTTTATCAACTCCTCCTGAGAAGACGCATCTTCGGTAAAGGTCCTCTTAAGAAATTACCAGCACTGCTGTTCCATTGGTGCCCTCAGATTTCAATTCTGAGAACCGGTTCAAAAGATAGAAAAACTCGCTCGTTCGTTCACTGAACGTACCCAAGCTAAACTTCGGAAATTGATTCCGGGCACACCGGGCCTCAGAATCTGGTGCAGTAAGAAACTGCGTACTCGTAAAATCCCAAAGAATTTAAGAAAAAAAATTCCTTGAAATTTACGGGTATTTACACTTTTGTGGGGAATTATTGTCTACTCCGGGACTGTCTTTATAAAATTAAATTTTTTTCATGAATCCTTATTAATTCACCAAGTATATCATAAGTATACCTTGGAATTTACAATCACTTATTTAACATGTGTAATGTTTAGAATCATCATCATGCATTCAAGGTTCTTCATCAATGGAAAAATCTATATGTATTCGAGGTTTTCCATCAATGGTATCCTCTAATATATTGATTAGAAATTCTTTTAATCATCGTTATGATGATACTGGTTTTTAAGCCACTAAGTGGGGAACTCTATAATTTATTTTCATCTAGGGACATGAAGGTTTGTTTTAATCTTGGGATTGTACTCATAAAATGAGCTACCTATGTATCCTTGTGAAAGGAATTAGAACCCTCGTAGTTTGGTGGCGCTTAGTAGGACACATCAGACCTTTTAAGGTCATGTGATAAGGACCACTAAGAGGAAGGTGCTTAGTTAAAACTTAGTGTGGGACTTATGTTGAAACAGCCAAGGAACTTGTAAAGGATATGAGTTTCCAAGTAGGGTCAGACCCTATTGGGAATATGGACCAAAGAGAACAGGGTTTATTTGAAGTGTTGGGTTTGAACCTCAAGGAGGCTTCCTACGTATCCCATATGTATGGGAATCAAATCCCACGTAGTTCGATGTGTCTCATAGGAGAGTATAGTTCTATAAGAGAGATGAGTTTTGGCTTACTTCATGAAAAAGGATGCCTCGATGATTTGAGGATTGAATTTGGGGATTATTTAATAAGGAGGATACCCAAATTGGGGGAATTAAGGTTGGATTCTTGAGGAGGATATCTAGTGAGCTCGAGCCCTGAAAGAGCTTTCTACGTATCCTGGTTTGAACTGGAATCAGAGTTCTTGTAGTTAGTTTTAATGAGTGTTTGTGCATATGTTGTAATCATCACATATTTCTAAGCCCATGTGAGTCATGCTCAGTATGAGAAACAAGAGGATGTGAAATATTCAACAATGAAACTCACACTACCAAAATTTTCCTCCATGTTGATAGAAGAGGGCACATCGACTGTGGAAGAGGGTGAGGCAACGAACCATACCTCTTTTCTATTTACAATGGACAAGGGTCCAATGTAAGGAAGAAGGGGTGAAGGTGAGGGGATTATACCAGGATGGATACCCTGAAATTGGTTCCCATAGGGGAGGGAGACTTCTCCTATACTTTCACGGAATAGTAAGTGTGAAGCATACCTTCCCTACCAGGGAACCGAGGTCCCGGGTCACCTCTTTGAAAAGGGAGAGGTCGGTAACCAACCATCCTCAAAACCGAGAACTTCCCAACACTATTTTTGGGAAAAAATTCCATGTGAGTGCCGATATACAAACCCACAAACATCACATGAATCTTAACCCCATTTTGAAACAAATGTGGGAAACTTCTGACTCTGGAAATACAAACCCAAATTGGAGACACACTGATGTGCCTTACCAAAAGGTCTAAGAGGTCATAAGGTTTTGGTGGAGGCTTCAACTAAGACCCTTTCAGATAAGGGAACTAACGAAGGATATACCCTTCCATAGATGTATTTAAATAAGGGTACCTGAGCAGCCCGCGTAGGTACCTCATGCAAGTATGCCGCGTAGGTACCCCATGTTTACTTATCGCGCAGGTCTGGTGCACAGATACACCCCGTAGGTTCAGCGCGTAGGTATGGATGAGGACAGAATAATGGAATGAATATCCAAACATTCCTATCCCTTTTAATTATCTCTTATTTTTTTAGTTTAGAGAACTACCTGAGATAATTTGAGAGATCTAGGTGAAAGAGCTACGCAATGGGAGCTTCAGAGATTATTTCACTTTTTTTCAGTCCCAAAATGGGGAGCCGAAGGGTCCTATTTATAGGCACGGATGGGGCCTAAACGAAGAAACATTGCCCATGTAGGTATTCTGTGTAGGTCCACTGCACAGGTTCTCCATGTAGGGGAATCAAAAATCTTCTCGTGCGTAGCTCAGCTGCATAGCTCTCTCATGAATTTTGGCCGCATAGCTCGCTCGCAAATATCGGTTACGTAACTCACTCGCGAAGCTACTAGATATTACTACATCGCATAGAGTTTGGGAGTATTTGTTTGATATTTTTCCTTTTACTCATTGAATATTTCTTTGAGATTTGAAATATCCAAAGGTTTGTCGATCTTTTGGGTTCCTTTTTTAAGTTATTTCAACACCCCGCATCAAAAAATTTACTTTATCCTTACCAGATAAATTGGGTTGAGTCTTTCATCCCAGATTTTAGGATTTTGAAAATGGATTAATCATTATAGGGTGTCTCCAATATCTTTATAAATCACTTTCTTTCTCCAATTAATTTTTTGATACTTTACAAGCTAGTATATTATAATTCATGCAATGGATATCACTATAACCATATATTCCCTTACAATTAAATTATTCCCTTACTCTTTGTTTCATGGATACAAGACCATGAGTTTGTCTTTTTAAATAAATTATTTGTGAATTCATCTAATCTTTATCATCAGATCATTGACTCTGACTCTTAGCACTCTAATTGATTTATTTTAAAATTTGAAGTCAGTATGTTTTAAAGTCTTTTAGATTCAACCTCTTTACTTTCACTATAGTGGAATCCAACTTCAATGGCCACTGAAGTTTTACACCAGGGAACTAAACCCTTTATAGAATAACTATATAACTCGATATTGTATGGATTGGTGATGTGATAACTATTGAAAATATTCCTTGAATCATTCTCATGTGTAAATCCCAAGGAAAAATTGACCATTAAGAAGGGGGTTAGATAGTGGTTTACTTTTATGAATTATTTTCTATTATTTCTTCATATTTAACATCTTAAGCTTCTCAATCCACTCAATGATATCTCAGAGTGTAACCTCATATAAAAAAAATAAGAGAAAACATAGAACATGGATTATCCAATATAATTTTCACAAAAATTATAATCTCTTGGGAAGCAACTAGTTATATATAGAAATAGATGATCCTCTAGTTAACCCTGATTCTACACCCCATTAAGAAACTCTTTTTCCTTGATTTGTTAAACACCTTGACCTCCCTCCTCTATCTTTTAGACTTGTTAGACACCCCATCATCAATCCTCTTCAGCAATTAGCTTGAAATACTAGTCACAAGATCCTCATTTTTAGTGTTTTTATCCAGTTGTAGAAGGTATCATTATTAATTAAGAGTGATATTTCTCCATGAACTAGTAGGTTCATGTTTTTATGTTCGCACCTTCTAGATCTTAAATAGCTTCTTGGAAAAATGATGTTTGTCGTTAAATATTTTTAATAGGATATTTAAATCTAGTTCTTGTCAACATACTAAATTATCAAACCTAAAATACTTCTCCTAAAAGTATATTCTAGCTTCAGTATCAATTCAAAAAAATCATGGACTAGAATGTTCTCCTTTTTATGATTAATTTATTATCCTTAATAAAAAAATCAAGTAATGTAAACATATTCATCAATTTTATTTTATGAAATATTAAACATTGAAAAACACAATAAATATTTTTTCTTGAATTCTAAATTAAAATATCTCAAGTGTACTTCATGAAATCATGAGTATTTCATGGACTAATCAATTGGTTCTTTGTAAACCATTTTTACTTATCCACTAAATATTTCTCAAATACTATGTGAAATTACTTCTGTGCATATCATATGATAATTGAATAGCATATATGACTTATATCTTACTATTATTCCACTTCCTTCACACTTTTTGAACTCAAAATAGAAACTTTTCAAAGTGTTGCACTTACTTTTTGAAGATAAAAATATTATCCTTAATAAAAAGTAGCACTTGGTTTGATAGACTCAGTTGGAGAAAAATAAAATCTTCCTCTATATTGATAATCACTTCCCCTAATATTCATTAGCAAATTACCCAAGTGTTATCAATGTATTTATCAGAAAAAATGGAAAGTAGTTAACATATGATAAACACACAATGGATGGTAATCCATTAAATTTTATGCAACTTCAAAAAAAATTCACTCTCCACAAAATAATTGGCATTCATTTACTGCATGTAACACAATGTTTTTCTTCAGGTTGAACTCATCAAATTACAGTAAAACAATTCCACATAACACACACATTAATAGACCATAAAATATCATTATCATGGAATTAATCTCCAAAAATTGTATATCATTAAATCATACTGCAATATTTTTTTCATGGTAGTTAATTCATTGAAATATAATTCACAATTTTTTAAAATGATTTTTGAAAATGAATACTTCATCAATTTTCTATCAAACCATTGAGTTCATAATAAATTAAAAATGAACAGGGTATTATTTATGGTTGATCGACATAAAAAACCACTACCCACATCAGGAGGATAAATATAATCTTAGTCTCGATTAGATAGTTCAGATTCATGAGATCAAACAACCACTATTTTATTAGTATATTTTTAAACATAGTAATAGTAACTATATATGGTGTGTCCCACAACAATCCACTATATTGTTTCCCTCTACTTAATATGGGAGGCCACTACCATTGTCGATTAGTTATAAGTAACGAGGTCCACTACTTTATTCGACTAGAACTAGCTTTTTTTAACACCCTACACCACCATGCTACCCTACACAATAGTTCCACCTATACCCCATGTGTTTTCTACCATATACACACTATGTTCTCACCTCCGTAATCCTTTTGAGTGCTCTTTATTCCCACTCACCTACCACCCATGGCTAGCTAGGTTGAAATGATGCCCGTCTGGTTGACCACTTAGGTCCCACATGTGGTTGAGATGGGTCCTTGGATGGCCAATGGATGGAGAAATTTTTTTAAGGCCTACAAAAAAATCCATAGAATAATTCTAAGTATATAATTTATAATACCAAGACTTTCTCAAATTTAATACTCAATATCAAATTATTCATCAATTACTCTTGTAATTAATTTATTTTCTCATGGTCTTCAAATAATTTCTTAACCCAACTATATATATATGTATTAAAAAACATTAATGGATGGTTTCTTCAAAATTTTCTTCCAAATTTAAAAAAAGGATGACATATTCAATACTTTAACTATTGAAAACATTTTTCTACTTGAAACATCATCATCACATGACTCATACATTAATATCAATTCAAAAACCCTCATGATTTAACAAGGTGTATTGCTCAAGTATGACTTCCAATTCCATTTTCTAAATCCATAACAATCCCCTAACAATTATCACTTCATCTCCTATCACCAAACACATATTGACTTGTTGAAAATAAATAAAATACTTACATGGGCTCAACAATACCCCCCTATGAATTTGTTTTTAATATCACATCACATCATAAAATTTAATATGTGTCTTAACGTCTTTTCTCTCTATTATTTAAAATCAAATGAAAAGGATAAGTGGTGGTATTATAATCTTCTCAATTTTCCCAAAACATTTTATCCTCCCTTATAAGGTAGTTTCTTGAACACTTCTGAGAGATTGTTGATATCACATAGTTCAATTAGAAAATACCCTTTAGTTAATCATATAAAATTCTACATAAGATGAAATATTGTAGAAAATAAAATGGATATGACAATGTTTTTGAAATCTCTCCATAAACTAATATGTATGAAATATGAAGCTCAGTAATTCTAAAATCTTATTATTGTTGTTAAAAATAATCATACTTATCAATGAAATAAAAATTTATGCACACACTTCAAAAAACACATCAAAAAGTTCAAGTGAAAAGTGATAAAGATCCCCCTTATTAGATTAATATAAAATAACCCTTGATAGTAATTATGAATTTATCTAGAGTATGGATATGTCAGTGGTTGACATTCCATGTATTCCAATTTTACAAAGTTATTCCATAATTCAATAATCACAATATATTAAAGATTTAGTAGCTTTAACTAATCAATACTCTCACTCAAGGGATACATAAATCTACTTCAATTCATTTCATGTTAGTATAAATTCTTATATATTAGGGAATAAGGAAAGACCTATTAGATCCTCATTAATAGAACTCTTGTTGAGAGTTTCATCTCAACCTCTCATTATGCATCTTCCTTTTTTTCTTGAATTGTGTAGTACTTATCTTTCTATCATTATCCTTTATTTCATGCATGTTTACATTCTTCTCAATAAAAACATCCTCCAATAGAGTGGTTTGGTCAATATAATATGTTAAGTAAATTTATTTATCATTTTCCTTAATCATCATCTTCATACTCTCTTCTTAGGATGGTTGCATTAGCATGAATTTCATCATCGCATACCCAATTTTTTCACACATTTTAAATACATTGTTTTTAATATATAGATCATAAATAGTATATTAACTCTTATGATATTTAGACTATTATTTTTTAATAACATTCTTACCCTCATTAGTTTTTAATATTTGAACTTTCTCTACTTTTCTGACCAATTTTAGTCTGTATGACCAAGCTATCAAACATTTATTATTTGTATGTTCATCATTTTTTGGGTTCTTGAGTTTCTTATCAAATTTGAATGACTTATTCTCTTTTTTCTTCTAAGTTTTATTCACATTAATATTATAGGGAACCTCTCCAGGTATTTTTTTCATGCATGCCTTGACTCTATGGCCTTCTAATCCACATCATCCACACACTTATCCTAAGTATTCATACCTATTTTTTATTGGTAGATTTTATGCATTAATCACCACTTAATTGTATATTTGATAATATATTATCTTAATTTCACCATGAATCCCCCTTGGTTCATGAATTTTCCCCATAAATTACATTTTATACTAGAAAGATTAGTATTTATGTGCATATTTTTTATAGCACCAGTAAAATCCTCTGAACTGGGATCTTTTATTTTCTTGAAAAACTTTTCTAATAAAACCATGGATTGAACTTGTTGTAAATGGGGATTTCCTTTTTATTAATGGGAAATAGTCTTTCTAGAATCATCAATTCATCATTTTATGTGATATAATTCCTCACTCATAACTTCTTAGTTGAGGGAGATTAAACTGCACTGTTGGTGATATCATATATGTTTCAAAAAAATTTAGGTATATATATACCTTTTATATAAGAAACCTTAATATCACTAACATCAGAAGACTCTTTAATAGCTTAAATGGACATACTATAGTTTTCTATGACATTGTTCAGATCATTTTTAACAACAAGATACATTGATTTTCTCTATCCCAGTTTTTCTTCCCTTATGGACAAATTCTCCTCAATAATACTGTTATTCATTTCTTGTTAAGATTATCTATGATTGTTCTTCTTGATATCATCAACATAAGATTCTTCTTTTTGGATTAATTCTTCCTTTTTTGCATCAAATTTTTTCTTCTCCTTCAAAATGTATTGTTCTATTTTTGGGTCTTTATTATATCCTAAATACATGCTTCCAAATCACCTTTTTACTACTATTCCAAATCTATGATTTCTTCTCCATCGTTATAATTGCATGACGAATAAGAGTTTCTTAAAAATTTAACAAGAAAATTAAGATCTTCATCTAATGTTCTAATTGAATATGAATTGTATTTTCCATGTTTTCTTAGTGACTTATATTATATTACTAAATTTATTCTTTTTACTCTTACTCTTTTCCTATTTTCAAAATCACTAATCATCCTTATAAGATTCAGATTCAGTAGCCCTCTTCTTTGGATGGTCATTGTAAAAATCTTTATATCCATCACAATTCAATAACTTTTGTGATTTTATGCCTTTTCTTTTCAATATAAACTTTATGAATCCTATTGATATGTGGGAAATTATTTCCTAAGATCTTAATCTCCCTTAGAATTTGAATCACTTGATTCTACAACCTCTTCTTCCATGATTTTTCCTTTTCTCAAAGCTTCAAAGGACATTACACATTTTTTCATCATTTTTAAGTCTATAATTTTCTCATCTCATAATCTATGAGGATATTATGTAACTCATCTAGCTTCAAATCATCTCTTTCTTCTATAGATGAAATTTTTGGAGCAAACGAATTTGGAAAATTCTTCATCTATTTTTTAACAGCGATATAGTCATCCATCTTCTCACCAAATCCAAGAATGTTATTAACTGTCGCATTAACCATGGTAAAATAATCATCAATATTTTTTTTCATATTTCATTTTGATTTAATCAAAATTAATTCTCCAAACTTTAATTTTTGATTCCCTGACTTCGATATTACCTTTATAGGTAATTATTAATTAATCATATATTTTCTTAGTAATCTATAGAATAATGACCTTTTTGTAGACTCTCACTCATAGAGCCATTAACATGGAATTTTGAGCCTTTCCATCTAACTCTGAATTTATCTTATCATCTTGTGTTATAGAAGTATCATTAAAAATGGAAGGAAACCCATTATTGAAAATTTTATCACTTCTAGGACATGTGATAAGAGGTAGGGTAGCATCTTATTCTTCTAGCTGTGACTTTTCCTCTCATCTAACATCATAACACCTCATATATTTATTGATTTAATAATTTTCATGTCTAGGAATTATTATTAGATATTTATAAAGAACTTATTCTTTGATCCCACTTAAAGATCCTTGGTTTGGATTAACTACTGAGAAGGGGTTAAATCAGTGGTTTAATTTTTTAAATTATTTTATTTTAATTAAACCACTTGAAATTATTATATTTCTCAATCAAATAAATGATATCTCATAATATCAACTCATATACATAAATAATAAGTGAAATCATAGTACATGGTATTTAAAATGTTTAGTATAATGATCTACACCTTTCTATGTTTTTTAGTGTCACCAACATGGATTCTTCACCATAATATTCTCAATAATTACCATGGATTGGTAAGAAACTGGTAATAAACCCCCAATATTTGATCCTATAGTTGATCCCGATTCTATACCCCAAAAACCCAATCTTCTACCTTGGTAGATTAGATACACCAACCATATTATGCTTTCTTCTAGACTGGTTAGACACCTAATCCTCAAGCCTCTTCAGAAATTGGTTAGATGTCCCGATAATAAGTTCCTTCTTATTAGTGTTGTTGAACTAGTTATAGAAATTCATATTCCATATTAATATTGATCTTCCTTCATAAGAGAGTAGGACTAGGCTTTCTCATATACACCTTTAAGATATTAAATAGCATATTTGAACAATAATATTGGTATTGAAACTCATTTTCATCGTATATTGAATGATATAGTTCTTCTCATCTTACTAAAATCTCAAACCTCAAATTATTCTGCTATGAGTATATTATACTTTCTATCCCAATTTTAAAATTACTTGGGAAATAATTTTTTCTTTTTTATATTAAAGTTATCAACCATAGTTGAATGTTTTAAAGTGATATACATAGTTAGTTTAATATTATATTAGACAATATTATATTATAAAAACACAATACAACTTACACTACAAGAAAAGTGTCATGTAGTGGCAATTGTTTTATTTGGAAACAGTTTAAAACACCACCACATGGTTCTACAACGGTTTCAAAAAAACTATCTCTAAAGTTGGTGTCGACATCTAATATGTGACAGTTTATTTTATTTAGTGGTTGTTTCTGGTAAGCATTGTAGAAAGGGTATTTAGTGGGGGTTTTTTGTTTTATCAGTAGTTTTCGAGAAAAAATTATCAATTATTTTGAGGCAGTTAAAACCACGACTAAATCATAAAAATATTTTCTCCACAAAACCACCACTAAAACAATAAAAAAATAACATCTAAATAATAGTGCTCGATATTTAGCAGTATTTTTAACCACCACAAAAAACCATCACCATATAACGGACGTTTTAACTACCACGAATAAAAAAATTCCATATTTAGCATCATTTTAAACACCGCTAAATATTTAATTACAAGAAAACTAACTACAAATTCTTCAACCCTAGGACTACCCTAAAAAATGTAAATCAGGTGTATCACCTATTAGAATCACACAATATCCTTATCAAAAGAAAAAAAATCACACATAAATAAAAATTGGCATGAAAAAAGTATATTAATTTTCATACAGCAACAAATGGTTACAGATCTGTGTCACAAATGATAAATCAATAAACCCAATCATTCTATATTATTCCAAGACATCAAAAGAACATTAATCACTCCCAGATTAACTCTAACCTTCACCCACTCCATATCCTTCTCTACTTCTTAATACTGGCACCTGTAAGACAATTATATTGAAAATTAAACAATGTTATATATTTATATTTAATCATAAAACCAATAAAATTTTGTGAACTAAATGATTTTTAAGTTGTGTGATTTACCTACTCACCACCAGTCATCGATGAAATATCATTGGGGACAGATCTGGTCGTCCTCATATATAAATCAACCAACTCTTTCTGCAAATCAGATATATTATCCTCATGTTCTTGAATAGTTATTTTCATAGAAACAAAGTCTCGCTAAGAATATCAGGGTAGGGAGCTACTACAACCAATAGTATATGAAGTTGGAATCTTCAATTTCATAACAAATATCTCAAATGTTAAGAGTCCCAAACCCATCTTGCATAATTGACCACGATTCTCCCTCCCAAGGACTTTACCAACTCGGTCATCCTAGGAGACTGAGTAAGACAGTGTGGGATTAGAATCCTATAGTTATTTAACATTTACCTATAAATAAAATATAAAAAATATTTTAAATAATATATATTAACATAGTGATGGCTGATAATAAGTTATTATAATGAAAAATGAATTCATACCCCAACTTCTCCGGTAGGCTCATTAACATAACTCCCATATGATTTTTTATGAACATCCATCCACAGTTCTATTCAAGAGGCTTGGTGCACTAAATTCTGTGACTCCATTAAACAAATGTAAATCAACAATTTAATATATGGATTAAATAATATTTTCTTAAACATATTTAAACTAATCAAAGGATTACTAGAATCAATCGGTTTCTGGAAACTCTTTGACCTTTTAGTGTGAGGGACAATTTTATTAGCCGGACTTGATGCATTCTTCCATAAAACAACCTGAAATAAATAAAATGTAATTTAATTGTAATGTATGCAATGTCATCTCTTTGGCATATAAATGTATAAATATAAAATCATATTAATATAAAAATATATATTTAAATATCATGTGATTCTTATCATAATGTCTATCAATAAAAGCTTTTCATTGCCCTCTAGGTACCCCATTGGGTACCTTATCATACAGTTGTTGTGTGCTTAATTTAGAGTCATTGAATTCATTCTGTAATCTCCATTTAAAATATTTCCATTTCTTGCCCAAATTTGTCAATGTCCATGTTCATGCTATAACATCAACAACAAGATATTTGAAAAACATCTATGAAAAGAGATTCATTTTGAAAACATTAGAATTTAATAACATAATGAAATTAAATTACACTATAATGTATAAAAATTAAATTTATCTATGAATAAAAAACATTATTTTTCCAAGATAAAGGAATATGAATCTAAATCATCATATGTAATTATAAGGGTAAATGGATATACTGCCAACTGGCCTAGAAACTTGCAAAATAATATCATGGTGTCATTCATGGGGACTTTATAATAGTCAAATGGGAAAACTATCTTTAGTCCATGTAGATTCCATACATTTTAAATTTTTATATTTTTCTCCATAGTATCATTTTTTCCATATTTTATGAAAAAATAGTTAGTAGTATAAAAAATTTGAAATAAATTTATTTATATTAAAATTTGTACCTATAACAATCACCCTCCAATATCCCTGCAAAGAAACAGGATTGGCGGCCTACTGCCTCACTGTTGAGGCTACGAAATGGGGAGACATCAGAACAATTGTTCATGGGATGCTGATTGAGGGTGTGAGGGACTGTGTAGGGGGGAAGTGGATGGTGTCTCATATGTTGTAGGGAGGGAGAGAGATAGATCATCATCTATAGGTATGGTCGGGGGAACATCAACTGAGGGTTGAATGGTACTAGTATAACAATTCCTATTTTTCATTCATTTCATTTAATCAATAAAATTAAATTTAGAACATATATTTCCAAAATTTAAAGAAGAAAAAAATATAAATGATAGAAAATTCATAGTATTGACAAACAAAATATACATAAGTATGATAATGAATGACTGCAAAAAATGACATAAGTTGTTGATAAATGAATGGATGACTACAGATAAAGTAATTTTCTCCTTTAATCACGACATTTTCCTACTCCATCATTACTTAATATATTTCATCCACCCTTGGTAAACTAATATTTTCAATTCCATAATGGAAAAATAATTTCACTTCTTGTTGTTAATGAGATTCAATGTCAGAGAAAAATATTCCACCTCATCACCCATATCATACAAGTCTCCTTGTTTTATGTGAGAAACTACACTTCACCCTTCATATGCAACATCTTCCACATAATATACCATTTTCTATTTTGATGATAAGATATATGGATCATCTAATTTATGGTCACTGACATCCATCATGCAAGAGAAATTCACATAATTAAATTGCAAGGAAACTATTTTAACACCGCTGATAATATCAACCCAATTCCATTTGAATAAAACTATTGGAACCAAAATTTGGGAAGAACAAGAACAAGTAGAAATCCTTAGGGGTTCCCATGCAAAGCTTGTTCGCAAAGCCGCTGCAGCACTGTGGCCGGCGCAAATCTTCCCCTCTACGGATCAAGGAGGTGGGAGGCTCCGCAAACCCGTTTGACGTTCTTGAAGCCAGCATAGAGCAAGGAGGCAGGAGGCTCCATGAACTCACTTGATGTTCGCGAGGCTGCTGTGGAGTAAGGAGGTGGGATCCTCCATGAAACCATTTGACGTTTGGGAAGCTGTCGTGGATCAAGGAGGAGGGAGGCTTCACGATTATGAAAAATTGCCACATGTCCTCCCACCCAGCATGATCTGTTTCGCGGTGCCTCTTGCCTATAAATACTAGGCTCCCCTCGATCCCAAAGGACAGATCCTCCGAACTTTATCCTTCATATATCTCAAATCACAAAGAACAAATTTCTTCTTTGTGAACCATGAGCATTTCACGGTACTTTTTCATCGCGAAGTGCCTCTCCTTTTCTTGAATTCAACCTTTCTTCAAGAGGGATTCCCTTCATGGATCCCACAGTCCCCCACGAAGGAAGTGGATCCCCAAGAAGACTCTGGTATTTGTAGAGCACTTATGCTTCGTGAAATACCCTCCATGCACATGTGACCCACATGCTAAGGCAGGGACACTATGCTTTGTGAAGCACATTTCTTCTCAATTCTATGCTTTTCAAGGCACCCTTACTTTGAGAATCACTACTCCGTGAAATCCTTTCCACTTTGCGAAGCACCTTCCATATGAAAATATTCCCTACACCTAGGCTAGTCCACTTCACTTTGCGAAGCACACCCCTCCGTGAAGCCCCTACGCTACATGGATCACCAGAACTTCATGAGTCTTCTACCTATGAACCCCTTTGCTCTGCAACTCTTTTTCTTGTGCGACCCTCCAGGTTTTCATGAAGTGATTTCAAATTTCCTTGGGCGGTAATTTCTATTGCATTGATTCTCTTCACACTTCTTCTCATAGTAATGCTAACAGATATTGCTTATTCACATATCTACGCTAACGTGGAATCCTCAATGAATCACTACCTAACACCCCCTCACCACGGCATTGCTGATGCCTTCCATTCCCCAAGGGCAGGCGGGTAATAGTTATGTAATTCCTAGGGGTGTAGAGTGAACCCACCTTATCCGAGATACATGATTTTAAACTTCCAAGAACCATCATCCTCAGCACATGATGTTAAATTGTGGCCTCTCCCCATGCATCATGTACGGGGTGCCCCTTCTTGAACATTATCTATACCCACTAGTCTCCACTAGAGTAAGATCATTCCTCACGTGGAATGAGATCCTCTTTATCGGAGATGCATCTATCCGTGGGGAAAGGGAAACCACCTTGGTGTAAGCCCCTAGCCCTTCTTGTGGGAGGCAGTATCCCAACTCCTCCGCTATTCTTCGTTCACAAAGACCAGAGAGGGGGTATGGGCACCAAAGCCCTCCTTTCTTCCATGCCAAATCCCTCTCCCTTTGGTATTTTTTACCACTGGGCCCCCACTATAAATTAAGTCCCAATATCCATCTCCCTAGGCTGTGAACCATGCGTAAGACCCTGTTTCCTCTTTGGGATGCTAACTACGTGTCAACCCCCACTCCTCTTCCAATGGATTCACCTTTCGCAATGTGATCATTAGGTATTTTCTACCTCTTGTTTCTCACCCCAAGCATGACTCATGTGGGATTAGAGTAAGCATCGACCATGAAATCCTCTTCAGGTCCCCTTAGCGTGTAAGCCCCACACAACCCGAACTATGAGGACTTTGATCCTTGGCAAGGCAAGGTACGTAGGAAGCCTCCCTGAGGTTCAATCCCAACAACCATTGGTCCCGATCATCTTCATGTCAGTTCACCAACACCACCTGATCTACAAGGACTTTGATCCTTGCTAAGTCAATGTAAAAAGGAAGCCTCTCTGAGGTTTAAGCCGAACTCTTTATTTTTTATCCTGAACTATGAGGACTTTGATCTTTTCTAAGGCAAGGTACATAGGAAGCCTCCCTGAGGTTCAATCCCAACAACCATTCATCCTGACCATCTTCACATCAGTTCACAAACACCATTCTGAACTATGAGGACTTTGATTCTTACCATGGTAAGGTAAGTAGGAAGCCTCCCTGAGGTTCGATCCCATCGAAAATTGGTCCCGACCATCTTCACGTTGGTTCCCCAAAACCGCCCAAACTATGAGGAATTTGATCCTTTCCAAGGCAAGGTACATAGGAAGCCTCCATGAGGTTCAATCCCCAAAACCATTGGTCCCGACCATCTTCACATAAATTCACCAACCCTTCCGAACTATGAGGACTTTGATCATTTCCAAGGCAAGGTATGTAGGAAGTCACCTTGAGGTTCAAGCCCAACAACCATTGGTACTGACCCCCTTCATGTCGGTTCACCAACACCATCCTGAACTACGAGGTCTTTGATCCTTACTAAGGTAAGGTATGTAGGAAGCCTCCTGGAGGTTCAAGCCCACCATCCATTGTTCTTACCCCTTTCACGTCGGTTCACCAACACCACCCAAACTATGAGGACTTTGAACCTTTCCAAGGTAAGGTACGTAGGAAGTCTCCCTAAGGTTCAATCCCACTATCCATTATTTTGACCCCTTTCATGCCGGTTCACCATACCCTCTCGAACAATGGGGAAATTGATCCATTCCAAGGTAAGGTATGTAAGAAGCCTCCATGAGGTTCAATCCTACCATCCATTGTTCTGACCCCTTTCACATTGATTCAACAACCCATCCCGAACTACATGGGATTTGATACTTGCCAAGTAAAGGTACGTAGCAAGACTCTATGAGGTTCAACCCCATACAATAGTAATCTGTTGTGATCCCCATACAGTGGTAAGTCATTTTTATCCCCCATACATTTGTAAGTTGTTGTGATCCCCATCCAACAGTAAGCCATTGTAAACCCCATCCAACGGTAAGCTGTTGTAAACCTTGCACAACGGTAAGTCGTTGTCAACCCTAACCTAGAAAGAAGTCATTGTCTTCCCTTCTATTGAGACCCCTATATTTGGTCCGTCCCAATGGCCTCAGACCAATTTGGGATTCTAACCACGCGTAAGCCCTGGTATATCCTCAAGTTGCTGTCCTCTATGCATGCCCTGATCCTATACGCCATCCTAAACTACGTGGACTTTGATTCCCTACCACGGGGATACGTAAGAAGTCTCTTCGAGGCTCAAGCCCAATGCTATTATCACCTTCATGGTGGTTCCATCTCATTATCCATACACTTAACTTAACAATCCATCGTACATCCTGATTCTTACTCGAGCAGCTACATCCAGGTGAGATCATGCCAATTCACCTCCTAGCATCCGTGTTCTCTCTAGAGGTTGCACCCATATGATCCACTCAAGTCAGTGTTCTGATCAGTCTGATATGTCTCTGCAAGACGTTAAACATGTAGAATACCCTGTGTTAAACATGAGAAGTTGAGGAAAACCTCAGATACATGCCTACGGAATATAATTCCCCAAATTTTACGTGGGATTCCTCAGGCTTCCGTGCCCTTAAGAAGCCCTATAATAAGGGAAATAAACCCATACGTGCTAGTTTTCCAGGTTCTAGACATTCCAGTGATGTCCAACGTCACTACACCCCTGATTTAAGGTTGTTGCCTTGGCCAGAACCCTTGGAATGTCCCTACAAAAGCAGTGTAATTAACTGGCATCCATGAATATATGGCACTGGGAATAACATTCACGAACAATGACTTAATCTTTAATGGAGACCTAGAATAGGTGACGAGTTCCGAGGAGGAATCCACAAAAGGAATAAACGACATCCCATCACCCCATTTCAATCAAAGAGAAAACATCCTTGAGTAAGCAACGGATTATGCCCACCTTTGGAAAGTGGGGATGCGGGGCAATTTCCAGCGCTTCCTTGTCGTTCTCAAATAGACGGATGAGCATGCCCCGACGAAAGCGTCAAAAATTTAAATGGTGAATCCAACATGAATATATTCTCCTCGATATAGAGATTAGTAGCATTTGAAGCATCAGTACATTAGAGTGTCACCAGATCGAGTTATATGGCATCGAGTCCTGCCAAGAAAATAGTGGGCCTGGTGTGAAACTCACCAGAAGTCGGGGCGGTCAAAATGTTGGGCATCCCAGTCTGTGACGTTGTCAGCGTGGATCCTTATTACTAGCCATGGAAGATAGAATGGTGTTGGGTCACTAGATGTCGATTTCTTTTTTTCATCACTAATGGTTCAATCTCCTTCCTTTTCAGTAATCAAGATTCGGCATCAGGAATTCGATCACTACCCACCCACCATCGTAGGGGAAGTGGCAATGCCAACGCGGAAATCCCACGTGGCTCCACCACCTCTGTGATAGCTTCCACACCCATAGCTTTTGGGCTCCCACACCCCATATCCCCTTCTGAATTTGTTCAACAAAGGGTGATAAGCAACCTTGTTCACTGATATGAGGAGGATAGGATTATCCCGACTCGGGATATGGCTCGCTAGGATTTAAATGCATCTTCACCTCGTCGCCACCGCCGCCCCCAAGGGCCGCGTAGAGAGATGTTGCTCCCCACTACAACATAAAACCATTTCGGGAACCTCTCCCCAGAACGCCTTAATGACTCCCTCCCCTACGCTGATGAGGTAGGGGATTTCTGGGCCAACCTAGCCGAGATCCCATTTCTAGGGCTCCCAAGGAGGGATCCCACTAGGCTACACCAGTGCTGCCACCTCGTGTCATGAGTCGAGGAAAAGGTAAGCCATGCACCTTCACCATCGTCCCCAGTCCGGATGACTCGACGCCAGTGTCGGGCATAGGCCAAGAGTAAACCTTCCAAGGGGCGTCAACGTCAGCAACTATTGTGGCTTATGCCATCGCCGACGTATATCATCAACCCCTTGTGTATTCTGAGCATGGGAACTTATATAACTTACCCGGATTGAGGTCCCAACCACCCCATGGGAAGGCTGGGTCAACTCTCTTGGTCGTCAGTGCAGGTAGTGGTCACCGCGGACTGACCCACAGTAATGACACCCAGTATGAAGGTCCTCCCCGTACCGCCACCATGGAGAATGTGGGTCCTCTCCTCTTCCAAGTTTTGCATTGAGGTATGCCTCATGCCACCTTTAATCCAAATGAGGGTTCCCCCCATGACAGTGTAACTCAACACGGAAGCCTCTCTCACACTCATTACATCGTTTATGGGGTCATTCCTCCTTCCACAGACCGCTGGAATGGAGATGCTACACATCCAGTCAGTTTCTAGTATGGGGTCCTTCCCTGTGTCCTTACAGAATCTGGCGAAGGTCCTCCTCACCCTAGTAATCAAAGAAGTTAAGGTCAGCTTCACTTCATCAGCACCCAACACAGAGGTCCTACCCGTGTTCGACATGACCAGTACGAGGACCCTCCTCGAACTGACACTATTATGAGAAGCAAGCATGGAGGTCCTACCTGTTCTTTTATAAGCTCCAGCAGAGGTCCGACCTACTCCATCACTTCCGACGGATATCCCCTTCGCACATAAGCTAGTGGGCATGGAGGTCCTCCCCGCGTTCTTGTTGATATCTGTCCGGGTGCTCATCACACCCCGACTCACTCAGGTGTAATCCCTCTCTATCCCATCACCAATTCGGCTGAAGGTCCTCCTCATTATGGAAATCTACCCTATCCCAAAGAACCATCTTGGGGTAGGAGGGAGGGTCATCACCGCCATAAAAAGAATACTGAGAAGATTCAGATTAGTATTAAACCATTATACTTCTCATATTTTGAGACGGAATATGATTCAGCGATGGAACCCTTGCCTAGATCCTACATGTCCAGGGTCGAGGTAGGAATAAGGCACATCAGCCTCATACTTCCAGAATGTGAGGTCCATCGGATTCCCACCTCCCTTAGTAGGTATATTCAGGAGGATGAAAATTTGGCAACTCCATAGGTTCTAGTTGTGAAATCACTGCCATCATCACCAGAATCACTCACTACCTCGACCAGAGATCACAGAGAGCTATTATGGGGACCAGTGGTGAGTGATCAATAGTGTGGTCCATCGCCAGTATCCATAGTCTCTACACTAGAAACTGCAGTCGTCAGCCCGTATTACCGTGATGTGGTGGCTAAGTCACTACACTCATTAGAGGATAGCCCATGATGTGGCGGTTTGTCATCTCACTCACCGTATTCTCTGTCGGCCAGCCTGCCATCTCAACGGCCCGCTTCAATACTGTTACCAGTTCCCCAGCCGTCTCTAGTTGACGAGTGGGGAAGTGAAGGGCCAGACCCCGAATCTGGACAAACGAGCTTGTGTGGTATTCTCACAGCGGACCATTTCCTAGAGATGTTTTGTCCAATTACTGCGCAAAATTTCAGGGTGCCATAAGCACTCACCCAGGAGGAGGTTGGATTCTTTTACTAGAACCTCTAGGCGACTCATTTCTATCTTCATTATCGATGAGTGGCCTACCCAAAGAGCCAGGAACACTTCAAAGACATCGGCAAAAAATTTCATTTGGTAGATTTGGCTGCACTCCCCGTGGCCCAATTCCCTGAGTCACCAACTTTCCATAGGACCCTCCCACAACGATGCATCCAAAGCTTTTAAGTGCTCCATAGGATAATCAAGGAGGCTTATACCCACGTGAAAATCCATGGTTGGGGGTAGTATTCCGCCCTCTATTTAAATTCCATACAGTTCCAGCCCAATTTTCCAAGTGACATAGAGGATATACCTCCTAACAGGGGCATAATAAACATGGCCGACCTGCCAGGAGGAGAGAACGAGCTAGATATTCTTGGAGAGGACCTCCCCCCGAGGTAGTTTCACACCTCTTGGATCCATTGGGAAGGATTTCTTATAAATATAATAATCTATTGGTTTTTCCCATGCACACTGAGGTGTTGGCCCTCATCCGAAATCCCAACAAGGATAAGGAGAACCTCAGAGCTGTAAAACCCTCTGACCTATCTGGCTCAGTGTAGAAGGCGAAATACTATCCCGAAAAAGTTGTGTTGTGTCAACAACTCTACAAACACAAAAATATGGTTGATGACCTCCTTGATGAATGTGCTACAGAGTGACAGCCAGACTACGATGATCCTCGGTCGGGGCAGCAGGGGCATGCACAACTTCTCCTCAGTGAACTGCCTCCAGGTTACCCTGACCATCCTACCCATGCAGATAGGGTTGAGGCTAGAAATTATAGGAGGAGGGCACGGTATGTGTGCCAAATCCTCCTGAATGGCATGACAATCCTCAACACCCAGTTCGGGTTCCCCCGATTGGTCCATGGGTCATTCCACCAGTCACTCCATAAGCCGCTCTACATGCTTATCGTGTTGAAGAACCTGCCAATGCACTGGTGGTCAGGGATCCCCATCAAGATAAGAACCCCCGCCCATATGATCCAATTAAAGCACTCATCACCTACCTCAAAGATTTAGAGACTTGACAGGTGATAATCCCTCCTGATGTCAAGCCATATCTGGTATGGGTGGATGATATGCCATCACCACTGGGTTTTGAAAATCCCATCTTTTCTCTCCTCAATCTGATAGGGGAACCACTTCAGCACCTGGCCCACTTTATCTTAAGGTGTGGTCCCATATTGGGAACTACAAGGGAGCAAGGGGCCTCCAAACTCTGATTCTTCGTAAATACACTGGAGGGGTCGGCATTCGTGTGGTATAGCCAGCTCCCCATCGGATCAGTAGCCGGTTGGGAAGACCTCCGTAGGCAATTTATCTACCAGTTCAGTTCCACCACTCGGATGATGAGTATTGAAGACCTCCTCAAGTGCAAGTAGAGGCCTGATTAGCGTGTTAAAGACTTTGTTTCTCGGTGTAAAAGACTCACATACTCCGTTGACATGCCACTGACTCAGGATAAACTGATGACGGTGTGCATAGGGAATGTCAAGACAGAACTGGCCCCCTCTCTGATCACCCAGAACTACCTTGGGGGATTTCAAGACTTATCTGATAAGGCTTAGTGCCTAGAAGAATCCTTGCAATAGGCTAGGCATGCACATCCATTGCGTCCTGCAATCCCCACGAGAAGTGCTGTTAGGGATGAGCCCACTACAATGGATCAAATAGAGGCCCCCAGGCAACTAGAGTTGTTACCAGTGGAGCTGCCTCCACATCCTCTCATAGTCCCTCCACCTCAGGCGCAGCCTTCGGCCTAATAGTTCCCACCTCAGAATCGGTAGGCGCCCCCGTGAAATGCACCACCACCACCTAGGCGAGATAACCAGGCTCCACCTCCTCAACAAGCTCCTTCAGCCTCGCGTCAGGGTCAGGCTTCAAGGGTCCCCTTTCCAAATAGGAGGAACCAGAACTACTTGTTCAACAAGTCTCAAGTCCCCTATTATTTCTGAAGTTCTTTAGAGAAGGGGATTTTATGTTTTCCTAAATTCAAGAGGCCAGAAGAGGCGAACCTCACTGATCACCCTAATTACTGACCCTATCACTGGATCCTGGGGCACACCCTCATATAGTGATATGTGTTTAAAGACTGGCTTCAAGACTAGGTGGATCACAATATAGTCCTGTTAGGCCCATCTCCGACACAGGTGGCATGTTTCTTTGTGAGGCCAGACAATAGCAGTGACAACAAAGGTGAGTGGAATCAGGTTTCTAACCTTGGGTCCTAGAAGTATGATGACTGGATGGCTTGTAAAATAGTCTTCTATTCCCATGGTGTTATCCATGCACACTTGAATTGAACAGAGCCTTCAGAAGCTGCAACAACTACTTCTGCATCGTCATCTCAGTCGCCCCCTTCTTAGAAGAGCAAATGCTGGTGGTGAAAGGGAAAACAAATTCTCCCGCCAATGCCATTATCATCCAATACTCTCTGCAACTTCATGCCCCTGGAGATAGAGATTCCTCCTAGAATCTGTCCAATATTGGATGAATCTTTGAGTGACGGTCAAGGACATGCCTTAGATAAAACCATAGAAATGGTAAACCCCTACATGATTCCTGACAATGAAAAGCGCCTGACGGATCCTCCCAATGTCCCCAGTCATCACCAGCATTGACAGAGCCACAATAATATGGGTCGTCAGAGTCCCTTGATCAATATTTCTAGCCATTCTATGCATGCTACCAAAACCAGGCAGCAGGCCTAGCATAGAGCTCAGCACGTGATTCATTCTCATATGTTTTCATCATGTAATCCTTCGCTGTCGTTCATGTTGTTGGATCAGTCAAATCCCCCTCTACCGTGCTGTGGCCAGCCACGGTTTTCTACAAACTGGTCTCAGTCATCTATCCCTCATCCGGTAGTCACTATGCAGGCTTTGACTAGTGAGCAGTGGGATATTCCTAGCACTAGTCAGCCACCAGTCCATTTGGTAGGGCTCACCATACCTCCTATCATAGAGCGACCTCCTGTAAGTAGAAGTTCACACCTGGTATTGAAGTATGATATTTTCAATCATCTTGGAAGCATTGCAGCAAGGATCTCTATCCTTGAGGAACTTCTCCTGTCATTGGATATGCATGAGGCCCTTGATGAGGCTTTAAGAAGCCCCTTCTAATTTGAGACAGAGGTAGCAGCCGCAGAAGCCTTTCATGCTAAGGCGGTCGAGCAAGCCGAATTCTAGGCCACCATCTCGTTCTCTTGAGAAGATGAAAGCTCTCTAATACAGGGGAACATTCACCCACTGTAAATCACTGGACAGTTTAATGGTGTGGAGGTTCGCTGTTGTCTTGTCAACATAGGCTCTGAGATTAACCTAATCCTGACTTGGACACTGTGAAAACTGGGGTTGTCTGAGGATGATCTAAGTCCCTCTAACCTAAGAACACAAGGTAATGACAGGACAGAACAGACACTAGTTGGAAATATCCACTTGAATACCTAATTCGGTGGCCTATTTTCCAGCACCGAGTTTATGGTTGTCTCCCAGGACACGGCCTACAATGCCTTGATGGGTAGTCCATGGCTCCACCTGCATGTGGCGATTCCCTCATCATATCACCAATGCCTCAAGTACACCCTTAATGGTCGATTGGGAGTGATTCAAGGTGACGCGTCTCCCTTTTCCTCTTATGAAGCTCACTATCTAGATGTTGACTATTAAAAGATAAAAGAAAAGTAGATTTAGGCAAATGAGGTTGAGCATGCCATGGTTGTGACTAACCCATGGACAGATCTAGATGATGCCTAATCTTTCCAATCCACCAGTTAGAAGCTATAACCCCAGACATGGGGCAATGCTTTTTTGCTTTAGGAATGAGGCAGAAACACATTCCCAAGTCTAAGTGACGTAGGAAGATCACCTCACACTCCTACACAAATCAGGATCAGGTGATCCCAGAGCCTCCTTCTCCCATAAGGTATTGGGAAGTTCATCCCATGGCAACGATAATACGTCATACTTGCCTATTTTTCTAGGATGGAATAAACCGGCTCAAGATGACGCACCACTATTGATTCGATATTATCAAGCATAGTCCCTTGGGTTGAAAACCAAATGGGATCAGATCAACAACCTTCATTGTTATGGTTTCAGCAGCACAAGAGTTCCCTGATGCAGTGTCCACTGCCGCTCTGGCTGGTACCAACCTCCCATCAGGATCTGTCGAATTAGAGGAAACTTCTCCCATAGAGGATCCCTCCTCCATAATTGAAGAAGAGAATTTAGAGGATGATCCCCTGCCTTTCAAGAGGGTGTCTTCGCCACGGTCGACGAATTGGTGCAGGTGAACCTCTGTAGAGAGGTGGACCCGAAACCCACTTTGATCTGTGCCTCCATGCCCCTCGAGGAGCAACGATAGTACACAAACATCCTTAATCAACACTGTGATGTATTCACCTGAAGTTATGACAAGATTCTAGGACTAGATCCTCATGTAGTCATCCACCGCCTTAGTCCCCCGGCAAACCATCGCAGGTTCAAGCAGCCTCCCAGAAAGATGCACCCTTCTCACGGTGCCATGGTTGAGGTAGAAGTTGATAAGATCATCAGAGCCAATTTCATTAAGGAGGTCCAGTACCCCAAATGGATAGACAACATTGTGTCTGTTAGGAAGAAGAACAGATAGATTAGAGTCTGTATAAACTTCTGAGATCTCAACCGTCAGTGTCCAAATGATGCTTTTCCCCTTCCTGTGACAGAATTGTTGATTGATGCTACAGCTGGGTTACAAGACCTATCCTTCATGGATGGGTACTCTAGGTATAACCAGATCTGAATGACCCCTAAGTATTAAGAGTCTACAGCCTTTAGGGCACCACAAGGTACTTTTTTTTTACAAATTCAGGACCTTCAATTTAAAGAATATAGGTGCCACCTATCAGTGGGATATGCATCGCATATTTAAGACAATCCTCAGAACGTTGGTGGAATGTTATGTGGATGATCTAGTGGTAAAATATCACCAGTGTCAAAACCATCTTAAAGACCTTGAAAAGGTGTTCGGATTCCCCCGTGCCCGCCACTTGAAGATGATTCCATTGAAGTGTTCCTTCGGGGTCACCTCTGGAAAGTTTCTTGGCTTCGTTGTCAGATACAGGGGCATCAAGATCGACTCGGAGAAGATCAAGGCCATCAACCTGATGTCTCCCCAAGAAAACTCTATAAGCTTGGAGGTTTACAAGGCCACTTAGCCTACATATGATGATGCATTGTGAATTTGGCTGGCAAGTGTAATCCCTTTTCTAGGATCATGAAGAAAGTCTCTATTTTCTAGTGGGACGAAGAATGTCAGACTGTGTTCGAGGAAATCAAGCAGTATCTGCTCTGACCTCCAGTTCTAATGCCACCCATTTCCAGAAATCCATTGGTCCTTTATGTGATCACCCTGGAATGGTCTATTGGAGCCCTTCTAGCTCAGAAGAACAATGAGGGTATGGAGAATATTCTCTACTATCTCAGCCACATGCTCCTTGATGTGGAGACTAGGTACTCCCCTATCGAGAAGAGATGCTTTGTGCTGGTATTCGTAGTATAGAAATTGCGGCATTACCTCCATCATCATAAAGTATATCTAGTGTCCCGATTATATCCAATGAAGTACATCCTGAACCTCTCCATGTTGACAGGATGTCTAGCTCAGTGGTAGGTAATCCTTCAGAAGTTCGACATCAAGTTTGTTCCTTAGAAGGCTATTAAGGGGAAAGCGTTATCAAACATCCTTGACGCCCAGCCGTCTCTTGCAGACCAATCCCTGGACCTTGATTTTCCTGATGAGGCAATCCTATCGGTAGACCAATCTATCCCATGTTGGAAAATGCACTTTGATGGTGCTTCTCGGAGTTCGACCATCAGAAGTCTCAATGACCCCAGGCTCAATAGAGTAGGCATGGGTATCATCTTTATTACCCCAACATAAGGCATTCTATCATATTCATTCCTATTTTCATAAGGTTGCACCAAAAATGAAGCGAAATACCAGGCTCTCATAACTGGCCTCGAGCTAGCCCTCGAGATTGATGTTCCCCACTTGCATGTGAAAGGGGATTCCAAATTAGTCATTAAGTAGATCAAGGGTGACTATGTCATCAGGAATCCACAACTTGTACCACTTTTGGAATTCACTTTCTAGCTAATGGCCCAGTTCCCATCTCGGCCAGAAGTTATGCATGTCCCTTGATCACAGAACGGTCGGACTGAGGCCCTATCTATCCTAGCTGCATCACTTGAAGAGCCAAAATAGGATGATCTGATTATCCATGTAGCACACCATAGAGTCATTTCTCTTGTCACTCCATATGATGATGACAGCCCGCAGGTAAGCCAGCTTACCACTGGCACCTCTGCATCAGGACCCCTAGGTCCCCCAGATGCAGTGATTGACGTGACTCCTAACTAGAGAACCTCCTTTGTCACGTACCTCTAAAATGGTAATCTCCCAGAAGATCAGGCTGAGCATGAACAAATCTGATGACCCGCACTACAGTTTACTCTCCAAGATAGTCCTGGTCATGAGTATATCCTCTATAAGCATGGGTTTGATGGGGGTTCTCCTCTGTTGCATTCAAGGGGTCGAGATTTACTAATTCATGCAGGAGGTTCATGTCGGTTCCAATGGGTCTCATTAGACTAGTCTAAAACTATCTCACCAGATCCAAAGACTGGTGTATTTTTGTCCCTCAATGATCCATGACTGCATCGAGTTCTCCAAAAGGTGCCATGCGTGCCAAATTTATGCCAATTTTATGCATCATCCACTAGAGCCTCTCCATACTACCAAGTATTCTTGTCCATTTTTAGTATGGGGACTCGATGTCGTGGGACCATATCCACCAGTGACATCTCGCCAATGTAGGTTCATCATGACTGCTATAGATTTATTCTCCAAGTGGTAGAGGAAGTTCCTCTCAAGGAGGTCAAGGCCCGTTCCATCATTGAATTTGTGAGCTCCAACATCATCTACTAATTTGGAGTCCCTCATGTCATACTCACCGATAATGACACAAACTTCTAGGCATCTAAGCTGAAGAAACGGTATGCTAAGAACAACATCTGTTCTAACCATACCTCCTATTATCATGCACAAGAAAATGGATAGATCGAGGCATTCAACAAAACCCTCTCTAACATTCTGTAGAAAATGGTTGGTCAAAACTAGAAGAGTTGGCCGGACAAGCTCCCCAACAACCTCTAAGATTATCAGACGATAACCCGTAATTCCACCCAGGTGACCCCATATTCCCTTGTGTACAGAATAGAGGTCATCCTACCCATCAAGATTCAGTTTCCCTCATTGTGAATAGCTGTCTGTGATCAGAAAGTGCCAGAAAAAGTAGCTTAAATCCATATGGATAAGTTGGAAGTGCTCGATGAGAACAAGCATCGTGCCCTGCACAATCTGGAAAGGCATTAGAATAAGATATCTAGAGATTTCAACAAGAAATTTCGTCTCTGCTCCTTCTTTCAAGGAAACTTGGTGTTGGTCCTGAGAACACAAATGATACCTGGTAGAAAACCACCCAAGTTGGATCCTAAATGGGAAGGACCTTAGATTGTTCAAAAGGTTTACTCCAATGGAATATACTCCCTGGTTACCATGGATGGTGAGCATATAACTCCTCCCACCAATTCCAAGTTCCTTAAGAAATACTTTTCCTAAGTGGCCCGGTCCTGCATGACCTTAAACTGTATGGTCCTGCATGACCCTAAACTACATTAGGGTCCTACATGAATTTGGCCAAAAATTTGGGCCTACGGGCTATGTAATGGGCTTCAAGCCCACTGGGCTTTCGGGCTATGTAATGGGTCTCCCTCTACCCAGTTAAAAGAGGTCTTTGCTTTGCTTTATTAATAAAAATGAGGCTTCGGCCCCAACCTTTAAAAAAAACATTAAATTGTATGTCGCCATGCATGACGTTAAAATGTATGACATCCCGCATGATGTTAAACTGTTTGTTTTCCCACATGAGGTTAAACTGTATGTCATCCCATATGACGTTAAACTATATGTCATCCCGCATTATGTTAAAATTTATTTCATCCCGCATAATGTTAAACTTTATGTCATCCCACACGACGTTAAACTGTATGTCGTCTTACAAGACGTTAAATTGTGTGTTGCCCTTCAAGATGTTAAAATGAAAGAACAACATATGGCTTAATTCTTATCCTTATGGGATATGTAGGAACACTCTGACACTTAATCTTGAGTCCATCCCCAAGTTTCTTCTTTGACTATCCCCCCTGGGTATATATTTCTTGGAGGATCCAACATGGTGTCTTGTAGGATTCTTGGCCCCACTCATGTCAGGATTACGATGATTTCACCATGTTCCCTCCGTCATTATTCTCTCCTCCTATGTACTCACCACACGACGCTAAACTGCATGGCCTTCATAACTACGTATGTCTTGATTCCCATCCTTATGGGATATGTAGAAACGCCCAGACATTTAGTCCGTAGGCCCAGTCCCAAACTTCGGGACCCCCCCACCCATTGGGTCAAAGCACATGGTGTGGTGCAGGATTTAGCCCTCATTCACATCAAGCTCGTCATGACCATACCACGTATCCCTCCCCCTGAAGATATTCAACTCTTCTACTGACCAGCTTGACTTGAAATTGAACGGGCACATTTATGCTTCACACACTCTCAGTACTTGGGACTTCATTATCTTTCCCATCTGAAGGGACCCCCAAATGGAATGGATGCTCAGCCCAAGGGCTCTCCTACCATTATGGTCCAACATCCTCGTGGGTTTCGAACAACAAATTTATACTAGTCCTGTGTTGCGAATATGGTCAACAGTTGATGCTCATTTTTTGTTCCCATTTTAGGTCACATGACATGGATGTTGTGTTTCGAATTTGATTAATAGATATCTTTTGTCATTGTCACCACACCCATATTTCGCAAACATTGAGCGTAGTGGCACATTCTACCCTGATATCTCTTCAGGATTCGGTCTGCCTCGGGCAGTAGTGTGATTCCAGCTGTCGGACCATTACATGATAGGTATATCCTAGTCCTACTCCTTGTTTCCCACACCGAGCATTGCTTACATGGGCTTAGAAGCAGAGGTAAGGTAGTACCTGCATGATAGGTCATATGGTTACAATTGGCTGGGATTCCCAGCCTCAGGCCCCTCTACCCTTTTGGCCCCCTAGCTCGAGTTATCCTTTAGGATTGTGCGGTGTGGTATGGACTCACATCCTTATTCACATCAGGCTATTTCTTCATGCCACACATGCACCCCTTAAGACATCCCTCCGTCATTTATCATTATCTCTGCAAGCACATGCCCCACCATGCTTTATGAGCCCCATCATTTGGGTTTCCATCATCTTCTAGATCTAAAAGCACCCCCGAATGGAAAAGTTGCTCGCCCCAAGGGATCTCCTAACATTACAAGCCAACGTTCTCAAGGGTTTTGAACAAAAAATTGATACAAGTCATGTGTTGCGAATATGGTCAATGGTCAACACTCAATTGTTTTCACCCGACCTCTGTTCGCATAAATATGGATACTGTGTTGTGAACATGGTCAAAATTTATCCTTTATAATTGTTTTCGTTTTGTGTTCTTCCACAACAATGATGATTCTCCCTCTCCACTCAGTTTTCCCATGTATATGACATTAAACTAGGCATCTATAGTCCGAGCCCTACAACCTTAAACTAAGAGAACCACCGTCCCTGTTTCATGATGATAAAATACATAGCATCCATCTCTATCACTATGTGTGGATTGATTTCCAAACTTATGGGATACATAAGACTTCCTAAACATCTAGTCTTCGGGTCCAACCCGATTTCTTAGAAACCTCTCTATCATTATTGCCTCTTGGCCTGAGTCCTTCCAAGGGAGGGGTATACGATGTGGTATGGGCTTGTGTCCTTATTCACATCAGGTTTGTAACAACCATGCCACATACCTCTCTCTCTTGATAAACCTTCACTCCCTTGCCCTACACTCATCTTTTCAAGTCGTCTACTCTAAAGTCGGGTCCCTTGACCCTCTTATGTGATTTTCCAATGTGCCCAAGATTACTCTGGTTCAGAGCCTGAAGTGTCGGATTCTACCTGTACATTCTTTCACCCATTATTCAGGCTTCGTTTTCCCTTTCATTTGGGATTTAATTGTATTTACCATTATAAGGGACCCCCAAGTCACATGGATGCTCAGCTCAAGGGATCTCTTACCATTACGGGCAAACGTCCTCGAGGGTTTCAAACAATAAAATGATACAAGTCCCGTGTTGCGAATGTGGTCAGCGGTTGATGCTCATTTGTTTTTACCATTTCAGGTCACATGATATGGATGTTGTGTTTCAAACATAGTCAATAGTTATCCTCCATCATCATTCCAACCTCATCAATCATTAAATGTCAGTTACATGATTCACATCATTTTCCACCCCATCACGACCAAGTGTAATTTCTACACTCTTGGTACTGTCCCTCAGTGCGTATTTGTGTGTTAGGAGGACAAAGTCATAGTGAGGTGTCATTCAGAGCTCTGCACTGACTTCCCCTTTACGTGTGTCCCATGTGTTAAAAAAACCTCTTTCGCCCTTGTTTCCCACAATGAGTTTGACTCACGTGTTCTTAGGGACCAGATCGAGGTCTGTGCTCGCTTGGAAGAGTTTCGCCTCATCATGGTCCGAGCTCTAAGACCTTAAATGAAGATCTCCTTATAAGTCATCCTCCAGAACTACGTATTGACTTATTCCCATCCTTATGGGATACATAGGAATGCCAAAATGTCTCGCCATTGGGTCCAGATTAGATTTCACTAATTATCATATTTTTCATCCTTTTAGGCCCCAACTCGTATAGGATTGTGTGGTGTGGCGTGTGTGGACTTATGTCTTCATTCACATAAGGTTTTCAAGATCTGCACCACGTACTTCCCTTATGAGAGATAGTCTCTCCTGCCCCATATTCTCTAACCTTTTTTTGGACCCTCATCCCGAGGTTTCTTTCTTTTAATCGTGCATAGTGTGATTGGGACCTCGTTCTCACTCACGTCGGGTATGCTTTATCACACCGTGCACATCCCCTCTTGAACCCCATTTCTCCTGCATATGTTTGAGTCATATGACTTTACACTATGCTTCATAGTCCCAAATGACCATAAACTTTTGTGTCTATACTGCACGATGTTAAAATGAAAGGTTGGTCCCATCACATAACCCTAAATTGTGACATTATCGCCCTGGTCGCACGACGAAAAACGACATTGCATCGTGGTGTCCTCACTCGAGGGGACATCATGCTTGGTATCGGTCACCCACCATACCATTTTTCAATGCCTATATATGGATTTATTCTTGTGGTGACACCTAGACCCTTCATCCTAGGTCCATCGCATCACAAAAGCACACACACACACACATTCATCCTAAAGGAAAAAAAAGATCTATCAAATGCTGATTTTTTTTGGTGTGAGGGATAGAACCGTATGACCTTATTATCTATGAAACTGGTATCTTACCATGACACCTTCAGAACTATGTACGGCTTGATTCCCATATTAATGGGGTATGTAGGAACATCCAGACACCTTGCCTCGGGCTCAGCCTAACTTTATATTTTGTTCCCCTGACCCAGAAGTTTCCTAGAGAGCACATTGCAGTGATACAGACTCCTACTTTCTTCATTCACATCAGGTTTTAGTAATTACTTCACCGTGTGTCTACCTCTTCCAGTTTTTCATGGTCTGAGCTCTATGACCACAAACTAAGACCACTCCACATCCTTTCCACATGATGTTAAAATGTATGACATCTTCAAGAACTACATATGGATTGATTCTCATCCTCATGGGATATGTAGGAACACCTAGGCATATCGTCTTCAGGTCCAACCTCAGGAATCTAAAATCACACCTCCTCTCTTTAGTCTCTCGGTCCAAACTCTTTCGAGATCATTTGGTGTAGTGAGTACCTCTTGGGTTCTCATTCACGTCTGATTTTTCAATGGCCGCACCATGTTCCACCTTTGTCTTTTCCCAACTTGGTTCAAGTTCTATGATCCAAAACTAAGATCTCCCTATGGGAACTATGTGTTGGGTTTGGATACTTCTCCACCCTATGCACAGTCCATTAAATCATTCCCCCCCTTTATGGCCCATCCAATGACCATTAAGTTGGGAGCATTAAACCATAGGACCCTTGTCCTTGGAGTGGTGCTCGACACCCTCTATCTGATACATCTTATTGTCATACTCAGATGCATTTTGGAAAAGAGACCAAAATGTGGAATTTTCATAGGGGCATTCCCTCGTTCCATGTCCAAGCTTCGTGAGCTCATTTTTTGGATCCTCATACTCTTCCATGTCTGAAGAGACCCCCTTTACAACCAAGAATCATGCCACATTGGCTTACCTACCGTCTTAGGCCAATGTCCCTAAGGACCTCAGAAGACATTTGTGACAGGTCCCATGTTTCGAACAAGGTCATTGGTCGAACCTCATTTGTCTGTCCCCATTCTAGGCTAAGGTGAAACATATAATTTGTTTCAAACATGGTCAATTGTTATCCCCTATCATCATGCCTCCATCATTGTGGTCTAGATCTCGAGTATCATGATTAAAATATTTCTAATTCCTTACGTTCAAGTGGAATTCCAACATACTTGGATTTACCCCTTCGTGCATCTAGGTTCTTTAGGTAGGCATGTCAGTATTATTGGGACGTTATTCACCTAGAATCCCATCGCCCCTAACATGTAACTTCATGCTCTAGGAAAGTCCCATAACTATTCCTTGTTTCCCACATCGAGCACCACTCATGTGGGCTTAGTGGTTTTTTTAGGACGTATACTAGCGCAGCCATTCCATGCATGCCTTTCATCGTCCTGCATGACGTTAAACTGCACTCTTAGAACTATGTTTCGCTTGATTATCATCCTTAAGGGATACATAGTGACACCCAGGCATTTATCCTTAGGCCCAGCCTCAGTTTTATTAACCCTACTTAACCCTCGGACCCGATCCTAGTCCAGGTAGTAGGACCTTTAAACTATGTGTATCGTCCTCACCGTACAACATTTAAACTATGTGTTTATCATTCTTATTGGTATGACGTAAAACTACAGAGCATTCCAGGTCCTTGCCAAAGAGTTCATGCTTGGAAGTATGTTTAATCCCTAGTCAGATAGATATTCCCACCTAATGTGTCTCCACCATGGTGGCATGATTTCAAGAGTGTTGGACACTATTAGAACAACCCATCACTCCACACTCTATGCTTTGCATGCCCTTTATTTAGACCCTCATCCTCTTCCATGTCTAAAAGAACCCCCTAACAGTATAGATTCTCGGCCTATGGCTCACCTATTATCCTGGGCCAATGTTTTCTCGTTTGTTATCTCTATTTCAGGATAACGCAATATGGATACTGTGTTTTGTACACGGGAAATGGTTATCCTTCATTGTCATTCCACCCCCACAGTGTTTTGAATATGGGGTATCGTGATTCACACATTTCATTACCTTATGTTTAGGTTGATTCCAAATTCCCATGGTGTTACCCTACTTGTGCACTAGAGCACATTGGGAAGACAACGCATTGATTGTTCCGAGGTCCTCATCCTCCAGTCGATCCTCTCCCTTTCTTCTCAGAAATTCAGATTGGTTGTTCAAACCCCGGATGCTCAGAGCATGGTTTTCAATCTTATATTTAGATGGAATAGCAAAGTGGTCATCCCTTGTTTCTCGTATCGGGCCCGACCCACGTGATCTTAGGGACTAATCGCTGGATGTTCCATGAATGTAATAGAAATTCAATAGATCAAAAACAAATAACAGAACTCATGAATGCATCTAGCATGAATAATCAAAACATGAAGGCGTGTTCAAAAGTTACATGCATCACAGTACCCGAGGATTGACCCCGCCCATGGATGGGTTGACCCCGTCAAAAGAGTGTTACAGCTCCTCCACCCTCTGGCTTGTGGCGTCCAGGATTTTCTATCACCTGTTCAGTTCCCGCTCCACCTAGGTAGAAATGGGTCACAATTCATCAGCCACGATCCAAGTCTGCTCATCATTGGTTCAGATAATGGTCATCTCCTCAGAGGATTTCCTCATACGCTCTTCGGCCTCTACGAGCTAGGCCTTCAGCCACGATATAATCTTTGATTACGCATTGAGGAAAGCAAAATGTTCATCTTCCAAGATGTGCAGCCACTGAATCTCGTTTTCAACCTCTTGGAGCCTCTTGATGTTTACTGCTTTTCTCCACTGCCAACCCACACCATGTGCACAGTCATACTCCTGAATCTTCTCCACCATGAGATCTCGGATGAGCATATTGGGATGTTGGGCATTCACCCCCCATCACATAGTTCACACAGTCATGAATAAAGCCTCTCCATCTATTCTATACATTGTGCTTGAGGGATGTCATCGATAAAGCGCTTGATCAACTTCCATGAACGGTGATGGACTATCTTGTTATCCTCTTCATCAGAGGACATCTCATCCCAGTCTGTGGGGTTGGCAGGCTCATACATGGGGAACACCCCCAAGAACTCGTAAACAAGGTCCAAATCTGCTGTCTAATCAGGTATGGTAGGACCCGTGTGGTCCAATTGATCTTCATCATCAGATCCTGCCTCAATAATTTCTGGCCCTACCCTGCAAACAGTCCCACCAGTGATCGGGAGCGCCGCAGCTTGGTCAGTCTGGATATCCACTTCCATGACCACCGGCATTCCTTTGGAAAAGGTGCCGCCAGAAATTTCCTTACAAATGGGTGTAGGGTGTACGACTCACAGAGGGGCTCTTGGTTCCCCAATTCCACCAGTACTCCACCTCGAAGGGCCAGAAGGTAGGACTGATGCTCTTCCATTCCTTGGCCATCATTAGTGAATACACCCATTGGAAAAGGGAACAAGTGAAAGTTGAACTCCTCTACCTTTCAGACCTGGTTCAGTAATGCCTTCATGGTCAGCCTGGCCAGAAAGCTCTCTATGACATTTAGAATGGACGAGCAGAAGTTTGATCCTAGAGGGGAGATGGGATTTGTATATTCATAGATCCCCCTGACATACGCTGCTATCCACCCATACATGAGGTGGAATGGCCCGCATATTCTCAGTGGCTTCTTCCCCTCACTGATATACCACAACATCTTGTACACCATGGAGAGCATCGGGATCCTGAGGATGACCCACCCTCCTGTCGCTAGCATGGATGTCATTATATACATGCTTGGTCACACACCCATGTTCATGTCTCTCACTGGAAGGATCCAACCGCAAATGAGCGCCGCAATGAATACAGCCAACCTGACTACCAGTTTCTGCTCAATACTGACACTGAATCCCCACATCTTCCGCTACCTATCCTTTAAAAGTCTCCATTACAAGTGCTCCTTGCCTCATTGATCCCCCTTAGGGCATGTTTGAGGCCTCACAGAGAACTGTCCGTTTTCCGAGAAGTTCAAGAACTGCTTAAACCACCGATTGAAGTGGAATTCCCTCAATGAATGATGGTCCTCTCCCGGCACTAGGTTCATCAACTCCATTGCCAGTGGTGGAATTTTCTCCGGATTATCTCATACACCCATAACAGGGAGAAACTTTTCATACATCACCCCCAGTATCGGGACCCCCGAGATATGATGTAGTTCCCATAAACTGATGTTGACCCCTCCATGGTGCAAGTGGAAGGTATTGGTCCTCGATGACCATCTTCTCAGCAACTCTGGAATCAGCTGCTTTGGCTGATAGATGTGGAATTGGGAGGCGCAAGATGCTTCATACAAGCCCACTCTTCTCAACACTGCCCTGAATTCCTCACATGATGCACCTACCCAGTAGGCCCAGTCCCAATCATCTGTGAATTTTCCGCCCTAGTGCAGATCCCACTCGTCGGACCACCCCTTTTCCGGGTTCCTCAAGCCTAACTTCAAGATAGTATGGTACAACAAGGGAGAAGTCTCTAGACCTAGTTCCTTCCCATAAATGTCGTTCAGATGATTGTACAGACAGTTAGCGTTGACAGACGTGAAGTCCTCCCGAGCATGGCCGTCAACCGCCTTAAACCACTGGCGCTGACACGACGTGCTCCTGAACCAGTAAACTGGTTCGTCCCTACTCACTTTAAGGATGAAGAAGTCATCCCTCAGGCCAAATCCATATAGAGGAAGCCTCCTACACAGTGGATAGTCCTTATGGATTTTTGATAGCATTGCCACCAATGAGTTATGGTCAGAATGGCTTCGCACAAACTCCCCTATATCAGAGATATCTGCCATCTCCTTTCTCCAAGAATCATCCAAAAGGCCCCCCTGGCAGCCTCTTGGTGAGCCATTCAGTTTTTTAGGTTTTGGAATTTTTGGTTTTGGTCCATGATACTATTTCGCAGAGCTTGCTCACAGAGTCCGTTCGTGAAGTCAGTTCACGAAGGATGTTTGCAGAGCCCTTCCCCGACCTTTAGATGCAAGTCACAGAGCACACCGTCGCGAAGTCAAAGACTCACTGTGCGCCGAAAAGCAGAAGGGCCGATTCACGGAGAGCAATCATGGAGTACGCGGAGCTTCACGAATCGAGAGTGCTAAATTCCAAAACACGGAGATGAGAAAGGAAAAAAGAGAGGTCATCCTCCCCTATTTATAGGCGAGGACCCCTGGTGCTTCACTGTGCGTCCAACCATGGATAGATTCATGGCACGCTCATCCCGCACGTCACCTCTCCACTTCACGAGCCTCCTTCGCGAGTCATCTTCACGATTGACTGAGGAATTTTGGTGATTGACCCTCAGACTTTGACCCTCAGTTTCCCCTCAGCTTCAAGTTGGTCAGGGGGTATTTGTTGGTGCTAAAATTTGGGAAGAACAAAAACAAATGTAAAGCCTTAGGTGCTACCTCGTGAAGCTTGTTCGCGAAGCCCCCACAGCACCGCGACTAGCGCAAAGCTTACCCTCTACAAAGATTCCATGGAGGAAGGAGGCGAGAGGCTCTGTGAACCTTTTTGACGTTCATGAAGTTGTCATAGAGAAAGAAGGTTGGAGGCTCGATGAACTCATTTGATGTTCGCGAGGCCGCCACCGAGCAGGGAGGCGGGAGGCTCTATGAACCCGTTTAATGTTTGCGACATCTCCACAGAGCGAGGAGGTGGGAGGTTTCACAATTACAACAAAATGCCACATGTCTTCCCTCTAGGCATGCTCTGCTTCACAGCGCCTCTTGCTTATAAATACTAGGCTCCCCTCGATCCCAAAGGACAGATCCTCCGACCTTTCTATTTCTTATCTCTCAAATCACGAAGCAATTTCTTCTATGTGAACAATGAGCTTTTCAAGGTACTTTTGCATCGTGAAGTGCCTTACCCTTTTCTTGAATTCGACCCTTATTCAAAGAGGTATTCCCTTCGCAGATCCCACGGGCCTCTATGAAGGAAGGGGATCTCCAAGGGGACTCGGGTATTCATGGAGCACTTATGCTTCACGAAATACCCTCCTTGCACATGTGACCCACATGATAAGGTAGGGACACTGTGTTTCGTGAAGCACATTGCTTCATAGTTCTATTCTTCGCAAGGAACCCTTACTTCACAAAGCACTACTCCGCAAAAGCCTTTCCACTTTGCAATGCACCTTTTATATGCACATATGCCATATGCCTAGGCTAGGCCACTTCACTTTGCGAAGAACGCCCCTTCACAAAGCCCCTCCGCTACATGGAGCACCAGAGCTTCACGAGGCTTCTACCTATGTACCCCTTTTCTACGCAACTCCTTTTCCCGTGCGATCCTCCAGGTTTTCTTGAAGTGATTTCAATGTACCTTGGGTGGTAATTCCCGTTGCGTTGCTTCACCTCATTCTTCTTCGCATAGGCAAGCTAATGGCTATTTCTTCTTCATATAGCTACACTAACGTGGAACCCTCAATGGATCACTCCATAACACCCCCTCACCATGACATTGTTGATGCCTTACCGTCCCCAAGAGCGGGCGAGTATCAATTATGTAAGTCCTAGGGGTACAGAGTGAACCCACCTCGTCCGAGCTGCAAGATGTTAAACTGACAAGCACTATCATCCTCAACACATGATGTTAAACTGTGGCCTCGCTCCATGCATCATACGCGGGGTTACCCATCTTGGTCATTCTCTATGCCCACTGGTATCTACGGGAGTGAGATCATTCATCATATGGAATGAGATCCTCTTTATCGGAGCGGGGTCTATCCTCGGGGAAAGGGAAACCACCTTGGTGTAAGCCCCTAGCCTTTCTTGCGGGAGGCAACATCCGTTATCCTCCTTTCTTCTTCGGTCCCAAATACCATAGAGGGGGTGGGGGATAGGCACCAAAGACCTCCTTTCTTCTGTGCCAAATCCTTCTCCCTTTTTTTCTTTTTCACCACTGGACCTCTACCTTGGTGTAAGTCCCAATATTCATCTCCCTAGGCTATGAACCACACGTAACCCCTTGTTTCCTCTTTGGGCCACTAACTACATGTCAGCCCCCACTCCTCTTCCCACAGACGCACCTTTCACGACATGATCGCCAGGTCCTTTCTACCTCTTGTTTCTCACACCGAGCATGACTCACGTGGGCTTAGAGTAAGTATCGACCATGAAATCCTCTTTGGGCCACCTTAGTGTGTAATCCCCACACAACCCAAACTATGAGGAATTTGAACCTTTCCAAGGAAAGGTATGTAGGAAGCCTCACTGAGGTTCAATCCCAACAACCATTGGTCCCGAGCATCTTCACGTCGGTTCACCAACACCACCCGAACTACGATAAATTTGATCCTTTCTAAGGAAAGGTTTGTAGGAAGCCTCCCTGAGCTTCAAACCCAACTCTTTTTTTTCATCCCGAACTACAAGGAATTTGATCTTTTCCAAGGAGAGGTACGTACGAAGACTCTCTAAGGTTCAATCCCAACAACCATTGGTCCCGACCATCTTCAAGTCTGTTCACAAACACCATTCTGAACTACACGGACTTTGATCCTTGCTAAGGTAAGGTACGTAGGAAGCCTCCCTGAGGTTCAAGCACAACAACCATTGGTCCTGACCATCTTCATGTTGGTTCACCAACACCACCCAATCTATGAGGACTTTGATCCTTTCCAAGGCAAGGTACGTAGGAAGACTCCCGGAGGTTCAAGCCCAATAATCATTGGTCCCGACTATCTTCACGTTGGTTCACCAACCCTCATAAACTATGAGGACTTTGATCCTCTCTAAGGCAAGGTACATAGGAAGCCTCCCTGAGGTTCAAGACCAACATCCATTGGTCCCAACTCCCTCCATGTAGGTTCACCAACACTATCCTGAACTACGAGTACTTTGATCCTTACCAAGGTAAGGTACGTAAGAAGCCTCCCTGAGGTTCAAGCCCACCATCCATTATTCCAACCACTTTCATGTCGGTTCACCAACACCACCAGAACTACAAGGAATTTGATCCTTGCCATGGTAAGGTATGTAAGAAGCCTCCCTGAGGTTAAATCCCACCATCCATTGTTCCAACCCCTTTCACATCGGTTAACCAAACCCTCTTGAACTATGAGGACTTTTATCCTTGCCAAGGTAAGGTACGTAGAAAGCCTCCCTGTGGTTCAAGACCACAATCCAATTTTCTGACCCCTTTCACATTTGTTCACCAACCAATAGAAAACTACATGGGATTTGATCCTTGCCAAGGAAAGGTATGTAGGAATCCTCCATGAGGTTCAACCCCATCCAAAGGTATGCTGTTGTGATCCCCATCCAGTGGAAAGTCGTTGTGATCCCCCATCCAGTGGTAAGTCGTTGTGATCCCCATCCAATAGTAAGATATTGTAAACCCCATCTAGAGGTTAGCCATTTTAAACCTCGTGTTGCGGTAAGCTATTGTCTACCCAAACCTAGTGGTATGTCATTGTCTTCCCTTCTATTGGGACCCATATCTTTGGTCCGTCCTAGTGGCGTCAGACCAAATTGGGCTGCTAACCACATGTAAACCCCAGTATATCATCGGGTCGCTGTCCTCTATGCACACCCTGATCCTATACCCAATCCTGAACTACGTGGACTTTGATTCCCTTCCACGAGGATATGTAGGAAGTCTCTTCGAGGATCAAGCCCAACGCTACCATCACCTTAACCATGATTCCATCTCATTCTCCATCTACTTTACATAACCATCCATCATCCATCCTGATTCTTACCCGGGCCACCACATCCCAGTGAGATCATGCCAATTCACCTCCTAGCATTAGTGTTCCCTCTAGAGGTTGCACCCATATGATCCACTCTAGTCAGTGTTCTGATCAGTCCAATCTATCTCTGTTAGACGTTAAACCTGCGGCATACCCTATGTTAAACATGGGAATATGAGGAAAACCTCATAGAAATGCCTATGGAATATAATTCCCTAAATTTGACGTGGGATTCCTCGGGCTTCTGCGCCCTTGAGAAGCCCTATAATAAGGAAAAGAAACCCAAATGTGCTAGTATTCCAGTATCCGGACACTTTAGTGATGTCCAACATGACTACTCCCCCGACCGAAGCTTGTTTCCCTAACTAGAAACCTTGGAATTTCCCAATATAAGTAGTGTAATTAACCATTGTCCATGAAGATATGGCACCAAGAATGAGATTCATGAACAACAACTTAATTTTTAAGGGAGACTCGGACAAGGTGATGAGTTCTGAGGAGGAATCTACAGAAGGAGGAACTGACATCCCATCATCCCATTTCAATCAAGGAGAAAACTCACCTGAGTAAGCGATGGATGCCGCTCACCTTTGGAAAGTAGGAATGCGGGGCAATAGCCAACGCGTCCTCATCGTCCTCAAATAGATGGATGTGCACGCCCCGACCAAAGTAATGGAAACAAAAACAACAAAAAAATGATTTTGGTAGTTTAATTCAATAATATCAATAAAAATTTCATAGTATACCACTTATAAAAACATAAATATAACACTATTCTATGTTTTCAAACCCTCTTCTTGATTGACTGTATGAAATTTGAAGTCATTCACATTGTAAGTGTTGAACTTTGTAGCCTGTTTTAGAGGACCTCAAGCAAGAAACTTCAAATATTCTAAATAATCAACTTGTTTATTAGTATTTATGATCTAAAATAAGTAATATGAATTATTATATTTACAAAATATATGTTTCAACCTAATATCTATATAAATTTCAATATTTTTGAACTTACACATCGCGCAAACCATTCTATAAGATCATTATTAATATCTTTTGTTATATCTTTCTCATTTAATGTTTGTCCTCTCATTTATATCTTTGTTTGTATCCTAAAAACATCAATAAATGGATATGCAATTTCACTATTCAGTAGCACATATCTATATTCATGTGATAATTCTATTTCTGTCAGTGAATCATTTTAGCTCTTCCCAACTGATCGGCCAATAGCAGAAAGGATTTTTGATTTCCCATGTAGTTAATATTGAGTCTATGTGTCATAAACATATCCAACTTGATTGAATCTTATCTCAATATCAACAAAGTATCTAAGACAAAATGTAAGACACTCCTCTACCAAACATCCTTTAGAAATAGAGCCTTTAGGTTGAGATTTGTTTTTCACGTATGATTTCAAATGAACAAGATATCTATGAAATAAACAAAAAAAACATAATTGTGTATTTAATGAGGTGCTAAGAATTATTTACATAAATGAAAAAAATATAAATAAAGTAACTCTCAATTGGATACATCCATAGATAATGTACATGGCCCCCTAATTTAGCTTCTACAACCAAATTCACAGTTAAATGCATCATGAAAGTAAAATACAATGGAGTAAATATCATATTCATCGCCTAAAGTTTAAATAAGAATCTCTCATGAAGGTTTTGAAGATGAAATGATTGTATATTTTCCTCGCATAGTATTTTGAAGAATGTGTAAAATTGGATTACAATAGCAGTAACCATTTCAAGGAACAATGTACTCAATGCCAATGGTAGTAACTATTGCAATAAAATATGTGAATTTTGACTTTTCAATATATGTAACCAACAATTCTTCAAGTCAACACACCTTGATATGTCACTTGAATACTCATCAGTTACCTTCACATGTTTTAAAATTCTAAGGAATGTATCTTTATCCCTAGTTTTCATTGAAAAGTTTTTTGGAGAATACTTTTCATTATCAACTTTCCATATATCATACTTTATGTCATTTATTGTAAGTCTTTCTGAGCATTGATAAGATCCTTCGATTTTCCATGCTAATTAAGCAATGTGTAGATCATATTTTCACAAATATTCTTCTTAGTATGCATCACATCAAGATTAATCCGCAATAAATTAAACTCCCAATATGGATGTTTGAATAATATGTTTTTTCCTCCATTGTTGCACTCCAATTTCACATGATGATGCACTTTGAATTCGTTTCCCACTATCATTAAAATGATACACCTTTCCAAATTCTATTTCAACATTTCTTAGTTTTGCCAATATTTTAGAACCTATTAACAGCTTTAGAGGTGTTCTACGATGAATAGAACCTTTTAATTTAGAATTATTCAACCAAAATATATGAGATGCATTGAGAAATCATTGATGACACAAGAAGCACCATTTTCTACTCTAAGATAATATTTCGGGCTCAAAATCAATGTTAAAAATAGGAAATGGAAAACTCATGTAAGTGTTCCAACCAGATAAATTCCCATGTCCAGGTAAGTCAATAATGTTCCACATTAGAGAAGTATTCCCTTTGAACATTTTTCTAGAGGATTCATCATATGTCTTAACATCATTGCTCCATAACTCTTGTAATTCTTCAATTAAAGGAATAAAGTATACATCAATATCATTTTCATGATTTTTTTCTAGAAATAATCATCGAAATGATAATACATTTGTTTCATACACATCCATGGAGGTATATTATAAGTGATCAAAATAACTAGCCAAATTCTATAACAGGTGCGTAAAGTCCCAAATGGGTTGAATCGATCGGTAGAAAATCTCAATCAAACATTACTCGGATCAAATGAGAAGAATGGATGTAATGAATAAATTGTCTTCCATGATTTTTAATCTCTTGGATGTCACATTAACTCATCACTGTTATTATCTATATAATGTCACTTCATTTGTTCGGTTGTTTTCGATGACATGAATAATATTTGTAATTGAGGATTTAAAGGAAAGTAACACAAAACCTTTGGAGGTGTGTTCTGTTTCTTCTTATTCATGGTAGTTTTTTTGATTCATAATTCCAACATCACCCATTCACTTCCATCTAGAAGAATAAAATTACTTTATAATCATCTCTTCTTGAATTATCTCCCTAATAAAGCATAAAATCATTGGGACACACATGTATTTTTGTATAATTCATACCAAGCATGTTAACAATGTTTTTCATATCATAAAACGACTCTAGGATCTTTTCTTTTTGAAATTCATCACACAAAAATTCCTATATCATAGGCATCACGTTATTTTTAATTCCACATAGGCATTTGATATGGTACAAATTTAGTAGAAAATAAAGTTTTGAATATTTCAAACATCTACTATATAACTCATTATTTCCATCTTCACCTAAACTATGAAATTAATTTTTATTCTCATTTGAGTTTTCTCATAAATTATTTTATATATAATCAAGAGGAGGATCCAATGATATGTTACAATAATGATTTGGTTGTCCTATAGTCTCAGAAACATCACTTGTGAAGTTGTTATTTATAGAACCCTCAACTAGTTGTTCTGATTTGTTTTATTGTTGATTTTTGTTGCTTACAATTCCTAATGCATTTTTTATAAGGTTTTAAATTTCATTTTCCACTCTTGATAAATTTTGGAGCTCATTATATTGATTAACATCAGTGCTCAAACTTTCTGTAATGTTAGATTATCCATGCCAAATCCAACACAAATATTGAGTAGGGAATTACCTCACTATCAAGTGTTCATAAACATCATCTCTCTTCAACTATATTCTAAATTTACATTTAGGACATGGAAATATTATTCTGACTTCAATGGATCAATTGGAAACTGAAAAATAAAAAAAAACTCCTCCAAACCCTTAGCATACTTTGGTTTGTTCCTCAGTAATGTGATACAACTTTTATCCATATCATAATGTGCCTACACTTTATTTAAAAAAATTAAAACACATAAGTATTAATATTTAGGAAAATATATAAATGGAAGTAAAAAAAACACAACCCAAGTAGTTATAATAAGATTCATGTAAGTACTAAAAATTCAAATTAAAAAAAATCAATCTTGGATTGTATTTATAGTGGTGATCTAAGAGATTCAATTTATTTATGTCACATTATATTTTTTTTCTTATCTAAATATGGTACATATCAAACTAACCATAGTGGTTTTAAAATTACCTAATAGATCCACTAAATTCTATGAGAGAGTATTTTAACATGTTTTTTCATATTTCTCCTAAACATAAATGATATAAAACTAGTGTATTTGATTATAGATTAAATAAAATAGTTGAAGGAAACCTTTTATAGAACTTTTGAGATGAAGGATCTCAATAAATACAATTATAAATTTAGGTTACCAATCACAATAGATAGTAATTCCACATATTTGGTTCTTTCATAGAAGTAATTTATCTAAATGTTCATTTAATGATTCAGAATGGTCATATTCCACCTTATGACTACCCAATTTAATAGATATTTCATGTTATATATTTAGAAATAACTATAAATTTGAGATAAGTCTAAATACAAGGAAAAAGTTTTGTACAAATCAATAATTGGACGTTTTTTGGTGCATGTATGGAAGCCATAACATAGAAAATTTTAGAAATAAATGACATATTAGATAAACTGGAGAAAAAGTTTATACTTGGAAAACCTTTCTGAAAAATAATTATAGCACTTACTACTTACAATAAGTTATTTTATAAGTGTTCTCAAGTAATTTTCTTCTGGAATTTAACTTAAGTGAAATTAATTTTATTTAAATAGAACACTACTTATTCTTTCAAATTGACGAGAATAGTGATTTAGTTTAAAAAAATTAGTGTTTTTTGTTTTCTTCCCTTAAAAAACACTTGTTATAAATTATGATAAATGGAAGCACTTATGGGTCCCAAGCGACAGGTGTTATAAGCAATTTTCAATAATATTTTTCATGATCCTGAAAGTAAATAGAGACTAAAAGTATCAAAATCCTAATTTATCAGGTGTACTGGTGAACATGTGTGATCAATTCAAGCATGGTTGAGCTCATCGTAAGTGGTCTGATACCCATTTGAGGTGGGTGGGGTTGAGTTGGTCGATGAGTGTCGGCATTGGGTTTCAAGGATCATTTGATAAGAGGGAAAACACAAATTGGTAATCAAATTATGATTCCCTCTTTGTCTATGCCACCACTCCAAGCTATTGGTGGCTATCTTGTTTGTTTTTAGTTTCTATTCATGTATTTTTTTCATGCCAGATCTTAATTCAGAAATTGTGGTTCATTAAGTTATGAAACATTAATGTCTAACACCCAATGCATCAAAATTTTCTTCATTTCGTTTTCATGTGGTTTTATGTGGGTCTCTACTACCATGGTTAGGTATTGTTGTTGTGATGGTTTAAAATGGTCTCTATGAATGGATGTAAAAAATACAGTTAACATTAAAATTTTTGGAATTAAAATTCTAAAATTGTGGTGCCTTTTATGTCAAGAATATATATCTTAAGAATGGAGTTTAAGAATATAGAAATTCTAAGATAAAAATCTTCCCCTCCACCACTGGGGTAATTTAATGATTTTTCTCTTATAATAAAAAACACATGTTTTAAATGCAACAAAATAATGTAAGGTCTATGAATAAATCCATATTATTAAATAAGAAAATTGAAATCCAATAAACATTATTGAAATTGAAATTTAACTGTGGATAAAGATCCATACATCATGGATAATGAAAACACGTGGCATGAAAGCACTTTGAAAGCATATATGAAATATGTATATAGTGTATATCCAATGGGAAAATATAGGATATGCAATGTTCATTTACAAGATATATCACAAATTCATATAAAAAATAGAAAACAATCAATCCAGAATGTGCATAATTAGATTTTGTAAGATACAATATGATATACTTCCATATGAAATATGCATATACTAAATATGCAATGTCTATATTCTGATTACTCAATATGTATACACTGAATATTTAATATGAAAATACTGAATATGCTCTATGTATATGTAATTTACATATACTTAATATACTAAAGATTCAATATCAATATATTGAAAATCCAATAATCATATAGATAATATAATTATAATGAATCGAGTATGTGGAGAAATTAAAATATGGGAAGTAAGGGTTCTCAATAGACACGAAACAACCATATGGTTTCAAAACTAGGGTTTTAAATACAAGGGAAGAAGAAAAAAAACACACCTGAGGTGGGGGAGGGGTCGGTGTAAGGGGGCATGAAGGGACATTGACGGAGTAGGGTGTGAAGGTTACAGTGATAGAGAAGGAATTCGGCAGCAAGGGGACTAGAGTTTGACGGTGTCAAGCGAAGAGGGGGGAGAGGTGTTAGGTTTTGGGGGGAGATGGAGATATATTGGGTGGATAGAGGCGATGGGGATAAGGGGGCTAGAAGACGGTAGTGTTTCACAGGGTCGTGGGAATAGGGGTAGGGGTGTCGGGTTCAAGGGGGCTAGAAGTGTCATGTGTTTAAAAAAAATACCAGTTTTGTTTAAAAAACTGCGGCTATATTTTGAAAAAAATAGCAGTAGTTTCTTAAACTGCTTCTAATTACTGATTTTGGTGTAGTGATCCTTATTGAATTTTATATTCAAATTTCTCAATTTTACTTCATAAAATCATGCGTATTTCATAGAATTCACAATTGGTTCTTTGTGAACCAGTTTTACATATCCACTAAATATTTCTTTTATAATACGAAAATTTATTCCCATGTAGATCATATAACTATATCATAACATATATGACTTTTCACATACTATTGTTTCACTTCCTTGATGCTTCATGTACTGATTCTTCATGAACTCAAAAATAGACACTTCATAAATGGTTACACCGTCATTAAAAAACACAAAATTTTAACCTTCATGAAAAGAAATATTTACTTTATGGGACTCAACTAGAAAAAAGTAAAAGCTTTATCTCTCCCTCAATAATCAATTCTCTCAAAATTTTTTTTTAAAATTGCCCAACAATTAACCACATATTTATAGTAAATCATTCATTTTGTTAACAAATGATAATAAAACAAAATATGGTTATCATTTAAATTTTATGTGATACTAAAAAACATTTATTCTATCTCCATAAATGAATTATCCTCCACATACTACATAAATCACATATTGTTTTTTCATGTTCATCGTATAAGATTATTAAAAAACCATTCCACATAACATGCATATTCACAAACCGTAAACTCTCATTCGCATGGAATTAATTTAGACAAACTATTTATCATTAACACATGTTGAAAACCCTGTTCACATGAAAGTTCATTAATTTTCATATCATTAGAAAATTTATTTAAGTGGTGTGTACAAAACCATACTTTGTCAATTTTATATCAAACCATAGAGATCCTAAAATATTTACATTGTGTTTGGTATGCTTTTTTGGGTTGATCAGTTTACAAAAAAACTTCTTCCATGTCGAGAAGATCAAGATAATCTCAGGCTTGATCGGATGGATTAGATTCATGTGATTGGATGGTGACTGTTACATGTTCATATTTTTAAACATGGTAACATTTACCTGATAGAGTGATTCAAGGGTCAATCCTCTATATTCGTACCCTTAATTTAATAAGGTAATATCCTCCCTTTGTTAGTCAGTTGTGAGTAATGAGGTCTACTCTTGACATTCTCTATCACTGACCCATTCTAGCACCCCCTCTCCTATTTTTCCATCCCACATGGTGGTTCTACCTCTAGTCTGTGTGTGCAACATCATGTTCACACTATGTTCTCCCATGTTTTATCCTTAAGTAAACTATTAATTCCCACTCACCTGTCACGTAGTGATGGATAGGTTGACCTACATCACATGTGGATGACCACCTAAGTCCCACTTGTTGTTGATGTGGGTCCATGTTTCGACATGGGCTACGATTTTTTTTATAAAGGTCCAAAAAATACTTTAAATATTTCAAAGTATATAATTTATAACACTAATCCTTCAAAAACATTAATGGGTGGTTTCTTCAGAATATTCATCCTTATTGAACAAATAATGACATCTTCAATGTTATAACGATTAAAAACATTGTTCTAATCCAAACTTCATAAGCACATGTCTTATACATTAAGACTAGTTCAGTAATTTTCATAATTAACAAGGTTAATTCATTGATCATTGAATCCAATGACATTTTCTATGTCCATAAATATCCTACTTGAATAACCACATCATCTCTACTCACCAGAAACACATTTTATCATCAATAACAAATGAAACACTTACTTGGTCTCAATACCATGATTTATTTAAATATTATTGATCTTTTTAGAAAAATATAGAGAGATTGGTTCTTAATTCCTTAGTTTGTTCTATAAGAAAAAATAATCTTATAAAGGAATTGTAGTTATCCTCCCAAGTGTTAAATGAATACTATTTTAAATTCAATATACACATTCTTTATTTATCCATAATATAAAAGGAGAGTAATCTCATATTTATATCATCTTATCTTACTCAGTTAAGTGGAATGTATTATATAGTGGATTAGAATTCCTTAATGAAATCCAAGGCATTCTCTGAAGGTATTCCACTAAATATTGGTAGGTTTTTTAGATGATAATTATTTATTTCATAATTTTACATATTTGGTGTCAATGGAAAAAATGAACTATTTCTAAGGATACAACCCAACCACAACTTATAAATATATTACATCATTTCACATGATTACTACTTACACATTATAATAAAACACACCCCAGAACCATTAGTTTAAGTTTTTTTGTAGACTACATACATAATCAACTTATTTTGAAACCATTCATCTATATCACCCACCAATATTATTCATACATGATTTATTTATAGACATATCATGCATAATACTCCTCCTCAGAACTAAGGGAAATGGAAAATTAATAAAGGGTGATATATTATTATCCATAAGGGTTGAACATAAGATATCATTTTAATGACTTAGTACAAGTGCCACTAAATTAGTGACCTAATCCAGTTCACTACATGACATCAGGATTGCCTTCATGTACACCAGAGGTGGCTGAATAGCAATAAGGGTTTGAAAAAACATGTGGGGATACTATGCCCAATTTACTAGAGTAAAACAATAGTGGAGATTATAATAAACATATACATGAAATAATAACCTACAACCAAACATCACATAACCAACTCCCAAATTTGGGTAAGTACAACTATCCAAAATAATAAGTATGTCATGTCATGATGTTCTAAGGTGAGGGATAGAAACCAAAATAAGACACAAAATGAAATCCCCAGAAAAAGTCCAAATCAAATATTTGGTCCCCTCATCCATTCTCCATATCAAATCAACCCTCTGTCATAGGGACCTTTCCCTTATCTAGTAATGAAAACATGAATTTATTTCAAGTACCCAGAGGTGACCCGAGAAGGGTGTGGGTAAAATTTAGTAGGCCACCACCAATGGTTCCTTTAATAATATCTTATCCAAAGAAACAATTTATATAGTAGTATAGTAAACAATAAATAATAATTAGATATACAAGTTCTCATTATTAAACAATATTCAAATTAATAACATTTTTTTTGACTCCAAGTGATACCAGAACCCATAAAATCTATATTGTCCAATGTCGATCATCTAAACCGTACATCATATGGGTCACTTTTAAGCATACAAGGAGGACTAGTCCATGTTTTCAAACTGTTATTTAGAACACCATGTTTGACCTTCCCAACCATGATATGGAACACCATGTCCATACCCTTGGATTCAAGAGCATCATTCTATCCTCCAAACCATGAATGAAATGGGTTCCTGGAGAATCAGTTTTCCCCCCAACGATGAGAAGCCACAATCCAACATCCCACTGTATCATCAATCTCCTTTCCAAGGGTCAGCAGCAGTGACCTATTATCAATCAATAACAATAAAGGAACACCTTTTCATTTTTATCAATATTCCCATGGATCATTATATTCAATACAGTAACTCAATTCCACATCATGCTATTTTTACAATTTTCTCAAAACCACAAAAATTATTAATTCCAATAAACCATTATAGAAACAAGGATATTCATTTTTAACCATTTATCAGCATTTCCCCTAATCATATCTCAACCCAATAAACATTTCTAAGTTGATCCAATTAGATCTTTATACAAAGTCAACATGAAAAGTAAAAACACAAGTGGTTGAATCTCATAACCCCTCAAATTTTCCTTTTTAAAACTCAATTACCATTTTCAAGGTGTTGGAACACACATGGGTGGCCTTAGGCCTAGTCTAATCATCATCAACGAACCCAATGGGGTCTGTGGAATGTCGACCACCATATTTTAAGACCCAAATTATCATTTTCTATTAAAAAATTAAAATCACAACATAACAAAACAAAGTATAAACCATATACAATTGCAATAAAACATCTAGACTATGGTAATCACATGTGGACCACTAACGTCATGCTCATAGAAAACCCCTCACATAAGAACTTCCCTTAATTCAATCCCAAACAAACCTCCATACCAAATCTAAGAATCTTCTATTAATGTAGGGTTTTAGGATTTTTAATGAGAGTGAACATTCAACCATTACTCTTATAGAAACTATAAAAAAGAGGACATATAATCTCACATGAAGTTTTGAATCGCAACCAACAATTTTTAAAACGGCCAAGTACTGAAGTAGAATTTCCCTTGAAGTAGTAGAGAAGACTTGGGTTGTAACCCTTTCTAATGTAGTTAGAAGTCAGTAGAAAATTGAGTAATAACACTTAAATACTAATAGGAAAAGTAGTAAAATAATACTATTTTAATAATTACATAGTTTTTTTACACGGTTGGCCAAATCGTGCGTCAACTGTATAACATCCTCTATCCAAGAGGGGTCCAGGTTGCACAACTTGTATGGCCCTCCCGCATGGTTTTACTAACCATGTAGTGGTTGTGGGATTTTCTCTTTCCAAGTGGGTATCAATACACATTGTTTCCTAGGAATCCTTTTATTGTTCTTGAACCATGTGCCAACCATGTAGCAGGCACTAAATGGACACATTTTCCTTATTTTTGTGTTCTAAACTTCCCGAACACCCCCAAGACCTATCATACTCCCACAAAGCATACCATTAACCATTTTGTGAATGGTTTTGAACCAAAACTAAAAACAAAAATGTAAAATATCAAACACAAAGATCTTACAACCTACCCACCTTATAATATTTTTTCATCATGTTACAATCTAGAGATTCTCTGTTCCCCCATGGTAAGGAGAACATACCACCAATCCTACATATCAACTTCTTTTCTCAGGTTTCTTCATGAACACAACCATTCTACCAAAGTAATTGAACCAATGGTACAGGCTTACCCAGAATATTCTTCTCGCTATGATCAATAATATGAATTGTATTTTCCTCTAAGGATGAATTGTCCTCAAGACCAACATCATCAATATCTATCACATGAGAAGTTTTGGGGTGATACTTCTAAAGTTATGTCACCCAAATACCATCATGGATAGAAACTACCTTGAATGATCCTATTGACATGTTTTTGGTCCAATCCCCTTTACAATCTAAAATAGTCCCATATACCTGGCCACCTTCATTACAAGTTTTTTGAATTCGATGGTGAACCTATTTTGGTGACACCCAAAGAAATACATGGTCACCCACTACAGACTCAGGTAATCAATGATGTCAATCAATGGATGTGTTATGTCTACTCTATATATCAGTCATGCGCATCTAGATCAATTGAACTGGCTTCAACATCTCTAGCATGATACTTAGTCCCAACAACTCTAATTCCCCCGCTTCTTTTCAATATAAAGGTGACCTTCATGGACTACCATAGAGAACCTCGTGTGGTTACATCTAAATAGTCACTTGATAATTTTTGTTATATGTGAATTAAAAAGGATCTAAGTTATTATCCCATGTTCCACAAAAATATAGGATGCATTCTCTCATCATGTCCTCTAACACATGGATAATACATTCTGACTTCCCATATTTAGGTAAGTGTAATGTTGTACTCAAAGTCATTTAGGTACCAAGACCATTCTATAAAAATTTCTATAATCTTAAAGTAAAATGGTGGTATCTATATAAAAATATAATCAGAGGCACCCTGTGAGAATGAACTATCTCGTGTAAATACAAGTCACCCAATAGGTCAACGATTAAAGTATTCTGAATCAAAAATAAATGTGAAACCTTATCTAATTGGTCTACAAATACCCATATAGCATCATTTATCCAAGGAATATGTGTATGTACAACAAAATAATCCCTGATAATGTCATCCCACTTCTACTCCAAAATTGGAAATAGCTATAACAACCTAGCAGGGCATTGATGTTCAGCCTTCGCCTACTGGAAGTTGTAATATCATGTCCCAAAACATACAATCTCCATTTGTATTCCTGAACACCAATATATTCTATGAATTTCAGATTAAATCTTGTTCAATTTAGAGTACGTCACTAACATCAAGGAATGAAACTCACACAACATCTCCTCTTGTATACAAGTTGCTATGAAAATGTGTCCATGCAAATGGATAATCTCATCCTCATCAATATTCCAATCTGAAGGTGTCTCCCCACCATTAAAACTATCCCTAAAATCTAGGAATTATAAATCCTCATACTACCTCTTATTTACCCAGTTCAAAATAATGGTATAAATGGAAAAGGATATGAATATCATCATCTCATGCTCCTCTTGAAAACCTATATACATCTCGGTAAATAGAGCCATCATCTTCCACTTGAAACCAGATTCATGAATAGTCAGAGTTTGTGAATTTTGACTCAAAGTATCAGCAACATTGTTTCACTTTCCTAGAATATAATATAGTTCAAAATTAAATGATTGCATATACTCGACCCATATTCGCTTCCAAGGATATAAATCACATTGGGAAAATATGAATTTGAGGCACTTATGAACAACAAAAATAGAAAAAAAATCACTGAGAAGATAGTACTTCCAACACTTTAAGGAATAATCCACTTTGAAAACATAGGATAACGTGTAGGTTAGTTACATTCATGAGGAATCAATTTCCATGATCAATTAACAATGACTTGATCTACCTAAATTAGCACTTCCCTAAGGGTAATCCTTGATACATCAAAAATTAGAGTATAATCTTTACCCAAGTTGGGTAAAATCATAATTAGTGTTGTTTTTAAATGGAAGCACATATCTTGGGAGGAATTCATACATGATCCAAAATATGAAAACTTTAAACCCTTCTTGGTAGTCCGGATATAATAACTTCCTTGTGGGAAAAGAATTTGATGAACCTTTGATAATTACCTTCCAAACCAAAAAATTATCAAATATCATAAATGTTTTTATGATTCTCCCACGAAATGACAACTTGAACCCTAACTATGAATAATGACACACCTACCTCTGAGATGATGTGACCTAGGAAATTTACCTTGTTAATCCATAAATCACACGTAGATATATTGGAATATATCCAACAATATCTTAGGGTACTCAGGATGATATCAATATTTTTGGCATGATTATCATGATTCTAAGTGTGAAATATGATATTATTTGCAGTCATCCAAAGACTGATCTAAGTGTGTTTGAAATATTTAGATCATCAAAGACATAAAAATATCAGGTGTTTTCATCATCCCAAAAGGCATCACAAAAAAATCATACCAACCATTATTTATTCTCAAATATATTTGTGGTATTTCAGAAGGTCTCACCATCAACTGATGATACACAAATCTCAAATCAATATTAGAGAACATGCAGGAACACCTTATCTGGTCAAAAAATTCATCAATATGTGGAAATGGTTATAGATTCTTAACCAACATGTGGACCAACTTCTGATAATCGAGACATAAACACAATGGTTTTTTTCCTTCTTAAATAATAGAACCAAATATCCCCATAGTGATGTACTTGGGTGGATAAACTTGTTTTCCTCCAAATCAACAAACTTAATATTGCGATATTGAAGCTTTTTTAGTTCCATTATATAAGGAGGAATGTAAATGTACTGAACCCCTATAATCACCTCAATCATGAACTCAATTTCTCTCTCAGGTGGTATCCCTAAAAATTAATTAGGAAAAATGTTATAAAACAGAACAACTATATGAAGGAAGATAATATTTTACACTCCCCCATCATCAAGAATAATAATTTCCACATGGGTCATGATATCACACAATTTCTGATGAATTGGCAACGTATAGCCTGCCTGAATATTCTATTCTCCATGATGGAAATAAGTGTCACCTTTTGAGATGTGAAACACACTCTCCTAGAGTAACAGTATATAAGATAATGGAACATAACCAACTAGTCCATTCCCAATATGATGTTAAATCCTTAAATATCAGGTATTCACAAATATTAAAGGAAATTATACCCACCAACCTTGAGTTCAAACTCCATAAAACATTGGATACCCTCCAACCACACCCATAACGGATTGTCAATTGAGATTACCCCAAACATATAATCCACCTCCTAAACCAAAACTTTTAAAAAATAATAAAATATAAGAATCATAGCCCATGTATAAAATAAACCACTAGATAGTGTGGAATCTATATGAATAATACCTCAAAAAGTTGACAGTCTGACCTCACTACCACTCGAAGAAGGCTGAATAGCATGCAAATTTTTCATTCCCCAACACTGAGCTTCTATCTGAGTCCCATGCATAATGCTTCTTTGCTAATAAGGATGCACTTGTCCCGAAGAACAACATACTCCACCCTAAATGGTATGGTTGAATAAACTACAACTTCTAGATGGGTATGGTGTATATGACCCTTTTCCAGTACTCTTTATCGACCTAGGTCCTCCATCATGACTAGCATATCGAGGGTTCCTATAAAACCTATGAACATTACCCATCCTCCTATAAGCTCATCATTCCCCTAGTGGTTATGGAAAATGACCATTCATGTGGCTCGTTCTACCTTACTGATAGAATATCACTTGATCACATCCATGTGAGATCGATCCCCTTCATTGGATACTCTAACAATCACCACCCTGGAAAATCAGGCTCACATGGCAGTGATCAAGTTTCCCTCAGAAATGAGAGCCTGATTTACCACCTCAGAAAACCTCTATAACCTGAATATATTCACTTTTGACTTAATCCACACTTGATCCCATCCTAAGAACATATCACCCTAATCTCTTTATCTCCCATTAGAGTTGAAAAAAAAGCTATAGTTCAATGAAGTGGCTAGTAGAATCCATCATTATCATAATTCCCTTGTTCAAGCTCATAAATTTTGTATCTCTCTTCTACTTCAAAGTATTTTGGTATAAATTCTAAAAGAACTTATCTTGGATTTATTTAAAATTCAGACCCTCTTCCTTCTTATCCTAAACCATAAAATACTACCCAAACTACATAGGGACTCACAACATACATGTTTCCAGCTGGATTCCTTTCCCTGGAGGGGTCTCAAAGTGGTCTGGTATCATATGGATCGACTCAGTCTAGAATTATTCTACCTTGGGTCCTCCCTCTCTGAAAAAATTTAGGGAGTGTTGCAATAGAAACTCTCTTATCAGATCAAACATACTTGGTGCTTCCCACCCTTGTTTTATCTCCAAAAATAGCATAAAATGAGTGAATTTATCACATAAATTCTCTTCCATAATATTACCCAGAACCAACAGGGGTTCTTTTCCCACTACTAAAGGATCATTCCCAGAGATTTCCTTCTATCACCAAACTTATAAAGGTCATCATAGTGGTGTCTCTCTATAATTCCAAACACGCATCTCATAATGAAAAACCTATATCTTTTTCAATTATACACAAGAGGGATTTTATAACTAGTAATGACCAAGTTAACCTATATACACTATCCCAAAGAATATAACCATGACACTATTAGTATCCTTAGAAATCCTTATCGCATTCCATGGCTAACTCAAGGTAAACTATAATTTCAAAATTTAATATTTACATTAGATACCATTTTACCACATTTAGATTTTAAAAATAGTTACACTACCTCATTATGAATCTTTTAAACCATATAAATTTAACATGTTTCAATTTCTAAAAATTACACCATCTTCATTATTCATCATTTCCTTAAAACCATAATTTGGACCAAGGTGTATTTTTTGAATCCCATAAACCAACCATAATAAGTTTTCCCATGTGTACCTAACATGATGCATGTCACATAAATCCATGAGTTCTTAATATGATTTACACATACAAAAACCTTGTGTCATACCATCCCATGAGAAAAATCATTGTAATAAAATAACATCACACCACATGTGTGTCACCCAAGGTGAAATATCATCCAATTGTAACAAGATAACATAAGGAACAATAATCCCACCCTGGGAACTTGGGTTTTCCCCCACACAAGGGTTAGCTACTCTCAGGCTTGAGCTTATTAACAAGGGATGAAACATATTAGCCTATTTTTAACCCTTCCCAAATTGTAAAGGAATAAAATATAAATCCCCTCTTATACGACTTTGTAATTCCCCATCCTATTCCACTAAATTGGTTCCCCGTACAAGTTTTCCACAAAACCTCAAGCGCAACTTTCCATATGCCAGAGGCTATTGACTAGTAGTGAGGTTCTAATAAAACATGTGGGAAGACTATATCCTCTTTACTATAGTAAACCAATAATAAAACTTGATAAAATAACATCGATGAGAAATAATAATAAATAACCTAACATCACATGACCAACTCCAAAAACTAGGTAAGTACAACTATCCAAAATAGTAAGTATGTTATGTAATGATGGTATAAGGTACCAGAAAAAACAAAAATAATACAAAAAAAACCCACCATAATAGGTCCTAATCACATGTCTGGTCTAGTCATCTATGTGCCATACTAAATCAACCATCTTTCACAGGGCCCTTACCCTTATTCAGTATCGCAAACATGAAGTATTCTTGAGTACCCAAAAATCGCCCGAGCATAGTGTAATTTCAACTTAGTAGTCCACTACCAATTTTTTCTACTAAAATATCCATTAAAAAAATATTTTATTCAAAAGTAAAATAACTATTATAAAATTATTAGATATTACAGGTCTTTTTATTTAACAATATTCAAATTAACCACATCTATTATCGGTTCCATGTGATACCCGAACCCATAAAAACTACTTCATCCCATGCGATCCATTTGAACCATACATCATATGGGTCACATTTCAACAAATAAAGAGCATCAATCTAAGCAATTCAGTTTTGATTCAGAACTCCATGTATGACCATCCCAACCATGAAATGAAATGTCATATCCATACCCTTAAGAGTACGGAGCATCAGTCCATCCTCCAAACAAAGCATGAAATGGGTTCCTAGAACATCAGTGTGGACCACCCAAGGATGAGGAGCCTTAGTAAAACATCAAACCATATCATAAAAAACCTTTCCGAGGGTTATAATAAGTTACCTATTATCAAATAATAACAATAAGTGCACACCTTTTCACTTGTATTAACATTACCATGGATCATTGCATTAAACACATTAACTCCATTCCATATCATGCCCATTTTACCATTTATTCAAAAAACACCCATTAACCATAGAATTAAACCATTATAGAAAAATAGATATTACCTTTTTAAGATTTTATCATCTTTACCCCTAATCATCTCTTATCCTAGTTAACATTTCTAATTTGATCCAATCAACACTTCATACTAGGAAAACATTACAAGTACCAACACAAGTGGTTAAACCACATACACCCTCCAATTTTCAATTTTACAAATCAATTACCATTCCAAAGTGTGTGTTGCACCCCATGGATGGACTTGGGCCTAGTATACTCATCATAATTACAACAAATGGGGTCTTTGGAAGGTCCAACAACAAATTTCATCACCCAATTTATTATTTTCTATCGAGGAGTTAAATTCATAGCATAAAAACACAAAATAGAAACTACATACACATGATATAAAACATCAAAATTTTCTAAATCAATTATAGACCACCTACCCCAAGGTCATAGACAATATCTCACTTAAACACAACCCTTGATTATAGCCCAAAAAACCTTCAACAGCATATCTAAGAATCTTGGGGAAAACAAGGGTTTATGGATTCTAAAGGATAGAAAACATTCAACCATGCTTCTTCTAGAAGATATAAAGAATAGGACACATATACTCTCCCATATATTTGATTCAAAACTAATTATGAGTCAAATAAATATGGATCAAAAGAGAATAACCTTTTAAGGATGAGGTAGGCCAAGTTTTATAACCCTTTCTTGCTGGAGGTAGAAATGAGAGGAAATTTGGGTATAAACCCTTAAATATCGAAGTGTAAAAATGGTAAAATCCCATTATTTTAAGATGTGTGGGGTTTAGAAACATGGTTTTCCAAACCATGTGCCAACTATGTGGCTCCCTCATTTTAAGAGGGGGCTATGTTGCATGGCTTGTACGGGCCACCCGTACAATTTAAAAAACTATTTGTTGGTTGTGCACTCACCTCTATCCAAGAGGGGATTAATCTATACATTTTATTGGGACTACATTAATGGTTTTATAAAAATGCACCCTACTCTATGATTCCTCACAATTATGGAACATCGTTTGTACTAATCGTGCACCAATCACACAACAAGCACTGGGTGGACAATTTTTCCCTATTTTCATGTCGTAAACTTCTTGAACACCCTCGAGACCTATAATACTCTTAGTAAATATACCATTAACAATTTTTAAAATTAATTAAACCAAAACTTAAAATAAAAAAACCTCATCAAACACTATGATCTTACATCCTCCCCACCTTATAATAGCTCGTCCTTGAGATACACTCCAAAAAATCTCTATTCCCTCAAGGTAAAAATATTGGGCCATCGGGATAGTATATTAGCTTTAGTCTCCCACGTTTCTTCTTAAAAACGACCATGATTCCAAATAACTCAGAATAATGGTATAGTCTTACCCTAAGGGGTATTCTCAGTATGATCAACCGCATGAATCAGATACTCCTCATAGGAATCATCAGTCTCAAGGTCAACATCATCAAAATATATCATATGAGAAGGGATAGGGTGATATTTTTGAGTCTATGACACATGAAATGAATCATTCATAACACTATACCACTATGGAAGATCCAACTGATATGATATAGGTCTAATCCTCCCCACAATCTCAAATAGACCCATATACCTGGGTGAAAACTTTTCCTATTTTTGAATCTGACGGTGACCTAATCTTGGAAACACCCAAAGAAATACATGGTCAACCATTAAAAACTCCAGGTATAAATTAAACCAATCAATGTTTGACTTCTATCTTATTTTTTCCCTATCGATATTCTTCTGGATAAACTAAACCATATCTTACATCTCCTACAAGAAAATCGGTCCTAACAACTATGATTCAAGGACTTTCATCCAGCAATAAGGTGATATGTATATCCTACCATAGGGAACCTCATAGGGTTGAATTTGAATAGTCTCCTTATAAATATCATTATAGGTGAATTCAACAATAGATAAGTGGTTCTACCATTCCCCGCTAAAATCTGGGACACATGACCTTAGCCTTTTTTCTAACACTTGGATAGTACATTCCAACTACCCATCTATCTTTGATAGGAAAGTTGTACTAAAAAAAGGGTTCCAAGAGCCTTCTAAAATCCATTAAATAATCACAAAGTAAAACTGGGGACTCTTTACAAAATGATACTCTGAGGAAACCCATGAAAATTCACAATATATTGGACATAGAAGTTACCCAACTAGTCGAAATTTAATGCCTCTCAAATCTGTATAAAATTTTCTACATTAGTAAACTAGTTCATAACTAACAATATCTAATAATTATTCTAACAGATACATAGAATACATACCAAAAAATCCAATGTAACATCATCCCACTTCCATTATGGAATGGGAAATGACTATAAAAACCAAGAAGGTCATTTATACTCAACCTTCCCCTGTTAGTAGGGGTGATATCATGTCACAAAACTGATAATATCTGTCTTCTTTATTGTCCCAAAATACTATATATGAATATCATGGAACATATTGGTCTATAAAAGGTGAATTTACCACATTGAGGAATAAAAATCACACAACATCTCTTCTTTCATACAAGTTGGAAGATAACATGTTTAACGCCCCACCCCCAAAATCCCAGAGTCGGTGCATTATTACGTATAATTGGAATTATCACAAAAGATCATGTCTTGAAAGACTGATTAGTTTAGTAGCCTTGTAAGTAATAGATACATTCATAAGGTTTACATTACATCATAAAATTGAAAACTAAAACAACATTGTTTCCATAAACAACACTGAGATCCCATATACTATCCCTACAGGTCGATCCTAATATACTTCTTCACATCCTGGGAAAAATAAAACATGGAAAGGGGTGAGCTCATATTCTTAGTAAGGATAACAATATAGAGTAAGCTTTCATAAATAAGCATAAACATTTAAGGCAATGTATGAATCTAAAACAAAACCCTTTTCAACATAAACATCATCATAATATGGAAAATATAAATCAAAATAATGACATTTACTTACTCACATGGATATTCTACTATTCGAATAATCACATGTAATATCAATAGCCACTTTCATAATGATGGAATGCATAATTCCAGACTTTCATAACCACATAGTCAAGGACTTATACCAAGACTACAAATAAGATTTTGTCAAGGCCCTGTTCCAAGACACTAGTTTGTCTCATGAGACCTGCCGATGCATCGAGGAGCTATATCGGGCTCCACCCATCACATACTAAGTCTAATGCATTCCTTATATGAAAAGGTTTAAACATAACATAAACATTGTTATTAAAACTATCATAAAAAATGTCAATAATTTATCCATAAACCATGAATGGTATAAAAATAACACATCCACAGTCAAAAATATCACAAAACCTTCAATATAATATGTAAGTTTTGTATCATAATAAATCAACTTCAAATAAACATAAAATCCATCAAAGGATGTTGACATAAATGAAATCAAAACCTTTTTTTTAGAGAAATATATCTTTCTATTTTTAAATCATTTAAAATTCATATAATTATAAAATAAAACATTTATTTTGGAAATATTGTTATAATCTTGTAAGGGAAGCTTTGATGATGTTATAACGGTGGAAAATAGCCACACCCGCCTTATTAGTTAAAAAAAGACATTCTTACCAAAATTTTGTCGAAAAGGTTATAAAGGACCTTGTTTGGAAAAAGACGGAAAGATTACTTTATAAACATCTTATAAAAAGTCAAACAATGGTATAAATGAACTTAAACCATAGTCTATAAAATAGTAATAATTTTTTGAAATACATTTTTAAGAAACATGGATGTGGATGATAAAGAGGTCTGAGTAGATAATTACGTATAAACAACCTCGGATAAATGAAGAGACTGTAGAATTAACCCTTATCTTGTACTTTTCCTTGGTTGAGGGTAGATTAACCTCATATATAATGGTGAAATAATTGTTATTAAATTAAAAAAGAATTACATACATTAATATGATATCATATATGATTTTTAACATTGCTTTGTTAATAATATCTTAGTATTATCGTTGTTTCAGGTGTTAACAGATTCGTTTTCCTTTATATTCTTTGTTGTGTGAGTCATATTTGTTATAGATGGGATGTATATTATTCATATACCAAATTATATCAATTTTTTAAACATTATTTTTAATCATATAATGAAAGTTATCCTTGAATGGATACGATGGGAAATGAATCTCATCGCGTTCGGGGAGACGGTAATCCGTACGTACACACAAGCGACAATATCATTATTTTGATATTAAAATAATATATAATTGGATGTTATATCATATATACAGAATCATTATCATGTTATATTTATTATTTACATCAAATAAACATCATTATTATACCCATCCAAATAATAATGTATTGAATAACAATTACACCACGACGTGGAGACGGTAAGCAGTACGTAAACACATATGGTGACATGTCATTCAAAGGATGGATAGAATAATGAATATGCTTGTACCATATTTATAATAAAATCAAATTATATATAAGATAATGGAGTTATTATTTTATAATGGAAATAACAAGGAAAGAGAAAGTGGAAGAAGAAAGGAACTTGAAAGAGGTGATATAATATTTACCTCTTCTTCGGGTTCTTCCTTTTTATTTGATCAAAAGGGATCATTAGGTTGGATTTATGACTAAAAGAAGGCCTCTAGGATAAAGGGAGGATAGTTTATAGGGTATTTGGTCAGATTTTGGCCAATCCAAAAGGCTTTGAAGGTGTGAATTTGAGGGAAGGGGGAGTACCCTTTTATAAGAGGGGTGACGGGCACCTTAGGAAAAGCTAGAAATATTATTTTATAATAAAATAATTTTCGGTTTATAATGGATCCAAAGTGGATTATTTAAATTCTAAGGTGGGTATGGGTCGAAAACCACTCAACCAATAGGTTTTAGACAAGTTTGGGTCACTATATTAACTTTATCTTTTAAATTTAATTCTTAGTAAAATAGTTTGACATTTACCATGTCTCGTTGTATTTTTATATTATATGGTTAATAAAATTACTATATACATCCAAGCGAACCCAAAGTGGTTCATTAATGATACACCTATCATTATATAAGTCCTTTGGCCGAACCTTAGATGTTTATTAATATAATATTAATTAATAATATAATATTTTTTTAAAAAACTCTTTTATGTCAATTTTGACACTATTTGGTATTTTGTTTTTTCTAAATTCATAACAACATTATTACTTAGAAAAAAATTCATCTAACCAACCCTAAAATGTCATATTAACCTTGAAAATTAGTGTGATTCATAAAAATTCTCAAATTACATTTATTTGTTATTTATAATATCAATTATTTTAATATTTCATTAATTAGGTAATTATTGCATCATCATTGTGTCATAAATAAATTAAATTATATAATGTATAAAAAATATATATAAACTTCCATTATGTAGGAAATATTTTTATATTTCTAATGAGTATTTATAGTTGAATTTATCTTATTTATAACCCTATATTAAAAATGTTTTATTTATTAAACTTTGATTTTAACTCTTTTAACTCTTTTTTAAATAAAATAATAATAAGTGTCCTAATCTAATCCAAGTGGAACAAAGAGGTTCATATTTTTTTTTCTAAGGTTTTTTTTGGTCGATTTATACTTATCCAATAGAATTAGGACTTGCATTAGGGTAATAATAATATCATTTTTACCCTCAATTATCCTATTTACTTTTAACCGTGGTAAATAAAAGTAAAAAGTTACTATTCACCAAAAATTGTTTTTATCTTATTGAACCTCATTTTACTTGTAGATATCAACTGTGTCTCTTAGATTTTCAAAATTCTACTAATATAAGCGATACAATTAAGTTTTATGTGAATTTGCAAATTCTCCTAGGAGGTGGGTTAAAGACGGTGAAAAGTTCAATAAAATTTTTATATATCTAAAATTATTATAAACTGACTCCAATGAATTATATTGAACATATATTGGTATTATGTATCTATTTTGACCTAAAATAAACAATTATTTAAATAAAAATTCGGTTTTAAACTATAACTCAGTGTTTTTCACTATTCATCAAAAATTGAATGTTTTCAGAAAAAATACAAAAAAATAACCCTAGGATAATTTCGATATTCCAAATCCAAAAATGAAGTCCATTTTGAAAGATAAAATTTAAAAAATTTAAAAAATTGGGTATTACTATTCATAATAGCTAGTTTGAGTGGTTGTGGTGTGTTAGAACTCGAAGTTGCGTACAACACACGCTATTGTATTATTCAAAGAGAAGCGTACCATGGAATCTTGGGGTGTTAAATGATCCCATCCTTCAAATAATTTCATCCTTGAAATTTCTAGAGTATTACTGCGTAAAAAGACTCGGGTGGTTCTTCATCATAAGTTCCTCAGGTTCCCACGTTGCCTCTTCCATCTTATGGTTTCTCCATAGAACTTTTACCAGATGAGTCGTCCGGTTTTTCAGCACCTGTTCTCTTGTATCAAGAACCTTGACAGGATCTTCGGAATAAGATAGATTGTGTTCTAGTTCTAATTCCTCATAGGTGAGTATATGCGTTGGGTCAGACATGTATTTTCTCAATAGTGATACGTGGAATACATCGTGAACTTTGGAGAGACTTGGTGGCATTTCCAAACAGTAAGCTACAGCCCCGATTCATTCTAGAATTTTGAAAGGTCCGATGTACATGGGACTCAATTTACCCTTTTTACGAAAACGTATAACACCCTTCCATGTATATACCTTCAAGAAAACATGATCTCTTACCGGAAATTCCAAATCCTTCCTTCGGTTATCAGCATAGCTCTTCTTCCTACTTTGAGATGCTTTGATGTGGTTTTTGATTCCCTTCACCTTTTCCATTATTCCTCCACAAGTTCTGGGCCTACGAGTTTTTGTTCACCAACATCATCCCAATAGGTTGGTGTGCGACATCTCTTTCCATATAAATCTTCATATGGTGCCATCTGAATACTTTAATAGAAGCTATTGTTATAGGAAAATTCTACCATAGGAAAATATTGATCCCACATACCTTGAAATTCAAGTGAGAAAGATCTCAACAATTATTTTAAGGTTTGAATAGTTTGTTCTAATTGTCCATCAGTTTGGGGTTGTAGGCAGTGCTCAAAAGAAGTTCCGTATCCAGGGATTTCTAAAGACTTTTCCATAATATTGGTGTAAAATAGGGATCACGATCAGAAACAATCTATAGTGGTACTCCATGAAGTCTTATAACTTCATTAACATACAATATTGCTAAACGTTCAAGTGGTAAATCTTCTCTTATAGCAAGAAAATGTGCTGACTTGGTAAGATGATCAACAATGACCCATATTGCATCGTTCCTTCTAGGAGTCTTTGTTAGTCCCATGATAAAGTCCATCGTAATATTATCCCATTTTCACTCAGGTATGGGAAGAGGGTGCATGAATCCTCCAGGCTGTTGCCTTCCAGCTTTCACTTGTTGACAAACCATACATCTTGACACAAAATCAGCAATCTCCCTCTTCATGTTGTCCCACCAAAAATGTTCCTTCAAATATTTATACATCTTAGTAATACCAGGGTGTATAGATAAATTGGAACTATGAGCATCATCCAACAATTCCCTTCTTAGATCAGGTATGTCAGGAACACAAAGTATCTTCCCAAATTTCAAAATTTCATCTTCATACACAAATTCACTCAATCTCCCATCATTCATAGCTTTAATCTTCTTTTTAAACTCTTCATCATCGGTCTGAGAACTCTTTATCCTTTCTAGTAAGGATGGTTTGGCATCCATTGGGAAAAGTATCGATGTTTCACCTTCCATGGTAATTCCCATATCCATCTTCACTAGATACAAGAAAATAGGATCCCTTTCTACTCTCATCTTGTTCAAAAATCCATGATCCTTTCTACTCAAATCATCTGCAACCTTATTTTCCTTCCCCGGGTGGTAGTGTATGGTGCAATCACAATCCTTGAGTAGTTCAAGCCATCTCCTTTGCCTCATGTTGAGTTCTTTCTGTGAGAAAATATACTTCAAACTCTCTGATCGGTATATATCTCACATTTTTTCACCATAGAGATAATGTCTTCATATCTTCAAAGCAAAGATTACAGCTAGTAACTCAAGATCATGAGTAGGATAGTTTTACTCATGAATTTTTGTTGTCGTGATGCATAGGCAATAACCCTATCATTCTGCATAAGGAAACAACCAAGTCTTTTCTTTGAAGCATCACTATAAATAAAAAACCCATCATTCCCCAATGGTAGAGTCAATATGGGAGCATTGACTAATCTTCTCTTAGGTTCTTCAAAACATTATTCACACTATTTTTTCCAAAAAAAATTAACCCCTTTACATGTGATCTTTGTTAATGGGTTAGCCAATCAGGCAAAATTCTAGATGAAACGTCGATAATAACTTGATAAACCAATAAAACTGCATACCTCGGTTATACTCATTGGTGTTGGACATTCATGGATTTCTCTTGTCTTAGAAGGATCAACAGAGATTCCATCCTTAGAGACAATATAGACGTGAAAAGAAATCTCTTGATGCCAGAATTAACACTTTGTAAACTTCCCATATAATTCATTTCTTCGAAGAGTTTTTAGGATAATGCGCATGTGATTTCCATGATCTGAGTAGCATTTTAAGTATACCAAGATATAATCAATAAATACCACTACAAAGTAATAAAGATATTCCTTGAAGACTTTTCTCATTAGATCCATGAAAATAGAGGGTGCATTGGCCATCCCAAAAGGCATTACTGTAAACTCATAAAGCATGTATCTGGTTCGAAATGCTGTTTTCGGAATGTCTTCCTTCTTCACACACAACTGATGATATCCAGATCAAAGGTCAATCTTTGAAAAGTATTGAGCTCCATGAATTTGTTTGAATAAATCATCAATGCGAGGTAGAGGATACTTGTTCTTTATTGTTATAGCATTGATCTCCCTGTAGTCAATGCACAACCTCATAAATCCATCTTTCTTCTTAACAAAAAGAACATGGGCTCCCCATGGAGAAACACTAGGGAGAATAAATCCATTATTACTCAATTCCTCTAGTTTTTTCTTTAGTTCCACTAATTCCACAGTGGAAATTCTATAAGGGGTCTTCGATACGGGCCTTGATCCAAGAATTAAATCAATAGAAAACTCAATTTCTCGTTCTGGAGGATGTCCAGGTAAATATTCTGGAAACACATCAACATATTCTTTCACAATAGGTACATTCTCTATTTGAACATTCTTTTCCTCACCCACAACTATTTCATTCTCTTCCTCCCCAATAATTGAATTTAGTTGAGCTATTGGGGGTGGATCTAGATAAGAATTAAGTGGTGAAGATTCTACTGTAAAGATAAGGTGTTCTTTATCATCATCATCAAAAATAGTAACCTCCTTCTTCTTACAATAAATTTCGCATCATGGTCTGAAATCCAATCCATATTTAAGATTATATCAAATTTAATCATGGGTATGACGATGAGATCAGTAGATAAAAAACATTTATATTCCCTAATGGGGGATGATTCACAAAACATTGTTGCAATGATACTTCCCTTAGGAGTTTTGACTGACAACTCCCTTGTTAAATCAAATTGTAAATATCTAATTTTCTTAGAAAACTGGGAAGATATGAAAGAATGCGATGATACAGAATCAAATAAAGTATTGTCTAAACTTGAGGATACCATTAAATTACCTTCCACCACATCTTTTGGAGCTTCAACCTTAGCAGTAGTGATAACATAAGCTTGGCCTTGATCCCTTGTAATTTTCTAAGGTAAGTTCCCCTAATGCTTAGGAAATTCATTCACATAATTCCCCCTTTCTCTACAATTGTATCATTCAACATCGACAGCCTCTTTCTTCCCCTTGCAATCATGATCTTTGTGGCCTTTTTCACCACACTTGTAACATACTGTCATTCCCTTCAGGCAAGTACCAGGGTGTTTCTTACCACATTTACTTCAGGATGGATATTCAAATTTTCCCTTCTTCCCCTTATTTCCATTTCCAGAGTGTTCAACAGATCTCTTCTTCTCTTTATTTGCTTTAAATTTATAAGACTTAGAGAATTCTTTTTCTGTCTTGATAGCACATGAGACAATATCTTCGTACGACGAGAATGATTGTGAGACTAATTATCGATGGAGAAATGGTTTTAAACCATCAAAGAAACGATCAATCTTACTTCTTAGGTTACATATATAATCTGCAACATGCCTCTCTAACCTTGTAAAGTTAGCTTCATAATTTTCGACATTCTCATCCTCCTTTTTCCTCAGACATAGAAATTTTCTTTCCATATCTGCTCGATGGTTATGAAGAAAGTATTTTTCTAATAAAAGATCTATGAAATCCCTCCATTCCATATTTGATACTTCATCATCTTTATTTGTGTTTTGAATCAATGAACACCATTGATCAGCATCTCCAGTGAGGCGGTAAACTGTCATGACTACTTTTTCCCTTTCAGTACTCCCCAAGGCATGAAATATTTTCTCTAAGGAATTTATCCATTGCTCAGCTACTAATGGATTTGTACCCCCATTGAATGTTGGTGGTTGTTTCCTCATGAAGTGATATAACATTAATCCTCTACGTTGTGGATCAGGGTGCTCCATACATGTAAGGTTATTATTCATAACCTGAGTGAGTTGTCCCAGTATGGTGATTAGCTGATCTTCACCAGTTGCATCACCATCTCCACTATAATTATCTTGAGTAGCAGGGAAATCCCTACATGGAGTGTGTGTATTTATACAGTTTCCATTCCTTCCATTAGGCGCCATTTCTAAACAATGGTATAAACTAGATTAGTTTATGAATCAAAATACATAATTCCAAACTTGTAAAATACTTAACATAAATTGAACAGTTTATAGATATAATCTGTAATCATAAAAAATATTTTATTTGACAATTTATATACTCATAAACCCTTCATAATGGGTTTTAAATAAAATGATAATTATCCTAAGCATATCCCCCGGGAGTGTTGTACCCAAGAGTGCAGCAAGGCCCGTTGTCGTGCATCAGTTCCTGTTTGAGTCTAGCTTAAGGCGGTGTTTTCAGGTTTTACCCCTTGGTGCATCTATTCCAGAGCCACCTCTACCTTCTCATATACAAACAGGGATGTATTTCTTGGAAAACTCACAAAATCTCTACATCACCAAAATTCTAGGAAGTTCTTCTATACTAATCCTCAAAGTCTATCTTAGGGTAATGTGATCTAATCAAAGTTTATCTAAATCTAGCTTCCAAGGTTTGTACTAAACTTCTTCTAATACCAACTATAATTCCTCGACCCCAGAAGCCAATAGTTGGTGCATTATTACATATCATTGGCATGATCACAAAAGATCATGTATCAAAAGACCAATTAGTTTAGTAGCCTTGGAAGTACTAGATACATTCATAAGGTTTACATTACATCATAAAATGGAAAACTAAAACAATATTGTTTCCATAGACAACATTGAGATACCATATACTATCCCTACAGGTCAGTCATAATATAATTCTTCGCATCCCAGGAAAAATAAAACATAGAAAGGGGTGAGCTCAGATGCTTAGTAAGGATAACAATATAGCGGAAGCTTTCATAAATAAGCATAAAAATTTAAGGAAATGTATAAAACTAAAACAAAATCCTTTTCAATATAAACTTCATCATAATATTGAAAATATAAATAAAAATAATTCCATTTACTTACTCACATGGATATTCTACTAGTCGAATAATCACATGTAATATCAATAGCCACTTTCATAATGATAGAATGCATAATGCCAGACTTTTATAACCACATAGTCAAGGCCTTGTGCTAAGACTACAAATAATAGTTTTTCAAGGTCATGTGCCAAGACACTATTTTGTCTCATGAGACCTACCGATGCATCAAGGATCTATAGTGGGCTCCACCCGCCACATACTAAGTCCAATTCATTCCTTATATGAAAAGGTTTAAACATAATATAAACATTTGTATTAAAACTATCATAAAAAATGTCAATACATTATCCATAAACGATGAATGGTATAAAAAGAACACATCCATAGTCAAACATATCAGAAAACCTTCAATACAATATGTAAGTTTTGTATCATAATAAATCAACTTCAAATAAACATAAAATCCATCAAAGGATGTTGACATAGATGAAATCAAAACCTTTTTTTAGAGAAATATATCTTTCTATTTTGAAATGATTTAAAAATCATATAATTATAAAATAAAACATTTATTTTTGAAATATTTTTATAATATTTTAAGGGAAGCTTTGATTATGTTCTAATGGAAGAAAATAGCCACACCCGCTGTATATGTTAAAAAGGCATTCTTACCTTAATTTTGTCAAAAATGTTATAATAGAACTTGTTTGGAAAAAAACAGAAAGATTCCTTTATAAACATCTTATAAAAAGTCAAAAAAGGGTATAAATGACTTTAACCCATAGTATATAAAATAGTAAGAATGTTTTGAAATACTTTTTTAAGAAATATGGACTCAGATGATAAAGAGGTCCCAGTAGATAATTACGTATAAACAACCTCGGATAAATGAAGAGACAATAGAATTAACCCTTACCTTGTACTTTTCCTTGGTTGAGGGTAGGTTATCCTCCTGTATAACAGTGAAATAAGTTTTATTAAATTATACAGGAATTATATACATTAATATGATATCATATATGATATTTTAACATTACTTTGTTAATAATATCTTAGTATTATCGTTGTTTTGGGTGTTAACAGATTCGTTTTCCTTTATATTATTTGTTATTTGAGTCTTATTTGTTATGTATGGGATGTATATTATTCATATACAGAATGATATCAGGTATTTAAACATTATTTTTAATCATCTAATGAAAGTTAGTCTTGAATGGATACGATGGGGAATGGATCTCATCGCATTCGTGGAGACGGTAATCTGTACGTACGCACAACTGACAATATCATTCTTTTGATATTAAAATAATATATTATTGGATGGTATATAATATATACAAAATCATTATCATGTTATATTTATTATTTAAATCAATTACACATCATTATTATACCCATCCAAATAATAATTTATTGAATAACAATTACACCACGACGTGGAGACAGTAAGCCGTATATACGCACATATGGTGACATGTCATTCAAAGGATAGATAGAATAATTAATATGGTTGTACCATATTTATAATAACATCACAGTATATAGAATATAATAGAGTTATAATTTTATAATGGAAACAACAAAGAAAGAGGAAGTGGAAGAAGAAAAGAACTTGAAATAGGTGATGAAATATTTACCTCCTCTTCGGGTTCTTCCTTTTGATTTGATCAAAAGGGATCCTTAGGTTGGCTTTATGAATAAATTAAGGCCTATAAGATTAAACTAGGATATTTTAGAGGTTATTTGGGAAAATTTTGGATGAGACAAAAGTCTTTTAAGGTGTGAATTTGAGGGAAGGAGGAGTGCCCTTTTATAAGAGGGGTGAGGGGCACCTTTGGAAAAGCTAGAAATATTATTTTATAATAAAATCATTTTCGGTTTATAATGGCTCCAAAGTGAATTATTTAAAGGATAAGGTTGGTATGGGTCAAAAACCACTCAACCAATAGGTTTTAGATAGGTTTGGGTCACTATATTAACTTTATCTTTTAGATTTTATTCTTAGTTAAATAGTTTGACATTTACCATGTCTCATTGTATTTTTATATTATATGGTTAATAAACGTACTATATACTTCCAAGAGAACCCAAAGTTGTTAATTAATGATACAACTATAATTATATAAGTCCTTTGGCTGGAACTTATATTTTTAGGAATATAATATCAATTAATAATATAATATTTATTTTAAAAACTCTTTTATGTCAATTTTGACACTATTTGGTATTTTGTTTTTTCTAGATTCATAACAGCATTATTATTTTAAAAAAAATTCATCTTACCGACCCTAAAATGTCATATCAACCTAAAAAGTTAGTTTAATTCATAAAAAGTCTCAAATTACATTTATTTGGATATTTATAATATCAATTATTTTAATATTTCATTAATTAGGTAATTACTACATCATCATTGTGTCATTAATAAATTAAATTATTTAATGTCTAAAAAATATAAATAAAATACCATTATGTAGGAAATATTTTTATCTTTCTAATTAATATTTATAGTCTAATTTATCTTTTTTATAACCCTATATTAAAAAAAATTAGTTATTAAACTTTGATTTTAACTCTTTTAACTCTTCTTTAAATAAAATAATAATAAGTGTCCTAATCTAATTCATGTGAACCAAAGAGGTTAATATTTTATTCCTAAGGGTTTTTTGGTCGAATTATACTTATCTAATAGAATTAGGACATGTGTTAGGGTAATAATAATATCATTTTTACCCTTAATTACCCTATTTACTTTTAACTGTGGTAAATAAAAGTAAAAAGTTACTATTAACCAAAAAAATATTCTTATCTTATTGAACCACATTTTACTAACATATATCAACCGTGTCTCTCAGATTTTTAAAATTCCACTCACAGAAGCTGTAAAACTAAGTTTTATGTGAATTTGAAAATTCTCCCAGGAGGTGGGTAAAAGACGGTGAAAAGATCAATAAAATTTATATATATCTAAAAGTATTATAAACTGACTCCAATGAATTATATTGAACATATATAGGTATTATGTATCTATTTTGACCTAAAATAAATTTAAATAAAATAAATAATTATTTAAATAAAAATTCGGTTTTAAACTATAACTCAGTGTTTTTCACTATTCATCAAAAATTGAATGTTTTCAGAAAAAATACCAAAAATTCACCCTAGGATAATTTTGATATTCCGAATCCAAAAATGAAGTCCATTTTGAAATATAAAATTTATAAAATTTAAAAAAGTGGGTATTACTATTCATAACGGCTAGTTTGAGTGGTTGTGGTGTGTTAGAACTCGAAGTTGCGTACAACACATGCTATTGTATTATTCAAAGAGAAGTGTACCATGGAAGCTTGGGGTCTTACAACATGGTCACACATGTGAATATTTCAATCCTCATCAACAGTCCACATGGAAGGTGTCTCCCCACCATTAAAATTGTCCCTCAAATCTATGCATTCAGAATCCTCATAATGCCACTTCTTTACCCAATTCATAATAGAGGTATCAATGGATAAAGACATTAGTTTCATAAGCTCATTCTCCTCTTTAATACTTACATGCATCTTTAAGAACAAATCCACCATCTTTCACTCAGAATTAGATTCTTAAATTATCTGAGTCTATGTCTTCTAGCTCAGAGCATCACAAACATTGTTTCCTTTCCCAGTGCATAATCTATCTCAAAATAGATGGATTACATATAATCAAACCATATTTTCTATAAAATATTTAAACCATGCTAATAAATATGTATTTTAGGAACTTTTGATCAGTGAAAATAGTAAACTTTTCACATATAAGATAATGTCGCCAACACGATAAGGAATAAACCATTATGTAAAAATTGATATTTTTATACGGTAGTTACATTCATAATGCCTAAAATTCATGATCCATAGGCCACGACTCAGTCTCCATGCATTAGCACCGCCCAAGGCCAATCCTAGATGCATCAAAAAATAGAGTATACTATTTTCCCATGTTAGGTAAAATCAAAATTGTTTTTTTATGGAACTTCATCTCTAAGAAGGCATTCCCATATGATATTGGTCATTAAAACTTCAAACCCTTTTTGGTCATCCCTAAGAGAGACGCTTCTAATAAAGAAAAGTCTTTAATGAACCATTGTTAATAACCAACCAAACTCAAAAAGATTCAAATATACAAAAAAATCTTTGGAAATACCAAGAAACAACATCTTGAACCTTATCTAGGTCCATTAACACCCCCTATGAGACAATGTGACCTAGGAAATGTACCATATTGATCCATAAATCTCACTTAAATAGCTATGAATGTGGTCTATACTCTCTCAGTATACTCAAGATGATTTCAAGATGTTTCGAAATATAACCATGAGTATGGGAGTACAGTATGATATCATACATGAAGACAACCACAAGCCAATACAAGTGAAGGTTAATGGTTTAGTTCAAAAAAGTAATAAACACAACATGTATTTTCATCAGCCTAAAAGGCATCACAACTAACTCAAAAAAACCATACTTGATTCTGAAATCTCTCCACAGTATATCAAAAGGTATCACCCTCAAATGATGGTACCCCAATCTCAAATCAATCATAGGGAACATGTAGGCACCATTTAGTTGATCAAAAATTTCATGAATTTGTGGAAGTATATCGCGGTTATTAACTATCTTTTGGTTCAACTACCGGTAATGGACACATAAACACAACATTTTGCCAAACTTCTAAGTAAATAAAACCCTAGATCCTCAAGGTGGATTACTTGGGTGGATAAAACCTTTATCCTCCAACTCCTCCATTTGATTATTGATCTATTGAATCTTTTTTTGTCTTATTCTATATGGAGAAATGGAAATTGGGTTATCCCCTAGAATCAGCTTAATTGTGAACTTAACCTCTATCTCAGGTGGCTTTCCTAAAAATTCATCAGGAAACACATCCATAAATAGATCCACTATAAGAGGTAATACATAATGCTACAATAATTTATCATTAAACATAAAACTTTCCATGTGGTATGTGAGTTCACACAGTTTCCAAAACATTATCCAAGCATGGTCATCCTGGATATTTCATTCTCCACGATGAGCATAAGTGTCATCTTCTAGAGACGTTAAAAACACACTCTTATACTAATAGTCAATATTATCTAGGTATATTACTAACCATTTCATTCCCTATATCATGTCAAAACTTTACATCTCGATCATATAAAAATCCTAAAGGAAATGGTACCCACCAACCTTGAGTGCACAACACTTACAATATTGGATACCCTCCAACTTCACCTCTAATGGCATGTCACCCATAATTACCCCAAACATATAAACTAATGATATACCTAAACCATTAAAAAAATTGGAAGATATAAAAGAGTGATAATCCATTGTACCAAATAAATCTCAAGCCAACATGGAATCTAGAAGAATCATACATCAAACAGTTGATGTTCTGGCATCTCTACCACCCGGAGCAGGATGAATTGAAAGAATTTATCCTCTTCCACTATAATAGGATCATATTTGAACCCCATGCAATATACTCCTCTTCTAATAAGGATAATATCATCCTAAAGTACCATGTCTTCCACCCCAACCAGTACGGGTAGTTGAACTCCAACCGCCATACTAGTATGGGGTAGAAGACCATATTCCAGCACTATGTATTGGCCAAGGTCATCCATCACCACTTTCCTATTTTGGGTTCATATATAACCTTTTTATATTAAACATACTCCCAAAATATTTAAATTCCACTATTTTTTATGGAAACTATCCCCACATGTGACCTAGTCTTCCACACTGATAGTAGAGAACTCAATCACTACCCTATGAGACTGATCCCCTACTCAGGTTACTATATTCACCACCACCCTGGTGAAATTTCTTATAATGGTGCTTCCTACTATATTAATACCTACCATAGGATCACCCAATTGATTATACCTATTCAACATTAAATTCCTTCTTCAAACTCCCCTAAAAAATAAGAGTCTAATTTACCACCTTAGAAAACTTCTACATCCTGAAGATATACACTTGAGACATAATCTCACACATGAGCCCATCGTGAAAATTTATCACTCTCACTGCATTATCTTCTATCAATATCTTAAAATAATGTTTTAGGTCAGTGAAGAAGCCAACATAATTCATCACTATCATACTTCCTTCAGTCAATCACATAAATTCTACATTTCTCTATTGCCTTAGATTCTTTGGGTACAAAGGCTCCAAGAACATCTCATAGATGTCCTTCCAGTCCATACCCTCTTCCTGCTCATTTTGGACCTAAATATCCCACCGGTGATTCATTTATCCTTAAAAAATATATTTTTCTAGATTAAATATTTTCTTTATAATGGTATCTTAGTGGTCCAATGGCATTTGGATAGACTCAATCCATAACTCCAATACCTCAGTTCCACCATCTCCAGCAAACATCGAAGGGTGCTGCATTTGAAACTCTCTAATCAGATTAGGCATACTCGGTGATTCTTTACCTAGGTATCTCCCCATAAACGACATATAATGAGTGGATTTTTTATGGAATTTATCTTCACCCCTATTACGTAGAACCAATGTGGTTTATTTTCCCACTACTAGAGGAGCATTCTCAGTAATGTCCCCTATCACCCAATCAGTAAACATAATCATGGGGACATCTCTCTAAAATCCCAAATACACATCTCAAAACACACAACATATCACTTTTTCTATTATACACAAGTTTTTTTTTCAGAAAGATTCACAACCCAGTTACCATGCATACACTATCCCAACAGATAAAACCATGAAACTACCACTACCCTTAACTATCCTTATCCCGGTGCATGACTAAATTTGTGTAATCTAGAAATTAAAATTTTAATCATTACATTAGATAGAAGTTGAACAACTCTAGATTTTTAAAATAGTAAAAATTACTCATAAGGAAATATTTTAACCATTTAATTTTAAAAAAATTCAATTTGAACTAATTGTACTATCTTCATTAGGAATCATTTCTTTATAACCATAATAGGTACTAAAACTCATTTTTGAATCCCATAACCCAACCATAACCATCTTTCATGTGTGTTCCTAACATGATGCATGTCACATAATTCCATAAGTTCCTAAAATGATACATGTATACACAAACCTCATTCCATACTATCACATGAGTGGAATCTTAGTAAAATAATAACATCAAACCACATTTGTATCATACAAGGTGAAATATCATCCAAATGTAACAAGAGAACATAAAGAACTACAATCCACCTTGGGGACCGTGATTTTTTCAAACAAATGGGTTAGATACTCACATGACCAATCTCATTTCCATGGATTGATACATCGTAGAATCCTTTAAAACTTTCCAAAATATTAAAAAATATAAAAGAAACCTCCACAAATAGCACTTTGTAATACCCTAGTTTGGGTCCCACTAAACTAATTTCATAACCCTGTTCACCAAATGAACTCAAGTATCTCTACTCATATTCTAAAGGATTCTAACTAGAAATTAGGGTATGATGAAACTTGTGAGGGAGACTATATCCCCTTTACCAGAGTAAACCAATAGTGTAAATCATAACAAACATTGATGTGAAATAATAATCTATAACCAAACATCACATAACCAACTCTCAAGATTGGATAAGTAAAACTATCCAAAATGAAAATTTTGTCATATAATGATGGTCTAAAGTGTTGTAAGAAAACCAAAATAAGATAAAAAATAAAATCCCTACAACAGGTTTCAATTACTTGTCAGGTCCCCTCATCCATGATCCATCACAAATCAACCATCTTTCATAGGGCTCTTTCCCTTATCTGGTCCTACAAACATGAAGTCTGGTCGGCTACCCAATGATGACCTGAACAGGGTGTGATTAGAACTCTGTAGGCCACCATCAACAGTGTTTATAACAATATCCAGTCCAAAAAAATAAAGTATATAGAATTAAATTAAAAATTAGACAAGAATTATATATAGCAGGTCTCATTATTTAACAATATTCAAATTATCAACAGTTTTTCTCGATTCTGAGTGACACCTGAACCCATCCAACCTAAATCATCCCATTATAATCATCTAAACAATAAATCATAGGTGTAACATTTCCATATACAAGGAGCATAATTCCAAGTATTTAAATTGGAATTCAGAATGCCATGTACGACCATCCCAAAAATGATATGAAACACCATGTCCATACCCATTGAGTTTGTATTATCATTCCATTCTATGAACCATTCATACAAAGGGTGCCTAGAACATTAGTTTGTCCCACCCAATGATGAGGAGTCTATGTCCTATTTCCCACCATACCATCAATCATATTTCTAAGGATCATCATCAGTGACCACTTATCTAACAATAACTAGAAGGGAGAACCCTTTCACTTTTATCAACATTAACGTGGCCCATTCCATTCAATACATTAAATAAATTACACATCATGATCATATTAAAAAAAATTCATAACCAAAACCATTAATAATACCATTAAACAAATATAGAAACATGGATATTCCCTCTTAAACTATTTATCATCTTTACCTCTAATCATATCTTAGCCCAATTAACATTCTTGAGTTGATAAAATCGACTCATTATACCAAGAACATATTCTAAGTAAAAACACAAGTGGTTAAACCTTATAAACCCTCAAATTTTCAATTTTTAAACTCAATTTCCATACTCAAGGTGGTGGAACACCACATGGTTGGCCTTAGGTCTTGTCTACTCATCATCAATGAACCCAATGGGGTCTTCCAAATATCTAACACAAAATTTCATCACCCAAATTATCATTTTCTATAAAGGAATTAAATCATATGAATAACAGTACAAAAGTGAAACAAAATTTTAACATCTAGAACCAGGAGTCACTGAAATGGTTCCCTGAGCTGGTTGGTCACATGTCCTCAAGAGCACCTCCCTATACACCAGCAGCTACAGACTAGCAATGAGGGTTAACTGATGGTATACTAGTGTGACAATACCCTCATGATAAGAGTATCAAAATGTTACATAATAAATAAATCAATAATAGAATCATTTTGAATGAGACTAAGATTAAATAAATTGTCCCAATAATAATAAATGGTCAAGGCTATAATCAGTATCATATTAAGTATGATTTCATGTCAATACTAAAATAAAAATGTATATTCAATGTAGTGGGAATAAAATACAAAAAATGTATAATGAAATGAACAGTCCCCAAATACTATCTCGATAATAATCCCAAGAATTGACTCAATCATGTGATCTTAATCACCTCTATCCAAGTTCACAACATGTAAGACAATACAGAATCCTAATCCTGCACCATTAGGTATTTTCGAGTACAAAATGATGGCCCAAATAGGGTGTGATAAAAACACATTAGGCCACCACCAATGATGTATAATGATATCTACTCTATGAATATAAAAATATATCAATTTTAATTTATATCAATAAGGTTGTAAATAAATAAATGTAAATAAGTAAAACTTTATTTCCCCAAAGGACACTCGGCTGATAGTACCTACTTTGGCCTAATTCATAATATCTCTGATGATGGGTCACCATGTATATAGGTATATATATATGTATCTATTTATGTTTTTATGTATATATAATTTCATAATATGTAATAACATATATTGAAATATATATAGATATGTAGTGTTATCCTATAATTAAGGAATAACTCAGGCATCTGTGCGTAATCATGAAGGTCACATATTTTGAATAAGGTTTGTCATTACCAAGTGTCGTAGTTTATAAGGTACGCCATGCTCGGGTATAATAATTTATAAGGGAACCCATGCTTAAGTACCACAATTTATAAGGTACACCATGCTTGAGTATCATAATTTATAATGTATGTCATACTTGAGTATCACAATATAAAAGGGACGTCGTGCTCGAGTATTACAATTTATATTGGACACCATGCATAAGTATCAAAATTTATAATAGATTCCATTATAGATTATCAGAATTTATAAGGGACTCCATGCCCATGAGTAATAAAGAAATTTTTTTATGTTATGTTAGTTTTCACACCATAGAAACTATAAAAGTAAACCCAAACCCCAATTAGAAGTTGGTTTGGTCATAAATAAAAAATATGGAATAATGCATAAAATAAGGCAGTATGCTTTTTGTCTATTTAAATATATGTAATAAAGAATTCTATGTGAAGTTACATTTTATTTAACATTCTAGTGAAATTCCATTCGATTATCCCTTTTTATTTAATAAGAGAACACAAGTCATATGTGATTTATTAGAAAATAGGGCATGGTTTTCATACCATTTCATTAATTCAAATATATCATTTCATTTCTAATATATAATTCAATACACCTCATAATGTGATAAAATATTGATTGTAGAATTTTAATATAATCATTTCATACAACACCCAAAAACAACATTTAATTACCTTGACCAAGAATTGATCACATTGTTCATGGTCATATAAGAAAAACTCCAAAAGGGGGTGGTTTGAGTTGAGCTAAAGAACCTCCAATAGTAAACTTAAATACATAATGAATATTTAATTCAAGGCATTGGGTCCCACATAATTAATTTTTCATTTAAAGAGTAAATTGTGGAGAATATAGTGTGTGTAACAAAAGTATATTTTATAAAATAATTAGACTTTAAGGGAAAATCCATAGACCATATAACTCATACGAAAGACACTTTGCTCATCCATTATCAAGATCTGATTCAAGATGGTTCCAAAGAAGTTGGAAGAAATAAACAAACACCCTGAAAATAGAGATTATGATATCACATTGAAATATACTTAAACACAAAAAAATAAATAGAGAAAAGAAGTAGGAGTAATTTGAAACTCATTATGGGGCTTTCAACACAACAGAGAGTGAGTGATTCTGAGATCGTATGGAGGATATATATCTATGCCTAGGATGAAAGTAGGAGAGATCCACACATGGGGAGCTACTATGTGAGGAGGGGAAAATAAAAATGGGAGGAAGAGTCAAAGAAGGATTTCTGGGAAGGGTAATTTCACCCATTTAAACAAGGTGCATGGTTTGACCACACAATTTGGCTAAACCATGTGCCAACCATGTTCACCCACTACCTAAGTCTCACTAACCATTCAGGTTACACACTTGGTTTGTCGAAACATTCATAGACCACATAGCTTAGATCGATAATTTTTTATGGAAGCCTTGCATGGCTATGTGACATTGGGAGCATAATCTGAAAAATCATGTGACACCCTCTACGCCCTGCACGGTAGAGGTTCACAGTTGGAACTAATAAAATGCTAACCATTCACCTCCATTTGGATTAAAAAAACTAGGATTTTGAATCCTAATGATCCCAAAAATAAAATTAACACCTGAGACACTTCTATGGCCTTGAAATCTATCTAAAAACAATATTCATAAGTGTTATAATTCTCATAATTCCTTTATTATTCTCAATTTAACATTTGTCACATCCACCAAATGAAAGTTCAGAATTCCTTGAGAATTTCCACAGTTCAAAGACCCATGACCTTACAATCTCCATACCTTATAACTTCTCATCCTTGGGAATCCTTGGGGAACAAAGAAACATTATAAAACCCACCTGGGTTCTGAAGATTCCTCTGAAGTGGATGCATCTTAATTTACATTCCCAACACTACTGTAATGGTCACTTTGAAGCGCATGTTAAATAATCAATTAAGACTTGATGTAGTACACATATCCAAAAATAAAACATCGATACAGTGATTACCTATTCCTGTAAAACCTAATAAATGATTACATAATCATCTCCTTCAAGTTTCAACCTATGGAACTACATACTGTAGACTCTCAGCTTAAATGACATATTCAAATTCATCGTACTCCCTCTATTGTAATTTCCTATTTAAGAATTCCCTTATAATTATAATGATAGTATTGGTACATTTTTCAATTCGATCGGATGGGAAATTTATAATTTAATTCATTTATCTAGGTAAATTAAACTTATCCATGAGAATCATCATCCAACTATTCACTTCACTTGCCTCATCCTGATGATGTTACCGATTAAGTTCCCCACTGACCACATGCATCTATACAAGAGATAGAAAGCCATGATACTACTGGATGACTATTTTTGAAAATACATATCCTCAATAACTGATGAATCTAAAAACATTACCCCTATAGACCAAGAAAAATTTATGTTACTTTTATCACATTCACTGAATCCTGTAAATGGCCTCCTCTAATGTCTCTATCTGACCTAAACATTTCTTTTGTCATGCCATAGCACAACCATAGGTGAATACCTAATCTTTCACCCTTAGATCATCACACTCTAACATATCATATGAGCCCAAACATAGTATGAGGTAGCCTCATAATAAACTACTAGAGTCCAAGAAGATCATCCAAAGTAGTGCATTCTTATTATTTTATATTTATATGTTGGTACTTAGACAAGACATCCACATATTAAGAATACTGATTGATCCCAACAGCGGTATCATGCCTTGTGAGCTAGTTAAAGAAACAGTTAGTGGCACTGATTCAGTAAAAGTAATTACTAATTGGGAACCTAAGTATCACTTAGGATATCCATGCCTCTATTATTATATAGGATCCCATATAAAAAATTATAAAGAGTATATTTGTCAAGCCAACAAGGAGTTTTAATTTCTTTCTTTAGCTCAGCATATAACTGATGCTCTCTTAGTGTAACCTAGATGATTTCAAGATAAGTAAATGATCATCACTAGGCCAAGAGTAAACTAAGATGATATCAATGACTACCAAAAATATCATAAACACTCCAATTAAATTCAAGACAATGTTCCCATAATGGTTTCCAAACCGACCATATCCCACTACACATAGGAAAGATCAGTGAAACCACTTCTGGATGACTTCCTTTGAAGTGATTAGATGTATATTTCAATTTATCATCATTAAACAACCAGTATTACATCACTAACAAGGAATTAAATGGTTATTCCATAGACCCCCAATGTATTCCAATAACTATTAATGGTGTTCTCAAAGGTCTCATACACAGATAACCATTTTTTTGTTGTTATTTCTAGAAAACAACAACATAGGTCAGAAGCGTTACATTACTGGGATGATCACGCACCTTGAGCCTAAATCTATCATCCAAACTTGATCAACTCCCATAACCATGTTTTATCTAGATCGTTATCTCAAGGACTAGAACATGAATATACTAATCTCACGGGCTTCCAAAATTTATTCTAATAGTGTCCTAATTGACTATTTTATTTGGGTTCCCTATACTTAAAGGATTCACTAAAAAACATTTTATGAATTCCTACCCATCATAGGAGTTTCATATTCATCATTTACTAATAATTAAAACTAATTACATAGAACAAGATCTATCCACCACCAAACACACGTTACATATGTGGACAACACTCTTTTTCCAAGTTCCAACTCGAAAGAGAGGAAAACTAGCCACTTAAAAGTTCACTTGATTAGATTTCTTCTAGACATATGTGTGACACTCTCTCAATCCATGATCCCACATGTCATTAGTATCAGGAATATAATCAAAATATAACCTTATTGGTAGTGTTATAACACCTGGCCCCTTTACAATGACATTCCTTTTCCCTTGGATAACTCAAACTTCCCTATATGTTCAAGTCATTATACTTCTGAAATGACCCATGAATATAGAGTAATATCCCATATCTTGAACAATTTCCTCTAAACTAATACTATTTTTTTACCCTTTTATAAAATCAAGGGTAACCATGTATATCAATGTTTATTTCCTTGCGATTTCATCAACACAATGGAACATCATTTGATATTAACCATAGGCATATCGACACTATGCATCAGAAAAATAGGAAAGGATTACATGATCAAGAAGTGTCTGACCATACCCTAGGAATGCCTGACCCACTGAACTAGATAATTACCTTATTCTCACTCCCTTAACAAGGTTCACTTAATACATGAACACCCATCCTACCAGGCATCATCCCATAGGCAAAGAGTGGTACTCATAATAAATAGTGCTCATATGAAATCTCATGTTTGAAACTCTTCATAATCATTTATCATGTTTCTTGAATTTTGAGGGTGCTTCCTTGATGTTTTAACCCACCATTTAGAATTTTTTTAATTTGAAACAATATTTATTCAAAAAAAATGTCTCTAGGACTTACTGTATATCATTTTGGAACAACACAGACTAAGAAAATGTCATAGAAGCCTACAATAAACACTCACATTCCCTTTCTATTTCAAAAATTATGGAATAATTTATACTACCCTTAAAAAAGATTAAAGATATGAATACCACTAAATTATTCCATTCAATTTGTTTTCGAGTGTTTTCTAAATTTTTGGGGTCCAAAATTTAGAGGATAGATCATGTTTTGTGAGAGTTGGATATCTATATCTACCTCATGAAAATATGGAAAATGCATCGAATTCATGAAATATTTATGTTTCACAAAATTTTAGTGTCATGAATGTTTGGAGATTCATGAATTCATGTTTCACAAAACATTGATCATGGATATTTACCAAGTGTCAAAAAATTCCTAATCTCTTGAATATAATCCCCAAATAGTAATAAATAGGAAAATAAAACTATGATACCACTTTTTAATGACCCAATATAGGATCCACCAAAATGGTTCCCCAATCCGATCAGTCACAGGGCCTCAAGCGTGACTCCCCATATGCCAGAGGCTACCAACTAGCAGTGAGATTCAAATGATGGTATGATGTAGAGACTATACCCACATGATCAGAGTAACAAAGTGGTACATAATTAATAAATCAATAGAGAAATAATTATGAATTAAGGGAAGTGGAAACAAATTTTCCCAATAACAACAAACAACCAATTAAAAAATCATTATCATATAAAAATGATATCATGTCAATACTAAAAAGAAAACATGTATACATGTTAGTGGGAATAAAATACGAAAACATTCATAATGAAATGGAAAATCCCAAAAGTCCATATAAATGAGAATCTCAAGCCTTGGATCAGATCTATTCTCCTAATATCCCATTTCCAAGTGCACAGGACATAACACAATCATGAATCCTGATCCTATAACCATAATCTCTATCTGGGTACCAAATGGTGGCCCATAATGGGTGTGAGATAAAATAAATATTCCACCACCATTGGGGTGTAATTATATCCAGTCTATGAACATTAAAATATAGTAGTTTGTAAGTATATAAATAAGGTAGTAAATAAATAAATGCTAACAAGTATGACTCAGGTTTCCCAAATGAAACTTGACTGACAATACCTGTTTTAGCCTAAACTGGAATATCTTCGATGAGGGATCACCATTATATAGTTATATATATATATTTTTGTGTGTTTGTGTGTGTGTGTGTATGAGTAATATATATATAATAACATATATTGACATATATATTGATATGTAGTACTAGACAAAACCAAAAGCGTAACTCAGAAGTCCATTCATTATCATAAAGGTCACACATTTCGAATAAGTGTAACTAGGCCCATGTGTCACCATTTATAAGGGATTTTATTCCTAAGTATCGCAATTTATAAGGGACACCATACCTTAGTATCACAATTTATAAGAGGCACAATGCCTAAGTATCAAAATTTATATGGGATTCTATGCCTGAGTATCATAATTTATAAGGTACACCATACCCAAATATCACAATTTTTAATTGACGATGTGCCCAAGTATCAAAATTTTTAAGGGGCATCATGCATGAGTTTCACAATTAATAATGGATCCATGCCCATGAATAATAATCCAATAGTTTTTAAGGATTTGTTCGTGTTTATGCCATGACATTTCTAAAATTCACCCCAAACCCACTTAGAAAGTGGTTTAGTCACAAAAAAAGGATTCATCATATATAAAAGGTGTTTCATAGGCCACGATATTATCTATTCCATTTATCCATTTAAATATAAGTAATAAACAATTCCATGGGAAGGTGTGTGTCCTTTATCATTCTAATAAAATTCCATTTTATTAACCCTTTTTATTTTTATAATATAATGCACCTCATAGGTTGTTTTACTACAAAAAGGAATGGTTTCCATACCATTTTAGTCAATTAAAATTAATCCTTTTTAATAACAGATAATTAAATACACCTAAAAAGGTGATGAAATCTAATGTAGAGTATTGAAATATAAGAATTTAAAATAAAACCTAAAAAGGCGATTTCGTTAACAAGACCAATCATAGGTCGCAGAAATATAAGCAACGCAACTAAAGGGAGTGGTTCTATTTGAGGTGAAGAACCTATAATGGTACAATTAAATACACAATAGCTATTTAATTAAAGGAATTAGGTTCTACATAATTAATTTCACATTTAGAGGGGAATGAGTGGAGAATATTACATGCTTCCCAATGGAATATTTTATAAACTAATGATACCATAAGGGAAAATCTGTAGGCCACCTACCTATGCCTAGGATAGTTCAATCATCCTTTATCAAGCTTTGATTTGACCTTTTTTGAGATAAATCATAAGAAATAAACAAACACCCTGAAAATTGGTCATATGATCCCGTATTGAAATAACCTTCAATATGGAAAGATAAACCAATTAAAGAGGGAGGATGAATCATAGAATCACATAGGAGCTTCAAATGTGATAGAAGGTGAATTATTCTAATCTTAGAAGGAGGGAATATCTCTATGGAAAGGATGGTAGGAGGATAAATTCATATGTGGGGAGATTCTATGTGAGAAGATAAAACTAAAAAGGGGAGTAATAATTAAATAAGGCTAGGGAAAAGGGGTAGTTTAACATATTAAAATAAGGGGAATGGTTTGTAAAAATTGTGGTTAAACCATGAATACCCACTACCTAAGTGTAACTAACCATGCGGTCTGGGTTAACATCTTGTCTAACCATGTACAATCAGTGTGGTTTAGATCTGCAATTTTCTATAGAAGCCTAGAATGTTCATATGACCTTAGGTGTACAGTTTAAAAAAACCCTATGATTCCCTCCAGGACATGCATCATTTAGGTGCATAGTTATAAATAACTATTCACCTCCCTTTTCTATTATAAAAACTAGGATTTCAAATCTCAACACTCATTAAAACGGAACACCCAAGAAACCTACATGGTCTTAAACCTTATCTACAAACAACACTTTTTAGTGTTCTAATGAAAAACATTCCCCCTTAAGTCTTAATATAACATTTTTCCCATCCACTAAATGGATTTTCAAAATTCTTTATAATTTCTACACTACATAAACACTATACCCTACACACATACAGATGAAATAAAACTTCAAGACTATCGGAATCACTTGTAGACCACCTACCTCAACCTCATAGAAAATAGTTTTTTTAAACATGGTCCTTGATTTGAGCCCAAAAAACCCTCAATGCCCAATCTAATAATATTATAGAAACCATGTATTTAGGAATTAAGAGGGATATAAAACAATCATCCATTATTCTTCCAAAAAATAGAAGCAAGTGAACTAATTGACTCACTCAAATAATCAATTCTCAATCAATTATGCTTCAAATGACCATGGATTGAAATAGAACTACCTTTGAAGGTGGAGGTAGTCCAAGGTTCATAACCCCTATAGATGGAGGTGGAAATGAGAGGTAAATTTTGTAAGAACCCCTAAAGACCAAGGGAAAAAATGTTAAAATCCCCCTATTTTAAAAGGATCATGGTTTTTTCACATGGTTGGACAAACCATTCACCAACCATATAGCACCTTCTATCCAAGAGGGGTCAAGGCCACATGGCTTTTTTGAGTCACCCACATGGTTTGAAAAATCATGTGGTGGTCGTGCTCTCCCCACTTTCCTTGTGAAACTCTAGCCACATAATTTCATATGACTTCTTTCATGGTTTTCTAACCATGAACCCTCCTCAATAAGGTCTCATGGTTATATATCATGATTTGTAATAATAATATGCCAACCATGCAATGGGAACTGGATGGACACTTTCTTCCTAGTTTTCATGTCATGAAGTTCTCGAATACCACTAAGACCCATCATACTCTTGAGAAGCATCTCATTAACCATTTTATAAAATGTAATAAACCAAAACATGAAATGAAATAATACCTTTTCAAACACTAGGATCTTACAATAACAATAAATATCATATGTAATAATAAGAATAACATATGGGTGTGAGAACGTAATCATGGTAAATGAATAAAAATAATAAAATCATACTCAATAAAATATGGATCATAAATCATGAATCATAACATAAATCTTTAGGAACAAGATACTAAATAAGTCATATGAGAGTTTAAAATGAGTTAACAATCATGAATCATGTGAACATAACGTAGGTGAATCACATAACATAATCATTTTTCACAAACAAGATCATAAAAATCGTAATATATTTTAAGTTTGACCACTAAGACATTCATATCATAATATACTTGAAAAAACACATACCCATAACATAGTGTACTTAGGTTAACCACTCTCACCCTATAACATTTTGGACTTGGGATAATGAAAAATGTATCATCCCAATCACATGAGATATAAAATTTTACCCAATACATTTGAGGGGTATAACAAAATCAAAAATCACTTTTTGTTAAACCATATATATGTGGTCTAAATGATAATGAAAACATTCATAATCACATCATATCTTAATTAATCCATGATAAATAAATTGGTATCATAATTATTTCAATAAAACATGATAATAAGTCTTTTATATAAGTAATATAGATGGTATAATTATATAATATCCCCATTAAAGTATACTAAATGTTAAAGGATGTTAACATAGATAAAAAAATTAATTTCATTAAAAACTACATTGATGATTGTAAAAAATAACCTTTACATGGAAATAATTTGTTTTCAAGAGGAAATAATATGAAAATATATGAGAATAAAAATTAATTTATAAAGATATGAAAATTTGGATAGGAATGTTTATAAATATAATTGAATATTAAAATGGTAAAATGGATTTATGTTGAAGATGTCAAGAAAAGATTCATTTGATTCCATTGTAAAGAAAGCCAAACATAATTGAAAATGACCCAAGTAGAAATTGTTAAAAGTGATTATTTACATTATTTTATAAATAAATTCAATTAAAATAGATAACAACCTTAAAAAATCATATAATTATAAATAATAAAATCTATAATACAAAATAAATAATAAAACTTGGAGGAGATAGATTCCCAATTGAAAGAGATGAGATAAGGTTGCATCTACTTATAGGAAACCCTTCAATTGAGCTGTAAAACAGAGGGTTTTGGAATAGAAATAAGACATATGAAACCCATAAATAATAACAATAGAATAAAATATATGAGGTTTAATATAGAAATAACATACAATTTCCTTCAATTCAAATTCAGTCACAAGAAATCATGATTTCAAAGTGTGACTAGAAAAAAGCCCCTACCTTTACTCCTCGTTACCATGAAGGAACTTTAATATCATGTATAATAAATATAGATATATTAATAACTTATTTCAAAACAATATTTATATATATTATCTTGTATAATTATTAATTATAATAATTTATTTCGAATATATTAGTTAGTTATTATTTATCTTCATCATGAGATGTTAGGAATTTTGATTATTTCGTACAAGTTTCATAATGAAAATATTGATCCAAATTCATTGATAAAAAATTAATCACTCATTTATTATTCAAAGTATAGGAATAATTGTGTTCTAATTATTTATTTTGTTCCATATTAATTTCATGGAATTTATAATTATGGTTTGTAAGAATAGAATCCATGATGAGCAAATTTTTGGTAATTTACCAATAACAATTTATTTATAATTACCATTTGTTTTTATGTGAAATTTACAAAACCATATTTACAATATAAATTAACCCTTAATACAATGTATTAATATTATTAATGTATTTCTTGTTATTCATGATAAAAATGATGATTTTGGTAAAACATCATTCATACAGGTAGTTCAACCAACCCAAATAAAAACATGCTACACTAATGAATGAGTAAGAGTATAGAGATATATAATAGTAATATAGTTTTATTAAAATAATAATTATATTATTATTACATAATTATATTAGATAATTATATTTAAAAATATTTCATATGAGATGTTAATTGAAAAAGTTGATGTAGAACTTAGATACTTACTTTGATAAATTCACTCCTTCTCAAGACGTGTTCCTTCGGAATGATAGGTTTAGAGATCCTAACTGAGACCATTAGAAAATAAATATCTAATAATAATTTATAAGATTAAATTATTAAATTATTCAAAAGATAACTTATGGATATTAGTGTCTTGGAAGGGGTGTTGAAGAGGTCCTTTTATAGGTGAGTTTGTGCATCATTTTTTTATTTCTCAATACTTAATGGTTAAGGGGGTCATTTTTAAATAAAAAGTGGACCTATAAAAACAATAAAGGAGGAAAATTATTAGATAAATTATAAACTTTAATTTTTTATTTTTATAATTTTTATACATCATTTTATATATAAATTATATTTTACAATTTTATGATTTTCTGATGTCATTGGGTGAGTTGTATTCCTCCTTCCCTTGGCCTTAAATTGAATATTGATGGTTCATGCAGCCAAGGGAATATTTGAGGGAGTGGTATTGTTCATTAAAACATAGTATCGGTTATTAATGGTTTCATTTATTTTTATGGGGATGGTAATTCTCTCAGGGTGGAGGCAGAGGTCATGCTTACCGATCTTCAAAATTGTTCTTATAAATAATTTTTTTTGGCAGTTACTGATATGGATTCAAGGATTATATGGATCTCCCTAAAATGTATTTATTCTACACCATGTTAAATTACATATCTAGTATGAAAAATTAATTTCCCACCCATGATATTGAGCTATTACATGCGTTGCATGAAGTCAACTACCCAGCTGATTTTTTGGCTTCGAAGGCTTCTCCGGAGGCTTCATTCAAGGATTTTGATAGTTGTGGTTCTCTACCCCCTAGGACTGTAGATTTTTTGATTGATGATGCTCTATTAATATATTAATATATTCCCCCAGATGTTTTTTTACTCTCTTTGGTCTTTAATAAAAATAATTTGTTGTTGTTGTGTTATATTAATGCAGACTAGGTATTTCCCAATTGAATTTTGTAGTGTGTTTGAGTTTTTACCCTAGGTGAATGTATTTAAAACGGGTAAAGGATTTGAAAAAAAATTGAAAAGGTATAAGTATAATTTTTTGACTGATTATGAAATACTTAATAGTGTTTGGGTTTTAAAACAAGTGGTGTTTTTTTTAAATCAGTTTTGGAGACATTTTAAAATGACCATGTCTTGTAAGGGAATGTGGTTTGAATTATGAAATGATTTCCATTTTTTTTGGATGAAATAAGGCTCAATTTTAATGGTTCCTTGGTTTTCAAAAGGTTTTTTTAGTAAACCTTTATTTTATTAGTAAAGAAAGTGTTTTTTATCCCTTGTGAAGGGACAACATGGTGGGATTTTAGGGACATGACCACATAAGGGTCTATGTATCATGTTATTTGATGTGATCCCCCTTTGTGAGAAATCTAGTGTAAAAGTAGATTGTTCTTCATTGGGGTTTTTTGATATTGTTTATTTTTATCCTCTTTAAAGGTTATTGGGTGCAGTGGTTTAGACCCATGAATTTGGTTGATGGTTTGATCATTCTGGGTCAGTTTTCTTTTAGAATATCTCATGATCTCTAGTTTTTGAATTAACACTTAGGAATGATTTCACCCACAAAAAAATAATTAAAACCATCAAAAATAAAAAAAATCAACATGACCCATCCTTATTTCAGACGTCCATGATTAAGGAAAAGAAAATAAACAGGAGAAACACATTAAAATTAGGCAAAAATGAAACATGCTATTAATCCCTCAACTACCCTGATCTCCCTCCCCTACAAAAAACCCTCGTAGACGCCTCTAGTTCCCTTCTGGCCCCCTTATGATAATATAAGTACCCTCCATCCATAGAAAGCGGTAAACGACCTAAGTGGCCAATTAAATAAAGAAAATAAAATAAAAACTAAAATACAACATACCTATATCATCTGATTAAACAAGTCACCACCCAACATATAATAACCACAATACCTCATGGGTCCAATCATGTTCATATAAACAAGGGGGAAACAGATCCAAGTTTCAAATGTATTATGGGATTTATTATAGAATTCTTTAGGATATATTATATCAAATATAATATTAGTTTTAAGTTATTATAAATGAATGAATATATAGAATAATTAAAGGTAAATAATTAATATAAATACTAACCTGTAAATGTGAATCTGTATTTGTAGGAAATTAGTTCAAATATGAGGATCATCTATCTAGGTTTTAAGAGAATATCTTTTTGAATATTATGAGAACAAAATGCACTGGATATTCATGATATTTCTATATGATTATACATATACATGAAGGAGTAAAAAATTATTGTGTATTTAAAATTAAGAAACCCTTCAATGTTGAAACAATTATATAGATATGAAATCCTATAAAAGACGAACTAGGTACTTCTACCACATGAATATTTTTTGGGTATTAAAGAGATATAATACAACTGCATTCCGAAGTTCCTGTATAGTTCAATAGAAAAGATAATAAGTGACCAAGATTATTGAATTTGTTCATCCTATACATCGAGTCTCATAAAAGATAGTATATCCAATTTGATTCAAAATCATAGTGAAAATAATTAGAGAAAAAGTCCTATATGTATGATGTTTTGTTGATCAAATCCCATTAGTCGAAGATCTATTTGAAGGTTCAAGGAAATATCTATTTGAAGGTTCATGAAAATATCTTAAAGATTGGGTAGGGAAGTTGAACAGATATTTGGAAGGTAGTATAATGTAATTGGGGGATGGTAATTTCACCTTGAACCTGAAGTGCCTTGAGCTAGAAGTCAGGTTGAAACATTTGGAAGCCACACGAGCTAAAATTTCCTAGTCTATTTGAATAAAGAGAGATGTTACCACACAAACTATAGAAATAATTATTTCATAAAAAAGAGTCAAATTGATGGAAATAAGAGATTTAAATCATCTGGGGGAAGCATTCACATCCAAATAATATAACAAGGAAACCCACTCTATAGTTCAATCTACTTTTGATAAATCGGTTTCAACTAGTTATGTAGATTTAGAATCAAATATTTTACAAATATATAGGAATAAAAACTACAATAAATCCTCCACTTCATCAAGGATGGAGGTTTTCATGTCCAAGAAAAATTTACCCTCAAATCTATCCTAAAAAGTAACGGTTTCCACCCAAAAAAGAAATCATATAAATTAGAATAGACTGCATGTGGAAGAAAAATAGATATTTATTGACAGGTGCTAGAACTGTTGGATGTTTTTTATAAGGATATTGATTATTGTCACAACATGAAAGTATATATAGATCATAGAATCCCTAAATCAATAGGGAGAGAATATGTGAAAAGAAACAAACCTGCTGGATATAAAAAACATAGAATAATAAGGATCTGTCTATAGAGAAAAAATTTAAATCTCTTGATAATACCTATAGAAATTGTAACATAATTGGCCACTATAATGAGGATTGTTTTTATATACCAGTCTAAAACAACACTCATATTTATGTGAGTAATAATGAGTTTAACCTATATGTTCTAAAGCATCTACTAATTCAAGGAAGTTCAGTTTTTTTGATTCAAAAGTTATATATTCTAAATATTCCTTAATATGTAGAAGATGAAAAGTTGATTAAACTTATATAATATGAATTTAATCATTATGAAATGAAAACACTTGTATTGAATAAAAAACATTTTAATTTACCCTTCCAATGATTATTGACCGTATAACCTACTATTGATTGATCATGAAACCCACTAGTAATTGACTGCATGATTAAGCTAGAGATATAAATCAATTCTTGTTTGGATTGATCATTCTCATTATGATTGAAAAAATGAGTTATATTGGAGAAACTGTATGTTGTTATCCCATATCTGATCCAACCACCCAAATAGGAGAAGATTAACTAAATGAGTAATTCATATCAACTACATATATAATTGGTATATTATCACTCATGTTACCATACTTTGAATTCACACTTTTGAATGATTTTTCCATTGTATGATCAACATCAAAGAGACATCATTCAATTACATTATTCTATAAATAAGGTGTTAATTCATGAATACATACATCCTCATGTATGCATAGTATCTCAAGATACTTGGTAGGAAGGGGGTAGGGGGAGGGGAGGGGGATGTTGCATTTCAGGTAGGGGGCTAGGCTAGGGGGAGGGGAGGAGAGTGGGGAAACTATAGGTAGGGAAGGAGTGGGAAGATGCGGGAAGGGTAGGGGTTGGTTGGGGGCTACAGGCAGGAAGGGGTTGGGGGAATACAAGGGGAGGGGTGGGGGAGGGGGTAGGCAGCTGCAGGGGGGTTGGGGGAGGGTTGGGGTGGGGGTTCTTTAGGAAGGGGATAGGTGTTGGGGGAACATGAATTATGTGTATGTAGTTGATTTTCATTACTATATGATATTAGTTTTATCCCCATATATAATAAGGGGTGTGTCACTAATGCAGATGAACATGATGTGGAGGAATCCCTCCAAAACATGGATCAAACTGACGATGGAATGTGTACCTACCAAAAAATTGTCTTAAGATCTGTGAGTTTCTCTAAATCATCTACCAACCACTTTATGGGATTCAATTAAATATAAAGGGAAATGTGTTTATATATATATAAGTCCGTATGAAACCAAAATAATTTATGACCATTTAAAATAAGTTTAAAATTAATTGATATGGTGTTTAGTTTAATAAATTGGGGCGAATCAATGGATAATTTTTTAGGGAAAATATTCCCACTAAATGAAACTCACACATAGAGGTCAATATATCTCCTCTATTAAACCCCCCTTTTAATGGGGGAACTTATCAATCAATGAGGTTTGAATCTAGTTATTTGGATAACTTGGGACCCGAAAAACAAGTCTACTTAACCCTGACAGTCACAAATTATGAGAAATTCCATCTCCTAAGGAAAAAAATTACAATATTTGTCAAAAGTTACCCTAGGATGACTCAATATGGATACCGAAAATAGTTAAATGATATTCATCCCTATCTATTTATACCCACTCCTTATACTTGGGAATTGACCTAGGATATACCTCCACCAAAAATCGTTGAATTCATTACGTCACTTGTTATATGGATTGGATCGATGGAGGGGTGATCCACATCTATGTATCCAAAAAGGAAAGGTTACCCTGAGTGGATGGACATAACTCCTCCACCTAACATTCCAAATCCCACATTTATAATATTCAATTTCATGGATGATCCATAGAAGTATCTCATGGAATTTATGGTTTGATGCTCCCCTCGTATGGGAACAAAAGATAAACATGTGGTAATGAAGATTAAAAGCTTCAAGAAGAAGATGGAAGGACTAGTATTTATTTGTTATAGGTTCCAACAAGGTAGATCTTTCACTAGTTGAAAAGATCATATACAGTAGTTCCTTTTATGTTTTAGCTCCATTATAAAGAATAAAATTGTCCTTAACCACTCAAATTTCAAATAGTTAGAAAAACAATAGGTTTTTAGAGATTATATCTAGGCGAAAAGGATTATATTATTCACTAATTATAAAGCTTACCTAAGATAATATATCAGATATTTGTATATAAAATATCTATGATGAGTTCCAAACACCCCGTTTTCCCTTGATATACACTAGTGGTTTCTTAGGGCTTCAAGTCATATCTCAGTGCCTAGAAGATAATATGTGGTTCTCCAAACCTTGGTTTTAAAAATGTTTATTATATTAAACCTTTATTTTATTAGTAAAGGAGGTGTTTTTTATCCATTGTGAAGGGAAAACATGGTGGGATTTTAGGGAAATGTCCACATAAGGGTCTATGTATCATGTTTTTTGATGTGACCCCCCTATGTGAGAAAGATCTAGTGTAAAAGTAGATTGTTCTTCATTGGGTTTTTTTAGGTATTATTTATTTTTATCCCATTTAAAGGTTATTGGGTGAAATGGTTTAGACCCTTAAATTTGGTTGATGGTTTGATCATTCAGGGTCAGTTTTCTTTTGGAATATCTCATGATATCTAGTTTTTGAATCACCATTTAAGAATGATTTCACCCAAAAAAATTAATTAAAACCATAAAAAATAAATAATATTTCAAAACGACCCATCCTAATGTCAGATGCCCATGATAAAGGAAAATAAAATAAACAGAATCAACACATTAAAAGTATGCAAAAATGAAACATGTTATTAATCCCTCAACTACCCTGATCTCTCTCCCCTACAAAAAACCCACGTACCCGCCTCCTGTTCCCTTCTAGTCCCCTTATGATAATATAAGCACCCTCCATCCGCAGAAAGCGGTAAATGGCCTAGATGGATAATTAGATAAATAAAATAAAATAAAAACTAAACTACAACATACCTGTATCATTTGATTAAACAAGACACCTTCCAACATATAAGAACCACAATACCCCAAGGGTCCAATCATGTTCTTATAAACAAGGGGAAAACATATCCAAGTTTCAAATGTACTATGGGATTTATTATACAATTATTTAGGATATATTATATCAAATATAATATTAGTTTTAATTGATTTTAAATGAATGAATATGTAGGATAATTAATGGTAAAAATTAATAGAAATATTAACATGGAAATGTGAATCTGTATTTGTAGGAAATTAGTTCAAAGATGAGAATCATCTATTGTAGTTTTAGGAGAATAATTTTTTTGAATATTATGAGAATAAAATGCACTAGATATTCATGATATTTCTATATGAATATACATATACATAAAGGAGTAAAAAATTATTGTGTATTTAAAATTAAGAAACCCTTAAATGTTGAAACAATTATATAGATATGAAATCCTATAAAAGAAAAACTAGGTACTTCTACCAAATGAATATTTTTTGGGTATTAAAGAGAGAGAATACCACTGCATTTTAGAGCTCTTGTATAGTGCAATAGAGAAGAGAAGAAGAGACCAATATTGTTGAATTTTTTCATCCAATACATCGAGTCTCAAAGAAGATAGTATATCCAATTTGATTCAAAATCATAGTGAAAATAATTAGAGAAAAATTACAATATGTATGATGTTTTGTTGATCAAATCCCTTTAGTTGAAGATCTATTTTAAGGTTCAAGGAAATATCTATTTGAAGGTTCATGAAAATATCCTAAAGATTAGGTAGGGAAGTTGAACAGATATTAGGAAGGTAGTATAATATAATTGGAGGATGGTAATTTCACCTTGAACCCGAAGTGCCTTGAGCTGGAAGTCATGTTGAAACATTTGGAAGCCACACCAGCTAAAAGTTCCTGGTATGTTTGAATAAAGAGTGATTATACCACAAAAACTATAGAAATAATTATTTCATAAAAAAGAGTCAAATTGATGGAAATAAGAGATTTATTTCATTTGGGAAAGCATCCACATCCAAATAATATAACAAGGTAACCCACTGTCTAGTGAAATCTACTTTTGATAAATTAGTTTCGACTGGTTGTATAGATTTAGAATCAAATATTGTACAAATATATAGGAATAGAAACTACAATAAATCCTCCATATCATTAAGGATGGAGGGTTTCATGTTGAAGAAAAATTTACCCTCAAATGTATCCTAAGAAGACATGGTTTCCACCCAAAAACACAAGCATATAAATTAGAATAGACTGCATGTGGAAGAAAAATAGATATTTATTGACAGGTGATAGAACTGTTGGATGTTTTTTTTAAGTATATTGATTATTATCACAACATGAAATTATGTACAGATCATAGAATCCCTAAATCAATAGGGACATAATATGTGTAAAGAAACAAACCTGCTAGATATAAAAAAACATAGAATAATAAGGATATGTCCATAGGGAAAAAATTTGAATCTCTTGATAATCACTATGGAAATTGTAACATAATTGGCCACTTTAATGTGGAGTGTTTTTATCTACCAGTCCAAAACAAAACTCATATTTATGTGAGTAATAATGAGTTTAACTTATATGTTCTAAAGCATCCACTGAGTCAAGGAAGTTCAGTTTGTTGATTCAGAAGTTACATATTTTAAATATTATTTAATATGTGGAAGATGAAAAGTTGAATAAACTTATATAATATGAATTTAATAATTATGAAATGAAAACACTTTGATAGACTAAAACACATTTTAATTAACCCTTCTTAGGAATATTTACCATATAACCTACTATTGATCGATCGTGAAACCTACCACTGATTGACTGCATGATTAAGCTACATATCTAAATCAAGTCTTATTTGGATTGATCATTCTTATTATGATTGAAAAAATGAGTTATATTGGAGCAACTATATGTTGTTATCCCATATCTGATCCAACCACACAAATAAGATAAGATTAACCACATGATTAATTCTGATGAGCTACATATAGAATTGGTACATGATCACTCATGTCACCATATTTTTAGTTCACACTTTTGAATGATTTTTTCCATTGTATGATCAACATCGAAGAGGAGGTTCTATTAAAAAAAGAATAAAATGGAAAATTGATCATCTAAAATAATGTTTTCATGCATTTTTTTGAGATAATGAAGATTTTTGGGAGACAAGGATGAGGATCCATAGTGAATAAGAAGGTTCACATCATCCAATTACGTTCTTCTAAAACTATGGTGTTAATTCATGAATGCATACATCCTCATGTTTTTATAGTAGCTCAAGATACTTGGTAGGAAGAGGGATAGGGGAGGGGAGGGGGATGTTTCATTGTAGGTAGGGGGCTAGGTTAGGGGGAGGGGAGGGGAGGGGGGCAGCTACAGGTAGAGAAGGAGGGGGAAAATGTAGGAAGGGTAGGGGTTGGGGGGAGGGGAGGGGGTACAGGAAGGAAGGGGATGGGGGAAGACAATGGGAGGGGAGGGGGAGGTGGGTAGGCAGCTGCAGGGGGTTTAGGGAGGGTAGGGGTGAGGCTGCTTCAAGAAGGGGGCTGGGGGCTGGGGGGCTGGGGAACATAAATGATGTGTATGTAGTTGATTTTCATTAAAAAATGATATTAGTGTTATACCCACATATAATAAGAGGAATCCCACTAATGTATATGAATATTATGTGGCATCATCCCTCCAAAACATGGATCAAACTAAAATATATCATGATAGAATGTGTACCTAACAAAAAAATTGACTTAAGATCTGTGAGTTTCTCTAAATATTCTACCAGAAACATTATGGGATTCAATTAAATATAAAGGGAAAGGTGTGGATATATCTATAAGACTGCATGAAAGCCAAATAATTTATGACCATTTAAAATTAGTTGAAAAATAATCGATATGATGTTTAGTTTGATAAATTGGGGTGAATCAATGGAGATTTTTTTAGGGAAAAAATTCCCACTAAATGAAACTCACACACAAAGGTCAATATATATCCTCTATTAAATCCCCCTTTTAATGGGGGAACTTCTCAATCAATGAGGTTTGAATCTAGTTATTTTCCTAACTTGGGACCCAAAAAAACAAGTCTACTTAACCCTAAGAGTCACAAATTATGAAATATTCCATCTCTTAAGGAATTTTTTTTACAATATTTGTAGAAGGTCACCCTAGGATGACTCAATATGGATATCAACAATAGTTAAATGAAATTAATCCCTATATATTCCTACCCACTCCCTCTACTTTGGAATTGACCTAGGAGATACCTCCACCAAAAATCCTTGAATTTATTAAGTCAGTTGTTACATGGATTGGATGGATGGAGGGATGATCCACATCAATGTATCAAAAAAGGAATGTACACCCTAAGTGGATGGATATAACTCATCCACCTAAAATTTCAAATCCCACATTCATAATATTCAATTTCATGGCTGATCCATAGAAGTATCTCATGGAATTCATGGTTTGATGCTCCCATCATATGGGAAAACTGGATAAACATGTGGTAATAAAGATGAAAAGCTTCAAGAAAAAGATGGAAAGACTAGTATTTATTTGTTCTAGGTTACAACCAGGTAGATATTTCACTAGTTTGGAAGATCATATTTAGTATTTCCATTAACATTTTATCTCCATGGTAAAGAATAAAATTGTCCTTAATCAATCAAATTTCAAATAGTAAAAAAAACAATAGTTTTTTAGAGATTATATCTTCATGGAAAGGATTATCTTATTCATTAAATATGAAGCTTCCCTAAGATAATATATTAGATATTTGTATATAAAATATCTATGATGAGTTCCAAACACCCATTTTTCCCTTGATATACACTAGTGGTTTCTTGGAGTTTCATGTCATATCTCCGTGCCTAGAAGAAAATATGTGGTTCTCCAAACTCAAATCTCAACTAACTCTTGCAATATAGAGAAAGAAACCCAATAGAGTAAATACTATGACTGTCATGCTTAAGCTAATGCTGATGTTAGATCCAATTTTGAATCCTTTTTACTATCATGTGGTGGATCCTCCTAACTGTGAGAGAAACAAAAAACACCACTATATGAGTGAAAGAAAGAGAAACTTTATCCAAATTTTGAAAATATAATGAATAATCAATCTTCCTTCTAAAAAATAACAAGTCTCAGGTTTTTTCATAGTTTCTCTAGAGATCTAATTGGTAAAACTTATAGATATTAATAGACCTAATGTTACTAGTTTGAATGATCTCCTATATTATTACATCTACTAATGATTGTTAGGGAATAACATATATGAATTCTTCCTCTTTAAGGATATAATATTATAGATGATTGACTATAAGAATGTGAATTTGGGTAAAACCCCTAACATTGGTGAGTTGTGTAACTAATAATCTATTAGAGGATGAAGTATAGTGGAATAATATTCTCAATAGATACCCATGTAAATTTAATTAATAGCTTATTATGAAATATTCCATTCAAATCCATAATTTACACAAGGAACAACTAAATTATCCAGTTGTGACCTCAATTACTTCTTTGAATTCAATGGAGAAAACATCATCCTATAAATCTTCTAATATTATATGTAATTTAAATAATTAAAATAAGGAATATAAATAAGATAATATGTGGCAACTCAAGACAGTTTAATCTCTCTTGGACTTACTACCTCCATCGCTTGTAGAATAGGCACTACCCCACCAAATGGAACATTATATAATGAGGATTCAATGTGAATATTTTTCTATTCTATCCAATTGATTGATCACTTCTCCAATAAAAAATACTCATAAAAACTTGGGTTCTGTATTCATAATCATAGGAATGTAAATCACTAAAATCCCCCAGATTAAATTGGTCTAAACAAAGAGAGAAGAATAAAGCAACCTGGCAGCATATGAACCAAGATGATCCAAACCACTTTGACTTCAGAAGTGGATTAAAAAACACGCATCGGACCCAAGAGAACCATGATACATGCTAGAAATAAGGATCAAAGTTTGAATCTCAAAACCTAAAAACCCATAGGGTTCCGCCAAATGAAATTGGGAAACATGAGAGAGGAAAGTATAAGAAATTAAAGAATAAAAGAAGATTAATGCATACCTCGAAGTGCCAACCAAGAACCCTCGTGAAATTTGGTAGAAATGGAAGAAGCAGAGGGAGATAAGGGAGGGGGGGTGTCGTGTAGGGTGTTTTTCCATGGGGGGTCTCACACGCGACTGAAGAGGATAAGGGGGAGGGGGTGTTGTCAGAGGAGAGGGAGCTAAGAGGGGAGGGGGGACGTCTCCAGAGGAGAGGGAGCCGAGAGGGGAGAGGGGGTATTTCTAGAGGAGAGGGAGATAAGAGGGGATGGGGTAATGGAGGTGAAGGTTGGGACGTTGAGCCATATGCGGAGGCTTGGAGGTCGAGGATGGGGAGGGGAGGAGAGGGACAAGAGGTGGGGGTGGTGGAGGGGAGGATAGGGTTCATGGGGGAGGAGCCGAACAGAAATAAAAAATTGGGAGGGGAAGCCTGATAAAATTGTGTAATCGGGGAAATTTATACCCATGGTTTTAAAAAAAGATTGTTGGTATCGACGAGAATATATCACCATGGGTATAGATGCATAGAGATAAACCTACTTTCTATTATTGAGAGATACATAAATTTATAGAATAATTCATCATATTGATTTACTTCATTATTAAAATTTCTATTGTATTTATAATGTTTCTTTCTTCTTTCAATAGTTATACTTAGAGGTATGATCTTCAATTCAAACCATGATCATAAGGATTTCATGTTCAATGTATTTTTATTTTCTTTTAGTTTTATTACACTTTTATTTTTCCTAATGATGTTTCAAATTTCATTATAATAATTTATTAATGTGTATTATTCATTGTAATATTTTATATTACTAAAATATATCATGATTCATTTTAGTTCAATGTTTTACATGAAACAAACTATTCAACACAATATTTATTTATAGGATAACACATACAATAATCAAAGGTTGTTATATTATACCCCACTAAAAAATTAACCATTGAAATTTCATCACTCTAATGTAAAAAATTAAGGCTACTTCTACCATATTACATATTCAGGTTTACACATAGCTCCCTCAAACATATGATCCCACCAGATAAATTTAACTTGGTGAGGAGTATTATTTCATAGTACATTATCTCAATAATCCTAATTTTTTATTGGTTTTTCTAGATACCATATACCACATACTAGTTATAATACATATTAGTTTAATACATGTGAATATTTAGGTATATACTTCTTCAAATGTGACATTTCAACCACATCATTCACCTAGGTGAGGTTCGATGCAAGTAAAAGGTGATATGCTATTATCCCCACATTATTAAGTATTTGTAAAAGGATAACGTATCTAGGGATAAAATTTCTATTCTTCCAAAATGTTATAAACTTCATCAATAGTTATATTTTAAAAAATAACTTATCTCTAACATCAAACTCCAAATATCACTGATGATTATCAGTATATTTATTTTGTTAAATTTGTGCAGTTCTGATGTTTAACTAAATGGCTTGAATCTGCTATAACATTTATTGAAGAGGATCATATCCCAAAATCTTATTAACTTTCTTTCCATTAAAAACTATTAGAGTTCTACAATTATTCCCATATAGAGCCTAATATGGTGTCATTTGAATGCTATAATTGAAACTATTGTAATATAAGAACTCTACCGGTGGAAAATTGTTGTTCCCAAACTCCTTTGAAATACATTGAACATGATATCGGTGTATCCTCTAGAGTTTTTTTAGAATGACCATCAGTTTTTGGGTAGAAATATGTTTTTGATATTTTCTCTGTATTGAATTCTTGTTGAATACTTCTCTTGTGTGTCAAATTAATCTACTAATATCAATCAGATACAATTGAGACCAATAACCCATAAAACTTTGTTACAGTTGGTTCCCTAGAACCATTTTTTGTTTAATTTATGATAACTTCTAATATTTTTTTGAATATTAATAAACTCCTTATCACATCATGATTGTTCTTATGCAAAACATGGTATGTGATAATGTCCAAAAATTAGTGGTCACACTAAAAGTCCGTCGCGGTTCCCCGCTATGATGACAATCCAAAAGTGATACGACACTATTCTTAAATATATATATATGTTATATAGATAGATGACACCAATTAATGGCCATATATGATATATTCTATCCAGGGTGGAGACTCATAGGACTTTGATGCACCATCCCGTTGTGTACGCCCTTGGTAATATCCAGCGTAGGATATTATGAGAACGATACATGCCATTAGGAAATCCACATTCATATGTGTCATTGGATGTTCATATATATGGATGTTTATATTGATTCTTAGACTTTCATATTATTACTAATTATTATTATAAGTTGTGTAGGTTGATATATTGATGAAAACTGTGATGGAATATGTTCTCGGTGAGGTTGGATATGTTGGGGGTTTCATGAGTAATATTGGATTAATGAATAATGTTGGAAAATATTTTTATATTCTATTATTTAATAGAATTTTATATCTCAGGACCTACTATGGAAATGATATAGCCTAAATAAATCCATGACCATGGTGTTCTATAGGAAAGTTTGATTTCCAAAAATTCAAAGAAAGAGGAATTGAGTACATAGGTTGACGGAACTAGCGTGCAACCAGCTTGATTAGAGTTATCATGACAAAGAGATTATATTATATATTAAGAATATGTATGAGGTATAATGTCTTCTTGAAATTAAATCCGTTCTTTATGGGAGACTTGGTTTGTTTCTATATACTAAAATAGGACTTTAGGCTACTTCACCTAATTCCACTGAGATGGAGGTCTAGAGGGTCACACACTCTAAGGGTATCCATATACATAATTATATAATATATTATTTATTTATTATTTAACGAGTTGAATAAATATTATTCTTCCATGTGGTTTAATAATTATTCATGTTTTATTATCTCATATATTATTCCACCAGTTATTCAAGAGAATATTATGTGTGTGGAATATTTAATAAATATGTATTTCATATTTAGTAAATATAATATTTATTTATTTATTGGAGATTAATGTTGTGATATTTATTTTTTAAAATAAATAGTCATTATTCAAGGTCATAAAATTTTGTGAAGGAATGGTGGACAATATTTAATGGTCCAGGGAGAAAAATATATATTTAATATTATCTGATCAAATAATATTTAATTTAATTCGCAAGTTAAGAGCATGTTGAGGAATAATATTATTATTATAATTATTGATATAGGGTTCCATGTGGATTAAATAAATATTAAAGGGGACCTGTGAAAATATTTATTTTTAAATACTAGTGATATATAAACCTAATTTTACTATTTTCAAATATATCCAATTCATTTTTTTGGTTGTGCACAATGAATATGGAGAATCCTCTCAAGCACTAGAGAGCTCCCTTCTCCACGAACTCTCCTAAGAACAAAGTGAAATTTTCCTCCACCACCCACTCTCAAGTCTAGAGAGATCAAGGAGAAATATTTGGAAACAATTCTCATGGTGATCAAAGGTGAGAAACGCAAGTGATAGGATCTTTTAGGATATCACCTGAATATTCCTAAGGCGGTGTTTAAAGATTTATGGAACACTTTTGGATCATTAATAGAGGGAATATTATCTTGATTCCTACAACACAACAATAGTACAATATATATCTATTTTTAGACTCATCAATGAATAAATAACTCATGAAAGGTAATTATTTAATTGATTAAATTAATTATAAATAATATGTGATGATCCTATGCTTGGTTCTGGTTTTTTATCCTTTGTCTTTTTTCTTTGATTCTATTTCATTGATAATGGTGTTCATCATCGTGTAAATCATTGATTGATCATCGATCATGAGAAAAAGAAAAGATGGGCATGCCCCATTACACAATTTCATTGCACCCAAAACCTAAAAGTGGTATTAGAGTGGTCACATAATTATTTATAATTATTTAAAATATTATTGGTTGATTTACTAATTTTTATTTAGTTTTTAATTCTTGTATAATTTTTCTTTAAACCAAATTTTATGATTTTCATCTTCCTCTTTTTTCTCGTATACATATGCAAATAGATAAATTTTATAAACAAAATAAAATCCATGATCCCATCTAGAGGTACTGATGATTCTGGTAAGATAACACAGTAGTACACATCGTGTACCTTGGGGTACATTTCATGTACTAGTGTTCAATGAACCGAGAATTAATTTGGAATTAATTCAAGGAATGTGAATTTATCACACACGATGCATTTAATTTTACACCACGTGTTGATCGGGCCAGTCTAGCACATGGTCAGCTGGAGTACATGTCGTGTAGTGCACGTACATGTCATTTAGTCATGTAGTCATTAAAGGGTCATGTATCTTCTTACACGAACAACCTAACTGGTGATCATACAACTTGGAGACCACACGTCGTGTATCCCATGTACAAACCATGTACTCCAATATTTTTTGTGGAATAGTTTACACACTGAGTACCTAAGCATGTATCATGGATACATGATGATAAGGGTGAATTCCTTGTAGTAAGATTGAACACACCCTGTACTTATACCAAATTACATAGAATTAAAATTAATTTATTATAATGTGAAAACCTTATCAACATGTACTTGATGTTTCCATTAAGTTGACAGAACACATAATATGATGGGTTTTAATATATATATATATATATATATATATATATCGGTCTGTGTGTGTGTGTGTTTAATTAATGTCTATGTAATGTTCAGATATGATTTTCATGTATGTGTTATATTATATTCATTACTCTCTATGTATTGAAGAAAAAAACATGACATAAAATCATGTAATTTTTTTGTAATCATTAATTTGATAGTACATTTCAGGGAAGTGTGTGATATGTCATGTATTCCACATGTCATAAGATTCACCTTTATAATAGTATAATACATTTTTCATTGGTTCTGATGGGTAGTCACGGTGTTTCCTCCAAGCTACATTTATATACATAGTTAATTTTAAATAAATTTATTTAATTTGTTTAAAATTATTATGTATAATAAAAACAAATAAATTTCGATGATAATTAAGATAAAATAATTGATTAATTAAAGAAGATAATTAATTGATTCAAGCGCAATTTATCTTAAATAACAATGATTAATAATTGAATGCTAATTTTTTTAAATGTGTAATTTTTTGCATTTATATAGATGATCATGATATTATACTATAACATTGTATGTGATTGGTTTCCTTTTAATTTATTAGTAAATTAAATTGTTGGACCATGTCCCATCTCTCCTCTTATTATGTAATGGTCTCTGTGACCATGGTTTATTCTATGTAAACCCTTTTCCCCTCACTCGTGTGTGAGTAAAGCATATGTAATGGATGGATCTCCCATGATAGTGGAGGCGGTTCATGGTTTGATCCAAGGAGAATCCAATCCAATAGATATTCATAATTGTAGAGGTGGAAAGTTGAAACACAAACCTTAATTGGTTCAAGGTGTCTTCCCCCTAGGTTGATGGTTTGTTTATCATCCACTAGATAAATGAACCAATAGAAAAAGATCATTATCATACCACGTTATTATTTTATTTCTACCATGTTTAATGGTTATTTCATTATGGATAAATTATCAAAATCATATGAATTATTGAAATTAACAATCATGCAAGATAGAACTAAAATATATTGGATTATGCATAAATATTATCTATGACATGGTTAATCACTTAAGTAAATCCACTTAATATCCAAAATCTTTTGATAAAGATAATAATTGTAAATTTATGAATAAATGAGAAAATCCCTCAATTATATATATTAAGTCAATATATCCTTCCACTAAATTAATTAAAATCAAAACATAGTTCTAATTATTTGACATGTTAAAGTTGGGGTGCTTCAATTATTGAGGAATTATAACATGAGGTTTTGGGTTGACATGACTTAGTTATCATCAAGGGTTACTTACCAAAGAAGGTATTTGTGTAATTGAGAGGCAAGGGTTGAGGAAATATAATTTTAGGATTTCAGGATTGGGGTGTCCACTCAATTATAGTAACTATGAGTTAATATAGTAGGAATTTCGAATGCCTACCTAAAACCCTTCGAATTGCTTGACTAACAAAATTTGGGGCAATGAGAAGGTAAATATGGATCCTTTCTACTGTAATGTCAAAGAAACAAGATATTTTAAATCCAATGGTGATGTATATTGGGTTTAGATAAAATAGTGGGAGATTACTAAATATAATATTTATTTATTTGTCTAAATTTTATTAGATAAAATACTAAATATATCCCCATATTATTTGTATAAATATAAATAAAATGTCTTAAAACTTATCACTGTGATCCATACATTAAAAGGATAACCTTCTCAATGATACAAATTTCCAAGAGTGGAAAAGGAACTTACGTGTTATCCTTCACCAAGAAAATAAATTGTATATATTGGAAAAACCTATTCCCAATGCATTAGGTAATGTGGCTAGTGATGAAGAGTTATCTCCCTGTGAGATATATTTGAATGATTCTACAGATGTTCATAATTTCATGATATTATCTGTGACCAATGCGCTTTTGATGCAACATGAGAACATGGATTCATATATCATGATGTCTCAGCTTTAGGATCTCTATCAAGAGAAGGTGATACAAGAGAGATAGGAGATCTTCAATTCTTTTTGTATAACTAATCTTGGAGAGTATGAACCAGATAGGACTCATTTAGTCAAACTTATTGGATACATTGAATGCTTAGACATATCATGGATTAAATTCTCACAATATTTTCATGTATATCACATACTTTCATCACTTCCTAAGACCTTGTCCAGTTTTACTATTAATAACAATCTGAGAAATAATGAGAAGATTCTTTCGGAACTTCTTACTTTGATTCATTAAGTGGATAAAAATGGTGTGTGATAAACCTATGATCCTTATAGTTAATAAGAAAATTAAGAATAAGGTGAATCATCCTAATATTCATAATAATCCTAAAGCTCCTCAGCACCATCCTTCCAAGAAGTGGAAGATCAATAGGGAGGGTAAGGAAAATGTGGCAGTGTGTTTTGAATGTGGCAATTAAGGCCACTTGAAAAAGAAATACACCCAAAACAAAGGGGAAGACAAAATTTAATTTTTTGTCAATTGTAATCTTTCAATATCTACACATTTGGTATTAGGTATATCTTTTGGTTCTCACATTTGAATATAAATGCAGGATCCAAGTATATTCTAAAAGATTGTTAAAGGATAGGTGGATTTAAGAGATTTTAATAGTGTAGGTATGAATACACTAGTTATTGGGGACTACCACCATTCATTTTCAATAGGAGTTGTTTTGGTTTTAAAATATTTTTATTATGTACCAAATGTTACAAAGAACATAATTTCTATATCATTCCTATATACATATGGGTTTATTTTCAATTTTGTAATTAAAATATGTTTCCTTTATAAATACAACATATGTTATGGTATGAAAGAATAAAATTATGGTCTTTATGTATTAAATTATGAGAATATAGTATTAAAAATTGGTAAAGAATCATATTCACATGACTCATATAACACTCATATATGGAATCACCATATTGGTCATGTAAATGAAATGTGTTTGACAAAGTTATGTCAATAAGGTTACTTAGACTCTTCTGTGCTAAAACTACTTGAAAGATGTCATGCTTGTATATAAGGAAAAATGATGAAACCACCACTTAGTGGACATGGTGAAAGGGACGAATAACTTCAATTATTGATACACACTAATGTTTTTGGACCATTTTTAGTATAATATATAGGTGGGTATTCTTACTTTATAAATTTTATTAATGAAATGAGTAGATATGGTAATGTTGAATTGATGAGGTATAAGTTCAAGTCCTTTTATAAATTCAAGGAATTCAAGAATGAAGTAGAGAATCAATGTGGAAATAAGATAAATAATCTTCGATCAGATTAAGTTAATGAATATCTTAACCAATAGTTTATCCCCCTTCAATAAAAGTTTAGGATTCTATCTCAACTCACTCCAACTTACACACCATAGTGGAATGGTGTTAATGATGGGAAAAATTATATCTTGTTATACATGGTAAGTCCAGTGATGATTAATAATGATATTTCATTATCATTTTAGGGATATTCATTATAAATTTCAGTATACACGTTAAAGAGAGTTTCAACTAAAGTGGAAAAAATATTCCATTTGATTTATGGAGTTTAAAGAAACCTATTTGTTCATATACACGTGTATGGGGTTGTGATGAATTTTTTAAGCATTCTCTAGAAATTAACTAGCACCCCGAGGTGCAAAGTGTATATTTATGGGGTATCCCAAGGAAACAAAGGAATACTACCTATATAACCCCTTAAAAAATTTAATGTCACCAAAAAATTCATATTTCATGAGAGGGACTACATACTAAAAAGGATATTGGGGTCAAGATTGAATCTGATGAAGTCGATGCTTAAGATACACAATAGTTGGTAGAGGAACCTGTTCAACAGGTTCTTGTAGAAGAAGTATTTTTCTGGAACAAAAGTACTATGTACTAGAACCATAGAGTTAAGAGAACCAGAGATGTGCTATTATAGTAACCAAATATGGTGATTCATTTTTTGTTGACAATGATGAGACTCTCTCCTAAAAATAGGTGGTTGAGAAATCATAAGATGCAAGACATAAAGAAGACATGAATTATGAAATGGATACCATGTATGAAAACCAAGTTTGGGTTCTGGTCTATGAACTAGTTGATTTAATCTTGGAGAGTGAAAATGGGTATTCAAGAGAAAAATAGACATGGAATTTAAAGTAAATACCTATAAAGAAACTGTAGTGGATAATGGGTTTTAACAGAATCAATGAATTAACTAAGATGAAAACTTTTTACCAGTTACCATCTTTAAATCCATTATAACACTATTTTCTATAACATCTTACCGTGACAATGAGATTTGAACGATAGAGGTTAAAACTGATTTCCTTAATTTGAACCTTCATATTGTTTTATACATGACATAACCACAAGTGTTTGTGACTCCAGGTGATACCGGAATTATTGTCAAGTTATAGAGATCTGTTTATGGATTGAAGAAATCATCTAGGTCATGGAACATTCGATTTGATGAATCTATACAAGAATTTGGTTTAATTAATAATTAATCTGATCCATGTGTTTAAAATAAGTTTAGTGGAAATGTATTAATTATCATATTATTATATGCTGATGAAATATTACTTATTCGTAATTACATACAAATCTAATAGTTAGTTAAGGAATAGTTAAAAAAGTGTTTTCCCGTAAAGGAATTAGGTGAATAATCCTATATTCTAGGGATCAAGATCCTTTATTATAGATCCAAGAGGTTTCTTGGACTAATTAAAAGTACATACATTGACCAGATACTAAATATATTTAGTATATAATTATACAAGAGTGGAATTGTTTTAGTGTCACATGGTATACATATTTCTAAAAAAAATGTACCCTCATACACAATAGGATAAATGGAGAATGAGTAAGATCTCATATGATTCAGTGATAGGATCAATCATTTATTTCATGCTATGTAATTGGATTTATATTTCCTATTAATTGAGAATGGTAGGTAGATATCAAGAAGATTCCAGAGAACAACATCAGTCTGGTATTAGTGTTTTCCTTCAGTATCTAGGAAGAACTAAGGATATGTTCCTAGTTTATGGAATAAATGAGGATATGGTCATCAGGGGTTATGCTGATTCTAGTTTTTAAATAGATCCTAATTATCTAGGTTCATAGTGAGGATATGTTTTCTATATAAATGGAGGATTTGTGAGCTGTAAGAATTCAAAGCATCTATTTTTCAATGATTCTATAGTATATTCTAAGTATATAGTATCTTATTATGTATAAAAGGAATCCATTTTAATATAAACCTTTTTCCAGGATCTTAATTTTATACCTAGCGTTAAAAACCTTATCACATTGTATTATGATAATACTGCAGTGGTTGATCTTGTAAAAGAGCCAAGGTCACACCAACGGAAAAAGAATATACTCTGGAAGTTTCACATCTTGAATTATATTTATCATATGTGTGAGGTTTCATTAAGAAGAGTACCCACATAAGAGAACAAGTTATACCCTTTAACTAAAGTCATATCTCAGAAAAAGCATGAGTATCATGTGAGAGCTAGCAGACTGAAGGTTGTTAGAATTTGGCTCTAGTGAATGTGGGAGTCTATTGGAGTTAATTCCCTCGAACCAACTTCTATATAAATTATAATAACATTTATTCATAGTTTTTTAATATTAATAAACTCATTATCACATCATGATTGTTCTTATGCATAACATTGTATGTGATAATTTCCTAAGAGTAGTTGTTTCACTAAAAGGTCATAGCAGTTCCCCACTATTATGAGAACCCAAAAGTGATACAAAAATATTATTAAGTATATATGTTCTATAGTCAGATGATATCATTTTAGGGGCACAAATGATTCAAGATATTAGGGTTGGAGACTCATAGGACTTTGACACACCTTCTCATGATGTACTCCCTTGGTAATTTTCAGTGTAGGATATTATGAAATGTGACCTATCAGTTGGAAATCCACATTCAAATATTTAATTATATGTTTCTATCTGTAGATGTGTTTATTGATCCTTATAATTTATTATTATTATTAATCATTATTATAAATTGTATAATTTGATGTATTTATGAAAACTATGATGATATATGTTCGCACTGAGGTAGGATATGTTGGTTGAATCATGATTAACATTTCATTAATGAATAATGTGATAAATAATTTTTCCCTTATGTTCTTCAATAGAAGTTGAAATCTCATGACCTTTGATGGAAATTATATAGCCAAAATAAATCCGTATCCATGGTTTTCTATAGTAAATTTCGATTTCCATAAATTCAAATAAAAAGACATTAAGCACATAGGTTGATGGAACCAGCGTGTAGCCTGCCTGATTCGAGATATCATGATAAATGGATTATATTACACATTAAGAGTCTGTATGAGTTATTATATCATTTAAATCATTAACTACTTTCTATATGGGTGCCCTATCTATCTTAAGATGCCAGCCTTGTACTTTAGGCTGCTTCACCTAATTCCACTAAGAAAGAGGCCTAGAGTGCCACACACACTAAGTTTATCTAAAATCTTAGTTAAATAATGTATTATTTATTTTTTATTTTGAAATTTAAATAAATATTATTACCACATGTGGTTTAATAATTATTAATGTTTTATTGGTCACCATATATTCCATTACCATATATTTAAGAGAATATTATGTGAGTGAAATATTTAATAAATATTTATTTATTATTTAGTGAATATAATATTTATTTATTTATTAGTGAATAATGAAGTGATATAAATTTATTTAATGAATATTAATTATTCTAGTCCTATTAAATATTGTAGAGAAATGGAGGATCATTTTTAATGGTCCAGTGAGAAATAATATATATTAAATATTTTTTTATTAAATTATAATTAATATAATTCTCAAGTTAGGTTTATGTCAATAAATAATAATAATATTATTATTATTACTGACATGGGGCTCCACTGTGATTAAATAAATATTAAAGTAAACTTGTGAAAATATTTATTTCTATACACTAGAGATATATAAACCCAAATATATTATTTTTAAATAGATCAAATTCATTATTTTGGTTGTGAAAAAAAATATAGAGAATTATATCAAGCCACAGACAACTCCCTTCTCCGTGAACGCTCCCAAGAATAGAGGGTGATTTCCCTAGATCACCCACTATTGGGTCTAGAGAGATCAAAGAAAACCCTTTTAATGTTATTATTATGGTGATCAAAGTAGAATGATGCAAGAGATATGATCTATTGTGCTAGCACCAATAGATTCCAAATGTAATGTTCAGAGATTTGTGGAACACGTTTAAATAACCGCTAGAGGGAATATTCTCTTGATTATTATAATGAAAAGACGATACAATTTAGATATTTTGTTAGATTAATCAATGAAGAAATAATTTATTCAAGTAATTTTCTTAACTGATTAAATTAACTATAAATAATTTTTGATGATACTTCACTTGGTTTTGGTGTTCTATCCCTTGTATGTTTTCTTTGATTCAATTATGTTGATCATAGTGTTCATCATCGTGTAAATCTCATATTGATCATCGACCATGAAAAAAAAAATTTGGTCATAACCCATCACACACTTCCACTGCTCCCAAAACCTACAAACCTTACCTCTTCCTTTATGTATATCTTGTAAAGTTGATCAAGTGAGAAACTTTCTCAATTTTTAATTAAATTTACCGACTTAATAAGAAGATCAACTATAACCCAAATGGAGTTATTTCTTCTAGAATACCTCATAAATAATATAATAAAATCCATGGTGATTTTCTTATATTTTCATCAAGGTATGGTTAATGGTTCCATCATCCCCTAAGACGTATAAAATCCAGCCTTAACTTATTTGAAAACCAAGCATTATGATACATACTCTATAATCACCCACTTTATATTGTCCCACCAAAAATGATTCTTTATATCTCAATACATTGTTGTACTAGCATAATGGATTGATAATGATGATCTATGAACATAATCAGATATTTTAATTTCAACTATGGTATTTATGGAACACATATTCATTTCCCAAATCTTATAATTTTAACATTTTCAAGGTTAAACACTAGAATATTCTTACTTTATTATGTATCTCCATATCCTCCTTCACCTATTTGATCATTAAATAGATGGATAGTTGATAATTAATTTTGGAAAGTTAATATTTTTCCCCTTACCACATGATTTCAAGGTCCATAATTTTCAAATCCATGGGTATTTGGACACTTTAAATCCTCATCATGCATCAGGTAGGTGATCATTTTATATTAAAGTACCATACACCTTATTTTACTTCCCATGGTAGTAATGTATTGGGAATTCAAAGTCCTAAATAAACTCCAAAAATCACCTTGGAGTGTGATCATATCCTTCTATATGAATATATACTTTATGCACTTGTGATCAGTATATATTTCAAAAAAATACCATAGAGATAATGACTTTATATCTTTAATTTAAATATTACCATTTCTAGCTCTAAATGATTCTTCAAGTAATTTTTCCCACAGACCTTTAGTTAATGTTAGAAATAAGATACCACCATTTTATTTTTCATGAGGAAACATATCAATATCTTGGATAATGTGTCACTATATAACACAAACCCTTCGTCACTTTAGGTTTGTGTGATTGTAGGTGCAGTGACCAACCTTCTCTTAATATATAAGAAATTTTATTCACATTCATTTATCCAAAAAATATGAATCCCTTATGAGTTAACATGGTTAGTTTATTTGAATTTTGTAATAGATTTCCCACAAGGATTTGATAGTATTCATCCATTTCAAGAAAACTATGGATTTATATTAGAGTAGTTGGTCTGGTCCATACTTTAATCACCACTATTTGTGAATATTCTACTAATATAACCTCATTTGTGACTACATCACCCAATAATGATACTTTCAATGTCTATAATTTACAATTTCTAAATTTGTAATACATTTTACCCTTTCTTAAGATCTACCACATAGTCCTTATGTGACCTTCAAACTCTTCCTTACTCTAAGAATATATACGAATATCATCTATAAAGAATGCCAAAAATTGAATGAGGTAATCTGTAAAGCCTTTATTCATCAAATCCATGAAGATAATGGGGGATTTATAAGTTCAAATGGAATCATAATGAATTTATAGTTTATATACCTTGTAAGAAAGGTTTTATTAGATACATCATATATTTCAACATTAATTTTTGATATCTATATTGAAGGTAAATCTTTGAGAAGTATTGATCCCCACATATATGATTGAAAAAGATATAATTATAGGGTATATGATACATTTTCTTAATTATGAAGCATATTAGGTTGATGATAATCAATGCAGAGAAACATAGATCCATATTTAATCTTAAGAAATAGGATTATGTCATCCCATGGTAAATCACTTTGGTTTATAAAACCCTTATCCATATTCTATAGGATATGCTTATTCATTTACTCCAACTCAATTAGTATCATTATATAAGGATTAATTAATATAGGTATAGCAACAACTATGTGTTTTATTGAAAATTCAATCTCTTTATCTGGGTGAAGATCATGAATATCTTTTGGAAAACATCAATGTATTAATTCACAATCATGATATCCATGATATTGAGTTTCACTTCAACCATTTGAGTTAAATAACCCTCTTGATTGGGTATTAAGATATATATAATAGAAGTAATTTAACTAGGGAGTTCATTTTCATCCTTTTACGGATATATAATTATAGGTTGATTTAGGAAATGAAATGTGACATTCTTATCCCAATAGATAATAAGGTATCTATATAGAGAGATCCAATTCAAGCCAAAAATCACATAAAATTACACTAAAAATATTAAATTAATATTTTCAAGAATCAAATTACCTTAAATCTATATCAAATAGGTGTAATAAAATTGGGTATTAATCACCATAGCATTTGGATTTTTCACCGATAATTCAATATTTTTCCATTTGAGTGGTGATTTTAAGGTCATAGAAAGATTCTCATAAATAAAGGAGTGGGTAGATCAAGAGTCTAATAATAAATTTTATTATATAGTGTATATTATGATTGTACCTCTCACTAATTTTTTTATGAAACACTTTAGAATTTTTGATTGTGTATGATTTACCTTTATCACTTGGATTTGGAGGTTATTGATGTTGATTATTATCATTAACCCTTGGATTGGTGAACTTGTTCAAATAATTTACACACTCCTTATAATAAAATAATTAGATTTTGGGTGTTCAATTTTTTTGATCATTAATTTCATTCTTTATATCTCATCAACATTTATGTGCTTCATTATCATCTATCCTATATTTAATACAATTCCTCATTCCTTTGAGAAATTTCCCTCAAGATTATTCCAATATATTTGTAATATAGGAAGATGAATATTATTTTATATAGGGATTTTATCATTTTAGTTTCCATCAAAATATTTTTTCCTCTTCTTGATCACAAAACTGTGAGGATAATGGAAGTATTCAATTTTTATTAACTCATTGATAGCAGATATAAAAATTTCTACATAGCTACCAAAGTCACTTATATCCAATTCCTTTCAAAGACCTGGTTTTAAGTCTCTTGAGGTTCTATTCATAGGTATAAATGGATTCCTCAATCTTTTTCTTAATCACTAAGAATTATCTCTCTATTTTATTTTAAAGAGTCCATAGAAATATTTATTTTAAAATGAGTCATTAAAATCCCTTTATTTATGGAGTGAATATATTCCTCTTACCACATATTCTTAACGAAAATCCTCCATTATTCATCTGGACATTCCATATGATAAATAATTAAAATATATTTTCATTCCCCAATAACTATATAATAGAAAATATCTTTTTTGTTGTATTGATCCATTACCTTACAATTAATGGATTATAAGACCCAATAAATCGGGGTGGCTGTTTCCACATGAGGGAATCAATATATAGTTTTTTATTATTTTCAATGTTTGGGAGTTTTACATGGTTCATATAAAAATTCATATCTTAATAAATTTTATTTAGTATCAAAATTAAATTTTGTGCTCCATCCCCCATCCAATTTTGTTTCTCATTATGTCAGTCGTTTCATTTTTATTGCACACTTTGTTCACTCCATTCCAATTCATTTCATACTTTGACATAAATTGAAAAGGATACTATTAGTATAAAAAAATATCATAGAAATAAATTATATGATAAGGAAAATCAATCCTAAGATCTCCCAAATTATGACACCTTCATTTATGCCTATGACATTTTATGTTCATCCTACATCACTTTTGGTTCATAATGGGCTATTTTAGTCTTTATAAACTTATTATTCAAAGTCTAATACTGAAAAATAACTAACAAATTTTTTGATAAAAACTAATACAACCCATCCATAACCTAGATACATATTATATCCTTTTACATGATTATTCAATATATCTCATAATAAAACACACCACAGAACCAATAGGTTTAATATATTTGGAGATAAGAAACATAATAATCTTATATTACAACCATTATTCAATATATTCCATAAATATTCTTCACACATGATATCGATATAGACATATCATACATAATACTCTTCTTAATAACCTAGGGAAATAGAAACTTAAGAAAGGGTGATCTCAAATGCTTGGTAAGGGGTAAGCATGAGAGATATCAATCAAAGATCATACATGATAATAAGTTGAACATGTGGGTGTGTGAACATAATAATGGTACATGAATATATTATAAGAAAATCATACCCAAAAAATATGAATTTTAAATAATGGATCATGAAATAATTCTTTTGGAATAACAGAATACAAGATGTATATGAGTGCATAAACATGAATCAATAACCATGAGTTATGAGAATATAAAATGGGTATGTTTAATAAAATAAGAATGTTTCACAAATATAATAATAGAAATCATAAAATATTTCAGGTTTAATCACAAAAAACAATCATATTATAATAGAATAGGATAACCACCTACCCTTAAAAAATAGACTAGGGTTAACCACCCATACCCCCATAACATTCTGGACTTAGGATAACCACCTATGAATTATCCTAATATCATGAGATATTAAAACTACTTAATGGATTATAGTAATATAACAAAACCATCAATAACATAATGATAAACCATACATAAGTATTATACATGAATATAAAAAAATTAATAATCTCATCAAAGATTAATTAACCCTTTATAAATAAATTATTGTCACAAGGATTTCCATAAAATATGATTATAATTTGTAAGGACTCCAACCCTAGTAGCCTAGAGTCGGTGTTTACTTTATTACATTGGAATAAGATATAAGGAGTGAAATCCTGAAACACCATATAGTTTATTAGTCATATTTAACTAGATACATACTTGAATCTCACATTGTAATTGGAAACATAAAATAAAACATAGTATTTTCTTAGAGTTCGTAATTATTTCATTTAGCATAACCCAAAATATTAATCATAATACACATCTTGTCATCCTAGGGAAGGAAACATAAATAATGGTTGAGAAAAAATGCTCAGTAAGGGTATGAATAGAGAGAAAAATATCATGAATAAATAATCATACTAAATATGGGAATGTAAATAACTAAACACATTCCATTAAATCAATTACTTGAGAATAATATGGTAGAAATAAATGATGGTCAAAAAATTCCATAAATATAATGACATGAGCTTAAAACATAACCATGGATATTATAAATAATAAAATAATCCCACATAACACCAATAAAAAATCATATAAGGAGGGAATGCATAATTTTTGATATCATAATGATATCATCAAGGCCTCGTTCCAAGACATCTTAAATAAATGTTTAAGGCCTCAAAAAACCCAAGATTGTTTGTCTAATGAGACCTACCAATGTTTCTTGGGGATATAGTGGTCCATTCTCATCATTAAATAAGTCCAATGAATTCATCATAAGAAAGGGGTGAAACAAAATCAATATAAACATTTGTATTAGAAAAACTAGAATGCCAAATGTTAATATTTTCCCCAATCAAGAAATATAATCATATACCATTCAGAGTAATATGGTGAATGGTATAAAAATAGTACCTCCTAGCTAACTGATGATAAACCATCCATATAAATAATAAGGATGATACCATTACTATATATTCCCAATAGATCATAAGGCAAAATGACATTTTTTTTTCATTGATGAATATAAATACTATAAAGAAATCCATTAAAACTTTCTTAAGGAAAATATAATTTTCATTTTGAAAATTACCTTTTATAACAAAAATTTTACAAAAAAATTTGAAAATAACTTTCTTTGAAAATAAAATTTTAAACTTTTAAAATATTATTTAAAACATTTAGTGGTCATGATGGTAAGAAATTCCATAAATGTCGTATAAGTTAAAATAAATATTCCTTGAAATTTTTTGATAAAATCTAAATGAGCATTATTTGGAAAACTACATAAATATTCCAATCAAAAAATTAAAAATAAATAATGGGTAAAAATGACTTTAATAAATAATTTGTAGAATTTTAAAAGTATTTTGGAAAAAAATAGAAAAAAGGCTTTGTATAAAAAAAAAATTTCAATCAAAGAGAGAAATAAAGTTTTATTTTTTTAAAAAATAATTTATCAATCATTTTATGTAAAAATATATATATATTAAAATTGTATTATTACTTGAAAAGGTTCATTAATAAACATATAAGAAGAAAATATATTTATTTTAAGATATAAATATTAAATAAATACTCCAAGGAGACTTAAACTTAAACAATCTTGAATAATGAAGAGATTGTAAAATAAACCCTTAACACATTGGTAATGTTTAATCATATGCTTCATGAATGAAATACTATCAAATAAAGCATTAAATACCCATAGTATAAATAGATTCATGATATAACATGTTAAATTCGAATTATATACACCACACGAATGAATAAGTAGTGAATATTGCATATGTTCCACAATCCATTTTTTCATATATTTTAAAAACCACTTATTGATATGTGGGAACCATATAGAAAGATCAACCTCACCAGCCACACATACACCTGATAATAAACACACAACCATGTTTTGAAATTCAAAATTCAAATTCAAAAAATAGAAAACATCAACCTCGATCAATGAACTGGTGTCACGTGTCCACATCGATCCAAAAATAGACTTCCACCCACATCATCTGGTCACTTCACCAACTTTCCTCCATCATCAGAGTCGGTAACCCACCTTCATTGTCTCCACTGTCCATCACTTTTGGGTCTGATGATTGGAACAATAAAAAAACCAATAGAACCCTTCCACCTTTCGACCTCATCATCGACATTCACCATTGTTGTTGTCAAGTTTACACTGAGAACTCCAATGTTGCAAACTTAAAATCATCATAACAAGCATCCCAAACTTAAAAACCAACACTGATGAGTCAGCCTCCCTCACAAAGCTGAATTCCGCTCAACCACACATCCCAAAACCTACTAAAAGTCCTGTGAGCTAGACCAATTGGGAAGGGAGGGAAAGACCAGGATGTAAGAGTAGGGTTGAAAGGGTGTGAGCCTCAGTTGGGGACCAAAAACTGCAAATTCCCCTTCAAAGCAAAAAACCAGAAGTAGGGATATGAGACTGAGAGAGATATATATAGAAATAAACACCCAAAAGGCACCGTAAAGATAAAGGATACCAACAAAAGATAAGACTATGGTAAATCCAAAGAAGAACCCGAACTGAGGTCGCTTCCATCCCCCTTCTAACACCATACCAAGTAGGCACAAATCCTGAATCAAACCTAACCAAAATGGATTCGAACATGAAGGGTAGAACTATAAGGTTAATGGAGAATCCAGACATCGAATGTTTCCAACAGAGCCGACCGAAGCAGTCTAAATCACCCACACCTAGACCTATAATGGGGGTACGATGCATATGGTTTGGACCGAAAGAGGTAAGGTTAGCAACAAGCGATGTACATACCAGCAAGATGAATCAAACGATAAGGGTAAGGAGAAATAAATAGAAGTAGAAGGATGGAACATTCAAAGGGAAGTGTCGTCTCAGACCTAAAAACCCAAAATGTTATATGAGAAACCCTTACCTCAGGTCTGACTTCCTTTATACATGTATGTACCTCCCTTATAATAGATATAAATTTGTTATAAATATATTTAAGAACCATAATAATATATTTATTAAAATATATTATTTACTTTTAGCCATTTATAACCCATCTATTCACAACTCTTTCTTAAAATCACTATTTCATGTGATAATTGCTTCATTTTTCATGTATGTTATGGTTCGGTAATTTCAATCATTTTAATTTGATCATAGTTAAATCATATAAATAATTAAAAACATGATCTAAATATCATATATATTTATTATATATTTATTTATAGTAATCTATAAAATCTAGAGATAGAAAATGAATTACATCTTTCATGGAGATTGTAGGTCGTACGTACATATGACCATTGTTTCCATTTTTTCACGAGAGATGGAAATAAAGAAAAATAAATTAGAATTGACATTTATAGAATAATTTTTATATTATATATAGAATTTATATTAATTAAATCCATAATTATTACTATCCATGTAAAAATAGAATAAAAAACATTTCACATTGCTATGTATATGTGGTAGTCCACACATACGCACAAGCGACATTATTTTTTTGATATGGATTTGGAATTTAAGAAGTTTGATGTGATATTATATTTAAAAAATTATTTTTAGGTAATAAACATCACATGTATTAATTAATTTTATCTTTATTACCTTCAATGTAAATCATAAGCAAAAAAATTAATATCATCGCTCTGTGAGGCGGTAGTCCTCCACACACACATGTGACGTTATCATATCCACCATGGAATGAAAAGAAAGATTAAATTTTTGATATAATAACTCCATAAGTATAATTATGTAATAAATATCATATATAAAGTTTAAATCCATCATTATATCTAGCCTTAAAATGTTTTGAGGAAAACGAATTACATCGGTTCGTGAGTCTGTAGTCCATTGTACACATGATCGATAGTTTCGTAACCTATTTGATAGAATTGAAGATGAATATGGGTTATTAAATTAACAAAGTAACATCATATTATATATTATATACTACTGATGTTATATTATCATATTTTAAGATGTTTTTAAGAAGTTGAAATAAGAAATTAAATAAATACGCACGTTAAACAATTTTACCTCTTCTTCAGAGAGCCTCTTTAGGCTTATACCTAAAGCCTTATTAGGAGGGTATATTAAAAAAATAAAGCCTATATAAAGTTTTTAGTAGATTAATAAATTTGTTTTTGTAGTTATTTTCCATGCCATAGGGTTTTGAAAGTGCGAAGATGGAAGAAGAGGTGGTGGTCTTTTATAAGTGGGGGAAAGGACACACATTGAATTTTTTAAAAGATAAAGTGATACCCACATTGTTATGAGTAAAAAAGCCTAAAAATGGGTCATTATCAACCCTTATAGGTGATAAGGTAAACATATGTCTATATAATGTGTGTTGGACAAGTTGTAGGTCATTCTTAATCGTTATCATCTTTTCTTAACCCCTAGTAAACCCATTTTTACCTTAATCGTGATAATTAATTTTTTCTTTTTTTACTATTAATTATTCTAAAAAATTAAAAAAAACCATATTATATAATATTTATTATTTTTATTAAAAATATATAATATATTTTTTCAATTTTATTTCACATAATTTCCTGATTTCAATTTAAAATTAAACTCGTAGACGCGTTGAAAAATGGGTTTTTCAAAGAAAAAATTATAAAAGTTTAAAAGAAAATATATCAAAATTCAATATGAAACTAAATACAATGATATAAATTAGTTAAATTTTAATATAATTTGACTAATTTTAATTTAAAACCAATTTAAAATATAATTTAACCTCACAAATAATTTAAATGGAATGAAAACTTTCAATAAAAACAATATTTTTCTCTATTCATAAAAAATATTAATATTTTCTGGAAATTCTCAAAAATTAATCCAAATATAATTTGGACATGTAATTTTTTTTAAAAAAAATTAGATAAATTTTCTAAAATTGTTAAAAAATAATTTCAAATTATATCTACAACGCATGATTAAACTATCTCTTAAAAAATGGGTATATCCAAAAATATTTATTTTTATTTCAAATGGTACATATTTCATTTCTAATCAATAGATATACATTGAATTTATTTTATAAATGTTTAAAATACATAATTTTCATAATTTTTGTATTCTTATTCATACCCTCTAACTTAACAACTAGGTTATAATGTTCGGGTTTAAATAATTATATTTTAGTAGATTATCGTGTTTCGTTCAAACTTGATGTTGTGTGCACCACAAGATATCAAAGAGGTTAATTTTATTTCAAAAGAAATATCTCATAAATTATCAAGGTGTAATATTCTCTTATAATCTTTGTATTGTGTTCTATACTCATTATCGATCATGATGTTCCTATTTTAAATCTCAGGGTGTTACATTATACCTCCTTAAATAAAATACACCCTCACAATTAAATCTTGATCTAAGAAATTTATGGTTTTTCATTTGAAAATACCTTGGTTAGAAACCTAAATAATAAAAAGGGATAATAAAACATCCTTTTGATAAATTATAAGTACAATTTTTAGCTAAAATAAAATATATCTAGGTTTCCAAGTAGGATAACATTGGTGGGAAGTGAGGATATATACATGAAAGAAAAGTGTACATAATTATAGAGAGTGATAGATATTATTGATAACAAGAATTTGAATGATAAATTAAAAGTTAAGGACCTAAAAACCGCAATTTTTTTATGATTTATAATACCATTTGATTTATCCGATATGATGGTAATATGATAGCATTTTTGTTTCAAGATCCTTGTCCTAAAGTTGAGAAATTACTTTACTATCCAAGAATATAAGGGAATATACATACTTGATATTTTTCTATTTCATAAGCACAATTTCATCCATTATTTGTGCTTTTATAAACTTACACTTCATCTTTTACTCTAGAAAATGAAAATCCAAACTGAATTTTTTCTACCTGATGCACTAAAATTATTTTTTAAACTGTTGTAAGATCCATAAAAGGGTGACATGTATTTCCTCTTATCTATAAATATTTTACAAAACCAATATGGTTTGAATAAATTAAATAATAAATTAATATCTTAACCTCAAAAGTAACACCAATGGGTAAACATTGATATTTGTCTTTCAAATCCTTTAAGTAAAAATAATGGCAAATTAACCATAACATCATGAATATCAGTGGTAGGCATAGAACCCTTGTCACCCTTAGGTTTTTGGTTTAAGACCCAATTAATTTCTAGGTTTGATGGGTTTCAACCTAGCTTGCAGGTTTTATTTTTTCCAAAACATTATCAACATAATTCCTATAATGTTACCAAATTATAATAAACCAAAATTACCTCAAAATCAAAGTTAAGATAAACCTTAAAGGTTACTAATAACTTTATAAAAATATATTTATCATTATTATCACTACATCTGAAATATATTAAGGGTTTTCCTTCCTCAATAATGTCTTTTCTATAAATTTAAAACTTCCACTGAATTACTTATCCTATTCATCAGCAGGAGCAGCCCGGTAAATTCTGTTTCCCAAGACCGCATAATAAAATTTGCCCTAAAATTCCTTAATATCTACAGTGAAATTTTAAAATTTTTTCCCTCACCTCTATATTTTTTCCCTTTCTTGCTTATTTCCCTAGCCCGGGGGCTTGTGGGGCTTACCCTAGGGCCTGCCCTGTTCATCAGTACCATTCGACATATTCTCTCAAATACTTAGAGAAAAATTCATACTATAAAATTCTTATGCATTTCATAATTCTTATAAATAAAATATCATTGATAAAATACTCTTATAACATAATTTTTGAATATAAACACAAGTGCATTAATCATTACACTTCATATTTAGTAACATCATAAGATTAAACATGATCCCTTTGCTTATTTTTAGGTATATTTTCTTAATATTTGGGGAATCTATTTTCATAGTGCCTCATCAACTTATAGTTGAATCATTTCGCATTGGTGTATTCTTTATTTTCCTTAAAATCATGAGAATAGTGTCCTTTATCCCCACACTTGTAGAAAACTTCCATTACCTTAAAGAAATTATAAGAGTGTTTCTTTCCACTATTATCACATGGGGGAAATAAATAGTTCCCTTCTTCCAATTATCCATATTTTTCTCTTACATCCACTTCTTCTCTTTCTTCCCTTCAAATCCATAATCCTATGAGAATTGTTTTCCTATATTTATACCATATGATATTTTTTCCTCATATAATGATAATATTTTTTAGATTAGTTCCCTTCAAATAATTGGCTTAATCCCATCAAATAAATGCTCATTATTTCTCTTTTGGTTACATACATAGTCTATAGTATGCCTTTATAACCTTGAAAATTTGGATTCATACTTAACTACATTTTCATCTTCCTTTTTTCTTAGACTATGGAATTTTCTATACATAACTGCTCATTTTTCATTATAAAAAAAATTTCCATGAAGAGTTCCTTAAAATCATTCCATTCCATGTTTGTTATTTATTATTCATACTTAGTTTTTTGAATCAATGACTATAATTGATCCACATTTCTTGAGAGAAAATAAAATGCCTTAAAAAATGTGACAAATATCTTTTTAGGGGAACTCATCTATTTTGTAGCTAAAAATGGATTTATATACCCATTGGATGATGGGGGTTAAGGATTCATAAAGTTGTCTAACATTGTTACACCACATGATGGATTAGTAGGATGCACTATATGGTCACTATTAATTCTCACAATCTGAGTCGATTCCCCCAATATGGTTATAATTTGACCAATTTCAATTGTACCTCCTGTTCTGGCTTCATTAACTTAACAGGGAGGTAAATCCATCTATGGGGTTTTTGAATTAATACAGTTTTCATTCCATCCATTATACACCATCTATAAATAATTCCATGCACTATATTAGATCATAATATTAGGAAATAGAATTTATAATCCCCAAACTAGTGAAACACTTAACATAAATTGAAAAATTTATGCATGGATAATATCATAATCCTAAACATGATTTATTTGGGAAAGTTTTCAAATATTAAAAATATTTTCAAACCCTTTATAATGGTTTGTAAAGAAAATGTGAATTATCTCAAACATATCACCTAAGAGTGTCAAACCAGGTGTACATAAAGGCTCATTTTCATACACCTAGTAACACTAAAGTTATCCCTAACATTCCTTTTTAGGGTTTTTGACTCTAGGTACATCGGTTCTATAACCACATACCCTTATAGTATTAATAAATTGATGTATTTATAAGAAACCCACATAATCTATTCCTTACCAAAACTTAAGGATGTTCTTTTATACATATCCTCAAATTCAATATTAAGATTATTTATCAATTCTATATTTTCCTAAATCTAGTTCTCAAGGTTTCTATTAAACTTATTCAGATAATAATTGTAAAAACCCTTAACCTAGTTTGCCAAACTCAATGGTTACTTTATTACATTTCCATATGATACAAGTAATTGAATCCCATAGGACTGTATAGTTTAGTAGTCTTTTTAAACTCAATACATATTTGAATCTTACATTACAATTGAAAACATAAAATAAAACATATTATTTTCTTCGAGTGAATCATTATTTCCTCTAGTATAACCCTGTATATCAATCATAATACACATCTTAGCATCCTGGGGAATGAAATATAAGAAAGGGTGACATCAAATGATCAGTATGGGTATGCGTATGGTTAGATATATCATGAATAAACAAGACTATAAAATATGGAAAGGTGAATAACTGAAATACATGCAATTCAATCAATTACTTGATCATAATATGGAAAAAATAAATTATAATCAAATAATTCCATATAAATAAAAAAATATTCTTGAAAATTAACCAAGGATATTCTAAATAATTGAATAATCACATGTAATATCAAAACTAATATCATAATGGGGGGATTCATAATTTATTACATTATAATCATACTTTCAAGGCCTTGTTCCAAGATATCTTACATAAATTGGTAAGGTATTGTCTAAAAAACCAATATAGTTTGTCTCGTGAGCCCTATCGATGAATAGAGGGGCAATAATGGGAATCTACAATCACTTATTAAGTCTACTTAATTCCTCATATGAATGGTTTGAAACATTATGAATATAAACATTAGTATTGGAAAAACTAGAATATAAAAGTTTAATAATTTTCTCAATCAATAAACATAATCACAAACCATTAATATTAATATGGAGATTAGTATAAAAATAGTACATACTAATCAAATTATCATTATCTATATAGATAAATAATAATAATGGTATCATTAAAATATATTCCCAACAGATCATAAGGTAAAATGAGGGTTATTGTCTTTGATGAATATAAATAACATAAAATTTACATTAAAAACATTCTTGGGGAAAATATAATTTTCATTTTCAAAATCACCTTTTGAAACTAAAAGTTAAGAACACAATTTTAAATTAATTTTCTTTTAAAATAAAATTATAAAACAATAAAATAATCTTTAAAACATTGAGTGGTCAAGATAGTGAGAAATTTTTTACATTCTGTATATGTTAAAAATGGATTCCTTTCATATTTTCTATAAAAACATAACTTGCCTTGTATGGAAAATAAAATGAAGATTACTTTCAAAACATTTTTAAAAAATTAAAACATGGGTTAAAATTTATCTAATAATTCAATTTTATAAGTTGAAAAAATTAGATTTTTTTTTTCAAAATCTGGATTTGGATAAAAATGGATTTTCGACCGAATGGAGAAATAAACTCAGATTTTATTAAAAAAATATCCTTAATCATTTAAATTATCAACCAGAGGAAAAAATGGTAGTCATACATGAAAAATTAATTAATGAAAATATTATAATAAAAAATATTGATTGTATGATAGAATTATTTAATAATTCCCCCAAGGTAGACTTAAACATAAACAATCCTAAATAATGATGAGATTGTGAAATAAACCCTTACCACATTAGTAACATTTGAATCATAATCCCCATGAATTAAATAGAATAAAATTTAACTTAAAATACTACGAAGATAAATATATTCATGATACCCTATATAAAAGGGGAATTATAGGCAACCCACAAAGGTATAAGTGGTCCATATTGCATATGTCTCATGGAAGTAAAAGTGATATAATAAACCCTTACCTCAGGTTTAATTTAGTTTATATGTGTCCATAACTCATCAATAATTAATATATATTTAATATAGATATATTAAATAAGAATAAAAATATACTTCATTCCACATATCGTTTACTTATATCCATTTATGACCCGTTTATTAACTATTCTTTGTTAAAATCGATGTTTCTGGTGATAATTTATTTATTTTACATGTAAATGTTGGTTCAGTAATTTTGTTAATTTAAATTTTATAATGTCTAAATCATATCTAGAATGTAAAAAATTATATAAATATGAAATATATTCATTATATAAGTATTTATAATAATCTATAAAAACTAAATATAGAAAATGGATAACACTATTCAGGGAAACGGTAGGCTGTATGTATGCATAAACATTGTCTCCATTTTTCCCAATGGATGGAATGAAAGTAAAATAAATATTAATTAAATTTTAAAACTCAATATTATGTTATAAATATAATTTATATTAATCAAAGTCATCATTATTACCATCCATGTAAAAATGAAATGAAAAATATTTCACATCGCTACGTGGAGGCAGTAGTCCAAACGTATACATGAGTGATGATATTATTTTCCAATATATTTGGTAGGTAAGAATTTATATGTGATATCATATTTCCATAAATATTTTTAGGCCATAAATATCTCATATATTCATTAATTTTAAATTTACTACCTTCTATGTAAATCATAGGTGAAAAATGAATCACATCGCTTCGTGAGGTAGTAGTTCACCATACACAAGATCGACATTATAATATCCCAAATAGAATGTAAAGTGAGAAGGTATATGTGATATAAAAATTGTATATGTATAATAATGTTTTAAATATAATATAAACAACTTTAATAAAACATTATATCTATCCTTTAAATATGGGGATGGAAAACAAATTACATCAGTTCGTGAGGCGAGAGTCTACCGTACACAAGATCGACAGTTTTGTTTCCCATTTGATTAAAGTGGGGATGGATATGGATTATTCCATTAGAATAATGGCATATAAATATATAGGTTATACTGGCGTAATTATATTATAAAATTTTAAATGTTTTTGAGGAGGTGGAAGAAGAAATAATACAAATATGTAAGTTTAAGAGTTTTGCATCTTCTTTAGAGAGACTCTTTAGAATTATACCAAAGACCCTATTAGAAGGTTTTATTAATAAAAATAATGACTATAGGATTTGGTTATGGAATTAAGTAAGGTTTTGGGGGTTTCCTTGGTCAAATCAAAGGCTTTTGGAATTGTGAAGAGGGGAGGGGAGTGGTGGCCTTTAATAAGTGGGGGAGAGGACAAACATGGAATTTTTGAAAATAAAAAGTGATAATCACATTTTTCTCATGGAAAAATCCTAAAATAGTGTCTCATTATGACACTTATAAGGCTATAAGGTTGATATATGGCTAGAAAATGGGTTTTAGACAAGCGTTACACCATTTTAAACCCTTATATTCTTAGTTTAACCCCTAATAAACTCATTTTTACCATAATTTCGGTAATTAATTTTTACTATTTTTACTATTCATTATGGTCAAAAATTATGTTTAATTATTAGATAATATTAATTTTTAAAATTCCAATTTTTTTTCAAAAATTTGGCATAATTCAATTTAAAATTAAACCTGTAGATGCTTTGAAAAAAGCAGGTTTTCCCAAGAAAAACATTAAAAAAATTAAATGATTTCATATTATAATTCAATATAATGTTGATTCAAATGACCTAAATTAGTTAAATTTTAATATAATTTAACTAATTTTACTTTATAATAAATTTATAATATCATTTAACATTGTAAATAATTTAAACTAAAAGGAAGTTTTAAATAAAAATCAGTATTTTTTACTAGTAATCAAAAAATTAACCTTTTTAAAAAAATTATAAAAAAATAAAACAAAGATAATTTTTCATGTATATTTATAAAAATAATTTCATTTAATAAAATAAATTTTTTAAAAGGGGTAAAATAAATTTTAAATTATTTTCACAAAACACGACTAAAATGCCTTAAAATACATTTTTTAAAAAACATTTCTTTTTCTTTTAAATGATTCTTATTTTATTTATAATCAATATATAACCATTGAATTTATTTTATAAATGTGTAAACCATATAATTTTAATAATTTTCTTAGTCTTATTCATAGCATCCAACATATTGGTTTGGTTATAATGGTCAAGTTTAAATAATAATATCTTAATAGAGTATCGTGTTTTGTTCAAACCCATTGTTGTGTGTATCACAAGATATCAAAGTGATCGTATGTATTTTAAAATAAATATATCATAAATAATCAAGATGTTATATTCACTTTTAGGCTTGGTGTCTTTTTCATACACGCTATCATTCATGATGTTCCCCTTTTAAAATCTTGGGGTGTTATATTATACCCCCTTAAATAAATAGTGCCCTCATAATTTAGTCATCATCTGAGAAATTATTTTTTTTAAATTTGAAAATATCTTTTTTGGAAACCAACTTTGTAAACATGGTTAATAAAACATCCTCTTGATAAAATGAAAGTACAAAGATCATCTATAATAACTTATAATTATGTTTCTAGGTACGAGAACATTAGTTGTAAGTGAAGATATAAACATAGAAGAAATGATTAAATAATTATAAATAGTGATAGAGATCATTGATCACAATAAATTGAATAATCAATGGAAGGTTTAGGACCTCAAAACCACTAATATATAATTATTTAAAAGACCATTTTATTCATTGAACATAAATGTAATATGATAACATTTTTGTTTCAATATCATTTTCCTAATGAAGAGGAATTATTTTAATATCTAAGAAGATAATTAAATATACTTACTTGATATATTTCTATTTAATAAGAATAATTTTATCCACTAGTTGTTCTTCTTTTAATTTCCAATTAATCTCTTACTCTACGAAATTAATATTCAAAAATTGATTTTTAAGTCATAAGCACTAACATTAAATTTTAATGTATTGTAATATCCATAAAATGGGTAAACATATTTCTTCTTAACTATAAATATTTTTCAAAACCAACATGATTGGAATGAGTTATATAATAAATTAATCTCTAAACCTCAATAGTAACACCACTAGATTAACTTAAATATTTACCATTCAATTTTTTTATGTAAAAATACTGGCATATTAACCATAATATCATTTAGGCTAGTGGTAGACGTAACACCCTTGTCACCCATCAGTTGTGGGTTCAATCCCCATGGCCTTTCTGGATGTGATTGGTTATCACCCGACATGCTGGTCGTCCGTTTTCAAAAACAAATTGATATAATTCATATAATGTTACCAAATTTAATAACCCATAATTACCTCAACATAAAATCTAATATTTTAACACCACAATATTTCATGGAACATTTCTTTTTAAATAAATTTAATAGCTTACGCCCCACATAACATCGAATTCCAGCACACTGTGATCAATCAAACTAGTCATCTAAAAAGAAATTTTGAGTAGTATTAACCATATTATGTAATTTATAAAATTTATATTTCAAAATAGTCTTAATTTTTGAATTGAAAGTATCAAAATTTGATTAGGGTGGATTTTTGGTATTTTTTAAAAAAGTTTCATTTTTTATGAATAGTGAAAATTACTGCAAAGTAATTAAAAAATAATTTTTTATTTTCAATAATTATTATAAATTAAATTTATTTTTAAAGTCAAAATATATTAATAATATATATATTAATATAATCTGGGCCATTTGAAACATTTTATATTAAAACTAGATATAAAAACTTATTGAACTTTTAAACGCCTCTTTTACCCATCTTCTTGCAACATTAGCATTAAACATAAATTAGCCACTTTTATGAGTTTAATTTGAAAAAATTAGCATACTTTTTTGTAATAATTATGATATTTTGATTCTAATATGATAAATTAAATTTTTTTTACGAATAGTAACTTTGGTAAAAAAAATATTTACCACAGTTAAGTGTAAATCAGATAATTAAAGGTAAAAATAATATTATAATAACATAAAATTACCCTAACACTTATCTTAATTATATTAGATAAGTGTGTTTCTAAAACAATTAACTTTAGTATGAAATTATTATTCTTAATAAGCCACTTATGTTAGATTAGGGCATTTATTATATTTTATTTAAAGAATAGTTAAAAATGTCGTACTCAAATTTTAATATTTATATCATTTTTAATTTGAGGTTATATAAATGATATGGTAGACTGTAAATAGTTTCTAGAAATATTAAAAAATTATTGATATCTTGGTAATTTATTTATAATTTTAGATAATAATTAATTGAATTAAATGGTGAGACAATGATGATGTAATAATTGATTAGTTAAAGGAAGAATCAATTAAATGATATTAATAATATTAAAATAATTAAAATTTAAAATATTTGATTCTATACACTAATTATTTATATTACATTTAAATGTTATGGATGAGTTAATTTAGTTTCTTTTTTGAATGAATCAAGTTGTTATGATTTTTTAAAATGTAAAGTAATCAATATTGTCAAAATTCACATAAATGAGATTTTAAAATAAATAATATTGTATTAAATGAAATAAAATTCATAAAATAACTATATTGTATCCAATTAAATAGGATAATGTTAAATATTTCATAAATGATCCAATTTAGATTCTTTTTTCATTTTATAGTAACTATATTAACCCTAAAGAGTAAAAATCCATGTTATCACCATAAGAGTTAAAGGGTTTAACTCAGGCTAAAATCCAAAATATAAGGTTAATTTTACGACCCAAACCTGTATAAAAATAATTTTTTGAGATTATTTATACCCATAATCATATTATATTATAAATAATTCATTTTGGAGCTAGTTTTAAATGAATATTAATTTATATTAATTTCATATTTTAAGAGTTTTCTAAAGTGTCCCACCCCTCTCTTACAAAGGGAACTCTCCTTCTCTTTTATTCACACCTATAAAACCCATTGTATCTGTAAAACCCAAAAAAATTATCCTTAAAACTTCCCTCAATTAATCCTAAAGTAAATACTTTGGTTATACATATAACCCTAGAAGTTCTATTGTGAAAATCTAAAGGAGATACTCGAAGAAGAGGTAATTGTTTTACCAATTCAATTCAATTAATTTTATTCTTCTACAACATCTTCATATAGTTTTTCCATACTAAAGTAATAGCTCCAGTATAATCTATATGTTGATATATTATTATTATTATGGAAAAACCATATTCATCCTCTTGTCCATTCTATGAATAACAATATCTTCATGCGTGTATACGTACAACTTACAATCTTCACACTGGGGTGTAATTTTTTTTTCATTGCCACTTTATTTAGATGGGTATAATAATGAATATAATAGAAATGAATAATAAATATGAAATTATATCTATTATTTATAATTAATATAACATCCATTTTTTATATCCTTTATCATTAAGTGAATGATATTTTCGCTTGTGCGTACGTACAACATGTCGTCTCTATGACTCAATGAGACTCGTCTTCCACGTTAACCATTCAAGAATGATTATAAAAATATATATAATGAATAAGAATGAAATATATGATATAATAATGATACTAAAATAATATATATATATATATATATATTTCATTTACTTTCATCCATTCAATAGGATAAGAAAATAGAAATAGTGTTCATGGGTACGTACAACCTACCGTGTACATAAACGGTGTATTCCATTCCATATTATATATATATATATATATTTATGTATGTATATATAAACAAAATATATATTACATATAAATGATGTTTTAAATTATTTAAGTAATTAAATCCTGATCTATTTAATATTACATGTCAAAATAGATACGATTAACAAAGCGATTATTATGAAAAAAATGTTTCTTTAAATTGGAATTATTAATAAATGAGTAATATAAAGTCACAAATGAATCATATATGATGTCATAAATAATGGATATGGTTTTTTTACGAATTAATAACATTTTTTAAATCATTATTCAAAAGGTTTAATCTCATCCAACAGAATGAAAGTATGAGGTAAGGGTTAATTTCACAATCTCTTTATTATCCAAGATTGTTTATATATAAGTATTTATAGGGAAATATTTATCATACATGTCCATGTTTCTTAAAAATTCGTTCAAAGAATTTCTAAAAATGTATAAGGACATTTTTAACCATGTCATAATTTTTATAAATTGGTATTAAAGGAATCATTTTTTTCATTTTCTCTATGAGGTACTTTTTGACTTTTTTGACGAGGTTTGAGAAGAATGTTCTCTTTAACTTATACGGTTTCAGCAGCTTTCCCTAATGTTATGACACCTTAACTTTTTAAAGCTTCGCTTATAATGTTAAAATGTTTTTTTCAAAAGAAAATTTTTATTTTAAAATTTTGTGGCTTTTAAACGATTTCAATTTAAACAAAAAGGGTATTTATCTCAATAAATTTTAATGATTTTATTAGATTATTTTCATCTAGGATGGATTTTATGCTTAATTGAGGTTGATTGTTTATGATAAAATATACTATATTCTATTGAAGTTTTTATGATATGTTTGACCGTGGATATTCTATTTTTATACCATTCTTGGTTTTTTGTTAATTTATTAACATTTATTATGCTAGTTTTAATGTAAATGTTTATGTTGTTTATGTTTCTCAATTTTCATATGAGAAATTTATTGGACACAGTTTGTGATGGGAGGGGACTTTTATAGCCCCATGATGCATTAGTAGGTCTCATGAGACAAATTAGATATGGTTTTGGTCGAGGCCCTAGCCATTTATTTTCAAATGACTTGGACGTATCCTCGACGGTATGTTTCAGATGTCCTTCATTATGCATTACCTCATTATGAGATTAGTTGCTGATATTAAATGTGATTATTAAACTATTATAATATTCTTGTGAATGTTTAAATGTAACTATTTGATTTATTATTTCCAAATTATGCTCAATATTATGTTTAAAAGAATTTTATTTTAGTTTTATACCTTGACTTAAAAGTTTATGATTATTTATGAAAGATTATTCTATATTATTTACACTTACTGAACATATGAGATCACCCCTTTCTGATGTTTTATTTTCCCAGGATGACAAGATGTGTATTATTATTGATATTCAGGGTTAAACTAGTAAAATAATAGTATTATCAAATAATTTTCTATGTTTTATGTTATGTTATGAATTTTAATGTAATGTTCATTTATGTAATATATTTTCCAGGACTTTTAAACTGACCAGTACTTTGATATTCAACACTTGTATATATGCCATTGTAACAAAGTAAGGTACCAGATTCAGACTTCTAGGGTTTGGGTGTTGCATTTGGTATCATAGGAAGTTTAGTAGCCACCATGGAAACTAGATTTATAAATAAAATATTAGAAAAATAAACATCTGAATGACATTGAGGATAATTCTAAGTATAGGATATCATCATTCAGATTTTGTAATGGATAACCTAGGTTAATCCTATGGAAATACGGATTGAAGAGAAGGTTCCATCATTTAGAGATCCTATAAATGATTCTTCAGAACTATATCACTATGATTAGTGTTTCTCGCATTGTGTATTGAGTTTTTATCAATGGTTATGATCAAAAATATTATACAATCTATTTTTATATTTCTGATTATGAAGAGACTACAAAAGGAAATGAAATTAAGGAGGTATTAAGGAATAATATGACGAATCATAGTTAATGGTTTAAGAATTAAGTAGAATTATTTAAGTTCATGTGTATGTGGATTCAAGAATTATTTAATCAATGGTTCTCTGGTTGTAAAAATAATGAGATATATAAGGACTATATTGTAGTACATTTTTATTAAGGATTTGGATTCACAGATGATTTCATAATGGTTTTTAAGGTGATCCAATATTTGTTATGTGGAAATAAGAGCTATACTACATTGTTTGTGGAAAATATCATGTTAATTTGATTTAGGAAATGGTTAGAATATCTTGAAGATTACTATGGAAATTACATTTTCTTGTATGAGATGTTAAGAGTGATTGATGTTATTTGGAGATAAATCTTAAAATTTATCTTGGAAGACTATGTGATCAAATATTTCTGATTTATTGGGTTTTAATCCTAGTTATGATATTTTTTAGGAAATTTAAGGAAGGTTTTTTGTTTAATGTCCTATGTTGATCTTTGGATATTATTATTTGAGGTTAATGTTTGATTTATTAGATACATCGTGATAAGATTTTTTTTCAATAAATATTTAAAGGCTAAAGGAATAACTCTAGATCTTATAATTCATAAAAGTGCTTCAGGCATGAAAAATTAATTTTAAAAAACATTTTTCTAGGTTTAAGGGATGATCTAAAAATAAATCGAAGCATAACTAAAGGATTATATTATGCTTATGACATATAAATAAATCAAGTAATTTATTATTATAATAGTAAAATAATTCTTCAAATCTAGGGAAAGGATCTTGAAACTAAAAATAGTATCCTAGGACATTCTTTTTTGATGAATCAAATGGTCCCTTAGACCATCAAAGATTTATAGCTTTATGATTGTTAACTATATCTTGGTCATGTTCTCTACCACTCTCCATCAGAACATAATGGTTATATTTCTCTTCCATAATAATGTTTTCCTACATATAACCCTAGTATGCGTTATATCTTGTGACCTTTGTACTTCTATTTCATTATTTTAAATTTGAAGTTTTATCGACCCTTGTTCCAATGTGGGGTTGTAATAAAAGAATTTTGAATAGTCAAACCACAGTTATCGAACCCAAATTAAAAAAATGAGAGGATGAAATTTATTGATTAATGTTAGAATTTAATATCCCATATTTCACGGAATGTTTCTTTTAAAATAAATTTAATAGCTTTTGTGGCATGCAACACTGAATTTGAGCACACTATGATCTATCAAATTAGTTGTTTAAAAATGGGTTAGGAATAGTATTAACCACATTATGAAATTTATAAATTTTATTTTTCAAAATTTTCTTCTTTTTTGAATTCAGAATATTAAAATTATCTTAGGGTGAATTTTTGGTTTTTTTCTAAAAAGTTTAATTTTTTTGAAAAATAGTGAGAAATTTTGCATTGTAGTTAAAAACAGAATTTTTCATTTAAATAATTTTTATATATTAAATTTATTTTTAAATTAAAAAAATATTAATAATACATATATTAATACAATTTATGTAATTTGAAATAATTTATATTAAAATTAGATATAAAAACTTACTGAAATTTTAAACGTCTCCTTTACCCGCATTCTCACCACATTAGCGCTAAAATTAAATTAGAAACTTCTGTGAGTTAAATTTTTAAAAATTTATATACATGGTTGTAATAAATATGATATATATAGTCAAATAAGATCAACTTATTTTTTTGGTGAATACTAACTTTAGTATTTATTTATTTATTTACCACGGCTAAAGGTAAATCAGGTGATTAAAGGTAAAGATAATATTATAATAACATAAAATTGCCCTGACCCTTATCCTAATTTCATTGGATAAGTTTTTTTCAAAAAAAAAATCTACCTTAGACTTAAATTATGATCTTTTTTAATCTACTTATGTTAGATTATGACATTTATTATATTTTATATAAAAAACAGTTAAAAATGGCATACTCAAATTTTAATAACATTATCATTTTTAATATGAGGTTATATAAGTGATATGGTCAAATATAAATATTATTTATAAATATATAATTTTTATCTAAATCATGGTAATTTATTTAAAAAAAATTTAAAAAAATAATTAAATTAAATGGTGACATAATGACGCTACGGTAATTGAGTTATTAAAGGAATAATCAATTAAATGATATTAATAATATTAAAATAAATATAATTTAAAATATTTCATGCCATACACGAATTATTTTGATAACTTTTACATGTTATGGATGATTTAATGTATTTTTTCTAAGGAATGATTTTTAATATGGTTTTTTTAAAAGTCAAGTAATAAATAGTGTCAAATTTGGCATAAATTAGATTTTAAAATAAATAATATTTTATTAAATGATATAAAAATAATAAAAATATATATTTATGGAAACTAATTAGGATAATGTTAAATATTTTATAAATTATTCAATTGGGTTCTTTTGGAAATCTTTAGTAACTATATTAACCCTACAGATTAGAAAATCCAAGTTATCATAGTAGGAGTTAAAGGGTTTAAATAAGTGTTAAATACAATCAATAAAGTTAATTTTGTTACCTAAACATGTATAAAAATCAATTTTTTAGATTATTAATACCCATAATTATACTATCTTTTAAATAATTCACTTTTTATTAACTTATAATTGAGAATTAATTTATATTAATTTAATATTTTAAGAGTTTCCTAATGTTCCCCTACCCTCTCTTATAAAAGGGAACCTATACTTCTCATTTATTCACACCTCTAAAACCATTTGTCTCGCCCAAAACCAACCCATTTATCCTTAAAACTCACGCAAATTCATCCTTGACACTATAATTTGGGTATAAATCCAACCTAATAAGTCCTTTTGTGCAAATCAAAAGGAGATACTCAAAGAAGAGATAATTGTTTTACGAATTCAATTTAACTTCTTTTCTTATTCTACTTACTATTTCTATAATGTTTCCATAATAAATTAATAAATCAAGTGTCATATATATTCTGATATGTTATTATTATTATGGTACAATCATGTTCTTCCTTTTATCCATCCTACAAATAACAACATCATCATGCGTGTGTACGTACAACTTACCATCTCCACAATGTGGTGTAATTTTTTTTCATTTTAACTTTATTTGGATGGGTATAATGATGAATATAATGGATATAAATAATAAATGTGACATTATATTTATTATTTATAATTAACATACAATCCATTTCTTTACCCCTTTACCATTAAGGAAATGATATTGTCGCGTGTGCGTACGTACGACCTATTGTATCCAAGAGATGATGAGATTCATCTTCCATGTTAAATATTCAAGAATGATTATAAAAATATATATAATGAATATTTTTGAAATATATGACATAATAAATCTACTATAATATATATATATATATCATTTACTTTATTCCATTCAATAGAATAAGAAAACAGAAGTAGCATTCATACGTACGTACGGCCTACCGTCTCCATGAATGATGTATTTCATTCCATATATTTTGTGTGTATATATATATATTATTATGAATATATATAATATATAAATCATGTTTTACATTATGGAATTAATTAAATCATGAACTAATTAATATGAAAATTGTAAGATCCCGGATATTGGAAAGGTGTGTTCTCGTTTAAGTTTTGGTTTGAATCCCTTGTTTTTGTTAATTAAGTGCTTACCCAAGTCTTATAGAAGTATTGGGGGTTTTCCAAGGGTTCGGGACAAGAAAAGTGGAGAAAAGGGGGTTTTTTGGGTAGGTCGCACGGTCTGCACACGGTTAGTGCTAACCGTGCGGAAAGACCAAGAAATCGTGCTGAATTTGTGTTTTTGGATAGTGACATTTTGTAACGCCCCGACCCCAGCTACCCAGAGTCGGTGCATTACTTCGTAACATTGGCATGATCACAAAAGATCAAGTCTCGAAAGACCGATTAGTTTAGTAGCCTTGGAAACACTAGATACATTCATAAGTCTTTCATTACATCAAAATTAAACAAACTACAATAACATGGTCTTCATAGCCCACACTCATATCTTCACTGACTATTCTTGCAAGTCAGTCATAATACACTTCTTCACATCCTGGAAAATTTTTAAACATTGAAAGGGGTGAGCTCAGATGCTCAGTAAGGATAACAATATTGCGGAAGCTTTCATAAATAAACATTAACATTTAAGGCAATGTATAACTAAAACAAAAGCCTTATTGAACATGAACTTTAGCATAATATGGCAAAAGTAAACTGAAATAATGCCATTTACTTACTCACATGGATATTCTACTAGTCGAATAATCACATGAAATATCAATAACCACTTCCATAATGAGGGAATGTATAATGCCGGACATTCTGAAACATTTTGTCAAGGCCTCGGCCAAGACATCTAAAATGATTAAGGCCTCGGCCAAAACCATAAATCAAATTGGGAAAGGGCCTCGGCCAATTCCACGTCTAGTTGTCTCATGAGACCTACCGATGCATCGAGGAGCTATAGCGGGCTCCACCCGTCACATATTAAGTCCAATACATTCCTCATATGAATAGGTTAAAACATAACATAAATATTCGTATTAAAACTAGCATACGAAATGTCAATAATTTCTCCATAAACTATGGATGGTATAAAATAACACATCCTCAGTCAAATATTTCACGAAATGCTCAATGGAAGTTTTGTATCATAAATCAATTTCAATTAAACTTAAAACCCATCAAAGGATGTTGACATGGATGGAATCAAAGCTATTTGAGAGAAATAACTCTCTTTTTTTTTAAATCATTTAAAAGTCCCATAATTATAAAATAATACATTTACTTTGAAAATTTTCTTACCTTAAATTTGTCAAAAAGGTCAAAAAGTACATTGTTTGGAAAACGACGGTGAGATTCTTTTCAAAAACGTATAAGGGTATAAAAGACTTTAACCCATTTTCCATTTAATAGTAAAAATGTTTTGAAAGACATTTTTAAGAAACATGGATTTGGATGATAACGAGGTCCCAGTAGATAATTATGTATAAACAACCTTGGATAATGAAGAGGTTGTGAAGTAAACCCTTACCTTGTACTTTTCCTTGGTTGGGGTAGGTTAACCTCCTGTATAATAAACTAGAGTTAATATATACCTTATTAAGAACCATTTTCAATTTCATTATCCTTATTATATCACTTATTACAATGATATGAACATTATGTAATTATTTAAGTTAATAACGGTCGTTTTGTCGATCTTTGGTACTTGAGTCAAAAATAAACTTCTTATAATTACAAGTTGTTCATGTGGTGAAATATCCATTATATCCGGAATTATATTCATGATGTAGATATCATATATATCATATATACAGTATATACATTCATTCATAATGTCACGTAACATTTAGAGGTAAGAAATGAAATGCACCGTTCATGGAGACGGTAAGCCGTACGTACGCATGAACGCTACTTTCATTTCAATTTCATATTTAATGGAAGTAAATCATAATGATATAAATGTATAATATAATTCCAGTATAATATAGTGTATAATACCATTTACTCCATCCTTTATACATCCCACATATGGCATTTACGATTCAAATCACTTTGAGGGGGCGGTAGTCCGCACTTCCTAAAATGAAATTATCGCGTTTTACCCATAATGGAAATCATAAAGTATGCCATAAATGAGAAATACAGAAGCATAAGTAAAACAAAAACATATTATATATCATATATAAAAATAGTGACATCTTAATGGCCACCTTTGAAGGTGTTATATGAGTGTTGAACAATCATCGCTTCGTGAGGCAGAAATTCGCCATCCACAGAAACCGTATGTTCTTTAACCATTAGATGTAGGTGTGTGTAAGTGTAGCTCGAATCCTTCTTATAACAACATCCTAGTATATTGAGGATACTGGTGTTGTTACAAAAGAAATGAATAAAAAGAGTTTAGGGGGTTGGAGAAGAAAAATAAAACAAAACAACATTATAAAAGACATTACCTCAAAATCGGGTAACTCTTTTTGATTTGAGCCAAAGGCTTCCTTGGGAAGAGTTCTGCCCAAAGTGAGGATTCTAGGAGTAAGAGAGGGATGTTGGGAGAGTATTTGGGCAGAGGTTGGCCGAGCCAAATGGCTTGAAGGTGTGAATAAGGTGGGAGAGGTGGGGGCCTTTTATAAGTGGAGAGGAGGGGCACTTTTGGAAAGTAATGAAATGTTACATTATTTCAAAATGCTTTTCGGATTCTAAAGGTCCCACATCTATATAATTCGAGTCTAAGGTGATAAGGTTTCGAAATATCTTCATCCAATAGGCTTTGGACAAGTGTAAGCCTCGGATTTTGCATTATCTTCTCATTTTATTTAAATCGTCAAATAATGATGTCATCGCTGCATCATTATTATGTCATAAATACTTTAATTTATTTAATGTCTAAAAATTATAAAACAAATACTATGATGTAGGAAATCTTTTTAGCTTTCCAATGACTATTTATAATCAAAATTTGGACTTGTATAACCCCAATTAAAAATTGTTTTAGTAGAACAATTTATGTTAGTGTCATTTTCACTTTAACATTAAATAAAAACTAATTTATGTCATTTCCCAACAAAAGTGGATCCATGGGGTCCCCAAGTTAGGCCATGGCTTGTCTTGGTCGGCCATGACTCAACCAATGAGGTTGGGACATGTGTCTAGGTCATTTAATATTATTAAAGTATTATCTATACCTTAAACTACACTAATTACCACTAATCGCGATTAAGAACTTAATAAGTTACTATTCACCAAAAAATTATTATAATCTCATTGAACCACATTTTACTTCTTAATGACAACCATGTATGTCGGATTTTTGAAAATCAAATCACAGAAGTGGTAATATTTCATTTAAACGAAAAATCAGTTATTTAACTACCACTTAGTGGTTTCACTATTCATCAAAAATTGAAGTTTCTCAGAACAATGCCAAAATTTCATCCTAAGCTATAATTGATATTCCGAATTCAAAAATGATGTCTATTTTACAAAATTCCAAACATATAAGTTGCATTAATTAATTTTATAATTAATTCCCGCTGTTACGACAAATAGCGTGTTTTCAAGAAACAATTTATATCAAAAGATTGGCAATTGTTTATGTCCAAATTCAATGTTAAATTAATTCTAATGACCACCATTGGATAAAATGGTAAAAATATATTCTAATTATACTTTAAAACCATCAAATATTATAATTTATCACTATAAATTATTTTGATTAAAAAAGTTGTTTTAAGTATTTTTCACTATTTATAAAATTTTAGAAGTTCTCAGAAAAATACCAAAAATTCAACATAGGCTAATTTCGATATTACGAATACAAAAATGAAGTCCATTTTGACATATAAAATTTATAATATTTCAAAAAGAAGGTATTACTATTCATAACGGCTACTTTGATTAGTCGCGGTGTTTTAGAACTCGAAGTTGCGTACAATGCAAGCTATTGTATTACTGAATGAGAAGCGTATCGTGGAAGCTCGGGGTGTTACATTCTCCCCTCCTTCAATAAATTGCGTCCTCGCAATTTGAAATTTTTCTTGGAAAATACAAGGTTGAAAAGAGAAAAATACCTTTGAGGAAAACCCACATCGAAAATAAGGTTAATAAATATATAACATTAAAAGAAAGCAGGATAAGTACAAAGGTCACCCGATATAGCCCATTATAGGATTCTATGAAAATATGGATATGGAGGAGAAACAAACCATCAAGGTCTGATGGGGAGTTATAGAAAACAGGATTAGGAGAAAGTTTAACCACAAGAAAATCACAAACTTGTGATTGGTTAAACGGTCATTGAATCCCTAGTTGGAAAAGTTAACCGACAACATTTTTGTTTTAAGTTACCTTTTATAATGTTGAGGATTTTATTTAGGAGATTTACTAAGAACGTAAGGGAATATACATACTTGTTATGTATACTTTCATTCATTAATGAATTTTTACCACAAACCCATCTTTTACTCCAAATGGTAACAGAACTCAAAAATATTCTATTTATCCTAATTGTATAAGGTACCAAAGGTTAACACATACCATTTAGATTAGTAAAATTATATTGTAATAACCAGGGAATTCCTGTAGGCTAGTGGTTGGAAATAAAGGCCTGTCGCACTATGATTGTGGGTTCGATTCCTGCAGCTTTGTCCGACGCGACGGGTTATGCCCCACCCTGCCGGTTGTCCTTTTCCTAAAACTATATTATTATAATATTCCAAAAATAATCTTCATAAATTTTTTAACCTTAAACCATACTATCCAAAGATCAACTTAATCCACTCCAACCTTTATAGTTATCCAAAATACCTCTGTCCAGACTTTCTCTAAAAGGTCTCTTAATTCCAAAATCAATTTATCAGATTCCCCAAACAAAGAAATGTTTCTCTTATTGTCACATACCAAAAATATGATTACCTTAATCATATTAAAACCTTACTGAAATCAAAAAGTAATGCAGTACAATCCATATATATATATTACATTATTCTTATAACCAGAATATAATCCTTGAGTCCAAAAGCACCAATACATTAGTTATTCTGCTTCAACTGTAGTAACAGCATAAGATTGTCCTTGATCCCTTGGCCTTTTCTGAGGTAAGTTTCCCTGACGCTTAGGACATTCATTTGCATAATGACCCATTTCTCTACAATTGTAGCATTCAACTTTGACAGCCTCTTTCTTTCCCTTACAATCACGAGCCTGGTGACCCTTTTCTCCACATTTATAACAAACTCCCATTCCTTTTAGGCAAGTACCAGGGTGATTCTTCCCACAATTATCACATAATGGAAAATCCTTCTTTCCCTTTTTCCCATTATCTGTCTCTTGTTCCACCGTTCTCTTCTTCTCTTGATTTACTTTGTTGTCATAAGACTTAGAGAATTCCTTTTCCGTCTTGATGGCGCATGAGACAATACCTTCGTATGAAGAGAAGGTTTGTGATACTAAAGCTCGACGGAGAAATGGTTTCAACCCATCAAAGAAACGATCAGTCTTACTTCTTGGGTTACGTATGTAATCTGCAGCATACCTTGCTAACCTTGTAAAGTTAGCCTCATACTTTGCGACATTCTCATCCTCCTTCTGCCTCAGACTCAGAAATTGCCTCTCCATATCCGCTCGATGGTCTCGAGGAAAGTATTTTTCTAAAAATAGCTCTTTGAACTCCTTCCATTCCATGTTTGTTAATTCATCATCCTCCTTTGTGTTTTGAATTAGTGACCACCATTGATCGGCATCTCCAGTGAGGCGGTAAACTGCCATGATAACATTCTCCCTTTCACTACTCCCCAAGGCATGGAATATTTTCTCTAAGGAATTTATCCATTGCTCAGCTACTATAGGATTTGTACTCCCATTGAAGGTTGGCGGTTGTTGCCTCATGAAACGGTCTAGCATTGATCCTCCACGTTGCGGATCAGGGTGCTCCATACGAGTAAGGTTGTTATTCATAACCTGCGTGAGTTGTCCCAGTACGGTGAGAAGCTGATCAGCACCAGTTGTATCACTAGCTCCACCATAATTATCCTGAGCAGGAGGGCAATCCCTACACGGAGTGCGTGCATTGATACGGTTTCCATTCCTTCCACTAGGCGCCATTTCTAAATAATGGCATAAACTAGATTAGTTTATGAATCAAAATACATAATCACAAACTTATAAAACACTTAACTTAAATTGAACTATTTATGGATATAATCCATAATCATAAAAGAAATGTTTTCTTTGAGGAAGTATATACTCATAAACCCTTCATAATGATTTGTAAAGAAAATGAGAGTTATCCTAAGCATATCCCCCGGGAGTGTCGTAACCAAGAGTGCAGCAAGGCCCGTTGTCGTGCACCAGTTCCCGTTCGAGTCTAGCTCAAAGCAGTGTTTTCGGGTTTTACCCCTAGGTACATCTGTGCCAGAGCCGCCTCTACCTGCTCGTATCCAGACAGGGATGTATTGCTCGGAAAACTCACAAAATCTCTACAATACCAAAATTCTAGGAAGTTCTTCTATACTAATCCTCAAAGTCTATCTTCGGGCTATGTGCTCTAATCAGAGTTTATCTAAATCTAGCTTCCAAGGTTAGTACTAAACTGCCTCTGATACCAACTGTAACGCCCCGACCCCAGCTACCCAGAGTCGGTGCATTACTTCGTAACATTGGCATGATCACAAAAGATCAAGTCTCGAAAGACCGATTAGTTTAGTAGCCTTGGAAACACTAGATACATTCATAAGTCTTTCATTACATCAAAATTAAACAAACTACAATAACATGGTCTTCATAGCCCACACTCATATCTTCACTGACTATTCTTGCAAGTCAGTCATAATACACTTCTTCACATCCTGGAAAATTTTTAAACATTGAAAGGGGTGAGCTCAGATGCTCAGTAAGGATAACAATATTGCGGAAGCTTTCATAAATAAACATTAACATTTAAGGCAATGTATAACTAAAACAAAAGCCTTATTGAACATGAACTTTAGCATAATATGGCAAAAGTAAACTGAAATAATGCCATTTACTTACTCACATGGATATTCTACTAGTCGAATAATCACATGAAATATCAATAACCACTTCCATAATGAGGGAATGTATAATGCCGGACATTCTGAAACATTTTGTCAAGGCCTCGGCCAAGACATCTAAAATGATTAAGGCCTCGGCCAAAACCATAAATCAAATTGGGAAAGGGCCTCGGCCAATTCCACGTCTAGTTGTCTCATGAGACCTACCGATGCATCGAGGAGCTATAGCGGGCTCCACCCGTCACATATTAAGTCCAATACATTCCTCATATGAATAGGTTAAAACATAACATAAATATTCGTATTAAAACTAGCATATGAAATGTCAATAATTTCTCCATAAACTATGGATGGTATAAAATAACACATCCTCAGTCAAATATTTCACGAAATGCTCAATGGAAGTTTTGTATCATAAATCAATTTCAATTAAACTTAAAACCCATCAAAGGATGTTGACATGGATGGAATCAAAGCTATTTGAGAGAAATAACTCTCTTTTTTTTTAAATCATTTAAAAGTCCCATAATTATAAAATAATACATTTACTTTGAAAATTTTCTTACCTTAAATTTGTCAAAAAGGTCAAAAAGTACATTGTTTGGAAAACGACGGTGAGATTCTTTTCAAAAACGTATAAGGGTATAAAAGACTTTAACCCATTTTCCATTTAATAGTAAAAATGTTTTGAAAGACATTTTTAAGAAACATGGATTTGGATGATAACGAGGTCCCAGTAGATAATTATGTATAAACAACCTTGGATAATGAAGAGGTTGTGAAGTAAACCCTTACCTTGTACTTTTCCTTGGTTGGGGTAGGTTAACCTCCTGTATAATAAACTAGAGTTAATATATACCTTATTAAGAACCATTTTCAATTTCATTATCCTTATTATATCACTTATTACAATGATATGAACATTATGTAATTATTTAAGTTAATAACGGTCGTTTTGTCGATCTTTGGTACTTGAGTCAAAAATAAACTTCTTATAATTACAAGTTGTTCATGTGGTGAAATATCCATTATATCCGGAATTATATTCATGATGTAGATATCATATATATCATATATACAGTATATACATTCATTCATAATGTCACGTAACATTTAGAGGTAAGAAATGAAATGCACCGTTCATGGAGACGGTAAGCCGTACGTACGCATGAACGCTACTTTCATTTCAATTTCATATTTAATGGAAGTAAATCATAATGATATAAATGTATAATATAATTCCAGTATAATATAGTGTATAATACCATTTACTCCATCCTTTATACATCCCACATATGGCATTTACGATTCAAATCACTTTGAGGGGGCGGTAGTCCACACTTCCTAAAATGAAATTATCGCGTTTTACCCATAATGGAAATCATAAAGTATGCCATAAATGAGAAATACAGAAGCATAAGTAAAACAAAAACATATTATATATCATATATAAAAATAGTGACATCTTAATGGCCACCTTTGAAGGTGTTATATGAGTGTTGAACAATCATCGCTTCGTGAGGCAGAAATTCGCCATCCACAGAAACCGTATGTTCTTTAACCATTAGATGTAGGTGTGTGTAAGTGTAGCTCGAATCCTTCTTATAAAAACATCCTAGTATATTGAGGATACTGGTGTTGTTACAAAAGAAATGAATAAAAAGAGTTTAGGGGGTTGGAGAAGAAAAATAAAACAAAACAACATTATAAAAGACATTACCTCAAAATCGGGTAACTCTTTTTGATTTGAGCCAAAGGCTTCCTTGGGAAGAGTTCTGCCCAAAGTGAGGATTCTAGGAGTAAGAGAGGGATGTTGGGAGAGTATTTGGGCAGAGGTTGGCCGAGCCAAATGGCTTGAAGGTGTGAATAAGGTGGGAGAGGTGGGGGCCTTTTATAAGTGGAGAGGAGGGGCACTTTTGGAAAGTAATGAAATGTTACATTATTTCAAAATGCTTTTCGGATTCTAAAGGTCCCAAATCTATATAATTCGAGGCTAAGGTGATAAGGTTTCGAAATATCTTCATCCAATAGGCTTTGGACAAGTGTAAGCCTCGGATTTTGCATTATCTTCTCATTTTATTTAAATCGTCAAATAATGATGTCATCGCTGCATCATTATTATGTCATAAATACTTTAATTTATTTAATGTCTAAAAATTATAAAACAAATACTATGATGTAGGAAATCTTTTTAGCTTTCCAATGACTATTTATAATCAAAATTTGGACTTGTATAACCCCAATTAAAAATTGTTTTAGTAGAACAATTTATGTTAGTGTCATTTTCACTTTAACATTAAATAAAAACTAATTTATGTCATTTCCCAACAAAAGTGGATCCATGGGGTCCCCAAGTTAGGCCATGGCTTGTCTTGGTCGGCCATGACTCAACCAATGAGGTTGGGACATGTGTCTAGGTCATTTAATATTATTAAAGTATTATCTATACCTTAAACTACACTAATTACCACTAATCGCGATTAAGAACTTAATAAGTTACTATTCACCAAAAAATTATTATAATCTCATTGAACCACATTTTACTTCTTAATGACAACCATGTATGTCGGATTTTTGAAAATCAAATCACAGAAGTGGTAATATTTCATTTAAACGAAAAATCAGTTATTTAACTACCACTTAGTGGTTTCACTATTCATCAAAAATTGAAGTTTCTCAGAACAATGCCAAAATTTCATCCTAAGCTATAATTGATATTCCGAATTCAAAAATGATGTCTATTTTACAAAATTCCAAACATATAAGTTGCATTAATTAATTTTATAATTAATTCCCGCTGTTACGACAAATAGCGTGTTTTCAAGAAACAATTTATATCAAAAGATTGGCAATTGTTTATGTCCAAATTCAATGTTAAATTAATTCTAATGACCACCATTGGATAAAATGGTAAAAATATATTCTAATTATACTTTAAAACCATCAAATATTATAATTTATCACTATAAATTATTTTTATTAAAAAAGTTGTTTTAAGTATTTTTCACTATTTATAAAATTTTAGAAGTTCTCAGAAAAATACCAAAAATTCAACATAGGCTAATTTCGATATTACGAATACAAAAATGAAGTCCATTTTGACATATAAAATTTATAATATTTCAAAAAGAAGGTATTACTATTCATAACGGCTACTTTGATTAGTCGCGGTGTTTTAGAACTCGAAGTTGCGTACAATGCAAGCTATTGTATTACTGAATGAGAAGCGTATCGTGGAAGCTCGGGGTGTTACACATTTACATAGTTTGTGCACGATTTGGAAAACTGTGCAGGTAAACCATGCGAGGGGGCCTTTTGGAAAATAAGTCTGAAGGTTTTTCGCATGGTTTGGAAAACCGTGCAGGTAAACCGTGCGGCCAAGAAACTTCTAAAAAATTGCAATTTTTTCACCCTAGGATTTTTAACCCTTACTCAGGATTTCCTCCCATTTCCCCTATCTTCACCCTAGGGACGAACCAAATCTCCCAAGAACTCCAAAATATCAATCTCCCTCATTTTAAGTAATTTTTGGTGTCATTGGTTTCGGGTCTAAGCTCCGAGTAAGGCTAATCCAATCCTTACTTCTCTTTTGAGTTTAGGGTTTGTATCTTATTCTCCTCTCTTTCCGAAGCTCCAAAACCCTACTTCTTAGGTGAGTTTTAGGGTGAATCTTCAAAGGTTCATAGAAGTGTAATCTAAGGGATTTATTAAGAGTGTTTTCACTCACAGAATCAATGTAGGTGGTCTACAAGTTATATCCCATGGTTTATTTGAGGATTTTTGCATGTGTGGTTTTGTTTGTGGGTGTCTATTGGTACTTTTTGATCTCACATGGCATGTTTTGGTAAAGTGGTTGTTAAAAATGTAAATGGAGACCTCACCATCCAATGGTATGCATTGAGGGTGATGACACTAATCTAGGGCTACCCATGGGGCGAGCTGACTCTTCCGGGCCTAGGGATTTGTGAAGAACAAGTGATATTGTTGTGTAATCATGTAGAGCCCTTGATAAACACGTTGATATGATTATTTGTGTCCAGTTAGAAGCTAGGTGGTGCAACTAGACTTAATAATAACCTAATGGATATTGGGATAATATGTGGAAATGATTAAATACCATAATGGAATGAGTTATGAGCATGGTAATGAATCCTAGTAGATTAGGCATAATGAACCACGCCTAGTGAGAGAGCAATAATTAATGAATGATTAGTGAGATAAGTATAATAAAATTGAACTCGGATAAATGGTCAAATGATGTGAAAAGTGGTAAATGTGTTAATGGGTTAAGGCATGGTATTGACCCTCATGTTATTGTTATGGTTTATGTTTTCCCTGCTAAATGGTTGTGATGTTGTGTAAATGGTTAATGGTTACATATATGTATATTATGTGCACATATCTTGGTAGTGTGGGGTATTTAATGAGGTTATATTCCCATGGTTTGAGTTGGAATGAGGCTCTAAACTCCACCCCTAATCCACGGGGTAGGGATAGGACTGATGCTCTATTTCCCCATCGATTGTATTCACCCCGACTAATGTTTCGAGGTGAGGATATGGTTGATCTGAGGAAGTTGGTTCTAGTGAGATAGGACAACTGGGTGTTTTCCTCATGTATGTGATTGTGTACTTCTAGCCCATATAACTTGTTTTGTTAATGATCCCAAGATAAATGTGTTATAAATGGTAAGTAATGGGAAATGGGATGAAGTGGTAAGATGTGGACATGTTAATAATTGTTGGTAATGGACCTAAACTAGCTAAGGGAACTTGATCTTTCCTTGTCATTTATTAGTCATTACCCTTTTTCATTCACAATTGTTTATACCAGATATTTTTTAGACATCATTGGTGGTGGCCTACTGAGTTGTACTCACACCCTGCTCGAGTTGTTGTTGGGTACCCGAGCAGACTTCATGTTTTCAAGTCAGGATAAGGGTAAATTCCCTTGCTAGGTAGTTGGGTTATCATGGGTGTATGTGGAGGAGGGCCCAGAGTTGGTGTAAGGACCATTTTGAGGATTTCGTAGTTTGTCTTTATTTTGGGTTTTGTTTACCTTTTCACTTGTAGTATGGCGTGGCATATTTATCATTGGACCTAGTTGTACCCCATTTGGGAATGGTCATTTATGCATTCTCTTGTAATAATGATTATTATTCTGGCATTTTGTTTATTTTTTGTTATGGATTACTCTTATAAAAAGGGGTTCTAGTCTCTCCAATTTACTATTCAGACCCCCGCTGCTATTCAGAAACCTTTAGTGTATGAGGAGGCATGCTTAAGGTTATGTAACCACCCGGATCAGAGCATCGGTTTAGTGGATTCCAAGTCGGGGATGTTACAAACTGGTATCAGAGGAGGTCTTTCTTCTCCTTATTTGGAATATTATTATTTGGGATGGTAAACGGGAGATAGGATGTGTCATGCCTTGGTAATGACCTCATACTTGGGAGTATCTAACCCCTGAATGAGGAAAACCCCAAGTCACCGAGGGTGGGAATTGTTGTTCTTGATTGCATGATGTTTTATTTGATTATATTTCACAATTGGGTGATTCACATGTTGCGTGATGTGAATATTTTATGATATTTGGCTTGTGGCCTCAATGGAACATGGTTGTGCATTCATGCATCGTTGTAGGAACCTAGAGGGGTAGGTGACATTCATCATGGTAGGAATTCATGGGTTGGGTGTGTGAGGTATGAAAGGTAGAATGCACCTTGTATTTTGATAATTGAAATGGGAAAATGTGGTAAATGAAACAATGAAAGTGGGTGATGATAAATGAATGATAAGTGATGAAAAAAGAAATATGTATAGTTAAGGGTTGTAATGAATTTACAGTGTTGTTGTAAAATGTTGTGTGAGATTTGTGTTGGTGTATGGTTGTTTAACCATTTGGGACAATGTCCTGCGGTAGGGATGGTCAGGGTGATGTTTTTGGAATAATAAGGATTATTAGGATGGTTCATGTACGGTGGGTTGTTGTAGATGGTGAAGAACCTTCTTGTTATGAAGTTGTAAAAGTTTTATGGTATGTGTTATAAACTTTGTTCTTGTAAATATAGATAAATGCCATCATGAAGTCAAGCATCGGTTGGGAAACGAGAGGATGTTGCTGAGAACAATCCTCTAGCAGAGGGGCAAGAGGATGTGGTGATCTAGGAATGTGGGGAAGAGCAGTTCTGAGAGAACTTGGCTTGTTTTATACAGATGATGGATTGGAACCCAGGTCAAGTTGCACAAAGCATGTTTGAGCTGATCAGAGAGTTTCAACTACATCACCCTCCAACCTTTTTTGGAGAGGGTGGGCCAGAGGAAGCGGATTTCTGGATAGAGTCTTTCTAGACTATATCTGGATACTCCCATTGTGAATCAGGTCAAATTGGAAAATTATATGTTTTGGGGCCATGCAAAGTGTTGGGGGGAAATCCTAGCTCAGACTGAGCAAGATGAGGGCATGTTGTAGAAATATTTCTAGGAAATGTTTTTGGATCATTTTCACCCAGAGACTTTGAGGCAAGAGTGGGCTGCAGGGTTCATGAGCCTGACTCAGGGATCGATGTCGGTGATGGAGTTGGCGAGTCGCTTCACTGACCTGCGAAGCTTTGTTCTAGCATCGGCGGGGGATGAGGTAGTAGTTTTGAGGTGTTTTTAGGATGGTATGAGGCACGAGATCAGGTCTCAAGTGAATATCTTTCTCTTTAAGAGGTTTACAGAGGTAGTGGATCAGGCATTGATCTCAGAAGGGAACCTGAAGAGACTTTCAGGTAGTGGGACTGTTGTGCCAGCAGGGCAGACAAGTGGTGTAGGTTCTAAGGGCTGGAAGTGTCATTTTGGACTTTTTAGCAGGGCATAAGTGTTCAAGGTGGTTAGAAGAGAGATTCCACCTCCCAGGGTGGTGATCGGGTGTTCTTCTATCAGTGCGGTAGGCCGGGGAACATGCGTGGCTCGTGTCATCGACCTCCACTTGAGTGTCAGTCATGCGGCTGATTAGTACATGTGCAAAGGTTCTATAGGAACCCTTAGCAGGAGAGTATAAATTTTTGTGACAAGTATATTTCTAGCGAAGGTAATGGATCTATTTCTCTATATCATGAAATAAATTGGAGCTCCACGGGATGTACAGGTAGGGGCAGTGGATGTGGAACTATGGGGAAAGACCAACCATGTCAGCAGGGAAGTGCGGTGTTGGGAATGTAGGTTGGATTCTAGGGTAGAGGGGATAATCAGATTCATGAAGTTCAGTCATCACCTGGTGATGGTGAGGCTGGACAATCAATTGTTCGATGTACAATCCTTGTACCTTCTATGTTTTCAATTGTGTTGTTTGAAACTGGTTCCACACACTCTTTTGTTACTTCTCACCTTATGTTAGTGTTGGGTTTTCTTGTTGAGAATGTGTGTGTGGTTATGTCGATTGAAACTTCGTTGGGGGTGAAGAATGTGGACATCAGGCAGTGCAATGGATGTGCTTTGGAAGTCGGTGGGTATAGATTGGTTAGTGTTATATCGGGTGCACATAGACTGTTACCATTACAGGGCATCGTTCAGGTCACTTGAGGGTGACGCTTATGTCTATCACGGAGAGTGGGATGTTCGAGTAGGTCGCGCAAGGCCATTCTGTCGGTAGTTGGATAGGATCACAACTCAATTAGCTTGTCTTTTCATTTATGATGAAAGAGGGGAATAGTCGGTCTTCCCTCTAGTAGTGGATTAGTTTTAGGATGTGTTTGCTAAGGATTTCTCTGGGTTTCCACCAGAGAGGGATGTTGAGTTCACGATTGAGTTGCTATCGGGAGAGGAGCCAGTTTCTATTCTGTTATACTAAATAGCACAAGAAGAACTCCATAAGTTAAAGGTTCATCTTGAGGATTTGTAATTTAAGGGGTTCATATGTCCTAGTATGTCTCCTTGGGGATCTCCTATGATTTTTTCAAAGAATGATGACATGTCATTAAGGTTGTGTGTTGATTATTGGAAGTTAAATCATATGACGGTGAAAAATTTGTACCCTATCCTAGAATCGATGACCTGTTTGAATAGTTTAAGGGTGCATCTGTGTTTTCTAAGATTGATCTGAGATCAGGTTATCACCAGTTGAGGGTGAGGCCTTCTGACGTACCGATGACAGCTTTCAAGAGTCAGTATGGGTTTTTTGAGTTTGTGGTGATGCCTTTTGGCATGAGCAATGAACCAACAATATTCATGGATTTGATAAGATGATTCTTTCATCCTTACCTGGATTAGTTTGTGTTGTTCATTATTGAAGACATCTTGGTGTACTCGAAAACTCATGACCATCATTCCCAACATCTTGACATCATCTTGAGTACACTAAGAGAGCATCAGCTTTATGCTAAGCTATCAAAGTGTCAGTTCTTGATTGGATAAGCACATTTTTTGGATCACATCAAATCTAAGGAAAGTGTGTCGGTGGATCTAGATAAAGTGAATATAGTTGTGTCTTGGGAGCTTCCCAAGAGTGTTTCAGATGTTCGTAGTTTTCTAGGTTTGGACAGATATTACCAGAGGTTCATTCATAATTTCTCTTGTTTGGTAACACCTTGGTCGGGCTTGACCAAGAAGGGAATCAGGTTTGAATGGATGGAGGTTTGTGAGAATTCCTTTCAAGAGTTGAAAAATTGATTGACGACTACACTGATATTGGTCTTACCTGAGCCAGGTAGGAAGTATGTTCTATTTTATAATGCATCCGATATCGGGATTGGTGTTGTGTTGATGCAAGATGAGTGGGTTGTCGCTTATGGGTCGAGGAAACTGAGACCCCATGAGTGGAATTATCTCACTCATGATCTTGAGTTGGTTGTAGTAGTGTATTCCCTAAAGTTATAGAGGCACTACTTGTTGGGGTAACGGTTCATAGTGTATACCGACCACAAGAGTTTAAAGTATATCTTTTCAAAATGGGATTTTAATCTTCATCAGTGAACATGGGTTGAGTATCTATAGTCTTTTGACTTTGATATAGTATATACACTGAGGACAGGAAATGGTGTTACAGATGCTTTGAGAAGTAAGGCTCGGAACTATGCGGTTCAGGAATCCAACACCGAGTGGAAGGTGATGGCCTTGTTTGTGGAGATCCACCTATAGGTGCGGGAGGAAAATGGTTAGGAGAATCTTTCTTTTGTGGTTGTAGAATCGATGATTTTGATCCATGTTAAGAGAATTTAGCTTGAATATCCTAAATGTTTGGCCATGAAGGAAATACTTAATGGTGGGGAGCCACCTTCAGGTTGGGCCGTCGGTGTGGATGGGGTTGTTTTTGTTCATGATCGTGTGGTTGTGTCAGTGTGCATGCATGAAGATTTGATGTGTGAGTTCCATGCATAAAAATGGGAAGTGCATCCTAGTTTGACCAAGATGTATTGTGATATCCTTAGTAATGTTTGGTGGCCAGGAATCAAAAAGGAAGTTGAGGGCTTTGTGGCACAGTGCCTTACCTATCAGTAGGTGAAGGTCGACCATCAATGCCCAGGTGGACTATTACATCCATTATCCATTCTGGAATGGAAGTGGGATGATGTTCCGATGGAATTTTTTTGTGGGTCTTCTGAGGATGCCTCATAGGAATGATGAAATCTGGGTGGTTGTGGATCAGGTAACAAAAGTGGCTCATTTCTTACCGATTCAGGAGACTTATACAGTTGATTAGTTGGGTGAGTTGTATGAACTGGAAATAGTACGGTTTCATGGTGTACCATAAAATATAGTTTTGGATTGTGATACTCATTTCACATTTCATTTCTAGAAAGGGTTGTAGAAGTTTCTGGGTACATAGGTGCTCTTGAGTACGAATTTCCACCTGAAGATGGACGGACAGTCGGAGCGTACAATCCAAGTGTTGTAAGACATGTTGAGGGCTCGTGTCATGGATTTCGGTGGTTCATAGGAAAACCACCTGTCACTTGTTGAATTTCCCTACAACAACAGTTTTCAAGCTATAGTTCAGATGGAACCATTAGAGGCTCTCTATGGGAGGTCATGTAGATCTCTGATGTGTTAGTTCGAGGCCGGTGAAACTGAGTTTTTGGGACAGAGTCTCCTACAGGAGACATCAGATAAGGTTGATTTTATTCAGAAATAGATGGTAATGGCTCAGGGTAGGCATGAGTCATATGCGGATCAGAGGTGTAGACCTCTTGATTTCGAGGTGGGTGATAGTGTGATCCTTCATGTTTCTCCAAGGTTGGGTCACCGACGGATTCAGAAGCAAGGAAAGTTGGTGCCCAGGTATGTGGGGTCGTTTGCGATTGTGGAGTGGATCGGAACAGTGGCGTACTGATTGACTCTTCCATGGTTGTATAGCGGGATGCATGATGTCTTTCATGTGTTTCAGCTTCGACAGTGTCACCCAGACCCAACTCACGTGGTGGATGTTGAGGATGTTGTTCTTGAGGTTGATGCATCCTTTGAGGAGCATCTGGTTCGTGTCGTGGATCGTAGTGAGAAAGTCTTGCGGGGCAAGGTTGTTCCATTTTTGTGAGTACTATGACATCAGGGAAATGTTCAGTAAAAAACAAGGGATTGGGAATCAGATATGTGGTCTCAGTGGCCTGATCTCTTTTCCTTGTAAGTGAAATGAAGCCTGGGAGCTCGGCTCGAGGACGAGCTGTTATAAGGTGGGGAGGTTTTAAGATCCCAGTTCTTGGAAAGGTATGTTCTCATTAAATATTTGGATTAAATCCCTTATTTTGGTTAATTAAGTGCTTACCCAAGTCCTATAGGTGGCTTGGGGGTGTTCCAAGGGTTTGTGACATGAAAAGTGGAGAAAATGGGTTTTCTGCGTAGGTCGCACCGACTGCGCACGGTGAGATAAGCATAATAAAATGGAATTGAGTAAATGGTTAAATGATGTGAAATGTGATAAATGTGTTAATGGGTTAAGGCATGGTATTAACCCTCATGTTATTGTTATGGTTTATGTTTTCCTTTGGCAATGGTTGTGATGTTGTGTAAATGGTTAATTGTTACATATATGTATAGCATGTGCACATAACGTGGTAGTGTGGGGTATTTGCTGAGGTTCTACACCCACGGGTCGAGTTGTATTGAGGCTTTAAACTCCACCCCTAATGCATGGGGTAGGGATAAGACTGATTCTCTATTTCCCTATCTGTTGCATCCATCCAGAATGATGCTTTGAGGTGAGGATATAGTTGACATGAGGAAATTGGTCCTAATGAGATATGACATGTAATTTACTCATGTATGTGATTGTGTAATTTGAGCCTGTGTAACTTGTTGTGTTTATGCACCCATGATCAATGTCTTGGAAATGTTATGTAATGGGAAATTAAATGAAGTGGTAAGATGTGAAAATGGTAATAATTGTTGGTAATTGACCTAAACTAGCTAAGGGGACTTAATATTTCCTTGTAATTTATTATTCATTACCCATTTTTCAGGCATAATTGTTTATACTAGATATTTTTTAGACACCGTTGGTGGTGGCCTACTATGTTTTACTCACACCCTGCTTGGGACGCCATTGGGTACCCAAGCAGAATTCATGCTTTCAGATCAAAGGCCCTTACTAAGCAGTTGGGTTGGCATGGGTGTACATGTAGGAGGACTCAGACTTGGTGTCGAGACCATTTTGGGGATTTCACAGTTTGTATTTATTTTGGGTTTTGTTTACCATTGTACTTGTAGTATGGCATGGCATATTTACCATTGGACCTAGTTGTACCCCATTTGGGAATGGTCATTTATGCATTCCCTTGTAATAATAATAATTATTCCTCCATTTTGTTTATTTTCTGTCGTGGCTTACTCTGATATAAAGGGGGTATAGTATCCCCAATTGACTATCCAAAACTCTGTTGCTATTCGGAAACCTTTAGTGTATGGGGAGGTGCGCTTAAGGTCATGTAACCACCCAGCTCAGAGCACCAGTTTATTGGATTCCAGGTTGGGAACGTTACAAAAAATTCAAAACATGTATGATTAACAAAGCATTTATTACGAAAAATGTTTCATTAACTTGGAATTATTAATAAATAGGTAATATAAAGTCATAAATTAATCATATATGATATCATAAATAAAGTATATGGTTCTGGTATGAATTAATAACATATTTTAAACCATTATACAAGAGTTTAAAGAACATCCAACTAAATGAAAGTATTAGGTAAGGGTTAATTTCACAATCTATTTATTATCCAACATTTTTTATATCTAAGTATTTATTGGATCATATTTATCATCCATGTCCATATTTCTTAAAAACATATTCAATTTTTTTAAAAAATATTTAAAGACATTTTTCCCATGTTCGAATTTTTATAAAATGGTATGAAATGTATCTTTTTTTTTTCTTTATATGGTACTTTTTGAATTTTTCAACAAAGTATTAGAAGAATGTTTTCTTTAACTTATACAGCGTGAGAGGATTTTCCACCATTGTGAAGCCTTAAAATTTTTAATCTTCCCTTAAAATATTACAAGTTTGTTTTCAAAAGAAAATTTCCTTTTAATATTTCATTGCTTTTAAATTATTTCAAAATAAAAAAATAGTATATTTCTCTCAATAAATTTTAATGATTTTATTAGATTATTTTAATCTATGTTGGATTTTATTCTTAATTGAGGTTGATTGTTTGTGATACAATCTATTATGTTATATTTAAGGGTTTATGATATGTTTGACTGTGGATGTGCTATTTTGATACCATTCATGGATTCTGGTTGTTGTATTAACATTTCTTATGCTAGTTTTGATATGACTATTTATGTTGTTTATGGTTCAATCTTTTCATATGAGGAATGTATTGGACTTAGTAAGTGATGGGTGGGGCCTGCTATAGCCCCTTGATGTATCGGTAGGTCTCATGAGACAAATCAGAGATGTTTTTTGGTTAATTCCATGACCATTTATTTTTATATATCTTTGTTGAGGCCTCGAAAGTAAGTTTCATATGTCCCGCATTATGCATTCTCTCATTATAAGATTAGTTATTGATATTACATGTGATTATTCTACTAGTAGAATATCCATATAAATGTTTAAATGGAATTATTTGATTTATTATTTCCATATTATTCGCAATATTAAGTTTAAAAGTATTTTGTTTCAGTTTTATACCTTTCCTTAAAATTTTATGCTTATCTATAAAACATTTAATTGTATTATTTACCCTTATTGAGCATCTGAGCTCACCCCTTTATTATGTTTTATTTTCCTATGATGTCAAGATGTTTATTATTATTTATATGAAGGGTTAATCTAAGATAATAATGGTGTTATCAAAGCATTATCTATGTTTTATTTTATGTTATGAATTGTAATATAAGGTTAAAATATGGGATCTATTTTCCAAGAATGTTAAAATAATAGGTCCTCTAGTATTCAACACTTGTACCTATTCCAATGTAATAAATTCAGGCACTGACTCCAGGATTATGGGGTCAGGGTGTTATAGTTGGCATTAGGTGAATTTTATTACCAACCTTGGAAGCTAAATTTTGAAATGAAAAATTAGAAAACATAACCCTATGCATGACTTTGAGGATAAGTCTAAGTATAGGATATAATCCTTTAGATTTGGTAGTTGATAACCTAGGTTAATCCTAATGAATTACAGATTGAAAAAAAGATTCCATAATTTAGAGATCCTATAAATGATTCTTCAGGAATATATCATTATGATTTGTGTTTCTCACTTTGTGCTTTGAGTTCTGGTCAATGGTTAGAATTACCAATGTTATACAAGCAATAGTTATACTACTGATGAGGAAGAGACTAAAAATTGATATTAAAAGAATAAGTTATTAAGGAATAATATAATTAAGAGTATTTGATGGTTTTATAATGAAGTAGAATGATTGAATTTTATGATTATGTGGATTCAATAATTATTTCATCAATGGTGCTTTTTTTTATAAGAATCATGATATATATAAGGATTTTACTCTAGTGCATTTTCATCGAGGATTTGGAAGCATGAATGATTTCATAATAGGTTTTTAGGTGATCAAATATTTGGTATGTGATAATAAGAGCTACATGATGTTATGTTGGGAAAAATATTATGTTAATTTTATTTAGGAAATGGTCGACATATATTGAATATTACTAGGGAAATTGCATTTTTGGTATGAGACATTAAGAGTGATTGAAGTTATTTGGAGATAAATGATAAAACATTTCATGTAAGACTATGTGATCAAATACTTCTATTTTCTTAGGTTTTAATCTTAGTTATAATATTTTTGAGGAATTTGAAGGATGGTTATTTATTGAATAATCTATGTTTATCTTTCGATATTATTTTTGAGGTTAAAGTTTTATTTATTGGATAAATTGTGATAACATTTTTGGTTTTAGTAAATATTTAACGACTAAAAGAATAAATAATGGATCTTGTGATTCTTAAAAGTGTTTTAGGTGTGAAAAAATCATTTTGAAACAGTTTTTCCCAAGTTTAAGGGATGGAATAAAAATAGATCAAAGCACAACCAAAGGATTAGATTATGCTTCTGATATGGAATGAAATCAAGTAGTGCTTATCTGAATAGTAAAATAATTATTCAACTCTAGGGAAAGGATCTTGAAACTAAAAAATTTATCATTATACCTTCTTTTTTGATGAATCAAATGGTCCCTTAGATTATCACTGATTTATAGCTTTGTGAATGTTACCTTTCTCCTGATTATGTTCTCTATCACTCTTCATCATAACTTTATGGTCAGATTTCGCTTCCATGTGAATTTTTTCCTACATGTAACCCTAGTATGTGTTATCTCTAATCACCATCATACTTCCCTTTCTTTATTTTAAAGTGTATGTTTTATCGACCCTTATTTGGATGTAGGATTACAATAAAAGAATTTTTAACAGTAAAACCTTATTTATTAAACCCGAATTTGAAAATTGTGAGGATGAAATTTATTGGTGGAGGCAAGAATGTAATACCCCAATATTTCATGATACATTCCCTTTTAAAAAAATTCAATAGCTTGTGCTGCACACAATACCGAATTGGAGTGCACTATGAACTATCAAACTAGCTATTTAAAAAGTGGTTATGAATAGTATTAACCACATTATGAAATTTATAAATTTTATTCTTTAAATTATACATCATTTTTGAATTTTTAATATCAAGACTATTTTAGGGTTAATTTTTGGTATTTTTTTCAAAAGTTTCATTTTTTGATGGATAGTGAAAAATATTGCGTTGTAGTTAAAAACTGACTTTTTCATTTAAATAATTATTATAAATTAAAATTATTTTTAAATTAAAAATATATTTATAATATATATATTAATCCAATGTAGTTTATTTGAAACATTTTAAATTAAAATTATATATATAAACTTACTGAACTTTTAAATGTCACTTATACTCACCTTCTCGCCACATTAGAATTAAAGTTAAATTAGACACTTTTATGAGTGTAATCTAGAAAATAAGACATACATGGTTTTAATCAGTATTATATTAAAGTCTAATAGGATCAACTTAATTATTTAGTGAATAGAAACTTTAGTAAAAAAAATATTTACCGCGGTTAAGGGTAAGTCGTGTAATTAAATGTAAAAATATTATTATAATATGATAAAAATACTCTAACACTTGTCCTAATTTTATTTGATAAGTGTGTTTCGAAAAAATAAACATTAGACCAAAATTATGATCCATTTTAAGCCACTTTTTTTTAGATTATGACATTTATTATATTTTATTTGAATAAGAGTTAAAAATGTCACTCAAATTTTAATTACTATATCATTTTTAATATGAGGTTATATAAGTTATATGTTCAACCATAAATAGTATTTAGAAATATAAAATGTTTATCTATATCATGGTAAAATAGAATTAGAAAATAAATAATCAAATTAAGTGGTGACACAATGATGATGTAGTAATTTATTTATTAATGGAAGAATCAATTAAATGATATTAATAATAATAAAATAAATATAATTTGAAATATTTGATTCCATTCAAAAATTATTTGGATCACTTTGACATATTATTGATTATTAAATGTAGTTTTTTTCTAAGGAATCAAGTATTTGTGATTTTTTTAAAAGTCAAGTAATAAATAGTGTAAAAAATTGGCACAAATGAGATTTTAAAATAAATAATATTTTATTAAATGATATAAAATTCATAAAAATATATATTTCACACGAAAAAATAGTAAAATGTTTAATATTTCATAAATGATCTAATTGGGATTATTTGGAATTTTATAGTAACTATATTAACCCTAAAGTGTTAAAATCGAAGCTATTACGGTAAGAGTTAAAAGGTTTAACTACAGGTTAAATCCAAAAGATAAGGTTAATTTTGTAATCTAAACCTATATAAAAATCATTGGTTGAGAGTATATAGACCCATAATTATCTTATATTTAAATAATTCAATTTTTATCCATTTGTAATTTAAAATTAATTTATATTAATTTAATATTTTAAGAGTTTCCAAAAGTGCCCCTCTCCTCTCTTATAAAAGGGAACCTCTCATTATCTTTTATTCACAACTATAAAAAATTTGTCTCATACAAACACTGACCATTTATACTTAAAAATTTTCCCACTTCATACTATATGCATACTTTGGGAATAAATCCAACCTAAGAAGTCCTTTGTGAAAATAAAAGAGAGATACTCAAAGAAGAGGTAATTGTTTTACCAATTCAATTCAATTTATTTTCTTCTTTTATTTCCTATTTCTATATTTTTTCTATACTAAAGTAATAAATACGTGAAAATATATATTATAATATGTTATTATTATTATGTTATAACCATATTCTTCCATTTATCTATCCTATGAATAACAATATCACCATGTGTGTGTACGTACAACTTACCATCTCCACGTTGTGGTGTCGTTTTTTTCATTACCAATTTATTTGGATGGGTATAATGATGAATATAATGGATATAAATAATCAATATTACATGATATTGATTTGGTATAATTAACATACCATCAATTTACTTACCCATTTACCATTAATGGAATGATATCATTTCTCCGGCATACGTATGACCTACTGTCTCCACGACACGATAAGATTCATCTTCAACATTAACCATTCAAGAATGATTATAAATAAATATATATATATATATGTGAATAAGTAATAAATATATGACATATTAATTCTAATTTAATATTATATATATATATATATATATATCATTTACATTCTTCCAATTAATACGATAAGAAAACAGAAACATCATTCATGCGTACGTACAACCTACCGTCTCCATGAATGGTGTATTCCATTCCATATTATATATATATATATACTGAATATATATGACATATAAATCATTATTTAAATTATGTAAGTAATTAAATCATGACTTATGTAATATAAAAAGTCAAAACATGTATGATTAACAAAGCGGTTATTACCCAAAACATTACTTTAACTTGAAATTATTAATAAAATAGTAATATAAAGTAATAAATGAATCTTATATGATATCATAAATAATGGATATAGTTAGGGTATGAATTAATAACATATTTTAAACCATTATACTGTATTTTTAACCACATTCAACTAAATGAAATTTCGAGGTAATGGTTAGTTTTGCAATCTATTTATTATCAAAGATTATTTATACGTAAGTATTTTCTGGGACATATTTATCATCTATGTACATATTTATTAAAATAATATTCAAAAAATTATAATAAAATTTAAAGAAATTTTTACCCATTTTCTAATTTTTATAAAATGATATTAAAGGAATCCTTTTGTCCTTTTCCTTACGTGGTACTTTTTGACTTTTTTGACAAAGTATGAGAAGAATGTTTTCTTTAACTTATATGGAGTGAGCGTATTTTTCTACCATCATGATGCCTTAACATTTTAAAGATTTCTTTACAAGATTACAAGTTTATTTTCAAAATAAATGTTTTCTTTTAAAATTTTGTGTATTTTAAATGATTTCAAAGTAAAAAAGGGGTAGTTCTATCAAGAAATTTTAATGACTTTATTAGATAATTTTCATCTATGATGGGTTTTATGATCAAAAGATGTTAATTGTTTATGATAAAATTTACCATACTATATTGAAGGTTTTATGATATGTTTTTATATGTATGTGATATTTTGATAACATTCATTGTTTATGGTTAATGTGTTAACATTTATAATGCTAGTTTTAATATGAATATTTATGTTGTTTATATTTCACCCTATTCGTATGAGGAATGTATTAGACTTATTAAGTGATGAGTGGGGCCATCTATAGACCATTGATGCATTGGTAGGTATCATGAGACAAATTAGATGTGGTATTTTCCATTTCCTAAACATTTATTTTCAGATTTCATAGTTGAGTCCTCAACGGTATGTTTAAGGTGTCCCGCATAATGAATTCCATCATTGTGAGATTAGTTATTAACATTATATGTGATTATTTGACTAGTAAAATATACATGTGAATGTTTAAATGTAATTATTTGATTTATTCTTGTCATATTATGTTTAAAAGTCTATTTTTGTTATTTTACACCTTGCCTTAAAAGTTTTTTCTTATTTATGAAATCTTCTGGTGTATTATTTACCCATACTGAGCATCTAAGGTCACCCCTTTCATATGTTTTATTATCCAAGGATTCCAATATGTGTATTATGATTGATATGAAGGTTTAATATAGGATAATAATGGAGTTATAAAATCATTATCTATGTTGTATTTTATGTTATGAATTGTAATGTAAGGTTCATGTATGTGATCTATTTTCCAATACTACTAAACTTATCGGTCCTTTGAGATTTGACATGTGTATCTATGGTAATGTAATAAAGTAAGGAACTAGATTTGGGATTATAGGGTTGTGGTGTTATACTGATAAACCTTAAAGGTTACCTATACCTTTATAAAACCCTATTCATAATTATTATCTCAATTTTGGGAACATATTAAGGGTTATCCTCCCTCAATACTGTGTTTTCCAAGAAGTTCAACTTGAAACTGAATCATTTTTCTTGGTCATCGGTGTCATTCAACTTATACAATCAAATACCTTAAGAAAAAGTACTACAACACAATCCTTATACATTGCATAATTCTTATAACCTGAATATCATTGATAAAATACTCCTATAACATAATTCTTAAATCCAAACACAAGTGCATTAATAACTCCACTTCATTATTAATAGTAGCATATGCTTGAGCTAGATCCCTCAGATTCTTTTGAGGTTTATTCCCTTAATTTTTGGGGAATTTATTTATGTAGTACCCCATATCCTTACAGTTGAATCATTTCACATTGTAATATTCTTTCTTTACATTACAATAAAAATCATGGTGGCGTTTATCTCAATACTTATATCAAACTCCCATTTCCTTCAAGTAAGTGTCAAAGTGTTTCTTTCCACAATTATCACATAAGGGTACATCCCTCTTTACCTTATTCCCTTTATCCATCTTTTTCTCTTCCATCCTCTTCTTCTCTTTATTCCCTTAAAATTCATAATAATTATAAAATGATTTATCTATATTTACTCCACATGATACCATGTACTATTATGATGATAAAGTTTTGGAGAATAGTTACCTTTTTATAACTGGATTATTCCCATAAAAGAAATGGTAAGTCCATCTCTTTGGATTATATACGTATCCCATAGAATACCATGTTAACCTTTTAATATTAGATTCATACTTAAAAACATTTCCATCTACTATTTGTTTTAGACTCAGAAATTATCTCTCTATATACACTCATTGCTCATGGGGAAAATAATTTTCAAAGAATAACACCATAAAATCCACCCATTACATGTTTTATATTTCTTCTTAATACTTATTGTTTTGAATTAATGATCACAATTGATATGCATCTCCTAAGAGATTATAAACTTCCATGAAAAAGTTCTCTATTTCATTATTTCCTAGATTGAGAAATATATTCTCTAAGGAACTTATCCATTTATCTTATAAAAATGTATTTATATTCCCATTGAATTATAGAGGTTTTTGATGCATAAGATAGTCTAAAATTGTTACAGCACATGGTGGACCAACAGGATGCTCCATATAGGCAAGTTTATTGTCCATAACCGAAGTCAACTTACCCAATATGGTTATAATTTGATCAGCTCTAGTTATATATTCAGCTCTAGGTTCATTATCTTTTCCTTGAGAGAAATCCCTAGATGGCGTAAGTAAATTGATAAGGTTTCCATTCATCCATCTAGGCACTATTTCTAAACATTTGAATACACTATATTATATCATAAAATTATGATACATAATGTATAATCTAAAAAACATGAGAAACACCTAACACAAATTGAAAAATTTATGCCTAGATAATCTCATAATCATAAACATGGTCTATTTGGGAAAGTTTTCAAATAATAAAAATATTTTATAACCCTTCATAATGGTTTGTAAAAAAGATGTGAATTAACCCAAACATATCCCATGGGAGTGTCAAACCATGTGTGTAGTATGGCATGTTTTCATGTACCAAGTAAAGGTCGGGTCAAGTCGAACACACCTTTTTCGAGAATATTACCCCTAGGTACATATGTTCTATAACCACATCCACTTGTAGTATCCAAATAGTGATGTATTATTTTGAAAAACCATATAATATCTTCCTCACCAAAACTTTTGGATATTATTTTATACTTATCCTCAATGTCAATATTAGGATTAAGTTCTCTAATATATGTTTTCCTAAATCTAGTTACCAAGGTTTCTTCTAAATTTCCTCGAATACCAACTATAAATTCCAAGACCCTAGTTTCCAAGTGTAAATGGTTACTTCATTACATTGACATAAGATACAATGAATGGTATCCTAAAGGACCATATAGTTTAGTAGTCTTTGTAAACTCGATACATACTTTAATATCATATTAAAACTCAAAACATAAAATAAAACATAGTATTTTCTTTGACTGAATCATTATTACCTCTAGTATAACCCTACATATCAATCATAATACACATATTGGAATCCCAAAGAAATATACAAAAGAAAATGGCGATATTGAATTCTTAGTATGGTTATACGTGCATCAGAATCTATCATGAATAAATAATCAAAATAAATACATAAAGTTATTAACTAAAAAAATTCTATTAAATCAATTACATTGGGATAATATGGTGGGAATAAATGATGATTAATTAATTTCAATTAATTAATCATATGATCGTAAAATATAACCATGAATATTACAACTATTCGAATACTCACATGAAACATCAATAACTAATCCCATAATGAGGGAATTCATAATTTAGAACATCATAACCATTCCATCAAGGCCTTCTTCCAAGACATCTTACATAAATGGGTAAGACCGCATCCAAAAACCCAAGCTACTTTATCTCTTGAGACCTATCAATGCATTAAGGGGATATAACGGGCCCCTACTGTCACATACTAAGTCTAATTAATTTCTCATATGAAAAGTTTGAAACATAATAAACATAGAAAATCTTGATAGAAAAACTATAAAAATGAAATATTAATAATTTCCCCAATCAATAAGCAAAATAATAAACTATTCATAGTAATATAGTAAATGGTATTTGGATATTACATCCCAGAAAACTAATCATAAACCCTCAAAAGAAATAATAATGATGATATAATTACAACATATTTCCAATGAATTATAATGTAAAATTATGGTTGTTTTCACTAATGAATAGAAATATCATAAAAATAACATTAGAACATTATTGAGGAAAATATCCTTTTCATTTTAAAAATTACCTTTTAAAACTAAAATTTCAGAAAAAAATTGAAAATAGTTTTCCTTGAAAATAAAATTTTAAACATACAAAATAATCTTCAAACCATTGAGTGACAATGATGGTGGGATATTCTGTTTAATCCGTGTAAGTTAAAAAAAATATTCCATTCACATTATCAGTAAAATCAAAATTGGCCTTATTCAGAAAATAAAATGATGATTCTTTTTAGAAAAATTAAAAAGTAAAATATGGATAAAATTTTATTTAATAATTACTTTAGATAATGTTAAAAAAATTCAAAACATTTTTAGAAAACATGGATTTGGATGAAAAGGAATTTTCGAATGAAGAGGGAAATAAAGTCAAATTTTCTTAAAAATATTTTCTTAATCATTCTAAGTACCAAAGATAGGGAAATGTTACTATTACTTTAAAAAGTTCCGGAACAACCATATTAGAAGAAAATTTATTTATTTTAAGATATAAATATAAAATATCTCCCCTAATGGAGATCTAAACATAAGCAATTCCAAATAATGATGATATAGGGATATAATCCCTTATAACTTTGGTAACGTTTGAATCATAAGCCCCATGAATAAAATAACATCAAATGAGACTGTAAATTTCATGAAGATAAAGAGATTCATGATATAATGTATCAAAGGGGTAGTATATACACCAAAAAAGGATTAAGTGGTCAATATGACATATGTCTCATGGAAGTCAACCTGAGATGAGAAACCCTTACCTCAGGACTGATTTCCTTCGTATATGTATATACCTATTGTAAAATAAATATATATTTATTACACATAATTTAAATAAAAAATATCAGAAATTTTATTCCATATATGATTTAATTATAGCCTTTTATGACCTGTTTATTAACAACTCTTTGTTAAAATCAATGTTTTGGGTGATAATTGCTTTCCTGTTCATTTATGTTTAAGCTCTGTAATTTCGTTCCTTTTACATTGATCATGGTTAAATCATATACATAATTTAAAAAAGATATAAATATCATATATATTTAATATATATTTATTTATATTAATCTATTAAAGTTATATATTGAAAATGGATTACATCATTCATGAAGATGGTAGGCCGTAGATACGCATAAACATTGTTTCCATTTTTCTCAACGGATTGAATGAAAGGAAAATAAATATTAATTAAAATTTATATAATCATTATTATATATATATATATATTATTTTAATTAAATCTTTATTTATTACCATCCATGTGAAAATAAAATAACATTTCACGTCACTATATAGAGGCGGTGGTCCTCATGTACGCATGAGTGACGTTATTATTTTCTAATGGATTTGGAAGGTAAGAAGTTAGATGTGATATTATATTTAAAAAATTATTTCCACTTCATTAATATCACATATATTTTTTAATTTTATCCTTAATATATTCAATGTAATGTGTATGACAAAAACGATTCACATCGCTTCATGAGGAGGTAGTCCATCGTACACACAAGCAATGTTATCATGTCCCCCACAAAATGAAAATTAAGAAGGTATATGTGATATAATAATTAAAATTTTATAATAATATCATATATATTTTATAAAAAATGTTAAATCTATTATTATATCAATCCTTGAAAGGTGGTTATGGAAATCAAATTTCATCGGTTCGCGAGGTGGTAGTTCATCGTACACATGATTGACAGTTTTATTTCCCATTTTATGAATGTGGAAATGGATATGGGTTATTACATTTACATAATAAAATATAAGTATATATAGGATAATTGTGTTATTATATTATAATATTTTAGTATTATTTTAACAAGTGTAAGAATAAATTAAATAAATACACATGTTTAAGAATTTTATCTCTTCTTCGGAGACACTCTTTAGCTTTAATCCTAAGTCCTTATCAGGAGGGTTTCCTACGAATACTGAGGCATCAAGGATGTGTGTATGAAATTAAGAAAGGTATTTGGGTATTTATTGGCATAAACAAATGGTTTTGGAAGTGTAAAGAGGTTAGTAGAGGGTGTAACCTTTTATAAGTGGGAGAGAGGACACACATAGGATTTTTTAAAAGATAAAGTAATACTCACATTTTTCACATTATAAAAGAATCCATAATGAGTAATTTGTGAGCCTTATAAGTTATAAGGTTAATATATTTCCATAAAATGTGTTTTTTAAATGTATTATGTCATTTTTAACCCTTATCTTCTTAGTTTAATCCCTTGGTAAACCCATTTTTACCATAATTGTGGTAATTAATTTTTACAGTTTTTACTATTCAGTAGGGTCTAAAATTAAGTTGAACTTTTTAGATAATAAAAATTATTATTATTCAAAATATGGAATTAATTTTTCAAAATTTAGTCCATCTAAGTTTCAAAATTCAATTAAAAAGTAAACCCATAGACATGTCCAAAAAATTGATTTTCCAAAAAAAAATCAAAAGATTAAAAAATTATCATAATTATATATGAGATTTATTTCAATAAAATAAATTTGATAAATTTTAATATAATTTAACAAATTTTACTTTTAAACCAATTTTAAATATAATTTAACCTTTTAAATAATTTAAATTAAAATATAATTTTCAATAAAAATTAGTATTTTTCACAATTTATCAATAAATTACTTTTTAAAAATATTATAAAAATTTAATCCAAAGATAATTTTTACAATTATATTCTAAAAATGAATTTTTTTTCAAACAATTTTTTTAAAGTGCTAAAAATTAATTTCAAATTATGATTGCAAAGTATGACTAAATCACCTTTTTAAAAAAGATAAAGTTTTTTTATAAAACATTCAATGTTTTTCAAATAGTTATTATTTTATTTATAATAAATAGATAACAATTGAATTTTATTTATACATTCATATAACATATAATTTTCATAATTTATTTGTCCTAATTCATACTCACCAACTTAATGACTTGGTCATAATGGTCATGTTTTGATAATAATATTTTAATAGAGTATCATGTTTTGTTCAATCCCAGTGTTATGTACATAAAAAGACTTACAAGTTTTTGAATTTATTTAAAAATAAATATATCATAAATTATCAGGTTTTATATTCTATTATAATCTTGGTGTTGTGTCTCATATACACTTTTGATCATGAAATTCCTCTTTTACAATATTAGGTTGTTACATAATTAATCCAAAGAAATAAGGTTGATGGTATCCTTAGAGCATATCCATAGTGAATCACAAGAAATGTTAATGGATGTTGACATATAATAAAAGAACTTTTAAAAAAAATTATAAAACTACTTTAAAATATATGAGGTAATATATTTGGAAAACATTTATTTTTAGTGGGAAATGATTTATAAAATAAATAGAATAAAAATAAAATTGGAGAACTTTGAAAACATGGACATGAATATTCATAAATAAAATGGAAGAAGACTAAGACAAAAAACATTCTTTTGGAAGACTTTAAAAATATTACTTTCACGCCTCTATATATAAATTCAAAGACAATAGAAAATGACCTGTGTAAAAAAACGTTAAAAAGAGATTATTTTCACTTTTTGTAAATAAAATCAAGGCCAATAGAAAATGAATTTAATCAATAATTGAAGTTATCATGGCCCAACCCGCTGATGCCTGCCTGGTTGGTGGTAATATTAGTGTAACAAACCCAATCCTTCCTTCAATAGGCTAGGGGTGGGCAACAAGTGAAAAGTAGGAATAATACTAAAATGTGAGGCCTTAGCCTAAAGTACCTTTATGCACAAATACAACCGACTCCATGTAATAATACATTGGTATAGTAAAATAATGAACATATAGAGTGTAACAAATCATGAAATAACCTTTAGGAAATACATATCAGAGTACAATAGCATAATAAAAATGTTATTAATTTGAAAAATACATGCCCAACCAAAAATATAGGGGGGGATAATAACAACTATGAAGAGTGGAGCGGGGGGATCCTGGCTCTAGTTCACAAAGTATGATAATCGAACAAGGACAATTCCATCATGTACTGCTAAGATCCACTGATACCAAGTCCACCGTAGTCACTGATAATATGTATATCAATTGAATAATACAAAACACATGCAAGGAAATCCCATACAGGGGTGAGTATATACATTCCCTGTAGAACACCCTGAAATCCCTAAATTAAAATCATCAAAACAAAGAGTAGTCATCTCATCACCACCAAGGAATTTCAATAAAAACATAAGGCAACAACCAAACTCACAATAGCCCAGATATGCTCAATAAGAATCCCAAATGAAGATATAATTTATATCTCTATATCCACAACCTAGATAATAATAATTTTTCATCTTGTATCTCTAAAGGTCCATCTCTAATGCCCATCACCATGCACAACATCACCAGAAACTGAGTGGAGGGCGTGCACCTCGCCACTTCACACCACAATCAAGGGGGTACTACCTCCATCCATGCATCTTGTGTAACCCAAAAAGAATCTACATGGAGATAATGAACCTCTCCATTGTGATCCATAACTTAGGGAAAACTAACTCCATTGGATGTATTTATCCCCACTAAAACTCGGAGACAAGTGGGCCACTCTATGGAGAGAGGACCCATTCCATTTGTAGTAAGGGGGATTATGAACCCTACCTATGTTAAGAGTATGGGGTATGTGACTTAGTGCAGCAAGGGGGTTTCCAAACCTTGTTTCACTTTGATGATCACACCATAACACTTTATATAAAGGAACAACACCCTATATAGTAAAGGGGTTTACATACCTGCATGTAAAGAGTAAGGGGGACCATGACAAGGTGTAATAAGGGGTTTCTATCCCCAATAACACTTCAATGATCACATCTAATCACTGATATAATTTAAGAATCACTGAAATAGGTCTCCTACTTTCATCACTTCATGGAATACCTATGATACCAAAGAAAATGTCACTATCATGTTCTATGCAGAAAACTAATCATAGTGGACTACTCACATTTCCAAAATAGAACCTCTCAAAATCTTGTCAAACACTCAAGAGGCTCTTCATCAGTCCTATAACATAAAACAAAAGTATACAAAAATTCCACCAAAAAAATACCTTAATGGAAAAACAAATCATGTCTTTGTGATTTATAGGGAACAAAAATTAGGATAGGATATTTATTTTCTCAAAATGGACACCCATTGAGAAAAAACACATTTTATTGTATCACAGATGAGGATCACTTTATGGGCTTGAGAAGTGATTCCAAATTAAATACTTATTATAGTTATTGAATCAACTGTCTCAATATCATGGCCATAATTCCACAAATATGTCATCAATACAAAATTTCATGAGGGAGTTATGATGGGATTTTGATTCCATAATAATAATGATAATAATGTTATTATTATTAAATAATATTTCTCTCTCCTATCCCTAATACTCTTGAACACGTTAAGGAGAGAGGGGGAATTTGTAAGACCGCTGTATAGGGGATGGGAGGGGGTTTCTATCGGTTGTCATCATATAGGCGGGGAAGGGGGTTGTGCCATTGAACGTCGCCACATGGGATGGGAAGTCACATTGTTGTCTGTCACCACCCAATGAGGGGGGTCTTGTGTCACTATCTATGAGGATCTTGCACTATATCTAGTCATTGGTCAGTGTCTCCATGATACCTATGGAGGAACCAAAATATAGGGTTGATCTCACCCGATCCATCATTGATGGCCAGATTCTGGCCACCCAATATGCTCGTGATTTGGTCATGTTGCACTACCCCACCAAACAATAAAACCCATGAATGAAGACCCTCGATCTAGAATATAATCCATCTATGGTATTCTATCAAATTGTATTACACCTCAACCATCTTCAATATCCTAAATCCAAAACCACATAAAATATCTATTGCAACAAATATTGATTGCTCAATGATCATTTTTCATGTATTCATCAAACTACCGATTGTAACATCTTGGACCAACTTATCACTAAACTAATAGCCAGAACGGTCACCACATAGACTTAGGTGAATCTCCCCATATTCTATAGTCTTATGAATAACATTGAGGGTGTAAAGGTTCTTCAGTGGTGAGACTATACCATCAAAATCCGAGCACACAGTGATAAATAGATAGTAAAACTCAAATATCAGCGGAAGCATTGTAAGAAATAACTGAACGATAGAAGACAGATACAATATCAACTAAAAATAGTATATGGACAATGAAAATGCATAAAATGCATGAAAACTATATGATTATAATTAATCTAAAAGATTAACTAACAACATGCTTTACATTTTAGTGAAAAATAAAGAAAATTATAGAAAATCCCCAAGTGTGATCTCCATGAGCATCCCAAGCTCCATCTAGGTCCTTTTCTCCAAAATTCCAGATACAAACAATACTGCACAAGCAAGTTCCATAGACCTGTAAACAAGTAGGCCTACTCAAGCACCAATGGTACTCATGTAGGGTGTGAGATATAAATCTCAGTAGGCCAGAACCCATGGCATTGAGCCCAATCCAACCCAAGCTATGAAAATATAATAATGCAAGAAGATATATAACAAGTAATTAAGTACTCAAAAGTAAACACCCTATAAAGTACAAGCTTCTAATAATACTCAAATATGTTAATCAAATTCATTTAAGTGGGAAGTCTCTGATTTAAAAATCATACCTATTTCATTTTAACTAATTTTAAATGAGTTTTCAACTCATTAATGAAATATTTCTCGAGACCCGCGTTCCCCATAAAGATGTGATCAAGGATGCCTTAGTAGGACATCTATAAATCATAATCAATACCAAATCCAAGTGTGTTCTTTGTATTGGCAGACGAGTCACTTGATTTATTTAATTCATTAATCAATTTAGAACCTGAGACCATCCTTGGGCATTCCTAAGTTGGAATCCAAGTATCTCTCTAGGTTTAATATGAACCATCACTCTAAAATCCCATCCTCGGTGAACCTCTCGGAACCCAGTGTCGCTCTAGGTGTGATAAAATGTATGTGTCATCTGAGTTCATCCTTTGTGGTCCTCTAGAGAAACCCCAAGTATCACTCGTGACATATAATCATAGCCCTTGACTCTATCCTTGAAATCCTCTATGGAGTCCAAGTATCCCTCATCATATAATTGTTTAAAACCCCTATGAGTCTATCCTTGATAACCATGTATCACTCATACATAAAAGTATAGCTTCAACGAGTCCTTCCATGGAATACTTCAATTGGATCCATGTATTACTCTTGGAATAATCATGGTTCAAGGAACTTGAGTATGTCCATGGAATTCTAATGTGAATCCATGTATCACCCATGGATCTTAACCATTTAATCAATTAAATTCTATTTAAACAATTCATTTAATATTCCAAGGTCAAAACTAAGAGAATCCTTTAACAAACTCACCTAAAGAGGGTGATTCAACCATTTTCCAACCTCATAAGGCTTGGTGTTGCATTTACTCACATGGGAATATCATGATAATGAGATTATAATGCTTAATAAATTCATTTAATAGCATGGTCTTAACATAACTCACAAGGGCTATCAATTCAAATGCCATTTAAATACTCACATGGCCAATTTCAATATAAGAAACCAAACAATCTCATCAATCTATCACATTGATTATTTATCATTTAAATCCCATGGTAAAATCATTATAACTAGCTTCTCAAGATTAATAACCTACTACACAGTGTGGTGGTACCAAACTCACATGGGAATAGACATACAAAGGAAATTCATACTTAATCAACCAATGACATGATAAGGTCTAAGGTTCAAGGTCAGTCATCCTTTCCCAATTAATCTATTTAACTAAAAAAATATCTACAAATCATTTTCATGTTTGGCATCCCATGACATGGACAAAAATGACACTCCTAATGGTGTCCAAGTCCAAATACGTTCATGTTATATTTAATAAGAAAACCCAAGGGGTTCTTCAAGTTTAACAATCTATCTCATGGAATATACTTAAACATAACTAACATGAAAAATAAGAGATATAATAATCATTAATTGATTAATAAAAACTACATGGAAAAGTCCTCATTTAACTCATGTGGGAAACATCATTTAAAAATATTCAAAGTTCCATGCATTAACATACCATATATCAACACTAACTGGAAGACATATGGAAATATCAAACCACAACTAAGCATGATATAAAAATTATCGTTGCTTTTTGGTTTGAAGTTAGCACACCTCTGTTGGAGGGGTTTTATCATAAAAACATGACTTTATTCATCAATAGGTCATTTATCACTTTTAAGCATTTTATCCCAGCCTTGCAGTTCCATTAATCATGGAAACTCCTAATTCAACTTATGTAAAGATGCAATTTAAGCATTCTTTAATAAAAATTTCAAGGATAGGAATCCTACCTCAAGTAAAATACCAAGATGTCTTTTGAAACTTGTATAATTAGGTGGAGACCACTCTAAGTCGCCCCGCACTCGCACATGCATACATTCTTCTATATATATATATATATATCCTCTAATCCAGATCATGTATTCCCCTATCCATGAGGGAATATGCATGAGTAATATATATATATATATATATATATAAACTTTTGTATGTTTTTGTGCACCACCAAGGATGATTAAAACTCACTATAATCAATTTTTCGGGACTCAACACACCTTAATACACTCAATTAAAGTGTTTGAAACAAAATAATGGGTTTAGAACCCTACCCAAAAACAGCAGCGGCAAGACAAAATGGACCCATATCCCTCACCTTTGGTGATGGATGCTGGAATAAAGACCCATGAGTCTAGAGTAAGCCTTGACAAGCCCTAATACCAGAATAATAACAAAATTATGGCATTATCCCAAGCCTAGGGTTTCGGCCCAATGGCCCAGGGTGATAGGGAGTCCAAAAAATCATCAGAAAAGAAGAGGAGAGGGAGGACAAGGACTCACCTTAATGATCAGGCCATGATTCCTAGTAAAATATAGAGAAATTTCCACAAGATGATGAGGCAATGTGAGGGCATTGCATGGCTCAAAGTGGGAAGAGGTGCATAGATTGCGCAACCCATAAAAGGGGAGAAAACCCCCTTTAACCCCTTTTTATTTTTCTTTTAATTTAATTAAATTTATTTCATTTTTAAAATACTTCTCAGTGCACATTTTAGACTGCACAGTTTATCAAACTATGTACCGCCTATGCATCCTTTACTGGGAAATATGGCATATTGCATGACTTGTCCCATGCAGTTTGGAAACTGTACGCCAACTATGTAGTGAACTGTGTTTAGGTACTACCTCTTCCACTAACCATGAGACGTAGGAAAACTGTTTTTAAAATCATTTATAGCCATGTGACAGCCTATACCCACCTAAAATGAGCCACACAATTACCTGATATGGGCCACACAGTTTTAGGCAAATTGTGAACCCTCTTCAGGTCTTTAAAAATCTTCTTTTACTGGTATGGTGCTCCCAAAACTCCTCAAGCCACATGGGAAAGTTCTTGGTCCTTCACCCAAGTCCAAAAAAATCACTTTTAAACAACCCAACTCTCAAAAAAATTTTTTGGAGTGACTTTTTAAAAACAACCCATCCAATAATAACCAAAATTCAAATTTCCATGGAATTTCATCTGGTTCAAAAATAAGGGTTCTTAAAAACTCCCCACCTTAGAACATCTTGTCCCCAAGAATCCTTGGGGAAAACAATGAAGACCTCACCCAACATACAAGGGTCATGAATCTTTGTTCAAATGGTCATGTCATGTTTCCAAACACCCAATGTACCTCAATGTTCCTATTAAGTACATGACACTCATTCCATAAAAACTCAATCTATAAATTGATTACTAACTGAAACATCAAAGAGGATCTTACCCAGTACTACTTAACAAAATACATGATCACGTCATAATCTTTAAAAAATTGTCCAAAGGTGCTATCCACCTTAGGCTTTAACATTAAAAAGAGTCCAATTCCCTATCAGGGCTTTTTCCCCACAATTGGAATTACCTTACAAACACGCCCCTAAGCGTTTACAACAAAGGAGTCCACCAAAGATCACTTCTAAATTTTGAATACTTTTCAAGACCAAAACAATACATTTCGATTTAAATTTTTTGTATTTTAGTACACAAGAAGGTGTAGAACGGTTCTAGCCCACTGGAAACACTACCCTCAAATCATTATATCTGAGCCCAATAACAAGTCCGAGATAATCTATAATTCAACCCACTTTATTACATGGAACTATCCTAAGGTAATCCATATCCCATACAACAAGTGACACATCATTAACAAGCAAAAATATCCATATAAGAACATTTATTGAGCCTAGTGTGGCATCCACTTGGCAGTCATGTCAAAGAAGAGGTAGGTGTCCAAAATTCCATCTAAGGTGTTCCTACATGGGAACTCAAAGTATCACTTAGGACTAACCAAGCCTCAGAAAAAACCCATGCATCCAACATATAACACAAAAATATATAAAACAAATAGACAATGACTTTCAAACTTTAGCACGGTGTATAACTGGTGCTCTCTTAGTACATCCACAATTACGTCAAGATAGGGTGCATGCACGTCTCACTCATAAAAGTACACTAAGAGTCTCTCAACGATTACCAGAAGAGCAGGTGAACCATTATTGATTGACCTCTTGAAATAATATTGGCTTCACCTATTGATGCATCTCCATTTAACTAATAATAATTCATTTACCCTGAGGCATTTCCATGATTGTTCAAATATAACCACTAATGTAAATCCATGACCAATGGTGTTCTCAAGTTTTTCACCCATAATCAACCTCATCAACATCATGCTTCCAATCAAGCAGTGACCCGATTCAAAAGTTTCAACCTCAAAGGCTTTTGAAAACAAAAGTATCCATCTTAAATGGAATTCCTTAACTGTGTTCCTTCAACTTGGAAGGAAACGTTCAATAGAATAGATGTGATGCTTTCCAGTATTTGTGTGTCCTATTCATCAAAAGAAGTGGCAAACTGACTAGACTCTCACAATTTTTCTATATTATATTCACCTTAAATGAACTTGTGATGTTCCATAAACCATGATCACCATGTCTAAGCATTTGGCATTAAATCCGAAAATAAAATGACAGGTGTTTTAAAGAACTTGAATCCTAAAAAGTCCTCCTAAGGAGTGGGATAAACTAAAATCTGTAAAAACTCAGGTCACTCAACTCTGGATATAGACTAAATACATACTCAAAAGCTCAAGTCTCAACAATTTAACCAAACTCAAATAGATCATTTTAACATTTAGGACTTTTTGGGTACTGCATTTTTCAACACATACTACCCCGAGTTTACAAAAGAAAAATGCACATCCTGAGTAATATCCATAGGATGTCTCCCATATACAATCATGTATCAGATGGATCATGAAAAAACTGGCACAAATCACATAATCCCATACATACATTTACTCATATGATGATGTACCGGGTCTCCTATCACTTGAAGAAAATTGAGGTTCACACAATCTCCTAAGTAGTTGACCATGCTCGAGGCACGTCTAGCCTGCTGAATCAATAATTCCTTGACATCCACTCCCATATCAAGGTTCAATATGAGACAATTTCCCATCAGAACAAGGGTACCCTTTTAAAAACCAAATTTCCTACTAGGGAAAACAACACATGAGCGGAACCAATGTAAGAAATCTCATAGTGGAAGGCAAGGAATCAAGATCTAAGGGTGATACCTACCATGGGATATCCCCTTATAAATCATAAGAATCGACCCTATCTTGAGGTTACACAAACACATTCCACTAGGCTCAAGAGCCCCTTTAATTTAATTCATTTCTAAAAACAAATATCCTGCTCATAAATCCTCATGTTTTCTATCACCAAAAACATTTAAACTACCCTTACACGAGGGTCTAAAAAAGGAAACCACTTTAGGTTCCAATTTAAATCCATTTCATTAACTCACTTCAACCTTTAAACATTTTAAATATTTTTACAAAACCTCAAGTACCATTTTATAAAACAAGGCCCTTGTTATCCACTTTATCTAACAACTCACGACAAAAATAGCCAAGTCTCATCAATTTCCTTTTAAAACATTTAAAATTCATTGACATTCTATCATAATAGGAAATTTTGCATATAAATTCTTTTTAACCGATAAGGTGAACTATGAGGGTCCCATTTAACATACCTGGATTCTTTAAAAATAAACCCAATAGCAGTTGTTTAAATATAGAAATCATAAATACCATAACGGTTTATCTTAAAAAGACATTCCCCAACTAACCTTCTTGGGTCCAGTTGAGCATTTAAAGGTTAACCAACCGTTAAAATTCAAAACCTAATAGATTTCATAATCACATCCATTCTGAAAATATACCATGGTCATATAAGGATAAGTCACATGGGTGGCCATCCACCAATCCATAAGGCTCCATACACTATACGGTTGGCATTTGGATGTCATTAATTTAAATCATTACACTTTAACATTTTATTTTAGTAGTCTTTTCCATTTCAAAAATTTATATAATCATTTATAAAGGTCCAGAATTGGTTTTAGTATATGAGTTACCTTTTTCCAATCATAAGGTGGACATACACCTTACAATTGAAAACTTGCTCCAACTTAAACTGTAACCAACAAACTTTATCCCATGAAACCATTACATATATCAAAAATAGCATGATATAACAATAACAAAATCATGGTATATATCATCTAAAGATGTTACACCATAGGAAAGACATGCTAAATAAACATACATGATAAAATATTACCTGAATAGGTACAAAACTGAGCATGGCATCACTCAAGGAACATAATCATACTTATCAAGAAACCTACTAATGCATCTACATGGCATGGAATATTCATGGCAAGAGAATTTATTTATATGTAATTAATATGATTAATTTCATTTCACTCCCTTTCCATTTCAATCCAATGGTAAAATACCATAAATTTCCATAAATCCATAAGCCATAGAGAATACACCATTCACCTAAGGTGAAATCACATCAACTATAACATCAAACAGTATAAATAGAAATTCTCCGCCCAAGACAATTGATCATTTCATGAATGTGGGGTGGTTAGTCCCAAGTATAGCTATTTACCAAGTGATGACAAATTTCTAGTCATTAGGTCAAAATAGTAAGAAAAAAGAAGTAATACCTCTAATACCACATTGTAATGTCCTGGTCTAACTTACCACTAAACTAGTAGTCAGAACAGTCACTACATGGCCTCAGGCACGTTTCTCGATACACTGGAGGCTACCGACTAGAAACTAAGGTGTATAGGTAGTTAAGTAGGTAGATTATACCTACATACTCATATCTCACTATGTTAAACAGATAATAAAACTCAGATATCAACATAAGCAGCATAAGCAGTAAATAGATGATGGAATACATATGCAATATCAATGAAAAATAGTATATAGACAATTTTAGTTCATACGATGAATACATGCTATATAATGATATGTAAGATAAAAGAGTAACTAACAATTTGCTTTACATTTCAGCGAAAAATAAATAAAATGATAGAAAATCCCCAAGGGTGATATCCATGAGAATCCTGAGCTCCATCTTGGTCCTTTTCTCCCATCTTATAGATACAAGAAATATAACACAAGTAAGGTCCATATCCCTACAAACAAGTTGGTAAACTTGGGCACCATTGGTACCTTAGAAGGGTTTCAGATATAAATATCAGTAGGCTAGCACCCATGGTGTCAATCTAAGTCCAACCTATGCTATGAAAATCTAACAGTGCAAGAAGATAAATAAAAAGTAAGGAAGTCCTCAAAATTAAAAATCTTACAAATTTCAAGCTTCCACGTATACTCAAATGCATTAATAAAATTCATTTAAGTGGGAATTATCTGATTGAATGGTGATATATATTTTATTTTTACCAAGTTAAAATGAGGCTTTGAATCATTAGTTAAATATGTATCGAGACCCGACACATAGCCCAATGCTCCTCATAAATATGTGGTCAAAGATGCCTAACCAGTCTATCTATAAAGCATAACCAAGACTAAATCCAAGCTTGTGCTTTGGCTTGGAATACATGTCACATGATTCATCTCATTCATTAATCAGTTTAGAATATGATCCAATCTCTAGGAATTCCTAAGTTTGAATCCAAGCCTCGCTCTAGGTTAAATATGAATGATCACCCTACAAACTCATTCTTGGATAACCTCTAGAAACATGGTATTGCTCTAGGTGTAGTATAATGCTCATTTCATTCGAGTTTGTCCTTAGCAGTCCTATATGGAAACCCCAAATATCACATGTGACATATAATCATATCCCCTTGAGTCTATACTTAAAATCCTCTATAGGATCCAAGTATCACTTGACATATAACAATTAAAAGCTCTTATGAGTCCTTCCTTGGAAACCAAGTATCACTCGGTTATAAAAATAAATCCTCAATGATTCTATCCATCGAATCCTTCAATTGGATCCATTTATCACTCTTTTCATAAATATGGTTCAAGAAAATTGTGTCTATCTATGGAATTCTAATATGAATCCAAGTATCACCCAAGTCTCTTAACCATTTAATCAATTCAATTCAATTTAAACAATTCATTTAACATTTCAAGGTCAAAACCAAGAGAATCCCTTAACAAACTCACCTAAATAGAGTGATTCAAGCTTTTTAAACCTCATAAGTCTTGGAATTTCATTTACTCATGTGGGTATATCATGATAATGAGGTTCTCATGCTTAATCAATTCATTTCATAGAATGGTCTCAACATAACTCACAAGGTCTATCAATTCAAAATCCATTTAAATACTCACATGGAAAATTTCAATATAACAATCCTAGAAATCCCATCAAGATATCATATGGATTAGTTATTATTTAAGTCACATGGGAAAATTTTTATCATAATCTTCTCAAGATTAATAACCTACTACATGGTGTGGTAGTATCAAACTCACATGAGAATAGACATACAAATGAAATTCATGCTTAATCAAGAAATGAAATGATAAGTTCCAAGGTTCATGGTCACTCATCTCTTCCCAATTAATCCATTTAACCCACAATTTGATCTAAAAATAATTTTCTGGCTTTCCATCCTGTGAAATGGGATAAAAAGACACACATAAGGGTGTACAAGGCCGAATCCACTCAAGTTCCATTTAATAAAAAAATTCAAGGGGTGATTCAAGTTTAACAATCTATCTCATGGAATAGACTAAAACATAACTCACATTGGTAACAAGTGATATACTAATAATTACCTACTTAATAACAACTACATGGCCAAGTCCTCACTTAACTCATGTGGGAAACATCATTCAACAACATTCAAAGGCCCATGCATTAATATACCATATATCAACACTAGTAAGAAGGCATATGGAAATCTCAAACCATAAATAATAATGATATAAAAACTATAACTACTTTTTTTGTTTGAAGACAGCGCACCTCCATTGGAGGGTTTTATTATAAAAACATGAATTTATTTGTCAACAAGTCAATTATCACATTTAAGCATTTCATTCCAGCCTTTTGGTTCCATTAATCAAATAAATTCACAATTCAACTTATTTTAAGAAGAAATTTAAACATTCTTCAATAGAAAGGTCAATGATTTGGATCCTACCTCAAGAAAAATACAAAAATGACTTTTGGAACTTGTTTGATCAGGTGGAAACCACTCTAAACCTCCCTGAACTCATACACACATAAATTATTATTATATATATATATATATTACTTAATCTAAAGTGTGTACTCCCCATGCCTTGAGGGAATACTCATGAGGAATATATATACACACACACACACACACACAAACATACCTGTGTATGTGTGTGTGCACCACCAAGGATGATTAAAACTCCCTATAATCAATTTTAGGGACTCAACACACCTTAAGACTCTTAATTAAAGGGTGTGGAACAAAAAAATAGGTTTAGAACCTTACCCAAAACAATGGTTTCTAGGAAAAACAGACCCATCCAACTCACCTTAAGTGGTGGATGCTGGAATACAGAACCACGAGTAATGAGTAATCCTTCTCACACCCTAATACTAGAAAATAACAATAATTTGTTATTAACCCAACCCTAGGGTTTCTGCCAAATGGCCTAGGGTGATAGGGAGGTCGAAAAATCACTTGAAAAGTAGAGGATATGGAGGAGAAGGACTCACCTTGCTGATCCAACCATGGTTCCTCAAGAAATATAATGAAATATTCATAAGAGGATATTGCAGGAGGGTGTCATGTGACTCAAAGGGGAAGGGGGTGTGTGTGTTGCGTGACCCGGACAAAGGGATAAGAACCCCTTTAACCCATTTTTATATTTATTTTAATTTAATGAAAATTATTTAATTTTTAAAACAAGTCTTGGAGCATGGTTTAGGAAACATGGTTTATCAAGATGTGTTCCACCCATGGACCCCTTTACTAATCACCAAGGCACCCCATGTGTCTTTTCCCACATGGTTTAGAAATTGTATTCCAATCGTGTGGTGAACAGTGTTTGGCTACTGCCTCTGCCACTAACCATGCAGGTTAGGTGCATAGTTTTTCAAATCATGTGTAGACCATGTGATAGCATCTTCCCACCTGAAATAATCCATAGGGTTCGCTTCTATGGGCCTCAAGGTTTCATACAAACTGTGTGCCCTCTATAGGTCCTTAAAAACCTATTTTTCCCAGTCTAGCGCTCCTGAAACTCCTTAAGCCGCCCTAAACAGTTCTCAAACCTTCTCCCAAGTCCAAAACATAAATTTTAAACATCCCAACTCTCATAATTAAGTTCTTAATTTTTTTCTTAAAAATGATCCATCTAGTAATCGCCAAAATTCAAATTTCCATGGAATTTCATCTGGTTCAAAAACACGGTTTCTTACAACGATCAAAGGAATTATAATAATGAACTCAAAGGGGAGAAAATAAAAAAACTTAAACATAAATAATGAACCTAATTAATTGTTTTGGTGGGCCTCAATATATTAATAGGGTATGATTTAAATGAATGGATTAAGTAATGATAAAAAATCATCATTTCAATGATAAAAAAAATTCATTAACAAAAAATTGATATTTGAACTACGAATCAATTTTTTAGTATTGATTTGTATTTGAAATGGAATAAAAAAAAGATTTAAACAAGTAAAAACAAATTACATTCCTCATTTTTGGATTGATCACTTTAGAATAACACTTTTTCTTCATTTTTATTAGAGAGATCCCATAACTCCATTGGTGGTGGTGATCATCACGATACTCTGATCCTCAATCCATGACCCATGAGCATCCACCAATGCACGTGCCAACAAATCTCTATCTATAGATCTTCTATTACCTCTAGGGTAATGCAGCTAAACCTATTGAATTTTTCATAATAGTTTATAAATATAGTCATTGTTATGGTTTCTAAAATAAATCATAATTAAACTAATTAATTAATTTAATACATTTAATTCACCCATGATAGCACACTATCCAAATGCTTGATGCTGAAAAAATTTATTCTGCAGCTAGGGTAAAACCTATATTTTAGATTTAATAGGGGTCTCATATTTCCCATATGAGATATCATTTGGGAGTTATTCCATTATTTCTGAAAAACTCTCTATGTGTGATATAATGTTTTTAAGATTTTTAATATCACTACACCAAAGCCCTCTGAGCCCCATAATTCCACACCAACATTATTTATTACTCCAAATATATTACTATGAATATTACAAATAGTTACCTAGAAATTTCAAAGTTGCCAAATTCTCCCCACCTTGAAGGTTTTTCATCCTAAAAAATTGAAAAATCTACTCACATGGGTGAAGATACTAAGCTCAAATTTAGATCTCCCACACCGATGAACTCCCCTAGAGGATAAAAAGATATCAATAAACACTCACCCAAGGGGAACACTTTCCCAAAAAATATTTTTTCTCGCCGATTTTAAAATTCCACCAGGAACCATGAAAAGGGAACTCCACCCTCAAGGTTCATCTCATCTAAGTCGATATCATGCAATGGGTCATGCACATATCTCCTTAGTTGTGATGCATGGAAAACACCTTACACCTGGTCTAACTATAGTCATTGTGTCAAGTGGTATGCCGCCCAACTAATCCAACATAGTAACTAGGAAAAGAGTCTACAAACCTTCGATATAGCGCCCTTCCTTGGCCAAACCTCCACGATCCCTGATGAGATGAGATCTCTCAAAACACATGATCCTCTTATAGAACTCCAAAGGCCACTATTATGGGTCTGTGAAGGACTCTCAATTAATCTAGGAAGTCCTCATCTACACTGGGATGAACTTCACCTTCAAAACCATCACTATCACTAACTCTAAAAAAACAAGAACTATCTCCCACTAGTTCCGACTAATATTATAGTGACCTATAATATCTCTTATATGTGGCCTCAAATGGTGCCACACTAATGGTGGAGTGGAAACTATTGTGGTGCACAAAATACACTGATGGTATATGATCCTCCCATCCATGTGCTAAAATTCACATGAAAAACCCGAATCATGTCCTCTAAAACCTGAATGGTATGCTTACATGGCCATATTCCTAGGGTAGAAAAGTCATGCTCAACTACAAATGAACCCCAAGGGCCTCATGTATCCTCTCTATAATTCTGATGTAAAGTGATAATCATGGTCTAAAATGATCATACAGGTGATTCCATGATGTCGGGCCACCTTCATCATGCACAAGCATCCCAAACTCTACCCTAATGTTCATCGATATTTACCTACTGATATTTAAGAAATCAAGAGTTTAACTCAAAAACACGCTACCACTTCCTCAAATTTATAACTGATTCTATGGGATCTTATTATATTAGTAAAACTCTTGGATGTACTCATAAGGGAATGAATCAAAACTTCATATCACCTCCTTTTATAGAAATACTCATGTCGTTGTTCATCCTTGAACAATGATGACATGCTCCCCACCATAAAAATATATCCCTTAGTTTTATTTCCATTGGATATATTGTCATTATATTTCTCCCAATCTATATCTCTAAGTTGTGCGTCCCTAACCGACTAAAGAAGTGGGTGGGTAACAACTATTTAATAAAGGTATAATGCACAATCCTCATCCTTATGGGTCATCTGCAAAGAGGCCATCTAATATGTCATGTCTCTTAATAATAGAAGATGTAAAACCTCACAATGAGAATCTAATACTATGCCCATTCCATTGGGAATCCCTCAATAAAGTACTTATACAATATTTGTTGGGTCCACTATCACTCCCATGTCTGAGAAGGAAATTTCCAAGAAGTAGACCCCCCGTATCTAGAAATGACTCTACAAGAATTTCCCACAAATCATGTACTCTCATAGAATGTTTATAACCATCCTTTAGTGTGTCATGAGACCCACCTATAATGTCAAGTATACAAGAATGTCATTGAATAATATTACCATGAATAAATAAAATAATGGATAAGGATATGGTTCATAAGTCCTACAATTAAACTAGAGAGATCATCACGCCAAAGGGTATCACAAAAAACTCAAAGAAACTACATCAACATTGGAAATCCACCTTCCATATAACCTACTCATGAACCTAGAATTATTGATAACCTATCCTAAGGTCAAATTATGAGAACCACTTTACCCTATCCTATGTTTAAATAAGTCATTGATTATGGGGGGGTGGATAGTCCTTGATAGTCATCTGGTTCTTGTGATGTTAGTCCACAATTATCCTCAAGATCTTACTCGCCTCATAGGTGAACAAGACTAGGCCGCCCAGGAAAGTACATTGGGTCTTATAAATCCATACCACTATAAATCCTCCAACTACACCTTCATTTATCATTTCTCTATGGGCTCATCTAATATGTTGGTACATATATCAAGTCATCCCTGGTGAAAGTTTATGCTAAAAATAAATTTTAGATGGGGTTGTAAGCATGGAACTTTCTCAGAGAAGACATACTCATACACCCCCATCATCGCTCAAACTGAAAACTTATATCATTCATTCCTCCAAGGGCCATACTATCCAACTAGTAAGGAATCGTTTGTATCCTTCTACACACAAGCTCATGCTTCTCTTCTTGGGATTCCATCTCACGAAATATGGAATATTATTTCCCACTAACTCACATATACTACTACCCTCACTAGTAACAATCATCTGAGTATGGATGGTTGGAGACCAGTCCAAATTGAGGTGATCATTGTAGGGTTTTACCATCACAATGGAAGGATTTGACAAAAGTCACTATCTATACTTAGAGATATTTCACACTATCAACAGTAGTGTGTGAACATCGAACCCTCTCTACAGGATCCTAAAAATGCAATGGTCTAGGAAAAAGGATCTTCTAGAATCACTAGGCCATGAAAAATGTATTCACTTAGAGATAAGGCTTGTGATTTTGGACTAAAACTACAACTAGGTAAGAGAATACATGTGTCATGCCTTGAAACGCACCCATAGCCTTCAGGTCTTAAGACCCTTTTCCTGAAGCTATCCTTCTATATGTCCACCTTTTCTCTATAACCAAAGATTATTATAACACATTTATCATAAAAAAACAACCCCAAATATACAATTCAAATGAACTCATCTTCCAAAACTCAACACTATCTACTTTGGGTGGAACTGACTCACCTGAACATTTTTAGATCGCTTCACAATAACGTGTCTTCGTGGGGGAATTTCCTCTCTTCCTTGTGTGTCTGAAGAAACATCAAATAACACCAACACATGGCTCAACCAATTCCCCATGTCACCCTGGACTAGTCTCACTACCAGGACCACCATCAAGAGGGGTCCTAACCAAGGACACACACACCACAAGCTCAAGCTACTCCTCCATGGCCCAAGAAGGGGGTTCCATCCCATCATGAAATCTATGGTTATCTCTATCTCCAAAAATCATGATGCATACTAAAAACAGGTGAATCTTCTATCGGTACCACTGAACCCAACTACTTCTCCATAAAGAGTTCTATTTTTGAGCACAACCATATGATCATTCAAGGATCAAGAAAACCTATACCACCACCTCAAGTCAATCCTCTACTACCTGATGTTATCAACCACCACAACACCCAATAGGTCTCTTGCATTGTATCTCACGCAAGGTTTTAAACCTAAAAATACCATATTAATTTCCTTATAGATCCATAAATTTATCAACAGGTAGGAAATTATCGACTTAGAACCTTGGAGGTGGGTCCACATTCTTTTCATTATGTAGTATCTCTACTTTGTGCCCACTTGGAGAGAACACATCACAAATGGGTCCCTGAACTAAGGCCTCATCACTAAATTGTTCATCATCCTATCACTATCTCAAAATAAAATCTATCTATCATTGAAGATGCATCTTAAAAATAATCAACATAAACCACAGTCAATTAGAATATCTGGGGAGATGACTCAATAAGTACATGGAATTCAAAAAAAAATCCAAATATGTATTATACATGTACTATTGGATTCTCTTCAACTAATTCCTTATTATACCTAGATAAAAAACTCATAGTTAAAGTCCAGGTGAATGAATATGTTGTCCATCACACCAACATTGGGTTCACTGACCTAAGAACCTCACTCGATACACTCTGAAACCATTTCCCTATGTTCCAAAACTAATCATCACAACAATTTCAAAAATTCAAACACTAACAGGGGAAATACCACCTATGATTCCACTCTATCAAGACCCAACCCATCAAGGATTTCCTGGTCCATGATAAGTCGAGTGTGAAAACCCCAAACCCATCACTAATAGGCATGGGGCTAGATACAAGCACCAAGTATGCATAATACCAAAAACGGATGGCTTAGAATAAAGTACATGTTAAAACACAGACCACCAACTCCATGAAATAGTCCAAAGGAGTAGTAAAATACTGAACATATAGAGTGTAAAAATACATGACATAGCCTCTTGAAAATACATATCAGAGAACACTAATGTAATAAAAATGATATAAAGTGAAAAAATATGAGCCTAACTAGAAATATAGGGGGAACCAAAACTAAAAAAAATTGTAAAGAGTATAGAAGGGGAGATTCGAGATCTAAATCCTAGAGTCTAACCACCTAATGTAGATAGCGCTATGAAATACTACTAAACTCCACTAATACTAGGTCCAACATAGTCACTGCTAATCTATCTGTCAACTACATAAGACACAATATGTGCGGGAAAAGACCATGTAGGGGTGAGTATATACATACCCAGTAGGACACCTTGAAATCACCAAACACAAAGCATATATATAGAGATTAGTCATATCATTACCACCAAGTCATGTTAATCAGAATATGATACAAAAACAGAAATCACAACAACCAAGATATGCCCTACAAGAATCCCAAAATTAAGAGATAAAGAGGACCTCTATCTCCACATACTATCTAAGAATGATGAGTCAACCTACAACACCAAAGTTCTATCTCGAATGCCCAACACCATGAATAATATCACTATAAACTAAGTGGAGGGTCTGAACCTTTCCATTATGCTCCACAACTGAGGGGGTGTTATCTCCATCCATGCATCATGCGTAACCTCGCAAGAATTTATGAGGATATCCCTCACCTTTCCACTCTACTCCATAACTATGGGATAACTAACTCTAGTAGAGGACCCACTCTGCAATGGAGCTCTAAGATAGGGTTGTCACTCTGTAGATATAGGAATCACACCATTTATAGTAAAGGTGTTTCCAACCCTACCTATATTAATATTACTGGAGACCCGCTCCCTAGTGCCATAGGGGGGTTTACAACCCCGATAACACTCTAATGATCACACATGATCATGGTTTATAGGGGACTCAAACCCTACCTATAAAGAGTATGGGGGACCCATTCCCTAGTAGAATATGGGGGTTTCTAACCCTGATAACACTATGATGATCACATCTAGTCAATGATATCAACTAAGCATTACAGAAATAAGTTTCCTACTTTCATCACCTTGTTCAAGCCTCTAATTCTTAAATGAAGGTCACAATCGCATTTTCTGTAGAAAACTACTCAGAATAGACTAATCACTTGTACCAGACTGGACCTTGAAAAGGATCATCAAATATAAAAGAGGCTCTTCATCAGTCTTATGAGCTAAAAAACAAATCTACTGAAATACCACTATATATAGCTATGAATGTCCAAACATATCATTCCATTTTCATATATATAGAAAAAAACTTAGGATATGCTATTTATTTTCCCAAAATTGACACCTAGTTAAAAATTCACTTTATTGTATCACACACAATGGTCTCTTCATGGGACTGATCCAGAAGTCATAATTAAATATCCAATATTGTTCTTGATTCTTCCTCCTCAATATCAGGGTCATTATGCTTCAGATGTATCAACAATCCAATGCCCCATTAAGGAGTTACACCAGGATTTAGATTCCATAATAATAACAATAATAATCTAGTTTTTTTTTTTTGTTTTTATGAAATAATATTTTTACTCCCTCCAACCTATTCTTCTCTAACACATGTAAGGGTGGATTTGTGTTGTCACTACATAGGGGATAGGAGGTGGTCTCTTTCATCCATCATTGTTGGGGAGGGGAAGGGGGTCACGTTATCGAACATCCCTGCTTGGTAGGGGAGTTCATTCTACTAACTACCACTTCTCAAGGAAGGGGAGGAAATCATAATGTTGTTCATCACCATACAGTGGAGGGGAGGACCTTACACTACCTTTAATCATCAGTCACCACTGCCATGATACACACTGTGGATCTAGGGTTCATTGTACCTGATATTTTCATGGTTCGATCCTATTTCATTGCCCCCATTGAGCACTGAAATCCATGAATAAATACCCTAGATCTAGAATCATATCTAAGAATGATCTCCTTACATACTATATTGCCCCTTAGTTGTTCTCTTGATGCCGAATCTGAACCCATGGAAAGGATCCGTTGAACCAAAGACTTATTTTTCAATCATTATTCTCTAGATTTTCATCGAACTTCTAGCCAAATGAATACCTATGATGAAAGAAAGGGGAGAAAACCACAAAAAAATGTACGAAAAAAACCTTGGTCATTATTTTAGTATGCCTCAATTAATTTATAGAGGAAAATTCAAACAAATGGATTAATCGGTGATAAATAAATCATAATTTCAGGGATAAAATAAATTCATCAACCATAAATCAACATTTTAACTATAAATAAATTTATTAGGATTGATTCTTGTTCGATATAGAATAAAATAAAAATGGGATTTAAACTAATAAAAAAATCCCTACCCATGGTTTGGATCAATCACTAATTAATAATGTTTTTTCTTCATTACCTTTTGTGTATCTAATAACTCCATTGATGGTGATGATCCTCATAGTACTCCATTCCTCGATCCATAACACATGGACATCATCCAATTCACTTTTCACCAGATATATCTCTCTATTAATTCCATTCCATTTAGGTTTATGTGGATAACCCTGGGGAATTCTACATAATGGTGTTTATATGGAGGTATCATTATGTTCTATAAAATAAATGACAATTGAATTAATTAATTCATTTAATTATCCCATGATAGTGTTTTATCCAAGCATGTAATTTTGAAAAGACTAATGTCATGCCTGGAGTAAAACCTATATTCCACATTTAATGAAACACTCATATTTCCATCTAATACTTTGTTCAGGAGTTATTCCATTATTTCTAAAAATGTGTGCATGTGCTATAAAATATTTAATATTTTTAATGTCACTACACCAATGATCTCATGGCCCTATAATTCTTTGTCTAATTTGTTTCTTACTTCAAAAAAATTATTAATAATATTTTTTAGTGTTATGGAGAAATTTCATAGTTACTAAATTCTCCTCAACTTCAAGAATTTTAATTTTGAAAACAAAAAAAAACTACTCATAATGTTGAAGATTCTAAGCTCACATATGGATCTATTACTCCGATGAGATCTCTTAAAGATTCCCAGGCTTCCAAAAAACATGCACCCAATGGGAACACTTTCCCAAAAAATTTCTCCTCCCACCAGTTCTTAAATGCCACAAAGCATAATGTAAAACTAACTTCACCCTCATGGTCCAGCACATCATGGTTGATATCAGTTAACATTTCATCTACATATATCTTTAGCAGTGACAGGTGGAAAATACCAAGCACCTTTACTAGATACAGTGATTGGGAAAGAGTTATCCCACCTTATTAACCCTATATAGTAACAGGAAAAAGGGTCCATGAACCTAGAAGGTGGTTTGATGCATCAAAAAAATATCTAAAATCATTGCTGAGTAGAGAACTCTCAAAACACATGATATCCTCATAAAAATAAAATGGCCTCTGTCGTAGGTCTAAAAATGACTCATGAAGACTCTAGGTAGTCCTTATCCACCCCTGGATGAACTACGCCTTCACAAACATTAATAGCACCAACTCTGGGTTCATAAGAATTGTCTCCCGCTAGATATAACTAGTAAAATGGTTACCTTTGGTGTCTCTAATAAAATTCCTTGAGTGGTGCTACATAGATTGTTGATTGGTAACTATTGTGATACAAAAACTCCACCAATAGTAGATGATCCTCTCAACCATGGAAAAAATTCCAATGAAAAATCCAAAGCATGTTCTCTAGAATATGAATGATCTGCTTACCTAGCTATCTTCCTTGGGTAGAATAGTCATACTAAACCATAATTGATACCTAATGGAATCCTATATACAATTCATAATTTTGATGTAAGGTGAGAATCATTGTTTGAAATGATCATTGAGAGAATCCCCTGAAGTCCGACTACCTTTGGCATACACACACATCCAAAAATATCTACTAAGTTCTTTTGGTATTCACATACTAATATCTAGGATATTAATAGTATAACTCAAAAACACACTACCACTTCTTCAATTTCCTAGGTGATTCCAAGGGATCCTAGTACATCCTCACCTCTACTGGATGAACTAATAAGGGAACACATGAAACCTTATCAGAACCTCATCTCACTGCATGACTTCTCTAACTATCCATCCTCAAACAAGGATGTTCTGCTCCCCACCTTCTGAAAACTACAATAGGAACATATCCTATTGATATATTTTCATGAATGTTCTCACAATTTATATCTCTAAGTTGTTCCTCTCTATCCTTTGGAATAATTAGAGGGGTAACAGTTATCAATTGGAGGTATGTTGCACCATAATCATCATTAGGGTTTATCTACGAAGAGGCCAACTACCTTGTTACCTAACTAAATAATTGTATATGGAAAACTTCACTATGATAATCTACTACAATTTCCATTCCCTTGGGTGCCTCTCAATCTATAACTACTTTGAAATTTTCTAGGTCAACTATCACTCCCATGTATGAGAAGAAAAATCTAAAGAATTGGACCTCCCAAATCCAAAACTAACTCTATGGGATATTTCCATAAAACTTGTATTCATATAGAATTTCTAAGATTATCCTCTAGTGCATCGCTTGGTCCAACTTAAATTTCAAGTACAAAAATTCATCACTAAATAGGACTACCATGAACTAATCCATGTAGGGTTAATGAACTTATTTATAATTCCCATAAATCTTCTGGGGCGTTCAACATGCTGAAGGGTATCATTATAAACTCAAGGAAACTACAACAGATTTGGAAAGCCACCTTTGATATTACCCCCATAAACCTGGAGTTGGTGATAACCTATCTTAAGGTAAAATTAAATGAACCTCTTCACTCTTATCCTGTTTTCAAAGAATTCATTAATTATTTGGGGTGGATACTCTTCCCTAAAAGTCACCTAGTTCAGGTGACATCAATTCACACCTAATATTAAGCTATCATCCTCCTCCTTGGAGAACAACACTGGCCTATCAAAGAAATCACACTGAGTATTATAAATCCTTACCTCTTCAGATCCTCTATATGTACATTCATATCTCATGGTTCAACGGGGACATCAGATATAGTGGGGTAAATATCGGGTCATCCCTAGTAAAAGTCTATAATGAAAAAAATGATGGGTTGGTAATAATTAAACATCCCCAGGGAAGATTTCTTCATACTACTACAATATCTGAAGAGATGAAATATCATATCATCTACTTCTTCAAGGTTCATACTAGACAATTGATAAGGAATCAGTTGTATCATTCTAGACATGATTTCATCCTACTCTAACTACAATTATTTCTCTTCGGATAATGAAAAATATAGCCCAATAACTTGGGTATGCTTCCACTCTGACTAGTAACAATAAATTGAGTATTTACGGTAGGAAACTAGTCTATACTAAGGTAAAATTAATAGGGTTTTCACTACCCCTATGGAATTATTATATTCAAGTCATTTTCACCTCTTATAGACATGTCACATTATCTATAGTAGTGTCTGGCTACCAAATACTCTCTACAGGAGCACCCAATTTCATGGGTTAAGAAAAAAGGATCTACAAGCATCATTTGGCCAAGAACAATGGATTCACTCAAGGAAAACATCTTGTTAATGTGTGATAAAACTATATATGGGGTAGGGAAGACATATTTCATACCTTGAAACACAACCAAATCCTCCAAGTCTTAATCCTCTACTATATGAAGCTATCCTCCCCGCTATCTACTTATTATCTTAAATCAAGGTTCGCTCCAACAAACTTATCACATAAAAACAAACTCAAACATACAAGTGGAAGTAACTCATCTCCCACACCTCAACACTATCCACTTTGGGAGGCACTAACTTTCCCACATGGTTTTAGATCACATCATAAGAACCAATCATGGTGGGGGAAGTTTCCATTTTCCTTGTGTGTCTGGATCCACTTAAAACATCACCAAAACATGGCTCTACTAATTCCATGTGTCCCCTAGAGAAGTATCACCACTAGAAACACCATAAAGAGGGGTCCTAACCATGAATTAAACTAGAAACACATGATTAATGTAGTCATCCATGACAAAAAAGGGGTTTCAATCCCCCCATGAAACCTAGGATGATATCTATCTCCAAAAATCATGATGCGCACTAAGATCATGTGTATAGTATTTTAGTACCACTAGATCCAACTTATTCTCTGTGAATAAGACTAGTTATGAGAATAAAAATCCAATTAGTTGAGGCCCACAGAAAATAGAAAACTCAAACCACCACCTTGATTGAATCCTCCACTACCTAAGGGTCTATCTCACCATAACACCCTAGTTATATCTACCACTAGAACTCCCACAATGAGAAAAGCCTACATGCACCATTGTTTTATCCTATTGTGTCCACCAATTACTCAACATGAAGATGATTATCCTTTTTGAACAGTATAGGTTGGTCTATATGTGGATCAATAGGTGGTAGCTCTACTATGGGAACACCTGGAGGAAACACCTCATGAATGTATCCATGAACTAAGGCATCATATCTTAACTGGTCTTCATCACAACACTCTCAAAATCCTAGTTGGTTGTCATCATAGAGACATCTTGAATATTATCATGATGTACCATAGTCGTGGAGAATATCTTGGGAGCTGACTTAAGAAGGATGTGGAAGTAAAAAAGACTCAATCCCATATGTTTAATGTACCATTTGTTAGCTATAAATGATGGCTCAGTGTACTAAGATGACAAGTAGGTACTCAAAGTCCTTATAAATAAATATGTTGGCCATGGAGTTAACACTTGGTTCCCTCACCTAAGAGCTTCACTCAAGACACTCTGAGACTATTTCACAAAGTTCCCAAACTAATCATCACAATAAAGTCAAAACTCCAAACACTAAATGGTGTAAATACCACCTCTCGTACCACTCTTTCATGACCTAACCCATCAGGACCCCTATAGCCAGTGGTAAGCTGATTTTGACAACCTGGATCCCACCTCCAAAAGGCTAGTGGATAACGACAAGCACTAAGTAGACATAATAATGAAATGGGATGTCTTTTCCTAATGTAATTGTATGAAAACACACACAAACAACTCCATGCAACATTTTATAGGTATAGTAAAATAATAAACATCTACAGTGTATAAATTCTTGAAATAACATATAAGAAGTGCATATCAGAGTAAAAAAGCATAATATAAATGATTTAAAGGGGAAAAAATACTGAATATAAATTCATGGGGGTACCCAAACTGAAAACAAATATAATAAGTAGATTAGGGGATATCTCGACTCTAGACTCCATAGTTCAGCCAATAAATGAGAACATCACCACCATGTACTTATAATCTACACTTATTCTAGGTCCACTATATTCACTAATAATATGTATATTGATTTCATAAGTCACAACATGTATGGGAAAATCCAATGAAAGGGTGAGTATATACATACCCTATAAAACACCACAAAATAACAAAACACAAATAATCAAAAGAGAGAGCAGTCAACTCATCACCACTAAGGCATGTCAATTATAATACAAAACAACAACCAAAATCACAATAACATTTATATTCTTAATTGAAATCTCAATTGAAGAGAGAAAGGGGATTTATATCTCCACAAACTAGATAGGAATTATTCATCATTATTTCTCTCTAAATTTCCTTCTTCGATTCCCAAAACCATGCACAACATCACAAGAAAATGAGGGGAGGTATGGCACCTCACTGTTGTGCCACATTGCTGAGGGGAACTATCTCCAGCCATGAATATCACGTAACCTGACAAGAATAAATGTCAATATCCCACACTGTACCACTATAAACCACCATAAATGGAGTTATAACTCTAGTGGAGCACCCAATCCTTACTGTAGCTCAAATATAAAGGGTACCACTCTATATAAAGAGGACCCACACCCTATGGAGTCAGGGGAATTACCACCCTAACTATGTAATGAGTTGATGTATTTGTCATGAAACATCAAATTATTATGTTTTTAAATTTCATTTATATTCTATGGTAGACCATAAGTAATATCTCAAGGATCATTAGAGGTTTAAAGTGCCTATTTTAAAAAAAAGAAGGGGTGATTTTGAAAACAATTTTAAAAATAAAATGGAATAATTAAAAGAGTTTAATAGTTAAAAAATAGAAATATTTTGAAAAATATTAGAAAAAGGTTTCATTTTGAGTTCACTACACACATTAAAAGATCATCATTATTAGATATAATTAAGCTTTGAAGTAAGTCTTTGGTAAAAATTAATCGGAATCCTGATTTCTTTCCATGTTTTTTTATCAATGCACGTTGAACCGAATCTTGAAAAAATAATAATATAGAAAATGTACAAATTTTATGTATGGTATAATAACTTAAAAAGAATATTGAGATCATAAATAAGTGGGTAAGAAAATGTTTATTGTGTTTTCTGATCAAAACAACATAAGTCACGCACTCAAAACTCCACACCAATCAGTTAAAAGTAAAGAGCATTCCATTTGGTTTAATAAAAGAACATTAAAACATTAATAAAAGTAATATTATTCTTAATGAACTATTTTAAATCCCTAAATAAATAAATCCAATATTAGTAAAAGTGTTGTAACTCCTTTTACAATAAGTGTATCTCTCTCACAGTGAATGACCAATGTTTATCCCACCATTGAGAGAAGGAGGAAGCTCGGAAGAACATCCTGATTCATTTTAGATATCCCTATGAGGATGGGAAGATCCAGGACATATAATTGGATGAGAGGAATCCTTTGTAACGCCAAATTTTCATCACTTCAATCTCTTCATCATACTTGTAAATGGGGTGCCCAAGGTACCTATTTATAGCCAAAGTGGAAGGTGGTTTTGGGAACCCATATTTCGTAAAACCAATTGCACCATGATTTTTAGCATTAATACATTATTATATATATTTTTAAAAAACTAAAAACTTTCCTTCTAGAATATTTAATATCTACACTAAAAATTTGGAATCAGTTGGAGGCCTAAATCTTGAGATATGGATGAAATATAGAACCAAACTTTTGACTTCAAGCAGATTCTTTTTCTTGGACAGATTGGTTTGGTTAGACCATTTAATGGAAGAATTGGGATTTTGTGTCTATAGAAGAGTTTTATTCCAATTAATTTTGTCTCATCCAAAAAAAAACATCCCAATTGGGTGCACATACTAGTTTCAATGAGTGTTTGAGTCCACATGTGTACTTTAGATCCTACGTAGTTTAACCCGTTTTTCTTCTACATTATCTCTAGCCCTCCAAATAATATCCTCCTAAATTGAAATCAAAAAATGGGTAAAATTTACCTTTTTAATAGTGATAAAAATGAAATAATTGAATAAAATTTCAATTTCAATTTTGTATTATATTTTAAAGTTTAATACAAAACAAGTTCAACACAGTGGTGTAATGGTGAAATAAAACATTGAATCACAGTTGTGATCACACCCTGACACCAAAATATTTTCACTCCTAGTCAAAGTAATAATTCCTAAAATTATTAATGAATATATTCCGTACTTAATGAAGATTTAACATTCAAATAAAATTTATTTCCTAATAGTAAGGTGATCAAATAAAAAATCACACCAAGGAGTAATTCTCAGTGATCATGGAAAAAGATGACTCATAAATTGTATCAGAGTGAAATTCAAGGATATGAATGATACCAATTTGATAAATTAATTAAAAATTAAAAAAAAATTAATAATTCTCTATGTGTGTGCATAATAACCATTTCATGTTATTCTTTCCTCTTTCTATCTAGTAAATATAGGTTATTTTAAAAACAATTCTTATATGATTCTTTCCACCAAACATGCCCTACATCCATTGAAATAAAATTTTATGACCCAATCCCTTAATCATTCCCAAAAGTAAAACCTTAAGATACTAACCTAGATATACCCATATGTTTTACATTTCTTCACTCTCATCAATATTTATTTTTTTTAATTTTTTTATGTTTTTAGGGTGTATTACAGTGAATAATATGTACAAAAGCATAGATCAATCTCTAATAGTAATGAAATATATCATATATGTAATGAAAATATGGAAAAATCATTTTGGAAAGTAGATAAATATTATCCAAAATTATATTTATCTTCTATTAAGTAATAAATATTCACACTTCATGGTTGGGTGCAAAGATGTGTAGAGATATTAAGTGACACATTTTTTCCATAAACTACTCACCCAAAGGGTATAAATCTTCACAATGGTTTCATAGATATACAACCATAAGTATAATAAAAAACAACCAATTTAGGAGAAAAAGACACACCACAATGTTAAATTTATTTAAAAACAGAAATTCTATCAATGATGTTTTTGACATTAAAATAGCATTAAGTTGGGAAATTCCTCACGTGTTTTAAATAATTTACATGATTAAGTGGGAAACAAAATGAATATTTCAGCCAAAATGTGTTTGCGAAATGATGGGGGAAGGTAACAATACTATTCCAAAATCGAAAAATAGAAAAATAAGAAAGATGATGAAAGTTCCTAACTAACCCAAGAATGTACCCATCCCCTCACACCTAGAGTATGTAGTTTCCTCACTATAATAAAAGATAATGTGTTAAGGAAGGATAAAACCTAGTGGGTGTCATTTGTAGGTTTCTTATTGAACTTAGAGATCCTCCATCCGGGACTCTAGAATGCCTTCGTGAAAGTGATTCAGTTGTTTCCCATTGATAGTGAAGATCTATTTTGTGTCTTCATTTTGAACATGAACAGAATGAAATGGATAAACATTAATAATAGTGTGTGGGAAAAACTAGCAAGAACAAAGCTTACCTAGATAAAGAACCGGCATTGTATTGCAAGGGAGTACCCCTATCCCATTTTGTAATTGATGATGAAGGATATGAAGGTCATGGGAATCCTTGGTTCTCTCCTTATAAATTTGGGAGTTCTCATATGAATATCTTCTCATTTCCTCCAACTCATGAATCTATAGCTTCATTTGAGAAACCACACCATAAAGATTATAATTACATTGTTTAATATCCTAGAAATAATGGTACTCTATATCAACAGTGAGGTGATGACTATTTCAAAAAACTAGAAGATACGATGACACCCCAATGGGAGTTTTTAAGGCAGTATGCTAAACCCATAATGGATCATCGAGTCTAAGAATCCAATATTTTATATTGATTTGAACCGTTTTTTACATAATTTGTTTTACCTCTCTATTTGACACCTTATCTCGACTATTGGTTTGTGGATGATATATACTTGAAACTCGATGCCTGACCCCATACCAATGCAAAATTGATTTCATTTTTCAGTTTTTGAAATGATAACTCTAGTCATTGAGGATGAACCTAGGTAATCCAAACCTATAAAAAAATACAGGTTCTCAAAAATTTCATAACTATATTTGAATCATCAATCCTTGTGTCTCATTCCTTTACCCACTTTTACTTGTAAACAACTTTCATAAGAATTTACAAGTTTCTAAATGAATTGGGAAATAGACCCATAAGTTCAATCCCCCAAACATTCAAAATGACATGAAAGATAAAGGGTTGTTGTGCCATTCCATTTCTTTTAGAGACATTCACGTTCTTTGAAAGTGGGGACAAAATTTAAAAAAAATCATGTGCATCCCAAAATAATGTTGGCCAAAAGAGGCCCAAATTAAAGACATTGTGTGCAGTCCATTGGGGACCAAAGTATCCCCCAAAAGAAAGAGTACGGAAGAACTGAAGGATAGACTGAATCTTGATATCAGGAACACAACTCATGAGGACATGATCACTACATGTGTTCCAGAGGTAGGGGTCATCCCAAAGGTACCAACAGGACTCATTTTTTTGGAAAATCGGGTTGGTTTTTTTTGAAATCAGTAGTAATTTAAGATGATACCAAATAATTTATAATTTCAGCATACCAATGAATAACATCTTTCACTTGGTAAAATTTATCATTAGTAAAAATTTCATTTATGGGAATACAAGGGGATTAGTGAATGTCTAAGGATGGTATTATCCTACTTATATGGTCATCCAAAACATTCTATACTCCTTTTTTATCTGTAAATTTTAAATTAAATTCTTGAAGGATGATCATCCAGTGAATAATATGTGGTTTTTCTTTCAATTTCTTGAGGGGATACTGGAGGTCTGTATGTTTATAGAAAATAATTATTTTGGACCCTAATAGGTATTACATGAATGTATCCAAGGAAAACATAATGGCCAAGAATTATTTTTTGATTATGGTGTAGTTTTCATGGGTAGGGTTTAGTGAGTGTGAGGCATAACCTATGACTTGTGGTTCACAATCTACCCATTGTGATAAGTCTACCTCGAATGCATAGTTATAGGCATCACACATGATCTCAAATGGTAAATCCCACTAAGGTGGTTGGATTACCAGGGGGTGTGAGACTCCATTTCAGTTTATTAAAATAATCCTCAAAATTTTTATCAAAATAAAAATATATTTATTTTTATAGTAACTGGGATAGGGGAAGTGAAATATTAGTAAATTCAAAAATGAAACAACGATAAATTTTAGAATGAAATAAGAAAGACCACACATACTGCACATTCCTAAGGAAAGGTGTGGAATAAATGATATTAAATTTTGATTTATCTTCTTGGATACCATCCCAAAACTAACATATCCAAGTATTATACCTTGTCACACTATGAAATGGAATTTATTTTAATTTAATACAAGATTATTTTTAATACAGTGATGTAGTATAAAACTAAGACAACTCAAACACTGATCAAAAGAGGATATATAAATAGTGAAATCATCCATGGATACTGCCATGAAAATATCCAGGTAATCTAAGAAAATACTAACAATACATTACTAGAAAGTACCTAGAGAATTACACAGAAAAAATGGCATCCTCATAAATGAAAATATGCCAAAGGGGAAAGTAAATATTTTCTTTTCTTAATCCTTGGAGGTGATATGGATCTCACATATCCATAATACCCATCAAGGAAATATTAGTGGTACTTCCTCTCTATCCTCTCTAGAATATGGTCAATAATTGGAAATGGGAAATGGTCATTTCTAGTGTGTTGATTTTTTTGGTTATAGTATATACAGAAACACAGACTATTATTCACACATGTTTGAACCAATTCATTATTTTCATTTTTTATTACTTTTAGACTACTTTTCTTAGGAACTAATTTCATTGGACTGATCCATTGGCTATTATAGATGGGGATAAATGACTCTAATAGCCAATAATTTTTTTAATTCCTTTATAAAAACATATAGTATGTTTGGGTTCAGTTGATGTTGTGCTTGTATCATTGGTTTATCCTTGTCATTTAACAATATATCATGCATGAAAATTGATGGGATAATTTTGAGAATATCAGCAAGTGACCATCCCAATTATTGTTTATACTCACTTAGTTTAAGCAGCTATAACTCATGCTCTAGATAGAGTGAACTATAAATGATTATGGACATATTGTTAAAATTCTCAAGATATGAATATTTCAAGTTTTGATTTAGTGGTTTAAGTTCCAATTTAGGGGGATTTTTGATTGATGATAGTGAATATGAAAGTGATAGGTCACATATCTCATCTAAATGATCAATGGTAATATCCTCAGATGAGGAATAATATTTTACAATATTAACAATATAATCAATGGTCATGGGATCCTTAGTGCTCAAGAAATCATCAATTAAAGAACATGCTTGAAATGTTTCTAAACTGGTACAATGTTCAATGCCTGATTAATTAACTAGAATGTATATCATTGATGAAAACTCTAAAAAGGTATCATATGAAATAAAATTAGTTCTTTCATGAAAAGGTATTACATTAATATAATTAACTAAATGTGAGTAATGTTCTTTTGAGGGGTGCTTTATGGAATCAAGGATGTTGAAGTAGAAAATGTCACCACCAAGATCCATAGATAATGTACTATTGTGGACATTAATTATGGATTTGGTAGTTTTCAACAATTTTCTCCCCAAGATAATTGGTTCGTGTCTATTTATCCTATCATCTTCCATTTTAATCAGATTAAAAAATAAGTAGAAAAAATTTAAATTTTCACTCTCACAAGAACATCCTCTAAAAACCAAAAAGGGTGTTTAGTACTTTGTTTTTTCAGATGAACGACTATTATAGTGGGATTTAGTTCTCATACTTTTAATTAAGAGAAAATGGAGTGAGTAATAACATTAATAGAATCACATAAATCAATCATAACATTGGAAAATAAATACTCCCCTATAGTTTATAGAATTTTGAATGATCCTTTATCATTGAATTTGGTTGGATGTGATGGATCTATTAATACTAATATCTTCCTCCCTAAGATAACATTTTAATCACCTATAATTTAACTTTTTTTTAAACATATCCTTTATAAACTTGGTGTATCATAGAATTTTCTTCACATCGTCAATCAAGGGTATGTTAACCTGCACGTTTTTTAAAGTTTCCATGATTTCTTTATCAATTTCATTTTCTTTCGATTCCTTATGTTGGGTGGAACTTTGATGAAATGGTATAGGAATGGTTTTTCATGATGCTTCATCAAATTAAACTCTATTTCTTTTATTAGGTATTCTCTCAAGAAAAGGTTTTTTTTCTATTCGACCATTTTTAGTGGCTGGGATGGTGGTTTCCTCCAAAGAGGATGTCTCTAATAGAGGGGTTATTTATATTTTATGTTTTTTTCCACTCTGAAGGGTTATGGAACTAACATTTCCCTTATCCCTATGGTTGAAGAGTGGTTGAAAGGGTATTTTACCCGACCCATGAATTTGGATTTCCCCCACCAAGTTGGCGAGTTGGGCTAATTGTGTTTTTTGGTCTTGTAGGGTTTCTTGGGTGGTTTTATGAAATTGAAGATTTTTTTGTGGACATTTGTTTCATTATTTATTCTATTCTAGGATAATATTTTAGATGGGTTTGTTGGAAAGGACATTTTGGTGGTTGAGGATTTTTGGGTGGTGGTGTTGGATGACTACTCTACCTCGGTTGGTTACATGATTATTGAGTTTGGTTTGAATACCCCATTTCTTATAGAATTTTTTGTATTTACACCTAGGTTTAGATGGATAGTATGGTTCTTGTCTAATGGGTTGATTGTAGGGGCATCCTAGGAATATTTCCTCACAAATCTTAGAAGGTTATCTCAGTTGAAGGAATTGGTCAAAGTAGTGAGTTTGGGCAGAAGAGATACCACAATGGATAGAAATATGGGACTTGTATTTCACTTGGGAAAGAGAAAGTTATTGGATAAGGGTATTTACCTCTTTAAACTTCATTTCCACCATCTTCTCAAACTCATAACTTTGCACCTCATGGACACCTTGAATTGGTACACTGGACCATGAACCAATTTTTTTAGTATTCTTCACCATGTTCTTCATGAGGGTCCTTGTATTGATTGGGTTTTCTCATCTAGCACACCACATGCAGCATCATTAATCATGTTTCTATCAATAGTAATTAAACCTTCGTAAAAATATTATAGTAAAATATTATCACTTATTTGGTGGTGTAGAAAGCTTGAACATAAACTCTTAAATTATTCCTAATATTCATTAATTGTTTCCTTTTTTATTTCATTATACCAAATATTTCCTTCCTTTTAGTTTTAGTTTGAGAGGATGGGAAGTATTTTTCAAGAAAAAATAATTTCATGTCCAATCATCCTCTAATAGGGGAGTTAACAAAATATTATCAATCTTTTTCAATGTTATCTAATGAAAAATATAATGCCCTAATGTTTACTTATTCTTCATCAAAATTAGTTGTTTTTAATTTTGAACATACAGTATGAAATTATTTTCAGTGATTATGCCATTCTACTCTCATGATTCCATGGAATCTGGTTAATAAGTGAATTAAACCAAATTTTAGTTCAAAATAAAGTGCTTCACCCTGTATTTGAATGTATGTAGGATGGATCTTTACATCAGGTGAGTTTAGTTCTTTTATTTTTTAGTTATTTTCTACCATATTATGAAATTCTATTTCCTTCTTGATGTTTTTTCAGAATATGAATAATAATTATCAAGAAGAGTTCCTATGTTTTATGTATCCTACTTCAAGGTATTATTAGGTTCTTATTGGTGTCGATGTTGAAAAATCCTCTTCGGTTCGTGTTCAAAAGGAAGTAGATCCTCCAATGAAGATCGATTAATGAATGAGGCCTACAAAAGTGTGATTTTATAAATCAACATAAAAATGATGTAATAAAATAATCACACAAATATTTACAAAATTCACAATATTGTTTTTTAAAAATACAGACTAAAAAACAAATCAATCCTAGGAAATGGTGCCAAAATTTGACTACATTTTCATGACACATCAAATTGATTATGGTTTTAAAGTTTATTTATAGTTTATGTTAGACCCTATGTTATCTATCATGTATCATTTTAGGATTAAAGTGTGTATTTTTAATAAAATGTACTTAAGAGGGGGTTATTTTGAAAATATTTTTAAAAATAAAATGACTTAATATAAAGAGTTTAGTAGTTCAAAAAGGTATATTTTGAAAAATATGAGCAAAAGGGTTCATTTTGAGTTCACTATACACATTTAATGTTCATCTTTCTTAGATATTAATTAAGGTTTTTAGTAATTATTTTTTTAAAATTAATCATAATCACGATTACATTCCAAGCTTTTCTATCAATTCATGTTGAACCAAACCTTGACATAAAGATCATATAGACAATTTATATCTCTTTTGCATGGTATAATAACTTCCAAATCAAATTTAAACCTAAAATAATCAAGTACAACAAGTATTCTTGTGTTTTCCAATTCTAACAACATAATCCGTGCTCTCAAAACTTCACATTGATCAGTTAAAAGTAAATATCATTCTATTTAGTTTAATCAAACAATGCATTAAAACATGATTCAAGTTAAGATAGTTCTGAATGAAATATTTTCAAACCCAAAATATATAAAACCAGTAGCATTAAATGTTTTGGAACTCATTTTAAAATATGTTTCTCTCCCTCATAATGAACTCCCACCATTAATCCCTCCATCAAGAGAAGGAGGAAACTCAGCTGGATCACTGTCTTCATTTCATTTCTCCCTATGAGGATAGGGGGATACATAACCTCTAAGTGGATGAGAGGACTAAATATATAACAAAAAATTAGCATCACTTCACTCTCTTCATCAAAATTTCAAATGGTTTTATCAGGGTTCCAATTTATATTAAAAGTAGATGGTGGTTTTGGTAACCCATATTTCATAAAACCACTTTTACCATGGTTTTTGGCATCCAAACAGTCTAATATCATTTTTTTAAACTAAAAAAATTGTTTCCTCGTCTCTTGAATATATCTACTGAAATTTTTTTAATCATTTAGAGGCCTAAAACTCGATATATGGATGAAATACAGAACCAAACTTTTTTACTTTAAGCATATTCTTTTTCTTGGATATATTAGTTTGGTCGGGCCAGTTAAAGGAACAATTGGGATTGGATCTATTAAGAAGAGTTGTAGCCCATTAAATTTTGGATTTGAAAAAAAATTAGCAAAATTATATTCATTTGTTATTTTATGTGTTTTTTTTGAGTCCACATGTGTACATGGGCTCATGTGCAGTTTGACCCACTTTGCTTCTGTATCATCTATGGCCCTCCAAATAATCTCATCCTATAATTAAATCACTAAAAAAGGTGAAATTTAAAATTTTAATTGTGATATGAATTACATAATTGAATAAAATCATAATTTCAATTTGTAATTATATTTTTAAATTTTAATACAAAACAAGTTTAACACAGTGGTGTAAGGGTGAAATAAAACAGTGAATCATGGTGGGATTAGGGGAATGGAGGACTCTCACATTGGGGAAGAAGGGGGATTTCCAACCCTAGTAACACTTTTATGATCCAACCTGATCATTTTTTATATATTACACTAAACCTAGGTAGTAAGGGGTTGTCAACCCTACAAATAAAGAGTATGGATACCCACACCATGGTGCGATTGGGGGGTTCAAACTCTGATAACACTATGATGATCACATCTGATCACTTATACATTCTAAGAATAAATAAAAGAACTGTCATACCTACATCACCACGTGTCATATTTATTATTCTTAAATGAAGGTCACCATCATTCTATATAAGGAAAACTACTTAGAATGGACAATTCACTTGTCCCAAATTATTCCTCACAAAAGTTTGTTGAACACATCAGAGGTCCATCGTTGATACTATGAGATAAAACCTAAATCTAACAAACTAATGACTCAAATGACCATGAATGGAAAAGTGAATCATTCCATTATTATATTCAGGGAAAAAATATCAGGATAGGGTATTTATTTTCTGAAAATGGAAACGCAATAAAAATTTCATTTTGTAGTAATACACATGATGGTCTCTTTGTGGTCTTGAGAAAAAAGTTGGAATTAAATACCAAATATTGTTATTAAATCATATGCCTCAATACCAGGGTCATGATGCCACAAATAGAATCTCAATTATATATCACATGAATGAGTTATTATAGGATTTAGATTCCATAATAATAATAATAATAATAATGTTTTATTATTATTATTATTAAAAAATATCCCCTTAATCATCACCAACGCATGTAGGGGGAATTTGTTCCACCTCCACGTAGGAATGTAGAGGGGTTCACTATCAGCCATCATCATAGGGGGTAAAGGGGGTCATGCCATTATACATTAATACATGGTAGGGGAGTTCACACCACCAGCGGTCATCATTTAGGGAAGAAGAGTAGCTCATTTCATTAGACATCATGATGTATGGGGGGAGATCACACCACCTTTAGTTGTCAGTCTCTGTTACCAAGATACACACCAAGGAACCTAGATCTTGGGTTTATTTAACATGACCTATCACCGATGGATACAATCCATCCACCAAATCTTCTCATGATTCATTCTCATTTATTTGTCCATCTAAACACTGAAACCCACAAATGAAGACCCTTGATCCAACCTCTGGTATTTTTATTATCACCCACCACATTATATTTCACCTCATTCATTCTCTTAATCAAGAATTTGTAAAAATATAAATGATCTATTTCATCAAAAATTTATTATGCAACGATCATTCACTGGGTATTCATCAAACCACCAGTCAAAGGAATACTTATTATGAACATAAAGGGAATAAAAGAATAAAATAAATACATGAGGAATGAACCTAAACCATTTCTTTGATAGGCCTTAATCCTTTGATGGAGGTGATACAAATGAAGGGATTAAATAATTATCAACAAATCATAATTTCAGGGATAAAAGAAATTAATCAACCATAAGTTAAAATTCTACCTGAAAATCAATTTATTAGTATTTATTTTTGTTTGATAGGAATAAAACAAAAATATGATTTAAACCCATAAAAATAATATCCCTACCATAGGTTTAGATCGATCACTATTGAAGAACACTTTTTCATTGTCATCATTGGTGATATCTAATAACTTCATCGATGGTGATGATTCTCTTGGTACTCTGATTTTTGATCCATGACCCATGATCATCAACCAATTCACTTTCCAATAGGGAACTCTATCCATTCCTTCCATTCCTTCTATAGTTTTGTGGGTAATCCTAGGTAATTATCCATAATGAGGCTTGTATATTTGTTTTTTAGGGTTATTAAAAAATGAAAATTAAATTAAATAATCCATTTAATTCATTTAACCTGAATGGCCCGAAGGCCTTCTTTTTTATTGATTTTTGATAACCCCCCTTTCCAGGGATGAGGGGGAACCCTTACAATGCCTGCAGGTTTAGAGATTACCTAGCCCAAAGTATTAAGAGAAATTACATGACACGAAGGTCTTAGGGAATTTAACTAGACTATAACTACAAGAACCTACCCCTCCCCAACATCTTCATCGTGATGGTAGCTCTCAACCTCCCCATGGTCATCCGGCCAGGCTTCCCGTGTGAGCACAGGCTGGTCCTGATGGCGTTTCCATACCCTCTCATTCTTCCAAATCCTTTTTTTTTTGTCTGGTGAGTGCACCTGCTCTAAATCCTCCTATGGGGATGCTCTTTTTTATAGAGTCTTTTTGGGGAAACTACATTGATCGTGTGGCCTGAAGGCCTGGAGGTGGTTCAAAATCCTTAAAGGTGGCTTGAAACCCTTATTGAACTGACGGCTTGGGTGGACCAAAGGCCTTAAGGACTCTAAGCCCAAACTGGTGGACCAAGGTGAATAGTTCTGGAAGCTACAGTACCAAATAGTACCTTCTACAGTTACTACTATAGTCCCTGCTACAGTATTTTAACAATACCTACTACGGTACCTGCTACATTATCTACTACAGTATATTCTACAGTACCTAGAATTATTCATCTGTCTGGTTTCGAACATGGGTCATGTGGATGCACATAGAGATACCTCACCAACTAGGCTTAGGCTCATGTTCTCATTTAATTCGTTTAGTTCTCCCATGACAATGCTTTATCTAATCACCCTATGATGATAATATTTATGTTGAACCTAGGGATAAACACATATTTAAAATTTAATGTAAGTCTCAAATTTCCATTTTGAGACTCCATTCTGGAGTTATTCCATTATTTAAAAAAAATTGTATGTGTGTGATATAATATTTTTAATACTTTTAATATCACAACAATGAGGCTCTTCGGGCCGTGGAATTCTAAGTAGACTTTGCGCTATACTCCAAAAATATTCTTATTAATACTCTCAAGTGTTACAATAATATTTCAGAGACACTAAATAATCATGTATAAGGAAATTTATAATAATAAATAATGATTATGAACTTGGAGGAGAAAGGCTCTCAACTAAAAATAGGAGATAAGGTCGGCTCCACTCATAGGAAACCCTTCTATTTTTTTGTGAACCAAATAGAGATGAAATGGTATTAAGACATATAAAATAGATAAATAACTATATAATAGGAAGATATATGTGATTTTATATATAAATAACCTACAATTACCCTATATGGAAATTAATCCATAAACAATCTTAATTTTAAAGGAGATTTGAAAGAAACCTATAATAGAGATAACAATATTCATCACAAATATAAAAAAGGTTCTTTAACAAAGGTTCTTTAACCTTATGTAAAATAAAGATAAAAATATTCATCACTTATTTAAGAAACTTATTTATATATATTATCTTTCATACTCTTCAATTATAATAATTTATTAAACATATACTATTTAGTTATTATTTATTTTCATTATCTGATGTTATTAATTTTGATTGTTTCATTCAAATTTTGTAAAGAAAATATGGATCCTAATTTGTTGATAATAATTTCATCATTTAAATATTTTTTAGGTAGTTTAATTGTTGTGTTTTAATAATTTATTCAGTCCCATGTTCATTTACTAGAAGTTATGGGTATGGTTTGCAAGAATGGAATCCACAACGAGCATGTGTCGGATAATTAACTAATAAAAAAAGTTACTTTATAATGAACATTCATTTTTTTATGACCTTTAGAGAACCATATTAACAACAACAAAAACTCTTTAATATCATGTATTATTAGTATTATTTTCTTAATACTTATTCTTCATAAAAATTATGATGTTGGTATATAACCATCCATTTAGGTGCTTTAACCGACCCAAACAAGAACATGTTATACTAATGAATGAGTAAGGTTTTAAAGGTATATAACAGTAATGTAATTTTAAAAGAATTATAATGATGTTAATAGAAATTAATTAGAGTGGTTGTTGGATTTAGAAACAGTTAATATGATATGGTAATTGAAAATGTCATATGACATCTTAGATACTTAATTTAATGAATCTACTCCTACTCGAAATAGGTTCCTTTGGAATGAAATATTTAGGCCTCCTAACTGATACCAGAGGAAAAAAACATCTATAAATACAATAGAAGATGAAAAATTTATAGGGATTCATGGGATAACTAAAGGATATGATTAGTTTGTATGTGGTAGTGGAGAGGTCCTTTTATAGGTGAGTTTGACTGGTATTTTGGAAATTTCCCATTACTTAATGGATAATGAAGGTCGTTTTTAAATAGAAAGTGTCCTCATAAGTGTATAATGACAAGGAAGACTGAGGTTCCCTCCAATATATGATTATATTTTTATTTTTATTATTTTTATCCATCATTTTAAACATATACTATATATTAACATTTTTACTATTTACTGATGTCAAGCACTATTCACGTTAGCAATTTCTTTGTTTTGTCTAAAAATTAAATTGACCTTTTTAACTAATTTTGGAAATATAATGAAAAATATTAACTCTATATTATTTAATTCAATTTCTAAATATGGTAAATTTAACTTTTATGTGAAAATATAAAATATTTATTTATTTATTTTTATAGGAAAATGAATTTTTTAAACATTATGTGTTCTTAATATTATTTCACACCAATTAATAACATAATAATACTTAATCTATTTATTTATACACTGAAACATTAAATTTTTTTATGATAAACCATCAAGAGTGATCAAAATGATTTATTAAGATAAAAAATATATAACACTTAGAAAAAATAATTATTTAAAAAAATATCTTCTTTTCATTAAAATATTTTAAGCACATCCCATTAAAATTATTTATCTTCTAACCATTCAATATTATTAATCCATTTGGTATTAGAATCTATATTTGAATTTAAAAAACATAAAATAATTATTTAAAATAACAACCATAACAATAATGAAATGTAATGGAAAAATGTATATTTTTTCAATAAAATATTTTTATCAATAATTTTTATTTCATTCAATAATTATTTATTATTTATGAATTTTATTACTTTTAATTCGTTTCTAAATATTACACAACTTCATGTACCTATTATATAAAATTATATTCAACAACAATATATCCAACAACATTATATTCAACAACCATATGCCCAATTGTCATATATATAACAATCATATTTCATTCCTATATATTTCCTTACATATATTTTTAGAATCGTTCATCCTGTCCATTTTCTTCATTATCAAAATTTCAATCATATTTATAATGCTTTTTTTATTTCCATAGTTATGATAGGAGGTACAATCTTCAATGAAAACCATGAGGATAAGGATTTAATGTTCATGGCCTTTTTATTTACTTATAGTTTTATTCCACTTATAGTTTTCTTAATTATGTTTTATATTTAATTTTAATAATTTATTATTTTTTATCATACACTATAATATTTTATCTCAATGAAATATATTGTGTTTTGTTTTAGTATAGTATTTCATATGAAACAAACTATTTGAAAAAATATTTATTTAAAGGAGGATAGATAACAGAATATCATGGTGTTATATTCTACCCCCTAAAAATAATTTTTCCATCCAAATTTTATTACTCTAGAGAAAATAAATGAGGTTATGTATCCCTCAGTACATTTTTATGTTCCCATGTATCTTCCTCATACTTATGATTCTTATGGGGCACTTTAACTAGGTGAATGGTATTATTTTGTATTAATTTATCTCTACGATTCAAGATTTCTACTAGTTTTTACTCACAATAGATATCACCTTTGAGTTATACTACATCTAGGTTCAATGCATGTGAATGTTCAGATATATAATTCCTCAAAAGTGATACATATAACACATAATTCACTTCAAATTGGTTTTATGGAAGTGAAAAATGATAAGAAATTACCCCTGCATGATCAAGGATTTAAAAATGAAAAATTTATCTAGGGATTAACATTCCATTATTCCTAAATAACATAACCCTCTTCCATGGTGATATTGGAATGAATGCCTTGTCACTAAATTTAAACAATAAATATCACCTATAATTATCATTGTATTTCTTCTATCAATTTTTTTGAGTTATAATGTATCATTGAATGGTTTAAATCTTCTCTAGAATTTATTGATAAAGAATAGGTTGTAATATCCTATTGTCTCTAGATTTATCCCAACATGTTTGATTTCTACACCTCTTCCCATACATAGACTTTTATGGTGACAATTGAATACAAGAATAGAAATTATTGTTATATTATAACATTAAAAGGGAAATTTGTTGATCCAAAATTACATTTAAATATATTAAATAAGATCTTAGTATATCCTTTATAGTTTTAATGTTCCTTTCATACTGATCATCATTTTTAAGAAGATAAGCAGTGTTAAATCTCCACTCAATATCGAATTCTTATTGAATAATTCTCTATAACTTGAAGGTAATCCTTAGGTCTCGATCATATATAATTAATATTGATAATTTATACAACATTAACACTCCCATTATATACATATTGGAAAGATATAAAAGAAATAAATACTCCCAAATAATAGTGAAATGTGATAACGTTGTAATGGTATCAACTAAAATAAAAATAGAATAATTTCCTTTAAAAGTATTGGTAATTACTATGATGAAATACATGGTGATGTTATCCCATTTTTATATATGTATGAGTAATTTTTTTATCATCCCCTTAGACTTGTTACATTCATCCTTATATTTGTGGAAAACTAAACATCGATATACATACTCTGCAATATCCCTCTTCATTTTATCCAACCATAAATGATTCTTGAAATCTCTATACTTATATGTGTTTTAAGGAAGGATAAATAATTATGATCTCTATGTATCATCCAATAGATCCTATTTAAATAATAGTATTCATATGACACATGTTCATTTCTATAATCTTATAAATACATCACTTTCAAGGTTAAAATCTACAATATTCATAATTTTCTTCTGTAGATCCATATCCTCTTTCTATACATCCTTGATCATTACATGGATGGATGGTTGAGCAGGATTTTTGTAAAGATATGATTTATCCCCTTCACTTATTATTTCAAGGTATATGCTTTTAAAATCCATAAGTATTGGGTCTCATTCCATCATCATCATTGATTAGGTAGAATGATAAATTCTATTTAGAATATTATCCACCTTGTTTTCCTTCTCAAAGTGGTAATGTATTGAGTATTAATAGTCCTTTATCAACTAAATACATAACCTTTGGATCATTATCAACTCCTTCTATATGGATATATACTTTAATCTCTTGTACAAATAAAAAAATAAATATTTTTTTAAGAATAAACAACTTTTATGGGTGGACTAAGAACCCGAATATTGAACAACGAAATAGAGAAAGTTATACTTCATAAGACATCACTAAATTTTTCTAGAATAATTTAGAAAAATTAGTGTCATGATCTCTTTGAAAGCTCAATTAAAAATTAAACTATATCCTCTCTAGTTCATTTTTAACAATTTCATAATGAAAATAGCCAATTTGTCCCAAACCTTGATATACTCTTCTATGCTAATCTAACATTTATTGAAACCATTAATTATGATTCTGTCTTTGTAATTAATCCATGTATTTCCTTCATTGAAGAAAAGAATCAATATATATTTCACAAATTTCACAAAAGAGATAATTCCTTAATATCATTAATGAAAATATTACCACATAGCTCTAAATATTGCTTCAGGTAATTTTTCTCATGTTCCTTTAATTGACGTGAGGTATAATCTACCACCATGCCCTTTTTCATTAATAAACATCCCAATACCTTTTTGATGTATGAAATGTATCAAAATCCCATATATTATAAAGGTTAGCATGAGTATAGTTTTAGTTATAAAGCTTATGTTAACCTCCTTGAAATGTTATTCAAATTCATTTATCTGAAGGAAATTTACTCCCTTTTGATTTAACATTGTTAGTGGATTTGAAAATAATTATAAATTTCTCTGAAATCATTTATAATACCCCCACCAATCCAAGAAAACTCTAAATCTCCATTATAGTTATTTTTCTTGTATATTCTTTAATCATATCTATTTTTGAATATTCCATAAATATAACCTAGGTTGTGATTACATGAACCAATAATTATACTTTTGTATTTGGAATTCAACCTTTCTAAATTTAGAATACGGTCTATCCTTTCTTAAGGTCTTAAGTGAAATCCTAAAATGATCTTCATTCTCTTACATGATATTATAATATATGAGAATATAATCTATAAATATTACCATAAACGGATTAAGTTAATCTCTAAAGACTCTATTCATCATATCTTTGAAGATAATAGTGGTATTTATTTATCCAAATTACATCACTATGAATTCATATTGTTCAAATCTTATATGGAAGGACATATTGGGTTCATCATATATTTTCACCATAAATTATTTAAATGTATATCTAGTGTTAATTTTTGAGATTTATTGGTCCCCTTAGAGTTGATTGAAAAAATCATTAATATGAGGGAAAGGATACATGTTCTTTATTGTAATATTTTTATGTTCTTGATTAACAATACAGATATGCATTGATCCATATTTATTATTAATAAAAAGGTCTAGTGAACCCATTTTGTAGTACTTAGTAATATATATCCCTTATCTATATTCTCTTAAAGTTTTTTAATCAATTACCCCAACTGAATCAAGGTCATTATACTATAGTGGTGGTGGTACTGTAGCAGGTACTGTAGCAAGGTGGGTACTGTAGTAGTACTGTTCATCGAGGGGTCCTTTGGGCAAAAAAAAATGGGCTTTCTAGCCCTATATGCAGGCCACTTGGCCATGGGCCTTTGGGCTATGTAATGGGTCACCCTCTACCCAGTCTAAAGAGGTATTTTCTTTAATAATAAATTGAACCTTCTGCCCCAACCTTTAAAAAAAGTAAAGCACCATGTTTGAGTTTTGTTAAAATAAAATGAACCGCATTATATGAGGTAATACCATGAAACTCTTTAAGAATAACATATACGTATTCATTCAAAATTGGACCATCCTTGATACTTAGTTTATCCCCATACCACTTATGCAAAATTCCCTTCATTATTGGGTATTAAAACCCATTTAATAAAATTAATTCCCCTAGGAAGGTCATAGTTATCCTTACACTAATAAATGATAATAGGTTGATTTAGGATTTGAAATATGACTTCCCTTTCTAGATAATTAATTTTGGATCTATATATATAGAAAATACATTCCCAAAATCACAAAAAAATATTAAAGTGAGAATAATAATATTTCTATGAAGAAAAATCCCATAAATTTCTATCGAATAGGATTTATAAAAATTGGATTTAATCATATTACATCTAGTTTTTTTAATAATAATTCAATATCTAGTAATTGGGATGGTAATTTCATGCTTATAGATAATATCTCAGATAAGAGGGAGAGGGTATCTAGAATCAAATAAAAATTTTTTTGTTCTATAGATAATGATGAGTGTACCTTTAACTACTTGGTTTTCATGACCCACTTCAGTAGTTGTGATTACATAGGTTTTTCCTTTCATCGTTAGATTTAGAGATTATTTACATTGATTATCATCATTAACCATTGGTTTAGTGCACCTTTTTCATAATGTTTATTCTCTTTTCAATTGAATAATTGGCTTCTTGGTGATGAATTAGGTTTATTATTATTATTTTTATTATTTATTTCCCTTATATAATCATGTTCTTCATAGAATTATCTCCCACACTTAAAACATTTCCCCATTCCATTGAGTCAATTTCCATCCTGATTCTTCACATATCTTGTAAATGAAAATAATATAAATCTTATTTCCTCCATTTATTTTATCATTTTAGTTTAAATGAAACTCTATTTAACTATTCTTGTCCATAAAACAATGTGAATAATGGGAGTCTCCAATATCCATTTCCACCACAATATAACATCAAAGAATTTATTCATATCTATCAAATCCCCTTATAAATAATGATTTTTAGATACTTTTCTTTAAGACACTAAAGAAACTATTGATTTTTCATTCATTTTCAGTGATAAAACTAGAAGAATTCCTTGAAAGTATCATGATGTTCTCTTCATAAGTATCAATAGATTCATCCTTATTTTTCTTCATCTCTAATAATTATGTCTCTATTTTAGTGTAAAGAGTTTGGGTAAATTATTTATCTAAAAATGCCTTCTTAAACACTTATCATTTCATGGAGTCTATTTTTGCCTCTTCCCTCATATTCTTAATGAGATTCCAACATTTTTTAGCTTCACCTTCCAAATGATAAACATCTAAAACAATATTTTCATTCTCTAATCATTATATAATAGAAAACATCTTTTTTACTTCATAAATCTATATCATAAAAATTAATGGATTTGAATACCCACAAAATGAGGGTGTACAATACCACCTAAAGGACTCAATGTATATTTGTTCCTTCCTTTGAATGTTTGGTCGTTATACATATTACTTTTCAATTTTCATAACTTGATAAAATTTGGTGGGAATTGAAATTATATTTTCTACTCCATTCCCCGTCCCATTTTGTTACTCATTAGGATAATCATTTATTTTTTTATTGTACTCATCGTTCACTAGATTCCTCTTAGTTATATACATTGACTAAAACCAAAAAAGGTTGATGTTATTATCAAATAATAGTAATCATTGTAAGTAATCATAAGATAAGTAATATGAATCCTAATATTACCTAAATTATGACACCTTCATTTTAACCTATGAAATGTTAGCTTCATATTACATCACTTTTAGTTCATTATAGGTTATTTTAGGTTTCATCCTTTTATTATTCATATCCTAATACACAAGAAAAAACAAAACTCCACTTTAATATTGTCTGATACATCACAACCATAACATACATACGTATTTCATCAGTTTACATCAATATTAATTACATTTCACAATAAAACACACCAAAAATCCTATAATTTTAGATTATTTATAGATTAAATGCATAATAAACTAATTTTACAACCATTCTTCAATATATCCTACAAATATTATTCACACGTGATATCCTTATATACATATAATATTTAATAATCTTCTTTATAACTTGGGTAAATGGAAACATGAGAAAGGGTGATCTTAAATGCTCAATATGGGGTGAACATAAGCTATTTCAATTCATGAACATAAGTGAGTATAAGATGTACATATGAGTATAAGGAAATGATCAAGGTATCAGAATACAACATAATAATACCATAAAAAGTAAAATATGGATCATAAATCATGAATCATGACATAAAGATTTGGGTATAACATAAGACATGATTTATATGAGTGTGTAAACCTGAGTTACAAATAATGATTCATGAGAACATGGAATATGTCCATTGAATAACACAATAATGTGGGAAAATAGCATAGAAATCATAACATATTTCAAGCTTGACCAAAAAAAATTAAATTATAATGAACAAGGATAACCACATACCAATAACATAGTGGAATTTCTCTAACTACATTTTCCCCATAAAATTTTGGACTTGGGTTAACTACCAATGTCCCATAATTATCCCAAGAGATATAAAACATTACTTGGTGAATTAGAGGTATATAATAGACCCACTAATCATATAATTATATACCATACATATGTTTTTCACATGAACATGAAAATAATCATAATTCCATCATATTTTAATTAACCCATAATAAATAAATGGGACTCTTAAAGATTCTCGCAAAACAAGATCATAATTCATTCAATGAAATTGGATGGTGTCATTAGAGTATATCCCCAGTTAAGAATAAAAAGTGTTAAATTATGTTAATATATATGAAAAAAAAATTTAAGAGAATTATAAAACTAATTTGAAAAATATGAAAAATATCATTTACTTTCAAAAAAATGTATATTTTTTAAAGAAAATAATTTATAAAATAGAGATAAAAATAAATAATTCATAAAAATATAAAAACATGAAGAGGGATATTCATAAATAAAACTAAATAATACATAATTAAAATAATTTCATTCAAAATATGTTAAAAAATATTCCTTTCACACCTTTGTAAAGAAAGTAAAAGGCAATAGAAATTACTCATATGAAAAATGTTAAAAAAATATTATTATCATTATTTTGTAAAGATATTCAAGGATAATAAAAAATGGAATTATAAAATTATATAATTAAATATAAGAACATTTCTAATATAAAATAAAGAATATGAACATGGAGTAGCATATTTCCAGACCGAAAAGAGGAAATATGTTTGGCTCCACTTATAAGATATCATTTTATTCAATTGTAAAACATAGGGATCTAAAATGGTAAGAAGTCATTTGAAACCCACAAATTAAATTATGAGAAGACAATAGATGGGTTTTAATTTAAAATTTTCATATAATTCATCCAAATAGAAATTTAGTCATAAATTATTTTGATTTTGAAGTGATATTTGAATGAAATGCATGCCTTTACTAATGATTTCCAGGAAGAAACATGAATATATTGTATAATAAATATAATCATACTAACCACTTATTTAATAAAATTATTCATATATATTATATTCTATACTCTTTAATTATAATCATTTATTATACATATTTTAGTTAGTTATTTTTTATATTCATCATCGGATTTAATTAATTTTGATTATCTCATTAAAGTTTTACAATGGTGATGTTGATCCTCATTCCTTAATAAAAATTTCATCATTCCAATATTATAAATGGTAGTGTAATAATTTTGTTCCATTGATTTGTTAATTTCCCTATTTTTTTGACCGATGTTATGGATATAATTCACAAGAACTGAATCCATTACAAGCAAGTTTTTGGTAATTTTCTGAAAAAAGTTTGTAACGTCTTATATCTGAATTCTACTCAAAGTTTCCTCGTACCCAGTTGTCCACATGGCCTCAAATGCATCTTCCCAAATACTATAGGCTTCTGACTAGCAACGAGGGCCTAAGAGTGATAGTGGGGACACTATGCCCTCATTAGCAGAGTGTAACACGGGGGGAAACAAAAGTAAATCAATGGAGGAAGTAGTAATACCATACAAAAGAAGTAAAAAATAAAAGACTGATAATATAAATAACCAGATGTCAAATCATACAAAAGATGATGCAACATGGTACATGTTATAGGAAAACATCCAAAATAGGTTACACTGTAGTAATAAATGATATAAGTACCAAAAGTATAAAAACAAACAAAATAATGTTAGAATCATCATAGGCCTCATCTTGGCCCCATTCTCTCATACTCTTAAACAACATATCAAGTACCTGTAGAAGGGAGAATTCCCTTATTGACACCTGCAACCATATAATCTATTTGGGCCAAAAAATATGACCCAAACAGGGTGTGATACTAAATCTTTGTAAGAAACCACCCATGGTCTGTGAAAATCTGTTAGTGAATATATATAACAGGCAGTGTGAAATAATAAAAGTAATGAGATATTAAGTAATCAAAAGTAAATAGTCCTACAAGAACTGGTTTCCATTTAAATTCATTTAATGTGCATTAACAAATCAATTATATTTAATTATATAAGTCTTGAGATCTAACATAAGCATGTCACCCCCTGTATAAAAGTAAGCACAACAGGTGTCTTAGAAGACCATCTAAAAAAGTGAAGACTGAATCCAATCTTGTGCTTTGGATTGAAAAATGTGTCATAAGGCATCCCATTTCAATATTCAATTTATAACCTGAGCCTGTCATTGACATTCCTAATTTTGAATTCAAATATCACTCTAGGTGAAATTCCACCAATATCCTATGATCCCATTCCGACGTAACTCTCATGAACCCGACATCACTCTAGGTGTGGTATAAGTAAAATTAAACTCATGACATATAATCATTTCCAATAGATCATGTCCATGGAATCCCTTATCGGATCCATGCTTCACTCTTCATTTAAACAAAGCCTCCATGATCCTAACCACTACAACTTTGGCTCACTCAAGACTTAACATAATAATACCCTCTATGAGTTCTTCCATGGCATTCTAATCAGAATCTATGGCTCACCCAAGGTATAAGGTGTAATAATAATATGATCTCGTCCATGACTTTTAACCTGATGCCATGGATCCCCCATCGATATTTACCACTTTAATGTTTAGGATTAAATTACACATTTAATATAATAAGAAAAACATATAAATTAAAATATTATATAGTTATAAAATTAATTAATTCATGTGTTAAGGTTTATAGTTGGATAAAAACATTCCAAAAGTGCTTAAACAAGCATAGGAATACAAGGTTCAAAAGGGAATCCAACCATCTAAAAACCCTTAACCATTCAATTAGAATTTAACAACCTTGTAATTATATCATTTTCTCAATTCATTTTTAACAACCCAATAAGGGGAAACAAAGGCATGCCTCATAGGAATCCTTGTACAAATGGCTATAAAAGGTCATTCAAGGAAACTCACTGATGGGGTGGCCCTTAATCAAGGCATAAAACCTAAAACATGATTTAAAACACTTATTCAATTACCTAAAAATAAATAGAAAAAAACAAGGGTAAATTATAAATCAAGGTGACTCCCCAAAAAATGGGTGTGTATTACTCCGACATATATAAATAGCTTGAAAATTGGATAAAGGCATGAGACCACCTACATCATACTTTTACGACTTTCCTCATCCAACGTTGGCCTCTAATTCATCCTAAAATAAATTATATCTGAAAAATGAGTATAAAATCCAAAAACTCGATAATTATATCGAGATTATAAGAGACGAAGAACATATCAAGATGAATCAAAAACTCACTGAAGGGGTTACAACACAACTGAAGGTGTTTGAAACGGATTCTGAATGAATAATCAAGAGGCAAATCCACCTCAGGTTGACTTGGGTGTTGATGTTTGTGAACCATGGGTGAGGGTTCTATCCATATTAAAAAATACTTTTACTACTTTTTTTGTTCAAAAAACAAAATACACGGTGTGTGCTAGCAAGTACAGACTGTGTATATGCATGTTTCCCCCTTTTTCTGCCGACATGACTTACATGTCATAAACAGGTCTTGTCTAAACCATTACACAACGTGTACTGGGATTACACGGTGTCTAACCCATAGTCATGTTGTGTAATAGTCTTTCTGCATAGCCCTCATCCTCTTTTCCTCATCTTACATAAGTACAAAATGAAAATAAAATATTTGTACCTAAAAGGAAGAATGAGGCTCTTGAAAACTTCCACCCTTAAAGAAATTCATCCCTGAATTTCCCTTCCAAGGGTGGGGAAGAAGAATATGAGAACCACTATATCCACTACGATCGTACATCGGCCTCCCTCTCCTAGGTCACATCCTTTACTCAGTCATGATACCATAACACCAATACTAAAGTAACAGACCATCCATGAAGAACATTCTTGCTATGATCCACAATTTGAATAGGAATCTCCTCGAAGGACGCATCAACCTGTAACTCAACCACGTCAGGATGAAAAATCCTAAGATGATTCTGAAAAGGAACATCACAACTGAGAAACATGGAAGATGTTGTGCATATCCCAATACCTCTAAGGTAACTTTAATTGATAGGCAACCAACATGACCCTCTCCAGAATCTTGAATGGCCTAATGTATCTTGGTGAAAGCTTACCTTGTCTCCTAACCCTCTTCTGTACCAACCTCAATGCAACATGTAGAAAAACATGATCCCCGACCTTAAACTCCAAAGGTCTTCTGTGTTGATCTACATATGATTTCTAATGAGTCTATGCAATAGTCATCGGCTTCTGAATGAACTGCACCTGATCAGTAGTCTCCTAGACAAGACGAGGTCCCAGCATAGCTGCCTCTCCTACCTCCAGCAAACACATGGGTGATTGTAATGGCCTACTGTACAAAACCTCATATGGCGCATTCTGAATAGTGGCCTAAAATCTATTATTATAGGTGAACTCAACCAGGGGTATGTGTCTCTCCCAAGAACCACCAAAATCTAGAATGCATGCATGTTGCATATCTTCCATCACCTGAATTGTGTGCTTTGACCGGTCATCTATCTAGGGGTGGAAAGTTGTGCTATGAAGCACCTATGTACCCATCTCCCCCTATATCCCTTTCCAGAAACAATAAGTAAACCGGGAATCCCTATATAAAATGATAGAATGTGTGACCTCGTACAGTCGTACAATCTCACAGATTTACAACCTTCCAAGCTCATCAACATTGAAGGTTTCCTTGACTGGAAATAAATATGAAACCTTCTTGAGCCTATCAACAAAAACCCATACGATATCATTACCACAAGGAGACCTTGGTAAACCAGTCATGAAATCCATTGTGACATCATTCCATTTACACTCAGGAATGGGTAGCTCCTATAAAATCTCGGCTAGTCACTGATGTTCTACCTTCACCTACTAATAGGTGGAGCACCTATTGACAAAACCAGCTACATCCCTTTTCATACCTGGCCACCAGTACTGATTATGTAAATCCTAATACATCTTGGCGACTCCAGCAAGAACTTACCATACATAGGCATGAAAATCCCACATCATCTCCCCACACATATATGCTAAAACCCATACGTGACCATGTAATTGAAGAACCTCATCATCACTTATGGTCCAACTAGGAGGGGGTCCTCACCTGACATACTCTTCTATATAAATGGGCCTTCATAATCCAACAGTTTCCCCATCCTCACTCTTTCCAGTAGGGTAGAGGTAATAGATAAATATGGAAGAAACATATGTCCCTGACTGTCATGCACCTCCAAGTGCATCTCATAGAATAAAGTCATAAGATTCCACTCACTACTGGCCTACTGAACTACTTATATCTGAGTCCTCCTGACCAGTGCATCATCTACTGCATTCCCTTTACCAGACATGTAAGCATTCTCTAAGTCAAAATACTGAAGGGATTTCACCCACCTTCACTTCCTTAGATTTAGATCAAGCTATGTAAATATGTATTTGAGGATTTTTTTGGTCTGTGTACACCAAAAATAATCTCCCAATAAGTAATGTTTCTAATATCATAATGTGTGAACAATCGCTGCTAACTCGATATCGTACTTTGGGTAATTCTTCTCATGTGGCCTTAGCTGTCAAGACCCATAAGCAATGACTCGATCCCCTTTCATAACAACTAATCCCAGCTCGATACCTGATGTGTCATAGTACACAATGTCACTCCTTCTTGGATCTGTAAAAATTAGTATCGACATCAAATTTAATCTCCCTTTCAGCTCCTGAAAGTTCACCTCATAGGTATTTGTCCATACATACTTCACACCCTTTTTATTAAGGTCCCATCAATGGTGATTCTAAATGCGAGAAGTCGTGTATAAAGTGCTTTTATTAACCATAAAACACTATAAAACTCTGTACCTCAATGATTTTCTTGGGCTACTTCTAGAAGACTACTGATCTGGCCTTTTCTAGGTTCACTGATACTTCTATATCTGAGATGATGTGACCCAGGAAGTGAATCTGATTCATCTAGAAGTGTCACTTTGTGAGCATAGCATAATACTGATTCTCTATAAGTATACTCAAACTTATCTCAAGATGTGTGGAATGGTCGTGTCGATTAGAAGAATACACCAAGATATCATGCATGAAAACCAAAAAAATGAATCAAGATATAGATGGTACACTCGGTTAATTAGTTCCATCAAAATTGTTGGAACATTAATGAGATTGAACGGCATTACCAAGTACCCATATACACCATACCTGCTCCGAAAGTCTATGAGGGGTATGTATGATGATATAACATGCACTTGATGATAACTGGATATCAAATCATTCTTTTATAAAAACCAATCTCCTCGGAGCTGGTTGAAGAGATCTTCTATCCTCTATAGATGATACTGATTCTTAACCATCAACTAGTTCAATTTCCAATAATCCACGCACATTGTGAGGGTACCGTCCACCTATTTCATAAAAAGGACCGGTGCACCCCATGGAGAAGTAATGGGTCATATGAAACCCTTTTTCTATAAATCCTCTAGCTACCTCTTGAGCTCTTGCAAGTCCGTCGAACCTATCCTATAATTAAGAATGGATACCGGTGCAGCTCATGGAACTAGATCGACAGAGAACTCTACCTATCTCACTGGAGGAAAACCTGGAAAGTTATCTAGAATGACGTATATGAAATGATCAACTACTGGAGGGAAATCCATCAGATCTTTTCCCTAGTCAACCAGATATAAACTCACAATTTGGGTTGTCATCCCACCCAACCCACGATGATCAAGTCCATCTCATCTCTCTTGTACATACCATTCACCTTTATGTAAAAACTCTCCACCCTTTGGTGATGTGAAACTAACCCTACGGTGATAGAAATCAACAAAGGCTCGGAAGGGAACAAACCAATTAATCCTGAGGATGACATCAAATCATGTCATCTCTAATACGTAGAGGTCCCATATGAGGTAACACCCACCAACCTCAAGGGGGAACTCCTTTCACTGATTCACACCTACTGTTCTAATACCTAATTAAGTTTCTAGCATTATAACATCATCATAAGTAAAAACATAGAGCCCAAGGCTCTCCACAATAGGAAAAAAATATAAAACTATGCAAATAACCTATATCAAAAATTGAATAAGCTAAAACAGAGGAGATTATAATAGTACCTATGATAATAGAAGGTTCGAGATCCTTCTCTTATTGGGTCTATTGCATTACGAAAACCTGACTTGTACCATAGCCTTATGACACTACCTGGATACCCTGAGCCGATCCACCTTGTTGTCGCTGAGAACCTGGTGTCTGGATACCATGGCCATGAACACCACCTCATCCAAAACAGCCTGACGTACCCTAGCTCCCTATCTAATGGGAATTTACTTACCCTACTCCTAAATGTGGAGTCAGTGCAAACCCTCTCTTGACTGGGTCCATCAGACATTGTGGTCTTGTATTCCAAATCCAACCACACTAATACCACATCACTTGGCTACCTAAAGATATGATATGACTACTAGTATCACCATGAGAAATCTCTAGATGATGCTTCTTACTACTAGTCAAGACAGTACAAGATCTCAGTGTCAAACAGCCAAGGATCATACCTCCAGATTCTCTCAGGTTACACTCGGTAATCAGTACCTTATTCATTATAACATATATAATAGTCAACCTAAATACATTCACCAGCGATCAAATTTCATACCTGAGACCATCCTAAAATCACTTAGACTTCAATATATCATCACCCATCAGAATAGGTGTGAAATTCTAGAACTCAGTAAAATGGTTAGAATAGTCCATAACTAAAAGTGTTCTCTACTCCAGATTCATAAACTTCCAGGATCTATCGGCCCTCAGCATCTTGAGAAAATAATAATCATAGAAGACTATCTGAAAATATCCCCATTCTATATCCTGATGAAGCTCCCCCTAAGTGATAACATCCAACCATGTCTTGTCGTAATCATGTATCATATATGTCATGTGATTTACCCTCCTCTCAGGAGGCATCTCTAAATGATCTATTATCAAAATCATGGAATCTAGTCATGACTCTGTAGCCTATGGTCTGACAACCCCCAAAAAATGTGGGTGGATGATGCTGTTGGAACACTCGCATCACCTCTGTTATAGACGTGGTAGGGTGTGGTGCTCCCTGAAAAGTTTTTATAAACCTCATAAAGCCTTCATGGAACTACAAATCAGCACCTGCGTCCAATATAAAATTTGGTGTCGTGACTTGCATGACTAGAGGATCCACTGATAGCCCATGGCCTACCACCTCCAGGGTATGATTGTCTCCACCCTCTTATCATACAACTAGAGGTCTTCATGGTGTCATGACTCTAAAAGTTCAATCACACACATCAGTTCAAGTTCATTGTCAATGTTTGTAGTTTAAGGGCACAAAAAATATGAAAAGACCCTGAAATGGAACCAAAAGAGGATTACATGACATATAGAACCAATACACGGCATGTACCCTCAACCTATCACATGTTCTTTAACTTCCATTGGCATGGGTGTGTAAAAACCCCAGGTACACGGTGTGTAATAATTGTACATGGAGTGTACCCAACAAAGAGTGCATGCCTGTGTCCTCAACATGCTTGGCCATTTATCTGGTCAGGTTGTGTACTTCTACATAATATGCTACCTACATGGGGTCTGGTTGTGTACTCTACATGGCCATGTACCCTTATATGGTTAGACATGCATGGGTACTCGAATACATGACAAAGTACCATTACACGGTGTGTATACCCCATAGATGGTGTGTACTTCCTTAAACTTCATCTTCTCTGAACCGAAATAACATGTGGCATGTTCCCCTTTACCAAATGCTATGTAATATGGGATTCCAAAAGAGAAAACCCCCAAATTTTTTGAAACCCCTTTGAATCAAACTAAGTTCACATTTTTATCATGAATGGTATGTCGAATTATGATTTGTGGGGGGCCATACTCCCTATGAATCAAATCTTGGCATCCACCTACAACACATCACAACATGTTTCAATATAATGCAGCAAAATGATCCACAAAATTATGATCCAAGAGGGGCCATATACCTCTAGGATCAAATCTTGTTATTCATCGAATTCTAACCATAGCATGTACCAACACACCTATCACAACAGTAGACATATCTATCACGGTACCTATCACAACAGCATGCAGTCCGTAATGATCCTAAACGGCATGGGAAGAATGCATGGCATGTGATTTCTAGAATGTATTTATATGATGCATGAGATGGAATAACCTCATCTCATCGGGTTTCAACCAAAATAGAACCCATAGTTGCATCAATAGTACAATCAAAAAACAAGTGTGTCACCCAATGGTGAAATCAATAAACTATAATAGTTAAAAATGCAAAGATAACAATTCAATTCTAGGTAATTTGGATTTTTCTTATATGCGGGGTAGCTACTCTTGGGCACAACTTAGTACCAAATCACATTTGATTTCTATTTCTTCCCATCATCTACAAACAATAAATCAAACCATAAAGACACCTATGACACCAATTTGTAACATCCTAGATCCAGATGTCACTCAAAGGTTCCCCATACCTGGTTGGCCACATGTCTTGAAGTACATCTCCCCAAATTCCAAAGGCTTATGACTAGAATTTAGGGCCTATGAATGATATTAGGGAGATTATATCCTCATTAACAGAGTGTAACATAGTGGAAAAAATATTAAATCAATAACAGAAGTAGTAATACCATACAACAGAAGTAAACACCAGTAGACTAAAAATATAAATAACTAGATATCAAATCGTACAGAAGATGATGCATCATGGTACATGTTATGGTAAAATAGAAAAAACAAGTTACATTGTAGTAATACAAGATACAAGTACCAAAAGTACAAAAAAAATACAAAAGAAACTCATAATCATCACAAGCCTCATATTGGTCCCATGCTCCCCTTAACCTAAAAAACATATCAAGTACCTGTAGAAGGGTGATTTCCCTTATCGATGCCTGCAACCATATAATCTATTTAGACCCAAAAACATGACCCAAAATAGGTGTGAGACTAAATCCCAGTTGGCAACCACCCAAGTTCTTTTCTAATCTTCTAGTAAATATATATAACAGGCAGTGTACAATAATGAAAGAGTAAGCTAGGAAGTACTCAAAAGTAAACAGTCCTACAAAAACTGGTTTCCATTTACATTCATTTCATGTTCATTTATGATTAAATTATATTGAATTGTATAAGTATCGATATCTGACTTAATCACAGAAACCCCCATATAAAATTAAGGACAACATGTGTCTTAAAAGACCATCTAAACAAACCAAAGTGAAGATCTAATCCAAGATTATGCTTTGGCTTGGAAAATGCATCATAAGTCATCTCATTTCAATATTCAATTTATAACTTGAGACCGTCCTTGACATTCCTATGTTGGAATTCAAGTATCACTCTAGGTGAAATTCCAAAAACATCCTGAGATCTCATTCCAGTGTAACACTCATTAACCCTACATCACTCAGGGTGCGGTATTAGTAAAATTCAACTCATGACATATAAAAATTACCAACAGAGACCATCCATGGAATCCCATATTTGATCCATGGTTTTCTATGCATTTAAACAAAGACTCCATGAGCCCAATCACTACATTTGTGGCTCTCTCACTCCTTAACATAATAATACCCTCTTTGATTCCATCCATGCCATTTTAATATGAATCCATGGTTCACCCAAGGTATAAGGTGACATAGTCATATGAGTCCATCCTATCCTTTTAACCTGAGGCCATGCTTCACCCATCGCTATTTACCCCTTTAATTTTTAAGATTTAATTAAACATTTCATATAAGGAAAATACATATAAATTAAACTATTACATGGTTATAACTTTAATTAACTCACGTGGGAAAGTTTATAGATGTAGAAAAGAAATCCAAGTGTGCTTGAACAAGCATAGGTATACAAGGTTCAAAAGGAAATCCAACCATCCTAGAACCCTTAACCAGTTCAATTATAAATTAACAACCTTGTAATTCTATCATAATATCAATTCATTTTTAACCACCCAAGAAGGGGAAAAAAGTCATCCACATTGGCATACTATGCCAAACAACCATAAATGATCATTCAAGGAAGCTCATCCATGGGTGGCCCTAAATCAAGGTATAAAATAAAAAACATGATTTAAAACACTTATTTAATTACCTAAAAATCAATAGGGAACAACAAAAATAAATTATAAATCAAGGAGACTCCCCAAAACAATTTGTGCATGGCGCTTTGGAATATATAAACAGCTTGAAAATTAGCAAAAGGCACGATACCGCCTACCTCGTTCTCGTACGACTCTCCTCATCCAGTGTCGGCCTCTAATTTGACCTAGAATGGAGTAGATCTGAAAAAAAATCATAAATGGACAAGCCTTTATAATTAGGTCAATAGGATAATAGATTAATAATGAAATTATAGTAATCAATAACTCACTGAAGGGGTTCCAATGCAACTGATAGCATTCGAAACAGAGTCCAGATGAAGAATCGGGGGGGGGGGACTACCTCAGGTTGACTTTGGTGCTACTGTTTATGAACCAAGGGTGAGGGGTTTTTTCCATATTAAAAAAATGAGAATACTACCCATTTTGTTAAAAAAAATCAATGGCGTGTACTAGAAAATACACACCATGTATGTGCATGCTTCCCCCTTTTTCTACCGACAAGCCTTACATGTAATAAATATGTCCTGGCCAAACCATTACACGACATATAATAGGACTACACAACATGGAACCCCTAGTCATGTCATGTAATAGGCTTGCAACCTAGCCCTCAACCTCTTTTTCCTCATCTTACTTTAGTACATCCCGAAAAAGAAAAGATCCATGCCCCAAAGTAAGAATCGGGTTCTTACAAAGTTAATTTATAATGACCATTAATTTTTGTGTCAACATTATAGAACCACATTTAAAACATGAATTACTAATTAATATTTTAGGTAAATAGTATTAAATTGTATATTCTTATTCATGATGAAAATTGTGATGTTGATATAGCATTGTTCATGTTGATGGATGAATTGACCCATGCAAGAACTTGTTAACTATTTAATGAGTAAGTGTTCATAGATATATAACAGTAATATCATTTTCTATAAAAAATATTTATGTTAACAGAACAGAATTTTATTGTATAATAATATTTATAAATATTTTATAAGATAATCTATTTGGAAAAGTTGGAGATGAACCTAGATACATACATTGATGAATTTTCTCCTTCCTGAACTGGGTTCCTTTGTAATGAAGGATTTAATACTCCTTATTGAGACCAAGAGTGACAAACCATATAATAAGATTGAATAAGAATAAATATGGGAAGTTATTCGAGTGAAAAACTAAGGATATTAGTGGTTTGGAAATGTTGGTGTAGAGGTCCTTTTATTAGTGAATTTGTGTGGCATTTTTTGCAATTTATTATTCCTTAATGGTTAAGGAATATCATTTTTAAAAATAAAATGGACAATTAAATAGAAAGAATGAGGGACTATATTAACTCTATTAAAATTTTGCATTTTATTTTTATAAGTTTAATATATTATTTTAAATATATATTATATTTCACAATTCTTACAGTTTACTGATGTCCTGCACTATTCACCCTGGTAACTTATTTTTTATTTTAAAATTGAAATTGACACTCTTACATAATATCAAAATGATCATTAAATTTTTTAAATCCATTTAATTTAATTTAATTTCTAAATATGATAAATTTAACATTTAAATGAAAACATAAAATATATAGAAAACCTATTTGTATTGGAAAATGGATTTTTTAAACATTAACTTTTCCTAATATTAATTTATATTAATTACTAATTAAATGAGTAATAATAAATTATTTTATGGGATTTAACATTATATTTTATTAGAATCACCCTTTAAAAGTGATGTTTTTATTTTATCAAGATAAAAAATACATAACACTTAGAAAAAAATATTGGATAAAAATATCTCTTTTAGCATTAAATGATTTTAATCGCATCCAATTAATATTATTTATCTTCTAACCATTAAAAATTATCATCCCATTTAGTATTAGAATATTTCATTGAATTTTAAAAATGTAAAATCATTATTTATAAATAATAATAATAACAATAATAATAATAATAATAATAATATGTAACAAAAAAATCTATATATTTTAATAATAAAATATTTTAATAACTTATTTATATTTCATTCATGATTTATTTATTATTTATGAATTATTTTAGTTTTATTTTATTACAAAAAATTAAAAAAATTCAATGAACCTAGTGGATAAAATTATATACAACAACCATATATCCAGTCTTACATACATTTATAGAATCATCCACCTATTATTTTAATTAATTCTGAAAATATCTATTGTATTTATAATGTTTTTAATACTTTTCTTTGTTATAATTATAGGTATAATCCTCAATTAAAACAATAATTAAAAGGATTTTATGTTCATTTTGTTTTTATATACTTGGGGTTTTATTTCTATTGTTGTTTTCTTAATGACGGTTTATATTTCATTAACATAAATTATTAATTTTTAACTTTCATTATAATGTTTTATCTAGATAAAATATATCATAGTTAGTATTTTTCACACCTTTTGTCTTTAAATAAATTATTTTATTAATTTTCTGGGTATCCGGTAGTTCGGGTTGAAGCCCGAATTAAAATTTTTGAGTTCCTATTAAAAAACGCATATTTTGGCCTTGACAGCATTCAACGCACCATGGTCAAAGTCGCGCAGCCTCGTCTGAGTCACCACCCAACCTCGCCTGGTTAACCACATGGTCTGCTCGGTGTTCAATGTAGGCATATAAAGTGTAATGAATAATAAAATGAAAATAAAATAAAAATAAGAAGTTTTAATAAAATTTATGAAATTTCCTTAATGAAAATAATAATAATATTGTTTGAGAATATTATTATTATTATTAGTGTTAATAATATAAAAAAATTAATTAATTCATTATTAATATTGAAATAATAATTAGTGTTGTTAATATTAAATTAAGTTAATATCTTTTATTTTATTTTATTTGGCTTCGAAATTTTCCGTTGAGGTGCGGGCTGAGTTTCAGTTGAATTTGGTGTTCTTGTCGACATACAAGTTTTTCTTTCAAGGCGTGACAGCATGCGATGCATGGGTGAAGCATAATTGTGAAGCCATTCGGCTTCGCTAGTGCCTCTGTGTGACCCACCCATTGTTCATTTAACCAAATAAAATGAATCAATAATAATGAGATAAAATAAAATGTGTGGATAAATTAAAATAAAAAACTAACATGACAAAATATTTGTTAATTATTTAATAAAATTTGTTTTTAAGGATAGTAATAATATTATTTTTATTTGGGGATACTACTATTTCTATTATTATTATTATTATTATTATTATGTTTTTTATTATTATTTTATTTTTTTATATTTATTTTTTATTCGGTTTTCCCTTAGGCTGGTAGCGCCACCCCCTCCATTTTTTTCCTTCCACATCGAAGCCCCCCTTCTCCTCACCTGGATCGCGCCGCACCCCCCCCCCCCCTTCCAGCCTCCTCACTGCACTTCCTGCTATCCCCCCTCGCTTGTGTTGTCTGCCGGCCTCCCCGGCTCACGTCATCGTGCGACCTCCCTCGAAGACCCAGCGCCGCACCCCTACTCCCGACCAACTGGCTCGCACAACTGCCCAGACCCATGCGCGCTCCTTCTACTTTGGTCGGCCCTCTGGAACAGACCACCGACGTCCCTTTCTCCTCATCATCATCCTACCACCCTCCTCCTTGTAGGTGCAACCCCTTCCGGTAATCCCTTCTGCGGATCGAGGGTTTTGTTTGGGTTCATTGGGTATTTGGTGTTTCCATCATTTAGGGTGTTAATTAGGGTCTTAATTTTGTAGGATTTGTTCTATTTCATGGATTAGGGTTCGCCTTTGGTTCGCTTGTGGTGCGTTTGGTGCACAAATAATTTTCACACAAAATTTTGAGGGTTTCTTCAACTGAGGTATGTGGTTCCATGCCCAAGAATCTTTAAATGATTTAATGTGATGCTTAATTTATTTATAATGCATTATAATAATAAATTGTGTAGTGAGAATTTTTATTTTGGACATACATTGATATGCATATTTGATTATTTTGAACTTTTTAAAAAGAAATGCCTAAGTATTCTATACACATTGTGTTTGTTGAAAATTTTATACATGTTTAGTTAATTGTTTAAGGTGTGCAAATTGTGTTTTTAAGAACGCTTGAGGTGCGGGTGTAATTAAATTGAATTTTTCAAAAGAAGATAAACTATTTTGACATGTTGAATTTTATTATGAACCTTAAGTATGTTCCAGGGGTACGAATGGGGTTTTAGAAGGGTTGGGTTGTGAAATTGATTTTTAAAATGGTTCTTTCATGTAAAATTTGTGTTTTTAAAAGTGACGCCTTTTGGTACACATGTATGATGTTTTATAAATTGAGAAATTGTATATTTAAGTGGTTTTTGGGATGCGAAACATGGTTGGAAGGGTTTTGGGGTTGTTTGGTAGGTGTGAAATTCCTTTTCAAGGCCTTTGTGGTGTGTGTATATCTAAATGGACATTTTAAAAGTAAAATGAATCACTTTGGGTGTGTTTCTTTGTTGTGCACTTTCGAAATTTTATTACAAATTTTTTAATACTGGAAAACATGTTTTGATGTGGTTACCTTGTGCACGTGGTTTTAAAGTGACGTTGCTATATGAAATCAAGTGATTTTTTTGTAATGTATTCTTGGGTTTTCTTGAAATTATTTAATAAATAGTTTAAATTATTTATTGATTTATTTAAATTTTGAAAAAGTAGTGTTTTGGGAGAGTTGCGTATGCGTTTGTTTTTAAAGTAGTATGTTTGTATGAAATGAGTCGTGTTTTTGGTGTAAACCTTTGCTTGCTAATTTTAAGTGTATCAAAAAAAAATAATTTGATTTATTAAATTATGGGTGGAGTGTGAGAGTTATATATGATAAGATTAAATGTATGTTAGGTTTTTAAAGGGACTTTTATATGATAAACTAGGTATTTTTCATGTGCAAACCCTTGTCGTGCTATTTAGAAATGATATTTAGTTTTTTTAAATAATTTATCAAGTCAAGTAAGTGATGAAAATTATGGTGTGAAATGGTTTTGGTGTGCGTGTGTTTTTCAAATGGTGTTTGGGTATGAATGTGGTGGCTTTTTGTGTGTAATGTCTTTTTTGGTGTGTGATATGTGAAAGTGATAGATGATGTGAATGTGGAACTTGATTTAGCACAAGGAAAAACTTCGGGTACCTTGGTGGGTGGATTAGGACTAGTACGCTAGATGACATGTGAGTGGTTCATCCCGATTTCATCTAGCAGGATTGACGTTACAACACTAACTAAAATTTTGTGATTATTAGAGACCGCTAGGTTATGGATGTGTTTCCCTACTAGTGGCTCGTGCATGAGAGCGTTGATTATTGTGGTTCTTATACCACGTTTATGCCGAGGTATGATGTCTCTAGTGCACCACACATACTAGCTACCTTAGGGGTTTCACACGCATTTATCTATTATTCATGATGTGGTGCCTTCCATCGGCATACGGAGGACTACTTAAGTATGTGTGTGTTCTTTATAAATTTTCTCTTCCATTTTAAAGTAGTATTCATGAAATTGTTTTTCTTTCAGTGCTCTTTCCTTTTCACTTTCTTCTTTTAAATGTGTTCCTTAAAAACAAATCATTTTAAAAGTATGGTTTTAAGTAAGAATGTTAAATTATCTCTTAGGTGTTGTGGCATGGAATCTTTTTATTGGGTGGCATCCTATTGGGCCTTTCGCTCACACCCTACATACACCTTTGGGTGTATGTAGTCTTTATTTCTTGTGTATTCTAGGTTGTGACATCATTCTTAGTGATGGTGGATCGGGTTGTTGATGGTCTTCTCATGCAGTTTGGTGTTGTATCTTGTGGATGTCGGACCTATGTTGTTTCTTAGAGGGTTGAGTTAGAGTTTTAGTTTCTTTTGTAGTCATTACTTTTTGGATGTTGGTTCAATCTGTAAACCTTTAAATATGATTTTAGTTTAAGGTTCTGTTTGGTTGTCTATTTTTGGTTTTAGTTTATTTATCTTGTCAATTATGTTGTGTTTACAATTTCGGGTAAATCATTCCCATGTGTTAGTTTTGATACCTGGGCACTTGTGCCAGCCCAAGGGGATCGGGAATACCCCTCGGGCCTTGCCACGAACTGGGTCGGGTGCCAGGTCAGATGGTTACCTGGCTTGGTTAATGACAAAATGGTATCAAAGGAGGTTTGCTTTCTTGTTTTGTGTTCTTTTGGGTTACAGCCATGATAGAATGAAGTTAAGGTTGTTGGGACTTGACGTCCTGGCTATGAGTAAGGTGTCTGGCCAACACACCTCATGGCGGGACTCGAGTTACCAAGGTAAGTTGAGGTTTATCTGAATCTTTGGTCTTTGCGGTTAATCTTGTCTAGGGGAAATGAAAAGGGAGTGGGGTCAATGGTCCCAGTGATATTGTAGGGTCTGAAAATCCATGTGGAGCTGGGGACGCTATACTAGAATACTCTATGTGGTGGTGGTGTGATTAGCGTATGGCTGCCAACCATATGTCACAGTCACCCGCCGACACTAGTCTCCCCTTGCATCGTTCCTCGTCCCTTTGTTTGGAATTCATGTAAATATGGTTTTTAAGTAAAAATCATTTGATGTTTTAATAATCTGTGGTTGTGTGGTGTGTCCTTGTATTTTTTAAATATTGGATGTGAGCCGTTTTGAGCCGAGAATCCTTTTTAAATGATTTGTGTCCTAAGTTTGAATTCTTATTTGTAAGTTGGTGTGAAAGCGTGTTGTTAATGGTTTATTTTGAAAAGTTATTTAGGAATCCCTTGCAGTGGTTCTCCCTACATGTTTAGTGTTCACTTGCTGTATGTCTTGGCCATTGGACTAGTTTGATTGGGTCCATGGTTTTCTTTCTTGACTAGTGCACCCCCCATAAATAATTAACATGCAGTTGAAGTGGGGCTACGGGTAATTCGTCGTTGGCCAACCCTCCAGTTGATTAAAGCAGTCACTCTCCCTTTTGAGTGATAGTGTTAAGTCTATTAATTTTTCTTTTTGGTTAAGAGGATCATCTCGTAGCGGGATGACAGACGAGAGGTAAAATGATAGGAGTTTTGGTCTCTTTGAGTTGTCTGAGTCATTGGGTATGAAGTTTGACATCGTTGCGTCAGAAGGTTTCCCCTAGAAACGGTGAAGGGAATTCCATCAGGGAAGGGTGAAGGTGGTTCAGAATTATCAGTGTTGACCAGTGTCTTGAAGGGATTTTTAGTACTTTCATTTGTCGCAAGGTTCATGTTTGGTGACATCTTGCAGTGTGAGTTCTCTTTGAAGATCAAGGGTGGATTTCGTAGGATCCTTCAGGAATCCTTGTTTTAATAGGAGTGTATCCTCTCAGGGAAATCTAATTTTTCTATTCAAAGGGGATTGTTTTTCGTGCATCTTTTTTTCTTATGTTTCTTGGTTAAGGTGAAGAGGTGATGCATGTACATCAACTAAACCTATGTTCTGGTGGATATGTATTGAGGGTGTAGTTGTATGTCGTGGTGTGTTGTGTTTTTTGGTGTTGTCTCAGTTATAGTGTGGTTGCATGTGACACCAAAGGGAGAAGCTCCATTTGAGAGTCTTCTATACCTGACTGTGAGGTATGAGATGCTTCAAACATCAGGGCTCTAGCCATATGCCTCGGAGTGAAGCTAACACATGGTTAGGAACCTTAGGAGTGTATGGGACCCCAACCTTATTTCTATTATCAGTGTTGGAGGTGAATTTAGTATAAATCGTTCTTATATATGTTTCATCCCAAATGACCCATCTGGGAGCGTGAGGTTTCTCGTGACTATGAGGAGGCGTGGTTACCTCGTACCTTAATGTCCTGGTGGATGTGCCCCACTAGATGTAATCTCTTTTACAAGTCCTTATAAGGTATGTTTGGGAAAATCAGTATCAATTTTGATTAGTGCTAATCCAGGAATGTGGAGATGTTAGTTTGTACAGGGTTATGGTTTTAACGCCCTAGTAGTTGGTCCCTTCCTCCCTGCCCATTTTGGTGGGGTGTTTGGTCACCGTCGGAAAATTTTCAAGGTTTTGTATCTTCTGTCAACTCTAATGGTGGGGAGACCTGTGATAGGTCTCACTCAAATGTCTCTGGAATGAATCAGTATTGGATATCTTCATAATTGTGGGGAGTCTGCTCGGGACTCCCCATATCGGTTTTCCAATATCGCCATGGGTGTTAGTAGGTTCTTAATGGTTGGGACCCCCTTCGGTTTTCCACATGATGGACTTTTGGTTATGTTCCTTTCCTTGATCAATCAAATGGAGGTGCTCAAGCCCTTTGGGGCAGGAGACACATATCAGAAAGTCTTTTTATGAGTTTCTTGAGCTTTTCATTTTAGTCACCTTCTCTGAGCAAGTTGTGGTTTCCTCTCTCCTCTTGTTTTCATAGGGATCCTCTTGAACCTTAAGGGGGTGTCATTTCATAATTTGGGTCTCAGTCTTAGTTGTGTCTTTCTGGGGACAGAAAGCTTTATGGTGGCGATAATTGTCACATCCGTCATCTTTAAATAATTTATTTTATTAATTTTGTAGGTATTAGGTAGTTCAGGTTGAATCCCGACTTGAAATTTTTGTGTTCCAATTTAAAAACGCATGTTTTGGGCTTGACAGCATCCAGCGCACTGCGGTCGAAGCCACGTGGCCTCGTCTGAGTCACCGTGCGACCTTTCCCAGATAACCGCACAGCCATCTCAGTGTTCAAGGTAGGAATATAAAGTGTAATGAATAATGAAATGGAAATAAAATAAAAATAAGTTTTAATAAAATTTAAGAAATTGACTTAATGACATTAATAATAATATTGTATGAGAATATTATTATTATTATAATTAGTGTTAAGAATATAAAAAAATTAATTAAGTCGTTATTAATATTGTAATAATAATAATTATTGTTATTATTAAATTAAGTTGATATCTTTGATTTCATTTTATTTGACTTCAAAATTTTCCATCGAGGTGTGGGATGAGTTTTGGTTGAATTTAGTGTTCTTGTTGATAAACAAGTTTTTATTTCATGGCATGACAGCATGCGATGCACGGATGAAGCATAATTACGAAGTTGTGCGGCTTCGCCAGCACCACTATGTAACCCTACCATTGTTCAATTAACCAAATAAAATGAATCAATAATAATGAAATAAAAATAAATGTGAAGATAAATAAAAATAAAAAAATAAAATGAGAAATATTTGTTAATTATTTAATAAAATTTGTTTTTCATGATAGTAATAATATTATTGTTATCTGGGGATATTATTATTATTATTATTATTATAATTATTTTATTTTTGTTTTGTTTTTATTTTTATTTTTAATTTGGTTTTTTCTTAGGCTAGAAGCGCCCCCCCCCCATTTTTCCCTTCCCCATTGAAGCCCCCCCCCCCCCCTTATCCTCACCTGGATCGCACGTGCGCACCCCCTGTCAGCCTCCTTGAGGCACCTCCTTCCATCCCCCCTTTCCCGCACTATCCGCTGGCCTCCCCAACTCGCACTGTCACGCGACCTCCCCCGAAGACCTAGTGCCGCACCCCTACTCTCGGCCAGCCAGCTCGCACAGCTTCCTAGACCCCTGCGTGTGCCTCCTGCATTGGTCGGCCCTCCGACATGGACCACTCGCATCCCTTTCTCCCCGTCACGAACCCGCCACCCTTCTCCTTTTGGGAGCAACCCATCTGGGTAATCCCTTCTACAAATCTAGGGGTTTTTTTGGGTTCATTGGGTATTTGGTGTTTCCATCATTTAGGGTGTTAATTAGGGTCTTAATTTTGCATGACTTGTTCGATTTCATGGATTAGGGTTCACCTTTGGTTCACTTGTGGTGCGTTTGGCGCACAAATGATTTTCGCACCAAATTTTGAGGGGTTCTTCAACCGAGGTAGGTGGTTCCATTCCCCAACACCTTTAGATGATTTAACGTGATGATTAATTGATTTTTTTTAGGAAGTGTGGAACCATGAGCTGGTTGCCCAGTTCATGACTCCAAAGGAATTTGTTAAAACAAACAAGAAAAACAGTACAATCACGAGGTGTAAAGTGCTTACACCAACAAAGGATTAGAGGGGGTACAAATGAAAAACCTAGAACATTATTTTCAATTGAAAACACCACAAAATATCAAAACAAAAACAAGACAGAAGTGACATACACATAACCATCCTTCAAGTCAATGCATTGCCAAGTGAGAGTCCTGCACTGTCCAAAGAATGTGAAATCAGGGAATTATAGCAAAATTAAGCTTCACCAGGAAGTCTCCCCATGTGGTCCCTCATTCTAGGCCTACACTTTTTGAAAAACTAAGAAAATATGAGCAGGATAAAAGAACCATTCTTCAGAGAAAACAACCTGTAAAAATATGCATATGCAAAACTCCCTATCCAAGCCAATGAAGACCCCCAGATCACCAAACCCAGCTTTCCAGGCATGCTTCCCATGGGATTTGGAGATAAAAACCGAGCTTTGTTCGATGCAGGTTGATCTTCAAAACCCAGCCAACAGAGAAACTCAAAACAGAGAAAAAGCAGCACTAACAGCAGATCTGCAAAACACCAAAATCGAATAGATAGACAGATCACAGATTTCCTAAAAAAGAGCTTCAGAATCTCATAAAAAGTCCAAAACTCCAAACAAAATCAGCAGAACGGAAAAGTTCCAATCATCCAATATGAAGAAGAAGAAAGAAACAAATAGGCTGAAACAAACCACAAGCATCAAACCGCAAAGGACCTCCCAAAATCCAGCCTCTAAAGACCATTCATACCAGTTCAACAAAGCTTGAAAAGCATGGAGAAGAAAGGTATAAGAAACCAGAAAACTAGAAAATAACCTTCCAAGGAGGAGCAACATTATTATACATATAGTCCTCAGATGAAAGAAATAGGATAAAAGAGTAGTGATGCTATCAACCAATATTGAAACAACTAGCAAAGGCTAACAAAGAAACATTAAGGAGTTTTTTGAAACTCTCTCTTCAATATATCATTGAAATTGTCTTGTTTAATATCAAGGTAAGTGTCTTTTGAAATCTCCCCTTTTCTAAGGGAATTATACAGAATTTCATCTCTAAGTTTCACCAATGGTTCAGAATCTTCACAACCGGGCACATTATGCTTCTCAATCCCTTCAACATTTTTCTTGTCTTCTACATGTTGAGTTGTGTCGGGGGGAGAGACTTCCCTTATTAAGATGTCCATAGATCTTGTGAATATATTTATTTCGATTTCGTTTCCTCATTTTTTTGGGGTTGGGGGTGATAAACCCATCTGCATCAACAATTGGATTTTTTCCTTTCCTAGCCATGGCTCTCAGATATTCTTCCTCAATATGAGTAGATATATCTTCTTCCTTTGGTGAATCACTGTTTAGTTAATTTTTAAGTTGTAAAAATTGTGTTTTCTAGAACGGTTGAGGTGTGGGTGTAATAAAATTGAGTTTTTTAAAAGAAGATAAACTATTTTGATGTGCTGATTTTTATTATGAACCTTAAGTATGTTCTGGGGGTGCGAATGGGGTTTTAGAATGGTTGAGTTGTGAAATTGATTTTTAAAATGGTTCTTGCATTTAAAATTTGTGTGTTTTGAAGTGAGACCTTTTGGTACACATGTGTGATGTTTTATAAATTGAGAAATTGTTTATTTAAGTGGTGTTTGGGATGTAAAACATGGTTGAAAGGGATTTTGGGGTTGTTTGGTAGGTGAGAAATGTGTTTTTAAGTCCTTTGTGTTGTGTGTATATCTAAATGGACATTTTCAACAGAAAATGAATCACTTTGGGTGTTTTCCCTTGTTGTGCACTTTTGAAATTTTATTACAAATTGTTGAATAATAGAAAACATGTTTTGATGGGGTTACCTTGTGCACGTGGTTTTAAAGTGATGTTTCTATATGGAATCAAGTTATTTTAATGTAAATTATTCTTGGGTTTTCTTGAAATTATTTAATAAATAGTTTTAATGATTTATTGAGTTATTTAAATTGTGCGAAAGTAGTGTTTTGGGAGAGTTGTGTATGCAATTTTTTAAAGTAGTATGTTTGTATGAAATGAGTCGTGTTTTTGGTGTAAACCTTTTCATGCTAATTTTATGTGTTTCAAAAATTCTTTAATTGGATTTATTAAATTATGGGTGGAGTGTGAGAGTTGTATATGATAATATTAAATGTGTGTTACGTTTTTAAAGGGACTTTTATATGAGAAACTGGGTATTTTTCATGTGCAAACCCTTTTTGTGCTATTTAGAAATGATCTTTAATTTGTTTAAATAATTTATCAAGTCATGAAAGTGATGTGAATTATGGTGTGAAATGGTTTTGGTGTTAATGTGTTTTTTAAATGGTGTTTGGGTATGCATGTGGTGGCTTTTTATGTGTAATCTCCTGTTTTGTGTGTGATATGTGAAAGTGATACATGATGTGAATGTGGAACTTGATTGAGCATAAGGGAAAACTACAGGTACCTAAGTGGGAAGATTAGGACTAGTACGCTAGATGACACGTGAGTGGTTTTTCCCGGTTTCATCTGGAAGGATCAGTGTTACAACACTAACTAAAATTTTGGGATGATTGGAGACCATTAGGTTATGGATGTGTTTACCTACTAGTGGATCATGCACGAGAGTGTTGATTATTGTGGTTAATATGACACGTTTACACCAAGGTACAATTTCTCCAGCACACCACACATACTAGCTTCCTTAGGGGTTTCACCCACAGTGCTCTACTATTCATGACGTGGTGCCTTCCATCGGCATACGGAGGACCACTTGAGCATGTTCATGATATTTTTAAATTTTCTCTTCCATTTTAAATAAGTATTCATGAAATGGTTTTTCTTTCAGTGCTCTATCCTTTTCACTTTCATCTTTTAAATGTGTTCCTTAAAAACAAAGAATTTTAAAAGTATGGATTTAAATAAGCTTTTTAAATTATCTATTAGTTGTTGTGGAATGGAATATTTTTATTGGGTGACATCCTACTAGGCCTTTCGCTCACACCCTGTATACACCTTTGGGTGTATGTAGACCTTGTTTCTTGTGTATTCTAGGTTGTGATATCATGCTCAATGATGGTGGGTCGGGTTGTTGATGGTCTTCTCATGCAGGTTGGTGTTGTAGCTTGTGGATGTCGCACCTCTCTTATTGCTTGGAGGTTTGAGTTAGTGTTTTAGTTTCTTTTGTAGTCATTACTTTTTGGATGTTGGTTCAAGATGTAAACCTTTAAATCTAATTTTAGTTTAAGGTCTTCTTTGTTTTTCTGTTTTTTGTTTTATTTTATTTATCTTGTCTATTGTTTTGTGTTTATGATTTCAGGTAAATCATTCACATGTGTTAGTTTTGATACTCAGGCACTTGTGCCATCCCATGGGGATCAGAAATGCACATTAGACCTTGTTGCAGACCGGGTTGGGCGCTGGGTTGGATGGAGACCCAGCCTGGTTCATGACAGTCTTAGTTTGGTGTTGTGTGTGAAACAAACTATTTAAAAAAATATTTCTTTAAAGGATAATACATACTAAAATATCAAGGTGTAACAACCAAACACTCTAGGAACTTTTAAGTCCCTGGGCCTTGGGGTCATTGTTTATTTTAGATGATATCCTCCTAAAAAAGTTTCTTTCTATTTTGTTGTCTCAATGTTAGGTTTTCAAAATCCATGTCCTATATTGTATTATTCATTATTCTATGAAATTGTATTTAATTTTATAAATTATATTCAATAGTTCTTCACTCAAACTTCTTGTTATCATGTACTAGTAAAATAAGAGAGTACTATATGAGAATGATTTAAAGTATAAAATTAGTGAAAATTGTGTATCATTAAAAATTATTTATCAATTTTAATTATTATTTTTTGATTTATAAATGTATTTTAAATTTGAAAATTTTATTCTCAACACTATCCTCAAGAAGGTTCCAAACATGCATTATGATTAACTATATAGTGTAACTACACAGTCTCCCTACAATGATATAGTGTAAGATCCTAACCTTTCTTGAGAAAATCTGTTACTCATTACCAGGTACATTTTTACCCTTGTTTTAATATCCTTTTGGTTTGGAAATGTCTCGAGTGCATTCAAGTGTGTTTTGAAAGTTTGGGCATTGGTCGGTGAATGGTTGGTGTATATTTTTCCCAAACCATATAGCCTCCCCTAGAAAACCATGAACCCTAGGATAATGGGGTTTTACATGGTTGGTGCATAGTTTAAAAAACCATGCACCAATATAGGAGAAATGATTCACCCCAGATAGTAGGGTTTCATAGTTAGGGATCATGGTTTTTATAACCATGGGTCCCATCTAGGAAACTATGTGTGCAAACTTTTAAACCACTAAAATTTAAATTACATATTTCTAGACCCCTGGTTTCTATTTTTAATCACTCCCACTAGACCTAAATTGAGTTCATTTGCTTCTGGAGGCTCTCTAGAGGATTCCTAGTCTCCTCAAACCATTTCTCTTATGAATCAATAATTCAGTGGAAGAAATAGTCTCCTCTAGGGTATGTGATCTATTCCTTGATTTAGGTTCTCTCTCACATTTTTCTCTCCCTTTAGAGAGGTATGAATCCTACCATTGTTGATGGTATATATCTTGGTATTAATTGATCTTTTTTCATCAGATTGTGATCCTAGGTTCTGATCCTACATTTTCTTTATCATTTTGTATTCATCCATTATACCTTGAATGAAGGGTTGTGGTTTGGAGGTATTTCATCAATGACCCTAAGGTAGGTGGTATACATGATAATTCCCATAGTCTTGATGATGATATTTTGTTGAAATTTTTTCATTGTGTAGACACTTTTCACAGTTATGTTTAATTTTATAAAATTGAATTGAGTCCCTATGAATCAGTGAGACACTTCACGGATCCCATTGGATCCATTAGATATTACGAGACAATGTTTAATGGATATACAAGGGGAGTGAAAATTTCTTTGAAATTATAACTGGGGAATGAAAACAGGGAATTATAGTGTTTAGGAAATTAAACCATTTTTGAATGTTTTTAGCATGATATGTTGTTATAAATGATTATTTGGTTGAACATAGAATTTTTGATGATATGTGAGATGATTTATGGTAATTTGGTTAAATGGTTAAAGAATATTTTTTCATTTTTCTAAAGGGTTAGAATTATCTTAAATATAGATATTGTAAATGAAATGGTACTATGTTGTATATTTGATAAAATTTCATTATTGTTGACCATGGTTATGTGTGAATAATGGAATGAAATTGGTGTTATACTGATTCTCTAAGTACCCATGATAATGGTTCTTTATTGATGCTCTAAGAACCCATGATTTTGGTTCTAGACTGATTCTCTAAGTACCAATGATAATCATACTAGACTGATGCTCCAAGAATTCATGATATGGTATATGGATTGAAACTACAAAGTGACAAAATTAAATTTGGATATAATGATAATGAAATCCCTTGTGAATTAAAGTGTTGATTCTATGATATATGGTTCAAATTTTGACGTATGTTGAAGCAGGTAAGATTGAATCGGGATCCATCAAGAACCTAAGGTCCAATATGATTAATTATATAATATTAAACAAATTTGAATCATGTTCAATTATTCTTGACCTATTTCTTGTTACTTATACTACTATATATAGTTTTATAGACTAAACATTACTTTAGACATTGTTAGTAGTGTCCTATTGAGTTTTAGTCACACCCTACTCAGGCCACTGATTGGTACCCAAGTAGACTTCATGTTTGTAGGTCCAGATAATGGAAAAGGCCATATGTTAGATGGTTGAGTTAGTATTTGGGAAGAAAAATTTATGAGGAGATCAAACATGGTGTCAAGACCCATTTATGAGTTGTCTGTGTGTTTTTATTTTGGGTTTTCAGTCAACACTTGACATTTACATGGCATGACATATTTAAATTTTTTCATGGTCACATTACTTACTTGAGTATTTCATTATGTATTGCATGGTACTTATTGTTTATTATTTATTGTTTTCTTGAATATGTATATATAGATTTATGATGTTTACTTTCTTTGATAAAGAGGGTATAGTCTCCCTAAGTCTTGTGTTAGAATCTCACTACTATTCAGTAGCATCCAGCATATATGGATATGTGCTTGAGGTAATGTGGTGAACTGTCTTAAGGCACCAGTATATGGAACATATTTTGGGACGTTACACCAAGGTTCAGGTAGAATATTAACTTGAGATTACCCAGGTCATATACACAAGGATAAAAAAAAATCCTTAATTAGGTTAACTAGTGATATAATGAGAAGAGAGGTATTGGTGTGTTTGTGTGTGTGTGTTTGTGTGTTAAGTATTTAATTTAGTAGTAAGAAGAGTAAAAAATAGCTAGAAATTAGAGGAGGTTGGAAAAATTAAATTTTATACAGGTTTTTTAAAATAAAACGAGAATTAGTGGAGGTGTTGGGGTTTTTTTTATTTCATTATTATTTCTTACGCATAAATTACTTGATTATTCTCAAGCTCACATACTCTATATTCCCAAGTTATCTCTAATGTCACTCTTCATCTTCTTAGTCTAATTATATGTTCTCATAATATTTCTTATATGAACTACCCTAATATAATTAATCTCTACATGACTATGATCAGTTTATGAATTTGACTCTTAATACACTCTGTTTCATTAAAGATCTAATTCACCACTTCAAGTGCACAGGATTATATTTAAACTCTCATTTCTTCACCCTCTTCATTAAGTTAATCCAATATTTTTTTAGGCTAAAAAAATAATTAAGTGTATATTAATAAGATTAATAGAATTCAATTCATTTGGGATTAAGAATTATTCTACAACTACACCTTACCCGAACCCCACTAAATGGTTATCTACACATAATCATGTTATAAAGACCAAACATAATGAGTAAGTGGAAGATTCTATAATAATTATTGTTAACATAGTTTTCTATATAAACCAAGATCTATTCTTCTAAAATTATCTTCCATCATTAGTTAAAACCTCCCTCATATAAACTCTGACCCAATTCTCTATGAATGATATTTCCATTAACTATTATGTTCCACTTCTTGTAATCAATCCATGTAAAAAATGAATATTCACATATTCCCATGTGGCACTGAAACATGCATTCTCTTTATTTATTCTCTACCAAATTTCCCACTAGGATCTTATTCTCTCACTATTGCATTTATTCCCATCTATTTAACTCATTATTATATTCCCTTATTTGGTTAGGTAGTTTTGTATGAGGATTCATGTGGCCCCATGATATGTACAAGTGATCCACATGGAATGTCTATTGATTAATGGACCTCAATTCTTAATTTCCTATATTTAATTCCTAATTTAGTATTTATGGTAGTTTTTAGTTTTTTTTGTATTAAATGTAACTTTTCTTACACTTTTTAAACTTCACTAGTCAATTTTTTATAAATTCTAAAATTAGAGACTTAAGAATACATTATAGTCAATGTACACTGTGATGATTCCTAGAATTATGTTGGATTAGAAACATAGTCTTAAGTTGTTATGCTCTGGGATATAGTGAAGTGTTATCATATCATTTATTGTGGACTGATATTTCATTAGGGAGAGAATGTATCATAAATGAATGATTTGGTTCATGTTGTTGTGAGAACAATATTCAGATATGACACAAGGCACATTACATTGATAACATAACCTCAACCACTCATATTTTTAGATTTCTATATGTAGAGTATCATATAAAAGTGTTTTTATTTTAGTTCATATCAAGTTTTTTCCCATCACACAACATTGAGTCTCAGATATATGTTGTATTTCATTCTATGATACAACATTCCCAGCAGTCAAACTATAATAATTCACCCACATTCTATGTTGAATATGAAATAGTCCAGGTATGTTGATGTAGAATCCATTAATGAGTGGATTTAGACTCAAGGAGATGATATTGGGATTAAATTAGAGTTCCAAAATACTCTAAATCTCTAAAATGGGCCATGTTGTCCCAATAATACTCTTAAGATCTTGTCCATAACATTATTTCAGCCTCCACAGGTGATGTCTATTCTCTAATGCACTATGTTGGAACATTTACACCATCTCAAATTAAATACTAAGGATATTATAGCTAGGGGATATAACCTTAAGGTTACCAATTCATGAAGTATTTTCCCCCAAATAAATATTTAATCCCAAATTGTGATTAAAATGTATATTTATTCTTCTGGTTCTTATTACACATTCTCTCCCTTGCATCCACAAACTTCAAAAAATCAGTGATTCATCTTCAAACACATAATGATTAAATTTATAGGTTAAATTAATGAAATCAATGTATTAATTCTTAAAATAAAGATCTTATTCCCAACACTGTTGAAATTTAATTGGATCCTATAAAATAACTAAAAATATTTAAAAAATGAATAAAGACAAAGTAAATAAATAATGAAAATTTTATGAAACATAATAATTTTTAATGAAAAATTCAACAATCATTACTCAAAATATTTTGGATAATTTTTCCAACAATATTATTCAATTAAATTGAGAATAAAGTTAACATAGATGAAGAATTCATTAGGTAGAGAATATTACCATACTAGAAACCCAAATTAAAACCATTTCAAAGAAATTTGAGACATTTTTAGCCATCCCAAGTACTAGAGCACTACCTAAGCCACAACAAATTTTATGTGACATGTATGGAGGACCAGAAAAATTTAGGACTATAAGATAGAAGTTAGGGGAATCAAATGGTGTAATTAATTTTTCTTTGAAAAAAAGTTCTTAAATTGTTTTCTAAAACCACTATGAGTATAAATAAAAGTTGGTGATCCAATACTAAGAATAGAAGTAATGAGGATTCAGGAAAAAATTTAGTTTTTCTTAAGGTTAACCAGGGATTCTCCATGGAAAATAGAAATCCACTCACCCTATCATCCAATGATTTATATGCTCATAACTATAATTGAATATACCTAAAATATAATAATTTTTCATTTTGAAGTAAAACCTTTTTTTGAATCTGTGGTTACTCAATAAGTGAATAAAATTACATATTTTTTATACAAAGTTCAACAAAAGATGAAAAAATGTCATAATTTTGACTAATACCCAATATTATCTTATAAACATAGAATATAATTTGGGACATATCTCCTAAAATATTTTAAAAATTATACCCATCATAATACCAATAAATATTGAGATTCTAATAGAGGATACAATGTTTGTGGAATTTAGTAGTGTCCAAGAGTTAATGGGAAAAAAAGAAAACACAATTAAAATGGATATTATAAAGGAAAATGAATAATAAGAATCAAATAAGGACATTCTAACATAATTGATAAAATAAGAAAAGATAGAGGATATAGGGATTGATAAAGACACCTCAATGAAACCTGAAATATATTCTTACTGGCCACCCCTTCCCTTCCAAGATAATATGTGCTAAGTAAAGGTAGAAGATAAATATAAAAAATTAATGGAATCTTTTAAAAGTTTTAGAGGGAATTTTAAAAATAAATATATTGAACCATCCAAAAATAAAAAAGGGAAACTCAAATAGGAAAAACTATCAAAGAGACAAAATACATATAGAAGCATAAAATTGAGTACATAGTGATTTTTTTAGTTCATAAATTTATAAGAGAAGTTACTTTTTTCTAAACATCCATCACTTAAAGAAACTCAGGTATGTAAAGACTTCATCATTAAATAAATTTCTCACTCTAAGTTATTCTTGGTATTTTATTAGGAATTTAATTTTTTTCAATATCATTATTAGAGCATTGAGCTATGATTTTTAATTAATATTTTTTAATTTTTACTCATTCCTCAAAGAAAAATTTAAAATTTATACTAAATCCATCTCTTATACTTTGAGAGAAAAAGGCAGTGGAGAGGTTTGAGAGAATTTAGGGATAAATTGTTGGATGAATCAAAAAACACAATGCCATTTATATTCATTAAATCATACTAAATTTTCCTCAAATCTCCCAAAATCATATTATAATAAAGAGAAGAGATTATTCCATAATGAATAAGTGGGAGGGATCAACTGTACTTTAATTTTTACAATGATACACAAAGGGTCCTATAATTATGTGATCAAGAGAGCAAAAAAAATTCGATGGATCTATCATAATTACTTCCCAATCCTATACAACACTACTTGGGTACTCTAATGACTGAAATTCCTAAGTCTAAATCCAATATGAGAGTAGACCACCACTGATACGGGGTTTGAATAAGTGGTTACCAAAAAACTAAATTTCAATGTTATTTTCCCATAATAGGTTAGTGTGATTATATCTTGAATAAAATGAAGTGATCTCAAGAGATATACGGAGAAAAAACACACACAACACGAGGGGTTTTACAAGGTTCTCTCACTCTTTTTATGAAGTGGTTAATCCTAAGTGAACAATGGCTATGGTCCCACTGCACACATTCTTATCTTATTATCAAAAAGACTAAGTAATAAAGAAAAAATATGGTAATGAACTCCAAGTATAATAAATAATGATAATAATCAATAAGTTGATCAATTTTTACTTCCCAGCCTCAAGTAACAGAAGGATTTTGATCGTGTATGTACCCAAGTTCTTCTCCATAGTCCCTATAAAAATCTACATGGAATTATATTAAGAATGGTTGGATGGTTATTTTAGAGTTTTATCTCTCTTTTCATCATATAATAGAATAGTAAATCATCATTTATAGTTATTGAACCACCTGGCATAGAGACTGTGAAAATGAGAATAATGATTATGATGTCAAAAAAATCCAGTTTCCTTACCTATATCTCCTTTAGATTTCACAATATAAATAATTCATTTTATCTTTAAAGATATATATTTATATGAAGAACCCTAATATAACTCTAATTCCTTTTCTATAGAGATATTTTTCTTCTATATAAAATGTTATCTGAAATTAAAGTTTTGAACTCAACTCCCTATAGTCCATCTCCAAAACTCTCTATGTCATGTTATTGGATAATCCATAGTATATCCTTCCCCATATTCAGTTTGAAAAAACATACTATTATGGGAATTTCCCTTCTAATCATAGAAGCTAAATATTTTCATTTCAAAACATTTTAAAAAAAATCATTTCAAAATCGATTACTTTTGGTCAATTTTCATCAACTCCCTCAGGTATAAAAATTTATTCTTTATCACAGAGCACATTTTTATTTTTTGTGTTTTGATAATTGATCATGTCATAAGGTTTTTTCAAAACACAATTTTTAGTTCATTCAATTGTATGCCTTTAGACTATCTTGAGATAATGGCAACTGGAATAACCATTTTACCTTGAATCCTTCACAATACATTTTGACTCTCTCTACTATGAACGTTTTAGAGACTCTTCATGGAATATATATGGGTTCCTTAAAATATTTCCTTTTAATTAATGGTCAGCTCCAAATATCCTCTCAATTATCCATGGGAATTTTGTTAATAAATAAAACACCAAATCTACTTCATAAATCATGAATGAATTTCTTAAAGAAATAACTTGAAATATGCCTCTAGTATTCGGATTATATATGTCATGAACTAGCCTAGGTACCCTGGTGACCTAATAACCAAGCCATCCATGAAATATCCCAAAGGGAATTTCTGATCACCACAGGTCAGTGACCATACAAAATGAAAGTGGTAACGATTTTTCCACAAACATTATGGAATTAAAAGAAACAAGATAGTTTGCATAAAAATGAAACACTATAGAGAGATATGTGCCAGAAGTAAAACAAGAATAAAAACCCAAAGTTCTATAACCAAGTACCATAAAATAGAAAAAAATACCCAAATCCCAAAGGAAACAACTCAACAAGCCGATAGATCAACAGCTAGAACCACCTCCAAGTGGTGATTTACCCCTACTCGAATCTAGAAGGAGATAATCTACAAACACCTGAAGGCATGGGTAGGGTTTGAGTTAAAAATATCAGTAGGGTCTCTCTGAGGATTTCATATTAGATTCAAATATTAAATTAACCAAATAAAGTTCTTTCAATTTAAAAAAATGGGTTGGGAATTTCAAAATCACAATTAAAACAATTCATGATTTACACTTCAAAATATAGAAATATATGAAGTAAAAGATTTAATTTTAAAGTTATGGAATATTTATAAAATAATGGTACTTTTCACAAATGGATTAAATAAATAATTTTATATAAAATAGTTTATATAAATCAAAAGGCATGTAAAAAGGTTTACAATAATGGCATATATTCATTTAAAATACTAACAAGTGAGAAACATGGTCATATTCCTAAGAAGGTATGATATTTATAAGTTATATGGACTCCACACTCAAGGTGATATGGTAATATATACCTACGTCCCTTTAAACTCAAGCCAAATAGGACTCATTTCCATCACCTAAGGGATGTGACATGCAACATTTTTGTTTTTCAATTTTGTAAATTATAATGTTCCATCTAAATTACTCAATAACTAATTATGGATTCCATGTGATCTATTAAAAAAATGATAAGAAATTTATTTCAATAAACCTTAAAATAAAATTCATCACATTCTACATTTCAAATAAGCCAATTTTTCTATTTAAAACCCATAATGGGTTTTTAATAGAAAAACATACATTTTTACCAAGATAAAACTCTATCATTTCTATCAAAACCATTTTTAAGAAATTTTCACAAATAGGGATTTGAAACTAATTCACAATTCAATTTCATAATCAACTTTCACAAATGAAATTCAAAATTTTAATTTTTTGCAGAATTTAATAAATCACAATAATCCCCGAATTCAACAAAATTGGGATTTTTCACAATTTTTAATCAAATTTGTTTTCCATAACTAAATTAAATAATTTAATTGAAACAATATCACAATTTAAATTAAACAATTTATATTTCACCAATTTCCCTAAACGCACCCCAATTTAATGGAATTGGGGGCTTTCCAATTTCATTCCAAAAACCCATTTTTAAAACCCCAATTCAATGGAATTGGGTTTTCCCAACAAAAAAATTGAAATAAATGTAATTGAAGTAAAGTAATTTCATTTAATTCAACCAATTTAAATTAAATAAATCAATTTATGGTTAATAAAAATTTGGGCATCATGATGAAACTACATACCTCGAGATCAACGGATCTTGAATCACCAAACCCTAATCGGATTCATCAATAATGAATGATGATCACATAAATTGGGAAACAAGGATGAGAACTAGGTTTATAATAAAAAAGATGGGGTATTAGATACATGATATAACATGAGGATCTACATAACCCTAGGGAGGAGAAGCAAGATCATGGGAGACAGAGATCGGGGTGAGGAAACTAATCGGAAGAAGATCACAGACAATTCCTCAATCTTCTATTCACTTACAGAAGGGATCCTATTGGACAAAAACTCTTTTTGGGAGCTCCAAGGATTGTAGAAATCTATTATGGGTCATTACAGTCCATACAGGGCCTCAAATGGGTGTTTGGTAAATTTTATTCAAAATTTAGATTAATTAAAAACACGTACATACAGTTAGCTAGGCTAACCCACATGGTTAGACCAAACAGTGTGGCCTGGTCGTGCACCTGTTTTAAAGGGGCTCATGTTTTATCCTAAGAGGTTGAATGTTCTTACAAACCGTACACCAACCATACAAAACCCCACTACCTAAGTTTGCGTTTTTTTTTCTTGAGAGGGTTCATGGTTTGGGAAAACTATACGGAAACTCTGCACCATCCCATAAATTTCTAAAGTTTTAAAACAATTCTACCAAGGAAATCCAAAATAAAACCCAACCAAATCATGATAAAAAAGTTGGGTTTATTAATACCTAAAAACAATAATATTATGTTACAATATACACACCACACTGTAGGATAGAATGATTATTTTGAGAGTTCTATAACCCTAAGTTTTAATTTCAATACTATATTTAACATGCCTCAATTTAGGGCAACACATAGCTCCACCTTTGTCATTTCACTTCAAATGAGATCCCCAAGGCTCATAAACTCTCCAAACACCCTAGTATCTACAATATACCCCTATAGGTTCTTTGATATCCCCATTTGTATTTATTAGAAACATGTGAATCATCGAATGATGATCTCTTATTTGGGTTTCATCTACCAAATCCTAAAATATAACTATACATTAATACTTGAAAAAGAAACTAATGCCTCTCCACATTTGAAATAAGTTCACATTTTTATTCTCTCCATTTTTGAACAAATTTAATGGAATGAAATAGAGAAAAAAAACTAAAAAAATTATAGGTATTTTTGGGAGATAATTCATTCATAACAATACTCTTATGTATTAGAAAGAGTTATTTATTAGGGAATTTTTCATGATATATAAAAAAAATCCTTCTTAAAAAAACACTCCAATGAAATCCCTCCACATTGTACCTTCTCCTTGATAAAGTGGTATGTAATTTTTATATGTTTCCACCATTAATGTTGTATCAGATTTATTGAAAATTTTATTATGATTTGGTTGTCACACCCAAACACCAATGGATATGATACATCCACCCTTATATATTCAATCTATTACATCATATAAATCATTTGAGTTATCTCTTGTGATTCCATAATATAATCAAGTTCTGTTAAGCTAAGAGTGACTAAAATTTTCTTTTTGGAGTTCCAAGAAACACACCTCCCGCCAATAAACAATACACCTTTAAATTGAATTCAATATAATCAGATTGTAAGCATCTAAATTTATTAACTAAAAATGTTTCTTTGATTAGGATTCCTCCACATTGTGAATATTTTTTTCTATTTTGACTTTGTGACTTGTTTCATAAGTATTGAGTCTTTCACAATTCTATTTTCTTAGATTCCTCATAGCTTTATACATGTTTAACTTAGCCATGTTTTTTAACCTAAATGGATAGGTATCCTATTCCAAAGCTAATTTTACTTCACCATAATCATGAAAAAAAATATTGATCATTAGTTATTTGGAATAGATTACCATTTCTTTGTTGTCCCTACATTGATGATATTTTTATATTTTTATATCCTTATGAAATGTATATTCTTATGAAAGATCACCTCATTTTTATTTTCAAATAGATTACAGACATTCAAGATATTGTGTCTCATTCCATCAATTAAGATAAAATTACTAGATTTATTCTCACTAATTTTAGTGGGTCTAACTCCTTTCACATTTAGTGACCCATCATTTTCAAAATTAACATATCCCATATAATACATTTTCATATATTTCATATATTATTATTTTTTCTCATAAGTAATAAGAAACCACTATCAAGTATCCAAGTATTTCCCCATTTTTTTAAATTTATAATAAGCCTTAACTAGAAATTATATTTCATTATCACTTATCCTATTGATATATTTAGAGTTTACATTACACTTCAACTATTCTAGTGGTATAGTGTGACCCATCATGGTGGTGTTTCGGGGTCGATCATATGAAGACCAAGGATTAATCAAAAGGTTTAGGATGCAAGAAAGTCTGCTCCTAAAAATTTATTAAAAAATAAAGTAGCAAAGTATCATTACAAGTGGGGTTTAACAAGTCAAGTATATATATCACCATGTTCACCCGCTTGAAGAAATGCATGAAAGAAATCAGGTTCCACAAAGGACCAGCTGGAATTAGCCTCCACAATTTCTCTCTTGGAAAGGACATCAACAACGTGATTTTATTATATATATATATACATGTGTAAAAACAATGTTAATATTCTCCACAAGTCTAATAAAATCAATCCAAGAAGCCAAAACTTTCATGTAACATTCTGAGAGTGACTTCTAAAATATTCAACTGCCATGCTTGAATCCGATTCAATCCATAATACATGCCAACAAAAATCTACAAAATACCTGATAACTTGGATTATGGACCAAAACTCAGCTTCAATGGCATGTCCACTCCCAATGAAGTGGTAATAACAACCTTTAATAGAGACTCTATAAAGGATAAATATTCCACCACAACCAAAAACGACTGGTGCACCTGATGTCACCCCATCCACATTTACCTGTATCCATGTAGGGATAGGGGGAATCCACCTAACAGATTTATAAACCAATGAATTTTTAATCCTACTAGAAACACAAAGATATCATAGAATAATAAGTTCATAAAGTTCATTATTTATAGTTCTAATTTGGATCTTTGAAGAAATCATAACATCATTGTGCATTGTGTTAATTCCATCATGAAACGGTAGGTATTGATTTAAAAAATCCCAATAATTGATCTCTCTCTATGTAAATAAAATAATAGAGGCCATAGAAGATAAGAATAAGTCATTAACCTAGTCACTTTAACCTATTCGGGTGGTGGAAAACATAATTTTTTCAATGATGGAATAGGAAAGTCTATAACTAAAGGCATCTTGAACATATTTCCAAAACTCACATGTGAAATAGCAAGAGACAAAAATATGGTCATGGGACTCATCTGCATTCATGTAGAGAAAGAATACTGGAACAAGGATGATTTCTACATGTTTCATAAGCCACTGTAGTAGAAGGCGCCTTCTCCAATTCCTCCAAATGACCTAATATGCTTCATGTGAAATGAAATTAATTTTATAAGAAGGCATCCAAGATGGAAGAACAGAGCCACCATCACATTTGAGCCTATATAAATCCATGGAATTGAAAGTTTCATTTAAGTTGGGTTTCCAAATGAGAGTGTCCATATTTGTATATTCATATCTGTCATACTCCATCCTAACATAATCTGGTAATAAGTCATATGCAGCAACATTGCATTCTAGAAATTGAAATAGTTTTTAAATGATAAGGGAATTCCACATTGTCTACTATTGTCCTTGATAGCCATGTGGATGTATATAAATTAAGATAAGAGTGCTTGGAGAACATCCATTTTGAACATTGAAAGATATCAATATATGAATTCTTAATAGTAGGCCAAACCGATGATGGGATATACAGATAGTAACCATTCTAAAGTTTATTAAAAAAGTGATCAACAAGAAATTCCAAAGAAGAATAATTTTAAGTAAGAATTTTCCAGGTGAACTTTTTAAGAAGAGTTTCATTAAAAAAACTGAGATCTTTTATTCCCATTCCTCCCATATCCATAGGTTTAACACAATATGTCCAAGACACTATTATAAGATTCCTCTCATGAATAGAACCTGTCCGTACAAAATTACAAATAAAAATATGCATATCTTTAAGAAGGATTCTAGGCCATCTATATAAGGATAAAAAATAAAAAAATATAGAAGTTATTTCATAATTAACAAGACAAACACTCCCTTATTGAGACAATTTTTTCCTTTCAAAGTTTACATTTGATTTGTAATCCTGAAGAAAATATTCTCCATGTGACATCTTTTAACTTTAACCCAAAAGAGAGGAACACCAAGGTAAATAAAGGGAACATACTCTATATTTACACCAATATTTCTAGCTACCATATTTTTCTTAGAAATGAACACCCCTTCCCCAAAAATCATAAAAGATTTATTATAATTAATCATCTGACCAGAAACTTCATCATAATGCCTATAAATAGATTTAATGTGTGATAAATTGATTTTATCAGCCTTTAAAATTAAAAGAATATAATCAGTATATAAAATATGTGAATGTGAAAATATATATCTTCCAAACTTCATTTGATGATATAATCCAAAATACACAAGATCATTTAGGTAAGTACTCAAGTAGTCTTCAACAATAGAAAAGAGAATACCAAATAATGGATCCCCATGTCTCACATCTCTGTAACATTGATAAAATCCTCTAGGTGACCCATTAACCATCAAAGAGATCATATCACTTTTTAAGATGCAATTGATCAATAAAATTCAATTATTGGAATACCCATGCATTCTCATAATGTAAAATATGAAACTTCACTTTATTGCATCAAAAGCCATGGAAATTTCAATCTTAAGAGCCATAGTCCCATTCTTAACTCTCTTTTTCATGATATTGACACACTATAATGTAGTATAAAGGAATATATGAATATTTTTTCTTGGTAAAAATCCAAACATATTTTTCGTAATTAAGCCCTTGTAAATTATTCCAATCTAGTAGTTGTAATCTTACTAATCTCTTTTGGGATAGAATTCCCAATCGCTACCAGCCTAAAATCTTTTATATTAAGAAAATTCTCCTTTTTTTTGGAATCAATGAACAGAAATTATCATTCAAACCATATGGCATAGAGTGATGGTTAAAAAATTCTTTAACAACATCATATATCTCAATGTGAAAAATGGACCATTAGAACCTAAAAAACTTATTAGAGAAACCACCCAGACCTGAAACACTATCAATATTCAAAGAAAAATAGAGCTGTTTTATTTCTTGTTCACTAAGAACTTGATTAAGAAATATTTTTTTAATTTCATAAAAATTAGGAGTGATATTTCTAGGTATTAACATCGCCATTATTTGTATAAAGATCCTGAAAATACTTGACAAACACATTTGTTCATTTGGAAACTTTGGACACAATATATTCTAACTTTGTGAAATATCTCCATGGTATCCCATAAAGATTGTCCCATTTAGTATTCCTACTTAAAACTTTTCTTCAAAAAATGGAAAAAGGAAACATAATAAAGTGTGAGATTAGATGCTCATTAAGGGTAAGTAACTAAGATATTTAAGCATAACATTAACATAAGGGTATGAGAACATGAGGATTAAATTTAAATATCATACCCTAAATATCAAAGATCATATACATGAGTCATTTCATAAATATTGGTAGTTCATAATATGTGAATCGTCAGTCAATCAAGAGCATAATCAATGAAAGAAAAATATAGTAATAAGACATGAATTGTGGAATACACGTAAACAAATAAAATTGTTTCCATAGTATTCAAGGCTTACTGCTAATGTCATATTAGTGGAATTGGTTCACTCCCCTGACCATATTAGTAGTCAAGGTTCACTCCCAAGAACATATTAGTGGACACATCCCTTTACTAAATCGGTTTCACTCCCCGTTCTAGCCCTGTATTACTGAAATGGGTTTACTTCTCATTCTAGCCCTGTATTACTGAACCAAGTTCACTACCCATTCCAAACCTATATTACTGAACTGATTTCACTCCTCATTTAACCCAGGTTTATCTCATGAAATATAAGTCCTTAACCAATTAATTAGAGGGATATATAGGTCTCACCCATCACATAATTAAATAATATATATCTGTTCCACAAGATAATAAAACATTCATCATATCATAACCCATAAAAAAAGATGGGTTTCATAAAAATCATATCATAACTTGTAGAAAATATATAGGTTTAATAATAATTTTATCATATAATAAATCATTAAAATAATTGTGTTTCATAAATTTATAACCATTGGAAGATAGACGGGTTTCATGAACATCATTCCAACAAAATAGAAACCATTTAGAGCAAGAATATGAATGGTACCCTTAGATCATATCCCGAGTAAGGCATGAGTAACACCAATGGATATAATATTAGAAGTTAAATTATTTTTAAATATCTTTTAGAAACATTTCTTGAGTAAAATACCCTTTCTACCTTAAAATTTTATTTTTAAAACATAAAACATTTTTAAAATACTTTACTTTGAAAATAACATCTAAAAATTATAAAGGAAGATTTGAAAACCATTTTAAAAAAAAATTAAAACATAAAATATTTTTAAAATTATTTTCCTTTAAAATTAACTTATAATATAATTTAAAAAAATTTATAAATTTTTTTTAGAAAACATGTTTTTTGAATAAAATAGTTTTTCGACTGAAAAGAGAAATAAGGGTAGATTTTATTAAAAATATTTTCTTAATTATCATAAGTACCAAATAGTGACTATATAGTACCATTAAATGAATATATAATGATTAAATAAAGGATTATAATATTAAAGATAATTCTTGAGAGATGGATCATAATATTTCATCAATGGAAGCATAATCATAAGCAATCTTGATAACGATGATATTTTAGCAATAGAACCTTACTAATTTGGTAACTTTGAATAAAAATACCAATGAAATAATAAAATTACATGAAGCTTAAAATTTCATTAAAATAATTATATTCCTGATATTATATTTCAAAGGGTATTATTTACACCTCATAAAATAATGTAGGTTTATAACATAATATTTGTCTCAAAGAAGGAAAATTAAGAGAAAATTACCTTACCGGTTTGGTAGCTTTAGAAACGTAAATACCATGAAAGATAAATCATAAAATGGATATTTAAATACCAATAAATTTAAGTATGATAATAATATTATATATTAATTTTCATTATATATAAAACACAAAATAAATGAGTGGTGAATAAGGCATAAGTCTCATAGAAATAAAAGTGAGACTACAAATCCCCTTACTACTTGAGTAACTTTTGAATCGTTAGATATGTGAATTAATAAAACCAATTGAAAATTTTTATATCATAAACTAAATTAAATTCATTATTTATAATTCCATAGGTTATTATATACACCACACAACAATAATATGTGGTTAATATAGCATATATCTCATAGAAATAAAAGTGAGACGAAAAAACCATTACCTTAAGTCATGAAATTTTTTGTACACATTCAAAACTCATGTATAATAAATATAAGTTTTTTATAAATATACAAAAAACCATATTATTATATATCATACCATATATGATTTTATTATGACATTATATTACCCATTTATCAACAATTTCTTGTTAAAGTTACGTTTTGGGTAATAACCTCTTGGTTTTTCATATATGTTTTGACTTGTTATTCTTGATCCTCTTACTTAGATCATGATTTAATTATTTAAAAATTTTAAAACACGATATAAATATCATGTATATTCAGTATATGATTATTTATAATAATATATAAAATATATAAATATGAAATGAAATATACCATTCATGGAGATGGTAGGTTTTACATACGCATGAATGTTGTTTCCATTTTATTATCATATTTCTAAAGATATAAAACTAAATTAAATATATATATATATATATTATATTTCTAGTATAATAATTATTTAATATATATATATATATATCTTCTTTTTTATTAAACTCATCCTTAATATATTCCATGTAAATTGTGAATGAATAACATCGCTTTGAGGTGGTGGTAGTCCATACGTCCACAAAAAAAGTTATCATATTCCCACAAAATGGAAAATGTGAAGGTATGTGTTATATAATAATTATATAAGAATAAATACATCATAAATATCATTTATATCATATAAAATATTTAATTTCGTCATTATTACAAACCTTGAGAGGTGGTAATGAAGCAACGAATATCATCGGTTCGCGAGGCTGTAGTCCTCCATACACACGAACGATGATTGTTTATCCCATTTGATGGAAGTGTTAGAAGGTGTAGGTCATACCCTTAAAATAGAAAAAAATTATTAAATTTATGATACTAAGGTTAATATATAATCTCGATATAATAATAATTTTATGAGTGGGGATATAAATAAAACAAAAGTTCTTATTGAATAATGTTACCTATTCTTTGGGTAACTCCTTTTGGTTTGCACCAAAGGAACACATTGGTTTGATTTATTACCAAATTTTAGATTATATTATTATAGGATATATTTTTATATCTTATTTTTTAGGGGTTTTATGTGGAAATTTTTTTTATATTTTTTGGATAAGTGGGAGGGGTTAGTTCCCTTTTATAGTGGAGGAGGAGGGGAATTCTTGTAAATAAAAAAAGGTAAATACTATTGAGATATATCCCTTATAAAAATTTCTCCAATAATGATAAATATTGTAAAAAATATGGTAAATGGTCTAAATAAGTTCATAAAATTGCTTTTGGACAATTTTCTAGTTTATTTTCCCCTTACGTTTAATTTTTAACCACTAAGTAAACTTGTTTTTCTCTTTATCACTTTAATTAATTTTACTTACTTTCTCTAATATTTCTGGTAAAAACCTAAGTTGAACTTAATATAAATTATATATTATTTTTATTCCAAATATTGAATCGATTTTTTCAAATCATAATCATATAAGTTTTAGAATTCAATTTAAAATTAATCTCGTATATGAGATAAAACAATAGGTTTTTTAAGTGAAGATTTTCAAAATTTGTAAATGATTTTATGTCCAACTTCAATGTGAAATTAATTCCAATGACCTAAATTATATTAATATATATATAATTTATCTAAAAATACTTTAAAACCAAAATAAAAATATAATTTATCTATATAAATAAATTAGGTGGAAAGTCATTTTTCAATTAAAATTCATTGTTTTTCACTATTCATCAAAAATAAATCTTCTCAGAAAAATATAAAAATTTCAACATAATATAATTTTGATGTTTGGATTTGGAAAAATAAATTTTATTTTTTAAAATATAATTTGTAAAATATTTTACATTTATTTTTAAAATAGGTTCTATATTAAAAGGTTGTAAAACCGTATTTTAGATAAATATATCTTTTATAGATAAAATTGGATTTATTCTTATATATTTTATATAAAACACATAAAATGAATTTTAAATAGTTGAATGAATAAATAATATATACCTTTCATTTTAATCATTCATAAAAAGTGGTTTGTTTAATTTATTGAGATAAAACTTGTCTTTACATAGAAAAATAGTTTTTTAGAAGAGGAATTTCTTTAGTTTAAAATAGTTCTTACTCCCATTTATAATTAATTGGTAACAAAAGAATTTATTTTATATACCTATGTAAAACATATTTTCATAATTTAGTTAATCTTATTCGTAAAATCCATTCCAATGTCTAGGTGATAACTATAATAAATTTTTAATAATATTATTAATAGTATATGGTAGTTTAGTAAAACTTGACCTTGCGTGTAACGCAAGCTATCGAAGTAACTTGGTATTGTTTGTAACATAATCCAAACATACTGTTTTGTGTAGCACAATCTAAGCCCGTTGTTTCATGTATTGAAAATTTAACTTGGTGTTGAGTATTACAAAATTTTTAATTGGGTTAGCGTGCAATTCAAGACATCAAAGAAATTTAATTTATTAAAAAACGGTTCATAAAAACTTGGGGTCTTATATTATACTCCCCTTAAAATGAATTTTTCCCTAAAATACATCTATGTAATCATAGGTTTAGTACTTGGAATTTACTTTTATAGAAACACACATTGTAAAAATAAATACTAAAACTTTATTTTGAAAATAAATTCAGAAACATAATGGTTACCCAAAGTAACTCATAATTAGATTTCTAAATAGGATAATGTAAGTGGAAAGAGAAAACATGGACATTGAATAGAATTATAACTATAAATTTCTAATGGAGAGTGATTGAGAACATGTTTATGAAAAATTAATGATCACAAATCTATAAACAAATGAGGCTTGAAAAAGGTCATTGATGTCATCAAAAATGGTGATAATGGGACAAAATTTCATTTCTAGACCATTTTACTAAAGTTGAATAATTTTCACAATGATATATACTTGATTTATTTAATTTCATTTCATATGCACAATCTATACCTTTAGTTATGTCTTGACCAATTTCCACTTCATCTCTTACTCCAAAAATGAAGGTGAATTTGTGATGCCTAAAGTACTAATGGATCATAACATCCATATGTAGAATGATAATTCATTCCATCTATCTTTAGTTATCAACATAAAAAAAAGTTCAGTACAGCTTATCCAATGTTTATATATCATCATATGGAAAGATAATACATTAATATCTAAATCCTCATTTTAATTTTAACTTAAACTATTCTATAAATGGTCAACCATGTAACCCTTCTAAAAGATAAAAAATCAAAACATTAGAAATAAGTTCACTAAATCATCTTAACATTGATCCCCATACAACATAATTTAGCTCTTTATTTTCACATACCAAACATGTGAATGTCTTCATCATTTATTCTCTTGAAACATGATAATAACATAATTCTCTATAAATTCATATTGAAAACATGCATTCTTCTTCATTCCTTATATAAGATATTATCTTAAAAAACATTTTTATTGGAATCTTGGGTTAATCCTTATAGTGATAGAATATAAAATTTGATATCAATATTTTAGAATCCATATATAGGGAGATAATCACACAAAATATCACAATAATATTATCATAGGGATATTTCATACAAATCACACATAATATTTTCAACTAAATAGGGGAGGATAATGGTTCCCTAGTCATCATGAATCACTTTATCCATTATTATTGAATAAGATATCCCTTTTTCCTATTTATTTAGTGTTTTTTGTTGATTATAATATATATTAACCCTGTTATTGGTCCATTTATTCGTATAGTTCCCAAACTCCTTGAAATTCAAACACTAGAGTGTGGGAGGTGCATTCTGTGTAACCTTATCCCTATTCACATCATTAGCTAACTTCTTCCAATCACTTCATCAATCATTTACCTAATGACCATCCTTTACACACTTAAAAAATTTAACAGTCCCCTTAAGACAATTTCCTCCATGATTCTCCCTAAACATTGAGAATAAAGTAAATATCGTCATTTTCTATCTACCTTCATTAAATATTCCTTTTAAATATATCATCCTTTTCTTGTCAAAACCAAGATATTGATATGTAACTCCAACCTCTAATTCCACCTTAATATCAAATTTTCCAATCACTTCATAGCTATTAAGTCTCTTATTTGTAATTCGCTTCAGGGACTTTTTTTTAATTTATGAAATAATCGATTAACCTTACTTTTAGTTTGGATGATAATACCTCAAGAGTACCTCACAAGCCTTGTAATATTTTCTTCCTAGGCATCACAAAATTCATCATTCTTATAATGAAGCTCTTGTAATTCCTTCTCCATCTTCAAATGAATAATATTAGGAAAGTACTTATTGAAAAATAAGTTCATGAACTCATCCCAATCCATGGAGTCAATTTCATCTTTTCTCCATGTATTCTTGATAGGATTCCACCATTGATCTACTTCACCTTCTAGATGGTAGATATACTAAGTGAAATTTTTATGCTATAAACATTGGAGAATGGAAAATATATTTTTAGCAGTACTTATCTACATCTTATCAGATAATAGATCAACAGAACCACTGAAAGCAGGTGGGAGCAGCCTCATGAATGACTCAACAGAGTATTGTTCCCTTTTTTCCTTATTTGAATCTTCACCATTATTCATAGATTGAGGAAATTGTGTGATCATAGAAATGATGTTTTTTATTTCATTTCCCATAACATTTGGTTTCTCATGAGGACAATCATTTAATTTTCCATTAAATTAACACGGTTCCTTCAAATTCCAACCATTGACTAAAACCAAAAACATAGTGTGATCAATATTAATCATAGTGGAAAACCACATAATCATGAAAAATTACTTATATTATTTCTAAATAATGACACCTAATTATTTAATCTATTGTACCTTATTTTTATACTAGTTTATTAATAATAATCTTCTATTTAAATCATTTATGATGGTTCATAAAAAGTTTTTAAATTTCCAAATCATTTCCCCCATGAGTGATAAACCAAGTGTGCAATAATTCCCCTTATCATGCACCGGTTCTCGATTGATTATAGATCAATAAGGTGTTATTAGGGTTTTTATCCCAATTTACATCATTTCTAGATCCACATCAACTTGTAGTATCCATACAGGTATGTATTGCTATCAAACTACTCAACCTATCCTTTACCAAAATTCCAGGAAATTTTTCTAAACTTTGACTCATTATTAGACTTATCCTTATAGACATCCCTAGACATATCCTTAAAAATATTCATAGGGTTCTCACTAAATTTTTCTAAACCTATTTTAAAAACCTTTCCTTTTATACCAACTATAGATACCTAGTATTAACATACATGGATATTACATCATTTTAGATGAGTAATCATCACATTACAAAAATACATGCCTCGGGACCGTAATAGTTTAGTGTATTTGGAAAAATGGAACACAATTTATTTAAACTTTGTGAAAAAACTCCATGTTATCCCATAAATATATTCCCCTTTAGTATTACTACATAAAACTATTCTTTATAACCTAGGGAAAGGAAACGCAAGAAATGGTGAGCTCAAATTCTCAGTAAGGGTAAACATGTATGATACGTAAGCATAACATGAACATAAGGGTATGATAACATGAGAATAAATTTTAAAGATAATTCCCTACATATAAAAGATAATATACATGATTCATGGAATAAATATTTTAAGTTCATAATACATTAATCATATAGTAATTAAGATCATAATCCATGAAAGCATAACATAGGAATAATACATGGAATTGTGGTAGACTCATAAACATATAAAATGATTTCCACGGTAGTTAAGAATTACTACCAAGGCCATCTTAGTGGAATTTATTCACTCCCAAAACCATATTATAATTCAAGGTTCACTCCCAGTAGCATATTAGTGTAAAAATTCCTTTATTTAACTAGGTTCACTTCACATTTCAGCCTTGAATTACTAAACTAGGTTCACTTCCTGTTCCATCCCTATATTACTGAATCAGGTTCACTTCTGATCCCAGTCATGTATTACTAAAACTATTTCACTCATCATTCTATCCATTTACATCTCATGAGATATAATTATATACCCAAAGTATTATCGGGATATATAGGCCCCACCCATCACATAATGAAATCATATATGTGTGTGCCACAAGATAATAAAACATTGATCATATCATGACCCATAAAAAGTGATGGGTTTCATAAACATCATATAATAACTTATAGAAAACATACATGTTTGATAATAATTTTATCATATCATAACCCATTATAAAAAGTAGGTTTCATATGTATATAAATTTTGGAATAGAAACAGGTTTCATAAACATCATGCTAACAAAACATAAACCATTCATAGAAATAATATGAATGGTAACCTAGGATAATATATCTAGTAAGGAATTAGTAACACCAATAGATGTCATATTATATGGAAAATAATTTTTGAATATCATTTAAAAACATTTCTTGATGAAAATTTCCTTTCTTCCATTAAAAACTCTTTTTAAAACATAAAATATTTTTAAAATAATTTTCCTTGAAAATAAACATGAAAACTTATGAAGAAGGATTTCAAACCCATTTTAAACACGTTTTAAGACATATAAAATTTATAAAATACTTTTCCTTGAAATTTTTATTAAATTTAAATTTAAAATTTTTTTGGAAAACTATTTTAAAAAACATGTTTTTTGAATAAAACATATTTTCGACTAAAGAGAGAAATAAGGTCGGATTTTCTTAAAAAAAATTCTTAATTATCTTAAGTACCAAAGAGTGTATAGATAGTACCATTACATTAATATATCATTAATAAACATAGTATAAGAATATTCATGAGAATTATTGAGATATGGATAAAAATATTTCATCAATGGAAGCATAATCATAAACAATCCTGATAACAATGAGATTGTAGCTATAAACTCTTACTACATTGGTACCTTTGAATCAAAATACCAACGAAGGAATAAAATTACATGAAGCTTTAAATATATTTAAAATAATTATATTAATGATATAACATCTCAAATTTAAGTATATACACCTCATTAAATAATGGAGGTTCATAACATAACATGTGTCTCAAAGAAGGTAAATTGATACAAAATTACCTTACTGATTTGGTAGCTTTTAAACTGTAAACCACATGAAAGAGAGATCCTAAAATGGATATGTAAATACCCATGAATTAAAGGATAAGAATCATATAATACATTTATGGGAATTATATACACCACACAATAGAAATGAGTGGGGAATATGGCATAAGCCTTGTGAAAATAAAAGTGAGACTAGAAATCCCCTTACTATTTGAGTAACCTTTGAATTATAAGATATGTGAAAGAATAACATCAATTGAAACTATTAATATCCTAAAATAAATTAAATTCATGAAATAACATGTCATAGTTTAGTATATACACCACAAAATAAGAATAAGTGGTGAATATAGAATATATCTCACAAAAATAAAAGTGAGACGAGAAAACTCTTACCTTAATTCTTGAATTTATTCGTACACATTCAAAAATCATATATAATAAATATAAGTTTTTTATAAATATACCAAAGAACCATATTATTATATATAAGACCATAAATTATTTTATTCTTTCTTTATATTACTATTTTATTAACAATTTCATGTTAAAGTTACATTTTGGGTAATAACCGCTCTATTTTTTGTATATATTTTGACTTGTTATTCTTGATGATCTCACTTAGAACATAATTTTATTATTTATAGAATATAAAAATTAATATAAATATCATATATATTCATTATATAATTATTTATAATAATATATAAATATATAAATATGAAATGAAGTACACTGTTCATGGAGACGGTAGGTCATACGTACGCCTGAACATTATTTTCATTTTATGATCATATTTTTAAAGAAAGAAAATTAAATGATATATACATATATATAATATTTAAATTATAATTATTATTTCATATATATCACATATTTTTATTAAATACATCCTTAATACATTCCATGAAAAGTGTGAATGAATAACATCTCTTTGAGGAGGTGGTAGTCCACACATCCATAAACAAAGTTATCATATTCTCATAAATGTAAATCATGAAGGTACGTGTTATATAATAATTATATAAGAATAAATACATTAAAAATACCATATATATAATATAAAAATATTAAGTACATCATTATTCCTAACCTTGAGAGGTGTAAATGGAAGAACAAACAACACCGGTTCTTGAGGCAGTAGTTCATCGTACACACAAACGATGATTGTGTATCCCATTTGATGGAAGTTTGTGAAGGTGTATGTAATACCCTTAAAATAAAAAAACTAATTATATTTAGGATATTTATTTTATTATATAAGGTTGATATAATAATAATTTAAGGGTTTTAGAAAGAAATAAAACAAAAGTGCTCGTTGAAGAATTTTACCTCTTCTTTGGGTAAATCCTTTTGGTTTGCACCAAAGGTCCAACTTCGTTTTATTTATACCAAAATTGAGGCTTCTAGTATTATAGGATAGATTTTTGGATCTTATTTTGTTAGGGTTTTATGATCCAAAATTTTTTAGAGGTGTGAAGAAGTGTGGGGTGTGAGTTCTCTTTTATATTGGAGGAGGAGGGGTATTCTTATAAATATAAAAAGGTAAAACACTGTTGAGAGGTCTCTCTTACACAATTTTCCTCAAATGAAAGTCCATTTTCAATAAAATAGGTCACATTGTCTAAATATGGTCATAAAATGAGTTTTTTACAAGTTCTTAGGTCATTTTTCTCCTTAAGTTTAATGTTTAACTACTAAGTAAACTTGTTTTTCTATTAATCATTGTAATTAATTTTAATTAATTTCCTTAATATTTATAGTTAAAAACTAATTTGAACATAATATATATTATAAATTATTATGATTCAAAATATGGTATCCATTTTTTCAAATTAAAATTACATAAGTGGCATAATTTAATTTAAAATTAATCCCACAAAAGGGATGAAACAACGGGGTTTTAAAGTGAAAGTTTTCAAATGATTGAAATGTTTTTATATCTAATTTCAATTTTATATAGATTAAAATGACATAAATTAGATTAATATATTTATAATTTATTTAAATATAATTTAAAACAAAATAAAAATATAAATTATTTATATTAATAAATTAGGTGAAAATTCAGTTTTCAATTAAAATTCATTATTTTTCACTATTCATCAAAAAAATGAATCTTCTCAGAAAAATATTAAAATTTTACCCTATGAAATTTTTTTTGTTTTTATTTCAAAAATAAATATTACTTTTCAAAATATAATTTTTAAAAGTTTCAAAATTTTGTTTTAAAATAGGTGCGCCATTAAACGGTGGTAACAGTGTCTTTTAGAAAAAATTGTCTTTTTATACCTAAAATTGGATTTATTATTATCTCTTATATATAAAACAAATAATATTAATGTTAAGTATTTGATTTAATTTATAATATATAATTTTCATTTAAATAATTCATAAAAACATTTGTTTAATTTATTGAGATAAAACATGTTTGTGCATAGAAAAATAGTTTTTCAGAAAAGGAAATTATTTATTTTCAAATAGTTCTTACTCTCATTTCTAATTAATTAGTAACAAAAGGATACATTTTATATAAGTGTGTAAAAAATATTTTCATAATTTAGTTAATCTTATTCTTAACATTCATTCTAATAGCTAGGTGATAAATATAATATTTTTTCCTAATAATATTAATAGTATATTGTAGTTTGGTAAAACTCAGTCTTGCATGTAACACATGATTTAGAAGGAACTTGGTGTTGTGTGTAACACAAGACAAACATAGTGTGTCATGTTATGAAATATAATCTCAATGTTTCTTGTAGTACTAAATTATTTTGGTGTATATTATAACAAAATTTTAACTTGGTGTAGCATCCAACGCAAGACATCAAGTAAATTTAATTTATTCATAAAAACGGTTCATAAAAACTATGGGTTCTATATATCACTTCATTAAAAATTACATTTTTAAATATTATTTAAGATAAAAAAAATTTAGGGTTGAGTGGTAACCTTTATAGTTGTGAAATTAAACTCAATGAAAGAATATAAACCATTCCAGTTAAAATTTAAATTCATGGAACCATGTATCATGTGCATGCTCCAAATGATTAGAAATTTACTCTACGTCGAATCTTTATGAATAAGATCCTAAAATAATGAACTCATTTTGTCCTATTTAATGATTAATTCCTCCATATTTATCTTCCTCACATTAAAAACTCAAACAAAAATACAGTTTTGGGTCTCAATCCATTCAGAATATTCTTTGTTGGTGAAAACTAGGATTATTCGAGTGCACATCCTTTCATTAATAAATTTAAATTTTTTAGAAAGGGAAAGTATCTTCAAAATATCTTAGAAGAATCCATTGGGTATAAATCCTAGGTTTTGGGAGAAATAATTAATTCAAAAAGGGATGTATCAAGTCTTAAAATCGAATTTCATATTAATTAATTAGCATCGTAAGGCTTGACCACACTCTTTGACAAACTATGTGCCAACTGTGTGTCCCTTTCTTGGTTACTAAAGTTTCCACATGGTTTTTCGACATAGTTTTACTAAATTTTCACTAACTATGAACCCTCCTATGGTATACAAAAACAATCTTCGTGGTTACTTTGTAATTCCACATGGCTTTCCCTAACCATTGGCTAGCCATACACATTCCCAAAAAACTACAAAAAATACCAAAAACCACCTAGAAAACCCTGGAAAAGATCAAAATAAATTATGTTCAAAAAAAGTAAAATTACCAAAAAGTGATATCATGGTTCAAAAATTAAGAATTTAATTTAAAAAAAATATTTAATTACATCTTATCTTGAGAATCATTATGATATATCATTTTGTTTTGTTTTAAGATATGACTATGTAACGGATTCCCTTTTTTATGGGTTTTTGTTATGCATATAACTTATGTGTGAATTATATATATGGAATACATATTCATGTATATATTATGATCTAATGGTTGAGGGCATGATAATATATACTAAAAATTAATTGGGTAATTTTTTTCATCTCTTAGGATACCATGGATGGTGCATGGTTAATAAGCCTAGCACGCTATGTTATGTTGTATTGGAAGTGAGCATTGACTTGGTCTTATGATGTCATGTTTTATTGTTTAAAATTTATTATAATTTAATGATCCTATGTTATCTAATTTTTTATTCCATTAATATATGTTATTACCCTATTTTATGATATCATGTGATGTCTATTAACTCTTATGTTATATTTCCTTATCATATTTGTTCTCTTGCAAGGATTTATACCTCACCCTTTTTATGTATGTCCCTAGGGTATCCTTTTCAGTAATAAATGATCATAGGGACTTAAGATAAACTTGTAAAGATCAAAATAATTTTGACATGGTTTATTTATATGTTCATGTATTATGTATCTAATATCCCAAATATAGTGGACCTCTAGATTTATGGTTTGTGTTTTATATAATTTTATGTTAAAAATAATGTAACAATATGTGTCTTAGACTCTATATTATATAGTTAGAATTAGAATAAGGTATATTTATTTTTTAGGATTAGTTTAGAGGAATTAATAAGAAAAAAATCCTAAATAATCTAAATAAAAACTTAGAAATTCATAAGTTAGGATATATCGGTCAATTATGAGTTATTCTTTCTAATTTCATAGTTTTACCTTTTATATGATTATTAATTTGATTATTCTCATCACTAACATTATTATGGTTTTAGTAAATTATTTTGAACTATAATAGAATTAATAAAGGTATGATTATTATCTATTCATTAACTTCAAATTCCTTGTGTGATTGTAGTTCTATGAATTCTTCTATATTATGAGTATTAAGAATAAATATTCCCAAACAACCTCAAGACATGGAATTTGAATTATTAATTAAAAAACAAATATTGAAATTGTTTTATTTAAATTATATAACTCTTCCTAAGTTAACATTTGTGAGATTAATATCTTATAAAACTTTTTTATTATCCCTAGAGTGGAATTCGATGTTATATTGGGCATTGATTGGATATCTATATATAGATCCAACATCAAATTTTGGGAGAATGAAATAGATTTCCATATCCATAATCATTATCCAACTCTATATATGTACAATGAGGATGATGATTATTATTTGTAAAATTATCCTTGATCATGGATATTTTTACCTTATGAGAATGAATATATATCTTAAATGATTGATACAAGGGAGAAGAACACCATTGAAGACATTCCCATTGTGAGGGAATATATATATGTATTACCTAAATAGATTTTTAGTCTTCCTATTGATCAAGAGGTTGATTTATTAATTGAACTTATACATAGATATTTGTCTATATCCAAAATTCCTTATATAATGGAACCCATTGAACTGGAAAAACTGTAGAATAAATTACAATAGAATATGAAAAAAGGATTCACACACCCATGTCTTTCACCATGGAGTGCACCGTTTCTCTTTATTAAAAAGAATAATGGGTCAACACATCTCTATATTGATTATCATGAGCTCAAAAATATCTTGATAAAGGACAAGTAACCTTACCATGGATTTATGACTTGTTTGATAACCTATATGGGGACAAGTACTTCTCTAAGGTGGACCTTAGGTTAGGATATATTTAATTAAATGTGAATAAGGATAATATTATAAAGATTTTATTCCATACAAGGTATCGACTTTATGATTTCATATTTATTCAATTAGGATTCAAAAATGATCTAGGAATTTTAATGGGCCTATTGAATAGAGTCTTTATAGATTACCTCAACAAATTTTTGGTGGTCTTTATATATGATATTATCATATACTAAAAAAGAAAGAAGGAATATGGGGATTATTTGAGTATTGTTCTAAAGACTTTTATAAAAGAGAATATATATAAAATGTATAGTAAATGTTATTTTTTATAGAGAATGTAACATTTTTAGGCATATTAACACAAGCATGGGGATATTTGTGGATCCTTAAAAGATAAAGGTGATTAAGGAATGGCCCGGACTAACATCTGTAATAGATATTAGTAGTTTCCTCATATTATCTAGTTACTATCAACAATTTTTAATAATATTCTCAATATTTTAAAACCCACTAACAAAGATAACCCAGAAATGTGTAATGTTTTTCTAGATTTCTGAATGTTAATAGAGCTTTATGGAGTTAAAAAATAGGCTAATTATAGAACTTATACTCACACTACCCACATATGTAGTAGGATATTTGGTCTATAATGATACTTAAAAAATGGATTAGGTTTTATCCTCATGAAAAATGATATGGTGATAGCCTATGACATAATACAGTAGAAGATTCATGAGAAAAATATTAAATATATGATATGGAGTTAGTTAAAATAATATTTTTATTGAATATTTGGAGTTATTATCTCTAAGGAGAGAAGTGTTACATATATACATTTCACAAGAGCCTCAAGTATATATTCACATTGAAGGATATCAACATGTGTAAATGAAGATGGTTATAGATTATAAATTACTATAATTTCTCGATACATTACCATCCTAATAAGGTGAATAAATTAGTTTTAAGTTTGATTGATATGACTTTTTTTAGTGATGAAGAATTTTTGGTTTTTTGGTTTTTTGTTTTTATGTTTTTTATATGTTTTGAATATTACAGTACCACACATGTGTATAATAGGACTTAATCACAATATTGGATAGTTATAATTTCTTATATATTTATTTTATCTTGATTTTTTTGGTTTTTAATTTATTCTTTATGTATTTAAATATTAAAATGTTTCAAGTGTTTAAGTTATTTTAAAAATCTATTTAAATTTTTTGAAAATTTATTTACTCTTACCGAGTGCTTATTTTACACTTCTAAAGTGGTTGTAAAGAATATTTTGAAGTTACTTTTATAAAAGTATGTTGACTCATATAAAGTGTGTATTTTTGTGTTTTCTGAAAACTCTAAATTAGTGCATCACATTTATGAACCTGTGTATTTACTCTTAAAAATTATTTTTAACTGTTTAAAATTATTTAATAACTCTTACAAACTATATGTTTAATCTTAAGAAGTTTAAAAATATAAATTTAAGTTAAATCTTCTAAAATTTAAATTAATTATTATGAAAATATAAAAATTATAATTATGTTTCTTAAAATTATCTTTATGAACTCAGATTTTTTCATCCTTAAAAAAATTGTTTTTGAAAGTCGCATGCTTGACTATAATTCATACACTCGACTGAAATTCATATGACGGACATGAAGTCTTACAAGATTTAATTTCTTATGAAATCCAAGTATTGAATATGTGAAATAAATATTCATGTTCTATATTATTATTATTGTTATTATTTTTTTTAGTTTTTAGTTTCCCAAAAAAGTTCCTATGAGTTTTGGAAACTCATTTAAATCTTCAATAGTCTTCAAAAAATATAGAAACATCCATGTGGTGATGATCAAGGAGATTATGAACTGGCAATTGATAATTTTCATAAAAATTATGATCGAATTAACTAGATGAATAATGATAAAAATGATCTATACAAGAGACAAAAAAGAAATGAAAGGTTTAAAAATATGTTAATTTGATTCCTTTTATACTATTATAATCTCAAAGAAACTTCTACACCCAATTTCTATTACTTGAGGGATCAAGTTTCTATGAAATTATTTTTTTCAAACTTTTTATTCTAGTTTTATAGTCATATATTCTTTTTCATTTCTATTTTTGATTCATTTTTAAGTAGTTTTATGTTATTTACTTCTAAAATTAGGTTCATGTATTTCTTCTTTATAAACCCACTATAAAATTTAATAATGATGAGTTGTGACTCTTTTCAAAATTCAAGTTATTCTTATGTTGTGGCTAGGTCCAAAGAAATGAAGTATTGTTCCTGGTTTGTGCCTCCATGTGAGAAAAAGGTTGGTTCTTATAAAAGGTTATCACATATTTTCAAAATTGACATTTATTTTAGTGAGTTCCATTTCTATCATGGATAATATAGGATTAGAGAATAAATGTAGGATCATGTTGATATAAACTAATATATAAATCAATTTTTATTTTATTTTTTACACTACATATCTATATTTCATTATTCCTTCTACTTTATGATATTTTTATTACACCAATTATTAATTTTTTATGTTTTATTATTCTGATATTTAATTATATTTTATTAATCTATTTAATTTTTTAATAATTTCTATTCATCCCTACCCCCTATACCTATTCTACATCACGCACTGGGAAAACATAATAAAGTGGCTAATTATCTAAGTAAAAATGATCATGTAACCTTATCAATGATTATAATTAATAAGGTTAAAATCTTATTAGAAATGAAAAGGATGGAAATGGTAATCATAAAGGAAGAAAAAACACCCTACCTTTTTTAAATGATATATCAAAAATCCATTCTGGTGAAAATTTGGAAATCTCAAAATGATAATGTGGAGATACCAAAGAAGGTGGTTGTTGTAAGAAATAGAAGTGCCTTAAAGTTCAATATTTATGAAGAATGATTTGTGAGATTTTGGACATAAATATTTGTTTTATTGGATCTTGGGATGAAGAATTACGTATTTAATTACTCTCATATATCAACATTATCTATCCACCCTAAGAGCATAAATATATATAGAGATCTCTTAAATCACTTACAGTGGGACAATATAAATAAAGAGATTTTTGAATATACATTCAAATGGATGGTATTCCAACAAGTGAATTATGAAATGAAAAATTCCAATGGGATTATGGAACCATTACCCCTACTTACATGTAAATGAGATAACATCACTATGGATTTTTTCAAATTTATTCTGAGTGCATCCAAAGGAAATAATTCCATAAGGTTTGTATTGGACTGTCTCATAAAGACTACTCACTTCATTTCCATTCAAGAGGAATTCTCATTTATTCAACTTCTAAAGATATACATTAGAGAAAGAATGAGGTTATAAAGAGCGCCACTATCAATTGTATCTAAATGATATATAAGGTTCATCTTAAAGTTATTGAAAAGTATTCAACAATCCTTTAACACATAGTTAAAATTTTATACGGTCAACCACCCCCATATAGATGGCTAACCTAAATGGGATATCTAGAAATTTTATGATATGTTGAGATATTTATATATAGAATTTAAATGAGTTTGGGGTCAACATATTCTTCTAATTGAGTTCTCATATTGAATTAAATTCTACTAAGTGTCTAGATGGTCCTTTATGAAGCCCACTGTGGAAAGAAATGTAGAGATCTAATGTTTTGTGATGAAGTTAGAGAACATAATTTATTATGAACTTAATTGGTTAAAGAAATGGTGGAAAGGACTAATCCCTTCAACATCACATTAGGGCATCATAGAGTAGACAGAAGAGTTATTCTAACAACCATCATAGACATAATGTTTGAAGTTGGAGATAAATTGTTCATTCATATATCCATATGGAAGAGAGTCTTGAGTTTTGGGAAGAATGGAAAGTTAAGTCTCGTATACATTATCCCCTTTGAGATTATTAATCCCAATGGATTTCTGGACTATCAATTATTACTCCTACCTAACCTATCTGAAGTTCTTGATTTGTTCCATGTGTCCATCTTGAAGAAGTACATACTCAACCCCTCACATGTACTATGAGGTGGTATAATTGGAACATGATCTCCCTTATGAGGAGGGTCTAGTGAATATTTTGGACAATAGATATTATTTTTTACACAACAAGAAAACCCACCATTTCAAAGTGCTTTGGTGGAACCATAAGTATAAAGAGAAAACATATAAAACTGAGAAACCAATGAATTAAAAGAACCTTTATTTTTTTATCTTACTGTGTGAAATAAAATTTTGAGGATGAAATTTCTAAAAGGTGGAAGAATGAAATTACCTAGAATTTTATATAATTAATTCCCCTTATAATTAAACATGTATCAAATTTTGTAATATGACATAGTATAAAATGGCTACATGGATGGGTTATCCCTGAGGGGGGCAATATTTATAGAATTAAAATATAATAAATTTAAATAACAATATATTGAAATAAATCTTTTAAATATGATAAAATATTATTTGACATAAATAAATAATTCTTTTATTATTGGTAAAATGTATATGTTTTATTTTCGTTAAAATATATTTTATGATAAATTTAAATTTTTGAAGTAAACATAACTTTCATAAAATGGACATATAAAAAATATTTAATTTTATATAAATGATAATATAATTTTATGAAATCAAAAACAATTTTTCTAAGGGTTATAAATTTTAACATGTCATAAAAATTGATATTTTCAATATATAAGGATTTTATTTAAGAATTACATTTTTCATATTTATAAAAAAAATTAATATAATGGATTATATTTTTATAATTATAACATTAAATTTATCTTAGGGTGATTTTTTGATATTTTTAGGAAAACAAATTCGTTAAAAGAAAAAATACAATTTTTAAAAAAACTATAAATTTTAGACCATCATCATGATATAAGAATGACCTATAAATTTATGAAAAAATTTTCTTGAAAAAGGATATATTTATGGAGTAAATTAATTAATTTTAAAAAATATGTTGAATTTAGGAATCTATGTTTGAAATTTTGGAACCGAAGTTATATTTTATATTAATAAAAAACTATTTTTTTTAATTTTCCTTTAATTAAGTATTAAAAAGATTCAATTCATAATTTTCTTGGATTGAAAGTCAAATAATCGTTCTTTCTGTAGTTATAAACTAATAAATTTCATGGGAATCAATATTATTCATATTATTTGACCTAAAAGATAAAATAATCAATATTTTATTCTAAAACACCCCTATCTTCCTTATAAATACCACCTTCACCACCTCTCCTCTCCTTACACATTAATATTATTAGTTCAACCAAACATTTCTAAAATCCCCCCCCCCAAACACTTATATATTTATAAGATTTTTTTGTCTCAAAAAATTTCCACCCTTCAAATTCATGATCAAATTATCATAAGATTCATCCAAATAAGTAAAGGTAAGATCTCTTAATCCATTTCCCATTTCTATTTCATTAAATTTTCTCCTTCTACAACCTAAAAATATATTATAACCATAATAATATGATGAAATACATATCATTTTTATATTTATAAGTTATTATGTTAATAGAATAACAATTATATACCTTCCTCCAATCCATTCTAAAAGGGAAAGACTGTAAAATATTCACATAATAAAGTAGTGATTCAAAAATTTCACCCATTAGATCTTATTCATTTAGATGTTTATGGACCAATGATATAGAAATAAACTAAATTATATATGTATTTTATTTCTTTTATTCATTAATTCACTATTATTTCATGTATTCTATTCATAAATCATAATTCAAAGTTTCTAAAAATGTTTAAAATTTATAAAGTATGTATAGAAAAGGAGTTTGGTCTCTCCTTGAAGAATTTACAAATGAAAAATGGTAAAAAATAAATGAGTCTAAAATTTGAAGATTTTATAGAAATAATGGTATTAATAAGTAATTCAGTCCAACATATACCCCCTAACAAAATGGTGTTACTTGATGGAATAAATGGATATTACTAGAGATGGTTCTCACCATATTGGCAGAGCATAAGACTTCTCATTTGTTTTGAAAGAATGATTTTGGTACATCAGTTTTTATTTTAAATATATTTTATATTGAACCGATTCAAATGTCTCTATATTATATTATTAAAATAATAACTTGACATTTAAATACTTAAGGGTATTTGGAATCCCCTATATTATCAATATGAAAAGTGAAAATTTTTGAAAATATAAGCAAAGATTAGTTGAATGTATTTTCCTTGGTAATCCTATAAATGCAAGAGGATATCCTGATATAATAAAGAAAAGTGGAATATTATCGATAGTTCTGATGTGAAAGTGTTTTAACACTCAAATAATGAAGTTATGCATTAAGAAGATGGTTTTCAAAGTGAATATAATAAAGAAAAATTTATTGAGGAATAAGATAAAGTATATATAAATAATGTAAATTTAGATAAATAATGGGTTGGATATGAGGATTTAGCATTATATAGTGATAAATAACCATTTTTTTAACTCATCCAAGGTTTAAAAAATAGTTAGAGTTATGGATAATCAATGTATATTATAGAAAAAAATGAAACTAGGGTAAAATTAAGGATAGTAAAACATAAATCTTTACCATAAAGTTAAGCCAATAGATGTGAATAAATATTTAGAGTAGCCATATTAGATTAGTGTTATAAATGAGGAATTGGGTTAAATCAATAATAATGATACTTGGGATTTGGTACCCAAACTAACTAATAGTAATGTTATCATAAAAAAATTGTATTCCATTAAAATTTTAATAAGAAAGGAGAGATGATAAGAAATTAGGAAATAATTTTTTTAAAGGATACTCACAAGTGGATGAAATTTAATTGAATAAGAATTTCACACTGGTTTCTAAGCTTAAAACCATTATGATTTACCTAGATACCACCACATAAAAATATACAAGATCTTACAAATAGATATTAATCCATGCTTCCTCAATGGAGAGTTTTAGGGAGTAGTATATATTGATAAACTTAAAATTTTTTATTTTAGAGAAGATTTAGGATATAGTTTTAGGTTAAAAAATATCAATATGGGTTAAAGAATTAATTAAGAGACTGGTATTTTGTGTTATATAATTTTTCTTGTTAGGTTGATTTTTGTTTGATTCATTTTTTTAGGAACCAGTTATAATATAGGGAGATATTCCAAAATATAACTTCTAAATCTTATATGAAGATGATAAAATCGAAACAAAAATTTCTGGAAGTTTGGAAGTAAGTAAACTAGATAATAATTGTTATAATCAGGTGACCATAAGGCATCCCATGACTTAAAATGAAGGAGGAGTGTGGAGATGAAAAGTACATGTGTAGGTTTCTTCTATATTTATACATAATAATCATTAGGATGTTATGTAAAAATAAATTCATAGAGTTTCAGAATGTGTGCACTATTAAAAAGAAGGAGGTGTTGATGAATTGAATGTATTTGAATAAATGTAAGGATGTTTATGAATATAGGAGTTACATGGAAACACTCATATGAATATCATAATATATCCCAACCCATTTCACCGATTGTACTCTAATTTAATTTGTAGGATGTGAACATTTGTTTGTCGATATATGTTTACATTTTAATTATGTTTGGTTCCTTAATAAAAGATATTATATATTTCCCTCCATGGATTAGGACTAATATTCAATCCATGTAAATACTTTTTTTTCTTCCTTTTTTTATTCCATTAATTTTATTTTGAAAGTTCTCATTTGGGTTGATTAGAAGGTTTGCATTACAGTGAGGTGAATTAGACATCGATTGTTTTATAATTTCTATTGATTTGTTAACATGGGTTCTTTTGGGTATATTGTTTCTATATTTTAGATTCTAGAGGTGTAACATTTTGTGGTCTTATAAAAATTTACATTGAACCCAAAAAGTGGTATCAAAAATTTAGTTGTAGAGATTTTGATGAACAAACCTTGGTGAAGGTGTTTTAGAGCTTGGTTTATCTGTATCATTATTCAATTTTCCTTGTAAAAGGATTTTGATAAGTATTTCATGATTTCACTTAGGAGTTTAAAAATTTATTGGTAGTTTACTTCCTCCAAAATTAATATTATGGGATGAGAATAAGTTCCATGGGGTAAGTTTTAAGATAATTATATCGGATTTTGGAAGATAGAGATAGTGAATTGTATACCATTGAAGGGTATCAATCTCACATTGATGGGTACCAAGATGGAAGAAATAAAGAAGGAATAATGGGAGAGGATGGAAAAGAAACAACTTTCTATGATCTCGATGAAACTATCCTAGAATGTGTCTTATAACATCTAAGAGGTAAATAAAGCTTTAAAACATATAAGAATTCTCTAAAATATATATTAGAATTTGATTGTAAGGAATATATTGTTCGTCATACATAGGTTTTTTGGGATGGGGATGCCAAAAGGTTAGTTATTGTCTAATAAAATTAAATACTTTAACATTATTAAAATCCAATTGGACTCAATGAAGGTGAAATTTATAAATCTAGAGTGGTATACTCTTCTACTTTTATCACTATAATAATATTGGGGTGTGTTGTTAATCATGGTATGTAACTATATAAGTAATATGAAATTGGATTTTAATTATATTATAGATCTTATATTAAATAAATAAATTTTTCAAAAGGTGATCCAGACATCTAATGTAAATTCATATAGTGTAGATGGTAGAGGATGTTCTACTTCCCATAAAAGACATAGAAAAATAAAATGAAGAAGAATTTGAAGTCCAATTATCTTAGGGGAAGGTAGCCCTATATATTGGAATTATATGAAAAAGTTCATATGAAGAAATATTACAGTGAAGAAGGTTCAACTTCAGAAGATAAACTTCTATAAGTGCATCAAAAAATCCTTTATCAGAAGATAATATTGGTATTATACTAAGTATTGTCTATTCACTTGAGTATAGATCATATATTCTATAGCTTAATCTCACTATATATTTGAGTGAGTGAGTATGAAGAATTATAATTTAAGAAGATATGGATAAATTTATCTTATTAATACTGGATCACTCTAGATTTTTTGTAAGGGTGATATTTCAATCTATTAAAGGAATATAAACTTGTTTAAATTTCAGTGCATTTGGAAAGTGATGAGGTTAATAAAGAGCATAATTTCAATTTGAAATTTACAAGATTCAATATTCTATACAACCTTTATATATGGAGAATGTAAATCTACACATGGTTTCATTATGGTGGCCAAAGGGGTGAAACATGGAACAATGTAACCAATGGGAGTATCAAAAGGTGCAACACATGTTAGACATATAACTTTTGTTAAGTTGTGGAATGACTGTCTATATAACTTAAGTGATAGAGGTATAAAAATACTAACTAGTAAATTAATGTTAAAGATCAAAAACATAGAGTTCAAGACATTAAAATAATGCATACCTAGAAATCAGTTGAAGGATTCATTCTAAATATAAATTAAATCACTAGAGAATCAGAAGATAGAGTTTGTTCATATGGATTTATGGGGTTCCAACTCTAGTTCATTCTCATAGATAGTCATTTTACTATATTGACTTCATTGAATATGTGAAATGGAATATGTGGGTATTATTTATCAAGAAAATGTACAAGGTATTCAAAAACTTTGAACAAATCCATGGTAAAAACAGAGATTGAAATAAATTTTAAATGATTGAGGTCTCATAATGGTGGGGAGTATGAAATAAATGAGCTTTTATTATTATTCTAGTGTAAAGTCATGTAATTTGATAAGACCATACCAAGAAATCCAAAAAAATGGAATCTCAAAGAGTATGAATTGGACAATTGTGGTGAATGCAAGGATAAAGATAATTCATACTGGATTTCCAAAGGATTATTAGGTTAAAGAGATAAAATGTGTGATATACTTGGTAAATAGAAGTCTATCATCTCTATTATGGAATAAACTTCTAGATTCATGGAAATATATAATAATAGTTTAACTTTCCCACATCAGAGTATTTAGCTCACTCATCTATGTTAACATTGCTTCCAAAGAGATTCAAAACCTTAGTCTAACTCCTAAGAGTGTTACCTTATAATATATTTTGATGTAGATTTGGGATATTAACTTTGAAATAATAACTCTTAGAAGGTGTTTATAAGTTGAAATTTTATCTTCAAAGAATATATATTTATGAAATATTGGAACCATGGGGATATTTCTGGGGAGATCAAAGTATAATTGTAAGGTGAGTTTTGACTGAATGGAAATATGGAAGTTATGGGTGTTTTAGAGAGTTCAAGGAGTTAATTTGTACTGGAAACACCGAACTTCCTAGAATAAGTTCTGTAAGATAATTAAGTTTTGATTGTGTGTCTGATCCTAGAGGTATTGTAGAGCTTAGGGGTTATAGAATCTCGAAGAAGGTATCTAAAAGGCGGGGTTCTAAAAGTATTATTTTGGGAAATAGAAATGTTGTAGGGATAGTTGTGGAGGTCTACTAGGATTAGGCTATAAGTTTAAAGATATAAAAGTTATCAGTATTATTTTCTTCTCATGGATGATAGGGATCCCGAGAGCTAGGAAGAGGCTGTTATAATAAATGACTTAAGACTGTGGGAGTTAGAAATAAGGTATAAAATTTATTACTTACATGTATCTATAAAATGGGAGATAATAGAAAAACCAACTAGGATAGAGTTATTTAAAGTAAATGGGTTTATCTACTAAATGAGGAAGTGTATGGTAGATGTAGGTGGAAGTATAGGATTATTGTGAAAGGGTTTCAAAAAATAGAATGTATAGATTTATCAAATAAATTTTCTCTTGTTTTAAAACATGCAACTATTCAGATTGTACTCAGTGTGGTTTCCATGGAAGGATTTCATCTCGAATAGTTAGAGGTAGTGAATTACTTTCTCATAAGGAATTTGATAAATAAATCTACATGGATAAGCTGGAATGTTTTATGGATAAAAGGGAAATAATTCTTATATTCAAGAGAAGAGGAGACTTTATAGGTTGAATAATCACCAAGGTAGTGTATTGAAAAGTTCAATGCCTTTATAGAAGAACATATGTTAATTTACATTAATTTTGATCATTAATATAACCATAAGTTGTATATACATCTTATTTCCCTATATTTATGACATGATTATTTTTGTTCTGGTAAAGGAAATGATTAATGAGTTGAACTTTGAATTTTCTAGAAGTATCAAGATAAACGATCTTTTTCAATCTAAATGGATGTTAGGGATTCTTATTTTAAAGGACATAAATTATATAACTTTGTTCTCTACTCGGTCTAAATACATCTGTAAGGTGGTTTCATGATTTAGGATGAGCGAGGTAAAATAGATTGACACACCCATGGATATACATTTTATGTTAAGTAAGGAAAAGGTTCCATGAATAAAAGTAGATGTTGAGTGTGTGGAAAATTCTATTTACACATTAGTAGTAATAATATTGACATATGACATTATACATGGCTATAAATTACACATGAAATGAGAGTATTTGGTATATTCATAGAGAAACCTAGAAGGGATCATTGGGAAGTGGTAAAGTGGATCCTCCAATATCTCAAATTCTTGAAAGTTATATCCCTTTGGTTTGAGATAGATAAACCATTGCAAGGTTCTTAAACCCAATCTTTGGGGGATATGCAAATACATGGAAGAGAACCACTATCTTTGTATTCATTTTTAGAGGAATGACTATGAATTGGATATCAAAACCTCAAATAATAGTTTCACTTATTATAATGGAAAAGGAATATATTTAATTAATGGAAGCTTGGAAGATTTTATTTTGTTGAAGGGGATATTGCATGATATCATAAGAGGGAATGAAGTTGGGATAATTTTGTGTGATTCTCAGAGTGAGATCCACATGGCCAACAATCCGATGTTTCATTCTAGTAAAAATCACATTTGGTTTAAATATAACTTCATCTATAAGTGTTTGGTGGAAAAATAATTGGATGTATGGAATTTTAAATGTGGATGACATGCGGACAAAGTTTGTAGTCTGGGATGTACTAAGGTAGTTTTATGCCTCAATTGGGATAGTATGACCTGAATCATGTTGAGGTAACCATTTATCTTTAAAGAAATTATTGGGAAGTAGAATAAGGTCTATTAATACTTACAAAGGACACGGTGGTGGAACCTATAAATTGATTCTAAAATGGGGTATTTTTAGATTTAGTAGTGTGAAAACCATTTTCTAGTAAAGAACTAAGTCTAACTGAAGAATAGGTTTTGGAGGATATATTCTAGTGTTTTGTTGATAATAGTGGATTGATAATTATAATTTTCATAAGTCTATAGGTTAGTAGACTGGATTATATAATTCAAAAGCAATTGACTGGAGGATTCCCTTTGACATAGAATTAAGGAGTGTGGAGACATAATGGATATGAAAAAAAATCTATGTGTATACATAAGAATATTTTTTATTTAATGTTAGAATAAACTCATAGTGTTTATAGATTCACACACTATTCATCATAATTAGGAGTTAACTTAATGGATATCTTTGAATAAATGGTGGGATGATTTCAAATATAAGATTTATGTGGACACACCCACACAAAGATCAAAATATAACACTACCAATTGCACCATTTAGACTCTAAATAAATTAGTCGAGTGTGAAATTTTTTCATTTATCTATGATTACATTGTTATAATATTCCTCCCCTTAATAAAATGGATTCTATCATTCCTAATTGATTAAAACTAGTTTCTAAACCTTTTAAATATATTTCATATACTTTTAACTTTGTTTCTTTCAATTGTTTTCTTATTAAAGTTCTTTTCTAGGTTGTTTAAATAGTTTTTTTTATAGTGTGGTGACTTTGATGAAGATTTTATACTATGTTTTAGTGGATTTTTTATGAGGATTCATTATTATGATTCGTTCATATATTGTAAATTCTATAGTTGTAATATCTAGTGGTCTTATTAGAAGTTGCATCAAACCCAATTTCTTGAAGTTATTTAAATTCAAGAAATAAATAGTTGAAAGGTACCTCTTCATAAAATATAAAAAATAGTTATATTTAATTAATACTTTTCATATAAATTATATAATACTTATTGAAAATAAATAATGTATTTTTGAGGTTTTTTCTTTGTAAATGACAAATATTATTAATATTTATATACATAAATAGAGGAAAAAATTCTTTGGTTTAAAATTTTCTCAAAAGTATGATCATATATTTCATTTATAAGAGAATTAATCCCAATAAATTTTGGATAAATTCAGTGTGAAAGATTAAATGTACATGGGAACTAATATTTAATTGTATAATGATAAAAAAAATTGATTAAAGAGATTTCATAAAACCAAGTGGGAGTTTACTCTATATTATAAATTCATGGCTATATTTAATGTATGTTGTTACATTATGTGCTAGGTTTCAAAGTGAACCAAAACAATAACATATTTTTTCTTAGAATAGGATCCATAGATACATTTAATTAATGGTTAATCATGGATTAAAATATAATAGTAATGAAAGGATCAATCACTTTGGATGTGAAAATATAGATTAGGCTAGATATGTTGATGATAAATGATCTATATATGGTGGATTTTTCTTTATTTGATAAAGTTATGTGAAATGGAACCCAAATAAATATAATTTTATTAACTTGAGTACTACTAAGGTGAGGTATATTTTTGAAAGTTAAGAAATAACCAAATTTATGTGGAATAAAACTCAATTAGAAGATCCCAAGGTGGATATAAAGTTATTACTGATCATGGGATGTGATAATAATATTAACATCAATATATAAAAAAATATCATTCAGTATTCTCAATTAAATCATGTTGATATCAAATACCAATTTATCTAGGAGTTATTCGAGCAAGGAGTGTTGATGCTAGAGTTTGTTCCAACCAATATGAAATAGAGGATGTTTCACTAAACTGTTTCTAAATGATTCATTTAAAAAAATGTGATTACTAATTTGAGTTTAATATAAATATACTCAAGGACAAGGAATAGTAAATATTTTCCTTATCTCACTTATTTTTTGGATGTTTTTGTCAAATTGGGAGATGAGAGAAACACAAATTCAAAGATATATATTTTCTTATATGGTGTATAAATATATTATTAAAGGGGAGTATATATTTTTGGAGATTTTTCAATGGTAAAGTTGTGAATTAAATGTGTTAAAAATTATAATTCATTTTTTATCATGTTTATATATATTTCATTTAGAACTTGTAGGAAAAAATTTAAAGAGTTGGAGAAGATGGTATTTGATGTTTAAAAAGTGTAAAATTTATTTGAAAATGGATATATGTTATATTAATGTATAGAATTGGTATTTTGATTCATATTTCTTTTTCCTACACTGAGTACAATCACATAGTCTTATAAAGATTGAATATTGATTAATTTATAAGTTTAAAGGGTGATTTATATTTTATGGTTGGAAAAAATGATGGTTAATAATAGAATCCAAAGTATGATATTTTTAGACTAAAATTTTACAAAAATATTGATACTAATATATTTTTGGGGATAAAGGAACCCCAAGAAAAGGTTTTTATAAAAGGGATAGTTTATTTAAATAAATATAAAGTGGGAATGATTTATGACTTTAATGTTGTATTTTTTCAATGCATTTTTCATAATTTGAGTCATATTCAAAACCAAGTGATTCATTGTATTTTAATTGATTCAAAGTTTATTATAAAGTTTCAGAGTGATTAAGGGTTGTTTATAAGAGTTCTAGTGTTGAAGATATGATCATGTCACAATATAAAGAGTTTAAATTGTAATTTAATATGCATAAGATTGAATTATAGGGAGTCGGAGATAATCAGGTTGTACCGATAATGCTCGTATTGTGATTGATTTATTAAATAAGATGTTGTTTGATATGGTCTTTCATGACATGTATATGATGCCAAAAAAATTTAATTGTTAATTTTTAGGTTAATATTGTTTAGTGAGGAAGTTGTATTGCACCATGAGGTATTGCATTGCACAATATTTACTCATAGTCACACCACAATGTGATATTGTCATGCTATAAGCCTTATAGATGTGAAAAAAATAATTTTCATTGGAAAAAATAAGGCCTCAATATAAAGATTTATATTTCACCATAAATCCTAATGATTGTGACCAATGTTTAGGGAGTGAGAATTTATTTCTTCTCCAGATTGTTGATTTTTTTAAGTTCACACCATAATATTGAAGTCCATATGGTAAGCTTCCTAGATGTTTATGGTAGATGAAGGGTAATTTTCGTATCATGGCATAGTGTGCTATTTTTTTATATGAAAAACATAGTCATTTATTAATTGTTATGGACATTCTATGATAAATACCAAAGTCTATAATCTGATTTTGTTTTTTTTAATAGCTCAATTAGGGATTCAAAGGCTACTCTAACTCAAATCTCCAAGTTCCCAAAATAAATCAAGGGTTAAAATAATTTAACCTTTTAACTATTGGATATAAATTAAGTATAAGTATTTAAAGTTATTTATTCATTGGAAATTGAATTTTAATTATAAGAGAAATGAATATTGTTTTTAAAAAATGATTAAAATAGATTATATAGATGACATGGATAAAAATAATAATACATTAGATAGTGAAAAGGAAGAGAATGAGAAAAAGGAGGAGGAGGCCACTTGATATATTAAATAATATTACCTATGAGTGTGGGGATTGAATAGGAAGAATAACAATACCAACATGATATAAGTTTACTATATTTTAATTCTATCATGTTGTTTGTATTTCGTGTTATTTTATCATTTTTTGTGTAGGAGAACATTATAAAAGTTGGTAAGTCACTTTGTGTATCACTAGTACAAGTATAAACCTTTCTCATTGTATCTAGTCTATTAAAACTAATGAATCATGTAAACAATACTTTTACAAAAATCATTACAAGGATATAGACATTTATTTTATGTGGTTAACCTTGTAAATTCACAATATTATTTTTATTTGTATTGGTTGAGATATTTGGAGTGTTGTGAAAATAAATTAGTCTCTCACACTGAAATGTGAACAAATTTGTTCCTAGGTGGAACATAAAAGTGGTATAATTATTCAAGAATTCACCCCCCCCCACACACACACAATAAATTCATATTATTCATGGGATATTTTATATATTTTATTAGATTCAGTTCCATCCTTAATTGAGAGTTAATTTGAATGCTTTACTAAAATGTTTCATCTTCCATCCTCTTTTTCAAGTGTCTTACATTTTCCTATTCATTTTCAATCTTTCCCAGGTATAATAAATTCAATGTAATGACTAATTATAATTACGATCTCGGTGAAACTAATGATAGAGATGAGCTATCACAAGACAATGGTGAAGTGATTGATAATATTATATCTAATTTTACAATAACCACCTGGTAAGGGTGTTTCTATATACTAACTAATATAATTGTACACTCTCAAATGGGATTAATTTCATAGTATTTTAGGGGGGAATTTTTTTCATATCCTTAGAAAGATATGTGATAGGTTAAACTAGATTAGTTCCTAACACCTTGATCCTGGAGTAATGAGTATTGGAAAATAGAATTTTATTTTCCCCATAAAAATGTATTTATAAAGGGTTTGAGAGATAATATGTATTTCTCCCTCTAGTATGATTAACCCAAAAAATCATGGTATCTTCCTAAGGGTGGGTGAATTGTAAATTTCAATATTTTTTCCTTGAATTACTTTTTTCATCCATGTTAGGGGAATGAGCATACTTTTTATTTTGATTCCTTCGTCAAGAAGACCCGTATATGATATAAAATTTATCCAATATAGTATTTTAATTAACATGGGGAGGAAATCCATGTTGGTGTACTTGTTTGGTATAGTGATTAAATTTATTCTATTTTTCTAATTCATTACAAGAAGGACCTTTATAGTAGTTGGATTCCCTAAAATTGATGATTTATCTAGTGGATCTACCAAAGTATCCCTAGAGTTTAGTTGGGGCCTCTTACCGTGTATAACCAAAAAATATACCTAAGTGAATGTTGGAACATATAAATGGATTTTTAGAGTCATATAAGTTTCATTAGGATCATATTTCCTAGGTATTATTAGGGTTAATGATCTCAATCAAGGACTTATTCTTGGAACATGGGATTGTAATTTATTTGAATGATCCTCTTGAGAAAGTTTTAGAGAAATGGGAACCTTATGGTAGTGATGATTATTACTATTAGTAATATCTCTCTTAGGAGACTCTTTTGAATCTTCTTGGATGTATTATGCAACATTATATTCCTTTTGATAAGTAATTTTCACATTTTTCCATTATAGATGGAGACTCCTAAAATACTTTAATATAAAAATAGTATCATCCTACCCACTTCTTGATCTATAGAACTATATCAGACATCATAGTTTCAACTCTTCTAGATTATACAAGGTTTAAATTTTTTTGGTATTATGGATTTATAAATATATTCACACACTAATTCATTCTCCATATAATGATGAAGGTTCTACATTAGGGATATATTTTTGGGTTCCCAATAGTTTTAGTAGTTGTATTATTGGTAGCATATGTATGAAAAATTTCTTCATGATAGTTTTAGGATATAATAAAACTAATTATCTACATGACACCCCCATGTCAATGTGTGTCACCAAGCTATGTTACCCATTAAGGGTATAGGTGATTTGGATTTTAAAATCATCATAAACAGATAACCCATTAGTTTGTAATTATAAAGTAATATACCTGATCTCTTAGTATCTTTTCAAAGGGTAAGGATTTCACATCAGGTTCAATATTTTTTCAGATGGATTTTTGACTGAAATGGTTGGATTCATATTTTGATCTAGATAATTTAAGGTTGAATCATCTCATTAGGTTCTTGTTCTCTAATTTATGTCTCTCTTATAGATTTAAGAAATATTTCTAAATTCATTCCTAAATCTGTCCTGATTAATACATCACTTATCCCCTCAATGATGAAAATAAATTTAATCAAAGGGATTTGGTGATACTAATTCATTGGGAGAACTAAATAAAATTAAATATGTATTTACTTAAGGTATAATTAATATTATTCTCATCATATAACTATGGGTAGTTTCCTTTATAATGTGAACTCAATAAGTTGTCACTCTATAATTTAGAGCCTTTCGAAAAGGATAAAAGGGTTTCCTTATGGTTTAATGTTATATATGAGGGAGATAGGTTGTTCCATAATTTAAATCTAAATGAGAATTCATGATGGTTACGCTAGAGTTTATATCTGTCTATGAAGGAAGAATGTTTCATTTCAATAAAAAAATGTATATTAAAAAAGTTTTTAGAGGGGGTTGTTAGAAACCCCCTATAATTTATTTTTTTAGGTAAATTAGTGTCAGTTTTATCAAAAGCATCACTAAATTAATATTTTATGATGGTATTAGAAAAAATTTAACTAATATTAGAAATTAGTGGAAGTTTATAACTCCTGCTAATTTCTTCTATGTTTTTAATAATTTGAGTTATATATTTAATAGTGGTTTTATTGAAATCATGCTAAATAATTACTTAATTGTGGTTTAGATAAAAATATTTATAAATATATAGTTATATTTATAAATAAATTAAAAACATAATTAGTGGGATTTCTAAACTATGACTAATTTCTTGTATTAGTAGGGATTAATACACCAAATAATTTTTTTAAAAAATTTAGAAAAAAAATTAAATTTAGTAATGATAATGATGATGATGATGATGATGAGTAAATACATTATATAAATATATATATAAATATATAAATACACACACATGTGTATTAATATATAATTACATGCATATATTTATATATATTTACAAACAGATAGGCACACACACATATATAAATATATATAAATTAATAATATAATTAATGATTACTAATTACAAAGTATTTAATAATTAATATTAATAATATGAAATTAGAAATTAATTATACAAATACATTATAATGTTATTGATAAATGTAACAACATAAAATTGTATAAATGAAATTCCATTTTGAATGAATGAATTCATTATAAATTAATGTAGTTATAAAAAACACATGCATTGCTTTGGTTATTTTCGACCATTATAAAATATTTCATGTCTGATTTAAAAGAAAATTAATATTCAAAACTATTGATAATATATCCATTGTATAGTGATCATTAATATTAACATATATAATGGGTTATGATAATGTTTAATTAACACAAAAGGAAGAAGTAATGGCCTTGACCAGTCAGATAAAACCCTATGAAGCTCATTTATCGAAGCTTCTAAGGGAGATGACTACACTGGGCTTTTTAATTGACCAAGCCAAATCTAAAATTCAAAAATGGAAAAAATAAATAAATTATTTATGGGATAATTTAAAGCCTATTGATATCATAACCCAACCCATGTTCGCTAAACCTCCCCAAGAAAGTACCACCATAGCACACCTTACCCTTAGGGCATACACTGGTGTAATAAGGGGTTATGTATCTAGACCCTAAAAGTTTAATTTTTTATATTTTCTATGTAAAAAATAATTATTATATTTATCCCTTTGCATTATTTCTGTATATATACAATTTTTTATAAGTTGAAGAATATTAGATTTTAATACGAAGAAACAAATATTATACTTTTTGAAAATATTTTGTTTAAATTTAAACACACTTTCTAATAAATTTAATAATTTTAAAAAATATATATTTTAATATAATATTATTAGTATATAAAATTTATTTATATTGAAATATAATATAATTTAGTAATGTCTAATGTAATCATTATAAGGGTCGGGAAATTGTTACTCTCATAAAAAGAATCATTTTTCAAGAAATTGTTGTTTTTATTTTAAAAAGAAAATTCTCATATTTATAAAATTATTTTGATAAAATAAATATTATTTTCAAAATCAAAAATTATAAATTTTAAAATATTTTTTTAAAATTTGTTTATAGATTTTAATTTTTATAAAATAAATAAATATTTTATAATATAAACTATTTATTATAGCATCATAATATCCCAAAAGTGATGTAATAAATTATTTAAAAGGAATCCATGAAAAAATATAGATATCTCATATAAAACAAAGTATTTTTGAATTTATTTTATTAGATTTATATACATTTAGTGAATCCTCCAAAAACTATATTATATTTTAATATTTAAAGATCAATACTTTATGGACATGACTCACTTCCACATCACCAATGGTATTATTTTAATATGTTTATTTCTTAGTCTTATGAAATATTTAAAACATTATTATTTGGTAGAAACCATGGGAAAACCCATGTTATGTTTTGTGGTTTTTATTATTTTATCACATAGAGTTCAAAACCTAAGTTTTGAAATTAATAAATAGTCACCTTCTCTTTTACTATAAATACTTATCCATCCTCCCACTCCTCTTCACTAAACAACCCATTGAGTATGAATTTTCACTCACTATACCTCTATATATACCTCACATGGTTTTCTCAATCTCTTAATAATCTCCTTATAAGCTTTTAGAATCTTCCTCTCATGGTAAGTGAATATTTTCCTCCAATTAATTCAAATACTTTATTTATTATACCTTTTTATTCCCAAAATTTCATGTTTTAATATGTTTTTAACCATACCTTTACTTTCATTATGATTCCCAAGTAATTATATACCACCTTTTACTCTCAATAAACCCTTTTATGAACCTTTATGTACATCTTTTATGATGCGGAAATTATCACATTACTTTACATACCAATAGTTTGTATTGTCTACACCCATCCCCATTTCCACTCAAGGGTATTAACCTATATGTAAATATCATTAATTAATTAGTGACTCCTATTATTTTTTCCACACTCCTTAATCATGGTATTAAAAGTGATGAAATACATTCTTATGTTGTATGACCCATATGGCACACAAATTCATGTATTTGATAGGAATGTGACTGGTGGGCCCAAAATTATATAGACCTCCAATGAATTTGGTAATATTTTTTTCTCATGAGATGTCTTATATTTAGAATTGGTTTATCCTAATAACACTATGTTTTTATGTCTTATCAATTGTCCTTGACTTATTCTTATGATGTCTTTTTTACACTGTTTTCACATCCCTATGTTGTATTGATGTAGTAATTTTATATCCTGATTTGATGTTCATGTTTATGATTATCACCATTTTATGTCACCTTTATATTCTTATTCACTCACATATATTAATTTCATTATGTTATTATTTTATTATTCCTATATTGGGATTTATAGCTCACCCATTTCTTATGTACGTCCCCAGGTTATCCCGTACAATTTTAGAAGATCAATAGAATATAAGGGAATGTTATGGTATTTTTAAATAATGTTTGTGTATCTTTGTTTCAAGTTAATGTGTTATGTATATAATTTTAAAAATACACTAGGCCTCTTAATATTTCTGGATTGTATGATGTGTGTCTTTATGTAAGAAATTATGAATTAAAGTTTATTAAATATATGGGTTGTCATAGTCTATATCAGAGAAAGGTATAGTTATTTTTGTGGATTAGGATTTGATAAGCTTACTAAAAATCTTGGGGATAAGAATAAACATATTAAAATTTTCCTAAATTTTTCTAAAGTATAGATTAAGTGGTTTCTAGTTAACAAAATACCTATCTTGATAGTAAAAGTGGATGTAGTTTTGGAATAGATGTTCCTAGGGGTAATAGATCTAAAAAATGTGAATTGGGTATTAAATTGATCATCACATGTTATATAATAAAGAATAATTTTTACACATCGGTTTAACATTCCTGGGGGTTATGTATTGGTAAATTCAAAATATCTTTATGAACCGTTATAAAAGGAAAAAATTTCCCATGAAATTTTATATTACTAAATAGACCATTGGGTAACTTAGATCAAAACCTAGAAATACATAGGTTAAGGAATGAATGTCATTTATAATTTATCCCTTCAATTTTCATAAGTTTCCATTTTATGTTTGAAGTATTATGAAAATTATCATCCCTAATTTTCCCTTTATTGTATTCAATGGATTCAAATATGAGAAATTGAATCTATAATTAATTTTATGGTCAATGTGATGACTTCCCAAACTATATTCCCATCCAGATAGGATAATGAGTTGAGAATTCATGAAAAAAAATTACTCAATTAACTCAATTTTTAATAGAAACTTGAATCCGAGGGAGAACCCACATCCCCCTAAGAAAGAAAAAGTTTCAATAAAGACCTTTATGTGACAATTTCCACAAACTTTCAGTGGATCTTCTAATCCATTAATCATGTAAAAATGGATAAAATCCATTTAAAAGATCATATCCATCATTCAATTATCTGATCAAGGGAGGGTAATGTTGTCTGTTTATCATATAGAGGGATAATATTATCAATGGTGTACATTGATCAAAAATATAAATCTTGAGGAGGAGATAGAAGTGATGAATTGAAAAGAATTTCATAATTTTTTTTCAATAAATATTTTCCTCTCTCTCCAACATAAAATTAAGTGGTATTTCCTTTGAATCAAGAAAAAGGATAATTAATATGTTGGGGTGTATGAGGAAAACATCACAAGACTTTAAAAATATTCCTCTGGTATTATCATTGACCTTGAAAGTAAATTTGACAGGTTATTTAGTGGGATAAGGTTGAATCTATGAAAATATTTAGTGATTTAAGACTTGGATAGCTATGAAAACATTGTTTAATGTGCCCTAAAACTTGAAATATAGATTAATAAATCTCAATGGTCTCACATGTCTAAATATAGGAAGTAAATATTTGAGTTTAATTCTAACTAGGTGAGGGAGAAATCTCACTGTTGAAAGAATGTCTAACATCCCACTTCTCAAAAATACAGGAAGAAGCATCCCAAAAAATTTCTATTGGGGATTATGAAATGCTTTAAATATGGAAATTTAGGGAACAAAGATATAAAATTATGATAGGAGAAACACACCAATGCGATGGTAAAAATGAACGCTCCATCCAACACACATCCTTCTTCCCAATATTTCAACTGTAAGGAAAAAGGACTCTATGTGAATCAATGCACCAATATAATGGTTGTTGATGATAATTGATGAAAAGACTGCATGGAATAGATATAAAGGGTGATATTATTAAATCACAACTATTGAGGTGGATCTTAAAAATAACATGTAGAAAGGTATATTAGTTATTCATTCAAAAATATTGAACATTATATTTGATTTTGGTTCTATGTATTCATTCATATACCACAAGTTTAGTATAACTATTCAAATACCCTCTCAACACATGGAATAAGAGTTATCAGTGAGAATAAAAAATGGTTTAATTATTGAATCTGAAGTATATAACTTCTCCCTAATAAATATTTTTAGGATGGATTTTTAATAAAAACTTTTCATACTCCCTTTTTCATAATTTAATGAAATTTTATTTATGGATAGGATTTCCTTGTATATGACCAACATAAATTGAAGAGAGAAATAAATTATCATTTGTATGAAGAACCACCCTCCAATTATATACAAGTTTAAGGTTGAGGATGGATATCCTTTAGAATCGTCATCTTAATCATATATATTATTTTCTTATGTGTCGTCGCATCTAAATAAAATGATTGAGACTAAATAAAAGATCATTCTTTAAGAAATTTCCATTTTAATATAATATTTTGATGTTTTCATGAATAAGTTTCAGTTATTCATCCTAACCTAGAGGTTGGGTTCCCAATAAAACATATACCTGTAACTTTTTCAATATCCCAAACTTCATATAAAATGGTCTCTATTAAACATGAAGAGCTGAAGAAGAAATTATAGAAGAATCTAGATAAATGGTTTATATTCCCATGTGCTTCACCATGGAGTGTTATAGCCCTATTCATTAAGAAAAAGTAAGGTTCAATGCACCTCTTCATTGATTATTGTGAGCTTAACAAGATAATGATAAAGAACAAGTATCATTTTCTATAGATTAATGTATTGTTTGATAAGTTGCATAAAGCTTAGTACTATTCTAATTTGGATCATTTATTATGATATTATCAAGTAAAATTGATGGAGGATATCTCAAATATTTCTATTCATATAAGTAATGGACACTACAATTTCATAGTGATTCCATTTTGAATCATTAATGCTCCAACTATCTTCTTGGATTTGATGAATAGAGTATTTTGGGATTAACTCGACAAATTTGTGATAGAATTTATAGACTATATTCTTATTTAATTAAAAATAAAGGAGGCAAATGAGGACTATTTTAATTCTTTACTTAATACATCATGAAAGGAAAAGTTATATGTGAATTATAGTAAATGTGAGTTTTAGATGAAGAAAGTGAGATTCCTAGGATATGTTATCATCAGTAACAGTATATAAATATAAATATATATATATATATATATGGATTCTTTTAAAATATAGGCAATTAAATGATTACCCATACTAACATATGTGACGGAGATCCACAGTTTCCTTTCATTCGATTGGTACTATCATCAATTTGTGTGAAACTTTTCACGATTGTCAAGCCCACTAACCAAGATAACTTGAAATAGAGTGAAGTTTTTTGGTACTGATAAATGTGAGGAGTGTAAACCCCCAATATGCTATGATATATTTATATTTAAATAAATTTTATTTCTTTGATAGCCTATGTTACATACAACACCAAGTTTAAACGAACCACAATATACTATTAAAATATTTAAACATAAATCTTATAACTTTGCTGATAAAATTAGAAGTATGAATATGAATATCCATATGATGAAAAATATTTATAAATATTTTATATAATTAAAATATATTTATTAATTTATAATGAATAAGTACTTACTCTTTTTAGTAAATTCATTTTATGTTTTAAAAATATTTTTTCTTGAAAAATTGTTTTTAGAGAATTTTGTGTGTGAATATTATAATTAGTTTATAAACATTTTAAAAGTTATATTTTAAAAAATGGATATTATTTTCTCATTAATAATTTAAAAATTAATTTCGGATGTAATTTTGATATTTTTACTAAAAATATCAATTTTTTAGTGAATAGTGCAAATACTGATATTTATTGGAAGTTATATTTTCATTTCAATCATTTAAAAAATTAAATTTTTTTAAATGGTTAAAAAGTTAAACTAGTTTATTTATATTAATAATAATCCTAATAATATAATTATAATCAATTTTATTCTTTATTTTTTTATAAAAACTTTTTAGACTTAATAATACATTTTTCCTATAAAAACTGCCTTTCATCACATTTTTTTAGCTTAATTCTAAATTAAATTCATAAACTTATATGAATTTTATTTGATAAAAAATATTCCAAATATATATTCATCATAATTATTATAAATTAATAGTTTAAAATTAATTTTTAGTCATTATGAATAGTGACCATAGTAAATATTTTTCACCTTGGTAAAAGAGGTAAATTTTGGTTAAAACCATGGGGTAAAGCATCAAAATACCTTTTACACTTTCCATTATCCTATTTTATGAGTTTTTTTAATCCAAAATTAGTCTTAAAAATTTAACATTATTTTGATATTTTTAACCCAATCTTGAATTTTGTTACGATAAGTTATATTTTATTCAAATTAAAAACTATTTTTGGGTCTTTGTATTTAATGGCATGGTTGGAAGATTCCATTCTGTTTATTCTTTATCTAAAATAATAAAATACCTAATATTTTTTATATTTAACCAAAAAAATCAAGTAAACCAATTTTTTAATTTATTTCAAGCTTAAATTATTTTTTCTCTTAAGGCATGTATTTTCCTAAAAACTCTTTTACATGTGTCTTGTGATCTTATATTAACAGTAATTTATACCACCAATAGAAATTAAATATATTAAAATTGATTCAAAATTTGGGATCATCTTTTCCAAATAAATTTATATTACCTATATTATTTTTGGTCATATAATTAAGTTATCATGGTAAAATTTTTGGTAATCACGGTTAAGGTTAAAATGGGTTTAAATTAGTTTAACTAGAAGATAAGGCCTAAAATGTATCCAAAATTTTTCAAAATGTTCCTTTTTGAGTTTATTTAGACCCTATAACATATTATCTTATAATTTTGGTTTCATGTTTTCCAATTTACATGAATATGATATATATATATATATATATATATTATTTTATCTTTTAATAGATTCCATGTGTGTCATTTCTATCCCTGATAAAATGATACCACATATCCTCTCTTATCTATACTTAATGAGAATTATATATTTTCCAATACCTACTTTAATACCTTACTATATTCCTTAAACACATCCTATATCTTCCTTTATTTTAAAAATATCATCCTTTCAATACTTAAGGTGTAAGACAAAGGAGGTTTTTCAACTGACTGAAAATTCATTTTTATTTGATTTTAAAATACCGCTTTATGGATGAGCGGTAACCTACATACCACGCGGGAACTTCTCCATTTAAAATTTCAAAATTAAAACATATCCAACACCTAATGATAGTTCCAGACATCCATATAATGATTTAGTATTGTTGTCATCGCCATCCGTCACTACATCGACATCACCTACAACCAACACATCAGATGTCGGAGACCGTCGGAGACCGTCGGAGACCACCGGAGCTGTAGTAAACATCGCACCAAGACGTCTACAATACCCATAAACCAATAACAACAAAAACACCAAAACAAGGTAGAAAAATAAGAGAACCCATCGAACCCGCCGAAGAACATCGCACCGCACCAATTCAACATCGAACCCTAGAGAAATAGAAATAAACCAAACGCCAGACCAACCAGAAACACAAATCAAACACCACCAAATGGAAAATTGACCATCAATAAGGAGAAAACAAACCCCCATCAACATTATGAGGAATAAATCTGAAAGAACCAAATCCATCATTGAACGTCGTCGACCTGGAACACAGCCACCGAAACACACCTCCCAAAACATCAATGTTACCACCGCTCCAGATCCGACCAGGATAGGAGCAGTGGAATGTGAGGTCAGGGAAGAGTTTTAATTGAATGAGGGCTCTGAATGATGGCAACATAGATGAGGTAGAAAACTGGTAGCTAACCAAACAGGAGAAAACCGGCCCAGGTACCATCGTCAGACACAACAACCGAGGAATCGCGATACCCAAAACCTCTTGAACCACTATGCCAAATCCAACCTGGAGAGGCACTGGAGAACATGAGGTCAGAGTCACAGGAAGAACATCTGAGGGTATCAATAGTAGACAACCAACATCGGAAGGGAGGATGAGAAGCATGGCGGAGCACCAATGCATCGCCAAAGCCTCCGAGGAGGATTCAGAAGGAAACCCGAAGAGATGCACCGCCACAGCCGCCATAGAGGATTTCAGGAGGAAACCCTAGAAAAGGTATTTTCAAAAGAGAGGGGGCCCAGGAGAGTGCGGAGCCATTTATTCCGTCCCTGAAGCATTGATCTGATCAGCCGTGATCTAACAAACACATCTGTTCAAAGGAGGTTTCTCAACGAATATGTATAACTTCTAGGTGAGTGTTTTCAATTTTATTTCTTATTAGAATTCCTATAAAATAAATTTTATACATAATAAAATAATTAATTAATTAAATTAAACATACTTAGTTTTTATTATGATTTAACAACCATTACCCATGTTCTTTCCATCCAATGGAAAGTAGAAACGCTGCTTGTTCGTACGTAAGGCTTGTCATCTCCTTGTAGCGGTGTAATTATTTTTTCGTCACACCATTTATTGGATAGTTATAATGATGGATTTAATAAATAAATATATATTATTTATGATTTTATAATTATTATTTAAAGGTGATTTAAAATTTACCTTTCTTTTTTTCCATTTTTCGTAAAGTGAAAAGAGCATTAATGCGTACGTATGGTCTGCCTCTCCATGCATAGTGTAAATCATTTTTCTATCTATAAGTTTTATGGATGACTCTAAATATGTATATAATGAAAATATATTATATTGAAATCATTAAAAAATTTCTATATATGATGTAACCATGATCAACATGCAAGGACTGTGACTGTTGTACTGAAACATGTGTGAAAAACGAAGCAGTTATCACCCGGAAAAGTGACTTTAATAATGAACTGATAATAAACTATTGATAAGATGTTATAAGTAAATATTATATGATATTATATATCCAAGTATGGTTCTGAAATATATTTATAATAAATATATATTTATTATACAGTATTTTTGAACACGTATGAAGAAAGATAAGACTTCAGGTAAGGGGTTTCTCATCTCACTTTTATTTCTGTGGGACATATTCCATATTCTCCCATTACTTCATTTGTAAGGTGAATATACTAACCCTTTGACATGTTATAACATGATTATACTTAATTTCATGATATTTAAAGTTTCATTGGAAGTTATTATTTCATGGAGTGTATGATTCAAATTTACCAAAGTGGTAAGGGATTTAGGAACAATCTCATCGTTTATCGAGATTGTTTATGACTAAGTTTCCAGTTCTGAAATTTAATGAGATATATATTAAGAATATCATGAATTTTATTATCCACTAGTTATTTATAAATATTACATTTTTTTCATTTTTCTCACTTTAACTACTCAAAATGCCAAAAAATGATTTTAATTAAAAACAAATTTATTTCTCTCTTCAGTAAAAAAACAATTTTCCTATAAATCCATGTTTTCTAAAATCTTTTTAAGAATGATTTTAATAATATCCAATTATTTTTAAAAGAAATTTTTACCCATTTTTTAATTTAAAAAAAAGTTTTTAAATGAATATTATTGTATTTTCTAAATGAGGTATTTTTTTATTTTTACTGAAAATGTTAGAGGAGTTATTTTTTTGACGTACATGGAATCAACAGAATTTACTACCTTTATGACCGCTCAATGGCTTGAAGATTACTTTAAAATTTTCCAAATTCCTTTCAAAAAAATTTTTGTCCACAGTATTTTGTAAATTTATATATTTTAAATAAGTAATTTTAAATTGAAAAGGGTATTTTCTTCAAGAAATATTCCAAGTAATATTTTAATAGAATTTTCATCTAAGACAAAATCCTTTAATGTTGCTTATTATTTACATGGGATATTTTCCAATGATAGCATCCTTATTATCTTTCTAGTTTTTTGATTATTACGATTGTGACATGCTTATGAAACCCATTTATTTTACATGGGTTATGTTATGATGAATTGTTGAAATTTTTATTATACTTGTTTCTCTTCTTTGGATTATGATATATGATGAATGATTTATGATCTTTTGGAACACATATAAATGGATTATGATTATGTGAAATTTGGTAATAGAGTTATATATCCCTCAAATTCATTTGTAAAAGATAGATATCTCATTAGATAATAAGTACTTGAATGGGGAGTGAAACTAATTCAATAAGTGACTTCATCCTCTATGATAGTATTGGGATTGAACCATGACTAATGATATGATTAAATAGGGAATGAACCCAATCCACTATGATATCCTTGAAAATGATCCTTGACTGAGAAAATGATTTTCTATGATTATATTTATGCCATAAACTTATGTATTATTCCAATGTTATGCTCTCATGTCTTATTTTTCTTTGATTAATTTATGATTTATGTCTTATGAACATCCATTATTTATTACATGACTTACGATTTTGATCTTTGATAAAAAAAATTAATGGTTTTCAAATGTTAAGATCGTATTCTTTCCCATATTCTCATGTTATATTTAAGTGATCGTTATTAACTCCCTTTTTACCTATACTGAGCATATGATCCAGCCCTTTCTTACATTTCCTTTACCTAGGTTATAAAGAATGATTTTAATTGTCATGACCCATCCCCTGGAGCCCGTTTTGTGACTACCCCAAGCCCGCCTTCCATAGGCCAGGGGCTGGTGACTAGCACTGGAAAGGCATATCCCTAAAACCGGGAAGGAATTGCCTTTTATCCTATAATCTAACACAATCCAATCACACATCAAGATACAAGAACAAAGTAAACTATATAGTAAAAAGGGTGAGTAAAGTAATTAAAGGGGCCAGAATACAAGCCCAAGTGGAAGTACAAGTAAAACTAAAAACAGCTCATGTGAATATCCACCAAGAATCCTACCTGAAGGGTAGGTACAGATCTTGAACGGTCATCTCTGTGGTACGTCTCGTCTAATGTCTCACATCTGAGTAGCCTTCAGTCCTAGAACCCTCATCCTCATTCAATGTTTTAGGTCATCTTCACAAGACACAGCAAGGTGTGGGCGTATCCCATGCAGGGGTGAGTATAACAATACTCAATAGGGACCCCGAGACCCCCGAAGGTCTCTTATAATCCACAAAGGATAAACCACAAAAAAAACCTCAATCTCAAAGCACGAAGCAATAGTCATCAACTCTACTTCGGTATATGCCCATGCATATACCTAAGTTATCAATATATATAATTATCTCACATGTGAGGGAAGAATACCAAAAAGGTAACACCATGAAGGTAAAATTACCCCATAGGTAACACCACAAAGATAGAATTACCACACAGGTAACACCACGAAGGTAAGTACCACAAAGGTATCAACACATAGAAGAATACCACGAAGGTGTCACCACACATAAGTGTACTACAAAGGTAAATACTCATCTCACACCAAGTATAACTTTAGTATGGAAGTATAGATGATTAGCTGTATCGCTAGATCATCTTACTTTGTCAAGAAGCTCTGCTGTTGACCCACACAAGATCGTAGATGACCCTCAAAGGATCTGAAGATGACCCACATAGGATCTAAAGATGACCCACACAGGATCTGAAGATGCTGACCCACACAGGATCTGAAGATGACCCACACAAGATCTGAAGATAAACCACACATGATCTGTAGATTCTTTAAGTACATCCAGCCAGAGTCTTCCCACACTAAACGCGCTTGATTCCGGGAGGATCTGCTCCTCAAGCCATCTGTCGATACTTCAACCTCCATGAAGTCCCATGAAGAAGTATCTCAAAGTCCCACCACATCATAAGTGTCCCAACTCAACAGACGGTGCATCAATCAGACGCTCGGTCTGTAAGTTATTAGCGTCTCTGTTCCGAGGTCCCTGTTGGATTCGGGTTCAATCCAACCCAGCCATACTCCAATAATATCCAAAACTCAAGTGGAGTATACCAAAAGGACCTTATCGGTCCAAGGAATTCACTTCCACATATGGTTCATCAAATGGATTCCTAGTTCTCAAGATATGGCCAAAAGGTGTATCTCGGTCCAGATGGGCCCGGATGGGCTGGGCCAGGGCAGGCTTGGCCCACAAAGAGGTCGGCCCGGCCCGCTGGGCTCAGCGCGGCCCACGGGACTCTGCCCGCTCAGCTAGGTGATTTCCGCCGTGGCAGGGCCCGCCCTAGCCGCTACCTGGGGGGAGCCCCCCTCCGAAATTCTGAATGGTCCAATGGATCATTCAGCTTTGGCCAACTAGGAGGTTCCATGTGGTGCCGCCTACTGGAACGCGGGACCCACCGAAGTTTCCCCACTCGGCGTGACGTGACCGACCAGAAATCTGGCCAACTCCCCTTCTAGGGGCATGATGGCACTGTTGTTCCTCCCGTGGTCGGCCGAGTGCCGGCCACCCTCTGGGTGTGCCGCCGCGGCACAGCAGTCGTGGCCTCCTCCTCTACCGGTGGTGCAAACGTGCATCACCCTAGTGCTCCTCCCATAGTCAGTCGGGTTCCGGCTACCCTGGTGCACCGCCATGACTCGACAGCCATGACCTCCTCCTCTTCTGGCGGCGCGGATGCGCACCGCCTTCTTCCACGCAGCCGGTCAGTGTGTCGACCACCGCTTTCTTCTGCGGGCCAACGCAGCTTCATTCAAAGCTCAAAAAATGTGTCGTTTTCATATTCGTGATCCTCATGTTGATATCTCCTCATCCATATGTCGTGCTCAATGAAACATTGTATTTTTAGCACGCTTACTTATTTTTCGAAGAAGAACGCATGAATAACGTGCGAAGAACGGATAGAAAAGATCATGCTATATGTGCGGATCGATGGTCGTGTTTGTTTGGACATCAAAGTTGATAATCAAGATTATGAAGAATAAAAAAATATATTTTTATCAAACTTTAAAATAAACTCTCTACCTCGATCGTTCGTTGAAGGTGGTGTGAGGAGGAAGATGATGCGTTAGCACTTCTCGAACGTTGGTTTCCCATTCCTCATTCGGAGGATGCTCTTCATTAGAGGATCTTCTTCGTTGGAGGATGTTTTTCCTTCAAGAGTTCTCTAGAAATTTTTTTCTCCACATTTTCCACCCCCCCATAGGAAGAAGAAAGGGGAAATCCAACTTGATTAAGTTTAATAATTAATTACTTGACCAATTGAGGGTGGCACATCAATAGGGGGATTTCAAGAGTTACAAAGTTTTCAAGGTCGGGTGGTCCCCACCACCAAAATTCAAATGAGAGGTTTCCAATAAATAAAATAAAAGTTATTGTTTTATATTATCATTATTTTTAACTCTCCCACGAAGAATTGAAAATCCAACTTCCACTCTCGACCTACTACGGTTGTGGTGAAGGATCCTTTAAGTGAATATCGGTGTTGTGGGTTCAACGGTGTCCTTGGATTTCAGTTTCAAGCACCAGTTCAAAAGTTACAATATGCCGCTCGCACATTTATTGAACGTAGCTAAAAAAAGTTCAAAAATTCATTCTAGGCACACCGGGCCTCATAATCACGCGCTGTCATTTTTTGCAGACTCGTAATATTTCCATATAATAAAAAAATTAAATAGAAAAATTCAGGTCTTTAAATTCTCCCCACCTCAGGTATTTGCGTCCCCGAAAGCCACAACACAAACTAGGGAAACAAGTGGGGTACTGATAATGAATCTGAGCCTCCTTCTCCCATATTCTCTCTTGGAGGTTTCTGTGCTGTCAATGTACACACACTAGGGGTATCAATCACCCTTGTAGGACTCTCTCTCCTATTGATCCTCAATCTCTAATGGAACCTCTGAAAACATCACCCCATTGTCGATGTCTAGCTCTCCCCAATTAATGATGTTCAAGGGATCATGTATGTATCTCCTCAGCTGGGATATGTGCAAAACGTCGTGCACCTGGTGCAACTGAGGGGGAAGAGCTAAGTGGTATGCCACCTCGCCAACTCTACTGAGGAACTTAAAGAGTCTGATGAACCTCGGAGATAACTTTCCACCCTGACCAAATATCTGCAAACCTCATCAAGGTGATACCCATAGAAATACATGGTCACCATCCTAGAACTCTAGTGGTCTTATTCTCTTGTCAGCATAAGACTTCTGCCTGCTCTGTGTAGTCTTCATCCGCTCCTGGATGATCTGCACCTTCTTTGTGGTAGCACATACCATCTCCGGTCCCATGAGTGTTGACTCCCTGGGGGCAGTCCAACACTAAGGTGATCTGCAAGACCGACCGTAAAAATCCTTAAATGGTGCCATACTAATGGTGGATTGATAGTTGTTGTTGTATGAAAACTCCACCAAGGGAAAGTGATCCTTCCAACTGCGGCCAAAATCAAGGACGCAAGCATGCAACATGTCCTCAATGGTCTGAATGCTCCACTCTGTCTAACCATCCGTCTGAGGATGAAAGGCGGTGCTCAATCGAATTTGAGTCCCGAACGCCTACTGCAACCCCTTCCATAGTCAGGAAGTAAAACATGCATCACGATGGGAGACAATCATCGAGGGCACTCCATGAATTCGTATAATCTCCTGCACGAAGAGGCGTCTCAAGATCTCTACTGATCCCTGCTCCCTGATAGGTAGGAAGTGGTATGACTTGGTGAGTTGGTCAATGATCACCTAGATGAAATCATGTCCCTTAAATGTGTGTGGAATCCCTGTCATGAAGTCAATGGAAATTCCATCTCACTTCCACTCTGGCATCCCAAGTGGTTGAACTAAGTCTGCAGGAACCTGATGCTCTGCCTTCACTTGCTGACAAGTGAGGCACCGTGAGACAAACTTCTCCACTTCTTTCTTCATTCTTGGACACCAATGTTGATATTGAAGGTCTTGGTAAATATTTTCCACTCCTGGATGTACCTATAGAGGGGATGTATGGAACTCTCTCAACACTTCCTCCCGAAGAACCACCGGTGCCATAGTACGCCCTATGAAGAGGATGATGTGCTCCCCAACTTCATAAAATCCATCAGGTGCATGTACTACGGATATCTGAGCACGTTGAGCCTCATAGACATTGTCCCCAACCTGCACTTCCCTAACTCTCTGAAGGAGTGGGGGAGTGATTTTCAGAGACTGAAGATAAGTTGCTCCATCTCAATCCATGTAGGATATCCACAAAGCGGCTAGTTGCTCTGTCGCCTCACTCAGCAATTGTATACCAGATATCTTACTGAGTGCATATGCTACTACGTTCCCCTTCCCAGGATTATAGACTATCTCAAAGTCATAGTCCTGGAGAAACTCAAGCCAATTCCTCTGTCTCAGGTTCAGGTCCTTCTGAGAGACGATATACCTGAGACTCTTGTGATTAGAGTAGACTGTAAAAAGTTTTCCCATCAAGTAATGTAGTCGCATATTAAAGGAAAAGACCACTGCTACTAACTCCAAGTCATGGGTAGCGTAGTTCTACTCATGCTCTCTCAGCTATCAAGAACCATACATGATCACTGCTCTCTCCTGCATCATGACACATTCAAGCCTGGTCCCTGATGCGTCGCAGTATACTACGTACCCAATGCCCTCCTCTGGTAACCTCTAGATGGGGGCACTCGTCAGTCTCTACCTCAGCTCCTGGAGACTCCACTAGAATTTATCTGACCACACAAAGGGTTAACCATTCTTCATCAATGCTGATAAGGGTGTCACAAATCTGGAAAATTCAGGCACAAACCTCCAGTAGTAACTGGCCAAACCCACAAAAGTCTGCACCTCCTTCACAGTCCTAGGTGGATCCCAAGAAAGCACAACCTCAATCTTTGTTGAATCCACCGCAACTCCAGCCTCCAAGATGACGTGTCCTAGAAAGTGGACCTCTCGTATATTGAATTGGAACTTCGAGAGTTTACCATAAAGCTAGTTCTCTTAGAGTGTGTCCATAACTATCTGCAGATGATAGGAATGTTCCTCCTCTATAATTGAGTGTATCAGGATGTCATTAATAAATACTACCACAAAGCGATCAAGGTATGACTGAAAGATCTTTTTCATGAGTCCCAGGAACACTACTGGGGCTTTGTTCAAACCGAATGGCATAACCATGAACTCATAGTGGCTATACCGACATTTTAAAGCCATCTTCTGCACATCCTCATCTTGTACCCTGAGCTGGTGATAGCCTAATATGAGGTCTATCTTTGAAAACCATCGTTCTCCCTTTAGCTGATCAAAGAGATCTTCAATCTTCAAGAGTGGGTACTTGTTCTTGACGGTCACCTTGTTCAGGCGCCAATAGTTCACACAGAGTCTCAAACTCCCATACGCCTTCTTGGTGAACAAAATTGAGGTTTCCCAAGGAGAAACACTAGACCTAATGAACCCCTTTCTCTACAAGTCCTCTAGATGTACTCGCAGCTCTCGAAGCTCCACGGGAGCCATCAAATATGCTGGTGTAGATATTGGTGTCGTCTCGGGGTAGAAGTCGATATAAAAGTCCAACTCTCTGTGAGGGGGTAGACCAGGAAAATCATCAGGGAAAACATCAGTGTATTGTTCCACCACTATAGGATAGCTCAGACTCTCAACATCAACCGCTCTGAGGGTAAGGCTAGCCAAATGATGTGTGATCAGTTGTACCCTCCTCCCAGTAAGTCCATCATGTGCTGCAAAGGTTCCCTTCTCACTGGTGAAGGAAAACTCGGTCCCATCCTCGTGGACACACTGCACTTTGCGCCTAATACAGTAGATCTGAGCATGGACTGTAGATAACCCATCCATACCCAAGATGATGTCGTAAGGCCTCGACGCCACTACTAGAAGATCCCAGTTGAAGATCTCACCTCTTAAAGTAATCTCACACTACTAGCACTAGTGTGAAATCATCGAATCCTCTCCCGTAGGAGTCTCTAGCCATAAGGATTGAGCCAACAACTCCACTGGAATCTCCAAGATCCGAACGAGGGTCGTGGCAATAAAAGAGTGACTGGAACTTGTGTCTATAAGTACTACAGCTAAGGTCAAGTAGACACATATCGTACCTCGAATCATCTAAAGAGCGCTGTGGTTATAGGCCTCAGCTACCTGGAGCTGAGCTCGTCCCTATCCACCTACTCCCTATAGTCTGGGTGGACATCTGGAGGTGGTGGTGGTAGAACCTTGAATCGCCGCCCACAACCTGTTGCATGGACAGCTACTCTACCAACTCTACCTACTGCCTATGGACCTCCTCGATTGAATCTTTTCCTCTTCCCAAGTGGTTCTTCAACCATCTTCTAGTCGTCTGTATGGCAGGTTGGGAAGTCACGAGCCATGTGACCCTGCCCGCCGCACGAGTAACACTGCCTGCTCCTTGCATGTCCTACTCTGTCTTGAGAGCCCCGCACAACCGACCATGTATCCTGCGGTCGTCCAACTATAGGTATGGTCCTCTTAGACCTCTGAATCATCTGTCTGCTGCTAGCTGTAGATGACTATGCTATGTGACGTCCGATGGTGGGTCTCGCTACTGGTGACTACTCAGTAAGGAATCTCTCCACTAAGAGTGCTCGTTCTAACACCCCTTCTTGCATCGGGATGCTGAGGGAAATAATCGAAGCTCTAATCTCCCATCTGAGCCCCTTCTAGAAGGTTAAGGCCCTCAAGAAAGGGTCATGCACCATGTTAGTGGAGTATCATGAGAGGTCGGTGAACCTCAATGAATACTAGGCCATAGTCATGCTGCCTTACTACAAATGGAGGATCTCATGTATACGCAGAGAGCGTAAGGTCATTGGGATGAACTCTGCCCTAAAAATGCTCTCGAAGTCCGCCCAAATGAGAGTCACCTCTTCATGAACCTAAAGCATCAAACTCCACCATCTTCCCGCTGGTGACTGAAGAAGACTGGTGGTAAGGATCATAATGAGATCAGTTGGTGTCCCTACTAGTCGAAAAACTCTAACCATGGCCACCAGCTAGTCCTCAACTGCCTGTGGATCAATCTCTCCTAAGAACCTCTATGGCCTCTCTGAAACTCATGCAACACGCTCAAGCGGCGTTCACCCTCTGTAGTTAGGGCTGGTGGCATCGGCATCCCAACAGTTAGTGGTGCTGCTGGTACACCACCCAATGGTACAACTACCGAAAGGGGGCCCTACACCGAAGCCTCATTGCTCAGTGGGCTATCATTGCGTACTCTACCAGGAACCCTGGTTGGATATCTTTGTGGAGGCATCCTGAAAAGAAACAGGTGTTCCACGGTCAATAAGTTATACCTAGTGAGCTGTCTCAAAGAGATCACAAAGAAATATTTTCAAAAACACACACGCAATCAGTGTTTTTTTGCACTGAGTCAGAAATCAAAATTCAAGGTCCTGGTGTATAGATACGTCGGTCGTCACACCAACACTGGATTCCCCAAACTGATAACCACACTCACAACACTTAACACCATTGCCGATTAAAATATCAAAGTCCAAGTTCTTCGGTAGAACCGACTCCTATGATACCAATTTTTCATGACCCATCCCCTGGGGCCCGTGCCATGACTACCCCAAGCCCGCCTTCCATAGTCCAGAGGCCAGATACTAGAACCAGAAAGGCATATCCCTAAAACCGGTAAGGCATTTCCTTTTATCCTGCAATCTCACACAATCCAAGAACACATCAAGATACAAGTACAAAGTAAACTATATGGTAAAAAGGGTGAGTACAGTAATTAAAGGGGCTGGAATACAAACCCAATAGGAAATTACAAGTAAAACTGAAAATAGATCTTGTGAAAACCCACCAAGAATCCTACCTGAAGGTTAGGAACAGCTCTCAAACGGTCGTCTCTGCAGTACATCTCGTCTAATGGTCCACCTCTGAGCAGCCTCCAGTCCTGGTACCCTCATCCTCAATCAATGTTGTATGTTGTCTGCCCAAGACACAATAAGGTGCGGGCATAGACCATGCAGGGGTGAGTATAACAATACTCAATGGGGACACTGATACCCCCAAAGGTCTCTCAGAATCCACAAAGGATAAACCACAATGCGAGACCTCAATCTGAATGCACGAAGCAATAGTCATCAACACTACTTAGGTTTATGCCTATACATATACCTAAGTTATCAATATATATAATTATCTCACACATGAGGGAATAATACCACAAAGGTAACACCATGAAGGTAAAATTACCACACAAGTAACACCAAGAAGATAAAAGTATCACACAGGTAACACCATGAAGGTAAGTACCACAAAGGTATCGCTACACAGAAGAATACCATGAAGGTGTCACTACACAGAAGTGTACCGAAAAGGTAAAGAATCATCCCACGTCAAGTATAACTTAAGTAAGGAAGTGTATATGATTAGCTGTATCACTGGATCATCTTACTTCATCGAGAATCTCTATTGTTGTCCCACATAGGATCGTAGATGACCCTCACAGGATCTAAAGATAGCCCACACATGATTCGAAGATGACCCACAAAGGATCTGAAGCTGCTGACCCACACAGGATCTGAATATGACCCACACAGGATCTGAATTTAACCCACACAGGATCTGAAAATGACCCACGCAGGATCTGTAGATTCTTTAAGTACAGTCAGCCACAGGGTTCCCGCACTAAGCGTGCTTGATTCCATGAGGATCCGCTCCCCAATCCATCAGTAGATACTTCAACTGCCACAAAGTCCCAAAAATAAGTATCTCAAAGTACCTCCACATCATAAGGGTCCCAACGCAACAGACGGTGCATTAATCGGACGCATGGTCTGTAAGTTATTATCATTTTTGTTCCGAGGGACCGGTTGGATTCGGGTTTGATCCATAATGGCCATACTCTAACTTTATCCAAAACTCAAGTGGAGTATACCAAAAATACCATCTTGATCCAAGTAATTCATTGTTGTAGATGGTTCTTCAAACGGATATTCGATACTCAAGATATGGCCAAAAAGGTTTATCTGGGTCTGGATGGGCCCAGGTCAGGTCCGACCCGGTGGGACTGACCCGGCCTGGGCTGAACCAACCCAGTTCAGGTTGACCTGACCTGGCCTGGGTCCGTCTTGGACCCCAAAGGGGGTGTACCACTCAGTACGGCCCGCTGGGCTCGGCCCGCTTGGCTGGGTGTGGTCCGCCGTGGAGGGGCCCGCCATAGCCGCTACCTGGGGGACCCCCCCAAGAATTACAAATGGTCCAATAGACCGTTTGCCTTTGTCCAACCTGGAGGCGCCATGGGGCGCCGCCTACTGGGACGCGGGACCCGCTGGAGTGGTCCTACTCAGCGTGACACGACCTGCCGGAAATCCAGCCGGCTTTCCCTTCAGCGGCGCGACAACACTACTGTTCCTCCTGCGGACAGCTGGGTTTCATCCACTCTTCGAGTGCGCCATCGTGGCTCAGTAGTCGCGGCATCCTCCTTTACCGGTGGTGCGGACATGTGCTGCCCCACTACTCCTCCTACAGCTGGTTGGGTGTCGGGCGCCCCGGTGCACTACCACGGCTCAACAGTCGCGACCTCCTCCTCTTCCAGTGGCGCAAATGTGTGCCACCTTCTTCTACACGGCTGTCCGGTGTGCCAGCCTCCGCCTTCTTCCGCGGGCCAGCGTAGCTTCATTCTATGCTTGGAAAATTTGTCATCTGCATATTCACGATCCTCAGGTCGAGATCTCCCCATCCATATGCCGCACTCAAATAAACATTGTATTTTTAGCATGCTTAATTATTTAGTGATGAAGAATTCACAAAGAACGCGTGAAGAACAGATAGAAAAGATCATGGTATATGTTTGGATTGATTGATGTGTTTGTTTGACCATCATCATTGAGAATAAAGATTATGAAGAATCAATAAATAGATGTTTATCAAACTTCAAAATAAACTCCCTACCTTGATCGTCTGTTGGAGGTGGTGTGAGGAGGAAGATGATGTTTCGGTGCTTCTTGAAAGTTGGTTTCCCATTCCTCATTCCAAGGATGCTCTTTTTTGGAGGATCTTCTTCCTTCAAGAGTTCTCCATCAAATGTTTTCTCCACATTTTCCACCCCCCCAGAGGAAGAATAAAGGGGAAATCCAACTTGATTAAGTTTAAGAATTAATTTCTTGACCAATTAATGTTGGTACATCAATTGGGGGATTCCAAGAGTTACAAAGTTTTCAAGGTCAGGTGGTCCCCACCACCAAAATTTAAATGGGAGGTATCAAATAAATAAAATAAAAGTTATTATTTTATTTTATTATTCTTTTTTAACTCTACCACAAAGAATCAAATAACCAACTTCCACCCTCGACCTAATGTGGTCAAGTTGAAGGCTCCCTTAAGAAAATATTGGCGCTGCGAGTTCAACGGTGTCCTCAGATTTTAATTTTGAGCACTGGCTCAAAAGTTACAAAACGCCACTCGTGCATTTACAGAACGTACCTAAAAAAGGTTCAGAAATTCATTCTGGGCACAGCGGACCTCAGAATCATGCACCGTCAATTTTCATAGACTTGTAATATTTCTATATAATAATAAAAAATACATGGAAAAATTTGGGTCTTTACATTAATTATGTTATTTCTAAGAAGGGTGATTGTTGTGAAGAACCTAGTGGGAGATGTTCTAGATATCTTATCAAAAATCTATTTATGTATCCACGTTTCTAAAGAAACTTAACCTATATGATTCCGTCATGGATAATAATGTTATATATTAAATATTCATAAAATAATATTCAATATATATGTATAAATATTATGGTTCAATATATTTTTTATTAGAGAAAGGTTCAGTTACCTTTGGAAACTCATATGATAAAGCTTTAGTAGTAACCCTTAAGAAAATCCTATGTATAAGATAATATCCTATATTATGGTAAATAAAGGAGTGTGGTTTTCTTATAAAAACATCCCTATCTAGATACTACAAGTGGAGGTGGTTATGGGATAGATGCATCTAGGAGTAATAACCCTAAAAAGAGTTGGTCAAGTAAATATCATCCATTATTCTAGTGTAGTGTGAGTGCTCCCTTATTATGCGCCTAGTTTTACACTCCTGAGCGACATTATTGGGTTAATCAATATTTTCTTTACGAACCATTATAAATTATTTGAATAGATGATGATAATAGGTGGACTATGCTAAACCTAAGGTTTTATATAATTAAAATAAGGTGTCATGAATTAGAAATCCTATAACTTATTTTCATTATTATGTGGTTTCCCACTATGATTATTGTTACTCACACTATGATTTTTTTGTTTTATTAAATGGATGGAATGTAAATGAATTGTTTTAATACGAAATATGATGGTCAATGAAATGATTATCCTACTATGAAAACAAATTTTATGGGAGCTAAAATAAAAAGTATTTTGATAGGCTTATGAAACTTTCTCAAGATATGAATCATGTTGAGCTTCCAAATGAGCTTAGGGAGAAACATTATATTGGGTCCTTCGTGAGGAAACATCCAACTTCTTTTAATGGTTCCTTTAATCCACTAGTTTTTAAGAAATGTATTAATGCCATTGAAAATATATTTTCCATTATACATTATCTAGAGAATGAAAAATTTATTTCATATGTTTATCATTTGGAAGGTGAAGCAGATCAATGGTGGACTCTTATTAAGAACACAAGGCATTGAGAAAAAATTTACTCCATAGAGTGGGATGAGTTTAAGAACTTATTTTTCAATAAGTTGTTTCCTAAAATTATTTATATGAAAATGAATAATGAATTCCTTGAGATAAATCAAAAGGATTATGGATCTATTAGTATCTATGATGAAAATTTTATAAGACTTCTAAGGTATTCTTTTGGCATTATTGTCCAACTAAAAAAGTAAGGTTGATTGATTCTTTAGTGGATTAAAACCAAGTCTATCAAGGTGTTATCCAAAAGTAACTTCAATAGATATGAATAAATCATTTGATGTTCTATAAAAATGGAAATGGAGGTTTAATTTACTCATCAATCTCGTTTTTATAAGAAAATAAAGATGGAATTCAAGGGAAATTCTAAAAACCATGGAGATAAGAAGATGATATTTCCTTTAGGCTCTAAGTGTAGAAGGAAACATAAAGGAAATTGTCTCAAAGGAAATGTTAAATGTTTTAAGTGTGGAATGGAATTTCATCACAAAATCTAATGTTTAAATAAGTAAGCAAATGATGGAGAAGAAGAACCACAAAATCCACAACCAACACTCTAGTGTTTCAAATACAAAGAGTGGGAATTATGATAACTAGTGCTCAAATAAGAAGTTTAATGATGATGATTGATGTTAAAAACCTAATAATACTAGATACAAATAGAAATATCATTCAATTACTATTTCTGATGTGGATAAAAAAGTGGTGAAATGTACACTTACCATCCACACTAGAACTGAAACTGCCTAATTTGATTCTAGATCTACCCTCTCTTTTATATCTGAAAAATTCGTTAAGGGTATTAAAACACCATCCTAAATATTATATGTTTAATTAGTAGTGAAAACTCTTAATGTTGTGATGATAATATTTAAAGACTATTATTCTTCATCTATTGAAGTTTTTGGGAATGTACATCCTTTAAATATTATTATTCTCCCTCTAGTGTAATTTGAGGTTATTTTGGGCATAGATTAGATTTATTTATAGCAGCCCCACATTTATTTCTAAGGAATGGAAATAAGTTTTATAATATAAACCAACCTATGATAATATATCATTGTGAAAATAAATATGAACTTCTAATGGAAATTAAATCCATCATATGGGTCTTGGTTAATATTCAAAGGGTTGTTTATCTCAGATGGTTGGGGAGAAACTCAATATCAAAGAGTTTCCTATTTTAAGATAGTTTCTTGATTTATTTCTAGAAGAGTTTCCAGTCTTCTATTTAATTTTAAATTTCTGTTTTCAATAGAATTCATTCCTGGTGATGCTACTATTTCAAATACTTCATATAGAATGGCCCTAACTGAATTGTAGGAATTGAAAACAAAAATCCAATAGAATCTTGACAAGGGATTATTTCAGCCAAGTGAATCACCTTGGGGTGAAGCTATTATTTTTATTAAGAATAAATATGAATAAATGTGACACTATATTGATGATTGGGAACTTAATAATATCACTATCAAGAACAAGTATCATATACCCCATATTGATGACTTATTTGATCAACTACATGGAACTTAATATTTTTACAATATTGATATTCATTTTGGATATCATAAATTGGGGTTAAAGAAGAAGGATATACCCAAGATAGAATTATGTAGAAGATATGGACACTATGAAGTTATTATCATTACTTTTAATCCTACTAATTCCCCCACTATATTTATGGATTTAAGGAATAGAGTCTTTAAAGATTACCTTGATCATATTTTTGTACTCTTTATAGATGATATTATTATATATTCAAAGAGAAAGGAAGAGAATGAAGATAACTTGAGGATTATTTTGAAGACACTAAATAAGTATAAGTTTTATTAAAAACTTACCAAGTGTGACTTTTTTCTATAAAAAGTTTCATTTGTTGGGTCATGTAATCTCAAGTGAGGGTATATGTGTAGATCCATCAAAGATGGAAATTATTGAACATTTTCCCAGACCTACCACGGTGACTGTGATTATTAGTTTTTGTGGTTTTTCTAGGTACTATAAATACTTTGTGGATAATTTATCATGGATATCTAATCCACTCACCAAGTTTACTTGGAAGGGGGAAAAGTTACTTTGGATGGATGAATATAAATAAAAATTAAGGAACTGAAGAGACGATTAGGCAATGCACATGTACTTATACTACCGTATATTGTAGAAGGGTTGTAGATCTGTAGTGATGCATTAAAGATGTACTAGGATACATTATAATGTATAATAATATGGTTATAGCTTATTCCTCACAATAATTTAAGGTTCGTGACTAAAATTACCCAACTCATGATTTGGAGTTAACTATGGTAATTTTTACATTAATGATATGGAAGAATTATATTTACGAAGAAATGTGTGATATATATACTTATAATAAATGTTTAAATTATATATTCATTTATAAGGATATGAATATGATCCATAGAATATGGTTCGATTTGATAACAAATTATGACTCTTTATTACATTATCACCCTAAGAAAGTGAAAAGGGTGGCTGATGATCTGAGTCAAAAGGATCATTCTAGTTTGTATATGATAAGGGTTATAAAATATCTCATATTTCGGGATTTGAAAATGATGGATATATAAATCTTGAAGTAAGGAGAGAAATATTATCTTACTCAAATGAGTGTTCTACAATATATCCATGTAATGATTAAAGAGGTGCAGAAGGAAGATGTGGACTATAGAATATGGTTAGAAATCTTCTTAAATTCAACCTCAATTTTGATGTAATGATAAGGTTTAGGAACCATGTATGTTTATAATAAATAATAGACTTGAAGATGGATTTATTAGATGAAACTCATATTTCAACATTTTCTATTCAACTTGGAAGTAAAAATATGTATAGAGATATGAAATAGTATTTCTGGTGGAATAACATAAAGAGAGATATTATAGAGTGTGTATCTTAGTGATTTGTATGTCATAAAGTTATAGTTTAGAGACATAAGTATTAGGTTATTTTTCACCCATTACTCATACCAGAATGGAAATATGAAAACATCACCATGGATTTTATCATTGGACTCCCCAAAACATCTAAAAGACATAATGTTATTTTGGTTGTAGTTGATCATATTATAAAGTGATCACGCTAAATTACTATCAAACAAGATTTATCACTTGTTTATATTTCAAAAATAAAAATTAAAGAAGTACAAATCTTACATGGATTGCCATATTCTATTGTATCTGATCGGGATTTTAGGTTTAACTCAACCTTTTGTGGAATTATTTAGAAGGATTTGGATATAGAATTGAGTTTCGGTATTGTTTATCATCCTTATAATTATGGTCAGTCTAAGAGAACCATTTAAACCCTATAGGATATGTTGAGATCTTATTTTTTGGGTTTCAAAGGTTTTTGGGATCAATGCCTTTCTATAGTTGAGTTTTCTAAAAAAATAAATTTTACTCAAGCATTCAAATGGATCCATATGAATTAATATATGGAAGAAAGTGTAGAAATAAATACATCAATACTTGAGATAGTTGAGGAAATGGTAGAGAAAGTTAGAACTATCCAATAACACATCAATTCATCTTAGAGTTAACATAATATTTTTGACAATAATTAGGAAAATATGGAATTTGAATTTGGTGAGAAGGTATTTCTTTAAATTTATCCATAGAAGAAGGTTATGAGAATTTAAAATGTTTGAAATATTAGCACTAGGTGTATTTTACCATTCAATATTCTTAATCGATTAGGGATGGTAGTTTATCACTTAGAACATCCATTGATCCTCTCTCAAGATCATGATGATTTTCATCTATCTCTAATAATGAAGTACATACATGATCCTTCACATATACTAAACTTAGGGGTTGTACCACTGGATCATAATATTTATAATAAAGAAAAACTGGTAGAAATATTGTATTATAGAGATAAATTTCTATTGAACATGACTACTCAGCTAGTTAAATTTCTCTAGAGGAATCATAAATTTGAAGAAGCTACTTAGGAACTTTAGGATGTAATGAAACAAAAATATCCTCACTTTTTTTATCATAGTGATGGGACTACGAGGGAAGAATTAATTTTAAAGGTGGTATAATGTAACACTCTAAGATTTTATGATATATTTATATTCAAATAAAGTTAAAATCATTGATAACATGTGTTACATGAAACACTGAGTTAAAATAACCCACAACAGACTACTGAAATATTTAAATGTTACCACTATAATCTAGATGTTAAAATTGGTGGTATGAATAGGAATAGAAACATTATGAAAATCATGTATAAATTTTTTTATATAATTTAAATACATTTATTAATGTATAATAAATAAGTAATCAATTTTTTAGAAAATTTGTTTTCTGTTTCAAAAATGGGTTTTCTTCATAAATGGTTTTTATTGCATTTTATGTGTGAATATTATAATATATTTATACCCATTATAGAAGTTTTTTTTGAAAAAATGGACAAAATTTTTGGATTCATCATAAAAATTTTAACTTAGGAATAAAATTTGGTATTTTTCTAAAAAGATTAATTTCTTAGTGAATAGTAGAAAATAATGATTTTTATTAAAAACTATTTTTTCCTTTCAGATATTTATAAAATAATTCTTTTTAAATGGTTTAAAAGCTAAATTAGTTAATTTATAATATTAATAATCCTATTAATATCATTTTAACCAATTTTATGCTTTATTTTCGTATAAAAACTATTTACACTTAATAAGAAATTTTTTCTGGAAAAACAACCTTTCATTTCATTTTTTGAGATTAATTTTAAATTAAATCCTTAAAATTTTGTGAATTGGATTTTAAAAAATGGATTAATAAATACTTATAATCATAATAATTAATTTAATTTAATATTTTTAACTTAATTTTTATTCATTATGAATAATTTTCGTGGTAAATAGTTGTCACCTTGGTGAAAGAGGTAAAATTGGGTTAAAACCAGTGGTAAAACAAAAAAAAAACTATTTACACTTTACTTTATCTTATTGTATGAGTTTTTTACCAAATTTATTATTAATGATTCAAATAATGTATTTTAAAAAATAATTTCGAAATTGGTATCCAAAACTTGGCATTTTTTAGATAAGTTAAATTTTATTCAAATTTAAAACTATTTTTGGTTATTTCATTTAATGAAATGGTTTGAAGATTCTATTAAATTTAAGATTTCCCCAAAATTATTAAAACCTTAATTTTTCTATTATTTAACCCAAAAAAAAATTAAACTAATTTATTAATTAATTTCAAGGTTAAATTATTTTTACTCTTAAATTTAGTATTTTTCTAAAAAACTATTTTGGATGGGTTTTTTGTTCTTATATTAAAAGTAATTTCTAACACAAATAGAAATTAAATATAATAAAATTTATTACACATGTCCAAATTTAGTTATAATACCCTTTTTTATATAATTAAATTATCATGTTAAAAATTTTCGTTATCACGGTTAAGGTTAAAATGGGTTTAAATTGGTTTAAATGAAAGATAAGGCCTAAAATTTATCCAAAACTTGCCTTAATGTGATTGTTTGAGTTTATTTATACACTATCACATATTATATTCTAATTATGGGTTACTTAGTTCTAATTTACATGATAATGATATATATTATTTAATCTTTTAAGTAATTCCAAGTGTGTCATTTCCCTCCCCTAAAAAAGGATACCACATCTCCTCTCTTCTCCACACTTCATGAGCCTTATAAATTGAAAAAAACCACTTTAATAACTTCTTATATTCATTACCCATTTTCTATATCTTCTAATGTTTCTAAAATACTATCCATTCAAAGCATAATGTGTAATCCAAAGGAGGTTTCTCAACAAAGAGGTATAACTTTTAATTGGGTGTTTCCAATTTTATTTCTTATTATACCTCCTATAATATCCATGGTATCCATCATAAAATAGTTAATTAATTTTATTCAATATAATTAATTTTATTATGATTTAAAACCATTATAAACCTTCTTTCCATCCAATGGAAAGTGGAAACATTACTTGTGCATTTGTACGGCTTACTATCTACATGTTGTGGTGTAATTTGTTTTTCATCGCCACTTTAATAAGATGGTTATAATTAAATATTTAATAAAAAAATATGTTATTTATGATATTATAATTATTATTAAAATGTGAATTAGTATTTAAATTTATTTCATTCCTTTCTTTGAAAATTTAAAACAGTGTCCTTCCATGCATACGCCTTACCGTCTCTATGAACGGTAAAATTCATTTTTTTATCTCTACCTTTTATGGATGACTATAAATATGTATATAATGAATATATATGATATTTATATCATTAATAAAAAAAATTATATGATTTAATGATAATTAAAGTACAAGTATTGAGACTACTGAACTGAAACATGCGTGAAAAACAAAGCAGGTATAACCCGGAAATGTGATTTTTATAAATAATTGTTAATAAATGAGTGATAAGATGTTATAATTAAATAATATATGATATTATATATATGATTAAAGTTCAAAAATATATTTATAATAAATATATATTTATTATACATGAGGTTTTAACACGTATGGATCAAGACAAGACTTGAGGTAAGGGGTTTCTTGTCTCACTTTTATTTTTGTGAGACATATGCTATATTCACCTCTTGATTCCTTCATGATGTGTATATAATTATCATTTGAAATGCCATAACATTATTAACCTTAATTTAATGATATTTTAATTCTAATAATAAGTTATCATTACATGGTTCCTATGATTAAAAATTTCCCAAATTGGTAATGGAATTATGTAGCAATTTTATCATTTATCAAGATTATTTATAAATAAGTTTTTTATGACGAAATTTCATGATCTATATATCTCTAATATCAAGAATTTTATTATACCCCATTGACATTACATTTTTTTCTTTAATTTTCCTCACTTTAAGTACTCAAAAGACCAAAATAATATTTTTAATGAGAAACAACTTTATTTCTCCCTTCGTTCGAAAATCCTTTTTCTTCCATATCCATGTTTTCTAAAATATTTTCAAGAATGTTTTTACTAATCTCCGATTATTTTTTAAATATATTTTTATCAATTTTTAAATTTTAAAAAAATGTTATAAGGAATATTCTTATCATTTTTTGAATGCTGTATTTTGACTTTTTTTCAAAAATGTGAGAGGAACTTTGTTTTAACATACACAACATGAATGGAATTTCACTCCATTATGAACACTTAGTGATTTGAAGCTTCATTTAAATGTTTATAAGGTTATTTTCAAAGAAATTTTTTCCATAAAATTTTGTAAATTTTTATATTTTGAATAAGTGATTTCAAAGTTAAAAGGGCATTTTCCTCAATAAATTTTCCAAGTGGTATTTTAAAGGCATTTTCATCTAAGAAAATGTCCTTTGATGTTAATTATGATTTAATTGGTATATGAACCAATGATACCATCATTGTTATTTATTTTAATGTTTTATGATTATAATGAAGATATTATTATGAAACCTCTTTATTTTCAATATGTTAATTTATGATGAAATGTTGAAATGTTTATGAAACATGTTTCCTTTCCATGGGTTATAATATATGTTAAATGATTTATGGTCTTGTATCATACATATGAATAGATTTTTATAATGTGATGGGAAGGCCTGGAATTATATATTCCTACAATGCATTTGGTAAATATGTATTTCTCATGATATAATAAGGACTGGAATGGGGAGTGAACCTAGTTCAGCAAGGGACTATGTCCACTATGATAGTCTTTTAAGTAAACCTTAACTAATGATATAATGGAGTGGGGAGTGAACCTGATACACTATTATGGTCTTGGAAGTTATCCTTGACTAAGTAAATGATTTTCTATGATTATTTATATTCCAAAAACTATTTTCTTATTCCAATGTTATGCCCTCAATGCTCATATTCTTTGATTCCTTTATGATTAATGACTTAGGAACTATCAAGAATTATTCCATGACTCGTGATTATGATATTTGATATAATTGGTATGGTTTTCAAATTTTAATCTCTTGTTATGATATCCTTATGCTAATTTTTTGTTTAAGTGATCATTATTGTCTCTCTTTTTACCTTTATTGAGCATCTAAGCTCACCCTTTTTTAGGTTTATTTTCCCCAAGTTATGAAAAACTTTTTTAAGTATTTTATATCTAATAAGAGTGATAGTTATGAATAACTTAGAGGTAGATGTTGTAGATCTATTATTAACAATTTTTTTATGTATCCATGTTACCAAAGACACTAAACTTATACGATTATGGCATGGATTGTACTCTTATGTATTTAATATTAATCTAAAAGATGTAATATTTGTATTTGAAAAGTATAGGTCACTATAAGTGGATATTTAAAGAGTTAAAGAAGATTTTAATCACTACACCTATGATCATATTACCAACTAGTGTAGAAAAATTTTTGATCTACAGTGATGCGACCAAAAAGTCTTGGGTTTTGTACTCATGAAATATTATAAATAAATAGTCAATGCCTCCCACAAATTAAATATCCATGAGAAAAAACTACCTAACCCATGATTTGGAATTAGATTTAGGGATCTTAACATTGAATATTTGGTGATGTTATCTCTACAGGAAGAAGTGTGACATATATAAATATCATAAAAGGCTCAAGTATATATTCACATAAAGGAACTCAATATGCTCCAATGAAGGTGGTTAGAGTTGATTGAGGATTATGATTTCCCAATCCTTTCTCATCCATGGAAGGCAAACAAAATGGTATATACTCTGAGTAAAAATATCTAACATCCCTATCTCTAATGAGCATTGAAAGGGATCTAATCCTTTTTTATATGAAAAATATGGACATGGGAATTATAATGGAGACTTAATCCTACATTTGTCAAATAAATTATCAATAATACATTTTTGAGAGGATCAAGGAGGCCTGAAAAAGATGATTTGGAGCTACAATTAAAGGTATAAAATATTCTAGATTTTAACTTTAATAAATATTGAGTCATAAGTTTTAGAACTCAGATATGTTTCCCATAAAAACCAAATATTAAGAGTGAACCTACAGATTATGTGAATAGGTCATACTTCTCTATTCATCCAGGAAGAACTAAGATGCATAGATATCTAAAGAAAAAATTATGGTAGGAAAACATGAAGATGGAGATTACAAAATTTGTATCTCGATGTATGGTATGCCAAAAATTCAAGGATAAATGACAGAAGTCTAAGGGTATTATGAAACTACTTCTCATAAAAGTATTGAAATGGTAAAACATAACCATGTATTTTATCATAAGACTCCCTTTAACATCTAAATTAAATAAATACATCTAAATAGTAGTTGATCACCTCATAAAGTAAGTTCATTTCATTACTATCAAGTAATATTTCACTCTCAACAAAATTGCTAATATATATTTAATATGAGTGGTAAGTATACAAGGAGTACCAATATCCTTTATATCTGATCAAGATATGAGGTTTACCTCTAGCTTTTGGAAAATCCTTCGGCATGTACTAGATACAGAGTTAAGTTTCAGTATTTATCATCACCCTTAGACTGATGGTCAGTCTAAAAGAACTATTAAAACTCTAGATCATATGTTGAGACCATGTTCAATTGATTTCCAAGGATGTTGGGATCCACCCCTTCCCTTAGTGTAGTTATCATATAATAATAGTTTTCATTCTTAGATTATAATGTCTTCTTTTGAGGCTTTATATTGGAAGAGGTTTTAGACTCCAACATGCTGGGATGAATTTAGAGAGAATAATATTATGTAACACAATATTATCTAAGATATAATAGATAAGGTTCAAACCATTCAACATCATATGAAATCTATAGGAATTTGATGGAAAAACTATGAATGAAATCATTGAAAAGGCTAGGATTTTGAGGTCAGAGATAAAGTGCTTCTTCATATATCACCATGGAAGAAACTCATGAGGTTTGGGAATTAGGGAAAGCGTATTTCTAGATACATTGGCCCATTTGATATTCTTGACCTTATTATAGTTATGGCCTATCAACTAACACTCTCACCTAACCTATCTTAAGTACATTATGTGTTCCATGTATCTCTGTTGAGGAAGTATGTATCCAACCCCTCATATGTACTGAATCCATATGTGATCCGCTTGTAGAATTTTCTTTCATATGAGGAGAATTCGGTGAAGATCTTAGATCATAGAGACAAATATCGACAAAATAAGAAAACTCACCTAGTCAAAGTGTTGTAGAAGAACCAAAAGTTTTAGGGGGAAATATGGGAACCAAAAAAGGCCATGAAATAAAAATAACCAAATCTATTCTAATGTAAAAATTAAATTTCAAGGGTGAAATTTTTAAATGCGTGAATAATTCAATGATACAAACTTTTATAAATGAAATTTCCTTTTTAAAAAAATTAATTCCTTATTAAATAATGTATTTAAAAAAACATGCAATAATTTTTTTTATTTTATATCATTATAAAAGATATCATATTAGATTTAAAATTCTATTAAGAATCATAATTGTTGATAATATAAATTTTATGTAGTTATTATTAATATTTTTAAATATTAAGGGTTATAATAATGTCAAATTTATATAGAAAAAATAAGTTATGGCCTCATCCATTATGATCGAACCCTATGAATCCAATTTATTATATATTATCAGGGATATATAATCACTAGTCTTCACCCTTGACCAAGATCATGCTAAAATTTAATAACTAAAACATTAATGAAACTTTTTACTGGAGAAGTTATATCTTTTCATGATCATTGTCCAAACCATGTTCGTTGAACCACCCCTAAGAAGGTACCACCATCACACACCTTACCCCTTGAGAGTATTCTAGTATATTAAAGGGATATGTATCTAAACCCTAGTATTTTGAATTTTTATGTTTTATATATTATAAAATAATGATTATATTTATCCCATTTCATTATTAATTTATATATACACTTATATATGAGTTGAATAAAGTTAGATTTTGATATGAAGAAAACAAAATTTCATTTTCAAAAAATATATGGTTTTAATTAAAAAATTATTTTTGATAGAATTAATTATTTTGAAATAAATTTTATTTTTATGTAATGTTCTTATTAAATAATATTAATTTATATAAACATTTTAATGTAATTTAATGAATTCCAATATAAACTTGATAAGGATAATAAAATTTTTATTGTTGTAAAAATGAGTATTTTTCAATAAACAGTGATTTTTATTTAAAGGGGGAAATTCTCATAATTAGAAAAAATATTTTGATAAAATAGATATTATTTTTAAAATTAGCATGTTTAAATTATCTAATGGTGAATTTTTCATAACTTTCTGAGAAAATCTAATTTTTCAGTGTAAATTAAAAATATTATAAATATTCAGATTGTATTATGACGTCATAATAGCCTAAAAGTGATGTAATAATTTCTATTAAAGTAATAAAAAACCAAATATGTAAAGACCCATAAAATTCAAGGGAATTTTTTTTCCTTAATTTTCTTTGGGATTTTACAAGAACGCAGTTTCTCACGGCACCTGATTCTGAGGCCTGGTGTGCCCGGAATCATTTTCCGTAGTTTAGCTCATGTACGTTTAGTAAAACGAATGAGCGGGTTTTCCTAACTTTTGAACCGGTGCTGGGAATCGAATTCCGAGGGCACCGATGGAATCTCAGCACTGGTAATTGCTTAAGAACACCATTTCTGGAGTTGCATTTTCTCGGGTGAGGTTATTAATTATTTTGGGTTAATTAAAGAATAAAATAAAATAATGTGCAACAGATTTTATTTTTATTCTAAGCAGTGTTAACCTAGGAATGGTGGTTGGAGTGGGACCCACTGATATCCTAACTCCTAGGTTGGATATCAGTGAGGTGGGTCCCACACGAGCCCCACCCCCTTTAATTTCCTTTTACCTCCCACGTGCATTTAATATAGTAACTCACCCGCACCCCCTCTTAAATGCCAAGTAAACTCTCACGTTAAATTAATTATTAAACCCCTCATTAATTGGTCAACACTCAATAATTAAATCTTGATCTTTTTTTGAATTTCAAAAACCATTGGCATGAGAAATAAAATAAGGCAAAGCCTTATTTTATTATGTTGTTTCGTTGTGCGAGGAGAATTGGAGAGGAGTTTCTCAAGTCTTGAACTTCATCTTCCTCCTTGAAGAACACGAAGAACGCACTGTCACCGACGAAGAACGTCGGCCTCCGAAAAAGGGCGACGAAGAACGCCGAACCCTCGGAGATTGACGACGCGATGCCGTGTACCGCGACGCCAGCGATTCTCTTCTCTGAGACGCCTTTTTTCCGCGATGCCTTCTTCCGCAACGTTCTTTCCCGCGACGAACCTTCATTCGACGACACCTTGAGGTCGGGGTTATTTTTTTTTGCCCGTGGTTTTTCCTTTGTCGTTCATCGTCTTCTTATTGGGCCGCCTGTTATCGTAATAACAGGAGGAGTTCGGACCGCACGAACACGGCCGACCCTCCTCCCCCATTGTTGGTTGTACTTGTTGCGGCACGAGCAAAGGAGACACGATGCAACGGTACCACGCAGAAACAATGAAGAACGGGTGAGGAAGAGTGGTGCCGTCGCACCGCACCGTAGCGGCATTTCGAAGGCTCCGAAGTTTGATTAATTGACGGTGGATCGACGGGCATTGATGGAACGGGCCGCAGAGGCGGTTTGATGATTCCGCAGTAAATTGTGAGACCCGATGTGAACGCCGGTGCAGATGGAATTGAAAACGGACCACCAGAGAAACTCCGGTGGCCCGCAGAATTCACAGGCGGCGCGGGTCGCTGGCTGCCGGAGGGGGCGGCCGGCACCGGCCGGCCGCCCGGAGGCAGCGGTTCCCGGTGCACCGCTAGGAGGGACTGCCGCAACTGAAGCCGCGGCGGCAGGCGTTTGGTCCCACGGCCGCGCGGGACCGAGGAGGGGACGCGGCGCTGGACCGCGTCCGCTGGCAAGGAACGGCACCAACGTGGGGGCCCCGGCGACAATCAAGGGGGAAGCCGCCCCCTTTGCGCAGCCGCTCGGCCAGCACCGAACCGCCCCGGGCCGGACCGGCCGCACCCTAATGGGCCAGACCCAGACCCGGTTCGGGCCGACCCAGGGGGGTTGGGCCGGGTCGGACCGGGCCTAGACCCCCCATTTTCAAACCACTTCCATTTTTTCCCCGTATCTTGGGATACGGACCTCCGATAGACGCACCGTCAGTTGCAATGTGATCCTTTTATCTAGGCGGTCATTTCAGTATATTACACTCAAGGTTTTGGAGAACTTTGGGTATGGCCGGGTTGGTTCAAACACGAAACCAACTGGGCCCTTAGAGCGGAAACACTTATAACTTGAGCTCCAGACGTCCGATTGACGTGTCGTCGACTTTTTTGGATTCCTATTAGTGAGACGGGCCTTTTGGATTACTCCTCTTGAGGTTTCGATGTAGTTGGAGTGTGGTCGGGTTGGTTTTGACTTAAAAACCAACCAAGCCCCTGGAACGAAAAGGCCAATAACTCTCAGACCGGGCGTCTGATTGACTCGCCGTCTGTTACGTTGAGTTCCTCTCGTCGAGACAGAACTTTGAGATACATCAAATCCATACTACATGTCAGTTGATGTATCAACCCCTTGGCTCGTGGAGCAGACCCTCCCGGAACGAGCATGCTGTGTGAGGGAACCCTAGAGCTGGCTGCGACTGTGACGACTGCACTAAAATCCTATGTGGGTTCGGCAGCAATGAAGACCGTACTGAAATCCTATGTGGGTTTGACGGAGATGAATACTGCACTGAAATCCTATGTGGGTTCGGCAGTGATAAAGACCGTACTGAAATCCTATGTGGGTTCGACGGAGATGAAGATTGCACTGAAATCCTATGTGGGTTCAGCAGCGATAAAGACCGTACTGAAATCCTATGTGGGTTCGACGGATATGAAGATTTCACTGAAATCCTATGTGGGTTCGGCAGCGATAAAGACCGTACTAAAATCCTATGTGGGTTCGACGGCAATGACTACTGTTCTTGTATCCTATGTGGGTCTGGCAGTGTCTGAATCTGTTCTTGCTATCCTATGTGGGTCTGGCAGAGTAGCTGGTTTAGTATCCTACGTCGGTCCCAACCTAGATGAATCAGTGGCTATATATGATCATCTCTATCACCAAAGAGGTATATCTTTGTGAGCTGAGTCTTGAATTTCAATCATTATCTTCAATATTATTGACTTGCTTTCTTATGTGGATTGTGTTGTGCTATACTGTGTGGACGTGATCGAACTTGGGCTCGGATGTTGGAGCCAAACTGGAATTGATGACTTAGGTATATGTATGGGCATATACCTAAGTAGTGTTGGTTGTTACTTCGTGATTGTATATTTCTTTTGTGGATTCTGGGAGGCCTTCGGGGGTCTCGGGGTCCCTACTGAGTAGTGTATACTCACCCCTGCATGGGCTATTCCCACACTACGTTGTGTTGGATGCAGACGACGGACAACAATGATCGTGGTAGAGGCCAGTGGAGCAGTCGGTACCTGGAGGTGGACCACTGGGAGGGACGTACACGGAGCAGACGGCTGGACCTGAGGAGCTGAGGTGGCTATCTGTACCCACCATTCAGGTGGGACTACTAGTGGATGGATCAACGTTGCTGATTTACTTTCAGTTGTTGTACTTTCTTTCCAGTTGTACTTTACTTTCAGTTTGGGTTTGTATTCTGGTCTATTTAATTTCCGCACTTATTTGTACTCAGTTTACTTAGTGTTTACTTCTGCTGGCTTACTCTGTGGTGTTTGTTTACTTATAAAGGAAATTCCTTCCCCTTTTTGTTGGGATATACGCCTTAGTGCTAGTCGCCAGCCCCTGGCCTATGGGAGGCGGACTTGGGGTAGTCACGGCACGGGTCCCGAGGACGGGTCGTGACAAATTGGTATTAGAGGAATTAGGTTCTACCACATAACTCGAGACTCTGATATTTCTTCTATGTGAAGCAATAGTGTTAAGGGTTTTGAGTGTGGTTATCAGTCCAGGGAGTCTAGTGTTGGTGTGGCGGCCGACGTATCCGTACAGCAGGACCCCGACTTCTGATTTCCGACTCAATTCACGAAAACATTTATTGCATGTGTGTTTTAAAAGTTTTCTTTGTGATTACTTTGTGTCAGTTCACCAAGTATACTTTTTGACCATGGTGCACCTGTTTCTTTTCAGGATGGCCACACGACGGCATCCAGCTAGGGTTCCAAGCGTTGTGCGAGATGATAGCCCACCAAGCGACGATGCCTCGGTGCAGGGCCCTTTGACAGCGGAGGCACCGGAGGTACCTCTACCCACCGAGCCACCGATGCTACCAGCCCCAGCCGCTGATAGTGCACGTCTCCTTAGTGTACTGCATGAGTTTTAACATCAGAGACCGCCCAAGTTCCGTGGGGAGACAGAACCTCAGGTAGCCGAGGATTGGATGGAGGTAGTTGTGCGAGTTTCCATGTTAGTGGGGACACCAGCTGACCTCATGGTGATCCTCACGGCGAGCCTCCTGCACGCGGCAGCAGGCAGATGGTGGAGCTTGATGCTCCAGGTGCACGACAAGGCATCACTCCTCTGGACGGACTTTGAGAGCCTCTTCCGCTCGGAGTTCGTCCCAGCCACCCTCCATGCGGTGCGCATCCACGAGCTTCTACAGCTGCGGCAGGGCATCATGACGGTCTCCTAGTACTCAGTGAGATTTATCGATCTCTCATGCTATTTGACGGACATGGTACGAGACCCATTCTTTTGGGCCCGGTCCTTCGATCAGGGAATGAGGCATGAGATCAGGGCATCGATTATCTCCCTCAGCATTCTGACACAGGCAGGAGTACTGGAGAGAGATCTTCTCATAGAGAGCTTTCTTACCAAGCCTACGCCGACAGCGAGACCTATCGTAGGGCGGCATGTAGCAGATTCGTATGCAGCCGGCAGTCGACGGATGTCACAGGGGTCTAGGAGGACCGTACCATCAGGAAGACGACCTTAGGACACTGGCTCAGAGGTGCGGGGCATAGGGCACAGAGCCAGCCTTCCGAGGAGCAGGCAGTGCTACGCATGCGGCGGGTAGGGCCACATGGCTCATGACTGCCCGACCCGCCGTGCAGAGGAGCAGCAGAAGGTTGAGAGGCCACCTAGACAGAGGCAGAGGGTCGACCGTGGTGGTCTGCCGAGAGCAGGCGGACGAGGCAGGGGAGCTGGCTGAGCAGCAGGTGGTGGGTGATGCTTTGAGGCTTTACCACCACCACCACCAGGAGGTCCACCCCAACCACAGGGAGCTTGCGGGCAAAGGCAGGCTCAGCTTCAGGCAGCAGAGGCCTATAACCACAGCGCGCCAGAGATGATTCGAGGTATGATCTATGTCTACTCCACTTTTTCTACAGTTCTTATAGACACAGGAGCGAGTCATTCCTTTATTTCTGCTACCCTTGTTCGGAGATCGGATATTCCAATGGAGCCGTTGGCTCGATCTTTACGTCCAGAGACTCCTACGGCAGCAGACTCGACGATTACACACTGGTGCCGGCAGTGTGAGCTTACTCTAGGAGGCGAGAACTTCGGTTGGGATCTTCTTGTAGCGGCGTCAAGGCCTTACATCATCATCTTGGGCATGGATTGGTTATCTACAGTCCAAGCTCCGATTGACTGAATTAGGCGCAAGGTGCGGTGTGTATGCACCGATGGGAGCAGGTTTACCTTCATCGGCGAGAAAGGAGCCTTTGCAGCACAGGATGGACTCACGAAGAGGAGAGGACATCCCATCACTCATCAGTTGGCTAGCCTCATCCTAGGAGCAGTTGACGTGCAGAGTCCTAGTTTTCTTGTAGTGGTGGATCAGTATGTGGACATTTTCCCTGGAGATGTTCCAGGACTACCTCCTCATAGAGAGGTAGACTTTTATATTGACCTATACCCCGGGACAGCCACGATATCCACTCCAGCATTTCAGATGGCTCCCGCTGAGCTTCGAGAGCTACGGGTACAGTTGGAGGACTTACAGGGAAAGGGATTCATCCGACCCAGTGTTTCACCCTGGGCTTCCCCGATATTGTTCCCCAAGAAGGTGGACGGGAGCTTGCGACTTTGTGTCGACTATCGTCGCCTGAACCAGGTGACCGTGAGGAACAAGTATCCGCTACCGAGGATTGACGACCTCTTCGATCAGCTCAAGGGAGCATGGTGGTTCTCAAAGATAAACCTTAGATCATGCTATCATCAGCTCAGAGTTCGAGACGAGGACGTGCAGAAGACGGCCTTCAGATGTCGGTATGGCCACTATGAGTTCTTGGTTATGCCTTTCGGAGTAACCAATGCTCCAGCAGGGTTCATGGGTCTCATGAACAGGATCTTTTATCCATACCTCGATCAGTTTGTCGTGGTCTTCATCGATGACATATTGATATACTCGACCACTGAGGAGAAGCGCGCCTACCACTTGCGGGTTGTACTAGACACACTCCAAGAGCAATAGCTTTATGGAAAGCTCTCAAAGTGTCAGTTCTGGTTACGTGAGGTCCACTTATTGGGACACTTCATCTATGAGGTGGGAGTTGCGGTGGATCCTGTGAAGATCGAGGCAGTGCTAGCTTAGGAGCTACCCAGGAGCGTGACGGAGGTTCGGAGTTTCTTGGGGATAGCTGGGCACTGCCAGAGATTTGTGCCAGACTTTTCCAGAGTTGCGGCACCACTCTCAACTTTGAAAAAGAAGGGGAAACCCTTTGTGTGGTCAGAAAGATGTCAGTAGAGCTTCCAGGAGCTGAGACAGAGCTTGACCAGTGCACCTATCTTGAGGATACCGGAGGAGGGAGTAGGGTACGTAGTCTAATGCGATGCATCAGGGACCGGAGTCGGATGTGTCCTGATACAGGATCGGGCCGTGATCGCCTATGGATCACGTCAGTTGAGGCAGCATGAGCAGAACTATGCTACCCATGACCTGGAGTTAGCAGTAGTGGTCTTCGCTCTAAAGATGTGGCGACACTATCTTATGGGCGAGCGCTTTACAGTCTACTCTGACCACCAGAGTCTCAAGTACATCTTCTCGCAGAAGGACCTGAATCTGAGACAGTGACGATGGCTCGAGTTCCTCCAGGACTATGACTTTGAGATAGTCTATACTCATGGGAAGGGGAATGTAGTAGTCGATGTTATCAGCAGGAGGACGGGCATCCAGCTACTCGGGGAGGCGACGGAGCAGCTAGTTTCTTTGTAGATATCCTTCGTGGATAGAGATGGAGCATCCTTTCTTCAGTCACTCACAGTCACTCCTCCACTACTGTAGTGGGTCAGAGAGGCACAGCATGGGGACGCTGACTGTGAGACACGGCGTGCATAGATATCTTCAGGACAGGCACCTGATTGATTCTCTGTAGGAGGAGAGCGCGTCATCCTTTTCAGAGGACGTACCATGGTACCAGTTGCTTTACAGGAGGAGGTGCTGAGAGAGTTTCACACTTCCCCTTTAGCGGTACATCCAGGAGTGACGAAGATGTACTAGGATCTCAGACGATAGCACTGGTGGCTAGGTATGAAGAAGGTTGTGTCAGAGTTTGTTTCTCGATGCCTCACCTGCCAGCAGGTGAAGGCAGAGCACTAGGTACCAGCAGGCTTGGTACAGCCCATGGAGGTCCCAGAGTGGAAGTGGGACAGGATATCTATGGATTTTGTGACTGGACTTCCACGTACTTCCAGAGGTCATGACTCCATTTGGGTGATTGTCGACCGACTCACCAAGTCGGCCCACTTCTTACCCATCAAATAGCAGGGCTCAGTAGAGAGGTTGGGGCGTCTCTACGTTCAGGATATTGTACGTCTTCATGGTGTGCCATCATCTATCGTCTCTGATCGAGATGCTTGCTTTACTTCCTGGATTTGGAAGGGGTTGCAGGAGGCATTCGGGACGCAGCTACGTCTGAGCACCGCCTTTCACCCTCAGACGGATGGTCAGACGGAGAGGACCATTCAGACTCTCGAGGACATGCTTCGTGCATGTGTCCTCAACTTTGGTCACAGCTAGGAGGACCACCTACCCTTGGTGGAGTTCGCGTAGATCAACAGCTACCACTCCACCATCGGGATGGCACCATACGAGGCATTGTACAGCCGACCTTGCAGATCACCCATGTGCTTGACAGACCCTGGGGAGTCAGCACTTGTGGGACCGGAGATGGTCCAAGCCACGATAGAGAAGGTCCAGGTCATCCAGGATCGGATGAGGATAGCTCAGAGCCGGCATAAGTCTTATGCTGACAGGAGGCAGAGGCCACTAGAGTTCAAGGATGGTGACCATATCTTCTTGCGGGTCTCACCTCAACGTGGATTACAGAGATTTGGCCGAGGTGGCAAGTTATCTTCGCGCTTCATTGGACCATTCCAGGTCCTTAGCAGGATAGGCGAGGTGGATTATCACCTGGCTCTACCACCTCAGTTGCACCAAGTGCACGACGTCTTCCACATATCTCAGCTGAGGAGATACGTGCACGACCCGAAACATATCATCGACCATGGGGAGCTAGACCTTGACAATGGGGCGACCTTTGCAGAGGTCCCGGTGGAGATCGAGGATCGACAAGAGCAGGTCCTACAAGGACGGTCGATACCTCTAGTGCGCATCAGATGGCAGCACGAGAACCTCCAGGAGAGCACTTGGGAGAGGGAGGCTCAGATGCGTGCTCAGTACCCACTTTTGTTCCCCTAGTTTATGATGTATCTTTACGGGTACATAAAGACCTGAGGTGGGAGTAATGTAAAGACCCGTAAAATTCAAGGGAATTTTTTTACCTTAATTTTCTTTGGGATTTTACAAGAACGCGGTTTCTGACGGAACCTGATTCTGAGGCCCGGTGTGCCCGGAATCATTTTTCGTAGTTTAGCTCAGGTACGTTCAGTAAAACGAATGAGAGGGTTTTCCTAACTTTTGAACTGGTGCTCGGAATCGAATTCCGAGGGCACCAATGGAATCACAGCACCGATAATTGCTTAAGAACACATTTTTCGGAGTTGCGTTTTCTCGGGTGAGGTTATTAATTATTTTGGGTTAACTAAAGAATAAAATAAAATAATGTACAATAGATTTTATTTTTATTCTAAGCAGTGTTAACCTAGGCATGGTGGTTAGAGTGGGGCCCACTGATATCCTAACTCCTAGGTAGGATATTAGTGAGGTGGGGCCCACACAATCCCCACACCCTTTAATTTCCTTTTACCTCCCATGTGCATTTAATATAGTAACTCACCTGCACCCCCTATTAAATGCCAAGTCAACTCTCACGTTAAATTAATTATTAAACCTCTCATTAATTGGTCAACGCTCGATAATTAAATCGTGATCTGTTTTTGAATTTCAAAAACTGTTGGCATGAGAAATAAAATAAGGCAAAGCCTTATTTTATTATGTTGTTTCGTTGTGCGAGGAGAATTAGAGAGGAGTTTCTCAAGTCTTTAACTTCATCTTCCTCCTTGAAGAACGCGAAGAATGCACCGTCGCCGACGAAGAACGCCGGCCTCCGATGAAGGGTGATGAAGAATGTCGAACCCTCGGAGATCGACGACGCGACACCGTGTACCGCAACGCCGGTGATTCTCTTCTCCGCGACACCTTTTTTCCGCGACACCTTCTTCTGTGACGTTCTTTCCCGCGACGAACATTCATTTGAAGACACCTTGAGGTAGGTTTTATTTGTTTTTTCCCATGGTTATTCCTTTTCCGTTCATCGTCTTCTTATTGGGCCGCCTGTTATCGTAATAACGGGAGGAGGTCGGACAGCCCGAACACGACCGACCCTCCACCCCCTTTGTTGGTTGTACTTGTTGCGGCATGAGTAAAGGCGGCACAGTGCAACGGTACCACGCAGAAACAATGAAGAATGGGCGAAGAAGAGCGGCGTTGTCGCACGGCACCGTAGCGACGTTTCGAAGGCTCCTTAGTTTGATTAATTGATGGCGGATCGATGGGCATTGACGGAACGGTCCGTAGAGGCGGTTTGATGATTCTACAGTAAAGTGCGAGACCCGAGGTGAACGCCGGTGTAGATGGAATCAAAAACGGACCACCGAAGCAACTCCAGTGGCCCGCGGAATTCACAGGTGGTGCGGGTCGCCAGTAGCCAGAGGTGGCGGTGCCCGGCGCGCCGCCAGGAGGGACCGCCGCGGCTTCAGCCACGGCGGCAGTCGTTCGGTCCCACGGTCGCGCGGGACCGAGGAGGGGACTCGGCACTGGGCCGCGTCCACTGGCAAGGAACGACACCCATGTGGGGGCCGCGACGACAATCAAGGGGGCAGTCGCCCCCTTTGCGCAGCCGCTCGGCCAGCGCCGAGCCGACCCTGCTCGGCCAGCGCTGAACCGCCCCGGGCCGGACCGGCCGACCCGGCTGGGCCGGACCGGGCCCACCGGGCCGCGCCCACCGGGCCGGGCCGCGCCCTAATTGGCCGGACCCGGACCCGGTTCGGGCCGACCCAGGGGGGGTTGGGCCGGGTCGGACCGGGCCCAGACCCCCCATTATCAACCACTTCCATTCTTTTTCCCGTATCTTGGAATACAGACCTCTGATAGATGCACCATCAGTTGAAATGCGATCCTTTGATCGAGGCGGTCGTTTCAGTATATTACACTCAAGGTTTTGGAGAACTTTGGGTATGGCCGGGTTGGTTCAAACACGAAACCAATCGGGCCCTCGGAGCGGAAACACTTATAACTTGAGCTCCAGACGTCCGATTGACGTGCCGTCGACTTTGTTGGATTCCTCTTAGTGATACAGACCTTTTGGCTTACTCCGCTCGAGGTTTGGACGCAGTTGGAGTGCGGTTGGGTTGGTTTTGACTTAAAAACCAACCGGGCCCCTGGAATGAAAAGGCCAATAACTCTCAGACCGGGTGTCTGATTGACTCGTCGTCTGTCACGTTGAGTTCCTCTCGTCGAGATGGAACTTTGAGATACATCAACTCCGGACTACGTGTCAGTTGATGTATCGACCCCTTGGCTCGTAGAGCAGACCCTCCCGGAACGAGCATGCTGTGTGCGGGAACCCTAGAGCTGGCTGCAACTGTGACGACTGCACTGAAATCCTATGTGGGTTCGACAGCAATGAAGACCGTACTGAAATCCTATGTGGGTTCGACGGAGATGAATACTGCACTGAAATCCTATGTGGGTTCGGCAGCGATAAAGACCGTACTGAAATCCTATGTGGGTTCGACGGAGATGAAGATTGCACTGAAATCCTATGTGGGTTCGACAGCGATAAAGAACGTACTGAAATCCTGTGTGGGTTCGACGGCAATGGCTACTGTTCATGTATCCTATGTGGGTCTGGCAGTGTCTGGCTCTGTTCTTGCTATCCTATGTGGGTCTGGTAGAGTAGCTGGTTTAGTATCCTACGTGGGTCCTAGCCTAGATGAATCAGTGGCTATATCTGATCATCTCTATCACCAAAGAGGTATGTCTGTGTGAGCTGAGTCTTGACTTTCAATCATTATCTTCGATATGATTGACTTGCTTTCTTATGTGGATTGTGTTGTGCTATCCTGTGTGGACGTGGTCGAACTTGGGCTCGGATGTTGGAGCCGAACTGGAATTGATGACTTAGGTATATGTATGGGCATATACCTAAGTAGTTTTGGTTGTTACTTCGTGATTGTATATTTTTTTGTGGATTATCCTTTGTGGATTCTAGGAGACCTTCGGGGGTCTCAGGGTCCCTACTGAGTATTGTATACTCACCCCTGCACGGGCTATGCCCACACTACATTGTGTTGGATGCAGACGACGGACAACGATGATCGTGGTAGAGGACAATGGAGCAGTCGGTACCTGGAGGTGGACCACTGGGCGGGACATACACGGAGCAGACGGCTGGACCCGAGGAGCTGAGGTGGCTATCTGTACCCACCCTTCAGGTGGGACTACCAGTGGATGGCTCAACGTTGCTGCTTTACTTTCAGTTGTTGTACTTTCTTTCCAGTTGTACTTTACTTTCAGTTTGGGTTTGTATTCTGGTCCATTTAATTTCCGCACTTATTTGTACTCAGTTTACTTAGTGTTTAATTCTACTGGCTTACTCTGTGGTATTTGTTTACTTATAAAGGAAATGCCTTCCCCTTTTTGTTGGGATATACGCCTTAGTGCTAGTCGCCAGCCCCTGGCCTATGGGAGGCGGGCTTGGGGTAGTCACGGCACGGGTCCTGAGGACGGGTCGTGACAAATTTGTATCAGAGGAGTTAGGTTCTACCACAGAACTTGGGACTCTGATATTTCTTCTATGTGAAGAAATAGTGTTAAGGGTTTTGAGTATGGTTATCAGTCTAGGGAGTCCAGTGTTGGTGCGGCGGCCGACGTATCCATACAGCAGGACCCTGACTTCTGATTTTCGACTCAATGCATGCAAACATTGATTGCATGTGTGTTTTAAAAGTTTTCTTTGTGATTACTTTGTTTGATCTCACCAGGTATACTTTTTGACCATGGAGCACCTATTTCTTTTCAGGATGGCCACACGACGGCAGCCAGCTAGGGTTCCGAGCGTTGTGCGAGACGATAGCCCACCGAGCGATGATGCCTCGGTGCAGGGCCCTTTGACAGCGGAGGCACCGACGGTGCCTCTACCCACCGAGCCACCGATGCTACCAGCCCCAGCCGCTGATAGTGCACGTTGCCTTAGTGTACTGCACAAGTTTCAGCGTCAGAGACCGCCCAGATTCCGTGGGGAGACGGACCCCCAGGCAGCCGAGGATTGGCTGGAGGCAGTTGTGCGAGTTTTCATGTTAGTGGGGACACCAGCTAACCTCATGGTGATCCTCGCGGTGAGCCTCCTTCACGCGGCAGCAGGCAGATGGTGGAGCTTGATGCTCCAGGTGCACGATGAGGAATCACTCCTCTGGATGGACTTTGAGAGCCTCTTCCGCTCGGAGTTCGTCCCAGCCACCCTCCGTGCGGTGCGCATCCAGGAGCTTCTACAACTGTGGCAGGGCATCATGACAGTCGCCTAGTACTCAGTGAGATTTACCGATCTCTCATGCTATTCGACGGACATGGTACGAGACCCATTCTTCCGGGCCTGGACCTTCGATCAGGGACTGAGGCATGAGATCAGGGCATCGATTATCTCCCTCATCATTCCGACACAGGCAGGAGTACTGGAGCGAGATCTTATCATAGAGAGCTTTTTTACCGAGCCTACGCCAGCAGCGAGACCTATCGCAGGGCGGCATGTATCAGAGTCGTATACAGCCGGCAGTCGACGGATGTCACAGGGGTCCAGGAGGACCAGACCATCAGGCAGATGACCTCAGGACACTGGCTCAGAGGTGCGGGGCATAGGGCGCAGAGCCAGCCTTCCGAGGAGCAGGTAGTGCTACGCATGCGGCGGGTAGGGCCACATGGCTCGTGACTGCCCGACCCGCCGTGCAGAGGAGCAACAGATGGTTGAGGGGCCACCCAGGTAGAGGCAGAAGGTCGACCATGGTGGTCCGCTGAGAGCAGGCGGACGAGGCAGGGGAGCTGGCCGAGTAGCAGGTGGTGGGAGATGCTTTGAGGCTTTACCACCACCACCACCATGAGGTCCACCCCGACCACAGGGAGCTTGCGGGCAAAGACAGGCTCAACTTCAGGCAGCAGAGGCCTATGACCACGGCTCGCCAGAGATGATTCGAGGTACGATCTTTGTCTACTCCACCCTTTCTACAGTTCTTATAGACACAGGAGCGAGTCATTCCTTTATTTTCACTGCCCTTGTTCGGTGCTCGGAGATTTCGACGGAGCCGTTGGCTCGATCTTTACTTCTAGAGACTCTTACGAGAGCAGACTCGACGATTACACACTGGTTCCGGTAGTGTGAGATTACTCTAGGAGGCGAGAGCTTCGGTTGGGATCTTCTTGTAGCGGCGTCAAGGCCTTACATCATCATCTTGGGCATGGATTGGTTATCTACAGTCAATGCTCAGATTGGCTGAATTAGGCGCAAGGTGTGGTGTGTACGCACCGATGGGAGCAGGTTTACCTTCACCAGCGAGAAGGGAGCCTTTGCAGCACAGGATGGACTCACGCAGAGGAGAGGACATCCCATCACTGGGAATCAAATTCTGAGGGCACCTATGGAATCTCAGCACCGGTAATTGCTTAAAAACACTATTTTCGGAGTTGCGTTTGCTCGGGTGAGGTTATTAATTATTTTGGGTTAATTATAGAATAAAATAAAATAATGTGCAACAGATTTTATTTTTATTCTAAGCAGTGTTAACCTAGGCATGGTGGTTGGAGTGGAACCCACTGATATCCTAACTCTTAGGTTGGATATTAGTGAGGTGGGTCCCACACGAGCCCCACCCCCTTTAATTTCCTTTTACCTCCCACGTGCATTTAATATATTAAATCACCCGCACCCCCTCTTAAATTCCAAGTCAACTCTCACATTAAATTAATTATTAAACCCCTCATTAATTGGTCAACGCTCAATAATTAAATCGTGATCTGTTTTTGAATTTCAAAAACCATTGGCATGAGAAATAAAATAAGGCAAAGCCTTATTTTATTATGTTGTTTTGTTGTGCGAGGAGAATTGGAGAGGAGTTTCTCAAGTCTTGAACTTCATCTTCCTCCTTGAATAACGCGAAGAAAGCACCATCGCCCACGAAGAACACCGGACTCCAACGAAGGGCGACGAAGAATGCCAAACCCTCGGAGATAGACGACGCGACGCCGTGTACCGCGACACCGGTGATTCTCTTCTCCGCGATGCCTTTTTTCCACGACGCCATCTTCCGCGACGTTCTTTCCCGTGACGAACCTTCATTAGACGACACCTTGAGGTAGGGGTTATTTGTTTTTGCCCATGGTTTTTCCTTTTCCGTTCATCGTCTTCTTATTGGGCCGTATGTTATCATAATAACGGGAGGAGGTCGGACATCACAAACACAGCCGACCCTCCTCCCCATTTGTTGGTTGTACTTGTTGCGGCACGAGTAATGGCGGCACGATGCAATGGTACCGCGCAGAAACAATGAAGAATGGGAAAAGAAGCATGGCTCTGTCACGCGGCACTGTAGCGGCGTTTCGAAGGCTCCGCAGTTTGATTAATTGACGGCGGATCGACGGGCATTGACGGAACGGGCCGCATAGGCGGTTTGATGATTCCGCAGTAAAGTGCGAGACCCGAGGTGATCGCCGGTGTAGACAGAATCGAAAATGGATCGTTGGAGCAACTCCGGTGGCCCGCGGAATTTAGCGGCGGCACCGGTGGCCGGAGGCGGTGGCCGGAGGCGGTGGCCGGCACCGGCCGGCCGCCCGGAGGCGGCGGCGCCCGGTGCACCGCCATGAGGGACCGCCGCAGCTGAAGCCGCGGCGGCAGGCGTTTGGTCCCGCGGCCACACGGGACCGAGGAGGGGACGCGGCACTAGGCCGCGTCCGCTGGCAAGAAACGGCCCCCACACGGTGGTCGCGGCGACAATCAAGGGGGCAGCCGCCCCCTTTGTGCGGCCGCTCGGCCAGCGCCGAGCTGACCTCGCTCGGCCAGCACCGAGCCGCCCCGGGCCCGGCCGCCCTGTCCGGGCCGTCCCGCACCCTAATGGGCCAGACCCGGACCCGGTTCGGGTCGACCTGGTTCGGGCCGACCCAGGGGGGTTGGGCTGGGTCGAACCGGGCCCAGACCCCCCATTTTCAGACCACTTCCGGTCTTTTTCCCATATCATGGGCTACGGACCTCCGATCGATGCACCGTCAGTTGTGATGAGATCATTGGATCGAGGCAGTCGTTTTTGTATATTACAGTCAAGGTTTTGGAGAACATTGGGGATAGCCGGGTTGGTTCAAACACGAAACCAACCGGGCCCTCGGAGTAGAAACGCTTATAACTTGAGCTCCGGACGTCCGATTGACGTGCCGTCGACTTTGTTAGATTCCTCTTAGTGAGACAGACCTTTTGGATTACTCCACAAGAGGTTTGGACGCAGTTGGAGTGCGTTCAGGTTGGTTTTGACTTAAAAATAAACCGGGCCCCTGAAACGAAAACACCAATAACTCTCAGACCGGACGTCCGATTGACGCGTCGTCTGTCACGTTGAGTTCCTCTCGTCGAGATGGAACTTTGAGATACATCAACTTCGTACTATGTGTTAGTTGATGTATCGACCCCTTGGCTCGTGGAGCGGACCCTTCCGAAACGAGCATGTTGTGTGCGGGAACCCTAGAGTTGGCTGTGACTGTGACGACTGCACTGAAATCCTATGTGGGTTCGACAGCGATGAAGACTGTACTGAAATCCTATGTGGGTTCGACGGATATGAAGACTGCACTGAAATCCTATGTGGGTTCGGTAGTGATGAAGACCGTACTGAAATCCTATGTGGGTTCGATGGAGATGAATACTGCACTGAAATCCTATATGGGTTCGGCAGCGATAAAGACCGGACTGAAATCCTATGTGGGTTCGACGGAGATGAAGACTGCACTGAAATCCTATGTGGGTTCGGCAGTGATGAAGACCGTACTGAAATCCTACGTGGGTTCGACGACAATGACTACTGTTCTTGTATCCTACGTGGGTCTGGCAGTGTCTGACTCTGTTCTTGCTATCCAATGTGGGTCTGGCAGAGTAGCTGGTTTAGTATCCTATGTGGGTCCCAGCCTAGATGAATCAGTGGCTATATCTGATCATCTCTATCACCGAAGAGGTATGCCTGTGTGATCTAAGTCTTGACATTCAATCATTATCTTCGATATGATTGACTTTCTTTCCTATGTGGATTGTGTTGTGCTATCCTGTGTGGACGTGATCGAACTTGGGCACGGATGTTGGAGCCGAACTAGAATTGATGACTTAGGTATATGTATGGGAATATACCTAAGTAGTGTTGGTTGTTACTTCGTGATTATATCTTTCTTTTGTAGATTATCCTTTGTGGATTCTGGGAGACCTTCAGGGGTCTCGGGGTCCCTACTGAGTAGTGTATACTCACCCCTGCACGGGTTATTCCCGCACTATGTTGTGTTGGATACAGACGACGGACAGTGCTGATCGTGGTAGAGGCTAGTGGAGCAGTCGGTACTTGGAGGTGGACCACTGGGCGAGACGTACACGGAGCGGACGGCTGGACCCGAGGAGCTGAGGTGGCTATCTGTACCCACCATTCAGGTGGGACTACCAGTGGACGACTCGACGTTGTTGCTTTACTTTCAGTTGTTGTACTTTCTTTCCATTTGTACTTTAATTTCAGTTTGGGTTTGTATTCTGGCCCATTTACTTTCCACACTTACTTGTACTCAGTTTACCTATTGTTTACTTCTTCTGGCTTACTCTGTGGTGTTTGTTTACTTATAAAGGCAATTCCTTCCCCTTTTTGTTGGGATATACGCCTTGGTGCTAGTCGCCAGCCCCTGGCCTATGGGAGGCGGTCTTGGGGTAGTCACGGCATGGGTCCCGAGGACGGGTCGTGAAAAAATATATATTTAAAATTTAAAATAATATGGTTTCTAATTTAATTTATTAATTTTATAAACCTTTAATGAATCTTCTAAAACATATATTATATTCTTTTTATTTTAAGATCAATTATTTATGAACATGATTCACTTCCACATAACAAATGATATTATTTTAATATGTTCGGATATTATCCTTATCAAAAATTTAAAATCAATACCCTTTGGTAGAAACCATGGTCAAAAACTATGGGAAGGTTTTTTCTTTTGATTATTTTATCCCTTAGAGTCCAAAACCTACATTAAGAAATTAATAATGAATTCCCCACTCTTTTTTCTATAAATACCCACCCAAAATTCCATTACTATTAACTCAAAACATATTTATCATAACATTAATATTTATATCCCACTCTAAATCCATCCTAAGGTGTTCCCAATATCATAATAATCTCCTCCTAGTCTTATAGAATCACCCTCTCAAAAAGGGATTCTGTTTCTTCTCCTCTTTATTCAAGTACTTTGTTTGTATTATTCATTTTGATTTAAAACTATTCATGTTGAAATATTTTTTTACAAATTCCTTTACTATCCTTATTATTCCCAAGTATTTATTGTCCACCTTTCACTCTCATAAATCCATTCCATGAACATTTATGTACACCCATTATGCTGCTGAAATTAACCCATGATTTTCTTTGCCAATCATTTATGTTGTGTATACCCATACCCATTTATGCTCAAGGGTATTCACCAAGAGGGAAATATCCTTTATTAATTTGGGTGTCCCATATATGAAACTCTCACTCCTTAATCATGGTATTAAAAGTGATGAAATACATTCTTATGTTATGTAGTCTATGTGGCACACAAATTCATGTACATGATAAGAATGTGACAGGTGTGTCCTGAACTATATATCCCTCCATGGAATTGGGTAATGTATTTATCACATGATATCCCATTTATATTGAATGAGAGGTTATCCTAACAACACTATGTAATGATTTCTTATTGGTTATCCTTGACTTGTGCTTATGATGTCATGTTTTATGTTATTATCACATTCCTATATTTCCTTCATGATATCATCTAATATCTTTCTTTGATGTTCATGTTTATGATTCTCACCCTTTTATGTAACCTTTATATGACTCTTGACTCACATGTATTACTTTCATCATGTTATGCTTTTATTATTCCCTTATCAATCTTTATTTCACACCCCTTCCTTATGTAAGTCACTAGCTTATCTCATGCAGTTTTAGAAGATCAAAGTAATTTAAGAGAATTTTATAGTATTTTTAAATAATTGTTTTATATCCTTATTTCATGTTAGTATGATATTTATCTAATTTCCCAAATACACTTGGCCTCCCAATATTTCAGGTTGTATTATGTGTGTCTTTATATAATAAATCATGAATTAAATTTTATTAAAGCTATGGGATACCATAATAAATACATTATATAAATATATATTTAAATATATAATAAAAAAGGGTATTTGGTGTAATTTCCTGGAATTTTCGTATAATTTTTTTTAAATATATAGAATTATTTCGAGACCGTAAAATTTGATGGCACGTGATTCTGAGGTCAAGAGGGTCTGGAATGATAGGTCAAAAAAATGTTAAGCTTTAAATAACATGAGTGAGTGTTCATAAAAAAGTGTAATACCTCTTAAATGGATGATTAGGTCAGAAATCAGAGGGCATTGTTGCATTCAGGATGACGGGTTTACCCTAAATGCGACTTATGTTTAGTCGGCGCAGGCCTCCAGTGAGAAAACCCAAAAATGGTATAACTGTAAATAAAATAATAAAATATAATTATTTATTTTTAAAATTCCTATAACTCACGAATGATTACTAGGATTAAAAATCTGAAACAACTATTGATCTCTTAAGGGTATTCTTTCCTTAGGCAGATCGTAACATTGGCCAATGTGGGCCAATAGTGGGAGTTAGTTTTTGGCCGTAAATAAAATAATTAAGCAACAATTATTTTATTGTCAAATACTTATAACTCCTAAATGGTAACTCATATTAGAAATATGAGAGTACCATTGAGCTCGTGAGGGATTCTTTCCCTTAGGCAGAGCCTAAACTCAACTGGCGTGGGTCGAGGGTGACGGTAAATTTTTTCTGAACTTTTTTTAAGGAATGTTCAGTAAACATGAAAGTGGGATTTTCTATATTTTGAACTAGTGCTCTAATTGAAAATCTTAGGGCACCGCTGAATTCACAACACCAGGATTTGCTTAGGTGAAGCTTAACTTTTACATTAGAGGTTCAGATGAAAAGGATAAATTTTGGACTTTTGGAAAAAAATAATAAAATAACTATAAGTTTTTTTTTATTCTTTTCTTCCATCGTTGATTGATAGTTGGCGGAAATTCTGTGTAACGATGATCATTAAATGAATAAAAATTAATGAATTGTTTCTTTGGTTGTGTAACTACAATGATTGTGTGATTAATTGTTTCATTAATTACAGTTCATTAATGAACCATATTAATGAATGCAACGTGGAGTGGTTTCTTTTATTTAATCAATCCCTTGGAGAACGGATTAGAAATCGTGGGGAAACATCTAACGAAGCACTGATGAATTTCCTCTTCAATGAAGAATGTTGAACGAACGAAAATCATTGGAGGAATTGATATGGGGATCAACTAGCAGCAACGAACGTTAAATGATAATGAACACAAAGTTCTTTCCTTCATTCACAGAGGATTCCACTGAATCCAGGTATGGGTTTAATTGTATTATGTGTCTAAAATACTCCTCTTTTGTTGTTCTTTAATAATATGAAGAACATGGAACAACCGACCAATGGGTTGATCCGAGATTCTTTCTTTACTATGGGTAGTTTTTGAGGGATTAATTTTGGGGATTTCCTTCTATAAAATTATGATTGATTCTTTCCCCATGTTAGAACACTAACACAGAGGGCGCGAGCCAATCCGATTAAGTCACGGACCCCCTCCATTCTTGGTTTATGCGGGTTCTTTGTGAACGACTGAGAAACGTGACGCAAAGACGATTGTAAGATCCTCTCAATGAAATTGGTGACTTGAGAGGCCCGTAGGCGTAGATGGGAAGAAAAATGGACCACTAAAGCATCTCTGGTGGCTCGTGGAAGCAACAGCTAGCGCGGCGACGGTGGTAACCGGTAGAGGCGGCTAGTTCGAGCCATCCGCATGGAGAAAGCAGTGCCCACAAGAGCCACGGTGGTAAGAGCCATGGCCATCTAGGACGTGGTGGGTGGAGACGTGGCGTTGGCGCGCTGCGTGGGAGAGGAACGACCCGCTCAGGCCGCTCGGCTGGACACAACGGCCGGCTCTAGTCAGCCGTTTCGGAAGGAGGGGCAGTGCCCCGCTGGCGCTACCACCTGGGAGAACCATCCCTCATGCGGTCTGGGTTTTCCAAGTAGGTCTTACCCATGGGGCCAATAGGTCGGGTGGGCCGGACCCCTACCGGACTCAGACCCGAACGGTCCTGTTTCATTAAAACTCATATATCTCGCAGACTGGGTGTCTGGTTGACGTGTCTTCAACGGCGTGAGGACCCTTAAGATGAGGAGCTTCTTTTAAGATACCCCACTTGGGTTTTGGAAGAATTTGGAGTACAACCACGTTGGATCGGACTCAAATCCAATTGGGCCCTATTTACTTTTTTTGCTTAAAACTTACAAATCGGGCGTCCGATTGACGCGCCGTCTGTCACGTTGGAATCCTTATGACAAGACAGTACTTTGGGTTATTTATTCATGGTACTTTGTGGAAGTTGTGTTATGAACAATATTATGTTGAGAAGAATATCCAGAACTCAAGTGCACCATATACCGGAATCCCATGGCTGGTTGTCAAGTGAAGAGCGACCCTCCGTGGATCTGCATGAGAGAGACCCTCTGTGGATTGGAAGGAGTTCGACCCTTCATGGACCAGCAATAGAGATAACCTCCATGGATCAACAATAGAGCGACCCTTTGTGGATCGGCATGAGAGCGACCCTCTGTGGATCAGCAGTAGTACGACCCCCTGTGGATCGGCAGTAGTGCAACCCTCTGTGGATCGGCAGTAGAGTAACCCTTTTGGGATCAGTAGTATAGAGACCCTTCATGGATCAGCATTAGAACCTCTCAATAGAATAAAATGATATAGCTCAAGACTAATCATCTATATTCCTATTCTCTAAGTTGTATACCAGTTGTGAGCTGCGTCTTTTACTTTGTGTTATGTGGTTGATGTATTTCTTGGTGGTTTTACCTCAGGGGTATTTTCACTTTGTAGTGTTTTTACTTCATGGATTACCAAGAGATATTTGAGGGTCTCAGGCTCCCTAATGAGTATTTTTATACTCACCCCTACATGGGCTTTTCCCGCATGTGTTGTGTCGGGTGAAGACAATAGTCATTTTGACAGAGGTGCTCAAGGGGATGGGACTGACAGGCGGTGTGATGGTGGACTTGGTGGCCTAAGACCAAGTGGTGACCAGTAGGACTGGGCAGTAGGACATACTACTTCAGCTTGCAGTAACATCACTACTCTCACAATAATGTGGGGTTTTCTGTAGATGTCCATCAGAGATCCCTTTTTTACATTACTATTTTCAGTTCCTTATTGGGTTTGTATTTTGTCTCAATAACATTCAATTTTACTTTCACTCATCCTTATTTTAGTGTTATACTTGTTTCCCCCTTTCAGTGTGTTTGGATGTGGATGGACGTGTGTGTATACAGGTTTAAAGGAAATGCCTTCCCTTTTTGGGATATGTCTTTCTGGTGCTAGTCACCAGCCCCTATCATGTGGAAGGTGGGCTTGGGGTAGTCATAGCATGGGCCCTGGGGGATGAGTCGTGACAAAGTGGTATCAGAGGGAGGTCAGTTGTACCAGAAGAACTAAGAGTCTTTGTTTTCAATGTGGTAAATAGTGTTAAGTGTCTTGAGTTTGGATTTCATTCCAGGGTGTCCAATGTTGGTGCGGTGGCCGACGTATCCATACACCAGGACCCTGAATTCTATTTTATGACTCTGTACATGAAAACACTAGTTGCATGTGTTTTGAAAATGTTTTTCTCTTGATCTCTTTTTAGTCATCTCACCGGTTATAAATTATTGATCATGGTTCATCTTGATTCTCTTTCAAGATGCCTCCACACAGACAGCCATCCAGGATACCAATGTGTGGCCATGAGGATGGACCACAGAGTGATGAGGATTCAGTAAAAGGACTATTGCCCAAGATGGTACCTTCAGGTGATGTCCCAGCGATACCACTACCCATTGGTCAGAAGTTACTACCGGTGTTACCGGTAGAGGACACATGTAGACTTAGTGCCTTACATGAGTTTCAGTGACAGATACCCATCAAGTTCTGAGGCAAGCTTGACTCACAGAAAGCTAAGGACTGGATTGAGTTAGTGACCGAGTTTCCATCTAGCCAAGGAACCATTAGATCATATGGAAGTCCTAGCAGTGAGCATTATACATGGATCAGTAGGGCGATGGAAGGGTATAGATTACCCTTATCTTACGATGAGTTGACTTTTTTGTGGACAGAGCTTGAGAACCTTTATTAGAGAAGGGGTCTCTTTCCATAAAAAGCTAAGGTTTATGTGTTCCCAAGAGCTTCTACAGCTTCGGTAGGACGATATGTCGGTAGCTGAATATTTGTCAAGGCGTACCGACCATTCAAGGTACTCGATGAATAAGATACGACCAGTGCTTCAGGGATCAGACCTCCGAGCGAGATGTGTTTAGGGACATATGAGCAAGTACTATTCATTTGTGCATTCCTACTTATGTAAGGGTGTTAGAGAGAACCTTTGTGGTTGAAAATTCTTTGACTGAGCAGATATAACCAGTGAATGTCAGCAGTGGGAATGTAGGAAACTGATGTTAGTCTCAGAGATTTGGATGTGTAAAATGTTTTTGGAGGAGGAAGTTATAGGAACAAATGAATCTATAGGGCAGTAGATGTGGAATAGGATCTAGGAGAGAAGCATTAGGTGGTATACATTTCTACATGTTATAACCAGCACCCCGATGTGGTCCCCACCAGGCTCAAGGAGCGGGAGGACAGGGGAAGGGAGTAGCTTCATGCGGTCAAGGATTATGACCCAAGGGCTCTATGAATTATTTGAGGTATGGTATGTGTCTAATACAAGATTATGTATTAATAAACATAGGTACTAATCATTCCTTCTTGTCACAAATCTTGTTTAAGACCTAAGTTTCTGGTTAAACTATTGATTTGATCCTTACGCCTGGAGATACCTATGGGAGGAGACTCAATAATCACACTTATGCCAACAGTGTGATCTAACCCCTTGAGGTGAGAGATGCGTTTTAAACCTCTTGGGGCAGCGTCGAGGCCTTAAGATGTTAGTTTGGGTATGGACTAGTTATCCAGAGTTCATGCTCAGATTGGATATTTTAGGAAAAAGGATGTGGTATATCTGCAGCGTTGGAATGGGGTTTTCCTCGGTCAGCGAAAAAGAAAACCTAGGCAGCACGGAATAAACTCATTCAAAGGAGATTGCAACCGATCACTCTTGAGTTGTCCAGCCTTACCCTCATGGCAGTAGGTGTTTTGAGTTTTTAGTTCCCAAAAGTAGTGGTAGAGTGAGGGAACATCCTTTCCAAAGATGTTTCCAGGATTACCTCCCTACATGGGAGGTAATTCTGTATCATTCTACAACTCGATATGGCACCGATATCAGCATCAGTATATCAGAGGAATTTTTTAGAGCTTATCAAGTAGGGGGAATAGGTGGAGGACTTGAAAATGATGGGCTTAGTAAGACACAGTGTTTGAGGTTATGTGTGGACTACTGTCACCTTAACAAAGTGGTTGTGGAGAGCGAGTGTAAACTACCAAAGGCTCTATGGGTACATCAATTTGTTAAAGGGGTATCCTTTCACATGGATGGAAAGGTGCTCGTAGGCTTTTCAGTAGTTGATATAGAGGCAATGGTCGGAGTTCCTCTAGGACTATGACATTAATATGGTACATACTCCTGGGAAGGGGGACATGTTGGCAGACACACTCAGTAAGAGGTTTGGTTTACAACTACTGAGTGAGGTGACGAAGTAGCAAGTCGTGATGTCGATATCCTTCGTAGATGAGGATGGAGCAGCTTACCTCCAGTCTATGACCGTCACTCCCACACTCCTTTAGCAAGTATGGGAAGCACAGCTTGTGGATGTTGACTTCGAGGCCCAACATGCTTAGATATCCTCAAGATAGGCTCCTGGTGGATTTTCGATAAGTGGGGATCACTTCAACCTTTTCAGAGGACACACCATGGTACCAGTGATGTTTTGGGAGGAGGTTCTGAGGTAATTCCATACATACCCTTTAGTGGTACATCCTGGTATGGCGAAGATGTACTAGGACCTCCGATGTCAGTACTGGTTTTCAAGGATGAAGGAAGTGGTGGCAGAGTTTGTTTCACGATTCCTCACTTGTCAGCAAGTGAAAGATGAGCATCGGGTTCCAACATGCTTGAGCATAGCTTTTCACCCCCAGACAGATGGTCAGACGGAGCAGACCATACAGACCATAGAGAACATGCTTCATGCTTGTGTCCTAGATTTTGGTCATAGTTAGGAGGGCCACCCACCACTGGTGGAGTTGCATACAACAATAGTTATCACTATACTATTAGTATGGCACCATTGTAAGCCTTGTACGGGTGGCCATGTAGATCACCTCTATGCTGGATAGACCCAAGGGAGTCAGCACTCATGGGTCCAGAGTTGGTACGAGCTACCACTAGGAAGGTTCAGATCATCTAGGATCAGATGAGGACTGCATAGAATAGACAGAAGTATTATGCCAATAGGAAATGAGGACCCTTTTATTTTGAGGAGGGAGACTATGTTTTCCTCCAGGTCCTATCCTGATAGAGATTGCATAGTTTTGGCCGGGGTGGAAAGCTATCTTCGAGGATCATCAGACCTTTTTCAGATCCTCAGTAGAGTTGTCGAGGTGGCGTACCACCTAACTCTTCCCCCATATATGCACCAGGTGCATTATGTTTTTCACGTGTCGCAGATGAGGAGGTATGTGCAAGATCCATCACACTTCATCAACTATGGAGATTCGGACATTGATGATGGGGTGACGTTTGTGTAGTTCCTAGTGTATATAGAGGATCAATAGGAGTGGATCCTTCATGGATGGTCTATTACTCTAGTGTGCATTTGGTGGAAGCACGGGAATCTCTAGGAGAGCACAAGGGGGCAGGAGGCTCATATTTATGCTTAGTACCCCCACTTGTTTTATTTTCCTTTGTTTTGGTTTTAGGGACGTAAATCCCTAAGGTGGGGAGAATTTAATGTCCTTAAATTTCCATATAATTTTTTTAATTATATGGAATTATTTCAAGACCACAAAATTTGATGACACATGATTCTGAGGCCAGGAGTGCACGGAATGATCCGTCAAAAATTGTTAAGCTTTAAATAGTGTGTGTGAGCAGTTTTCCTAAAAAAGTAGAATAACACTTAAACAGTTTCTTAGATCATAAATATGAGGGCACTGTTGTGTTCAGGATGGCGGGTTTACCCTAGGTGCGACTTAAGTTTAGTCGGCGCAGGCCTCCAGTGATAAAACCCAAAAATGGAATAACCTTAAATAAAATAATTAAATAAAATTATTTTATTTTTCAAATGATTATAACTCACGAATGATGACTTGAATTAAAAATATGAGAACACTTTTGAGCTTGTGAGGGTATTCTTTCCTTAGGTAGATCCTAACATTGGCTGGCACGGGCCAACAGTGGATGTTAGTTTTTTTCTATAACTAAAATAATTAAGTAACAATTATTTTATTGTCAAATTATTATAACTCTTGAATGGAAACTCGAATTGGAAATTTGAGAGTTCCGTTGAGCTTGTTAGAGAAATTTCCCCATAGGCGAAGCCTAACCTCGACCGATGTGGGTCGAGGGTGACTATTAATTTTTTATGAACTTTTTTATGGTACGTTCAATAAACGTTTAAGTGGGATTTTCTATCTTTTGAACCGGTGTTCAGATTAAAAATATGAGGGAACCATTGAATTTACATCACCTGGATTCTCTTAGGTGAAGCTTAACTTTGAACGGTAAGGGTCGGACGAAAAAGATAATTTTTGGACTTTCGAAAAAAATAATAGAATAACTATAAGTTATTTTATTATTTTCTTCCACCATTGAGTGAAAGTTAGTGAAACCGTTGCGTAATGATGGTAATTAAATGAATAAAAATTTATGACTCGTATCTTTGGTTGTGTAAATGCAACGCTCATGTGATAAATTGGTTCATTAATTACGATTCATTAATAAACCACATTAATGAACGCAACATGGATTTTTTTCTTTTATTTAGTAAATACATTGGTGAATGGATTGGAAATCATGGGGAAACCTCTGATGAAGTATTAAAGACTTTCCTCTTCAACGAAGAATGGTGAATGAACGACGATCATTGGAGGAATCGATCTGGGGATCGACGAGCGACGACGAACGTCGAACGACAATGAACGTGGAGTTCTTTCCTTCGTTCGCAATGGATTCCACTGAATCCAAGTAGGGGGTAATTTTTTTATGTGTTTAAAAGACTCATATTTCCTTGTTCTTTAATAATATGAAAAACACTGATCAACTGACCAACATGTTGATCCGCGATTATTTCTTTGTTACGGGTGGTTGTTGCGGGATTTGTTTTCAGGATTTCATTATTTAAAATGATGATTGATGCTTTCCCAATGTTAAAACACTAATGAAGAGGGAGTGGTACATTCCCAAAACGGCCCAGACCCCCTTTGTTCTTAGTTTATGTGCGTTCTTTGTGAGTGACTGGGCAATGTGGTGGAAAGATTGATGTAAGAGCCTCGCAGTGAAGGCGGTGACCTGGTAGGCTTGTAGGCACAGAAGAGAAGAAAAAAAGACCACCGAAACATCTCTGCTGGCCCATGGAAACAACCATCAGCGCGGCACCACCGGCGACCGGCAGTGGCAGCCGGTTCGAGCTGGCCGCCTGGAGACAGTGGTGCCCACATGCGTCGCGGTGGCAAGAGCCGCGACCAGCCATGACGTGGTGGAAAGAGTTACGGCCATCCAATCCACAGTGGGTGGAGATGCAGCATTATCAAGCCACATGGGAGAGGAGTGGGCCGCTCGGGCCGCTCAGCTGGACACAATGGCCTACTCCAGCCAGCCATTTCAGAAGGAGGGGCGGCGCCCCGCTGGAGCTGCCAGTTGGGAGAACCGGCCTGCATGTGGGTCGGGTTATCCAGGCAGGCCAGACCCGTCGACCAGGTTAGACCCACCAGCTGGGCTGAACATGTCGGCCCGGCCAGACCTGCGGGCCCAATGGTTTGGGTGGGCCGGACCCCTACCGGACTCGGACCCAATCAGTCTTGTTTCATTAAAACTATAATATCTTGCAAACCAGGTGTATGATTTATGCATCATTAGCAGCGTGAGAAACCTTGCACCATGGAGGTCCTTTTGAGGTACTTCACTTGAGTTTTGGATGAATTTTTAGTATGGCCATATTGGATCAGACTTGAATCCAACCGGGCCCTATTTACCTTTTTTCTTATAACTTACAGACCGGGTGTCCGATTGACATGCCGTCTGTCGTGTTGGAACTCTTACAACAAGATAATCCTTTAGGTTATTTCTTTGTGGGACTTCGTGGTAGTTGTAGTATGACCGATATTATGAGGAGAAGAATATTCAGAACCCAAACACACCATGTGAGGGAATCCTGTGGCTGGCTTTCAAGTGAAGAGCGACCCTCTGTGGATTGGCATGAGAGCGACCCTCTGTGGATCAGTAGCAGTTCGGCCCTCTATGGATCAGTAATAGAGAGACCCTCCATAGATCTGCAATAGAGAGACCCTATTTGGATCGGCATGAGAGAGACCCTCCATGGATCGGTAGCAGTGTGACCCTTTGTGGATCAGTAGTAGTACGACCCTCTGTGGATCGGCAGTAGATAGACCCTTTGTGAATCAACAGTATAGTGACCCTTCGTGGATCAGCAGTAGAACCTCTCAACAGAATAAAATGATCTAGCTCAAGACTAATCATCTTTATTCCTGTTCTCTAAGTTGTATACCTGATGTGAGCTACGTCTTTTACTTTCTGCTATGTGGTTTTGGTCTTTCTTGGTGGTTTTACCTCAGGGGTATTTTTACTTTGTGGTGTTTTTCCTTCGCGAATTACCAAGATACCTTTGGGGGTCTCTAGGTCACTACTGAGTATTGTTATACTCACCCATGCATGGGCTTTGCCCGCATGTGTTGTGTCTGGTGCAGATGATCAATGTTTTGAAAGAGGTGTTTAGGGGTACGTGACTAACAGATGCTACGACAGTGGACTTGGTGACCTAGGACCAAGTGGGGACCAATAGGATCAGTCGGTAGGACATACTACTTCAGCTTCCAATAGCTTCACTACTCTCATGACCAGGTGGGGTTTTCTACAGATGGCCATCATAGTTCCCTTTTGTACTTTATTGTTTTTAGTTCTTTATTGGGTTTGTATTTTGGCCCACTTACTCTCACTTGTACTTGCACATAGCCTTGTTTTAGTGTTATACTTGTTTCCCCCTTTCAATGTGTTGGGATGTGTTGGGATGTGTGTGTATACAGGTTTAAAGGAAATTTATTCCCTTTTTGGGATATGTCTTTCCAGTGCTAGTCACCATCCCCTGGCCTATGGAAGGCAGGCATGGGGTAGTCACAGCATGGGCCCCGGGGGATGGGTCATGACATTTAGCGGTGATTTTTTAAATTTAAAAAGTTAGTATTGATGATAATAATAATAATAATAATTAATATAGGTTAAGGTGGAGGCTATAAAAACTAAAGAGAAAAATAAACATATAAATTCACTATACATATATAAATGTATGTAAATATATTATATAAATAAATTATATAAATATAACATTATATATAAATGTATTTATAAATAATTATATATATATAAAGATAAATAAATGAAAATAAATATATATAAATAATAAAATATAATGAAGACGACCATATGGATAAGTGGTTTACATTTCATTAAGAATATAAAGATAGTGTGGCTTCAAATAAGATTATGTAAGAATAATTGAGGGTTTAGAAAAATAGTGGTAGTTTAATATCCACGGCTCATAACTGGGGGTGATGTGTGATTTTTTATGGATTTTGATAGTGGTGGAAAAATGATGGGTACATAGAGGTGAAAAAAAATATTTTTTGACTTTTTTACATAGATTTATAATGTTTCAATAACCGCAAGTATATATTTTTTTAAAAAAATCTGAAATATTAGTGAAATTTACATAACCATTGACAATTAATCAAAAAAATATTTTATAAAAAAAACTATAAGTATAGGTCATTTTAAAAAAATATATTATTTTTCAAAATAAATATTCATTTTTTAAACCACCCCTAAAATAATCGTTGATAATTTTTTTAATTTTACCAAAAATTAATAATAATCCTCAAAAATCAATATAGAGTAATTTTTTTCTATAACTAGTGTTAAAATATTTAATTTTGTTTATAAAAACCACTAATGTAAAAAAATAACCCTTTATAATGACTATATTTTTTTTAGTTTTTACACTAGGGTCTGATGCTACATAGGAATTCAAAAGGTTATACTAGAGTTTAATACCATCCAAGAAGGTGAAAGGTTGGGATATAATTTAAATCCAAGTAGAAAGTAATTAAGGTTATGATATATTTTAGAGTTATTTAGGAAGGATAAATATTTTTTTTCGATTTTATAGTCATCCTCGAAGGTGAATTGGTATTTTTGAGTTTAATATCGTCTAGGTTGGTGAAATATTAGAATGTAGTCTAAATCCAGATGAAAACGAGTGATGGTTATGCAAGAGTTTAGATATATCCAAGAAGGAAAATGGTTATGTATTAGTTTAAAGATATTTGGAAAGTCAAGAATATTACACTTGCATTTATATTCATACAATAAAGGAAAATGTTTACATTAGAGTTTAAATTCATCTAGGAAGATGGTGGCATTTTATAATTATTGGGAGAAGAAGTGTGTTATAGTTATATTGGGATTAAACCTCAAAGAGGATTCCTTCATATCTAGATTATGATATTCAAAACCCATATATTTCGAATGGGAATCATATAGTTCAAATACATGATACGATGGTGTGACACTCATCCTTAAGAAATGATTCGTGTAGTTTTAATCTCTACAAGAGAGGCGTTACATATAATTTTAATCCATACTAGTAAGTAATAACACTAATCCTTAATAAATGATAATTATAGTTTAAATCTATTAAAAAAGAACAATGTATTTTAACATTTAATGGAAAATATGAATGCTATAAATTTTAAAGTCATATAAGTGGAACACGATACTTATCCTTAATAAATAATTCTTATAATGTGAATCTATAAATGAATTCATACCATGAATTTTTATATGATAAAGAAAATATGGTGAAGCTAAGAGTTTAAGGTCATGTGGTGAGGACCAATACCATATAGTTTTAGGTCATACGATATGGACCATTCTATATAGTTTATAATTACGTGTGATTGAATATGATGGTATTTATACAAGATATTCCAATAATGTTACTAAATCCATAGAAAATATATGTGAGTGAGAAGAATGTGGGTTATGATTAGGACTTACATAGAAGAAACCCAATGGTTGGGGCCTATAAATGAACTTGGTTAAGGTTGATGACCTTTGAAAATGTAGTATGTGGAACTCTATATCCATGGGTAACATGGACTATTATGGTTTAGTGGTATTGTTAGAGAAAAAGGTAGTGTTTTTCTAAGTTGAAGGGGTTTGGGAAGATTAATTCCTTGGTGAAGTTACCTTATTTGGGTTAAAAACTTGGATAATCTTGGTCATTAATGTTAGTACATACTCATAGATAAAAGGTCTTGGTTTTATAAGGTGGTTGAACTTATAAAATTTTGGGATTTGGAAATGGTTATAGAGACCTTGGTGAATTTACCTTAGCTTAGAGGGTATAGGGGGAGGTAGTGTTTCACTAATCCTAGATCAAAATTGGCTCTTTAAAATAACCTTCACCAATTATGGAATGTTTTAACCTTGATGGAGTGGTATTTCAAAAAGGTTTGAGTGATGATACTTTTGATATACTCTTGTTTACTTCATTCTCCTAAGGTTTTGATTTATAAATCACCTATTGGAACTCATCTTCTTGTTTGGGACTTTGTGAAGTGGAGATTCTCTAAAACTTGGATTTTATCCTTTTTCAAGTGGCAATTCTTGAGCTTCCTATTTTAAAAAGGGATTCAAATGGTTATTGTATAGGAAAAGGATAAAGGTTCATCATATTTATAATTGGAATGATATAAGTTTAATTCACCAAGGTTTTAATGGCTACATGTGAAGGTTTGTTCATTGAGGTGTGACTTGGAACATATTTATCTATTAATCCAAAATTATACATATTTATTCTTGAAATTATTTACAATGAATTGGTCATTTTTTAAGCATATATAGTGGTGTAATAATATAATAATAAATCAAAATATTATATGATTGTGAAGTTTGAAAATGTAAACTTTGTAATATTTATCTCATGTATTCATAAATGTAAACTAAAAAACTAAAGGTTATATAGATTTTTTAATAAAAATTGATTATATATAACAGTGATGTGTAATAGTAAACAAATATTTGTGAATCATATGCAAAAGAAGGTAGTAAGTTTCATAACAGTGGAGTTAGTATTATTAAATCTATGTAAGGGTGATCATAGTGTTTTATAATTTTTAATTGTAATATTTGGATATTGTTTAAAAATAGAATATTGGAAATAATTATATATTGAAGTAGATGTTATTCTTCATCAATTACTACAGATTACGGATATAATTTTAGGTTTTTTTATATTTTAAAATAAAACTCAAATATCTTCATTTATTATAGTCATGCTCATTTTTTTACACCTAGTAACAAATTATTTATTATTATAAATAATGGTAATTGACTATTTTTATCATGAAATATAGAAAAAGAATAAATAAGATTAAAATAAAGAGGGGATAATGTTGTTCTAAATTCGATTGTTGTATAAAAATTAGAAATAGATATAGTCGATGCATGAAGAATATTAATTTCATGTTTTTGTAAGGGTTTACATTGTTATACATGAGAGGGAGGGAGGGAATAATAATAAGACTTTTTTCATATACATATTCATATAGAGAGGAGGGGGAATGAGTGGGAGTCTATCACAAAATCTTTGTTATATTGAGAAAGGATATTATAATATAAATTGATATTATATTAATTAAATAATGTTGGAGGAAAAATATTATCAAGAGATATATTATAATGGTTTTTAAGATTATACCCTTTCCCTAGTGGTGTGTACATAATAAAACCTTTATAACCATGTGACATGGGATAAAAACCACAACACTCTAAGGAATTTCTATTCACATTGAGTAGTTGATTAGCCACTAAATGAGGATAATATTCATTGTTAATATATATAATATTCATGTTCTTTATTATTAATAAACACCATTTTAGTTCATTTTACACTTTGAACATCATTTCACATTATGATTGTAATACCTTCTTAAAATGCACTATTATGTGGTACATTTTTTAACATCATTTAAAGTACCCAATGATTCATCTGATTTTAAGGAATCTAATTATACATATTTTAATTTGATATTTTTTGAAATTGATATAAACTTAAATATGAACATGTTTGATTCAGGTATCAGTGGAGAATTCATGGAGGATGATGGAGATATTTGGAAATGAAAGGAAGCAATTCTGGAGAAGGCAGATTGGACAACAGCCCACTTATGAGACTGTGAGGCCCAACATACAGGCCCAATTAATCCCAAATTTTTTGGTATTATAGAAGAAATGTTGATTAAAAAATCACTCTTCAGGAGATAATGCTAATTAGGCCTCTATGGTTGTCATTAAGGCACCCCAAGTTAGAGATACAATTCTGGGCCAGATTCTGCGGCCCAGAAAAACATCCCACTAATTTGATCATATCTCGGAATCCACAAATCCAAATGGACCCAAATTTTACAGGAAGTTATAATCCATCCGTAGATCCATTTTCTTCTTCTATGGCCCACTCTGATTCGGCCATATAGAAGGTCATCCAAACGCGTCTGTTTGGTGGATGAAAGTTGGCTTCCACCTCGGGTCAAATGTGGAAAAGTCCAAATTCCACAAGATTTCCACCACCTATGGCCTACCAAAATTAATTGAGATGCTTTGTACTATTGGAGGCTCGACCCAAGGCTTCCAAAATTCATATTTAAGGCAGTGGTGGTGTAGTAGTTGATAATCATTTGAGCTTGTTTTCATCTTAATGTTATGCTGCCAATTTCTCTTTGTAATGTTCTTCCTTCACATGTAAGTTGTTTTAATTCATCCTTGTTTCTTAATAAAAGTTCTTCTTCTCTAATTATTCTGTTCTTCTCCTTATCACTTTGATACCGTTGGTTCAAGGTGTGAACTTGTTCATACCAAACCTTGTGAGATTATCACACAACGATGGAGTGATTGTTATTTTATTGCGTTTTTTTACTTCTCCATTTCCTCCCTCATGAGTCTACTTTCCGCTTCCATTGAAACCATAGAATCAATGGAGGGCTAACCCACTTATCGGTTGATACAAGGGAGTAGAAAGGGTCTGTATTGGATGTTATTTATCACCTCATTAATGTATAATCACTTCTTTAATTTAGATTTTTATTTGATGATTTTTAAACTCCATCGTCCTTGTTTAATTTAAGGCCACACACTTCAAGTGCTAATACGAACCTTTACCTTGAAGTGCTCAAAACTTTGATCCTTCAAGTGTATAGGTGATTAGTATTAAATGGTGTAGGAATTAAACCAGTAAGTGATGATGTTGTTTTATCTCCTTAAATGAACCCATCTCAAATTTAAGAAATTGAAATCATTAAAAAGGAAATACGTCCAATCCACACCGAGCGATAACCTAGGATCAACTCATTATTTTAAATTGAGTTTACTTAAATCTGTTAGTTATACCTTAAAACCATATAAAATCAACCCAAGTTGGCCACTTCATAGCCAAAAATAGTCCATAGAATGTGCGTGTCTATAGGTTACTTCTTAGGTCTCTGTGGATTCGACAACCCAAGCTAGACTACAAGGATCGTTCTACCTTCATATCTTGGGTAAATTTGAGCGTGAATCAGTAGTGAACATTACAAGTTTTGGTGAAATAATATTTAGATTTATATGTATTTTCTTATAGGTATAAAAATGAAAAATATTTAATTTTAGGTTCATGTAATTGATAAAATAAGATTGAATAAAAGGTTTTTGTATAATCAGAGATTAAAAGTACACATTGATTCACCCACATCAGTGTGTCAATGCCTCACATTTCACCCCTAAAATGAGTTCATGAATTTTTATCCAAGAGTCATTAGTAATATTAATAGAACAATATATCATGAATAGAAAACCTCTAGAAGGTAAAAAAAATAAGAATTATCTCCTAGGGTCATTAAACTGGTTGACAGAATGACAAGTCAACATGATGCCTTTTGTAAGTTAAGTATCCTAACACAATCATAAGGATAACTATGAGATATATTTTATCCAACAAAAATATATTCTCTATGAATATTACCGACCTATAAAATATAATGAGAGGAAAATAACATTAATTTTCACATTGATGAATGTTTTCAGGCTCATATGATCTCAATGAACATTTCATAACTCATAGAAATCACATGAATTTTTTTCCCATGATTGTCATGAATTTCATCAAATTATCATATCATACTCAATCATAAATATCAATGGATAGTCATAAACATTTATAAACTCATAGTTATGGTTTTGATCTCCTCATGAATCATCATTGTCACCATTTTATGTTAAACTATACTAAAAAACATCCACATTTGAAAAATTATTTTAGTTAAATCAATCCTTTTGAATCTCTAAATTACCCAAATTATGGTTTTTTTAACAGAAAAAATGAATAAAATAGTATTCTCAAAATTTTCCTAGCCAATGTCATGGTTGAAAAATTTTAAACATCTATAAATATAAAAAAGAAACCTTTCAATAATTTTTTTTGGATTTAATAATATTTAGATTATGATCTATATAAAAAATGAATAATATTAAATATACATGGTTCTCAAATACATACCCAATATTTTAAAATTTTCAGAATTTAATCTTTAAAAATAAGGGGGCATGTAGTAGTGATAGATTCAATATTTTCACATATTTAAAATTTTATTTTAATAAATTAAATCCCAACAACTTATCCTTTTGTTTTATAAGAGTATTTAGTATTTAATTGAAAATATATATATTAATTCACGATATTTATATTTTTTATCCATTTTTGGAATTATTAAAAAAATACTATATTTAATTTTAATTGTTTGGTTACCCTTTTAGTTTTTTAGAGTTAAAAGTTTAGTGATAAATGATTTTTACAAAAAATAGAGAAGTCTGTAAAATTTTATAGATCCACGTTTGAAAACAACCCACATAAGGGAATTTGGATACACAGAATTCCATCCATATATGAAAATAATTCACATTGGTGATTTCCACATATGAAAATCCAACCATGTATGAGAATTCTACATAAAAAATCAATCTATGTATATGAATTTGGCTATACAGGATTCCACATGTGTAATTACTCACATGTAGGAATTTTAAGAGAAGAAGTATATAAAGGAATTAAGATATACAGTGATCCATGCATGAAAATCCTTTACATATAGAAATTAAACATAATTGAATACTCTGGATACATGAGAATTCTCTACAATTATGAATAGAGAATCACTTGTACTTTAATATGAGGCCTTGGGATTCCACATTGGAAACCATATATCTGATTAGAGTCATTAATTTGGAACATATCAAATTAATTGAACCAATTCTCATAGAGAACATCTCATATGAAATAAGGAAATCTATAGAGTGAATTTGAACCAACACATTTCTTAGAGAAATGAAGACCATGAAGATCAAGGAAGTATCCAAAACGTAAAGAATATAGGGACCTAGGGAGGTTGAATAGTGCCAATAGAAGGATAAATTTTATATGATAAGATAGAAAAGAAGAGACATGTTTGTAATAGGACCAATGTTGGAAGTAGAAGAAGGAGATAATTCATAGACAAGAGCTAGCCATGTGAGTATAAACTCCCTAGTGGCTTTGGATGGTGGGGGTCCTAGGACACCTCCTTTCATGTTTTTCTTCTTTCATTGTAATCTTTTTAAATTCTTATGCAGTTTATTTCAATTAGTAAAATAGGTATTTTACCTCTTCTAAATGTATTCTCTACTATATTTCACTCTATATTTATTCTGATCTATGAAATTAAAATAGATATTCTCTCTATTTAAACTTATTTTTCAGGGTATTGCCTTTGAGCATAGAAATTTTATCTAGGCTTGTCTTCACATAGGTATTTTGGTGGTTAAATCACTTTCATAGGGAGAATAGAAATAATTCCAAGATCTTGGTATAATTTCTAGGTAGGTATTGGTTTTCATATTGAGGTCTTGAGGTGTTCATTGAAGAATTTAATCAGATAATTATTTATAAAAGGAATAATATGGTGTCCAAAGGGTTGAAACTAGTTCATGGTTTCTACTTCTAAAACTTGATTCAATTTTTTTTCAAATCTACTTTTAATATAAATTCCCATTGGTTTCATTAATTCATGTTTCCATATTATTCTTTTACTTTTTGAACCATTAAAATACCTAACTCAATTAATCAAGTTACATATGAAAACATATTTTTTAGACTCCTCAAGTGATAACACTGGGTGATACTTTACAAAATTCCTAATATAATAATAATATGTTTAAGTGAGTCTCATGAAAAAAAATCTACATCTTGGATTCATTTACAATGATGTTGCATAAGTTTAACTAATTTACCCTTGAATGGTAATAATTTATAACCCCAACTTAAAAAACATTAGATTTAGAAATTTACCTCACATATCATTATAGATCTAGGGCTAAATAAATTGTTGAACCTGCATCCATCGGTGTCAACCTCACCATTATACAACCTAGAGATGGCATACATGAACTTGAGAACCCCATGGATGAAAATAAAACACTAAAGGATTTATATTATTCTTATAAACAAAACCAAAATCCTATTGAATATCAAAATTTTCCTATTATATTTGAAATCAAGTTAAGATTCATACACCAATTGGGGATTTACAAGAGAAAATCCACACAAAAATCTTCCATAATTCCATTATATTTATATTAATATGAAAAAATCTTGAGTCAATATATAAAAAATGAAACTCATATCATTCCCTTTTTCTTTAGATGGAGTTTATAAGGAGTGGGTTTTCTATTCCCACTCAACATTGATTAGGGACTAGAATGAACTTAAAAATTTATTCCATGAAAAATTATTTCCTGCCTCTAGAACTGCTTCAATAAAAAAATATTTGTGGGATTAATAAAAATCAGGGAGAAAATTTTCCTGGTTATTGGGAAAGATTAAAAAGATTGTGTTTTAGCTTCCCCCATCATCAGATCAGTGAACATTTCCTAATTAAATATTTTTATAAAACATTATTCTTAATAGATAGGAGTATGATTGATGATACTGTAAGAAGATCCTTAGTTGACAAAAAACTATCCATTCATAGAACTTTAATTGGAAACACACGTTGAATACTAAATAATTTAGACAAATATGTTCTTTACATCTTAATTTTTTTCAAGAAACACCCACTTCTACTTCCAAAAATAGAATGATTATTAGCCAACTTAGTGATCTCACCACCATGGTATGATCCATGATTCTTTCCAACACCTCTCATCCCCAACCTAGACCTAAAACTAGTTTTACATTGGAAGACAACTGTATTATTTGTGATGATAATGACCATTTCAGTTCTCAATGTACACAAATGTGAGAACCCTCTTAAAACTAAAATATTATTTTTTGAGTAAGACATTTTCCATCCAACCAAAAAATATATTTTTAATCCAATAAAAACTTCAACCGGAACTAGAATAACTACCCTCAAGATAGATTTAGAAATTTAAAAAAACCAAAAAAAAATTCAAGGACAAGAAAGTAACTCACTACCAATATACTTAAATGATAAATTTTATACTCCATAAGAATGAAATTTGCATCCTACTAAAACCACTCAAAATCTAAAAATAGTCTTGAAGAAACTATGAGACAACATAAAATCATGTTGAGTACCATGATGTCCCAAATGGTATAGTTTTACACTGATGTTGGTAGTATCAGTTATCATATCAATGGTCACAAACTCAAGATAATTCCAAAGACAAAGGGAAGGAAAATGTGAGTGTCATGAAACTTTCAAGTGGAACTGAATTGAAAACCCCCTAAACTAAAAATTTCAATTCTACACATAGACCTGTGCTTTTTTATATGAGTTAGAAACACTTTTCACCTATTTTAGGATCCTAATTAGAGGATTAAATACATGTTGAACCTTCTAAAATATCTAAATATACATTAAAATAAAACATAGGGTCACAAGAGGAGGCTTCTCTTAAAAAGACCAAGAATGATTAAAGGATAATAGTAGGAAATTATGTTCCCAAAAATTGTGTTGAAAATTATAAAGAAGAGTATAGTCACACACTTCCATATCCTAGGAGTACTCCCTCAATAAATTATCTACTAAAGATGAATTGGATAAGGAAATTTTATAGACCTTTATCAAAATCTAAGATAATATTCCATTTTTTGATACTGTAAATCAAATTTCAAGATATAAAATATTCCTAAAATAAATGTGTTCTCACAAATTGAAATTCAAGGGAGGATAAAGAGTCAACTTAGGAAGTAATTTATTCTCCATGATCCAACATGATTTACCATTCAAATTTAAATATCCAAGAAACTTTACCATTTTGTGCACTATAGGAGGATTTGGATTTAAGGATGTCATGTTAGTCACAGGAAAATCCTTAAAATTCATTCACTATTCATTATACTCAACCTTACAAGTTAGATAAATCAAAACTACTAGAATAGTCATTCAATTATCCAATTTAAGCACAACTAAACATAATTATTTTATTGAATATGTTATGGTATAAGTCAAATACATTATTTTTCCTCTTGATTTTTATGTCTCAGACATGGAAGATAATAGATTCAATACCCATGTACCACTTATTCATGGTCGACCCTTTTTGAAAATATCCAATACTATCATTAATGTATAAAAAGGACCATTCTCAATTTAATTTTGAGGAGAAACAATTCACTCCAATATTTTTCATACCGTGAAACATAAAAATGAGAATCATTCATCTCCTCAAGTTAACATGATTGAATGGTTTTCAACCGATTTTCTACCTTGTCTTACATGTGATTAAACATAGAATTACTTTTTTGAAAATAATTTTTTTCTTATTGTTAAATTTTAATTATAATTAGAGGAAAGTTTTTTTTCAAATAAAAATTTAATATACATCATTATATTTGTGACCTTGGTGAATTTAAAATAATAGAATCTGGTTTCATTAAAACTCAGTAGAAACTAGAAATTGCAGACTTTATTTGTTATGTTTCTGAAGGAACTGATAATTATCCATATGATCTCAATACTAAATTCCTTAAAACTATTAAAAGTTAATCCAAGAGAATATATATTAACTATCGTATTAAATCTTGAATTATCATTGAGAAACAAATTTTTAAATATACTGAGAAAAAACATGTTATCCCTAACTTTAATATGAAAACTGTATATTTTGGGAAGGAACCAAGAGACTAAATTGATGATTTTGAGTCAAAAAAACCCCCTTTGACTAATGAAAATATCCCTTATAAGTTAGATATGAAATCCATTCCAAAAAACCTAAAGTATTCCTTCTTAGGAGAGAATAATAAATTTCATGTGATCATTTCTAATAATCTTCAAAGATATCAAGAGAATCAGAAATTAGGAATATATATAACCTATAAGAGAGCCTTATCATATAATATAATTTACCTAAATAGAATTATCCCTTTTTTATGCATGCACCAAATTTTTTTAGAGAAAATTTTCAAAACTATAAGGCAATTTCAAAGGTGATTAAGCCCAAAAATTTTGGAGTTTTCAAATAAGGAAGTAACCAATTAGTGATATACTAGAGTAATTTTTACCATATTTGATATTCAATGGGTTAGAGTCATCCAATTTGTTCCTAAAAAGAGTATATTCACTACTTCAAAGAATTTATTTTGATAAATTATTCTTTTTGGACTCACAAATAAATGGAGGATGTTAAATGATTATAGAAAACTAAATTTGGTGACTTGGAAATATCATTTTACCCTTTTATTTCTTGACCAAGTGATTGAAAAAATTATAGGATAGATCCATTATTATTTTATTGATGGATTATAGGGTTAATTTAAAATTTATATTGCACCTTAAGATCAAGAGAAAACCACTTTCACATGTACTTTTAGAACTTTTTCTTATTGTAGAATGCCTTTCAATCTATGTAATTCCCTAGGAACCTTTTAATAGTGCATGTTAAGTATTATTTAAAAAAATAGAAAGATTAATATAATTTTTTATGAATGATTTCACTATTTATGTATCCTTATTTGAAAGATATTTGAATATATTTTCAATTATTCTTTATACTTCCATTGAGAAAAATATCATTCTTAATTATGAAAAATGTCATTTCATAGTGAATGAACGAATTTTTCTTTGCCATGTAGTGTCTAAAGATGTAATTAAAGTTGATTATTAAAATTTTGGAATTAATTAATCCATAAAATACCAAAAAACTATGATATCTATGAGATATTTTCTTGGATACATTGGTTTTTTTAGAATATTAATTAATGATTATAACAAAAAATATTTTCCCATATCCAGATTACTTCAAAAAGAAACCAAATTTGTATTTGATGAGAGTTTTCAAAAAGACTTTAGGGAGTTGAAAAAAAAATTATCCACATATAATTATATAGTAGTTATGGGTCTTTTTATTTCATAATGTTTGAATAATATTTGAAGTATGTATAAGAAAAAATTAAACTAAAACATTCAATCAAAAGTTATACTTCTTCTTTAGAAAAACTCCTTTGTTTTACACCTTAAGCCCTATAAGGTTGGTATTATTATAAAAATATGACCTATATAATATGGGTATTTATTTTATTATAGGATTTGGTTTTGTATTTTCCAAAGAAATTTCTCCTGTAGTTTGGAGAGGAGAGGAGAGGGTGTGCCCTTTTATAAGTGGGGCATTCTTGGAATTTCTTAAATTATTAAATTAATATAAATTAATTTTCATGTTTAAATCTATATAATTTTATATAATTAGATTATATAATGAGTATGAGTCAAATTTATATCATAAAATAAAATTTTTACAAGTTTAGAAGATGTTTTAACCCTTATTTATTTGTTTTAACCCTCTGTTAACCCTTTTGAGAATTATAGTAATATCAATGTTTTTTTCTCTTTAGGGGTCAAGAAAGTAAATATAAAAGGAAAATTAACCCATAAATGGAACATGGTAGATATATTCAACCATATATAATTATATTTACATAATATATGATTTTTATGAATTTAAAATCATTTAATTAAATATTATTCATTATAAAATATCATTATTTAAATTTTTTGGAAATACAAGAATTATTATAATATAATATATGTATAAATAATGTAAAATGGTTCAAAAAACACGTGTGATAAAATATAAGTAACATATGGTCTTAATATAATAATATAATCAAATTTTTATAGGTTTAGATATCATTTTAATGCATAAATTTTGGTTTAGCCCCCTGGTTAACCAATTTTAACCTTAACCATGGTAATGAATTTTTTAATATTAAAGGGTTATAATTTTTACTTATAAGGTAAAAATTGTCATATAAATGGAAAATAGATTCCATTCTATACAATTCATCACTATACTTGTCCTATTTAAATATTTTTATGATTTAAAATTAATTAATAAAATGTATTTTATATAAAATATTATTAATGTCATTTTAAGAACAATTCACATAATTTGACTTTGAAAACAATATTATAACAATTTAACTCAATTATAAACCATTAAAACATCTCACATATGTTATATTTATCTTAAAAATCACGATATATTTTAAATTATCAAAAAAATTACTTTTCAATTTTTTAAAATAATTTAATTGATTTTTCAACTACTTTCCCAAGCACTACATCAGTGTTGTGTAAGCATTTATGGTAATTATTTCATCAATAAAAATTAGAAATAAATTACCATCAGAACAATAAATAAATTAAGTTAAAAATAAAATTTTATATTCTTTATATATGAATATTTACTCACATATATATATCATGCCAACTTATTTAATATGATTTGTTTAATTTTCGAGTCTTGCACAAGTATTGCACAAGAATTTTCTTAATTCACTTGTTATATGAATCAAAAATTCCGATATATAAATAAAATAAATCAATAATGATTCATATTTATTAACTAAGATGATTAAATACTTCTCCCTTCTCAAAAAGTATCTTTAACACACCAAATTTTACTTTCTTAGTGTTGTACAAGCACTACGTCGGCATTGAAAATGATTTTCATATTTATCATGAAAAAAATTATGATTTATATGTTATGAATTATTTTTATATTATATTTATATTATATTATAATAAATTATTCATTACATAAGTTTAATAAATTTTTATATTATATTTATGTCTTATATATTTATATCATAAAATATATCTTATTTCATAAAAACATTTTTGTTTTGCTTTTCACTAAATATTTAACTTCTTGAGAAAAATATAAAAAATTAAAAATAGGATAAATTTGAATTTATAAATCAAAAAAATTTACTCCATTTCATCAAATTCAATTCCTATAATTGATATAAATTAATTTTAATATAAATATGAAATACACAATAAAAAAACAGTTTTTAGAAAATATGTGTTGTTTAGCCCTAAAATGATCTTGTACCAAAAACCAAGTATAAAAATTATTACCATGTAATTGATTATATTATTTATAATTAAATATCATTATATTAATTTAATACCAAATTATAAGTATAATGAGACTTTTTAATGAAAATAAATGACAATGTTACAAAAGTCAGTATTTTTTACTATTCACTGATAAATCCATATTTTCAGAAAAATCCCAATATTTACCCCCTAAAATAATTTTGGAATTATAAATTAAAAATTATATCCCTTTTATCAAATAAAAATTTTAAAATCAGTAAAAATTAATTATAATATTTTCTCACAAAAATCAATAAAAACATTTTTGAAGAAAACATGATTTTAAAGAATAAAATAGATTTACTAAAAATTGAACACTTATTTAATAATAATTAATAAATATATTTGAATTAAGTTTGAAATTTTTATATATATTTTACAATGTGGTTAATCCTATTCATACCCTCCAAATTTATGTCTTGTTTATAACTGTAACATTGAAATGATAATAATATTTTATGGTTTGTTTAAGATCGGTGGCGTGTGTTGTATACACTATCTAACATAGTTTTCTCTTAAAATATATGGATATTATATAAATATAATAAAATATTATTAATAGATAATATATTATTCAAGTGGAAACATAATTTTTTTAACTGATCAATATACCTCATCATTTTCAAACAATGATCAGTAGCTAGATTTCCATCTTTCAATTAACACTAATATAGTGCATTGATAATCTTATTTATTTCAATAATTTCCTTCTCTTTCTCAACAAAAAAATATGGGATATTATAGTGGAATAATCCATGTCCTTATATTAAATCATTAACCATCCTAATATAGATGATAACATAATACATTGAAATTGAAATCATCCTCCACATATCTCCGACAGACATCCTTTTCACCGTTTCTAACTTACTTGGGTAGAAGAACAGAAATAGGGGATTCCAATACATAATACATTTTTTTATAATATTTAATCACATAAATTATTATAACATATTCATATATTTCTAATTATAAGGACCTACCCTTAGTTAAGGAATGATCATAGTATTTTCATGGTTTTTATTTCCATTTTACTAAAATAATTAAAACTGATGATTGGAAATTTACTTGATGAAAAATTATGTGGGACATATTAATATTAATTTTATTTATTATCCAACTATTTTATCAAGTTCTATTATACCTCACCATTGAACTCGTAATATCTAGTTACATGGACATTATAGTGGAAAGGATCCATATGACCCTTCTCCTAAAACAAGAAAGTGATTAGTCAATTATTTGAAGTTATTTGGGTAGGAAATTATTTTCCAACTGTGGGATTACAACACCTTAATCCACTGAGTAGACTCCATAATCCAAAAACCATTCCTCATATTTCCTTATCACTTGACTCTAAGTAACATCAAGTCATGATAGGGATACTTATCTTGATGTAAACTGGTTAATTCAACCCAAAACTTTCATAAGAACTCCCTGATAAAAGTAAGCATCCTGATAAGGGTTGTTCAAACACTTAGTTCTTCTAGTTTCATTCCTAATCAAGTAATGTAAAACTTATTTTTACTTAATATTAAGTTAAAGGGTTTTTTATTGTGTGTAAAGATTTATTATTTTATTATTTACATGTATTGTTATTAAAAAGTGGATTTTGATTAAGGGGTTAACTATTTTATGATAAAAAAATTACACATAATCCATTTATTCTAATTTTATTTATTAGTCCATTTTTTATAGGATCGATTTATTGCATACAAAAAATAAATCATGCATAATAAATAAATAAATTATGTGATCCGGAGATTTTATAATGGTTGATTTATTAAGTGGAAAATAAATCAACCTATGACCCTAGAGAAAAACTTCATGTTTTGTTCTAGGCATGAGTTGCAACATTCCACCTGTCCAACTATGTATCATCGAGGTTGGTTTCATCTTGGTTCCATATTGAACCACCACCAAGTGCCTTGGGATAATCATTTTATTACATACATTTTATAACTCATATACCGGTGATGGGAAACAAAGGATTGATTAAGAGGAATTACACTGAACAACCTTGGAATTATAGGTCCTACATAATAAAAGAGGGAGGAATGACACTCATATGACAACACATATCTTTAATACATATTAATTCCTGATTTGTTAAATAAATATACACATAATAAAATCCTAAAAGATCTATAGTAATACTATATTTGGGTAATTATATACATAAAATAATAACATAAAATAGGGATATGATAATATTATTTAAAACCCCTTGACATGTTCTTAAAATTTCATCACTCTTCTAAAACTACATGGGATAACCTGAGGATTCCCATAAGAAAGGGGTGAGTTATAAATCCCAGTAGTTGAATACTCAAGGAATAAAATGATAAAAGTAATAAATGTTAGTCAATATACATATTAAGTTGACATAAAATGGGTTATAATCATAAAAATGAACATCAAATTATGATATAATATGATAACATCAAGGCAATATATGAATGTGGAAACAACATAAAACATGACATCATAAGCATATGTAAAAGATAAAAACCAATAATTCATAACATAGTATTCTTAGGATAACATATCATACACTATATATGGTATATCATGAAATATAAACATTATCCTTTGCATTTGAGTGCTATATAATTTCAGGATCACCCACCACATTCATATCATGTACTGCATTGGTGTTCCACATAGATCATACAACATAAGAACATTTGAATCAATTTAAATCCCATGATTAATTTTTGTGGGTTAAATTAAATTAATTCACCAATAAATTAAGTATAGTTTCATCTATATTAATACCCTTGAGCATAAATGGGGATGGTTATTCACTAAATAAATGTTTGGCATGGAAAATCACTTGATAATTTCAGCAGCATAACAGGTGTACATAAAAATTCATATAAAGATTTAATTATAGTGTATGGTGGTCTCTTATTACTTGTAAATCATAAGGATAGTAAACTTTATGTGTAAATACACATTCCAACATGAAAAATTGGTAATCAAATGGCATAATACAAACAAAGGTCTTGAATAAAGTGGAGGAGGGGAGAATCTCTTACCTTGAGAGGGTGCTTCTAAAAGCATGGGAGGATATTATTAAGAGCTTGGGGAACCTTGGGAGGGATATATAGAGGTATAGAGATATTAAATTCATGATAAATGTTTTTTTTATTAAATAGTATTTGGAGGTTGTGTGGGTATTTATACCAAAAGAGAGGGAAATTATTTATTGATTTCCAAACATAGATTTTTGGACTCTATGTAATAAAATATTAAAAACCACAAACCTTACAATGATTTTTTTTCAATTTTTGTACCAAATAGGAGTGTTTTTTAATGTTTTATATGGATAAGAACCAAACATATTAAAATAATACCATTGGTTATGTGTAAGTGAGTCATGTTTATAAATAATTGACTTTAAAACATTAAAATATAATATAGGTTTTGGAGGATTCATTAAGGGTTTACAAAATTAATAAAATAACTTCAAAAACATCGTATTTTAAAGGGTAAATCTATATTTTCTCATGTATTCATTTTATAGCATTTATTACATCACTTTATGGATATTATTATGTCATAATATAGACCATATATTTATACCGTATTTAATTTTTACAAAAAAAAATCAACTATCTCAGAAAATTTTGAAAAAATTTCAATTGGATGATTACAAGGTTATGATTTAAAAAATAATATTTATTTTACCAAAACAATATTAAAAATATAAAAGATTAAACTTTTAAATAAAAAATCACAATTTACTAGAAAATAATTGTTTTTATGATATTGACCACTTTCTTGCCTTTAAATATTTTCATTGGAATTCATTAAGTTATATTATCATTTATATTTAAATAATTATTTATAAAAATACTATTATATTAAAATATAATTTATTTCAAAAAAATATAGATTTTATCAAAAGAGTGTCATAATTGAAACTATATATTTCCCAAAAATACAATTTTGATTTCTTCGTGTAAAAATATAATTTTTATCAAACTCATTATTTAATCATTGATAAAATAATAACAATTAGGGATAAATATAATAATTATTTTATTAAAAAGAAAATTTTCAAATTCATATTACTAGGGTCTAGATAAATAATGCTTTATTATACCAGTAAGCACCCTAAGGTTTTGGTGTGTGATGATGCTACTTTTTTGGGATGGTTTGATGAACACAGTTTGGATCATGATCTCGCTAATCTTGAACTTATCTCATAAATGGTTTCACTCATTTTTCAATTATTGAATCTCAGATTAGAATTGGTCAAGAACAAATTCTGGTGACACCATCTCCCCCAGATACTTAGATAGATGGACTTCATAGGGTACGATCTTTATAGAAACCCTACATTTTACACATATAATTACATGATATTAAGTATAATTAAATATAAAATTACTAGCCAAATATTGTAAAGTCTATTGTCTTGGAAGACTAGGTACATAAAATAGAAAACACATGACTAAATAAAACATTTCTTTATTTATCATCCATTATAATATCCTAACTTACTTTGAGACCTTACATCTGAATAAGATAACCTTGGAATAACTTGAAAAAAGGAATGTGCTAAAATCCTAGTAAGGGAATAAGCATTAAAATAAGTCTTAGAACACGGGTTAGAAGGCATAAAATAATGATATAAAAAGGAATGGAACATGATTAAACATAAAGAATCATAACATATAGAACATGGGATCATATAATCATGGAATCATAGTATTGTGGAAGCAATATAAAAAATTAATTTAGCATTATTCAAGTCTCATTTCACATATAGTAGCATGAGTCAAGTATAACCACCAAGACTGTTACACATGTAGCATGAGTCAAGGCTAAAAATCAAGATCGTTGCACATAACTTATCTTGAGACTAAACATTAACCAATGCATTAGAGAACTATCTGGTTACACTCATCATAACATGTTCATGAATATGTGTTTCACATGAAGAATCAAAGATAAGGAATCAAACATATACATAAGGGTTTCCTATGGTATGATTTGGGTATCATAATCTTGTCAAAAAGGAATAACATAAGGTAATATCACAATGGTGTCCACGAAATAATGGATTTAAATCATAAATGGACATTCATAAGGGAAAATATGCATAGAACATGATAATTGATGAGAAACTTAAGTGATAACATGTAAAAATAGTGTTTAAGAAACTTTATAATTAAAACATTATAGTACAGTTTAAGAAGAATATTAAAGATAATTTAAAAATGAAAAAGGAATAATATTTTATATAAAACCATAAGTGAAATAATAAGGTTTTAATAATAAAATGATTTATTTTAGAAAAATAATGGCGGCTTAAAAATTATTACAGAGTATACTTAAAATTGGGTAATAATTTGAGAAGTTCCCTTAAATCGGTCTTGCTTATCGGAAAGAATTTAGTAGGGAACCTTTTAAAAACATATATATCTCTACAAATAAGGACGAAAGGATCTCGATAAATGGGTTTTAACATATAAAAAACATTTATAATATTCACATAAAAATAAAATAGAATTTCATTTGGGTAAAAAGAGAGAATGAATAACCCGAAGGAATAATGGGGGTTTAGGTAGAATCCCATACCATAAGTCTGAAGGTGTTCTTCACTTGATCTTAATATCCTGGATAATAAAATTAGAATCATTAATTAAAAATTAGAAAAACCATTTATATATGTATTTGATTTGTTATAACTTTATTAAGTTCATTTATGGCCTTTTATGGGTTAAGATATTCAATTTCATCATTTGGGAGCATTGATTTCGTTGGTTTTCCTGATCAGTTTACTTGTAAACATATACGAAAGGTCGTATAAAGTGGGGGTAATTATACAGAATTGAAATTATATGTTATTAATGATACTACATAGGTTAAATTGGTATTATATATCATTTGTTTTTATGGTATGAGGATGAATTATTAGATAAATAGTTAATGATAATCGTTTGGGGTTACTTTTGCGGTTTTCAATAACAAATAACTCATTTTGTTTTATAAATTAATATTATGTGTAAAAAATGATTCCAGATCATTACTATTTCTGACGCTTTCATCGTGGTGTGCATCCATCTATGGAGGAGGACGTGCTACTGTTGCTTCGCATTCCCTCTTTCCAAGGGTAGGTGGCATCCATCGCCTATTCAAGGATGTTTTCTCCTTGATTGAAATGGGATGATGGGATGTCATTTCCTCCTTCCATGAATTTCTCCTTGAAACTTGTTTCCTTTTCTGGGTCTCCCTTATAGACTTAAGATGTTGGACGCTGGTTAATTATGATGCTTCTGTTAGAACATTCCAAGGGGTCAAGTTAGGGCAACAACGTTCGGTCAGAGGAGTAGTCACATTGGAAATCACTGGCGTGTCTGAATGCTGGAACACTGGTGCATCTAGGTTTCTTTCCCTTATGATAGGGCTTCTCATGGGCGTGAAATCCCGAGTAATCCCACGTCAAATGCGGGGAATTTTATACCATAGGCATGTCTCTGAGGTTTTCCTCAGCTTTCCATGTTTAACACAGGGTATTCCATGAGTTTAACTTCTTGCAAAGATGAATCAGGCTAATTAGAACACTGGCGGGAGTGGATCAGATGGGTGCAACCCTAGGAAGTATCACTGATGTTGGGGCTAACACGTGGTTAGTTACCCGATTACTGCTAGGATCAGTAAGAAAGTGGGTGACATGATCTCACTGGGATGTGGCGGCCCAGGTAAGAATCAAGATGGATATGGATTGTAGAGAGTGGATGGATAATGAGATGGAACCATTGTGAGGGTGACAGTAATTTTGGGATTGATCCTTGAAGAGACCTCTTAAGTATCACTATGGAAAGAAATTAAATTCCACATAGTTTGGTGGGGTGATGGGGCACCTGAGGAGGCGGCCTATGAGAATGGACGTATGGATGGGACCCGGAGGAAGTGGAACCTCTGGGTTAGGGCATGACCTTCCTGAAACACATAGGATCGAGGGAAAGATCAGGATGAGACATGGGTGATGGGCTTGAACCTCATGGAGGCTTCCTACATATCCCCGTGGCAAGGAATCAAAGTTCACATAGTTCAGGATGTGGGTATAGAATTAGGGTGTACACATAAGACAACGACCCGATGGTATACTAGGGCTTCCACGTGGTTAGAATACCAGGTTAGTCTGATGCCCGGGGGGCAGACTAGAGATGTAGGGCCCAAAAAAGGGGACTACAATGGATTACTGTCGATTACAGACTACAATTGATTACCGTTGGATGGGGATAAAACTAATTACTACTGATTTGGGTTGACAATGGATTACCGCTGATTGGGGACTACAATGACTTACCACTAGATGGGGATCAAAACAGCTTTCTATTGACTGAGGAACACAACGACTTACTTTTGTTTGGGGTTATACCTCAGGGAGGCTTCATATGTACCTTGTCTGAGAGATAAGGATCAAAGCCCACATAGTTTGAATGAAATGGGCTTGAACCTCATAGAGGCTTCCTACATATCTCTGAGGTAGGGAATCAAAGTTCACATAGTTCAGGATGGGGGCTTATAATCGGGTTGTACACATAGGACAATGACCTAATGGTATACTAGGGCTTACACATGGTTAGTAGCCTGGGTTGGTCTGACAGCTGGGGGGAAGACCAGAGATGTGGGTCCCAATGAAGGGGACTACAACAGCTTACCTTCGATTGAGGACTACAATGGCTTACCACTAGATGGGACTATAATGGATTACCGCTGATTGGGGTTGACAATGGCTTACCAATGATTTGGGACTGCAATGGCTTACCACTGGTTGGGGATCACAATGGATTACCGTTGATTGGGGATCACAATGGCTTACCATCGATTGGGGAACACAAAAACTTACCATAAATTGGGGAACACAAAGTCTTTTTATCGATTAAGGAACACAATGACTTACCGTTGATTGGGGATCACAACGGGTTACCCACGATTGGGGTTGGACCTCAAGGAGGATTCCTATGTACCTTGCTTGGGAGACAAGGATCAAATCCCACGTAGTTCGAATGGGCACAGTTTAACGTCTTGTAGTATGAAAAGGGGCATATATTTTAACGTCATGCAGGATGAGGGTGGACTGACGTGAAGTGGTCGAGACCAGTAGGTGTTGGTCTTGAACCTTAGGGAGGCTTCTTATGTACCTTGCCTAGGAGACAAGGATCAAATTCCACATTGTTCGGAATGGTGGATTAGGGATTACGATCTAGGGAGGCCCTGGAAGGATTAAATCATGTGAGTTATAACCAATTTTGATTACATCATCCATGACTCAATTAATAGTTTATTTAACTTATAATGTATATATACCGCAAATTGCCATATTTTACTATTCACCAAAAATTCAAGTATTTCAGAAAAATCCAAAAAAATTACCCTAAAAATTTTTAGATGTGTAAAATTCAAAATTGAACTAAATTTTATGAAAATAATTTTCTAAATATGAGAAATATAATTTTCAATTAAAATCATCATTTACCTAAAAAATACAAATTTTAAAATTAAAACTACGTTTTCAACACTTTGAAATTTTAATTAAGTCATCATAAAATTATCTTATAATCATAAAAAATAAAAACACTAATTTATGAATACATTTTATGAAAATAAAATTTAGTTTAAATTATTAAATTAATCTAAAAAATGTAGTTAAATATTTATAACTTACCAAAATACCAACACTTAATTAATAATTTTTAAAATATTTATTTACTTATACAATGATATAATCATATCATATTATCACTTATAATATGGATAAATTTTTTATACTTTCATTGTCAAGTTCACTGTTCAATAGGCCAGTTTACAACTCATAAGGTTGATGTTACCATTCCAAAGGTCAAGTTACTATTTCATAGTTATAGGTTCCTTAACTTCTAGAAATGCTTCTTATTTCATTAATTAATCATTTATAATGTTTTTATTATGTTATCTATGTGATTTTATATGATTATACCATATAACATAATTATAAGAAGGTAATTTCTATAGATAAAACTCTGGGTCGTTACATTCTTCCCCCCTTACGAAATTTCTCCCTTGAATTTTTTTCTACATTCTATGTTGAAAATAGGTGTGGGTACTTCTCTTTCATCGCTTACTCTGGTTCCCATGTTTCCTCTTTGTACTTATGGTTCCGCCAAAGTACATTGACCATGTGAGTAGTCTTGTTGCGTATAACTTTAACTCTATGATCCAAGATCTTCATTGGCTATTCCCTGTAAAATAGATTATTATCTAACTATACCACCTCTGAAATTAGTACATGTGAAGGATCTGGTATGTACTTCCTCAAGAGGGATGTGTGGAATACATCGTGTACTTGAGACATGGTTTGTGGAAGTGCTAGTCGATAGGCCACAACTCTGACATGATCAAGGATCTCGAAGGGGATGATGTACCTGGGACTTAACTTACCTTTCCTTCTGAATCTCATGATCCTCTTCCATGGAGATATGTAGAGTAATACCATATCTCTAACCTTAAACTCTAGGTTCCATCAACGACTGTCTGCATAGCTCTTTTATTGAATTTGGGATACCTTGATGTGCTACTGAATGGTTTTCACCTTCTCCAACATTTCTTCAACTATTTCAGGTACTAGCAGCTTATTTTCACTGACTTTATCTCATCATTCTGATGTTCCACACCTTTTACCATAAAGGGCTTCATATTGATCCATTTGGATGCTCGAGTGGAAACTATTGTTGTAGAAGAATTCGGCCAGTGGAAGATGTTGGTCACTTCCTCCTTTTAAGTACATATAATAGGATCTCAACATGTCTTCTAGTGTCTGAATAATCCACTCAGATTGGCCATCATTTTGATGATGATAGGCTATACTGAAGTTTAGAACAGTGCTTAGACCATGTTGGATACATTTCCAAAACTTGGAGGTGAATCTCATATCTCGTTCAGATATAATAGATAGTGGTACTCCATGAATCCTTACCACTTCTTTAATGTATATTTTTGCAAGTTGATCCAGTGATAAGTCCTCTTGAATTGAGATAAATTGATCTATCTTTGTAAGATGGTCCACAATAACCCATATTTCATTGTTTTCTCTAGATGTATTTGAAATTCCAGTGACAAAGACCATAGTGATGTTTTCCCATTTCCATGTTGGTTGGGTAATGGTTGCATCATCCCTTTATACTTTTTCCTTTCAACCTTAAATTATTGAAATACCAGGAACTTTGATTTATATTTAGTAATCTTCTTTTTCATATTGTCCCACCAAAAGTTATCCCAAAGATCTCAATACGTCTTTGTGCTCCTTTGGTGAATAGAGAAGGTTGAGCTATGTACATCATTAATAATATCTTTCTTTATCTCTATATTGAATGGTACAAATAGTCATGACCCAAATATTATGACTTCATCCTCATAAATATTGAACTCATAGGATTTACCATTTTAGATAGATTCCACCCTTTTTTGAATTTCCACGTCATTTCTTTGAGCATCTTTTATTTTCTCCCTAAGGGATGGTTGAGAAATAATTTTAGAAAGAATTGATGATGTTCCTCCATTGATGATTCACATTTCTATCCTTTGTAAGTCTAATAAGATTGTACCCATCCCAATTCTCATTATTTATAAAGATGTAGGATCTTTTCTACTTAGAGAATATACTACCTTATTTGATTTACTAGGATAGTAGTGGATTGAGCAGTCATAATCCTTGATGAGCTCTAACCATCTTCAATGGTTCATATTAATCACCTTCTATGTGAATAAATATTTGAGACTCTTATGATCAGTATATATCTCACACTTCTCCCAATAAAGATAACGCCGCAAGATTTTCAATGCAAAGATCACAACTGCGAACTCCAGATCATGTGTGGCATATTTTTTCTCATGGATTTTAAACTTCCTTGAGGCATAGGCTATCACTTTATCATTTTACATCAGTACATAGCCTAAAACTTTCTTTGAAGAATTTTTGTAAACCACATATAGTTCTACACTTGTCAAGAGTGTAATTAATGGCACATTTATAAACCTCATTTTGAGATCCTTAAATCATTCCTCATATTCTTGAGTCCATAAATACTTCACTACCTTCCGTGTCGGCATGGTTATTGGGTTTGAAAATTGTTATAAGTTCTTCAAAAATCCTCTTTAATTGATCGCGTTGTCATGACACGTCAAATTGAGTATTATTTTAAGTTTTATTTATAGTATAGGGCAGACCCTAGGTCGTCTCTCAAGGAGAGTTGATAGGTTTAGAGTATGCATTTTTAATAAAAAGTACTAAAAATAGGGTGATTTTAAAAATAGTTTAAAGAAAATAACTTAACTTAAAGAGTTCAATAGTTGAAAAACCAAGTGGATTTTTAAAAATATGAGACAAAGGGGTCGTTGTGATCTCACTACACACATTACAAGTTTATTTTTCTTATATATTCATTTAGGTTTGGAGTAATTATTTGGTTAAAATTAATTGGAATCCCAATTAATTCCTAAGATTTTATTTCATTTCTTGAAGAACCAAACCTTGACATAACAATCATATTGTCAAGGTCCTGAACTTATGCAAGGAATAAGAACTTCCATAGAAGATTTAAATCTCATGAAAGTGGGTAAAAAAAAGGATTCTTGTGTTTTCCAATCGGAACAACACAAGTTACGTACTCAAAACCTCACATTGATCGGTTATAAATTAAGAGAAAATCAATCACATACATCAAAAAAAGGATTCAAATAAGAAATAATTTAAGATACTTGGAAATAAATGTTTTAACACACAAATCACTCCAAACCAAGAGCTAATATATGCATTGGAACTCCCTTGACATGTGTGTAGCTCCCTCACAACGAACGCCCACTATTTAGCTCGACATCGGGAGTAGGAGGAAGCTTGGGTGGAACTCCTTATTCATTCTTGATCCCCATATTAGGATAAAGGCCAATAAAACTTCTTGGATGAATATGAGACTCCTCTAGGACTCCAGAATGGAAAATCTTTTCTTTTTTTTCAAAATTTCAAATGAGGAGTCCAAGGTTCCATTTTATAGGAAAAATGGAAGGTGTTTTTGGGAACACATATTTATTAAACCCACTTATCATATGGTTTTATACCTCCAGACTATGACATATTTCCTTTTTATTATATAACTTTTCATTACATTTTACAAATAGAGGATCTTTAAAGTCTAGTGTCTTGAAATCAGGAACATAAAACATGAAAACAACATAAAACATTATTCTAATACACTTGTAAGGATTAATCATAAGTTTATACTAAGTAAAAATTATTCATATCATAACCTGGAGACATACATCAAAGGAAAGGGTGAGCAGAAGGCCCCATAAGGAAATCTAGGGAATCGGTTTACTTGTGATATCAATAAGAACTTGATAAAAAACACAAGACCTGAGCAATGGAAAAAAGAGGCATATCATAATAGAAATAACATTAATCACAACTTGAATATGTGGATAAAACATTTCATTTATAAATTCATGAACATATCACCAAGGTTCATTCCCAAGGTGTCATAAAAACATTACCAAGGTTATTCACTAAGGTATCGTGAAACTTGTCATCTCTAGAGATTAATTATTTACCCAATACATTGGAGCGCTACCAAGGTGAACCCTTAATATTTCTTTATTTTAATGTGATCCACATAGATCATAATCATAAATTTCATAAATAACCCAAATAGAATCAAAGAAATGGGATTCATGTCAAAATCGTGACGTTTAAAAATTACTTAAAAATAACATCATTATGTCATTTATAACCCATGGAAAGGGAGTGAGGGTTATATGTATATCAATTCCAGAGTAAAATAGATCAATTTTATGTATTTATGGATACCCCTGGAAATGAAAATATATTTGGGTATCCACAAAAATAATACAAGAGAATTTCTTGAGAAAAAGAGAGATTTTGAGATGAAAATTCTATAGCATAACGGCTACATAACATCATTTTAGAAAACATTAAAAAAAGAGTGGACATGGGTAAACCACTAATAAATAATTCATAATAAAGTGTGGGTACATAATAATATCATGGTATGCATATTTTAATGACATACCATATGAAAAAAAAACATGAACGACAAGAGAAGATGCTATTTCTTTTACGAAAAATTCGACAGCCTAACAACATCGCTTAAAAATTCAGAAAATAAATTGACGAGATCGGAAAGGGTCTATCATAATTTTTACATGAAATTGACAGTAATAAGAATATATAAGAACATACCCCCACATAAGAATATTGAAATTAGAAGACATAACATAAAGGAAATCATGACTAAAAGGAAGAGGGTGAAAGGTTCCCTTACCTTAAAGAGTATCTTCGAAAGCTCGAAGGTTGGGACCTTGGGGAATTGAGGTAACCTTGCGAGGACTCCTTGGTAGGTAGAAAGACCATAGCTTATTTTAGAAGGATTTTTGAATGAAATGAATGAGGTAATGTCATGGTATTTTATAGTAAAAGTGAGAGAATATTTAATAAATTTCCAAAGGACACCTCATCGATGGTATTTGCCAAACCATGGGCTTGCCCATGGTATATTCCCATGGAATTTCCCACTTGGGAAACCTCATAACATATATTACTATTCACAAGTCGACCAGACTTATTACATCATCAATGATGTCATTAAACACCCGAAACTCAAAATTGTATTTTTACTATTCACTGAAAATTCAACTATTTCATAAAAATCCCAAAAATTAACCATAACCTAATATTGATGATCTAAATTCAAAAATGAACACCATTTTATGAAAATAATTTTCTAAATATTTTTAATTTAATTTTTAAATAGAATCATTATTTATTCAAAAAAACAACTCTAAAACTATAACTTATTTTGTAACACTATGAAAAATTAAAAAAGGTCCCATAAAATTATCGTATAACCATAAGACAATAAAGTAACAATTTATGATTACAATTTATGAAAATAAAATTTTATTTTAAATTATTAAATTAATTATAAAATTTTAATTAAAATATTTATGACATACAAAAATACCAATACTTATATTATGACCATTTTTTCACTTTTAAGATGTCTAAATTATATTTATACATTCAGGGGTGAAGTTTATATTTTTTTATCCGATTTACTCTTCATTACTATTCATAAGGGTGTATTACTATTCATACTTTACTATTCACCAATATTTAAGTTGATCTTATTAGAATCTAAATTTCTTACCAGTCACAATTGTAGAAGACCATTTTTTGAAAATCATTTCACATTATTAATTATTTAAAGTTTACAAAAATATTTTAAAATACCCCTTTTTCCAAAATTCATCAATAATATGGAACTTCATCCTACATTTATTCGGAAATTTGAAATTCAAAAATTTAATATAATAAGAAATAAAAATTTTATTTATACAAAATGATTACCCAATGTAACTACGGTCTCATTATATAGCCCCTTATAACACCTGCATAGGACCAAGTGTAAGGTATGCTTGGTGATAGAATCTTGGGGCGGCTCGGACAACATTTCCTGAGTGGTGATTTCTATCAGCTTAAACTTCTCACTTAGGTGATTCTGTTAAAGCTTAAATGTTGAAGCTCATCTTGGGATTGGTGTAGAGAAAAGCCCAGAGATGTTACGTCCTTCCTATGCTCTGACATATGGGCTTCGTATGGTCCAAGTCTACTGGATGAGGTCATCGACTCTTCTTTCTGTATTAACCAAAATCACTTGTATTTATAAACAGTAATTGTAACGTAAATATTTTAGTTTCCAATGGTCATATTGACCAACAATCATATAAAAGTTGAAACCCAATGGTCTCATTTAATTATACTCACTTCATTAATTAAAGGATATATTTTTGTGGAGTATAAAATGAAATAACACACAAATTAGGAAAGAAATATTATTCAAAGGTTCGGGTCATTAAATTATTCCCCCTTAAGAAATTTCATCCCCGAAATTTTAACTTGTACCCTTAAAAGAAAAAATTTGTGGGTACTTATGCCTCATAGACTCCTCTGGTTCTCACATAGATTCTTTGCATTTGTGGTTCCTCCACAACACCTTAACAAGGTGGGTAGTCTTGTGGCGTAGAACCTTGTCTCTACGATCCCATATCTCCAATGGTTTCTCCTCATAAGATAGGTCATGTTCTAGTTGTACCACCTCTGGATTTAGTACACGTAAAGGGTTAGGTATGTACTTCCTCAAGAAGGATACGTGGAAGATATCATGAACTTGTGCTAGATTTGGAGGAAGTGCAAGCTGATAGGCTACTTCTCCTATGAAATCAAGGATTTCATAGGGGCCAATGTACATAGGGATGATCGTCCCTTTCTTCCCAAACCTCATGACTCTCTTACAAGGTGAAATTTGAAGAAAGACTTTTTCACCAACATCAAACTCCAATTCCCTTCGACAGTTGTTGGTGTAGCTCTTTTTCCAACTTTGAGATGCTTTAATGTGTTGCTGGATGGCATGGACCTTTTCTGTCATCTCTTGCACAAGATCTGGCCCAATAAGCTTTCTCTCACCAGATTCATACCAAAAATTTGGAGTTCTACATATCTTACCATATAGATCTTCATATAGTTCCATTTGTATGCTCGAGTGGAAGCTGTTATTGTATGAGAACTCAAGTAAAGGGAGATGTTGATCCCATCCACCTTTAAATTCCATTGATCATGTTCTCATCATATCCTCGAGTGTTTGAATAGTCATTTCAGATTACACATCTGTTTGGGGGTGATAGGTCATACATAAATTCAATTCAGTGCTCAGAGCATGTTGAAGACTTCTCCAGAATTTTGATGTGAACCTTATATCACGATCAGATATGATAGTAAGTAGAACTCCATGCAGCCTTACCACTTCCTTTACGTAAATCCTGGTAAGTTGATCAAGAGATAAATCTTCCTGAATGGAGATAAAATGGGCAGTCTTGGTGAGACGGTCCACAATAACCCATATCACATTATTTCCTTTGGAAGTTCTCAGAAGACCAGTGATAAAGTCTATAGTGATATTGTCCCACTTCCATGCTGGTATGGGTAATGGCTGCAATTCCCCTTTAGGAAGTTGTCAGTCTGCCTTCACTTACTGACCTACTTGTCACCTTTAAGTGTATTCATCTATCTCCCTTTTCATATTATCCCACCAATAATGATCACGAAGGTCCCTATACATTTTTTTTCTTCCAGTATGTATAGAAAAAGTAGAGTTATGAGCTTCATCCATCATCTCGTTCTTTATTTCTGGAATAGATGGAACAGATAGTCTTGTATAAAATTTCAGTACACCTTCTTGATCGACATTGAACTCAGGAAACTTTCCATCCTTAACATCCTTATAATTCTTCTGTAACAAAGGATCCTCTTTCTGAGCTTTCTTGATCTTCTCTAGTAATGATGGTTGAGAAATCATTTGGGTTAGGGTTGATGATATACCTTCCCTTATAATTCCCATGTCAAACATTACTAGGTCATTGATCAAAGGATCTCTTTGAATCCTCATCATGGAAAGAACAACTGGGTCTTTCCTGCTTAATGCATCTGCGACTTTCATTTCTCTTCTAGGATGATAATGAATTGAACAATAATAGTCTTTGAGAAGTTCCAACCATCTCCCATGTATCATGGTCAATTCCTTTTATGTGAAAATATACTTCAAACTTTGATGGTCTATGTATATATCACATTTCTCTCTATAAAGATAGTGCCTCCATATCTTTAGAGCAAAAAATGACTGTATCTAGCTCCAGATCATGCGTAGGATAGTTCTTCTCATGAGTCTTCAACTGTGGAGATGCATAAGCAATGACTTTGTAATTTTTCATGAGTATGCACTCAATCCCTTTCAAATATGCATCGCTAAAAATAATGAATCCTTCTCCACTTGAGGGTAGAGTTAACACGGGTGCAGTAACCAATATTTTCTTCAGCTCTTGGAAACTTTCCTCACAGTCCTTTGTCCAAATGAACTTGAACCCTTTTCTATTTAACTTGGTTAATGGATTATAATTTTATGACATTTTTTTTCACAAACCTCTGATAATATCACGCTAACCTAAGGAAACTACGAATATCAGTTATTGTTGTAGGCTGAGGCCACTCCTCTATAACTTTTTTCTTTGCATGGTCAACGGTGATTCCTTCATTGGTAACAATGTGCCCCAAGAAAGAAACCTGTTGTAACCATATTTCACATTTTTTGAACTTCCCAAAAAAGCCTCTCCTTCTGTAGAGTTTGCAAAATAACCCATAGATGATCCTCATGCTCCTCACAAATTTTGGAATATATCAAAATATCATCAATAAAAACTACCAAAAAGTTATCAATGTAGTCTTTAAAGACTCTATTCATCAAATCCATAAAAATAGAAGGTGCATTAGTCAGTATGAAGGGAATAACAAAAAACTCATAATGCCCATATCTTGATCGGAGGAAATTTTCAGAATATCTTCTTTCTTTACCCTCAATTAATGATAACCAGATCGAAAATCAATCTTAGAGAAGAATTGATCCCCATGAAGTTGGTCAAATAATTCATCAATTCTTGGAAGAGGGTATTTTTTCTTCATTGTGATCCTGTTCAGTTCTCTATAATCAATGCATATCCACATCGATCCATCCTTCTTCTATACAAAGATAACATGTGCTTCCCAAGTAGACACAATCGGTTGGATAAACCCCTTCTCCAAAAATTCTTGGATTTGTTTCTTTAAATCCTCCAGATTCACATTTTCCATCCTATATAGGGTCTTTGATATCAGATGTGATCTAGGTACAATTTCAAAAGATAACTCTACCTCTCTTTCTGGGGGAGGTCCGGGTAACTCCTCCGGAAATACGTCAACATATTCCTAGATGATGGGAACATTTTCTATCATCAAACTCTCATTTACTTCTTCTTCTTCACCAATCAACTCCATAAAGAAGGATATAGAAGGTTCTTCTAGACAAAGATCAGGTTGAGATATCTCTCCTTGGAAGATAATTATAGTTTTTCCATTCAAGAATACTGATATTTCCTTGCTTATGTATTTGATATTAGCATTATACTTTGAGAGACAGTCCATCCCAAGTATAATATCAAATTCCATCATGTTAATGACTACTATATTTGTGATAATATTTTTCTCACTAAAGTAAATACTAGAGTTTCTAAACACTGATGATGCTTGGATAATCCCACCAAGAGCCTTTACTGATAACTCTACTTTTAGAAAATTGGGGTTTGATTCTAAATTCTTTGCAAACTTGGAGGAAATAAAGGAATGCGTATAACTAGAATCAAACAAAGTACTTGATAGATTTTAGAGAACAACAAGAGTACCTATCACCAAATCATTGGGCGCTTCAACTTCAGTCATAGTGATTGCAAAAGTACGGCCTTGTTCCCTTGGTCATTGTTGAGGCTGATGGTGATTCCCCTCCACTGCCCTTGGATTTGGATAGTGGTTGGAAAAGTTCCCAAGTTGTCCACACTTGTAGAATTAGACATTAGGTTGGTCCTGATACCATCTTCCCATTGTTTTTAGTGTTGGGAAGATGTGGCTTCACCTCACTATGACAATTCCGCACAATGTGGCCATCTCTACCACACTTATAGAACTTCCTACTCCCGAGTAGGTAGTTACTTGAATGCTTCCTCCCACATTTATTACATGTGGTATGTTGTACTTTCTTTCTTTATCTTCCCTCATCGAAGCTCCTCCCTAAGCTTGTATCTATCGATCTTTTCTTGTCATTGGATTTATAAGAACATTGTGTCTCACCAAACTCCAGTTCGACTTTCATCTCACTTTGCACAATCTCCTCATAGCTATCATAATTTCGGTTGGCTAGATTCTTCCGTAGATGAGGTCTCAATCCAACGAATAATATATCAACCTTAACATTTGGATCCATGACAAAGCTAGAGGTGTAATATGAAAGCCTTGTGAATTTAATCTTGTAGATTCCCACAAATTTATTATCCTTCTACTTAATCTCGAGAAACTCTTTCTCCATTCTTGTTCTCATCGATCAAGGGAAATACTTATTGAAAAATATCCCTCTGAACTCTTCCCACTCTATAGTTTCAACTTCCACTCTTTGCCTTGTGTTTTTAATCAATTCACACCACTGATAAACTTCTCCCTCTAAGAGATAAATAGATAAGGTAACCTTCTCTTGTTCATAACAGCGGAGCACAGAAAAGATCTTCTCAATAGAGATGATCCACTGTTTAGAAATCAATGGGTCAGTAGATCCACTGAAGGTTGGTGGTCATTGATGTATAAAGGATTCAAAAGAAATTTGTTCCCTTCATGGTGAAATTGGTCTCTCAACTTGATTAAAGTTATTTCCTATAACTTGAGTCAGTTGGTTCATCATTCGCATGAAATTTTCCATTTCAACTTCTATCAGAGGGTCGTCAGTGCATGGTTCATTGCGGTCACCATATAGCCGAATTGTGCGAACCAAGGCTATTATTTGATAGAAAATGAGCATGGTTTGTGTTTGTTGTCAATCCTCTAATGGATGATCAAGGATATGAAAAGAAAATGGATCATACAGGTCAAGAAGTAAGCAGTTTTGAAGGTGATGTCGTTTCCCAGTGTTTCCCAAATTTTTGGGGTCCAAAATTTGGAGAATTGAAATCATTGCAAAAAGTGTTTCTTTTTTAAGGCCTTATAAAAATATGGAAAAGGAAATTGTTTAGGGAATATAGGCTTCATGAAGTGTATTTCACAGAGACTAGAATAATCGAGGTGGTGTGATCTGCAATTACGAAAGTTTGATCTTTGAGATTCGCAAAAAGTACTATTTTTTAATCAACATTTCATTTTTATGGTAAAGGCATGGGTTTTGTGAAGACTGGAATGATAATGTCGAAGAAATGAAATTTCGCGATTTGAGATGGTCTTTCTTTACGATTACGACAAGCATCGCAAACAGTGAATGGAAGGAGCATTGAGGTGGTGCTTTACGGCGATTTGAAGGCTTTTTATAGAGAACTCTCTGGTTACGACGAGCTCTGCAAACTGGAAATTTCAGCGGAGCTTTTCGAGAAGGAGGAAGCACCATGAAGATGTTTTGACCAATCTGGATTTCATTTCTGAAGAAGTAGATCTTCTCCATTGATCATGCCTATAAATAAGAGGCCACCCCTCTTCATTGGGGTCAAAGTTCAAAGAGAAAATTTGTGATCATTGTGACTTCGTGAAGCAAGGGGTGCTCCACGAAGCAGGTTGTCATAAGTGATCTTGTGCTTCGTGAAGAGACTTCCAAAGTACTGAATGATGATAATGCTTTTAAGTCATACGAGGTTCGCAAAGATGGGGGGTTCCTCTTTGGCTCAGTGAGCTTTATGAAGGGTTGTTCTCTCTGAGGTAGTGAGCTTCACGAAGTGTTGTGCTCTACGAGGTAGTGAGCTTCGCAAAGGGTTATGCTCTGTGAGGTAGTGAGCTTCACGAAGGGGTGAGCTTCGCAAAGGGTTGTGCTCTATGAGGCAGTGAGATTCATGATGGGTTGATCATTACGAAGGGGATTTGCAAAGGGTTGTTTTTGAGTATCAGTACAGAGTGGTCGGGGCTTCCTGTGAGAATCTACTCAAGTACTTCATGCAAGTAGTGTCTTGTGCTGGACAAAGACAAAGAATTCAATGCCAATCTATTAAGGCGACCTTCAAGTTGATAAGATGAGTTAGACTTACCTCACAAAAGTAAACTAGGGAGAGTTTACGGAAGTGTTTTGAGGGAAGTGGTGAGTCATCCTTAAACCTTTTTAAGGGCAGTGTTCCTGGAGCAGAGTGAATATAAACTAACTATTGTACTCCACAACTGGTAAAGATTAGTGGATTTAGGTATGACCAACACACTATCAGAATATGCTCCTTAGACGTAGCCCTTTGCATTGAATCAAGTAAAAGTGTTGTGTCATCTCCTTGATTTATTGTTTATGACAGATTTAATAGTTTCCAACCAATGTGGGAACAAGATCCACAACTTTAAAGAGGGAAAAAGTTGACACCCTGATTCACCCCTCCCCTCTCAGGGTGTTCCGGGGTCCTTCATGAATTAGGATTGGTTTTCTTAATATGAAATGTATTCCATTTAATTCAGGACTATCCCATAAAATATAATCCTAATTTAATTAACAGTTTAGTAGAAGTGTGCGGTTTAGTCCACTAATGTGCTTGGATCCTACACAGTTTGGCCCATCTTTTTTGAACTTCATCATGGGCCCTCAAAATCACCTCCGCCTTCAATGAAATTATCAAAATAAGTAACATTTTAATTTTTAATAGTGATAAATATTAAATAATTCGATAAAACATGAAGTTCAATTTGATATTATATTTGGAATTTACGGTGCAATATCAGTTTAAAACAGTGGTGTCAGGGTGAAAATGAAACAGTGAATCGCAGTGCGATCACACCCCCACACCTAAACATTTTCAATCCTGGGAAAATTCAATTTTCTAGAAATTATGCATGTATACTTTTACAACTTCATAAATATTTAACATTCAATTAAAATTTAATTCCTAATAGAAATGTGATCAAGAAAAAAAATCACATCAAGGAGTTATTCTTAGTGAGCATGGAAAAAGAAGTCTCAAAATTGGATCCAAATGAAATTCCAAGAAATTCATGATAAAAATCAAATAAAATAATTCAAAAGTTAATCATGTCATTAATTCTCTATGTGTGTATGTGTGACAACCATTTCATTCTATTATTTCCACTTTCTATCAAGTAAATATATGTTATTTTAAAAAATTTCTACTTAGATGATCCTTTCCACTGAACCTTCCCTACTTCCTTTGCAATCAAATTTCAAGATTGACTCACTTAAGAATTCCTAAAAGTAAAACCATAATCTCCCAACCTATATATCCCCATATGTTTTACATTTCATCACTCCCCTCGTTTATTTTTTTTTTCAAAAGTTTCACTTGGAAAAAATCTCACACTCTTCTCTCAACCCATGCTTGATCTCTTTACGACACTAATTTTAATAGATATAACAAGATAAAAAGTTGAGGGAGGTTGGTTTTTGACCTGGCCAATAAAAAACCCTTTTTTGTTTTTTTAGGGCGTACAACAGTCGGATAATAGGTACACATGTATAGGTCAATCTGGTACAGTAATGAAATATATCAGATAAGGAATTAATGTATGGAAAGATAATTCTGGAAAGTAGAGAAAAATCAACCTAACTTATATCTACCTTATATTAAGTAATAAATTTTCACAATTCATGTTTAGGTGCAAATGTGTGTGGAGAGATTAAGTTAAACAATTTTCACTTAAACTATTCACAAAAAGGGTTCCATTCTTCTCAAAGGTTTCAAAATCATACAACCATTTATATCATCAAAAAATAACTAAATTTCAAAAGAAATTTACACCACAGTATTGAATTCTTTCTAAAATGCACATTTCCTAAGAATTTTTTTTGAATGTTAAAACAAAATGAAATACAGAAATTCCACATGCATTTTCAATAACTTCCATGATTAAATGCGCATCATTTTCCATGATAAAGTGGGCATAAAAAAGTGATATTCTAGCATAAAGGTATGGGGTAGAAAGGGGGAAAGTAAAAATACTATTTAGTAAACGAAAAAAAAATAAGAAGAAGAAATATGATGAAAATTCATAACTAACCCAGGAATATACCCATCCCCCCACACCTAAAGTGTGTTGTTTCCTAAATATAATAAAATAGAATGTGGGAAGGAAGGATAAAATCTGGTGAGTGTCATTCATAGATTGCTTCTTGAACATGGACTTCCTCCATCGGGGACTCCTGAATGGATTCATTGAGGTGCTTCAGCTGCTGCCCATTGACAGTGAAGGTTTTCTTGGTTTCTACAGTTTGAACCTAGACAACACCAAATGGAGAGACATTAGTAATAGTGTATGATCCAAACCAATAGTAATGAAGCTTTCCTAGATGCAAATTCATCCATGCATTATAGAGGAGGACCTTCTACCCTATGTGGAAATAACGATGAAGGATGAGACAGTCATGGCCATCCTTGGTTTTCTCTTTATAAATTCGGTATTTCTCATATGAATCTCTTATCATTTCTTCCAGCTCCTGAATCTAAAACTTCCTTTGATAACCTACACTAGAAATATTATAATTTCATTGTTTAATGGACCAGTATGATCGGTGCTCAATCTCAACAGGGAGGGGGAAACTCTTTCCAAACACAAGACGATAAGGTGACATTCCAATGGGAGTTTTAAAGGAATAATGGTAAGCCCATAATAAATAATCTAGTCTAAGACTCCAATCTTTTCTATTGGTTTTAACTATTTATTGAAGAATTATTTTTACCTCTCTATTTGACACCTCAGTTTGACCATTGGTTTATGGGTGATGAGCAGTAGAAACTCGATGTCGGACCCCATACTGAAGAAAAATAGATTTCATTGTTTAGTTTCAGAAATGAGAACCATGGTCACTGATGATAAACCTAGGTAATCCAAATCTACAGAAGATTTGGGTTCTTAGAAATTTCACAACTACCTTATAATCATCATCCCTTATAGCTCATGCCTCTACCCATTTTGAAACATAATGCACTGCCCAAAAAATGTAAAGGTTCCCAAATTAATTGGTGAATTGTCCTATAAATTCAATGCCCCAAACATAGAAAATTTCATGGAAGATCAAGGGTTGTTGTGGAATTTGATTTCTTTTAGATACATTTCCCATTATTTGACAGCAAGGACAAGATTTATAAAAATCATGGGCATCCTGAAAAAGTGTTGGCCAAAAGAGACCAAAATCAGGGACCTTGCGAGCAGTTTGTTGGAGACCAAAGTGGACCCCACAAGAAAGAGTGCGTTAGAACCTAAGGAAGGACTAAAACTCACTATCGAGAATAAAATGCCTAAGGACTTAATCACTACATGTTCTCGAAAGGTAGGGGTCATCCCAAATGTACCAACAGAACTCATTTTTTATATGGTCATCTTGGTTTTTGTTGTAATTGGTATGAATGCAAGATGATACCAAATAATTTACAATTTCAGCATACCAAGGAATAGTATTTTTCACTCAGTATAATTTATCATCTAGAAACTTATCCTTTATAAGAATATAGGGAGATGATTCAATATCCTAGGATGGTTGGATCCTACTGATATGGTCATCTAGTACAATCTCTTCTCCTTTTTTATATCTAATTTCTAAATTGAATTCATGAAGGAGGAGCATACAGTGAATGAGATGTGGTTTGGCTTCCAGTTTCTTAAGGAGATTTTGGAGGGATGCATGGTCTGAGAACACAATGAATTTGGACCCTAAAATATATGACCAAAATTTATCCAAGGCAAACACAATGGCAAGAAATTATTTTTCAGTTGTGGTGTAGTTTTCTTGGGAAGGGTCCAAAGTATGTGAGGAATGACATATGGAGCTTGATCGACCCTTTGTGATAAGAATTCCTCAACTACATATTTAGAGGCGTCACACATGAGCTCAAATAGTAAATCCCACCAAGGTGGTTAGATTACCTGGGGTGACATGGGACTCTATTTTAACTTATTAAAATCTTCCTCAAATTCATTATCAAAAACAAAATTCCATTTCTTTTTGGAGAAATCAAGAGAGGGAAGTGAAATTTTACTAAATTCAAGAATTAAATGATGGTAAAATCCAGCATGACCTAGTAAATACCACACATCCCATACATTTTTGGGGAATTATAAAGAAGAAATGACATCCACTTTTTATTTATCTACTTGGATACCATCCCCAGAAATTACATGTCCCAAAACTATGCCTTTTCACACCACGAAATGGAATTTCTCATAATTTAATACGATATTGTTTTCAATACAATGATGTAGTAATGAATCAAGACTACTCAAACATTCATCAAAATATGAACCATAAACAGTGAAATCATCCATGAATACTTCCATGCAATTATCCAGGTAATCTAAAAAAATATTAACCATGCATCATTGGAAAGTACCTAGAACATTGTACAGACCAAATGACATCCTCTTATATGAAAATGTTCCAAAGGGGAAAGTGAATTTCATCTTTTCCTAATACTTGGGGAAATATAGATCTGAAAGTATCCAAAATACCCATCAAGGAAACAGTAATGTGACTTCCCTTCTAGCCTCTCTAGAATTTGTTCAATGAATGGAAATGGGAAATGGTCGTTCCTAGTGTGTTGATTTAGTTGGCGATATTATATACATACATGCCAATTATTCTGTGCATGAGTTGGAACCAATTCATCGTTTTCATTTTTTATTATAGTAAGACCAGTTTTTTAGGAACCACTTATACTGGACTGACCCATTGGCTATCAAACATAGGGTAAATGATTCTAACAACCAATAATTTTGTTACCTCCTTTTTAACAATATCTATGAGGTTTGGTTTCAGTTGAAGTTGTGACTGCCTCACTAGTTTATCCTCATCATTTAACAATATATGATGTCTACAAATTTATAGGATAATACCCAGAATGTCTGAAAGTGTCCATCCAAAAGCTTTTTTATAATCCGTCAAGAGTTCAAGCGGTTTCAATTCATGCTCAAGAGGGAGTGAACTAGAAATGATGACAGGAAACTTGTTTTCATTATCAAGATAGGAATATTTTAAATATTTAGGTAGTTGTTTTACTTCCAATTCAGGGGTATTTTGGACTTATGGGAGTTTTTGTGAAATTGAGAGGTCATTGATCTCATCTAACTGCTCAATAGTAACATCCTTAGATGAGGAATGATCTTTTACAAGCTTAGCAGTATCATCGATGGTCATTGGATCCTTAGGGTTCAATAAATCATCAATTAATAAACATGCACGACATTTTTCTAAATTGGTACAACAATCTATGCTAGATTAATTTCCTAGAATTTCAATTGATTATGAAAACTAAGAAATGGGATCATGGGAATGAAAAGGATTGTTTTTAGGGGAAGGGGGTACGTCTATAGAGTTAACAGAGAGAAGAATGTTCTTCTGAGGGGTGCTTCCTGGAATCAAGGATGTTGAAGCGGAAAATTTCACCACAAAAATCCATAGATAATGTACCATTGTGAACATTAATTATGGTTTTGGAATTTTTCAAGAAGGTTATCCCCAATATAATTGAGGCATATCCATTCATCCTATCATCTTTCATTCTAAGAACATAAAAATCAGTAGGAAAAATTAAATTTTGGACCCTCACAAGAATATCCTCTAACACACTAGAAGGGTGTTTTGTACTCCGATTTTCTAATTGAATGAAAATGACAGTGGGATTCAATTCCCTAACATGCAATAAAAATTAAATAGAGTGAGGCATCACATTTAGGAAAGCACCTAAATCAAGAATAGCATTGGAAAAGGAATACTCCCCTATGGTGCACAGAATTGAGAATATTCTCATATCAATGCTTTTGATGGGAAGTGATGGATATATTAATTCTAAGACTTTCCAACCCAATATCACCTTATCATCACCTCAAATTCTTCTTCGGTGTGTACACATGTCCTTTAGATACTTAGCGTATCTTGTAATTTTCTTCACGACATCAATCAAAGGAATGTTGACATGAACTTTTTTGAAAGTTTCCAAGATTTCCTTATCATGTTATGTTTCTTTTTTATTTTCTTGTTTGGGTGGCCCTTTGGGGAAAATGAAGAGGAATGGTTGGGCTAGGTGACTCATCAATAGAAACACTTTTTCCTTTGGAAGAGATTCTATCAGGACAAGGTTCTACCTCATTTAGAACATTTCTAGTGGTTGGGATAGTGTTTTCCTTAGGATGGGATGACTCTAGTGGATGGGTCATTTGGATTTTATGTTTTGCTCTACTCTGAAGGGTGATATCACTAACATTTCCCTTACCCATAGGGTTAACTACTGGTTGAGAAGGTAGTTTACCCGACCCATGTATTCTAGGATAGGCACGAGTTTTGGAGAGGTTTTCTGGAAAGGCCTTTGTTGTAGTTGAGGATTTTTCAATGGTGGTGGATGGATACTCTGCCTCAGATGGTTCCATTGTTGTTGAGGTTGGTTTTATTATCCCATTTCCTATAGGATTTTTTTTCTTTCCACCCAAGGTTGGATGGATAGTAAGGTTCTTGCCTAAAAGGTTGGTTATAAGGTCATCTTGGAAATATTGCCTCAAATATCTCAGATATTTCTCTCAATTTAGGATATTGGCCAAAGTAGTGGGATTCATAAGAACATATACCACAATGGATGGGAAGAAGAGATTGGGACTTCCCTTGGGAAAGAGCAAGTTGTCGAATAAGGTTACTTACCTCATTGAACTTTTTATCCACCTTCTTCTCGAATTTGGTACGTTTCACCTCATGGACACCTTGAATGGGTACATTGGACCTTGTAATGAATTATTGAGTGTTTTGTTCCATGTTCTCAATCAGGGTTCTTACCGCAATTGGGTTCTTATCCACTAGTGCACCACTGGCAGCAGCATCGATCATATTTCAATCAATAGGGATTAAACCTTCATAAAAATACTGAATTAAAAGTTGATCACTTATTTGGTGGTGTGAAAAACTTGAACATAACCTTTTAAAGTGTTCCCAATATTCTTGTAATGTTTCCCCTTGAGATTTCCTTATATTTCATATTTCTTTCCTCATAGTTGCAGTTCGAGAGGCTAGGAAATATTTTTCAATAAAAAGACGTTTCAAGTCCTCCCAGCCTCTAATTGGTTAATTAACATAGTAAATAAAATATTTTTCAGTATATTCTAATTAAAAATGTAATATCCTTAACTTTACTTGTTCTTAATCCACGTTTTTAGGTTTTTATGTAAAACACACAATATGAAATTATTTTAAGTTCTTATGTGGATCTTCTCTAGCAAGTCCATGAAATATTGGAAAAAAGTGAATTAGATCAGATTTTAGTTCAAAATTAGGTGGCTCGCCTTATATTTGAATATAGGTGGGTTGGATATCAACATCAGTTGAGGTTATTTATTTTAATGTTTGGTTGTTTTCAGCCATGTTATACACATTGGTTTTAGGTTCTAATTTTTTTCCAGAAGAAGAGGGGTTTAGAAAAGTCTCAAGTGGTGGTGTGTCCTCCTTCAAAGGTTTGTCTTGTGCATCTCGATGTCCCTGATGTAGGATCTTCTCTGATTTGGGTTTGAAAGGTGTTAAATCTCCCTGATTAAAATTTTTCATGCATAGAACTGACACAAGAAATAAATCAGAACACAAAAATGTAAGAAAAGGTATAAGATAAAAAAAATATTCACAAAAATTCCAAAAAACTTATCAAAAACACGCACTAAAAACCAAAGCGCTCCCCGGAAACTGTGCCCAAATTTGATCACGTTGTCCGGACACATCAAATTGGTTATGATTTTAAGGTTGATTTATAGTATATTTAAGACCCTAGGTCTTCTCTCAAGGAGTTTTGATAGGTTTAGAGTATGCATTTTTAGTAAAAAGTACTAAAAAGGGGGTGATTTTAAAAAAAATTTAAAGAAAATAACTTAACTTAAAGAGTTTAATAGTTGAAAAACCAAGTGAGTTTTGAAAAATATGAGACAAATGGGTCATTTTGATTTCACTACACACGTTTCAAGTTCATTTTTCTTATAGGTTCATTTAGTTTTGGAGCAATTATTTGGTTGAAATTAATTGGAATCCCAATTAATTCCAAAGCTTTTATTTCATTGCTTGAAGAACCAAAACTTGACATAATAATCATATTGTCAAGATCCCAAACTTCTAAATGGAATAATAGCTTCCAAATAAGATTAAAATATCAAGAAATCGGGTAATAAAATGATTCTTGTGTTGTCTAATCAGAACAACACAAGTCACTCACTCAAAACCTCACCCTGATCAGTTATAAATTTAAAGAAAATCAATCACATGCATCAAAACAAGAATTAAAATAATAAATAATTTAAGATAAATGGAAAAGAAATTTTTTAAAACCCAAATCATTCCAAACCAGTAACTAATATATGCATCATAACTCCCTTTACATGTGTGAATCGCCCTCACAACGAATGCCCACTGTTTAGCTCAATATCAGGAGGAGGAGGAAGCTCAGGTGGAACTCCTTCTTCATTGTTGATCCCCCTATGAGGATAGTGGATTCCAGAACATATAGGATAAATAGTAGACTCTTCTAGGACTCTAAAATATAAAATATTTTCTTCTGGTTCGAACTTGAAAATGAAGATCCCAAGGTTCCATTTTATAGGCAAAGTGGAAGGTGGTTTTCGGAACACAGATTTCTTAAAACCACTTGGCACATGATTTTTTGGCCTCCAAAAAACCTTATATCGCTTTGGATAAAATTAAAAAGTTAAATTCCCACCCCTTGACTATATTCAACTAAATTTTTGATTCATTTTGACATCTATAGGTAGATACATGGATAGATCACAGCACACCACTTTTGACTTCGTGAAAATTCAGTGTGCTGGATAGATCAGTCCAGATGGGCCAGCAGATGGCATAATTAGGCTTTGGTTTCCTAATATGAAATTTATACCATTGAAGTAAGGACCAGACCACAAAATATCAGCCCATTTTGATTCACATTTTAGTATAAGTTTTCAGTTTAGTCCACTTATGTTCTTGGATCCTGCGCAGTTTCGCCCATTTTTCTTGAACTTCATCATGGGCCCTCTAAATCACCTCCACCTTCAATGAAATTATCAAAAAAGTAAAATATTCCTTTTTAAAAGTGATAAATATTAAAAAATTAAATAAAAAAAATGAAGTGAAATTTGAAATTATATTTTTAATTTACGATGCAATATCAGTTTAAAATAGTGGTGTAAGGGTGAAAATGAAATAGTGAATTGCAATGCGATTATTAATACCCATCTAGGCCAAGTAAACTATGGATCTCTATTATATATTTTGTCATGGGACACTATTTTATTGACTTTATCTTTTAAGGGTCCATATATATCCCTTTTGTGGTGATTACATGCCCCAATAATGATACTTCTTCCATCCATAACTCACATTTACTATAATTTTCTTAGAGCTTCTCCCTTCTCAAAGTCTTCAACATAGTATTCAAATACTCCTCATGTTACTCCTTTCTTTTGGTATATATTGGAATATCATCGATAATGAATACCAAAATTTTTTTAAGGTAATATCTAAATACTATATTCATTAAATCCATAAAAATTTTTGGAGCATTTTTGAGTCCAATGGGCATCACTATGAACTCATAGTTTCCATACCTTGTTTGAAAGGTAGTCTTGGAAATATATTCCTTCTTCACCTTTAATTTTTGATATCCTAACCAAATTTCCACCTTAGAAAAATAATTTTCCCCAAATATCTAATATAACAATTCATATATCCATGGTAGGGGATACTTGTTCTTTATCGTGATTTTATTAAGCTCACAATAATCGATGTAGAGGTGCACCGATCCATACTTCTTGATGAAGAAAACTGGAACACCCCTTGATGAAGCACTCAAGCATATAAAAACCTTGTCCATATTCTTTTATAACTTCTTCTCCAACTATTCCAACTTAACAGTGGCCATTATATAATGTGTCATTGATATAGACATAGATCCAGAAATAAGTTCAATTGATAACTCAACCACTCGGTCAGGAAGAATACCAATAAATTATTTAAGGAATACATCAGTGTAATCCCTCACAATGGGAATATCTTCTAGCATGATCATATCATTTGTCTCAATAATTTTAGTGAGATATGCTTGATCCTAATTCATTAATATCCACACTCGATACAATGGTTTTCAATGAGATACATCTTCCTCTTTACACTTGTAAATAATTGGAGGATGATTTGGGATGTGAAGATTTATCTCCCTTTCTTGATAGTTGATGTTTGGATTTGTATAAAGATAGCCAATCCATTCCCAAAATAGCATAAAACTCCACCAAAGGAAGAAAGATAAGATTTTCTGGGAGGTTTAGTTCACAAACATTAACTAGGGAGGAGTTATGTACTTTAGATGAAATAATTTCCCCATTAGTTGTTCTCAGAGATAAATCAACCTCAAAATTTTGAGGTGGTGTTTGAATAGTTGTACTAAACATTCAAGATATAAAATAATTCATAGAACCATAATAAAATAGTATGTTATCTATTATTTAATTCATAACTAGAGTACATATAACCACATCATTGTCCATATACACATCAACAGTAGCGATAGCATAATCCCTTCCTTGTTTCCTTAGAGGTTGTTGTTGATTTTCTATGAAAACTCTCGGCTTAGGGAATTGGTTTGAAAAATACACATGTTCCTTGTAGTTGAAACACTGCACTATATGCTGAGTTTTGATTTGATCCTTCCTTTATTCTTCTACGTTAGTGGGATTCTTCATATCCCTTCAGCATTTATAATCCTGATGCCCAATTCTCCGACATTTGAAGCATTTTCTAGTTCCCTTTAGACAGTTCCCAGGATGCCTCTTCCCACAATTTTGACACATGGGATATTCAGTCTTATTTCCATCATGGGATTTATTTGTAGATCCAACCATATTAGACTCCATTTTATGCTTTTTTCACCAGGCCTATGAGACCATTAAGAGTCTCATATTTCTATTTCAACCTTGAGTTCACAACTGATAATCTCTTCATAAATTACGTAGTCTCAAATCACCAATTATTTTCATAGAACCGGATTTAGTCTGTTAAAGAATTGATCTACCTTACTTTTAGTGTTCATGACAAAGCTGGAGGTGTACCTTGAAATCCTTTTAAAGTTTTCTTCATACGCCCCAGTAGAATCATCTTTCTTCTACTTAAGCCTGAGTAACTATCTTTCCATTTTTAGATAGAGGGTTTGGGGAAAATATTTATTAAAAACATTTTCTTGAATTTCTCTCAATACAAGGAATCAATTTACTCCTTAGATTTCATATTTTTTATTAGTTTCTACCACTGATCATCTTCCCCATAAAAACGATAAACCACCATCATGACTTTCTCTTCTTCTTAACACTAGAGGATAGAGAATATATTTCAATGGATTTAATCCACTATTCCTCCGGGAGGGGATAATAAGATCCACTAAACATGGGAGGCCTTTTCCATATGAAGTATTCGATGGAAACTTTATCTATATTAGGAAAAGGATGGAATTCCATATGATTCAAGTTATTATTCATAACTTGATCCAGTTGAGAAAGTATTGTCATGAAGTTTTGAGCACCCATTTCCATCATATTTAGCATATCATTAGGGAAATCATCACATTGACTATCACATTGATTGTTGGAATGTGTTCTTCTATTTCCCATCACTAACTAAGAAAAAAGAAATCACAATTAGGGGGATTTAATACTTATCCAATAATTATAAAAATAAACTTTAAACAGAAAAGGATAAACTCCTAAAGGAAAAGTATATAATAACTTCTGATTCCATAGGTTTCAATCTAGGTTATCCATGATCTGTTTCCTAACATATATTTTTATGTGATTTTTTTGTTCCCTTAATAATGGTTCGTAATGAGCATATAAACTTAGCAAATCATATCCCCTAGTAGTGTCAAATCAAGTGTGTAGTAAGGCCCATTTTTGTGTACAGGGTTACCCTGAGTCAGGCCCAGAACACCTTGTTGGAGTTGTTACTCCTAGGTAGATCTATTCAGAACTAAGTCCACTTGTAGTATCCAGATAGGGATTTATTTACTTAATAAACAAATTACTCTATACTAACCAAAATTTAGGGATGTTTTCTCATACTTAGTCTTTCCCATAGGGTTCTTACTAAAGTTCTCTATTCCTAGTCTCCAAAAATAACCAAACTTTTCTTCTGATACCAAATATAGATACCATATCCATTTACACATATCATTGCATTATTTTAAGCATAATTAAACATCAAATTACAATCCATGGATCATAAATTCTAGTGTCTTGGAATACTAAGTACATAAAAATGAAAACATGGGACTAAATAAAACATTTATTTATTTATAATCCTTTATGAGATCCTAAATTGCCTTGATCCCTTGAATCTTCAAAAGATAACCTAGGGATAAGATGAAAAAAAATGAGCTAAAAATCCCAGTAAGTGAATAAACATTAAAATAAATCTCAGTACAAGGGTTAGAAGGCATAACATAATGATATAAAAAGGCATGGAACATGATTAAACATAAGGAATCATAACATATAGAACATGGGATCATATAATCATGGAATCATAGTAATGTGTAACAAACATAAAACATTAATTTAGCATGATTCAAGGATCTTTTCACATAGAGTAGCATGAGTCAAGGCTAACCACCAAGACCATTGTACAGGGAGCACGAGTCAAGGCTAACAACCAAGTCTGTTTCACATAAGGTATCATGTAACTAAACATTGCCCAATTCATTGGAGTGATATATGGGAGAACCCATAATAACATGTTCATGAATATGTGTTTCACATAAAGAATCATACATAAGGAATCACATATAAACATAAGGGTTACCTATGGTAAGAGTTGGGTATCATGATCTTATCAAAAAGGTATAACATAAGGGAATATCACAATGGTGTCCATGAAAGAAAGGATTTAAATAATACATGGAAATTAATAAGGGAAAATAGGCATAGAAAATGATAACTGATGTTAAAATGAAGTGATAACATGTAAAAAAGAGTATTTAAGAAGCTTTAGAATTAAAACATTTTAGTGTGGTTTAAGGAAAATATTAAAGATCATTTAAAGCAGAAAAAAAAGAATAATGTTTTATATAAAACTAGAAGTGAACCAAGAAGGTTTTCATAATAAAATTAGTGATTTTTGAAAAATATCGGTGGCTTAAAATAGATTATATAGTGCACCTGAAATTTGGTAAGAATTTGGGAATTTCCCTTAAATCGGTCTTGCTTATCGGAAAGAATCGAGTGGGAAAACTTTTAAAAACACATATATACCCAAAAATAAGAATGGAAGGATCTTGATACATGGGTTTGGAAAATATAAAAAACATTTGGAATATTTATATAAAAATAAAAGATAATTTAATTTGGGTAAAAATAGAGAATGAATAACCCAATGGAATAATGGTGGTTTGGGTAGAATCCCTTACCGTAATTATGAAGGTGTTATTCACTTGATCTTAATGTACAGGATAATAAAATTAGATTCATTAAATAATAATTCCAAAACAATTTATATATGTGTTTGATTTATTATAACTTTATTAGTTTTATTTATGGCCTTTTTTATGGGTTAATATATTCAATTTCATCATTTGGGAGCGTTGATTTCCTTGGTTTTCATGATTGGTTTACTTGTACACATGTATGAAAGGTTTTATAAAGTGGGGGTAATTATCCAGAATTGAACTTATATGTTATTAATGATATTATATAGGTTAAATTTTCTTATATATCATTTTTTATATATAATTATGACGAGTCATTAGATAAATAGTTAATGATAATTTTTTGGGTTTGTTTTGGCTGTTTTCAATCACAACAAACTCATTTTGTTTTATAAATTAATATCATATGTAAAAAATGATTAGAGAACATTAAATAAGATATAATACATATATTATAATATTTTTCACCCATAAGATTTTTTTATTACCAGCCTTGAAGGTGGAATTGAAATATGAAAGCACATCATCCACAAAGGTGGTAAATCGGCATTCACAGACGATGTTATCATTATTAAAATAAAAGGGAGAGGATAAGATAATTGATGAATAATTATTACGTAAAAATGATAAAATTACAGTATATATAGTATAATGAAGTTTCCAGGCCACTTATACAAGGGTGTGTGAGGAGAATATAAGAAAATAAAGGAACTTCAAAAGAAATTGAAAGAAAATGGAAGAGGGTTTTACCTCTTGATTCCTTCTTCTTGAGGTCCTTATTAAGGGATTGGTTTTGGTATTTTATTAAGACCAAAATCTCTTATAATTGTGGAAGTGGATTGGTAGGATATTCTAGAATAATTTGGACAAGTATCAAAGCTTGATAGGTGTGAGGGGAAGAGTTGGTGAGGGGTGGTATTTATAGTGGATGAGGGGGTGTTTTCTCATTATTTAATTCATTAGTTTATTATTTTGCTCAAGATAAGAAATAACATTGATTATTTGGACTAAATACAGTAATTATATCATGTTATTTCTATCTAATTGTTATTAATTTATCCATGACTCAATAAATAGTGTATTTAACTTATAATGTATATATGCCGTAAATTACCATATTTTACTATTCACCAAAAATTCAAGTATTTCAGAAAAATCCCAAAATTTCACCCTAGAAATTTTTCGACATGAAGATTTAAAAAATTAACTCCATTTTATGAAAATAATTTTCTAAATATGATAAATATATTTTTTTAATTAAAATCATCATTTACCTGGAAAATACAAGTTTTAAAATTAAAACTGCTTTTCAAACACTGTGAAAAATTAATTAAGGTCCCACAAAATTATATTATAATCATAAAAAATAAAAAACACTAATTTATGGTTACATTTTATGAAAATAAATTTTCTTTTAAATTATTAAATTGATCTAAAAAATTATAGTTAAATATTTATGACTTACAAAAATACCAACACTTAATTAATAAAATTTAAAATATTTATTTACATATACTATGATATAATTATATCATATTGTCACTTATAAGATGAATAAATTTTATTTATACTTTCATTGGTTATGTTACTATTTAATTGGTCGATTTACTATTCATAAGGTTCACATTACTATTCAAAAGGTCAAGTTTCTATTTCATTGGTATAGGTTTCTTAACTTCTAGAAACACTTCTTATTTCATTAATTCATCATTTATAAAGTTTTTATTGTGCTCTATATGTGATTTTATGTGATTATACCATATGAAATAATTATAAGAAGGGAATTTCTATAGATAAAACATTGGGTCGTTACAATCCTACTGGTCAAGTCCATCGCTTCTTCTTTCTATTACAATTAGACTTTATCATAACCCTTAATATATAATAATCTTAGTAGTCAATGTAAAATGAATATATTATCCTAGTTAATATGCTTAATGGTATTTTAAATCCAATCGGATATATTTTATAACAGTTCAAAAAAACCAATGTAGTGCATGTGTTTTCTATAACTACCTTACTTAATAAAGAATTTATTCATTCAAAAAAAGGAATTTCATTTATAAATGTTTAGTACATTGAATTATTACCCCTTAAAAAAATTTACCCTATAAATTCTAGTTCATCCACTAAAATACATGAGGTTGCTTCTGTTTCATCACCTTTTCTGATTCCCATTTTTCTTCCTAAAACATGTGGTTCTACCATAATAATTTGACCAAGTGAGTTGTCTTGTTTTTTAGAAATTTATCTCTATGATCTAATATATTCACTAGATTCTCCTTATATTAAATATCATTCTTTGAGGTTACCACCTCTAGATTCGGTACATGTGATGGGTCCAGTATATACTTCCTTAAGAGGGATGCATGAAACACATCATGTACTTGAGATAGTTTAAATAGGAGTGTTATTAGATAGTCTATATCTATAATGTGATCAATTATTTAAAAGGGTTTTATGTATCTTAGACTAATATTTATCTTATACCCAAACCTCATGACGTTCTTCCATGATGATTTACAATGGAACACCTTATCTTCGAGCTCAAACTCCAGGTCTCATCAATGATTATCAGTATAGATTTTATGTCGACTTTGTGTGGATTTCAAATGATATTGAATGGTATGGAACTTCTTTATTATATATTGGATAGGATCAATCCCTATAAGATTCTTCTCACTAAATTCATCCTGACATGTTGGAGACCAAAACCTCTTCCCATACAAATCCTTATAAGGTTCCATTTGAATCCTAGAATGGAAACTATTGTTATATGAGAACTTTTCTAGGGGAATGTATGGATCCCAAAATCCTTGTAAATCCAGTTAACATGATATAATATTATCCTCTAGATATTTTGTAACACCTCAATCTTCCACGGTATTTTTTTCTTTGAATAATCTAATAGCTTGCATTGTACGCAACTTCAAGATTCTAACACACCGCGACCAATCAAACTAGTCGTTATGAATAGTAATACCCACTTTTTGAAATTTTATAAATTTTATCTTTCAAAATGGACTTCATTTTTGGATTCATAATATCAAAATTATCTTAGAGTGAACTTTTTGTATTTTTCTGAAAACTTTCAATTTTTGATGAATAGTGAAAAACACTGAGTTATTGTTTAAAATCGACTTTTTATTTAAATAATTATTTACTTTATTTAAATTTATTTTAGGTAAAAATATATACATAATACCTATATAAGTTCAATGTAATTCATTGGATTCATTTTATAATGAGTTTAGATATATAAAAATTTTATTGAACTTTTTACCGTCTTTTACCCACCTCCAAATAGAATTTGAAAATTTTTATAAAACTTAATTTTACCACTTCTGTGAGTTGAATTTAAAAAATCCAAGAGACATGGTTAATATTAGTAAGTAAAATCTATTTCAATAAGATGAAAATATTTTTTTGGTGAATAGTAACTTTTTACTTTTATTTACCACGGTTAAAAGTAAATCGGGTAATTAAGGGTAAAAATGATATCATAATTACCCTAACACATGTCCTAATTCTATTGGATATGTGTAATTCAACCAAAAACAACCTTAGGAATAAAATATGATCCTTTAGGTCCACTTGGACTAGATTAGGACATTTATTATTATTTTATTTAAAGAAGAGTTAAAAGAGTTAAAATCAAAGTTTAATAAATAAACCATATTTAATATAGGGTTATACATAAGATAAATTCGACTATAAATATTCATTAGAAATATAAATATATTTAAAACATAATGGTATTTTATTTATAATTTTTAGACATTAAATAATTAAATTTATTTATGACTCAATGATGATACGGTAATTACCTTATTAATGAAAATTAAAATAATTGATATTATAAATATCCAAATATATATAATTTGAGACATTTAATGAATTAAACTAATTTTATAGGTTAATATGACATGTCAGGGTTGATTAAATTGATTTTTTTTGAAGTAATAATGTTGTTATGAATTTAACAAAAACAAAATACCAAATAGTGTCAAAATTGACATAATAGAGTTTTTAAAACAAATCACTACTGGAAAAGTAGGCTATACCAACGGTTTATAACCGTTGGTATAGGCTGGAAAACCATTGGTATAGGGTATACCAACAGTTTTCCAAACCTTTGGCCAGTTAGCCGTGAGGAAAGCCCTATACCAACGGTTTCATTTAAACTGTTGGTATAGGTGTTTGAGAATTCTGGGAAACTCTTTACCAACGGTTCAGAACCGTTGGTATAAGTTTTTCCAAAATTCTGGAAAAATCTTTACCAACGGTTCAGAACTGTTGGTATATGTTTTTTCAGAATTATGTAAAAAGCTTTACCAACAGTTCATAACCGTTGGTATAAGTTTTTCCAGAATTCTGGAAAAAGCTTTACCAACGGTTCAGAACCGTTGGTATAAGTTTTTCCATATTTCAGGAAAAGGCATTACCAACAGTTCAGAACCGTTGGTAAAGCTTTTCCCAGAGCTGCTACACAGCAGCCCCCAGAAGCCCTCCAGAAGCCCTACCATACACCTGCATAAAAAAACAGTGCACAACAGCCCTCCAGTATACCCTCCACTATACACCTAAATAAAAAATATCACAAAAGCCACATACAGACTTCAAAAAGTATAAAAAACACCTAAAATAGACCAAAAAAACACATATGACAACAATCATCTGGTGGTAATTCACCTCACCCATCAAATTCTAATAGGCAGAATAGTTTGATAAATATCTATTAGAGTTGAATAAGACATTCAAATTGACTCAAATCCCATTTTTTTTTGATACTAGGTTTGGGTATGTAATGATTTGTGATGAATTTTTCATTGAACTTGTATTGTTTATAATATATGGTGAAAAGATATTTTCTTAAGAGTCTTGTCACTTATGACCCCATGAGTGAAACTACCCAACTCATGAAAAAGAGTTTGCGACTATCATTGATGAGTGTAAATTTCAGTTGTATTCACTTAAAATGATTTCCTTTTGAAATAAAAGAGAGACTTTGAGTGGTGTCGTCCACACCACGCCTCAGATTGAGGCGGATTTGACTCGTACACGTCACAAATGACCCATGGATACATGTCCTAAAGTATCAACAGTATCCGAATGCCTTTGGTCTATTTTCCGTATGTCAGTTGTTGTTTTAACTTAAACTGTTGTCCATTCCAAAGAAAAGTGACACACTTTGAGTGGTACCGGCCACACCGCGCCTCGGATTGAGGCGGGGTTGACTCGTACACATCACAAATGACCCATGGATCATTGTCCTAAAGTTTCAATAGAATCTGAAAGTGTTTGGTCGGTTTTCCGTATGTCGTTTTTTTTACTTAAAACTGCATCCATTTTAAACAAAAGAAAGACACTTTGAGTGTTCCCGGCCACACCGGCCCTCGTATTTAGGCAAGGTTGACTCGTACACATCACATATGACCCATGGATAGTTTTCCTAAAGTTTCAATAGAATCCGAATGCGTTGGGTCAGTTTTCCGTATGTCAGTTGTTGTTTTCACTTAAAATCATGTTCATTTCAAATAAAAGTTAGACACTTTGAGTGTCGGCCACACCACGCCTCGGATTGAGGCTGGGTTGACTCGTACACGTCACAAATGACCAATGGATACATGTCCTAAAGTATCAACAGTATCCAACTGCGTTTGGTCAGTTTTCCGTATGTGGTTTTTTTTACTTAAAAGCGAATCCATTTTAAAGAAAATAAAGACAATTTGAGTGGTCCCGGCCACACCGGCCCTCGGATTGAGGCGGGGTTGACTCGTACACATCACATATGACCCATGGATACATTTCCTAAAGTATCAATAGTATCTGAATACCTTTGGTCCATTTTCCGTATGTCAGTTGTTTTAACTTAAACCGTTGTCCATTTCAAAGAAAAGTGACAAACTTTGAGTGTTCCCGGCCACACCGGCCCTCAGATTGAGGCGGGGTTGACTCTTACACGTCACATATGACCCATGTATCGTTTTCCTGAAGTTTCAATAGAATCCGAATGTGTTTAGTCAGTTTTCCGTATGCCAGTTGTTGTTTTCACTTAAAATCCTGTCCATTTCAAATAAAAGTTAGACACTTTGAGTGGTGTCGGCCACACTGCGCCTCAGATTGAGGTGGGGTTGACTCTTTCACTTCACAAATGACCCATAAATCATTTTCCTAAAGTTTCAATAGAATCCGAAAGTGTTTGGTCGATTTTCCGTATGTCGTTTTTTTTACTTAAAAGCGCATCCATTTTAAACAAAAGAAAGACACTTTGAGTGGTACCGGCCACACCGGCCCTCGGATTAAGGCGGGGTTGACTCGTACACATCACATATGACCCATGGATTGTTTTCCTACAGTTTCAAAAGAATCCGAATGCGTTTGGTTGGTTTTCCATATGTCAGTTGTTGTTTTAACTTAAACTGTTGTCCATTTCAAAGAAAAGTTAGACACTTTGAGTGGTACCGGCCACATTGCGCCTCGGATTGAGGAGGAGTTGACTCATACACGTCACATATGACCCATGGATCGTTTCCCTACAGTTTCAACAGAATCCGAATGCGTTTGGTCGGTTTTCCATATGTCAGTTGTTATTTTAACTTAAATTGTTGTCCATTTCAAAGAAAAGTTAGACACTTTGAGTGGTGTCGGCCACACCGCGCCTCTTATTGAGGCGGGGTTGACTCGTACATGTCACAAATGACCCATGGATACATTTCCTAAAGTATCAACAGTATCCGAGCGCGTTTGGTCAGTTTTCCATATGTGGTTTTTTTTACTTAAAAGCGCATCCATTTTAAACAAAAGAAAGACACTTTGAGTGGTACTGGCCACACCGGCCCTCGGATTGAGTTGGGGTTGACTCGTACACGTCAAATATGACCCATGGATCGTTGTCCTAAAGTTTCAACAGAATCTGAATGTGTTTGGTCGGTTTTCCGTATGTGAGTTGTTGTTTTAACTTAAACTGTTGTCCATTTCAAAGAAAAGTTAGACACTTTGAGTGGTGCCGGCCACACCGCGCCTCGGATTGAGGCAGGGTTGACTCGTACACATCACAAATGACCCATGGATACATTTCCTAAAGTATCAATAGTATCCGAGTGCGTTTGGTTAGTTTTCCATATGTGTTTTTTTTACTTAAAAGCGCATCCATTTTAAACAAAAGAAAGACACTTTGAGTGGTCCCAGCCACACTGACCCTCGGATTGAGGCGGGGTTGACTCGTACACGTCACATATGACCCATGGATACATTTCCTAAAGTATCAACAGTATCTGAATGCCTTTGGTTGGTTTTCCGTATGTCAGTTGTTGTTTTCACTTAAAATCATGTCCATTTCAAATAAAAGTTATACACTTTGAGTGGTGCCGGCCACACCACGCCTCGGATTGAGGCGGGGTTGAATCCTACACGCCACAAATGACCCATGGATACATGTCCTAAAGTATCAACAGTATCTGAATGTGTTTGGTCCATTTTCGGTATGTGGTTTTTTTTACTTAAAAGCGCATCCATTTTAAACAAAAGAAAGACAATTTGAGTGGTACTGGCCACACTGGCCCTCAGATTGAGGCGGGGTTGACTCTTACACGTCACATATGACCCATAGATCGTTTTCCTATAGTTTAAACAGAATCCGAATGTGTTTGGTCTGTTTTCCGTATGCCAGTTGTTGTTTTCACTTAAAATCTTGTCCATTTCAAATAAAAGTTAGACACTTTGAGTGGTGCCGGCCACACCACACCTCAGATTGAGGCAGGTTTGAATCATACACGTCACAAATGACCCATGGATACATGTCCTAAAGTATCAATAGTATCCGAGTGCGTTTGGTCATTTTTCCGTATGTGGTTTTTTTTACTTAAAAGCGCATCCATTTTAAACAAAAGAAAGACACTTTGAGTGATCCCAGCCACACCGGCCCTCGGATTGAGGCGGGGTTGACTCGTACACGTCACATATGACCCATGGATACATTTCCTAAAGTATCAACAGTATCTGAATGCCTTTGGTCGGTTTTCCGTATTCTAGTTGTTGTTTTCACTTAAAATCATGTCCATTTCAAATAAAAGTTAGACACTTTGAGTGGTGCCGGCCACACCGCGCCTCGGATTGAGGCAGGGTTGACTCCTACACGCCACAAATGACCCATGGATACATGTCCTAAAGTATCAACAGTATCCAAGTGTGTTTGGTCAGTTTTCCGTATGTGGTTTTTTTTACTTAAAAGAACATCCATTTTAAACAAAAGAAAGACACTTTGAGTGGTACCGACCACATCGGCCCTCGTATTGAGGCGGGGTTGACTCGTACACATCACATATGACCCATGGATCGTTGTCCTATAGTTTAAACAGAATCTGAATGTGTTTGGTCTGTTTTCCATATGCCAGTTGTGGTTTTCACTTAAAATCCTGTCCATTTCAAATAAAAGTTAGACACTTTGAGTGGTGCCGGCCACACCGCGACTCGGATTGAGGCGGGGTTGACTCATAGACATTACATATGACCCATGGATACATTTCCTAAAGTATCAACAGTATCCTAATGCGTTTGGTCCATTTTCCGTATGTGGTTTTTTTTACTTAAAAGTGCATCCATTTTAAACAAAAGAAAGACACTTTGAGTGGTACCTATAACGCCCCGACCCCAGCTACCCAGAGTCGGTGCATTACTTCGTAACATTGGCATGATCACAAAAGATCAAGTACCGAAAGACCTATTAGTTTAGTAGCCTTGGAAACACTAGATACATTCATAAGTCTTTCATTACATCAAAAAGTAAACAAACTACAATAACATGGTCTTCATAGTCCAAAATCATATCCCTTTCTGACTACCCCTGCAGGTCATTCATAAAATACTTCTTCACATCCTGGAAAAATATTAAAACACTGAAAGGGGTTTATACACCGTATAAAAGAAATTATGTATAAAACCAAATATGCCTCAATGAAAGGAGATTGAGACGAAGTCCTTAAAAAGATCATTTTTTTAAATATAATAGATCTATTATGTGTATTCACTATAAGTAAACATAAATAAAGTACAAATACAAGATAGGACATAATAATATCATGACATAATTTGAAAGTATGAGATTAACCCAAAGAATGGAAGTTGGGTTAAGAAGTTCCCTTACCTTGCGTCCTGTCCTGACTCGACCGTTCTTTAACCTCCTGAATAATAAACTAGAGTTAATTTATATTTAATTAAGAACCTTTTTCATGTTCATTATTCCTTTTATATCCCTTATTACCATGTTATGAACATTATTTAATTATTTAAGTTAATAACGGTCGTTTTGTCGATCTTTGGTACTTGAGTCAACAATAAACTTCTTATAATTCCAAGTTGTTTATGTGGTAGAATATCCATTATCTCCAGAATTATATTCATGATTTAGATGTCATATATATCTTATATATCCAGTATATACATTCATTTATAATATTACGTAACATTTAGAGGTACGAAATGAAATGCACCGTTCATGGAGACGGTAAGCCGTACGTACTAATGAACGCTACTTTCATTTAAATTTCATATTTAATGGAACGAAATCATAATTATATAAATGTATAATATAATTCCAGTATAATATAGTGTATAATACCATTTACTCCATCCTTTATACATCCCACATATGGCATTAACGATTCAAATCACTTTGAGGGGGCGGTAGTCCACATTTCCTAAAATGAAATTATCGCGTTTTACCCATAATGGAAATCATAAAGTATGCCATAAATGAGAAATACAGAAGCATAAGTAAAAAATAAACATATTATATATCATATATAAAAACAGTTACATCTTAATGGCCACCTTTGAAGGTGTTATATGAGTGTTGAACAATCATCGTTTCGTGAGGCAGAAATTCGCCATCCACAGAAACTGTATGTTCTTTAACCATTAGATGTAGGTGTGTGTAAGTGTAGCTCGAATCCTTCTTATAAAAACATCCTAGTATATTGAGGATACTGTTTTTGTTACAAAAGAAATTAATAAAAAGAGTTTAGGGGGTTGGAGAAGAAAAATAAAACAAAACAACATTAGAGAAGACATTACCTCAAAATCGGGTAACTCTTTTTGATTTGAGCCAAAGGCTTCCTTGGGAAGAGTTCTGCCCAAAGTGAGGCTTCTATGAGTAAGAGGGGGAAGCTGGGAGAGTATTTGGGTAGATGTTGGCCAAGCCAAATGGATTTAAGGTGTGAATAAGGTGGGAGAGGTGGGGGCCTTTTATAAGTGGAGAGGAGGGGCTCTTTTGGAAAGATTGAAATGTTACATTATTACACAATGCTTTTCGGATTCTAAAGGTCCCACACTTATATAATTCGTGGATAAGGTGATAAGGGTTCGAAATCTACCCATCCAATAGTCTTTGGACAAGTTTAAGCCTTGGATGTTACATTATCTTTTCATTTTATTAAAATCGTTAAATAATGAGGTCATCGATGCATCATCATGATGTCATAAATAATTTAATTTATTTAATGTCTAAAAATTATAAAAAAAATACTATGATGTAGGAAATCATTTTAGATTTCTAATGAATATTTATAATCAAAATTTGGACTTGTTTAACCCCACTTAAAAACTGTTTTAGTAAAACAACTCATGTTTGTGTCAATTTAATTTTAACATTAAATAAATATATATTAATGTCATTTTCCAACCAAAGTGGCTCCATGGGGTCCCCAAGTTGACCCATGGGTTGACTTGGTCGGACATGACTCATCCAATAGGAGTAGGACAAGTGTCAAGCTCATCTCATATTATGAAAACATTATCTTTACCTTAAACTACACTAATTACCTCTAATCGCGATTAAGAACTTAAAAGTTACTATTCACCAAAAATTATTTTAATCTCATTGAACCACATTTTACTTATTAATGACAACCATGTATGTCGGATTTTTAAAAATCAAATCACAGAAGTGGTAATATTTCATTTTAACGAAAAAATCCGTTTTTAACAACCACTTAGTGGTTTCACTATTCATCAAAAATTGAAGTTTTTCAGAATAAGGCCAAAATTTCACCCTAAGCTATAATTGATATTCCGAATTCAAAAATGATGTCTATTTTACAAAATTCCAAACATATAAGTTGCATTAATTAATTTTATAATTAATTCCCGCTTTTACAACAAATAGCGTGTTTTTAAGAAACAATTTATATCAAAAGATTGACAATTGTTTATGTCCAATTTCAATGTTAAATTAATTCTAATGACCACCATTGGATAAAATGGTAAAAATATATTCTAATTATAATTTAAAACCACTAAATAGTATAATTTATCACAATAAATTATTTTGATTAAAAAAGTTGTTTTAAGTATTTTTCACTATTCATAAAAAAATTAGAAGTTCTCAGAAAAATACCAAAAATTCAACATAGGCTAATTTCGATATTCCGAATCCAAAAATGAAGTCCATTTTGAAATATAAAATTTCTATAATTTTAAAAAGTGGTTTTTACTATTCATAACGGCTACTTTGATTAGTCGCGGTGTTTTAGAACTCAAAGTTGCGTACAATGCAAGATATTGCATTATTGAATGAGAAGCGTATCATGGAAGCTCGGGGTGTTACATTCTCCCCTCCTTCAATAAATTGTGTCCTCGCAATTTGAAAATTTTCTTTGAAAATAAAAGGTTGAAAATAGAAAATACCTTTGTGGAAAACCCACATCGGAAATAAGGTTAAATATATAACATTAAAAGAAATCAAGATAAGTACAAAGGTCACCCGATATAGCCCATTCTAGGATTATATGAAAATATGGATATGGAGGAGAAACAAACCATCAAGGTCTGATGGAGAGTTATAGAAAACAGGATTAGGAGAAAGTTTAACTACAAGAAAATCACAAACTTGTGATTGGTTAAACGGTCATTGAATCCCCAGTTGGAAAAGTTAACCGACAACATTTTTGTTTTAAGTTACCTTTTATAATGTTGGGGAATTTATTTAGGAGATTTACTAAGAACGTAAGGGAATATACATACTTGTTATGTATACTTTCATTCGTTAATAAATTTTTACCACAAACCCAACTTTTACTCCAAATGGTAACGGAACTCAAAAATATTCTATTTATCCTAATTGTATAAGGTTACAAATGTTAACACATACCATTTAGATTAGTAAAATTATTTTGTAATAACTAGGGACTTCTTGTAGGCTAGTGGTAGGAAATAAAGGCCTGTCGCACTATGATTGTGGGTTCGATTCCTGCATCTTTGTCCGACGCGACAGGTTATGCCCCACCCTCCAGGTTGTCCTTTTCCAAAAACTATAGTATCATAATATTCCAAAAATAATCTTCATAAATGCTTTAACCTTAAACAATACTATCCATGGTTAAACTTAATCCATTCCAACCTTAATAGTTATCCAAAATACCTCCGTCCAGACTTTCTCTAAAAGGTCTCTAAATTCCAAAATCAATTGTAACATTAGATTCTCCAAACAAAGAAAAGTTTCTCTTATTGTCACATACTAAAAATATGATTACCTTAATCATATTACCTTAATCAAAAAGTACTGCAGTACAATCTTTATATATATCACATTATTCTTATAACCAGAATATAATCCATGAGTCCAAAAGCACCAATACATTAATTATTCTGCTTCAACTGTAGTCACAGCATAAGATTGGCCTTGATCCCTTGGCCTTTTCTGAGGTAAGTTTCCTTGACGCTTAGGACATTCATTTGCATAATTCCCCATTTCCCTAAAATTGTAGCATTCAACTTTGACAGCCTCTTTCGTTCCCTTGCAATCACGAGCCTGGTGACCCTTTTCTCCACATTTATAACAAACTCCCATTCCTTTTAGGCACGTACCAGGGTGATTCTTCCCACAATTATCACATAATGTAAAATCCTTCTTTCCATTTTTCCCTTTATCTGTCTCTTGTTCCCCCGTTCTCTTCTTCTCTTTCTTTGCTTTAAAGTCATAAGACTTAGAGAATTCCTTTTCTGTCTTGATAGCACATGAGACAATGTCTTCGTACGATGAAAAGGATTATGAGACTAATGCTCGATGAAGAAATGGTTTTAACCCATCAAAGAAATGATCAATCTTACTTCCTGGGTTACGTATATAATCTCCAGCATACCTTGCTAACCTTGTAAATCTAGCCTCATACTTTGTGACATTCTCATCCTCCTTTTGTCTCAGACTCAGAAATTGCCTTTCCATATCTGCTCGATGGTCATGAGGAAAGTATTTTTCTAAGAAAAGCTCTTTGAACTCCCTCCATTCCATATTCGATACGTCATCATCTTCCTTTGTGTTTTGAATCAGCGACCACCACTGATCGGCATCTCCAGTGAGGCGGTAAACTGCCATGACAACCTTCTCCCTTTCGTTACTCCCCAAGGCATGGAATATTTTCTCTAAGGAGTTTATCCATTGCTCAGCTACTGATGGATTTGTACCCCCATTAAATGTTGGTAGTTGTTTCCTCATGAAGCGGTCTAACATTGATCCTCCACGTTGCGGATCAGGGTGCTCCATACGAGTAAGGTTATTATTCATAACCTGAGTGAGTTGTCCTAGTATGGTAATAAGTTGATCAGCACCAGTTGTATCTCCAGATCCGCAATAATTATCTTGAGTAGGAGGTCAATCCCTACACGGAGTTCGTGCATTGATACGGTTTCCATTCCTTCCACTAGGCGCCATTTCTATACAATGGCATAAACTAGATTAGTTTATGAATCAAAATACATAATTCCATACTTATAAAATACTTAACATAAATTGAACTATTTATGGATATAATCCATAATCATAAAAAGGTTTTCATTGAGAAAGTATATACTCATAACCGTTCATAGTGGTTTGTAAAGAAAATGAGAATTATCCTAAGCATATCCCCCGGGAGTGTCGTAACCAAGAGTGCAGCAAGGCCCGTTGTCGTGCACCAGTTCCCGTTCGAGTCTAGCTCAAAGCAGTGTTTTCGGGTTTTACCCCTAGGTACATCTGTGCCAGAGCCGCCTCTACCTGCTCGTATCCAGACAGGGATGTATTTCTTGGAAAACTCATAACATCTCTATAATACCAAAATTCTAGGAAGTTCTTCTATACTAATCCTCAAAGTCTATCTTTGGGCTATGTTCCCTAATCAGAGTTTATCAAAATCTAGCTTCCAAGGTTAGTACTAAACTGCCTCTGATACCAACTGTAACGCCCCGACCCCAGCTACCCAGAGTTGGTGCATTACTTAGTAACATTGGGATGATCACAAAAGATCAAGTCCCGAAAGACCGATTAGTTTAGTAGCCTTGGAAACACTAGATACATTCATAAGTCTTTCATTACATCAAAAAGTAAACAAACTACAATAACATGGTCTTCATAGTCCACAATCATATCCTTTTCTGACTACCCCTATAGGTCATTCATAAAATACTTCTTCACATCCTGGAAAAATATTAAAACACTGAAAGGGGTTTATACACCGTATAAAAGAAATTATGTATAAAACCAAATATGCCTCAATGAAAGGAGATTGAGACGAAGTCCTTAAAAAGATCATTTTTTAAAATATAATAGATCTATTATGTGTATTCACTATAAGTACACATAAAGAAAGTAAAAATACAAGATAGGACATAATAATATCATGGCATAATTTGAAAGTATGAGATTAACCCAAAGAATGGAAGTTGGGTTAAGAAGTTCCCTTACCTTGCGTCCTGTCCTGACTCGACCGTTCTTTAACCTCCTAAATAATAAACTAGAGTTAATTTATATTTACTTAAGAAACTTTTTCATGTTCATTATTCCTTTTATATCCCTTATTACCATGTTATGAACATTATTTAATTATTTAAGTTAATAACGGTCGTTTTGTCGATCTTTGGTACTTGAGTCAACAATAAACTTCTTATAATGACAAGTTGTTTATGTGGTAGAATATCCATTATCTCCAGAATTATATTCATGATTTAGATGTCATATATATCTTATATATCCAGTATATACATTCATTTATAATATTACGTAACATTTAGAGGTACGAAATGAAATGCACCGTTCATGGAGACGGTAAGCCGTACGTACGCATGAACGCTACTTTCATTTCAATTTCATATTTAATGGAACGAAATCATAATGATATAAATGTATAATATAATTCCAGTATAATATAGTGTATAATACCATTTACTCCATCCTTTATACATCCCACATATGGCATTAACGATTCAAATCACTTTGAGGGGGCGGTAGTCCGCACTTCCTAAAATGAAATTATCGCGTTTTACCCACAATGGAAATCATAAAGTATGACATAAATGAGAAATACAGAAGCATAAGTAAAACATAAACATATTATATATCATATATAAAAATAGTGACATATTAATGGCCACCTTTGAAGGTGTTATATGAGTGTTGAACAATCATCGTTTCGTGAGGCAGAAATTCGCCATCCACAGAAACCGTATGTTCTTTAACCATTAGATGTAGGTGTGTGTAAGTGTAGATATAATACTTCTTATAAAAACATACTAGTATATTTAGGATACTGGTGTTGTTACAAAAGAAATGAATAAAGAGAGTTTAGGGGGTTGGAGAAGAAAAATAAAACAAAACAACATTAGAGAAGACATTACCTCAAAATCGGGTAACTCTTTTTGATTTGAGCCAAAGGATTCCTTGGGAAGATTTCTGCCCAAAGTGAGGCTTCTAGGAGTAATAGGGGGAAGTTGGGAGAGTATTTGGGAAGATTTTGGCCAAGAAAAATGGATTTAAGGTGTGAATAAGGTGGGAGAGGTGGGGGCCTTTTACAAGTGGAGAGGAGGGGCTCTTTTGGAAAGATTGAAATGTTACATTATTACACAATGGTTTTCGGATTCTAAAGGTCCCACACTTATATAATTCGTGTCTAAGGTGATAAGGGTTCGAAATATACCCATCCAATAGTCTTTGGACAAGTGTAAGCCTTGGATTTTACATTATCTTTTCATTTTATTAAAATCGTTAAATAATGAGGTCATCGCTGCATCATCATGATTTCATAAATAATCTAATTTATTTAATGTCTAAAAATTATAAAAAAAATACTATGATGTAGGAAATCATTTTATCTTTCTAATGAATATTTATAATCAAAATTTGGACTTGTGTAACCCCACTTAAAAACTGTTTTAGTAAAACAACTCATGTTTGTGTCAATTTAATTTTAACATTAAATAAATATATATTAATGTCATTTTCCAACCAAAGTGGCTCCATGGGGTCCCCAAGTTGACACATGGGTTTTATTGGTCGGCCATGACTCATCCAATAGGAGTAGGACAAGTGTAAAGCTCATATCATATTATGAAAACATTATCTTTACCTTAAACTACACTAATTACCTCTAATCGCGATTAAGAACTTAAAAGTTACTATTCACCAAAAATTATTTTAATCTCATTGAACCACATTTTACTTCTTAATGACAACCATGTATGTTGTATTTTTGAAAATCAAATCACAGAAGTGGTAATATTTCATTTTAACGAAAAAATCAGTTTTTAACAACCACTTAGTGGTTTCACTATTCATCAAAAATTGAAGTTTTTCAGAATAATGCCAAAATTTCACCCTAAGCTATAATTGATATTCTGAATTCAAAAATGATGTCTATTTTACAAAATTACAAACATATAAGTTGCATTAATTAATTTTATAATTAATTCCCGCTGTTACAACAAATAGCGTGTTTTTAAGAAACAATTTATATCAAAAGATTGGCAATTGTTTATGTCCAATTTCAATGTTAAATTAATTCTAATGACCACCATTGGATAAAATGGTAAAAATATATTCTAATTATACTTTAAAACCACTAAATAGTATAATTTATCACAATAAATTATTTTGATTAAAAAAGTTGTTTTAAGTATTTTTCACTATTCATAAAAAAATTAGAAGTTCTCAGAAAAATACCAAAAATTCAACATAGGATAATTTCGATATTCCGAATCCAAAAATGAAGTCCATTTTGAAATATAAAATTTCTATAATTTTAAAAAGTGGTTATTACTATTCATAATGGCTACTTTGATTAGTCGCGGTGTTTTAGAACTCGAAGTTGCGTACAATGCAAGCTATTGCATTATTGAATGAGAAGCGTATCATGGAAGCTCGGGGTGTTACAGTAACGGCTACACCGGCCCTTGGATTGAGGTGGGGTTGACTCGTACACGTCACATATGACCCATGGATCATTTTCCTATAGTTTAAACAGAATCCGAATGTGTTTGGTCTATTTTCCGTATGTCAGTTGTTATTTTCACTTAAAATTCTGTCCATTTAAAATAAAAGTTAGACACTTTGAGTGGTGCCGGCCACACCACGCCTCGGATTGAGGCGAGGTTGACTTATACACGTCACATATGACCCATGGATACATGTCCTAAAGTATCAATAGTATCCTAATGCGTTTGGTCCATTTTCCATATGTGGTTTTTTTTACTTAAAAGCGTATCCATTTTAAACAAAAGAAAGACACTTTGAGTGGTACCGGCCACACCGGCCCTAGGATTGAGGCGGGGTTGACTAGTACATGTCAGATATGACCCATGGATCATTTTCCTATAGTTTAAACAGAATCCGAATGCGTTTGGTTTGTTTTCTATATGTTAGTTGTTGTTTTCACTTAAAATCCTGTCCATTTAAAATAAAAGTTAGACACTTTGAGTGGTGCCGGCCACACCGCGCCTCGGATTGAGGCGAGGTTGACTCGTACACGTCACATATGACCCATGGATACATGTCCTAAAGTATCAATAGTATCCTAATTATTTTGGTCCATTTTCTGTATGTGGTTTTTTTACTTAAAATCGCATCCATTTTAAACAAAAGAAAGACACTTTGAGTGGTACCGGCCACACTAGCCCTCAGATTGAGGCAGGGTTGACTCGTACACGTCACATATGACCCATGGATCGTTTTCCTATAGTTTAAACAGAATCTGAATGCGTTTGTTCTATTTTCCGTATGCCAGTTGTTGTTTTCACTTAAAATCTTGTCCATTTCAAATAAAAGTTAGACACTTTGAGTGGTGTCGGCCACTACTTCAAAGAACATTTTCCATATCATTTTCCACATGCATAAACATGAAATACATGTCTAACTAAGAAATCTAAGTAAAAAAAATAGAAAAATGAGTATCACAGTACCAAGAAGTATTTCGGTTGGAAGATGGACAGTCAGATGCAACATGCATGTAAAAAATGATGGAGGGAATATTTTCTCTAACTCACACAAAATTAATGGTGTCTCTGCCAACAGTTTTTGCACGAGGGATTTGGACAACCTCTTAGCACAAATATCTCTAAACAAATAGCACAACCGAATAACTGAAACTCTAACATTATTGGACAAGAGATGACGGATTGCTATTGGAATCAACTCATGCAAAAGGACGTGATAATCATGAGTCTTCAAAGATTTCAACTTCAAATCTTTTCTGTTGACCCGTTTTGATATATTGCTTGAATATCCATCAGGAACTTTAATAGTCTCTAGCACTTCCAGAAATTGATTTTTTTCAGCAGGAGTTATCACATAAGAAGCACATGGAACTTGCCATTTATTTTCGCTGATATAGACATGATGCAATTCTTGTCTGATCCCCCAATCTACCAAGTCGCGCCGAGATTGTAAATCATCTTTTGTCTTCCCCTTTACATTTAGAAGAATCAAAAGCAACATTTCACATATATTCTTTTCAATGTGCATTACGTCTAAGAAATGACGTAACAAGTTGGTTGACCAATATGACAACTCAAAGAATATACTCTTCTTCTTCCAATTGTAACAGGTATCATTGGAAACATTTTTCCTCTTTCTAGATTTCATTACACTCTTCCCAAATGAATAACTGAAATCTTTCAATTCATTAAGCACATCAGTTATAGACATATGCTGAGTTGGATCGTCATTCTCCATGGTATTGTCAAATCTTCGACGATTGTTTCTATATGGATGGTTCATTGGCAAGAATCGTCGATGTCCCATAAAACTAAAACTACGACGATATTTCAGTCTTCTCGATCGAGTATTCTTCATACAAATAGGACATGACAAATTTCCTTTTGTGCTCCATCCAAACATCATTGCATAAGCAGGAAAATCATTGATAGTCCACATAAGTGTAGCACGCATCTGAAATATGTCTTTCGAACATGCATCATATGTGGGCACACCCACATCCCAAAGAAGTTTCAACTCTTTTATTAAAGGTTTCATGTATACATCTATATCATTGCCAGGATTAGAAGGGCCAGATATCAGTATACTAAAGAAAGTGTAAGGCTTTTTCATACACAACCAAGGGGGAAGGTTATAAATGTGTATGAAAACCGGCCATGTGCTGTGCGAAGTAAGCATCTGCCCAAATGGATTAAAATCATCACATGAAAGACCCAGTCTCACATTACGCATGTCGGCTGCAAATTCAGGATATCGAGCATCAAATCTCTGCCATGCAAATCTATCTGCAGGGTGAACCAACTCTTCATTATTCTTTTTTCTCTCAGTGTCATGTCATCGCATTTTTACAGATATTTCATCAGACATGAAAAGGTTCTGTAATCTGGGGATCAATGGAAAGTGCCACATTACTTTTTGTGGCACATGAGATGGTGTTCCATCATCTTTTGGCTTCCATTGGGAGGTTCCGCATTTTATACAATCATTTCTTTCAGCATTTTCCTCCCAAAATAATCTGCAATCATTCAGGCAAGCATGAATTTTTTTTTGAGAATCCAAGTTCATCAACCAACTTCCATGCCATATAGTGGTTTGAGGTAATATCTGCATCATCTGGAAGTAATTCCTTCAAAAAGGTAAGAATGTAATCAATTGCAGTATTTGAAATCCCATACATAGTTTTCCCATGAAATAATCGGATTAAAAATTCCAACTTTTTCATTTTATCACATTGTCGATATACTGGAGTCGTCGTAGCATCATTCAATTTTTTCACCCTATCAACATCATCATTTTCATTGAACGCATCATGTGTGCTTGTATCAAAATCTTGTTGGTTGGACATCCTTTCCTTCTCATGATGTCGAACAAATGGAAACCGATCATATATCAAACTCTCCAATTCAGTACTATCATTTGGATCATCATCATTTTGAGATTCCATTTTCTCTCCATTGTGATACCACACATAATAGTTTGTTTGGAAACCATATTTGGTTATATGATAGCTAACTGCTTCATGGACCAACCAAGGTCTTCCAACACAATTAAAACATGGGCAGTGTATGCGACCACTATCTGAAGCCTTGTCAAATACAAAATCTAGAAAGCTTTTCAAATTATTTTGAAAATTGGTTGAAATCCGATTAGTTTCGTACATCCAACTTCTATCCATTCTGTAAAAAAATCGCAATAAGTCATTTCAAAGCAATTCAATAATATTAAAGTTTAATCAAAAAAATATTTACGTAAATGACAATTGTTTACTCTATATAAAATCATAACTGACACATTACTCTATATGAGAATCATATTAAGAAATACAAAAAAATACAGTGTATATAAGAAAATAAGATACAAAATTTATAATGCCTATATTCAAGGATTGACCAGTAAGATATTTGAAGTGGATCAAGGAATACATAATCCTTAAGGGTCTTGTTGGGAGTATATGAGTTTTATACTTTAATTTCTTCAAGTAGATCAGGATGAGGAGTAGGATGAGGATCATGGGAGTGGAGGGACTATCCAAGGGGGGGTGTGGCGTGTCCAGGGGTGCGGGGTGTCTAGGGGGTGGTGGGGACGTCCGGGGGGTCGGAGGTGTCCAGGGGGTGGGGGCTGTCTAGGGGGGTCGGGGTGTCCAGGTGGGCGGGCTGTCCGTGGGGGTGGTCAGGTTGTCCAAGGGGGTCGGGGTGTATAGGTATATTTATATGAAAAGAATACCCCCACAATAATCATGCAGCGCTGTCATTAGTCTAAACCCCTAGAACACATAAAAGAAGCTAGTATGGACATTTAATAAAATATTTAACACCATGCGAATGAAAATACACTCTAAATATAGTTTGAGAGGATATAATGGTGTGTGTGAAAAAAATTATATTAAATCAATTTAAATGAATATGGAACAAATGAGGGTTTATAATACACTAAGAGTACCTCAAACAATCCAAAACCACTATAGCACCACATATTCAACTTCATGAAACAGGACTTGGAAATCTTACCTACGTCTTTACTGATGACCACCTAATTGGAACACTCTATTTATGGTTCTTGAACACAAGGAACAAACAATGTTTGGTCTCTACCAACTCAATCACCCCCTTGTAGATCATAATCTCGTTTCCCCTTATACTAAAATGGTCTCACTGGAAGCTACTATTAATACCGGACCTAAACCATTCATTCTCCATAAAACAATGATCAAAGAACCATCGGAGGTATCTCTAATATAACCACAACCATTTTTATCTATGATGTAACGAATTTCACAAGAATAACTTTCATTCAATAACCTTTTGGTATATAATGTGCATCAACAATGGTTCAATTATATGGTTCATCACATTCCAATTTATTAATCACCCATACATGATAAAAATTGAACATTGACTTTCATTTAATTACAACCATCATATTTCATTTAATTATTAACAAGCATAGAAGCATGGAAATTGGAATCTAATAAATTTAATTAGTCCCCAAAACTTTTTAATAAATTTAACATGAAAAATAAAACACTTTGAAATCTAAATAATCACTATGAAGTAAAATGAGATTGGAATTCTATTGCACAAGTAAAAACACTCAACGATGGAATATATGAAAAGAATATTAATATAAATTATTAAAACAAGATAATAAAGTAACAATGAATGCTAAAACTAAACATGTGATTGAATTTTATAACATATAATAAAAATTTCTTGGTAATGAAACATGAAAGGCACATCAAAAAATTAGACAATTGTCTAATGCAATCTATATGGGCTGGAATATGCATGGAATGTAAATAAAGAACGAAAACATAATTTGGGATGGAACAGAAATTCATCTGGAATATGAGAATAGAAATTGGTCTCATCCCACATCAAAATCGAAACTAAAAACTAAGAAAATACCTCAGCCTTGGATGGGATGGAGGAAGAGAACCCGAAGCACCTCCAAAATTGCCTCCAAAATCTCCCAAGAGCTCCCGTTTAGGGCTCTGGATCGCGAATGGGGGAGAGGATCGGCTGCTGCCAATTTAGGGGAAAGTATTCCCAACGGTTTTTAAAAACCGTTGGTATATAACTCCATCCCAAACCTATACCAACAGTTCAATGAGAACCGTTGGTAAAAGGTCACCGAAATCCCACTTTTACCAACGATTCTCATTGAACCGTTGGTAAAAACACCCCTATACCAACGGTTGTGATGAACCGTTGGTAAAAGCTTCCAAAAAACCATCTATACCAATGGTTATCAGAAACTGTTGGTATAGATGGCTATTCCCAACGGTTTAGTAAACCGTTGGGATATAAGTGTTGGGAAAACTCTGTTTTCCAATAGTGAATATTATATTAATTAATTGGTATTCTATTACTAAAATTATTTGTTTTGGATAAAAGTATTAAATAATATTATATATGTCATTAATGAACCACTTGGGATTCTCTTTGAAGTTTATAGTAATTTTATTAACCATATAATATAAAAATACAAAGAGACATGGTAAATGTCAAACTATTTAACTAAGAGTTAAATCTAAAAGATAAAGTTAATATGATGACCTAAACCTGTATAAAACCTATTAGTTGAGAGGTTTTTGACCCATCCCCACCTTATCCTTTAAATAATTCATTTTGGAGCCATTATAAATTGAAAATGATTTTATTATAAAATAATATTTCAAGCTTTTCCTAAAGCGACCCTCACCTCTCTTATAAAAGGGCACTTCCCCTTCTCTCAAATTCAAACCTTTAAAGCCATTTGGCTCGGCCAACCCCTGCCCAAATATCCTCCCAACTTTCCTACCTTCATCCTAGAGGCCTTAATTTAGTCATAAAGCCATCCTAAAGAGCGATTTTTATCAAATCAAAAGGAAGAACCCAAAGAAGAGGTAAATATTTCGTCACCTCTTTCAAGTTCTTTTCTACTTCCACTTACTATTTCTTTATTGTTTTCATTCTAAAATAATAACTCCACTATATTCTATATATTGTGATGTTATTATAAAAAATTTACAACCATATTCATTATGCTATCCATCTTATAACTGACAAAGTCACCATACGTGCGTATGTACGGATTACCGTCTCCATGTCGTGGTGTAGTTTGTTATTCAAAGAATTCATCATTTGGATGGGTATAATAATGAGTATAAATGATGTAAATAATAAATATAACAAGATAATTATTCTGTATATATTATATACCATCCAATTATATATGATTTTAATATCAAAATAATGATATTGTCGCTCGTGCGTACGTACGGATTACCATCTCCACGAACGCGATGAGATTCATTCCCCATCGTATCAATTTAAGAATAATTTTTATTTTATGATTAAAAATAAATTTTAAATACTCAATATCATTCTGAATATGAATAAGATACATCCTATCCATAACAAACATTACTTACGTAACAAATCATATAAAGGGAAAAAAATCAATTAACACCCGAAACGATAATACTACTGAAATATCATTAACAAAGCAATATTAAAATATCATATATGATATCATATTTATGTATATAGTTCTTTTATAATTTAATAACAATGATTTAACTATTATAAAGGAGGTTAACGTACCCTCGACCAAGGAAAAGTACAAGGTAAGGGTTTATTTCACAATCTCTTTATTATCCGAGGTTGTTTTTATGTAAGTATCCACTAGGACATGTTTGTTATCCATGTCCATGTTTCATAAAAGAGTTTTAAAAGGGAATATTTTTAAAGGAATTTTTACTAAAACATAATTTTAAAATGTTTTAAATATTTATTCTTCTAAACCTTTCTCATTAATGTCCATTTTTTCAAAATGGTTTTTAAGGATTTATTTGTATGGACATGAATGTTTTAAAATGTTAATTCCTTTAAAAAGTTTCAAAGTGGTATGGGAAACTCAGATTCAAAACTATCATTTAAATTAATTCCTTTATAAATTATGTGACTTTTAAATGATTTCATGAAAAAGTAATATTTCTCTCAAATATTTTTACTGATCATTTTCAACTATGTCTACATCCTTTACGGGATATTATTCTTGATCAAGGTTGATTTATTATGATACAAATATTTCATATTGTATTGAAGGTTTTGTGATATGTTTGACTGTGTATGTGTTATTTTTATACCATTCATGATTTATGGATAAAGTATTGACATTTCGTATGCTAGTTTTAATATGAATGTTTATGTTATATTTAAACCTTTTCATATGAGGAATGAATTGGACTTAGTAAGTGATAGGTGGAGCCCGCTATATCTCCTTGATGCATTGGTAGGTCTCATGTGACAAACTAGTGTCTTAGAACAAGTCCTTGACAAAATCTTATTTGTAGTCTTGGCACAAGGCCTTGACTATGTGGTTATGAAGTCTGGAATTATGCATTCCATCATTATGAAGGTGGTTATTGATATTGCATGTGATTATTTGACTAGTAGAATATCCATGTAAATAAGTAAATGGAATTATTTGATTTTATCTTTTCCATATTATACTTAAGTTCAAGTTTAAAAGGATTTTGTTTTAGTATTACATTGCCTTAAACGTTTATGCTTCTTTATGAAAGTTTCCGCTATATTGGTATCCTTACTGAGCATCTGAGCTCACCCCTTTCTATGTTTTATTTTTCCCAGGATGCGAAGAAGTATATTATAACTGACCTGTAGGGATCGTCTAAGGGATATGAGTGTGTCCTATGGAGACTATGTTGTTTTAGTTTTTCATTTTATAATGTAATGTAAACCTTATGAATGTATCTAGTATTTCCAAGGCTACTAAAATAATCGGTCTTTCGAAACTTAATCTTTTGTGATCATGCCAATGTTATGTAATAATGAACTGACTCTAGGTAACTAGGGTCGGGGCATTAAAGTTGGTATCAAATGAAGTTTTGTACAAACCTTAGAAGCTAGATTTAGAAAAACTCTGATTAGAGAACATTACCCTAAGATAGACTTTGAGGATTAGTATAGAAGGACTTCCTAGAATTTTGGTATTGTAGAGATTTTGTGATTTTTCCAAGCAATACATCCCTGTATAGATATGAGAAGGTAGAGGTGGCTCTTGCACAGATGTACTTAGGGGTAAAACCCGAAAACACCTCTTTGAGCTAGACTCGAACGGGAACTGGTGAACGACAATGGGCCTTGCTGCACTCTTGGTTACGAAACTCCTGGGGGATATGATTAGGATAATTTTCATTTTATTTACAAACTATTATGAAGGGTTTATGATTATATACTTCCTCAAAGAAAACATTTTTATGATTATCGATTATATCCATAAACTATTCAATTTATGTTAACTGTTTTACAAGTTTGGAATTATGTATTGTGATTCATAAACTAATCTAGTGTATGTAATTGTTTAGAAATGGCACCTAGTGGGAGGAATTGAAACTGTATCAATGCACATAATCCATGTAGGTATTTCCCTCCTACTCAAGATAATTTTAGTGGAACTGGTGATGCAACTGGTGCTGATCATCTTATCACCATACTGGGACAAATCACTCAGGTTTTGAATAATAACCTTACCTGTATGGAGCACCCTGATCCAAAACATGGAGGATCAATGTTAGACTGATTCATGAGGAAAAACCACCAACATTAAATGGGACTACAAATCCATTTGTAGCCGAGAAATGGATAAGTTCTTTAGAGAAAATATTCCACACTTTGGGGAGTAGCGAAAGGGAAAAGGTTTTCATGGTAGTTTATTACCTCATGGGAGAAACAGATCAATGGGGGTCATTGATTCAAAACACAAAGGAATATTATGAAGTATAAAATATGGAATGGAGAGAGTTTAAAAATATTTTCTTAGAAAAATATTTTCCTCATGATGATCAAGCAGATATGGAGAGACAATTTTTGTGTCTGAGATAAAAGGAGGATGAGAATGGCACAAAATACGAGGCTAACTTTACAAGGTTAGCAAGGCATGCTGTAGATTGTATACGTAACCCAAGAAGTAATATTGATTATTTCTTTGATGGGTTAAAACCATTTCTATGTCAATCATTAGTCTCACAATCCTTCTCATTGTACGAAGATATTGTCTCATATGATATCAACACAGAAAAATAATTCTCTAAGCCTTATGACTTTAAAGCAAAACAGGAGAAGAAGAGATCTATTGAACACTCTGGAAATGGAAATAAGGGGAAGAAGGGAAAAGTTGAATATCCATCCTTTGGTAAATGTGGTAAGAAACACCTCGGTACTTTCCTGAAGGGAATGAGAGTCTGTTACAAGTGTGGTGAAAAAGTCCACCAAGCTCGTGATTACAAGGGGAAGAAAGAGACTGTCAATTTTGAATGCTACAATTTTAGAGAAATAGGGCATTATGAAAATGAATTTCCAAAGCACCAAGGAAACTTACCTCAGAAAAGGCCAAGGGATAAAGTCCAAGCTTATGTTATCACTACTGCTGAGGTTGAAGCTCCGAAAGATGTGGTGGCAGGTAATTTAATGGTTTCCTCAAGTTTATCAAATGATTTATTTGATTCTGGATCATCATATTGTTTCATATCTACCCAGTTTTCTAAGAAAATTAGATATTTTCAATTTGACTTAACAAGGGAGTTGTTAGTCAAAACACCTAAGGGAAGTATCATTGCAACAAAGTTTTGTGAATCGCTTCCCATTAGGGCATATAAATGTTCTTTATCCAATGATCTCATCAGTATACCCATGATTGAATTTGATATAATCCTTGGTATGGATTGGATTTCGGACCATGATACGAAAATTTATTGTAAGAAGAAGGAGGTAAAAATTCTCGGTGATGATAAGGAGTACCTTATATTTAGATCAGAAATGTCACCACATAATTCTTATCTAGATCCACCTCCAGTATCTTAACTAAATTCAATTATTGGGGAGGAAGAGAATGAAATAATTTTGGGTGAGGAAAGGAATGTTCAAATAGAGGACATACCTATTGTGAAATAATATATTGATGTGTTTCTAGAATATTTACCTGGACATCCTCCAGAACGAGAAATTGAGTTTTCCATTGATTTAATTCTTGGTTCAAGGCCCATATCAAAGACCCCTTATAGAGGACACTGTGGAATTACTAAAACTAAAGAGACAACTAGAGGAATTGAGTAACAAGGGATTTATTCGTCCTAGTGTTTCTCCATGGGGATCCCATGTTCTTTTTGTTAAGAAGAAAGATGGATCTATGAGGTTGTGCATTGAATACAGGGAAATCAATGCTATAATAATAAATAACAAGTATCCCCTACCTCGCATTGATGATTTATTCGACCAACTTCATGGAGCTCAATATTTTTCAAAGATTGACCTTCGATCTGGATATCATCAGTTGTGTGTGAAGAAGGAAGACATTCCAAAAACAACATTTTGAACCAGGTACGGGCATTACAAGTTTACAGTAATGCCTTTTGGGTTGACTAATGCACCCTCTGTCTTCATGGATCTAATGAAGAGAGTTTTCAAGGAATATCTTTATTACTTTGTAGTGGTATTTATTTATGATATCTTGGTATGCTCCAAAAGCTACTAAGATCATGAAAATCAATTGCACATTATTTTAAAGAATCTTAGAAGAAATGAATTATATGGGAAATTTAGCAAGTTTGAATTCTGGATTCAGGAGATTTATTTTCTTGGACATATTGTCTCTAAGGATGGAATCTTTGTTGATTCTTCAAAGACCAATGAAATCCAAGAATGGCCAACACCGATGATTATAACTGAGGTACGCAGTTTTATTGGTTTAGCAGGTTATTATCGACGTTTCGTCCAGAATTTTGCCTGGTTGGCTAACCCATTAACAAAGATCACACGTAAAGGGGTTAAATTTGTTTGGAAAAAAGAGTGTGAATAATGTTTTGAAGAACTGAAGAGAAGATTATTCAATGCTCCTATCTTGACTCTACCATCAGGGAATGATGGGTTCATTATTTATAGTGATGCTTCAAAGAAAGGACTTGGTTGTGTCCTTATGCAGAATGATAGAGTTATTGCTTATGCATCATGGAAGCTAAAAATTCATGAGAAACACTATCCTACTCACGATATTGAGTTATCATCTGTAATATTTTATCTGAAGATATGAAGACACTATCTCTATGGTGAAAAATGTGATATTTATACTGATCACAAGAGTTTGAAGTATATTTTCTCACAAAAAGAACTCAACATGCGGCAAAGGCGGTGACTTTATATACTCAAGGATTATGATTGCACAATACACTACCACCCGGGGAAGGAAAATAAGGTAGAAAATGCTTTGAGCAAAAAGGATCATGAAGTTTTGAACAAGATGAGAATTGAAAGGGATCCTATTTTCATGGATCTAGTAAAGATGTATATGGGAATAACCATGGAAGGTCGAACATCAATTATTTTTTAAATGGTTTCCAAACCATATTTACTAAAAAGGATAAAAAGTTCTCAAACTAATGATGAGGAGTTTCAAAAGAAAATTAAATCTATGAATGATGGGATATTGAGTGACATCATATATGTAGATGGGATTTTGAAATTTGGGAAGAGACTTTGTGTTCCCGATTTACCTGATCTAAAAAGGGAATTGTTGGATGATGCCCATAGGTCCAATTTCTCTATACACCTGAGTAGCACTAATATGTATAGAGATTTGAAGGAACATTTTTGGTGGGACAACATGAAGAGATAGATTTCTGATTTTGTGTCAAGATGTATGGTTTGTCAGTAAATGAAAGCTGGAAGGAAACAGCTTGGAGGAGTCATGAAACCACTTCCTATACCTTAGTGTAAATGGGATAATATTACGATGGAATTTGTCATGGGGCTACCAAAGACTCCTAGAAGGAATGATTCCATATGGTTCGTTGTTGATCGTCTTACCAAGTCAGCACATTTCCTTGCTATAAGAGAATATTTACCACTTGAACATCTAGAAAGACTATATATTAATGAATTTGTAAGACTTCATGGAGTACCCTTATCAATTGTTTCTGACCGTGATCCCCATTTTACATAAATATTCTAGAAAAGTATTCAGAAAGCCCTGGATACTGAACTTCATTTGATCATTTCTTACCACACTCAAACTGATGGATAATCAGAACAGACTATTAAAACCTTATAAGAAATGTTGAGATCTTACTCACTTAACTTTCAAGGTATGTGGGATCAATATTTACCTCTGGTAGAATTTTCCTATAATAATATCTTCCATTCAAGTATTCAGATGGCACCATATGAAGCGTTATATGGAAAGAGATATCGCACACCAACTTGTTGGGATGATGTTGGTGAAAGAAAACCCGTAGGCCCAGAACTTGTTGTGAAAACAATGGAAAAGGTGAAGGTTATCCAAACCCACATCAAAGCATCACAAAGTAGGTAGAAGAGCTATGCCGATAACCGAAGGAAGGATTTGGAATTTCATGTATGAGATCATGTTTTTTTAAGGTATCTCCATGGAAGGGAGTTATACGATTTAGTAAGAAGGGTAAATTGAGTCCCAGGTATATCAGACCTTTTAAAATTCAAGAATTAATTGGGGCTATAGCTTACCGTTTGGTAATTCCGCCAATTCTCTCCAAAGTTCCCGATGTGTTCCATGTATCACTGTTGAGAAAATACATGCCTGACCCAACACATGTACTCTCCTATGGGGAAATTGAACTGGAACCTGGTCTATCTTATTGTTATGATCCTGTCAAAATTCTTGATATAAGAGAACAAGTGATAAGAAACCGGAAGACTCGTCTGGTAAAAGTTCTATGGAGAATCCATAAGATAGAATAGGAAACGTGGGAACCAGAGGAACTTATGATGAAGAACCACCCGAATATTTTTTTTGCGGTAGTATTATAGAAATTTTGAGGACAAAATTATTTGAAGGAGGGAATAATTTAATACCCCAAGCTTCCATGGTACATTTCCCTTTGAATAATACAATAGCTTGCATTTTATGCAACTTCAAGATTCTAACACACCGCGACCAATCAAACTAGCCATTATGAATAGTAATACCAACTTTTTAAAATTTTATAAATTTTATCTTTCAAAATGGACTTCATTTTTGGATTCAGAATCTCAAAATTATCTTAGGGTGAATTTTTGGTATTTTTCTGAAAACTTTCAATTTTTGATGAATAGTGAAAAACACTGAGTTATTGTTTAAAACAGGCTTTTTATTTAAATAATTATTTATTTTATTTAAATTTATTTTAGGTCAAAATAGATACATAACACCTATATAAGTTCAATTTAATTCATTAAAGTCATTTTATAATGAGTTTAGATATATAAAAATTTTATTGAACTTTTTACTGTCTTTTACCCACCTCCTAGGAGAATTTGCAAATTTGTATAAAACTTAATTTTATCGCTTATGTGAGTTTAATTTCAAAAATCTGAGAGACACAGTTAATATTAGTAAGTAAAATTTGGTTCACTAAGATGAAAATATTTTTTGGTGAATAGTAAATTTTTACTTTTATTTACCACCGTTAAAAGTAAACAGGATAATTAAGGGTATAAATAATATCATAATTACCCTAACAGATGTCCTAATTCTATTGGATAAGTTTAATTCGAACAAAAAAATCCTTATGAATAAAATATGATCCTTTAGGTCCACTTGTATTAGATTAGGACATTTATTATTATTTTATTTAAAGAAGAGTTAAAAGAGTTAAAATCAAAGTTTAATAACTAAACCATTTTTAATATAGGGTTATACATAAGATAAATTTGACTATAAATATTCATTAAAAATATAAAAATATTTCCTACATAATGGTATTTTATTTATAATTTTTAGACATTAAATAACTAAATTAATTTATGAAATAATGATGATACAGTAATTACCTTATTAATGAAAGATTAAAATAATTGATATTATAAATATCCAAATAAATCTAATTTGAGACTTTTAAGGAATTAAACTAATTTTATAGGTTAATATGACATTTTATGGTTGATTAAATGATTTTTTTTTGAATTAATAATGCTGTTATAAATTTAACAAAAACAGAATACCAAATAGTGTCAAAATTGACATAAAAGAGTTTTTAAAACAAATATTATATTATTAATTGGTATTATATTCTTAAAAATCTAAGTTTCAACCAAAGGGCTTAAATAATATTATATATATCATTAATGAATCACTTGGGGTTCTCTTGGAAGTTTATAGTAAGTTTATTAACCATATAATATAAAAATACAAAGAGACATGGTAAATGTCAAACTATTTAACTAGGAGTTAAATCTAGAAGATAAGGTTAATATGATGACCTAAACCCATCTAAAACCCATTAGTTGAGAGGTTTTCTACCTATCCCTACCTTAGACTTTAAATAATTAATTTTGGAGCCATTAGAAACCGAAAATGATTTTATTATAAAATAATATTTCAAGCTCCTAAAGTGACCCTCACCTCTCTTATAAAAGGGAACTTCCCCTTCTCTCAAATTCACACCTTCAAAGCCATTTGGATCGGACTACCCCTGCCCAAATATACTCCCAACTTTCCTCCCTTTATCCTAGAGGCCTTACTTTAGTAAAAAAGCCAACTTAAGTAGCCCTTTTGATCAAATCAAAAGGAAGAACCCAAAGAAGAGGTAAATATTTCATCACCTCTTTCAAGTTATTTTCTTATTCCACTTCCTCTTTCTTTATTGTTTTCATTATAAAATAATAACTCCAGTATATTCTATATACTGTGATGTTATTATAAAAATCTTACAACCATATTCATTATTCTATCCATCCTATAAATGACAAACTCACCATACGTGCGTACATACGGATTACCGTCTCCACGTCGTGGTGTAGTTTGTTATTCAAATACTTCATCATTTGGATGGGTATAATAATGAGTACAAATGATGTAAATAATAAATATAACATGATAATTGTTCTTTATATATGATATAAAATCCAATTATATATGATTTTAATATCAAAAGAATGATATTCTCGCTCGTGCGTACGTACGGATTACCGTCTCCACAAACGCGATGAGATTCATTCCCCATCGTATCCATTCAAGACTAATTTTCATTTGATGATTAAAAATAATGTTTAAAGACTTAATATCATTATGAATATTAATAATATACATCCTATACATAACAAACATTACTTATGTAACAAATCATATAAAGGAAAATGAATTAGTTAACACCTGAAATGATGATACTACTGAAATATCATTAACAAAGAAATATTATAAGATCATATATGATATAATATTTATGTATATAGTTATTTTATAATTTAATAACAATGATTTAACTATTATACAGGAGTTTAAAGTGCACTTGATAATGGAAAAGTAGAAGGTAAGGGTTAATTTTACAATCTCTTTATTATCCAATGTTGTTTTTATGTAAGTATCTACTGGGACATATTTATTATCCATGTCCATGTTTCATAAAATATTTTTAAAAGGGAATATTTTAAAGATACTTTTTACTAAAACATCTTTTTAAAATGTTTTAAATATTTATTCTTCTAAACCTTTCTCATTAATGTCCATGTTTTCAAAATGGTTTTTAAGGATTTATTTGTATGGACATGATTTTTTTAAAATGTCAATTCCTTTAAAAAGTTTCAAAGTGGTATGGTACACTTTGATTCAAAACTATCTTTTAAATTACTTCCTTTATAAATTATGTGACTTTTAAATGATTTCATGAAAAAGGAATATTTCTCTCAAAGATTTTTACTGATCATTTTCAACTATGTCTACATCCTTTACGGGATATTATTCTTGATCAAGGTTGATTTATTATGATACAAATATTCCATATTGTATTGAATTTTTTGTGATATGTTTGACTATGGATGTGTTATTTTTATACCATTCATTGTTTATGGATAAAGTATTTACATTTTGTATGCTAGTTTTTATACAAATTTTTATGTTATGTTTAAGCATTTTCATATTAAGAATGCATTGGACTTAGTAAGTGACTGTTGGAGCCCGCAATAACTCCTCGATGCATCGGTAGGTCTCATGAGACAAACTAGTGTCTTGGAAGAAGGCCTTGAAAAAATCTTATTTGTAGTCTTGGAACAAGGCCTTGACTATGTGGTTATGAAGTCTGGAATTATTCTTTTCATCATTATGAAAGTGTCTATTGATATTTCATGTGATTATTCGACTAGTATAATATCCATGTGAATAAGTAAATGGAATTATTTGATTTTATCTTTTCCATATTATGCTTAAGTTCAAGTTTAAAAGGCTTTTGTTTTAGTCTTACATTGCCTTAAATGTTTATTCTTATTTATGAAAGTTTCTGCTATATTTGTATCCTTAGTGAGCATCTAAGATCACCCCTTTCTATGTTTTATTTTTCCCAGGATGTGAAGAAGTATATTATGACTGACCTGTATGGATAGCCTAAGGGATATGAGTGTGGCCTATGGAGACTATGTTGTTGTAGTTTTTCATTTTATAATGTAATGTAAATCTTATGAATGTATCTAGTATTTCCAAGGCTACTAAACTAATAGTTCTTTCGAGACTTGATCTTTTGTGATAATTACAATGTTATGTAATAATGCACTGACTTTTTTTAACTAGGGTTGGGGCATTACATATTGAATGGTTATTTCTGATTGTACATCTGTGTGATGGTGATAAGAAGTATTGAAACTCAGCTCTATATCTAACGCTTGTTGAAGGCTTCTCCAAAACATTGATGTAAACCTATAATATTAATGAGATACAACATAGAGTGGAACTTCATGAAGTCTTACCACTTCCCTTATGTGAATCTTAGCAATTTTTTCAAGAGATAAATCTTTCTTGATAGAAAAAAATGCACTAACTTTGTAAGGAGATTGAATACTATATAGAGAGAGTTATTTTCTTTAGATATCTTGGGGATACCTATGATGAATTCATTATTATTTTTTCCCATTTATATAATAGTATGGAAAATGGTTGCATCATACCCATATACTTATTTCATTTAGAATTTACTAGTTATCATACCAATCATCGAGATAAAAATTATGAAATATCCTTCTTCATGTTATCTTACCAGAATTTTTGCTTTAAATCTCTATAAATCTTAGTAATTCTTAGATGAATAGAGAAGGATGAGATATTTACATAATCTATAAATTTCCTCTTTAACTCTAGTTTTTATGGGACTCGTGTCTGGGTTCCAAACCTTATGACTCCATCTTTAGCAAAGATTGACTCTAAGATATTCTCTTCCTTTCATTATAGATCATCATTATATTTTTGGGCCTCCTTAATCCTATCAAGAATGGATGGTTGATCTATTATTTAATAAAAGTAGGATTATGATACTTCTATTATTCTCATGTATATCCTTTTCATATTCAATAATATTAGATACCTTTAAATCCTCATCAAAGATAGGGTTGTAGGATCATTTCTACTCATATAATCTACTACTTTTTTCACCTTCCCATGATGGTAATGGATTGAATAGTCATAATCCTTGATCAGATATAACCACATTAATTAGAGAATATTAATTTCCGTTTGTGAGGATTTATACTTGAGTCTTTTACGATCCATATATATGTCATACTTTTCCCCTTAGTGATAATGTCACTAAATCTTTAATTAAAAGATCACTGCAACCAATTATAGATCATTAATTAGGTAGTCATTCTCATTAATATTTAATTGAAAGAAGGAATAGGCTATCACTTTATCATATTATATGATTATACAACCCAATACCTTCTTAAAATAATTTTTTAAAATCAAAAATCTTACCACACTGGTGGGTAATGCGAGCACAAGTGCGGTGATTATCATCTTATTTAACACTTAAATTTATCCTCACATTCATCAATCCAAAAAAAAATAACTCCCTTACATGTTAGTTTAGTTATTGAGATTGGAATCATGATAATTTTATCAAAAATTAAAGATAGTACACAACTAATCTAAGGAAACTAAGGATCTACATCACAGATGTTGGTTTCGTCCATCCTTCAATTGCCTCTATTTTTGAAGGATCCATAGATATCCCTTTTCTAGTGATATCATGCCCTATTAATGTTACTTTATCTATCCAAAACATTAATTTACTATGCTTCACCAATAACTTTTCATTTCTAAAGGTTTTTAGTACATCATTCAAATTCTCCTCATGATCTTTCTTTCTATTAGAGTAAATAAGCATATCTTCTATAAGTACTTACATAAATTTATTTAGGTAATCCTTAAAGACTTTATTAATTAATTCTATGAATATATATGGATCATTAGTGAGTCCAAATAGAATTTATATGAACTCATAGTGCATATACCTTGTACGAAATGAAATCTTAGGTATATCCTCCTTCTTCACCTTTACTTGATTATATCTCAAATGAAGATCTATCTTAGATAAGTACTGAGATCCACATAGTTGGTTGAACAATTAATAAATATATGGAAGATGATACTTATTATTTACCATGGTATTTTTGAGATCATGATAGTCAGTTAAGAGGCACATTGACCCATACTTATTCTTGAAGAATAGGACTAAAAAACCTTATGGTGAAACACTTGGGTATATAAACCCTTTATCCATATTCTCCTTCAGTTTTCTCTTCAACTCATAAAGTTAAATAGTGGCCATTTTATATAGAGTATTAGATATTGTAAAATCTTTGGGTATAATCTCATTAAGATCTCAACATCACATCTTAGAGGAAGTCCTAAAAAATTTTAGGAAACACATCAGCATATTCTTTTAAAATGGGAATGTCTTTAAGGATGATATTTTCCTTAGTCTCAATTACTTGATCTAGATATGTTTTATCATAAGGAAATAATATCCATTATTGAGATGATGATACCAAAGGATATTTATCTTCCTCCTTGAACTTGTATAGAATCATAGAGTGATTCATGATATAGAGGTTGATTTCCTTATCCTAGAAATTTAGGTTGGATATATATAAGGAAATTTAATCCATTCCCAAAATTTAATCAAATTCTACTAAAGGGGGTATCACAAGGTTAACCACGGTGTTCATCTTGAAAATATGGATATGGGAGAAGTTTTATACTTGGGATGCAGTAATTACCCCATTTTTAATTTTCAATAATATCTCTACTTCTATATTTTAAGGTGGGATTTGAATAGTTTTATTAAACTTTCATGATATTAAAGAATGTGAAGAACCATTTCCATATAGGATATTTGAAGTTCATGACTATATGATAATCTTACCTTTAACTATTTTATTCTGGTTAAAATCATTTACTTCATTCAAAATAGACTTAGTGATGTGAATTTTTAAACAATTACACATATAAAAGAGAAACTATGAACACTAAAGGAATACCGCATAAATGATATATATTCCTTAACTTATGAATTTCTAGGTTTCAATCCAAGTTATACATGGTTTATTTCGTAACATAAAATTTCATGTGGATTTTTTTATTCCCTACATAATGAATTATAAGAGTTTTTTGAATTTACCAAAGAATATAAACCAAGAGTTTCAAACAAGGTATGTAGTAAGGACTCTTTATCATGCACCATGTGAAAATCGATTTAATACCCAATGATCCCTTTTTAGGGTTGTTGCCCCTAGGTACAACTGTACAAGATCCATATTTACTTTTAGTATCCAGATGGGGATTTTATTACTTTGAAACTAATTACTCTATAATTTACCATAATATATGGATGTTGTCTAATTTTTAGTCATATCCCTAAGGTTTTCACTAAAATTTTATTATCTTAATCCCAAAAAATAACTAGACCTTGATCTGATACCAACTATGACAATCCATATCTTTAATACACCTTAATTCATGATTTATTACATAAAGATACACATAATACAATCCCAAAAGATAAAAAGGACTAGAATTATTGGTTAATTAGATATATATAACATAAAAACTTAAAACAAGGATAAAACAACATTATTTAAAACTCTTTAACATGTTCTTAAAATTCCATTGCTCTTCTAAAACTGTATTGGATAACCAGGGGATGTATATAAGAAAGGGATGAGCTATAAAGCCCAATAAGGGAATAATAAAATAATATCATGATGAAAGTAATACATATTATTCAATAGGAATATTTAGGTGACATAAAATGGGTGAGAAGAATAAAAATTATAATAAAATCATGATATAATATGATAATATCAAGGAATCATTGGAATGTGAAAATAATATAAAACATGATATTATAATCATAATTCAAGTCTAAATACAAAAAAAATCATAACATAGTGTGTTTATGATAACCTATCATGAACCACAGATGGTATCTCATGAGATAAAAACATTACCCAATGCATTGGAGTTCTATATAATTTTGGACCCACCTATCACATTCATATCATGTACATACATTAGTGTTCCAAATAGATCATACAACATAAGAATGAATTTAATCACCTTTAATCCAATAATTAATGAGTGTGGGTTACATAAATAAAATTATATAATCAATGAATTATATTTACATCTTGGTGAATACCCTTGAGTGGAAATGGTTATGGGTATTCACTATATAAATGATTGGCATGGAAAAATCATAGGATAATTTCAGCAGTATAATGGGTGTACATAACGATTTGTGGAAGGGTTTAATGGGAGTGAAATGTGGTATATCATTACATGGAATTAATAATGATAGTAAAGGGGATGTATGAAAACATTTTACAACATGAAAATTTACAAATAAAATGGAATAATACAAATAAAGTGCTTGAATAAATGGGAGGAGAGAATCCCTTACTTTGAGTGGGTGCTTCTAAAAGATTGGGAGGATTTTATTAAGATCTTGGGAGGACCTTGGGAGGGATTTAATAGATAAGAATATTAAATTCATTCTTGATGGGTTTTTATTGAATATGAGTGGTAGGTTAGGTGGGTATTTTTAGCAAAAGAGAGGGGAATTCTTTATTGATTTATAAACTTAGGTTCTAGACTCTATATAACAAAATAATCGAAACCACAATACTTCATATGATTTTTTCCAATGGTTTCTACCAAAGTGGATTGTTTTTAAATATTTGTTAATTACAAATGCTTAACATATTAAAATAATATCATTTTTGATGTGGAAGTGATTCATGTTTATAAAGAATGGATTTTAAAACCATAAAATATTATATAGGTTTTGGATGATTTATTATGGGTTTAAGAAATTAATAAAATAAATTAAAATTTTATTTTAAATTGAAAATTTATATTTGTTCATGAATAAATTTTATATAATTTTTTACATTACTTTTGGGGTATTATGATGTCATAATATAGACCACATATTTATACCATATTTAATTTTTACCTAAAAAAATCGATTATCTTGAAAAATTATGAAAAAATCACCATCGGATAATTTAGCTATTTTGATTTAACAAATAATATTTAATTTTCCAAAAAAAAATTATAAATATTAAAATTTAATCTTTTAAATAAAAAATCTATATTTACTATAAAATATTATTTTTTACGATATTAACCACTTTTTTACCCTTATAATAATTATATTAGACTTCATGAAAATATATTATCATTTATATTTAAATAATTATTATCTAATAAGAATATTTTATTAAAATATAATTTATTTTAAAAATTCTTAAATTTAATAAAAAAAATCTTAATTGAAACTATATATTTCCCAAAAATAAATTTTTTATTTTTTCATGTCAAAATCTAATGTCACGACCTGCCTTCACCAAAAGGAGGGAAGGGTTAGCAGATTGCCAGGCCCTTCCTTCTTTAAATTGAAGGAGAGATAATGACCCCCGAAACCCGCCTTCAATAGGTCCTGGAGTGGCGACCAGCACAAAGGGTATAAAATCACACACTAAATGGAAGGAATTACCCTTTTTCTTTTAATAGGATCGGGAGATAAGATAGTGAATCCCACAACACCAAAACTGAGAGTAAAATTAAAGCCGAGAACCATTCCCAATGCATGTTACAAAAGTAAAAACCACAATGTATAAGGAAACTACAAAGAAAAAATACCATAAGAAAGAACAACATCAACTGCAATGATCTGTCACAAGGTATGTGCTAGTACGATCCAGCACGAACCCCGAAGTCCTCCTAGAAACCTGAAAGTGGTTTTATATATGTGGGGTGAGAATACAATTATACTCAGTACGGAAAAACCAAAGACTCTCGTGCACAAGTGGGGAGGCATTCTAATGCTCTGTGAGAAAAGAGATAACCAAGAACCTAACAAGGAAACTAACCACCCAAGCCTCACCAAGGAACACTCCCCAAATAATGTAATTCAAGTAATGTATAGTAATAGCACATCGATATTTGGTCACCCCGCGCCACTTTCCCACTGGTTATTGAAGACATCCTATGCATCGAACCAATCCCGCCATTCTCACCGCAGTCCCACTGCCAAACCCCGCCCGCACACACCTGGTCCATATCCTCACGCAGTCCCACTACCAACACCCCCCCCCCCCCCCCGCACACACCTGGGCCACAACCGCACATCCCTCCCCAGACACCTGGTCCACAACCACCACGCATAACCATAACCGTAAATACCTAGGTCGGAACAACCACTGCCATGCCCGAAGACACCTGGGCCTCATCCCGAAGACACTTGGGAAACAACATGCCCGTAAACACCTGGGCCAACCACCACAACTACCCCGCCCGAAGATTCTTGGGATAATAATGGACTTCAGCCCATCACAGCCTGCCCGAAGAGTCTTGGGCTATTCGGGAAAGGGAGCAGAAAAGGAGCTAATAACCAGCCACTCATAGGAGTGTTGGGAAAAACACCCTCCCCCATGAAATGAGGGTGTTCGGAACTAAGTGCTCAACTTGGGTGGGGCACGAATAAGAAACAAAAAAACTACAAGTATATGTATAGGTAACAAGCACTCACCCAATCTAGGTTTTTCTTCAGCCAGCCTAAAGGACACTATCCTTACTATTCATTCATAAGAGAAGAGAACACCACCCATGCCCAAGTCACAACTCACACCAAACCAAATCCCCATTTGTCCCATCCTTGTTTCCATGTTCAGTAATAATGTTTAAATAAGTTTCTACACCTACTTGGGAAACTAGTAAGCATAAGAACAAGCCAAGGAAAGAGTACACCCAACAGCAATTTAAACATTCACACCCAGTTATCTTGTAAAGCCTCAACAACAAAGGTATAAGTGAGATCCCTCACAGTACTGGAACCAAAGAAAACCCCAAGATACAGCCCCATGTCCCCAAAATCTAGGAGCCAACGGTTTCTCAACAACAGAGGATCCCACCCCAATCTGTGATATAAGCAGAGTAATCACACAGCCTCAAAGTATAACAATAGGGGATCCCATCCCCACCCGCATCGCCCCTTCGATCTAAGCCCCCATACAAGAAAACCATAAGGTCACCTGCAACGGCCCGTGAAAACAACCAAACCACTACCACCAACACAAGGCAGCCCCATGCAGGTATTTTCAGATTTAAAAGATTTAACACACTCCATGGTTTCAATTCCACTGGGCTTAAACCAGAGTTATCATAGAAAAGGAGTTGATCCTAGTGCTTCTAATTTATTTAGCCGAATATACGTATTTAACCATTTTCCTTTACACAGCAAGGGGTTCACAACCAAAATACAAGCCATCTAAACATTACTTTTCACAGAGAAATACCACCAACGTCCATGATTTTCAGTAGGCGTAATCCCACACAATTCAGAAATCATTAATCATGAAAGAGGAGAAAAACAGAGCAGCATTATCGATCACACCCCTCCCCTTCATTCTTTAGATTCTGTTTATTATCTTCATTAAAGTTTTGGTTCATCCAATTCTACAGAAGCAGTAGCGTACCTGTCACGACCCACCTTCACCAAATGGAGGGAAGGGTCCGCAGACTGCCAGGCCCTTCCTTCTTTAATTTGAAGGAGAGATAATGACCCTCGAAACCCGCCTTCAATAGGTCCCGGAGTGGAGACTAGCACCAAGGGTATAGAATCACACACTAAATGGAAGGCATTACCCTTTTTCTATTTTACAAGATCGGGAGATAAGAGGATGGAACCCAACAACTCCAAAATAAAAGAAAAGTAAATCCAAAAGTAAACCATTCCCACATGCATGTTTCAAAAGTAAAAGCCACAAAGTACAAAAGGTGACTACAAAGGTAAGTACCAAAGAAAGAAAAACAGCAACTGCAACTGCCCCAAAGGTCCGAGCTAGTATGGTCCCGCGTGATCCCCGAAGTCCTCCTAGAAACCTGAAAGCAGTTTTATATATGTAGGGTGAGCATACAAGTACGCTTAGTACGGAAAACCAAAGACTCTCATGCACAAGTGGGGGAACGTACTAAAGTCCCGTGAGAAAAAAGAGTAATCCAAACACCTTTCAAGGTAAACTATCCACCCAAGCCTCACCAAGGCACACTCCCCAAATAACGCAAGTCAAGTAATATATATAATAAGAGAACATCGATGTTTGGGTACCCCGCGCCACTTTCCCACTGGTTATTGAGACATCCTATGCATCGAACCAATCCCTCCATTCTCACCGCAGTCCCACTGCCACACCCGCATGCACACACCTGGGCCACAACCACACGCAGTCCCACTGCCGAATCCCACCCGCACACACCTAGCCCACAACTATCACATGTAACCACGCCTGTAAACAACTAGGCCAGAACAACCACCACCACGCCTGAAGACACCTGGGCTAGAAGATCCACTACCACGCCCGAAGACACCTGGGCCTCATCCTGAAGACACTAGGGAAACCACATGCCGCACTCAAATGGCTAACCACCACACTACCTCGCCCGAAGGTTCTTGGGCTAATAATGGACCTCAGAACATCACAGCCTGCCCAAAGATACTTGGGCTATCTGGGAAAGTGAGCAGAAAAGAAGCTAATAACCATCCACTAATAATAGTGTTGGGAAAAACACCCTCCCCCATGAAATGGGGGTGTTCATCACTAAGTGCTCAACTTGGGTGGGGCACAAATAAGAAACACAAAGCTACAAGTATATATATAGGTAACAAGCACTCACCCAAGATAGGTTTTTCTTCAGACATCCTACAGATCACAACAGCACTCAAGTCCGAGTCACGACTCTCTCCAACAAAACCCATTTGTCCCATTCTTGTTTCATGTTCAGCGATAATGTTCAAATAAGTTCATTCACTACTGGGAAACTAACACCATAAACATAACCAAGGAAAAGAATCCAGTCAATCTTCAATTTAAACATTCACACCCGGTTCTCTTGTAATGTTACAACAACAAGGGGATAAGTGAGATCCCTCAAAGTACTGGAACCAAAGAAAAACCCTCGAGACACTACCCCGTGTCCCCCAAAATGGTTTCTCATCAACAAAGGATCCCACCCCAATTCGTGATATAAACAAGTACCCACCCGGTCTTAAAACTCACAACCAACGAATCCATACCAATAGGGGATCCCATCCCCAATTTCACACAACCACCGAGAGCATATAAAAAAAACAGGGGATCCCATCCCCACCCGCATTTCCACCAATCGGCTCGTGAAAGAAAACAACCAAACCACTGTCACCAACACTAAGCAGGGTCATGCTTGTGTTTTCAGATTTATAAGATTTAACACACTCCATGATTTCAATTCCATGTTTTGACTGGAGTTAGCACAGAAGGGATTGATCCTGGTGCTTTCAATTTATTCAGCCGGGTATATGTGATTAACCAATTTACTTTTCATAGTAGGAGTTTACAATTAGGAACAAGCCATTTAAAACACCACGAGGGGTTCATTAGTGCACATACAACGACCACCAACAGCCTCAATTTTCAGAAGGCACAAGCCGGCACAATTCATAAAGATGGTCATAATTTAAACAACATCAACGATCACAGCCCCCCTTTCATTCTCTATAGAAACAGTTTATTATCTTTATTTAGGTCTGGTTTATCCAATTCTACAGAATCAAAAGCACGCCCACCCCACATGATACACAAAAGAGAGAGACGAAGGAGAAATTCCCTACTTGTTGGATCAATGATCTACGCTGAGGTTGAGGAGGAAGTTCACGGATAGCGATGCGGCTCTCCTGAACAAAAATTGCTTCGTCTATCAATGCTTAGGTCAGGCGTGGAACTCTACGCATAACGATGTGGCTCGCCCGATGCACCAGAAGCTGTTTGTGAAAATCCGTGATCGAGGAAAGAAGAAACTATGGCTAACCCTTAGTTTATAAGATCCGCGGACGGTTGAGATGAGAATGCCAAACCGCGTAAGGAGAGGGGGTTGTGGGTTGACCACGCGGTTGGGAAGTTACACACGGAGGTATCTCAGGATTTTTAGGGATTAATTATGGGATTTAAATGGTTTTAAAATGAGTAAAAGAATTAATTTACGTCAAAACTTACGTTGCGGGAGCGGAAAAGTCAGGTAGTGGAAAAAGAACAAAAGGCTCGGTGAGGGGACACGGTGCCACCGTCATGGTGTCACCCTCACGGTGCCACCCTCACGGTGTCACCCCCACTGATGTCACCCTCACGGTGCCACTATCACGGTGCCACCCTCACAGTGCCGCCATTTTGGTGGAGCCTCACTTTGGCAAAGTAATGGGCCAGGTGGGTCTGGGCCATTACATTAGATACCTCTTAAATGATTCTCACCCTCGAGAATCAAAACAACCCAAGAAGGAAAGAGAGGGTCCGAACAACCACCTCTAAAGATACCTATTAGAAGTGAACCCATGCTAACTAAAAACACTTCCCTGTCAAGAACCAAGCAACATACCATACCAAACTGCCCAGGCATGTGGGTTGGGGAGTCTCCTCTCCCATGTCAAGATATTATCCTCTTTGGGCGGCACTGACTCGCCCGAACGAGTTTAATCGCATCCACCTCAATGCGTCTTGATTAGGGGTCGGGTTATCTCCTCCCCCATAGCCAGGGATTTTCACACATAATGAGAGGAAATAAAACCAGTACATTTCATAGCCAAAAGACAAAACGTTCTACCACAACAGGTACAACAAGGAACAAAACTTAAAACAACTCTGGGTACTGGGTACGCATCTATGCTTCCCTCTCCCACGTACTCTCCTCAAGCCCACCATGTCTCCACAATACACGAACCAAGGGAATGGTTCTCCCACGAAGCACCTTCTCCTTGCGATCCTCAATCATCACTGGTCTCTCCACAAAATTCACGTCGTCCTTGATGTCCAGCTCACCCCAATCAAGGACATGTGAATCGTCGTGCAGATACCGACGGAGCTGGGACACATGGAAGACATCATGTATCCTCAATAGAGGCGGTGGTAAAGCTAACTGATAAGCCACTTCGCCGACCCGCCTCAACACTTCGAAGAGTTCGATGAACCTGGGAGAAAGCTTACTCCCCTTGTCGAACCTCCGCTGCCCACGCCAAGGGGAGACCTTCAAGAACATGTGGTCTCCAACCTCAAACTCCAAGGGCCTCCTCCTGGTATCAGCATATGACTTCTGTTGGTCCTGGGCCGCCATCATCCTTTCCCGTATGAGTTGAAGCTTCTCTATCATGCTCTGCACCACTTCTGGGCCAAGGATGCCTGCCTCTCCTACTTCGGCCCAACACACAGGTGAACGACATGGCCTCCCATACAAAGCTTCAAACGGGGCCATGCCAATGGTAGAGTGGTAGCTATTATTGTAGGAAAACACTACCAGAGGCAAGTATTGCACCCATGATCCTCCTGAGTCCAGAACACATGCCCGCAGCATATCCTCCAAGGTCTAGATGGTGAGCTCTGTCTGTCCATCTGTCTGGGGGTGGAAAGCAGTGCTAAGGCGTAGCTGGGTGCCAAAAGCTTGTTTCAATCCTCTCCAGACTCACGAGGAAAATCTTGCATCCCTATCCAAGACTATAGACCTCGGAACTCCATGAAAATGCACCACCTCATCCACATACCTTCGTGCCAAAGTATCCACTGCACTCGACTCCCTGATCGCCAGAAAGTGAGCCGATTTCGTCAACCTGTCCACTACCACCCAGATGGAGGCGTATCCCCCTTGAACCTTGGGTAGTCTCGTGAATAAATCCATCAAGATGTCATCCCACTTCCACTCGGGGACATCTAGAGGATGCAGTAGGCCGCCTGGAACTCGGTGTTCAGCCTTCACTTGCTGACACACTAAGCACTTGGCCACAAACTCTTCCACTGCTCGCTTAACTCCGAGCCACCAAAACTGCCTCTTCAGTCCCTGGTACATCTTGGAAACTCCTGGGTGTACTGTTAGGGGTGAGTTGTGGAACTTACTGAGAACCTTGTCGCGCACCGCCTCCAGAACAAACAACCTTCCCTGGAAAAGCATACGGTTCTGACCATCCTCTGTCCATCCTTCCGGAGCATTTCCCTGGTCAACTCGGTCACGCATCACTTCGCATTCTGGGTCTCCCCACTGAGACTCCTCCACTTGCTGAAACAGAGATGATTGCACTGTCATCTGATATAGGCAGCCTCTACTGCTATCCATCCTCACATCCAGGTATAAAGCAGCCAACTCCTCCATCGCCTTCCAGGCGTCTGCCGACTCTCGGACCGCATCCTTATGCGTCCTCCTGCTCAAGGCATAGGCCACTAAATTTACCTTTCCCTCAGTATAAGAGATCTCGAAGTTTTGATCCTAGAGGAACTCCACCCATCTCCGCTGTCGCAAGTTTAGGTCCCGCTGGGAGAAGATATACCTCAAGATTTTGTGATCCGTGAAGACCACAAAGCGTTCTTAGATGAGGTAGTGCCGCCATAACTTTAGCGCAAAAACGACCGCTGCAAGCTCCAGGTTGTGGGTGACATAATTATGCTCATGAGGGCGTAGTTGACTGGACCCATAAGAGATCACCCCTTGTTGCTGCATCAACACACATCCCAGGCCCTGTCCTGAAGCATCACAGAATACCTCATAAGCCGCCCCTTCTTCTGGTAATCTCATCACTGGGGCACTAACCAACTTCTCCTTCAGATAGCTGAAGGCTGACTCGCACTGCTCGCTCCACACAAAAACCTGGTCCTTCTTGGTAAGGGTTGTCAAAGGGGATGCAACTCGGGAGAAGTTGGGTATGAACCTCTGATAGTAACCCGCCAAGCCAAGGAAACTATGGACCTCTGCCACATTCTTGGGTGATTCCCAAGAAACAACTGCCTCAACTTTTTACGGGTCCACCGCTACCCCCTGCTCGGACACCACGTGTCGAGGAAGTGAACTTCTCATGTCCAGAACTTGCATTTCGACAAATTCCCATAGAGATGATATTGTCGGAGGACCTCCAAAATCGTCCTCAGGTGCTCTGTATGGTCCTCCTATGATATTGAGTAGACCAGGATGTTTTCTATGAACACAACTACGAACCGATCTAGGTACTCCCGGAAGATGGAGTTCATAAGCCTCATGAGCACAGCCAGGGCGTTCGTAACACCGAAAAGCATGACTATGAACTCGAAGTGTCCATATCTGCACCTGAACGTCGTCTTCGGGATGTCTCCCTCCTTCACTCTCAGCTGGTGGTACCCAGACCGCAGGTCGATCTTCGAGAACCATCCTGCCCCTTTCAGCTAGTCTAAAAGATCGTATATCCTCGGAAGAGGGTAGCGATTCTTGATCGTCACCTGATTCAGCCTCCTGTAGTCTATGCACAACCTGAGGCCACCATCTGCCTTCTTTGCGAACAAGACTGGAGCGCCCCACGGTGACGCACTCAGGCAAACATAACCCCTCTTCATCAGATCATCAATTTGGATCCGCAACTCTGAAGGTTCCATCCGGTACGGAGCCATCGAGATCGGACGAGCGCCGGGTTGCAGGTCTATCCTGAACTCAATATCACATCGAGGGGGTAGAGTCATCACCTCCTCAGGAAAGATGTCCATAAACTCACGGATAACCTCTGGCACCTCCACCATCTCAGCATCTACTGACTCTACTAACAGCTCAACTATCAAGGAGAGGAGGGGTTCCTCTTGCATGTTGCCCTTCTGACCGCCCCGCTCGCAGGTGAAGGTAACACGCCGGCCGCCCAAGTCTGAGAACACGACCCTTCATAGAAAATAGTCGATGATGGCACATGCAGAGAATAGCCAGTCGATGCCTAGGATGACATCGTATGGTTGTATCTGTAGCAAGAGAAGACCCCTAACCGACTGATGTGGCCCTATCATTAGTCTACATCCTCGAAAAACAAACAACAAGTCGGTCTGACCTCTGACTGGTGTGCTCAACACCAGGGGCACTGGAAGTCTCTTGGCAGCTAGACCCAAGGCACGGACTAGACTGGGCGAAACAAAGGATTGTGAAGCTCCGGTATCGAACAAGGCATAAAAAAGAGTGCTAAACAAACTGATCGTACCTCGAACAACCTCCGGCCCTGCTGGAACTGCTGCCTCTGCGGCATGTAGCTGTCCACGCCTGGCTCCTCTTCCCCTCGGCTATCGGCCACCTCCCCGACCACGCCCTGGTCAAGGTCCCTGAGGAGTGCCCTGAGGTCGGCCCCCTCCTCCCACGTCTGTCCTCGGAGAAGCGGGAGCTCGCTGTCCCTGCTACTGTTGTTGGAAAGGTCTGGCTGGAAGCTGCTTTTGGGGTGGGTGCTGGGGCTGTCCGCCACCGCCGTACTGCACTCGGTCCAGTCACTGACTCCAGAGATGTCCAGGGCTCCCACAGACGAAGCACCGCGGTCCCAGGCCCGAAGGAAAAGGGTGAGGATCGGGGGATCGAAACTGAAACTACTACGGTCTGCTCCCTGCTAGTCGGAACGTGGAGGGTCCTGACGCTGGAGGCCTGGTGCTGATGTCCTTACCCTTCAATGGTCCCAGCTGGATCCCCTCTCATGACACACCTCCTAGAGCATGCATCCTCTCCACCACTTCGTCCTTCTTCTGGACCTCCAAGTACGTCGGCAGGGTAAAGGGGGTAACAGCATACTGGAGGGAGGGTCGAAGCACCTCCTCCAAACGTCTTCCCTGAGACTCCTCGTCAGGAAAGAGGTCCGGAGAAAAACGTAGGAGGCCCTTGAACTTGATCCCTAGCTCCCTCACGGACATACTCCCCTGTTGGAGGGAGAGTAGCTCCTGTCTCTTTTCTGCCTTCATCGTTGAGGAGAAGAATTCCGCCCGGAACTCCCTCTCGAAATCATCCCATGCCACCTCAGCCTCTCTCCTCTCCCCCAGGTAAAGCGTCCACCACTGACGCGCCGCTCCCCACATCTGGCTGACGGCCATAGGGACCTTGTACTCGGTCGGGGCCCGAATCAGGACGAAGGCTATCACTAGCTTCTCTAGCCAACATTCCGTCTTCATGTCAGAGGTGTTGCCCTCATACTTCTCGAGGGTCTGTCATTGGAAGGCCCAAAGAGTCTTCTGCCACTGGTCATCCTCTTCCTCTCGATCAGCTCTCTACTGATCGGCCAAAGTAGTCTCCGGGACACGTGGTCGCCTTCCAGGTGCCATAGCTGCAAGGTAAACAAAGAATGCCTAAGCCCAAGTAGTGCAGAATATCATTCTTAAAACTTCTTAAAATTTTAATTTATTCTTAATTCCCAAGACTTCCCAGAAACATGAGAACACAAGTCATTACGATGCATGTACCTTTCCTAGGGTCTCTACCCTGCAATCAGTGTGGCCTCAATTGGTCGTTCTGTAGGTCCAGAGTCCTTGCATCGGATCACGGGGGGCCCTAAAATCCTATGTCCTAGCCGGTCTTCCCTGGCCTAATTCATGCACCAAGGTCACCCAACAATGTTTCCTTACCATCCCATGCAATCCTCACTGTGCCTAACTCTAGACTCCATCCTATCTCTCAACCTGCCTTTAATACCATTCTGTCATGACCCACCTTCACCAAAAGGAGGGAAGGGTCAGTAGACTTCCAGGACCTTCCTTCTTTAAGTTGAAGGACAGATAATGACCCCCGAAACCTGCCTTTAATAGGTCCCGGAGTGGTGACTATAACCAAGGGTATAGAATCACACACTAAATAGAAGGAATTACCCTTTTCTGTTTTACAAGATCGGGAGATAAGATGATGGAACCCAACAACTCCAAACTAAAAGAAAAGTAAATCCAAAAGTAAACCATTCCCACATGCATGTTTCAAAATTAAATTCCACAAAGTACAAAAGGTGGCTACAAAGGTAAGTACCAAAGAAAGAAAAATAGTAACTGCAACTGCCCCAAAGTTCTGAGCTAGTATGGTCCCGCACGATCCCCGAAGTCCTCCTGGAAAGCTAAAAGCAATTTTATATACGTAGGGTGAGCATACAAGTACACTTAGTAGAGAAAACCAAAGACTCTCATGCACAAGTGGGGGAACGTACTAAAGTCCCGTGAGAAAAAGGAGTAAGCCAAACACCTTTCAAGGTAAACTATCCACCAAAGCCTCACCAAGGCACACTCCCCAAATAACGCAAGTCAAGTAATATATATAATAAGAGCACATCGATGTTTGGGTACCCCGCGCCACTTTCCCACTGGTTATTGAGACATCCTACGCATCGAACCAATCCCGCAATTCTCACCGCAGTCCCACTGCCACACCTGCCCGCACACACCTGGGCCACAACCACACGCAGTCCCACTGCCGAATCCTACCTGCACACACCTGGGCCACAACTATCACACGTAACCACTCCTACAAACACCTAGGCCAAAACAACCACCACCACACCTGAAGACACCTGGGCTATAAGATCCACTGCCATGCCCGAAGACACCTGGGCCTCATCCCGAATACACTAGGGAAACCACCTGTCGCACGCACCTGGCCAACCACCACACTACCCCGCCCGAAGGTTCTTGGGATAATAATAGACCTCAGGCCATCACAGCCTGCCTGAAGATACTTGGGCTATCCGGGAAAGGGAGCAGAAAAGGAGCTAATAACCAACCACTAATAATGGTCTTGGGAAAAACACCCTCCCCCATGAAATGGGGGTGTTCGGCACCAAGTGATCATCTTGTGTGGGGAGTGAATAAGAAACACAAAGCTACAAGTATATATATAGGTAACAAGCACTCACCCAAGCTAGGTTTTTCTTCACACAGTCTACAGATCACAACAGCACTCAAGTCCGAGTCACGACTCTCGCCAACAAAACCCATTTGTCCCATTCTTGTTTCATGTTCAGTGATAATGTTCAAATAAGTTCATGAACTACTGGGAAACTAACACCATAAACATAACCAAGGAAAATAATCCAGTCAATCGTCAATTTAAACATTCACACCCGGTTCTCTTGTAATGTTACAACAACAAGGGGATAAGTGAGATCCCTCGAAGTACTGGAACCAAAGAAAAACCCTCGAGACACTACCCCATGTCCCCAGAAATGGTTTCTCATCAACAGAGGATCCCACCCCAATTCGTGATATAAACAAGTACCCACCTGGTCTTAAAACTCACAACCACCGAATCCATACCAACAGGGGATCCCATCCCCAATTTCATTCAACCACCGAGAGCATATAAAAAAAACAGGGGATCTCATCCCCTCCTGCATTTCCACAAATCGGCCCGTGAAAGAAAACAACCAAACCACTGTCACCAACACTAAGTAGGGTCATGCCTGTGTTTTCAAATTTATAAGATTTAACACACTCCATGATTTCAATTCCGTGTTTTGACCGGGGTTAGCACAGAAGGGATTAATCCTAGTGCTTTCAATTTATTCAGTCGGGTATACGTGATTAACCAATTTACTTTTCACATCAGGAGTTTAAAATTAGGAAGAAGCCATTTAAAAAGCCACGAGGGGTTCATTAGTGCACAGACAACGACCACCAACGGCCTCAATTTTCAGAAGGCACAAGCCGACACAATTCAGAAAGATGATCATAATTTAAACAACATCAACAATCACAGCCCCCCCCCCCCTTCATTCTTTATAGAAACAGTTTATTATCATTATTTAGGTCTGATTTATCCAATTATACAGAATCAAAAGCACACCCAACCCGCATGATACACAAAAGAGAGAGACGAAGGAGAAATTCCCTACTTGTTGGATCAACGATCTACGCTGAGGCCGGGGGAGGAAGTTCACGGATAGCAATGCGGCTCGCCTGAACGAAAATCACTTCGTCTATCAATGATTAGGCCGGGCGCGGAACTCTACTCATAACGATGTGGCTCGCCCGATGCACCAGAAGTTGATCATGAAAATCCGCGATCGAGGAAAGAAGAAACTACGACTAACCCTTAGTTTATAAGATCCATGGACGGTTGAGATGAGAATGCCAAACCGCGTAAGGAGCGGGGGTCGTGGGTTGACCACGCGGTTGGGAAATTACACACGGAGGTCTCTCGGTATTTTTAGGAATTAATTATGGGATTTAAATGGTTTTAAAAGGAGTAAAATAATTAATTTACGTCAAAACTTACGTTGCGGGAGCGGAAAAGTCGGGTACTGGAAAAAGAACGAAAGGCTCAGCGAGGGGACATGGTGCCACCGTCACGGTGTCACCCTCATGGCGCCACCCTCACGGTGGAACCCCCACCGGTGTCACCCTCATGGTGCCACCGTCACGGTTCCACCCTCACGGTTCCACCATCACAGTTCCACCGTCACGGTGCCACTGTTTTGGTGGAGCCTCACTTTGGCAAAGTAATGGGCCAGGAGGGTCCGGGCCATTACAGTACTCATCCCGCAAGATACACAGAAAGGAGAGACAAAGGTGAAACCCCTACCTAATTGATCAACGATTGAAGTTTTTCTCCACGCGCTAGGAATAGGGGATGCGCGACTTGCAGTGCTCCGGCACAGGTGCACCACTTGCCTCGGAAATAAAGGAATTCAACGCACAAGGAAGAGGAGACTAGCCAAGAGGAAGGAGAAGAAAATCCAATGTGATAAATAAATGAGATCCCAATGTTACGGGATAAGAAATTTGAACGCCTTGGAAGTCAAATCGTGGTTCTTCCACGCGGTTGGGTGGTTACACACGACTGGATTAATTGTTATTTAATAGGGAGGTTTCTTGGGATTTTTAGATATTAATTATAGCTTAAAACGGCCTTGAAACGCTTCAAAAGGTTAGAAAGGCCTAAAACTGGGGTTACAGGAAAGGTTGTAGAAGAAAAGCCCGCCAAGGCTGGGTGACACTGATCGGTCTCACCGATTGGTCACGCCGATCGGTCGCACTGATCGGTCCCGCCGATCGGTCGCGCCGATAATTGGCAAAGGAAGGGGTCATGAGGGTCTGGGTCATTACATCTAATTTTTTTATAAATATCATTATATAATCATTGATAAATTAATAGTAAAAAGGTATAAATATAATAATTATTTTATTAAAAACAAAATATAAAAATTCATATTATTAGGGTCCAGAAGCATCACAACTTATTCGACCAGTGTACACCCTAAGGGTACTGTGTACAATGGTGGTTCTTTCTTAGGGTGGTTCAGAGAACATGGTTTGGTATGTGATCTCGATAATATTAAACTTGTCCCATAAATGGTTTCACTCAAGATTTAGTTTTTGAATCTCAACTTGGTCTTATTAAAGTTAAAATCTCATTAATTCCATCTACCATAGAAGTTCTTATAGATGGACTTCATAGGGTACGATCCTGCTAGTTGAATCCATCACTTCTTCTATTTTTGTCAATTGAAATTTATCATAACCCTTAATATATATAAATATTTAAAGTCACTGTATAATGGCTATATTATCAATGGTTAAGATGATTAATGTCCTTTTAAATATGGCCAACTATATTTTATAATGGTCCAAAATAACCAAAGTAGTGCATGTGTTTTCTATAACTACATTACTTAATAAGGAATTTATTCATTCAAAAAGGGAATTTAATTTATAAAATTTCAGATTGTTACAATAGATTCCATCATATGTAATTTAATAATAAATAATTACAAATCCATGCCATAAAAATAAATTAAATAAAACTGACACATGCACAGATCTGGTCAAATCTCATGATTATTCATACACCAAAAAATAATAGGCAAAAGTATACCGGATAGAATTCACTTCAATTCATTATTTATTATTAGGATAAATGAACTTATATTTATTGAATTAATTAATTAATTAATCAATCAATTCCCTTAATCATAATTACTATCTGAAGTCTCTTGTAGATACCCATCATGAATGCATACTTGGAAAATAAACAACATGAAAAATAAATGAAGATAGTTACATGAAATTAATTAAGGATTTCTTATATCTTCAAACCTTTTTTATATATTATACACATCTGTTTATAAGAGTGTAATTATTTCTTAATGTTGTAATTAATTATTTTAATTTATTTATTTTTATTCTTTATTTTGATACTATACATGGTGTACTCATGAGCTACACATCATGTTCCTCGCTTGTCATGTATATAGGATAAACGCCTATGGATTTGGTGTGTATTCTATCCAGATGACACAGTGTGTACTAATGAGATAAATGTAGTTTGATCCACTTTATTTATATTTTTATAACCCATTTATTGACTCAAAGTATACTCTAAACATGATAATTAATGGGTTAAAATATTTCTATACTGGTTAAACATTATGTGTCTCAATAATTATCAAAGATTTCAGTCTCATTAAGTTATAAACTATGTATTTGACCACATGGTTAGCATGAATTTCACTGCCAAACTCTGTAGACTACAAAATGTGTACACCTACTACATGTTGTGTAGTCAGACAAAACATGTGCCAGGATGGACTGGTTAATATGTGGTTTATAGTAAATGCACCACATGTTATTGCTGCTTGGCACATCGTATATCTTCTGAAAAGTCTAGGTGTATTGCACTTGGGTACATGGTGTGTACTCCAACTACACATCATGTAACACTATCTACTGGCCAAAATCCTCAGTACCTTCCAATAGAATCTCTGATATTTATTCATCTTGGTCTTAATATCTTTTAGAAAATATGTAACTCAGATGAATAAAATTAATATATCAAAATCATGTTAATTAAGATTTTAATTAAAGAACAAATAAATTGGTAGTGAGAAGCCAACCATAATTTCATATAATCAATCAAAAATCATAAAAATTATTATAAATTTAAGAAAGACCCCTCTGATATCACTTAGTGGTTTTGGGCACTACAGAAGTACTTATCGGGGATGATACTCACTCGAAAAATGTCAGATTCAATGGATATTTTTTATATTGAACAAGACATGAATGCCATGACCAATAAATTTTTCCAAGGAATATTGAAAATAAAATACATCAGAACCAGGAGGATATATTTTCATGTTAAATTTATAATTAAATAAAATAGATTAAAAGAAAGAATATTGTGGTATTGAGATATTTCTTTGATGATGGTGTTGATCATATGAGATTATTTTCAGCCTACCATTTTTGTATTTGTATGATCCAAGTGTAGAATCCCTCCAGTGGTGATTTGTACATGCTCATCTTATCTCTGAACAACACTGATGGATTTTTGGGTGCTAGAGTAGTGGATTCATCATCATGTGGTGTTTTTATAGATCATTATGATGATTCCTTTATGCTTAAAGAATTATCCTTATAGACTCATTCTTGAGATGATAGAGGAAGAATGAGAATATCTTGAGCATTCTTTGATCTTGAGAGAGAGATCTAGATTTCATTATGCACAATGGTTCTAAATTTTGATTAGTCTCGATCAACCTCTACATAATAGACATAATTTTCTATTTATAGAAATGGGGTTAGGATTAAAATATTTTTTAATTTCACAAAGGCCCCTAAATATTATATTAAACATCATATGACCCCATTCCATGTAATAATAATATTATTATTTTATGGTGTGTGTGTAAACTGGCGCAGTGATAAATATTATTTTACCAGCATCCAAATTAATATATATCACTGGAAACAATCTTGGTCTTCTCATCCTCCTCAATATTTATCAAATACCTGAATAAAAATTTAATTAAATATTTTATCATAAAATAAATATTTTATCCATGATTTGGTCAATAAATATTTATTAAATATTTAATAAATAAAATAAATATTTTATTCATAGTATGGTGAATAAATATTTATTAAATATACATGTAATTAAATAAATTATTTATTAATGAATAAATAATTATTTATTACCTTATAAATAATATTTTTGATCGATAAATAATGAATAAAATTATTTACCATTCTTGAAAATAATATTTATTCCATTAATTAAATTCAAATATAATTTAATTGAGATCAATGGAAATACTTAGTGTGTGACCCTCTATTCTTCATTATCATTGGCATTAGGTGGGCTTGCCTAAAGTCTGAGATTACTGTCTAGAAATTATTCAATTCTCCCAAGATAAATAATTTAATGTCTGATCATTTATAACCACATATGATCACTCTATATAATAAAATCCCTTTGTCACAATGCCTCATCATGCAAGTTGCAAAATCGTTTCATCAAACTATATGCCTGAAATATCTTTCTTTGACTATCTGAAATAAATTTCATTACACCATGTCCATGTAATTTAATTTCATGGTTTTGTTTCAATCAATGAGTCAAGATATCAACATTTATAAATATAGAAGAAAAAAAACCTACATCGAATTATAAATTAATAATATGTTATTCACGATTCACCCAATGTACCCTACTTCTCATGAACATATGGAATCAAAGTTTTGGTTAGTAAATCAAAGTGTGTAAATCAAAAAAATTATTAATAATAATATTAAAGTATAAGGATCATTACACACACTCCAAAATAAGAATATCTGATAACATGTAAATATGCAAAATTCTTACTGGCGGGTTTGTTCTCATAATATCCCATCATGGAGATTACCAACTACAAACTTCATGATAAGAAGTCTTGTCTACTTATAAATACTCAAACATGACAGTAAAAATATTATATTACCTATTATATAATTTCATCCAACCATAGAACCAATATTTAAGAGATATCATCAAAGCGTCTCAAAGTTATTATCATAGCAGGGAACTTTTATGACCTATTTTGATACAGTAGATACCCTAAGACATTATCACATTAATTTTATGTAGAAGAAACATTAATATGTGATAATTTATTTATATTAATATTAAATTCTTTGAATATACATGTAATCTAAAGTAAAAAAAGTAGTTGGTTCTAGAGAACCAACTCCAATAGACTTCCACTTACACTAGATCCAATTACTACCAACTAGTTAGTTCTCACATGTTAAACATGATTCTATTGAGTGTGGATATAGATGTTGGGCCTATCACATTTTTGTGACTAGGTTTGGTAAATACACATCTCTATGTGGTGAATCTGAATACTAAAACATTACTACCTAGGGAAAATACCTCAAATAGTGATATAACAGAGTATATACCTTTTATTCCCATGTCAGATTCTTGACATCCTAGATAATTCCGTAGTCAAATATTATCATAATAATGATAAAACTCTTTCTTTTAGTATAACCTGAAATCAGAATAGGAAAATTCTAAACCACTCCTTAAGTTGCATCAGAAGCCACAACATACTCTTATATTGTAGATAAAAAACACTATTTGTAGTAAGTTTTTATTAAATATTACTTTATCATTTTCTATAATACTATATCTAATTAATCTAAGTGAATAAAAGTGTTAATTTTCCTTGATCACTAGTATTCCCACTTCTCTAAACACCAGGAACTCATCAAGTTCTACTTTTCCAAGTACTATAGAAATTTTATAACTATTATTTGATGCAGTTATGTTGGGTCTATTTAATATTAACCTACTACACATTATTCATCATTAATATAAAATGTTGATACATATCAAAGAATTTGATAAAATTTCCTAGAACTTAAGCTTTTGAAATTATTTTAATCTCAATAATCTCTTCTTATGTCCATGTATGTTCTATTGGAAGGATTATTTTCCAATAAAAAAAAGTCTTGAATTGTTTCAACTTTTATTTTTCTATAATTTGTTAATATATATATTATTTCTAGATTTAGAAAACCCATGGATCTATTTTGTAGATCTTTTTCCCTATAACATGAATCTACTTTAATCTATACTTGGATAAATTTTCATTCCTTGGTCCTAACAAACTAGTAAGATGCCACTTTTTTCCATATGTTATCGATATATCTATATTGAAAAGATATATCACTCCCACTAACCAATTAGAGACACTTGTCACTCATTCATTTCCAAATAAATATTCTATGATCATTATGAATGATTTATTCATAAATGAATCTATATAATCTTCTTATCTCATTGGAATTTTTTTATGTCACCATCCCTTTCTAGTTATGTATTATATAAATATATGAAAGGGACTTCTTTTGGTCACATCATATAGATATATTCGATAAGGATTCCTTTAATGAGGTGGACTCTACTATCAATATCCCAATATTAATATCATATAAGTATGGTTTGAAAAGTTTAATTCAAAAGGATTTTAGTCATGATGATTGGTGTATAGATTTTTTCATAGAAGAAACCTTTTAATAATCAATAATGATTTATTAGTACCATCTTATTTTGTCCATGTATTATTTTCTTGAATACTCACCTGTAGAATCAAGCCTTAAAAACAATAAAAATATAGATTCCTTGAATCTTGATACATGGAACCCATTACTTGAATTTATACATTATTATTAATCTTATCATGTATTCTTTTACTACTTATTTATAAAAATATTTACTCTAAAATAATATATATATATATATATATATATATATATCACCCACCATGATGAACATAGAACATCTCTTTGGTTATGGCTTCTTATGCAGTATGTGTCTCTAGAACTAATCCTCCCACTAAGCTCAGTGGAGTCCAGTATTCCTATTCTAACTCATGTTCACCTAGAACCTTAATTTAGAGATATTAATTTTACTCCCATTATCCTAAAATTTATAGGATTCCTTTAAAGGAATATGTTTTTTCATGATTAGATGCTAATAGCCTTAGTGGATATACGATTATTAACTCAAATACACCTTACTGTTTGATGTTCGTTTGTATCTAAATCTATCTTTTAACAAATAGTTTTCAAAAAACACTTTTTATAGTATCCAAATATATTATTATTATATCAAAATTAATATTATATCCATTAGAAAATATAGTTGTTATATTGTTATTTGTTTCACTTCTATTTGAAAAACATGTCTTGGAAAAACAATAGATTTTTTACAATAAATATAAGACACATTATTGATATTCCTTTTACTACCATCATGATATTTATGTATATAAGGAATCGTTAGTTTGGGAATATCTTTACTCTACATGTATGATCAATGATTACTTGGATAATATTTTCTTGACAATATAGGTTATAGAATCCTCAATCTTTGCCAAGTGAACTCATTTACTTCATTGAGAATTTATAAAATTTATTAAAGAAATCTCATAAAGTATATGAAGTTACCTTTATCTTTAGAATAGTTCATGTGGCCATGTTGAACTAACTCTTAAAATCATTGTGGAAAACCTTTATTAATAAAGGTTTATTTATCTAAAACATTATAAATAGCTTGTTTATATATCTAATGTCTTAGTTCAATTGAGACTAAAACACTTTCATAGACACTGGTATGAATGGGTTTTTCCATGGTTAGCATACTTATTAACATGTTGATGTAAGTGAAGTTGTTGTAGTGGATTGAACAAGATCATTTGGATGCAGGACTATTCACTAATGTGTGTATAATGGAATGTATGTTTTTCCTCGCTTTCAATTTCTAGTTGGTGTAAGTTTATTACACCTCATTTATACACTGATATTTCCTATTTATTTAATAAATTTTTTTGGGGATATAGGTTGGGCCACCAACTCATATCTTAGATCATTTTGGGTATCATAAATACATTTTTAATTCCAAATATGAAACAATATATCATTATGTTTATCTATATACTAAGATAATTTTTTTGGTAACACTTATTAAAAACTTTAATCAATCCATTTTGGAAATGAGAAGTATTGATCTCCCTTTAGATGACTAAAAAATCTCTCTTTCTTAGATCCTTTTTAGTTCACACTGTAACCTTTATATTATTTCTCATTTCCTATATTTAAATTCATGTATATTGTAAGCATATTGTATTTTAATACAAAAGTGGTGAATAGAAACTTGATGAGTATATATTATGTGGATTCAACTTATTTCTTCTTCAATTAATTGTAATTTATTTTCCATTTTCCATTATTCCCACATAAGAAGCAAATAGCCTCATATTCATTCTTTTAACTCTGAATATTTTATATTTTTTAAGGGCATTATAAAAAAAATTGGATTTTATTATACATGGTATCTTCGGCCTTATCTTTCAAAATTTTACCAATAAGTGGTGGAGAAAGGTTTTTCAAGCAATCCTTATCTACATGGTAAAGTATAGTCAAAATATTCTTGTGTAACTTATCCATTTCATTTATCTAGGGTTGGATGAATAAGTATAAACTTGTTGGTAAGGTATAACCACTCCAAACCAACACTACCAGATTTGATGCTATAAACATAATCCTTAGATTTCTGTATTTGATACTGATTAATGTGACATACTATTATCCATCCAAAACTTGTAACATCAAATAAAAATATTGGATCACTTGCATACACAATAACCTATTAGGTTTATAGTTGTATAGAATTACGAAAAACTCTTACATAAAAATACCCATGTCTTAAAATGATTATTTTTCCAACTATACCCAGTTTTTATTATTCCACATTAAGTCTTCAATATCTCCCATAAAATTTTCCACACATAAAACATTTTTAGACACAAATAAGTTAACATCATTCTTCAAAACCTGGGGGAAATGAAATATAAGTGGGGTGTGATAAAATTATCTGTAAGGGTAAATATAATAATTAAAAATTAGATGTTATTAGTGGGAATAACATGAGCATAAGGGTATTATGACATAATCAAATTGAATAAGAATAACATAAGATAATTCATACCCATCAGAACTAGGATCATTAAACATGTGATATAATATAAATCTTTACTAAAGGAAAGAGTCATGGGAATCAATAATCATGAGTCATGTGATGTAAATATTAATAAATGTAAATATTAAAATCCCATATAAATAATAAAGAAAACATTTTGGTATCTTGTAGCATTATCTTCATAAAACCCTTACAAGTGGAATAACCAATATGGTCAACTTCCAATATAATTCGTCGAAGAACATAATAATTACCCAATGCATAAGAGTGATATATAAAGATAACCCATCATCATGAATTATATCTAGATAAACCATCATTATTAATAATTTACAATAACCATAACATAAACATAACACATGAAATATTTCATTTTTTAATATAAAAATAAACATTTTTCTTTCATAGCTTGATTTACCCCTGTAAAAGAAGTAAGTTCCATTGAAATATCATAATACATCCAAAGAAAGAGTAAGGATCGTATCATTACAACATATCCCCTAGTTTAGTATAAGTAACATCAAGTTTTTTTTCATTTATGAATATAAATACCATAAAAAGATCATTAGAAACATTCTTGAGGAAAATATAATTTCCACTTTTAAAATCGCCTTCAAAAAAACAAAAAATTAATAAAATATTATGTAAATAATTTTCCTTGAAAATAATATTGAAAAATTATTAAGGAGTATTCAAATAAATTAATGTTCATAATGTATGGAAAACTTGTTAATGTCATAAATGTTAAAGATAAAAATTTTTCAATCTTTTTTAAAGAGACTCAAAAGTGACACATGTAGAAAATAGTAAGAAGTTTACTTTTAAAACATTTTAAAATAAGGTCAACAATAAAGTAAAATGAATTAATTAAATCATTTATTTTTATAAATTTACATCTTTGAAATAATTTTATAAATCATGGATTTGTAATAGAAATATTTTTGGTCTAAAAGAATACATAAGATCAGTATCAATTATAAATAACTTTCTTAATGATTCTATTATCAATAATAAAGTAAATGAAGATTAAACATGAAAATAAAATTATTAAACAAAGATAATAAAATATATGTGGTTAAAAAAATAATATCATATGTTTTCCCCTAAATTAATATTTAACATAAACATTCTAAAAAATAAACGAGATTGTAACATAAAGCATTTACCACTTTGGTAACTTTGAAATCACAAGTGATTAAAATAAAGAGTATGATATGTATCTATAAATCCCATTAATTTATTTATATAATAAACTAAAATTAATTCATGATTCAATAATTACACCATAAAATGAAATCATGGTGTACGATAAGAAACATGTCTTATTAAAATGAGATTGAGATAAAGAAAACCCTTGCAATGATCATAACTTTTGATGTGATAATTAATATTTGAAGTGGTTATGTGCACATATTTAAATCCACAAGAAACAAGTATAAATATATAATAAAATAATTTAAATATAAATTTACAAATAATCATGGCATAAAAAAGTTAATGAAGTATAAGTATAACCCAATGAAAGGAAATTTATTTAAGAAACCCCTTACCAATTGATAACTTTCTAGATAAATCCACTTGTATGAAACAATTTAAATTGAAACTTAAAAAAATAAAGTATTAAGTATTCATGACATAAAATTTAAAATGTTATTATATACACCATAGAAAATAAATTATTTCTATAACATTAAAACAAGCCTCAATGAAAGGAAATTGAGATAAAATCTCTTGCCTTGAGTCTAGACTGGAAATATAGATCCTTTAATTCCTATATAAAACAATTATTTAATTTATTTAATTATTTTAGAATATATTATAGGTTTATTTAATTATAATTAAACAATTTATTTATTTATTTTAAGGATATATTTAATTAAGTAGTTGATTAAGTCCATGCCATGTGTTTTGAGGATGTTCGGTTCATAATTGCAAAATGACTTTGGTATATTGACCGTGTTTAAAGAGGTAATTATTAAATCATATAAATAATAATAAAAATGAAATAATTATCATATTTATTTATTAATTTTAATTTTAAAACCATTCTTTAAATATGGTCGTGAAAAATGAACTATGTTACAGTCGTGGATATGGTAAGTCGTACGTATGTGTAAGTAACATTTCCATTTTTCAATGACCATGATGGAAAGAATGTCGGTATTATTTTATATTTAAATAATTATTATTATATAATAAATATAATATTATAACCTAAATATATTATATATATATAATCCATGTGATTTGGTGATGAAAAAAATCACATCACATCGTAGAGGTGGTAATTCATGTATATGCATGAACGATGTTATTTTTTTCAAAGAATTAAATGGTAATAAAATATATGATATATTATCTTTATATAATTATAATTATTTAATTAATTTCATATATATACATTAAACTCATCATTATAATCATCCATCATAAGCGGTGATGGAAAACGAGTTGCATAGTTTTGTGAGGCGGTAGTTCACTGTACACACAAACAATGGTTTTGTTTCTGATTTGATGAAAGAGGAGATGGATATAGGTTATTATATGTATTAAAATTTTGTTTTTATTTCATCATGTTTGAATAATATTTCAAGGAGGTATAATAATAAATAAAACAAAAATATTCGATTGAAATATATACTTATTCTTCGAACAACCTCTTTGCTTTACACCTTAAGCCCTCTAAGATTGGTATTATTACCAAAATAATACCTATATAATGTGGGTAGGGATGTTAGGTGTCACATAAATGACTTCTTTTAAAGTTATTTTTTATTTAATTTCCATCCTTTCTTTATTATGTGGGTTTTCCATGCATTTTGGTGGAAATGGTGGGTTTTCAAAATTTGGCCCAAACCGTGAGCCCATTACCAAATTTAAAAATAAATTTTGTTTCCTTTATAACTCCTTTATTTTTCAACATTTTACACTAATTCCACTTCCCAATTGTAATCCCTTGGTATATGAAAACCACCATATCAATTTTGACCTCATAGGCATCCATAATAATGATGGATTTGGGTTTTTTATTAAGGTGTTGGGCTAGCCCAAAAGCTCATTTCCTACTATAAATATTTTTTTTAATGCTTTAATATATCATTAAATTTTTAAGTTTTTTCAGTGATTCCAAATATCACCTGATCCCACTTACCCAATCCTCACCCCCATGCTCTCTTTCACCTCTTTGGAGCTCATTTTCATCACGAATTTGGGTGAAACTTCTCTGGATTTTACAAATCTCCCATATTTAAAGAGGTAAATTGATTATTTTATAACTCCTTCAATTTTTACTATTTTTCTCCCATTATAGTTCCTACATTACCTCCACAGACTTATTCGAATCTCAAGTTCATTTATGGTTGTTTTGAAATTCATCTGTTGGTGTATTTGGGTCATTTCCTTCAAGATTTATTCAAGTAAGTGTTCTTCTCTTCATTTACTTCCATCTCCTTAGGTTTTTTTCCCTATTTCATGAATTTCTAGAGTGTCCATAAGTTATGTTTCATACTAAGGGTTTGATTTGGGATATTTTTGGTTAAATATTATGGTTTAGGGTTCGTTTTTCACTTCCTTGTGGTGCGGAGGAGGTGTGGTTGTGGTTTCGCACAAATATTCAGGGGTTTTGACTCAAAAGGTAGGTGATTCAATGTGTAACCATTTATTGATGATTTGGTTTGATTATTTTACTGATTTTTAATGTTCCTAATATGTTATGTGTGGTGAAAAAACCATTTTTTATGTATTGGTTAATCATTTAGTTCTATAGTTGCATTTTGATTTAAATTGGGTGTATTTCTATGTGAAACTCTTGTGGTATTATTTGGGTTGTTCTATAACATATGAAAGTGGCTTATTAAATGTTTTTTGGTATTCCAATTATGCTTCATTAGGTTATTGGTGTGATTTTTGGTTTTAAAGAGGGTTTTTTAATGGGTTTCATGTGTAAAACCTTGTTATATTTCTTGAGATTATTTTATGAAAATGTGTGTTTTCATGTGTATCTTTTGTGGTGTTATTCGAGGTAATTTTATGACACTTGTGAGTGGTTTAAAAAATGTATCTAGGGATACCAATTCAATTTTGGGTTGGTATTGGTGTGATTTTGTCTTGGAAAGAGGTTTTTGAAATGGGTTTCAAGTGCAAATCTTGGGTATACTCCTTAGAATTGTTCTATGAAAGTTTTGAATGGTTTAATGATTTGTGTAAGAGGTGAAACCATATTGGAAAATAGTTTTGGTTTGTGTATATTTTTAAATGGTCTATTTTAAATGTTAAAGGGGATGTTTTTTTATGTGTTACATCTTGAAAATGTTTTATAAAAATGTTTAAAGGATTTACTAAAGTGTGAAAGAGATGTGGACGTGGTGTAGGCTTTTTTGTGAGTGTGTGATGTGAAAAATGAATTTTTTTGTGAAAGGAGTATTATGTGACATGTGTTTGGGATATTATGTTATTTTAACTATCTTGTAAAGGTTTTATAAAAAAATTAAAGGATTTTTTGAAGTGTTAAAGAAATGTGAAAAGTGTTGTGGGCTATTTTGGTGTGAGTTTGATTTCAAAATCAATTTGAATATAAAGGGGGATGATGTGACTTGTGTGATGTACATGGGAGATTTTTAGTGAATGTGTGATGTTAAAGTGGTATTGTCATGTGAAAATTATATTTCTTGGCTTGTTGAACTTGTTTGAGAACAAGAGGGAATCCCATGTATCTAGGTGGGTGGACGCGTACTAGTATGCTGGTGATCCTGTGGGGTTTGTCCTCAGTTTCATGTAGCAAGATTATTGCTTAAAACACTAGCTAAACTATGATAATGATGATGGGGGGCCACTAGGTTATGTTTATGTTCCCTATTAGTGTCTCGCACATGAGAACAGATATTTTTTATGGTTACTTTCACTGAGATGCGAGGTACTTAGGACTCACAGCAAGCTATTGCCTAGGGGTTATTTCCCATTGCTTGTGCTCATTAGTTACTTTGTGTTTACCATCAGCATAGGGTATGATTAGATGAAAAATTCAGTATCTTTTTCATTTATTTTAAAATTGATGATTCTTTAAATTATCCCACTTGAAAACTATTTTTATTTAAAGTTGAATCTTTTAGAAATTGTAGCTAGCATTTCATGTTTTGAAAACTTGCATGCTTTTCCTCTCTAAATTTTTATCACATGGAATCTCTTAGTGGTGGTAACATACTAGGCTTTGGATCACACCCTACTTACACCATTGGGAGTAAGTAGACTTGGTTGTTTTTTTCATAGGTTTGGGTACAGTTTTTAGAGCTAGTGGTTTGGGTTTCTAGCAGGTCCTCCATGGTGTTGTCTTGTGGAGATGGCTTTAGGGCGGTGCCTCTTTCCATGAGGATGGTTCTTGAGCTATCATTTTTAGTTTTAATCATTTTTTATAGTCTTTTATAGTTGTTTTAAACCATATAATTCAGTTCTAAAATTTTGTAAAGGATGGTTTTATTTGAAAATCTAGATTTGTTTTATTGGGTTTTTTTGTTGTTTTAAGTTTATAAACTTGGGTAAATCATTCCCAATTTTCAGTTTATGATACCCGGGAACTTGTTCCAGCCCATGGGGATTTGTAAATTCATTAGGGCCTTATCGCGGACCATTTTGAGTGCCGGTATTGATGGCGACCAGATCTAGTTCGTGACAAAATGGCATCAGAGGTGGTTCAGGTTAACTATTTGGGTCATGTTATTTGGGGAGTAGTCAGGATAGTCTGGAGTTAGGATTTTGGGGACTTGGATTTCTAGTTATAGGTATTGTGTCTAATCACCACACCTCATAAAGGGATTCAATTCACTCGGGTAAGTCGGGACTTATCCTAGTCCTTTGGTTTTCTTGGTTTGACGATGATTAGGGGAAATGAAAAGAGAGTTGGGTTAATGGTCTCAGTGAGCTCGCAGGGCCTGGAAAGCCATGTGGAGATAAAGATATTTCCCTAGAACACTCTTTATTTATGGTTAAGTGATTGGAGTATGGACTTCAACCATATGTCCAAGTCACCCACTGAAACTAGTTTCCTCTCGCATTGTCTTGTGTCCTTTAGTTTGGAAATCTTGGAAGTTTGGTTTTAAAGAAAAAATGACATGGTTTTAAGAAGCATAATGTTTTTGTGAAATGATTTTCATTTTATGATATAGAGGGAAGGGTTTGATTTTTTAAATGATGGAACTGGAATCTTAGAATTTTCTTGAAAGGGAACAAGGTGTGTTTACACCTCTTTTGAAAGAAGGAACTATGTTAAAGTTGGTTTTGAAAAAGTGTTTCCAATGGAGTTTTATAAACATTTGAAAGGTGTTTTAATGGGATGAAATGTTTTGAAATTGATGTTAATAACATTAAATTGAGTTCTTATTTGAATGGTTGTGTTTTTATGAAAAGTTTTGTAAGATGTAAATTGGGATTTTGATTTTGTGGTTAGTGGTCTTGAGAAAAAAAACAAGTATCTGTTGACTGGTTTGGTTTTGAAAAGTGGAAAGGATTTTTGTTTTAACCTTTTATATTTAAATGAGAGACCACATTCATGGGGTTATATGGGATGATGTATGGCTAATGGAATGACTGGATGAGTGCCGAGATGGATGTGAGGAGGGTGCCCGGTGGCATGGAAACATGCATGTGTGAGGTCCATGGGGTACCACTGGTGGATATGCTAACTGATAACCATTTGTTTTCAAAGAAATATTTTTAAAGGAAAACATGATGTCTTGATGACTGATTTGGGTTGGTGTGTTTTATGTGTTTTTTGAAAATGTTGATGTTGTGGGATGTTTTGATTCCAAGAACCCCTCCTGTTTGAATGATGTTTTTGGGTTTGTGTTCAGTTGGTAATCTAGGTTGAAGGGATGGTTAGTGATATCTTCTGAGAAATGTTTTGGGATGCCTTTATAGTGGTTCCCTTCATGTGTTTGGATCTGGTTTTTAGCATGTTTTGACTAATAGACCATCTTTCTTGGGTCCTTTGGTTCTCTCGTTGAATAAGGTATACCCCCATTAAGGGTTAGTGCACAACTGAAGTGAAACCCGGATTGTATTGACATTGTAAAGTCCTCCAGTTGATCAATATAAGGAATATTTTTCTCAAGATTTAGAGATTTAGTTTGAACCATTTCTTTTCTTTGATTTGTGTATCCTCTTGTAGTGGGATATTTCTCGTGGAAGGTTGAAATAAACCTTAGTATCTTAAGTTACCTGATTCGTCGAAGGTGAAAGTGGTCTAGGGTTGTTTGTGTGGATGAGTGTCTGGATGGTGTACAAGTGGGCCTCTGGGTCCTTCGTAGTCTCTTCGAAGCAGGAGTTCACGTTAAACCACCTGTGTGGGAAATCTGGTCATGAGAGGCTATTATGGCCACTTTCTGGAATTGTGTGTTTTTTGGGGACTTGGAATAAGGTCCCTTTCTATGTATTGTTTCTATCAGTATCAATGGCCATGTTTAGTGATGCCTTGTGATATCATGTGATCATTTGATTGTAAAGGTGAAAGTTGTGCAATCCTATGAGAGTATCTGTTATGTTGGGAGTACGTCTCCCTTGTAAAAACTTTAAAATCCTCTATTTTAGAGGAAGGTGATTATATGTGTCCTTTCCTCTTGTTGTTCCTCACCCAAATAAACAAGGTGTGATGTGTGTGTATCTTCTAAACCCTTGTTTCAGTGAGATGTTGGGTTAGGGTAAGGTGAGTTGGGAATGTGTTATGTCTTGGTAAACTTATTGGGGATTGAAGTGTAGTTGTTTGTATCGTCGAAAGAAGAAGTTATGTTCAGGGGGGTTTCCAAAGCCTAACTACATGGACAAAGATGCTTCAATCATTTGAGCTCCAGCCATAGGTCCCGAAGAGAATTTGGCTCATAGTTAGGAAAAATTCTAGGGTTGTTCAAACCCTTTTCCAAAGTCATATCCTCAATATGAAAGATAGGAAGAGTTTAAACCTCTGGTGTCGTCATCTTGTTCCAGTTATTCCCATTTGGTGGTAGAGGTGGGAGGACCTCATTTCCATGTTGTATCCTGAGTTTATACTTTCCCACTTTGGTTTCATTTTATTTTTTGGAGAAAAGTTTGAAATTTGGGCTAGGAAAAATAATGTGCACCGTTTGCGCACATTTAGTAGTGATTGTGCACTAACCTAGTGAATTGTGCAATAAGAGACAGTAGCTATCCCATGATCTCCACATGTTCCTGCGCCTTGGCCCATGTAACTGTGCAAAGTTTCCCCTTTGTACAGAATGATCGGCATGGTTAGCGTATGGTTTCCCAAACTGTGTGGACTAACCGTGTGGTCATTCCAACTCTTTAAATTTTGGGGTATTTTCGTGTCGAACCGTGCTAGTCGGTTTAGATGGTTGGTTCTTATGGTGGGAAGACCCACTATGGGTCTCATATAAGTTTTTTTTTGGGACAAATATAATGAGATTCTACCCCTTATATTGGGAATCCGTTCGGGCCTCCCCCTGTTAGTGTCCTGATTCCGTCTCGGAAGAATTTAAGTTGTCTCTTGTGGTGGGGATCCCATTTGTGTCTCCCCGTATCAGTAACTCAGTATTTTCCTTGGACTTGGATTGATGATAGTTAGTCTTATTTAGAGCTATATAACTACCAACATCTTCCTTGGGTTAATGTTGGGATTTGAAGATGCCCAACTGTTTAGTTAAAGTAAGGTTAGTGTAACCTTGTTTGATTTGTTGTTCATTTGGGTAAACTACTTGAGTCTTGTTCAGATGGTGTTTGAGATGTTTTTTTTTTGGGATAAATTCAGAATATGCTTGATCATTACAGGAAAGTGGAGTATGTTTTGTATTGTGAGAGTATTCCTTTCTTGATTGATCAACTAAATATATCTTATCTTTTTCGGTGGTGGCAAAACATGGCAAATTAATCCATTTTGGCCTTTCAGTTGGGTTTGGTTTTTTCCTTTGGCCTTATTGTGGCTTTCTGAGGGTGAAAAATTTTATGGTGGGGAGAATTATCACATACATGAGTTCTTTTAAAGGTATTTTTCATTTAATTTCCATCCTTGCTTTTTTTATGGGGGTTTTCCATGATTTTTGGTGGAAATGGTGGGTTTTCAAAATTTGGGCCAAACCGTGAGCTCATTTCCAAATTTATAAATAAATTTTGTTTCATTTCTAACAACTTAATTTTTCAAAATTTTACACCCATTACACTTCCCAATTGGAATCCCCTGGTATATGAAAACTACCATATCAATTTTGACCTCATAGGCATCCATAATAATGATGGATTTGGTTTTTTATTAAGGTGTTGGGACAGCCCGAAAGCCCAATTATTTCTTTAAATGTTTTTTAATGATTTAATTTATAATTAAATTTTTACGTTTTTTTGGTGATTCTAACTCTCACCTGAGACAACTTACCCAAGGCACATCCCATGGTCTCCTTCCCCTCTTCGAAGCTCATTTTCATCGCAAATTTGGGCAAAACTTCTCTGGATTTCACAAATCTCCCATATTTGAAGAGGTAGAATTATTCTTCCATAACTCATTCTATTTTTACTATTTTTCTCCCGTTATAGTTTCTACATGACCTCCTCGTCCTTATTGGAGCCTCATGTTCATTTATGGTTGTTTTTAAATTCATCTACTAGTGTATTTGGGTCGTTTTATTCAAGATTTATTTGGGTAAGTGTTCCTCTCTTCATTTTCTTCCATCTTCTTATGGTTTCCTCCCTCTTTCATGAATTTATAGAGTGTCCAGAATTTAGGGTTCATACCAAGGGTTTTATTTGGGGTCTTTTTGGTGAAATCTTATGGTTTAGGGTTTTTTTCACTTCCTTGCGGTGTGGAGGAGGTGCGGTTGAGGTTTCACACCAAGATTCAAGGGTTTTGACTCAAAAGGTAGGTGATTCCATGCATAACCATTTATTGATGAGTTATTTTTCTTGTTTTACTGATTTTTCATATTCCTTATATGTTATGTGTGGTGCAAAAACTGTTTTTATGGATTTGGTTAAGCATTTAATTCTATAGTTTCATTTTGATTTAAATTGGGTGTATTTCCATGTGAAACTCTTGTGGTAATATTTGGGTTGTTATATAATATATGAAAGTGGTTTAGTAAATTTTTTTTGGGCTACTAGTTATGATTTGGTAGGGTCTTGGTGTTATTTTGGGTTCTAAAGAGGGTTTTTAATGGGTTTTATGTGTAAAACCTTGTTATACTTCTTGAGAGTATTTTATGAAAATGTGTGTTTTCATGTGTATCTTTTGTGGTGTTATTAGAGGTAATTTTATGACACTTTAAAGTGGTTTAAAAAATGTCTCTAGGGATACAAATTCTGTTTTGGGTTGGTATTGGTGTGATTTTGGCTTGGAAAGAGGGTTTTGAAATGGGTTTCATGTGCAAAGCTTGGGTATACTCCTTAGAATTGTTCTATGAAAGTTTTGAATGGTTTAATGATTTGTGTAAGAGGTAAAATCATATTGGAAAACTATTTTGGTTTGGGTATATTTTTAAATGGTCCATTTTAAATGTGAAAGTGTCTGTTTTATGATGTGTTCTATCTTGTAAATGTTTTATAAAAATGTTTAAAGGATTTACTAAAGTGTGAAAGAGATGTGAACGTGGTGTGGGCTGTTTTGTGAGGGTGTGATGTGAAAAATGAATTTTGTTGTGAAATGAGTATTATGTGACATGTGTGTGGTGTGTTATGTTATTTTAACTATCTTGTAAAGTTTTTATAAAAAAATTTAAAGGATTTTTAGAAGTGTTAAAGAAATGTGAAAAGTGTTGTGGGCTATTTTGGTGTGAGTTTGATTTCAAAATCAATTTGAATATAAAGGGGGGTGATGTGATTTGTGTGATGTACATGTGGGATCTTTGGTGAATATGTGATGTGAAAGTGGTATTTAGATGTGAAAATTATGTTTCTTGTCTTGTTGAACTTGTTTGATCAAAAGAGGTAAGCCCAGGTATCTAGGTGGGTGGACGCGTACTAGTATGCTAGTGATTCCGTGGGGTTTCGACTCAGTTTTACGTTTCAATATTAATGATTACAACACTAACTAAACTATGATTGTGATGATGGGGGACCATGAGGTTATGGTTATGTTCCCTACAAGTGGCTCGTGCATGAGAATGGATATTTTTGATTGATACTTTCACCGAGATACGAGGTACCTGGGACCCACAATAAGCTAGTGCATAGGGGTTATTTCCCATTACTTGTGCTCATTAGTTACTTTATGCTTGCCATCGGCATATGGTATGATTGGCTGAAAAAATTAGTAGATTTTTCATTTATTTTAAAAGTGTTTATTCTTTAAATTATCCCACTTGAAAACTATTTTTATATAAAGTTTCATCTTTTAGAAATTGTAGCTAGCATTTCATGTTTTGAAACTTGCTTGCTTTTCATCTCTAAATGTTTATCACATGGAATCTCTTAGTGGTGGTATCCTACTAGGATTTGGATCAAACCCTACTTACACCATTGGGTGTAAGTAGACTTGGTTGTTTTTGTTGCAGGTTTGGGTATAGTTTTTAGTGCCAGTGGTTCGGGTTTCTAGCAGGTCCTTCGCGGTGTTGTCTTGTGAAGGCGGCTTGAGGGCGGTGCCTCTTTCTATGAGGATGGTTCTTGGTCTGTCATTTTTAGTTTTAATCATTTTTTATAGTCTTTGATAGTTGTTTTAAACCATGTAATTCAGTTCTGAAATTTTGTAAAGGATGGTTTTATTTGAAAAATCCAGATTTTTTTTATTGGGTTTATTTATTATTTTAAGTTTATAAACTTGGGTAAATAATCCCCAATTTTCTGTTTATGGTACCCGGACACTTTTGGTAGACCATGGGGATTGGGAACACCCTTTGGGAATTGTTGTGGATAAATTTAACATTAAATAAATTTAATACATTAATATCTAAAATTAAACAGTAATACCCAAAGTTCAAATGATATCATTTAATAAATAATTATCCTTAAAATTATTCAAAATATTTCTGAATAATATTGAAACCCAAATATTAGAGTGATTTGATCACATATTCTTCTAAGATAAATTTAACATTTATCTCCAAATAACATCAATCACTCTTAAAGTATCATACCAAAAATTTATATATCATAATCATATAATCTTCATGATATGCTAATCATTTCCATAAATAACCTAAATTGCTATAAATCCACATTAAATTCATATATGCTTCCAAAAGATAATTAAACCTTTATTCATCAAATAAAATCATATCTTATCTAAAAATATTTATTTTTACCATAATCATATAAGGTTCCCAAAATAGTGAATTTATTATGATATAAAATTAACCACTTAATAAAAAAAATCAATTTTCAATCCCATGGTTATCTATATGATAAAACATATGTTTCTAAATTGTAATAACCCCGAATTATCTCAAAATAAAAGTAATATAAACCCTAAATTTTATCACTACCTTTAAACTTAGGTCCACAAAATTTAAATGTAATATTCCTCAAATAACATTTCACTAAAACTCATACTAAACCCAATGGTTATATTACAATAAATGTCTCCCCAAATACTCTTAAAAGCCTTCAGATTACAACACTTAAAACCTAAAATGGGGGTTTCTATACCTTTTAACTTATGATCAACCTTAAACTTATATAATCATGTTAGTATATATATACTCATTTTAGTATCCATAACTCATAAGATAACCTCACATGAAAACATCATAATCTATGAAGTTGTCTAAACCCTTCTCTGATACCAACTGTGATAGCCTCGAACCCACACTCCCATATCTGGTGCTATAAATATAATATTTACATTTATGTATCTTATATTGATAAATGTGATCCAACTTTAGCCATCCAAAAGCCACAAAATCAAAGAAAAATATTATATCACTTACATACCCAAAGACCTTTTAGGTTTAGAGTTTTAAATAATTAGTAAAAACTATTATATAACAATACCCATGTTTTCAAATGATTATTTTACCCACTATACCCATATTTTATTATTCCAAATAAATTCTTCAAAATCTATTATAAAATTACCTACACATGAAATCTTTCTAGACATAAATAATTTAATATCATTCTTCATAACCTAGGGAAAATTAAATATAAGAAGGATGATATCAAATGATCAGTAAGGTAAAATATAATCATTAAAAATTGAATTTTATCTATGAGAATAATTTGAGAATAAGGGTATGATGATATAATCAAAGTGCATGAGAATAAAAAAAGAGAATTCATACCCATCAGAACCTAGATCATTAAACATGTGACATGACATAAATATTTAATAAAGGCAAGAGTCATAAGAATCAATAATCATGATTTATGTGATGTCAATATTGATAAAAGGAAACATCAATGTCCCATATGAATAATAAATAAAAAAATTGGAATATTGTAACATTATCTTCATAGAACCCTTACAAGTGAAATAACTAATATGGTCAACTTATAACATAATTCTTAATAGAACATAATCATTACCCAATGTATTAGAGATCTATATCAGGATCACCTATCATCATGAGATATATCAGGCTCAACCGTAATCATAAAAAATTTCCATGAACTATAACAAAATCATAACACATGAGAACTTCAATTTTTTAGCATCACAATAATTATTGTTCTTTCATAGCTTGGTTTACCCATGGAAAAGAAATGGGTCCCATGAAAATCCCATAATACATCCAAATAAATAATAAGGATGGTATCATTATAACATATCTCTAGTGGAGAATAAGTAACATTAAGTTTTTTTTATTTATGAATAGAAATACCATAAAAATATAATTAAAAACATTCTTGAGTAAAATACATTTTTTAATTTGAAAAACCCATTAAAAACTACAAAATCAAAAAATATAGTGGAAATAATTTTCCTTGAATATAACATCATAAAATTATTATGGTAGATTTAAATAAAATATAATTCATGATGGCTGTAAAAACTTTTCATGTTTTAAATGTTAAAAATAAATATTCTTTTCAATATTTTTTTAAAAGAGTCAAAAGTGACCCATACAGAAAATGTTAAGAATTTTCCTTATCAAAACATTAAAAATAAGTTCAAGATTGAGTAAAATAATTTTAGTAAATAATTTTTGTTTATAAAAATAAATTATTGAAATAATTTTCGAAAACATGTATTTGGAAGGGAAATATTCCCAGTCTATAAGAAGACATAAGATCAGTATCACTTAAAAACAACTTTCTTGATGTTTCTATTATCAATAATGAAGTAAATAGAGATTAAAAATGTAAACCAAATTATTATATATAGGAGAATAAATTAAATGTGTTTCAAAAAAAACATATGATTTTCCCCAAATTAATGTTGATTTATTTCAAAGTAATCTTGAACATAAATAATCTTTAAAATAAATAATATTATAACATAAAGAATTAACCACTTTGGTAACTTTAAAATAAAAAAGTAACTGAACAAAAGAGTATGGTATGGCTCTGTAAATCCAAAAAAATTATTATATAAAATTACAAAATTCATTCAAGAGTAATTCATTTCACCATAAAATTAAATCATGGTGCATGACATGAAACTTGTCTTGAAAAAATGAGATTAAAAAAAAATAAAACCCTTGTAATGGTCATAACTATTAAAGTGAAATTTAATCCATAAAGTGGTCATGTACACATATTTAAATCCACATAAAAAAAGTATAAATAAATAATAAAACAATTTAGAGTTCAATTTACACATTATAATGGAATAAAAAAATTTATAAAGTATAAGTATAACTAAATGAAAGGAAATTGAGTTAAGAAACCCCTTACCAATTAGTAATTATCTAGTTAAATCACCTTAGATGAAATAATTTGAATTGAAACTTAAAAAATAATTAATTATGAAGGATTAATGATATAACATGTAAATGGTTAGTAAATATCTATTTAAAATAAATTAAGTGTACAATATTAATACATGCCTCAATGAAGGTAAATTGAGATGAAATCCCTTACCTCGAGTCCAGAATTGACATATATGTCCTTTAACTCGTGTATGATAAAATTATATCAATTATTTAATTTTTTTTATAACCATTTATAGGTTTATTTTATTATCATTAAACCATTTTTTCATTTATTCTAATGATATATTTAATTATTTAGTCAGTTAAGTCCATATCGTGTGTTTTGAGGATGTTTAGTTCATAATTACAAAATAAATTTGGTATATATACCATGATCAAAGAGGTAATTTTTCCATAATATATAGAATAATAACCATTAAATAATTTTCATTTTTATATTTTAATTTTAATTTTAAAACCATTCTTGAAATATGGTCATGAAAAATGAACTACGTTACAGTCATGGAAATGGTGGGTCGTAGGTATGCATGAGTAACATTTCTATTTTTCAAGCATCATGATGGAAATATGGTAATTATTATTTTATATTTATTTAAATATTATATCATAAATATTATATTATCTCTTTAAATAATTTATATATATCATCTATGTGATGTGGTGGTGAAAAACAAATCACATCATTTCGTGGAGTCGATAATTCACATGTATGCACGAATGATGTTAACATTTTCCAATGGATTAAATGGTAAGAAATTAGATGATATATTATATTATTATTATTATTATTTCATTAATATAATATATATATATATATTAAATTAATCATTATAATCATCCATGATAAGTAGTGATGGGGAACAAGTTACACCGGTTTGCGAGGTAGTAGTCTTCCACACACGTGAACAATGGTTTTTTCCCATTTTATGGAATAGAATATGGATATTGGTTATTAAATTAATAAAAAAACATCTTAGTATATGGAATATATTTTTTTCATAAACTATTAATAATATTTTAAGGATTTATAATAATAAATAAAACTAAAACATTCGGTTAAAAGTTATACAAATTCTTCGGATGATCTCCTTTGATTTAAACCTTAAGCCTTGTAAGGTTGGTATTATTCCCAAACTAATACCACTAGAATATGTTTATGGATTTTTTTTAAGGTATTTTGGTAGGTATTGGGTGGAAACAATGGATCTTGAAGTGTGAGGAGGAGAGGAGAGGGGGTTCCCTTTTATAATTGATGGACTTTTTCTGAAATTTATTAAAGTATTAAATTAATATAAATTACTTTTCATGTTCAAATGGATATAAATTGAAATAATTATAATATAGGATTAGTATGAGTCAATATAATCTCATAAAATAAAATTTTAATAGGTTTAAGTGATTTTTTCACCCTTATATCTTTATTTTAACCCCTAGTTAACTCTTTTGACAATTACTGTGATATCAATATTTTTTACAATTTAGGGGTCATGAAAGTAACTATAAAAGGAAAAGTAAACAATAAATGTAACATGGTTGATATTTTAAACCATATATAATTAAATTTTATAAATATATAATTTTTATGAATTTTAATTCATTTAATAATATATTTTTTATTATAAAATATCATCAATGACATTTTTGGAAACGCAAGAAATATTATAATATAATATAATATAAGTCTAAATCATGTAAAATGGTTAAAAAATGACACGTATTATAATATAGTGAATATATGGTCTTAATATAATCATTTATTCAAATTTTTACCTGTTTATATATTATTTAAACCTTGTATTTTAGTTTAACCCCTCGTGAACCAATTTTAACGTTAACCGTGGTAATGACTTTTTTAATATTAATTGGTTATAATTTTAACTTATAAGGTAAAAATTGTCTCATAAATGGATAAGTTATGATATTATTAACCATTTTTCATCCTAATTTTCCTATTTCAATATTTTTATGATTTTTAAATAACTTAATAAAATATATTTAAAATAAAATATTATTAATGTCATTTTTAGAGCTACTCACATAATTTGACTTTGAAAACAACATGATATCATTGGAATTAAAATATAAACCTTTAACATATATATAATTTAATATATTTATCTTTAAAATTCATTTTTTTCTTTAAAATACCCAAAAAATATTACTTTTAATGTTTCTAAAATAATTTACTTGATTTTTCAACTACTTGCACAAGCACTGTGTTGGTGTTTCATAACCATTTAAGGTAATTATTTCATCGCTAAAATTTATAAATAAATTAAAATCATAAAAATAAATTAATTTATTTCAAAATAAACTTTTTTATTTATTAAATATGTATATTTACTCACATATATGTCATGAAAACTTATTTAATATTTTATTTTAACTTTTATAGCCTTGTGCAAGCATTGCACATGAATTTGAATAAGTCATTTGTTATATGAATAAAAAGTTCAGATATATCAATAAAAATCAAGAATAATACAAAATATTTATTAAAAAAATTCATTAAAATACTTCTCCCTTCTCAAACATTATCTTTAGGACACTAAATTTGGATTTTCAATTCTACACAAGCACTGCGTCAGAACTGAAAATTGTTTTCATGTTTATCATGAAATAAATTCTAATTTATATGTTTTGAATTATTTTTATAATATATTCTACTATATTATCATAAATTATTCATTAAATAAGTTTAATAAATTTTTATATCACATTTATGTCTTGGAGATATCATAAAAGATATTTTCTTTCATAAAAAAATATCTTTTACTATTCACCAAAAAAGTTAAATTCTTCAGAAAAAAATTCAAAAATTCTTACTAGGATAAATTTGAATTTATAAATAAAAAATTAATTTTATTTAATAAAATTAAATTTCTATAGTTAATATAAATTAAATTTAATATAAATGTGTAATGCTCAACGTAAAATGGTTTTTAGAAGGAAAAATGAGTTTTTAAGCCAAAAAATGATCTTATACCAAAAACAAAGTATATATATGATTACCATATAATTAATTATTTTATTTAAAAATAAATTATTATTATATTAATTGAAGATAAAATTAAAATTATAGTTGTTCTTTTTAATGAAAATAAATTAAATATTTATAAAAATTGATATTTTTCTCTATTCGCTAAAAATAAATATTGTTGAAAAAATATAAAAATTTCACCCTAAGATAATGTTGTTATGAGATTTAAAAAATCATATAATTTTTATAAAATAAAATTTCTAAAAGTTTCAAAAATTAATTATAATAGTTTCTCACAAAAAGTAATAAAAATCATTTTTTAAGAAAACATATTTTTTGAAGAATAAAATGACTTTACTAAAAATTGAGTTCTTATTTTCTAATAATTAATCAATAAATTTTTATATTTCATAATGTAGTTAACATTATTCATACTTTTCAATTTAACGGCTAGGTTATAACTATAACATTTAAATAATAATAATATTGTGTGGTACATTTTAGCTCAATGTTATGAGTTGTATACACTATTGAACATAGTATTCTTTTAAATATCAGGATATTACATTCTACCACCTTTAATAAATTTAATCCTCACAATTTGAACTTTATATTATTAATCAAGGGTTTTATATTTAAAAATTCCTTTTTTGAAAACCCACATCATAAAAAGGGTTAATAAAACATCCTATTAAAAAGTGGGGAAGGGAAATAAAATGGTCATCTGGAATAACACATAACTAGGTTTCCAGATAGAAGAATATTAGTGGAAAGTGAAAATATGGACAAGTATGAAAAATTAATGTCCAAATATTTATGGATAATTATAGATAATGGTGATCATAAGAAAGTGAATGATCATGAAATGGTTAATGACTACAAATCATAAATTAATGAGGTGTGAAAAAGGCCATCAATTTATCATAAATAAAGGCAATAGGATAAAATTTTTGTTTCAAGATCCTTTTCCTAGAGTTGAGGAATGATTTTACCATCTTGACTAAGAACATAAATTAATATACTTACATAAAAAAATAATTTCATCCTTTAATCAATTCCCACTAAAATCTCAACTTTTGTTTCAAATAATGAGTATTCAAGATGATTTTTTCATACCTTAAGTACTAAAATAAAATTATAATGGATCATATAATACACAAGTAGATAACATGATATTCCTCTTATCTTTAAACATTAACCAAAAAAAAATATTTAGCATATGGTAAGATAATTCCCAAAATTAATAAACCTTTATATGAATAAATAATGCATTAATATCAAAAATTAAACAATAATACCTAAGGTTTAAACTAAATAATTACTTAAATAAATATCCTTAAAATTATTCAAAATATTTATAATTAAGATTGAAACCCAAAGATTATAATTATTTGGTCACATATTCTTCCAAAATAAATTTAATATTTATCTCCAAATAACATAAATTACTCTTAAATTCTCATATCAAAAATGTATATGTCATAATCATATAATCTCCAAGATATGATAATCATTTCCATAAATAACCTAAATCATCATAAAGCCACATTAAAATCATATATGCTTCTAAAAGATAATTCAACCTTTATTTCTTAAATAAAATCCCATATTTTATAAAAATATGTCCATTTACCTTAATCACATAAGGTTTCCAAAATAGTGAACTTCTTTCAAAATAAGATTATTTACTTAATCACAAAATCACTTTTCAATCCCATGGTTATCTATATAATAAAACTTGTAATAACCCATAATTACCTCAAAATCAAAGATAATTTAAACCCTAAATTTTATCAATAATTTTAATCTTTCGTCTACAAAATGTAAAGGTTCTCTTACTCAAATATATTTTTCACTATAACCCATACTAAACCCAAGGGTTATATTACCATAAATGTTTTTCAAATTACACTTAAACATCAATGAATTCCATTACTTAAAACCTCATAAGGGGGTGCCTATTACTTTGAATTTATGTTCAACCTTAAACTTATATACGCATAATGGTATCCATAACAATTAAATAACCTCTAATGAAAACATCATAACCTATAAAGTTTTCTAAACCCTGCTCTTATACCAATTATGATAACCATGAACCCACATACCCAAATCTAGTATAATAAACATAATATTTATATACCTATATTTGATACTGATAAATTTGATCCAATTTTATCCATCTAAAACTCACAATATCAAATAAAAATATTGGATAACTTACATACACAATGACCTTTTAGGTTTTGAGTTTAAATAATTAGTACAAACACTTACAAAAAAATACATGTGTCTTAAAATGAGTATTTTTCCACTAAATCCAAATTTTCTTATTCCACATTAAGTCTTAAACGTCTCCCATAAAATTCTCCACACATGAAACTATCTAAACACAAATCATTTAAAATAATTCTTCATAACCTGGGGAAAATGAAATATAATAAGGGTGATCTTAAACTATTAGTAAGGGTAAATATAAACATTATCAATTAAATTTCATCAGTGATCTTAATATGAGCATGAGGATATTATAACATAATCAATTTTCATGAGAATTTCATAGAATAATTCATACCAATCAGAACCTGGATCATTAAATATGTGACATGAAAAAATTCATTAATAAAGGAAAGATTCATAGGAATCAATAATCATGAGTCTTGTGATGTAAATCTTGATAAAATGAAACATTAAAGTCCTATATAAATTATAAATAAAATGTGTTTTTATATTGGAACATTATCTTCATATAAAGTTTACAAGAACCCTAATAAGTGGAATAACCAATAAGGTTAACTTCCAGCATAATTATCTAGATAATATAATCATTACCCAATGAATTGGAAAGCTATATTATAATCACCAAACATCCTGGTTTATATTGGGATAAACATCATCATAAATTATTTTCAAGATTCATAACATAATCATAACACATGAAAGATGTCATTTTTCAACATAACAATAACTATTATTATTTCATAGCTTGATTTACCCATGGAAAAGAAATAGGTTCCATGAAAATACCATAATTCATCAAAATAAATAATAATGATGTTATCATTATAAAATATTCCTAGTGGAATGTAAGTAACATCAAGGGTTCTTTTTGTTTATTAATATAAATTCTATAAAATATCATTAAAAACGTTCTTAAGAAAAATATCCTTTCCACTTTGAAAATTATTATTTTTAAATCAAAAAATAGTATGGAAATAATTTTCTTTGAAAATAAACTTATAAAATTATAAAGGTATCTTTAAAGATAATAAAATTCATAATTTAATTAAACCACATTCATGCTATAAACATTAAAAATAAACATTCTTTTCAATCATTTTTAAAGTGAGTCAAAAGTGGACTATGAAAAAAATATTAAGAAGTTTCTTATTCAAACATTTTAAAATAAGGTCAATTATTATGTAAAATAACTTAAGGAAATAATTTATGTTTATAAAATTACATTATTGAAATCATTTTAGAAAACATGGATTTGGAAGATAAATATTCTTGATCTAAAATAAGATACAAGATCGTTATCACTTACAAACAACTTTCTTGATGTTTCTATTATCAATAATAGAATAAGTGGAAATTAAAAATATAAAACACATTATTTAGCATAGAATAATATAGGATATTTGGTTCAATAAAATAAGAGCATATTATTTCCCCTAAAGGAACCTTGAACATAGACAATCTCAAAAATGAAGGATATTGTAACATAAATCCTTTACCAATTTGGTAACATTCAAATAAAAATTATTTAAAATAAATAGTATGATATAGATCTATAAATCCAATAAATTTACTTATGAAATATTCCAAAATTCATTCATGAGGTATTAAGTAAACTATACAATTAAATCATGGTGTATGACATGAAACATGTCCCAAGAAAATGAGATTGAGATAAAGAAAAACCTTGCAAAGATCATAACATTTGAAGTGATAATTTATCTTTGAAGTGGTAATGTGAACATATGAAATCCACATGAAACAAGTTTAAATAAAAAATAAAATTATTTATATATAAATTCACACATAATCATGGAATGATAAAGTTAATGAAGTAGAATTATGACCCAATTAAAGGAAATTGAGTTAAAAAACCCTTACCACTTAGTAACTTTCTAATCAAATATCGTTGAATGAAATAATTTGAAATGAAACATAAAAACCATAAATTATTAATTATTAATTATATAACATGTATTAGGATAGTATATAAACCATAGAAAATAAATTAGGTATATGGCATTAAAACATGCCTTAATGAAGCAAAATTGAGATGAAATCACTTACCTTGATTTTAGACTTGTCATGTATGTCCTTTAACTCCTATATAATAAAATTATATCAATTATTTAACTGCTTAAGAACATTTTTAAAGTTTATTAAATTTTCCTTAAACCATTTTTTCATTTATTTTAATGAAATATTTAATTACTTAATTAGTTGATTTCATGTTGTGTGTTTTGAGGAAGTTTAGGTCATAGTTGTAAAACAACTTTGGTATGTTGATTGTGGTCAAAGAGGTAATTGTTCTATAATCTCTAGAATAATTATCATGGTATAATTATAATGTTTATATATTAATTTTAAATTTAAAAACATTCATGAGAGTTGGTTGTGAAAACCGAACTACGTTAGAATCATTGAGATGGCAGGTCGTACGCACGCATGAGAGAGGCTTAAATTTTTCAACAATCATGATGGTAAGAGGTTATATGACAAACCTTATCTTTATTATATATTAATTAATGATTTATTACATAGGTATAAACATAATAAAACCAATAATATCGATAATCCTATCATATTTGGGTAATTAGGTACATTACAAAACAACTTAAAATAGGGGTACATAGGCATTATTGAAAACTTACTTATCATTCTCATAATATTTCATCATTCTTAAAACTGCATAGGATAAGCTAGGGACATTCATATTTAAGAGGTGGGATATAAATCCCTATAATAGAATAAAAAGGAATAACATTAAGAAATTATTAAATGCTAGACAATAGGTATTTCAATGGGAATAAAAGGGGGTGAGAATAAAAAATATGAAAAAGTGGGAATGATATAGCATGATAACATAAAGGTAACATGGTAATGTGGCAACATCATTAAACATTACATCATAAAAATAGGTCAAGGGTAACTAAAAAGATATCATAAGATGGTGGAAAAAGTACCATAATGGATTAGGTGCACTCTCTAATATCACTCATGATGTCTCATGAGACTAAAACATTACCCAATGAATTGGAGTGTTATATAATTCTAGGAGAACCCATCACTTTCATATCATGTACATGCACAAGTGTACCACATATATCATACAAATTAAGGATTTATTTCATCAATTTTAACCTCATGATAAATAATTTTGGTTTAAATACATGGAAGTCCCCAATCAATGAATTATAGGTACATCTAGGGGAATACCATTGAGTATAAAAGGGGGAAGATATTCACGATGTATTTGTTTAGAATGAAAAATCACAATGAAATTTCAACATCATAATGGCAGTACTTAAAGATTTATAAAATGGTTTAATGAGAGTGAATGGGTAATATAATCATTTTTATATCAAAAGGGTAGTAATATTGATATGTAAAACCATATCCCAATAATAGGAATTGTAAAATAAAATGCATTACATAAATAAGGTTCTTGAATAAAGAGGATAAAGAGATGATCCCTTACTAAATTTAGACATAGTAACAACTTAGGTAAATGTTATAATGATAGGGGATAAATGATATATACTTATTAGTAAATCAATTATACATTAGATTACTCTTTATTAATTAATTACATCATAACCAATTTAGATTCAAAAGTCTAATTACAAAGAAGGTACTTGAATGCAAATGAAGAGAGGGAAATCTCTTACTAAATTTTGACACAGTAATAGCTTAGTTAAAGGTTATAAAGAGAGGGGATAAATGATTTTTAATTATAATAACATCAATTTGATAGTAAATTTAAATTTATAAAGTCATTAAAACATAACCAATTTAGATTTAAAATTTTAAATACAAAGAAGGTTCTTAAATGGAAAAGAAGAGAGAGAGGTCCCTTACCTTAAGAGGGTGATTCCAAAAGTTTGGGGGAGCTTCTTGAGAGCTTTGGGGAACCTTTGGAGGACTCTATAGATGGTATTTAAGAATAATGATATGATCCAAGTATTTTTATTAAATATTAATGGTATAATGGGTGGGTTTATATAGAAAAAATAGAGGGGAGTTCTTTATTATTTCCCAAACTTAGGTTTTTGACTCTATATAATAATGTAATAAAAACCAAAAACCTTACCAAGGTTTTTGCACATTTTTCCTTTAAAACTGATGTGGTTTTCATTATTTTATAATTCCAAGGGCCTAAATCAATATAATATTACCCTTGGTGATGTTTAAGTGAGTCATGTTTATATATAAATGATTTTAGAACCTTAAAATATAATATATGTTTTGGAGGATTCATAAAAGCTTTATAAAATGAACAAAATAACCTAAAAATAACATTAATTTAATTAGGAATTGTTTATTTGTTGGTGGATACATTTTATAGAATTTATTTCATTAGTTTTTGTATTTTATGATGTCATAATACATAGTGTATTTTATAACGTATTTAATTTTTACTCAAAATTTTGATTGTATCAGAAAATTATAAAAAATTCACCATTGGATAGTTTTAATGTGATGATTCAAAAAATAATATTTATTTTATCCAAATAAATCTCTAAATTTTTAATTTTCAATTTTAAAATAAGAATCGATATTTATTGAGAAATTTTGGGTTTTTGACAATAAGAGTTTTGGAACCCTTATAAAAAATTGCATTAGACTTCATAAAAATATATTATAATTTATATTTAATAAACATTATTTAATTTTATTATTTTATTAAAATATAATTTATTTTTAAAATTCATGAATTTGTCAAAAAGGAATGTCATAATTGAAATTTCATATTACACAAAAATAAAATTTGTGTTTTGTCGTATCAAAATCATTTATAACGTAACAACAATAATAATTAAAAATAACAATTATTATATTGAAAATAAAATATAAATATTCATATTATTAGGGTCTTAATACATATCCCCTTATTACACCAAAAATTTCCATAAGGGTAAGGTGCGCAATTGTGAGATTTTCATGGGGTGGTTTGTCGTACATGGTTTGGGTTGTGATCTTGATGATCTTGAACTTCTCTCGTAAATGGTTTTTATCATGCTTTAATTTTTGGATCTTGGCTTGGTCTTGGTCAAGAGAAAATCCTGATTATTCAAACTCTCTTGGAATCTCTGATAAATGGGCTTCATAGGGTACAATCCTACTAGTCGAGGTTATCACTTCCTTTGTCTGTGTCAATTGGATTTATTAAAATCCTATATTTATACTAATCATATTATTATTGTTCAAAAAATATATTATCATTGGTTATGATGTTTAATGGTATTTTAAATTTGATAGGATATAATATTCTAAAAAATGAATATGTTTTCTATAACCATAATACATAATAGGTAATTCAATTCAATTACAAATGGAATTTTATTTAAAAAGGTTCAGGTCATTTTAGTATTCCCCCTTCATAAATCTCTCTCCCTAATGATTTTTATTTTATACACTAAAAAATCTTATGCTAATTCTAGTTCATCACCTCCTCCAGTTACCACATCACTTCTTCAAACTTTTGGTTTCTCCATAGTACTTTGACTAGGTTCATTATATTATTTATTAGAACTTTGCCTCTATGATATAAGATCTTCACTTGCTACTCCTCATATGAAAGATAATTCTCCAATGGTACCACATTTGGATTCAGAACATGTGATGGGTATGGTATGTTCTTTCTTAATAGGGATACATAGAACACATCAAGTACTTGATATAGGTTAGGGGGAGTACTAGTCAATAGTCCATCACTCTGATGCAATCAAGGGTATCAAAGAGGATGATGTATTTTGGACTAGCTTTTACTTATTTCCAAATATCATGACTTTATTCTGTAGATATATGCAAAGTAATACCTTATCTCCAACCTTAAACTATTGGTCTCATCGATGATTTCTAATATAGATCTTATGTCAAATATGAGCATCTCTATTGTGCTACTGGATAGTCTTCAACTTTTCCACTATTTTAGGACCCAATAGTTTTCATCACCAACTTCATCCTAGCATGTAGTTGTTCTGCATATCTTACCATAAAGGGCATGATAGTGATTCATTTGGATGATTGAGTGGAAAATATTATTTTATGAGAACTCTATTAGAGGAAGATGTTGATCCCACCCTCATTTGAAGTCCATTGAGCATGATCTCAAAATTTATTCAAGTTTATATATAATCTGATCAGATTTTCCATAATTTTGAGGGTGTTAGATGTGCTAAAGTTTAACTCAATATTTGGAGCACTTTGGAGACTCTTCTGGAACTTAGAGGTAAATCTTGGGTCTCAGGAAGATATAATCAATAGTGGTGTTCTATAATGTATCACCACTTCTCTAATGTATATCCTTGCAAGTTGATTGAGTGAGAAGTGATCTCAGGTTGTAATTAAGTGAGTATTCTTTAAAATATTATCCACCGCAACCCATATAGCATAATTTTCTTTTAGTGTCTTTGGAAGACCAGTAAAAAATTCCATGGTTATGTTTTCCTATTTCCATGTAGGTATGGGTAATGGTTGCATCATCCCCTTGTACTTTTTCCTTTAAACCTTCACTTGTTGAAATACAAGACACCTTGATGTATATTCCATGATCTCCTTATTAATATTGTCCCAGGATTAGTGATCTCAGATATCTTGATACATATTTGTGATCCCTGGATGAATAGATAAGGTAGAGATATGTTCACCATCCAACAACTCATTCTTTAACCCAAGAATTGATGGTACACATAATCATGACCCAAATCTTATAAATCCTTCTTCATTAAATTTGAACACCAAGTATTTCCCTTTTATTATAGCTTCCACCTTCTTTTAAATTTACACATCATCTCTTTGGGCATCCTTTATCTTCTCCAGGAGGAATGGTTAGGAAATCACCTGTGAAACAATTGATGTTGTTCCTTCCTTTATGATTCCCTTGTCCATCCTTTTCAAGTCTAATAAGATCAGATCTTTCTCAATTATTATCAATGATAAAATTAATGGATCCTTTCTACTTAGAGTGTCTCCCACTTTATTTACTTTCCCAAAATAGTAGTGGACTAAGCATTCATATTTCTTAATCAGCTCTAACCATCTTCACTGGATCATATTCATTTTTTTGTGAGAATATATATTTTAGGCTCTTATGATTGGTATATATTTCACACTTTTTCCCAAAGAGATAATGATGCAAGATTTTAAATGCGAAGATTACTGCAACCAAATCTAGATCATGCATTGTGTAGTTTTTTTAATGAACTGGCAATTTCCATGAGGCATAGGCTATCACTTTGTAATTCTACATTAGTTCACAGCCCAATCCCTTCTTCGAAGCATCATTTTATACCATGAAAATTTCCCCACTTATGGGTAGAGTAAGTAAAGGTGTAGTGATAAGCCTATTTTTAAACTCCTTAAACCTCTCTTCACATTCATTATTTCTAGAAACATTGAATCCCTTATGATTTATCTTTGTTATAGGGTTTGATAATCATGATAAATTTCCCACAAATCATCAATAATACCCAGACAAACCAAGGAAACTATGGATATCTATCATAGATGTTGGCTTCATCCATCCTTCAATTGATTCTATCTTCAAAGGGCCTACATATTTCCCTTTCATTGGTGATGGAATGCCCTAAGAATGTTCAAGTTGGTCCAGGTATAATCTTGATTTTGAACTTGATGAATAATTTAGGAGGAAAACCAGGAAATTCTTTAGGGAAACACATCAGTGTATTCCCTCATAATGTGCATGTATTCAAGGATGATATTTTCTTTAGTCTCAATCATTTGGGTAAGATATGCTTGCTCGTGGGGTAATAATATTCATGGTTTAGATGATGATACTGGAGAAGATTCATCCAACTTCATGCACTTGTATATAATTAAATAATGATTCATAATACAGAGAGTGATTTTTTTCTCATGGAAATTTATGTTGGATATATGTAAGGAAAGTCAATTTATACCTAGAATTGCATTAAATTCCACTAAAGGGAGTATCACATGGTTTTCTAAGAATTTTAGCCTATATATGTGGATAGGGGAGGAGTTATATACTTGGGATACAATAATTCCCCCATTTTTTATTTTCATCGACATCTCTAATTTCGTGCTTTTTGGTGGTGTTTGAATAGTTTTACTAAACTTGCGAGATATAAAATAATGCATAGTACCATAGATGATAACCCTACCTTTAACTATTTATTTATAGTTATAATCATTTACTTCATATAAAATAGACTTGGGGATGATAATTTTTAAAATATTAAGAACATATAAGGGAAACATATGAGTATTGAATGGATAACTCATAAATAATGTATATTTCTTAATCTATGAATTTTTTGGATTTAATAAAAGTTATCCATGATCTATTTCCTAACATAGAAACTTGTGGAAAATTTTGTTCCCTTGATAATGGTTCATGACAAGCTTGGGAAATTACCAAAGCATATCCTCTGGGAGTGTCAAACTAGGTGTGCAGTAAGACCTGTTATTTTGCACCAGGTGACGATGGAGTCCAGATCAACGCACCCTTTTCAGGATTATTACCCCTAGGCACCTATGTGTCAAAGCCACGTCCACTTATAGAATCCAGATAGGGATGTATTTTCTTGGAAACCAATTGCTCTATACATTACCAAAATTTAGGGATGTTTTATTATGTTTAGTCTTATCTCAAAGGCTTTAACTGGAGTTTCTTAATCCTAATCCCAAAAAATAGCTAGACTTTCCTCTAATACCAACTATAACAACCCTTATCTTTATTACACATTAATTCATGATTTATAACATAAGGATGAAAATAATACAACCACTACGTAAAAAATGCCTATTTGTGATGGGTTATTTGTCATGGGCTCGTCGCCCATCGCAAATAGTCCTTACGGCGGGAATATTTGTAATGGAAAATGAATCTCATCACAAATAATTATAAATAAACAATTATTTTTGATGAGAAACATTACCCATCATAAATACCTCTGGAACACTAGTGCACCATACATTGAGAACTGTTATTTGCGATAGGTATTTTCTCCCATCGTAAATACTATTCGACCTTATGGTTATTTGCAATGAAAAATTATAAACTGTCATAAATAATGTGTTGGTAGATGACTATTTATGACGGGTTCTGTCGCAAATAAATTTTTTATCACTGACACATTTATTTATTGTGGGTACTATTTATGAAGTGCCCCATCACAAATAGTCTTGTCACTACTAATCTAACCTAGATATATGTGCCCCAGCCAATTTTCCCCCCACTTTTCTCCCCACACCTTTCTTCAGCTCTCTTCCCCCCTTCCTCTTCTTCAGTTCTTCCTATAAGAATTTTAATTTTTATAGGGAAGTACTATTTCTATATTTGCATCCAATAAAGCATCAATTTTAAGCTATTTGTTAAATTTTTCTAATTTTTAATTAATTTATTTTATTTTATATTAGAAATTAGTATTATTAATTAGGAGTAATTAGTTTTAATTAGGAGTAATTTGTTTTAATTAGAAATAATTAGTTTTAAGTAGCAGTATTTGTTTTTAATTAGAAGTAATTAGTCTTAATTAGTAGTAATTATTTTTAATTAGAATTAATTAGTTCTAAGTAGAAATAATTAGTTTTAATTATCAGTAAGTAGTTATAATTAGTAGTGACTACTTATAATTGATAGATAAATAGTACTAATTATCAAAACGTAGTAATAATTCCCAGATCTTAGTAATAAGTAATAATAATGTACAGTAATTAGTAATAATTAACAGTAATTAGTAATTAGTAGTGATTAACAATAATTTTTAGTAATGAATGGTAAATATTAATAATTTAAAAACAATTTGTAAAATTTAGCAATAATCAAAACAAGTTAGTTGTAACCAGTAAAAATTAGCGATAATTATTAGAAATTACTTCTAATTATTAGAAATTGCCAGTAATTAGTAGAAATTAATGGAAATTAGTAGAAATGAGTGGTAATGAGCAGTAATTATTAAAAAATATTGGAAATGAGTAGTCATTAGTAAAAATAGTATAAATGAGCGATAATAAGTAAAAATTAGCGGAAATGAGCGGTAATTATTAAAAAGTAGTAGTAATGAATGTTAATTAGTAATAATTAGTAGAAATGAGCGTTAATTAGTAAAAATTAGCAGAAATGAGAGGTAATTAGTAAAAATTAGCAGAAATAAGCGGTAATTAGTAAAAATTAGTGGAAATGGGCAATAATTAGTAAAAATTAGTGATAATGAGCATAAATTAGAAAAAATTAGCGAAAATGATCAGAATTAGTAAAAATTAGTGTTAATGTGATATAATTAGTAAAAATTAACAGAAATGTGTGGAAATTGGTCAACATTAGCATAAATGAGTGCCAATTAGTAAAAATTAGCAGTAATGAGTGGTAATTAGTAAAAAATAGTAGTAATGAGTGGTAATTAGTAAAAATTAGTGATAATGAGAGGTAATTAGTAAAAATTAGCATTAAATAGTAAAAATTAGTATAAATGAACGTTAATTAGTAAAAATTAGTGGTAATGAGGGGTAATTAGTAAACATTTACAAAAATGAGCGATAATTATTAAAAATTAGCGTTAATTAGTAGAAATGAGCAGAAATGAGCTGTAATTAGTAAAATTTAGAGGTAATGAGCAGTAATTACTAAAAATTTTAATTAATGAGTGATAATTGGTAAAATTAGCAGAAATAAGTGTTAATTATTAAAAATTAGTGTAAATGAGTGGTAATTAGTAAAAATAAATGGAAATGAGTGGCAATTAGTAAAAATTAGTGGTAATGAATGGTAATTAGTAAAAATTAACGATAATTAGCAGTCATTAGTAAAAATTAGAAGTAATGAGTAATAATTAGTAAAAATTAGCAGAAATGATCTGTAATTAGTAAAAATTAGCAAAAATGAATGATAATTAGTAAAAATTAGTGGTAATGAGTGGTAATTAGTAAAAATTAGCGGTAATGAGTGGTAATTAGTAAAAATTAGTGAAAATGAGTAGTAATTAGTAAAAATTAGCATAAATGAGTGTTAATTAGTAAAAAAAATTGAGTGGTAATTAGTAAAAATTAACTGAAATGAGTGGAAATTAGTAAACATTAGTTATAATGAGCAGTAATTAGTAAAAATTTGCATCAATGAGCGGTAATTAGTAAAAATTAGCGTTAATGAGTGTTAATATGTAAAAATTTGTGATAATGAGTGGTAATAATAAAACTTAGTAGAAATGAGAATTAATTTTTAAAAAATATCATAAAATAGTGTTAATTAATAAAAATGGGTATTAATGAACATTAATTAGAAAAAATCAGCAGAAATATAATTAGTAAAAATTAGTGGTAATGAGAAGTAAGTAGTAAAAATTATTGGTGATGATAATTTATTAGTAAAACTTAGCAGTAATGAGTGGTAATTAATAAAAATTAATGATAATTAGTAAAAATTATCAAAAATGAATGTTAATTGGTAAAAATTAGCATAAATGAGCATTAATTAGTAAAATTTGAAACAATTAACCACTATTAACCAAAATTATTAACATAAGGCTAACCAAGGGGTATGAGGAAAGCATGGAGTGTAGGGGATAAAAGTGAAGATGAAGTGAAAGAATTATAGTTCCCATATGCTCAAACATTTTGGAGGATAGGCAGTTATGGGTAAACTCCCAAGTTTATCCATGACTATCTCTCCTTTAAATGGTCTGACTGTAGGGGCACTAGGTTTCTTTCACTTTTCCATTTCCTTTATCCCCTCCCCTCAATTATTCCCTCATTCCCCTAGGTTGGATATTTCCCTTAATGATAATTAATATTAATTAGAACAAATTAACAGTAATTTGTGAAATTAGAAAACATTAGCGGTAATTAGATAGAATTGAAAATTTTTACACTAATTTGTAATATTTTTGTTTCCTATTTTTTTAGATAGTCTCTTACTTATATCAAATTATTCATTACCAATATTTTTATTTTCTATTTCCTATAAAAATAGGCAATAAGGAAGTAAAAAACAGTCATTATTACAAGATTATGATTGGATAAATCATAACATGAATCCAAATAGTTCTTGTATAAATTTTTTATATATTGAGGTTATTGAATATTTTTTATCATTTTCATTATCTAAATGATAATTTTTTTTAGAGGGGTCAATTAAGTGTCCATATAAGAAATGTAATCACATGATATTTGAAAATTTTGACAACATTGGGGGTCATCTATTATGTTTTTGATTTCAGAAAGAGAATTTTTTTAATATCAACATGGTGAACATAGTTCTGGAGAATATACTAATAATTTGGTTCTAGATCCATCATGGTTTCATAATTTAGTACATAAGTTTGTTGTTCTATCTTTTCAACAAACAAAAACTCAAAATTATATTTATTTAAATTCTAAGTTTGAACCATCTTGATTTTATGAGTTACTGAAGTATGTTGAATATTTCTTATATCCTAGTTTTAAGATAAGAAAACTTGAAGGAGTTATAAAATTTATGGCTATTAAATCAGATAATGGAATTTGAAATACCTATTTTGATCAGATATTAAATTTAGTAAAACCATTGTTACCTAAAAGAAATATGTTTCCTACCAATTTCTATGATAGAAATAGGTTGGTTTATAATTTGGTTTTTTGGTTATAAGAAGATTCATGCACGTTCAAAAATTTCATCTTATATTATGGTGAAGATGAGTTATTAGTTATTTTTCCAACACATGGAAAATCAACGTATATAGAGGCTTAACAAGGGAAGTCTAGATTGGTTCATGTTAAACAGTTGAGTTATTTCTATATTACACCCAAATCATATCATTTATTTATGTCTCAGAAAAAAGCATCATTGATTTTGGTAAAAATCCAATATTTCAATTGGTAAAAGCTTAAATTATCCTTCTGATAATGATTCATGGAAACATTATGACCATATACATCATTATTTTACTTTATAATCCCATAACATGTGATTAGTTCTTTTAACTGATGTTTTTGTTTTCAGTTTTTTCTTATGCTAGTCAATATTCTTGTTGGCCTACCTTTATAACTCCACACAACTTACTTCCTTGGATGTTGATGAATACCCTATATATATTTCTGAAATTATTAATTCCAATACATCCAAAAAATAATATTCATGTTTATTTTAATTCATTGATTGATGAGTTAAATTTATTATAAAGTAATGGTGTCAATACATATGATTTTTTTTAAATAGAATTTCCTAATTATAATTACATTAACGTGGATAATTAGTGACTTTTCAGCATATGGAATATTATCTAAATGGAGTACACATGGTCCAAAATCTTTCATATATTGTATGAGTGACACTAAAGTGTTTATACTTTTCAATGAGAGAAAACCTTTTTTTTCTACTATCATCATAGATTTCCTCTTATAGACCATCATTTCTGAAGGAACAAAAATCATTTCATAAAAGGTAAAATTAAAAGAGATCGACCTACAACAATGATCTCAGTTATTAATTTAAAATATATTGTATCTTCATTACTTATCATTACCTTTGAACCAAATATAAACCAATAAAAAATAGATGAATTTGGGAAAGATCACAATTTGATAAAATGGAGTATTTTTTGGATCTTCCATATTGGTTTAATTTTTTGGTCTTCCACATGTTGGATATCAAGCATATTAAGAAGAACTGTTTTGATAAAAAAATTATACAGTTATGGACACACCTAGTAATACCAAAGATAATGTAATGTAATGATTAGATATTGCCCAGATTTTCAGAGGACCAAAACATAAGTTGTTTGAAAATGACAGATCACAGAAGTTAATTAAGACAAAATCATCTTATAAATTTTCTAAAGATTTTTTTTTATTATTTTGTTAGTGTATTATCGATTTGAGGCTACTGAATGGTTATGTTTCCAATTTAGATAGATATTTTAAAAATGGAAATATTACTATATTAAAAGGTCAGAATTATCATGTTATAATGGAAAAAATTCTACCAATTGTATATAGAGTTTTGTTGAATTATTATATTTGGGATGCGCTAATAGAAATATCATATTTTTTCTAAGAAATTTTTGCAGCGAAAGTAGAATATGTTTCTCTTAGTAGACCATAAGAAGATTTTTTTTTTAATTTTATGTAAATAGGGAAAAAAATCACTTATTTTCTTTGATTAAATTGAACATTTGATATTATATTTTCTGCAAGAAGAAAAATATGGAGGGTTAGTATAGATCTGTTGGATGTACCCATACAAGAGATGAAAACAAAAATTGAATAAAAAGGTATGTAATAAAGCATCAGTTGAAGGGTAAATTGAAGAAGATTATTTACAGGAAAAAATTTGTTTTTTATGCTCCCATTATTTATAATCTAAATATCCTTCAAAAAATAACTGAATGAAGTATAATAATATAAATTTTTATGATGCAATGAAAATTCAATTATCAATTTTTAATCATCCAAAAATTGGATTTGGTGTAGTTCATGAACGATGGATTTTGGATGATGAACATCACAAGATTCATATATATTCTTTTCTCAACTGAGAATAAATAACATAATTTTTTATAGTGAGTTCTACTATCACATATTCTTTAAAAAAATTAAAAAAGTATATTAATATTATTTTATTTTTAGATTATATGATGATCATATCAATAAACAGTTTCAAAAAATTAAACCAGCAGCCCTTGAAGAATATCGATGACATAATTTTTCCTACTAGTGTCAAAGACTAGTAAAGTAATTTTTTATTATTTAACAAATAAAATCAATTTATTATTTTTTATATTGTTAATTATTTTTCAATTTTTTATGTATCAAAACATATTGATAACATTGAAAATCTATTGTGTGTATTGAGTAACCCACCAACCAAAATGGTTAAATATTATAATACATATGTGGTGAATAGTTTTCAATTTCATACACATGGATATAGTGAGTCAAAAAAACAATGAATATTGGTGTTTCCTTGAGAATATTTCATCATAGAGAAATTGAAGTTGACTTTTATGAAATGTTGGATGAAATAATTGAACTATGTTGTCTGAGATATAATTATATAATCATGTTTAAATTTAAATGGTTAGATACTAACAGAGAATTGTGTGTTCGTCTACACCATGGAATCGTTAAAATTAAATATAAAATACTCCTTGTAGTAAATGAACTATTTTTATTGGATCATTAAGAACATAAAATTTCTTATGAAAATTATTGTGCTTCTTCAGGAGAGTTAATTGATAGGTGGAGCATTATAAAAATAAAATCCCATGAAAATCAGTATATGAAAAGTTAATGTGGTTCTATTGAAGTGAAAGGAATTGAAATTTTTCAAGAGATATATCCAAATACATCTTTTCAATGAAGAGACACGAATTTTGATGATGACACCCCACAGTTACATGTCAATAGTGATAATGATATTGATGATGTAACAAATGAATTTGAATTAGAAGAATATTATAAAGCTGAAACTCCTATGGAAATTGATGGTACTGAGCAGTAAAATGAATATATTAACATCGTTATATATTAAGATGAGGATGAAGATGAAGAATGACACAATTACATGTTGGTTATAGTCATAATTAATATATATATATATATAATATCCATTTTTAATTATTTGTTGACAACATTATTTTCATGTTTCAGGTGGATAAAGAGACTTTTTATTATATGTTTTATAACCTCAAGAAGGTATAATTCTTGGTGAATATCCTAATGCTTTTTCATCTAACCATCTAGTTTCAAGCATTTTATCTTCGACTAATAGGGGTTGTGGTATTGTGAGATTGATGATTACTGATCCTATTCTTGAGCGACTTCTATATCTTGATTTCTATACACACATGCGGAGGTATATTCAGTTGTGTATTTTAGTTAATTTTCATTAATAATAATTAATTTTAATTAATTTATTTATGTACTAATTGTTTTATTATTTTTTATTTTTTCCCATAGTTTTTTGTGTGTAGTTGTGGGATAGGGGAGTTCCATTCTATGGGATTTTTTTTGGATCATGGGTGACATGGGATCATATTCCCATTGATTTTTGTCACTACATGGTTGATCATTAGAAATCATATAAATAAATACTAGTTATTTTGAAATTTATTTAATTATTAACTTTCTATTGTTAATTATGAGTAGGGTTTATGGTATCTCGTCAAAGATATCATGAGGACCTCTAACTGGGAGGAATGGAAGTCATGTATGTATGAATGTTTTTGTCAGTTTTCTCACAATTTGAGAAAGAGATCCATGATGAAATATTGATTCATAGTTTTTGATCAGTCTTGTTGTAGACATCAACCTGATTACATCTCATCTCAGATTTGGGATAGATTGTAATCATACTGAATGGTAGATAGTTTTCATAAGAGAGCATCATTAGGTTAGAAGAACCAGGGGAGGCAAGAGGTCTTTCATTGAGTTGGTATTCATATGTTTAGTACTCATCGAAGACATGTGGTAAGTACTTTTATTTAATAATTTATAAAACTATAAATGTAAAATGTTTATTTTATTATTCATATAGGCATTGGAGAATCCTGATATTATAGAGTTCAATGTTTATAAGAGGATGTACATTGATCCTATCACTGTAGATATTATTGGTGGTTGATAGTGATAGATTATGGTCATTATAATTTTTTGAGATTTAAAATTAACTAAAAATAATATTTTAACTATTTTAATTTCAAATTTAATTTGAAAGAGTCATATGAGGTCATGAATTCTCTTACACATGATGAGAGTTAGGCTGAGATGGAGGGTCAGGCCACCAGTGCGTTAGGATTTTATGATGCAGTATAGATGCAAGAAACTAAGTATGCATTTGAGAAATGTTGAGTTTTTTGTATCAGTTCTTGATTGACACTTGGTTGTTATTATGGTATTTTTACGTTTTCATCTTCTAGCTCTAAGGGACCTCATGGAGAGTCTTCATCATCGGCTACAGAGTATGAGTAGAAGCTCTAAGCTCAAGATAAGGTTATAGAGGCCTTATAAAAAGAGAAGGAAGAGTTCCATCAATAGTAGGAGGAGGAGCAATTTTGATCACATGAGTAGCATTGCGAGAAGATGATGAAGTACATGTGATTCTTGGCGTAGGGTATAGGTATGGAGTTCCCTCTACTACCTCCTCTAGATGACCCTCCCCCTCCTCAGTGATTGATGTATTTTATTAACATATTTATTATGATAAATATTTGAATGAACATATTATTTTTAATGTTGTTATTAATTTAGATGTATATAGTTTTATATATTTATTTTTTATATATTATTTTAATTTTTTTCATTTTTTTTACTATTTTAATTTTTAATTTGTTTTTAAATTTTTAAAATTATTTTTTATGGGATTATTTACCCATAATAAATAATTATTTATGATGGGTATAGAATATCATCACAAATAATGGTGTATATATAACCGATAAAAAATTGATGGAGGATACACCCATCACAAAAAAAACACAATGATCTGTCACAAAAAATAGCTTTTGCGAAAATAAATTTAGCTATGGAGAAATTCTGATGGCCTCCCATCATAAGTAATTCACATCCCAATAGTGAACCCAAAGGATCAAGAAGCCTAGTGTTTTGGGTAATTAGATACATTACAAAGCAACTTAAAATAGGGGTACACTGGAATTATTGAAAACTTCCTTAACATGCTCATAATAATCCATCATTCTTAAAACTGCATGGGATAACCTGGGAACATACATAAGAAATGGGTGATCTATAAAGTCTGGTAAGGTAATAAACAAAGAATAACATGAATAAATTATTACATGTTAGAAAATAGGAAATTATATGGAATGAAAAAGGGGTGAGAATCATAAATGTGAATAATGAGTCATGATATAGCATGATAACATGAAGGAAACATGGGAATGTGGAAACAACATTAAACATGAAATCATAAAAATAGGTTAAGGATAACCACCAAGACGTCATAACATGGTGAAAAAATTCCCATAATAGATTAGGTTCCCTCCCTAATCCCACACATGACCTCTCATGATACTAAAATATTACCCAATACATTGGGGAACTATATAATTTTGGACGCACCTTTCACTTTGATATCATGTACATGAATAAGTGTGCCACATAGATCATACAACATGAGGATGACTTTCATAAATTTTAACCCCACAATAAAGGATTGTGGGTTAAATATATGGAATTACCAAATAAATAAAGTATGGGTACATCTAGCAGAATACCCTTAAGTGGAAATGGGGTGTATATTCATGATGTAATCATTTGGCATGAAAAATTGAAATGAAATTTTGATATCATAACGGTAGTACTTAAAGACTCGTAAAATGTTTTAATGAGAGTTAAAGGGGACTATATTCATTTTTTATATCAAAATGGTAGTATTCTAGATATGTAAAATCATATCCCAACATTAGGAATTGGAAAAAAAATCATTACATAAATAAGGTGTTTGAATAAAGTGGAGAAAGAGAGGATCCCTTACTAAATTTTAACAAAGTATGGATTAGGTAAATGATATAATGAGATGGGATAAATGATAAATAATTCTTATAAAATAGATTTTATAGAATAGGGATCTTTATAAAGTCATGAAAACATAACCAATTAAGATTCAAAAGGCTAATTACAAAGAAGGTTCGTGAATTGAAAAGAAGAGAGGGAAATCCTTTACTAAATTTCGGCATAGTAACATCTTAGATAAAGGTTATAATGAGAGGGGATAAATGATATATAATTATAAGAACATAAATTGGATAGTAAATTTAAATTTATAAAGTCATGAAATAATAACTAAATGATATTCAAAAGGTTAAATATAAAGAAGGTGCTTGAATGGAAAAGAAGAGAGAGATGTCTCTTACCTTGAGAGGGTGATTCCAAAAATGTGGAAGGAGATTCTTGAGAGATTTGGGGAATCTTGGGAGGAATATTGAGAGTGGATTTATAATTAAGGATGTTATATAATTATTTTTAGTGAATATTAATGGAATCTTGGGTGGGTTTAAATAGGAAAATAGAGGGGAGTTCTTTATTATTTCTCAAACTTAGGTTTTGGACTCTATATAATAAAGTAATAAAAAATACAAACCTTACCACAATTTTTTCCTATGTTTTATATAAAAATATGAGTTTTTTTCATTATTTTATAAGTTCAAGGGCCTAAGTCAATAAAATATTACCCTTGGTTATGTGGAATTGAGTCATGTTTAAAAAAAATTGTTTTAATACCTTTAAATATAATATAGGTTTTTGAGGATTCATAAAGTCTATAAAATTAATCAAATAACCTAAAAATTACATTATTTTAAAGTGGAAACATGTATTTGTTATTCTATACCTTTAATATCATTTATTATAACACTTTTTTTATTTTTTGATATCATAATACACACAATATTCTATACCGTATTTATCTTTTACCCAAAATTTTGATTATCTCAGAAAATTATGAAAAATTCAGCATTGGATAATTTCAAAATGATGATTCCAAAAATAATATTTATTTATCCAAATAATTCTATAAATATTTTAATTTTCACTTTTAAAATAAGAAGTGACATTTATTAAGAAATACTGTGTTTTTTGACGATAACAGTTTTTGAACTCTTATAAAAAATTAAATTTGACTTCATAAAAATTTTATTATAATTTATATTTAATAAAATTTATTTAATTTTATTATGTGATTAAAATATTATTTATTTTTTTAATTCATTAATTCATCAAAAAGTAATGACTTAATTGAAATTTCATATTACACAAAAATACATTTTTTGTTTTATCATATCAAACTCAAAATCATTTATAAGTTTGAAACAATAAGAAGTAAATATAACCATTATTATATTTAAAATAAAATATTAATATTAATTTTATTAGATCCTTGATACATGTCCCTTTATTACACCAACAAACTCCCTAAGGTTAAGGTGTGTGATGGTGAGATTTTCATGCGGTGGTTCGACATATATGGTTTGGGTCGTGATCTCGATGAGATTGAAATTCTCTCGTAAATGGTTTATATTGGACTTTAGTTGTTTTATATAAACTTAGTACTTATCAATTAAAAATCCCAGTGATGTTATCTCTCTCTGAATCTCTAATAAAAGGGCTTCATAGGGTACGATTCTGTTGGTCGAGGCCATCACTTCCTTTGTTTGTGTCAATTGGATTTATCATAACCATATATTTATACTAATCATATGATAACTATTAAATAGATATATTATTAATGGTTATGATTATTAATGTTCTTTTAAATTATATATAATATAATATTCCAAAAAAACAAAAAAGTGCATATGTTTTCTATAACCATAGTACATAATATGACATTTAATTCAATCACAAAGGGAATTTTATTTTAAAATTTTAATGTCATCATAGGGTAAGTATTATTTTATATTTAAATAATTATTATGATGTCATAAATATTATATTATATCTTTAAAAACTTTATATATATCATCTATGTTATTCTATAATAAAAATTGAATCACATCGCTTTGTGGAGGTGGTAATCCACACATACACAAGAATGACATTATCATATTTCAATGGATTAAATGGTAAGAATATAAAAGATATATTATATTTAAAGAATAATAATTATTTCATTAATATCATATATATGAATTAAATTCATCATTATAATCATCCATGAGAAACGGTGATGGAAAAATAATTACATCAGTTTGTGAGGCGGTAGTCTGGCGTACACACGAACGATGGTTTTGTTTCCCATTTAATAGAATATATGATGGAAATGGGTTATTAAATTAATATAAAAATTTTCAGTACATTTAAGATATATTTTTATTATTTCATCATGTTTGAATAGTATTTGAAGGTGGTGTAAGAAGAAATAAAACTAAATCATTCTGTTAAAAGTTATATCTCTTCTTCGAACAACCTCCTTTTATTTACCCCTTAATCCCTCTAATTTTGTTATTATTACCAAAATAATACCTATAGAATGTGGGTAGGAATTTTAGTAACAGATTTGGGAAGGGATTTTATTAACCAAATGGCTCTTAAAGTTTGGATAGGAGAGGATAGGGGGTTCCCTTTTATAAGTGAGGAGGCATTCTTGGAATTTCTTAATGTATTAAATTAATATAAATAATTTTTCATGTTAAAATGGATAAAAATTGATATAATTAGAATATAGGATGATTATGATTCTAAATAATCTCATAAAATAATATTTTTACAATTTTAGGTGATATTTTTACCCTTATCTCTTTGTGTTAACCCCCCTATTAACCCTTTTGACAATTACTATGATATCATTATTTTTCACTTTTTAGAGGTCAATAAAGTTACTATAAAAGTACAAGTTACAATTAATGGAACATGGTCTATTTTTTAAACCATATAAAATTTACTTTTATGAATAAATTATTTTTATAAATTTGAAATTATTTAATAAAATATTGTTTATCATAAAATATCATTAATATCATTTTTGGAAATACATTAAATATCATAATATAATATATGTCTAATTCAAGTAAAATGGTTATAAAATAACATGTATTTAAATTTAAGGAATATATGTTCTTAATATAGTCATCCAATCAAATTTTTGAAGGTTTGGATATCGTTTTAAACCTAATTTTTGGTTTAACCCCTTTGTTAACCATTTTTAACCTTAACAGTGGTAATGAATTTTTTAATATAAAAGGGTTATAATTTTTACTTATAAGGTAACAATTGGATCATAAATCTAAAATGGATGAAATTATAAACAATTTAATATCCTATTTTTACTATTTATATATTTTTATTATTTATAAATTATTTATTAAATTATATTTAACATAAAATACTATTAATTTCATTATAAAAACTATTCACATAATTTGACAGCAAAAACATCATTACAGTAATGTAATTCAAATATAAATATTCAACGCATATATAATATGTTATATTTATCCTAAAAATACATTATACACTTTAACTTACTGAAAAAAATATTAATTTTAGTGTTTTTGAAATAATTTTCTTTATTTTTCAACTGCTTTCACAAGCATTGTGTCGATGTTGCGTAAGAAATTAAATTAATTATTTTATCACTAAAAATCATAAAAAAATATATATAATCATAAAAATAAATAAATTAAGTTTAAAATTAACTTTTATATTCATTAAATATGTATATTTACTCAAATCTATGTCATAAAAACTTATTTAATAATTTATTTTGACTTTTCTATCCGTGCGCAAGCATTGCACAATCATTTTGATATTTCACTTGTTATATAACTCAAAAATTATAATATATCCATAAAAAATCAATAATAATTCATATTTATTAACTAATTTAATAAAATATTTATCCTTATCAAATATTATCTTTAGGATATCAAATTTTACTTTTCTAATGTTGCATAAGCACTACATCAGCACTAAAAATGATTTTCAAATTTATCATGAAATAAATTATAATTTATTTGTTTTAATTTTTTTAAATTATATTTGTATTATATTATAATAAATTATTCATTAAATTAGTTTAATAAATTTTTATATCATATTTATTTCTTGGTGATATCATAAAATATACTATATTTCATGAGAACTGTATTTTTTACCATTGGCCAAAAATTTAACTTCTTCATAAAAATATAAAAAAATTAATACTAGGATAAATTTAAATTTATAAATAAAAAATTAATTCCATTTCATAAAATTAAATTCATATAAGTTAAATAAATTAATTTTAATATAAATACGTAATACGCAATGAAAAATAGTTTTTAGAAAAAAAATGTATTTTTAAGCCAAAAAATGATCATATACCAAAAACCAAGTATAAATATGATAGAAATGTAATTTATTATATTATTTAAAAATAAATTAGTTTTATATTAATTCAAAATAAAATTAAAATCATAATGAGACTTTTTATTAAAAAGAAATGGTAATTTTACAAAAATCGGTATTTTTTACTATTTGATGAAAAATCAATCATTTTAGAAAACTCCAAAAAATAAACCCTTAAATAATTTTGGTATGATGATTAAAAAATACATATCTTTTTTATCAAATAAAGTTTCTAAAATTGGAAAAATTAATAGTATTATTTTCTCACAAAAAGTGATAAAAATAATTTTTGAACAAAAAAACATATTTTTTCAAGAATAAAATGACTTTACTAAAAATTTGGTAATTATTTCCTAAGAATTAATCAAACATTTACATTTAGTATAAACATTTTATATAAATTTAATAATTTTTTTAATCCTATTCATACTCATCAATTTAATGGTTAGGTTATAACTATAACATTTAAATAATAATAATATTTTTTTCATTTAAGTTTGATGTTATGTGTTGTATACTCTATTGAACATAGTAATCTTTTAAAATCATGGGATATTAAATAATGATAATAATATAATATTAATTGTTAATTTATGATTAAAGTTAAATCCCAATTTTTCTAACTGATCCATATACCCCATCATTTTAAAACCATTATTAGTACCTCGATTCCCTTCTTCCAGATTACACTAATATAGTGCATTGAAAATCTTATTTATTTTAATACTTTCCTTCCCTTTATCAAGATAAAGAAGATGAGATATTATGGTGTAAGTATCCTTTTCCTTATGTTGAATCATCAACTCTTCTAACATAGTTGATAATATAATACAACAGACATAGGAGGCATCCTCTACATATCTCTAGTGGGCATATTTTTCACCTTTTCTCACTTATTGGGGTGGGAAAATAGGAATAGGGGATTCCAATAAATAATACAAAAAAATTGAATATAAAACATCCCATAAATGATTGTACCATATCCAAAAACAATATTTGTAAGGACATACCCAGAGTTATGGAATGCTCACAATGTTTTAGTGATTTTGCTTTCCATTTTTCTATAATAATTAATTTATATGATTAGAAGTTTAATTAATGAAAAATTATATGATACATAATAATTTTAATTTTATTTAATCTATTTTTATTTTAACAAGTCTCAAAAACCATCACCTTTAAACTTGTAATGTCTTTTTTCATGTACATTCAAGTGGAAATGATCCATATACCCCTTATTATAACCCAAGTGAGGTCTTAGTCAATTATTTTAAGGTATTTAGGTAGTAAAGTGTTTTCTAACTTTGGGCTTGCATCTCCTTTATCTTTTGAGTGGACTCCCCAATCTAGAAACCCTTGATTGGATTTCTGAATCACTTTCCTCCAAGTACATCAAGTCTAATGAGGGATTATTCTATTTATGTAAATTGGTTATGTAAAACCAAAACTTTCATAACTCTCTGATAAGATTAAGTTTCCCAATGAGGGTTGGTCGAACACTTAATTCTATTGGTTTCACTCCTAATCAAGTAAATAAAGGCTTATTCTAACTTAATATTACATTGAGTAATTTTATTTATTATGCATAAATATTTCTTGTTTCATTCTTTATATTTATTGTTAATATTAAGTGAATTTTACCCAAACGGATTAACCATGTTATGATAAAACATTTATGCATAATCTATTTATATTAATTTCATATTTTCATATTAGTCTATTTATTTATATGGTCATGATATTGATTCTATAAAATAGATCATGCATAAGACTTAAATAAAATAAATAAATAAATGGTGTGATCACAAGATTATCTAATGGTTGATCTATTGAGTGAATAAATGAACCTATAAACCTAGGGGAAAACTCTTTGTGATGGTTTTGGAATGATTTGCAGCTTTCCACCTATCCACATATGTATTTCCTGGGTTGGTTTTGTCTTGGTTTCATCTTAGGCCCCCTCTAAGCACCTTGGGATACTCCTTTTATTACATATATTTTACAACTAACATGTAGGTGATAGTTCTAGAGGATTGGTTAAGGGGAATTACATTAAACAACCTTGAATTCATAGGTCCTATATAATAAAGGAGGGAGGAATGATACGTAGGTCATCATATTTAGTTTAATAATAAATAATTACAAACCATTGCAATAAAAAATTATATAAAACCAACACATACACAGGTCTGGTTAAATCTTATGATTAGTCATGCACGTGCAATAAATACACAAAATTACACTGGATATCATTCACTTAAATACATTCTTTATTATTAAGATAAACACGCTTGTATAGATTCAATTAATTAATTAATTAATCAATTAAGTAAATTAATCTTAATTATAATATAAATTCTATTAGATACACCCATCCTAAATTCATTCATGAAAAATAAATAACATGAATAATAAATATAGATAATTTCATGCAATTAATTGATCATTTATTAATTCAAAAAATCTATATTGTATAGTCAACACATCTAGTGCATACTACATAATGTGTACGCCAACTGCAAGCCTTGTAGTCTGAAAAACTATGTGCCAAGCTAGATCAGTCAACATGTAGTGTACAATAACTGCATTCTGTTTTGTTACTACTTGGTGCATTATGTATCCATAAACACATCTAAGTGTAGTGCACTTGGGTACATGGAATATACTCTAGCTACATATCGTGTAACCAAGTCTACCAGCCAAAATCCTCAACACCTCCCAAAGTCATCTCTGATCATTCTTCGCTCAATCTTGAGATCTTTCAAAAAAATATGAAACTCGAATGAAGAAAATTAATATATCAAAATAATATTAACTAAATATAAATTTCATAAACAAATAAACTGGAAGTTAAAATCCAACCATAATTGTATATAATTAATCAACAGTAAAATAAATAATTAAAATTTTAAATGTTACCCCTCTGATATTACTTTATGGCATTAGGAATAATGGAAGCACTTATCAAGGCTGATTTTGACTCAAAAAATATTGGATTCAATATATCATTCACATATTGTACAATACATGAACATTGTGACCAATGAAATTTTTCTAAAGGATATTGATAATGAAATATGTCAAAACCAAGAGGAGATCTTGTCATGTTAAATTTATAATTAATTTTAATAGATAGGAAGAAAGAATACCACATTCTTGATATCTTTATTTGATGAAGGTGTTGGTCTTATAAAACCCTTATCATTATACCATCATTGTAATTATAAGATCCAAGTGTAGAATCCATCTAACGGTGATCCACACATGCTCCTTTGAACTTCAAACAACACTGATGGATTTTTGGGTGCTAGTGAAATAGATCAATCGTCTTGTGGTGTTTGACTTGATCATTGCACGGATTACTTAGAGCTTGAATAATCATCCATGTAAACTAGTTCTTGACATAATGGAGGACTAAGGAGAATCTCTAGATTTTTCTTCAGTCTTGAGATAGAGCTTTAAATTTCATTTTGAATAACAATTCTAAATTCTGATCAATCTTGATCAACCTCTAAAAAATAGACATAATCTTATATTTATATAGATAGGGTTAGGGTTAAAATATTTTTAAATTTCACATCATCCCTTAAATAATAAATTAAACCACATATGACCTCATTCCTTATAATAATAAAAATATTATTATTTTTATGGTGTGTGAAAACCGGCTCAATGATAAATATTATTTTAGTATCATGAAAATTAATATTTATCACCAGACATAATATTGGTCCTCTCATCCTCCTCATCATTTATTTAATACCCAAATAAATATTTAGTAAAATATGTATTCATAAAATAAATATTCTATTCATAGTCTGATGAATAAATATTTATTAAATATTAAATAAATACAATAAATATTTTATCCATAGTATGGTGAATAAATATTTATTAAATATTCATGTAATTAATAAAAATATTTATTAATTAATAAATAATTATTTATTACCTTATGAATGATATTTTTAATTAATAAATTTTGATTAAAATTATTCATCGGTCATGAGAATAATATTTTTTCCAATAATTAAATTCAAATAGAATTTAATTAAGATTAATGGAATCACCTATTGTGTTACCCACTAGGCTTATTTCTTGTTGACAATAGGCAATCTTGTCTAAATTCCAAGATTACTTTCTAGAAATGGTCCAAGACACTCGATAGAAACAAGTTAATGTTTCAACCTTGAAAACCACATAAGAGTGCTCGCTATATAATATAATTCTTTTGTCACAATATCTCATCAAGTAGGTTGTTCACTAATGTCATCGAACTATATGCTTGATATGTCTTTATTTTACTATCTAAAATAATCACTGTTACACCATGTCCATATAATTTAATGTGATTTTTATATTTCAATCAAAGGGTTGGGATATCGACTTCCATAAATATTGAAGGGAAAAATTATTCCTCAACTTATTAATTAATAACATGTAGTTCATGAAGCACCCAACATATCCTACTTCTTTCAAACAAATGGAATCATAGTTTTTATTAGTAAATCAAAGTTTGCAAGTCATGGCATGCATTAATAATAATATTAAAGTTTAAGGATCATTACACACACACATGCATACAATAATATCTGATGACACATAAACATGCAGAATTCCTACTGGTGGGTATGTTCTCATAATATCCCATATTGATGATTACCAAGTGTGAACTTCATGTGAAGAAGTCTCATCTTCTTATGAGTACTCACATCTAAAATCTGACATACTATGTGCCCCATCATAGAATTTTATCCAACCATAGAACTAATATTTAATAGATATCATCATACTGTCTTAAGGTTCCCATCATAGTGAGGAACTTCTATGACCTATTTTGATGTTATATATTACCTAGGACATTATCATGTTAATCTTATGTATAATAATAATCAATATGTGATAAGTTATTTATATTAATATCCACTTCTTTGAATATTTATGTAATCTAAAGTATAAAGTAGTTAGTTCTAGGGAACCAAATCCAATATGGATATGTGGGAAGATGTCAATATGAGATGTTGGGCCCCACATGGGACTAAGTTGGGTGGGGATTAGGCCCAAAATACATTAGGTATGACTTACTTATAGGATGGATGAGCTCAAGATGAGTGGAATTGGGGAATTAGAGAGACAAACCACCGGATAAGTGGAGTTGGGGTTCCATTTTTTATATATATTCTTCTGGTATAGTATAGTTTACTTTGATGTGATATTTGGTGAGTAATACATGGTGAGTATGGGAAACTAGTATTACCTATTTAGGTGATGAGCTAGTTTCATTTGTTTATTAACTGGGATTTAGTATTCTTCTTTCACATTTTGCATGAGAGGTTTCTGGGAGGATCCTACTGAGTATACATGTTATGCTCTCCCTATATATATTTATATAAACTATTTTCGGGTCATAAAGTATAGTTTGGTTATTGGGATAGTAATTAATATATTAGAGGAGTTGTTGAGTAGTTTTCAAGAGTTATTTCTATTTCTCATCACTTCCTAGTATTAATTTTGGTAATTTTAGTTTTCCTTTTAGTTTATGTATGACATTACATGTATTGGGATTTCTTATGGTATATGCATGGTTTTGATTGGAATTTTATCCTTTTTATCTCTTAGTCCTTAAAATGTATAAAGGGAAATGCCTCTCATGTGTGCAATTGATATACCTTCAATGTTAGTCATCAACCCATGGCCTATTAGAGGTTGTCTTCAAGCATCATTATCTCTCTTCCTTCACTGTCAGCCTATGTGGGGTACCATTAGAGGGATGGGGTCATGAAAGAGTGGTATCATAGGTGATATTTGAGTGAGAGGATGGAGTTTGGAGTTATAACCTAGTAAGGATTCGTGTCTTGGTAGGGAAACAATATCATCTAGGCTTAGAAAAAACTATAAATAAGGGAGACCAACTGGGACACAGTATTGTATGGACACCTGTGACCCCAAAAATGGACCTTCTAATTTATTAAACATGATAAGTGAAGTGGTACTACTTTCAAGGTAGAGACCTAGGAAAGGATCATGAATCATTATTATTTTTCACCTACAATTGAATTTGGGTAGATATTGGGAAATATTCTAAAATGAAATAAGATAATTAATCAAACATAAAATGTTCTTCTTTTCTGGGTTTAAGAGTACTGAGATTTGTTCTTATAAAGGTATAGAACTAGGTAGATTCCCCCATCAGGTTTGTGTAGAATATGTTTAGTAGTATGTTCTATCATATCACAATAGAGTGGAGGTTGATAACGATGAAACTTAGAGAAGGATACTCTGAGGTTTCCAATGCTAGGGTCTATAAAGGTATAAAGCCTCTATTTCATATTAAGAGACTGAGGATTGGTTATAGGTGGTGAACATAGCCTTCAATTAGATTTTTGATTCAAAGGAGAAATATGTTTATTTAGTTGTGATGATGTTGTGTAGGTTATCATAGCAGTGGTGGCTTTTATTCTTTAGGGATTGTGAGTAGTTGGATATTTTGTGGGACAAGTTTAGGGATCGGTTTCAAAATGATTTTTTATCTTTGTTCACTAAGGTGGCTTTATGGTAGTAGATCCTTACTCTTAGATAGGGGAGATCTAGTTTTTGAGATTTCATTATCCACTAAAAGAACCTTCTATGATATTCTTTAGACCTTTTTCCAGATGATGAGGCTAGGTAAAGGAATTTTTAGGAGGATTTTCATTCAAAGATCCAGTGTTAGGTCACTTCATTTATATTGAATTCATACACTTAGGTGTTGGAAAATTCATAGTTCATTGATAGTACATTGTCTAGAACTATATTTTCATAATATGTGAGTCTTTATGACTCATCGCAGAGAAAATATGAGACTAAGAGTTATCCATTTCTAGGTCAGAAGAAGTTTCAGTCAACATGGATAAAGTTTTATCCCTCTTCAACCACCTTCTATATAGATAGCAGTTCTTGGGACCTTGATGGTGGTTCAAGCATGGTATTATTTTCTTTCATGGGTTTTGGACATCATAAGAGAGAGTTCCCAACCTTCCTCGGTAATCATTGAGTGACTAGTGGCATGTTTTAGGCCCAACCTTTGTATCAGTTTTATCCGAGGAAACAACATTAGTAGGGTGTTCCAACTTTTGGAGGAGTATAGAGGGGATGGGATAGGTAGATTTCATCCTTATGATATCCATAATCCTCAAGAACAGTGATCTAAGAACAATCTTAGATGTGTTCTCCATCAAGTCTAAGGATTTCATGGAGTAGGACATGATCAGATTCATACTTTAGTATTGTCAGTACCGGGAAATCTGGATGTCATATGACATACTATATATCTTTTTTCTACTTGGTTTTATTCCTTATTTAAATATTTAACTACATAATTTTTATTTTTTCTCTCTTCATTATATGCATTGGTAATTAAGGTGGATAGGATTATAGTTCCCTTAGCATTCACAATTCCAGTTGTAGGTTGAGATACCTTGTTTGAGGTGTGTAGAGACTATGAATTGGTGCTAGGGTTACACATCTCTTGGGGATATTTCATGTGTTTGTGGATACATACAAACTACATCATCCTCAAAATGGATTATATCTATTTGGTTCATTATATAATTGATTTATTTAGCTGATTTTTATTATTCTATGACACTGATGGAGACCAGACAGTGTTCATTGGTTAGAAAGACCCTCAGATGGGTTGAAGGAGAGTTGAGTCTCTTTCTTCATTAATGGTTGAGTTGATATTGATTTCATAATTTTTTATCCAGTAGTGTTCCCTAGGGATTTTTAGTAATACCTATATGTATTTCCTAAAGAGTTTTTGGAACTACCCCCTCAATGGTGGATTGAGTTTGGGATAGATCTATAGTTAGGTGTTTCTTTGATATTAATGTATTTGTATCAGATAGTGCCTTCTGAGTTATGGGATCTTTGGATATAGTTTGATAATCTCTTGAAAATATTATTCATTCATCCAAGTGTGTTTCCTTAGGGATAGACAGTTCTTTTTTTGAAGAAAAATGATGTAATTTTTCTATTTTACATTGATTACTATCATTTTAATTAGGTGACGGTGAAGAACCATTACCCTATTTCATAGATTAGTGATTTATTCGATATGTTGAAGGGATAAAGTTGGTTCTCAAATATTAAATTGTATTCTGGGTATCATTAGATTTGATTAAATGATGAAGATATTATGAAGGCCATTTTTATATTTTGTTATGGGAATTATGATATTTTTGTGATGCCATTCAATGTAATAAACATTCTAGCTATTTTTATGGGGTTGATGAATGTAGTGTTATATGAATTTATAGTTTGATTTTTGGTGGTATTTATTAATGATATCCTTATATTTTTAGTATCATAGGAGGAGCACACAGAGCATCTATAGGCCTTTTTAGGATTTCTCCAATTTCATCAGTTGTTTAAGAAGATGTAAAAGTGTGATGTATAGGATCATGAGGTCTATTTATTATGGGATATCATATATTAGGGTGGATTATCTTTTGATCCTTCAAAGTTTGAGGTGTTGGTTTTCTAGTTATCCCCCAAGAATTTTGTAGAGCTACCGAGAATCCTTGGTCTATCTAGATATTATAGGAGGTTTGTTCCCAAATTCTTTTAGATTGCAACTCCTATGAAAGCGTTGACTATAAAGGATCAAGAATTTGTGTAGACTTAATAGTGTTAGGATTACTTCAAGTATTTTAAGATTAATTTGGTCAGTTTATTGGTTCTTTATCTTCCTAAGTAGGGTGTTGTGTTCAAGGTTTATTATGATGCTTCACATCTTGGTTTGAGTTATGTATTAATATATCATATGGTAATTATCTCTTCTAGGTCTAAGAAATTATGACCTCATGAATATAACTATTCCACCCATGATCTTAATCTTTATGTGGTAGTGTTTGATTTTAATTTTTGAAGGAACTGCTTTATTAGTGAATGTTTTTATGATCTTTACAAATCAAAAAAATATTGAAGTATGTATTCTACTAACGTGACTTTAATCTAAAAAAGTAAAGGTGTATGTAATCATTACAGGACTATGACTTCAAGATTTACTTTACACCTGGTAAAGGGAATGTTATGGTAGATTCCTTGAGAAAAGATTCATTAGGTGGTGTTTTGTGTGAGTTTGGAGACTCTTGGAAAGTAATGTAAGAGTTAGTTGCATTTCACCTTGATATGGGAGCAGTTGATGGAAGGGGTTGTCTTTACTATATTAAATTGCAGTCATCCTTAGTGAATCAAGTGGAGGAGTCCCAACTGAGGGATTTTGAGGTAAAGTTTTATCATTATTAAGTTGTTTGTAGTGATTCTTATGAGGGATGTTCTAAGGAGAGAAAACATTGGTTTTTATTATAGGGAAATATTTTTTTCCTTTGAAAATGAATGAGGTGGTTCTTTGTGAGTTATATGGTTCTCCCTTAGCAGTAAATACTAGTGTGAAAAAGATGTGTTAGGAATTGATAGATCGGTATTGGTGGTCTATTATGAAGCACTCAGTTTCAGGGTTTGTTTCTTGATGTTTTGTCTATCAGAAAGTAAAGGTTGAGCACTATGATCTTGGTTTCTTAGTTTAGCCACATGGTGTTACCCAATAGAAGTGGGGGAAATTTCTATGTACTTAATCACTAATTTACCCTAATATCATAGATTTTTTTATGTTATATGGGTAATTTTAAACTATTTGATGAATCCATCTCATTTCTTAGTGATCAAGGAGTCAATCTCAGTGGAAGTTTTGTCAAGGAAGTGCCTAGTGAAGGTAGTGAGGCTTTATGAGGTTTTTAGGATGATTATATCTGATCATGATCCTTTTTTTATCACCAGGGTGTATATATGTATCCAACATGATTTTGGATCTCAGTTATGCCTTATCACTTCTTTTCATCCATAGGAGGATGGTCAGATAGAGAGGATTATCCAGACTCTATAGGACATGTTGCGCACATATATAACAGGTTTTGGAGGTTCATGAGTGTGGAACCTACCATTGGTGCAGTTTTCTTATAAAAATAGTTATCACTCCACTATTGGAATGGAACCTTTTATATCACTATATGGTCGACCTTCATCATTGTGGTGGACCGAGGTTAAATAGACAACTTTTCTTGGACTAGAATTGTTTTAGATAATGATATTGAAGATACAGGTGATCCATGAGTGAATGAAGGCAACGCAAGATCAAAAAAAGTCATACATATATCATAATAGGATTCCACTGGAGTTAAATTATAGATATCATGTGATCTTGAAGGTTTCCACTCAATGTGGATGGTGAATATTTTTTTGTGGAAGTAATCTTTTTCCTGGGTTCATTAGACCTTTCAAGGTGTGGGCTTAGGTTGGAGTCATTATAAGAAACCAGCCTTAAAAAATCCATAAAATTTATTCTATAGATAAGAATTAATTTTCTTAAATTCTTGGTGTTCTTTTAGGATTATATTTTTAGAGAATTAGTTCATCAACCTTACATAAATAAATATTATATTGAAAATTGGAAACCTCCACTCAATATCCATTTTTTCCATAATACAAAACTTCTAAACATAATAAGTTTTTTCAATGTCATATCTTCAAAATTTTCATATTGACCTCATCCTTGTCCTTACTCATCCTTAAAACCCAGTGAAAAACATTTGAAAAAGTTGTATGATCATAAAAATATCAGGAAGGTACATTTAAAAGGAAAGAAATAAACTTTTTAGTCAATTAATACTCATAAAAAATGTGCCTTTTCAAAATAAACATTCAACTCAAAATAAACATTTTCTTACCCAATAAGTCAAATTCTCTACTAATTGTTTTCATAAAACCCTTCATAATAAATCTTAAATGAAAAAAAACTCATAAATTTTTCTTTTAAATCATGAAAAACTCATAAATATTTTTTCAAAAAGTTATAAATTCCAACCTTAAGAAGTAGCATAAAGTTCCATTTAAACTTAACCTCATTATCTTACATTGTAAAATCCTAATATTTACATATAAACCCATAAAAATTATCAATAAATCATATTGGTAGCTTGAGACATCATTTTAATATCACTCTTAAAATCACTCTTAAAAATGGAATAACATACCCAGTAAATTCCAATAATCTCTTTGGACAAACCTAACCGATTAACTTTGTCCCTTTACTCAATGAATTGGAGAGCTATATCAGTCACACTCATAATCATTAGCTATATCAGGATCAATCATCATCATGAACTATCCCAAGATCACCCGAAATCATAAATAATTCCCAATAAACATAACATAATCATAACACATGAAATATTTTATTTTCATCATTACACTAATAAAGATATTCTTTGTACCAATAAGAAAAACATTTCAAGATATCGAAATATCCTTTCCATTTAAAACCCTTTTTGAAAATACCCAAAACAAAGGGAAGGAAGGTTTTTATTTGAAGAAAACAAGGAATATTGTAAAGGAATCCAAAACTTAAATAATATTTATAGTGGTAGGAAAAACCTTTGATGTCATATACGTTAAAATAGAATATTCATTTTTTCATTTTTTTTCAAAACATTCTTTATAAAGTATATAAAAATATTCCTTTTGAAAACCATTAAAAAGGTCAAATGTAACTTAAAATTTACTTTGTAATTAATTTATGTCTATATAAATACATCTATAAAATAATTTTAAGAATATTTATATGGTAGAAAAATATTTAAAAAATAAATCCTTAAAATAATTAAAATAAGGTTTTTAAGGTAAAGTGTCTCGTACCTAGAGTCTGAATCATTATGTTAATTCTTTATATTATTGAATAAAAAACATATGATAATTATTTACTTAAGAAAAAATTTCAAATTTATTATTCATTTTATTTTATTTATTACCATGTTATATATAATTACTTAATCAATTAAGTTCATGTTGTATGTTTTGAAGATATTTGGGTCATATGTCCAAAATGACTTTGGTAAGTTAAATATGATCAAAGTTTTAATTATTACATCATATAAAGAATTATATTAATTCCATAATTATCATTTTTATAAATAAATTATACTTTTAAAACCAACCATTAAATTTGGTTATGAAAAATGAATTATGTTACATTCATGGGGATAGTAGGTCATACATACGCTGGGGTAGCGATTTCATTTTTAAAATTGCATAAGGGAAAGAAGAAAAGTATTATTTTATATTTAAATAATTATTATTATATCATAAATATAATATTATCTCTTTAAATAAACTTATATATATCATCCATTTGGTTTGGTTATGAAAAATGAATCACATCACTTCGTGGAGGTGGTAATCCACACGTACGAACAAATGATGTTATCATCTTTCAATAGATAGAAAGGTAAGAAAATTAATGATATATTTTATTTATAGAATAAAAAATATGTAATTAATATCATATATATACATTAAATCCATCATTATAACCCTCTGTAATAGGTGGTGGTGTAAAATGAATTACATTGGTTCGTGAGGTGGTAGTCCTCCATACATGTAAATGATGGTTTCATTTCCTATTTAGAAGAATTACATAGATATAGGTGACGAAATTAACATAATGAAATTTCAATATATGAAAGATACTAATTTTATTATTTCATCATGTTTGAAGAATATTCTAAAGAGGTAGAATAATAAATAAAATGAAAACACTCAATTTAGAACTGTACCTCTTCTTCAGATAACCTCTTTAGGTTTATACCTAAATCCTTCCTAGGTTGGTTTTATGATCAAGAAATGGCCTCTAATGTGTGGGTAAGGATGTGAGTAAGAAATTTTTTTCATTATTGGTTGGGCTAAAAGGCTCTTTAATTTTGAATAAAATAGGGTAGGGGTGTATTTTATAAGTGGGGGAGAGAACTTGCTTGGAATTTTCAAAAAGATTAAAATATATTATTATATTACTGAAGAAAAATGGATCCAAAATGGACCATTTCCAAATAAAAGATTATATATGGTAAAAATATTTTCATAAAATAGTATTTAGAAAAGTTTTTAAGTCATTTTAACTCTTATGACTTAAGTTTAACCCTCTGATAAACCTATTTTAACCTTAACTATTGTAATATATTTTTACTATTTTTACTATTCATTATGACAAAAAAATTAAGTTTAACTTATTACCAAATATTTATCATGATGATTTAAATTATGTAATCTATTTTATCAAATTTAATTCATATAATTGAAATAATTTAATTTAAAATTAAACCTGTAAAATGTGATGAAAAACTGCTTTTAAAAAAATGTCATTTTAAGTATAAAAATATTTTTATACAAAATTTAAGTAGAATGTTGATTACAATAACATTTATTGGATTATTTTTAATAAAAATGAACTAATTAAATTTTAAAAATAATAAAAAATATAATTTAACTTTGTAAATACTTTAAAAGAAAAGACAATTTTTAATAAAAATCAGTATTTTTCACTATTCATTGAAAAATCAAACATTTAAAAAAAATATAAAAAATTAATCCTAAAATAATTTTAAAATTATTAATTAAATATTTAAGTTAATTTTTTAAAATTAATATTCTAAAATTTGGAAATAAATCTTTTAAATAAAACCATATAATGCATGATAACCCAATTTGGTTTGAAATAAATATTTTTCCTTTTAAATGAAAAATTACCTAATATTCTTATAATGAATATAACTTTATAAAATATAATTAATAAATATTAATAAGACATGAAAGTTATTTATCTTAAAATTAACTAGGTTTTCACATTCTTCCCCCTTTTTGAAATTACATCCTCATAATTTTATTGATTACTTAAACAAGTGGGGATATTTTTCCTTCATAGAATTTTTTGACTCTCATGTTTCTTATTAAAACATATAGTTTTTAAAAAAAACTGACCTATTAAATCACTTTATTCCATAACACTTTCTCTCTATGGTCATGAATCTATACTTTATGTTCCTTATAAGAAAGGTTTTCTTCTAACTAAACTACTTTAGGGATCAAAACATGAGATGCATCCAACACATATTTTCTTAAAAATGGAAGTTGAAATACCTCATGTACTTGAGATAAACTCATAGAAAAGTAAACTTGGTAAGAAATTGATCCAATATTCTATATAATTTCCTATGGTCTAATTAAATCTAGACTCAACTTTCCTTTTTTACCAAAATTCATAACACTTTATCTTGGAGATACATTAAGAAGAACATGATCACCTACCTTGAAATAAAAATATTTCATATAGTTATTATTGAGTAGAAAGAATATATTTCAACAATTTATAACCTTATTTTTAAAATGACAATATATTTCCTTAAAAGTGTATATTTTACTAACTTTTTTACTTTATTGTTATAAGAATGTTTTATGGAAAAACTGTTTTTCTAGATGGAGAAATATTATTTATAGAATGAAATTATTTATCATAATCAGACGTATATGTTTGGAACATCATAAAAATGATTAATTATTTCTTAAGATAAATATTTAAAAAATTCCAGAAGTCAAAATTATAACATAGTCTATTAGATGAAGTTATATCAAGACTATCAAAAAAACATTTGTTAAATTCATCGAGTAAAGAAATTTTATTTTACCAAATTAACAATTTCTATTCCAACCAGATGAAATATGGATACACTATAACCATGTAGAAACCTATGTGCATCGTATGAACATGCTGAGTAAATTATTTAAAATAAATAAAGATTCTATCTGATCCCATTTCAACCACCTCCAATATTTTTGGATATGGTTTTTAGGGATATGACTATAAATAGAACCAACATTCAAAGAGGAGGAATATTTTTCAACCAAGACTATATAAAGTTAGTATGAAGAGTTTATAAAATCTTGTTACTTTGAGAGTGATTTAGTGTAATAATTTTAAAGAGTATTTTTCTTAAGTAATGAGTGAGAGGATGTTTTTTAAATTCCTTAAGAATTTTTGCATTTTTTAGTTTTCTACATTATCTTATTGATCAAGGGATTCTTAGGATAGAAAGATAGAGGTGTGACTGATCTTTCTGATTAAGATATTTTGGGGAAAGGAAGGCAAAGTTTTGTTTGATCATTGTATCAAGTTTTTTCTTTTTGTAAAAAAGATATACCTTATGGTTAGGTAAAAACCATGGATACAAAAATTCAGGGTTTGTGACTTTATTTAAAATTAATGTTAAAGTTTTTAAATATTTTTATAAATATTTTCTAATTTATTCTTACTTTCAATATAATATTTATTATAACTTTTTTTATGAGTTTCTTTATTATTTTTTTCATTAATTAAGTAAAGTTATCTTATGTAACAAAATTTTATTAACTATAAATATATATAAAGTATTAGTTAAAAGTATATCTGATATATTTTACTAATCGAATAGAAGGTTCATACAATAACCTATTTTAAGAAGATAATTAAATTACTAATTTTTATTTTATAAACTAAAATTCACCCCTCCCCCCCCCCCCTCTTGTAGGTAATTACTTTCTCTTTCAATCCTAAAATTATCTACATAACTTTTCTGCCTACTTTAAGTTTTCCCCATGTGATACCAAATCATATTCACCTTCTCAACTATTTATCCTACAAATTCTGGTCCTAATAACTTTCTTTCTCCAAATTCATCCCAATAAGACAGATTCCGACATCGCTTCCCATATAATGCCTCAAAAGGTGCCATCTGTATACTAGAATGAAAATTGTAATTATAAGAAAAATCAACCCAAGTTAGATATTTATCCCAAATTCCATGATAATTAATTGAATAAGTTTGAATCATATCCTTATAAGTATAAACTGTTCACTTTGAATGTCCATAGGGTTGAGGATGAAAGGTTTTCTAGAAATTTAATTCAGTACCCATTAACTTCTAAAGTCCTTTCCAGAAATAAGAGGTGAATTTGGGATCATGATCAGATATAATGGAAAGATGGACTCCATATAATCAAATTATCTCTTTAACATAAATCTAAGAAATTTAATCTAAATACATATTATCTTGACATGGAATAAAATGAGAAGATTTAGTTGATTGATCAAAAATTACCCTAATAACATTATTACCTCAATATGTCTTTGGTAATCCCACCATAAAACCCATGGATATATCCTACCATTTCCATTATAGCACTAGAAAATTTTGAATCATCCCATTCGGTAATTTTCATTTGGATTTAACTTGTTGACAAGTTAAACATTTCATATTAAAAGCAACAATATATTTCTCCATTCCTTCCAACTAGAAATCTTCTTAAAGGTCTCTATACATTTTTGATCTATCAATATGAACCAAAAATGGAGAGATGTGATCTTTACTCAATGGTTCTTTCTTCAACCGTGGGTCACATAAACACATAAACTTTTTATAAATCTCAAAAAATCTTTTTTGTTAATATTAAATTCATGAAACTTACCTTTCTTAACCAATTCTACCTTTTCCTATAACTCACAGCTTTACTTATGAGATTTCTTAATCATGTCTGAAAAAGATGATTGTACTGACACCTGAAACAAAATAGTGAAAAATTATTGCATGCATAGTTTCTAAGACAGCATTTATAAAATAATTAACCAAAGGATCGTGTTCCAGGTGTAGCATGGTAAATATAGCATTATCTTTCTAACTCAAATCATTAACTAATTTGTTTTCTTTACCTTGATGGTAATGAATTATGTAGTCTAAATCCTTTATCAATTCCATAAATCTCTTATATATCATGTTTAAATCTGTTTGGGTGATTCTATACTTTAAACTTTTATGGCATTATATATTTCACACTTTAATCCATATTAATGATGTTTCCAATTTTTTTAAGAAAAAAGTACATATTTTAGTTCAAGTTCATGTGTAAGATAATTTTTTACATGGGGTTTTAATTGATTTAAATTATAAGAAATTACCTAATCATTCTGTATTAAAACACAACTCAGTCCCTTTAATAAAGCTTTTTGTAGATAATAAAATCCCTATTTCTGAATGGCAGGTCCAAAACTAGAGAATTTACTAATATTATTTTCAATTCCAAGAAATAGTCATGGCATTCCTTTATCCATATGAAACTCACTCTGTTTCGTATTAACACGGTTAGTGTTCTAGATAACCATGAAAAGTTTTCAATAAAATAGAGGTAATAACATGTTAATCTAAGAAAACTATGAATCTTAATAACATTTATAAGGCTTTTCCATTCATTAACCTCTTTAATATTAGCGAGATAAATAGTTATTCCACCTTTATTTATGATATGTCCAATGAACGAAATTAGCTGCAACCAAAAATCATATTTACTAAATTTTCTATATAACTTATTTTCTTTTAGGGTTTGTAGAATAATCCTTAGATATTTTTCATGATCCTCATAATTTTTAGAATAAACTAAAACATCATCAACAAAAACAACCAAAAACTTATCCAAATAATCATGGAAAAATATATTCATAAGGTCCGTAAATATAGTTATATAATTCATAAACCCAAAGGAAATAACCACAAACTCATAATTCACATGCCTACTATGAAACTTTGTCTTAGGTATTTCATCCTCCTTCAACTTCAATTGATGGTACCTAGACCTGTGATCAACCTTTGAAAAATATCGATCTCCCTAAAGCTGTTAAAAATTCATAAGATGTCCAAACATCTTCCAAATTAGTTGCAAATTATTTCACCACACCCTTCTACTTATAGTCTTAATCCTTCCCATCATTCATGCTCTTCTTCAGACATGAATCTATATAGTAACTGATCTTATTATATTTAGAACACCTTACTACCTACTTATCAAAATTTTCCTTACTACTAGTAAGAACTTTTTCTTTGCAATCACAATCCATATGCCCAAAATTACCACATCATAATCAATTCCCATATTTCATAAGACATTACATAGGGTGAATTTTACCATATCTATCACAAACGAAAAACTTGATTTTATTATCTTCATATTTATTTGATGCATTCTTCTCATTTTACTACCACCTATATCACTTTTCATGATTATTTTGATAAAAAACCTAATCATCATAAAACTCTATTTTCACCTTCTCATAAGATCGAACAAGTTTCTCATAACTTTTAAATTCATGAGAGTCCAAATCTCTTCGATATCTTGGATTTATTCCTGAGTAAAATTGATTAATTTTTCTATCAAGATCTCGGATAAAAAAATTTGCATACCTTTCCAGTCGGATGATGTTTTCTTCATATGCGACCACTGAATCTTCCTCTTTTTTCCTTAATTATAATAATTTTTTTCTATCCAAATTTTAACAACCTTAGTAAAATATTTCTCAGGGAAAATATTCGTAAATTTATCCCATTTTATGGAATTAATGTTTTCTATTTCTCTATTATTCTTAACCATTGACCAATATTGATCGACTTCACCTTCAAAAAGGTAAATTTATAGAGTTACCTTTTAATGATCTAAATAAAACATGACTTTGAATATATTTTCCAAATATTTAATCCATCCCTCAACTACCACTGGTTCATAAGATCCACTGAATTCTAATGGTGTTGTCTCATAAAATTTTCCATTATTAACATGTTCTTCTATAGTAGATTTAGTTTTTCTCTAGCATGGATACCTCCACCATTTATATCCTATATTAATTAATTCATCATATCAAAAAAGTACTCAATTCTTAATTTTAACCATTTGATCTTACTGATTTAGAAGGATATTTTCCTCTTGGTGCCTCTTTATAACAACTTCCCTATTTCCTCTATAGAAAAAAATTCTGAATAGACATATTTTAGATTAAGTAATATAATAATATTAAAATATTCTATCATAATAACCATAAATTCTAATCTCTTAAGTTTATTTACTTCCATTATCCCAAACTCTAAAATTATTTAAACATGTGATTTGATACCAATAATAAGTACCTGGCCATAAACAAATATGTAAAATTGATTCTATACTCAAGAATTCATTTTCTTATATTCATTGAGATCTTTGAGGTTTATATTTTTATATAATTATCTCATATCCCTTGTATAAATAAATATTTCATCAAAAATTAGACAACACCACTTAGTATCCATTTTTTCCACATTACAAAACTTTAAAGATATAATAAGTTTTATTTTCATGAAATATCTTAACAATTTTCATTTTGACCATAACTTTGTCCCTACTCATCCTTAAAGACATATGAAAAACATTTGAAACCATGGGATGGGCACAAAAATATCAATAATGTATATTTAAAAAATAAACTCATCATTCCATGAATACTCATAAAAATTTTCCTTTATAAAATAAACTTTGAGCTCAAAATAAACATTTTCTTACCAAAGAAATCAACTTCTATAACCAATTATTTTCATAAAACCTTTCATAAAAAATGTTAAAGAAAAAAATAAAATTCATAATATTTTCTTTTCATTCATGAATTTTTTTTAAAAAAGTTATACATTTCACCCTTAAGAAGTAGCATAAACTTCCCTTCAAACTTAGGCTCATTAGCTTACCTTATTAAATCATAATATTTTTTATAAACGCATATCAATAATAGATGGAACATATTGGTAACTTGAGGAATAATTTTCATATCACTCTTACAATCACTCTTAGAAATATAATAACCTACCTGGTAAATTCTAATAATCTTATAATAGAAACCTAACTGATTAACTCTGTCCCTTTACCCAATGCATTGGATAGCTATATCAGGCTCACCCATCATCATGAGCTACATCGAGATCACCCATCATCATGAGATATCTCAGGCTCCACCATTATCATAAAAAATTCCTAAGAACCATAACATGGTCATAACACATAAATTGTTTTACTTTCATTATTACACTTATAAAGATATTCTTTACACTCATAAGAAAAACATTTCTAGATATCGAAATATTCATTCCATTTAAAACCATTTTTTGAAAATAACTAGAATAAAGGGAAGGAGGGTTTTTCTTGTAAAAAATATTGTAATGTAATCTAAATATAATCACATTTATGGTGGTAGTAAAAACATTTGACATCGTATATCTTAAAACAGAACCTTCATTTTTCCTTTTTGGTTAAAATGTTCTGTATAAAGTACATAAAAAGATGACTTTCCAAAATATTTGAAAGAAATTCAAAAGTGACTTAAAATTTTCTTTGTAATTAATTTATTTCCATATAAATATATTCATAAAATAATTATAATAATATGGACATTAAAGAAAGGTATTTATAAAATAAATCTTTAAAACATTTAAAATGAGTTTGTTAGGGTAAAGTGTCCCTTACCTGAAGTCTGACTCATCACATACATTATTTATCTTATTAAATAATAAAATTATGATAATTAGTTACTTATTTAAGAACTTTTTCCGTGTTTATTATTTATTTTATTTTATTTATTACCATATAATATACAATTACTTAATCAATTAAGTTCACATTGGATCTTTTGGCGATATTCGAATAATATGCCCAAAATGACTTTGGTTAGTTGACTATGGTCAAAGAGATCATTATTCCATAATCTTAAAAATAATAATAATGACATAATTATAATTTTTTACATCAACTATACTTTTAAAATAATCATGAAATATGGTTATGAAAAATGAATTACATTACAATCATGGAGATAGTAGGTTATGTATATGCATAAGTAACATTTTCATTTTTCAAAGAGCATGAGGGAAAGAAGGTAAATATAATTTTTTCTTTATATAATTATTATTATATCATAAATATTGCATTATCTCTATAAATATACTTATATATATTAGTCATGTGATGTGTTCATGAAAAATGAATCATGTTTCTTTGTGAAGGTGGTAATCCACACATATGCACAAACGACATTATCATTTTTCAATGGATAGAAAGGTAAGAAAATAGATAATATATTATATTTCCATAATGGTAAATAGTTCATCAAAATCATATATAAACATTAAATATATCAATATAACTAGTCGTTATAGGTGGTGATGAAAAATGAATTACATCAGTTAGTGAGGTGGTAGTCCGTTGTACACACAAATGATGGTTTCATTTCTCATTGTGAAGAAGGATATGCATATAGGTTGTTACATTAACATAATAAAATCCTATTATATTTAAGATACTGATATTATTATTTTATTATGGTTGAATAATATTTTAGGTAGGTAGAATAAAAATAAAATGAAAATGCTCCACTTCTTCATACAATCACTTTAGGTTTATACCTAAAGTCTTATTAGGTCTGTTTTCTAATTAAAAAAGGGACTCTAAGATATTTTTAGGAATTTAAGGGAATTTATTGGGTTAGGTATTGGATAAACCAAAAGGATATATAAGTTTGGATAAAATAGGATAGGGGTGTCCTTTTATAAGTGGGGGAGAGGACACACTTGGAATTTTAAAACAATATTAAAATATATTTATCACTTAGTCAAGAAAAATGTATCCAAAATAGACCATTTAAAAATTTTAGATGACATAAGGTTTAATTATGGCCATAAAATATGATTTAAAAAAGTTTTTAGTTTCTTTTAACCCTTATCACTTTATTTTAATCTCTAGTAAACTTGTTTTAACCTTAACTGTTTTAACATATTTTATTTTTTTTACTATACATGATGACTAAAAAATAAGTTAAAATTATTACCTAATATTAATTATTATGATTAAAAATATCTGATCCATTTTATAAAATTCAATTCATGTAATTGGAATAATTTAATTTAAAATTAGACTTGCAAAACGTGATGAAAAACAGTTTTTCAGAAAAACGCATTTTGAGTATAAAAATATTTTTATACCAAATTCAAGTATAATTTTGATTCTAAAAAATATTTATTGGATTATTTTTAATCAAAAGGAACTAATTAAATTTTAAAAATGATCCAAAATAGAATTTATCTTTGTAAATACTTGAAAATAGAAGATAATTTTGAATAAATACAGTATTTTTCACTATTCACTGAAAAATCAAAATTTTCATAAAATTTTATAAAACTCATCCTAAGTTAATTTTAATATGATGAATTAAAAAATAAATTTAATTTTTTTAAATTAAAATTATATAATTTGTAAAAAAAATATTTTAAATAAAACAATATAATACGTAAAAACCCAATTTCATTAGAAATAAAGTTTTTTCCTTTTGATTGAAAAATTGCCTAATATTATTATAATGAATATAACTTCATGAAATATAATTAATGATTATTAATATGATGTGAAAATGATTTATATCAATATTAATTGGTTTGTTACAGTCATGGCTTATCAGTTAGCACTACCCCCCCCCCCCCACCCATAGATGAGTCAGGTTCATGACATCTTCCACATATCGAAGCTTCATCAGTATCTTTATGGTGATCCAAACATCATTGATTGGGGTAAACTAGATATTGAAGATAATGTGACCTTCAAGGAGTAAACTATTGAGATACAGGAACATTAGGAGAATGTGTTTTGTGGGTGTTTTATTCCTTTGGTACATGTCATGTAGCGACATGGTGGCTTGGAGGAGAGTACATGGTAGTGGTAGTCACAGATGTGCACCAGATATCCCAGGTTTTTTGATGCTTGATACTTCTTACTTTGATGCTTTTTTACCCATTTTTGTCTATTTTGTAAATTTTGGATATTTTTTATGAGATTCTTTCTCTTCCTTGACATTGTTCTTATTTTGGTCATTCCCTTGAAAGGTATCTTCCCCAAGAGTGTGTTTTAAGGTCAGTTGGTGATTCTATGAGTTTTTTGATTCATTCCTTTGGTGGGATGGTTGTGTTCTGTTCATAGCGAGAACCTTGATAGGTATCTTCTGGGGTGTTTTTTTAGACCCCCCCCCTTCTTTCTAAGTATTTTTTAATTCTCAAGGGTGAGAATTGTTTGAGATTTATCTGATGTTTGGGCCCTATTTTTTAAATACCTTTCATTACATTTCAAGTGGTCAAAGGTATATGAGGAATATGTGGAATGGTTTTAGATAAGTTTAGCTATAATTTCAACTATAGGGTGTTTCTATGGCCTGAAGCCTTTGACTGTGGTGTAAGGGTTGTCTTATAGTGTGTAATAGTGTGTTACATTATGGAGTTTAGTTGGGAGATGAGGATGCAACATAGATGAATAGTTTTGTAATGGTGTCTCAGGAGGAGTGGTTTTGGTGGTTCTTCCTATTTTGGTGTCACTATGTCATGAGGTGTAGGTTACGTCGTGGAGGCTTGGGAGGAGTGGTTTCTATGGTTCTGCTTGTTTCTGTATCAATGCGGTGTGAGGGGTAGGTTGTGGCATAGAGTCTTAAGAGGTGTTTTTTTTTTTGTGATTCTGCTTGTTTTAGTATTGTTATGGCATGAGGGGTAGGACATTTTATAGAGGATCAGGAGGTGAGTTTTTTGTATTTCTACCAATTTGAGTGTTTTTGTTCCATAGATTTGGGTTATAGTGTGCCCTTCTTCTTTGGTGTTAGAGTCTTAAAGTGTGGTGGTTCCCCTATGTTGCAGTAAATTTTCCAGTTTTATAGAATATTTTTATTGATTACACCATGGATCTTAGATGCTACTTTTACTATGTTTGTTATGGTGTGGTCTCTTACCTTTCACCATGGAATCTTCTCTATGTTAGCCTATTACGTTGTAATGCAGGGTGTTGTTCCATGGTCTTCTAATTTCCATTTTTCCTATAAATTACCAAACCCCCTTGAACCAAATTATTCTTCCACTTTTTTATCAACTCTTGTGTGATTTAGGTGTGTCTTTTAGAGACTTTTCGTCCTCTTTTCAATGTATTTGGACCTCATCTTCTATATATTGGTATATAGTGATCCATGGTTAGTTTTCCCTTCTCTGATTGTTCTATTATCTTTGATTCCTCTTTTATCATTCTATGATGGGTTATTCTCTTCATTTTTATTTTTTTTATATCAATAAATGATAGATGGATCTTTTTAGGTTGGTGTTTTAAGGATCATTGGTTCCTTATAGAAGTGGTAATCAGAGTTTGGTACTTGGAATTCTATTCTTGCTTAGAGAATGTTGAGATCTTCATGTTGAGGTAGGATATCTGTTACCATTCTATTATTTAAAGTTAAATTGTGGGATTATTATTATTTAATACTTTGGTTAAAATTAAAATTAACCTAATAAAGATAATAATGTGAAATTTAAAGAAATAATGAATTTTTTGCTTGGGTTTATGTTTTCTTTTGGTTTTATTCCTACTGATGCCTTGTATTTTTGTAAGATAGTGTACTATATTTGTGTTTTGGTTGTTCTTCTTAGCATGGTTTTTATATTTGAAATTGGATAAAAAAATCAAGATAATTGTAATGATTTGGTTAAATAAATAGTCATGTTAATTTTATATATTTCCTTATTTATTCTTGATGGAATATAAAAGTAATTATAAATGCATGTTTAAATTTTTTTCAAAGATTTGGATAGCTAATATGTAATAGGTTTCTTATTTTTGAAAACATATGAATAATAAAATGTTTAATTAAATATGGGAACTAAAATGGTTACTTTATAAATAAAAATTAATTGGGGTTGTGTGAGACTGTTCTTGTTGTATAAGTCTTGTAAGCCTTCCTTCTATGGCCTTAGTGCCTTTACCTATGTGTAGAAAATAATTTTGGAAAGTATGTGTGCTCTAAGAATTTAGATCCTTGTTTTAATTTATTGATAAACTTGTATGGTTGTTTTTCCTTGATGACCAGAGAGTTGGGATCCTGGGGATTTTTGACTAATGGTTCTTTTGATATAGTTGTAAACCTTGGATAAGCAATGGGTTGGGAGCTCGGGTTGTGGTGATGGTTGATTCCTGTGATAATAAGATAGTTCATGTTGTGTGAAATATTGTGGAACACAATGGAATTTGAGATTATTTTAGAGATATTATTGATCAATGATATTCTGGTTTCTTTATTCTTTCTAGAATTCATGTATTCCAAATGTTGCTTGTTGGTTTCCAGCCACTTTCCATAGTCAAACTCTCTACATGACATGTGAAGTTATGATGTGGTAGCTTAACTGAAGTCTTAGACTACCCGAATAATTTTTTAATGATAAATTAATAAATAATAAACCCACTATATGGGATTTTGTCGATGGAAGTAATGTTAAATGGTTAATATCATATTAATGGTCATGAAATACTTGAGAATGTGACAAGAGATTAATAGTGTCATTGGAACTTGGATTAAAATATTAAAATTTTAATCTTGGAAATTATAATGGAAATAATTAATTAATGTATAATTAATTAATTAATGTGAATATTTATTCTTGTATACTTATTTGATACCTAGACCTTAATAATTTAAATTTAGTGTCCTATGAGATGATAATGGTAGATGAGTCTACATATATGTGGTTTTTCTTAGTGTGGTTTGTGCATGATATATTTTTTATTTTTTATTTCATAAGATTCCCCACCAGAGTTAGTAGGGAAACCAAAATCCAATCATTTTGGATGTTGTTTTCTCTAATATCTAGGATGGCGAGGAAATAGATGGATGACTCCCCCCCCCCCTCTCTTTCTAGACATTAATGAGTAGGTATATCCTGGTCTATAATGGATAAGGGTATAGGGTGCATTCTTAAAAAGGTTGTGATGGATCATATATTACTATATATTTATGTGTGAGTTGTAATGGCTTGAAGTGTAATACATACTTGTATCCAGATATGGTGTTTTCATCTTTCCATGGGTGTACATGTATGGGATATGAAGTCTTAAGGTATAATGAACATACACAGGTTGTAGTGGATTCCAGGTATACACATGGTTGTGGATGGGATAATAATGATGATTATGTGGATATGTGTACTAATGCCAACACAATATATTGGGCCCTGTATGGGACTGAGGTGGGTAGGATCGAGGCCTAACTCACATCAGGTATGACTTACTTATAGGAGGGATGATCTTAGGATGTGTGGCATTGGGGTGTGAGAGTGACAAACAACTATAGAAGTGTAAGTGGGGTACCCTTTTTTATATATATACTTTTGATATAGTATGGATTAATTCTAGGATTTATTTGGCGGGTGAGGCATGTTCAGGATGGTAAACTATTTTTACCTATTTAGGTGATGATTTAATTTTATTTGTTTATTCATTGGGCTTTGGTATGCTTCTTTAATATTTTTCACAAGAGGCTTCAGGTAGGATCCTAATGAGTATATATTTTATGATTTCCCTACGTATATATAATATATTTTTCAAGTCAGTAGGGATAGGTTGGTGATTAGGCTAGATAATACTATCTTATAGGATTTTTTGAGAAACCGTTAGGAGTTTCTAGATTTTTTTCATCACTGCCCAGTCTTACTTTTAGTATTTGCAGTTTTTCTTTTAGTTTATGTATGAAATTACATGTATTTATATTTCTTATGGTTTATTCATGTTGTTTATTGGTATTTTATCCTTATTATCTATTAATCCTTAAACTTTATAGAGGTTAATTCCTCTCATGAATGTGATAGATATACCCTCGGTGTTAGTTTCCAACTCTTGGACTATTGGAGGTGAGATTTGGGTATCATTATCTCTCTTTATTCATTAATATCCCATGTGTGATACCTTTAGAGGGAGGTGTTCAGATGGCATGGATTAAGACTTGATCTGGAGTATGTTTTAAATATTCTTATAATGAAGGATCATTCCATATAATCATGATAAATATCATCTCAAAAATCTAAATAAGTTGGTATATGTGATATGCTTTGATGTAAAATTGTAATTCCAATGTTTATGGTATATGTATAAAATGATTAAAGTAAAGAAGATATTTATTATTAATATAAAAATATATAGTTTCATTTGATGTCTTTGTAAACTATCAGGGTTTATTTGGATGAATCTAGAGTAGTGTAAATAAAGTTGGAGGAGTTCTGCAGGTATATCTCAACTAGCACCAAGGATATATCCCTATACAGGATATAGTGTTATGAGAGGATTTTACACTATGTGCCCATTTTCACAGATGGTAGGATTAATGGACATAGATCATGGTAAAACATGCAACAACAAATGAAAATAGAGATAGGAGGATATCAAAGACACTGTAAGAGAACATGAGTGTAGTGATATGAAAAGAACGTAGGTTGTGATGCCATCATTGATAACATAATTTGTTCATATATTTTTCACATTATTTTCATTGAATAATTTTCTTAATACCGTATAATTCAATGTATTTTTGAATATTTATGTCTATATAAATCTTGAGGGTGAATTTGGGGGAGTTTTGAGAATTTTGAAGAATGATGAAGAAAATCATATCGCAGTCTGGGGCGTTACGACATAAGAGTAAATTAAATGATCAATTATCCATGTATGAGCAGTATTTTAAAAGAATAGATATTTAATATTAAATTAGAAATCCTACTATTTTTGTAATAATAAATTGAAGATTTAACGTACCATTGATGAGTAAATCTAAAGTTTCTAAGGCCATGCAGGATTAAACAGGAGTTGTGTATGAATAACTAAAATAAATCAAAACACAACTTGAGACACCACGCCAAAATTTACTACATATGAATAGTATGGGAGAAGATAAATAAGTAATTTCACCATGACCAAAGATCATAATTTCATATCAATTTTTCATAAGAATAACTTTTGAGGAGTTGATAATCCATCGCACTATGATTCCTAACTTTATAATGAAATCTTAAAAAGGATGGGTTAACCAGTGAGAAATCAAAATTATATGATGCATCCAACAACCCCTTCACATCACAATAGGTTCAAGTGAAATATTTGATTCTAAATTTTGGATGAAATATTTTTTGGTTGCAGCATGATACTCAAAGATTCAAATATTAGATAATTTAAAGATATTCTAATCACACCGCAATTCATTCCTTTACTCTATAATAAAGGCCACCCAATGAGAAAAGATAGGGGATATATCTTAAAGATATGAACTTCACATCACAATGCCTATAATTTTTCCATGACATAGTCTTGTATTATATATATGTTATGTTTCTAAATTTTTTAAAGATTATAACAATATTTGATGAATTCTACTCTTCTAGAGAGAGGAAAGGAAAAGAGTTTATTATTATGAATTGTTGAAATCAAATTCTTTGATTTCAGTGAGGTTTTATCACCTCAATTGAATTATTTATTTGGTTTTGTTTTCTAATTTTATATCTTTACCATATCATATGATCACTTTTTTACTCGTGATGGATTTCACTTCTGTTAGGACTAAGTAATCTCTTAATGGATGGTGGATTAAGAGTGTGATAATGGCGATACTTTGTTAATTGATGGATTTTTCTTATGGATGGAATATATTGATTTAGAGTCACATTGAGAATAAATTATATTTCATTCCTTAATATTTCTTCAATATAAATAGTAATTAAGGAAGGATAGACAATGTGGTAAGGAAGGATGGGACTATGAGAGCAGTTTAAATTTTTATTTTTTGATTGAGATTTATTTTTAAATCACATTATTTTAATTAGGTTCCATTGGTGATAAGATATTTAAAGAATTAAATTAGTGATAACTAACATTGAACAAATGAAAATTAATTACCCTTAGATAATCTCAGAACTAATCAATCATTCTAGTCCAAAAGTTAATGAAATTATACTTCTTAGAAAAATCCATTTTCTAAAATTAATTCACGGTTTCTATTTTTAATATAATGTTTTTCATTGTAATGAGTTTTATTTGATTCTATTTTAAAACTATTTTTTATTACTTTAATTCTATGTTTTCATTTATAAATTCAGAACCAATAATTAATAAAGTCTCATTAAGTTATTTTTTTCAATCCTATTCCCAGTGTATCGACCTTAGACTCTCTATTACTTTACTACACTTTAGTATTTTTAGCAGTATTAATTCCTTGAACATTATTTTATAAAATTTTACTCTCCACCCTTGATAAGTTATGAATATCAAGGTTATGAAAATTTATTGGAACCATTTCTAGGTATGGTAGCCATAAAACTAGCTAAACAAGTTCTCTATTAGTTACTTATTTCACCACATTTTTTTCTCTTTTTTCATTTTTATTCACTTTTACACATGTGGGTGTTTCTATTTTTTCCTTTACAAGTTGTAGGTTTATGATCCACAACCTTCGCACTCAATCAAATAGTTTGGATAAAACCAAACCATTTGACCTCTACCATGAGAAATAGCACTACCTTTTAGACATTTAATATCCATGATAGAAAATTGAGTACCTCGTAACATGAATGATAAGTTTGGTAACATCATCGATGAAGCCAAGTTAACACCATGAGTGATGACCTTGATGGACTACAGACTTATATCAGTCAATGAATCATCCCTTACCATAGTGAATCCACTAATTCGGGATAAAATTTTTGAACTATAAATAGATATAATTAAAATTATCTAAAACATTGGACAATTTGGTGGCCTCCAAACTAAATTCCCACATAGACACCTCCCCAATTTTCTATAAATTTGTGTCACTTTTAAGAAAAATGGAGTGTCTAATGATTACATTCAATTGATAAACATTCCTTTTTAATTACAGGATCACACCAAGGATTGTATCACATCCCTACCATTCAGGAAAATCATCACATGGTATGGTTTGGAAAGTATACTTCAAGAAAATTACTTCCCACCGATGAAAATGATGCAGCTTCGGTGTGAGATTTAAAATTTTACTCATCAAGATAGTGAATCCAATTATGAGTATTGGGAGAACCTTAAGGATATACTAAGAAAATTCTCATGCCATGGATTATCTCTTTGTATGTATATATATATATATTTTAAAATATAATTCACAAGTGGTGGAAGATTCAGCAATGGGATAAATACTTATGAAGAAGATTCCATATAAGACACAAGAAATTTTGTATGATTTTTACAATAATTTATCTTAGCGGAAAGGAAAAAGTGTCCCTCATCAATTAAGAATCCATCAATTTGAGGAAACGATTATGCTAGCTGCAAAAATAGAGACCATGGAAAAAACAAATATAGGCACTTCTCACTATTCACAATCAAGGAGCCTAACCTGAGCCATAAAAATGATTTAATGTGAGATATGTATAGGTCCACACTTATTTCTAGACTTAAAAATCATGAATGAGGAGAATTTGATGGGAGAAGTGATTTTTATGGGATAAAAATAAATAAAATCTTATTTTTAAAATCATTTTGGATAACAAGTAAGGTCAACACCCCAAAATTTGGGATGGAAACTTCAAGGAGGAAAGAAAAATTCACATTTTTTCCAAGGTCCTTTAGAATTCCCATAAAGATAGTAATTATTCTGACCCTTCAAGAAATAATTATAAGCTCTAAGGTAACATATTTTATAGTATCCCCAATAAAAATAAAAATTATAACCATGACCTCAATGAGGATATCCCTATTTTAAGGTGTTAATGGAAAAAGACATGTAGTGAAATGATCGATGACTCTCTTAAGTGGAGACCAAACTTCAAAAGCATGAAACTTACTTGGAAAACAACAAATCCTCACTATGTAACATCAAATATCAATTGGGAAAACATTCTTAAAATTTTTATAAGAGACCACTTGGTACTCTATAGGGAAATATAGAAGTTATGACAAAATTTTCAAAGGTTGTGATATTAAGGATTATAAGGTATTTTAAAGAGTAAAACACATACAAAGAGAAGAAGGTTGAGAATGAGAATAATATAGAGAATGGGAATAAAGAAAAAATAACAAGTCAACCATGGAGTATAATAAAGAAGCTAAAGATGAGTTATTAAGGATTGGTACAGATGATTTCAAGTAACCTAAATTGAAACCTTACCAAACACCTCTCCCCTTTTTGGAGAATATGTGTTGATTAAATATGAAGACATGTATAATAAATTAATGGACATATTCAATAAGATTCACATAAATATTAAATTATATAAGTAAATTTCACAAATTTAATTACAAACCAAGTTCTTTAAGGAACTCCTTTATGACAAAAATAATTTTGAGGAATTCAGTATGATATCTCTATAAAAATAATTCTCATCTTTTTTTCAAAGTAATCTACCACAAAAGCTTCAATATTTGGGTATTTTCTTCATTCTATGTACTATTGGTTCATGTACTTTCAAGAAATCTTTATTTTGATTTTGGGGGTAAGTTTTGACCTTATTCCACTAAACATATTTAAGAAACATGGGCTAAGTAATCCAAATACCATGAGAATTTCCCTCTAACTAGTGGACTAATCTATTAGGTACTCAATCAGAATTCTATATGATTCCATAGTGAAAGTAGGTAAATTCATCTTCCCCGCTGATTTTCTCATTTTATAAGTGGATGAAGGAGTATAGGTTCTAATCATTCTTGCTCATCCTTTCCTATCCATAGGTAAAGCACTCATAAATGTAAATTAATAATGATAAATATTCCTAGTTAGAGAGGAGAAATATTAATTTAATATTATTATGATAGTGAAACAAGGAGATGAAGCTGAATATTTTCATTCCATTATCACCACTGAAGAAATATATGGATTGATAAATAATAAATACAATGAATATAAGGTGATGATATACTTGATCGATGGAGAATTATAAAGGATATTATAGTGAATCAATGTGGAAATTCAATAAGATGAAGAGTTTGAAATAGTGGAACATCTCTCAAGGGAGTCCTTTTCAGAGTTGGTTACCTTGATTATATAACAACCAAAGATAAATATAAAGAAAATACCAAGGAATATATGATATTCATTCATGGGTGAATGGGAAGAACTAATGGTGATAGTGAGTATTAAACATTAAAAAGATAAATAGCATTGATTAGTGGAAGTATCAAGGAAAAGGAATAACACCATTGAATGGAGAATTGTTAATGTAAAAGGGATCATACCTTCCCTTTATATGCATAATGTGAGACTATAATATGAAAATAATATGACAAGGAATCCACGTATTAGGTTGACATCAATAATGAAAGTGGTTGTGAAAAATGAGATATTCAAGCATTTGGATACTAGAATCATTGATCTAATTTTGGATAGTGAATGGGTTATCCCACTCTAAGTTATGCCCAAGAAATTAAGTATGATAATGTCCAAGAATGATTATGTGTTGATTTCTACCTGGATGGTGATGGGGTGGATATTTTATATTGATTATTGAAAATGAAATTATGTAATAAGGAAGGACGCCTTCTACTATCATTCATCGACCAAATGATAGAAAGTTTAGTCAAATATGAGTACTAATATTTTATAGATGGATACTCCGTCTATAATAAATTTAAATAGTTCCCAAAGATCAATGTAAGGAAACCTTCACATGCCCTTTTAGAACCTACGCCTACCAACTTATGTCTTTTGGTATGTATAATGCACCTTCCACCTTTCATCGGTGCATGACACGTATTTTTTTATGAGATAGAAGAGGATTTTATTAAACTATTCATGGATGATTTCTCCATATATAGACAATCATTTTTGGTGTGTCTCAAAAACCTTGACTTGTTTTTGTAAATATGTGAAGAGGAATTCCTAGTGTTAAATTGAGAGAAGTTCCTTTTCATATTTAAGGATGGAATTTTTCTTGGACATCAGATTTCTAAAGAAAAGATATAAGTGGACCCCATGAAAATAAAAGTGATCCAATAATTTCCAAACCTGTGATGGTAAAGGATATTTTAAGTTTCTCGGTACATGCTAGTTTTTACCATAGGTTTGTAAAATATGTTTTATATATTTCTTGACCCCTCACCCACATTTTGGAAAAAGATATATATTTTACATTTGATATAAGTTTCAAGGAATATTTAAAGGATATAAAGATAAGGATAACTTACCCAATAATGTTACCCCTAAATTGGAAGGATCCATTCAAACGTATGTTTGACTTAAATGAATATGCAATAAGGGAAGTTCTCATGAAAATAGTTGAAAAAATATTCAGGTATATTTAATATATAATTCAGGTTCTTATGAAGACATTGTTCAATTATTCCATGATAGATAAGGAGCTACATGTTGTGGTCTTTTCATTTTTAAAATTTTAGACCCTATCTTATACTCTCTAAAGTGGAAGTATACACTAATCATGTGGTAGTGAAGTATTTACTAAATAAGAAAGATACCAAACACCTTGATCTGTTGATTATTTTTCTCTAGGAGTTCAACATTGAAATGAAACATAATAAAGGCTTTGAGAATATTTTTGTCGATGATATTTCAAAAATATATTTTCCACACCTTATAGGATATAATGAGGTTTATATTAAAGATGAATTCCCATATTAATATCTCTTTATATTGGATCTCATGGCATGACCATGGTTTTCCAGCATCACTAACTATTTGTAAAACAAGACAATCGACCCATAATAAACATATCAATATAGAAAAAGATTCCTATATAAATTTCAACATTATCTTTCAGATGATCCTCTACTTTTCAAGAATTTTAGGGATGGGTTGATTTTTTGGTGTGTTCCTTAAAATAAAGAGGAAAGTGTGTTGAATTTTTTCCACTCCTCACTGATGAGAGGAGATAGTGATCTAGAGAGAATATTGGTTATGATCCTTCAAAGTGGATTATTTTGACCAACCTCACATAAATATGGATTTATTTTTGTGGTGGAATGTAATCACTATCAATGTACTGAAAATTTTTATAATAGGGATGAGATATCACAGTATCCCATTATGAAGGTCATGATATTTTATGTATGGAGGGTTGGCTTCATGGGTCCTTTACCTAACTCTTCTAACCACACATACATATTGGTGTGTGTTGATTATTTCTCAAAATAGATTAAAGAAGAATCCACCTTAACCAACATAGAAATAGTGGTCACTGGATTTATGAAGAAGAATATATTCTCCAAGTTTGGAGCACCCAAGTTGATTTTCAGTTATCATAGAACACATTTCAATAACCACCTATTAAGAGGAGTTTGGGTGAAATATGGATTCTGGTATAACACAAGTACATTGTATCATCCTCAAAAAAATGGACAAGTAGGGATTTCTAATCAGGAACTAAAACAAATTTTTGATAATATCACCAATGTAAGAAAGAAGGACTAATTAAGAAATTTTGATGATGGATTATGGGTTTATCAAATAGCCTCTAAGACATCATTGGTAATGTCTCCATTTTGTTTGGTGTATATAAAACCATTCCATATTTCAATGGATATTACCCATAAATCTTATTGGGTGATTAACATTGTGAATTCGAAGGAAGATAAAGTTAGTATGAAGATATTATTTTAGGTTGACAATATTGAGGATATCTTGAGGGATTCTTATGTTAATGCCACAAATTATAAGGATATAACTAAGAAGTTTCATGGACAACACATTTTAAATAAGGATCTATACAAGGAATATAAGGTGGTTTTTTTTAATTCATGGTTATGTTTTTTCTGAAGTAAACTCAAGTCAAGATGATCCTTTAAAAGTAACAAGAACATTACCATATGGTGGTATGAAAATTAAGAGAAATGAGGAACCACCCTTCAAGGTGAATGGAAATCTTCTTAAGAACTATATTTATTATTATAAAGTGTGGTGTATCATTTATTTTTCTTTGACTGTAGAGAATAAAATATGTTGAAATTTCAACTTTAAATAAAGTGCTAGGTAGGAGGAAACCTAGGTATATTTTCTTTTAGTTTTTCATTTTTCATTTATCTTAGTCTTTAGGTTTGGACTTGTTAGTGTTTTTATTAATTTAGATACTCTGATTTTATCTCCTTTAATCCCCTTAATGAGCTACTCAATTTTCTTCTAATAATAGTGAAAAGGTAGTGTAATTGAGATACAAAGGAAATATTTTAGTGTTTAAAGTATCAAGGACAAAATTCTTACAGTATATAACATCATGACCTAGTATGTTTTTCCATTCTACAATGTCCTATCTCTAAGTTTCTATAAGTTCTTATCACAACACATGAATACATTATATACCACAAATTAAAAAGTGGTCTTATCTAGAGGAGAAAAAAAATTGGGTTCATAACCATTCTGTAATAAAACCCTAAAACCTCAAACATTAGGGAGGTGAATAATGGACCATGGTAAAACATCAGGTTCCATGTTGTAATCACTCAATTTCAAGGATAATAGTAGAACACTAAGTTTTCGTGGGGAAGGGATTTCACTAAATAATACCCTGCAAGGACCTCCATTGACTTGGCCTTGATAAATAACATTGAGATTCTATAGGTCATGACATAATTGATAAATTATAGAATAAATAGGATAGCACCAAAAAATAATGAGGTCATGCCACACTGCAAGCGTGACTACAATCCACAAGCTGCAGAACTTCAATGCTATAATTATGCTATAATGTCCCAATCCATGGTGTAAAATTTCAGATAAATTGAGTTTTAAAAAATCATAGGTCTATAAATAAAGGATTATCAGACCACATAAAGTAGTATCACAAATAAAAAACAATAAATTCCTAAGGTAAGGGATAATTTTTCAATCTCATTTTTATCTGAGATTGTTTATACGTAAGTATTTTCTGGGGATATATTTATCATCCATTTCCATGTTTTATAAAAAAAATTCATAAAATGTTTACTATTCTTCTATGAATGTTTAAAGTTATTTTTACCCATTTTTGACTTTTACTTCATGGTATGGAAGTAATCTTTCTTTTGTTTACTATACGAGGTACTTTTTTATTTTTTCGGTAAAAGTATGAGGAGAATGTTTTTAACTCATACGGCATGAATGGATTTTTACATCTTCTTAATGCCTTATTTACATGAAGCTTACTATAAAATATTTCAATTTTATTTTCAACTAAATTATTTTCTTTTAAAATTACATGGAATTTTGAAAAAAGAAAATATTTTTAAAGAAGAAAGGATATTTTCCTCAGGAATTAAGTTCAAGTGTTTTATCAAAAATTTTTTCCATCTAAGATAACATAGGTTTATGTTTCTATCCCTATTATTAGTTTTATTTTATTATGTTTCTGATGGAATTATTTTTATAAAGTCCATTTATCTTATATAGATTATGTTATGATGGTATAATGTTTAAGAACCCCATTTTATTACATGGGTTATGCTATGATGAATGATTTATGTTTTTGTGGAACATGTAAGAATGATTTCATTATGAGATGGGTGGGACCTATATCTCCCTCCAATGCATTGGGTAAATATTTATATCTCATGAGATATACATGGTTGGAAAAAAATTAAATCTGGTTCAGTAATACCGGATTGGAATGGCAAGTAAACCCGGTTCAATAATAAACTTCATCCACTATGATGGTCTTGGAAGCAATGTCTTGGCTACTATGGAAATCATTTTATATGCTCAATTTTTTTCCATAATTACATGTTTTATGCCAATGTTATTCTATCATGGTTAATGTTACCTTATGATCTATGCCTTAAGTACTGCCAAGATTTATGTCATTGCTCAATATTTTGATGTTTAAACTTTATGATCATGTTTTTACAGTCAAATGTTTATGGTTTCTTTTATGTTCTCCATGTTTACCCTTACTGGGAATTTGAGCTCACCCTTTTTATGTTTTCTTTTCCCCAGGATATAAATAAATGGTTTAGGTAGGAAAACAAAAGAGGAATATCTTTATGGGAGATGTTGAAGATCTTTCACTATGATTAGAAGATTATGTTCCAATTTTTCCAAAGACACTAAACTAATATGGTCTTTGGGCATTTGTTTGTGTCATGTATTAAGTATTACACAAAAGAAATGTAATGTACATGTATGTAAATATTGGGTATCTACATAGTCATTGTATAGTGACCACTAAGATTAATATATATCAAGGGTTATGATAAAGTCTAATTAACACAGATGGAAGAAGCGGTGGACTTGACGAGTAGTATTGTATCCTATGAAGTCCATCTATCGGAGCCTCTAAGGGAGATGGAATCGCTAGGATTTTACGATGACTAAGCCCAATTAAATATTTAAAAACTTAGGTTTAATTGAAATAATTAATGGGAGAAGTTCAATATTATCGAGATCAGTACCTAAACTATGTTCATCAAACCATCCCTAGAAATCACCACCATCGCACTCCTTATCCTTAGGGAATATGCTAGTGTAATAAGGTGTTATGTATTTAGAACCAAGTAATAAAAATTTGTATATTATCTTTTTTATAAAATAATTATTACATTCAACCCTTTTTATTATTAATTTATAAAACATTATATATTGAGTTTGATAAAAATGATATTTTTACACAAAGAAATCAAAATTGTATTTTTGGGAAATATACAGTTTCAATTAAGACCCTCTTTTGATAAATTCAATAATTTATTAAATAAATTATATTTTAATAAAATATTTTTATTATATAATAATTATTTAAATATAAATTATTATATAATTTAATGAAATCCAATGTAATTTTTTAAGGGTTAAAAAGTGATTAATATTGTAAAAACAAGTATTTTATTGTAAATAGGGTTTTTTATTTAAAATTGAAAATTATAATATTTAGAAAATTATTTCAATAAAATAAGTATTATTTCTAAAATCATCACATTAAATTTATCCAATGTTTAATTTTTCATAATTTTCAGAAAAAGATGAATTTTTGAGTAAAAAATATATACAGTATAAATATACAGCCTATATTATGAATTCATAATAGCCCAAAAGTGTTTTAATAAATTCTATAAAAGGAATAAATGAGAAAATATATATTTAACCTTTAAAATAATAAGTTTTTGAAGTTATTTGATTAATTTTATAATCCTTTAATGAATCCTACAAAACCTATATTATATTTTAAGGTTTTAAAATCAATTCTTAAAAACATGTCTCGCTTCCACATCACCAAGGGTATTATTTTAATATGTTCTGTTATTTACCATATAAAACATTTAAAACCACTTTTAATTAGTAGAAAACATGTTCAAAAAATATGGGAATGTTTTTTTTAATTATTTTATTATATAGAGTCCAAAACCTAAGTTTTGAAATTAATAAAGAAATCCCCTCTTTTTGCTATAAATACCCACCCATTCTACCACTCCTCTTAACTAAAAATCCATTGAGAACTAATTTACTCTCTTTATACCTCTGTAAATCCCTCCTAAGGTGTTCCCAATCTCTTAAGAATATTCTCTCAAGCTTTTAGAAGCACACTCTCAAGGTTAGGGATCCTCTCCCCATCTTCTTTATTTCAAGTTATTTCTTTCTAGTAATCCTTTTTATTTACAATTTTCCATGTTTTAATGTGTTTTTAAACATCCATTTAATATCCTTATTATTAAAAAAGTAATAATAGGCCACCTTTCACTCTCATTAAACCCTCCCTTAAACCTTTATCTTCACCTATTATACTATCAAAATTATTCTGTGGTTTTTCCATGCCAAACATTCATATAGTGAATACCCATCCCCATTTATACTCAAGAGTATTAAACTAGATGTAACTATATTTAATTTATTTTATAATTCCATCCATATAACCCACACTCCTTAATCATTTAATTAAAAATGATGAAAGGTGTTCATGTGTTGTATGATCTATGTGGCACACACATTTACATAATATGAATGTGATGATTGGGCCTGAAATTATATGGTCATCCAATGATTTGGGTAATATTTTTATCTCATGATATTCCATGTATAGTGCATGTGAGGTTATAAAAATCACACTATGTTATAATTACTTTATGGTTAGCCTTGACTTATGGTTATGATGTCATGTCTTATGTTATCACCACATTCCTATGTTTCCTTAATGTTATCATCTTATATCATAATTTTATGTTCATGTTTATGATTCTCACATTTTTATGTCACCTTGATATTCTTCCTAACTAACATGTATTACTTTCATTGTGTTATTCTTTTATTATTTTATTATTGGGCTTTATATCTCACCCCTTTCTTATATACGCCCCTAGGCTATCCCATACAGTTTTAGAATAGTTATGGGATTTTAAGAGCATGTTTTGAATTTTTAAATAAAATTGTTGTATCCATGTTTCAATTTATTGTGTTATGTATTTAATTACCCAGATACACTCATCCTCGTAATATTTTAGGATTTTATTAATTGTATATTTATGTAATAAATCATAAATAAAGGTATATTAAAGACATGAGTTATCATAGTTAGTATCTAAGAAAGGTATAGTTATTTTTGGGGATTGGGATTAGAAAATTTTAGTTAAATCCTTAGGGATAAGAATAAACATAGTAAGACCTCTCTAAATTATGTTAAAGTTTATATTAAGTGGTTTCCTAGAAATAAAATTCATGTATGGATGTTAAAATTGGATGTAGCTCTGGCATAGTTGTACCTTGGGGTAATAACCCTAAAAAGGGAACATTGGGCATTGACTCAATTATCACATAGTTAACAATAAAGTTTCCTTTCTACACACCTGTTTTGGCACTCCTGAGTGATATTATTTGGTAAATTCACAAGATCTTTACAAACCATTATGAAGTGAACAAAAAAATCCCATAATATTTTATGTTAGTAAATAGACCATGGATAAGTTATATTAAATCTTAGAAATTCATAGGTTAAGGAATTTATTTCATTTATGATTTATCTATTAAATGTTAATATTTTCCCATTTATATGTTTAATAGTTTAAAAATTCTCATCCCTAAGGCTATTTTGGGTGAAATAAATGATTAAAACTAGAATAAAATAGTGAAAGGTGGGGCGTATCATCCATTCATGAACTTTAAATTTTCTATGTGACTATGGTTTTATGCATTCATTAATATCCGGCAAGTTTAGTATAAATATTCAAAAATCACCTCAAAACATGGAATTTAAGTTATCATTGAAAATGGAAATGGGGAAATTATTACATCTCATGTATATAACTTCTCTCATGTACATATTTGCAAGATGAAATTCCTAGGAAACCTTGTGATGCTCCATTTAGTGGAATCAAATGCAATTATAGGTATGTATTGTCTTTCCTTATATATAGAAAACATAAATTACTAAGAGAACGAAATCACCCTCTTTGTTTCGAATCACCCTTCGATTATATACAGGTGAAAGGATGATGATAAATTTCTTTTTGAATCATGATCTCAAGAATTAATATTATTTACTTATGAGAAAGTATATCTAGAAAAAATGATTGAGAATAAGGAAAATATCATCCTTGATGATGTGCCCATTGTGAGGGAATATACTGATGTGTTTCCTAGAGAATTATATGGCCTTCCTTCTAGTTGATAGGTTGAGTTATTGATCAAACTTACACCTGGAGATTTTTAAATATCCAATACTCCATATAAAATGTCCCTGTTAAAATTGAATATCTGAAGAAGAAACTACAGGAGAATCTAGATAATGGATTTATACACCCAAGTGCTTCACCATGGGGTGTGTTGACCCTCTTCATCGAGATGAAGGATGGTTCGATGTGCCTCTGCATTTATTATTAGGATATCAACAAGATAATGATAAAGAATAAATATCCTCTTCCATGGATTGATGAATTGATCGATCAACAACGTGGATCTTAGTACTTCACTAAGGTGGATATTTTATTAGGATATTATCTTGTTAAGGTGAAAAGGAGGATATCCCCAAGACTATTTTTCATATAAATTGAAAGAATTATGAGTTCATAGTGATACCATTTGGACTCACTAATGCTCCATCTATCTTCATGGAATTAATGAATAGAGTCTTTAGGGATTACCTCAAAAAAATTAATAGTCTTTATAGACAATATTCTTATATGCACCAAAATAAAGTGTGAACACGAGGAGAATTTTAAATCTATACTGAAGACCTTGAGAAAGGAAATTTTATTTGAAAATTATAGAAAATAATATTTTTTGATAGAGAAAGTAACATTACTAGGTATTGGTATCACCAAAAAAGTAATACTTATAGATCCTTCAAAAACAGAGGTAGCTGAAGGATTGACTAGAACAACATTTTTGATAGAGATCCATGGTTTCCTTGGAATAGTTGGGTCTTATCGTCTATTTTCGAGGAACTTCTCAATATTTTTAGCCCCACTAACCAAGCTAACTCAGAAGGGGGTAAATTTTTTATGGACTGATGAATGTGAGAGAATATTTAAAGAGTTATATAAGAGGCTAATCTATGCACATATTCATACATTACCCACTAGTGGGGAAGAATTTGTAATCAACAACAATGAATCCAAAAAGGAATTGGGTTGTGTACTCCTGTAAGATGAAAAAGTTATAGCATATTCCTACCACCAATTAGAGATCCATGATTAGAACTACCCAACACAAGATATGTAATTGGATTCGGTGATCATCATGTTGAATATTTTATGAAAATATATCTAGGGGAGATGTGTGACATATATATGAATCATAAAAATCCTTAATTATATATTCGCACAAAAAAATAAATATACACCAATGAATGTGGTTAGATGTGATAAAGAATTATGATTTTTTAATCCATTACCATCCTAGGAATGAAAACAAGGTGGTTAATTCTATGTGTATAAAGGATATATAAACCCTATCAATGATAAGGATTGAAAGGCATCCAATCTTCTTTGACATTCAAAATATGGAAATGGGGATAATAAAAGGATCTTCATCCTACCTTTCTCAAATAACTACCCAACCATCCATTCTTGAGAGGATCAAGGAGGCCCGAAAAGATAATGAAGAGCTACAATGAAAGGTAGTGAATATTATAGAGTTTAATTTTGTTAAATTTGGAGTTCTAAAGTTTGAAACCCCAAATATGTGTCCTATAAAAAACTGAAGAGGTAAATTCTAGATGATACACATAGCGCATCCTTCTCTATTCATATAGTAAGCACTAATACATATAGAGATCTGATTCAGAGATTATGGAGAGATAACATGAAGAGGGAGATTTCAGAATTTGTACCTTGATGCTTAGAATGCCAAAAATTCAAGGCAAGAAGATATAAGTATAAGGGTATGATGTAACCATTTCTCATACTAGTATGGAAATGGGAAAAAATAACCACGGATTCCATTTTAAGACTCCCCATGACATCTAAAGGTGATAATGCCATCTAGGTGGTAGATGATCGCCTTACAAATTTAGTGAATTTAGTTGATATTAAGGAAGATTTATCTCTTGACTAACTCACCAAGATATACATAAGGGAATTGGTAAGACTGAATGGAGTTCCACTCTCCATTATATCTTATTGAGATCTAAGTTTTACATTGAGGTTGTAGATAATCCTTTATCAAGTGATGGATACAAAGCTAAGTTTCAGTACTGTTTATCACACTCATATGGATGGTCAATCTAATAGAACCATTCAAAATCTATAGTATTTTTTTAGATCATTTTCAATGTATTTCCAAGTATATTGAGATCATAAACATTCCCTAGTGGACTGCATATATTACAATAGTTTCTTTTTTAGCATTAAAATAGCACCTTATGAGGCTCTATATGGGAATAATTTTCGAACTCCAACATGTTGGGATGAAGTTGGATAGAAAAAGATTATGGGACCTGATATTATCCAAGAGATGAAAAATAAGGTTCAAAATATTCAACATCATATGAAATCCACACAAATTCAATAGAAAATATATGTTGACAATCATCGATGAGACTTGGAGTTTAAGTTCAAAGATAAAGTGTTCCTTCATATATCACCATGGAAGAAATTTGTGAGGTTTGGAAGGAAGAAAAATCTTATTCCTAGACATATCTTCCCATTTGAAATCCATGATTACATTGAATTTGTGGCCTATCGACTAGAATTATCACCTAACCTATCCCAAGTGCATTATTTATTACATGTATCCCTCTTGAGGTGGTATATAACGAACCCATCACATGTAATGAATCCATAGGTGGTACCCTTTATAATGATCATTCATATGAGGATAATTTCATGAAAATATTAGATTGAAGATACAAAGTTCTATGAAATAGGGCAACTAAATTGGTTAAAGTGTTGCGGGGATCCCAAGTTTGAGGAAGATACATGGAAACTATAAGAGGTGATGAAACATAAGTAACCTTATATTGTAGTGTATGAAATGAAATTTATAGGGTGAAATTTCTGAATGGGTGAATAATGAAACCACCCAAAATTTTATAAATGATATTCTTTTCTAAATAAATAAATACCTTATTAAGTAATATAGTTACAAAAAACACATGCACTACTTTTATTATTTTGGACTGATATAGACTATTATATTTAAAGGACCATTAATAATATTAACCATTCATAATATATTCATCGTATAGTGTCCTTTAATATTAGTATATATCAAGGGTTATGATAATTTCAAATTGACATAGATGGAAGAAGCGTTGGCCTCATCCAGTAGAATTGTACCCTATAAAGCCTATCAATAGAAACTTTTGAGGGAGATGAGATCACTTGGAATTGACCTTGAAAATCCCAAGTAGATATTCAATAAATTAATCTCAATAAAAATTTTAAAAGTATAAGTTTAATCTTATTGAGATCATGTCCCAAAAAAAATCACTGAACCACCCCTAGAAAGAACCACCATCACACAACTTACCCTTATGGAGTATGTTGGTGTAATAAGTGGTTATGTATATAGATCCTAGTAATATGAATTTGTATATTTTATTTTTTATTAATTTAGTAAAATATGTTTAATAGATAATAATTATTTAAATATAAATTATAATTTAATTTAATTAAATCTAATGTAATTTTTATAAGGGTCAGAAAGTGGTTAATATAATAAAAATTAGTATTTTTCCTGTAAATATGGTTTTTTATTTAAAAGTGGAAATTATCATACTTGATAAATTATTTTGATAAAATAAATATTATTCTTGAAATCATCACGTCAAAATTATCCAATGGTTAATTTTTCATAATTTTATGAGACGGGAAAATTTTTGGGTAAAAATTAAATACAGTATAAATATACACCATGTATTATGACATAATAATATCCAAAAAGTTTTTTAATAAAAATATAAAAGGAAAATATGACTAAATATATTTTTCCTCTTTAAAATAATGAGTTTTCTATGTTATTTTATAAATTTTATAGTTCTTTAATGAATCCTCCAAAACCTATATTATGTTTTAAGGTTTTAAAATTAATTCTTTATAAACATGTCTCACTTACGCATCACAAAGAGTGTTATTTTAATATGTTTGGTTATTGTCCTTATAAAATATTTAAAAAGACTCCATTTTGGGAGAAACCATTGTAAAAAACCATGATAAGGTCTGTGTTTTTTATTATTTTATTATATATAGTTCAAAACCTAAGTTTAGAAATTAATGAATAAATCCCTTCTCTTTTTCTATAAATACCCACCCATACTCCCACTCCTCTTCACTAAAAACCGATTTATTATGAAAATTATATCCCTATCCTTCTCTAAATACCTAACAAGGTGTTCCTAATCTATTAATAATCTTCTCTTGATCTTTTAGAAGCTCCCTCTCATGGTAAGGGATCATCTCCTCTTCCTTTTTATTTCAAGTACTTTCTTTGTACTAAACATTTTGAATTCAAATTTTTCATGTTTTAGCCTATTTTTGAACTTTTATTTTCAATACTTATGATTACAAAGTAATGAGAGGCCACCTTTCACTCTAATTAAACCCTCCCTTGAACCTTTATGTGCACCTTTTATGCTGTTAAATTCATCTTATGATTTTTCTATGCCAAGAATTTGTGTAGTGAATACTCATCCTCATTTCCACTCAAGGTTATTCACCTAGATTTACGTATCCTTTATTTATTGGTTACTTTTATATATTAAACCCATTCTCCTTAATCATGGTATTAAAAGTGATGAAAGGCATTATTATGTTGTATGATCTATGTGGAACACTAATGCATGTACATGGATATGAATGTGACGGGTGGTCCTGGAATTATATAGCCCTCCAATGAATTGGGTAATTTTTTACCTCATGAGATGCCATGTATGGTTCATGAGAGGTTATCCTAATAAAATTGTGTTTTGTTTTCATGGCAGTTGGCCTTGACGTATGCTTGTGATTTCATGTTTAATATTGTTTCCACATTTTTATGTTCCCTTGATGTTATCATATTATATCATGCTTTTAAGTTCATGTTTCTCACCTTTTTATGTCAACTTGATATGAATCTTAACTAACATGTATCACTTTCATCATTTTATTCTTTAATTATTCCCTTATTTGTATTTATATCTCACCCCTTTCTTATGTACATCTCCAGATTATTCCATGAAGTTTTAGAAGAGTGATGTAATTTTAAGAGCATGTTTCAGAGTTTTTAAATAACATTATTGTATCCATGTTTCAATTTATTATTCTATGTATATAATTACTCAAATACACTAGGCCTCATGATATTGTAGGGTTGTATTAAGTGTATATTTATGTAATAAATCATAAATTAAGGGGTATTAAAGATATGGGTTTTCATAGTTGCTATCAGATAAAGGTCTAGTCATTTTGGGGGATTGGAATTAAAAAAAATAGTGAAATAATTTGGGATAAGACTAAACATAATAAAACATCCATCAATTATGGTAAAGTGTAGATTAATTTGTTTCTAAGAAACAAAATTCCTATATGGATACTATAAGTGGATGTGGATTTGTCACAGTTTTAACTAGAGGTAATAACCACAAAAAGGGTGCATTGAGCATTGAATTGATTATCACCTGGTGGATGATAAAGTAGCCTTTCTTCATACCTGTTTTGACATTCCTAGGGGATATTCTTTGGTAAATTCATAATCTATTTACAAAACATTATTAAGGGAACAAAAAAATATTATATTAGTAAATAGACCATGGATAACTTAGATTGAAACATATAAATTCATAGGTTAAGGAATGTATGTCATTTATGATTTATCCATTTAATGCTCATAGTTTCACTTTTATATGTTTAATAGTTTTAAAATTTCCATCCCTAAGTCTATTTTGGGTGAAATAAATGATTATAACCAGAATCAAATAGTGAAAGGTGGGATTATTATCCATTCATGAACTTTAAATTTCCAATGTGACTATGGTTCTATGAATTCATTCATATCATGCAAGTTTAGTAGAACTATTCAAACACCACCTCAAAACATGGAAGTAGAGCTATCGGTGAAAATTAAAAATGGTTCAATTATTAAATCTCGTATATATAACTTTCCCCATGCTCATATTTGCAAGTTGAACTTCCCATGGAACCTTGTGATGCTCCATTTAGTAAAATTCAATGTAATTCTAGGTATGGATTGCATTTCCTTATATAGTGAAAAAATAAATTTTCAAGATAAGGAAATCACCCTCTATGTCGTGAATCACCCTCTAATTCTATAAAAGTGCAAGGAGGAGGATGAGTCTCATTTGGAATCATTGTCTCAAGAATGGATATTGTTTTCTTATGAACAAGAATATATAGCTCATATAATTGAGAATAAAGAAAAGATCATCCTTGATGACATTCCCATTGTGAGGGAATATACTGACGTGTTTCCCAAATAATTGTCTCATCTTCCTCCTAGCTAAGAGGCTAAGTTATTGATCAAACTTATACCTGGATATTTTCTAATATTCAATACTTCATATATAATAGACACTTTATAACTTGAAGAGTTGAAGAAGCAACTATAAGAGAATCTGGATAATTGATTTATATACCCAAGTGCTTCATTTTGGGGTGTGTTGGTCCTCTTCATCAAGAAGAAGGATGGGTCAATGAGCCTCTATATTGATTATCATGAACTCAACAAGAACATGATAAATAATAAGTATCATCTTCCATGGATTGATTACTTGTTAAATCAACTATATGGAGCCCAATACTTCTATAAGGTGGATCTTCGATTGGGATATTATCTAGTTAAGTTGAAAAAGGTGGATATCCCCAAGACTTGTTTTTGTATAAGGTACGCGCACTACGAGTTCATAGTGATTCCATTTGGACTCACTAATTCTCCAGATATCTTCATGGAATTAATGAATATAATATTTATGGATTACCTCAACAAATTTTTGATAGTCTTTATAGACAATATTTTTATCTACTCCAAAAGAAAGGGGGACAATAGGATCATTTAAAAGCTATAATAAAGACCTTGAGAAAGGAAATTTTATATTCAGAATTTAACAAATATATGTTTTAGATAAACAAAGTAAAATTCTTGGGGCTTGTTATCACCAGCAAAGTAATATCTATAGATCCTTCAAAAATATAGGCAACTAAAGGATAGCCCAGAATAATATTTGTAACAAAGATATGTGGTTTCCTTGGACTAGTTGGGTACTATCATCGATTTTTGAGTAACTTATCATGATTTTCAGGCCCAATAACCAAGATAACTTGGAAGGGAGTAAATTTTTTATGGACTGATAAATGCAATGAAATCTTTAAATCATTAAAGAAGAGGCTAATCTCTGCACATGTTCTTACATTACCCACTAGTGGGGAAGGATTTATAATCTGCAGCGATGCGTCTAAAAATGGATTAGGTTTCATACTCATGAAAGATGGAAAATTGATATCCCATGCCTCCCACCAATTAAAGATCCATGGGCAGAACTACCCAACACATGGATTGGAATTGGTTGTAGTGATTATCATGTGGAAGATTTGGTGACATTATCTCTATAGGGAGAAGTGTGACATATATACGAATCAAAAAATCCTCAAGTATATATTCACACAAAAGGTTATCAATATGAACCAATTGAGTTGGTTATATCTAATCAAGGATTATTATTGTTCAATCCATTACAATCCTATGAAGGAAAACAGAGTGGAAAATGCTCTGAGTATAAAGGATCTCACAACCTATCAATGATAAGAATTAAAAGGGATCTAATCCTATTTGACATTAAAAATATATACATGTGAATAATAAAATGATTTTCATCCTACCTTTCTCAAATAACAACTCAACTATCTATTCTTTATAGGATCAAGGAGGCTCAAATATATGATAAAAAGTTATAATGAAAGGTGGAGAATATTATGGAGTTCAATTTTGTTAAGGATGGATTTATAAGGTATCAAAACCTGAATATGTATCCTATAAAAATCAAAAATGAAGAGGGAACTCATGGATGATGTGCATAGCGCATCCTTCTCTATTCATATAGGAATAGTAAGATGTTTTGAGACCTAAAGAAATACTTCATGTGTGATAAAATGAAGAGGGATATTGCAGAATTTGTATCTTGAAGCTTATAATGCCCACAATTCAAAGATGAATGATATAATTCTAAGGTTATGATGAAACCATTACCCATACCAGTATGTAAATAAGATAACATAATAATGGATTTCATCATAGGACTCCCTAAGACATCTAAAGGTAATAATAGAATATAGTTGGTAGATGATCACCTTATAAAGTTAGAATATTTCATTACTGTCAAGGAATATTTCTATCTTGAACAACTCACCAAGATATATATAATATAATTGGTAAGACTGTATGGAGTTCCACTCTCCATTGTATCTTATTTATATCTGAGGTTTACCTTGAGGTCCTAGATAATCCTTTAGCAAGTGTTGGATATAGAGCTAAGTTTAAATACTATTTATCACCCTCATATAGATAGTATATCTAATAGAAACATTAAAACTCTAGAGGATATGTTGAGATCATGTTCAATGGATTTACAAGAATATTGATATTAGAAGTTGTCCCTAGTGGAGTACTCATATGATAATTATTTCCATTTTATCATTCAAATGGCACCTTATGAGGCACTATATGGGAAGAGGTGTTGGACTCCAACATGCTGGGATGAATTTATATAGGGGAATCTTATGGGATATGATCTTATCCAATAGATGAAAAATAAGGTTCAATCCATTCAATTTCATATGAAATGTGCACAAATTTTACAGAAAAGATATGTTGACAATCATCGAAGAGACCTGGAGTTTGAGGTCATAGATAAAGTGTTCCTTCATATATCACCATGGAAGAAAGTTGTGAGGTTTTTGAAGAAGGTAAATCCCAATCCTAGATACATTGTCCCCTTTGAGAACCTTTATTTCATCAAAGTTGTGGCCAATCTAATTTCACTCCCACCTAACTTATCCCAAGTACATGATGTGTTCCATGTATCCCTCTTGAGGAGGTACATACCAGACCCATCACCTGTACTGAATCCAGAGGTGGTACCCTTGAGAATGATATTTTATATAAGGATAATTCTTTTAAGATATTATATCATAGAGACAAAATTCTACAAAATAGGACAACTCACTTGGTAAAAGTGTTGTGGGGGAACCATAAGTTTGAGGTAGCAATATGGGAACTAGAAGAGGTGATGAAACAGAAGTAGCCTTATCTATTTTAGTGTATGAAATAAATTTTGAGGGTGAAATTTATGAAGGGGGGAGAATGAAATGACCCAAAATTTTATAAATTAAATTCTCTTCTAGATGAATAAATACATTATTAAGTAATATAGTTATAGAGAACACTTGCACTATTTTGGTTATTTTGGGTCGATATGGCCTATTGGATTTAAAGGAACCTTAAGAATATTAATTGTTCATTATATTATCATTGTACAGTTACCTTTAATATTATTATATATCAATGGTTATGATAAATTCCAATTGACACAAATGGAAGAATTGATGGCATCAACCCGTAGAATCATACCCAATGAAGCCCATCTATCGAATCTTTCGAGGGAGATGGAATTAATTGGATTTTCCCTTGAAAATTTCCAAGACAAGATTCAATAAATTAAGCTCAAGTGAAACCATTTATTGGAGAAGTTCAATATTATCGTGATCATAGCCCAAACCATGTTTTCCAAACCACCCCAAGAAAGCACTGCCATCACACAACTTACCCTTAGGGCGTACGCTGGTGTAATATGGGGTTGTGTATATAGATCCTCAAAATCTGAATTTTCATATATTTATTTTTTTACTTTAATAAAATATTAATATTAAATAATTATTATTTAAATATAAATTATATAATAATTTAATGAATTCAAATTTTATTTTTATAAGGGTCAGAAAGTGGTTAATATCATAAAAATTAGTATTTTCCAATAAATAGGGTTTTTTATTTAAGAGTGTAAATTCATATATTTAGAAAATTATTTCTATAAAATAAATATTATTTTTAAGATCATCATGTAAAAATTATCCAATTGTGAATTTTTTATAATTTTATGATACAGTCGAATTTTTGGGTAAAAATTAAATACAGTATAAATATGCAGCCTGTAATATGACATTATAATAGTTAAAAATTGTTGTAATAAGTTCTATAAAATGATTACATGACTAGATATATATTTACCCTTTAAAATAATTAGTTTTTAAGTTATTTTATTATTTTATAATTCTTTAATAGATCCTCCAAAACCTATATTATATTTTAAGGTTTTAAAATCAATTCTTTATAAACATGACTCACTTCCACATCACCAAGCATATTATTTTAATATTTTTGGTTTTTAGAATTATAAAATATTTAAAACCACTCCCATTTGGTAGAAAACATAGGCAAAAACCATGGTAAGGTCTGTGGTTTTGATTCTTTTATTATATAGATCCCAAAACCTAAGTTTAGAAAATAATAAAGAAACCCCCTCTCTTTTTCTATAAATACCCACCCATCCTGCCACTCCTCTTCTCTCAAAACCCATTTATAATGAAATTATCTTCATATACCTATCTAAATCCCTCCCAATGTGTTCCCAATCTCTTAATAATCTCCTCTCAATCTTTTAGAATCTCCCTCTCAAGGTAAGGGATCATCTCCTCTTCCTTTTTATTTCAAGTACTTTCTTTATACTAATCCTTTTGAATTACAATTTTTCATGTCGTAATGTGTTTTTAAACATCTTTTTAATTCCCTTATGATTAAAAATTAATTATATTCCACCTTTCACTCTCATTAAATCCTCCCTTGAACCTGTATGTGCACCTGTTATGCTGCCAAATTTATCCTATGATTTTTCCATGCCAAACATTTTTATAGTGAATAACTATCATCATTTCCATTAAATATTATTCATCTAAATGTAACTATAATTATTTTATTATTTAATTTCATGTATAAAACCCACATTCTTTAATCATGGTATTAAAAGTGATAAAATGCATTCTTATGTTGTACGATCTATGTGGAACACTAACGCATGTAAATGATATGAATGTGATGGGTAGGATTGAAATTATATATCCCTCCAATGCAATGGGTAATGTTTTAACTCATGATAATCCATACATGGTTCATGATAGGTTATTCTAAGTATAAAATTTTATGATTTATTGGAGGTTATCCTTGACATATGCTTATGATGTCATGTTTTATGTTGTTGTTGCCTTACTTTATTGCCTTGATGTTATCATCTTATATCATGATTTGATGTTCATGTTTATGATTCTCACATTTTTATGTCACATTGATATTCCTATTGAATAACATGTATTACTTTCATCATTTTATTCTTTAATTATTCCCTTATTGGGCTTTATTACTCTCTCATTTCTTATGTACATCCCTAGGTTATCCTATACAGTTTTAGAAGAGAGAAGAAATTTTAAGAGCATGTTTCAGAGTTTTTAAATAATTTTGTTGTATCCATGTTTCAATTTATTATGTTATGTATCAAATTACCCAAATACACTAGGCCTAGTGAAATTTTGGGAATGTATGTAGTGTATATTTATGTAATAAATCACAAATTAAGGTGTATTAAAGATATGGGTTATCATAGTTGGTATCAAAGAAAATTCAAGTTATTTTTGGGGATTGGGGTTAGAAAATTTTAGTGAAATACTTAGGGATAATACTAAACATATGAAAACATCCCTAAATTATGATAAACTATATATTAAGTGGTTTCCAAGCAATAAAATTCATGTATGGATACTACAAGTAGATGTGTCGCTAGAATAGTTATACCTAGGGGTAATAACCCTAAAAAGGGAACATTGCAAATTGAATCAATTTTCACCTGGTGCATAATAAAGTTTCCTCTCTTCACACCTAGTTTGACACTCATGAGGGATATTCTTTGGTAAATTCACAAGCTCTTTACAAACCATTACAAGAGGAACAAAAAATCCCATAAAATTTTATATTAGGAAGTAGACCATGGATAACTTAGATTGAAACCTATAAATTCATAGGTGAATGAATGTATTTCATTTATGAGTTATCCTTAAATTTTAATATTTTCCCTTTTATATGTTTAATAGTTTGAAAATTATAATCCATAAGTCTATTTTTGGTGAATTAAATGATTAGAACCATAATCAAATAGTGAAAGGTGGTATTATCATCCATTCAAAAACTTTAAATGTACTATGTGACTATGGTTCTATGCATTCATTCATGTCATGAAATTTTAGTAGAACTATTCAAACACCACCTAAAAACATGGAAGTGGTGATATTAGTGAAAATGAAAAATGGGGAAATAATTCCATCTCATGTATATAACTTCTACCATGTCCATATTTATAGTATAAACTTTCCAGGGAACCTTTTGATGCTCCATTTAATGGAATTCTATGCAATTCTATATATGGATTGGATTTCCTTATATAGATAAAGCATAAATTTTCAAGAGAAGTAAATCACCCCCCATTTCATGAATCACCCACCAATTCTATAAAAGTGAAAGGGGGAGGATAAATATCCTTTGGAATCATCATCTTAATAATGGATATTATTGCCTTGTGAACAAGGGTATCTATTTCAAATGATTAATACTAAGGAAAAGATCATCCTTGATTACATTCCCATTATGAGGGAATACACTAATGTGTTCCCCAAATAAATTTATGGTCTTCCTCCTAATCGAGAAGTTGAGTTATTAATCAAAATTATACCTATAGATTTTTCAATATCCAAGAATCTATATAGAATGGCCACTGTTGAACTTCAATATCTAAAGAAGCAACTACAAGAGAATCTATATAATGGATTTATATTCCCAAGTGCTTCACCATGGGGTTCTCTTTCCTATTCATTGAGAATAGCGATGGGTTGATGCACCTCTACATTGATTATCATGATCTCAAAAATATCACAATAAAGAATAAGTATCCTCTTCTATGGATTGATGACTTTTTCGATCAACTATGTGGAGCCCGGTACTTCTATAAGGTGATATTCAATCAAGATATTATCTAGTTAAGGTGAAAAAGGAGGATATTCCCAAGACTTATTTTTATATAAGGTATGGGAACTGTGAGTTTATATTGATTACATTTGGAATAACTAATTATCCATCCATATTCATGGAATTAATGAATAGATTCTTTCGGTATTACCTCAACAAATTTTTGATAGTCATTATAGACAATATTCTTATCTACTCCAAAAGAAAGGGGGGACATGAGGAGCATTTGAAAACCATGCTAAAGACCTTGATAAAGGAAATTTTATATGAAAAGTATAGAAAATACATGTTTTATATGGATCAAGTACCATTCATGGGGCTTGTTATCACCAAAAAATGAATATCTGTAGATCCATAAAAACAAGGGGTACTAAAGGATGGCCTAGACCAACATTTGTGATAGAGATCCGTGGTTTCCTTGGACTAGTTAGGTACTATCATAGATTTTTGTAGAACTTATAATGATCATAAATCTTAGTAACAAATCTAATTTAGAAAGGTATAATATTTTTCTATATTGATGAATGTGAGGAAATATTTAAAGAGTTAAAGAAGAGCCTAATCACTACTCTTGTGATTACATTACCCACTAGTGGGGATGGATTTGTAATCTATAGTGGTTCTTCCAAAATGGAATAGGTTTCATACTCATGAAAGATAAAAAAAATTATAGCCTATATCTCCCACCAATTAAATATCCATGAGTAAAAATACCAGACACTTGATCTGGAATTGGTTGCGGTGATCTTATGTTGAAGATTTGGTGAAATTATCTCTATTAGTAGAAGTGTGACATATATACATATCAAAAAAGACTCAAGTATATATTCACACAAAAGAATATCAATATGAACCAATGAATATGGTTATATCTGATCAAGGATTATGATTTTTCAATCCATTACAATCCTAGGAAGGAAAACAAAGTGGCAGATGCTTTGAGTAGAAAGGATCTTGTAACCCTATCAATGATAAAGATTGAAAGGGATCCAATATTCTTGGAATTAAAAAATATGGACATGGGAATAATAAAAAGATCTTAATCCTACATTTTTCAAATAACTACTCAACCATTCATTCTTGAGAGGATCAATGAGGCCCAAAAAGATGACAAGGAGATACAATGAAAGTTAGCGAATATTAAGAAGATCAATTTTGTTAAATATGGAGTTATAAGGTTTGTAACTTCGAATATGTTTCCTATAAAAACCATAAATAAATATTTAAATTATGGATAATGTGTATAGATCATCCTTATCTATTCATCTAGGAAGTACTAAGATATATAGATATCTAAATCAAAACTTATAGTGAGATAACATGAAGAGGGAGATTGAAAATTTTGTATCTTGATTCTTAGACTTCTAACAATTTCAAGGATGGAAAATATAATTCTAAGTTTATTATGCAACCATTTCCCATACCAGTATGAAAATGGGAAAAATTTACCATGGATTTCATCATAGGAATCCCCAGGACATCTATAGGTAATAACTCCATCTAAGTGGTAGATGATTTCCTTACAAAGTTAGTGCAATTCATTACTATCAAGAAATATTTCTATCTTGACCAAATCACCAATATATACATTAGGTAATTGGAAATACTACATGGAGTTACACTTTCCATGATATCTTATTAAGATCTAAGTTTTACCTTGAGGTTCTAGAGGAGACTTTAGCAAGTGTTGGATAAAGAGATAAGTTTCATTACTATTTATCACCCTCGTATGGATGGTTAGTCTAATAGAACCATTAAAACTCTAGAGGATATCACTACTGGGAATCAATGTTTTCCCAACAGTTTAAAACCGTTGGGAAAGGCCCTCAAACCATTGGGAAAACTTATCCCAACGGTTTTAGAAACCGTTGGGCTGTGAGGCATTGGGAAAGCCTTATACCAACGGTTCACCCTGAACCGTTGGGAAAGGCTGTTTAGATTTCTTTTATACCAACGGTTCAGCTGAACCGTTGGAAAAATCAGCGCACAGAGGTATGCCAATGGTTTTAAAACCGTTGGAATAAACATATAGGGGGATATAGCCCCAACGGTTTTGAATCATTGGGAAAAGAAGCAGGGTATACCCCAATGGTTTTAAACTGTTGGGAAATGCAGCAATAGGGGTGAAATATAGCAGCAGGGGTATAACCCAACGCTTTTGAACCATTGGGAAAAGAAGCAGCACATAGGTATAACTCAACGGTTTTGAAACCGTTGGGTTAGACCCCCATTAATTTAAGATGAAACAGCATGCAATCAACTGCAGGCTGCAATGAAAACTCTGTCAAAACATGCCATCTCACAAAAATACACTGCAATAACACACAAAAAACACTCATTCTGTGTGTTTAGGAACAATGCAACCTACAAACATAGAAAACACACCACTTTACACATAGAAAAACTCACTTCAATCACCTGCAATCACACAAAAAAAACACACAAGAAACACATAGAAATAATCATCTCATTTTTGAAGGCTTACTCACATCCCTTCCCCTTGTATGGTTCACATATTGATGTGGTAGAGAGACCAAGAACCAACAAAATGTTGTCTTCTTAATCAAATGGGGAGGGGGATATTGTAAATTCAAGTTTATAACTCATATATGAAGAATCCCCTGCCTCAATCTTGATCTATCGGATAAGGGTTATTGGTTTTGATTAATCCAGGATAAATTTGATATTTTTTCAATGAATTTAATCATTCAATATACTAACCTAGAAGGATATTTACACTATGACCATTATAAGCCTTTTGTTCCTAGAGTATAATGATGGGGGAATCATATACTATGGGGAAATGACTTCTATAATGTTAATAGATTTAGTTATATTGTTGCATTTATCAAGGTATTGGTTTGTGTTTAAGAGAGGGATATTGGTCAGGCTTCTGTGACACATAGATTCTATGGGGATAGATATTTACTTGATTCATGAGAGATATCACATGCATAATTTTCAAGGGGATCTGCTATAATGACATCCAACATGGTGTTTTTCATTGGTTATGAATCATTTACATCATCTGTTGGGCTCACTTTGGAAATTTTCTATCATATTATAAGAGGATAAGATTACAAGGTAATATTCTATCCCCAATCTGTAATGCAAACATTTAGATAATCCTCCATGACAATCCAGTAGATTACTACATGAATTTTAGTATATACCTTCCATAGATGATTTTTGTATCCATTGAAATTTAAATGATTATCCATAGGGAGAATCATAAAACTTAACCATCTATCACATGGAATCATGGTCCTCATGGTGGTACACTAGCTGGTATAAGATCTCAAAGTGTCACTTATGCTTCCATAAAGTATGTTTTATTAGGCAAGTAATCTATAATGTGGGAATTTATGTAGACCCAAAGAATGTATAGGTTGTGGTGTCATGAGAAGGCATACGATGCATGTTTGAGATTGTGGGTTTCCTTTGTTTATTCAGGTTTTACATGTGGTTCATTTAAATATTTTCCCCTTTAGAAGTGCCTATGACTAGAATTACTAAGAATGTAGTTATGTTTGAGTGGTCAGAAAAGTTTAAAGAGGCCTTCCTAAAAAGTCAATGAAGTTTTGATCCTACTGAATTACTATAAATTATGATTCAGAAATGAGTTCTCCAAATTGATACCCGAGCATGAATTGGACTTATGGACATTTCTTGCATTGGACACAGAGTTGTAGTATCTATGTGGAAGGTTCTATATTGTCTTCATCATATCACATATGAGAATGTGTCAACATTGGAATGATATTAAATAAAAAATCATAGTCAATGTAATATTTTCAAATATTGATAACATTTATCATTAAATAAAAGTACAAGGGTCTGATGTTTCTCAACATAATGACATATTAATCTTGATCTATGATGGATATAACATTATTAAATTCCATAGTAATTGTACCTAGTTGGATTATTCATGGGGATTTTCCTTCTCCTACTAGACTCACTAAATGGGTCTTCCACGGTTTCTACAACATTGATAGTCTAAGTAGGGACATGGATAGAATTATAGATTCTTCCACGAATATGCCTTATCTGATATACTCGGGTCCTACAAAATTGTTCTGCAGTTCCCTAATTGGGTTCAAGGAACTCAGGTTCATCTCCATACTCATCCACCTGCCCAACCCCCCCCCCCCCCCCCCCCCACTACCCCACCTGCACAACCCTCCCTCCCCCCTGCCCAGCCCACCCCCTCCCCACCAAAACCCCTACATAGCCCCCCTCCTCCCCACCTCACCCCCACTAATCACCCCTGCCTCCCCTACAAATTCCCATAGGGTAGTTTATTTAAAGTTTTAATCGTATTTTTTGGGTTTTTGGTGACCCATGCAGGATTCAATCTATGGATACTTTGGAGAAATTAGGTGTTTTGGGATATTTTTGGGGGGTTTAGTTTGGGAGAACTCATATACATGATTTGTAGTTTTGAGAACACGCATCATGTGTTCTTCGTACTTGGGAAAGATGGGTTTTGGGAACTAAAATATTAATACAAGGGGGTGGGTTACACGCCATGTAGTGGTGACTCGGGGTGTGCTAGTGGCAGATGACCATGTAGGGTATAAATCTATATCTAGTGTGAGGTACATGGATAGGCATTGTGCATGGGTAGACCTTGTGTGGGGGGGGATATATGGATAGGTACATACATGGGAACCATATGTGGGGTAAATATTGTGTATGGGGTGATACATTCCACGTAGTAGCGAATTTTTCATGCTGAGTAGGGCCTTGTATGTGAATGTACCTAGGTGGGGGTAAACATCATATACCGGAACACATGATGTGTACTTTGGAAAAGTACACACTGAGCAGTCTATGTCACATGGAACGAGGGGACACTTTGGGTTATATATCATGTACCTAAAGTACAAGTTGGTTACTTTTTTCTCCTTGTTGTGTTTACCCTATTTTAACCCTGGAGTCAGAATTCGACTTATGAGTATTCGATTTTGATCAGTTTTTCATATAAATTTTCATGGTGGAATACTTTCTGTGTTTGAATGTGGTCTTTATGGTGTTTTGGACTAATAGAATTATTTATCAGGATTTCTTCAAGGATTGGATTCAGAATCCTCCAGCAGGTTGGGTTGTGAGATGAGAATCATGTGTGAGGGTTATGAGATCATTAGTTGGAATGGATTGTGAAATTTAAGCTAGTTTTGTTCAATGTTCTTTCATATAGATCCTTAAAATTATAATCAAGTAGTATATATGAAGAGATCTTGTTTTATCCTGACATGTTGGTACCTATTTCTCAAGGTTAGAATAGTTGAGGATTACCTCCTTTTTTTAGGATTGGAACTATTGGAACCATTGGGATGTGATGATGTTGTGGGATAGAAGTTATGGTCGGATTTCCTTAAGATATTTATATGCGTCAAAGGGACTCTTGAGGATACCATAGTGGTCTTGTTACTGATTGAGTGACCAGTGTTTTCTATACCTGTTAATTAATAATGTCTATGTGGAGTGGTCAATCTTGTACTATAGAGCCCTTGTAAGGTAAAACTTTTATTATTGTCATGAGGACCATTGATAATTCATTGGTTATTCATTTCTTTTATATACCCCATTGGGTGAGTTGTTGATATATGATCAGTTGGAGATGTTGTTGATCGATGATCAGGTTTTTCTAGTCGTTGATGTATTGGTGCTGCCATCAACATGGATGTTCTTTCACCCCCATATCTTATCTTTTCTCACCCCCAGCACATCCCCCCCCCCTCTCTCCCCCACCTACACAGCCACCTCCAACCCCCGTCCATACCCCCTCCTCCTCACCTCACCCCTGCCCATCCCCCCCCCTCCAGCACATCCCCCCCTCCTCCCCACCTTATTTTGACCTCTTAAATATCAATCAAAATGGTTCTATACAAGTAAATTACAACAAAACTCCAACCTAAAATGATATATTGCTTGTGTTCATAAGGGGATCATAATAGACAGTACATTGCAGTGAAATGGAACCAAAAAATCGAAAATAAATGAAGGCATACATACTGATTTAAAGTGAATGTACAAAAATTACTTGAATCAAAGATAAGATGACCGGTTGGACAGTAGAGTTAGAACCCTCGAGAGCAAGTAGGGAAGCAGGGTTCCAAACACAACCTAAAATCATAAGGGGATCATAACATGTACCCATTTAATGCGGAATAATAGAGCATTGGAAAACCATACCTGTCGTGATGGGAAGTAGGGTTCGCGTCGAGAGTCGGTTGGGAAGTAGGATTCGTGTTGAGCTATTGGGAAAAATCTTCCATATGGGTGCGTCGAGCTATGGTTTAGGGTAAAACGAGAAGGGTTATGGGTTCGCATAGAGATTTTGGAAAAAAAGTGTGAGCGCTGATGAGCAGGGAGCGGGGAGCGGCGATCGGCGAGCGGCGAGGGGTGGTTGGGATGGGAGCGGCAGCGAGGGGTGGTCGGTATGGGAGCGGCGGCGAGGACGGGAGGAGTATGGGATTGGCGCCGAGGGTTTGGAGAAGTGCGGCTTAGGGATAGGAGAAGTATCCCGACACTATTGGAAAACTAACCTATACCAACGGTTTGGAACTGTTGGTATAGGCCTCCAAACCGTTGGTATAGTCTATACCAACAGTTTGGAGAACCGTTTCCAAGTAAGCCGTTGGGATAGGTCTATACCAATAGTTTTCCCAAAACCGTTGTTATAGACCTATCCCAACGGTTTTGGAAACCGTTGGTATAATTAATATGAAAATCTATACCAATGGTTATGGAACCGTTGGTATATGTATTTCAAAAAAAACATTCACTGGGATTTGATCCCAGGACCCCTAGTTTATTATTCAATGACTTAACCACTAACCTAACATGACTTTTGTGAATATAATTACATAAATATATATATATGCATTCTCATAATGATTTTAAATTTTGATTTATATAATGTTCTGGGTAAGAAGAAATGATAAAAAATCAAAGGATATATACCAACGGTTGTCAAAACCGTTGGTATAGGCCTATACCAATGGTTTTGACAACCATTGGTAAAGATTTTGATTCTGGATTTTGATTCTAGGGCAAGGTTGATTTGTGGGGGACCTATCCCAATGGTTTGCCAAAACCGTTGGGAAATCCATACCCTTTCCCAATGGTTTGGCCAAACCGTTGGGAAAGGTGGCCTCAAAGTGGGATTTCCCAACGGTTTTTATGAACCATTGGTATAGAATCATTGGGAAAGGTCAGATTTCCAGTAGTGCGACAGGACTGCGAACCGCCACAAGGTGTCGTCCTGGAGTAGGGCCAAATCACGGCGTGACCACGGCGTGACTGCGGCGTGACCACGGCGTGACTGCGGCGTGACCATGGCGTGACTGCGGCGTGATCGCAGTGTGACCACGGTGTGACCGCGGCATGACCGCGGTGTGACCGCGGCATGTTGGCCTGCTCCAACGACATCTGCGGGGCAGCATCTTCCGGCCAGGAGCGAAGGGAGCGGGAGGAAGCGGGGAAACATTCCGGTCATCGCCTATCTCAACATTATCTATGGATGGGTAATGTATCTAAAACTCTATTTAGGTATCATACATCGAATTATGATAGGACTGCGAACCGCCGCGGGGTGTCGTCCTGGAGCAAGGACAAATCACGGCATTACCGCGGCATGACCACGACGTGACCGCGGCGTGTTGGCCCAGTCCAGCGACATTTGTGGGGCAGCATCTTCCGGCCAGGAGCGAAGGGAGCGGGAGGAAGCGGGGAAACATTCTGGTCATCTCCTCCCTCCCCATTAACTATGGATGGGTAATGTATCTAAAACTCTATCTAGGTATCATACATCGAATTCCGATAGGACTGCGAACCACCGTGGGGTGTCGTCCTGGAGCAGGGCCAAATCATGGAATTACCGAGGCGTGACCGCGACGTGACCGCGGCGTGACCGCGGCGTGACCGCGGCGTGACCGCGGCGTGACCGCGGCGTGACCGCGGCGTGACCGCGGCGTGACCGCGGCGTGACCGCGGCGTGACCGCGGCGTGACCGCGGCGTGACCGCGGCGTGACCGCGGCGTGACCGCGGCGTGACCGCGGCGTGACCGCGGCGTGACCGCGGCGTGACCGCGGCGTGACCGCGGCGTGACCGCGGCGTGACCGCGGCATGACCGCGGCTTGACCGCGGCGTGACCGCGGCGTGACCTCGGCATGACCGCGGAGTGACCGCGGCTTGACTGCGGCGTGACCGCGTTGTGTTGGCCCAATCCAGTGACATCTGTGGGGTAGCATCTTCCAACCAGGAGTTAAGAGAGCGGGAGGAAGTGGGAGGAAGCGGGGCAACACAAATCTTATGGGAGAATTCATATATGTAAAAAATTAGATGTGCATCAAGGCCAGGCAAACACCCCAAATAGTGTTAAGATGAAGCTTATGGTGGGGAGCACCATAAGCCTGACAGGTGTTAAACAATGACACCATCAGTGTTTTTAGATATATAGGCTCGAGTAAACACCCAAAGGGGTGTCCAAGAGGCTTAGAAAACACTCAAAACGGGTTTTTCCATAAGATAAGGTCACAACAGACATGATAGAACAAATAAACTATTTAATATGTTATAACAAGGGATCGTCGGAAGGTTGTAGTGAGCGGCACAATGACGCAACGTCTAAAGGGAAACGAAACGACAGAAAAGAATCATATAGCCTAAACTATCACTGTGAGTTTTCGCAGACAGTGCACCTCCGTTGGAGGGGTTTTATTATAAAAACATGAATTTATTTATCAAATGAAACAATTATATTAAAGAAAACTTATTCAAGATATGCAATTCAATATAATTAAGCATAATTAAGAAAGAAGCTAAATTCAATTTAAAGCATTTTTAAATTAAAGAGGCTACAAGAGGGACTCTACCTCAAGGTGGAACCAAGCCATCCACTTCAGCTCTTGGAGCTTTCTAACTAAAAGCTGCTGCTCCTCCACTGGGTATATGCACCTTCACACACATGCAAGGACACATACCCCCTATGCACACACCCGCATGGCCATGAGCATGTGCAAGGGGATCCTTGCACATATGCTTATATACATATATCAGTCTCCACTCACCTGCGTATGCATTTATATATATATACATGGGAACACCTAGCCCCATACGTGCATAATCACTGCCATGGGTGACTATACACGTAACGGGGGAACCCACATACATATACTTACTTACCTATGCACACGCAGGCGAGTCGCCCTTGACTTGGCAACTCGAAACCAACGAGTAGGGATCAACACACTACACAAAGGATATTAAGAACCTTAAAACACATGAAGGATGCAACATAACCAGTGAAAAACCAACCAATGGCATTAAAGCCTTACCTAGATTGGCAGCGGAGAACCAAATCCACCCGAACCAACACGAAACGATCCAACGCCCTACTGAAAACATAATATGGAGTCAAAAACACTAAATCCCCAAATACATGAGGTGCGAGACAAGTAGTAACCATAGAATCTTAAATCGGATCAAATTCGGTGGACTGAATCAATCTGAACTCCTTCTGGCCCCCTTCGCAGAATATAAGTACCCTCTGTCCATAGAAAGCAGTCAAAGATCTAAGTGACCAATGCAATAAAGAAAATAAAATAAGAACTAAACTAAAACATACCTGTCTCCTGTGACTATACCTATCACCACCCAACATATAAGTACCACAGCGCCCCATGGGTCAAATCATGTTCCTGCAAGCAAAGGGGAAACAGATCAATGTTTCAAAATGATACTATCAAATAGTAAATTCCTATTAATTAACAATTACTCTTCCTATTAATGGTATATAATCAATTTGGCCCAAGTTTCAACTTAGTTTGGTTTTGTTCGATACAAGGGATGAGGTCTTATTATTCTTGGTTTTTATGTTTACACTTGAAATATTTATTTAAAAATGATGCATGTATTTGGCATTATTATTTATGGTTTTAGTTCTTAGCTTGTTTCCATGGGGCCTGTCCACATGAATAATTCTTGGAATGTAGGGTTCAGTTGACATTTATGCGCTTTAATGTGATTGATGTCACTAGCGATGAGGATTTAGATCAAGTAAAATATTCCTAAGAGGATTGGGCCTTGTAGTGATAGGTGTTGCAATTGTACATCTAGCATTTGATGAGGAAATACTTATGAGGATGGATTGGAATATTGGTAGGTTATTAGAGTGGGATGGTCCCTCTGAGTATATAAAATGTATTATGAAAGTTTTTACTCCATTTAATGATTCAAGAGTTCAACTAAAGAGATGAAGGATGAGATGCTAGTGTGGGTATTGGGTATTGTCGGACAGATTGGCATTATAATGCCAAGAGTCTTGGTGTGATTTAGCTTAGGATAGAACCTGGTTAGTGGGTCTGGGTTATAATACATGATTTTGATGAGGTTCTTGACCGGATTATTGAGAATATAATGTAGATGGGTTCGACATGGTGTGCTTTTGTGACTAGGACAATCATAAGGTGAATAGTCCTCTTTGTCTGGTTGGATGATGAGATGTGCATCGAGGCATGGGATAATCCTCGAGAGATGAGTCTAGACTATGTGACTGAGAGGATAGACTAGGATAGGTTTGATAGGATTGGGTGAGTGGCCAACCCATGCGAGGATGATACGATGTATGGAGACACTTGGAGACACTTGGGGTTATTTATGCTATCTCATGGAGACACTTGGTGTTATTTCATAACTCCAACATACTCCAGAAATGTTCCCACACGATGTTTTAGAAAAACGATTCCATATCATGGAAGTCTCCTCTATCTTCCAATGTTTCCTCACACTCACACCTCATGGTATTACAGTATACAAGTGATCTACGTCAAAATATATTCTTAGGATAGATATCATATCCATCACCGAACCACAGATAATCCTTTGAGGGATTAATCAGTCTGGAAAATTGTGATTTTTGACCTTCTTAGTAAACAACCCATAACAATTTTCCTTTCTTTTCTTTTTTATATTTTGAAAAGGAAGAGATTACGAATGAAACACAACAAATGGTAAATGGATCGCAACCGCATAATCAGGTGAGCATATCATACATCTATGGAAGTGGAAGCAGCCCATGATTGTTGAATGTCCCACCCACACTTGTTCAAAGATATCCATACGCATTGTACAATAAGTAGGGTATGAATGGAAATAGGATTGAAATTGCTTCATTCTAATAGGCCATTAATGGAAACTAAGTGTTGAATGATGGATAGATGTCAGGTGGGTCTTAGGGAAAAATTGTCTATGAAAGAGTCCTAAATCATTTTAGTTTTATACTTGTTCAGTCATCACTAAGATAAGATCTCAGTGCAAGTTCTAGTCAGTTTACATGCCCCTGGAATCTATCAAGAAATATGCCCAGATAAGAGTATTAAATTGAAGGATTATAGTCCTATTGGGTAGTGAGAATCAAAAAAATAATGGAAATCACAAAGGGCATAAATCCTATGTAATAGGTCAATTAGTCATTATTTCGAAGATTTTGAATTTGAATTAATTCCCTAAACTTAGAAATCATTCTAAATAAATATAATTAGGAGTAAAACATGGTACTTGGCACTTTTACACTTAATTTTTTTTTAATAACAAGGGAATAATTATTCTCAAGTTTAAATCATTCTTATTATTTTGAAAAATGACTCATAGACAAGTGAGAATAATAAAAAAATCCAAGTGCATCACATGTGAAACTGTGAGAAACTCCCCCCACACTTAAAATGAGGTAGTGTCTCTACTGTCAATTAAATACAGGTGAGAGTGGTATGGAAGCAATTTTTAATGTTTGTGGGAATGGATATCGAAAAAAATGAAAATAAAAGGTAATTGAGAGCTCCCTGGGAAAATCGGTATGCCATGGGGGTGTTTTCTACTGTAATCCTTTGTACCTGAAAAAGTGTTAGAGAATTAAATCCATTACAAGATAACAAATATTAGTTCACCGAGATAAATATTTGGAAGAGTATATCAACGGGAAAATACCGATCAAGAACCCTGTCGGGAGGAGAGGGAGCCGAGAGGGGGGACGTCCTGTGGGGTGTTCGGCGGGTCTCGCGCGCCACTGGAGAGGGGGTCGGGGGACATCATCGGAGGAGATTGAGGGGAGGGGGATGTCTCCAGGAGTGGGAGACGAGAGGGGAGGGGGAACTCCGCTGAGATCCGAGAGGGGAGGGGGATTTCGTCATCGGAGAGGGAGCCGAGAGGGGAAGGGGAACGCCGCCGGAGGAGAGGGAGGGGCCGGGAGGCAGAGGCGGAGGCCGGGAGGCGGAGGCGGAGGCTGGGAGGAGATAGAGATCGGGGAGGGGGGAGGGGGGAGGGGGGAGGGGGGAGGGGGGAGGGGGGAGGGAGGCGGAGGTTGGGGACGGTCCGGGATGAGGAGCCCTAATTTGGGTGTTAAAAAATTTTCTTTCCCAACGGTTTAAAAAAACCGTTGGGAAAATCCAACCTAAAACACCTTATCCCAACAGTTTAACAAAACTGTTGGGAAAACCAACCTAAAAACACCTTATTCCAATGGTTTCCTAGAACTGTTGGAAAAGGGTCTTTATCCCAACGGTTTTTTTTAACCCGTTGGGAAATAAGTGTTGGTATAGGTCCCGATTCCAGTAGTGTATGTTGAAATCATGTTAAATGTATTTCCAAGGATGTTGAGATCAGTAACTTCCCCTTATGAAGTACTCGTATGATAATTTTTTTCCATTCTAGCATTCAAATGGTTCCTTATGAGACTCTTAAGGGAATAGGAGTTGTTCTCCAACATTTTGAGATGATGATGGATAGAAGAATAATATGGGACATGATCTTATCCAATAGATGAAAAATAGGTTTCAAACTATTCAACGTCATATGAAATCTATAAAAAATTGATAGAAAATATATTTTGACAATATTCAATGAGACCTGGAGTTTGAGGTTGGAGATAAAGTGTTTCTTCATATATCACCTTGGAATAAATTCATTATTTTTTTTAAGAAGGGGAATCTTATTCATAGATACATCAACCCCTTTTATATCCTTGATTACATCAAATTTGTGTCCTATCGACTAGCACTCCCCCTAACCTATCCCAAGTACATGATGTGTTCCATGTATCCCTGTTGAGGATAAACATACCAGGCCCATCACATTTACTAAATATAGAGGTGGTACCCTTGAGAATGATATTTCATATGAGTACTATTCAGTAAAGATCTTATATCATAGAGAAAAATTTCTACAAAATAAGACAACTCACTTGGTCAAAGTGTTGTGGGGGAACCATCAGTTGGAGGAAGCAACATGGGAATCGGGAGAGGCGGTGAAACAAAAATACCCTTATATATTTTAGTCTATGAAATGAAATTTCAAGGGTGAAATTTTTGAATGGGGGAAGAATGATATGAACCAAAAAAATTAAATGAAATTCCCATCTGAATTAATAAATACCTTATTAAGTAATATAGTTATAGAAAACACATGCACTACTTTGGTTATTTTGGAATGATATAGAAAATTGGATTTAAAGGACCATTATAATATTAACCATTCATAATATATTCATTATACAGTGGCCTTTAAGATTAGTATATATCAAGGGTTATGATAAATTCCAATTGTCACAGACAAAAGAAGTGATGGCCTTGACCTGTAGGATCGTAGCTTATGAAGCCTATCTATCAAAGCTTTTGAGGGAGATGAAATCACTTGAACTTTCCCTTGATAAATCCTAATACAAGATTCAATTACTAAAACTCAAGTGAAACTTTTTATAGACTAAGTTCAATCTTATTGAGATCATGTCACAAACCATGTTTGTTGAACCACCCCAAGAAAGAACCACAATGGCTCAACTTACCCTTAGGACGTACACTGGTTTAATAAGGGGTTATATATCTAGAGCCTAGTAATATAAATTTTTATATATTATTTTTTATTACTTAAATAAAATTTTATTATTATATAATAATTTTTTAAATATAAATGATAGTATAATTTAATGAATTCCAACTTAATTTTTATAATGGTCAGAAAGTGGTTAATATCATAAAAATTAGTAATTTCCAATAAATAGGGTTTTTCATTTAAAACTATAAATTCTCATTTTTAGAAAATTATTTAGAAAAAAAGAAGTATGATTTTTGAAATCAGCACATCAAAATTATTCAATGGTGAATTTTTCATAATTTTATGATACAGATGAATTTTTAGGTAAAAATTAAATACAATATAAATATATGGCCTATATTATGACATCATAATAGCCAAAAAGTGTTGTAGTAAATTCTATAAAATGAATACATGGATGAATATATATTTACCCTTTAAGATAATTATTTTTTAAAGTTATTTTATTAATTTTTATAATTCATTAATGAATCCTCCAAAACATATATTATATTTTAAGGTTTTAAAATCAATTATTTATAAACATAACTCACTTCCACTTCACCAAGGGTATTATTTTAATATGTTTGGTTATTATCCTTATAAAATATTTAAAACCACTCCTACTTGGTAAAAAAAATGGGCAAAAACCATGGTAATGTTTGTGGTTTTGATCCTTTTATTATATAGAGTCCAAAACCTAATTTTAGAAATTAATAAAGAAATCCCCTCTCTTTTTCTATAAATACCCTCCCATCCTGCCACTCCTATTCACTCAAAACCCATTAAACATAAAATTCATCTCTCTATACTTCTCTAAATCCCTCACAAGGTGTTCCCATGCTCTTAATAATATCCTCTCAATCTTTTAGAAGTTACCTCTCAAGGTAAGTGATCCTCTCCTCTTCCTCTTTATTTCAAGTACTTTCTTTGTACTAAGCCTTTTGAAATCCAATTTTTCATGTTGTAATGTTTTTTTACACATAACTTTATTGTCCTTATTATTTCCAAGGAATGAGAGGCCACATTTCACTTTCATTAAACCCTCCCTTGAACCTTTATGTGCATCCTCTATACTATCGAATTTGTCCTATGATTTTTCCATACTAGACATATGTGTAGTGAATAGCCATACTTATTTCCACTCAAGGTTATTCACCTAGACATACACATATTTAATTGATTGGTTACTTTCATGTATAAAACCCACACTCTTTAATTATGGTATTAAAAGTGATCAAAGGTGTTCTTATGTTGTATGGTCTATGTGGCACACTAACACATGTACATGATATGAATGTGATAGGTGGGCCTAGAATTATATAGCCCTCCAATGAATTGGGTAATATTTTTATCTCATGATATTCCATGTTTGGTGAATGAGAGGTTATCTTAAGAACACTATGTTATGATGTCTTCATTGTTATCCTTAATGTATGCTTATAATATCATATTTTATATTGTTTCCACATTCCTATATTCCCTTGATGTTGTCATATTATATCATGATTTGATGTTCATGTTTATTATTCTCACTTTTTTATGTCACCTTGTTATACCTCTTGACTTAAATGTATTACTTTCATCATGTTAATCTTTAATTATTCCCTTATTAGTCTTTATAACTCACCTCTTTCTTATGTACATCCACAAGTTATCCCATGTTGTTTTAGAATTGTGATGGAATTTTAAGAGCATGTTTTGGAGTTTTTAAAAAAAAATTTTGTATCCATGTTTTAGGTTATTGTGTTTTGTATCTAATTAACCAAATACACTAGGTCTCATGATCTTTTTGGATTTTATTAAGTGTATTTATATGTTATAAATCATAAATTAAGGTGTATTAAAGATATGGGTTGTCATACCCCCCACCCCCAGTAGAATAATTTGATCTTAGCCACTTAAACTGGTATCAGAGCATGTTTCCCTATGTATAATACATTAATATTATTATTATATACTATCTAAATTATATTAATAGTAGGGTTGTGCCTACATTCGATGGCAAAAATTATCACAGTTGTAAGAACAAGATTTTTTCATATCTTTTATCCCTTGTATTAGAGGTTATAGATGTTTTAGTTGTTGGTTTTACACCCATTGAAGGGAATTATCTAATGAAATTTTCATGTAAGATGAATATGGTAGTTTATGGAAAGTAAAAAAATTACATTATAATTTATTTGTTAGAAAAATTTTACACAAAATTGATGGGACTTAAATCAGACAAATAAATCTGAGACAAGTTGGATAGAAGATATGAAGGATATGTGAAATTCAAGGGGGGTAAATTAAAAAATTTGAGAATCAAGTTTAAAGATATCAATATAGATGATTAAGAGAACATTTATCTCTATTATACTCATGTAAATGTGGATGTTAGTAATATTCAAGGGTTTTTGTAAAAAACATGAAGTTTCTAAATTTGTTTAGAAGCTCATGAGGAATTTTCCTAACATGTTTGATCCTAAGATCTAAAATCTATAAGATAAATAGAATCTTTCCTTAGATTAATTTCATAACATTCTCATGGATTATGAAATGATAAAAATTACAGCCTTCAAGAGAAAGGTAAAATATGAAATGTATTTTGAGTCTCTAATAAAATTGAATATTAAAGAACATATTGATGATGTAGATTCAAGTGAATTTGAAAATGAAGATGAATATGGATAGTATCAAAGAATTGTTTCTCTTATTTAAAATAGGTTTAAGAAAGTAAATAGCAAGATCATAGGAATATTTCCACTTAGATGATATAAATGTGATGGAATTGGGAATTTTTCTATTAACTATCCTAAGAAGAAGGGAGCAGACTTTGAATATAAATAAGATGAAAACCCTCACAAAAATTAGTGAGATAAAAGTTAAATAGAATCATCCAAAGATGAATGAAGAAATAATATATTTTCTAGAAGTAATAGAATAATTATTATAAGAAAATAAGGAGCTAATCATACATCTAGTATTGAATATAAAAGTGAATCTAGTGAAAAATTTACCTATATCATGGATCATTTTGAAAAAAGTCTTTGAAACTTCAAGTAGAGAAGAATATGATTCAAAACCAACTGATATAGAACATGTGTTGAAGGACGATGATGAATCTTTTCTTGAAAATAAAATCATTCTCAATAAATAAAAGAAAAATTTGGGGAAAGAAAAAAATAATTTAATATAAGAGAAGATTGAGTTTGAAAATAAAGAAGCAGTCCTTATTGATGAAATCAAAAAATTCAAGTTAAAATTTATTGAACATGATAATATGATAAAAGATATTGAAGATATATTTTCTTTAAAAGAATCAGAATTTTCAAAGACATGGTCCAAGTGTCTTAAGACTAATAATGGACTGAATAAGTTGGAGGATGATTTCAAAAACTCTATTGAAATAAAGGTTTAATTCTTTAATTTGAGTGGGAGAGATTGCACAAGCGATCAGGCATGGGGTCGGTACCCTTTCGGCACTGACATAGTGTGGGTCCCCTATGCAATAATTAGAGTAAGGAACTCCACCACTCATATGGCATGGGTTTTCTATTCATGGATTTAGGTACTCCCTCATTTGACATGCTTCTCTCAATAAGGTATGTGGGTTTTCACATTGTTGGGTAGTTATAGAAAGTATGGTTCAAATCTCCATTAATTGATAATTATTCTTGGACAAGGTTAAAGTTCCCCAATATGTTTCTAAAATGTTGACACAATAGTTAAGGGTGATAGTGTGTGGTACTCTTTAAACCAACGCACATGCATCAATGAGGTGTGAGTTTCCTGCTTAGTTTAAGGTGGTGGTATGAAAAGGATGAATAGTGTGTATGTTATAGTCCTTACAACTTCTTAGGAATTCTTGGTTGATTTTGAAATGAAACTTACAACCAGACTATCAAATTTAGACTTTGATATCCCTTCAGTACTCCAATAATCCCTAGTTTCTTATGAGACATAATCCTTCATGTGATAGAGTTGAGATGATTGGGACTTCCCTATGTCCCCCCTAAGACTTTTAATTATATAGAATATATGGATTCTTGGATTCCTTCTAGTTCCTCTATTGTTTTGAAGTCTAAGTCAACATGTTATTTTCTCTTTCCTTTATGGTTTCAGGGTGTCCTATTGAGTATGTTTATACTCACCTATGTATGGGATTCATGACCATATTTTTTGTGTCTATTCATATTATGAAAGGTTTGGAGGTGACTTTGGTGGGTGTGGTGCTAGATATAATGCTCTAGTCATATACCACTCGATATTTACTGTACTGGAGATCTTGTAGCACCTTGATTTTTTGGTAAGTAACTCTTTATTTATGCTTTTTAAGTATAAAAAGTATAAGGGTGAAGTTTGGGAGATCTTGGAGAACTTTTTTAGAGTTTTTCAGGATTTTCTATAGGTGCACGGGTGTTGCAAGGTTTGTGGAAATTGTGTAACACTTGCAGGATACCATGCACAGTGATACAAGGGAAAAGGGGAAGGCGCACGGTTTTCCCAAACCGTGCGCTTTAAAAAATGGATTTGGTCTTTTGAGGTAGTGGATTAAGTATATTTGGCACACGGTTTAGAGACTATGTGAGATGAATATGTAAGGATCATCCTTGAGGTAGTGGCTAACGTGCAGTTAGCACACAGTTTTCCTAACTGTGTGACTAAATCGTGCGTGGCAAGAAACCACCTCCTTAAAAAGTGGATCTCACTCATTTTTCCCTTTAACCCACTCATTTTTCCTCCTATGCAGAACTAACTTGGGATTTTTTCCCCAAAGGTGAATGAAGGTTCTCCCATCGATTCGGAGGCAATCTGAAGGCTTCCCTTGGTGTTTAAAAACTGATTCCTTGCGGTGAGTGATCATTCTTAGTCATTCTTGATGTTTTCTTAGATCTAATTTTCCCTATGTCTCGGTTTCTTAGATCTATGCACGCTATGGGTAGATCTAAGGTTTTAGATTCCAAATATGATTATATTTGTCTTTTTTTATTATAGGTTAATAGATCTAAGGTTGGTTCATGAAGATTCAACTAGGTTTTTGTGATGTGTTTTGTATCGTTTATCATTTTCACCAAAACTCTCAGGGTAGGTGGCTTCACTCTCAACTCCTCTATTTAGAACTTGAATTATTAGTTTCAAATTGATTTTTTTAATTAAAATTGGTCATGATATTTATTTTAATTTATTTTTGGAAACCACTTTAGTGAAGGTTTAGAGAATTGTGGAAAATTGGGCATTTTTTTGGAAAGTTAATTGGTTTCTTGTTTTTAAAATATTGATTTTAAAATTTATATTTTTTGGAATTGTGGTAAATGGTTTCATTGAAATTTTTTCAATAAAAGGATGGTTTTATTGAAATAAATTTAAAATTGATGAAATGATTGGTTTGGAGTTGGGATTGGGCATAAAAGGTTGTGTGTGTTCATATGCATTCGGGACAAATAAGGGTAATAAGTTTCCCCCATCATTATGGGATGGATAAGGGTTATGGATTTATCCCCTGTAAAAATTGGTTCATTTATTTTCATGTGTTCGTGTGCATTTGAGGTGGAAAAGGGTGTGGATTCCCCCCCCCATCATTCTGGGATAGATAAGGGTTAGAGCTTTCTCTTGTCAAAATGGTTATGGGTAAGAAGTATCCCCCATAATTCTGGGATGGATAAGGGTTAAGGATTTCTCCCATCAAAATAGTTGAGGGTAAGAAGTCTCCCCCATCATTTCTATGGTGGATAAGGTTCAGGGATTTCCCCCACCAAAATGGAACTTGTAAAATGTGTTTCAAAGTATTGTTTGGTTACTTCCCTTGGAAATTGTGGTTATCTTGAAAAAACTATTTTATTGGAACTTGTTTATATTTTGATATAAAGTGTTTTAGAAATTGTTTTATATAAACTATTTTATAAAAATGTTCTAACTTGTTCTATCCTAGTGTCATGAGTAGGGAATTCATTGGGGAAAACCTATTGAGTTTTTGTTCTCACCCCTACTTTGGAACTTTGGTGCTTTTATAGATGTCATTTATCAGGATATGGGAAAAGGTAAAGTATCACACGTATTTAACACTACTTCATGATACTTGGGTTGTTTGGAAGAGTTGGAGATTGGAGCATGTGTATCCTTGGATTTATGTGGTTTTTATTGAGACTTTTAGTTTGTCTTCCATTGTTTACTTTGATGTTAGTTTGTCTTCCATTGTGGTACACTTTGGTGGGTTTGATATAAATGAAATTTTTGAGTTGTCTTTCATTTTTATCATGAGTCATGTAGTGTTTTATTTGGTTATGGTTTATTGGTTGGTTGTTTTAATTTTCAGAGGGAAAATCACCCCCCATGTATATTGAAGTCCTTTAGAATTTATTGTCAGCCTTTGGAATTTTGGGAATGTATCTTAAGTCCAAGTAACCTTCCACCGACTTCTTAAGCCAGTGAGAAGGGTTGGGATGTTGCAAGCGGTATCAGCTTGGTCTTTCCTTTGTGGAACAAGTGGTCTAAGTCTCAGTTGGTCTTTGACTTGGTATTGGTTATTGTTCTTGGAGCTGAATTCATTCTGATCTATTCTTTGAGTTGGAATCATAGAAAGGAGTATGATTTTTAGACCTTGAAATGTATAGCATAAAAAGGCATAGCTAACCTTTTTATGCTGAACTTCAAGTTACCAAGGATTTGGGTACATAAGTGTTTTTGAGACACTTATAGGATTTGAAATCTTATTTTCATAGGTTTAGCCAATGAGACGAACATGACATGCATTAGAGGAATGACTTCCCACTAGAAATGCATGCATCATTTTGAGTAATTATTTATGATTTGGTGCAATGTGTTGATTTTTAAAAAAGGTGAAAATTGTTTTCAAATGAAATAGTTTGATGGATCCGAGCTAAAATGGGATTTCTTTGTGATTGAGATGGATATATTTGATATAATATTGGGTATGGATTGGTTGAAAACGTTCAAAGATCACATCGACTACTATACCAAAAAGGTTAGTTTTACAATAGAGGATGGAGTCCAACATCTCTTTTGAGGAGATAGGAATGTGAAGGTGGGTGAAACGAGCTTGTTGGCACCAGCGGTTGGAACAATCTCCTGCCAGTTGGAAGTGTTGTCTTTGGAATCAATGTATGAGATCGAGAAGAATAGTTTTCAAGAAGTGGTGGATCAGTTTCTAGATGTCTTGCCTGATAATTTCTTAGGGTTTCCACCAATGAGAGAAGTGGAGTTATGATTGATCTTCGTCCGATGACCAATCCTATTTCCCTTCTATATTATTGAATGGACCTAATAGTATTAAGGGAGTTGCAAGTGTAGTTGGAAGAATTGGAAAGCAAAGGTTTCATTCGGCCTAGCATGTCTCTGTGGGAAGCACTGGTCCTGTTTATGAAAAAGACAGATGGAACTCTAAAGATATGTGTGGATTATTGTAAGCTTAAACAAGTTACAATAAAGAATAGATATCCACTTCCACGCATTGATAATTTTTTCTATCAATTGAGAGGATCTTAGTGGTTCCCTAAGATTGACTTTCAATTAGGATATCACTAATTGCGAGTTTGAAAGGTGTATATTACAAAAACAACTTTCAGAAGAAAATATGGCCATTAGGAATTTTTGGTGATGCATTTCAGTCTTCTGAATGCACTAGCAGTCTTTATGGAATTGATGAATCATATATTTCAAATATATATGGATTCTTTTGTGGTGGTGTTGGTGGATGACATATCAGTGCATTCAAGGATGAGGGCTAAGCATGAAAAACACTTGGTGATGGTGTTGGGAATATTAAGGGATCATCAGTTGTATACACTGGGTAAAGAAGATGAATGAAGTATCTCTAAATTTTTGACTTTGACTTGATGTATACACTAATTAAAGACAATTCAATGGCAGATGCATTGGGAAGAAATTTATATGCTCAGTTAGAAAAAGAAGCTTTAGATTAGTGACAGATGATGTCAGTCCTAGAAGACATGAACTTAGAATGTTAAGACTGAGGTGATGTTATAGTTTTATTTCCAGTTTCTTTGGTTCCTGGTCTAGTGAAGATGCTAAAATAGAAAAAAACCTATGATTCAGAGTGTGTGGTCATGGGGTCCAGACTTAATGGTGGGGAGACTATTGAGGGCTACAAACTAGATGGGAGTTTAGTTTTCTGGTTTGGAAATAGGACGGTAGTACCTATGTCTTGTCAAGAATAACTTATTTATGCTTACCACCATTCAAGATGGGTTGTCCATCCTAGAATACAGAAGATGTATAAGTCATTGAAAGAGTTGTTTTGGTGGGTCGACATGAAAAGGAAGGTAGTTGAGTTTGTTTCAGGATGATTAACTAGTCTGCAAGTTAAGGAAGAACATAAGCGACCAGCAGGTATGTTACAGCATTTACCTATTCTAGGTGGAAATGGGACTAGATAGCTATGGATTTTGTTATAGGTATCCCAAGAATGGTTCAGAAACACGATGACATCTGGGTGATAGTGGATCAGCTTATGAATTTGGACCATTTCATCCCTATTTGTGAAACTCTTATGGTGGAGGATCTGTCCAAAATCTATATCTGGGAAGTGGTAAAGAGGCATGGAATACCAGTTTTGATCATATCATATAGAGATCCAACGTTTACATCTTGTTTCTGGAAATCCTTACAGAAAGTTCTTGGGACTCAGTTGAGTATGAGTACAGCGTATCATCCTCAAATAGATGGACAATCTTAACGGATGATATAGATGTTGGAAGACATGTTGTAGGCTTGTATAATGGATTTTGGTAGCTCATGGGAAGAGCATGTTCCTTTGACAACAGTTATTAGGCCTCGATACATATGAATCCTTTCGAAGCATTGTATGGTCATCCTTATCGTTCGCCCCTTTTTTGGGAGGAAATAGGTGAGACTTCACTAGTTGGGTCGAGTCTTGTCCAAGAAATAAAGGAGAAGATTCATTTGATTAGAAAAAGGATGGAGACAACTCAGAGTTTTCAGAAATCTTGCGTGGATCATCATCGATGGTCGTTGTCGTTCATAGTGAGTGATCATGTGTTCTTGAGGATTTCTCCAAGTCTTGGACATCAACGTTTTTGGAATCAGGGGAAATTATCTTCTCAATACATAGGCCCTTTTGAGATACTAGAAAAGGTTGGAGAGGTGACATATCAGTTGGAATTGCCACCACGGTTCTATGCAGTACACAATGTGGTTCACGTATCTTAGTTGAAAAAAGTATCAGCCTGACCCTGACCATGTGATCAGATGGGATCACATTGACCTAGAACCAGATGCTTCATTGGTACATATCTCGGTGCAAATTTTGGATAGGTAAGAGAAAGTCTTGCATGGAAAAAGCATTGGTCTAGTGCGGGTTTTATGGCAACATGGTCAGATTCAGGAAGATACTTGGGAATGTGAGAAGGAAATGAAAGATCTATGGTCAAAACTCTTTCAGGGAAATGATGGTTTTATAATTTTTGGGGATGGAAAAAACAATGGTGGGGAGAATGTAGAACCCCCGGTTTCTGGTAAGTAACCCTTTATTTATGCTTTTTAAGTATATAAAGTATAAGGGTGAGGTTTGGGAGAGTTTGGAGAACTTTTGGGGAGTTTTGGGGGCTTTTCTATAGGTGCAGAGGTGGTGCACAGTTTGTGGAAACCGTGCAAGTACCTCAAGGGTAAAACATTCGAACACATTGTGTGGAATTCTAATAATTTTCATGGGAAATAAGAGCTACTAGTTGGAGGTTTCAGGATTAAATTTCTATTATCCTTATCTCTGATTATTTTCTTTCTTAAACTTTAAATTCTATAATCTCATTTTCATCTCTTTATTTTATAGGAGCTACATCTGCTGACTAGGGAACTACACTCAAATAAATAAGGGGAGTGTTTGAATGAATTCATGTGGTCAAAGATTCACTTTTAGGGGAGTTTAATTTTTCATTGTGCTTTAAATAATAATTGTCTTTAATTTTTTAGTGTACTTCCTTAATAGTGTTATCTTGTTAAAATCTTATCACAATACGAAATTAAGTGTAGGGAAATTTCCCCTATTGTTTGAATTTTTTTCAAGTGTTAAGAGTGTTATAAGCCATGGGTGTTAGTTCAGGATTAATTATTTTTCATTCAAGATTCTTATGAACCTACTTAAAATCCAATGTTAACACCCTAAAATGTTTGAAAAACTTGAGAATGTTTGAGTATATTTTCACAAAACTGGTATTTATTGGAATCAATATTGAACATGTAGTAACTTGAACTAAATTGAAAATTCATGTGTCTTTGTAAAAAGAGAAAAATGCATATACATTTTTAAATCTATTTTGGAAAAGTGTAGGGGATTATAGAGCATGTGTTTGAACTGAATTGTACCCCCTTAAACATGATTTTGAACTACTAAAGTATTCAAATCTGGTCGAGTTAAATTTCTTTATTTTTTTCTCTCACTTTTGAATTCAACATTGGGTATAATATTGGGTTTTAATTTTAGGGGGGATATTTATTATGCTAAGATTTATTCATTGTTGTACACATCATAAACCCCTAAAAATTTTCAAAAAATTTTACTTTTCAAGCTTTTAACTTCATTTTAATTGGGTCAAAAATTTCGTGATTCTGAAGGTTGTGATGCCACTTTGAAGAGGTTAATCTTGATTACCCCATAGATTTTAATTGAGAACATCATTTTTATTGCCCTCTTGAAATAATTTTTTATCAGTTAAATTTTGGATGAATGTTATACAACTATCATTGGATTTAAACTTTTTGGTTCAAATTAAAACTCATAAGATATGCATCTAAATGGGTTATGAAATAAAAATCTTAATCTAGGTTGAGCCTTTATTCTTTCATCCTTTAATTAATTAAGTTGTTGGATGAATTATTTATGATTCTTTTTAATTATTAAGTTTTCTCATCCAGACAAAGTATCTAATAATTATGTCTTCAAATTATGTGAGTTGGTTCACTTAAAGGTGAATAGAAGTTTGGAAGTTCTATTTGATGCAAATTAAAGTGTGGCCAATTTTTTCAAAATTTTCAAATCCAATCATTTTTGTAAAACAAGAAACTGATTTTGCACTGAAACCATTCAATTTTTAGGGGGCAATCATATTTACAACTTGAGAGAGACTATGGGGGGGGTTTAAAAGACTAATTCTTTGTGGCGTCCTAGTTTTTGACTCTTGAGGTTTGTCATTTTCTACTAAAATTGACCAAGTAATTGTTTGAGGACAAGCAATATGTTGGTCGGAGTAGAGTACTCAAGAGGGGGGTGAATTGAGTATCTATAAAAATTTCTGTCAAAAAGTATTGTTTGAAGTTCCCCTGATATTTAAAATTCGATTGCCAAGTTATCCAGTAATGAATTTATAAGAGCTTAATTGTTCGATTAATTTCTCAAAAGATTGATTAGTTCTTGGTTGCATCAATTTGATAATTAATACAGCTTTTGAAACTAACCTAATAAGTCAATACTGTTATAAACACTTGCTAAGACTAACTATCAGAGTTCAATTTAGTTTTCTAAAATATTTGATAAAACAGAGTAAAACTAAAAGGTAAAAACATAGCGGATATAAAACAAGAGGTTCTGTCTCAAACAGAGACTTAATCCTCTCCACTTGGTGATCATCTGCCACCAAGCAGTTTAAATTAATAAACAGTTTGATCCACACCCCCGGATCGGGGTTCACAACAGTACACAGGGTTGTCCAGGTCACCATTGACCTCTACCACTGTTCTTCGTGGGAAAAACAACAAACAGGTCACACATGACCTCTTCCACAGTTCTACATGGGATACAAATGGATAAATAGAGTGTGGGATTGAGGATATCAAGTATCCTCCAATGATGCGCAGGAGTCAGTGTGTGTGTAACAGACAGATACACACACTGTTCAGAAAATGTAACTAAATGAACACAACAGAGCTAAAGATGGGGAGTTAGGTTTAAAAGGTTGTGTGTTATGTGGTGCAGCACTGGACTCATTTGATGAAGTGGAGTTGAAGACTGAGTCCTCTTCTGGAAGTTGACACAAAAACAGAGTCGTATTCTGGCTTTCAGATACAAGTATGGTTCTGCAGGTATATTATTCTCCTTCTTTGGTATGTCGAAGTAGTTTGTCAATTCAATGTGCAGCTTGATTTAGATCACCTCGAGTGTTCTTTTGTTCTTGAGTTCACAGTGGTTGCATGAGAGTTGATGTTCTTCAGTATATTTTTCTCTTGCAGGCATGCACCACCACCACGCTACAGTTCTGTCTATCTTCTTTCTTTTTAAAATGCTTCTTTTTTCTGAGGGCCGACAAAGAGCATGTACATTCCACGTGCATCAGCTCATCGTACCTCGTATTGTCTGCTAAAATTCCGACAAAAGATTATTAAATATATCAGTATCATTAAATGACACAAATATGACCGTTATAAATAATATTATTAAATGCAGATTTAAACAGTCTGTCGGTGACTCGTCAGTCGGTGTCTCCTTCTATCGGTGACTCAATCCATCGGTATGTCATTATGTCGGTCTTTCCATATGTCGATGACTCGCTATATCGGTGGCTTGTTCCTTCTATTGGTGAGACGGTTGAACTATCGGTGACTCATTTCAACTAACGGCGAGTCCTTGCATCAGTAGCACAATGCAACGGTAGGTCACTTGGACTGACGGTAGGTCATCTGCGTCGGTGAGTCATATGCAACGGTGAGTCGTCTGCGTCGGTGAGTCATATGCAACGGTGAGTCCTTCAACGGTGTCAGTTTCACATACTTAGAATATATACCTGTTTGAACTGTCTGTCAGTGAGTCGTATGTATGTCGGTGAATCATTTTTCTGACGGTGTCAGTGACTCATACTTAGACAATTTTATATGTTATGTTTGTCTTACAGTTCATCAAAGTCAAAGAGTGTTAATACTTATAAGTACACATAGATAATCAGTTATAAGCTTGTTCAGACTTAAACACACATAAATAGTTATATGATTGAAATGATATGATATTCAAGATAATGCTTTGACATAATTTAAAATCTTTGACATAAGGTAAGATATATGTTAATATATGACATGATTTGTGATAATTAAAACCATTACAGTCAGAAATAGTGGCCAACAATATCCATGGACCAACAAAATATTTAAGTGTGAGAGAATTTGATATGACTTCATTTCATTACATTCTACTGCATCATTTTTTGGGAATTTAACTGTGTTTTAATTAAAAAATGAACTAATTTTTAAAGAATTAGTGGAAACTCGTCAACTTGAGTTGAAAATGTTAATCATTGAATTTTTGTTAGAAATTTGGCGTATTATGTGGTTAATTGTTGAATTGTTCTTGATTTAATTTCATAATATTTTAAGAATAAAAAATTTCAAGTATTTTATGGTTTTCAAATTCCATGATTTTATTTTTAACATTCAATTTTTGGAATGAATTTTAGTTTTAATCTGGAAATTTTATTTTAATTATTTGATTGAAAAATCAAATTACAGCTTTTAAATGGGTTAATTTTCATTAATGTTAAATTATGTTTGTAGGAAAAATCATGTAGCTGAATCTTTAAGCTGCCTCCACATAGTCATTTCATCCACCTATCCCAATTATCAAAAATCAGGGGTTAATTTTCATTCTGTTTGTGGTTAATTGTTTGTAGAAATTTTTTGATGGATTCAACTATCCCAATTATCAAAATCAGGGGTTTCTAAAGGAGCATCTATGTAGTAGAATATCAAGAAGCAGCATTTACATAACCATTTTTAAATTAGTGGCTACGTAGAGAATTCTACAGTGGCTATCACGTACCCGATTCTCTTCTGCGATCGAAGAGAAGAACTGAGATTAATGAGGAAGACAAACCAGGGATACCTTGGAGTCTAATTTGAGCCGATGATTGAGAATCTGAGAAGAAGGCATCCAATTCAGGCCGTGGGGCTGCATCTGTTGAACGCGTCGGTGACCAAAGTTGAGTTGTGCCTGAGTTCCACTGTGGTAAACCTAAAGAAGGCAACATCGCGCCATCGCCGGAGCCATGGATGAAGACTGAACCGAGCCGAGCTCACTAAATGGAGAACACCTGAGGCTGACACCGTAAGTGATGAACAGGGGTGTCGATGCAAGACTTCCCTGAGAATAATTGAGGATGAAAATGAATCGAGCGTTGAAGAGGGAACCGAATCAAACCAAATTCATCGAAGCCATGATTTGTTGAGTTCAGGTGATGTTCATTCGAAGCTTGTTGAGGATGATGCCTTCCATCCATGGACGAACCCGGTTTGTTGAAAAATCCGAATAGAAGCATTTGGGGAAGATCGATGAAGATGACTCGTGGATGAGCCACCGTTTGAAAATCTCAGCACCAAGCTGATTCAAATATGAGAATATTATAGGTTGAATCAGGTCATATATAAAGTAGACAATGAAGATCAAAGCTCGGGTTTTGGAGATACGTCGAGTTGCTCACTGTTTTGATGTTGAGTTTGCAAATTAAGTTTTGTTGTTTCACTACTTTTTGTGCTGTTGAAGGTATAAACATTGAAGATCATGGGACCTCATCACTCTCAGACTCTCCGATTGCAGGCATGGAAGATAGTGAACACCTTCTGCTCGACGAAATGCTTGAGAGAAATGGTGGCTTGGCACCTAGTCCGAGTTTGATGTCCAGCCAGGAAAGTTTCAGTTGGGTTTTTCTTGTTAGCCGAGCTTGACCTTAAGCTTAGAAACTTGAGCAAAGGAAGAATCAAGATTGGAATCTAATTGAACCTCCACGGGTACAGCTTAGTGGTTGCGTCGTGTGACGGCATTTAGAAGGTCTTGGTTTGTAGTCTATCTGTCTCCAAATTAGATAGATTTTTGTTATTTCCCTCCTCCCCTCACCGTTGTAAAAAAAAAGATTTGAATCCATAATTGAAGAATCATTGCCACCTAATGAGTCCATGACACTAAATCTGAATGATTCCAAGGTGAATTATCTGGCTATATAGTTAATTGACATGTGGATTCAATTACTGGAAATTTAAGACTTCAAATAGTGATGACAACTAGAGATGTCATTTCGTGTTAAAGTTTTTGTTTTTTTAGGGTTTTATTTGAGTGGCAGTGATGCAAATAGAATGCTTAAGAGAGGAATTATTTTCATTGATAACGGACTTGTGAATTTAGCAATCTAAGGCGGTGTAGTTAGTTATTGTGAAGAAAATAAAAAGGGTAACTGGGGAAAAAGTGTAATTCATTCATTCATTCTGATGTGATTCAGAGACGAACTTTTAGCTAGATATTTTAGGAGCAAAGTCAGTGCGGAGCAACAGGCGGTGTAAGAGTTCATTTTGAAAAAGAATATTACGGGATGACTTCTCATCTTCTTCTTCTTCCTTTTGTTCTTGATCTGTAATTCTTGTATTATTTGATTTAATAATGATTTTTGGATAAACACTAAGTGGAGAAATTAGATTGTTATGGTTCATATTTTTAATCATTGGTTGTGCAATCATTTCAAATTGAAATCAACTTCTTGATTTTATGCAATTGAATGAGTTTTGTATGTGACGAAATACAAAATCATCTAATTGTTGGTCATTCTACTCGACTGAGATTTTGAAAACATGTTTTTTATTTTTTATTTCAATTATAACTTCACAAATGAGGAAATTCATTAATCGGACAATCGAAATTTCCCTCTCTTTATTCTTGCTCATTCTCTACTCATCTGTTGTCATCCTTCTGTATGCACATCATCCCTTCAATTCATCTTTTCCACCCATCATTTGTTTCTTTAAAAAATATATATCCATTATTGTTGATTGTTTATGCTTGTTTTTTTGGTTTTCTTTCTTGGATTGAACTCACCAAAGCCTTCCCTAATGATTCGAAACCTAGATTGTTAATATCAAGTAGTTTTAGGTTTAAAAATTTGAGCTAGTCAATGACATAGAATCACATACCGACAAGTAGAGCACTGTGTAACAAAACCCATTACATTATTCTTTATTCTCAGACAATAGTTTTTTGGCACATGTCGCAAAGCATTTTGGTCAGACCTGGGTGCATCACCCATTTCAAAGTGTGAGAATCCCATATCAGCTATTCATGCATGTTTGTGGGAACCAAAACACGGTCGTGAACATAAAGGATCTTATTCTCATCGAGGATCCAATCTAGTGGCAGCTCCATGCCGTATATATTGTCCTTCAGGGCTAAACACTCTGGATTCAATAACTACCTTCGCTTTAACCTATTGAGAAGTTTGCAATAAACAAAGACGTAAGGGTCTCTCAACCCTAGTACTCATGAACACTCAAATGAATCTCAGCAAAAGGGTCATCAAATGCCACTCATTGCTGGACTTTAGAACTACCTAAGTATGTGCCTTCCAAATCAAAGAACCTGAAACCATGTTCCCCTTTCCAGGAGTTTATACCAACTCAAAATCAAAGGACTAGAGGTACTCAACCCACCTTCTTTACCAAAGGTTCAAGCCCCACTACAAGGATATATACTTTAGTCTCTTATGATTGGTATACACAACAAACTTTTTTCCTAATAAATAATATCTCCAATATCTCATGGAATGAACTACTGCTACCAGATCTAGGTCATGTGTAGGGTAATTCCGCTCATGTGACCTCAGCTGCCTAGACCCATACCCAACCACATGGCCTCCATGTATCAAGATTGCTTCTATGCTAACCTCAGATGCATCACAATACACGGTATACTCCCTACCCGGCTTGGGTAAGTTGAGGATTGACATTGTAGTCATTCTCCTCTTCATCTCCTAAAAATCGCTCTTACAGGTGTCTAACCTGGCGAACTTCACTCCCTTTTTTGTTAAGCCTATCATCAGTACTACCAAACAGGAGACGTCTTGGATAAGCCTCTAATAATAACTAGATAAACCCAAAAAATGCATACATAAAAAACATTCTTAGGTCACTCCCAAGAATCTACTACTCTAACTCTCTCAGGGTTTGTGAACACTCTCACCTTAGATACCATGTACCTCAAGAAGTGTGCCTCATAAATCCAAAATTGGCACTTGGAGAGCTTTTCATAGAGCTAATTCTCCCAAAGTATACCCAGAAAAACCTCCATATGTTGTGTGTTCTCCTCCCTTGACATGGAGTACACAAGAATTTCATCAATGAAAATGACCATGAAGGTGTCTAAATACGATTGGAAAACTTGATTCATCAAATCCATAAATATTGATGGTGTGTTCGTCAAGCTGAACAACATCAAAAAATATTCATATAGATTGTACCTTCTTTTAAAATAGGTATAGGGTATATCAAAAGGTATCACCCTCATTTGGTGAAAACCCGATCTCAAATTGATTATAGAGAATACTCAGTCACCTCTCAACTGATCAAATAGGTTATCAATATAAAGAAGTGGGTATCGGTTTTTAACCATCAGCTTATTCAACTTCTGATAATCAATGTAAAATCGCAAGGAACCATTAGTCTTCTTGGAAAAAAGGACCAAATAACCCCAAGGAGACGTGCTCGGCTGAATGAACCCCATTGGTCTCCAAGTCCTCTAATTGAGCCTTAAGCTCTCATAGCTCCACAGGATCTATCCTATAAGGTGGGATAGAAATTGGCTCTGCACCAGGTATGATCTCAATGGTAAACCCCACTTCTCTCTCAGGTGGAATTCCTAAGAAATCACTAGGAAATACATCCCAAAACTAATCAAAAATAGGTGGGAAACATTTTGTTTGATGTCCCCATTATCCAACATATGGATAGAAATCAAAGATATAATCTCATCATCTGCCGATGATCTCACTCAACACGACCCTCTTGAATATCCCATTCTCTAGTATGAACATGATCACTGCCTTTGAGTGACGTAAAAGACACATGCCGATGGTAATAGTTGATGTGTACTTGGTATGGTACTAACCAGTCCATCCTGGGAATCAGATCAAAACTGGTCATTTCAAATATAAATTGATCTCATAGGAATTAATATCCACCAATCTCAAGGGTTCATCCCCTACAACCAATAATTCCCTATGATCACACCCCTAAGGGTGTTTCAATAGACATCACATCATATAGATATTCTAATGGTAAACCCAAACCCCCAACAAATTGAGTATCTAGGAAATAATGTGAATCTTCTATATCAAACAGTGCAGAAGCTAATGTAGAGGTGACTAGAATCATGCATCAGATTGTGGAAGGTCCAGTATCCTTCTCAATAGGGGTAGGCTGAACCGTATGTAACTGGCTTATATCTCAGCCATGAACCCCTACTGGAGCTCCCTGAGTTGCACTACCCTGTTGGCATGACTTCTCCTAACCTTGAGCACTATACCTGCCATCCTGAACCGAACTGTTGGTAGAACTCAAGCTACCTAATTTTCATGGCGTAGTTGATCCATCTCCAAAACCCTACACCTTCCTCTGTTGAGTACTCATGTAGAACCTCTACAAATGTCTCATCATGTCACAAACTAGGCATTCACTACTGGAATTTTACACTTTACCAATAGTTAACAACCGTTGGTAAAGGCCTGGAAACCATTGGTATATAGTATACCAACGGTTCCCTCAACCGTGTCCAAGTAAGTCGTGACAATAGGCCTATACCAATGGTTCTATGAAAATCGTTGGTATAGGTGTCAAAATAGAAGGTATACCAACGGTTTCTACAAACCTTTGGCATATGTGTGTTAAAGTATAACATATACCAACGGTTTGTGAAACCGTTGGTATATGTGTGTTACACTTATACCAACGGTTACAACCGTTGGTATAGAGGGGATATGGAAAGCCATAAGGCTATACCAACGGTTTTGTTATAACCGTTGGTATAGTTATATTATAGCATCTATACCAACAGTTTTACAAACCGTTGGTATACATTTGCTCAACTCCACAGCAGCAGACCCCTATCCCCTCTCCAGACCTCCAACAACACAGCTCCACAGCAACACAGCAACACACCTCCCCCTCTCCAGACCTGCAACAACACCAATACAAAATCCCCATCCAAAGTATTCAAAATTTAGAATTCATTCCAGAATTTAGAAATTTAGAAATTTAGAAATTCAAATGCAATAACACCCATAAGAGAAAAGGCCTACATGTTATAGGAAATTCAATAACACCCATAAGAGTATTCCAAATTTAGAATTCATTCCTCACTCAAACCACAACACCAACACACGTAAGAGTATTCAAAATTTATAATTCATTCCTCACTCAACCACAACACCAAAACACACAAGATAAAAAATCTACATGTTATAGGAAGCACATGGGATGTTTAGTCATGGTCTTGGGTTGAGTATCTTAAAACCAGTAGAAAAACTTGGGTAGAGTGTACAAGGATCATGATACCCATAAGATAGAAAATGGTAGTGGTCATGCGCTTAGACCTAGGATGAGTTATAGGAAGCACATGGGATGTTTATATTTCTCTAATGATTATATATCCATTTATAAATGGTTCCTGATGTGTTAGTGGGAAACATTGGCCAATCTTGACATATGAGATGGGTTACCGGAGTAGCCTACATGTTTTTCATAGACTTTTCAATTAGAATAAGGGGGTATGTGGCTAATTGTAATTTGCTTTCCTGGGTGTGATGTGAGATGAATCCCCGTCTTGGGTAGTGGGTATGAATATTCAATTAAGTCTTTGGTATTGGGTTCCCAAAGGGACTTTGGTTTGGCCCTAGAACCCACTGTTTGAGGATGGGATTGAGGTGATCCATGGGGCTATGGTGTCACCATATGTATTCCTCACCATTGGGGTATTTTTATGAGACTTTGAAACTTATTTTTCAAGAATCTATGTGTAGCCTTGTTGACCAATTTGTTATATGGTATACTTGAGTGTTCATAGGTTTCATATGAAATCACTATATGATATTTATTTGTTGTATGTTATTGTATAGAATGAACGACCTGTGATTGATAATTAGAACACGAGTGTTGGTGCATGTTCATGATGGGATGTCGAGACTCATTCCTAATATAATTCATGTTTTTCTATATATACTATGACCCATTGTGTTTCAATATATGCCTTGTGAATATTTTCTTCTAATAACGTATGACCAATAGACCATATTTTATTTTTTATCCATTAATTTCAAGAATCTATGTGTAGCCTTATGAAGATTTTCTGTATGCCAGTTGTTGTTTTCACTTAAAATGTTGTCCATTTCAAATAAAAGTGAGACACTTTGAGTGATACCAGTCACACTGTGTCTCATATTGAGGTGGGGTTGACTCGTACCCATCACAAATGATCCATGGATCGTTGTGTTAAAGTATCAACACAATCCGAATGCATTTGGTCGGTTTTTCGTATGCCAAATGTTGTTTTCACTTAAAATCATGTACATTTCAAACAAAAGTTAGACACTTTGAGTGCTACCCGTCACACCATGCCTTGGATTGAGGCAGGGTTGACTCGTACACATCACAAATGACCCATGGATCGTTGTCCTAATGTATCAACACAATCTGAATGCGTTTGATTAGTTTTCCGTATGCCAGTTGTTGATTTCACTTAAAATGTTGTCCATTTCAAATAAAAGAGAGACACCTTGAGTGATATCAGTCACACCGTGCCTCGGATTGAGGCGGTGTTGACTCGTACAAATCAAAAAAGACCCATGGATCATTGTGCTAAATTATCAACACAATTCGAATATGTTTGGTCAGTTTTCCGTATGAAAGTTATTATTTTCACTTAAAATCCTGTCCATTTCAAATAAAAGTGAGACATTTTGAGTGGTATCGGACACACCATGCCTTGATACGATTTACTAACTACATAAAAGGAGTGGATATGATGAATTAAAATCAAGTTTATTTATATAATCATGACACTTGAATTGTAGAATGAAAATAGAAAACAAATCAAACTGCAATTATTGGGTATGTCATGCCACACACGACACCACCTGGTTTAAGTCAAATCAAAATAGAAACAAACAATAATAGATGAAAAAATATTAAAACTAAGTTAAGACTTACTGATTTGGAGTGTAGAACTAAAAAATTGATTGAATTCAGATGGATCTATAGGGAGGAATGAGTTCCCATCCTGGGTAAAGAGAGAGGGATCTAGTTTAGACCAAATCAAAACAGAAAAAAGATAGATGAATAACATTTGGACTTACAGATTAGAACTAAATAATTGAGTGGGGGTCTGTTCGGGGGTGGGGGGCTATCCGGGTGGTGCATGGGGCTGTTTGGGGGTGGGAGGGCTGTCCGGCTGGTGCGGGGGGGGGGGGGGGTGTCTGGGGGGTGGGGGGCTATTCGGGGTAGTTGGGGCTGTCTGGGGGTGGGGGGCTGTCCGGGGGGTGGGGGTCGTCCGGGGTAAGGGAGGCTGTTCGGGGGGTTGGGGGCTGTCAGGGGGGGGGGGGTTGTTTGGGGGGGGGGGGGTTTGGGGTGGGGGGGGCTGTCTGGGGGGTGCGGGGGCTATCTGGGGGTGAGGGGGGTTGTCCGGGGGGCTGTCCGGAGTGCGTTTTCAGCCACCGCGGTCACACAACACCTCTGATTGACATGTTTTTTGGCCTACCATTTCACAATTAACCCACTCTTTGTTGTTGTCCGATTTCATGATATTCTGAGGTCGTTCGGCCGGTTTTGACCACCCCACACACACTTTTCAAGCGCACCAAACCCCTAAAAAACAAATATTCTACCATTCTGAAAAAACCGTGCATCTGAATGACGTGTAGTATTTTTTTGAACCTCAAAAATAATAATTAAAGCATTTTTGTGTGATTTCAAGTCATTCTGATATCGTTCGGTATGTATTTGACCGTAAAACACATGTTTTGGTCATTTACAACATGCAGAGTGTGTTTTTGGCCACCGCGGTCACACGACACCTCCAATTGACCTACTGTCTGCCCGACCATTTCACAATTCACCCACCCTTTGTTTTTGTTCGATTTCATGGCATTCTGAGGTCGTTCGACCGGTTTTGACCACCCCACGCACGCTTTTCAAGCGCACCAAACACCTAAAAACACATATTCAGTCGTGTCGCGCAAACCAAGCATCTGAATGACGTTTTGTCTAATCATACACCTCAAGAATAATAATTAGGGTGTCTTCGTGCGATTTCAAGTCATTCCAATGTCATTCGATATGCATTTGACCGTTAAATGCATGTTTTGGCCATTTACGACACGTGGAGTGCGTTTTCGGCCACCGCGGTCACACGACACCTCTGATTGATGTGTCGTATGGCCGAACATTTCACAATTCACCCACCCTCTCTTGTCATCTGATTTCATGGCATTCCGAGATCGTTTGGCCAGTTTTGACCACCCCACGCACGCTTTTCAAGCGCGTCAAACACATCAAAAATACATATTCAGTCATGTCGCACAAACCATGAATCCTAATGATGTGTCATCTCCTACTACACCTAAAAAATAAAAATTAGGGTGTTTTTGTGTGATTTCAAGTCATTCTGATGTCGTTCGGTATGCATTTGACCGTTAAACGCATGTTTTGGCCATTTACGACACGCGGAGTGCGTTTTCAGCCACCACGGTCACACGACACCTCTGATTGACATGTCGTCTGGCCAACCATTTCACAGTTCACCCACCCTTTGTTTTCATCTGATTTCATGGCATTCTGAGGTCGTTTGACTGGTTTTGACCACCCCACGCACGCTTTTCAAGCGCGCCAAACACCTAAAAACATATATTCAGTCATGCCGTGCAAACCGCACATCTGAATGATGTGTTGTCTTTTCGTACACCTCATGAAAATAATTAGGGTCTTTTCACGTTATTTCAAGTCATTCTGATGCCGTTGGGTATGTATTTGACCGTAAAACACATGTTTTGGCCATTAACGACACACAAAGTGTGTTTTCGCCCACCGCGGTCACACGATACCTCTGATTGATGTGCCGTCTAGCCAACCATTTCAAAATTCACCCCACCCTTTGTTGTCATCTGATTTCAGGGCATTATGTGGTTGTTCGGGTAGTTTTGACCACCCCACGTACGCTTTTCAAGTGCACGAAACACCTAAAAAAACATATTCAGTTGTGTCGCGCAAACCACACATCTGAATGACATTTCATCTCCTCGTACACCTCACGAATAAAAATTAGGGGTTTTTTGTGTGATTTCAAGTCATTCTGATATCGTTCGGCATGCATTTGACTGTTAAACGCATGTTTTGGCCATTTACGACATGCGAAGTGTGTTTTAGGCCACCGCGGTCACACGACACCTACGATTGATGTGACATCTAGCCGAACATTTCACAATTCACCCATCCTTTATTGTCGTCTAATTTCATGGCATTCTGAGGTCGTTCGGCCGGTTTTGACCACCCCACGCATGCTTTTCAAGTGCGCCAAATGCCTAAAACACACATATTCCGCTATGTCGTGCAAACCGTGTGTCCGAATGATGTGTTGTCTCCTCATACACCTCATGAATGACCCATGGATCGTTGTGTTAAAGTATCAAGACAATCCGAATACATTTGGTTGGTTTTCAGTAGGCCAGTTGTTTTTACTTAAAATGATGTCCATTTTAAACAAAAGAGAGACATTTAGAGTGATATCGGCCACACCATGCCTTGGATTGAGGCGGGGTTGTCTTGTACACGTCTCAAATGACCATTGGATCGTTTTCCTAAAGTATAAACACAATCCAAATACGTTTGGTCTATTTTTCGTATGTTAGTTATTATTTTCACTTAAAATGTTGTCCATTTCAAATCAAAGTGAGACACTTTGAGTGATACCGGCCACACCATGTCTCAGATTGAGGCAAAGTTGACTCGTACCCATCACAAATGACCAATGTATCGTTGTACTAAAGTATCAACACAATCCGAATGCATTTTATCGGGTTTCCATATGTCAGTTGTTGTTTTCATTGTTTTATCCCACCTATAATGGGCTAACTCAGGTAACAGGTATAGATGGCCTTAGTTGGTCTATTTCAATTTGGTATCAGAGGCCTTACTCAGCTATAAGTGTGTCAACAATGCATATGTTGTTTTTATGTCTTGTTTAGACAGTATTAGGATCGTTGGAATTTGGATAGTAGGTGTAGAAGAGGGGCCTGAACAACTCACTCCCATTATTGAATCAGAGTTGCAATAGGTGACTGGAAAAATGATTACAAATTCCAAGATCGAGTTTTTAGTATATTTTGAATAAATCATATGGGGGGTTTAATTTAATTGACCTATCTATAATGTCCGAGGACTTGGTTTGTGTAAGGTCAGTTGAATAAACTTAGTGGGGAGTTCATTTAGATGGTCTTGTTCCAATTAATGGGTATTTCTCTTTAATTGTAGAATTCGTGACTACTTAAAATTCTTTTTGTTTTAAATAATTGTTTAGAATTTTTTTTTAGTTTGATTGTTTTGGAATTATCTCGTAGCTGATTGGTTTATATCTTGTGTTTAGAAGAAAATTCCTACATGATGAGATCTTTGAAATATAAGATGGTTAACCACAATGTAGGTTCCACAGGAAGATCCTCCAACATACCCATCTTTGGATGAGGTAAAGATCCATATCATTCAGACTCTAGGGTCATTTGTCCCAATAATCCTAGGATGGAAAATGGATCATGGATTGGAATTTACCAAGTAGCATCCATGTGTATTCTATATTGATAGTGGACAACACAATTCTATGGAGTGGCTTGAATTGATTGAGAGGGTCTTCAAATTTTTTGAAGAGCCCTAAGTATTATCATGTGGGTTTTCCATGTATATTCTCAAGGGACCAAAATGAATATGTTAGGATTCTATAGTGTAGGATAAGTTTCACAAAGGTCTTACCTGGGTTTCATTCAATAAGATATTTAACCAGCTTTTTATCATGAAACTTTACACGTGTAAAATACTTTGGAGTTTCTGAAGTTGGAGAAAGTGAAGCGTACTCTTCTAGAGTTCTCCAACCACTTTGTTGAGTTTGTGAATCTTGCACTAGATCTTTTCAAAAATGATTACATAAAATCTTGTAGGTTTGTTATGGGACTAAGGTTTGATGTTTGGTTGATGCTAGTTCTTTTTAGCCTTCTAACCTTCCTGGAGGTATTGGATAATGTTTATTTTGCTAAATAAGACATATTTGGAAGGATAGACTTGGGAGGAGCTTTAGTGGATGAAATAATAATTCAAAGTTATTATTTTGGTTATAAAAGGAAGTAAAAAAGTGTCTAGTGTTCTATAGGACCTATTCTAGGGTTTTATATAAAGAAACAACATGTTATTTTCTAACCGTGAGGCATAGTGTTTTTCTAACCGTGAGGCATAGTGTTTTTCTACGCCGACTGGGGTTCCGAGCTCCGAACAAGCCCCATAAGCCCCATAAACCATTATAAAATCATTAGGCTTCCATATTTGGTCAAAAATAAAGAGTTATACTGAATTCAGAAATATCCATACCATAGTGAAAAACCAGGTTCAAAAATAAAGAGTTATACAGAATTCAAAAATGTAATGGATCAATCTTCCCCTGATCACCATCACCATCACCACTGTCATCATCAGCCTTATCCTTGCCGCCATCTTTATCCTCATCGTCGTCCTTGTCATTGTCCCCATGCTCATCCTCATCCCCATTGAAACGCACGGCTGATTTTCGCCTATCGATCGGTCAAAGTTCCGGTGCTCTGCTAATGTGTATAGCAGCACTCGGGTCGAATCCTCGGCGATGATACTTTGAAATAGTCGTTTGTTTTTAGTTAACTATATTCTGATTGGGGGGTTTGTTTGCAGAGCTTATGAAATAATTTATGGATGATGTTTGATTCAAAAAATTGATAAAGATTGGGGTGAGTTCATTATTAGGGAGTTAAGCTTGTGATATCCTTGAGCTTTGCTTTATATTGCATTTAAATTAACATCCACTTCACAAGTTGACGTCGATTAGAATTCCTAAGTGTTAAAGCTTTAATCCAAGCCTTAACTTAAATAGGATTCTAAAATCAAGCAGTACTTGTTTATGGTAGTGTATTTATGGTTCCAATAATCCATGGAAACCACATGCTAAACAAAATATGTCATTAATCCATGACATATTAAGTCCAACATAGACAATGTTAAATTAACGAATACTCATCGAGCAAATACTCTCAATCACTTAACATCCCTAAATTTTGACTCACCCCAATGAGATATTTACTCATCCATTTGGGTGTTTAATATTCTGGTTATAATAATTATGATGATAAATTAAGAATAGAAGAAAAAGAAAGGGATTAGAAAAGAGTGGTACGCCGAACACACACACACGAACAATGATGATAATTAAAAACAGATTTTTGATTGAATGAGGAAGCAAAATAAGGGAAGGAGATTCAACTGAATTTAAACTATTTTAAGAAAATTAATATTAAAATACATAAGTTGGAGGAGAATAAGAGATATTTAAGAAGAAACTTTCATTAAAACAGAATTACAAAAGAATGGACTTACAAAATTACAAAAACGAAGAACACAAAAGTAAGTGAAAACAAAGAGAGGAGGAAAGGTCTCTCAAGTGAATACTTGAGTATGGAAGGTCCTCCCAAGATTTTTTAAAGGATTTGGTCGTGCGAATATAATCTCTTCTCTTCTGAAATGCCAACCCCTCTAAAGGAGAGAAGGGGAGAGTATTTATATCCCAAGGAGTGGACTGTTTGCATTCCCAATCTGTCCCTCCACTTTCATTGCCAATTTGTCTATTCATACATCCGAATATTCAAATATATTCTTCTTCAAAGTTCTAGACAATAATGTTGGCCGACTACTCTAAAAATTCGGAGTCATTTGGACTTAAGGATCAAAAGTTATGGCCGGTTGATTAAACAAAGTTAAACTGTCCATTTCAATCCAGTCTTTTTGAAGTCCATCATGTGAAAGGGTTTTTGAATATGAAGATGCCTTAAAATACGAATGTTTTCTTCAACAAAGTCGTCCGACTATACCTCCTCTTTCACACTGAAAAATATCTGCTCGATTTGATGCTTACATCATGAGATATGTCATGCATACTATACTGATTTTAATTCTCGTCCAGAATGGTGGGCTGGACTTCAAAGCTTTATTTGGGCCCCTTGTACTTGGATTTGGGCCTTGAAATTTTTATCCAAGATGAAATGTAGTTTCCCCAGAATTATGGTGAAGAGTTAATGTTTTTGGACTTCTGTATTGAGCCCAATAAATCAATCTTCAAGGCTGGTTCAGTTTGTTCACAGATTCTTTGGTCTTGTTTGGAAGGACCATATGACCCTTCAAATGGAAGAATTGGCTCATGGTACCTTCTAATGAAATGTTGTATATTGAAATTAGAATACTAAAAAACAAGAACCACACAATTTGTATTAGTATAGTGATAGTTATTATTACAACATTAAACTGACTCAATTGGACTACTTCTAAAAATGCTCAAAAATTATACTTAATATTAAAACATTAATATTTCACACAAATTATGCACATTTCATATAAAATAAATAAAGGGAGTATATAATAAGTCATGAAAATATTAATAACATCAAATCCCCCACACTTAGTTTTGTGGATGTCCTCATATGCAACAAATATAAAAACATGACAAAATCATTTTTACTCGCCAACAGATATTAAAATTTTGTTTTCTCCAATCAGGGGAGGTTTAGACTATTTCACTCATCCATTTTGAATTCCACCACAAGTTGTTACAGAAACAATGTTCCAAAAATAATTCATTTTTTCATGCTCAAATTTAGAAATGGAAAATGTGGACACTCAAAACTCACACCTCTCAAGATGATAAAATTCATTTGTGGAGGTTCACTCTTTCACCAACCAAAAGTGAAAATCATAGAGTTTGTAAGAGCTCTCAGATTACACTCCCTATCCAAAGTGCACAAGAATCAAGAGGTCTTTTTAAGGGGTATTTCTGTGGCTATGGGATGGTAGGAATATAATGTCCAAGAGAGAGAATAAGAGGGTTAAAATACCAACATAGAAAAACAATGCATATTTTTTTGAAATAAAACATGGAAGAAAATGAAAACACATATTTACAAGGGAATGATTGTGTGAATAAAGGCACAGTAGAGAAAGAAAATATGAAGGCGATGAGAAGATGAAATATTTACAAACCACCAAACTTCTCCCAATGATATAAGAATATAATGCAAGTGTTCTTTTTTTTCTTTTTTTTCTTTGTTTTTTCGAAAGTTGACCTTGAGATAGATCTCACACTCATATCCCAACCCATGTTTGATCTCCTCACAACACTAATGGTAATATTTATAATAATATCAAAGGTTGAGGAAGAGTGATTTTTGACCTACCCAAGACACAACGCATTTTTTCTTTTTCTTTTTGATTTTTTTTTTGATTTTTGATTTTTTTTTTGAACACTTTTCAATATCATTTGTACAATACATTCCAAAATCCCACTGAATGACAACCTCCCCCCAACACTAAATTGGATTCTTACCCTCAAGCATATGATAACACACCAGAAAGTAAGGAAATGATACCCAAAAATGAAATCCATTCCCCCCCACACTTAAATTTCAAAAACTTATGCAATGAAAATCCATGTTGATATTGGGTGGGATAAGGTATTGGGCTTGTAATGTGGCTATAAAAGAAAATGTTTTCATAGGCTTGAAGGGGATTTCAAAAGGAGGATTAATGTAAGGGAAATGGGAGGCTATTTGGCTATTGTGATTCTCATGTGGTTCAGAAAATGCCTCTATCATATTAATACACACTAAGGTAGGAAATTCAGCTCGAATTTCCACAAACTCAAGACTCACAAATGGGGGTGAAAACACTAATTTTGAAAAGATGGCTATAGGTGGCCTTGGCATGAAATCAAATGTTGTTCCTCACGGTTTGGAAAAAGAATTTTCCAAATAAAGAATTGAGCATTCAAAATTTGTTAATTTTGACACAAAAGTCTTTATCCAAAGTCATGATGAAAATACAAAATTTTTGAGATGAAAACATGTCTGTTAAATCCCCAAAATGGTTGGACAAAATTTCAAAACTCGATGGTGAGTAAGCATGACTCTTTAATTTTTTGTATTTTTTTAAGTGATTGTGTTTTTTGGTTTTTTTTTAGTTTTTAAGGTTTTTATAAAATACACACCCACACAAGAAAGAGAAAAAAAGGGTTTGATGAAGAAAGTGGTAAAAAATGAAAGAGAGAGGAAGAAGAAGAAAGAGGTATAGAGAGGAAGAGATAGAGAGAGAGTTAAAGGGAAAGAGGTGCCCCCTGGTTTGGATTTGGCGGGTCGCCTTCTCCATCTAGTGGTAGGTCAGCTAGAGAAGTTGGGGAGCCAGTGGAAGTTGATGTTGTTCCAGGACAGTGGGAAGTTACCTGAAAAAGAAAATTCATTATTCATCTAATGAAAAACTAAAAAGAAATTGAAATTTCATAAAAGTACAAGAAAACATGGGTTGCCTCCCAAGAAGCGCTGCATTTATTTGTCTACAGCTGGACAATTGTAGTGGAATACCCATAGTCTGATGGTGGCCATCGTATTTTCTCAACTCCAGTGTGCTTCCAGAAAAACTTTTTCTTTGGGAGGCCTGATGATTCATTGGATAATTTATTCCCATCCTTGTTGGTATGCTTGCAATTCAATGGGGTTGGAAAGAGAATATTTCTATCCTCACTTTGGTCTTCAACCTGAGGAATGATGTTATCCACAAAGTGCTGATTTTTTATTCTTGGAAATTCAGGAAGATGTATCAATTCTGATGGTTCATTTATGTAAGGTTCAGATAACACGAAAGCAGAGTATGAGATCCCAATTGTTTTTGACTCATTTATTTCATCACTTACCGATGTAGAGTAATGAGGATCAGTGGAGTCGTAATACTTAATAAAATTTTCAATATCCTTTATTTCAATGTTGTTCACCAAAGAATGGTCAATTTCAACCTCACCAGTGATAACTTTATTAATTAGGGTACAAATATCACAAACATCACTACCATCAGGACAATATAAACACATTGGTTCAAGGTTCACTTCACATATAACTAAATTTTCAGAATCATGGATAGGAAAGGATGAATGTGGGATAATCTGATCTGAATAAAAAAATGAGCATTCTAGTTCATTTTCCTCATTACCATCCATGTTGGAGCATTGGAGGTCAGAGGTGAGATGAGATTCCAAATATTTTTCAAGATCCTTTAGATCAATGGAGTTTGCATTTGTAATGTCAACATCAATTTCACCATTTATGACTTGGTTAATCATAGTGCATATTTCACAAGATCCTTTGTCATTAGAACATGAAGAACACAATGGATTGGGGTTTGATTGACTCTTAGTATTGTCCTCAGAAGCATGAATTGAGAATGCAGAGTGGTTCTCAGATGGGTATCGCATGGCTTGGAAAATGTCAAACTTGACCAGTTGGTCACCGAATTCTATGGATAAGATGCCTGAATGGACATCAATCTTGGTTCTCGCAGTCATGAGGAATGGTCTTCCTAGAATTAGGGGAGATCGAGAAGAGGTCGTTTCACCTTCCATGTCAAGAACATAGAAATCAGCAGGGAAGATAAGATCATTGACTCGGACAAGGACATCCTTAATTATTCCCTCAGGACTGGTTGTGCTTTGATTGGCTAACTGAATGACAACACCCATTGGGTGCAAGGGACCTAGACCAAGGTTGGAGAATATGGATTTGGGCATGACATTAATTGTGGCTCCTAAGTCTATGAGTGCATCATCAAAGTTGGAACTTCCAATTTGGCATGGGACTGTAAAGGTCCCTGGATCTTTGCACTTTATGGGAATAGACTGCTGGGTGGAAACATTTTCAAAGGTCCTAAGTTGCCTCTTGTGGGTTCACAACTCCTTGAGAAACTTGGCATACTTAGGAATTTGTTTTATGGAATCTAAGAGGGGAATGTTGACTTCAACAAGTCTAAACATTTCGAGCATTTCAGGATCGGGTTCAAAGGACTTCCTTGGTTTAGAAACAGCTTGAGGAAAAGGAATTGGGTTCCTAAGTGGAATGGAAGGAGGTGATGGAATGGATTCAAATTCCTTTTCAATGTTCTTTTTCTTTTCATTTTCTAGGTCAACATTCAAAGGAGGTCTAGAGGACTTATCTTGAGGCATAGAAATGTGCTTTCCCGATCTAAGTGCAATTGCACTTACATTACCCTTGGGATTGGGTAATGGTTGAGCTGGGAGTTGGGAAGAATTTGATTGTTGTTGCTGGCTCAGGTGGGATGCAAGTTGACCTATTTGAGTTTCAATGTTTTTAAGGCTAGAATGGGTGAAGGAGGCAAGATCTTCCACTACACTTTCCCATGGTTGCTTGGAAGAAGAGGCTTGTACCGGATTGGTATTACCTTGATTTTGGTTCTTGGGAAATTGATTGTATTGGTTTTGGAATTGGGAAGGCTCACTAGGATAATGGAATCCAGGAGGAGGATTATTCCTTTGAGGTTGAGGAACAAAAGGATAAGGTTGAGGGAAGTTACCACCACCTTGACTATATTGAAATTGGTTTGGATTTTGAGGAGGGAATTGAGGGGGGTGAGATATGGGATTACCATACCTAAGGCCTTGGTTATAGGAAGAAGATAAGGGCTCAGAGTGAGGTTGGTTAAAGTTTCTAACAAACTGACCTGATAGTTGAGGATTGGTGTTACGATGAGAATATGTTGCATTGAGCTCCATTGGTCCAGATGAATCGGGTTGATCCTCCTGAAGTTGTGGACATGTGTCAGTTGGATGAGATGGAGAGTTGCAGATTCCATAGTTTTTGACAGGTCCAGGAAACATTGATTGCGGAGAAGTCAAGGTTGGGGATTTGGTGGCCACAGATAGTTGTCGCACAAGACCTGTAAGTTCACTCATCCACTCAGTCATCTTGTTCGGCTCAATTGATTGATTATCTTGGGCTTGTTTGACTTGAGAATGTGCTCGAGTATGGAATTGTTGTGTGTTTGCAGCCATGTTACTTATGAGATCTCTTGCAGCTGCGGGAGTTTTATCAACCAGAGCACCGCCACTTGCGGCATCTATGAGAGTTCTCTCCATAGCCAATAACCCCTCATAGAAGTATTGGATCAAGAGTTGGTCAGGAATTTGGTGGTGTGGGCATGTTGCAACAAGCTTTTTGAACCTCACCCAGTACTCATGGAGTGATTCACTTGGGAATTGACATATACCACTTATTTCCTTTCGGATAGAAGCAGTACGAGAAGCAGGAAAGAATTTATCTAAGAAGAGTCACTTCATGTCAATCCATGTAGTTATGGAACCAGGAGGTAGGTAGTATAGCCATGACTTAGCAGTGTCAGCTAGGGAGAAAGTGAATGCTCGAAGTTTTATTTGTTCTTCTGAAACCCCTTGAGGCTTCATGGTGGAGCACACCACTTGGAACTCTTTAAGGTGGAGATGTGGATCCTCATCAGCTAGCCCGTGAAAATGAGGGAGAAGATGAATCAAACCCGATTTGAGTTTGAAGTCAGACTCTATATTTGGATATTTAATACCAATAGGTTGGAAATTCATATCAGGGGCAGCGAGTTCTTTTAGGGTTTGTTCCCTAGGATTGGCCATTTCAATTTCAACTGGTTGGATGAGGACTGGTTCTTGAATGAGTTGATTATCTCTTATGTTCCACCTAAGTTGGCGAAGTGTTCGCTCAATTTCAGGGTCAAAAAAATCCGAGGGATTGTTTGGAAGGCTATGGTGAATTCATAGAGATTTTGGAAAAAAGAGGAAGATGGGTTTTTCTTTGTGATTTTTTTTTTAATTTTTTTTAAAATTTTGTTTTTTTGGTTTTTTTGAAAATAACCAGAAACTAATGAATACTTAAAGTACCATCCCTGGAAACTGAGCCATTTGAAACGCACGGCCGATTGTCTCCTATCGACCGGTCAAAGTTCCGGTGCTCTGCTAATGTGTATAGCAGCACTCGGGTCGAATCCTCAGCGATGATACTTTGAAATAGTCATTTGTTTTTAGTTAATTGTATTCTGATTGGGGGGTTTGTTTGCAGAGATTATGAAATAATTTATGGATGATGTTTGATTCAACAAATTGATAAAGATTGGGGTGAGTTCATTATTAGGGAGTTAAGCTTGTGATATCCTTGATCTTTGCTTTATATTGCATTTAAATTAACACCCACTTCACAAGTTGACGTCGATTAGACTTCCTAAGTGTTAAAGCTTTAATCCAAGCCTTAACTTAATTAGAATTTTAATCTCAATCAGTACTTGTTTATGGTAGTGTATTTTTAGTTCCAATAATCCATGGAAACCACATGCTGAACAAAATATGTCATTAATCCATGACAAATTAAGTCCAACATACACAATGTTAAATTAACGAATACTCATCGAGAAAATACTCTCAATCACTTAACATCCCTAAATTTTGACTCACCCCAATGAGATATTTACTCAGAAATTTGGGTGTTTAATATTCTGGTTATAATAATTATGATTATAAATTAAGAATAGAAGAAAAAGAAAGGGATTAGAAAAGAGTGGTACGCCGAACACACACACACGAACGATGATGATAATTAAAAACAGATTTTCAATTGAATGAGGAAGCAAAAGAAGGGAAGGGGATTCAACTGAATTTAAACTATTTAAAGAACATAAATATTAAACTACATAAGGTGGATGAGAATAAGAGATATTTAAGAAGTAACTTTCATTAAAACAAAATTACAAAGAAAGAGAATTACAAGATTACAAAAACGAAGAACACGAAAGTAAGTGAAAACAAAGAGAGGAGGAAAGGTCTCTCAAGTGAAAACTTGAGTATGGAAGATCCTCCCAAGCCTTTGTCAAGGCTTTTGTCGTTCCAATATGATCTCCTCTCTTATGAAATGCCAACCCCTCTCAAGGAGAGAAGGGGGGAGTATTTATAGCCCAAGGAGTGGACTGTTTGCATTCCCAATCTGTCCCTCCACTTGCATCGCCAATTTGGCTATTCATACAGCCGAATATTCGAATATATCCTTCTTAAAAGTTTTATACAATAATGTTTTCCGACTACTCTAAAAATTTGGAGTCATTTGGACTTAAGAATCAAAAGTTATGGCCGGTTGATTAAACAAAGTTAAACTGTCCATTTCAATCCAGTCTTTTTGAAGTCTATAATGTGAAATGGTTTTTGAATATTAATATGCCTTAAAATCCGAATGGTTTCTTCAACAAAGTCAGCCGCCTATATCTCCTCTTTCACACTGAAAAATATCAGCTCTATTTGATTCATACATCATGAGATATGTCATGAATACTATACTGATTTTAATTCTTGTCCAGAATGGTGGGCTGGACTTCAAAGCTTTATTTGGGACCATTGTACTTGGATTTGGGCCTTGAAATTTTTATCCAAGATGAAATGTAGTGTCCCCCTAATTATGGTGGAGATTTAATGTTTTTGGACTTCTTTATTGATCCCAGTAAATCAATCTTCAAGGCTGGTTCAGTTTGTTCACAGATTCTTTGGTCTTGTTTGGGAGAACCATATGACCCTTCAAATGGTAGAATTGACTCAAGGTACCTTCTAATGAAATGTTTTTTATTGAAAGGAGAATCCTAAAAAACAAGAACCACACAATTTGGATCATTATAGTGATAGTTATTATTACAACATTAAACTAACTCAATTGGACTACTTCTAAAAATGCTCAAAAATTATACTTAATATTAAAACATTAATATTTCACACAAATTATGCACATTTCATATAAAATAAATAAAGGGAGTATATAATAAGTCATGAAAATATTAATAACATCACCCATCCTCGCCCTCAGCCCCATCCTTTCCCTCGTCCTCATCCTCATCCTCGCCCTCATCCTCTTCAGCATCCTCGTCATCACCAGGAACGTCATCATCTCGACCACCACTAGAACTGCCGCCTGGTGCATTGGATAATGCACCCATCGAAGACATATATGTCTGAAAATCTGCACTAGCCTCTAGTGGAAGTGATGAAGATAAATCTTTGATCAGTTTCATAAATTCTTTCTCCCTCGTTTGAACATGTTCTTCCAACTCTGTAACCCTTTTATCAGTCTATCTTGCATGATCCTTGACCTGTTCCAACTCGGTGGTACTATAATGGATACTTGGAGAGGACCAATACCTCTTCGGGACTATATTCGTACCAGGTCGACAGCATACTCGACCAGAGTGCTCATCTCCCAAAACCTGATATAAATGATCGTGTGACCCTAAATTGTCAGGCTCATGGGCATCAAGGGCCTCTAAAGCAGCATGTTAAAAATATTAATAGATTATTAAATTTCAAAATAGATATTAAAATTTTAAATAAACAAATTAAAACTTACAATCTTTTCTTGCGTCGGTTCATTAACCGCAGTTCCATATTTTTTCCTTCTACTCGAGCAAAACAATTTTTCTCGAGGGATACGCCCTTCAATATTCAATTTGTGCTTCTGTAATGACATTGAAACAATATAAAATGCAAGTATAATCATATATACAATATTCAATAAATCACATAATTTAAGTAGGAAACAATAAAAAGGGAAAGTCCTAAAGAAAAATTATAAACAACTATATCGTACCAGCTGCCTCTCATGATCTGACATAGTAGTGCGCCCCAAAGTGTGGAGGTATTTCTTTGAATCAATGTTTTTTTGTTTTTTTAAGAACATTCCTAAATAATTTTTAATAATAAATAAGATAATATTAATTCAAAATATAAAAACTATCATTTAAATACCTCAAATGGGATTAATACCTTAAATTTGGAAGTTTCCCAATGGGTAATCATTTGGCGATATTGCTCTATCAGGCATTCATCCATGATAGGTAATGTCTCCAACTATGTGACCACTCTATCACACCAGCCAACATACAGCTCATGCTTATAAGCTCTCCAAAGCTCTCCTAGCTCCTTTAAACGTGCTGGTCATGCACCTTCACCATTAGGGAAGTTAAACCGAAGCTGAAACCCAATAGATTAATTCATATAAATACAAAAAAATACTACATTAAATCCAACATATTTTTTACCCATATTTGTGCCCACGCATTATCCTTGACTTCGTGTGGTAGATGTCTCCAAGAGAGAGAGCTGACCGGAATGATGTTAGAGTATTTGGCTAGCATCGCCAAAAAAACCCGAAATTCCTGCCCAGATTTATCAATAATCTATCCATCACCATTGTATTCAACCATCAACTGTGTCTGGCGGTTCCATACCGCACGCAAGAAAGTATGCCCCCTCCCCCACCTCCTATCAGTAGATGAATATGTTATTAAAGAAAAAAATATCAGTACAGGTTATAATAAAAATAAATTTTGGTATAAAAATTTGTTAGAGTTATATAAATATACCTGTGGTAGTCGGATCAATGGGCGTCACTGGATGTGCAGAAGCTGAAGGAATATCCTATGCAGGTGGAGTGTCCCTCAGTGTATGCTCCTCAGCCACATACTGTGTCGGAGCAGGAGTCGAAGAATGTATAATATAATAGCTCGGAAATAATGAACCAGAAGCAAAAGATGATGGCACTAACGTCTAACCAACTGGTAGTGTAAACATTGGAGGCCTAAATATCTCATGTGTCCCTAAAGACACACCAAGATCAAAATGGGGCGTAGAAGATACATCTATGGTAGGGGCATAATCCAATCGGGTATGACCAGTGGATCCTCTAACTCTCGCACCATGAGCCCTCGTACCACCGGCCTTAGTACTGGGACCACCAGATGATCGTCTAACTCTAACACCACCCCCCTCCTACCACCAGCCTCTGTACTGAGAGCAATATCAGGCTCCTTTTCGGATATCTTCCGTATGGGGGGTGGATCCTGAAAAAAAGTTTAACACAAAAGTAAACACATGATATTATAAGTTATTGAAATATATATATTTGAAATAAAATACTCACAAATAGGGATGAGTGGAGGAACACCCATCTGTGTCATGCGATGATTATTTTCTGTCATCTTTTTCCACCACCTCTCTTCAATGGGTGTCATTTCCTACAATGAAAACAAATATGGAAGTAATTAGAAACAGATAACTAATGTGTAACCCAAAAAACAAAATATAAAAAAACCATTCTGATAAAAAAACATAAAGAAACAGAAGATTTATGGTGGTTTGAAGATAAGTACTAGGATACACACTCTGAATGATGTAGGTGAAACATATATATGAGAGTTACCTTCAATAGTTATAGGTATGGATTTGATTAGAAATACCTATAAAAAGGATATCCAGGAATTGTGACATCCCAAACTAGGATTCCACTCATTAGTGACCCGAACCTAGATGGCCACATGGCCTCAAGAACATCTACCGAAATTCCAAACGTTATTGACTAATAGTGAGAGCCTTTGGTGTGTCTGGGGGAGACTATTCCCTCATTACCTAAGTTGCACAATTTTAATATTATCAGTTAAAAATTAGAAGAAATATAACAATGGGAAAATATTGGAAATGGATGAAAATAACCAAATCGGTAATACCAACTAATAACAGAATCATAAACTGAATGATTGTAATGTATGTCATGTATCAAGAAGAAAAACATAGTTACAACTAGTAGGAAGTAATATTATGCAAGAGGCTTAATAAATTGTAAAATTCGACCTAACTTCTTGAGCTACAACCCAATAATTTGCTACATGCTCCATCCTATGTCATGTGAGTAGTCATGCATCTGTAAAATGGTGATTACCCTTATCTAAACATATAATCATGTAGTTTATCTGGGTACCCAATGGAATCTCGAACAATGTGTGAGATACAATTCATGTAGGTGACCACTGAGAGGTCTATAACTATCCAGTCTATTTATATAATATTTTAAAATAATGATATGATAAATTAAAGCGACAACTAAAAAATCTAAAAGGGTTTTCTATGGTTTTGGAGAAAAAATCTAAAAGGGTTTTCTGTGAATTAGTTTCATTAATAATGAATAAGTACTACATGGGAGAAGGAGAGGTCCCACCAAGAGTTCCCTTTATAAATATTTTATTCATAAAGAACATTGGATTGTACGATTAAGTATTTCTTATTTCTTCTGTGAAAAATAATTAGGGACCATATACTATTTTTCAAAGTTGAAGAAGATACTCCATATGTTCTATTGTGCAAAGGATAAGTGAACTGTGTGTCATTTTATATATATAAAGATTTTGATAGAAACATGATACATACTTGTTATGTAACACACATAGTGTACAAAAATAAAGATGAATAAGATCTTCATGTTTGACATGATCTTAATGAAAGGAGTGATTTTCATGAAATACTATGAATAAATATTACAAAAAAAATCTTATGAGTTCATATACATGAAGTTGTAATATTTGGAGCATTGAGATTAAAAAAACTATGAATATTTAAAATTAGAACACAAGAAAGAGACCATGACCTTATAAATGTATATGTGTAATGAAAACATTAATTGGACAATGTGTACATTGATGTAGTGATTTGAGTACACAATTCGTGAAGGGAGTAGTGAATCATAAAATTTTCCAAAATCTCTAGAAATAGGGAAAAATGACGTGATCTTTCTAAATAGTGAAATAAATGGATAAATGTTGAGAATAAAAGGATATAATTAGCTAATATGAGAAGAGGTTGAAGGAGTCTAACCTGAATGGGGGAGTTGTAGCTGATCGGATGGAAGAGGTTAACCTGGGTGGGTTCTTCTAGGAGTCGAGAATGTGATTTTGGAAATGTGGTGCTTCTGGGAGTCATGGGGTTCTGTTTGAGTGAATTTTTTTTTGGGGGGGGGGGGTTCCCAACGGTTTTTAATAACCATTGGGAAAATCATGGATTTCCCAATGTTTTCTTCAAACCGTTGGGAAATCCCTCCCTAACCACACATTTACCAACGGTTTATTAAAATTATTGGTAAAGGACGTCTATACCAACGGTTCTTTTGAACCGTTGGTATAGAAGTGTCGGGAAATATAGCCTTTCTAATAGTGACTCAAGCAGTATTCGGTCACAATGAGAATGATAGTGACAGATCCTGTCACACTGATGGCACCACATGGTGTTGTCATCCCGAAGAGGAAAAGATGATATGATACCCTGGCTACCCTTCCCACCACCACTCTGGCATGAACTCTTTAAAGAACGCATCCTTCTGCCTAAATTTCACAAACCAACCTGGATACCCAGATAACCTAATAACAGGGTCAGTCCTGACATAGCCTGAAGGGCGTTTCTAAACCCCACGGGTTGGAAACTAGCACCTGACATCATACAATATGAAAGTGGGAACAAATTTTCCACAAACACAATAGAAGAAAGATAAAAAAATTAGTATGCAGACAAGAAAAATCCATAGGGAGAAGTTTACCAGAAGTCAAACAGGTATGTAAACCCAAAGTACCAGAAAACAAAACAAAATCCCAAGTCCCAATAGACACCACTCTCTAATACCAAGGATCAACAGCTACTACCACCTCCAAGTGGCTCCCTACCCTTTCTCGAACCAGGAAGAAGATAATATACAAACACTCGAAGTCACAGGTAGGGTGTGAGCTAAAATCCCAGTAGGGTATCAGCAAGGACTCCATTATAAGATGCCAATATTTAATTAACAAAATAAATCTTTTAATTTTAAATAAACATCCATTTAATTTCAAAAGGCGTATTTCAAACAAATCACTCTTTACATTTCAAATGATGGAAATACTTTAAACAAATGGATTAATAAACATTTTATATAAAATAATTTATATAAACTAATAAGGTATGGTAAAACAGTTTATAAAAATTAGCATATATATATATATATATATTTCAAATACAAACAAATGAGTATCATAATCATCTTCCAAAATGTATGATAGTTCCAGGCTATGGGACTCCCTCATACTCAAATAGTTTTCATGGTAATATGTGTAAACATGTCCTCCCCGATACTGACCAGAGAGGACACGTCACCATCCCATCGTGGATGTGACCTATTGCATATGTATTTTTAGTATTGTAAATCATAGAGTGTTTTCCCAAATAACTCACTAACTACCTAGGCTTCCATGTGATCTAATAACATTCAATGATGGATAATTTATTTTAAGACTGCTTAAAATACAATTCATCATATTCTCCCATTTAAAATATTCCAATTTTCCATTTAAAAACCAAAATGGTTTTTAATCAAAACATGCCTTTTCAAGATAAAACCAATGGATTTATATTAAAATCATTTCAAGACATTTTTTCCAAATACCAATTTGAAATCAATTTCATCAAATCAATTTTACAATTCAAATTCTAAAAATTAAATCCAATAATTTAATTTCACAATTTTCCTTCAAATCCAAATCACAATTTAATTCAATAATTAAATTTCACAATATAATTTAAACGATTTCCATCCAATTTTACAACACACCCCAATTCAATGTAATTGGGGGGGGGGGGTCCCAAATGCACGCCAAATCTAATTTCAAAACCCCAATTCAATGAACTATCGAAATAAATTTCATTTATATTAAGAAAATTAATTTAAATAAAACTATTTAATTTAAATCAAACAATTTATGGTTAATCATTTTGGCCAATCAAAATGGAACCACCTGCCTCGGGATCACAGGTTCTCGAAACATGAATCCCTAATCAGGAAACTCCAATGAAGATCATTGGCAATGTAGATCCAAGAAATAAAACCTAGATTCAAGATCTAAATAGTGGATATTAGATTCTCCAACATGGATATCTACAAAACCCTAGGGAGGAAAAGGAGAGAGAGCAGGAGAAAGATAATGGGAAAAGGAAACCTACAAGGTAGATATTGAACAACGTTCTCCAAGCTTCGATCCACTTTCGGAAGGGTGTAGGGGTTCCAAAATCACCTCTTGGGAGCCCCTTGGAAGAAGAAATCATAATAGGTCTAAATAGGTCTATCAGAAACTTTAAACGAGGGTTTTGGTACTTTTAAAAAAAATTAGATTAAAAAATCTCATACACACAATTAGCTAGGTAGGGCTGCACGGTTATAAAAACTATGTGTCTTAGTCGTGCGCTCCTACTGATGGGGTTTCACAGTTTTTCCTTGGTGGTTGCATGGTTTTCCAAACCACGTGCCATCCGTCAAAACCCTCACTATCTGGGTTTGCACAATTTTCTCTGAGAGTGCGTACGGTTTGGAAAAACGGTGCGCCAACCGTGCACAACCCAGAAACTTTCAAAACTTTCCAAATTTCACCTGAAACATCTCTAAACAAAACCCAACCAAGGCATGACTAAAAGAGGGGTTTATAAATACTTGAAAATAGTAATAGGATGTTAATACTTCCCCACCATAAAAACTTTCTATCCCCAAAATCCCTACTCAGAAGCTTCCATGCCAAAAAGATGAAGCAATTATTCTCTCATTAGTGCCTCCCTCTCCCACATCTCATGAGAATCAGAATTTTGCTTCCATTGCACTCAAACCAAAGGTATCATCCTCCCATGAAGTATATTGGTTTCAGATTCAACTATCCTCACTAGATGTTCATTCATGAATAAATCAGGTTCAACATCCACTACTACAAATACAGGCATTAACAGCGCAAAAAACGGGCTTTAAAAGCACTAAAAAAGCACTGCAAAGCTCGGCGCTGATAAAGGGGGGTACCCTTTATCAGTACTAAACACGCGTTGATAAAGGTAGACTTTATCAGCGCTAAATACGTGCTGATAAAGGTAGACTTTATCAGCGCACCTTTAGCGCTGATAAACTGATCCTTTATCAGTGCTTCTTTAGCGCTGATAAAGGTGGAGTTTATCAGCACTTTTTTAGCACTGATAAAAGCACTATTTATCAGCGCTAAAAAAGTGCTCATAAATTCCCTCTCTGCTGTTATGAAAAAATCTGCAGCAGCACACCTGAACACCTGCAAAAAAAATCATCATCTCAATAAGCTAATTAAGGCAAGTATACCCATACAAAATTAACTCATAAATCATAAGCTAATTAGACCAACTATACCTATACAACAAGTATACTCGTACAAAATTAATACATAATTCATAAGTTAATTAAGTACATAAATAATTCAATTCATAATTCAGGGGGTTGGGGGGCTGTTCAAGGGTTTGGGGTGGCTGTCCAAGGGGGTAGGGGGTGTCCGGGGGGCTTTCCAGGGGGTGGGCTGGTGTCCAAGGTGTCGGGGGGGCTTTACAGGGGGTGGGGGTGTCCAGAGGTGTGGGGGGTGTCCATGGGGTGGATTGGTGTCCAGGGGGGTGGGGGCGGTCTAGGGGGTGGATTGGTGTCCGAGGGGGCTTTCCAGGGGGGTGGGAAGGTGTCCAAGGTGTCGGGGGGGCTTTACAGGGGGTGGGGGTGTCCAGAGGGGTGGGGGTGTCCAGGGGGTTTATTGGTGTCCAGGATGGTGGGGGGAATTCCATGGGGTGTATTGGTGTCTAGGGGGATTTCCAGGGGGGTGGGCTAGTGTCCAAGGTGTTAAGGGGGCTTTACAAGGGGTGGGGGTGTCCAGAGGGGTGGGGGTGTCCAGGGGGTGGATTGGTGTCCAGGGGGGGTGGGTGCGGTCCAGGGGGTTGGTGGGGTTGATTCGTACACATCACCAAGGACCCTTGGATCATTCTTATAAAAGATCAAGGCAATCTGACTGCGTTTGGTCGGATTTTCATTGGTCATTTGTTGTTTTTAATTAAAATTGTGTCAATTTCAAACAAAAGAGAGACCCTTTGAGTGTTAGCGGCCACACCGTGCCTCAGATTGAGGTGGGGTTGACTCGTACACGTCAAAAAGGACCCGTGGATCATTCTCCTAAAGGATCAAGACAATCTGAATGCATTTGGTCGGATTTTCATAGGTCAGTTGTTGTTTTCAATTAAAATTGTGTCCATTTTAAACAAAAGAGAGACCCTTTGAGTGATAGCAGACACACCATGCCTCGGATTGAGGTAGGGATGACTCATACACATCACAAAGGACCATTGGATCGTTATCCTAAAGTATCAACACAATCCGAATGCGTTTGGTCGAATTTCCGTAGGTTAGTTGTTGTTTTCACTTAAAATTGTGTCCATTTTAAACAAAATAGAGACCCTTTGAGTGGTACCGGCCACACCATGCCTCATATTGAGGTGGGGTTGACTCCTACACGTCACCAAGGACCCTTTTATCATTCTTATAAAAGATCAATGAAATCTGAATGCGTTTGGTCAGATTTTCATAGGTCAGTTGTTGTTTTCAATTAAAATTGTGTCCATTTTAAACAAGAGATACACTTTGAGTGATAGCGGTCACACCATGCCTCAGATTGAGGCAGGGTTGACTCATAAACATCAAAAAGGAACCTTGGATCGTTATAATAAAGGATCAACACAATCTGAATGCATTTGGTCAGATTTCCGTAGGTTAGTTGTTGTTTTCACTTAAAATCGTGTCCATTTTAAACAAAAGAGAGACCCTTTGAGTGGTACCGGCCACACCGTGCCTCATATTGAGGATGTGTTGACTCTTACACGTCACCAATCACCCTTGGATCGTTCTTATAAAATATCAAGGCAATCCTAATGCTTTTGGTCAGATTTTCGTAGGTCAGTTGTTATTTTCAAATAAAATCGTGTCCATTTTAAACAAAAGAGAGACCCTTTGAGTGATAGCGGTCACACCGTGCCTCATATTGAGGTGGGGATGACTCGTACATGTCACCAAGGACTCTTGAATCATTATCCTAAAATAAAAAGGCAATCTGAATGCGTTTGGCCATATTTTCATAGGTCAGTTGTTGTTTTCAATTAAAATTGTGTCCATTTTAAACAAAAGAGATACCCTTTGAGTGGTATCGGCCACAATGTGCCTCGTATTGAGGCACGGATGACTCTTAAATGTCACCAAGGACCCTTGGATCGTTCTTATAAAATATTAAGGCAATCCGAATGCGTTTGGTTGGATTTTCATAGGTCAGTTGTTGTTTTCAATTAAAATTGTGTCCATTTTAAACAAAAGAGAGACCCTTTGAGTGGTACCGGCCACACCATGACTCAGATTGAGTCAGGGATGACTCATACACATCAAAAAGGACCCTTGTATCGTTCTTATAAATGATCATGAAAATCCAAATGCGTTTGGTCAGATTTCTGTAGGTCAGTTGTTGTTTTCACTTAAAATCGTGTCCATTTTAAACACAAGAGAGACCCTTTGAGTGGTACCGGCCACAATGTGTCTTTGATTGAGGATGTGATGGCTCATACATGTTAAAAAGGACCCATGGATCTTTTTACTAAAGGATAAACAAAATCCAAATGCATTTGGTCAGATTTCCATACGTCAGTTGTTGTTTTCACTTAAAATTGTGTCCATTTTAAACAAAAGAGAGACACTTTGAGTGGTACCGGCCAAACCATGCCTCAGATTGAGGTAGGGATAACTCGTACACATCAAAAAAGGACCCTTGGATCATTCTCCTAAAGGATAAACACAATCCGAATGCATTTGGTCAGATTTACGTATGTCAGTTGTTGTTTTCACTTAAAATCCTGTCCATTTTAAACAAGAGAAACCCTTTGAGTGGTATCGGTCACACCGTGCCTCGGATTGAGGTGGTGATAACTCTTACATGTCACAAAGGACCTGTGGATCGTTATCCTAAAGAATAAACACAATATAAATGTTTTTGGTTGGATTTCCATACGTCAGTTGTTGTTTTCACTTAAAATCGTGTCCATTTTAAACAAGAGAGACCCTTTGAGTGGTACCGGACACACCCTACCTCGAATTGAGGTGGGGATGACTCTTAAACATCACCAAGGACCTTTTTATTATTCTTATAAAATATCTTCCTCAATACGAATTCGTTTGGTTGGATTTTCATAGGTCAGTTGTTGTTTTTAATTAAAATTGTGTCCATTTTAAACAAAAGAGAGACCCTTTGAGTGGTACCGGCCACACCGTGCCTCAGATTGAGGTAGAGATGACTCGTACACGTCACAAAGGACCCATGGATCATTCTCCTAAATTATCAACACAATCCGAATGCGTTTGGTCGGATTTATGTAGGTCAGTTGTTGTTTTCACTTAAAATCGTGTCCATTTTAAACAAAAGAGAGACCCTTTGAGTGGTACCGGCCCCCCCGTGCCTTGGATTGAGGCGGAGATGACTCTTACACGTCACCAAGGACCCTTGTATCATTATCATAAAATATAAAGTCAATCCTAATGCGTTTGGTTGGATTTTCATCAGTCAGTTGTTGTTTTCAATTAAAATTGTGTCCATTTTAAATAAAAGAGAGACACTTTGAGTGATAGCAGCCACACTGTGCCTTGGATTGAGGTGGGGATGACTCATAAACATCAAAAATGACCCTTGGATCGTTCTTATAAAAGATTAAGGCAATCTGAATGCGTTTGGTCAGATTTCCGTAGGTCAGTTGTTGTTTTCACTTAAAATCGTGTCCATTTTAAACAAAAGAGAGACCCTTTGAGTGGTATCGGCAACACCGTGCCTCATATTGAGGCAGGGATGAATCTTAAATGTCTCAAATGAACCGCGGATCGTTCTCCTAAAGGATCAATACAATATGAATGTGTTTGGTCGGATTTTCGTATGTTAGTTGTTGTTTTCACTTAAAATCGTGTCCATTTTAAACAAGAGAGACCCTTTGAGTGGTACCAGCCACACCGTGCCTCAGATTGAGGCAAGGATGATTCTTACACGTCACCAAGGAACTGTGGATTGTTCTACTAAAGGATCAACCCAATCCGAATGTGTTTGGTTGGATTTATGTAGGTCAGTTTTTGTTTTCACTTAAAATCGTGTCCATTTTAAACAAAATAGAGACCCTTTGAGTGGTACCGGCCACACCATGCCTCAGATTGAGGTGGGGATGACTCATACACGTCACTAAGGACCCTTGTATCGTTCTCATAAAAGATCAAGGCAATCCAAATGTGTTGGTCAGATTTTCATCGGTCAGTTGTTGTTTTCAATTAAAATTGTGTCCATTTTAAACAAAAGAGAGACCCTTTGAGTGATAGCAGCCACACCGTGGATCGGATTGAGGCGGGGATGACTCATACACATCACAAAGGACCCTTGGATCATTCTTATAAAATATCAAGGCAATCCTAATGCGTTTGGTCAGATTTTCGTAGGTCAGTTTTTGTTTTCACTTAAAATCATGTCCATTTTAAACAAAATAGAGAACCTTTGAGTGGTACCGGCCACATAGTTCCTCGGATTGAGGCGGGGATGAGTCTTAAACATCATAAATGACCCTTGGATATTTCTCATAAATCATCAACACAATCCGAATGCGTTTGGTCGGATTTACATATGTCAGTTGTTGTTTTCACTTAAAATCGTGTCCATTTTAAACAAGAGAGACCCTTTGAGTGGTATCGGCCACACCGTGCCTCGGATTGAGGAGGGGATGACTCGTACACATCACCAAGGACTCTTGGATCATTCTCCTAAAGTATCAACCCAATACGAATGTGTTTGGTCAGATTTCTGTTGGTCAGTTGTTGTTTTCAATTAAAATTGTGTCCATTTTAAACAAAATAGAGACCCTTTGAGTGGTACCAGCCACACCATGCCTCAGATTGAGGCGGGGATGACTTGTACACGTCACCAAGGACCCTTGGATCATTCCCATAAAAGATCAAGGCAATCCTAATGCGTTTGGTCAGATTTTCATCTGTCAGTTGTTGTTTTCAATTAAAATTGTGTCCATTTTAAATAAAAGAGATACCCTTTTAGTGATATCAGCCACACCATGCCTCGGATTGAGGCGGGGATGACTCTTACACGTCAAAAGGACCCTTGGATCGTTCTTATAAAAGATCAAGGAAATCTGAATTCATTTGGTCAGATTTCCGTAGGTCAGTTGTTGTTTTCACTTAAAATCGTGTCCATTTTAAACAAAATAGAGACCCTTTGAGTGGTATCGGCCACATCGTGCCTCGTATTGAGGAAAGTATGACTCTTACACGTCAAAAATGACCCTTGGATCATTATCCAAAATGATCAACGCAATCCAAATGCGTTTGGTTGGATATTCGTACGTCAGTTGTTTTTTTCACTTAAAATTGTGTTCATTTTAAACAAGAGAGACCCTTTGAGTGGTACCGGCCACACCGTGCCTTGGATTGAGGCGGGGATGACTCTTAAACATCACTAAGGACTCTTAGATCGTTCTACTAAAGGATAAACCCAATCTGAATGCGTTTGGTTGGATTTCTGTAGGTCAGTTGTTGTTTTCAATTAAAATTGTGTCCATTTTAAACAAAATAGAGACCCTTTGAGTAGTACCGGCCACACCGTGCCTCATATTGAGGCGGGGATGACTCATACACGTCACCAAGGACCCTTGTATCGTTCTCATAAAAGATCAAGGAAATACGAATGCTTTTGTTTGGATTTTCATCGGTCAGTTGTTGTTTTCAATTAAAATTGTGTCCATTTTAAACAAAAGAGAGACCCTTTGAGTGATAGCAGCCACACCATACCTCATATTGAGGCGGGGATGACTCGTAAACATCACAAAGGACCCTTGGATCATTATTATAAAAGATCAAGGCAATCCAAATGCATTTGGTCGGATTTCTGTAGGTCATTTGTTGTTTTCACTTAAAATCGTGTCCATTTTAAACAAAATAGAGACCCTTTAAGTGGTACCAGTCACACCGTGCCTTGTATTGAGGCGGGGATGACTTGTACACATCAAAAATGACCTATGGATCGTTCTACTAAAGTATCAAGACAATCTGAATGCGTTTGGTCAGATTTCCGTACGCCAGTTGTTGTTTTCAATTAAAATCGTGTCCATTTTAAACAAGAGAGACCCTTTGAGTGGTACCGGCCACACCGTGCCTCGTATTGAGGTGAGGATGACTTGTAAACATCACCAAGGACCCTTGTATTGTTCTTATAAAAGATCTTCCTCAATCCGAATGCGTTTGGTCAGATTTTCATTGGTCAGTTGTTGTTTTCAATTAAAATTGTGTCCATTTTAAACAAAAGAGAGACCCTTTGAGTGGTACTGGCCACACCATGCCTCAAATTGAGGCTGGGATGACTCTTACACATCAAAAAAGACCTTTGGATCATTATCCTAAAGTATCAATACAATATGAATGCGTTTTGTCAGATTTTCATACGTCAGTTGTTGTTTTCACTTAAAATCGTGTCCATTTTAAACAAGAGAGAGACCCTTTGAGTGGTTCAGCATTCTTGCATGTTGTTGGTGCATATCATCTATTAAAATGGGAAAATTACTCATTAGATAAAGGATGTTTTATTTAATAACAATTACAATTTTCCTATGAACATTTACATACAACAATGTTTCATCTTTTGATCCCCTTAACCCCTCTCAAAAATGACCACCACTTGTACATGTCCCCAAGTCATATCTTCACTATATTTGTGTAAAATCTGCCATCAGGTATGCGGCCCAATCATTTCTGAACACATATATATCGTCTTGTGAGTATGAGGCTTTTCGGCAGTCAGAGTAGTACTACAAAATATAAAAATAAAGAATTAATAAATAACTTAAACGAACTAGTAGTGTTTTTTGAAAATACCTCTTTAGGGATGCTAGTTTGTTGATGAAAAACGATCTCTTTCATAAATTTACAAACATAATAACCACAATCATTATCGTTTGTTTGTTTTGGACACTGCAAAAAAATTTATCATTAGGATAATAAGTAACATGTGTTGAGATGTGTTTGGATAGTGAATTTTTATTATATATACCCTGATATTTGTCCAGACGTAGTACTTGCTCGTCTCCCTATGCTTAGCCCCTGTCCTCATTCCTTTTTTTAGACGATAATGATACACCGCCCTATCGTAACATAATCCTCAGTACAAGATAATATAAATTATATTACTTGATGTTTAGACCTAAAACGTAAGATATAGCGTCTTACAGATTCACAAACTCCATCATGTATGGTCGTTTTGTTGGATATCCTTGCTTTGAATCCAGAAAATAAATCTTCGGAGCATCCAAGTTCACCTCAATTAGCAACCAATGTTGCCTAAAAACACAAAAAGGAATAAGTAATAAAAGAAGTGAAAATATAATTGATATACTTTAATCGTAGAGTATTACCCCTGTATGGTTGGTATTAAGAAAAGTCTGTCATCTGTAATCTTGCTTTCAAATGTTTTCAGCAAGCCATTCACTATTGCATCCCTTTTTGATGGCTCTATTTTTGTTAGGTGTGTTGATGTGATATGAGGACTAACGAGTCCAAATCTTGGCTCATGGGAAAATTCCTTCAACTGTTTTTTATAAATGCGCCTGTCAATAATATAAAATGAATTTAGTCATAATTTTCACATTAGATCAGCTTTTAGAAAATCAATTCATGGAAACATACCTCATATATACATTTACAATTATGACACCTAGCCAACCGTTTTCAAGGATCTCATTTACATTTTCAGCAGCAACAAAATCTTGACTTTCCTCTCTGTATATATTCTCTTCAAAAACCACTATATGACTATTACCATCTTTTAGCTTCATATCCACATGAGTCTTCAATGCTAGTAAATGTGGATAGAGAACAGGTGGTGTTATTGTGCTTTTAGTAGCTCATTGGGATCGGTTGCTCGATCCTTTAGATGGTTTTGAGCCGATGTTTGTCACCCCCTTCTCTTTCTATGTCTATAACAACAATCATTGGTTCAGACCCTTTTTTCATTAATTGTTAAGGGTTTAGATTGAAAAAAAAGGAAATAAATACCTCTTTGTCTGCATGTACTCTTATAAGTTGTGATGGCCATGCAATGAATGTCCCAATAGCCATTTCGACCGTATGAATATCATCGTCATCAAGTGGAATAGGTAGCTCTGCATTTGGATCATGAGCTATAGTAATCATCACTTTCAGATGATCTTTCGGAAGTGGTCTATTATGCAGTGTGACATATGGGATATTGAACACTATAGCCCTCGCTACAAGGTGATAGGTGGGTGTTGACAGATATAAATCACAATCATTATCACCCTGTAGAAGATCATTACAGAAAAATTATTAGTGTTTTTCTGATTCACATTTCATGGGAATAATTATTAGAATATTAATTACCACGGCTAAGACAGTTCTTTGAGGCGAATGGCTCACCTCAAAGCTGGTGGGGGGTGGGGCGGGATGTTCACACGCTGGTTGTTCCTAAGTTGTGTCCTCCCTTTGATTCCCACCCATAAAAGTTGCTAGAAACTCTCCCTGCCATTATAATCATTCTTCAAGGGTTGCTATTTTTTCGCTCATTTTTTCCAATTTTTCATCTGTATCATCCATTTTTTTCTTCTTCTCAAAATATACTCAGGGTGTCACCCCAAAACCTGCACCTCTGACACGACCGTATTTTTCTGGCTACTTCAAATCCGTCGATAATATGTCTGTATCTGCTACAAGAGTAGCTGATTCCTGTGACTGTTGGATATAGGAAAATAACTAATTATTTTTATGTAATAGCAATTTTAAACAAATCTTTTTATCGTCATGTCATACTTACACATATTTCTCACACTTTATGTGTGTTCTCATCTAATAACTTCCCTTCTTTGTTCACACATGCCTCCTTCCATAACACATGATGTGGGATGGAAGTGCATTTGGTTTTAGACTCATTAATCTACATTTAAACATAGAAAGATAATTATGATGTTGTTTATTGTCACCTAACAATATTACTGTAAATTTAAAATACGTACCATTTTCTTTTCTAATGAAGCGTACCCCATCCTTACTTTACGATAGGGGTATGTTGGTTTTGATGCACGTTCCTTATTTTCAGTACAGAGTTTCTTTTTCATAAATGAAATATTGACAATCAAAGTGATGAATACAGGTATCCTCAAACAACGTATTATCACCCACAATGTACCTGAAACTTCTCATCCCCACATCGGCCAATAAATGCATCCCATGCTTCTTGGGATATCAGGTAAGCGTAGACAATGGGTGGGTGCAGGTTTATTTTACCTTTAGAATCTTTTAGGTGACATCTTGTTAAAATAGTGCAAAAACTTTGATGAATCTTTCCTACAAGCCTTAGTACATAATCCTTGTGTGAATCATCTACTATAAATGTACTCTGAAAAATATTAAGAAGATTAAGACATTGTTTCATTATTTTATTTTCTAGTAAATTAAAGAAATAAATTCATAATGTTACCATAATTTCTTCCCAGATCACAACCTTCAGCCCGGACACAACATGGTACCATCAATCTATATCAATCGGCATGCGTTGCCGAGTGACAACTCCAATGTAGCTGCTAAACATAGCCTTGTTGGGATTCACATGTTGGCCTCATGCATTCCATCCAACTTCAAATTTGATGCCTTTGCTTTTCGCCTTAAGAATTTTGGCTAACACCGTCAAACTACGATGCACCTATGTTTTCTGTGAAGTCGGTCCTTCATTCCTGACCATTACATCGATATCAACATCATCTATATGTTCATCTAGAATGGTATCAACGACATGTGCTGATGGTTGTTGGACCTCAACACTAGGAGCAGCAGGAGCCGTAGTAGCAGGAGCAGCAGCAGCCACAGAAGGAGCAGCAGGAGAAGCAGGAGCCACAGCAGGAGGAGCAGCAAGAGCAACAGGAGCCGCATCAGGAGCAGCAGTAGTAGCAGCATGAGCTGCAGGAGTAGCAGCAGCTTGAGAGACTTGTTCAGCCTCAAGGTTTGGAGCACTAGAATGTATAGAAGTCATTATCTGCAAAAGTGGTTGAACATTTAATTCAGATTACATAAATTCAGTAATGATAATATAATAACATGAGATAACAAGATCTATATTACAAACAAAATATAACATGTTTATTGAACTCTCTTTCTTTTTTTCAAAGGTTGAAGGGATTTGACACCTCTATCGATTATCCAAATCCCTTCATTGTGGCCTCCTCTAACATACAAAACATCATCTGCATTGGGACCACTCTGAAATGATTGTGACGTACCACTAAAAGGATCGTCCTCAACTAAATTTTCATTGGAACCTTCAGTAGTTTTGGACGATAACAGAACAATCAACCACTTTCAGTTTGCGGGATCTAGAACATAAAAAACTTGTACCGCTTGTGATGAAATTATAAACTGTTCATCTTTGTACCCTTCTTTACTAAAATCAACTTTCACAAATCCTCATTCATCTATTTTAACACCACTGTTGTTATCAATCCATTTGCATTGAAAAATCGGCAATTGGAATGTCATATAATTCAACTCCCATGTTAGTTTTATAATGTCAAAGTATGACATATTTGCATAAATTGGATTTCTGTCCTTACTACCAGAAACATGCATCGCTTCAGCCACTAGTGTAACTCCACTATTTTTCATGGTACTATCTTCATCATGATCATATGTATAGAATGTATAACCATTAATTACATAACCACTGTAAGATAATACATACACACTTGGTCCAGCGGCTATCCATCGAAGTCGTTCTGAAATTGAATTCAAATTTTCATCCAACTGCTTAAAAATATGGTCCTAAAACCATCTTATAAACTGGTGATTATGTGTATCTGATAACCATTTTTCAGCCCTTGATGGATTCAACTGCCTAAGAATTTATTTTTGAGTTTCAATATATGGAGCAACCTCCCAACTGTTATGCAAAACATAAATATGGGCCTGCTCCCGATCTGTAATACTGATTGTCACAACTTCTCTTCCAGAAATTCCCTCACCCTCAATGCATCCAGTGTGACGAGATTTTGGGATACCAATGCTTTCCACATCATATAGGTATTCAGTACAAAATTCAATGGCTTCCTCAACAATATATCACTCCACTATACAACCCTCTGGCCGACTTCGTTTTTTGACATACCCTTTCAAAATCTTCATATACCGTTCAATAGGATACATCCATCTATAGTGCATAAGACCACAAAGTCCAATCTCTCTCACTAAGTGAATCATTAAATGAACCATCATATCAAAGAATGTTGGCAGGAAGAACATTTCTAATTCACATAATATGATGACAATTTCTTTTTCTATAGCTAGAAATTTCCTCGGGTCTAAAACTTTGTTACATATAGCTTTGAAAAAGAAACAAAGTTTGGTTAACGTATGATGAACATTCTTGGAAAAAATGAAATGTAAAGCTATAGGAATTAGATCTTGCATCAAAACATGGAAATCATGTGATTTCAAACCTTTTAAATTCAAATCATTCATTGACACAGTGTTCTTGATATTTGATGAGTACCCCTCTGAAACCTTTACATCATTGAAGAAGTTGCAAAACTGATATCTCTCCGCCCTAGAAAGAGTATAAGCAGCTGGAGGAAGAAACATTCGATCTTCACCCTTCACGGGAGCCAACTCTTCTCATATTCCCATGTAAACCATGTCCAACCTTTCCTTAATTCCATCTTTTGTTTTTCCAGGGGAATTTAGAAACGTTCCGATAACACTGTCACATACATTTTTTCCACATGCATCACATCAAGAAAATGTATGACGTACAAACAATTCCAATATGGTAATTCAAAAAAACTGATCTCTTTTTCCAACCGATTTTTGTAAGGTTTTTTGAAAATGGTTTACCAAAAAAAGTGTTCAGATCTTTTACTTTCTCAAACAGCTGATCACCTGTTAGTTGAGACGGTGTTGCGCATTTTTCTGAACTTCCATTGAATGATGTCGTCCAAGATCGGTACTTTTGCCGACGAGGTAAAAATCTACAATTTCCTAGAAACACAGATTTCAATGAATGTTTCAACCTAATTGATTCTGTATCTTATTCTCACACGGGACACCCTTGAGTTCCTTTAATGATATAGCCTGAAAAATTTCCATAAGTAGGGAAATCATTTATTATCCCATACAACATCTCTCTCAACATGAAGTATTCACTTTTATAAGCACCATACAACATTACACCTGAGTCCCACAATAACTTCAAAACCTCAATCAAAGAAGCTAGATAAACATCAATATCGTTACCTGGTTGTTTTGGTCCTGATATAAGCATAGATAACATGATGAATTTCTTCTTCATGTATAACTAGGGTGGAAAGTTATAACTTACCAACATAACATGCCATGTACTATGAGTGCTGGTTTGAAAACCAAAAGGATTCACTCCATTTATAGATAACTCAAGATGAAGGTTTCTTGGCTCTTTTCCAAATTCAGGATACTCATGATCAATTTTCTTCCATTGAGGAGAGTCGGCCAGATGACGTAATTTCCCATCTTTATTTCTTTTATCTTCATGCCACGATAATTTTCTTACAGTTTCTTCACTTCCATATAGATGCCTAAACCTTGGAATGATTGGAAAGTACCATACAACTTTCGTAGGATTGGATTTATCTTTCTTGTATCGAGAAGCACCACACTTTGGGCATTCTGTAAGTGTTTTTTTCTCCTTGCGAAACAATATAAAGTCTTTCGGGCAGGAATGTATTCTTTCAGAAATCATACCCATTGAGCATAGCATTCATCTAGCTTCATATTTTCGTCTTGGGAGCTCATTATCTTCTGGGAGCATGTCATTCAAGAGAGCAAGTAGTTCCATAAAACTGACATCAATCCATCTGTTTCCTGCTTTCAATTTATACAACTTCAGTACAGCTGACAATGTAGTATACTTAGTGCAAGCAGCATACAATGGAATCTTTACACAACTCTTTAACTTCTCAAACAATTTTGGGCAATCACGGAGTTCATCTTGAATTGTCTTTTTCATTTCCTCAATATGATCTTCATCATCATTAACATTTGTAATCACATCCTCCATACATCCTTCTTCATTATCCATATTTGTATTCATATCTGATGATCTATAAAACGCAGTTTTATCCCAGCCAATAGCTACATTCGCTTTTTCTCCGTGTTTATTACAACATTTATAACTCCGATCTATTCCGTGACATATCAAATTTTCTTCCAAATCCTCTGGAGTAAGTATTCTAGAATAACAACAACATAAACACGGACAAAGGATTTGAGAAGGATCCTTTGTGTGATCCTTTGCAAACTTGATGAACCCTTTCACTCCGTTCTCGTACTCTATTGTTAAACGATTAGCATCCATCCAATATTTATTCATCTTCATCATATTTGAATCTAAAATATTAGTATTTATGGTTCAAGTACACAAAACAAGACTTCAAAATACAGTAGAAGATAACCAATTCCTTATAAAAATAGAGATTAATAGAGCCTAACCATTAGTATTTATTCATCTTCATTAAATATAATTACTTTAGATTCATTATAGTTTCCTCAAATCACCCCAGACCAAACACAAGAATAATCAAGAATGATACATCTACCACTCCTAGGTTTTTTCCCTACATTCAATATCATCATGCCTAATTACCCATATATCCACACATACACATGTCACAAACACATAAAAAACCATATCCACATCAGAACCAAAGTACCAATATGGATTTCAATCAGGTTACTCGACTCAAGTGGTGGTGTGTAAGAAATAATAAGAAAATATAATAAGTATATAGTCACACATAAATCTCAAACTCGTGTTAATAATACAATAAACCAAAGGTATTATTCTATCTATCAAAATACTCTGAAGGAGCCCATATATGACAGCAGTCCCAGGTGGTAGTCCTAGGTGGTAGTCCTAGGTGTTGAAGGTTCATGAGGAGGAAGGGGAGAACACGCACCTATCGGGGTTCGAGGTCAGGTCACTAAGGTTGAAGGTGGCCCGATACTCCTACAAGGGTTCATTCCATATTTCACAAACCATGTCCTAGTACCCTAAGATGTTAACCCACTGCTGGTGGAAGTGAAACTGTTCCTGATGATCATGCCAAGAAGAAATGGAAACCAAAAGGGAGGAGTGAATCAAAATACCTCAAGCAAGATGGAAAAACATGGTATTTGAGAATAGGTTAGTGGCTTTCATGTTGGCTAGACACCTATCCAATAGACTCCACAAGCGGTGATAGCCCCTGCAGTTGTTGCACCAGGTGAAATTGTCACCTGAGAAGTTGAGATCAATGAGGCCCTTCCCATCCATGAACTAAACAAACTCCATGATGGCCTTCCTCTGGAATGGGCTTCTACCTTTCCTTTACTTTGGGTTGGAAATGACATTAAAGTCACCCCCAAAAAACAATGGATGGTGGCCGGGCTCAAAGGTATTTTGTTCAAAAGGACAATCAATCCCCCTCAATTTTTTAAAATACCAATACCATAAACCATTTAAAAACAAGACATTTTAATTTATTTTGGAAATCATTCCCAAAAAAAATCAATAAACAAACACATTTCAAACCATTTGTAATTTTATTTAAAGAATCAACTTATCTTTATTTTAAACCATGATTTTCATTTATAATATCAAATCCACCAATGGTAGAAGGAAACCTAATTTATTTCAATGAAAAAGGTTAATTCACAACAAGATACCATCCATTACATATATTATTTTCATTAATAGGGTTATTTTGTGCTTAAAAATGATCAAAACATGTCTAACCAACTTCAAATGGATAAAATATGAATTCATGAAACACATGAATCCCAAAAAGAAGATATAGTATAGAAACACCCACTTGGAAAATTTGGGATCAAAACACAATGAATATGAATGAGTATACTCAAATGAAGAACATTGAATCAAATAAAAGGGATCTCAATAAAAGGTAAAAGAGATACTATAACCATAATTCCCCATAAAAATTATAGGTCTAGTAAATACCAAGGCTTCCATATCCCCTAGGAACAAAGAATCAAGTGATGGAGAGAGATTGAAGTTCAAGAAAAGAAATAAATACCAAAAGAGGATCACCATTTCGAATGAAACTTAAATCCACCAAGTGATGAGGATAGAAGATCCAAACTATCCAAAGGGGCTCCCAAGGCTTGAGTGGGTTGAGTTAAACTTGAGGGAGAAGATAAAATAAATAAATGGGGGTATCATGGTGCAATTACCCTACTACCTCGATGCTTTCTCATATACAACAACACCACTGGCAAGATAGTGGCCCTCACCAGCTAGACAGTAGTTATAGTATAAATGTTATAACCATAGGTTATCCCACTGGCTAGTCACTACAGACCCACCAGCTAGTTGACGGCTATAGAATTTTTTTGTATCCATTGTGAATCACATTTCCTAGCCAATTACCCTCACCGGCTATTCGGTGGACCACATGAAGCTTTTCAACCTACATGTTCATGTCCACACCTTCTATGATAGTCTGGGACATCCTATGACCCCTCAAGAAACCCGAAAAAAATTAAAATGAACATATAACCAATATTACCAAGAACCCTTAATGTATATCCTCTAAGAACATCATACATCTCCAAATGACACGTCTACATCACTAAGAAGAGAGAAAATCCCAAAAATTTCCAAAGACCTAGCATAGGTCACCCAACCATTTAAATTTTCACTAAAATGGTGGGACATAAGATGGAAATATACTAAGAACACATCCCTTCACCCAAATAAGAGACTACAACCACTAACCATGAAGAACCACTAAGAGCATAATTCGAAACTTAAGGGAAGGTACACCCAAAACATACCATGAATCCAAATGAAATAACACAATCAATATACATCAATGATTCAACCAACAACAAGAACAATATTAAAAAAATATTTGGAAAACATGCCTTAAAGGGAGGTCCGGCAAACTGAAGAGGGTGTTACGGGCGGCGGAGGTCCGGCAACGCGAACTCAGCGGGCGGTGGAGGTCTGGCAACGCAAACTCAGCGGGCGGCAGAGGGGAGTCGCAGGGTTCCAGTACCGCAAGAGCTTTAGGTCGCGATAAAACGAGGGCACTATACGACCGACTTTATAAAAAAATGGACTAAGGTTTTATCAGCGCTAACAAAGTACTGATAAAGACTACCTTTATTAGTGCTAAAATTTTAGCACTGATAAAGGTATCCTTTATCAGTGCTTTTTTAGCGCTGATAATGGTACTTTTTATGAGTGCTAAAAAAGCACTGATAAATCCTTCCTGTATCAATGCTAAAATTTTAGCGCTGATACAAAGATTCTTTATCAGTGCTTTTCTAGCGCTGATAAAGGGTCATTTTATCAGCGCTAAAATTTTAGCGCTGATATAGGGACTCTTTATCAGTGATTTTCTAGTGCTGATAGAGGGACGCTTTATGAGCGCTAGAAAAGCACTGATAAAGATTCCCTGTATCAGCGCTAAAATTTTAGTGTTGATACAGGGTAACCTTTATCAGCGGTTTTGCTTAGCGTTGATATAAGGGGGTTCTTCCCTTGCCCGTTTTTGTAGTAGTGATCAAGATAACAGCAACTTAGAACATGTCATGGATCATATAGATACTTAACTATCTAAGATACATGGAACATGTTATGTATCTACGTTAGCTACGGTGGTATTTCTAAATGGTAAGTCACTTTCCCCACCTTATCAACAACCTAAAATGGTCCCACAAAACGAGGAGAAAGTTTCTCTTACCTCCCAAGATGTCGATGACCTAAATGAGGTGAAACTTTCAAGAACACCTGGTCACCAACCCAAAATTTCAACAGTCTGTAATAAAAATCAGCACAAGACTTATACCTACTCTATGTCGTCAACATTCTCTGATGAATAAACTAAATCTTTTTTTCATCTCTTGAACCAAGCTTGGTCCAACCAAGGAGCTTTCACAAATCTATGACAAACACAACAGAGATTTACAAGGCCGGATATACAAGGCCTCAAAAGGAGTCATTCTAATCATGGACTGGTAACTGTTGTTATAAGAAAAATCAACCAAACCCAAATGATCATTCCAAGCTTTTCCAAAGTCAAGGACACAGGTTCAAATAGTATCCTCAATAATCTTTATAGTTCTTTCTATCTAGTCATCCGATTGTGGATGGTATATAATGCTCAAATGGACATGAGATCCCATTGCCTCCTGAATCCCTCTCCAAAATAAATAAGTGAACCAAGGATCCCTATTAGATATTATAGCGGATGGAACTCCGTGAAAAAAAATCTCTTTCACATAGAGATTTTTCAACTCCTCAAACTTGGCTGTATCACAACTAGGTATAAAGTGAGTTGATTTTGTCAACTGGTCGATCACAACCTATATCGCATTCTTCTTTCTTTGGGTATGCAGAAACTCAACCAAAAAGTCCATAGAGATCACATCCCACTTCCAAATAGGCACTGGAAGTGGCTGAACAAAACCCAGAGGCTTCTGGTGTTCGGCCTTGACCTGTTGGCACGTATAAAAACAAGAGACAAATTCAACAATGCCCCATCTCATACATGGCCACCAAAATTGATGCTTCATGTCATAGGACATCATCATGGTTCCTGGGTGCACTTACCACTGGGAGTTATGAAAATCCCCCCCCCACAACTTTCCTTACTAATAATGGCATAACAAAACGATTCAGATAGCATAGAATACCCTCGGTGGAGAATGAACAGTTAGGCATGGTCTCCCCACTATAAAGAGAGGCTCTAATGCTATGGAACTCATCATCAAGCTGTTGTTCCTGAAGAATCATCTCAAGAAGATCAGATGTCAACTAAACACTGTCCAAGGAAACCTCAGACCCCAATTCCTAGACTCCTATATGCAACTGTGCAAAGAAAACCATCAAGTTCCACTTTTATAATGATTCTTTCACAGACTGGGTCGAAAGTTTCCTTCTCAAGGCATCTGCGATGACATTCCCATTCCCCAGGGTATAGGAAATTTCAAAGTCGAAATATTGTAGGTATTCCTCCCAATACCTCTGGTGGAGATTCAAATATTTTTGAGATAATATATAACTCAATATCTTATGGTCAGAAAACACGATAAACTTTTCTACAAAAAGGTAAATCTTCCAAATTTTAAGTGTGTGAATCACAGCTACAAGTTCAAGTTCATGGTTCAGATAATTCTTCTCGTGTGACCTAAGCTGATGAGAGCCATAAGAAACTACATGATCACCCTATATAAGAATGCAGCCTAAGCTTGAACTCGATGCATCACAGAATACCACATAGCTTTGTCCGACCTCTGGAAGAGTCAACACTGGTGTGGTAGTCAAAAGAAATTTCAGCTCAATGAAAGAATTCTAATACTTTTCATCCCAATAAAACTTTACTCCCTTATGAGTTAGAATGGTCATAGAAGAATCCAACTTTGATAAGTCCTTAACAAACCATCGATAATACCCAGATAGACCCAAGAAGCTCTAAATCTCAAAAACCTTTTGTGGTTGTTCCCATTTCATAACAGCCTTAACCTTCTCCGGATCAACTTTTATACCATGTTCTAACACCACGTGTCCCAAGAACTTCACTTCTTGAATCTATAAATCAAATTTTAAAATCTTGGCATAGAGTCTGTGATTTCTCAACAAGTCCAGAACTGCTCTTAAATGACGCATGTGATCCTCCTCAGACTTAGAGTAAAAAAATACTTCATCCACAAATATTAATAAGAAAGTATCAAGATAATCATGGAAAATCCTATTCATGAAATCCATAAAGACTACAGGAGCATTGGTTAAAGAAAAAGGCATCACAATGTACTCATAATGGTCATACCTGCTCCGAAAGCTGGTTTTCTGAATGTCAGATTCTTTTATTCTTAACTGATGGTAACCAGGTCGAAGGTCAATCTTTGAGAACCAATTTTACCCTTTCAACTAATCGAATAGGTCATCAATCTGTGGCAACATATACTTTTTCTTTACCATAGCTCTATTGAGTTTTCAGTGATCCACACAAAGGTGAAGTGAACCATCATCTTTCTTAGCAAAGAGAATCGGCATCACCCAAGGTGACACACTCGGGCATATAAATCCTTTCTCTATAAGATCATCCAACCGAGACTTCAAATCTTTCATTTTAGCTAGTTCCATGCGGTAAGATGGAATAGATATTGGTTAGGTACCAGGCACTAAGTCGATAAAAAACTCTACCTCCTTTACCGGTGTAAAACTAGAGAATTAATAAGGAAAAACATCGGGAAACTCGACGAAAAATAGAGGGATATTACCACTCAAAGATTCTCACTCCAGATCAAAATCAATATTACTTTTCCAAACTCTGGATAAGAGAGTCTGACTTTACTTATCCGTGGGTCCCATTCTCCTTGAAAGATACGGCATACACCATTAGGTGTAGTAAAGGGGACCCATCGAAGATAATAATCAATACATAATTTATTAGAAATGATCTAATCCATCCTGGATATGAAGTTAATTGGTTTCATGTCGAGAACCAGAAAACTTCAAGAAAGATCAACATCTGTTAGAGAGAAAACACAAGTGGGACTATAGAGACCCTAATCTCTCTTCATTCCAAGGTGTGTAGTAATATCCATCACATAAGATAAAATATCTATAGGAAAATTTAGCATATTAACAACATGGGTTGAAATAAACGAATGAGATGCACCAATATCAAATAAAGCAGTCACTAATCACAAAGCTATAGTGATGGTACCTCTCATAGTCGTTGGACCCATATCCACTTCCTCTAAAGACTCTTCCACTATGAGAAGAATATTAGTTTTAGATGCCTGTGGCTGGAACCCCTTTATCCTTGAGGCATATTATTTCCTTTTAGTTTTAGAAGATGTTGATGATCTAGTCCCACTACACTGAGTGGAATAGATATGGCAGAACTTCTGCAAGTGACATGAGCACCTGTAGGAACCGAAACTCTTGGGTGACTCAATGAAAACCCACTTAGAATGTCCAGGATTCCCACACTTAAATAAAATAAAATGGAATATATTAGGAACTGCAAAAGGTTTAGAAAAACCCTGTTGTTGAGAACCATGATGAGAATTATCACGCTTCCTATTTCCTTTAAAGGAACTTCTAGAACTTCCACTAGGAGAAAAAGGTACTCTAGTCAACCTTGACTTTCCAGCTAGATCCATTTCAACCATCAATGGTCAATCCATCACATCAGCTTAAGAGGGAAGTTTCAGCATGAAAACCTGAGAATGCATATCAAATCGAAGTCCCAACTCAAACATTTAAGTCTTCATTTTTTCATTTGATACTATCTCAGGTGAAAACTGCACTAGCTCAGCAAAATGGTTTGCATACTCGGTCATGGTATTATTAGCCTTCTCAAGTTTGAAAAACTTAATAGACTTGGCCAATACCATCGATTCTGGATAGAATTGGTTAATGAAAATAGCCTTGAAGTATTTCCACTATAATCCTTCATGCATCTTCACTGTCACCATCATGTCCCACCATCTCCTGCTCAATCCCTCCAACACACCTTGATTTCATCAGGTGTCTCTAAGAACTAAAAAAATGCTTAATCCTGCTCAAACATTCCTTAGCCTATTGAGGATTATTTGATCCTTTGAATGCTGGTGGATTCTGGTGAAGAAACTCCTGAGAATGACTGTGTAAAGAATCCCTCTATGGTTCCACAGTTGGAGCCTGAATGGGAATGGGTGGTGGTGCATGTCCCAGATCTTGGATAGTACGCACACTCACCTCAACCCGATTCAGGTCCATAAGAGGATTTTATCACTATAGTTCAGTAACATATTCCTCATGGATCTGATTTTCATGTCTTCTGAGAGGCATGATGCTACACAACATTAGCAGACAACATTGAAGACATCATATTAATACTCAAACAGAGCAACAGGGAAAATTAATCCCAACAGATAGACAAACAAGATTTTTATTTCAGTCTATCCAAATCAAAAGTAGGGAAAAGACTAGAACTAATCCTCAATACATCTTTCCCAAACTACCCCTAGTGACTTAAAGACCATTGCGATGAGAGTTGTCTATGAACTCAATTGCAACTAACTCCTAAGTACTGAGAAAATTACTCAACTATATACTAACATCAAGAAAAGATGCACAACCTACACCTCTGATACCATTTTGTCATGAACCAACCCGGATACCCTAGTAACCTGATAACTGAGTCAGTCCTGATATAGCCCGAAGGGCATTCATGATCCTCATGGGTTGGTGACTAGCACTTGGCATTATACAATACAAAAGTGGGAATGGATTTTTCACAAACACAATGGAAGCAAGATAAACAAGTCAGTATGCATACACGAAAAACTCCATAGGGAAAAGTGCACCAGAATTCAAACAGGTATGTAAACCCAAAGTACAACTCAAAGTACCAGAAAACAAGATAAAATCCCAAGTCCCAATGGACACCACTCTCCAAGCCCAAGGATCAACAGCTACTACCACCTTCAAGTGGTGCCCTACCCTTACTCAAACCTGGAAGAAGATAATCTACAAACACCTGAACACACAGGTAGGGTGTGAGTTAAAATCCTAGTAGGGTCTCACCAAGGATTCCATAATAAGATTCCAACATTTAATTAACCAAATAAAGATTTCAATTTTAAATAAAAAAATATGGCATTTCAAAAGAATATTTCAAACAAATCACGATTTATATTTCAAATGATGGAAATACTATAAGCAAATGGATTAACAAACATTTTATATAAAATAGTTTATATAAATTCACAAGGCATGGTAAAACAGTTTACAAACATTTGAATATGTATATATATATATAAAATACAAACAAACGAGCAACATGATCATCTACCAAAAGCTATGATAGTTCTAGGATATGGGACTCCCTCACACTCAAATAGTTGTCACAACAATATGTGCACACACATCCTCCTCGATACTGACTAGAGAGGACATGTCACCATCCCATTGTGGATGTAACCTACTGAATATGTATTGTTAATTTTATAAATCGTAGAGTGTTTCCCGAATTACTCACTAACTACCAAGGATTTCATTTTCTCTAATGACATTCAATGATGGGACATTTATTTTAATACTGGTTAAAATAAAATTCATCCCATTATCCCATTTCAAATATGCCAATTTTCCATTTAAAACAAAAACATGCTTTTATTAAAATCATGCTTTTTCCAAGATAAAACCAATGAGTTTCTATCAAAATAATTTCACGCCATTTTCCCAAATACCAATTTGAAATCAATTTCATCAAATCAATTTCACAATTCAAATTCCACAAATTAAATCCAATAATTTAATTTCACAATTTTCCATCAAATCTAAATCACAATTTAATTCTAAAATTAAATTTCACAATTTAATTTAAATGGTTTTCATCCAATTTCACAATACACCCCAATTCAATGAAATTGGGGGTTTTTCCAAATTCATGCCAAATCCAATTTCAAACCCCCAATTCAATATAATTGGGTTTTTAATCAACCTATTGAAAGAAATTTCATTTATATTAATCAATTGAACTTAAATCAAACAATTTAGGATTAATCAAATTGTCCAATCAAAATGGAACCACCTACCTCAGGATCAAGGGATCTCGAAACACAAAACCCTAATTGGAAAACTCCAACGAAGAACATAGACAATGTAGATCCGAGAATAAAACCTAGATTCAAGATATAAAATAGTGTATATTAGATTCTCCAACAACATGGATATATACACAAACCTGGGGAGGAAATGAGAGAGAGCAGGAGAAAGAGAATGGGAAGAGGAAACCTATCGGGTAGAGATCGAATGTCGTTTTCCAAGCTTTGATATGCTTATGGAAGGGTGTGGGGGGGGGAATCACCTCTTGGGAGATCCCCTGGAAGAAGAAATCATAATAGGTCGAAATAGGTCCATCAGGCACTTTAAACAAGGGTTTTTGGACTAAAAAATAGATTAAAAAATATCATATGCACGGTTAGCTAGGTAGGGCCGCACAGTTATACAAACCATGCACCCTAGTTGTGCACCCCTTCTGATGGAGTTTCACAGTTTCTCCTTTATGGGTGCACATTTTTTCAAACCATACACCATCCTTGAAAACCCTCATTGTCTAGGTTTTCATGGTTTTCCTTGAGAGGGGTATAGTTTGGGAAAATTGTGCGCCAACTATGCACAACCCAAAAACTTTCAAAAATTTACAAATTTCACTCGAAACATCCCCAAATGAAACCCAACCAAGGAATGACTAAAAGAGGGGTTTAAGAATACCTAAAAATGGTAACAGGATGTTACACTAAAGACTTTTCACTTATCCCCCTGCAGAAGCCACCTTCCTTGAGACGCTACCTTCACTTAGTTTCCTCTCCAAAATGAGTGTCTGGTTCACTACCTCAGAAAATGATGTAAGATGAAAAACATTCACCAAAACTTAGATCTCATATCACAGTCCATCCTCAAAGAGTATCTCTCGAGATACATCATCCCCCAATAACATAGGGTCAAAACTTTGTAAATTAGTGAAACAATCAACATGGTCCATGACTGACATATTCCCTTGCGTAAGGTGTATGAATTCCCTAGCCCTATCAGATATCAAGGTCTCTAGGAAGAAATGATCGAAGAAACGGATCTCAAAGTCCTTCTAGGACAATACCACATGATGATTTACAAGGACCAAAACATCACACCATCTCTTTGCAGACCCAAGAAGCATATAGGCTTCCAATTTTATCCTCCTCTCTTAAAGAATATTTAGGTGATCAAAAGACTTTTGGATAGAATCAATCTAGAAATAAACTAACTAGGGACCACCCTCCCCAACAAACAATAGTGGGTTCTATAGATGAAACTCCCTGATCAACTCAGACATCATCAGCATAGCTCTTGGAGCCTCTCTTTACAGTGCCTATACCACTCATAGTAAGCTTCCTCGAAGCTAATCATCTATCACCCGCCTCAATGCAACATGAGATTCTGACCTTATAACCTCCTGAGTGTGCTCACCACCACTCCCCTAGCACTCAACTAGGGGCCTTTGTGAATTCATTTCTCTACAATGTCAAACGCACACCTCAGGACTTGTTACTACAAGAATTCTTGATATCATAGTTTATAGGAAAGTGATAATAGGCATAACACAATACTATTCTATACATTGCATATCACATGAATCTCACAACTCAGGGACTCTCACTAACCCCATTCACCCATACATGGGTTCAATACTATAAATTCCACACCATGCACATACAATCCATTTCATCACACTTTTCTATTTTACTTTAACCAAAATTTTCACAAAGAAGGCTCAGTTGAATGAAATATCAATTTCATGTTATTGAGGAAAATGATTTATAAGTTGTAAATGGAATTTTATTTAGCTTAAGTCACATAATAATCAAGATAAGATATAATGTAATACACTTTTTTACTATTTAGAATATCAGTTAAGTAAGATGCCACCATAAATTTATATGGGAAAATCCCATTTAAATTGGTGAAGACACTTTAAAAAAATAACCCTTTTCATATTCCAAGTAACCAATCATAGTAAATTATACAAATAACATTTGATTCATACGTTCATGGTATGATACATGAACATGCACCCTCTTATCATTCCATCTAAGTGATAAAAATCCCATAAATTATAAATTGAAAATCTTATGCAGCACCCAAGGTAAAATGGGTCAATAGTAAAAGAAAAAGGCAAGAATAAAAATCCAATCCCTAGTAACTTAGTCTTTCCCTCGTATGTCGGTTAGCTACTCTCATGCACGAGTTTTGCATTAAGCCCTAATAATGTTCTATCTCCTACCTACCTTGCCCCAAATAGTCAAACAAAAGAAAGGGCTCTAATAGCACTTTGTGATGCCCCGATTGCATACCACTCAACCATGACCATACTGAAGAGCCACTAGGTACCTCAGGCACGCCTCCCCATAATCTATAGGCTACTGACTAGCAGCGGGGATATAAGGTGGTATGGTGGGGAGACTATACCCCCATATCAAAATGTAATAATAGTGGAAATAATATCAATCATAAACATCCAGATAAGAAGTAAACAAACATCAGAGCATGTGCCAATAAAAAATCACAACCCATGTTATACCAAAATGAGTACCAGACAATGTCAATCAGTCATAGATACAGTAATATCATAGAAATAACAAAATATAAAAACTAGTAACTCCCCCAAAATTGGTCCCAAGTACTAGCCTAATTCTATCTCCCATACTCCACATGCTATCTAACCAAATCAAGAATCAATCATAGGGAATTTTCCCTTTTCCTTCCCTATAACCAGGAAGTCTACTTGAGTACCAAACAACGGCCTAAACAGGGTGTGAGTGCGACTCATTAGGTCACCACCAACGACATCTATAAGAATATCTAGTCTGAGTGATAAGTGCTTGATGATGTGCATAATAAATAAAGTGACACCCAGAATCGATCATGCTTGCTTTTGACTAAGCTGAATATCTTTGTCTACGATATCTCAAGTAGGTTCTAATGAATCTATGGAGTATATCCACGACATTCCAAACCAGTAATCATCACAAATCAAAGGGGGTTCCCCAAGTCATTCCAAACCAAGTGTCATCTATTTGAGGGTATTTTACCAAGGCATTCCAAACCAGTAGTCACAATGAATCCAAGGGGGATTTCCCCAATGCATTCCAAACCAATAGTCACAATGAATCCAAGGGGGGTTTCCCCAAGGCATTACAAACCAGTAGTCACAATGAATCCAAGAAATATTTCCCCAAGGCATTCTGAACTATTATGATTAAATCAAGTATGTTGGAAATTCATCTATCAATTCTCTTCATTCAATTACAATGGGTTTTGTATAGTGAGAATTTACCCTAGATCTTGGATCATGTCATGGCCATCTCCAACACATAGTTAATTACTTATGTCATGATGCCCATAGGATCACCGTTTTTATCACCCAATTCGCTTCCAAGGTCACTCACACCTCAAGGGCTACTAAAGTTTTGGTCTAAACTTGTCAACGGACTGTGCATGGTCTGTAGGGAGGTTCAATTTCAAGAGCTTAATCCCCAAAATATTTATTTATAAATCAAGGTTAAGCGCACTGTGTGACAGTGTGACGACACATCATACGCATAAATAAAACTAGTATACTTTTAGGGAATATCTTTAAGACCACCAACCTTATGCTCATAGATGCTCACTCGCCTGATACCGGCCTTAGATTAGAGATAAAAAATGTAGAATAAAGAAGTATATAGATTCCGGAAACTAATTCACAAAATAAAAAAAATAGTGTGAGACTGCCTGTCATCAAAAGGAACCAAGAAAGATCAGAAACAGAGTGATAGCCTTAACTCAAGCTCCCAATCGCAACAAACGATGATAAATTCTGCCAAGAAACGAGTGAGAAATCAACCAAGCTTGTAGAGGAAGGAGAGGGGCTCATGAGTGGGGGTTGTGGGTCGAATGAACAAGGGTGAAAATCCCCCATGCCACTTAAAACAAGCAGGGAAGAAGGATAATTTCACCCTTTAAAAAGGGTAGCCAATCCTCACCACAACATGGAGCTCTGCGTGGTCCAGGACGAAATGTTGAGGAAGACCAACCTTGATGTGGTCTTCCTCACCCAAGAAAAACACTCAAGGCTGGGCATTTTTTCCTCCACGTTTCCCTCAACTGGGTTTCCCATCCAAAGCGGCTAGCAAACGGGTCCATGGAATAGTTGTTCCCCATTTTCCCCTGGAACCTCACTCGCATGGGCCGCCTCCACGGGCAACTAAAATGGACAGGCAGGCACCATGATGATGGATCTCCATGTCATTTTGTACCTATATCCCTCCCGAGATCCATGTCCTGAACCATGATGTAAGGAAAGCCATGGTGAGCCTCTAAACGCCCTAGACGCCTCTCAAACCTCATGAACTAGCTCCTAATCCCCATCAAACACCCGAGATGCCTTTGGAACTACTCCAACACCCCACAACCAACACTAAAAAATAAACCAAGTAAAAACAAAAGGGATTGGCATAAAAGATACAAGTTTGTACCTTAAACAAGTATGGGGTTTTACACTAGCGAAGCTCATTGTGATGATGCTTAATGGTGTACGGTGGTACCTAGATATGTTGGTTGTTATCGGAGGTTTATCCTGAAGTTTCTGCAATGGGGTGTCTTCCCTTGACTAGAGTATGTTGTGCCTGGTGATATTGTGTTATGCATATGTCTTCTCCCTTGGTGGTTGCCTATGTGGCATTGTACTTATCGGATGATGTCTTGTGTATACATTGTATACGACATAGTTGTTTATATATATTGTTGATGTTGTTGGTTACTGTTGTGTATTATGGATATATGCATGTTACAGGTTATTATAGGTTAAGGTCTCCCATGTGTGTTATTCCTTTTTGGTGCCTCCAGTTATTGGCTTATTGGAGACAGACTTGGAGTGGCATACTCATCTTACTACCGGTCTAGGTAGGGCTAGGGTGGGTCAGTTCGTTTCAGCTTCTTTGATTCCACCATCCTCTTGTAATGATTTTAATCTTTAAAATTAAATTCTTCTATTACTTATATGGATTGAGTTTTGACATGAAATTCATGTAAAATGAATATTAAACCATGAAAAACATGATAAAATTAGAATGACGTCAATCTGAGATTCATATTCAGTTTATTCTTAGAGAGAATTTTGATAATTCTAAACTTTTATCTATGATTTTGAGGGTGAAAGTTAAAATTCATAATGATTGACATATATTCTTCATCCTTGAATTTAAATGATTCTAATAACATAAAATTTAGGAAATTTGGGGTTATGATTTTAGTGATATTTTAGAGATATTTTTTAATATTGTTTTTTATAAAAGTGAGAATATAATCAAACTATGAATAATTATGTTGGAAATGATATATTATTGTTTAGATTATAAAGAAACCGGTCTAATGAGATCAGTAATGTGATGATCCAATGTACGGATTAAAGAAATTAAAGAGAGAAGTTTTCTTAAATTACACATTTTCTCTAACTTTACATGGATTTAACATTTGATTCATGACTCAAAACTTATATTTCTTTGACCTTTGTGATGAGATGAAACTACTGCAGAAATTTGGTAGAAAATTGGCCCTTTCTCTAAGTACCTGACATGGGCGGCAGCAAAGTTAGGCAATGCGGTGGCATTGAGACGGGGCTCCAAGGAAAGAAACAGTCATTTGAACATTGATCGGGAGATGCTCTATTGGCCATGTGTCCATGTAGATTTGTGGGGCAGTACTCATACAAAGTGTAACATGGGATCCTCGTGGTCTTCTGATCAATCGAATCTGAAAACCCCCCATCTGCGTGCATAAATGTGCATAGCGCACTAGGATCCATGATTTGGACCATTCGATCACTCAACTGGATGACTGTGTGAGGTGAATCTGGCACATGGCACGATTCAATTCAGGGAGCATGTGGGGGTGCCACATGGCATCCCCTGGTTGGTTAGGTGCCTTAGGGTGTATGGTAGCATGTGTGGGGTCAAAATTGGGCTCCAAAAATTGCATTGGACTTGTTTCAACCTCATGAACCTAATGACACACAATTTGGATCATTTTTGTAAAATTTGGTTGTCAAATTAGCTAAAATGTGTTTAAAGAAGATTCATGAGCTTGCGATTATCTATCCTCATGTAGCTCTGATGAAATAATTGCATCACAAAAACAAGTTTGTTATAGTGTTAACATAGACATCTCAGTGGTAATGCAGCCTAATTATGATTAAATGCTTAATTATTGATATAAATAAAAAGAATTTTCCTTAGATTAATAATGATATTACATGTGGTTATTTTGATGAGTCAAGTTTCCTCAAGACGCTTTGAATCGTTATTGAAGGGAAAAAGCTTCCAATGATGATGTGGTTTATTTAAGAAGGGCGTGAATCAATTACTTAAATGATAGTGGTTGTTAAAGAAGACACGGTGAATTAAATTGCGAGAACAAGACATGTATATTATCAGAATATTATATACAATCTATTAAAAGAAATGTCAATAAGTGGATGAATTATGATAAGATGATGATACTTCCAACAGATGATGTAGATTTTTGTGTGATGGCATAAATTATCGAGAATTCATATAAACAATGTGGATATCCTGTGACGATGATATGGAGTGGCAACCTATACTTTTATGTGCTAGGGTGAACTGAGCTCTTTGACTATAAAGATACACTTAGCGAAGAAATGGTGATATTATGCGATGATATAAATAATTTATGGATGGTATATGATTCTTAAGATAACTAAAAAATGATGATATAAACCTCATCATTTGGGGTGGTGGTTTCTTCAAGATGTTGTTACTGATAAAATATGATAATGATGTGAAATTCTCATGATAATGCTTTGTTTGACTCATGATATTGTGGACCATTTATGATGTGGATATTGATATTAACATCAATATAATGGTAACTTGGTGAACTAGGATCACCATTTAAATGACATTAACTTGTTATTGGATTTTGGTATGCTAAAGATATGGAAATCCTAAAAGATATTATGATGATTGGTGGTTTTTTATATGAGAATTATGTGTTACTGATAGATTAATCATGAGAAAAGTGGTGTGATTGGTGTGCTTACTCACCTTACTTTGTATGTGTGGTACAATCTAGTGATTAACAAATGTCGATGATGGCAATACACTGGAGAGACTATTCTTACTCTCCCACTAATTTGGGTTAAAATCAAATGATGACATTTGAGCATTTATTCTCATCTCAACCCACTAACCTGGGTTAGAGACCAATGATGATGTATACATGTATCTATTCTTATTCTCACCCTGGTAAAACCTAGTTCACAAGGGGCCTTCTTGTTTTGATATTATAATGTGTGAGTATGTATATCTATATAAATACATTGTTATTTGGTGAGTATGGAGATTGTGAGCTATGGATAGCTTGATATGAAATTAATTGTGGTTGTTAATGTGATATGTGATGACTTGTGTAATAATGCTTAGATTTATCTACACTTTATATGTTGATGATTCACGTAGATGGTAGTTGATATCATGGAAACTTTATCTGGGTGACCCACATTAGTTTTATGCATATTCAAATTGATGTTTCATTACATCTGTTCTGGATATGCTATATGTATGTGGAGATTCATTTGATTATAGTATATTGTATTATGGAGTTACTTATTATATATGCATGATTTATTTTACATTTTTTGTTATTTATTTATACCATGGTATATGATTTTGCATGTTAGCGAGTGGCAAGTATTTTTTATAAGTAATGTCTCCCATTATTTTGAGTGGACACCTCAACACTAGTTGCAGGTCCTTAGCCTATTGGAGGCGGGCCTAGAAAGTTCACATACTAATATGTTATGATGTGGTAGATTAGTATCAAATGATTAGGTTGGAGTTTGAAGTTAAGCCCATGAGGTTTCTTTGGGATAATATAAAATTAATTTACTAAGGAACTCTAGTTCATTGTATCACAATAGAGGACTTTGCAAGAATACAAACAGCCGGCGTATTCATGAGGATGACTCATATTAATGAGAGGCCTTGGTATGAGAAAAATTGGATATACAGGAGAGAAGCATGCAGATTCAAGTCATGATTCCCAACTAATGAAAGATCTGTCGATATCCGCATCATATGATATAGCTCAAGATTTTATCTTCTTGAGAAGTTCATGACATGATGAGGAATTGGGATTTGAGTGCAAGCAACCCACACTTTTGACCATTTTGAGGTGTTGCATGAGTTTAGTGTTCGATGTTACCTAGATGATTGAATTCGCCTAATTATATGCAACACGATTCAATTGGATGAGATAAAACTCTAGGCTTTCCAGAAATGACATGCAGATTTATGAGAAATTATTTTGCGATGAGTAGTTTGTGGATAAAGATCTATCATTTATCCATATCAACCAGTGCACCCATTCATGGTTTTCCAGATGATGGCACACCGCATGGGGTGTGCAATAATGTTTCTCATTCAGGCCTGCAAGATTTTACAGTTGATGAGAATTTAGCATGATGACTATGAGTCGTGTATTTATCATTTTATCCATCAAACACAACCCAACTTCCAAACTCAAGTTTAGGTTCTCAAAGGAGATGCGTATAAGCACACTGAGAATACTAGAGGATTCCGGCGGAGTGGAAGAAGGAACTTATTATTAGAATAACCACGCAATGGAAATAAGATGAAGAAGACAAAGTGAAGACTCGCATACACCCAAGGGGTTAGTAGATGCATTCTGGAGGTGTTCCTAAACCTTGTAATCATAGAAAGTGACAGTGTTACGGGTGCACACAATGCTAAAAGGAATTGAGTGAACAAATGAATGTGAGAAGTCACAATCTTGGTTGTTAAAGAAGGTGACATTTTTCATCATTTAAAGAAAAAAAACAGCCTTGCACGAACCTCAGCGACTAGCATAAAGGGACAAACATTGCCGCACCACCCATCTTCCCTCAAAATTGCACAGGCTTTGGCTTGTCATTCGATGAGTAAACAGATTACCAGAGTGCCAAGTTGAACCACCCCATCAATTCCGCTGAATCCCCTTAAGAACTCATCCTCCCAAGTAGGCGAAAACCCTTTTCTTGAAAACCCGGCCCAACTCTACAATTTCCAACTCGCTCGGGTGGCATTTTTGGCCGCCAGCCCTAGACAATCTGTTAGCAATGTCAAAGGTCCACGAAGCAACATGTCTGTCGCTAGTTAAAACCTGTAACACGGCACTTGAGTACGCAGGGTTCGACACCAGTCTATTGAGCAAAATCAATCCCTCCCGCAGTAGCAGTGTCCTGCACAAATAAGGGCAAATGCCATTTGAATTTAATTCAATATTCCAGTTTATATGAATATCTAGGGCACGTTTGGTTCATGAATAAAAAATATTATTCATTTTTTTTTAATATTTTCTTTAACTACAAAATACATTAGAAGAGGTAAAAGAATAGAAACAAAAGAGAGAAAATTCAACAGAAAAAAGAAAGAACTTTCGCATCACTCAAGCAGATATTCAAGAGAATAAAGGAAAAAAAGAGAACATGGGAAAGTCCACACATCCTAATTTTCAATTTTCTAAAGGTGGTCCTATTTATAGAAGATTACAGAAATAAACTTGGAAAAGCCTCTAAATGAATTGGCTACAAGAAGCCTGTGCCATTATACTGCTAAACAGACTACTCTTTTATCTAGGATCATATAAATACTGGAAGGCTGATTTATTGTTGGGCAAATGTGTATCCTGGATACACAGTGATTATTATTGTTAGAGCAGTTATTTAAACATTTCAATTATAGTAGATTCAAAACACATTAATAGAACAATTATGAATTCAAAAAATATAGCGGTAATTTTTAAAATACTACTGCTAATTTCATTTTAAATTTATTTAGCAGTGATGGCGTGAAGCATCATTCGTGGAAACTCACATCCAGATTCATTGAAATTGACTAGGTCCTTCTCACTTGAGAGACAAATTCTGGTTCCATTCCTTCTGCATGGTATCAAAGTAAAACTCTAGGAAGCATATCTAGAGCACCCCGCATAATTTTATGTACTCTGAGACTAACAATTTGTCTAGAGTATCTTTTTCAGTGGTTTTTTGCCCTACGTCAATGATCCTGCTTGTGTCCTGCCAGCTATTCTGTCTGCCTCCTCCAACGTATGTCACTCAGTTTCATATTCACGCTATCTGCTTGTCTCAACGTCCTATTACATGGTTGATTGACTTTGGTGTCTCCAATCACGTCACCAACACTATAGTTATTATTTCTTTTTATCGCCAGACCTTATATGGTGGTGTTATTACTGTGATGCATGGATCTTCTATATGTCGGGTTTGGTACTTTAATTCTATTACTCCTTCGGAGGCCTTTGTCTTATGCGATTCGTTCGGCATTATTATCACTCGTTAAAATGCATGGATCTTCTCATCGATGGATGTTTTATTTCAGGCTTGAAGAATCGAGAGTTTAGTAGAGGCGAACTCCATGGAAGTGTCTATTGTGCTAAACCTGTCCCCTACACTAGCTCGCACATCTCATCCGTGTCATAGACTCCACTATCACCACGGTCATCCATCTATGTCGGTTCTTCAACATCTTTCTTCAGAGTTAGGTTCTTTGCTTTATGTTAACTATGAGTTATTTCATTTCGCCAAAAATCATCAAGTTTCTTATGTTCCCCAATCATTGAAGCATGTGAATAGCCCTTTTGCCTTATAGTGCATTTTGATGTGTGGAACCCCCCAACCCAATATTAGTAAATTGGGCTACCACGACTGTGTGTCTATTGACAATTACTCCAACATATTTTGGTTCTATCTCATGAAGAATCAGTCTGATTATTTTCATGTGTTTTGCTTCTTTTATAATGACATCAAGATTAAGGTTTCCATTTCTCTAAAATGTTTGCATTCCAACAATGATCTTGAATACTTATTCGCCATCTTTTGCACATTTCCTGATGCTCGCAATATTCTACACCAAAACTCTTACTCCAACAAAGCGCAACAAAACAATGTTGTCGAGTGCAAGAATCATCTTTTTGATGTTGTCTGGACTCATATTTCACATGAAGGTGCCCACAAATATCTCTAGTGATGTTATTTGCAAGGCCACGCACCACATTAATCATTTTTCATCATCCATTCTTGAGAGAAGTGACGTCATATCATATCACATGCCCTGTGTTCTCACCTCACTCGTTTCCACTCCATGTCTATGAGCATTTGTATTATGTCCACGACACTTGTTCCACTTGTACCAAAATTGATGCACATTTTATTATCTAATTCTTGGTTATTCCCGCGCACAATGGGGCTATTGGCGTTACTCCCAGAATATTGAGCACAATATTTCTTCTTTGTCGAGACCACCTCATTCAAATCTGCTCATATTCCATGAGATAACATCACTGATGATTTCGCTGTCGGACTTATTTCTTCTGTGACACCCATATTTCCGTCTTCTCAATCTCCTACCAAGTCTTGTCAGCTCAGTTTTGGCAATCGCCCTCCCATCAACCCATCTCTGCTTGCTTCTATCAATCTCAGAGATTGGTGGGTGTCATTTTGATCTTGCTTATACTCATCACGTGCATCAAACACCCCTCATGGTTAGCAGCTAATGTCATTGCCACTGGTCTGTTGAGTGTTTTGTTGCTGGCCACCAACAATCTCTCATTGCATTGAGAAAAGACAAACGTACTTGCAAACGGACTCCGGTATTGTTCCAGTCTTATCAAGGTCTCTACCTACACTATTGCATTTCTCAGTACTCTCGTTGTCACTTTCATTCCTCGTACCCGCATTGAAGCCAAAACTCACCTTGGTTAGCCAAAGGCGATGTGTGCTGAGTTGCAAGTCCTCAAAGATAACCAAACAAGTAATCTCGTCACCTTTTCACTAGGTGAGCATTTGTAAGTGGATTTATGTTGTTAATGCCAATGCATACGGTTCCCTTGATTGGTTGAAAGCTTGTCGTGTTGACAAGGGGTATGTCCAAACATATGACATTTGTTAAACCCGGTTTATTGTATTTTTGGGTAAAGGGTGTTTCCCGGTTCCACATTGAATTATTCCGACTTGTAAATCTTTTTCACTATCTATAAAAGAATGACTCCGCCTCTCCTTGAGCCAAGGAACTTCACCATTCTACATAGTATCAAAGGGTAACTCCCAATAATATTTTTTTCCCTCCCATCCGTTGCGCTCTGCCCTCCAGCGCAGATCATCTCCGACCCCACCCGCAGCCCTCCGTCCCTCTGTGGCTGCCCCCCGACGGAACCCTCCAGACGGCGTCCTGGCCCCACCTCCCGCTGCAGCCTCCCGACCCCTCCTGTTGCGGCCTCCCGACCCCGCCTCCCACTGCGGCCTCCCGGCCCCGCCACCTTCCACGGATTCCCGGCCCCGCCTCCCTCCTAGAGGAAGCGGCGCACTCCCCTCATGACGGCCGAACTTCCAAATCTAGCCAGCGAGCAGAGGTCCTTACGCCGATCGGCCTCCCGTCACCCTCTCGCATCAACATCACCCTCCCGCGAGGCTTCCCCCCATGCACCCTAGCATGATTGCACGATGCGACCGCCCCATCTCCAGTGGCCTGCCTCCCGTGCTACGGCCCTCCGACAACTCCCTCCCGGAAGAACCTCTTGGCATGCGACTCCTGACGGACCCGCCTCCCAGTGCGCGGTCCCCTGCTGGGTACCCGACAGCCTGCCCGTGCGCAGGCCTCTCTTGCGCCTCCCGTCGTTGGCGCCCTCTTGCGGACATCCCTCCTCCCCACGCCGATGCCTCCTGCAGAATCCTCGCCTCATTGCGTCGGCCTCTCCCCACGTGAGGCAGAACCCCTCACCCCATTGTCGGCTCTCCACCCGACAGTCCTACGCCGGACCGACAACTGATGGCCCTTCTCCTGTATGGCTCCCCCATGCCCCTATCGCTGGCATGCTCGCGCGTCTCCCCCTGCACTTCCAGTCGCCAGCTCTCCTGCGAGGCAACCCTCTCGCCTTAGTCCCCGGCCTTCCTACACGGCAGCCCCGCGCTCCATCATCGCGTCTGTGTGCCCGCCTGCGCGGTTGTCCCGTGCTCCATCATCGGTCCTCCCGGGAGGCAGCCCCCCCTCCTTGGAACACTCTACATACCCAAACATGCTTTTATACTTGCCATCATCTAGCATCCGTCACAAATTGGAACTCTCGAAGAGAAGATTGCATTTATACAATCTTATCAAGATGCTTTGCCACCTTCCTCTTCTCCCGCCACAATTGCTCAGTCTGGTGGCCCTATAGCGTGTATATCTCATCGACCGACAACTTGAATGCTGAACTCTGGTGCGTCTGAACATCTCACAAGAGATTCAGGTATGCTTACTACCTATCATCCATATAATGGTGCCTCTACAATTACCGTTGCTGATAGATCTACGATCCCTATTGTAGGATTTGGCACATGCTCATTGACTTCGTCTATCCATCTGGCTTCAGTAACTCATGTTCCCCACAATCCTTTTAATATTATCTTCATAAGTAAACTCAAAAAAGACTTAAATTGTGTTGTTATCTTCTAGTGTTGTTTTTCAGGAACGGTCGACGAATCTGAAACTTAGTAGAGGTCATCTTAGTGATGTACATGTTTGATACCCCACCATCTCTTGCTTGCTCATCCACCTCTGCTCGTCCCCTCGACCTATATTTTTGCCTTTGTCATCCACCGACTTCCGTCTTACATAAGTTTTGCCCTCAATTCAGTCCACACCTTTCCTTCCATTGTGAATCCTGCAAGTTTGCTAAATATCATCAGGTGACGTATGTTTCTCGATTGGAAACGCGTGCAGCGAATCCTTTCGACCTTGTTCATTCCGATATATGGGGTCCTTGCAGGGTTCCTAGCCAGTCAGAGTACAGTTATGTTTCCTTTATTGAGGACTACTCTCGAATAACATGGTTATATCTTTTTCGTGATAGTTCTGAGATGTGTGATATTTTCAAAACCTTTTACCATTAAATTCACACTCAATTCTCCAAGACTATTAAATGTCTCCGCTCGGACAATAACCGAGAATATTTATCCACCTCCATTGAGCAGTTTCTCAAGGATAAATGCATCATTCATCAGATATCCTGCCCCGATACACCTCAGTAGAATAGAGTGGTCGAGCGTAAACACCATCATATTCTGGAGACTGCTCGTGCCCTTTCATTCCACATGCAGATGCCTCTTATTTTTTGGAGGAATGTCATCCTTACTGCAACATAGCTCATAAATCGCCTTCCTTCTTCTATCTTTCAGGGGGACTCCTTTTCGGGCTCTGTTCTCCTCTCTCCCTCCTCACTCACTTCATCTTCGTGTGCTTGGGTGTCTTTGTTATGTCAGTGACACTTGTCCCAACCTCTCAAAGTTTTCTCTCAAATCCCTCTGTTGCATCTTCCTCAGATATTCTCGCACTCAGCGCGGATACCGATGTTTCTCTCCAAACTTACGACGATATATCATCTCTGCTGATGTATATTTTGTTGAGAGCTCTCCTTTCTCTCATCATTCCCATCAAGAGACCACCATCAATGGTTGTCTTCCTCTCATCATTTACCCACCTCTACCTCAAGTGTCTCACCCTGTTGATCACCGGTTTGGCATTGTCTACTCTCGTCGCTCATCGAATGTGTACCCCGTCCAGGTTGAGGACATCATCTCCTCAGCTTCGTCCAACACTCTTGCTCCAGCAACAGACGATTTTCCACTTGCATTGCGAAAAGGTACTCGGTCTTGCTAGAATACTCCTCTTTACACACCCTCATACAGAGGTCTCTGCTCTGGAGATGATATCTATTCCTCACACGGTTGGCGACACAAAATCTTACTTTGGGTGGTTTCAAGCAATGCGGGAAGAATTGCAGGCTCTGGACGACAATCATATTTGGGATCTGGTCCCCCTTCCGGCAGGTAAACAGGTGGTCGGCATCAAAAGGATTTATACGGTACGCCTGAATGCAGATGACACTCTTCATCGCAAGTCAAACTTGTGGCAAAAGGCTTTGCTCAGACATATGGTGTTAATTATTTTGATACCTTCTCTCCGATTGCAAAGATGGCATCAGTCCGATTATCAATCTCTCTTGTCGCCCATAATCATTGACATCTTCATCAACTTGATGTCAAAAATGTCTTTCTACATAGTTTTCTTGATGAAGAGATATATCTGCATCAACCTCCTAGCTTCCGTGCCTCAGAAATCGATTCTCATGTCTGTCGACTTCGTCGCTCTCTTTATGGACTCAAGCAGTCTCCTCGTGCATGGTTTTGAAGATTCTAAACAGTCGTAACTACATTTGGCCTATCTCAAAGTATGAAGGGTCGCACTATCTTCTATCACACAACGTCTTCCGACTGTATCCTGCTGGTTGTCTATGTTGATGATATCATTATAACTGGGAGCGACTCAAATGGAATCGTCCATCTCAAGGTGTATCGTCAACACCAATTTCAAACCAAAGATTTGGGTTCTCTGACATACTTTCTTGGTATTGAGGTCTCTCGTTCTCCAAACACCTTCTTTGCCAACGAAAATATGCTTTGAATATCTTGCAGGATGCTGGTTTGACTCAAGCAACTGTCGTTGACACTCCTCTTGAGCATGAGGAACGATCTCTTTATGAGAACACGGAACCATATTCTCATCCAGAGAGATACCATCATCTTGTGAGAAAACTCAATTATCTCATCATGACTCGTTCAAAAATTGCATGCGCTATCAGCAAGATTAGTCAATTCATGGAACATCCAACAAAATCTCAGTGGGATGTTGTCATTCGCATTGCCAAGTACATTAAGAAAGATCATGCCCGTGATCTTCGGTATTCACATCACGATCTGAATATTGAGGCCTTCTGTGATGCTGACTATGCTGGTTGATTAGGTGCCCAGAAATCTATGTCTAGTTTTGCCATTTTTCTGGCAGGTAACTTAATCTCATGGCACAACAAGAAACAGACTGTCGTTTCCCGGTCTAGTGCTGAATTGGAATATCGTGCGATGACCACGATCACTACTGAAATTCTTTGGCTTCGTCATCTTCTCCATTTGATTGGTTTCTCGCTACAGTCATCTGCTCATATTTGGTGTGATAATCAGACAGTCACGAAGATTGCTTCCAATCCCGTTTTCCATTAAAGAACGAAGCATATCGAGATGGATTGTCACTTTCTTGGTCATCACCTCGAGCATCACCATGTTAGTTTCAGCTACATTCTGACAGCTGATCAGCTTGTTGACATCTTCACTAAAGGCCTCCCAGGAGCTCGACTTGACTCTTTTTGTACCAAGCTAGGTATCCACAGTATCACCGACCCAACTTGAGGTGGAATGTGTATGGTCTTGGTTGATATCTTTTTTTTTTTTGCAGAACTCTTTTCCAAACAATTGTGTACTAGCTTGAGGGGCAGTGTTAAATCCAGTTTATTGTATTTCTGGGTAAATGGTGTTTCCCAGTCCCACATCGGATTATTCCGGCTTGTAAATCTTTTCCTATATCTATAAAAAATATCTCCACCTCTCCTTGAGGTAAGGGACTTCACCATTCTACAACATTGATTGCTTTTCACACATTCTCTTTGGTCACCGAAATGGCCTTTGTGTACCTCTATCACTCTTACTTCCTCTCATCAATGGCCCTTTAGATGTCAAAAAACTTTATCTGCATGACTATCTACATAGAGGTTTATATAGAGCAGTCTCCTGGGTTTGTTGCACAAGGGGAATAGTCGAAGGCTTGTCACCTTCGACGATCTTTATATAAGCTCAAGCAATTCCTGAGAACTTAGTTCAATTGGTCTTATACCATGGTGATGGGCTTTGGGTTTTCCCAAGGTTTGAAGAATTCATCAGCAGTCGGCCATTGGAAGTGTTTGTTGGTCATTTATAAGGACGACATTATGAACACAAGCAAAAATTCTGCAGGGAATTAATAAGCTCAATTCCTTTCATCCACACTTTCAATAGTAAAGACTTGGGTCCTCTAAAGCATTTTTTGGACATTAATGTCTCTAGATGCACGAGAGACGTCTTCTATCTCAAAAAAGTATATTCTGGATTTACTACAGGAGACAAAGATGTTTGGTGTTGAAACTCTTGATACCCCACTTGATCTAGGCAACAGGTCTCATCATGATGAGATTGAGGCATTCACCTCACCTGGGTATCACATACAAGCCGAAAAGCTAAATTATTTAACCATGACTCAAGATGACATTACGCGCGAAGGGAGTAAGGTGAGTTCATGGAACATTAGACAAGATTTCACTGGGATACAACACTCCACATCGTCAGATACTTGAAAAGGGAATTAGAATTGGATCTTCTATGTTCTGATCATGGGCATATCGACATTGTAGATGGCATTCCACTTACCTCAGGGTGAGGCGGAGGCATTCTTTTATAGATGGGTAAAATAGATTACACGGTGGAGTATTCCCAGCTTGGTACTGAGAGAGTCCAGACAAGCTCCCGGGAGTCCTTTGATGAAGATATCGACAAGCTTATCGGTCGTCGGTATGTGGCCAAAACTGATATGGCGCTGCTCAAGGTGATAGCGAAGAAAGTGGTTGTCCACTTTGATATGCTTCATTTGTTCATGAAAAACAGGATTAGAAGCAATCTTCGTGGTTGCCTGATTATCAGGCCAAATATGAGCAGACGTCTGTAACAGAAAGCCAAGCTCATGGATGAGATGATGAAGCCAAATGATCTCAGTAGTAACCGTGATCATCGCACGGTATTCACACTCCGCACTAGATCTGGAGACGACAGTCTGTTTCTTACTGCGCCAAAAGATGAGGTAACCTGCCAAGAAAACAGCAAACCCAGAAGTAAACTTTCGAGTAGCAAGACAACCAGCATAGTCAGCATCACAGAAGACCTCGACATTCAGATGATCGTGATCTGAGTACCGGAGACCACGAACGGGGTCTTTTTTGATGTATTTCGCACTACGGGGTACAACATCCCACTGATATTTGATCGAATGCTCCATGAATTGGCTAACTTTGTTAACAGCGCAGACATTGTCCGGACGCATCATGGTGAGATAATTGAGTTTTCACACAAGACGACGATAGTTCTCTGGGTGAGAAGAGTTTCGTGTTGTCATAGAGAGACCGTTACCTAGGCTCAAGAGGAGTGTCAACGGGAGTGGCTTCGGTCAATCCAGCATCCTGCAAGATATCCAAGCCATATTTTTGTTGGCAAAGAAAGATGGTGTTCGCAGAACGGGAAACCTCAATGCCAAATAAGTATGTCAGTGGACCGAGATCTTTGGTGTGAAAGTGGTGGTGAAGATGCCCCTTAGTTGGGCGATTCCAGTTGAGTCGCTCCCAGTGATGATGATATCATCAACATACACCACTAGCAGGATGGAGCCGGAGGACGTCGTATGGTAGAAGACGGTGTGGTCCTTCATACTCCGAGAGAACCCGAATGTAGTGATGACGGTGCTGAATCGGCCAAACCAAACTTGAAGAGACCGCTTCAAGCCATATAGAGAGCGACGAAGTCGGCAGACATGGGAGGCGGCTCCGGAGGCACGAAATCCTGGAGGCTGTTGCAGATACACCTCTTCAAGAAAGTCATGGAGAAAGGCATTCTTAACATCAAGTTGATGAAGGGGCCAATGATGATAAGCAGCCAGAGAGATGGATAATCGAACAAATGTCATCTCCGCAACCAAAAAGAATGTATCAAAATAGTTGATACCATATGTCTGAGCAAAGCTTTTCGCCACAAATCTGTCGAAAGGGGGACTAGATCCCAAGTGTGACTGTCGTCCAGAGCCTGCAATTCATCCCGCAATGCCTGAAGCCATTTAGGGTGAGATTTGGCATCGCCAACCGTGCGAGGAATAAATATCGTCTCCAGAGCGAAAAGACCCTTGTATGAGGATGTGTAGAGAGAAGTATTCTGGCAAGAACGAGTATCTTTTCGTAGAGCAATGGACAAGTCGTCTGGAGCCGAAGCAGTAGCATTGGACGAATTTAGGACGATGGTGTCCTCAACCTAGACAGGAGATACAGTCGACGAGCGACGAGAGTCTCCCCCTGAAGGATAAAAGAAGGGAATTGGTTTAGGAGGAAGGTAGCTGTCAGGATGTCATCGGACCAAAAAAGGAAAAGCACCTTCATGTGGAATAAAAAGGCACGAGCAGTCTCCAGAATATGGCAATGTTTCCGCTCGGCCACTCCATTCTGCTGAGGTGTGTCGGGGCAGGATGTCTGATAAATGATCTATTTATCCTTGAGAAACTGCTGAAAGGGAGTGGACAAATATTCTCGTTCATTGTCGGAGCGAAGACATTTAAGGGAGGTGCAGAATTGAGTATGAATTTCATTATAAAATGTCTGAAAAGTAGAAAATACTTCAAAACCGACCACGATGAAGGTAAAGTCATGTCATGCGCGAGTAGTCATCAATAAATGAAATATAATAACTGTACCCGGACTGGCTAGGAACCCTGCAAGAACCCCATACATCGGAATGAACAAGGTCGAAAGGATTCACGGCATGCGGTTCCAGTCGAGGAACATACGTCACCCGATGATGTTTAGCAAACTTGCAGGATTCACAATGGAAGGAAATGTGGGGACAGAATTGGGGGCAAGCTTACGTAGGACGAAAGCTGGTGGATGACCAAAGCGAGAATGTAGGTCAAGAGCATGGGCTGAGGTGGATGAGCAAGCAAGAGATGGTGGGGTATCGAACATGTACACCCTATTCCAAAAATAAACTCGACCAAGTTATCGATTCGTCGTCCACTCCTGAAAAACAATACCAGAAGATGTAAAAGTAGCAACACAGTTCAAATCTTTGGTGAGTTTGTTGATAGAGATAAGATTAAATGGACTATCAGGAACATGAGCTACTGAAGCCAGGTGAATAGACGGGGTCGATGAGCATGTGTCAAACCCCAGAATGGGGATTTTTGATCCATTAGCAACAGTAATTTTAAAGGCACCTGTATGCGGATGATAGGTGGTGAACATACCGGAATCCCCTATGAGACGTTCAAACGCACCAGAGTCAAGCATCCAAGCCGTCATCCGAGAAGAGATACCCGCGGCAGGGCCACCAGTCTGAATGGTGGCTGGGGAAGAGGAAGGGGGCAAGACAGCCTGATAAGACTATATAAATGCAATCTCCTCCAGTAAGAGCGCCAGTTTGTATCGGGTGCTCGAGACTGGTGACGGAGCATGGGACAGCTGCTCAGGCGAGCGCACAGACGGATGGATGAAGCATGGGGCTGTTGTGCGGGAAAGGTGACAACTGAGGCGAGGAGGCGGCCTTGCAGGAGCGTCGGCGACTCGAGGTGGTGTCAGAGTCCCGCGGGCAGAAGTGCCACCCATGACGGAGTCCGTGGGTGCCACGCGAGAAGCAGGCCGCTAGAAATGGGTCGTCAGTGCTGCGGGATCCGTTGCGGTGATAGTGGTCAGCGCAGAAGGCGAACCGGGAAGCGCCGAGGAGGGCGGTGAGTGAAAGATCGTCGGGAAGCCGCAAGTAGGGCGGGCCGGGAAGGGTCGCGAGGAGGCGGGGTCGAGACTTGCTGAGGAGAGAGGGTCCGGGAGGCCACGTTAAAGGTGGTGTCGGGACTTGTCGAGGAGGGGCGTGGTGCTGCTGGAGGGCGGGCGACTGCGACGGAGGCGACGACCGGTAGTGCCAAGGAGGGCGGGACAGATCGTCCTCGTCAGAGGCGGGCATGGACGTGCCGCGGGAGGGAGTCGGGGTCGGGCGTTACCTCGAAGGGAGATCGCCGTGGGCGGCATGGGTTTGTCAGGCGGGAGAGGTCCGTCGGGAAGGACGGAGAGCCGCGTCGAGACCGGGAGGCGTCGTAGGTTTCACAATCGATAGGAGTGGGCCACTTCTCCATATTGTTGCGCACAACGACTAGAAGAGGGCGTTGATGGGACCGGTCGGCGCGAGGAGGCCTTGCATGAGAGGGCGACAGAGCTGGATCCGACGGGAAGGGCAGAGTTGTCGTACCTGGAGGAGACTGTCGCACAGGGAGGGCGATGTGCAGCAAGGAGGGAGATGTCGGGTGTCGTGAAGAAGGGGGACCGGTAGGGCACCACGTCGAATGCAGAGGGCCAGAAGACCGCGTCTAGAGGGAGGCTGCGTCGGGACCGGGAGGCGCTGGGAGAAATGAGGTCGGTCGTCGCGAGGGAGGCCGCAGGGAGGGCGGGCCGGGAGTCGTGAAGGAGGTGGGTGCCGGAGCGTCGCCACATCGGAGGTGAGGGGGGGGGGAGACCGCAGGGAGGGCGGGGCCGGGTAGAATCGAGAGTCCGCAGGAAGGGCGGGGTCGGGCAGAACCGGGAATCCGTACGAAGGAATTATTGGAAACACTAGATGGGGAGAAAAAAATAGGAGGGCTCGGGTTGGAGAATCCCCTCTGATACCATGTAGATGGCGAATTCCGCTTACCTCAAGGTGAGGCAGAGACATTCTTTTATAGATGAGTAAAATAGATTACACGGTAGAGTATTCTGATGTGGGACTCAAAAAATACCCTCTATAATAAACAACAGACATCAAAGCATTTTGCGAAACTAGTTATGCAAGATATTCATCTTTCAAGAGATCCACATTAGGGTATGTTGGTTTTGTTAGAGGTAATCTGATCACCTAACACAGCACGCAACAGACTGTTATATCCCGCTCGAGAGCAAAGTTGGGGTATCGAGAATGGCTTATGTGAGCGCAAACAATTTATGTGCTCAACATCTGCAGGAAATTAGTTATCCAATTGGGAAGCCCGCACATGTTTGGTGCAACTATCAAGTCCTGACCCCACCAAGACCCCTCCTGAGTCAACAGCAAGATCGAGAGTGCTGAAGACTATATGTAACAGGCCAAGAGGTGATGAATAACACCAAGGATATAAATATCACGATATGGGAACCATTGCCCTTTTAGTTAGAAACAATCACACACCGCCATCAACATAAACAACAAACCTCACAATATGACTAAATGAGACCAATAATGCATGGCCTGTCATACAACCCAAAACTGAATTCAAACAACAAACAAGATCAAAAGACAATCCACACCATACACAACCCAAAGAGAACTGAAATGCAACACCCCAAAATCCAGAAAACCGCCACATGCTCTGAGCTAATATGACCTAGAACAAACTCCAATTTGATCCTGCAAAACTTGAAATGATAAAAGGGAGAGTATGTCACAATACTCAATAGGTTCTTGGAAACTATCGTGTCAATGTGGATGAAACATACTAAAGCCTTTATTAAATAAATGTTGGGGTTGGTGTCCTTGGACCGACTTTCTTTTGTTCACTTCAGACTACCACATCATGTATTCAATTTGATATATGCATGTTTTATTCTCATTACATATCGTTTACTCTTCTGCAAACCTTATGTAATAATGTCCTTGGAATACTTGTCGCATTAATAGGTTATAGAAATTCCCGACATAATGAGAACCTACGGATGTCATGATAATATTTTTAAAGTCATGTCCTATGGTTGAGGTATATCAGTCAGATATGACAGAGATTGTGTCTGACTATCAGGTTTACAGGGCTCATAAACATTGAGACTTCTCATGAAGTTCCCATTTGATGATATTCAAGAAAAGATCATGAGGACAACCCCGCAAGTAAAAATTTGCACTATTCATTAAATTTTCTTATTTGTGATTGCATGTAATAGTCTTTAATGTATATTGTTCGAGTCAGCGTCCCATGTCGAATTGGTGGTCTTATGTGGTCTTTATTATTCTTTATAAAATAACCTCAAAGCGTCCCTTAAAAAGGCATTTTGGGTATTCGATCCACCTCTCTTTTATCATTCTACATGATATCAGAGTGGGTTCTCTAACCCTACCCTCCCCTCACTCTATTCTAGGAGAAAACCTACGAATTTTCCCGAGGGGGGCAGCAACCTCCAGGCGAGGGAGCCATAAGTCCTGTCATCGCCCCTCTCTTCGCCTCCTGCGCATGGCCCTGGTGCGCTAGACAACGGACGCCCCGCCTCCATCGCCGACCTCCTCACGCGAACGCCACACCTTCGTCGCCGACCTCTCCTCCTGCGGACGCCTCTCTGTCGATCGCGAGCGCCTCTGCGACCATTCCCGATGAATGAGCCCCATCGCGGTCACCTCCTCGTCGTGCGTCCCAGCCCCACGATGACCCCCTTCCCGTCAGCACCTCCCGCATTGGCACCTCCACGCGCCGACTCTCCTCCCCGACCTCTCCCATGCGACGACCCCTCCATGTGCACCCCTCCTTCGCGACGACCCTCTCTATTGAGTCGCGCCTCCCGCATATCCCACGCGATGGATCCAACTTCCCCTGCGCGATGTTCTCTTACAACGCGACTCCTCCGCTACAGCGCTATGGACCCTCCTACGCGATATCCCCGCGCCCATCCATCTGTTGCTGCACTGCGAGGCAGCCCTCACCCCGTAACCGACCCTCCTCTGTCGGTGTCATCCGCTCTCATCGGCCCGCCTCTGCGGAATCCCCACCTCCAGTTGCCAACGTCTCTTACGGAATCCCCGCCTCCAATCGCGGGCGCCTCCTGCGGCTTTCCCGGCGCTCCTTCCAACGCCTCATCGACCATCCCAACCAGTGCGGCTTTCCCGGTGCCTCATCAACCGGCCTTTCTTGTCCGGCTTTCCCGACATCCCGTCGATTGGCCCTGATTGCGCGATTCCTCTGTTGCGCCTCGAAAACTTGCAGCGCCACAGATGTAATCCGACTATTTTAGTGACATCTTCCATCATCAATCATTTTTATCTCGAGGGGGAGCTACGATCGCGGACGATTTCTTCTTATGTCTCGTCGTGTTTTGTAATCAAGCTGGGTATGTCCAGCTTGAGGGGAGTGTTGGAGTCCGCATTCCAGATCAGACTTGTGGTCTTATGTGGTCTTATGTGTTCTTTATTATTCATTATAAAATAATCTAAAGGCCCCCCTTAGAGAGGATCTTGAGTATTCGATCCACCACTCGTTTATCATTCTACATATATCATGAATTTCGACTTGGATGCATAATGAAAACCTTGACATATATGTTTTTGGAAAAGTAGTTAGCATTTGGTGCATCATGAGTGGTGTGACATTAATTGAATGATCAATAAAGTATTTGTCTCATCCAGGTTATGTGAGAAGATATATCCAGCCCTTGGATTGAGATGAAAGTGTCTCATTCAAGTCCATGACCATGGCGATCATAGGCAAGTTTGTCTCAGTAAATCAAAGAACGATTAAATCAAGCATTAGTGGATGATAACACATATACATCCTACAAAATGAGATATCATATGGTAAAGAGATTGTATTATACAGTCAGCATTCATAGGAAGGTAGTCTTTGCTACGACTTCTCTTTCTTTATGGGAATCATGATGTGTCGCTAGATATCGCTCTTAATCTGTGAGTTGGACTCACTGTCACTGAGAATAGAGCGAAAAGGTCGCACACCAAGTGTATTCAGAAGCTCATGAAATTCAGTCGAATTTGATTTGTTAAAATATTGTTAGAGTCTGCAACCCATATCGAACTTGTGGTCTTATGTGGTCTTTATTATTCATTATAAAATAAACTCAAGACCTCCCTTAGAGAGCAATCTTGGGTATTGAGCCACACAGGCAGGGCCAATTGCAGCTGGAGATGAGGGCGTCGTGCAGTAGCGCAAGGCGGAAGAGAGATTGGTGGCACAGGGGGTAGCTGTCCGAGAGAGTCGGTCGGGTCCGCAGCACCTCCGGGGAGGAGGGGCCACACCCACGGAGGAAGGCAGTCGGGCGAGGTCATTGCAGCCAGCAGGAGGTGGTTTCACGGTGGAGAGCAGGTGGCCACGACGGAAGCAGCTGGACAGCAGAGGGGCGTTGTCGATTTCGATGAGGATGGCCGCGGAGGGAGGCGTCAACGGCAGGTAGTGATTGAAGAAAGAGAAATCTGATTCCTTGGCCAATAGAGGGGTTGTCGCGGCCGCTGGAGAAGGGAGGGGAGCCATCGGGAAAGTAAGGGCGCAACTGTGCAGGAGCCCGTCGCGCATCAAAGAAGGGTGCGTCGCTGTGGAAGAGACGATGGGAAGAGGGTCGTCATGAAGGCAGGTGCCGATGGGAGATGTCGTGCCGACGAGGGAAGCGCGGCACGGAGGGTGGGGGGACGACAAACTAATCTGACTGGGAGACGCCGCTGTGGGTGGTCGCGGCTTGTGAATGAGGCGGTCGATCCGGGGATCCCCAGTGATGGTCGGCGCGGTGGGTCGGTCTGGCAAGGCGCACGACGATCGGGAAGGATGGGCAGCAGGGAGACCGTTGTTAAGGTCTGACAACAAGCGGTTGGGATTTGACCGAACGACGATGCGGGGATCTAGAGGTCACGCTACCGAGAGGCTGGGCAGAGCAGTGACAGTCGGTGAACAGCGACAACGCTCGGCAGTCGGCGCCGCAGGAGGGAAATGAGGCCGGAGGGGTGGCGATGTGCTATGCGCGGGCGTGCCCGGGCTAGGGTCGCCGCCCCCCAGCGGGAGAGGGAAAAAAAACCTAGACGAGGAAAAAAATATGCGAGAAGATATTTTATTAGACCTCATCTAATACCATGTTAGATGATAAAGAGGGGTGAATCTAATACCCAAGATTCCTCCCAAAAGTAGTTTTTGAGGTTATTTTATAATGAATAATAAAGACCACAAGTTCAATGTGGGACACAGACTCCAACAAATATAATCAATCTCGGTTTGAGGATTGAAATCTATTCAAATTATGTCTATCGTGATTCAATCCCAAGTTATTTTTAATTGGAAATTAAGGGAGTTGGATATGTATTTCTCATATAAATATTCACAAGTTGTTTGAATTAATAAAAAAGGGCAATTTTATTTATTGGATAAGAGTTCAGACCAAGTTAATGGTCCAAAGTCCATATGATTATTTAATTCAGTTATTTATTATATGAGATTTGTTTAATTATATCACTTAAATAATTATACATTTAAGAAGCGATAAATTAAATAAATATTAATTGACAGCAGGATTGTTTTTTTATCAGTTAAATAATTATAATTATTATTTAATGATACACATCGATGGCATGAGCTTCAATTTTAATTAGGCAAAATGAAAGGACCCGCTTGCAGATTCCTAATTCTAAACCCCAGACACATAATGTCATTTATAGGGGCAATTAGGTTTAGTCGCCACAACTCTCATTCAGTTCTTGACACGAAATTGATAGCTCACTCTCCCTAATCCTCTCAAGACGAGAATCAGATGAATTCTTTTGCGATGGGCACGGGGGTGTTGGAGTAATTTGGTTCTTCATGCTAGCACCCAATGGATCGAGATTGACATCCAGAGCTTCATGGAGTATGTCTGAATATCGCTAGAAGGATTCCAGTTCATATCCTTGAACCATAGTTATTTACGGCACACGGAACACAATGGCGACAAGGGCCCTCAGTGTAAAAGAGCATTGAGCAGCGCATGACGCGTGGCAGTATTGACTTGCAGCGCATAAGACATATAAGCACATAACAACAATGTAAAATAATAAATTAGAAAACATATGCATGGATATAAAAGATTATGTCAATTGTAGAATGGAGAAACCCACTTACCTTCAAGGTGAGGTGGGGCTATACTTTTATAGAATGAAAAAACGGAATGTACAAGAGAGTATTCCGATGTGGGACTCGGAAATACCCATAACAATACAAAAGAGGGTTTAACACTCCCCCTCAAGCTGGACAGACCCAGCTTGGACAACGAGTCCCACAAAAAAGAATAAGAAGACACCACACAAGACCCAGAACCACTCCCCCTCAAGCTGGGTGTCAGATGTGGCGGATCCCCAGCTTGGAACTAAGCGAGGCAAGGCGAGCACCAGGGAGGCCTTTGGTGAAGATGTCAGCAAGCTGGTCCGCCGTCGGAATGTGGCTAAAGCTGACATGGTTGTGCTCCAGGTGGTGGCGAAGAAAGTGACAATCCACCTCAATATGCTTCGTGCGTTCATGGAAGACGGGATTCGAAGCAATTTTAGTGGCTGCCTGATTGTCACACCATATGTGAGCAGAAGTCTGCTGAGGAAAGCCAAGCTCCTGGAGGAGTTGCCGAAGCCAAAGGATCTCGGTAGTAACGGTGGCCATGGCACGGTACTCAGACTCGGCACTGGATCGAGAGACGACCGTCTGTTTCTTGCTGCGCCAAGAAATGAGGTTGCCTGCGAAGAAAATGGCGAACCCAGAGGTAGATTTCCGAGTGGCAAGGCAGCCAGCGTAATCAGCATCGCAAAAGGCCTCAATATGCTGATGAGGATGCTGGGAGTAGTGAAGACCACGGGCAGGATCCCGTTTGATGTACTTGGCGATGCGGATAACAGCATCCCACTGAGATGTGGTGGGATGCTCCATAAATTGACTCACTTTGGCTACCGCACAGGAAATGTCGGGTCGAGTCATGGTGAGATAATTGAGTTTGCCCACCAATCGACGGTACCGCTCGGGATGGGGGTAGGGAGCCGAGGAGGCATAAAGAGACCGTTCGCCAGGCTCCAGAGGAGTATCGACCGCAGTGGCCTGAGTCAGCCCAGCATCCTGCAATATATCCAAAGCATACTTCCGTTGGCAGAGGGAGATGGTGGCAGAGGAGTAGGAAACCTCGATGCCGAGGAAGTATGTGAGAGGACCAAGATCCTTGGTGTGGAAGTGCTGGTGAAGATGAGCCTTGAGATGGGTGATACCCACAGAGTCGCTGCCGGTGATGACGATATCATCCACATAGACGACCAATAAGATGCAGCCATGGGGAGTCGTCCTGTAGAAGACAGTGTGGTCTTTCATACTGCGGGAAAGCCCAAAGGCGCTGACAACCGTGCTAAAGCGACCAAACCAAGCACGGGGAGACTGCTTGAGGCCGTAAAGAGAGCGGCGGAGACGGCAGACACGAGATTCAGCGCCGGCGGCACAAAATCCGGGGGGCTGCTGGAGATAGATTTCTTCCTCAAGGAAGCCATGGAGGAATGCATTCTTGACATCCAATTGATGAAGAGGCCACCGATGATGGGCGGCGAGAGAGATGAATAGCCGGACAGAGGCCATCTTGGCAACCGGGGAGAAGGTATCAAAGTAATCAACGCCGTATGTCTGAGCAAAGCCTTTGGCCACAAGGCGGGCTTTGAGGCGATGAAGAGTACCATCGGGATTCAGCCGGACCGTGTAAATCCATTTGCTGCCCACTGCCTGCTTTCCTGCTGGAAGGGAGACAAGGTCCCAAGTATGGTTGTCCTCCAGAGCCTGCAATTCATCCCGCATGGCTGCGAGCCACCCGGGGTGAGATTTGGCCTCACCAACTGTGCGAGGTATAGAAACCGTCTCCAGAGCGGACAAACCCCTGTAAGAAGATGCAAATAGAGGAGTACTCTGGCAGGAGCGAGTACCTTTCCGCAGGGCGATGGGCAAGTCCACGGGTGGCGGAGCAGGAGCAGCGGACGAAGCGGGAGCATCAGTGTCACTGGCCGGAACGGGGAATACAGTCGAAGGACGGCGGGAGTAGACCTGACCAAAATGGGTGTCAACAGGGGTTGACGCCGGTGGAGGATGGATGAGGAGAGGAGGACAAGCATCGAGGACAGGGTCAGGAGGAGGAGAGGTAGGAGGAGGCAAATCCGGAAGAGGCCGGATGATGAGGGGAAGACAGTCATCAATGGCAGAGTCAGGAGGAGGAGAGGGAAAGGAGAATGGAGAACTTTCCACAAAGGAGACATCTGCGGAGATGACATACCGGCGAAGGTCCGGGGAGAAGCAGCGGTATCCGCGCTGAGTGCGGGAATAACCGAGGAATATGCAGCGGAGAGATTTGGGAGAGAGTTTGGTGCGGCCAGGGCGAGTGTCACGAACATAACACAAGCAGCCAAACACTCGAAGAGGGAGGGAATGAAGAGGGAGAGTGGGGAAAAGAGCCCGAAAGGGAGTCTCCCCCTTAAGGATAGAAGAAGGAAGGCGATTGAGGAGGTAGGTAGCAGTGAGAATGGCATCGCCCCAAAAAAGCAGAGGCACCTGTCGGTGGAAAATGAGGGCACGGGCAGTCTCTAGAATATGTCTGTGTTTCCGCTCGGCCACGCCGTTCTGCTGGGGTGTATCAGGACAGGAGGTCTGATGAAGGATGCCATTCTCCCGGAGAAACTGCCGAAAAGAAGTGGAGAGATACTCGCGCCCATTATCCGAGCGGAGACATTTGACCGAGATAGAAAAACGATTCTTAATTTCATGAAAAAAGGTTTGGAAGGTGGAAAACACCTCGGAGCGTTCCCGAAGAAGGTAAAGCCATGTCATTCGCGAATAGTCATCAATGAATGAGATATAGTATTTATAGCCCAAGTGACTCGGAACGGTACACGGGCCCCAAACATCGGAATGAACCAGATCAAAGGGGTGGGAGGCCCGTGTATCCGGGCGAGGAATGTAGGAAGAGCGATGATGTTTCGCAAAAGAGCATGACTCACAATGAAAAGTAGGAGTCCGACGGAAGTCCGGAAACATCTGATGAATGGTGGATGCAGGCGGGTGCCCTAATCGGGAATGGAGATCAAGCGCCCGAGAAGAGGTAGATGTGCAAGCAATGGGCGCGGGCCCCTCGAACATGTAGACCCCGTCTCGAAGCCGACCTCGACCAAGTTCCCGGTTCGTAGCCTGCTCCTGAAACACAACACCAGAGGAGGTAAATATGGCCGCACAGTTATAATCCTTAGTCAGTTTACTGATGGAAAGCAGATTAAAGGGACTGCGGGGCACATGTGCCACAGAGGGTAGATGTATCGAAGGAGTCAGGGAGCATGCGCCGAAGCCCGCTATGGGGATAGTGGACCCATCAGCGACGGTGATGGCTGAAGAACCGGCATAAGGGCAATAAGACGTCAACATACCAGCATCACCGGTGAGGTGGTCGGAGGCACCTGAGTCCAGCAGCCATGCAGGGGAGCAATGGCTGACCAAGGCAGTGGGGCAAACCGTACGGGCCAGAGAAGCCGAGGAGGGAGCGGGGCGGACAGAGGCCGGTGGATCATGAGGCCGCCTGAGGTCGGCCATAGACAGGGCCAGAGACGGGAAAAGAGAGGCGACAGTCGAGGACACGTCCCGGACCGCGGGCTGTTCCTGCCGCAGGTGCGGAGAGGGTCGGCCATGCAGGACCCAACATCGGGCGATCAGGTGGCCAAACGTGCCACAATGGTGACAGAAGGGACGGGGACGACGTGAAGCACAACCACGTCCCGAGAAGTCCGCCATGGAAGCGGCGGGAGCTGAGGCAGCGGGCTGGCGGGATGATCGGGCGCAGGACGGGCGCGTGCTGGAAGGGCTGCCGGAACGAGGGGGGGGGCTCTGCCGGGAGCGCGCGGGAGCAGCAGGAGGCGCCGGGGGAATGGAGGGTTGCGCGATGGAGGGCTGCGCGACCGGGAGCCGGCAGGGAAGAGGCGGGACACGAGGCAGAGGGCCGCCTGGGAGCCGGGAGCCGCGAGAGGCCGCGGGAGCAGAGGGAGGCAAGAGAGGCGCGGGAGGCGCGGGAGGCCGCCGGCGGGGCGCGCGGGTGAAGGCGACGGGAGCAGCGGGAGGCCGCCGGGGCGCGCGGGTGATGCCGTCGGGAGCAGCGGGAGGCCGCCGGGAGCAGCGGGAGGCTGCCGGGAGCAGCGGGAGGCGCCGGGGGGCTGCTGGAGCAGAAGGAGGCGCGGGGAGCAGCGGGAGGCGCCGGCGGGGGAGCAGCGGGAGGTCGCTGGAGAGGAGGGAGGTTCGTTGGGAGGGGCCGGGAGCCGCGCGGGCGAGGGTGCCGGGCCGCTGGGGAGGGGCGCCGGGAGGGAGGGCCTGCCGGGAGCAGAGGAGCGCCGGGATGGAGGGCCGGAGAGGAGAGGGCCTGCCGGGATGGAGCGCCGGGAGGGAGGGCCTGCCGGGAAGACTAGGGCAGGAGTGAGAGAGGCGGGGCCGGGAGAATGCCGGGAATCCGCAAGGGAGGGAGGATGTGGGATAAAAATCCCTCTGATACCATGTAGAATGGAGAAACCCACTTACCTTCAAGGTGAGGTGGGGCTATACTTTTATAGAATGAAAAAACGGAATGTACAAGAGAGTATTCCGATGTGGGACTCGGAAATACCCATAACAATACAAAAGAGGGTTTAACATCAATAAATCATACTCCATACGTCCCAAATAAAATAAAATCAACAATTTCACTGCGTCGCACAAACAATATTGTTGATGCCGAAATACGTGTGTCACGGGAGAGGTCGAGGAAGGCACGGTTGGTTCGAAACAAATTTGGGCCAAAACGGCCAAAAAATCCACTCAAGGGACTAGTTTGTGAAGGTCAAAAGCTTCGCGAGCAACTTTGGTTCACGTTAGTCCTCGGTCGCGCGAAGCATGAGGCGGTAAGTTTCACGCAGCATAACTCCGATTTGCGGAAGTCCCCGACTGCTCGAAGCTTGAGGCGGTAATCTTCGCGCAGCATAACTCCGGTTCACGTAACCCCACTATTTCGCGAAGCTCATAATCTTCCACGAAAGCCTCCAATGTCCACCCCATATAATACCATGAGCAAGATTCTCTACACTCTGAAATGCCTTGAGTTGACATGCTCCTCTTAGTCCATTTCTCGTGTCACGAGTTGAGATTCTCCTCTTAGATTCCTTGAATACCTTGAGTCGAAACACTCCTCAAGCAATTCTTAAAACCCCATCACCTGACTCCAATGTCAGGTTGAACCAAAAAGGGTCACCCTTGCGTAAGTCTCATACCAGCCATTGTTAGGCATTGTAGAATGACAGAGAGAAGACCGAAACCCAAGATACCTCTCTAAGGGAGGCCTTGGTGTTTATTTATAATGAATAACAAAGATGACAAAACACCGAAGTCCGATGTGGGACACAGAGCTCAACACTTCCCCTCAAGCTAGGTCTACCTAGCTTGAATGCATAAGTAAAGAAAACAAATCAAAGCAAAACAAAAACACACTTCAACACTCCCCCTCAAGCAGGACATACCTAGCTTGATGACATAAAAAGATAAAACATAACAAAATATAAACTATTATGGATGCTCCCCCTCAAAAAGGTGACGGATGATGTTGCCGAAAAAATTGTGTCAACCGAAGAACAACACTCATTAGCACTACACATTGATTTTGCTCCACCTGTTGCGCTCCCGCTCATAGTTGTTAAAGAAAAGATGACCATCGTAGAATTCTCATACTCCCTTGCTGAGAATGACCCTTGCTTCAAGACGCCAGATGAAACAAGGACCGACAAACAGCCTCAAAACGGTCGAGTGAAACGGCGCTAAAGTAGCTGACCCAAAAGGCCAGGTGATATGGCGCCCGTCATTACAGACCAAAATTGATGAGATGAAATGGAGTCTGACTTTGCGGAGCCAAAATTGTGATCGACAACAAAGGTCTGAGGAACAGCAACAAGCGGCGGAGAACCTGATAGAGGCAAAGAATTCATTTTGCAACAGGATGTATGCCAGCAAGAAGCAGATTTGAAGAAGTCGATCAGGAAGGGGAGACGTCGGGTCGTGCATGCCAGGATCAGGAAGGGGGTGTGTGATCGCTCCGCACGATGGCACTGGTGTGGATCCCACCTCCCTCGCTCGCTTCATCTCTCATTCTGAAATTTACACCTCCCAAGCTCGATGTTTCTGGGAATGGCTAGCTATGCTTCTAGTATACCCTATATGACAAGCGTAGGATGTCTCATGTGACAAGCGTAGGATGCCTTCTGTGACAAACATGGGATGCCTCCTGTGACAAACATGGGATGCCTTATGTGTCAAGCGTAGGATGCCTCATGTCATGATCATGAGACGACCCCCTCAGTCATCACTACATGACTTTAAACTATAGCATACCTTATATGATGAGAATATGATGCTTCCTGGGAAAAGCACGAAACGCCTTATATGTCAAGCGTAAGATGCCTCATGTAATGATCATGAGATGACCACCAAACAACCACCATGGGCCTCCATCCCAGGTGTAAGCCCCAATCATATCCCTAGACCGATCAATGGGCCAAGATGCCCTCACGGTCTAACGAGAGGAAGAACGGGCAGCCCTAGAGTGCAAGCCCCCACATGTATCTCTGCTGCACCCAAGCAGCCCCCATGGGCCTCCTCAGGTGTAAGCCCTAATCATATTCCTTCAACTCATCAATCGACACGACAGGAGGAAGAAAGGACGGGCAACTCAACGCATAAGCCCCACACAACGTCCTTTCACATGACGTTAAATTGTAAACTTACCCTATTCCAAGAACATGGGATGCCCTCTTGACCCAACATGAGGAAGAAAGAATGGGTTGTTCAATGTATAAGCCCCGCACACAATATCCTCGCACATTACGTTAAACTGCAGCCTTAACCTATGCAACGAACATGGGATGTCTTGTGCAATAATCACGGGATGCCTCGTGCAACAAGAACGAGATGCCTCGTGACAAGTATGAGATGATCCTACCATGGCTAATCCAAGCAGCACCCAGGCACCTCCCAACGCATAAGCCTCATTCATACCATTGCTGCTCCTAGCAACACCCGAACAACTTCCACGTGTAAGCCTCAATCATGTCATTGTTGTCGCTTAGCAGAATCCGGGCAGCTTCCACGCGTAAACTCCAACAACACCATCACTGCTCCTCGCAACATCTGGGCAGCTTCCACGCATAATCCCCAATCATACCCAACGTCTGAACCGCATGACGTAAAACTGCCTAACTCCACGTCCTAGTCGTACGACGTTAAACTACAAGACAACGTCCTCAACTCATTACGTTAAACTGTAACCTTACCCCGTGTAATCAGCTAAGGATGCCCCATGTACGATCATCATAGGCCTCACCATGGGATAACCCTCCTCCTTCGGGCAGCTTCTACGCGTAAACCACACACCATCTCTTATTGACGCTCCTTCCGCGACATGAGTGTCCTTACTGCATGACGTTAAACTGCATGAACCGGGTCTGTCACATGACCTTAAACTGCGACATCGAACTATGTGGGTTTTAATCACTGTCACATGACCTTAAACTGTGGCATCGAAATATATGGGTTTTAATCTTTGTCTCTTAAACATGGTATGTAGGACACCTCCCTGAGGTTCAATCCCGACACCCCAACGTCGCAACCAAACTCCCAAGCATAAAATCTTCCCCTTAGGGACACACTTAACCAAATCTCAAGTGTGAAATCTCCCCCTGGGGACACACTTAACCAAATCTCAAAGTGTGAAAACATCCCCTTGGGGACACACTTAACCATCAATCTGTTCCCGCAAAATGCAAAACCTACGACCCATCTATCCCCGCAAGACATTAAAACTGCGACCCATCGGTCCCCACAAGACGTTAAACATGCGACAGACGTTAAACATGCGACAGACGTTAAACCTGCGACCCATCTGTCCCCGCAAGACCTTAAACCTGCGACCCATCTGTAAGAACCCGGACCTTCGTTCAGGTATGTTTTTCCTTTTTTTTGGAGTTTTTAAGAAAACGGTTTTTCTGGAAATTTTCAAAGTACACGCCGTGTACTCAGTTCCGGCTCGAAGCCGTGTGTTGGCCATGTCCGGGGCACACACACGGTGTGTAAGGCTGAGGTGGAGGCCGGTTATTTCGGAGTACGGAAAATTCGAAGTACACGTCGTATACTTTCTTTTTTTTTCATTAAACAGACCGGGGTCGCGCCTAACCCCCAAATACGTCTTCTTCTCCAGTTTTCGACCATCCGGGAGCGTCCGTACGGCCGGATCTTCGACGAAGTCCTGCCTCGCCGTCCGTTCTCCGATTCGAGCACGGTTGATTGCGTTGGAATCGCAGCGGTGAGTTCTTCCTTCTGCTTGAGCCTTGTTTCTTGATTCCCCCTTGTTTTCAAGTTATCATGGGATGAACGTTTTGTGCGTTTTCTCAAATCTACATCGTTTAAGGGGAATCTGTCGTCGAGGTTCACGTATATCGATCTCCTAGGATCGAGGTAGGTGGTTTGTGCCCTTCTGTAGAAAGTTGATGAGTATTATGTGCAAATTCCACCAATACCCGTGAACGGGGTATTGCGTGTTTCCTGTTTTGCCCTTATTACTTGCCTGTTTTGCTTGATTGCTTTAGTAGAGGTTATTGCTTGTGATTAGAGTAATTTGTTTGTGCTCAGATTGTCTTGCCATGCTTGCTCTGCCTGTTTGGCGTTTGCTAGTGCCATGCCTAGTTGTAGGATTGTGGACTGTTGTTTTTTTTATTGTTGTCGAGCCTTAGTTGATGGGCAAGTAGTTCTTGAGGTTTACTTGGACGATACACACGCGATGAGCATGTTTAGTTACTCGGGACTGTGAGAACCTAGAGTAGCAGACCAAAGGGAGAATTGACGGAAGGGCTTCTCCAGAGTGTCTTTTTAATCACAATGCGAGACCAAGTGGAGAATTGACGGAAGGGCATCTCCAGAGAGTCTTTTAACTACGACGCGGGCCACAGGGGGAATTGACGTTGAGTGCTTCCCCAGAGAACCTTTAACGATACGAGACTATAGGGGGAATTGACGGTGAGTGCTTCCCCAGAGAGTCTGCTTATTTACGTAGCTGAACGAGAGGGGTGAGACTGTGTGCCTCCCAGCGGGTTGCTAGTACTTAGAGATTGAACCGTAGGGGTTAGACTGTGAGAGAGGGTTACCTGTTTTCTTCTTGTTGTTGGCTGCTTGCTTGTGTGTTATACTTGTTAGAACTGTGGATTGTAGCTGTTTGTACCTTTCTGTCTACTGCTTCTTGTTTTGGTACTGCCGTATATTCATTGACTGTTAGGCACAAATCTTTGGGTGATTGCCTACTGGGATTTGTACCTCACACCCTGTTTGAGCCATGCTTTTGGGCCCAAGCAGACTATGTTGCTGCAGGTATAGATAAGGGCAAGCGCCCTTCTACTTCAGGATCTTGATTGCACCAGGAGCTGGGAAGCATGGGACCGGGCCGTGGCTCGCGATGCTGAGGAGATTATTTTTGTTTTTCTTTTGCACTTGGTTTCAGTTGTATTCCAGCACGTTGTTGTGTTTGCTGCTTTCCATAGATACTTGTACCTGCTGCATTATTATCATCATTGTTATATGTCTGCATTGCTTCCGCTGTTTTGGTTCCTGTTGTTATGCATGTTGGTTGTTGTTTCCGCTGTTTATTATTGTTTTCTTACCTTGTATACCTTACCGAATGAGGGCATAGTTTCCCCACCGACTCACCAAGGCTCTCGCTGCTAGTCGACAGCCTCTGACGTTCGGGGAAACGCGCTTGAGGTCATGTGGCGAACCGGGTACGGGGCACCAGTGGAGGGGCTCCGGACTCAGGACGTTACAAAGTGGTATCAGAGGAGTTCTTTTCTCTTGCTTTACTGTTTGGAGACCTTAGCCAGGGACAGGACGGATTCGGTACATGGCATTAAGCTGTGCTCGGGAGTAGCTAACCCGTGTACAGGGAAAAGCCATACTACCTCGTTAATTGCAGTTTTCTGGTTTTGAGATTTTATGGTTGGTATGTTTTCACCTAGAGTGATTCGTATGACTTGTGCAGTTATTGTTTTGATATTTCGGTTCTATTTCTGTCGCAACCCGATGAGATGAGGGTATGTCATCTCATGCATCATATAGGCACTTGTAGAAATCACATGTCATGCATTCTTACCATGCCATCTAGGGTGCATTAGCGATTGCATGCTGTTGTGATAGACTTTGTGTAGATTATGCATGATGTTGTGATAGTTGTTCGATAGATTCTCTGTTGTTGTGTTAGGAAACTGTTGCTTTGTTCCTTGCTTAAAATGAACGCCAAATTTTGATTCTTGAGGTGTTATGGGCCCTCCCGGATCGGAATTTGGCATCTTTTTCCTTGTTTTAGTGTTTCTGGAATTCTGCGTAGTTTCTGAGCTACTGCCCAGAAAAACCCAGAATACACGGCATGTACTTTTTGGGCACACGCCGTGTAGTTTTTAGGCCGTGTCACTGACCGTGTGGGCAGAACACGGTGTCTTGGGAGTAACTTCGGGAACACGCCGTGTGCCATTGGTACACGCCGTGTGAGTTCAGAGCCGTGTACCCGGCCGTGTCACTAACAACACGGGCCGGGGAAGCTTGGGTAGAACACGCCGTGTCCATAGGGAACACGCCGTGTAGTCTTGTCCAGGTACCCGACCGTGTCACGAACAACACGGGCCGGCGTTACCTTCCTTTCCACACGCCGTGTTTGTTCGGAACACGCCGTGAAGTCTTGCCCAGGTACCCGAACGTGTCACAAACAACACGGAACGGTGTCGCCTTCGCCTATGCACGTCGTGCTTGTTCGGAGCACGCCGTGTAAGGTCCAGCCGTGTAGACGGTCGTGTACTCAACAACACGGACCGCCGAAGCCTCGTCTAATGCACGTCGTGTTTTATTTGAACACGCTGTGTAGTCTCGAGTTGAGTCGGGCCGTGTGGGTTAGCCTTGTAAGGAGACTCGGGCAGGGGAATAGTTTTCAAGCACACGCCGTGTGTGGGGGTCAACACGCCGTGTAGTTTGAAGTGTACAGGACTTGTAGGGTGAGAGTACACGCCCATGTCAGTGGTTTAAGAAGACACGCCGTGTAGTTTTATACACGCCGTGTAGTCGTGTTTTGCAATCTTGTGTGTTTTCTTCCCCTATTCCCGTTTTGTACTCTTGTGTTCCTTGTCCTTGTTTTCCTGATCAAAGGTGTGCTTTTGATCTTTCAGAGCTATGCCTCCGAGACGTCCTCCGGTCGTACGTCTGTCGTCAGGGAGTGATCAGACTCCAGACAGGGCTGATCAGGGACTTCCTGTCAATCCCCCAGCCGAGCCAGCCTTGGCACCGGTTGTTGTACCAGTTGCGGGCGCCGATGCGCAGTTCAGGGAGGGTTTCATGAGGATGATGCAGGTCTTCCAGGGAGCACCGCATCCGGCCTCGTCTATGGCAGACTTGACGCGGGTCTTTCAGCAGCAGCATCCTCCCACGTTCTCGGGGAAGAGAGGACCTCAAGCTGTAGAGTCATGGCTGGAAGTCATGCTGACTATATTCGAGCATCTGGAGACACCTCCAGAGAGGCAGGTCAAGCTCGCCACCTACATGCTCCGAGACTCCGCCAAGAGGTGGTGGGACGTGATCTCACAGGCGGGTCAGCAGCAGGCTATGGCTTGGGAGTTCCAGCGCGTGTTCTACGACTACTTCTACCCGGAGACCCTGAGGGCCGATCAAGCCCGGGAGTTCATGAGCTTGGAGCAGGGTACTCTATCCGTCATGGAGTATTCCTCTCGTTTCACTGAGCTGCAACGTTTTACACCCCTTCGGGATGGAAGTGGGGTGTTCTTGGCGAGGAAGTTTGAGGATGGACTCGGGCGGGAGATCCGCTCGCAGGTGAACATCTTCCAGCTGACTTCCATTACTTCCATCGTCAACCAGGCACTGATTGCGGAGCGCAATCTGAGAGACTCTGGAGCTGCGAGTCAGGGCGGTTCTGCTTCCAGAGCTAGCTTTCCTTCAGATGACAGCAAGAAACGCCGTAGGGAGCCTACGCGCGGTGATTCGAGGAAGCGAGATGCATCATCAGGCAGCCAGGTGACGTTCTACCAGTGTGGCCGGACAGGGCACACGAGGTCGCGGTGCCAGAGAGACCCCGTGGAGTGCCGATCTTGTGGCAAGTTGAGTCACCTTCAGCGTTTCTGCCAGGTTTTCTCACCAGCAACAGGTGACCGGGGTTCTTCCATGACTCCTCGTTCAGGAGCAGCCCCACCAGTCTCTCACCAGTCAGGGAACTGGAGTTCTTCCGGTCGTTCGGGCCGAGGTGGAGGTCGAGGCCGGGCGGTCAGCCACCAGCCCCTCAGCACCAGCAGGGAGGTTCAGCTCAGAGCGGTCAGTCAGGGGCGCAGGGCCGCGGTGCAGGCCAGTCTTTCGCCGTGGAGCAGTCTTATCATGAGCAGAATCTCGGCCCTTCTACTGTTCGAGGTACGATTTTAGTAGCCTCAGTTTTATCTTCAGCCATTTTCGATACTGGTGCTACGCATAGCTTTATCTCTATTGCTGTTGTGGAGAGCCTTGGACTCTGCATCTTTTCTTCTGCCGACTCGTTGACACTAGACACACCTTTGGGAATGAGGACATCTAGTGTACACCAGTGTAGAGAGTGCCCTCTCGAGGTTGCAGGGTATCGTTTCTTATGGGATCTCTATGTCCTAAAGATGACAGGCTATGATGTCATCCTTGGCATGGACTGGTTGATTCCCTTCCGAGCAGTCGTCGACTGTTATCACCGCAGAGTCAGTTTCCTTTCACCAGAGGGTGAATCTTTCCTTCATAGAGGCAAATGGGACGTTCGGGCGAGTCGGGCAGGACTCGAGCATCTTGGGCTAGGAGGAGTGACGGCCCAGATTGCTAGCCTTTACCTGGATGATCAGGGGACTCCACAGTTGGACTTCCCTCCAGTAGTGGATCGCTTCCGGGATGTCTTTCCAGAGGACTTTTCAGGTTTGCCTCCGGAGCGTGAGGTAGACTTTTCTATTGAGCTCGTGCCAGGAGCGGCACCGGTGTCCATTCCTCCCTATAGGATGGTCACACCTGAGTTGCAGGAGCTCAAGAAGCAGTTGGAGGAGCTACAGGCTAAGGGTTTCATCCGACCCAGTACTTCTCCTTGGGGTTCGCCTATTCTGTTTGCGAAGAAGGCAGACGGTACCCTTCGGCTTTGTGTGGATTATCGGAAGCTGAACCAGTTGACGATCAAGAACCGATATCCTTTGTCGCGGATTGATGACCTTTTCGATCAGCTTCGAGGAGCCCCAGTGTTCTCGAAGATCGACTTGAGATCCGGTTATCATCAGTTGCGCGTTAGACCATCAGATATACCTCTAACAGCCTTCAGGAGCAGGTACGGTCTTTACGAGTATGCAGTCATGCCCTTCGGACTCACGAACGCACCTACAGTTTTCATGGCACTGATGAACAGAGTGTTCCATCCTTACTTGGATTCCTTCGTCGTGGTCTTCGTGGACGATATCCTGGTGTACTCTCACACTCGACACGACCATGCCACCCATCTTGAGATCGTTCTGAGTAACTGAGAGAGCATCGGCTTTATGCTAAACTCTCAAAGTGCCACTTCTGGATGGATCAAATTCACTTCTTGGGTCACGTCATCTCAGAGGCAGGAGTATCTGTGGACCCAGAGAAAGTGAGAGTTGTAGTTTCCTAGGAGCAGTCGAAGAACGTTTTTGAGGTACGAAGCTTCCTAGGGCTGGCTGGATACTATAGACGCTTCATTCGGGACTTTTCTCGTCTAGCAGCACCTTTGACAGGTCTGACCAAGAAGGGGGCGAAGTTCTTATGGTCAGATTCTTGTGAGTCAGCCTTTCAGGGGCTGAAAGGGAGATTGACGTCAGCACCGATACTAGTCTTGCCAGAGCCAGGCAAGAGCTACACTGTTTACTGTGATGCTTCGGGTATCGGGCTGGGAGTTGTGCTTATGCAGGGAGATGGAGTCGTTGCGTATGGGTCTCGGCAGCTGAGGCCACATGAGAGGAACTACCCTACGCACGATCTGGAGTTGGCAGCTGTTGTTCATGTTTTGCGCTGTTGGAGACACTATCTTCTGGGAGAGCACTTTGTGGTCTTCACTGACCACAAGAGTCTCAAGTATATCTTCACTCAGCGTGATCTGAATCTGAGGCAGCGCAGGTGGGTTGAGTATCTACAGTCTTTTGACTTCGAGCTTGCCTATACGCCGGGAAAGGGCAACGCCGTGGCAGATGCATTAAGCAGGAGAACTCAGATTCAAGCAGTTCAGGAGGCCAGTAGTGAGTGACAGCTGATGGTTCTGTTCTCTGAGATGCATCTAGAGGTGCACGACAGACGGGGACAGACCTTTCTATCTTCTGTAGTTGTTACCTCCACGCTACTTGATCGGGTACGGATGAAGCAACTATCAGACTCGGAAGGCTTAGTCCTGCGGGAGAGTGTGTCAGGAGAGGACCCTCTTCTTGGATGGACAGTTGGCGAGGATGAGATCATGCGTTTCCAAGGACGCGTATGGGTGCCAGCAGACATAGCGAGAAGCTGATGCGTGATTTCCATTCCTCAGTTTGGGCAGTTCATCCTGGCGTCACCAAGATGTATCGGGATCTTCATCGCCAATACTGGTGGCCAGGTATGAAGAAGGATGTTGCTGGTTTTGTCATTAGATGTTCTACTTGTTAGCAGGTGAAAGCAGAGCATCAGCGACCAGCAGGTCTCTTACAGCAGTTACCCATTCTGGAGTGGAAGTGGAACGATGTTGCGATGGACTTCGTGACTGGGTTGTCGAGATCACCTCGAGGGAACGATGCTGTTTGGGTTGTCGTCGACAGACTTACGAAGGTTGCTCACTTCTTGTCGATCAAGGAGACTTTTAGTGCCGATGATCTGGAACGACTTTACATCAGAGAGATAGTGCGTCTGCATGGAGTTCCGCGCTCTATTGTTTCAGACAGAGATTCGCGTTTTACCTCTCGGTTCTGGCAGGGACTTCAGCAGGCCATGGGTACACAGGTATTTTTGAGTACAGCATATCATCCTCAGACTGATGGTCAGTCCGAGCGCACGATCCAGGTGCTTGAGGATATGCTCCGAGCTTGCATCCTTGACTTTGGCAGTTCTTGGGAGAAGCATATTCCACTGGTGGAGTTCACCTACAACAACAGTTTCCAAGCGACCATCCAGATGGCACCATACGAGGCTTTGTACGGCAGGCCATGCCAATCACCCTTATGCTGGCTGGAGGCAGGAGAGGCAGCTTTGCTGGGACCTCGTCTTGTTCAGGAGACTTCAGAGCAGATAGAGCTGATTCGGAAGAAGATGGCTACAGCGCAGTCTCGACAGAAGTCTTATGCTGATCAGCGGAGACGACCTCTGGAGTTCGACGTCGGTGATCAAGTTTTCCTACGTGTCGCACCGAGGTTGGGACACAAAAGGATCCGAAGACAGGGTAAGTTTTCGCCACGGTACGTCGGGCCGTTTGAGGTTTTGGAAAGAGTGGGGTCAGTCGCCTATCGGTTGCAGCTACCTCAGAGGTATCGGGCCATGCACGACGTCTTCCACGTCTCTCAGCTCCGACGTTACTTTTCAGACCCGTCTCACGTCTTTCAGCCTGAGGAAGTCGAGCTTGAAGCGGGTGCATCGTTCGAGGAGCATCCTATCCGAATTATCGATCGTAGTACGAAGGTTCTCCGCGGGCGGTCTGTCCTCTGGCACGAGTGCTATGGCAGCACGGGCGAGTACAGGACGAGACCTGGGAGAGGGAGGCCAATGTACGATCGCATTGGCCGGAGCTGTTCGGGGATCCTTCTTCTCCACCTCTTTAGGGAAATTCAGGGGCGAATTTCTTTAAGGGGGAAGTTTGTAAGAACCCGGACCTTCGTTCAGGTATGTTTTTCCTTTTTTCTGGAGTTTTTAAGAAAAATGGTTTTTCTGGAAATTTTCAAAGAACACGCCGTGTACTTTCTGAGTACACGCCGTGTACTCTGTTCCGGCTCGAAGCCGTGTGCTGGCCATGTCCGGGCCACACACACGGTGTGTAAGGCTGAGGTGGAGGCCGGTTCTTTCGGAGTACGGAAAATTCGAAGTACACGCCGTGTACTCTAAAAGTACACACCGTGTACTTTTTTTTTCATTAAACAGACCAGGGTGGCGCCTAACCCCCAAATACGTCTTCTCCAGTTTTCGACCGTTCGAGAGTGTCCGTACGGCCGGATCTTCGACGGAGTCCTGCCTCGCCGTCCGTTCTCCGATTCGAGCACGGTTGATTGCGTTGGAATCGCAGCGGTGAGTTCTTCCTTCTGCTTGAGCCTTGTTTCTTGATTCTCCCTTGTTTTCAAGTTATCATGGGATGAAGGTTTTGTGCGTTTTCTCAGATCTACGTCGTTCTAAGGGGAATCTGTCGTCGAGGTTCACGTATATCGATCTCCTAGGATCGAGGTAGGTGGTTTGTGCCTTTCTGTAGAAAGTTGATGAGTATTATGTGCAAATTCCACCAATACCCGTGAAGGGGGTATTGCGTGTTTCCTGTTTTGTCCTTATTACTTGCCTGCTTTGCTTGATTGCTTTAGTAGAGGTTATTGCTTGTGATTAGAGTAATTTGTTTATGCTCAGATTGTCTTGCCATGCTTGCTCTGCTTGTTTGGCGTTTGCTAGTGCCATGCCTAGTTGTAGGATTGTGGACTGTTGTTTTTTTTATTGTTGTTGAGCCTTACTTGATAGTCAAGTAGTTCTTGAGGTTTACTTAAACGATACACACGCGATGAGCATGTTTAGTTACACAGGACTGTGAGAACCTAGAGTAGCAGACCAAAAGGAGAATTGACGGAAGGGCATCTCCAGAGTGTCTTTTTAATCACGATGCGAGACCAAGTGGAGAATTGACGGAAGGACTTCTCCAGAGAGTCTTTTAACTACGACGCGGGCCACAGGAGGAATTGACGTTGAGTGCTTCCCCAGAGAGCCTTTAGCGATACGAGACTATAGGGGGAATTGACGGTGAGTGCTTCCCCAGAGAGTCTGCTTATTTACGTAGCTGAACCAGAAGGGTGAGACTGTGTGTGCCTCCCAGTGGGTTGCTAGTACTTAGAGGTTGAACCGTAGGGGTTAGACTGTGAGAGCTACCCAGAGGGTTACCTGTTTTCTTCTTGTTGTTGGCTGCTTACTTGTGTGTTATACTTGTTAGAACTGTGGATTGTAGCTGTTTGTACTTTTCTGTCTACTGCTTCTTGTTTTGGTACTGTCGTATATTCATTGACTGTTAGGCACAAATCTTTGGGTGATTGCCTACTGGGATTTGTATCTCACACCCTGTTTGGTCCATGCTTTTGGGCCCAAGCAGACTATGTTGCTGCAGGTATAGATAAGGGCAAGCGCCCTTCTACTTCAGGATCTTGATTGCACCAGGAGCTAGGAAGCATGGGACCGGGCCGTGGCTCGCGATGCTGAGGAGATTATTTTTGTTTTTCTTTTGCACTTGGTTTCAGTTGTATTCCAGCACGTTGTTGTGTTTGCTGCTTTCCATAGATACTTGTACCTGCTGCATTATTATCATCATTGTTATATGTCTGCATTGATTCCGCTGTTTTGGTTCCTGTTGTTATGCATGTTGGTTGTTGTTTCCGCTTTTTATTGTTGTTTTCTTACCTTGTATACCTTACTGAATGAGGGCATAGTTTCCCCACCGACTCACCAAGGCCCTCGCTGCTAGTCGGCAGCCTCTGGCGTTCGGGGAAACGCACTTGAGGTCATGTGGCGAACCGGGTACGGGGCACCAGTGGAAGGGCTCCGAACTCGGGACGTTACACCATCTATCCCCGCAAGTCGTTAAACCTGCGATCCATACGTCTTCGCAAGACGTTAAACCTATGACTCATATGTTCCTGCAAAACGTTAAACCCGTGATCAATCTATCCCCACAAGACGTTAAATGTGCGGCCCATCAGTCCTCATAAGACGTTAAATCTGCAACTCATCTATCTCCACAAGACGTTAAACTTATGACCTGATCTAGAATCCCTACCCCATACAATAAACATGGGATGCCTGAGGTAAAAGTCACGAAAGACTGACGCCCTGGCATTAATTACCTCATGGCCGACACGGGATGTCTTTGGTTCCGCGCATAAGATGTCGCCGACTAAAAATGGAGAAGACTTTATAGGTGCCCAACACACCCAAAGTCCAGAGATGCCCAAGACATGCCCGAAGTTACCACCTACTCCGACCGAATGTTGCTTCCCTGTTGAGACAGAAGCAGCATAATTAACCGACGTCCACCCTGAGATGGCATCGGGAACGAGTTTCACGAACATGACTCAAATCTATGAGGGAGACTCGGACTAGGCGACGAGTTCCAAGGAGGAATCCATGGAAGGGGGGAACCGACATCTCATCATCTCGTTACGATCAAGGAGCTGACATCACTAACTAAAGTGACGGAAGCCGCCCGCCTTTGGAAAGCGGGAATGCGGGGCAGAAGCACGTGCGGTGCGCGGCCCCAACAGAAAACATCGAAAGCAATTACATAAATAAAAACCATAATGTTTATAAAACTAAAATAATATTACATAACAAAATCAAAATACAGAATCAAATAAAAAAATGAACAAAATCAAAAAAACATAATAAAAAATAAAAGATGAGGAAATACCAATATAGAACAAAATCAAAAAATTGAACAAAATAAAAAAACAGTGAAAAAAATACACAACGCGGCGCGTAGTGTTCGATGCCACCTGGACGAGCTGGACTGGCTAGGTCACGGCGCTCGAAGGAGTTCAAACTGATTGGATCGCTGCAATCACAGGAAGGAGGCCAAGGGGGCTACGATCGGTCCATGTACTCAACACGTCGCTACAATCGCAAGGTCAAAGATCGTTGCGATCGCAAAAAGGAGATCGAAGGTCGCTGGTAGTGGGGTGCGCAACACCATAGCGCGCCATAGCGCAATATTGCGGGCACCATCCCAACTGGGCTATGGTGCAGCCATCGCGTGGCACAGCAAGACTTCGGCGCTAGCCATAGCACAGTAGGGCCTGACAATTGTCATGGTGCGCGCCATTAATAACTATGCCTTGAACAACGACAATAAGGACATTGAGCGGGAATCCAATTGCACGACAATTACCTATGGTAATTTTATTTATTTCTAACCTTTGATGAGAAATTAATGCATTGATCCTGTTCTTCAGATTTGGGCATTAGAATTTAGATTAATTTTTAAATCTGACACCCACCACACCAGCTTTCAATGTGACGGAATCCTTCAATGAACAAGAAAACAGATGAATTGTTGTGGAAACGCCGGGAGTCACACAGGTTTGCAGATGAAAAAAAGACAGAATAAAACATTGAGAAAAGAAAGAGAAGAAGGTCTCAGAGGGCAAAGCGATTTGCGTGGTTCGAGAATAATCCTTACGTCCATGGAGAGGCAGAATTTCACTATGATTCGGGAGCACAAATACAGAGTCACATCACAAAACCCTAACTCGAAATGAACTAATAAAGAAGACAATGCATTGTTCCCCCAACCGCACAGCATGTCCACTGTGCTACAGTTAACGGTGGTTGTAAGTCTGCACTGCTACAGTACAGAGAGTTCCTGGAGCAGGGGCACTGCGTTTTGACCCCAGCAACCTCCAACGAGCTCACCGCGGAGCTCGACCCACGAGAGTTGTGACCTGATGTTCAGTATGAGCCGCTAGCATTCGGTCCAACATCATCCAAATGGATCATGCTACACCAATCCAACATAAATCCATCCCAAGAACAAGACATCTCATCTCACCACAATCACACTCCCAAAAGCAGTGAGCAGTATGTGTATAAGCTTGTTATCAAAATAATAATATCAATAGGGCCCCTGCATCAGGGTTCCCACCAAATCAGCCTATGAGAGAATACATCATCCCTGTAGAATACAACATCCTGTAAGTAAATATGTCGGCGGAATACAACATTCGGGAGAGAATACAGCATCCCATATAAGTAACATGAGAGGTCACTAGACGGCCATCAAAAACAACATGGATATTGAGGATTCACCCGGAATCCAATATAACATGGACATTGGCTCTTGGGGAGTCTAGCTCGGGTGGTGGTCGCGTAGAAAATGGAGAATACCACATCAATTATCATTGAAATAACAAAATGTATAATGGTATACGCACACTACACAATCCCCGGGTCTCATTTCTTCACTATCACAACTTCTCATTCCCTTTTTCACCCACACTGTCCATTAAGTTCAATTCAATCATCACACAACATTCATGCTACACTTCAAAGGAAACTATCTATCTCCTTACTAGGTTTCCATATTCTGGGCTTTAGAACAATTAGCAATATCTTATTCACTACCTCAACCGTGACTCCAAATAACCCCCCACATCACATATCATCATCAAATCGTTCCATATATCACAACCTCTCAACTCCATTTTATTTCACCCAATCATCCTCATAATACAATATTTGATAATCTCTCCACATTATCACGTCAAATCAAGCTCGTTGAAATACCATATCCGCTCATATATAGGAATACCACATCCATTTGCACCTCTCAGAATACAACATCCAAATACCCACTATAATCTCACCTCCATCAAGTTGAACATGGAATACCACATTTGTTGCCTCCAAGATATGACACCCGATGAATAAAGCATGAAAACAACTAGTATGAGCTTTCCCCATCAACTTCTTTCACTTCCGCACCACAACGATCAAATAACAAGTAATATAGTCTACGCAGCACTAAATCAACAATCAACCACACTTCCCACGTAATCATGTAACCCATCATATTAACTAGATAATCAAGTCAAGTTATCTGTCCATAAGCACTAAAGTATGATAAATCCACATGAACACATAGATAAATAAGAGTTGTCTAAACCACCTATGTCGACAATGGTTCGGTTCTTTCAATGAACGTTTCTCAATCTCGATCTTCCAATCCACAACCCCTGATTATTACAAACAATCCCCACAGTTCATTCATTCACATCCAATCCCAAGAGAATAGAGAAGATGAGGAGTTCCATCTAAATACGACAATGATAAACTCAAGAATTCACTTACTAACGATCCAAACTTCGATCCGGTCACTCCCACGAAGAAATCTGTTAAAAGATGCTCAAGATCTCAAGAAATAGCACCAAAATAGCCCTCTAATCCATCTCTAGGTCAGAGAGAAGTCACAATAGCAATAATGGAGGGTTCAAGCAGTTCAGAATATTTTTAATCTGCGTTTTCAAAAACCACAACATGCTCACAAAAAGCAGTGTGTTTCCTTCGGTCAAAGCCTGATCTTAAATTTACAGCCTGTTTTGACATGTCCCATAAAATCCACAACCGCCTACCAAATTAAATCCAAACATATATATTCACCAACATGACGTGTTTTATGAATCCTTGGAAAATCATGACATAAAACCACGGCATGTTCCTCCTCGTGTTGACCAACCAAATCTCCAAAATTCCCTCCAAATTCATCACGTCATGTTTTATAAGAACACGTCGTGTTTTCTTGATTAAGACTTCCAGTAACTTACCAAAATCCTCTTCAAACCACGCCCAATAACCAAGATGTTTCCATTAAATCACGCCGTAATCTCACAAACCATGACATGTTCGGTAAGCCATGTCGGCCAGCATTCTCATCAATCTACATCTCCTCTAAACTATGAACACTCCGAAAACACTCACTACCAAAACAAACCACAATGTGATTTCATAAAACACAGAGCGGTTTTCACATCAGATGGAAATTCAGACCAATTCCAACATTTCATCTTCCCCTTCCTTCTCTAACACCCATAAAACTCACAAAGGAAAATATATAAAAAATCCAGGCCTCTACAGCAACAATCAGGCGGCCATCAAGATCATGACTAACCCGGTTTTTCATAAGCAGCTAAAACACATTGAAATGGATTGTTACTTTATTAGAAAGAACAACGAGAAGAAGCTCACATTCGGCTACGTTCAAACAGCAAGGCAGCTTGTCGATGTGTTTATTAAAGGGATTCTAAGGCCACAAGTAAAACTCTTGTGTAAAAAGCTGGGCATGATAAATATATATGTATCTCAGCGTGAGGAACGTTAGAGCATTTATGTATCTAGTTAATGGATATGTCCAGGTTCATTGAGCTTGACTAGGTTCATCCTATCCCCTGATCCCGTGTGTTGAAATTTTGAATCTTCGCCTATCTCAAGTCATGTATCGTCCATCTTGATCTATAAATATAGGGACTCCACCTCACTTGAGAGCTGCGTTTTCTGATTCTATTCTGTCTACAAATATCAATGAGATGTGATTTAGAATAAAAAGGAACTACAATTTGTGAGATGGTATTATCTCTATACATAATATTTCAACATCAAAGCAATATAAAATAACAAAAAAAATCTGTAAATCACTCAGAATTACCTCTCCTTTGAAATCTCTCGCAGGCCAGTAGAATCAATCACTTTAATGTCAATCTCGGACACCAATCCTTGCAATATCAAAACAAGAAAATTTGTCTTTCTAGATAGCTCACGGATCAACAGTATCTCAAAACCAGATTTCCCAGATGATGCTAGAAAGGCCAAAACAATGATTGCATTCCTGCGGAGATTCAATCCCTGAAAATACAACTGATTGAGATGTCAAAATATATGAGATACACAGGCAACACAGTGGGATTCTGACCAAAAGAAGCCGTGAAAATATATTAAATAAATTTGGATGCATTACAGGACCAAATCTGCATACAGGTCAATCCAAATGTCTGATGATGATCACACAAAGAATAAGGAAAATGAAATGATAAATGTTGGCAAGGCAACCATAGCTAATTATCTTAATAATCAAAACTACATAAGTCCATGTGACATGTTTAAATAGAAAACAAGAGGAAGACTTTTCAACAAATGGAAACGGTAAGACCAGAGGATAGCTGGAGGAAGATAGGCAAGGGGGGAAATCAACTGAATGAATTAAAATATAAAGCAATGCATTCAATGCATACCTGTTCACCACTTCCACAGCCAGCTACACAGTCTGCCAGCCCATCAAGGATGCCAATGAATTCTCCAGAAGCAGTCTGGCCACCGTTATTGGCAGAACCAACACTATCACTGCCATTTTTACATCCAGAGCAGAATCTGGCCAACAGTTTTGGACCTGTAAAAGAACAGTGATGAGTGTACTCAAAGAATAAAACCATGTTTGGTTATGGAAAACATTTTCTGTTGTCATTTTCTAAAAATGTATTAAAAAGTGATAGAAAATATTTTTGATAGCAACAAAAAACAAGCATATAACGATTTGCACATTTTAGATGGCAGAAAACAAGTAAAGATAAAATCTATGCCTTGGAATGAATGAACAAGGATCTCATGGGTCTGAATGTGGAGAGAAGAAACAAACTGCAAACAGTGCAATGATAAATAGTCCATCCAAAAAACATGAAGATGTACACACTGCGCACTTTCAAATATACAATATACACCTCTTACAAAGTACTGTCAAAGGAATATAAAGAGAAGCATCACGATTATTATTAATACCTTGTCCACAACATATTACTGCAGTTTTGTGACAGATTTTTACCGAGTTTTAGAGCTAACAATCCCTCCATTAATTGTGCTGGCATCATACTATCAGAAATTAAATCCTAAACCCTGATGAAGGACCTTAATTTAACTTACAATTCAACAATAGGAACAGAAGATGCACTGCATGCTGCTGAACAGGTAAACCGGATCCTTTTTTTAAAAGCTGTGAAAGACTTTCGAACACAACCATCTGGCCAAACCTGATTATAAATCAAAATCATGAAACAATAATTATATTGGGAAAAAAAGTCATCTCAAGGAAGAGAACTTTCCATACTCACTCCTCTCTTTCAAAGAAAGCATTGGTTCCTGAAAGAATCACATTCAAAACAGAGACAGCTTCCAGTTTTATATTGTCAAAGTTACTCAGCACTGCAATCTGGCGCATTTCTTCAAATAAGGGAAACCATTCTGTATGACAAATTGAAAGTGAAGTGTGATTATCCCAGTATTCCCTTTTCCTTCCAAATTGGATGAAGCCTGGAAGCAGAGCTTTATTCCGATTCAAGCAAAGCAGGCCTCCAATATCAGCACGTTCAGATCCATGCATGCTCGGAACGTTGCTACTAGTGGAGCACAGTCCCTCATACACAAAAGAGTCCCTGAGTAGATTGCACTGGACAAATCAAATCAAAGTTCATAAGAATGCAAATCTGAAGCAAGCATGAGAATTATTAATTTAAAAACATTCTTAGCACAGGTACTTATGATAGAGTACAGATCTAATTAGAGACTAACAAGATGTCATTTGAGGTGTCTGGGTGAGTGATGCGTATTAAATATTACATGTAAATCAATATTTCTACTAAATCATCCGATAGAGATATTAAGTATAAACGGTTTTCCAAACATGGCCTAAGGAAAAGGTATCCAATCCATGCATTGTATTTTTATGTGTGAACAGATATGATTCGCCATGACAGAAGTAGCTTCCAGGTTGTTCACATGGATGGTTAAGAGGTGTTGGTGGTATTATTATTATTATTATTAGACACATATTACTAATATTATTAGTGTATTATTAGAACAGTGGGTCCGTCCCAGATCGAATATGTACCTCATTATATCTCTTTAACTCGTCTATAAATAAAGTCCCCCAACTGCAGTTGAGAGGCACAGAAACTGGTATCCAGTTTTGACATGGTATCAGAGCAGAAAACCATGCCATTTCCAGAAAACCCTAGTCGCCTTCCCAATTTTCTCTACCTACAACAAGTCCTCATCTTCCCAGCACGGCTCGCCCCAATAAGAGGTGCACCTCCTGCATGCCAAGGCTGGCTGTGCACTGCAGAGCCGGGACTAGGCACACCCAGCACACCCCTCCTGCATGCCCCAATAAGAGGTGCACCTCCTGCACAGCTCGCCCCAATAAGAGGTGCACCTCCTGCATGCCCAGGCTGGCTGTGCACTGCAGAGCCGGGACTAGGCACACCCAGCACACCCCTCCCATGCCATTTCCAGAAAACCCCAGTCGCCTTCCCAATTTTCTCTACCTACAACAAGTCCTCATCTTCCCAGCACGGCTTGCCCCAATAAGAGGTGCACCTCCTGCATGCCCAGGCTGGCTGTGCACTGCAGAGCCGGGACTAGGCACACCCTAGTCGCCTTCCCAATTTTCTCTACCTACAACAAGTCCTCATCTTCCCAGCACGGCTCGCCCCAATAAGAGGTGCACCTCCTGCACACCCAGCACACCCCTCCCATGCCATTTCCAGAAAACCCTAGTCGCCTTCCCAATTTTCTCTACCTACAAAAGTCCTCATCTTCCCAGCACGGCTCGCCCCAATAAGAGGTGCACCTCCTGCATGCCCAGGCTGGCTGTGCACTGCAGAGCCCGGACAAGGCACACCCTAGTCGCCTTCCCAATTTTCTCTACCTACAACAAGTCCTCATCTTCCCAGCACGGCTCGCCCCAATAAGAGGTGCACCTCCTGCATGCCCAGGCTGGCTGTGCACCTCCTGCATGCCCAGGCTGGCTGTGCACTGCAGAGCCGGGACTACGCACACCCAGCACACCCCTCCCATGCCATTTCCAGAAAATCGAATATGTACCGCATTATATCTCTTTAACTCGTCTATAAATAAAGTCCCACAACTGCAGTTGAGAGACACAGAAACTGGTATCCAGTTTTGACATGGTATCAGAGCAGAAAACCATGCCATTTCCAGAAAACCCTAGTCGCCTTCCCAATTTTCTCTACCTACAACAAGTCCTCATCTTCCCAGCACGGCTCGCCCCAATAAGAGGTGCACCTCCTGCATGCCCAGGCTGGCTGTGCACTGCAGAGCCGGGACTAGGCACACCCCGCACACCCCTCCCGCATGCCCCAATAAGAGGTGCACCTCCTGCACGGCTCGCCCCAATAAGAGGTGCACCTCCTGCATGCCCAGGCTGGCAGTGCACTGCAGAGCCGGGACTAGGCACACCCAGCACACCCCTCCCATGCCATTTCCAGAAAACCCCAGTCGCCTTCCCAATTTTCTCTACCTACAACAAGTCCTCATCTTCCCAGCACGGCTCGCCCCAATAAGAGGTGCACCTCCTGCATGCCCAGGCTGGCTGTGCACTGCAGAGCCGGGACTAGGCACACCCTAGTCGCCTTCCCAATTTTCTCTACCTACAACAAGTCCTCATCTTCCCAGCACGGCTCGCCCCAATAAGAGGTGCACCTCCTGCATGCCCAGGCTGGCTGTGCACTGCAGAGCCGGGACTAGGCACACCCAGCACACCCCTCCCAGGCCCCGTGTCAACTCCATTTGCCTCACCCAGGCCCTGCACATCCCACCCAGGCCCCACCCCCATCCTGTTGCTGCTGCTCCACTTCTGTGCAACCATTAATCCTGTAATGCCCACACCTGCCATTTTTTTTCCTTTTCTTCTTTAACTTTAACCCATATTCTGGCTAAAATTCATGACTTTTCATTCAGTGCTTGAAGACTCCAACTTGCGCTCTGAAAGTTATTCTATTTGTGTGTTCCAGCTTGCACAACTTGTCATTATTTTTATGCTAGAACTTACTGCTTCATTATGAAATCTATATCCAATACTAAGCCAGAGATGATTGCTGCCTAAACTTGTCTGCTGGAAGAGCAGCTAGACTCCACCAATTTTCAAATGTTGAGAAAAATCGTTGCAGTAATTCTAAACGGTATGAATAAATACCCGCATCTTGTTGACCCTCCAACGGATCAATCATACACTGACAAATATGCTGCTCTAGAAACGGAACGACAATCAAATTTTTTCCCTTCTTCTAAATGTCAGGGATAAATCCACAAAGCATGTTGGAAAATATGTTGATATTGTGAAGGATTGTCGGGACACTCTTCACATGAGTTCTCTGAAACCAATAATCTATCTCGGATTTCAGAGTTATTTCAAGAAGCACTTTCAGTCACTAAAAATCAATGTAACTTTTCGACTAAATTTTTTGAGCGGAGGACAATCTTTAATGAGTTTATGGCTATGTGGCTTGATCCGACCGCCCCGAAGGATCAATGTGAGCAGATTGGTTTGTTGTCTTCTAAAGGGCTTTGATCCTGAGTTTGACACGGAAATGTTGGTCAGCGCACCTCCTTTCATATTCCACATGCATACAATTGCCTTAATAAGGAGAGTTGATCATCTTCCATTGGTGCTGTTTTTTCTAGCTTTGATATTCCCGGTTGTTCAGCACTTACATCTCGTAAAAGCGGAGGCGGAGGACGCCCCCGCATTGGTGAACGTAATGCTCAAGGTCGTGATACTCGCAATGCAGGACTCGTCACACGATCAAGACAGGTTAGCAACTGCATGAGAAGCCCCACTGGACTTCCTCTAATTCCTCTCAGGTTCCATGCTGCTCAAGCCACCACAGTTGACACCCCTCATTTTGATGGTTGAAGTCTCTGAAGCCAACTACTTTCACCAACAAACATTCAAAGTGAATTCCTCCTCTTCCAGTCCCCATGTTGTCCATGTCAACTTCTCTATTGCTTTCTTATCTCATCACCTGATTACACGGTTGACTGATTTTGGCGCTTCCGACCATGTTACCGGTACTATACATATTGTTGAAGTAAAACCTTGTTCCCTACCTCAATAAGAAGTAGAGCTCTTTATTTATAGATAGAGAAAAAATAAATACATTTAATGTGGGACTCTAAAATACATTTAATTGGGTCCAACCTATTTAATTTGGGTCCAACACATTTAATTTGGTCCAACGATCCCCCTCATGTTAAAACATGTTTAGCTTGAAATAGGAATCCCACAAAATAAAAACAAATGAACAAAACTACCCTCCAAATCGGGCCACGGATGTTGTGCATGCCCAACTTGGTGGAAAGAAAGTTCAGTTGGGCACCAAGCAAGTCTTTGATGAAGATATCGACAAACTAATAAGCAGTGAAAATGTAGTCAAATGTGATATGTTTGTACTCAAGGTGATGTCGAAGGAAGTGACAGTTAACTTCAATATGCTCTACGCGTTCATGAAAGACTGAATTAGAAGCAATCTTCATGGCTTCCAAATTATCACATCAAAAACGAGCAGGAGTCTGCAGCGGAAAACCAATTTCATAAAGTAGTTGACGAAGCAAAAGAATTTCGATAGTGACAATTGTCATGGCACGATATTCGGATTCCGCACTAGATCGAGAGATAACAATTTGTTTTTTACTGTGCCAGGATATTAAATTATCGGTAAGAAAAACCGAAAACCTGAAAGTAGACTTCCGGGTAGATAAGCAACCAGTATAGTCAGCATCACAGAAGACCTCAATGTTCAGATGATTGTGATGTAAATAACAAAGACCACGCGCAGGGTCCTGCTTAATGTATTCGACGATGCGAAGAACAGTGTCCCACTGAGATTTTGTCGGATGATTCATGAACTGACTGACCTTGCTTATGGCATAGGCAATATTGGGACAAGTCATCATGAGATAATTGAGTTTACCGACAAAACGACGATACAGATCTTGAAGAGAATACGGGTCACTGTCATCATGGAGGGACCTTTCCCCCCAACTCAAGAGGAGTGTCGACGACAATTGTCTGAGACAAGTCAGTATCATGTAAGATATCTAAGACATATTTGTGTTGTGAATGAAAAATTTCTTTGGAACACAGAGACACCTCAATGCCAATATATCAAGGGACCCAAGTCTTTGGTATGAAATTGTTGTTGGAGGTAAGACTTGAGATGGGCGACGCCATGTGAGTTGTTACCAATGATAATGATATCATCAACATAAACCACCAAAAGGATGTAGCCAGAGGACGATCGTTGATAAAAAACAGCGTGATCTTTCATACTCTGAGAAAGTTCAAAAGTGGTGACACAGTGAAAAATCTTTCGAGCCAAGCACGAGGGAACTACTTAAGTTCATAAAGAGATTGATGAATTCGACAGACAAGGGATTCAGCCCATGAAGCAATAAAGTCGGGAGGTTGTTGCAGATGAACTTCCTCGTCAAGAAAACCATGCAAGAAAGCATTCTTGACAACAAGTTGATGAAGAGACCAATGATATGCGGCTGTAATAAAGATGAATAATCATATAGAAGCCATTTTCGCAATCGGTGAGAAAGTGTTAGAATAATCGACACCATATGTCTAAGCATAGACTTTGGCAACAAGGCGGGCTTTAAGACAATAAAGAGTACCATTATCATTTAGACATACCATATAAATCCATTTGTTGCCAACAACCAATTTACCCGCCGAAAGGGGGACAAGATCCCAGGTGTGATTGTCAACTAACACTTAAAATTCATCCGGCATTGCTTGAAGCCAACCAGGATAAGATTTAACCTCAGCAATTGTACAATGAACAGATATTGTCTCCAGAGTCGAAACAAGAGTGTTCATTGTTGCGGATAAGCCTTTGTAGGAATGTGTATAGTTAGGATGAGACTGGCAAGAGAGAGTACATTTCCGCAAAGCAATAGGCAAGCCATCCGGGGTCATGACAGTAGCAATGGACGAAGTCGGGGAAATGGCATCCTCGATCTACGCAGAGGGTATGTTTGATGGATGATGAGAATAAACAGACTCAAAGCAACGATCATCGATCTGCGCAGGGGGCAGTGATGGGTGGCGGGTGAGAGGGAGACACTCGTCGATGGAGGTATTGAAGAGAGGAGAAGCCAAAGAGGATTGGAATGGAGAGTCCTCAATAAAAGAGACATCAGCAGAGATGACATACCGTCTTAAGTCAAGAGAAAAACAACGGTATCCATGTTGGGTGTGATAGTATCCCAAGAAAATGCAACGAAGGGGTAAGGAAAATTTGAAGAGATTGGGACGAGCGTCACAAACATAACAGAGACACTCGAACACGTGAAGAGGAAGAGGGTGAGGAGGGCGAAAGGGAAACAGGGCCTGAAATGGAATCTCCCCCTTAAGAATAGAGGATGAAAGATGGTTTATAAGATAACTGGCAGTAAGAATAGCATCACCCCAAAATTGAATAGGCACCTGCATGTGAAATAATATGGCATGAGCAATTTCCAAAATATGACGATGTTTACGCTCAACCACACCATTCTGTTGAGAGGTATCGGGACAGGAAATTTGATGGACACCGTGATCTATGAGAAATTACTGAAGGGAAGAAAATAAATATTTTTGCCCACTATCCGAGCGTAGGCATTTAATATGCCTGGAGAATTGAATGTGAATTTCATGGTAAAATGACTTCAAGATATTAAACATTTCAGAGCGATCAAGAATGGGGTAAAGTCAAGTCATTCAAGAAAAATCATCAATAAATGATACATAATATCAATAGGCCAACTTAATTGGGACGACACAGGGAGCCCACACATCAGAATGTACTAAATCAAAGGGTTTAGACACACGCGACAACAGGCAAGGAACATAAGACATTCGATGATGTTTAGCAAAGCGATGGGATACACAATGAAAAGAAAGGTGCGGATAGGGATTGGGGAAAAGCTGATATAACACAGAAGCAGGTGGATGAGCAAGCAAGGGATGTCAAGGCATCGAACGTATAAACCTCATCGCGAAGATGACCCCTACCAAACTCCCGATTCGTCGGCCACTCCTGAAAGACATCATCAGATAATGAGAAAATAGCAACACAATTTAAGTCCTTCGTAACCTTACTAATGGATAGGAGATTAAATAGACTTCGAAGAACATGAGCCACTAATGTCAGTCGAGTATAAGGATTCAAGGAGCAGGTTCCAAATCCGACAATAGGAATAATGGATCCGTCAACAACAGTGATTGTAGTGTCCCCAGTGTATGGACGATAGGTAGCAAGCATACCTGTAATCACCAATGAGATGATCTCAGGCACCAGAATCAAGCATCCGGATAGTTGGGCTGCGGGAGACACAAATCGTAGGGCCACTGGTCTAAGCTACCGAGGCGAAAGTGGAAGCAAACATCAAGGTAGCCCGATGAGAGTCTGTCATGTAAAGAAAGGTGCAGGAACATGCTAAATGATGCCACCAAGAAAGCAGGAGGAGCTGAGCACGTGAGAAAGGCCGTCAGGAATAACCAGGAATGAAGCAGGGAAACCGACCTCAATAGGCAGAGCAGGGCACCATCAAAGCTTGCAAGAACAGCACAGACAAAACACAAAATTCAGGGGGCAGTGCATGCTAGTCAAGTGCGAGATGTGGCAGCGTAATAGAAGGAACCGGAGAACGACCAAGCCGGATGTCTTGCGACACGAGGCGGTCCGAAGTTGCCAGCAGAGGATAAGAGCACACGGGGTGTCGCGTGCACAGAGGGATGTCGAGGAGCAGGGGGTCGCATTGTGCCACTTCATCTACTCCTAGATATGTGGGAGTCAATGGGATGTACCCCCTTGTTGATTCAATACTATCTCAAACTTGTATGATAAATATGGTGAGACCTTGTTGGAAAACCAAACATGAACCATTCAATGGGACGTGGCACTTGAGTGAGGAGAAGCCACATGGTCATCTTGATGCAGTTAATATTGCGCGCAATGGAAAATGTGCAAATCGTTTGGGGCATCTTTTGTAGAAGGGGTTGATTCTGTTTCATGGATGGCTAACACAAAAGGATTATCATGCTCCCAAAATGAAGGACCTCACTGTCGGACATTTTTCAGCGCAACTGGTTTTGGAAAACAAAACAAGGTTCCACAGGAACATATTTCTACTGTAACAGTTGAGAAGGTGAAGGCATGCATGTTGGAGGGTGTGGAGAATGCTCTAGAACCACCAATCGGCTCTTTGGCAAGGCCCTTAGTTACTCAAGCTCAGTCACGGGGCATAACCCACCCAATAAACACCCCAGGGCTTGCCTTGCATTCCTGATCCCCATGAAAGGGCTGGAATTTGTGATGACTGGGCGCTGGGATCAAGCCTGGACGCAGCTGTTTTAAATGGCAGACTCGTTCAGGAGTACAGCAGCTTGCTACAGAGATACCTTCCTCAGCAGGACAAAGCAATAGAAATCACGTCCCAAGGACCGGAGAAGATTATCCTGGAAGATTCATTGACTGTAGGGGCTGCCTTGCTAAGGGATGAGGCGCTGCAAATTCTACCTTCATAGCATTTTGCTGGACAAACCACGTGGCCAAGGCACCCCACTTTTCCGCTTCTGTATTTTGCAGAAGCAACATGGGAAGACAAATTCATTATTCTTGCCAAAGCTAAAGTATTTAGGCTTTTGGGCAAGCAGGCAATGAACTGGAGCGTGCCATTTGTTGCCTGAGTGGTTCAGAAACGAAGGTCAATTCCTCAAATCCCAAGTAATTCGGTTAACTACATTTTTCAACAATTGAATACAGAATTCTTTCATGTTTCATTTCTTCGGTCTGATTCTATTGTTACATATACTTAACATTAATGTGTTCTCTAAAATAGTTTATTTTTTACATGTGGAAAAATGCGACTTATTGTCCACACAAACTGTAATTATGGGCGAGTGACCATTACAAGCTTGATTGAGAAAAATAAATCGTATTGCTTTTTAATTGGGGTTGAGTAGGTGTCAGGATTAGTCAGCATTTAGTTCTGCATTTGTTGCAAGTTGTATTCAATCTGTTTGCATTAAAAATATCATTACCTTAATGATTCTAATATATATATATATATACATATATATATATATATATTGCTATCTTATAGGATTTTTATATATTGAGTTCAATACAAAAGATTCGGAACGCCCAACGATACTTTATTGAGTGGAAAATAACGCACCGTGCAATATAAAGTCATGGTGACTTGAGAGCGCAAAAGACCTAATTACATTGGAAGGCACCTAGCTTAAAACTATCTTCCACAAACCAATAATATTGCTAAACAGCATTACCACTCCCTTCTGAAAAAAATGACAATCCACCTTTATTTACTTCGCATGAAATACCAAGTCAACCATTGAATGAAATAAAAAGAAGCGGAAAAACAAAGTCTAATTCCATCCGATGGCAATCTCCATTTGATCAAGGAATACAGACAAGCGTCCTTTGACTGAAGGAGTGAAACTGGATGTACCAGCAAAGAATTTTCTGCTTTGTTGAGCTAGAACTATTAGGGTTATACTGGAAATAGTTTCATCCCTTTTTCAAAGATCTCCAACTATTTGTCTCATGGCTAAGTATACCTCTGCTTGATCATGACCCTACAGACGGTTTCTTCTTGCTTTTTAAGATGCAAATTACCGCCCAACAAACACAAATTATCAAAATTTTGAGATTCTAAAACCAGCTCTTCCATTTTTATAGAGCAAGCTGAATATGCTTTGGAAGGTATGAATCTTATCATTATCATATACATTCTTTCTGTTTTGCTGAAGGTGTCGTATCTGACTATGCAGTTGTCGGGCCAACTATATGATAGAACATCTTTAAAATTGATACAAAGCAAATGGTTAAATAACAAAAAAAAAACATGAAACAAAATGAATGTGTACCTTCTTTTATATTTTCTTTGCATGCTCAACAAGTGCTTTACAACTGCATGCAATATTCTTAGACATCTATGAACAAGTATAGCCTGCACATAGGGGGAAGAAATTAGAGGAGTGAAAAACATGACAATCCCACCAGAACAACAACCTTCGCACATATGAGCAATCGTGGTAATATTTCATTTTTTACTAACCAGACCTGCATATCAGATTACTCTTTGATGTGTTCTAAACCCATTGGCATGGACGATTAAACACTAGCATGGGGAAGGATTATTTCCGAAACTTGCTGCAATAAGTTTTTTCTGGGATGAAGCACCTCTAACATGTTCCATAGTTAGTCACTGATTTAACATTATTATCCATCATTTGCGTGTGAATGTATATAACCTTCATTTAAAGTTCTATAATAAGTACAATAGGTTTCTTTTGAGTTAGTATTCCATTATTTTACTTATATAATAAGCTTTAATATTACAATCTATTTGTTTGCCTACTACTAATAGATTGACTCATCCTCGTTTGGTCCATTTTAAGAAAAGCAACTTTAATGTCTAACTACGTAGTTAATTAGTGATCAGATTTATCGGTTCAACTATAATTTTTTTCATTATTATTATTTTTTTTTTTGCTGGCCAAAGCCATTTTTTGAAAGGAAACCACTGGCCCCAGGTCGAAGGTCGGCGTCGCTCTGCAAGCGCTAAAGCACTTAAGAAATGAGTATATGATGAGCAAGCAAAATTTCTTAGTAGTTTATCCATCAACGTGTGGCAGAAAACTTAGGCCCTGTTTGTTTTCAATTTTTTATTTTTTGTTTATAAAACTATTTTGAAAATCAATTTTTGGAAACTGTTTTGACAACAATATATAATAAAACAGTTTGATAGTATTAACATAAAGAAACTTTTAAAATAAGAAAACAAAAAAGCTGGTTGGAAAAAATTTGTTTTAAAAACTGTTTGAAAAAAATAAAAAATATATATTATTTTTTATCAGTTATAAAAATACATATAAAAATAAATAATATATATTTTGAAATTTGTAACAAATTTGTTTTTGTAGAATGAGGCAGGAGGCTTTATTTATAGGGAAGCCAATACAAAAGATAAGAGTGAGATTAGAAATTTAAAATACATGGGATAAACTTGACCCATTCAAACCTAACATAAATATCTAAAATACTCTACACTCCTCAAGCTAAGTTTACCCAGCTTGCATACATAATAAAAGAAAACAAAGAAAAGGCTCCTAAGACTCCCCCTCAAGCTAGGCATGCTCAACTTGGTACATAAAAAATAAATAAATAAAGAGCATCCTCATATGCGCCGCCTGCTTGTTTTGCTCCGGCCTCCTCTTTGTGAAACTCCTCTAGATGGAAATAAGTGAAAAATAGTTATTGTTGCTGAAGAATAGATAATCGTCATAGAACTCCCATGCAGATGACGACCATTGCTAGAAGATACCAGATGAAACGACGACTAACAAGCGGCCTCAAAACGATCGGCTTAATCAGCGCTCGAATAGCGGACCCAAAAGTTCAGGTGGAACGGCGCCCGAATAGTGGACTCAAAAGACAGGGTGGAATGGTGCCCGAATAGTGGACCCAAAAGGTCAGGTGGAACGATGCCCGATAGGAGTGTTTGTGGTGTTGCTGATGTTACTTAAGGGTGCAAACGTTCTGGGGTGATCGTTATGCAAGGGTAACTGTCAGGGGTGAAGTTGTACTTCACTGTAATTGTTCGTTGCTGTAGTGGTTTAGAGTTGTCGGTAGTGGGTTGGGATATTAAATAGGGGAGAGGGTTGTAGGGAAGGGAGCGGATATTATTTTGTTTAGCATCGGTTGTTAGTGTTGAGGAGGTTTCAACCTTGGCCTCTAGGAGCATCCTCCTAGGGGAGTTCTTTCCTTCTTCTTATACTTCTTCCTCTTGTAACTATGGTTCTCCATAGCTTCTATACATACAAAGTAGTCCACTCAAGGTGGATTGTTGGTACGAAGGGTCAATCAATTAATCCAACCTGCTAGATACTCAAAGGAGGAAAGGTATGATAATGGAGACGCGACAAAGGGGTGTGTCGAAGTTGTGCTCTCTAGATTGGCTTTGACAATGGATAAATAACGCAGGGCCAGTAGAAGTTGGATCATAAGATGAAGGAGCGAGCCGAGTTCTGCAAGCACGTTGCTAGTTTGGTGTGTCAAACAGAGTCACGCCGACAAAGGTTGGAGCAGCGTGAAGCTCCACCGCCTAGGATTGGAGCAATGTGCGAAGTTGTGATCGCTGGAGCGACGCCGCCAGTGCCTGTTAGGGGAGGTGCAATGGCGAAGGGGCACTCGGCATACCAGGCAGTCACGTCGAAGGAGACTTGTTCCTCGAATTTGCCTAGGGAATCTCTGGATTTGACTCCCCCATCGGAAATCCCCCCAATTTCGTCAGTGTACAATACGCGTAGTAATTGTAAGGATTCTTTGCACATCGCAGGGACTCCTCTCAGAACCTGTTCAAAGCCAAGGAAATCATCACAGTTCGAGTCCCACATCGGAATACCCCTGTAAGTATTCCTCTTTCTCAATCTATAAAAGAAGGTCTCCGCCTCACCTTGAGGTAAGGCGGTTTCCCATTCTACATGGTATCAGAGGGAAAATCCCTTTAGATATTTTTTTTCTCCCGACTCGGCCCTAAGTGGCACCCCTCCTCCCGGGTCTACCCTACACAGCCACCCCCCTCCCGGGTCTGCCCTACACGGCCACCCCCCACCCGGGTCTGCCCTACACGCCCCCCCCCCGGCTCTGCCCTACCCCCCCGCCCGGCTCTGCCCTACCCCCCCCCGGCGGCTCCCACCTGCGGCTCCCTCCGGCGTCGATCCGGAGTCGCCCCTCCTTTGCACCACAACCCGGACCCCTCCCTCCTGCGAATTCCCGGTGGTTTCTCACAACACCCTCCCCTACGGCCTGCCCCGCCTCCTCCGCTCTGCACGGCTCTCGCTCCCGTCGCCCAAGCTCCCGCTCTACGCCAGTCCCTGCTCCCTGTGGCAGTCCCGCTCCCGGCTCCCTGCACTGTCGCGACGCATCGCGGCACCCCCGTCCCTCCCGACGGCGCCCCGCCCTCCCACGGCTCCTCCCGTCTGCGGCCCTCCGACCCCTCTGCGGCAGTCCCAGCGACACTCTCGGCTTGCGCTTTCCCACGACGATTCCCGGCTAGCCTACAGCGGCTGCCGCCCTACGCGCCGCCCATCCTGACTCACGCACCTACCGGCTCTCGCGGTTCCCATCTTTCCCGGCGCCTCCCGGTCCGGAAGTCATCTGGCCTCGGCCTCCAGCAACTTCCCAGCGACACCCGGCAACGCCTCCGCCGTCGTCCCTGCCTTCTACGCGCAACAACGGACGCCCCGCCTCCTTGCCCGCGGCATCCCGCCTCGGCCGCATACCAGTCTCACTCTCCGCGGCTCACGGCTCCTGCGCGAAGCAGCTCTCCCTGCACCTCTCGGCTCACCTCCTCTTGCCGACTCCCGACCCCGATGCATCCCGGCTCTTCCCTACTTGGCCCTCCTGGCCAACCTTCCTCGCAGTTTCCCAACCCGCCTCTAGCGACGATGTCCCGGCCCGCCTTCATCTGTGCATCTGTACGGCCACCTGAGATGTCATCTCCTACTCTGTCCTCGGCTCGGCCACACAGCAGGTCCCCTTCATCCAGCCCCAGTTTCAGAACGACACTCTCGACAGCAGAACTAGACTCGATACAAACTTATCGGGCGACTATGTCACCGTCCTCTTCTCCAACCCCCATTGCTCAGACTGACGGCTCTACCACCTGTGTATCTCAACAACCGACAGCATGGATGTTAGACTCTGGTGCATCGGAACATCTCATAGGGGACTCTGGTATGTTCACTACATGTCATCCGTACACCGGTACCTCTACAATTACTATTGCAAATGGATCAACAATCCCCATCGTCGAATTTGGCACATGCCACTTGACCCCGTCTATTCACCTGGATTCAGTTGCTCATATTCCTCAAAGTCCATTTAATCTTCTCTCTGTCACCAAACTCACCAAAGATTCAAATTGTGTTGCAACTTTTACTTCTTCTGGTATTGTTTTCAGGAACAGACGACGAATAGGGAGCTTGGTCGAGATCATCTTCGGAATGGGGTGTACATGTTCGATACCCCACCTTATCTCGCTTGCTCATCCACCTCGGCCCGTGCTCTTGACCTACATTTCCGTCTTGGTCATCCACCAACTTCCATCCTATATAAAATGTGCCCTCAATTCAGTTCTCACCTATCCTTTCATTATCAATCCTGCAGGTTTGCTAAACATCATCAGGTAACATATTCTCCTCGACAGGAACCACGTGTAGTGAATCCTTTCGATCTTGTTCATACCGATGTATGGGGTCCTTGCAGGGTTCCGAGCCAGTCCGGGTACAGCTATTATATCACCTTTATTGATGACTTCTCCCGCATGACTTGGCTTTACATCCTTCGTGATCGGTCTGAAGTATTTCCTACCTTTCAGACCTTTTACAATAAAATTCATACTCAATTCTCCACCTCCATCAAATGCCTCCGCTCCGAAAATGAACGGGAATATTTATCTACTTCCTTTCAGCAGTTTCTAAAGAATCACGACATCATTCATCAGACATCTTGTCTTGATACAACTCAACAGAATTAAGTGGCGGAGCGGAAACATCGTCATATTCTGTAAACTGCTCGTGTCCCTCTCATTCCACATGCAGGTGTCACTCCGCTTCTGGACCGATGTCATCCTGACAGCAACCTACCTCCTAAACCGACTACCTTCTTATATCCTTCAGGGGGAGACTCCTTTTCGGACTTTGTTCTCCTCTCTCCCTCCTCACTCACCTTCACTTCGTGTATTTGGATGTCACTGTTATTTCCATGACACTCGTCCCGGCCTCTCCAAACTCTCTCCCAAATCTCTCCGCTGCATCTTCTTCGGATATTCCCGCACTCAGTGCGGATACCGGTGCTTCTCTCCAGACCTACGACATTATATCACCTCTGCTGACGTTTCATTTATTGAGAGTTCTCCATTCTCACTTCCCTCTCCCCATCCAGATACTAACATCGATGATTGTCTTCCACTCATCATCCATCCTCCTCCGGTGCTGCCTCCTGCTGATCACCGATTTGGTACGGTCTACTCCCGTCGCCCATCGATTGTGCCCCCCATCCAGGCCGAGGAGACAATTGTCCTAGCTTCGTCTGATGCTCCTGCACCGCCACCAGACGACCTGCCCATTACACTACAGAAAGGTACCCGTTCTTGCCAGAACAATTCTCTATTTACATCTTTATACAGAGGTCTGTCAGCTCTGGAGACGATATCTATTCCCCACACAGTTGGCGAGGCAAAATCTCATCCGAGGCGATTACAAGCGATGAGAGATGAATTGCAGGCTCTGGAGGACAATCGTACTTGGGATCTAGTTCCCCTCCCTGCCGGTAAACAGGTGGTCGGCAACACATGGATTTACATGGTCTGTCTGAATGTCGATGGCACTCTCCATCGACTCAAAGTCTGACTTGTGGCAAAGGGTTTTGCTCAGACATATGGTGTTGATCAATTTGACATCTTCTCTCCAGTTGCCAAGATGACATCCGTTCGATTATCCATCTCTTTGGCCGCTCATCATCACTGGTCGCTTCATCAACTGGACGTCAAGAATGTCTTCCTCCATGGATTTCTTGAGCTAAAGGTTTATCTGCAGCAACCCCCCGGATTTTGCGCCATTGGCTACGGGTCCCAAGTCTGTCGACTACGCCGCTCTCTATACGGTCTCAAGCAGTCTCCTCATGCTTGGTTTGGCTGATTCAGCACCGTCGTCACCGACTTTGGGCTCTCCCGCAGTATGAAGGATCACACCATGTTCTACAGGACGACATCCACCGGCTGCATCCTGTTGATCGTGTATGTGGATGATATCATCATCATCGGGAGTGACTCTACTGGTATTGCTCACCTCAAGGGGCATCTTCATCAGCACTACCACACCAAAGATCTCGGCCCTCTAACATACGTCATTGGCATCGAGGTCTCCCGTTCTCCAGACACAATCTTCCTTTGCCAACGGAAATATGCTTTGGATATTCTACAGGATGTTGGGATGACACAGGTCACCGCCGTTGACTCATCTCGACATTGCTTGTGTTGTTGACAAAGTGAGTCAATTCATGGCGCATCCGACCACCTCTCAGTGGGATGTTGTACTCCACATCGCCAAATAAATCAAGCGAGACCCTGCCCGTGGTCTTCGCTACTCTCACCACGCTCATCAGAATAGTGAGGTCTTCTGTGATGCTGACTATGTTGATTGCCTTGCTACCCGGAAATCTACTTCTGATTTTACCGTGTTCTTAGCAGGCAACCTCATCTCTTGGCGCAACAAGAAACAGACTGTCGTCTCCCGATCCAGTGCGGAGTCTGAGTACCGTGCCATGGCCACCGTCACTACGGAGGTCCTTTGGCATCGACAACTCCTCCAGGAGCTTGACTTTTCTCAGCAGACATCTGCTCATATCTGGTGTGACAATCAGGCAGCCACCAAGATTGCTTCGAATCCCGTCTTCCATAAACGCACGAAGCATATTGAGGTGGATTGCCACTTTCTTCGACACCACCTGGAGCACAATCATGTCAGCTTTAGCCACATCCCGACAGCAGACCACCTTGCTGACATCTTCACCAAAGGTCTTCCAAGGGCTCCCCAGTTCCAAGCTGGGCATCCACAGTATCTGCGACCCAGCTTGAGGGGGATTGTGTCTGGTCTTGTCTGGTCTCCTCTTTCGTTTTTTTTGTGGGACTCGTGGTCCAAGCTGGGCATGTCCAGCTTGAGGGGGAGTGTTAAACCCTCTTTTATTATTTCGGGTATTTCCGAGTCCCACATCGGAATACTCCTGTATGTATTCCTCTTTTTCAATCTATAAAAGAAGGTTTCCACTCATCTTGAGGTAAGGCAACTTACCATTCTACAACATCGATTGAATTGGACCATGGTAATTCCAGAAGGGAAGGTTGCACTGTTACTACATTGTCTGTGACTGCAAGACCCAAGAATTGGCAAAGTACAATTAAAGTTGTTTGTGAGGTTCATAGGCTGAAACAGTTGGATGTTACACGGGGTGAATTGGCCTGCTATATGGATACCTTGTTTAAAGATAGTGAACAATTTGCAACTATGATTGAAAATGAATCGTCTGTGAATAATTTGGATTTTATTATGGAGAGTGATGTGTTAGTGCCAAACGAGTTAATATTTTCATCAAAATTGCAAGAGTTAAGGTCGGCATGCCCCCCATCCTTTGTTCCTACAAGTTCAGAATCAGTTGCCACTAGAGTGTATGACCAAGAAAAAGGGATCACTCAACTCTGTCTTCCAAAATGGTATATACCTTAAAACTATAAGATCTCAAAAAAAGAAATTAAAAGGAGGTGTCATGCGGCTTATAGTTGGTGGTGGACGAGCTATTGAGAGTTCCAAGACAAAAGGAGCAGTTGAAAGTGGGCCAACTCTTAGTGAGGGTGGTCGTGTTAGCAGCTTCTCAAGGAAACAATTAGAACTCTTCCGTGTGACTCGCCTGATAAATTGCTCTCTGAAATCCACTAAGGAATTTATATGCATGGGGTTCTGTTTTACATTGAGGGACAATGGAATACGGACTGCATTGCATTTCAGTTACTTCGTATGGTACTTGAGCATGGTGTCTAGCTGGATGATGCATTTGACAGCGCAAGACAATTATATTTGTCATCTTACCATTCTGTTCCTAAAAGATTGGAACGCTCAACTACTAACAAGCTTATGTTAGCGATGTTAAATGGAGATGAACGATATGCAGAATTTAACCCAGCAATCTGTAAAAGCTATTGTGATGAAACAATTTGGGGATAACATAGAGGTAAGTCTGGTGGGAGACTTCTTGGAAGAGGACGTTGGCTCCTGCATTCCTGATTCCTTGGGAACAATTAAGGCAGCAGGAAATTCTAAGAAAGGGGAAGGGCCCAATCATGTTTCGGGCGTCTCCGTCTAAATTACAGTTTCAGCGGGTGTTCATTAATGACACTGATGAAAGAGCATGTGCTTATATAGCTGGTCCTGTTCCAAATCGATGGGGTTTTACTATTGAGGGAAAAGACCTCTAGGAGTTTATTAATTTTTCTTCTGTTTCGAAGATGGAGAAAAGGGATCGGTCTGTCCATGCCAGTCAGTAATTTACCACAAGGACAAGGTGGTTTTTCAAGAGGACGGAAGTGATAGGAGTGTGTGGTGCTGTCGATGTTATGTAAGGGAGTTGGAACGCTAGGGGGTGTTGTTTGTTATGTAGAGGTAACAGCCAAGGACAGAGTTGTACTTCACTGTAGTTGTTTGTTTGGCTAGCTGTAGTGGTTTGGAGTTGTTAGAAGTAGGTTGGGATATTAAATAAAGGAGAGAATTGTAGGGGAGGGGGACGGATATCATTTTGTTTGGCTTCAGCTGTGGGTGTTGAGGAGGTTTCGACCTTGGCCTCCCGGCGCGTCTTCCCGGGGGCGTTCTTTCCTTCTTCCACATGCAATTCTGGTTTTGCATAGCTTTTATGCATGCAAAGTAGCCCACTCAAAAGGTCGAAATAAATGACACCCGAATAGCAGGACCCAAAAAGCAACGTGAATGATCGTACCACGATTCACTGTTTTATTCCACCCTTACACCGGTGTTTTAAACTAGTTTTGTAATGAATATTCCAAATATAATAATAAATTGCACTTTATGTTTGAATTATTTAATTAATGTTAATCAACATTATAATGGGCAATGTTACTTGTTTTTATTATTTCAATGTAGGTGGAGGTGATTTGAAGGGCCCTTGATGGAGTGGAAGAAAAATGGGCCAAAATTGCATGGATCCATGGACATCTGTCCACTGTTTTGCATAATACACGAAATCCGTGCATCCAAAAGGGCTGAAATTTTGTGGGTCTGTCCAAAATTTAATAGGCTACATTTCATATTAAGGAACCCAATCCTGATTCGGCTTCTATAGGGCCCATCCAAACTGATCTGTCCAAGCCACCGAATTTGGACCAAGTCAAATGCGGTGTTCTGTATTTTATCAATATCTGGAGCTGTAGTTGTCCAAATGGTGTCAAACTTTCGGTAGAGACAGTCAAGAGGTAGGGCTACAACTTTTCTATTTCTCCAAAGCGAGATAAGGTTGTCTGAAGGCCGAAACGCGTGGTACAAGTGGATTGATGAAATCTGTGTGCCTAAAACCACCTTCCAATTTTCCTATAAAATGACATCTTGGGCTCCCCATTTGCAAGTTCGGCCAGGAGGCAAGGTGCTGCCATTTTGGAGTCCCCAAGGAGTCTTCTAAACATCCCTACCAGTTCTGGAGGCTATGGGAAGTTCTACCCCAACATCATTCTCTTCCTCCTCTCCCATGGGTTTCTAAACCCCTTGTGATCACCCGGGGAGGAACGTGATGTAAATCCCAAGCTTCATGTGTGTAATATTTGAATGATCTTTTGAACTCCAGGTTGTTGTGTTGTTTTTCATCATCCTTTATTCTTATTTTATTGAGTTATGTACTATTATGTCATGCTCAACTCATATTATCATGTTTGGGGGTACCCATTCATGTGATGTTTCACACACCGTTCACCACTTTCTTTTCCCCCTTCCAATTGTGGTGTTTGTGTGGTTCATATTGGTCAATAGAACTCACACAAGCACTGTCAAGGCCATGTACATTTATGTCATGGTATCACAAAGAAATAACATACAAACCTGGACAACGCATCGAGTTTTTCGTGTGTTGCCTTGGTGAGTTTTGGTTATGAAGTCAAACACAATTCACCCAATCATCGGCGGTGTCCGGTGAATCATTGTGTGTTTTCGACTGAACCCTAGGAGGTATCCTAGTATAAACTCAGTAACATTCTAGTTCTAGGTGTTACAAAACAGGGATTAAAAGATCATAACCCTATATCATGAAGCGATGAAGGATAAACATCATGAGAGTACCCCGGGTAGATCACGCTTAATTAATTCTGTTAATCTCTACATTGTTTTATCGCTTTCATTTTCTATTTTCATCTTTAAACATCAAACCCCCAAGTTTTACAAAACCTCATTTACCTTCTAATTTCATAATCAAAACCCTCTTTTTAAATTAATGATCTAAAGCTCCATCGAGAGAACACTAGGGTTGCTGCTATACTGCAGAAATTCTAGTCAAAATTAAACAACTAATTTGACGCGCTCGACAACGCGATCAGTGAAACGACGCCCGAATGGCAGACCTGAAAGATTGGTCATCAGGCAATAAGGAGGCTCAACAAAGAGCTAGACAACAGCAAATAGTCTCGACGGCGATCTAGGGAGCTTGGCGGTGATCTGAGCAGCAACAAAGAGGCATGACGGTGATCCAGACATAAAGCCACCAGTTGTGTTGGTAGTTGAATTGCGTGAGGTGCATGGACACTCTTGCCCCACAGAGGGTGCAAGCAAGGTGCACAAGCAGAGGCTGGTCGAGGGAGGGGCACACCGTGCCTAGAGCAGGTGCCGCAAAAGTGAGGCCTACCGTGAAGACTAGGGCAGGCAGTGAATACATTTGGGCGTGCGCGCAGAGGAAGAGTTGCGAAGGGTAGAGTTGATCTAAATAGCGGCGTAGGTGTGAGCATAAGTTGAGGCGTGCTTGCAGAGGGCGGAGCGGATCTAAATAGCGGCATATGTGTGATCAAAGAGAAGTGTGCAAAAGGTGGAGCCAATACTGGCTAGCGCAGAATGCATGCGCATCTAGCGCGGCCGGTTGAAGGAGGCGCGCAATAGAGAGGGCAAGGACTGCATAGACGACGCAACAGAGGGAAGACGTCAGTGGAGGGGTGAAGGGGCGGCGGCAGGATGTGCAGAAAGACCGGGATCACGACCACGTTCATCAATAAGAACGTGAGCAAGACGATGTAGTTGGACCTGAAACACATGTTGCAGGCGACAAGGCAAAGGAGGGTGAAGTGAAAGGGACAGGGGCGCGCAACAAGGGGTCGTTGTAACGCCCCGACCTGGTTCTCTCTACAGAAACTAGATCGGTGTGCTACATGACCTCAAACGCATCTCCTCTTACGCAAAAGGCTGCCGACAAACGGCAAGAGCCTAAATCATACGTTGGGGATACTATGCCATCGATGTCATAACCACCAGCAACAATAAAAATAACCAAACATCATCCACAACAAACATGAGAGTATGCAAAATCAATAAACATATCCATGCTATGAGCATACAGTCATACATCAACTGATCACCCAATAGGTTGGTCCCAAATACAAAATAAATAAAATAAAATACACATGGGCTCTACTGTCATCCCATAGCCCCGCTACAACCCGATCACCAAACCCCTGTCGAGTCGCTCCAGCCAAATTCACTACACAACCTATGCTCATAGTTGTCAAATAGCGGCGTCTCAACAGTGATCTCGATGTCGCGGTGCGGAGAGGCAGCCCTCCACTTTTGGTGGGTGGATCGCAAGCGGAACACGATCGCGCCACGTCCACCGCGATCCCGACTGTCGCGGTTCACTGCGATCCCGACCGGAGTGCCCACGCCCTGTTTTGACTCTACCCAAAAGTGCCTTTTTTTTTAACCCCAACTGCGACGTCATTACCGCCCCCCGCTTGCAACGCTGCCCCCGGCCTGCAACGCTGCTGCCGCCCCCAACTTGCAACGCAGCCACCGTCCAAGCCGTCTCTAGCATGCGACGCTGTCGTCGCCCTCGCCTGCAACGCCACCGTCGCTCCCGCCGACTCTAGCCTGCGATGCAGCCGCCGCCAACCCCTCAACGTCGACCCCTATGATGCTACCACAGCTCCAATTTTTTATTTTGTTTATATTTTATTTTATGCGTTTTTTGGTTAATTTCCATTTTTATTATGTTTTATACTTTATTTATCATTTTTTTGTTTTGTTTTATTTTTATTATGTTTTATATTTTATAATATTTTAATTTATCATATTTTAATTTTTCAGCATATATATGTGGTGAATTTTATAATTTAAATTATATTAATTGATCCGCGATTAGATAAAAAAGCAGTCGCGACGCGATTCGCGTCGCCGCTATCCCGTTATAGAACCCCGCCGCGACGCACCGCAATCCGAGATTGACTACTATGATTGTGCTTAACCTGTGAAATAGACATATGGTTTGCACGCACACCAAGGTGCCCATGCAAGGTGTGAGAAATGCATCAGAGTAAGGTCTCACCAAATGTCCCTAATATATGTCGTCATATACATGTGTATGCACGAGGGAAAAATAAACAATAAAACATAACATGCATGTCGGGTCATCGTGTGCTAACCAGGCCACCACGACATCTGACCATACCTGTTTCGACCAATGCCAGAAACTAATCGTGTCGTGCAACAAGCACAGACCCATATCTTAAGACTCAGGGTAAGTCGATTATCATAATACCCAACCCATTCCCTCTCAAGAAAGGGCACACTGAATAGTACCCAGCCCATTCCCTCATAGGGAAGGGAGCATTGAATAGTACCCAAGCCACTCCCCGCAAGGAAGGCCACACTGAGAAGTGCCCAGCTCAATTCCCCGTAGGGAAGGGCGCACTGAATAGATTCTAACTCATTCCCTCACCAGAGAAGGGCACACTGAATAGATCCCAACCAATTCCCACGCAGGGAAGGGCGCACTGAAAGCACCCAACCCATTCCCCACAAGGAAGGGCACACCGATAGATCTCAACCCATTCTCTTGCAGGGAAGGGCGCACTATAAGGCCTAGACCATCGCCTCCTCCACAAAGAAAGTCGTCCATCAGCATCCAGTCACATCACCAACAATATCTCGACCACAACCTTTTCACTCAAGGTAGGGTCCATCCATCTGGTCTCGTCATCCAAGATCACACAACCGAGCACACGCATGTGACAACAAGCTCACCAGCTCATCCCAAGGTGCTAGTTGCTCAAAAACTAGCCCCACATCCCATAGCTCGCTTAAGCATCTAGCTGGCCTCACAAACCCATCTCCTCGATATCGTTTCAATCGCACAAGCACCTCATGCCGAAGTTGTCAACCTTCTCCTCTCGCCCGTGAGGGCGTACTGGGGTCTTTCAAGCGTGTCCCAGTCTATGCTCACTGACACCAAGCCGCATCCAACACCCCCATAGTGTCATCTAACTCGTAGGATATGCTGACTCTGGCATCAATGATTGGTCCAAAACCCCATCAAAATCCCGCATCACACTTGATCCCGCTAACCAGGAATCGTCCCAAGCAACTCACTCTAAGTCCCTTAGCAACCCGACGCCAAGTCATTCTGACCATTCTCACAACCTATGTCTGGGTCCCGCCTCCCTTAGGAGAGCTCTCGAACCCGTCATATGGAGGAAACCGCTCTCTGTCACACCGTGCCTAGTACGGACTCCTCCCGCTCACAACACACATCAAGATTCCACTCCACCCTCAAAGGGTGTTCCTGTCAGGCGTGAGCCTCACCGTCGTCACACCCAACACCACTAGGCCTAAGCCTCTCATGTCTGCCCAACTAGCCCTAAGAAGACCACATAGGCTACTCGCTACTTATCCGGCATCTTTGCCCCTTGGCGAAATAGTCCTTGGGTGATCCCAAATGACCCAAAGTACTAAAGAGCACTTGCTCCCTCCTCTAAGGAACTCTCGATCTCTATCTCTTTACTCGGTCTCATGCAAACATGCAGGCATGCACACTCATGCATAAACAAGCATATGGTTTTGTATTTAAAGGACCGCTACCTCAACCACAGAGTTACCATCCTCGCGATGCTCCACTCAACCTGGATCAAACTCATCCATGCCTCGTACAAGCTTCTATCATCACCCAAGCTCATATCTCAAGGCACAACATTCAAATAATTAATTATAACAATTTATAATTAATTATTCAATTTAATAGAGTCATAATTGCTGAAAAACTCAACAGGCAACAACGTATCACCGAAACCGCACGAAACCTTGTGCATTCATCCTCTTTGGGCATCCTCTAACCAAGTCGGGCAAAAGCTCCATCGTTTCAGAATAATTTCCACCATACTCCAGTGAAATCGTTACCAAAACCCTAGGTCCAAGACACTAGGCTAGCAACTAACAAGGGAGGAGAACAGAGGGAAAAAGAAACCCACCTTGAATCCACCGCGAGATTGTCCAAAAATCGCCCCTCGCCAAAGGGGATCGAACCGAGGAAGAGGGGGGGGGGGGAGCCGGCCAAAATGGCCCTCCCGATGTCTCGCTCTGTAAGAACCCACGTTCGTACGGGACATGATTTTCAGGGGGGATTTGAATTTTCAAATTGGTGGATGGTCCATTTTGAGAAACAAGACTCGGAACGGTATTACGAGAGTTCGAGTGCCTTAAAAGGGTGTTTTTGGACATGGAATGAGGGTTCAGGTGGCAGGTCAAAGGCTGGGGTGAGCGTCGGAGAGAGAACGAGATTGTCGGGGCTGCGGCAGCAACCACTGCTGGTGCCACTGGCCAAATAATGGGGCTCTTAAAGGGCGAAAATTTACCAAATTGCCACCTCAGGACTTTAAGAGGGCAAGCCCCTCTTTCTCTCTTGTTTGTGCGCACAAACCAGCCCTCACTCCTCCCTCCTCCTTCAAACCTCTTCGGTTTTCAGGTGTTTTTGGGGCGCTTTGCATCTCTTTGCGGCGAACAAAGGTGAGTCTTCTCCTTTGTTGCTCCACTTTCCCTCTTCCCCTTTTCTCAAACTTTTGATGTTCTCTGGTTAGGGCTTTCATTCCGTTCTACTGGAGCATGGTGGAATCAGCCGGATAAGATGGGGCTTTCATGTTGCTTCTGTGGGGGACGTCCCAGGACGATGTTTGAACGTCATTGCTCAGCGTTTTTATGAAGATATGTCACGCCGCAAATTTATTTGTGGCTTTTCCTTAAAATTAAATTAAATTATGGAATCAATGCTAGATGTTAGGACTTGTGCCCAGGATGATTTAGGGGGTCCGTAGGGGCTCCCTTGGGTGCTTGGTCACAATGATGGCGTAGCGAGGCTGTCTGGGGAGTTTTCGGCGTTTGTACCTTTCTTAAGCCAAGTTGTTTAATTAATTATAAATGTTATAATTAATTGTTTTGGATCGTTTGGCATGAGGTAGGGCCACGAGTGAGTTACGGATGGTCGGTGGAACATGGACGGGCTTGGGCGACTTTCAGCGAGCCTTGGGCAGAGGTAGGGCCACGGGTGAGTTACGGATGGTCGGTGGAACATGGACGGGCTTGGGCGACTTTCAGCGAGCCTTGGGCAGAGTTCCCAAGTTGTGGAATTAATAAGGAGAAAGACTTCAATTGAGGTAGGTGGTCTTGATACTAGCCCTATGGCATTATGCATGATGTTGATAGACATGTGCATGTGCGGTCTCACCACTAAGACAAGAACCCCACTTTATTTAATTAAATTGTTCAATTTAATTTAAATAGTTTAATTTAAATTAAATTGATAAACTTACATGAGCACCTAAGAATAAAAAGTGTTATAATGGAAAACCCTTACCTTAAAATGATGTAGGGTGCACAATATATAGATGAGAAAATGAGTCCAATGGGTTACCCACACCGATGTGGGATACAAATATTAAGCAAACATTTAACTCTTAACACTCCCCCACAAGCTGTGACATATATATTTATCATGCTCAGCTTGTTACATAAAAATTGGACATGTGATTCAGACACCCATTTTGTGAGAACATCTGCAAGTTGATCAGAGGTGTGAATATGGATGAAGGTGATTTTCTTCTTCTCAAAGTTTTCTCGAACGACATGGCAATCAACTTCAATATCATTGCTCCGCTCATGAAAGACTGGATTTGTGGCAATCTTGACAGCGGCTTGATCGTCACACCAGAGATGTGTCGGTTTCTTGACAGAATGCCCGATCTTCTGTAGAATTTGTTGTGCCCAAATAATCTCGACAGTCATATATTACATTGCACGATACTTCAACTCTGCACTAGATCGGAAAATAACTGTCTCCTTGCTTCTCCACGAGATCAAGTTTCATCCAATAAATACCGCAAATCCAGACGTACATCTACAAAAAGAAAGACATCCAGCATAATCTACATCACAAAATGCCTCAATATATGTATTGCCCACCATCAAAATAAAGAAGACCTAAACTTGGCTCCTTTTTCACATATCTAACAATGCGAAGAACACCTTCCCACTGTGTTTTTGTTGGAGATTCCATAAACTGACTCATTTTGCTAACCGCACAAGCAATATCGAATCAAGTCATTGTCAGGTAGTTGAGTTTTCCAACAAGTCGTCTATATCTGCCAGGAGATGAAAATATCTCATTGTCAGTATGAAATGACCATTCTCCATGTTCAAGGGGTGAGTCTGTAGGTTCCTGGCGCAGAATAAGCGCGGGGGGTACAGTGCCCAACTCTGATTATTGTCATATTCAATGAACAATTCGGGATCTTGCGACGATGAATGTCGTGATCCAAGGAATTGAATCAATGAAATAAGACAAAAAAATAGAAACCTGAAACCAAGAGAGAAGATCACCATATTTTGTTTATAATTAATTTAATTTAATATAATTACCTCCAATGTGAGTCTTTCTTTGTTGATGCGTCCGACCACAAATATGCAGTGCGCCTTCGTTGCGTTGTAGAGATCAAGAGAAGACCTCCTCTAGCGATAATCCACACGTGCTCCACGAATCTCCGAACGTCGTCGAAGGAGTCTCTGGGTGTTAGCACGGAAGATCATTGCGCTTGTGTCGTCCGCCTTCGATCACCTTGAGAACCGCTTCCAAAGCGTTCTCCTTAATCCGGTGGAGGATGATCGCTCTCATTCTTGAGAGCGTTCTTAGAGAGGGAATAACTCTCTAGGCTCAAGAGGTTTTCTCCAAATATTGTGCACTACACAATAGGCATCCCTTAGCTTGCCCTTGGCTAATAAGAGAATAATATAACTGGGCATTTATTTCACTAGGGTAATAATAAAATAATTTGCACAAGTGCCTTTAATTATTTCATTAATTCTATCGAGACCTCCATGTCAAATAATAACAGCATCATTATTATTTCCTGACATGCGCTTAACGAGCGAGTTATAATTAAATATTATTTAATCAAATAATATTCAATATTATTATTTCTCACTAGACCATTAATCACGGTCTACCAATCCTCCTCAATATTTATTAATTATTCCGCCCACAATATATTCATTCAAATAACTAGTGACGGAATAAATGTGATCAGGCATACATGAATAATTATTAAACCACGATCGGAAATAATATTTATTCAACTTGTTAAATAATAAATTATTTAACTAAGATTCTGGATATACTTAGTGTGTGACCCTCTAAGCCTCTTTCTAAGTGGCATTAGGCGGAGCGGCCTTAAGTTCAAGGTTAGCGTCTAGCAACACGCCAAGGCACCCATAGAAAAGAAGTTAATGCCCTAATGACATGTCACCTCATACGAACGTTTACCGTTTAATATAATCTTTTTATCACAATATCTCAAATTGAACAAGTCGCATGTCAGTGTCGTCAACCTATATGCTCGATATCCCTTTCTTTGACTTTTCGAAAATAGAACTTACCGATTAATCACCATGACCAAGGATTTATTTAGCCTATATCATTTCTATCAAAAACCCTGAAATATTATCTTCCGTTAAAGAACAAAAGAGATAAATCTTTTCTCGCATTATTCATTAATGCAATATTACTCGTGACGCACCCAACATATCCTACCTCACCGCGAACATCTGTCATCACGGTTTTTGTCAATAAATCTAAGTGCGCAATTCATAATATCCAGTAGGATATTATGAGAAAGAGACCCGACAGTAGCATGTCGTGTCTCAAAATCCTATGAGTTTCCTCCCCTGATGGCCTGTATCATTTGTGTCCCTTAAATAATATCATCCGGCTATAGAACACATATTAAATAATAGTGTCATAGCACTTCCAGGTTCTCATCATAGCAGGGATCCGCTATGACCTTTTATTGCGACGTTTACTCTTAGGACATTATCACATACAATGTTACGCAGAAAAATAATCATGATGTGATAAGAAATTTATTAATATTCAAAACCATGAATATAAGTTATCATAAAGTACAAAAGAAGTTGGTTCTAGGACACCAACTCCAACAAACTCCCACTTGCACAAGAGCCAACTGCTAACAACTTTCAGTTCACTGCCTCTCACATGATACTCATACATCTGCAGAGATAGGCCTTTAGTCAAGAAGTTCGTCACGTTCTCTTCCATGGATACTCTGTTCACTGCAACTTCACCCCTTTGATAAAAATCCTTCAAGAGGTGATACTTCCGGAGTATGTGCGTTGTCCGTTGATGTGACTTTGGCACTTTTGCAAGAGTCACCACTGCAGTATTATCACAAGACAATGTGATGAGGTCTTTACTGCTAGGTGTCACATCAAGCTCTTGGACAAAGCTCTGAATCCAGACGGCTTCCTTGGCTGCATAAGAAGCCGCAATGTACTCGGACTTCGTTGTAGAATCAGCTACAACTGGTTTCTTTGAACTTTTCCAGTTAACAACTCCTTCATTGAGACAGAAGACATATCCTGATTGCGACATCAGATCATTCTGATCTGTCTGAAAACCAGCATCAGCATACCCTCTAATGATAAGCTCCTTTTCTCTTCCATACACTAGAAACATATCCTTAATTCTTCTCAGATACTTATAGTCTTAATAGCAGTCCAATGTTGTTCTCCTAAATCTGCTTGATATCTGTCTACCATGCTCAATGCATGGGCAACATCAAGTCTAGTACATAACATGACATACAAGATTGATCCTATCACCGAAGTGTATGGGATCTTACTCTTTCTATCTTTCTACTGTTGTGTCGGGGGACACATTTTCTTAGAAAGATGTAAATCATGTAACGCTGAAACCAATCCTCTCTTGGATTGTTCCATACTAAATCTCTTTAGTATCTGGTCAATATATGTACTTTGATTTAGTCCAAGTAGCCTCTTGGATCTATCATTAATGATCTTGATCCCTAGAATGTAGGTTGTTTCGCCTAAGTCCTTCATAGAGAAGCACATGTTCAACCAGTCCTTAACCGATTGTAAGACTGGTATGTCATTTCCAATAAGTAATATGTCGTCAACATATACTACTAAGATAAAGACCGCATTCCTACTAAACTTTTTGTAAACACGCGGCTCACATTCATTTTTAATGAAACCAAATTCTTTTATGGATTCGTCAAATCGAATGTTCCATGACCTAGATGCTTGCTTCAATTCATAAATGAATCTCTGCAACTTGCAAACCCATTTGGCATCACCTGGTGTCACGAACCCTTACGGTTGTGTCATATAGACATCTTCCTGAAGGTACCCGTTAAGGAAAACAGTTTTGACATCCATCTGTCAAATCTCATAGTCATGATAAGTTGTTATGGCAATTATGATTCTGATTGATTTAAACATGGAAACTGGCGAAAAGGTTTCATCGTAGTCAATTCCTTGACGTTGTTTAAACTCTTTAGCCACTACCCTTGCTTTATAAGTACTTACTTTACCTTCCATGTCCAGTTTCCTATTGAATATCCATTTACACCCAACAAGCTTTACACCATTCGGCGCATCGACCAGAACTCAATCTTGGTTCTGATACATGAAATCCATCTCAAAATCCATACCTTCTAGCCATCTTGCAGCATTTGAGCTCTCTACTGCCTCCTTGTAGAAGAGAGGTTCATCATTGTCCAACCATAATGAGTCACCATTCTCGGTGACTAGAAAACCATATTTCTCTGGTATTCTTACCACTCTTACACTCCTACAAAGTACTTGTGTTTCAGGAACTACTTCTTCCACGGGAACCTGTGGAACTTGTTCCAGTACCAACTTTTGTGTATCTTGATCATCAACTTCATCAAAGTCAATCATGCTCCCACTATCCTTTTTGAAGATGTCCTCCCTCTCAAGAAAAACAGCTTTTCTGGCAATAGTCACTTTATTATCTAAGATGTTGTACAGGTAGTATCCCTTTGTTTCCTTGGGATACCCTATAAAGATACACTTCGTGCCCCGGGGTGCTAGTTTGCTGCCTGAAAAAGCTTTAACAAACGTAGTTTGGTCATATCTACTCAAATCATCAGTAAAAGTAATGAATTAAAAATATCCACCTCTAGCCTCTACTGAAAATAGTCCACACACATCAGTATGTACCAATCATAGAAGCTCTCTAACCCTTTCACCCTCCACCAAATCGTAGTTTGGTCATTTTTCCTTATAAACAAACGTGACATCTATCAAGTGGTTTTAGCTTAAAAAAGTCTAAATAGTCATCTTGACAGAGCTTTGTCAAATGCTTCTCGTTTGCATGACCAAGGCAGTGAGGCCACAACTGAGTGTTATATGAGTCATGTGAACCTGATTCGTTATCGATTGTCAACACTTGGTTTTCGTAATTTAATACATAGAGACCGTTATTTAAATGTGTCATACCATAACATATGTTGTCCTTATAAAAGAAACAACTTTTATTTCCGAACCTGAAAATAAACACATGTGTATCTAAACTAGATACAGAAATTATGTTTTTGGTAACAGTAGGTACATAATAAGAATCATGTAAAACCAAAATCATTCTCGTCGACAATGAAAGGTGGTAGTCACCATTGGCAGCTCGCAAATCCACCTCTCCTCTGGCAATTTTCCGAAATCTACTTGGTTCCTGCATTTGAATACATATTAGAGCACCACAAGTTGTATCTAATACCCAATGTGTAGAAATGGAAAGATTACACTCGATAACGAATGCACATTTGGCTTCCCCTTGCCTCTGGTTGCAGTTGCAGTTCCTCTTCCAGTGGCCTGACTTGCCACATACAAAACATACTGCTTCTTTTTCCTTGTCTCATCTTTGGATCTTCTTCTTCTTGGTCGAACAGTGCTCGGGGGCTTTAGACTGTTTATAAGTCATAGGCCCATTTGTCTTGTCATTCCTCTTCCTATTCACCATAAGGACTGCGGGTTTGTCACGACTCATGTCCTTATCCATTTGGCGAATCAAGATCAGAAGTTCTGACACCCTCTTCTCACTATTACTCATATTGTAATTCACAATAAAACTAGAGAAGATTTTGGGCATTAATGAAAGTATAAGATCTCTACGCAACTCATTCAGGAATTTAATCCTTAAGATGTCCAGACGCTCAATGTAGCCGATAAGCTTGACTACACGAGACCCAGCTGGCGCAGACTCTCCAAACTTAATCGTGAACAAAGCATTGGAGATCTCATACCTCTCTTGTCTCGTCTTCTTTTGACAGAGATCTCGAAGAGGAGACATCATGCTATAAGCATCCATTTCCTCATGTTGCTTCAAAAGCTCATTGGACAAGGATGATAGCAAGATGCACTGAACATTTGTAGCATCATTCAGATGTTTCTCGTACAAAGAGAGCTCTCCATCACTCGCCTCATTTCCAAGGGCAACTGGTAAAGGTTCTTCCAGCACATACAGTTTTCTTTCATGGCGAAGGATGACCGGTATGCGCCTTTGCCACTCCTGGAAATTAGTGTCGGTGAAAAGGTTTTACTTCTCGAGTATAGATCGCAACGATATGTTTGATGTCATTTTTTAATGTGGTTTCTATAAATAAGATGAGCAAAATTTTAGTGCTTTAACTTGATAAAATTAGACAAATAAATATTTATTAATCTCCCACTATTTTGTCGAAACCCAATAATCATCACCATTGGCTCCAGAATATCTTATTGCTTGGATATTCTAGTGACAAGGATCCATATTCCATTCTTATCACCCCAACTTTGGCTTGTCAAGCAATTCGAATGGTTTTAGCAAGGCAGTCCAAATGCCAACTACATTAACTCACAGTACCTTGATCCGTTGAGTAGACTTGCCAATCCTAGCGGTGATCCACAAGTGCTCCACGAATCTCTGGACGTCGACAGAGAAGCCTCCGGGTGCTAGCATGGAAGATCTTTGCGCTTGCATCGTCCGCCTTCGATCGCCTTGAGAACCACTTCCAAAGCGTTCTCCTTGATCCGGTGGAGGAGGATCGCTCTCGTTCTTGAGAGCGTTCTTGAAGAGGAAAGAACTCTCTAGGCTCAAGAGATTTTCTCCAAATGTTGTGCACAACACAATAGGTATCGTTTAGCTTGCCCTTAACTAATAATAGAATAATATAACCGGCCATTTATTTCACTAGGGTAAAAATAAAATAATTTGCACAAGTGTCTAATTATTTCATTAATTCTAGCGAAACCCCCATGTCAAATAATAACAGCATCATTATTATTTCCTGACATGCGCTTAACTTACGAGTTATAATTAAATATTATTTAATCAAATAATATTCAATATTATTATTTCTCACTGGACCATTAATCTCGGTCCGCCAATCCTCCTCAATATTTATTAATTATTCCGCCCACAATATATTCTATCGAATAACTAGTGATGGAATAAATGTGATCAGGCATACAAGAATAATTATTAAACCAAAACCAAAACCAAAAAAGCCCAAGATTAGCGTCTAGCAACACACCAAGGCACTCATAGATAAAAAAGTTAATGCTGCAACGACATGTCAATTCATACAAACGTTTACCGTGTAATATAATCTTTTTATCATAAAATCTCTAATCGAGCAAGTTGCATGGCAGTGCCATCAATCTATATGTTCGATATCTCTTTCTATGACTTTTCGGAAATAAAACTTACCTATTGATCACCATGGCCATGAATTTATTTAGACTACATCATTTCCATCAAAAGGCCTGAGATATTATCTTTCGTTAAAGAACGGAAGGGATAAATCATTTCTCGCATTATTCATTAATGCAATATTACTCGTGACGCACCCAGTATTTCCTACCTCGCCGCGAACATCTATCGTCGCGGTTTTCATCAATACATCTATGTGCGCGACTCATAATATCCATTAATAATAATTTTAAAATCTAAGGACCAATACACACGTCCGCAGATAGAAACATCCAATGACACCTATAAATGTGGATTTCCTACTATCGGGTCTCGTTCTCATAATATCCTACTGGATATCACCAAGGACGTACACAATGAGAAGGTGTCTCAAAGTCCTATGAGTCTCTACCTCTGATAGCCTATATTAGATGTGTCCCTCAAATGATATCATTGTTGCAGAATCGCCGGGAGACACAACGACAGAAACGAGAAAAAACGAAAAGAAAGAAAGCAAGGGACAAAACGATTTACGTGGTTCGGGAAAAATCCCTACGTCCACGGGAGAGGCAGAAATTCACTATGATTCGGGAGCACGAAATTACAGAGGATTTCAGTAGAAACCCTAGCCCGAAAATAGGCTATAAAACAATGGAGAATACGATCACTGTTCGAAAAAGTGGTCCGCGTCGCTACAGGGAACGGCGGCTGGCTTTGTCAAAAGCGCTACAGTTCAGTTGACCCCGAAGTCGACCCGCGACAGTTGCGGGCCACAAGCATTCGGCCCAACCGGATCGGGCAACACCAATCCAACAATCATCCGGCTATAGAACATATATATTCAAGAATACTCTAATAGCACTTCCGGTTTGTAATCATAGCAGGGATCCGCTATGAATTTTTAGTGCTACAATTACTCTTAGAACATTATCACATACAATGTTACGTAGAATAACAATCATGATATGATAAGAAATTTATTAATATTCAAAACCATAAATAAAAGTTACCATAAAGTACAAAAAAAGTTGGTTCTAGGGCACCAACTCCAACAGAGTCAACCAAGTCACCTCGAGTCATGTCAGACTCCTGCAGAAGATCAAGAACATACTTTCTTTGAGATAGAAAATTTTCTTTGTTGCATCTGGAGACCTCAATTCCTAGAAAATATCATAGTGGACCCAAATCTTTTATTTGAAAATTTTGATAAAAAAAAGATTTGAGACGATCAAGGTCGGCATCATCACTGCCAGTAATAACAATGTCATCCACATAGACTACCAAAAGGATGCTTCCTGCAGCAAAGTGATGATAGAAAACAGAGGAATCCTTTATGCTTTTGGTCATGCCAAAGCTAAGTATTACAGTGCAAAAACGGTCAAACCAAGCACGTAGCGACTACTTGAGTTCATACAGCGATCGACGAAGGCAACAAATCTTAGAGGACTCCCCCTGAGCAACAAACTCTGGTGGTTGCTCCATATAAACTTCTTCATTAAGAAAACTATGAAGAAAAACATTTTTGACATCCAACTGATGGAGAAGCCAGTGAGAGGAAGCAGCAAGAGAGATAAGTAGGAGAACAGAGACCATTTTAACCCACTGGAGAGAATGTGTCAAAATAATCAACTTCATATGTTTGTGCATAACCTTTGGCAACAATGCGAGCCTTGAGACAATTAACAGAGTCATCGGTGTTGACGCATATTGTATAGATCCATTTGCAACCGACCACCCACTTATTCGAAATAAGAGGGACAAGATCCCAAGTATAGTTGGTGTCGAAAGCCTGATGTTCATCCTGCATAGCCTGTAACTAGTCGGGATGATATATGGCCTCAGCAACAGTGCGCGGTGTATAGTGAGCAGCAAGTGTCTCTACAACTCGTGAGGTGGCCGTAGATAATCTCTAATAAGACTGACAGGAGAGTGAGCCTTTGCGAAGCGCAATAGGCAACTCCGGTGACAGAGGATCAGAAGCAGGTGAGTCGTCAGGTGGGGTAGCAACCTCGGGTGTCGGGGTGGCAGCTGTGCTTGATCGGCGAGTATATACTTGGCCAAATCGGAATCCAACATCACTAGGAAGAGGGGGGTGGGTATCGAGAGAATATGGTAAAATAACTTCGGAATTAGAAATAGGAGATGGTGGCGGGAACTCAGGAACAGAAATAACTGAAGATTCAACAAAGGAAACCGATTGATTGATGGAGAAGGGATTAGGGAAAGATGAGAGGAGCGCACGCCTTCGATAGTCCAATAGAAAAGTTGAGCTTTCTTGCCATAAGCAGATTTCAGGACCTGAGCGACAGTGGGACTTTCACTTCCTTAAGAGCCGTTTTCCTCTCCAAATAGGAGCAACAGCAACCTAATCAATTGATTAGTGCCAAGGCCCTGCCAATATCAACAGAACGTCCCGCTACTGACAACATCATCGTTGTCGTATCCTGGAATACATAGTATCTCAAACCTGGGAGGACAATGATGGAATCGTCTCGTCGCTTCGATGCACTACTTATAGACCCGTGACATTGTCGGTTCGAACTCACCATTGACCAGTGAGCTATGACGCTTTCGATCATCCGTATGGATGCTTCTGCTACTGTGTTATTGGCGTTCTACGTTGTACGATTTGACATTCCAATATCGTTGCCCCCTTTGTGAAACTGCTGAGATATCCCATAATGGCACAAGCCATTGGCCCCTCCGATATCCGCGTTGGATGCGGGAATAGCCAAGAAAGATGCATTTTAGAGCACATGCATCAAACTTAGTAATGGAGGGGCGAAGATCCCAAACATAGCACAAACAACCAAAAATGTGGAGAGGCAGAAAATGAGATCTTGGAAGTAAAGAATGGAATGGTGGTCGTGAGAATGGCATCTCGCCAAAAAACAATAGGAACTTTCTTCTTAAATAAAAGTGCACGAGCAACTACTAACAAATGACGGTTTTTTCGTTCTGCAACACCATTTTGTTGAGTTGTATCGGGAAAAGAAGTTTGATGGATTATGTCATGATCATCAAGAAAAGACTGGAAAGGTCCAGATGAATATTCACAACCATTGTCAGAACGTAACTAATGAAGTTTAGCAGAAAATTGGGTTGTAATTTCTTGATAATAAGAGTGGAACACGGAAAAGATTTTTGAACGATTTTTCAACAAATAGACCAAAGTCGTTCGTGAAAAATCATCGATGAAAGTAACAAAATATCGATAGCCCAGTTTAGATGGGCTAGGACTGGGTCCCCAGATATCATAATGGACCAAATGAAAAGGAGCGGATGCACGGGGGGTTGTGCGGGGAATATAGGTGACCCAATGATATTTTGCATAATGGCATGACTCACAATTAAATGGAGGAAGGGGACCCAAGCCTGGAAAAAGTTTCTAAAGAATGTGGGCTGGTGGATGGCCAAATTGATAATGAAGTAGGAGGGGGGTCTGCTACCCAGGAGGGGCCCCGCAAGGGGACTCTGCCCAGGAGGGGCGCCGTGAGGGGGCCTGCTGCCCAAAAGGGGCGCGGCGAGGGGGGGATCTACCCAGGGGGCGCCGCAAGAGGGCCACTGGCCAGAAGGGGCGCCGCGAGAGAAGACTCTGCCCAGGGGGCGCAACAAGGGGGCCGCTGGCCAGGAGGGGTGCCGCGAGTTTAGGGCAACGCGTAGGAGGCGCTCGGGATGGAGCTCGACCGGCAGGGAAGAGCAACGCGCAAAGTCTTGTCCGGCAGGGAGGGCTCATCTAACAGGGAGGAGCAACGCGCAAGTGGTATCGTCGTCCGGCAGGGAGGAGTAGCCCGCAAGGGGTTTCGTTCGCAGGAGGCACTGGGCGGGAGGGTTGGAAAATTATCCTAGCTCTTTGATACCATGTTATAGTGGAAAACTCGTACCTTACAATGAGGCAAGGTGCATAGTATATAGATGAGGAAAGGAGTACAATGGGTTACCCACACCGATGTGGGATACAAATATTAAACAAACATTTAACTCTTGCAAAAAGGAACAAAGTGTCTAAGCCACCACGAACCGAGCGCACTTGCTTGAGGCCTCGGTCGCCAACGACCGACACTTGGACTAATGGTATGCCTTGACGCACGGACCCCTTGAGGGGTGTTAATCAAATGAATTGAAATAGATAAGACTTAATGGCCCTTGCTTAGGTGCTTTGATATTGATTGGCCCTAGTAGGTCGTATCATGACCCTTATGAGACCTTGGAGTCGTACACTAAATTTGAGGCGAGCAATCCTTCCCCTCAAATTATGTTGGACCTAGGTGCATAGACAAGCTAGACCCCAGAGACATTGAGATGGGTCATGGGCCATCTCTGTAGGCTGATGCCAGTATGGATTACCCTATGAGGTCTACGAGGCCGTGTATACTCATGACATTGTCGAGGAGTGTGATACCCACGAGAGACGAGTGATGAACCAAGACTTGGTTGTGACCGAGGACCCCTGATAGAGATCCTTCGCTCATGTATATTGCCTAGGGGACCCCTGTAGGTGCCCTTGAGAGACAAACCCTGAGCGGGGACATGTGGTAAGGAGTGGATGATCGCGGGTGTCGCCTTAGAACCCGGATCGGTATTGTGGGTCTGAGTTAGCTGTGATGTTTAAAATCGCGCACCAAAAGAGCAACCCCATTTATGAATGTCAGTTTAGGCGTGTTTTCGACCGTTGTTTTACTTTTATAAATGATAAGGAAAATGCCCTATAAGGTGGTCATGATGTTGTTTGTATACGCCTTGGAGGTGGCTATGATGAGATATGGCATACGCCCTCTGGGCAATTGTGATCTGTATAGAAAACACCCTTGGGAAGGTTGTTGTATGTTTTAAAGAAAACGCACGAGGCGGCGGTCGTTATGCAGAAAACGCCACTGAAACGGTCTTGATACTACGGGTTGGGTTGTCATGGATTTAGAGCTGGGATGTTTCAGGATCCCGCCAGGTACTATCTGTCGGGGCTTGCGATGGGGGGGCAATGGGGGTACCTGCTATCTGTTGATGTCATGGGTGCGGGCGTGGACGGTTCTTTTAATACATGAGGTCAACCACCGGGGCTTACAGTGGGGGGCCAGAGGGGGTATCTGCTATTTGTCAGAGCCATGGGTGTGAGTGTGATTGGTTTTTCATACTAAGATGAGTTTAGCCCTCGAGTCATTATCATGTATACCGGGGTGAGTTCAGCCCCCGGGTCATTGACACTCGTATACCGGGATAGATCAAGCACCCTGGGTCATTATCATTGTATATCGGGGTGAAAGACCCCCCAGACGTTATTATGGTTGGCACGATCATCGCGACGTGCTCAGACACTCCGGCACTGACCAAACCAGGTATGGCCAATCGGGATCGCGAACTTGAGGATCAACGATGGTCGTTTTATTTATAATTCAGCAGTTATTTATTTATTTTGAGCATGTCACGTGCACATATCACTGCATTGTCGATCATGTACGAGACCGTGTTTGTGGTTCCCTACTGAATTTTGTACTCACACCCTGCTCGGGCGTCCATTGCACTTCGGTACCCAAGCAATCTTCCCTAATAGAAAGCACAGGTTGGGCAGGGATCCAAATTAGCTTGACCAAGCGGGATGGCTCAGATGGGTATATGGAGCTTGGGATGAGGCCTGGCTCGGAGTTGCAATGGAGCCTTCTGAATTTTGTTTCTTTTGTATATTTTGTATATATGATCGGCCCAGTGGGCGATCGAATTTGTATGTCTGACTATATGACTTATGCCTCCGCATCATTTATTATTATTGGTTGGGATGTTTCATTTATTCTCGCGTACTCTGATGGATGTTATTGTTATGACAATGGTGATTTTATTGTTATTATGCACTCTGATATGGGGGTATAGTATCTCCACGGCACCATCCTGGACATCCGCTACTAGTCGGCAACCTCTGGCGTATGAGGAGGCGCGTCTTAGGTCATGTAGCGCCCTCGGTCTGGTTACCGTTCATAGTGAGCCGGGCCGGGGCATTACACGCTCAACCTAAATTGTGAAGGTGAGCCAACCCTAAAATGACAGGTTCGCCCCCATTTTAAAATTAGAGCAGGGCATGGTCACGACGTGACGCGCAGGGCTCACGGCATGACAACCCCTACTAGGCACCCCGTCATGGCATAGCCCCTTGGGTCATAGCGTGATACACCTCCATCGTGCAGAACTCCCAAACCTAATGGCCCTTCCTCACGGCATGACCCCTCTGGTCACAGCATGGCACAACCCCCTCCGGGCAAAACCAAAATCCTGAGGCCCCGGCCTTCATGACATGGCCTTCGCCCTCCACAGTGTGGCCTTCGCCCTCGTGGCACACCGCAACCCTCGTCACGACATGGCCCCTCTGGCCACAGTGTGACAAGCCTTCCCCGTCAAAATCACAAAGGCAATATGTAAGACTCTCTGATATATTACGTAAGGGTGCTCGTCACGGCAAGTCGCACTCAACCACAGCGTAACGTCCATGTGTAATATATTTGCCTTTACAAATCCCCCTCAAAATCCACCACACTGTGACACCCACTGGTCACAGCATGACCCTCCGCTCACGATTGTCACCCAGCCTGAACACCTCCACCGTGCCATGACACCCATCGGTCACAGCGTGACCAACAGCCTCCATGTGGTGGCGCCTTCCTGGCCACATAGTGACTCCTCAACCAACCCTCTTCACGACGTGGCCCTTCTCTGTCACAGCATGACGAGCCATCTGCAACAGAAAAAATTAGCAAAGGGTCATCCTGACCCTGATCCGATCCAAAAATTAAAATTTCCTCTGAAAATAACGGCCCAAAAATCCACAGGTGATTACTGTTGTCACGGGTGAAGAAGGGGGGTGCCCAAATGGGTGAGGGGCGGCTACATGAGATGAGGGCTGGCTAGCAAAAGGAGTCGCCGCCCCCCTCTTGAAAATCTCTTACAGGTTTTTTTTCAGCAGAAAATATTGATACCAGGTTCTAATACCATGTAGAAAGAGAAACATAGAAATTGTGTCTCCAAGAGGGTATGTAGGCTTTATTTATAGGGAAGTCAATACAAAAGATAAGAGATGAAATTTAAAATACAAGGGATAATCTTAACTCATTCAAACCTAACTTATATCTAAAGGGATGCATATGCTAGCGTAACAAATGGTTCATCAGGTTTTCTAGATGGGTTGGGCCAACTTTACTGAGATTAGCCCGGACAATGGCCCAGACCTAAGATTGGGCTTCAAGAGACATAACCATTAAGCATTATTATTATTATTATTATTATGCTAGACATTTTCAATATGGTGGCCGATGCCTTATCAACTTAAACATAACCATTAAGCATTATTATTATTATTATGCTAGACACTTTCAATGGGACAACTTATGGATTGAAAGTGATTCCACTCTGGTTGTCAATCTAGGGTTAGAAGTCGATCATCAATGGTCCCTTGGCAGCTTTTCAGTGAATGGATGGAATGCTTGGCATACCTAGAAAGGATCCATTACCAGATAACTCACATTTGCAGAGAGGCCAATATGGTGGCCGATGCCTTATCAAAGCATGGAGTGGAGGTCTGCAATTCCTTTTGGACTTTCTCTCTTAATGATAATCACGTACCCCTGCACTTGTCTAATGTCACGGGAGATTTGTACAGCAGACTTTGATCTCTCCTTGTCTCTGATCTTGTTTCTTTTTTGATAAAATTTGTTGGTATTGGGCCTTTGGCCCTTTTCCCGCGCCTTCCTTTTATTATTATATTTTAACTTAAATTTTAAATAAATTCAGGTTTGGGTCAAAGTAAGTCGGCCTAAAAACCAAGGTTAACGAACTGGCTCGGTGGCTCGAGAGTTTTGACTCAATTATGTCCACATTGATATCACATTTCCTTTGTGCACCTCTTTATAACTTATTTTGGGAACAAAAAAACAAAAACAAGTCCAAGTTGTTCTTGTTTTTCTGTTTTTTAAAACAAAAAATTCGGAAAAGAAAAAAACAAAAAGAAATATCACCAAACAGAATACAAAGACGCAGTTTCAATTTAATTAATAAAAAAAATCTATTTTTATTTTCAAAAATATATTGAAAAATGTGGCAGATTGCATAAATGCAAAATATGTTTTAGAAAATGGAAATGAAAATAATAAGGTTGCTTTTCGTTTTAGAAAACATTTGCTGCTTTCATTTTCCAAAAAATGTATTAAAAAGGGTGTTAGAAAATATCTGAACAGTATGAAAAAACAAGAAATTATATGATTTGCATCTTGCATCTTCATTTTCTAAAAACATAAAAACAAGTTTTAAAATTAAAAAACTTTCCCATTTTCATTTTCTAAAAAATGGCTCCAATTTACATAATTTGTAGAATGATAAAGAGAGGTAGACCCGAATACCCAAGATGCACTCTAAAGGAGACCTTGAGGTCCTTTTATAATGAATGATAAAGACCACATCGGACAACAAGTCCGATGTGGGACGCAGACTCCAACACCCCCCCAAGCTAGGTGCACCTAGCTTAGACACATAAAGAAAAACAAAGCAACAAACAGACGCTGCAAACACTCCCCCTCAAGCTGGACATACCCAGCTTGATGACAAAACAAGACAAAGTAGAAAAAGATAAACCGCTATGGTTGCTCCCCCTCAGGAAGGTGATGGATGATGCTACTAAAAAAAGATTGGTTGTTAAGCTGAACAAGCGGACTGGTCAACGGAACACCGGGAAAGCCGCACAGGCAGGCCAGTCGTCAGAGGTGTCGGGAATACCGCATTGGCGGTGCCGGACATCGGAGCACCGGGAAAGCCGCATGGCGGTGCCAGACGTCGGAGCGCCGGGAAAGCCGCACTGACGGGCCGGTCGACAGAGGCGTCGGGAATGCCGCACTGGCGGTGCCGAACGTCGGTGTGTCGGGAAACCCGCAAGAGGAGGCCAGCATGGAGGCGGGGGCTGCCGCAGGAGGAGGCTGGCATGGAGGGAGAAGTCGGTGGAGGCGTCGCACAGGGAGTCAGCGCACGAGAGAGGGGAAGCTGAGAAGGGAGGCTAATCGGTAGAAGGCGGCTCGTGGATCCTACGGCGCGAGCAGGGAAGTGTCGGGCAGGAGCCGCGCGCAGGGAGTCACGTGCAGGAGGGGGCTACTGGAGGTCAATTGCGAGCGCGGGGAGGGAGCTGTCGAGGTTCGTCGCGCACAGAAATCGGCGCATGAGGCGGTGGTCGGCCGCGCCGCGACGATCGGGAAGGAGGGTCGCGGCCGAGACGCACAAAGGGAGGGTCGGGTGGGTGGCAGCAGAAGGAGGCCGGCGTGGAGGTGGGGCTTCTTCAGGAAGGCACGAGCAGCGATGGGAGGCTGCCTCGGAGGAGCAGCAGAGGGGCGGCAGCGGAGGACTCATAGATCCCTGGCCATGGAGGCCGCCACCCCCCCACGGGAGGAAAAACACTGAAAACCCTAGACGAGAGAAAAAAAATAGGAGGAAGTGCTCGGGTTGGATTAAACCTCATCTGATACCATGTAAAAGGATAAGAGGGGTAGACCCAAATACCCAAGGTGCACTCTAAAGGAGGCCTTGAGGTTCTTTTATAATGAATGACAAAGACCACATCGGAGCACAAGTCCGATGTGGGACGCATACTCCAACATAATTCAATACATTTATGGAAAATTAAAAAAAAAAAAAACAGGAAATATTTTCAAAAAACAAACACACCTTATGATTTCAAAAAAATTAAAAAAAGGTTTTCTTTTTTTTTGGAAAATGAAAATGTATAGAAATTGAACTCATATACTTTCTTATCCCCCACCCACCACTCTCCAAAACATTTTCTAATACATTTTTGAAAAATAAAACAGAAAATGTTTTCATGTATCAAACACACCCTAAACCTTGATCCATCCAAAACACAAAATCTTGGCACTTAGCGATAGATTGCAAGGTTTCAAAAGGGTAGCTAATTTCACAGGGCACGGATAAACACAAGTTGCAAATGCATAAAATTGGCAGCACGTCATACTTAACATGTTCAGATTGTTAGAATGGAGGAGAGCTATGACCCAATACCCAAGACGCCTCCTATGGGAGGCCTTGGGCCTTATTTATAGAAAATAATAAGGATGACATGTTACATAAAGTCCGATGTGTCTAACACAGATGATGACCGCTAATACCACCAAATATGAAATTCCATCCCACTTCATTAGGTATGATTAAGAAAGGACCTTGGTAAACAAACCAGCTGACTTCAGAGTCTACATGTATGATTAATCCAAACAGAACAAATGTTACCCTTTCAAGAGAAATCGCTCAACCGGAAATAAGGGTCAAGCTTTATCAAACACTTAATATTTCAAAGCATAGTATAGCCCTAATTTTTTCCAAAGGGAAAAAAAAAACAAAAAAAAAACTTATTGCATAGTTTTGGGCAATGAATGAATTAAAATGATTGGTATGCTCGCAATTTAAATAACAAAACAATATTGTAACTCACATTTTTTGCATGACATAGATCGACCAAACCTTTGAATAAAGCCTCCAACTCCATCAATCCATTACTGATCTACAATATAGACAATAAGTGTTTTTTCAAAGAACGCTAAACCAAATGATCGAGATGCAGGAAGCATTAAGAAACAAGTGAACAATTTGGCAATAAAATAATGCAAATTATTTAGCTAACAAACTTGTAAAAATTTGCATTAACTGTGGATATAAAAAAAATCTCACAAACTTGGCAAGAAGGTAATCTGCAGAATAAATTATCTAGGGATAAAGTTTGCGATTTGCTCTTATAGACACTGATAGAGGCCACACACTTGCATGTCAAGATCTCATTACAAATATCAAAGATTAATAGGTAACTCAGCTATTTCTATTTTTCTCAACTACAATGATCAAAGGACGACCATTTGCGATTTGATCTTATAGACACTGATAGAGGCCACACACTTGCATGTCAAGATCTCATTACAAATATCAAAGATTAATAGGTAACTCAGCTATTTCTATTTTTCTCAACTGCAATGATCAAAGGACGACCATTTGTATTCTAATGAACATTAGGTAGGTTACCCGGACAATAGAAGGTCCGCATGAATTTATCATGTTTTCAGTGGGGCAATCAACTCATAGGGAAGATTTTAAGCACAACGTACCAAGAAAGAGTCATTGATCCCATGTCGAATGAGCTTGGCTAAAAGCATGATGCCATCTAAAAGTGTAACCTATAGGCGTCCAATCCTTAAAGCTGATATCACAGCTGAGGTCAGAAGTTCGATTTCTAGCGGTGCAATTGTTAGCTGGGAGGTCATTGAGCCAAGTCACAGCCAACTTGTGAAGCATTGACCACTAAAGGTTAAAGGATTTCGATTTTTATTGTTGGTTTACTATTTAATTAAATTTTAGATTCAGCGATAACTTAGAAGCAACCTCATGAGGAGAGCGAATGGAACATTGATACTTCAAAAATTCAGTGCAGAAATTACTAAGCAATTAAAAATAAGAGTACAGCTTGAAAAATAATGAGAGAAAAATGAAATCGTTTGAACCTGTGGTGTTTTTGACAATCACTATTTCTTGAGTGAGTAAAGTCAATCTCTTTGCACAAGAGTCACGCACAAGATACTACATCCACAACATCAATAGAGAATACTCGTATTACTAGCATTCCTTCAAATGCACCTCCTATCGCATGGGATGTTTTTCTACATATTTTTTGAGCTACATTACACCATCACCAACATCAACAGAGGATACTCCTACAATCGACATACCTCTAAACGCACCTTCTATTGAGTGGGATGTTTTACTATTTATTTTTGAGTCTCTAATGTAAATTTTTCGGTATTTTTTCAAGTACTTTGATGTGCAATTACATGTATGGTGTTTTTATCTTTCTAAGCACCTTGACTATGCAACAAAGTCTTGTACTCAAAGCTTCTTGTTAGTGGAGTTAGTTTAATGTTTTTCTTATACATTATGTGCTCTTGTGCATGCCTGTAATTCTATATTGCTTACCTTAATTCTTTTTTTATACACGCAACTGGAGAGAAAGAAGGGAAAATTGAAAACCAATGCCCATGCATAGTTGCATCTTTGTAAAACTAACGATGAGTGCTTTTGCATTTCTATTAAGATGCTTATTGTGGGGAAGACCAGCATAACTGTCAGGCTGTTGTGGAATTCTTGTTTTTGTGCATCATGTAGACTTGTGATCATTAAAAATATATAAGGATCTGCTTTTGAGAACAATAATTGTTTTTTTCTTATGATCTCTCAAGAACCGTTGTGATGTTTTGCTTTTAACAAAGTTTTATATTTATTGAAAACTAATCTTTTGTAAAATAATATTTTTGAAAAACAGGTGAAAGTTGCTGAAATGTTCGAACCCAAACACAAAGGGGAGAAAAGTTTTTATCTTTAAGAAAGTTGTTTTCCGGACACAGGTTTTCGGACTGAGCAAAACTGGACACAAAAAGTGTAAGGAAGATGGAAGCTGGAAGTTCTGTAAAGTTGTTGATCGGACGCACCATCAGACTCAAATCCATCGGTATTAAATTCAAGATTCATCGGACTCGACGTTGGTTAGAAAGTCAAAAGTTGTGGAATGATGAAGTCGAAATGATGTTGAAGGGAGTAAAAGAAGACATTGATATTAGGAGTTAGAAAAGTTCTTAAACTTTCTAACTTAAGTCAAACGATGCAATGCAGATCTCAAAAGTTCTCAACATCATGAAAATCGTGATACAAGCAGGAGTTTGTGTTTGAAGAGCTATGAATTCATCGGTGTGAAGAAACGTGAGAAGTTGAAGATATTGGTTTTCAGTCGGACCGATAAACCAAATATATAGATCATCAGATCCAAAAGAATCGAAGGCAAAAATTGTTGATTGCTGGAAGTTTGCCTTTACCGTAATCAGAGAAAGAAAGAAGTTGCTGAGTTAGAAAGTTGGAATGTTGCTGAAGAGGTTGTATGAAGACAACGATGTCAGGAGTTAAAAAGTTCTTTTTCTAACCTAAAATCAGCTGATATTTTGCCGGTTATGGAGTTCTCATAAGTCATGATAAAGTCTCATGATAAAAGCTTTTGAAGAATGGAGGCTATTGAAGGTCGCTGAATAGTTTGTATCGGTTCCAAAAACCCAGACACAGAAGATCGAATCTTTAAGTATCGGACATAGAAGTTGTCAAAAGTCTGAATGTGTAAAGCTGATGAAGTTTGAAGAATTTCAAAGTTGCTGAGTGGAGTTATCATCGGATGCAGAAATCGTAATGAGTTTTCTATCGTAATGAGAAATTTGTTGTAACGAAGAAAGTCGGTCAGACTGAACTGAGGAAGATCTATCGGACCAGGGGCAGACACCGATACATCGGATGCAGTTTCTGTAAGAAAGTCGATCAACTGAGCTGAGGAAGTTTCATCGTAATGGGCTGAGGAAGTTACATCGAGATGGAGAAAGGTTAGGAAGTCCGAGAAGGCAAATTACGGAGAATACTCAAGAAGATTCCAGAAGATTTGTGATGAGTTGAAATGGTCAAATTTGAAATTCAAATATGCGTAGATCTCGGAGTTTTTTAATTTGAAAGAGCGGGGAAAGTTTTCAAGTTTCTCGCCTTTGCCATTCTGGGATGCCTATAAATAGAAGCACAGTCGTACTTTGCAATCTTTTTCACGTGCAGAAAAGACGGAGCACTGCAAAGGTTGAGTTGGAACTTGAGTCAGAGTTAAGAAGTCCGAGAAGGCAGATTACGGAGAATAATCAAGAAGATTCCAGAAGATTTGTGACGAGTTGAAATAGTCAAACTTGAAATTCAAATATGTGTAGATCTCAGAGTTTTCGAATTTGAAAGAGGGGAAAGTTTTCAAGTTTCTCGCCTTTGCCATTCTGGGATGCCTATAAATAGAAGCACAGTACATTCGTACTTTGCAATCTTTTTCATGTGCAGAAAAGACGGAGCACTGCAAAGGTTGAGTCGGAATTTGAGTCAGAGTTCTTTCCAGACAGAGATCTCGTTAAAAGGTCGGACATCTATTGTTTTGTTTACCAGACTGAGCAACATAGTATTGAGTCGATCGGACTGAGCAATTGAGCAAAGTTTTGAGTATTGCAGATTGAGAATGGGTTCATTGTACTGAGTCCATCGAATTGAGAGAATCGGACCCAGCCACATCGCACTAAGGATTCTGGGCAAAGCATGTGTAGAGCAGTTTGAACAAAGTCTCTATTCTTATGTTTTGGCTCAATTGTTTGTAAACAAACTTTGTAAACTGACGGGAGTCGGTATAATCATTCATATCAGGAGATAGAAGATGTTTAACAGAAGTTGGCACAAGGTGTCTTCACTTCTTAATAGTGAATTTCCATAGACCCACGGGAATGACTATAGCAATGATGTAGGTTCTCACACTGAGGTCGAATCTTGTAAATCTTGTGAGCTTTACTTGCTTTTCTACTTTTGTATGCATGAGTATTTACTAAAAGATAATAAGGAAATGAACTTTAGCAGGTTGCAGGGGTTAAGTTTCTAAAAGTCTTGAAACTTATAAAAAGTGAACAACTGATTCAGCCTCCCTTCTCAGTTGTTATTCAATCCTTTGAAACTTCAATCTCAATCACAGGATGTTGTTTGAACAATGTTTATCAAGTGTTTCAAGTAGAAAGAATTAAAATTTGCAAAGAGTTGAGCTAGTGTCAGAGCTTTATAGTCGACGCCAGTGTTTCTGAATGTTTGATACCAAGATTGACAAATCTGCCGCCGTAAGCATTGGAGGTTTAAGTATTAGACAGAAGCATTTTGGATTCTCTAGGGCCATTCATTTTTGGAGCAGTATGTGCCACTTGACCGACTGCCTGAGTGCTCAGGCTGTGAAACAAAGTTTTGACTGCAAGCTGAAAACAGACAGATACTTGAACTGGACAGCGCAATTAGCGCATTAAATCGCTCAAGTTGTGGAGCTCATAGATACAAAAAGATTGGATAAAAACTTGGATCACCCAAGAGGCACGTACATCTCACAAGAAAAAAAAAATTCCCTAACACTGAGAATTTAAAGAGTCGTGCATAAGTAGCTTAAGATATGCCTCTTGCAGTGGGCTTGAAAGCTTCCAAGGGATCTCAAGAGACAAGAAACGGCAGAATTAAGAAAAAAATTGAAAGATATCCTAAGCATCAAAATCAAGAGCTTTCTTTGGAGGAGATAAGTACTTTTGGAAATTTTAATTCAGCGAATTCCTTGGAGATTACTTTTTTCATCAGTTTTGAGTGAAGAGGGTTAAAGTGAGGATTGGGTGTTCAGAATTTTCCCTTATTGAGTTTCTCTTTAGTTTGATCTGATTCTTGTTATCAATTGAACTGACAAATTTGTTCGTTTCACTGGTGAAAAGCAAAGAATTGACTTGTACACATTCAACACTAGTAAAACCTTTGATCGGGTGTGGACCTAGAGTGTGAATGCTGCCATTCAAACCGGCATTGCAAATAAAACTGGCATTGCAAATAGATTAATTATGTAAAACAGAGTAAGAGATTCTAATCATCTAACGGTATAATGGAATCAATCAACTTACCTTCGTAAAAATAAAATAAAGATTAGATACTTTTGCAGCATCAGAAGGATCTGCCAGGTGCATTTCCTCCATTGAAGAGGAGCTTTCAATTGAGCGAGGGTTGACAGCTAGCTCTGGGGACATGCTCTTGCATAAAGACCCAAAAAGGGCATGAAAATCTGTTGCATGCGCTGAAATCAATTTGGAAACCAGAGCACTCCCAAAAGCTTGAGCACTTGGGTAACCCCAGATCGCGAGCAAATTTTCAGAGGGGGCATGCTGAGTATATTTGTCTTCTGTTAGATGGCTTGAAGTCTCGACTTTGTCTGTCTGAACTCCTACAGTCTTACAACTTCTTCTGTCTAGCAATCAAAAAGTATAAAGTAAAAATATAAATGAAAAATATTTAATTAGGATAAAATAACAATACAACAAGAAACTCATTTCTCACCTAAATCTACATGAGAGGTATTTTGATCATTGGTGTAACTTTCATTTGGACATTGTCGAGAAATCTCTGAGTAGCCTTGGATATGAACTGTACGTTTCCTGCCATTCTGGCCACTGTGATGCAAAGTTTGGCATCAAAAGTAGAACAATATATGTAATTTCTACTGTATAAAATAAGAAATCACACTAAATTACCATAGCAAAGGAAAAGTACAGGTGATCATCAAGACAAATAAATTATTTTGGGTAGATATCACACGCAATCAACAAAAATACATGACACAGCCATGTAGAGCTTCTTGAAAATGTTACAGCTGCATCTACAATTAAATCGGTGCTCGTGTCTAATTTGGATGGTAATATGTATTTCTAGAACATGAGATACAAGAAATGCTTGCAACCGAAGAATAAAAAAATACATTTGTTGGCATCTATACAACAAAAAATAAAAACATAAAAAACATAAAAAAATGAACCGTTGGGTTGGATCAATTTGAAAACAAATATTTTTCGTAGTATTTAGAATATTTAGATATGTTAAACCCTGTTTTTATTATTTTGGGTATTTCTGAGTCCCACATCAGAATACTCTATCATGTATTCCTTTTCCTCAATCTATAAAAGAAGGTCTCCGTCTCACCTTGAGTTACGGAGAATTCCTCCTCTACATGGTATCAGAGGGTTGGATTTTTTCCCCCTCCCGTAACCTCTCTCTCCTGTGCGGCGCTCTCTGCCCCACATTCTCCTGGGGACTCCCGGTTCGCCCGGCCCCGCCTCCTTCCCTGTGCAGCACACTGCCTTCGTCGCGCCTCCCACCTTCACGCCTCCAGTGGCTCTCTGGCCCTCGGTGACACCCGCGACGCATCCCAGCACCCCTCCCATTCCGCTACTGGCGCAGCTCCCAGCTTCCGCCCTACGCGGCACCCCTCTCGGCCCCCGCGCGACGGAGCTCCCGCTGCACAACCCAGCGACCCCGCTTCCAAACGCCGCTCCCGGCTCCTGCGGCCCATCGCGGCGAATCCCAGCCCGCCTCCTCTTGGCAACTCCCATCCCCACCTGCTCTGAGCCCCGCCTGCTCGCGCACCCCCTCCCAACAGCGCCCCTCATCCCTAGGAGCCCTCCTCGTCTTGCGGTGCTCCCAGCGGCGCTCCCGACTCACGGCGCCCTCCGTCGGCGTCACCCGCTCCTCCCGATTCCGACACAGCTCTCTCCTGCGGACCTCCGATCCAGGCGCCCTCCCAACGCGTCGCCCAGCTCATCCCGTCATCCTCCCACTTTTGCCGTCATCGCCCGCCTAGTCCCGGCAATCGCGGCGCCCTCCATCTGCCAAGCGGCTGCCTCTCCCGACGCCTCCCGATTCCTACGCCAGATCCCGGCCTTCGGTGCCACATATCGGTCCCGCTCTCCACAGAGCACTACTAATCCTACCCTCATCTGCAGATGTCCGACGCTCCAATGGCAGCATCTTCTGCTCTGCCACATATGATCACAGTCTTCACCCGCCTCGTTGATGAGCGGCTCGACTCCACCAACTTCTCGATCTGGCGGAAGACCGTCTTGATGTCTCTAACAAGCATGGACCTTGATTCTCACCTTAAGGATCCTCCATCAACATCTATTAATCCCAAATATCATCCTTGGAAGCTTGTTGATAACAAGATCTTTGTCTTGCAAATACGGTCAAGGAACTCTGGGATTCCTTGAACCTCATGTATTCTGAGACCAATAATTTGGCTTGGGTCTCCGATGTTCTTCAGCGCCTATCGCTTATCCGACAGCAGGACTGTTCCTTCTCGGCGTACTTCATGGAATGAAAATCTCTTTAGAATGAGTTGCTTGAGTTGTGGCTCATTCCCCAAACACCGGAGGCAGCTAGGGCCCAACGGGACCAACTGTGCATCTTTAGTCTTCTCAATGGCCTCGCTCCTGAGTATGCGACGACGGCTACCGAGATGCTCGTCAGCCCATCTACTCTGGAGATCCCACATGTGTACCATCGTCTGGGCAAGGCCCATCGGGCTCTTCCCCCGCCCACCCTCATCATCGATCACTCTGCCCTCTTTGGTCGTGGCAGTGAATGCTCCTTGGGCACTCGTGGACGTGACTGTGGGGAGGGTCATCCTCGTCCCCTGTGTCAGCACTGTGGCAAGCTTGGTCACCTGATCGACCGTTGTTGGGTTCTTCATGGACGCTCATCTCAGGATGTTTCCTCGTCAGCCGCAACTCTTCCTCCATCTCTGGACCTTTCCATGGTGGACCTCCGAATGCTTCACGATCCTCGGACCCCCTCTATATCGGGTCCGTCTTCAGCTTCTCTTGCCTATTCTGGTGGTTCTGCTGCCTTCATCGGTCGTCACTCCCCTGCCTGGATGCTAGACTCAGGTGTCTCCGACCACCTCACCGGTGATGCTGGTATGTTGTCCTCCTATTGTCCTTATGCTAGTTCCTCAGCCATCACCGTAGCTGATGGTTCCACTATCCCCATTGCGGGCTTTGGTGCATGCTACATGAATTCATCTATTCACCTACCCTATGTGGTACATGTATCGCGCAATCATTTTAACGTTCTATCCATCGGTAAGCTTACAAAGAATTTCAACTGTGCTGCAATATTTACATCCTCTGTTGTTGTCTTTCAGAAGCGGACGACGAACCGGAAACTTGGTAGAGGCCACCTTCGGGAAGGGGTATACATGTTCGATGGACCAACATCCGTCGCCTGCACGTCTGTCTCTGCCAATGCATTGGACCTTCATTTCTGGTTGGGACATCCATCTGCCTCCACCATTCATCAACTATTTCCAGATATTAGTCTGCATGTGTCTTTTCATTGTGAGTCTTGTAAATTTGCGAAACATCATCGCACTTCATGCATTCTTCAAGTGGATGCACAGGCCTGAAAACCTTTTGATCTGGTTCATTCAGACATTTGGGGTCCCTATGCCATCTAGAGTCATTTGGGGTATAAATATTATATATCCTTCACTAATGATTTTTCGCGAATGACTTGGTAGTACCTACTTCAAGAACGGTCTAAAGTGCTTTTCACTTTCCAGACTTTTTACACTGAGATTCATACATAGTATTCCATCTCTGTTAAATGTCTGCGCTCGGACAATGGGCGCGAGAATATATCCACTCCCTTTCAACAGTTTCTCCAGGCGAAAGGCATCATTCATCAGACCTCCTGTCCTGATACACCCCAGCAGAATGGAGTGACCGAGCGGAAACACCGACATATTCTAGAGATTGCTCGTGTCATCTTCCACCGACAAATGGGGAGATGTGATCCTTACAGCTACATACCTTATCAATCGTCTTCCTTCTTTTATCCTTCAGAGAGAGACTCCTTTTCAAACTCTGTTCTCCTTTATCCCTTCTCACTCACTTCCACTTCGGGTGTTTGGATGCCTCTGTTATGTTCGTGACACTCGTCCCGGCCTCTCCAAACTCCTTCCTTATTTTATCCTTCAGGGGGAGACTCTTTTTCAGACTTTGTTCTCCTTTATCTCTTCTCACGCACTTCCACTTAGGGTGTTTGGATGCATCTGTTATGTTCGTGACACTCGTCTCGGCCTCTCCAAACTCTCTCCCAACTCTCTCCCAACTCTCTCCCAAATCCCTCTGTTGCATAATCCTTAGCTATTCACGCACCCAGCGCAGATATCATTGCTTCTCACCGGACCTACGGAGGTATGTCATCTATGCTGACGTCTCGTTTGTTGAGAGCTCTCTGTTCTCCCTTCCCTCTCTCCATCCCGACACTGGCATTGATTATTGTCTTCCTCTCATCATCCACCCACCTCTGGTGTCTCCCCATGTTGATCCTCGTTTTGGTACGGTCTACTCTCGTCGCCCATCGACTGTATCCCCCATCCCGGACATCGACACCATCGTTCCCGCTTCGTCCGAGATTCTTGCCCCGACACCAAACGACTTGCCCATTGCACTCCGGAAAGGTACTCGCTCTTGCCAGAGTACTGCTCTATTTACATCTTCATGCAGGGTCTGTCAGCTCTGGAGAGGGTATATATTCTCCGCACAGTTGGCGATGCAAAATCTCACCCGGGGTGGCTACAACCATACTTGGGATCTAGTCCCCCTTCCGACGGGCAAACAAGAGGTTGGCAGCAAATGGATTTATATAGTCCGCCTTAATTCCGATGGGACTCTCCATCACCTCAAAACCCACCTTGTGGCAAAGGGTTTTGCTCAGACATATGGTATTGATTATTTTAATACCTTCTCTTCAGTCGCCAAGATGGTCTTCGTTCGATTATCCATCTCTCCGGTCGCTTATCATCATTGGCCCCTTCATCAACTGGATGTCAAGAATGTCATCCTCTATGGATTTCTTGAGCAAGAGGTAGCAGCCCCCCGGATTTTGTGCCTTCGGAGTCGACTCCCAAGTTTGTCGACTTCGTCGCTCTCTATATGGTCTCAAGCAGTCTCCTTGTATTTGGTTTGGCCGATTCAGCAGCGTCGTCACCGTCTTTGGACTCTCCCGCAGTATGAAGGATCACACCATGTTCTACAGGACGACATCCATCGGCTGTATCCTATTGTTAGTATATGTGGATGATATCATCATCACCGGAAGCGACTCCACTGGAATCGTCCATCTCAAGGGGCATTTTCACCATCACTTCCACACCAAAGATCTCAACCCTCTCACATACTTCCTTAGCATCGAGGTCTCCCGTTTTCCGGACACCATCTTCCTCTGCCAACGGAAATATGCGTTGAATATTCTGAAGGATGTTGGGCTGACACAGGCCACCGTCGTTGACACTCCTCTTGAGCCTAGGGAACGGTCTCTCTATGACTTCTCGGAACCGTATTCACACCCAGAGCGATACCGTCGACTGGAGACTCAATTATCTCACCATGACTCGTCCAAACATTATCTGCGTTGTTGGCAAAGTGAACCAATTCATGAAGCATCCGACCACCTCTCAGTGGGATGTTGTCCTCCGCATCGCCAAATACATCAAAAGAGACTTTGTCTGTGGTCTTCGCTACTCCCACCACGCTCACCTGAATATTTGAGGTCATCTGTGATGTTGACTATGCTGGTTGTCCTGCTACCCGAAAGTCTACTTCTGGGTTTGTCGTTTTTTTGGCATGCAACCTCATCTCTTGGCGCAGCAAGAAACAGATTGTCGTCTCCAGATCTAATGCGGAGTCTGAGTACCGTGTCATGGCCGCCGTTACTACAGAGAACATTTGGCTTCGTCATCTCCTCTGGGAGCTTGGTTTTCCATGAACGCACGAAGCATATCAAGGTGGACTGTCACTTTCTTCACCACCACCTCGAGCACAACCATGTCAGCTTTAGCCACATCTCGACGGCGGATCAACTTGCCGACATTTTCACCAAAGGCCTCCCAGAGGCTCGTCTGGCTTCGCTCAGTTCCAAGTTGGGCATCCACAGCATCTACGACCTACCTTGAGGGAGAATGTGTATGGTTTGTCTGATATCATCTTTCTTTTGTGGGACTCGTGGTCCAAGTTGGGCATGTCCAGCTTAAGGAGTGTTAAACCCTGTTTTTATTATTCTGGGTATTTTCGAGTCTCACATCGGAATACTTCATCATGTATTCCTTTTTCTCAATCTATAAAAGAAAACCTCCGCCTCACCTTGAGGTACGGAGAATTCCTCCTCTAAAAGATATTTAGATATGGATTTGAGCGGGTCAATGGCTTGACCGGGTCGATGGTTTGACCGAGTCAGTGGTCAATGGTCAATGGTCAATGGTTTGACTTGTGTTTATGATTGTATCGTTTTTTCTTCATTTATAAATGTTAGAACTCGTTTTATTATGTTTCCGGGTAAAGGGTATTTTCAAGTCCTACATTGGATTACTCCACCTTGTAATCTTTTTAACCTATCTATAAAAGAAGGTATTCACCTCACTTTGAGGTAAAGAGAATTCACCTTCTATATGGTATCAGAGGAAAAACTCCGATAATTTTTTTTCCCAGCTGCCCTCATTCCGCCCGAGCGGCTCCCTCCCGGCGCTACTTCCCTCACCCGCAGCTCTCCGCCTCCTTCCAGGCGGCTCTCTGACCTTCCCGACGGAACCCTCCCGCTCGAGGTCCTCCATCCCGCCCAAGCGGCACCCTCCCGCCCGAGGCCCTCCGTCACGCCCGAGCGGTTCCCTCCCGACGCGCCCGTGGCCCTCTGCCTCCCTCCACAGTGGACCAGCACCTCCCTCGGCGATTCCCAACCCACATCCCTGACGGTCCCCCGGCCCGCCTTCCCTCGGCAATCTCCCGATCCCGCCTCACCCTGCGGCTCTCCCGATGTCGACTCCCCCTTCCCTGCCCGTCGCCCCCGGTAGGCGCCTCCCTCCCTGCACGATCCTTCCTGTGCTCGACTACTTCCGCGCAGCTCCTTCCCAACCCCCTCCCGACGGTAGCCTCCCTACAGCTTCCTGGCTTTGCCCGGCCCCGCCTCCCTCCCTGTGCAGCGCAAGCTTCTGTGCCCCGTGGCCCTCCGTCCACCTACGGCCTCCCGGCTCCCTCCCGACGGCAACCTTTCGACGCGGCTCCCCTGCCCCGCCCCCTCCTCAGCACTCCCCAACCCACCTCCCACGCGGCTTCCCAGCCCCGCCCTCCTCGACACTCCCCGACCCCACCCTCCTCGGTGCTCCCCGATGCCTCCTACGCTATTGTCCCAACCAACGCCTCCTGCGGCATGCCCATCTCCAACTGCCTACCTCCTACGCAACGGCCTTCGACCAGCTCCATCACCGCCCCAACATCTTTCCCGGTGTCCCCTCAATGGGTGGCTCTTCCACCCACAGCCCTCCAGCACCACCTCCAGCCATCGGCTCTCATGCAAGGCCGCCCCCTCTCCTCAGTTGTCGGTCTTCCCACACGACAGCCCCATGCATCATCCCTACGTCTGTGCACCCGCCTGAGTAATTGTCCCATGCTCCGTCACCGGTCCTCCCGCAAGGCGGTCCCCCTTCATCCAGTACCCGTTACAGACTGGAGCTCTCGAAGAAGGAGAATACACTTATACAATCTTCTCGGGCTGCTTTGCCACCTTCAGTCGCTCATGTTCCTCAGAATCCGTTTAATCTTATCTCCGTCAGCAAACTCACGAAAGACTTCAATTGTGTTGCTACTTTTACATCTTCTGGTGTTGTTTTTCAGAAGCGGTCGACGAATCGAGAACTTGGTCGAGATCATCTTAGGGATGCGGTGTACATTTTTGATACCCCACCATCTCTTGTTTGCTCATCCATCTCTGCTCATGCCCTAGACCTACATTTTCGCCTTAGTCATCCACCGGTTTCCGCCTTACATAAGTTTTGCTCCAAGTTTGCTAAACATCATCGGGTGACGTATGTTCCTCAACTAGAAACGCGTGCAGCGAACCCTTTCAACCTTGTTCATTCCGATGTATAGAGCTCTTACAGGGTTCCTAGCCAGTCAGGGTACAGTTATTATATTTCTTTTATTGATGGCTACTCGCATGTAACATAACTTTACCTTCTTCGTGATCAGTCTGAAGTGTTTTTTACCTTTCAAACCCTTTATCATGAAATTCATACTCAGTTCACCTCCCTTAAATGTCTCTGCTCCGACAATGGACATAAATATTCATCATCTTCCTTTCAGCAGTTTCTCAAGGATAAAGGCATCATTCATCAGACATCCTGCCCCGATACACCTCAGCAAAATGGAGTGCTCGAGCGTAAACGTCGCCATATTCTGAGGACTGCTTGTGCCCTCCTATTCCACATGCAGGTGTCTCTTCTCTTTTGGGGGATATCATCCTTACTGCTACATATCTCCTAAATCGCCTTCTTCTATTCTTCAGGGGGAGACTCCTTTTCGGACTCTGTTCTCCACTTCCTCCTCACTCACTTTCACTCCGTGTGTTTGGGTGTTTGTGTTATGTCTGTGACACTCGTCCTAACCTCTCCAAGCTTTCTCCTAAATCCCTCCGTTACATATTCCTCGGATATTCCCACACTCAGTGCGGATACTAATGTTTCTCTCCAGATTTGCGGCGATATATCATCATTGTTGATGTCTCTTTTGTTGAGAGTTCTCTATTCTCTCCACCCTCTTCCCACCCAGACACCACTGTCAATAACTGTCTTCCTCTCATCATCCACCCACTTCTGCCTCAGGTGTCTCACTCTGTTGATCACTGTTTTGGCACCGTCTACTCTCGTCGACCATCGAATGTGTCCCCCGTCCAAGCCGAGGACACCATCTCCCCATGTGCGTCTGACACTCCTGCTCCGACAACAGACGACTTGCTCATTGCATTGCGGAAAGGTACTCGTTCTTGCCAGAATACTCCTCTTTACACATCCTCCTACAGAGGTTTTTCTGCTCTGGAGACTATATCTATTCCCCGCACGGTTGGCGACGCCAAATCTCACCCTGGGTGGCTACAAACAATACGGGATGAATTGCAGGCTCTGGACGACAATCATACTTGGAATCTCGTCCCCCTTCCGGCAGACAAACAGGCAGTCGCCAACCAATGGATTTATACAGTTCGGCTCAATGCAGATGGCACTCTTCATCACCTCAAACCCAGACTTGTGGCGAAGAGCTTTGCTCAAATATATGGTACCGACTATTTTGATACCTTCTCTCCAGTTACAAAGATGACATTTGTCTGCTTATCCATCTCTCTGGCTCGCTCATCATCATTGGTCCCTTCATCAACTTGATGTCAAAAATGCCTTCCTCCATGGCTTTTTTGAAGAAGAGGTGTATTTGCAGCAACCTCCAGGATTTCGTGCCTCGGGAACCGACTTTCATGTCTATCGACTTCGTTGCTCTCTATATGGCCTCAAGTAGTCTCATCGTGCTTGGTTTGGCCGATTCAGCACCGTCGTCACTACATTTGGGTTCTCTCGGAGTATAAAGGACCACACCGTCTTCTACCGTACGACGTCCTCCGACTGCATCCTGTTGGTGGTGTATGTTGATGATATCATTATCATTGGGAGCGACTCAACCGGAATCGCTAACATACTGCTTTGGCATTGAGGTCTCTCATTCTACGGACACCGTCTTTCTTTCCTGCATGTGGTCTTCGGTACTCATATCACGATCATCTGAATGTTGAGGTCTTCTGTTGCTACCCGAAAGTCTTCCGGGTTTGCCGTTTTCCTGATAGGTAACTTCATCTCCTGGCACAGCAAGAAACAGACTGTCGTCTCCAAATCTAGTGCAGAGTCTAAATATCGTGCGATGGTCACGGTCACTACTGAGATCTTTTGGCCTTATCATCTCCTCCATGAGCATGGCTTTCAGCCGCAGACGTCTGCTCATATTTGATGTGATAATCAAACAGCCATGAAAATTGCTTATAATCCCGTCTTCCATGAACGAACGAAGCATATTGAGTTGGACTGTCACTTTCTTCGTCATTACCTCGAGCGGCACCATGTCAGTTTCGGCCACATACTGACGACAAATCAGTTTGTCGACATCTTCATCAAAGGCTTCTCGGGACCTCGTCTGGACTCTCAGTACCAAGCTGGGTATCCACAGCATCAACGACCCAACTTGAGGGGGAGTTTGTATAGTCTTGTTCGTTGCTATCTTTATTTTCTATGGGCCTCTTGGTCCAAGCTGGGCACGTCCAGCTTGAGGGGGGTGTTGAACCAGGTTTATTATGTTTCCGGAAGGGTATTTCCAAGTCCCACATCGGATTACTCCACCTTGTAATCTTTTTAGTCTATCTATAAAAGAAAGTTTTCACCTCACTTTGAGGTAAGAGGAATTCACCTTCTACAATAAATAAGAACAACCCAACGCCACTTAGAGGTACGGATTCTGGGTTCCACCTCCTACATGGTATCAAATCAGGTTTCCAAACCCTAGTCAGCCTCTCTTCTCTCACTCTCCTATCCTATAGAGCAAAAGCCTAATAGATTCCCCACCCAGAGGGAGGCAACAACGGCCTAGCAAAAGGCAATTATACAAGTCGGCCACCTCCTACCATCATCAGACTCCTGCAACGCCGTGTGCGCCTCCTGCGCCTATTGCACACCACTCCCACTACTGGTGCACCGCCCTCTCCCCCTGTCAATGCATCCCTAAGTCGTGTCAACCCCTCTACTTGCCTCTGCCAAGCCACACATCTCTGCTACACCTACTTCTCTATAGGTACACTGTCGAAACGTGCCAGACCAAGCCATGTCGTCGTCGAACGCCCCCTTTGTGCATCTGGTATTGTGCGCTACTTATCCTCTACATCAAGCACCAAATCAGTCGGGATTCTCTCCCAATGTCCGGATCTCCATTGGGAATCCTTGCACAGCCATAATTGACGATCAGCGACAATGATCATCTTTACACGGATTACTGTCGAGTTGTCTGAATCACCGTCGGGCTTCTCTGACACTGCTCGAATTGTCATCGGGCTTCTCTGACACTGCTCGGATCACCATCAAGCTACCTATATCATTGTCGGGTCATTTTGGGTCCGTTATTCGGACATCATTCCACCTAGCCTTTTGGTTCTGTTAGAGATCAAGTTGTGTCAAGTCCCACATCGGACTTTGGGTTTCATGTCATCTTTATCATTCATTATAAATAAACATCGCCTCCCTTAGAGAGTCATCTTGGGTATTGGGTCACTCTCCTTCCGTAACATGGTATCAGAGGAGGTTCCATAACCTTAACTTTCCCTACGCTCTCTTGAAACCTACGATATTTTCCACCAGGGGGCGGCGCCTCCCAGACAAAGGGCATCATTTTTAGTCACCCGCCCCCTGCACGACGAATCCCTTCTGCCCTGCGCTACTGCACAACGCCCCCTCGCCGTCAAGTCCATCTCCGCCGAACGAAGAGGACCACGCCGAGCCCAACCCTACCGCTCGCCTGACCTCGACGCCACCTCCCCGCCCCTCCGTCGAAGTCGACGACCTATGCGACACTGTCACCCGTCGTACCGTATCCGCCACAGGACCAACCATCACTGTCACCGTCTTTCCCGCCTTGTGCCACTGCCACCGGCATCCGACGTTGGCGTCCACGAGAGCACCACCGGCGCCATCGTCTGGTCAATCGCCTCTATGCATAACGGCCTTCTGCATGACGCCACCCCTCCCTGTGCGCGACAGCCTCCTGCACAATGCCACCCCTCCCTCTGCAACAACCCCTCTGCACCTCCTGTGCGACGCGCACACCCTACTGCAAAATGGATTCTTTGACTCTACCAGGTTCTCCGTTGCTCCCTGTTCCTTAGACCTTTGTTGTCAACCAAAATCAATTTCAGGTCCGCAAAGTCGGACGCCGTTTCACTTTGGTAATTTGGGTCCGCAAAGTCGGACGTCGTTTCACCTCAGCAAATTGGGTCAGCTAGTCGAGCGTCGTTTCACCCGGCCGTTTTGAGACCGTTTGTCGGTCGTCGTTTCATCTGACATCAAGCAAGGGTCGTCCTCGGCATGGGAGCATGAGAGTTCTACGATAGTCATCTTTTCTTTCGCAGTCATGGACAGGAGCGCAACAGGTTGAGCAAAATCAGTGGGCAATGCATACGGGGATGATATTCTTTTAGTCTTTTTTTATGTATTCAAGTTGGGCATGTCCAACTTGAAGGGGAGTATTAGAAGTGTGAGAAAGTTTATTTTTGTTTTCTTATGTATCCAAGCTAGGTACACCTAGCTTGAGGAGGAGTGTTAGAGGTTAAGTTGTGTCGAGTCCTGCACCGGACTTTAGGTTTCATGTCATCTTTATCATTTATTATAAATGAACACCAAGGCCTCCCTTAGAGAGGCATCTTGGGTATTGGGTCACTCTCCTGTAACAAGTTCCACACAAAGAACGCCGTTTCACCCGATCATTTGGTCCGCAAGACGGGGGGCTATTTCACCCGACCTTTTGGGTCCGCAAGACAAGCGCTATAACATCCTAGATTTCCGATGAATATTTTTATAAAAAATTTCCCTTAAATTATAAATGAAAAATACATTTATTTTCTTTTGATTTCAATGATATGAACCTAGAATTTCTTTGCATAATTATTATACTAATAATGAAATTTTATGAAATAATTATTATTTCTCTCTCTCGTCCTAAAAACATGAAATCATGACTTCTATTTTTGATATTTATTTTTAATAATGCATCCATTGTTAATATTTTATTGAATAATAATAAACGTATTGTTAATTCGTGTATCATAATGGAATTATATAAATAATAATTTAGCAAAATGGTTTAATGAAATCTATTTTAATGAATTCATGATTATTTTTACAGATATAGTTTTATTTGATAACTACATTACTCATATTTATAGTTTTATTTTTATATAGTGATTTTAATAGTAATGAATCCATTGGAATCAAATTGTTAACATAGTATTGCACATGTTTTTATAATGATATAATTGAACATATAACCATTAAAATTAATGTAATATTGTCGTATGACATTTTATGGGCATCATAAGATACGATAAATGGTTAAATAATATTTTTACACTAAAAGAATATTTTATTGATCATTTATAATTTCATATAAATTTAATGTTTAAATGATTGTTATCATATTCAATAAGCATGTTTTATTACTCTAAAAAATTATTTTTAAAACGTTAAATAACATGTTCTACACTAAAATAATATTATGAAGTATTTATTATTTTTATTTGAAGATTTAATTTTTCATATGTATATATAGTGTATTATTATCACAAAATGGTTATTATATTTGGATAATGTTGTTAGAAAAGTAATATGGTCATTTGACGTAGTATTTGCACCCATTATGAATAACATTCATCACACCAAAATTATTTCTGTAAGTATTTACTTGAAAGCTAAATTCATGTCTGAAGATGAATTTTATAAAATGGATATCATTTTTTGAATCAATCACATCTAAATTATCTTCAGGTCAATTTTTTATATTTTTCTGAAAAAAATGATTTTTAAGTGAATAGTAAAAAATACAATTTTTAGCGTATACCGTAAGTTCTATGATTTAAATATAAATCAATAATTTATAAAAAAAATACATGACTTAAAATGTATTTAATGAGTAAAATAATGCATTTAAAAATAATAAACATAATCTTCAAACATATAAATAAATTTTCAAAACCTAAGTTATATTTTATTAGAATAAAAAACTATTTTTGATTATTTACTTTGGATAAAATATTTTCAAGATATCATTCGGCTTTGGATGTGTTTAAATGTCAAAGAAACCTATATTTTTTAATCACACTAATAAAAAACATAAGAATCGATATAAATCAGCTTTGAGCCTAAATAATAAAATAATCAATATTTTATTCAAAGATACCCCTCCTCCGTAACTATATAATCACTTCTTCTCCACCCTTCTACCAACTCCCAAAGCTTCTTCATTTGCCAAAAAATTGTCCAAATCTCTCTCAACTCTCATAGTCACGTCCTTGAGCTTCTGGTGTAACCAAAAGACCCTCCTCCCAAGGCTTTAGACTCTATCCAAAGGAGCCGACTCAAAGAGGAAGGTAATGATTCACAAGTCTCTCCTTCAATCTCTTATTTGAGATCCAGTGAAGGGCAAGGGCCTGTGGTGAGCGGCCTCTTGCGTACAGGGAGACGTGCATGAGGTCATGTGACAGTCAGGCTCGAACCCGATGGTTCAGGTCGGGGTGTTACACAAACAACCGGGTGGAACAGCACTCGTCAGGAAAACTCAATAAAGTCAGGTGACACGACGTTCGTCATACAGGCCCAAGAAGGATGTTGGTTGTCAGCAGCGATGGTGCAAGGATGCAGCGTCGAGCAACAATGAACAACAGTTGAGAGGCGGTTGGATGGTAGATGAGGCGACGTAATAGGGTGGGGTGGCGCATCAGCAAAAGGGCGCGCCTGGGATGCGCCACATAGAAGGATGGGGCTAAGTGGGGGCATCAGTAGCACCGGCGTCAGGAAAGGGGGAAGATACGCCCAAACGGAGGGGGCGAGGGCAGGGACGGGGGCGACTGGCAATGAAGATGGCCCTAGCCATGGAGGTCGCCATCCCCTTTGGGGAAAAAACTAGGTGGAAGCCTGGGAGGGAAGAAGGGGGAGGATTTTGATGGGACTTGGGATCTACTCTCATGCCATGTATAATGAGAACGCGAGAATCCATACCTGCAAGTGAGGTTGGGTTATTCTTATTTATAGATGAAGATAATGATACAAGTTGGATCATAAATACAAGTCGGACCATTAACGGTTAACTCAATCAAAGCATTAATCCAGTCAAACTCGTATCAAAATATCTAAATAGTCTAAATACTTTTAACACTTGTCAAGGAAGATTCTATGAATTGTAACCATCTACTGAACTATTGAACTCTCTCAATTCTGGAATGACATGAACACTACGCAATGACACTTCTGGGGTTTATGGAACTATTGGACAATGACCACCATCTATCACCTTTACAACTAAGCAGTTTCGGAATTTGATCCGAACAATATCAAAATAATCGATGCAAACAAAATTAATCTTGTTGGAGTCTGCATCCCATATCAGACTAGTGGTCTGATGTGGTCTTCATTATTCATTATAAAATAACCTCAAGGCCTCCCTTAGAGAGGTACCTTGGGTATTGGGTTCTCCTTCATATCGTTCTACATGGTATCAGAGGGTGTTCTCTAACCTGAGTTCTCTCTCCCATTTTTTCCCGTCTAGGGTTTCCCGCAATTACCCCCGGGTAGGGGGGGGGGGCCTCGGCCCTTTGGCCACCATCAACGCCGCCCCCTGCCATCTTCTGGGCGCCTCCCTGTGCAAACTCTCAGGCCGCCTCCGCGGTTTCCCAGCCCCACCTCCCTCCCTGGTGCGCTTGACGACAAACGTCAGCCCCCAGACCGGGTGCCCCCGACGCATCGCTTGTTGGCGGGGCCTTCATGCGGAAGCCTCGCCTCCACGCCATCCTCCTCGCTACGGCTTCCTGTTGGATTGGTGTAGCCCGATCCGGTTTGGATGTTTGGGTCGAATGCTTGTGGTCCGTACTGCGCACCAAGCCGCAACTTCCACAGGTCTAGCTCTGCGGTGAGCTTTTGATTTGGGTGGCCTTCCAGTCGCCATTCACTGTAGCGACGCGGATTTCCAGTCGTTATACACTGAAGCTCTTTGAACTTCCATTCGACAGCCACTGTAGCACTTTTGACTTGAGTGGATGTTTTTCATTGTAGCGACGCGGACTTCCAACCGTCTTTCACTGTTGCAAGCAGACTTTCTGACAGTTGATGGAATAGTATTTCATCCTCCTTATTAGCCCATTTCGGGCTAGGGTTTTGGGTACTAGAAACTCTGTAAACTCTTGTAATTTGTGCTCCCAACATATAGTGAATTTCTGGCTCTCTGTGGACGTAGAGATTATTCCTGAACCACGTAAATTCTTGTGTTCTCATTCTGTTTTTTTTTTTACTTTTCTCTGAATCGTTGTTTTGTCGTTGCAACTCCTGGTGTTTCCGCATCACTTCTCAGCTCTGCTCGGCTCAGCCTCTCTCCGCGACTCCTTGTGCGGCTCCCACCCGACAGAACCCTCCTACACGTCGCCCTCCCGGTGCGACTGCCTCCTCCAGGCGCGTCGCCCCCCACCATTCACATTGGATCCACCACCTCCCATCGCCAGCCCCAAACCGGCGGCCTTCCTCCGCGGCGCCTCAATTCCTCTCTCGGTCGACTCCCTCCCGGCACCCCCCCCCCCCGCAGCAAACACCTCGTCCAGCCTTCCCTCTCCCGCAGCTCCCCCAGATCCAGCGCACTCCTCCCAGTCACCGGCCCTCCCAGCGTCGGTGTCATTCTCTCTCCCTAGTCGGCACCTCCCTGCGTCTGAGCAGCCTCCCCGCTTCGTCCAAATGTGTGTGCCACCTCCTCGCTACCTTCTTGCGCGATGGATCCTGCAATGTTGGCTCGCGCTGTTGCTGCCCTCCCTGCACTGAGGAGTCCCGATCCCGCTGTCTGTTGCTCCTCTGCGAGGGAGCCCTCCCCGCCGGTTTCATCCTCCTCCTCCAGCTTCTCCGGTTTCCCTCCCTCTGCAATACTCCCTGCACCTCCGACGACTGGCCCGCTTATGCGGCTTTCCCGACGCTCCGTCGACCGGCACCGCCGATGCGACATTCCCAACACCTCTGACGACCGGCCCACCTATGCGGTATTTTCGGCACCTCTGACGAACGGCTAGTGGTCTGATGTGATCTTTATTATTCATTATAAAATAACCTCAATGTCTTCCTTAGAGAGGTACCTTGGGTATTGGGCTCTCCTCCATATCGTTCCACAAATCTAATAAATGAATAATACATGATAATAAATTAATAAAAATTGAACAATAATAATGAAATAAACTTGAAAAAAATTATGAATCAAGTAAATAATTAATAAGATATCATTATTCAATAAGTTAGAGAACATACAAAATAATTAATAGGATTTGATTATTCAAGAAGTTAAAACACATACGAAACTAAGTCGGGACTCAAGGTAAAGGGTTCTCTTTCAAATCTCTTCTTTTAATAAATTGTTTCTCTATTTTCTATCACCTCTTATATGTCATATATAAAAAAGTTTTGAATGCATACCTTAATGGTTTTCCCTTTATTTTTTAAGGTATTCGTGTCTCCTTAGATCACTTTTTGATTTATATACCTTGCGTTGTTAGTACAGGTTCTCTCCCACTCTTTCATTCTTGTGGTTATGTTCTTTATCATTCTCTATCTCTCTTCATTCCTCTTTCTCTCTTTCTCACATGCTTCCTTTATGTTCTTTATGCTTCATTTTCCTTCCTTTTTCGAGGGATATTCATTTCTTTATGGTTCTCTTCCTATTATTTCTTTTAAGTCAAACCAATGAGGTTTATAAGGGAAGCTTTTCTGATTATTATCTGATAGAGACCGGGCATAGGGGTGTAAAGGGAATATGAGGAGTACTCTAGAAGGGGAATGCACAACTGGCGGAATACTCTAGAAGGGGAATATACAGCTCGCATGTAGGGAATAAGGCAAAGAGGTTATAAATAATCAGGGGCTAGAGAGAAAGGGACACAAAGGGAAATATTCTCTTGGAGTTCGATCTTCCTCCGTCCTTCTTGCCAGTTCCTTCTTCCACACACAGCATGTAATTCTGCTATTAGTTGTGATCATATTCTATACGGTGTTTGTTATCTTCTATTATTGGTTCGAATTCTTACCATTTGGCTTGACCGCCTACTGGCGCCTCAAAGGAGGCGCACTACCGGATTCATCGCATCCAACGTCGGTTGGGAATTGACACAGAGGAGTCGCTCCTGGTCTGCTCGTCTCTCCTGCAGAAGGTGTGCGCAACTGTTTTCATTCGTGCGGGCAGCAACACCCTGTGGGAACGGCGGCTATTTTTTTCCGACGCACACTGTCGGTTTCTTCATCGGTGGAGAAAGCTTACCACCAAACACGACGTCGGGAAGAGCCACACTCTGCCTGCTTCGTTTGAGGTGACGCGCACGACCGATGCAGCTTCAATTCACTGTCGGCACGTACCATTCGATTCCGCACCTCTGGTTCGGCCCTGACATAACGCGGCTGACTGAAACGCGTCAGTTTCTCTGGACGATCGGAAGCATCGTCAACCGTCGCGACTTCACTCCACGGCGACGATCGTTGCAGGGAACACTCCCGCCCATCGAAGCTACCAGTCGCGCCGTCAACTTTGCAGGAGTCGACCGCTGCCGACGGACCGCACCAACAGGGCTTCATTGATTCTCGTCTTCGCTTCAACGCGGCCAGCAGCAGCACCCACGACCACGTGCAGTGAAGGGATTTCGTTCAAGGTCCGCTTCTCTTCCATTCAGCATAGGTGCGCGGCCCGTTCAACGAAGGCGCACGCGGCCTTTTTCAGCAAAAAAAAGTGTGCTTGCCTGTCCGTTACGGAACTCAAAAAAAGACAAAGAACAATACAAGAGTCTGCGCCTTCTGTTTTGGAGCAGAGGAAGCGCGCAGTCTCGATAGAGCGGAGCAGCACCTGGACCGCATCGACGCGACGATTGCAAAATTGAAAGCTTATATAAATAAGATGGCCTCGACGAAGGTAGCCCACGCGCAGGAGCAGGATAAATTTCGCAAGTTCTTAGCTGGAGCTATGCTACGTCCTGAAACACAGTCGTACCCAAATGATGGCCATCCATCTTTGCAAAAGGAGGAATGAGAGGCAGACTCCGCTGCTTCTGGAGCTGGCGACACTGGGAGAAAAACAAGGTCGTCGGGTCGTGCTGACACTGTTGTGCTTGGGCCGACACTGGGACGGCCTGTGGATTTAATGGCAAAACAAAACACTAGTGATATGCTTGGGGACGATGACAACACCCACATGGAGTACACAACTACTACTGAATACAATGTCGCCTTCCTGGGAGGAGATTTGCCACAGTCATATAGAGGCAAAGGAATCACAGCCATTCAGTTATTGCAGACGGTGACTCCTTCTGACAAGCAGGCTTTGTCTGCAGCGCATCACCACACTTCGACACGTTCAGAGGGCAAGCAGTCGTCTGAATTTGAAGAACGGGATGCCTGATGGTTTTGGCAAGAGCAACATGATGGATCATGCATAGTGGTTTGCACCGAGGAACATGGAGGAGTCGCCCAAAACTATTTCATGCGGAATGCGGATGCTCAGAGGCAAGCCTCGCAACATAGTGGGCACCAATACACACGGTCGGTCCACAGTGCGAGAAGGACCATTTGGGAGATTGCCTAGAGATGAGTGCAACCAGGGTGTATCACCAACACGAGCTGCAGGCCCATGGAGCAGGGCGGACCATTTGGCATATCGCATGGCAATTCTATGAAGAGTGGGAACACCATATTCAGTTTCTTTTCCTCAATCTTGAGGACAAGACTGGTTTTTCAGACCGAGCATAGAAGTGTAAAGGGAATATGGGGAGTACTCTAGAAGAGGAATGCACAGCTGGCGGAATACGCTAGAAGGGGAATGCACAGCTGGCACGTAAGGAATAAGGCAAGGAGGTTATAAATAATCGGGAGGGGCTAGAGAGAAGGGGACACAGGGGAAAATATTTTGTTAGAGTTCGGCCTTGGTCTTGGGACATAGGTCGTTGTTGGCTTGGGCGGGAGCGCGGCAATGCCTCTTGATTTCTTCTTCTTCCTTCATCCTTATTCTTGCAAGTTCCTTCTTCCACGCATCGCCTGTAATTCTGCTGTTAGTTGTGATCATATTCTATACAGCGTCTGTTATCATCTACTGTTGGTTCGGATTCTTACCACTATCTTCCTCTCCAAGTTTCTTCTACTTGAACTTCATTTCTTTTTCAAGGTTCTAGTATTTAGACATTTTATTATTAAAATGATGTTTTTAAAAGCCTTTGTATGAACTTTTAAAAATGATTTTTGAAAGTGACTTATTTCTCTGTCTTTACAATAGGCGTTTATGAAACCACTTTTCAAGATTTCTCTTCTATTTTCCTCTTTATTCTTATCAAGATTCTTTTTCAAAGACTCTTTATATCATATGAGCTATTCATTATTCATTTTTAAAATATCATTTTTTTTACAATCTTAAATTTATACCCTTAAAAATAAAATTTTCTCTTATTTATTTCAATGTTGCATAAAAACTAAAAACTATGTAATCATTTTCTTAAAACATCTACGATTTTTTATCTTCTAAAAGAATTTTCATCTACGGCAATACTCTATTATATTCCACCCTTTAACCATTTCTTATGTTGCATTTCCGAATGGTATCTTTTTTATAAACGAATGTCATGCCAAAATAATCCTCTAATTCATTATCCAAGTTCCAATGCATATGTGGTGTGGTGGAAATGAAGTCTCTGAGAGAAATGATCTATCACTGTCTTTTTCATGTCCTATCATCAACCATGCATAAAGATAAGCTTTCTTCCAATACCATTCCATTGTGAATACTTTATACGTCCTTTTCTGATTGAAAGGTGTTCGCCTAGATAGTCTTACCATTTGAAAACCCTATACTTAATTATTCTAACTAAAAAGTACTTACCTAGATAGCCACTTTATTTTTTTGTGTGTGGACATGATGCAGTTCGCTTTGTTCACAATATTATGCATACATGAACATGATGCAGTTAGCTTTGTTCGCAATATTATGCATGGACGCATGGGTGTGATGACTCAAAGAAGAAAGTGATTCAATGGGGTGAGAATGCAGCGGGCATAAGGGAAGGTGCACAAAGGGCGGCAGAAATTCAAGGGGTTGAATGCCAGAAGCTGGAATTTCAGGGCAATCCCACTTCCTGTCAAGCTCAGAGGCAGAATAAAGGAGATTTGGTGGGTGGAGTTCCCCTTTTAATTCTACTAGAGAGTGGTGCACCCAACGACATCTTATCTTTGAAGCTGGCCCATGAAGCAGGGAGGGGCATCTGGGAGATTGTTTGGCGTGCCTGTGTAGGAAAGGCACATTATAAAGGACCTCAACAACACGGTCCTAAATTAACGGTGTTGTATGATTCTGCCCAAAGCACAAAATGCAATGGTTATAGCGACACAAGCCTTAAACACACTTTATTTCATAATTGTTCACATACTATTCCAACAAATCCAACCAAGGATCTAGAGATCTAGTGTCTTTTGAAGAGTAGGCATACAAATACATCATCTTAAACATAAAAAAACATCATCATTTTTTTTAAACTCCACATATGCTCGTAACTCCCATAGATCTTCTAAAACTGCATGGGAAAAAATAAACAAAGGAAAAGGGTGAGTCATAAAGCCCAATAAGGGAATAAACATGGCAATAAAGCATAACATGAGAGTCAAGAGGCATAACATGATATCATAAAGAGAATGATCATAAGCATGGAAACATGACAAAAGAAAATGAAATCATAAAATCATGGAATCGTGAAATATGTGGCAACATAAGACATGACATCATAAACATAAGTTCAGGGTCACTCCCAAGACCATCATCGTAAAGTGAACAAAGTCTCATGATGGATTAGATTCACTCCTTAATCTCTTATGTAGCATCTCATGAGATATAAAGCTTTACCCAATGCATTTGAGGGCTACATAATTTCGGGTCCACCCGCCACATAGCATATTGTGATTAGGCTAACCGCTCGTGCACCATACACAGTTGACAAAGTCCCATAGTAGATTAGGTTCACTCCTTAATCTCATACATAACATCTCATGAGATATAAAACTTTAATCAATGCATTGGAGGGCTATATAATTTCGTGGTCACCCGTAACATAATGAAAATCATACTCATGTGTGTCACGTGAGGAAAAGAAACCATACATAAACCATAAACATGATCGAACCCATGAGAAGGAAGTGGATTTCATAATTATAACTCAAGGCATAACTGAAGCCTAAATCGTAAGGATTCCCAAGAGAATAAGAAAGTAAATTGTTATAGAGTTTCATAATTGAAAAAGGGATATAGGACTTTAACATGGTATTCCAGTGTAGAAAATTCATGAGAAGAATCCGGAGATGAAAGAATAAAATGCATTATGAAATAAGTAAAAGATCTTTTTAAAGAAGGAAAGAGCTTATTATTTTCCATAAAACCAAAATTGAACCAAGTGGGTTCTCTGTAAAATAATTAAGGTTTTTATAAGTTATTCATGGTTTAAGAATATTTGATGGGGGTGATAATTGTCATGAGACAAGAAATATGAAAGTTTTCTTAAATCGGGTTTACTTAAAAATGAGAATTTCGAAGGGAACTAAAAACATGTATAACCCCAACAATGAAAATGATGTTTAACTAGGTATGTATGGAAGGGACATATACAAAAATAGAAGTTCATGATAAGAATTTTGCATAAAAGGGAAAAAAAGAAAGAGAACGTGTAATTGACAAGTCGCGAAGAAGGTACGAAAGATCTTACTATGTTTTAAAACACCTTTGTTGAAACTCGCACATCGTAAAAAAATAATAAACTTTTTTTTAAAAAGACGAGAAGGTAAATATGAAGTTCGCACGAGATATCAATTAATTATGTTTTCAATTAAAAAGAGAGCATTGGCGGGAAGGAAAATTACGGACAATAAGGAGAAACCGTCATTTAAGAGGATCAGGATTATTCTTAACATAGTTGCATTTTCAAGAAGGATTGAAACTCATAAATAAAGAATATTTGTATCAAAAGTGATCTCCCAAGATAGAAATAGGTTATATCATATGAAATGAAAGACGAAACTCAAGGACAAAGATTATAACTCAAGAAAGCAAATTGAGTTATGAAAGACCCTTATATTTCAGAGAAGACGTCGATTGTAACCCACACCAAGGAAGAGCATGAATTGAAGTGAATTTTCCTAGTTCAACAATAATGCATGTTATTATAAATCAAGGGGGCGGTAGTTGCATTATACAAACGAAGATTGGTGCATAATATCAAAGCATGCCTCGATGAAAGATGATTGAAACAAAACTCTTATTCCAAAAAAGTTTTGTACTTGCACTTAACTTTCTAAATAATCAAATTAAGTTTATTAAAAAATTTCCAAAGAAACTTCTCCATCTATATTTCTTTTTATAAGGTCCATTTATCATCAAGTGTAACCAATTTATTACATCATTCCCACTTATGTTGGTTACTTGAAGTTCTTCAGTCAATTTCTCGGTAACTTTCAGGGCATAATGACGAAGGTCAAAGTGTTGTAAAATAGTTTCACTATCTCCAGATTTGTAGATTATCATGTCTTTTATTATTCCATTAGCACATAATTTATACATGTTGTTGGAGTTTGCATCCCACATCGGACTTGTGGTCTTATGTGATCTTTATTATTCATTATAAAATAACCTCAAAGCCATTGTTAGAGAGGCATCTTGGGTATTTGGGTTTCCACTCTTTTATCATTCTACATGGATGTTATCAAAGGCAGGTTCTCTGACTCGAACCCTCCCTCCCATTTTTCCTCTCTCGTCCTAGGTTATCTAGCGTCTCCCCCCGTTGGGGGCGGTGTGTTGCGGAATCGTCGGGAGACACAACGGCAGAAAATGAGAAAACGAAAGAAAGGAAAAACAGCAATGAACACGGCGATTTACGTGGTTTGGGAATAATCCCTACGTCCACGGGAGAGGCAGAATTTTCACTAATCGGGAGCAGCAAATTACAGAGGATTTTCAATCAGAAACCCTAGCCCGAAAATGGGCTACATATGAAGAAGACGGTCCACTGTTCTGAATAGTAGTCCGCGTTGCAACAGTGATCGGCGGCTCACTTTGTCAAAAGTGCTACAGTGTCTGCCGGTTGAAAGTCAAAAGCGCTACAGTACTGTTGACCCCGAAGTCCGCACCGCTACAGTGTCTGTCGGGCAACACCAATCCAACACGGTGGCCCCAGGGCCCTTGGCCACCGTCACAGTAACTCCGCCCTAGGCGTCTCCTGGTGTGACTCCTCCTGTCGGTCGCACCTCTTCCTGTCCGGCACCTCCCTGCGCGACATCCTCCGCGGGTGCAGCCTCTCCTTCCCGGAAGTGTCACGGACCAGACCGCCTCCCTCTAACGGCCACCCTCTACACGTTGCTTCTCCCTTCTGCGCGACGGATCCTGTCTGCGCTCCAGCCAGTGGCCCACCCTCCCAGCACTGTGTTGGACATCCCTACACTGTGTCAGCACCTCCCGTGTTGGCACCTCCTTGGTCGGCGACTCCCGTGCGAAGACTCTGGTGCGACGGCCCCTCCAGGTGCGCCCCTCCTTCACGACGGCCCTCGACAGACCCTCCCCCGCAACAGATCCAGACGCCGTTCTCCTGCGACAGGCTGCTCCAACCTCCTGTGTCGCCCCTCCGTCCCCTCAGATGCGTCTCGTCGGCGGCGCCTCCTACGGACGCCCCCTCCATCTTTGCGCACAGCCCCTCCCTACGAAATGAGTCCCTTCTGCGACGGCTTCCCCTCTCGTCGCCCCTCTCGAGCAACAGCTCCTTTGCTGCTCCTCCCTACCGAACGAGCCCCGTCGTGAGCACCTCTTACACGTCGTCCTCAGTCCCCGCTCCTGCCAGATCCATGCGACACTGCTACCCAAGCAGGTGCGCAGCCCTGCGACGGCACCCCTTGTGAGTCGTGGCCCCCCTCTTCCCGTTGCTCCAGCCAGCGGCGTCCCTTCCTCCGACGACCAGCTTCCCTCCTCACTGCATCGTCCAAATTTGAAGCGCTGCCTACTCTGCCCGCCAACCCCGCCTGTGCGCGCGTCATTCTCCCTCCCGTCAGCCCTCTGCACACCGGCTGAGTCTCCCTCCACTCGACGCAGCTCGCCGGCAGCAGCCCACTCCACCCCGGCAGCGCACCATCGTCCGGCCCCGCCTGTGCGGCTTTCCCAGTGCTCCGTCATCCGACCCCGTCTGTGCGGCATTCCACTTATGACGGTTACTTGAAGTTCTTCGGTCAATTTCTCGGTAACTTTCATGGTATGTTGACCAAGGTCAAAGTGTTGTAAAATAGTTCCATTATCTTCAGAATTGTAGATTATTATGTCTTATTATTCCATTAGCACATAATTTATACATGTAAATGGACTCAAATTGGAAAAGGTAATTTGATATGTCCTTTTTAGCGGTTAAATTTATTATAACCGTTTATTGTTAATAACACTTATGGAATGTCTAATATTATCATTCCAAAATATTAATGGTTTAGTAAATAACATTTTTATACATTACATACAAGTTTTATTCCACCCATGTTGGTCGGTATGAAAAACGAAACAGAAAAGTCATCACGTGGAGGCGGTAGTCCACACATACACATGATGATGTCTTCATTTTTTCAAAAGGTTTTGGACGAATATATAAAATGGATGTTCAATTAGTATAACAACATACCAGAATATTAATAATACTGGTGTTATCATACTCTCATGGATAGAAGAGCTTTGAGGTGGTAGAAGTAGAAAATGATTAAGAAGGTGCGGCGGAAAATATTACCCCTTGCTTTAGATGTTCTCCTTTGGTCACCAACTTAAGGCAAGACCAAAGTTTCTAAGACGTTGGGAGAGGGTTGGAGAGAGAGAGACTAAGGCGGAGTGGGGGTCAAGCCTAAGGGGCTTTGGAAGTGTAAAGAGGGGGAGGGGTGGTGGCTCCTTTTATAATTGAAGAGGCATTTTGAGCACATATAACTCTTTAATATAAAGAAATCACATGTTTAGCATGGCATGTAAAGCGAAGGTGGACAATAATAGTGTGGGAAGGGGTAAGCTCGAGCAAGCCTCAACCACAATTTTCAACACATGTTTTAAACATGTTTTTAAGTCATTACTCTTAGATTTTTACTTTTACCATTTTTGGTTTTTATCGAGGTAACTAATTTTTACTTAATTTATTTTTAATGCTTAAAAATAAAATGAGCCATATTATATAATTTGAACATACGAATTCTAAATATAAAATCCAATTTATCAAATAAAATTTTTATGTGTTGGAAAAATTAATTTTAACATTAGCGCATGTGCAGAAACCGTTTCAAGAAAAAGGTGTATTTTTAAGCATAAGATTTATGTTTAGAATAAAATTATTAATGTTATTGATTCTATTGACATTAAAATGTTTATTATTGTTCAAAGAAGATTTAATTAACATTAAAAGAAGTAAAAACCTAATTCTACCATCTCAAAATTTTATTAAAACAGATGAAAAACAATTTTTGTTAAAACATTACCTAAACTTTTTAAAATGATAATTGTGGGTTTTATATATTAACATAGTATTTTAAATTACTTAATTTAACTTTATAAAATATATTTTGCATATCAATAATGGTTTCAAAACTTTCAAAGCATTCTTATATAATAATTTCATAAAAATTAAAGTATTAATAAAATTGGTATTTTTCACTATTCACCTAAAAATCAATTATTTTAGAAAAATCTCAAAAATTCTCTTAAGCTAATATTGTTATTCTAAATTCAAAAAATAATATTCATTTTGTCAAATTCAATTTCTAAAATTTTCAATTTTAACTTTTAAATAAAATAACAAAATACAATGAGAATATGTTTTTATAGGAAAATAAATTTTTTAAAATACTAGTTGTTCTTATTCTAAATTTCTATAAAACACTAATAAAGCTAGCGCTAATCAATCAATATTATATTTTATTAAAATCGTCATTTAACACTAAAATACTTGGTTTTCTTTAATAGAATTACAACACATAAAAAAAAATAGATTCTTAAACACAATAATGAATTAAGCAAATTTTTATAAAATAACCTTTATATATATAGATACATATATTAATATATTTTGTAATTCGGTTATTTCTATTCATACCAACCAATCCAACGGCTAGGTTTTAACGGTCTAAACATATCGCAATTTCGTTTTAGTTCGGTGTTAGAGTGCGGAGCAAGATATCGAACATATTTGACTTAATTAGAGAAAAATGTATATTAAAATCTCGGATTGTTATAGTGGTCTAAAGCATTGGGCATGCGCCAATGATTTATATTTGAAGTACCAACCACCTATTAAGGACTTGGAAAACTTCTGGGAGTTCCAACTTGCACGCACGTGGCCACCTGACTCTGGCATGATGAAAGAAGTGTAGCATTTTACAAGGTACATGACAGCATCAAAAGATTCAGGAGAAATTTGGATGCTCCTTTGCCTCATTGTTGCAGTCCCGACGAGGTATTTGGTGACAGCTAGCGAACTAATTAAGACATAGGGGTGCGGCAATCTCAGGCAATTCAAAGTTACATGGAAAGAAGAATCCATCAACCGCAGTCATTTGTTGCCCCTCAGTCTTTCAGTCTTGAGGACAAGACTGATTTTCAAGGAGGGGTGAATGATAGAGACCAAGGCACATCATCAAAACATGGAAGAGTATATTCTAGAAGGGGATACAGCCTGGGAAGCGCAGTCACAGCTGGCCACAGTTGTTAGGGAGTTGTTTGTTAGGGTGTCCCATGCGAGAAATAAGGGGAGAGGCTGTTAAAAGGATAAGGGCCGGAGAGAGAAGTTTAAGAAGGAATTTTGTTAATAGACTTGACACAGAGCTTGGGCAGGAGATTTGGGAGGCCTCTCGAGTACTTCTCACTCTCTTTTCTTTTTCCCCTATTCTCCTTCCTCCTGTAACTCAAGTTCCTCACAGTTGATATACATATATATAAGTAGTCGGTTCCAGTGGGTCTGCGGTTGTGAGGGGCTTAACACATCCCAAACCACAAGACCACAGTGCACCATCTTCTCAGGTTATTGAAAATGCGAAGCTGCGGACTGGACAGAGGGAACAATGCGTGATTTTTCTCCTCCTTTCTGGCCAACAGGACTTGCTTCTTTCAGATAATGTGCATTTTTAGCAGCCTCTTTCACCAATGACTCAACATGAAACTGGGGACCCACTCCTTTTATTGCTAACTCAACATGTCTGGTCAGGCGCATTGCCTATAATCAAGTTTCCAGATAATGTATTCGAAACGTCGGGAGTTGCAGCTACAGAAACAGCAAAACATAGAAAAGTAAAAAGAAAAAAAAGAAGAACAAGAACACGAAGATTTACGTGGTTCAGGCAATAATCCCTACGTCCACCGAGAGGCGGAATATTCACTATAATTTGGGAGCAAAAATACAGAGTTTTCCAGTAAGTAACCCTAACTCGAAATGGGCTACAAATAGAGAAAGCCGATACTGTTCCACCAACCGCACAAGAAATCCACATCGCTACAGTGAAAGGCGACCACCCAAGTCAAAAGTGCTACAGTGGTTGTCGGCTGAAAGTCCAAGGAGCTACAGTGAATGGCGGTTGGAAGCCCGTGTCGCTACAGTGTTTTGTCGGTGTCGATCGGTCAGCTCTGATATAGTGGTCAGAGTCGCTACATTTCTCCAAAATTTGAGTCGGGGACCTTCGGCCCCCGGAGCAGGGGCACGTTGCCCCCTGTAACCCCCAACAAGCTCACCGCGGAGCTCGACCCGCGAAAGTTGTGGGCTGGTGCGCAGTACGGAGCACAAGCATTCGGCCCAACCGGATCGGGCTACACCAATCCAACACACTGCTCCTCAAGTTGACGCGGGAGTGACAATGTCAGATATCCGAATTGCAAGGTGTATCCATGGGTTGTTCCCTTCTGCTACAAGGTTGTTATCTACTCATACAAATTCTAAACTTTTAGTCCGCTAAATCGCTCCAACAATTCTTCTTTAAATGCGGTCGAAGTCACTTCTGGGAGAACTTCCCCTAAGATGGTGAACCGGTGGATCGCAACACATTTCATGCTTACATACGCAAGAGGTACTTTCATTTTTCGGGTGTCTGATTGATCCGAAAATATAGTTTAACTCACGTAATCTAGCCTCTTGGATCTCTCCCAACAGACACGAGTAACTCAACTCGTCTTGTAGTTGAGAATCGGTTGTTTCCAATGCCAGCCATGTTTGCCGCCAAAACCGCATTTCGGCCCTGCGTCCTCGTTCCGCCAATCTGATCTGATTGCACCTCAGTCATCTCTATCGCCAGCGAAGGCAGACCCTCTTCTTGTTGCGGAATCTCCTCCAAAGTGACGCACCAGGTCCATGAGGTATTTCCGGAATTCGGCCTGTTCTTTCCTCTCTTCTCCCACTTCGGTTAGTTCTGAGTTAACACTCCCACTACCGCTGACAGCTCCGAGAGTGCCATCTCCACCATTTCCATGCGCTGCTCCATACATTTCAAACAAGCTTGGTGTCATGTCTCCATTTCCCTCTAAAGGGGTGAGGTAAATTTCCCGAAGGTTGGACCAATTGATAAGACACAGCCAGAGAAACCCCTTTTGTATTAAGAATAGGCGGTTCGAGAGACACAGTATAAAGGAGGAGAGAATAAATCCAGAAAAGATGAATATAGGGGAAGACTTCTTCTCCCCAAGCCTCAGGTTGATTACTTCGGAATATTTCAACCTACCGATGAAGTTTCCCTCTCTCCCTTTTATAACCTACTTTCCACTTCCTCCACCTCCACATGGGTCCCACAATAGATTCCCCTTAATATTCCCATATTCTCTCTCTTATAACCACTTCTTCCACCACCCCATCCCCATAGCCCATAGCAAGATGCCCACCCGCAGTGACTCTTTTGCCCCTCCTGGAACATTATCTCCAGGTTGTGGTGCTAGTGTCACGGCCTCTATAAGACCCATTGCAGATGTTCCTTTTTATCTTATTTTTTGTCTTTTCATGTAATCAAGTTGGACATGTCTAGCTTGAGGGAGTATTGGAATTTACTTTGTTTTTTTTTAATATATATCTAAGCTAGGAAAACCTATCTTGAGGGGGGGTGTTGGAATATTTAGATATTTAGATATGGGTTTGACCAGGTCAATGGTTGGACCGAGTCGATAGTCAACGGTCAATGGTCAATGCTTTGACATGTATTTATTATTGTGTTTGTTTTCTTCATCTTACATAAGAAAAACCCAGCCTCATTTAGAGGTAAGGATTTTGGCTTTCTCCTACAAATTTTAATTGATAAATGAAAGTTAATTTAGACTGCTGATATTACCGCATCTGGAGACCCGGGTCTCGCAGTAATATCCAATGATGTTACATGATAAAATGCAGTGGGCAACCCAGCCTAAAGCCCGGCTGCAGCATTCATATCGTCTATGAGTCATCAAAGCCAAGATTCATAAGAACCTCTACCGTTATTAATCATTCCATTCTGCCAACTATATCTTTTTTTTCCTTTCCTTTTTGATCACTAGGTCAGAGAAATTGTAAACCATGCAACTAAATAATCCCATTTCCCCATTGCCAACAAAATCCTTGCAGCTTCTACAAGTTATGTTCAGAGGTTTTTACTTAATATTTTGTATTCAACCCTGCAAATCATTTAATGGATTCATGTGATGCACACGGATGCCTCCCGTGAGTTAGGTAAAAAGGAAAAGGCAAATCTACAGTACCAAAGGCCTTGTTTTCTAGATAACTAGCATTTCATGGTGAGATGTAATTCTTGAATGATATTAGAGCTGAATTTGTCTGAAAGTACGATTCTTACTCAATGAGGCCCGCAGAAGAACACAAGTCATGGACCAGAAGGGTATGATGCACTAGGCTAGTCAATAAGACCTAAGAGCAGCTTACTTTTCAAGGTGAGTGCTCCATTTTTGTGACCATCCATAAGCCATCTTACCCACATAAACCTCAACATAAAAGGCTTGTTTAAAAAACAATTAGCAGAAAGGTAATGCCCATGTAATAGCCCCCTTGGATGAGACAGTTGAGAACGAGTTTGGGAGTTCATAGTGGAATGAAATGGTGCGGTCATTAATACAAGGAAACGAAATAGCGTGGAATGGATAAGAGGCCATTCTTCCAAATTAAAAAAACTCAAAATGGCTAATAAATTTTATGCGGTTCATTTCATTCCATCTCCCGAACAAAGACCGGTATCGTTCAAGCAGTGCATTTCGTTCCATTTCTACCTAAAAAATAACTCTTAAGTATACCCTTTAGGAGTTGATGTGGATACCTATGTCAATAATGTGCATTTCTCTTTTTAAGCACCTAGTCAATAACTTCACAATCATGCATAATTGACTTGTAATAAGCTTAAGATAAGTGACCTTTTGAGAAAAAATCAAAAATGTGCACTGAAAAAACATGGTTTAACCTATGAGACAGGTCATTGATTTGAAAGTTAATCTCCAGAGGTAACAATCCACGATCATTTGGGGCTTTACAAAACGTCTTTAAAACTAAAAAAAATGGTTAGGATGTTACAAAATGACATCAGAATCAATACTTGACGTAACAACGTCTAGGTTTGGAAATGTAGGATTTGCGAAAAGGACATTGTACTCTGAAGGAGGAAAGGATGGGATAGCCTTGTTAGGTAAAACATAAAGGACTTGATGTTGCTATTAATGTCAACAATGTGCATATTCCTCTTTGAGAACCTAATTATCCACAATTAAGCATATTTGACTTAATTTCAAGACAGATGATCTCCTAAAAAATCTTCCAAAGAAATGTATTTGCGGACAAAACTCATGGAAAAAAACACAAATTGGCAATTAAATCTATTTAATGGTCTAATAAGTAAACTCAAGGATCAATAGCCCATGATAAGTTGAGAGGTGATTGGGAGATTACAACTAGGATTTTGAAACTATATGAGAATCTTTGTCAAGAGGAAATGCCTCTTGGATTGGCCTAGAGGTGTAGCAGCTCACCGCTTACTCATGTAATCACCCAAATACCATCACTTAATTGTCGGGAGGAGGCTCCAAATGATTACATGCCTCTGTCATCTCCCCTATTTTTAGTTCCTTCAAAAATGTTTCATTGTGTGCCTAACATTTGACTATTGTTTTTTATCTCAGCTTTGCAAAGGCACTTGATATCTTCTGATGTTAACACCTTCTGCCAGCTGCATTCTAGTTCCATCCAACAAGCTCATATGGTATTCCCATTAACAATAATCATACATAGCATCCTTGTTGTCAAAGGCGTGCTGAGGCGCGCACCTTGGCGAGAGGTGCTACAAGGCATGACTGTAGCGCCTCGCCACTGTCGAGGCGAGGCAATCTCACTGAGGCACGCTAAAGGCGAGTGCCTCGCATGTTGTTTCTTTAGGCGATTAGGCACAAGGCTCAAAAGTGGTGCGACCCCCCAAAATATCATGTCACTTTGTCAAAAAGTGCCAACAAAACGGAAGCTAAGAGTCGTTCATCAAAAAAACATTAAATTCCTCATTTAATGAAATAATAAAAAAAAATATTGTACAACTTAAAAAAAAGTGCAACTCTGCCTCCATTAGGAGGACGGTGGGCCACCCACTCCATTCTGGGCAGTAGTTGCACCATTTGGTAATGTAGGCAGCAACACCATAATCTCCCTTTTCATTAGTGACTAAGCTTCCATTGATAATGATTTTGATGTTTGGGTTCTCAGGGATTGGTTATTGGATTTTGGCTTGGTTAAAAACTATTAGTATGTACTTTAATTTGTATTATTTTGATAGAATTTAAATTTTTTTAATTTAAAAATTTATTGAAAACAGTGTATTTTGGCTTGGTTAAAAACTATTAGTATGTACTTTAATTTGTATTATTTTGATAGAATTTAAATTTTTTTAATTTAAAAATTTATTGAAAACAGTGTATATTTAATTATGTCATGGGATGTGCCTTAGTTTCGAGAGGCACGCGCCTCGCACAGCACCTCGCACCACATCCCCAGGCGGCCTTTGCACCTTATTGTGCCGCGTGCCTTTCACAACTATGCATAACATACAATGTGATTCTGATCACTGCAAATGCAACCTGTTTTATCGTAACCATTCAAGAACAAGCCTTCAATTCATCAAAATATCATAGCTCATAGCAAAGCTTCATTTAGCCCCATTGACTGCCCCATCCAAGACAACCCCTTTGCCATCAAAACAACACACAATAGTTGTTCCTTTATTTATACCAGCCTGGGTCTCCCTATTTCAATAGGGAAAAGCAATCATAGCTGTGTAGAACAATCTACATCTCCTTCCTTGATCTTATGCTAGTTTACAGTTTCCATTTAGTTCCCTCATGGTAATTCTACACTTTATCTGATAAGACCTTGGGATGTGAGGCTGCTGTGCAATGGGCAAGGATGCTGTGCGAAGAGGGGCTGGGCTGTTGTGTAAAGGTGCTGGGTTTGGTTTGGTAGGGGTAGGAATAGTTGTCAGTAGTTCTAATAATGCTAGGGGCGATATTGTAATAGGCATTAGATGGTTGGGGCTGACGGGAGCAGGTAGGGGGGTTATTAATTAGAGGGGCTGCTGTATGGGGAAGGTTACGGATTAGATTGTATTTGGGTTTTCAGCTGCTGCTGGAAGACGGAGGGTTAGGCCTCGGCCTCTTGGAGAGGCGTCTCTGGAAGAGTCTTCTTCCCTACTTTTCTCCTATTTTTTCTACCGTTCCACTGTAACTCGAGAGTGCTACTGTTGCTGGAGAATAATAGAAATCCTCTGTTTTTCCTTCTCTCTCGCTCCGCAACCTAACATTATCTTTCCAACTAACGGGGTAGTGGAGTTGCTGGGATAGAAAGATGACAAGTAATTTTGAACTAAATCAAACATGACATCCATCCTTCACCTAACCAGATAAGTCATCAAGAGAAAGTTCTCACCATCAAAGGTGAACCATGATAAGATTGGCTATGTTGAAGGTTCGTCATCTTGCAAGGATATTTTTGGACCCACTAGGGAATATAGTCAGAAAGGGGGTAAATCGGGATATGTCAATTAAATTTTTTCCTTTCAGCAATCATGTTCCTACGGTTACAACTCTTCTCCCTTCCTCTCCGTTTATAAAAGCAATAAAGAATAAAAGACGAACAATCTTTACTTGGTTCACCCTCACTGAGTTACGTCCAATGAGCATACAACATCAATATTCTCATGTATCAAAATCACTAAGCACACTGTTTTTACAATGTTTAGAGATGACTCATTATTCCGCTAGGATTACAACTCTCACTGTTGACAGCTCTCTGCTCTCTTCACAAGCTGTGGCACCGTCAATTACAAGTGAATATGATATCTCTTATCAAAACACAAAGATAAGGATTACACCATTGATGTTAGTATAGCACGTTGATCCTCAATCATGTTGATGAACTCCATCTCCTTCTTCCTCCTTTGGCAAAGTAAGTCAATGGCTGCCAAAATCTCTCTCCTTCCATGATAGAGATCAGGTGCAAGAGAGAGCTAAACAGGGGCCTTCTATTATTACCAGGCTAGAATTACATAGAAACCGAGAACAATAAGTAAAGTAGAAGAAATAGAAGAGGAGAAGAAGAGTAGAATCCCGTGGAGTTGCTACACCATCGGGCCGAGGCCTAACCTCCTGTTGTTTCCGCTGGAAGCTAGTTCCCAAAACCATACATATCCCCCCCCAACCTCCTGTTGTTTCCGCCGGAAGCTAGTTCCCAAAACCATACGTATCCCCCCCAAGCAGTCTCTCTCCCTATTTATTACTACCAACAACCCCAACTAATATCTATCATTTTACATCACTGCCCCTTACAGTCTTAAATTATTCCCAGCCCGCCCCCTTACATAAGGGGCCCCCAGCCCACCTTCCTATCAATCCCACCCCCTTAAATTCACCTTGTCCTCAAGGTGATAAACTTGACAAGCTCTCTTACTCGCTTGATAATTCTTCACCTCCCACAGCAGTAGAAAACTTTCCAGGAAATGTAAAAGGATAATGTTTCCAACATGATTCCCCATGAAAACCTGTAACAGCAAAAACCATTGATTCGGCTTCGAACAAGTGTACATCTTCACAAATTCTGGGTGGAAACAGCTCAAACATTGCCTCTTAAAATTAACAGCCACTACTGTCACACATCAGCACAGTAATAGGAAGCCTTGGCGGTGGCTCCGGCGGTGCCCTTGACAACCGAACAAGACCATAGTCAAACAACGCTTTGTCAATCCTTCCCCAATCAATCCGGAAAGGTTTCAAGCTTACCGCTTTGTCCTCTATATTCGTTGTTTGTACCGAAAAATACTGTCAAACTGCCGAGTAAGTGTTGGTCTCTGGCTGCACTTGCAAACCATGTTCCTGCTGTTCCGGAAGCTCTACAGCAACCCGCGCTTGCTCCAGCACCATTAGCAGCGTCACTTGTTGCAGCTGTATTGGTCTGAAAATTTCCAGCTCCGCTGCGGCTGTACTAGTCTTGAAAATTTCCATCTCGGCACATGATAGCAGTCCGGTGTGTTCACGCTACTGGTCTTTAATCACTATTTTTGGCTTATGTGTAGTCCATACCTATGTTTCATCCACTGTTTCACGCTGCTCCACTGTTTCAGGCTTTCACACTTCCATCAACATAAACCATTCTCCAAACATACCTGGCATATGTAGTCGTGTTGTCCAAATCTTCAACTCCTCCCGTGTTTGATGGTAAAAAAAATATTTCTCAGCTTCGGTGATCCAAGATGTAAGATTGTCTCCAATAAAAATCAGCATACTTCACCAGCCACTCCTCCAGCCTCAAAACCGGTCCGGACAGAATCAACCCTGCCTTCTGCATCGGATCCTCCTTGTGCCTGGAAGTAGGGTTGTTGCGCTGCGAATCGTTTGCCCCAAAGCAGTCCCTCTCCCTATTTATTAATAACACCAACCCCGACTAATATCTATCATTTTACATCACTTCCCTTGGCAGTCTTATATTATTCCCAGCTTGCCCCCTTACATAAGCAACCCCCAGCCCACCTTCTTATCATTCCAGAATACGTTTCCTTGAAAATTCACTCTCTTTCTTGATCTTCAATCAAGTTCTCTATTAAAAGAGACCTTCCATATCTTGCCAAAATGTTGTATCTTCACTCCTTGATAATTAGTAGGTCAATACCCTCCAAATCGGCATTAAAAATCAAAGTCCAAATCTTTCCTCCTGTTGAGATACGAAATCTCAATTTTGAACTGCAAACCTCTAAACCACGGCGTGATCCTCAGCATCACGGCGTTGTTCCTTCAGTCAAGCGTTGACTCCGAAAATCACGGTTTCCATTTCTTCATCCTCCCGATTTTCACCCGCATCCATATTTTAAAAATCATATATGGCATAAACAACAGTGTGACCGTCTCCCAAACACAACATAGTTTTGTCCTGACAACTCCAGTAGCTAACTCCAATGAAGCATCCAACTCCATGCCTAGGACCCTGGCACTTCCCTGTATCAAACATAGATTCTGCAAAACACAAACTTCCCCACAGCATACATTACGGTGCGGTTTCCTCCTTCAAACCGTGTTAAACAGAAACTTTGTCCAAGCTCACCTTCAAAAATGCCAAGCTACAACGGCGTGACTTCCTGCAGTCTATCCCACTTTTCTCCCATCTTCAAAACAGCTTCCAAACCACTAGCATAATTCTTGCCCGTCCTGTTTTGGACAGGGATTTTGCAAAAGTCTTCACACCACGAGGTAAACCGCGACATGTTTTCTGATCTTGATAGACAATAGCTGCATCAAAGTATCTCTGGCAGACCACCAGACGCTTCCAACCAGTATTCCAATTGTTTTTCCCAAACCACGGGGACTGCCACAGCGTAGTATAACCAACCACGGCATGGTATTAGGTTTCTTCACCATAACACTTCTAACTTCCCTCAAACTTCATGAAACTCCTCATGTAGATTTCTCCATAACAATATGGGTCATTTGAAAGATCTTTGTCCATCTAAGACAACCCAAAAATACTTCCTTGGATTTTTGCTAACAGATTTACCCAGCCATAAGAGCTTGAGTTTTCTAGAAGTCAAACATGACCCTTGACCAATTTCATGAGAAGCATGTCATCCTGACAGACTATCTATGCTGACAAACATGGAGTAACCTCCTGGGTTTGTTGTTTGGGATAGAATAAAAAAGGTTTATTAGTTGTAGAATCCAAATTGAAGGAATGGAAGAATGCATTTATGTTTACAATGCTGAACCGTGCACAAAAGACACAAAGAAAAAATCTACAAGTTCAGCTTTGATACGAAGCACCACAGGGATACAATGCATGAAATTAAAGGGAGCTGCCACTCATTCAACAATTAAGAGATAACTCTGCGTATCCACATTGCAGTACAATCTGCATATCAGATGCACCTCAGAGACTTTCTTTTCTAAAGTAAAAAATGTTAATGGATACACATAATATTAAAGCATTTCTGATTTTTAAAAAAAGAAGAAAATGTACTCACAACCTTGTGCCGCTTAAAAACAGAGCTTCAGTCTCCTTTGCATCAATATGTGAGGATAAGGATTTAATTTGCTCCTCTTTAATATCTCTATCCCTCCTAATCTCCAAGCATTCCCGTTGCTGCAAAGTATAATATTTCAATACCAAAAAAAAAAGGCTTTGCAAAATGTAAGCATGTCATTTAATGCTTTCATTATGAAACAGTATACAGCTTGATGAACAATATCTTCCGAAGTAACCAAAATGATAAAACAAGTGGGGCTGATAAACTTTTAAAATCAAGGATAAAAATTAAGAATGTCACAGAAATTAAAATAACTATTTATATTATTCCATCAACTTCACATTGAGTTGCAACAATCTGTGGATCAAACATCGGTGCTAAATTCACACCTACACAACACTTAAGGCATAAATGCATAACTTGGCTAAACATAGAAGAAAGAAACAGTATCCAGAGTTGTCATTAACTGAGTAACAGGGGTTACTTTGAAAATCATAAAACCCTAGGAGCATCTCTAAAGATTTATCGCTCTAGGCAGATATCATTAAAAAAAATCATTTTATTTTTCCGCGTTTTTCCTTCCTTATCTTTGTTTACTTTTGTAATATTGTTCAAAGGCAAAGAATCATTCATTTTGTTTCTCTTCCGGCACTAAACTAAATTTTATACACAAAATCCCTAGCCGATTTCCCAACAATTGTTTTCAAAACTGGACCAAATGCAAAAACGGTTAAGACACGTTGATTCAAGGTTCTATGGTTTAACCAAGGTCAGACTGTGATCGGACTGGTCATGATCAAATTAATATATTTAATTAATACAAAAGAAAAATAAATATTATTTATCCAGCTCGAGTGCTTTCCCACTTTCTTAATGATTTTTAACAATATTTCAAAAAACACCATTGTAATAACTCATCAATATAAACAATTTGACACTAGACTGGACTGGATGCTGAACCGATTAAAAAATTGATTCAAGTTTTGATGGTTAAACCATTGTCAAACTATGATCAGGACCGATTGTGATTGAATTAATATATATAATCAATACAAAAGAAAATTAAATAATATTTATCCGGCTTTAGTGCTTCCCCGCTTTCTTAATAATTTTTAGCAATATTTCAAAAATCACCATTGCGATAACTCATCAAAATAAACAATTTGACACTGAAAAAATTAATAATTTAAACAAAAAACATTCATCAAAATATGTTAATAATATCTATGGTCCGAATAATAAGAAAGTGGGCTCTTCCCATGCTCCATAATACAATAATTAACTTATACGTTTATTTTTATTTATATTTTTACGAATAACTTCCAAACATTTCCAAGAAAACACAGTTTTTTTCAACCAGTTGTGAAGTTGTTTTTTCAGCTTCACATTAACTAAAATGATAGAGAAAAGGTATATTAAAATTAAATCACCAGTATTTTTTGAAAAAAAAATATATAGTTTGTGGCAGTTTCACTAAACCTAACTGTTTTAACCAATTCTGTTGATCTATACAAAACAATTTTCCTTTATTGTAATTTGAACTGCTGCAGAGAGCAATATAATAAAGGTGATCAAATACTAAAAGTTTCATTCTTAGACAAAATCAACTCCGCCTTCTTAATGCTTGGTAACATCGGCGCAAGCTCATTTATAAAGTCAAAATAAAAAACTTTAGATTCAAAACAGTTGCCATAGAATTACTGGCTTTTACCAGTTCAAAACCAGTTTTACTGGTTTTTCACTGGTTTCCACGCAAGTCTGGAGTGTCCAACAATCTCTCCCCACCGGTTTCCTTGTTGATACAAGATCTAAAAATTCAACCAATATGACGTGGAACAAGGATACGATGGCAAGCAGTCCATTATAAACAATTCATTGGAAAATGCACATACCAGATCTGAAAGCTCTTTTGAGACATAGCCAAGCTCTCTCTGTACATCCAATTCAACAAATTGGTTAGAAATTTCGGAGAAAATTAAAAGTAAAATAATTTATTTATTCATATGAACATTCAAAACATCTATTAAGAAACTCTTAATTAAGAACTTACAGAAAGGAAAAAAATCAAATGTTTTCATATGCAACTGTTTTTGTTTATGTGTTTATGAGAATCAATTAAAAAAAAAAGAGCTCGCCCTGAAATTACTTGACACCAAAGAAAACAAAATGATCATTCCCGGGCAAATTTTCATTTATTTATTATACATGTCATTCCCACGTTTTGGAAAAAACGAAAAGGGGTGCGAGTAATGAGTAAACGAGCAAAGGTATAAGGCCAAACCTTCAACCTTTTGACTTCGACATCTCTAGCATTCCCAGAATGACGAGAGTGCCGAAACGAACTTGTGAAGCAGTTATCAATCCCGCTAGGGGAACAATCGGAAGCCTTGCTTTTTGAGACTCTCTGAGAAAGCTCTCGGGGAGGGGAGTAACAAATGGTGCCATGAGAGTCTCCCTCGTATGGCGGCAGCGGAGGCTGCTCCTTCGGAGGCGACGGCCGTCGGGGTGGCGAGATAGAAGGGCCGGGAAGAGGGTGCAGCTGATGAGAGGGCGTCGGGCGGGACGAGAGAGCGATTTCTTCTACTTGGATGAGCTGTTCCAAAAAATCGGCGTCCCAGTCATCGAAGCCCGCCTCCCCCATGCCTCCCTCGCGGGTGAGCTCTCCGTCGCTCGTCACTCCACCGATGTGCCCCCAAAAGGGTTTGTAAAGAGACAACGAACGGGCCAAATCACGATATGAAACCTTAAACTTGCCCTTTATCCCGCCGAATATCCGACGTGTGGTCCGACTTCGCAACAGTGCATCAGCCCCGTTTCTTTGGGGTGGAGAAGAAGACGGTTCCCATCTATCTCCTCCGTCGGGTTTGTCCAGCTGTTTTTTGAAAAATCTTGATTTATGAAGTGGTTTACGATCATAAGAAATAAACTTTGATGTAATGTTATATGTCAATTGAGAAATGATGCAAAATGGTTGAAAATGAATTTTGTTTGAGATATCTTAAAACACTCAGAAATGATTGGTGTTTGGAGAGTGAGAGAGCGGACAACAATTCATTGAAAATATGTATTTTGTCACCTTCATTCACTATTGAAATGTATGTGTGTGTGTTTGGGTAGGAGGAGCACACGGTGTTGTAAGAGTGGAATTTACGATTGCTCTGTTGTGTTGGAAAAAATGAATAACAGGGGTGAGTAACTATTAGGTGCTTGGGCTTTTTTCTTATTTTTACGATGTGGGCGTACAATTTTGTGTTTGAGTTGTGCCCTAAAATCATATTAGTTTGAGTTTTTAACTATATATTCTATTGTGTGATACATTTTATGGTTGCAATGTATAACTATGCATATAAATTTTGTATACGATATTGTCATTGGATAACTCAATACTTCCATTTAAATATCATTTAATAGGCTCGCACATCGTGTATTGTTATATTTTAAAAAGTTAAGATTATGCTTGCATTAATCAATAAAAGGTTCAACGATCAAGAGTTTGAACCAACACAACGGTAGCTGTTATATGAGTTATAATGTTCAACAATTATTATGTGGATATTTGAGAAACATTGTCAACCCTCGGTTGAAGTTATATAAAGGGCATTCAAGCTTTGCAGTAAATACACTATTGGATTGGAACTACCTTTGCATAAGCTTTGTTCTATCTCACCGTTTTTTGCTTCGAGAGGTTCTAGAAAATCATCGAGAAAGAGGAGATCCTATAAATCCGACATGTGATTCCATAGTTGGTAGATTGCTTAAGGGTGCATGATCCATTGGGTTGGTGTCAAGTGATATTCATTAAACACGGGAATGTAAGACGATTCGATATCGTGTCTGTAAGTTTTTTTCTTCCCATCTTTCATATTATTTATCTAAAATCTCTCATGATCAATCTTGACTTGACTTATTGTTGATTTTCTGCATCATTTAAAGCACATGGGATGCCTATAAAATCCATTTGTGAGGTTATGTTGTAAAAATGACTACATTAACGGAGTTATGCCCTGAGGTCATATTGGTCAGAGAGTCTCTAATTACATATCATATTTTGCAATGTGATTTATAGTTGTATTGTATGTTTATGCATATCAAGGTGGTATGTGATGCCACCATTGAATAACTTGATACTTCCACCTCATTAACTGGTCTACACATAATGTGACGACGTGTCCAATAGAGTTGTAACTATGTTTGTATTAATTATTGTAGGGTTCAATGATTAAGAGTTTGAAGAAATACAATGATAGTCATTATAACAGTTATAATGTTCAGCCATTATTAGGAGAACATTCGAGAAATGTCATTGACCATTAAAGATTCTCTCATTAAATGAGCCAGGACAATATAAAGGTGAAATGACCTTCGAATTGTGAAGTTATGGTGTAATGATGCTGTATTTGTTCTTAATATTCATGGTTGAAGTGAGTTCATATATATTGGATGAGTTCTGTAGTGATTAAAGGATGTTTTTGAAACTTGTTAAATAACAAGTACATATAGTAGGAACACAAGTTTATCGGTTGTAACTAAAAATTTAAATGAATGTGACTGAAAAAAATTGCAAAACCATTTATGTGTAGACTGTAAAAGAATACTTATTGAATGCATAAAAGGGACGAAGAACAAATTTGAAATGTTATTAGATGTAACATTTTACGTTGAACAAAGGATGAAAACCCATCGCATGCAACGACTTGCGTGGAACAAACTTTGAGTTATTGAATGCAATGTGTTGTGGTATATTCAACCCAATGTGTTAAAAACAATAAAGCCGTAACAGTGTATGATAAGTTTGGAAAGCTTACCGCACACAGTGCTTTGAAAGTCTACGGGGAATACTAGTGTTTAAGGGGGGTATAAATTTAGTTTACCTTCAAATCATGTATGATATTGGACCGTAGTAAGGATAAGGTAATATTATAGATAATCATATTAAAGCTTATGGTTGTCGTAACTACAATAATTGAGTACAATGTGGCTTTTGATGCATCTTAAGAAGCAATTTAGCAATGACTTGTTCAATTTTGAGTTATAAGAAATAGTAAGAGTATTATCATTATTATGATAATCTTTGAGTGTGGTATTATCTAAGATATATGATTTATGATAAGGGAACAATAAGTGGATGCATGGGGATATTACTACTTGAAGGATTTTCTAAAGGTAGTGATGTCGCAATAAGCAAGTTTGCCTCACAAACATGCGATTATACCAACCCCAGCTGTGGAAATGTGTTAGGCCCAACAACTATAGCCATTATTAGAAGAAGCATGTTTAATATACAAGAACTAACCTATCAATCAGTAGTTGGCTCTAGTGAAAGTGAGAGTCTTCTAGAGTTGGTACCCTAGAACCTATTATTTTGTACTATATATTGCATGTATATTCATAGATTTAAATATTAATAAACTCCTTATCATATATTGATCGTTCTTTTACAGAACTCTAATGTGATAATGTCCAATAATATTTTTTCACATTGAAAAGGGCACAATAGTTCTCTACTATAATGTGAACAATGACATGCTATGAATATATTCTTAAACTATAGGTAATATGGTCGTATGACATCATTTGATGGGGCACAAAATGATATAGACTTTTAGGTGTGAGTACTCATAAGTGGATAAGACTTCATTTCACGAAGTTTGTATGTGGTAATCTCCAAGATGGTAGATTATAAGGACAAACCCACCATTATAAAATCTACATGTATGTGTGTCATTGGATATTCCTATCGGCGAGTGTATGTAATGATCCTCAAACTTTAAGATTATTACTAATGCATATCACAAGTCGTATACTTAGATGTATTATCATAAACTATGAAAACACATGTTCATGGAAAAGTTGGGTACGTTGGGTGCATCATGAGTTGTAACACCCCAAGTTTTTTTGAAATATTTATCTTTAAGTAATTTTATTTCTTCGATAACCTACATTACATGCAACAACGAGTTTAAACAAATTACATAACATTATCACAATACTACGTGTCCATTGTCGCCTAACCATCGGGTTGGTGGGTATGAATAATAATAACTAAATCATGAAAAATATATGGTCTACACATTTATATAATTAATTCATTAGTTATAAAATGATTAGAATTAAGAACAAAAAATGTTTGAAAATAAAAGTAATATTTATCTTCTGGAAAAAAAAATTTTATGCGCGCAATGTATTTTTATCTTAATCGATTAAATTAATCCCTACTGGTGAATGATTTTAATGAAATGTATATATTATTTACTTGATCAAATGTTTTAAAAATTCAACAAATATTTTTTTAGGCATAGGCTAAGAATAAATCCAGTTTTATACTTAAAAATATATTATTTTTCTAAAAAGTAGTTTTTGTCGCATTTTATGTACTTGAATTAAAATTAATTTCTTCCGTTTATAGGTATTGAATTAGATAAAATGAATTAAATATTTATAATTAGTAGGCTCAAATTTAGTAAATAAACCCATTTTATTTTTTGTCAGTATGAATAGTAACTGTGGTAAAATTTATCACATCGGTAAAGGGTAAATCAGGTTAATCTAGGTTAAAACTATGTGGTAAGACCATAATTTTTCATCCCAATTATTCCTGTATAAATTTATTTCAACCCTTTTCACCTTAGGCTTGAAATTTATTAGTTTAATGGTCACTTTTCTATGAAAATGACCTATTTAATATTCAAATCAAAGAAAATTACGAAATGTCACTCTCTTAGTTTTAAATATCCTTTACGTGTTCACATAGAGATAAAAACTAGTTATGAATGAATATTAATAGTAATTTTATGAATAATGAAATTTTATTTATGATTCTAATTTATTTATAATTTTTAGGTATTATATAATTACCTTAAATGACTACACAACACCAAAACAATATTTATTAAATTAATGGAATTTTTTTAATGATTTTGAAAATAGTAAAAGTGATATAATTTGAGTAATTTATAGTGTTCCATGAATTTTACAGGTTAATATGACATATTAGTATTGCGTTAAAATATTACATTCGAATTTAAACTTTTTATTTATGTCTTTTAAGTCAAATCAAATGAATAATATCAAAATTGAAAATAATGATATTTTATCAAAATAATATTTTATTAAATTATTTAATAATCATAAAAATATTGAATCAATACAAGATAGATACGAAATGGTATAAAATGTCATAACTTGGTCATTAATTGGCTAATTTTTACCTTATAAGTAAAAAATTATAACCCTTTAATATTGAAAAGGTTATTAATGTAGTTAAAATTAAAATTGGTTAACTAAGGGTTAAAAAAATGATGAGGTTTAAAATGAAACCAAAACTTGTATAATTCTATTGTTTTATGGTATTAAAACCATATTATACCTTATCTTCAAATCCTTATCCACTTGGAGGCATTTTTATTTAGAATGGATTTATTATAATTTAATATTTTGAGAAATTCCAAAAGTGTCTCATCTCAATTATAAAAGGGAACCTCTTCCTCCACTTCTTTACAGCACTTTGAGCCTTCTAGCTCGACCAAACTCTACCAATTTCTCTTATCAAATTCTCTAGAAAAATTCTGAAGTTTTTTTTGTCCCAAAAGACAAACCCTAGAGACCTTTAGAGGATATCCAAAAGATTCATTTCAAATAAGTGGTAATCACCTTAATTGATCACTTTCTTTTATACTCTTCTTTACCTCCTATAAATATACGTTATTTATCATAAAATAATAAATCCAGTATACTAAATATTATTAAATGTTATTATGATTATGAAAACACCATTATACACCCTCTTTCCCATCAAATGAGAAGTGAAAGTATCGCTTATGCGTACGTACGACTTACTGTATCCACATAACAATATAATTAATTTTTCATAACCATATTTTATGGATGAGTATTATGATGAGTTTAATATTTATATATTATATTTATGAAATAATTATAATTCTGAAATTATAATATCACATTTACCTGCTTACCATAAAATCCTTTGGGAAATTATAACGTTGTTCGTGCGTACGTGTGGACTACCACTTCCACAAAGCGATGTGATTTGTTTTTCATTTATATCTTACTTAGATGGTAATGAGGAAGAATTTGATGAATATATATGACATAATAATGATACTATAAAGGTTAATTAATATTTACCTTTCTTTCATTCCATCCATTGAAAAATGAAAACAACGTTTATGTGTACGTACGACCTACCGTCTCTATGAACGGTGTAATTCATTTTTCTATCTCTAAATTTTATTGATGACTCTAAATATGTATACAATTAATATATATGATATTTATATCATTATTAATATTCTGCAGGTGGTGTAACCAAGATAAATGTACAAGTATCAGAACTACTGAACTGAAATACTCATGATAAACGAAATAGTTAACACTTAGAAATGGCGATTTTAATAAGGAATTATTAATAAAAGGGGTGTTGAAATATTATAAATGGATCATATATGATATAATAAGTATGAAAATGACTATGGTATAGAATTATAATAAATTTAAATTTATTATATAGAAGTTTAGAGTGCTTTCGTAGCAAGGCGAACTCAAGGTAAGGATTTTATGTTATAATCTCATTGTTTATCGGGATTATTTATGATTATGTTCTGATAAAGAAATTTTATGATAAAAATCTCAAGATAATCATGAATTTTATTCTACTCTGGTTATTTATTGAAAATTCATGTTTTCCCTTTCATTTTTCTCATATTTATTAATCAAGATATCGAAAATATGTTTTTAAGGAAAATCAACTTCATTTCTCTCTTCGATCAAATTTTTTTCCTTCCATATCCATGTTTTATAAAAATGTTTTAAAGAAGGTTTTTATTATTCTAATATGTTTTTTAAATTAATTTTTACCCATGTTTGACTTTTTATAAAATGGTTTGAAAGGAATCTTTTTATCATTTTTCAAATGAGGTACTTTGTGACTTTTCTAACAAAAGTATTGAAGGAATGCTTTTTTAACTTATACAATATGAATGAATTTTCCCACCACCATAACTAATTTTTTCCATGAAGATTACTTTACAATTTTACATGGTTTCTTTCAAAGAAAATGTTTTCCTTTATAATTCTGCATTTTTTTAAATTGGTGATTTCAAAATGGAAAAGATATTTTGCTCAAGAATGTTTTTATGTTCTTTTAATGGTATTTCTATTCATCAAAGACACCAACCCTTGATATCACTTATGATTTAATGGGGATATAATCTAAGGATACCATCCTTATTCTTTCTCTATATGATTTATGAATATGATGACAATATGTTTATGAAACTCATTTCTTTTCCATGGGTCATGCTATGATGAAATGTTTATGAAACTCATTTTTTAATGGGTTATGATATGATAAATGTTTTATGATATTATGGCACACATATGTATGATTTTCATTATGTGATGGGTGAGACCTTTATCTCCCTCCAATGCATTGGATAAATATTGATATCTCATGAAATAAAATGGACTAGAATGGGGAGTGAACCCAGATCAGTAAGGGACTTTGTCCACTATGATAATCTTAGGAGTAAACCTTGCCTACTATGATGGTTTGGAGAGAAAACTCATTACACTATGACAGTCTTGGAAAAGATCCTTGATTACTAAGGAAATAATTTTCTATGTTTATGTGTATTCCACAATTCTATGTCTTATGGAAATGTTATGCTCTCATGGCCCATGTTTATTGATTCCCATATGATTCATGTCTTATGAAAAGTCAAGATTTATTCCATGACTTAATATTATGATCTTTGATATGTAGGGTATGGTTTTCAACCATTAAGATCATATTCTTATACCCTTATGCTCATGTTATGATTATATGATTATTAATATCTCCCTTGTTTACCCTTACCAAGCATCTGAGATCACCTTCTTCTTATGTTTCCTTTCCCCATGTTATGAAGAAAGGTATTAAGTATGATATGTCTAATATGGGTGCCAGTTATGAAGAAATAAGTGGGATATAATGTAGATATTTTATAAACTGGTTGTTTTTGTTTCTAAGTTTCCAAATATACTAGTCCTAAATGATCCTAGTGTGGATCGAAGTGTTATGTAATGAATATTCATCTATTGAGATGTAAGATCTATGTATGAAAAATATGGGTCCCTAGATGAGTGATATGTTATTGATGAATATGTTGAGGAAGGATTTTTCACTTCTATACTTATAGAAGTTGATATCTCATCCCTTTGATTGGAATGAAATTATCTAACGAAATTTCATGAACATGGTGTATTGACAGGTTAATTTTAGATAGTCAAAGAAAGACATATAAAGAATATAAGTTGATGAAATGAGTGTGAAACCTACTTGATGATATATTGATAAAAATATATTATATTACACAATGATCATTAATATGTTCTTGTTTTTTTTGTGAGATTTACTTCTTCCTCTTGGGTGAATTTATGTGTTGCTAGATGTTGATATTAGACATTGGGTGAACTCGCCAAATGCCACTGAGGAAGAAGCTTGTTGATTCACAAACTAAATATTTCCATTGATCTCAATTAAATTCTATTTGAACTTAATTTTTGGAATAAATATTATTCTTTATACTGAGGAATAATATTTAATCAAGATATATTGATTGAAAATATTCAATCACCATATTTATGTGTATCAAAATAAATATTTATTTTCAAGACCGTGAATACTATAATATTTTACATCAAATGAATAATATTTATTATTTGAGGTTTGGTAAATGAAAAGGAAGTGCGGACTGAGCTATCGATTCTGATAGGAATGAAATATTAAATTTCATTTAAATTAATATCAATTTATTTATTTAAATAAATGGTATTTATTTTATCCTCGAGTTTAGTGCATTTAAAATAAAAATAATTATTATATTATTATTTAGATATGAGGAATTCTATAAATTAATATAATAATAAGGGTCCTTTGTGTAATTAATTTTTCCCTAACCTATCTTTATAAATACCTAGTTATATCATTTATTAAGGTTTGACATTGTTACATACAACATAACTTTCTAAAGATTCACTCCTACAAAGAGATAAAATTCTCTAGAACACTCTCAAGTACTGAGAGTGAACTTTCACCTTCTTCCTCCTCCCAAGAACATGAAAAAAAGGTTCAATCCTTCAATCCCAAAGGATTGTGTAGTAATTAAAGGGAGCGATTTGATCTATACCACCACGCCAGCACCCAAAGTATCATCGACGACACTTCAAGATCATAGGAGCATCTGTGGATTGCCGCTAAAGGGATTTTATCCATGAATCCTCATAGAACAATGACAACACAACTCGAACGATGTTCATATGATCAACATCTTCTTTTAAGAAAGTACTCAAGACTGAGGTAAATCTTGCTTTAAAATTAATTATAAATTTAACATGAAAGATACTATCTCCTATTTTTGGTATTCCATGTCAATTTCATCAGATTAATTCATTGTTCATGACATATATTGTCATGTACACTATGGATTATTCATTGAATCTGAAAAAATACATGTTTGGCACTATATAAATAAGCACTTTCACTATCCCATAACCTTCAGTATAACCCGACACTAAGTTCCTTCTTTTGAATGAAAAAAATACACCGTGAATAATGAATCTAGAAAATCTATAAATAATTTAGTGCAACAAAAACTATATAGACAATGAGAGATTGAATATTGAGGTAGAAGTTGATCACTTTGGTAGCATAAGATTAGGAATAAACAAATAATAAATGAATAGATAATAACCACAAAAAGAAGATTACTCAATAATTAAAGAATGTTGTGAGAAATTATAATTATCCAATTATAAAAACTTTTGTGTATCAGTTATAACCCAACTCATACTTAATTAGATTTTTCTTCAGAATCAGTCCATAAAACACATAACGAATGCGAAGAACAATTTAAAAAATATATTATTTTCTTATACAAGTAGTTCAAGCTTAAAACAAACTTCTTCACTTGTGTTAGAGAGAATGAAATAATAATTTTATAATTATAGACATATAATTGAGTCAATAAGTAAGGAGACACTCAAAAATCTCCCCTTTTTTAATAATTAAAAAACCCAATATAATTTTTTTTTAAAACTCTTATGTTTTGAAATCATCAAAAAAATTGAATTTAAAATGAAATAATAAAACATATCCCCCTATTTTTGAAAAATTAAACTCAAATAAATCAAATCAGTTTACCTTCTAAGAAAAAAATATGATATAATAAAAACATTTTTAACTTCCCCTTCATTTTAGCATATATCAAACTAGATTTTAAAAGAGAATAAAGAGCTAATTCAAAGAATATTTCTTGAAAAAAAACATGTTTAAACAGTATAGTTCCCCATAAATTCATGCATTATAAAAACAAAATTAACTAAGAAAATAAAAAATTAGTAAAATTATGGGGAAAAAATAATAAAAGAAGTGAAACGTCCCTTAATATAAGCTTTTATTTCTTCTTAAAGCATCAAAATCTTACAAAAGTATGTGTAGAATTTAAATATGTTGTGTGCATAATTCAAAAACTTCTTGTATGAAATATTGAAAACCCCTTCAAACAAATACTCTAAAATCCACAAGGAGCCACAAACGTATGTTAATATATTCAAGGAATTACAAAAGTAACCAAAAATGATTTAAATGTGTTAATAAATAAGAAAATATAAATAGTTTACATGCTCACTAGTCATAAAGACATATTTGTGTGCATGCCATTAAACCATAAAATATAAAAAGATTAAGCATGATTAATGGATAAATATAGAATCATGTCATTACAATGATAAGTTACAAACAAATAGAGTTGACATGAATTGGGATTATCAAGGTGGAATGATTTTATTCTTTAAGGACCCTCAACTGTGTATGTATATATTCTATCCATAAATAGATTATAGTGTATTTATTTAATTTAAACTTCCATCATGCCTAGTTTATACTTAATTTTATCAAACTTAGATAAATATAAAGGTTTAGTGAGAATACCTATAATCTTATCATTGGTTGGAACATATTCCAAATAGAATTCACCTTTTTGAACATAGTCTCCAATAAAATGATATCTAACTTCAATATGATTTGTTTTTGAGTGATGAAAATCATTTTTTTGATATTTCAATAGTAGATGAGTTTTCAAATAAAATAGGTAACTTGTCAAAGTAAACATCAAATTTAGTTAAAGTTTTATTAATCCATAAGGATCGAGCACAAAAACTTACTACGACAATGTATTCTGCTTTTGCAGTAAATAAAGTAACTGAAAGTTGTTCTTAGAGCTCCAAGAAACCAATTTTTTTCTATAAAGTGACACACTCCCATTATTCTTTTTATATATTTTTTATTTTTACCAAAATCAGAATATGAATATATTTTTAATTCAAAAATAGTGCTTTTGGGATAAAAGAGAGTAAGGTTCACCAAACCTTTAACATATTTGATAACATTTTTGACAGATTTTAAGCGACTTTACTTTATTTTATCTTGAAATCTTATACATAGTCATACATTAAACATTAAATCAGGAAAATATATGGTTAAATATAATAAAATACCAAACATACCTTTAAAAAGATTATTATCTAAAGATTTTCTAGATTTATCATAATCTTGTTTACATAAAGTACTCATTATAGTATTTGAACTTTTTCTTGAGTCATGACCAAATCTTATTACTATATCTTTGGAAAAATTAAACCGATTAAGAAAAATCTCATCTTCTCTTTGAAAAATTTTAAGTCCAAGGAATAATTTGAATTCTCCTACAAGACTCATACCAAATTCACTTGTCATTAATTCTAAAAATTCATTACAAAAAGTATTATTTTAAGATACAAAAAATAATATCATCCATATAAATTTGAACAATTTAAATTTCTTTATAACTTTTCTTGAGAAACAAAGTAGGATCAACCTTTCCTTTTATAAAACCATTTTACAAATGAAAATTAGATAATATTTCATACCAAGCTCTTGAAGCTTTCTTAAGACCATAAAAAGCTTTAGAATGATTTAAAATATGATTAGGAAAATTTTATTTAAAAAACCATGGGGTTTTATAACATATAATTCTTCAGAAATAAATCCATTTTGAAAATCAGTTTTGAAATCCATTTAAAATAATTTAAATCCATAAAAAGAAGTATATGATAAAAAAATTCTTATAGATTCTAAACTTGAAACCAGAGAAGATGTTTCATCATAATCTATTCCTTATTCTTGACAATAACCTTATGAAACTAATATGGCTTTATTTATATCAATACTTCAAGATTAATCAATTTTATTGCTAAAAATCCATTTAGTGCCTATAATGTTTGGTTATTTAGGTAGTTGAAATAAATTACATACCTTATTCCATGAAAATCAATTTAATTCCTCTTTTATAGAAATAATATAATTAAAAATAGTTAAGGATTCATCAATATTTTAAGAAACAAAATTATAAATGAAAGAACAATGAGCACAAAAAATTATTAATGAAATTCTAGTTTGAATTCTTGAATCACCATTTCCAATCAATTTATCTAAAGGGTGATCGTTAAGTGTTTTCTAATGCTTTATGAGGTTGAGTATCCCCCTAAACATGTGTATTTTCATTTTAAGGTTCATTTTCTTCAAAATTTAAATATCTAAACTCTTATTCAATTTGATCTAAATCAACATTATTTTATTTTAAATAATTTTCATCAAATTTAATATGTATATACTCTTCATACACCATGGTTATTTTATTATAAACTCTAGGATTTACTAGAGTTTGAATAACCCAAAAATATACCTTTGTTAGATTTTTCATCGACCTATCTAAGGACTCTTTGGTGTTAAGAATATATTTTTTTCAATCAAATACTCTAAAATACCTAACTTTTTGGGTTTCTACCTTTCCAACGTTTATAAGATGTATTCTTTAAAATTGGTCATAAAATAACTCTATTAGACACATGGAAAGCTATATTTATATCTTGTGTATAAAAATATCTAGGTGTTTTAAACTCATTTAACATGGTTTTATCCATTTATTGTAAAGTTGTATTTTTACTCTAAAAAAATACATTTTTTTAATTTCCTATGAGTTGAAAAATTATGAGAATAACTATTTTATTCGATGATATTTTCAAATTATAGATTTAAAACTATCACCTTGATCACTTATAATTGATAAATCTAAATATCCTTTTTTATTTTGAACTAGTTTGAAATAGTAAATAAACATATATAAGGTTTCAAAATTATCCGTAAGAAAGCAGGTCCCTATAAATTTGAAAAAGTCATCAATAATAACAAATATATACTATTTACTACCAAGATTAATAGTAGATATGTGTCCAAATAAACCAAGATGAATGACTTTAAGAGGTATTATGGTTTTTCACTTCCTTAATATGTCTAAAAGACTCCTTATGATGTTTACTTTTCATGAAAAATCCAGAATGAAAGTGTTTTCTGATTTTAATTCTAGAATATGAAAAACATTTTTATGTTTGGATAGTTTTTATAGAAGCATAATGTTATTATGACTAAGCCTATTATGCCATATAATGTTATCTAAAATCACAACACTTAAAGAGTTAACATTTTGGCCATTCAATTTAGAAAATTTTATAGAATACATATTTTCTTTTTAGTTTGAATAAAACATGAAAAATTCATCTTAAAAAACTATACACTTATCATTTATCAATTTTATATGAATTCCATCATCACATAATTTTTAGATACTAATCAAGTTATGTTTTAAGCTTTTAATATATTAAAATTTTGAAATGATAACATATTTTGAAACATCTGCCTCTACAAAATATTTGACAATACCATTTTAATTATCACTAAAAGTAACATTACCTCCTTCACATTTTTTTAATAATAAAAAATATATATAGTCACCTATAATGTGTCTAGAATATCCACTATCCATATACTAGGTTTCTTTCTCAAACTTCTAATACAAATATCCTATAAGGTCAGATATAAGACAATTTTGGTACCCATGCAAACTTGGGTCCAATCGGGTTAGAATTTTTTTTCTTAAGAACGCAAACCAATTTAAAATAACAATTAATAGGTATTTTTATGGATATGTATTTAGGAATAAATACTTTGGTGTGTTCAAAATATTGTGAAAAATCTAAATGAATTTTTATCTTCATAATTTCCCTTTATTCCACATTTAAAACAAGTAATTATTTAAAAACTTCCATCAGAACTTTTCATAAAAAACTGACTTGTACATTTTAGGTAATTGATTATTACAACCAAGAATAATATTACTTTTATTTTTTTTTCAATCTCACTGTTTTATCATATTTTTTTTCTATGAAAAAAATTCAAACAAATCTATTTTTAAAATTTCAAAGTCATTTTTGATCTTGTTATTTTCATTTAGAATGCCTTGAAATTTTCTTTATTAGTCCTAATTATTTTTATAAAGACAGTAATTAAGTTTAATATTTTATTTTTTAGAAAAAATTTAAATCTACATAAATTTTATCATTGGAACTATATGTAGTATTCCTTAAATTTTAATTTTCTTTAAGAGTTATCGTGTTTTACGAAACAAGTTTCTTCTACTTATTTTTCAGTTTCTTGTGTATATCTATTTTTTTTTTAAAAAAAAATCATTTTGTAACATTTAATTTTAATCATATAATTCATCCATTGAATGTTATTTATATTTAGATTTAGTAGAGTCATTTTCAAGATCACTTACCTAATTCAAAGAATCTATTAAGCATAAATTTGTAAATTATTTTTCAAAACTAGATTCTTCACTTGAATTTGAGACATCAATACAGCTGCATCCAGTTTCAAGGGATCTCCTCTATATCTTATTCATAATTTTTTTATTCCTATATTTCTTTAAATTTGGATATTCTAGTTTAATGTTCCCTTTCCTCCTGAATTCTTAATAGGTTACTTCTAGAGCTTCATTAGAAATAACATGACCTTTTCGGTTTGCTCTATGATCATCTTGGAAAAAATATCTTTTGTTCCTTCTTGAATATCCATTTTTTCTTTTGTATAATCCTTTAGAAACATGAGATAATTCATATATACCATTTCATTATAACTCAAAAACTGATGAGTAACAAGTAACATTCATTTTTGATTTCAAAGAAATTCATTTTATTTTATGAGATTCTTCATTATCAGTTATTTTCAATTCAAAATCATATTTAAATAATGATCCAATAATCACATCAAGATTATATTATTTAAAATTATTACTCTCATTTATTACTACTCTCTTAGAATGCAATTTCTTAGGTATATCTCTTAAAAAAATTTCAACTAGAACTATGTTATTTAGTGCTCCTCCTAAAGAATTCATTCCATTTATAATACTAGTAAATCCATGAAACATTTTATTTACAGTTTCATTTTCACTCATATTAAAATCTTGATATTATACCCTTATTATACTAAGATTGGTTCTAATCAATTTATCAGAGCCATAATGGGTTGTTTACAATATCCTCTACATATCATGTGTGGTTTTACATGATGAAATGTGACATAATACATTGCAGATAATAGCATAATAAATCATGTTCATGATTTTATAATTAAGTACATATTTCAAAGAATCAACACTAGTAAGAGTATCATGATCATCCTTGGGGAGTTTGTAAGTTTTTACCATGGTTTTATAATTTTCAAAACTTATTTTTTTATGATATGATTCCATCCAGACATGCCACTAACCATAATCATTAACATTGAAAAGTGGTGGTCTTCATGGAGAAAACCATCATTAGATTTTGGTTCCTATTATCTAAAATAGATCTTTTCCATATACGGTTAAGTCTAGTATATAGTTAACAAAAAAAATATTTATATAATAGAAAGTTAATAATCCTTTCAAGGTATAATCTCTGATACCAATTATTTTACCAGTAGGTGTATTTCACCCAAAGATGTTATTGATGAGGAACAAAATGATCTGATGGGGACTAGGCAATATGTCCTTTTTATCTTGTGAAGTAGGTTCTATAGTTAAGTATTTCATGTTAGGTTCACCATTTTTTTTCACCCAATAACATTATTTTTTTCCCGATGGGGAATGTAGCCCATCGATTCGATTGTAGGGGTTAATTGGTGTGAAATCGTTAACACCAATTATAACACCTTCGATGGTCTCCAATGGGTTTGTTCACGAATCCAGAAACACCCAAAGACTCTCATATCCATGATTCATGGACCCTCTTTACAAAGGCATGCATTCGTTGGGTGATTTTCCAAATGACACTTAAGAACTCACATTGGTCGATATGATGAGATCTTGGGATCATCTCACCCTTTTGAGGGGAACTATTTCTTATTCCAGTACTCTCTTATAGATTTAAGATATGCTCATATGTCCATGAATCCTTAGTTTGTTCCCAAGCATGTGTATATGGTATATCCCTGGGGTAGTAGTTAATCATGATTATGCATGGGTTTAGAATCATCCAGATGCACCCAGGGTTCTTTATCGATGGGAAGATATACATGTATTCGAGGTTTTCCATCAATGTTACCATTTTATGGATGAATCAAGGATGATTCGGTCATTATCTAAGATAGTGATGGTTTCAAGCCATATGGGATGACGCTATGGAGTTTATCGTCATTTAGGGGGGATGTGAGCTATTTTGATGTCGGGATCAAACCTATAATATGAGATTCCTACGTATCATCATGAGAGTAATTAGAAACCGTGTAGTTTAGTACCACTTTACCTTTTAAGGTTGTGTGATAAGAACCCAATTGTGCAGTTTAACGTCATGCGATAATGACACACAGACAAAAGGTTTCTCGATCAAGGGTGGTGTTGGGATAATGCCAAAGTGGAATGAGGTACCCAAAAGGGATATGGTATCCTAGGTGTATGTGACCCTACCAGGGATATAGTCTAGAAAACATTAGGGTGATTTGGATGTTGGGTTTTTACCTCATGGAGGTTTCATGTGTATCCCAGTTAATTGGGAATCAAAGCCCTCGTAGTTCGGTTTGAGATGAGACTTACACTTTAGATGAGGCCCATTAAGAGATCATGATTGGGGCTTACACATAATAGATTCCCGTTATTTGGATTGATATTGGGGCTTAAATCTATGCAGAATGCTTGTTCTTTGGATTGATATTAGGGCTTACATCTATGGATAAGGCCCATTATTTGGATTGATATTGAGGATTACATCTATAGAGAAGGACCATGCTTTGGGACCATACATATGTCATGATCGCCACCAGCCTTTAAGCCCACATGATTCATGCTCAGTGTGAGAAACAAGAGAAGGAATTGGGTCTAAAGATCGCACGTCCCACTTCATCTACCGATATATGGTAATGGAGACCAATGGGATAGATAAAGGGCTTTGGTTGTGCCCATATCCTCTTTTGTTTTCATATCCTGGATAGTCAAATATGGTGACCTATCTGGATATGTCTTAGGCGAGGGTATAGAGGAGTGTGAGTGCAGCCTCCTATAAGAAAGGCTAGGGGCTTACCTCAGTGGGAGTTACCTTAATTTGGTTATGGGGGGAAGGATATTGTTCCTTATAAAAAGGAAATGCAAGTTTGATCCCTTCTATTCCTGCCCTAAATGGGGAGTTGTATGTGAGTATCCCAAGGTCGGACCCCATGTTACCATGATAATGTAAACTTATGGTCATTCCATGGGTCCACCATACTGCTAGGATAACCAACATGTCTTCACTTACCATGAGTATGTAAACTCAAAAGGACACACTAGTGCACCTAATGGTTTTGTCATAGGGGTCTAGTGGATTTGGAAAAGGCCTTGGCTTAACACCGTTGGACTGGTTCACAAAGGAGTTGACATGGGGACTACTGATGTGATGGAAGGGAATGATCAAGGCCAGAGAGTGTAACTCCATGGGGTACCCCCCTCACATAGCATGTTCTCATGCAAGATAGGGGTTCTTCCGCATAACATGTTGCTACGTGGGCAAGGGGGCTGTCCACGTACCATTATGGTATGCGAACCTGGGTGGATTCCACATAGCATTCAGCTACGTGGTGTTAGGTTCCATCTGCGTAGCATATTACTACATGGGGATGAATTCCTCCCATGTAGTGAATTTATATATGGGGCAGGGTTCCATCCACATAGCATTTTTCTATACGGGGCTCCTGATTGTGAAGGGAGTATTGGTTATGCACCTCTCAGGGAGTATGCCCGTGAGGGATCTTCAGTCCACAGATTATCAATTTTAATTTATTCTCCTTTTTAACGCTATGCGACAGTGTTTTTACCTACATGGAATTGTCAAATGAGTCTGGATTCTATGGATATTTTGATTTCTTCCTTTGATCATTGATCCTCCAAAATATTGACCCTCCCTTTGGCTCCCCTCGAACTCTATTTATAGAGAGGCTAAGAACTGGATACCGGTGTATCCGATTATTTGTAACGAGGCCTCAATCATCCTTTTACAGAAGCCCATGGCCATTACCCAGCTTGAAGATGACTTAGTTAGTGGAGGTCGTAGGGTTACGGTCGACGGAGGTGAAAATCATCACCTCAGTCCCATGAATGACTTCGTTTCGTTTTTGGGAATCCATTGGATTTACCTTACCCACAAAACATTTGAGTTTGTAGGGGATATAGTGTGTAGGGTGAATTTCTCCACCCTCGTCTTGCGAATGACTGTGTTTAAGAAGTTGGCGCCGTCGTTTTCCACTTTCAAATGGTTCTACTCGCGGGCGTCTTTGTGAAGCGAATTTACATGCGGAGCAGCAATCTGCGAAGGGTTTCCCTCTTCACAGTATGACTTTTTTCCTTTTCCAATTTTTCTCCTCTAAACATTTTTCTTTTGGTTTAGTTTCCTTCCTTTTCCAATTTCATGGGATATTTCAATTCCCTTTGCAAATTTTTCCGAACCCAACAAATGCCCCCCATCGGAATGGGGTCTAATCGAGATGAAGAGGAGGCTATTCCGATGTAGAAAGTAGTCCTGATTTGAGTTAGTTTGCAGTATGAGGGTGTGCCCATGGGAGGGGGACCACACCTATATAAAGGGGGACCATTCCATTTATCCTCTACCTTATTTATTGGGGAAAAAAGTGTTCCCATGACTAGCTCTTGATCACATTATCCCACGTATTTCAACCCTTCAGATACACCGTCATCCATGAACCAAACTTTGGATCTACAAACCGAAACTTTGAACCCGTGATTAGTGAGTTCATATTTCTACGTAGTGGGGTCTGGTGTGCAGCTCTCTTGCTCTGTGAACTGATTGTTTGTTGGCCAATACTTTGTGGGACAATGCCTCTCAAGCTTCCATGAACTATTATCTCATGTATGACATTTTTTGAGTACCATTTATTCATGGGACTTTCCAGTATGCAGACTACATTAAGTATTTTTTCCAATTTTTGTAGGACAACTCTTTTTTTGCATGAAATTTTGATGCAGAAACAATATGGATCCAACTTCTGTTGCAATGAATGCGACTGGGAGGAGGGAGGATATGGCCGAGAATGTTGAAGATGACATCTGTTCTTACATCATTCCTCAAGAGGGTATTATGAAAGACCTCCTTTCACAAAAAAACTTATGGCCTATCCACTGTCCATCCAACTTCTGCTTTACAAATTTGGACTTCAAGATGATGTTATACTACTGCTAATTGACCAAAATATCCATATTGTATGTCGAGAGATGTATCAGGGGTTTGATCAAGCAAATGTGTCTGTTGGAGGGGAAATTGTATATGGATCAGTCCAAAGAAATGTGTTTGTTTTAGATGGATCCTGTAACAACCCAAACTTTCATTAATGAAAATTATTCTTGATCTAATTAAATTTATTATTATGCTTATATGAAATGTTAACTTCATTGGTTTTATGTTTCTGGAGTTTAAAATACCATTATGAATTGTGACCGTTGCTAATATATTTGTTGAATAGTGATCATATGATTAGTATAAATATAGGGCTTTAACAAATCTAATTTACTCAGACAAAGAAAGTGATGACCTCATCCAATAGACTTGCCCCGTAAGAAGCCCATTTGTCGGAGCTCGGAAATGAGGTAGCATCATTGTAATTCACTCTTGACCAAGCCTAATCCGAGCTTGAACACGTTAAGCTTGAGCAGAATCAACTATGGGAGAAGTGGAAGTTAATAGAGATTACCACCCGAGTGATGTTATCCGAGCCACCCCAAGAGTCTGTCACCATCGCACACCTTACCCTTCAGTATTGTGCATGTGTTATAAGGGGTTATGTAACAATAACCTAACACTATGACTATGTACATTATTTTTGTATAAATAACGTGCATTCATTTTATTATTGTTACTTTGTAAATAGTTTTTAAAGCACAAATAGTATTTTTAGTTAATATTCAACTAAGAAATCTATTTTGATGAATTAATGGATTTTCAAATTAAATAATATTTTAATAAAATATTATTATAATTAAATTAATTTTTATTAAATATAAATGATCATATAATTTTATAAATGCAATAATAATTTTTATTAAGGTTTGAAAGTTGTTTTTGTCAAAACCCATGAATTTTCGATAAATGTAGGTTTTTATTTTTAAAGTAAAAAATCACATATTTATAAAATTATTTAAATAAAATGAATATTATTTTTGGAATCAGGATGTCAAAATTATCCAATGGTGATTTTTTCATAATTTTCTGAGACAGTCGATTTTTTGGGTAAAAATTAAATATCATTTAAATATATAATGTGTTTTATGACATCATAATGACCCAATAGTGATGTAATAAAATAGTATAAAAATTACGTTATTCCAATATATGTTTTACCATTAAAATAATGTAATTTTGGGTTTGTTTTATTTATTTTACAAAGCTTTAGTGGACCCTTCAAGGCTTATAAAACATTTTGTCTTTTTAAATTGTTTTCCTTGAGAGTGTGACTCATCTCCACATAAGAAACCCTATTATTTTAAGAAGTTAGGTCATTGGACTTATAAAATATTGTTTTCCACTCCCCTTTTTCAATAACTATGGGCTAGTTTGTGGTTTTGATTAGTTTAATATGAGGTGTACCAAACCTAAATAATAAAGAATTCCCTCTCCTTTCCTATATAAACCCACCCAAGATCTCACTTCCTCTTCACTAAAAGCCTTTGGATTTCAACCAAACCCTGACCTACTCTCTCTAGAATCATCCCAAGATTCCCCAATCTCCCAATAAGCCTCTCTCAAGCCTCTCCCAAGTCTTTGGGATCACACCTCCAAGTAAGGGATTTCTTCCTTTCTAATTTTGTCCAATTTTCTTTAAGTTGTTATGCCCTTTTTTTTCAATTACAAATTTTGGGGCATGATTTTGTACCTCCCCCATACTGTCCTCTTTATGTTTGGATGATGGGATACCCCTTTCTCTCTCATTAATTCCTTTCATGTACACCCGTTACCATGCCGAAATTCCGTGAGGGATTTCTCTCTCCTCTTTTACATCCAAGTAATTCTTTTGAATTATGCATCTAAATTCCATTACGTTTGTTGGGACATGTATCTATGTGAACCCCTTACTGTACATTTCATGTAAATATGATGAGACACCCATTTCTATCTCATCATCCATTTTTTATGAGTTCTTATTTCATGTCGTTATGCTACCGAAATTGCACTACGATTTTCCAATCCAATGTCATTGTGTAGTGAATATCATTCCCATTTCTCTATCAAGGGTATTAAAATTTATGAACATTTACTTATTGATTATAAATATTCATGTATGTATTACACATTCCTTTATCATGGAATAAATGATGATGATTGATTCCATTCTGTATGATCCATGTGGCACACTTATGCATGAAATGAAATGTTTAAGAAGGGTGTGCCCTGATAGCGCTCCAATGCATTGGGTAAAGTATAGTATCATGATACATCATGTGCAATGGGTGTTGAATCATGCTAATTCAAGTGAAACAAGGTTTTACTCGTGCTTCATGTGCAACGAGGGTTTACTCGTGCTCCATGTACAGTGAGCCTTGGCTCATGCTAATTCCATGTTAAGTGTTGTTTCCACATTTCCATGTTATGATTATCATGCTTTATCATGCCTTTATGTTCATGTTTCTATTGTTATACATTTATATGTCTATTGTCTAACATGTATTGTATTCATCATGTTATTCCATGTTTATTCTCATACTGGGATTTATAGCTCACCCTTTTCTTATGCATGTCCTCAAGTTATCCCATGCAATGCTAAGTACGAGGGAATGTAGTGGTCATGTAAAGGAAGTTTTAAATAAATATGTTATGTGTTTTATGTTCTAAGATGTTATGTAATGTTCCTAAGCCCCAAATACACTAAACCTCTCTATCTTTTATGTTGTATCAAGTGAATATTTTATGTAATAAATTAGTTTTAAGTGTGTAATAAAAAGAAGGGTTGTTATAGCTCCATGTGGGCTCAGAGCAATCATCACGACCAAGACGCATATTTGGATTCATTCATTCATAACTATCCATCCATTTTCAACCATTCACGAGTCAACCCTAAAGGAGGGTGGATCTCCAAGTGGGATCTATGATCTAGAGGATGTTTCTATGATGAATGGGCCTAGCCATTCTGGGTTCATCAAAACTATTTGGAAGCACCTGAGCCATTAGAAGTTTTCAACTTATACCATGTAGTGTGGGTTTACTAATTAACCATTTATTCACCGGGAGAGATACTGCCTAAATTTCTTAGTCACTAGTGTTCAAGCACCAACACCTTCCACTTGTCCCGTGGTGAAATGGAGATCAATTTATGGGATATCTATCAGATAGGGGGACTTCACATCCCTGAAAATATGTACGATGAATTTTTACTGGTGGAAAAAACTTGGGGAAGTATTAAGGAAGTATCTCAGTTGGCAGGAGAATTATTGATCATGGTAGAGATATTACTTGGTCATCCTCGTAATACTCACTCACTCATTTCATTTGAGGATTGGACATGATTGTTCTTGAAAGTGAATGGACTATGGACGAGAGTTCGTCATAGCCGAACACATCCAACCTAGAAGTCACTACATATTCCCAGCTCTTACTATTCTACCCTCTAGGATGGTTGATATACCACATAGGGTTATGAAATCTGATCAGACATATCTTTTGAGCTCAGATTAGTGGGTTTCTTTTCCACATTCTTAAGTGGATGGATTTTCCCTTCTCACGATGATTACATTGGTGTTAGAGTTTTCACTTGGATGATGGAATATGCATTGGCCAAAGTATGGCCTATTAATATAGTCATTCCCACCCTTGCCTGAATTTATGAGTTATTGAGGTAAATATAGGAGGAAATACCTCTGCATCATCTTATCAGACCATTTTAATTTTTACATAGCTAGATGGAAGAGAATTTATCCTACTATGAGTATCGACATACCACAATGGTTCCTCATTATAAATTCCACTTGAATCTACTCAGTATTTCCACGGTCCATCCCAAAAACCTGGATGTTGATAGTACAGTTGAATTACTGAGTGAATTCTCTTGCTTTACCTTCACGCCTCACTCGGTGCCTCATAGAGCAGCAATGGATGATGGGAGTGGTTCTTCAGAAGAACATTCTTACATTATTGTTTTTTAGGATGGAATTCTAATCCCTCATATTGACAGAGTAACTATCTGTGAACCATATACCCTTATATGTTTTTTAGGAAATTCGGATGCCTATAGCACATCGTACCTCTCCCAGTTACTCAGGTCAGGAGGGAATCCCATCTAGTAATCCTCCTCCAGCTGTGGTTGATAATGGTGTGGGAGGATTCTGATATACAAGTCCTTATTCCCCCATAACGGTCTTAACTTACTTGTTATTGGAGTGTACTCAACTATGGGTGAATTGTTTCCCTAATGTAACATTGGTGAGATCAGTTCAACAGGTGAAAAGAACCTTGGCTGCCTCCAGTCCCGTACCAGTTTTAGTATCACCCCATGTTCTTGTTGTAAAGAGTCATTCTATCCACCTTCACATGCGTTTAGATGGGACTTTATCCATATTCCCCATATCTGTAGAGATTGATTCATATCCTTTATCTTTGGTTGACCCTGTTGGTGGTCCTACTAAGGCTGGTCCAAGTGAAACATCATCGGGCATTCTTGAAGCCACAACCAACCCCCATACTTAGCTTCAGGTAGCGATCCATCTATGGAGGAGGAAGATCTTCCCACTTGGGCATCACAACTTAGAGCAATTCCATTGGCCACATTGGCATTTCCAGATTATATTCCCATGATAGTAGGTGAGCAGGGCTAAATTTCAGATGTTATCTGGGGTTACTGGGCCATGCAAGAACATGCATGGATTCAAATTTGTACTATTGTCACTGAAAACCCTTTGGAGGAATTTACTAACCAAGTAGACACTCTTCAGTTAATGTTCATTGATTTGGGCTCACACAACTTTAATTATCAACATTTTCACCTTCTTGCATACCAAATTGTCATAGCTTGAGAGGGGCTACATGTTTACAAACATGACCTTGCTCAATTCAACACCTTCTGTCATCAAATGAAGGATTTTTGGGATATTACCACTGAGATACATCACCTAGTGATGGAGGAAGTGAACTCTTATGATCAAGTGATGGAACAAATAGAGGAGTTGCAGGAGTGTGAAGCTCATGTAGCATGGTCAAAGGCACAACTATTTTCATCGACTGCAAATCTTAAAGCTATCAGACAGAGTGTTTGGGATCTCAGGGCCACTTTTAGACACATATTCCCAATGGCCAAGGCTGAGTCCGAGTGGATAAAGACCTTGGAACAGGCTCTGGATGGACCGCACCAAGCGGTGGTCAATTTGCTTACTAGAGCAAGCTGGGATTCACTATAACCATTTTGGCTATCCCACGTTTCTTCTTATCTTGTTTTTAATATAATTGGAAAGAGACTCTAGAATGTGGATGTTCCTTTGTCTTTATGAAATGAAAGACAATTATTTTTCTTTCCCTGCTTTTCCTTTATTTTCTCCCCATATGATAATATACACCAGATATTGATTTGAATAATGATTTGGAGTAATTGAAATAGTTAAAGCGTGCTTTAATTTTTTCCTAAGCTAAGGGACTAAGTGACTATAACTTGACTTTTTATGTATTTTTCTGTTACAACCCTAATTTTTTCCTAAGTCTATTATGATGTGGGATTAACAGACATAACTTGACTTTTTATTAGGCCTCCCTTTGCGAGTTTTTGACCTAACTAGATTTGTGTCATTTTTTTATTACTCTATATCTTGCCTAAACCATATAATGTGTTGGTCTAGCGAGATGATACTCAACTTTTACCCAGGGTTCCCTTTACATGTTTTCAACCTGATGAGTTTCACATCTCTTTTCATGGGCAGTTTAAATTCTTGAAATCTGAACTATCATTATTGATGTTTTAGGTCGAACAACTTTGACCATGAATTTGTGGGGTAAGGGCCCTAATAGAACATATTGATATAGAATACTCTAATATTTTTCATACATGAGTGAGGAATTTTTCTTGACCCTGGTTTTATGATTTTGGGGTGTGATAAGTTATATGGGGCATGGAATCCATTGAGGAGTGCGGGGGTAGGAAAATCCTCTCCCTGGTTGGTAGGACTTTTTTGTGGGAAAATTATATAGAGCTAATGGGTCATATTATGAATAGTCAAGCAGAGGTGTCCACAAGACATTGACCCTCCATTTCTGATGGTCATGGTGATTTCATGGGACTTCGGTTTTCTCAAGACCACGACGGTTACTTGTCAAAGGAGTGGTGTATGAAAAGTATGAAGGTATTCATGTTAATTTAAATAATGAATGGGAGACAAATCCTACACAAATTTGGATAGTGTAAAGGATAGTTGAAGCATGGTGCAATTTAACATTATGCAACCAGGCCTTTTGGGGTTTACCACTTTTTTTTTACCACATGAGGGGAAACGAATCAACATTTTCATGGTAGTCTAACCAGAAATGTTCTACCATGTTCAAGCATGAAAAAGGGTTGAAAGGATGTAAATTATATCCTAGGGGGTTTATGAATCCAAGGAATGATACGGGTAATGAGATATATTGGGGTGTACGGAGATAGGAAAAGCCTCTCCTGAGGATGAATTTGTCTCTAGTTGACATGCCTTTTTTATGGGCAACGTATGCAGAGACACTAGGGAATATTGTGTATATCCAATAAAAGGTGTCCTCATGACACTGACCATCCATTTCCGATGGCTGTGGAAGGATATGGGGATTCACAACTTTCTGAGCACAGATTTTGGTTTATGGAATAAAGGTACCTAAACGTGATAAGGGAATTGCAAGTCACAATTTTTTGATGAAAATCATAAAGATGGTTTTCCCACACTGGGGTGGGGAGGTTCCCTTTCGTGGGACTAACCCACCCATAAGACAAAACATTGGTCATGTAGTTTAATGTCTTATAGTAGGGAAATACCCACATCATATCCTCCCATAAAAATCTAGCTCAGGAATGGGAGTGGGGAGTTATTTGAATATGATCTTACCAGTGGGGCTAATATCATATTGGGCTCCACCATGCAAATTTATTTTATGCACAAGAGTATAGGGGAAAGCACTCTTTGTCATGTCTGAAATTTCCTGTGTAGATCTGGACCATACATAGTGATACTGGGGACATTTATGCCTTATGTATAGACCTGAAATATGATGTTGAGGTGTCACCATATATCTTGTGAAGAAAGGAGTCAATCCTTACATGGGTCTTGAAGTTAAAACTCCCTATATGAGTTTGTCCCACACACAGAAAAGGGGAATTTTTAATTTTGGGATGGCTGGACCAGGATGTAAGAATCCTGGCATCGTTGTGGAATCAAACCACCCTTGGTTTTTGATATCATGCAGTTTAATGTCATGCAATTAGGAAATTTTCCATGCAGTTTAATGTCTTATAGTTAGGACAATGACATCATGGTTTAGTGTCATGTTTCAGGGATTGATTGTCATGAAAATCATGAGTAACTTGTTGGAAAATCGGGTCAGGATATTCTGACATGCTCCAGAAATGAAAGGGGAGGAGGATGTAAACTAAGATCTTGAGGACTCTCAGATTGAGAGGAATGATATATGACATGAGATCCATTAGGGCATAAAGAGGTAGGAAAAGCCTCTCCTGAGGACGAACTTGTATCTAGTTGACATAACTTTTTTTGTGGGAAACATATGCAGAGACACCAGGGAATATTGTGTATAGTCAAGAAAAGATGTCCTTAGGACACTAACCATCCATTTCCGATGGCCATGGAGGTTTATGAAGATCCTATATTCTTGGGGTACAGAGTCTGGTGAATGGAAAGGATGTGTCTGGACACACAAGAAACATCTAGGCTATAATTTTCTATAAAGTATGGATCTCATTACATAGATCTGACTCATATTAGGGGGTATTTTGATATCATGACATATCCCTGATGTGGAATCCATATTTGAAACCTTCTACACAGATTTGTATTCATGCGTAAAAGACTGGGGCATTTTTTTGCGGTGGTTGGGCCCAGGATGTAGGATATGGGCATCACTAAGTACCTCGTTGAAACAAGGATCAAGCCACATGTAGTTCTTAGAGACTTTCCTATGCAGATCTGATTCATGCATTGGGGGGGGGGGGTTATGGTGGTCCTGCAGATAATACTTGTTTAGAAGTCCCCCACATAAACTTGGCTTGTATGTATGGGAGGAATCATTTTATGATTTTTGGAGTGGCTGGGCCAATATGTGATATTCATGCATCTCTATATATCCTACAAGGGTAGGAATCAAGTCATACGTTGTTTTTAATGAGGATTCTCCATGTAGGTCTAACCCATACGCAGGGGAGGGCATTTTTTTTATTTTAGTTTCAGGGTGGCTGAACCAGGACATAAGAATCTGGGCATCACTATGTATCCCGTATGGATAGGAATCAAGCTACACGTAGTTCTGTAAAGAAACCTCCTTGCATTAGTTCAGTCTCGGTGTAAGGAGGGGGGCATTTTTAGATAATGGTTGGGACCAGAGCATAGGGTATAGGCATTACTACATATCCCATGAGTGTAGGAATCAAGCCAAACATAGTTCTTTAATGTGTCATAGTAGGTGACCAATGCCGGAGGTTATGTCCTCTCAGGTGAGAACATCGTGGTGTTATGTAGTTTACTGTCATGCAACAAGGACATGTTGGGTATACAAGTTAACATCATGTAGTAGGGACGTTGGAAACACAATTTAATGTCATGTTATAGGGATGAGTTCCATACAATTTAATGTCGTGTTGTAATGACATAAGCGCCATACAGTTTAATGTCATATAACAAGGAATTTTTATCCTGCATTTTGACGTCATGTGATCAGGACAACAGATTTCATGCAGTTTAATGTATTATTGTCATGACATGTTTGTATATTTTAACACTATATAACTAGGTCAAGTTGGTACAATTTAACGTCATGTTTCCAGGATGTAGTCTTTTGGATACATGAAATATTTCTTCAAGAACCTTGCATTGGTAGGATCTATAATGATATTTCCATCCATTGAAATTAAGTAAAATGATTCATTGGAGTAGACCTTATGTATTACATATGGTACCTCCCATTTTGGTTTCAACTTTAAAGGTTTATTTCTGAGTATCATCGGAGTTCTGAGGACCAACACCATTTATCCTTCAAGGAAAGACTGGAGGTGCACCTTTTTGTTGAAGGCTCATGCAATCTGGTTCTGGTAACCTTCCAAATGGTGAAAGGTATGCATTCTCTTTTCATTGAGATTTTCTAATTCATCTAGTCGCTTCTGGGATTGCTCATTTGTGGATAATTGTTCACAAATGGAAACATAGAGCGAGGGCAGTTGAACTTTGATAAGTAGGACTACTTCTGTCCCATATACCAACAAATACGGGTTTCTTGAGTAGTGGTACAGGTGGTTGTCCAGTAAGACCATAGAGCACAGAGGATCTTGTCCAACCACAAATTCGTATCCTTATATACCATATTCTGGAGTATATTGGATAGAGTATTTCTAAAGGACTCTATATGTATGTTAGTTGATGCATAATAGCGGGATGAACGGTTGGTCTTGATACCATACTCCTGATATAATTTCTCTAATTCAGCAGAATAGAAATTGGTGTCATTGTCTATCAGTATTTTATGAGGTACACAAAATATGGTGATGATATTGGCTTTCACAAAGCTGACAATGCTTCTTGCCTCTACTTCTTTAAGGGGTGCAATTTCTGCCCATTTGGAAAAGAAGTTAGTTTTTGTGAGGATGTATTTGAATTTCTTAGTCGTGGAGGGTGGGTATAGTCCCACAACATCCATTCCCCATATGGAAAATAGACAGGAGTACTTGGATGAGTGAAGTAACTTAGGGGGATGGTGGATGAAATTGGCATGAACTTGGCGGGAATGACACTTCTTGTTAAAGTTAGTGCAGTCCTGAGTCACAGTGGGCCAATGGTATCCGATCCTTTGAATTTGATGATAAAGTTTGGATCCCAATTTATGTGCACCACAGTCTCTAATGTATACTTATTTCATGATGATAGTGGTCTCTCCTCCATCAATACACCTAAGAAGGACCCCATCCAGGCCTTTTTTATAAAGTACCTTTTGTTGATTTGGACCGTCATATATAAGAAAATCAACTGCTCATCTCAAAATTTTCCCCCTCTTGGATCTATCAGGGGGAGTTCTCCCTTTTGGATATAGTTCATAATGGGAGTCATCCAACCAGTGGTAGGACCATATGGCTCAGAGATAGGGTTGATTTCATTTATTTATTCCATATTAACTTGAATGAATGGTGAGATCATTCTGCAGTGTGCAATGCTAATAACTGTTTCATCCCGATCTAGGTCATCCATAGCTATGGCTGCCTTTTTTAATGCATCATCTTGAGCATTTTGTGACCAGGGGATAAATGTTATTTTCGGCTCTGAAGGGAATGTTTCCATCAGTCCTCGAACTTGATCAAACAAAGGGATTATCTCTTCCTTTTTGATGGTTTAATCACTGTTAACTTGCTTGATGACCAATTCTAAATCACCTTTTTATCTTCAAGTGTTTTACTTGTACTTGAAGTTCCATCTCTATCCCTACAATGAGAGCTTGGTATTCTGCTTAATTGTTTTCATACCCTTATGACAACAGGAAGGAGTAAGGAAGGACCGCCTTTTCAGGAGATATGAGTAAGATTCACAACACTACTTTGTTAAGATTAGTATCTTCCATCTTTTCCTTCTAGACTTCTAGACGCACCATAAAAATGTATCTCCCATGCTTGGGAATCCTCTAGAATAGAGAAAAACTCTTCATTTAGCAATTCAGATTCTGATGAAGTTATTTCTACCGCGGGGTTCTCTGCTAGGAAATCTTCTAGTGATTGGCCTTTTATGACTTTATGAGGCATGGAATAGATGTCAAAATACTCTAGAATAACCGCCCACCATGAAAAACATCTAGTAATCATTGGAAAATTGAGAATATACCTGATCAGGTTACTGCACGAGACCAAATGGACCTCGTGGTGCTGCAGGTAGGGTCACAATTTCTTGACCATGAATATTAGTGCAAGATAGATCTTCTCGATATTTTAATACCAAGTCTTATCATAGATCATAGTTCAAATGAGATAATAAATGTTGTTTTCACTGCTGATGTCATCTTATGTGCAAGGAAGGTTCCTAGGGATCACTCTAATGCAGTCACATACAAAATGAGTGGTCTTCCTTTGATGGGCAACATTAACACTGGAAAACTTAAGAGATATTTCTTGATAATGTTGAATTTTTCCTAATAGTCATCATTCCATTGATATTCAAACCCCTTTTTTCATCAACCTGGTAAAGGGCATACATTTTCCAAAAAAGGTTGGTTATGAATCACCAGATGTAGGCCAGATGTACTTAAAGTCCTCTCAAATTTGTGAGGTTTCTAGGATGTGACATACCAAGGATATAATTTATATTCTCGAGGTTAAATTCGATGCCACAATGGCGTATGACTAAGCTGAGGAATTTCCTTGTGGTAACACTGAAATAAAATTTCAAGGGGTTCATTTTTAGGCTGTGTCGTCAAAATTTGTCGAATAATATTTCAAGATCCGTTAGGTGGTCTGGATGTTTTCATGATTTAACCACCAGGTCATCAACATAGTATTTGACAAAATTTCCTAGGAAGGGATTTAATATGTAGTTCATGACATGTTTATATGTGGCACCGACATTCTTCAGACCTAAGGGAATTGCCCTATAAAAAATACTCCTTAGGGGCCCTAAAGGTGGTGGCTTCTTCATCTTATTGGTCCATTAATATTTTATTGTATCCTGAATAGTCGTCCATGAAAGAGAGAGCCTGATATCTGATGGTTTCATCGATAAGAAATTCTATGATTGGGATTGGGAAATCATCTTTCAGATAATGCCTGTTGAGATCTCAAAAATCGATACAAACTCTAATTTTTCTATTCTTATTTTTAATGGGGACTATATTGACCATCCAGATGAGATATTGGACCTCCTGAATGAAGTCGGCTCTGATAAGCTTGTCGTATTCACCCTCTATTTTGGCATCATGTGTCGGGTGAGTTTTTATGGCCACATGTTTGTAACCCCGATGATCTTCTGGCAGGCCTAGGTGGCGAGTGGCCACTTTAGGATCGAGTCCTGACATTTCTGTATAGTTCCAAGAAAAAACATCTCTATGCTTTTTTATGAAAGAGTTGTACACCTATTGCTCTTCATAATTCATGGATATAATGACCAGGGTAGGTTGTAAATCTTCTTCCATACCCAGATCGATTTCTTTGATTTCATTAATGGTGGTAGAGACACCTTCTTCAAAGGTTGGAGGGGCATCCCTGAGATCCTCTTCCTCTTCTTCCTCATCATTTTACTTATCTTCTTCTTCTTCCCATGGGGAAACAATATTTAATATAATCTCTCCATAGTTAGGAGGCTAGTTGAGACCTTGACCCTCACGGGATGAAGTGACTTCTCCTAGACCGAATAATGGCGGGGGATGTTCCAAAGAGGATGGAATGAGGGATGGAAGAGTTATTTTTTCCTCTTCCGCCTCAGTGGGTGAGGCGAGGATTTCTAGAGCACTGAGGATGGTTTAGGGGCATTTTCATTTGATCATTTATCGTTATCTTGGGTTTTTACATGTTCCTCAATGCTATTGGACTCGGGGGATATGACTGAAATAATGAGAACTATCAGATACATTTCCTAATAGGGAATCCTACACTCAATCTGATTGATGGGAATTATGTATTCTTTCACCGAGCTGCTTGAAGGGGTTGGTGGGGACCATCTCTAAACCGTTTGGGTTGGTGACCCAATCAATACCATCAATCGGGGTCACTTAACTTTATGCTCATAGAATCCTACATCAATATAGTGTGACTTACAAGACTCGAATGGGGCCTTATCGGCATACAACATCCCATTTTGTTTGTTAGTGCAATATTTGATGCACTGATGGTAGGATGAAGGAATCTCCACATGCTGGTGAAACTATGGCCTTCCTAAAATAACATTGAAGGCTGTATTTTTTTGAACCATAAGAAATTATGAGTCGTCTACAAGGTCATTGAATCGAGTTTTGAGCTTGATTTGGCCTAATAGTTTCTTCTCACTTTTTTCATAACCTAACAGGATTATGGCCAAGGGTGTCAGGTTATATTCGTTGAATACTAGCTGATGAAGTGTTCACATTGGGAGAATATTAACTCCAGAGCCATTATAAATGAATACTTTTCTAAAATCAACACCATTTATCTGGTCGGGAACATATAGGGGTCTGATTTGTCCCTACATAATGGAATCTTCATCTTGATTTGTGAAGAAGATCACTACGTGACATTCTATAGGGTTAGACTCCGTCTAATAGACTTAGGCAGTAGCTACTTCATTTTCAAACTCCTAGGGAATTAGTATAACCTCCATGAGTGCTTCTCTAATATCACTAGACAAACTTAGAGCTTCCAAGACTGATAGTTTGGCTGGTACTAATCCAGGTTGCTTCAGGATATCATACTTATGGTCTAAAGGCCGACACTTCCCATCTTAGGGATTATCTTTCACAACCCCTCTAGGGACTTGTGTATCAGATGAGGATGGACCGACTCCTAATACAGTAGATGGTGGTGCTTCTATACCTTGTGGCTTTATCTAGATAGGTCTTCTTGCATGCCGCGGGCAATTAGACAATTGTTCTTCTTCTGATGGATACTCCAGAATGATTGGACCAGAGTGACTTCTGGCAGGTGTAGGGGAATTTCTTTGTTCCTGTTGAGTCCACTAGAGCGATCTTCCCCACATTTATGCAACATTGGTGGTTTGAGCATTGGTGTGACCATAAGCTTTGTTTCTACCATGACTGCATCTTCCTTGGTATCCCCAGCTTCTGAGACCTCTTCCTTCGATTTCCCGATCGGGTGTGGGGTACTCAGGTTCATAGACATAGTCGTCTTTGAAGAAGGGGAACATTAAATTAATGACATTAATAGAGCCAAAAATCAATTGCTCATCTGATGATGATTCTACCTGATTGACTTCTTTCGATGCTACCATTTGGTGGGGTGGTGCCTGTGCTTTTAGATTTGATGGCATGAAATCCGAGAGAGTCAAGGCTAATTTTTACCTTGACACAAATTCATCTTCCTAAGCTTACTCCTTACTTTAATCATCAGACTGTCTTCTAGACCGTTGAATTTTGGAAGATTACGGGGTTGATGATGATGGTTGTGTTGTAGTAAGAGCAACTAGAGACACAGTTGGTTGCTTCAACTATGCTTGGAGAATTCCATGAGTTCGTTTGATTTTATTTTAATTCATACAACTATTGAGATTTTGTGTTCTCTTAATAATATCTTCTTACCACTCATCCCCCTCTTTGGGGGTAATGGTGGATACATACGCTACTTGCACTGATGGTGGTCCCAATTTCACTTTCCTAGAATCTATCATTCTCTGGAAAAGGTCCTTTAAGATGAAACACTCCTGGATGGTGTGTCCCATTATCTAGTGGAAGGGAAAATAATTTGGATGATCTTCGAGGCCAACTTCATCATCCCTTTTTGGTTCTAGCAGACAGAGAAAGTTTTAGTTCATAGTGGTTATAAAATAGCCACATATTTGGTCATCATAGAATGAGTAATATTTGTTCTTTTGTTTATAAAACTGATTTTTCTTGGATCCCCTTGGATCATATTCTCAAATTGGGGGTTTTTGTTGATGTCCAGGGGGTCCTATACTATTCAGTGTAGGCCTCGGAGTTGGATCAAGCAATGGGGGTGGCTTAAGCATGAACAAAATCTATTTCAACTCTTCCTACCCTCTTTCTGGGGGCCGATGGGGCTGCCCGAGACTTGATCTTGGTCCGTTGTAAGGAATATTCTATTCTCTAGGAAATGGAAGAGAAATCCTGGAACCCACATGTATATTTCACTAGGATGAGTGGTGTTCATAGTTTATCATATAGATCATTGATTCATATAGCTGACATCTCATATTTGGGGAGTATCCAATTCAAGAAGTAGGTCAACCCCTTCCACCTAGTGATGAAGTCTGAGACTCTCTCATTCTCCCACTATTTTTAGTTCATGAAGTCACTAACTGTTGTCTTTGGTAGTGTTGAACTGAACTGGAAAAGGAATTTCCATAAGAGATCCTCTCATCTTGTTATCGACTAAGCTGGTAAACTGGTTACCATACAACGGCTAAGCCTTACAGGGTTCACACGAAGCATCTGAGTTTCATTTATTCTTATTACTTTGGGGTTCCCATCATGAGATCAAAATAGGATTTGTAATGCATCAAATGTTGTTCTAGGTCACCTGAGCCATTGAATACTAGGAATATGAGGTTCCTGAAGTTTGATGGTGGTGAAATGTTACTCACCTAGTCGGGTTAAAGTTTACATTCTGGTTTTATCAGAACACGTTGTCCTTCCATGGATTCCAATCGATCTTCCAATGACTCGATGATATTCATGAGCCCTTGATGTGTGTCTTATTGGACTTGAGTATGGGCTGGTGCAGTAGGAAGAAAATTTGGTCATGTCAGTGCTACTGGTAATTGAGGAGGATACCCAACCAGGGGCATCCTTTGTGGATTTACCTGAACCTATTTCAGTTGTTTACTTAATGGTGGAAAATCTTGATATCCCTCTAGGATTTGATTTATCTAGACTAATGGTTTTGTAACTGTGTTGAATGAACCTCCCGACCTTGTTTCATTTGCTGGGATAAACCCTTGTGGATGAGGCACACCTGTTAGGAGTGTATGTTTAAGTTATTCTAGAGGAAATTTAGGAGCATATTTTATAGGATATATTTCCTAGACTAGCTTGACATTTATTCTCCTTAACTCTTTTATCTCTTCCTCTTGCCGATAGAATCTCTTCTCAAGTTTAAGGGATTCATTCTCACTGGGAGGAGGATGTGGTTCGTATGTGACCTTGCTTTTATGCTTTTCCCTATTGGATATTCACAAAGGAGGTAATGAGGGATTGGCTGAGGGGGAACCTAAATTTAAGGAATCCCTATGATTCTGAGTATGCATGCGTTATGTTTGGTATGAATCAGATTATGGGTTAAACCATCCTCTCCTTACTCTTTTACATTTGCATCATCCTTAGTGTGGTCAGTGGGATTGATGTCCACGACGTTCACCAATTCATAACACATTGAAGGTGGCATTCCGTTTGTTGAATGGTAGGGGTGCTTCTTATGTTTCTTATTGGATCTTACCCTTATGTTCCAGAATTCTTTTCACACTTCTTGGTGAAGAGTAACTCAGAGGGAACCATGATATGATCTCTACATACACCTCTCTTGTAGGGGTAACTAAATCATGAGGCAGGACGGACCGAGTGACCTCTTTACTTGTCATCCTCCCCAGGCGGGAAAAGACTCATGTCCACTGCGTAGGTGATTGAGGAAAAATTTCCCCAGCCCTGCAGGATGGGGTTGCTATCATTCCTTTTTCATGATACACCGGCTCAGATTTTCTGGTCTTATGGGGGCATTTTGTGTTAAAAATACCACTAGCCCTGTGGGCTAGGGATCATCCCATATTGTGTCAAGTGTTGTTATTGTTTCCACTTTCTTGATCTCGTGCATTCTCATTCGAGTGTGAGCTAGATATGGTGTTGGGTTTTCACATGAATTATTTGATTATGAGGATATTAGAAATTCTTATTGATTGGCCTCTCGTAAATGAGAGGCCTGCTGAATGTTCTCAGTTTCTTGATTCATGAGTCTTTCAATGGATCTCTCTCATTTGTCCTGATGCTTTTGAGACTTATTCAAGATCAGTTCATGATAAGGATACCACCTTTCTTACCCAGTAATTTCATTTGATGACCGTCTTGGGATTATGACATTGTAGGATGTTATTTACAATGGGTTTTGATGAACGGGGCATGGGGTAAAATGAAACGCTCCATGCTCTTCCCATCATCAAATATGAATGTATGATGGGGAATCAATGATTAGGAATTGTAACTTATGCAACACATTGAGGCAGGTCAGTTCAAGATCTTTCTTTCACCTATCTGATCATGGTTTCCACATAGATGGGAGGAATTCTAGGTCGATTTGATGGCAGAGCGCCTCCAATACTTGGACATGGTTTGTGTACCCATCATAGGATAAAGACTTTATTTTCAGGTGGTAGAGTTTTTTCCAGATATTGAGGCGAATGTTATGTATTCATTCCTATGACAATTCCCTTAGTATGTCGAATTGAGAATTGGTTGTAGACCAAAACATAATCAGTATGTCATCATTGGACAATTTTATTCTCATGAGTAACATTTCCACTTGTTCTTCCGCAAGATATTTCTCTACTTGATCGGCCTAATTTAGAAACTTCTTGATAATTTCATCACAATTAGTGGGTTTTGTAGGGATCTCAATGATATGCGAACAATATGGGGGTGACTCTAATAATAAGCATGGACCTGGACCATCTTCTGGTTGAGAAAAGATGTCACTTTTCATTTACAATGTGTCTAACATGTCTAGCCTTATCCTTCCAAGTACCTTATAATATAAGGGCTTCCTAATGCTTGTATTGGAAAGGGGAGGACCTTCTTGTCGGTGTTGTGATGAAGAGGGCTACCATCGCGACTTGGTATTTGCTCACAGGGAGAATATTTGTGGTGTTCATTCTAGGGAGGACCTTTAGGATAGAATAGAAAATGGGTAGGGACTTCTTACTACTTGATTTCATTATGGGGAGGACCTTCAGAGGAACTGTCATCATGGTGATGACTACCATCATGGCTTGATGTCCGACAATAGGGAGAATTTCTACAGTGTATAGCCTAAGGAGGACCATCAGGTTGGATAAAAATAAGGGGAGGGAATTCTTATTGTTTTATCTTATGGTCACACATAGGGATACCGTGATGCTCATCTAGAGATAGACTCTCATGATCAATCATTTCTTGCCCACAAAGTAAGACTCTGTGGTGCGTTCTCTAGGGAGGACCTTCAGAGCTGTCGATAACAATGTTATGGGGAGGACCTTCACAACTTCTATGACCACTTATGTAATTTAGTAATAGATTGATAGGATCCTAATCCTCTATTGATAAATATTTCATGGCTTCAAGAACTCTAGCTTCCAACAAAGCAGGGTCATGAATGTGCTCTTCATTTTCCAGTTTCCTTTTCTACATTTCATTTTTGGGTGATCTCTTATGGGAAACTAGGACTGCCAGTTGTTGGTAACGACCTTTATATATGGGTTCCTATTTGAGTGGTTCTTGTGATGATTTCGGGATACACTGACAAGAATCTTGTGTTATGTCAGAGATATATGCCTACCCTAGAGCGGCCACCATGGTGGACCAATGTCCCCTAATTGGAATGGGAATTTGTTCTCGGTCCAGTTATCCATTCATCATAGAATATGGCCAACAAACTTCTTGGACTGGAGCAGGGATGCATGTCTACTCCGGGGTGACCATCCTATTTTGTGGGTGAGTCGCCCCACTTGGGGAGACGGGTTTGTGGGTCTAACTCCTTGATATTGTTACGGACATGATTACATCTTGATAGGTTTGGAGGATTTTGTTAGGAATTGACTTCTGATCCTCCATCATTTCGAGTATGTATTGAGATATGTATTTGGTTGGAATGGGTATGTATTCCCATTTCGATGTCAGAGTAGGAATATGTTCCTTTTCTGGTCCTCTATGTTTCGCTAGTGGATACTAGTGGTTCTCCTATGTTAGGGAAGAGAAATGAGTCTACCCCTAATTCATGGTTGGGATACACTGACTATTTTCTTCATTTCCACCATATTTTATAGGTGGTATTCATATTTATGAGCGAGAATTTTCATCTACTTGTTTTATGTTGTATTTTACCAACGTTCTTAATATGAATCCATATGAATTTGATTTTCCTTGTATTTGTTTACCACCGTATTTGATTGGTGGGATTCATATTCATTGGTAGGGTTGTATGTATTCCCATAATTTTCCATCCTATTTGGATGACAATCTTGGTGTGCATCAAGAGTATTTTTTTCTACTTGTATTTTTTTCCACCATATTTGATTGGTGGGATTCATATACATTTATGGGGTTGTATTACTGCCCATAATTTTTCATCCTATTTTGATGATGGGATTGGTGTGCATCAACAGAAATTTGTGTCTGCTTATAGCTGGTTTCTATCTTATTTAGATGATGGACTTCTTACGCATCGGTAGATATTTGAATCTACCTATAATTTTATGCCCTAATTGCATGGTGAGTCTGATGAGCACCAATGGGAATATGCACTTGCTCATATTTTTCCACTATATTTTCATGGATGACTTCAAAAGGGGGAGCATGAATATACATCTTCTCGTAGTTCACCATCATATTTGTACAGTATATCTCCTCCTCGGGGATTATGGTGATGACCTCTTCCTAGTTATATGTTTTTCACCCTCGATGGGAATCCCAAGTAACTTGTGTCTGTATTCCCTCAATAGGAACCCACAGAGCAGTATTCTCCTTGAAGTGAGGATACTGAGCCATGTGGTGTTGGCAGTGACATCTTCCTATAGGGGACCTCGAGTGGGGCTCCTGTATAGTAAGGACGAAGTCATTGAAAATATCCTCATTAACCTCCCTAAGATAAGGGAGATACCCATTGTTGTGTTCTAGGGACAAGATCTCAAAATGATTAGAGACAACTAGTAGGGACACCCTATTCTAGAATGCCGACCACTGCTAAAGAGGTGGCTGGCAAGATTTCACCAATTTGATGGCCTATCTTGTAGCCTATAATGTGTGGTGAGTACCATTCTGGTGGTACTCTTGGATCAACACATTTTAAACCCAGTGTTGAAGATGCTGGTTGGGTGGTAGAGTCCTATTCTTTGTGGAAGACTCAACCGGTGCATTGATCGACATACGTGTCTGTGAAAAATTTTGCGATGCCATTGGATTGAAGGTAACTTTGAAGACCTGCAATATATATGACAAGTACAGACAACAAAACCCCATCAAATTATCATCTCATGATCACATGCATAATTTATGATCTTGTTTTTCCCTCTTTCTTTTTGTATGTGAAAGGGGGTTTGGTAGGGTAATATTACCACCTTGGTTAAGGATTCATGCTGAGTTCTCCATTTTTGTTTCTCCTTAAAACATTATTGTTTTGTCTCAATGGGAAATTTATCCCATCAGTTCGATTATAGGGGTTAATTGGTGTTCAATCACTAGCGTCAGTTATAACACATTTGATGGTCTCTAACAGGTTTGTTCATGAAACCAGAAACACCCAACAACTCTCATATCCATGATTCATGGACCCACTTTCTAAAGGTAGATGTTCATTGGGTGATTTTTCCAATGAAACTTAATAACTCACATTGGTCAAGAGGATGGTAACTAGAGCTCATATCACCCTTTTGAGGGAAAATATTTCATATTATAGGACCCACTTATATATTTAATCTATGTTCATATGTCCATGAATCCTTGGTTTGTTCTCAAGAATGTGTCTACGGTATATCCCTGGGGCAGTAGTTAATCACGATTATGCATGAGTTTGGAATCATCTGGATGTACCCAGGGTTCTCCATCGATGTAATGATCTACATGTATTCGAGGTTTTCGATCAATGTTACCCTTTTATGGATGAATCAAGGATGATTTGGTTTCTCTCTAAGATAGTGTTGGTTTCAAGCCATATGGGATGGTGCTCTAGATTTTATCATCATCTAGGGGGAAAAGAACAGTTTTGATGTTGGGATCAAACCCATAATATGGAATTCCTATGTATCATTGTGAGAGGAATAAAAACCCATGTAGTTTGGTATCTCTTTACTAGACACATCACCTTTTAAGCTTGTGTGACAAGGATCCAACCGTGCAGTTTAACGTCATGCGACAAGGATACACAGGCAAAAGATTTCATGATCAAGGGTGGTGTGGGGATTATTCCGAAGTAGCCCGAGGTACCCAGAAGGGATATGGTCTCCTAGGTGGATGTGACCCTACCAGAGATGTAGCCTGAAAAACATTAGGGTGATTTTTTTGTCAATTTTAGAACTCATGGAGGTTTCCTACATATCCCAGTTAATTGGGAATCAAATCCCTCGTAGTTTGGTTTGAGCCAGTACTTACACTTTAGAGGAGGCCTATTAAGGGATCATGATTGGGTCTTACACATAGATGATTACCATTATTTGGATTGATATTGGGATTTACATCTATGGAGAAGGTCTATTTTTTGGATTGATATTGGGGATTACATCTATGTAGAAGGACCTTATTTTGGGACCATACAGATGTCATGATCACCCCCAGTCTCTAATCCCATGTGAGTCATGATCGGTGTGAGAAACAAAAGCAGGAAGTGGGTCTAAAGATTTCATGTCCCACTTTATCTGCTGATAGATGGCACTAGAGCCCAAGGGGAGAGATAAAGGGATTTTGGTGTACCTGTATCACTACTGGAAAACGTACCCATACCCATGGTTTTTGGAGAACTGTGGGTATAGGTTTCATGGGAAAAAAATTCATAGGAAAGACCTATACCCACAGCTCTCCAAAAACATGGGTATTGGTCAACCTTATGCTCGTAGTTTTTGGAGAACCGTGGGTATTGGTTTCACGGGAATTTTTTTTGCGGGAAAGACCTATAACCACGGTTATCAAAAATCATGGGTATAGGTTGAGTTATACCCATGGTTTTTTTAAACTGTGGAAAATAGGTTTTGTGGGGAAAAAAATTTCGACCTATACCCATGGTTTGACCAAACCATGGGTATAAGTTGACACATTATTTTTTCATAAAAATAAAATTAAAAAAATATTTTAATAAAAAAAATATAAATATATATATATTGTATATAAGAACATAAAATGTGCGATAGATTATTGGTAAGGTTGTTGGACTGTAAGGGGAAAGGTGCTGGGATCAAATCCCATTGGTTTTTTTAATAAATGACCTATACCCATGGTTTGAACAAACTGTAGGTATATAACTATACCCACAATTTGGTCAAACCATGGGTATAGGTATGCACACAAAAAATGATTATACCAAGGGTTTAAAAACCATGGGTATAGGCCACCTATACCCACAGTTTGACCAAACTATGGGTATAGGTCTATATCGATGGCTAGACTCCCTAAGATTCATAAAACCGTGGGTATAGCCTATACCCATGGTTTTTTGGGCTATACCCACAGTTTTGAACTACGGGTATAGGTAAAAATTCTAGTAGTGTCTCCTCTTTTGTTTTCATATCTTGGATAGTCAAATCTGGTGACTTATCCGAATATGTCCCGGGTGAGGGCAGAGAGAAGCATGAGTGAAACCTCCTGTAAGAAAGGCTAGGGGCTTACCTCAGTGTGAGTGCCCTGAATTTGGTTCCAAGGGGAAGGATCTCATTCCTTGTCAAAATTAAATGTAAGTGTGATCCCTTTTATTCCTACCCGAAACAGGGAAGTTCATGTGAGTATCCCAAGGTCGGACCCTGTATTACCATGAGAAGGTAAACTTATGGCCATTTCATGGGTCCGCCTTACTGTTGGGATAACCAACATGTCTCTGATTACCATGGGTATGTAAACTCAAAAGGACACACTGGTGCACCCAATGGTTTTGTCATACAGGTTTGGTGACTTTGGAAAAGGCCTTGGATTAACGTAGTTGGACTAGTTCGAGGAGTTGACATGGGGACTGCTAATGCGATAGAAGGGAATTATTAGGGATAGAGAGTGGAATGCCATGGGGGTACCCCCCTCACATGGCAGGTTCTCATGTGAGATAGGGGTTCTTCTGTGTATCATGTTTCTACACATGCAAGGGGGATGTCCATGTACCATTGTGGTACACAGACCTGGGTGGAGTCTGCATATCGTTCAACTACATGGGGCCAGGTTCCATCTGCGGAGAATATTTCTACATGAGGCCAAATTCCTCTTGCACAATGAATTGCTACATGGGGTAGGGTTCCATCTATATATCATTTCTATGAGGGGTTCCTGGTTGTGAAGGGAGCATTGGTTCTGCACCTCTCGAGAGTATGATCCCGAGGGATCTTTAGTATGTGGATTACTAATTTTAATTTATTCTCCTTCTTAATGATATATGGTGGTGTTTTTACCTGTAGGTAATCTTTGAATGAATCTAGATTTTATGGAGCTTTCGATTTCTTCCTTAAATTATTGATCCTTCAAAATGTTGATCCTCCCTTTGGATCCCCTCGAACTCTATTTATAGAGAATCTAGGAACTGGATACCAGTGTAGCTGGTTCTTTGTAACAAGGCCATGATCCTCCTTTTGCAAAAGTCCATGGCCATTACCCGACATTTGGATGACTTAGTCAGTGGATTCCATGGGGTTACGGTAGGCAAAGGTAAAAATCACCTCCTCAGTTTTCCTTGCTCGCTGACCATTTGAGTCTATGGGGGATGCAGTGTGTAGGGAGAATTTCTCCGCCCTCATCCTATGAATGTCCGCGTTCACAGAGTTGGTGCTATTGTTTGCCTCCTGTGAACGGTTCTAATCGTGGGTGTCTTCGTGAAGCAGATCATCATGTGGAGTGGTGATCCGTGAAGGGTTCCCCTCTTCACAATCCAACTTTTTTCCCTTTCCAAATTCACTCCTCTAAACATTTTTCCTTCGGTTTAGTTTTATTAATTTTCCAACTTCATGGGATATTTCAATTTCATTTTCATAGTTTTTAGGACCCAACAAGGTGAGATAACAGAATGGTTAATAAAGGGTGAATTAGCCACTTTATAAATTTTTAAAATTCTTGTGAGAGTTAAGTAAATTATGTAGTGGAAAATAAAATATAGGCACAAGTGATTTTTAGCAGTTCAGATTAAATTGATCCTATATCTACTCTCCACACTCTCAACATGAGAGTATAAAACCCACTATATAAGCAACCCAACGTTTTAATGTAGTCACAACCCTTTACGATGTCATTTTCACACTTATAGGCACAACCCCTATCCTACCTTTTATACACCCAGAGTAACGACTGAGAACCTTGCTTTTGAAGTAGAGAAAGAACTAACCATGCCTTTATCTAGACCAAGGAACAATAGAAACCCCTTCCATTTACTAGACCAAGGCACAACCAGACGTACCTTTTATAAGGGTAGTATAACTTGACAATAAGCTCTTACTTTTGAATGAAAAATAATAAATCACAATGAATACACACAAAAAATATATAAAAAAATACATTACAACATAACCAGATAGACAATGAGATCTTGAGTTTTGAGGCTGTTGTTTATCACTTTGGCAATACAAGATTAGTGCATTGAAGTTCTCCACACCAAAGTCCAGTAGTATAAGATTATAAAAGTATGTTACATAGTACAATTCAAATATCCTGAACCTCCATTATTTGAAACTAGTTTTGTTGAACTCTATATATAGAGTTACTTCATAAAAAATTATCATAAAAAATTATAATTTCATTCATAGAAAATGTTGTTTATATTTTCCCATACAGCCATACTTTTGTCCTTCAATGATAATGAACTACTTCAAAGTTGAGAGAGACATCGATAATTTATAAAACTAAAAAAATTGTACAACTAAAATAATTAGAACATTTAATAAAATAGTAAATATTAATATTAAAATCCATGGAATACTCTTTAAAATCATTCAAGATAAATTCTTCATATTTTAAACATTTCAATTTTGAAAATAGAAAATTTCCAAGAAAACAATGTGAAAATTGAAACATGTTTCATCCCTCAAGATTGTAATTTAATTATATAAAAAAAATCTTAAATATTTTTTCTTAGCATCAAAATAATTAAAAAATAATGGTGAAAAAATTAAAATAAATAAATTGAGTGTAACATATATGCAATAAATCAAAATATAGAATTATAAGTAAAACAAAGTATATTTCAAATTTTCTAAAAATTAACTGTCGAGTCATATGGATCATGCATGAATTTTAAAATTGAATATGAATTTTAAAACTCATAATACATTAATTTATATAGGAATTCATATCCATAAGAATTTATATTTCATTATACTTTATCAGTTTGTAAGATTTTTAATCTCTTAGTACTTCATATCCTGTAAGACTTTGTATGGAAGTTTTGTAAGATTTTTCTTATATCTGTGACTTCTAAATTTCATAAGACTTTAAATATATCGTGTGAAATTACCGATACATGTATGACTTTTCTTTTATGACATTATAGGCCCTGCACGACTTTACATGTCGTATATAACTAGTACAAGAGGTTTTCATGAGCCTCACATACAAAATTTGTGAAACCTAGAGTGCAATCCATTAGGGATGACAATGGTCATTCTCAAGGATTCATGGGTCGATAATTCAAAATCCTCAATCACTTATTAATATATATTATTCTTTTCTTAATTTTGAAACCATACAGAGAAGATTTTTGGTTTTTGTGATTTCTAAGAATCCAAAATAAAATGAAAGCATCAGATAATGAATTAGCAAGAAGTGTGAATGGACCTTAAATGAATTCCATTTCATTCCATCATTATTATATATTTTTCTAAATTACCTAACTAAATAAGTGGAATCAATATCATTTATCCACTCATATCATACTATTTCTTATGTATGAAATCACAAGAATACCCAAGGATCATTAAGCGCACCTGTAACTCACTTATCCTCCTTGGCGAATTAAGAAAGAACACTCCCTAATTGGGAGTGTGAACCTAATCCACCAATCTGGTAGTGATAAAATTCCATTCAATATCTCAATTCACTCAAATCCACTGGTATGGTGAGTGAACCAAAATATGGGAACATTGAGGTGAAAAATAGTGAAAGAGTGAAAAAATATAGATTTGAAATAAAACACAAAAAAATCAAGAACATCATTGCGAATTCCCTTTAGACCACCCTCAATGGTTTTTTTTCATCATCATGAAGTTTGATATCATGATCACATCACAAAGATGAAGAAACATGAAGATATTAGGGAAGGATAGAATCACATAGCACAAAATCATGAACATACTCAAATTAGAACTAGAAGTGAAGAAATATAGAAAACCCTAACTAAAATTGATAGGGATGAATACCAAAGTTTTGAATCCCCTAAAATTTGAGAGGGGAAATCAATTTATAAACATTGGTGATCCTTATTCCTCCTTCTCCAAGAAGTTAAGTATCAAGCAATAAGCTCATTTTTTAACTTCACATGGGTTCCAAGTGTCCAAGTCCATGGTCGTAATTTCATCAGGTGGGTATCTCAAATCTTCATAATCTTATCATGATTGATATCCATACTATTTTGATAAAAATAAAATAAAAGGTGCATCATTGTGACATAGTACAGTGGAAGTTGATTTATGTTGGAGGAATTCTCATGCGAGGAGATGAGATACATGTGTTAGGGATAGTTCAGGTTTTACTAAGGGTGGGTTTTGGGCCTGTGAGGTTAGTGGGATTGAATATTCTTCAAGTGGGTAGGCCTTGGAATGGTTTCATGGGTGCTTATGTGGGAGCCCATGACCTGACTTGAAGTCTTAGGTGAATTTCCAAAAGTTAATTTTTTTAAAAAGGCATAAAGCCTTACGATGCAGTGAAGCTTTATGATCAGTTGAAAAGTCTGATAATCTATTTAGAAAAGTCTTACAGTCAAGGTTTAAGTATTATGCTTGAGGTTTAAATCTTATTCTTGAGGTTTAAGTCTTAAGTTGGTGCTCCATAGAAATCTAGAAATGACCCGAAGTCTTATGATCCTGGTCAAAGACTTACGCTCAGCTGAAAAGTCTTATAACCACCCTTCCAGAAATACTTACGCTCAAGTTTGAAGTATTATGATTGAGGTTGAAGTCTCATATTGGTGCTCCATGGAAATATGGAAAAGTATTGAAGGTGAGGTAGCTTAAAGACAGGTCTTGTGATCAGTTGGTATGGGGATTCTTACGGTCAGTTATAAAACCCTTCATGCGGTCATTTGGGATTTCCCCTTATAGTCACTTGAGAGTTTCACATGTAGTCACTTGAAGTTACTTCTTGTAGTTAGTTTCAAGACCCTTCATGTGGTCAATTATAAGACCCTTCGTGCGGTCACTTTATGCCTTTGAAAAATTTTCATGCACAATATCTTGGACTTCCTTTTTACGGTCAGTTGAGGACTTTTTCAAATTTTGAACATGGTCGGTTAGTATGGACGGTCCATCATGCATTTCTTCATGTGGAAACTTTCCTTTGTCATTTTTTCCCTTCAACTTGCAATAATGAAAACCAAAACTTAGTGTAGGATATATCTATATAAAAACATCTACAAGAATGAATATTATCCTGTTAACACCTTAAAAGCTTTCTTCAAATCAATGTACAGATTTCACTTAATTCCAAAATGAATAAATCAATTAAAATTCACAATTATATCCATTTAACAAATTAATTCCATATTAATTCTCAAATTGAATAAAAAAACAATTTAAGAATTGAAAGACCATAAAAAATTCAATCCCAAAATTTAAATCAAAATATGAATTTGATCATTAAATATAAAAATTGAATAATTTAGTTAAAACCATGTTTTAATCCAATTATCAATAAAGTTATAGATTTCAAAAAATTAACAAAAAAAATGAATTATGTAGATTTTATCTGAATCAAGTGGTTATTTATCAATGAAAAATAGTTAAAAATTACATAAAGTTTGGCTCCCATCACCCCCCTACACTTAAACCATGCACTCCCAGGAAAAACAGTGAATTCAATTATTTGAATAGATATGTTTTTCCTAGACTTAAGTACACAATCTAGAGAATAATAAAATCATATATTCATTTATTATTTGAATCAGATTTCCTCCTTTATGACTTTAAGTCCCTATCTCACTTTAATTCAAGAAAGTGTTTCAATTCTAAGAGTGAAATAGATAGATTTAAGTGGAATTAAAATTTTAATAAGTGCCGCTTCCATTTATCCCTTTATCCTAAGTTCCATAAACAAAGGTTTCAATTTATACTTCATTGATACAACTCAAATGAAATTATTATAATTCAATTTTCCATTATTTATATAGGTTCAATATTACCCTCATCTGAATAAATTCATTTTTATCATTAGGAAATTATTAAATTTTTCTCATCCATGATTGTGTAAAATAATATTAAGAGAACTTATTTAGTAAAAAAATAGCATTACTCATTCACTCGGTGCCTAATGTCTCAAAGATTCACTATGGGATCCCAATTTCCCATTTTAATATAATTTCAAAGGACTTATATTCAATTTCTTTTGAGTTTTCTCCCTAAGGTGTTATTTTTTTTCAAAGCCCAATTTATTGTTAACTAAGTTCTATATTCCAGTGACATCATGTTATAATATAAATTCAACAAATATCTATTCACTCACACTCCTTTTTCTTGTTCTAAATATGGATTTCCATGAAAATAGTAACTAGATTCTCTCAATGGTCATTTAACTCCCACCATTTCAGAACTAATGAATTTCATACACTATAGTATGGTATTTTTTCTAACAAGAAAACATTGGGTCTCAAGTTTTCCTATCTAAAAGCAATCCATAATAAAAAAAATCCAAGATATTTTATGTATATGATTTGAAAACATATTAGAACACTATGTTTTTTTCTTGAAATAAAAGAAAACATACAATGTTATTTATATCCTAAGCTACTTTTTATTCTCCCCCACACTTATCTAAGACATAATTATAAATAATTCTATAAAATTTTAGGCAATTTTAAATCATATTTTGAATAAGAAAATATGAAAAAACAAGTGACCTGGAAGGAGTTCACCTGGATGTGGTTATTCCTTACAGTTAACTTTGATAGGATGTAAATCTAATTTTTTGGATTCAAATGGTATTCATTCAATATTTTTAGTATTTTTCTAGCATGTATCCTATAAAAAAAAGAAAATATTAATTAACAATTTATTCAAAATTAAAACCCTGAATTGAAAATAAATGAAAAGTGAGAAAAGGGGAGAAGAATATTGGGAACCTCCCCAGGAATTGTTGTATTTTTTTAATGTGCACAAATATAAAACCTTATGATTATCTTCAGTCAATTGGTATATTAGGGTTTTATGCTAAAAACCACCACATTATTCTATTTACCCAACTCTTCCTAGCTTTATTATTCTTATTGAGGTCTCTATTTTTAGTAAAGTGTAGTGTGTACAACCCATCAGCAGTGTAATAAAACTCGCTAAGTGGGGATAGAATGATGTTGTATGGGGCCTCTTTTTGTTCATGATGGATTAGGATATCCAGTTCTCCTTCTACCTATTCTTAAAATTCCTACATAATAAACTTCAGTAAATTTTCAAATAATTCCCCATTTGGCTTCTCATTACCATGTTGGATAGCCTTTTCTTAAAATTCTAGATGAAACCTCTCTTTAATAGTTCCTCATTCAACTTATTCTCTAGTGTCGAAAGCAATTCATGTATTATATTGACCTAGAAATTCAAGACATAGGGAGTTAGAATTAAATTCAAGCAATGAAAATTCAAATGTAAGTGAGTCGAGAGAAATATCTAATCCCTTGAGTGAATCTACCTAGACCTATTTTTCTTGAAGGAATGATTCTGATAAGTACTCAGTAATGTGAGGGAGAGAGGGTTCTTTAATTAGTTATTCTATATTCTCATTTGATATTATAAGGGTCCTAACATCAAGTGAATCTTCTTTAATCACTCCTAGAGCCTCAACTTCTTATTTTTCTCTTCAATTTTGGAGAGTATATGTTACTTGATAAAGAAGGTTATTTATCTTATTCATGTTTATTATTTCCTCATCATTTTCTTCTTACTCTTACGGGCAAGATTTTCAGTTTCCATGCATGTTATGAAGTGATTGCATGATCATGTAAATAAGCTCACTAGACTTTTATTCTAACCAGGCATTAAAATAATAATTATTTTTTAGATTTTAAAATTTAAATTGAAAATATAAAATTATTTACAACATGAAATAGAAACATGATTTTCCAACCTAACTCCTCGAAAATAACACCAATGATATGAGAGGTTGTCACATGCCTCATATAAAAAATTTGCAAACTTTGAATGAAATCTAGTGGGACTAATCAAAGTGATTCTCAAGGAGTCATGGGTTGGTTATTCACAGTCCTAAATCACTTATTAATATTTGTTTTATTTTCTTAATTTTAAAAGCATTCAAAGAATATATTTGGTTTTTTGTGAATTTTAAGAAACTAAAATAAAATGAAAGCATCAGATAATGAATTAGAATGAAGTGTGAGTGATCCTTAGATGAACTATAATTCATTGCATCATTATTCTATATTGTTCAAAATTATCAAACTAAATAAGCAGAATCAATATCATTCATCCACTCATCTATTATTGTCTCTTAAGTGTGATATAACTAATATACCCAAGTATCTTCAAGCACACCAGTAACTCATTTGTCCTCATCAGTGAATTGGAAAAAACAATCCTTGATTGATGGAGTAAACCTACTCAACCTACTAGAAAATTATTTCATGTAATTCAATCTCTAAATTCACTCACCTCCACCAGTATAGTGAGTGAACCAAAAATGGGAATCATTGATGTACAAAATAGTTAAAGATTGAAGTAATATATATTTGAAATAAAACACATAAATTTAAGATAATAATTACAAACCCCCTTTATAAAAACCTCAATGGTTTAATACTTCATCATCATAAATCTTGAGATCATGAGCACATCACATAGTTGAAGAAACGTGGAGATATTGGGGGAGGATAGAATCACACAACATAAAACAATGAAAAAATTAAATTAGAATTATAAGAACAAAAATATAGAAAACACTAACTAAAATTGGTATGGTCAAATTCCAAGCTTTTAAATTCCTTGAAATGGGAAAGAGTAAATTAATTTATAAGCATGGTAAATCTTTTTCCCCCTTCTATATAAATTTCATTATCAAGTAGTGAGATCCTTTTTTATCTTTGGATTGGTTCCATGTGTCTAGGTTGAGGGTTGTGATTTCTCCAGTTGGGTATATCAAATCTTTATACTTTTCCCATGATCAATCTTCATATTTGTTTAAGAATAATCAAAGAAAAAGTTCTTCGTTGTGATGCAGTGCAGTGGAAGTTGAGTTCTACTAGAGGAAGCCTCGTGTGAGGAGATGATATGAATGTGTTAGATCTAGTTTGTGTTCTAGTGAGGGAAGGTTTTGGGCCTAATAAGTTGGTGGTATTTAATTTTTATTCAAGTGGGATGACCTTGTAATGGTTTCATGAGTACTCACATGACAATCCACATATCGGCTTGAAGTCCTAGGTGAATTTCCAAAAGTTGAATTTTAAAAAAAATATGAAGACTTCTGATGAGACAAATATTTATGATCAACTGTAAAGTCAGATTTTCTATCCAATAAAGTCTCATACTCATAGTTTAAGTCTTACACTTTAGGTTGAAGTCTTGAACTCAAAGTTAAAGTCTTGCATTGGTGCTCCATAGAAATCTGGAAAAGTCCTGAAGTCTTCTGGTTCTAGGAAAATCCTTATGATCAATAAAAAGGTCTTATGACCCCCATTATATAAATTAATATATTCAAATATTAACTATCATTCTTTATTTTGAAGTATTATACTGGTGATCTATGAAAATATGGTAAAATCACAAAGGTTCAGTAGCTTGAAGATAGGTCTTGCGGTTAGTTATGTAAAACCCTGAACTTTTCTTGAGATGTATCAAGCTCATTTGTAGGTAATATTTTTCCTTGTGTTGAGTAATTTTTTTGTTTTAATTTGGTTTTTTTGGGTGAAAATTTGAGAAAATTGTAAGGGAGAAGGTTAGTGCATGGTTGGTGTATGGTTTTCCCAAACCGTGCGCCCCAACCCAACAAACCGTGCAACCCTAGACAATGGGGATTTTCATGGTTGATGCATGGTTTGTTAAACTATTCACCCTATTAGAAGTAACTGTGCACCCCTATAGAATAGGCACATAGTTTAGGTGCACAATTAGGGGAAACCGTGCACCCTAGACCAGCAAACCGTGCATGAGAATTAAATTAACCCAATTTTTAGTTTTAAAATTACTCAAACCCCCAAAACTCACCCAAATCAAACCCCATTAGACCCCTAATGTTATTTCATGATTTTAGATCCTTCCATAAGAATTCTAATCCCTCGTTACCTTCTTTATTGGTGATTTTAATCCTTACTTGAAGATCTACAACCCTCCCAATAAGAGGATCTCATCCTGGTTGGTTTCCCGTGCCTTCTCCTTTCTTCTCCTATTCTAGAAAGGGTTTTTTATTCCTGTTTTGATTGGATATAGAAAAAGTTTTGTGGATCTATATATAGGATTTTAGATATAGATATATATTTAAGATATCTATATTTTTTCAATCTTGATTTAGGGTTTTATATTTGGTTCTCGTTCTACGTCGTTGTGCTGCTCAAATTTTGGGGATTTTCATTGGGAGATTGATCATCAATGAATCATGGTAAGTGGTATATAATTCAAATCCAAAGGTATTTATTTAAATTGAGTGTATGTAATTTTATAATTACTATTATATGTTTAACAATTTCATTTTTGAGTTAATTAATTGATTTGATGAATTAATTAATTAAGGAGATGTGGAATTGGGGATTTCAGGAATTATAGATTTTGAGATAATTAATTGTAAAATTGATTATGATAAATTGAAACTGTTGATTGAGATACTTTATTGTAGAATTAATTATGAGATATATAGATTTTTTATTTGAGAAAATTAATTGATGAATTAATTATGATATATTGAGATTTGAGAATTAAGACAATTAATTGTGGAATTAATTATGAAGTATTGATATTATGAATGAAATAATTAATTTTGTAATTAATTATGGGATTTTGAGTTTCTGGATATTGATTAATTAATTTATGAATTAATTAATGATTTTGACACACTTAATTAATTGGGGAATTGATTAAAGAGATTTATGTGATAAACTAATTGTTGAATTATTAATGAATTCAATGTGATTAGTTAATTTTTGAATTGACTAGAGGAATTGATGTGATTAATTAATTGTTTAATTAATTAATGTTATTTATGTGATTATTTAATTGTTGAGTTAACTAATGGAATTGTTATGTTTAACTAATTGTTGAATTAGTAATGGAATTTATTTGGATAACTAATTGTTGAATTTATAATGTGTTATGAATGATAACATGGTCATTTAGTTATGAAATAAAGAATAGAAACATGGTTGTTCTAATGTGTGAAGTTTTGAATGGTAACATGGTCATTTAGTTGTAAAATAAAGAATGGGAACATAGTCATTCTAATGTGTAAGTTATGGATGGTAACATGGTCATTTAGTTGTGAATTAAATAATGTGAACATGGTCATTATATTGTGTGATGTATGAATGGTAACATGGGCATTCAAGTATGAATTAAATAATGGTAATAATAGAATTATGAGATATGATATCCCTCAGACATACTTCAGGCTCTAGCATGAGCCAAAGTAAGTATTGAGGTACCGGTGTCTATGAGAACCTGGGGTTTTATGTGGTTAAATAAAGATTAATTGATAACATGATAATTGTTTACTTATTCATTGTAATTATTTCTTTATAAAAATACATACACTTTCTATTGAATGGAAATTGTTTTAGATGTCATTGGTGGTGACCTACTGAGTTGTACTCACATCCTACTCAGGATGCCTGATCAGTACCTGAATAGATTTCATGGTTGTAGGACAGGATAAGGGAAAGGCCCTATATTAGATGGTTGAGTTGAGATGGATCATGGATGTGAGAACCAGACATGGTTTGGGACCCACTTGGGAGTTTTCAGTGTCTTTATTTTTGAGTTTCATTTTGACACTTTACATGTAATCTATAATGGCATATCTACTATTCAGTTTTGATATTGTATTTCTAGTTTTGGTCATCATGTGATATTCGCATCTTTCTGGTTATGGTTATATATTTGGTTATTGTTTATTTATTTTATGTAGTTGTTTTAATCTAACAAAGAGGGTATAGTATCCCTATGAATGATATTATACCTTCACTACTGGTCGGTAGCCTATGGAATATGGGGAGGCACGCTTGATGTCATGTGACCGACTGGTTCAAGGCACCAGTGCATGGAACCCGGGCTAGGATGTTACAAAGTGGCATTAAAAGAGTTTTATTTTATTTTTATTTTCTCTTAGTGTTTGGGGAAGGTAGAAGGATACTAAGAAGAGTTAGGCCTTGGTTATGAGCTTGTGCATGGGAGTAGCTAACCCATGTATGGAGGAGAACCCAAGTACCAAGGGTGGGGATTGTTGATATTTATTTTTTCTGTTATAGTTGAATATTATTTCACTTTGGATGACACACTTGTTGTGTTATGTGATCATTGTTTCTAATATTTGTTGAAAATTGACTCATGTTATGGTATAAAATTATATTTGAATTTTCATTTATAATTAGAGACTCATGTAGAGAGGAAGTTCAAGTTGTCTATTTATATGCTATGATGATCAGTGAAGCACATGGGACTCAGACTGTGTTGTAGGGAAGAGGGGCAGGATAGTTTCATGCTATTCAACCTACACTTGCGGATAGTGTGGCTAGACCATTGATAGTGAGAGATATTATTCTAGTATCTTCTATTTTATCTAGTGAATTATTTGATATAGATGCCTCTCATTACTTTATTTCTGCAAAACTTGTTAATGGTTTGAGCCTGGCGTTGGAGTTAATGAGTGGGGTGTTGGCGATAGACACACCTTTGGGAGTACAGTCAAGATACATTTTCTTGTTAAAGGGATTTTCTCTTGATTTTGAGGAGTATCACTTTTTTTTGGGATCTTTAAATACTATAAATTTTAGGCTTCGACCTAATTATGGGTATGGACTAGTTAGTAGCATACTGACCCCACATTGATTTTTACCAAAGGAGAGCGACCTTTACATCTCCTAAGGGTGACAACTATATTTACCATGGAGATTAGAATATCTAGGTGAGATGAGCATGGATAATTACTTAGAAATTGGGAGATCTCACAACCCATATTTTTTATCTATTTCTGGATGATGAAGGTGTAAAGCGAGATGTATTTCCACCCATAGTGGGCATGTTTCATTATGTGTTTCCTGAAGATTTATTCGGGCTTCCACCTAAGAGAAATGTGAAATTCACCATTGATCCCATGTCAGGGGAAGAGTTAGTTTCTATTACACTATATATAATGGCACTAATAGAGCTTCAAGATCTCAAAACTTAGCTAGAGGAGTTGGTGGATAAGGGATTTATCCATCCGAGTATGTCACCTTGGGGTTCACCAGTGTTATTTGTAAAGAAGGATGATGAGATTTTGTGCTTATGTGTTGATTACTGGAAGTTGAACTAGATGACTGTGAAGATACGATATCCTATCCCATATATCGATAATCTATTTGACCATTTGAGATGATATTGTGTGTTCTTAAAGATCGACTTGAGATCAGGGTATCATCAGTTGAGAGTTCGGACTTCTGATATACCAAGGAATACTTTCAGAAGTAGGTATAACATATATGAGTTAATCATAATTCCATTTTGGTTGAAGAACGCATCAGTAGTTTTTATGGCCTTGATGAATAGAATATTCCATCTATACTTAGATCAGTTTATGGTGGTGTTTATGGACCACATATTGGTGTACTCCAAGACTCATGACGATCATGCACAACATCTTAACATCATCTTGAGTACATTGAGAGAGAATTGGTTATATGAAAAGCTATCTAAGTGATAGTTTTGGATTGATTAGGTACACTTTTTAGGTCACATCATCTTAGAGGAAGTTGTGTTAGTGGATCTAGAGAAGGTTCATGCAATGGTTTCTTGGGATCATCCCAAGAATGTTTTCAATATCTATAGATTTATGGGATTATAGGGATATTATCGGAGGTTCATTCATTAATTTTACCAATTGTCAATTCCACGTATGGGATTGACTAAAAAGGGACAAATTTTTATTATTTGAAATCTTGTGATATTGCTTTCCAAGAGATGAATAAGAATTTGACATCAGCACTGATCTTGATCCTAATTGAGAAAAGTGAGGAGTATATGATGTATTGTGATGCTTCTAGGATTGTACTTAAAGATATGTTGATGCAAGGAGATCAAGTTGTGGCATATGGGTGTCGACAGATGAGGCCACATGAATGAAACTAACCTAAGCATGACCTCAAGTTAGATGTAGTGGTTTATTCTTTAAATTGTTTGTGATATTATATATTGGTAGGAACGTTTACTATGTATACTGATCACAAGAGCTTAAAGTAAATTTTTTGAAATGAGACTTGAATATTCTATAGTAGATATGGGTTTTGTATATGCAGTTATTAAATTTTGAGCTAGAATATACTTTTAGAAAGGGGAAAAATATTTCTAATGATTTGAGTAGGAAAACTCAGACTTAGGTGGGTCAGGAGTCTAGTTCTTAGTGGAAGATGATGGATTTACTGGCTAAGATGAACGTTGTAGTTTAGAATATTTAGGATCAGATGAATCTCGTATTGGTTTCAGTGGAGTCTACACTTTTGAGATGGATCCAAGATAAGAGGTATGAGGATCTAGATTGTTTTACCTTGAGGGAAAGCCTTGAAGAAACATATTAACCTTTCAATTGTAGAATAGATGAGGATGAGGTCATTTATGTCAAGAATCAGGTTGTTGTGACTATGAGCATGTGAGAGGAGATTATGTGTGAGTTTCATGACTCGAAGTGGGCGGTAAATCTAGGTGTGACCAAAATTTACCATTAACTATGATGAAAATTTTTGTGGATGGGCATGAAAAAGGAGATAACAGGTTTCGTGACATGATGTTACACCTGTCAGCAGGTGAAGGCTAAGCATCAATTACCCAGAGGTTTGCTATAGCTGTTACCCATTCTGAAATGGAAGTGGGACGACATTACTCTGTATTTTGTGGTGGGTACCCCAAATTCAGCTCAAAATAATGACACTATTTGTGTGGTTGTATACTGTTTGATGAAGGTGGCACATTTCTTTCCTATACGGGAGACCTTCTCAGTGGATCAGTTAGGAGAATTGTATGTTTAGGAGATAGTTCTTCTACATGTGGTGCCATAGACTATTATTTTAGACCATGAAGCACATTTTACTTTTCACCTATGTTTGGGATTACAAAGGGCACTTGGTAAATAGGTTTTTTTAGCACGAATTTCCACCCACGGATAGATGGGAAGTCAGAGAATACTTTATAGGTACTTGAGGATATACTGCAAGCTTGTGTTCTAGACTTCAGTGGGTCTTGGGAGAAGCACATAACACTATTAGAGTTCACCTATAACAAAGATTATTAGGAAGATATATAGATGGAACCATATGAGGCTCTTTATGATAGGTCGTACAGATCACCTCTATGCTGGATGGAGGCAGGTGAGTCTGATTTGTTGGGACTGAGTCTCTTATAACAGACATCATAGTAGGTACAATTGATTCATAAACATATAGATATGGATTAGACTAGATATAATTCATATTATGATATATTTCAACAACCCCTAGAGTTTATATAGGGTGATCATGTATTCCTTTGGGTGTCATCTAGGTTGGGCCACCGTAGGATATGGATATGGGGAAAATTAGCACCCAAGTTCATTGGACCGTTTGTGTTGGTTAATAGAATTGGGTTGGTGGCATACTGATTGGATCTTCCATGAGATACAGTGTTATGCATGAAATTTCTCACGTGTCATAACTTCAGTGGTATCACCCCAACTCTTATCATGTGATCAAGGTGGATGATGTTGATCTTGAGATAGATTCATCCTTTGAGGAGCATCTGATACATGTGTTGGATCGTATGAGAAAGTATTTTAGGGAAAGACTGTGCTGATAGTTAATGTATTGTAGTAACATAGACATGTGTAGGAGGAAACATGGGAAAGGGAATAAAATATTAGGGCTCAATGGCCCAATCTTTTTGACTCAGAATCTTAGAGATACTTGGGAGTGTAGCTCGAGGATGAGCTGTTATAAGTTGGGGAGATTGTAAACCCATGACCTTTTCTCCTCAGGATCATTTATAGGTACTCTTTTTTCCTTGTGTCAAGTACATTTTGTTTAGGTTTTAATTTGGGATGTGTTTAGGTGAAAATTTGAGAAAATTTTAAGGGAGAAGGGTAGTGTACAGTTGGCGCATGGTTTTCCCAAACTGTGCACCCCGGCCCAGCAAACCATGCAACCCTGTAGAGTAGGGATTTTCATGGTTAGTGCACAATTTTTCAAACTATTCAGCCTCTTATGAGTAAATATGAACCCCTATATAATAGGCACATGGTTTATTCACACAGTCAGTGGAAACCGTGTGCCCCAACCCATCAAACCGTGCACGAGAATTAAATTAACCCAATTTTTAGTTTTAAAATTTACCGAACCCCCAAAACTCACCTAAATCGAACCCCATTCTACCCCAAGAGTTATTTCATGATTTTAGAGCCTTACATATAAATTAAAAGACATATTGACCTCATTTATTGGTTATTTGAAGCCCGGATTAAAGATATACATCCCTCCCGATAAGAAGATCTCACCCCACTTGGTTTCTCGTTCCTTATCATTTCTTCTCATATTCTAGAAAGGGTTTGTTATTTATGTTTTGATTGAATATACACCTAGTTTTGTTGATCTATATCTAGGATTTTATATCTAGATATTTTTAAGAGATTTTTATTTGTTCAATCTTGATTTAGGGTTTTAGATTCAGATCTCATTCTACGTCGTTGTGCTGCCCAAATTTTGGGGATTTCCATTGGGTGATTGTTTTTCAATGAATGAAGGTAGGTGTTCTATAATTAAAATACCAAAGTATTTATTTAAATTAAATGTGTGTAATTATAGAATTTATATTATATGTTTATAAATTTTTCTCTTGATTTAATTAATTAATGTGGTGAATTAATTAATTGAGGAGATGTGGAATTAAGGATTTTAGGAATTACAGATTTTGAGATAATTAATTGTATAATTGATTATGAGAAATTGAGATTGTTTATTGAGATAATTGATTATATAATTAATTATGAGATATAGAGATTTTTGATTTGAGATAATTAATTAATTAATTAATTATGAGATATTGATATTTGAGAATTAAGATAATTAATTATGGAATTAATTATAAAGTATTAAGATTGTGAATGTGATAATTAATTGTGAAATTAATTATGATATCTTGAGTTTATGGATATTAATTAATTAATTAATTAATTAATGAGTTTGATGTACTTAATTAATTGGGGAATTAATTAAGGAGGATTACGTGATAAACTAATTGTTGAATTCGTAATGAAGTCAGTGTGACTAGTTAATTGTTTAATTGACTAAAGGAATTGATGTGATTAATTAATTATTGAATTAATTAATGTTATTAACATGATTAGTTAATTGTTGAGTTAACTAATGGAATTGTTTTGTTTAACTAATTATTGAATTAGTAATGGAATTGATGTGGATAATTAATTGTTGAATTAATTATGTGTTATGAATGGTAACACGGTCATTTAGTTGTGAAATAAATAATTGGAACATGTTCATTCTAATGTGTGAAGTTATGAATGTTAAAATGATCATTTAGTTGTGAAATAACGAATGAGAACACAGTCATTCTAATGTGTAAGGTAGGAATGGTAACATAGTCATTTATTTGTGAATTAAAGAATGCGAACATGATCATTCTATTATGTGATGTATAAATGATAACATGGGAATTCAAGTATGAATTAAATAATGGTAACAATATAATTATGAGATATGATATCCCTCATATATAATTTGGGATCTGACATGAGCTGAAGTAGGTATTGAGGTGCGAGTGTCTACAGGAACCCAGGGGTTTATGTGGTTAAATACATATTAATTGATAATGTGATAACTATTTACTTATTCATTGTAATTATTTCTTTATAAAAATGCATACACTTGTTTTTTGATGGATATTATTTTAGAAACCATTGGTGGTGGCTTACTGAGTTGTACTCACACTCTGCTCGGGCTGCCTGATTGGTACCTGAATAGATTTCATGGTTGCAATATAGGATAAGGGAAAAAGCCCTATATTATATGGTTGAGTTAGTATGGATCATGGATGAGAGAACTAGATGTGGTTTGGGTCTCACTTGGGAGTTGTTAATTCCTTTATTTTTTAGTTTCATTTTTGACACTTGGCATGTACCATAACATGGAATATCTATTGTTCAGTTTTGATATTGTATTTATAGTTTTGGTCATCATGTGATATTGACATATTTCTGGTTATGGTTATATATTTTGTTATTGTTTATTTACTTTCCATTGGTATTTTACTCAGAAAAAGAGGGTATTGGCTTCCCATGACTGATATTAGACCCACGTGGCTAGTTGATAGCCTTTGGCATATGGGGAGGAGTGCTTGATGTCATGTGACCAACCAGTTTGGTGCACCAATGTGTGGCACCTAGGCTGAGATGTTACAAGTTTGGATGAGGCTTCTTGTGGTCATTTGAAACACCCTTCAGGCGGTCGGTTGGGATTTTCCATTGTGGTCACTTGATATTTTCACATGTGATCAATTGAAGTTCCTTCTTATAGCCAGTTTCAAGACCCTTCATGTGGTTAGTTGCAAGACCCTGTTTATTGTTACTTAATTACATTTCAATTTTTCCACACATGGTAGGTTGTATTTCCTTCTTGTGGTCATTTGAGGACTTATCTAAATTAATCATGGTCGATCGTGAAGTTCTTTGTCTGGAAACTTTCCTTTGTAATTTTTTCCCTTCAAACTAAAATAGTGAAAATCAAAACTCAGTGTAGACTATGTCTAGATAAAAACATTTAAAATATTAGTATGTTAACACCTTAAAACCCTTCTTCAAATCAATGTATGGGTTTCAATTAATTCCAAAATTAATAAATCAATTAAAATTCATGATTAAATCCATTTAATAAATTAATTAAAAAATTGAATAAAAAAATAATCTAAGAATTAAAATCCCATAAAAATGTAATTCCAAAATTTGAATCAAAATATGTATTTGATCATTAAATACAAAAATTGAATAATTCAATTAAAAACCATGTTTTATGAAAATTATCAATGAAGTTTTAGATTGAAAAAAATCAATAAACAAATAAATGAATGAATTACCTGGATTTTATCTAGATTATGAGATTATTTATCAATGAAAAATAGTTAAAAATTATGCAAATTTTGGATCTCATAAATGAATTTACACTTAGAAAAAATTTCGCTTTGTGAGACTTTAAATATAGATCATATGACTTTTCTATAGTGTGCGTATGACATCGGTTTACCAGTAAGACTTTCTCTATGGAATATGACTCAACATCATAATGCTTTAGACATAGAAAAAATAATAAAAAACTAAGAATTGGTGAAAAAAAACATAGGGTGTTGAGAATAAGCAAAAAATAAATAAGAATGGGAATAAAAATAATAATAAAAGAATAAATAATAACCACCAAAAATATGATTAATCAATAAGTAAATAATGTAGTGACAAATTATAATTATAAAATTATGAAAACTTTAATGTATGAGTTATAACATAACTCATACTTATGTGTATTTTTCTCTAAAATCAATTCATAAGTCATATAGTGTATACAAAGAACAGTTCAATAAACAATATGATTTTCCTTTACAATTATTGTAGGATTAAAACAAATTTCTTTACTCATGTTAGAGTGAATAAAATAATAAATTTGTAATTATAAAAACATAATTTAGTGAAGTAGTAAGGATCCACTCAACAATACCCCCTTTTGATAATTACAAAACCCAATATAATTTAAAAAACTTCTCCCCTTTTTCAAAATTATTAAAAAGATATAATTTAGAATGAAATAATGAAACATATATCCCCATTTTTGAAAATATAAACTCAAATAATTCAAATCAGCTTAATGTCTAAGAAAAAATATGATATAATAAAAGTTTTTTTAAATCCCAAATTTTTAAGCATATATCAAAGTATATTTTAAAAGATAATAAAGAGATTATTTAAAGAAAATTTCAACGGAAACATATTTAAAAATTAAATATACCCTTAAATTAATGCATTATAAACACAAAATTAACTGAGAAAATAAAAAAGAATAGTAAATTGAGGATATAAATAATAAAATTAGTGAAACTCCACCTTAATATAATCATTTATTTATTCTTGAAACATTATCATATTCAAAATAGTGTGTGTATAAATTAAATTTTTTGTGTGAAGAATTCAAAAATTACTTGTATGAAATATCGAACACTCATTTATAAGATACTCTAAAAGCCATAATGAACCACAAATATATGTTAATATACTAAAGGAATTATAAAAATAACCAATATTGATTTAGATAGTCAATCTAACTAGAAAATATAAACAGTTTACATGATCAAAGGTCATGGATATAGATTTATGTGCATGTTAGTAAACCAAAAAATATAATAAAATTAAGAATGATTACTAACCAAATATATCATAATTTCATTAAAAAGACAAGTTAAAAAAAACAGAGTTGACATGAAGTGACATTTTGAAGGTGGAATGATTTTATCCTTTAAAAAGGACCCTAAACTCTCTATGTGTATATACTAGCCATAAAAAAATACTAGTAGATTTATTTATTTTATGCTTGCATCATGCCTAGTTCATACTTTATTTTCTCAAACTTAGATAAATCTAAAGGCTTAGTAAAAATATCAACAAGTTGATCATCGGTTAGAAGATATTACAAATATATTTCACCTTTTTGAACATGGTATCTAATAAAATGATATCTAACTTCAATATAATTTGTTCTTCAATGATGTAAATGGTTCTTTGATATTTAAATAGCATATGATTTGTTATATAAAATAGGTGACTTTTCAAAGTTAACATCAAAGTCGGTTAAAGTTTTCTTAATACATAAGGATTTATTATAACAACTTGTTGTAGTAATGTATTCTCTATAGTAGATAAAGAAACTGAAATTTGATTCTTAGAACTCCAGGAAATAATTTTTTTTCTAGAAAGTGGCACAATCCACTTATACTTTTTCTATCTATTTTATATAAAAAAAAATCAGAATCTGAATTGCTATTTAATTCAAAAATAGTTTTGTTAGGATAAAACAAACTAAGGTTTATAGAACCTTTAATATATTTGATGATATTTTTGACATATTTTAAGTTAATTTACTTTAGTTCATCTTAAAATCTTGCACACATGAATTCACTAAACATTAAATTAGGTCAATAAGTGATTAAATGCAATAAAATACCAATCATACCTCTAAAAAGCATAGTATTTATGGATTTTTTTATATTTATCATAATCTATTTTACATTAAGTACTCAATGAAGTATTTAAACTTTTTCTTGAGTCAAGACCAAATCTTTTTACTAACTCTTTATCATACTTATACTGATTCAAAAAAAATAATATTATCTTTTAAAAATTTCAACTACAAAGAAGAATTTTAATTCTTTTATAAGACTTAGATCAAATTCACTTATCATTAATTCTAAAAATTCATTACACAAAGTATCATTTGAAGATCCAAAAATAGTATCATCCATATAAATTTGAATAATTAAAATTTCTTTAAAAAATTTATTAATAAAAAAGTAGGATTGAATTTTAATTTATAAAAATATTTTGGAAAATAAAATTAGATAATATTTCATACCAATATATTGTATATTTTTTAAGACCATAAATAGTTTTAGAAATATTTAAAACACGATTAGAAAAAAAAAATTAAAAAAATAATGGGTTGTCTAATATATACTTCTTCAGAAATAAATCCATTTAAAAAATTACTTTTGACATCCATTTGAAATAATTTAAATCCATGAAAATTAATATATGAAAAAAATTATTATAACTTCTAACATTATAAATAATGAAATTTTTCATCATATTTTATACCTTCTTCTTGATAATTACCCTATGTTACTAATAAGGCCTTATTTGTAGAAATATTTCTAAATTGATCAAGTTTATTCTTAAAAATACATTTAGTTTCTATAACTTATTATTTTTTAGTTAGTTCAACTAAATTACATTAATTATTCCTTGAAAAATTATTTAACTTATATACCATAGTAATAATCCAATTTTAATCAGTTAAGGATTCGTTAATATTTTTTAGGAACAAAAATCAGAAATGAAAGTAGGATGCGCAAAAAAATTCCTTAATAAATTTTTGGTTTGAATTCTTGAATAAAAATTCCTAATCAATTTATCTAAAGGGTGATATTTAATTAATTTACAAGACTTTTCATGAGGTTGAATATCCCCCTCAACATGTGTATTTTAATTTTAATGTCCAATTTATTCAAAATTAAAATCTGTAAACTCTTCTTCAAGTTGGTTTAAATCATCATTCTTTTATTTTAAATAAATTTTCATCAAATTTAACAAGTACAAAATCTTTAAACACCATGGATATTTTATTATAAACTATATAGGATTTAATAGATTTTTAATAACCCAAAAATAAAAAATCATCAAATTTTACATAGAACTTATCTAAGGAATATTTAATTTTAAAAATATAAAATTTGAATACCCAACTTCTGGTTTTCTAACTTTCCAAATTTTATAATGTATTCTTTAAAATTGGTCTTAAAATAACTCTATTAGACACGTGGTGGGATGTGACATCTTGTTTTTTAGATAGAGTAAAAATTCCAAGGGGAATTTTAAATTTTAAATTAGTGGATAAGCCAATTCTTAAACTAAGATTTGAAACGTAATTCTGAGTGTTGGAACACTTAAAATGTGTTTTTTAGATGTGTTTTAAGGCCCAAAGGGTGTCTTGTAAGCCCAAATGAGTTTTGGGAACATCAGGATTCAGAAACCCATTTTCATGACAGGCAACAGTAGGCACACAAGTGTAGCATATAGTTTGTTAAATTGTATTGCTGACCATGCGGGGTGTTCCTGGGTAGATAATGGCCACCACATGGTTTATCAAACCATGTGGATGGCTATGTAAGGGGCATGTCCCTTGGACAATGGCCACTGCACAGGTTGTGCATGGTGTGTCAAATCATGTGTCTAGTCGTGCGAGGGGTCTGCCCCTTGGATAGTAGGTGCGCATAGTTAGCACATGGTTTTCCATAACATGAAACCAAACCATGTGGATTTAAAAAAGGTGGAAAATAATGATTTTACCCTACATTTTTTAAAGGGTTACTCATCCTTTCTACTTCCATTTTTATGCACCAACATCCCCCTCATGGATCTCCTCTCCTCCTCCTCTAGGCATGGTGATATCTTCACCATTCAGCCTCCAATTTGAGTGTCATTCATCATTTTGTAAGAATATCAGTGAGTAAATGACTAATCCTACCCCATTTCTCCATTTCTCTCACTATATACTATTCTATATTTATGCGATCTAATTTTCCCTATTTTCATGGTGTTTTTTATTTCTTTTATTTCTCTTGAACCAGCTCAAATCAAAGCTCTACATTGGATGAGTGGAATATCCTAAGTATGAGGTAGGTGGTCCATATTATTTCACTTTAAAGTATATTCATTTATAACATTCATCATTGTGTTGCACGGTATAATTTTCATGTGCTTCCCATAAAATGTGAAAATAATTATGTCAAACCTAATGCCTTAAATTACATAGTTGTTGTGTACCCAATTTTCACTGTTGGAGGTTTCTCACCTCAACCCAAACCACCCCTTGGGTGTTTTTCTTATATTCCATGACCCTTAAGCCTTATATTGGGTTTAAAATCACCTCTTGAGTATGTAAACATACTGTTCTCTAAAATAAATGGTTTAATGGAATTAAATGAACTATAAGTGGAGCAGATGACTCACTCAACTTATGATCCTTATTTAAAATATGCTAGATCCATCCTTCCTAAAAGAAATGGCTAATTATAATTGAGTGGGATACTTAAGGAAAGGATTTAACCTTGTCCATTACCAAATTATTAAAGGGAGTGTTTGAATCCTTTACTTTTAAGTGAATTGATAAATATTTTTATTTGAATTTTCTTGGTTAGGTCAAATTATTAAAGGCATGGATTTTTCCATGGTCCACCCAATTACTTTTTCGATGTAATGATCCAATTTTGCACTTAAATTGTGATATGGAATGCTTATGGAAGTGGAATCCTTAGTAATTAAATTTAAATTATTATAAGAAACACATTACACCTTGAGTGATACTTGGGTTCCTCTTTACAGAATGCCTTGTATGGGCTCATAGGCTGTTGAGATTACATGTACCATGAGTGATACTTGGGTTCCTTATGCAGAATTCCCTGGACATGCTCAAAGTTTAATCGTATTATATTACACCTTGAGTGATACTTGGGTTTCTATTTTATGGAAAGAATTGTACGAGATCATATGCTAGATGATTTCCATATGCTGTGAGTGATACTTAGGTTTCCATTTTATGGAACACCTTGGATAGGCTCATAGGTCAGTTGGATGTTACGAGGGATACTTGGGTTTTCTCTTTATGGAATGCTAAGGACAGAATCATTAAATAAATTGAATAACATTAATCTTTTAGTGATACTTGGGTTCCTCATTATATAATTATAAGGATGAGCTCATAAATTAGTGGTATTATGTGACTCCTTGGGTGATAATTAGGACCCTCATTACGTGACACCTTGAACAAGCTCATTGGATGAATGAATTATATAATGCATGTTATGATTTCATATGACTAGTTGTATCTTTTATAAAATTTGTTATACCGGGATGCCTTAGGTTTATACCTTGAGTCCTCGACCAACTAATGGTCCCATGTTCAGTTATATGTGGATACCCATAATTGCTCTATGGTTTTAGAGATTCCCTGTTTTATGGACGCTTTGGTCATTCCTCAGGTCTTGGATAGTAATTTTTATATATATAGTTCTATATTCACATGGTGACTTCTTTTCAAATATATTATGGCTTAGGCTGAAGTAGGTATGGTTATCCAGGTGTCCATGAGGAACCTGGCCCCGACTTGTTTAGGTATCCATTACACCGAGGTTCACAAACAAACCTCTTGATTATAGGTTCATGTTTATGGATCATGCTTATATTGTTCATTTTTTACTTGGAAGATATGAGTACAAGACTAAGTCAGAGCTCAAGATGCTCATGCAGAGAGCCATAGGGATTTTATTCACTTTGTTACTCATATATTTTTTTGTAAAGCCACATGTTTGTTTAATGCATTAGATTATGTATCCTCATCTATACATCAATATCATTTCTTCATTTTCATTATCGGTGGTTTTGGGTTATCACCAGTTGAGGGTTTTATCTGTTTTTATGGTTCGAAGTTGGTGTTGTATGGTGAATCTGTGACGATTTTGGGCGGAGCTTGTGTTGTGACGAGGATGGAAGTGGAAAAGGTGAGCGTTGACTGACGATTCTGGTCAGTGTGTTGCAATTTCTCTGGTGACGGCAAGGCTGAGTTCGATTCCGGCATTGATAATGATGACGGTTTGCAGGGACGTGACTGATGGTTCTTGCGGGTCTACGGGCTATCTCGTAGTCCGATAATCCCTTTTGAATTTTGAATTTTGGAATGTTAAAATCTTTTGCGGTGTTTTGAATTTTGGATTTTGTGGGCGGGATTCTTACTGTGGGTGGTAATGGGGTTTGCTGGGTTTGTACTGGTTGACTTCGTAATTGGTTCACACTTACCCGTTTAAAAGTGTCATTAGAAATTAAAAAAATATATATTGTCCATTTCATCTACACATGCATACATGATTTTATATTTGATGCTTTCCACTTTATTAGTTATTATTATTTTTCACCACTCTGTCATTTATTTATACTACTTACGCTATTGATTTATGTATTTATTATTATACCACTATTATAATCTGATCATGAGAGTATAGTCTCCCCACTTTTCCATCATTATAACCTCGCTTCTAGTTGGTAGCCTCTTGCATATGAGGAGGCGCGCTTGAGGCCCAGTGGAAAACCATCTTGTGGCACTATTCTAAGTGGCTCCTAGGTTGGGACGCTACATAGGATATATTTATAGCTTTTACCTAAAAATATCTAGGTGTTTTAAACTCATTTAGAATTATTCTACCCATTTATTATAAAATTTTTCCCTTCCTTCCAATAACTATATTTTTTGGTGTTCTAGGAGATGAAAAATTATGATAATAACCATTTTCTTCACATATTTTTTCAAATTATAGATTTAAAAAATCTCAACCTCGATCAATTATAATAGAAAAAATTAAACACCGTTTTTTATTTTGAACTATTTTTCAATATTCAATAAACTTAGATAAGGATTTGGACTTATGATAAAGAAAATAAGTCTATATAAATCTACCAAAGTCATCAATAATAACAAACACATACCTTTTACCACCAAGAATGAAAATAGACATAGGTCTAAATAAATCAATACAAATGAGTTGAAGAGGACTTATAGTTTATACTTACTTAATATATCTGAAAGACTCCTTATGATGTTTACATTTAATATAAGATCCATAAATTAAAGTGTTTCCCGACTTTAATTTTGGAATCTTTATAACCTTATGGTGTTTGGATAACTTATATAATAGCCTAAAGTTAGCATGTATAAACCTCCCATGCCACAAAATGTTATCTGATTGTATAACACTTAAAAAACTTAACATTTTGGTTATTTATTTCAACAAAATTTATTGAATATATATTTTCCTTTAGGTTTTCATAAAACATGATTGATTTATATTTAAAAATTATACACTAAAAATTTTGAAATTTTATATGTGTTTCATCATTTTATAATTATAAGATACTAATCAAGTTATGTTTTAAGCCTTAAATGTATAAACCTTTTGAAATGATAATAATTTTTGAAACACCTACCTATCTAAAATCATTGACAATACATTTTGAATTATCACCAAAAGTAATATTACCTCCTTTGTGTTTTTTGAATAATAGGAAATTTATAGGGTCACCTATCATTTTTTTGGAGCATAAACTATCTATATACCATTTTTACTTTCTAAAACTTCTAAGAAAAATATCCTATAAGGTCAAATTTAATAAAATTTTAATGCACATGACAACTTAGGTCCAATTGTGTTAGAAAAAATTTTCTTTGAAACCAAAAATGATTTTAAACAACTATTAATAGGAACTTTATAGGATAAGGATGTAGATATAAAGATTTTTTTGTGTCTAAGATATTATGAAAATATAATTTAATGTTCACTTGCATAATTTACCTTTATTCCAATTTAAAAAAAAGTAATTATTGAAACAATTTCCTTGGAACTTTGTACAAAAAAATGTCTTATATATTATAGGTAATTGATTATCATAACCAAGACCAGTCTTACTTTTATTTTTTATTTTTCAATATTACCATTTTATCATAAGATTCTATTCCTTTAAAGAATCAAGATAGATCAATTTTTAAACTTTAAACTTCATTTTTTGAGCTTTTTATTCTCATCTATAATAGCTTGAAATTTTCTTTATCCAACCTCATTATTTTTAGAAAGATAATCCTTATGTTTAAGATTTTATTTTTCAAAAAACTATAAATGTAAATAGATTTTATCATTAGACCTAGAATAATTATTCCTTCACTTTTTATTTTATTCAAGAGTTATCTTTTTTCCTTGAAAATTTTCTTATACTTATTTTTGAGTTCCTTAGGTATATCTGAAATTTTAAAAACATCATTTTATAACTTTTCAATTTCACCATATAATTCATCCATTGAATATTATTTAGATTAAGATTAAGTAGAGTTTTTTTTCATAATCACTTACCTAATTCCAATAATCCATTAAGAACAAATTTTCTATTTTTTTCATAACCAGATTCTTTACATGAATCTAAGTCTTCGGTACAGCTCCATCTAGTTGCAAGTTCTTTATTTTCCTTATTATTTATCTTTTTGTTATTTATTTATTTCTTTATCTTTGAACATTCTAGTTTAACGTGACATTTCCTATTATATTCATAACATGGTACTTCTATAATTTCATTAGTAATGTCATCACCTTTTCAGTTTTCTATATGATCATCTTGGGAAAAAACATATTATGTTCTTTCTTGAATATCTATTTATTATTTTGTATACACCTATGAAAACATGATCTACTTCATCATCGTCATTTTCCTATAACTCAAAATTTGATGAGTAACAAGTAACATTCATTTTTTATTTCAAAGCAACTTCTTTTCTTTTACTCTAGTCTTCTTCATCATTGATTTTTAATTATAAATCATATTGAAATAAAGATCCAATATAACCATCAAGACTATATTCATTAAAATTATTACTCTCATCAATTTATACTTTCTTAGCATGTCATTTATTAGGTATATATCTTAAAACTATTTCAATTAGAACTATATTATATAGATTTTATATTAAACCATTCATGCAATTTACAATACTAGTAAATCAATGAAACATTTGATTTACAGTCTTATTTTAACCAGTTTAAAAAACTTGATATTCTACCCTTAATATACCAAGATTAGGTATAATATGTTTATCAAATTCATAATGATTTTTATATAATATTATCCAAATATCATGTGTGGTTTTACATGCTTAAATGGGACTTAATGCATTTGGGTTAATAATATAATAATTTTTTTCATGGTTTTATAATTGAGTACATATTTCAAAGAATCAACACCAGTAAGAGTATCATGACCATCCTTAGGGGTTTTTTAATGCTTTACTATGGTTGTTTAATGGTTAATAAATAATTTTTTAAGATATGATTCCATCTATACTTTCCAATAACCATAATAATTACCATTGAAAAATGGCGGTCTTTGTGGAGCACAACCATCATTTGAACTTGTTATTTACATATCAAATAGATCTATTCTTTAGATGGTTATTTCTAGGATACTATTATTAATATATATATATATATAATTAAAATTTAAAAATATTTTCAAGGTCTAAGATCTGGTACTAATTATTTTCCTAGTAATCAAGGTAACTGAATGGTCAAGAGGGGGTGGATTGACCAATTTATAAAATTTTAAAACTTTTGTTAGAGTTAAGTAAATTATATAGAGGAAAATAAAATTTAGACACAAGTGATTTTATAGTAGTTATAATCAAATTGATCCTATATCTACTCTTTACACTCTAAACATGATAGTACATAACCCACTATATAAGTGAACTAACTTTTTAAGGGATTCACAACACTTTATGATTCCCTTTTCACACCTGAAGGTATAAAACCTATGATTCATTTTTCACACCAAGAGGTAAAACTAAAAACCTTAATTTTGAAGTGGAGGAAGAACCAACCTTGCCTTTTTATGGAATAAGGAACAACTAAAACCCTCATCTTTTACAGGACCCATCCACAACTAGACATACCTTTTATAGGGGTAGTACAACTCAATATTAAGGTTTTTCTTGTGAATGAAAAAGAATATAACACAAAGAACACACAAAAAAAATATATAAAAATTTAGTGAAATGGAAACCAAATAGATAATGAGATCTTGAGTGTTGAGGAATAAGTTGATCACTTTGGTAGTATGAGATCAGTATGTTGAATTTCTCCACACCAAAGTTCAGCAATATGAGATCATAAAAGTATGTTACATGGTATAGTTCAAATATACTTAACCACATGCTTTGAAACTTGTTTTTACAAACTCTATATATAGAGTTAATTCATGAAAAATAATCTTAAAAAATTATAATTTCAATCATAGACATTGTAGTTTATCTTCTCCCATACAACCACACATTTCTCTTTCAATAGTAACGAATCACTTCAAAGATGAGAGAGACTTTGATAATCTATAAAACTAAAAATATTTGTAAAAATAAACTCATTAGAATATTTAATATAGTATTAAATATTGACATTAAATTCCTTGTAATACTCCCTAAAAACATGTGAGATAAAAGCTTCATATTTCAAACATTTTAAATTTAAAATTCATAAATTTTCAAGAAAGTAACATGAAAAGTGAAACTTGTTTCATCCCACGAGATTTTAATTTAATTATAAATAAAAAACTCTTAAATAATTTTTATCATCACCAAAATAATTTAAAATTAATTATGTAAAAATTAAAACTAATAAACAGTGTAAAAAATATGCAGTAAATCAAAATATAGAAAGATAAGTAAAAGAAAGCATATTTCAATTTTTCTAAAAACAAATTGTTGAGTCATATGAATCTTGTATAACTTTAAAAAATTTGTATGAATTTTAAAATTTGTAAGACTTTAAATCATACAGTATTTCATATACATAAGATTTTGTATTTTGTAATATTTTATATGTTTATAAGACATTGAATCTCATAGTGCTTCATATCCCATAAGACTGTAAGGTAGTTTCATAGGACTTTTCTTCCATGTATGACTTATAAATTTAATAAGAAATTAAATTTAGCGTGAATGACTACCAATCCATGTATGAATCAACTCATATGATTTTATAATCCTCATATGACTTTATAGACCACATACGACTTTACACTTAGTGAAAATTTCAATTCATAAGACTTTAAATCTATTTCATATGACTTTTCTATAGCGTGTGTATGACTTAGGTTTAACAAAAAGACTTTCTCTATGGTGTATGACTTAAATTAATAAGACTACAAAATTAGAAGAAAAAAAAACTAAGGGTTTTTTAAAACAAACACAGCGTGTCCAAAATAAGAAAAATAAATATGAATTGAAATAAACAAATAATAAATAAATAAATAAAAACCATGGAAAATATGATTAATCAATAAGTAAATAATTTTGTGAGAAATTATAATTATCCAAAAATGAAAACTTCATTGTATTATTTATAAACTAAATCTTACTTATTTTTGTTTTTCTCTGAAATTAATTTAATTAATGAATGTAAAGAACAATTCAATATAGAATACTGTTTTCTTCTATAAGCAATACAAGATTAAAACACATTTTTTTACTCATGTTAGAGGGAATAAAATAATAATTATTTAATTATTTAAACATAATTGAGTGGATTATGAAGTATCCACTCAATAATATCCCCCATTTTTGATAATTACAAAAACCTAGAATAATTTCAAGAACTTCTCCTCCTTTTTTAAATTATAAAAAAGATAGAATTTAGAATGAAATAATAAAACATATCTCGCAATTTTTTAAAACTTAAACTCAAATAAATCAAATTATTTTACTATCTAAGAAAAAATGTTATCTAATAAAAACATTTTTAACCCCCCTTTATTTTATCATATAATAATATAGATTTTAAAAGAGAATAATTAGCTGATTCAAAGAAAATTTCAAGAAAAACATATTTAAACATTAAATACCCCCCTAAATTCGTGAATTTTAAACACAAAATTAATTGATAAAAAAAAAATTAAATTGATGATATAGATGTTAAAATTAGTGAAACTCCCATTAATATAATCTTTTCTTTCTTATTAAAACATCTGTATCTTTAAAATAGTGTGTGCTAAATTCAAAAACTGCTTGTAAGAAATATTGAAAAGTACTACTTAAAGATTCTCTAAAATTCATAAGGATACCTGAACATATGTTAACATATTCAAGTATTTATAAAGGTAACCAACTGTGATTTAAACATACTAGTAAACCATAAAATATAAATAGTTTACATGATCACTAGCCATAAAGATAGGTTTATGTGCATGTTAGTAAACCATAAAATATAAGAATATTAAGAATGCTTACTAACCAAAGATAGAATAATGTCATTATATTCAAATTTCAAAACAAATATAGTTTACATGAAGTGGGGTTCTGAAGGTGGAATGACATTATCCTTCAAGAAGGAACCTTAACTCTATACATACCTATGTTTTCCATAAACATATTCTCATAATTTTTTTTATATTTTAAACTACCATTATGTGTAATTCATACTTGATTTTCTCAAATATAGATAAACGTAAAGGCTTAGTAAAAATATGTTCAATTTGATCATCAGTTGGAACATATTCTAAATAGATTTTACATTTTTGAATATGATCTCTAATAAAATGATATATAACTTCAATATTCTTTATTCATGAGTGATATAAAGGGTTATTTGATATTGTAATAGCAGATAATTTGTCACATAAAATAGGTATCATGTTAAAGTAAAGATAAAAGTTGGTTAAAGTTTTCTTAATCCATATGGATTTACTATAACAACTTTTTACAGCAATGTATTATGCTTTTCCAGTAGATAAAGAAACTGAAATTTGTTTCTTATAACTTTAAGAAACCTAGATTTTTCCTTAAAAGTGACACGCTCTATTTTTCTATCTATTCTTCATCCACTAAAATAAGAATACAAATAAATTTTAATTCAAAAACATTATTTCTAGGATAAAATAGGCCAAGGTTTATAGAACCTTTAACACATTTAAAGATCTTTTTGACAAATTTTAAGTGGATTTCTTTTGGTTTAGCTTTAAATCTTACACATATGCATACACTAAACATTAAATCATGCCGAGAAGTGGTTAAATACAATAAAATATCAATCAGGACTCTAAATTTTTTATTATATATATATTTTATAGATTTATCATAATCTAGTTTATATGAATTACTCATTGGAGTATTTGAACTTTTTCTTGAGTTAAGACCAAATATTTTTACTAATTAATTAGCATACTTATATTGATTAAGAAAAATCACACCTAATATTTGAAAAATTTGAATTTCAAGTAATAATTTAAATTATTTCATAAGTCTCATATTAAATTCCCTTATCATTAATTCTGAAAATGAGGTACCCCAGACCCTCACTCTCAGATCTAGTGTTAAAAACACTTTATTTAAATAGTGACTTTGATACAAAGAAATATGAACCTATCATTATTTTACAACATTTAAATAAACTAATAATTACATCTCAAAATAATATCACAATACCAAGAATGGAAGGTTTAGTGTCATTAGGGACTAATTACATAGGAAACATATTTTAAAAAACTTGTGAACATTTCTCCATAATCAAATTACACTATATTCCCTTTGAGACTTATCATAAGTTACAAGCATCTTCATAACCTAAGGAAGGGAAACAAAAGAAATGGGTGAGATAAAATGCTCATTAAGTAAAATATTATCAATATGTCATCAATGGTTATATAATAAGCATATAATAAAACATTATTAAGGAGAAATTTATTATTAAAAATAACATGGAATAATAATAGTTGTCCATAAATCATAAAGGAAGGACATTCAAACTCAAAATAACAAACATATACCATGGAAAAATAGTAAAGATTAATGAGATAATAAACATGATTCATTGAGAATAATCATAGGAATATGGAATGGATGTTTAATATATACTATAAATATAGAATAACAAGGAACGTTGGAATAAACATAAGTATATAAAATATTATGAACAAAACTTCTCACATCACATTTACCCAAATAACTTGTGAATAAAGCTTCATGCATCATGTTCACACAAAAAACTTGTGAAAAAATATTCATATATCATGTTCACATAAAAAAACTTGTGAGAAAATATTCCCATGTCACATTTACACAAAAAACTTGCAAAAAAAAGCTTCCCACATCACGTTCACACAACAAACTTGTGAACAAAGCTATCTGCATTACATTTACACAACATTTAATCATATATTATGATATTAAATATTAAAAAATGCATTGACTGGTGATATAGGATTCCAAACATAAATCATATATACATATGTGTTCCCGTTTAAAATAATCATTCATCACAACATAAAGAAACTATGTAAATAAAAATGGGTTTCATAGTATTTCTAGATTTTATCACCAAAATTGACCTTAAGAATGTAAATGGTTGGTACCCAAAATTTAATCAACCAAAAAGAGTATTTCATAAGATAATTTAGTGGGTATTTCATGAAAAATAATTTATAAGTAAATAAATCCTTTAGAGATAAAGATAAAAATGAAAGTGAAGTTGTAAAATAGTTATTAGAAAATGATTTTATCTTTGGCGTAAAAGATTAAGTTACAGTCACTTTGAAATGAAATTTTTGAAAATTTGAAGGGATTTTTTTTAAATACTTTACTTTTAAAAATATACTTCAATATTGTATCCTTGAAAAGGATATAAATATTTCAAAAATTTTAAGTGAAAACATCTTGAAAATTTTTACTTTTTAAAAATAATCATCAATAATAGATCCTTGAAAAAGATATAAAAGTTTTAAAAAATTAAAGTAAAAATTTTTGAAAATTTTAAATTTTAAAAAAGGATATTAAATAATAGATCTTGGAAAAGATATAAAGTATTTATAAAGATAATTTGGAGTGAAAAATAAATTTTTTTATTTTTGAAGGATGCAAAACCTTTTTAATATTTTGAAATATCTTTATTAAAAACACACATTGTAAAAAGAGGTTGTAAAACTTCCCTTTAAAATTTAGTAATGAAAAATAGGAAGGACACGTGATTAAACACATATTTTAATTTGAAAATAATAAAGGAAATTATTTTTAGGAATAATGAAAATGTAAATGGAGGAAAACTTTCTTTAAATGAGGTGATATTTTTTCCTAAAAAAAATTCACTTTTATTAAAAAGAAATTAATCTAGAAATCATATTTGAGTTAAAAACATAATTTTCACATATATAAAAGAGTAAATATCTTATTAAATAGGAAATATAATAATTTATCAAACTTATAGGAATGATTCTCAATGAATAACATTTTTACTCAAAGAAAGAAAATTTGAGTGAGCTAAATCCATTACAGATATCATAATTCTTGAAGCAAGATACATGTAGAAAGGAGTTTATATGGTATAAATTTAAATCCATTTAAAAAAATAGATAATACCACATAATAAAATCAAATATTATAATGTTACAAAATTATATGTAATAAGTTCAAGAAGAACAATCATGACTCGATGAATGAGAATTGAGTTTCCAAAAACAATTGTGTTAATGGTAATATAAGAATAAGAGGGTTAACATGAAATTTACATCTAAATATTATGTATTTAGAGACATTAATTATAATTATAGGCAACAGGGTAGTTAATAAACCATATAAAATAAATTATAGTGTGCAATATCAAACATGTTCTGTGGATTTGAAAATGAGACAAAGAAACTGATAACTTGTATTCCCACTTTGTAAAATGTACTCTAAATTCCTATATAAAAAAATAACTATATTAATAAAATATTTCAAAACCATATTCATATATATAACCTTTTATAATCTTCAATTATAATCATTTATTATACATTTACTACTTAGTTGTGGTTTCTTTTCATCATTGAATATTGGTAATTCTAACTCTTTCATGTATGATTTATAATGTTAATATTAATAATAATTATATGATAATAAGTCCATAATTAATAGATAATTTAAGATAATATAATATATAAATTATATTTATTAATAAATCTCTTATCTAATTACAAAAGTTTCTTATTTGTATTCCATGAAAATGGAATCAGTGCCAGCTTATTTCAGTAATTTTAGCGATATAAGATTATATGTTAATAACAATTTAAATACTTAATATAAAAATTAAATTAACATAAACCAATCATGATTTTCATATTAAATTTTAATAATATTATTATTTAAGTTCTCATATTCATCCATGATAGAGCTTTATATCACCGTTCATGTAGGTGGTTAAACCGACCTAAATCAGAATACGCTATAACTCGATCGATGAGTATGGTTAAGAAAGTGTATAATATCATTATAAAATAAGAATAATAATAATATTTATTTATTTTTTAAGTTTTTGAAACATATTTTAAGATCTTTTTTTATAAATAATGAAAATAAAGGTGAAAAATGAAAAACCTTACATTGTGGAGGCTGTTGTTTGTACATATACACGATTAACATCATCATTTCTCAACGAATGAGAGGGGATAAGGATTGATAAAAAAAAATTATTTTTAAATTAATAAATAAATTATATTTATTATATTTATTCATTAATAACATCATTAAAACTAGTTATGAGAGGTGATGATTAAAAATGGAAGACATTGTTTCGTAGAGGTGGTAGTCCACACAAATGCATGATTGATGTTCTTTTGTTTTTTTAAGTGGATAGAAAGGATTTAATAATGGTTTATCCATTAGTATAATAACACTTAAGTATAATAATGATATTTTTTTAATTATATTTATATGTTTATTATAGGTTTGTAAATAAAAATTAAGAAACAAAAGTTAAGGATTAAGTAATACTCATGTTAGGACCTTGAATTTTCTCTTGAAAGCCTCCTTGGAAATTAAGGGATTTTGAATAGGATTATTAAATTAAGATAGGTTTCTAGGAAGATAAAAATCTTAGATTTTATTTTTGAAATTCTAAGTAATAAGTGTGGCATGAAGGGTTAGAAGTGTTCTCCCTTTTTAAGTAAAGAAAATGGAACTTTTGTGAATACCCATATTTTTTCCACAGTGGCATGATACTATTCAAGGTTAAATGGATCCAAAAGTGAGAAATAATGGATTTTGGGATGATTTAAGGTCTAAAAATACCCTATAAAGTATCTTAACACATGTTTTATACATGTTTCAATCCTTTTACCACATGTTTTTTTACATTTTACCATTTTGGTTTTTACCTTGGTAACTAGTTTTTACCATAATTAATTTATATTTTATTAAAAATATAAGGCAAAAAATATTACTAAATTTTGGTGTGATGAAACTAAATTTAATCACCATATAATATAATTCATTTTATAAATAATATAAAATTAACTTTTAATTTAAAACATTTAATACATAGAAAAATTATTTTGTAGAAAAAATGTCGTTTTCACCATTAAGTGTTATAAATTTTATTTAGTATTGACTACTAATTGAATGAGTGGTAATATATTTATATATAGGTTTAAAAATTATATTAAATATTTTTTTTATAATATATTAATTTATTTAATTAGATAAAAATTACATAATATTAATAAAATAATTCTTTGAAAATAATAGGCTTACCACTATCGTGGTCATTAAATTTAATCTTAGTAATCATAATTTTATTCCCAAAAATGAAATTGAACTTATTAAATAATATTATAATTTTGACATAAAATATGAAATTCATTTTGATATATTTAATTTATACATGTGATGAAAATTAATTTTTAATATAAATGAATAAAAGCAGTTTTTAGAGTAAAATATTAATTAAGTTTCCAAAACATTACAAATGAGTTTAATTAATTCAATATGGTATTTTAAATTATATATATTTTTATAGATATTTTTTTCCGAAAAACTTTTAATTCATTATTGTATTATGATAATTTTATAAAAGTGATTGTATTAACAAAATCAGTATTTTATCTATTCACATAAAAATCAATTATTTTAGAAAAATTTAAAAATAAATTCTAAGATTATTTTAATTTATGGAATTAAAAAACGAATTTAATTTTGTAAAATTAAAATTATAAAATTCATAAATTTATACTTAAAATGAAAATTCATTATATAAAGTTTTTTTTTGAAAAAAATCAATTTTAAAATTTTTAGTGTTCTTGTATAAATTTTGTATGCATTTATAATTTATTTAAATATTTTTATTTACTATAGGTTTTATTATTCTTAAATTTTCTTAATAATATTCATCTAATATGACATGTATCTTTTTAGTTATATGTTATGTGTGAAACAATATATCGAACGTAGTATTTAGAATATATATATATATTCTAGAATCTTAGGGTGATGCAAAAAACTGATTACAAAAAATATCATTTGAAGATACAAAAATAATATCATCCACATAAATTTGAACAATTAAAATTTCTTTATAAAATTTATTGATAAACAATATAGGATCAACCTTTTTCTTTTATAAAATATCAAGCTCATAGAGATTTATTAAGACCATAAAGAGATTTAGAAAGCTTTAAAACATGATTAAGTAACTTTAAATTTTTAAAACCTTTGATTGTCTAAAATATACTTTTTCAGAAATAAATCCATTTAGAAAATATAATTTTACATTTGTTTGAAATAATTTAAATCTATAAATGGAAACATACGATGAAAATTTTATTATAGCTTGTAAACTTACAACCAAAGAAAACGTTTCATCATAATTTATACCTTATTCTTGATAATAGCCTTGTGTAACTAATCTAGCCTTATTTCTAACCTTATTTCTAGATTCATCAAGTTTATTCCTAAAAATCCATTTAATGCCTATAACTCATCATTTTTTACATAGTTAAACTAAATTCCATACATTATTCATTGAAAACTAATTTAATTCTTATTCCATAGATTCCAATTAGAATTAGTTAAAGTTTCATTAATATTTTTATTAATAAAATCATAAATGAAAGAAAAATTAGCACAAAAAATTCCTTAATGAATTTATGGTTTGAATTATCGAATTAATATCTCCAATCACTTTATATAAATGGTGATCTTTAAGTGTTTTCGAAGAATTTTCATGAGGGTGAATCTCCCCCTCAACATATTTAATTTCATTTTGAGGTTTATTTTATTCAAAATTAAAAACTCTAAACTCTTCTTTAAGTAATTCTAAATCATCATTTTTTTATTTTAAAAAAATTTCATTAAATTTAACATGTATAGAATCTTAAACCACCATGTTTATTTTATTATAAATACTATAGGATTTATTATATTTTTAATAAACCAATAATATAACTTCAATATTTCTTTCATCAAACTTATCCAAGGAATCATTGGTGTTAAGAATATAAGCTTTACAACCAAATATTCTAAAATACCCAACTTTTGGTTTTCTATATTTACAAAGTTCATAAGATATATTCTTTAAAATTGGTAAAAAATAACTCTATTAGGCACATGGAAATATATAATTATATCTTATGCCTAAAAATATATTAGTTTTTTAAAATCATTTAGCATAGTTCTAACCATTTCTTATAAGGTTCTATTTCTCCTCTTGAAAACTCCATTTTTTATGTCCTAGGGGATGAAAAATTATGAGAATAATCATTTTATTTATATAATTTTTTTAAATTATATATTTAAAAACTATATACCTCGATCAATTATAATAGTAAAAATTAAATATCTGTTTTTTTATTTTGAACTAGTTTTCCATAGTAAATAAATTTAGATAAGGTTTCAGAATTATGAGCAATAAAATAAGTCCATGTAAATCTGTTAAAGTAATCAAAAATAATAAATAAATACCTTTTACCACTAATAATAGTAGTATATATAGATCCAAATAAATCAAGATGAATGATTTTAATAGGCCTTATAGTTTTTACTTCCTTAATATGTCTGATAAACTCTCTTTGATGTTCACTTTTTCATGAAAGATCCACAAATAAAAGTGTTTTCTATAATAAATTATAGAATTTAAAAAATATTTTAGTGGTTTTAAAGTTTCTATAGTAGCCTAAAGTTAGCATTCCCAAGAATTACATACCACATATCTTAATTTATAACACTTAAAAAATTAACATTTTGTTTATTAAATTAAATAAAATTGATAAAATATATATTGACTTTTCGGTTTGCATAAAAAAAAGAAAAATTCATCTTTAAAAATTGTATACTTATCATTTAGAAATTTTACATGAGTTATACCATAAAATTACTATGAGATACTAATCAATTTATGTTTTAATCCTTCAACATATAATTTTTTTGAAATAATAATAGATTTTGAAACACCTAACTCTTCAATACCTTTGATAATATATTTTGTATTATCAGCAAAAGTAACATTACTTACTTTACATTTTTTGAATAATAGAAAATTTTAGGGTTTCCTATCATTTATCTAGAACATCCACTATCTATATACTGGGTTTTCATTCTCAAACTTCTAAGAAAAATATTCTACAAGTTCAAATTTAAGACAATTTTGGCACCCATGAAAAATTGGATACAAATAGGTTAGAAAAAATTTTATTAGGAACCCAAACCAATTCCAAAAAACTATTAATAGGTATTTTATAGGATAAGTATTTAGATATAAAAAATTTGGTGTGTAATATTGATTTTTAAAATCATGATGAACATTCACTTGCATAATGTCCCTCCGTTCTACATTTAAAACAAGTAATTATTGAAACACTTTCATTAGGACTTTTTAGATTTTTTTTAACAAATTTAAGGTAATTGATTATAATAACAAAGGATAGTATTGATTTTATTATTTTGTTCAATCTTACCATTTTATCATAGCTTTCATTTCCTTGAACAAATTTTTATAGATCCACTTTTAAACTTTCAACTTAATTTTTGATATTTTTATTTTCATCTAGAACAACCATAATTTTTTTATCTTAAGCCTCATTATTTTTAAATATATGTTACCTAAGTTTAATATTTTATTTTCTAAAAAACTCTAAATTTGTATAGACTTTATCATTGGAACTAGAAGAAATATTCCTTAACTTTTTAATTTCTTCAAGAATTAACTTTTTTCTCACCAAGTTTTTAATACTTATTTTTGAGTTCCTTGTGTATATATGAAATTCCAAAAACATCATTATGTAACATTTAAAAATAATAATATAATATATTCATAAAATGTTCTTTAGATTTAGATTCAGTAGAGTGATTTGTAGAATCATATAACTGATTTGAATAAGCCATTAAGCATATATTTTCTAAAAAAATAGAGTTGGATTCTTCACTTATATTCGAGTCTTTGGTAAAACACTGTCCAAATACAAGTGATCTTACTTACTTTTTATTCACATTTTTATTATTTCTTTATTTATTCAAATTTTTGGACTCAAGTTTAACATTTCATTTCCTACTACATTCATAAAAAGATACTTTTATAACTTCATTAGTAATTACATTACCATTTTGGTTTTCTCTATGATCATATTAGAAAAAATATTTTTTGTTCATTCTTGAATATCCCTTATTTATTTTGTATAATTCTTTGGAAACATGATATGCTTCATCAAATCATCTAAATTTAACCTATAATCTTATGAGTAATAGGCAATATTCATTTTTTGTTTTAAAGAAACTCATTTTTTACCAGATTATTATTCATAAATGTTTTTCAATTATAAATAATATTGTAATAAAGATCCAATAATATCATTAAGAGTATATTATTTAAGATTATCACACTCATAAATTGATACTTTATTATTATATAATTTCTTAGGAAGATCTCTTAAAAATATTTCAATTAGAACTATATTATCTATAGATTCTCCAAAAGAATTCATTCCCTTTACAATGCTAGTAAATTGATGAAACATTTGATTTATAGTTTCATTTTAACCCATATTATAATCTTGATATTCTAGCCTTAGCATACCAATATTAGTTTTAATCAGTTTATTATATCCATAATGAGTATTTTTCAATATTATTCACATATATTATTCATTTTTAAATGAATAAATTTGAATGAATAAATTTTGGTTAATAAAATAATAAAGTATGTTCCTGATATTATAATTAAGTATATATTTCAAAGAATTGACACTAGTAAGAGTATCAGTATAAGACTTAGGGAGTTTTTAACATTTTAACATGGTTTTCTAATGGTAAATACTTATATATTTAAGATATACTTCCATATGGACATTCCAATATCTATAATCATTGACATAAAAAAATGGTGGTCTTTGTAGTGAACAACCATGATTAGAACTTGTTCCTACCATATAAAATAGATATTTTCCTTATACGGTTAATTCTAGGATATTATTAGTGGTAAAAAGATATATATAAGTCAAAGATAATAATACATTTAAGGTCCAAGATCTAATACCGATTGTTTTCCCAGTTGGAAAGATAGTCGAATGATCAAGAGGGGGTAATTTTACTACTTTATAAAATTTTAAAACTTATATCAGAGCTATGAAAATTATATATAGGAAAATAAAATTTTTAAATACATGTTTTTATAGTATTTTTTATCAAAATTATCCAACATATACTCTTTACACTCTCAATATGAGAGTATGACACCCACTATATAAGTGAACTAACTTTTGAAGGGGCTCAAAACACTTTGAAATGGCCTTTTTACACCAGGAGGAACAACCTCTATTCTTCCTTTTACACACCTGGAGGCACAACCCATAACCATTATTTTAAAGTATAGGAAGAACCAAACTTTCCTTCACCTAGACCATGGAATAACCGAAACCCTTGCCTTTTATCAAACCAAGGCATAATCATATATACCTTTTGTAGGGGTAATATAACCCAATACTAATGTATTTATTTTGAATGAAAAAATGTAAACCACAAATAAAACACATAGAAAATATATAAATAATTCATTACAATATAAATTTGATAGACAATGAGAGATTGATTGTCAAGGATATAGTTGATCACTTTAGAAATAAAGGATCGTTATGTTAAATATCTCTACACCAAAGTCTACTAGAATGAGATAAAAAGGTATGTTTCATAGTACAATTCAGATATCTTCAAATTATATTATTTGAAAATGGTTCTATAGAACTATATATATATAATGTTCCTTCATGCACAATGAACATGGTCTATTTACATGCTCCTCTTACCCCAATTCAAGCCTAACTGAGTTTCTATCGAGATGTTCTCAGGACTCAATAAGGATGCATTGGTTCACTATACCTTGTATCTGGCCTCACGGGGTTTGACATTTCTGATTATATGTCACAACCATGGTAAAGGTGAAATTTCTGATTATACAGCTCAACTATGGTATATGGGACACTTCTGGTTATATGGCATGGCCATGGTTGATTGGATTTATAGATTATACGTTACGGTCATGGGTAACATGATATATTGTGTATATGGTGAGGTCGTGGTGTTTACTTCTATTTACTTTACTACTTCCTTGCTATAGGATCTTAACACTTTTTTTGCAGGGACCCATGTTGGGATATACAATATCACTTGTTCTATAGTATATATGTCATAGGAACTTTACATTTATTTAATTCTTAACTGTGATATATATTAAACTCTTCTTTAGCTTATATTGCATAGCCATGATTTATTATAGATGCTTTGGGTGGTGACCTACTAGGATTGTATATCATGCCCTTTTCAGGTTTCCATTGGATACCTGGATAGACTATTTGAATGTAGGTATGGACCGTGGAAAGCTCCCATAGTTCGATGCTTGATTTTGTGCCATGATTACGATAGGGGAGCATGAGACCGAGCTAAGGCCCGTGATGCTATATGGAGATATTGATTTTTGGTCTTTCTAGTATTTTGTCACATGTATTGTACTATTTACTGTATACCTATATTGGATAATTTATAGATACATGAAATGATCATCATTGCATATGAGATTACTTGTGGCATTGTTATATATATTTATCTTTTGGATTTTTATCTATTGTATGATTGATTTACTACTTCCATTATTGATCTGTATTATTGATACTATTTCCTTATACTATAATAAGAGGGTATAGTCTCCCCATAGACACACCCTAGGATCTCTCTACTAGTCAACAACCTCTAACATTTGGGGAGATGCGCTTGAGGCCAAGTGGCCAACCGGGATTGGGGCACCATTCAATGACATCCAGGTCCAGGATGTTACAAAGTGGTATAAAAGGAGATTTTTTTCTAGTTTTATCTTATATTTAGAGATAATATAAAGGGATTATGAAGAATTGGAATTTGGTACTAATATGTTCTTGGGTATAGCTTACCCACGTACAGGAAAAATCCAAATTGCCTCGAATGAAAATTACAGTTTTTTATATTTTGGATATTACAGTTGATTTTATTCCACCATTGGGTGATGCGCTTGAATTATGATGTCATTATTTATATGATTGTGGGTTCTATTTTGTTGAAACCTGATGAGATGAGGGTATTCCAACTCATGCATCATTTTAGGCACTTTATAGGATTCACATGCCATGCATTATGCCATGCCATATAGGATGCATTGCTAATTTTCATGATGTTGTGATTGGTACTGTGATAGATATACCTACTGTTTTGATAGTTGATCTATGCAGTGGATTGAGAAACATGGTTGTTACTTAGAGTACCTATCATAACCTAAGAAGTATTTTACTAATTAGGCTATAGAAGACACCCTAAGTAGCCAATTATGTCATACTAAGTCATGGAACATGAGTCACATGGATTGGAATGTGTTATGGTGTGGATTATATGGATGACATATTTCAATTCATGAGGTGTATGAGCCCTTATGGATCAAAAATGGTGAACCATTTTGTTCAACCATTTAAAAATAAATGTAAAATTATTGTGGAATCAAATGGAAATCTAAAACCATGAAATAGACACTTAACCTTGACCTGGATTTTGAGTGGGTAGTAGGTAGTGTCTCTAGTGACTTTTACAGCTGTTTCATTTTACCAGTCCCAACTTTAGGAGAAGGTTGTGTGGTACGACCTATTTATAGGAAGGTTTTGACCTGTAATATGCTTTTAGTTATGAACTTTAATATCGTTCTTCTCTGAGGCATGTGTTTTTCATTATAGAGACATGCCACTATGACAACCTCCGGTCGTATACCAGGAGGGTAGTGAGGACCATGCTCCAGAGGTAGTGGGCTATGGGCTATCGATGGATCCTCCTATAGTTCCAGCTAATGCACCAATGGTTTTACTGGACAAAAGTGTTGAGGCATAGTTCTGTGAGGGGTTTTTCCGCTCCATGAAAAAAATTTAGGGAGCACCATAGCCTGAATTTTTTATGGATGAGCTAACACATGTGTTCCACATTTTTAGGGGATTATGGCCCACAAGATACTGATTTGTGGCTTAAAACTATACTATTGATCTTATATCATATGGAGACACCTCCTGAGAGGAGAGTGAAGCTCGCGACTTATATTCTTCGAGGAGAAGCAAAGTATTGATGGGATGTTCTCAACCAGGATGAAAGGCTGTGAGATATGGTTTGGGTTGATTTAAAAACAAGGTTATAGTACTACTTTTACCTTAAGACTCTAAGGTAAGAGTGGACTAGTGAGTTCATGCATTTGGAGAAGGGTGAAATGACGATTATAGATTACTCATCACACTTTACATAGTTGAGTAATTTTATGACAACATACCTTGATGATGAGTTATCGAGGGAAAGTTGATTTAAGGAAGGTCTCTGACATGTCGTTCAGTCTCAATCCAACATATTCAGATTGAAATCTATTACTAAAATTGTGAACCAGATGCTGATTACAGAGTGGAACCTGAGGGAAGTTGGGAGCATAGAGCATAGTGGTGTAGTCTCTCAATCGAGTATTTCGACTTCCAGTGGAAGGAAGCACTATTTTGAGGCTTCCCGTGAGATGAGAACCAGCCATGATACTGGTACTGGCAGTGCAGTTTTCTGTCATCAGTGTGGAAAATGGGGACATGTGAGGAACCGGTGTGATCATGACCCAGTCGAGTGATGAGCTTGTGACAAGATGGTCCAAGTGAAATGTTTCTACAGGACCCTCACTCTAGTAGTGAGTGGTAGGGGTTATCTCTAACACCAGGTCCTGGAGTGGGTTTCACAACTCTGTGTTAGGTAGGGAGTTGGAGCAGTACCGGTCGATCGGGTTGAAGTGGTGATGGTCATTGATGAGAAAGCCAGACACTAGTTATATTGAGACTGGAGAGTGGTCCTACTCTGGGCAGTGAGGTTGTGTCACAGAGTCGTGGTTTGGGTCAAATATATTCTATATAGCCTACCCCAAAGGAACAGGGTTCTAGACCATCTATGATGAGGGGTACGATCATAGTATCCTCAACTCTTGTATTTTCTTCTTTTGACATAGGTGTGTCGCATAGTTTCATATATGTACCTATTGTGGAGGTCCTTGGGCTCATGATTCAGTTTTTTGAGGGATTTATAATGCTTGAAACTCCATTAGGGATCATAATGGAGGATGTACATCAATGCAGGGAGTTCCCCCTTTATATTGGTGGGTGTCAATTCATCTGAAATCCTTTTTTCTTCTAGATGACTAGGTTTGACATTATAATCTATATAGACTGGATAGTTTCTTATTGAGCCTACGTTGAATGCTATCGCTAGAGGGTGAATTTCACATAACTAGAGAGAAAAATTTATACTCAAAAGGGTGAATGTGATATCTAGGAAAGACAAGATGGACCGAAGCATCATGAGCTAGGTGAGATGACAAACTGGATTGATGGTTTGTATCTGGATGATCAAGGATCATGTCAGGAAGATTTCCCTCTGGTGGTTGATCATTTCAGGGATGTTTTCCTGGATAACTTTTCTAGTTTATATCCTAAGATATAGGTGGAGTTCTCTATTAATCTAGTGCCAAGAGCTGCACCAGTATCCATTACTCCTTACAGGATGGCTACTAAGGAGTTGTAGGAGCTCAAGAGGCAGCTAGAGGATTTAGAGGCAAATGGGTTTATATGACCCAATACTTATCTTTGGGGTTTTCCTGTCTTTTTTTTAAAGGTGGATGGTACCCATATTCTATGTTTGGATTATCAAAAATTGATCCAGTTGATGGTTAATAATGGGTATCCCTTACCATAGATAGATGGCTTGTTTGATCAGCTTCTAGGAGCTCGAACATTCTCAAAAATTGACTTGAGGTTGGGATATCACCAAGTATGTGTTTGGAATACAGACAAACCACATACAACCTTTCTTAGTATTTATAGTCTATATGAGTATTTGGTTATACCATTTAATCTCACAAACATTCTAGTGGTTTTCATAGCGTTGATGAACTGGGTTTTCCATCCTTACCTAGGTTTATTTGCAGTGGTTTTCATGGATGATATCTTGGTGTATTCTCACAATCAACACAACCATTTCAAACATCTTAATATCATTTTGGATACACTAAGAGATAATCAGTTATATTCTAAGCTCACAAAGTTCCACTTTTGGATATATCAGATCCACTTATTGGGTCATATTATCTTATAGAAAAGAGTATCAGTTAACCCAAAGAAGGTGATAATTATAGTTTCCTAGGGGCATCCCAAGAACATATTTGACATACGGAGTTTCTTAGGGCTATATGGATATTACAGGCATTTCATATAATACTCCTCACACTTATCAATGCAATTTATAGGATTTACTAAGAAGGTCATGAAGTTTTTATGGTTAGATAACTAAGAGATAGACTTTCAAGAGCTGATAGGAAGATTGACTTCAACATCGGTCTCGATTCTTCCAAAGCAGGGCAGAAGCTACACTTTGTATTATGACATATCAGGTATTGGGCTAGGAGAAGTATTGATGTAGGGAGATAGAGTCATGGCATATAGGTCTCAGTAACTAAGGGAATATAATAGGAACTAACTGATGAGTTATCTTGAGTTAGCTGCAGATATTCATGCTTTACACTGTTAGGGACATTATTTACTGGGATATCATTTTGTGGTGTACACGAACCACAAAATACTCAAGTAAATATTTACACAGCATGATCTAAATATGAGGCAGAAAAGGTTGGTTGAATACCTATAATCTTTTAAATTTGAGCTTGCCTGCATGCCTAGGAAGGTAAATGCAATTGTTGATGTACTGAGGAGGACTCAAATACAGGCAGTTCAACAGTCTAGTAGTGAGTGACATATTATGTTTTTTTCTCTGAGATGAAATTGTATGTGCATGACAATCAAGGGAAGAATTTTATTTCATGCTTATCTATAACCACTACCTTATTGGATAGAGTGAGGATGAGTTATCTATCAGATTCAAAGGGCCTAGTCCTATGAGAGAGTGTGGAAAATGAGGACCCACCTCCTAGTTGGACTGTAGGCAAGGATGAGATCCTTTGTATCAATAGTCTTATATGGGTTCCAGTGGATATACACAAGGAGATGATGTGGGAGTTCCATGCCTCAGTTTGGGTAGTGAATCCTAGTGTTACCAAGATGTACCATGATTTACGCCATCAAGTACTGGTGGCTGAGTATGAAAAGGGTGGTAGATGGTTTTGTTAAAAGGTGTTCTACTTATTAGAAGGTGAAGGTGGAACATCAGTGACCATCCAAACTTTTATAATAGTTACCTATTGTTGAGTGGAAATGGGATGACATCATGATGGATTTTGTGACCGGTTTACTGAGATTTCCTAGAGCCAGTGATACTATTTGGGTTGTTGTTGATTGGATCATAAAGGTTTCTCATTTCCTACGGATCAAGGAGACATTCAGTGTAGATGAGATCAGGGAGTTTGCATATCTGTGTGATAGCACAACTTCACGGGGTCCCCCGTACTATCGTTTCAGATAGGGAAGAATAGTTTATATCTCATTTCTGATAGATTTTATAGAGGTAGTTGAGTACATAGGTTCTTTCGAGAACAACATACCACCCTCAGACTGATGGTCAGTCAGAGTGTATGATACAGGTGCTTGAGGACATGCTGCAAGCTTGAATTCTAGATTTTGGGGGCTCTTGGGAGTGGCATATTCCCCTAATCAAGTTCTCCTACAATAATAGCTATCAGGAGATGATATAGATATCACTTTATGAAGATTTATATGGCAGGCCATGTTGATCAACCCTGTAACATCCCGTTACAGTTTAGATATTCCTAAACCCTCTTGTGTTAAATTATTAATGTAATAAGTGGAAAAAATAGTTTATCAGTAAAAATTTGTGTTTTTTGTTAAACACGCCGCAGAATGGTAAAACGTCCAATTAATACTCTGGAATCTTTAATTAAATATTTTATTAGTTAAACACTGAGTAAGAATGAGTTTCTGAAGCCTGTAAAAGCTTAGTGAAGACGGGATAAAATTATTAAACAGAATATATTAAGTGCACACTTTTTATTCAAAATATTTGAATAACTCTAAAATGAGGCGTCGTTTGAGAAATATGATACCACTATTATGTCTGAAATATGGTGTTTACCCTAAGATGGGTATAACATTCAAAGGATCCAATCATTTGGACGTCTCGCTCGTGAGATAAAGTTATTAAATGATATTTAATATATTTTTTATTGAAAATAATTAAATATCTCTCAAACAGTGCGTCGTATGGGAAATCTAAGACTACCGATGGGTCCGGAACACGGTGTTTACCCTAGAAAATGTATAACATTTGTTCGCATCAGGTGTTTGGATGTCTCACTCGCAAGAATAACCCTTTTTATTTTAATTAATTAATTGTTCCATTTTTTAATTAATAAATCTTTAATATCTCTTAAAAGGTTCATCGTTTGAGAAATTCAAGACCACTGTTGTGTCCGGAACGTGGTTTTTACGCTAGACAAGGTATAACATTTATTCGCATTGGGTGTTTGGATGTCTCGCTCACAAAAATAACACTTTTTATTTTAATTAATTAATTATTTCGATTTTTCATTATTAAATCATTAATATCTCTTAAAAGGTTCATCGTTTGAAAAATCTGAGACCACCGTTGGGTCCGGAATGTGATGTTTTATTTAGAAAGAGTATAACTTTTATTCGCAACGGACATTTGGTATTATTTAATTTTTATATTAAATAATTAATTTAATTTAATAGTTAAATCCAAATTTAATTATCATATACATTTTTTTACTTATCTTCTTCCTCCCAACACGTCGAACCTCCATTGATGACGAGGTGTGATTCTGAAAACTTTGATTTCAAGCCGTTTTCACCCGTTGAAGTCACCAACACATTAAATGGGTAAAACTAATAATTCCGCTGTCAATTGTTAGTTGATTTAGTGGTTTAAATGAGGGTTTCAGAATTGATGAATGTGAGTTACGTGTTTGGTCTTTTTAAATACCTGAATTGCTTGGGGGATCTTTCCATCATGGGTGAGAGAACACAGATTTCCTTTTTCGCGGTCAATAGGACTCTGTTGGAGATTTTCCTCCCAAATGAAAGTGTTTGATGAGGTCTTGGCGCTGTGGGGATAGGGTTGGTTATCCTCTTATTTTATTTTTTATTTTTTATTAATTCTTTTTCAATCATCTCCCTTAAATATATTTTGTGATATTGATCGGTTTTACGCCCTGTCAGTGTCGTTGGATTCGTCTCGACGAGCATAATCAAAATAATATTTTCTTTCAAAGGCAATAAGGTATTTCTCGACCCAATTTTTCATATTTTAGATGAATCTTTGAAAATATATTATGAAATGATAATTTTTGTTTAAAGACATGAAAATTACATATAATGTTTAATGAAAATTTTATTTAAATTATCAAGTCATAATTATTGTGGTTTTCAATGATAATTGTTAAATAAATTGTTAAAAGATGTTGTAAACAATTATCAAATGATAAATGCACTAATTTATCGAAGGATGATTTATCAAAATTATCAAAGGATAATATATTGATTTATCATGGGAAATATTTTGAAATTATCAAACGATAATTGCTAGAATATCAAAGAATAATTCTTAAGCATATTTATCAAAGGATAAATTATAAAGGATAATTTGTAATAAAAATTATCAAATATAATTATAAAGGATAATTTGTAATTAAATTATCAAAAGATAAATATTGTGATTTTATCAAAATATAATTGTTAAGAATTATCATATGATAATTACAATGAATTATCAAAGATTAAATGTGCATGATTATTGGAAGATAATTATAATGAAAAATCAAAATTTCATCAAATTATCGAAAGATAATCACAACGAATTATCAAAGCATAATTTCATTAAATTATCGAGATAATTTTATTCAATTTGTTAATAGATAATTATAAGGTAATTGTCACATGACATAGATTATCGAAATTATCATGAGATAATTACGTGTTTTATCAAAGGATAATTATTATAATTATAAAATGATAATTTGAAAATTATCCAAAAGAGATAAAATATTACAGCATTTAATATTTTAATCGATAATTTGAAATTAACCAAGAGAGCTAAAATATTATCACATGTAATATTTCAATCGATAATTTGAAATTAGCCAAAAGAGATAAAATATTATTGCATGTAATATTTTAATCGATAATTTGAAATTAACCAAGAAAGATAAATATTATCACATGTGATAATATATACATATTGAAACTTATCCTAGTGAGATAAATTATCATCGCATGTGATAATTTAAAATGTTAATCCAGAGATTATCCAGGAGAGAGAAAATGTAATCACATGTAATATTTTATTTCCTTGTGAAATAAAATAGACGTTTTGGTTCTAGGAACCCTTGTCGAGTGTCGAGCATTGGTGTGTCGATGATTATGATAAAAATGTCATGATGAGGTGTATTGAACCACATTGGGTGGATTATCGTTGCCGCTGACATCGACAACCTTAAGGTAGGTGGTTCCATTCCGATTAGCCAAATTGATTATCCTAGTATTGCTTGATTTATTTCAACTGTTGATTTAAATTCAATTGCTCAAATTTTCTTTCAATTAAATTGATAAAAGCCTCATTCCTATAAATTGAGATATTTGAAATGGTTTTGGCATGAAAATATGGAAAAACCCTAATTCCATTGAATTGGGTTGTTTATGGAAATTAGATGATTTAAATTGTTTAATTTAAATTGTGGTTTTGATGGAAATGATTTCAATTAAATTTTTGAATTTAATTGTGGAGATAAATTATGTAATGATGGAATTGGTTTTAAATGGATTTCAAACTGGTGAAAATGGATTAAAATGATTTGGTAGAAACTCAATGGTTTTATCTTGCGAAAAAAGACATGTTTTTTTTAAATAAAACATGTTTGGTTTTAAATAGAAAGAAATTGGAACTTTTGAAATGGAAGAATGAGATTGATCGTATTTTAAAAAGTCTTAAAATAGTTTGTCCATCATATAAGAGCACATGCAAGCCTTAGGTAGTTAGTGAGTTATTTGGATACACTCTACACTACGACAACATTCTAAAAAATACTTATGGTAGGTCACATACCCAACGGGCTGGTGATGAGTCTCCTTTGGCCAGTGTCATTGGGACGTGTGTATACACATTTTGCTGAGTTCACATAGAGAGTGTGGAATCCTATAGCTGGTTAATACTATCGTACATTTTAGAAGATGACCATATTGCTCGCTTGTTTATTTATATTTGAGATATAAATGTATGTCAATATTTGTTTGGACTGCTTACATGCCTGCTAAATTTATATAAATCATTTTATATAAATATTTTACATAAGTCATTATTTTAGAAATATTCCATCATTTGTAAAATCATTGCTTAAAAATATTTATTTCCATCATTTGAAAATGTTTAACATGTTTTGTTTATATATGCTTTTTAATTTCCAAACCTGTTTACTTTAAAAATGAACGCTTTTATTTGGATAATCTATATTTGGCATCTATTATGGAATCATTGGTGGTATCCTACTGGTCTTAGGGTCACACCCTAATTTTGCCTTCAGGTGTTTGTAGACTTTCTTCTTCCAGGTTCAAGCAAAGGGAAGGGATCTCTTGGAGGTGGATCCAACTGTTGAGTTTTGGTCTTGGTGAGTTGTGTCCTTAGGGACCTTGGGGTTGTTTTTCCCATTTTAGTACTTGGGTTGTATTACTTTGGGTTTTCATGCCATGTTGTATTCTGGTACATCACTCTCAGTGAAGTTTCTTTTGTTATGCATACTATTTTTTTTCTTCTGCATTCTTATAGTAAAAAACGCTCCCTCTTGTATGTTGTACGATGTCAGGTTCTAGTCGCTGACCTGTGGGGATCGGGAACACCCTTCGGGCTATGTCAGGGCCGGATCGGTTATCAGGTTACCAGGGTACCCAGGCTGGTTCGTGACAAAGTGGCATCAAAGGGTAGGTTAAGCATCTTGCCTTGATGACAATATGCATTTGAGTATTTTTGTCGGGACTTAGGAGGTAGTTGCGATTGAGTGTCTGACCAATTCTCACCGTAATGAACCTTAAGTCACCAGGGGTTGTTAGGGAAAGGAGTCTTGTGGATTAGTTATAGTCTTTTCCCTTTTTTTGATTTGGATAGAGTGAAATCCAAATCATGTATGTTCTACAGGTTGGGATCATGTTTCCCTCATTGCTATGTACGAGATTTATCTAATGTATTCCTTATTGTCTGCTGATGTTTTGTGACATCATGACTCCGAGAAGATGTGAGAATCAGATCCAAGATGGGGCTACTGCTGAATATCAGTGAGTGAATCGTTCAGTGGACCCGAGCCTATTTGAGGTGATTGTGCGCACTGTCCAAGCTCTGTGATAGGCACCACCTCTAGTTCCCATTCAGGATCCAGTTGCGAAACCTAGGGGGTGCTCTTTGAAATTTTTTCTAAAGAGTTCTTTCACTAGAAACCACCAGATTTCAAAGGCTCCACTAATCCTCAACATGATGAGGAATGGTTGGGCAGGATAGAAATTTTGTTTGAGTTCTTGTAGATACTGGACAAGATCAAGGTGAAGTGTTCCACCTTTATGTTGGAGGCACCAAGAAGGAGATGGAGGGACACAATATGGAAAAAAAGAAACATGAGGGCTTAGAGTGGAAGGACTTAAAGGTTATTCTCACCGACCACTTCTATCCAGAGACAATGGTGTTGGTCAAGGATGTGGAGTTTTTAAATCTTGAACAGACTGATAGAACCGTGGCTCATGTGGACGTTTAGGGTACTTGTAGAAAATCTGCCACAACTTTAATACTCCACACAGTGGCATGAGATCATCAACACCTCCAAAAATTGCGAGGCAATCAAATGATTCATGTATAAAAGGGTTCCAGCCACAGGCATCCAGAATGAAGCTTCTTCATGCAGTGGAAGAGTCTCTAGAGGAAGTAGATACTGGTTCAACAACTGTCAGATGTACCATTACTATAACTCTGTCGTTAGTGATTGTTATATTTGATACCGGTGCATCTCACTCATTTATTTCAACACGTACTGTTAATCTTCTTAATCTTCCTATGAAGCTTTTATCTTGTGTAATGGATATTACTATACCCCTCAGTATAAAGAGAGAACATAGTCTCTATAATCCCTCTTGTGTCTTCTCTCTATCAGTTGTCAGACATGCTTGGAGTTTTTTTGGGTACTCAACATGAAATCTCTTAACGTCATATTCAGGATAGATTGGATCGTTACCAATAAATCCCAAATTGATTGTTATCTTCGATGGGTTTAAATTATTACACCCAGTGGTGTGCCTCATGTCCTTCAAGAAGAATGTGACCCAAGGTCAAGCAGAGTTGTACCTTCTTATCCGGAGTTGGGGAAAGTGATATCAGTGTTTACTTTTGATCTGGAGCAAGATTCAATGAGTGGTGATCTCCCTCCCATTATCATTGAGTTTCCTAATGTGTTTCCTTATGACTTATTTGGTTTTCTACTGGTAAGGTAGGTTGAGTTTTCTATTGACTTAATGTTTGGTATTCAAACAGTTTCTTTTCCCTCTTACCAAATGTCTCTAGTTAAACTGAAAGAATTAATGTCCTAGTTGGACGATCTTTTTGAGAAAGCCTTTATTCACCCAAGTGTGTCATTTTGGGCGGCACAGGTTCTCTCTGCCATGAAAGATAATGGTTCTCTAACATCTTCTCTCTCGAGATGATTCTTAAGGAACAAAAGCTTGTTGACGAATTTTGTAAGCATTATGGTGGGGATATAGATGCTAAGTGGTTGTTCTCCAAAGAGGGTGTTCTGTGTTATCAGAACCTTTATGTTGCACTGTTAACAACAAGGAAAGCTATAATGGGGGGATTTCTATATTTTCCAATGGGTTGTGCACCTAGGAAGCACTAAGACATTCTACGACATGAAACAACCATGTTTTCTTGAAGGTTTCACCCCGGTTGGGTCATCAACGGCTTTGGAGGCAAGGGAAACTTGCTCCTTGTTTTGTGGGATCTTTTGAGGTTGTTGATTAGGTGGAGAAATTTGTTTACCATTTATAACTACCACTGCATCTCACATCGCTAAAAAATGTGTTTCATGTATCTCAGCTTTGAAAGCATTTATCTAACTCATCTCATATTTTGATTTGGCGTGATCTTGAAGTGGAACCTGTTTTATTCATGGCGGAATGACCAGTCAATGTTGTTGATTCTGAGACCAAGGTACTTCATGGGAGGAAGATACCTCGGGTCTGTGTACTATGGCAGCATGGTTCTTTTTCTCATGAGACGTGGGAGAGGGATACACTGATGATAGAGTAGTGACCTCATCTTTCTGACACAGAGGCATCTTCGTAGGCTTTCTGAGGACAGAAAGTTCTTATGGTGGGGATATTGTAACATCCTGTTACTGTTCAAATATTCCTAAACCTTCTCGTGTTAAATTATTAATGCAATAAGTGGAAAAAATGGTTTATCAATGAAAAGTTTCGTTTTTGTTAAACATGTTGTGGAATGTTAAAACGTCCAATTAATACTCTAGAATCTTCAATTAAATATTTTATGAGTTAAACAGTGAGTAAGTATGAGTTTCTGAAGCCTGCAAAATCTCAGTGAAGACGGAATAAAATTATTAAACAGAATTTATTAAGTGCGCACTTTTTATTAAAAATATTTGAATAACTCCAAAATGAGGTGTCGTTTGAGAAATTTGAGACCACTGTTATATCTGAAATATGGTGTTTACTCTAAGAGGGGTATAACATTCAAAGACGCCGAACATTTGGATGTCTCGCTCGTGAGTTATTAAATGATATTTAATATATTTTTTATTAAAAATAATTATATATCTCTCAAACAGTGCATCGTATGGGAAATCTGAGACCAACAATGGGTCCGGAACGTGGTGTTTACCCTAGACAAGGTATAACATTTGTTCGCATCAAGTGTTTGGATGTCTCGCTCACAAGAATAACCCTTATTTTAATTAATTAATTGTTCCATTTTTTAATTAATAAATCTTTAATATCTCTTAAACGGTTCATCGTTTAAGAAATTCGAGACCACCATTGTGTTCGGAACGTGGTTTTTACCCTAGACAAGGTATAACATTTATTCTCATCGGGTGTTTGGACGCCTCACTCACAAAAAAAAACACTTTTTTATTTTAATCAATTATTTATTCCGATTTTTCATTAATAAATCATTAATATCTCTTAAACCGTTCATCATTTGAAAAATATGAGACCACTGTTGGGTCTGGAATGTAGTGTTTTATTTAGAAAGAGTATAAATTTTATTCGCAACAGACATTTGATGTTATTTAATTTTTATATTAAATAATTAATTTAATTTAATAGTTAAATCCAATTTTAATTATCATATACGTTTTTTTACTTATCTTCTTCCTCCCAACACATCGAACCTCCATTGATGACGAGGTGTGATTTTATAAACTTTGATTTCAAGCCGTTTCACTCGTTGAAGTCACCAACACATTAAATGGGTAAAACTAATAACTTCGCTGTCAATTTTTAGTTGATTCAGTGGTTTAAATGAGGGTTTCAGAATTGATGAATGTGACTTGGGGGATTTTTCCATCGTGGGTGAGAGAACACAGATTTCCTTTTTCACGGTCAATAGGACTCCGTTGGAGATTTTCCTCCCAAATGAAAGCGTTTGATGAGGTCTTGGCGCCGTGGGGATAGGGTTGGTTATCCTTTTATTTTATTTATTTTATTTTTTTATTAATTCTTTGTCAATCATCTCTCTTAAATATCTTTTGTGATATTGATCGGTTTTATGCTATGTCAGTGTCGTTGGATTCGTCTCGACAATAAGAATCAAAATAATATTTTGCTTCGAAGGCAATAAGGTATTTCTCAATCTGATTTTTCATATTTTAGATGAATCTTTGAAAATATATTATGAAATGATAATTTTTGTTTAAAGATGCGAAAATTACATCAAATGTTCAATGAAAAATTAATTAAAATTATCAAGTCATAATTATTGTGGTTTTCAAAGATAACTGTTAAATAAATTGTTAAAAGATGTTGTAAAAAATTATCAAACGATAAATGCACTAATTTATCAAAGGATGATTTATCAAAATTATCAAAGGATAATACGTTGATTTATCATGGGCAGTCTTTTGAAATTATCAAACGATAATTGCTAGAATATCAAAGAATAATTCTTAAGCAGATTGATCGAATGATAAATTATAAAGGATAATTTGTAATAAAAATTATCAAATATAATTATAAAGGATAATTTGTAATTAAATTATCAAAAGATAATTGTTAAGAATTATCAGATGATAATTGCAATGAATTATCAACGATTAAATGCGCATGATTATTGGAAGATAATTATAATGAAAAATCACAATTTCATCAAATTATCGAAAGATGATCACAACGAATTATCAAAGCATAATTTCATTAAATTATCGAGATAATTTTATTCAATTTGTTAATAGATGATTATAAGGTAATTGTCACATGACATAGATTATCGAAATTATCATGAGATAATTACGTGTTTTATCAAAGGATAATTATTATAATTATAAAATGATAATTTGAAAATTATCCAAAAGAGATAAAATATTATAGACCTTAATATTTTAATTGATAATTTGAAATTAACCAAGAGAGATAAAATATTTTCACATGTAATATTTCAATCGATAATTTGAAATTAACCAAGGAAGATAAAATATTATCACATGTAACATTTTAATCGATAATTTGAAATTAACCAAGAAAGATAAATATTATCACATGTGATAATATATACATATTGAAACTTATCCTAGTGAGATAAATTATCATCACATGTGATAATTTAAAACGTTAATCCAGAGATTATCCAGGAGAGAGAAAATTTAATCACATGTAATATTTTACTTCCTTGTGAAATAAAATAGACGTTTTGGTTCTAGGAACCCTTGTCGAGCGTCGAGCATTGATGTGTCGATGATTACAATAAAAATTCTGTGATGAGGTGTATTGAACCACACTGGGTGGATTATCGTTGCCGCTGACATTGACAACCTTAAGGTAGGTGGTTCCATTCCGATTAGCCAAATCGATTATCCTAGTATTGCTTGATTTATTTCAATTGTTGATTTAAATTCAATTGCTCAAATTTTCTTTCAATTAAATTGATAAAAACCTCATTCCAGTAAATCGAGATATTTGAAATGGTTTTGACATGAAAATATGAAAAACCCCTAATTCCATTGAATTTGGTTGTTTATGAAAATTGGATGATTTAAATTGTTTAATTTAAATTGTGGTTTTGATGGAAATGATTTCAATTAAATTGTTGAATTTAATTGTGGAAATAAATTTTGTAATGATGGAATTGGTTTTAAATAGATTTCAAACTGGTGAAAATGACTTAAAATGATTTGATAGAAACTCAGTGGTTTTATCTTTTGAAAAAGACATGTTTTTCTTAAATAAAACATTTTTAGTTTTAAATGGAAAGAAATTGGAACTTTTGAAATGGAAGAATGAGATTGATCGTATTTTAAGGAGTCTTAAAATAGTTCCCCCATCATGTAAGAGCGCATGAAAGCCTTAGGTAGTTAGTGAGTTATTTGGATACACTCTACACTACGACGATGTTCTAAAACATACTTACGGTGAGTTACATCCCCGATGGGATGGTGACAAGTCTCCTTTGACGAGTGTCATTGGGACGTGTGTATACATATTTTGCTGAGTTCACATAGAGAGTGTGGAATCCTATAGCTGGTTAATACTATCGTACCTTTTGGTAGATGACCATGTTGCTTGCTTGTTTATTTATATTTGAGATATAAATGTATGTCAATGTTTGTTTGGAATACTTACATTCCTGCTAAATTATATAAATTGTTTTATATAAATGTTTTACATAAGCCATTGTTTTAGAAATATTCCATCATTTGTAAAATCATTGCTTAAAAATATTTATTTCCATCATTTGAAAATGTATAACATGTTTTGTTTATATATGATTTTGAATTTCCAAACCTATTTACTTTAAAATTGAAAGATTTTATTTGGATAATCTATATTTGACATCTGTTATGGAATCATTAGTGGTATCCTACTGGGATTAGGCTCACACCCTACTTTTGCCTTTGGGTGTTTGTAGACTTTCTTCTTCCAGGTTCGAGCAAAGGGAAGAGATCTCTTGGAGGTGGATCCATCTGTTGAGTTTTGGTCTTGGTGAGTTGTGTCCTTAGGGACCTTGGGGTTGTTTTTCCCATTTTAGTACTTGGGTTTTATTAATTTGGGTTTTCATGCCATGTTGTATTCTGGTACATCACTCCCAGTGGAGTTTCTTTTGTTATGCATACTGCTTTGTTTCTTTTTTCTTCCACATTCTTATGGAAAAAATTGTTCCCTCTTGTATGTTGTACGATGCTAGGTGTTAGTCACTGACCCGTGGGGATCGGGAACACCCTTCAGGCTATGTGAGGGTCGGATCAGTTATCGGGTTACTAGGGTACCCGGGCTGGTTCATGACAAACCCTATGCTTGTTAGAGGCTAGTGTGGCAGCTTTACTAGGATCGTGTCTCATGCAAGAGACTTCTAAGAAGGTCTAGTTGAACAGGAAGTGAATGAATACTGCACAGTCTTGACATAAATGTTATGTTGATCTCCATAGATGACCTCTAGAGTTTGAGTTCATGGATCCGATCTTTTACATATCTCACCAGGTCTGGGACACAGAGGGATCACGAGACATGGTAAATTTTCACTGTTATATGTCAGATTGTTTGAGATTCTAGAGAGAGTCAAGCTAGTACCCTATCGATTTCAATTACCATAGAGGTACCGGGACATGCACACTGTATTTCATGTATCTCAGTTGTTCCATTATCATTTAGACCCATCTCACATTCTGCAGCTTGAGTGTTGGGACCTTAAATGATTGGATCACCGGTGCAGCGATAATTACAAGATAAAATAAAGTGCAAAATGCGGGAAAAATGGGACACCAGATGTAATGTGGAAAAAATCCCAAAATGAAAGAGGTAAAAAACCACAGAAAAATAGAAGGATCACTATGGGGTAAAAGTGGGTACACACTCCCTCACTGTTACAAGGAGAAAACACTCAGAATATTCCTCTCTTGAATAAATGGTAAAACAGCCTCATGAAATACCTCAAAAATATGATAACCGGTGATGAGATATTGAAGCTACAATTGATGCTGAAGCTGATGGGAGAGAGCCCTTTATATAAGCTGCCTCTCCCCCTTTCTCACGTTGGATGAAGTTGGTGGGGTTTGGCCACCCACCACCTACCACCACCTACCACCACCAGCCCCCCTTTGACAAAGGAGGGAGGCAGCCACCATCCTGAAAATGGACATCCGCCAACACATCTCCACATCATTTCTATCTTCCAAACATGCTGCTCAAGTATCTGCAAGGCCGCTCGAGGATCTACACCATCCGAACTTATCAAAGTTAATCGCTTTCATCAGGAAATCTGCCAAATTTTCTTTAGTGTGAATCTTCTGCATATCCACACTTCCTTCCTCCACTACATCTCGGACAAAGTGTTATTGTACCCCAATGTGCTTCATCCTGGAATGAAAAGATGGATTCCTTGCAATGTACAAGGCACTCTGACTGTCACAAAACAAAGGAATCTGCATTTATCTGTGCCCAAGCTCCCCCAATAACCTTCTCATCCAAATCGCCTCTTTGCAAGCCTGTGTAGCTGCCATATACTCCGCCTCTGTTGTGGATAAAGCTAAAACTGACTGTAACTTTGAAATCCAGCTCACAACTCCTCCTGCAAGAGTAAACACATAACCAGTAGTGGATTTCATCTGGTTAGAATCACCTGCAAAATCTGAATCAACATAGCCTCTGATAGTGTAATCCGATCCTCCATAACATAATGCAGCATTTGAGGTCTCCATGATGTATCTCAGGATCCTATTCACTGTGCTCCAATGCTCCTGTCCTGGATTCTCCATGTACCGACTAACTGCTCCCACTGCATGTGCAATGTCTGGTCTAGTAAAAACCATAGCAAACATTAGACTACCCACTACTGATGCATACAGTACTCGAGACATCTCATTCCTCTCTGCTTCATTTCTAGGACTCATCGTGGAGGATAACTTGAAATTAACGGGAAGAGGGGTATAGATTGGCTTACAGTCTTGCATGTTGAAGAGTTTCAAGACTCTCTGTAAGTAACTCTTCTATGATGGCCAAATCTTCCCATTATTTCTGTCTCAATAAATCTGCATCCCAAGAATCTTGTTTACTGGTTCCAAGTCCTTCATATCAAACTCCCTAGCCAATTGTTCCTTCGAATCCTGGATCTGATCTTTGTTGGGGCCTGCAACCAACATGTCATCCACATACAATAGAAGAATGATGAAATCATTACCATCTAAACCCTTGAAATATGCACAAGGATCTGAATGAAGTATGTTGTATCCAAGGCTCATGATATAGGAATAAAATATCTTGTACCAACACCTCAGCGCCTATTTGAGACCGCACATAGATTTTTTCAACCTATAAACCAAGTTCTCTTTGCCTTCTTCTGAAAAACCTTCTGGTTGGAGCATATAGATCTCTTCATCAAGATCACCATGGAGAAACGCAGTCTTCACATCCAGCTGTTCTAGATGTATGTTGTATGTAGGACACATCGCCAGAACTAACCGAATAGTCATCAGTCTAACAACAGGAGAAAATATTTCATTGAAATCAATACCTTCCTTCTGAGAAAATCCTTTGACCATCAATCTTGCATGATATCTTTCCACCCGGTCCTTTCCATCCCGCTTGATCTTAAAGACCCATTTGTTTCCGATAGCCTTCCTTCCATGAGGTAATGGAATAAGATTGTAAAGACCCAGAAATTTCAAGGGAATTTTTTTCTTAATTTTCTTTGGAATTTTACAAGAATGCAGTTTCTGACGGCGCCTGATTCCGATGCCCGGTGTGCCCGGAATCATTTTCTGAAGTTTGGCTCGGGTACGTTCAGTGAACGGACGAGCGGGTTTTTCTAACTTTTGAACCGGTGCTCGGAATCGAATTCCGAGGGCACCGATGAAACCGCAGCGCCGGTAATTGCTTAGGAACGCCACTTCCGAAGTTGCGTTTACACGCGGTAAGTTGTTAGAATTTGTGGAAGTTGAAATAAAAATTAAACTATAATTTTTATTTTAACGAAGTGGATTAGGCTATGGGTGGAAGTTGGGTTACTACCCAACTTCCCAAGGGAGGTTATGAAGGAGGTGGGGCCCACACGAACCCTACCCCTTCACCTTCCCTAACCTTCCATAACTCTTCACTTTCTTTAACCCCCCTCAACTCACATTTAATATTTGAAACTTAAGTTTAATAACTTATGTTATTAATTAAGTGAGTTAAGTGTGGTTATTTGAATTTTAAACTCTTGAAATTCAAATATTTGTTATGTTAATAAAATAAGAGGTAATCTTATTTTATTTTGGGGTTGGAACCTTTGTTGCCTGAAAGGTTTGGGGAGAAAAGCTAAGGAAAGCTAGAGTTCTTCATCTTCTTCGTCGAAGAACACGAAGAACGCGAAGAACGCATCGAACTCCGTCGAAGAACGCCGAGTCCTCGGAGACCGACTACGCGACGCCTTTTACTGCGACGGTTCTTCCGCGATGTCTCTTTCCGCGACAAATCCTCGTTCGACAAACCTCTGTTCAAGCTCGCACGAGTTAGGGGGTTTACGTGTTTTCTATACGTGATTATCTTTCGTCTTTTATCCGCGTCTTTTTGGACCGCATGATATTAGTTAATGGGAGGAGGTCGGACCGCACAAACACGTCCGTCCCCCTCCCTTATTGTTTTCCTTGTTATTGCAGATCGAATGAAAGTAACGCGGTACCGTCGAATCGCGTGGGATTGAGCGGCAAGAAATGCGCGACGTCGTCACGCCGCACATTCAAATTTTTTAACCAATTCCACAGTGCCGTCGCGCCTTGCCGAAGAACCGAAAAAGAACCGCGGCCGGAGTCAGGCCGCGGCGAAGGGGCGCGGCGCCATCGCGTCGCGCCGGAAAACCACAAAGACGGTACGTTTGGTTAATTGACGTGTGGAATGACGGGCGATGACAAACGGGGCCGCAATGTATTTTTGTAGCCTGCACAGTAAAGTTCGAGACCCGAGATGAACACCGGCTCATACGGTTTTGAAAACGGACCACCGGAGCAACTCCGGTGGCCCGCAGAAACACTCGGAGGCGCGGGTCGCCGGCACGGCGCCGCCGACGACCGGGGGCGGCGGCCGGAGCCGTCCGACCGCCAGGAGGCGGCGGCGCCCGAGCGCGCCGCCGGAAGATTGGTGGCGTCGGATCCGCCGCCGGCCTCAATCAACGACGGGGGCGGGCCGTGCACCCCCCCGCCCCGCGGCTTCCGCTCGGCCGCGCTGGCCGAGCCGGGCCCAGACCCCTCGTTTTCGGACCCTCTTTGGTCAAATGCCCATATCTTGGGCTACGGACCTCCGATCGACGTACCGTCAGTTGCGTAGCGATCCTTGGGACGAGACGTTCGTTTAGGTATATTATACTCAAGGTTTTGGAATACTTTGGGTTCAGCCGGGTTGGTTCGGATACGAAACCAACCGGGCCCTCGGAGCGGAAACGCTTATATCTTAAGCTCCGGACGTCCGATTGACATGTCGTCGACTTTGTTGAATTTCTCTTAATGAGAAGGATCTTTTGGCTTACTCTGCTCGAGGTTTGGATGCCGTCAGAGTGCGGTCGGGTTGGTTCGCTCACGAAACCAACCGGGCCCCTGAAACGAAAAAGCCAATAACTCACCGACCGGGCGTCCGATTGACGCGTCGTCTGTCTCGTTGAATTCCTCTTGATGAGACGGAACTTTTGGAATACTTCGCCTGAGTTTTGGATGCAGTTGGATAGTGGCCGGGTTGGATTGTACCCGAAATCCAACCGGGCCCCTGGAACGGAAAAGCTGATATCTTTCAGACCAGACGTCCGTTTGACGAACCGTCAGTGGCGTTGGTGATCACGTTGAGAAACGGACCCTATGAGTATACCCTATGAGAGTTCGGGGTACAGTTGAGATACGGTTGGATTGGTTCGCACACGAAACCAACCGGGCCCCTGGGACGAAAAGGCTAATAGCTCACAGACCGAACGTCCGATTGACGGGCCGTCTGTTGTGTTGAGACCCCTATGACGAGGCAGTACTTTGAGATACTTCTTCGTGGGACTTTGAGATACTTGGAGTATCGACCTGTAGCTCGTGGAGCGGACCCTCCCAGAGACGAGCGTGCGGAGTACGGAGACCGTGTAGCCGACTGAGACCTGACGACTGCTTGACCGACTCGACTTGGAGTGAGTCGACTAGCCCAGTGGACAGAGCACTACTTTGTGAGGTGAAAACCCATGGTGGACGGAGCACTGCCTGTGTGACAGTGCAGACCCGCGGTACTCGTCCGGAGAGTACCTCAGCAGGCTACTAGGGGGTGTGCACTACTGTGTTTGGGTGACATACCTCGGCGGGAAGCACTACTGTGTTTGGGTGGCTGACCCGCGGTACTCGACAGGAGGAGTACCTCAGCAGTCTTAGGTTAGTGAGCAGTACCTCGGAGTTGTGACAAGACCACTGTACACTCCAGAGACGGGGCTCTTCAGCAGTTACAGTTTTGATAATGAAAATCCTGGTTTGAGCTGAGACTTTTGACCTTTGTGTTTACCTCATGATTGAGATGGGTCACTTTATAACTTAGGTATATGTATGGGTATATACCTGGGTAGTGGTTATCCGTTGATTTCATGATCTTTGTGATTCCTCATGATTGAGATGGGTTACTTGATAACTTAGATATATGTATGGGCATATACCTAAGTAGAGGTTATCTGTTGAGATCTTCTTTGTGGTTTTCCTTGTTGGTTTTAGTGATACCTTGAGGGTCTCGGGGTCCCTACTGAGTATCGTTATACTCACCCCTGCACGGGCTATGCCCGCACCTCATTGTGTTGGTTGCAGACGACGGGCAGTGCTGACGGAGGCCGAGTGTTCGAGGACTGGATGGTACCCGGAGGTGGACTACACGATGAGTCAGTACCCGGAGGTGGACTACACGAAGAGTCAGTATCCGGAGGTGGACTTCACGGTGAGACGACACTCGGAGGAGGTTTGCGGGCGAGAGCGTTGTGAAGGCCATCTGTACCTACCCTTCAGGTAGGATCCGAGGAGGATGACCCAGGATCCGCTTCCGTCCTTCCATCTGTTGTCTTTTTTCCGTTTTACTTTGTTCAGTTGTAGTTGTACTTCCTTTTGGGTTTTTATTTTGGACCATTTACCTTTCAGCACTTCTCTTTGTACTTAGTGTTTTACTTCCGCTTGTACTCTGTGGGGTTTTCTTCAATTTTATAAAGGCAATGCCTTCCCAGTTATCGGGATTTGCGCCTTTGGTGCTAGTCGCCAGCCCCTGGCCTATGGAAGGCGGGCTTGGGGTAGTCACAGCACGGGCCTCGAGGACGGGTCGTGACAAATTGGTATCAAAGGAGTCGGTTCTACCGCAGAACTTATAACTCTGATGTTTTCTTTCTGTGAAGCAATAGTGTTAAGAGTACCGAGTGTGGTTTTCAGTTCAGGGAGTCCAGTGCTGGTGCGGGCGGCCGACGTATCCATACACCAGGACCCTGACAACTGACTTCCGACTTTGTGCACGAAAACACTGATTGCGTGTGTGTTTTCAAAGGTTTTCCCTTTAAATATCAGCTCAAACCAGGTCAGCTCACCAGGTATAATCGTTTGACCGTGTCACGTTGTTTCTTTCAGGATGCCTTTTCTCAGACGACCAGCTAGAGCCCAGAGAGATGTGCGTGCTGACAGCCTGTCGAGCGACGAGGCTTCGGTACAGGGCCCTCTTACAGTTGAGGCACCAGCGGAGGCACCGGCGGTACTACCATACGTTGGGTCACCGATGCCACCAGGCCCAACAGTAGGCGATGCACGCCATTTGAGTGCGCTGCACGAGTTTCAGCGCTAGAGGCCACCCAGGTTCTGGGGAGAGACGGATGCACAGGCGGCTAAGGTTTGGCTGGAGGCTGTGGTGAGAGTCTTCAGGCTAGTGGGGACGCCTGTAGACTTCATGGTGATCTTTGCTGCCAGCCTTCTTCAGGAAGCAGCAGGCAGGTGGTGGAGCCACTTGTTCCAGTTTTGCGACGGGATGACCTTCGCATAGGAATACTTAAAGACCTTCTTCAGGGTGGAGTTTGTGCCAGTAGCTCTACACCCCGAGCATGTACAGGAGCTTCTTCCTTTGACGCATATTTTTCGATCAGTAGCCGAGTCATCCGTGGGCAGTAGACAGATGATGCAGAGGTCCAGGAGGACCAGACCAGCAGTTGGGCGATCTCGGGTTTTAGGATCGGTGGTGCGGGGCACCCGGGGTGGGGTCAGAGCCAGGCGTGCTAGAAACGGACAATGTTACTCATGCGGCAGAAAGGGTCACCTGGCACGTGATTGTCCGACTCCTCGTACAGTTGATCCGCAGGCTTTGGAGGAGCCATCGAGATAGAAGCAGCGGCTGGTGCTTGAGCAACAGCCGAGCAGTGGACAAGGCAGTAGAGCTCCGGGAGCAGGTATACAAGAGCGGAACTAGTGGATACGTCCCTTGTACTTCTAGTTCCATGTTGCTGCTGTTTTCGTGTCTTTGTACTATGAGCTCCAATAATAAAAAGACACTTATCTTTGTTTGCTTTCCTGTCCTTTTGTTTGGTTGATACTGAGTGGTCCCGGTTAAACTGTTGACTTGACCCTCACTTTCGAGATTTATACTGGAGGAGACCCAGTGACCTCACACTGATGCCGACAGTGTGACTCGACCCTTGGAGGCAAGAGTGACAGTTGGATCTCTTAGTAGTTACGTTGAGGCCTTACGACGTCATCCATGACGTGAATGCATCATTCATGTCAGGATTGACTGTATTAGGCAAAGGGTGTGGTTCATCCAGGGGATGAGACCGAGTTTCTCTTTTCAGCAAAGGTGAAATTTTAGCAGCTCTACCAGATCGTAGGCAAAGATGGTGTAGATCATCCGGGAGCGGATGAAGACTGCACAGTGCAGTAAGAAACAGGAAACCGACGCCAGTCTTAGAGACTCGAGCGTGATAAATGTTTCAAGAAGAGGAAGCTTTAAGGAGAGATGAGTCTGCGGAGCAGCAGATGTGGAGGCAGAGCTAGGAGAGCAGCATGAGGTGGTTTACATCTTAACATGCTACAACCACCCGCCTTAGTTATCCCCGCCAGGCTCAGGGAGCTGGAGGGAGGAGGAAGAGAGTAGCTGCATGCGGTCAGGGAGAGTGACCCAATGACTCTAAAAAAATGATTCAAGGGACAGTATGTGTCCACTACTAGCTGTTGTAGTAACAAACGTCGATATGAATCATTCCTTACTTTCACAAATCTTGTTCCAGACCTAGAGTTTCTGGTAAGTCGTGGACTTGACCCTCACGTCTGGAGATACCTTGGGAGGAGACTCGATAATCACACTTATGCCGACAGTGTGGTCAGACCCTCGAGGTGAGAGTTTTGGTTGGGATCTCTTGGTGGAAATGTCGAGGCCTTACGACGTTGGTCTGAGTATGGATTGGATCCACAGTTCATGCACGGATTGACTGTATTAGGCAAAAAAGTTGTGGTTTAACTACGACGTCGGGATGGGTTTTCCTTGGTCGGTGAAAAAGGAAACCCCAGGCAGCGCATGGTAACTCTTGCACAGGAGGGTGCGACCGATCACTCTTGAGTCTGTCGACCTTACCCTCGTGGCATCAGTCGTTTCGAGTTTCAGTTCTAACAGGAATTGGAGACCTCTAGAGTTCGAGGATGACGATCACATCCTTATACGGGTCTCACCTCGACAAAGTTTACGGAGATGTGGCCAAGGTGGCAAGTTATCTCCAAGGTTCAACGGACCTTTCTAGGTCCTCAGTTGGGTAGGCAGGGTGGTTTACCGCTTGAACCATCCACCTCAGTTGCACCAGGTGCACGACGACTTCCACGTATCTCAACTGAGGAGATACGTGCTCGACCCTTCGCATATCATCGACCATGAGGAGCTGGACGATGGCGATGAGGTGTCTTTCACGGAGGTTCCAGTGGGGATCGAGGATCGATAGGAACGGATCCTATGAGGACGATCGATTCCTCGGGTGCACTTTCTCTGGCAGAACGGGAACCCCCGGGTGAGCACATGGGAGCGGAAGGCTCAGATGCGTGCTCTATACCACTTTTGTTTCCCTAGTTTGTGTTATATCTTTACGGGGACGTAAAGCCCTGAGGTGGGAGTAATTTAAAGACCTGTAAATTTCAAGGAAATTTTTTTCTTAATTTTCTTTGGAATTTTACAAGAACGCAGTTTCTGACGGCGCCTGATTCCGAGGCCCGGTGTGCCCGGAATCATTTTCCGAAGTGTGGCTCAGGTACGTTCAGTGAACGGACGAGCGGGTTTTTCTAACTTTTGAACCGGTGCTCAGAATCAAATTCCGAGGGCACTGATGAAACCGCAGCGCCGGTAATTTCTTAGGAACGCCACTTCCGAAGTTGCGTTTACACACGGTAAGTTGTTAGAATTTGTAGAAGTTGAAATAAAAATTAAACTACAATTTTTATTTTAACTAAGTGAATTAGGCTTTGGGTGGAAGTTGGGTTACTACCCAACTTCCCAAGGGAGGTTATGAAGGTGGTGGGGCCCACACGAACCCTACCCCTTCACCTTCCCTAACCTTCCATAACTCTTCACTTTCTTTAACCCCCCTCAACTCACATTTAATATTTGACAACTTAAGTTTAATAACTTATGTTATTAATTAAGTGAGTTAAGTGTGGTTATTTGAATTTTAAACTCTTGAAATTCAAATATTTGTTATGTTAATAAAATAAGAGGTAAGCTTATTTTATTTTGGGGTTGGAACCTTTGTTGCTTGAAAGGTTTGGGGAGAAAAGCTAAGGAAAGCTAGAGTTCTTCATCTTCTTCGTCGAAGAACACGAAGAACGCGAAGAACGCATCGAACTCCGTCGAAGAACGCCGAGTCCTCGGAGACCGACTACGCGAAGCCTTTTACCGCGACGGTTCTTCCGCGACGTCTCTTTCCGCGACGAATCCTCGTTCGACAAACCTCTGTTCAAACTCGCACGAGGTAGGGGGTTTACGTGTTTTCTATACGTGATTATCTTCCGTCTTTTATCCGCGTCTTTTTGGACCGCATGATATCAGTTAACGGGAGGAGGTCGGACCGCACAAACACGGCCATCCCCCTCCCTTATTGTTTTCCTTGTTATTGCGGATCAAATGAAAGTAACGTGGTGCCATCGCACCGCGTGGGATTGAGTGGCAAGAAATGCACGACGTCGTCATGCCGCGCATTCAAATTTTTTAACCAATTCTGCGGCGCCGTCGCGCCTTGCCGAAGAACCGCAAAAGAACCGCGGCCGGAGTCGGGCCGCGGCAAAGGGGCGCGACGCCATCACGTCGCGCCGGAAAACCACAAAAATGGTACGTTTGGTTAATTGACGTGCGGAATGACGGGAGATGACAAACGGGGCCGCAATGTATTTTTGTAGCCTGTGCAGTAAAGTTCGAGACCTGAGATGAACACCGGCTCAGACGGTTTTGAAAACGAACCACCGGAGCAACTCCGGTGGCCCGCAGAAACACCCGGAGGCGCGGGTCGCCGGCACGGCCCCGCCATCGACCGGGGGTGGCGGCCGGAGCCATCTGGCCACCAGGAGGCGGCGGCGCCCGAGCGTGCCGTCGGAAGATTGGCGGCGGCGGATCCGCCGCCGGCCTCAATCAACGGCGAGGGCGGGCCGCACACCCCCCCGCTCCGCGGCTTTCGCTCGGCCACGCTGGCCGAGCCGCGGCTGGCCGGTCGAGCCGGACTGAGCCGGCCGGGCCGGGCCGGGCCCATCCGGGTCGACCCGGTTCGGGCCGACCCAGGGGGGGTCGGGCCGGGTCGGTCCGGGCCCAGACCCCCCGTTTTCGGACCCTCTTTGGTCAAATGCCCATATCTTGGGCTACAGACCTCCGATCGACGTACCGTCAGTTGTGTAGCGATCCTTCGAACAAGACAGTCGTTTCGGTATATTATACTCAAGGTTTCGTAATACTTTGGGTTCGGCCGGGTTGGTTCGGATACGAAACTAACCGGGCCCTCGGTGCGGAAACGCTTATATCTTGAGCTCCGGACGTCCGATTGACGTGTCGTCGACTTTGTTGGGATCCTCTTAATGAGACGGATCTTTTGGCTTACTCCGCTCGAGGTTTGGATGTCGTCGGAGTGCGGTCGGGTTGGTTCTCTCACGAAACCAACCGGGCCCCTGAAACGAAAAAGCCAATAACTCACAGACCGGGCATCCGATTGACGCACTGTCTGTCTCATTGAATTCCTCTTGATGAGACAGAACTTTTGGAATACTTCGCTTGAGTTTTGGATGCAGTTGGATAGTTGCCGGGTTGGATTGTACCCGAAATCCAACCGGGCTCCTGGAACGGAAAAGCTGATATCTTTCAGACCGGACGTCCGTTTGACGAACCGTCAGTGGCGTTGGTGATCACGTTGAGAAACAGACCCTATGAGTATACCCTATGAGAGTTCGGGGTATAGTTGAGATACGGCTGGATTGGTTCGCACACGAAACCAACCGGGCCCCTGGGACGAAAAGGCTAATAACTCACAGACCGGACGTCCGATTGACGGGCCGTCTGTTGCGTTGAGACCCCTATGACGAGGTGGTCCTTTGAGATACTTCTTCGTGGGACTTTGAGATACTTGGAGTATCGACCTGTAGCTCGTGGAGAGGACCCTCCCAGAGACGAGCGTGCAGAGTACAGAGACCGTGTAGCCGATTGAGACCTGACGACTGCTTGACCGACTCGACTTGGTGTGAGTCGACTAGCCCAGTGGACGGAGCACTACTTTGTGAGGTGCAGACCCATGGAGGACGGAGCACTACCTGTGTGATAGTTCAGACCCGCGGTACTCGTCCGGAGAGTACCTCAGCAGGCTATTAGGGGGTGTGCACTACTGTGTTTGGGTGACATACCTCGGCGGGAAGCACTACTGTGTTTGGGTGGCTGACCCGCGGTACTCGACAGGAGGAGTACCTCAGTAGTCTTAGGTTAGTGAGCAGTACCTCAGAGTTGTGACAGAACCACTGTACACTCTAGAGACGAGGCTCTTCAGTAGTTACGGTTTCGATAATGAAAATCCTGGTTTGAGCTGAGACTTTTGACCTTTGTGTTTACCTCATGATTGAGATGGGTCACTTGATAACTTAGGTATATGTATGGGAATATACCTGGGTAGTGGTTATCCGTTGATTTCATGATCTTTGTGATTCCTCATGATTGAGATGGGTTACTTGATAACTTAGATATATGTATGGGCATATACCTAAGTAAAGGTTATCTTTTGAGATCTTCTTTGCGGTTATCCTTGTTGGTTTTAGTGATACCTTGAGGGTCTCGGGGTCCCTACTGAGTATCGTTATACTCACCCCTGCACGGGCTATGCCCGCACCTCGTTGTGTTGGTTGCAGACGAAGGGCAGTGCTGACGGAGGCCGAGTGTTCGAGGACTGGACGGTACCCGGAGGTGGACTGCATGACGAGTTAGTACCCGGAGGTGGACTACACGAAGAGTCAGTATCCGGAGGTGGACTTCACGGTGAGACGACACTCGGAGGAGGTTGACGGGCGAGAGCGTTGTGGAGGCCATCTGTACCTACCCTTCAGGTAGGATCCGAGGAGGACGACCCAGGAGCCGCTTCCGTCCTTCCAGCTGTTGTCTTTTTTCCGTTGTACTTTGTTCAGTTGTAGTTGTACTTCCTTTTGGGTTTGTAGTTTGGCCCATTTACCTTTCAACACTTCTCTTTGTACTTAGTGTTTTACTTCCGCTTGTACTCTGTGGGGTTTTCTTCACTTTTATAAAGGCAATGCCTTCCCAGTTATCGGGATTTGCACCTTTGGTGCTAGTCGCCAGCCCCTGGCCTATGGAAGGCGGGCTTGGGGTAGTCACGGCACGGGCCCCGAGGACGGGTCGTGACAAAGATCCCAAGTCTTGTTCTGGTGCAGGGCTTCAAGTTCCTCCTATATCGCTGCCATCCATGAGGATATATCTGGACTCCGGGTTGCCTCCACAAAAGAATATGGATCTCCATCCTCCATCAATAATCAATACGCAATATTTCTCTTAGTGACATAGTCTGAGTTCCATACTGATGCTCTTTTCTCCCGAGTTGACCGTCGTGGTCCAGACTCAATCGGTACTCGATCATCGTGCTCTGGTAATGGCTCAGAGGAAACCGGTTCTTCCTTGGGTTTGTCCTCTACTTCAACTGTTGTAGTTTCTGTATTCTCATTCTTCGTGTTTCGATCAATTGTCATTTTCACTTTATCTTCTGCAGAAATGACATCTCTGCTGATGATAAATTTGTGTCTTCATCTCAATCACCATTGAAGGAGATCAGTTGATCACATAACAGGCAGTATTCGTTGCTTCTTCCCAAAATGTTTTGGCAATACCTGCGGTCTTCAACATCGCCCTTGTTCTATCCAATAGGGTTCTGTTCATCCGCTTTGCCACTCCATTCTGTTGAGGAGTGTACACCACCATGAACTATCTCTTTATTCCTTCTTATTGACAAAAAGTATCAAACTCCTCACTTGTATACTCTCCACCATTGTTTGTCCTCAGACACTTGATCTTCTTTACAGAGTCAAGATCCTTCCGCGCTTTGAATTTTTTGAAGACTTCAAAAATATCCACCTTCCTCTTGATTGGGTACACCCAACATCTCCTGAAATAATCATCAATAAAGGATACAAAGTACCTTGCTACTCCCAGGGATATAACTGGTGCTTGCAAAACATCGGAATGGATCAACTCCAAGATCTCTTGACTTCTTGTTGTTGACATCCCGAACTTTAACCTGTGTTGCTTGATCAAAACCCAATGCTCACAAAATGGTAAAAATACCTTTGTTAGCCCAGGAAACAACTTCTGATCTGCAAGAATCTTCAGGCCTCATTCTGACATATGGCAAAGCTTCTGATGCCATAACATCATCAATGATTCCATCGAGGTAGTTGATGCAACAACTATCTCTGTCTCCTTGTACGTTTCACCCATAAGCACGTACAGTTTCTTTGAGATCTTATCCGCCTTCATTACCACAAGCGCGCCCTTCACGATTCTCATCACTCCATTCTCAGTGCGAGTCTTGCATCCGATGTCATCAAATTATCCCAAAGACAATATGTTCTTCTTCAGACCCTTCACATGACGTACTCCTTGGACGGTCCGTACAATGCCATCATGCATCTTCAGTTTGATGGTACCGATTCCAATGATCTTCAGAGTGTGATCGTTCCCCATGTACAAAAGTCCTTTCGGGATGGTTTCATACTGGTCAAACCATTCCTGTTGAGACGTCATGTGCCATGTTACTCCTAAGTCGACAATCCATGCATCATCAAGATGCTTCCTGCTTCCAGTAGTCATTGCCGCTTCACTGACTAGTATATCTCCTTTCCCAGAAGTATTCACCACATTCCCCTGAGAGCTCTTTTCACCACTCTTCTTATTCCAAAAATCCTTCTTGATATGACTCTTCTTGCCCCAGTTGAAACATGTGACATTCTTCTTCTTACTCCTTGATTTGGACCTGCCATGATTTTGGCTCCCACTGGAACCACGCTCCATCATTCTTCCTCTCTCCATTGACAAAGTCTCTGCTTGGTGCGAAGTTGTATGTCTGTCCTCCTTGTTCTTGCGCCAACTTTCTTCTTCAAGAACCGCAGCTGCAACATCATTGAAGACCAACATATCCATTAGGATATTGTTGGTGAGGTTGATGATGAGTTGGTCATATGAATCTGGAAAACTCTGGAGTAGAATCTTCGCACGTCCAGTATCCACAATTTTATAGCCCAATGTCGTGAGCTGAGAAAACAGGGTATTGAGGTTGTTAATGTGGTCAGTCACCGATGATGACTCTGCCATCCGAAGAGTGTACAATTTTCTCTTTAGGAATTTTTTTTTGTACAGTGACTTGGCCTCATATAGCTTCGTCAGAGTATCCCATATTTCCTTTGTCGTCTTTTTCTCCGCAATGCTCGATATGACCCCATCTGTCAAAGCCAAATGGATGTTGGCAATAGCATTCTTGTCCATATCGTTCCATTTCTCCTCCGTCACACCCGCCAGCTTTTCGTCAATTTCCAGTAGGCAATTATCCTTCCGCAACACTGCCTGCATCTTCATTTTCCACAACAAAAAATTATTCCCGTTGAATTTTTTGATCTCAAATTTCACCGCCATCTGTACACGATGTCAGTCCAGAACCTCCTTCGTTTCACAAAAACTGGGTACACAGACAGATCATGAGACATGGTAAATTTTCACTTTTATATGTCAGGTTGTTCGAGATTTTAGAGAGAGTCGGGCTAGTACCCTATCGGTTTCAATTACCACAGAGGTACCGGGACATGCACACTATATTTCATGTATCTCAGTTGTGTCATTATCATTTAGACCCGTCTCACATTCTGCAGCTTGAGTAGGTGGAGTTGTAGGTAGATGCATCCTCTGAGGAGCATCTGATTTGTATCATTGATAGGAGCACGATGGTTCTCCGAGGCTAGTCAGTTCCTCTAGTACGGGTGCTATGACAACACGACCATTTATAGGATGATACTTGGAAGATAAAGGTCGACATATGTTCTCATTAGTCGGAGTTATTCTTAGATGAATATTAACCACCTCTGAGAGGGAAATTCAGGGAGAAATTGTTTTAAGGGGAGAATATTGTAAGATCCTGGGTTCTCATATGAGGTATGGTTCCCTTTTCAGCTTAAATTCTTTTTTACGGCCTAATGTGAATACCCTTCGAGGTCACAGGTGTATCAGGGGTGTTTGGGGCTTGTTCGGAACCCAAAACCCGTCTTTTTGGAAAATCGGGACACACCACACGATTAGTAGAAACCATGAAGGATATGCTATATGATTACTAATAAGCATGTGATACTGCACATTAGGGTGCTACAAATCACACAGTTTGAGGAAACCATGCGGATGGAGGCACGCGCCCATGCGGGAACACCTGCAGTTTTTGACAGAGGTGTTTTTCACAGTTTGTGCATGGTTAGTCAAACCGTGCACAATGACCGTGCAGGTGCCCCCTTAGCACAAAAGTGGGTGCACAGTTGGCACATGGTATGTTCAACCATGTGGCTAAACTGTGCGACCCGGGAAATTTTGTGGAAATTACCATTTTTCTCTTAATATTAAAACCTAATTTCCTTTTCTTTTTTCTTCTTCATTGGACAAAATCCATTAGAGAGATCCTTTTTGAGGAAAATTGTAGACTTTGATCCAGTATCTCCATACGAGTTTAGAATCAAGATCCATTTGTCTCATTGTATCCATGATGGTGAGTACTCTATTACTTTTGTGTCGTTCTTCGTTTACCTTGGTATCAATTGTGCTATTTAGGTACAAGTTAATTTTCCCTATTTCCACGTTCTTCATCCATTCTTCATTTTTCTTCTGAGTTGAGTCAAATCAGAAGCTGGTATTAGATGAGTACTATATTACAGACCTATGGTAGGTGGTCTATACTTTCCCTTGAGTTTTGATGATTTATAGAGCTAGTTTTCATTATGCTGCCCACCAAACTTTTTGAAGGCGCCCCAAAAATTAATTGAATAATTGAGTTAAATGAAATGAAACATGTTAGGGATACCCATTAGTTCCTTTGAGATGTGTTGGAGGTTATTTCACTAACCAAGTCCACCCATGGGGTGTGCCATGTGAATGTCCTTTTCCTATGCCTTTGTTAAACCACCCATGGGGTGACTTAGTGCTTTCCTAGTTAGAGGAAGACTATTTATAAATGTTTAAATTGAACTGATGGATAGGATATGGATATTGCCTCCTTTTCATGTTGATGCTTTTGATTAAATGGTTTATATGGATTTTTGATATGAGTGGGTGAACTCATTAAATGTGGATTTTTGAAATGATAAATGGTTTGAATGTTGAATGATTACATAGGGTGCAATGGGTGTGATACACCATGGGTCATTATAGCAGTAGAGAATTCCTTGGACCTATATGCTCCTTGGATTTTGATTCTATGGAAACTCGGTTAGGCTTGAATTGGGGTCTAAGGAGCATGTCAACAGACCATGTCCATTGTGAGCCCAAAAAAACTGGATCCAAGGGGTAGGACTCGATGAGGATTCCTTGGTTCACTATACCTTGGATTCGGCCTTTTGGGGTCTTACATTTCTAATTATATGGAATGATTGTGGTAAAGGTGACATTCTGATTATACGTCTCAACTGTGGTATATGTGACACTTCCAGTCATACGACGTGGCCATGGTTGATTGAATTTACTGATTATACGACAAGGACTTGGGTAATATGATATATTGTGTATACGGTGAGGCCCTGATGTTTACTTATGTTTACTTTACTACTGCCATGTTATAGGTGCTTAACACTTGTTTGTAAGGAGCCATGTTGGGTTATATAGTATCACTTGTTCTGTAGTATATATTCCATGGACATTTTACATTTATTTATTACTTCACAATGATATATATTGCACTCTACTTTAGCTTATAATCCACATCTAGGATTTTTTATAGACACTTTGGGTGGTGACCTATTGAGATTATAGCTCACACCCTATTCAGACCATCGTTGGCTACCTGGACAGACTATTTGGATGCAGGTAGGGACTGGGGCAAGCACACACAGTTTAATGCTTGATTTTGTGCCATGCTTTAGAGCAGGGGAGAACGAGACTAAGTTGAGGCTTGTGATGATATCTAGAGATAGCGCTTTTTTGTATTTTTGGTAAATTTTCACATGTATTTCACTGTTTTCTGCACACATATTTTGGATGCTTTGTAGATACATGACATGATCGTCATTGAATATGAGATTACTTTTATCATTGTTATATATATCTATCTTTTTTATTTTTATCAATTGTTTTATCGATTTACTGTTTCCGCTATTGATCTGTATTATTGTTACTGCAACATTACACTCTGATAAGAGGGAATAGTCTCCTCATAGACACACCCTAGGCCCTCACTGCTAGTCGAAAGCTTTTGGCATTTTGGAAGATGTGTTTGAGGCCATGTGGCCAACTGGGCTCAGGGAACCATTAAGTATCATCCAGGTCCGGGATGTTACAGTAACATCGTAGACCCTCAATACTAGTCGAAAACCTCTAGTGTACAGGGAGGCACACTTGAGGTCATGTGGCCAACCGAATTCGGTTACTGTTTGAGTGAACCGGGTTCGGGATGCTATAAAGTAATATTAGAGGGTCCTTTTCCTTTTGTCTTATTGTTTAGGTATTGGACTAGAGACTAGGAACGTGTTGGAATTTGGTAATGAGCATGTTCCTGGGAGTATCTAACCCACGTACAATGGAAATCCAAATTACTTGAGTTAGGGTATTTCTGTTTTGGTTTGTGCCTATTACAATTGTACTGATTTCACCATTGGGTGACATACATGAGTTGTGACATTTTATATTATTGTGAGTTTTCCTTTACTATTGTCCTGATGAGGCAAGGATGTATCATTTCATGCATCATCATAGAAACCTAGGGATTCATGTCATGCATTATGCCATGCCATATAAGTGTATCTTGAAGTGCCTAGTGAATCATGTAGGTACATAGAGAGGGGGTGAATCATTATGGACGAGTTTTTACCAATTTTAATTTTCCTTTCTCTCACCCTTTTAAATTTGAACCTCTGCACTTATTAGAGTGAATGAATATTTCCTGTTTACAAACACAATTATACCATATGAAAAATAGAAAGTAACTGAAGCACAAGACACAATATTTTTACAAGGTTCTCCCATGATGTGAGGGACTACATCTTTACTGTGTTTGGGATAATCCAAGACACAAATTCTCCACTATGAATGAATCACCGATTACAAGTGGGTTGGTCAAATATTATCCTGAAACCATTGTGGGTAGGTATGAACCTTTTTCCAAATTATACTAGCATCCCAGTAGTGTTCTTTATACTGGCATCCCACCGATGTTTCAAAAATAAAACACTAACACAATGAGAAAGATCACAAGAACTTCAAATTTCCACTGCAACACAAAACCGATCTTCCTCTTCGAGCCATTGAGAATAAATTGATTTATGTACTTTCTCACTTCAACTGAAACTCTACCACTAACACTAAATATAATAAAAAACACTGCTAGTTGGCTCATTATACTTTCCTGAATAGTAGAATATAACACTCACAATTCAACTCACTACAATATCAGAATGAACAACTAAAGATTCTCCAATAAACTACAAACTGTCTCCTTCTTTGATTTATTGAAAGATATTACTTCATATCAACTCAATTATTACACACATCAATATCGTGTGTTCTTCATGCATATAGTTCTCATCACATGAAAATATTTAATGCATGTAATTCACCATAAGATTTTTGTCTCTGCAATAAAAAATTCACAAAACTGTGTATTTTTGTATCTTCTTTATCCAAGAATACAATGCTTACACCTTCATACAAACCAATCATACTATGCGATCTTCAACATACAATCCTTTGGTCTGCCTTGCACAAACTCAAGTAAGTATTACTGTAATTTTTCAAAGTATCAGAAGATCAGTACACACACATACTGCCACACTTTCCTTCGTACTATACTTTTCATGTGCATGCATATCACATTGTGCATCATGTATAATCTACAAAGCATGCATGCATCTTATGTTTCGTGAATTTAACTCGTAGCATGTCATCGATATATTATTTATCCATACAAAAACTAAAAGATAACCCACTATTTTTCCTTTGCGCAAATGTGTGATACCACTTAGTTGTTCATTCAAATAACATGAATGATGCCACTGTAATACTGCATAGAAAACATAAAACTTCAAGCTAATTGCAGAAGAGTATCACACTGAGTGTGTGTGTTCTTTAATCTTCGCATAACATAATACAACATATTTTTACATCACATAACAAAGTAAACACTGTCACTGTATTTCTTCCTTCATACGTGAAAACCTAAACTGATAAAGTCTTAATGCACGTAAGGTCTTCTTCACGAGATAAAGTGAAATTATATACACTGTCACAAGGTTCCTCAAATTCTTCACGCATGACAGAGAGACACAAATGCAAATGCTTTGCGGAAACAAGTTTCTTCGTAGATAAACTTCGAGAGTATGAGATACTTATCGAAGGCCCGCATAAGCCTCCCCATCTTTTCGCAAATAGGAATTGTGCATAATCCTTAACGAAACACTTCGAGAGTGCTATTCACTTGGCTTGCAAAATCTTCACTTCGCACAAACAGAAGCAGTTCAGAACTCCTCTTCCGCAAACCAGACAGATTCACGATACTCTATTTTTCAGAAACAAGAATTTCTCAAAAAACTTGGCAGTAAAAACTGAATGCCTTCGATAATTCATGCAAACAAATCAGAAAAAGATTTCGATCATACTAAAATTTTCATGATATTAAAATGATGAATAGAAATCATTGATTGATCTTCGAATAGATCCCTGTGAAGACAAGCTTCTCGAAATGCTATTGGAGAATATGATGCCAAGAGGTTGATCAAATGGCCAGGAGAAATCGACCAAGAAGATCACAAAGTCGCGGAGCTCGAAAGGCTCGATTCAATTCATGGGCAGCGTGGCTTGGAGCTTCCTCTGTAAAAAAGATGACATCCAGTGCTGATCGGACAGCCAGGAAATCAAATGATCGGATCGAACAGTCATGGAGTTCAGTGAGACAATCAAACAGCTTGGATAATTCAAATTAGTAGATTTGATGGTTCCGATTTGTTTGGTGCACAAAACACAATCCCCCGGATTCTCTTCTGTGCCAGTATGGTAATTGGACCTTTTTAAACAAAGGGAAATTTGGATGCTTGTAAAATTTCTAAACATGAAATACCAATCCAAGTTTCTCAAAAACTCTTCACCCATACTTCATGAAATAACATTTTATTTTGCATGACAATTTACTTTTTAAATGTTGTAAACATTGTGTCTAACTCAATTCAAACAATGACACATGTTTTTTTAACTACAAACCAACTCTTCAATCAACACAATTAAATTTTTGCTTTATTAAAATCAACTTCTTCAAATCAAAATAACATTGCCAATCCAGAACAATTCAATGAAAGTAGCTCCATACTTCAACTAATGTCTCATTGACTTTTTAATGTCGCATTGACTTTTTATCAAACAACTGTATTGAAAACAATTACAACACAAGTATTACTTTTAATAAATTTGAGTTCTTCGATCTCCCCCTTTGGATTTGTTGTCAATAACCATTCTACTTTCAAAGTCAATGTTTTCTTCTCCCCCTTAATAATAAAACCAAAGATGTATGTATGTAAGAGAATTTAAATCATCTCATTTTGTAACAACTGAAATTTTATTCTTCTCTCATTCAATCTCCTCATTTCATAAGATATGTCACTTAATAGAAATTCAAATTGATCTGCCTGAGAAAAGGAAAGTATCAATTTTTTAAAATAACAAGTCATTAATTGATAATCTCCAAGTCTATGTGGGCTAACCCATTGAAGAAAATAGGAGAAATCAATCTAGACATCAAAGTTTTCAATAATTTTTTTCAAAAAGTGACGCCACACTAACACTAAAACCTTGTTTTAGGATTTGATCAAAAGATATCCAACTAATCTCATGCATTCATCCTGAAAAACAAATTAAGAGCATTCAATTGAAAGAATGCACTTCCCCTTTATCAATACATTTTTCTTTGGTCACTCTCCACTTCTAATTCAAAATTGTTATTCATATAGAGATAGAAGAACATACCTCTTTAATGACAAGCTTCAATTTACAGAATTTGAAATCGTCAAATAAATCCTTTAACAGAACTTCAAATAACCAGTGATACTGGTTGAGATATTCAACTCTGGTAGTTGTTTAGCTTTGCTTCCCCTAGAGAGATCATTTTCTTCAACATGATTGACTCTCTTCAATAATGATCTTCAAGAAAATTTTTATCAGCAATTGAAATAAAGAACTCCATGATGGATAACCTCCTGAATGTTGCATTATATTTTTACAACACTCCTATCTTTAGGACTCCCCCTGAATATATGCCTCACCTTTAATTACCTACATAAAAGAAACAAAAACAAATTATACATGAGAATGAGGCGGTTCTTCAATTATTTTTAGTTAGAGAAATAGGGATGAGATTTATCTCTCAACCCAGAAACTCTTTTCAATTCTGCTCTAGATTCATGAAAACTCATCATGCTTTCTCCTTTGACTTTCCAGATTTTATCATTTAAGGAAAGCATGGACTTCTTGATTTCTTCAACTTTCATCTTAGATGGAATAAGATTCTTCACATTAGCAAGTAGTGCACTTTCATCATTCTATTCCTACTCCAACTTTTTATCCAATTTCAGCTGCTTTGGCCATATGACTAAGCACTCATTTGGTATATGCTCAGATTTATTCTTGTGTGCAGACTCCTTCACAGTAGCATTTTTATCACAATAAGACACTGGTACTTTTTCATTGTTCTTCACTAGTTCTATTTGTTCAGGAAACCATGTCATGCATCTATCAACAATATGCCCATACATTTTGATCCTTCCACACAAATCTCCAGTAAACATAGGGTTATCCCTTTTAAAAACCTCTTATGAAATTAGAATTTTTCATATTGATTTTCATGGACCAAATCAATCATGTTATTTGTTATTGAGATTAATTTCTTTTTCTACTTCAGCTTGCTTCCACTAACATTGGTTTTTATGAACTATTTTCAAAGTTCCATAATATGACCTTTTCTTCCACGGTAGAAGCATCTCTTCATTGGTGTGACATTCATCTCTTCATTCTTCTTAGTTGTAGCTTCAATCACAGTTTTCTTAACTCTCTTCTCCTGCTCACACCCAAGGAAGATTTTTCTACACTTGTTCTTTGCCTCTCCATTTGATGTGGTCTTTTCTTCATATCATCATATTCATAGTGCATAGTTGCTACATACCAGCACTCATTACAACTGTGACGACTTCTATTGCAATAATCACAGAAGTCTTTAAGACATTCAAATCTATTCTTGATAGACAGATTCTTCTTCATCTGTGAATTGTGCTTCAATTCTGTAGGATTTCTCTTCACATGTGAATTGCTCCCCCTTAATACTGGCCTTCTATAATTTTCATGCAATGGAAAATTATACCAACAGTCAATAACCTGATTCCCAAATTTCCAACAACACCAACAATAGCCAACAAATCTTGATTTTTTCTTTTGTGCTACAACTTGGCTAGTTTTGACATCTTGTTGCTTTTGGATAATATGATTATTCAACCAAGCTATTTGTGGGGAATAAGAATTCACACAATTCTTCATATCCACATTTGATGATATAGTGAATTTTTCATCATTCTTCTTCACTCATGTTTGACCATAATTATTTTTGGAACCTGTACTTGTAGATGAAACAATATTAGTACAAATAGAAACTTCTGGAACAAGGGTTACCTATTTCAATGATCTTGCAATAGATTTATCTTTAGATAACATCAAACTCTTCTTGCCACTTGAATGAGTCTTGTTAGAAGTAAGAATCTTTTCAGAATTACTCTTGGCAGCTTTTATGATCTCAACATTTTGTGAAGATTCAGCTTGAATGTTCTTAAGATTTCTGAACTTGACTTCCAACTCAAGATATTTCATATTCAAGGAATTCTTCTGTTATTCAAATGATTTCACCATATCTTCACATTATTTCTAGAAAGTCTTTAATTGTGTTTCATTCAGATTTCTCAATTTGACTTCTATTCAAGACACTTCCTGTTAAGAAATTTTTTCTCATCTTCAACACCATTCAGTTTGTCTTCCCATTGACTCTTAAGTTTCTGAACTTCATCATCATGCATTTGATTTGCCTCCAATAAATAATTTTTAAACTCTTTAATTCTCCGTCACAACCTCTAGTTGGGCTTATTTAACATTCATAGAGGTTATGTGTAGTTTATCCAATGCACATATCACTTCTGTATAAACTAACTCAATCATATTCTCACAAATAGTCCTTTTTAATTCATCTTCAATCATAGTAATACTTTCATTGCAATTTAATATAGAATGTTATTTTGATTTTTCATCTCAGATCAATATCTCATCGTTGTCTTTGATTTTCAATCGAGAGTCCTTAATATTCATGATATCTTTATGAGATTATTCAAGTATATGTATCATCTCTATAAGGAACTTCTCAGTAACTTCTTTCTCACACGCATTTCTTTGAAATTGTTCTTCAAGAGAAATATTCATTGCAAACTGATACGATTTCTTCTTTGGCATCAATAATTTGTGAGAGAAGTTTACATCTTTGAAACTTATTTTCCAAGGCTTGCTCCATATCCCCAATTTCCTTTTTAAGCTATGAATTTTCATCATATAGTCCCTTGATAAAAGAAAATATGTAAGTGACAACTTCAATAGGAATATTCTTCAAATAATTTTTGATTTCTAAATAAAAATAACTGAGTGATTCAATAAATTCTTCTTCATCACCGCTTGAACCATTATCATCAAAATGATCTTTATCAACAGATTTAATAGATACTGCTATCAGACAACCTCTCTAATTATATTTAGATTTTTATGAACCCTCCTTATTCAAATTATTTCTCAGCCTTCTTGCCTAGCCTTCTTGCCACTTTCTTCTGTTTGTTCTTCAAAGTTTTTGCAGAAACCTATTTGTTGACATTGATAGAGATAGAAACTGAACTTTTCATTTGAGAAATATCTATTACATCTTAAAATTCAAATCTACACTTCATATAAGTCCGATACAATCAACTGATACAATAAGATCGATCCAGTCAGAGGTGTCACCTACAGGTACACTACGAGGGGGGGGGGGGAGGGGGTGAATCAATGCACACAATTTTTTATCAATTTTTCTTTCGTTTCTCTTACCCTTTTTAATTTGAACCTCTTCACTTGTTAGAGTGAGTGAATCTTTCATATTTACAAACACAATTATACCATATGCAAAACAAAAAGTAATTGAAGCACAGTACACAATATTTTTACAAGGTTCTCCCCCGATGTGGGTGACTACATCCTTGCTGTGTTCGAGATGATCCAAGAAACAGATTCTCCACTATGAATGAATCACCAATTACAAGTGGGTTGGTCAAGTATTATCCTGAAACCATTATGGGTGGGTATGAACCTTTTCCCAAATTATATTGGCATCCCACCAGTGTTCTTTATACTGGAATCCCACCCGTGTGTTTCACAAATACAATAATAACATAATAAGAAAATTCAAAAGAACTTCAAGATGTCACTTCAACACAAAATTGATCTTCCTATTTGATCCACTGAGAATAAACTGATTCTGTACTTTCTCACTTCAACTAAAATTCTACGACTACCACTGAATATAATCAACAACACTGTATGCTAGTAATCTTGGTATACTTTCTCGAATAGTAGAATATAACACTCACAATTCAACTCACTGCAATATCAGAATAAACAAATAAATGTTCTCCAATAAACTGCTAGTTGTCTTCTTCTTTGCTTTACTGAAAAATATTGCTTCAACTCAACTCAATTATTACACACATCAATATCATGTGTTCTTCATGAATGTAGTTCTCATCATCAAATGCAAATATTTAATGCATGTAATTCACCATAACATTTTTGTGTCTTTGTGCAATAAAAAATTCACAAAACTGTGTATTTTTTATCTTCTTTATCCAAGAACACAATGCTTACACCTTCATACAAACCAACTATATTATGCGATATTCTTCATAGAATCCCTTCGTATGCCTTGCACAAACTCGAATAAGTATGAGTGTAATTTTTCACGCAAGTATCACAAGATCAGCACACACACATACTGTCACACTTGCCTTCACACTATACTTTGCTTGTGCATGCATATCAACATGTGCATCATGTATAATCTACAAATAATGCATGCATATTATGTTTCATGCATTCAACTCATAGCATGTCATCAATATATTCTTTATCCATAAAAAAACAGTAAGAGCACCCACTGTTTTTCCTTTGCACAAATGTGTGATACCACTTAGCTATTCCTTCAAATAACATGAATGATTCCACTATAATACTGCATAGCAAACATAAAACTTCAAGCTAATTTCACAAGAGTATCACACTGATCTTCTTCTTTGTAGGACTCAAACACATCATCTGCACAAGTGCATACTCACCATTCTTCATGCAAGAATATACTGTCACTGATAAATCCTCATGTAAATATGAGAGTGTGTGTGTTCTTTCTTCTTCACATAACAGAATACATCATATGTTTACATAGCATAAAAAAATAATCTCTGTCACTATATTTCTTCCTTCTTACGCAAAAACCTAAACTAATAAAGGCATAGTGTGCATAAGGTCTTCCTCATGAGATACAATGTAATTATACACGGTCACAATGAATTATGCTATCTCAAGTGAAAACACAATACGCGGAGTCTCCTTCTCCTTCACAAAACAGTACGTGGAAATTCAGCTCACTTTGCAAAAGCAAATGGTTTACGGAAACAAGTTTCTTCATAGAGAAACTTTGAGAGTATGAGATTCTTATAAAAGGCCCGCGGAAGCCTCTCTATCTTTACGCAAATAGGAATAGTGTAGAATCCTTCGTGAAACACTTCGAGAGTGGTATGAACTTGTCGAAGGATTGCGGAATCTTATTCACTTCGCACAAGCAGAAGCAGAGTGGAACTCCTCTTCCGCAAACCAGACCGATTCATGATACTTTGTTTTTCGAAAACAAGAATTTCTCAAAAAACTTAGCAGCAGAAACTGAAAGCCTCAAATGGTATTTATAGGCAAGAAAAATCATCACATAACCTTCTAGAATCATGGCGGACTGCCCACTCCGTAAGAGATCTTCGTCACATAAATCTTACATTTTCTCCACACTTCATATCCACGGTTTGATCTTCGATAAATCATGAAAAAAAATCAATAAAATATTTCAATCATAATAAAATTTACAGGATGTTAAAACGATGAATAGAAATCATTGATTGAGCTTCAGACAAATCCCTGTGAACAGAAGCTTCTCGAAAGCTTGCTGGAGAAGATAACACAGAGAGTTTGATCGAATGGCTAGGATAAATCGACCGAGCAGATCACATAGTCATGGAGCTCGGAAGGCTCGATTCAGTTCATGGGCGGCGTGGAATAGAGCTTCCGCTGTACAAAAGTCTCAGGCCATCTCGATGAAGAAGATGACATCCAGCACTGATCGGACGACTAGGAAATCAAATGAGTAGATCGAACAGTCATGGAGTTCGACGAGACAATCAAATGGCTTGGATGATTCAAACGAGTAGATCTTATGGTTTTGGTTTGTTTGATGTTAAAAACACAATCCCCTGACCGCTCCTCTATGCCAGTATGGTAATTGGCCCTTTTAAGACAAATGGAAATTTGGATGCTTTGAAAATTTCTAAACATGAAATACCAATCCAAGTTTCTCAAAAAATCATCATCTATACTTCATGAAAGAACATTTTTTTTACATGAAAATTTACTTTTTAAATGTTGTAAACATTGTCTCAACTCAATTCAAACGACGCATGCTTTTTTTAACTACAAACCACCTCAATTAAATTGTTGCTTTATTAAAATAAACTTATTCATATCAAAATAACATTGCCAATCCAGAACAATTCAATGACAACAACTCTATACTTCAACTAATGTCACATTGACCTTTTAATGTCACATTGACTTTTTATCAAACAACTGTATTGAAAACAATTATAACACAAGTATTACTTTCAATACATTTGGGTTCTTCATATCCCATTGCTTGCATTTCTTGTATTGTCTGTGATTGTTGTAAGTGCCTTGATTGTTGTATTTTAAAATGTGTTATAGTTTCTTGTAGAGATAAAATAATTGGATTAATTAAAGTGTATACATAAACCTAAATGGTATTTCCCCATATATCTTGATGGTGGATCCTGAATTAACTATTTATTCCATGTTTGAGTCATGAACCACTGGTTCCATGGGATAAAAGGTTAGATGATTTTGATCATATGAGTGACCATTGTAATTTATAAAGCCATGTACTTATATAAATTGGGAATGGTAATTAATTTAATCAAATCATTTTATATAATCGATTACATACTAATATCAGATTTAAGGGCAAGGCCACAATTATAAGACATGTCAATTGCAACTTATAAAGCTTATGCCTTTATAAATTGGGAATGTGGCACCTCTAGCTCAACAATGATATCTATATACATACACATAAATGAGTATGAAATTAACTGAATTTAGATTATTAAATGAAATGGTTACTGTTAATTAGGAATTCCAATTGCAAAGTAAAAGGTGTTTTCCTCTATACCTTGAAATTGACACTTCATATACAGGGACCTCTGCTATATGATGTGAGACCTTGACCCTGACCCGACCTTAGTAGTGGGTAGTAGACAGTGTCTCTTGTAATCTTTATGATGTTCCTTATTACCTTGACCAGAACATAGGAGCAGACAGAGATGTGTGACCTTTTTCATAGGAAGGCTTATACCTATCCTATTATGATATATGTGATCCTAACTATTGTTAAATATTATCTAAGTCGTGCTTGGAAATTGTAGAGCTATGCCGCCATGACGTCCTCAAGTCATGCGCCAGGAAGGTGGAGACAATCATGCTTCGAAGGTGGTGGTCCCTGATCCACCAGAATTACCTCCAGTAATTCCACTTGAGACACCTCCCGTTGTTCCTAATCTGGGATTTGATGCTCAATTTCGAGAGAGATTCCTACTTTTTATGCAGTCTTTTCAAGGAGTTCTATGACCTTGCCCTATTATGGCTGAGTTGATGTGAGGATTCCAGTAACAACATCCACCTACCTTCTTGGGGGATGGTGTCCCCCCAAGCTGCCAAGTCATGGCTAGAGTCCATGCTTCCAATATTTTAGAATCTCGAGATGCCTCCAGAGAGGAGGGTTAAGCTTGCGACCTATATTCTTTGTGATTCTGCTAAGCATTGGTGGTACGTGATTACTCATGTTGGTCGTCATCAGGGCATGGTCTAGGAAGATTTCCATACAACCTTCTATGATTACTTCTTTACATAGATGCTAAGAGAAGTCCCTTCTAGAGAATTCATGAATCTACAATAGGGTGTTATGTCTATGATGGAATATTCGGCTCGTTTCACCAAACTTCAACACTTTGCATCGACACTTACCAGTGATGAGTTGACAATAACAAGACGGTTTGAGTATGGGCTCGTATACACCATCTGATCACGAGTGAATATCTTTTGGTTGAACACCATTTCTGAGGTAGTGAATTAGTCCCTCATTACCAAGTAGAACCTAAGGGAAGATGATAGTGCAGGCTAGGGTGGTTCTGTGATGAGACAGGGAAGTGGTTCTTTGAGCGGTAGGAAGTGTTACTTCAAGTCTTCATGTGAGGGTAGTAGCAGTCAAATGACACCTACTGATAGTTACATAGTGTTCCAACAGTGTGAAAATTCAAGGCATAAGAAGCCCTAGTGTCCCATAGATCCCATTGAATACTGAGGTTACGACAGGTTGGGGCATCTTCAGCACTTCTTTAGGACGCTCCCAATTGTGCCTAGTGGGAGAGGATCTGTATCAGTTCCTCCCTAAGGATCAGGATTAGTAGTACCTTTCCAGGTAGGTAGCTTGAGTACTACCTACCGATCAGGTTAAGAAGGTGGTCATGACTGAGGTATCTAGGATCTAGACGTTCAATGCCAGTAGAGCGGGCCTGCCCAGGGTAGTCAGGTTGTATCTCAGGGTCGTAGATCTAGCCATATCTATGCATTGTATCCTACCCTAAAGGGGAATAGTTTTAGGAATTCTATAGTCATAGGTACTATTCTCATAGTCTTTACTTTAGTTTTTTCTTTATTCAATACAGGTGCTTCACACTCTTTTATATCTGCATCAATTATGGAAAGTCTAATCCTAGAGATAGAGTGCTTCTATGGTGTGATAACTCTAGACACACTATTAGGATTTCGATCAAAGATTGTATGCTAGTACAAGGAGTTCCCCCTTGATATAGGTGGGTATCGCTTCTTATGGAAAATATTCATCCTCGAGATGACATGATTTGACATCATAATCAGAATGGATTGGTTAGTACCCTATTGACGTGTCTTTCATAGGGTGGTAAAAAAGCTAAATTATTTTTCTTAATGTAGCACAAAGGATGAATAGGGTATTCTCACTTAAAGAGGACCACAATTAATCAATCAATAATTTTTAATTCACCCAATTTAATTATTTTTTATTTTTTTATTTTATTTAATTCAAATAATTCAATTTTAGGGTTTTGGGTTTTGAAAAAATAATACAATGTAGAATTAGAACCTAAATGCAGATGTAGACAAAATGAAATTAGGGAGAAAGGACTTGGTCCTAGGGTTTGTTTATGTAGGTTATTTCATTATTCATTATTTTTTAAAATTAAATTTGAAAATAATATTACATCGTAAATAGATTTCTATTCCTTACATCGAGTGGGACTTTTTCCTTCCTTAGAAACCTCTTTGGATCAACAATGGTTCACCTCCTTCGGCAGGAAGTAGGAATGAATTATAGATTCATGCCATGGTGGAAGTTTAATGCACCCATGAATTTCACTTGCATCCACCACAAAAATAATTATAGAATTCAATAATTTAATGTTTAATAATTAAGAATGTCATGAAATCTCTCCTAGGGCTAAGCCTTGGGTAAGTCACTTTCCATTGTAAAGTGAAAAGAGATCACAACAGAAAGAGGGGAAAGAGAAATAATGGTATTAGTGTTGTAATAGAAAGGGATTTGGAAGAAGAAAATGGAAACACTTGAGTTAAAAATATGTATATTCATTACATTACAAATGGAATTAAAAATAAAAAGAGAAGAAAAACCTTAGCAGCAACATCCCTACAGACCAGCACAGTGGTAGATCCTTAGGGACTTATCCTCTTCCAATCCCCCAAACCAATGTATTTATAGGCTTCCATCCTCCCCATGGTAATCATAAATTGTGCATTAATAGTTCTCATGTCATAATGAGGCTTTACGGGTCATTCCATGGCGTGTCCCCCGTAGTTTTCCATCATAAATCACCGTTTTTTTGTCTGCCTAATATTTTCGCATTGTGAATAGTTTTATTGATGTGTAGTGTGTGGGGGATGAACTTTTCATGACTTTCATTAACATCCTATGATATTTTTATTTTCTTTTCATGAATGACATTCATGTCGTGTAAATTTGTTTCCAAAATATTTTTCCTCAGTTGCATCCCAGTTCTTCATTTTAAAGTTTTGTACTTGGTCCTTGACCTACCATATGTCATGGGAAAAAATCTTCATGTTGAAATCATCACTTTTAACCTTGTTTTCAATAAAACTATGTTCCATCGATCATCTTCAATATTCCAGTATCGTGTCGTGCCACTTCGTGCGGCGCGAAGTGTCTTCATCCTAATTAATTCATTCTTTTTGTTTGTCTTCCAAAAAATTGTGGTATCCTACCATAAATCACAAAAAAAAATTAAATACAAGAAATTGTAATCATTTAATGTGAAAAAAATATGTTTTATAATCAAATATTCATGAAACATATGACTCTATCACCTATCATGCCCGCATTGATTGCTATCACCGAAGGGTGTCCTTCACATCACCCGAGGGTGGTACCTATATTCATAATGGTGAATGGGATGTCCATGTGATTTTATATAGATAGGATCATCATGGTATATGATAAGTTATAGTTTATATGTATAGTCTCTTTATGAGCAATCAGGGAACACAACGTATGAAATTCCCTCCTATTGTGAATCATTACAGAGATGTTTTCCCTGATGATTTTTTTGGATTACCTATTGTAAGAGAGTTGGAGTTCACCATTGAGCTAGTTTCAGGAGTGTCACGTGTATCCATTATTATGTATAGGATGTAACCTATATATATTTATGAGATCAATAAGTAGTTAGAGGAATTGGAAGCTAAGAGTTTTATATGACCCAATACTTCTCCATGGGGTTCACCTGTCCTTTTTTCCAAGAAGGTGAATGGTGACCTTAGATTTTTCATGGATTACCATTGGTTAAACTAGCTTATGGTTAAGAACTAATATCCAATACCTTTTATAGATAACCTATTTGACCAGATTCAAGGAGCGGTATTTTTCTCTAAGATTGATTTCATGTCGGGCTACCATCAGGTGCATATTATGCCACTAGACATACTACATATAGTGTTATGTAGTAGATATGTCTTATACAAGTATCCAATTATATTTTTCAATCTTAAAAATGTGCTAGAAGTTTTCATATCCTTGATGAATCGGGTTTTCCACCCATATATAGATTCATTTGTGATAGTCTTCAAGGATGATATATTGTCGTGTTCTTATACTTGACACAACCGTGCCAAATATCTTGAGATCATGATGAATACACAGATATGTCACTATCTATATTCTAATATCACCAAATTCTACTTTTTGATCGACAAGTTTCACTTCCTAGGTCACATCATCTCATAGGAAAAAGTATCTGTTGACCCAGATAAGGTGAGAGCTATAGTTTCTTGGGAACAACCCAAGAATGTCTTCGATATAAAGAGTTTCTTGGGCCTAGATAGTTATTAAAGACATTTAATTATAGAATTCTCACACCTATAAGAGCATATCATAGGATTAAATAATAAGGGTGTGAAGTTCTCATGGTCTGAATCCCATGATGTATCCTTTTAGGAGCTGAAAGGGAGATTGAATTTAGCACTGACCCTGAGTCTTCCAGAGTTGGGAAAAAGCTATACGGTTTATTATGATGCATCAGGAATCAGGATAAGAGTAATTATGATATAGAAATATTGAGTCATGATGTATGGTTCTCATCAATAGAGGCCACATGAGAGAAATTACCTGATGCACAACCTCAAATCGGTATTTGTGGTTCATGACTTATGTTTTTGAAGGAATTAACTACTGGGAGAGTGGTTTGTTGTTTATAAAAACCAAAAATGTCTCAAATAAATATTTACACAATGTGACTTAAATCTCAGGAAGTGGAGGTGGGTTTAATGCATGCAGTCCTTTGATTTTGATCTTGTATATGTACTTGGTAAGGGAAATACCATCGTTGATGCACCAAGCCGGAAAACTCAGACACATAAATTATAGGAGGCTTGTAGTGAGTAAAAGTTGACGACCCTATTTTCCAAGATGAACTTAGAGGTCTATAAGATTCTTGGGAAGATTATCCTTATAGATTTGGTAGCAAAATCCTCCCCTCTAGAATGGGTAAGGATGATAAAGATTTCAGATCCCAAGGGCCTAGTTCTAAGGGAGAGTGTCTTAGCTAAGGACCAACCACCTGGTTGGGTTATTGATGAGGATGAGATCCCATACTTTCACAGACATTTTTGGGTGCCTATAGATATAAAGAAAGAATTGATATGGGAATATCATGCCTCTATTTGGGTAGTGAACCCTAGTATTACCAAGATATAACAAGACATATATCATTAGTATTAGTAGACAAATATGAAGATATGAATTGCAGGTTTTATCACATGGTGTTCCACCTGTCAGTAAGTAAAGGTGAATCCCCAATGGCCTACTAGACTTCTATAAACTCCTTCCATTCTAGAGTGGAAATGGGATAATGTCACCATGGATTTCATAATAGGCTTGCTGAGATCCCCTCAAGGCAGCGATATGGTATGGGTGATTATTGATAGTTTGACCAAGGTCATGCAATTTATTCTAGTCATGGAGACTTTTTTAGTAAATGAGCATAGAAGGTTTTACATTTAGGATATTGTATGAATTTTTAGTGTTCCCTGTTCTAGAATATCAGACAAAGACACTCGGTTTACATTGCGGTTCTTATAGGGGTTGTAGAAGGCATTGGGTTCACAAATGATTCTAAGTACAACATACCACCCTTAGATCGATGGTCACTAAGATCGTATGATATGGGTTCTAGAGGACATTATTATAGAATGTGTACTTGATTTTAGAGGTAACTGGGGAAACACCTAACTCTATTTAGGGTTTTCCTACAATAAAAGATTTCAGGAAACTATTTAGATGGATCTCTATGAGGTCCTATATGATATTCAGTGTCGTTCACCTTTGTACTAGCTAGAGGTAGGTGAGGTAGCACTACTGGGACCTCATCTCATTCAGGAGACCTCAAAATAGGCATAGCTTATTCAGAAGTGTATGGATACAGCTTAGTCTTGGCAGAAGTCTTATATCGATCATCACCTTCGGCCTCTAGAGTTCGAGGTGGGACATTGGGTCTTTCTACAAGTTTCTCCTAGATTGGGTCATAGATAGATTCAAATACAGGGAAAGTTATCAACTCATTACATCAGGCCTTTTGAGATCTTGGAGAGAGTTAGGTAAATAGCCTACCAATTGGATTTACCTTAGAGTTATTGATCCATGCATGAAATCTTCCATGTATCGTAGCTTTTCCATTATTATTCCAACCCATCTCATTCATTTGACCCTGAGGATATTGAGATGGAGGTAGATGAATCCTTTGAGGATCATATTTTATGTATCATTGATCGGATCATGAAGGCTCTCTGAGGTAGTTCAGTTCCTCTGGTATGGGTTATATGGAAGCACGGTTGTCTACAGGATGATATATGAGAGAGATAGGCTGATGTACATGCTCATTGGCTAGAACTTTTCTTAGATGATGTTTTGCCACCCTCAAAAGAGAAACTTATAGACGATTTTTTAAAGAGGGGAGGTTGTAACGTCCTATATTTTTTCAAGAGATATAGATACTTAATTTATTGTTAAAAACATGTCATTTGATGCTAGTATTGTGCTTAAGAGGATATGGAGTAGTTTAGGGGAGTCTGAGGCTCGTTTGGATCTCAAAGATTCAAATTTTGGAAAGTAAGATTGAGCCCCATAGTTAGCACATGGTTAGTGTTAACCATTCGACTCAACTATGTGGGTACTACAGTAAACTGTAGATGGGTACATAGTTAGTTATAACCATGCACCTTAGTCTGCATGATTATGTAGGTATTTTAGTGGGATAGAAGGGGATTCACAATTTTCTAAAACCATGAACCCATGGACACACCCTTAGTACCAATTAACTAGAATAGACACACAGTTTGGCACATGTTTTGGAAAACTATGTGGCCAAACCATGTGCCCCTTTAAAAATTGGGCAAAAAGACCATTTTTCTATTTTATCCTTAAAGACCAAATTACCTCTTTTCCCTTTGTTTTCTTTAGAATCCAGCCACGTGAGGAGATCCTCCCTTCCCTCTACTTAGGATTTTAGCCTCATTATTCTCCCAATATCCACTTTCTTTACTATCTATCACATTGGATGTGTATTGGTAAGAGATTTGATCCATTTCCTTCCTTTCTTCATTTTCCTCACCATATTTGGTGTTATTTTGGTGGGAGCTAATATGACCTATTTTTAGGTCATTTGTCTATTTTTATGATTTCCCCCATTATACTTTTAATCTAAAGCTTATGACGAATGAGAGTTCATTTACCGACCTAAGGAAGGTGGTATGGTACTTTTTTCCTAAAGCTAGGTCATTTTATAACATGCATCGTTGTGCCGCATGTCATAATTTCTTCATGTTGCCTTAAAATTATAATTTTCCTTTATCTAAATTGTTAACCATGTTAAAAATTCCCCATTTACCCTTGTTTATGGTTGGAGGTCCCCCACTTCGACAAGTTCCATCCCTTAGGGTGTGATTATGCAATGCCCTTAAATTATTAAATGTTTACATGGCCAAACCACCTCCTAAGTGGTCTTGGATTGATGCCAAAATTAACTACTACCTTGAATTAAATGGGAGTGAGTGGTTTAAACACTTCACATGAATCCCATATAAATAAGGGGTATGCCCCTTGGTTAAATGGTATGAAAAATGAATTGTAATTCATCCTTTGGATTTCATTAAATCATGATCGAACCTTATTTTATAAATGTAATTTACAGGCATGGAACCCCATATATTTGTGATACTCAGGCAAGGCATCCATATACTTGTGATACCTAGGTATGGATACCCACACACATGTGATCCTTAGGCATGGAGTCCCATGTAAATGTGATGTATGATCATGGTATCCCATGCGATATATGGGAATGGTATCCCATGTGATATATGGGCATAGAATCAAAAATGAAATGTGATATATGGGAATGAAGTCCCTAATTAAATGTGATATATGAGCATGGAATCCCATATTGTGATAAACAAACATGGCGACCTATATGATTCATGAAACCTAGGCATGACATCCCTAGACTTTCTGTGAGACTCTTACTATTATCCATGGAAGCCTAAGTAATACCTCATGTCCTAGATAATAGTATATATATATATATGGATATAAAAATCACTACATATCTAGACCACACACACACACACACACACATTATCCCATGTTCGGAGATATCCTGGATTAGGTTGAAGTGGGTAGTTTCATCTCGATGTCCTTTAGGAACCATATCTGACCCGTTTACAGTTTATATATCTACTTAAATTATTATACATGCACAATTCTCATTTTATATGCACTAGTTGTATTTTACTAGACACCGTTGGTGGTGTCCTAAGGAGTATATCTCACACCCTATTCAAGCTATTGGTTGGTACCTGAAAAAAACTTATGGATGTGGGTAAAGACAAAGGGAAGCGTCCAACTATGGATATTTGATTATCTACTTAGGATTGAGTATGAGATCATATGATCAAGATTATGTTTGTGATTCTAGAGGAGATAGTTTTTAGACTTTTTGTATTTTTGTATAGTATGATGTATATACACATGCCTCTATATCCTATGTATATCCCCTTTTGATTAGCATCATGACATGATCATCCTTTTGTATATGACATTGATTCATCTTCCACCAGTTTATTATATTTGGATGATTTATTATTCCTATTTTGGTTATTTATTAATTTTTATACTATTTATCATTATTGTATACTATTGTGCTACACTCTGATAAAGAGGGTATAGTCTCCCCACTATACCATTATAGGCCCTCACTACTAGTCAACAACCTCTCACATATAGGGAGGTGCGCTCAAGGTCATGTGTCCAACTGGGTTCCGTTACTGTTCGAGTAAACCATGTACAAGATGCGACACATATGTTTATAGTTATGGTATATAGTATATGGTTGTGATATATGGTATGATGTGAGATGGAATGAATTTGGAATATATGGGAGCACCATGACATTTGTCATTGGGGTGTGAGAGTGACAATCTAATGGGTAAGTGGTTGTGGGGTACCCCTCCTTGAAATATTATTTCATTTTTATATTATTATACTTGGATGTGATATTGGGAGAGTGATCCTTAGTGATATTGGGGGATAATTTACTTGGATTAAATGCATGTTGGTTCTACTTTTTATTCACTGAGGCACTAGTATTCTTCTTTCACATTTTTATGAGAGGTCTTAAGGAGGATCCTACTAAGTATACATGTATGATCACCCCTATATATAAATCTATTTTTATGTTTCCAGGAGGGGTTCAATTAAAGCAATGGATAGCTTGGGGCTTAGAGATGATGGAGAAGTTGATGTCGTAAGAGTTTCTTTTGGTATTTTTTTTTAGACTTGTTTCTATATAAAATTTATATGTTTTATGGGATATTGGTTTTCATTTAATATTATAAAGTTTATTAGTGGGTTTATTTATATTTTTCTAGTATTATAAGGGTAATGATTCCCATTTATGTGTTTTATACCTTCAGTGCAGTATTCAACCCATGGCTTATTGAAGACAAGCTTTGGGGGTCACACACATCTTCACTACTGGACCAGGGGGGTTCACAGTGGGGGTAGTTCATGAAAAATCAGTATCAAATATATGGGTGATAGTTAGTAAGGATTTTATAGTTATAAACCATTGAGTATTTTATGGGTTTGGTATGGAAACAATGTTAGTCATGCCTAGTGTGTGATGTAGCAAGGGAGACCTGCTAGGCTAAATGTTATTAGGGCCCCCTGTGATCCAATTCAAGGCCATTAAGCTTACTAAACACCCTAAGTTAGGTAATGATAATTTTGGGGTAGAGACATAAGAGATTCACATGAATCATGTTTTTTTACACCTGTAGTTGAATTGAGGTTATTTTGGGGGGAAGTTAAAATAAAACTAATTAAACGATCCTTAATAAATTCTATGTATTAAGATTATAAGTTTCCTTTTCCTGGTTGTAGAGATGGATACTATTCATTATCCTCATGTGGATCATATCGGTAAGGTGATGTAAGATGATCTCATTTAATATGGGAGGTTGACCCAAATTAGGATTAAAGGTTATGGAAGAGGATGTTACATGAGTCCTAACATCTAGATTTGAAAAAGTATGAGGATAGTTTATCTGATTTGGAGATGAAGTGCTGGTTGAAGGAGATGGAGATCTCTTTCATTTTGATCTATTATAGGATAGAGCATTAGGTCTCATTGGTTTTTAGTCAAATGGGATGATTCATACACTAATGATGGATTCTATTCCTTAAAGTACACAAGGAGGTATATATTTCATGGGATGATTTATAGAAGTAGTTTTGTGAATATTTCCTTTCATCAGTGATGAAGGGGGTGAAGATATAAAAGTTTATCTCCCTCTAGAAGGGGAGCATGATCATGTAGGAGATCAGGATTCTATCCAAGGACCTTATTTACTTTTCCTGTGGTCCTTTTTAAGATGAGGAGGCCAGAGTGTGATATTTTAAGGTAGTTATGCATCTAGTTATTTAGCATGTCTTTACCCCCATTTACATTACCTATGTACCTAGAGATACTGAATAAGGAAGAGGTGATCAATAGGATGCATGAACAACTAGGATCATCTCGAGGGGGGAATCATCAAAACTTAATGAGGAGCAGGGCTATAGATAGAGGGTCTCAAATGTCAGAATGGTTGAGGTTCTAAATGGTAGGGAGTAGGTCTCAATAGTCTTCCTCACGTTTTTATATATCTGTTAAAGATTACCTTAATATCTCCATTCTTACGTGCTTTACTTGTAGGGGTTATAGTCATCGATGATTCTAGTGCATGGCCATTCTTGGTGGCTAGAGTTGTGTTGGTGACTAGTTATCATTTTAGACTCATAAATAGTTTCCTTAGAGGATTTATTAGTAGTAGGGCCATCAAGACATTTTTCAACTATGGGGAGATGAATCAGCTAGAGGAAAACCTTGTGATGTTCTCTGTCCTCAGGGATATAGTGCTGAGCATGGCCATGGAGGTGGTTGTCATCAGGGATAGTGGAGTAGAGGAGTCAAGCATGGTCAAATTTAGTCCATATAGATGCCAACACCTGGAGGGATAGATATTGTCCAAGGTACTATCTATTTATCTTATACCTTGGATTTCACTCTTTTTTATTTTGTAGCTTCTCATTCCTTCATTTCATCCACCCTGGTCCTCATCTTGAGACTTAAAGTAGAGAGGCTTCCAGTGCCCCTAGTATTGACCATGCTAATTAGAGATCATTATTGTTTACTTAATGTGTGTCATGTTTGTGAGCTGATGATAAGAAAATATTATTCATTGGGTGATTTCTTCTTATTTCAGATATAACCTTATGATTTCTGTCTTGTAATGGATTGGTTGTATTCCATGCATGTGTTCATTGATTTATTCTATAGTAGAGTTGTTTTTTATGATGTAGAAGGTCAGTATATGATGTTTATTAGCGAACGGGACCATCAGATGGGTCATAATAATTTATATCATCTTTTGAAACATCTAGTAGAGTTTTCATTGGGTTCAGTAAAGGTTCTGGAAGTGGTGTTACCTAGGGAGTTATCGATGAGTTTCTAGAAATTTTTTCCAAAGAGGTTGTGATACTACACTATTGATGAAATATAAAGTTTGGGATAGAGTTACAAGCCAGTGATTCCCCAATTTTGATGGACCCTTATTGGATAAAACCTTTTGAGATGTGAGATATGAGGATTTAGATCAATAATTTGATGCAATGGGGTTTCATCCAAATTTATGTGTCATCATGGGGTGCTCTGATGCTATTCTATAAGAAGATAGATAATAATATATGGTTGTGAATATACTATTGGTGATTGAATCAGGTGATGTTCAAGAACGGTTATCCCCTTATGAGGATAGATGATTTGTTCAATAAATTAATGGTGGGAGATCGGTTTTCAAATATTGACTAGCAGTTTGAGTATCATTGGATGAGGGTGAAGGAGGAGGATATCCCAAAGACTATGTTTAGATGTCATTTTGAGTACATTAAGTTTGTAGTTATGTTGTTCAGTGTCATGAATGTCCCAACTATTTTCATTTAACTCATGAATTCCATGTTTCATGAGTTCCTGGACCAATTCATGATAGTTTTCATTTACAATATTCTCATATACTAAAAGTCAAAGGAGGATCACGTTGCACATAATAGGTCTATTTTACAAGTCCTTCAGAACCACAATATCTTTAATAAGTTATCCAAGTGAATTTTTTTAATGTGAGGGTGCATTTTCTTAGACATGTGGTGTCTCATCAGGGAGTAGTATTCAATCTTTAGAAGATCGAGGTAGTTGTTTCTTGGAAAGTACCCAATAATGTTGCAAAGAAACATATTCTCCTTGCTCTTATGGACTATTATTGGATTTTAATGTATGATTTCTATTATATTTATACCCATTTGAAATCCTTAACCATGAAAGACTAGAATTTCATATAGAATAATCAATGTTAGAAAGTTTTCAAAAACCTGAAGTAGAGGTTAATCAGTGGTATTATTCTTTGAATTATAGAGGAAGGAGTTATGTTTTAGGTTTTTTATGATTATTACCATATCATTTTGGGTTGTGTTTTGATTTATTAGATGGTTGTGTCATATGGGTCTAGGTAGTTAAGTCCCCACAAGTGTAAATATGCCACCCATGATCTTGAGTAGGCGGTGATGGTGTTTTCTCTAAAGTTGTGGCGGAACTACCTCATTGATGAACACTTTGTGGTATTTGAAAATCAATATTTATTGAGTTTTATTTTATATTAGTGAGATTTTAATTTACATCATAATAGGTGGATGGATTTATGTTAGGAATATGACTTTTATATCACTTAAACTCTATGTAAGGGTAATGTAATCATTGATGTACTGAGTAAGAAGTCATGAGGAGGTGTTGTTAATGAGTCTAGAGGTACTTGGAGAGTGATAGAGGAGATTTTATTAATTAATAATGATTTGGGGAGATGGTGATATTAGTTTTCTATACCATATAATAGTTCAATTTCCCTTGTAGTAGCAGGTGTAGAAGTTCTAACGAGGAGGCTCAGTGGTAAAGGTGATGTGAGGCCGTATCTTTTATGGTGATTCTCCTGAGGTATGTTCAAAGGATGATTTACATTAGGTTTTGTTTTGAGAGAGGTTTATTGTTTCATTGGTAATGAAAGAGGTAATTCTTTGTTATTTTCACATATAACCCTTAGCATTACTCCTAATATATCCAAAATGTATTATGCCTTGAGGATTCAGTTCTATGGGCTAAGAATAAAGTGTTATATAGTGGATATTATGTTGTGGTGTTTGATATATCAATAGATGATAGTATAGAATCATGTTCTTGGTAGTTTTTTTGTAGCCATTGGATATCTCATAGTGTAAGTGAGAGGGAATTTTGATGGATTTCACCGCCATTTTCCCTTGATCTCAAGGGGTATGTGATGCTATTTGGGTGATTATGAATTAGTTGATGAATTCATCTCATTTATTTATGATTATGGAGTTAATTTATATGTATTTTTTGGTGATTCAGTATGTGGATGAGATAGCGAAGCTTCACGGGGTTCCGATGATCATCACCTCTGATTAGGATTCTAGTTTTACCTTGTGAGTCTAGTGTGGTCATAGAAATTCATTTGGATATCATCTTTTCCTTAAAACTACCTTCCATCATCAAATATATTATTCAAAAAATTAGACCATTCATATGCAATATGATATGCTACATGAATTCATCTTGAGTTTTGGTGGATCGTAGGTAAAGTACCTACCTACAGTTGAGTTTTCCTATAACAGTAGTTATCACTCTTCCATTGGAATAAATATGTTTGAGGTGTTTTACAAGTTTCCTTTTTTAATCTCCATTGTACAAGACTGAGTTTGGAGAGCTATGATCCTTGGACCAGATGTGGTATTAACATGACCAAGAAGTTGTAAATGATTCTAGATAGGATAAAAGCTAAACAAGACTATCATAAGTTTTATATTGATCGAATAAGGATAACTATGGAGTTCAAGGTTAGAGATTATGTGTTCTTGAGGGTTACCCCTCATCATGGGTAGTAGAGGTTTAGATGAGGAAATAATCTTTCTCTATAGTTTATCAGTCCTTTTGAGGTGTTTGGGCATATCAGTGAGGTGGTATATAGGTTATAACTTCCCCTACAAATGGATTAGATCCATGATATTTTTCATGCATCACAGATTTGTTGATATCTTCATAATAACTCTTATTTCATTATTTGGGGTGATTTTGATGTGTATGATGATGCAAATTTCACGAAGAATTCGATTGATATTTAGTATCATTAAGAGAAGGCACCACATGGTGCAATATTCCCTTAGTTATCATTCTATGGAGGCTTAATGGCTTGGATGAATATACATGGTAACATGAGTTATAGATTAACACTCAGTATCCTGAGATATTTTGAACCTTATTTTGTCTATGATGTTGAGGTGTTTGATTCTATTCTAAATTAATTCAGATGATTATTTCATGTCCTTTTAATTGAGATTGTTTGATCATATGTTGAAATGTGTCATTTTGATGATGTTTTCTCTATTTGGGTGGTATCTCCTGGGGAGTGTTAGCGTTAGGTGGTTGTTTTTTTCTAGGTTGGTATTGATTCTCGAGGATGAGAATCATTTTAGAGGTATCTAATATAATAGCTCAGAATTCTCAGACTGTTATTTTGTATCTTTTGAGTGTTTTATTTATCGGTAAAAGGATATAAGAATGGAGGTGGAGTTAAATATGAGATTTTAGATGGAATATGTAACGTCCAAAACTTTTATAAATAAAATTCCCCTTTTGATTTAATTAAATGTATTATTATATAATATGGTTATAGAAAATACACGCACCTATTTTGTTTTATTATACCCGACTAGATTTAATTTAATGTTAATAATCATTACCATTGATAATATATAAATTGAATAGTTATCACATTATTAGTATAAATATAGGGTTTAAAAAAATATAATTGACATGAAAAAATGAAGTGATGGCCTCAACCAATAGGATTGTACCCTATGAAACCCATTTATCAATGCTTCTGAGGGAGGTAGAATCACTAGGTTTTTCCCTTGACCAATCTCAATCTGAGATCCAACAACTTAAGCATAAGAAAAACATTTTACAAGAGAAGTTCAAGATTGTCAAGATCACGACCCAAACCATGTTCACCAAACTTCCCCATGAAAGTTCCACTATTGCACACCTTACCCTTAATTGAATTTTAATATTATCCAAAAATAATTTTATTTTAATTTTATTTGATTTATTTTTTAAATCCATTATGAATCCTCCAAAACTTATAATATATTTAAAGGTTTTAAAATCATTTCTTTAAGAGTGTGACTCACCTCCACATAATCAAGGGAATTATTTTATTAAGTTCAGAACCTGGACTTATAAAATAATTATAACCACTCCCATTTAGTAGAAACCATGGGCAAAAACCATCGGATGATTTGTGTTTTTGGGTTATTTTATTATGTAGAGTCCAAAACCTAAATAATAAATAATTCCCTTTTTTATAATATATAAAACCACCAAAGATCCCATTTATATTCACTAAAAATCCTTGAAGCACATCCATAATCTTACCTACAATCTCTAGAGTCCTCCTAAGGTTCCCAAATCTCTCAAGAAGCTCCTCCCAAGCATTTGGATTCACACACTCAAGTAAGGGATCTTCCACTTTCCTTTTTTATTCAAGCACTTATTTTATGTTATGATTATTAATTTCAATTAGTTCATGTTGTGATATATTATTCCATATACCAAATACTATAATTTTTTATTTCTTCATGATGATAGACCCCTTCCACTCTCATTAATACTTCCAATGAACTGTTATGTATACCCGTTACCATGTCGAAATTTAGTAAGGGATTTCCCTCTTCTCATTTCCATTCAAATACTTATTCTATGTTATGTATCTTAAATTTAATTTTATTATGTTGGGATATGTTATTAAATATTTAAATTACTTTCCATTTAATTTATAAATGATTATATCCCCCATTTAACTCTCATTAATTCTCCCATGATCTTTTATGTACACCCATTACCATGCTGAAATATAGTTAGGATTATTTCCTTTATTCAAGTTTATTCATTAACTTGTGCCTTCAATATCCAATTTATAATGTTGGGATATTTTTTTACATGTCCCTATTAATTCCCATTTTATGTACATGTGATGAGATACCCCCTTATCTCCCATTAAACCATTTTTATGAATCTTTAAGTGACGTCGTTTTGCTGCCGAAATTTCACCATGATTTTTCGATGCCAAAACAATTATATAGCGAATATCATACCCATTTCCTATCAAGGGTGTTAAAATCTATGAACGTATAATTTTTGATTCAAGACTTACATATATTTATTCAAAAAATCCTTGACCATGGAATAAATTATGATGATTAATGAATCCATATTGTATGATCTATGTGGAACACTTAAGCATGAGAATGAAATGAATGTGATGGGTGCGACCAAAATTATATAGCGCTCCAATGCATTGGATAATTTTTAGTATCATGATACATCGTGTTGGGATAGGGAGTGAACTTGATTCCTTTATGGGACTTTTTCCATCATTATGTCTTGGTGTTTTATCCTTGACCTATGTTTATGATGTAGTGTTTAAGTTGTTTCCACATTTCCCATGTTATGATTATCATGCTATATCATGTCTTATTATTCATATTCATTTTATACCTCATTGATATTCCTATTGTCTAACATGTATTATTCTCTTCATGTTATGCCATATTTATTCCCTTACCATGATTTATATCTCATCCCTTTCTTATGTATCTACCCAGGTTATCCCATGCAATTTTAAAAGCCAAGAAATTTTAGAAGCATGTTAAGGAAGTTTTCAATAATGTTGTTGTATCCCATGTTCAAGATTTTACACTATGTACCTAATTACCAAATACACCATACTTCTTGATATTTTGGGTTTTACTATGTGTAATTTTATGTAATAAATCATGAATTAATGTGTAATAAAGAGAAGGGTTGTTATAACTAGTATCATAGGATAATTGTAGTTATTTTTGGGATTATGATTAGAAAACTCTAGTGAAAGACTTAGGAATAATACAACATATAAGAAAACATCCTTAAATTTTGGTAAGTATATATTAAGTGGTTTATCAAGAAAATACATCTCTTTCTGGATACTATAAGTGAACATGGTTCTAGCACAAATGTACCTAGGGGTAACAACATCGACAAGGTGTGTCGGGCCTGACTCGGTGTAACCTGGTACATGAAAACATGCCTTACTATTAACCTATTTTGACACTCCAAGGGGATATGATTTGGTAAATCCATAATCTCATTATGAACCATTATTAAGGGAACAAAAAAATCCCATACGAATATATGTCAGGAAATAGATCATGGATAACAAAGATTAGAGCCTATAAATTCATAAGTTAATAAATAAATGAAATTTATAAATCATATATTTAATTTCATTAGATTCCCCTGTTTTTATTTAATAGTTTAAAAATACTCATCCCTAATTTTCCCTCTACTCTAGCCAATGGCCATAAATGGGAGTAATCAGGTAAACAATCAATGCGACAAACATGTGATGACTGCCCCAACGATATGCCCAACCCGATAGGAGAGGGAATCAAAAAATTTAGGATGATACACTCTTATTTGAATTAGGTTTTGAATAGAAACCTAGATCAAGAGGATCTCCCAAACCCCCTAAGAGATAACAATCCACAATCGATATATTCATGTGACAAACGCCTCCTACTCTTAATGGATCATTCGATCCTTTAATCCCGGAACAATGGATCAACTCCATTGATAAGATCTCCTTCATCCTTCAATATTTTGAGGAAGAGAAGGTTCTACTATATATTTATCATATGGAGGTAGAATATGATCAATGGTGGATATTGATAAAAAATATGAAGCCTAAATAAGAGATCGAAGTGATGGAGTGGAAGGAATTCTGAAAAATGTTTTTCGATAAATATTTTCTTCACACTCTCTGACTTAAAATGGAAAGGGATTTACTCACCATAAAGCAAAAAGATGATGAATCTATCAGGGATTACAAGGAAAAATTAACAATAATTTCATGATATACCTCTAACTTCTTCGCTACCCTCAAATGCAAGGTTTAATGATTCTTTGACGAGATAAAACCTAGTCTATGAAAATCTTTGGCGATCAGTGACTTTGATAGCTATGAGGGAATTGTCCAATGTTCCTTTAAAGTCGAAATGGAGATTGAATAATCCCAAGGGTATCATGGGGATAATAAGTGGAAATTGGAGTTTAATTTTGTTGGTCTGATGAATAAATCTAATGGTGTTAAGAAATTTCATCATCCTTCTTGTCAAAGGTGCAGAAAAAAGCACCCCAAAAATTACTTAAGGGGGACAAAGAAATGATTTAGGTGTGGTAAGGAAGGGAACTTAGATAATGTTTGCCGACATGAGAAACCCACTAATGTGATGGAGGAAATGAATGATCTAGTCAACCCTTAGAGCATTTTTCATTGCTTCAATTATAAGGAACCAGGGAACTTTGCAAACAAATGCACTAAGACAAGGGTTTTCAAAGACAACCAACAACCTCTAAGGCAGCAAGGGAGAGTTTTTTCCATTACAACTTCTAAGGTGAATCTTGACAATGAAGTGGTGACATTTACACTAGTTATTAATTCAAGTATAGAAAACATAATTTTTTATTATGGTTCTACACATTCCTTCGTATCATGAAAGTTTAGTAAAACTATTCAAACACCACCACAAAGCATGGAAGTAGAGCTATTGGTGAAAATGGAAAATGGGGAATTTATTGCATCTTGAGTATATAACTCCTCCCCTATCACAATTTGTGGGATTAACTTTCCAACAAACCTTATCATACTCCATTTGGTGGAATTTGATGCAATTATAGGCATGGATTGGATTCTCCTATATAGAGCCAATATAAATTGATGTGAGAAGGAAATCACTATCTATATTATTAATCGAACCCCAATTCTGTACAAGTGCAAGGAGGAGGATGAATCTTCTTTATCACCAACATCTCAATCATGGATATTATTTACCTATGAAAAAGCATATCTCTCTCAAATGATTGAGTCTAAAGAAAGAATTTTCCTTGAAGACATGCCTATTTTAAGGGAATACATTGATGTGTTTCATGAGGAATATCCTAGTCTTCCTCCTAGCCGATAGTTTTAATTTCCAGTCAATATTATACCTGGGGAATTTCCATTATCCAAGAATCTATATAGAATAGCTGTTGTGGAACTTGAGGAGTTTAAGAAACAACTACAGAAGAATCTAGATAAAGGGTTCATATGCCCAAGTGCTTCACCATGGGGTGAACCAGTCATATTTATCAAGAAGAAGGATGGGTCAATGTGCCTTTGAATTGATTATTATGATCCCAAAAAGATCATGATAAAGAAAAAGTATCCTATTCCATATATTTATGACTTATTCAATCAAATATATGGATCACAATACTTCTCCAAGGTGGATCTTCATTTGGGATATTACCAAGTTAGGGTGAAGAAGGAGGATATCCCCAAGAATTCTTTTCGTACAAGGTACGAGCACTATGAGTTCATAGTAATACCTTTTAGGCTCACTAATGTTCTATAAATATTAATGGACTTGATGAATAGAGTATTTATATATTACCTCAACAAATTTTTGGTAGTATTTATAGATGATATTCTAATATACTCCAAAAATAATGCAGAGCATAAGGAGAATCTGAGAAATGGGATAAAGACCCTATGAAAGGAGAAAATCTGTTCCAAGTACAAAAAATGTGAGTTTTGGTTGAGAGAAGTCTCATTATTAGGGAATATCATCACAAGAAATGAGATATATATGGAACCTTCAAAAACCCAAGCAATTGAAGGATGGATAAGACCAACATCTGTGAAAAATATCTATAGTTTCCTTGGGTTAGCTGAGTATTATCATCGATTTGTAATAAATTTCTCACGGTTGTCAAACCATCTTACTAAGCTAACTCATAAGGGAGTAAAGTTTTCTTGTAATGATGAGTGTGAATAGAGATTCAAGGAGTGGAAAAGGAGGATTATCATTGGACTTGTATTCAAAATTCCCACAAGTGGAGAACTTTTCGTAGTATTCAGTGATGCTTCTAAGAAGGGCTTAGGCTGTGTGTTAATGAAGAATGACAAATTCATAACCTATGCTTTAAGGTAGTTTAAATTTCACGAACAAAACTACCCAACACATGATCTAGAATTGGCTATAGTGATCTTCACTCTGAAAATATGGTGGAATTATCTCTTTGGGAAGAAGTATGAAATATATATAGATCACAAAAACCTCAAGTATATATTCATACAGAAAGAGTTGAATATGCGCCAACAAATATGGTTAGAGCCGATCAAAGACTATGACTACTCAATCCACTACCATCATGGGAAATAGAATAAATTAGAATATGCTATAGGTAGAAAGGATCTAAAAACTCTATCATTGATTAGAATTGATAGGGATATGATCTTCTTATATTTAGAAAGGATGGACATGGAAATCATAAAGGAAGGAACATCATAAATCCTTTCGTAAATGATTGCTCAACTGTATCTTATGGAGAGGTTAAAGGATGCTCAAATAAATGATGTGGTAATTCAGAAGAAAGTGGAAACTATAAGGAAAGGGAAATCCTTAAAGTTAAATGTTAATGAATAAGGAATTTTGATATTTGAGTCAAGACTATGTGTTCCATCAAATCCCGAGTTAAAGAAATAATTGTTGGATGATGCACATAGTTCGACTTTCTATATTCACCCAGGAAGCATAAAGATGTATCAAGATATTCATGAGCACTATTGGTGGACAATATAAATAAGTATATCAATGAATATACATCAACATTCCTAGTATACCATTAAGTGAAGGCTGAAAAGCATAAGTCTAAAGGGTTGATGCAACCATTACCCACACCAACATGGAAATGGGAGAACATCACCATTGACTTTTTCACCATAATTCGGAATACATCTAGGGGAAACAATGATATATGGGTTTTTGTGGATAATCTTACAAATACGACTCACTTTATCTCAATTTGAGAGGATTTATCACTCGATAAAATTTCATTGATATATATTAGATAAGTAGTAAGGCTGCATGGAGTACCACTATCGATTGTATCTGATCGATATCTGAGATTCACCTCCAAGTTATAGAAAAGTATAAAACATGATCTAAACACTAAGATGAAATTTAGTACAACCTATCATCCTCAAACTGATGGATATTCTGAGTGGACTATTCAAAAACCAGAATACATATTGAGATCGTGTTCTATGGACTTAAAATGAGGATGGGACTAATATCTACCTCAGGTCAAGTTCTTATACAATAATAGTTTCCACTCAAGCATCCAAATGGATCCCTATGAATACCTTTATGGGAATAGGTGTAGAACACCTACATGTTGGGATGAATTTGGGGAACAAAAACTACTAGGTCATGAAATGGTTGAAAAAATGGTGTAAAAGGTTAAGACCATTTAGTAACACATCATGGATGCTCAAAGTCGATAAAAGAGCTATGCTGACAATAATCAATGAGACATAGAGTTTGATGTTTGAGAAATGGTATTCCTCCACATATATCCATGGAATAAAGTTATTATATTTAGGAATAATGGAAATCTTAGTCCATGATACATCATCCCCTTTGAGATCCTTGATTTCATCAGAGCGGTGGCCTATTAACTAGCACTTACACCAAAACTATCTCAAGTACATGATGTATTCCATGTATACCTATTGAGAAAGTACATAACAGGCCCCTAACATGTACTCAATCCATAAGTGGTACCATTGGAGAATGATCTCTCACGTGAGGAATAACTGATGAAAATCTTAGATCATAAAGACAAAACTCTACGAAACAAGACAATGCACCTTGTTAAAGTGCTATGGAGAAACCAAAAGTTTGAAGAAGTGACATGGGAAATGGAGGAAGTGATAAAAAAAGTTACCCTCATTTGTTTTAGTGTGGGGAATGAAAATTTTTAGGGAGAAATTTATTAAGGGTGTAATATTTTAACGACTCAAAATGTTATAAATAAAATTACCCTTTTGATTTAATATAATGTCTTATTATATAATATGGTTATAAAAAAACATTCACTACTTTTGTTTTATTATAACCAATTAGATTTAATTTACCATTAATAATCATTACATTTTATAATATATACATTGAATAGTGATCACATGATTAGTATAAATATATGGTTTTAACAAATCCAATAGACACGGAAAGGGGAAGTGATGACCTCAACCAGTAGGATCGTACCCTATGAAGCCCATTTATCAGAGCTTACAAGGGAGATAACATCACTTGTATTTTACCTTTACCAAGACCAATATGAGATCCAATATCTTAAGAATGATTGAAACTATTTATGGGAGAAGTTCAAGATCATCAAGATCACGACCCAAACCATGTTCGTCGAACCGCCCAATGAAAGTCCCATCATCGCACACCTTACCCTTAGGGTTTTTTCTGGAGTATTAAAGGAATATTAATCAAGAAACTATAAATATTATTATGTACATTATTTTTTATATAATAATTAATATATTTTCATCCTATTATTTTTTTACTTTATAAAGGATTTTTATTTTGATTCCATAAGATGAAAATAGCATTTTTGAGTAATATTCAAATTCAATTAAGGAATTTATTTTGATGAATTAATGGAATTTTTTAAATAAATAAAATTTTAGTAAAATATTATTATTAAATAATTTTTATTAAATATAAATTATCATATAATTTTTATGAAGTCAAATATAATTTTTATAAGGGTTCGAATACTATTATTGTAAAAAACCCAACATTTTTTAATAAACGTCGATTTTATTATAAAAGTGAAAATTCACATATTTAGAAAATTATTTATATAAAATTAATATTATTTTTGTAATCATAATTTCAAAATTATCCAATGATAAATTTTTCATAATTTTTTGAGACAATCGAATTTTCAGGTAAAAATTAAATACCGTATAAATATACTTTGTGTATTATGACATCATAATGACCCAAAAATGATGTAATAATTACTATAAATGGGATACAAGACCAAATATTTTTTTCCCTTTAAAATAATTTGATTTTATGTTTATTTTATTTATTTTGTAAAGCCGTTGTGAATCCTCCAAAACTTATAATATATTTTAAGGTTTTAAAATAATTTCTTTAAGAGTGTGACTCACCTTCACATAATAAAGGGAATTATATTATTAAGTTAGTCCTTTGTAATTATAAAATAGTTATAACCACTTCCCTTTGGCAAAAACCATGGTAAAAAACCATGATATGGTTTGTGGTTTTGGGTTATTTTATTATGTAGATTCCAAAACCTAAATAATAAAGAAATCCCCTTCTTTTACTATATATAAACCAAACCAAGATCCTCTTTATATTCACTCAAAAATCATTTTATAACTTCTATACTCTTATCTCCACCCAATATAGTCCTCCAAAGGTACCCCCAAGCTCTCAAGAATCCCCTCCCAATCATTTGGAGTCACACACTCAAGTAAGGGATCTTCCACTCTCATTTTTTATTCAAGTAATTTTTTATGTTATGCTTATTAATTTACATTTTTTCATGTTGGTATATGTTATTATATATCAAAAATACTATAATTTTGATGTCTACATGATGATATACCCCTTCCACTCTCATTAATTCTTCCAATGAACTGTTATTTACACCTGTTGTCATGACGAAATTTAGTAAGAGATTTCCCTATTCTTATTTCCATTCAAGAACTTATTTTATGTTATTTATATTAAATTACATTTTCTTATGTTGGTAAATGTTATTATATATTCCCATTACTATAAATTTAATTTATAAATGATGATACCCCCCTTTAAATCTCATTAATCCTCCCATGATCCTTTATGTACACCTGTTACCATGCCAAAATATAGGATTACTTTCTTTATTAAAGTTTGTTCATTGAATTATTCCTTAAATTTATAATTTATAATGTTGGGATATGTTTTCCATGTACCTATTACTTCCCATTTTATGTCTATGTGATTAGATACCTCTTCTCTCTCATCAACCCATTTTTATGAATCTTTAAGTGATGTCGTTATGCTGCCGAAATTTCATCATGATTTTTCTATGCCAAAACAATTGTATAGTAAATAACATACCAATTTTCTATAAAGGGTGTTCATATTTATGAATATATAATTTTTTAGTTGGGACTTACATATATTTATTATACACTCCTTAATCGGGGAATAAATTATGATGATGAATGAATCTATGTATTATGATCTATATGGCACACTTAAGCATGAGGATGAAACGAATGTGATGAGTGCACTCAGAATTATATAGTGCTCCAATTCATTGGGTAATTTTAAGTATCATGATATGTCATGTTGGGAAATGGAGTGAACCTGATTCCTTTATGAAGCTTTTTCTTCCATGATGTCTTATCGGTTTATCCTTGACCTATGTTTATGATTCAATGTTTTAAGTTGTTGCCACATTTCCCATGTTATGATTATCATGTTATATCATGCATTATTATTCAAGTTCCTTTTATGCCCCATTGATATACCTATTTTCTAACATGTATTATTATCTTTACTTCAAGACATGTTTATTCCCTTACTGGGCTTTATAGCTCACCCATTTCTTATGTATGTACATAGGTTATCTTGTGCAGTTTTAAAATCCATATAATTTTAGAAGCATGTTAAGGAAGTTTTCAATAATGTTGTTGTATAGAATGTTAAAGATGTTATGATATGTACCTTATTACCTAATACACTATACTTCTCTATCTTTCAGGTTGTATTATGTGTACTTTTGTGTAACAAATCATGAATTAATGTGTAATAAAGAGCAGAGTTGTTATAGAAGAGGTGTGTCGTAATGTGGCCATGAGTATTGAAATGTGAAGTGTTATTTGAAAGAGAGGGAATATCAACATTCATGTGTGTCACACTGTTAAGGGTTTAGTCACAATGTGATTATTATGTTTTGGTGTGGGGAATAATCCATGATATTTTTTTTCCATGCAATTTCAAGGGGGGGGGGGGGTTGGTCGTAGTGTGAGGGGTTTTGGTTGTGTAATGATGAATCTCAAGTTATTATTACATAAGGGTTAGGAGATATATAAGGGTATTGGGGATTTTAGTTTACCCATACGTATGATTCTTTGATGGTGTGAGGAGAATCAGTTATAGTGTGAAGGACCTTGGGAAGTTTTTTTAATTTTTCCCATGAGTAGTCATCATGGTGTGGTCACAACCATCATAATGTGAAACAATGAGTAGATGATTTCATGGTTCTATATTTTTGGTTGTTTATATGTTTTGGTTCTTATATTGTATCATGTCTTGGTTTGGGTTTGTGTCATGTTTTTTGGATGATCATGTATTGTGGAATGACCACCATGGTAACTCTATAGCCTTCATCGGATGAATGGATTTAATAAAGTTTTCACCATGAGATTTTTAGGGAATAAAAGGGAGATTGAAACATGATTTATGGGGTTTTATTGAATTATACCTATAATGATGTGACCATGACCTATCAAAACATGATTCCTTATATTTATAGTTTCAATATAAATTTGGAATCCCATTCAAATTATTTCATATTTATTTGTTTTTCCTTGAACCCTAGGAAAAAATGGTGTGTATTTGAAGATCCTTGAGTTCCATTTGATTGTATTTGACCTTAAAATTCAAGTTATCAATAACTTAGAGATCTAAGGTGAGTTTATCTTCTCTACATTTAGGTTCTACCACTATTCTCTTCTTGGAGAGGCTATGATAGCAGTCTAACTTTGATTTTGTTAGCCTTGGGTCACATTTTTTATGGAGTCTATTATGATCTAGTTTTTTTAGGTTTTCATTGTGTGATATTATATTGTGATCTTCACTGCCTCTTTATTATTTCATAGTGATTTTTTAAGCTTTGGTTAAGGTAGGGGATTCAATAATCATCTTTTAATTATGTTCAATTTTGGAATTATCATGATTCTATTATTAATTGGGTGGATATTAAAGATTAAACTAAGAAATATAATAACTAGAGTAATTAAATTAAAGGGGAGGAAAATGTGTATAGCATGATATTTATGTTTATTTATGTTATTTTTATATTTTGATGATTCATAACTGATATTGTTATTGTGTGGAATTTATTTACTATTGTTTAATAGGATGGATCACCTTCTATAAAAGTTTAATTAATTAAATGTGGTAATGAATTTTTTGTGTGAAATATTGAATTTTAGGGATATTTATCACATAATAGATGTTGAATTAATATGAAAGAATGTTCAAAAGGGGTAATTATTGAAGTGTTTTTTAATAGGTGTTGTTTGTTGTCAGTATTATTTGTTTAAATTCTTGTGATTAGTGTGGTCTTGGTAGTGTTTTGTGGCAAGAATTAAGGTTTTGATCTGGCGAGGTTGTGGTGGTGGAAATTGGAGGGTTGGTATTATAATATCTCATCACCCCAAACCACTGATTAGTGCCTAGACTAATAGTCACCACTATACCTCAGGCACACCACCCCATAAACCAAAGGTTACCAACTAACAGTAGGGGCCTAAGATGGTACTATGGGAAGACTATATACCCATATCAGAGTGTGAAATAATAAGCAATAAACAAACACCATCCATAGTAGTAAATAATATGAAAGTTGAAGCAATAAATATAAAAAAGTCTAATAATAAATGAAATACAGTAAGGCCCAAATCGCCATGTCATACATATAATATACCACCCACTCAGATGGTTACATATACATATTAGAATAAAGAAAATAAAGGAAGTTTTATCCCGATCATACCAAGCCAAAACTTATCCCTAGATCCATGCACAAGTCTGAGTCATCCCACTCGATCAACCCCTGGCCTCAGCCCCACCAGTGCCTGTAACTAAGTGAATGTCTGCTCGGGTACCAAAGTGCAGCGGCGGCCTGAGAAGGGTGTGAGTGAAAAACTCAGTAGGTCACCACCAACATTGTCTTGTACTAACCAATATATGTCATGATATATTCATGTGACATGATCAAATGAATAAATTACTACTGGAAATAAATATATAAACAATATAATTTATCCTTAGGTCCATGACCTGATCGACCATACCTACTTCTTCCAAATCTAGATGTGTCTGAGCATGTCACATAATCGTGAAAACCCATAATAAACCGGGATCCACCTCTGTGTAAACCCCAACCATAGTATCATAATTCTACCTCCATGGGGAGTTTTCTTTAATCATCCTAGACCTCCCTCCAAGGGAGTAGACAATAGTCATCACAGAGTGTAACATCCCGACCCGGCTTACCATCAAACTGGTAGCTAAACCAGTCGCCACATGACCACAAGCACATCTCCCCATATGCCATGGGTTGCTGAATAGTAGCGAGGGTGTAAAGGTAGCTCATTGGGGAGACTATACCCTCAATATCAGAGTGCACAGTGGTAACCAGGCAGTAATACTCAGATATAAGCAGAAGCAATATAAAGCAATAACTAAAATAGTGAAATACAATTGTAATAACAAATAAATATAGAAATAATCCAATGTCAGTTTTACAATGCATGCATGCCATATGATGATACATACCTGAAATAATTAAATAGTACAAAATGATTTTCATTACAATACAAAAAGAAAAAAAAGTAAATCCCAAAGGCAATCACCATGAGCATCCTGATCTCTAGCTTGGTCCTTTACTCCAGCTTATAGATACAGGCAATACAACAAAAGCAAGGTCCATAGCCCTGAAAACAAGTAGGTTTACTCAGGCAACAAAGGTAGCCGAGCAGGGTGTGAGATATAAATCTCAGAAGGTTGGAACCCATGGCACCGATCCTAATTTAGTAGAATATGAATTATGTAGTGTGCAAGTATAACAGAATTAATAAATATAACTACATAAATAAATAATACCCATCCAGGTTTCCAAGGAACACCTGATGGTTATACCAGCTTTGGCTCATTTCCAAAATAAGAGTATGATCATGCCACTGTATATATATATAATAGTAGTAGTAATATATATATATATATATAGATAGATATTTGTTGGGGTGGATGGGGGAATACCTCCACCATCCAATTCCTGGGGAGCTCTCGCAGTCTTCCCTTAACCCAGGTCCAAGATCCCTTAGTCTCTTGGAATGCAAGAATCTAATATAATGAAGACATAAGTGGCATGGGTTAAGCATGCCTCCCACCCACAACACACACACACACACACATAACTGGCATGGGGTAAAACCACCTCCCACCTATAAAAATACATAATTGGCATGGGGTAAAACTGCCTCCCATCCATAATCGTTTATAATACTGGCATGGGGTAAAATTGCCTCCCATCCATAATCATTTATAATACTAGCATGGGATAAAATTTCCTCCCATCCATAATCATTCACATATATCCATATCTATAGAAGTGATATAATCACATTCACAACAAAAGAACTTAAGGTAAAAAATCTTAAGCATTTCAATTAAAACACCAACACGGGATTAATCACATTCAAATCATTCCATGAGGCAAGGACTTCTCATGTGCACCTTTATCCATACAAAATTCCATTCCTAGGAATACATTTCATTTAAACCCTTTAATACAAGGCAAGAAATTCATTATGACCTAACCATTTAATTGAGGCACCCCATTTAGTGTAATTCATTGTATTAAGGCAATTACAAAACAAGGCCAAGATCAAGGGCTTGACTTTAAATACCCACATGGGAGTTTTAAGCATAACAAGCCTAACAAGCTTCCAAAGGTCTTAGTTATAATATCTCACATGGGATAGGCATTACAAAGATTCACATTCTTTCACAAGCCATTGGATGGAAATTACATCAATCGACTCTCATGGGAAAAACTTTATAACAGGGTTTTCAAACTTAACAACCTATTACACAACATGGCAGTGTTAAACTCACGTGGGCACAGTAGTATCTATCTCACATGGGAATAGCCATACAAGGAAAAATATGTTTAATCAAGAAATGGAATAATAAAAGATAAGGGTCTTAGTCACTCATCCCTTCCCAATTAATTCATTTAAATCATAATTTTATATATAAATAAATTACATAATTAACATCCCTTGACATGGGGTAAAAAGGCACACCTAAGGGTGTCCAAGTCCAAAGCCATTCAAGTTTCATTTAACAAGAAAACCCAAAGGTTTCTTCCAATTTAACAAACTATCACACATGGAATAGACTTTACATAACTCACGTGGGAAACATCATTTAACAACATTGAAGTGCCATGAAATAACATACCATATATTAATGCCAATAGGAAGACATATGAAGAACACAAACCACACTAAGCATGATATAACATCTATTAAAACTTTTTTTGGTTTGAAAGCAGCACACCTCCATTGGAGGGGTTTTATTATAAAAATATGACTTTATCAAAAAAACAATCCATTTATATCATTTCAGTATTTCAGTCAAGATATAAAGTTTCATTAAACTAGGAAACTCGTAAAAATAACTTACTTAAAGAAGCAACTAAGACATTCTTAAATAAAGAGTCAAAGATAGGGACCTTACCTCAAAGTGGAACCAAGCTGTCCACTTCGGCTCTTTATGATTTATAACTATGAGATGCATCTCCCCCACTAAGAATATGCACCTTCGCATACATATAAGGACACCTAGACCCTATACATACACACACATGGTCATAAGCATGTGCAAGGGGATCCTTAAATATATTCTTATATGCATATACTAGCCTCCACTCACTTATGCATGCATTTTTCATATATATACCTAGGAACACCTTGCCCCATACATATATTTCACTTCAATGTATGAAATTACATGTAACAGGGTAACCTACATATATATACTTACCTATTCATACGTAGGAAATTTACCTTAGACCCGACGACTCGAAACCACGAAGCAGAGTTCAACGCACTTGAAACAAAGCTGGAGGACCGAAACCACCCGAACCACCTCACCTTTTGCATCGATTTCCAAAATCTACAAGAAAATGACCTAAGAGACCTTCCTCACAACCCTCAAAGATCCAGTGAAGAATCGTGAAGGAACCATGAAGAATCGATAGACGAATAGGGATCTGGAGGAGGGGGTTCGCGTCGCGCCTCAAAGGGGAGGGGGAGAGGCTTCCCTCTTATTTCTTCCAATAACCAAAAATAAAACTAATAATACTAATAAAAATAAAAATATTTATAATAATAATAATAATTATATTATTATTATTATTTTCATTATTAAAACAAAAATGATCCGATGTTTGGTTTTAAAATTCATCCCGTTCAGTAATTGCCAAAAAATCAAAAACCCTCGTAAAAACCACATGGTCCAAAAACACGAGTTTCTACAATCTACCCACCTTAAAACTTATCATACTCAATAATACTTCTGGAACTATGACAACATCATCCAATTTATAGAGGTCATGATTTTTCATTCTAAAGATTGCGTTGCATTTTCAAATGCTAACCGCACCCTTGACCATCTCATAAGCACAAGGCACTTAAGCCTCTAAAACCCGAGCCAAAGCTCAAATTTTAACCCTCAAAATCAAATAAGATTTTAACCAATCCCACAAAAATAGAGACATGATACCATCATTGTTTATTTAACCATATACCCATTGGTTCTTTCCACCAAGGGTATTAGATTTTAACGACCAAATCCAAACCATGGTTCTTCCACTGTTGGAATTTCCAAAGAGGGAATGTTATAAGTGTCCTAGCGATGCTTCTTACATGAATTATTTAACTAGAAAACCTGATTAAATCTAAGTACATAACAAGGAACTATTCAAAAGAAAGTTCTAATCTCAATCGGCCAACAACAACTGGCCACACATGCTTTCCTCGAAAGACATCACTGATCTATAAACCACACTCATCCTTAAACTGGTGATGTGCCTTTAAAATGATTCCATCACCAACTGTATACCACAAGAAAAAAGGGAACAAAACAAGCCATGTTAGGCTAACCATCAATGAAGATGACCAACTTATATGGTCGACACATACCAAATAGAACTGAAAAGCCTTCCTCACCAAGGCATTCATCAACTATCACAAGTACGTACACCGAATTCCTTACCTAACTTCTGGTGACATTCCCAAAACATGGTAACACTGATATATTTTAAAACCATAATTACATAGAATCAACAAAGGCGTAACCCAAAGAACCACACATCCCATGTACAACCTAGAAAACAACCACTTATCTGGCCCAATGACTTTTAAAACATTAGTGCAGCGTATAACCGATGTTCTCTTAGTGGATCATGGACGACATCATGATAGGGGGCATGATCATCACTAAGTAGAGACACTAAGAGGATATCAAGGGTTACCAAAATAAAAATGGCTGAACCACTACTATTTGATCCTTTACAAAATCTTAGCTTCACCTGTCGACGTGTCATCAACCGAAACCCGACGCCTATCCCACCTGAGGAAATTGTAATGACCCAAAGTTTTATCAATAGAAATACCTTCTTATAATCATGAATTAAAGTATAATAACATTTGTAAGCACAATGAAATATCATGATACTAAATACCATGTGACCATTAAACATAATTTTTCAATTTCTGTGTTTTGAATTTCAAAAATATGACATACACAGTTATGTTCAGGGTGATTTTTAGAGTCTAATAGAACAAACTTATTTTTTGGTGAATAGTAACATACCCTTATGAATAGTAATTTTACCCTTATGAATAGTGACATACCCTTATGAATAGTAACCTCACCTATGATAGTATATATATATATATAGTATTTAAGTGAAAGTATGATGTACCTATATTTTGGAATAAGTAAATGAATGTTTTAAAAACTGTATTTTTCAAGTAAATTATGATTTTAATTAAAACTTAAATTAATCATATTTAGAAAATTATTTTTGAAAAATGGAATTCATTTTTGGATTCTAAATTTTGAAAAATAGTTAGGGTGAATTTTTTGTATTTTTCTGAAAAACTTGATTTTTTGTGAATAGTAAAATACAATAATTTATGATAAATGCTAAATACATGAATTATGATGTCATAAACTGATGTATGGAAGATGTAAGGCCATTATCTAGAAATCACATGCACTTATTAATATTCTTGGTCATAAAATCATCACTATTATTTTTCTTGTGGAGAAATAATAAATTAATGAATATGATATTGAGAAAACCTCTCTCCCCTCCACTATAAATACCACCCTTCACACCCTCATTTACTCACACCTATCAAGCTTCAAGCCTTGTCTAAAATCTGCACAAACATATCCCCTATCCCCTTCTCCATGTCCAAGGGCTTATGGTCTCATCAAAAGACCAAGACTAGGTTTCTTAAGGAGGATCTCAAGAGGAGGATTCAAGAGATATTTCCTCTCTCTCTCTTTTCCTTTAATTTCATTTCAATTACAAGCTATTTTCTTAATATCTCCCCACCTATCCTCAAACACATGGTATGGTAACTAAATTATCTTACATATAATGTAATTTTATGATAATAATGGGTTAATATATCATCCAACCCCCTTCTCCTCTTCTTTTTATTTTAGAATGGAAAACGTTGCTCGTGAGGTGTTAATTTATCACCTTCAAGAACGACATGTTTTCATTTTCCTTTACCACCTTCAGATATGATCATGAAACCATTTTTATGGTTGAACCAGATTATTTTATATGTATTATATACTATTTAATGTTTTGGAACTAAATTATGTACATATTACTAAATGATTAAACAAAATTAGATCGTTGTGGTCGAAAAACCGCACGAATTCACCCAAACGATCATCATTAAATTCTTATCTAATGATTCACCCACATGGTATATAACATAATTCATTATAACATAATTTATACTCTTTTAATATCATTATTAACATGTAATATAAGTTCTTTATGTTTATCCATGTTCTACATGAACTTCCATTCATGAATACAATTGAACCATTCAAGAAAACCAAAAAAATAAACATTCACAAAAAATGGATTTAAACTCTATAACTCATACAAAGGCCCATAAAATAACTTAATGAAACCATAATTAACCTTAATCATGAAAAAATGGTTCTATAATTTTTAATTAATGAATCTAATGTTGTTATACCAGACATTAAAGTGAAGAAAGTGTTCAAATACAAGGTAAGGGGAAATTCTCGAACCCAACTTTCTTTCTTCGGGTTCTCCCTCTTTCACTCCATTTTCAATACAGTTACTCCTGAAAAATAATTTTTTCATCATTATATTAAATTTTCTGGGATATAAATGTTTTATACTTAAGTTCATGACAAACCTATTTTTTTCCAAAATAACACTTCTTTCGAATAAACACACTCTCAAAGATTGTTTCTTCTTCACTCATCGTTTATTGTTATATGTCAAGAATGTCATTACCTCTATATTTTGGGAACCAAATGTTTATTAATATATTCCTTATGATGTAAAACACATTTCTTTCCATTGTTTATTTTATTCTCAAGTTTGACATATTTTCTATGTGGCATTCATGATAATGTAAATGTTATGGTATGACGGGTGCGCCTGGAATTATATAGCGCAATATGAATGTTATGATGTGATGGGTGCGCCCAGAAATATACAGTTCTCCAATTCATTGGGTAAAGTGATTAATCTCATGAGTTAATGGGAAATTATGTGTTAACATGATGCTATCATTGTTCACAACTATGTGTGGTAGTTAACCACTAAGACACGATGTTTCATTGTTTATGAATTGCCACATTCCAAGTCTTATCTTAATGATTCCTCTCATGTTTATGATCATATGACTATTTTATGATGATAATGATTATGCCCATACCATGTTAGGTTGTTTTGTATTTATATTTATCCACTTACTGGGCTTTTATCTCACCCCTTTTTGATGTATATCCTCAGGTGACTACATGTACTAAAGAGAGTTCAAGTGCCAATAAGAAGCTAGAGAAGAAGGAATTAAATAAATGTTTATGCTTGATGTTGTAAATGTTATGTATGCTCTTAGTTTTCCCAAAACAATAAACCTTTGGATCCTCGATGTTTAATACTATTATTTTTTTTTATCTTTAAAATGATGTAATAGTAATGTAAGAAAAGGAAGAGTCTCTATAGTTGGTATCAGAGGAAAGGTTTAGTTAATTTGGGAATTAGGATTAGTGAACCTTAGAGAAAACCTCTAGTATGCGAATAAGTACAATAAGCACACAATAAGATTTTTTTGAACATAGGGATCACATAAGATATTCTTTTAGTTTAAATTTCACAAATGAATAAGTTAATCATGACTCGTTGAATTATGTTTTGTTCAAACCTTTTCTATTTTAGAAAATGGTGGGAACCAAAATAAACTAGGCCAACAACCCATGCGAGGGACAATGCAACGATTGCCCGAATGACATCCCCAATGTTTTGGAAGGTGGAGTTCAAAACTTCATGGAAATTTTTACCCAACTATCTCAGGTTATGAATAATAACCTGAATAATGAGGAACGTCCTACTTCACCAAAGAGGGAGAAACTGGTTATCGAATGTTTTATGCAGCAATGACCACTGACATTTAGTGGATCTTCTAATCCACTATTTGTGAAAAAAGGGTCAACTCCATAGAGAAGATCTTTTCTGTGCTTCACTGTTCTGAGATGGATAATGTGACCTTATCTATTTATCATCTATATGGAGAGGAAAATCAATGGTGGGCTTTGATTAAGAACACCAATCCAAGGGACAAAATTGAATAGATGGAATGGGAAGACTTTAAGATCATGTTTCATAACAATTATTTCACATTAACTCTTTGTATGAAGATAGAGAGAGAATTCATAGAGCTCAAGAAAAAGTAAGGAGAATCTGTAAAAAACTACAGAGCGAGTTTCATAAGGATTTCAAGGTACACTTAGGGTTTTGTTATAAAAAATGATATAAATATTGATAGATTCTTTAGTGGATTAAAACCACACCTTCTAAAGGCTCTTGCAATTCGAGACTTTGGGAGTTATGAAGAAGTTGTTCGATGTGATCGAAAATTGTATATGCAGTTTATAGAATGGCTCCATGGATATGTTGATAAGAAATGAAATATGGAGTTTCATGCCATAGGATATAATGATAAAGGTGGGAAGAAAACTCAATGACCCACATATAAAAAATGTGGGAAGATGCATCATGGGAACTGCCTCAATGGGATGGGGAAATGCATAAAGTGTGGGAAAGAAGGCCCCCATGATCAAGAGTGTCGAAAAGACATGAAAAGGAAGGATAGTGTAGTGGAAGAAACGAGAGAACCACCCATGGTCCAATTCTACAACTGTAGGGAGCAAGGGCACTGTGCAAGCTAGTGCACTAAACCTCAAGTTCTCGAGGGTAATCAGCATTAGTAGCCACCAATTCCAAAAGAAAAAAGGGAAGGATTATGCCATCACTACTGCAGAAGTGGATCAAGATAATGAATTCGTACAAGGTACACTTCCTATTCACTCAAGAATGGAAAAAGTCTTATTTGATTCTGGTTCTACACATTCCTTTGTATCTTGTAAGTTTTATAGAACTATAGAATCGAATCCCCAAAAACTTGAAGTAGAGATATCTGTAAAAACACTAAGTGGTGAAATAATTGAAACCCAAGTGTTTGACTCTTATCCTATTGGAATATGTGAGAATATTCTTCCAGCGAATCTCATAATACTTCCCTCGATGGAATTTGACACTATAATGAGAATGAATTGGATCTCATTATATATAACACATATCAAATGTTGGGAAAAGGAAATATCTTTTCATATTCTAAACCATCCCATGATTCTCTAAAAATGCAAGGAAGATCATGAATATCATTTGAAAAAACCATCAACGGTGTGGTGTTGATTCCCTATGAAGAATCATACCTTGACTAAATGGTTGTGTCAAAAGAAAGTGCCAACCTTGTGGAAATTCCCATCATGAGGGAATATGGTGATGTATTTCCCAAAGAGTTACCCAGACTTCCCCCAGATTGTGAGGTAGAGTTATCCATATAACTCATACCTGGAGCTACTCCTATCTCAAAGTGTCCCTATAGGATGGATCTTATCGAATTGGAGGAGTTAAAGAAGCATCTGCAAGAGCATTTGGACAAAGGGTTCATACGCCCTAGTGCATCACCTTGGGGTACACCTGTGCTCTTTGTAAAGAAGAAGGATAGAACAATGTGGTTGTGTATCGATTATCAGGAACTCAACAAGATAACCATAAATAACAAGTATCATATTCCAAGGATTGATGACTTGTTCAATCAGTTAAGAGGAGCTCAATACTTCTCAAATGTATATATTTGTTCTAGATATCATCAACTAAAGGTGAAGAAGGAAGATATTTAGAAAACTGCCTTTCATACAAGGTACGAGCACTATGAGTTTCTAGTGATGCCCTTAAGAATGACTAATTCCCTTGAAATCTTTATGGATTTTCTTAATAGAGTCTTTATACATTACCTAGAAAAAATTTTTGTAGTTTTTATCGATGATATTGTCATCTACTCTAAGAGAAAGGATGAACATGAAGAACATCTAAGACTTGTGTTGGTGACATTGAGAAAGGAGAAGTTGTATGACAATTTCCTAAAGTGTGACTTTTTGATGAAGCAAGTCACATTCTTGGGACATTTGATCACAAGTGAGGAAATTTATGTGGACCCTTCAAAAACAAATGTGATTGAGGAATGGCCCAGACCCTCTAGTGTCACAGAAATATATAGTTTTCTTAGATTAGCTGGGTACTACCAGAGTTTTGTGATAAATTTTTCAAGATTGTTAATCCCAATAACCAAGTTAACAAGGAAAGGGGTAAATTATGTATAGATTAAAGAATGTGAGGAAATCTTCAAGGAGATAAAGATAAGGTTGATCACTAAACCAGTACTCACATTACCAAAGAGTGGAGAAAGTTTTTTTGAAATAAAGTGATTCTTCAAAGAAAGACTTGGGTTGTGTAATCATGAAAAATGATAATGTGATAGCCTATGCCTCATGACAGTTGAAGATACATGAGCATAACTACCCAACGCGTGATTTAGAGTTGGCAGCCGTGATTTTTTCCTTGAAAATTTAGCGGCACTACCTTTATGGTGAGAAGTGTGACATATATACCGATCACAAAAGCCTAAAGTATATATTCACACAAAAGGATATCAACATGAATCAAAGGATATGGTTAGATCTAATAAAGTAATATGATTGATCTATTCACTATCATACTAGAAAGGCGAACAAGGTAGATGATGCTCTAAGCAGAAAATATCCTACTACTCTATCCATGTTACAGATTGAGAAAGACCATATCTTCTTGGATATGCAAAGGTTTGATTTGGAAATCATAAGGGCAGGGGATACATCCTACCTTTACCAAATGATTTTGCAACCATAAATCCAAGAGATGATTAAGGAGGCACAAAGGGATGATCTGGAGTTACAAAAGAAGGTGAATGTAGTGAAGGAAGGGAAGTTGCACGAGTTCTGTATCGATGATGATGGTGTGATTTGGTTTGGAACGTGGCTTTGTGTGACTTAATCACCTGGGATACAGAAGGATCTATTAGAAAATGCACATAGCTCAACATTCTCTATCCATATTGGTAGCACCAAGATGTACTGAGATCTCTGAGAACACTTCTGGTGGGATAAAATGAAGAAGGAGATCGTAAAATATATCTTAAGGTGCTTGGTATGCCAGCAAGTTAAAGCAGAGTGACAAAAGTCCAAAGGGATGATGAAACCATTGCCTATACCCATGTGGAAATGTGAGAATGTCACCATGGACTTTGTCATGGGTCTCATAAAGATGTCAAAGGGAAATAATGAGATATGGGTAGTGGTTGACCGACTCACCAAGACTTCCCATTTTATCGCTATTTAGGAAGATCTCTTACTTTAACATCTTGCAAAGATATATGTGAAGAAAGTGGTGAGACTTCATGGTGTTCCACTATCAATTGTCTCCGATCATGATACAAGGTTCGCATATAAATTATGGAGGAGTATTCAACATGTCTTGAGTACTGAATTTAATTTCAGCATGACCTATCTCCCCAAAATTGATGGCCAACCTGAAAGAACTATTTAGACACTTGAATATATGCTAAGAGCCTGCTCTCTAAAATTCAAAGGTGGATGGGATCAAGATATCCCATTGGTTGAGTTATCATACAACAATAGCTTCCACTTGAGTATCTATATGGATCCATATGAACCTCTGTATGTAAAGATATGTAGAACTCCAACCTATTGGTATGAAGTTGGAGAAAACAAGCTACTTGGACCTGATCTTGTGAAAGAGACAATAGAGAAGGTTCAAGTCATCCAGAAACATATCAAAGCTGCTTGGGTCGTAAAAAGAGCTTTGATGACAACCGTTGAAGGGACTTGGAGTTTGATGTTGGAGATAAAGTCTTCCTTCGAATATCACCATGGAAGATACTCATGCGTTTTGGAAAGAAAGGGAATTTAAGACCAAGGTACATTGGCCACTTTGAGATCCTTGACCGCATAGGATATGTGGCCTATCATCTTGCACTTGCACTGTATATAGATCAAGTTCATGATGTTTTTCACATATCACTCCTAAGGAAGTACATACTATATCCCTCACATATACCTAACTCATAGGTGGTATAGCTGGAAGATGATCTCTCTTATGAGGAGCAGCTAGTAAAGATTCTGGATCGGAGAGATAAGGTTCTACGCAACAAGAAAACTCACCTTATCAAAGTGTTGTGGAGGAACCATAAGTTTGAAAAAGCAACTTGAGAACCATAGGAGGTAATGAAGGAGAAGTACTCTCACCTATTTGTGTAAAATAAAATTTCGAGGGTGAAATTTCATAAGGGTGGAAGAATGTAACGACCCAAAGTTTTATCAATGGAAATATCTTCTTATAATCATGACTTAAAGTATAATCACATTGGGAATCATAATGAAATATCATGATACTAAATACCATATGACCATTAAACATAATTTTTCCACTTCTATGTTTTGAAATTCAAAAATCTGACATACACGGTTTTGTTCAAGGTGATTTTTGGAGTCTAATAGAACAAACTTAATTTTTGGTGAATAGTAAAATAACCTTATGAATAGTAATGTTACCTTATGAATAGTGACATACCCTTATGAATAGTAACATCACCTATGATAATATATATATAGTATTTAAGTGAAAGTATGACGTACCTATGTTTTGGAATAAGTAAATAAATGTTTTAAAAACTGTATTTTTCAAGTAAAATATGATTTTAATTAAAAATTAAATTAATCATATTTAGAAAATTATTTTTGAAAAATGGAATTCATTTTTGGATTCTACACGTCAAAAAAAATTAGGGTGATTTTTTGGGATTTTTTCTGAAATACTTGAATTTTTGGTGAATAGTAAAATACGATAATTTATGATAAATGTTAAATACATGAATTATGATGTCATCAGCTGATGTATGGATGAGGTAAGGACATTATCTCTAACTAACACACACTTATTACTATTATTGGTCATGGAATCATCACTATTACCTGTCTTTTGGAGAAATAATAAATTAATGAATATAATATTGAGAAAACCCCTCTCCCCTCCACTATAAATACCACCCTTCACACCCTCATTTACTCATACCTATCAAACTTCAATACCTATATAAACTCTACCCAAAAATATTACCTAGATCATCCCCCACATCCAAGAGCTTTTGGTCTCATCAAAAGATCAATTCTATGTTCCTCAAGAAGGATCTCAAGAGGAAGATTCAAGAGGTAATTCCTCTCTCTCTCTTTTCCTTTAATTTCATTTCAATTTCAAGTTATTTTATTAATATATCCCCAACTATCCTCATACACATGGTATGGTAACTATAGTATCTTAAATATAATATAATGTTATGATAATAATGGGGTAATATATTATCCAAACCCCTTCTCCTCTTCTTTTTATTTTAGAATGGAAAATGTTGTTCGTGAGGTGTTAATTTATCACCTTCGAGAATGACATGTTTTCATTTTCCTTTACTGCCTTCAGATCTGGTCATGAAACCATTTTTATGGTTGAAATAGATTATGTTATATGTATTATATCCTATTTAATTTTTTATAACTAACTTATGTACATATTACTAAATGATTAAACAAAAGAAGTTCGTTGTGGTCGAAAAACTGTACGAATTAACCCAAACGATCATCATTAAATTCTTATATAATGACTCATCTACATGGTATATAAAATAATTTATTATAATACCATTTAAACTCCTATAATATCATTAATAACATGTAATATCAGTTCTGGATATTTATCCATGTTCTACATGAACTTCCATTCATGAATACAAGTGAACCGTTCAAGAAAACCATAAAAACAAACATTCCCGAACAATGGATTTAAACTCTATAACTCATCCAAAGGCCCATAAAATAACTCAATAAAAACATACTGAACTATATTCATGCACAAAAGGTTCTGGAATTTTTAATTAATGAATCTAATGTTTTTATACAGGACATTAAAGTGAAGAAAGTGTTCGGATACAAGGTAAGGAGAAATTCTCGAACCGAGATTTCTTTCTTCGGGTTCTCCCTCTTTCACTCCATTTTCAGTACGGTTACTCCTGAAAAATAATTTTTTCATCATTATATTAAATTTTCTAGGATATACATGTTTTCTACTTAATTTCATGACAAACCCAATTTTTTACAAGAGAACTCTTCTTTTGAATAAATACACTCTCAAAGATTGTTTCTTCTTCACTCATCATTGATTTTTCTATGTCAAGAATGTTATTCCATCTATATTTTGGAATCCAAATGTTTATGAATGCATTCCTTATGATTTAAAACCCATTTATTTTCATGGGTTATTTTATGTTCAAGTTTTACATATGTTCTATGTGGCATTCATGATAATGTAAATGTTATGGTGTGACGGGTGCACCCAGAATTATGTAGAGAAATATGAATGTTATGATGTGACGGGTGTGCCTGGAATTATATAGTGCTCCATTGCATTGGTTAAAGTGATAAATATCATGATTTAAATGGAAATTATGCATAAACATGATGCTAGCATTGTTCATAACTATGTGTGGTAGTTAACCACTAAGACATGATGTTTCATTGTTTATGCATTTCCACATTCCAAGTCTTCTCTTAATGTTTCCTCTCATGTTTATGATCATATTCCTATGTTATGATGATAATGATTATTCCCATCCCATGTTATGTTGTTTCGTGTTCTTATTTATCCACTTACTGGGCTTTTAGCTCACCCCTTTTTGATGTATATCCTCACGTGACTACATGTACTAAAGAGAGTTCAAGTGCCAATAAGAAGCTAGAGAAGAAGGAATTAAATAAATGTTTATGCTTGATTTTGAAAATGTTATGTATGGTCCTAGTTTTTCCAATACACTAAACCTTTGTATCCTCAATGTGTAATACTATTATGTTTTTTATCTTTAAAATGATGGAATAGTAATGTAAGAAAAGATAGGGTCGCTATAGAAATCATGTTCTTTCAAAGCTTACTACTGAAACTCTTCCAAAAATAAAGCAGTTTCTAAAGGGTTGTGAATAATTCCAACCTCATTGACGTTGTGATTCCAAGAAATTTCTCTCACATACCATAACTAATGTGACACTACCCACCTTAGGATTGTCCATGTCATTGCAAGAAAATATCATCCACTCACAAGCATGCTAGTTTAGAAACACCTTAAACGCATATGTAACATTACACGAACCACGATCACCACATCAACATCTGGAATGAAAGCTGAAATTTAAACCAACCAGTGTTTAGAAACACCCGAGTCCCAAAAAGTCTTCACGAGTAGTGTGATGAACTTACCTTAATGCCCCAGTCACTCTACTTCAGGGTTAAACTAAGAACGTCCTCAACATTTCAAGCTCAATGATCACATCAGACTCGACTGGTTTGTTACACAATGAAACACTCAACGTGTACTGTGTATGTCAACACATACAACCCAGAGTTCACAAAAGAAAACTACACATCATCTCATACAACCATTAACTCGAATGAAGACATACTGAGTCATCATCACTAAAGAAAAGAGAGGTTCACATGAACTCCTAAGAAACTGATCATGATCAAGGCATTTCTAACCTATTGAACCAAGAATCCATCGATGCTTGTTACCATATCAAGGATCAGGGAACAATGACCACCCATCTGAACAATGGTGTATTTTTTTAAAACACACAAGTCTTACTAGGGACAACAACACCCAAATGGAACCAACGTAAAAAATCTCACAATAGAAGAAAGGCATCTCAAGATCTAAGGGTTCTACCTACCATGGGATATCCCCTTATGAAGCATACACATCAAACCTATATCTTTTCATGAAAAACAAATCCACTAGGCTCAAGAACCCTTTTCCATTTCATCCATTGCTAAAAGAAATTGCCTACAGATGAATGCTCACGTCTCCTTTCCAAGGCATGTCACCAAAACATTTAAACAACCCTTACACGAGGGAATAAGGAAAGGAAACCACTTCAGGTTCCAATTTAAAGTCATTACATTAATTTATTTCAATATTTAAACATTTAAAATAATTTTAAGTAAAACCTCAAGAACTATTCTAATAAATAAGGTACTTGGAGTCCACTTTAGCTAACAGATCAAAGAAAAATAGGAAATTTAGCACATAAATTCATTTTAACTGATTAAGAGACCTCCAAAGGTCCCATTAAACCAACCCTGGTTCTTCAAAAAGAAACCCTATTAGTAGTTGTTTAATTATATAAAGCATAAACACCATAATGATTTATCTTATAAAAACATTCCCCAACTGACCTACTTGGGTCCGGTTGAGTATTTTAAAAGTTAACCAACCATTCAAGTTCAAAAATTAGAATCTTTCACATTTATAACCATTATCAAACATACCATGGTTATACAAAGGCTCGATCACATTGGTGGCCATCTACCAATCCATAAGGCTCCCATACACCTTATGGTTGGAATTTGGCTCCCATTAATAGAAAAAATTCCATTTTAACATTTAAATTTAAAATCTCATTTTCATTTAAACAATGCATATAAACATTTATATAATGGTTAAAATATGGTTCATGTATACAGGTTACCCTTTTCCAAATCGTAAGGCTCCCATACACCTTACAATTGAAAATTGGCTCCCGCTTAAACTGCAACCAACAATTTCATCACATGAAACCATTTTACATATCAAAACAAACATGCTATAACAAGCACAAAAGCATGGAATATTTCATATAATCATGTTACACCATAAGAAGGAAATTATAAATAAATAGTCATGAAAACATATTTCCTTAAAAGGTACAAAACAAGCATGGAATCACTCAAGGAACACAAACATACTTAGCAGGCAACATACTAATGTAGCTACATGGCATGGCATGTGAGATTCTAAGTGCCTAATATGATGCATGTAATGTTACTTCCTTTCCATTTAGGCCAAGATAAAAATACCCTATATTCCATAAATCCATAAGCTAAGGAAAATACACCATCCCCCCAAGGTGAAATCACATCAACTGTATTATCGAATAGTATAAACAACAATCCCCAACCCTAGCCACTTGGTCATTTCCCGTACGTGGGGTGATCAGTCCCAAGCATGACTATTAAAAAAGTGTCGATACATTACTATTCTCCTATTTACCAACCCAAAATAGTAAGAAAAAGGGGAAAAGTTGGCTTTGATTCCACTTTGAAACATCCCAACCCGACTTACCATTAAACTGGTAGCCAGACCATTCACCACATGACCTCAAGTGCATCTCCATGTATGCTAGAGGCTACCGACTAGAAATGAGGGTGTAAATTTAGTTCAGTGGGGAAACTATACCCTCAATATCAGAGTGCACAGTAGTAACCAAGAAATAATACTTAGATATAAGCGGAAGCAATATAAATCAATAACTAAAACAGAGGAAGACAATTGTAATAATAACTGAATACAGAAAGAGGCCAATGCCAGTTTTTTAATGCATTCATGTCATATGATGATAAATATTTGAAAGAATAAAATAGTACAACATGATTTTCATTACAATAAAAAAAATAAGAAAAGAATTTAAAGACCAAAGGAAATCACCACGATCATACCGAGCTCCAGCTCTGTCCTTTTCTCTAACTTCTAGATACATGAAATACAACAAAAGCAAGGTCCATAGTCCTGTAAACAAGTAGGTCTACTCGGGAACTAAAGGTACCTAATTAGGGTGTGAGATATAAATCTCAGTAGGCCGGAACCCATGGTGTCGATCCCAATTTATTGGAATATAAATTATGTAGGGTGCAGGTATAACATATTTAATAAACAGAACTGTATAAATAAATAACACCCATCCATATTTCTAGAGAACACCTGATGGCTATACCATCTTTGGCTCATCGCTAGAATAAGATTCTGATCATGTCACTGTGTGTGTGTGTGTGTATATATATATAATAGAAGTATATATATATATATATAGAGAGAGAGAGATATTTGTTGGGGTGGATCGGGACATACCTCTACCATCCAATTCTAGGGGAGCTCTCACAGTCTGCACCTAACCCAGGTCCAAGAGGCCTTAGTCTCCTGGAATACAAGCATCTGATATAACAAATACATAAGTGGCATGGTTTAAGCATGCCTCTCACCCACAACACACACACACACACACACACACACACACACATATATATATATATATATAACTGGCATGGAGTAAAACTACCTCCCACCCATTAATATACATAATTAGCATGGGGTAAAACTGCCTCCCATCCATAATCATTTATCATACTATATTAGGGTAAAACTACCTCCCATCCATGATCTTTTATAATACTATAATGGGGTAAAACTAACTCCCATACATAATCATTTATAATAATGGAATGGGGTAAAACTGCCTCCCATCCATAATCATTTATAATACTGGAATGGGGTAAAACCTCCTCCCATCCATAATCATTTATAATACTGACATGGGGTAAAATTGCCTCCCATCCATAATCATTCTCATATACCCATATCTATATAAGTGGCATAATCACATTCAAAACAAAATAAATTAAGGTAAAACTTCTTAAGCATTTCAATTAAAACACCAACACATGCTTAATCATGTTCAAATCATTCCTTGAGGCAAGAACTTACCATGTGTGACTTTATCCATACACAATTCCATTCCTTGGAATCCATTTCATTTAAACACTTTAATACAAGGTAATAAATTCATTATGACCTAACCATTTAATCGAGGAACTCCATTTAGTGGATGTCATCCTATTAAGGAAATTACAAAACAAGACCAAGCTCAAGATCTTTCCTTTAAATAATCACATGGGTGTTTTAATCATAATAATCCTAACAATATTCTAAAGGGCTTAGTTATAATATCTCACATGGGCTAGGAATTAAAAAGCTTCACATTATTTCACAAGCCATTTGATGGAATTTACATCAATTGAATCACATGGGAAAAACTTTATAATAGGTTTTTCAAACTTAACAACCTACTACACGATGTGGTAGTGTTAAACTCACATGGGAATGATAGTATCTATCTCACATGGGCATATCCATACAAGAAAAAAACATGTTTAATTAAGCAATGGCATAATAAGGGCCAAGGGTCTTAGTCACTCATCCCTTCCCAATTAATTCATTTAAATCATCATTTTATATACAAATCAATTACATAATTAACATCCCATGACATTGGGTAAAAATTCACACCTAAGGGTATCCAAGGCCTAAGTCATTCAAGTTTCATTTAACAAGAAAACCTAGAGTTTTATTCTAGTTTAACAAACTATTACACATGGTATATTCTTGAAATAAATCACATGGGAAACATCATTTAACAATATTCAAGGTCCATGTAATAACATACCATATATTGATGCCAGTAGGAAGAAATATGAAGAACTCAAACCACACTAAGCATGATATAACATCTATTGCTACTTTTTTGTTTGAAAGCAGCACACCTCCATTGGAGGGGTTTTATTATAAAAACATGACTTTATAAAATAATAATCCATTTATCTCATTTAATAATATCATTCAATCTATGAATTTACATTAAACTAGGAAACTCATAAAAAACTTACTTAAAGAAGCAACTAAGGAATTCTTAAATAAAGAGTCAAATATAGGGACCCTACCTCAAAGTGGAACCAAGCTGTCCACTTCAGCTCTTGACACTTTCTAACTATGAGTTTCTTCTCCCACACTGAGCATATGAACCTTTTTATACATATAAGGAAAACTAGAACATATACACACACCCGTATGTCCATGATAACATGAAAGGTGATCCTTACATATATGCTTATATGCATATACTAGCCTCCACTCACCTACGCATACATTTTTCATATATATACATAGGAACACCATTCACCATACATGTATTTCACTAACATGGATGAAATTACATGTAATGAGGGAACCTATATATATATACACTTACCTATTCATACTTAGGTGAGTCACCTTAGACTCGATGACTCAAAACCACAAAACAGAGTTCAATGCACTTGAAAAAAAGCTGACAGATCGAAACCACCTGAAGTGCCTCGCCTTCGGTGGCGATTGTCGGAATCCATAAGAACATGACGTGAGATAACTTCATCATGACCCTTGCAGATTCAGTTAATAATCATGAAGGAACCGTGAAGAATTGACAGACGGAGTTGGAGCCGAAGGAGGGGGGCTGCATCGCACCTCAAAAGGTAGGGGTGCGGGTCGCGTCACACCTCAAAGGGGAGGGGAGAGGATTCCCTCTTGTTTCTTATAATAACCTAAAATATAACTAATAATACTAATAAAAATATTAATGATAATAATAATAATAATTATTATTATATTATTATTATTATCATTATTAAAACAAAAATGTTCCAATGCTCAGTTTTAAAATTTTTCCCATTCAGTAATTACCAAAAAATCAAAAACCCTCATAAAAACCACCCTTTCCAAAACATGGGTTTCTACATAGAGATCCCCTATGTGAGTATACAATAGTCATCACAAACCTACCCTATGGGAGTATACAATATCTATCACAAACCCAGAGCTAAGTTCACCCTGGTATACTAGACCAAATGCACCTCAGTAGATAGCAGGCCCCCAACAGATTGCAGTCCATGAGTCCCCACCAAAGGACCCTCGCCGGGATAACATGTGATGGTCCACCTGATCATCGAAGCTCTAAATCCATGTAATCCAAACTATATCAAAGCTCCAACACTATGTAATCTCTATCCAATATTACATACCTCCCCTGTGTAAGTTTTCATATATGGAGAATATGCTCTATAATATTTTGATACCTCTCATATGGGAGTTTCCATTAATTTATCAAAATGATCTATGGAATTTATTATATTAAGTATCATTATAAGAATCATGATCATTGGTGTCCATATACCCAACCCTCCAGGAAACAAAGTTCAAACTCCCCAAAGTCATCTCTACCCATTCCCACATATAACCACTTAGGTTCATCTCTCTAAAGGAAAGCTACATATGTCCCCTAGGTTATCACTATAGCAGAGGCACCCTTACATGGGTCCATGGTCTCAGATCGATCTCAATTCATCACCCAAATATCTTTGGAAATTGTATCCCATGGAATCATTATCAAAGTAGTATGTCCTAGATAGATATATGGGGTATACCAAATTGGAGTTAATTAAGGAGATGTCCCATGGCCCATCTCAGTTATAGAGGTCTCACTGGGTCATTCCACTCACCCAGCCCAGTACTGGTCGGCCTAAGGTCCATCCATATAGGCTTGTTCATGGGATAAAAAAGTCACATTAGACTCTTTTACACCTCCTAAGAGTTCTGGAAGCTTCTAGGTAACTCAAATTTCATGGCTTCGACCATCAGCGACTGAGGTGATAAGCTAGAACACAAGGTTTTTTCATGATCCTTATTGCTCATACATTTCAATTACACATTTAAATTTAATTAAAAACAATCCATCTTAATTAAATTAACCCAGGGCATCACCATTAGTGGTGTGCATGAACATTCACATGTGACATAAAAATAAACATAAGCCATAAGGCTATCATGTGAGACCACCTACCTTAATTGATATTTACACATTTACTTTCCAAGTGATGGAAGCAAATATCAAGACCCATCCAATCCCATCCATGATCAACCATGATAGCCTTCTTAACTAAAGCTCACAAATAAATAAAATATCTAATAATTAATTATAACATTTATAATTTATTTATTTATTTCATTCCAACTTAGTATAAATTCATATAACTCACCAAACATCGAACGACCACAAGCTCTTATAGTAACAGGTTTTCAGCCACCCCTGACACACCCTTGAACCCAAGATGAGTGAAATCCCCAACCTAAACTACCAATTTCATCATTAAAAATTTTAATTTTAAAATTAAATCCAAATGAAAATCAGTAGTGCAACGTACCTCAACCAAAATGATGAACCACCACATATAGACAACATCCTAGGTTACCCTCTCCCTAGGTAGAGTAAAAGACCCTTAATGCTTGGATGATTCCACCATGCTCTAGTAGAATCAAAACTAAATCCCTAAACTATGGAATAAAAATTTAGAACAAAAGGGAGAATAAGATCAAAAGTGAGTAGCATAGGGTAGATCATACCTCAAATAACCTGGAAAACACCCAGAAAAAAACCCCTTGATGGGGCTTAAAGAATGAGGGAAGGGGGTAAAGAGACCCCCTGGTTTGCGCACACACAAGGGAGGAAGAGTGGAGAGGAATGGATAAAAACCCAAGGGGTATTTTATTCATTTCCCACTTTTAACACAACTTGGAATGTTTCACACTTTGTCTAAATAGTTTTTCAAACCATGCACCAACTGTGTGTCATCCACTTTCCAAGGTAACACACCTCGCATGGTTTGGATGCACAGTTTTCCAAGTCATGTGCTAACTGTGCGGGTGGATCTGCAACTCTACATGATATCCACTTGAAATCTAGAATGGTTTTACCTTAAGCATTCTCTAACCATGTGACCCAACTCTTTCCCTTACAAAATTAACTAAAATTTCATTGATCATTAGGGTGCCATATGGTTTCCCCTAAATTGTGTTCCCAAAATCATGCTCCCTAACTAGAGTTCTATAAAAATATTTAAACTGAACCTGAATCTATTGAGGATCATCTGACCACCTAATACACCATTCGAACCTCATTCCACGTCTAAAAACATCAATTTAAGGCATTCCAACTCTTGAAACTTGATTTTAATGCACAATTTAAAATATGAAACTGTAATTATTTAGAAAATTCAAATTTACCCTAAAATTAAATAGCCATACATACACAGGGTTTTATAGGTATTTCATTGTTATGGTGGATGGATTCGTGTGATTGGCATGGGAAAAGGTGAATGGGTGTTGTGGTTATCGGTTTGAGATTGTGTGGTGTCTATTGGATTTGGATCACATGGAGTTTGTTTTGGTGATTGGTTGGTTATTATGGGGTTGTGTTATAGATTCCTGGTGGTATATAATATAATTTTTAATAATTAAAGTGATAAATATAAGTGTTATGTAATTTAATGATAAATTATTTGTTTATAAACTATTATGTTTTAAATGGATAGGTTATGGTTTGGATAAATCTGATAGATGTCTAATGAATAGTTTGATTTTAAATATATATGAATAAATGGAACAATGAATGCAATGTGTATGGTTGTGTTATAGAGATAGAAATGGTTTCTAGTGAATGGTGGTGATGATGTGGTGGTGGTTACAGGCCTTAGCAGTGTTTTCTTGGTATGAACCCTATGGTTGTGCTTGGGTGAGTCTATGACACGCACACACACACACACAGACACACACACATATATTATTTTCTTGTGATTTATTATAGACCCCACTTAAATAAGATAATTTTATCGATGCCTAAATATTTTAGGGTTTGGATTTTTCCCCAACATCTAGGTTGGTGAGAGAAAAAATGGTTCACTACTCCCTCTTCCCTACTCTCCCTTTCAGGAATAATTTTGACTGTAATGGTTCGAGGTTATAAAGAATGGGTTTTGATTGAAAAAATTTAGATTGAAGATTATGATGATTAATATGTGTTGATAATGAGATGATTATGTGATAGAGGATGTGATACATGGTGAGGGTAATGTATGGTAGGATTAGTGAACAAGGTTTGTGGTACCCCATACCCACACTCCTAGGTCTATTACTAAAAAAATTATTTAAACATTGTATTTGATACAAAATTAGGTGACCCAGGCTAAACATATCATTATTTTTCATCATTTCCATAATTTAAACATTACATTTCACAAGAAGTCACATAATACAAAGAATAGAAGGTTTAGTTTCTTTGATTACTAGCTACATAAGAAACTTATTTTACAATACTTGTGAATATTTATCCATAATTGATAAACACTAGACTTACTTATAGACTTATCATAAGTTATACTCATCTTTATAACCTAGGTAATAGAAACATAATAAAGGGGTAATCTCAAATAAACAATAAGGGAAAATATCATCAAAATATCATTAAGGGTTACATCATAAGAATTTGAGAAAACATGAGTAGAGGATAAATATATTATTAAAAAGAACATGGACTAATAGGATTTGTCCATGAGTCATAATAGAATGAAATATAATCTCAAATGAACAAACATGTACCATGTAATAAGATCATGAGATAATATACATGTTCTATAGATCATAATATTGGGTATATGTCATTAAATGTGGCATGTCATGGAAACATAACATTACAAGGAACTATGGAACAGAACATAAGTATAGGGAACATCGCCTCCATGAGTCACTCATGCACACCAATACTTTCAAATAAGATTAATCAAGTTCATGAATATTTATCAACTTCACAATTAACTCCTCATACTCATTCTTGAAGATGAGACTAATTATGTTCGTGATTACTTTTCTCCTTCATGAGTCTCTTCTCACACTCACGCTTGCAAACAAGATTAATCATTTCTATAAATATTTATCACCTTCATGAGTCAATTATTTCATGCACTCTTGTGAAAAATATTAATCATGTATTTGATTAATTTTTTCCTTCACAAGTCACTTCACACACTCACACTCGGGATAAAACTAAATTAATCTCCTATATACATATCTCATAAGATTTAAACTTTTAACCAATGCATTAGAGGGAGATATAGGACCCAACCTATCATCAACCATAAATTTTTTCCCATGATATATCAATCATTTATCATATCATGAAACCCCATGTAAATAAAATGGATTTCATATCATTTCCACATGTTATCGCCTAATGTGACATCAAAAGTTGATCTGTTGGTACCAAAAATCCAATCACCCAAAAAGATTATTTCATATAGTAATTTATAAGGTTATTTATAAAACATAACTCCCTAAGAGATAAATCTTTTATAGTTAAATATAAAAATGGAATCAAAACATAAAATAGAATTAAGAAGTAATTTATTAATGTTTTTATAAAAAGAAGAATTTATAGGCCACTTTTTAAAAAAATTATTTTGAGAAATTGAAAATAATGAATTTTCAAAATCATTACTTGGAAAGAAATATCAATAATGAAGACTTGAAAAAGATATAAAGGTTTCAAAAATGTGAAGTGAAAATATTTTGAAAGATTTTAATTTTTTAAAAATATTCAATAATGGAGCCTTGAAAATGATATAATGGTTTTCTGGAGGAAATGTGGAGTAGAAGATAAAACATACAATTTTGAAAAGAAAAACCTATTTTTAATTTTTAAAATACCTTTTTTAAACACCCACATCATAAAAAAAATGAAAAAAAATTCATTTTAAAAAGTGTTAAGGAGAAATATGTGGGTCACATAAAATGATTCACAAGTAGGTTTCTAAAGAATAAGAACATTAGTGGGAAGAGAAAATATGGATATGGAGGAGAAATAATCATCAAATAGGATGTGTGTAACATCCTGAGTTCTTGAATGGGACATTTTCCCTAGGTAATTTTTTAACTTTTGAGTTTGGTGGTCCGTCCAATATAAATTCTAAGATTATAAACCTAATTCCAAAAGTTTGATAGTTTAAAGACCTTGTTTTTAGGTGGGGTTTAAGTTTTTGTGGAAGTACTAGGGGTTTAGGAGAACACCAGAGGAAGGATGGATGGCCTGGGCTGTTTCAAATAGCTCTATCCAGAAATTCATATCATATAATATTTACATGATGTGAATTTAGTTTACACGACATGTGGAAGGGCATGCAAGCTCACATGCTTACCCTAATGAATTCACTACATGTATCAAATACATGTCGTGAATGTTATTCATGTCATGTACTAAATACATGATGTGAAACCTATGGGTTTTTTTAAAAGGAGGGGGAGTAGGGAATCATCCCTTTCCATTTTTCTTCAGCCTCCATGAGGTCTCAGCAGCACCCTCCTTTTTTCCCTTTCTCTCATAGGCTTTGAGCCTCCTTCTCCATCTCAGCTCTGATCCGAGCTCCATCTATCTCTTTGGAAGCATAACGGTAAGGCCTTCAATCCTCTTTCTTACTTTTCTTTTTTATCTTTCCATATATAATGCTAAATCCATATGAGATATTTTCCCTATTCTTAGGTTGCTTTCCTAAAACTTCAATTAAACTCGATACAACTTGAGTTAGAAGTCGATATTTGAAAAACAATCACCTATGAGTACAAGGTAGGTGGTTCCTAAATTTCTCCTTAATTTTATTTTTGTTATGGGTGCATGATTGAATACACACATTGGGTTGTTCGATGGAAACCTTTAATAAACTAATTCATGTATTTTAATTTTTTTAATTTATTTTATGGGATATCCTTGCATGTTCCCTAGTATTTTTAATAAATCTAAGATGGGTAGAGGGTATTTTTATATACTGGGAAGGTTAGGACAATTGTGAAATTTAATTTAATTGAAATGTAATATGATTGAAATGGTTCCATGGGAATGTGATAGGCATAGCCCAAGATACATGGGGTGATGTTTTCATGACCCTTCCCCTGGGGCCCATGTTATGACTCCCCAAAACCCGCCTCTTGAAGGCTAGGGGTTGGAAAATAGAGCCTAAGGCATCAACCTATAAGTGGGAGGAATTTTACTGAGTACCTATATGCATGAACACACAACCACATCCCAAGAAAACTGGAAAAGAGAACATGCATGCTACTAAACAACCACTGGGTGTAAAAGTACAAACTGAAAGTGAATGGGCCAGAATACAAACCCAACAAAAGAAAACTACAACAAGAGAAAGTACAAGATTGAAGAAAAGTCATCCACTTCAAGCCCCACCTAATGGGTAAGTATAGAGTAGCTACCGGAAGCCGTAGAAGCACACCCTGCCTGCCTGATCTCACTAGGCACCACCTGGTCCTGGGCCACCAAGCCCTCCGTCAAATCATTGGTTGTTTGCACCAGACACAAAACGTGCGGGAAAATCCCATGCAGGGGTGAGTAACAAAATATTTAGTAGGTACCCCAACCACAATGAAATACCACAAAGAAATCCACAAAGAAAATCATGAAGCATGATCATGAAGCAAGACAACTCGCACAGGTATAATCCAAAGTACATAAATCAAGACTATCAGTCGTAACACTGAACACCTTGGACTATTGAGTTACTCATACCAGATGAGTACCATGGGTCAGCTGGGTCACACAAAGCCACTTGTAGCTGATCCACACAGGTTCTCTAGGATCTGATCCACATATGGTATCTTTTCTTTGGGTCTCAGCCAGCCACAAGATTCCCTCACATAACATGATTGATTCTAGAATAATCTATTACTCAAGCCATAGGATATATCTCTACTACCACAAAAACTCACTTAAAGTATTCCCAAAGGACCGTCTCATCACAAGGGTCACAATTCCACAGACAACGCGTCAATCGGATGCCCGATCTGAAAGATATTGGCATTTTAGTAAACATGGGTTGATTGTGTCCGGGCCTAGTCCAACTCAGTAAGACCAACCTGACTAACCCTGCCTAGGAGGGACACATGAACCATCCTGATTCAATCAACCTGACCCAACCTAGTTTGGGTTTGGGTCATCCTGGTCTGACCTGGCCAGTGGGCCAGGTCCATTCGGCCTTGCAGGACCCGGCCCGGTTCGGTCGTGAGTCCAACCCACCGGGCCACCCAGGGACCCAGATTTATCCAGTTCGTCCCATACTGGTAGTTTGGTTTTCTTTTTCTAACCGATTTGTCCAATGACCCGACTCTATCCCGCCAGACCGGCCCAAAATAGTGGGTCGGTTTACTCCAGACCAGTCTGCTCAGAAGCTCAGTTCGCGCGCCCCAGCTTGGCCCGTATAGCGGGCCGGTCTTCTCCAGCCCAGACGCCAGGAGGGCATCCAGTTCGGTGCCCCACGACCCAGCCCGCAAGGTGGTCCGGTTCGGTTGTACATGGTTGGTAGGAGCCCACCGCCCCACCTAGTCCCGCATGCGGTCGCTGGATCGCGTGCCAGCAAGGATCCACGGCCCGTGCAGCGCAGGTCGCGTCCCGTCCCCGCCATCCGTCGGCCCGAGCATCAGCCGCTCTTGCTGAACTGCTGTAGCGCACCATCGTGGCACACCGCCACCCACCCAGGCTGCCGCCAACACCTTCTGCGGACCACTAGGTCTGCTCTGGTGGTCCATTTCATGAATCGTTTATGCTGACGGTCTTCTCGGGTCTTCGTGTCCCCTGTTATAGCCTTGAAAACCCCTTTCCACCATTTCGAAGGTGCATCCAGAAAAAAAAACTCATAGGAAAACACAAAGGAGGATGGTATCGGGCCTTGTTCATGTTGTCCTGCACCCTCCACATTAGAGATTTTAAAACAAGGGGGCAGGTTCTAAGGATTTAACAAAGTTATATCCCAATGAAAAACCCCAATAAAGAGCACCCTCTCGCAAGAAAAACAATCTGAGGATCAACCTGTTTGTGGGTTGGTCCGAGTTTTCTGTTTAGAAAGAATAACGACCATTCAAATAAAAAGGTAACCCCTACTTGGGATAGATTCATTGGTCGAAGAAGAGTGGGGCCACTTTCCTTCGTTCTCCATTCTTGATCCACCGCCCACATTGCTAGTGATCTTTCAAAGGGTGGAAGGAGAGGGAATTTGTCACACATCGTTGGAGAGGATTTATCGTCGTAGATTCGTCAGAGGAAATATCTACTCTCCAACAACTTATCCAACCCATTATCTCATTAAAAGAGAAATTCATCGCAACGTTTTTGTTACACTGTTTCACCATGTCATTATGCGGTTTCATTTATGAAATGGAATCTCTGTTACAATTAAGTTAAAGAGCCTCATTAATGGGGGTTCGTCGCCGCCTTATCGTCGCATCACAGTGCTGGCATGCCACTGATCAATGGTGAGGAAAATAAAATAAAATAACATTTTAATTTATTTTATTTCTCTTCTGAAAAATCCAAAAATTATTTTTTCTGGTCAACCCTTGCTGGTCGAAGTTAGGTCCTTTCTAGGAAAATCCCAACATTTTGAGTTCAAAAGTTCCCTTGGATTTTTGATCCAATCACCAGTTTAAAATTTAGAAAAAACCTCTCACACATTTATTTAAATGAGCTTAAAAAAATCAAAAAAATATTCCAGGATCACTGGGCCTCAGAATCAGGTGTTGTCTGAGTGTCTGGTGTTGAAAAAATTCCCATATAATTTTTAAAAAAATTACATGGGATTTCCAGGATATTACATTACCCCCAACATTAGGGATTTACATCCACATAATCCAAAACAAATCTAAACGAACAAATAGGGGTAATGAGCATGAATTTGAGCCTCCCACTTCAATGTGCTCTCCTAGAGATTCCTGTACTACCACCGAACGCGCATTGGAGGAATAAACCATCCACAAAGGACCCACTCCTGTTGATCCTCTATCTCCACCAGGAACTCCACAAATGTTGCCCCATCATCAATGTCCAGCTTACCCTATTTGATGATGTGCAATGGATCATGAACATACCTCCTCAGTTGCGACACGTGAAAAACATTGTGCACTCAGGGCATATGTGGGGGGAGATCTAGGTGGTACACCACCTATCCAACTCTGCTTCGAATCTGGAAAGGTCCAATGAACCTTGTAGATAACTTGACGCCCAGGTCAAATCTCTACAATCCCCATTGATTTGAGACCCTAAGGAACACATGCTCTCCCTCCTCGAACTCCAAGGGCCTTTGTATCCTGTCAGCATAAGATTCTGGCCTGCTCTGTGCAGTCCTCATCTTCTCATGGATTATCTGCACCTTCTCAGTAGTGGCTCGTACCAACTATGGACCCATGAGTGTTGACTCCCCTAGGTCTGTCTAGTATAGAGGTGATCTTTTAGGCCTCTCATACAAAGCCTTGAATGGTGACATTCCAATGGTGGAGTGATAGTTTTTGTTGTATGAAAACTCCACCAGTGGAAAGTGGTCCTCCCAACTATGACCAAAATCAAGGGTGCAAGCAAAAATCTTTTCCTCTAAGGCCTGTATGATCCACTACGTATGACCATCTTTCTATGGGTGAAAGGTTATGCTCAAGCATAGATGAGTCCCGAATGCCTCTTGTAATTCCTTCCACAGCTGATATGTGAAGCGAGCATCATAGTCTGAGACGATCGTTGAGGGAACCCCATGAAGTCACATTATCTCCTAGACATAGAGGCATCTTAATCCCTCTACTAACCCCTGCTCCTAGATGAGTAGGATGTGAGCCAACTTGGTGAGTTAGTCAATGATCACCCAGATAGAATCGTGGCCCTTGGACATGCATGGTAATTTGATCACAAAGTCCATTGAGATACCATCCCACATCCACTCTGGTACCTCAAGTGGTTGTGTCAAGCCTACCGAAACCTGATTCTCTTCCTTCACTTGATAACAAGTGAGGAACCGTGAAACAAACTCAACCTCCGCTTTCTTCATTTCTAGACACCAGTACTGACGTCGGAGATCCCGGTATATCTTTTCCACTCCATGATGTACCGCCAAGGGGGAGGTATGAAACTCCATAAAAATATCTTCTCACAATGCCACTTGTACTATTTTTCACCCTCTAAAAAGTATGACATGATCCCCACCTATCTAAAAACCATCAGGATATTATCCTAAGGATAAATGAGCACATCGGGCCTCATATTCAACATCTACAAGATATGACTCCCAAACTCATTGTAAGAGTGGGGGAGTGACAGTCATCAATTGAAGGTAATCTTCTCCATCATCATACACAAAGGATATCTGCATCGCAACTAGCTGCTCCATCACCTCACTCAGAAGCTGCAAACCAGATCTCCTATTGATTGCATCTGCCACCACATTCCCCTTCCCAGAAGTATAGACTATCTCAAATTAATAGTCCTATAGGAACTCCATTCATCACCATTGTCTTAATTTGAGGTCTTTCTAGGAGAAAATATACTTGAGGCTCTTTTGGTCAGAGTAGAAGGTAAACCATTCACCCATCAAGTAGTGCCACCACATCTTCAGAGAAAATACCACAACTGCTAACTCCATTTCATGGTTAATGTAGTTTTTCTCATGCTACCTTAAATGTCGTGAACTATAGGTGATCATTGCTTTCTCCTTCATCAGAACACAACCCATTATAGTCCCTGATGTGTCACAGAAAACTACATACCCAATGACCTCCTCTGGTAGTATCAAGATGGGGGTACTTGTCAGCCTCCGCCTCAGATCCTAGAACTCTATTGGCACTTATCCATCCACGCGAAGGGTTTTCCCTTTCGTTTCAAAGTCGATAAGGGTGCCTATACTCTGGAAAAGTCAGGTATAAGCCTCCGATAGTATCCAGCCAACCCCAAGAAAATTTTTACCTTAGTCACGCTCCTGGGTGTCTCCCAAGAAAGAAATACCTATATCTTTACTGGATCCACTATAACTCCAGCCTATGAGATGACTTGTCAAAGAAAGTGGACCTCCTGAATCCAGAATTGGAACTTCGAGAGATTCCCATAAATATAGTGCTCCCGGAGTGTATCCAGGACTATCCGCAAGTGTATAGCGTGCTCCTCTTCTGACGCTGAGTACACCAAGATGTCATCAATGAAGACCACCACAAAAAAATCAAGGTAAGGATGGAAGATCTTATTCATGAGTCCCATGAATACTTCTGATGAATTGGTCACGCTGAAGGGCATCACCAAGAACTCGTAGTGGCCATACCGGCATATGAAGGATGTCTTTGGTACATCCTCATCCTGTACCCGAAGTTGGTGATAGCCTTATTTAAGGTCTATCTTTGAGAACCAACTCACTCCCTTTAATTGGTCAAATAGGCCATCAATTCTTAGAATTGGATATTTATTCATCACAGTCACCTGGTTCAGGTGGTGGTAGTCCATGCATAGTCTCAATATTATGTCTGCCTTCTTGAAAAAAAACATTGGGGCTACCCATGGTTAAACGCTGGGCCTCATGAATCCCTTCTCCTACAATTCCTCTAGATGTACCCTTAAATCACAAAGCTCCACGGAATCCATCCAATATTCTGGTGTGAATATCGGTGTCGTCCCAGGGTATAGATCGATATATAAGTCTAACTTTATATAAGGAGGTATCCTCATAACATCCTCAAGAAATACGTCTTCATAATCATCCACCACAATAGGAAATCTTGGACTCCTCTCATCCACCACACTGAGAGTGAGGCTAGCCAACTAGTGAGTGATCGGCTGGACCCTCCTCCAAGAAAGTTTGTCCTACATTTCAAGAGTTCCCTTCTTGTCAGTGAAGGAAAATCTAGTCCCATATTTGCAGGAAGACTACACTCTATGCCTAATACAGTCGATCTGATCATGAACTATGGATAACCAGTCCATACCCAAGATGACATCATAAGGCCCCGATGCCAATACTAGGAGATCTCAGCTGAATCTCTCACCACCAATAGTAAGATCACACTATCGACACTAGTGTGTAACTGTTGAATCCCCTCCCGTAGGAGTCTCTAATGGTAAGGATCGACCCAACGGCTCCATTGGAATCTCTAAGCTCTGAAAAAGATACATGGAAAGTAAATAGTGATTGGAACCTATGTTTGTAAGAATTTCAGATAAGGTGGTTAAGACACAAATCGTACCTCTAATAGTCTACAGAGTGCCGAGGTCACAGGCCTCCACTATCTGAAGTTGATCTTGCCCCTTTCAGTCTACTTCCTATGGATGTGGTGGACCACCTGGGGGTAGTGGTGGTAGTACCTCGAACCATTTCCCACCACTTTCTGCTCAGTCTTCTCCTCTACCATGTCTGATGTCCTATAGAGCTCATCGCTCAAACCTCTACCTCTGCCTCAGTGGTCCCTCGACTGTTTGCTGATTGTCTGTACAATGGGTTAGGAAGTCACGATTCATGTGTACCTACCCACCATACGAGTAGCACGAACTACTCCTCTGCTGAACCCCACCACCGATCCTATGTCCTGGGGTCTCCCTCTGGATGGTCTAGCCCACTTGGACCTCTGCATCATCTATCGACTACCCTCCATGGATGACTCATCCACTTGTCGCCCAGTGGTATCTCCCATCATCGGTGCCTTCTTTGTGAGGAATATCTCTACTATTAGGGCTATCTCTAGCACTCCATCTTGAGTGGGGATGATGAGGGAAATCATCCATGCCTGATCTCCCATCGGAGTCCCTTCTCAAAGGTTTGGGCCCTGAAGAAAGGGTCTCATACCATATCTATAGAGTAATCTTCCAAAAACATGTTTCCCTGCTGTAGGTGAAACAAATACTATATGTGCACTGAGCGCAAGGTCATGGGAAAGAAATCCTCCCAAAAATCCACTCAAATTCAGCCCAGGAGAGGGTCATCTCATCATGAGTCTGAATTGTAAAGATCCACCATCTCTCTGTCGAGCCCTGAAAAAGGCTTGAGGCAAAGATCACCATATGATCAAGTAGCATCCTCACTAAGTGGAAGACCCATGTCACCACCTCCAGCTAGTCCTCAGTGGTCTAAGGATCTGTCTCTCCCCTAAACCTAGGAGGTCTCTATATCTGGAACTCGTGCAAGGAACTGAGCCTGCGTGCGTACTCTACCAGTAACTTCGATAGTAACTACTGATCAATGAGTGGTGGTAACGCTGGTGCACCACCCAGTAGGGCCATATATAGCACGGGTCCTTGAACTGATGCCTCACCGCTAGGCGAGCTATCCTCACAGTTATGAATCAGAACCCTAGCTGGCTATCTGCATGGAGGCATCCTAAAATAGATCAATATGTACTATGGTCAATAGATTATACCTAGTGAGCTTAATCTAATTCAAGAAGAACATGTGGAAACACTAAATTCCTATATTATACATACAACCAATGTTTTTTGTATAGATCCGAAAAGCAGAATTCAAGGTCTTGGTATATAGATACATCAGCCACCGTACTAACAATGGACTCCCTAAATCTGAAAGTAAAACTCGAAACATCTAACAATGTTTCCCAAAAACAAAACAACAAACTCCCAGTCTTTTAGGTATAACCGACCACCTATGATACCTCTTTGTCATGACCCATCCCCCAGGGCCCATTTCGTGACTCCCCCAAGCCTGCCTCCCGAAGTCCAGGGGTTGGAGACTAGTGCCTAAGGTGTCAACCTACAAGTGGGGGGCATTTACCTAAGTACCTATAAGCATGCACACACAAACACATCCCAAGAAAAATGGAAAAGATAGCATGCATACTACTAAACAACCACTGAGTGTAAAAGTAAAAACTGAAGGTAAATGGGCCAGAATACAAACCCAATAAAAGATAATTGCAAAAGGATAAAGTATTAGATTGAATACAAGTCATTAGCTGCAAGCCCCACCTAATGGGTAAGTATAGAGTAGCTTCCAGAAGCTGTAGAAAAACACCCTACCTGCCTGATCTCACTAGGAACCACCTGGTCATGGGCCACTAAGTCCTCCATCAAATCGTCGATCATATTCACCAGACACAACATGTGCAGGAAAATTCTGTGCAGGGGTGAGTAACAAAATACTCAGTAGAGACCCCAACCACAAGGAAAGACTACAAATCAATCCACAAATCAAACCATGAAGCATGATCATGAAGCAAGATATCTCACACATGTATAATCTAAAGTACGGAAAGCAAGACTATCATTCATAACATTGAACACCTAGTACTATTGAGTTACTCATCCCAGATGAGTACCGTGGGCTTGTTGGGTCACATAGAGACACTTGTAGCTGATCCATACAGGGTCACTTGGAGCTGATCCACACAGGGTCGCTAAGAGATGACCTACACAGGGTCATTAGGAGATGATCCACATAGGGTCACTAGGAGCTGATCCACACAGGTTCTCTAGGATCTGATCCACAAAGGGTCTCTAGGAGCTGATCCACATAGGGTCTCTTATCTTCAGGTCTCATCCAGTTCTAGGATTCCCGCACATAACATGATTGATTTTGGAATAATCTACTCCTCAATCCATAATTCATATCTTTACTACCACGAAACTCACTCAGATTATTCCCAAAGGACTATATCATCTCAAGGGTCACAATGTCGTATATGGTTCATCAATCAGATGCCCATTCTAAAAGATATTGGTGTTTTAGTAAACAGGGACCTGTTGTGTCCGGGACCAATCCGACTTGGTCAAACTGACCCGAACAACCCGGCCCGGGGGTCCTGCATGACCCATCCTGATTCAACCAACCCGACCCAACCTGGTTCAGGTATGGGTCATCCCGGTCCAACTTGGCCAATGGGCCAAGCCCATTGGTCCTTGTTGGACCCATCCCAGTTCGGCCATGGGTCCAGCCCACCAGGTCTCCCAACGACCCAGATTTATCTAGCCTTGACCGCACTGGCAGACCGGTTTTCTTTGCCTGTATGGGTCGTCCAGAAGCCTGGCTCTATCCAGTTAGTCCAGCCTACAATAGCAGACCAGTTTACTCCAGCCCGGGTCGCTCAGCGACCTAGTTCGCTCACCCTAGCCCAGCCAAGCCCATAAGGCGAGCCAGTCTTCTCTAGCCTGGACATTAGGAGGGTGTCTGGTTCTGTGGCCCACGACCCGACCTGCAAGGAGGGCTAGTCTTCTCCAGCCAGGATACTGTTCAACACCCCACCTGGTCCAGCACGCAGTCACTGGACCACGTGCCAGTGGGGAGCCGCGGTCTATGCGGTGCAGGATTCTCCACCTAACGCGGCCATTTGGCCACGTATCATCCCCGTCAACTGTCAGATCTGAAGTTCCCAATCAGGATCCAAGTATCACTGAGAGGGGGAGGGGGTGAATCAGTGATATCTTTTTCTTTTTAAGTTTCCCCTTTTTGAAACAACCTTCGCCTCCTGTTAAAGAGTTTCTTCCCTGCTGAACACACACATCCACAGGAACACAAGATTTACAAGGTTCACTACTCAACAAGAGTAGCTACGTCCTTGGTATGGTACGGAAATAATCCAGTACCACACAATCCACTAGAAAACAATCCTTTGATGTGGAATACAACGAGTAGGATATACCCTTACACTCGTGCAGCACTCTGAAAACAATCCAATAGTGCGTGTGCTCCCTCTTAGCACAAATAGGATAACACAATGTTTCAGTGCTTCTTTACAATTAAACAGATGTATTCTCCGAAGTACAAATCTTCACTTTCTTACCCAGAAGCCGGTAAGAACTCTCTCGTGCACAACTGAATACGTGCGAAGACCCCAAATATTTCGCGCAGCCTTTAGGGTGCCTTGCGCGCAATTCAAATGGCCTGCGCGTAAAATCCCCTTTTGGCGCGAAAAACGTTTTCACGCAACTTTCCTTTTACGCGCAACTTTTCCTCTTTTCGCGCAACTCACTTAGCGTATAATTTACGCGCACCAGAGCTCGTGATTTCTTCTAAGTGTCGAGCATTAACATTTAACAGGGATTAGCCTCATATTTATAGGCATTTTTGAACCCGCGCGAAAAACACTAATCCGCGCGTAAAACCTCCTCCATGCGCGTAAAAATTCTTTTATGCAACTTCATATTTCGCGCCATGCTTCAAGTTTTCGCGCACCTCATGCCTTTGCCATTTTTCATCCTTCTAAGCATGAAGCACCAATTGCGCGCAAAATTCCGCACCGCGTTCCATATTGCGCGCAAACCCAATCTTTCCTGCAACATCAGATTTCGCGCACAGCTCCAATATTTCGCGCATTTTATGCCTTTGCCAATTTTGGATCTTCTGATCTCTAACCATCATTTGAGCAAAAACTTCATTCCTCAATTTCGCGCACCATGCCAATATTTCGCGAATCCCGCATATTTTTCGCGCAACCCGCAACTATTTCGCGCATCCCGCAGATATTTCGCGCACCACTTTATTTTTGCGCGAAACATGCCTAAATTTCTGCGCACTCCATTCCTTTGTCATTTTTCAACGTTCTGACCTTGAATAACTCTTTTTCACGTATAAACCATCTTCAATCTTATGTGCAACATCCATTGCCAAGCACATTTCTTCATCTCCTGATTTTCAGGCCCTAAAATTTGGCAAACACTGGAAAACGACGCCACCTTAAACTGTGCTTTTCTGCCATCCCCAAATTGTCTATTTCTTTTCCATTTTGTCTCTTTACTGCTTCCCATAACCATTCTTCTGCTCTTATCACGAATCCCACTATCGTGATATTTATCCTTTGATAGATCAGCTTAAGCATCGTCAGAGTTGCAATGGGAACTGAATCTTTCCTATCTTCCAGCAGCATCATCCCTTCCAATCAAAACATTATATAACTGGAATCATCATTTCTCCCCCTTTCCTTCATAAGTCTTGCATCACAAGTTCTCCTAACTCATGATATGTGTGAAATACATACCAGCATAGCATCGTCTGATTTATGATCCTTCTACACAGTGAATTGATTTATCACCTTTGACAACAAAATACAACACTCTGCAAAAGCTAACTCTTCAAACTTTCATCTTCATTCAACCTGGTCCCAACAAGATCGAGCTGGTTGTGGCTTTATCCGCCGCAGCGCACCATTGTGGTGCGTCGCCACCCACTCGCGTCCACCGCCGCTGGTCACCGCCAGCACCTTCTGCGGACCACCGGGTCCGCTCTGGTGGTCCATTTCACGAACAGTATATGCCGATGGTCTTTTCAGGTTTCCATCTCCCCTACTATGGCCTCGAAAACCCCTTTCCTCCATTTAGAAGGTGCATCCATGAATAACTCACAATAACACACAAAGGTGGAGGGGCTCGGGCCTTATTTGTGTCAACCCACACCCTCCGCGTTAAATATTTTAAAACAAGGTGGAAGGTTCTAAGGCTTTAACAAAATTCTATCCTGATGCAAAACCCTAATAAATAGTACCCTCCCCATAAGAACAACGATCTATGGATCAACCTATTTGTGGGTTGGTCTGTGTTCATTGTTTAGAAATAAGAATGACCATTCAAATAAAAAAGGTAACCTCTACCTGGGATAGATTCATTGGTCAAGGAAGAGCGGGGTTACTCGACTTTGTTCTCCATTCATGATCTATCACCCATGTTGCTAGTGATATTTCCAAGGGTGGAAGGAGTGGGTGTTCGTCACGTGTCATTAGAGAGGATTTCTCGTCATAGATTCATCAGATGAAATCTCCGCTCTCGAACAGTTTCTCCAACCCATTATATCATTAAAAGAGAAATGTGTTGCAGCGTTTCTGTTATGCTGCATCGTTGTGTCGTTACACTGTTTCATTTATGAAACAACATCTCTATTATGCTTAAGTTAAAGAGCCTCATTAATGGGGGTTCGTCTCTACCTCATCGTTGCACAACAGTGCTGTCATCCCACCGCTCAACGGCGAGGAAAGGAAAATAAAATAACCTTTTAATTTATTTTATTTCTCTTATGAAAAGTTTGAAAATTATATTTTTTGGTCGACCCTAGCTAGTCGAAGTTAGGTCCTTTCTATGAGAATCCCGAAATTATGAGTTCGATGGTGCCCTTGGATTTTTTTATCCGAGCACCGGTTTAAAAGTTAGAAAAAACCGCTTGCACATTTATTTAAATGAACTTAAAAAAAATCAAAAATATATTCTAGGATCAATAGGTCTTGGAATTAGGTTCTATCTGAGCATCTGGTCTCAAAAAAAAGCCCATATAATTTAAAAAAAAATACATTGAATTTCCAGGATATTACATATGTTGATCACTAGGTTGAGGTGACATGGTCATTGGGATTTGAGGATATGAGGTCTTTAGACTGAGGGTAGGGCCTGCAAAACTTGAGATGACGTTGATCATCAGAAATTGGTCTACATGGTTACATGTGGAATCAAGGTTTTTGGTTGGTGTGGATTTGGTATTTTTGGTGTTTTCCTCTCACCATTTTTTAACAACATTCCATTGGAGTTGTGTGCACACAGATTATAATCAATTTAGATAGTGTTGACCACTCATTGTGGGTGGAGGCCTCTATAGATATCGTTGCTTAGTAGATGGTCCTGACCATCAGTCATAGAGGAAGTGCTTATAGTAGAAATTCATGGTGATAGTGATGGACCATCATGAGATGTTGCTAATACCATTGGTTGGGGATGAGTCTCACCATTATACTTTATACCTATGGGTCAAGATTAACATAGGACAGATGTCATTGTGCCTAAGGATGTCGGGATATTGAGCCAACAATGATTTATTATATATATGGGAGGATGGATATCATCATATCTCAAGACATCGGGCTATTGATCCGATGGTGATTTTATTAATAGAGGTTGGAGGGGCCTGTGACTTATTGATGGGCATGTCATTGGGACATCAATTTCTTGATTAGTGGAACATGAGGTGTTGGATGGCATGATGTGTTGGTGATATATTTATGGGAGGAGCTTGAGGGATCTCCATCTTGGAATTCTTTAGGGGACATATGAGAATTAATCCATGGGTCCTCTCTACTAAAAATATATCTTTGTAGACATGTATTGTATGCCAATATATATTTGGGGGTATGTATTCATAGATATATCATCATTAATCGAAGTAGGTAAACACTCACTTGTGGTTGTTGAGCACTAGTGGCCCAGATTGTTTATCATTATGTGTGATATGAAGCTATTTATTTATGTATGCATACACTATATAATTATGGATATAATATAGGAACATGTTGGTGGTGCCCTACTGAGTTCATACTCACACCCTACACTGGCCTCTCGATATGTATGTAGACTTTATGATTTTGGGATCAGATAAGGTATCATTCTCGAGAGATGGACCTTAGTGATCAGAAGTTATACTAATTTTTCATGGGATGGATGGTAGTGTATTAGGTGGTTCTATTTCACCAGGATTTACTTTTCCTTTGGGTTCTCACATGCTTGTGTATATGTACCTATATGGTTGGATGTGGGTGACCTTGCATATGTTTACTTTGTGTGACTGTCAAGGTGTTATTTATCGTCCACAAATGGTATTATGCTTTGTTATTATTATTTCTTTTTATTATTTACACTTCCATTGTTTATCGATTGATTCCTAAAAGTTTTGCTTATGCTTACGCATTGTTGTCTGGTATGACCATTATTATTGTTATTGTAATTATTATCATTATCTTCAGAGGGTATAGTATCCCCATTATCACCTAATGAGAATCTCGCTATTAGTTGGAATCCTTTGGTGTATGGGGATGCATTCTTAAGGTCCAATGGCCCTAAAAACTAGAGAACAAATTTAATTAGATCTCAAGTTGGACCTTTACAAATGGTATCATGGGAGTTTATTTTCCTTTTTGGTCTTACTGTTTGGGTTATGGTAGACCGGAGAATAGGATGTAATCATAAATAATTAAAGAGACCATGTTTGTGTGCATTTATCCCCATACATGGGGTATAGACCAAGTTTCTAGGGGTGTGAAACTAATTTTATGCTTTACACCTTTACCATTAATTTATTTCCACCTCAGGTGGCTCACTTGGGTGGGATGTTATTGGATTATGTGGTTTTTACCCTTGGCATGGTATGGAAATGGAGGATTGTTTGTACATCATGATAGAAACTTAGTCTCATATGATTTTTGCTTTGTTTTTTATTTATTTTGGGAACCTGGAATGCTCTAAGAGGGGTTAGGATGTTTAAAGTGTAAACAAAAATCTAAACAGTGTTTTCATGTATAGGATTTTGGTGGAATTCTACTCAGTCATCCCAAGTATGTGGTTCCTACTGAGATTGGTATGTGATGTTATGTGTATATGGTATATATGGGTCTGACTCTGATATGGGTAGGCATGGATAGAAAAAAGGGGTGATCCATTTAAAGTGTCAATAAATAGCTAAAAATGTTTTCTTTCTTATCCTTTTTAGTGGCATTCTACTCAACTACCTCAGGTTTATGATGTCCAATGTGGATGATATGTGATTCCTGAATCTGATGTGGTTAGGTAAGGGGCTATGAGGCTATATTTCATGTGAAATGGGTGTGGTAGGGGAGTGTAAGGGTGGTGAGATGTGATGCATGTTATAGATTTCACTATATATACTGTTGTGGATGTTTTGACCATGGTGTTTGGCCTTAATTGTAATGCCAACTAGATGAATTCTAGTGGAACATCAGGAGGGTGGAGATGTGGTGCCACTAGATCACACATAGGATAAGGCTCTTGAGGGTTGGGATGAGTCCCTTTAGGGTTGATATGATCACGAGCCATAGGCACAGACAAGACAGCCGCAAAAGATGTCAAATTTTGGGCCATGGCTAGACGATAAACTCAGGGAGATCTTGGTATGAGTCATACAGGGAATCAATAGGGGAGATCAGGACGTTTATCCATCCATGAATTATCTGACGTGGGAGTTAAAGTCTCATCACCCACCTTTTTTTCAGGGTGAGGGTCAACCATAGACAACTGAGAATTGCATCGAGTAAGTGCATACTATCTTTAACCAACTTGTGACACCCCCAGGTCGTAGGGTGAGGCTAGCTACATATATTCTCATAGGACCAACAAATCACTGGTGGTATGTATATGTTCGAGAAGGCATACATGAGGGACTATCTTGGAAGGATTTTGAGGCTAGGTTCTTCAAGCACTTCTACCCTGAGATGTTAAGGAAATACCGATCCTAAAATTTAATGAACCTCTAGTAGGGAGACACTTCTATTATGGATTTTGAAAAAAAGATTAAAGAACTTTCTTTCTTTTTTCATTCTATGGATGGATACGATATTTACAGGGTGAGGTGATTTGATTATGGATTATGACATACCATTAGGGTTCAGGTAAAAATATTCAGGATGATAAGTTTCTATGAGGTAGAGAATCAAGCATTGATATCCAAGGTAAACTTGAAGGCTGGTCTTATTCGATTCGATGATTATGTTAAGTGAGTTTAATGGTGGTGATTTAGGTAGCCAAAAGTGGGTATGTGAGGAGTCTTAGCAGAACAGTCAGGTTAGAGATTTAAGAAGACCACCAAGGAGTGGGTCTTTAGTAGTATGTTTCCAGTGTGGGTAGATAGTGCATGTTCAAACTCAATGTGAGTGGACTCAAAAGGAGTACCATTCATGTGTCCAGATGGTCCATTTAGAGAGAACCTGAATTATTTTAATGGGTAGATAGGGCATGTTCAAGTTTCTGGGTAGATGTCAACCTTGGATTCTAAAGAGATGAATCAAATCATCTCTGATAGATAAGAACCCGAATGATTTTAATGGTGAATTTTTGTTCCTCATGTGGTGGAGGGAAATTATTGAATGGTAGGATTAGTGTTATATTCATTCCCTAAGCTATAAAATTATAATGTTCATGATTTTTAGCTATTTATGGGTAGTTAAATCATGATATTCCACCATGATATGATTTGGTTCTCTTATAGAGGCAGCTGGTGGTTGAGATTGAGGTGATTTTATTGTCTTCATAAGACATTCTATTGGGTCTCCATTTTCAAATATGGGGAGAATGATTCCCTCATGGGAAATAACTTGGTAGATGATCTGTATTTAAAAGCTATAGGTGGTTCTCAGTAGTGGTTCATGTTGGCAATGATGGGAATTCCACTATTAGAGGATAAGTATTTGAGTAGAAATACTTGATGATATTTGAAAAGGGTGAGTTGTGATTGTGTTGGAAACTTCCCTTATGGAGGGTTGTGGTAAGTTGGAATTCATAGAGGAATGAGAATCTTGGGTGTGTTATCCCTGTTCTGAGTGACAGGGAGGGGATGTGTACCCAAGTGAGGTTATTTTCCAAGTCCTTGTGGATTTATAGACCATTGGAAGATGGAGGAGATCATGCACAAATGTGTTACCTTTCCACATGAGGATGGTCCATGGGCTTATAGAATAATTTTTTGGGTTGTTTCCTTTTTTTAAGAAAATCCTTGAAGATGAGGAGGATGTAGCAACCCTGATTTTCTCATACATAAGGCTTAGCATGTTTTTGAGTTTCAGAGCCTAAAGACCTTGAAGAGTGTAAATAGTAATTTACCAGATCATACAACCTTAGAAAATTTTTCTAATGGTTTTTTTATCTCATAATGCAGTGTTTACCCACATGCTGAGTTTTGGTGAATTTTCAATCATGTTGAGTTTTATGGGATTTTAAATATTTATTACTTAAATAAATATTACTCCTGAAGCTCAAAAAGTGACGTGATGATGCATTTTATTTTGTGTTTTAACTTTTTAATTGTTGTAAGTTATACTTAAGATGAAATAATGATTCGATATATAATTGAGAGCCCTATGGGGCCTCAATAATAATATATTAAGTATAATATATTATTTTTAGTCTCTGCATGAATTTTTGAGAACTATGATTTTCCTTCAAAACAAAACCTCAAATTGGAAATCTAAGGCCTCCATTTATTCTAGAATGGTTTGTTTACCCTAAAAACTCTATCATTTTAGTTCACTTCAATAGTTCCCAAGGCTAACCCTAGTAATAGATATTTTATGAATACCACTAAACCTAGGGTACTTCTATTTGAATCCTATTTTCCCTAATTCCAGGGTTAACCATAAAAACATTATAATTAGAGGTTGGAATATGTGGTGGCATTGATCTATTGGTTTTGGGAACAAATCTATGATTGATCAAGGTTTCTAGATCAATTTCGGCAATGATGATGATTAATCCATGGAGGTAATAATGGATTGAAGCACCAACGTTTCTCCATTGAGGTAGGGATTAATATTTTATTTATACCTATTTCTTAAATTTTGATCTCCATGGATTGTATTTTAGGTTAGATTATATCCCCTTAATTTCTATTTTAGTTTTAGGTGGTGAATCGAGGCAAGAAGAGTCTCGACCAACGACAATGGTGAAGGGAGTTTATGCACAGGGTGACATAGTTTGGCAGGGGTACGCATTACAACGAGGCTCAATCATGTCAAATCATAAGAACTGATAGAGGCATGGTGGTTATGGTGAGGTAAATCTTCAGTGATGGATGGAGGTTTAGGATAAGGTTTGTCCACTTTAGTGGCCAATTCTACTTAGAGGCGGTGACTGTGTGGTCCACCATAGTAAGGGGGTGAAGGGGATGAAGGCAACTAGGGTTCCACCCCTAACTGTCTGACCCTTTAAGATTAAATAATATCCCATTCTTCATGTGGTATATGGGAGAATTATTTACTGTGTGGTACCTACATGAGCTCGAGTGTCCAACCCATACTTTAGACCATGTGAAAGGTGGGTTGGTCAGAGTGTGTTGGGGAGGGTACGCCTAACCTAACCTGGTCAGGTGTATGCACTCAGTATGTGAGGGTGCCACACATAATTCATGGGGTCATGTGATCACACCAGGTCACATTCCACCTTTTCCCAACATGACACATGGAATTCTAGAAGGCCGCTACAAGGACTTGGTCACACCTATGTGGATTATATTTTTATTTTTTCCCTAGTGTCCATTTCAAACAAGTAAATAGCCTATCCTGGGTATTTCTCTTTGTATATTATGATGGTGTGTCTATTAATCTATACAAGTTTATTTACATGGTGATATATGAATATTTTCAACTTATCCTTGTATAATCGATGTTGTAATTTGATCTAGTACTTAGTGGTACATCCTAGGTAGCGAGGTGGCCTGAAGGGACTTATGGATGGGATTGGAACTTAAATAGATCCCCTCTCCATTCACTCAAGAGATAGAGATAGTACATTTGGTTTTTATTTGAGTAAAGGAAGTTGGTTGTTCTCTCCCTTACCGTATTATCCTTTGTAGCCAGTATGCATTATAAATGGTTAGTCTCTTTTCTATCCCTCATTCTTTCTAGGATGTGGATATGGGTGATGTAGAGTGGTGATTGTGGAATATTCTCAGTGGACCTTTCATCAGACTATCGATTCCAATGATTATAGGGTGAGAGAGGTGTATGGATAGGTTTTTTATACTACCATGGTCATCTTTTATACATATCAAAGGTGCAAGTTCCCCATTAAAACTTCAAGTGGTGACATGATGATTGTAGTGATTGATTGGAATAAATGTCTTGGATGTTTGGGGTTAGTAACACCCCTTTAGGATAGTTGATGTCCCTTAGTGAGGTGTAGAACACTATATGGTGGTATTGGATTGGTGATATGTTGGTGGAGATGTTCATGTAGCATGGATGGGATCAGGTTCTTGGGAGAAGTGGTGTGAAGGGTCTCCAAGTTCCCCTTTGGTATACCACTCCCATGGAGTTGGTTTGAGTATATGGGGAACCACATAGATATTGGTTGATCTTTCCCTTGATTATTATTAGGCTACAAGACTTCCTTAGGTTATATCACAGTTGAGGAGGGGTGTTTTCCCTCTTATAGGATGGAATGATGTGTGGGTCACCCATCTGCAGGGTCGATATCCCCTTGAAGTTCGTATCATTTTTTAGGGTGTGGGTTCCCCAATCTGATTTGACTATCAGTTATGGATTTCAAGCATGAGGTGTTCATATTTGACTTTGTTCCATAAGTCATTCTGGTGACTATGATTTTGTCAGTGAGTTTAGTTGTTTGCATACATGATGGGCGGGTAGTGTGTTGGTGTTGGTTCCCTGGGACCAACTACTTTATACTTTAGATTACCTATATATTAAAAGGCCTAAATGTTAATAAATTTATTATCACATATTGATTTTTCTTCTATATAACATTAATGTGATTATTTCTTGGAGTATCTGTTTCATTGAAAAGGTCATAGTAGTTTCCCGCTATGATGAAAACCTTTATGTGTTAAGGAAATATTCTTAAACTTATTTTCTATGGCCAGGATAACATTCTATGATGATTCTCATAGTATTTTTGAATATAAAGTGCTTGATTCATATAAGCATATGAGACTTCATATCATGAATCTCACGATTGGTAATATTCAATATGGGTGATTATGAGGATAGTCTCACCAATATGAATTCCACATGTTTACATTTTATTGGATATTACTTTATGTGAACATGTGTAATGATCGAACCAAGTAAATTTCCTAGTAATGGAAATTATATAATCTTAAATATCATTTAAATAAATAAGTAATTATTTATTTTATAAAATAATATTTATTTGTGTAAGTCGATGCATGCTATTATATATTATTATTATTGTTATTATTATTATTATTATTATCATTATTATTATTGGTATAGATAATATATTAGGTTTATTATTTGATTAAGGGCCTTTGTGACATTATCAAAAATAAACTTTAGATCTATATATACCCAATTATATTATTTTAGATAATGTGTGAAATCATTTTTGTTGTGTATAATGCATCCTCTCCCAAGAGAATCCTCTCAATGAAGAGAATATCTATAGTTACTCTCAAGAAAGAGATAATTCATCCAACTCCTTTCTACCTCTCAATAATAATATAATAAGAGATACAATCCTTCAATCCCAAAGGATTTTTTTTGTGATTAACACAAACAATCCAAGTTGATTGGGTCATCCATACTAGCACTTGGAGTTCCTTTGATGTCATTAGAAGATCATGGCACACATGTGGATCGCCACTTGAGGGATTATATCTTGGATTCTCTCGTCACAAAGATGGTAAAACTCAAACATGGTTTGATCGATCAAAATCTACATTGAATAAAAATCAAAGGACTAAGGTATTTTCTTGTTATTAAATTAATTATAAATTTATCATGAAAAATCATCTCTTCTTGATTCTAAGATTTTTTGTCAATTTATTTAGGCACATTCATCAGATTTGTCAATTCTTCATCATGATCTTTTTAATTGTTCATTGAATATAACAAAACCCAAGTTGGGCATGAGATTTATCAGTGATTCCACCGTGCTTAGAACTTCCAATTAGTATTAGAGTGGTCATGTTCAAATTTTTATTTATTTAATTTTTTATCAATATCATGGTTATTTTTGTAGATTTCATTTCAGTTTTCATTATCAATAAATTAAGTTGAGATAACAAGTTCATTATCTATCATATAACCAAAAATAGGTGGAGGAAACTTGGGGATTCCATCTAGAGATGTCGAATATCCTGGTTGTATAACCTGATTACACAACATGTGTAACATAATTACATGTCGTGTAGTATCGGTTGACCACATGGGTATAAAGTTGTCAAAATCACATTATGTCGTGTGGGGGATCATTACACGGCATGTAATTACACCACATATTAGCATCTAGGGAATCACACAGTTTCTATGGTTACACAGTGTGTAACCAACTTACATGTCATGTAACCCCACACAATGTGGTGATCACATGGTCAATATACATGGTGTGTAATTGATACACATGCAGTGTAATTAATGACACATCACATGTTTACTGTTATCCAATCAACATGGGTTAGTCATGTAACATGGTATTATCTTGCATGAATTAGACACTGAGTCCCTAGATGTGCAATGAAAGATGCCCAAAAGAGAATTATAGGTTGTGTAGTTGATGTACACACCATGTAATTTGTACCCATTTTTGAAAATCAAACATTTATCCAACCTGTACACCCCATAAATTAATTACAAATAAAGAAAATTAATTATGGAATTAAAATAAACTACATGACATGTAGCAATGTACACATCATGTGAAAGAGTTTAGAGAAAATTAATTTCCTAATTAATTTTTGTATAAATTTTGTAACTACACATCATATGGTCATTATATGCTCCATTTATGTTACATAAGAATTTAAAGTGGTACATGTTGTGTAGGTGAACACAGGTTTGTGTCCATACATGCCAAATAGACTAATCATCTTGACATGTGGAACTCCATGTCATGAATGCTCCATCCCATGTGAATACATAGTACATGACAAGGACTATACTAGATATTGGGTAGCTCGGGTGGGTACACACCATGTTGAATCTAATTACACATCATGTACTTAAGTAATTTTAAATAAAATTTATTTATTTAATTTATTTAAAATTATAGTGGATGATAATCTTAGGTATCTCTAGGACTATTTGGATTAATAATTAAGATAAATAATATATTAATTAATAAGAACATTAATCATTAATTCAAGATAAATTTATCTTAATTAAAATAATGATTTGAAATGTATGATAGCATGTGTGAAATTCATTTCATTTAATGTATATGACTGTTAATGATCTTGATCATATGGTGTATGTATTGGATTAATTGAATATTATTGCATGGATTTTATTTAAGGTAAAGTTTTATTAATTTAAATATGATGTCCAATGTGTCATCTCTCCCAACATTATTATATAGGGCATGTGTGTCCATGATTTATTTTATATATCTCATACCTTGGGTTCCCCTCACTTATGTGTGAGTAAGACATGTAAAAGGATGGAACTCCAAGAGAGGAGGTGGTTTAGAACCCGTGCTAGGGTGAAACCAACTAAGAAGATATTGAAGTAAATGGTGGAATGATGGAACTCAAGTCATGCCTAGATCAAGGAGTTTTTCCTCTAGGTTCATAGGTTTATTTATCACCCACTTGATAAATCAACCATTATAAATATCCCAATCAAGTTACTTTATTTATTTTATTTTTTAAAAGTGCATGGTTATATTTTATGTGATACATGTTTATATGATGATAAATGTCATAATATAAACTAAATAAAAAATTTAAATTTGAGATAAAGAAAAATAAATGGATTGTATATAAGTTGTTTTATCAAATACATGGTTAATTAATTATTTAAAATCCACATATTATTAACAGGGTATGTAAAATATAAAATACTGAAACTTATACATAATAAACTATTTTGTTGAGGTTTCAAGGCATAGATGGGATCCATATGATGGTTTGATTGTGGGTGGATTTGTGTTGTGCATAATCATGAACATCGTATTACCATTTTCACTCTTACTGGAACCTCCCAATGGTTCCATCATCTTTAACTGGGTACAGAACTATTTTCCAAAGGCTGGAAGTCACCTATATTTTCAGGCCCAATGAATCTTAGGGACTCACATTGGTCAAGAGGATGGGAGGTTAGGATCATCACACCCTTTTGGGGGGAATTATTTCCTACTTTGTGTCTCTCTTATAGATTTAAGATATGTTTTCTAATATCTTCTTAATCCCAATATGGGACCAGTTACCCTAATAAAATGATCATTGGTTAATTCTCATTCATATAAAAATAACGGGCTTCTCTTTAGTGAATCCATATGTATCTATATGAGGTTCTCCATAATTATCCTATAATGGGCGGTTTCTTATGTGTTGAAGTTGTATAACCAAGTTCTTTATAATGTGCTACCATTAAAGGAGGTGATTAATATTCTAAGGAGAGGATTGATCTATTTTGAGGTGTCTTATGTATTCAAGTTAATGCAGGAATCAAAACCCATATAGTTCATTGGACTCATGCAGTTTAACATCTTAAGGAGATGACTTATAGGGGTGCTCTGGTACATCGGGTGTTCAAGATCGAGATCTGGAGGTACTTCCTATATATCCCAATTATGGTGATAATCAAAGTTGTCGTAGTTCATTTTTTTGGGCCTTACACTATGAGGTCTCCATTGTCATTGTAGAGGCTTATGATGAAAATGACATGATTATCGCAGTTCCCTAATCCCATTGTTGGTTCCAAAAACCATTCCACTAAATATGTACAAAAGACATAGAAAAATTCACGGCCATTTCAAAGTTCTTCTAAACCCAAATATCCTCATAATCCCCCAAAAATAATCAAAGGGTTTTGTTTCCCAAAGCTACTCCATGAGGATCCCACACCAGCATGACTACAAAGAAGGTTGGAAATACCCACATGAACGTATGTTCTCTATGGCATCCCATTTCCTATTTGGAGAGCACCGTGAGAATCCTCACTCCACTACCACATGAACGTATATCCTCTGCGGCATCTTATTTCCTCTATGGTGAGCACCGTGAGCGTCTTCCCTCCACTTCCGCACGAATGTATATCCTCCTCGACATCCTTCTTCTTCGTGTCCAGCCCCAAAACCCTTATTAACCCTCGTTGCCTATAAATAGCTGACTCACCCACTTTATAACCATTTCTTCCTCAAACTTTCACCTTATAATCTCCCATTTCATAAAGCTCTTGAGTATCACGAACCCAAGATAAAAATGGACCGGCCAAGGTATTTGAGCATTGCGAACTTTGAATTCCAGTGTTATTCATGGTATCTACTTGTAGGGATTCCCTTCATGAAGGAGGGATCCCCTTCAATCCACTTGAAGTTCCATGAAGCATTAATCCTTCACGAATCACTCTCCAAATAATAATCTCTTTGCTAAGAAAAATCTCTATTCTTTCAAAGCTCTTCCTTCAAGAATCACTCTTCCTTCATGAAGCTCTTCTTAGAGATCACATTGGCTTAGAAAACCCCTTTCCCACATGGCCCTACAGGCTTGTGCGAAGTGATTTTAGGGTCCCAAATGTGGTGTTTCATGTTGTGTTTCCCTAACTTATGCTTCTTCACATTGGTATGCTAACAGCTATTGGTTCTTCTCATAGCTACGCTAACATGAACCCCTCAATTGGTCACTCCTCAAACTCACTCCCATAAAGAATTGCTTGTGACTTTCCTTCCTCGAGTATGGGTTGGTACAAGTTATGTAAGTCCAAGAGATGAGGAGTGAGTCCTCATCATATGAGCTGCATGATGTTAAACTACCAAACACCCATGTCCTCAACACATGATGTTAAACTATAAGTTTCTGCATGCATGACAAGTCTGATAGGATTAGATATGGGATAGGATCGAGGACCTTTTTTCTTCCCATCTTCTCAATCCACTCACTCTCTCTCTATTTGGGTTTTTTCTCTATGTTCAAATCAGGAAGCCTCTACATAATCTCTGAACTGCCACTTCAGGCTTCCCTCCTAGAGTAAGTCCCAATCTACATCTCCCTGGGCCACTAGCCATACGTAATACCCACAACACCTCTCATGGTTGCATCTTTTGTGACATGATCATCAGGTCTGCTATTAACTCTTGTTTCTCACACTAAGCATGACTCATGTGGGCTTAGAGTGATAGTGACCATGACATCCTCTTTGGGCCGCTAACCACATGTAATCCCCAACATGATTTTGGGTTGCTATCCATGCGTAATACCCATTCCCCACACCGAACTACATAGAATTTGATCCCTATATTTTAAACATGGTACGCAGGAAGCCTCTCAGAGGTTCAATCCCCACACTCTCTACAATCCATTTGTTCCAACTATTTCATGTCGGCTCACTTTAGTTCTACATGATGTTAAACTGCATGTTTATAACTTTTTGGGTTTTGATCCCTATCTTCTAAACATGGTAAGTAGGAAGATTCTTTGAGGTTCAATCCCAAATAATGGTAAACTCCGGTGCTCCCTTCTAGGGATGTACCCTCATGATGTGATATATTTCATTTCTGGGATGCATCTCCTGGATCTACCTCCCTGAGGTGTTTTAATCCACACGAGCATCTAACCATGCATAATCCCTACACCTCACCATACTTCTCCAACCAAGATCTTACCTCTTGAGAAGGGACTCTAACCATGAATAAGACCCTGGCACGTCTCTAGGTCATTGTCCTTTGTGCACTCTCTGATTTTACGCCCCCATCCTGAACTATGTGGACTTTGATCCCTATATTTCAAACATGGTATGTAGGGATCCTCCCCGAGGTTCAAGCCAATCACCCATTTCTCATCCTGGAGGTTCCTACTTCCTTGAGGTCCCCATACATCCACTCAATTATCATGGGCCACCTCTTTAGGTGTCCCATCACCCCACTAAACTACATGGAATTTGATTACCAGCCACCGGGATATGTAAGAATCCTCCCTGAGGCTCAATCCCAACATCATCACCTTCACATTGGTTCCACATCATTCATCCTCATCCTTTGACACTTCCTCTATATTCATCTTGATTTTATCCAGGCTGCCACATCCCAATGGATTCACATCATCCACTCAGGCAGCTAACCATGCATAAGCCCCGCACATCATATTAATCCAAACAAGAGTGATCCTCTTGTGAAGGGTATCTAACCATGTGTAAGCCTCAAATCACTCCTTCGAACTATGTGGGTTTTGATCCCTGTCTTCTAAAAAGGGTACGTAGGAAGCCTCCTCGAGGTTCAATCCCAACAAATGGTAAAACTTGGTGTACCCCTTTTTGGGGTGCACATCCCTAATCCGTCTTTTATGATGCCTATATCAGCTTTCATGGTGTGAAACCTTCCCTTTTTGGGACATGCCATCCCAGGTCCGTCCTTATTGGCTGTTCTGATCCATCCATATGATAAACCCTCCAAGTAATCCCTCTCAGGGATATACCTATATGATCCAATTTCATAACTATTATTATTAGTTCGATCCATCTTCGTTATATGTTAAAATTATAGTATTCCTCGTGCCAAACATGAGAAGATAAGGAAAACCTTGGATACATGCCTCTAGCATAAGATACCCCGCGATTGACATGAGAATCCTCAGGTTTCCACACCCTTTAGAATCCCTATGATGAAGAATAATACAGGTGTTTCAGTGTCTAGATATGTCATCGATTCCCAGCATGAATACTCTCTTGAATGAAGGTTGCATCCCTGAAAAGACCCCTTTGGAATGTAATGACAGAAGTAGCATAATTAATTGGTGTCTATAAAGAGATGGCACTGGGAAGAGTTTCACGAACAACATCTTAATCTTTAAGGGAGACCTAGCCTAGGAGATGAATTCCGAGGAATAATCCATATATGGAGAGACTGACATCTCATAATTATAGAAACCCAAGCCTTTTACATATAACATTTCATGATTTTAAGAATAATTAATCATCAGAGTACAAGCCAATAATCGTTAAGTCTAGTGTCTTGGAAGACTAGGTACATATAATATAAAACATGGGGCTAAAAAAACATTCTTTATTTAATCTCCATAAAGTGATTCTAACTTTATTTGATCCCTTACATCTACATAGGGTACCTTGGGGAACACATGAACAAAGGGATGAGCTGAAAAGCCCAGTAAGGGAATGAACATAAGGATACATCTTAAGCACACGAGTTAGGAGGAATGACATATTGATATCCAAAACATGGAACATATGAAATAATATCATATAAGCATGGGATAATATAAAAATGGAATCATATAAATGTGTTAGAATCATAAAACATTTCTCTAGTATGGGTCAAGGCGAACCGCCAATCCTGTTTCCCATTTCAGTACGGGTCAAGGCTAACCGCCAATCCCGTTTCACATCGCATCTCATGAGACTTAACCTTACCCAATGCATTGGAGCACTATCTGGGCACACCCATATCAACATTTTCATGAATATTATTTCCAAATAAATATTATTTCCACATAAATAATCATACATAATCAATCGTTCATAAACATAAGGATACCCATGGAAAGAATTGGGTACCACAATCATGACATAAATCATAACCAATGGGCGTATCATGAAAGTGTCCATGTAAGGAAAGAATTAGAAAATACATGGACGTTCATAGGGTAAAATAGGCTTATAACATGGTAATTTGTGTCAAACAGAAGTGACAATATATGAGAAATGTATTCTATAAACATTATCATTAAAACATTTTTGTGCAGTTTTATGAAAAATACTATAGAGCTTTTAAAATAGAAAAGGGAAAATCTTTTATATAAAACCATAATTGAATCAATAAGGTTTTCATAATAAAAATACTGATTTTATAAAGACAATGGTGTCTTAAAACAGAGGATAGAGTGAACTTTAAGTCAGGTAAGAATTAAGGAAGTTCCCTTAAAATGAGTGTGCTTATTAGGAAGTATCGAGGAGGGATTCACTTAAAAGCATGTATATCCCTGAAAGATAATGAGAGATGGATATTGGAACATGATTATGGATCATATAAACAAAATTTATAAGTTTTAAATAAAAAGAAAAAACAACTTCATTTTGGGAAAAAAGAAAGATAGAGTAACCCGAAGGAATAAAGGATGTTCGGGTAGAATCCATTACGGTTTATCGGCATGGTATCGGGTGTAACTAAGAGAGCTTGATGAGAGAGGTAAGGGGTTTATAATCACTTATAAAACATTAGGTAAGTATGTGGGAGGTGAGAAAATATACCCTATCACTTGGTATTACACAAAAAAGGCATATCATAGAGAACAATCTTGATTAAGAGTGAAAAGGAGAGGATCCCTTACCTTAAATCCGTTGGTGTTCTCCACTTGTTATTAAAGACCTGAATAAACAAATTAGGCTTATTAATTAATAAGTAAAGAACCTATTATATATCTAATTGATTTATTATAACTCTTTTTAGTTCATTAAAAGCCTTTTTGATTAGTTACAAGGTTCAATTTCATTGTTCGGGCTCGTTTGTTTACTTGGCTTTAAAAGATCGGTTCACTTATATTCAAGTTTGGATTATATGAAAGATGAAAGTGGTTGTCCAGAATTGAAGTTGTATTCTTTAGTTCACATCTAGAAGATTTCATGGTTTTAATTTTAATTAGGTTACTTAGAGTGAAGTAGAATTATTATATATATAACCTTAGTGATAACCATTTTTGTTAATCAGTGGATTTGATTACAAAGAACATGTTTTTCTTTATAACTTAATACTATTTGTAAAAAAGGATTAAAGAACAAAAAATATTATATATTATATATATAATAATCTGGTTCAACCATAACACAAATGGTTTCATGACCAGAATTAAAGATAATAATAGAAATTGATAAATTGTTGTCCTTGAATGTGCTAAATTAGCACATCTCAAACGGTGCTTTCAGTTCTTTCAAATAAAAGGGTGGGGAAAGGAGAGAATATAATGAAATATAACATTAGCATGAAAAAATTCCAGTACATGTATGTTACTGGATTTATCATACTATTATGGTGAAGGTAGGTGAGGAAAGAAACAAAAAGAAAGAGAACTTAAAAGAAATGAAGGAATTGGAAAGAGGAATTTACCTCTTGAGACTTCCTCCTTTGAGAACCACTTAAGGGGAAAGGTTTTGGTATTTTGAGGAGGCTGAGAGCCTTTGGACGTGAGAGAGGACCTTGGGGAGATATTTGGGCAGAATAATGGCAAGGCACAAGTCTTGAGAGGAGTGAAGAGAAGAGGGAGTGAAGGGGGGTTTTCATAGTGGAGGAGATGAGGGATTTCATAATATTATAATCATTAATTTATTAATTCTTCACAAGACAAGGAATAGTGAGTATTCCATGACCAATAATAGTAATTTTATCATGTTATCTCGAACCAAGTGGGCTTACATCAGTATAACATCATCAATGACTCAATAAATCCCTTATTTAGCATTTATTGTAAATTATCGTATTTTACTATTCATAAAAAATTTAAGTATTTCAAAAAAATCCCAAAAATTATCCCTAACCATTTTTTGACATGTAGAATCTAAAAATGAAGTCCATTTTTCAAAAATAATTTTCTAAATGTGATTATTATAATATTTAATTAAAATAATAATTTATTATCAAAATCAGTTTTAAAACATTCATTAACTTATTCTAAAATATAGGTATGTCGTACTTCCAACTTGAATATTATTTTTATACTACCATATGTGAGGTTACTACTCATTAGGGTATATCACTATTCATAAGGGTATGTTACTATTTATTAGGGTAGGTTACTATTCACCAAAAATTAAGTTTTCCTTATCGGATTCCAAATAACTTACTGATTACAACTATGTATGTCGGATTTTCAAAATTCCAAACACAGAAGTGAAAAACTTGTGTTTAAATGTAACTTAGAACTTAATAGTTCATTATGTTGTGTTTTCATGTGATTTTATGACATAATTATGAGAATGGAATTTCCATTGAAAAACATTGGGTCGTTACATTCTTCCCCCCTCAGGAAATTTCGCTCTTGAAATTTCATTTTACATTCTATGAAAAAAACAGGTGTGGGTACTTTTCCTTCATTACTTCCTCAAGTTCTCATGTTGCCTCTTCGTACTTATGGTTTCTCCATATTACATTGACCAGATGAGTATTCATATTGCGTAGAAATTTGTCTCTACGATCCAAGATCTTTACTAGTTGCTCCTCGTAAGAGAGATCATCCTCCAACTATACCACCTCTGAAGAGAGTACATGTGAAGGGTCTGGTATGTACTTCCTTAAGAAGGATACATGAAAGACATCATGTACTTTCGACATGGTAGGTGGAAGTTCCAGTCGATAGGCCACAGCTCCGACTCGGTCAAGGATCTCGAAGGGGCCGATGTACCTGGGACTTAACTTCCCTTTCTTCCCAAACCTCATGACCTTCTTCCATGGGGATATGCGTAGAAATACCATGTCTCCAAATTTGAACTCAAGGTATCATAGACGGTTATCTGCATAACTCTTTTTTTGACTTTGGGCTACCTTGATATGCTGTTGAATGGTTTTCACCTTCTCCGCCATTTCTTCGACCATTTCAGGTCCTAGCAGCTTACGCTCACTGACTTCATCCCAACACGCTGGTGTTATGCACCTTTTCCCATAAAGGGCTTCATATAGTGTCATTCGGATGCTCGAGTGGAAACTATTGTTGTAGGAGAATTCAACTAGTTGAAGATGTTGGTCCCATCCTCCTTTGAATTCCATAGAACACTCTCTCAACATATCTTCCAGTGTCTGAATAGTTCGATCAGATTGGCCATAATTTTGAGGATGATAGGCCGTACTAAAGTTGAGTTCAGTGCTTAGAGCATGTTGGAGACTTTTCTAGAACTTTGAGGTGAACCTTAAATCATGATCGGATACAATAGACAGTGGTACTCCATGCAGCCTTACCACTTCTTTGATGTAAATCCATGCAAGTTGATCCAATGAGAAGTCCTCTCAAATCGCAATAAAGTGAGATATCTTTGTAAGACGATCCACAATGACCCATATAACATTGTTTTCTCTATATGTATTTTGAAGTCCAGTGACAAAGTCCATGGTAATGTTCTCCCACTTCCATACTAGTATGGGTAGTGGTTGCATCATCCCCTTAGACTTTTGTCTCTCAGCCTTCACTTGCTGACATATGAGGCACTCTGATGTATATTCGGCAATCTCCCTTTTCATATTGTCCCACCAAAAGTTTTTTCGGAGATCTCAATTCATCTTTGTGCTCCCTAGGTGGATAGATAAGGTCGATCTATGTGCATCATTCAATAGCTCCTTATTTATATATGGATCATATGGTACACATAATCGTGTCCCAAATCTTACAACTCCTTCCTCATCAATTTTGAAATCGGAGGATTTCCCATTTTTGACAGCTTCCACCCTTTTCTGAATTTCCACATCCTTTATTTGAGCGTCCTTTATTTTCTCCAAGAGGGATGGTTGAGAAATTATTTTAAAAATTATTGATGGTGTTCCTCCCTTAATGATTCTCATGTCCATCCTTTTAAAATATAAGAAGATCATATCCTTTTCAATTCTCATCATTGATAAAGATAAAAGATCCTTTCTACTTAGAGCAACTACCACCTTGTTTTCCTTATCGGGATGGTAGTGGATTGAGCAGTCATAATCCTTAATGAGCTCTATCCACCTTCACTAGTGCATATTAATCTCTTTTTGTGTGAATATATATTTGAGACTTTTGTGGTCAGTATATATCTCAAATTTTTTCCCATAGAGATAATGCCGCCAGATTTTCAATGCAAAGATTACAGCCGCCAACTCCAAATCATGCGTAGGATAGTTTTTCTCATGGATTTTAAGCTGCCTTGAAGCATAGGCTATCACCTTATCATTTTACATTATCACACAACCTAATCCTTTCTTAGAAGCATCACTATACACCACAAAGAGTTCTCCACTTGAAGGGATTGTGAGTACCAGTGCAGTGATAAGCCTCTTTCTCAACTCTTGAAACAGTCTTTGCATTCCTGTGTCCAGACAAATTTTACTCCCTTCCGTGTTAGCTTGGTCATTGGGTTTGAAAATCATGAAAATTTCTTCATGAATCGTCAATAATACCCAGATAAACCCAAAAAGCTACGGATCTCCATTACAGAAGTTGGCCTCAACCACTCTTCAATTGCCTTCATCTTGGAAGGGTCCACATATATCCCTTTCCTGGTGATAACATGCCCCAAGAATGATACTTCCTCCATCCAAAACTCACATTTACTATACTTTTCATACAATTTCTCCCTTCGCAAATTCTTTAACACATTTTTCAAATACTCCTCATGTTCCTCCTTGCTCTTGGAGTATATCAGAATATCATCAATAAAGACCACCACAAATTTTTTTCGGTAATCTCTAAAGACTCTATTCACTAAATCCATGAAAATTTCTGGAACATTAGTGTCTGAAGGGAATAACTATGAACTCATAGTGTCCATACTTCGTTCGAAAGGTATTCTTGGGAATATCTTCCTTCCTCACCTTTAGTTGGTGATATTCTGACTGAATGTCCACCTTAGAGAAATAATTAGCCCCACGAAACTGATCGAACAAGTCATATATCTGTGGAAGGGGATACTTGTTCTTTATCGTTATTTTATTGAGATCACAATAATCAATGCAGAGGTGCATTGATCCATCCTTCTTCTTGACGAAGAGGACTGGATCAACCCACGGTGAAGCACTCAGGAATATAAAACCCTTCTCCATATTCTCCTGTAACTGCTTCTTTAGCTCTTCCAGCTCTACGGTGGCCATTCTGTAAGGTGTCTTTGAGATTGGAAGAGATCTAGGGATAAGTTCAATTGAGAAATCAACCTCTCAGTTAGAAGGAAGACCATGATACTCTTCAGGTAATACATCAATGTAATCCCTCATGATGGGCATGTCTTTAAGCATGATTCTATCCTTTGTCCCAATCATTTGAGCTAGACATGCTTTCTCACAAGGAAGCAATATCCAAAATTGAGACAAATATTCTAAAGGAGACTCATCTTCCTCCTTAAACTTGTAAATAATAGGAGGATGCTTTGGGATTTGAAAAGTTATCTCCCTTTCTCAACAATTGATGTTGTCCATATACAAAGATATCCAATCCATGACCAAGATAGCATCGAACTCCACTAAAGGAAGTATGACAAGATTTTATGGGAGGTTCAGTCCACAAATGTTAATTGGGGAGGATTTATAAACCATGGATGCAATAATTGACCCATTCGATGTTCTCACAGATAACTTTTCCTCCAAATTTTGAGGTGGTGTTTGAATAGTTCAACTAAACTTGCAAGATATGAAAGAATGCGTAGAACCAGAATAAAATAGTACATTCGCTATTATTTAATGAATAACAAGCGTACCTATCACCATATCATTTTTCGGATCTACCTCAGCAGTAGTGATAGCATAATACCTTCCTTGTTTCCTTGGAGGTTGTTTTTTATTGCCTCCGACAACCCTCAGATTGGGGAAATTGTTCACATAATGTCCAAGCTCCTTACAGTTGTAACACTACACTGCAGGCTGAGTGTTGATCTGAACATTCCTTTCTTCTTCAAAATTAGCGGGATTTTTCATATCCCTTCAGCAGTTCTTGGCCAGATGACCAAAATTTCAACATTTGAAGCAATTCTTGGTTCCCTTGAGACATTCACCAAGATGCTTCTTCCCACAATTTTTGAAAAGGGGAAAGTGAAGCTTCTTTTCATCATGGTATTTGTTTGATTAACCACCCATGATGTTCTCCATTTTCCGCTTCTTGTCACTAGGCCCACAAGACCACTGAGAGTCTTCAATCTCCATTTCAACCTTGAGGGCACAACGAACAATCTCCTCATAACTGTTGAAGTTTCGAATCGCCAACGCTTTTCATAGACTCGACTTTAGTCCACTAAATAAGTGATCCACCTTGTTTTTGGTGTTCATGAAAAAGCCATAGGTGTACCTTGCAAGCCTTGTAAAGTTCGCTTCATACACCCTGATGGTCTCATATTCCTTATGCTTGAGTCCAAGGAACTCTCTTTCCATCTTGAGACAGAGGGTTTGAGGAAAATATTTTTTGAAAAACATCTTCTTGAATTCCTCCCAATCTATGGAATCAATTTCCTCTTGGTACTTTGTATTCTTGATCAATTTCCACCACTGATTAGCTTCCCCAATAAAAATGATAGACCGCCAGTACAAATTTCTCTTCTTCTGACCACTAGAGGACAGAGAAAATCTTTTCAATGGAGTCAATCCATTGTTCTGTGAGGAGGGGATTAGAAGACCCGCTAAACATGGGAGGTCTTTTCCACATGAAGAATTCTACAGCAACTTGCTCTTTCCTTGTAGAAGGAGGACGTTCCACCTAATTCAAGTTATTATTCATAACTCAAGCCAACTGAACAAGTACTATAGGTTCCAGGAGCAGCGGAAGCTCATTGGTGGGTTTTCCAAACTTTAATTTTAGCATTAAAAATGATCAATCCGAGATCCGTCATGATAATAAAACGTCGGATCTTCATAATAGAACAAATAACGTAAAAAGAAAGATGAAGTCCCAGAACCATAAAGACGGGATCATCATATGTTGGTTATAATGAATTTAATTAATTGAAAAGAATTAACTTGATGGAAATTATTTCTTCGTTGATGTCTCCGGTCACGATCCGGTGTGATCCGCCGTTGCGTTGTAGAATCCAAGTGTAGGATTCCTCTAGCGGTGATCCACACATGCTCTATGTATCTCTGGATATTGCTGAAGGGATATCCGGGTGCTGGTGCAAAAGAACCTTTGCTTGCGATGTCTGCCTTCGATCGCCTTGATCCGGTGGTGGTGGATCTCTCTCGGTCTTGAGAGAGTTCTTGGAGGAAGGTGTTCTTTTGACCTTGAGATAACTCTCCAGAATTGTTGTGCACAACGATTCTCTATGGAAAAGTGTTGGGGTTGTGAGGATATTTATAATCGGGTTTGATGTTATAGAGTTATGACAATAAATAAACATGTTACACATTTTATTTATTTCATTAACCCTTATTGAAAACCCCTACGTCGAATGATTAATTCCTTGACATGCTCCCACACTGATTATAATAAATATAATTTAATAAAACGATATTATTTCCTCAAAATCCCGACTGGAAAAACTACACGTCGTGTAATCATTAATACACAGCGTGTACTCATTTTCCATAAAACTACATGACATGTATATTTAATATACACGGCGTGTACTTTTATTTTCCATTTTTCTTTATTTACTCCACCACATTTATTAGTCCTTGAGTAATGACTATTTATTTCTTAAATAAATGTAACTGCGTTAATCACTAATAAATATATATTATTTCATCCACAATATATTTTCTCAAATAACTAGTGTCGAAGTAAATACGATCAGGCATCCTTAAATAATTATTAAACCACAGTCAGGATTAATATTTATTTAACTTGTTAAATTAATATTTAACTGAGATACATGGACACACTTAGTGTGTGACCCTCTAGGCCTCTTTCTCAGTGGCATTAGGTGGAGCCTGCCTAAAATCCAAGGTTAGCGTCTAGTAACACACCAAGTCACCCATAGAGAAATAAGTTAATGCCACAATGATGTGTCACCTCATATGAACGCTTACCATGTAATATAATCCCTTCATCACAATATCTCTAATCAAGCGGGTTTCATGCTAGTGCCATCAACCCATGTGCTCGATTATTCTTTCTTTGAATTTCCGGAATTGAACTCACTCATTCCTTACCATGGACATGGATTTATTTAGGCTATATCAATTCCATCAAAGGGCCTGAGATATCTACTTCTGTTATGAAACAGAAGGGAAAAATCCTTTCTTACATTATCTATTAATGCAGTATTACCCGTGACGCACCCAACGTATCCTACCTCACTGCGAACAATGTGTCGTCATAGTTTTCATCAATAAATTTAAGTGCACGAGTTGTAATACCCATTAATAATAATCTTAAAGTCTAAGGACCAATACACACATCTGCAGATAGGAACATCTAATGACACTATGAAATGTGGATTTCCTACTGTCGGGTCTCATTATCATAATATCCTCTTGGATATTACCAAGGGCGCACACCATGAAAAGGTGCCTCAAAGTTTTATGAGTCCTCACCCCTAATGGCCTGTATTATTTGTTCCCCTCAAATAACATCATCCAACCATAGAACATATATTAAAGAACAGAGTTATGGCAATTCTGGTTTCTCATCATAGCATGGATCTGCTATGACCCTTTAATGCAACAACTATCCTTAGGACATTATCACGTGCATTATCATGCATAAGAACAATCAAGATGTGATAGGGCTTTTATTAATGAATAAAGTACAAAGTAGTTTTTTTTAGGCCACCAAATCCAAAAAACTCCCACTTGGACTAGAGCCAACTGCTAACAACCTTTAACCCGCTAGCTCTCACATGATATTCATGCTTCTACTGAGATAGGACTTTAGTCATGGGGTCTACCACATTCTCTTACGTGGACACTCTGCTCACTACAACTTCACCCCTTTGATAGAAATCCCTTAAGAGGTGATACTTTCGGAGTATGCGCTTTGTCCATTGATGTGACCTTGGTTCTTTTTCAAGAGCCACCGCTGCAGTATTATAACAATACAACATGATAGAATCTTTACTACTAGGCACCACATCAAGTTCCAGGACGAAGTTCCAAATCCAGACGGCTTCCTTGGCGGCATCAGAAGCCGCTATATATTCGGACTCCGCTATAGAATCGGTGACAACTGGCTACTTTGAACTCTTCCAGCTCACAGCTCCTCCATTGAGACAGAAAACATATCTAGATTGTGACTTCAGATCGTTCTGATCTATCTGAAAACTAGTATCATCATACCCTCTAATGACAAGATCCACGTCTCCTCCATACACCAGGAACATATCCTTAGTTCTTCTCAGATACTTAAGGATAGTCTTAACAGTATTCCAATGTTGTTCTCCTAGATCTGCTTGATATCTTCCTACCATGCTCAGTGCATAGGCAACATCAAGCCTGGTAAATAACATGGCATACATGATGGATCATATAGCTAAAGCGTATGGGATCTTACTCATTATATCTTTCTTCTATTGTGTCTGGGGACACATTTTCTTAGAAATATGTAAGTCATGTGACACTAGAACCAATCCCCTATTGGATTGTTCCATACTAAATATCTTTAGTATCTAGTCAATGTATGTACCCTGACTTGATCCAAGCAGCCTCTTGGATCTATCATGAATGATCTTGATCCCTATAATGTAGGCTGCTTCACCCAAGTCCTTCACAGAGAAACACTTGTTCATCCAGTCCTTAACTAACTGTAAGACTAGTACATCGTTTCCAATAAGCAATATGTCGTCGACATATACTACTAGGATAACAATTGTATTCCCATTAAACCACTTATAAACACATGGCTCACATTCATTCTTAATGAAACCAAATTCCTTTATGGATTTATCAAATCGAATGTTCCATGACCTGGATGCTTTCTTTAATCCATAAATGTATTTCTGCAACTTAAAAACCCGTTTGGCTTCACCTGGTGTCACAAACCCTTCTGGTTGTGTCATATAGACATCTTCCTGAAGGTTCCCATTAAGGAATGTCGTTTTGACATCCATCTGCCAAATCTCATAGTCATGGTAAGCTATTATGGCACGTATGATTCTTATAGATTTAAACATGGAAACTGGCGAGAAGGTTTCATCATAGTCAATTCCTTGATGCTTTCTGAATCCTTTATCCACTAGCCTTGCTTTATAGGTGCTAACTTGACCTTCCATGTCCAGTTTTCTCTTGAATACCCATTTGCGTCCAACAGGCTTTACATCAACTGGCTCATCAACCAGAACCCAGACTTGGTTCTGATACATGGAATTCATCTCAGAATTCATAGCTTCTAGCCATCTTGCATCTTTTGAGCTTTCTACTGCTTCCTTGTAGAGAGAGGTTCATCGTTGTCCAACAATAATGATTCACCATCCTCGGTGACTAGAAAACCAAATCTCTCTGGTTCCCTTACCTCTCTTGAGCTCCTACGCAGTACTTGTGTTTTTGGAACCTCTTCCATGGGGACCTGTGGAACTTGTTCCTATACCAAATCCTGTGTATCTTGAGAATCAACTTCATCAAAGTCAATCTTGCTCCCACTATCCTTCTTGAGGATGTGCTCCCTCTCAAGAAAGATGGCTTGTCTGGCGACAGTCACTTTCTTCTCTAAAGGGTTATATAGGTAATATCCTTTCATTTACTTGGGATATCTTATAAATATACACCTCGTGCCCTGGGGTGCTAGTTTGTTGCATGATAAGGCCTTAAAAAATGCCTCGCATCCCCATACACATGTGTGCGACAAAGTGGGTTTCCTTCCATTCCATAACTCAGATGGAATTCCATTTGACACCTTAGTTGGTACTCAGTTTAATGTGTATGCTGTAGTTTGTAATGCATATCCCCAAAAGGATAATATAAGATCTGCATGACTCATCATTGACCTCACCATGTCCAACAAGGTGTGGTTCCTCCTTTCACTAACACCGTTACACTATGGTGTATAAGGAGGAGTGAGCTGAGATAGAATCCTAGACTCCCGTAGAAGATCGATGAACTCTTGGTTTAGATATTCTCCACCTTGATCCAATAAAAGTTTCTTTATCTCCTTACCAAGCTGCTTCTCTACTTCATTCTTGAATTCCTTAAATTTCTCTAAGGCTTCTGAATTATACCTCATTAAGTAAACATATCCATATCTACTCAAATCATCAGTAAAAGTAATGAAGTAAGAATATACACCTCTAGAGTCTATTGGAAATGGTCCGCACACATTCGTGTGCACCAATCCTAGAAGCTCTGTGGCCCTTTCACCTTGTCCACCGAAGGGCGGCTTGGTCATTTTTCCTTGTAAACAAGCATGACATCTATCAAGTGGTTTTATCTCAGTAGATTCCAAATAACCATCTTGGAAGAGCTTTTTCAAGCGCTTCTTGTTTACATGACCGAGACAGTGATGCCACAACTGGGTGATGTATGATTCATGTGAGTTTTTTTCGTTATCGATTGCCAACACTTGGTTTTCATAATTTAATACTTACAAACCATTATTTAAATGTGTCATACCATAACATATGTTGTTCTTATAAAAGAGACAACCCTTATTTCCAAACATGAAAATAAATCCATCTATATCCAAACAAGATATATAAATTATGTTCTTGGTAACACTAGGCACATAATAACAGTTATGTAAAACTAAAATCATCCCAGTTGGCAATGAGAGGTGGTAATCACCAATAGGCAATGCAACCAGCCTTGCGCCATTGGCAGCTCGAAGATCCACCTCTCCTCTGGTAATCTTTCTAAATCTACTTGGTTCATGAATTTAAATACAGATGTGAGCCCCACAAGCTGTATCTAATACCCAATGAGTAAAAATAGAAAGATTTCACTTGATAACGAACGCACCTTTAACATACCCACACTTCTGGGTGCAGTTCCTCTTCCAGTGGCCTTGCTTGCCACATGAAAAACACACTTCCTCTCATTCCTTGCCCTGCCTCTGGATCTTCCCCTTCTTGGAAGGATGGTGCTCAGGGCTTCAGACTGTTTATAAGTCTTTATCCCCTTTGCCTTGTCCTTCATTTTCTTATTCACTATAAGGAATGCGGGTTTTTCACGCGCCATGTCCTTGTCTGCCTGGAGAATTAATGTCAGAAGTTCTGATAGACTCTTCTCATTGTTGCTCATGTTATAATTGAAAATGAAGCTAGAGAAGGTCTTGGGCAGTGATGATAGGATGAGATCTATACGCAACTCATCTGGGAACTTAATCCCTAATATGTCCAAGCATTCAATGTAGCCAATAAGCTTGACTACATGAGGCCTAGCTAGTGCAGACTCTCCAAGAATAATTGTAAAAAAAGCATTAGAGATATCATATCTCTCTTGACTCTCTTTATCTTGGTAGAGATCCTTAAGGTGAGACATCATGCTATACGCGTCCATGTTTTCATTTTGCTTAAAGAGCTCATTAGACATGGCCGATAGCATGAAACACTAGACATATGTGGCATCATCCATGTGTTTCATATAGAGAGATAGTTCCTCATCACTGGCCTCCTTTCCAGGTGCAACTGGAATAGGCTCTTCCAGCACATACAATTTCCTTTCAAGGTGAAGGATGACGCATAAACGCCTCTGGCACTCTTAGAAATTGGTGATGGTGAGAAGGTTTTCCTTCTCGAGTATGGTTCAAAATGATATTTTTGAAGTCATTTTTCTTGTTGTTTCTATAAATTAATATTAGAAAAGGTTTAGTAATTTATTATAAAAATGATAAAAATAAATAAATTAATACTTATTAGTCTCCCACTATTTTATCAAAATCCAATAGCCCTCACCATTGACTTCAGAATATTCTGTTGCCTGAATATTCTAGTGGAAAGGATCCATATTATCCTTCGCATTACCCCAACTAGGGTTGGTCAAGAAACTTGAAGGGTTTTATGTAGGCATTCCAAATGCCAACTGCATTAACTCACAACTCCTTGATTCGCTGAGTGGACTCCCTAATCCTGAAATCCTTTTATTTTGGATTTTCTCAACCTTTTCCTCTTGGTCACACCATGTCCTACTATGGAAGTCAACCATTGATGCAAAACAAGTCAATTCAACCCAAAACCTTGAATTAGAATTCCCCGATAATCAAAAGCACCCCAACTAGGGTTGGTCAAGCACTTTGAACTATGGTTCGATTCTAACCGAGATTATGGAAGGCTATACCAACTTAATATTTCTTTGAGGTATTTTATCCTTATGTGTAAATTTACAATTTATTATCTTTTATTACATTCTTGTTAATATTAAGTGGGATATACTCAAGTGATTAACCATGTCTAATATAATATTTACGTATAATCCAGTTTTATTTTAGTTCCATCTTGCATGCTCTTTTAATTCATTAATTGTGTGATCGTGAAAACACACCCACAATAAATAAACCATGAAACTGACATAAATAAAATAAATGGTATGATCATGAGATTTTTCTATTGGTTATTTTATCTAGCTATTTATAAACTAACCCAAGACCTAGGGGAGAAACACCTTGAACCTTTTGGGTTCGTGTTTACATCTTTCAACCTATCCACCTTTGTATATCCTTAGATTGGTTTCACCTTGGCTCCTGAATTGACCCGCCTTCACCAGTTTTGGAGTTCCATCCATTACATATGCATTTATCTCACATGCAGGTGATGGGTAAAAAGGGGTTTTTACATACAAGAATCCTTGGGCGCGTAGGCCCTACATATTAATGAGGAGAAGGCTCGCAGGCCAACAAATTTCATTTAAATAAATAAATTAAAAGAAACCATTCACATAAAAATGTCTTGGTATAACTCATGATCATCCATACATGCAACGATATTTACGCATAAATAAAACTAGCATTCAATTCTTTAATCATTCTTGTTTAAGATAAATCACGCTCAAATCAATTAATTATCTTTAATTAATAAATCCTTTTATCTTAAACTCTTTTCTGAATTTTCTTGATATGCTTATTGATGTTATTAATATTTTCATGGCTTATTATATACTCCCTTTAATTATTTTATATGAAATGTGCATAATTTGTGTGAAATATTAATGTTTTAATACTAAGTATAATTTTTGATCATTTTTAGAAGTAGACCAATTGAGTTGGTTTACTATTTTATTAATAACTCTCACCCTACTAATTAAAATTGTGTAGTTCTTGTTTTTTAGGATTCCTTATTCAATTTCTCACATATCATTATAAGGAATCATGGTCCAATTCTTCTATTTGAAATCTCATATAGACCACACAAGATGACCCAAAGAATTTGTGAAGAAACTGGACCAGCCATGATGATTGAGTTACTGGTCTCACTCCCGAAGCCTATATTTTATGAAACTCCACCATTTGTTCTTGATTATCCAAAATAATCATGGGTAAAAATTTCAGGGCCCAAATCTAAGAAAAAGGGTCCCAAATGAAGCTTTGAAATCCAGCAAATAAAATCAGTATAGTATTCATGACATATCTCATGATTTAAGCATCCAATAGAGCTAATATTTTTCAATGTGAAAGAGGAGATATATGCATCAGACTTTTTTGAATAAATAATTCGGATTTGAAGGTATCTTCCTATTCAAAAACCCTTTCACATTTTGGACTTTAAAAATACTGGATTGAAATGGACAGATTAAAATTGTTTAATAAGCTGGCCATAACTTTGGCTAAATAGGTCCAAATTCCTCCAAATTTTGAGAGTAGTCAGAAAACTTTATTATATACAACTTTTAAGAAGGATATTTCTCTATATTTGGCTGTATGGAAATCCAATTTGGCGATGCAAGTGGAGGTACAAATTGGGAATGCAAACAGTCCACTCCTTGGGTTATAAATACTCTCCCCTTCTCTCCTTGAGAGGGGTTGGAATTTCAGAAGAGAGGAGATCATATTGTCACAACCAAAGCCTTGAAAAAGGATTGGGAGGACCTTCCATACTCAATTTTTCACTTTAGAGACCTTTCCTCCTCTCTTTGTTTTCACTTACTTTCGTGTTCTTCGTTTTTGTAATCTTGTAAGTATCTTTCTTTGTAATTCTATTTTAATGAAAGTTACTTTTTCAATATCTCTTATTCTCATCCACCTTCTATAGTTTAATATTTATGTTCTTAAAATAGTTTAAATTCAGTTGAATCCCCGTCCCTTCTTTTGCTTCCTCATTCAATCAAAAATCCGTTTTTAATTTTCTTCATCATTTGTGTGTGTGTTCGGTGCACTACTCTTATCTTGTCCCTTTATTTTTCTTCTCTTTATAATTAATCACTATAAACATATATTACCAGATTAATAACCATCTTAATGGCTGAGTAAATCTCTCATTGGGGTGAGTTTTAATTTAGGTATGTTAAGCGATTGAGAGCTTTCGCTCGATGAGTATTCGTTGAATTAACATTGTGTATGTTGGACTTAGCATGTCATGGATTAATGACTTATTTTATTTAATGTGTGGTTTCCATGGATTATTGGAACCATAAATACACTACCATAAACAAGATATGATCAAGATTAGAACTCTAATTTAATTTAAGTCTTGGATTAAAGCCTTAACACTTGGGAATTCAAATCAACGTAAACTTGTGACATGAGTGTTAATTTAAATGCAATATAAAGAAAAGCTCAAGGATATCACAAGCTTAACTAACCTAATGATGAACTCACCCCAATCATTATTAATTTGTTAAATCAATCATAATCAATTAGTCATTTCAATTAAGCTCTGAAAATAAACCCCCCCCCCAATCAGAATACAATCAACTAAAAACAAATGACTATTTCAAAGTATCATCGCCGAGGATTCGACCCGAGTGCTGCTATACACATTATCAGAGCACCGGAACTTTGACTGGTCGATAGGTGACAATCGGCTGCGCGTTTCACTCATCCATAATAATTTTAAACAAATAAATTCATTTAAAATTATCCTTGTACGTAACTTGTACCTTGGAGGAAACCCGATGAGTTTCCATTCATTACGCAGATGTTAAATTAAACACATATATATAAAACACCTATCACGTGTTGTGCCTCAGCTTTACGCCTGCACTATGGTACATGTATCAAGGGTTTGTATAATATAATAATAAATTTTAATAAATCTGCGTAATTTGGATGAGTGCACGGTGTGTAGTTTCGACTACACGGTGTGTAATTTTTGTTCACCGTCCATCTGAACTACACGCCTGGGGACATGGCATGTTGATATACTTCAGAAATTTTTGGAGTACACGACGTGTTCAGTGGGACACACGTCGTGTAGTTTCCGCGTTACACGGTTTCCATCTGGGCAAGCCGTGTACGGGGTACACGGTCCAACCCTAACCCGAAGGGACTACACACTGTGTTCAGTTGGACCACATGGCATGTTATCTAGAAACCATGTGCCACCTATTCTTGGTCAACACATGGTGTCATAAATGACTTATATAGGATCCAATACATGGACTGATTTGGTGGATCAATCAATGCATTGAACCTAGACTACATGACATGTACTTCTGAATACACGCTGTGTATTCTGGTGTTGTACGGCTAGGAGCATTTGGCACCTTCAGATGAGTTCCTTTATTTTATTTTAATCAAAATTAAAAGAAAAAATTGTTTTTTTAAAGTGAACGAGAAACGAGAGGGGAGGAACAGATCTAGAGATTCAGATTTTTAAGAACAATTAACTTGAATTAAAACAACTAAATTATTAAATGCATAAATCACCAATGAAAAAATAAATAATTATAATCAATGATATAACCTCTCTGATACCACTTGTAGGTTCCAGGCGCAGTAGAAGCACGTTGGTGGGTTTTCCCAACTTTAATTTTAGCGTTAACAATGATCAATCTGAGATCCATCACACTAATAAAACGTCGGATCTTCAAAATAGAATGAATAATGGAAAAAGAAAGAGGGAGTCTCGGAACCATAAAGACAGGATCATCATCTGTTGGTTATAATTAATTTAATTAATTGACAAGAATTACCTTGATGGAAATTATTTCTTCATTGATGTCTCCGGTCACGATTCGTTGTGATCTGTCATTGCGTTGTAGAATCCAAGTGTAGGATTCCTCTAGTAGTGATCCACACATGCTCCACGTATCTCTGGATGCCGCTGAAGGGATATCTGGGTGCTAGCATGGAAGAAACTTTGCTTGCGATGTCCGCCTTTGATCGCTTTGATCCGGTGGTGGTGGATCTCTCTCGGTCTTGAGAGCGTTCTTGGAGGAAGGTGTTCTTTCGGCCTTGAGAGAACTCTCCCGAATTGCTGCGCAGAACGATTCTCTATGGAAAAGTGTTGGTGTTGTGAGGATATTTATAATTGGGTATGAGGTTATAGAGTTATGACAATAAATAAACGCGTTACGCATTTTATTTATTTCATTAACCCTTATTGAAAACCCCCATGTCGAATGATTAATTCTTTGACATACGCCCACATTGATTATAATAAATATCATTTAATAAAATGATATTATTTCTTCAAAATCCCGACTAGAAAAACTACACGCTGTGTAATCATTAATACATGGAATGTAATCGTTTTCCATAAAACTATACGGCATGTATATTTAATATACATGACGTGTACTTTTATTTTCCATTTTTTTATTTCCTCTACCACATTTATTAGTCCTTGAGTAATGGATATTTATTTCTTAAATAAATGTAACTGCATTACTCGCTAATAAATATATATTAATTATTCCACAATATATTTTCTCGAATAACTAGTGTCTAAATAAATGTGATCATGCATCCTTAAATAATTATTAAACCACAGTCAGGATTAATCTTTATTTAACTGAGATACATGGACACACTTAGTGTGTGGCCCTCTAGGCCTCTTTCTCAGTGGCATTAGGAAAAGCCTGCCTAAAGTCCAAGGTTAGTGTCTAGCACCACGCCAAGGCACCCATATAGAAATAAGTTAACGCCACAATGACGTGTCACCTCATACGAACATTTACCATGTAATATAATCTCTTTGTCACGATATCTCAAATCAAGCAAGTTGCATGCAAGTGCCATCAACCCATGTGCTCGATTATTCTTTCTTTGACTTTCTGGAATTGAACTCGATCATTCCTTACCATGGCCATGGACTTATTTAAGCTATATCAATTCCATCAAAGGGCCTGAGATATCTACTTCTATTATGAAACAGAAGGGAAAAATCCTTTCTCACATTATCTATTAATGTAGTATTACTCGTGACGCACCCAACGTATCCTACCTCACTGCAAATAGTGTGTCGTCACTTTTTTCATCAATACATCTAAGTGAGTGAGTTGTAATACCCATTAATAATAATATTAAAGTCTAAGGACCAATACACATGTCTGTAGATCGGAACATCCAATGACACTATGAAATGTGGATTTCCTACTGGTGGGTCTCGTTCTCATAATATCCTCCTAGATATTACCAAGGGAACACACCATGAGAAGGTGCTTCAAAGTTTTATGAGTCCTCACCCCTAATAGCCTGTATTATTTGTGTCCCTCAAATAACATCATCCATCCATAAAACATATATTCAATAATAGTGTTATTGTAATTCCGGGTTCTCATCATAGCAGGGATCCGCTATGACCCATTAATGCAACAACTATCCTTAGGACATTATCACATGCATTTTCACACAGAAGAACAATAAAGATGGGATAAGTATTTTATTAATGAATAAAGTACAAAGTAGTTGGTTCTAGGACACCAACTCTAACAAGTATTTCCATGAAGTATTGAGCACCCTCTTCTGTCACATCAGACATATCATTAGGGCAATCATCACATTGCCTATCACATTGGTTGTTGGAATGTGTTCTTCTATTTCCTTCCATTAACTAAGAAAAAGAACATATAATTAGAGGTCTTTAATACTTAGCTATTGAGCATAAAAAGGAAACTTTGAACATAAAACTGTAAACTTATAAAGAAGAAGTGTATCATGACTTTTGTTTCCTTAGGTTTATATCCAGGTTATCCTCGATCTATTTCTTAACTTATATTCTTATGGGATTCTTTTTTTCCCTTAATAACTATTTGTACTAAGCTTGTGAATCTACCAAAGCATATCCCCCGGTAGTATCGTAACCAAGAGTGTAGCATGGCCTGTTGTCATGCACTAGTTCATGTTCAAGTCTAGCTCAAAGTGGTATTTTCAGGTTTTACCTCTAGATACATTTGTGCCAGAACCACCTCTACCTGCTCGTATCCAGATAGGGATGTATTTTATTGATAAACCACTTACTCAATACTCACCAAAATTCTGGAATGTTTTCTTATACTTAGTTTCATCCTTAAGGTTCTCACTAAGGTGCTCTATTCCTAATCTCCAAAAATAACTAGACTATCCTCTGATACCAACTATAGAAACCCAAGCCTTTTACATATAACATTTAATGATTTTAAGCAAAATTAATAATCAGAGTACAAGTCAAGGATCGTTAAGTCTAGTGTCTTGGAAGACTAGGTACATATAACATAAAACATGGGGATAAAAAACCCTTCTTTATTTAATCTCCATAAAGATATTCTAACTTCCTTTGAGCTCTTACATCTGCATAGGGTACCCTGGGGAACACATGAACAAAGGGATGAGCTAAAAACCCCCATAAGGGAATGAACATAAGGATACATCTTAATCACATGAGTTAGGAGGCATGACATATTGATATCCAAAACATGGAACATATGAAATAATATTGTATAAGAATGGGATCATATAAACATGGAATCATATAAATTTGGCAGAATCATAAAACATTTCTTTAGTACGGGTCAAGGCTAACCACCAATCCCGTTTCCCATTTCAGTACGGGTCAAGGCTAACCGTCAATCCCGTTTCACATCGCATATCATGAGACTTAATCTTACCCAATGAATTGGAGTGCTATCGGGGTGCACCCATCTCAACATTGTCATGAATATTCTTGCCACATAAATAATCATACATAATCAATCGTTCATAAACATAAGGATATCCATGGAAAGAATTGGGTACCACAATCATGACATAAATCATAACCAATGGGTGTATCATGAAAGTGTCCATGTAAGGAAAGAATTAGAAAATACATAGACATTCATAGGTTAAAATAGTCTTATAACATGGTAAGTGGTTTCAAACAGAATTGACAACATATGAGAAATGTATTCTAGAAACATTAGCATTAAAACATTTTTGTGCGGTTTTATGAAAAATACTATAGAGCTTTTAAAATAGAAAAGGGAATAATATTTTATATAAAACCATAAGTGAAACAATAAGGTTTTAATAATAAAAATAATGATTTTATAAAGACAGTGGTGTATTAAAATAGAGGATAGATTGAACTTGATGTCGGGTAAGAATTCAGGAAGTTCCCTTAAAATGAGTGTGCTTATTGGGAAGTATCGAGGAGGGATTCACTTAAAAGCATGTATATCCCTGAAATATAATGAGATATAGATCTTGGAACATAATTATGGATCATATAAATAGAATTTATAAGTTTTACATAAAAATAAAATATATCTACATTTTGTAAAAAAAGAAAGATAGAGTAACCTGAAGGAATAAAGGAAGTTCGGGTAGAATCCATTACTGTTTATCAGCATGGTATCGGGTGTAACTAAGAGAGCTTGATGAGAGAGGTAAGGGGTTTCTAATCACTTATAAAACATTAGGTAAGTATGTGGGAGGTGAGAAAATATACCCTATCACTTGGTATTACACAAAAAAGGCATATCATAGAGAACAATCTTGATTAAGAGTGAAAAGGAGAGGATCCCTTACCTTAAATCCGTTGGTGTTCTCCACTTGTTATTAAAGACCTGAATAAACAAATTAGGATTATTAATTAATAAGTAAAGAACCTATTATATATCTAATTGATTTATTATAACTCTTTTTAGTTCATTCAAAGCCTTTTTGATTAGTTACAAGGTTCAATTTCATTGTTTGGGCTCGTTTGTTTACTTGGCTTTAAAAGATCGGTTCACTTATATTCAAGTTTGGATTATATGCAAGATGAAAGTGGTTGTCCAGAATTGAAGTTATATTATTTATTTCACATATAGGATATTACATGGTTTTAATTTTAATTAGGTTACTTAAAGTGAAGTCGAATTATTATATATATAACCTTAGTGATAACTGTTTTTGTAAATTGGTGGATTTGATTACAAAGAACGTGTTTTGCTTTAAAACTTAATACCATTTGTACAAAAGGATTACAGAAACAAAAATAGGATATATTAAATATATAATAATCTGGTTCAGCCATAACACAAATGGTTTCATGAATAGAATTAAAGATAATAATATAAATTGATAAACCATTGTCCTTGAATGTGCTAAATTGGCACATCTCAAATGGTGCTTTCATTTCTTTCAAATAAAAGGGTGGGGAAAGGAGAGAAGATAATGAAATATACCATTAGCATGAAAACATTCAATTACATGTATTTTACTGGATTTATCATACTATTATGGTGAAGGGAGGTGAGGAAAGAAACAAAAAGAAAGAGAACTTAAAAGAAATGAAGGAATTGGAAAGAGGAATTTACCTCTTGAGACTTCCTCCTTTGAGAACCTCTTAAGGGGAGAGGTTTTGGTATTTTCAGGAGGCTGAGAGCTTTTGTACATGGGTGAGGACCTTGGGGGAGATTTGGGTAGAATAATGTCAAGGCACAAGGCTTGAGATGAGTGAAGAGAAGAGGGAGTGAAGGGGGGGTTTTATAGTGGAGGAGAGGAGGGATTTCATATTAATATTATAATCATTAATTTATTAATTCTTCACAAGACAAGGAATAGTGATTATTCCATGACCAAGAATAGTAATTTTATCATGTGATCCCGAACCAAGTGGGATTACATCATAATAACATCATCAATGACTCAATAAATCCCTTATTTAGCATTTATTGTAAATTATCGTATTTTACTATTCATAAAAAATTCAAGTATTTCAGAAAAATCCCAAAAATTCACCCTAACCATTTTTTGACATGTAGAATCCAAAAATGAAGTCCATTTTTTAAAAATAATTTTCTAAATATGTTTATTTTAATATTTAATTAAAATAATAATTTATTATCAAAACCAGTTTTAAAACATTCATTAACTTATTCTAAAATATAGGTATATCGTAATTCCAACTTGAATATTATTTTTATACCACCATAGGTGAGGTTACTATTCATTAGGGTATATCACTATTCATAAGGGTATGTTACTATTCATTAGGGTAGGTTACTATTCACCAAAAATTAAGTTTTCCTTATCGGACTCCAAATAACTTACTGATTACAACCGTGTATGCTGGATTTTCAAAATTCCAAACACAGAAGTGACAAACTTATGTTTAAATGTCACTTAGCACTTAGTAGTTCATTATGTTGTGTTTTCATGTGATTTATGACATACTTATGAGAAGGGAATTTCCATTGAAAAACATTGGGTCGTTACAATCATCCCATTTCGATCAAGGAGAAAATATCTCTAAAGAAGTGATGAATGCTTCCCACCTTTGGAAAATAGGAATGTGTGGAACAGTGAACCTCCAGCGAGCATCAACACACCTCAGATGGTGTGCCCTAATAAAAGCATCAGATTCAGAAATTGGTGAACCCGACATGTATCTTTTCTCCTTAAACCATAAGGATTAGTCATATAGGTCATCAGATCAAAGGTTGTAATCTGACGCTATGTCAGGCCACCATAGAAATGGTAAACCTGATGTGAATCTTTTATTCTTCAACCATGGGGATTAGCAGCGCTCGAGACATCAACAGATGAGTGTGTCACCAAATCCAGCTATCCGGTGCTAGATCCCACAAAGAAAATAGTGGGACTAGCATGAAACCCACTAGAATTTGGGGTAGTTAATCACTGGGAATTTCAATTTGTGGCGCTATCAGTGTGGATATTTCTCTCCAACCATGGAAGACTGAATGGAACTGGGGCATTGGGCACTGATTTCCTACTATCCATACTGATAGCTAAATCTTCATGCCTCGCAGGACCCAAGATGTGGCTACAGGAAACCAACCACCCCCCGCCCATAGACGCAGGGGTTGGAGGAATGACACTATGACATTTCTGCACAGCTCCACCTCCACCATGAAATCATCCACTACTATAGCTATTGGGTACCCACGCCCCATCTCAGATTCCAAAACTGTTCAAAGGAGGGTGATGGACATTCTTGTCCGATGGTACGAGCATGAGGGGATCATTCCCATGAGGGATATGGCCCTCCCGGACCCAGAGTCTCTTATGCCTAACTTTCATAATTTCCCTCAAGGGCTGCGCAGGAAGCCGATGCTCCCCACTCCCACATCCAACCATTTTGGGAGCCTCTCCCCACTACTAGAATTTGAGGTATTTGCGACGGGGTATTTGCGACCAGATCCCATCGCAAATGATCTTTTGCGACGGGGTCCCGTCGCAAATAGGCCATTGCAGAAAATGGCATCGCAAATATTTCTCCGTTTATATATATAAAAAACCTGTTGTGATAGGCCCATCACAAATAACCCGTTGCAGAAAATGACATCGCAAATATTTCTCCATTTATATATATAAAAACCTGTTGTGATAGGCCCATCGCAAAAAAAGTATTTGCGACGGGCCCGTCGCAAAAAAAGTATTTGCAATGGGCTCATTTTCCCATCGCAAATAGTTATTTAAAAAATATATCAACTATTTTCAATGGGAACCCATCACAAAAGGTCCCGTCGTAAATACTTAATAAAATAAAAAAATATATTCAATAAAATTATGATAAATTAATATTAGAAAATAATAATAATATTATTATTATTATTATAAATAATATTATATTATATAATAATAATACTAATATTAATAATATAAAAAATTATATTATTATAATATTAAAAATAAAATAATACTAATAATATAATAATGTTGTTATTATTATTAATATTTATGAAGAAATAAAAAATATAAAAAATATTAAAATTCTCAATATTTGCAAAAAATATAAAAAAATAAAAAATTATTATTATTATTATTAGTAAAATAAACCAAAATTAAAAAAATAATACTAATACTAAATAATAAAATGATAAAAATAAAAATAAATAAATTGTACAATATTCACACCAATATAAGACAGAAACTGTAAATAGTTAATATTACAACAAAATTTGAATTCAAATGTTTTTAACATGAAAAAAAAATCATTAGGGGGATAGTCTTCTAGAGAAGTGGAGGAGTTTGAGGAGATGGTGGAGGAAACTTCATCCCTAAACTACAAGTCAGACGATGCATGTACTTCATCTATTCATGCTGCTACTACTTCCATCGAAGCATCTTCTCCTCGAACTGTTGTTGTTGTCATCAGTGCTCCTCCTCATGCTACTGTCGGTGCTACTGCATCTCCTCATACTCCTTATGAAAACTCTCTATAAGCTCTCTCTAAGCTCGTAGCTGCTCCTGATACTATGATCCAGAAGATGATGCCTCTCCACGAGCTCCTCTCGATCTAGACATCGACATCTTAGAAGTACCAAAATAAGTCCCAGGAGTCAATCGAGAACCAATACTAACTTCTCAGCCCTTCTCGAAGTCATACTGGGTCGCCTTCATCCATGTCACCTCGTCGAAATGGTGGGCACTAGTCTGATCATCCATCTCAGGCTGACTCTCAACCTGTGTCTGAGAGGTCACGACCACATATGACTCCTTCAGTTCCAAATTGAAATTAAAATAGTGAAAATATTATATGCGGTTAATTTTCAAACTGAAAAAGAAATAATACTGACCATAATCTGACGTTGACAATCACCTCTACTCTCTAGTGTTTGGATCACTATACATCTTCTGATAAACGTCGTACTCCGTAATATCGGGTTGCTCGACTACCTATATGAATATAAAATAAACTTTTTATATTTAAAGTTATATAAAATATTTAAAAAATTTACTTACCAGATGCTCTCTATGTATACAAAATGTATGGCTACCGGTTCGATGTGTCACCTCCTGTCTCCCTCGGTTATGTCGGCCAAATGAAGATATCCTCTAAAATCCACCACCCAACTAGTATGAACATAATCAATCCTAAATGTGAGATGAAATTTACTCTGGTCGGTGGGATCTACATGACTCATAAAATACTGTCACTCCTACTTTCTTCATGTTCGTCCTTCTCAAATTGTGCAAAAACTAACGGAAATGGTCACACATAGACATCTCCCATGTTGCGTGGATAGTGTCATACATGCTATCATCGATGGGATACCATAAACCTTACAAATAATTTATTATATAAATTTATTAATGAAATAAATTTCAAAATAAATATTATTTATTTACGTACCATCCAATAATCGAACATGTCGAGATTCACATCAATGGGAATTTGTTCACATGTGATCCATGGCTGAGAAAAATAATTGCACAAGATGGCACTCCCTTGTCCAATATCTATATGCACAAAACTGTGAAAAAAGAACAAATAATAAAACATTTAGTATATAAATAAATTAATGAAAGCTAACTAAAATACACAGGTTACCATACCTCCGCGTACGTGGATCGAATCCAAGCCGTGGACGTCGCTCGGGGATAGGGTCAGGAATCATTAGTCATGCAGGACCGTGCCCCCTCTACATACCCCCTGAACTGCCAGTAGGTTGAGGGTCAGATGATATCAAATTCTCCTTATCCAAAGGTAGGTCACCCTCCTGCAATTGACTAAATAGATCATCATCCATCTGAAACAAAAAATTATTGTTGTTAGAAAATATTTAAAAATAACTATTATATATAGACATATATTAGTTATTATTATAACCATCATTTAACTGTGTCAATGTTCACTTTCATCATCATCTTCATATCTGACGACGTCAATGTCTTCATATTCATCCTCAACATCATAAATATCCATATGAGTTTAAGTTTCATCATCTCTTTCCATTTCAAATTCATTTGTAACAGCATTAACATCACTGTCACCACCGAACCTTAATTGTGGGGTGTCATCGTCGATATTCATGTCTCTTTATGAAAAAGATGGATTTTGAGTAGTCTCTTGAAAAATTTCAATTCCTTCCACTTTAGTGAAACCACATTCACTTTGAGTAAAATTATTTTCCCAAATTTTGATTTTTATTATGATCCACCAATCACTCAGGTCTCTTAAAGTAGCACAGTACTTTGCATAATAAATTTGATGTGCCTTTTGAGCCAGTAAAAATGGTTCATTTACTATAAGAATACTTTTATATTTAATATCAACGATTCCATGAGTCATATGAACGTGAAAGCCTCTCTCAGTATGCAACCATTGAAATTTAAATATCATTATGTAATTTTTTCCTAGATAACACAGTTCAATAATTTCATTCAGTATACTGTAAAAGGAAACTTTAGTTTCTCTATGATGAGATCCTCTCAAGAAAACCCCAATGTTCATTGTTTTTTTATTCCCCATATGCATGTGTATGAAATCGAAAATCATTCACCACGTATGCATTATAAGATTTAACCATTTTGGATAGTGGGTTACTCAATATACACAATCTCTTATAAATTTTATAATCATGTTGAGACACCTGAAATTTTGTAAAAAATTATCAATATAATAAATAATAAACTGAATTTATATGCTAAACCATCAATAATTTATGTTACCAGTTTTTGAAACCATTGAGATTTTTTTTGTCGGCGTTCTTCAAGAGCACCTGCTGTAATTTGTGGAAGTTGTTTCTTGATATTATTATCATATAACCTACAAATAAAATAAATTTACTTACTATAACATAAATTATAGAATAAGTTAGAGAATCACTCAAAGTACAACTGATTTCATTTTTTCACAGTTGAGCAGAACATATGTATGAACTCTGTGATGCTCATCATCTAAAAGCCATCATTCATGAACTCCACTGAAGCCAAGATCTGGATGATTAAAAACTGATAATTGATTGCCCATTTCATCATCAACATTCCCCTCATTCCATCCCATGTAGTTTTTTATGGATATTCAGATTCAAAATAATGAGACCAGAAAAAATAAATTTCCTCTTGCAAATAAGCTTGAGCAATTGAGCCTTCAACTGATGCTGTGTTACATACTTTTTTTTTTAATTTATGCATGAATCTATCAAATGGGTACATCCATCAAAACTGTACTAGACCTCCACATTTTGTTTCATGTGTAAAATGTAATATCAAATGTTCTATTGAGTCAAAGAAATCCAGTGAAAAGATTTTTTCCAGTTTACATATAATTACAACATCTTCTTTCAGTTTTCTTCGTGCATCATAGTCTGTTGTCACTGCACAAATGTTTCGGAAAAAATATGACATGTCTATTATCGAATCCTAAATCATATAATTTAACAAAAAAATTAATCTAATCGGCATAAGTCTTTCCATTATAACATGACAATCATGAATTTTTAATCCGATAATATGACCATTCCTAACACATCTTCCCAAATTGGAAGCATATCCGTATGTACGTCTCAAATATGAAATCCATTGAAAAAATAATAAGTGACTCTCTTTGATCACTGTATAAGCTGCTTTGGGATTCATTAACCTATGTGATCTAACATTTTCAAACAATTTATGTTCTGGTCGCTTGCAAATTTGGGCAAGATCTAATCATGCCTTTATATTATCTTTGGTCCTACCTGGTGTATCCAAAACTGTATGAAATAAATTATCAAAACAGTTCTTCTCAATATGCATGACATCCAACATGTGAAGGACCAAAAAATTAGACCAATATGGCAGATCCCAAAAAAATGCTTTGTTTTATCCAATTGTGTTCTTTCCCAAAGCCATGAATTTTCTGTTGGTTTATTGTTGGTCAAAATGTGATGGGAGGTAATGAAAATACAACTGATTTTAACTCTGTACCTGAGATCATTTTTGGAGGTGCATCCCTTTAAATTGATCCTTTTTGAAATGATATTTGTTCCTCTAAAAAGAGTGATCGGTTGGAAGAAATTTGCGATGATAGTCAAAATAGAAAGGTTTTTTTCCATTAGAAAACATAAATTCTTTGTTTTCTCCCATACAATAAGGACATGATTTCAGACCATGTGTACTCTAACCAGATAACATTTCATATTCCAGGAAGTCACTAATTGTCCATATCAATGTAGATTTTAGTAGGAAATTTTGTTTTGCAACAACATCATATGTACTAACACCATTACTCCACAATGAATTTAACTCATCAATCAATGGTTTGAAATAAACATCAATATTATTTTTCAAATTTCCTGGGATTAATAAGGTCAAAAAGATATAAGGATCCTTCATCAACATCCATGGAGGTAAATTGTACAGAGTTATAAAGACAGGCCAACATGAATACTGACTACCATAAGAACCAAACAGATAGAAACTGTCAGTAGAAAGACCCAATCGCACGTTCCAGGATTCTAAAGAAAAAGACAGATGCACTCGGTCAAAATGTTTCCATGAATCACCATCAGATGGATGATTCAAGCTTTCATTGGTTTAAATATTGGTTTTGTTATATGAAATCATTGTCATTGTGTTCTAAGACATAAATAAACATTGCAACCTGGGTGTAAGTGGAAAATATCTCAACTGTTTTATAGGAATCGATCCATACTTCCCTGGTTGAGCTTCTTTATACCTCGATTGTCCACATGTGGGACAACTATCCAATGACTCATTTTCACAAGAATATAAGATGCAATCATTTGAATATGCATGAATCTTCTGATAACTAATACCCAGATTATGAACCAGCCTCTTTCTCTCATAGTAATTTATAGGAAACACATTTCCTTTAGGTAACAGTGTTTTAATCAAAGAAAATATCTGATCAAAATAGTTGTTTGACATTTCATTATCTGAATTAATAGCCATAAATTTTTCAACCGCTTCTAATTTTTTTATCTTTCAACCAGGATATAATGCATCCTCAAAAGACCTCAAAAACTCATAAAATTCATATGGTGTCAACTTAAGAGTTAAATCAATATCATCCCGAGTTTCAGTTTGTCGAATAGATTGACCTGTAACATCATGTACTAAATTTATGCCTTCTGAAACAAATTTTGGTTTTGATGATGCAAATGATAAGAAATATTCAACACCCTCAATATATACAGGATTTAAACCATAACCATTTGGATTTCTACACTGGTTTATCCAAGAGCGATCATCTAATAATGACCATTTTTTACTTCCTTGTTCCATATTTTTCTACAAAATATAAAATCATTACTGTTTTTGAATAATTTGATATAAGAAAAATATTATCCAAAAAAGAGAAGATAAATAATTATAGCTACTTCTTACTAATTACCACTAATTACGGACGACACAATTTCTAGTGGATTGGTGACTGCTCTTCTATCTGACGGCTCATTTACTTGCAACTTTCTCACACTGAAATCGCAATGAAGAATTTTCTCGGAGGTACGCATATCCATTCCCGTGCATATGAGAATACATAAGCATACCTCCAACCAGATTCTTCATTGTGATTTTAGTATGAGAAAGATGCAAGTAAATGAGCTGTCGGACAAAAGAGCCCCCTTTTCGTCGACAAATCATCTTCTTATAACTGTCACCGCCTAAAAACATTATAAAAAAACATGATCCTACGTATGCATATCCAATCTCGTGCATATGAGATTGGATATGCATACGTAGGAGCATGTTTTTCATAATTTTTTGAGTCGATGAGAGTTGAAAGGAGAAGAGTCATCGAGAAAAAGGAGTGTCGCCAATCCACTAAAAATTGTGCCAAGTTCTTACAATTTATTACAATTATCCCTATTTATCACTAATTATTTCAATTTATTACTAATTTGTTCAATTATTACTAATTATTACTAATTACGACTAATTATTACTAATTATTAATATTTATTACTAATTATTAGTATTTATTACTAATTATTATTATTTATTACTATTTATTGCTAATTATTAGTATTTATTACTATTTATTTCTAATTATTAGTATTTATTACTATTTATTGTTAATTATAAGTATTTATTACTATTTATTGCTAATTATTAGTATTTATTACTATTTATTGCTAATTATTACAATTTATTGCTAATTATTAGTATTTATTGCTAATTATTACTATTTATTTCTAATTATTACTATTTATTTCTAATTATTACTATTTATTGCTAATTATTTCTATTTATTGCTAATTATTACTAATTATTGCTAATTATTACTAATTATTACTAATTATTACTATTTATTACTAATTATTACTATTTATTCTTATTTATTACTATTTATTGCTAATTATTACTATTTATTGCTAATTATTAGTAATTATTTCTAATTATTAGTAATTATTGCTAATTATTACTAATTATTGCTAATAATTACTAATTATTGCTAATAATTACTAATTATTGCTAATTAATACTAATTATTCCTAATTATTAATATTTATTACTAATTATTAGTATTTATTAGTATTTATTACTATTTTTTACTAATTATTACTATTTATTCCTAATTATTACTAATTACCGCTAATTATTACTAATTATCTTTAATTACTATTAGTTACTGCTAATTACCGCTATTAATTACTAATTACCGCTAATTATTTATATTCATTACTAATTATCGTTAATAATTCCTAATTACCACTAATTATTAATAATTAGCACTAATAATTTCAATTTGTTATTACAAATAAATACTGATAACAAAATAATCTAAATCTAATTTAATAAGAACAAATTAACAATAATTAAAATTAATATAAAAAAATAAATATTAAATTAAATAAAACATAAATACCTTTAAACTCGATCTCTTATAGGTGTAGACGACTTCAAAATCTCTTCGTAAAAACAATTAACTCAGAGAAATTTTAACTCTAAAATTAGAGTTTAGAGGGAGAGAAAACAGGAATAGAGAGGAAGAATGAAAAAAAATGGATTGGGGTATATATAGGTTAGATTATTTGCGACATGACTCCCGTCACAAATACCTTCGACCGCATTAATTACTGTCAGTGGTTAAAAGGGTATTTGTGATGGGACCCGTCGCAAATAGAGACCTTCCGACACACTATTTTTGATGGGGGCATATCCTGTCACAAATAGTATTTACTGCTACCGGGTATTTGCGACGGGGGGTGCCTCCCCATCGCAAATAGTATTTACCACCATCGGGCATTTGCGACGGGGAGCCACCCCTCGTCGCAAATACCCTTCCCGCGGTTTGGCGCGCAAACCACGCCAAACCTTTTGCGACAGGACCCCTTTTCCCATCGTAAATAACTAATTATTTGCAACGAGTTGATGTCTGATGTACATGGATGTTACTAACATTTTTGTCTTATTTTCATTTAGTTTTAATTAATTTTCTAACCGTTTCTTGAGTTTTTAGGTTCCTTTTGTAGTATTTTAATTTTTAGATATTTTTAGTTAATTTTATATTAACATTAGTTATTTACTTTTATTTTTTTATCTTAGTTTAATTAATATTGGTTATTATTATTATTATTAGCTTATTAATTAACTAATTTAATTTAAATTGTCAATATAATTTTTATATAACTCTTCCTTTTATTTTTACTAATTTATTATTACTATTATCTTTTTATTTAAACTATTAGATAGTTAGATTTTTTTAAGTTTGAATTTGAGTTTTAAATTTTGAATTTTATTTATTTATTTTTCTTTCCCTCTTATCTCCCCTCTTGACCCACGCCACATTTTTTTTTAAAAAAACCTCCTCTCTCCAATCTCTCCCCCTTATCTCTCCCCTTATTTCCGCCACCTCCCTCTCCCTGCTACCCCGCTCCCCTCTTCACTCGGTCGCCCCTCTAACCCGCTGCCCCCCTGCCCTCCCCCCTCTCTCGCCCGCACTCCCTTACCCCGGCGGCTCCCTCTGCACATCCAGGCAGCCTCCCCCCTCTCTCGCCCGCACTCCCCCTCCCCGGCTCACCCCGCCGCTTCCCTCCTCTAACCAGCGCCCAGCCCCTCATATCCCCTGCACCCCGCTCATCTCCCCCGGCCCAGCCCTTCATATCCCCAGCACCCCGCCGCCACCCTACTCTCTTCTCCCGGTTGCTCCCACTCGCCCGCACCCCCAGCTCCACGCACGCCGCCTCCCCTGCCTAACCCGCGCCCCAGCTCCTTTTCTTCCTCTCATCCGCATCCCACTGCGGCTGACTCCCATCTATCACCAGCCGCCGCCTCTCCTCCACTGTCCTCTCCCGGATACCCTCTCCCACTCTACCCGCGGCCCCATCTCATCTGCATCCAGCACATCTCCCCACGACACGACATCCCTCACTCTCCCTTAACCCACCAGAACTTGCACCCCCTGCCACCTCTCATCTCCAGCTCATCACCCCACTGGACCCGCCGCACGCCTCCAGTTCTAAGATCTGCTGCTCCCTCCTCTTCTGTTTTTTTTACAGTGCATCGGTCACCGCTACCTGAGGAGCTGACCAGCAGTCACGCACCCCTCACCGCTCATATACTATGTTCCGGTGGTCACAAAGATGGCACGCGACGTCATCACGTGCCGAGGTGCGATCAAATATTGAAGAACAAGTTGCATGCAGTGAGAGTGAAGACCGACACGATTATTTGTTGGTAACACGGTTTTATTTTACATGACTTGTCATCTTATTATCGTGTTTACATTTTCAGTTGTGATGTCGGGGTGATTTTCTTAGTGTCGGGATGTTGGTTGATTAATTAAAATTATTGCGCATGCCATGCAACATATTTTTTGATGATTAATTGTCAATTAAATTTATTTTAATTGAATGTTTATCTGTTTAAATTATTTTTGCACTGAACTAATTGCTGAAATTGAAACTGTCTCTTTTAATTATAAGTCGACGCGGCGGTTCGAGAAGGTAAACTGCGTTGACCGATGGTAGATGCAAGTTGGTGACACAACTTTGTGAGAAATGGGTTGTGTCATTTCGCCGTATAGTTTGGGACTTGAACGAGTTTTCTAAATTATTTACAACACCATAGAACAGGACTTTAAATAATTTGGGAAATTTAAATTAAGCATCTAAAAAAATGCTTATATTTTCGGAACTGGCGATAACTAAACAGAATAAATATTTAATCACCTAAAAGAATATTTTGCATGTCTGTGTGATAATTTAATTGTGACACCAGCATCCCCAACACATTTTGTTGATTCAGAGTCCACCATCTTTCTCATTTACAATTTTCTTTTTATCTTTTGTCTTCTCACCTTTTAGTTTAATTAAAAAAATCTCAAAAATAGGAATCCCCTCAAACCTTGTCCGTCTAAACATTGTCCAATGAAATATTTTTAGTGAACTAGATTCTGTGCTCTCTGTGGTTCGACCCTGCTCGCCACTTTTACAGTAGCCAGTCGGTTATAAAAATTTGCAAATTGGACGTGCTGCGACGTGCGTATCAAATTTCTAGCACCGTTGCCAGAGAGAACGCACACATCTAGCATTAAGAAAATTTCTAGCAGACCTTGCTTTAGGCACTGTTCGCCTAAATGGTGAACACTCGTAATTCTGATCCGTCAAAGAATGACCCGCCCCTTGATCCGCAACTTGAGCATCAAAGAAAGGGCAAAGAACAAATCGGTACCTCAGTCGTAAATGCAATGCATCCACCTGAGGAAAGCGTTGAAACTCACATTCCGACACTTCCTAGTGGACAAGTCCATCCACTTTTCCAAAACCGTCTCAATAATCAAAGGCCTCAGACTACTATGAGAAAGGAGTTGCCACCCAACACAGTCGGAGTTAGCTCAGGCATAATAAGACCCAGAATCCAAGAAACGCACTTTGAATTGAAGCCGTCCACGATCAACCTGCTCCAAAAACATACACAATTTCATGGATTGAGCAGAGAAGACCCTTATATGCATGTGAACAGATTTCTTGAAGTCTGTGACACATTTAAATATAACGGAGTGACGGATGATGCGTTGATCCTGCGACTGTTTCCGTTCTCATTGCAAGGGAAAGCAAAGGACTGGTTGGAAAGTCTCGACTTAGAAACAGTTTTCACTTGGGAAGTGCTGAGAAGGAAATTTCTTGATCGATATTACACAACAGCTCAATCTTTGAAAAACAAAAGAGACCTAGACTCCTTTTGTCAAAGTGAATACGAATCATTAGGAGAAGCTTGGGAAAGATTCAATTCCATGTTAAGACATTGTCCTCATCATGGGATGAAGTTGGAAAACCTGTTGCAAGCTTTCTACTATGGACTTCAACCCGAGAGTAATTCTGCAATCAACAAAGCTACTGGAAATGCGTTCATGCAAATGGATCCTGAAGATCTGTACATATTAATTCAAAACATGGCCGAACACAGTTTCCAGTGGTCAGAATATTTTTCAAGAAGAAAGGCAGGAGTGCATCACGTTGATGCCCAGACATTCATGGCTGCACAATTTGAAGCTCTCAATAAGAGGATTGACAACTTGTCAATAAACCCGCCTAAGCCAGTCCATGTTGTATAAGCTGAACACTGTCCACACTGTGGTGGCCCTCATGATTATCATATGTGTCCATATAACACATCTGAGACCAAGATGTCTGAAGCTAACTTTGTCAGCTACAACAAAGGAAATTATGGAAACAACTACAACACAAACTGGCAAGGAAATAATAAAAATCAAGGTTATAAGGAGCCATCAACTACTCAACCAATGAACCAGAACACGGGTCCACCTGGATTTCCTGCTCAATCTTCCTTCAAACCCGCCATGCAATCACAAGAGCAAGGATATCAACAGAAATACCGACCCCCATTTCAACAACAACAATATAAGGAGAAAAAGAAAACAACAGACTTGTCCCCTCCTGCAATGCAAGGACAACAAGATTGGGGAGCAACTATCGCTAAACTAATGATGTCCAATCAATCAAGGTTTGAGTTACAAGAGATGGCAACTCAAAATTTGCAGACAACAACCCAAAATTTGCAGACGAACACCCAAAACCTGCAGGCTTCCATGCGTAACATTGAAAATCAAGTCGGTCAGATAGCTGCACAAATGCAGAACCGACAACAAGGAACTCTACCGGGAAGCACAAGAGTCAACCCAAGAGAAGAAGCAAAATCCATCACATTGAGAAGTGGTACACAGTTACCAGAGCACCAAAGGCCTGATGTTCAACCAATAGATGAGACGCCTATACCTTCCACTGAGAATGGTGACTCAACAAACAAAGCAATACAACTTGAAACCAAAGAGGAGGAAGATCAAAACAAACTTGCAAAAAATGAAAAGGCAATAAAGGAGAAGGAAAACAAGGCACTCAACGAAAGAGCGAAAGTCCACATGCCACCTCCTCCATTTCCACAAATACTGAAGCAAAGGAAGTTGGATGTTAAATTTTCAAAATTCATGGAGATGTTCAAAAAGATTCAAATAAATATTCCTTTTGCGGAAGCCATCACACAAATGCCCCACTATGCTAAATTTATCAAGGAACTTCTGTCAAAAAGAAGAAAATTAGATGATGTGGGAACAGTCATAATGCACGAGGAATGTTTAGTGGTCATACCCAGATCCATACCTCCAAAAATAAGAGACCCTAGGAGTTTCACTATTCCTTGCAATATTGGAGGATGTCAATTTGGAAGAGCTTTGTGCGACCTCGAAGCTAGTGTCAATCTCATTCCGTCTGGAATCCTTAAAGAACTGGGCATTACCGAATTAAAGCCAACGAGAGTCGCCTTGAAAATGGCTGACCGATCAGTGAAGCATCCTCGAGGGATTCTAGAGGACGTACTTGTCAAGGTTGATAAATATTACTTCCCTGCTGATTTCATTGTCCTCGATATGGAAGAAGACAAGGACGTCCCACTCATTCTCGGGAGACCCTTCTTAGCAACATGTAGAGCGCTGGTTGATGTCCAAGAGGGAAAGTTAATTTTTAAAATTGGGGATGAGAACATAACATTTTATGTCCTAAAGTCCATGGAAAAACCATCTGTAGCAGACTGTCATTTCCTGGATACGATTGAAGAATGGGATGAGTTAGCAAGTGATGCACTGGATCTCACGGATTTGCATAAAGAAAATGAAGAGTTTGCTGAATCAATCGAGGTAGTGGAATTCATCAGGAACATAGTCAATCCTTTAGATAAACATGAATTCACTTCACTCACTCCATCACTTGAAAATCCTCCAACACTTGAGCTTAAACCCCTTCCATCAAACCTGAGATATAGTTAATTGGGAGATTTAAACACCTTACCAGTCATCATCAATGCCAATCTTTCAAGTGAACAAGAGATCAAATTGCTCAATGTCCTGTCACAAAGGAAGCCAGCAATAGGTTGGACGATTGCTGATCTAAAAGGTATAAGTCCTGCCATCTGTACTCATAGAATACATATGGAAGATAATTCAAAACCTTGCAGGCAACCACAATGACGCTTGACACCTCCCATGAAAGAAGTAGTCAAGAAAGAAGTCATTAAACTTCTTGATGCTGGTTTAATATTTCCAATCTCTGATAGTTAGTGGGTTAGCCCATTGCAAGTGGTACCTAAAAAGGGTGGAACTACAATGGTTGAGAATGATAAAGGAGAATTAATAACCACAAGAACAGTGACTGGATGGAGAGTGTGCGTCGACTATCGGAAATTGAATGATGCCACCAGAAAGGATCACTTCCCATTACCCTTTATTGATCAAATCCTTGAATAATTGGAAGGATGAGATTACTAATGTTTTCTAGATGGATACTCAGGCTATAATCAAATAGCAGTGACACCAGAGGATCAAGAGAAAATCACGTTCACTTATACATATGGTACATTTGCTTATAGGCGAATGCCTTTTGTAATGTGCAATGCTCTAGCCACATTTCAACGATGCATGATGGCAATGTTCCATGACATGATTGAAGAGTTCTTGGAAATATTCATGGATGACTTCTCTGTGTATGGAGATTCTTTTGATGATTGTCTGGAACATATGGATAAGGTTTTGGCAAGATGTGAAGAAAAGAATCTGGTTCTTAATTGGGAAAAGTCACACTTCATGGTACAAAGTGGAATAGTTTTAGGTCATCAAATTTCAAAGAAAGGAATTGAAGTCAATGCCTCAAAGATTAGTACCATCTATGAGCTACCCATACCTTTTTCAGTACGTTCCATTCGAGGTTTTCTTGGGCACGTTGGATTCTATAGACGCTTCATTAAGGATTTCTCTGTTATTGCCCGACCCCTTATGAACCTATTGGGAAAAGATGTCATATTCCACTTCGGCCCTGAATGTCAGGAAGAATTAAAATTATTAAGGCAGTGTTTGGTTGAAGCCTCGATAATGATTTCACCTGATTGGGAGCAGCCATTCGAGTTAATGTGTGATGCTAGTGACTGGGCAGTTGGTGCTGCCTTGGGACAAAGAAAAGAAAAGATCTTTAGGCCAATATACTATGCTAGCCGCACTTTGAATGAGGCTCAACATAACTACACAACAACTGAAAAAGAGATGCTAGCAGTTGTCTTTGGCTTTGATAAATTTCAATCCCATCTGTTGTTCTCAAAAGTCATTGTCTATACGGATCACTCTGCACTTCGGTATCTGATGACCAAGAAAGATGAAAAACCCATACTTATTCGATGGATACTGTTAATTCAAGAATTTTACATCAAAGTCAAGGACAAAAAGGGAACATAGAATGTCGTTGCTGATCATTTATCATGCCTCGACCATGACACAAGTGAAATCAATGTCGAACTAATCAATGAAACATTTCCAGATGAACAACTCTATGTCATTGAGACAATCACACCTTGGTATGATGATTTTGTGAACTACTTAGCTTCAGGAGTGATTCATCTAGATTTATCAAAGGAACAGAGGAAAATATTTTTGAATGAAGCACGACATTACTACTGGGATGATTCTTTACTTTTCAAAGACTGTGCGGATGGAATGATAAGAAGATGCATCCCTGAAGAAGAAGTTGATAGTGTTTTGAACTTGTGCCATACTGGAGAAGCTGGGGGACACCATGGGATTCATCGAACAATCAGTAAAGTGTTACAATGTGGTTTTTACTGGCCGACCATGAATCATGATATTTGTGAATTCATCATGAATTGTGACAAATGCCAAAGAACTGGGGGTATAAGCTGGAAGCGTGAAATGCCACAACACTCAATCATGGGCATTGAAATTTTTGACATATGGGGAATTGAATTCATGGGTCCTTTTCCTAAATCTTTTTGGAAATCCTATATCCTTGTATGTGTGGACTATGTGTCAAAATGGGTGGAAGCTGAAGCATTCTTGGAAAATATTGTTTGAGTCGTCATCAAATTTTTGAAGCAACACATTTTTACCTGGTTCGGAATTCCAAGGCTCGTCATCAGTGACCATGGTACCCACTTCAATAATGCACTGTTTCAGAAGCTAATGACTCGCCATGGATGTCACCACTACATGAGAACCCCATACCATCCACATACCAATGGCCAAGATGAGGTTTCAAAATGAGAAATTAAGGGTATTTTGGAGAAAACTGTAAATACATCTAGGAAAGATTGGGTCACCAAACTTGATGATGCACTTTGGGCCTACAGAACTGCCTACAAGACACCCATTGGAATGTCCCCATATAGGTTGGTCTTTGGAAAAACCTGCCACTTACCTGTAGAATTGGAACATAAAGCTTATTGGGCTGTGAAGAAACTGAATTTTGATTTCAAAACTGCCCAAGAGAAGCATTTTCTACAAATGAATGAACTAGATGATATGAGGATATAAGAATATGACAATTATCTAATTTACAAAGAGAAAACTCAAGCCTGGAATGACAAAAGGATCCAACAAAGAAACTTTTCAGCAGGCGACAAAGTTCTCCTCTTCAACTCACGACTTCGAATCATGGCTGAAAAACTCAAGCTGAAGTGGTCAGGTCCTTACACCATCACAATTGTTTATCCCCATGGTGCTGTCGAAATTTCTGATGGGAAGATGCCTCCATTCAAAGTAAATGGTCAACACCTTAAACTTTACCACACTTCAGATAAAATAGGCATCATTGAAGAACTACAATTGCAATGAGAAGTTATCCGTCTGGCTGAAGACGTTAAACTTAGCGCTGATCAGGAGGCAACCCGACTGCTTCTTCATTCTTTGATCTTTTTTTTCTTACTCTATCTCTATCCCTCTATCTGTTTTGTGGGTGCAGCTAAAAAAATGTCTAGCTCTTCTGATTCTTCCGTGGTCATCGATGCGCTTGTTCCGTCTCCCTCTAACTTAGTACGATGGATGACTCAGGAGATGGCTGATATCGATCACCGTCTTGAGGAACTTTCACTAGATATTCGTGCTCAGCAGCCAGCACCACCACAAAGAGCACAGATTCTGTTCCTTCCTCACCAGCTTCACGCTCACTATGCTCTGGAAGTGGTTAATCCCACTAAGCGTCCCCGTGAGATCGATGACATAGCCACTAGTTCTCGTAAGAGGTAGAGGAATTCTGAGCCAATGGACCAAGATGATTGAACATTGTCCATCCATCTGGCTGAAGACGTAAAACTTAGTGCTTCCTGGGAGGCAACCCATGTTCCAGTTTCATTTTTTCCCCTTTCTTCTTTTACCTGTTCTATTTTGTTGAGAAAATAAAACATGGCATGTGTGAAAAACAAAATTTAGATACTCCTGATATTTGTATGCACTTGTCACTCTCCTGCATCTCTGCTTCCATTTATATGATTCTTGGTGTTATCTTTATGATATTATGTGGGTATGTGTTGTCCATATGTAGATTTTACAGGTACATTATTTCGGGAACTTCATCGGATACAGGCAGCCTCTCCGCGTCTATCTGCACTTACACAGGGAAGTGTTTTAATTTTTTCCATTTTTTATGCTTCCAAAAACACCATGTAAACTAACAAAAAAACAAACAAAAAAAATAAAAATTTTGAAAGAAAAAAAACACTCCTGTCATTCATGAACCCACATAAAAGCTGCTATATTTTTATCGCAACCCAGTCGGGAACATACCACTTGTGTCCCTAGGCAGTTTGAGCACCTGATTCTTGTTCTGGATTTCTTTGATCTTTGATCTCATGACTTAGATGATTGCTGATATTATTTCATGCTTTGAAAATGTTTTTCAAAAACTTGTATAATTTTGAGACACTTATTTGAACTCATTCTCATCTGTTCTATCCAACATTTTATTTCACTACCCGTGAGGACTCTGGACCATTTTACATCATCTTCTATTTCTCTTTTTATTGAGGGAATCTCAACCATGTTATGTCTTCTAGAACTTTCCATGTTTTTTTCCATCAAAGTGATAGGAATTTTTGAAAGTTGCACTAAAATGATCGAGGCATATGTTTGATTTTTTTCAGCTCCGTTGACCCACTGAGCCACCCAAACATTTTCTCCATCGTATAGCCCTTAGAAGCCATGCAGGAGCCTTTTAGGATGAGCCCAAGCCGATACCCTTCCCTACAAATTTCTTGAATTTTTTCATGATAATTTCAATCTAAGTGTGGGGGGGGAGAGACTTACTCATGGAGAGGGTTCTTCGAGGGGCAGTGAGTCATTTGATGTACATGGAGTGACATTATCCCATCCTGATCATATGATTTATTTTTTCACAGTAGCCACATTCATTGCATGTATTTTGATATGGGAATATATAATCCTTTTGGTTCCAACAATGAGTACATTGGTGGTCATTACGCGGTAACCCTCACCTTTGGGGATACCTATTAAAGTGATGATCCATTACTCCAGGAACTAGAGAGTTTTCTATATAACCTACCTTCATTGATATGTTACAGCGTATACGCTTCTTAGGTACCATTCTTTGGGATTATTTTCTGACACCTATTCCATGGGGTTTTTGAGTTGATACTCACCAGTTTTTCCTGACCATATTATTTGAGAGAGTTGTTTCCTTAAAAAAAGAGTGAAAAAAATAGCGAAACATTGGCTTATAATATTCTTGGGGACAAGCAATGTTTTAAGTGTGGGGGAGTGAGAGTTTGATGGAGACATTTGGATTGACTTATCATGCATTTATTTCAAGATTCAACCCTCCCTTTTACCAAAAAGATGTCAATTTTTTTTAACCCATCATCCCACAACTTCAGAAACATTTGAACCTCATGTAAAGTCCTTGAGATTGGTGCATTCTTTTGATTTCCACTAGTGGAGATGTGAAACTCATGGAAAGCCTATGGTAAGCATGCATGTGTATGAGAATTGAGAAAAACTTTGATCAAATCTTTTCGAGCGACGAGTGTAATGGAAAGGTAGGTCACATGATGAATGAGTGCACGTACTTGTTTTAAAAAAAATGCAAGTGAAAGAAAATTTGTTTTTGAAATTGAAGTTTTAAATGAAGCATGATATATTATGAGGAAAGAGATTGAAAGATTTTGAACTTTTAATTTTGATGTTTGGATTCGTCTACAGGTCCACTTGTGTTTTATTTCAGATTGTTTTTCCTAGGAGTGCAAAAGTTTAAGTGTGGGGGATTTGATGTACATGGATGTTACTAACATTTTTTTCTTATTTTCATTTAGTTTTAATTAATTTGCTAACCGCTTCTTGAGTTTTTAGGTTCTTTTTGTAGTATTTTAATTTTTAGATATTTTTAGTTAATTTTATATTAACATTAGTTATTTACTTTTATTTTTTATCTTAGTTTAATTAATATTGGTTATTATTATTATTATTAGCTTATTAATTAACTATATTAATTTAAATTGTTAATATAATTTTTATATAACTCTTCTTTTTATTTTTAATAATTTATTATTACTATTATCTTTTTATTTAAACTATTAGATAGTTAGATTTTATTAAGTTTGAATTTGAGTTTTAAATTTTGAATTTTTTTTTCTTTCCCTCTTATCTCCCCTCTTGACCCGCGCCACATTTTTTTTAAAAAAAACCTCCTCTCTCCAATCTCTCCCCCTTATCTCTCCCCTTATTTCCGCCACCTCCCTCTCCCTGCTACCCCGCTCCCCTCTTCACCCGGTCGCCCCTCTAACCCGCTGCCCCCCTTCCCTCCCCCCTCTCTCGCCCGCACTCCCTTACCCAGGTGGCTCCCTCTGCACATCCAGGCGGCCTCCCCCCTCTCTCGCCCGCACTCCCCCTCCTCGGCTCACCCCGCCGCTTCCCTCCTCTAACCAGCGCCCAGCCCCTCATATCCCCTGCACCCCGCTCATCTCCCCCGGCCCAGCCCCTCATATCCCCAGCACCCCACCGCCACCCTACTATCTTCTCCCGGCCACTCCCACTTGCCCGCACCCCCATCTCCACGCACGCCGCCCCCCCTGCCTAACTCGCGCCCCACCTCCTTTTCTTCCTCTCATCTGCACCCCGCTGCAGCCGGCTCCCATCTATCACCCACCGGCGCCTCTCCTCCACTGTCCTCTCCCGGATACCCTCTCCCTCTCTACCCGCGGCCCCATCTCATCCGCAGCCAACACATCTCCCCATGACTCGGCATCCCTCACTCTCCCTTAACCCGCCAGAACCCGCACCCCCTGTCGCCTCTCATCTCCAGCCCGTCACCCCACTAGACCCGCCGCGCGCCTCCAGTTCTAAGATCTGCTGCTCCCTCCTCTTCTATTTTTTTTACAGTGCATCGGTCACCGCTACCTGAGGAGCTGACCAGCAGCCGCACACCCCTCACCGCTCATATCCTACGTTCCAGTGGTTGCACAGCTGGCACGCGACGTCATCACGTGCCGAGGTGCGGTCAGATATTGAAGAACAAGTTGCATGCAGTGAGAGTGAAGACCGACACGATTATTTGTTGGTAATATGGTTTTATTTTACATGACTTGTCATCTTATTACCGTGTTTACATTTTCAGTTGTGATGTCGGGGTGATTTTCTTAGTGTCAGGATGTTGGTTGATTAATTAAAATTATTTCGCATGCCATGCAACATATTTTTTGATGATTAATTGTCAATTAAATTTATTTTAATTGAATGTTTATCTGTTTAAATTATTTTTGCAGTGAACTAATTGCTGAAATTAAAACTGGCTCTTTTAATTATAAGTCAACGCGGCGGTCCGAGAAGGTAAACCACGTTGACCGATGGTAGGTGCAAGTTGGTGACACAACTTTGTGAGAAACGGGTTGTGTCATTTCTCCGTATAGTTTGGGACTTGAATGATTTTTCTAAATTATTTATGACACCAAAGAACGGGACTTTAAATAATTTGGGAAATTTAAATTAAGCATCTAAAAAAATGCTTATATTTTTAGAACTGGTGATAACTAAACAGAATAAATATTTAATCACCTAAAAGAATATTTTGCATGTTTGTGTGATAATTTAATTGTGACACCAGCATCCCCGACACATTTTGTTGATTCAGAGTCCACCATCTTTCTCATTTACAATTTTATTTTTATCTTTTGTCTTCTCACCTTTTAGTTTAATGAGAAAAACTCAAAAATAGGAATCCCCTCAAACCTTGTCCATCTAAACATTGTCCAATGAAATATTTTTAGTGAACTAGATTCCGTGCTCTCTGTGGTTCGACCATGCTCTCTACTTTACAGTAGCCAGTCGGTTATAAAAATTTGCAAATTGGATGCGCTGCGATGTGCGTATCAATGTCCCCATTGTAAATAATCTTTTTGACGGACTATTTTCAGCGGGAGCTATTCTCATCGCAAATAACCCATTGCTAAAGGTCATTTTTTCTGTAGTGCCCCAAAATGCTCCTACGACTCATTCCCCTACGCCGACAAGGTAAGGGACGTCAGAGTCAATCCAGTGATGACTACTACCTAGGAGCTGCTGAGGAGGTCTCCCACTAGGCCTCATCAGTGCCACCAATTACCGACCCTTCATGCCTAGGAGTAGGTGGTTTACACAGCTGTGCCACCGCCTCTGATCCAATTGACCCGATGTCAACATCGGGAATAGGCTCAAGAAGACACCCATCAGGGGGAATCATCTTCTACACCTTCAGTGGCCCATGCCACCACCAATGTATACTATCAGTTCCCTATTATGACAGAGTAGGGTCACTTCTATGCCCAACCAGGATTGAGACCCCACCCACCCCATGGGCAGGTTGGGATGACTCTTCCGATCGTCGGTGCGAACAAAAACCGTCAAAGGCTGGCCTGCGACGATGAGATTCAGTACGGAGGTCCTCCCCATACCATCATCAGCCAAAGAAGAGGTCCTCCCCACTCTCGCACTCAACATGAAGGTCCTACCCATGTTACCAGCATCATTCCAGGTGGAGGCCCTCCCCATCTTATCGGCACCCGACATGGAGGTCCTCCTCGTGCTCATGAGGTATGAAAATTTTCCCCATATCTTGGGTTATCAACACAAAGGCCCTCATCACATCATCACCAGCCCCAACGAAGGTCCTCCCCACTCCAGCACTCCCTACCACGGAGGCCCTCCCCACCCCATCAGAAAACAAACATGGAGGTCCTCCCCATGTTCTGTTTTACATATGCCTGGGTGCTCCTCACACCCTAGCTCACCAAAGTGGAGGTCCTCCCCACTTCAATGAAAATGGATGTTAAGGTACTCCTTGTGTTGCAACCAGTTCAAGCAGAGGTCCTCTTCACTCCAGTATCAACCCATTTAAAGGTTTTACCCATGTCAAAGATCTACCATGCCCTGAAGAACCATTCTGGAGTAGAAGGGTGAACCGTCGTTATCAGATAAAGTACTCTGAGAAATGTCATATCGTCGTTAACCTAGTCCGCTTTTCAGATCTTGAAGCGAAGTATGACTTGATGATGGAACCTTCACCCCGATCTGTTGCATCAAGGACTAGGACAGGAACCCGGTGTGTGAGCTTCATCCTTCTAGAAATCGAGATGCACAAGATCCCTGAATCCCTCTATAGGTATATGCAGGAGGAGGAAGATCTAGCTCCCTTCTAGGGTCTTACCGTGTAGTCCTCTCTATCGTTACCAAGATCATTCTCTACCTCGACATGAGATCACAGAGAGTTGTTCTGGGGCGTAATAGATATTGAGCACCAGCCAGATTTTCCACCAAAAGTCGATGTCTTCACACAAGAAGCATTGGTCAACACCCCGTCCTATAGGGATGTGATGATGTAGTATGTACTATCCCCGAGAGACGACCCGGTATGCAATAGATTGTCAGCTCATGCAGCATTCTCTCCGCTGACCATTTTGCTTCCGCAACATTCTACATCATTGCCTTTTCCAATTCCTCAATCACCCCTAGTCGAAGAATGGGGAAACCAAGATCCGGAACCCGATGCTGAGCAAAGAAGTCTGTGGAATATTATCACGGCCAACCAGTTATATGAGATGTTTTGGCCGATCGTGACTCCAAAATTCAACATTATGGAATCTCTCACCCAGCACTACCAGAATTAAATGTATTTGCAATGGGCTATTTGCGACGAGATCCCGTCGCAACAGATATTTTTTGTGACGGGAAAAATTCTCATCGCAAAAAACCTTCCGATTATATACATTATATACTCCTAAACCTTTTGCAACAGGGAACTTACCCATCGCAAAAACCTTCCGATTATAAACCTGTTACGATGGGCCTGTTGCAAATACTAATCATAAAAAAATATTTCACTTATTTGCGACGGGGCCCCATCGCAACAGACCCCGTCGCAAATACTAAACATAATAAAAAATAATTAAATTATAATTAATGAAAAAATTATATTATTATTATTAAAATAATAAAAAAAATAAAAAAAATTATTATTATTAGTCAAATAAATAAACATTAAAAAATATAATACTAAAAAAATATATCTAATAAAATTATGATTAATAAAAAATTAATATTAATATTATTAAAATAATATAAAATTATGAAAAATCTCAATATTTACAAAAAAATATAAAAAGATCATAAAATATTATTATTATTAGTAAAATAAACAAATATTAAAAAATATAATAATAATAATAAATAATAAAATATTAAAAAAAATTGTGCAATATTTCCACCAATATAAAAGACAGAAACTATAAATAGTTCATATTATTACAAATCTTGAATTCAAATGTTTTTAACATAAAAAACAAATCACTGGGGGGTCGTCTTCTGGAGGAGGTGGAGGAAAATCCATCCCTAAACTACGAGTCAGACGGCGCATGTACTACATCTGATCGTGATGCTTCTGCTGTCGTCACTGCTCCAATCGATGCATCTCCTCCTCATGATGCTGCTGCTGCTGCTGCCGCCGCTGACACATCTCTTCATGCTGCTTCTGCAAAGTCTCTATAAGCTCAGCCTGAGTTCGCAACTGATCCTGATACTATGAGCCAAAAGATGATGCCTCTCCATGAGCTCTTCTCGAGCTGGATGCCGACATCGTAGATGTACCATAATAAGTACCAGGAGTCAAATGAGAGTCGATACCAACTACTCGGCCCTTCTCAAAGTCATACTGAGTCGCTTGCATCCATGTCGCCTCATCGAAATGGTGGGCACTGGTTTGCACAGTCGTCTCGTCCTGACCCTCAGCCTGTGTCTGAGAGGTCGCAACCTCATATGACTCCTTCAATTCCAATTTTAAATTAAAATTGTGAAAATATTATATGCAGTTAATTATCAAACTGAAAAAATAATACTAACCACAATCTGACGCTGGCGATCACCTCTAATCTCTCCAATGGTTGGATCACTGTACATCCTCCGATAAACGTCGTACTCTGTAATATCAGGATGCTCGACTGCCTATAGAAATATAAAATAAACTATTTATATTTAAAGTTATATAAAATATTTAAAAAATATACTTACCAGATGCTCTCTATGCGAACTGAATGTATGGCTACCAGCTCGATGTGTCACCTTCTGTCTCCCCCGGTTCTGTCGTCCCACTGAAGATTCCTCTGAAATCCACCACCCAACCAGTGTAAACATAATCCATCCCAAACGTGAGATGAAATGTACTCTGGTCGGTGGGCTCTACACGACTCATCAAATTCTATCACTCCTTCTTTCTTAATGGTCATCCTTCTCAAATTGTGCAAAAAATGACGGAAACAGTTACGCATAGAAACCTGCCATGCCACGTGGATAGCGTCGCGCATGCTATCATCAATAGGATACTACAAAACCTACAAATAATTTATAATATCAAGTTATTAATAAAATAAATTTCAAAATAAATATTATTTATTTACGTACCAGCCAATGATAGAACATGTCGCACCACACATCAATGGGAATCTGTTCTCGTGTGATTCATGGCTGAGAAAAATAATTATGCAAGATAGCGCTCCCCTTTCCAATAGCTACATGCACGAAACTATGAAAAAATAAATAAATAATCAAACAATTAGTATATATATAAATAAATTAATGAGATATAATTAAAATATACAAGTTACCATACCTTCGTGTGCGTGCATCGAAGCCAAGATGTGAACGTCGCTCAGGAATAGGGTCAGGAATCATTAATCGTGCAATACCATGCCCCCTCCGCGTACCCCCTAAACTGCTAGTAGGCTAAGGATAAAATGCTCCAAAATCCCCCTCATCCAATGGTAACTTAGTCTCCTGCAACTCGAAAAATAGATCATCATCCATATGAAACACAAAATGATTTTTGTTAGAAGATAGTTGAAAATAACTATTATATATAGATATATATTAGTTATGATTATAACCAGCATTTAACCATGTCAATGTGCATCTTCATCCTCTTCTTCATAGCTGTCAATGTCAATGTCTTCATCTTCCTCCTCAGCATCATCAATATCCATATGAGTTTTAGTTTCAGCATCTCTTGTCATTTCAAATTCATTTTTAACATCATTAACATCTTTATCACCATCGATCGTTAATTGTGGGGTGTCATCATCTATATTCACGTCTCTTTGTGAATCAGATGGATTTTGAACAGTCTCTTGAAAAATTTCAATTCCTTCCACTTCATTGAAACCACATTCAGTTTGAGTAAACTGATTTTCCCAAGATTTCATTTTTATTATTCTCCACCAATCACTCAAGTCTCTTGAAGTAGCACAATACTTTGCGTAATAAATTTGATGTGCCTGTTGAACCAGTAAAAATGGTTCATTTACTGCAAGAATAATTTTATATTTAATATCGATGATTCCATGAGTCGGATGAACACGCAAGCCTCTCTCAGTATCCAACCACCGACATTTAAACATTTTTATGTAATTCTGACCTAGATAACACAGCTCAATAATTTCATCCAAAATGCCATAAAAGTCAACTTCAATTTCTCTGTGATTTGATCCTCTCAAGAAAACTCCATTGTTCATTGTTTTTTTTATTCCCCATATGCACATGTATCAAATCGAAAACCATTCACCACATATGCATCATAAGATTTAACCATTTTGGATGGTGGGTTACTCAATATACACAGTCGCTTATCAATTTTATTAGCATATTGAGACACCTGAAAATTTGTAAAATAATGATCAATATAATAAATAATAAACATAATTGATATTAAACCATCAATAAATTATGTTACCAGTTTTTGAAACCATTGAGAAAAATTTTTTTGTCTGCCTTCTTCAAGAGCAGCTGCTGTAATTTTTAGAAGTTGTTTCTTAATATGATTATCATATAACCTACAAATAAAATAAGTTTAAATAATGTAACATAAATTATAGAATAAGTGATAGAAGCACTCACAAGACAAATAATGTTATTTCTTTACAGTTGAGCAGAACATATGTATGAGCTCTGTGATGTTCATCATCTGAAAGTCATCGTTCATGAACTCCACCAAAACCAAGATTTGGCTGATTAAAAACTGTTAATTGATTGTCCATTTCATCATTAACATTCCTCTCATTTCATCCCATGCAATTTTGTTTTGATGGATATTGAGATTCAAAATAATGAGAGCAGAAAAAAGAAATTTCCTCTTGCAAATAAGCTTCAGCAATTGAGCCTTCAACTGATGATTTGTTACATAATTTTTTCTTCAATTTCTTCATGAATCTCTCAAATGGGTATATCTATCGAAATTGTACTGGACCTCCACATTTAGCTTCATGAGGAAAATGTAATATCAGATGTTCCATTGAGTCAAAGAAAGCCGGCGGAAATATTTTTTCCAGTTTACATATAATTACAGCAACATCTTCTTCAAGTTTTCTTAGCACATCATAGTCTGTTGTCACTACACAAATGTCTCGAAAAAAATATGATATGTCTATTATCGAATCCCAAATCATAGAATTCAACAAACCTCTGAATCCAATCGGCATAATTCTTTCCATTATAACATGAAAATCATGACTTTTTAATCCAGTAATATAACCATTCTTAACACATCTACCCAAATTAGAAGCATAGCCATCTGGAAGTCTCAAATCTGCAATCCACTGAAAAAATAATAAGTGACTCTCTTTAGACAGTGTATAAGCTGATTTTGGTTTCATTAACCTCTGTGATCTGACATTTTCAAATAGTTCAAGTTTTGGTCGCCTGAAAATTTGGGCAAGATCTAATTGTGCCTTTACAGTATCTTTGGTCTTACCTGGTGTTTCCAAAACTGTATAAAATAAATTATCAAAACAGTTCTTCTCAATATGCATAACATCCAACATGTGGCGGACCAACAAATCAGACTAATATGGAAGATCCCAAAAATGCTCTATTTTATCCAATTATGTTCTTTCCCAAAGCCATGAATTTTCTGTTGGTTTACTGTTGGTCCAAATATGATGGGAGGTAATGAAAATACAACTGATTTTAACTCTGTACCTGAGATCATATTTGGAAGTTCATCCCTTTCAATTATACCTTTTCTGAAATGAGATTTGTTCCTCTGAAAAGGATAATCGGTTGGAAGAAATCTATGGTGACAGTCAAAATAGCAAGGTTTTTTTCCATTGACGAGCATAAAGGCTTTGTTGTCTTTCATACAGTAAGGACATGATTTTGGACTATGTGTACTCCAACCAGATAACATGCCATATGCCGGAAAGTTACTAATCATTCACATCAATGCAGCTTTTCATATGAAATTTTGTTTCGCAGCAACATCGTATGTAGTAACACCATCACTCCACAATGTATTTAACTCATCAATCAATGGTTTCAAATAAATATCAATATTATTTTTCATATGTCCTGGGATTAATAGAGTGAAAAAGATATAGGTATCCTTCATCAACATCCATGGAGGTAAATTGTACGGAGTTATAAAGACAGGTCAACATGAATATTGACTACCATAAGAACCAAACGGACAGAAACCATCAGTAGAAAGACCCAATCGCACGTTTTGGGCTTCTATAGAAAAAGACAGATGCAGACGGTCAAAATATTTCCATGAATCACCATCAGATGGATGATTCAAGCTTTTATCAGTTGAAATCTTAGTTTTGTGACATGACATCATTGACGTTGTGTTTTGAGACATAAATAAACGCTGCAACCTGGGTGTAAGGGGGAAATATCTCAACTGTTTTACTGGAATCGATCCAGACTTCCCTAGTTGAGCTTCTTTATACCTCGATTGTTCACATGTGGGACAACTATCCAATGACTCATTTTCACCAGAATATAAGATGCAATCATTTGGACATGAATGAATCTTCTGATGACTAAGGCCCAGATTACAAACCAGCCTCTTGCTCTCATAGTAATTTGTAGGCAACACATTTCCTTCAGGTAACAGTGTTTTAACCAAAGAAAATATTTAATCAAAATAGTTGTTTGACATTGCATTATCTGATTTAATAGCCATAAATTTTGCAACCGCTTCTAATTTGATTATCTTACAACCAGGATATAATGCATCCTCAACAGACCTCAACAACTCACAAAATTCATATGGTGATAACTCAGGAGTTAAATCAATATCATTGTGAGTTTCAGTTTGGTGAACAGATGGACCTGAAACATCATGTACTAAATTTTGAAACTGTGATGGATCTGGAATCGAGTTATTAGTATCTTATCTGGAACTGTGTTCACCGTGTTGATACCAAAAAACATAATCTGGTTGAAAACCAAACCGCAAGAGATGTCCCCCAACCTTGTCAAATGTGTCAAACGTTCTCAGAACACATTTTTTACAAGGACACATAATTGTGCCTTCTAAAACATATTCTGGTTTTGATGATGCAAATGCTAAGAAAGCTTCAACACCCTCAATATATACAGGATTTAAACCAGAACCATTTGGATTTATGTGCTGATTTATCCAAACGCGATCATCTAATAATGATTGATGTCAACTTCCTTGTTCCATATTTTTCAACATAAAATATAAAATCATCACTATTTTTGAATAATTTGAAATTATAAAAACACTATCTAAAAAAAGAAGATAAATAATTACAAATACTTCTTAATAATTACCATTAATTAAGGGCGACATAATTTCCAGTGGATTGACAGCTACTCTTTTGTGCGACGGCTCATTTACTTGCATCTTTCTCACACTGAAATCACAATGAAGAATCTGGTCTGAGGTACACATATTCATTCTCGTACACGAGAATTAATATGTGTACCTCTGACCAGATTCTTCATTGTGATTTCAGTGTGAGAAATATGCAAGTAAATGAGCCGTCGGACAAAAGAGCCCCCTTTTGTCGATGAATCGTCTTCTTCCAACTGTCACCACCTAAAAAAATTATAAAAAATATGATCTTACAAATGCATATCCAATCTCGTGCATAGGAGATTGAATATGCCAACGTAGCAACACATTTTTCATAATGTTTTGAGTCAGTGAGAGTTGAAAGGAGAAAAGTCGTCGAGAAAACGGAGTGTCGTCAATCCACTGGAAATTGTGCCAAGTTATTAAAATTTATTAAAATTTATTAAAATTTCTTCCTAGCTGTTCTTAACTGTTCCTAACTAATTATTACTATTGATTAATATTTATTAGTATTTATTACTATTTCTTAGTATTTATTACTAATTATTCCTATTTATTACTAATTATTACTATTTATTATTAATTATTACTAATTATTATTAATTATTCCTAATCAATACTAATTAATGCTAATTAATACTAATTAATGCTAATCAATACTAATGAATTCTAATCAATGCTAATCAATACTAATCAATGCTAATCAATACTAATCAATGTTAATTAATACTAATCAATGCTAATTATTACTAATCAATGCTAATTATTACTAATCAATGCTAATTATTACTAATCAGTGCTAATTATTACAATTTATTACTAATTATTCCTAATTATTACTAATTATTACAATTTATTACTAATTATTACAATTTATTACTAATTATTCCTAATTATTACAATTAATTACTAATTATTACAATTTATTACTAATTATTTCAATTTATTACTGATTATTACAATTTATTACTAATTATTACAATTTATTACTAATTATTACAGTTTATTCCTAATTATTACAATTTATTCCTAATTATTACTAATTGTTACAATTTATTACTAATTATTACAATTTATTACTAATTATTACAATTTATTACTAATTATTACAATTTATTATTAATTATTACAATTTATTACTAATTAATCCTATTTATTACTAATTATTCCAATTTATTACTAATTATTACTATTTATTAATAATTATTACTAATCAATGCTAATTATTACTAATCAATGCTAATTATTACTAATCAATGCTAATTATTACTAATCAATGCTAATTATTACTAATCAATTCTAATCAATGCTAATCAATTACTAATCAATGCCAATCAATTATTAATCAATGCTAATTATCACTAATCAATGCTAATTATTACTAATCAATGCTAATTATTCCTAATCAAGGCTAATTATTCCTAATTATTCCTAATTATTACTAATTATTACTAATTATTCCTAATTATTCCTAATTATTACTAATTATTACAATTTATTACTAATTATTCCTAATTATTCCTAATTATTATAATTTATTACTAATTATTACAATTTATTACTAATTATTACAATTTATTACTAATTATTACAATTTATTACTAATTATTACAATTTATTACTAATTATTACTAATTATTACAATTTATTCCTAATTATTACAATTTATTCCTAATTATTACAATTTATTCCTAATTATTATAATTTATTCCTAATAATTACTAATTATTTCTATTTATTACTAATTATTACAATTTATTACTAATTATTACAATTTATTACTAATTATTACAATTTATTACTAATTATTATAGTTTATTACTAATTATTACACTTTATTACTAATTATTCCAATTTATTACTAATTATTCCAATTTATTACTAATTATTCCTAATCAATGCTAATTATTACTAATCAATGCTAATTATTACTAATCAGTGCTAATTATTACTAATCAATGCTAATTATTACTAATCAATGCTAATTATTACAATTTATTACTAATTATTACAATTTCTTATTAATTATTAATTTTTATTACTAATTATTACAATTTATTACTAATTATTACAATTTATTACTAATTATTACTATTTATTACTAATTATTACTAATTATTACTAATTATTCCTATTTACAACTAATTATTCCTATTTATTACTAATTATTCCTATTTATTACTAATTATTACTATTTATTACTAATTGTTACTATTTATTACCATTTATTACTAATTATTACCATTTATTACTATTTATTCCGATTTATTGCTAATTATTACCATTTATTGTTATTTATTCCTATTTATTCCTAATTATTTCCATTTATTGCTATTTATTTCTATTTATTCCTAATTATTACTAATTATTCCCAATTATTACTAATTATTCCTAATTATTACTAATTATTCCTAATTATTACTAATTATTCCTAATTATTACTAATTATTACAATTTATTACTAATTATTACAATTTATTGCTAATTATTACAATTTATTGCTAATTATTACAATTTATTACTAATTATTACAATTTATTACTAATTATTAAAATTTATTACTAATTATTACAATTTATTACTAATTCTTACAATTTATTACTAATTATTACAATTTTTTACTAATTATTACAATTTATTACAATTTATTACTAATTATTACAATTTATTACTAATTATTACAATTTATTACTAATTATTCATAATTATTACTAATTATTACAATTTATTACTAATTATTCCTATTTATAACTAATTATTCCAATTTATTACTAATTATTCCAATTTATTACTAATTATTACAATTGATTACTATTTATTACTATTCATTACTATTCATTACTATTTATTACTAATTATTACTAATTATTATAATTTATTATTAATTATTACTAATTATTACTAATTATTACAATTAATTACTAATTATTACAATTTATTACTCATTATTACTATTTATTACTTATTATTACTATTTATTACCAATTGTTATTAATTATCGCAAATTAATTATATACATTACTAATTATCGCTAATAATTATTAATTACTACTAATTATTAAGAATTAGAACTAAAAATTTCAATTTATTAGTACAAATAAATACTCATGACAAAAAAATTTAAATTTAATTTAATTACAACTAACCAACAATAATAAAAAATAACATAAAAAATGAAATAAATAATAAATTAAATAAAATATAAATACCTTTAAGCTTGACTTCTTATTGATGTAGACGGCTTCACAACTTCTTTGTGAAAAGAAAAATTAACTTAGAAAAAATTTCACTCTGAAATTAGAAATCAGAGAGAAACAGGATTTAAGAATTGAGAGGAATGAGAAGAAAAACGGATAAGGGTATTTATAGGTTAGATTATTTGCGATGGGCTACCCGTCGCAAATAGTGCCTTTTGCGACGGGACCCGTCGCAAATACCTACTCGCGCATTAATTAATGTCGGCGGTTTAAAAGGTATTTGCAACAGGTCATGTCGCAAATAGTTCCTGTCGACACACCTTTTGCGACGGGATGGCATCTCGTCGCAAAAACCTTTTAACCGCCACCGGGAATTTGCGACGGGCCCCGTCGCAAAAAACTTTCATGCGGTTTGGCGTGCAACTCGCGCCAAAATTTTTGCGACGGGAGACGAAATCCCGTCGCAAATAACCTCTTGGACAGGTTTTTTGCGATGGGAATAATTCCCATCACAAAAAGTTGTTTTTTCTGTAGTGTAGGAAGAAGTCACGTGCTTTCTCCAAACTATCTGGGAGATGCATTTCCACCTCCAGAACCATTAGTTGGTGTATCCGAAGAATCAGGAACACTTTGACGACATCGTCCAGTAGTGTTGCATGGTTGACATAGCCGCGCTTCCGGTGGCTCAGCACCTTGCATTGCCTGACTGCCACTAAGCTCTTTATCAAAGATGCATTCAGAGATTCTGCATGCTCTATAGAATCATCAAAGAGGTGTCTCCATACATGCATATCTGGGGATGGGGGCAGTATGTTGCTCTCCACTTCAGCCTAATCCTGCTGCAGTCGGACCTACCCAGTGACATCGAGGATATGTTGTCGGGCGTAGTCATGGTGAATATGGCCAAGCTCGGTACACTTAAAGAGAAATACACTGAAGTAGGTTCCAAAGAGGATGAACCACCCCTTGGGTCAGTACAATATCTACTGGACCCCCCAAGTGTTGTCACTCTCTAGAAAAGACAGATGATTGGCCTTGCAGAATCCTCTGATTCATTGCCCTTAGGTTGAGGCCCCAAAAAGGGTAAAGGACCGCCTGGGGATGCTAAGATGTCTGACCCATTTGGTTCAGTGCAGAAGATAGAGATCGACCCCGCCATGGCTATTTTGCATCAGTAGATTTCCGAAAAAAAAGGTTAATCGATGAGATCTTGGCCGAGCATCTTATAGGATGACGTCCAGATTACGGTGATCCTCGGTACGATCTCATACCTCCTCTACTAGGGAAGAAGGGGCAGCTACAGGCCCTCCTTGGCCAGGTTCCCCTGTTAATCTCAACAACCCTGCACACCTTGACAAGGTATAGGCTGAAGTTTATCAAAAATGGTCATTATATGCATCACCAAACCCGCCTGAACTGCATGAGAATTTCCCTCGGGACTTAGCTTAGGTCTCTTATCTAGCAGCTCTTCAGGTTGTTCCCTCGGTGGTTCCTCAGATTCCTCTAGCTGATCTGCAAGACACTCCAATCGATCCATAAGGCATTGGGTCCACCTATCATGTTGAAGAGCCCTCCAATGCACTGGTGGTCAGGAATACCTTCCAATACAGGAATCCTCACTAGGATGATCTGATGGCTGCTCTCATTTCCCGCCTCGAGGCTCTTGACACCCGATAGGTGGTGATCCCACCTGATGTAAATCCTTATCCGACATGGGTAGATGATATGCCTGCACCCCCTGAATTTTAGGAAACCCACTTTCTCCCCTTTAAATGGGATGGGTGACCCGCTGTAGCATCTAGCCCACTTCATCTCAATATGTGAACCCATGTTAGGAACTCTAATGTAGCAAAAATCCACCAAGCTCTGGTGTTTCTTACAAACACTAGAAGGGCATGCATTTGTCTAGTACAACCAGCTACTCATTGGGTCCATAGCTGGTTGGGAGGATATGCATAGGCAATTTCTTTATCAGTTCAACTCCACCACTCACAAGACCAATATTTCTGACCTCTTCAAGTGAAAAAAATGGACATATGAGTGAGTTGCAGAATTTTTCTCTAGGTGGAAAGGCCTCACGTATTCACTCGATATGTCACTGACTCAAGAAAAGTTACTGACAATGTGCATGGGGAATGTGAAGACCAAATTGGTCTCATCTCTCATCACTCAGAACTTCCTAGGTGGATTCTAGGATTTCTCTGACAAGGCTCAATGCTTAGAGGAAGCCTTACAACATGCTAAATAGGCACGCCCATTGCCTCTCGTAGCTCCTACAAGAAGAGATTCCAAAGATGAGACTATTGTTATTGCGCAGGTAGAGGCCCCCATACTGTTAGAATTTTTATCGACAAAGCCATGTCCACAACCTCACTGAGGGCCAGAACCTCAGGCCCAGCCTCAGGCTTAGCATCGCCTGCCTCAAAATTAGTAGGAACCACCTCATAATGCACCACCACCACCCAGGTGAGATTATCAAGTTCCACATCCTCACTAGGCTCTAACCCCTCATCCGGGCCAGGCTCCCAGGGTATCTTTCCTAGACAGGAGAAGCCAAACCTACTCGTTTAAAGAATCTCAGGTCCCTAGTTATTTTCAAAGTGCCCTGAATCAGGGGATCTTAAGGTTTCTGGAAGGCAGGATACCCCAATAGGATGATCTCACTGATCGCCCCAACTACTTCCCCTATCACTGATTCCTTGTACATACTCTCAAGAAGTGTTATATGTTCAAGGAATGGCTTTAGGACTAGGTCAACAACAATGTAGTCAGGTCAGGTCCTTCCCCAGCATAGGTGGAGTGTGTCTCTGCAGAGTCAGACAACGAAAACAAGGGTCAATGGAATCAGGTCTCCAATCATAGGTCTCAGAATTATGACAACTGGTTGGACCATAGGGCAGTCAATAGTGCACACGGTATCATTCATGCCTGTTTGAATCAGCTTTAACCTTCGAAAGTCATCGTTCTTTCTCTGTCTACCTCTTCTGCATATACATCTCATCCTTCTTCTTCTCAAAAGAGTAGGCACCATTGGTGAAAGAGAAAGAAAATTCCCCCACCAGTACCAAAGCCATCTCATACTCTTGGCGACTTCATATCTCCAAATATGGGAGTTTCCCCCATGATCCACCCAATGATGGAGGATTCCTCAAGTGATGGTCAGGAGTATGACTCAGTGAATATCGTCGAACTAGTGGACCCTTACATGGTATCTGATGATGAAGAACGCCAGGCTAGTCCTCCTAATGTCCCTAGTTGACACCATCATCGACATAGTCGTGGCTATGCGAACCATCGAAATTCTTAGGCCAGTGCTTCCAGCCAAGCTGCACACGCTACCCAGACCAGACAGTAGGCTCAACATAGATCTTAACATGCATCGCCCTCTCATCATATCTCATCGAGTTTGCTTCCATTGTTGTTCATGCTACTTGGTCAGGTAGAGCCACCACGACCATGCTATGCTCAGTTGCACTCAGCTATGGTCGAACCTCATTCATCTGACAGTCAGTTGATAGTCATTTTTTTTGTTCATCTAGTGAGTAGTAGGATATTCCCAACACCATCCAGAATTTTCCAGTTCGATTTGAAGCACTTGTCATACCTCTCTCCACAAAGCAGCCTCTTAACGATAGAAATGTGAGACTAAAACAGAATTATGATGTGATTAAGAACCTCACCAGTATTCATGTTAAGATCTAAATCCTATAGGATCTCCTCCTGTCATAATATATGTGAAAATCTCTCACAGAATCTTTAAAAATCCCCTCTAGTTTGAAAAAGAGGTGGAGGCTACGGATGCCTTCCATACAGAGGAAGTTGAGTGAGAAGAATGCTAAGACATCATCTCGTTCTCAAGATAAGATGAAGGCTACCTTGTATAGGTCCATATCCACCCATTGTACATCACTGGCCATTTTAATGGCATGGAAGTCTACCAATGTCTTGTCGACACAGGTTCTAGGATGAATCTCATCCTGACCCGAATGCTTCATAAGCTAGGAATAACTGAAGCAGATATGAGTCCTTTTGAGATGAAAATTCAAGGTTATGACAGGACCAAATAGAGGTCGTGTGGAAAGATCCACCTGAATACCTAGTTTGGTGGTCTAATTTCCATCACTGAATTTATGGTTATCTCATAGGACACTACCAACAATGAATTGATGGGTAGGCCCTGGCTCTATCTGTATGCATTAGTTCCCTCCTCATATCACCAATGCCTCAAGAACTCCCTTAATGATTGAGTGGGTGTGTTCCAAGGTGATGCATCTCCCTTTACCTCTTTTGAATCCCTCTATTTGGACGCTGAATATTACAAGAGAAAAGACAAGCGATTTCAAAAAAATGAGGTTGAGCACACTACCGTTGTATTCAACCCATGCACAGACTTGGATGATGCTTTCATCCTCCCAATTCACCAGTTAGAGGCCACAACCCTGAACTTGGGACACTGTTTCGTTGTCTCTAAGAAAAGGGGGAGGCGCATTCCCAGGTACAAGGAACACTGGAAGATCACATCGTACTCATACATGAATCATACTCAAGTGATTCCAGGGCCCCTTACCCCTATAAGGTATTGGGACGTTCACCCCATGGCAACAAAAATACGCCATACCTATTTGTTCCATTGAGCCAGGCTGAACCGGCTCAAGCCGACGCAACACTATTGATTTGATATTATCAAGTGTGGCCCCTTAGGTTGAAGTATCTATGGAATTGGGTAGACAACTTTTTTTACCATGGTGTCAGTAGTGTGAGGGTCTCCCAATGAATATTCCACTGCCGCTCAAGTCAGTACCGGTATTCCTCCAAGATCAGCTAACTGAGAAGAATTGCTTCCTACCGATGATCCTATCACCTTGGATGATGAAGAGGATTTGGAAGACGCTCCTCCCACATTTGAATAAGGAATATCCACCACCGTTGATGAGTTAGTACGGGTGAATCTTGGTACCGAGGCAGACCTAAATCCAACATTGATCAGCACAACTATGGATACTTAGGAACAACAACAATATGTGAATTTTATGAAGCAGCATCGTGATGTATTTTATTGGAGTTATAATAGTATTCCAGGATTATATCCTTAGGTATTCGTCCACCATCTTGGTCTCTCAGTAAATCATCATGGGTTCAAGAATCCTCCCAAAAAAATGCACCCCTCTCACGATGCCATGGTCGAGCCTGAAATTGATAATCTCATCAAAGACAACTTTGTCAAGGAAGTATAGTACCCCAAATGGTTAGCCAATATTATTCCCATTAGGAATAATAATGGAAATATTAGAGTCTACATCGACTTCCAAGATCTCAACCATCACTGTTAGAAGGATGATTTTCCCATTCCCATGGCATAGCTATTGATTGATGCTACTACTAGATTCCAAGCCCTCTATTTCATGGATGGATATTCCGGATATAATCAAATCTGGATGACCCCCTAGGATGAAGAATCCATTGCCTTTAGGGTTCCACAGGGAACCTTCTACTATCAGGTAATTCCTTTCGATATAAAAATTCAAGAGATACCTATCAGCATGCTATGAACTGCATATTCAATCCGATCATTGGGATTGCTAGTGGAATGATAGGTGGATGATTTAGTGGTCAAATCCCTCTAGAATTAGGACCATCTCAGAGATATTGAGAGTGTTCATCTTCCTCCGCTCCTGCCATCTGAAGATGAACCCTTTGAAGTGTGCCTTTGGAATTACCTCTGGAAAGTTCCTTTAATTTGTTGTTAGATACAGAGGCACTGAGATCGATCCAAAGAAGGTCAAGGCTATCAGTCAAATTCCTCCTCTGAGCAACCTTCAGGAGCTTTAAGGTTTTCAAGGACACTTAGTCTACATATGCTGATTCATTAAAAAAAATTCCATTAAGTGTAATCCCTTTTCTCAACTCATAAAGAAAGGTTTCATCTATAATTGGGATGAAGAGTGTCAAACCACTTTTTGAGGAGATCAAGTAGTATCTGCTCTAGCCTCCAATTCTGATGTCATCCATCCCCAGCAAGCCGCTGGTCCTCTATGTGATCAACCTGAAATGATCCCTCAATGCCCTTCTCACCCAAAATAATAATGAACGGGTAGAGAATAGTTTATACTATCTCAGTCGCATGTTCTTTGATAGAGGGACTAGATATTATTCCATCGAGAAGAGTTACCTCGCACTAGTTTTTGCAGTATAGAAATTGTAGCATTATATGCGGCATCACAAGATATAGTCAGTGTCCCATATAGATCCACTAAGGTATATTTTGAAACTCCCTATGTTGAAAAGTTGTCTAGATCAGTGGGAAGTGATCCTTTAATAGTTCAACATTAGGTTCGTTCCATACAAGGCAGTCGAGGGTCATGCACTGGCAGACTTCCTTACTACCCATTTGGCCCCATTAGAGCAGTCCCTAGATCTTGACTTTCTTGACAAAACCATCCTATCCATAGATAAATACATTCCATGTTGGCATATTCACTTTGATGGTGTGTGTGTGTTCATATTGTATTTTTGGAGCTTGGTTTAAATATGACCTTGTACTCAGTGAAAAAGTTCAACTGGCACATGGGATATAATTACCATGTGATGACTTGGTAGATCGACGAGAAACCGCTCACGAGTATGGAACTGTCATCACGTAGCATGCATGGTTGGTTGTGTGGATGTGTGGAATGGATTGGGTATGCCAAAGGAATGTTGAGAAATGGTTGTGAATATTTTTTTACTTATTTTTTTGGAAAAATAAATTGCTGGAAAATTGGTTTCAATCAAACTTGTATGCCTTTGGTTATAAATGGTTTTGGAAACCTATTTATATTTAGTTATAAACTGTTTTGAGAAAAAAAAATATAAACTATTTTATGTAAATGTTTTTAACTCTTATATCTTGGTGGCATGAGTAGGGAAGTCATTGGAGAAAACCTACTGAGTATTATACTCACCCCTGCTTTGGCACTTTGGTGCTTTTGCAGATGCTATCTTCTTGGACATGGGAAAGGTAAAGTATCACATGTTTTTAGAACCACCTAGTGATACTTGGACTATTCGGTGATTATGTAGCTTGGATATTGTGAAGCATGGAGTCTTGTGGTCTTTTGGGAGTCTTTAGTTGTTCTTCCATTGTTTACTTTGATAATTGTTTGGTCTTCTGTTGTTGCACACTTTGGATTGGTTTTGATATGAATAAAGTAGTTGTGTTGTCTTTCTTTTGTTCAAGAATCATTTAGTGAATGGTTTTGTTATGGTTTGTTGGTTTAGTAGTTTATTTCTTAAAGGGTAAATCATCCCCCACTTGTATTTGAAACCCTTCAGTATTTATTTCCATCCTTTGGCACCTTGGGGATTTCGCTTAAGGCCTAGCAATGATTTGTTGTATTCTCAAGCCAATGGGAATAAGCAGGTCATTACATCACATCATATCTAAAAAACCACTATGGGGGATACTATCATGTTCTGCATAGAAAAAAACTCAATATAGGCTCCTCACAAACCAAAATCTGATTCCAGACAAAAGAGATATGAGAGATTGGAGTTCCCTCAAAAGGAAAGAATGGGTACAAAGCATGTAAGGGGACCCACATGATGTGTGGTCCCGCTCCATCACATGTCCATATCCCTATCAGTACATGGATCATTTCCCATGTATCCCTACAAGATGTGTAGGTGGACTACATGGTGTGCCTCAACCACCCAAGTTCATTCCCATGCTCCCCAGTCATGTTTGTGTAGGCTGCCCGTGTTTGTGTACTTTGGCACACGGTGTGTGTCTGGCCGTGCTCGTGCCCATGTACTCCCAAAGTACATGTCGGGTCGCTAGCTAAAGGGTCACATGGAATGTGGTGGTTCCCACGCAGCATGTGATACTTATAAACTTGTGAAACTCCGGTCGTCGCAGTCAAGGCCCTACACGCCATGTGTTCTTCGGACTACACGGTGTGTAGGCAAGTTTTCAGTAGAAAGTTAGATTTGTTCCATGGATAATAGATATATGTACGTTTCTTTGTATCTTGCCTCTGATCCAACTTAAAATGGTGGATCTTACCTCTTTTTTTCATTTCCGACCATCTGGTGGCTGAAAATTGAATTTTCATTGCTTCACTTGAATCTCATACAAACCCATACATATCACATGCCACACCTCCTCTGGTCTGAATTTCAAAACAAAAAATCAATCACCTACAACCTGAAAATCATTTTATTCCATACCTAGTTCATCATTCCATTTTTCCCATGCGAATTCACCGTGGATTCAGGGGTCCGATCATGCTCGGTCCCGCCCGACAATGTCGAATCATGATCCCGTGATCCAACGATGAATAACGCAAAGAAAGAGGAATAAAGGCATAATAAATAGATGTGAAATGATCGTTATCCAAGTTTTATTGTCCAATATATACATATTTAAGGTTTCAGGGTGAGAAAACTAAATAAATTAATTAAAATGGTACTCGGGTGCATGCAATGGCTCAATTCGAACACAGATCAAAGAAGCATTTTGATTCTGGTTAATCAATTTAATCAATAGGGGAATAAACAAAAAAATGATGAGTCCTAAATGGTTTTGGATTGTTCATCGTCGAAGAGCATATTCACCAATGAATGAGATAATTTTTTGCATTCGTTGTGCATCAATCTTCCTGGATCTAGAGGTTCATCATCATCTGAATCCAATTTTCTTACGAGAGGAGAAAGAAGTCATTGTGTAATGATCCCAGGTTTATGCTGCTATCCCTGGTGATCCTTCCATAATTATGTAATAATATACAAAAATTAGATTAGTTCATTTAATTAAAATAAATAAATTTAATTATTTATTTAACTAAACACACCCTCCCACGACTTCTTTTATCCAAACATCTTGTGCTGGCCAATTTTAGGTCGCGCCTAGGATAAAGATAGCATTTTGGACTCAATCGTGGTCTCAGATTTCTGATATGAGATTTTGTTTAATATTTTTCTCATTTTCTTTAAGAAACTTCACGTGCGTAATATAAAATATATTTAGTATTTTTATAAAATTAATTATGGGCACACCGGGCCTCAGAATCACATGTCGTCTTAATGCCTAGCTTTGAAAATATATGTAGAAATATTTAAAAGTATTACAAGGAAAAAAACAGGGTCTCTAAAGGAAAAAATCCAATATGGGGTTGTTTCCAATATCACATTGAATACATCTCTCTAAGAAAATGTTTCCTCAAACATAGGAAGATAGACAAAGGATGACAAGGATCTCATAAATATCAGCAATGGGTTCAGTTGTGTATTCCATGTTATATACCAGGCTTAATTTTTTCTATGCCTTGAGCATGTTAGGCAGATATCAAGTGTATCTATGATACCACTATTGGATGGAAACCAAGACTATCCTAAAGTATTTTTGGTGTGCTAAATATATGCTCCTAATTTATAGATGGGATGGGGAACTAGTCATTAGGGGATATACAGATTTTAGTTTCTAAATGATCTAAAATTGCAATCGAGATATTTCTTCACCCTCTATAGAGGAGTTTTGAGATGGAATAGATTAAATTAAGTAATTGTCACCGGTTCTACATCAGAGCCTGAGTATATTGTGGCATCTAATGTATCAAAATAAGTAGCTTGGATACACAACATTTTCCAAGATCTTAATGTAGTACCTAGAAGTAAAGATCCTATCACACTATACTTTAACAATACAGTAGTGGTGGCTCTTGCCATGGTAGAAAAGGTCTTATAAGTGGGTGAATCGATACTTCATAAGTATCATATCTTGATGGATTTTTCTCAGATATGTGAGGTTATAGTAAGTATATTTTCCAAAGAGGAGAGTGTGGAAGACCCATTGACTAAATCTTCATCTCAGTAGAAGCATGAACATCTTATGAGAGCTATAAGACTTAAATTTGATAGTAGTTGGTTCTAATGAAAGTGTGAGTCTATTGGAGTTGGTGCCCTAAAACTAACTACTCTGTACTTTAGATTACCTGTATATTCAAGGACCTAAATATTAATAAATGTATTATCGAATTTTGATTTTTCTTTTGTGTAACATTAATATGATAATGTTATCGAGTATCTATCGCATTGAAAAGGTGATAGCAATTTCCCACTATAATGAGAACCTTGAAGTTCTATTAATATATTTTTAAACTTATGTTTGATGGCCAGGATAACATTCTATGATGAAAAACATGGTATGTTTGACTGTCAAATGATTGATTCTCATAAGCAAACAAGACTTTATCTCATGAAGTTCACACTTGGTAATCTCCATGATGGAAGATTATGTGGACAAACTCACCAATAGAAATTCCACATATTTATGTGTCATTGTATATTCCTATATGTAAATATGCACTAGTGTAGAAAACGTTTTTTACATCGGTTATTTTTCATTTTTTATGTTGGTTTCTAGCCGACGTTAATACGAGCGACGTTATAAATAAAGTTTTTGACGTCGGTTATTTTAAAACAGACGTCAAAAACATAAAATCACGATGTTTATGATGTCGGTTATTTTAGAACCGACGTGATAAATAAAATGGGAAGGGTTTATCACGTCGGTTATTTAACAACCGACGTGATAAAAGGCCTGGAAAATGGTTTATCATGTCGGTTCTTAAAAAACCAACGTGATAAAAGGACGGGGAAATGGTCTATCACGTCGGTTATTAAATAACCGACGTGATAAACCGGGGGGCGGGGGGTTTATCACGTCGGTTATTATAGAACCGCCGTGATAAACCGGGGGGGGGGGGGTTATCACGTCGGTTATTAAACAACCGACGTGATAAACCGGGGGCGGAGGGTTTATCACGTCGGTTTTTTAATAACCAACATAATAAACTGGGGGAGGGGGGTTTATCACGTCGGTTATTATATAACCGCCATTATAAACTGGGGTGAGGGGGGTTTATCACGTCGGTTATTAAATAACTGACGTGATAACCCAATTTTTTTAAAAAAATTGAATGCAGTCATCTGCTCTCCACCAGAATCAACCAGAAAAAAAATCAAGAAATCGTACCACAAAAACAGAAGTAGATCAAAATTAAGCATGTACATTGATAACATATAAAACTTACCCCCTAGACAGCCCCCACCCTCATGTATACCCCATGGACAGCCCTCCCCCACCCCGTTGGAGCCCTCACCCTCATGTATACCCCCTGGACAGCCCTCCCCCACCCCATTGGAGCTCCCACCCCATTGGAGCTCCCACCCTCATGTATACCCCTTGGACAGCCCTCCCCCACCCCATTGGAGCCCCCACCACACTCCTGGACTACCCCCCGACCCCCGGACAGCCCCAAACACCCCTCGATAACCCCCCACCCGCCTGAACAGCACCCCCTCACCCCCTCACCCCACTTGACATCCCCCACCACACCCCTGGACAACCCCCCCACCCTCATGTATACCCCCCCCCACCCCTGGACAGCACTCCCACACCCCTGGACCGCCTTCCCACACCCCTGGACAGCCCTGCCACCCCCCTGGACTATCCCCCACCCCACCGGACAGCCCTCCCAGACCGCTGGACACCCCCCAACCCCACTGAACACACACCCACACCCTTGGAACCCCTCCCCCACAGACCCAAATCCATACCAGAAAAACCATCATAAGTAAACCAAAACAAGAAGCAGAGCAAAATTAAACATTCACTTATATAACATTCAAAACTTACACTGTCAACTTCAAAAGAAACCAAATCCAACCTAAACAACTACCAAATACACAATTACAACGACAATATTCAAAATTACATTTTACATTACAAACAACTAAAAGTCAATCAAACCTGTAAAATAATTTGACCACTCCACTTGTAAGTGTTTGATGTCTTCAGCAGTATAGGGTTTAGGGTCATCAAAAAGCTACAAATGAAAAATAAAGTAGTTAACTTGTATAATGAATAAATCAAATTGAAATATTATGGAAAAGTTTAAAAGGAAATCGTACCAGGTCAAAATTCACAACTGTCCCAGTTGTTATTATTTCATACATAAATCTTAACATATAATATCCGCATTCGATGAGGCCTTGTTGTTCATGACAATTCTATTTGAATGAGTGTAAATTCAATATATTATTTTTATGTAATAAATCAAAAATTACAAATTATAAATGGATATTTACCTTTGCATTTACATATTTGATCTTTTCACCTCTTTTCTTTGTGTTTTTTCGAAAGTAGGCCCATGCACTGTTAGAAAATAATACGAATGGGGTAAATTTAAAATTCATTATAATATATAAAACTATTGAGAAATTGAAACTTACTTTTCCAATATATTCTTAAAATTATCCCGCACATCACCATGGACAGAGCATATCCAATAAAGGGATTTCTCCCTTGGGAAAAAAACCCCTAACATCCAATGATCACTGATAAAAGGAAATTTGACATTAGTGGTTTTTTATGTTAAAAGATAATTAACTCTTTGAGAGAAATGTGTTTCATACCTCTCACAAAAAAACATCATCCAACATTGTGTGATTATATTCTTTTCAAATCTTTCAGCAATATAAACCATTCTTTGTTCCTCATTCAATGCACATGCTTCAGGGGAAATCAATTGAGGGTCCATGAACCCATATACTTCTGTCAGCTCATTCCTCTCACAAATTTTATAAATATACCTAATACAAAACATACATAAGTATACATTTTTAATAAATATAACGCTGGGAAAAGGTGTTAAGACTTACATGGAAAAAATTTGCACCACGTTGATGCCCAACTTATCTCCAATAACAAGCTCCATGATATCAGTTTTTATAATCCCCACTCTTATTTCACATCCACAAACATGAGCTTCCATTGGAAACTCATAATAACCCAACAACAAATGTGAATATCTTGACAATCTATCAAGACCATTTGAATCTGTATCTGATGTCATAGCCATTTGTCTTTGTTGTTGTCTATACAGTATTTCTTTACCTTTGAAGTATTCCTGTAAAAAAAATTGAAAAATATATTAGTTTTCAAATGATAAAACAACTTTAATAAAAAAATAAAATAAAAGATATAAAATTCATACCTCTATGGTAATGAGTCGAAGAAGTCTGGATGGCCAAATTAAAAAATGGTCGATACTCTGTCCAAATGTCGCCACCTCATCTGTAGGTATTGGTACCCTAGCTGATCTATCTATAATATCTTGTACAGTGACCCTATGATTCTCTACCTCTAATTGTTGATGATGAACTATATCTCCTATACAATATACCAACCCATATTCTACTATATGATGTTGAGAATCATCAACATACAACTCGCAATAAGTAAGAAGCTACGGCGGAGGCGTAGGATAAAAATTGGGGTCCGCAGGCTGAGGTGGGGGAGTGGGAGCTACTGGCGGAGGTGGAGGATAAATAATGGGGTCTGCAGGGGGAGGTGGAGGAGTGGGATCTGCAGTCTGAAATTTTCTTTGCATTTCTGCAAACATAGACTGCACCGACTCTCTAATCTTGTCCTCCATCGTCGCATTAATATTATGAACTTCAGCCTTCAAGGATTCTATTTTTTTTATAAACCCCCTCAATGTTAGAAGTTGAAGAACGTGGAAACACTTTTCTTACCGATACACCTACCGGATATCCTCTTACATGACCAGGATGTTCGGGCCTTCCCAATGCTGCAAATAAAATATCTTCCCTCCCAGTAGCTGTAAATGTCCCCTCTAAACTCTGCTCCTCAAGAGAGTCCTGTATTAATTAATTGAACATTTCTGTAATGATTGAAATTATATGAAGAAAATAGTTAACTTAAATAAATAAAATAGATATCTTACAATCCTCTCAGCTACGATTCTCGATTCTTCCTAAAGATATTTCCCTTTTTTTCCCTTCCGAGCTCTCTTCCATTTTTCATGTCTAGATAGAGGGGATGGAGGGGCCACCTCTCCAGAGCTTGAAGACTCAGCTCTTAGTTGTTGAAATTTTTCCGCCATCATTTGTTCTTCCAATAATGCATACCCTCCCCGAGATAAACAATGAGGGTATACATTTTTAGATTGGATCTCCTTATGAGCTTTCCTTGTTTGCTGTAATTTAAGAATAAGAAATCATTAACAAAACATTAATAAAATCATTTTATAAGAAAGTTTATAAAAGTTTACATTGCCCTTACCAGAAATGACTCTTTTCTTTTACTTTCAAAAAATTGTCTCCATGTGTCTTCATCTATAAAAGGATATATACGACATGGATTATCATGACTCCTATGACCATAAATGAAATCAGATGAGAGGGTTGATTTGAAATCCCTCCATCTCCTGGCAGCCAACGATAAGCATTTCTTCCTGACTCCTCCAGTGTCAGGAATATCAAATGTCATCTGATAAAGAAGAGGTTAAACATATTATATATACTATAAACATTAAAATAATAGTCAAACAATGAAAAAAGATCTTACCAAAATCGTCTCCCACAACTGAGAGATAATCGCTTTATCCACACTTCTCCAATCATCAAACAGAATGCTTACTTTGCTCTTAGCCTGAGTTGCTACAAAACTCTTAAAATCTTTTGCATTCGGACCTCTAAGAATATCACCATCATCAAATTCAACGACTATCCTCTGATCCTGCGTACGGGCAAGTGATAATTTTGGTAAATGTGTGCACCCACATTTACCAACCTTTGAACTCTTTTTCGTAATAGGAGCATGTGAATGTTCATCCCCAGAAGTATGACCAGCAATATGATCCTCTCCAGAATCATGTGTTTGATCATCTGAATGATCTGTCATTATCCTTCACATCAAAAAAACAAACGTCAGTTCACAAATATACAAATTCAAATATTTTAATACTACTATAATCAGAAAATAGAAAAGTGTACTAAGTTACATAATAGTAAACATTGGTAATATGGTAAGAATGTTAAACAATGGTAAAGATGGTAAAGATGGTCAAGATAGTCAAGATGGTCAAGATAGTCAAGATGGTAAACATGGTAAAAATGGTAAACCTGGTAAACATGGTAAACATGGTAAAATAATTGTCAGTGAACAAAAATAATAGATATATAATTCATGTAATGGTTATAAACATGATAAAGTAAACTAAACAAACTTAAAACAAACAAAAACATATACTTATTTTGTTTTAAAACGTGTTTTAATAAATAAAAAACTTACAATATCTAACATTTATGGAAAAAATAAATGTAAACAAGAAATAAACATATGTTACCTATAATTTTAGGAATGTACAAATGGATTGTTTTCCCAAATTCCTTCGTCGTGATCATTCCTTATGGCACAAACTATGTCTTCAACATGATCATCATTATGTTCTATTAATCTTTCCATGGAAGTAGGGATCTCACATAAATCAGCATATTCATCAACTTTATCCTCACCAACATATTGTTTTTTACCTTGTAAAACAACATCCCACTGCATATCTGATTGATCTACTACATAGAAAATTTGTTTTGCATGTGTTTCCATTATAAAAGAATCAGTTGTGTCTTCCAATCTATTCAGATTAACAAGTGTCATTCCAAATTCATCGTGTCTGACACTGTTGTTACCGTTAAACCATTTACAGTTAAAAACGGGAACTTTAATTTTAAATTAATCAACCTCCCATATGTCTTCAATCACTCCATAATATTCACTTGATGCAGAAATTGGGTTTTTGTCCTTAGCACTCGAAAAATGCATTGCTTCTGCAAACACCAATACACCACTATTTTGAACTGCACTTCTGGTGTCCTGAGCTTTCGTATGAAATGTATAACCATTAATGTCATAACCGGACCATGTTATCACATTTAAACATGGACCACCCACTATCCATTTTAATGTCTCTGATACATCTGATCTACCAAGCAAAGTCTTTTTAATCCATGACAAAAAAGTTCTGTTGTGCTCATTCAAAATCCACATTTCTTTCTTCTTTGGATGACATTATTTCAACTCATTAATATGCAATTTGATATACGGTTGAGCATCAGCTATGTTATTCAATATGTATGATTCTAACTTCTTCATCTATTCAGCTGACAATGATTTGACTTTCAAGCCGCGAATCCCCTTTCCATCATTATTAACTCGTTCATGGCGAGATGGAGGCAAACCTATGTGTTGCGCCACAGCCAAGTAGCTCGTAAAAAACTCTTCTACCTCCTCAGAAATATACTTTTCAATAATGGAGGCTTTAGGTCGATATAGATTTTTAACATACCCCTTTAATATTTTCATATACCTTTCAAAAGGATACATCCAACGAAGATATACAGGTCTACAAAGCTTTATTTCTCAAACTAGATGAATCATTAAATGCACCATTATATCAAAAAAATTTGGAGGAAAATACATTTCCAATTGAAAAAGTATAAAAATTGAATCCTTTTCTAAAATGTTCAAAGCATTCACATCAATCACCTTGTTACAAATTGAATTGAAAAAATAACACAACTTCATTATAGTCTTTCTGACACGAATGGGAAATATTCCACGCAATGCAAATGGTAGAATTTGTTGCATCATGACGTGACAATCATGTGATTTCATACCTATCAACTTCAAGTCCTTCAATGAGACAAAAAAAAATTACATTAGAAGAATAACCTTGAGGCACTTTGGTATCATGAAGACACTGACAGAACCTAATTTTCTCCCTCTTCGATAATGTATGACAAGCCAGGGGAAGAAATGTTCGTCTTCCTTTAGGAGTGGGAGCTAACTCCAAACTTATTCCCATTGATAGTAAGTCTAATCTTGCATTCAACCCATCTTTAGTCTTTCCTTTAATATCTAACAATGTTCCAATCAAAGAATCACAGATATTCTTCTCCACGTGCATGATATCAATATTATGTTTAACTTCATGATACCTCCAATACGGTAGCTCAAAAAAATTGACCTTTTCTTCCAAATATGTCTATCATTACCAGATTTCTGTGTCTTTCCCAATGTCACATAAAGGTTTTTCACCCTCTCAAAATACAGATCGGGGGATAAAGGTTTTGGAGCAGTATCAAATTCTTATAAGCCATTGAATGCCTTTTATTCTTCTATAAGGGTGTTCCATAGGCAAAAACTTTCGATGACCCATGTACACTGTTTTCCTCCCATGATGCAATTGACAATATGACGTCTGTTGTTCGCAAATTGGACATGCTTTATGCCCTTTAACACTGTATCCAGACAAATTTCCATACGCAGGGAAGTCATTTATAGTGAACAAAAGCACTGCATGTAGTTGAAAATATTCCATTTTATAAGAATCATACACCCTAATACCATCAGCCCATAACAGTTTCAAATCATCAATCAACGGTGACAAGTAAACAACAATATCATTACCGGGTTGCTTTGGACCAGAGATCATTATACTCAACATGACATATTTGCGCTTCATACAAACTTCAGGAGATAGGTTGTAAATTACCAATAAAACAGGCCATGAACTATGTGTGCTACTGAGGGTTCGGTATGGATTCATTCCATCTGTGCACAACCCTAGTCTAAGATTTCTAATTTCATTTCCAAATGTAGAATATTGCGCATCAATTTTCTTCCATTGTGGACAATCAGCTGGATGACGTATTTTTCCATCACATACCCTCTCTTCAGCATGTCATCTTAACCTTTTTGCATCATGTGAATTAGCAAATAAATGTTTGAAACGATTAATTATAGGAAGATACCAAAATACCTTTGAAGGGTGCTTTGTAATCTCTACACCAGCCTGTGATTTTTCTTTCACCTTATACCGTGATGTCCCACATTTAGGACACTCTGACAGAAATTCATATTCCTTCCTATATAAATGCAGTCATTTGGACAGGCATGTATTTTCTTGTATCCCAATCCCATCGGGCATAATATTTTCTTGGCTTTGTAATGTGAATCTGGAAGATCGTTATCTTTTGGAAGAATGTCTTTCATCAATTGTAGCAGCTCTGTAAAACTTTTGTCACCCCATCCATGTTTCGCCTTCAGGTTAATCAATCTTAACACCACCAACAAAACCGTAAAATCTGTACAACCAAGATATAATGGTTTTTCAGCATCACCATATAGACGCGCAACTGTCGGTTCTATCTCAATTTATTCTGCTACAATATCACGAATCATTTCTTCAATTCCATCGGAGTTACCATCTTGCGAATCATCATCATCAGTGACATTCCGTCCAGTTTCACCATGCCAAATCCAAGGGTTGTAACTCAGATTAAAACCATGACAAATCAGATGATCTTTTATCTATCTACTTTTCAACTTCTTTATATTCAAACATTTCAGGCATGGACAGAAAAAAATGTCACTACTTGGAACATTTCGTTTTGCAAATTCCAAAAAGGCATCAACACCTTCCTCAAATTCATTGCTCATTCGATGTGTCGTAATCCAACTTCGAATCATTATTACCTATAACAAATATCAACAAAAAATATATATTTTTAAGATAAGACAAATATATGTTTATATGAAAAAAATCATAATTTGAATGTAAAAAATTTTAAAATATAAAACAAATCTATGGGTATTTAAGAAAATATGATTGAATATTATTTTTAAAACAAAATATAATTAGATATAACAGTTTTAAATTTCATTGAATCAAAGAAAACCATGCCGCCTACATAGTTGATAGAAAATTGGAGAAAATGGAGTAAACCTGAGAATCACCCCCCACCCCCCGGACAACCCTCAAAACCCTCTGGACAGGCCCCCACCCCCTTGGACAACCCCCCACTCCCACCCACCCCCTTGGACCACCCCTGGACACCCCCCAACCCTCCGGACATCCCCCCACCCCTCTAGACAGCACCCCCCACCCCTCCTGGACACCACCCCCACCCCTACCCCTTCAACACCCCCTGGACACCCCCCAACCCTCTGGACAGCCCCCACCCCCCAGACAACCCCCAAAACCCTCTGGATAGGCCTCCACCCCCGTGGACAGCCACTCACACCCACCCACCCCCTTGGACACCCCCTCCCCCCCCCATACACCACCTATTTCCACATCTTTGATATAACATTTTTTTAAAAACGTGACATTATTAAAAACGTTTCATGAAATATGATGAAGAGTCCAATCATATTTCTTATGAAATTTTTCTTACTAGAAAGGGTCTTAGTATTGGATAGAATAATAAATAAAGTGGCATAAAACAGTAATATAATCCTAAAAAATTCATATAATCCAGCTTAAATATTTGAATAAATATGTTTGTAATCAACCATCAAATCCAAAAGGTGTATGAGAGAACAATTAGAGAAAAACTGGCAATGAGAGATCATAGTCATTGAGGGGGGATGGTGTCAAAGGAAACAAAAAATCAAATGAACCGAGACCACTTTATGAAGTAATCCATGAAAAAGAAAAACCTACATCAAATAAAATCGTGAAACATCAAAAAACAAAAAAATACCCATTTGAAATAGAATCTATTATCTTGATTCAGAAACTCTAAAAAATAAATAAATCACAATCTCATTGATTGAATCCTGAATTTCTAAAATAGAACAATACACTGGTTTCACTTTGGTTGGTGGTGCAATTATTTTTTTTATTCGATCATCAATTAGTTATGTGACATAAAATCAAAAAATCTTGTGAAATACATATAAGTAACATTCATTATTCAAGTTCACATTCTTTTTGTAAAATTACCCATGTCTATATTATCATTAATAAAAAACATTATCATTATTCTCAACTAAAATCATGAGAATTGTGATATTCCCATTTTTATAAACATATATTAATGATGTTATGATAGAGTTTATCATAACTAATAATATAAAAATGGTATACTTATCTATAGTAGAGTCCTATAAGACAAAATTGATGCATGATATTTCTGTGACATTTAGATTTTTTAAAGGGATATAATGATGTTTAATACTTCCCAGAAGGGTGAAATTATAAGGTAGTTTAGTGTCTTCTAAAAATAAAAAGTGGGTAAAAGTGAATTTGTTTCCATTAAAGAAAACAAATGGTTTATCATAGATTTATTAGAATCTATGAGGGTGAATGATAAATATTTATTTTATTATGTTCCATTATAACTCATGTGTAAATATTTATTTTAGTTCAATTAATGAATGATAAATGGTTTACATTAATGGTTTTTGTTTTCTAAAAAAATGACATCTTCAATATGGATGATTGATTCCTATTCTATGATAAGACACTCAACAAGGATGATTCACTATATATGATGATAATTTCTTTTAATTCTCTAGTTACATAAACATTATTGGTTATCCAACTACAAAATTGTTAGATGAACCTGAGCGTTAAATGAAATATAGGATAAAAGGAATGGATGAATCAACCATACCTCAAATTTCTTTTTGATAATGAAATTCAAACCGGTCAAATTAGGAAATATTCCAAATCTTTCCTTAATCGCGCCATAGTCCTTCAATAAATAACCCCAAATATGTTTCCAACATAAGAGGATTTTGAGTCATTAAATGCAAGGTAATATATCAAAATTTGTTTTATAAAGAAATACAAAAACAAGACACTCAAGATAAAAATGAATTTCCGGTGCCAACGATATTCAAAAAGATGTAATAGGGTTCGAAATGGAAGAATCTAACCTAGTTTAAACAAAAAAATCGCAAAACATAAATATAGACTATCTGGGAAAAAAATGAATGAAATAAATTCGTGGTATGCTTACTTGAGTGTTGCGAGTTGAGATGATAGATCCGAGGAGACTAAGATGATAAATGATGAATCCAAAATGAGTTTAACGCAGGTCGATCGACGAGCCGATTAGTGTTTACCGCGCGAGAGAGACGAGCCGGCGGACTGTCGATCGAAAAAACGTAAATGACAGTCCACGGGGCTTAAATTTTTTAAATGTTTTATAACGTCGGTTATTATATAACCGACGTTATAAACTATTTTTAAATTTATAACGTCGGTTATTTGAAAACCGACGTAAAAAACCCCCCGTGCTTTGGTTTTTTACGTCGGTTATTTTATAACCGACGTAAAAAACTCGTAGATATCTCGTTTTTTATGTCGGTTATAAAATAACCGACGTAAAAAACCCCCCGCGCTTTGGTTTTTTACATCGGTTATTTTCTAACCGACGTAAAAAACCCGTAGATAACTCATTTTTTACGTCGGTTATGAAATAACCGACATAAAAACCGAACACGCGCGATTTGTATCGTCGGTTATTAAAATAAACGACGTTAAAAATCTACTCAATGCATTTGTTACGTCTGTTATTAAATAACCGACGTAAAAAACCACGTTTCACAGATTCTCACGTCGGTTATATATAACCGACGTAAAAAATGGTGACGTAAATAACGTTTTCTGCGCTAGTGATGTGTAATGATCCTTAGACTTTAGATTATTATTAATTCATATCATGGTTCTTGTACTTTGATGTATTGATGAAAACTGTGACAACTTATGCTCACGGTAAGGTAGGATGTGTTGGGTAAGTCATGAGTGATGTTTCATTAATGAGTAAGTAAACATAGGATTCGACCCTTCTATTTTAAGGAAGTTGGTATATTTGATCCTTTAATTGGAATGGAACTGTCAATCTAAAATCCATGGCCATGGTGATTGAAATGTTAATTTCAAGAAGTCAAAGAAAAATATATTGAGCACATAGGTTAATGGCATGAGTATGCAACATGCTTGATGAGATATTGAAAAAAATGGATTATATTATATAGTGAGTGTTTGTAGGTAATTTTTTTCATTATTACATTAACTTCTTCCTCTATGGGTGCCTTGACGTGTCGATAGATTCTGATCTTAGACTTCAGGTAAGCTCGCCTAATTCCACAAAGGAAGCGCCTTAGAGGGTCACACACTTGTGTATCCATCGATCTTAGTTAAATACTATTTTTATTTAACTGTTGGAATAAATATTATTATTAAGACTGAGAAATGATATTTATTTAGGATTTACTTATCATAATTATTCAATCACTTATTATATGTGAGTTCAATATTTAAAATAAATATTTATTTTCAAGACCGTCAAATATAATATTTATTTATAATTTTTTTATTCGCAAAGTTAATGATTAATATTAATTGTTTAATAAATATTTATTTATTCACATGAATATTATAATAAATATTTATTCTCAAGCCCATGAAAAAAATATTTATTTATTTATCAAGTGAATAATATTTATTATTCAAGGTTCGGTGAACACCGAGGAAGTTGATCAGATAGAGTAAAGTGCCCAGTAATGGAAATAATATAATTCTAAATATCATTTATATAAATAACGAATTTTTTTGTTTATAAAATGATATTTATTTGTGAAATTCAGTGCATGACATTATATATTATATATTATTTATTATTATTATTATTATTAGAATGGGGAATATATTAGGTTTATTATTTGTTTAAGGGACTTTGTGCAATTATCAATATTAAAATCTATCTCTATATATACCTAATTATATCATTTTAAAAAATATGTGAAATCATTTGTGTTGTGAACAACACATCCTCTCCCCAGATAATTCTCTCAACAAAGAACATCTCTAGAGTTCCTATCAAGACTGAGATAATTCCTCTACCACTTTCCTCCCTCTCAAGAATGAGTGAACAATATAGACAATCCTTTAAGCCCGAAGGATTGTGTTGTGATCAATGCAAACAATGCAATGTGATTGGATCATTCACACTAGCATCCATAGTTCTTTTGATTCCATTTGTAGATCATAGTTTACATGAGTATCATCTCTAGGGGATTCTATTTTGGATCATATCATTGCAATAATGGTACAACTCAAACAGGTTTTGATCGATCAACATCTACATCAAAGAAAGATCTCAAGACCAAGGTATTTTATTATTATTAAATTAATTATAAATTTAACATGAAAGATCCTCTCTTCTTGGTTTTAGGATTCTTTTTCAATTTCTTCAGGTATATTCATTAGACATGCCGATTCTTTATCATGTTCTTACGAATTTCTCATTGAATCCGAAAAAATCCAAGTTGGGCATAAGATCGATTGATGCTTCCACTACACCTAGAACCTTTATGGTAATGTTGGTGTTTGTGGATCTTCTTATGGTTGATGAACCTTTTTGTATTGGGATCTTTACTATTATATCCCTCTAGTTATGACATGGTGGTTTAGGTTGTGGTTTCCCTCGTGCGAGCCTATGTGGATGGGTCGCCCTTGAGGCGGTTGAGCAGGGAGGTGTTTTCCCCTTAGATTGTGGGGCAAGGATGTGTTATCCCTTAGGGAATGAGGTGTATTTGTGGATTCTTCATTCCATGGAGCAGGTTGACTATCAAGCCATCCTTCGGTTCCCCTATGAGATTGCATTGATGTCTTATTGAGAGGTGAAGCTGCAGCTCCTTCTATGTCGTGTGTTCTTCCCCTTTTTTGTCTTGAGTTGGATGGTTGTGTGGTTGAGCCCTTGGTAGTGAGTTAACCTATAGATTGAGACCCTTTATATTTTTAGAGCATCCTGCTAGTTTTTTTATACTCACTCATGCATGTGCCTCATGCCCACACATATTGTGTCTGTGCAAATGGCATACAAGTTGGTGGAAATTTCAGTGGGAATGCAACTAATAAAGCTAGTGGAGCTAGTAATAAGTTGGATCTTGGTGAGATTCTTAGATGGCCATGCTTGGGATAGAGTTGACACGATGTGGTGAAAGGTGTGTATATTGTCACACAAAGAAATAAAGATCAGAGACCTTGGGCACTGATGAGAAATCTAGTTAAGCATTCTTGATCCATCCAACGGCCCGAAGGCCTTCAAATTTTTTTATTATATGATAAATCCCCCTTTTCAGGGATGAAGGGGGAGAAAACCCAGAGACAACATTGACATAGGACAATCACACTGAAAGGTATAAAGAGTAAGACCAAAATGAAACCACTGAACAACTCCTCCCCAGCATTTGATCTTGAAGAAACTCTCCATCTTTGCAAGGCTAATCGGCAAGCAAGTGACCTGTGTCAAAACACAGGCCCGATCCGATGGCTGACGCCATACCCTCTCAAACAACCAAATCCAAAAAACTCTGCAAAGAAGAAAAGCAAGCTCTGAAACCTCCTGAAGTCCGTTCATAAAGTCGCATCCGGTATCACAAACTTCCCACCTTTGAAAAACAAGCCATTCAAGCATACGGTACTACCAAACCCGAACAACCAACGCAACCAAGTGATTCAACACAACAATAGCCTTGATTCTCCTCCATAGATTCATCACACAAAAGCCCCGTCGCCGCCATCAGCCCTGCACATAGAGACCACAAAGTCCGTCCAAGGAACCCCCTTCCGGAGCACATCAAAGACGACGGACCAGCCCCTTTGCCACGGATCATAAACACGGACCCAGAGGATGAGAACACGATCCCATTACAGAAGAAGAGGTTGGACTCCATAGCTACGGAAGAGGATGAACAAATCCCTAAGAGGAAACGACCCCATCGTCACGGACGGCCCACACCTCTAGAGCTTGACCCCACGGCGCGTATAATCGCGACCCCGAGCAGCACCAGAGCACGACCCCAACACCACAGAACAAGAAGAACTCTAGCCCAACGCACCGGAAATAAAACCCCTATGCCGCAAAGACCAGACCCTAATTCACCAGATCTAGACCTCACCTCCGCAGAGAACAGAGTCGCAACCCAGGAGCACTAGATCGGAAACCCCCTCACCGCAAAGCAGGTCCGTGACCCCGACGCCGCACCAGATCGCAACCCCACGTCACGGAAGAGCCGGATCACCACCCCAAAGCCAGAGAAAACAAAACACACCCTCTCCACAAAAGACCAGGCTCCGAGCCTTGAGATCCAGGTCGCCCTTCACCGCGGGAGTGACTGCCGCACCTCAAGCATGCCGGGAGGACTGAGAAGAAAATGCCGTCGTCCGAGCGAATCTGGGAAGAAGACGGCGACGAGATGGAGACCTAATTTGTTGCGCCCTTTATGGGCTCATTTGTATATGTTTACCTCCTTCAATTCATCAATGGGCTTGTAGATAAAAATGTTTTGAAGTTGTAATTTCCAACAAAGGAGAAAATAGTTGATGTATTCACTAAAGCACTGCCGAAGGATTCATTTCATAGATTGTGGTTGATAATGGGGGTTCAATCTCTTTCCTATTAAGGCTAAGGTATGGTGAATTTGTCCTCTATATCACTTATTATTTGGATTATTATTGTCAAAGGGGCAGAAAGACAACATAAATTCTTTTAGTTTAATCTTTTTATGTATTTATAAAGGGGGGGAAACATTATAGGGGGGTATCTGAAGATATGTGTTTTAACTAATAGAGGATAGATCTTTTATTTAGGGGGATCATGTATTTAGAGATAGTTTTTAAAAGGATTAAGTTGTGAATTCATCATGAGAACTATTCTAACATGTTTTTTGAGCGTATTTTTAGGAGCTTGTTTTACAAAAGTTAAAGGAACAATTTTTGAGAAGTGGAAGAAAAGTTGGAGCTAATTTTCAGTTGATATCAAGAGTATCAAGAGTTGTGAAGAAGTAGAAGTGAGTCATTTTTTATGGATAACATGATTTTATTATTTAGTGTTCATTTTTCCTACACCAAGCTCACTCAAGTAGGCTTAGAATTATTGAATAATGATTCATTTCTATATGTGATGAGTTTGAAAGTGATTTATGTTCCTTAGTTGGAAAAAAATTCAAAAGGGGAGATTTTTGAGACCAAGAGATGTTTTGGGGAGATTTTTGAGACCTTAAAGAAGAAGGTGAGATAAAGAATTGATTGTGTCCTTGGAAAAATTATTGAAATACAGAGATTGTTTTCTAAAATTTAGAGTTGATGAAGAATCCCTTTCATGGATGTTTATAAAAAGGAAGAAGGAATGTAAAAAAGATAGAGTGGGTTGTCAATAAATAAATCATATCCAAACTCACATAAAAAGGATTATTATGTGAGGTGAAGGTTGTTTAGAAGTTTGTAGGTGTTTTAAAGAGGTTTAGAATTGTTTTGAAGTAATTTGGAGGTTTGGGGGGTTGAGTAAATTATGATCCCAATGCATAAGAGTCTTCAAACTCATATGTAAGGTAACCCCAAACAGACCTATGAAAATTGGAAATGTCTGGAATGCATAAGAGTAACCTTCCCTGATGCATAAAGATCACTCTAAGGAAAAGGGAGTGTGTAAAATTTATTCTTCCAATACATAAATATTGATCAATAGGAGAAGGTTATA